>CM077303.1:142999342-147999342 GCA_039655065.1 Glossophaga mutica | reverse complement strand
AGCTTAAGTTTGCATATAGCATTTTTAATGTCTAATAAACACCAAATCCCTATTTAAGCACACCCAAAACATTACTCATCTATAACTATGTAACTATGACTTGTCTCAAAATACATTTCAAAGCACATGCACTGGAAATATTTCTAGTAACAAAAATCTCTAAAATTTGTGAAAATGCAAGAGGAAAGCCAGTCCGATGCAGGTTGGGGACAACCCTGTCCGAGTACATACGTCTAGAAACAGGCCAAAGCCAATGGCACAGGGACGTTCACGGAAAGTAACCATATCTATATGTTGTCAAGCAACTGGCCATAAAAGCACCGAATAAAAGGGCATTTGAAATTGGATAGTTCTGAAAATATCACAGATAACTTCTTGTATCCTCTGACAGTTAAGAACAAAAAGACTTTCAGACAAAAGACTTTAGACACTCTCTGTGATATTTGACTTCTCGAAATTTTATGCATAACATTACCAAAGGTCTGGAATCTCCAAAATAAAAGTCAGTATAAAGCAATTTGCTTGATTCTCAGTTGTTTTATGTTCATAAAATTACTATATTGCTCTGTTATCATAAACACTGTACATTGTAACGTCTATCGGAGCATTCAGAAACCCAGAGCTTACACCTACAACACTGGAATAAAGAAAAGCAGCCTGCAATATTACACAGTGTCTTTTTTAGAAGCAATACATTTTTAATAGTTAAGGTTTTATTCAATTTTACCATGATCAGAGGTTGAAAAATCAATTTCAAAATTCTATTGAATCTAATTAGTGGTACAAATGCCAATAACTCAAAATTTTCAGGAGCTTAAAAGATAAAATTGTCTTTCAGATCCAAATTGTTGCCTAGTTTAAGTACAAGGGAAAAGAGGGTATTAAAGCAATCATACTTTTTTTATCCATTGCTTTAGCATTTAGTTAACAAGGAATCTGTGGCTTTAGAGTTGCTTAGCCAACAGCCTTGTACAGCACATTTATATTCCCCAAATGGTTTCATGTTTCCAAAGTGAAATTTTAAAGGGTATTAGTTTAAAATATTTATCTCTTTATTTAAGAAAATCTCTCTGTAGTTACCAAAAAAAGCACTTTATAAATTACTTTATCCTCAGTAAACATTAATGTTTAAGATACAAAATAAAGAATAACTAGTAAATTAAAGTAATTTAAAATATGACGTTGAAAGACAAATTTCTCACAACCTAAAAGAGTGTTGTTACAGAAGACTAATCAATAATAAAATGTTTTACATTTTTTTTCACAGAAAGTACAAATCTAAACTTTCTGGATCATTTTGAAATCTAAAAGATGTTAATTCTTGTATGTTTATAATTGTGTTTTTAAATATATTGGATGGTTTTTGAAGTAATTAGCATATTTAACTTATCATTCACACATTTTCCTGCTATCATAAAAAGAGCAATCAGCTTAAAGCCAAAATACATGTATTTGAGTCTTTTTTAAATAACTTGTACCCAATTCCCAGAATCTATACTTTCTCATGTGAAAAGTGGTAATTATTTCTGTCTAACATATCCTGTCTCACAAGCTTATAGGAATGAGAGAAAATGACTGTCACAGTGATCAGAATACATTTCATGTTTCTGGAGCACACAGGCCCCATATTTAATAAATTTCATTTCAAAGGAATTAGGTCAATGTCTGTCTATCACATTTCCCTATGTTTTTTTTAAAGTGTTACCAGAAAATGTCTTATTTATTTACTCATCTTTCTATCCTTTTTCTAGAATTGAAGATCCTTTGGGGCAGCAACATTGTCTTTTTCATCACTATACCCTTAGCACCTGAATCTGTACCTGGCACATTAAAGATGCTCCAATATTTGTTGCCAGTCTAATTATATAAAAATTATGTGTTCAAATACATATGCAGGAATACAGACGCCCCGGCCACCTTCTCTCAGCAATGTTTAATCTCCGTTTCCCGATGGATCTGTCAGGGGAAAGTGACACAACCATCTGATTCATTAAAAATGACTCAAATAAATATAAACCTCTATTTCCATAAGTAGTTTTCCACTTACAAAGGGCTTTTCCATGGCCTACAGGATGTAATACTCTCAAGAGCATGTGTATAGAGTCAGTATTGTTCTTTCTTTTTATGCAAGACACAACTGGTGCCACTGCTCAGATCAAAGGCCAGACTAACCATCGCACACCTCCCCCTTCCACTGTTTTACCCACATCATTCCTGCAATTGTGTCTTCCTCTCCCACATCATATTTTCCCCACTCTCTTGAATTATTCCCCCTAGTGCCCAAATCTTTTGTAATATTATCCATCAAAAAAAACCTCTTTTGATCCTTCATTAGCTGGTGCTACAATCCCATTTCTCTGCTCTTCTTTCCAGCAAACCTACTCTGAAGAATTACCTACTTACACTGCCTATTTTCTAGCTTTCCATTCCCTCTTAAACCAACTTCAATCAAGTTTTCGACTTTACCAGTACAATGAAATCTCTTTCATCAAAGTCACCGATGATATCCACATTTACAAATCCAATGCCATCCAGTTAGCATCCATCTAACTTACTCTCTTTGTGCCATTTAAGAACTGATCACATGGACCTTTTTTGAGACATTTTATTTATTTGGCTTTTAGAAAATCTCTGGATACACACTTTCAAACTCCATTGATGGACACTTCTCCTTCCCATTCTCTAACTGATAGAGTAAGCCAGCCTCTATTCTTCAACCTCTTCTCTTCTCTTCTCTTGGCTTCTGTCTCTTTCTTCCTAGGTGGTCAACTGCTATCTTGGCTTTAAATGCCAGCTATAAATTAGTGACTTCCATATTCAAATATCCTACCCTACCTCTCCTCTGAACTCCAGACTTATAAATCTCAAGTAGCAAGTTTGATAGGCATCTCAAACTTAATATAACAAAAATTAAACTCTTGATTCCCCTCCCCCCATGTCTGCTCTTTCTGTGGTGTTTCCTGTCATAGTAAATGAAAACAGGGCTCTGCCAATTACTTTGGAAAACAAACACATAAACAAACAAACCTGAGAATTATCTTTTACTTTATTTTTGCTTTATCTTACATCTAGTCTGTCAGCAAATTTTATCAGCTCCATCTTCAAATTATAACCAAAATCTAATTATGTCTCAACAAATCTACTTCTACTTCCTTATCAAAAGCATCTATCAACTCATCCCTGGATTACTAGGATAGCTTCCTAAACGGTCACATGTCTCCCACTCTTGTCTCCCTGTAGTTTTTCTATATTTAGCACTTAAATGGAATTACATCACTATGGGAACCATTAAATGGCTTTCCATCACACAGAATAAAACCTAAGGCCCAAGGTTCTATATCATCTGTTTCTTAATTTTATTTCCTATCATGTTCCTCTATGTCTTTGGGCTTCTGTTCTTCCTCAAGGATGGTGATCATGCCCTTACGTAAAGGTCTTTATACTTGCTTTTCTGTTTACCTGGAATATTCTTTTTTTATTGTTGTTCAATTATAGTTTTTCTTCTGTTTATCAGATATTCCTACAGCATGCTCCCTTAATTCATTCAGTTTTGGCATAAAGCCATTATTAATATTTGCTTTCTGATACTAGAATATGAACCCCCAAAGGACAAGAATTATTTCTTTTTCCCTTGTGTATCCTTAACACATTGCTCAGCACCTGGCAAAGATTATGTTCTCCACATTTTTGGAAGAATAGAAGGAGAGAGGAAGGGAAGGAAGGAGGGAAGAAGGAGGGAGAAAGACATGAAAAAAAGGAGGAAGGAAAACAGAGAGGCACTACAAGAGGGAAGGAAATATTAAGACCATATGGAGGCTGATTTTTTTTTCAGCTATATAATTCCAAAGATAACTCGAATATACATCAAAATGGGTATATTGCAGATAAACTACATGGCTGAACTGGATGGTATAGGGAACAACTCTATTTTCCTCCCCCCATTGTCTTCAAAATGCTCCTTTAAATCTCTCTTACTGTGATGATATTTCTTACTATCCAGTCATTCCCAGCTAACACAGTAAGCATTTGGGAAATTGACTCATTTTAAACATTAAAAATTTCAAATGACTTTAACTTCAAACTTTAACTTAACATCTAATCCCAACCATCAGTTGGACCTGAGCAACAGTTCTGAGTAAAGAAAAGGGCAGCTATTCTTTGGTATTTCCTCGCCTTCCTTCCTTCCCACTGGAGAGTATTCCAGCGTTACAGCAAGGGGAGCAGAACTTCTGAGAAACTGGGAACAAAGTATTTACACTCAGTTGGTACAGCTTGTAGACCTTCCTTTCCAAATACTGGCAGCACTGCCGTGGTAGTTTTTGAAAGCTGGTCTTTCAAGAAGCACGTGTGGATTTCCTTGGAAGGCCCCCTGAAAACATTTGCATTGAATTTCTCCATAACGTAGAAGTACATTTTGTAAGCATGCACAAAAGTGATTATGGGATTGAGAGCCCAAAGACTAAGGCGATGCCTTTAATCAACTATTGTTGGAAGTAAATTGTAGACTAACATAAAAGGAATAAAAGTACTCAGGCTGTATTTGAGGCTATGCCTCATTAATAGCATATTAGCACCATCAAAGTATATAATAAAAACATGCAAAATAATTTATCTTGTGTTTTTAACCACATAAAAATTAATCACGGGAAGATAATGTTTAAGGGTATATCTAAGTTTAGTAAATAACTCACTTGATATATAAATAATATTATCAAATGAATTCCAATAGTCTTGAAGATGAACTAGAAGCCTATGGAGGGATGGCAAAAATTCATGATCAAGGTAACTAAGGAGAATGTACATGTTACAGGAATTGAAACTAGATCACTGCTTATTTGATAATTCCCGAATTATCTGAAATGGTACCATTTGTGTTAATTTGATTCTCATCATACCAAGCTGTCAGTGAAAGCAGAGAAACGATGGCAGGAATATCTGCAGTAGTTAGACATTTGGGCAAGATATTTTTAAAAATTTTAATAGAAATTTTAAAATAGCTAAACAATAAATTGACCAGATAATTACTTCACATACTGAGGTGGCATGCAATTGGCAATACTGGAAGAGAACCCTGAGATACATGATCTGTCAGAGTTGGGGCTCAGATGCCAGCTGAGGCTGGCCGCAACGATGCCTGCTGTTTACAGGCGATGCAAATATAACTAATAATTTTATATTTTAGGTTAGCATGTGGGCAAAATTGTGAATTTCTACATTTTGTTTCCCACTTACTAAAGAATAAAGGTTACACTCTTTATTTTTCTTTTACAAACTTCCACAACCTGCCAAATGCCCCAGTGTTTTATTTTTGCCTATAACCTATTTGCTCGGACTGAATACTTGGTCTTTCTCTCTCTTTCTCTTTCTCTCCCTCTCTCTCTAATTTTGCTCTGTACTTTTCTACTTCAGTGTTGTCTCTCTTAGGAATCACCTTCCTATATCTCCCTATTAAAACTCATGTCACCCTTTAAGGTTAAGTTTGAAAAGAATTTTTTTCTATATACTGCTCACCTCGGCTAAGCATGAAATTACCTTTTTCTTAACATATATACAGTTTGCATTATACATTTTTATCCAAGCATTCACTGTTCTTATTTTCTGTCTTCACCAGAGGACATGATTATTGATTTTACAGAGAGGGGAATGGAGGAGAAGAAAGAGGGAGAACATCAATGCAAGAGAGAAACACTGGTCAGTGGCCTTTCGAACATACCCTGACTAGGGACTGAATTTGCAACCTAGGTATGTACCCTGACAAGGAATCAAACCCACTACCCTTCACTTTGTGAGATGAAACTCCAACCAAGGCATACTGGCCAAGGCCATTTATTGTTCTTTATTGCAATCTTCGTGAATATATCTTACCGATGAAAAAGTGAGGCCTAGAGATGAAATGTTGACACATTTCCTGCAGTATCTGCAGAACCATAGATGTGTGTAAGAGTAAGTCTATGTGCATGTGTAGCTCTATGAATTTAGACCTTTTATATTGATTATGCTTCTATCTGGCCCCTGTGTCAGTCACCACAGCAGGCTACTGAGACAAGAGAAAAGTCAGTGGAAACAACTGACACAGTTCTTAGTGAGGTATGTAGACAAATAGGTAATTAATGTTCAGTGAAAATAATTCCATGTGAGGAGTTCTGTGGGATTGAATGGAAGAAACAACTTACCCACACTTGAAGAAACGGAGAAAGCCATATGGAAGGAGAATTAGAGGACAGGTTGGAGACAGCAAAGTGTAGAGGAAAGAAATGGTTCCAGGTAGAAGGAAGTGCAGATGAGAAGACTCAGGTGAAAGAGGGTCTGTGCCACTCAAATAACTGGAATGTGTGTAGTGTGGCCAGAATGAAAAGCGGAGTGGCAGATGAGGGAGGGTTGAGGATGCCGCTTAAGTAAGAAGGGAGTATTCCAAGACAGGTGAAGTGGTCAGTGACGTCACATGCTGCCAAGATAACAAATAAGAAAAACACTGAGAAGTGTTTAGTGAATTTAGCATAGAGGCTTTGGTGGCTGGCAAAGCAGTTTTAGCAGTGTTATGCCCCTTGAATCAAATTGTAGTGGGTCAGGGGGAAAAAAGTCAAGAATGAGGAAGTAAAATGAGATTGTCAATAATGCTTTCATTAAGTTGGACCATTAGTGGGAAAAGAGAAATAAAGGAAATGTTAGGGGAGAAAGTTGTATTCGAAAAGATGAGGAAGATTTGAGCATGGTAAAACGCTGAAAGGAAGGAGCCAATAAGAAGAAGTTATTCATGATCTAGGAAAGGCAAATAATCAATCAAAGTCACTTAGAGATTGGGAGAATGGGATCTAGGGCACAGACGGAGGAAAAAGCCCTGGCTGGGAGGGAGTGGGTAGTACCACATCCACTTTAAGAAATGGGAAAAAGAAAAGAGTGAATATAAATGCACATAACTGTGTAGCTTGCCTGGAACGTAGTTGAAGACATTGCATATTCTTTACATTATCACTACTTTAATATCTTCCATCTCATTTGTCAGAGAAAGTATCGCATTCCATTTCAAGGCTGGTAGTGAGTAGACCCAGAACATTCTGATGCCTTTCTATTGGAGCTAGAAAAAACAAGTAAAGAATGAGCCAGACTGCATCCAAAAGCTGAGCAAAGTAACTGTACTAGAAAGGCTAGCCTGCTAGCTCCAAGCCTCCATTATTCCAGAAAGACCTCACATCATTTAATATGAACCTCGAGACAGAAGACAGCTTAGCAAACTGCAGTCCAATTTATCACAATATTACTATTCAAGTTTTCCTATCCAGGGATTAGCTGGAGTCTAAATGGCTGTACTAATGATAAGCTATAGTTTTGTGGTCAAAATAGAAGGCTGTGAAAACAGTAGAAGATATTACCAACTGAGCAGCTCTCCACATGAATATACAGGAGTCTCCTAGAAATTTATTAAAATGTACATTCTCTGATCTTGCTAGCACACAGTCTATCGTGGGTCCTGATACTCTTGCTGTTTACAGGTACCCCATGTGATTCAGAAAGATGTTTCACTTTTAGGCAAGGTCTAGTGAAAGGTGGAAAGAAACCAGGCCAAGTCATCCAAATACTTAGCCCACCTTTCTAGATCCTAGATTCAGTTGTCATTCACAAGATGGAGAGCTAGAGGGAACAAAATAGATTCCGTGGGCTTAAAATAGCAAGGTCAATAGACCAGTAATTATGGCTAGTTAAGAAAAGTAAAATCTAACCTACAATATATGAGGTCTGTCTAGAAGGTACACAGCTATGAAAAACAAAGACATTTATTGAAGAAGGTACTAGATACAAGAAATGTACATAGGACAAAGTTGCCTCAGTCCCCTTCAAAGTAGGCACCTTGAGACCTCACACAGTTCTCCCAACTGCCATCAGCTGTCTTGTTGTATTTTCCTGAATCTCACTGATGGTCTGAAATCTCTTCCCTTTCAAAGGTGCTTTTAGTTTTGGGAAAAGCCAGAAGTCGTAGGGCACCAAATCTGGGTTGTAGAGGGGCTGAGTCACCTGGGTGATTTGAAGTTTCACCAAAAAACTCTGCATGAGACATGATGCATGAGCAGCTGTGTTGTTGTGATGAAGCTGCCAGTCACCACTTGCCCATAGCTGTGGCCTTCTGAATCATCCCAATAGTTTCCATGGAGGAATGTTCAAGCTTCATGCAAAATCTGATGCACATTCATTGCTCTATTCACTAATTTTGAATGTCACAGCCACACAGTACATGTGCTCACTCAATGTCATCACCACTCCCACTGACTAGTATAGAGAAGTCATCATTGTCCACGCATGTGCATTCCACTCCACTGTCCTTGGCTATCAGTTTACGTTGATGTTGCATGAACAATTCTTGTTACGTTAAAAATGGCTGGACTTTTTCCAGTCAGACCTTGATAGCAGTAACAAAGTTTTTATTGTGTACTTTTGGGGAAAGGAGCAGTATTATAGTATTTTAAGAAACATATGGAGAAAAAGAACAGCACAAATATCTATGATAACTTCTATGCAGTAAAATCAAAGAATTTATTTGATGACATTTGTACTGTGGAATAGCTGAAACTAATCTTTATTATAAGATTATTAAAAGCAAAATATATTCTCTTCTGTTTAGAATAATATAAACTTGTCCATCTAAAAACAGAGCTGAATAATCTCTAGTGGCTCCTGGTAAACTCTGAATTAGAAGAAATAATTTAATTTTTAAATTATAAAATTATACAGAAAGATGATTTCCTTTCAAGTCTTATAAGAACAAATATCTACAGAACCAGCATCTAGAACCCAGTTTCTGCTTGTTTTAAGTCAGCAAGCAAGTAACCGTGAGTGTGTTCGCAGCATGAATGCCACAGATATTCTCAAAGCATAAAACTTATCTTTTCCTGCAAAGCACTTTATGTAAAGATGAAAACATACTTCTGCTCTGTTCCTAAGTCTCTCAATGCTGATTTTATTCTCATTTTCTTTTCATCACCACCAATATCAACCGCATCAACTCATCAAAAACACTATTAATACCTGAGCTAGGAACTGTGCTGAGGTGCATACAAAGTGTACAGAGCTCCCAGATTAAACAAGTAATTATAAAAATGCCCTTTAGTGCACATTTACCAGCATAAAATCTGCATGAGGGAAAAATAGCCAAGACAAGCCAAAGTTACACATTTCTAAACACAAATGCATCACCTGAGTTAAAAAGAAGGGGCTTAATGAAAATAAACAGAGCTTTGAAAGAGAGATTTAAAGCCTAAATGCAGCTTAGGACAAGTTGTGACTTTTCAGTATCACATAGGCATTACATCAAAAATGACGACAGTCTACCAAATGGATGGAAAGGGAACTTCACCGGTGCCACATTGAAATAATCATCTTTCTTTAAGAAATATATTTTAAGTGAGAAATTTAGCATCATTTCTCCAAGCATAAAAATCCTAAGCATTTTTTGTATTGTGTTCACTTTATTGTATTTAGTTTCACTTCACTTTTCTAGGGAGGTTCTATGGAACAGTAGTTTAAAAGAGAGGGAAAAAGAGAATATAGTGAAATCTAGAAATGCCTACCTTTACCTTTGGGGATTCAGACTGTGTCAAAATAAAGGTGCAGAAAAATAAGATAATTAATAATAATAAACCTCACATGTCAGTGCAATTTACATTTCACCTGAACACAGGGGTGGACAGCCTTCTACTATGACTCCATGTAAGAGAGTTTTCTTAGAAGAGAGATGAACAGCCTTACCAACAGATTAGAGAATGTTCAAGTGAGGCAGGATCCTAGTGAACATCTAGTCTAGTGGTCCAGAGCATTCTTGTACCTAAGCTATCTTTTGATTCACTCTCCTACCAACCAGACCACCGGCACCAAATTCCCAGATAGCCCTCCATAGCTATTCAGACTTGATTAGCAAAAAACAGCACCTAGAGATTAGCAAACAATAGCACAACACATAATGCAGATTATCTTAGTCACCCAATTTATTTTTTTAAGAATAGAATACTTTTTATTTTTTAATTGTATTTTAGTTGTTGTTCCTGTACAGTTTTCTGTCTTTCACTCCCATCCCAGCCCACTGCCCCAGCCCTCCCCACCTCCCTCCCATTTCCACCCCCACCCCTAGTTTTTGTCCATGTGTCCCTTATACTTGCTCCTCTAAACTCTTCCCCTTTCTCTCGAAATTCCCTCCCCTTTCCCCTCTGGTCACTGTCAGCCTGTTCTCTGTTTCAGTGTCTTTGGTTATATTTTGCTTGTTTGTTTGATGTTTACATTTTTGTTATCCTGCAGTTTTATGATGAGTAAATGCACAATATTCATGAAGCTCTTTGAAATGTTGAATATGGACTACTGATTCTACCTTTGGATGTACTACAAATATCATTCCATTTTCTTCCAGAGGGTTTGCATCAGCAGTTTTCAGAAGGTGGGATTCTGTTTTGTTTTGAAGTGCCAAAATGTTTGTTCGTGTGTGTGTGTGTGTGTGTGTGTGTGTGTGTGTGCAGTACTGCTACTATGGGCATTTAAAAATTGCTTGCACTCAGAATAATTTATACTTAAGATAAACCTAGAGAATTAAAGCTGCTTAGAGTTGAACAAAGTTGTGGCCACTTCCCCTTAGGTTTAAAGCTCTTCCAAGGTATTTGGTGGTCATTTTACCTTTCTTTTCTTGGTTTACTAGTCAATTTGAACTTATTTTGTACATTTACTCCATTTCAGCATTAACTAGTCTTTTGTATTTTCTCCAGAATTGGTTTAGGTGACTTCCAGAAGAAGATCATGTTATAATCATTATAGAATTAGAGGAAAGGAGGAAGAATTTTCCAGAGAATGGAAGAAAAGCAAGGTAGGAAAATTCAAGGATGAGAGTGGAAGAATGAGCAGGGTGTTAGCCAGGCCAATTCCCTCCCTTCCCCTGATCTAGATACCCTTATCTCCCTTTTCTACCAACTCCATTCCCTCAGGCTCTTGCCACTTTCCCCTAGGATGATATATTTTAATCAGAAACTTTTCCCCCAGCCAATAGTCCCTCACACTTAGCACTTGCCTCTCAGGTGGAGCAGCATCTAAAGATAAATAAATATATATATATATTTATATATTTTTATATATATTTATATTTATATTATTACTATAATATATATAGTAAAAGTCGATAAATATATCTTCCTTAAAATGGGAGTAAAAGAAGGACTGGAATTTAATAATGACACATTAGTACTATAATTTTGCTCCAGTACTGCAGCCACTAAATTGAATTCTCTGCATCCAAGTCTTCTCCATCACCAAAACAATGGTTTGCCCAATGATTCTTTTTTCCCACCATTCTCATAGTTGCAAAATCTAAATTAGCACCTTGAATTGAGACAGAAAGCACTTCCTTCACACAGATTCTGTATTTTGTGCTAATTGCTATTATTGAATTATGTTTTCATGCTCTGTCCTGGATTTGCTTTGAAAATCTTCAAAAGAAGTAGTTACTTGAATGACAATATCTTATGGAGACATACAAAGTGGTAAACTATACCAGTCTGCCTGGGAATAATGCTCTCCAAACTCACAATAGTGATCACCTTCAAGGAGAAAATCAGGGGAAGGTGAATGAAAAGAATATGTTTTATTTCTTCATTAAAGGGAGATCAATCACATATTAGAAAATATATTAAAAATATGTCATCTGTGAATTGGATTGCATGTTCTACAGTATTTTTTTATGTATTTGGAATCTAAAGCTCAAAGATGTAAAGAAACCACAACACCAAACTCCCTAATTTATTTAAGGTAAGTTGTTGAAAATATTGTCTTCTGCCTGGCTGGTGTAGCTCAGTGGATTGAGCGCGGGCCTGCGAACCAAAGGATCGCGGTTCGATTCCCAGTCAGGGCATATGCCTGGGTTGCCAGGCCAGTTCCCGTCAGGGGACATACAAGAGGCAACCACACATTGATGTTTCTCTCCCTCTCTCTTTCCCTTTCCCTCTAAAGATAAATAAATAAAATCTAAAAGGAAAAAAAAAATCTTTAAAAAAAAATATATTGTCTTCTGTAGCAGCACCTCTCAAGCTTTAATATACCGATAAATGTCCTGGGGATCTTGTTAAAATGTGGATTTAACTTTAGCAGGTTTGTGTGGGGCCTTACACGCCACATGTCTATCAAGCTCCTAAGTGATATTGCACCAAGAACAACAATTTGATTAGCAAGTGTTCACAGCACATCAGTGTCACATTTTAAGACTTCATCAAAGAAATATTTCGGTTCCAAGAAAAACCATGCTTATCCTCAGTAACTTCTTTATTTTTCACTGGCAGATATTGTGAATTTTGTTTCCCTCTTTGCTTTGGCCACTAAGAAGCTCAGAGATAAGTCTGTTATGTATCCTAAGAACTGCACATGAGTATACAGCACACATTTTTATGGACTGGTTTACCCTGGTTTTACCTTACTTTCCTACCCATGTTTTCCTTTGTTTCATAATTCTTATACCTATACATTTTGTTCCATTGTTATATATCTCTTTTTATAAACTGCTTCAAATTCTCTCAGCAATGAAGTTTGGCATAATTAAATTAACTCAGAACAAGGAGACAACTGTTTTTGAATAAAGGAGACAGATAAAATTTACTTGAGCTATATAGGTCTATATAGAATCTATAAGATAGAGTACCTAATGCTGCATGATGATATCTGGAGTGTTACTGCTAAAAATGTCACTCTTATCATTAATATTCACAATCACAATAATGATAACAACTACTGACTAAATGTCTTCTAGATACTCAGTACTGGGTATCTTCTGGGTTTTTTAAATCTCATTCACCTCTATTATCATTTATCATATGTAATCCTACCTAATAAATTGCTGAAGTTCATATCATCATTGAACTTTAAAGGCTCATCAAGATTATTCATGAACTATATCAGGGCAGATCCAGCCTTAAAAACCATATATGGATGACATCAAGTCTCATGTTCTTATGGTTAAATATGATGTGTCCATGGGCTTCAGAAGAGAAAAATCCAAGACTTAAAAGCTAAGAAGGAAGGTTAAAAGTTTCCAAGAAGACTAAGCAACAATTCAGAGGGAGGAAGGAGTTATTCCAGGGGAATAACTTTGAGGGGAACAACATTGCAAACACAGAGAAATGTGGAAATGCGGAATGTATTTGGGGATAGGGAAACGTCCAGAATAGCTGCAACATGGATGCTGACATGGGGGAGAGAAAGGCAGTGAGGCAGGAGCCAGACTCCAAAGAGATTTGTATACCTTACAAGACATTCTGTAGGTGGTGAAGAACTGTAAAAAGACATTAGACAAAAAGATTAAAACTTATATTTTAAAATATTACTTTCACAGTGGTATGGAGAATGGATCAGAAGAGACCAGGATGAGGAGGAGAGATGACTTAAAAGGAAGGTCCATTGGCTTTAAATAAAGGACCTTATTTGAAAGGTTTTCAGAAAGCAGACTCTTTCAAGACTTTGCGTTATTTAAATATGGGACTAAAAAAGAAGGAAAGAAAGAAATTTGATCCAACATCCCTATTCCTGGCTTAATAAACTGAGTGGAAGAATAAGAAACAGGGTGGGATAGGTCAAGGTCAATATAGAACACCAGGAGAAATGTAGGTGTGCATGGTCAGAGCCAGAAGAGATAAGGTGTCAATTGCATGTTTGTGATGATAGAAACTAGAGGAATAAAAGGCATCACTCAGTAGGAAAACCTGTAAAATGAGAAAAAGCTATACAACACCAAAATTTGTGATTCAGGATAAAAAATGCAGGCTTGAATAGTTCACAGAGAAAGAAGAGCAAAATGGTAGAAGACCTAAAAAAAACAAACAAAAAAAAAAAACAATAGCGCAGAAACCAAAGGTGCACAGAGTTTAAAAAAGAAAAAATCAATAGTGTTAAATAGATTGAGATGCCAAGTATATTAATGGTTGAAAAGTTTTCACTGATTATAAAATTATAATGTCATTGTTACCTTAAACAATAGAAGATTCATCAAAATACTGCAGTGGGTAGAGATGAAGACATAGAAGCAGCAAAGTAGACTACACTTTCAAGAATCTTGGCTGAAAAGGAGGAATCTGGAGTGACCCCAGTGACATTCCTGGTACAGGAATAAAGAGCCCAGATCCTGCATTATTGCAGAATTGGTTGTCTGCAAGATGTCCACAATCAGAGAATAAGGCTGGGAGGGATAGTAAAAAGTGATATAAAAATATTGTTCGAGTGTTGTTCTCAAGGTCTAAGGCAAATAAGATAAAGGGTAAGCCCAGGGAGGTACTTAGTGACAAGGAAGAAAGTAAAGTGTTAAAGGAAGATAGTGTGATTTCACAAAGTCAGAAAACAAGCAAAATGGAAGGAAGATTCTGGTTGAGAGAGATGTTTATGTGGTTATTCTAAAAACATAAAGAAATAGAAATGAAGATTTGACAATGAGAGAATGTTCAGGAAATCACAAAATCTAGGTGGAAAGTGAGGCTGGGTGCTTCAGTGAAGTCAAATGGAGGATTTATAGTCCACAGGATGGTAGTGCTCTGAGGTGTTGGTCTCTCATGGGTTTTCACATAAACACTGTTGTCTTTCCAGATTGTGGCAAGAGTTCAGGTACAGAAGAAGGCCGAGTCACTTTCCAAAGATTTTGTGTGTGGGAATGAAACCTGTGAAAGACCCAAATGAGAGAGCTATAGGGCTTTTTAATGGATGTGGGTTCGCAGCAGGGCGGAAATGGGATCAGCAGAAAGGAAGCCGCAGGGGCAGTCTGGAATAATGCTGACTTCTTGCAGGGCTATATCAGATGGACCATGGAAAAATAAGTAGCCCCTACTTTTAGTATTATAAATAAAGTGATAGTCTAGAGTTTGGAATGAAGACAGGAAGTAGGTTGAGAAATATGACTATTATCAACAAACTGTCTTTCAGTTTTGAAACCATTCTTCTGTGCTGTTTTGTAATTCTGGGGGCTGGGACTCTGGAAACTACAGCTCAGCTTTGAAGTTGTTCCCTGTTAAGATCTGGCATTAGAGGGCATCAGAGGGAAATTGGGAAGCTGGTAAAGGGGGAAGGGACTAGACCCTTGTCACACTAGCATGACCTCAGGAATGATTCTTCAACCTGAGTGACAGTTTATTTCAGTATCAAAAGTGACAGTTTATTTCAGTATCAAAAGGTGTCTCCAGTTTGTAGTCCTCCCACCCTCCCAGGCCAGGATCCCTAAGAGACACCACCTGCAGCTGGCCGGCCCGCTCCCTTGAGGTCTGTTTCCAGTTTGGCATGGCTCTTCCTCCAATCTTCTAAGTTGTAATAATACCAACTTCTTAATATAATTCATTTAATTTTTAGTAATTATTTTAAATAAACAGGCAATATGTAACAATTGCTTCAAACATTTACTGAAAATTTAAATATTTTGATCAAACAGAAAAATGCATAGAATATAAGGAGTGTAAATAATTCTTAACATATTGCAATATTTACATTTTTAAAAGATTTTATTTATGTATTTTTAGAGAGAGGGGAAAGGAGGAAGAACCAGAGGGAGTGAATCATTGATATGTGGGAGAAACATCCATTGACTGCTTCTCGCATGTCCCCCACTGGGGACCTGGCCAACGATGAAGGCATGTGCCCTGACTGGGAATCAAACACGTGAACATTTGGTTTGCTGGATGACACCCAACCCACTTAGCCACACCAGTCATGGCTATTTGCATTTTTTAAAAGACAAAATATTACAGAGTTGTAATCCATTTCAGCAAATCTTATATCATATTTCCCTCTTCTTCTCCCTCTATGGAGTTAGGCAATACACTGAAGTTGGTGTACATATTTTACATTCATGTTTTTTTACTACACATATATTTATTTATGAACTATACATAATGCTTTTGTTTTTTAAACTTTATAAAATATTATAATGTGTATGATTCTGCAAACTACATTTTCACTTATTATTAGATTTTCTAGTTTTATCCCATTTGATATATCTACCTCAAATTAATTTATCTGAACTTGTTTATAGTTTTCTATTGCATGATTACACAATGATTTCTTTAGCCAATGGTCACACAGAAATTTAAGATGTTTTGTTTTTTCTTATTACAAAGCATGCCGGAATAAGCATCTTTTCGTATTGCCTTGTATACAAGTGGAAGAATGTTTCTTTTATTTTCTTATCACCATATCCATTTACTAAACTCCACTGAAAGTATGTACATTGTCCAATCTGCTGGAATACCAAATATCTTGTAAGGTTCTAAATTATATTAAGCACTTAAGCAGTACTTAAGTTTTGATTGCTCCACATCCTCAACACTCACTATTTTGCAAATTTTTAATTTCTGTCAGCCCAACTGATGTTAACGGTATCTTATATATCTTATAATGTACATTGCATGGTTCTAAGCATCTTCTCATCTGCTGGGATTTTTTTTTTTTTTTTTGCAATATTAGTCTGCTGAAAAGTTCTTGTTCATATTCTTTACTCATTTTTTAAATTAAATTGTATGTCTTTTTATTCTTGATTTCTAGAAATTCTCCATCTTTGCTGTATGTTAATTATTCATCACATATACATCACAAATATCTTCTTCCAGATTTGCTTTATCTTTTCCTATTTTTATAGAATCCTTTGGTATATAGAAATTTTTATTATCTGTATATATTCAAATATAGTGATCTTTTTCCTTATGATTTGTGATTTTTTAGTTCTTAAGAAATGCCTTTCTTTCCTGGTATTATATTTTTTCAAATAGTTTCTTATAAAAGATTTAAACTTTTGCTTTTTACCTTAAGATATTTAATTTATCTAAAGTTTTATGTTTCTCTATTTTTCCATGTGGCTAAACCACTCAACCTAGTGTCATTGTATTTTTTTGAGTAATGTTTCATTTCCCCACAGACTCATGAAGCAGTCTCTGTTCTACCCCAAGTCTCCACTTGGGAGGGGTGTCGGTACAGGGTCTCCATCCTGGTCTGTTTGTCTACCCCTATTTCAGTAACACTTCATCTTGATTGCTATACCCAGCGGCACCAGTACTTCCTTATTTATAATCTCCAGAAAGTGTCTTGGTTTTTCTTTGTCTTTTCTTTTCCATATGCATTTTACAATAAGCTTGGCATTTTCCACAAACCCCTGTTGCAATTTTAAATGAAATTGAATCTTCAGAGTTCCTTAGCAGCCATTTTACCATCTAAGTGTCCTAATGAACCCAAAAATTATTTGGGCTAATATTCCATCTTAGAGATAAATATGTACATTAGAAGATTGTGTAACTTATTTGATACTACAGGGTATGGCTGAGATTATAACCCAGATTTGTTTTTTTGTAATTTTTAAATTTTTTTCTCAACTACAGTTTATATGCAGTATTATTTTGTGACTACAAAATCAGGTGTACAGCATAGTGGTTAGACAATCATATACTTTACAAAGTGTTCCCCTTGATATTTCCAGGACCCAAATGGCAACATACATAACTACTACACTATTATTGACTATATTTCCTAACAGTGCTAAACAGTGCTTTTGCGTGTGTCTGTTTGATTTATTCATTTATTTTTTAAGATTGTAAATATGCCTTTTTTCATCGACATCACTTTATAATGCTTGGCATGGTGATCTGCACAAAAGACCGTGCACAGGGTTTGGGGATTTTGATCTCAAACAGGAAAAGGAAAACAAGAAGAAAGACATTATGAACAGAGAAAAAAAGACTACAGACTACAGTATTTTCTTTACCTGGACTTGCAGTCTATTCCCCAGTCATGATCCTTCTCCCTTCCAAGTCATCAATCTTTTATTTACATAAAATGGGGTTTTATTAAAAGGTCAGAGCAGTGATGAAACTGGCTTCTCTGTTCTCACTCTGTGTTTTTAGTTAACTTCTGCAGGGTTCTGTGATAACATAAAATACTTTATACTGACTCCGCTACTGCTTTTGGAAGATATGCATAGGAAAAATATTTAAAGAATTTCCATTTCAGAAACGGTTCAATAAAATAAGTCCCCCAAAATTAAATATCCAATTGTGAACTTATATACTTAAAATGACCAAGAAAGTGATATTCTCAAAAGACAGACTATTTTAAGTATATTGGTGAGTTCAAATATCTTCTAAACACAATCTGAATTTTTCAATGTATATATGACAATGATTTCTTAGAAAATATGCTCATATTTTAGTTTGTTGTAATTTACTGTTTATCTTTATCCAAAATTTATCCCTATCCAAAAATTATTTTAATGAAAAATATTTGAAATAAATATATATTAAAATAGTAAGGTCATTAACCAAACCATCAGCTGTAAAATGTTTTTAAAAATTAAAAATTTCACTGACTTAAGCCATGTAAATATTTTCATAGTATATAACATAAATGCTTGTGGTATTAAAAGGTATTAATTCAATTTTTAAATTATATTTGTTTATTTTCATCTGTGAATCTGTACTGCTCTTTAAAATTGTATGATCTTTTGTTGAAATGGAAAACATATCTTGCAAAGATATTATTGTTATTACTGATAACTAAAATAGTTTGTAATTTGAAAGTTGGGTAGGAATTATTATGGTGTAAATGTATGTCAGCCAGAAAGATAAATGACTAAAGTATTACCTGTTCCCCCCCGCAGCAACTCCCCCAAACAAAAGCCTAGATACACTGTGTGGGAACATTTCCAAGAGGCAATATTCCTTCTACCAAACATCTCCCGCAGTATGTAGCTACTGGTACCTCAGGACAGATTGAAGAAAGGGAAACAGGAAAAGGGGCAGACAGCTGGATTAGACTGTACTGTGTATATTAGTGATGGGTAGACTTCAAAAGACTTAGAGGTTCATTTTGGACAGGTGCCCAGAGATTCGCAGGCTTACCCAAAACCTTCCATAACTTCTGATTTTAAAATTGAGCTAGAATTCCTTTGAGACCAGACTTTTGGTCTTCGGTCATATTCCACACTCCTATCCCTTACACTCAGTGCATGATAAGGGATTGTAAACTTTTGGGACTCAGAAAAATGAGATACATACTTTAAATTGGTGGCAAAAATACTGTGTTTTAAAGTTTTGAAGAAAAACTGTAAACGGTATTTTTTTGAGGAGAGAGAAATTTCTTATTTGAATCCAGTTAACAATGTAGCTTTTGAACACGTTCCGGGGGCCAGGTGAAACCAGCATGTGTGTTCTAACTTATCTGTGCAGATTGAGAGCAGGTCTTCGATCAGTGGGGGCCTTCCTGTGTGGCTCCCGGGGAAAGCTGCCCCGAGAGACTGGCAGAGGTCTGGTGTACTGAAGAGTCAGCCTGGAAGAGTTGACAAGGAACATGTCTGTCACTCTGGTTTGCAGGAACTCCTTTTGACCAAGCACAGTGAGAGTTACTCTTCAAAGAATATAATCATTCTTTGGTCTAATTAAATGTGCCTTTCAAATGGTGTGTGTAAGAATTATTACTACCAACAACTATGACAAGTTGCTTTTACAAAAGATCAAAAATTATTTTTTGGTACAAAGAATACATATCTGATGTTAGCTTTGAACCACACTAAATTACGCCTGGGTTTGTTAGTGTGATTCCAAAGAGGGCATGGTTTTGGCCTTCTCAAGAGAAGAAGAACTGAGATATGAACTGAATAACTAGTAGTAAAGTAGACAAAGAATGATTTTCAGTGTAGTCACCACAACAAATTCTTTTTAACAGAACTCACACAGCAATCACAGACAGGGCTGTTTTCATAACTTGGTTTATGAATATGTGGTTTCCTATATCTACATCCACAACAGGAACTCCAGTGTCCAATCTTTAGTAGTATTTATTATGTGAGGCTCTCTAGTAGGAATAACAATGATCCTCCATCAGAATTAAATACACTAGCAAGGAGAGTTGTGTCTTGGACCTTAAAAAGAAATATACAATTTATCATGTACACAATTGTACTTCCAAAAGTATTTAAGTCAAAACAGCTAGAGAACAACTAACTATATTTCATAGGCCAAAGCTTCTCAATCTCTGGAAAGCCATTTTCATAAAAATATTTGATGCCAGTGCCTATTTTACTTGAAAATGCACAGTTCCTGCCCAAATATCAGTAGCTCATTTAGATCAGTACTCTAATAAAAGTGTAAAAATTTGTAACAGTTGTCCCATGTCAATCTCATGCTGAAAATGGATCCTCAGCAGATATGGAAACTGGAATAAGACCTACATCTCTTTATGGGTCTCTTCTAGCATTTTTATAAAGCAGACCTCATTTACTATTTTGAGGCATTTCTAACTAAGACAGCACTTGTAATATGAACTATTTTGTATAATTTTCCCCATACGTTTTAAGCTTCTCCAATCACTCTACTTTTATCACTTACTTGATTTTTGAATTTTCTTAGTAATACAATAAACACTCTAAAAGATCAAAACCAGTGGTATTTACTGATTCTACTAATTATTAAATGCATGCCAAATGAGAAATCAGAGCAATTAGAAATTAAATGTATTGTTAGTTTAATTCAATACACAATTTAAACACATTTCTTTCCCCAAAGTGTTCCCAGATTCATTCCTGTATAGCACTAAAATGAACGCATTTGAGCTTCGTGCCCTAGCTTCTAACCTACCTTTGGAGACTATGATTGATTGAGAGTTAATGTGCCAGAAAAAAAAGACATGAACTGTATAAATTGTTCTTCAAAATATTAAGGAAGTTGATGCTGCACATCCGAGACATTCAGTCGTTGCTGTGTAATCGTTTCTGGAGCACCTACTATATTCAGTGTATACCTTAGGAGACTATTATGAGAAAATGTAAATTAGAATGTTCATAATTATTAAAATAATAAAGAAAAGCAACATAGTCATCCTTTAAAATATTATATTAGGTTATCATTATACCATTCATGCACTTTGAAATAAGCAGTGTTTTTGGTAACATGTCAGTAATCCCCACAACTTTGTAAACATTTTTGAACAGTGTTAACACATGTCCACTTAGATAAGTTAATGCTTCCATGCTCCACTGATTCATTCCGCAGAACTAAGTTCACATGCTCTCTCATATAGAGAAATAGGAATTTTACGAGGCACTTGATAAATTACAAAGAAATAAATTACAATTGGAACCTCATACTTTTACCCGAAAGCCCTCAGGACAAGGAACATCATAGTATATATTTACTTAGATTTGCGGGATGGATAATGCAGTCAATATGTTTATCTTTGAAATTTTCCCCCGAAAGAGATCACTATACTGAAATCATCAGTTGAAAAGTATCAGAACCTACATCCCTTGAATCAGTATTTAATTTATCAAACAACTTTCAGAATTCACATGCACAATGTACTTATTAAAAAACATAACCATATAAACAAGTTCATAATTTCTGACTTCTATATATTTAAATGAAGACTACAATAAACAAATCTGTAAATGCATTTATTATTAAAAAGAAATTTCTCTAAAAATTCAAATCTCAACTTATTAAAAAATACAATAAAAGACTTTTTTGTACTTTAGTATGCAAGAATTAAATTGCTTGACCCCTCTTTTAATGACTTAATTAGCTGTACTAAAGCCCAGCTGGGCCTCTGCTGACAACATAGCTAGATATTTCAATCAAGCAGTGTTATGGAGAATAAGTAATAAATGCTACCTTGTCGCCATACAGTCCCGAACCATAGTGCAGGCTGGTAATGCTAAATTTGATCAGTATGCCTTATATTTCAATTAGTCGTGGTCTGAATCACTAAAACTGTGTAATGTGTATGAATTCCTGATATCAGATACAGAGCCACAGGCTCCCACCGTTAGAAACCATTGAGTTTGCTTTTATTAGCAGCCAATTAATGGCAAAAACCTGCATTGCTTTTAAAATTTATAACCTCTGTTCCAGCTGCATCCACGGCCCCTAATATGCTGTATACAATCAGATCCATATCACTGTCGCATGTCAAACAGCTGCAAACTGTATTCTGTCTGCAGAAGTAAAAAATCCTTTCATATAGAAGCTTTTTTTAACCTCTTAGAAGTTCTTTTCAAAGCCCAGCAGCACCAGTCACTTTGCAACAATGAGCGATTTAATATAGAAAGAAAGAAATCTACACCAAGGTAACCTCTTGGGATGTGCTAGGTTTTCAAACGGAGTGAAACCCTACCACTCCAGCACCGCACAAGGGCAAGCAAAGCCACTTCTCCTGACCAAGGCTAAGAAAATATAAACATATAAAACCTGACCCTCCTACAAAGTTAACCCATTGAAGTCTATAGAGTCATTAAAACAAAGTGGTATTGCACAAGTTTAATATTAAGTAACTTACATAAAATTTTGGTATTCAAATTTGTATGCCCGAACCTTAGCTGCTTCCCTAATAAAACATCTGTGGAGATCACATTTCCCCATCACGAAGCAGTTTATTGCATACCTCAACATTTCTAGACCTTATTTTTAGGAACCAGACCCTTTCTGATATATGATAAGACAGGAAATTTAGATGTGATCAGATTTAGTAACAGCAAAATTGCTTTATGCATTGCTAATGCTGTACTTTCAAGATTATTAAGGAAATGGTTGAGCTTTATGGTATTATATATTTTTAATTACCTTATATATATAGTATTCTGTGAGGTCTCCATTACTTTGATATCTGACCATTAAAATGTTACTTGGAAGAAATAAAACGAAGAGTTTCTTTCTTCAGTCTTCTAAAATACTATTAATTTTTTTAAATATATGTTATTTTTAATTTTATTAAAATAACCAAATTTTATTTTTTAAATACAAGTTATATATATATATACTTATATATGCTTATGTTTATAAATATATATTAATATGGTTATGTAACACAGGGTCTTGTGGACAAAAGCATTTACCTAGAAGAAGAGGAGCGTGAAAAAATGCCAACTCTAATCCATGGCAGTGAAAGTGCAGTACTGGGATAATACAAACTGCTGCCATGGCTATTTAAAGAAAATAAAAATCCTATTTTACAAAACTCAACTGCTAATAACCAACATTCTTTCTAACTGCTTAAATACTGCAGTGAGACTTATAATGCCACTGTGAAATCATAAGCTAGTACTTCAAAGGTGTTGTATCTGTTACAAATTGAATCTTCACTGCTTTGTCACAACTGATTTCACCCCAGAGGCTTGGAGATGCAGCATAGCAACATTCCTGTTGTCCCAGACAACCTGAACCAAACTGTGAAATACCCATCTGCTGCCCAAGGATGATTATAATATTATTGACTATGGAATCTCCAACAACCACCCTGTAAATGTACAATTAGTCAGTTCCAGTTAATAGAAGAGGAAAAGTATGCTTTACGATGTTGACAAATTGTAGGCATTTTAATGATAGACAGGAAATTGGTGCTGTATTTCATGAATGGCACAGTATTGTATTCATTGTGTACTTAAAGAATTATTCTTGTAATACTTTATATTAGTACATTTTACAGTTATGATTGTAAGTTAATATACATTTTACAATTATGATTATAAGTTAATATAGATTTGAATCTCAAGTACTTTTTTTTCCTACATGAGGATATATGTTATTTCATTAAGTTTCACGGATCTTAGAAAACCATTATCTAGTGGTTTCTATCTAATACTGAATACTTTTGTCTTTGAGATATTAGGTTCAATGTTTTTGCTTCTGTCCAGGTACACGGGGACACACAGGATGCAGTAGGTGCACAGGGCCCTGATGTGAACAACTAGATGAGTTTGTATTTTTGAAGTGGCCCAGAAAAGGAGGTCACAGAGCAGTGTGTTGAAATCTTCTTGAATATTGGAGTTTAATCATAAAGCATAAAGCAAATGTAATTACAAATTTGATTCCTCAAACTGGTGATGAAAATTTGTAACAGTCCAGAACAATTTTAGGTCTGTCAACTGACAAATGGATTTAATGTTCATAATGTATGAAAATGTGCAAATATACAAGTACCAATTTCCCATAACAACACTGTGTTGTTATTGGACAAGTTAGCACTCTGTTTCCAAAATCTTTTTAAGTTGCTAGTCCACTGCTCTTCTCATGGAAGCATTTTGCTTCATTTGTCTGTTCTATGTAAATAATACTAGAAAGTATTTCTTAATGATATTTAATTACTGAGTACTATGTTTAAATGTTCCAACCAAGAAAAACAAAAGCATAGGAAATTATATTTGTTATGTACCTCAAGAAATACTGAGATGCCTGAAGTTCTAGCTAACAATCACTATTCTCCATGGAATACACATTATCATTACAATGTATATGTTAAAGATGGTATAAATATGGTCTAAATGTCTTTGGCAAATTTAACAATTTAAGAAATGGTACTAGATAATTTCAAAAAAAAGAGAACACAATTTTGTTTATATTAATGCCTTGCACAAAATAAAATTTAAATGAATAATAGTTAACACAAAGATATAAAAACCCAGTGTGCTGGCAAATTAAGCAAAAACAGAAAATACCGATTATAAATATTCTATCCCTAGTAGAAAAGAATTATATTATGCTGAATAGATTTGTTCTTCCTATTGATATGCTACTTAAAATGTTTAATTCCAAACTACAATTGATGTAAGTTTAAACATATTCTTTAACTAGAATGGTCTGGACACCATCAAACATATATTAAGTTGCCCAGATGCAATTCACACTTGTGACTTTTCTCTGCCATTCATGAATTATGCAATTATCCCTAACTCATGGAAATGAAAGTGCATTAACTGCCCACTGTCATGCATTGTCTCTTTCTATGTCCTTGTGCACACATTTCCACAGTTTATTATTCATGGATGCATCTACGCAAGTGTAAATGTGCACATATAATATGGAAATAGTCACCCATGGATAAATAGCAAGTAGACACTTGTTTGTGAAGACATATGTACTTCATTCCAAAAAAATCCAAAATTTTACAAAGAGGGCTTCTACCCTTGTTATGGGTGTTACATGGTAAACAAAACGGATGTCAGCAATATAAAGAAAATGAGCAATTTCTTCACAAAGAAGGGATGTTGATGCTGATCTATAAAACTGAAACAGAACCCTTTCATCTTTGACAACTCCTCTTCTCCCTCTTTCCCAGTAAATTTTTTTCAGCATTGATTGAAATCTCACTGGAACATGATTCTAAAAATTTTGTACCTTGTGTTTCTAATACTCAACTTTCTTTTATATAGAATGATAATAATAGTAATTCACTCCTAGAGAAGATTATTACTTAAAATAAATAGTTTTGGGAAAATAAAAATGCACCATTTTCTCTCTTGAATGGTACAGTCATGTGGGTTATTTCAAACTCTGAATTGAACAGCCTAACAAGTTGGCCCTGTTGGCACATACACCTCAGGAAGTTTCTCTGATTTTAGTAGAGTTAGCACAAGTGAGCAGTCATGTGCAATGTTGACATTATTTCTTGCAGAGATGTCACTATTGAAGTAATTCTTTCTAATGAAATATAATTAATTTTATCACATATACAGGAT
The DNA here is from genome assembly GCA_039655065.1 of Glossophaga mutica. Taxonomy (NCBI): domain Eukaryota; kingdom Metazoa; phylum Chordata; class Mammalia; order Chiroptera; family Phyllostomidae; genus Glossophaga; species Glossophaga mutica. The sequence goes on along the minus strand of CM077303.1, from coordinate 147,973,868 downwards.
GTTACTTTGCGTGTAATAAAGCTTCCTAAGGTGTTGCTTCAGGCAATAAAAACAGGATTTGATGACTTAAGAAACCAAAGTAAAATATTCTTTCCACAGTATATACTTATATACTTATATATACTTATATACGTATATACTTATATATATTCCACAGTATATATTTTATCATAGTCAAATGTTCATATTCAGAATTTCTTTAAAAGCTTATTTCAGCAAGATAGCCCATTCAGTGTAAGTTATTCTTATATAAATCAATTAATGAAATTTTGGTAGAAAAACAATTATTCTATAGTTGTCTTTGTTAAATATTACTTAAAATTAAAAGCAAAATAATGTAGCTTCACAAATAGATTTTATTGGCATATTTATTGTATAGTAAAAATTAATTAAGTACTAGTATTACATTAGCCATAATATTTTTCAAAAAATACAACTTTTCTTCATGATTATATATGTGTTTCTTTGTCATGTCTCCACACCTAAAAGAACCATATAGAATTTTTACCAAATATTGTTAAATATTTTGTCAGTTAAATTATATTTTAAATTCTGCAGTATTTCTCAATGTACACATAAGTTTCATGATCCACAAATTTTGTAGATATTGATAATATGTGAGGACTTTTCTAGTTTTAGTTAGATACAGTGTGTCTGAAAAGCTAAAAAGAAAAATGCCAGTAAGTACAATTTCAAAAAAAAAATCAGACAACAAAAATAAACAGGTGGAAATATTCTACATTTCAAGTTGTATTACTTAAGAAATAATTTTCTCCCTAAGAAACTTTAAAAAGGTCTAATCACTGGTAAATTATAACAAAAATAATTTGTGTTAATCTCCAACCCCCTAAATTAGTATGTGTGTTAACTTGTTTTTCACAGAAATACTTTTACCGTGGCAAAAAATGCACCCAATAATACATCAGGATAAAAACAAATTTTCATTAGTATTCAGTACATTCACTTACATCATAAATAAGGTGTGACCAGCAGAAGGCACTGTTACAATAAATATACACATACATACAGCTGCTCATTTACAAACTGGTTGAAAATTCTGATGCTGGTTTTACTAACTTTTTACAGCAAAGATCTTTTTCATACAGACATTGTTATAAATTTGTCCTCTAAATGTGAAGAAAAACTCCTATAATTATTTTTTGTAAAATTTTCATTTATATTTCAACCCATTAACAATTTTATTACCCTCATTTTTAACTTAATTCATGAAAGAATTATGATGTCACACACCATTTTTAACACTGCATTTGAGTAATACTCTCTTGAGAGAGAATTCAGACCCTGTTGAAGAGTTAGGCATAGATTCTTTGTACAAATTGTGCTTTAAAACAAGCTTCTAGTTTCATTCCTATTGACCTTTAGAGGTTTGATCATAATTTTCTAGAATATGCAGACATGGTCTTTTAATGGAAATGTTTGGATGTATGAAAATACCTTTAATTAAATCTCTCTCAAACATACTACTAACAATGTTGTTTAGTTTGTCTTCATACACAAAATCTCTTGAATGCCTCTCCAAGTTTACAAAATCCATGTTAAAGGAGTCAGCATTGAAAAAAAAGTTACGGCATATGTTTGGATTTTTGTATTTCAGAGTCCTGGCTATTTTATCTGAATTACAGATTTAGAGCTTTGTTATGTGTGATAGTTATGATAATATGATCACCAAAGGCACAGAGACAGGGAGACTCAAATCCCTTTGAAAATCCCTTTCTCTATTTCCTACAGCTGCTGCAGGAGTTTAATATCTGATAGAATGATGAAAAAGAACAGGCCGAACTCCAGTTTTAATAAAAATTTTAACAGGTCTACATATAGTTATGAAAAATGTTATTTGCAATGCCAATTTTTAATAAAGTTTTTGTAAACCAAAGAAAAAATCCCCAAGGGGAACTTGATATGAATGTGTTTTTTCATATGTACTATTTAAGGCTCTTTAAAGGTTATGAAGGTGACTAATAAAATAAGTTCTATTCTATACAACACAAACCTGTATGCACTTGCACTTTTGCAATTTAATCAAATAAACAACCAAAGCTTTTGTTTTGCATATTGGATTAGATCCAAAGATCATCACATTGCATTGTTAGCAGTAAGAATTCATATTATTAAATAACTGCATTTTTAAACAAGTCAAAACACTGCTAACACATACACCAAAGCCTTTGATAATCTATGAATCCATTATGCTAAGAAATAATACTTTTCATGAAATTATTTTTTTAATACGAGAAATTATGTAAAATGTAACAACATTAACTTTCATGAGAGAAAATAAATATATTAAGTATGATGAACTGAAACTTAATTGGATCCAGGAACTGCAAACTTCTAAAGAGTCTCTCTATAAAGGAAAAAAATACTCTACGGAGGGTCTCACACTTGGCGACCTGCATTGGTACACGTCACCATACATACTTGTGCAGCGTGATCAAACTGCCTAGAAAATAAAGTCGTGAGAGAGTGAGCCTGCGCCTTCTATGCTCACAATAAATAGAAACACAGTATTTACAGGGGATCAGAATGAAACATTAATTTACCGATGAAATCTGCAGCAACTGTAAAATGGGAAGTCTTTGTAACTTCCAATATGCCAAACACAGACAGCAGATTCAGTTTTAATCCTTAAAATGTATGAATTGACATTATTGCCTTTAAAGCATTGAATTCTAGTGTAGCACCGAGTTCCCTAGCAACACTGTCCTTGTCATTGTTTCTGAAACTTTTTTACTCCTAGGGAATATGGTTTAACACCACACACCATGTGCAATACATTAATACTTTTTAAGTTTTGATAGATTTTTCAATCAAAAATAGGTACACTAGTACAGTGGGGCATGCAAAATGTAACTGCAAAGCACAGTCTGTATTATATCCCTAAACAAAATATTCACTTTTGAAAACATAAAGTTTATTATGCACTGAAATGAGGAAGGTAAAACATTACCCCCTTTGTTACTGGGTATTGTAAGGTTGGAATGTTGAGTCACATTTTAAACTTTCTGGTCCTCTTGTACAGCTTATAATATGAAATTGACCGCTGTAGGTTCATGCCATATATGCCATATTTATAATCCTACTACACAACAATTGTTAATGATTTATACAAATCTAGAACCAATTCAAGATTTTTGGGGGGTTAGACATTTTTTGAATGGATCAAGGGCAGCAACCTTAATCAGGGGATTTGGGAAAAAATTGGTGGAATTAAGGTAACAAGAATGAATTAAAGAATAATTTATTGTTGTCACATTTTTCCCTCTTGATTTCTGTATTGGGATTACAGTGGATTACCTCCAACCAAATCCTATTTTTCAGGTCCTTGTAGGACCCTTGATGTTACATGGATAGGAGAGCAAAGTTCTGAGATCATATCTAAGATTCAAACACCTGTTTATGAAATTTTTGATTGTGCAGAAAAGATGGGGGAAGTACACATCGCTAAAATAGTGCTACCGCATTAAATATATCGTATATTTCCCACTTTAAGTATTTTTATAACAATTTAAGGACAGTTGACTGTTTTGGTAAAGTATTTCTTTTCAATTATAAACTAAATTTGGAGATGCTAGCTCAAACATGCTTTAACTAATTTCACATTTTAAAATACCTTAAGACTATAAAATAAAAAGTAGAGTTTTAAAAAAAAAATTTTCAGGAAAGCTCTAAGACCCACACATACAAAAACAAATGTCCTGAGAAAAGTTTTTTTTAAATCTACATTTAAGCATTTAGTGGAAGTTCTGACAATAATTTATACTTAGAGCCCCACATGGCCATTGCAGAACATGGATCTACTGAGTATCAAAATTTCTAGCTAAATAAGCATGTTTTTATTCTTTCAAAACAGGGCATTAATTTTAGTTAATAAGATTCAATATCACTTTCAAAAATTAAGGAACTACATTCTACAACCAAAACCCCTACCAAAAAAAAAAAAACTATAGTCAAATACAAATAAATAAAATTATTAACTTTAATTATATATCATATTGAATTATTTAGTATTTTTATTCAATGATCAATAATTTAGCATTTTAACAAAATTCTACATTTTTCCTACAAATTTCACTACAATGCTTAGGCAGTGTACTTTGGTTTTCAAGTTCATACAGCCCCTGACTAAAATTGTGTATATATGTATAAAGAAATATGGTATGCTTCCTTTTCTTTAAAGATGCCGTACTTTGTCATTTTGATTCATATTTTTATCTGTATAATTCAAAAGATTTAAGTATACAGTAATTTTGGGAAAAATTTATAGTTACCTGAATAGTTTAGGTTGCTATTTTTATTGTAGAGGAAGTAAATAGAGTATTTAATGGTATCTAAAATTATCTTATTGCTTAATTTTCATGGTTCCCATAGAAACCACCTCAGGCATTTCTAAACCACAATTACTCTAACCATTGGTATTTATAAAGGCTTTTGTAAGCCAGACTGGTGTTTTTCCCCTCTAAAACACTGAATACATATACTTATGGTTTAATTGCACATCATTTTTAAGAATAAACATATTTATATAAATACAAAGAGATGTGGGGAGAAAGAAGAGAAATAAATTCCTCAAATAATACCGATTTAGTTTTACTAAGAAATACGGAGTGTCACCCTTTATCTATATCTCCATAACAAATTATCATGAATCGTAAGAATAGCTATACATTATTGCATAGTAACCAGTACTTAGCTTTGGATTTCCTCATTGGCCTTGATCTGTATGGTCCTAAGTGAGGATTCTGTTTCTATTAATTACATGTTCCTTACTTTATCAAATGTGTTTTTATATCTTGTAGAAATTTCTTCAAGATTTTTAAAGACTGGGAGTACCTAAGAGATCAACTAATGTTGTCAAAGTCAGATAACTTGGAAAACAGATAAATTAGGATGCAATTATTCACATCACAAAAGAATTCACAGATGGCTTCCTGTATGTAGGGAGTTCCCTATTTAAGTGTTTGTTTACAGATCATTAGCTACTTGACAAAGAAGCTTTAGGGGCAGAACGACTTAGATCTTAAGTGCTGGGAGACACTGCCAATTGGAGACCAATCAAATATAATAAAAATAAAGCACCCATGGAACCAGCAGATGAAACAGAAAATACAATTAACTTCATACGCATATATGTACTTCATGCTTGAATTTACTTCTTCTGTACACACACAAAGTGAGTGTGTGTTTATGTGCGTGTGATAAGTGTGTGTATACACACACACACACATACCTGAAGAGGCAACTTTAACGTAAATAAGAACACTTACAAACCAGCTGGATTTCCTTAGTTTATTTTAGAAATGTTTAAATGATTTGCAGATTTTTTAATGTATGTTCTGTTAAAGTACCTCCATGAAGGAATATGTGAAATTTCTTTCAGGCTTTACAGTGGAGTAATCATCCCACTCCTAAAAGTCTAGTACAAATTCATTTGTATTCTTCTAACCACAACAAACATTCAATTCTTACTTGTACAAGGTTGTTTGTTAACAGTAAAGAAAAAACAAGCATTAGTCGCTATAGAGGCAAATATAATTTTAAGTGATTTTTAATAATGTCATCATTAATATGTTTATAAAGTTGCTATTAGAAAAGACTAAATTATAAAGAGTTATTGCAAAAAAATCTTTATTTTGATTTTGAAGATCATTGGTGAGTCCCAAACAAGTAAAGAGATGCCCTTGTTAATCAGGTAATAAGTATAAAAATACTTGTAGAAAGCTTTGTCTTCAACTCATGTTTCTTCTATTAAATTTTGAAAGAAACTACACATTGGGAGAGAGAAATTAAGATAACAATATTCAAATCATACTAAACATCTTCTTGGTTTATTGTCAAAGTAAGCATTGTGTTTTATTTATTAACAGTTAATGACAATCTCTTGAGGATTGTTGAATAAAAAATAAAATTTTATTGAAAAATTAATGACAAATGCATTTCAAACTTTAGTTTCTCTCTGGCTTCTTTAAGACAAGAAAAACAAGTCTAAAGATGTGAGAATATTTTGCAGTGATTGAGACCTTGCTCTACACTATCCTCGGTCTCCAGAAGTACATGTTGGAGGCCTCCTGCTGCTGAATACAGGCTACATAGGTGGGTAAGAAAACCTACACAAATTGTGTTTTCCAGGAGTTTGTCCATATTAGCTCACATTCTACCTTACAAACCTATACTGCATACCCTCTAATTATTAGTTCTTTAAATAATATTCTGATAACTTAAAAACCTTGTTATATTTCAGAAATAAGTCCAAAAACTTTTAGCGCTTTATTTTTATAACAAATTTGGATCTTAGCATGCAAGTTTTTTTTTTTTTAGGGCTCTTACACCATCTAGATAAATGAGAATAACATAAATTTGTAATGCATAGTTCATCTTAAAGTATTTTAAATCAATTTCACCCACATTTTAGAAATAAATTAAAAATGCTAACATATCTTATTTTAGAGGAAAAAGATCATACGTAGCATAGAAATGAGTTACCCCTTCTTTCAAGTAACTGGACTTTAAAAAATTGCTTTGAGGTTGTGATACTTTATTTGGATTTGGGTAGGAGAAGTTAAAAAATAAAGTAAAATTGTGCAGAAAAAGTGTAAAAGGGAAAAAAGAAAAACAAGTTTCTTATTACAGTTAAATCATTTCAGAAAAAAAGAGAGATGGATTTGGCAGTAACTACTAAGTCCAAGTATAATACCCTATAAAGACAATATAAGACAAACAAAGGTATTAAAGGTGGTACATTTCAAAGCTGGAAAAAAACTCATAACATTCTAAATCATTCTTACTATTCTTTTGGAGTAGTTTTCCTTTTTTTTCAACACCATCCCATCTCAACAAGCCATCACAATCTCAGCATTCCAAGTAACAGAGCATGTTACTGAATTTAAAGTAAGCATTGTATATTTAACTACTAAGAAATCACAAACTCAATAATTATATAAGTATTAAAATGTGAATTTTTGGATGAAATTTTATCTTATACATTAATTTTACAATAATAAATCAATTCTATTTTAGACACATAAATCCACAATTTACAGCCTTTAAGTACATTTATTTCTCATCCTAATACTTCCATATACACATGCAGAATATCTTCAATATTTGAATATTTAGAAACATCTTAAATACTAGGAAAATGCTTAAGGTGAGATGATGAGTGTGTTAAAACAAATTTGACCAGTGCATTAACCACCATACAAGGAATTTCCTTTTTAAGACATGGGTCTTAAAAAGTCTGATTAGATTGCATGTGAGAGAAAACCAAAGACTTTAGTGCTCATTAAAAAAAAAAAAAAAAAAAAAAAAAAAAAAAAAAAAAACAACAATATAAAATGGAGACAACTGTACCTAAACAGCAATAAAAAAAAAAAAGAAAGAAAATATTTAGAAATAAAAATAAACAATGTATTAGGGTGTATTTGGTGTATTTTAATTTTGCTCTTTCAGTATATATTTGCTATGACTGCTTTACACACTATGGCATTCTAGAATGCTCAAAATCAATTCTGAAGGCCCTGGGCTCTCCTAAGAGCTTTGTTCCTGAGGCTGCTCTAAATTTCATGACATGCGTGCATGCACTTATGGGAAAAACAAAATTTCTAGAACTTACAAGCAGATACCTCCATGCCTTCCTGCCTTCCTGCTGGAACCTGCAAAGACTGAGTGTGCCAGATACAGTGTTCGCAAACACTACAATAATTTGATGAAGAAGTTACTCCTTGGCATAGCAGCAAAGAAAGTTTTTTAAAAGGCAGCTCTAAAGATATAAAGGCTTTAATTTGTTAATTTTATGATTAAAAAAACCACTAGTCTCAAATACGTAGCAACCTATTTAAAAGTATTTAAAAATTGTTATTTTGAAAAGATACATTTGCTGTGTACAAAACAAAGCCATTTTGAATAGTTTGTAATTATACGATGCACATGTTTGAAATAGGATTCAATGAAGGGTAAAAATAAAATATTTTCAAATAACTTTCAAAATTTAAAAAAATAAACATAAAATTCATAAAGAACTTATTTCTCAGAAAATTTATTTCAAACACCTTTATTTGAACCAGCTTCATTAAATTGTACAAAATAAATCATGTTATTAAGTGTACTTCTTTCCCTGTTTCTTCATAACTTCAAAAAGTGATAATGCATCCTTTATCAACAGAGGAAACTATCATTTTGGTACCAGCCTCATTCTATGCCATATCAGAACTGTTAAGTGTTGTTCTGAACCACTCTTTAAAAGTGAGATAGGCTGTTAAAGATATGGTAAAATTTGCATGTCTCTGTACAGTGGACACCAGCAGTGAGAAACTGAGCAACAATTCAGTGACAATTAAATGAGCAATTATAACAGGATTTTTTTCTAAAGAATACTTTACATTTTATCTTTAAAATATGCCTGTTTTCTTGCCTATTCAGTACAAGCAAAAAAACCCACTTTACAGAAGAAAAAAGATAGCATTATTTATTTTTTAATCAATATGTAAAGCTTCAAGTACATATTAATATTTATTTTGAAAGAAACAAAAATAGTAGATGATTACTTCAATTGATTTAAGAAATTAAGATTTAGGAAAACATTCAGAGGGATGTTATTCCTGATTTAGTCAAAACTTCAGCAGATCAAAAAATGATTAAAATGAATAACTCTAAATCTTAACTAATTACACCACTAGTTTTTAACCCAGATGATAATATAATTTTTATAAGATGTAAAGGATATATTTCATAAGATAAGAAATTTATGTAACATCATTATGATTTAATTTGCTTCTAATAATATTACCTGTTTTTATTCCAACATATCCAATATTTTAATGAAAATACCTTCCTTTGTGGATATTTTGAATATTGAACCTTGTATTCTTCTCAGGCAAACATCTACTATGCAGTTTAAATGACTATTCAGTACCAGTATCTGAGAAAATTGGCCCTTAATGCACATTAAGGACACATGGATGTATACTGTTTCAATATTTAAAGAGATGTTAGCAAAATTATTTTAGATTTAAAATAATGGCTAGAATGGAAAGGTATAAATAACTTAAGTGCTTTAAAATTATTGCAATTCCATATGTAAATTTAAAAAGTCTTTTTAAAAATCTTTTCAGAAAATGAGGTAGTAGAAGAGAGATTGTTAGTGAGCCCAATCAGTACTAAATAGAAGAAATCACAATATTCACTGTGACTGGGCTCAGTCATGACAACAAGCCCTGAAACACTACCGTCCCTCAACAGGAGGCAGAGTCATTCCAAAGGAAGCAGAATTAAAAGATAAGCTTTTAAAGTATGATTGACAGATAAATGGATTAGCTAGATAGATGATAGATAGATGATAGATGTGAAAAATATATTCAGAGTTCTGTAATATGTCAAGCCATTGTGTTCTTGTCTTCAATTGCCTTTATTTCCTTCCTCTTCCATTGGCCTCTTCCATCATACCCATGCTCCAAGAGTTTTGGCGATAAGGTAAAGAGAAGAAACGAGGTGGAGCCTACAGCTAGGCATCTGAAATAATGGACTGCTCACACTCAAAACCAAAGGAAGAGGCATCTGTTTTTTGGTAAGAGGTCTCGGCGAGATTTGAGCCATGACTAAGGCTACATCCAACACAAATAGTGGACCCACAGAATTTTTACTTTTTAACTAGTTATTGTGGGATCTGCTCACCAAACTCTTCCTTCACACGTCTCAACTCTCAAGAATATTACTGTACTTAAGATTATAAATGTTTTATGGAAATGGATCTTTATAAAATAGTTGGAAATTGACAAAGCTACAGAAACTAACTATTCTTTTTATTTCAATATCAAATTATATGGAAAAAACTTAAAATATACTACAAATTGGTACACTAATATATTGCCTCTAGCTTATCTATCCTTTTTCCCATTTACTTCCATCACAGAACTGCTAAGGCAGAGATAAACAAATGCTATTCACAAAATGGACAATTGACTGACAATCTTATAATATCGGAGGGGGGGTTCATAAAAATCATCACCGTAATTTAAAACTGAATATTGCCTTGGGGAAATAACATCAGAGACAGGCTTGCAAAAAATATTCTTGAACACTATATTCTAATGTTTAAGAAAGAACAATAATAATTAAGGCAAAATATTAGCAAGTTATAACATTTCTGTTTTGTCATCTTGAAATAAATGAACCAATTAAGAGTAAAAGTTAACAGACAAATTATACTGCCAAAAGATTCTGTTAAAAAGTTTATGAGACTCAAAATATCTCAGCTTTACTTTGTTAAATATAAAAATACTGAATTCTTGTGGAGGGAAAGTATGTACTATGAGAAATTAAGATTGGCCATACAAAATGTAAAATATTTACATGAATCATATATTCATGTTGTATTTTATTATAAAATGAGAGTTCTTTTGCCAATATTTTTATTTTTTTAATTTATTGTTATTCTATTACAGTCCTCCCATTTTTCCCTTTTGCCCTCCTCTGCCCAGCCCACTCCCACTCCCACAGTCATTCCCACACCATTGTCCATGTCCATGGGTCATTCATACACGTTCTTTCACTAGTCCCTTCCCCTTCTTTCCACCATTATCCACTTTCCCCTCCTCCGTGGTTACTGTCAACCTGTTCCATGTTTCCATGCCTCTGGTCCTATTTTACTCATTAGTTTATTTTTGTTCATTAGGTTCCTCTTATGGGTGAGATCAATATGGTATTTGTCTTTAACCAACTGGCTTATTTCACTTAGCATTATGCTCTCCAGATCCATGCATTCGCAAAATAGGAGCTCCTTTTTTCTTTCTGCTGCATAGAATTCCATTGTGTAAATGTACCATAGTTTTTTGATCCATTCATTGTCTGATGGGCACTCAGGCTGTTTCCAGCACTTGGCTATTGTAAATAGTGCTACTATGAATATTGGGGTGCATAGGTTCTTTTGGATTGGTGTTTCGGGATTCTTAGGGTATCTTGCCAGCAGTGGAATCTCTGAGTCAAAAGACAATTCTATTTTTAGTTTTTTGAGGAAATTCCACAATGGCTACACCAGTCTGCATTCCCACCAACAGTGTGGTAAGGTTTCCTTTTCTCCACAAACTCACCAGCACTTGTTGTTTGCTGATTTATTAATGATGGTCATTCTGACCAGTGTGAGGTGATATCTCTTTGTGGTTTTAATTTGCATCTATCTCTCTGATGGCTAGTGATGTTGAGCATCCTTTCATACATCTATGGGTCCTTTGTATGTCCTCTTTGGAGCAGTGTCTATTCAGGTTCTTTGCCCATTTTTAAATCGGATTGTTTGTCTTCCTGGTGTGGAGTCGTGTGTGCTTTTTATCGATTTTGGAGATCAAACCCTTGTCTGATGTATCATTGGCAAATACGTTCTCCCATACAGTCAGTTCCCTTTTCATGTTGATGATGGTTTATTTAGCCGTGGGGAAGCTTTTTAATTTAGTCCCATCTGTTTACTGTTTCTTCTTTTTCCCTTGCCCTAGGAGATATATCATTTTGCCAATATTTTTAAACATTCAAGATTAAGAAACACTTGGATTAGATGGTGAATATTTGTCTAAATAGAGTCATGAAAATGGTTAAAATTAATACCAACTTTATATCAGAAAATATATATCACCTACAAGGTAAAACTAAATTACTTTTCCTTTATGTACCAAAATGGAGTATTAGAGACATAAAATGCCACTAAATATCTGTTGCTTTTGATAAAATGAATATATGAAATAATTTAGATTTAATGACTCAATTAAAATTTACTCTCGATTACATATTATATATGCATATTTAAATCAGGGCATACTAACATGAGTATCAGTTATTCTTAGGACAACGATGAGCAAACATTATAGAATATTTTAATTATATTATCATCTCTCAATATGTGAGACTATATTAAATACAATATATATAGCTTAGAGCTGTGGGTATTCTTTTTCCCTTGCTTCTCTATTCTCCCAAGTAAGCATTTTTGGACTTAAAATTAGATAAGTAGTGTTTCATAATAGGAGCAGACTTTTGTATTAGAAGTATGTTTTAGCCATAAATTTCTAAAAATAGATAATATACCAACTAAATAAAAGCTAAAATGAAAGCACATTTGATATATGCTTCATTAATGAGTTGTAGAGTCAAACTTTACCGTGTGCTTAAATGTCTCAACTCTTTTATGTCACATAGCATGATTGCATTGCATCTTTGTGTGGTTCGTTGTTTCAAAAATAAAGAGACACTGTAAACCAAATTATCCTTTGAAATGAAACTACATAGAGACCTTGACATCTTACTTAGCCAAAAGATTTCACTTATAGTTACCAATATGCCCATCACAAGTAACAAACAATTTACTTAAAAAAACTTTCAAATACCATGTTCCTTATGTTTCAGTAAGTTATACTTGATATCGATTCCAAAATTTTCAAATTAAAAATGGTCTCATATATAGAATTTTTACTATTGTAAAATATTTAATGTTCTGTTCAAGGATTTAGTGCATATGTATGATTTTATGCAATGTTTTCCTTCAGAATAGAGATTTGTGCTTTTCTTGGGTATCATAAAAAAACACAATTTAATGTTAGTTTCAAAGTCTAAATGTCTATTACGACAGTGTTGAATTTGCACTCCTCATGCTTGATGAATCGCCACATGTGCCACTTTTCATCTTTAAAGCTCTATAAAAAAATAATTAATAGAAGCTAACTATATTTCTAGATATTTTTTAATTGTAACTGTGTTAAGAATAGTCTATATATTTATATAACAAGGGCTATACCATTTAAACCATGCTCCAAGACCCTGGAAGTCATCCACCGTTCGTATACCAAATTTTAATTATAAGTTTTCATTGCAATGAGGAATTTTTTAAACAATAACCATAAAATCTACAGCACCATCAAGTGTCTCCTACTAACTTGAACACTTAAACAAAAAAATTGATGAGACAGAATCCTCAAGTCATTTAAAAATTCTTCTAGAAGACTGTCAAACTTCAAGATATGTCTTTGCTTCCTGCTTATGACCATTTTCTTCTTGCTTGCAATAAAACAGCCCTCATAATCATCTTAATTATATTCAGAAAAAATTAAGTATCTTGTATACAAATGTTTGTTTCCTTTTTTTAATTCTGAAGTACAGATTTTTCTTCTCATCAAAGTAGTCTTTATTGAAGAAGATCAATTAAAGCTTCAATTTCATTTTGGTGCAAGAAATTCCTAAAGCCAACAGAGACTCTTAGAGGCAGCTTTGCTGGGCTTCTCTTCCTTTTGAATAAACTTGTGAAGGGATACAACACAGCAGAGTATAGAACAGGTGATGTTGGCAGAAAGTAACATATAAACATCTTTATTTTTTAAAGAATGGCTACTACACTACAAAAACCTGTCAACTATATTTGTTTACCAAGAAATACCTTCAGTCCATTTAATGACGGTAATAATAACACCCATCAATAATTTCAGAAATATGAGATTGTCTTGAAATAAGGCAAACGTTAAAAGAAAGTATAAAGAAGTAGTTACCTAGAGGCTGACAAATCACTACCTTGGTGATCCTCATGTAGTCTCTATGGAATCAATATAGTTAAAATTATCAAAGACAAATATTTGAATTTATGTAACAAAAGACATTATTTCTAGTAAATGGATACTGTGCTTATTTTTCAAACAGTTCTGTTTTTTCCATTGAACTCTTTCCTTACTGATATTGGAGGAAAATAGTCTTTTTATACAAAGCATTATGCATATATTTTAAGCCTAAAGTCTATGTACACATTAACTTTCATGTATGTATTTTTTTCTAAAGTTACAAATCAGTGTGAAGAAATTAACTATTGACTTTGAGAACCACATGATGTTTATATTGATATGAACCACATTATTGTGAAATATGCAAAATAAAAACTAGAGTCCCTATATATGAAACCATTCTTTGAAGCCCCAGCAACAAAACCTAATTTAAAGCAACCATAATAGAGAGCATTTTTAAACAAACTCTTTTATAGAATGGGAAACTCATCAAGATAGTTTCTTGCGTGTCCAGAGTGGGAGGGGAGGGGAGGGAATTTCAGGGGAAAAGGGGAACGGTTTAGCACAACAAGTATAAAGGACTCATGGACAAAAACTATGGGGGGTGGAAATGGGAGGAAGGTGGGGAGGGCTGGGGTGGTGGGCTGGGGCGGGGTAAAAGACAGAAAACTGTACAATATCAACAATTTAAAAAAATGAAAAAAAAAAAGAAAAGATAGTTTCTTGCTACTCAGTTTTTTAAATGTATTTCATAATTTCAAACCCATACATAAATGCATGTTAAATTTTTAGAAATGATATTTAACTGATCCTAAAACTCTTTCTTTTCTTTCTTTCTTTTTCTCTCTTTTTCTTTCTTCCTTTCTTCCTTTCCCTTCCTTCCTTCCTTCCTTCCTTCCTTCCTTCCTTCCTTTCTTCTTTCTTTCTTTCTTTCTTTCTTTCTTTCTTTCTTTCTTTCTTTCTTTCTTTCTTTCTCCTTCCTGCCTTCCTGCCCTTGTTAAGAAGAAGAAAGAAAAATTGTCTTAAGTGTTTTCCTAGGTAACTAGGTAATTTCTCTCTTTTTGCATCAATATCTAATCAACTAAACTCTTGGTCACCATCTATTTAGAATATAATTTTCCACAAGATAATCTTCTAAACTACATAACATCAGGCCAATGAAAACAATTGTAAAAATAATCTGAAATCTGATTTTTTTCTCAGTCTTTCTTATGTAAGTCCTAATATTTTTAATATAAGCTAATAATGCAAAGTGATGACTAAACATTTTCTGGGGCAAAAGGAAAGAATAAATATTAGTAGTCTGTTTTATCATCAGCACTTTATCTCAGAGCTCTAAGATTTATATGAAGGCATTAAAGGAAAGAAAAGAGAAAGCCATAACCATTAACTGTAGTGAACTATGTATCAAATGCTAAATTAAAATTTTTCTATATTACTGTATTTAGTCCATGTTGTGGTAGGTTATAATGTTAGTCCCAAGCATAGCTTCTTTCCCATAAGAGGATTCTGCACCACAGTCCATTGTCATGCCACTTCAGGTGTCTTCTTACAAGATGTCATACACTTTCTTGTCACATTGACATCAAGATTGGCCATGTGGCTTGGTCTGGCCAGTAACATGTGAACAGTGTGATAATGCATCAGTTCTAAAAAGCTTTAGGGAGCATTGTATGTTTCTACCAGCTCTTTTCCTCTGCAATGAAGACGTATCTCAGATAGGGGCAGCTCCTTTCAGCTAGACTCCAGAATGAGAAAACATGAGAGTCAACAGACAAAGACAACGAGAAATGAACCTTTACTGAAAGTCATTGAGACTTTGGGATTCTTTGTTATGCACTATAGCCTAACAAGAGCTAACTTATATATATGCTGTATAAAATTAGTGGTTATGCAATTTTTTCTTGAAAAAAAGTGAAGTTCAGAGTTCACAAGTGAAAATCCCTTTAACAAAGAGTATCTGTGCCTTGGTTTTCTCATCTGAAAAAGAAAGGAATTCTTATCTCCTAAAGTTAAATGTAGAGTTGGCTTGGAGATCCAATAAGTTAATTCGTGTAAAATACTCAGAAAAATGCCTGGCAATAGATGTTAATTGTTTAATTATTATTGTTCGTTTAAGGGCTTTCTTTGCTTTCATATATGTGCTTGAAAACACACTGGTTATTGTATTATTAAAATATTTGATGACTTAAGTAAACTATTTTTAACAAGATAATGGGACACTGTTATAAAAATATAGAACCATTATTATGAATATATGAAGAACTTGCAAAAATATTATTCAGTAATGTAGGCTAATCACTGTAGTTAATCAGATGATAGCAAGCTTCTATGTGTAAAGAAACAATAAACACTCCCCAGATCAGCTCTGTCTGATAGAACTTTATGGATCCTAGAAATGTCCTACACCTATACTGCCCACACCATAACCACTAGTAGCTAGTGAAAACTTGAAATGTGGCTAGTGCAATAAAGGAACTAATTTTTAATTTTTATTCAATTTTAACTAGTGTGTATCTAAATAGTCACATGTAATTACTGGTTATTATATTGGAATACTCAACTCTAGACCCTAACATGTTGGAAATCTCAAGAGCAATGAACTACTCCACTATTCACATTAAAGCAAGGGAATCTTCTTCTCGTTACATAAGTACATTTGAGGAGGGGGAAAAAAATCTAACCAATGAAATATTTAAGTGATTGTTATTCTGAAGAATAACCTAAAAGATCATTTTTATATTGTGATAAATTTATTATAGGCTGGTATTTGGTAAGCTGTCAATAGCAATTAAAACAATAAATTAAATGTGTCCTCAAGTGCAATGTTTTCATAAAGCAAAGGTCCTCAGGGGAGAAAAACATGCAACATAGCAGCAGACCTCTTAGACTTGGGAACTCCAATCTCAAACCCTGACTAATGAAAAGCAATACTGTCTTAAACATCATCTCCAGTCCTAGCCCAAGTCAACTCTCCACTGGACCATTTCAGAAACCTGAAAATAGATGTATTGATTTCTGTTCTTTTCAAATTTCATATGAAATTATTTCATATTCATATTCAACTAGCTATCATATTGTTAGCTGTCAGAGTAAGATATTAAAATTACAAAGATTATCACATCATACTCTGCTTGAACGCACCAGTGCCTTGTTGTCGATTTAGAAAAAATATCCAGTTTTTACTATAACCTGTAAATTTCTGTATGATATGGTTCTAGCTCAGAGTATACCTCATTGGTGTTCCTTTCTCCTAATTCCAACATACACATTCTGTTTTTTTCAGCTCCATGAGACATCAAATTCTTCCCTTCCCAGGGCCTTTGAATGTGCTGCTGCTTCTTCCTAGGACATTCTTTTTACCCTCTTCCCCTTCTACTGACTTAGTTAACTTTTCCATATCCTTTATGTCTCAGCTTATCTATCCTGACATAGAGAGGTCTTCCTTGACCATCACTTCCCTATTTGTTTAATACCTACACACTTCCTACATATCCCTTCACCTAATTTGTGATTTTGTGTTCGTTTGGATAACCCCAGTCTCCCACACTACACTATATGTTAGTGAAAGCAGGAAATATGTCTATTTTATATCTGCTTTGTTTACCCCTACATTTTTAGTACTTAGCATAGTGAATATATGCGTTGAATGACTCAGTGAATGAACACCTTGTCTTGACTACATCTTTTTTCCATAAGCGTGCTCTTGTTCTCTCTCCTCTCTCTCTCTCTCTTTCTCTCTCACTTTTTTCAATCTTTCTGCACTGGATTTTCCCTCTCAGCTTTCCAGCACGTAGTTCCCTCCACTTTATCAGTCCTTTACTATAGTCTGATTCTTGCCTTTATTATAAGTTACCACTTGTAAGAATAATACTTCTTTCAAGCCAAAGAAGTTTACTTCTTTCAAAGTTTCTGTTTCTACAACAAATGGCATTTTCCTAAAGTTTCTGTTTTTTCTCCATCCATTCACAACATAGTCCTTTAATCTTTGCTATCTTTTCCATAATGTGTAAAAGAATAGTCTCAAATTTTATTAATTTCTTGTAAATTTCAAATCAAATAGCTTTTTCTTTTTCTAAAGCAACTCACTTTATTTTTTTGTTGACATACCCTTTATTTATTTTAAATATATTTTATTAACTATGCTATTATAGTTGTCCCTTTAATCCTTTCCACCCTGCACCCTCCTCCCACCAGCATCCCCCACCCCTTAGTTCAAGTCCATGGGTCATACATATAAGTTCTTTGGATTCTCCATTTCCCATAGTATTCTTAACCTCCCCCTGTCTATTTTGTACCTACTTCTTATTTCCTGGGGGTATAGCTCAGTGGCAGAGCATTTGACTGCTTCTTATTTCCTGTAACTTTTTCCTCATTCTCCCCCCTCCCCTTTTCTATAATAGAAATCACACAGAATCTCCCATATTAGGAATCAATTGTTTCCATGTCTGTTTTTTTTTTATTTTTTTATACATTCATTTATATAGTTATAATCAATCATGAATGTTTATACCCCAGTATCAAAAGTTGTTACATTATCACTATAACTTTTATACATAAGGATGTCCACATGTTGATTGCTATAATTAGACTATAATACCATAATTAGACTTAGATGAGTTTTCACTTTCTACCTGTTTTTTTTTTCAATTTGGAAGAAAATCTTCAATTTAATGTTTCTCTGTTTTAGATTCTATCCTTGAAAAATGTCTAAGACTAGGAATATCAGGTTAAATGATATAAATATATTTATTATTCTTGAAATATGCCATCAGAATACCTTATAAAAGTTATTACCAATTTTTGTTGTAAATCATTAACATGTGGACATAATTGCTTCACCATATTTTTCCACTGAGCTTTTCTCAGTCCTAACTCTTCTTGATCTTCCTATTGACCCTGTTTGTCATCCAACCTTGCAAGCTCCTCCTCACTTCACACTATGTCCTCATGGTCCTTTCACAGTTCTGCTCAACTTCCTTTACCACCATTCTGTCCTCTTCCCAGTCTTAATCTGTCCTTACTCTTCTCCCTGCAGAGTCCTAACTGCTTCTACACTTAAGGTATCAAATATTGATTACTGAGATGGGCTTTAGGAAGTTTGCAAAAATTGTTTCACTTTGTTGTTGCTGTTTGTTTTAAGTGCTTATGAGGACAGCTTATATTTTAAAAACTTAATTGAAAATTAATGAGCAGTGAATTGTAGCTAGAAGTGAAACTAGGGGTGCTAAACATAAGAAAGTGTATAAATAATGAAATAATGTGATCTTAATTTGATGCATAGGAGAGCTAAGACTAATGTGGAATAACTTTAAATATTTTTTCTTAGACACATCATTAAAGAAAATGTACAGTTTGTGAGCATGTGCACTATGTGGCTGTCACATTCAAAATGACTGAGCAAATACAGCAATGAATCTGCATCAAATTTTGTGTTAAGCTTGAATATTCCTCCTCGGAAACTATTTGGAAGATTCAGAAGGCTTTTAGGAACAATGTGATGAGTGCAGTGCAAATAAAAGTGTGGCACAAACACTTCAAAGATGGTTGAGAATCTGTTGAAAATGATCCACGTTCTGGAAAGCCTACAACAAGCAGAACACCTGAAAATGCTGAACATATACAGGCTGCAATCAACAGATTAGCAACTGACGATGTGAAAATTAGAAGCTGATCAGTGTGTTCCAAAAAGTACTGCGTCTTAGATTTTGACACAGGATCTTGGTATGAAATGTGTTGTGGCAAAATTTCTTCAGTGGTGACTTCTGGCCAAGATGGAGGCGTAGGTTTTCACACTGTGCCTTCTCATACAACCAAAATTAAGGACAACAAAGATTTAGAAACAAGAAAACAACGAGAAACTGATAGAAAATCGAACTGTATGGGAGTCCAACAATCATTCATCCAGACCAGTAAGTGGGGCGGAGTCACAGCAGGAAAAAGTGGAGGTTGGCGGACCCAGGTGCACAGGCAGCAGTGGCTGGCAGATCCCAGGCACACAGGCGGTGGCTAGCAGACCCCGGGCATGGGGTGGTAATGGTGCAGACCCAGTGAGGCCACGCAAGGCAGCTGGCTGACCAGGCAGTCCCACATTCACACGCAGATAACCCAGGCGAAGGGGAAGCAGCGGAAGGGACCGGAATCCCAGAGAGAGTGGAGCAAGTGCCATTGTTCCCTCTAGGACCCCACCCCCACATACAACGTCACAAACCAACAACTCAGCTGCCTTGCCCTGGGGAACACCTAAGGATCCGCATCTCATTACATAACAGCTGGGAACAGATTTTTTTAAAAAAACATCAAATTGGCTCAAACAGGAGAACAAGTCAAAGTCCCAGAGCCAATTCATCTAAGTGACCAAGAGATAGCCAACCTATCAGATGCACACTGCAAAGTCCTGATGATCAGGATCCTCACAGAATTGGTTGATTTTGCTCACAAATTAGATTAACAAATGAAGGCTACAATAAGTGAAATGAAGGAAAACGCACAGGGAACCAATAGAGCTGGGAAGAAAACTGGGACTCACATCAATGGAGTGCACCAGAAGGAAGAAAGAAACAACCAAACAGAAGAGAAGGAAGAAACAAGAATTCAAAAAAATGAGGAGAGGCTTAGGAACCTCTGGGACATCTTTAAACATCCCAACATCTGAATTATAAGGGTACCAGAAGGGGAAAAGAAGAGCAACAAGTGGAAAATTTATTTGGACAAATAATAAAGGAGAACTTCCCCAATCTGGCAAAGGAAATAGACTTCCAGGAAGCTCAGAGAGTCCCAAAGAAGTTGGACCCAAGGAGGAACACACCAAGTCATAATGTAATCATAATTACATTAGCCAAGATTAAAATGAAGGAGAGAATTCTAGAAGCAGCAAGGAATAAGGGGACAGTCACCTACAAAGGAGTTCTCATCAGACTGTCAGCTGATTTCTCAAAAGAGACCTTCCAGGCAAGAAGGGGCTAGAAAGAAGTATTCCAAGTCATGAGAGGCAAGGACCTACATCCAAGATTGCTCTATCCAGCAAAGCTGTCAGTTAGAATGGAAGGGAAGATAAAGTGCTTCTCAGATAAGGTCAAGTTCAAGGAGTTCATCATTACCAAGCCCTTATTATATGAATATATTATATTATTATATAATGTTAAAGGGACTTATCTAAGAAAAAGAAGGTAAAAAGACAGCAAACTCACAGATATTAACAACCACACCTAAAACAAAAGCAAACTAAGCAAACAACTAGAACAGGAGCAGAAACACAGAAATGGAGATCATAGGGAGGGTTAGCAACAGGGGAGTGGGAGGAGGAGAGAGGGGGGAAAAGTAGAGAGAATAAGTAGCATAGACGGTAGGTAGAAAATAGGGGAGGGCAAGAATAGTGTGGGAAATGTAGAAGCTAAAGAACTTATGACTCATGGACATGAACTAAAGGAGGGATATGGGTGGGAGGGGGTGTGCAGAGTGGAGGGGAATGATGGGGGAGAAATGAGACAACTGTAATAGCATAATCAATAAAATATATTTTAAAAAATTTCTTCAGTGGCTTTGGCTACTGGATCAAAAGGAACATTGTGCTGCAGTTCCTAATGACTTGATTCACACTGCTACCAATTAACCAGATTTCCTCAAGAACGTCATAATGGGAGATGAATCATGGGTCTACAGCTATGATCTGGAAACAAAGGTCCAGTCATCCCAATGGAAGTCACCTGGTTCTCCACACCGGAAAAAGGCACAGTGAATTTGCAGCAAGATCAAGACCATGTTAACTGTGTTGTCCAACAGGAGTACACCCCTCCAAGCCAAACCATTAATAAGGAGTACTACTACCTCATTGTTCTTCGTCAGCTGAGAGATGCAATATGACAAAAATGGCCGTAGCTATGGGTATCCGGTGATTGGCAGCTTCATCATGACAATGCGCCATTCTGCATCATGTCTCGTGCAGAGTTTTTCAGTGAAACATCAAATCACCCAGGTAACTCGGCCCCTCTACAGCCCCCAGCCTGAAACTTCTAGCTTTTCCCAAAACTAAAATCACCTTTGAAAGGGAAAAAAATTCAGACTATCAATGAGGTTCAGGAAAATAGGATGGGGCAGCTGACGACGATGCCAACAAAGGATTTTTCAGAGTGTTTTGAACAGTGGAAGAGACACTGGGAGAACCGTGTGAGGTCCCAACATGCCTACTTTGAAGGTGACTGAGGTGTCATTGCACTATGCACAATGTTTCTTGTATCTTATAGCTTCTTCAATAAATGTCTCTATTTTTCACATATATGTATATATATGTGTATATGTATATATATACATATATGTATATATAATCAAATCCCTTTACCTTCACTGTAGACAAACATTACCACACCCTGAAAACCAGAGTAGCTTAATGAGGAGAGAAGGGACGCTACTAAAAACATAGAGTGGCAGATAAATGCAATAGTATGAATACTGTCCAAAGATTAAGATTTGGGAAAATGAGGTTGTGTGGAGCTATGGAGAAGTTGAGTCGGTCAGTATGCCTGCCCTGCCCAAGACTCGTTTTTACAGAATTTATTCCTGAGAGACCAAGCTAAGTGAAGAAGAGGCCAGATGATCCATACCCACACTGCACTCACCTCCACAGCTAATCCACCAGGAGTTATTTTAAAGCACCTAATTCATGGCTCCTAACCTTCAAACAGTTTCATTCTATGGAATATGAAATCACACAACACACACACAGAGAATGAAACTAGGAAGGCCTGTATGTAGTGGTAAAGTTAGCACAGGGCTGAGAGGAGAGTTGGATCTCTGGCAGCCCAAACCACATGAAAGACAAGGCTGTGGGTAAGGTAGTGAGGAAGATGTTCGACCAGAATCTAAAACCAGAGTGTTCAACCAGCAAAAGAAAGAGAGAGCACCAAAAAAAGATGAAGTCAGCTTTCCAATCAACTCTACATTCTGAAGATTGCTCTATTAGATCCCTGTGCATCCTTACCAAAAATCCCCCTTTCCCAACCTAGCTTGCATATGTTTCTGCTCTTTATAATCAGTTTCTAAGAAGGATGTAAACCAGAGACACTTATGTACTGAAAATTTTTATAGAAAAAGACATTTTGTTGAAAAACATATTTAAAATTATTAAATGCTTATGATACAACTCAGAAAAAGCAGAGAATGGTTTCAACTGTGCTTAATGCACACACACACACACACACACACACACACACACACACATTCATTTACTGAGAGACCTAGCTCATGGTACAGTTAGAGTGATAAAACAACCCTAGCAGTGGACAGGCATGTTTTCATAGGGTTCACACTACTACAGGAAATTATGGTATCTGTTTAATTTAATTTCTATTTTTCCTAAATAAATAAACAGTCACTTAAATATTTTATGCCTTCAAAATGGAAAGCATTGAGAGACTGTGCAAGTGCCAACACTGGAAGACCAGATGATTATGCTCAAGGTTTAGTTACTCAGTTTATCACTCAGCCGAACACTGCCAGCCACTTGTGCTGGTTTTGAACACTATGAAGTCTTAAACTATACTTATTGTTTGTCATCTATGTTTTAATGTATATCTATAATGGACCATTAGTTAAATATAAGCAACATAAGAAATATTGATGTTGAAATGTAAGTTAATCAGAACCAAACTGGTCAGAGAGAAAGAGATACTATTTCAAATTTGCATCATGATGATTTTCACCAGATCCATATGCTAAATTCATCAGATCAAGATGGCTCTGGTGCTTCTAAAACAGAAAATTTTGTGAGGATTATATCAGACTGACTTTCATTTATTGGGAATTAAGATGACCAATCTTCACTTTTTTTCCTGACTAGTGCTTGAAAATATCCTAAAACTATCTCCCTTATTTTATTATTTGGATTCAAGCATAAAAGTTATTTTTTAATTGGATTCATTGTAAAAGGCAATAGTTGGATATATTAGGTAATGAAAACATGTTCTGTCTATTTTTGATACCATAAACATAGATATCAATGCTATATCTATATAGCACTCAGTGCTATAACTATATATGCATCGCCCTTTAGATTTTTCAAAACACCCTGATATATATGATTTATCTTCATAATAACCCTGTAAAATAGGTCAAAGAGCTATAACTATCTCAATTTTATACATAAGAAAACTCATGTTTAAAACTGAGCCATATAAAGAGTATTTATAATGTCACAATGAGCCATTGTCAAAATAAGCATCAAGACTCATGTTTTTTTCTTTTTTTAATTATTTAATTGTTCAATTACAGTTGTCTGCAAGGACTCATGATTTTTAATAGTTAGGACTATTCCTCTGCTATTACTATTATTAATACAATTATTATTTATGAATGTATCTATATGAATATACTTTTTTTCCTTTTTCTTTGCTTTCCTCTCTCTTGTTCATCCCATCACATACACACACCCACATACATATAAACACAATTTTATACACATTCCCTATTTTTGGGGAAATAATCTTTAAAATTTTTTATTGTATTTTCCATTACTATTAACCCCTATATAATTTTAACATTATGTAACAGTATATCTTTCCACAAATTTCTCCGTGCTGATATAAAAACCAACCAATGTGTGCATGCATCCATTCACTCACCCAACCATACCTGTACATATATTAGAGATTTTAAGATTGTTAGGTTTACAAAATGAGATCATATTATGAATGTTTCTATGAATTTTGCTTTCAAAGTTAATGTAGCTTGGAAACTTCTCCAAATCAACTCGTTTTAATGGTTGCATAATATTTCATAGTATTAGTGTGCCACTGTTTTTCAACCATTTCACGGTTTATAGACATTGTCTTAATTTTTAGGTTTTTATCACCTTGAACATATGATGCCCCATTTATGGCTTATTAATGTTCTCATGCATTATTATTTTTAAAGGCAATGTTGAATTCAGAATCTAAATTAGTCTCGATAAATTATGGCATTCTCCATAGAGTTGTAGAGGAAGTGAAGTGTCTTTACTTTTTGCAAATGGAGCACTTATTATTCTACTATTTTTCAGATTTTTTAAGTTTCAGGAAGAAAATTAATCATTTGTAATAAAATATATGATAACATATTGCCTGATGCTTAAGTATGTGGATCTACATTTCAAGTGTCTGTTTTGTCACATACTAGCTGCTATGGAATGAATGTTGTGTTCCTCCAAAATTCATAGGCTAAAACCTAACCTCCAATATAATAGTATTAGGAAATGAGGTTTTGGGGGATGTCTTTGGGATGTGCTTTATTAGTGCCCCTATAAAAGAGATTTTAGAGGGCTTCTGGTCCCTTATTCTATGGGAGGTTATAGTAAGAAGATGACTGGGCATGAACCAGGAACTGGCCCTCCTCAGACATCAAATCTACCTGTACCTTGAACTTGCACTATCTGGCTCTGGTACTGAGAGAATTAAATTTCTGTTGCTTATAAGCCATGAAATTTATGTATTTTGTTACAGTAGTACGAGCAGACTAAGACACCAGCAATATGACCTAGAACCAATTTCTTCAACTTTCTATGCTTCAGATTGCGGATGACAGTATTATTTTCCTCATGGGGTGGTGGGGAGAAAGTTAAATGTAATTTTAATACACATACAGTATAGAATATTACCCCAATTTAAACATTTGATAAGTGATATTTGTATTATTGATGCTGTTATTACATTTTAAGTAGCTCAGTTTTCACTTGCCTTTTTTAGCAAATAAAATTTCAGTGTAATTACTGACCATCATTTAGAGCAACTAGAAATTTTTTGAGAGTCTCCTCTAATTTTATGTTCTGGAAAGGACTTTCAACATTCAAAATAGCTTATACATGAAATGTCTTCCCTTACATCTTCATGAAGAAAAGTGAAAATTCCCAAAGAAACTGCAAGTTTTCAGCACTCCCACTAGAAAACCAGAAATAGTCCAAGTGCCTCCTTGATGGGTTGGCTGTGGCTGCCAGCAGCCCCAGGAACAGATATTTTGTTTATACAAGTTGCCACCCAGCAAATGGAAATTCGGCTGGAGGGCTGTTCTCTCTTGTCCTTGAATTTCATATGTTTAAGGATAATAGCCACTTTGAATATATGAAGCCCTCAGTAGAACATGCAGCATTTCAATAAAATGGTTCAAATATTTGCATGACAAGTGTAATAAAAGAAATTCCAGTAAAAAAGAAAGAAATGTTTTCTGAGGTTGACTGTCTAAAATTTGCCAACTTTAAAAAATGCGTGGTAAATAAAAGACATATCAAATCCTACACCACTAATGAGAAGAAACTCTTGATTTAATAACTGAGTTGTATAAAATATTCCTTCAGAATATAAAGTAACAAAGTCACCCAAGATGCATCATTTAAGTCCCACACTAAGAACACACACTAAGAAAATTGGACAACAAAATGTTTTTTTCTCCCCCATCTTTTGGTGCTTAAACATCATTCCTGTGTGCCTTTCTGTGTGCTCAAGGAGCGTTACCAAACTCGGTCATGTGTTTCTTAGTTGGAAGCTTTCAGACACAGAGAGGGGCAGCCACCGATCGCCAATCAAGCCTCTCACATACAAGCTCACTTAGCACTCTGTCTGCCAACTGAAAAATAATTTGTTTGAGCCACTAAAGCTTACAGTTATTTATTCTTTATCCTTGATTTTTCAAGGAGGCCCCACCCCACCAGTGACCCTTACTAAAAGCATTGGAAAGGACAAAATTCTGATGCCGTGCTTACTTTTAGCAACTGTAGTAAAGCTTCTCCAGGGCTGGCCCTTGATCCAGCAGCTCATGTAGGCTCAGCGTTCGGCAGTGCAAGGCCACTTTAATCTAATGCTCACATCATTTTCACCCCCTGGCTTTGTTCTTGGGACAAGTCTCAGAGAAGAAAAAGGAAAAGGAAAAGAAAAAGAAAAAAGAAAATCATGGGCCTGGCATGTCATAATACAAAAATGCACTGCTAATTGCCGCGGCTGTAATTCTCGATCCAGCCAAAATGCAGGTGCACAGTTACTTTACTTGGGGGCAGTCCCTGCTTAACCCCTGCTTTATTTCACTGCCTCTTCAGCACGTTCCCTCT
This sequence comes from Glossophaga mutica, assembly GCA_039655065.1. Classification (NCBI taxonomy): domain Eukaryota; kingdom Metazoa; phylum Chordata; class Mammalia; order Chiroptera; family Phyllostomidae; genus Glossophaga; species Glossophaga mutica. Next base: position 147,947,261 of record CM077303.1, on the reverse strand, counting down.
CCTTCGAGAGCAGTTATCTCCTGATGGTTATGACTGACCTGCTGCCCCAGGGAAAGAATCCCATGGGAACATCCAGGTGAGGAGCTCCTGAGCCCGTGAGCTAAAAACCAGTCTGGGCTGGACGGTGACTTCCCAGGAATAAGAGAAAGAAACCCAAGGTGTTCCTTTCTCTCTTTTTAAAAGTTAATGACGTTTAGAATCAGAGCAGTGGACATAAAATGGTGGCAATTTGGTTCTTTTCCAGTTAAATAATCAGCTTCTCTAAAGATTGTAAATACTTTGGATCTTCTTTATGATGCAACTCAAGTAACAATAAAAATGTACACCTAACATTTGGTTCATGGCCGTTTGTGTTGTGCTTGGGAGAGTTGTTCACATGTGTGTCCAACTCTGCATATCTATACGAATCTCCCATCCATGATAAAAAAGTGCCACCACCAATCATAACAAAGTATGACATTAATGATTTGCTCAATAAGGGTCATCTACTCACTGTAATTTTTACTTTGATTTAACAGGAAATTGTTTTTAAGGAATATTTTTACATGTGAACTGGCTATGACTGTTCTATGGAATTTATCCTAAACATTTTTAAAAACCTTCTACAAATTAGGAATTATCTACATTGCCATATATGTAGATGTGAGGAGACAAGAAAATATTATCAGTACACCCTATATAGATTTATTTTTTCAAAATAAATAAATACTTATACATATACACACCCATTTCGAATTATATTGTTTCACTCAATATTACGTTGTTACAGTGTTGGTACTAAGATCCTGTGGGAACTTAACTCATGTTTATATCAATTAACCTGTGATAAAATTGATTCTGTTATATGTTGTTTTTCCTCAAGTCATAGAACCTACAGATGATGATAAGGGAGGACTTACTGTGTGTGGTTGCATTTGTGTGTGTACATATGAATTTTTTCAGAAATAAACATATCCTCCTGTCAATAATTCTGCGGCTTTCACCTGGGTCCAGGGCATTCCATCCAGGGCCTGACTTAACACTGTGCCTGCTAATGGTCTCACAGCGTCTGCGCTGGTCACTCTGTCTGGTCTCTACACAAGGCAAGCTTCTTTCTTTGTAGGAACCAGTGAAAAATAGAAATGTAGAGCTCTTTGTTTAAAGCTGATAAGAGTACCATTGGAGATATAAAAATATAATTTTTCTTCTTTTTCCTATGGTCTCCTTCTTTCAATTTGTCAAGGTGTTTTTTATTTGCTTTTTAATATTATGCCCCTGGGGGAACAGAAATGCTTACTGGGTATATCCATCTGGAATTCTGATTTCTGAATTAGATTGTGCTTGTGAATTAAAGTGACCATTGTACTTACTTTTATTTAAGAGTGGCCAAAAAATCCCTGGTCAGGTGGTTCAGTTGTTTGGAGCATTGTCCTGTATGCCAAAATGTTGAATGTTCAATCTTTGGTTGGGGTACATACCTAGATTGTGGGCCGTATCCCCAGGTGGGACACATACTAGAGGTAACCAATCAATGTATCTCACATTGATGTTTCTCTCTCTCTCTCCTGCCCCACCCTCCCACTCCTTCTTGCTTCCTCTTTCTAAAATCAATAAACATATCCTCTAATAAAAAACATGTCAAAAAAAATCACAGAATCTGCCGTAGTTCATATCCAAGACCTGAGACAGTGAGAGAAGTCAAAAATAATGTTCCAATTACACCTTATAAGTCATGCTAATTTATGGCTAATTACTTGAGATTATCTGAAGCATAGAAAGTGATACAGCATAGTGGAAAAAACAAGGACTTTCAGATCTAACAGACTAACATTCAAATCCTTTTTCTACCTTAATTAATTATACAACTTTAGACAAACTAGTTAGCTACAGCTTTTACTTTTCTGTAAAATCATGAAATCTGAAATTATAACTCATGCTTAATTATTTCTTTAGTATGTTTAGCATAGTGCATGGTATAAAATGCCATATTTTTCCATGTATAATGTGCACTTTTTGCCCAAATTTTTGAGGGAAAAATAAGAATTTACATTATGCATGGGTAGTATGTGAAATGCCTTGTATCTGTTCTTGTGTTTTGTAATTATTTGTTATATAATATTTTTGCACCATAATATGTTCAAAAATAAATGCTAAAATTCCTTTATAATACAAAAACAAATACCTGCATATAAATGAATAAAAATTAAATTAAAAATTAAAACGAAAGATTTTTTTCCTGAAAGTTTGGATCAAAAACATGGGTGCATATTATATACAGGAATGCATTATACATGGCAAAATACAGTAGAGACTCCATAAACAAATATTTGTTAAATGTGTGAGTGAAACAATAAACCTAATAATGAGGAGGAGGAAAAGTAACCTGCTTCCCCATATATTGAAATTAATTATCTTAATTATTCCCTGTGGCCTGTACTTCAGTACAGGAACTTAAGTACAGGAACTTAAGTTCCCTGTACTTAACAGGTATTTAAGTACATACATACATACATACATACATTCATATATACAAACATAGACAGATATATGGAGTGGGTAAATGGATGGATGCAGAGAGACTCCAAAGAGAACTGAAAGCAACTATAAATTTTCGTCAAATAAAAAAATGCCAAAATATCATATATAAAAAATTTAACACTGCTCAGAGACATGTTAGAGCCATTGAACACTAAGGAGTCACTAACAGATGCTCTTCTCCCAATCCTTTTCGTAACATAAACTGAGGAAAGTTTTATTTATGCAATTTTAAACCTTATAAATTTGGTTGTCTCTAGATTTTGAAATTCACTAAAGTTTCGCTGAAAAACAGTGAAAATTATTAAAACCTGAGAAAATAATTATTAAAGAGAAATACTCTTAGTTTGCCTAGAAAAGAAATGGCTACTCGATGGCATAATGTCTTCATAAAAGTGAAAGTTTTCATAATAGGGTAGATAATGGTTTTTATTATATAACTTTATTATAAAACTTTTCTGACTGAAAAAAATGTATTCCCATACTTCCCCTGGAAACATTTAAAAAACATTGTGTATTCAAGTGCACACAGTGACTGGGCAAGTAAGTGAAATGAGTGCAATGTTAGGCTATAACACTAACGAATGGTAAAGATTGATGCACAGCAGAGAATGCACTTCATTGCAAATTCAGCTTCTTAGGGTTCCCAGATAATTGTGCCCTGTAAGAATTGGGACCCATATTTACTAGAACTCCCTGTATTTAGAGAATTTTGAATTTAAAAGTTTTCATTGAAATTTTCTAAGCGTTAAATGTTGATAATTTCAAAAAATAATAAACACTTGCTGTAGTAGGGGAAAAAAAAAAAGAAAGAAAGAAAGCAATCTTTGTCCTGCATTTGGCCAGAGCTCTTAAAGTTTTTGTTTTGATTCATTCTATTTTGATCTTCAAAGGTCATAAGAGATTAGAATAACCATTCACAAATCTATTACCAAGCATGATGTTGGATTTTCAAAGAAATTTGTATAGGGAACCATAAGTAGATGAACAGTTTCCTTCCCTTGTTCCTCTATGCCTCTATCCTTTTGTTCTCCCTTCCTTTCTTTCTTCCTTCTTTCCTTTCTTTCCTTCCTTCATTCCTTTCTTCCTTCTTTCCTTCTGTCTTTCTGTTTTTCTTTTTTTCTGTCTTTTTTTATAACTTACTTTTATTTGGGTTTTGCTCCAACTTTCTGCTAACCTCGGTGCTGGTAAACTTGTTTCTATCAAAAGTATGCCTAAATTGTTTGAGTTTTTTCTTATATCTTGAAGTGAATTTCCCTCTTAGGATTGCTTTCTCTGTGTCTCACAGATTTTGGGTGGTTGTTTCCTCACATTCATTTGTTTCAAGGTATCTTTCGAATTCTTCCTTGATTGCATTGTTGATCCATTCATCGTTTAATAACATGTTATTAAGCTTCCGTGTCTTTGCATATTTTTCAGTGTCCTTGTGATTGATTTCTACTTTCATAACATTATGTTCAGAGAAGATACTTGACATGATTTCAAACTTCTTAAATTTATTGAGACTTGTTTTGAGTCCTAATATTTAGTCTATCCTAGAAAGCACTTCATGTGCACTTGAAAAGAACGTATATTCGGCTGCTTTAGGATGAAATGTTGTGTAGATATTAATTAAATCCATCTGGTGTAGTGTACCATTTAAGGCCATGTCTCCTTGTTGATTTTCCATCTGGAAAATCTATCCATTAAAGTCAATGGGGTGTTAAAATCCCCCACTATAACTGTATTTCTGTTCATCTCTTCCTTTACGTCCATCAAGATTTCCTTTACATATTTAGATCCTCCTATGTTCAGTGCATAAATGTTTACTAGGATTATATTCTTTTGTTGGATTATTCCCTTTATCATTATGTAGTGACCTTCTTTGCCTTCTTAGCTTTGGTTTTAAAGTTTATTTCATCAGTTACAAATATTGCTTCCCGTTTTTCCTTTCCGTTTGCATGAAATATCTCTTTTCTTCCCTTCACTTTTAGTCTGTGTGTATCTTTCAATATGAGATGGGTCTCTCAGATGCAGCACATATATGGGTCTTGTTTTCTTATACATTCAGCTACCCTATGTCTTTTGCTTGGAGCATTTGAGCTATTTATATTTAAACTAATTATTGATACATTTGTATTTATTGACATTTTATTTTTTAACTATTTTCCTCTCTTTCTTTTCTTTATCTTCTTCTTAAAGCAAACCCTTTAACATTGGTTGAAATACTGTTTTGATGGTAACAAACTCCTTTGGCTTTTTCTTCTCTGGGAAGCTCTTTATTTCTCCTTCAATTCTTGTTGAGTAAAGTAGTCTTGGTCGTAGGTCAGGGCTTTTCATCACCTTGAATATTTCATGCCAATCCCTTCTGGCCTGATATGTATCTTAAGAAATTGGATGACAATCTGCTGGGAGCTCCCTTGTAGATAAGTAACTGCTTTTTCCCTTGTGGCTTTTAAGATTCTCTCCTTTCTTTAAACTTTGCCATTTTAATTATGTGTCTTGGCGTGGACTTCTTTGAGTCCATCTTGTTTGGGACCCTCTGCACTTTCTGGACTTGTGTGTCTTTTTCTTTCACCAGGTTAGGGAAGGTTTTGGTTATTATTTTTTCAAATGGATTCTCAATCCTGTGCTCACTCTCTTCTCCTTCTAGTATCTTCATGATGCAGATACTGCTATTGCTTCATTTTGTCCCAAAGGTTTCTTAAACTCTCCTCATTTTTTAAAATTATTATTATTATTTTTTTGCTGCTCTGCTTGAGTGCTTTTTTCTGCCTTGTCTTCCAAATCATGAATTCAGTCCTCTACTGCATTTAACCTACTCAATTCCTTCCAGTGTATTATTTATTTCAGATATTGCATTCTTCATTTATGAATGGTCCTGGAGAAACACTAATCCTTTGAGTTTGAGGCTTCCAAAGTCTGCTCCTTTGTTTCCCTTTCTCTAAGATTACACCTTTATCTTGGTTCTGTACCAAGGTGAGTAGGAAATAAATAAGAAAGACAAGCCTAACAAAATCAGCTAATATTCTTGCTACATGTTTTTCTTTATTTGAATCCACTTAATCAGGAGTATGTGTTTGTGTGTGTGTATGTGTGGAGGGGAGAAAACGGAGGAAATATAGGTTGAAGGGAGATATATTCAGGGCCCATTGAACACTCCAGCCCCATGGAGAAGTGAAACACCAAACACTGTCCATCAAAGAGATAGCACAATAAGGGAAGAGGGACAAACCTTTGTTCCAATTTAATCAGTCATATCTAAATCTTTTTATTTCCCAAAATAAACCTTCTGTCATTAAGGTCACCCTTGGGGTCTTCAATTCATATCACAGCTCCTCTTCCTTGAGAAATGTGTTTGGGAGAAGAATAGTAGAAGAGAGAAAAAAAAGCCTTTTGATGTTCCCAAATTGTATGGCAATGTTAGGCACAGTAAGTTTTACCAAGGAACCCCCCAGACTGTTGGAATAACTTGCTAGTAATGTCACTCAGGACCACCACATCTCTATCACCAGCCCAACTAGGTATCAAAGGACTTCTATTCCCTATCCCCTCTGAGAGTACCAGATGTACCAGGCCTTCTCTCAAGGACACTGCAGGCCTTTAATGCATTTCCCCCCAAGCCGTGGTGCCCACACGTAACAATTTCTATTTATTGTGTTTGTTTTTCTTCCAGGGGTGACCAACCTTTTGGCATCTCTGGGCCACACTGGAAGAAGAGTTGTCTTGGGCCACACATTAAGCACATTGCAACACATAATCACAAAATATTTTAAGTAAACCATAATATTTTAAGTAAATTTATGGCTTTGTGTTAAACTGCATTCACTGCATTCATAGCCATCCTAGGCCACATGTGGCCTGTGGGCTACATACAGGATGGACACTCCTGTAGTCCTTCAGAAAAATTATGGAGAAAGCATTGCATGTTTTTAATTAAATGTACTTGGAAAAGATTTATGCAGAAGCAAATCTAAAATGATATTTTATGTAATATGATTGTACATCCACTCAACTTCTGTACATGTTCCCCAGAAAGAAAAAGAAAACTACTTTCTAGGAAAGAAAACCAAGATTCTTCATTAACACAATATTGTGAACAAAGTGGCCTTAACTTTTGGAGAAAAGGGGTAAAGAGTAAGAGAATAAATCAAAGGTAATGTCACAGGAATTTTTACATACTCTATTTTTTGGACCATAAGACACACCTAGGTTCTCGAGGAGGAAAACCAGGAAAAAAATTTTGAAGCAAAAATTGTGGTAAAATACTTAATAACATAAATAACATAATATTTCACCAATGTTAATGAAAACAGAACTCAACATCAGCATTAACAACCATTATTCCTCCCAAATTTGGAGTGGGGAAGTGCGTCTTATAGTCCGAAAAATGCCGGTAAGTTAAATTGCTTCTGTGTTAGACACAAAGATCAGAGAAAAAGCCAAGTAGTGTACTGCTTGCTCTATTTTCTTATCAATGTAATAGATAAGTGATTGCTGGTTAATTTCTGGAAGTCAGGTAATCTACACAATAGTGGGAACTGGTACAATATAGCTATTTCCCGCAAAGGGCCACAGTCTAGTTAGGGCAATAAGAACAAGACATGAATCATAAACTTTTTAGAGCAAATGAATTTCAGTCCCTGAACTTATTGTGAGGGAAATTCCAGAGAATCTGTGTCCTAGGGTTACAGAGCTAGCAGAGAACAGGACTAAAACCCAGCCTCTTAAATGCAGAGGCCCTCTTCATTTAGTTATGAAACAGTCTATACAACACATTGCAGTAGTTTGTTTCATGGAGAAATAGGGCTTTTGTTGGGTCTTAAATGGTTTATCAGTGGTTTTTATCCTGAGGGTTGGTGATTGGGAACAAAAATGACTTCAGGAAATCTTTGAATGCCGTATGATTGCATACAAAATTTTAAATATAATTGTGTTTTCTAGGAAAAGATCATGTCTATCTTTGTTATTAAAGTCTCAAAAGAGATTTTGAAGCAAAGAAGAAAGAGGAAGAAGAAGAAGAAGAAGAAAAAGAAGAAGAAGAAGAATTATTATTATTATTATTATTATTATTATTATTATTCAGAGAACTATACACAGCCAGATGTAAGAAGGAAAGACAAGTCACCAATAAAGTACTGGGATGAAGACGAATTTACATTCATTAGAGGGGGACAGATTATAGAGGGTCTGCAGAGTCCAAAGGAGGAGGTTACTATTAGTCAAGAGGGAAACCTCTCATCAGTTTCATTCTTCTTCTAGTATAATCTAGTACCTATATGACTACTTTGGTAAGTAAAGGGAGGCATTCTTAATGAATGAGTTATACAAGGAACTGTGGAGTTTGCAGTCTCCACCCTGCAGTAACATGATTACTTACAGGTTTAAGAGAGTCATTTATTCAAATTATGTTCTAATATTTTTAATTTCTGCACTGCCCATCCAACACTGAAAAACATGCCTTGTCCTCTCAACCAGATTAATAGAATTACTAGAGACATTTTGGAGAGTCGCTTTATAAGTCATGGCCCTGCCTACATACACAGCTGGGAACTATTCCATGCAGATGGTCTCTATGTTCCAACTAGTTCCATGACACATGCTCCTAGGTGAGTATCTCAGTACCATTTACTAGCCAGTCATTCAAATGTTTAGTTAATTAATTACTTTCTCCTCCAACAGCTACTCTTTCACTTAGAAGTGAGAGTACTTGTTTAATTTGAATGGCTTTCCCCCACTGGCCCCACCCTGCCTTTGTCCAAGTTCTGATTAACGTGGGGCTCTTCAAGAATGACATTCCCTGACTACCATGTTTGCTGACAAATGTCAATCACAGTATCTCCGAGCTGCCCCAGTGCACCAGCCATCATCTGAATCACACTTTCCCAGGAACGCCTTAGCACAGCATCTTTGTTCTGTTTTCAGATAAACAGATCCAATTCCTCAACAAACAGACTGCTACAGTCCTTTTGATAACAGTGTAATAATTCAAAACAAATGATTCTTGGCTTTGATGATAGCACTTTTATGGGTCATGAAGAATTCCTCCCACCAACATCTGTTTGATTTTATCTACTTGAACTTTATCCTCCAGTTGAAGATTTATAAGCTGAAATCATCCCAACCTATTAAAGTCAAACTAATGTTCGAGCCCTAAGCAGAGAATGAAAGTGTGTTTTCTCATCATCTACCTTTGAAAAGCTATTGTGAGTAAAGAATATCAAAGGTTTGGATGATTTTATATTTGGTGATCCTGAATGAAAGTTCCAATGGCAGGGACTTTAGAAATCCAACTTGTGCATTTTAAGAAAAGGTGTTATTTATAGAATCATTATTTTTAAAGACAACATGAACAATACTGAGGTTGTTTACATTAAAGTCTGTTTCCTTAGTAAAATTCCTTATGGGTCAGGAAAATGCAATCCAGATTTTTCTTTTTTCCCTCTCCCTTAATTTCCTTTTAGATTACAAATTTTTAAATGTCAGATCAAATACACTTTAAACTTATTACCCCCAAATACAAAGGATACATAGAGATTTTAATTTGATGAAGGGAATGGCAAGGGTACAATAGATGGGGAGTCAGAAATCCTGAGTTTAGGTCGTAAATCCTTCACTAGCTAACTAATTCAGTCAAGTAGATGGCCAGACTAGACACTCATTAGCCGTGTGTGTGTTCGGGAAGAGGAGCCTGCAAGTGTGAAAGTACTTCACTATATGAAGGTTAAAACTTTGCTTCTCTGTCAATAACTTCCTGTCATGTGGAATAAAGGGAAAATACACGCTTCTTCCTGGTTTATTTTTTTCATCTCTCATTGCTTTGCTTTTCTTCCAGGCTTTTGCATTGATTTCTCTTCTCCCTTCTCTTCTGTCCTCACTGTTGTCTTCTTCAGTTTTTACACTCTACCTGGACTCCTCTCTCTATTCAATAGTCATGGATTGGTATGACAAGTGAGTGCTGAGCTGGTTTTCCACACTAATCCTTACATTTTATTTCAAATTAGATATTTTAAATACAATTAGAAAAACAACTCTGAAAGGACCTTTAAAAATATTAAATCTTCCTCTGCTTTAAAGATAAGGATACTATGGCTCAAGTAGTTAGCAACATGCCTAGAAATACAGATCATTTATTCATTTATTCAATCAATCAATATTTATTTATCAAGCAACTGTAAGGCACCACGAATGTTACTCAGTACCAGAAATATACTGATAAAGAAACATAGATCCTGTTTCCAATCTGATAAAACTTAGAGTTTATAGTTGGGAAGAGGTGGAAATTTACTGATATTACTGGAGTAACTGACCACACCAATATATGTAAGAATGTTACCAACACAAGTTCTACAAACAGAGCAATGAAAGTTTCTAAGTGAGCGATCTGATGTGGTGACTCCACTGAAGAACTTATGCAAGCTGAGACCTGAAAAATGAGTTGAAGTTAACCCAGTAAAAAAGAAACAAAAGAGTGTCCCAGCAGGTGGGGAAAGTCAATGCAAAGGTCCTGTGGCAAGGACATATGAGTGATTTTAAAAAAATGGTTTCATTTCACCATTACAGAGAAAGGAGAATGGAGTAATGTAAGGCTGGAGGGGTGAGTAGCAGACAGACCAAGTGGTGCCTTGTAGTTCTGATTAAGATCCTTCCCCACCCACATTTATCTAAAGATAACTAAAGAGTTTTCTGTAGGGAAATGGTCTGATTGGGTTTACATTTTGAATAGGTCTCTCTGCCATAGTGTGCACACTGAGTAATTACTCAGACCCATTAGAAGTCACAGTCCAAGGAAGAGACAATGACATCCTAAGCTAGGGCGGAGGTAGCAGAAATGGAGATAAACTGACAGATCTGAGAAATTACAGGGGCAAAATCCGCAGGATCAAGTGATGAATTGAAGAGGGTGGTTAAGCAGATAGAGGTGTACGTAATGCACAACTTCTAGGATTCTGAGCTGCAGAACTGTAGGGATGCTTGTGCCATTGACTGAGATAGGAATCACTGAAAGATGACTGGTTCTGAGACAGGATCATGAGTTCAGTCTCACACATGCTCATTCCGAGGTGTCATTGAAACATCCAAGAGAGAATGTCAAGTTTGTACAAGAACCAGATCTAGACACTAAGACTTCTACTCCTTCCCAGTACGTTCCTACAGCTATTGCCCTATGTTCATTTACAAAATAATAATCCACTTTCTGTGGTTTGGGCCTGTTCATAGGCTACAACATTCAGGATAAATGACAGGTTATCTGGGTCAACTGCTAAGGAACTTGGGGACTTAAAGGAAGCTTTTGCTTTTACCAAACATTTTTGAAAACTATTAGTAAGGAGCAAAACATTTAAGTAGGCTTTATTTTTTGGAGATAATTTTGAAGTTTTCTGCAGAAAATTCCTTGTACATCAGAATGAGGAATTTTTTTTCACCTATGTGGTGTAAACATAACTATTAAAGACACAGAGATGGCATCATTAAATCTGTGTGCTTCTAAGATATACTCGACTCAACATCAATGTCTGGCTCTAATCACCAGACACATCTCTTATCACCTCTGTTGACCCCTTGCTATCTAGTATATATTTGAAATATATGAACATGTGTCATACTTAAAATTTAAATTCTCATTTTACTGAGGAGAGACCAATATACTTTGTGATAGGCATAATTTTCAAGAGGTCATACATTGTATAAAAAATATACATGTATACATACATATATGACTAACTCATTTCGCTCTAAATAGCAAATGAGACTCTTTAGACAAATTAAATGTATTTTGCCACCAGGAGGAGTAGATAACCCTGAAAATTAGCGTATGTTATTCACCATCAGTGCACCTAGCCTTCTTTGAGGAAAACTCTTGGAAAGAAGTTCTGTCTTTCTACATTACAAATATGCTCATATAAGTGTTTAGTTTAAAACAAAAATGCCAGGGGCAAACATCATAAAACAAAATTTATGACGGCTGAAAAAAGTATGAAAGAAAGAAATAAATTACAAGAGAAGAATGTAGATCAGAGCCCCAAACATACAACTAAAGCCAAAATCTTAAGGGCTCTTGTACTGACTTAATACCTTTCTTTATTATTACCTAAGAGCAATTTATTTAACCTCAATGTAGCTCAGGCTTCCAAATTCTAAAATGTAAACAATATTGTGGTCATCAGACCAACCAACAATGATACTACATTTTCAGTTTCCCTTCCCCATGAAATTCTATGCAAAGACCAGAAGCTTTCTAATGAATCAGCAGGGAACAAGAAAGGAAGCAATCCCCTTCCTAGGGAAATGTTTTTGCAAGCTTAATGTCTTTGGGGTGCTTGAAAGGATGGCTCCCAGCTCTCAAAATTATTTACTTTTAAAACAAATTTCAGTCCCAATTTTTGAAGATCTAATTAGGTTGGAGTTCTGATTCACTTGGATTAGGCTCACTGGGGTTAGTGTGGCCACGTCTCAATCAGCGCTGCTGCACACCCTGCAGACGCTTGCCCTGAGCAATGACCTTAACTAGGGCTACTCACCGTTAGGGGCAGCAGGGGCAATCTCAAATGATGAACTTGATGTTCATTCCCAATTTGATAGTAAATACATAATATCAACTTGAAATCAATTTGCAAACATAAAATTTATCTAATGAACATTCAAAGTAGCAAAAATTTGAGTGGCACTTTTCACTTCTTCCCTTCCTATTAATTTCAGGCCCGCATTAAACTAAAATTATTTTATGCTTTTATACAAAAGGTTTAACATACCTTTCCTCTGAATCTATTTGGTGTGTGACATTTACCCTGTGAGCGTACTTAAAGAACTCACTAACTAACCACTGATCTTAACAGCTTTGATGAAAAATAGCCAAATTCAGAAGCCTTAATAATGCTTCCTCATATTTATTTATTTATTTGCATGTGGTTTGATTTAAAAGTTCACTACTGTTTAGTATTTGCATTCCTGAGCTCTTAGCAATGAACTAAGCTACTTTATTAATACCCGAAGGAAGCTTTTAACTGATTGAAACTTCAAGTCTATATGAATTTTTGCTTGTTTTTTAAATTAATTTCTTTTCCAATTACAGTTAACATACAATGTTATATTAGTTTCAGGTGTTTGTAATGTATGTTAATGTGTAGGTGAAGTTTTATAGTTATATGTGATATATCAATTATATGTTATATGTTGTATATCAATTATTACTTTTCCTAGAAGATGGGAGAGATGAAATAAGAAATGTAAGGGAGGGAAGAAGAAATCTTTAAAGTAGGTAATAATTTTAAAGGGTTTTCTAGGGCTCCCTCTTACCCTTTTTATCATAAATATTTTGATATAAAGCCTTTCTCCTCACAATAAATTCACAATCCAACACCTTAGTGACTAACCACAAAGGTAGAATTTATTTTTGAGCTTTTCTTTAATCTTGCTTAGTAAGGTAAGCATGAAAATCATCTGAAGTGCTTGGGCTCTTCACATGCAAGGAGAATGCGGGTGACTCACCAATTCCATTTTGGCCGCTTGGTCAGTCCAGTCCCAGTGATGAGTTTGCACGAAACTATCAGCTCACTTGACTTAACATATGCAATAATCAAAATGCTGCATGGTGGACTGAAATTAAGGAGGCAATCCATGGCTTTGAAACAAAATTCTTTTCCTTGTAAAATTCTCTTGACCTCCTGAAATTTGAACTCATGACCTTGGCCTCAAAAGTAGTATTTTTTTAACTAAGTGAACAGCTGAGATTAAACAATGAGAATATTCTCCTAGGATCAAGCAAGTATATGAGTATGTGTGCGCACACGTGTAAACATTCAAGTCCCTAAAATTCTTATATTAAAAAGGATTGTCTGGTCAAATTCTTTTACCTTTGAAGATTTGCAACGCAGAAATCGTTGTGACAACAACAATAACAAAAGAGAGGATCAGAATTTCTATTCTGGTATAATTACTTTTTCCTTCATGCTCTCTCATGTCCTATGGATTTACTTTAAATCTGCTAGACTTGTGAGGCCTGATGTCTAAATGAGATACATAGAAAACACAGACACATGGTTACATGTTACACAGTCCATAACTATCTTCAAACCTTTGCAACAAGATAAAATATATTTTTAAGGTATAATTTATTTGAAAACCATAGTCTAAAGAGAGATATTCATCATTTAGTATAGAGTATTGTGAATATCTGAAGTTAAAAGGCTATGTATTAACAGCGACCTCTAATAGAAATTGTAATGCATGGTCTGAAACAGTATGAGGTCCTATATATAATAAAAATTCCATTAAGACACGTTTGACCAAAATCTGAAATAATATCTTTTATCATCTGAACTAACAATCAGGTTTCTAAGAGGTTGCCATGGATAAAAAATATATACTGACAGCAATAAATAATACCAATGTTTGGGGCTAATATCCTGTATGGAGCAGTACGAACCAACATCATTTAGAGGCTTACAAACCTTATTACTCAAATCTAGCATGCTTCATTTGTCAGCTAAGAACAGCTAAAAGTTTCTGTGCATTTTTTATGTACATGCATATCCTTAGGTATATTATTTTTACCAGGTATGCAGTATATATTATATATAACTAATTATATTATTATTTTGTTCAAACATTGCATTCTTGAAGCAGCTTTATTCATTATATGAATTATTTTAAATTTTTTAAAAGAATTTCTGAATTTTGAAAACATTAGAGTCAAATCAGGGAATGTTAGAGTTTTTGCATCTGTCCAGGATATTACTTTACCCAAAGCAACACAGTAGAAAAGCTACACTGGGCTTCCAGTCAAGAGACCCGAGGCCTAGGAATTGCTTGGCCATTTACTGCTTGCATAATCGTTGAGTTTATGTAAAGCCCAATAAATGATATCTCTATAGTGTTCAGGAGTGCTGCACCACTTAAAACAAGAGTTATAGACTTCAGAAAGAAGGAGGGCAAAAATATCACCTTTATTACTTATAAGATTGGTATCAGAGAATCTGACATATAACTACAGATACAGAAAGAGAGGCTGTCCCACTTCCCCACCCAGTGAGGTGGCAGAGCTGGATCCAAGGCCAGGTGTCAGGCTCAAGGGCCTGTGATCTTAATTAACTGCTACACCATACTACTTCTCTATATACAAATATACAAAAGTTAATAAAAGCACAGATGCATAAAAAGGGGAAGGATATTCTTGAGAAATATTAGAACTTTCTATTTCACTTTTCACTGTTCCTTTTCTCAAACCCCTTTTATCCCTCTCCCAGACAATTTGGAGTGAGGAGAAGACCATTGGTGAGAATAAATAAATATATATAGATATGTATTTTAAGGTTTTCATGTATACGGTTGCACCCATTAAAAATTGACATTCCCTTTAATTCATCTAATTGCAAAAGAATGTTTTGTGTAGCATTCAAACAAATAAAACAAATTATTTCAATTTTTAAATAATTAAGACAAGTTCTAACCAAATTGTATATAATATATAAATACACTTACAGTGTTGCCATTGGGTTCCTGTATGGAACAAACACTCTGTGTATTAAACTGAATTTCACTTAACAATGAACTGCAGAGTCTATACCCAGGACATGGTATTGGGCAAACAGAACAGAAGGACATGTCTTCTGTTTTCAATTTGCTCAGTTTTGTTTGTACAATGTATGAGTGCCAGTCTTTATAAACCCTTAGGAGAATGTCTAACTCTGTGGCACCAGGTATACAAGTTCTGTCCAGAAGGTATCCAGCCATGTAATATGAAAAATAAAAACATTTATTGAAGAAAACACAAGGCACAAGAAACACTGTACATAGGACAATGACACCTCCATCCACCTTCAACATAGGCACCCTGGGACTTCACACAGTTCTCCCAAATGCCATCATGGCCCTGTCATATTTTCCTGAATCTCGTTAATGGTCTGAAATCTCTTTCAAAGGTGATTTTGTTTTCAGAAAAGCCATAAGTCACAAGTCACCAAATCTGGGCTACAGGGGGGCTAAGTCACCTGGGTGATTTGATGCTTCACAAAAAAAACTGCATGAATGAGTGCATTGTCATGACAAAGCTGACAATCACCAGTTGCCCAGAGCTGCAGTGTTCTGAATCATCTCAATAGTTTCCATGGAGAACTGTTCAAGCTTTATGCAAAATTTGATGCAGATTCATTGCTCTACTTGCTCAGTCATTTTTATTGCAATGGCCACACAGTACACTGGCTCATTCAACAGGCATCTACTGCCCCCACTGACTAGTACAGTGAAGTCATCACAGTTCATGCATGTGCCTTCCAGTCCACTGTCCTTGAATGCCAGGTTACAGTGATGTTGCGAGAACCCTTCTCGTTATATCAACAATGGTTGGACTTTTTGGGGGCAGATCTCATATATTTATTGTTTAAAAATTAAATCATATGTCTTATTAACTAAAAGTCTAATTTCAAAAACTCTTGTTTCTATTTCATTGGTATTTGCAAGAACTTGATAGACACCCCTATAGCCACCAATCTCCTTAATGTGTAATTAATGACCTGTAAAATATTTTAAATCACTAGGGAAACCGACCTTTCAAAGGACACCAGTTTTACAACAGCCATAATCACCTCCGTTAATTGACAAGCAGCTGGAGCAGCAGGAGCCCAGCAGGAGGTAGGAACTCAGTACCCTCATAGAACTCTGCACTCAGCTTTGCTGGACATCGATTTCCTCCCCTGAAAAGTGAGAGGGTTTGACAATCTGATCTCTCTCATCAATTAGGCATTCTGCCTTGAACATTTGAATTTCTACATATCACATTTTCTTACTGCAAAGCATACATGTATTGCTCCTTACTTTCAGAATTTCCATACTTGATTTTCAGATCTTCACTGTGATGTTTAGATTTCTCTTGTTCCTTCCCCACTCCCACTCCCTACTTCCTATCTCATGTTAATGCTTTCTACTAAACTACTTCTACTTCTAGAAATTTCCAGTAAGTCATATTTTTTCCTTTGAAATTCTGAGCCACTGGTATGGAATATTATGGGAACTACTTATCTATAGAATCCAGGGGTAGAATTTAAAATGAAATAATGCACTTTAGATCAAGACATATACATCAGGAAGATGAAAAAGAATAATAAACAAATAATTAGGAAAACTATAAATAAACAACATTTTGTACAGTATCTAAAAGCTAAATTCAGACAATTGACAACAGAATTTTACACAACCTCTCAAACTTACTTTATAGAAGTTAGCGTTTTGACAGACAGTGAAACGCACCTATCATCCACATTGCTGTATCTCCTCTTGCCTGGAACATGCATTAGTTTCCAAAGTTCTTCCTGCTCCAACCCTTACCACTTCACAGTCAATTCTGAACAAAGAAACCAGTTTCTTTTAAAAACATGTCAGGTCATGTCACTTTCCTGAATGGCTCCCCATCTGATTCAGAATAAAAGTTAAGGTAATGGAAAACACTGCAAGCTCAGCAGGACAAGCTCCTAGATCACCTATGACCACTTTCCTCCATGTCATCTTTGTCCATTCCAAGGCCCTGGCATCAACTTCCTTTCTGCTCCTCAGAAAAAGCTAGATACATGCACTCCTTAGGACTTTTACACTTCTTGTTAGCTCTGTCTGGAATATTCTTCCTCCAGATTTATATGGCTCACTCTCTTACCACCCTCAAGTCCTTCCCAAAGTCAAATTACATCATTTCTTTTTTTTTTTAATTTATTGTAGATCTTTTTTTTTAATCAGTATTTTTTAATTGTTGATATTGTACAGTTTTCTGTCTTTTACCCCGCCCCAGCCCACCACCCCAGCCCTCCCCACCTTCCTCCCATTTCCACCCCCCATAGTTTTTGTCCATGAGTCCTTTATACTTGTTGCTCTAAACTGTTCCCCTTTTCCCCTGAAATTCCCTCCCCTCCCACTCTGGACACTGTCAGACTGTTCTCAAATTCAGTGTCTTTGTTTATATTATGCTTGTTTGTTTGTTTTGTTGATTAGCTTCCTGTTAAAGGTGAGATCATATGGTATTTGTCTTTCACTGTCTGGCTTATTTCGCTTAGCATGATTACATCATTTCAACTAGACTCACTCTGCCAACCTATTTGAAATTTTACCCACCTAGCATTCCTCATCTCGCTAATTCTGATCTATTCTTTTTTTATGGTCCTATAATAATTTTCATCCCCTAACACAGCACATTATTTATCATGTCTCTTATTTATTTTCTGTCCCCACTCCCATCCTTTACTATAATGGAGGCACCACAAGATCAGAAATCTTTGGTTATCCCTAAAACAGGGTCAAGTACATAATATGTGCTCAACAAGTAACTGTTTCATGTGTGAATGTCACCCCCAAGTCCTCCTTCTGGCAGCTGTGCTCCATATCACTGGTCTGCATTGCTTTTTCAACCTGCGTCTGCCACCACTCACATCTCCCTGGAACCAGCGACTGCAGCCTCCTTGACAGACTTGCTTGCTCAAACAGGCTCATGTGGAAAGAGCCAGACTCCTTCACTCCCCATGTCTTCATTCACATCATCTTCATTCAAAGCTGGATTAAGTTGTACGCTTTATTAAGAGTAGAGGCTGTCTGGAAAGAATCACAGCAGAATAAATGTGCAACCTTTAAATAGTATGTTTTATGGGCCTATTTATATAGTCCAAAGGACCCTGTCTATGAGCCAAAAATTTTAACTCATTCAAAAGGCGGCTCTCAGTAGATGTGGCCCAGTCCCTGCCCTTGCACAACTGCACTTGGGACCACCCTCCGGGGAGGGAGGGCCACTTCAGATCTCTATAGCCCAATTCTTTTTTTAACTTCCTTTTAGGCATCTCTCACCTCTTATTCCCAGGATTTCACCTTTCCCTAGCAATGCTCTTCCTCACTACATGATCAATGGGTCAAAATAATCCCTGTAAGTGCATTTTCTAAAATCTAAATTACTGGGGCAGGATTTATCATGAACATCTAACCCAGGCATTAGCACATCCATGATTTGCTCCAACATTTCCTCACCTGGGTGAGGCACACAGTGAGGTTATCCCTGCTCATTCTGCAGGTGACATGAATTAAGCACCTGTAGGTGAGTGTGCACCATACACAAATTTCCCCCCAGAACACACTTCACCCAAAAGAAACATTCACGCTCAGAAACAGTGATCTATATCAAGGAAGAAGTCCCTACCTGCAAAATAGTTTATGCACCTTCTCCCACAAAGGTAATGGGGCTACTCCTGTGCTGGCTTGCCTCCCTCTCCAGGCTGTTTGCCATATACATGAGTAAGCAACAGACAGGGGTCCAACAGTTACATCGATGGCTATGCAAAGACTCAAACAAAACTCCAAAAGTCTCTGTAAGTACAAGGAATGCAATATGAACATTTATGATTCTCTGGAGAAAACCAAAATCTATAGAGTTAAAATTTGGTCAAGAAGAGTTATACATACCAACTACATACAGAATATCTCCCATCAAACTGAGGAAGCTTAGCAAATTTAAACCTGGCAATTTGAGAGAAACCTTAACAGAATACAGAGGTATGCAAGATATCAGAGAGCCCTGAGTGGAGTGGAATGAAGCAGACAACCCAATATAAAAGCTTCTGGATGGCCAGAAGAAAGAGAGAAGGTAACCCTTGAGAACCTGTCAGCCAAGTGAGTTTTAAATTTAAAAGTCAAATAACATGAATGATTTCAAAACCAAACTACATTATCGAACCATCTGAGGCAGTCATCACTAATACTGACGGTAGCACTCCAATTTGAAAAGCTAAAACCACACATAGTATGTATATAGGGCAATTTTCTGTGATCATAATGTACATGCATATATAATTAGAAAATAAAATAAAATGGTATCTAACTGTGGAGAAAGATCTGTCACTAACTCAGATGACTGACTACAATAGTTGCAAACACCTAAGGAGAAAAATATAATGCAGAAAAGTAATTGACTCCCATGAGCGAAACTTATTAAATGACAAAAGACAACCACACACACACACACACACACACAAATTTAAGGTGAGTTGCTGACCTGTTATATTAAAGTACAAAATAACCGGATTCCAAAAATACACAGTTTGGGGCCGTCTCCTTCACCAGCTTTTGCTGCAGTTAAAGAATCCAGTCCAGAGAATCTGCAAAGGTAGGTTGCTGCTGTTCACACATCCTTAAGATTCTGGGCTCATGGATTATGTTTTGTAAATCAGTTAACTTACTAGCCAGAGATTAAGGCAAATTCTGCTAAGGACTAAAAGTTGACTTAGAGCATTAAGAAGGATTAATGTTTAGCTGTGGAGAAGCTAAAGCACTAGGATAGCATGTTTACGCAGTGCTGTAGATCACAATTAATCCAAAATTGGTATAAAAGATCAACAGCAACCCCTTTCTGCATGCCAGCTTGGCTTAGCCCTAAAACTCATGATTTACCATGGGGCACTCAGTGAACAAAGTTCCTTTTTGCCTGTCCTAATAGGCATAATGCTTTCAGAGCAAAATACTCATTTGAACTGTTTAGTTTACGGCTGCTTTGCTTTGAGAAAATAAAGGTACAAGACAGCACTCTAAATGTCTGTCCACCTTTTATCAATACAGCAAATCTATTGAAATTGCTGGGCTACTATTATTGAACACCAAATTTAATTTTCTCAGCATCATATAAAAGTAATACCATTTGTAAAAGTGGTCATTATTCCATTTTACATTAGCAAAGTACATCATAAAAGACATGGCCTTTTATATTTTTCAATTTTTTTATTATTCAATTACATTTGACATACAATATTATATCAGCTTCAGGTATACAGCATAATGGTTAGACATTTATATAACTTATGAAGTGATCCCCTCAATAAGTCTAGTTTACACGTGGCAACATACTTATCACAACACTATTGTCTATATTCCCTATGCTGTACTTTACATCCCCTGTGACTATTTTGTAACCACCAATTTGTACTCCTCAATTTGCTTACATTTTTCACACTGCCCCTATTCTCCCATCCCATCAGACAAACATCAGTTTATTCTTTGTATCTATGAGTTTGTTTCTATTCTGTTTGTTCATTCATTTTGTTTTTTAGATTCCACATATAAATGAAATTATATGATATTTGTCTTTCTCTGTCTGATGTATTTCTCTAAGCATAATACCCTCTAGGTCCATCCATGCTGCTACAAGGGCAGGAAGATTTATTCTTTTTGGCCGAGTAATATTTCATTGTATATATGCACCACCTCTTTTCTATCCAATTTTCTATTGATGGGTACTTGGGTTGCTTTCCTATTTTGGCAATAATAAATAATGCTCCAATGAACACAGGGATGCATATATCATTTTTGAATTACCATTTTCAATTTCTTTGGGTAAATACCCAAAAATGGGATTGCTGAGCCATAGGGAAGTTCTATTTTCAATTTTTCAACGAACTTCCATACTGTTTTCCAAAGTGACTGCACCAGTTTACAATCCTACCAACAGGGAGCCAGGCAGTACCCCTTCCTTCCACATCCTCATCACCACTTTTCATTGATTTACTGATGATAGCCATTCTGACAGGTGTGAGGTAGCATCTAATTGTGGTTTTAATTTGCATTTTTGATGATTAATGATGTTTAACATCTTTTCAATGTCTATTGGCCATCTGTAAATCCTCTTAAAATGTCTATTCAGGTCCTCTCCCCATATTTTAATTAAGTTATTGTTTGGTGTTAAGTTGTATGAGTTTTTGGTAAATTTTGGATATTAACCCCTTATCAGATGCATCATTAGTGAAAATCTTCTGACATTCAAGTTTCTATTTTGTTTTTGTTGGTAGTTTTGTTGTCGTGCAAAAACATTTTAGTACCCTGACTGGTGTGGCTCAATTAGTTGAGCATCATCTTGCAAAGTGAAAGGTCACCAGTTCAGTTCCCAGTCACGGCCCATGCCTGTGTCATGGGTTCAGTCCTTAGTCCCAGTACATACAAGAGGCAACTGAAAGATGTTTCTCTCTCACATTGATGTTTCTCTCCCTCTCTTTAAAAATAAAATAAATAAAATTAAAAAAATTAATTTGATGTAGTTCCATTTGGGTTTTTCCCTTTGTTTCCCTTGCCCAAGGAGACATATGCAAAAAAAAAAAAAAAATATATATATATATATATATATATATATATATATATATATATATAGTGTGTATGTGTGTGTGTGTGTGTATCAGTAAGAGCACTGTCAAAAGTTTATTGCCTAATTTTTTTAAGCAATTTACAGTTTCGGGTTTTACCTTTAAGTCTTTATTTCCTTTTGAGTTTATTCTTGTACATTAAGAAAGAATGTGGTCAGGCCCCTCAGCCTCATTGAATTTGGATGCCTGCATTGAGACCTCAAACTCATTAGGCGTCAGAGGGTGTTTCAGGGTTGGTAGGGATCTCACACATCTCCGGGGCTTTGACTGCCAAGTAATCAGGCCCCAACTGACTGCTGGCCACATCTCCAGCCACTTTGTTCCATATCAGCTTGGCTCTAGCTCCCTCATTTCCTCTCCTTGGTTATAGACTGGGCTGCCTGCTGCGATCTTCCCACTAGATCCAGCCCCTTAGCAGAGCTGGATGAGGCCCCCCTCAGAAGGACCCTGTGCAGGTGTCATCCCCCAGATTTTGTCTGCTGATTGCTGAAGATTCAGCATGAACCCTCTAAGCACCAGCAGGCTACCCATATCAGCTGCACAGTATGAATAACCGCACGTATGTGTATTTTTGTATTGCTGAAGGCATGTCTTCAGGGTGAATTTCTAAAAGTGGAATTGTTGCCTCAAAAGGGTCTCTGGTCTCCCCTTTCTTCCATGGTGGTTGCTGCCAGCAGAATTGGCAAATCAAGATCAATAAACAGCTTGGAAAACAGACAAATGTGCTTGGGGAGATCCAAAACATCAGAGGAATACGTGAAAGCTACACTAACTTCCTCCCAGGACCAACCTGGAATTACAACTAAATGTAGAGAAATCATCCTGAATAACCAACTGAACATTAGCTGGGGAGAAACCTTACAACCACAGACAGACAGAAGACAACACATCAGCACAACGTGACTGGTAGGTAGTATGGAGAAGACATGAGAGAGCTGACTCATGGACATGGACAACAGTGATCGCTGTGGGGAGGGGGTGTAAGGGGACTAAATGTTAACAGGAAAAATATTATCAAGATTATATATTTTTAAAAAATAATGTGGTTGGGTTTTTGCTTTTTGTGGGGTCTTTTTGCATGTACCTGCCCAGGTTTTCTAACACTATTTATTGAATAGACTGTCTTTCCCACATTGTATATTCTTGCCTCTTTCATCATAGATTGACTGATCATATAGACATGACTTATTTCTGGGCTCTATATTCTAGTCCATTAAACTATGTGTCTGTTTTTATGCAAGTAACATGCTGATTTGACATAGTGTATAGTTTGATATCAGGTACCTCCAACTTTGTTCTTTTACAAGAATCTTTGGCTAATCAGGATCCATTATGGTTCCAAATAAATTTCAGGATTATCTGGTCTAGCTCTGTGAGAAATGCCATTGTTATTTTGTTACAGATAGCACTGAATCTATAGCTTCCTTTGGGTAGTATAGACATTTTAATTATGTTAGTTCTTTCTGCCCATGAGCACAGTATATGCTTCCACTTATTTGTATCTTCTTCAATTTCTTTTTTCAGTGTCTTATAATTTTCTGAGTACAGATCTTTTTCTTCCTTGCTAAATTATATTTCTGATATAATTGTAAATAGTATTATTTTCTTGATTTATCTTTCTGATAGTTTGTTATTGGTGTAAAAAAATGCAACCAGCCCTGACTGGTGTGGCTGAGTGGGTTGAGTGTTGTCCAACAAACTGAAAGGTCACGGGTTCAATTCCTGGTTGGGCACATATTGGGGTTACAGGCCAAGTCCCCTGTCGGGGCATGCAAGAGGCCACTGATTGTTTCTCTCCTTCTCTCTCCTTCCCTTCCTCTCTCTCTAAAAATAAATAAATAAATTTTAAAAAACGTGACTAATTTTCTTAATATTAATTTTGTAACCTGCTTCTTTACTGAATTCATAGGTTCTAATGGTTTTGGGGGAATCTTTGGAGTTCTCTATGCATAGTACCATGTCATCTGTAAATGACAGTTTTACTTCTTCCTTTCCAATTTGAATGCCTTTTATCTCTTTTTATTGTCTGATTTGCTAAGGCTAGAACATCCAGCAATGGATGAATAAAAGTGGTAAAAATAGACATCCTGTCATGTCCTAGATCTTAAGGGAAATGCTTCTACCTTTTCTTCTTTGAGTATGATGTTAGCTGTGGGTTTGTCATATATGGCCATTACTATGTTGAGGTATGTTACCTTTATTCACACTTATCTGAGAGTTTGTATTACAAATAAGTGTTAGATTCTGCCATTTTCTGCATCTATCAATAAACCATACAATTTTTAAACTTCATTTTGTTTATATGGTGTATCACATTAATTGATTCGAGAATATTGAACTAACTTTCCATCCCAGGAATAAATCTCACATTATCATGATGTACAACCTTTTTAATTTATTGCTGGATCTGGTTTGCTAATATTTTGTTGAGGTTTTTTGCATCTGTGTTCCTTATGGACAATACCCTGTAATTTCTTTTTTAAATGTCTTTCTTTAGTTTCAGAATCAGGGTAATGCTGCCCTCATAAAATGTTCACAAGAGTCTTCCTCCTTTTCAATTTTCTGGAATCATTTGAAAAGGATAGCTGATTCTTCTTTGAATGTTTGAAAATTTTTACCTGTGAAGCCATCTAGTTCAGGACTTTTGTTTGTTGGAAGTTTTTTTTTATTATTATTATTACAGATTCTGTTGCATTAGTAGTAGTTATCAATCTGTTCAAATTTTCTGTTTCTCCTGGATTCAATCTTGGAAGATTATATATTTCTAAGAATGTCTCCATTTCTTCCAGATTGTCATATTTGCTGACATATATTTATGTGTAGTATTTTCTAATAATCCTTTCTATTTCTGTAGTGACAGTTGTCACTGTTCCTTATTCATTTCTAATTTTATTTATTTGTGTCTTCTCTCTTTTTTTTCTTGTTGGGTCTAGTTAAAAGTTTATCAATTTTGTTTCTCTTTTCAGAGAATCAAGTCTTCATTTTATTGATTGTATTTTTTGACTCTATTATATTTATTCTCCTCTAATCTTTTTTATTTCTTCCTTCTACTCTTTGGGCTTTATTTGATCTTCTTTTTATAGTCCCTTTAGGTATAATGTTAGGTTGTTTATTTGAGATTTTTCTTATTTCTTGAGATAGGCCTATATTGCTATGAATTTCCCTCTCAGAAATATTTTGGCTGTGTCCCACAGATTTCAGGTTATTGTGTTTTCATTCTCATTTGTCTCAAGGTATTTTTGATTTCTCCCTTGACCTTGTTATTAACCCATTCATAGTCTAAGAGCATGTTAATTAGCCTCCACAAGTTTGTGTGCTTTTTAGTTTTCTTCTTGTAATTGATTTCTAGATCCATACCACTGTGATCAGAGAAAATGCTTGATATGATTTCAATCTTCATAAGATTGAAATCTTTGTTAAGATTTCTTTTGTGGCCTAACATGTAGTCTATCTTGGAAAATGTTTCATGTGCACTTAAGAAGATTGTTTGTTTAGTTGCTTTCGTGTGAAATGTTTTAAATTATCAGTTAAATCCATCTGGTCTAAATCCATTAATCATTTAAAGCTTCAGTTTCCTTGACTTTCTGTTTTGACAATCTCTCCATTGATGTCAATGAGGTATTAAAGTCTACTACAATTACTGTATCATTGTTCATCTCTCCTTCTGTGTCTATTAATATTTACTTTATATATTCAGGTGTTCCTACATTGGCTACATAAATATTACAAGAGTTATATCCTCTTGATGAACTGATTCTTTTATCATTATGCAATGGCCTTCTTTTCTATTGTTCTACCCCTTATTTCAAAGTCTATTTTGTCTAACATAAGTATTGCTACTCTAGCTTTTTTGTTTCCATTTGCGTGAAATAATCTTTTTCCAGCCCTTCACTTTCTGTCTGAGTGTGTCTTTCAATCTAATGTGGGTCTCTTGTAGACAGCATGTATATGAGTCTTGTCTTCTTCATTCAGCCACCCTACTCTTTTGATTGGAACATTTAATCTATTTACATTTAAAGTAATTAGTAATAGGTATGTAGGTATTGCCATTTTAGTTTCATATTTTTTTCTTCTTCTTAAAGGAGTAGTTTTAACATTTCTTGTAATACTGGTGGAGATGAACTCCTTTAGCTTTTTCTTGTCTGAGAAGCTTATTTCTCCTTTGATCCTTAATGATAGGCTTGCTGGATAATCTTGATTGCTGATTCTTGCTTTTCATCACTTTGAATTTCATGCCCATCCCTTCTTGCCTGTAAATTTTCTGTTGATAAATTAGCTGACAGTCTTATGGGAGCACCCTTGTAGGAAAATAACTGCATTTCTCTTGCTGCTTCTAAGATTCACTGTTTGTCTTTAACCTTTGGCATTTTAATTATAATGTGTCTTAATTTGGTTCTCTTTGGGTTCATCTTGCTTGGAATTCTGTGCTTCCTGCCCTTATACGTCTACTTCCTTCACCAGGTTAGGGAAGGTTTCAGTCATTTTTTCTTAAAATAAGTTTCAATCATTTCTCTTTTTCTTCTTTTTCTGGTACCCCTATGATATGAATGTGATATTTTCCTGGGTAGTTCTAAAATTATCCTCATTTTTTTACTATTTTTTAATTTTAGCTGTTTGCGAGTAAGCAAATCTATGTATGGGCCCTTTAAGAAGACAGCTGGGTGTACAGCAGTTCTTTGTCTCACCTGAATGGAGGTCCTCACTGATTTTCACTGCCAGACATCGTGGAGATTCCTCTTCTGGTACTGGTACTCTGGGCTGAGTTGCCCAGTGTGGGGCTGGGACCCCTCAGTTCTCAGGGAAGACCTCTGCAGCTGAGCTTTTCTCCAGATAATTAACTGCCACATGTGGTTGTGTGACCAGCCTGTTTCTGCCCCTCCTATAGTCTCAAGGTGTCTTCCTCTTTATAGCCTTAGTTATGAGCTCTGTTCAGCTAGTCTTCTGGCAGTTCTCAAGGTTAGTTGTTCTATAATTTAGTTGTAATTTTGATATGGTCATGAAAGCAGGTGAGCACAGAATTTACCTATTCCACTATCCTGACCAGAACTCTGATCAAAATTTTATCTTGAATTTGGGTTAGAGAAGGAATGAAAGAGATTTTAAAGTGTTTTTTCCATTAAGAAGTTCAGGTTGCCTTCAAATGTTACAAAGTTTCTTTTTAATATTTTGTGTCTAAATTTAATTCCTGATTTATGGCTCTTCAAATTATATGTCAAAATGTAAAAAAAAAAAAAAAAGATAAAGAAAGCATTCTCAGACAGTGATGTTGGGAAAACTTAATAGTAATTTGAAGGAAATGTGAGATCTCTAATATAACAAAGCAAAAAAAACTGTAAGTGATTGAAAAGTTAAATATTTCAAAGTACATAATAAAACTACTATAATATTTACCAAGCATATTAATCAATTTTTCTCAACATTAAAGCAAAATAAAACAGTACAAAGAAATTGTGGTCAGCTATAAATATATAACTTTTTATGTTTTAAAGCTTTTTTTAAAACATAAAAGCTTTCTGTGTGTGTTTTTTAATTCCTCACTTAAAATAATACAATATGTGCATTCTTAAAGGGCCAAGATTTAATAAAATATATGATTGTTACTGTTCCATCAAGGAAAATTTTATGCGCAACTGACATTTTTTTTTCTTTGACTGTTAGTGAGTGGCAGTATAGTGTCTCTGCCTGCCTATGCTAAGGTGTCAGTCACCTCACTCACCACTGCTTTCCCAACTATCAGTGCAGTGATAAAAGACAAATAATATCTCAGTGTTATTATGAAAATATTGCCCTGGCTGCTGTGGCTCAGTGGACTGTCAGCCTGTGAACCAAAGGGTTGCTGGTTCAATTCCCATTGGGGGCACATGCCTGTGTTGTGGACCAGGTCTCCAGTAGTGGGGCACCACAAGAGGCAACCACACATTGATGTTTCTCTCCCTCTCTTTCTCCCTCCCTTCCCCTCTCTCTAAAAATAAATAAATAAACTCTTTTTAAAAACTTAAAAATAAAGAAAATATTGTTTACCTTGCTGACTGGTAGGTCTTGAGGTCCAAAACCAAAATGATAAGGTATTGTCTCAAGAAAAAGAAAGTGATTCAATGTGCAAGCTGAAATAGTTGTGTTGTTTAGGAAATACCATTTTTAGTTAAAGAACATCTGACAAGTTATGCTTATTCTGATTTCAGTAATTAGCAGTCACTCTCTGGAGGGAAATTAACAATTTGCCCCTAATACTTCAAGAAAAACAGTTCTCAGCTTTTTTTGCCAAAGACAAAATTCAAACTTTCAAGAGGAAATTAGAATTTTTAAAATCCTTTATTCAAAAAGGACCCATGGATATGGACAGCAATGTAGTGACTCTGGCGAGGGAAGCAGGTGTCAGAGGGATAAATGATAATGGAAAAAATACAATAAAAATGGCAGGGGAAAAAAAGGAGGAACATTTTCCCTTAAAAAAAATTCACATATCTGAGTTTAACAGCTTTCCAATGCTTAAATACTTTTCTGATGAGTGGTAACATTAATAAATGTATTTTTCTACAACTATATAATGAAATGTGTCAACCTTTAGAATCCAGGACTTCCCTACCAGATTGGAAGTCAGAGCCTCCGGCTAGCCTTAAGGAAGCAGTTATGTGGTGTCTTCTCTATGTATGGAGGGGTCACATGGGAAGAAAGTGAGCTGGCTTGTAGCTGTGGAGAGTGGTCCCTGGCCAATAGCCAGCAAAAAAAGGGCACTGCTGTCCAACAACACCAGGAAATGAATTCTGCCAACAACCAGAGAGCTTGAAAGAGGATTCAAACCCTAGAGGAGACCACAGCTCTGACCAACACCATGACTTAGCCAGACTCCTGGCAAAGAGATCAGAAATTAGTGTTGTTTTAAGATGCTAAATTTATGATAATATGTTACACAAAACTAGATAACCAATACAAGGGGCTAGGGAGAGTTCCTGTGGTTCTAATTGACTTGTTATAAAAATAGGCCTGGCACAAAGTAAATGCTCAATAAACAGTTGTGGGGAAAAAGGCAGAAAAGCAGAAAAATATTTTATTGTTGGATATGATTTATATATACAGTAGATCTCCTTTATGCACAGGGTGTATATTCCAAGACCCACAGTGGATACCTGAAACCATGAATAGTACTGAACCCTAAAGTCAAAACTGAACTCCTTTTCCCATCAAAATCCAAATCTCCCCTTTTTACCTCCTCTCTTCCTCCCTTCTCTCCCTTTTTCCTCTTCCTCCTCCTTTTTTTACCTCCTCTCCTATCATGTTATTGCTTACCTAGTGCATATGATTTGAAGCTTGTAAAACTCTATCTGATTTATGAACAAACAATAAAACAAAAACTTTCCCCACCACCTCTTCTTTGGCCTAAGCTGAAATTCCCTTTATGTTACTACATTGAATCAGACATGACTCACACTTTCAGATACAAACACATTTACAGAATGCCCACTAACCTATTATTTCCATAAGTTCAAAGTCAAGTGGGATTTATAAAATAAAAGTCCATTAGATGGGTTTCAGATACAAACACATTTACAGAATGCCCACTAACCTATTATTTCCATAAGTTCAAAGTCAAGTGGGTTTTATAAAATAAAAGTTCATTAGATGGGTTTATCAATCTAGTAATATGATTTAGTAAAATTAAGTATTCTTATCTCCATTTTAAAGCTGATGAATCTGAATCCCAGAAAAGTATTGTGATTTAACCAAAATTCAACAACTATAAATTTACAGACCCATTCCAGAAAATACTGTCTTTCTGATCCATCCTTCTCTCAACCCTTGGTCTCATATTTTTAAGGAAAAAGAATTAGTATGAAATTTTACTTCTAGTACCCAGGACAGAAGAACAGGTGTTAGGTTCCCTATAAGTACAACGACATCAAAATGTTAGCAAGTTTTATTAGGTTACATGTTCAAAAGAGATGCAAGACTTTAAGAGCTGGATCTAGGACATGTGATTTTTAATGGAAGAGACAAAGGGAACACTGGTTAG
Source organism: Glossophaga mutica (assembly GCA_039655065.1). Classification (NCBI taxonomy): domain Eukaryota; kingdom Metazoa; phylum Chordata; class Mammalia; order Chiroptera; family Phyllostomidae; genus Glossophaga; species Glossophaga mutica. Next base: position 147,917,609 of record CM077303.1, on the reverse strand, counting down.
GCCAAAGAAGACCGCACTTTCCGTCTCAGGAAAGTGTGGTCTTCTCTGTGCAGCAATTTAAGCATCCTGAAAATGAGAGAGAGATAATGAGATAAAAATTAGTGTGCAAGGGGCTTAAGGAGTAGGCCATGGCTGCACAAACTGAGACCATTTCACCCTTCCAATGGATAACCCCCAGGACATCATTTGAGGTGGCTTCATACCCCTGACATATATCACAAGAGTGATCCCAAAATCTCAGTCACAAGCAATGAATTTACTAAGTAATCTTTAGAGTCTTCTGTATCTTAGAAATTCTCAAAATTCCATAAAAGCAAATCTCTGAATAGCGTATATCAGTTCATTGTTTTTACATTTTTTATTTTTTCTTTGCTTTTCTCTTAAATTTTATTTTTTAATTTTTATTGTATTTTTCCATTACCATTTATCCCCCTCATACCCCACTTCCCCCCTGAAATCACCACACTGTTGTCCATGTCCATGAGTCCTTTTTCCTTTTTGTTTGATCCTTCCACCCACTAACCCCCCATACCTGTCATCCTGCTCTCTGCAACTCTGCCTCTATTTTGCTTGTTAGTTCAGTTTGTTCATTAGATTCCCTATGTGAGTGGAATCATATGGGATTTGTCTTTCTCTGACCAGCTTATTTCACTTAGCATAATGTTCTCCAGGTCCATCCATGCTGTCTTGAAGTGTAAAATATTCTTCTTTTTTACAGCTGAATAGCATTTCTTTAGGTAAATGTCCCATAGTTGTTTTATCCACTTATCTATTGATGGACACTCATATTCAGCTGCTTCCATATCTTGGCAATTGTAAGTAATGCTACAATAAATACAGGGGTGTTTATGTTCTTTCAAATTACGCTTTTGTATTTCTTCAGATACATTCCCATGATCAAGTAAGATTTATTCTGGGAATGCAAGGTGGTACAACATTTGCAAATTAACAAATGTGATACACCACATAAACAAAATGAAGGATAAAACCATGTGATCATTATCAATAGATGCAGGAAAAGCATTTGATAAAACCCAGCACCCATTTATGGTAAAAACTCTCAGAAACATGGAGATATAGGAAACATACCCAAACATAATAAAGGCCATATATTACAAACCCAATGCCAACATCATACTCAACAGGAACTACAAGTACCCCCTTTAAGATCAGGAACAAGACAGGGATGTCCACTTTTACTTCTCTTATCCAACATAGTACTGGAAGTCCTAGCCCCAGGAAACAGACAAGAAACAAAAGGTATCCAAATTGGAAAGGAAGAAGTGAAACTGTTTATTTGCAGATGACCCGATATTGTACATAGAGAACCCTAAAGATTCCACCGAGAAACCACTACAACTGATAAATGAATTCAGTAAGTAGAGGATACAAAATTAATATCCAGGAATCAGTTGCATTTTTATACACCAGTAATAAACTCTCAGAAAGAGAAATTAAGAAAAGAATCCCATTCACAATTGCTGCAGAAAGAATAAAATACCTAGGAGTAAATCTAACCAAGGATGTAAAACACCTGTACTCAGAAGAGTATAAGACATTGAAGAAAGAAATTGAAGAAGATACAAAACGAACTATAAGACACTGAGGAAAGTAATGAATTTTTTATTTTATCAATTTCCCCAAAGCAAAATTCCATATATCCTCCAGTGACCTATAGATGACACGTATGCTATTGAAAAAAACTTATGATTTTGCAAGTATTGTAATTATCCTAAACCATCTTTTTGTTCATGAAGGTCCTGTTTTCAGGAATTGGAAATGTATCTAACATTCTCTAAGTCAAATAGTAGGTACTGCTGATGAATCTTAAAACTGCTTCTTTAATGCCTGCTATTCCACATCTTCTTGTTCAAACTGACCTTATTACCACACATAGTTTAAATTCTTTGCTACATCAGTTAAACAAAATTATTTATTAACCACTACCTATTTTCTTCCAACACAACCTATCTTTATAAATTTTTCTAAGTAATATTCATACATGTATATGCTAATTTTAAAAATCATGTCTTTCCAAAATAATTTTTCATGTTGTCTACAACTGCAATTATGCTGAAAATTTATACATTTTTTTTACTCCTTCCAAATTTTTTAGCAACTTATCAAACATCTTTATTATAGCTATAGATTTTTTCCTGAAAATTGTAATGAAGGAACTTGAGCTCTGGAGAGAAAAGCTTTAAATTCTGATCCTGGTCCCATCACCTAATATCTCTGTAAACCTACCTCCTTAGCCACCTAATGTCTGTCTCTGTAAAACAAGGATAATAAATAGTACTACCAACCGGAGGGCTGTTATGAGGATTAAATAGGAAAATGTGCATAGAGTACTCAGAATATGACTGCACACGGTAAACGCTGATTGGAGGCGATATTCAGCAGCAGTAGTAGCGGTTGCAGTAATTGTCATAGAAAGAGGGGACTTTGCAATGTGTTGACTCCTTGTTCCCAGGCTCTGTCTCTAATTAGCTTTATGACCTCTGACAGGTTACTTACTTACTGTATCTGAATCTGGCTTTATTACCTTAAAATTGAGACAATAATGCATAATAAAGTTATTTGAAAGATTAAATAAGTTCATATGTATTTTAACACAGTGCCTGGCATACTATTGTATAAGTGTTCTACAAAGAATGATCATTAATATTTCAATTTTTTATGTACTGATCTTAGAGAGAGCAAAGAAGAGAAGAGAGAAACATTGATTTGTTTTCCACTTTTTTATGCATTCATTGGTTGTTTCTTCTATGTGCCCTGACCAGGTATTGAAACCATAATCTTAATGTATAGGGACAATGCTCTAACCAACTGAGCTCCCTGACCAGGGCCCATTATTATCATATTCCCAAGTAAAGATTAAGAGAACTCACTTTAATGAAAAATAACTCAATTCAATCAATATTTACTCTACTGTGTGATGCTCTGTTCTCCAAAATTGAGGTCTAACACCTATAATGCTAACACCTGTTCTCCAAAATTGAGGTCTAACACCTATAATTCTAACACCTATAATGCTAGCTACTCAACCCTGGACCCTTTTCACACACTGTTTCATTTCCTGAAAGCTACTCCCCTCTCCACATTCTGTCCCCAGTCATCTAGTCTGTTCACCCAACTAACCCTTACTCACTTTTCAAATATCAGCCTAAAAAATCACTTCTTAAAGTTACTTAGTAGCTTAAAAGAGGTCCTTAGGTTCCAGAAAGGGACACAGTCTGGCTGCAACCTTGACCATGCCCTACTTTAGGTTAGGCACCTTTGCCATAATTCCCCCGATGGCACCCTGTACTCCCCTTCACCATTCTTTTCATTGGTCATTACGTTCCACCTGCCTACTCTGCTCAGCAATGATTCAAGGGAGACTGGGACCTCATTTGAATTAGGGACTGCTGTAAACCCAGATATAACAACAATGCACAGAATAGGACATCATACATTTAAAGCGATTCAGTAAGTAAATGATAAGGGCAAAGATAAATATTTAAAGAGGTTACAACAAATTTCCAAGGACGTTTGAGAGAATGAAAAATTCTATCCACATGGGCCTGTCACGCAGAGAAATTTACAGGAGAAAAGGGATTTAAGAATGTTAAATGGTATGAGCTCCTTCTTTCTTTCTGCTGCATAGAATTCCATTGTGTAAATATACCACAGTTTTTTGATCCATTCATTTACTGATGGGCATCTAGGTTGCTTCCAACACTTGGCTATTGTAAATTGTGCTGCTATAAACATAGGGGTGCATAGGTTCTTATGGATTGGTGTTTCAGGGTTCTTAGGATATAGTCCTAGCAGTGGAATTGCTGGGTCAAAAGGTATATCCATTTTTAGTTTACAACAGCATGGATGGAACTTGAGAGCATCATGCTAAGTGAAATAAACCAGGCAGTGAAAGACAAATACCATATGATCTCACCTTTAACAGGAACCTAATCAACAAAACAAACAAAGAAGCATACTATAACCAAAGACATTGAAATTGAGAACAGGCTGAAAGTCACCAGAGGGGAGAAGGGAGGGAATTTCAGGGGAAAAGGGGAAGGATCTACAGGAACAAGTATAAAGGACACATGGACAAAAACTATGGGGGGTGGAAATGGGAGGGAGGTGGGGAGGGTTGGGGTGGTGGGTTGGGATGAGAATAAAAGACAGAAAACTGTACAAGATCAACAATTAAAATAAAAATTGAAAAAAAAAGAATGTTAAATGGGATTTTGGTATGTGGATATTACAAGAGGCAATCTAGGTAGAGTGAACAGCACTTTTGAAATCTCAGAGAAATTCCCAATAAATAGCAATTATCCACCCAGGCTCTGAACAAGTTGAGAAATAAAACAAATGAGCTAAAGTGTGGACTTTACTATTGATAGATGCCATGTTGAAGGACATAGCTTAGTTCAAGAGCCAAGTGTGCCTGCCAATAGTTAGCCAGGCTCACCAGCTGGTGGCATAAGCCCCTGACCCATGCCCCAGCACAGCAAGGTCCCCCAAATTCAGCAACTAGATCCCACGATCAGAATGGCAGAGATTGCTAAGAATTCTCAGTCATTTCCCAAAAGTATTCATCGGAAAATTCACTCCATCTTCCCCAAGAGACAGAAGTATGGGATAGAAAAAGACTAATACTGTGCTGAGGGAAAATTCTCTCCTCATGGAAACTAGGAATAAAGGAAATAATTTTTCTCTAATAAAGGTGTATTGGGAACTAGCATGAAGTCCCAGCCAGTTGTTGGAGTGCCAGGCATGTGAAAGAACACAGTAGGGGTGAGGTTGAAAGCTTCAGGTACAATGAAATATTGTTGATACAATTGATACAATGAAATGTTCCTCATGATTTCTTAGGCAAGATGTAGCCATTTAGAAATTTGCAGGAAGAGTAGTAGTATGTCATGCAAGCTTCTCAGAGTGACAGTGATAGCATCTTGTGACAGTGAAAAGCACAGAGCTAGACCATCTGCCTAGGTTTCTTACTGTTCTTTGTATTCTTTCTTTCTTTTTTTTTCTTTTTGTCTGCTAAAGAAAAGTATAAGGCAGTATTTGAAAGCACTAGCTTTGAGTTTGGCAAGTCTTCACTTAGTTCTTATTTTGTCACTGATTTGTTCTGAACTCTTGGATAAGCTACTTAATCATTCTGAGAGTTTTATCATCATTATACCTACATTGCTAGGTTGACAATAAATGAGATAATGTATGTAAAATGCCTAGCAGTTAGTAGCTGCTCCGCTAATGGCTACCATTATTTTATTGTTATTGTGTAATCTTGTAGAATATATATTCCCTGATAATATGTAGTAAATATTTCCATCCAGCATATAACTGCTTTAGGGCACAGAATAGCATCACACCACAGAGTGATGCAATGAAAACCAGTTTGACATTACAAAGGGCAAGATGAGTCAGTGTCTGTGTCTTCAACAGGCTGCTAGTTGCTTGGCAGTACTGATAACTTCAAAATATTGTATATATTATTATTTTACCTAGCTATTTCTAAAATTATTTGTAAATGTTTTAAAAAATATAATACAGGTCCACTAGAATGAATAGCTCCACTACATTTACATCTTAAAGAGATTAGATAATCCCACATATCCTGCCCACACATAAGTCATCATTTGCTAAATACAGTATTTTTCCTCTTTTTAAAAATATGCAAAGATTAGCTAAAATTTTTAGCAAACGGTTATCAAATGGCTCATAAGGATGCTTTGCATTGATTCCATAGCATTTCATAATCTGATATTAAAACAAGAAGACATTGCGTAAGGGAAGAACATCAGTAAATTGATTCCTCTTTAGACAAAGCTGAAAAACATCATTTTAGCTGCAGTAAGAAGCACAACAGAACCTGCTATAATCATATACAGATGATGGGAATTTGTCTAATGTTTTATGGTGAATCATTGATGAGGCCAGCAGAAGGAAAATTTGTAGAAATAAAATCACCTTGACAGTGGAGTACCAGGGTCAAAAAGCAAAGTGAAGTCCATGTTCTTAGCTTTAATAAAAACAGTATGATCTGTCATCGACACAGCATTTTTACACTCTTGGACAATGCACTTTGAGATCGCCTGCTGGGTTTCATTTGATTTTTACCAAAACCAACAAAGGACAACTTATAGCTGGTGATTTATTGTGACAGGAGAAAGCCATAAAGATACGGATGTTTAGACCCTTGTAAATAAACAGTCTCCAGCGTGATTTTTCAATACAAAGCACATTGTCCAGGCTGTCGAGGAGCAACTATGAGGTTTTTCTAAATTATGAACTCATGTCTAAAGATTAAGCAAAAGCAATTATTTTGCATGTCATTGCCATGCACCTCAGGCTGTTCTCCAACTGGACTAAACGTGGTCTCCAGGTAAAAAATAAAAATGCAAGCTCCTTAATGAAACTGAATAGTGCCGTGTAGTCTCATAACAATACCGCCAGATAGCAAAGCCAAACAAACAGAATAATTAATTATTAAACACAAAGATTAAAAGAGATTGTCACTGGGGTTCTACCTAGGAAACGGTGCAAACTCAGTAACAAAAGCTCCCAGTTCTTCATCTGTAGAGAGTTTTTTTTCCTAGTCAAATGAGGTAAGATTTAAGATCAAAAAGAATGGATTATTTAAATAGTTTTGAATTGTCACCTTTACTATAATTTTTCAAAAAGAAGTTTCAATTAAACCAAATTAATAAAAATAGCCAACATATTCTTTCTTGGCAACTATTACCTCATTGCCTCATCAATTTTGTGTCATATTGAAATGTTTATTATATTTTTTGAAGTCATGTACTAAAGTTCTAAATATTAGGACTTGAGTTATAAGATGTACTGTTTCTAAAATGATAGTATCTACCAAGTATCCAGAACTAAGAAGATATCATGCAAGCTAAAATAAATGAACATAATATATATTTATGGGGGAAATAATATTGACAAAACATCCTACCTGTGATAAGTCTGCTTTCTGGTACGCATATAAAACTAAAATAATATGAATTACTGTTTCAGGAATTAGATCATTTCAGTCTCACTCAGAAGTTTACATTTGCAGAGCTGTGGCTTCGAGTAAAATAATAAAAAGAGAGACTTGATAAGGCAAAACCAAAACATCAATAGTTTTAAGCTGTTGGCCATGTCTATATTGTTTTATTTCCATGACTCTTTCATTCCATTATTTTTTTTTTAATTTTTTTTCTTTTTTTTTTTTTTTTTTTTAGATTTTATTTATTTATCTTTAGAGGGGAAGGGAAGGAGAGAGGGAGAGAAACATCAATGTGCGGTTGCCTCTTGTATGTCCCCTGACGGGAACTGGCCTGGCAACCCAGGCATGTGCCCTGACTGGGAATCGAACCGCGATCCTTTGGTTCGCAGGCCCGCGCTCAATCCACTGAGCTACACCAGCCAGGTCATTCCATTATTTTTTATAAGCAACTGAAGGCAGACGTATTATTTCGGCAACCATGTTTGCTGTAGAAATAATGGACACCATGTGCTAAAACAGAATAGTGTTGTTGGCATTAGGAGACCCAGAGCTTTTAAAAATGAGACACTGGGCTGCACAAGCCCCCAATATGAATAATGTATTTACGCTCCGAGAAAGTGACTTTTTCCTGGTCAAATTTCAGGTGCATCAGTTTGAGTAATGTAACACAGATCCCCTCCCTTCATTATTAAAAAGATCCCAATGTCCTACTTTGAATTATTTTAGTTCTACTTTTAAGGTGATTAAAGATATAATTATATTGTCTAAGAGGGATTTTTTTTGGCTTTTTGGTTTCATTTTTCAGAAAAAAAGGAATGATAAGATAATAAAACAAACAATTTCAAAAGGAAGCCGATGTTACATCATTTGGTTAATACGCACAGATTTTCCCCCCAGCACACCAGAAAGCAATTTACTTAATGGAGAGATAGTTATGATAAAACTCAATTTAAACAATGTGGTTCAAGATTTGATAAGATTTAGAAGGCCTTGTTATTTATATTAAACCTTAAATTCTCAGTTCAGTTAACCTTTCCCATCATCACAATTATCTTACAAGAACTACAGGACAATGTCATTTTACAGTGATCACTAAAGTACTCTGAAACAGTCATTTTAAATGTTAGACTGCCTAAAGACTTTTCTAAAAAAAAAAAAAAAAAAAAATGGGGGGATCCTCTAGGTTCTTTGACTTTGTCATTTCTGACACCTTTTCTCTATTCCAGGTCATCTTTTCTTTCCCTGCAGCATCCTCTCAGGTTCCTGGTCTTCTCACCTTGCATTCCGACCCCTTCCACACTCACTTGGAGAAGGTACTCATCAAATTATATTTAAATTATTACACAAAAGGCTCACAGTTGACCTTCTTACTAAAGCCTCTTCTTCTTCTAGACTACCCACATCCCAGACAGATCAAATCTTTCTAAAATACCACTTGAATCATCTCCTGCCTTCTCTTTCAAAGACATTATTAATAATTCATTCACGATCAGAAAGAACTCAAGTCTGTTCCTGCACATCCGATGTCAGGAGCAGCACCATTAACACTGGCCAGCCTCCTGCCTGAAGAGTCTAATGCCCCATTTCCCACCCAGCCAGCCAACTGCTTCCGTGGGTTCATAGAAAGTAGATTTCTTCCCTCTTCTACTGCTTTGGCCATGGTCTTTCTCTTGCTGAAATGCTTCCCCTTCCTCCCTTATTTAATCTTTAAGGGTTACCTTTTCCTTGAAAGCTTCTCAAAGACCCAATCAGAATAGTTATATTATCCTTTTCTACTCCTTTCATACTAAACATAGTAATAGAATTACTATTATAGATATCACCATTTATTGAATTCCTCCTATGCACAATGAGCCATGCTAAGCATTTATATATTAAAATAATATATATTATTTTATGTAATTCTCATGAAAATCTGAAGCTCAAAGAATCTAATTATCTTTCTTCTTGTCATTGGAGAAGAAGGCAAGAGAGGTAGGATTTGAAATCAAAAGTGTCTGATCTAAAACTATTTTTCTTTTTTTAATGTTTTTATTGTTACTCTATTACAGTTGTCCCAATTTTTCCCCTTTGCCCTCCTCCACCCAGCCCACCCCCAGCTCCCACAGTCCATCCCCACCCACACTGTTTTCCATGTCCATTCTTAACAAATATCAAATATTGTTATATTTTTCCATAAGTATCAGAAGGCTCTCTTGCATGGAGGCAAAGACTTTGGATGTCTTCAACAAAAACCCTATTGATTGCTAAAGAACTATATATAGTATTAAACAGATTAAACAGCATCTCTGAATCTCCTTGTTGCTTCATCCTCTTTCAGCGGTTTACTGGATTAGTGTGATAAAAAATATATAAAGGATCCAAAATTTGAAATAAAATTTATCTCTCTGATGCTGAAGAAACTAGAAGAGTATAAAAGAAGGAGAGGATAAGTGATATTAAAAACTAGGACACAGCCCTGGCTGGTGTGGCTCAGTTGATTGAGCGAGGGCCTGCGAACCGAAAGATAGCGGTTCGATTCCCAGTCGGGGCACATGCCTGGGTTGCCAGGCCAGTTCCCGTCAGGGGACATACAAGAGGCAACCGCACATTGATGTTTCTCTCCCTCTCTCCTTCCCTTCCCCTCTAAAGATAAATAAATAAAATCTAAAAGGGAAAAAAAAATCTTAAAAAAAAAAAAAAAACTAGGACACAAACATAAACCAATTCTTTGTAGTTCCTGGAACTATGCTGAGCAGACAGAAAACTAAATGGAGTAACTAGAGTCATGTGAGTTTTCTAAAAAGATTTCACTGGAAGAAAATTTGAGCAGAACATGAATATGCACATTTATACTTCATGGATGCTTTCTAAATGTCCATTTCCAGTCAAAGACAGCGTTGGGTCAACAGCGAGGATGCAGATAACACCATGTCTAGCCATCCAGATTACATTTAATCAGCATAAGCCTGGGGCCCACCAGGCTCACCAGTGCACACCAGTGCTCCATGCCTGGTGGAAAGTGGCAGCCACAGACCCCACTGCCATACGACTACAGTCTAGCTGTTTAGTCTCCGAGATTAACTGAAGCCCCACCTTCGGCACAAAGTCTACCTTGGTAACCCCAGTTGGAAGTGATTTATTCTCACTCTGAAATCTTCTACTAAACTTCTCTTAAATCTTATAGCACTTAACACTGTATTTAAAAGCACAAGTGTAGGAGCTAGATTACTGGGTTTGTACCCAGTTGTTGCACTAACTAGCACTGTGACTTTGGGCAAGTTACTTTAATGTCTCTGTGGTTCACGAGGCTAGTAAGAGTACCCACCTGACATGGTTGTTGAGAGGATTAAGTGAATGAAGCGCTCTAAAACACAGGTAGCATTTCAGGCACATGGTAAATAATACTCAGTAACTGTTAGCTGTTATTATATAATTATTAGCACCTCCCACCATCATCACTTGGCACCAAGTTTATATATTCTTGTGCATTAATTATTTTTACATATGTTCAGGGAAACTCTTTCAGAGATAATTTGTAATCTTTCTATGTTCATATTGAGACCAGACTGACACTGTCTCTTATAATTAATACTGTCAATATACAGGCATTATGCAGATACTTCATCTATATAGTCAAATACATGAAAAATCATGCCATTCATTTCATTAGGAAAAAAAGCAAAAAGATCTCTCTTTTTTTCCTGCCAAGAGCATTTAAGTCTCAAGAGACTATGTCTTTCCTATCAAAATCATAATATGGGGCCCATTAACTCTGCAGGCAGCTTTACCAATAAACTCTACAAGATCATACCCTAAGATGGACTCAATTTTGCGAAACAGGCTAGGAGGCAAAGAGCTTGATAAATACAATGCTACCAGTAAAAACTCAAGGAATATTCTCTATAAACATTAAGGCAAGATGTGAGAGAAAGGATCTCAGATAAATCGTTTCAAATATAGAGTCAATTGCTTGGCTTTCAATCCCCTTGAAAGGAAAAACGATTATGCTTTTTAGCTGTCAGAAAAAAACTCCAGGGTAATTCATAAGGCATTATATTAACACATATAAAACAAAATGAAAAACAGCTTCGCAGTATGACCTTACACTTGAACAAAATCTGGAGCAAGTGTATTGTAGGCCAGATTAATACGCAGTTTACCGGGCAAATAAATTCCACAGTGAGTCACCCTCCTGCTTCTTTACTCTGCCTATGAGGAAATCACAGCTCTAGTTTTAAATAGAGCACAGATATTTCAAAACAAAATAAGGGCGACAACTCAAAGCAGAGCCACCACTTTTTTCTTACTCTAAGTGTAGTGCTTTTGTTTTAAGGCTTTAGAAAGCAGAAAAGGTTAAGAAAGATTCACAAACTAGGGATGGACAAGCTTAAAACTGCACTTAGAAGAAAGGATATAAAAGTGTAGTGCCGTTTCTGTTACCTGTGTGTATTTTAAGTATAGTGTATTGAACAATATCATACACAAAAAGGAAGTGTATTTACTACAGAGGAGACAGTCGGCTGGGGCTCTTCAAAAGCAGATATTTCAAAGTTTACTTTCACATGGGTTTTCACTTTTTGACCTGCTCTTGACCTGGATAATTCTTGCAGACCAGTGAGTTTAACAAGGCCTGGGATCTATTAAAAGAGTGGTAGCCTGCCTTTTACTGAGTAGCATGCTGATGGTTTAAAGTAAATGTTATGGTTTGTCACAGGAACCAATTTGGTTACCGTTTGTTCTTCCTGCCCCTGCCTGCTGATATTTTCTCAAGTGTTTTCCATTCTTTAAATTCTATAAAGAAATCTGCATGCTGTTATTTTAAACTTCAGCATCTCTTTTTTTTTTCTTCAGTGATTCATATTTTTAAGCTGGACAGTACACCCAAAGTCACCTTTGTGTGCTCCTTGGTAAAACTTGAACTCATGGTGCCTGAACAAGATTTTAAAATCCTGTTAACACACATGTTGGCCTGTATTTGACAGAAAAAATCTATACTAGAAGGTATACACTGATACAAAATAAATCATTTTAAGATGCTTCCATTTGTGTATCATATTAATGAACTGAATGAGGCTAAGGAGGGGTCTCATAAGTTTCTTGCTAGATAGCCCTGTAAGGCTAATTAAATACAAAACTAGATTTTTACTACTTTTTTTTCTAGTCTCAGTTAACTCGGTATCAATTTGAGAGCAGGAGTTAATAGAATACTAAGTTAGCAATAAATATATATATATATATATATCCATAAAAAAATTAGTGGGCTCAAGTTTGCCAAAGAACATAAGCTGGGTTCGACATGAATGTAGAGGGAGATTAAACCAGGCACTGGAATGAATCTGAATTCCCAGCACAGCATCAGGACAGATTCTATGTATTGTACAAATCCTCTGACTTATGTGTTTGGATATGTTTTCCTTTTATTTTTCTGGAAACAAAAATATACGGTGCAGTATACTAGTGCTTCCAAGTATTATTCCCAGTAAGTATTACCATTACTTCTAAGTGGTAACAATGCTAAGTATTATAATCCTATAAGTTTATCATTGCAAAATGGTCCCATTGTTGTGATAACCTAGCTGAAAAAAGAGAGAAAAGAGAGATGGGAGGGGAATTGAGTAGCAGTTACATGTTACACTATTGATATTCACCAAACATAAAAATCACCAACACGTATGTGCATGTAGTTCACAACTACAGTATTTATATTCAAAATAAAAATATACTCTTAAAATAGTGCTGAGGCCATTCTGTTGCAAACACATTTGTACCTCTACCAGTATCTAAATAATAGCTAATAGTTAGTGATTCTAAGTGCTTTATATATATATATATTATTTCATGTACTCCTTACATCAACCCTTTATAGTAGATAGTAGTATTTTTCAATCAGAGGAATATCCTGAGGATCAGAGAAGTTAAGAAACTTGACCAAGATCACAGAGCTAGATAACTGGCAGACCAGGATTCCGACTACCTGTGAAGCACAAGGCCTTATGCGTCCCCGGCCCCTGCCCCGCACATCACCACCTCCTGAAAGCCAGAATGAGAGAGATGAGTGAAACAGAATATGCAGTTTAGAAATGCAACTTAAAACTAATGTAGGCACATGTTTTTACCCCTTTTTATAAACTGTGTTGATCAAGTATCATTAAAAATTTTCTTTACTAAAGACTGATAAGGAAAATGTATTACTTTAAAATAAAAGATGCAAGCTTAAAATCCATTCAAAGAGCACTTTCTAATTAGCACTAATTAACTAGAAATGTGGACTGTTTACTGCTGTATAGAACAAGAGAAAGGAAAACATGATGTTTGGGGAAGAAATGCGATGGATCTGGAAATCTTTCAACAAACACAATGAATCTCTACAATGTTTCAGGCTCTGCCTCCCCTTCTGATAATGCAAAACTGAAAGGTGGCGTCCTTGCATGAAAAATAATATCACATAAACAAAGAAATGCAAAATGACTTGAGATGAAATTAAGGAAGATTTAAAGAAAACACACAAAGTGAGGAATACTTAAAAATGCCAGGAGAGTCAAAAAGAGAGAAAAGGGGAACAGAGAGGCCACGGTGGGCGAGTGAGCTGGGCAGGAGACAAAAAAGAGATTAAGGAGCTGGAGAGGATTAGCAGATGTAAAGGGATGGAAGGAGGAAAGAGCAAGACGCACTAGACTTTACACAATTCTTCAAAATCTCTGCATATCAGAAACACCTGGGAAACTTTTAGGAAATCCTAATGCCCAAGTCTTAACCAGACAAAGTAGTTAGAATCCCTGAGAGAAGGAAAGTAGGAAGAAAAGCTAAAGTCCTTTTGGAAACTAGTACAGTGAAATATTGAGTTGAATAAATGATTCAGGAGTCAGGCACTAAAACAGAAAGGGAATGAAATATTAACATACAAGGTCCTATATAAGGATTATAGGAAAAATTTTTAAGCATTTTATATTTCCTTTCTAAATGTACATGTACATTCTACATGCTTGTCTGTATGTATCATATATTTCACAATAAAAAAAGGAAAAAAGAATCAACTTGTCTTATTTTATTAGATGCCACCTACTTAGGTGGCCCGGTATCATCTCTTTCTCATTATATTCATTCATACTTTATTGAATTTTCTTGTGCCAATTCCTTCCAGCAGGAGAAAATGCTATTTATACAAAAATAATTAAGACAATGACCTCTCTGTGTATCTGGCCAAAGAATGCCATGGACAACTGTAAAGTTGTACCAAAAAACTCCTCAGTGGCAAAGAATGTAGATTGACCTTATTTTTGTGAAGCTGTCATGAGCATATGCTAGCTAGACCAAAAGCATCTACATAGGACGAAACCCAGGGCCATGTTTGCCTGAAATAATTTATAGTAAAGTACATCAAAATATATCTGTTAAAGAGAAACAGTTTGAAAATATGCTAAGTACTTTATCTTAAGTGTTATAAGAAATTGTAATCATAAAACTAAGAAATAAAATTATAACAAAGAAATGACAAAATAAGGATTGGAAGACTAAGGACCAACAAGTGCGTGCTTCTAGCAGCACTAAGATGACAGGATAAATAATACTCTAATAAACAGAAAGATCAAAACAGAATATGTATAGTAAACAGAGGTGCAAATGATGAATGATGCGTTCTCTGCAGGCATAACAGGGTGATGAGGTTAAACTACATAAGGAAAGCAGCACATAATGCATATTGATATATTTTAACCTAAAGAAAAAATTAATAGTATCTAATAATTAAAAATCTAAGAGAACAATCAAGGGGTACAAAATTAAATTACCCTGTCCTCTATCCACAATTAGATTCTACAAAACTACTATGTATTAAAACAAAAGAGTAGAAGAGATATTGACAACCAATTCTGTTATTTTTATCTGAGGTTAAATTTTGTAATGCTATAGAAGAAAATTTCTGCCTGATAATGTTCCAAATTTCAGTAACATGAATATGAGATAAGCATGCATATCTATAGACAGAGTTTACCTGACAGTGAGGATTACATAGAAAAATGACTGAACCACCTCTGTTTACATATACAGTGCTATAATGATGAATTCTAATATATAGCAATCATATCCAAGCTTATTTTGAAAGTAAAATATTATTCATTGGAACACATAAAACTGATTTTACATGGTATAACTAAGATTATTGCAAAGACCTGAAATAATAGCAAAAACTTGTTGAAAGACAAGATAATGCTCTAACCTTTAGCACATGAATTGCTGACCAAAACTAACTAATAAAATTATATAATGTAAATCTAACATGATTGTGCATCCATAAATTTTTAATGTTTCCAGTGATTCAGTCTACATATCCAAGAAAAACAATATGAAAAGATCAAAGTGAGAACTATGAATAACAAATTCACATTGGTATCTATATCTTTATTAACAAAAAAATGTCCAGTGTTGTAGAGCCTATTTTTTTTCAAGGAGCTCAAACTATTTAGAGGTGACAATCTTCTTAAATTCTTAAGAGACACGTGGGTTAAAATGAATACTGCCATTTTAGAGGCAGGTAAATGAAAAACAATTGTATTAAATTATCAGTTCCAAATCCATACTAAGAGAAAACTGTAGTCTGTAAAGCCTATGAAAATGTAAAAATACAAATTGTTATCCATATATCATTGATGTAGGTGAAGATTCAAATCTAGAAAGAGATTAGAATGAGTGAATATGGTCAGGCTGAGAATAGTTAACACAAAGAAGACAGCCTTTAAACAGGGTTAGAAATATTACCTAGTGCATTGTCATTCTCTATAAATTAAAAAGTTTGAAGGCAAGGATTACTAAGATGCATCTGTAGGAAAAATGTTACGAATCCAGTAAGCTCTTTATTAATCTATTTCACAATAAGCTGTGTTTTTGCAAAGGTGCATGGGAAAAAAGCACATTTTTTAAAAGATTCAAATTCAGATAGACCAGAGTATGAACTATTCAATGGCCTTGCATGTCATGTTGTCATACATTTAATAAAAAACAAACATAAATAACCAGGTCTACCTGGTATCCACTAGAATCATCGAAGCAGGGCAACACGTCCATAAACCCTTGTTTTGCTCTCTCCCCCTCAAATCCCCATGTGCACCACACAATCCTGTCTTCCCTCTCATTAAACGAGCAAAAATTAGCTTTGTCTGTTGGTCTCATTTTCCAACATTAGGTAGAGAAACATCGTAAGTATTTAATCTTCTCCACTGAACTAATTAAAAGCTAAAGATTCCAAGCAATGACTTCTAAGATTCACTTGTACTTCCCTGACCATAGCATTCAGTGACTTTTGAAGAATCCAGGAATTCTGCCAAACAGTTGTGGAGCATAGATTCTGTTCCTCTATTAGCTCAGATTAATTTAAATATAGTGTGTGCATGTGTGTGTGCATTTGAATGTGCGTGTTTTCACAATGCCATTATTCAAAGACAGAATGTCTCCGAATCTATTAAGTTTTGAGGAACACAATTTGCCTCACAGTAGAGCTCTGTAAACAGTCTCTGCTGTGAAGGTTAGGGGAGAGTTGTGAGTGTTTTAATAAAGAGAGTTTGATTCTAATTATAATTAAATAGAGAAAACTGCTTCATTTAATCAAGACATCCCCAATTGTAAATCCAGATGAAAGGTGTTATTTTTATATACTGATTATTTAAGACATCACCTAATTGAGTTTAATTGTCATTTTATTTTTAAGTGTTATTTATACTATGATCCCCGAAATGCTTTGAAGTGGATTCATATTATAAACTCATTTTTCTGGTGAGACAGGTCGCATACAAAAAAGCTGGGGAACTCACCTAGGGTCACACACTTAAGAACTAATTTAGATTACTGAAAATAACTGTAAAAGAATAAAAAGCTATGTGAACATAATAACATTAACAAATTATGAAGAACAACAGGTAGGGGAATAAAAAGAATTCTACCTTACCTACCCCAATGTTTTCTTTTTAAATAACTTTAAAAATCTTTGAAAGATGTAACATGATTTAAAAGAAGAAAAATATATAAATGCAGATTCGGATACTTCTACACAACTCTAAAGGAATGAAGGAGGGGAAAGTCTGTAGAAGAGACTATTGTTGCAATGAGTTTGTCTAAATCCCTCTGGAACCACCTTATCCTTGAAGAAAAAAAAATGAAACTAAAGACTTTTGCTAGGGTTTGTGCGACTCAGTTAGGTATCAGTCCTGAAGGGCACTTTTGTATTTTTTATACAGGGAGTGACCAGGATAGTGGCTTTCTCAGAAAATGTTACTATGGATATTAAATTCATCAACTAACCCCAATAAGATATTTCCTTTGGCTATTCTGACTCCTATATGATTCTTGTTCTAGAGAATTCAATCTCCATGTGGTATTGACTCAATCCCAAAGTTTTTTGATTCAGCAGGTCTAGGGTGGGCCTGGTAATTCACATGTCTAATAAGCCCCCAAGTGATGCTGATGGTGGTCAGGAACCATACTTTGAAAATAACTGTCCTGAGGCTTATTAGTCTCTATATATCTATATCTGTATATTATATTAATATATATTAAATATATATTATATTACATATAATATATAAAAAATATATATTTGTTTTATATACTCTTATTCAGAAATGTGATGATTTTCATCACATAATACTATGATGATTTTAACTATTATCTCATACAAGTAACAAACTGCTATCTCTAATACTAAGCTCTCCACTAAACTTCATTATCATATTTTAACTTGCATTCTCACCTGGCTGCCCTTCTGTTACCTTGAACTTGATATGGACAGCCTGGCTTATCGTCTTTCTTCAAAAACCAGTTCTCACTCTGGAGTTTCTCTTCTTGCCCTGGATTTTCTCTTCTTTTTCTAGTCACCCAGGTTGAATACAAGTATATCATTTTTCTTCCTGTCTCCTATCACCTTGAGTATCTCTTTACTCCCCTTTTCAATTGTCACTACGTCATGTTTTTGCAAATGTTCATCACTTCACACCTGGACTTTGGTAATCACTTATCACATCTTCCTGCCCTAAACACTCTTTTCACATACATATGAATCTCCCTTGAATACCACTTTATATACTTTGATTGTTTTCCATTGTCAATGGCAGAGATTTTCAGTTGATGTGGGCTACCAGGAGATTACAGGTGTGCTAGTGCATCAGTTTCCTGAGCCATCAGGTCAACCAGCATGGACTGAGACAGCTGCTGGGCCTCAAACAGCCAGAGCCTGAGGCAGCCAGAGGGCCACCCCCACCAGTCACCACTTACATACCCACCACCACCTCCAGTGGTTTCAAGTCTTACCTTTTTAATTCCAAAACTGTTGGCAACTACTGATCTATACAATAATGCCCAAAGTCCTTGATCTAGTATTATAGACATCAATGCTTATAATAGGTGACATGTCTCAACCAAAACCAATAAAATCATGTGCAGTTCCTGACTATGAAACTTTGCTGACTCCATTCCACAGATTGGATTTAACTCTGTTCTGGTCATGAAACTATACCCTTTCCTTCAAGTTCCAGCTCAAGATACTCTTCATTGATGTTATCCAAAGTCGAGGGATCATCTACTGTCTCCAGACTGGGTGCTATTGGAGAATCAGAAAAGAATGCCTTCCAATCTCCCCTATCTCACTTCTGCACTCTGGTGACAATTATTAAGCACCAAGCTTAGCTGTGTGGTAATGTTTGTCTTCTTATCATCATACTTGAGCAGCTGTCAAAAGAAATACATCTCCATGATGAACAAATGCCTTTGGCATTTCTATTATATGTCAGGTATTATACCATACACTAAGGATAAAAACAACGTAAAAGGAAGCTTAGAATTTAGTGATTAAATGCAAAAATAAATACTTTCAAAACAACTGAAAAGTTCTATGATAGAGGACTCCAAGCAAAGAATAACCTTTCTGTTGTTTCTTCTCAGCAAAAGCAACATTTAAACAATCAGAAGAGTATTTGCACAGGTTTATACACTGGAAAACAGAATAACATTTGTGTTAAGCCCTAGGAAGTTATGTGTACCTTGAGCAGAATAAAAGAGAAAGAAGGAGCTCCTACCCTTTTCAACAGCATGGATGGAACTGGAAATCATCATGCTAAGTGAAATAAGCCAAGCAGTGAAAGACAAATACCATATGATCTCACCTTTAACAGGAACCTAATCAACAAAACAAACAAACAAGCAAAATAGAACCAAAGACACTGAAATTGAGAACAGGCTGACAGTCACCAGAGGGGAGAGGGGAGGGAATTTCATGGGAAAGGGGAAGGGTTTACAGGAACAAGTATAAAGGACACATGGACAAAAACTATGGGGGGCGGAAACGGGAGGAAGGTGGGGAGGACTGGGGTGGTGGACTGGGATGGGAGTAAAAGACAGAAAACTGTACAAGAACAACAATTAAAATAAATTTTTTATAAAAGAGAAAGAGGGTGTGTATGTATGTATGTTTGCGGGGAGGCAGAGGGGGTAATTGTTGGCAGGAAACGAAGGAGATATTGAAGAAATAGATGTCTTACTAAACATGTTGGGCTTTTCTACAGGCCATGGAAAGTTACTAATGAGTTTTAAACAGGAAAATAACACTTAGATATGTGTATAACACAGAAAATGGACTAAAATTAAGATAAACTAGGCTATTGCTAAAATCTAAATGAGAGATAGTGATGGTTTGATCCCAGTAATGTCTGTAAAGATGAGAAGAGAAAACATATTTAAAAGATATTAAGCAAAAGCTACAAGACATGAAATATGGCATTTTCACTACGTGTCAGGCATTGTGTATATATATGGGCTGAAGTAGAGGGAAAAGCTAAGGCGATACACAGGACACAGATACAGGATTGGCCTTTTCTGAGAAGTTGATGGGCTGAAAAGGGTGCACCAGATAGAAGCATAGATGGGGCAGAGCAAACTCAAAGCTTACCCTTTCCCAGGGCAGCTTCAGTCATCGTCTGTAGAGAGTGAGTGCAGAGCTAGTGTGAGTAGGAGATTTGAGGATGGTCTCAGAAGGACAGATGGGCTACTGTGGAGAATGGGAGGAGGAGAATTAGAAGGGAAAAAACAAGATTGCTAGAAAGCCTGAATATGGGGTTGGGACTGGCAGGGCTCAGCCGTCCTGGTGGAAACAGCGTCGGAGAAGACCAGGCTGAGGGGTCTGGTTATGCAGAGGCAGAAAACACCACCTTGACCTACACACTTACCAGCTAGTTCAGAAAGCTGGTTATCCATTAAGGATAACTTTTACATTAAAGGAAAAAAGTGTAAAATATTGTACGAAATGGGAAAAGATCCAAGGAAAATCTATTGTGAGGGGGAGGGGGGACAGGAAGATTCAAACTATGTTACATGAATGGGAAAGTCAACGTAAAAAAAAATAAGCAAAAAAACAGAGTACCTCCTGGTTTTGCTGAATGTGAAGTTGCCAGTAGCTTTGGCAAGAGTAATTCCAGGGAGAGCGATATTGAAGGATGGCGGATAACCTTGGAAGGGGTACAGTAAAAAGGTGTCTAGGAATCAATCCTGTCAATGGCAGAATAACATATTAAATTGAAGCACAAACTCTGAGGCCTGGCTGCCTGTGTTCAAGTTCTGACCTTTTACCCCTTTTAGCTATTGGATGCTGGGCAAGTTACTTAACATATCTGTGCCTCAGTTTCCTCTTCTGTGTAGTATCTTAGTGTAACCACACAGTCTCATTGTGAGGGTTAAATCAGTGAATACGTGTAATGTACCACAGAATGACAGCCAAGGAGCACAGATTTACTTCTCTCCCTTTGACCCCCAGTGCCCAGCAGAGAGCCATGTGCAAGGAATGCCGGGAAACCCTGTCGTGATGCTGAGTGCTGAATCACCCACTTTATTTCAGGAAAAAGAAGGAACAAACATGGCACAATGGTGACATTACCTGTAAAAACCTATGTCCTTTTCACGTGAACAGTATTGTTATATTAGATCCACAGAACCTCCCTGTAGAATACTATTCTCCCCAGTTTACTAATAAGAGTTTAACTAGCTTATCCCAGAGACCAGAGGTTTAAAATCTACTTCTGGAATCTGGAGACCATGTTTTAACTATCAAATAAAGAAAAGATTTCCATGATAATTTACTGAAATCATAATCAATCCTAAAAGTGAATCAAATTTGTATTAAATTAAAATCTTTTCATTATTTTAATAATGATCACAATATGGCTTCCTGAGCTTCTAGTACACAAGCTCACACAACAGGTTCAAGAAGAGAAAAAGAGGAGCTTTTCCTGTGCCTATTCTAATCAGGGTGGAATTTTATTTTGTTTTATTTTTTTTGGAAACCCCCAGCACATGTTCCTTCACATCTCGTCATCAAGTAGGGGCTGCGTGATCAGTTTGACCGTCCACTGTGCGGAGGAAGTGGGATTACTGTGATGCCGCAGACCAACCACGATCTCCCTCACAGGACTGGGCACATCTCTAAGTGCACGGCGCCTGATGTCTGAACAAAATCAGGGTGCCTTTATCCCGGAAGAAGGTGGAAAACAATGGTATTTGACACATAATTGATTAGAGATTTAAATGTAATACTACAGGCCAGACTCCAAGGTAAGTATTCAGGTTCAACAACAAAACACCATCCTCATTCTTAATTTCCCAAGACCAGAATAATCTCAGATTTTCTGTTCTAATGGGGATACCTGGAAACCAAATAATCACATAAATTAATTTAATAGCTTTCACACATCAAACATTATTTTTAAAATTTTTAAAAGATTGTATTTATTTATTTTTAGAGAGAGGGGAAGGGAAGGAGAAAGAGAGGGAAAGAAACTACAATGTGTGGCTGCCTCCCGCGTGCTCCACACCAGGGACCTGGCCCGCAGCCCAGGCCTGTGCCCTGACCAGGAATCGGACCAGCAACTCTTTGGTTCTCAGCCCGCGCTCAATTCACTGAGCTACACCAGCCAGGGCTTAAAATTTTAAATGGCACATGCCATTCACATAATTATTTTTGCCTTAGCTTCTCATAATTTATTGATTAAAAATACGATGTTTTCTTAAACTTTTCAATATAAGGTCAAACAATACAAAGAAGACAAAATTTTAAATTATTTGACATTGGGTATAAAATCTGTGCAATAAAAACAAGTAATTTTCTATATATTCACAAAAAAAGTTTAGATGGTTTTATATTTTATTGTTTCTCCTCTACAAAACTAAGAAATCTTCAAGGTCAAGGCTTATCTTTTACCTTTGATCACCAGAACATAGCACAATGCTCACTTCATAAATAATTATTGAATAAAAAGAATAAATGAAAGCATATCCTTTCAAATTATCTATTTACCTTTCCCTGTCTTTTTTTCCTGATTTATTAGCAGTAAGTTTTTTTCAAGTCATTTGATTTGATTTCACTATTAGTCCCTGGTTTCAGATCATAGAATTAGTTTTATTTGGGGAGTGCTGTAAGTAGAATAACAAGAACTATACACACACATTAAAAGATATGATTTGCCTCATTTAGAAGACTTCAGCATTGGCTTTGTTTTTGTTTTGTTTTATTTCATTTTGTTTTAAGCCAAGTAGCAATTCTTACACCTTGATAAAATTAAAATTTTCTATCCAGTCCTTCTCTTCCTATGCCTTCACTACAGTGGCTATTAAATTTAAAATGTAAATTGTGATGATCCTGTCACCTCCCCAAATTGTATTCTTACAACAGAAAGCACACATCATCTTGAACTGATGTTTTCATTTCAACTAACTGATTTGATAGGAGTAACAGCTATAATCTGCCAGTAGGTTGACATAGCAAAGCATGGGCTGGGCTGATAGCACAGGATCTTTCCTCAGCAGTAATCTATAACACATGCGTATCACAGAGTGCCAGGTGTAGATCAGTGAGTGTCATAGTGAAAAACAAGAAAAGAAAACCTTCCCTGCTTCTCAGTGCTTGTTAGTGTAAAACAGCACAATGATGCACCACCATCTCCTTTTCAGTGGGCAGGTTATAAAGGTCAGCCCAGACTTGAAAATGAATTTGTTGTTCCCAATGAGTGAGTCATTGTACGTAGGAACATCAGTTTATTTCAGCAGATATGTCTCAACCTTATGCTGAAAAAGTTCCAAAAAATCTTGAGAATGCATGGCTGTGTATATGTTTCCTCTACCCTGACTTATTTGGATATGTATATGATTCCATGAAAACTCCACTTGCCCAAGATATTTTTAAGCACATTTTATTTTCAACAAATCGATTTCCAAGTACGAAAACCAATACCTACAGAAGATAATGGCGTATCTTTCCCTTCAAATTTATATTAATCCTTGACTTTCTTCTCCTTATATGTGTCTTACAAAATGTATAAAGTTTAAAGAGGTCTGGAAACCACCTGCTTCATATAACTAATCTTCTCAAGAAATATGTATTAGCTTTTTTTATCCTCATGCATAGGTCTAAATTTCTAAATTGCATTATTACTATAATCTGTCTCCAGAAGAATTCGTTCTGTGACTACCATGTGCTTCATCACCTGTGTGCTTACCTAGCTCTATATCTACCACCACCAAATTCACATGCTATGCCCTCTTCTGACTCTAGACCACATCTATCTAAACTCTACCAGTTTTTCAAGCCTCATTTTAAAGCTTACTTAATCCACAACACCCTTCTAAACTAGTAATAGATTTGTTACAGAATAATATTCAAATTATCTTCATTTCTTCTGGTTGTTTTCTAATATTCAATTAAAATATCACCTTAACCAAGATCCACATCTATATTCTAGAATAAGAAGGTAACAGCAAATTCAGGTCTTGAATATTAGGAAGAATCATGGTGCACATAAAAAAAACTGTCAGTTGGGTTCAAAGCCATTAAGATATCGGACTTAATATGGGCCACTTAAATGATCATCACCAGAGTCAACAATCAGCTGACATGTTTATAAAGGTATATATTTACAGTTTCTACTTCTCTACTGTCTAATGGCAAAATCAGAGGTGCAGTTATTGGTGTGGTAATTGCTGTTCATTTCAGAAAGTTAAACAGTAGTTTACGTTTACTGAATATTTAATAAGTGTGAGGCAATATCTCACCAGTGTAGTGAGAAAAATACTGTTACCTTCTTAATTTTGCAGATGAGTGGTACATTCACGCCCAAGGCCACTCAGAAAGGAAGTCGTGGAGGCAAGATTCCATTCAATACTCTCCGTCAGAGCCCATAACCACTGATTCTGCCCTGGGCTCCCATTTCTTCTCATCCTTAATAATTTTTGCTGCAATTGTTTGTCCCTGATTCACCTAATTTGACAGTTCAGATGTGAAATTCCTAGAATGAATCAAACAGTTTCCCATAAAAGTATTATCTTCTGTCATTTATTTTGAAATTTCAGGGACTAACGAGGTTGGTACTTGAAGAGAAATTACGAAGTAGGCTAAGTGCTCTTGAGTAAAACTATCCCCAGGCTCATGTCAGCCCTTGGCAGCATCCTCCTGACCATGCAGAGACACACCATGGCATACCCTGAGCAAAGTGCTTGAGATATTTGTAAAATTTCAGCCTATCAACACACCAGGAACACATGATAAATAATCACAAGACCCTACTTTTGTGAGGTGTGTCACAGACAAGAGAGCATTTGTAGTCACTGCTTTGATCTTCATAGTAAGACCTTTCAGACATTGGGAGAGATCTGAGCCTTGTGCTTTTTTAAATCTCCCAGCTTATAAAAGTAAATAAATCCAAACTAGAGTTATAAAAATCAAGATCTATTCTAAACATTCAAGATATATTCTAAACATTCAATAGCACAAATTGTCGCTTTTAACATGCACACAAACACCAAAATATAATTGTGTTGTTTATAAAATAATTCATAGAAATTAAAACTATATATTCATAGTGTGATATAGATGGCATGGTTTAGAAATGGACACATGTTTGAAGACTGTAGGACGGGTAATGTGTTCTGTGATAGACTGTAAGCTAGTCCCTAAAACGTGTCTTTCCCTGATACATGTAGTTGAAGGAGTTGTAGCTGAATAAGGCTTTTTCTATGGTCTGAATGGTTGTGTCTTCCCCAAATTCATATGTTGGAAACCTAATGCCCAAGGTGATGGTATTAGGAGGTGGGGTCTTTGGGAAGTAATTTGGTCATGAGAGAAGAATTCCCATGAATGGGATTAGTGACTTTATAAAAGAGACCCTTTACCCCTTCCACCATGTGCGAACACAATGAAAAGTTCCTGTCTATGAACAAGGAAGCCCTCCCCAACACTCAGTCCTCCAGCACCATGATCCTGGACTTCCCAGCCCCCAAAACGATGAGAAATTAATTTCTGCTGGTTCTAAGCTATCCAATCTGTGGTATTTTGTTACAGCAGCCCAAACAGATTGAGACACCCTTCTACTTACATATTTCCCTTCCTTCGTCCAAATAAATGTGCTCATGTGACTAAGTTCCCTACAAATGAATGTGAGAGAAAATGATATTTGCCACATCTGGAGAAGACCCTAAGATCATTAGCACACCTCCTGCACTTTCCCTTTCCTTTCCACAATTGGAATTCATGGCGATCCAGCCTCAGCCATGGAAGATGGTAGGGCACTAGGAAACGACAGAAAAACATGATGTAAGAGCCCAAATTCCTGAAGGGCCCTGTAGGCAAAGCAGCGCACTGCCTTGAGAATGCTCACTGCAGACTGCTCTACAGAAGGAAAACAAATAGGCCTCTCTCCTTTCAGCCACAATTATTATTAGGTCTCTTTACTACAGACAAACCTTAGCTGAACTAATAAATAAATACATATGTGATCTCTGAATTCCATCAATATATCCTTGCAACTGAATGAAAATAATTATTCTGTAGATATCAAAAAACTGTATGTGAGACATTTTGAGTAAGCGAAGTCAAAATTTAGTGGTTTTGTTGCCTCACCCCATCACTCTCAATCCAGCTCCAAAGCCCGTGTGATAGACCTCACGCAGTTACCCCAATAGCTGCCGTTTGTTATTGTCATTTTGATTTGTTTTGTTTTTGTTTTTATTCGCATAAAAGGAAGGTACAAATCAAGTTGTAACTTAACCAAGGTAATCCAACCAGTCTTCTTCCAACTCAGGTGCTCTATCTCCAAATTAATGGCAGAGTTCTATTCATTGTTTCTGCCAAAACCAGAATAGTCTAAAGATCCTTGTGTTAGGACACTATTTTATTGTCTAAAGATCCTTAATCGCACATCCTATTTTTAAATTAAAATTAGCAGAAGCAAATACTTGACTATTAAAGTAAGGTTTCCTCTAACCTCCATTTAATAAATAATAGTTTAGACATTTAGACATGAAGAGGAGAGAAGCAAGGCCAAAGATATTTAATAATTTTTAAATTTAGTCTACCTTACAATAGATAACTGGTCCATATTTTTAATGATTAGATATATCCTTAATCTAAAATACAAACTACTATCATAAGCCAATTGAGAGCATAAAAAGTCACAGGTATTTGAAATAATCTTATAAGCATTATGAAGGGTGGTTTTACCACAGAAATAAAAGGGAGGAAACGCCTTCTTCAAGTTCACGTGTCCTCCCTTGTAGATCAGGTTTGCACACAAAACAGTAGAAAGGCTTTTGTGTCTCTCTTACGACAACAGTCAGTAATGTTGACACATGAGCTGGAAGTGAATGTCACACAGACCTCAGACACACTGGGGGAGATCTCTTAACTACGCACCCACAAACGGGGTCAGGGCCACTGATACCTTGCAAAAGTACACTCTTTCTTTCCCTTCAAAACTGCATGTGTTGTCAGAAACTCTAAGACCTCTTGAAATTTTAACAGGAAATACAGATAATGGCAACAGTATTTAGACATTATAACTTCTACTTACACAATCAAATACTTCTGACTTTTCCTTTACCTCTATCCCCATCCAAAATATATCTGTGTGATGTTTTACCTCTTTTTTAAAAATTGCCCCTTTTCAGCATTATAATCTAATTCCTAATAATGTATGATATTGCCCCTAATATTTCACTTCAACAGTAGTTTTCAGTAGTCAAAGTCTAAACTTCAATAAGTGAAGAAAATTTCAGAAGATAGGGCAATTTCTTGAAGCTATTTTAGCTGGTTGTCCTTCCAGGCATTTCCTACCATTCCATGTAGCCAATGTACACCCTTTTAAATGTTGTAGTAATGCTTAAAGTAAGACTTTCAAACACCAATTTAAAGATAAAAATTAACAACATTTCATTCTTTTTTACTTTCATATTTATTTGCACTTTAAAGATTTCTAATTTTTTTCTTAGTCTTATTGACAAGTTCAACTTTGAATAGTTTTACATATATGAAAAGCAGAATCTGTGGACTAATATCTGACTAACAAGAAATAAATTATCAGGAGTAGGAACAGGATTAAGAATGAACATTTACCAAGGGTCTGTTTTGTGCCAGCCTTTATGCATAGAAGACATGCATTATTTCAGGTTATTATCACAAGAAGTTTTATACCTTCATTCATTTGGTAAATGAGAGTTCAGACTCAAAAGATGTCTTACTCATGAATTTTCAGATCACTGATAGTAAATCTGGATTTGAATTTAGATCTATTTGATTCCACAATTTATGCCTTGGGACAAACATTAGGAAAAAGCTGACTGTATGGTTTTCTCTAAACTCATTAAAAAATGTTTAATGTTGGAATAGTCACAGATATCTATCCTATATTTGCAAACACATATGTTTCTTTTCCCATTTTTTTTAAGTTCAGATAAAAAAGTAGGTAGGAAAGGAACAAAGGCAGTATGGCTCCAACAATGGACCAAATGTAGAAAAAAATAAAAAGATATTTAGAGAAATCAATCAAATTAGGAAAGCATTCTCAGATTTCAAGAGGACATGTAAAGGCTGGAAGTAAGAGCACAAAAGCAGAGATAAATGGAGGGAGAGGAGGAGCTTAGCTCTGCTGGAAGAGTGTAACAAGGTCTTAAACCTGAATGCACTGGGGCTTAGAGGGAATTCGGTCATCAATAGCATTTTTTAAACTGAGAAACCGCCCAAAGGTAAAGCTAATGGCAACTGTTTAGGAAGGGTGTTCAATGTTTACAGAAAACAGAGAGACAAAAGACTTACCCAATGCCTATTTTGCCTCCGTCTTTTTCACTAAAGGAAGGAGAGTCTGAAAAAATACTCCCTAAAAAGGGGAGACACATTTTGCAACCAGTGGTTCTTAGTCTTCCTCCTGTTCCCAAGAAATGGTAACCTGCCCATGACGTTCCTCATTAATGACTTTCCCTGTACCTCAGCCAGGTAAAACCCACCCTGGGACCAATCCAGAACTGCTTCACCTCTGAAAGCATGAACTCCAATAGCCTGTTTTGAGTACAGATTTCCCCTTTTCACTTCCCTTTGTTCCACAACACTTGCACTTTGAAATTATCAGTACCAAAAACTCTTAACTTTGTATTTAATTTACAGCCCCTTTATACCAAGACTCCATAGTTCCTCACCTCAACAACTGTCACCTCATAAAATTCTAAACTCAGGTCCATCCAATCTAGACTTTCTCCATTTCCATAATCAAGTTATTGAGCAAAGATGGAAAAAAAAACCCTAAACAACCTTTAAATGGATACCACTATAATTCTGTGGTTTTAAATCTTAAAACACACTTCCAATATTTAATGGCAATCATTTTTTACATGTCTCTTGTCTGCCCCCTCTCTTTTTTCTAGAATTTTAAACATTTATAACTCTCTTAACCCCCCTTTCATACATTTACTCCCATTGCATCCAGGAGATGACGCAACCCCCACTTCAAAGAGGCAAAAGAAGCCATGAGCAATAAACTCCCTCAACTTGATGCTCTCCTGCCTACAGAGTTAACTGCCTCAAGAGCCGTCCTTGCACTAAGTCCCCCCTTTGCTCCAAGCCTAGGCCTCTCACGAGTCCTACCTATCATCTCTGCTGTGGTAAATAGCTGCAGCGATGGCCCCCAACAAGTCCTCGTTCCCAGTATCCACACTCTTTCACAATGATTCTGGGCTTGGCTATGCTGGGACTAATGGAAAAAGAGCAAATGTGATGTAAACTAAGATTTGGAAAGAGCTTGTTCATTGAAGTTTGCCTTTTCTTGCTGCTCTGGGGAACCCCAGGAGCACATTATGTAGATAATCCCAGGCTAGCCTACAAGAGGATGAAAAGTACACAGTCCAGTCTGTGCCCCAGCTGATACTGAGCCAAGTGACAGATCTAAAAGGCCAGCCTGAATCGTGCAACCCAGGCAAGCCACCAGCTGACCTCAGAGATCGTCTCAGCCAGGCCAAACCAAAGAACTGCCCCACGAGCCCTGGCAGGGTGGCTTAATTTGTTGGTGCATGGCCCCATATACCAAAAGATTTTGGGTTCAATTCCCAGTCAGGGCACATACCTAGGTTGTGGGTTCAATCACCAGTCAGGGAACCTATGGGAGGCAACCAATCAATGTTTCTTTCTCTTTCTACCTTCCTCTCTTTCTAAAATCAATAAAATCATACTCTTGGGTGAGCATTAAAAAAAGAACTGCCCAGCCAACCCACAGATTTGTGAGAAATAAGAAACCAGTTTACCCAAAAAGTTTTGGGGTGATGTGTGGTGCAGCAAAAGCTAATGATACTTGCTTTATCAAATGTCTTCTGACCCCTGTACACCCCACCTTCCTCTCTGTCTCTTTGCCATCAACATACAAACTCACTGAGGTTACTCCCATCCTAAAACACCGCCCTTTCCCCTAAGTGCAATCTGCCTCATAACCAAACTCTTCCAAAGAGTTTCCTATTTTCCTTACTTGCTGGTCAGATCTAACATCAAAAACTGAATTTTGCAACCACCACTCCATGAAACTGCTTTTAAATTTACCAATTCACTTGTTAACACCAATAAACACTTTTCAGTGTTTATTTTTCTTGACGCTTCTCTTTCACATATGGACGTTTGCAATATTGGAGCACCTGTTACAATAGTCTCAACCCCTTGTCTTCCTGAAAACTCCTAGTCAGACTTTACCACTCAATTCAAGTATCACTATTAACTTGTTTTAGAAATTTCACAGACTCCTTTCTCTGGGTAACCAGAACACACAAGTATGCTTCTACTTGTCAAATGTGCTATTATACCTCTTTGTTTGCTTGTGAGCCTTACATTATATTTGTTTGATCCTTAAAGCATCTAGCACATATAAAGAAGTGAATAAATGGCAGATTATTTTTGCTTCATTTCTTCAACAATCAAAATTCAAAATCTCTCCTACAGGCCCTGGCCAGTGTGACTCAGTTGGTTGGAGCATCATCCTGTAAACCCAAAAGTCACTGGTCTGATTTCTGTTCAGGACACATACCTAGGTTGCGGGTTCGGTCTCTGGTCAGAGTGCATGGAGGAGACAACCGGTCAATGTTTCTCTCTCACATCAATGTTTCTCTCCCTCCCTCTCTCTCTCCCTCCTTTTCTCTCTCTCTAAAATCAATAAGCATGTCCTCAGGTAAGAATAAAAAATTAAAATCTCCCCAACAGAAATGAGAAAAATGGAATTTAACAGAAATAAATGTAAGAACTTCTATTTAGTTTTAAAACATCAACTTCAAGCATTTTCTGCTAGGCTTCTATTTTGGATATAGTCTATGTGAACAAAGACTGAAGATTATTGGACCCTAAGCTCCACTTTCTCTAAAATTGTGACAATAATTTTTTTAAATAGTGAAAACTTAGGCTAACGTAATAAAGTATAGTACCCCTCTTCAGGAATGTTTATCATGTATTGTAAAATCACATCTGCTCACTTTCTGAAAACCACCTTTGCAGAGAGAGCAAAACAATGTGATACAAGAAAAGATGAAGTCGCTGATGTTCATCTTGGCAAAGAGAAGATTAAGGAGAGACATACTGACTGTTTGAAATGTCAAGGGCTAGTGTCTGGAGCCTGGGGTAACCTGTTGCTCCAAAGAATAGAATTAGGACCCATTAAAAAGATATGGAAAGGGAAGTTTTCTTTAATAAAAAGAAAAATTATTTACCAATTAAAAATAGTTCAAGAATCAGGTGGAAATGGGAGGAAGGTGGGGAGGGCTGGGGCAGTGGGCTGGGGGGGGGGGCGTAAAAGACAGAAATCTGTACAATATCAACAATTAAAAAAATAATAATAAAATTTAAAAAAATAGTTCAAGAATCAGATTAGCTGCCTCACAATGAAGGGAGCCCTCGTTCAGCAGACAAGCGTCCAGGGAATGCTAACTAGCCATCTGTCGGCCTCTGTGATCCCTTCCAGAAATGATTTTTCATATTGGGAAGATTTTGCTGGCTCACAATTCTGTAGTTTAGCTGTGTCATGCAATAACTTATTTACCAGAGGGTTTTGTTGTTGGTATTGCTTTTGTTCATGTTCTATTCCTCCGACTCATCCCACCTCCTGTACAGCAGCACTAACTCTATTTGTACAGCACTTACTGGAGCCACACTGCAATATCTCTTTGGAACACTATCCTTGGAAATGTTTTGAAGTTGTGCCAGCTGAGGCTGTACTCATCACTGTCACTTCCTTTAGTGCTTTCGTTCTATCTCAGTTCTTGGAGGGATCCTAGCGGAGTCAAAGGCGACTTCTCTTACAAACAAAATCAACATCATGTTTCCTCTTGATCCAACACAACAAAACGAGAGGTAGCTGCAACTCTGGAGCTACTGTTTCCAGTGTTAGCATGCTGTCAGCAATGTTTCCTTTCACTGACTCTGAGAAGCCCTGCTCCTACCCTAACTTTAGTAGGCCAATGGCTGTGTTCTTTGAATAAAATCCTTCACCTCTGCTGTGTCTTTCAGAGGAGAAGGGAGGCATGAAAAAAATATAGTTTTGACCCAGGTAGTTAACTATAATCTCCATTCCTTCATGGGAAAATGATGGATGGTGAAATTAGCGTAAGGGGGAGAACGTTCATTAGGCAAAAGATAAGTGAGCAACCAAACTGATTGATTTTGGTTTCACTTCTTTGCAGTGACTCTGCCCATGCCCTCTGGAAGGACTAATACTCCATGAAATGAAAAGATGCAGCATCATTCTTGTAGATGTCTGAAATAAAGGAGGGTGTGTGTGTGGCTGAAGCCTGATAAATTGAAAGAAACATTTTTCATGCACAATGAATTGCGATGATGACATGCTAGTAAAGATGTCATTCTCTTCCTAGTTTTCCTTTTGACCTTTTAGTAAACCTTAGACAAATTAATTCTTGTGGTTCTTCTAAAAGGGCCCATGATATTATTTTAGGTCTCCTGCCAAGTATGCCAAGTGCTTCATGACTTCTTAAGCGTCAGATGTTGTACCAGGACAACATAGAGCTACCACAAAATGGAAGAGTAAATGTAGCAGAAGGTACATTTCAATGAGAAATGTACACATTGTAATAACATTGATGTTAGAAACCATTCAACTCATCTTTAGATAGCCCAGACACAGAGTAGGTCCTCAATACTGTCTTCTAGAATTCAGTTCTAAAAGTTTGATTTCCAGTACAAAAAGAATAGGGAATTTCAAATTCCTTTTGATAGAACTTATCATTCCCAGGATTCTTACAGATTCTGCTTTTCAAATCCACAGTTATGTCAAATAAGGCTATTGGTGATTCTGAGCAGAGATAGAAGTCATCAGATATGCCAGAGATAATATTTAAATCACATGCAGTTATTTAAAGGATTTTCACATGGTGGAGCTATGAAGTCTGGACTGTACTCTTTAGGCACTGTGAGAGTCTGGGTATTATAAAGCTATTTGGAGTTATCACTAAGGATAAGGTGCAAGCCTTCTTTCTACAAATCACTCACAAGCAAGCAATTGGTACAGAACTTGTCGAAACTGTCTGATAGAAACAATTAAGCAAAAAAGCACATTAATAAAGGCTTCCTTCCAACAAAAAGAAATCCCCTGCTGCTATTGATCCAAGGAACTTTGAAAATACTGAAACATTGATTTAAGCCTTGTTTCAGGTTAGTTATCATTCTATCCTGATCCATAATCACACCTGACGTAGCCCATACATTTCAGAGTACAACACCATTTCTTCTGAAACGGTATGCCAGAGGTCATCATCTTTCCTACCCATCAAGCACCTACAATGTACGAGGGCTAGAAACTACCCTTATCAGTTTGTTTGCTCACTTGTTCTTCACTGTGTGCCATAAATATTTATGGAGAGTCTGCCAGCGTGATGCACTGTATTCAGGACTGATGCAACAATTGGGTCTGAAACAAAAAATGTTCTTGCCCTTAGAAAGTTACCATTTGATCATAAGAAATAAGCAAGGAACTGTATACTAGGCAATTCGTTGTATAATTTTAGGCAGATGGGTTCTATAAAGGAAAGATGAGAGCTAAAACCTAAAGTATTGACCAAACTAAAGGTTCTTTTCATGAAATAATGTTTGGACTAAAATCTGAAGTATGACAGTAATTCAAAATGTATTTCTGCTCTTAGGTCTGAGATTTTTTAAAAAATAGTAACTTATTCTGAGTCCCATTTTTGAGATTTAAATTTCCAAGTTAGTAAAAAATGCCCTATAATCCTTCCTAATACCTCCTGCAATGATTTAAGAGGGACTTTTTCTTCTTTCAAGGTGGTGGGAAGATAGGAAAGCAACAAAAGGAATATGGAGAAAGAGTGATTTTAATTCTATTTTTTAGTCTATAAACTAATAACTACATCTTAATATGGCTAAACATGTAAAACACAATAGTTTTAGCCAGCAGGTCAGAATATTCATTCAAAGGCAGGCAAGTTTCCCCTGGGAGTTGGTATGTAATAATGAGGTAGTGATTCCAGCAAGAACTTGAACTGTGATACATGCAAGTTCGGGGCATTGTGACCTATGGACGGATTCCCAGAGAGAACACGAGGAGGTAGTTCCAGGTTTCACATGAGACAATCTGGGGATGGCCATAAATAACCAAGTGCAGTCTAAGGGTCTTGTGCAGCAGGCAGGGAAAACAACAACACGTTTCTGGGATACTGACCTTAAGGAGCCCATGTGCACCCACAGGCAGATGTGGCATGGGACATCTTGGAAGACAACAGTCGAGTGAGGAACTAGCTGTGTACTACGTTAGTCAGGACTTCAGGCTCTGCGATCACGTTGCTTGGACTAACGTAGCTGTGTGACTTAGGCAAGTTTATTAACTTTTCCAAACCTAAGTTTTCTCATCTGCAAATGGTGATAATAATAATTGTGATTCACAGGGTTGATGCAGGGATTAGTGAAATTATACATATTAAAAAACTAAAGCTTAAATTTATGTAATGTTGTATGTGAGTTACATCTCAATTAAAAAAAAGGTAAAGCACTATGTAGCACAGTGTAATCATAAAGAGCCACGTCTGAAGAAATTGAATTGAATTTTTATTACTATGAGCATTATTTTTTATTACTGCCAATTTGGCCAAGATACATTGGATTTATTAAAATATAAACTAAAACCTCTAAGTTTTGCACTGGGCCTCTCCCACTCTCTTACTGTTTTGATAAACCTGCCAGCTTCAGTCTAAATCGCAGATATTATTGTGTTATGTTCCTGCTCAAACTTCATCCAGGTTCCTTGGCTATCACTTCCTTCTTTGCATGGCATAAAAAGGCCTTTTCAATTTTCTTGCTTATCACTCTCTTTTATGCAATATATATGCCAACTACTTTATAATTTCACAAATGTACTCTGTAAGTTCAAGCCTCCATGCTTTGGCGTATGTTCTCCCACCTGCCGGTAAAACTTGTTTTGCCTCAATTGCCCCAAAACCCTGCAGTCCAGTTTGGCAAATTTCTACTTCCCTGTCAGTCAGTGGTTTGTTTGTCCACCACACACCCTGTGTAACCCTTGCCGGCGTTTCTAAGCATCGTTAACTACTCCCCCATGAACATTTAAAAATTGCTAGCACCTACTTATCAGTGTTTTTGTCTTTTCTGTATACGTCCATCACCCCCACTAGACTGTAAAGCTCTGGATATAGAGGACCTAACGTTGGTGTTTAATACATATTTTCTAAAACAAATACTTAGGTGCTAATGTAATGATCTTTGATGACACCCTATATACAATGGCTGTACGAGCCTTACAACCACAGCTGCCTTTAAGACTATGAAATTGTCTTGTTTGAACTATTTATGGGCTCAAAGAATATAATTTAATTTTCCTGCCAGGAATTCTGGAGATTTTCTCTAATTTTAAGGAGCTGTGGATTGTGACAATTTGCAAAACTAAAGTAGGCAAAAGAAAACACAGGTCTCAATTTCAAGAATTAGATCCTGGTATAAAGTTTGTGCAGCCACCAAGAATAACACGAATAGGTGTTTATCTAGCGTCATCTAGCAGCAGCAGACAAGCATCTCCAGCAAGTAAAAGTATTTTTAGGTACAGTTCTTCTACCTAAAAATATTAGTTTATAACATATTGGCTTCAGAATAACGATAACCCTAAAACTGCTTAATATAATGGCAATTTTTGCCTTTAGACTTATTGAGTTCAGGCTAAATTTTTGGTACCATTTGAATAATAAAAATAATAACAGAGATCCTTAAATATGGAAATGTTAATAATCATATTATTAACATACCCCCCAAAATACATGACTAACACTAGCAGAGAAAATAATACAAATGCGAAACTTAGAAAATTTATGTTTTCTGGGGTTTGTGCTCTTACCACATCAAAACCATCATGTTTGGCAAGACTTCATATTTTCCCTAGATAATTATTTATTCCTCATTATGTTCATTGCTAACTGCTGCGCTATTATAATCAGATTAGTATCAAGTTTATCTGAAACATGAAAAGTGCTGTTATATAACTAAAACTTGGATTTAGTTAGCCTTTTATTTGCATCTCATAAATTTTTCTCATCTCATAAAATTTTAAATTATGTTAATACTTTATACACAATTTAACATTACTGAGGCAAAAGAAGTTGATAAATTACCATTTATGAGAAAAAGCATCTATAAGAAAAAGAACAAAGCTAAATACCATATCAGAAATGAGTGAATATAAAGGTTAGAATTTCCAGACTGAGATAATTAAAATGCAGGACACTCAGTTAAAATTCTTCTCAGTTGCTATGAGCAGATTTTTAAGGTGTTACTGGGAGCAGCATACACACCTAGAAATGGAATCAATAAATTCTAAAACAACAGTTCATTCAGCAGTTCTGAAGTAACAGACAAGTTAGTAATTTAATGGTATTCGAACTCTTGGAGCGAAAGCCATTTCATGTCAAAAGTAAACAGGCTACCACAAAGAGACTAATGTACTTCATTTTAGTAACAGAAGTAAATTCAAGCATTACAAAAAGTTTCAGCACAGCAAGAGACCTGGTGTGAAGGCCTCCTACAGTGTCTGTGTGGCCATTTTCATCATTTATCAGAGAGATTGGTCATCTTCACTTCTTCTCTCACACTCTACAGTTTGAGTCTCCAGGTTTATATGAGCAGTTTTTCAGTCCACTGTAACGCTAAGAATAGAACCATATTTTACACTTACACAGTCTTCTCCAAATATGTCATGATCTCCAACTTCCTGCTACAAATGTGCATTTCTAATTTTTTTTAAAGACTTTTGGACTACATCTTTCCTTATTTTGATGTTTGACTGAACTTCTAACATCACAGTTGTTACTGTATCTGCATACATATCATTGGAAGGGTTTGCTAACTATTCTAAGACCACCATTCCTGGTTCCTGTATTACAGTAATATTTTTGAACACTTTCAAAGCAGGTTTTTCTTGAATTACTAATTTTATATCACCTCTTGATTTCTGTAGCTGGTACAGGAAAGTAAAAGGACCAGCATACAGAATGGTTTGGGTCTGTTTCACAGCACTGATAGCCAAGTCTGTATAATTGGAGAGATCATAAGGAGAAAGCATGTGATAATGAAAGTCTCTTTTAACAAGTTTTCCTGAGACCTGCTGGCCTTGTTCTGTGTTTTGTTTTATTTTTTCTTTTTTTTTTGGGGGGGGGGGTGTTTGTCTGCTAAAAAGTCCATGACCTTGGTTAATTTTTCTCCTCTGAATTTCAAGTCACTGCTTCTGTATTCTGAGGATTATGAACCTCTGTGTGAACTACATCATTACCTTCATATTCTCCAACCAGGGCTGCATTCAATCTGGCCATTTCATTCTGCTCTCCATGGACTAGAATCATATGAGGAGATTTCAAAGCAAGAATAGAGTTACTGGTTTGCTGATAATCTGTGTGAGCAGAGAAAAAAATGTAATCAACAGACATTTTCAATGGTAGTTTCAATCCAGGCATGGTAGTGATCTCTTCAGGTTCAGACATGATATGCTTGGCAAGTATCCTTTCTACACAGTACCCTGCCATAATGACGCCATCCCTCTTATCAGTAAACTAGCTTTCAAAGAGCCCTCTGGACAAGCCACTTTGCACCCTGGCTGGGGAGGCCATTGCACTGCTGGGACCAATTGCATCAAAATGATCCATGCTCTTAAGGTTACTAATGTGTCTGAAGTTGATCTGTTTGTGGATTTTGTCATTGATAGCATTTATGTATGTCTGGTCCACAGCCATATACTACTTAGGCAAAAATAATTCATTGAAATATTGTAGAGTTCCAGGTGATTCTGCCAGTACTCATCTAAAATCAAGACCAGCTCCTGAGCCCTTCCAAGAGCAAAAAGATAAGAATGAGACCTCTGACCCCCTGTTTATGTTGTGAATCGTATTACAAAATCTTGCTTCTTACTCTTCATGCTTCTCATGAATATAAATAAATAGACTCACTGATAAGAATATCAGTTTAATA
This sequence comes from Glossophaga mutica, assembly GCA_039655065.1. NCBI lineage: Eukaryota > Metazoa > Chordata > Mammalia > Chiroptera > Phyllostomidae > Glossophaga > Glossophaga mutica. Next base: position 147,879,834 of record CM077303.1, on the reverse strand, counting down.
GTAGGAATTTCAGCTTCCATTAAGTATCTATCTTTTTGTCTTGAGCAATCACCTGTATACAAAAGCTTCATGCCTACAATCTCAGTCATGAACATAGCAGCTCCTAGAACATGGCCCAAGTGGTAACAAAACTGATGGTGTCAGTTTTCTCTCTCCTCTCTTCCAAATCTGTCTCAGTATACAGTATGTCATCTGCTGATATATTGCTGACTTTGGCATAATCCAAAAGAAGCCACCTAAAAATAGCTTTTGTAGCATGAGACATAAATGTTCTTCCTTTGAAACTTGTCTCCATAGAAACCTGGGTAGAGTGTCGCAGAGATCCAAATGGAAGTGACTAGTAGGAGATCAATCTCAGCTGGGTCAATTAAACTGACGAAAGAAGAGCAGCCATTCTTTCTGGGCCAGAGTGGATCCTCCAGTCCAACACTATTTTTCTTCCGTTGAACTCCAGAATAATACAAGGTCTTCCTACTTCTTACCCAACTCCAAAGGGTCCGATCAGGGTTCCTCTGTGGGAATCCCAGACATCTCGGAAGTCTGAAGGTGAAGCAAGGGTGAGGAACAGGTCACAGGGGCATTTCTAAATTGGAAGCCTAACCACGGAGAACCAAAGAAGTAACCACCCAGTTAAATTTGAATTACAAATAAAAGTTCATCATTTGTAGCATAAGTACGTTCTATTGTAGTATTTGGTACCTACTTATGCTAAAAGATTATTCGTTGTTTACCTAAAATTTAAATTTAACTAGGTATCTTGTATTTTTATCTGGCAAACCTAATGAAAGTGAATTTGTGAGTATTAACATAGCATTTATTACTGTTTCATCTGTTCTTCATCAAAAGATTTTACGTGACAAAGTCAATTTCACACACTCAAGAGCTATGACTTTCTGCTAATCTCAGAGAATATGGCCTCTTCCAGATTTATTCAATGTGGCCTTTACCTTTATTTAGAGACATACTTTTTAGAAAGAACCAGTTGGCAGCATCAATAGTTCCAGGACAGCAGCGAAGAGCAGGGAGTATTTATTGGCTAACATGTATTAAAGGCTTATCATGTATGAGCCAGGCAGTGTGCTAAATGCTGTACATTTATTATCTCCTTTAATCCTCATAATGGCCCTCTGAGGTGAGTGCTGTTGTTATCACTATTTCACAGGTGAGAAAACTGAGATAGGGAAGGCCAAGTAACTCGATTAAGGTTGCACAGAGTCAGTGGGGAAGTTGGACTAGAACTCAGACCTGCCTGACCCTATCAGACCCACATTCTATGCTGCCCTTTCTGTCCCAGCTACAAAAGAGGCAGCCGTATGCGCCCCTGTCTTCCTGCAGGGCACCCCTTCTACCACCTGCATCACTCCCACTCCCTTCATGATGTGACATTTAAGGGTGGCAAGGTCCCATGTGGTACTAGTTGATTGCCCCAAAACTCTACTGCCAAAGGCCATGAGAAGGCATCCCACGATTCCTGAGCACCCAAAAGATAGTGAACATGATATGTGGGCACAGAGAGAAGTGAACCAAAGGATGTCCAATCTGCTTCCAAATCAGGTAGTCTGTTCCCAGCATTCTGCTCTTAATCAGCAGTCTCTTGTTTCAGAATATTTTATTTCTAATGATAGTATTGACTCATTCTTGCACTTGATACAATTGAGTTTAATCATGTTTAAGGGAGTTCTAGTCCATGTGTTTATGAAGTTGAGGACGATTTTTCTGAAGGTCTAGAGATCAGGACTTAAAGGAGAGCTCAAAAAGTCATTGTGCGTCCCTTGCTCATTAACGCCCAAGACTTGTTTTGTGCCAGAAATTCGCCAGCGCACAATAAAGGGCCAATAGCCAGTAGCCAGAGTTGGCTCAAATGCCATAAGGTTGGAGCAAGGATGTACCAGGCTTCCGAAGTACTTCACACAAGGCTGCCAGAGGATTAGCTGAATGTTCCTGTGCCAGGTTCACTTAACAGGAACATGGCAAGTTGTGGACACTAATTGGTTCTCACAAGTATTTTGGGTGATATAAAAATACAACTGCAGGAAATAGAATTTACTCTAAAACTGTGACCCACTCCTATAAATATGATATACTTTATAGATTTTAATGCATGAGATATATTTACTTTATAACTGGCATAAAATTTTAAAATGTACACACTATCCCCTCCATGCTACAAGGCTTCTTTCTTACAACAATTAACACTAAATGCAAAGTAATAACATTTTATTACTTTGTAATTACATTTGTATTATTATTATATCCTCATTCCTTTTTTCCCCATTTTATAAATTCATGGTTTGTCCCATGGTCACCTGTCGGACAATGATTTGTTTTCAGCTCAAAATCTCTTCCACGCATTGTGTGCATATGTGTGCATGTGTGTGCGTTACATATACATGCACGTGCATGCACATATATCAAAGTGACTTAATTTCCATTTCAGTTTATCTACAACTCCTAGACTGATTACACATCTATTCAAAATTGTAAGATTATTACAAAATCTTGTAATTTGAGTCCCTGAACTTAGAAAAATACATAATTAGACTACTGTGTAATAGCTATCAAATGCACAGAGACTGCACTACCTAGCATGGATGGGAATCCAGTCACAAGTCGGAGAGCAGCTGGAGAATAAAAAGAAGGGCAAAGAGAAATGAGAATCTAAAAGGGGAGAAGAAGGGTATCCACCAGTCCACTCTACCCCAAACACCCTTGCTAAGCAACCTCATAATCAGCTGTGCTTGCTGCCTGCCACGCACTATGCTGAACCCTTTATAAACACTAACATATTTCATCCTCATTAACAACTTCATGTTAATGAGGGGGCTTACAATTTGTCCCCTTTTTATTTTCCTTAATCTTTGTCTCCAAGAAAGATCCTCAGCTAATTTTTAAGACTCATTTTCTTGTAATTATTTTCAAAGCAAGTATTTCAGAAACACTCCTTTCCTCCCCACACCTTTGTAGGCCACTAAAAAGAAAACTAACCTGTGGTCCTTTAAGTCCTTTCACCCAAATGCTCTTTGAAAGGCAACTGAAGTCACAGAATCTGCATACGGGCCGTGTGTTGTGGTCCTGGGAGCTGCCTTCACCCCTCAGATGGGAAGACAGGTCCTAACTCTGGGTCAGGAGAGAACCATGGGATCCCCTCAGGAGCCGTGTAAATAATTCACCTGCATATACATAGCAGCATATTAGGGAGATGAGTGCCAAGCATGCAAAATGTGAATTAACAAAATCCTACAAAAAATATTTGATCTGAAAGCCACAAAGGAGTTAAATATCTTTTTGTAAATTACAAAAGTGACAACCTTAGAATTAGTCTATTGGCATGTTTGATAATGTGACCAGTACCAGTCATATGGGAAATAATGTCATATATTATAAATTACATACATTTCAAAATTAGTTTATTTGTACCATCATGTAGCAAACACTAAGCACTAAAACCAATTACAATATTTGACCCACTAAAGCCATACTGCTTGAAAAGTAATCATTGTACCTGTCAGTGTGCCTTCAGATTTACCTTCACGTGACCATTAACACTTTGTCTCGGTTTTCAAGCTTTCTTTGTTAACTACTAGTTAAGCTTTGAACCCTTTCAACACAAGTAATTGTTACGATTTGCAAGTGATGATAGAATAGGTCACTGATTTCCTCTGGTACCCAAAGCAGACTAACTGGAGAACGGAGGTACACTTTTGTAAACTACCTGTTTTTACAGTACAAAAGAGGCTAGTAAAAGTCTGTGTTACATTTCAATATATTACGCTACTTTACATTCCATTCCATCATATATGCCAGTCACAAGGCTTTCTTTTCCTTTGATACATGATTACAAAGTTTTTATGTAGATTCTATACATCACTCTGCATTATATTTTTCTGCCATTGCATTTCAAGAATTTGCATTTTGAATAGCACTAAATTCAAGAAGCACCTGATTGCAGGTGGCACTGAATTCAAAAATGTCATTTTAACAGAAATCCAATGGCATAATTTCAAACCTGTGAGAATTACCCAGGAATTATGTGATCAAATAAAATAATAAGAGAATGAAGAATAATGATTTTCTAGGCACTCTTCACAGCATATTACATGTAGTTAATTATTTAAGCCTCATAACGATCCAATGAGGTCAGTATTATTATTTTTGCTGTGCTCCAGATGAAGAAAGTTAGGCTAACAGGTAGTCTGTAGCCAGGAGAAGATTCAAATCCATGGGTCCATGCCTTGAATATTTACACTGCTACCCCTGGTCTATGAATTCATGAAATGAACTAGTGTATGTCCAGGACTATGAAGCTTCTGGAAAATACTGTGTTAGTCAAGAATCAGCTCCACTTTCAGATTATATGGTTAATCTAGGAAGACTTTTTAAAAGACCAGATGTGGGATATAATGGAATATATAAATTCTTGGGTACTTAGGCAACAAACTCTTTAAGAAAGCTTTTCTAAGGAGAAACCAATAAAAATTAAGTAGAGCAGACGGTTGAAATGTTACATCTAAGCATGGATGGAACTAAGGCACAAGGCTGTAGGTCTTTGAAGTGCAGAGTAAGAACCTTGGATTTGCTCCAGGAACAATGGGAAGTTATGTGTGAAGTTGGGTCCTGACAGTGAAAGGGAGCAGAGTGAGAGTTAACAGCAGCAGTTAGATTAAACAGGGTGCTGGCAAATTTAACAGAACGCTGAAAAATTAATAATGTCAATCCTCTACTGGATTTCTTTTTATCTTTAATTGAATAAGTTTGACGTGTAACATTATGTGAATTTAAGGTGTAGAGCATGTGACTTTGATACATTTATATATTGTAATATGACTGCCATTGTAACGATACTTATCACATTGCATAATTATAGTACGATATATTGGCTATGCATTATACTGTGCAATCAGTCTCTATTTACTGGATTTCTTATCTTTTTTTCCACTGGGGAAATTGAAGTATTGGGGCCATATATTGGGTTAAAGAAGGATGTATTAGAAGGAACACACTTTATTTAGCAAAACAATAACATTATTAATAAAAATAATAATTTATTTGGCTGTTTATTCAAGGGATAACTTACACAATTGTTTCATTATAAGTACCCAAACTTTTTGAATTCTAAAAAATACAGCCAGCCAACAAATGAGTGCTAATGATCTATAATTTTCATTATAGAAAATTATAATGAAAATTATAATTATAGATCATTAGCACTCGATGGCTATTTAAAACAAACTGCTAGATCCTACCCCCACAGCTCTGAGTGTGTAGGTCTGGGGCAGGGCCTGAGAATCTGCATATCTAACAATCTCTCAGGTGATGCTGCTAATTCTGACCCAGAGACCACTCTTTGAGAACCACTGGTATTAAAATAAGAAGGCTAAGGATTTTAAACTATCTTAAATGATTCATTTAACAACTACACTGGTATCCTATGTTTATAAATAGGAATATAATACAACAAGTGAAATAGTTTAAAGATAAAATCTTAATCTGACTCAAAACACTTAGGAGAGAAGAACATATTCAAAGACACTCCAGGGATGTAATCAGTAAGGAAAAAACATGTAGTTTCTTGAACAAATAAGCTGCATAGAGGAAAAGAGAGAATAAGATGAAAAAGAAAGTTTTGCTTAAGTGCTTTAAAAGAAATATTAACTAATTTTTATATGTGGATAGTTTGTAACCCCAATTCAAAAAACAAACTAAAACATTACGGTTTTTATGAGACAATTGGAAATGTAAACAATGCTTAAGTATTCGACCATATTAAGAAATTATTGCTAAAGTTTAGGTATGATAATGATATTGTGGCTATGTTTTTAAAAGATATTTATCTTTCAGGAATAATTTGTAAAACATTTGCAAATGAAATATAATGATGTCTAATATTTGCTTCAAAGTAATATGTAGGTAAAGGGAGGGTAATAAATGTTACAAGATCAGCCATGAATTGAAAATCCTTTGGAGTTCAGCAATGGGTACCTGACAATTTGTTATACTATTTTGTCTACATTTGAAGTTTTTCATAATTCAAAACTTAACAACAAACAAACTCAAAATGTATATGAAAGATTTTTCTTAAAAGCCTAATTTTAAAATTTTTCTATTTTAATTTTTTAATTATTTTCTCTTTCTGTTTTCCAGCACCAAACTTTCCTGAGTTCAGCAGACAAAAGCATGATGGGTAGAGTCACAATATAGCACATAAATATCAATAAATTCCTGATATCATGGAAGAAGAAAACAAATTCCAATCAAACAAAATACTTAGGAGAAAAAAATTTTTTTTCTCTAAGGACATTGAGAGATTCAAAGATCAAATAAGGTTTAAAATAAAAAGTTCACATAACATGTTTCTTTGGAATGTACAGTTGACTTAGGAAACTGGGGAGTTGATCTCTGTCTCTTGATATTCTCCATCTCCCATACCACGATGGAAGATGGAGAAGAGTTGAGTTGTTCTCTGATATTTGGACATTCTATGGAATGAAAGTGCTTTGTCCACCATAACCATGCCAGAAAACACAAAGAGAATTATGAGTTATCAGATCCATTTACAAATATCAGCATTCCAAAATACCATAAGCAGAGCGCCCTTGGGAAATCTCTCGTTCTTCCAAACCCCGCCTGTAACATTCTGCCCTGATGATTAAATAAGAGAGATGCTGCATCAGGCCAGAGAAGAGGACACAGGGCATGACCAGCCTGCGGAAATACCGCACAGCGCTCAAAGTAATCTTCTGCCTCCTTCCTAAAAATACCAGGCCTGCAACTTACCTTGTCCAAACATACCTTGCCTATAATTTGGGGCTACGTTAATTCATGAAAAAAAAAATGTATGTCTTCTTGATAACAATGATTCCCAAAATGCACGTTTTATTTGCTGGTTTGTGCAGCAGCTGCTGCTGGATGTTGAGCAGTCACAGAGATGAAAGAGACCAGTGTCTGCTCGGCTTGTGGACAGCCACCCTCCTGGGCTGACTGGGCTAACAGAGGCTTACAGTTTAAACATAACAAGTGTACATACATAGAAGAAATTCTCTAAATTAATTTTTAGTGTTGCGTATATTTTATTCTTTCACTCTCTCTGCCATACTTCATTGTTATCTGAGGTAACCACCTTTGGGTCACTTTAGAGTTGTTGGCTGCAAATTATCCCTGATTTTATAGCATTATTTCTGTTTTCACTGTCGGAGTAACTTGCTTTCCTTCAAGCCTGCAGAGAAAAGGCCACATTTATGTCATCTAAAACAAGACTTTGGTGCATGATAACTAGCATTTTAAGTCTCATTCAAAATAAAAAAATTAATTATAAGTATATAAGTATTTTTATTCTAAGAGGTACCGTTAGGGATCACCATACTATATACTGAATTTTTCAGACCGTAAGATACACCAGACCACAAGATGCACCTAGGTTTTAGAGGAAGAAAATAGGGGGGAAATTTTGAAGCAAAAAATGTGGTAAAATATTTAATAACATAAATAACATAGGCCCCTGCCCCATTCCCCACAGTGAGCCAGGTAAGGTACATTTGGACTATAAGATGCACCCCCATTTTCCTCCCAAATTTAGGGGGGGTGCATCTTATAGTCCAAAAATGTGGTAATAACTAATCACCAAACCTTAGTAGATGATTTAAAATATGGAATTAATACTGAATTTTGCTCACTGAAGTTTTGCTCCTTGATCTGAATTTAGTCTAAAAGCCGCAGATTTGTCTTCTTTCCTCAAGCATGCCAAGTACTTGTACTTTCCCAAAGAAGCATGATCTTCTTAGAGAACACACAGCATCTTAATACAATACCAACGAGATCACAATCACAGTTACGACCTAAGTCTTGAGATTGGTTTCAGAACCAGTTTCTCTCCAAGGTCAAGGGTACAACATGTTGGCATGCAAAGTAGCTCCAATGGGCTTTCCACTTTAAAAGATGTCCAAACATTGGTTCAATGCTCAGATATTCAAACTGAGAGAAGTCCAAGTTTTCCACCCACTGGAAACATTCCCCATATCACACCTTGGTCTGATCAGCAACAAGTAGATTTAGAAAATTTTGAACTCAACACACACAAAAATATATATAAAAAATATTTATTAACTACTAACCATGAGTAAAGTTGCCCCTATCTTAACATACCTATTTGGTTCTCAGAGGTCAAAAACACACAGGGTGATACACACAGGTGCAGCCTCGTGTGCTTATATCCCAGCATGCAATTCTCCATCACACTTGGGATATCCTGTAGAAAATCCATCTATAGACACACTACAATTATGAAAGCTATATTTCTGACAAATGCCTTAAGTGAAAACTGTTGTTGCTTGATTGTATTGAAACAAAATGAAATTGCTTGACAATTATAAGAAGCTATGAAACTAGGCTACTCTTTTAGAAAGCATGAAATAGGTCAGTATATTCCTTCCATGTATTCAGAGGTATAATTCGGTACTTGTATTTGTTCTCAGACTTTTTCACTGCATGTCGTAGGCATTATCCAGTATTCCATCAAAAGACCAGTGGCTAGTGTTATATTAACTCCACCTATTCAGTGGTTTTTCTCCTTTCTCAAGGCTGTTCTCCTTTTAAATACATCTCATTTTAGCATAGAGAGTCAAATCTCATAAAAGTAAGAATATTTTTCTTGAAGACTTGATAAATCTACTTAAAACCTTTTACTGAAGTGGGAATTCTCTGTTGCTGAGAAATTGGAAGATTTATGAATATATTCTCATCATATTATGACATCTCATTTTTCCCTCTCTTGAATACTTGTCGGGTGTATTATTTCCCTCCCATTGCCCAGGAATGGTGCTGCACTCCCTGCGATTATGGGTACTCAGACCAAGTTTAATTTCTCTCACAAGGAGAGTTGACAAAAGATCACAGCCACTAAGCCCTGGAATTACCCTAGATATTGCCCTCTGTGCTCTGCAAATGAAATCCTACAGAAGACCCTTTGGAAAAGAAGAACATGATGGTTAACACTCAGAAATCCATTTGCACAAGGCAGCATTCGTACACACAGAAGTGCAGGATGATAGGCAGTGCTGCCAGTTCCTGGACGAGAAAAGTCAGATGCTTAGCACTACACACACACACACACACACACACACACACACACACACAGAGCATCTCACAGATGCAAGCGCCCTCCCCCAACAGCTATAGCCCCCACTCCCTTCTCCCACCCATTTATCTCTCCCTTGTTCTCTTTCTCCCATGCCCTTGATTAACTACCAGGTCAGATAAGAAATTAAGACCAGTGAAATCAGAACCAGACCGCACCTGTCCCTTCTGCAGCCAGAACAGAACTGAAATAAAGCACTTATGAAACTGCTGTGATCGTAACCTTCAAAACACTGAACTCCTCCCAGCTGTCGGCTTTCCCAACCAAAGGTTCCACAATAGAGACGCTGGCACCAAGGCTCAAATAATCTATTTGTAACAGAATGCTGTCATTTTGGGACAGGGCAAAGCATTGCAAACTGTAAAGATCCCTTTATAGCTACAAAGATTCTGAAAATAGATGTTGCCTTACCGATTTAGACTTGCTAATGGGAGGATCAGTTTGCTTCTATTTAAAATGATTCATTTGCTTGGACAGAAAAATGATAGTAAGTTAGTGATAAAAACTTGGAAATATGAACAAGGCTTACTATCAGCCTTCATTCAGTAAACATTGGCAATTTTTTCTATTTCTTACAAGTTAACAATTGACATTTATAAACAGTAACTACTGGATCATCTGCAATAAAGTTGAACTCTTAGCTAGAACTGTCAGTTCCTTATTTCCAGCAACAAAAGAATAAGTTAGGACACAACTTCTATATGCAGTGACCCATCATATATGCCTGCATGCATATCGCTAGCAAAGTAATGAGAAGTTCTTCAGTAGTATTTTTCAGTACATTCACAGATAACAAGATTTCATTTTTAAAACTAAGCTATTTCTACTTAGTCTAAATTGAAACATAAAGTAGCAAACTACTAATTCATATAGAGAAAGATTTCTACTCTGGAAACTTCAAACTGATCGTCTAAATCACATGAAAAGATTTCTAACTGAATTCTTGTACAAATATAAACTTGATTATCTTCTCAATAATATATTTTATTGCCAAGCAATAACTAGAAACATTTAATAGAATGCAAATGAGATGTATAATTAAATGGAAGAGGCCTGCAAAAATCTATATTTCTGTATTTATCATACTTGCACATATTTTACCTTAGAAAAAATACCCTATGTTGTTTTATTGTCATAATAATTGCATATGGAAATCAGTCATTTGTTAAAATTATACTTGAGACTAAAGATAAAATATTCAAAAGTTATTTTAGTCATATGTTAAATCCTCTCAGATTTGCAGGTGATATCACAAGAGTGGAGCCAGCAAGTAGGGAAAGTTTGTAAATATTTATCCACAGAATATACATTATGTTCATATACATTCTACCTCTAAGCACTTCTTCTAACGATTTATTTTATATTGTCTCAAGAGACACAGTTTTTCCACTGTGCTATTTTTCTTTTGAAATAGTAGACTGTTTACACTACTGCTTCAAATATATTTATGTAATTAGTGTTCTATTTCTACATTGGAGTTTAAATCCAACTTCTTCTCATTTGGAAGGTCACGTGCCCACCGCTAAGCATGGCTGTGCCACACTGCGAGCTGACCCTGCCACTCAAGGCAGGGCAGGTGGCAGTTAAACCCACAGAAACTCTAACCACTCTGTCCACATCTTGAATTCTGGCTCACCTACCAGCCCCTTCTTTCCTCAGTTTACCCACCTTGAAATAAAGAGGATGGCAGCATCTACTTCATAAAGTTGCTGTGAAGATAAGCAAGTTAATATTTGTAAAGAAGTTAGAATAGTACATGGCACATATTAAATGCTACATAAATGTTTGTTTAAAATAAAATGAGTATTCTCAACTAGTACCATATATATTTTAGGATGTGAATTCTGATCATTCATATCTAATAAGAGGTTTTCAAGTATACATCTGTGTGGGTCATTCATTTTCTGTTTCAATGTAATTGCAAGTTGATATAATTATAACAGCAAAAATAATTTAAAATGATATCAACAATAGTATATATATAGTAAGTGTTTACTATGGTTAGACATAATTCTAAGCACCATCTCATGTAATCCTCCTCACCACTCTATTCCTACTTTACAGATGAAGAAAGTGAAATTTAGCAGAAATTACTAATGCACTCAGATCTCAAAATTCTTAAGTAGCAAACCAGGACTCGAGAGGAAACCTAGCTGATTTCAAGACCAGTAACCAGAGCATTTCAGTTACTCTTTCTCCTTCAGTGAAAGCTTATTAAACACCTAGTCTTTCTTGGACCATCATTTCTTTGTATTTTGATGACTGAACTAGTTATCTCAAGCCCTTCTTGTGCATGCTGATTGGCTTATATTGGTTAAATCTTATTAATAATAAAGTAGTCAGTGCCCGGTCCCCGGAGATGGTTTCTAGTCTTTTAGCCACACTGCAGCTTGTTTCAAGCTGGGATGGGAAGAATGCATGACCGAGGATCACAAAATTGAGATCTCAAGCCCTGCCTTTATCACTAACTATTTGTGTGACCTTAGACAAGAAACTGGATGAATCTGGCTATGAAGATTTATTGTTGTAGCACTTGGGTACCATTTATTAAATATATTTAAATGAAAATTGTTGCTGTTTACAAAAATATTTTTGAACCGAAAGATATGCAACTAGAATTATTGTCTTATTTTTCCATTCATTAAAATCATTTTAACAGTTAATTTTTTAACACAAGCCTACACCTGATACCCTATTATAACACAATAAAATTCATAGCACTTGGCTTCTTATAATTTAAGAGGCCACTGGTTAACATCCAAAATATATAATTAAAAGAGTATCTTTTCCTGGTCTCTTTTTCAAGGACAAATGTAACAAACTTCTTATTACAAGAAGTTTGTATTTCTTATTACAGGAAGTTGACATTCCTTATGACAAGAAGTTTGGTGGCATTCAATTGGTTTAAACTGACTGAAGGAATATGTGTGTGCGTGTGTGTGTGTGTGTGTGTGAGAGAGAGAGAGAGGGAGAGAGAGAGAGAGAGAGAGAAGAGAGATACCGCTTCATCTCCACTGAAGTTTTTCAGGTCAGCTTACTCAAGTGCTTCTCTAATGCAGGGAAAAAGAAATCAAATGCTGTTGGAAAAGAAGAGGTCAGTGTAGTGGATTCTTGTGTTCTGCTCCTGTCAACAGAACCATCAGCTGGACATTCCATTAAAAGTCCAAATGAAAGCCGTAAGAGAGAAGGCAACAGGGTGGGCTGTGGGCAGGAAAGAAATTCCAGAGCTCCTCTGCTTGACTAGCACAAGCGGGCGTGCAGCACATTGCTAGGGCCTGGAAAGAAAGAGACGATGGGACGGTTTGCCACTGGGGCCTGCGTCCTGCCGTGTCTGCGTCGGGCTCACCTGTCCGTGGATAGTCACTGTGGGGTATGTCCCCAGTTTTAGTGTCTTTAGCAAAGGCCGAAAACATTTTTTAAAGTTAAAAGAGCAGATGACAAAAGAATTCGCTGAGTTTTTCAACAATAAGGATCGGCTCAGAAAAAATAATCAGCTGAGGAAAGGGAGAAGTCCGAACAAGCAATCTGAGCACAGCTATGAGCAGCACCCGCACACACCCTGCTGACTTGACCGAGGGGCACGGAAAATGGCCCCGAGAATTATACTTGGCTTTACATATTCAATCTGTCATATTCAAGAAACAAAGATTTTTTAATTTGCTATGTATACCTAAAGTCACTGCTACTAATATGTTAAATAGCCTCATATAAAAAAAGTGCTATATTATACTTATCCAAATATTTACCACTCATGACATGGGGTTTTCTGTTCCTTCAAAACCCTGGAAATATTTCTATACAAAAAAATATAAATTATTTCAAAATTTAAAAGTGTTCTTTTAATGCCACAAATGCCCTTACTTGTTTTGCAAAGTCTTGAATTAGAAACAATAGTTTTTTACTCAGAAACTGAGTTGGCGGCTGGCATCTTGTGTTGTTGGGTCTGCAAGACTTATAAGAAATATTTGGGTCACACTCAAAACACATTGGTATCCAGCAACAATCTCACATGTTTGCAAATCACTTTGTAGGTTTGAAACTCTCAAAAATATATTTGACTATTCTGAATATTAGAGAGCTATAAAATTCCTAAATCTCTCTATCAAACAGTGACTCTTTACAATGGATGTTTTTCTTTTCTCCCCAAATATGACAAAAAAAATCACTACAAAAACGTAGTAATAATGGGTTTTTAAACCACTTTACTGCAGGGCAGCCACCTCAAAAAACTGTTAAATAGACTGGGATCTATATTAGCACCACTTTTCTCATAGGTGATTTTTATTTTAAATAATATAATTTAAGTAAAAATTATAAATTGCAATGCAGGATATAAGAAACTTTCATTTTAGATTTTCATGAAATTCCAGAAATGTTGAGGTAAAAAATGTTATAGTGTCTCTGACATTAAAGGTACGCTGATCTGACAGCTAAATAAAATCCACACGGTGAACTTGTCCTATTCTTTCATTCATACATATGAAAACACATATATATGCTGCCCTTTATTAAAAAGTACACTCACTTTTCCTTGCTAAAAGACCTATTTTCTGTAGTAGCTATAAACAAATAAATGTGTATTTAAACATGTAATAGGTTGCATCCTGATAAATATATTTTTATAACAATCAATATTAGAGCTTTAAAATTGATTATGTGAAAAAATAACCATTTCTCTCTTTGCAGCCTAAAGTACCTCCCATCCCCTGTGAGCTGCCTCACAGGTAAGTCAATAGGAGCTCCACATGGGAACTACAAGAAGAATTTTGCCTGGTAAGTGTAATCCATTTATTGGTTTATGGACCAAAAAAACCTCTCGGGAGTGTTACAAACACATATGCTTTCCTTGAGTGATGGGTTTTGCTCTTGGATTTCTTACTTAATTGAAAGATGTGTAAAAACTTGTGTATAAATAGAGATCCCTATCGGTTACACATTTCAAGAGTATCTCAAGAGTATAAATTATTCCATCAAGGAGTTGGAATAAATTATACTCTATAATTGGAATCAATTTTCCCTAGAGTAAGCACAAAAAAAAATTCCCATTAACATGGATAGAGGTTGCATATAAAGCATGAGATGAAAATATAATATCAGATAGAAATGAGCTTCATATTTCTGTATAGCCAGAGAAAGAACACAATGAGGTAAGAACATTCATATTGAACTGTATCTTTTCTGGGTAAAGTTCCCATCGCATTTTGGATATGACATAATGTCAGCAGATCAATAGTAGAAAGAGAATACACAAGCCTACATGCATAACCACTATTTTTGAGCTCTCTTATTAAATAGCAGTAACACTGCCTTGCTCATACCTACCTCACAGTAATTCTGTGAAGACTGAAGAGTTATTATGTGAAAAATACATCCCAAACTCTTGGAGAAAGAGAAGGTTAAGCTAGCCAATTTCAGCATCAGTGGAAGCAATGATTATGTACTGAGGAACTTAATGTATATCCCAGCCATGGTGCTAAGCACTTCACTTAAACCATTCTCTTTAAGAGACAACATAGCAAAATGGGTAAGCCTGCACACTCTGGACCCAGACTCCACAGGGCACAAATATCAGTGACGTTATTACCTTCTAGCCAAATAACCTTGAGCAGCTTACTTGACCTTTCTGTGACTCAACTGTCCCATCTGTAAAACGGTGATAATAATCGCAGCTACCTTCATAAGAGTGTTTTGAAGATTAAATGTGTTAGTTCATATAAAGCACTTAGAGTAGTGCATGGCACTTAACTAATGTTTGCTATTAACATTGTTGTTATTGTTAATTAAAGGGGAAAGAAGGCATAGTTGTATACATCGCATGTAATTAAAGTGTATTCATAGGGAGACCCCAAAAGAGTATAGTTTGCACAATGACCATGAGAGCTAGCATAGGTCAAGTTGGAAGTCATAGGTGAGCAACCAAGGGCTATACATGTATACCAGTATCTAAAGGCCTCCCAGAAAGAATGCAGATTAGAGCTGATGGCTAGTGACCTGGGCTGGGTTTCTTTACCAAATAATAGAGAGTATAAAAGAGAAAAACAGTGGTCATCCTTTAGCTTCAGTTGTAGAATGCACCTCTCTTCACCAATACCTAGTTTCTCTTCCAGCAGGAGGACTTGAATTCCCCATGATGTTGAAGTCAAGTTTGGCCATTTGACTTGCTTTGACCGGTGAAATGTGAACAGAAGCAATATGCAGGGGTATCCAACTCATTTTCACCGGGGGCCACACCAGCCTCGTGGTTGCCTTCAAAGGGCTGAATGTAATTTAGGACTGTATAAATGTAACTACTCCTTAACAGTCAAGAGAGAGCTCAGCACTACCACTGGGTAGAAACAAGCTGCCAGGAAGGATAAAACAAGGTGGAGGGCTGGATTCAGCCCACAAGCCTTGTGTCTGCCACCTTTGCAATGTAGTGTCGTTTGTGAGCAGGAGCTTTAATAAGCTGTGTGTAGCACCAAGTTATATTTTCCCCTGTTCTGTAGTTCTGGCCAATGTTCTAAGCTGGTGTTTTGGAGGGAGGAAGTGATGCTGCGGGGCAGAGACCTCAGGTGACCCGGGACCAATATATAATGTGTGCAAGAGTTGTAACTTTTTCAGTGTAAGCTTCTGACAGGTGAGAGTTGTTTGTTACTTCAACACACCCTAGCCCATCGCAAGTGACACAAAGCTAAAACAGTGTCCCAAATGAGGGCGAAAATGCACCCTGAGGGAATGAGAGACAATGCACATTAATGAAAACTATCTGCTGCAGGGGAGTGACCTTGTCAGCATTATGAGCCTTAGAACAGCCAGGTCAACATCATGCATAACTGGAAGAATGATGTTAAAAAGTGGTCACAAACATCAGCAATTAGAAAATAATTAGGACCCCCACATTTACGTAGGGAGTCAGAAAAGGTAGAGATTCTGGGGCACAGAGACTGAATGGCCATTCAGAGGAAAGTAGGTACCTCTTACTGCCTCTTCCAGTTGGAAGGAATCTGACAGGCAGGCATTCCACAGCCTCCTCTAGTGGAGCTCAGTCTATTTTTATTCCTACTTCTAATGTAATTCAAGCTCTTTTGCACCATCCTCCCAGTCCTGGCTCTAGCCAAACCAGAATGGCTTAAGAAGTAAAGTTACATATAAAAACAAACATGTGAAAAGATATCAATCAAATAAATAGCCAACAAGTATGAATGGAGCACCTGCAGGGTGCAGAGCACTGTGGGAGGTACCTCAAGGAGCTGCTGAGATCCACCCCCTCCAAAGCACACTAATAACCACCAAGTGCTTCTTATGCACTAAGTGTTTTGCTAGGAACTTTATGTGATTTATCACCAAAATCCTCAGAAAAACAAAGGAAGTTTCTACCCTGATCCTCATTTGAGAGATAAGGAAGTTGGGCTTGGCACTAGGTATAACTACTCGCCTGAGGGTCTACACCAAAAAGACTCAAGACAGATTTGAATTCTGGAATTTTGACTCCAGAAGCTGAGGTCATAACCACTAACCCGATACTACAAAATGAAGGTTCTCAAGTTGAGGAACAAAAGCATGGAGATTAGGAAATGAGAAAGATTTAGAGAAAAATCACTGTCTCATATTTCATGAATCTTATCTGCAATCTGGGGTTCCACCAACAGAAGTTCAATCAAATGAAATAATTAAATGTAGAACTAGCTCATTATATGTAGAAAGAACTCTATGAATCACAAAAGGCATCCCTAATTTATAATCCATGAAGACTCACTACAGTATTCTAATCACTATGAGCCATTAAATCTAATAATTATAGAAATATTAAAGCCTAAAATCTCTCCATTAAAAAAATGCTAAAGTTGCCTAAAAGTCCAAAAACCATAGGAAACTTTAGGTTTCTGTCCTAGTTGTAAACAGTGTGGCACTTCCTCAGAGCCATAAAAAGATTCAAAACATTTCAAAACTTTTTTTTCTGGAACAGTTAACCATAAAATCCATTCTAAATTTGAAGTTTAAAAAATACGAATCCCGAAATTGAGAACAGGCTGACAGTCACCAGAAGGCAGAGGGGAGGGAATTTCAGGGGAAAAGGGGAAGGGTTTAGAACAACAAGTATAAAGGACACATGGACAAAAACTAGGGGGGTGGAAATGGGAGGGAGGTGGGGAGGGCTGGGGTGGTGGGCTGGGGTGGGAGAAAAGACAGAAAACTGTACAAGAACAATAATTAAAATAAAAATTTAAATTAAAAAAATTATGAATCCTATGTTTCGCTCTGTATTTTGCTAATTTTATTGCCTCAGTCAAAAAAATGCGACTCGGACAGCAAAATGTAACTGTTGCTCACTGAAATGGTATGTGTTTGAAATACAACCCGTTTGCTCTTCATTCATTTTGCCTTAGAAGTTGGCAACATTACAAAAGTTTTTCTATAAAATATTCTTTGTTGTGTGTTATCATATTCATATAATTTATTCATTTTATCTTTCTTGATAAAATATTTTCCACCCATGTCTGCCTTTTATCACTTTACAACTTACTGCCACATGCCCTTTTCTCTTGGCAAGGTTTCTGAAGTGTCTTGGCTAAGAAAACACTTGAACTGGCTTATCAACGGGCAATTGTCACCTAGGACTTGAGTGACCACAAGGCATTATCTGAGGGTCACTACTAGACTGTCCTCCCTCTCTCTGTCTAGTATCAGGTTTTATAATCACGTTGAGAAACTGAGCCAGATATTTTTTCAAAACCTATAGCACTAATGA
Organism: Glossophaga mutica; assembly: GCA_039655065.1. Taxonomy (NCBI): domain Eukaryota; kingdom Metazoa; phylum Chordata; class Mammalia; order Chiroptera; family Phyllostomidae; genus Glossophaga; species Glossophaga mutica. The sequence goes on along the minus strand of CM077303.1, from coordinate 147,861,976 downwards.
ATGGCTATTTCATTAGTGCTCTCTCTCTCTCTCCTCCACATGTAGATTTTCCATAAATTACAAACACACAAGGCGTTCCTTGGTTCTCTCTGTGCTAGCACATTGGTGTGCAGGGAGGACACTGTAGCAGCTGAGCAAGTTGAGCATTTAAATACCCCACTCATCCCTGGTTTTGGCTTCCTTGCATTCATCTAGCTGTTTATGGACATCCAAAAGCTCCAAAAGCTGTTTTCCTTGGCTGTGAATTGGACTCTGTAAAGCGTGTCTTAGTACAAGTATTGTATTCCTGTCCTTTAAAACCCAGCCAGGTACTTTTCAGCTTTGGCAACTTTTCTGATGCCTGCACCAGCAGGGCTTTGTTCCTTTACAATCACTGACAAAACAGCTCCTCTCACTCTGCTTGACAAAGTCATCTTTACACTTTGTAAAATGACTTTAAACAACAAGCACCGTCCTCCCCAAATAGCTTGTATTTGTTTAACATTGGGATACAGTTAATTATGTCTCCTATTAATATGGAAAATACCAAGATATGAGTCAGTTCATGCATTTAGAAAAACAAAAGGCCTTCATTAGACTTTCATAAAAATGAATTACTCTGATGAGCTTTAGGTAGGCACTAGACTAGGCAGTTGGTGGAATGCAAAAGAAAAGAAATTATATGAATCTTGTCATTAAAGGGCCATTGTTAGGCAACTCCAAACACATGCCCGTAAATAACTGGAGAATCTTTACAAAGCAGTCAAGAGAATGAACGACATACTATCAACTAAATATACAACTGTAAAAAAGAAAATCTATTTCAATTTAGAAAAAGAATATGTCTTTTATTTTTTTACCTTTTTTTGCTTTTTCTTTTTTTACATTTAATCTTTATTGTATTTTTATGTTGCATTTCAGTCATTTTATACTACCCTCCCCAGCAAGCACCACACTGTGGTCCATGTCCATGAGTCCTGGATTTTTGCTCAATCCATCTACTCCTTAACCTCCCCATCCCTGCTTAGCTGTCCTCCTGCTCTCCATCTATGAGTCTGTCCCCATTTTCCTTGTTAGTTCAGTTTGTTCATTAGATTCCACATATGAGTGAAATCATATGGTATTTGTCTTTCTCTCACTGGCTTATTTCACTTATCATAATGTTCTCCAGGTCCATCCATACTGTTGCAAAGGGTAAATTTTTCTACATTTTTATGGCTGATTAGTATTCTATCGTGTAAATGTCCCATAGTTGTTTTATCCACTCATCTACTAATGGACACTTGGGCTGTTTCCATATCTTGGCAACTGTAAATAATGCTGCGATGAACATGGGGATACTTATTTTCTTCCAAATTAGTGTTTTGGGTTCCTTCGGATATGTTCCCAGAACTGGGGTCACAGGGTCAAAAGGCAGACCCATTTTTAGTTTTCTGAGGAAATTCCACACTGTTTTCCACAGTGGCTGCACCAGTCTGCATTCCCACCAACAGCGCAAAATGGTTCCCCTTTCTCCACATCCTTCACCAGCGCTTGTTGTTTGTTGATTTATTGATGATAGTCATTCTGGTATGCGTGAGATGATATCTCATTGTGGTTTTAATTTGCATTTCTTTGATAATTAGCGATGTCTATTGGCCATTTGCATGTCCTTTTTGGAGAAGTATCTGTTCAGGTCCTTTGCCCATTTTTTAATTGGGTTGTTTGTTATTTTGGTGTTGAATTTTGTAAGTTCTTTGTAAATATTGGCTATTAACCCCTATCAGATGTATCAGTGAACATGCTCTCCCATTCTGTAGGTTTTCTTTTTATTTTGTTGGTGATTTCCTTCACCGTGCAAAAACTTTTCAGTTTGTTGTAGTCCCATTTTTTTTATTTTTCCTTTCATTTTCCTTGCCTGGGACATACATTCAATAAAAAATTGTTATAAGCAATTGCTGAGATTTTGCTGCCTATGTTTTCTCCTAGGATTTTTATAGTTTTGGGTCTAACACTTAAGTCTTTGATCCATTTTGAATTTATTCTTGTGTGCGGTGTAAGAAGGTGGTCTAATTTTACTTTTCTGCATGTATCTGTCCAATTTTCCTAACACCATTTATTGAATAATCTATTCTTAGTCTATGGTAGATGCTTGCTTCCTGTTGAATATTAATTGACTATAAAGGTGTGGGTTTTATTTCTGAGCTCTCTATTCTGTTCCATTGATCCATAGGTCTGTTTTTATGCCAGTACCATGCTGCTTTGATTACTGTGGCCTAATAATACAGTTTGATATTAGGTAGCGTGATTCCTCCAACTTCGTTCTTTCTCAAGATTGCTGTTGTTATGCAGGGCCATTTGTGGTTGCAAATAAATTTCTAAATTATCTGTTCTAGTTCTGTGAAATATGCCAGTGGAATCTTTATAGGAATTACATTGAATCTATAGATAGCTTTGGCTAGTATGGACATTTTAACTATGTTAATTCTTCCTATCCATGAATGTTGTATGAGCTTCCACTTATTTGTATCTTCTTCAGTTTCTTTCTTCAGTGTCTTATAATTTTCTGAGTACAGGCCTTTTACATCCTTGGTTAGGTTTAGTCCTAGGTATTTTATTCTTTCTGAAGCAATAGTGAATGTGATTGTTTCCTTGATTTCCTTTTTTGTTAGTTCATTATTGGCATATAAAAATGCAGGTGATTTCTGGATATTAATTTTGTATCCTACTACTTTGCTGAATCCATTTATCAATTCTAGTAGTTTTTAGGTGGTTCTCTATGTACAGTACCATGTCACCTGCGAATAAAGACAGTTTTACTAATTCCTTTCAAATTTAGATGCTTGTTATCTCTTCTTCTGGACTCACTGCTATGGTGAGGACTTCCAGTACTACACTGAATGAGAGAGGTGAAATTGGACAACCTTGTCTTATTACTGATGTTAAGGGAAAAGCTTTTAATTTTTGCCCATTGAGTATGATGCTGGCAGTGGGTTTGTCATGTATAGCCTCTATTATGTTTAGGTATGTTCACTCTAATCCCACTCTGCTGAGAGTTTTAATCATAAATTGGTGCTGGATTTTATCAAATGCTTTTTCTGCATCTGTTGATATGATCATGTGCTTTTTATCCTTCATTTTGTTTATGTGATGAATCACATTTATGGATTTATGAATGTTGTACCAGCCTTGCATTCCAGAATAAATCCCACTTGATCATGGTGTATGATCTTGTTGATGCATTACAGTATTCAGTTTGATAATATTTTTGTTGAGGATTTTAGCATCTATGTTCATCAGCAGTTTTGGCCTATAATTTTCTTTCTTTGTAATGTTTTTATTTGGTTTGAGAATTAGGATAATGCTGGCATCATAAAAGGAGTTTGGGAGCCTTTCCTCCTTCTTGAATTTTACAAAACAGTTTGAGAAGCAGAGGTGTTAGTTCTTCTTGGAATATTTGGTAAAATTCCTCTGTGAAGCGATCTGGTCCAGAGCTTCTGTTTGTTGCGAGTTTTTTTTATTACTGCTTCCATTTCACTAGGTGTAATCTGTCTCTTCAGATTCTCTGATTCTTCCTGATTTAGTTTTGGAAGATTGTATGCTTCTAGGAACTTATCCATTTCATCCAGGTTGTCCAGTTTGTTGGCATATAGTTGTTCATAATATTTTCTTAAAATCCTTTGTATTTCTTTGGTGTCAGCTGTTATTTCTTCTCTTTAATTCCTGATTTTATTTATTTGGGTCCTTTCTCTTTTTTTCTTGCTGAGTCTGGTTAAAGCTTTCTCAATCTTGTTTCTCTTTTTGAAAAAAATGGCTCTCGGATTCATTGATATTTTGTATCTTTTTTAGACTCTATTTCATTTATTCCTGCTCTGATCTTAGTTATTTCCTTCTGCTCACATTGGGCTTTGTTTGTGGTTCTTTTTCAAGTTCCTTCGGTATGGAGTTAGACTATTTATTTTAGCTTTTTCTTGCTTTTTGAGATAGTCCTGTAATGCTATGAATTTCCCTCTTTGGATTGCTTTCTCTTTGTCCCACAGATTTTGGATTGTTGTGTCCTCATTTTCATTTGTTTCAAGGTATCTTTTCTTCTTGATCTCATTATTGACCCATTCATTGTTTGATAGCATATTATTTAGTTTCCATGTCTTTGTGTGTTATTCAGTGTTCTTGTAGTTGACTTCTAGTTTCATGGCATTGTGGTCAGAGAATGTGCTTGATATGATTTCAGTCTTCTTAAATGTATTGGGACTTGTTTTGTGTCCTAGCATGTGGTCTAGCCTAGAAAATGTTCCATGTGCACTTGAAAAGTATATATATTTTACTGCTTTGGGATGAAATGCTCTGAAGGTGTCGATTAAATCCATTTGATCTAGTGTGTCACTTAAGGCTGCCGTCTCCTCGTTGATTTTCTGCCTGGAAGATCTATCCATTGAAGTCAATGGTGTGTCAAAATCCCCAACTATTATTATATTTCTGTCACTTTCTCCCTTAATCTCCATCAGGATTTGTGTTATATATTTAGGTGCTCTTATGTTGGGTGTGTAACTGTTTACCAGGGTTATATCTTCTTGTTGGACTGCTCCCTTAATTACTATGTAGTGTCCCTCTTTGTTTCATACTACAGCCTTGGTTTTAAAGTCCATTTTGTTGGATATATGTACTGCTGTCCCAGGGTTTTTTTCTTTCTCATTTGCATGACATATCTTTTTCCTTCCCTTCACTTTTAGTTTGTGTGTATCTTTCAATCTGAGATGGGTCTCTTGTAGGCAGCATAATATATGGGGCTCATTTTCTTATCCAGCTACCCTATGTCTTTTGGTTGGAGCTTTTAAGCCATTTACATTTAAGGTGATTATTGATAAATACATATGTAATGTCTTTTTTTATTAGGCTGTTTTCTTCTATTGTTTTTTTTTTCTTTCTCTTTTTCTTCTTCTCCTTAAAACAAGCCCTTTAATATTTGTTGCAATATGGTTGGGTGTTAACAATCTCCTTTAGCTTTTTCTTGTTGGGGAAGCTCCTTATTTCTCCTTCAATTTTAAATGATAATGTTGCTGGGTAAAGTAGCCTTGGTTGTAGGTCCTTGCTTTTCATCATCTTGAATGATCCACATTACTCCCTTCTGGCCTGAAATGTTTTTGGTGAGAAATCAGATGACAGTCTAAGTGGTGCTCTCTTGTAGGTTACTACTTGTTTTCTCTTGAAGTTTTTAGGATTTTCTCCTTGTCTTTAAGCCTTGTCATTTTAATTATGATGTGTCTTGGTGTAGGCCTGTTTGGGTCCAACTTGTCTGGGACTCTCTGAGCTTCCTGGATTTGTATGTCTTTGTTCTTTACCAGATTAGGAAGTTTTTGGTCATTATTTCTTGAAATATGTTCTCAGTCCCTTGCTTACTCTCTTCTCCTTCATCATTCCCATGATGTGGATATTGTTCTACTTCAAGTTGTCCAAAATGTTTCTTTAGCTCTCCTCATTTTTTTAAATTCATTTTTCTTTTTGCTGCTCTACCTGGGTGTTATTTTCTACCTTGTCTCCCAAATCACTGATGCAGTCCTCTGCTTCATCTATCCTACTATTTACTCCTTCTATTTATTTCACTATTTATTTCATATATTGCATTGTTTATTTCTGACTTGTCCTTTTTTATGGCTTCTATGTCTTTTTTCATGCTGTTGAGTATCCTTATAATCATTATTCTAAACTCTCTATCTGATAAATTGCTTGCCTCCATTTCATTTAGTTTTTCTACTGAAGAATTCTCTGTTTTTTTCATTTGGGGCCTGTTTCTTTGTCTTCTCATTTTGGCTAGCTTTTTGTATTTTCCAGTTTAGTTGTTAAACTAGTCAATCATTAAGCTTATCAGTTGTTAAGCTAATCAAGCTGTAATCGGCAACCTAGCTTAAGCACCATAGGGTGGGGCAGACTAATTCCTGGGAGCCGGGCTCTTGCTTCCCTTCAAGCTGGTGCCACTTGGAGAGGAGAGCTGTGTGAGAAAGATGGATTCTGCACTATGGGAAATGGCTCAGCACAGGGATCCTGGTGGCTGTTCCTTCAGTTCTCTCCACAGAGCCACCAACCCCAGACTCTCCTCAAGGGTCTCTAGTCTACTCTATTCTCTCTCTGCTGGAGCCCAGAGTAAATGCTTGCAAACAAAATTTTGTGCATTGGCTTTTTAAGATCTCTGAGTCTCCAGCCATCTCTCCCTAGCAGACAGAAACCCTGCTGCTTTTAACAGCTGGGTGTTATCTGAGTTCCTTTCTGGCTCTGGTGCTAGAGGATAGTGAGTCCAGCTTGGGGTTTAGACCCCACACTTTTCAGGGGGAATCCCCTAGTCACTGAAATATCCCTGTACATCTGCAGCTGCTGCCCATGGGAGCCCAGCCAGCCATCTCATGTTTCCCCAGTCCCTACCAACCACATTGTGGTGACATGGTTTCTTCTGTCTGTCCTTGGTTATAAGTATTCTCTCCAGCTCATGTTCAGATGGTTATTTATGATGATTTCTCTACAATTTAGTTGTAATTCCAGATCACTCCAGGGAGGAGGTTAGTGTAGCTTCCACTTACTCCTCCACCATCTTGGATCCTGAGAATATATGTCTTTTAAACTGAAAGAATTTTCAATAGAGGAAAATTTTGGTAAATATCTAATCACAATGAAAGAAACTCTGTGGGTTAGAAGATACAAGTAAGAACTTGGGTTTTATTTTTGTTTCCAAATGGATTTTTTAGACCAGAGTAGTCCTCTAATCTTAATATTCAGAATAAATATATGGTTGTTCCTATAAATCAGGAGAAGAGATCTTAAAAGAGGGGACCCAAGAGTGGGACCAACCACAAGAATTCATTTTAGTTTACAGAATTCAACCCGGAATTCTCCTTTACATCTATGAGTCAGTTCATTAGAAGGTATATATTGGTTCTCATTTAATATTCACTGCTGTGGACTTATTAATTAGCATTAGTGACCAGAATTTTTCTTGGTTTCACAATGGTAGCTCATGCATAAATGCAAATATCACTATAATACAGAAAGTTAATTTGGTATGTGGCAAGAACTTTCCAACTGAGACACTTCAAGAAAAATATTTTCTACCAAACAACTGTAGGAACCTAGGACCATGGTGAATAGTGGTTTCTGACCTGCTTTGACTAAAAATACCAGAAGTCAGTTTTACAATTGTCTTTTGAAATTGTAACAGGTTGTAAATTTGCAAAATTGTAAAAAGTGACAAATATAAGTTGTCATTTCTGGGATGCCGTTAAAAGTTTCCTATTGAACATAAATTTTATTTAAGTATATGGCATTAGACAAGTACATTATGTTTTAGAGATTGTATATCGTCTCCCAAAAATGATCACACATTTTGTAAAATGAAAATTATCTGGTTAAACAAAATGTTACCATTGCCTATTTTTGTGGGCATCAGCAATCACTAATAAATTCGTAGTAGGTTGTAATAATCATAACAAACATTCAGCACTTATTTTGAGCCAGGCTTACATTCTGTCTTAGACTGCCTTCAGAAGGCAAAGCCTGAGGCGAAAGTTCATGCACTGCTGTGTTACTACTGAGTGCATCCCAGGGAGCAACAGTAAGGGGCAAAGGCAAGGAGATAAGAAGGGTGCAAAAGCCCTAAGAGGATGCATTACCACGCTGTTCACCTCTGAGTGGAGCTGACTTGCTTAATTTCACTGTGCCATCCCCTTAAAGATTCTTAACTATATCCCAGGTGGTCTTTCCAGGAGAAAAGAGAAAGACTTTATCCTAGTCCCTATTTTTCAGTTGTCAAGATTGCTGCAGAGCTCATGATTCCCCGCTGGGCTGAGCACATGGGGGCCCTGAGCAGGTTCCCGCTGCTCCCCTTCCTCAGCATCATGAGAAAAGACTGAGACAGCAAATACCTCTGATGCAGTGTAGAGTGAGGTGCTGTCAGGGTGTGCCCATGGGAAGTTGATTCCTTTACAGCTACTGTACTTACACAGGACTGCTCACCAGGCAATAGGAAGAAGGTGAGCCAGGGTGGGGATCTGGGTGGGATATGGAGGTGTCAATTATTTAATTCTCCCAGCAATAACATGGAAGAAGTACACTTATATCCCCACATTATACATGAAGTAACAGATGCTCTGTAAATCTAGGAATTTCACCTGAAAGTGCTTAGCTTACCAATGTATAATTAAGAAAGTTTAAACCCATTCTATTATCATCAATTGCTCAGTTTACCCAGGACAATATATTATATTTTCCATAAATGTAAGCATAAAAACATGAACCTATAATCTCATTTAGCAAAAAAAGAAATTCTTACTCTGACTTTCCCAGTTATTACACATCTGAGAGTTACTACGGCATCGAGCAGACACAAGCCTCCTGGTCTTCCACCCCACCCCACGTCTAGCAATTTAGGACAGATGTAAATTCTAAAGAGATGTGTGTCTCTCTAAGAATGATGAGAGAGAAAGAACTTCACCATAACACTTTGTGTCCTGGGTGTCCTACGCCATAGAAGTAACTAAGTGAAGACCAACAGAACAGCCTCAAGACAGAAGCACCCTGGGCTAAATGCCCAATGCTAAAATCATGATTGGAATTGAGTAAATTTCTGTTTCCACTACTCAAATCTAAAAAGATGGTGATGTGCACAGTGGAAAAAAGCACTAACCAAAGAGGACCTACAATAAAAGAATCTGAGAGGACACACAGGCAAATTTTGCTAGGCTAGGTCAGTACAACAAAAATAAAATAAAACATCTTTCTGTTAAAATAAAGACTTTAATGAAAAGGGTAACTTGGTGTGGCACAGAACCAGGAAGCCTGGAGGACAGAAGGAAGAATTACAAGTTGAAGGAATATGGACTTGACATAAAGCATTTTCAACATACCCAGTAAAGAGTCATGGCCATATGATGTGGGTTAAGCTGTATGTTCTTGGAGAACAGAAGCCATGTCTCCTTCTTCCTCACAATCTTTCAGCCAGTAATGTCTACTGAGATGTTCATGTATGCCAGGCACTATTCTATGGCCTAAAATACAACATTGAACAAAGGTGACAACGTTTTCTTTTTTGCTTTTGTGGAGTTTATATTTAAATGAGATCAGATGTTAAAACTACTAAACATATAAGCTATTTCTTATATGTGGTAAGTGCTAATAAAAATAAAGTAAACGTTTTGTGGGCTAAGTTGAACTTAAAAGATTTAAGGTAGAAGAGAATGAAGAATTGTTATCTGGAGGAGACAGGAAGAAAAGCCTTAAAATACTGACTAGTGTAAACATTTTCAGACACCAACAAAAGAGGAAAAATGTTTTTCAACTTCTCTGAACTATTGTCTTATGTAAAAGGAGGATAAAATCAACTTCACAAGATCATTGAAGATGAAAGAGGTATTATAGGCATTTTCTAAAATACAAAATCATTCAACAAATATTAGCTATTATGACCATAGTATTTGGTATCCTTCTTTCACTCTTAAAACATGAGTCCATCACTTTTTAGATTTGTAAGAGCTGCTACAGCATGCGCACGCACACACACACACACACACACACACACACACGGTTTTTCCAGAGGAATATTCCTTCATTTCACAAATTGACTTCTCTCTCCTCATTGATCCACTTGATAAATTTAAAAGAGAGAATGTGAACACATATTTCTGCAAGTGAATATAACCAGGAGCCAATAAAGCTTTGTTGATTAAGAAAGTTATTCAGTGTTTTTTGTTTCAGTAGAGTCACCCATCCCACTTAAGAATCTTAATTATTTGAAAGATGAAACTCAATGTCACATAATCAACAAGGCCTTTGAATGCCTAGAATTTGATGAAAATTTTCAATTGTCTTGCAAGTCTAGTTATATCTGTTCTCTTATGAGGGTCAACGAAGAGATAAATCACATGCATAAGTAACAAATGTTTTTATCTTTTACATACATTTTCTAAAAGACAAAGGAATTTACTAAAAGTCAAGTTTGATTTCACAGACATTTAACAGCACCTATGTGGAAGAGAAATTTTGAGTCAAAATTTGGGATTTGCAAAACAATATTTTGCTGTATGTGGTGCATTTAATAGGTAAATCACTGCATGAACATTTAAAACACAGCCACTGCTGTCAATATAACTTCTATTTTATAGCCGAAGGTCCTTGGGAGAAGCGGAATACATTCTAGGTATAATGCAGCAGAGTGAAAACTTGCTAATAATGGGCTGCTCTTAATCTGGGGCCCTTGAGCCGACTTAAAGTGTTTTTATTACGAGAACTGATTAAGTACAGAGCGATCACTACATTCACAACATAGTTACTATTTGAATTCAAGTCACCAAAACCAAAGTATATGTATTGAAGGATGGCACAAATGCTATCATCCAAGCTTACAACTCGAAATGCCACACATATTTGCCATGGTACACACTTGGTAACTCAACAATTATTGTCTTCTCCTTTATTTTCTAGGCCCAGCTCCAACATGAAAGGGAAATTGAATGACCAAACCCATTAACAATTTTGTCATGACGCTTGCATCCTAGTTCGACCCAAATGTAATACTTGACCAGCACCAGATGCCACTGCCTTAGTTTCAGCACATCTGGCAGTTGTTAACAGAGACTATCTAAATAACTATATTTGTATAGTTCTTAAATTATATTTCTCCACAAAAGACTTTAGGCATAGCTAATTATAAATCATTTCAACCTAAAAATTCAGCCTATGTGAAAAGTACTCCATTCTCTGATATGGTCAATATGGGACAATTTATGTTTGTCAATGGCATTTGATTTAAAACCACAATAAAATGTCATTATTCAAATCTCATGTAATTTTCCCATTGGTAAATTAAGAACTTATGTGACTAATTTGACATTAAATTATGTTTGAAGCACTTTTATATACATTTGTCAGAGTTATCTATGGATAATAGAAAATAGTTAACAATAAGATCACTACTACCAACACCACAACTACACCCACCCCACTCTAAGAACTAGGAAACAAGTGTGTGTTCTGGGAGAGAGAGTAGATAATAAGCCTAAAATAGATGGGAGATGAGATGGCCAAGAAGACTTGATTGTAATCTTGGTACAATATTAAATCTAAATGGGGCAGGAAAGAGAGGGAGAAGCCAGTTAAGTAAGAGTTAGGTTACTCACTAAAGTCTAGGATAAAAAGAGGCACAGATGTAGAGATATGTATACTGTAGGATTATACAACTAACCTCCTCCTATGCTTTCTATTCCTCAAATAACATGACCAGAGGGAGTGTAAGTCACAAGTTAAGTATTCAGTAAAACCAGTTTGCTTGAGCTTTATTCTCTATTAAAAAACCACACTGGCATTCTGCTTTTGTGTCTTTTGTGACCTTGTTAGCTTGAATCAGGATCACTGAACTTGACTTGCTCCAGGCCAGTGAAGCTCTGAGTCAGCCAGGCAGAAAACAGACTAAGACCACACTGCTGATGCTGGCTCCTGAGAAACAGTTGACTGTTCTTTCTTGGTGAAAATCTAATGTTAGTCCTTAATTTTTCTTTCAAACTTCTACAATTCTTTTAGGAAGAAGGAGAAGCCTCAAACAAAGCAATTTTTTTACACTCCCTACTTACTAACCCTAAATTGACTGTAAAATTGACAGTTTCACAAATTGAGATTCCTGACATTTTAAAAGAGGTGACCCTGGCAGGGAGGGTTGTTGAAATAATCACTAGAGTCTAGTCACTAGACCAAGAGTCCTCCAGGATGGCACTGTGACTGTGCATCAGCAGAGAAAATGCATCAGCATTTTATGTTTCTGTAAAATCAAACTCCCCTCAAAGTCTGCTTTTCCCTCATTGTGACATTGTGTGCAACTCTATGGAAAGTAGTACCTAATATCTGTGGGTCTCTGATATGTGCCGACCAGTCATCCTGATAAGCTTGATAAGCTTGATACACATTTAAAATATACATGTATTTATATCCATTTAATCCTTTTGGTAACATAATCTTTCCCGTTTTGTAATTAAGAAAGTTAAAGTTTAAGTAGTTAAATAATTTATGCAATATTATATGGCTAATAAATGATGAGGCTAGAATTTCAGCACAAGCCCTTCTAAATCCACATCACGCACTTGACCACCAATATACATCTTGCCACCATCAAATGCATCTAAATTCTTCCTGAACCTATTGATAATCTTCTTCTTAGAATATTCTTACCATAATTTTTGCAACCATTGTATAAATAGTATTTCTGTTGATTTATCTTGAAATTTCCTTCTTCAGAAACATTCCTTATTTTTAATACTTTGTAAATATTAACTGTATCTATCCGCACATGAGTATAATATTTATTTTTATCCCCTTCTTTTAGACTGAAAACTTCATCCATTTAGCTGTGCTATAGACAGCCTCCTCTGAACCATTCTTGGGTCTTTGTTAGCTTTGCACATTCAGACAAATCTGATTTTTGAACAATATATTTTTTAATATAGAAAATGTGAAAATAAGAAACTTGCAGGTGTGTGGACCCTTTCCTTAAGCATTTATAAGGTCATCAATGAAGAAAAGGGATTACCTTGTTTTGTAGATCACCACGTAATAGAACAATTACTGTTAGCTAGAAAAGGAGAAATTTCTACTCAGAATCAGGAAATTTTTTTGTAATAAAATGTTCTGAGAGTCCAATAAATTTGGCACCAGGAAACTGAATGCTGAAGACTTCCGAGCAGAGTTGGAAGACCTCTTTATAGAAATATTAAAATCATTAATACACAGTATCTTCAAGGCTTATTCAACTCCAGTATTCCACAATTTTTTTGATGACACTCAGCTTTTTTTAAGTTTAACAACCCAATGGTTGATGCCTTCAAATATTTTTATAGTAAATGCTACACCTTATTGAATAAATTTGGTCTGAAAACACATGATTGTTCTTAAACTCTCAACTGGCCACAACTAAATAATAGAAGTAACTTCGATAATACAGAATAATTATTCTTCTGATGAGGTCCATATTGAGTAACCCTTTGGATACGAACCAAGCTTTCCTTCACTCAATTTGTCAATTATTTATTGGATTACCACGCTATTGCTTTATATTAGCTAATGTTAGTATCTGGGGATAAAAGGATCTAAAAAAACATAGTTCTTTTCTTAAGGAGCTCAAGAAATTTGATAAGGAAGATACAAGGTCTGTGAGGAAAAAGTCCAACCATTGTTATATAACTAAAACAGTGTGACAGCAATGTAACCTGGTAGTCAAGAAGTGTGGACTGGAATGTGCATGCATGAATAATGACAACTTCTCTGTACTAGTTAGTGGGGGCAGTAGATGCCATTGAGTGAGGATGTGAACTGTATGGCCACGACATTCAAAATGACTGAGTAGAGCAACAAATCTGCAACAGATTTTGCATTAAGCTTGAACATTCCTCCATGGAAACTATTGGGATGATTCAGAAGGCCGCAGCTATGGGCAACTGGTGATTGGCAACTTCATCACAACAATGCGCCCACTCATGCTGAGTTTTTTGGCAAAATATTAAATCACCCAGGTGACTCAACCCCCCTGCAACCCAGATTTGGTGCCCTGGGACTTCTGGCTTTTCCCAAAACTAAAATCACCTTTGAAAAGGAAAAGATTTCAGAACATCTATGAGACTCCAGGAAGATAAAACAGGGCAGCTGATGGAGACTGGGAGAACTGTGTAATGTCCCAAGCTGCCTACTTTGAAGGGGACTGTTGCGTCATCATTCTATGTACAATGTTTCTTGTATCTTGTATCATCGTCAATAAATGTCTCTACTTTTCATAGTACATGGCTGGATATTTTCTGGACAGACCTGGTCGTATATAAAAATATTAAAAAGAAAATTAAGCCAATGAAATTTTTTGACATCTTGCTTCCACTTTCTCCTTCTCAACATCTGTTTCTTTTATTACAGGTCTTGACTTCATTATATAATCTTATGTTGTCCCATATAACAATCGCATTATGATTTTTACATATTTTTTAATTCTTTCCTTTAAGCAATTAATTCTTGGACTTATTTTTTATTTTGAACTTAGAAATATTGCCAATTTTATTTTATAGCATAAATATATAAGCTCTCTACTCCTGGGTATTAAAGGTCTGTTCTTAAATGTACTGTTGTCATGCATGACCCTCTGATAAGATAGCACAAGCTTTTAGTTAAAATTATTTTTAGTTTCCACACTTCAGTAAAGTTTGTCCCCACATTTGTATTGATTAGGTCTTTCATTTCCTCCTTATTTTTTCCACAAGGGTGGAAGATGACAAATCAAAGTCCGGGGTAAAATCCATAACCTGGGGCAGGACCTAACTGGCTCTCGAACATATAACCAACATGCTCTAACTAACAAAGCTGACCAAATTCAAGAGTAGCTAAGAACAGATTTTATCATAGTGAACATTTCTAGTTTCAAAACAAAAAACAAAAAACAAAAAAAAGTTGTCTGAGAAACTTGGGTTAATGCCATGTTTATCAAACATGCTTGATCAGAAGAATCACACAATAGCATTTGATTGCTAGACTTCTCCCCTAAACAGTCAGATTAAGTGGGATTGGAGAATTTTTTTAAACAAAAATCTAAAATGATTGTAACAACCAGGCAAATTTAAGACAGCTTTAACATATAAGTCATTGTCCTCTGCTACATACTTAATTAACTTGCAGACTTTATGATATAATTCACTAATGATTTAATCCAATCCATGCCTCTTCCTGACAACAAATACTCAGTATACTAAAGACATTCCAAAATAAATGATGTGTACCTTTCTATTTATGCCCTTTTAAGAAAAAATCATTACTGGATAACATAAACAAGGAAGAGTTATTTACATCAGCATATACAAATCTGAAGAAAGGAATGGAAACATTATACAAAAAAATGAAAAGAAATAACAAATATGCATTAACCACAACTTTAAACCCAACACTAATTAAATATACTCAAAAAGTTATACTCGCCTTCCCTGACCACATTCACGGTTTGTTGTTTGTACCTACAGCAATTCAGAATCTTGTAGTTCCTGAGCACAAAAACATTCAAGCAAACTTTTCCAATACATGTCCATGTATCTAACAGTACCTCATTCTCAAATCAGGATTCCTCTATTTGTTTCTAAATGAAACTTCTAGGCTTTTAGTTCTCTTATTTTCGGAGACCTCACCCCAAATTATATGAAATATATTAAGATAAATCACATTAAATATCATTTTTCTATAAGTATTTGTAAGATTGTTATAATGTGTGTTTAAATGTTGTTTAGCCACCCCCCAAAAAATACTAATTTAAGTCACAGCTGGCTATAATTTCTCTTCTCATCATGTATGTCTTAGTATTGCTCTTAAGGCAGGGAAAATGTCAACCTCAAATTGTTTTCAATGTAAGAACTTTTATGAACAATAAAATTAAAAATTAATGAGATACAAATTTTATTATATTAATCTCAGTTTTATAATTTCTTCTATAATATTTAGGGTCAAATGAAGCCCCTTTTTTAAAGATATCAAAAAATTAATAGACCTCTGAAAAGACTGGAGATTCTGTATATCCCCATTGGGTTTCATGATCTTGATTTATTCCTAGTCTGAAATTAATCAAATCATCTTAATGCTCCCACTTTTGTTGTTCCAGGCCCATTCCAGAGATTCTTTACCTTTGGAGTAAACAAAAAAATGCTCCTGGGGCGATCAGATTTGATCATCTAAGAACAATTTTGAGAGAGAATTTTGAGAGCACCATTTATGTTCAGAAATGGTTAAAAAAGTTTTCACAGTTTAATTTAGGGGTGTGTTGCTTTTTTCTGAACCTTACAAAATCATTCTAGATAGTTAGGCCTTCCTGCTGTTGCCATCAGTCATGATATGTCAGCTGCATTGCAAAGGTACAACACTTGGCAGGTGACAAGGGCAAGGCAGTGTGAATACAATCAGTCATCTAAATTAACTTGCTAACCTAGCTTCTCAAATGATAGGTACATGTACTCGGGAACCTGTTAGGACTCCTTTGTGCTTACATGCACAATTAACTTTTTTAAACATGGGTTATTTCACAGACACAAATCTAAGAGCAACAATTCATTGTCTATGTGAACTAAGTCATATCATCTTAGGGGACGAGAAATGAACTGACCCTCACATCTGAAATTAGGTAAGGACTTTTACTTTTCTCATTTTAAGGTTGACAGTAGCAGATCTAGAAATAACAGCATGCCAGCAAAAGTCGCATCCCTCACTGTTTGAGTCTGAGTTGCAGCATAAATGCTGACACTCTCACATGCAAATACTGCTCTGCTAAGACCTGCAGACTTAACTGTGTTTAGGTAGTTCAGATAAGCTTTAAATAAGCATCTGAATTTCTGAGTGCTTATGGAAAATGGACCAAATTCCTCTCCTTTTGAGGTTTGTTAATGCATTCATTTAGGAATAATAGAAGGTCTTGCTCTACATACCTAAGCTTACCATTAATATTAAACAATGAATTTAATGTTGTCCGCAACATGGTATTTCATTCATTCTAGGGAGCAGGAATCTTTTATTTTTTTTCCAGCCTCTAAAATGTTATGTTGTTTGCTTCTTCTTAAAATAACTGCTGTCTTTCTCTGGGAAATTGAGGTATTTCATGGAAAAGTATAATCACAGTCCCAAAAGACTACATGATATTTAAAAAAAAAACAAAAACAAAAAAACCCATAAAATTGCCCAGAGTGCCTTTATGCAGTAATGTAACAGCAAAAGAGGCTGCTGGTAACAGGCTTTGTTTTCCTGGTCTTATTAAAATCCAATACTGCTTCCATTTGTTTATATATTGGACTCATGTTAACATTGATTATATGCTGCCCTGGCTGGTGTGGCTCAGTGGATTAAGCACCAGCCTGCAAACCAAAGGGTCATAGGTTCGATTCCCAGTCAAGGCACATGCCTGGGTTGCAGGCCAGGTCCCACGTACGGGACGTGAGAGATGCTTCTCTCCCTGTTCTCCCTCCCTTTGCCTCTTTCTAAAAATGAACAAAATCTTTTTTAAAAAACATTGGTTATATGCTGTTATTATCCTTTACCAAATTAAATTTGTAAGTTGAAAAGTTGACCATTACATTTTTTCCTTAATTTTATTTTACTGATTATGCTATTACATAATCAATAAAATCAAAAGTTGTCCCATTTTCCCCCTTCATTCCCCTCCACCCTGCCCCCTTCCCACCCACATTCCCCCTTTAGTTCATGTCCATGTGTCATAAGTTCTTTAGCTTCTACATTTCCCACACTATTCTTGCCCTCCCCCCTCTACTTTCTATCTACCATCTATGCTACTTATTCTCTGTACCTTTTCCCCTCTCTTCTCCTCCCACTCCCCTGTTGCTAACTAACCCTCCATATGATCTCCATTTCTGTGTTTCTGTTCCTGTTCTAGTTGTTTGCTTAATTTGCTTTTGTTTTAGGTGTGGTTGTTAATAACTGTGAGTTTGCTGTCTTTTTACTGTTCATTATTTTTTATCTTCTTTTTCTTAGATAAGTCCCTTTAACATTTCATATAATAAGGGCTTGGTGATGATGAACTCCTTGAATTTGACCTTATCTGAGAAGCACTTGATCTGCCCTTCCATTCTAAATGACAGCTTTGCTGGATAGAGCAATTTTGGATGTAGGTCCTTGACTTTCATGACTTGGAATACTTCTTTCCAGCCCCTTCTTGCCTGTGAGGTCTCTTTTGAGAAACCAGCTGACAGTCTGATGGGACTCCTTTGGAGGTGACTGTCCCCTTATCCCTTGATGCTTCTAGAATTCTCTGCTTCATTTTCATCTTGGCTAATGTAATGATGATGTGCCTTGGTGTGTTCCTCCTTGGGTCCAACTTCTTTGGGATTCTCTGGACTTCCTGGACTTCCTGGTAGTCTATTTCCTTTGCCAGATTGGGGAAGTTCTCCTTTATTATTTGTTCAAATAAGTTTTCCACTTGTTGCTCTTCTTCTTCGCCTTCCAATATCCCTATAATTTGGATGTTGCAACATTTAAAGATGTACTGGAGGTTCCTAAGCCTCTCCTCATTTTTTTGAATTCTTGTTTCTTCCTTCTTTTCTGTTTGGTTGTTTCTTTCTTCCTTCTAGTCCACTCCATTGATTTGAGTCCCAGTTTTCTTCCTATCACTATTGGTTCCCTGTGCATTTCCCTTCATTTCACTTAGTGTGGCCTTCATTTTTTCATCTAATTTGTGAACAAAATCAACCAATTCTGTGAGCATCCTGATCACTGGTGCTTTGAACTGTGCATCTGATAGGTTGGCTATCTCTTGGTCACTTAGATGTATTTGCTCTGGGGCTTTGATCTGTTCATCCGTTTGGGCCATTTTTTTGAAGGGGGGGTCTGGTCACTCTTGTTACATAGTGAGGGGCAGAGCCTTAGGTGTTCACCAGGGAGGGGCAACCCACGTTGCTGAGTTGTGATGCTGTATATGGGGGAGGAGTCAGAGAGGGAACAATGGCGCTTGCTCCACTCTCTCAGATTTCAGTCCCTTCCACCACGTCCCACAAGCAAATTGGCCCCTTCTGGTGCTGCCTCCTGGGTGGGTGGGCTTATGTACATTCTAGGACCCTGTGGGTCTCTGCTACAAACTCTCCTGTGAGGCTGGGAGTCTCTCCCAGCACCTCAACCCCCACAAGTGTTTTCAATCAGTACTTTTAGACTTTATTTCCCATTGCTGGGGCCCTGGGTTGCAAGGTCTGTCTCCCCATTTTTGCCTAGTTTATCTGTGCACGAATGTGTGGTCAGCCAGCCACCTTGTACGCCCAGGACCACCAACCACCGCTTTTTCCTGCCACAACCCCTCTTCGCAGGCCACCGACTCTGCCCCTCTTACTGGTCTGGATGAATGGTTGTCGAACTTCCTTACAGTTCAATTTTCTGTCAGATCTGGATGGGTTTTTTTGTTTCTAAATCTTTGTTGTACTTAATTTTGGTTGTGCAAGGAGGCACAGTGTGTCTAGCTACACCTCCATCTTGGCCAGAAGTCCCTTTTCTTTCCTTCATAATTGGCTTTCTTGTAGTCAGATCAACTGACATCTACCTGGTGAGCATATGTGATTTGTGGGCCCAGAGGACAAGTTTCTAGCAAAGATGTTTTCCAATTCCAGGGAAAAATTTACACATATATGGTCCCTTTTCTAAAAATAAAAATAAAAAAATAAGGCTGTTGATACAGTTAAGCTTAGCAACAGCATATAATAGTTTGAAACAAATTTTAGAACCAGATATCTTTAACCATAAATATGTTTACCACTACAAACGAATTAACAAACAAACAAAACCAAAATGGAACATTGAGTGATATTTTTTAACTTTAATTATTTCCTAGGCACTGCTTCTACCCACACTGTTTCATTCTGCTCTCATGACAGCTCTCTGAAGGAGCTAGCATGTCCCCTCCCTTTGATATAGGTAAGGAAATCAGGTACGGAGTGGTTAGGTAACCTACCCAAGATCACACAAGTGTTAAACAACTGAGCAAGATTTGAACCTGCTCTCTATCATTGAACAGAAGCTGCTCATTTGCTAGTTACAATCTCAACGTAAGGTAGTACAGAAACTTGTTCATCAGGAACTCACTTCTCAGCTTCTGCAGCTCCACCTGGTGTCAAAGTTCACAAAGATTTTTCTCCTAACAATCAGTGAACTTAACTCTTAATTTCTTTACTTCTCAACAACCTCAACTATAAAATGGGGACATATATATACACTTAGGTGGGCCATTGCAAGGATTCCGTAAGATGGCATTTGTGGAGTGCCTGGGGACTATTTGACACTTATCCAGAGCTCGGTCTTCCCATTGGTCTCTTGTAACTCTACTTGCCATCCATCAGACAAGAAAAAGCTCTAGTTGGCTTTTCTAATTTTTTTTAGTGCTGGCTTTCCCAACATCCTCTTTAAGAAAAATGAGGAAAGATGAGTTTCATTCTGCTGCAAAGTGATATCACAGAAATGTATGAAGCTTAATTTCCTTTCACCAAATTGAAAACTTTCAGATACTTTATTTACTAATTAATTATGACTCTTCCACTAATTTATTTCCATTAGAGATCAATACCTAGAATCTATTTATAATACTACATTTTAAATGTCTATTTATTTCTGAAAATATGTATGTTCAAAATAACCAATTTTAAACTATTTCAATTATCAACTTCATAAAAATTTTTAACAGAGATATGAAGTATTTTCATTGCAGAATCTAAAAGCCACAGATTTATATGTTTACACAGACACTAAATTTTTAAAGGATTTTGTTTAATACATGATTTAATTTACTGCTCAATAAATAAGCCAAGCACATGCTACAAGGAATGCTAAACTCCAGTTTACAGAAAATATCAGAGCTCTGCTATTTTTAACATCCTCCAGAAGTAATGAAACGACTATATCAATTAAGCCTTGCATAGCACTCAGTGAATTACAAAAAAAAAAAAAAGAGAGAGAGAGAGAGCATTTATATATGCATTTGCTCACAACAAACCACCATTAGGATAGGTATTATCCCCTTTTATGGCTTGGACAACTAAGGCTCACAGAGTGTGGGTGGCTGGCTCAAGATTACACTACTAGCAGGTAATAAAACGGAATTAATTCAGATCTTCTGATTCTAAATCCCTCCCTATTCTAGCACATGTACTAAAAGTAAAATAAGCCTTACGACACGGTAAGTGGCACATCAATATTACTATTGATATATAATAGTAATAAATCAATGATAATCTTATTAAACTGATTTTCTTCAACAATTATTAATTATCAAATGAATAATTTTAATTACATTATTATAATACATTAAATAGATCAACAATAAAAAACTTAATGACATAAAATATAAAGAAAATGAATGAGATCTTCTCTCTCTTTAATTCTTTCTCAAAATCTTATCTTAGGAAGTCCAGAAGTTTTTATTCCCCATTTGATGTTCCTAGAGGTTTTTAATTAAATAATTTTTATTTCCTACCAACTTTAGTCATATACTTTAAAAATGTTCCCTACATTCTCAACCCTGTTATTACCCCACCCCATTATGCCTGCACAACCAAATTAACAACCCTAACCATGATATTTCAGCTCCCAGAGCCTTCCTACCCTTTCTTTAGTCACACTTCTCTGGTAACTGCATCAAAGTCCTGTGTTGTGGACCGTTCAGCCTGGTTTCAGGAGTTGTAACCCTCACCCCATGGTGGGCTGTGTAAGAGCCCTAGGGACCCACTTCATCTGGGTCTGTTCTGTCACAAGGACATGACCTACTAAGGAGACAAAGCTTATCTCCCTGGCAGGAGTGCTGCTTCTGCTTCATCCATCTCTGGCCCCAGTGCTTGGTTGGTTAGTCAATGACGGGTAAGACTCCTCATGGGAGGGGCAACCTAAGCCAGACACGACCACTTGGGAGGCCTCATGGAAGGACTCGGGGGGGCTGCAGCAAAGAGGATGTGATGGACCCTCGCCCCCCCGGCTATTCTGACATAGCCCAAGTCCTCATTTCCATCTGGGAGATGTCTCCTGCTTCCTAATCGGCTTAAAGCCTGAAACTGTGAGGGCAAGTGGTGTGGCCCTGTACCAGCCAGGACGGCTCCCTGGGTGATCGGGCATAAGAAAGAATTCCTAAAGTCCTGTGAAACCTGCTTTGCTAAGAGTGCTCTTCCTTAGGTGATAAGTGTCCCAGGAGGAAATGAGCATGTCTCCCAAAGTTTGGCAACCCCCTTTCCTGACAAACACTGGCTCAGATTAAGCCCTCAGATTGCTTTGACATGTTAAATCTGTATTCCAGTGTATTGGAACCCAATAAAAGCCTAGTGAGGAGGGGGCTCTGGGTCATTCTCCTCTGAGAGTTTGACCATCTTTCCTCCCCAAGCAGTCATGTCTTGGTAGTTTTTATTTTCATCCGTGACGGAGGGATGGGGCTCTGCGGGTGGAGCCCCCCCACAGCCCTGCTCCCCGCACACTCCCCTGAGACTGTCTACTTTCTGCTGGTTTCTTTTCTGCTCCTGCCCAACCTCAATCCCCACTATCCTGGTCAATTATCTATTTTATTACAACCAAAGCACTCCATTGCTTGCATCCCTAAACTTCTGTCAAATCAATGACATTGTCTGTGCAGAGAAATGAGTGGCCCTGAGGAAATCACTCCAGAGTGATTTGTTGCCACCCGCTGCATTCATGGTCCCACCTTAGCAAAGACTCAGCCACCACTACCAACAATTTTACTTGACTGTGATCACCCGTCTTTGTCTCATTTCCTTTAGTTATAGCAGATAAGAAGTCCACTGAGACTTAAGTCATTCTTATGCCCCAGTCTCCTGGTATCTCACTCAATGAGCCATCATGAGCATGTGCACTCAATGAGCCATCATGAGCATGTGCAAACTAATCCATTCTAGCCTGAAAATAGATTGAATAGATGGAGGTAGGTAGATGGATAGATATAGATGATAGATACATAGATAGATAAATAGAGATAGATAGATGATAGACAGATAGATAGAACTCACTTCACTCTCAGTTCCCTTCTGAGTACAGCATGATACTCAGATTTTTCTTCATCTTCATAACTTAACTTTTAAGATTAACTGTACTCTTAAAGGTGCAGTCTCCATTACCCATTTCCAATTTACTTTTCAACCCACCTAAAGCTGCTCTCTGTCCCCACTTAAACCTTACTCCAGAAAATCCTCTGATAATTTCCATAGTTGCCATTTCAGTGGATACTTTTTAGTACCATTGCTTAATTGACAGTTGATTATTCTCTACTTGGAAAAACTGCCCTCCTATGATTTCTAAAATTTTGAGTAACCTCTTGCTTTTCTCTCTTTTTTGCCTTCCTTTTCCTCTGTTGATTACTAAAACATTTGTTTCACTCAGGGTTGTGTCATCAGCTCATTAATTTACTCATTTTAAATGCTTTCCCTGACTGGCCTCCTTCATTCTGGTTCTTTCAACTACTGCTGATGACGCTCAAATATACACTTATGCTCATAAGGATACATATGTGTGCATAAGTATGCATACCAGTGTACATAGGTATATGTATGTGTGTGAATGTGTATGTCAGTACACACAAACCACAGCATGCACACACACAAATATTTATAGATAGTCCCAGCCAGCCCAGCTGTCTCTCAAACCTTCAGAATCACACATTTAACTGGCTGCTGGAGATCTACCTGCATAGCCTATTCATGTAAAAATTAAATATCTTTAAAACTGGATGTATTTTGTTCTCCTCATAGTGGTGCTACATCCATCATGACCCCTAAGGAAACCTCAAACAACAACCAGAGGGGAAGGGGAGGGGATAAAGGGGGAACTAAGGGGAAGGGTCATCAAGGAACATGTAAAAAGGCCCCATGAACAAAGCCAAAGATGGGTAGGATTGAGGGGAGGGTGGGAGGTGGGGCTGAGTGGGCAGGGGCAGTGGGGGTGGGGGGGAATAGAGACAACTGTACTTGAACAATAAAAATTTTTTTAAAAAAAGAAACCTCAAACACATCTTTGACCCTTCCCACTATACACTACCAACCAATCATGAAGTCTTACTATTTTGCTTCAATAAGTACTTTTTCCTCCATTTCCCTTGTCTAGGCACACTCTGACTCAGTGAGATTGGGAAGAGTCGCCAAGCCAACCATCGTCTCTAGATGGCCCATCACTTGGAAAATACCCAGGTCACTTCCCTGCCTAAAACCTGTGGCTCCCATGGCCTTTGAAGAATCAAGGATGGTCCCCTGCAACTTCTCTTACCTCACCTCTCCAGGTATATTTAACTCAGGGGCAGACCTAGTTTCAGTGGGAACTTAGGCACCAACAATTTGGGGAGAGAACTCTGTCTAAGAAAAAAGATACAAGAGCAGGTATAAAAAAGTAAACATTTATTTCAAATGATAAAAGAAGTCACAGCAAATATTGAAACCTGGAAATACAGGTCCTTTTCTTTGAAATATCCTTAGGCAATTAAGCAGAGTTTCTTATTTGGTTTGCTTTGGTTTGGTTTTTAACACAGAAATGATTCCAGATTGCAACCTAGCCTCTCTTTTCCATCGAAGCTTCCACCACTCCCAGCAACCCCAGAACCCATCAGAGACTGACTTGCTCAAGGGGGTAGACCCAAGCGCTGAAGCTCACTAGCTTTCCAGCAAATTCTGCTCTATTAGTACTTAAAGATCCAGGAGGCCAAACCATATTCCAAACACGCTCCATGAGCTTGCTGCCTCTTTGCCTTTGCTCAGCCACTAAATGCACTTGCCCATCCCATACCCTGCTCTGTGTTGCGCTGCCTTCCCCTCTTGGTTTCCACCCACCCATCTCACTCAAATAATTTCCAGTTATTGTTCCACATCCAACTCAAGTGTTACCTGATTCACCCATGCTGCATGACTCCTTTTTTCTTAATTATTCCACGGGCAGCTCTCGCCTAACATTTGTAAGGCCAAGGGCAAGTGTAAGCGGAAACCCACTTATTATATACCCAAAGATTTAAAAGTTATGAGTCAAACTGACAAACTGTGAAATAAAATATATTCTCCACTCCTGCCTGAAAAAAATATCTTTTAGATGTTGGGTTCATGGTTAGAATTCTTGAACACCTTGTAATTTTAAGCCAGAACTGGCTGCACTGGGAGATCTGGCCCCAGCCCCCAGGCTACGAAAACTTCTATTCTCAGTCAACTCCCTCCCCAGACTTTCTTCCACACTGCAATAGCTTCACATGAGCACATGTGGACAGCCCAGGCTGTCCAAGCTCCATCAATCATCCCTGCAAAGAGCTTCCCCAGGACCATCCCACAGGCTGCAGTGTACGTACACCAGTGGTACGGATCAGGGAGGTGGACTCAGGAAAGAGGAACTTGCAGAGAACTCCAGGTCCAGTGCATGGTTTGGAAACGGAGGCACATTTCGTATCATCCCCTTTACCCTCCATAGTCCCCACCCCATGGGAAGAAGCAAGCCAAAGGGGAGACCAGAGTGAGGATTTCCCATGCACACACAGAGGCCAGGGCAGGAACCCCTCTTGCCTAGTTCTAAGAATGGCGCCGTTTACGTGAATGATAGGTATGTCACCCTATTAGACTGTGAGGTCTTGATGAACACAGACTGCTTCTTAATCTATTGTTGCCAGCAAACCATAAATGCCTGAAAATAAATCAACGAATAATAAGAAAAGCATAAATCTGGGCCTGGAAAGCCTACAAAATCATGATTCTCAAGAAGCTTCTGTTTCACATAACTAGTACACCCGGTGCTCTATGGCTCTCCGTACTCTGTCCACCAAGGAGAAGTCTTTGCCGTTAAGAGGTAAGTCTTCTTTATATGCAGGTCACTGTGATGCTTATTTAAAATGCAGTGATTTAAAATATCTAGATGATGGCCAGGAATATGCTTTTTACAGGTTCACCAATGACTTTGATGTACACTGCCCAGGGATTTAAAAATACAAGTACTCGCTGAAGTAACACTAAGAACCATCTTCAGAATGAAGTACAGTTGTGCCTTAAAAGAAAATACAGTTGCATGGTAGCAGATTCTTCTTCCCTGACTTGGTGATGGAGAGTGAGTTGGCCTTATATGGAGTTGGATGGGTCAGAGGCAAGGGAGGATAAAAAAGTAAAAACAGAGGAGACAAAAAAATACACTACTTTTTAAAAATGAATGCAGAGCACCTACCACACGAACTGGCACCATGTAACTAACTGTTCAATGCGTGGTTGATTGAAATAGGAAAATCACTTTCAGAAGACTCTCAGCCCTAGTCACAGTTGGCCCTGTTTCTCTTCAGCTGGGCAAAGGCAAATAGAAACCATGCGGCGAGGTATTTCTGTCACACGCAGCTGCAATTGCTGCTATCACACTTCCAAAAAGCCGAGGAGGGTTTCTAAAAACATGTTATTGTTATGAAAGAATTTTGTTCCCAGAGAATTCATTAATCAAAGTGCCACTGAAAGGACCTTACTACCAGACAGTGTGTGGATGGGATGAGCTGTGCACAGAGTCTGCAGCGTGTCCATCGTTAAGCTCCAGAGAAGAGAGTTGCAACAACTGTGCAAGAGGGTAGAAAGAAAAGGGACGTGTAATTGAAATCCTTCTTTTAAATACAATCTTAGCACCCCGGAAAACTCATTTAGCTGATCTTTGCTTTAACTTCCTATACTCTAAGTTAATAATAAAAGTTTCTGTTTTACAGGGCTGTTTACTGAGGTTTAAATGTGGTGGTTTATGCAAGACACCATCATCCTGCCTTACACTGTTGGTGTTTGATAAACATAAGCCCCTTCACTTCATTTATCTGAAGTACAATAGTCATGTGTATAGCACATCACACAAGATAAATAAATAGACAGTAAAGTCAATCATTGTCAACTTGACTTTCTAGTCAACTATCAACTAGGTTTACATGTACTGATGTAAATGGTCCTCATGCAACCTGTACTTACTTAATCATGGTATATTTCTTATTAAGTCTTAGTTTGATAGTCTGTAAAACCCTAAATGTCTCACATAAAATTGAATACATTTACCAGTTGTTCATATGTCAGACATCTTCATTTAATTGACATAAATTATCATACTTACAGTATTTACAGAAAGCAATAAATAAATGCTTGTTTAAATTGGACTTAATTTGGCCCTGGCTGGTGTAGCTCAGTGGATTGAGCATGGGCCTGAGAACCAAAGGGTCACCAGTTTGATTCTTAATCAGGGCACATGCCTGGGTTGCCGGCCAGGTCCCCAGTGAGGGGTGTACCAGAGGCAACCACACATTGATGTTTCTCTCCCTTTCTTCCTCTTTCCTTTCCCCTCTCTCTAAAAATAAATAAATAAAATCTTTTCAAAATATATATAAATTGGACTTAATTTGGGTTCTAACTTTGATTTGCTTTTGATTTGTTCACAATTTTAGCACTGTTTGCTAGCCTGCTATTAACTCTAGAATGGATCTATTCTTTTGAATATAGATTTTGCATGAAGAATATTAAGTCCATTAGTTTGAATTAAAATCCAGTAATTAAATTGCCCTGTTCCTTTAAAATAATTCTCATACCAAAAACCAACATGTCAGACATAGAAAACTTCATACATTAGTGTTTTCAAAAATTGCCTGAAAATTTCTGACAGTTGTCCTCACACATAAAACAATTTTTAGAATTCCAATGTCACCATTAAGGACAATGGGTATTAATTAGTGGCCTCAATGAATTGAGCACCAGAACTCTTAATTTTTTAAGTTCTTATTCACATCCATAGTAACATTCCATATAATGTTTCCTCATTTTCTGCAGACTCTGTACCTGGAAATGCCTTCTCTTGGGTACCTGTGTCATAAAATGCACTAAACCTGGAGCTTAGTGGAGAGGATATAGTAAACTGGAAATCTAGAGATATGGGCTGGCTCTTAAATTTATCACTGACCCCAAGTGAATAACTGAACCCTATCTGAGATTAATGATTAAAATATTACATTAAAACTATAATTATATATATAACATTTTGCATTTTGTAGTATTTTAATAATTAACACTTCAGCAAATAAAAAATGAGTAAAGCAATGAGAATTTCTTCTGTCCATGTTTCAAGAAAGACAACAGGTCTTTCCTAAGTGGGTACACACACTTTGAACTATGCCTCAAACAACAAGCCTTCTGCCCCATTTCTTAGATTCCTAGATGCCTAAATTTTCATTTCAATGAGAATAGTCTATTTTGTAGGCTTTTCAAAGTGGTCAGGCTGCTGATGTTATTTCTAAGAAAAGTAGTGTCAAATTGTTGGAAACCATTAAGTTAAATGATGCCTAATTACCTTCAAATTATTTAGACAATTGGTATAAATATGAGATATTGTCAATTTTTATTTTCTTAAGGCATCTCCTGTGGGGAAAAATAAAAGGAGAAACTCTTTTTCCACAATCTCCACAATCTCTCTCTGAAAGATTAAAGAGTCAACACCCTTAGAAATATCCTTTAACTCCCTCTCCTTTTAATAACATAAATGTGTCAAGAGTGAAGACTGAGGCGGCTCCTTCGGAGAGCACAACTGTGTCTGTTAAAGAGCTACAATTTGTGCCCTTTCTATTAAAAGTTTATTTTTTCCTCTTTTGGGTTCTTAAAGATACACACACACACACACACACACACACACACAGACATATATGTTTCTGTAAGCAACATAGAGGGCAGTATTTCTGTGAAACGAATCAAGAAAGCTTGACAACAGAATTCCAGGAACTTGGGTTAAAGTGAAGTGTCTTGGCCCATTAGCAGCAGTGCTGTGCAGGAAAAGCGGCACTGCTCTCACGTCCCACTGCCCCACTTGCTGTTATGTGACCTTTACTGCAGTACTTCCTCAGCTCACACTTCCATTTCTTCATCCATAAAATGAGAAGACTGGACTGCAATATATTTAAAACCCTAACATCCAATGATTGATTTTACCTGGAAAACAAAACTGATATCTGGGTTTTATTAGCTATACTGGTTAGTCCTCATTTGCTTGAAACTTCAGCTTACAATAGAAAGCCTTTGGTTTCAAATTTTCACAAGATGTGTGGTATACTTAGTGTCAGCCATCCAACTTAAACTTGTAAACTAATCTAGCATTTCTCTGAACAGGTGAAAAACCAAATTGATATTCAAGTAATGTA
Source organism: Glossophaga mutica (assembly GCA_039655065.1). Classification (NCBI taxonomy): domain Eukaryota; kingdom Metazoa; phylum Chordata; class Mammalia; order Chiroptera; family Phyllostomidae; genus Glossophaga; species Glossophaga mutica. The sequence goes on along the minus strand of CM077303.1, from coordinate 147,833,352 downwards.
GAAATTAAATATTTTTGTCCAGATTATGGTGCTATACTGGTGACACAAGAATATGAAAGAATTTTTGTTGTAGCACACAAAAATAATTTATAAAGAAAAGATAAAATTACACTTAAATATTTCTTAACTTCTATTTTACCAAGTGCATGTTATTGACATAGTACTGATTTTAAAATACTGCATGTTTCAAAGTATTGAATTAAAATTTACTTATAAATTATAAACCCAATTCTCCCATTATTCTGTGAGCAATACAGGCAGATGCATAAAGTTTTGAATAGCAAATATGTCATAATGGAGATTCAAGAAAAATAGTATCTTTGCCTCTACACAGCTTCTTAAACAAAAACACAAGTTGCAAGCTGAGTTGAGTAATAATTGTGCCCCCTTCCATTTAATATAAATGATCTTTAAATATACACATCAAAAGAAAATCCGACTCTAACAGAAGCTGACAATCCATGATGAAATGATAGTATTGTGACTTGAAGCTATACTTATGGAACTTCAACTTTTACACTTTCATCTACTCCAATATAATATTGTATTAATTTCATAGATGAAAACAAATAGACTTCACAAGTTTGTTTCATTTAGAATAGTAGTGTTTTAAGTTCTAAAATAAAACATTAATGCTATTGTTTCTATTTTATTCCCATCATTTATGTGGGCTTTTTTTTTAAGATTGGGTAACGTGAACCTCACCACAGCCTTTCATTTAAAGTTTTGAAAAACTCTGGATTCTTTCTTTATCAGCAAATAAAGATAAGAGCAGCATGCTAAAAATGCCAATTTTGCTTCTCATCTTGAAAGGTGATAATGTGCTTTCCAAAGCAAATTTTCTTTTCTCAATCCAAAGACTGTAGTATCACCTTAATAATCTTTTCATCTTGAACAGCATGATTCTTTGAAAATATTAATTACTGAACCATTCATGATATCATTTTTCAAATTATGTTATGCCACTTGTAAGACTTTAGCAAATTCAAAATGTTGTACAAAGAGAAATCAATATTATTAGAGAGCTATTGACCAAGAAAGATTTCTCAGAAACACCGCTATTCTAAGCATAAGTGTGTATAACAAGCTTGAATACTAATTAGGTATTGAAAACAACAAGCTTTATTCGGGGAGAGAAACATGGTATTAGTCATAGGTCCTATGAGTGGAACAATTTTAAGAGACTTGAATCATGATATTTAAAAATAAATGCAGCTATCTATAATAAGTTCTTCATTCTAATCAGTTTTTGGTACACTTAATTGATGCACTCTTGTAGCAAATAACTATGTAATGGAAAGAGATTAACAATGAGTAACATGCTTATTTTAAAACCAAACCATTTCTATTGATGTAATAGGAATAACAAATATCAAATCATAAAAGCACTGTATTGTAAATAAAATAGGGGTTTTTTTTTTTAGTTTTCATTTATGCTTTAGAAGCTTAACCGCATTGTCTCACTTATTTGTAATCCATCAACCCAGGTGACAAATAGTCTTCTATATTTACCCCCTCAGAGTATACAAGAAGCATACTGTATTAGCAGCTGAAACTACAAACGCTACTGTCAATCAAACAATCTGGCAGAGTACCATATTTCTTGTCACCAAGAGGCTTAAAGCAAAGAATCTGTGCCTAATTCTTTTAAACCTTATAGGTCAAAAGGTTTTAAAATTATTTTTGACACCATTTCTTTGCTTTGTCAACAGGCTTGAGGACTTTTTGGCTTGTAAATGATATCGAAAACGACTCATTCTAATGTCACAAATTTATGGGTTTTAGACATCACTTTTCACAGTAACATAATTCGGTAGGCAGATTAGATGATTGCTATGCCTGAGAAAGATGTTGGTATGATTTTGAAAACTGTGTTCTAAAAGCTTGGCTTCCAGAACTGGGCCCTCAGATGGGTTTTGGCTATGATAATGGCTGTGGCCCTGGGGTGGGTAGAATAACAGCTTCTAGAAGCATTATCAATTCTCCGTGGCCTATACTGAATCATGAGGGAACATTTTAGCAGTTCTTTTGAATTAACTCCTCAAAGCCCAAGTCACATGAGTTCATGCACCTTCTGATGAAAAATAGAATCATCCACTCCTTCCATAAGGAGCAGCTGAATGTACATCTTTCACCCTCTACCTTTTGCTTTTCAGGATTCAGACCACTTCGGTGCATCTTCTGGTCTTTTCTAAAGCCTTCCCTATTTTCATTCACCTGGCAAACATCTCCTCCTTTCAATCCTACAAGCTGGGTTATATCAATGGACTCCCTCCCAGCCAGGTACACTTCTGTCTGTTTGATTCTCAACCTCTTCATGAGTGTATTTTTCTGCTCAGAGTAGCTCAGAGAGCAGTCTTATCATTCCATTAACACATGACTCCTAGGAAGCAAGTCTAGTCCTTGCCTTCTCTGTCTAATCTTCTTACTGTAATGTTAGTAAGCCATCATCATGACAACATACCTTATACCTGATGCACTCTCTGCAAACTTAGTAATTCCGCTCACTCCGTAAAAGTCTCTCTCTTCATGAAGCTCTTCCTGGCATATTGAAAAGCAGTGATGCCCTGGCTGGTGTAGCTCAGTGGATTGAGCGTGGGCTGTGAACCAAAGGGTCGCCAGTTCAATTCCCAGTCAGGACACAAGCCTAGGTTGTGGGCCAGGTCCCCAGTAGGGGGCATTCAAGAGGCAACCACATACTGATGTTTCTCTCCCTCCCTTCTCCTCTCTAAAAAATAAATAAATAAAATCTTAAAAAAAAAAAAAAGGACAGCAATGACAAGCTTCTCCTGGCCTCACTCTGACAAACACAAAATACTTTTTACAGTTTCTCATTCACCATCCGAGAGCGACACACAATACTACCGTATAGGGTTTTATTTCACTTTTTATGATGTCCATTTGTCCTTACACTGTAGGGGGTGTGCTCTTTATGTCAGTCCATGAGGATATGGTTGGTAAGCAACGGAAGAATTCTAGAAGTTATACACAACGCAGTAATGCTTCCTGTGCAATAGCTGCACAGTTAACGTTTGCACAATGATGTTGGTAAGTGCTAGAACTGTAAGGTTTCTTCCAATTACACCTGAATTTTTCCATTTATCAGGCAGCCTGGAGTACCATCTAGTCAATAATTAAGAATTGATTCAGAAAAGAGAGATTATAATATTAACTCATGTGCATAAACATAAGAAAGAGAAGTTAAATATATAATTATACTATAATAAAAATACATAATTATACATATATGTATCATTACACAATAAATGTGAACTAAATAAAATTACACAATTAGGCACCATCTCCATAGAGGAAGAACATTTTGTAGATGTCTTCAAATTCTCTCTTTTGTCCCAAACTCTCAATACTTAGAAAAACAATCACTATTATAGTAACGGTTGCTTTACTATGAATGTTTTATCCAAAAAATGCCAACCGCAATAAAAATTGAATCTACTGCATAAAGATCCTCCCAATCTCATACTTTTTTACACATAAGCAACAGTGGTATACACTAAGCCATAGCTTAGGTTTAAAGTTATTGTGAATGTGTTATAAAGCAAAGGATTTTGCGCTTTTTAAAATTCACTATATTATATCCAAATGGCATTTTGTGAGCTACACATTTATAAAATTAGGCTGCAGTTGCTGTTGTAAGTGAATAATAAATAATTAACATATTGTTCTGAACTGTTTCTCAACTAAACTAGCTTTCTAATGTGTTTTATTTTTTTCCATTTGAAAGGAATGTTACAATTACTAATGTTTAACTATGATGGTATAGGGTGGGGTGGTAAATGTTAGCTGAGTTTTCCAGTAAGCTATTTTTAATAATTTTGTTCTACAATTTTATTTCTATAGCTTAAAATATTAAGTGATTTTTTTTCCCTAAGCAATTGTCTCATTCCCTTTCCTATTTTTTTAAAGGCACTCTATGCCTTAAAAGCTTAAAGTTAGCTCCCTTCCTAAATATCTGGTAAAATCCCTAATTTTCACATATGCCAATAAAGTTGATCCTTGAAAAATACAGGGTTGAACTGCATGGGTCTTCTTATATGCATTTTTTTTTCAAGAAGTGTACTATGCAGTTGGCCATCCATCTCTGGAGTTACACATGCAGAAATTCAACAGTATTTTCCATCCACAGACGGGGAGTCCAGGAAGGCAGAGGGCCATTTTATACAGGGGGCTTGATGCTTCAGGCGTTGGGGCATTTGCAGAGAGGCCAGGGGCTGGAACCAACTCCCAGTGAATCCCAAGGGACAACTGTAATTAATTTTCTGGGATTTCTAACCCTGCCCCTGATGCTGTTCGGAGGTCAACTATAATTTTACAAAAGACCCTTCCATCACATTACTTGATGGAACTAAACAAAGCAGGAACTTTACAGTAAGGTCTGTGAACACATGACACATAGAAATAGAAAGCCATTGTCTTATAAAAAAATAATTGGCTTTTAAGAAATTTCCTGAGTAAAAATGTTTCACATGTAATATAAAGGCTGTTTAGTGATATGCAAGTATGTACTAAAAACTTTTTTAAAATCTGAATTTAGAGTAAGTTTGCAAATGGCAGTGTTAAGGCTTCCTTGCCTTCAGGGGTTTTTCATGTCCGTGGGACTCCATGCCCAGTGACACTGGGGTGCAATTTTAATACAAATCTTTGCAAGGCCATGCCTTGCCCTATTTTGCACCCTAAAGAAAAGAGTACTGTGATGAGGTTCTGGTGTACTATTTGCCCTTTTACATGGATGTACCAAATCAAACCAATATGAAACCAGTAGAACCTCTTGCTGAGCAGAGGTTAAGTTGTATTTGAGCCCCTTTGAGGCAGCTTTCCCTCTCCCACCCACCACTCAGCTTTCAGCTGGCCTGCTTTAAAAAGAGACACAGAAACAAACAAACTACCATGGCCAAAATACTACGGGAGGGAAGAGGGGAGAGAGAGAGAAAGAGGCAAAGGTTCATAGACATAAAGTTAGTTTTAAAGACATATATGTTACAGATTCAGATTTTGTATTTTTTAAAGATTATGATACTGTATTTGTATCCTTCGCAATAATGTTACTAAGATTATTGCTCATTTTCAAAACAATCTCACTATGCTTCAAGCATAGAGCAAACTCAATAAATATGGAATTCGTTAAAGGAAAATCAGCACATAACTGCAAAATAGTAAGCTAATGAATACAATTATCATGATAAAATTAGCCAGTATTACATGTGAACTATCATTAAGTCAGTTCTCATAAACAGGCTTTTGTCATCCTCCCTACACAGCAAATGCATGATTCCCATTTCTGTATATTCACAAGATAAAAACTCTCGTTACAGAGTCTGAGAACTTCAATATTCTACTTATAAAACATATAGAAGAGAAACTTGTTAAAGTAATGTGTTCCTTTAATGATTGTTTTTTTTTTCTCCAGCTTTATTTTATTTCACTGTCATGTAGTTGTAGGCTGATCGAAGACAAAACAAAAGGACTCTTCAAAGAACCAGAAATGACAACTCTAACTAATATGGGGTACCTAGTTGTTGCTACAATGCATACTTTGCTGAACAGGCTGTGTCTTAGCCTATGGCTGATGAAATGGCATTCTACAGGGAGATTCTGTTCTCTTGTCCTAGATTACATTGCATTGATTCTGTTTTGCTTTTGGTCAAATGCCAAGGCAACGCATCTAGCAACAAGAAAGCAGTGCCGCTAATTAAAACAACATATTCAGTCCCAACATATGCAAAAGAAGATAAATATAAATAAACATGGATTTGATAAAGACTGTCATGATTAAAATTATACAAAACAAGATGAAGGCCTAAGAAGAAAGAATCCCCTCTCCCATCTTAACTGGGTTGGGAAGCTATTCAAGTAGAATATTTAAAGATAGATAGGATATTAAATATGAAATAACAAAGTGAACAAAATTTTAAAAAGTAATTCATACTATGAAATAATTTTTGTCTTAAAATAGGTCTAACTCATTGACACATTCTTTAAAATATCTTTTCTATGAAATATAAAGTATATATTTTTTAAAATTTTTACTGTGTATTTTTCCATTACCATTTAGTCCCCTTATGCCATCCTGTGCCCCACAATCTCCACTGTTGTCCATGTTATCCTTCTTGCTCAGTCTCTCTACCCACTAACCTCCCCCACTCCTTAGCAGTCATCCTGCTGTGTATGTATGACTCTGGCTCTGTTTTTCTTGTTAGTTCAGTTTGTTCATTAGATTCCACATGTGAGTGATATCATATGGTATTTGTCTTTCTCTGACTGGCTTGTTTCACTTAGCATAATGTTCTCCACATCCATCCATACAGTTGCAATGGGCAAAATTTTTTTACAGCTGAGTAGTATTCTTTTGTGTAAATGTCCCATAGTTGTTTCATCCTCTCATCTACTAATGGACACTTGGGTTGCTTCCATATCTTGGTGATTATGAATAATGCTGCAATGAACAGAGGGGTGCTTATGTTCTTTAGAATTAGTGCTTTCAGTTTCTTCGGGAATATTCCCAGAAGCAGGATTGCTGGGTCAAAAGATAGATCTATTTTAATTTTTTTGTGGTATATCCATATTGCTTTCCACAGTGGCTGCACCAACCTGCACTCCCACTAATAGTGCAAAAGGGTTCCCCCTCTCTTCACATCCTCAGCTGGTGCTTGTTATTTGTTGATTTATGTATGATAGTCATTCTGGCAGCTGTGAGATGGTATCTTATTGTGGTTTTAATTTGCATTTCTCTGATGATTAGAGATGTTGAGCCTTTTTTCATACCTCTTTTGACCATCTGTATGCCCTCTTTGGAGAAGTGTTTATTCAGGTCCTTTTCCCATTTCTAATTGGGTTGTTTGGTTTTCTGATGCTGAGTTTTGTAAGTTCTTTTTTTTTTTAAGGTTTTATTTATTTATTTTCAGAGGTGGGAGGGAGGGAGAAAAAGAGGGAGAGAAACATCAGTGTGTGATTGACCCTTGCGAACCCCCTACTGGGACCTGGCCTGCAACCTAGGCATGTGCCCTGACTGGGAATTGAACCTGTGACCCTTGGCTTCTCAGTCTGGTACTCAATCCACTGAGCCACAACAACCAGGGCTTGTAAGTTCTTTTTAAACTTTGGATGTTTACCCCTTATCACATGATTTGGTGAATATGCTCTCCCATTCTCAGGGTTGTCTTTTTATTTTTGTTGATGTTTTCTTTTGGTATGCAAAAACTTTTTCATTTGATGTAGTCACGTTTGTTTATTTCTTCTTTTGTTTCCCTGACTGGGAGATATATCAATAAAATGTTGCTACAAGCAATGTCTGAGATTATGCTGCTTATGTTTTCTTCTACAACTTTTATGGTTTTGGGTCTAACATTTAAGTATTTAATCCATTTTTAATTTATTTGTGTGTGTGTGGTGTAAGAATGTGGCCTAGTTTCACTTTTTGGCATGTATCTGTCCAGTTTTCTCAACACCATTTATTGAATAAAAACTATCATTAGCCCATAGTATGTGCTTGCTTCCTCTGTCAAATATTAATTGACTAAAAAGTTATGGGTTTACTTCTGGGCTCTCTACTCTGTTCCATTGATCTGTGTCTGTTTTTATGCCAGTACCAGGCTGTTTGTGGTCTTATAGTACAGTTTGATAATAGGTAGCATGATTCCTCCAATTTTGTTCTTCTTTCTCAAGATCATTATTGCTATGTGGGGCCTTTTGTGGTTCCATATAAATTTTTGAAATATTTGTTCTAGTTTTGTGGAATACCTCATTGGAATCTTGATAGGAATTGCACTGAATCTACAGATTGTTTTGGGCAGTATGGATATTTAAAAAATAAAGTATAATTTTTCTTTTAAGTATACTAAATAATGTTTTAATTAACTAATTATCAGATCATAAATTTGTAAAGTCCTATATTAATTTATTCCACAAATATTTATTACACATCTACTAAAAGCTGGGCACTGTGCTAGGTGATGGGGTTGAGAGGATGGATAGTTTGGTGAAGGCTGGTGGTGCAATAAGGAAAACAGAAAAATAAAACAAATAAATAAAGAAGAAATTACCAAATATGATTGAAGAAAGTTAGCTGTACTTGAGACAGATAATGTTTGAAGAAACCCACTTTAGATAGGGTGATCAGAGAAGTCTCTCTAAAGAGATATCATCAAAGCTGGGCCCTGAAATATGAGAACAATATGGTCACACCCAGGAAGGAGCGATACAGTCAGAAGGTCTAATAGAGGGAGAGATTCTTAGAAAGAAGAGCTCAGAGTGGTCTAGGAACTAAAGAAACATCAAGGGGGATAAATCCGAGGAAAGCAACCTGACATGGGGCTAGAGAAGGAAAAGGAGTTGGATTTATGGACTCTGAAAGGAGATGGGGCCAGGATAGTCACAGTGAAAGGGCAGGAGATGGTTTTAAGATATATTTTGAAGGCAGAATTAATAGGACAGGGCTATACTGTTAAAACATTAGAGAACTTGGAGGTTAAGACCCAGAAAGGTTAAATGCCCTGGACAAAGTCATGCACATAATGGCAGTGCTTGCACAAAATCCTTAGTATCCCAAATCACAGCCCTACATTCCCTGTGTTACACTAATTGTTATAGTTCCTCACATCATGTTCCATAGTCCTAATATGTTTATTGCAATATCATTCTGAGAATTTATGTATGTATGAGTATATACATGTAAATAAATTGAGTATAAAATCTAATCTTAATAAATCAAATTTTTCCTTATCTGAGCAGTCAATGATAGCTGAATTTTTGTAACAGTTGTTTCAGTCACAAGTACTTGATGCTACAGTTGTATACTTCATGTTTCTCAACACGGACCTAATGGTCAGACTGCTAGCTGTCCACCAAAAATCCATCTTTCTCTTCATCATTGACGCATAACTGCCCAGTTATACCTCATTTTCCAGGTTCTCACGTAGTTAAGAATAGGCATATGCTAAGTTCTCAGCAATGAAACTGAGAGAAGTGATCTGTGCCACTTCTGGAACTGGACCTTAAGGCATCAAGGTTGCCCCTCCATGCTCTTCTTCCTCTTGCCATCACCCTAAACAGAAGCACAAGGGGGCCCAGAAGAGACCATACAGATGATGACAGGGCCCTTGGAGCTGTCAGAAAACATGAATCTGAGAGAAGCTGAGTCTTCAAATGAATACAGTAGCATGCTTCCCTGCCATACTGGAACTCTTACATGAGAAATAAAATTCCTTGTTACTAAGCCATTATATTATAGGATCTCTGTATTTCAGCAGCCTGGCTTTATCCTAAACAATAAAGACTCATAAATCTCTATATGTCAGTACAATTATACTTCCTATGTTGGAAGCAATCCTGAACCTTAATAAGGGGGGATATACAGAGTCTTAACTGAGTAGTTCACTAGCTTTCAATGAAAATGATATTTTTAGAGGTCTTGTTAGGAGTGAAGGTGATTCTTACACATTTATTCCCTGCTCCAGCCCCCATGCACATACTAAAACTTTAGGATCCATTGTTCTATGTGGCTTTCAGAGACACAAGAGGTGGTTCTCAAATAGTATGCCATAACCTTCCACCAGCACTTTGCCCAAGTGCTTCCGTCACTCACAGATCTGAAGGCACAGCTGAGGAATCTAGTGGAGTAATGCCCGTGATACAGATCATTGAGCTGTGTAGGTGGGACATGGGGCACATTGGACACAAGTTACTGTGAAGAAGGTATAGGCTAGTTTTTCAGTTCAGTGACAGACCGTGACTCACGAGCATGTGAGTGGGATCAGTACAGCAAATAATTACACAGCCACATGGTGCTGAAGGTGACCAAGTCACCAATGCCATAAGTGTGAATGACTTCAGTCTGTTCAAGGCTGACAAAAGCTCTACTATTCCAAAGTATTTCATAAAGATAACAGTTCAAACCAGTGATTACAGGTACCAATATCTGGTTCAGTCTGTTGTGGTCAGGACAGCAGGGTCATAGGGCCACTTTTACTGCAAATAACAACTCTCCTTGAATTCTCAGGAGTGTGATTGGGGACAATTGCTAATCACCCGCTCTCCCACAGTGGTAGCAGCAGCAGTACCATCATCACAATCATAACAACAATGGAGCAAACATTTGGTGAGCACTTATCTAGTCCCAAGCATTGTGCCAAATGCTTTATATACACTAATTCAATCTTTATGTAACTTTATTATTATCCACATTTCACAGCTGAAGACATTAAGTGAGGGAACTAGTACTCAGAGAGCAAAATGTGAAAGCCTCGCGTTTAACAACTATATTAAACTGTGACCTTCCTTCAGCCAGAGCCCAGTCATACTCATATTTGTGTTCTCATGGCATGCAGCACATAATGACCTGCATGCAATAACAGGTACACACTGCCAGTTAATTAAAATAATACAATTGGGGCTTCCGCAGTTCATTCTCACTATTGCAGCAACTGAAAACAATTTGCAAGGTGTAAGTGTCAATATGGTAAAACTTTAGGACAGCATTCCAGAGGTATTTGTAGATTAGCATCTTGTTTGCTAATTTTATCAATGCTCAACTTAAGTTGTAAAATATGAATGTAAAGAGCATGACAGCCCTGCAGATGCTGTTAAAGCAAACATCTCCACTCCTTTCCATATATTCATCTTCAGCTCAGAGAAAGGCTTCCAACTTCTCTCCACATGGCTAATCACTGACCTAGGTAGGCATTTCTGGTCTCTGTCTCTGAACCACTCTAAACTCCTATTCATCCCTATGTTCCAAAGGATGAGTTGCTAATCCAGTTGATAAGAGCCTTCTATTCACTATGTTCTTTCACTGAGTTACTCTGGCTCCCAAGCAGAAACCCAGCTGGCACGGCTACTTTTTTAACTCCCTGAGTACTCAGGATCTTCCCCATCCTCTCCCTTCCTGAACTCTGGCACAGGGCTACCTTGTCCTTCATGTCTCTGTGAGTAAGAAGACCTGCTTTTGTGGGCACATCTTGGTCTCTCTGCTTTACTTAGACTGAACATGTGATTTTTCACCTTCAATCCTTTGCATACAACTGGCTCAATACATGGTTTCAGAGTCTGTCTTAAAGGCAGCAAGAGCTCTACAGGCAAATCTGAAAGTGTGGGTCCCATATACTGAAAGTGGTGGGGGTTTTTTACATTTGCTTTTTTAAAGATTTTATTTATTTATTTATTTTTAGAAAGAGGGAAAAGGAAGGAGAAAGAGAGGGAGAGAAATATCAATGTGCGGTTGCCTCTCATGTGCCCCCTACTGGGGACCTGGCCCATAACCCAGTCATGTGCCCTGACAGGGAATCGAACCAGTGACCCTTGGGTTCTCAGCCCACTCTCAATCACTGAGCTACACCAGCTAGGGCTACATTTGATTCTTTATACATGGGCCCCATGGGTCTGTCTGTCTGAGCAGAAATGAGAAAGTGCCACCTGAAACCTACAACCACTTCTATAGCCACTAGGGAGTAAAGTTTATAAAGTTTTTGAAGCTGAAAACTCAAAAAAACTTCTGTAATCTATCATTATATCAATTTCGGCCCCTATATAATCCTCAAAATAAATCTGCATCATATTGTTTGTTATGGTTGAAATTTCAATTACAAATAAGATACCTAGTCTAGGTAAACTAATATTGATAATTTTACCAGAAACTCAAATGTGAGTTCAATAAAATCAGTTCAATTCATAGGTCAAATGTGTAAAAGTAGGAGATTGAAAAAAGAGAGATGGAGATTTAATTTTAATTTTTTCTAATCCTTAGCAAGCTACTCTGAATACCAACATTGCTAAATACAACAACACAGCAGGAAAAATAACATCATAGTATGTTTTCTGTTCCTTCCAGAAAACACATATGAATTTAAAATTAAAATTCCCCCCAAAATTACTAGCTTCCATACCACGTGATATTTATTAAAGCTATCTTAGGGGAAATTTCTATATTCAGTTTCAAACTTGCAAATATGCTTTGCATACAAAAAGTGGTAAACATTGGTTGATTATTAAAGAAATGAACATCTGGTGGCTGTATTCTTATTTGTAATGCTGTATTAAATATTGCTATATACAGATATACGGTGGGATTTTTTTTTACTAAATTTTACCATTATCTACTTATACTATTACTTACATTTCCAACAACAGTATATGCAAGTATGAATCCCTCTTCAAGCTTACTAAGACAAAAAGTTTTGTTAAAGCAATATAAGAAAAATTAAATTATATAAGAATTTTAAACTCTTATACACCAATGGCTGCAATAACAAAGTTAAAAGATAACTAACGAACTAAAAGAAGATAATTTCATTACTTACAGCAAAGACTTAATATTTTACATTTCAGACAAACAATTCAAATGAAATAAAGGTGTAGCATAGAAATATATAATTCATAGCATATATACACATACACTAATGTATGAAAAACTAGTCAACTTTACTAATAGTTTAAAAACACTAATTAAAATCATAATAACCTTTCACCTTCAGTGTGGAAAAAATTTAAGAAATTGATACAACCTGTGGTCAGGAATGTAGGGATTTGGAAGATGACAGCCAAGTGGGTAGAAGCTGAGATCACTTGCTCTTACCCGCTACTCACATACTCGGCTGATCTGCTGACAAGTAAACTGAACGTTCAACAGAATCTTAGCTGATAAGAAATTTGGAAGCCAAGGAGAACAGAAGACACTTCACTCACGGGCGGTATGGAGATTTCATAGGCTGAAGAGGAAATACTCCATGCATGGTGCCTGCGGCGGAGGAGAGCCTGGTCAGAGATCGCTGCTTCAAGGCTCCCTGCCATCCCAGGGCAGGGAACCCCCAGACTCACGCCAGGAGTGATTTGGATACACAAAGTTGGGGAGATCCAGGCTACACACACACACACACCGAGGAGCACACCGATAGCTGCAGCGGCAAACCCGAACCAGGAGAGTGCCAGAGAGAGATAGGGAAACCATCTGCACCTGCGCCAGGAAGAGGCCGGCCCTGCCAGCCAGGACTATGAGAGACTTTGGCTTTTTGGAGAGGGGGTGTATGTGGAAAACTGAACAGTGACTCAGTACTACAGTGGGTGTGCCAAGAAAGACTTTTTAAAAGGGGAGCTGAAGTGTGCTGGGCAGGGACCCCATGCGCAGCTGCCCTGCCAGCAAAAAAGAAAGATCGAAAGCGTTGTTTGCTCCCACTGAATACAGCTGAGCAGAGGTCAGAAAGGTGCAGAGCAAGGGGATTTCTCAGCCCTAGCCCGGTGCAGCTGACAGGCCAGAGGCTGTGCAGAATGGAGAGTTCAGGACTGTGTCTGCTGTGACTGGAACCGCCAAGAGTTGAGCACCTGAGATTCTATACAGCCAGGCAGAACCCCCTTCCCCAGCTGGCAAAGATCAAACCTCCAGAAAGGGAAGGGCTCACTCAGACCCCCACCTCCTGTAGGACTCTAAGCACCACCTCATGGCATCCAATGGGGAAGCTCTGCAAAATAGGCAGGACAGGCTCAAGAACCCCCTGCAGGTGCATATCCATAAGAGAAAGACAGAAAGAGAAACACGCCTAAGGGGCCCATCTTGAACTTTTCTCAGGGAGACAAAATACTCTGGTTCCTAGGGCCCTATTCCACCAAGACCAGCAAAGCAGGGACATCAGAAATTGGTGCAGCAAGGGAGAATCAGGGCCCTGCCCAGCCTCAGCTTACACACAGAGCTGCCATCAGCACCAAGCAGGAAAAAGTTGACCCTCTTTCACAGATTGGCCCCTCCCTTGAGACAGCTTGTTCATCAGAAACTATACATTATTGGAAATAAGCTGGGACAGACCAGAAGGGTGATGCACTCCCACAAGTTTCCCAGAAGGCTGAACAGTGCCTCCCAGGGGAGACCCAGGGGTCCCACTTTCCCAATGCAATAGAAACCCCCTCTAGAGGCAGGTAAAGGTGATATAGATGGTGCTGACAAAAGCTGGACAGCCCACTCCAGGACCTTCACGTGATAAAAAGCAGAGGTGGATCCAGAAAGAGAAGACAGAAGACAAACCAAACTCTGCTGAGATGAATTCCACCTCACTCTTCTTCAAAATTTCTTTTTCTTTCATTCACTTAGACTTTTAATACTTCTTTTGCTTCTATTTTATTCAAACTAATTTGCTATTCTTTGTCTTTTATTTTTTATTCTTTTTATTTATATTTTTATATTTTTATTTTATTTTTATTTCAAATCTCACATTGTACCCTTCCCTTGTCTTACTTCATTTTGCCTTCTCCCTGTCCTTTCTTATTTTCATTGTAAATTGTATTTCCTCCCATGCTATGCTTTGTTCTCATTCCTTATTCTTACTATTTCTCCTTCCTCCATCCTCTCAAAATCATTTGCCCTTTTTTTAGTCAGCTTATATTCTCTTTCTCTTTCTTATAATATTCTTATTTTCTTTCCACTTTTATAAATCGTGGCTTGTTTGGCATGGCTATTACAGTTATAGTTGTTCTTCAATTGTATTCCTGGTAGTTCACTTTTTTTAAATTTCAAATCTCACAGGTTACTCTCCCCCATTTTACTCCATTTTGCCTTCCTCCTGCCCTTGCTTACATGAGTTTCACATTTTATTTTTTCCCTTTTTAGCCAGGATTCTATTCCTTACTCTTATTATATCTCTTTCTTCTATTCTCTCAAAATCATTTTCTTTACTGTAGACATCTCATTCTCTTTTTTCCCTTTCATACAATATTCTTATTCCCTTTCCATCTTTATTAACCTTTGCTCAGCTGTTGAAGTTGTTGACTCTGTTGTACTTTTTCTGCAATTTTGTTCCATTTGGTTCACTATTTTTTTAATTTTATTTCAAACCTCCTATTATATACTATTTTCTTTTCTACTCCACTTTGTCATTGCCCTTCACTTTTTTACTTACATTTTAAATTTTATTTTCTTCACCTTGTTTCTATCCCTTACTCATTATTTCTCCCTTTCTTCCCTCTGAAAATCATTTTCTCTCCTTTATTCATTTAATTTCCCTTTTCCTACTTTTAATATTCTCAATCTCTTACCACCTTTATTCATCTTTGCTCAATTGCTGTTGATATTGCTGATGTGGTAAGGGGGTATTTTTGTTGGCGTGGGTTTGTTTTTTTAGGGGTAGTATTGCTTTGTTAACCAGCACCTACACAACAGCATACAAGATGGGGTAGGGGTAGTGACTCCCAATCAACCAGCCAGAGTTGAGAAACTTCCAATGAATGAGCCATCAATAATCAAAACCCAAGTAAGACAAGAGAGCCCACATAAACTGAATGAAAGACAACCCTGGAGCTTCCAGGTGAGATCAAAGAGACTGCACCATTCAGTTCCACAGAACTCCTACCACAGAAGTACACCTCACAAAGACAGGCAGGCAAAAGAGAGCAACCTGAGAAGCAGAAACAAGCAAAAAGAGTCACCTAAAATGGGGAGATTAAGAAATAACCCACAATCAAAAGGAAAGAAGGAATTCCCAGAGAAAGAGCTAAATGAAATTGAGCCAAACAATCTACAGACATAGAATTCAAAGTCATGGTTATAAGGATGCTCAAGGAACTCAGTGAGAACTATAAGGAATTTTATAGGAGCTACAAGGAACTTAGTGGGAACTACAGTAGCATGAAAAAGGATAGAGAACCAATGAATAAGAACGGGGAAGAAATGAAGAATACAATATCTGAAATGAAAAATACACTAGAAGGAATTAAAAGCAGGCTAGATGAAGCAGAGTACCAAATCAGTGAGCCAGAAAACAAGGTACAAGGGAATACCCAGTCGCAGCAACAAAATAAAAGAAGACTCAAAAAAGAATAAGGATAGTTTAAGGAAGCTTCAGGACAATATGAAATGTAACAACTTTCACATCACAGGAATATCAGAAGGAGAAGAAAAGGAGCAAAGGATAGAAAACCTGTTTGAAAAAATGACAGAAAATTTCCCAGACTTAGTGAGGGGGAAAAGTCACACAAGTACAGGAAGCACAGAGGGTTCCAATCAAGATGAACCCAAAGAAGCCTACTCCAAGACATCATAACAAAATGACAAATTTTAAAGACAAAGAGAGAACCTTAAAGGCAGAAAGGGAGAAACAGCTAGTAACATACAAGGGACCTCCAATAAGGCTATCAGCTGATTTCTCAACAGAAACACTACAAGCCAGACGGTATTGATATGAAATATTCCAGGTAATTAAAAGCAAAGGCCTGCAACCAAGTTTACTCTGTCCAGCAAGAATTTCATTGACAATGGAAAGTGAAATAAAGAGCCTCCCAGACAAAAGAAGGCTAAAACAATACATCTCCACTAAGCCAGCACTGCAAGAGATTCTAAAGAGACTGCTGTAAAAAGGATGAGAGAGAGAAAGAGAGGGAGAAAGAGAAACACAGTTACGGAAAAAATGGCAATGAATAAGTACCTATCGATAATAACTTTAAAAGCAAAAGGATTATATGCTCCAATCAAAAGACATAGAGTAGCTGAATGCATAAGAAAACATGACCTGCATATATGCTGTCTACAAGAGACCCACCTCAAACAAAAGGTCTATACAGGTTGAAAGTGAAGGAACAGAAAAGAAAATTTCAAGCAAATGGACACAAAAAGAAAGCTAAGGTAGCAAAACTGCTATCAGACAAAATAGATTTCAAAACAAAGGCCATAAAAAGGGACAAAGAAGATCAGTATATATATATATATATATATATACACACACAGAACCTTTCACCCAAAGGAAGTAAAATATACATTCTTTTCAAATGCACATGGAATATTTTCACAAGTGGACCACAAGGTAGGATACCAAACAAGCCTCAATGAATTGAAGAACACTGAAATTATATCAAGCATGTGCTCAAGTCACAATGAAATGAAACTAGAAACCAAGCTCAAGGAAAATACTCAAAAATATTCATATACATGGAGACAGAATAATATGTTATTAAATATAAATGGGTCCACAATGACATAGAGGAAGAAATCAAAAAGTATCTGGAAACAAATGAAAATGAACACACAACAGCCCAGAGCCTATGGAACACAGCAAAGGCAGGCCTGAGAGGAAAGTTCATAGCAATACAGGCCTACTAAAAAAGAAAGAAAAATCTCAAATAAACAACCTAACCCTATAGCTACAAACCAGAGGAACAACAACAAACAAAGCCCAGAACAAGTAGAAAGAATGAAATAATCAAGATCAGAGCAGAATTAAATTACATAGAGACTAAACAAACAATTCAAAGAATCAATGAATCCAGGAGATGATTCTTTGAAAAGGTAAACAAGTTTGACAAAACTTTAACAAGATTCATCAAGATAAAAGAGAGAGAGGACCCAAATAAAAAAAAAATCAGAAATGAAAGAGAAGTTACAACCAATGCCACAGAAACACGAAGGATTGTAAGAAATTACTATGAACAGCAACATTCCAAGAAATTTGACAACCTGGGCTAATGGAAACATTTCTCTAAACATATAATCTTCTAAAACTAAATAAAAAAGAAGCAGAAAGCCTGAATAGACTGATAACACCTAGTGAAATTTAAGCAGTAATCAAAAAATTCCTGGCACACCTGAACCAGGTGGCTTCACAGATGAATTTTACCCAACATTTAAAGAAGGACTAACTCCTATCCTTCTCAAATTATTCCAAAAAATTCAAGACAAAAGAAGACTCCCAAGTTCTTTTTACTAGACCAGTATCATCCTAACTCCAAAAACAGATAAAGACACACAAAGAAAGAAAACTACGACAAATATCTCTGATGATCATAGATGCCAAAACCCTCAACAAAATATTGGCAATCTGGATTCAGCAATACGTTAAAAAGATCATACACCATGATCAAGTGGGATTCATCCCAGGGATGCAAGGATGGTACAATATTCACAAATCAATAAACATAATACACCACATAAACAAAATGAAGAACAAAAATCACATGTCATATCAATAGATACTGAAAAATCATTTGGTAAAATCCGGCACCTATTAATGATAAAAACAGTCAGCAAAGTGGGAATAGAGGGAGCATACCTCAGCATAATAAAAGCTAAATACAAGAAGTCTGCAGCTAACATTATACTCAATGGGCAAAAACTCAAAGCAATTCTCCTTAAGATCAGAAATAAGACAAGGGTGTCTACTCTTACCACTCTTATTCAACATAGTACTGAAAGTTCTACCAACAGCAATCACACAAGAAAAAGGCATAAAAGGCATCCAGATTGCAAAGGAGAAAGTAAAGCTGTCATTATTCACAGATGACATGATAGTGTACATAGAAAACCCTATATTCCCCACCAAAAGACTACTCGACCTAATAAGTGAATTTAGCAAAATAGCAGAACACAAAGTCAATATTCAGGAATCAGTGGCATTTTTTGCATATCAACAATAAAATATCAGAAAGAGAAACTAGTGGGGAAAAATCCCATTTACTATAGCAACAAGAAAAATAAAGTACCTAGGAATAAATTTAACCAACGAGGTAAAAGACCTATACTCAGAAAACTACAGAACACTGAAGAAAGAAATTAAGGAAGATACAAATAAATGGAAGCATATACCATGTTCATGGACTGGAAGAATTAACATCATTAAAATGTCCATATTAACCCTGGCTGGTGTCACTCAGTGGATTGAGCATGGGCCTGCAAACCAAAGGGTCGCTGGTTCGATTCCCAGTCAGAGCACATGGGTTATGGGCCAAGTCCCCAGTTGGGGGCACGTGAGAGCAACCACGCATTGGTGTTTCTCTCCCTCTGTTTCTCCTTCCCTTCCCCTCACTCTATAAATAAATAAGTAAATGAATAAATAAACCAATCAATCAATCTTTTTTAAAAAAGCCCATAGTACTCAAAGCAATCTATAGATTCAATACAATTCCTATTAAAATAACAAAGGTATATTTCACAGATCTAGAATAAATATTTCAAAAATGTATATGAAACCAAAAAAACCCTAATTAGCCTCAGAAATCTTGAGGGTAAAAAAACAAAGTAGGAGGGATCATAATACCTGATATCAACTATACTACAAGGCTACTATAATTAAAACAGCCTGGTACTGGCATAAGAACATACACACAGATCAATGGAACAGAAAAGAGATCCCAGAAATAAACTCAAGCCCTATAGTCAATTTGACAAAGGGGGCATGAGCATACATTTGGGTAAAAATAGCCTCTTCAAAAAAGGGTATTGGGAGAACTGGAATGGTACACACCAAAACATGAAACTAGACCACCAACTTATACCATACATGAGAATAAACTCAAAGTGGATAAAAATCTTAAATATAAGCCATGCTACTATAAAAGTTCTAGCAGAAAACATAGGCAGTAAAATTTCAGATATCCCACATAGCAATATTTTTGTCAATATGTCTCCTAAGGAAAGGGAAACAAAGTAAAAATAAACAAATAGGTCTACATCAAATTAAAAAGCATCTGCATGGCTAAAGAAAGCATTAAAATGAAAAGGGTACTGACCATATGGGAGAACATATTTGCCAATGATACATCACACAAGGATTTGATCTCCAAAATATATAAAGAGCTCATACAACTCAACACCAGGAAGACAAACAATCCAATTAAAAACTGGGCAAAAGACCTGAATAGATAATTCTCCAAGGAAAACATACAGAGGGCCCATAGACATATGCAAAGATGCTCAACATCACTAGCCATCAGGGAGATGCAAATTAAAACCACAATGAGATGTCACTGCACACCTCTCAGAATGGCCATCAATAGATCAACAAACAAGTGCTGGCAAGGATGTGGAGAAAAGGGAACCCTAATACACTGTTGGGGGAATGCAGACGGGTGCAGCACTGTGGAAAACAGCATGGACTTTCCTCGAAAAACAAAAAACAAAACTGTTTTTCAACCCAGTGATTCCACTGCTGGGAATGTATCCCAAGGATCCTGAGTCACCAATTCAAAAGAATCTATGCACCCCAATGTTCATAGCAGCGCTATTTACAATAACCGAGCACTGGAAACAACCTAAGTGCCCATCAGTAAATGAGTGGATCAAAAAACCATGGTACATTTACACAGTGGAATACTACACAGCAGAAAGAAAGAAGTCCTACCTTTTGCAACAGCATGGATGAAGTGGAAAATATGATGCTAAGTGAAATAAGCCAGGCGGTCAAAGACAAATACCATATGATCTCACCTATAACAGTAACCTAATGAACAAAATAAACTAACAAACAAAATAGAATCACAGGTATGGGAACATGGAACAGACTGACACTGATCAAAAGGATGGGGGAGGGTGGGAAGGGGGCAAAGAAGGGGAAGAGACTAGACAAAGAACATGTATGAATGACCCATGGACATGGACAACAGGATGGGAACTGACTGAGGGAGCAGGGGTGGGATGAGCAGAGGAGGGCAAAGGGGGAAAAATTAGGACAACTGTAATAGGATAAGAATTTAAAAATGATTAAACAGTAAAGGAGTGTAGGAAATTTGACTCTTATGTGCATACTTTTGCTGGAAGTGTAAACTGGTGCTTTTTGTTGTAAAGTAATGGAAGATTTAAATGTGCAATACCCCACGATCCAGCAATCTCACTTCTAAAATGCATACTAAAATTATAGCAAGGAATAGATATTTAAAGATGGTCAAAAAAGCATTTTTTTAAATAGTGAAACAAGTAGGGAAGGGAGGCAACTTAAAGTTTTAGCATGGAAAGGGGATAAATAAATAAAAGTACAATATATTGGAATAGCACTTGGGAGTCACAAATGTAAATGTTTCTGATCACTAAGCAGATATGACAGTGAAGATTTGAGTGCAATTCATAAGAAGCAGGAGGTCTATCACCAAAAAATATTCAAATTCAATTTTTTTTTCAAATGCATCATGATGTGGTCCAAACCCATAATTCATCTGCAGATTATTTTCTCCCACAGATCTCCAGACTTTGACATCTGAAACAGAATTAAATAAACTGACCAGAAAAACATCCAATGATATAGTTTAAAGGGGGCAAAAAGTAAGTGGCTGGACCAAGAAACAGCATGATCACCTCTCTGGTAGATATGAACACACAGAAATGTGTATAAGCACATAGGAAAAGTTCAAAAACATAGGCTCCCAGTGGGTCACTTCTGTGTGCAGGATTAGGGAAGCAGAGGAAGGAGTTGAGTGGCTTTCACTTATAGTTTATGTTGTTTCTTAAATTGTGTAATCCTGGGTAGTTTTTCTTTTTGTGGTGTTCAGTATTTGTCAAATAAATTTTTTAACAAAATTAGAATTAATCCATAGAAGTTCACAAATAAAATTTCAGGAAAAATAATAAAATTATGTTTAGGGTTAAAGAGACAAATCATATCCTCTTTAAATGTCAAAAACTTTGGTTATTTCTAATTTGGGACATACCTTTTATAATTAATCAATCACTAACCAAGTGTTCTTTTCTTCAAAGAGAAATGTAGTTAATTAAAACATAATATTAACATATATATTTAACACTGAATTTACACCAAATAAACATTTTGGATTCAGGAAGGGAGAGAAGAAGGAAACAGCTAGTAGGAAAGTTTTTAACAAGAATTTTCAATATTTAAAAAAGTTTAACTCAATGTTTTTATCAAAGTTAAAATCTCTTCGGTTAGGTGGCCAATTCATAGACTAGTAGAGTGTCAAAGAAATCTATCTGAACATACATATGAAAAAAACACTGTTAAAGTTCTGCTTATGTCTATTGTATCCAACTTTGCCTTTGGGTAACTCATCTTACGTGAGCATTTGGGGTTAAACAAAAAACAGCACTGACAAGGCATTTCAAATTTGAAAGCAGTTGATTTTTTTTATCATATTATAGTTCTCAGCATACTGGAGGTGTATGTTTAGAATTTTTTGTTTGTAATTATTGCCATGTGTGCGTATGTGTGGACTTTATTTGGTACATTACACCACTCCATTACTCTTTACAGTCAGGTTGAGTTTGGGGAAAGCGTTACTATAAATATAGAATTTTTCTCAAGGAGATAAAAGGCAGGATTCATTTTGTTCTTCCATGAACTCTAGATCTTTGGCCTAAGCCATGTGCTATACCATTTGTTTGATTATGTTCAGCCCCATCTAGCAGGAGGCTGAGTATAATGTCTATGCTCACCTAAACTGACTCCCAGGCTCAAAGTAGAACAAGCATCTCTCATGTGACAGCTTTAGGGCACATAAGGAGGTGGTGTCTTTAGAGGGACCTAAATCACTAAGCAGCAAAGACTTTTAATATCAGTTTGTAAATTAATTATTCTAACAATTAAATTTTGAAATATAAAATGATATGATAAATTTGAGTAACTTCATCTCAAATTCTTTAGGGAAACTCTCTTATTCGGAAAAAATCCAAGGACCTTTATAAATTACAGGAAAAACCTATGCACATGCAGAGATGCTGACATCCACCTTTGGGGCAGTCACTGCAGACCCTTTAAGGGCTGAAATAGTCTGGGCTCAGCCAGGACTCAGTAAATGAAGGTTGATTTGTTGAGATCAATAAACAAATTAATAATGCAGGGTATTACCGGCAGAGAATCTCTTTAGTTTTTGCTATTTAGAGATTTCTCAAGCATGCTCAAATATGAAAAGGAATAGATTTCTTTTTCCTCTATAGTTTTGCCTTAAGTTTTTCTTCCATGATTTCCCCCAAAATAAGAGTAATCCTGCTTGCAACCTCCTCTGAAATTCCATTTCTGCATTTCCATTTCATCTCCCTCAGAGTACTGTTTGTGTACATTTAAACATACATGGTACCCCTCTGCTCAAAACCCTACGATGATCCCTCCACACAGCCCACAAAGAAGCCCAAGTCCTCAGCTCACTCTCTGACTTCATTTTAAATACTCCTCTCCCTCTCCCCCTTTCCCTTACTCCGGTTTCCAGTCCCCTGGCTATTTCTCCAACACTCCAGGCCTTCACCCTAACTCTGTCATTCGGCAGAATTTACTTAGAAAGTTACAAAAAGAGTCTGTATTTTAAGAAAAGTCCCCCCGACAGCAATAGAACTTGGGCATTTAGTGCCACCCCTGTATCAACAGAGGAAGCTAAGTCTGTTTGATGCTTCCTCTGTGGATGTTAGAAGAGCTAACCATTCTCAATAAATTGCGTTGATTCAGTAATACCATTCTAATAAGAGTAGCAGGCACTGCCTTAATTAACAAGCCTGGTCATAGGTAACATAGTAACTAATCAATTTTACATCTTTTCATTTTTGTTTATAATTGTGGTAAGCCACATATAACATAAAATTTATCATCTTAATGATTTTTAAGTGTGCAGTTCAGTGGCATTAAGTATATCCACGGGCTGTGCAGCCAGCGCACCATCACCATCACCCACCTCCAGAACTTCCTTCATCTTCCCAAGTTGAAACTTTGCATTCAAGAAACAATAACTCCCCCTTCTCCCCTCCCTGAAGTGCCTGGCAACCATCATTCTACTGTCTGTCTCTGTAAATTTGACTACTTTAAATACCTCGTGTAAGTGGAATTATACAATATTTGTCCTTTTGTGACTGACCTATTTCACCTAACATAGTGTCCTCAGGATTCACCCATGTTGTAGCATGTGTCAGAATTTCCTTCCTCTTTGCCCTGACTGGCGTGACTCAGTGGGTTAAGCTCATACTGCAAACTGAAAGGTCACCGGATGGATTCCCAGTCAGGCGGTCAGGGCACATCCCTGAGTTGCAGGCATGGTCCCCCATTGGGGGCCTGTGAGAGACAACCACATATTGATGATTCTATCCCTCTCACCTTCCTTTCCTCTCTCTCTGAAAATAAATAAATAAAATCTTTACAAGAAATAATGTCCTTCTTCTTTAAAGCTGAATAATATTTTTGTGTGTATATAGTACATCCTGTTTATCCTTCAAGAAGTGGACATATGTGCTGTTTATTTTTTTCGGCTACTGAGAATAACGCTGCCATGAACATTGGTTGTATAGATACCTCTTCAAGGCTCTGATTTCAACTCTTTTTGGGGGTACATACCTAGAAGTGGATTTCCTGAAACATATGTTAATCCTATTTTTAATTTTTTTAGGAACTCCCACACTGTTTTTCACAGAGGCTATACCATTTTATATTCCTGCCAAGAGTGCATAGGGTTCCATTTTTCACATTCTCACCAACATCTTTTGTTTTCTGTTTTTGTGATAATAGCCATCCTAATGAATACGAGGTGGCAGCAACAAGTGAATTTAAATAGCATCAAAAAAATTATGAATGGATAGTCTTTGCCATTACCTAAGAATCCAAGCTCACCATGTCTCAGCAAACACCAGAACAGAATGTGTATTTTATAAAGATAAGCTATTTTAGGCCTTAGCCTAATGTTCTAAAATTAGTTTTTTAAAAAAGACTGGAGAAAAATGCCAAGTACAGGTAAAAGAAAAATGGAAAAGTAAATTAAAAAAATAAACTTAGAAGTCTTTTGGTGGTTTGACACTGATGAAAAGCTTAGTCAAAATTCTAAATCTTTAATTCTTCTTTTGATGGGCAAAAATGAAAACTTCGTAACTTTATATCAGCTATCCTGAGTTTCTTTTTCTTTTTCTTTTTCTTTTTCTTTTTTTAAATGATGTGTATTCTTATTCAATTGTAATAATTTCAATGTTGCTCCTATTTTGAGGATTATTTTAAATATTTTAGCAGATGGTTATTTTCCTTTTAACGTGTATTTTATGCCGAAAGTTGCTTGAGAGTGATTGTATTACAATCTAGGACCAGCCTCCCCGCACCCCCCGCCAAGAGTAATAGTCAATAATTATATAATGCTACTCAATAGAAAAACAGGATCCCTTAAGAGAATTTGTTTTTCAGTTAGCTTTGCAGGAACACACTTTTTTCACTGAGAACAGGGTACCTGCACTCACATCCACTCAGAGAAGTAATAACTTGCCAAATCCTACTTATCAGCATGTATCTTTTTCTCAATTAATTCAAGATTCCCAGTTTGTTTACTTTCATCTCCAAAACAGCAACAACTTCCTTCAATATTTCAGACAGTCTGGCATTTAAGTAACTGATTGGTGAATGTTCAATTGCACTCAGAAGACAACAGCATTCTCATCATCCGTAATTCATTAGCATATAATGAAAATGCCATGCCAGTCAAATTAAAGTTGCATGTGATAAGAGCTCTTTGTTATTGATTGAATTTTTTTTCTCAGCAACTGTTGTAACTGCATTTGTTCGAGACTGGTTCTCTGTCTGCATCCAAGTTGCCTTTTTCCTTCTCTCCCCTTGCACGTATCACATTCTTACTCTGCATCTAAGCAGCAATGGGCATTATTTCTCCACCAAGCTTGCCTTCAGCTATGTTCTTGTTTTTCCCCTTCATCTCTTTGCATTATTCATTTCTGGGCTACAGAAAAATATTGGAATGAGCAGCACATGGCAACAGAAAGAAAGGATATCCCTTCACAGAATTTATGTTGTATATATTTAAATGCGTTCAGCTTTAAGAAACTGCCATACCAAAATTAAAGCTATTGCATATATACTAACCACTACATACCATATGGCATGATGCCACTATATGAAGGATAATCACCAAAAATCCATGTCCGTGTTTTCAGAAAGGCATAAAAATATGATTTATATACATTTTTGTTGTGCTTTTTTAAACAAGGGTTAAGTAACAAAATAAAACATGTCACATTTTGTTTATCCATTTAGGCCTCACAGCCGAATATGTCTTTAGTCTGCAAACATTTAAAATTTTTAACTTCAACATTTCACCACAGAAGACATCTGAAGGTTATCCTCTTCCCTCTACTCTAATAAATTCTATAACTCAGAGCTTGATCAAAGCCTTTCTCTCTTAACTCTAACAATGTAAAGAAAGAAAATTTTAAATTGAAGTCATTTAGAATTCCTCAGTAGTTAAAATGTTTTTTCATAGACACAATCAAACCTTCTTTAAAGTTGCAATTAATTCTTAGTTAGGGAAAAAATTCCATATGGAATAAAATTCTCTTTGGAAATCATGTGTTTGCATTCCTGCTGTATGATTATTCTTACCACACCAGAAACTTCTTAATTAATTGCACTCTTCATGGCTACACTAAAACAGATGTAAATAAATGCTTTTTATAACCATTAACTTTCACAACAGGCTTCCTCACAAGAACTGTAGGGGTGAGCTGTTGAGAGGCAGCTGAGCTGAAGGAAGGCTTACACGCAGTGGCTCTCCCTCATTTGCATAGGCAGTTTGTTCTAAATCCAACAAGTGGACAGAAAGACATTTCCAAAAGCAAAGGTTCAAGAGTTGCCTGTGTTTAAAGACAAATTGGATTACTGTGTTGAGTACTGAGTGGTGATTACATAATTAGTGCTATGAGCTAGGGGAACCCACCCCTGCGCTAGTTTGGCTTTATTTTTAAATTTTTTTAAGTTGGCAAGAAAGCGAGACTACTGAGAGTTTAAACCAACAAAAAATGTAACACTGAGATAAACTGGAGTGGTGAGAACTAATAAAGGCAAAATGCAGGACAAGGTCTTGTAGGGAGTCCAAGAGAAGTCACCCTGTCATCGTGCCAATCCTTATTGATCTGAGGGAGGACTTTGTTAAGGCAGAAGCATGTCATCATGTCTTCTAGGAACTCTAGCACCAAGGAAAGGAAGGAAGTGAGCCTATCTGCACGCTAATAGCAGTGTATTAAGTTCAAGAAGTCTTGTTAACATACTTTTTTGAGGTTGCTGAGAAAAAAAGCAAGAATGTTACAACTGTACAAATGTGAATCTATCATGCCCAGCATTCTATAATAGACATGCTATGCCTCTTTGCATTAGGTTTTTCATCATGTATTTACTTCCCCCTGGCTTTACTGAGGTTACTTAACAAATAAAATTATAAAATATTGATATTATAAGACATTTAAATTATAAGCAATTATGAGAGCTATATACGGAGGTACGTCGTGAAATGAACCCCTGTTGAGTAAATTAACACACCCATCACCTCACGTATTCACCTATTTTTTTCCTTGGGAGAGAACATTTAAGTTCTTTCTTAGCAAATGTCATTATAGAATACAGTGTTATCAACTCTACAGGGTGGGGCAAAAGTGGGTTTACAGTTGTGGGTATGTGAAAGAATTTATTTTTGTATTTTTATTAATTATTGTATTATTTTCCATACAAACATCTGTAAACCCACTTTTGCCCCACCCAGCAGTCACCATGTTATATATTGGAAGTTATATCCTCAAACTTCGAGTTTTGAAGTCACTTTTAGGTCAGCAGTTTACACTACAGTCTGAGTGAATCTGAGAGGGACCTCTCCCATTAAGCCAGGGAGAATATCAAAAAGCAAAAAGGAAATCTGCTAGAGACCAGATGCAAATCAAACTTGAAGCATGTGCTGTTTTGATAAATCTGGGTAACTTTTATTTCAGAGGTAAGATTCTCTCATGGGAAACAGAAGAACATCAAGGTGCAACCTTGAGAGCCAATGAGAGCTACCAAATGAAGTTTAATCTGTGAGAATTAGGCCCAGTGCTACTTTTAAAAAAATCATCCACAAGTTCTCTCACAGGCTTGAATTGGTTTGTGCTTTTACAGAAGAGAATGCTCCATCATGATCTCATATGAGCTGTCTGATTATGGGTCCTGAGCCTGTTCATCTTTGCAAACAAAAAAATAACAGCTACCAATTATTAAGTGCCAAATACACAACTACCTCTAATTCCCAGAACAATTCTGTAGTCTGGGTATTATCTCCATTTTTTACAAATAAAACCTGAGACTAAAAGAGGTTAAGTAACATGTTCAAAGTCACAAAGCTGGTTCGTGGAGAACTCAAATTCAGAGCTGCCTGACCACAAAGGCTAAGCTCTTTGATGAGACACCTCCATTCCAGTCTCTAGATAGCAAGACAAAGCCAGGGTTTCTGGGTGGTCCACCCAGGCTCTGGGGGACCACAGCCTCTGAATATCTCTTTCCACATCTCCATTTTGCAAAAGTCTCTAGTTTTTCCTTAAGTAATCATGAAGGACATCCTTTTTCTCTATAACCACACATAAAATAAGTTTAATCCAGAACTTAAAACTCTGTAAGTTCATAGAACTTATAACTCCGATTTAAGGTCATGGGACCAAAGTCCAAATACAGATGTGGAAATTATTATTCTCACACCTAATATGTATGAGGAGATCTTGACCAATCGCATAGAGTGCAGGTTCCATCTGTCTCTGTGGCGTAAGCCATCCCTTCTTTTCTGTAGGCTTTCCTAGTTTACCTCCATAATTCCAGGCTTTAAGGCATATTGCTGTGCCCATGTGCACACACACACACACATACCTCTTAAGTTTATCTATCTCTTGGTCCTTTTACTTCCAAATGCATGACACTGATGGATTTAGTATATTAGTGGTGCTCAATAACTATTTATTATCATTAATTAGCTGAATGCCTCAAGAAAGCCTAATGAAAAGGAAAAAGGAGTTTGGTTTAAGAAAACATGTGATTAGGCCTCCCTGCTGACATCCTCTTTTTGATTACAGAACTTGCCTTTTAGACTCCACCGAGAAACTGCATTCTCATAGCTATGCTTCCTTTATCCAAACAGATCTCTGTGTAAAAGAGAAAGGCTGTTAGAAGAAATTAGAATAAATTAAAATTAAACTGGAATTCCCCACATTGTATCAAATTCAAACCATGTGACAATCTTTAAATTGTCTTCCTTGAGGGTTTTCTTCTTCCTTCATTGTTTAGACAGTAATTTCTCCTCAGACTTTTCAGTCCATCATCTCCAACTTACTCAGGAAAATGAGGGCTGTTAAGAGCCATTCTGGTGTCCTGGGATTTGTACTTAGAAGATTCCCTTTCACTATTTGATAGCCTCAGAGCCAAGACGGCTGTTACACACCACTCATCACCAATAGTGTCAGAAGTTGTATCAGCATCTTCAAAAAGAAAGTTAGTCATTTTCAGTTAAAAATAGCCATATTCTAAGTTTACCTGTTTTCCCCACACAACTTTTTAATGTTGAAGTGAAAATACGTTTTGAACCTGTGTATGACATGCTCAGTAATTCCTACGAGGTATAAAACACCCTTGTTTTATTTCAAGAAGCTCACAACTCCCAAGCTGTGCTCAAAACCAGAAAGTCCTCAAGATTTGGTTTGGCTAGCATCCCAAAATGTTATTCTAACTCCTGAAAGATCTTTCACCAGGAGAATACGCATGAAGGCACATTTACCTTAGTACAGTAGCTATTTGGTAAGGTTAAAGTCATAGCATTCTATTTACATAATAAAGTACGGCAGAAGGAAAACACCGACACTTAGAGCAATTATAGTTGATGTAAGGAGACTTTTCTGGTAAAAATGTTATGTGATGCTGGGGTGTCTTCTACATCTATCAGTGTCAAGGGGGATGGGTAGGGAAAGTAGAGATACTTCTGATTTGTTCTTTAGGCTATAAATATTATATATAGGGCCTCTGAGAATTGACTTGATTTCCAAAGATCTAAAGAACACAGGAAGAAGTGATGATGGCCTTTTGTTTGTAGAAGCAGACTTCCAGTGCTGAGTGACTGTCTGGGGGGTAGAACAAAGTATGGTTTTAATTCTGCTCTGGATCAAACTCTGAATAAAGTGGCAGAGCTCACCGCCAACACATAGTCCTCCCCACTCAGACAGTCTATGGAGCATGGACCAGAGAACACTTTGACTCTAGATTTCTAAACAAGCTGGTCACGATGAAATGCATCAAATATCTCATATAAATTAAAAACTCTTTGGAAGAAATAATCTAGACTACCTTTTTCTGATTTTTCTTTCCCATATTCTTGATCTTACATACCTTATTTCCAAAAAAAAGTATGCAATGACTCTGCAGTTTTGCACATCGAACCTAAAAGTGCTCTCATCTTTATATGATTTGTGTGTTTTATAATGTAAAGTAAGTTTTAATCTTGGCAACTTCAGATTGGTTTATAAGAAATAGACTATCATTTAGAAACCATATATATAGTCTATTTATAATTACCCAGTTGCAGATCTCAGCAAACAAATCATGCACTCATCACCACCCAAAGACTTTCAGAGTGAGCATTTTGAGTGGATTTGGATCAAGTTGTTAATGAGAGCTAGAGTGGTGGCTTATTTCACTGGATTTCACTTCTTGAGGCATGGACTTGTGTGCTAAATAAATCAAGTGCAAATGGTTTCATCTTAACCTCCAATGATCAACATCAGAAAGTGACTGTGTATTTAACACAATCAGCAGATTCCCACATGACACATGGTGGCCTAGAAGCCCTAAGAGAAGAATGACTACCAGCCAGATTTAAAGGGCACCCATATGAAGAGGATTCAGGACATTTTCACCCATATGAAAAGAAGGCATGGGGAGACAAAATACCTAATTCTATTTTGGGGTCAGAGTTAATGTTGTCTTTCCAGGGAAAAGCAATGTTCAGTGTTGTCTGCTATTGTTCCAGGACTTTATGAAGGTTCACAAGTTGTAGGCAGGCACAAATATGACACAGGTAGGCAGTTTCTGTCCTCCTGACATTGATAATTCAGGAAGCCTAGGAGGAATGTCAGTACTCTCGCTAAACCACCAAGCAAAGGAAGAGGGATGAGACAACTTGCCGCACAAGCCCACCACTGTGAAATGCAGTCATGTAGTGCAACCTGCTCAAGTTCTGCTTCAAAGTGAACTCAAGTTCAGAAAAAAATATGACTCTCGTGTAAGAACAATAGTATGTGGTGAAAAAAGAGACTCCTGCACCCGACTGACTTTTTATCCACTTGACATAACTACTACATTGAAGTGTGCTTATTAAAGATAATGAAATGAAAGGATAAAACTTATAAAGGGCTTAGTACCTGGCACCTAAGCACTGAATAAATGGTGGCTCTTAGGTCTTATCTGTAAGATAGTCAGATGGAGATAGAAAGTATTTTAAACAACAACAAAAAAAGAGGACATACACATTTTTTTCAACACATGTAAAATTATATTATAATACAACTGGACCAAACTGAGAACCTCCTAGAGATATATGGAGTCTTGAAAATACCTTTACAGTATAACAGGGACTTGTTAGGACTTTATAAGGAAGGATTAGGACCATTTGTTTATTTTTTAGATGATTACCCTGTGGGGACCCAGAGGGAGATATGAGGCTTGTAGGCTCAGGCTGGTCCTCCCCAAATTTGGGGATTATTTAATGTAAATCATCTTGGATTTTAAACTGGCTATTCCGGACCATTGCCTTAACTAAAACAAGACGGGCCCCCTACCTTTGCTGAGAGATCTCAGAATCCCTGAAGTCTGGCAGCCTCCACTAAGCCAGCTGCTGTTTGCAGGATTCTGATGATTTGGGACTTCCCAGGTGTCAGAAGCAAACAATAGATCACAGCTGGCATTAATTGGCAGCACCCTGGTTGGCAGTCTCAGCAGAGAGAGGCCAAACACTGAACAGGCCACAGAGAGAAGACTCCCCTCACTCAGCTAATATTAATTGAAATGTCTTCGTGGAATGCTGTTTTGCACATTGCAATGAAAACAGTTTGTTTTTAGGCTTTAAACATCCCTCTGCTATGTTTGCAATCTGAACACTACAGCATGTGTTAAAACACAAGATCCAGGGAGGCAAACTGACTATAAACAGACTAGTTTAGGAGTTGGGGGTGGGGAAGCTGGGTCTTTCTTTTGCAATTTTCAAGCTCAGTGAAGTGCACAGGCGTGATAACACAGCACAAAGAGGGCAAAAGAAAGAAATATTTAAACTTCAGAGGATTTTTCCCTGTGCTTGTTGGTAAGAACCTTAGGGGAAAAAAATGATCTAAATCCATGAGTTTTCCCACTGATGCTACCCTCTTAAAATCCTAGGCTACCATGCTAAATATTATCCTGGTTTTCTAGGGCAATAGTCTCAACTGATCTACTTAAAAGATACCTAGGAATGTGGTTGGGGGCCAATAATGTAGATTAGCATGCTAATGTTGTGAGGGCAGCATTGTTAAATAATCGGGAGATATCCCTGGAATCAGACTGAGCCCACTAGGCCAGCCCCTGTGTATCACTCAGGATTATACGGAGACTCTTAAGAATACAGAACAATTGCTTCACATTTCTCTGTGCTGCTGTCATCT
Source organism: Glossophaga mutica (assembly GCA_039655065.1). Lineage (NCBI taxonomy): Eukaryota > Metazoa > Chordata > Mammalia > Chiroptera > Phyllostomidae > Glossophaga > Glossophaga mutica. The sequence continues at coordinate 147,801,212 of CM077303.1, read as the reverse complement.
CCCTTTCCTATCTGAGAACAATACCCATATCTCGTCCTCAGCTACTGACATTTGTCATAAACTCCAATTGACCTTTTGCCAGAGGAGCTTCAGGGTGATTTTCATTTTATCTTTCACAGTCTTCAGCATGTAATGATTCATTCTGGAAGTATTCAGGGCCCAGCATGTGCTGGATATTATAGGAGATGAACAAGAAGCAGGCAAATCAGTCTGTGCTTGAGGAATCCAAAGATATTTCCTTGACACAAGTAGACAATCTGCAAGACCATGACAACTTGCTGGTACAAACTGAACAGGTCAGGGCTGAAGAGGTAAAAAAAATAAGGCAAAGATATCTGTGCAATCAGTTTAGTCAACAGAGGCTTTATGGGGAACGTAAATTTGGAAATGTGTTTTAAAGAATATGTGGAATTTAGATGAGAAAGCATATTTCAGATTTTTTTTAAAGCAGAAGGGGGAAAAAGATAAATAAGAAAGCCATAAGATGGAAAACAAAATGTGTCAACTGGGATAAAGTGTACTCCCAGCTCTTCTACACCACGGGGGTGGGGGCATTATGGCTATACTGGTTCTTCCTGCAGATATTACAATATCCCAGGTTTTACAAACAAAAACATTAATGCCAAATAGTTAATGAAGTCTCCAAAAATTATGACTCCAGCCACTGTTGGTAAGTCATAACAATAAAGCTGAACAAAGGCCATCAAAGCTCTCCCTGGGGTAGTAGTCAGTCAAGTCTTGGTCCTGCACAATGTGTTAGATATATAGAAACACTTCTCTAGCTCTTCTCTGATGCTCTTAAACCATTATTTCTCAGCAGCTACAAACATCTCTTTAGTCCACCTGAAGGCACTTTCCTCCCTCCTATTTTTCTCCCACCGTCCCCTTCCTGCTCATGTTGAAAGAATGAAGTGGAGATTTTCAGAACTCTTTTCCCCTACCTCACAGCAATCCTATTTCTGATCAGCCATTTGAACATAAGCCTTGACATAAGTTTGCACAAAACTATTACCTAAGAGTCAGTTGCTATGAGGAGCAAATGTTCTATAACTAGAAACATTTTGCTCAATTTCTATGGTTAGACTGTCATGCAAAGAATGAAAACCATTACCTTAAAAAGATAAGCGAGGGCCTTCATTGCATATGCTTAACTTGATGTAGGAATGCAATTGATATCTTACGTTGAGAAACAAAAGTCCCATTTAAATTAAATATCCAAGACAGGAGTGAAACTTTGTCCACTGTTAATCCCAGGAAGAACAGTGTTATTTAAGGCAACCCATAGTTTAGCCAATCACTCCCTTGTGATAATCCTCCCCACCTACTGAGTATCGCAAAGATGAGGGAAGTCAAAATGAGTTTGTTATTATACTTTCTAACCTTCAAAACTGTGAACTAAACAAACACAACAGTGGGTATTTAAAAATTAAGCATATTAATACGGATCATACTAATAAATTTAAATGCAACCTCTGGGGAATCCATTTACTCCTACAAATGGTTGATTACTTTCATCACAATTATAGTGTCTGGTAGTATAAATAAACTCACACGTCACTCACTATTAATGTCCCTAAATCTACCAGTTCAGTTGTTTACAAGTGGGATTCAAAAGCAAAGGAATTTGGAAAAGGCTTTGAGATCTTTAGAAGAAAGGACAGATATGCAAAGGGTCTACATTTTCACAGATGACTTGTTCTGGATTTAAATTCTGCAACAGAAAATGGGAAAGCCTTAATTTTCTTTTTTACTCTGTCTTCACCCCTGATGACCTACCTACCTACATGAACACAGGCAAGTGTTTAAGCATTCAGAATGCATTACTTACGACCTAATTTTAAAAAAATGTGAGAAACAGAATAAAAATTGAACCTTCAAGTCAATCTGAGATATATTGTTTAGGAATGTATCAGATTAAGATGAGCTCTAACCAAAGATAAGAAATCATATAATCATAGAACTTTAAAGCCAGAGATGACCTTAGAGCTTAACTCCCACCTGCTCATTGTGCAAATAACAGACTTGAAATCTGGGAAGAGTAAATGAGACGTCCAAGGCCTTACAGCCAAGTAGCACAGCCATAACAGGAACTGAGAAGCTGGAGCAACACGCACGCACACTCACACATGCAAATAAATTAAAATGTTTAGAACAAAAACTTATTCACATATAGATAAGGTTTGTGCAACAAGAAAGTTAATGGCAAAACAATAGTAGAGCTATTTTTCTCTCTTGATTTCTCTTAAAGAGCTATGTTACTGCAAAAGTGGTTCCAGTCCCAGGACAAACAAAACAAAGCTGTTCCTAGCAGGGTGTAGGTCTCCGGCTTGCATGTTGGCTATGGAGAAACAGAAGAAAGCAACAAAGGAAGAAGCCAAAACAGAAAAAATAAAATTATCACTGCTATTAAGGTGATCCATTTCAGAGGCAAAATTATATAAATGGAAATCTATTGCATTATAGATGGAATGCATCCCCCATATTATTTATTTTGTCTAGTAACGATTAATATATATAGTTATTATAAAATAAGGAACACCTATACTTGTTGCAGTCATCCAATTTTTTGCTGATATAATTTATATTCTCAAACTCTCCTTCATAATTAACATTACTCATATTTTGAGCTCTTAGTGAAGAAAAGATTCTGAGTTCCATATTTATTTGAAATTATTGATACTTTTCTACCAGCCCACCATGTTTGCGAATCTCTCCTGTCCTTAAGTAAACCATCTCTTTGTGCTTTTGGGCTCTATCACCTTCTTTATCTTTCCCTAAACAACCCCTTAAAGAAGTGACATAGATTGGCAGTCTCTACTTCTCATTTAATCTTCCACATACTACTGTGTCACTTTCAGGTCTTCAGGAGGCCTCTACTGAATCTATTTCATGATGACCCACAGATCAGCAGATCCAAAGACCTCTTCTCAGTTCTCATCTGCCTGGGTAATATTTAGCATCCAACCACCTTCTCCCGGGAACTCAGCCTTTCATGGCTCCTCTGATGCCACTTTATTTCAATCTTTATGAACATTTCCCAGCCTCTTGCTGGGTCCTCTGCCTCCACCACCACTCACTCAATAAGTATTTCCTCTGTCTCTCACTTTCTTCTACACCAAGGCTTCACAACCAAATATAATTGTTCTGCCAGGAGACACTAAGCAATATCTGGAGTCAATTTTGGTTGTCACAACTACAGGAGATGTTGACTATTGGCACCTACTGGGTAGAGGACAGAAATGCCTTTAGAGATCCTGTAGTACACATCCTGCAGAACACAGGACAGCCTTCCAAAACAAAAAATTAGCCAGCGCAAAATGTCAATAGGTAGGGAATAAGAAACCTTAATCTTCACTGTTTATAGACCATTGGCTTCTATACAGTTATCCACTGTCTACATCCCTCAATAAATTCCAGACCCATTTTTAGTACATCTCCCTATATGTGTCCAGTAATCATCATTATTTGCCTCTAAACCACCTCTTTTTTAGGGCTCTGTCCCAGGTAAAGGTCTCATTAACTCCAAGCTAAAGTTAGAAACCTTGCAATCATTTTCTATTCCCCCTCCGTCACCCACACAACTTATGTGTCACTATGTTCTGTTTTATTTTATTATATAAACCAATAGCCTCCTGGGTGATCTGGTTGACTCCAGCCCCTCCCCATTATGCTCCATTCTTTATACTACATCAGCCATTCTTCTACAACCAAAGTTTTTTCTGTCCTCTTTTACTTAAAAATTATCAGTGTCTCTCGCTGCCCAGGGTAGTTCTTAACCTGGATTTCAGTCTTGTGGAGAGGAAGAGGAATGGGACTGGAGGGGCTTTCCATACACCACCTAAAATTATATCCAAATGCCCTGGCTGGTGTGGCTCAGTGGATTGAATGCCAGCCTGCAAACCAAAGGGTCACCAGTTGGATTCCCAGTCAGGGCACAGACCGTTGTTATGGACCATGTTCCCAACAAAGGGTGCTTGAGAGGTGACCACACTGATATTTCTCTCCCTCTCTTTCTCCTTCCCTTTCCCTCTCTAAAAATAAATAAATAAAATCTTTTTAAAAAATAAAATAAAATTATTTCTAAAATTAAGCATGCAGTGCATTTTCTGGAAAGTATATTACCAGCTTGCATTAGATTTCCTGTGGCAGTGATTCTCAAACTTTAGCATACATCAAAATCTCCTGGATAGCTTGTTGGAACAGACTGCTAGGTCCTATCATAATTCTGGATTTAGTAAGTCCAGATTTAGGCCTAGCAAGTTTTGCTACTGAACAACACTTTGAGAAACGCTGCTTTACTTTGAAAGCAGCTAGAGATTTTATAAAAATATGGAAGTCACAGGCTCCTTCCCACAGGTTTTCTCAGTGTGGCTTGGGCTTCTGGATTCTTTCTAATATCTGTAGCTGATCCCAAGAGGCAATAAAGTTTGCAAACCACTGCTCTAAGAGCTCCATGACTCAAACTAGGTAAAGAAAGGAAAGGTTAGAACAAAGCTTGCTTGCTCTATCTGGCCTCCACTTGCCTTTCGGACTGCTCCTCAGTGGTCTATTTCTCATTCCCTCTGTCACCTCACACTTAACCCTCTAATGAGTTGACCAAACCAATAAGAACGCCCTACAAGCACTGTGAACCTTCCTGCCACTATTCACACACTTTCCCTGGCAGGATGCTATGCCCAAACATTCTTTCTGGAAAATTCTAGTCTTCCTTCAAAATTAGTTAAAATGTTACCTGCTCTGACCTCAGTTCCAACCCTAAGCCCAAACACCATCAAGGCAGAATTATCACTTTCTATGTGATGTTCCCATAGCACAGTATTAATACTCTCTTTTAGCATAGCATAAAAACCCATTGTTTGCACCGCTGTATCTCATTAGGCCATGGGACCCTGCAAGGCTGAGAAGCTCGTGCAGCCCCTGGCACAGAACAGGCAGTTGGTATGGTGTACCTGTGCTTCCATTCACCTAGTGGGCAAAGGGAAGTTGCCTTTGCCTAAACTCTTTCTGTTTGCTTTCCTAATCTTTTTCTGTTTTAAGATTGTTCTGTATTTTGAATGCCAACCAAAATTGCAGACAGTGAAAATTCTTTGAATGAGCAGGGGTCTTCCGAATGATTACGAAAGTCAGAAAGGGCATCGTGCCTTTAAGAGAGAACTCAACAACTTCATGTACTTAACTATCATAACTTAACATTTAATTTAACATATTCAAATAAAGTTCTCACTGGTAAACCTGAAAATAACTACTTAAAAAGTGTGTATGGTGGGAGAAATAACTATAAAAATGTCAACCTAGGAGAGCATGGGTCTGTTTTTCTGCGTCTAATTGCTACCCTATGTAAGTCGGTGGGAATTCTCACAGCAAAATACATAGGATGTAAATTGGGCCCAGATGTGTGCCTCCAATCGCCTCAGCTTGGTTTTCAATAAACATTTTTTTATGATTTCTCTTCCCTGCTCTTCATAATAGCTGCAGATCAATGGTACATTCTACATTTTAATCCCTCAAGAAAACATATTGTACAGGATAAATCAAGTCTGTATTATTTTGTGGTTTTAGAAAGGATGAATTAGGAATAAGATTGATCATAATTCCAAATTTCGACAAAAAGCTAGCAAACCTGCTAATTGCTGTAATTTTTGTAGCAGAATCTGAATATGTGAATCAGCCAAGAAGCATTTCTAAAGGATAACAAAGGACTAAGTGACTTTGATGGAATATGATACTTTCTGTAGTCACTTTGAGATAATTACAGCTGAAAGCAACAAAATTACTTAGAATTTTAGAGTTAGGCTACTGTTACTTTTCATTATAAATTTGTTATGAAAAGTTTGTCATTTTCCTGACTCTAGAGATGTGTATTATATTAAACAATATGAGTTTTTGAAAACTAACTAAAAATATTACCAAAGATTTAAAAATATGTCATCCAGTCATTTGTCTATTTTTCACTATTAGCTTTTCTATTTTTACAAACAAAATACACACTTATTACTCAAAAATTCCACGAAAGTACCAACACTACTCTATACATTCTGCCTATTTGTTCATTTTCTGAGTTTCTTCTCATTTGATAGAGTGGAATGTTTTTAAGTTTACTTTTTTTCCCTAGGGATCCATTTTGCACTACCCTTTACACTTTTTGACCACCTTAAATAATATTATTTGACCTATATATTCTATTTGTTGAAGATAAATGAGACACAAAGAATCCAATTTAACATTTTCATGGAAACTTTGTGCACTTGTGTGTGTGTGTGTGTGTGTGTGTGTGTGTTCCTGCCATCGGGGAAAACTCAGTGAATTCTTAAGCACTGTAATTGTGAGTTGGTGGTACCATCAGTTTATAAGAATATTGCAATCTGATTACAGATACCTAGTGGCAAAATTTTAACACTGGTTCCTCTAAACCAAAATTTTATACAGTGTCCCTTTTTTTTTCAGAACGTGGATGAATCTGCAGTCAGAACAATCTTCTCTTTCTGACAGCTTTCCTGAATTGCAAAAGTTCCCTGAATAAATCTCCATGCCCTCATCTCTCCCTTACCACCTCAAGGTACAAGAGAAATAAATTTAATTATTTAATTTAACAAATTAAATTACCTCACTGGAAACTTGCTGTGACACTGTCCTTAGGTACCCTTTCTACCAAGACACCATATATAAGTAAAATGTTTTTAAATGAGGCTTTCCTCTGGTATTTACACTAAATAAATTTCTCTGCACAAGATCCAAAATGGACTCATCTCATCCTGAATTTTTAGCAGGAGTAATTTAATTTCGTAGTGAGGATTCCATACACTAGCAAAACTCACAGTCTGTGAGTGGGTGGTCAGTCAGTATTTTCTTTCAAGTTAAGAAGAAATTTTCACCAGGAAGAGGGTTTTGATTATGTTGCTTATCTGTGATAACTTTCTAGATAAAAATTCCTCCTCTGAGGTACCATTTGACTACTAAATAAACCCACGCAGGAACAGTTTAGCAGCTGCAAGTATAATTAGTGATCCACATTTGAATTCCAGATATATAGACCTACTCACCAAACTGTAAGTGGAGTATCATGCTAACATCTTGGCATTGCAAAACCTAAAATGAGCATTACTTTTAGTGACTGAGATACTTTCAAACAACCAAAACTGATCAATTTCATAGAGCAGAATACTTTTAAATGAAAATCTTTGATGAACTATAAAATAATTTTAAATATTCTTCTATTCAGTTTTATGGCCCTCACTTATTCTTGCAAAATATTTTGTAACACGTGAAATGTTGCCTCATATGAAATTCATTACCATCAGAGTCTATAATCTTCAAAATATGAAAGGAAAAATAAATCTGATTAAGGCAGCCCTTCAATTGCTTTCTCCCAGTTAAAAAAAAAATAGACTATGAGAGACCATGATATTTTAAATGTTGGGAGAGTTCCAGAGTTTTACAAAATTATGGGAGAGAGGTGCTTTTTTCATTCAGAGAAATCTAGGTCTAATTTAATAGAAATTTAGACCCAGATGTTAACATTTTTATATGCAATTTCTCAGCAAGGGGGGAATATATCATGTAAATGGGTTATTGAGAGGCTTTTCTATTAGGTCTGATAGAGATTTTCTGTGGCCCAGGTGTTAATTATGAATTTATAATTCTTTGGGAGGTTAGACATGATGGCAAGAGCTAATAATGATGCATAGTTAGCAATATATATAACATTCCCCAATTAGCTAATGTCCATCAAGTTCACCAAACTTCCTGTGTGGACATTTCCTATATGGGTGATTATGAAACTCCTAAAATTGCTTTGTTGAGCCTGGAACTGCAATAAAGTTTGCTTTATTTAATCTTTTTATTTTTAAGTCTTGATAGTTGGTTTTCTTTATAGTATTAAATGCAATAGTAACATAGAAGAATAGTATTTATTAACTAATGTGCTTTCCCCTCAGTGATTCTTAATCTGTGTGCCTTCCCTATTGAAAACCTTTGAGATATCCATTGCCTTAGGCAGGATTGTTACTTTGTTTAAAGGGAACAAAAGAGTCAAATCCTTTGGCTTTGGAGTTTCAAAGACCGAGATCCAGGCATAGGACAAAAAGATCTGGAATGATAAGTATTTTCAGTCAGAACCAGTTTTTCCTACCCACCCACCCCAGACTTGAAATTTGCCACTGGGTAGGAGAGAGAAGGATCACTCCAGAGGAAACAATGGTGTTCGAGCTGCTCTGGTTGTCTGAACCAGGGGAGGGGCGATAAGGCTGGAGCCTCCAGAATGTTTTAGTGGATGTAAGAAGGGCAGAGTTTTGTGGTTGAGGTCAGGAAGCCAGAGAGTCTCACAGGACCCCAGCTGGACACGGAGGACACTGGAATAAGGATGTTTGCACAGAAGTTCTGTACAGAAGGGGTCTGAGATAGCTACAGAAAGTTCCCCATGATCCAACCTGTCACGAGAGTATGTTCATGAGATAGTCTTTCCCGAAAATCAGCCTGGCAACTGCTCACATACAGTAGCTATGTTATTCACTCAGCTTTTAGTGAATGCAGGTTCACTCAAAGTAGAACATCAATATACATTAATATCCTACTCACACTCTAACAATCTAAGAGAAATATAGCACGCGCACACACACACAGAGAAATCAATGGAGGATAATGGGCCCGAGTCCCAGAGTCTCTGTCTGAGCATCCAAGAGACAGAAAAGTGGGCAGGGGAGTTGTCATCATCTTGCAAGGAAAGATCTCTGGAGCCAGGTGGGCAGCAGGGCAGAAGAAGTCCTCAGTCCAGCAGGGCAGAGCCTGCATTGGCTGATGCCAAGGGAATTCAGCGTGGCGTGGAGCAGCCCTCTGGTATGTGGAGCTCAGCTGTCTCAGCAGTGGTCTAGAAAATGCCTCAGATATACCTTGAAAGTGGTATATTCCACTTCTCTGGCTTTTTTGATAAATGTCTTGGCACCACTGATGCCAACTGGGGGATTTCCCCAGAAGCCTATCTGTGGGTGGTCCTGCTCTGCAGACACGGCTGTTCTGACCACGTGTGCGGTATCTTGTATGTGTCTCCTTGCCAGACATGTCTGCTCTGACCACGTGTGCAGATATCTTAGGTATGTCTCCTTGCCAGATGCATCTGCATGAATTAGGTAGTTTCCTTCATGAACCAAAGTGTCACAGCTGACTGGAAGCCATCTTGGCTGACGTGAGTGACTCCACGTTGTTTCTCATACTTCATGCTATTGTGACTGGACCGATGACATATTATTGGTCCTGCTCTCCACACCACCCAGAAAGGCTCAGGAGAACAGAGAAACCTGACCTGCTAAAAAAGAGGGGATTAAAAGTAGCTGAGAAAGTAAAAGCTGAGACTATCAGAAAAAATGAAGACCGTTCAGGTTTGAATAAGGATCTAAGTAGATCAACAACCAGAAACCTGATAAAACCCAGGTGTCTCAGTGGATGCCAGCAGGGAGAGATGACAGCCACCATGACTTGGCACCATGTAAGCTCCCCCATGAGTAGGTTCAACCTGGGGATCAGGTGGAGATTCTGGTTGTGCTGAACTCTCTCCAGTGGACCAATCTGGCAGCAGTGGCTTCAGATAAGACACTATGTCCCTGTGGTATTGACCCTACACTAAGATGAAGAAAGAACATTTACACCCAGGTTTCAATTTAGTTATTTCTCGTTCCGAAATCTGAGCCATTACCCTTTACGAGAATAATAATGAGTCACTTTCATATTATTCAGCAAATAGTGTGGTGACAACTCCCTCATCATGTTAAAAAGAAAAAGATTCTTTATGTCAAAATAAATTCCAGATGGATCAAAGATTTTTAATTCCAAAATGAAACCCTAGAAAATATAGGGGAATATTTCTTTAATTTTGTAATGTGAATGGCTTTCCTAAACATGACAAAAAAAAATCCCTGAGAAACCATTAAGGAAAAATGCCCCAAAATATGAACAAAGTTAACAGATCAATGTCAGAAAGAAAGAAAAACATTTGCATATTTTGGTAGTACAGAAGCTAATTTTCTAATTTACATAGTTTTTGCACAAACTGTCAAGAAAAAGTAAAAATAAAACTAATAGAAAAATGAGCAAGTAAGTGAAAAAATAAGCAATTTACAGATATAGGAACAAAATGTCCAGCAGTCAGCAAAAAAATTCTCAATCTGACTCATAATTGAAGAAACACAAATTACAAATAAGTTTTCATCTATCAGATTGACAAAAATTTTTAAGTTTATAATATCCAGTGTTAATTTACTTATGGAGAGACAAGTTATGAGGAATTCTGGCACTTTTGATGAGAGTTTTAATTAGTGTAAATGTTTTTTAGTGCAATTTAGTAATAATGATCAAAATCAATAATGCATAAATACTCTTTGATTCAGCAACCCCACTATTAGGAGTTGACTGTACTGAAAAAATAATGTTCCCACGGATTAGAATTTTTTCCACAAAATTATGTGTAGTAAGAATGAGTGGGAGAATAATCCAAAGGCTTATTAATGACTATAGTAAAATATATTGTGATATCCTCATAAAACAGCATATTATGCAACCATTTTTTAAAATAGTACATTTTTATGAATGCAAACAGAAGGTCTCTAAGCCATTTGATTAAGCAAAATAGCAAAGTATCTATCAGCGCCTATAATAAAATCCCATTTGTGAAGAATTTGAAAAAATATCTGTGTACACATACATGCACATATGTAATATTTGGGCAATTATATTTTTCTACAAAAAATACAAGAAGCTGAATGATTAGCTTCAAAGCCATTACCAGGGACAAAAGTGGTGGCCTAGAAAAGGGTGGGTGAGTTTTGTTGTCTTAACTTTCTGTGCTCTTTGTGCATAACATTACTTTTATTTCATTAAAAAAAAAATAACCTTTAAAAAAATCGAAGACACGGAGTTGTGTAGTTTTTCTTGGTTTAAAATTAAAAACCACACTTCAGTAAGTAAAATGTGCCTCTAGAGACCCAGACAGCTGCAGCAAGGAGAGCATTTTGTCAGGCTTGGCGTATTTCTAAAGTACTGGTTTAGATATTACAAATATCTGATTTCATTTTCATACCTCAAATGAGTTCTGTGAACCCTAACCGAAACTAACTCAACATCTAAGTACAAGTCAGTGGTCTGCAGGTGTTCACCACTTATGGTTAGTCCCTAATTAAATCAATCAGTAAAAAAGCATCAGCATAGGTTTCTAAGTTTTGTTTCCTAGTGTTTTGGCAAAAGGGATTTTGAGAATCAAGACAAGGGAAGCCATGTCACCCGCTTGTAGGCAGGCAAATCTACCTTCCCTGTTCTCTTCCCCGCCTCTATAGGACTGAATCCCACCAGCCCTCCGGTTCCAGCTTCAATGCCACTTTCCTGCCACCTGCCCATGAACGCCTCCCACCCTACCCTCTTTATCCTCTAACTTGGTTGCCTATTGATTTACTTCTTGTCTCTTATTATGAATTATGGTTATTTTTATTTGTCTGTGGAACTGGTTTCATCTCTCTTCCTCATTGGAATGTATGCTCCTGGACAGCAGGGCCGAGGCTGACTTGTCTAATGCCCACTTAGTATAATCCTAGTGCATGAGTAATAGTAAGTGCATGCGGTATAAATAAAAATACATAATAGTTGTGTGTGTATGACAGACGATACTATTCACAATAGCTAGCTTTATTAAGTGTATATATACACTTTGTGTAATATTCTAAGTATTGATACAGTCATGCCACACTTAAAACAACTATATGAGGTGAATCTCACTACGTTTCCTATTGACAGATAAGAACACAGATATAAAACAGATACAGCAGCTTGACAAAAGTTGCCACCAGCTACTAAGGAAAGAAAATTATATATAATTATATATATAATTATAAACAAGGTCTATGTATTATGTATATACATATATATAATTTACATTCACATGTGAAGTACAGAATAGATATTTTATTTTTTAATTTTTAGCTACATAAAGAAGTGGGAACTCTACCACCATCTAATTAAAACACTCCATTCTAATTCCCTTTGACATGGAAGGAGAAAGTACATCTCTCATGAATAGTGAGAGAGGACTTCCTTCTGCTTCAATCCTTTGGAAAAGCACATCAATTCTTTCCACAAACTCTGCAAGTAGCTTCACAGGGCCCACTCTGCGCACACTTTCGTGTAACTACAGAGGACTCCAATGAAGCCAAAAGCAGCCAGTGACCCATTCTATTGTATGCAGAATACAACTGTCACTTCACTATTTGTATCTGGCATATGGTTGTGTGGTGTCATCATTATCAACAGCAGAAGCAACAAAAATAATTCCGAAGCATAGTACCTGAAGTTTTAAAAGACCGCATGAAAACTGATTCCCTTTACTTTATGGCTATCACAACGAAAAAGGTAGTATGGATAACACAAATGTAGGACATGTGGGACATTTCCTATGAAAGCTCAATGAGAATGAATCGAAATATAAAGATTAATGCAAAAGAAAGATTCATTTACTTTGACAAAAAATGTCCTACAATTCATTGCTATTTTCTTGTTCCTAAAGTAAGTCTTTCTTTTGTTTTCAATGCACATGGGTCAGGGCTCTGTAAATTATATGCAGCCTAAAACAGCCACACTAATTATAACAGTGCATATGTATTTCTTTCTCTTACCCAGTGGCTGTATACACACCAGTCAGGAAAATCATGCTAGCAATCTTCATTTTTAAAAACAATAGTTACTACAGGACTCTCTGAAATTAGTTCTCCATAAAGTGTCTTTATGGATTTGAAACAACCAAAGAAACAAACTTTAAGCACAGCAATTAAGCTACTGTTAAAACTTTTTGATAATAGTAAGTAGAACATCATTACCAAACAATCAAAATCATTTTAGACTAAAGGTTCTCAACTGGGGGCAGTTTTTCCCCTAGGGGCATTTGGGGGTATGTGAAGACATTTTTGATTTTTGATCACAAATTGGAGAAGGGGTTGCGGAATGCTAGTGGCATCTACTAGGAGTAGGACAGGGAGAGGTCATGTTGACAACTGATCCAATGGAAATGTCAAGTGGACAGTAGAATATATATACACAGAGCTGAGGGCAGAAGTCAAGGCTAGAGATAGGAATTTGGGAGTCATCAGTTTATAAATTTATAGTGTCACCTGAAAGGGATCTTGCCCGGAGTGGGTCTGCCTCTGGCCGGCCAGTACGGGTTATGTGTGGGTTATCAACTTTGTGCAGGAAAGATTTCACAACATAAGCCCTGGTGATTCTAAGTGTATACTTATTAAGGCTGGGGACAGTGAAACAAAGGAAGGATTTAGGGTTCAAGAAGCAACAGGAGAGAGTCTAGGTGGCCCTCTGCTTTGGCTCTCGAGGAACATTACAGGACAGAAGTGAGCAGAGACCGAGTTGCTGTTAGCTCACTGAAAAGTCTAGTGTACAAGAAGCAACAAGAGGAAGCATAGGCAGTGCTCTGCCTTTGTTCTCTAGAAATGCTATAGGGAGGAAGCGGGCCGGGCTGCAGGGACTCAATGAGAAGAAAAGGTCACAGAGAAAGAAGTGAGCCAAGGTGGGGCTGATTTTAGCTCACTGAAAAGTCAGAGAAAAGGGAGACAGGTTCATGGGGTAAGCCTGGGGCAAACTGCCACTGCTGGTTGCTCCTCTAGTTGCAAGTCTCGTGGGGACCATTATAGTTTAGCAGAAAAAAATAAAGATGCATGCCTGAGAGGAAAGAAAGGTGTGGGCATGTTCCAGAGAGAGCCTGTGTTGTGTCTTTGTGTTGAGGGTTCTCATCAGATTTCTAAAGGTAGAATTTTAGCGGGAGATCTTACAGGAAGATCTCAATAAAATAGTCATCCACTTTACGCTGATGCAGCAAAATGGTATTTATTCCTCTGACTTCATCTGTCGGTGGCTGTGGCTGGCCCAAATGACACTAATTGGATTTCTGTTATCTATACCCCTGAGTAGGGTGATTTAAGCTATTTAACCTCTCTGTAGGGAGGAGAAGTGTAAACTATTTACTTTTAAGTGTCCTTGGTTACAAAAGGCAGGATTTTGCAACTTACTAGATGGCTGTGAACTGCTTGGCGATTTAATTGCCTCACTCCCTGTTCCACTTGTTTGGGCTTACTAACCTGTCTCAATGGGACTGAAACAGATGATCTCAGAAGTGAACACATAGAAAGAAGAGAAAAAGTTACATAAGCTCTAATAGACTGTATTTTCGAAAGATGGTCACTGTACTTCTTGCTTATACACATTGCTTATACACTTGCTTATACACATTGGGACTCTCAGAAGCGGACTCTATATCCCTCCTCTTGATTCTGTGTGGGCTTGTGCGTCATCATGAAACTAATATAGTAGAAGTGACACCATATGTTTTCTAAGACTAGGTCAGAGGAGCACTTGTACTTGGAGCCATGGGCAATGATGCAGGAAGTTCAACTACCTTGCAGCTGCCATCCTGTGATGAAGCCAAGTCATACGAAGAGGCCATATGTAGGCTCTCCAATTGACAATCTTGGTTTTCATTGGCTGGTAATGTGTAGGACTGTGAGCACTGTTGACAAGGCACAAGAGTGAAGCTGGGTTCACTGTGAGGGCCTTTATATCCTGCATCCAGCTCTCAACACCCTACATAGTGACCAGCCTCAGCATCTGGGAGGAAATCAAGGAAAACTTATTTTCCCTGTAATTATTTAGCTAGTAATTAGGAAAAAATATATTTTTTAATTTTATTTATTTATTTTTAGAAAAGGGAAGAGAGGGAGAAAAAGAGGGAGAAAGAAAGGGAGAGAAACATCGATGTGTAGTTACTTCTCACGCACCCCCTACTAGGAACCTGGCACGCAACCCAGGCATGTGCCCTAGACTGGGAATTGAACCAGCAGCCCTTTGGTTCACAGGCCAGCACTCAATCCACTGAGCTACACCAGCCAGGGGAGAAAATGTATTTTGAAAGGACTAGTGTTATCATCCATTATTCTAGTATTGCTTCCCTTTGCCTAGTGATGGTGAGAACTCAGTGATAGAGTTGAAGATGCACCTGGCACTCACCTGTCTTTTTGTCTGCCCACAACATTCTACACCCATCAAATAAGAAAAATACTGCATTTACCCTGACACACCTATGAGGAAATACACTCATTGTCAGTGCTCTGTTTTTCTGTCACCAACCTGTCACCCTCATTACCTGCCAGTTTAATTTATAAAGTAAATTAGGTGCAAAGGCACCCTGACCATTGTGACTCAGCTGTTTGGGAGTCATTCTGCAAAGTGAAAGGTCACTGGTTCGATTCCCAATCAGGGCACTCACCTGGGTTTCAGGTTCAGTCCCCACTCAGGGCGCATATGAGAAGCAGCCTATCAATGTCTCTCCCTCACGTTGATGTTTCTCCCTCCCTTCCCCTATCTCTAAAAATAAATAATTTTTTTAATTAGGTGTGAAGGCACATGTATCTGCTTACATACATTGCTTCCATATCACCTAGTGCTATTGTAGATTACCAGAACATGGTTTGTATGCTCAAGAGATCTTTATATTTTTAAAATTGCTTCAGACTATTTGATATTATAATTATTGTAAACACATTCATCTACAATGCTACTAGGATGAGATGAGAATTAAACTTCAAGGACCAGAAAGAAGGGGCTTGTCTGTCTCATAACTGTTCTGTAATATATAATACATATTACTCCGTTTGTTTTTTATTTGGAATAATTAGTTATGAATTATTTCTCTAAAATAGAAGACAATTTTAATACTCTGTAACATTACATAATTTATAAGATTACCGATATCCAATGATGTGATTACAATAATGTATTTATACCTGAGTACATAGGAAAAAACTAACAGTACCAAAAGTAATGTGTTTCTCTGGGTATGGCTAAATACACACATTACTTGACCAAAAAATAATAATTTAGAGCATAATTTAATAATACAAAAACATTTAATGTCACATATTCCTAACAGAAGTACAATTTGATTTTATTGTTCCATTTCTTCATGCATAATGTCAAAATATCAGTTCTTTGGTCCTCCAAGACAACTTAATGCACAGAATAAATTTGGAGAATTTGGAGAGAAGTAGTTTTTACCTTGAATTATCAAAATTATTGCCATCACTTCTCTATGATCCAATTCATATCAATATAAAAGTCTTAATGTATTGGCAACATATCACACAACATATTCACATTTATGTTCAAAACTATGGTCTCAGCTATAATGTAGAAATCACAATTATTAGAATCTGGAAATCTTTATTTTTGTAAAATATACTGCTTAATTTATTCTTATTCTTCAATGTAAAATACCTCATATTTATACAATTAAATGTCTCAGAGTTTGAAAACAGCTTACATATATAGCATCTCATCTGACAGTGGGAAACCCACTCACATTAGGTGAAATAGGTGCTATCTTTATTTTCCCGGTGATGAAACCGAGAGTCTTGCCCAAGAACAGGTAACTAGGTTTGGGAGGTCAATGACCAGGGCACCCCGCAACCAGTCACTGCCTTCGTATTGCCTAATGGAAACTGTTGCTCTGCTGGGCCAGAGTTGTCTTCACTTTAATATCACTCATGGTTTAGTAAGTGAAAATAATTTAAAATTACCAAAAAATGAATCTCCATACTTCTGAGAGCTTCCAAAGAAACTCCTAACTAGAGAACAATCTTCCATACTAGAAACTGCTACAGAATGATCCCAAACTGGCCAGAAGCAGAAAATGTGCCTGTGAGTTTTATTTTTACAGGGTCTTCAAGTCTCATTTTACAGAAACTTTTACTCCTGAAAAATATTATTTGACATCTAGATTGACTACGATAAATAGTTTTCCACACTTTTCAGAGGATGGAGCTCTTGGAACCCTGTGAGGAAGCAACACAGAGCCTCGTGACTTAGCCCCACGTGATAGAGTCATCAGCTCCCTGGAAGTGGTGTCCGGGTCACACAGATGATCCAGCTGAACAGTCAGTGAGTGGTTATCATTGGCTCAGTGTCAACCGGGTGGGAACTGAATGGAAAATCCCAAAGGTAAATTTGTTTAACATTTGCCATCAGTGACCCAGAGAAATAGAAAGCTTATTTAAGTTTGCAGCTGGATAAGAGAAAATGTACTTTCTGGAAGTAAAAATTTCAAAAATGAAGAGAAGGAGTACAACTGAATTAGAATTTAAATATCTTTAATTGGAAAGAAGTGGTCAGAGAAATAATCAAGATCAATAGAACTAGGAGCGGTATAGTATCTTCAATGTACAGAAAAGAATTACTGGCAATTGCTTGCCCTTTTGATGTCTGCTTCTGAAACTCATCTTCACAGTGGGCACACACGTCCATGATACACACACACGGTATACCAAAAAGAAATAAAATTCAGATGGAAAAAAATTGTGGTAGGTATCTAGGATTTTATATAGAAACTTTCTTTCCTAAATTTAGTGTGACTCAGAAGCTTCTAGTGAAAGAACTCTTTTCCTTAAGAGTTGTTCTTGTCATTGTTGTGTGTGTACCTATTTGCTTTAGGATGTCGTACAGCCCCCTGGCCAAAACAAAAGTATGAGAGGTGGGGGAGGACAGAGTCAATGGACAAGCTGAAAATGTTAAGTGATTAGGCTGAGATGAGATTACGCAAGCCATAAGGTGCACAACGTGTTAAAAATAAAATTTAAAACTTGTTTAATGCTATGCTTATTCTTGTCAAGTGGATAATTCTGCCTTCTCTATTCAGCCTTATTCAAAGACAGATCTCTGAAAATAATGTTAAATGTTGAATGATGACAAACCTCAAGCTATGATGTAGACTAGATGACAGAGAAAACTAATGACATCGTGTTGAAAACTTTTCTCTCTAAATTTGCAAATGCTGAAATGAAGAATGTTTCATTGTCCATTGGCCTAATTTCTTTTTCCTAAGAATTTCCACAAAGATTTTAGATGAAATAGTCTTATAAACTGTGTATAGAATAAACTGAGACCACGGCAATACCCTGCAGTTCAACTAGAAGGGGCAAACAATAACTTCTTTTATTTTTAAAAAATAATTTTTGCTTATGGGTGGGACTTCGCTACTTAAAAGAGGGAGGGCAAAAAGATGATAGGTTTGTTTTTTTTAATCTCTATAGGTGTCGTGAACTGGACAAACTTTTCAGTAAAACAAACATTGTAAAATGTTCCAGTTTTAGGAAACCAATGCATAATTGATTAAGTCATGGTACTTACTAAGTTGGGAGGTAAAGTTCATACTTATACATTGTTTCCATGAACCAGGCTACTTAAAAATACACCCATTTAGTTTGGAGGTACCATGTGTAAGCTGTGATGAAATACTTCTCCGCCTTTTGACTTTTCAAATCGGCTCATTTGAAAAAGGACCATCTACAATGCTCTGTGCATGTTTGTGTGTGTGTTATGTGTGCATTCATGTGTGTGAAGACAAACATGTATGTGAGAAACAGGGGTCCCCCTTCACAGGAGTTCTGGTTTTTTCATCTAACTAGCCAATCTCTGACTTCAACTCTTTGGTTAGAAGTCCAGAATTTAATCTTAAAGAGGTTTGGCTTTATATAGGAATTTAACTTGAGTTTTAATATTTTTTTTTGTAGTCCCATAGAAGAAATTACGTGGTGTAGGACAACTACGATTAATGAAAATTTTATTAATTTTCACTAATTATTTCATGACAAATTATGAAGGAAGGCAGCAATGAAACTGTGGAAACACTGGGATTATCCTGAAAGTTTGGAGATTTTTTTATTACTGGATTTGCAAAAAATATATATTCTGAAATATTTTTAAGAAAGCATGAAATGCCATATCACATCACATTAACATATAGATATTGTCACACATGCTAAAAATATGGCCTATTTATTCTCGCCAAGGACAACCCTCCCTGAAATCAGCTTTGAATATGAAATACATTGCATCTCTTCCTGTCTTTAGTTGATAATTCTGCCATACTTGATTAAGCCAAGTTTTTAATCCGTTTCTAGCTCTGCAAATAGCAACAATTTACGGCAAAAAAAAATTAAGTTAAACAAATAAAAGTGTACTTTTCATATTCCCCTCAGGTTTCCCTCACCTTCTGTCCTAGTTTCCTAGAGCTGCTGTAACATAGGACCACAAACTGGTGGCTTGCGCAACAGAAGCGTGTTGCCTCACGGTGCTGGAGGCCAGGAGTCTGAGATTAAGGTGGCAGCAGGGGCGCTTCCTTCTGCGGGCTGTGAGGAAAGAATCTGTCCCAGGCCTCTCTGCTTGGCCCGTGGAAGGCCAGCTTCTCTCTGTGCCTCTTCACATGGCCTTCTTCCTGTACGTGTGTCTATCTCCAAATTTCCCCTTTCTGTAAGCAGACCACTCATACTGGATTAGGGCCCTCCCTAAGAACCTCACTGGAACTGGATTACCTCAGTAAAGACCCTGTCTCCTTATAAAGTTGCATTAAGGTGCTGGGAGTTAAGATTTCAACATATGGATTTGAGGGAGGTGCATACAGCTCAAAGCGTAACACCACTGCAAAACTTTTCTTCTCCCAGAAAAGTCTTCATGTTAAAAAAATATCTGAGTAAAGAGAAAAAAATTCAGACCGTGTCTCTGTGGGTGTGAACAACTTGGGTAAGGTAGAAGCTCTAGGTCTACACATAGGTAAGTGTAATATCCAAAGAGATTTATTGAAATTTTTCCAAGAAGTTAAAAATTAATAATTATAATATGTATCAATTAAAATTCTTTTAGGTGCAAGTGACAGAAAGCCTGATCCAACTTGGCTTAAATGAAAAGAAAACGTGTTGACTGGTTCCTGTGACTGGAAAGGCCAGAGGATGGGCTGAATTCGGTGATCGAGCAATGTCATCAGGACAAAGTGTTTCTGCATTTTTTTATATTACTCAGCTCTGCCATTACCTTGGCTTCATCCTCTCAGATTTAGGCCCAGCAGGAATAAACATCTCAGAAGTCATCTACAAAATTCTCTTTGTGTCTTTCTGTCTCACGATGGGAAGTGCGCTCATGCTAACACCCACAGGGGCAGGGAAAGGGGTAGCTCCAAATCAATCCGGACTCACAAACCACACATCCAGAATCAGTGGGGAGTCACTTCTAACTGGGCAGGTGGACAATGAAAGAGAAATAATCGCTAAACAAACATCAAAGGGTGCTACCAGAAGTGGGGGAAGTGGAGTTAATGGATGAGGGATGCCAAAATCAACAAATATCCACTACAGAGACCCAAGTGGAAAACCCAGAAGTAAGTGGGCCCACTCAGAGATAGTATTTCCTTACTTATACAAGGCCTCCATCAATTCAATTAATATTAGCAATGGGTTTTAAGAACTTATCAGAATTCACATATGATGCTGAATTATCTGTAAAATGAATATCAGCTAATCTTCTAGTTTTGCATGCAAAAACCCATCGTCAACTACACTTCTGCAGAAGACGCCCAGTAAGTGAAAACAATGGCTGTGATGTATTGAGTTTGAATAACCAAAGTGGCTCAAGAATGTAGAGAATTACAGGCAATGGCCAAAAGAATAAGCCGAAGTGAAACTAGGATAGGTATTATCTTGTGAGTGGCCTTTTTTCTGTCTCTCAAGCAAAAGAGAGTACCTAACACTATATCCGCTGAGGAGAAACCAATATTTTATTTCCCAACAGACTAAAAATATTTTTCAATTTTATTTGTACACAGGGGTGCAATATTATGCTAAGTGAAATAACCCAGTCAGAGAAGACAAATATCATATGACCTCACTTACATGTAGAATCTAATGAACAAAATAAACTGATGAACGAAATAGAAACAGAGGCATGGACACATGGAACAGACTGACAGCTGTCAGAAGGGAGGAGGGAGAGAAGGACTGGATGAAAGGAGGGGAAGGGATTAGCCAAAGAGCACACACGCATGACCCACAGACACAGACAACAGTGTGGTGGTGGCCAGAGGGAAAGGAGGCAGGGAATGGGTGCAGGTGAGCAAAGGTCAGGAAAATGGGGACATCTGCAATAGTGCAAAAATAAAAATAAAGAAAAAATTTTATCTGAAGATCTAAATTACTGAATCTATCTCCTCATTCATTAGGACAGTGTCACAATTAGTGGAAATGTTATTTCTGGGTTCACACTCAAACTATGGCAAATCACTGGGTGTAGATCTTTTATTTCAACTCATTGTTCATATATTTATTGAATTATATTTAGGACCTAGGGTCTGAAACATAATCAAGAGAATATATGTTTGAAGTGGCTTTTCAGTTAGAGATGAAGTATTTTTGTTATAGCAGATTTTGTGGCATTGTTCCTTAATATTATGTAGTTTTTCACTTTAAAATCAACCTGGTAAATCCATTAGACTATCTCCACCTTTGAATTTGTCTATCTTGCTTTTTCGGCCAAGAGAGGAAATGCTGTGAGCCTAGGAAACACAACCAACTTCATCATTTTTAAGCAAGAAGTATGGTCTGCATTTCATACAAAAATATACCACTGAAATTTATGTGTTTTTTTTTTTCTTTTTTTCTGTAATGGGGTAGGGTCAAGCTTTGTACACCTCTCTCCCTGATCTTCTTCTCATTATCTTTCAAAGGAATTCTAAGAAAAGGAGAAAGGATTAGATCAGACAAAAAATACTTTGGGCCCTACTTAATGTGAAATGAGTTCTAATTATCAGCTTGCCCACAATGCACAACAAAGAACCAGCAGAATGTGGTTAGGAAGTGTCAGCAATATTAAATGTGTTACTAATTATTTCTGTACCTCATCAACAACTCAGCGGTTTTATTCTTGGTAATCATGACTCACCCTCTTCATCCATTTATCATTTGGATTGGTTGCTATTATAGGTATTGGTGTGGCTTTGTGAGAAAAGTGACCCAAACAAGGCACTAGGTTTTGGATGTCACTCAGAGACCCACCCTTCAGCCACTTCTCTCCAAAACCGTATTCTGCCTGTTCTTACTCTATCCTTTGATTTCAGGTGGATGACTGAAGAGTGAACAGTGTTGCTAAAAATTGAAGTCCAACTTGGAAAAGGCTTTTTATAAGGTTTGTTCTAAGAACTATGTTTTCAGTACTATACTCTGAAACATTTCAAACACTACATAAATGTCAGCAATAGATATGCATTACCATATATATGTCTACATTTTAATCCTAACATTTTTAATACTCATGAGGTCAGTAATTTTTAATGTATTCCTATAAGCCTAAATCTAAAAGTGCATAAACCATAGGGTGCACTCAATAAATACTTGTTAAATAAACATATAAATAAGCTGTGCCCAGATATCGTCTCACAGCTGCAGAAGTGGTAGGGCACAGAGCAGTGACATGAACTTATCTGTCTTTGTCTTCTGGAGAATGAGAGTTCTTGGGAAGATTGTATCAGGTGAGAGGATTCCAGTCAAGATGATGGAGTAGTAAACACCGAGCTTGCATCCTCCCATAACCACATCAGAATTACAACTACAGAACAATCAATGTGAAACACCATCTGAAGATTAGCTGAAATGGAATTCCTGTAACTAAGGGTATACAGAAGAAGCCACGTCAAGAATGGTGGAAGGTGCAGAGACTCAAAACGAGATAATCCCACACCAATGTGTGGCAGTTGAGAATTGGGGGGGATATCTTGGCTACAGAAGTCCTCCCAAGGAGTGAGGGAACACAGCCCTTGGCTACAGAGGTCCTCCTGAGGAGCAAGGGCTCCAGTGCTGAAGGAGGAACCTCCACAAAAAAAGACTTTGAAAATTAGCAGGTATTCCCACCAGGTGAAATGGTGGGCTTCTGGAAACCCAGGTGTCCTCTTAAAGGGCTCACACACAGACACACTTGCTCAAACATTTACCCTAAACTCCAGCAAAAGCACAGCAGGCCAGAAAGCACAGAGACATAAGGGGAGAAACTGAATTGTGTGGCTTCAGAGAGAGGGTTGGAGAAGCAGCTGTTACTGTTCCTGTGTTGAGTTCTCCCCCAACACAGCACAGGCAAGCATCAAATCTGAATCCGCATTAACCTAGTGAACTCACCTTGGGTGTGTTCACTAGGTGAACTAGGTGAACTAGGTGCACTTGGTGACTCCCTGAAGCCCTGCCTCACCCAACTCACATACAACCCTTGGCACTTTCAGGAGCTGTACTTCATAGGCAGCCATCCTTGGCACACACTGAAGACTTTAAAAAACTCTCCAAGGTCTGCAAGCTCCAAGCAGTGTGCCCTGAGCCTATTGTTGAGCAGCCCAAGGACCAGCACAGCTGGCAGCCAGCCCAGGGTTGCAGCATGTCCTCTCCCACACACCTCCAGGCCCAACACAGGCAGCTGTCAATTGTCAATAGCTTTGTTACTCCTACCATGTAGCCCCAGGCCCAGCACAGGCACTACTTGAACTTAGCTTGCATCAGAGCCCTTCTAAGAGACCCCAGAACCAACAAGCTCAATGGTCAGCTTCAGACCACAACAAAGCTCCACAAGATTAGGTCCACAGATGACACAACCAAAGGGTGGTCTCCACAGGCACCAGAGGCCTACTGGGACAAATGCCACTCTGTGGAGTCAGAACTTGCACAGTAGCTCACAGGTTGTGCTTGTGACCAGTCCTCCTAGCCAATCAGCCTGAGGGTCAACCCCGCCCACTGACATGCCAACAGTAATCAAGACAACTGTAACAGTGGAGCACAGATACATACACATGAGACACTTGTGAAGCACCTGGGTCAAGTGACCAGGGAAACTGTGCCACTGGATCCCACAGGATACTGACTACCTAAGGCCCAACTGCCAAGAGTGGGAGATGTAGCAGATCAACCTACTAAAAGAAACAAACACAGAGAGGCAGCCAAAATACGGAGATGAAGAAACACATCCCAAATAAAAGAACAAGAGAAAATTCTAGGGAAAGAGCTAAATAAAACAAAGGCAAACAATCTACCAGATACAGAATTCAAAAGACTAGTTATGAGAATGTTTTATGAGTTCCAGTCAAGATGTCAGCATAGGCAAATGTGGTACTCAAATCCTTCCACAACCACATCAAAATGACAACTAAGCTACAGGCAAAGCATCATTCTTAACCACCTGGAATCTCTCTGAACAGCAGTTCTACAACTAAGGATATATGTAAAGAAGCCAAATCAAAACTGGTAGGAGGGACAGAGATGCAGAACAGGCTGGTCCTACACTTACATGTCAGTTAAACATTAGGAGGGATTTCTCAAATACAAAGGACCCACCCTGAGAAGCAAGGGGTCCCAGCCCCATGCTAGTCCCTCCAACCCAGGGTTCCAGTGCCAAGAAGAGAAATCACCATCAGTTCTTGCTGTAAAAATCAGCTGAGAGTGAAGCTGTGTGAGGCAGAGGGCTTCTAGAGTTCCAGGCATTTCTGTTAAAGGCCCATGTATGGACTTCCTTTGACTTTCTACTCAGAGATCCAGCCATGGGGCAGCAGCTTGAAAGGCACCAGGGACACACAGAGAGGAACTGAATTGTCTCTCTTTGGCATGAGAGCTGGAGGGGCAACTCTCTCCCAGACAGAAGTACTGGCAGAGGTCATTGTTTCTTTTCTGAACCCTTGACCCCACACAGCCATCAGGTGGAGCCATATCTGAGTCTCCATCATCCTGACTAAATAGTTGGCCTTGCCCTGGTGATTCTCTGAGACCGCCATGCCCCACCCACCTTGTGGGCACAACCCAAGCCATGCCCAGTAACTTTTCCATGTGAATAGCTTGTATTGGCTCATGCTGTGGACTTTCCTAAAATCTCTCAGACAAGGAGAGTCTGGCCTCAGCATGCCCTGTATCTCCTGCTAAGTGGCCCCAGGCCTGGCACTAGTGGCAGCTGAGCTTGGTTCATAGAGTGGCCTCTTCTGGATACCTCCAAATCCAGGACAAGTAGAAATTATCAGCAGACAGCTTTGTAACTCATGTCAATGACCCCCAGCAGGGCACAGGTGACCTATGACATTGGCCTGCACCTCCCAGGAAGCCCCAGAGCTAGCACACGTAGTGGACAGCTTCGGACATCATTAAAGCACTGCCCCATTTCCTCTACAGGAGACGCACTCAAGGGGTGGACTCAGCAGGCACCAGAGTCCCAGTGAAGTAAGTCATGCTTGGAGTAGTGAGCCCCTGAAGAGCATATCCTACACAGTAGTTTTAGTTGGTCTTCATAGCCAATCAGCCTCCCGGTAAATGCCTCCCTTTGAGGCACCAACAGCAATCAAAGTTCAACTACAATAGGCGGGTGTACGCAGCCCATATGGGGGATGGACCTGGAGTGTCCAGCTCGGCTGACTGAAAAATCTGTGCCACAGGACCCTACAGGACACCTTCTACATAACGCCATTTTACCAAGCCTGTGAGATGTAGCAGCTCTACTTAACATGTAGTAACACAGGGAGGTAGCCAAATTGAGGAGACAACAATACGTGTCTCAAATGAAAGAACAGAGCAAAACTCCAGAAAAAGGACTAAACAAAATGGAGACCAGCAATCTAAAAGAAACAGTGTTCAAATACACTCTTTAGAAAGATGCTCAGTGAACTTAGGGGGAGAGTCGATGAACTTAGTGAGACCTTCAGCAAAAAGATAGGAAACATAAAAACAGAGATAAAAATATAAAAAAGAACCAGTCAGAAATGAACAATACATTACAGGGAATAAGAATGAAGTAGATGAAGCAGGGAATCAAATGAGAGATTTGGGAGATAAGAAAGCAGAAAAGATCCAATCAGCCAAAAGAAAAAAAAAATCTAAAATAGTATAAGGAGGTTCTGGGAAAACTTTACATGTACCAATATTTGCATCATGGGATGCCAAAGGAGAAGAGAGGAGCAAGTAATTGAAAATCTATGTGAAAAAATAATAATGGAAAATTTCCCTAACCTGGTAAAGGAAATAGACATACGCGGTCTGTCCAGAAAAAATCCAGCCATTGTTAATACAATGAGAATGGTTTGCACAACATCTATGTAACCTGGCAGCCAAGGAGAGTGGACTGGAATGTGCATGTGTGAACAATGATGATTTCAGTGGGCACAGAAGATGATGTTGAGTGAGCATGTGTACTGTGTAGCCATCACACTCAAAATGACTGAGTGAGTAGAGCAATGAATCTGCATCAAATTTTGCATTAATTTTGAACATTCCTCCATGGAAACTAATGAGATGGTTCAGAAGACTGCAGCTATGAGCAAGTGGTGATGAGCAGCTTCATCAGAACAATGCACCCACTCATGCATCACCTCTCATGCAGAGTTTTTTGGCAAAACGGGAAATCACCCAAGTGACTCAACACCCCTACAGCCCAGATTTGTGCCCTATGACTTCTGACTTTTCCCAAAACTAAAATCGCCTTCAAAAGAGAAGAAATTTAAGACTACTCATAAGATTCAGGAAAATAAGACAAAGCAGCTGATGGAAATTAGGAGAACTGTGCAAGGTCTCCAAGTGCCTACTTTGAGGGGAAATTAAGGTGTCATTGTTCTATGTACAATGTTTCTTGTATCTTGTATCTTCTTCAATAAATGTCTCTATTTTTCATATTATATAACTGGACACCTACTGGACAGACCTCATACATGTCTAAGAAGCACAGAGAGTTCTACACAAGATGAACCCGAAGAGGACAATGCCAAGACACATCATAATTAAAAGGCCAAATGTTAAAGTCAAAGAGAAAATCTTAAAAGCAGCAAGAGAAAAGCAGCTGGTTATCTACAAGAGACCTCCCTTAAGACTGCCATTTAATTTCTCAACAGAAACTTTGCAGGCCGGAAAGGATTAGCATGAAATATTCAACGTGATAAAAAGCAAAGACCTACAACCAAGATCACTCTACCCAGCAAAGCTACCCTTTAAAAAAATAAAGCCTTTGCATATGCTGCCTACAAGAGACTCACTTTAGATGGAAAGACAAACACAGACTAAGTGTAATGTGATGGAAAAGATATTTTATGAAAATGGGAACAGACAAAAGTTAGAGTAGCAATACTTATACCAGACCCAATGACTTTGAAGTAAAAGCTACATAGCAAGAGACAAAGAAGGACTTAGCAATTCTAATTCTGGGTATTTACCCAAAGAAATCAAAACAAAGAAACCAAAGTAAACTGAAAAGATGTATACATTCATATGTTCATTGTAGCATTATTTGCAAAATAGCTAAGATGACTGGATAAAGAAGTGGTGCATACATACAAAGAATATGAATCAGCTATAAAAAAAGAAGGAAATCTTTCCATCCACAACAACATAGGTGGACTCAGAGGATATTAATTTGAATGTAATAAGTCTGACAGAGGAACAAAATGCCATATGATTTCACTTGTGCGGAATCTAAAAAATGAAATAAATGAAGAAGCATAACAGAAACAGACTCAGAGATACAGAGAACATTTTTGTGGTTGCCAGATGTGGGGGAGGGGGTGTTGTTGGGAGGATGGGTGAAAATGGTGAAGGGATTGAAAGTACAAATTGGTTGCTACAGAACAGCACAGAGATATAATTACACCATAGGGGATATAGTCAATAATATTGTAATAACAATGTATGATGTCAGATGGTTATGAGTTTTATCAGGGGGCTCTCTTAGTAAGTTATAAAATGTCTAATCACTGGGGTGTACCTCTGAAGCTAATACAATATTTTATGTTTACTATAATCAGAAAGTAAAAACATTACTCAAAAAAATTCCGTGAACTTATGGGAAGAAGAGATGAACTCAAGAGATTTTTAAAGAAGATTGTAAACATGAAAAAAAGGAATACAGAAAACATTAAAAAGTTAGAAATAAAGATTACAATAAATGAAATGAAGATTACACTAGAGGGAATCAAAAACAGATTAGATAAAGCAGAGGACTAAATCAATGATTTGGAAGACACAGTAGCTAAAACCACCCAACTGAAACAGCCAAAAGAAAAAAAAATTTAAATGAGGGAAGTATAAGTGACCTCTGGGACAACATCAAGTATACCACCTTTTGCAATGTATGCGTACAAGAATAAGAGAAGAGAGAACAAAGGATTGAAAACCTGTTTAAAAAGCAAGGACTAAAAACTTTCCTTACATGGTGAAGGCAATAAGCATACAAGATCAGGAAGCACAATGAGTCCCAAATAAAATTAACTAAAAAGACCCACACCAAGACACATCATAATTAAAATGCTCAAGGTTCAAGACAAAGAGAGAATCTGAAAGCAGAAAGAGAAAGCCAGTTAGTTATCTACAAAGAAACTCCCATAAGACTACCACCTAATTTTTCAACAAAAAATTTGCAGGCCATAATTGATTGGCAGAAAATATTCAAAGTAATGAAAAGGAAGCGCCTAGAGTCAAAACTTGTCCAACCAGCAAGGTTATCATTTAGGATTGAAAGAAAAAGAGCTTCTTCCCAGGCAAGAAAAAGCTAAAGAAGTTTGTTATCACTAAACCAGTGTTACAAAAAATGTTTGAGGTATTTCTTTAAGAAGAAGAAAGAAAGAAACATAAAAAGGATAATAAAATGGCAATAACAATGCACCTATTAATAATCACTTTAAATGTATATGTATCAAATGCTTCAATCAAAAGATGTAGAGAGTGGCTCAATGCAGAAGACAAGACCCCTATATATGCTGTCTACAAGTGATCCATTTCAGATTGAAAGACACACATAGACTGAAAGTAAAGGAATAGAAAATGATATTTCATGCAAATGGAAACAAAAGAAAAGCAGGGGTGGCAATACTTATATAAAAATAGACTTTAAAACAAAAGTTATAACAATAGAAAAGGACATTACATAATAATGATAAAGGGATCAATACAGCAAGAAGATATAGCCTTTACAACATTTACACTCCCAGCATAGGAGCACCTCAATATATAAAGCAATCTTGATGAACATAAAGGGAGAGATCAACATCAATACAGTAATTGTATGGAACTTTAATACCCATTGACATTAATGGATAGGTCATCCAAACATAATATCAACAAGGAAACAGTGGTCTTAAATGACACATTAGACCAGATGGATTTAATTGATATTTTTAGAGTATTTCTCCCCAAAGAAGTTAAATACACAATCTTTTCAAATGCACATAAAACATTTTCAAGATAGACCACATGTGAGACTACAAAAAAAAAATCTCAATAAATTTAAAATGATTGAAATCGTGTCAGGCATCTGCTCCAAACACAATGTTATGAAACTACAAACTGATCACAAGAAAAACCCTGAAAAACATACAAACACATGGAAGCTAAATAACATGTTAGTTAAAAATGAAAGGGATAGCAAAAACATCAGGGAAGAAACCAAAAGATACCTTGAAGCAATTGAAAACACAGTGCTGACCAGTGTGGCTCAGTTGGTTAGGTGTCATCCTTCAAATCAAAGCATTACTAGTTCCAATCTTAGATGGGGCACATTGTGGGTTATGGGATTACTCCCCAGGTGGGGCAGTTGGGGCATGTGTGGGAGGCAACCAATAAATGTTTCTCTCTCACATCAATCTTCCTCTCCCTCCCTATCTCCCTCATTCCCCTCTCTCTAAAAATAAATAAATAAATACTCCTTTTAAAAGGGAAAGAAAATGAAAATACAATAACCCAAAAATCTATGGACATGGCCAAAAGCAGTTCAAAGAGGGAAATTCATAGTAATACAGGTCTACCCCTGCCCCCCCCAAAAAAAAGAAAGAAAAGAAAAATCTGAAATAAATAAACTTACACCAAAAGGAGCTAGAGAAAAAAACAATAAACAAAGCCCAGCCCTGGCTGGTGTAGCTCAGTGGATTGAGCGCGGGCCTGCGAACCAGAGGATCGCGGTTCGATTCCCAGTCAGGGCACATGCCTGGGTTGCCAGGCCAGTTCCCGGCAGGGGACATACAAGAGGCAACCGCACATTGATGTTTCTCTCCCTCTCTCCTTCCCTTCCCCTCTAAAGATAAATAAATAAAATCTAAAAAAGGAAAAAAAAAATCTTAAAAAAAAAAAATAAAAAAAAACAAAGCCCAGATTAGTGAAAAAAAAAGAAGACAATAATACAGATCAGAATAGAAATAAATAAAATAAAGTCTAAAAAAAATACAGAACATCAATGAAACCAAGACCTGTTTCTCTGAAAAGAAAAAAGAAAAAAATGATAAACCTTTAACTACACTCATCAAAAAGAAAAGAAGAGAGGACACAAATAAATAAAATCAAAAATGAAAGAGGAGAACTGACAGCTGACATAGCAGAAATAAAAAGATTATACTGGCCAAGATGAAGGCATAGGTAGATTCACTTTGCCTCCTTGCACAACCAAAATAAGGACCACAACAAATTTAAAAACCAAAAATACCCAGAACTTCCAGAAAATCAAACTGTACGGAATTCCAATAACCAAGGAGTTAAAGAAGAAACATTTGCTCAGGCTGGTAGGACGGGTGGAGACAGACACCTGGGGTGGAGAGTACACATGACAAAGCAGTGGCTGGAGGACCCAGTGGTCCCATATTTGCATGTGGATAAACCAGGAGGAACAACTGGGGAGCGAGACAGACCACACAACCCAGGGCTCCAGCAAGGGGAAACAAAGCCTCAAAACCTCTGGCTGGCCAAGATGGAGGCATAAGTGGACACACTGTGCCTCCTGGCACAACCAAAAGAATGACAATGACAGTTTAAAAACAAAATGCAACCAGAACTGACAGAAAATTGAACGGTATGGGGGTCCAACAACCAAGGACTTAAAGAAGATGCATTCATCCAGACTGGTAGGAGGGGCGGAGTCAGGCAGCGGGCAGAGAGGACTCCTGGCAAGGCAGTGGCTGGTGGAGCGGGTAGGCCCACATCTGTGTGCAGATAAACTGGGAGGAACACAGTACAGTTCAAAACACCGGTAATCAGGATGCTCATGGAAATGGTTGAGCATGGTTGCAAAATAGAGGAAAAAATGAAGGCTATGCTAAGTGAAATAAAGAAAAATACACAGGGAATCAACAGTGAGGGGAAGGAAACTGGGACTCAAATCAATGATGTGGACCAGCAAGAAGAAATAAACGTTCAACCAGAACAGAATGAAGAAACAAGAATTCAAAAAAATGAGGAGAGGCTTAGGAACCTGTGGGACAACTTTAAATGTTCCAACATCTGAATCAAAGCACATCATAATTACATTACACAAGATGAAAGATAAGGAGAGAATCCTAAAAGCAACAAAGAAAAAGGAGATAGTCACCCACAGAGGAGTTCCCATAAGACTATCAGCTGATTTCTCAAAAGAAACCTTACAGGCAAGAAGGGGCTGGTAAGAAGTATTCCAAGTCATGAAAGGCAAGGACCTCCATCCAAGATTACTCTGTCCAGCAAAGCTGTCATTTAGAATGGAAGGGCAGATAAAGTGCTTCTCAGATAAGGTCAAGTTAAAGGAGTTCATCATCGCCAAACCCTTATTATATGAAATGTTAAAGGGACTTATCTAAGAAAAAAAATATGATCAAAAATATAAATAATACAATGACAACAAACGCACAACTGTCAACAACTGAACCTAAAAAAAGACAAAAAACAAAAATAAAAAGAAAACAACTAGCACAGTAGCAGAATCACAGAAAGAAATGAAGATCACATGAAGGGTTATCAGCA
The DNA here is from genome assembly GCA_039655065.1 of Glossophaga mutica. Taxonomy (NCBI): domain Eukaryota; kingdom Metazoa; phylum Chordata; class Mammalia; order Chiroptera; family Phyllostomidae; genus Glossophaga; species Glossophaga mutica. Next base: position 147,769,605 of record CM077303.1, on the reverse strand, counting down.
GGAAAGGGGATATGGGAGGAGAATGGAGGAAAATGTACAGGGAATAAGAAGCATAAATGGTAAGTACAAAATAGACAGGGAGAGGTTAAGAATAGTACAGGAAATACAGAATCCAAAGAACTTATATGTATGACCCATGGACATGAACTAAGGGGGGGAATACTAATGGGGGGACGGGAGCAGGGCAGAGGGAGTAAAGGAGAGAAAGAAACGGGATAACTGTAAGAGTGTAATCAATAAAATATATTTTTAAAAAGGAAATAAAAAGATTATAAGATATACTATGAGCAATTACATGCCAACAAATTGGACAATCTGAGAGAAATGTACAAATTTCTAGAAATACACAAGCTTCCAAGATTGAGTCAATAAGAAACTGAAAATCTGAACAGATCAAGAATGGCAAACTAAGGTAAATCAGCAATTAAAAAAACTTTCAACAAACAGAATTCCTTGCCTTGATGTCTTCACAAGTGTATTTTACCAAACATTCAAATCAGAAATAACACCTATTTTTCTTAAACTGTTCCAAAAAATTTCAGGAAGCAAAACCACCTAGCAAAGGAAAAAAAATCAACAAAAGACAGCTTAGTAAATGGCTGAAGATATTTGCCAATGATAATCTGATAAAGGGTTCATATCCAAAAAATTTTAAGAACTCACACAATATAAGCCATAAAAACCAACGATCCAGTTAAAAAATGAGCAAAGAACCTGCATAGACATTTCTCCAAAGTGGGCATACAAATAGTCAAAAGACGTATAGAAAGATGTTCAATGTCGATAATCATCAGAGAAATGCAAATTAAAATCACAATTAAATATCACCTCACACATGCTACAATGGCTATCATCAATAAATCCACAAATGACAACAGTTCATGAGGATGTGGAGAAAAGGGTGAATGATTGGTGCAACTACTGTGGAGAGCAGTATGGAGTTTCCTCAAAAAATTAAAGATGGAATTGTCTTATCATCCTATGTTTCCACTTCTGGGTATATACCTGAAGAAACCCAAACCATAATTCAAAAGAGTATATGTACCCCTGTGTTTATTGCAGCATTATTTACAATAGCCAAGATTTGGAAGCAACCCAGGTGCCCATCGATAGACAAGTGAATAAAGAAGAGGTGGTGCACATATACAATGAAATCTACCGAGCTATACAAAGAATAAAATCTTACGATTTGCAAAAATCTGAATGGCCTTAGAGGGTATTATGCTAAGTGAAATAAGTCAGACAGAAAAGGACAAATACCATATGATTTCACTTGTATGTGGAATCTAAACGAAGTAAATGAACAAACAAAATAGAAACACTCATATAGAGAGAAAATAAATAAACTAAGGGTCAGCCAGATGTGTAAAAAAGGTGAAGGGATTAAGAAGTACAAATTTGTAGTTACAAAATAGTCACAGAGATTTAAAGTACAGCATGGGGAATATAGTCAATAATTCTGTAATAACTATATGTGGTATCAAGTGGGTACTGGAAATATTGGGGAAACACTTTGTAAAGTATATGATTGTCTAACCACTATGCTGTACACCTGAAATTAATGCAAAGTAATATTAAATATAAACTGTAATTGAAAAACAAAATTTTTGAAAAGAAAAGATGGTGATGTACTAAGTCTGAAGATGGGGAAAGAGGTTTTGCAATTTTGAAAAGAAAGGAAGAGTGTGAAATAGTCATCTAAGCAAGCAGGTAAGTTAAAGGACTAGCCAGAGAAAGTTCGTTTGCTTGGTAACATTAGATTTAAAATGACACCATTTCATGTGGTTGTGTGTTTTGTTTTGCATCTGTTATGTTCAACAGGACAAGTATAAGTGGACAGAGACAGAAGCTTGGATTTAACTATAGTTTCAACAAGCCAACTACAGTGAAACCCAAGGACAAAATCGTCAAGGAAATATACAAGAGAATGATCTGTATCAATTGCCTGTGGAGTTTAAGTGATTAAGGAGGAGAATGGACATATCACGTGGGTGAGGGACCCTGAAATGTTGGTAGGATCGATGGATTAAAGGTCGCAAGAGGATAGAAGATTTGTGCATTTGGTCTGATGATACCAAGGCCTTGCCAACTTGTTTATGCTTCAAAAATTTCTAGAATTTATCCAGCATTTTTAGTTGAGTAGTTGCTCCAAATGATTCTAATCATATTACCAGAAATAGAACCTCTTCTTAACTTTTAAACTTGAATTTATTTATTGTCTTCCCTCAAATATTTATATAAGTACAGTAGCCGGCTGACAAAACTCAGTTCAGGTATTCAGCAGCTCCTATCTAGATTATTGCCACAGCCTCTTTGCTAATTTCTTTTTTAAACCATTTTATAGTTATTCAGAATAAAGATTTTTTCCCCTCAAATATTAACTTGCTTAGGGCTTGCATATAGATAACCAAACATTGAGGAATTACATTCTTTGCTATCTCCAATCCCCAAAATCCTGCGTGGTACATAATCATTTTTAAGTATTAAAATCCCCTTACATGCATTTTCACATCTTTTATATTTTGCATTGTGTGCTTTATTACAAAAATGTGCATTGTTTGGTGTTTCTTCCTATTTTCAGTTAAAGCTTTGATTTTAAGATCCATTCACGTTGCTCAGTACAGATCTAGTCTGTCGTTTTACACAGTTGCTTAGTTCTTCATGGTGAGCAACTGTGCCCATCTTATCACTTTCCAAGGGACAGATACCCCACTTGTCTCCTAATATCCACCATTACAAATAATACTGAACCAGGTGGTAATTCCTTGAGCATTCGTACTATACCCAGGAATAGAATGATTGGTTTATAGATGTAAATATAATCATAGTTGAAGAGATGGCTCTCAGAATGGCCGTTCTGGTTTACTTTCCACCAGCAGGTATGAAGGTCTCATATCCCTAACAGTACTTGGCATCAACCAGATTTCCAAGTTAATAGAAGTAAAATGATATTATTTTGTTCTTTTAATTTAGTTTTTCACTATGGTAAATTAATTGAACATCTCAATTTATTTATTGGACATGAAGGTTTTCTATTTTTCTATTTATGTTCTTTTTTAAATTTAATTCAAAAGAACCTATGCACCCCTATGTCTGTAGCAGCATTAGTTACAATATTTTTTCTGTTTATATTGTTTAATTTTCTATCCTTTTTGTTAATTCACAGGTATTCCTTGTATACTCTGGACATTTATCTTTTTAAAGATATTATCGTCTGACGCAGACACCAGCTAGCAGTGTCCGAGTCATTATGGATGAAATAAAACATACACATGGACTACCGAGTCCGGTGGAGGAAAAGGGACATCATGGCTTTTCTCTCAAAGGGAGCAAAAAGCCTCGGCCTCCGCTGCGACAGGCCTTTATTCTAATATCGCCTCACATTATAAGATGGTCCTCATTTACTATGCACAGGTTCGCTGTAGGTGGTTACCTTTTACAAACAACAAAGGAGCCAATGCCCCTAATCACATCACTGAAGAAGGATATTAGCAAATGAAAAGGGGAAAAGTGGTTGAGCCAGTTACACTGGTCCTTGCAAAGTTTAGCATGGATTTTAGGAAGTTACAATAAGCACTTGGCTCTCCCAATCCAGGGTGAGGGAGTTTTAGCAAAAAGCAAGAAGCAGCTTAGGTATATTGCAAACCTGATTACCCACAAGAGAACCTATCTGTGGGTGTGGGTCCTGTGCATCTCCGAAAGTGGGAGCTGGGCCCACGCCATGCAGAAGGGTCTGCCACAATTATCCAGAACATTTGTATTCTCTAATTCTATTAGCTCTTAACTTTGTCCATGGCATCCTCCATCAAAATTTATCAAATTTAGTATAACCAAATTCATCAATATTTACCATAAACAGTGTTCCTTTGAAGTTTTATTTAAACAATCATTTCCCATCTCTATGTCACAGGTATCATCCTATGCTTTCTTCTGTTAACTACATGCATAGTTTTACCTTTTACATCTTGAGCTTAGTTCCAAATACTTTGTTCGTTGCAATCCAGTTTATGTTTCTGCCTATGGTAAACAAGGTTTCCCAACATCTTCTAAATGATTCATTCTTTTCCCTTCAACGTGAGTTGTCTCCTTTACCATAAATTAAGTACATACGTACATATGCACTTGGGTCTCTTTGTGCTCTCTCTTCTATTCTGTTAGTCAATTTTTCTGTTCTTGGGCCAATTTCTCAATATCATATACAGCAAGCAAGAATCACCCTCGCACAAACACTTTTTAGTCTTCTTAAACATGACTTATTTGGGAACAATGTCTTCCTAGTATATGGAAAACACAACTGGTATTTTGATTGGAATGATATTTATAGATTAATTTAAATTTATAGATTAATTTATGAAGTGTGTGGTATTTTCACAATATTAAGTCATCTCAACCAGAAGCAAGAAATGTCTATTTATAAAAATCATTTATGTTATTTATTACAGTCTTAAATTTTTCCACATAATTGTGTGTTCTTTTCTATAATGTGGTAATTATATTTTAATTGAATTTATTCAGGTGACATTGGTTCACAAAACCACACAGTTTTCAGGTGTACATACAACTCAAAAAAACATCACCTGTACACTGCATCATGTACCCATCTCCCAAAGTAGTCTCCTTCCATCCCTTTTATCCCCCCTTTGCCCACCTCCACCTACCACCACCCCTTTCTCTCTGGCCATCACCACACTGTTGGCTTTGTCTATGTGTCATATTTTTATTTATATATAATATAAGTATATTATATACTTATATGGCTTAATCTCTTCGCTTTCAGTTATCCAGTCCCTCAAGCTTCTTCCCCCTGACAGCTGTCAGTCTGTTCCTTGTACCCATGCCTCTATTTCTATTTTGTTTGTCAGCTTATCTTGTTCACTAAATTCCATGTGTGTTCTTGATTAAGCCAATTTTAGATACCTTACAGGTCTTGTTGCTGCTTTGAATTGTATTTTCTAGTCGATTACATGTTGTCTCTCCAACATCATCTCATTCATTGTTCTTAAGACACAGACTCTCACAGGTGCCTCAATTCCAGTACAGCTGATTTAAATGCAATAGAATGTTGCCCTGGCAGGATAGCTCAGCCTATAAATATGACAGATTAACAGATCAAAAAACTGCATTTGGATAAATAAACTTAGTAGTTGTACCATATGAGAGTATACCCCTTGTCCCCTATATTTTGGCATAGACCCCCACATGTCCAGTTAAGGAGGAGAAAGAACTCAATTTACCCTCAATATGAATAGTAGGGACACTACTTTTTTTTCATAGCAAAGCCATCACATAGCATGGAAGACTTGGAGATTTGGGTGTTAATTTTAAGACAGATGTGAGCATGTTTGTAGTCTAAGGAGATGTAGCCATGGAGGAGAGAGAGCATAACGACTCTCAAGTAGAATGTTGGAGTATGGAGAAGAGAGAATGAATGATTGGTGGTAAAAAGAAAATGAAGTAAATTCTTGGGAACAGGGGGAGAAGAGATCTCTCAGGCTTCAATTTACACACATTTACTGAATGTTGGCAATGCAGCAGGTCCCGTACTCAACTCTGAAGAAGTGGGGGTCAAGTAAACAGTCACAGTCCGTGTCCTCTTGGAGCTTGGAAGACAATGAGAGATCCAGACATTGAGCAAGTAAATGTGAGAGCATAAACAGAGCTGCAGCCTTAGAAAGAAGTAGGGACATGTCCTCCTCTATGATGAGAAGGAGAAAGAGGGAAGAGCAAATGTAATGAGTGTCTGATGTAAAGGGAGGCAGGAGTTTAGGGGCATAGTGAATCACAGCTTTTCATCATCCCCAAAACTAAAGTAAAATATATCTACTAAGAATGAAGGGAAGCAACTTACAATTGGTGCCATAAGGAGAACAAATTTTAAATTACAAGTCTAAGGACAATATATGGGTGAGTCCCAGCATCAAAGGACCAGTTGGGCAAGAGAGTATGGTCCTAGGATCACATGTTTCAATCATCTTGGATGCTTCTAACTATGATTCCTGCACAGGTCCTATCTGAGACTCACTAAACCAGAGTCCCTCATGGTGGGTGGGCCAAGGAGCTACATTTATATCAAGCTATTCAGGTAATTCCTATGCACAGTAAAAATCAAGAAGCACTGATGAGATTGGGCTAAATTATAATGTATTTTAAGTTTCTCTGTCAAGGTTCAGCAGCAAATTCCTTAATAATTTCAGTCCTTTATAAATAATTACATTTGATTTTTAAAATTGATTCTTAAAGGTTATATTTCTCTTCCTTCATTCTAACACTTTTTTTCAAAATTATATTTATTATTTGCTTTCTTAAAATTATTGCAAATTGGAAGGAATAAGAAGCTAATTTTTTCATCAATAGCTGTAAATAGTTTCATATTTGCAAAATATCTTTTTGCTTTTCGAGGGAAAAAATATCTACTTTAGAAAGCTTAAAAATTGGATTCTAAAAGTGAAATCTGGCAGACACTACCAAATAGTATATTGTGTTAACTAAATTTATAGTTTTCAAGTTCTAAATCTTTCTATATTCACATTGTCTCAGCATCCACCTTTAAGTGAGATCTAAGAAATTGAAGGTTATTTCTAGTATTGAAAATAGATGTGGGAAACAATCAAGAAAGTTTGAGAAGTCCTTAAAAAATTCCTTGAATTTCACAGACAGCTTTAAATGCCAAATCAAACAGACGATGTATAATAGTAATGATCTAGAGGAAATATTCTCTTAGAAAACTATCCAGTGAATAATATCCACCTTTTCCTAAAATAACATTTGTTAAAAAAAAGTAAATTAGTATGTAGGTATATATTAGATAGAGATATACAGATATATTCCTATTGCAGCATGAGTTCTAAAACATTTATAAATTTGTTCATGTTAAAAGGAAGGGAAATTTAAAAGCTTGACAACATAAATAAAATTTATAGGATATACAGCTTCATTAGTTTCAGCAAAAATTTATTTCTGTATGTTGCACTCTAAATTTTAATCACAATAATAATTTATCTACAATACACTACATATTCAAGGTGTATCATCAGTATCCAATCTGGAATTTTTTGAAAACAACACCCACTAAAAGAAATGTTCTTTAACAGTCATCATTAGGACACACTGCAAAAAGTATTTCTATAGAGCAAAACAATAGAGAATGACATTCTAATATTGTAATTTAAAGCTACATCATTTGTTTTTAATAACTGGCATTAAGTACATTTACATATTTTATTTGTCAAGAAAAATGTTTTAATCGATGAATGGATTTTTTTAAATATCCTAAAGGCATACTGGACTCTGGTATCCCGAGGCACAACTTGTAAGTAGCTTTTTATAGTTAGTTTAAAGCTGAGACAAAGTGTCTAAAATAAAAAAAATTTAATCCTAAAGTTTCTCAAAAGATAGACCACAGCCATAAAGAGTTTTCCTCTCAAGCTGTCTCTCTATACATCACTTCATAAATAAAAGAAGACATAACACATTTAATCATTTTTATGTAATCATTTCCATAAAATGAGTGATTGTCTCACATTAAATGAGTCTCCTTGTCAATTCACTCAACAGCCACAATCAAACAGTAAAGTTGGATTATAATAGTTGTAAAATTAGCAATAACAGTTTATACTTAATGTTCCTTACTACGTGGCAGGCATTGCCCTAATGACTCCTCTGTTCTGCACACAGCGGCCGTAGTGATGCTGGTGCAGCCACAGCGGGATTGTGCCCCTGCTCCCTTCGGAGCCAGGCAGTCACCTCCCGTCTCGCTCAGCCCACATCCTCACTCAGGCCTAAAGACCCTACGTGGTCTGCACGCAGGTTTTTCCCTTGTCTCATCTCCTACCACTCTCACACAGGGCACAGTGGCCTCCTAGCCATTCTCCCTACATGCCAGTCACAGTCTGCCTTAAGGGCATCACAGTTGCTGTCCCCGTAGCACAGAAACACTCATACCTACATATCTGCATGGGTCATCCTCTCACTTCCTTCAGATCTTTATTCCCAAGGCACTTTTTCAGGAACACCTTCCCTTCTGCCTTATGTAAATTTGCCTAACTCCCCCCATACTTTCAATTCCTCCTGCCTGTCTCTTTCTCTTTAGTATTCTTTTGCTAGCATACTTTATGTTTTTCATGTTTATTTTCTGCCTCCCCACTAGAATATAAATTCCACCAGGGCAGAGATTTTGTCTGTTTTCTTCACCACCATGGCCTCAGTGCCTAGAAAGGTACCCGGTATATAATAGGCGCTCAATAAATGTTTATTGAACTAATGAAAGAAGGAATTAAACTTCACCGCTAATTTCTGAAGCAAATAGAGGAGCACAGGCTTGTGCTTTAAATTTCTTCTCATGGAGAAATTTAAAGTATGGGAGCATTAATAACAATAACAGGTTAGACAGAAATCGCCTGCTTCGGCTGTTACTCTTCACCAAAGCGAGAACTGGGGGTGGGGAGCGTGGGGAAAGCAGTCTCTTTTCTAACCCTCAGTTCCTGATCCATTTGAGGTACTTAATAAGTATTACTTGTATACTCTTTGGCCCAGTTTTTAAGTCCTAGGGCTCTGTGGCAAAGCTGCATTTCTGCTCTGTATTAATCCATAACATTTTAGCATCCAATCATTCTCAAAATTTGATTTGTATTCTCTGGTTTGACCAAATCTAGGCTGGAATATTTCTTGACATAAAAAATACAAAGTTGGAAAGCACAAGACCTATAATTGTGAGCATAAATCAGCACAAAGAGCAGCCTCATTCTTGTGGCATCTAAGCCATGGCAGTGGCCCAGGATAACAATGTTGCTTGAGAACATCATGAATGCAGAATGCTGGCTGTGGCAGTCTGCCCTCCACGAGTTCCCCGGTCTTGTTGTCTAGGACTGAACCCTACCTGCCACCACGATGCCCTACTCTGCCTTGTGTGTGCCCACGCTGGCTCCGCTCACCTTCACGGCCACCTGTTGAGGCTCAGCTGTGTTCTGTGACCAGGGATTGCCATGACTCGAGAATTCCAGGTTACTAGCTTGCCAATGATGATGGAAAGTTTGGGGCTACCAAGGAGTGGACTCTTAATAAGTACACATTAAATACTCTTTATAGAGTGTCCAGGATGGTCTGCTGCCAATGTTGTCACCACGCGAGTTGAGCATGGCACAGTGGAAAGTTCACAGGCTTTGGGACTGGACAGATCTGGGTTCAAATTCCAACTCCAGAGTTTTATAAAAATAGCACACACTTACTAAAAACTTACTACATACCAGCTATTAAGCTAAGCACTTTATGTATATAAATCATTTGACATAATTATATGACATGAGGAAATGGAGTCTTATTAATATGCCCCAGGCCATGTAGCTAATAAAAGCAAAGCAGGGATTTGAACCCTAATTATTCAAATCTATTCTTTTAGACACTATTTTATACTAAGCTGTGGGTTGGAAAAGGGAAATTAACTTTATTAGCTCATGAGGATTTAAATGAAAAAAAAAAAAACAAATAACCAAAAACATAATGACTTCTCAGTAAAAGTGAAAAACCTGTCAAATTCGATGATATTTGAATTATAGTTAATTATTCTGTGTTAATGGATTGTTTTACATGTTTAAAGAAGAATTATTACCTTTAGAAATATATAGAAAAACAATTATAAATGGAATAATATTGTGTCTGAACATGCTTCAGAACAATCCAGTTAGTAGGACAGGACACAGACGAAATGAGATTATCACGGTAATTACTGAAGTTAAGTGATGAGTACACTGGGAGTATACTATTCATTCCACTTGTTTTTAGATTTTGGACTAACAAATGTTTTTAACATATCCCTTTAAAAAATGTAAAGAAAAAGTGTGTGTGCGTGTGTGTGTGTGTGTGTGTACAGAAAAAATAGACTTATTTTTATGGAGTCTCCATAAATAGAAAATAAACCATTTGGATTCTTATGAATGAAACTGATCTTTAGATATATGGTCTCTTAAATGAAAAGTTGCTACAATATAAAACAATGATTTATCTGGAGACACATTTAAAAAGTAAACCTCAAGCAATACCGTTAGTGATGTTGAACTTGCCCTCAAAACCACAACTGTGTCCTCTGGCGTGCATCCCCAGATTGATATGGTAACAAAATGAAGAAAATCAGCGTTTTCTGCTTCACACACAAAGCATTGAAATCTGGTCAACTGCAATAAGCGGAAGATTAGAGTTTTCCTGGCCAATATATGTTTTAAGGGGATAAAACACTTAGGAATTTTTTTCTTCAAAACATCTTTTAGGGTCCTGAATTGGAAAACTATCACGAAAGTACTAGATGAGTAATGCCAATAAGAGAGTAAGTTTAATTCATGCACTTCATATTTTCTTATAAAAAAACTAAATACATGAAATATGGGTTTCGTATTGTTAGATTTTTCCTCCAAGGAATTAAATAATATTAGAGACCCAGAATTTGCAGGAAAGCTCACTTGGCGAATCTGCTAATGATGTGACCTACGTCATCAATTCTACAATGAAAATATAGTAATTTGGTGGTGGTGTGATAAGGGCGAAAAAACCTGTTTTGAGGAAAAGAAAAAAAGATTGTAAACTTATATATGATAAAATGGACACCAGGTAGGAATTTCAGATCTGTCAGCCCACAAAATTTTTATCCGTTAGGAAAATATTACTGGCTTTTGTTATATTCACCAGTGAGGAAGTTCTCTTCGAAGGGAAACTCACTGTTAGTAGTCAAGTTTTCAATATTCTAAATTTCTTGTTCAAAAATCAATTTGTAGTTTTACCAGAAATGACTCTTTTAGCCATAGCAAAATAAGAGAAAACTGAGTTGTGCTTAAGTAAATGTTCAGAACACTGAATAGTCAGAATATTCTACGTATCTATAGAGTCACAGTGTAAGCTTTAGGACTAGAGGCAAGAATGCAAACATCTAGCCTTCTCCCTTCAACATTTTGGTGAGTCCCAGTCAGAGAGTGCAATTGTCATTCTCTTCATCCATTATCTTTTCAAAGAGATGAACCATTCTTTTTTTTTTTTTTTTTTGAAAGATTTTATGTATTTACTTTTAGAAAGAAGGGAAGGGAGGGAGAAAGAGAGGGAAAGAAACATTGATGTGGGAGAGGAACATTGATCTGCTGCCTTTCACAGACCCCCCAACTGGGGACCTGGCCCACAGCCCAGGCATGTGACCTGACCAGGAATCAAACCGGCAGCCTTTATGTTCACAGGCCGGCACTCAATCCACTGAGCCACACCAACCAGGGCACATTCTAGATCTCAGGAAAAATTATTATGAAGTTACAACTAAAAATAACATCTAGACCTGACCGAGTAGCTCTGTTAGAGCGTTATCCTGTACATCAAAATGTTGTGCGTTTGGTTCCCCAGTCAGGGCACATACTTAGGTTGTGGGTTAGATCCCCAGTCAGGGTACATACAAAAGGCAAGGGTGAGGATTAAAAATAAAAACAAAAGTAATATCTAAGGGAAAAATATGTAGTCTTAAGCAACTATATTGTTTCTTCTTTACTCTCCCACCACAATAACTATCAACAAAATTGGAAAAAAAGAAACTATAGTACCACAGAAAGTGCTACGCACAGACAGAAACTCCGACTTTCAATCCCAATTTTGTCTCACATCTGTGTAAGTCAGTTAGCCATTCTGAGTTTCAGTTTCCTCATCTATGAAAATGGTAAATGACCCTAAAGAGTTGGGGATAGTAAGATTAAATCAAACACACAGTTAAAGACCTAAATAAAACAAAAGAAAAATCTATAATTATTCTTCATATATAAATTTACTAGAAAACAATATCAAAATGTGAGCTAAAGACACACATATTTTATTTAGCAATGAAAGAAGAAATGTTCAGTGGGAAAAGATTATCTTTCAGAGGACCTTTATCACATGAATTAAGTTTCTTCATTATTTGGGCAAAACTTGTTTTAATATTTGGACCACTTCGTCCTGCAGATTTTCCTCTTTGCATTTCCACCAACTCAAATTCTGACTTGCTTTTGGGGGTCTTCATGCATTCATCATCTTTTCTGTGCTCAATAAGTCAAAGAGCAGTCAAATTAATGCTTTAAGAAATATATAGATCCACTTTTAAAAATTACACTCAAATAAAGTCTTACTTTTTAACACTGCTTTACATTTTAGTAATAATTTTCTTCAAGCCAAAATTAAAGTCAAGTCCACGGTTTCTTCTCTACCACACTCTTATCAATAATTCAGTCTCAGGGGAAAACATTGTAGTAGAAAGAAAAGGAAACAGAGAAAGAGAAAAACAAGTATAGTGTAAGAATGAAACAAAAAGAATTGATAGAAATAGAATGATTATAAGCAAAAATAAGTGATTTTTAATATAGATGATCTTTATTTTTTGACTAATCTTTATTATGAACTAAAATTCTTGTGTTAAGTTAAATTTGAAAACCCATCCTTTCAGTTTCATTATTATAATGCAAACATCTAATAAAAGTAAAATATATAAATTTTGTACAAAAAACTTACTATAAATGAGAAATTTGGGACTGTAACTTTTTAGTATTTTAATTACCTCTTTATTTTTTAATTCCACAACATATCTAATATTTCACTAGGTTAATGTCTTTTAAAATATAATTTAATAAGTACATGCATGAATTTGCACACAGATACTTTAAATGCGCAAATAAGAAAGTTACACAGTGTATTTTAATCACTTTTCAATCTGCCCATTGGTGTGACAGAATAAGACAATGAATCTTGATAGTCTAGGCAAAAAATGGAAAAACAGTATATTGTTGATGTCTTCATTGAATACACCACTCCCACTCAAAAAAAAGATGCTTTCAGAAATGTGTTTGGCAAACTCAATGTTCTTGTAGATCACGATGCTTCAGAAGCATGACTTCTCTGAGGAAACACTAGATCTTGTAACAGAAATATCTTTAAATCTTTTAGATAGCCAGTCCACAGGGAAAGGTTTAAGAAAGGATCAAAGCTTGTTCTTTCAGCTTGAATTATTCCATTACAGCTGAATGTGACATAATTACAAAAGATGTTGGATGTGGAATCTCATCAGGATTATCTGACACTCATCTTTGTTGAAAAAGTCTCCCCAGCTGTTGCTGTGATCGCCCAAATGTGACGGGAGTACAGAGTACAAAAGTACTTGTAGTGACCAGTGCTTGGGGTGAGCTTAGCTTCCTTAGGCCATTTTGTGACTTTCCACAAATATCAAGAGTATGGAAAAACAGAAAACGTTGTTTCAAATATAGTTCCATTTTCATCTGCAAAGCAGCTTAGAAAACAAAAATGCAGCAGCACCAATGAGGGGCTTATCTTTTGGCACATTTGTGTTTGATGCAGCCAAACTCATTTCGGCGCACACATTTCAATCAGAAGTGATCGTTTGCACTCCCTTGAAAATCTGTGTATGTTCTTATTTGTTTGTACAATCTCATCTTAATTTATTGCTCTCCTATCTTGATATCTGTTAATAGTTCGCTGGTGGAAATTATTAGGAATGACTCAGAAGGAGCATTATGACCCTGAAAATGAAATAAGCTGAATAAATATTTAATTTCCTACTAAGTTTTACTGGTTATCAGTAAATCACACTTAACATTTTAAAAGGTGTGACTTTTACCAGCATTTGCCAAAGTTTCTATTTTAAATATCACCAGAGAAGTTCAATTGTAAAATATAACATCAAACATAAAATGTTGAATAATTATTCATTCCAAATGACTTGGGAGAAGCAAAGAAAAAAAAAAACTTTCTTCCTTGTCGTGGATTACATTTTCTTCATACATTATTAATGAAGTTAAACTACTAGTAACATGCCAAATGTGCTGCACAGGAGATTTGTGCCTAATCCAGCACAAAACAGGCCCAGTCACATAATGATAGAAAAAAGAACAAATGTCAACAGTTTCACACTGGGACTAGATTAAGCAGACCGTACTTACTGATTTCTTACACAGGGATTATCTCACTTTTAGTGCTATGAGAAGGAAGGCCACACTTCTCCTATATTAACATAAAACTGCACCTGAGGGGGAAAAATAGAGAGAAGATGCTTCGTCCTCACTCCCACTCAGCCTCGCAGCGATAGAACCTTGATTTATTAAATACCGCAGACTTAAGCCATTGTTTGGATCATGGACTACATAAAAATGTCTAATAGTGATATACAACTATTAATACCTTAGAGATCAAATATAATATTACTTCTCATTGAACTCTGATTAGATCGTGCTTAAAATAACTGGTGTTTATTGTTTACCCTTCTACTTGCTAGGTTCAGAAAGCTGCATGTCTTAGACCATGGCTGGATTCTTTTCCAGGCAATATTAATGTTGAAAGAGTTTAAGGATTTTTCCCCCTTTAATCTCTGGAAGCGAAGGCTGGCAGCCCTTACGTAAGCAAGCTCCCATTGACTTCAGTGAGAGTTTAGCAGTTGCATAAATATCACAGGAGTTGGCTTCATTATTAGTCTTACTCAAAGGGTATGTACGTATTCACTGAAAGTGTGGTCTTCAGACTTTAATTATTCCTGTAGCCAGGATTATGTCTATTATTCATGTCAAGAGTAGGTACTATTAAATTACACTATATAAAACATTAAATAAATTTATTTATTTACACTTCAGTATACAGACATCACTGCGACCTCAGATATTACAACTGCCATTCTATCCAACAGCTGATCACATTACATCAATGATAACAAAACCTTCTAATGTTTCTGTGTTAAATAACTTCCCAAATGTACCCTTTTTAAAAACTTGATTCTTATAAAATGTTTCAAGGAACTTTATTTTAAGAGAAGATTTATCTTAAGACATACTTACATTTCACTCATAAATTATTTGTTAATTTATCTTTGTTCTTATTCCAACCATTTAGTACAGTGGCTAAGAAACCAATCATTTAGTCAGTGAGTGAAACATTTAATCATTTAGGGATATTTGCTTATATTGTTCCAAACAATGGTTAGCCATCTTGTTTATAAGCAATTGTGAAATAACTGTTTAGAAAATCCTGGCAATTAAAAAAAGTGAAAGAAACTTGAGAAATAGAAAATGGGATGTGTTAGGCCACAGGGCTTGACTCACCAAAATACAGATACAGCTTATCACTGTTCTCTAATGATGATCACTCAGAAAGAAAGGAATGGTTTTTCACCTCAGAGAAATCTCAGAGAGAAATACTTTTCCAGGTTAGTAGTATTTGCCCCAAATTCTTTTCCCACTAATTTTGATTGAAATTTTCTCTAATATGAATCTTCTTTGACAATTTATAACTCTACCTATGCCTCTGGACAAACATTCATTTCCAAAGAAAAAGTTGCACAAATCTTGCTGAAAAACAAATAATTAACCTCTGGTACACCTTGACTCCTATATTACATAGGGGTAGATACAGGCATGTCTGTTCACAATCATAATCATACTCTTGTAGGACAAGACAATTTTAAAGTATAATCATAATTTATCTCATTTATATGTAATAACACAATGGAATGGACATCACGGATTCTGCCAATGAGTATTCTGTGTAACTTTCTGTAACATGTAGCAAGAAAGTAGAAAAACAGGGCACCTATAACCAGGGCTTCTGACTACAAATCTAATAGTTTTTTCTTCCCATCAAGACAACCATTCTGTTAACGTTTATCCTCAGTTGCTATATGTTACCCCAAGAAAGTAAACTAAAAATTTTCAATCACTGGAAAGAACTTTGAAATATGTTTGCAATCCTCTTTCACTAATATTTGTTTCAGTGTTTCCAAAAGTGTACTAAGGAGACCACTGCTGGTCTTGGCCCTGCTTTGCTACTGCCAACGCTCCTTCCTGCTTTCCCAGTCTGTTCCATACTCACAAGCAGCTGGTTCATCCACAAGCAGTACTTCCAAAAAGGAACCCAAGACCCATTAGTAAACATCTACTTAATCTCCCCATTTAGAAGTATCATTTCCAGATAGATTATTTGGTTAATTGAAAGGAATTTCAATCCAGTGTGTTTGACAAAATATATTCATTCAAATTGAAAAGCAAAATATTTACCTATAATTTAAAAAAATACTTTTTTTCACCAAAATAAAGTGTCTTCTCACAATATTTTGTTAGAAACAGACCAAGGAGTTAAGAAATATTAATAAAGTCTTTGTTTTAATCGAGTGCTCTATATAAGTTTGCTAAGGTTCTGTAACAAAGTATTACAAACTGGGCAGCTTTAGAAATCCGAAGGCTAGAAGTCTGAGGTCAAGGTGTCAGCACCGTTGGCTCCTTACAAATGCTGTGAAGAAGAATCTGCTCCCTGACTCTCTCCAAGCTTATGGTAGTTTGTTAGCAATTTCTGGTATTTCTTGGCTTGTAGATACTTCGCCTGATCTCTATCTTCATGTTCACATGATTTTCTTCTCCCTGTATGTGTGTTTGTATGTGTCCAAATGTCCCCCTTTTATAAGGACACCAGTCTTACTGGATTAGAACCACCATAATAACTTCATTTTAACTTGATTTCCTTCAAAAAACTATTTCCAAATAAGGTCACATTCTGGGGTAGTAGGCATTATTAAGACTTCAAGGTGGCCTTTTAGGACACAATTTAACCTATAAAATGCACTAAATAAAAATAGTCTTTTATTAGTAAAGGAGCAAAATCACTTTTTGTGAGAGGTACCTTTAGATTCATGGTATGCAGACTCTGATCCTGCAGTCCTTACACAGGCAGACTATGTATGTGCAAGACCTTCAAGGATGTACCCCATGAGAAGCAAAAGCTCACACTTGCCTTGGCTTATTCGAGTGGCTTGAAATTCAGAATATCTAACCATTATCTTTATTTTGCAAATGATAATTTATAATAATAGCTTTCTAAGAACATCAACAGTTTATTAATATACAGGTATTTAATTTTCATAATATAAATAGTTGTATGGAATTGTGGGTTGAATTTTTCAGAGATAGATATAACAAGAATGAACCTTTTTCTTATACTAAAATCTTGGTAAGGAATTCTTTATTAGGGAGATAAGTTATATTTTTGTTCAGTTTAATTCCTTGATAGTTTCTTCATTCAAAAAAAGGGGGTGAAATCCCAAACAAGGGCCACATTGCTTTGAAGCAAGAAATGAAGGAAAGGAGGAATTAGGCCTGACAGCCTGCAGAGACAAAAAAAAAAGGGAGAAGTTGTCCTGGCCAGGTGGCTCAGTTATTAGAGCATCATCCTGTACACCAAAAAGTTGTGTTTTTGATCCCCAATCAGGGCACATACCTAGGTTGCAGGTTCAGAGGCAACCAATAAATGTTTCTCTCTCATGTTGGTCTCTCTCTCTCTTTCTCTTCCCCACCTTCTCTCTAAAAAAATAAAAATTAATAAACATGTCTTTGGGCAAAATTTCTTCACTTTTTTATGGTGAGGTTTAAAGAAAGGAATAGTCGGATTTCCAGCCAAGATGGAGGCGTAGGCGGACACACTGTGCCTCCTCTCACAACCAAAATTAAGGACAACAAATATTTAGAAACAAGAAAACAATCAGAACTGATAGAAAATTGAACTGTACGGAAGTACAACAACCATTCATCCAGACTGGTAAGAGGGGCGGAGTCTCGGTAGGAAAAAGTGGAGGTGCGGACCCAGGAACGCAAGTAGCAGCGTCTCGCAGTTCCCAGGTGCACGGGCGGTGGCTGGCGGTCCTCGGGCGCCCAGGCGGCAGCTGGTGGACCCCGGGCACAGGGGGGTAACTGTGCAGACCCAGTGAGGACGCACAAGGCAGCTGGCTGACCAGGGGGTCCCACATTTGCGCACGCAGACGGTCCAGGCAGAGGGGAAGTGGCAGAAGGGACTGAATCCAGGAGAGAGTGGAGCAGGCACCATTCTTCCCTCTCGGACCCCGCCCCCACCTAAAGCGTCACAATCCAGCGACTGGGCTGCCCCGCCCTGAGGAACACCTAAGGCTCCACCCCTCATACGTAATAGCTGTGACCAGACTAAAACCAAAACAAAACAAAACAAAAAAAACCCACCAAAAATGGCTCAAACCGGAGAAAAAATGAAAGCTCCAGTGCCAATTCCTCTAAGCAACGAAGAGATAGCCAACCTATCAGATGCACAGTTCAAAGCACTGGTCATCAAAATGCTCACACAATTGGTTGATTTTGCTCACAAATTAGATGAGAAAATGCAGGCTACAATACGTGAAATGAAGGAAGACACATGGGGAACCGATAGAGATGGAAGGAAAACTGGGACTCAAATCAATGGAGTGGACCAGAAGGAAGAAATTAACAACCAAACAGAAAACGAGGAAGAAACAAGAATTCAAAAAAATGAGGAGAGGCTTAGGAACCTCCGGGACATCGGTAAACGTCCCAACATCCGAATTATAGGGGTCCCAGAAGGGGAAGAAGAAGAGCAACAAGTAGAAAACTTATTTGAACAAATAATAAAGGAGAACTTCCCCAATCTGGCAAAGGAAATAAACTACCAGGACGTCCAGGAAGCTCAGAGAGTCCCAAAGAAGTTGGACCCAAGGAGGAACACACCAAGGCACATCATAATTACATTACCCAAGATTCAAATGAAGGAGAGAATTCTAGAAGCAGCAAGGGATAAGGGGACAGTCACCTAGAAAGCAGTTCCCATCAGACTGTCAGCTGATTTCTCAAAAGAGACCTTACAGGCAAGAAGGGGCTGGAAAGAAATATTTGAAATCTTGAAAAGCAGGGACCTACATCCAAAATTGCTCTTTCCAGCAAAGCTGTCATTTAGAATGGAAGGACAGATAAAGCGCTTCTCAGATAAGGTCAAGTTCAAGGAGTTCATCATCACCAAGCTCTTATTATATGAAATGTTAAAGGGACTTATCTAAGAAAAAGAAGATCAAAAATATGACAATGAAAAGACAGCAAACTCACAGCTATTAAGAACCACACCTAAAACAAAAGCAAACTAAGCAAACAGCTAGAACAGGAACAAAACCACAGAAATGGAGATCATATGGAGGGTTAGCAACAGGGGCGTGGGAGGAGGAGAGTGGGGGAAGGTACAGAGAATGAGTAGCATAGATAGTGGGTAAAAAATAGACAGGGGCAGGGGAAGAATAGTATGGGAAATGTAGAAGCTAAAGAACTTATGACACATGGACATGAGCTAAAGGAGGGAATGTGGGTGGGAGAGGGTGTGCAGGGTGGGGGGAATGATGGGGGAGAAATGGGACAACTGTAATAGCATAATCAATAAAATATATTTTTAAAAAAAGATGGTTAAAATTTTTAAAAAAAAAGAAAGGAATAGTCAAGCATTTTGATGTACACTTGGACCCTGTGCCAAGAACTGGTCCTATGAGGAGCTTGTGGAAGCAAGAATTACAAAGGAACATTTGAGGTCTAATATTTATTGTTGATTATTTTCCAGGCTGCACGTTAACTCCCTTCACAACTTGAGGCCTTCACTAAAATATACTTACACAAATTTGGGTCAGTGGGACTGTGGGGGAGTACAAGATTGAGGTATATAGCATGGAGCAGCAGAGGGCAGAAAGGTGACAGCAGTAAGGAAAATAAGATGCAGATTAGGAGTTGAGAGTTCTATAGAAATAGATGATTGGCCACAGGTCGCCAATCGCAGCATACGCTTCCCCAGAAAGCCTTGAACATATTGAGAGAAATAATGCAATTCCCTCAATCTCTGAAATAGGTTCAATGCCAAGTTCATTTCAATCTTAAAGCAAACTGGAGGACCATAGAGACATCTAGGCAGTCGACACTCAACTTTCCTAAGTATAAGAGATCCAGTTTCTGGAACCTAATAGGACCTGAATACATCTTTGTTTTGTGGTTTTGTTTTGTTTTAATAATTATACAGAAATACAGAATGTGAAAAGAACTCACATGTAGTTTATGTGGGAAAAGATTAAGGGATAAAAGTTGGTAAAAAGATCAATATTAGTCAACAATGTTCTCCAAGAAAATAATGACATCTTGGGCTGCATTAATAGAATTAGAATTTGTAGAAGCAGGGAAATGATGTTGTCATTGAATCTTCCTGAGTCCAATCATATTCATGTTCAGTTCTGGGCACTTAAGACATTAGCAAAAGGAAGGAAATACGGATGGCGGTAATGAGAGTGGCGATGGATCTACGAGTATTTAAAAAGTGAAGAAGTTTCATATGTTAACCTAAAAAAAGATGTCTTAAATGAGGCAACATTTGTTCAAATACTTGCAGCTATACAGAAAAGTATGGTAAGTAGAATAATAGCCCCCCAAAAGTCTATAACCTAATCTCTTAAATTTGTAAATATGTTACCTTACATGGCAAAAAGGACTTTGCGGGTGTAATTAGGGATCTTGAGATGGGGAGATAATTCCAGATTACCCAGGTGACTCCAGTGTAATCACAAGGGTTCTTAAAAGACAGAAGAGAAAGACAGAAAGAAGAGCAGGGTCAGAAAGGAGATGTGATGATACATAAAAGCTGAGGTGGGAGTGATGTGGTACCATGAGCCGAGGCGTGTGGGCAGCCTCTAGAAGCCAGAAAAGGCGAGGAAACGGATTCTGTCCTACAGCCTCTAGAAGGAGCACAGTTCTGCTGACCCATTTTAGCTTTCTGACCTCCAGAACTAACAGTGAAATAATAAATTTGTATTGGTTTATAACACCAAATTCATGGTAAATTTTTACAGCAACAATAGGAAACTAGTACAAAGAGTAAATAGTCTAAATAATTCTAAATAACAGGAAGAAGACAAGTAGATGGGAATTAATGACATCAAATTTCAGTTTAATGTGATATCCCAGTCCAACTGCACCAGAGGTAGGACAGACTGACCTGTGCGGCGCGCAGATGCGAGCGCACACAATATTAAAGACTAGAGAATAATTTTTAAAGGCTTAGGAGTGAGAGAGTATGAAATAAAAACACAGTGAATGAAAAATCTGAACACATTTTTGGAATATTAAAAGCAAATGGATGAGTGGACATTGATATATTAACTGATTTGTGTGACTGTGGAGCATTTTTACAGAGCTGACGGACAAAATGTCTGTGTACCAGGGAAAACATGCTCAACAGATACATAGAAAACTAAACAGAAGACCTTTTTTTTTATTCCAGGAAGTGTCAATTCCAGGGGGATAATAGTGTTCATTAAAAGATACATAATCACATGATCCATGGACATGAACTAAAGTGGGGGAATGTGGGTGGGAAGGGGTGTGCAGGGCAGAGGGGAATAAAGAGGGGGGAATGGGACAACTGTAATAGCACAATCAATAAAATATATTTAAAAAGAAGAGAAATAAATCAGAATCCAAACCCAAAAAAGATACATAATCAGAGTATACGATTAGTTCACTGCATTAAACAATATCTGCAAAGTCATAATAATGACAACACTGAAGCATGATTTAACCACAGCCATGACAGATACTGGGAAGGGAAGTGTGCTGGTAGTTGAAAGCTAAGTCCTCACCTACCATTAGTGTAAGTAAATAAATGATGTCTAAGTGGATACATCAAGGAATAGTAGAAATGCAAAGGGAATAGCAGGAGAAATAACTAAAAGAGTTGTAAATGGTTGCCTCTAAGCAGGAGAATTGGGATTATTTTTCACAGAGTTGCACACCAGAAAAAAGGGGACACACTTTCATCCTGGAAGAATTTGTAGGACCAAACTGCTTATATGAATCAATAGATCTCTCCTGGCAGTTTAGTGAGAAATTGATTAATTTCTTGAATCTAAGAAACGTACAGAACACCAACAGCTAAGGCAAATGTGTCAGAGAAGAGATAAATACAAAAAGACCAGAGAAGCAGCATCGGATAACATGCATGTATGCATACATACATGACACGCACATGGAAGAGAAAAGAAGGAGCAAAGACTGAAAAACAATGGCACTGCCCGAAGCACAGGAAGAGAAACATAAGAAAAAAATTACCAGTAGGTCGGTTGTGGAGGAGGATTTTACCTTCACATTTATTTTTATTTTTCAGTTCTTTATTTTGATATAAAATTTCCTGTTAAATTTTGTGTTAAAGTTTACATAAGAATTTCTTATTTTGCACTGATGGAGCATTAAGAATTCCCTACTTACATAATAAGTCTACTAAAGTTTTATACCAATACAACCCTATTACTTTTATTTTTATTTAAAATGTAATACATTAAGGTTCAGTATTTCTTTTTCTTAGATGTTCTGCGTTTTATATACTGTAGAGTCCTGAGGAAACACTGCTTTGGGGTGAATGCGAAGCTGATTCTTGAAACATAACAGTTTCACACGGGTTGAGATACATGAGATAAATATCTACCCTTGATCACTGACTACTTTCTGTGTTACTCAGCTTTGGAATAAAATGCACTACCACTCAAGTCAAGAGATTTGAATACCACTTCTAGTTTTAGTTCTATTTTTTAGACAAAAATGCATAAAACAGAAAGGATCTTGGGGTAAAGAAAAGAGAACTCAAATTTCACAGGTTTTAAGGTATATCAAAATTAAACTTTGTAATGCATTTGAGATAAAGGGATCTGTCTGTTATCAAACCATATGTTTTCTGGACCATCAGTAATATAGAGAAATATTTAATACATGAGAAAATTCATATGTAAGTTCAGTACAATGATACATTTCAAATAAAAGCACATCACTATGTTGCTTTCCATTATGATTAAATCATCCATTTCTTACTTTAAATCCTTTATTTAGATCTCTTTGAATGGTTACTATTCTTTCTTGGTTTTCTTAAAGCAGTTGAAATTAGGAGTTTTACCTAATACAAACTCTGAAGGTCCAAAGTTCAGAAAACCCTACCTCACTCATCCTTTTATTTATGAATCTCAACAAAACATCTACAGCCAAGCATCTTTTCAATATGTGATTTCTGAAATGAATTGGACTAACGTATATCAAAAAAACTGTGAAATACCAAAAACTAAAGAGTTGTCATTTTGCTGATGTGGTCACTTTTTTCAAAAAAAGTGGAAAGGTTTTATCACTGACAGACACACATTTAACACAATTAAAGAAGCAAATATTACCCCTTCAATCTTTCATGCCTTGATTGTGTGAGGATGTTTTTTAATTAAAGAAAATTGATTCAATTAAAAAAGCAAAAATTACAAATCTATTTTATCTTATTAATAAGTAAATTTAATATTAATAATTTATGAACTAAAATTTAAGAGGAAATTTTAAGTAAGAAACAAGAAGACATTAAATATTCAAACTAGTCTGTAAAATAACTTATTCCAAAAAATAAACAACTAAATCAAAGTACCAGATTATTACAAGGTATCAGAAGGAAGCACATACTAATTAAAATTACTTAATTAACAATACTTTATTGCCTCCTTCCTATCATACCAGGCCATATTGATCCAAAAGACAATTGTGTCAGATATTAGATATTTTATTACTGATGCTTAAAAGTTATTAGCCATAATATATGTCTATACTAGTTTTAAAACAACTCTGCAAATAAGTAAAATTACTTTATTTTAACTGCATATTCATTATAAATTTTAAAACTGCCACCTGGTTTACCCACATAGGATTTACTATTTTGACATTTCAAATTACAAAAATGTATGAACCTTTGTTGAATTGGGAATTACACATGCAGTAGAAAGACCACCCATGCCAGCACTGGGAATTGATGCCTTTCTGATCTGTTTTACATGTGTTTGATGAAGGATGCAATTCAGCTGTTGTACTGATTTCATTCTTGGATGACTTCCCCTTGGGCAGTGTAGTGACTGCTTCCCACTGGTTATTCATGTGCTTTATTGATTGACACCCTGAACCAAGTTATTAGATCTTTTTTAAACACATGGATTTCCAGTGGAAGAAAGTAACTTTTACAGAAAACAAGCAATGTGTGTGAAAGATAATATATATGCTTCACAGAAAACAAAATAAGCTTGCTAATGAAGACATCCATACCTTTGCCGGCCTACTTACAACAGAAGACATCCATATAAAAACTCAGGAATGGAAGTGAGTCTTCAGTATCAGGTGTAACTTCTCTGTGATAATTTCATGTAACAACAGTAAAACTGTATACTATTCACCCGACTCAGCCTAACGTAATTATATGCATCCCCTTTCTTTTTTTTACTATTTGTCTCTATAGTCTGAGAAATGTTTTATGACAAATGTTTTATGTTCTTATGACAAAGGAGGTAAATTTTCCCCCAATATTTGTTCTCTTCTTTAAGAATATATTTCATATCCTTTGTTGGTAGATATATCTAGGTAGCTATATTTTCATCCAATGGACAAGTGCCATAAAACATTTTGGGGATCTTCCTTAAATGATAGATAATGCACACTTGTTAATTCTTTTTTTTTCCTTAACTCCTCCCCTCTAGCTAGAATATGGAAAGGATGGCTAGAGCTGGAGCAGCTATCTTGAGCCATGAGATGACCTTGGTAATGGATTTACATACAAAAGAGCAACAAGATAAAAAGAACTAGGTTCCTGACACTTTGTGAAACAGACTTACCTCATCAGCATTAAACTACTTATCTACAAACCCTCTCTTATTCGAGAAATAAATATTAATTCTATTTAAGGCACGATATTTTGGGTGTCTGTTACTCTCAGTAAAATTTAATCCTAAATAATAATGTCCAATGATATTAGAGAATTGGGGAAATAAATGACTTAAACATGAAACTTTAAATACAATTTCTTTCGGAAAATGTATATGTCTGCAAAACAAAAAAAAGTGTAAGAGTAGCAAATAGAATAGCTACCATTTTTGAGAGAGAAGAAACATGCATAGGAAAGCTGGGAGTCAGAAATGACAGGTAACATGCACAATGTCACGTGGCCAGTGAGCGGTAGAGCCAGGATAAATAAGATTAAACCAAAAATAAAAAATGAAAGCACCAGGTCAGATAGACCATGCAGCCATATCTGCCACAATTCTCCTTTCGGTGAGTAAAATTGGAACCCAGATCCTTTGGGCTAAGTCTTGTGTTCTTTGTAGCACAACTTCCTGCATCCTACTACAAGTTTGCAGGTAACTCAATGAAGCAAATATTACCCTCAAATAAAGAGGATTCTCTAGATATGTTTTTCCTTTTTTTAGATATATTTTCTTTTAATAAAGAATACTATTATTGCATTTGGGGTGTGATTCAATGTATAATAATAAATGTTTATACACAAAATTTCCTTTGATATGCTGTTAAGACTCATTTTATACAGGATTGCTTCTGGAGAAAGGGATCCTTCTGTAGCCAGCCAGGAATTAACTGCAAAAATTAACCACCATATTCATAACACAAAGAATTTTTTTTAATGAAATGCTTAGGTTTTCTAAGTCAATCGAGTTCATACAGCTGTCCACACTAAATGTCTGGTTCTGACCTTTAATGACTGACACTGTTTTACCTGGTATTTGTAATTGCCTATACACAAATAATTCACAGATTTTACCCGTTAAGTATTCTCTCCATTAACCTGAGTGGTGCATCCTTGCCATGTCACTGTGGAATTCCGAAGAAAGCACTTCCATGATTATGTGAAATATTTGAATGAAGACAGGGGGCACGAGAGTGAGTAACTTCTCAGTCCCACTCCCCACCCCACCACCACCCCTGCCACTGGTAAAATATATTTTTAAAAACTGATCTGTATATTTATTTCATATCTCTTTTCACACTATCATCATCCTATTTTTAAACCCCCTATCTCAGTCCTGCACACTGGCAATTAATTTGAAACATATTCAAATTGATGATGTGTAATAAAACAAGACACAGGCTGCTTTCTCCAGTGAAGATAAGACTGATAATCAGTTGACAAATGAGAGAAATCAAGAAATATTAATTCAAAAAACATTAAGTCACTTTTCATATTAGCATTTAAATAGTACCACAGTAGATGGATTTGTTGGTCTGGGTGTTTTTCTTGGGTAGGGGGAGCAACTGCAGCAGTTGGCTTATTTTACTAATAAATAATTGGTATTCTATAAATAAATAAATAAATAAAATAATTTTCTTACCAAGTGACTTGGCCATATCCTATGTTGTGCAACAGATGTCTCCTCATTTTTTTTAACTGAAATTGTATCACGTCAAAGCCTAGTAATTCAGAAAGTGAAAAGTTGCTTTATGAGTATCTACAGGTTGAGTCTGATCTAGTCTGAACTTCATACCAATGCATTTTCCCAAATTACCTACTGTGGTCCTGAAGTTGCTTGAACAAGGCCTTGAAGTTGCTTGAACAAGGCCTAGGCTTCATACAGTGCAATAGGAAGTAACCAGTCACTTATGTCCTTAGAGTAGCAATCCCTTGAAAAATATAGCTGAGAAGTGCAGTTCCATACACAGGCATATTTAATAAAACTTCTTAGTGTACATTCCCTGAAATGTAATTTTAGCAAAAAGTTGGAACCACATTACTTTGGAATTTGCGATGACTAGACATTGATGTTGATAACTGGGTCTCCTTTGTTGTTTGTCATCATTTGTCTACTATTGTCAAGCACTGTGTAGCATACACTCCAGTGGAGGATTATAACCATAGGCAGATTAGAAAATAAATAAACAAAATGATTGAAGATTTATGAAGTATAATATAAAAATAAATGGTTTTAAACAGGAGAATGACATGACCCTATTTGCTTTCTTAGAAACTACTCTGGCTTCTCAAAGAATGCAATAAAGTGAGTAAAAATGAAAAGGAGGAGATCAGTTTAATAGTCCAGGTAAGAAATTATACAGACCTGTTCCAAGTTGATCTCATAAAAAAGGAAGATGAGTTGACAAATTTACAATACATTTTAGAAGATGAGGAGACAGAACCTTCTGATGGATTGAATGGGAATGATAAAGAGACAACTTATCAAGAATGGAACCCAAGATTCTAGCTTATGATTCTAGTAGATGCTGGTATCATTCACTGAAAAGGGGACCAAAAGGAAGCACAAATTACTGGGGAAATGTAATAAATGTCATTCTGGACAGCTTAATTAGAAATGTCCTATGGAACATTATAGCAAAGATAGTAAGTGTGTATTTAAATAAGAATCTTTAGTAAAATAAGCCAGTCAGTGAAAGACAAATACCATATGATTTCACCTTTAAGAGGAATCTAATGAACTAAATAAACTAACATACAAAATAGAAACACAGGCATGGAAACATGGAACAGACTGACAGTGACCAGAGGTGGAGGGGGAGGAGGATAATGGTGGAAAGAGGGGAAGGGACTAGTCAAAGAACTTGTATAAATGACCCATGGACATGGACAACAGTGTGGAAATTGACCATGGGAGTGGGGGATGGGATGAGTGGAGGAGCCCAAAGGGGGAAAAATTGGGACAACTGTAACAGAATAAAAATAAAATATGATAATAAATAAATAAATATAAGGTCTTTGACTTCAGAAACAAATCCTGGGTTAGAGATGGAATATAGAAAGTCATCAGCATATAATGATAATGAAGCTGTAAATACAGATTCAATTGATTAAAGAAAAACATGCACATGAAAAGAGAATTAATGCCAAGACAAAACATCACTGTTTAAAGAATGTACCAAGAGCCCTGGCTGGTGTGGTTCAGTGAATTGAGCATCATCTTGAGAAACAAATGTTGCTGGTTTGATTTACAGTCAAAGTACATGCCTGGGTTGCAGGCCAGATCCCCAGCTGGGGGCATGTGAGAGACAACAGATCAATGTTTCTCTCCCTTTCTTTCTCCCTCCCTTTCCTTCTCTCTAAAAAATGAATACATAAACTCTTTTAAAAAATAATATACCAATAAAAAGGAAATCTGTAAGAGAGTGAGAAGCTGCAGCTGGGGGATCCAGCAAGGCTATCAGATTTCTAGGTTCAGGATCTAGAGTATAATGGCACTGTCACTGAGATGAGAAAGACTGAAGGGGATTATTGGTGGTGGGGGATGAAAATAAAAAATTGTGTTAGCCATGTTAAGTTTAAGATGCCCGTAATTCCTCCAAACAGAGATATCAACAAAGTAGCTTAAATATTTGAGTCTCAGCTCAGAGAATTCTGGGGAGAAGATATGAATACAAAAAAACTCCACCATGCATGGTATTAAAAGTCCTGAAACTGGGCAAGATCATCTTGGGAAAAAAATGTAAAAGGGAAAGTGCCTCTCCAACATCTAGAGATTGAGTCAAGAGAAGAGCTAATAAGGGCAATGTAGACTAAGTTGCTAATGAGACAAGAAGAAAGCCAGAGAGTATGTACTATGGAAGTTAACACAAAAAAATGTTTCCAAAAGAAAAAAATAACCAACTGTGCTGAGTGCTGCTGAGTAAGAGGAGAATAGAAATGTATACACTGAATAAGGCATGCGTAATTTCAGAAAAGCAGTAGAAATGCACACTGGATTTGGGTGGTTTGAAAACTGCGTAGAATGTGAGGAAGGGTGTCAACAAATGTAGATTACTGCTTCTCTAATTCAGCCAGGAAGGGTGCCAGAGAAGTAAGTGAAGGACTAGATTGAGGATCAGGGGAGATGTGGAGTTAGTGAGGGGTTTTCTTTAAGAAGAGGGATATTATAGCATATTTTATACAGAAAAAAATAACGGTAGAAAGGGAGATATTCATAATGCGAAAAATAAAGGAAGGACTCAGTGTTTAAGAAGACAAGAGGGAATGAGCTTCTAAACATAACTGGAGGGATTGGTATTTGGTAGAAGAAACAACTCTCCATCTTTTCTCTACGAAAGAAAGAGATGGAGGTTATTTATATATAGATTTAGCAGTGAGAGTTCTATCATGACTGTACATTTTCTCAGCGACATGTAGGATGGGGTCGTCTGCTGAGAAATGGGTAGGGAAGAGTTGGAAGGGTAATGAGAGCTCTGAGAATCAAGTAGACAGATAATATAATCATCTTGTAGAGTAGAAATTAAAGTTAGTAGTGTAACTAGGATGCTTCTCCAGGTAGAGCCTAGAATGATACAGACTCCTCCCACAGTGTCCAAGTCATTATGGATGAAATGAAACATACACATGGACTATCAAGTCCAGTGGAGGAAAAAGGACAGGATGGCTTTTCTCTCAAGGGGAACAAAAGTTGCGGCCTCCACCAGGACAGGCCTAAATTGGGGTATTTGGTCACATTACATGATGGTCCTCATTTACTATGCACAGGTTCACTATAGGTGGTTACCTTTTATAGACAACAAAGGAGCCAATGCCTCTAATAACATCACAGAAGAAAGATATTAGCAAATGAAAAGGGAAAAGTGGTTGAGCCAGCTACACTTCATACTGGGGAGTTTTAGCATGGATTTTAGGAAGTTACAATAAGCACTCACTGTCCCAATCCAGGGTGAGGGAGTTTTAGCAAAAGCAAGACTCAAAGCGGTTTAGTCACATTGCAAACCTGATTTCCCACAAGAGAACCCTGGGCATGGGTCTTGTGCATCTCCAAGTGGGATCTGGGCCCATGCCATGCAGAAGGGTCTCCCACACTGGAAGATACACAAACTACCAGCAGAAGTCCTTTATTTCTCTCAACACCATGTCCATTGTGCATGGAACCAATAGCATAGATATTGCTATTGATTTCTTAAAGCTTATTTGGTATGTGTGGCTATAAAGGGGTTGAGAGGACTTGTTGACCGAAGGAGAACTGGAATAAGAGAAAAGGAGATCATAAAGCAGGAGATCTGTGCAACCAGATCATTGGCTACAGCTCCAGATTTCAGAGACAGGTGCACACACAAGACTTCCAAAAGGCCACAGGGGACTAGATATATCTTTGTGGGTTCCAGTGCAAAGAGCAAAGGTCAACACCGATAAGATACTCTGTCCCCATCAAAGGCAGCAGAGGTCTAAAGTTTGTTAAGTATATCTGAGGTATCCTTGCTCTCTATCATAAATCAAGTAAGTTTGTTGCATATATGATATCATCATGAATAGGAGCTGGAGAGAGTCAAGAGATTTGGAAGAAAAAGCATCCAAATATTGCCCAGAGTGCTGAGATATGAAATTGAGATTCCATTAGTTAGATTTATGACTAAGTTTCCATCACCCTACTATCTAATCTGCCCAGTTTTCCCCTCTGCTACTAAATAGGTGAGACCTTGGAGGGTAGGTCATATCAATTGCAGAAAATAAATAAGCCACATCTTTCTTCACATCAGAGCTACAGCACGTAAATTTTTCACCCAACTAGAGAAGGTAGAAGTCAAAGCATTTCTAGGTTCTGTCTGAGTCCATTTGAAGTTTGAGATCAATAACATAAAATTGCATAAGTCAGCTTCACTGTAGGAGTGTTTTTCCCCAAACGGTGCTCAAGAAAAGGTGACAGTTAGGTTTAATCAGGGTTGAGCTTTTGCCAGTCAAGTGTGAGGAAGGAAAAGAGGGCCAAGGGAGTTTAGGGCATTAGCAAGGGAGTGATAATGATGATGGACCATGACATTATGATGGACAAGAAAGGAAATGAAGACGGAGGGAACTGATGGATAGGGCATGTAGGGTTGATAAACTGGAAGTCTCCGTGACATTAAAGAATTGTTATAGTGTATACACTGGAGTAATTGAGCTGGAAAAATAAGAGGTGGGTGTCAGAGAATGGTGTACTTAAAATTTTCTCTTGTTTTGATGTTGAATGTTATTTTATATTAGTTTCGGTATACTACATAATAGTTAGACATTTATGTGATTTATGAAGTGATCCCTCCAATAAGTCTAGTACCTACCTGGCACCATACATAGTTATTAGAATATTATTGACTACATTTCCTATGCTGTACTTAAAGATTTCAAAAGTGGTGGTGGTATTATTCAAAATATTTTTTGTGGGCAAACTTAACCAAATACATTCATATTGTTTAACTATCCTTCTCTACATAAAAAGAAAAATTTAATAAAGAGACTGAAATTCAGAAAATTATTCTAAACATTTGAGAGGGAATCTATATTCAAGTACATTAAGAAAATTTAGAAACGATCATATAAATACAAATACTTAAATACTAATTACAATCCACCATTTCTTTTCATTGATACCGGCCTCCTAAGAAACTAAACTACAATTTTTTCAAATTGCGTATTGGTTAATTAGCTGATTAATTAGTGGAAGTTATTAATTAGAAGTATTTTTAAAAACTTTTTTCCATATCAGCAATTTAGATACCTTTTCTGCAACTAAATCAAATTTAAAATTTGAGAGTGTTATGCTAAGTGATGTAAGTCAGTCAGAGTAGCATTCCATTGTGTAAGTGTCCCATAGTTGTTTTATCCACCCATCTACTGATGGGCTCTTGGGCTGTTTCCAAATCATGACAATTGTAGATAACACTACAAAGAACAGAGGGGTGCTTATATTCTTTCAAATTAGTGTTTCAGGTTTCTTTGGATATATTCCCAGAAGTGGAATATCTGGGTCATAAGGCAGTTCCATTTTTAAATTTTTGAGAGGTGGTAGAGTGAACTTTATTGATAGTGCATGACAAGGCAGGGCTCCCTAAACTCCTCCCCTCTTCAAGGGGTCTAAGCTGGAAACTGAGGTCAGGAGATTCTCAGTGTGTTGAGGGATCAATTTGGGGCAAGGACTCCCCAGCAGCTGAGGGCTTCTTTTCCTGTAGCTGGGGCTGGTAGTCCAGGGGTCTCTTACTCCTTGGGGGCCATGTGGACTATAAGGTCTACCACCCTGTTGCTGTGGCCAAATTCATTGTCATTCCAGGAAATGAGCTTGACAAAGTGGTCACTGAGGGCAATGCCAGCCTCAGCATCAAATGTGGAAGAGTGGGTGTCACTGGTAGTCTCAGGAGACAACCTGATCCTCAGTATAGCCCAGGATGCCCTTGAAGAGGCTTTCTGATGCCTGCTTCACTGCTTTCTTGATGTCATCGTATTTGGCAGCTCACTCCAGGCAACAGGTCAGATCTACAACCAACACACTAGGGGTGGGGACATGGGAGGTCATGCCAGTGAACTTCCCATTCAGCTCAGGGATGACCTTACCCATAGCCTTGGCAGCACCATTAGAAGCAAGTGTGATATTCTGGGCAGCCCCTTTGGCATCATGCCACAGCTTCCCAGAGGAGCCATCCACAGTCTTCTGGGTGGTAATGATGGCATGGACTGTGGTCATGAGTCCTTCCATGATGCCAAACTTGTCATGGATGACCTTGGCCAGGGGGGCCAAGCAGTTGGTGGTACAGGAGGCATTGCTGACAATTTTCATGGAGTTGTTGTACTTGTCATGGTTCACACCCATCCCAAACAAGGGGACACCCACAGAAGAGGCAGAGATGATGACCCTCTTGGCTCCACCCTTCAAGTGAGCCCCATCCTTCTCCATGGTAGTGAAGACACCAGTGGACTCCACAACATATTCAGCAGCAGCAACACCCCATTTAATGTTGACAGGATCTCACTCCTGGAAGATGGAGATGGAGTTTCCATTGATCCAAGCTTCCCATTCTCAGCCTTGACTATGTCTTTGAACTTGCCATGAGTAGAATCATATTGAAACATGGAAACCATGTAGTTGAGGTCAAGGAAAGGATCATTGATGGTGAAAACATCCACTTTGCCAGAGTAAAAAGCAGCCCTGGTGACCAGGTGCCCAAAATAGCCAAATGTGTTCACTCCAACCTTCAGCATCGTATCTCAGGGCTGAGACTGGCACTGCGCAGGAAGACTTGGCTGTCTGTCAAACATGAGGCAGAGAGTCCATTTTTAATTTTTTGAAGTAACTCCATAATGCTTTCCACAGGGACTGTACCAATCCGCATTCCCGCCACAGTGCAAAAGTGTTCCCTTTTTTCTGCCTCCTTGCCAGCACTTGTTTGTTAATTTATTGGTGATAACCATTAGGACAAGTGTGAGCTGATATTGTGGTTTTAATTTGCATTTCTCCGATGATTAGTGACATTGAGCATCTTTTCATATGTCTATTGGCCATCTGTATGTCCTCTTTGGAGAGGTGTACATTCAGGTCCATTGCCCATTTTTTAATTGAGTTTTTTGGGGTTTTTTTTTGGTGTTGAATTTTGTAAGTTCTTCAAAAATTTTGAATATTAACCTCTTATCAGATATATCATAAAATATGTTCTCCCATTCAGTAGGTTGTTTTTTATTTTGTTGATGTTTGCCTTTGCCATGTAAAGTCTTTTTAGTCTGATATAGTCCCATTTCCTTACTTTTTCTTTTTTTTTCCTTGCCTGGGGAGATATATCAATAAAATATTGCTATAAGCAATGTCCAAGATTTTGTTGCTTATGTTTTCTTCTATGACTTTTATGGTTTCAGGTCTAATATTTAAGTCTTTAATCCATTTTGAATTTATTCTTGTGAGTGGCATAAAAAGTTGGCCTAGTTTCATTTTTTTATATGTTTGTGTCCAACTTTCCCAACACCATTTATTGAATAGACTATCTTTAGCCCATTGTATGTACTTGCTTCCTCTGTCAAAATGAGTATAAAGGTGTGGGTTTATTTCTGGGTTTTCTGTTCTGTTTCATTGATCTATGTGTATGTTTTTTATGCCAGTACCCTCATGCTTTGATTGCTATGGCCTTGTAATATCAGATAGTGTGGTTCCTCCAACTTTGTTCTTCTTTCTCAGGATCACTGTTGCTATTTAGGGCCTTTTATGGCTCTGTATAAACTTTTGAAATATTTGTTGTAGTTCTTTGAAATATGTCATTTGAGTCTTGATAGGAATTGCATTAAAAAAGAAGAAAATTTTTACCTTTTGTGACTGCAAGGATGGACCTGGAGAACATTATGCTAAGTGGAATAAGCTAGTAAAAGAAAGACAAATACCCTTTGTTTTCACTCGTATGTGAACACTAATGAACAAACTGAACTAACAAGCAAAACAGAGACTGACTCATAGATGGAGAGTAGGCTGACAGCTCTGGGGTGTGGTGTGAGGGGTTGGGGTAGAAGGTTCAAGCAAAAAAAAAAAAAGAAAGAAAGAAAGAGGACTCATGGACATGGAAAAGTGTGGCGATTGCCGGGGGAGGGGTGGGTGGAGGTGGGAAAGTGTATAAGGGGAATAAATGATAATGGAAAAATACAATAAAAAAAGAAAACAGGAAGTCAGTCAGAGAAAGACAAGTACCGTATGACTGCACTTATATAGAGAAACTAATGAACAAAATAAACTAACAAATAAAATGGAAACAAACTCATAGATGTGGAGAACAGACTGAGGGTCAGAGGAGAGGGGATTGGGGGGCTGGGTGAAAAGGGATTAAAAAAAAGCTCATAGAAACAAACAGTATGGTGATCACCAGAGGGAAAGGGGAGTGGGGGGAGATAGAAGAGCGTAAAGGGAGATAAATGGTGATGAAAGGAGACTTGACTTGGGGTAGTGAACACAAAATACAATATACACATGATGTATTATAGCATTGGACACCTGAAACTATATAATTTTATTAACCAATGTCAGCCCAATAATTCAATTTTAAAAAAAGAAGTTAATTTTGCTAACATCTGAAAATATACGTATTATCTTCTTGGATTCAAATTCCTTAAGGCATCATTTAAACTTCACATAAGGTTCACAGCATAGTAATTAGCAGTAGGCTGCTTACATTTGCCAATATATTTGTACAAACATATGTTGGCACTCAGTTCCATATCAGCTACACATCAAAGAAGGGTGCTGACGAGGAATTATTCCACCTCAGGGCCGGATTAGTGTCTCTGCCTGAAATAGACCTCATTTAAGGGCATAGTCTGGGGAAAATTAAAGAACCTGCATGGACTGGATATTGCAGTGAATCCATTATCAAAAAGCCATGCTGAATACTTCTGCTCTTTTTTTTTTCTGTCCTGCTACTATGATCCTGGGGCAAGTCGTAACCTATTTTATCTTCAGTTTGCCAGTATGGAAAAGGTGACCATACAATTCTCTCCCAAGCACCTCCCAGGAGGATGGGGCTGTCAAGAATCCACATGTTAGGGAAGTTGGTGCTTCTTTCTGCTAACATCCTTTTGCAGGTGTTTACAAGTCTCCCCATTGCCTTGCTCTGCACCTACCCCTCCGCTCTGTAAAGACTAATGCCCCGGTGCACTAACCCAAGAAGCAGAGACTGGGAAAAATCTCTCTAATCATATCTCCCAAAAAGCTGTTTTCCTTTTTATTACTGTGAATTTTAATAGCACTATTGCCAAAATGAGCCCATGTATTTCACGAAAAAAAAAAAAACAAATAATGTTAATAATATTAACACTGACAATGTGCAAATTTCTGTCATGTTTCCTCTCATTTAATCCTCCACCATAATCTTTTAGAGTAGAAACAATCATCCCCGTTTTGCATATAAAGCCACGGATTAGACATTAAATAACTTACCCAAGGTCACACCAGTAAGGCACAAAGCCAAAATTTTTATTCAACCCTGACCCCAAAGCCAGGTAATTTAACTGATCTACCAAATCAGCGCAGACTGACCAAGACAGGGCTGTTGATCGATACTGTGCCGGAGACAGCTCATAACAGTGTGGAACACCCAACTGTTAAATTTTCAGAAATGTTGTGACACTCACTATAAAATTCAAATTATATAAATGCATAATTAAATAAGTTATATATTAAGAACAAAGATACAGAAAACTCGAAACTGTGTGTCAAATGGATCAACACAATTTCAAAAAGACCTTCTAAGGGACAAATAAACCACATTCCCAAGAGATGTGGTGCTCATAAAGAAACGCTGGGAATGAAAATTTTAAAAGACTAACAAATTTTCTAAAAATGTAGGGATTAAACAATAAAACCACCTTATTATGTCTCAATTTTTTGAGTTAGGAAATTCAACAGGGCTAGGCGGGACAATGTGCTCTGCATGTTGTGGATGGTCCAGGATGACTTCACTGACATGTCTGGTGCCTTGGCAGAGAGGGCAAGAAGGCTGTAGTCAGAGGAGACTGTTGACTGGAGTACTTATACATCCTTCTCCATCGCTGCTGTCTCAAGGTAATTAAATTCTGTATATGAAATTCAAGGCTCCAAAAAAAAAGCATTCCAAGAGACAGGAAGCAAAAGTTTATAAGGCCGGAGCCCTGAAACTCATACTACATCACATCTGCCACATCGTGGTGACAGAGTCTGCCAAAATTCAAAAGGAGGAGACATAGACCTTACCAAGAAACAGAGGAGAATCAAGTAACTGTTGCCATTTTTAATCTATCATCAACCAAATTATTGAGTGTCTTTTATCTAGTCATATTTTAAGTGAACATCTAGAGATATTGCTAAAATATTTGTAGATGAGATGATATGATGTTGGGAAGTAAGGAAATGTGGATCAGGGAGCTTTCAGTAAGATGGCAGTGTAGGTAAGTGCAGTACTTGAATCCTGCTACACCCACATCAAAATTACAACTAAATCTACAGAACAACCATCATTCAGAATCTCCCGAAATCTAGCTGAACAAAAGTTACGCAACTAAGAATATAAAGAATAAGCCACTCAAGATTGCTAGGAGGGGTGGAGACACAAAATAGGCTGGTCTCACACCCATGTTTAGCAGATTAAATTTGGGAGAGATATCTTATGGAGACCTTCCCTGGGAGAAGAGAAGGGACCTAGGCCTACACCAGGCACCTCAGCTCAGGGTTCCAGTACTAGGAGGAGAAGTCTCTGTAAATTCTGGTTGAGTGAGGGGTGGGGGGCTTTTTGAGTCCTAGCAACCTTCTTAAAGGATGCACTCATGGGATTATTCTCTCTGAGCTCCAGCCCCCAGGGAGCATCTCAAAAGGCTCTAGGGATATATGGAGAGAAATTAAATTGTTTGGCAGCAAGGTGAGAGCTGGAGGGGCAGCTCTCTCCCAGATAGAAGTGCTGGCAGAGACCATTGTTCCTTTTCTGGACCCTCTACACACACAGCTTGCAGGTAGCACCATATCTGAGTCTTCATCAACCTGACAAACACAGTCAGGGGTACCCTAGTGATTCCCTGAGATCCTGCCCTACCCAATTTCCTGACCCAACCCAAGCCATATCCAGTGGCCTTCTCCATATGAACAGCCTACCTTGGTCATACTTCAGACTTTTATAAAACCTCTCAAAAAAAGCAGCCTCTGGCCTCAGCATGCCCCATACCTCTCGCTAAATGTCCCCACGTCCCAGCACTAGCAGCAACCAGCCTTGGTTCCCAGCTTGGCCTCTCCTGGGCACCTCCAAGCCCAGCGCAAGTAGCAGCTATTTCAAGATTGTTTTGTAGCTCATGCTGAGTGACCCCAGATAGAACAGAGTTGGGGTGACTAATTTTGGCCTATACCTCCTGAGAGGCCCCAGAGTCAGCTCACCTGGTAGACAGCTTCAGACCATATCCAAGTACCACCCAAACTTCTCCACAAAGGATACACTCAAAGGGTCAACTCAGCATGCACCAGAGCCCTGCTGAAGTAAGTCCTGCTTCATGGAGTGGTTCCCTGCACAGCTGATCCTCCAGAATGGTTGCAGCCAGTCCTTGCAGCGGATCATCCTGGGGTTAAAACCCTCCCATTGACATGTTAACAGCAATCAAGGCTCAACTAAGACAGAAGAGTGTACACAGCTCACACGGAGAATGGCTGGGGCACAGCTAGAGTGACTAGCTTGCATGACTGGGGAGGTTGTGCTACTGGACCCCACAGAACACTTAACTACATAAGGCCACTCTACGAAGCCAAGAAGATGTAGCTGCTCTACCTAATACATAGAAACAAACACAGGGAGGCTGCCAAAATAAGGAGACAAAGAAGCATTCCTAAACGAAAAAAAATAGAACAAAACTCCAGAAAAAGAACTAAGCAAAATGGAGACAAGCAATTTACTAGATGCTATCATTTAGAATTGAAGGACATATGAACAGCTTCCCAGACAAGAAAAAGCTAACTGGTCTTCTTTAAGAAGAAAAAGAAAAACAAAGATAAAAAAATAAATAATAATATGGTAATAAACATATCTCTATCAACAATCAAATCTAAAAATCAAAATGAACAAACAAGCAGTATGGAAACAGACTCACAGACACGGAGAACAATTTGACTGTTGCCAGATGGGAGAGGGATAGGAAGGATGGGTAAAAAAGGTGAGGGGAATAAGAAGTACAACTGGGTAGTTACAGGACTGTCACAGGGATATAAAGTACAGCATAGGAAATACCATCAATATTATTGTAATAGCTATATACGGTGTCAGAGGAGTACTAGATTTATCAAGATGATCACTTAGTAAGTTATATAATGTCTAATCACAAGGTTGTACATCCGAAACTAATATAATATTGCTTGTCAACTGTCACTGAAAAAAAATTTTTTTAATTTTAAGTAGATAAATAAAAATAAATTAAAAAATAATGTGGGTCAGGGTATAGATAAAATAAGATTTGCCACAGGTAATATTATTGAAACTAGATGATGGCTAGACAGGTGTTCATTACCGTATTTACATTTGTTTGAACTTCTCTATGTTAAAAAAAAAAAACTATTTTAATGTTGACCAAGCAAAAATGCATTAACCCAGTTGCATACACCAAATACAAGGAAAGACTTAGAGAAAATGAAAAAGCACAGTTCTTTAGAAACTGGTCTAACCAGGGCTCCTTGGAGAAATAGATGATTTTAGGACTGGAGCAAAAAATATTTACAAAATGAGCCTGGGACATCTCACAGTGCCAGAAAGTAAAGAAGTGCTCAAAAAAAAAAAAGAAGAAAAGAAAAGAAAAACACAGAGATAGGGGAATGTCAAAGGGCACAGGAGCCAACTAGAAGACCTCCCAATAGCCAAAATTGGAAAATTTAAGAAATTAAATATAGTGTTGGATTATAACTCAGTTGAAAATAAATATCCATGAGTCTATACTGACATAAATGTTTAAATAAGTAAATAAATGGGAGAATGAACGAATTGTCCAGCAGGAGAATTGGAAATAATTTATGTAGATACTCCACCCTCAAGGAAGTAGAGCCTAACTCCCCATTCCTGCATTGTACCATGACATAAATTAAGTTAAGTGATTCACACTAAATTCTGGTAAGTTCTCTTACATGGCGGGGATAAATCCTTCTAGAGCAGTACATATAGTGGCTTCTTTCTAAAGAATACAGTATGGAAAAGAGGGGGAAATGAGTAATTTTATAATGGGGAAGCCTAACAAACTTTACATCAACCAAGTGATCAAGGTTAGTTTCAACAGTGATAAGTCACATTGATAATCTATATCCTCAATATAAAGTGATGAATATGGCACTTCTCTGTGGTCTCCATCCCAAAAACCGAAAGTCCCCATCAAATCCTAAGAAAAACATCAGACAAATCCCAATTGAGGAAGATTCCTCAAAATGTCTGACCAGTGTTTCAGTATGCCTCATATAAAAAACAAAGAAAGTCTGAAAAACTGCCACAGCCAAGAGGAGTCTAAGGCAACAGAATGACTGAATGTAATATGGTATACTGGATGAAATCCTGGTGGGGGGAAAACAGTTGGGTAGATATTAAGAAAATCTGAGTAAAGTAGTTAATACTCATGTATGAACATTGGTTCATTAATCAAAACAAATATACCATACTAAAGTAAGATGTTAACAATGGTTAAACAGGGTGTGGGCTATTTTCTATAATTCCTTTGCAATTTTTTTGTAAATCTAAAACTATCTTAAATAAAGTTTACTTTTAAAAAGTATAAACTAGGTCTGCAGCTTTGATTGAAATCTTACAAGATACAGAGTTTTGAACTAGTGTCTCTAGACCATATGGAGGAGACTTGGAAGTAGCAATAGAAACCTGAACTTCAACCTACCTTACTGTACAGCTAGTTGTTGTTACTACGGAAAAGAAGGTAACATAAAGAGAGAGACATCACTTACTGAAAGAGCCAGCTTCTCTCCCTATCTAATACACTCTCTTATGTGCATACATTTTTCTGCCCTGCAGCACAAGAAATAAAGAACCAAGATGTAACGCTGCCTGGAAGATAGCAAAAGTACTGGGGATGGTGTCAATTACAACCCCCAAAACATTCAGGAGGCCTAAAGAAATTCATCCTCTTCCAAAAATGTTAAAAGGGCAGGGAGTTTTCCTATACTCCAAGAAAATCTGGATCATCTTTCTTGGCATCCTGGAAAGAAAGAATCCCTTTGCAAGTATAAAGATTCATTTTAAAAGCTCTTAACAGTACCACATATTCTCTTAAATGGGTCTGCATTGGAGTTTCCTCAGGTCCAGAGAAAAGAGTGACGTAGTTCGTCCTCTGACTCTATAGCAGCCTTCAGTGTACCACACCTACAAGGTCAATCCTTCCTCTCATTCTTGCAATTACAAAAAGGACAGGCACTGGAAAATCAGGGCATTCTCCCTCTTTAGTGTACCTTTGGTGAGCAGCTGTAGGCATCACCCAACCATCCAAATGCGGCATCTAGTCACAATAAACTTACCCCTAGTGCTGAAATATTTTTGGCTACCATTGAGAGGAATCCCCATTGCTACCAGAGTAATTCCTTCAGTGGTCCAGAAGCGATCAATACCCAAGTCTAGTCCCAACCTCACATCTTCAGGATCACACCTCTCTAGATGCTGTGACCACTTACATGTCCTACTTGTGTGTGATAATTATGGTGGTCCCTGAGAGCACTCTTCCAAAGAACATTCATCTGCTGTGTAGGGAACCTGAAGCTCGCTTACTGGTCCACAGGGCCTGGGGATGGCACATCCACTAGACTTGGAACTTACAGTTTTCAGATTCTATTTTTTATTGATCTTAAAGAGAGAGAGGAATAAAGAGAGAACAGAGAAAGAAACATCAATTTGTTGTTCCACTTATTTATGCATTCATTAGTTGCTTCCTGTATGAGCCCTGGCCAGAGAGCAATCCCACAGGCATATCAGGATGATGCTCTAACCAACTGAGCTCCAGGCCAGGGCCAGAGTTTTCAAATTCTGTCTACATCATATCATGACATAGATTTAGCTATATAACTCACCTCAAACCTCTTGTGATTTCTCTTAGTTTGTGGTGATAAATTCCCCAAGACAAAATGAACAGAAAACCCCCTTTGCATCAAATATGTGAAAATTAAGTTAACTTAAACTCCTTAGAGAATCAACCATCAGTTATTATTAACAATGAAGGAATGTAGTGACAGATACTTCAAATGTTATAAATATGTATATATTACATTTAAATATTATATATATAGTAAAACAAGCATAATTGTGTTTTATTTAACATAATATTAAAGTAAGTTTTTACTATCTAAGTTCACAACCAATGAGTTGGGCA
Source organism: Glossophaga mutica (assembly GCA_039655065.1). Lineage (NCBI taxonomy): Eukaryota > Metazoa > Chordata > Mammalia > Chiroptera > Phyllostomidae > Glossophaga > Glossophaga mutica. The sequence goes on along the minus strand of CM077303.1, from coordinate 147,728,385 downwards.
GAAACATAGACCAAAAGCATCTTGGGTTGATTGAAAAATAATATTTTGAATTATTAGTACCATATTCACTTTTCATTGTGTGCGTTGAAGCCAGATTCTCCTTTGAGGGGACCAGTCCAGACTAATTCTGACTCATCAAAAGTGGCCAGGCAGTCATGAGAAGCATGAAAAGTAAATAACTCAAAGATAAGCACACCCATAAATTTAAAACATAGCTTTAGCACCTGAATTCAGTTTGCTGTAGTTTAAGTAAGTTGCATATGTCAGTTTTATATGTAAGATCTCCAGGCTTTAACAATTTTAAAAAACAGTCCAATGACCAAAGACAGTCTCATTACAAAGTGGCATTTAATTGGGAGAACCCAGGCAACTCAAGATATATTGTCCCAGAAAAGACTCCCCAAAGCAGACAGACATGAAATGAAATCTAAAGAAATGGTCTCCCAAAGGCATGACGCAACAGGAACCAGGAAAATAACTGGCAGACACAGGTATATAAGATTGACTGTAGATAATCTCCATTTACCACTTTGATGGAATTTTATGCTTTGTTTACTAAAGAGGGATTAGACTGAGTATAAAATGTAGAGATGTATCTAACTGACATTTTAAAAGTATTTGTTTTAGAACAACAGAGTAAGTGGTCATCTAGCTACCAATTAGTTGAATCAGTAAAAGAAATTTTACTAATCCAAGTAAATGACTTTTCTTAAATGTGAACTTTTACATGAGTGATAATTAACTTTAAACTGATTTTCCATAAATATTTGTGGTATTTAAGAAAAATATCCCTTTAGAAAGCCTTCAGACGTATCAAGTTGTTGCTTGGACATTTATATTTCCTGTCTGTAGCAACAATTTCAGGTATTCGGGGCAGGAGGTTTTGTTGGTGAAGAATCACAATTATCTAACTCTTCTCTGCTTTTGAACATTTTATTTAGATAGTTCAGACTCCAAGGCAGGCAAGAAAAAACAGAATTCATATTAATTTTTTTGACTTAAGATATTCACGCCATTATTCCAAACTCCACAAAAAAAGTCCCAAGTTACTTAAGAAGTAAGTAAAAAACTCTTTAGTCTGTCTTTGTAATATAATTACAATTGCCTAATGTTTACAATAATGCTTAAAATATTTCAAATAATGTATTTAACTTTTGGCTTCTACTTTTATAAATGCTATGTATGCAAAGTTGCATTTTGAACATATCTAATGATACTATTTTTTAATGTAAACTTAACTTACTCTGTTGATTTCACAGACTTTTATACGTTTCATGGCTACCTTTTGTCTTATTGGAGTTGGAAGCTAGAAAAAAATGAAATGATAATTTCATTTTCAAAAAGTGATAACCTCAAGCAGGGGTTGTCTTATCTTTAGGTGCCAAGACTGTTGAGTATGTGCTGTGACATACCAAAAATATTTTTGCAATCCTTTGCTCTGTGAAGAGTTAAAATAAGAAACTTCTTAATGCCAGTCACTTGAATGCAGAAAACAAGAGAGGATGGGAAAAGATAGGAAGGGGCACAAAAAATAAGTTTGGAATGGCAAAAAAGAGTAGAGGTGAGAACAAACGTTTTCTCATATTTCTGTACAGATCCAGGTCTGTCCATAACAAATGTTTGGACGATTATGCTAAGAAACATAAATTCCTATTTTATCATTTCTGCTTCACATTCTTTTTTTTTAAATTTAATAGTGTGTGAGCACTTTTGTATCTCAGTGTTAACTTTATTTTTTAAGATTTCATTTATTTATTTATTTTTAGACAGAGGGGAAGGGAGGGAGAAAGAGAGAGAGAGAAACATCAATGTATAGTTGCCCCTCGCATGGCCCCCACTGAGGACCTGGCCCGCAACCCAGACATGTGCCCTGACTGGGAATCGAACCTGCGACCCTTTGGTTCGCAGCCCGCGCTCAATCCACTGAGCTATGCCAGCCAGGGCACGCTTCACATTCTTAAATCGTTGAATTCTTCCTTATTTTGACAATAAACTAGTCCTCATTTTCCCATCATATAACCCCATGCCACTTGAGTCTCAGACCTGCCTATGAAATGCTGAGCAGAAATATAAACAACACCACATTTGGAAGTTTTCTCTCGGACCTAAACTTGCTTCCAACCATGACATTCACTAGGCTTGTAGGAAGCAGTGAAATTATGTAGTCATAACTGACAGCAAATTATGAGAATCATGCAGAAGAGCTGAATCATGGGAATTGTGCAGTGTTGTTTTTATATGTAAATCAAAAATCACCAACCATTTTCAATTTAAAAATTGTATCTGTGTTGTCAACACATGTGCCACGTTTCAGTTCAGAGCAACATGGAATGGTTAGATTATAAATCTACTGAACAGCAACTTGGCTAATGGAAACACTGGCTGATTTTTAGCTCATAAAATCCTCTCACAGATCAAAGCAGCTGAACTGAGGAAATGCTCACAAGAAGGCTCAAGCAGGTAGACTAGGGTACCTCCTTCTTGCACGTGCACCTTCTCACAAGGTCAGGAGTTGCCCTGAAGCACTGCAGGGTAAAGCCAGCCAGCCGCAGGCTGGAAGTGAAGAACAGCAACTTTAGGAAATCTGGCTCCCAGGGTCTTTGTAATTGATGAGAAGAGGATGAGGAAATGTCACTGGCCTGGGATCAGAGGACCTAGGTTCTAGGCATGATTGGCAACCAGTACTCTGTGAATCCTTGGGCGATGTCAGTGGCACTTTCATACTCTCCCACGACACTCTGCACTACCCCACTGGCAGCAAGGTGTTCCAGCCTAAAGGCACCTTTTTTAATGTGCCTTGTGCTGAGGTTGTAACCAAACTTCATTGGTAAAAATGTGTTGCCAGCCTGCAAACATTCCTGTTTAAAAGTCTAGTTCAGGTAATTACTTGTCTAACTTTTCAATTACTTCAGAAATTTTCATGAATAAAGGCTATAAAATTCACATTGCAAAATTTTACTTAAATATTTCCCAACAGATCTAACCTCTTGCAAAGCTTTCATAAAAGCTCACTAATAGACCATCAACCTTCTTTAATATTGTGGAGTGATTAAAATTGCATTTTGAATATAATCCAAACATGATTGTTGAGAAACACCTTCATTCTTCTTAGTCCTCAGCACTAATTTTCCCATGTAATTTGTTCTTTTAGAACTCTGAGAGATTATATGTAAACAGTTGTACTGACAATTTTTAAAAGTTGCTTAATTAAGTGAGTAAGATTTTCATTGGGAAAAATCCTCGGCCCCTACCTAGCTCTTGTTTTAAACCTTTGTATTTTAAGGATTCTTTCAAAGTGTTTGAAGTATTCTTAATAGTTACTCAATTGCTATAAAACCTAATTTCTATTCTTCTAATCTCTATAATCAAATCTTTACTTTTATGACTTGCTATTAAGCCTCTATTTTAGGATTATAAGACCAGATATTCATCTTCTGGGGCTTGTTACCATCAAATTGAAGGTGGCAAAAATTTCACATGTATTATACATATAGTGGATGTGTTTCTTAGGCACATGGTCAGGAATTAAATGTGTACCAGCGTTCCGGTAATGTTATTGGGAAAGCATTTATGGAGAGTTAAACACATGGCAGAAAAGCTGATGTACACAGTAGACAAAAGCACACCATTAAGCCTGCAGACACCCTGAGCAATAAAGTGGAAGATACGTACCATCTAAGAATCATGGACAGCTTGATTATATCCAATATCGGAAGCATCTATCTTTGCATACTATGACTACCATAGCAGTCACACATTCAGAGAGGCTCGAAGAAATAAAATACAGATTTAGAGGGTGAAAATAAGAATAACAATTGCAGAAACCCAAGATGGCAGAGGAGTAAAGGGAAACTACACTAATTTTCTCCCAGGACCAAAGTGGAATTACAACTAAATTATAGGAAAATCATCCTGAATAACCAACTGAACACTAGCTGGAGAGAGTACTTATAAACAAGGATATATGGAAGAAACCAAATCACCACAATGTGACTGGTAGGGAGCGCAGAGGAGGCATAAGAGGGCTGGAAGGCTCCCATGGGTGGCAGCGGAAGATCTGGAAAGATAAATCAGTGGCCGGAGAGGTTCCTTTTGAGAAGTGTGGGGTCTAAACCCCAAGCTGGGATTTCCAGCCTAGAGCACCAAAACTGAAAGCAGTGGGGTTTCTGTCCTTCAGGGAGAGACAGCTATAGAGGCAGAGAGCCTCTTAAAGTGCCAACGCATAAGATTTCATTTGCAGCCACTTACCCTGGGCTCTGGCAGAGGAAGGACAGAGGGGAGGAGAGACACATGAGGAAAGTCTGGAGTTGGTGCCTCTGAGGAGAGAGCTGAAAGATCAGCCACCAGGATCCCTGTGCTGAGTCATTCCCCATACTGCAGAAGACATCCTTCTCAGGCAGAGCACGCCCCTCTAAGTGTCATCAGCCTGAGGGGAAGCAATAGCCCCACATGCAGGAATCCCTCTCACCCCCCACCCAGTGGAGCTTAAGCCTGGCTGCAGAGGAGTATAGCTGAAAGCAATATAAGTGTTTCTATGGGAATTGAGATTTTAGCTGACCCTCCCCTAGGCCCAGTGCTGGTTAAAGCCAGCCTTGGTGCACAGCCTGGTACTTTCTGCCCAGCAGAAGGAGCCACAAGATGTGGATCACTGATAGCTCCAAAAAGGTTGCCCAGAGCCAGTCATAGGCAGGGTTTGACATAGTTCTGCACCAGAGTCTTTACAGATCTATGTAATACATGGAAACAAACACAAAGAGGCAGCCTAAATGCAAAGACAAAGAAACAGGCTGCGAATGAAAGAACAGGAGAATTCTCCAGAAGAAGAACTAAATGAAGGGAAGCAATCAATTTATCAGATACAGAGTTTAGAGTAATAATTATAGCCATACTCAACACCAAGGAAAAAAAACATAAAAACCATTAAGGACCAGTCAGAAATAAAGAATGGAATATCTGAAATAAACAATACACTGGAAGGAATAGAGAGTAGGTTAGATGAAGCAGAGGATCAAAACAACAATTTGGAAGACAAGGTAGAAAAAGATATCCAACCAGAGCAGCAAAAAGACAAAAGAGTGGGGAAAAAATGAGAAGAGCTTAAGAAACCTTTGGGACAGCATGAATAATAACAACTTCATCATCAAGGGAATACCAGAAGGAGAAGGGAGTGAGCAAGGGATCAAGAAATTATTTGAAGAAATAATGAATAAAAGCTTCCCTAATCTGGTAAAGAGCAAAGACATACAAGTCATTGAAGCACAGGGAGTTCCAAACAAGATGGACCCAAAGAGGCCTACATCAAAACACATCATAATTAAAATGGCAAAGCTTAAAAACAAGGAGAGAATCTTAAAAACCACAAGAGAAAGTCAGTTAGTAGCCTACAAGGGAACCCCAAAAAGACCGTCATCTGATTTCTCAACAGAAACATTTCAGGCAAGAAGGGAGAGACATAAAATATTGAAGGTGATGAAAGCAAGGACCTACAACCAAGGCTACTTTACCCAGCAAGGCTATCATTTAAAATCAAAGGAGAAATAAGGAGCTTCCTAGACAAGAAAAAACTAAAGGAGTTTGTTAACACCGAACCAGTACTGCAACAAGTGTTAAAGGGTTTGCTTTAAGAAGAGGAAAAAGAGAAAGAAAAAGAAGAAAATAACAGAGGAAAATAGTCTAACAATAAAATGGCACTAAATATGTATCTATAAATAATCACCTTCAATGCAAATGGGTTAAATGCTCAAATCAAAAGTATAGGGTAGCTGAATGGATAAGAAAACAAGACCCATATATATGCTGCCTCCAAGAGACCCACCTCAGATCAAAAGATACACACAGACTAAAAGTAAATAGATGGAACAAGATGTTTAAGCAAATGGAAAGTTAAAAAAACTGGGGTAGCAAAACTTATATCTGACAAAACAGACTTTAAAACAGGACAAAGAAGAATACTACATAATGATAAAGGGGAAAATCCAGCAAAAGCATATAACCCTAGTAAACTTTTATGTACCCAACATAGGAGCACTTAAATTTGTAAAGCAAGTCTTGCTGGGCATAAAGGAAGAGATCAACAAAAATATAATCATAGTACAGGGTTTTAACAACACATTGACTTCAATGGATAGATCTTCCAGACAAAAAATCAACAAGAAGACAGCAGTCTTAAATGGCACACTAAATCAAATGGATTTAACTGATATCTATAGAGCATTTCCCCACAAAGCAGCAGAACATATTAATATATATTATCCAAAAGCTCATGGAATGTTTTCTAAGAGAGACCACATGTTAGGATACAAAACAAGACCTAACAAATTTACAAAGGTCAATATCATACCAAGCATCTTCTCTGACAACTAGAAATCAATGCTATGAACCTCAAAAGTCAATCACAAAAAGAAAATTGAAAAATACACAAAGGCACGGAAGCTAAATAACATGTTATTAAGCAATGAATGGGTCAACAATTAGATCAAGGCAGAAATCAAAAGATACCTTGAAACAAATGGAAATGAGAACAAAAGAACCCAAAATCTGTGGGACACAGGGAGAGCAATCCCTAAGAGGAAACTTTATAGCATTACAGGCCTTTCTCAAGAAACAAGAAAAAAATTAAATAAACAACCTAACTTTACACTTAAAGTGACTTTAAAAAGAACAACAAACAAAACCCAAAGTGAATGGAAAGAAAGAAATAATAAAGATCAGAGCAGAAATTTTTTTCTTAAAAATAGGGTCTAGCCCTGGCTGGTATAGCTCAGTGGATTGAGCTCAGGCCTGCAAACCAAGGGGCTGCCAGTTCAACTCCCAGTCTAGGGCATATGGCTTGGTTGCAGGCCAGGTTCCCAGTAAGGGGGCATGTGAGAGGCAACCACACATTGATGTTTCTCTCCCTCTCTTTTTTCCCTCCCTTCTTCTCTCGAAAAATAAATAAATAAAATCTTTAAAAAAATAAAATAAAAAAATAGGGCCTAAAAAAAAGGTACAAAAGATCAATGAATCCAAGAGCTGGTTCTTTGAAAAGATAAACAAAATTGACAAACCAAGAGACAAACCAGACTCATCAAGAAAAAAAAAAAGAGGACCCAAATACATGACATCAGAAATGAAAGAGGAGAAATAACAACTGACACCAAAGAAATACAAAAGATTTTAAGAAAATATTATGAACAACTATATGCCAACAAATTGGACAACCTGGATGAAATGGATATGTTACTATAAACATACAGTCTTCCAAAAATAAATCAGGAAGAATCAGATTATCTGAATAGAGAGATTACGCCTAGTAAAACTGAAGCAATAATTTAAAACCTGGTTCAAAAAGCCCAGGTTGGCTTTACAGGTGAATTTTACCAAACATTCTGAGAAAAGCTGACACCTCTGCTTCTCAAACTATTTCAAGACATTCAGGAGAAGGGAAGACTCCCAACCTCATTATATGGGGGCAGAATTATCCTAATTCCAAAACCAGATAAAGACACTAAAAAAAAAGAAAAAAGAAAAGTGTAGGCCAATATCACTGATGAATATAGATGTTAAATCCTCAATGAAATATTAGTAAACTGAACATAGCAATAAATCAAAAGATCATACACCATGACCAAGTGGGATTTATTCCAGGAATGTAAGTTTGGTACAACATTCACAAATCAATAAACGTGATATACCACATAAACAAAATGAATGCTAAAAACTGCATGATAATATCAATAAATGCAGCACCTATTTATGATAAAAACTCTCAGTAAACTGGAATAGAGGGAACATATCTAAACATAATAAATGTCATATATGACAAACCCACTGCCAATATCACATTTGACTGGCAAAAACTACAAATGTTCCCCTTAAGACTGGAAATAAGACAAGTGTGTCTGCTCTCACCTCTCTTATTCAACATAGTATAGGAAGTCATAGCCATAGCAATCAGACAAGAAGAAGAAATAAAAGGCATCCAAACTGGAAAGGAAGAACTAAAACTGTTTTTATTTGCAGATGGCATGATACTGTACATAGAGAACCACAAAGATTTCACCAAGAAACTACTAGAACTGATACATGAATTCAGCAAAAGATACAAAGTCAATATCCAGAAATCAGTTGTATTTTTATATGCCAATAATGAACTATCAGAAAGGGAAACTAAGAAAATAATCCGACTTCGGCCAAGATGGAGGCGTAGGTGGACACACTGTGCCTCCTCTCACAACCAAAATTAAGGACAACAAATATTTAGAAACAAGAAAACACCAGAACTGATAGAAAATTGAACTATACGGAAGTCCAACAACCATTCATCCAGACTGGTAAGAGGGGCGGAGTTGTGGCAGGAAAAAGTGGAGGTGCAGACCTGGGCATGCAGGCAGCAGCAGCTGGCAGTTCCCAGGCATACAGGCGGCAGCTAGCGGACCCAGGCAACGGGTGGCAACTGCGCAGACCCAGTGAAGCCGCGCAAGGTGGCTGTCTAACCAGGTGGTCCCACATTCTCGCAAAATAATCCAGATGAAAGGGAAGTGGCGGAAGGGACTGGAATCCAAGAGAGAATGGAGCAAGCGCCATTGTTCCCTCTCAGACCCCACCCCCACATATAGCATCACTACCCAGAGACTGGGCTGCCCCGCCCTGGGGAACACCTAAGGCTCCGCCCCTTACTACATAACAGCTGCAACCGGACGCGCCCCCCCCCAAAAAAAACACCACCAAAAATGGCTCAAATAGGAGAACAAATCAAAGTCCCAGAGCCAATTCATTTAAGCAACAAAGAGATACCCAACCTATTAGATGCATAGTTCAAAGCCCTGGTGATCAGGATGCTCACAGAATTGGTTGATTTTGCTCACAAATTAGACGAAAAAATGAAGGCTACAATACGTGAAATGAAGGAAAACACATGGGAAACCAACAGAGATGGGAGGAAAACTGGGACTCAAATCAATGGAGTGGACCAGAAGGAAGAAACAATCAAATAGGAAACAAGGAAGAAACAAGAATTTTAAAAAATGAGGAGAGGTTTAGGAACCTCCAGGACATCTTCAAATGTCCCAACATCCGAATTATAGGGGCACCAGAAGGGAAAGAAGCAGAGCAACAAGTGGAAAACTTATCTGAACAAATAATAAAGGAGAACTTCCCCAATCTGGCAAAGGAAATAGACTTCCAGGAAGTCCAGGAAGCTCAGACAGTCCCAAAGAAGTTGGACCCAAGGAGGAACACACCAAGGCACATCATAATTACATTACCCAAGATTAAAATGAAGGAGAGAATTCTAGAAGCAGCAAGGGATAAGGGGACAGTCATCTACAAAGGAGTTCCCATCAGACTGTCAGCTGATTTCTCAAAAAGAGACCTTAAGGCAAGAAGGGGCTGGAAAGAAGTATTCCAAGTCAGGAAAGTCAAGAACCTACATCCAAGATTGCTCTATCCAGCAAAGCTTTCATTTAGAATGGAAGGACAGATAAAGTGCTTCTCAGATAAGGTCAAGTTAAAGGAGTTCATCATCACCAAGCCCTTATTATATGAAATGTTAAAGGGACTTATCTAAGAAAAAGAAGATTAAAAATATGACAGTAAAAAGACAGAAAACTCACTATTATTAACAACCACACCTAAAACAAAAGCAAACAACTAGAACAGGAACAGAACCACAGAAATGGAGATCACATGGAGTATTAGCAACAGGGGAGTGGGAGGAGGAGAGAGGGGGAAAAGGTACAGAGAATAAGTAGCATAGACGGTGGGTAGAAAATAGACAGGGGGAGGGCAAGAGTAGTGTGGGAAATATAGAAGCTAAAGAATTTATGACACATGGACATGAACTAAAGGGGGAATGTGGGTGGGAGGGGTTGTGCAGGGTGGAAGGGGATGATGGGGGAGAAATGGGACAACTGTAAAAGCATAATCAATAAAATATATTTAAAAAATAAAGATATGCAGTAGGAAAAAATAAAATAATCCTATTCACAATTGCTACAAAAAGAATAAAATACCTAGGGATAAATCTAACCAAGGATGTAAAAACCTGTACTCAGAAAACTATAAAACACTGAAGAAAGAAATTTAAGAAGATATAAATAAAATTTTAGACGTTATATTCTTATTGGATGAGACAGATAAATAATAAATAAAATGTAAATCAGTGGACTTCTAGCCAAAATGGAGGCATAGATAGACACACTTTGCTTCCTCACACAACAAAAACAAGGATACAATAAATTTAAAAACAAAAAACAATCAGAACTACCAGAAAATGGAACTGTATGGATGTCCAACTACCAAGGGGTTAAAGAAGAAACATTCATTTAGACTGGTAGGAGGGGTGGAGACAGGCAGCCAGGGAGGAGAGGATGGGTGGTAAGGCAGTGGCTGGAGGACCAGCAGGTGAGGTGGCAGCTAGCAAGTTGAGTGGTCCCAAATGTGGATGCAGGAGAGTGAGACTGACCACGAAACCCAGGGTTCCAGTGTGGGAAAAGAAAGCCTAAAAATCTCTGGCTGTGAAAACCTGTGGGGGCTGCAGTGGCAGGAGGAACTCCCAGCCTCATAGGATAGTTCATTGGAGAGACCCACAAGGTCCTAGAATTTACACAAACCCACCCACCTGGGAATCAGCACCAGAAGGGCCCAATTTGCTTGTGGTTAGAGGGGAAGTGGCAGAGACCCAAGCTGGCAGAGAGCCAAGCAAACGGCATTGCTCCCTCTCTGACACATCACCCACAGACAGCACTACAACACAGCAACTTGGGTTGCCCACCCTAAGGATACCTAAGGATCTACTCCTTACAACGTAACAGGTACACTGAGACAAAGAAATATGGCCAAAAGGAAACATCTCAAAGCTCCCAAAATAGAACTAAGCAATGAAGACATAGCCAACCTATGAGATGCAGAGTTCAAAACATTGGTAATCAGGATGCTCACAGAAATGGTTGAGCATGGTTGCAAAATAGAGGAAAAGGTGAAGGCTATGCAAAGTGAAATAAAGAAAAATATACAGGGAACCAAAAGTAAAGGGAAGGAAACTGGGAATCAAAGCAACAATTTGGACCAGAAGGAAGAAATAAACATTGAACCATAATAGAATGAAGAAACAAGAATTCAAAAAGTCAGACAAGAGGAGAGGCTGAGGAACCTCCAGGACAACTTTAAACGTTCCAACATCCAAATCATGGGGTGCCAGAAGGAGGAGAAGAGCAAGAAACTGAAAACTTATTTGAAAAAATAAAGAATGAAAACTTCCCCAATGTGGCAAAGGAAATAGATTTCCAGGAAGTTCAGGGAGCTCAGAGAGTCCCAAAGAAGTTGGACCCAAAGAAGCACACACCAAGGCACATCATAATTACATTAGCCAAGATGAACAATCAGGAGAGAATCTTAAAGGACCAAGAGAAAAAGAGATAGTTACCCACAAAGGAGTTCCCATAAGACTGTCTATCAGGTGATTTCTCGAAAGAAACCTTTCAGGCAAGAAGGGGCTGGAAAGAAGTATTCCAAGTCAGGAAAGGCAAGGACCTACATCCAAGATGGCTCTATCCAGCAAAGCTATCATTTAGCATGGAAGGGAAGATAAAGTGTTTCCCAGGTAAGGTCAAGTGAAAGGGGTTCATCATCACCAAGCCCTTATTATATAAAATGTTAAAGGGACTTATCTAAGAAAAATAAAATGATCAAAAGTATGAACAGTAAAATGACAACAAACTCACAACTATCAACAACTGAACATAAAACAAAAAGAACAAAAATAAACTAAGCAAGCAACTAGAACAGGAACAGAGTCACAGAAATGGAGATCACATGGAGGGTTTTCAGCAAGGGGGGGGTGAAAGGGAGAAAAGGTACAAGGAATAAGAAGAATAAATGGTAGGTACAAAATAGGAAGGGAGAGGTTAAGAATAGTGTAGAAAACAGAGAAGCCAAAAAACTTATACATATGACAAATATATATAAGAGTATGAACAAATCAATCAACAAATAAATGTAAAAGTATAAAAATTATGGTGGGGAAATACAGAAGTTTGGCAGAACAAAAATATAATAAGTCCATTATGTTCTTCTCAGGCAAAGAGTTAATACATTTCCAGAGATTTCTATTTATTCTTTTATTGTCACCAAAGATTTTGCAAAATCAAATACTGCTGTTTTTCATCCCTACAAATGAATCTTATAAACTGATTGGAAAGACACCTAAAAATGTTAAAAAGGCTAAACTCTGGACCTGTGGGGACACTCAGGGCACCCCAGAAGGAAAATCCAATGTTAAACAATTAACCATGGATAAGTGAAGCTGTTTGAGTCGTTTTGTCTAGGGACCCAAATACATGAATATATCACCAGAAGTATGAGTTCAAATCAGGATTAATCAAAAGCTGACCAATCATTCATACAAGTAATCTACAATGTGTGTAATGCCATCCCAGACCAAGTCTGATTTTTCTTTTTGCTTCATTGCTAAAATATTAAACTAAACTAAGTTAAAACTAAAGAAACAGTGGCAATTTTTAGTGTAGTTCATTGCAAATACATAATCCCTACAACTGACTTTTATCAAACGACATTTCAAATGGTAAGAAAGGAGGAGCAAGTTAAAATTGCCCTCGTGAAGACAAGACTGTGAGATAAATGTATGTTTCCCAGCAGTGCTATAAGAAATGACCACAATCTTGATGGTTTAAAACAGCAAAAATTCATTCTCTTACAGTTCTGAAAACGCAGTTCTTTTTTTTTTTGTAGAAATAAGATTTTCTTTTTTTATTTTAATTGTTGTTTTTGTACAGTTTTCTGCCCTTTACCCCCACCCCAACCCACCACCCCAGCCCTCCCCACCTCCCTGCCATTTCTGCCGCCCGTAGTTTTTGAAAACACAGTTCTGAAATCGCTTTCATCGGGCCAAAATCAAGGTGTCAGCAGGGCCACACTCCCTGTGCAGGCTGGGGGTAGGCAGGCAGGGAGAACCTGTCTCTTCCCTGGTCCCACTCCGTGAGGCCCCGCATAGTCCTGTGGAGTACTGCACCACTCCTGTCTCTACCTCCGTCTTCATATCACCTTCCTTTTTGTTGTCTAACCTTCTCTGTCTCTTTCATAGAAACATTTGTGATGGTATTTAGATTCCACTTCGAAAATTTAGGATAATCTCCTCATCTCAGGGCCCTGAACGAATCACACCTGCAAAAACTCTTTTTGCAAAACGGTAACATATACAGGTTCTGGGGATGAGCACATGCGTATCCTGTGGGGGCTCATTTTTTCAGTTTACCACAATGAACAATGTTCTCTTACACAGAAGGAAGTGGGAAGCTGTATTGCAGCATTTGGGAGAACTCCCCATTCTCATATATGCATCACGGTTCATTACCAAGGATCACTTACATAGCAAGTGTTATTCAGAATTTCAAGTATTTTTTTTTATTCCACTAAAATGAATTGGAAGTGTTCAAAAATGTAAATGACAACATGTAGGTTTCATTCTCATCGAGGAATAAAAGTTACCATAGGTTCCAAGTGTGGTCTTTTAATTTAAAGGAAAACATTATTACAACAAAATTAATTCTTTTATTACCATAAGAATATGCTTTATATTCCAGTGCTCATAGAATTATCCATCAATTCCAATCTATCAATATAAATCAATATTGAAAAACCAGTTTTATGACTCCTGTTTTTATATTAGTACACTATGTTTGCTAAGAAAGATTACTCCTAGCCCACACTCAAACACTAAAAATTATGTGACATAAGTTCTGTTCCTCTTAGAATTAAAAAAGCCACAACAAACCACTCCTCTCCTGACAAGAGAAAAATGAGATAACCTACAAAGTCATAAGTCTTCTTGAAGCCAGCAGAAAGCTGAAGTCACAAAGTCACAAGACAATCAGATGAACTACATTCGAAAGAGTGATACGTCCCTCTGAAGAGAAATGGAATACATAAACTGGTTCATCTTTGGCAGAGTACAGGAGGAAGAATCTGCAATCATCTGCAAGAACAACTGGTGGCCTTTGTTTGGATTTGAGCTCAAACAAAGGTCTGGATCAGCAGCAAGAGATGGTGACTATACAACCTTATTCCACAGTAACAATTAAGAGCATCCTGCATGGAGTTAGACCTGAATTTAAATCCCAGCTGAGCTACTGACACACTGTGGGTCTTCCTCAAGTTACTAAGCTTCTCTGTGTCTGTTTCTTCACTTCTGTAAACTAACAATACCAATAGTTAACTGATAATCTTTTATGATGACTAAATGACAGTTTGTATGTAAAGCAACAACTATAACTAACATGGTAAACCACAAGTCATAGTAGCAGTGGCTGCGTCATCTTTAGTAGTAGTAATAGTAGTCCTAGCCATCATAGCAGTTGTCATACTAGTCAAGGTAGTGGTAATAGCTCAATTACTTCTCTGGTTAAACTTAAGGGAGTGGGAATTGGTATGGAAAGTTTTGGAGACTACTTTATAGCTCGTGTCCCTTCTAAGCCTTTCTCGCTTCCATCTCTGTTGTGATTACTTTCCTCTAGTGGCATGCAGAATGTGAAACAATGAAGAAAGTGTTCCATATGAGAAGAAAGGGAGGGAGGGAGGGAGGGAGGGAGGGAGGGAGGGAGGGAGGGAGGGAAGGAAGGAAGGAAGAGGAAGAGAAGAGAAAGAAAAAGAAAAGAAAGGAAAGGAAAGGGGGAGGGAGGGAAATAGCTAAATGAGACTCTTTTTCTTGGAAACATTTTTTAAAATAGAAGCAAAGCATTATGATCAGCCAAATGTTTTCTCATAGAATAGTGTAACTGGCCTAGTCTTCACAGCCAAGTAACTAATATAATGGCCCTCATTTTTATAAAGAAGTTTGGAAGTTTGGAGAAACTTTCTGAACATACAAACTTTTAATACCCAGTTAGTACAAGAAAACTGATTCTGCCCCTTTAAGGAAGTGATAATAGACACTTGGCAAACCTACCCATTATCACACATAAGATTCAGAGTTCATGAATGAAAGAGAAATTCTCCCAACATGGAAGTTGTACTTCTGCCTTCAGTCTATAAACCACAAAGTAAATTTTATGTACTGTAACTGCATATTTTAATACATGCCTACATACATGATAAGATGATGAAATCAGGAAATATGAATTATATTGCCATATGACCTGTATGGACCAAATTCACAGATGTGTGAACATTTTGAGAGAGAGACTGAGTGAGAAAAAGGGAGTAAATTTAGAAAAATATGTTAAGGGAAGATGCAAACTTAGGAGAGTAGAGACAGAATGATCTGTGGATTGACATGGATGAGAAACACAATAGGTTCAAAAGATGAGGAGGAGAAATATAGCAATGGTAAGGACCTCTGTACACAAGAAAATGAGATATGAATGCTGGAAGATTTCTTCAACAAGACAGATCATGGTAATTTTACTCAGTAAGTGTCTGAGAAAACATCCCTTTATTCTTTTTCAAAGCCTGAGGTCCAGAAAGAAATAATCTTGCTTTCCTCATTTACCAAAGTGCTGAGAGAGATGGCTCTTACTTGAATTGAGAAATGTTAGGAAAAGGATCAGAAAACTCTAAAGGTCAGAGATTAAAGGGAAATATAGAGAAAAGAGCTATTTAGAATCTGATTAATCAGTTAAACTGAATTAAACTAATTTGATAATGTTATTGTTGACTTGTGACATAACTACATCAATGTACAGGCCAGTGTCCTTATTCACCATAGTTATGTCCTAGAAATTCACTGCAAACAGTGAATTAGCAAATACTGGACCACTGTTTGTAAAGGAAATAGAAGTTTAGGTCCCTGTGAGCCTCTGGCCACAACAAAATCAATACATGTGTGTTTCCGTTCAAAGACACTTTGTTTAATATGTATTTTTGATTTATTAACATTGCACCTATGATGAACAACATTATAACTCATACCTGAGTGAAGCTTACCTAACGCATGTGTTTTGTCTGTAAGCACATCACAGCCTCATACACTTAGAAACACTGGATAGCACCTCAACACCATGTGTAGGGGGTATTTTAAATAGTGAAATCACCCAATAGTAAAAATTACAAAACTGTGAACAGTTTGGCTCTAAAAAAAACTGCAAAAGAGATATTTGTGCATATTTCGAGAGCTAAAAGAAGAAGGCAGAGCATCGCTTTGTTCAACCTAAACTAGGAGTACGTATGTAGGGCCAGTCAGAACTTTTTATCACTATCTGCATGGCCATAAGTGACTATGAAAGTGCCCCAAGCATTGATTTGGGAGTTACAAGTAAATATTAGTGAGAAGGCAAATTCACATGTATGAAATCCTTGAATAATGAGTATCAGCCTGGAATGTGCCTCTTATGTTCCTCATCTTGTGGCCTTTTCTGTCAGAGAGAAATAGAAGCAGAAAGCCCACAGACCCAAAAACGAAATCTTTGGAGAAGGAACTCCAGTAGCTTGGGCTAAGGTGGCAGGGAGCTCATTCATAAAAACTTCCAGGGAACCTTCTACTTGAGAGCTAACTTAGGGAGACTATTTCTTTTATGTATAAAATCACCAATACAGCAATCAAATCTGAGTAGGCTTTCCAACAGACACAAAAGGTAGCAAAAAGATCAAACTTAACTTGGGAATCATTTTAATGCCAAATTAAAAATGACATGCAGATTCCAAGGCCAACAGGGAGCTCCAAGAAAGGATTATTTTCTTTCATTCTGTTGGAAGCAATTGGAAGAAGTTTAAAGAAGGAAGCAGCATCTGGTTTGGAACTTGATAAGCTGGACGAAGTTTGCTTCACACTAAGGAAAGAATGTGGAGCAAAGCAGGAGAGCAGGAAAGCACCACATGAGAGGCACTCTATTTTAGCTGGAAAATGTAAGGGTGACGGTAAGTTAAGGCAATTTTTATGGCCTGACCTGTAATACCCGATTGTGTAGTTGGCACCTAATTCAACAAGAAACTGGCAATCCTCAAGTGATGTGAGAACAGGTACCAGAGAAGACTAGAGTTGAAGAGGCCACTCTAATAATCTATTATTAGATCTATTATTATTAAGAGGTCATTACAATGATGAGATTATTAATTATGATAATCATTATAATAATCTAGCAAGAAGCAGTGAATTTCTAAACCAGGATACTGGTAGTAGAAGAAAAATGCAATTTTGGTGTGGACATATACATGTTAAAAGAAATTTAATTGACAAAAGTGGGGTGGGTGTGAGACAGGTAAGAATAAGAGGAGGCTCTCAAAGAACATGGTGGGGTTTCAGTTTGGGTGACTGAGAGGGTGGTGGTGCATGTTCCTAGTTTAGACTCAACTAAGCAACACTCTGCCTTCTTCTTTCAGCTCTCAATTATATTTCTATTTATAAATATATGTATATTTATACATACATATATAATTTGGAAAGAGATAAAGAGAGATGATGAGTGAGGTTTTGGACAGGATGAATTTTAAATGCTCCCAATCTATCCAAATACAGACTGAAGAGAAAAGAAAAGGATCTATCATTGGAGATGAAAAGAAATCAGAAATATAAATGTGGGAGTGAGCTTCATGGAGGGAAGAGAAGGCATAGAGAAAGAAGAGAAAAATATTGGACTTAGGTTTAGGTCCATTTAAGGAAAGGGGAAATGAGTTAACAAAGAGGCCAAGCAGGAATTGTCCAGTGCTAAAGAGTTGCCATCAGACAGAAGTTTTTTATTATTACACTGTAAGGGCACATATCAGCACTTCAACTGCTGCTCTACACAAACAAAACTAAAAACACATTTCCTTTGCTGCTATAGAACAGAATATTAAGACATTATTATCATCCATCAATTCAGTTTTGTGACTTACCAGATACATGGCTAGAATATATTCTACTGGAAAATTTTTAATTGTTCTGCCACATATCATCTTTACATATAAGTTTAGTATAATATTTTCTATTAAATATCACTTAAGACCATTCAATTATGAGAGTAGAAGAGGATCCTTTAGTAATAGCGTTGGTGAATATTAGAATGAAAATCCTTGAGCTCCCTGTCTTATGAAATAAGTCTTTTTGTGTGCATGAAATATAGTTCAACATTAAGCATTTTCTACAAAATGGGGGACAAATCCAAGAGTAATCTTCATACAAAGTTATTTTAGGTGCATAATGCCTGTAAAATTATAGTTGTGCCTTGTCCTAAAGTTGAGGGTCTTTCAACATTTTCATCATAAACCACATTTTTCAGGAGCAATAACTCAGCTACAGAAATTTGCTTTGGGACAAAACTTGGAATACCCAATTTCAATCTGATCTACTTGTAACCAGTTGAAATAAAGCTGGAAAAAAGTTTGCATTTTATCTTTATCATTTTGTATCTGTAGTTTTAAGTTTAAAGAACCAATTTCAGGCATTTACACCCAT
Organism: Glossophaga mutica; assembly: GCA_039655065.1. Lineage (NCBI taxonomy): Eukaryota > Metazoa > Chordata > Mammalia > Chiroptera > Phyllostomidae > Glossophaga > Glossophaga mutica. The sequence continues at coordinate 147,710,021 of CM077303.1, read as the reverse complement.
TTTTCATTTTTTAGAAATCTTTATCTTTGGAATTCTCAAAATATAGCAAAAAGGATCAAAAGAAATTTAATGAGTAATTAGTGTCTCAGGAGAAGGATAAAGAAGTGCTGAATCTCTCACAGCCAACTCACCCTCCAAAATCCAGGTAAGGTCAGTAGATACTGAAATGCGTTACAACATAATGACATTTACTTTCAATGAAGAGCTTTTATTGAGAATAGAATACCTAATTGAGGCCAACAGCATAGAAAGACATGGAAAAAATTAAACATAATTATTTCACTATACAATGAGGTGATGATCTGATATTTTATGTAAGAAAAGAGCTATTCTGAAACAATGGCAGCAGCTTATATCTCACATATTTATTTATTTACTTACACACATATAAACTACCTTTCCCTAATGAGAAGATGTATGAGGTTAGTGGCTATAAAGATATTTAAATGTAAATGATTATAAACTACTGTTGTAATGCCAAGTCCTGGAGAAGATGTGCAGAATAGGGTGTTTTTAACAACCTAAGAGTTAATATACTTTCTTAGCATCTAAATTACTCTTTGACAAGATGAGGGAAAACAAGTGTGGTCATTGCCTTGGTTGTTCCTGTTAAAACAGCCATATTCCCTCAGGGTAATCTTTCTTCATGTACACGTTGCACGCTGTCTCCTATCTTTTGCACACATCACCTTCATTGATCAGGCAGCACTATGTGAAGTGTACATAAAGAGGTCTTCTCATGCCTGGCAAAGAGCAGGGACTCAGAACTGCTCCCTGTTACCTTTGTGCTTCCTTCCTCCCTTCCATCATTGAACACATCCATGCCCTGTAACAGGTCTTCAAACCCTATGGGCAATGTAACTTCTGACTGTCTTTCATAACATACCTGGGCCAGATCTAATAGGTGTGAGATCATGATACAAGAAAGAAAATCAGGCTTGAGAGCTAAGGTGTTCAAAATGAAAGATAAGTTTTGGTGAATGGGCACAAGATGAAAACCATTCCAGATTTTAATCTTTATCGTGCTACTAGTCAGCTATTTCTAACCTACCTGAGCCTGAGTTTTCTTATGTGCAAAATAAAAACAGTGGATCAGAAGCTTTTTAAGATCCTCTCTAGCTCTAAAGTTCTGGAATTCTTGTGCAAAAGTCCAATTGGGTAGATTTTTCTATTATTTAGCCCAATTAAACTCACATAGATAACAGCTTTCTCCCCACTCCCCGCAGAGCATTTTACTATTCTGACTAAGCAGGATATGATTTGGTAAAAATCAGATTGTTACTGAATTTTATGTTTTGCTAATTCATGTACAACCAGACGTTAGAGGGCTCCCTTCCCAACAAGAGGCAGCTGACCGTTTGACCATTGCCTGGGTGCACAGCATAACACAAAGGAGCAAAGAAGGAGAGAGATTCTTGCTGAAATCCCTCATTCTTATAAATTTAAAACTAACCCATTGGAAAATTCAGTGGCTTTTGTGGGTTAACTGTGCATGTGAAATGCAAGCTTGTTAAGTAAGAGCTTAAACCAATATTCATAATTTGATGTCAGCCGGATTCATTTTCATTCCCCTTCCCCAGCAAAGTATGATCAAAAAGGGGTTATAAAGATGAGAGAAGGAAGAAAAAGAAACTATGTATGTTTGATTGATCTTCAGCTCATTATAAAAAACGTACCAGAAGTTTTAAACTGCCAGAATCTGAGGAGCCTAAGAGAATTTGGTCACTGAATTTGCTCATCCTCTTAGCTATCTAATTAGAATATGGAAAAAAATAAAAGATAATTAAAACACACCCAGTCCTTTTCCACCTTCAGAAACAGGTCAAACAACACAACTGTAAGAATTTTTGTTTTTCCTCTATAAATTAGGGTTACTCTCAGTCAATCTGGGAACCATAGCCCTGCCCCTACCTCGCTGAATTACTGAGGGAGAATAGGGATGTCCTTTCACACCAGGACATAAGGATGTAACTAAAAATGTGGAAATAATTCAAGTAGGAGGACAAAAGCAAGGATACCACAGCACTTTTAGAAAGTGGGGATATCAGATCCCCAAAGTATCTCTCACTCTCCCTTCAGTGGAGGCTTGTTTTGGAGACTCTGCAATGTGAACAAAGATCCCAGGCAACCATGTGCCTCTAGAATACATGACCACTTCTTTATGAAAGCAGCTTTGAGGTCAGGAAGTATCATTTCAATTTTGCACCACAGTACAGTACTGATCACACTATAAATATTGAAAACAGAGGAAATTTAATGCAAGAAATTAGTTATGCAGTTGATGGTATTGCTGAGAAACCAAAGTGGACAAAGTGAAGCAATCCAGAAATTAGCAAAAGCAGGAGGCCACTCCCTAGGCTGGAGAAACGAAAATGAAGAAAGTAATATCCCAACTCAGAGAGTGATGCCACCCCACAGAGACAAGAATCACTGCAGCAGGGGATGGATTCACAAAGTTTGTGCAGCCACCTGATGCAGATACAGCAGAGAAATACACTGGTGGCTCCCTTCCTCCTGCCCTTTCACCTCCTGCCACTGCCTCCTACTGCCCAAACCCAGAAGGTATATGGTCATGTGGAATCCTGAGAAATCCAGACGGTTGGACTCCACTTCCCTGTTGCATAGAGCAGAGCTGAGGAAGGGCAAGGAAGGATCCAGGAGCACAGGAATGGAGAACTAGGGTGAGTATTTTCACGTGTTCATTAACATGCATAAAGAGAGAGTACCCACTGTGGGCCAGGCCATGCTCACTGGGGTGGAAATATCACCAATGCACAGGCCCTGGGGAAGTTGGTGTGGTGGAAGGGACAGATATGTAAGCATTTAGTTACCACCCACTGTGAGAAGTGATAAGATACCTCAGAACTCAGAAGGGAATTACAGTCCGGGAAAGAGTGCTTTTCATAGAGTAAGTGTGCTCCTTGAATGTCCTCAGGAAAAATGTTAAAATGGTATCTCTCAAGTCAGAAACACAGACTCCGTATTCTTATTGCAGAATCTCTTCTTCTAAGAAACCATAAAAAGTCCTAAAGGAATTATTGTTGCTCTTTTTATTTCTTCTCCCCAAGATCAAATGACTTCTGTCATCATTGAGGGATTTTGACTGTCTCTGGAAAATGATGGCTGGAGTAACCCAACCAAAATGAATACTGTGGTAAATAGCCCATTAGGCTGGAAAGACCCACAGCCGAAGTGCCTTTGTAGACTATACCAGTCAAGTAGGGAGTGAAGGGAATGAGAACAAAGTCGGCCTTTGCAAATGTAAAGAGATTTTCCAGTAAAGTGACAATAATTTAATTACAAAAAATGCTTCTGATACTGCTACCCATGAAATCTTTTTTGGCAAAAAGACTGACAGATTAAGTACAGCAGGCTAAGTGACTAGTGATAGGTTTGAATTGGAGCCAGATTAAAGGTACTGTACTGGCTTTCCATGCAGGGTGCTCGAGGCAGCAGGCTTTTGATCAAGCCTAAACCCTTCCACTAGCGTATAATCTGAGGCCACCATGTTCTGTCAGAGCACATTAACAAGTTTTAAGTCGTGGGCTGAACACCAACATTTTTCTCTCCTGATTTATTTATCATTACTACAAAATATTAACATGAGTTGGATTGATTTCTATGGCAAAAAGCAAATGCTACTGCAATCACACTAGACGTCACAACTACAGAATGATCATGTTTAAAGAGCAAATGGTGCTCACCACGGAGAGCCACAGTAGCGTTTCCACCCTTCATCGCCCCACAGGGCTTTTGTTTTCTACCCGAAGTCTTAACAGCCCATGAAGGCTGATAAACACCTTTCCTTTAATAGCGGACTAAGAATATAATCATCATTAAGCGATTTTTAAGCCTGAGTGTGACCCCATTTATATTCAATTGATTTTTAAAAATGAGGCTTTGTATTTCACTGGGAGCCATCCAGATTTTTATTTAAAACAGAAATGCTTTAAAAAAACTAAAAAAAAAATACTACACAGTTTCTGTTCTGGACCATTAATTTTTCAGTCAGATCTAACTATCATTTAATTGGTTCCTGATGCTAAAACTTGGATTCCACTTTAAACGCTTGAAACTAGAGCATATAGAATAATTTGTTATGCTGAGCTATTCATCCCAAATGTCCAGGGAAAATAAACCAATCTCAAAATAAAACTGGGCTACTTTCTGTGATGACACAAAATTAATAACATAGTCAAGGAAATAAACCTTGAATCTATGTTTGTTCCTCCCAAAAAATCATTAGGGTTTCCATGATGAAGTAATATTTAATTCATAAGTTTAATATAAAAAGATGTCTGTTGACTAAAAAAAAACAAAAATTCTGTAACATAGCCTTTAGAAGTTTTGCCTAATTTAACAAGACTCGAAATCATAATTCAGATAAATCTGTTTTTCTTGGGTATGTAAATGAATTTTGAGTGCTCCTTATTTTTTCTATATATAGAGCAATTAAAACTAGTACTAGTAATATTTTAATCCTCTGATTAATTTCTAGGAGGAAATTTTAACTTTCCAAAGATTTCAAGGCAGTCTGTGTTGTTACCCAACAACTTCAACTCTAAAAAAGGAAATACTTTATAGACCAACTTTTATTTTTTTGGTAAGAGTAGGAAAACAATTATTGGATAACTTGGGAATTTAACCAGAGAAGTGGCTTGAGAGGTCTGCATTGTAAATAGGTTTCTGTTCACAACAAACAGTCAATTTGTAATCTGGCTCAACTAACCAGCTCAGAAAAACAACCTCTGAACAGGAGGAATTCCACACATGCAGATAAGCACTAGTGAAAATCCTTGTGAAATAACTGCTAGTTCAGCATGCACCCATGCAATTTGGTAACCAGTCCTCTGAAGAGATGCCAAATTAGTTAGATAATTGCTCTAACCTGAATGTAGCCCTAGAGGTGCTAAAATCCAAAGTTCTTTGGAGCTTTCTGAGGACAGTTTGTAGGTCCTCAACTATTGACCTTGAGCAATGTTTCTGTAGCTTCAGTAATTGCAAATTATTTTATAAATAAAGAGCTCTCCTTACCACTGAAATGAAGTTTAAAGGCAATATAGCTAAGCTATTTTCCGGTGATGGAAACTGCAAAAGAGAAAGAAGTATAGAATATGCAATTTATTTAATTAGAGAAGATTGGGCAAATAGTTTCCTAGTCTTTCAAAACTGTTGTAGAAATATACTAATAAAATGTGTCTTTATTGTTATTTTAACTCTAACCCCCAAACAATATTTTCATCCAGATACAAAGTACTAGCTAAGTATGTATTTTTAAATGTTTTTCTATTAACCAGCTCCTCATTAGTTGTTTTCAGTTAATTTTCTTTTCTATTCATGTTTTGAGTAGCAGTATCAGAAGCATTTTTGGAATTAAATGATTGTTGCTTTACTGGAAAAATCTCATGCTTGCAATGGCTGACTTTCTTCTCATTCTCCTCACCCACTATTTGACTCTTAGTCTATGAAGGCATTTTGACTTGACTGTGTGTCTTTCCAACCTAATGGCTTCCCCAACAACATATCAGAATATTTGTGTTGCTTTAACTATCTCTCCTGGTTCTTCTTTCTAGCAACAGCTTCCATGGGTAACATGATTTGTTAGCTTCAGGATATAGTCTGACTTAGTACCAAGAATTAATCATCTTCTCCCTCCTCCATCCCTGAAACCTCTTCCACCTCTGGTGCTACCTAGATCAATGAACAAGGCCAGGACACAAGACAGAAAACTGGCCAGATTCAAAAACTCCCATTGCTCCCTCAACCCCCATATCTAATCATCCAATAAGACCTGTCCAGTCAGCCCCCAAACGTGCCTCCAAGTCATCTCATTTTTATCCATTGCCCATTGCCTTTGATGAGGCTCTTACAATTTTTTGTCCAGACTATTGCAATACTCTTTTATATTGTCTCCGTGCATTCCTGCTCTTCCCTTCTGTTTTAACATTAACCATGCAGGTCCCTCCACTTCATAAAATTACCAATGGCCCCAGTGCCTACAGTCTGCGGTCTGAATGCCTCTGCAGGCCTTACAAGACCTGCTGGGGCCCATCTCTGACCGATCTCCATATTTATTCTAGTTTTCATGTCTTCACATTTCTCATTTTCTTCTTGAGTTTGCATAGACTATCTTTCCCGTCCCACACTGTAATGTCTGTGTAGAGAATTTATTTCAGATTCGGGTTCTTCTGCCTCCTATTAGGAACCCCCAGTCTCCACCCTGGTGGGGAGGGCTTTCCCTGTCCTTCCTTCCTGGGCACTATTGCTCCTACTTTCAGGGCACTCACCCCTCTGCCAGGGAATTAGCAGTTCATGAATAGTTGTGAGTTCCCTGAGGCCTGGGGTGTTTTCTTAGCAGTTTTTGTATTCCTAGCACCTAATTCAAGTCCTAAAAATCAGAGGGGGCAGGGACGTTAAAGAAGGAAAAGAGGAAGACAGAAACGGAAAGGTAGAGGGAGAGAAGGTAGAAAGGAAAGAACAAAGAAAAGGAAGGAGCCAGAGAGATGGATACCCGTGTTAGAATAAATACTTGTAGCCAGCTGAGAACCAGCTACTGAAAAGCTGAACGTGAAACATCCTGATGCTTGCAGGAATACATCCTGAGCCTATACTTGGAAGCTGTGTGTGAGGCATGAAAAAAAGTCCTGAAAAAGACAATATAGTCCTTTCTAACATATCTGAGTCGTATGTTAAGATTGGTTTCTGAAACCAATAGTATCTGAAAGTAAAGAAAATAATGAATGCCAGAATGGTGTGGGGGGGTGGATTTTTCTCCTAAATACACCCTAGAGGTTAAAAGGGAGGGGTGAGGATAAAGATTGACCAGACATGAGGGGAGCCAGAAAATCACCTTCTCCCCCCGCTTCAAAAGGCATCAGAGAAAGGAAAGGGGGATTGGACATTAATGGAAAAAAATCAAGCACTCTGATTACATGTTACATATTTTTTACTCACTCAGAAGGCAGGGGGAGGGGTTTAAGGGTGTGTTTTTACTAATGATTAATCTCCTTCTTTCTGTGTTTTTCAACCTAGTGACATTGTTGAACTTGGGGGAGGGGAGAGAAGAATTAAAGTAGCAAAAAGTAAGTTTTCTCTAATTCTACTAGGACGGTATCTTTAACAAAAGTTTCCTTTGGTTGTTCATTTTTATGTACCCATTGAAATCCCTGTTAGAGAAGGTTTTCCTTTTATGACTTGGCACCTAAACATTCTTTGTCTACTTACTATGAAGAGTCATCAAATAAAGGATGCTACAGAAGAAAATTATCATCCCAAAAGTGATTTATAATAGATAAGACATCCTAAGTTTTGTCTGCTTTAAAAAAGTAATGCTTCTGAGATGATCACTTGTTAAAACATTTGAGAAAGATATGAATGTCTTACTCTAAGGGAGTCTGTTCTTCCTATATGGTGGCAAAAAAAAAAAAAAAAAAAAAAAGCCTGAAGACACGGCAGGAATAAATAATTCTCAGTGATTTATTTACAGAGCACTGAAGTGTATGGTTCTGAACGAGATATTTCCCAGAGCTGCGGCAGCAGCCTGACACAGCACCAGGCCCGTTTCAAGCTCCCAGCTACTCTTCCACAGACGCTTACCTCTGTTTTCCATGCTACATTTCCTGCTCCAGGGTCAGCAACTTATTTCAGTTACTTTTTTCTCTAACCCATATGTCTATCTATCAAGCTAAATCTCTGGGGTCTCAGTTTCGGTGACGAGGGTGAGACTGACTCAGGGCCATTTAATCATGAGTCAACCCAAACACTCACCTGTGTTTTATCACTGATGTACTGCCCATCCCAAATAAGCAATTTAACATTCATCCTTCATTCAACATACATGTAATGAGAAACTACTGTGTGCCTGGCATGGCACAGACTCCTGGGGGGCAAAGGCTAACAACTACTGCTCTTCAGTATGAACCCATGATGGCAACGCTAGGTAACAAGTGCTGTAAAAGAAGAAACAGAACGCGAGAGGGAAGGACTCCAACACTAACACCTTTCTCCAGAGCAAACAGAAGTTTGCCTTCAGAGGAGAGTGACTGTACTTCATTGAGACCTAGCGCTTGGCTGTATGTCTGAGGCTCCTGTTCTACCCGAAAGGCAATCCCATTCCCGAAGCACGAAGTCACGAGGCACTCCTAACAGTGGGAGCCACAGCTTGAAAATTGCTTACAAAGACTCTGCTCCAGAGTGATTAGCCTCATGAATATATTCCTGATATATATTTTTAGCACTAGCTTTAAGACAAATGTAAGAATTAATTTGTAACTAAAATATTATCTATTTAATAGAGAAATATCAATCTATGAGAAACAAGTGGTCTCTGTGTCTTATTGGAGAAATCATGTACTTTTTGGCACTTAAGAATATTGTATCACTTTAATACTTGAGATTATGGAAGCGTTACAGTCTATTTTAATGAGAGTTTTCTCCCCATTTACCTATCTTAAGCAGTTACTACATTAGCAAAGAGAAAGAACATTAAATCTGAGGTTAAAATGAATCACAGCAATTCCAATGAAAATTGTGTTGAATGTATGCATGGAATTATTTGGATTTGCATTGCTCACAGCAAAGATAACAAAAAAGACATTCCGTGTGACAGGAAATTTGAGGTTCTCACCACTGTCCAGAGCATGTATACACACTATCCAGTAGTTCTGTTACATCGTACGGGCGCTGTCAAGCATCGTGTATACGGCAACATTAAATATGGGTCTGGAAGCCAGTTAGAAAATCCCTAAACTGAGTTTATTTGAGGGCTTAACAATATAAATTGCAGAAAAAGAGAGAATCTCCTAGAGGAACTCCTCTCCAATGTAACACTACAAACAGCCATCCAGAAACATATTTCATCAGCTGAGTAAGATCCCTCTGGCAGGCCATCTCCCAAGGGTAAGCCACAACATCTGTAACATCTCCAACTCTGGGAGAAAGATGACATTCTCTGAATCCTGAAGGAACCATATTTTCCCCTTAGAACAAAAAGCATCATCCCAGAGCACAGGCCTTGTCAGCTTTATTACCACTGTCAAACCCCATCCTCTCCTTCCTCCAAATCATCCGCTGTCACACACACAAACACACACACACACACACACACACACAGAAATCACCATAAGGAGTATAATTTCTATCAAGAATAATCATATCATCCATTGAGACTTTTCAGAGTCAAATAAATAATTAAGGCTGTCTGATCTCTGGGTTGGTTAGACTTTTGCCATTTGCTTTTCCATTGAAAAATGGAAAAGGCATCTATAGGAGATCCTGAAGCTGCTCACTCTCAATGTACTTCTTGGGAACAGAAGGCTGATTTTTACTTGGACACAGTGCTCCCAAAATTTAAAAAGAATGTCTCCCAGCCTCCTTTCAGCTAGATGTGACCACATGACAAAGTTCTGCCTGAGGAGAGGGTTAAGTGAGTGATTTCTGGCAAACCTGTTAAAAGGACCTGGCTCAGATGGGAGACCTCTTTGTCCTCTGGCCTTCCCACCTCCTGATTTGCAACACAGCTGTGATGACCAGAGCTGTCTCAAACAGATGACCCAAGAGGCCGTCTTGGACCATAAGGTGACTTTGAGACTGTAAGTCAGGCCAAGGATATTATCTTACTTGTGCTAAGCTAAGCTACTGTAGAGAGAAAATCCAGATTCGGTGACTTAGAAAACAAATTACTTCTTTCTTGTGTACTGGGTCAGAGCAAGGGCTCCTGGCAATGGGAAGTTTCGCTCTACTCATTCAAGAACTCCAGCTCATGGTGTCATCTTGTTGTGTGGCTTCCAAGGCCACCCTAACTATCACTATACAGCCAAAGCCAAAACAGAGAAGTGGAAGCCAGGAAGTAGAAAGAAATGGAATGAAAGGCCAGGATCAGAGATCTTTTCCTAGGTGGTGAGGAAGAAGCTGCCAAAAATCCTTTCTCCACACATTCCATTAGCAAGATCTTCATCACATGGTCCCATCCAGCTACGAGGGAGACTAGGAAATTCAGTGCCTAACTGGACAGCCACATTTTAGTTACAAATCTATTACTATGGAAGAAGAAAAGAGACAGATTTTAATAAACAGGTGCCGGTCTCTGGACAGATGGTAAGGCGGGATGGGAAGAGTCTGCGCCCCGATGGCGTCTGGGGGCTGTGCTCTCTACTGACTACGTCTGTGTTTCTTTTATCTGAGAGAAAAATCCATTTGGAGTTAAGCCACTTTTATGTTGTAGTGTTCTTTTTTCTTTGCCTTCAAACATGATCCTAAATGGTACAAATTATCAGATTTTACCTGTAAACACAGAAACATTTTGGTTTATGAGTAAAAAATACATACTGGTCAATTAAACAATTATGATATTTACATTATAAAGGATTGCTCTAACAGGATATTGGAAATTATGGCTGTAATTTTGAATTTACTTTTAAAATAGAGCTTTTTCTTATCTTTCCTCATAGTAGTTGCCCGTTTACTTGAAAGATACCATGTAATTTCTCTGTGGACTAAATATTAATAATATTGGTACAGAAACTAAGACTTATTTTTTATTTTTTTATTTTCACTGTTGATCTTGTACAGTTTTCTGTCTTTTAAAGGACAGAAAACTGAGATTTATTTAAACAGTGAAATAAATTCTAGACTTAGCAATTATCTGGTAGTTGACACTTTTTTAATCCAGTTATTTTAATATATCATCTACTCAGTTCTCCACTTTTGATTTATGATTTTAAAAATAGAATCACTTACCTAATTTATGAAATGAATTATCCATAAGTTAAAATGAAACATAGAAAGCAAGATACAGATTTCCCAGGTAGAAACATTTAGTAAGTAATTTCAAGTGATGTATTTTACTTGATAATGCATAACTTTTTTCTTGAGCTTGGTAAAAATAGCATTCAAATCTAAGAGAATCTCATACTACTTTGAAATCATTCTTTGTTGAGTTTTGCTTTTATTGTTTATTTGTTTTCATCTTTGCAATTTCGTAGTCTTTTACATACTTTGAGTAAGGTATCTGTGTGCGTTCTAACTGTTGTGTAGGCAGCATGTGTACATGAAGCTTACATTTGAGGGATCATCCATAAATAAAAACTCATTAAATCCAATACTCCTCAATGCCTCAGTTAGCATAGTAACACTTCTAAGTGATATCAGCACAGCAATATCAAACTTAAATGACTTGGAAATCTCCTTGTTAACATCTGTGGGAACCAGAGGACACAGTTCTGGCATTATGGTCCAAAACTCACCAATCTGATCTTGAGCATGTCCCTTACTTGCTTTTGATCCTATTTTTCTGATTTATTAAAGTGATGGTTCAAATAAAAAATCTCTATAATCTTGTTCTACTCTGCCAATTATTTTCCCAGTTCTAAAGTTCCCCTGACCCTGAGACTACAAGGTCAAGCTTTATATGGCCATACATATAGAGCAAATGGCATAACCTCAGACTGAAATCGTTAGGAACAGGGGAGTTGTCCATGTCAGAAATGATTACACAATGGGGAATTCATAAGGCTGTGTTCTCTACTCTCCATGACAACTTTTAGTAACACTGACAGTTGCCTTTTACTGGGAGTGTATTATTTGCCAGGCCCTGTGCCAAGTGAATTACGCTCAGTATCTCAGTTAATCCTCCTGACAACTCCGTGAGGGCAGCGGTATTATCCCCATTGCACAGATGAGGAATTGGAGGCTTAGAGTGATTAAGTAATTTGCCTGAGCCACACAGAATATACACCAGAACCCAGGTTGGCCTGGCAAACTGCTCTCTCACCCCACTCTTGGGCATGCCATTGGAGTCACCCATATTTCATTACACCATGAAGTCTCCATAGTAAACATTCTTTGTGTCTCTCCCAACTCCATGCCCTTGCTTCTCCTAATAATAGATGTGAACATTGATTGAGCACTTGCCACAGAGTTCTGCTCTTTAAATAGATTGTTTCATTTCACAACAGTCCTCTGAGATAGGTGTGCTGATATTCTCTCCAGGGAAGGACACTGAGGTACAGAACAGGTAAGTATATTGCCTGAGCTACCAGCTAGTAAATGAAAAATGAATGTTTGAACCTAATTCTAATTCCAAAATAAATAAAAATGTTTAAATTCTGGTAACATTCTTAATTAACATGTATTGATCCTTTACAATGCACTGGGCCCTATTGTAATGCTTCACATAAACCAACCACATTTGATCCTATAAAACAGGTATTATTGTTATGGATGTAATTTTTCAGATAATAAAACCCAGGCAGTCTTGGGTAAGTCACAAGAAAAACTCACAATGGTTACAAAATCAGGCTTTTGTACATCCAACAGACCACCAGTTAGAACTACTAGTTGTATGCTCTCCACAGATTACTTAACCTCTCTCTGCCTCAGTTTCTCCATATGTGAAATGGCTGTGTTACAAGGATTAAATGTGTCAGTATATGTAAAGCATTTAAAATAGTCTCAGGGATACAATAAGAACCACATGATTATTTAGGCAAAATAAATAAAAATCCAGACTTTGTCTTTTACTACCAAAGTTGTTTTATCTCTCTGTGTGATTTGCAAAATATATAAAAAACAGTGTCTACCTTGTAGTGTTATTGTGAGGAGGAGATGAGTAAAAATGAAGAGAGTAAATTAATAGATATATATTAAAACAGTACATTGCACATATGTGTTCAAAAATGTAAGCTTTCATTGTTGTTGTTATTCAGATTATAGCACTATTCTCATTTTGATCTTTTTCTGAGTCACACGAAAAATTCCTTCTTTGCCTCAGGAGCGATCGAGCCAGCCCTGCCTTTTCCTTCGCATGAGCAGAGGTGATGCCTAAGGTGGTCAGCAATGCAGATCATTTCAGGCCAGCGATACGTGCAGGTCACAGAACGCCTTTGTCCCCAGCACTCAGCCCCGGAAAGGCAGGAGCAATTCTCAGTATCTGGGCATGAATGGCTCTCCCTGCGTCATGCAAATCAGCACGTAATTATACCGTCTGAAATGTTTTCTAAGAATGCGCCTGACTTGCCCGACTGACTGCAAGGCTCTCAGGGCAGGGCTCTGACATCCACTGTTTTGATGACTCCCACAGCACAAGCTCTCGGCCAAAGTATTGACTGATTGCTTGTTTGACTGACTGACACAACAACTGGCCGCCGTCTCGGAGCTGCTTAGCTGGGAGCGCAGGCAGTCCTGTTCCCCAGAGGCAGGATTGCAGGGCGGTTACACGCTGCCAGAGCCTGACCACCTGGGCTAGAAGTCTGTCTCCTCTGTTTTCTGATTATGTGAACTTAGGCAATATAACTCACAGCTTTCTGCCTTAAAAAACAAAACTAAACAAAAACTCTCTGAAAGGGAAATCATCATAATAATCTCTACACTGAGGATTAATTGAATTCATCATGTAAGTATATATTTAGGAAAACATCTGCACATGTTAAGTGCTCAATATATGTTAGCATTATTGGCTGGCCAGCGCAAGTAACTTAACATAGTCTGGGGTGTCCCCATCTGAATGTAGAGCGGAGGGAGCTTCCCTCTTCCATGGGTGGAGGCTGCCAGTCCAGCAGGGAGAAAGCTTCCCAGGCAGCTGTGCCCTGCCCATCACTCCAGCAGCAGATGTGTGCCAAGCGTACATACCTTCATGAATCATTTTGGCTGTTAAGAAGCATTCACCAACATGACCTTCTCTTTTCTTCTTGAGCCATGTTAATAAGGCTATATCACTTGCCACTCACACTTACATACACATGCAAAAAAAATTAATCTTGTAGCAATTATATCATGTGGGCTTGTCCTTGGACACTAAGAGTAATATCTGTTCCTCCTGTCCCTTATTCTGTCCATAAACAGTTACTGAGTGCCCCATTACTTAGACACAAGGCTAGGCACTACAATTACAACACTGAAAATCCAGTTTTAAACCAAAATTTATAATCTGGGGGGACAGAGAAGGTAAAGTAGAAAGAGAAGTAAATAGACAAATATAAAATCACATGGTAAGCATAGAGTTTCAGGTGGGATGTGGCAGGGGGTGGGGGAGAGAGTTGGTTCAAAAATTAGGCACCAAATCGAAAATGAGAAGTTCCAAGAAGGCTTCCCAAGAGAAAGTGGCATCTAAGGTAAGACTTTAAGCAAACTTATGTTAATTCTCACAGTTATCCATTGTGTGGATGAAGAAACAGAGGCAGAATGACACTCATCCGAAGTTGTAAAAATGTATGGGAGCCTTAGAAATGAAACATTGTCCTGAAGACTTGAGCTCTTTACTTCGACCGTCACACCATGCTCCCTGCCTCCCTCCAAAAGATCTAAACATTTTAAGTTTATGAGTCTGACAACTTCAATGGCATTCCTTACCCAGGCTATAAAATTCTAGCCCTGCCACCACAGCACTGTTTTTTCTGAATTTCACAAACTTAGAGATAACACTGACTCTAGTTTTCTGGCCAGCAACAGTAATAGAGCCCAGAACCTCGGTTTGTATTTGAAGACTAACTTTACAACTGCAAAAATGCTGGTGCCTGTAAAATCCAGGCCAGAGAGTGAGGGTGAAAGAAAGGAGCTTTTTCTGAGATTTCCTGCTTTGGGAAAGCTAGAACTTTCTAATCATTTTGTTAACCTTGGTTTTTCCTTCCAAGTTATTTTGAAAGGTTTTGTTTGTATCAACACAGGAAAATATCATGTCATAGCAATATCTGTATAATAATAAAAATGCTCTGTCTTTTCAAAAATAAATACTTTGTGTGAAAAAGTTAAGTAGCTAAGATATAAGCGTTTCTCATTTTATACTGACTAGTCAGCAAAAATAAAGAGGTTGGATCAACATGTCAGCTTTGCACAAAGACACTTACACATAACCTACTTCACAAAATACAGTTTATAAGTAAAAATTTTCCTGTGCTTCACATGTATGCATATGTCCATCCTCAGCTCTGATAATATTGCACAAGCACTCATTAACCAAGAAACTTTATATGCCATGGTAAAACTGGTTCAACCAAAATATTCAATGATGTCCTTTGCCAAGCATGTGAAGGCTATTGCTCTTACAGCCAAATCTGGCTGAGTTCTATTCTTACGATCACGTAATTTAACAAATGGGACATCCTCACTCCCACCCCAATTCATCCAGTCAGTTTGATTCCGCTATATCAGTTCAAGTTTCTAAGAAAACAGAGAAATTATTGTGAAAATAAAGATGTTATTTTGGCATAATTATCATCAGTAACTTGAGGCGTGCCAAAGTTAAGTCAATAAAGGTTATTTATAAAGCATGAGGTACCACAGTACTGTTAGGAATAAATAGAACCCAGGACTTCAATTTCTAACTTCGGCTTACTCCTTCTCAACCCAAAGAAAGAATTACTGCTGAAGTTCTAGAAAAGGAATAGTGTCAGCAGGCTATATTTTACATTCTTTATTGAAAGAATATTTTAGAGATGAAACATGATAATCGGATGTTTACTCCTGCAAGAAAGAATGGATTCATAGCAACTTTTGCTTTCATCATCTGACTGTATGATGCCTGTAAAATTGAATAAAAGCCAAAGAGAATATAGGCCAAAGTGCAGGAAGTGCAGCAGGAGCTTGAAGCTAGAAAGCATGTTCTCCCAGAGCAATTCTTCTCTTTATTGAGTACTTTACAGTCTACGAAATTTGCTTAATTTCACCAAAACTCATCAAGTGCCTTCTGAGTGCTGGTGTTGTCCTAAGAGCTCTGGCCAGCAAGGAAATCAGAGTCCCATCCCCGCCGTCTCATTTAATCCTTGAAACAAACGCACAAGAGGTGGATGTTATCCCTATTTTACGGTTTTTAAAAAGTGAAGTTTAACAGGATTAAGTGATTTTCTGAAGATCCTGGAGCGGTCAGACTGAGAAAGTAAGGAGGCAAGAACGCTGGTCAGTTGACTACCACACCAACCTCTGGTAAAATAAATCACTCTACCTCCAGGGGGTGCCCTTGAGCCCTCTTGTGGCCGTTCTTAGAGCTTTTCCTGTTTAAACCACCTATTATCTGAGGACAGCTCCAGCGGTCAGCTGACTGACCTTTGAACAAAATGTTGGAGGAAAGAAAGAAGGCTCAGAAACTGGAGAAGAGGGTGAGATGGAAGATACTGTAAAAAGGGGATAAGATTCCATTCTTAACCCTTTTCTCCTCCACATACCTGAATAACAGGAAAATTGTCATTATTTTATAGTAGGTGTAAATTGTGATATTCACAGGTTAACACTTATTTTTTTTAAATAAGTTTGGCTCCCAACAAATTTTACAGTTGCTCAAAAAAAGTTTAGCTGGTCACATGGAGAATGCAAATGTTACTCCTCAATGATTCAAAATCATTTCCTATTCTGCCAAAATCTTATAATAACAAAGTCCATATTCATGATTAACCTTTAGGCTGTGGTTCTGAGCATGAGCTGAACAAGAGAGCTTTTAAACATTACCAAGTATCTGACCCTCCATAATCTAATTAAAACAGAAACTCCAGAGATGGAACCCCAGCTTGAGTTTTGCTTCAAACTTCTCCAAGTGGTTCTGCTTGCATCAGAAGTTGGTAACCTAGGCCTTGCAGTGCTTCTCACAGTGTGGTCCTGGAGATGAGCAGCAGTATTATTTCAGAACTTGTTAGAGATGCAAATTATCAGGCCCCACCCCAGAGCTCCAAAGCAAAACTGTGGAGGCAAGGCCCAGTGAGCTTGTTTTAAAAGCTCCCAGGTGATGCTGGCATATGCTCAAGTTTGAGAACCAATGCCTTAGAATATTTTGTTAGTCAAATGAACAAAATAGAAACAGACTCATACATCCAGAGAACAGACTGATGGTTGCCAAGGGGAGGGAGTCTGTGGGGTTGGGTGAAAAAGGCAAAGGGCTTAAGAAGTACAAATTAGTAGTAACAGAATGGTCACAGAGATGTCAACTTCAGCAAAGGTAGGGAACATAGTCAATAATATCGTGATAACTATGTGCGAGACTAGATGGGTACTTGAAGCACGGGGTGGGGACCACTCTGTAAAGTACATGATTTTCTAACCATTTTGCTGAAACTAATACAGAATAATATTGAACATAAACTATCATTGAAAAACAAAAATTTTAAATTTTTGCTATAATCTATCTAGTTAGACATCCCAAACAGCTCCTAAGCCATTTCATTTCCTAACATGAGAAAGGAGAAACCACTTGAAAAATAAACTTTGCATTTGGAAAAATAAGAACCACAGTAAATAAATTCAAATTAAATGATGTAGAAAAAACTATTATTTAATTTTTTTTAGTTTTTCCTCTATTTTTCATTGATTTTTTTCCTTCTGTTCCTAGTGATCAAATGCTGATGTTTTCAGAGTGCTGGCCTGATGGAAATGAGTTCCCTTTCTCTTTAATTGCATAAGACACATGTGAGCACAGAAATATGAGTTACAGATTTACATGTATTAATCTTTGTGAGAGCAGCATTCTCCAAGTATCATGCAAGCCTCACGTGACAGTCTTGGGTGCCACAGGCAGGCATAAGTTGTTTACATTAGCAAATACGTTTCAACAAAAACACATGTTGCCAGTTAGCACTCTCAGCTCCTTGCACAAGCCATCCTGCCGGGACTTTAGACTCTGTTAGAAGAATTTAAATTTAAAAGTCCCCTTTTTATATTTGGTTTCTAACAATCATCTGAAGATCTCAAAGCATTTTGGATATGTTAGTTTCAATTCTCTGTCAACGCAAGAAGTTAATGTGACTGATCCAAAACCACAGAGTAGGAGTGAGAGCCATAGAGCTCTGCAGGCCACGCTCTGAGTGGACATCTCAATATGAATGCGTCCAGGGGAAAGGCATGGGGGAAATTTATCACTTAGAAGCCAATGAAAACAGCTCGTGCTGAAGAACAGGGACATAAACAATACAGGTAAGTGCAAGTCTGAAGAGCAGAGGGATGTCATCAAAGGGACACAGGCTGAGGTCAAGCAAGCCATTTCCACAGGCAGGACAGATACTCAGCTTGTGGGCAAAACCTGTGAGTATAAAATGTAAAAACTTCTATATTTATCGGTAACCAGTCGGTGCTCTGGGCCCCCACAACGTCATCTCACTGCCCTGGCCACCCCATGTTCTTCTCACACCTCCCCCACCCCACGTCCCCCCACCTGCTCCCCACACCCCCACCCTGAAGCTGCTGCCAGGGTGAATGTTGAATGTTTCTAAGGCCACCCCTGTGTCCATCTAGGCCTTAAAATGACTCAAATATAAGTGAAATAAATTTCACTTGATGGGTTGATGTAACAAATTGCTAAAATATTTAACTTCTCAGCTTCCCACCATATATTTTTGTTCTGATATGAAATTCCCACAAACATCCACATGTATTGAAATGTGGGGATATACTCCAGCAGACAAGGCCCTGTCCCTACCAGTAGCATTGGCATCAGCAGGGTCCATAGTGGTCAGCCATTGTGGTGGCGGTCACAATCACAACTGTAGTGACATGCCACCCACCTTGCTTCTCCCACTGCACACGTCTCCTGACTAGAGAGAGTCGTGGGCCACCGAAGCGCTGCTTGTTCTTTTCTCAGAGCAAGCATTTAAAGGAGCACATAGTGTCTTGGAAAAAAGAAAACACATAAAAGTCACTAACGTCATAGAGTTTGAATATGAAAACATTTTTTCACTTTTATTTCAAAACATTTGTTTCTGCTACATTGAAAGAAAGATCTCCCAGTGCAAGTGCCCCGATGGGCTGTCGATGAGCCATGTTGCAGATTCATAAACCGGAACTGTCTCTTGATTGACCATCCTCAACCTTCTCTTTGAAGTCTTTTTGGATTATCAAGAGAGAGAAAGGAAGGCATGAGGAAGCACAGAGTATAAACTCCAGCCTGACGGTACCTGACTGTCTAAAGCAGGCTCAGTCACAGTTGTGCGGCCTCTAACAAAATTTTCCAAGCCCCAACCTCCCAAACCTGCTTGTTCAGTTTTGCCTATTGTCCAATTCACACCCATGAATTCTCTCCAGCTCTCCGTTTCCATTCTCTGCCAGCTTTCTTAGCTGGACACTTTACTTCCTGGTCCAACTTTGACCCAAGGTCCCCTGAGGGGGACCTTGCAACCTCAGGACAGTGGCTCTCACACACCCAGCCTCAGTTCTTGGGAGTTGGGCCTGAGCAGACCCTCAGACCACTGCTTGCTTGGCAGGGGAGTAAAGGGCCGGGTTCCATCTTCGGCCCTGGCACATTTTCACGGGAGCTTGCAGGCCTTGGGATCCCTCACCCTCTCCACCTGTACTACCATTTAGTCACCTCACTACACCTAAGCACCTGCTCTTACGCTCTTACAAGTTACCGTCTCAGAACTCTGGAACTCTTGCCTCACCAGGGTTTAAATTGGTAATGGCACTAGTGGTGAGTCATAATAATCACAAAAGAAAAAGGCATTTTAAGATCTATTCAGGAAAAAAGAAAGATTCAAATAAATGTATCTATAGTTTTCAACATGGAAAAAGTCCACTTTATATATCCCTTCCTTACGTAGCCACTAATAAAGAATTTCTGTTTGAAATAAGCCCCAAAGGCATGTGTCATATGGAAAGTTGTTTTCCTTTTTTAGGTTGTTTATAAGAAATTCTAGAAAATATTAACTAAGTGCCCAAGACTTTGCTTTAGCCTTGATTCCTCTCATCCAAATTCTGATGAGGTTCACTATGTAAAGAGGATTAACTTTAGCATTTAATTTAAGCACTCTAAGGATTATATTATCCATAAATGTCAGTAAATAAGTATTATCTTTATCCTTTGGTATACAAGATATAACACTCTTGTACCAAACTTGTTTTTCAATTTGGCAAGTTTGGTGTGGGTGGGGCTTTTTTAGAAACTAGTGTGTGACCAGCAATATAAGTCAAAGATCCATCTGGCACTTAAATTTCTTTATTTCCTCCCATTTACTGTAGGCTTATGTCAATTCTGGTTTTTAGTTCATCAGCCCAAACCAATATCATTAACGTTTCCCAGAAGTAGACATCTTTATCTTCAATCATGTGTACTCAGAATTTAGTATTTCAAGTGTTTTCTTTATTTAAATCCCTGATGTTGGGAAAGAAAGACTAAATTACATCTACCCTAGCAGCAGGAACATTCAGTCTTAAAGCTTCGCTTATCTATGTGTGCTTTACCACAAATATTTTCTTCCTGCATTCTCCTAGTTTTATTATCACATTCCCTGTTATTACGATTCTGCTAACAGATCTGGTTATAAATTCATCAAAACTAATGCTTTCAAGAAATTACCTATAAAATTCATTATCTCAGATCACTATCCTAAATCTCACCTCTACTAAAATTACAAGGATAATAAAGAAAGCATTAGATTTCCAACATCCCCCCCAAAATCTTATTTTCTTTATTTGTCAATTATTTTATTTCGCAGTTGCAGTTCAATATAAACATCAAGATTCTACTTCCCTGATGAAATGGTGGCGGAACCTCCAGTGACCTTATGGAGAAATATATTTACAAAGTAAGATAAAGTGTTAAAGATTTTGCAAAGCCAAGACTTGGAGCACCTAAAAGCAGAACAGTCCCCATTTGTTACGTTTCTCCACCACGGCAAGCTGCTTCTTTCTCAGCACATCGCGTCCCCTCCCTAACCGTGGTGTTTGCTCTGCAAGCACGTTTGTGTAGATAGAGCTAGGATATTGCAGCACAGTAACATCTGACTGTGTAGGAATCCTGTAGGCTTTATTTATGGGAAGATGGAAATATGGACATTCCTTCTCCAACTGAGATCAGTGTTCTGTAGAAGTAACCAAAGATAACATAGGGCTCTCTGGCATACTTTCTTGTTTTCCCAGAATTTAAGTTTACATCACTGCTTATAAGAATAGTCACAAAGATTATTCTTTTTTGTAATCCAGAAGTATAATGTTGTTTACTCAATATAATTTCAATTTATGGCACCCCATTTTATATTTCACTTCACAAAATATGCTACAGATATTATGTTAAGATACCTTACAAAATATTATGATATGTTTTTATATGTCTTCCTTCCAATCATTGCCATCTTTGTTCATAAGATTTAGTCAGAATGAAATTATTAATAGCAATAAAATGAAAGACAATATCAAAGGAAAAAAGATTGTCCTATTATTAGTTATCACACAGAATCTGCACCAGTGGTTTTCTATCCTGGCTACATACCAGAATCAGAATTCGTAAAAGTACTGCTGTTCAGATCACATCTCAGACCAAATAAATCAGAACTGTTGGAGTGGGGTCTGGACATCATCATTTTATAGAAGCTTCCTGGGTGATTTTAATGGCCAGCCAGGATTGAGAAACACTGTTCATCTTACACCATCAACCTAGATTTCCTTGTTATAATTCCTTTTTTGTCTTCAGTTAGCCTAACGTTGCTTTCAGAGTTATTAAGGTACATCAGGTATTCTCACTAAAATTGTTGATTTAATTCATTCATTCTCCAATGTTCTCTGGGCATCTGCTCTGTCCCGCATACGGTGCTACATTCAGAGGGAAGACCGAGTACTGAGCAAGAACCATAGTGCCTTCCTTTAGGGACATAGTGGAATAAAAACCAAATATTAAGTAGGTAAGCGAAGGCTATACGGAAAGTAAACCAAACTATTACGATAAGTGCCATGAAGTAAAAGCCCGTCTGAGGCTTGGGACTCACCAGATAAGGAGCTGGGAGTGTCGGGCGGAGGGCATGCACAGAGAACTGCTGAGAGAGTGAGGGGCTGGCTCAGGGGCCTGAAGAAAAGGCGCCTGCGTCTGCGGTAACAGGGGGCGGGGTGGAAGAGCTCGGCTGAAAGACAAGAGTCACAGCGTTATGGCAGTACAGCTGTGTTAAGAACTATATATTACATTTTAAGTACAACAGGAAGCCATTCAGGTATTTAGAAGTGGGAGAAAGGAGAGAGTGAGGAGATCCATGTCATCGCATTTAACAAGGGAAAGAGAGTCCTCCTTAACCCACCTGGCGACGTTTTGAGAGTAAAATGTTCACAAACTAGTGGGTGTCTAATAGGCAGAATAATTTACTAAAGTGTTTATAAAAATAAAGCACTTATCTGCAGACCCCAGCCCCACACAAACACACAAAGCACCGCCACCTAAGGTTCAGCACGTGTGGCAAATCCACCCAACCTTACGTTGGCCGTCAATACTCAGCTGCGCCGTTTCTCTAAATAACTGACTTTAAATGTAGTGTTTGTCACTCTGAAAAATTAATAAATCATTCTAATTATTTATTTAGTGTTTGTAATCATTATCTTTTCTTGGCAAAGTTAATGGCTGGTTTTTTTGTTACTACAGAAGCTGAGTTCCGCCCTGGCTGCTGTAGCTCAGTGGATTGAGCATGGGCCTGTGAATCAAAGGCTGACTGGTTCGATTCCCAGTCAGGGCATATGCCTGGGTTGCAGGCCAGGTCCCCAATAGCAGGTCAGGTACCCAGTAGTGGGTATGTGAGAGGTGACCACACATTGATGTTTCTCTATCTCTCTCCTTTCCTTCCCCTCTCTCTAAAAATAAATAAATAAAATATTTTTTAAAAAGAAAGAAACCACATTTTTAAAAAAAGAACCTGAGTTCCTTCTGAAGAGAGGAAAACATTCATTTGCCCAGGAAAAGTTGTATTTAAGCAAAAGCTGTTAATTTGATTTCCATTGATGAATATTAGCCAGTTGATGAATCTTCAAAAAGAAACTTATAGCTACATACAAGCACAATGGATTTCTCATATAACAATTGACTGGTTCTATGGAGAATCCCAGCAAGATAAATATGGTGTGAGAGAAAATGACATTTTTCTAAATTATGTATTAATGGTTTTAATGACTTCTTCCAAGCCTGGTATAAACATACTGCCCAAGAAGAAATTATCAGCTCTGTGCTTAAATTATAATTTTATGACTTCAATGAATCTCCTATTTGTTCATTAAAAAATGTGTTACCTTTGTATTAACTTCCCAGGGTTGTCATAACAAACACTACAAACTAGCAGCTGAAAGCAACAGGAATGCGTTCTCTCACCACGTCAGCAGACTCTAGGGGCCACTCCTTCCTCACCTCTCCATCCTCTGCCGGCTCCCAGCTTTCCTTCTTTATGGCAGTGAAACTCCAGTCTCTGCCTCCATCTTCACCTGGCCTTCTTCCCTGTGTCTCTCTGTGTCTTAAGTCTTCCTCTCTTTTCTCTTATAAGGACAGGTCACTGGATTTAGAGCTCTACCTAAATCCAAAATGATCTCATGTAAAGATCCTTAATTATATCTACAAAAAGTTAATTTTCAATAAGGTCACATTCATGAATAGTGGAAGTAGAACTTAGATATACCTTTTGGGGGCACACAATTCAACTCACTATGCCCTTCTAAGCTTTGTAATTAATATTATGTTCACCTGCAAAAGAAAAATCACAAAATAATAGTGGCTAAACAAGAAAAGTTGATTTTTGTCTCAAGGCAAAGCTCAGGTAGAGAGAACAATGTTGATATAGCTCCTAATGTTGTAAAGGACTCAAACAGTTTCTTTCTTATTTGTAAGAGGATCCCTAAGTTTGTCCTTAAATTTACCTCATGGACCAAGATCACTGCTCTATCTCCAGCCATCATTTCTGCATCTCAGCGACCAGCAGGTAAAAAGATAAGAAGAAGAATACATCCTCTTCTTTTAACAAAACTTCCCAGAAAATTTTCACATTACTACCAATTACATCTCATTAGCCAGAATTTAGTCATATGGCAAACCCAGCTATAGGAGAAGCTGGAAATTGTAGTTTTTATTCTGGGAAGCCATTTGCCCAGCTAAAATTCAAGAATTCTAATACTGAAGAAGTGAAAAGTAACATCTCTGCCCCAACAACAAAATAATCTCCCAGGATTGTTTTGAAGAAGTGAGCATCTAGAATTGCTGTATTCTGTAAAAAATTGATGCCTGCACAGAACTTGACTAACCTTAGAAATGAACACTTTTCACAATAGTCCCCCACCTCTTTTCCTTAATATTATTTGGTCTCCATATGCACCTGTTAAAAAAATGATTGCATTTAGTGATTATTTCAATAGTCTTATCAATTCATTTGATTGTTACTTATTAAGGTAAAATCTAATAGGGGTCACTATAAAAAGTGACAAGAATGAAGGGTACCATACAAGCAAAGGTGCATGTTTTGAGTAATGGAGAATTATATTCAGAAGAAGGAAACAGACTTGGAGAAAAGAGGAAAAACAGGGAAGAACCAGTAGCTTCCACTTTAGTAGGAAATGAGCTGTCTATCTGACCTCTAACTGTGGCACAAGAACAACTACACCAACCACAAAAACTTAAGGCCAGTAGAGGTCCTGATCAGAGGACATCTCAGCTGAGCTGATGGAAGAGAGAAGTGCTTTAGGAATTCCTGTAAAAGTAACATTCAGAGACAACTACAGACCATGACTTCGACTAGGGATGTTAGTTTAAAGTAATAAAGAGGAGGTGGGGAGAAAACTCAGCCCTAGGAAATAAAGCTTACCAGAAACAAGTCCCAGTAAGCCAAATGGAGTGGTGGGTCACCCCTAAATCCCTGCCAGTGAGCAGAGAGTTAAGACAAAGAAAATCAGAAGTAAAAAAAGACCTTGGCTCTAGGGAGGTAGACACGCAGATGGCTTTTCCAAGGATAGCATCAGAAAACCCTTGTCAGATACTGCCAATCACAAAATATGGTATCCTCTGGAATTTTGCCCCAAGGAGCAAGCAAACAGAGGATATTTGCCAAATAGTAACCAGGGAAACATGTCTTAACGACTTGATGGGTGAAGTGCCAGCACAACCTGCTGGTAACATTCATTTACCAGCGGTGAGGAGAAGTCCCACCAAGGTAAGAATTGACAACTACTACCCTGGTTAGAGCATCATCCCGTACACCAAAGTGTTGTGGGTATGATCCCCAGTCAGGGCACATACCTAGGCTGCAGGTTTGATCCCCGGTTGGGATGCATGGGATTGATCTCTCTCTCTCTCTCTCTCTCTCAAATCAATAAACATATCCCCAAGTGAGCATTAAAAATAATAATAATAAATTTTTTAAAGAATTGACTACTACTTTCAACAATATGTATTTGTACTTTAAATATATGTTCATTTCTTTATTGACCCATGCCTATGGGATCTATGTAAATCCTAAAAACAAGATTGTGTTCGTGATAAAACTCATAGCTAACTCATTTTAAGCCTTCAGTTTTTCTGTTCTTAGTCATACACCTTTTACCCTTATCAATGAAACCATTGTTTATTGCACCCTTGTGTCTAATTAGACAGACAATCCTGTCATTCTGAATCACTACTTAAATGAACAATTCTCCCATTAATAAACCTATGAAGGGAAGTCCCCTGAATTTGGGCACTGGTAGAAGAATTCACGTGTTTTCAAAATGGTAAGCAACAAAAGATTATTTTCAGTGTCCTGATATGAAAGGCAGAGTCATAGTCCCCAAGACACTAAAAAAGAAAAAGTAGCTTAAGTATCACTCCAACTATTCCAAAAGTGGTGGAAATGATTGTCTGGTAAAAGAGAGAACTTTCATTTATTGTTGGTACAGACACCCATCAACTGACCAGCTAGTTACAAGTCAGATTACTTTTTTACCTCCCAGAATATCCTTTTTTATTTCCTATCTGTTATAATCCAATCCCCTAAAAACATCATAGAGTTCATACAAAGACCATATCAGGAAACCGATGCAAGGGCACCTTATGCTGTACAAAGTAATGTATTGATGCAAGATGTTCGTAGTTCCACAAGCAGGAATACTTTCCTTAAGGAGGATTTGCTCACTTTCATTCACCACAGGACCAAAGTAATTGCTAGAGTGTTGATAGGATTTTGTTCTATGTTCATTGTTATATAGATTGTGTTCCCACTTCACCTTTTAGGTCTTTATCTTGATTCTGCGATTTGTTTGCTGAATTCTTATTTTGCTTGTTCAGGGATAAAAGTCTTCTGTTTATGATCCTTCCACTGCACACTTTTTTCTCATTCCACCGCATGGAATAGTTGGTGTGTCCTTAAAAGCTTCTTTCAGGAAAACACGTGTGCGAAGAAGGAGTGACTTCCCATGTTCCTTCATTGCTGATTGACTGTAAACATTTTAGAAAGAGGACAGCAAGTTAGTTCAATAGGTGGATGGGCCGTGGAGGGAGCATGGGGTCCTTCACCTTGCCCTCTGCCTTCAAACACTGGGAACAAACATCCACGTGGACACATTTATTTTTCCTTCAAACAAGATTCCATACACTCTGGCTTAAGTCCTTCCTGACAATAATCATCATTGTGAGCCCAGAACCAATGAGAAGTAAAACAAAAGAGTCAGCTGATGAACAAAAATATAACCTTTGTTACTGACAGACTGAGTTAGAATACTAAGCTTACTGTGAAAAACAAAACGGATTTGTGTACTCCCAACCCTCAACCTACTCCTCAGAACAGCCCACCTGAGAAAAAGTTTGAGACCACGAGACAGTCACACTACCCAGGTCACTGTCTCCACTTCTCTGAATGGAGAATGCAAAAGAAAGACACAAAATCGCCTCATAATCAGGTCTTTTAATAGAATATCTCCCCACAATCAAGGAGGTTGGAATAATGGCTTGGCAGCCAACTAGGCAAAAACACATCACCGGGAAGAGTAAGAAATTAGTTAAAAGTTTGGGGGTACATAGGGGTGTCTCTCCTCACAGAAACCAGGAATCAAAGGAGATGTTTCTCTCTACCAAATAATAATAGCTAACATGTATTTAGTTCTTACTATGTGTCAGGCACTGCTCCGAAAGCTTTACCTGGATTAACTCATTTAATTTTTTAAAGGATTTCATTTATTTATCTTTAGAGAGAGAGGGAAGAGAAAAAGAGAGGGAGAGAAACATTGATGTGATAAAGAAACATCAATCGGTTGCCTCTCACATGCATCCTGACTAGGGACCAAACCCACAAACCCAGGCATGTGTCCCGACAAGGAACTGAACCAGAAACCTTTCACGTTGCAGGATGATACCTAACCAACTGAGGCACATCAGTCAGGCATAACTCATCTAATTATTATCCCCATTTTACAGATGAGGAAACTGAGGTATAGAAAGATTAAATAATTGAATGAGAGAAAAGAAATTCATGTCTAAGTAAAAGGCTTACCAGGAGGCAAAACAACATTATATCACTTACAGAAATTAATGAGAAAGCCTAGAGGAAAGTGTTTTTTTTTTCTTTTCTTTTATGTATAGGGTTTCTTCTCCCAATATATCTGGAGTTATAAAACATACGCATGCTGCTTATGAACGGGCTGGCCTTCATAGGGTGTGACAGGAAGGACAGTGGGATGTTCCTCTCTCTCCAACTATGTCTTCACTTAGGCTGGTGTGGAACCTGCATGAAATCTCCACTGATGTGCCTCCATCTCCTCGGGTTAATGCTATCCAAGATCAGTTGTAAAAGATAAGTGTTATTTAAACAGTAACGAAAGAAACAGCAACAATGAGTTATATAACAGCTTTTACCTCCTTGTAATATATTAATTTGGAGGTGGGAGTTAGTCCCCAAAAAAGGAGCCCTAAGGAAACAAGACAGAAGTTGGAGAAAAATGACAAGGGGAAGAGTTTTCAGGGAGAGAGGCTCGGTAAGAAGGGCTCATGGGTATCCAGGAAGCAGTGTGAGCCCAAAACAGAGAATGGCCTGTCCCTCTCTCACTCCTTCACTTTTTTTGACCTAATGTCCCCAAGTCTTTCTTTAGGGGATTTTCTTATAAAACCCTTGTCAGTTGCCAAAAGATCATTATTGCCTGTCTACATTGCAATAAAACCACTCCTCTTTCCCTGAAGCTCTTCAACTGCCCACTTCCACCAGCAGATGCCCTCTCTCCCTGAGAGTGCATAAAGTCAGAGGTGATAAGAAGGACGTCAGTTCTATGATGTTACATATGTAACACGAGTCCTATAACATCAGGTCTTTTCCCATGGATTAGTTCCTTGTGGCTGCTATAACAAATGATCACAGACTGTGTGTGTGTTAAACCAGTTATTCTCTCACAGTTTTGGAGGCCAGAAGTCAGAAGTCAAGGGGTTGGCAGTGCCATACGACCTCCACAGGCCCTAGGGGAGTACCCTTCCCTGCCTCTTCCAGCTTCTGGTGGCTGTCTGCCGTTCTTTGCTCCCTTGGCTTTTAGCAACATCCCCTCAATCTGCCTCCATCTTCACACATTGTCTTCTCCTCTATGCCCTCTCTTCTTCAGTTAACCTCAAATCTCCCTCTGAATTTCTGTTATAAAGACACTTGCCAATGGATTTAGGGTCTGTCCAGATAATCCAGGATGATCTCATCACCTCAAGATCTTTAACTTCACTGCATCTGCAAAGACCCTTTTCCAAATAAATCAACACTCAAAGATTCCAGGGATTAGGATGTGAATATATATTTTGTGGGATGATCATTCAATCTGCTGTACTCCATCAGAAAGACAAAGGAGAAAAGTGGGGAATCAATACATTGTTTCAGAACCCCAATCTACCTCACCCCATCAGGAAAAATACTAAAATGAGAGGTTGTATATTGATTCTCTGAAGAAGATGCCAGAGTAGGAGAAAATAAACCACTGAGTACATGTCCCCACAATGTTGATAAGCATGAATGTGATCTTGAATGATGCATTTATCCTTTCAGGGCCTCAGTTTTCTTATCTATAAATGAGAAGTTGCTCAGATGTTCTTTGAGAACTCTTCCAACTTCAACATCTTATGATTCCACAGAAAATTCCAGGCATGTTTTAAAGCCCAGCATGCACACAGAAAACAGACAAAAGTAATGTTATCACAGCTAGTCTTTCACTCAGCAAACACTTCGAATGCCTTCTTTTTGCCAGGAAAAGGAAGAGGCTTCAGTACACCGATAAAAAAAAAAAAGCCACTGCATTAACCACAACTAAATCCCCAGAATCTCTCAGTGGTGCCAAATCAACAAGCCCCCATAAAATTAAACTGTTTTATACAAAGTATGCCTTATCTAAAAGAAGAAAAAAGAAGAGAAGGAAAGGAAGAAAGAGTCCTAACATAACTAATCTGAAGCAGGGCTCCCAGTTGGCTCTGTACACACCTGATTGAGGCTGTGCTAGGGAGGCACTGTGCTGGAAAACAAAGTATGTGGGTTCTGAGAATAATCCTAACTCTATGAGCGCTTGACCATGTCATTTAATATTCCAGAATTTGTTTGTTCATGTGGAAAATGGAAAAACCGTAAGAATGTATATTCCACAGGGAAAGGGTGAGGACCCAACTGAAGAAGGTATGGTAGGTATTTCACAGCAGCTGCCTGGCATGTGTCGTTTCTTCTGTTTGCCCTGCTCAGGAGAAAGTAAACAGATCTGACCTTAAACAACATTGTAAAGTTCACTTTTCACCTGCTTTCCTGTGCTTTTCTTTTCCCTCTTGATGGTAACGCTTCCTGGCAGTTTGTTCATTTGGCCCATTTTTTTCTTTCATTCGACAAATAGCAATTATTGATATCAAGGAATTTTGATAGGAACATGAAGATGAATAATTTGTAGGCCATAGCATTCAAAAGCATACATATATGTCTTGTACAACAAAATCATGTACATAGTCTAGAAATTTAGAAATTTAACTAATTCCATGTCACTCAACTTTATAATGGAAATAATCACATTCATTTCTTATTTCTCAAGATTATTGAGGAATTAAAAAACCTCTTGAGTAAGATCTTTAAATCTCTGACTAAACAGCAAATGGAAATATACAGTTTATTTTGATGGTTTTTATTTGATATTGTATTAATATTAAAACTACTTGGAAAATAATAAATATATAGACATTTGATTACAAAATTTGACTAATTCAAATGAATTCTCAGGACTACCAATTAGATTCATTTATTTGTCTCTCTCTGCTTATCCACATATTTATTTCTTCCTTATCGGAAAAATTAAACTGGAGAAGCAAAGCTATCTCAAGTAGGCAACATTTAGAAGCTTGACCCAGGTTAATATATATAGACTTAAAAGAAGGCAAAACTGCCTTTCTTTAATTTAGACTTTTACTAATTGGCCTTGTCATTCCTCTACCTGATATGCTTTTGTTTTTTTATAAGATAACATGCTTACCAAGCTATAGACAAATCACATAGGAGAATTCTCTTCATTATGACAAAGTACAACAAATCAGATTTCTAGTTTCTTTCATATAAGTACTTTTATAAAACAAGTAACAAAAGATGCTAAATATAATCCAGAAAAGCTAATGTCCATATGGAACATTATATTCATAGGAAGAAATAAAATTTTTTATGAATTCTAAATGTGTTGTGTTTTCAATGCAGTTTCGATAGAATAACATAATTAGTTACCCAGCCCTTTTGACACAGAGTATTGGGATTAATGAAAAGTGATTAATTTTACTTTCTCAGGGCCAAAACAATCTAGGGATTGGAACTGGCACATGATGCACCATTGAATAATATTTCAAAACCTATCATTTTAGACTGCTAAGACCTGTCACTTACTTTTTTTTTAAATGACCTGAGACAAGGAAGGTTTCATTAACTGTCACCAACATTATTCCAAAGAAGAGTCAGCTTGAGATAAAGCCATATATTTTTTTAATTATGTGTACTTGTGCCAAGGTGTTCTTAGGGACAAAAAATAAAAAGCTCCCTCATAATCCTTACTAAGAATCTTACCATGGGGACTTTACCCTTTTTAAAATTAAGAGTCAATCCTTTATTAAATATATTCTAACTAGTTATTACTATTATAGGAAAATCACCTTTATGAATGGAGAATTTAGAGTTAGGAGAGACAAGGACAGTCTGAACTGGATTGCTTGTTATTTTACAATTAATAAACACTTCAGAGAATGCTTTGTAAAATATAAAACATTGTTTTACATTTTAAGCATTACACTACACTGAAGTGTGCAGTTAAATTTTGTGCTAGATCTTAAACAAGGACTACATGAGCTCACTAAAGAATGAGATGAAATCCTTGATAAATAAATTGAAGTGGTTTTTTTTTTAATTGCAGAAGTGTTTAAAGAATTTATATTTAAGTTCTCTAAATGAGTCAAAGTGTTTTCTTATTTTGATTATTATTTATTCTATTTTTTATTTGTTTTGTTGTCAAAATTATAAGCAGATAGGATTTACAGGAAATGTTGATATATAATGTATGTATATATGTACATAAATATTTATACACACATTTATACAGGGTGGCCTATTTAAAATCATAGTGCTTTATGTGGACCTCCTATTGGGAATACTTAAACATATATTCATTTCTCTGTACATAGGAAAAAGGATACACAGAGAACATATACATAATTATGTGACTCTTTAAACGTTTGTAACTAAAAAAGGCTAAAAATCAACTGAAAAAAAACATCATAATGTTTAATATTTTACTTCTAAGTTAGTATAGATATCTTATTTTACTCTCTTAAATGTTTTATGACAGATTATTTGTTTTTCATAGGTATGAAGTCAAATACAAAGAAAAAATTGGATAAGAATAAAAACCTCCCAAAAATCTATTGTTCAAAATAATGAAAACCACAGTCAGTAACTTCCAAAACAGATATTTTTCAGTTCAGCAGTAATATTTATCAACTAAACCCTAACAGCAGTAAAGAATATGTGGTTTGTATATCATAGTCCTCTTGGTTATCAGTTGTTTTGAAGGTTTAGATTTACATCAATTTCACAGAATTTTGTCCAGATTAGTAATTCATCTTTACTTTTTTGTTCTCACAAAATGATACTACCTTTCTTCCCACGAGAAAATCTAATTTTTAATTGCCCCTTTATTTTCCAGAACCACTTCAAAGTTGTTAAGGATTTCAGAAATAAAGTCTGGTACTGCGAGTTTTTCAGAAATAAAGTCTGGTACTGCGAGTTTTCCCCCAGGCATTCTATGCTATCTGTTTCCTGCCTCCCTGAGGGTAGAGGAATATATTTTTAAAATTTTTTGTACAAGTTTATTGTATTTTCTTCAAGTTAGTAGTGAGGAAATTACATTTGCCCTGCAAAAATGATTTGAACATGGGATGGTGACGCTACTAGACTGGATTGGTTACTAAAGAGTTTGGTAATTGCAAAGTTTCATTACAAAAATACAATATTTAGAGACTACCCATGAAAATTGTATTCAGCAAAAGAACTTTTCTACAAATCATCCCCATTCTTGCCTTTCTTTAATCACTAATAAGATAGAACTTTTTAATTTTTCTTTTTGGATTTTACTTATGTATTTTTAGAGAGAGGGGAAGGGAGGGAAAATGAGAGGAAGAGAAACATCAATGTGTGGTTGCCTCTCGCATGCCCCCTACTGGGGACCTGGCCTGCAACCCAGGCCTGTGCCTTGACTGGGAATTGAAAGGGTGACCTTTCTGTCTGCAGGCCAGCGCTCAGTCCACGGAGCCACACCAGCCAGGGCAGAACCTTTTTTTCTCACACTTGATAAACACTTAATTTCTTCTTTTGTGGATTGTCTATGTCTTTGGGCATTATTTTATTGGAGTATTCATGTGGTTTGTCCATTTATATAAGCTTTTCTATTTCAATATTATTAATTCTTTATACCATTATAGTAGCAAATATTTTTCTACAGTTCCTTTGCCTTTTAATCCTATATTATGTTTAACTTGCAAAGTTTAATTTAAAATTTAGTAATCAATCACATTTTATAAATATGGTAGAACTGTTAATTATACAATTATTTTTAATGTTAATTTGTGGAAAATATGTTTGAGCACAGTTTGGGATAATATTTTTTCGATCCAAAAATCAAAAGATGGAAAATGTGGCTGAAAAGGTAGGTGCAAGTCATGTTGGTGGCTTTGAATTTCCAGATAATGAGGTCACCTAGCATCTGTGTGCTCCGTGTCAACTCGGGTGCAGTTGTGGATCACGACACGGTAGGCAGCAGTGTATGTTAATGTCTTCGTAGCCATCGAGTAGATTCCCAGCTACCTGGACACTGCCGTTCTATTTCACTCTCTTTTTCAACTCTCATAGAAGCTCCCTCTGTGGCAAATCTTTTTATGGATTTATCCATATTACATCTAAACCCATGACCATATGCAAAAGGCTTAATATGTGAACATATGTCTTCAGGATATGTATTTAAACTAGAAAAACAACAACAGTTCACTCATTTCTTCCACTCTCCAACCCCCCTCCCACCTCTGGCAATCACCAATTCGTGCTTTGTACCTACACGCTTGTCAGCAGGGGTGGCGGGGGTGGCGGGGAAAGTCGGGGGGTGGAGAGAATTTAGGTTTAGGTTCTACATATAAGAGAGAGATCATATGGTATTTATCCTATTTTAGAAATAATTTTGTTTCATTTCACAGAGAAATGTTGATTTTTATTGCTTTCTCCCTACTCTTCAAACCCACCTATCACATCTTTGTCTTTCACTATCAGTAGGCCATAGTCAGGCCAGCTTAGGCCGATAATCATTAATAAATACAATACAGAAGTAGGCTCCTGAAAGGCTGTGAGAACTCTTATACATGGTCATAGAGAGAAACCTTGAAGGCTTCTACCCCAGCATCTGACTCAAACTGTCTGTCCTAGCAGACTTCTCATTTCACATATGCTATGTGTATGAGCACCACACTTGGAACTTCTGGGGCAGACCTTCTTTTGACGAATTCTCATAAATATCCTTATCTGTAGGAGATTCAGGTTTGCTAGTTTGGCAGTAAAGGCAAGTAAGAGCAGCCTTGAATCTGGTCCAAAGTGTCATCTTTGCTTTCCTTCAAACCCTGGGAGCCCTGTGAGTCTGGAACCAGCTCACTGTTTGGGTTACAGC
This sequence comes from Glossophaga mutica, assembly GCA_039655065.1. Lineage (NCBI taxonomy): Eukaryota > Metazoa > Chordata > Mammalia > Chiroptera > Phyllostomidae > Glossophaga > Glossophaga mutica. The sequence goes on along the minus strand of CM077303.1, from coordinate 147,676,178 downwards.
TTTTTGGTGAAATAATCCTTAAAAGGGCCAAGAAATAACATACTTTTTCACTGTTTTCAAACCTTAAAAAATATGTTTAAAGGAAAACACGAAGATAACAACACTTGAACTAATTCACAGCTGTTTCTTACATTTTAAATGATTGTGACAAAATAGTTGGGAGGGGGTAAAAAGTTAATTTCACCTGTAATTAAAATTTTCAACTTAAAAATGTAATACGTTCATATTCAATGTGGGGGACAAAAGGCTCAAAAACATTCTCCTCAAGTCAGTCTGCAAACCGTTCTGCTCTCGGTTATTCTGTCGTCTTCCCTCAACCCTGCAAACTACCACAGCAGTTTAATCATCTTTCTTTTCTTTCCTTTTTCTGTGATGATTTTATATAATTAAAAGATCCAGCTAGTCTTTCTTTTTAACTCAGCATATGCCTTGTAAAGATTTAGATATATCATACTCATCACCCAGAACTTAGTTTTTAAAATTACCACAAAAGGAAGGTACCAAATTAACTGAATTATTTTATTAAACCACTATTCTAGACCCTCCTTCTGCTTTTTCTCTTTTCATTTTAATTTGGTCATTACTTTTCCTTTCTTGATTTTTTCTATTTCTAATATATCCTTGTGGATTTAAAGAGGGTAGAGGATAAGGAGAGGGTATATGATTTATGTATATGACTTATGTATCCTTTCTAAAATACAAGAAAACAATAAGTATTTCAAGATAAGAAGTATAATTTTATTTTTACGGGCTTTTGTAGATCCTACTTCATTTTTGTAAATCAGAAACTAATAGAATGTCAACACTTTGAGAAAAAAAGGATGAGTTGTCGACTGTGGCAGAAAGATGGAAGAGCTACGGGGATGCAGCTGTAGCCTGTGTAGTTTGCCGCTGCTCCTGTGAGAGATGATGCACAATGCTCTCAGTGAATGCATCTCAGAGAAAAAGAGGAGACACTTCAGGGGAGACCAGGAGAGTAAATACCAACAAGGGAAACAGTAGCAACCATACTGCTTTTGATTCATAAACTACATTCAGTGAAAAGAGCTTCTCGAAAAATTTTTGGAATATGTGAATTGGAAAGAAAAAAGAGCATTTATACTCAGATAAGAACAATGTGTATCTGTCCAGGATTAGTCCCACATTTTGTTTTCAAAGATTTAAACATATTACAGTGGGTTTGTGACTTCAGTTTCTTGAAGTCAGACTTGGGAAACAAACTAAAACTACTGGAAGGAGACACACGTGTAAAGGAAAAGCAGGTGTTACAGCCTCACGAGTGACATGAACAAAATGATCGACATCTTCCCAACAGGCAGCATAAATATCAAAAGTACAAAAAAGTGGAGGCTTCCCCCAAAGAGGCAAGATGTGGTGTGTGTACAATTTCCAGATAAGAACAAAATCGTTAAACAGGACCAGCACTGTTAGGTAGATGCCATACCTGAAAAATATGACAGCCATCGCAATCTGCTCAAGTAGCACTCGTGGTAAGGGTGCAGTTTTATCAACATTGGTTAACTTGCTGTGTATTAGAAAACTAGCAAGGAGATAAATTGATGGATTAAAAGATAAACTACCCGTAGGCAGACAAACAGATGAACAGATAGAATTACAATCAAACGTGCACTTTACTCAGACAGAAAATTAATAACCAGCCCCAAGAAGTGACATGTCTGCTAGAAAAGCCTTGAACGCAGAGTTTTCTGACCTTGTTTTTAATTTAGTTCTTCTAGTGTCATGCTATTTATATTTAGGTATAACTCTCTAAAGTCTCTAAGACATAGTTTCCATCTGTTAAATGAACCCTATCATATCTTCATATAATTTTTGAGGGTAATACATAGTCATACAATGTATCTGTGAAGCTATGAAGCATCTCAATGCGTTACCAAGGAACGTAAGGGGGCTCTTTGCTGAAAAGGGTAACTGGCTATCTTTCTGGGAATAACTTAAATGTAGGCTGAGGGAGGACACATCCTCTAGATCATTTCTGGTTTTTATTTCCTATGGATTCTAATTTCTCTTTCCCGTTGAGGAAAAAATACTGACTGAGACCCATGTGATAGAGATGAAAAATAAGACTGCTTTCAAACTGCTTTCAAAAACCCCATAGCATTTGGAGGAGATAGTCTGGATTCCTGTGACAGCACAGGTTGAGATCTCCCTTGAAATGAACCCAACTACCATTTTTGCATTGTATGAACCCCTTCCTCATGTTACCTTATTCTACACACAGCACAAAAAAATAACAGATTTTGGGGGTTTTGCCAGAAAATAAGAAACTGAATTGATTCCTTCATTTCTTCTTCTCCTGTGCTTCATAAACTAGGAAGCCATACATGCACATATTTGTCTAGCCTTTCTGGAGGGCAAGAAGGAACCAACTTTGGATCGTTTTCTACAAGGGAGACAAACTTGAATTCAGATAACCTTTGGGATCGGTAACCTGCCTGCTATCATGAAATGGACATCTTAGAAGGCTTGCTGGCGTTCTCACCTGGCTATCATTCTTCTACCAACAACTAGCATATGATTCAGAGCTGCCCCCCCATACACTGTGTCCTTGGGGTCATTATCTTTCCCCTTCATTTGTCTCCTGACACCCCTCCACCCAATATTTCTTCTTCACACAGAGGTCATCTTACTTATAATTTCAAATGACTTTGGTAATAGAGATAGATATTAGAGTGTAAACTAGATGGGTAAGTAATAATAGGTAAAATCTCACTTCTCCTTTGAGCCTGGCATGATTTGGCACCGTAACCAGATTCCTAACAGGTGTTTCTAGATTTTATTCCCCATTCAACTTGCATGTCCCTGTAGTATGGCTGTTCTTATACTTATATTTCTCTTTGGTCCTGGGATAAAACTACCCACACCACAATTTAGACATTTTATTCCCCCTTGGAAACTTTGGGAGAGGATCCTTACAAACTAGATTCCTAATTCCTAAGATATTAGGGGCAGGCCAACCCAACAATCTATACATTAACTTTCCTACTGCTCAAAAATATCCCTGAATTTATCTTTCCCTTTCTTGGAATGACCTGCCCAGGACAAATACTAGAGATTTGTTCTTCTGCTTCCTTAATTCCATCATTTCTCCTTTCTTTCTCTCTAGCACTTAAAACATTTCTGAATTTCTCCAAACCCCAGTTAATATATTTGCTTTTCTTGTCTCTGCATTTTCTTTTTCTTTTTGAAATGTCCCACATGGAGGTTCTATATTTCTTTCCCCCAGAAGATTCTGACCCTTCAGTTATGTTCGCTACCAGTTCAGTGTACTAGTTAACATTTGGAATTTTACCTAATTCAGATTAGGAACAAACCTACATTCAAATTCCCACTGTGCGACTCACTGCCTACATGATCTGAAATCATTTCCTACTCACTCTGCAGTCCAGTGGTTAGACTCCTGTACATTGACACCAGTTGGATGACCTTGGGCAGTGACATAAAAATGCCAACCCTCACTGTCCTCAGTTGTAAATGACAGTACCTACCTTATAGCTGATACAAGGAATAAATGTGATGATCAATATGAAAGTGTTTAGCATAATGGCTAAATAAACTAAGTACTCTATAAATATTAGTTGTTACCATCGTTACTAATTCAAATTAGGAAACTCATTTTGTATATACCAAGCTTTCTAACTTCACTTTGTTTTCAGTGCAAATGCTATGATTTCTCAAACCTATACTTCATTATTCCTTATTAGCCAGAGGCTTTCTCTCATGGTCCACCTAAGTGTAGAGTAGAAAGCTCAAGGAGCTGGAAGCACTGCTAGACTTTTTACACAGTCAAAGCCATTTAAACATGTCTGAATTTGAGTTATGGTGAGTCAAACTCAGCATACTTGTCCCACCTCTTCTGTATGCTACAGCTTGCTAACAGAGTAGCTGTCACCTGAGCGATCAAAACCTAAACATTAAGGTTATTATAATAAATATGAGAGTTACAACTACAGAACATCACTGAGCCAGAGATCTTCTATGAAACAACATGAAGAAGACCATGAGGAGGGATCAACATACACACCAAGTGCTTCAGAATCCCAGGGTGGGGACATCAGTGCTTCAGTTAAGAAGGAGCTCATGGTGGGAATCTGACCACTACATAAGCCACTTCAGCTTGTTTTAGCTGAAGTGGCTGACAACCAACCTCCAATGTCCCCTTCCTCCTCCATTGCTCCAAAGTTCATTCTTCCAGACAATGAGAACTCATCCAAAAGATTATCTTCCTGGAGAGAAGTTGTTCCAGTTGCTACAAACCCTTGCTAGAAATTCCAAGACAGTTTACCAGGTACATTTTTATGATGATGTGAAGTATGTCAGAAGCATTCCAAGTATCAATTATTATACAAAAAAAGAGCTTAGCTTTTAGATTTTGCTTGTGGTGGTGGTGTTAGTGATGGTGGGACCCAACTCATGCCCCCCCAAAAGTAAAAGGAATACACACAGTAATAAAAATTATTATTACTTACAACGACTAAAATGTAAGTTCTGTAGAAAGTGAAAACTGGCATATTTCTCTGTTAAACTAAATTTTTTGTTAATTGAAAACCAAGATTATGCTGGCAAATAAAAAGCTCATTTTAAAATCAAAACAGTAATTGAACTGACTACCTGTAATGATGTTGGGTCTGGGAAGGATTTGCAAACCCTCACAGATGGCCAAAAAATACAAAAACAATATTATATTCCTGAACTTGAAGTGTTTGACTAAGTTTAGGGTGTCTCACTGACTTCACTTTCTGAAATTCCTATCAAAAGTTGAAAGAAATTCTGTATAGCTACTTTTAAGGGAAGCTCAAATTGGTCAAAATACATAAAATATGTACAGCAGCTTGTGTCCTATTTATTCCCACTATTGTAAATGAAATTAAACCACAGAACTACAGAGACTTTAGGGGTCTTTTTTTCATTGATGAACCCAAGGTATTTCTCCTTTCTAATACCAATGACCATGCTGACACATTTTTCCCCTCTCTAATTCCACATGTACTAAAACGAAGTGGTGGCAGACAAAACCCCAAAATGTCATTTTCACTGCAATGAAGTAATCTTGAAGTTATTCTGCTTTTTACTATGGTTTTACCTGTTGTCCCACAGTGCAGGTTCCTGAGGGCCTCCACCTTGGAATGACTCAGTGTAGATGATAGCCTGAGCTGACTGAGGAATCCTTGATCGGAGATTCTGATTCATGAAGCAATCTATATGCCAATCTACTGCCTTAGTTCCTATTTATTTACAGTTTGGTAAAGAACGTAGGTGGAGATGTTGCGAGAACATTTGCACACATGTTCCAACTGCTTTGAAAAAGGAATGGGCAAGGAAGAGTATTATCAAAGTAAAATCAGGCAAGCATTTCAGAATTCAAGAGACAACTGAAAAGAGAGTATCTGTAAGATCCCGAGTTTGAGGGCAGTCTGTGTAGGTCTTCACGTCTCTGAGTGTGTGCTCATGGTGGACACGTTGGGCCTTCCATCCTCAAAAACACTGAGAGATTCTGAAAGGCCCAGGTGTGCCAAAGGTCAGAGGGATCGACGTACAGACGCTGCCATGGGAAAGTGGGGTAAAGGTTCTGTCAGAAACCCTGCTGCAAAAGGGGAGCCGTTGGAGGTAAGGAAGTTTCTGAATAATTAAAAAGTTAAGAATAAGCAAACTCAGTTACCATGAGGGAAAGAGATGGGGTGGGAAATTAAAAAGCAGTTGATGTGGTAATTAAGAATTTGGTGAGAGCCTAGGCAGGTCACCTCCTTTCTGAGATCAGAGCCCCATCAGAAATTCTTTCAAGTGTCCTTCTGCGTCGCCAAAGATGACAACAGCAAATCAATAAGTGCTTGAAATGAAAGGGGATGTTGGCGAGCCCCCAGGCTACAGATTTCCCGCCGCCAGCCTTTTCTGAACTCCTAGCGTGCCTTTGCACCGCCTCTCTTAAGAAGAGCTACCTTTTATTCCTATCCTCTGGACGAAGGTAAGTGCTCAGTTAGCATATCTATTAAATGTCGGCTCCAGTTCCAGCTCTCGGTTTGTGCACAGAGCGCGCGGCCGCCGCTCGCCCAGACAGCCCGCGAGGCAGCGAGAGAGGGGAAGGCTGGCCGGACCGCCACGGCCACACACCTCCGGGCTGGCCCAGCTGCTACAGGATTTAGCGCTTCTGGGTTAGAGCTGGAAGGTCTCTGCCAGAGCAAAGGGCCTGCGCGACCGCGGCCAACGGAGCGCTCCTTCCACTTGGTTTATTTACAAACGAACACAAAATCATTGACAAGGAAGGGCCAGTGCTCCAAAATTGAAGCTGACAATCACCAAAACTCCGTTCACAGTTCCAGACATCGGTCTGTTACCCTTCCAATACTCATCCCCCCTAAAGTGTCTTGATTGAACAATCTTTCCAGAGCCCAACATGCCCGGGACTTTTTAATTAGGTAATTCATTAGTAAGTCAATACAGACATTTATATATTCTTTTAGCTCTTGTGGTTAAGTATTAATTTCAAAATGATTATAAGATACCGGAATAGGCAACGCATAATAATTTTAATTTATATGCAAATCAATTGGTTCATTTTAAATGCCTTAAAAAAAAAACAATTATTGTATTGTAGCATCGGAAATTTGGATCAAACCGCCTGAAGAGACAATTCGGAAACAAGACCCGGACTGGCGAGAAAATTTAGAACAGCCAACAAATCAATAATGTTTGAGGCAGTTAAACATCTCTAGTCATTGGTATTTACATACTCTCTTGTTGTCAGATAAGGAGCTGGGGAAATTGCCTGCCAGGGCTGAGATCATAATCCAGAGTGAAGAAAGTAAATGGTAGCACGCAGCCCGGCGCGCGGGCTGTAAAATAACACTGTACCTTTCCCAAATCCTGACGCTTGGGTGAGAGAGGGCTGGCCAAGGTCACCCCACATTTGTCCTCGGCCTTGCCCCGCTTTGATCGGAAAATTTTATGTCCTCCCAGAGCTTCACGATTTGATTCTGATTCTAACAGTTCTGTCACTTGCTTCAAAATACTAGAGGGAAGGGCATAATTCAGAATCTCACTAAAAATTATCTGATCCGTTCAGCCAGCCCCGCTCTCCCCCTGCTGACTTGGGGGAGGGATGTTCAGTTCCCTGTGTCCCGCGCACATTAAGTCAGATAACCGAAAAGACGGAAAAGAGGGGCTAGGGGAAATGGTTGTTATCTTTAGACTCGGTTCAAATTTTCGGAAAAGTAAAAAAGATGTACACGTCTGAGGAAATTTTTAGAAGATATTCTAGAACACTTAGTTTCATCAAGGATTACCAGGAGAACCGACCGGGGTCATGTATGTCGAATTGCAACATCTTTGAAATTCACAGATACCTGAGGTCAGAGTCTCCCCACTCCGGCTCCCAATCCAGGCGACCTGGCCCTTAAGGAGCTGGCGATACCTTTGATGCTGCAATCTTGTTTACAACTGCAGGGCAGAGAGTATTTGCTCTGCTTGGACGCTCCCTCCACCCCTTTCTAATTTGGAGTAATCGGAATCTAAATACAATCGCCGCAGCCCGTCGCCAGGGCCCACTATTCCATTTCGGCCCTGACAGGGAAAAACCTGAAATCCACGTCTTACATCTGCTCGGCGGTTTGCAGCCCCCCAGCACCCTGCCTCTCCGCTGCATGCCTAATGTATTCCCCGGTGGTTCTGGGCATTAATTAGTTGTTTAATAGGAGTATGACTAAAAATGTAAAAGAAGGATTAGGAGCGTGAAACGTATGTCCAGCTCCTTCCACACACTCGAGGAGGGAATGAGAATCATTCTGTATCTTCTATTTCTCCAGGAGCCATTTGCATTTCCCACCAGCTGCTCACTTCAGCTGCACTGGCGCTGGGCGAGGCGAGGACCCAAAAGCTCAGCGCGGTGTCTGCGACCGCCGGACTGGGGTTAACCAGCCCCTGGCGGGCAAGACTCCAGACAGAAGGGGGGCGAGGCGACGTGAGCTTCCCGAAGCCCCTACGTCCCAGTTCGGGTTTGCAAACCTCTGAATCCAGAAGAGGAGGGGGCTGCAGGCACAGATCTGCGCGGCTCCCCAGCGCAGCCCGGCTCTCTTTCCCTTATCTCTCAGGGTCTCTGAATCTTCCTGTGTCTGATTTTCTCACTCTTTCCCCACTTTTCCGTGACATCTCCCATACTTGCCACCAGATGAAGACGAGGCCGTACTCTTTGAGCGTTTCTTAGTATATATGAAATGAAAAGAAAAGGGGTAGGAAAGACATTAACCCATTACTCAGGAGGGGTGGGAGAAATCCTTGATAGGCAGAGATGGAAGTGTCTCTCTTGGACAACATTTTCTGGTACGTTAGGGCTTCAGATTTCAGTTGCAAAACTTGTTAATTAAATTTGATTTTCTTGCCTCAGGAAGATTTCAGAAATCGGAAATAAAAAATTACCAGAGACAGAGGGGAAATAAAAATAAAACAGCACGTGGGCATTTCCCCCTCATGTCTCTTTCCTCAAATAAAACTGTCTTGAATTTTCACCCGGTAAAGAGAGAAAGTTTGAGTTTTCACGGATGTTATGTGAAGGTTAGTAATGGCTTTAAAATGTAGACCTCTCCTCAGTTTTCTTCATGGCTGAAGAGGCTAACCCTTTCCATAAAATGAGTCCATCTGTCGACTGTTAGCTATTTCAAAGTGAAGGGATTTAACATTCAAAACAAATTGAGCGAGTTTGTTTGCCTGTTTTTACTGCTAACTCAAATGAATTCAAAACACGGAGTAATTCAAGAAAACACATAACATGTTCCAGACAGCCCCCAAATGCAGGAAAATCCCCACACCTATGTAGCGACCTGGGTTATTTTAAACTACATTTTTAAATGTACATATTTCACACACCTCCTCCCAACAAGTCATTTTTATTTTCTTAAAATTGTGAACATTGGCACGTTAATTTAGGAAGAGCAATACCACTTTTAGAGAGAACTTTATTCTCTATCTAGGGCCAGAAGGGAGGGATTTTCAGTGGCGGGCCTGGCTGAGCTTTGCTCCTATGCAGGAATTGATATTGGTGGGAAAACCCAACTGAGAGCCATGGCTGTTTCCCGACACTTTCCAAAAACACACGTTAACAGGGTGACCTTGAGACTGGAAGAACTTTGTCCAAGATGCCTAGAACAAGCCTTCACGCCTGGTCCTCCAGGCGAATCATATTTATAGTCCTTCCATCCAAGGGCAGGACAGAGCATGGGTAGCCAGCTCACTACCAAAACACATACCCTTGCTCTAGTCGAGAAATCGAAAAATCGGGGTTCAGAGGTAAGGCACACTTTTCCGGTGAAAACGACCTCTCTAACGTCACATGTCCTTCGACTTTTAAGAGAAAATGGGGATCTGAGGGGAGCTTCTCTTCCCACCCCCACCAGAGTGCCATGCAATTTAATACAGTGCTCGACAGGAACCTTAACCTCGTCATTTTAAAAAATGAGATGTCCGTGACCCGGGGTGAACTCTTGAGTGTAGGTACAGCAGAGGAAATTCTAGACTCTATGAGGGCCTGAGCCTTGCCCAGCGCAATCTCCTCGAGTACACTGGTCAGTGTGCGTCAGTGCCCACTTGCGCGCGGACACTGGGTGCCGCATAGCTGCTCCCTTTGCCCTGACCTCGGGCGCCTGTGCCCTAGCCCTCAGCGCTGTGCCACCGCAGTCCGGCCTTCCCGGGTCGACTAGTCTCACTCGCTCGCTTTCAACTGTGCCCATTCACCCCACGTTTCCATGCTTCTCCTCCAGTCATCCCCTCTCACCCACAACCTGTCAACCTGAACCTCAGCCTCCTGCAGGTCCCTCACACCCCTCCCGCTCCCACCCGCGCCCCCACCCCCACAGCCCCTGGTTTCTGTGGCCTCTTCCCTCAACCCTGCAGGCCTGAAAGCAGGTCACACACCGGCACACTCAAACTCACACCCTACAGGCCTCGTCTCAAACAATCCCTTGCACACTGTCCTTTGTTCCGTTTCTTGGGCCACTTTCCCTGCCCCTTCCTCCCCGTCCGTCCGGGTTTACTCCCCAGGAGTACCTTGCGGCCTCCCCGACGCCCTGGCCCTCCCTATCTGATTTCTTCGAGCTCCCGGTTTGGCGCAGATTCTTTTTTCTCCTCCCCGACCCTCCCCCCCGCACCATCCTCCCTCCGTGTCCTCCTTTCCACAGTGGGAGTGCGCGCGCCTGCTGCTCGTCTGCTCCTGTCTCAGCGCCCTGCCCGACTCCCTCTCCTTCCTTCGTTCTCCCGAGCTCCTCCTAGGGCTCCCGACTCCTTGGCCCGCCGGCGGCGTCCACCTCCCTCCCCTGCCTCGCTTCTCCGAGCCCCCGCTGGCTCCCCCCCTGGCTCTCTCCCCGCGCAGTGCTGTCTCCTGCTCGGCCGCCCGCAGCCGGGCTCGGCCGCCCGCCCGCCCGCCCGCCACTGTGCAGTGGAGTTTGGTGGAATCTCTGCTGACGTCACGTCACTCCCCACACGGAGTCGGAGCGGAGGGAACGGAGAGGGATGAGAGCGAGGGAGGAGAGAGAGAGTGAGAGACTGAGCGAGAAAGCTGGAGCGCAGCAAAAAGAAACTGCCAGTGACGACTAGATTCCGGAGGCCCCTGCGCCCCCGCGGACTCCCGCAGAACTTGGCACCCTCGGGAGCCCCGCAGTCCTCTGGGCCCGGCTTTCGCGAGCTGGCGGTGCAGCCCGCGCCTGGCTCGCTGGAAATCTCCCCGGAAAGCTGTGGGACTCGGAGACAGCAGCTCTCTCCCGGTAGCGGGTAAGTGGAGGCCGTCTGTCCCTCAAGGATGTGAGATAATGTGAGTTTAGAAATTTGTTCCACTTTGTAGAATCTTCACTGTAGGTGATTTGTAGCTCTTGGGGATGCCGTCCTCCCCCTGGCCCCCGAGGTAAGGCAGTTGGCAAACGGAACTTGCAAAGCACTGCTCCTTTCGTCCCCAGTCGCAGACACTATCTATGGGGCGCTGAAGTCGAGAGGGAAGCGAGACCATGGCTGGCATTGAAAAAGAGGTATCTTCTCAGAAATCTCGGTGCCAACAAGGCAGGGACAAATCCTTGGGCTGCGGATTAGCATTCTCAAGATAAAGAGCTGGGAACAAAGTTTCAGTTACTGGAAGATTAGCCCCCTTTCCATTGTTACCAATTGGAAAAAAGATTCCATCTTAACTGGCAGTTAGTGACCTCTCAGGCCCAAACGAATTACCTGGGAGCCAGGACTGGATGCCAAACTCACACAATTACTTCGGATTATAAATCCTTTAAATTGATCACCAGTCAACTCCAGTCTTGCACTTCAGGAGATACATTTTTAATGGGTGCATAGAAGAGGACTATTTTCCATATGTCAAATAAGAAAAAAAATGATTCTAAATCTGAAAAATAGGATCCTCTTTTTATTCCAATTTAATGGTTTCAACTTTCCTAAGCAATTTAGAAATCAAACCATCACATGGTAGTCCAATTTTTACTCTTTTTTGTGATTATGTTTACTAAAGTAAACTAAATGGGAAAATCTTTTACTATTATACATTAAAAATAACAGAAAGTCATACATTCTAAAATATTTTTTATGAAAAAGTAGCCTAATTTAGAGAGATTTCTTTGAATTCTTCTTAGGCCATTAATTAGAATTAAAGATGGTTTCAATATCATTTTGGAGGAAATACATCTAAAACTCAAAGACCAGTTATGCCAAGGAAACAAAGCAATTAAGCAAAATAGATTGAGGATTTTTGTTAATGTAACATAAAATAATCATCCAATGTTTCAATAATCAAACTTTCCCTAAAAATTAAATAGCGACTTTATTTATGGAATGTTTCACTTTATCTCAGCAAAACTACACTGAAATTGTTCAGGTGCATCATTTCTCAAGTGCAGCATTTTGTCTTCAGTGTTCATTGGTTCAAAGAAAGCTTAAACTGGTAAAACACAGAAGTGTGTTGTGCAGTGTTTTAATTTCCTTAAATAGTTACCTACTGCGAATTAATTTACTGGCTAATCTCACCAATTTAGTTCACTTAAAACATATGTTCTTGTGCTGTTTATGTTTAAATTTTCCATTGAAGGTTTGGTTACAGGATATCAAAGTGAAGGAAAAGGGGAGAGAATGTGAAAGAACTTGGAATTATTAGCACTATGTTTTTCCTGCAGTTTTTTTCTCATGACAATCATTAGAAATTATTTTTAAGCAACTTGTTTTATTTCTTAGAGTTTGCCCGACTGCCTTGGCCACTGTGGTTCCGTTTAGCTGCGTAGTGCTTTTAGCATGTTCACAATAGAAAACTCAGGTTGGACAGAGCAAAACTGCCTGGCATATGCATTCCAACCAGGACATGAACTCTTGGGGTGAAAACTTTCTATCAGGAAAAGTTGCACATTTTAATTTGTGACAATAGCCGTCGAAGCCAGTCCCTAAATCCCACGGCCAAATTTGTCTTTAAGACTTGTCTTGACAGGGCAAGTTTAAGGATCAACAGGCAGGAATGGGAACATTTTTTTAATGTTTAATTATCTTCCCTAGTTATTTAGACTCTATTTAGTAGGCCTCACCATTATGTGAAGTAAAAATAAATAAACAAACAAACAAACAAATGCAGGTTTCAGAGCTCGTTTTGACTTCCAAATGAATCCCTAAGTCACAAGGACACGTAGGGAGAAAGCTAAAGAACACTTCTTGACCTCCTTTTCAATCTTTAGAGCAGAGTTCTCGAAGATTTGTTTTGTATCACTTTGTTTGGGCTTCAGAACTGAAGCTTGGGAGTGGGGGAGAATTTGTAGTAATTGACTGACTTTAAATCTAGTGACCCGATCTTCTTCTTTTGCATATTTCATTCTTTTAAAAAGTAAAAACTGTTTGTAGTTACCATATGCAAGCTTCGGCCACCGGCTAATAATGCAGCCAGTTCAGACGTTTAAAAAAAAAAAAAAAGATTATCGAAATGATGATGACATGCAAATTTCCCCTGGAATTATCATAAGTAAACATTTGAAGTCTGGACTAATAAAATCCCATCTGTGTTACTTCATATCGAGTTAGTAGAAAGCTGTGATAATGAATTTTGTAATATCTCACGAACAGACATCTCAATCAGGGACTAATCCTGTGATTTTACAGCAGAATCTCTAAATCTGGAGCCGCCAAACTGCTACTTCTGGGCCCCTGGGCCCGAGAAGATCGGCGCAGCCCCGCCTGCGTCCTCGCTAGCCGGTGGGAAAACCATTTGGCAGTCCTCGCCCTTAGATCCCCGCGCCGCTGCTCCGGGCAGCCCCTCCACTAGTCAGCTACTTTGGCCAGAGACCCTGGGTCCCGCTCCTTTGAGCAGAGGCGGAGGAGCCGGGAAATGCGAGTTAGGGCAGAGGCAGACCCGCAGCTACCTGCCGGCCTTGGCCCCTCCGCCAACCTGGCAACGACCTCGCCGGCTCTCAGCCGGGCACCCGAGCGCAGTGGGCCCTCCCGCGGCCCGCGTACCCTGGTTAGCTGGAAGCGAGGCAGGAGCCCAGAACGAAAGGTCCTGGGGAGCACCCGGCCTCCTTGTATTTCTTCTGTCCTTAAAGCAGCCACAGCATTTCTATGCAAACGTAGAGAGCCCCTCACCACCCACTTTCTCCCTGTTTGCCTGTGGTAGCGAAGAGGGAGCGTGTCAAACGTTCGGCTCGCTGCATTACGGCTGGACATTTGAAAAGGATTAGGTTTGGGAGGAGAAGGGGGAGCCACCTGGGGAAGCTAGTGTCTCGGAGCTATATCTCTATCCTTAGTGAGCAATAAACCCTCTGGGGACGTTTGCCCTGCTCTCCTCAGGCCCCCCTCAGGCCACGCCGTTTCTCTCCTCTGCGATCTTAAATCATACTTTAGGGTAAATAAATGGTCGGGTGAGCATCTCCAGGGAGAAATGTGGCTAAATATGGAAAAGTGGCTCCTGATGGATGAGAGGCCCAAAGCTGACTTGCTCCTGGAGACCCCTAGGCGGAGAACCTCAGAGTCCTGCTCGTTTCGGAGTTACAGAAAATCAAGAGCAACTGCTATCCAGGATAGGAACAACTTGACTCTGACATTCTCCAAATGTTTACTGAGTTCCAACTAACCGACGAGTACTGTGCTGAATGGTGGCCTTCGCTTACAGTTCTCCAACATAAAAGGCCTCTCCACCCCGTCTCCCAAACTTGTATCTGCTAAGGTGACCCCGGTGTTCCGACGGGCTCTTAACCCCTGACAGACGCTTTGTGAGCAGTTCCGCAGCCCAGGTTCCCAGAACGCGGTACCTGTGCAGACCCGGAGCCTCCGGGCCGATTGGCTGCGGCTCTGGAGGGAATTCGCCCCCCACCCCCCACCCTACCCCCACCTCAGCTACGGTGGGGATGAAGTCGGGAGTCAGAGGCGGTGAGAACCCAGCACGGAGTAGGCGCCCACCAGCCGGCGGTCAAGCCGCCCCCACTAGGGAGCCTCGCAGGAGCCCTGCGCTTCCGCGGACCTCGGTTTCACACAGCCCCCCTCTTCTGTTTTCCAGATAACGGGGAATGGAGACCAACTGCCGCAAACTAGTGTCGGCGTGTGTGCAATTAGGTAAGACTCGCTTCTCCTGCCCGGTCCCCCGACGGGAGCCCGAGCCACGCGAGGGCAGAGCGAGGGCAGAGCGAGGGCGCCCGCCCCGTGGTGCGGGGCCCTTTTCGGAGGGCCAGGCGAGGGAAGGAAGGAAACCAGACCCCGAACCGGGGGGAGCCGCGTCCCGAAGCCCCCGGCCTACTCCCCGAACGGGAGCTGCAGGCCGACTCGGGAGCACAGAAAGCGGACGCCCCCTGCGCCGGGTGGCCTGGAGGGTCCGCGAGACCAGAGTGTCCCCCGCTCCTCCTTCTAACTGGGCCTTTGCTCTTTGTCCCTCTTTCTCCCCCGTCCCGCTCCCCCGCACCCCGCACCCCACACGCCGGCTTCTGTCCGCGGCGGCGGCACGTGGGGCCGATGCGCCGGCCCAGGCGTGCAGCCGGCGGCCGTGGAAGGCCTCTTCTCCAAAGACTCCGAAATCAAAAAGGTCGAGTTCACGGACTCCCTCGAGAGCCGGAAAGAGGTGGCCAGCAGCAAGCTCTTCCCGCGGCAGCACCCCGGCGCCAATGGTAAGGCCGGGCGCGAGGCGCAGGCTGCGCGAGGCGGGCGCCGGCCGCCGGGCCTCTGGGCCTGGGCGCCGCAGGTGAGGCGCGGGCGGGCCAGCCCGCGGGACCGGCGCTCCCGCCCCTGGGACTTGGACACCTGGCCTCTGGGCGGGACGGGACGCTGCCGTCCCCAGCACGTTCATTCCTTTCCCCAAATCGTACGGCCCTCCTGGGATCCAACACCTCTCCCTCTGGCTTTCTCACTCTTTCCTGGTGGCCTAATCTTCGCAAACCCCAGCCTACCTCGGTGCCACAAACCGGCGAGAAAAAGTTGTCCAACAGCGACCTCTGTCGCTCGCCACTGCCCACTGCGGGCGGCCCTGTCCAGGGCCCACCCTGTCCCGGCGGTTCTCAGCCGCGCCCCGCCCAGGCCTGTGGGTGCCGAGTTTGCCGCTGAAGGGGAGCATGCGAGGCTTGTGTTGGCGGAGATTCTGGCCGGGGACTTGGAGGAGCTGACAACAGCCCGCGGAGCCAGAGGGCAGCGTGTGTGCGCGGCAGCCAAGGGTGGGATTGAGTGTGTGCTCCTGTCGACGCGAACCTACCTGTTGTGCTGGTTGCAGGGCCTCGAGTTTTGGTGGGGTCGTTGCTTGACTGGCTGGTGTCACTCTGGACGAGTTAAGGGACAATGCTGCTCATAGTCTGCAGGCTTGTGTAAAACGTAAAACTACTCCAATCCATTGCACAAGCTTTTGCTAAATTAAAACTTGTCCTTTGATCGTGTGTGTGTGTGTGTGTGTGTGTGTGTGTGTGAGTGACAGGACAAGATTTCCTTGACATACATGAAAAACCCAAATTTACTCTTCTATATTCTCTGGGTTTTCCAGGCTCCTTAATAAATAAGTGCCTAGCTTTAGGAGGTTGTTGATCTTTGATAGTGTCAGGAGATAAAGCGACACCCCCTCACCCCTAGCCCTCCGCCCCTAACCCCCTTTTTCCGGATTAAAGAGTAAGGATACAAATATAATGGGTGCCAGAGGGGGACGAATTGGGACCCTGGCCAAGTAAATAAACCAAATTACCACGAAGAAAACAAAGGCCCTGCATTCAGGCCTCCCAGTGAATCTGAGAAAGGGGGGAAAAAAACAACAACCATCATTTGTTGAAATAAAACGTCTAAAGTGGTCCGGAGCAGACCTTCCTCGACACTGCACAATATCGCGAGTCCTCCCGCTGGGCCAGTTAAATGCTCACTTGTCCAGGATTAACCCCATGGGGTTAAATGGGGCCATGCAGAGATAAGGTCGGGTGATTTCTGTCATTAAGATTGTGTCAAATTCTTCTTCTGTTTGATAATCGGTCGTAAAAATAAATTATTAGACCTGAGTATGTTTGGGATATGGTTAAAAATCAAGAGCAGCCATGTCTCCTGGGGAAAATACTTTGTGCAGGTTCAGCCCTGGCTCCAGCCAGGCTAGAAGGGCTCCCCAGTCTGACTTCGCCTGGGGCGGACTGGCCGCCGCCGCACCGAGGGGGCTGACATTTCTCGCTGCGCTTGGAGTCGTAGAAATGCAAAATGTCTCCTCCTACCCCCACCCCCACACAAGGTCCTTTGACCCCAGGAATGTTTTTTGAGTACAGGTGGCCTCCAGGGGAGCTAGGGAGGTAGAAACCCCTTAGAGGAGAAGCCTGGGGTGGGCTGGGGGCTTCCTAGGTGGGGAAGTAGGGGCTAGCGGGGGAGTCCTGTCTGCTCCTGTCGCAGTTCTGGCAGACAACGCTGGATCTTCACTTTTAATAATTAGCAAATAAACAAAAAAATTAGAAATAACCATTACTTTCAAGCCCAGATTATTTTAATGCACGTGAAGGGCTCTTCCCCTGCTACGCCAATAGTTTCTTTTCTACCTTTGAGATTCAAAAAGGGGATTGCTACCCAAACATGTTTAATGTTACTAATGAAGAAGAGGCATGTGATAGGAAGAAATGCTGAAAATCTTGACTTGATTAGCTGTTAGGGATCTGATAGACCCAAAAAAAAAAAAAAAAGGCACACAAAATGAGTGGGAAAATCTATAGTACCCTTGAAAGAAGGTTGCCAGTGTCCCCTTTACTCAATATAAGCAAATTTAACTTATGTAATAAGCAAACTCCTGACCACAGCCTGATTTTAAATGAAAGAGATTTTCTCCTTTGTTTTTTAATAGTTTTTATTTGCTTTTAAAAAGAAAAAAATGTTTACAATGGCATGGGATTTTTCAAAAGAGCCAATATATTCTATTATTGGCACTACCCTCTCCTCACCCACAAAGCCCCAGGTCCTCATTGAAGACTGGAACCGTTTTCTGAGGAGGCAGGGAGGACTTCCCAGAGGCCAGGGCCCAGCAGCCCTTCCCATTGAGTCCCAGTCCCCTGGATATCCATGGGTCTTCCCCACAGCCTTGCTCAAACCCCAAACAGAGATGGGGCACCAAGTCAGCTGGAGATCTCTTAGGCCAGAGCTTTGAGAGAGGGTGGAAAGAGGAATGACTGGGCACCTCAAGAGGAGCGAGAAAAAGTTGGCAAGTTAAGCAGCAGCCCCTAGAAGTAAGGGGCAGAGGCCCTTGAGAACTTTACCCTAGAACAGAGGGCCTTGGCTTTTCCTTATTTGGGGTGTCCTTTGGAATTTCAAAAAGTGGTCTTGACCTTCAGGAAAAGAGTGGACTGATAGCCTATCAGTAAGCTTAAAGTTTCGGGATGGTGGCTCTGGATTCTGGGCTGAAATCAGTCCACGCTGTCCCGCCTTGGTCCTGTCACCTGGCTTCCTGACCAGACCTGGGCTGGGGGACCATTGCCCCGCTTCCCCCAGGATGCCGTCAATTTTTAAATAGCTTTGGCGCAGTGGCTGGGTTGAAAGTGTTCGACCTGGGTCTCTAATGTTCGAAAACGTCCTTCCTTTGGGAGGGAAATTCCAAGTCCCCGTGCGACACACACCCTCTCACGGGGCAACAGCTCTGTCCCTGACTTCTTCAGAAGACCCGGGACAACCCTGCCGCCTCGCCGGCCGAAGATTCCCCAGCCGTTCAATCAGCAAATGTTTGCCGAGCACATACTACGTGAGTTCCTAAGTACCACCTGAAAGCAAACAATCCTGGTTCCCTCCACCGTTATGAAGAGAATTTAATGATAGCAGGGACAGCAGAGACACCAGCCACAGCAGCTCAGACCCTCGGCAGCAAAACGCACAATGGTGGTGCGCCAGGCGGTGTGTGGGCCTCAGCCCTGTGAGAAGAAAGGGAGAGGTTCTATTCCGGAGGGGAAAGGGTTCCACCGCGGCTCGGGGACAGGCACTGGAGACTGCCCGGGCGCCTATCGTCTGAGCAGAAGCAGCGACATTTGGAGCTGGGCAAGGGGAGATTTCAATTTTCTTTCGAACCCCCTCCCCAAGTCAGCTTGTTGGCACAAGCTGTCTGTCCGTTTTGTGTTGTCCCCCTCCGCAAGAGAGTCAAACAGTGGTCTCAAGGTACTTTCTGAGTATCCCCGCCCTGCAGAAGCAGGGTTTGCAGGTCGCGTTCCTGGCTCCCGACTGGGTGCGCGCTCAAAGTTTGGTCAGGCGGGTGCGGCCCTTTCTCCTCGCCGCCCGCTGCTAATATATGCAGCCGTTGCTAGCGAGGCCGGGGGTGGGTGGGGTAAGAAATGTATAACGAAAGCTTATTCGTGAGCAGGAATATACTAATGGAACACTCTGATGTCTTCTTAATCCTGTGTAAAAAGCTTTGTGGTCTTCCTAATATTGACTGAATGGGTAATTAATGGCTCTTCATCTAGCCGAATACCCTGTAATCCAAAGATAGGCAAAAGACAACAAGCCCAAGGTAGAGACAAAAGGCCCAACTGTGGCTACCACCCGCCACTCCCCGCTCCCATCGCCACTAAAATCAGGGCTCCAAATGGGAATGTTTCCTATCTGGAGAAAAAAAGCAGGAGCGGTAGAATTTACCTACCTTTCCTGGGCTAAACTTCACACAGAATCTGGCCACCCAGCTCAGTCCTCCACTGCTTGGTCCTTCCCCTACCAGTCCTCCTCTCTTCGTTTCTTTCTGCTCAACTCCTCCAGGAAGTCACCCTCACTATGACTCTGAACGGCACTTTTTCCCCCAAAGTCTTTCTCTTTCATTTCAAGAGGCTGATTGACAACAGAGGACCAACACACAGGTCCTCGAAAGGCTCAGGCAAAGGAGCAGGCTCCTTTCTGATCCAGGTGGAGTCTCCTTTCTTTTACAACCCAAGACAGAGAGTCTGTGAGGACTAAGGCAGTTGGAAGAGAAAGGAATAAATTAACAGGAGAGAGAGCCACCAGAGTTGTGTGTTGTGTTAAAGAGTGATCAGGACCGATGGAGTCGACCTCACTGTGAGGATCTGAGGTGAAGACTGCCCGAGATTCTCTCAGAATGTTTTTAACAGGCTGACATTTTAATTCAAACCTTTAGAAGTAATATATTACTTGGGTTACTACAATGAGCTAGGTTCCTTTTTTGTCAGCTGACAGCTTTTAAAATATTATTTCACTAGGGAAATAAAAGCTTCATCTCAGATTATAGGTGGGTATTTTTGGATTTATGTGATTTATGGTCACCATGACAACTAATGCTGAATGTTAGCTACCAGCATGTCTGGGAGTGGGGAAGACAGCAAGAAGAGAGAGTAAAAGAAATAGAAAAGGGAGAGGAACATAAGCTGGAAAGGGAGGAAGAAGAAAATAGAGAGAGGAGATTTTAATCCAGTTGTTTTGATTTTTAAGTGACTTTAGTTAGTCCCTTCCCACTTCTCTCTCTGTACCTGATTTGATGCCTATCTTATTCCCACTTTCTCCCTCCCCTACCCTAACAAACATCTATACATTCTCTTTATTTTATTTTTATATGACTAGTTGCATTACCAGATTAAATAAGCACCTAATAAACCTGTAGAGCTAGCATGCAACATGAAAAGGCATCACAGCATGTGGGTCTGGTGATTTTAGCACTGCCTGCTCCCTTGTCTCCTCTAATCCCTCCATCTTTTCTTCACCGGCCTGTGTGCGGGTACCTGCACCTGCCCCCTCGAACTCTCTTATCTAGTCCTGCCACACCTTCAGTAGAGTGTGTGGGGACAGATATATGGGGACCAATTGCATGGACCCCAAAAGGGTGAGTGTTGCTCAGTACATTTACACCCCCCTTTTTTTTTTAACAAACTAACGCTGTTTAATTCCATTTAAAGGATACCAAAAAAAGCGCCACAGTGAAGCCTTTAATTTCTGGGTCTAATTCTGGGGGGACAGGGGCAGAGAGGGGGCCCTTTCCAGCTTGATTTGGGTGCGGAGGAAAGCCAGGCAAAGGAAGGAGGAGAGAAAAGGCCTCCTCTTGGGCAGGCTGCAAGGTCTCCTTCTGACCTCTGTGCCTTACACCCCTGCTGGCACACTGATGCCTCTCAGGTGGCTCCAAGCCAAATCCCAGAGGGCCCCTTCCTTGAACCGGCCTGCACCAGAGCAAGACTCCCACCCTTCTAGGACCTGACAACACGGGGGGCCATCTAATTCAGCCATGTTCCAGGTGAGCTTTAAGGGCACTTTCCCCCCCAAATATTGTATCCCAATCTATACCCGGACTGCTGCAACTGAGAAGTTGATGGTACAGCCGATTCAATCTCACCGTGATGGCCAGAGGGGTTTTGCACAACTAACACTAAAGAGTGTGAAATTAAATAAGACCTTGAGACTTGTAATCGGTGGCAAATGCCAGCTCAAAACTCATCTGACCCCATGTCACACAGTTCCCTCTTCAAGGGTCATTATTTGAAACAATAATCAAGAAAATCCAATTGAGAAAATACCAGATGTCTTCAGACTCAAAAACCTAAACCTGCACTGGGCTTCCTATCCTTCCCTCCCTGCCCCTCAGGATGTGCACCTCCCGGCTTCCCTAAATGGACCACAGTGTTTTTCCTGCCTGAAAATGTCTATGAGGAAGGCTGAGGTCATACTATCAATAATTTCTAGAACAGTTAAAGAAATGGTGGGGGGAGGAAGAGGAAACAGTAGTGCTGAACCAAAATACATAATTTCTTTCCTTCCAACTTCTTCCTTACTTATAACACCTATACCTGTGTACCCACCCATGAGGTTTTTGTAAATTAAATCTCCAAAATTGCCCACCACCACCACCACAATTTTCATTGAAATGTGTTTCCTGGTTCCCCACTACATGCGTGCTTTTCCCCATTTAGACTTTTTGTGGTGTTGTACTCCCGTCACCCATGGAGTGGCTGTTGTTGGGCCTGGGAAGTGTGTCACCCAAACTCGGAGTTTGTGACGTGATTAATTGATTAGGAGAGAGTTGAAACTCTGACTGAAAAAGAGTGTGAAGAAACACCTCACTGGCTCAGTTGTTTCGAGAGCTGGAGTTGGGGGTGCGTGTGATGTATTATTTGTGTGTATGTCTGGGCTGATGGGCATGCATGTATGCAGTAGTGTTTTTACTCTAACCAGAGTGCTCCACTTGACTTTGCAATGGATCGACACAATTTAAGATTTCTTGACATTTTAGGCTTTTAGACTGCCCAAAGATGACCAGCATTTCCAATATTTCCCACACTTTGGCACTATGAGATGCTGTCACTTGCCCTTGGGGTTTTCACCCACTTTGGAGGATGGTTTGGGTCCTTGCAATATATATTTGTCCTGATGAAAGTTCTGTTAGTCAAGCAGAGCCAACTCAGCTTAAATCTAAATTCTGCAGGTTTAATGAGAGATGTGCTTAGAAATCTACATGGCTCTGTGGAGCTGCTCAGCCCTCCCATGCAAGGATTTTTGAAAAACACCCTGGGCTTGCCCCCCAAACTGAATGCTCACTATGGTGGAGAGTCTCTCATTCTTTGCTGTAATGGAGTTTCTTTGTGACATGAGGCTGTAGAGTCGTGATACTGTGGGGATCACAGCTATGCTGAGGTTTAAAAGGAGAAACTGGAATATGATTAGTAAACACATTGGGCAGAAAAGAGCTGGATTCGTATTGACTTAGTTATAGGTCATCAGCTGGCAGTACAATGGGAGGAAATATTTACTTTACACATATACTTTATGATCTTGGGGGAATTAGAGGAAATTCAATAAGAAAATGGCTAGAAACATCTAAAACCCTTATTTAAAAGACTTAAGCAAATTAAAGTCTTATCAGATTAAAACCCACTACAAATGTAAGAGCGTTGTCTTCGGTGAAACGCTGTGGGGTCTGAGGAGATTCTCCTCCAAATCTCAGGGATAACATGCGTCATTTAAGCACCAGATAATGAACAGAATGTAAATTAATTTAACCTTCTTTACCAACAGGCTGCTGGTATAATATGTATAATTTAGTGATAAGATGGTAGGACCTAATATAATAGGATGTATGAGTCTCAGCCAATGCAGACCTGTCACACAGGGATGTGATCTGCTTTGAGTAGGTGTATGTGCATGCCTGGAATGGGGGTGAACTGAATAAAAGGTTAACGTCAGAAATGCTGATTTAAAGCTTACTATGAAAAAAGTTACCCCTCCTAGCTAAATTCTTCTTAAAGTGGGATGATATCTGTGAAGAGAGACTGAAGAACAATTCTCACTTCATTCCTCCAACTGCCCTCAAGCATGTTTAAAATGGGGGAGGAGTTGCAATAGGGTTTTGGGTGATAGCAGGGCAAACGAAAGACACGTAGGTTGCAAACATTTTTCTAGTCTGCTTCATCCACTCTGCCTCAGACTGAATAAGTTTCCCAATCTTGTGACCAAGGACAAGGAGGGAGTTTCCTGAAGATACCTTATACTAGTGTTGCAAATCATTGACTGTAATGTCAAACAAATGCACAGTCAGGGATGATAACACTAACTCCACAATAAAGCAATCAGGGATTAGCTTGTGTTCTCCAGCTGACCTAAACCAGAGGACAAAAGGACTTTCAAAAATTATTTTATTTTGATATGTTTGTATTTTTTTTAAAAAAATTTCATTGGAAATCAAATTTCTTTGGAAATAGTGCTGCAAAGAGTTGGATGTCCCCAAAGGTGTTTTATTTCCTTTGTTTATATAAATGAATAAGGTTTTGCTTTTCCTAGCTGAATGTTCTAAGGTTTTGCCCTTCACTCACACCCTACCGCCTCTGCCTGCTTGGACTTTAACTATTCAAGACAGCCGTTAACTTCCTGCGGGGGGGGGGGGGAGACTTAAAAATTATCCTTGAAATTGGTTATTTGGCAACATTCTTAATTGTACGGAAACTCATTAAAGCATATTTTATATATAATTAGCTCAAAGCTGTTGATTCTACAAGCTTTATGGATTTCAATCTGATTGATAATAAAGTAAACAAGAGAGTCGAATTTAAAGCTCGTCTCTCTCTCTCGGGTTAGGACGAGCTTAATACAGTGTACAAGGAATTTGAAAGATCTAGGATATGTGTCTTAATCAACCTTAAGTAGAATGGATAAGCTTTCAGCATTTTGAAAATGCTAGGTTAGGGTTTCTATTCTATTGTGTGTTTTCTGTCTGGGGACTAATAAGCATTACAGAGAACGTGATCTGAGGCGACTTTTTATTCTTGTATAAATCCAGAGTGAACCACCAAACAGTTGTTCGTTTCAAGTCAAGGTAATTTTCTTTTGACGGGTCCATTTGCTTCTCGATTTCTCATTTATTAGCCTGACTTCTCAGGGCTCTGTCTTTTTTGCAATTAAAATAAAGCTTCTTCGGATTAGCGCAGCATTCACCTGACAGGCTGTTTGGAAAATTTAAGATGGGAAAGGTGATTTGTTGGTTTTTTAAAATATTTCTGGTTGTAAGTAGCTTGTCTCCTTTCCATGCAGGAGAAAAACACCTCTGGATTGAAAAGGGATGCGGTGAGACATAAAAGGAAGAGTTGGGGGTGAGGGGGCGCCTTCTTGATCCGAGTCCTTCCAGCTCCTTTCTCCCAGGCTCCTTACTCCCGAGCTCATCCTTCCACCTCCCCGCCGGAACAAAAAGCCGCTCGTCTGCAGCCGATTGGAGCGGGCGGGTGTAGACTCGGCCGGCGCGGTGAGGCACGGGCTCAGCTGCGCAGAGCTGATAGGTGCAGGCTGCGCAGTGCCTCCGCCGCGGCTCGGGGCTTCCTGATTGGCTCGGAGCCACGTCACTCCGCACCGGGCTGGGTCTGGGAAGAGGCGGAGGCGGGCAGGTTGGGGAGGGCTGGGGCCGTGTGACGTCTCCTCCCCAGGAAGCCCGCCTCTGGTTTTAAGATGTTAAGCCAACAGGGAAGCGCGGAGCCGCAGTGCTGGTCCGTCGCTGGCCCAGGTGCCAGGAGCTGCGCCGAGGCGAGGCCGAGCGCTGGCTCGACGTTCCGTGGGAGTGTGCGTGTGTGCGCCGCGCGGGGTGCGACCAGAGGCTCGCGCCGCCGCCATCGCCGCCGCCGGGATTTAATACCAACTACCTGTCCCTGTCACTCTTGACACTTCGCTGTCAGGGTTGCGCGCGGGGCGGGGTGAGGGGGGGCGGGCAGAGCGCGCTCTGCGTTAGCTTTCCTTATTGGAGGGGCTCTTGGGGAGGGAGGGGGGAAGAAAGGGGTCTTTGCCCACTCTCGTTTCGCTTTGGAACTTGCAAGCCTGCTCCCCAAAGACGATCGGAGCTGAACCCTCCTGCCCACATTCCCATGGCTCCGTCTGCCCGCTGACTTTCGGCCGCTGGAACCTTTCGCTTAAGCCTTCCAAAGGAGACGAGGCGGCGCGGCTGGAGAACTCGGCGGGGGCTGTGTTCCCTGGCTCTGCCCGCCACCGACATCGCGGGGAACCTCCGCGCCTAGAGCGCAGCGCGGCCCAGGATTCGTAGGGCAGCGCGCTCCTTCGTCCATGAACTGCATGAAAGGCCCGCTGCACTTGGAGCACCGAGCAGCAGGGACCAAGCGGTTGGCCACCTCCTCGTCCTCCTTCTGTCACCATCCCCAGCCACTGGCTATGGCTTCGGTCCTAGCTCCTGGTCAGACCCGCTCTCTGGACTCTTCCAAGCACAGGCTGGAGGTGCATACCATCTCTGACACCTCCAGCCCCGAGGCCGCAGGTAAGGAGCCGCGCAGCCCCGAGGTACCCCCACCCAGGCGCCCCGCGTCGTTCGACCCCTCTGGCTCTCAAGGAAGTCGGCCCCTGGAGGGGAAGGCTTGGTGGGAGTGGTCGTTCCGTTTGCTGCCTGCAGAATTTCCGTCGCTTTCGCTCTACCTCCACCTCCCAGCTGGGGTGGTGAGAACGGCGAGGGCCATTCTGCCGCCCTCCCTATTCCTACTCCGGCCTCCCTTCTGCTTTTTGGGTCACAAAAATCCCGGCATCTACATCAGAGGACGTTCAGAGGCCGCTCCCCATCTCCCACCCGGGCTCAGTTCTCCTGTCGACTTTCAGCTCCCGAAAAGCTCCGCTGGTTAGCAAAGTATTTCTGAAACTATGCCTCAGAAGAAGAAGAGGTCTTTTTAAAGAGCGGAGGAACTTGGGTGCCAGACCGAATCCCAAAGTCCACTTTCCTAGCCTTCCGAAACCGCATGGGAAGCTGAGCCCTCCTCGAGGGGGGTCTGTACAACGCGCTCGGGTGCGTTTCTCGGGAGATTTGGTGTGTCTGCGCAGAGGCGTATGAATTATGCTCGAGTGAATGTGCTGCCGTCGCAGACGGATAAACGTGTAAATAAAACGTACAGCGCCGGGGAAGGGGAGGAGATGGGGCGCGCACACCCACACTCAACGTCTGCACCCCCCAGACGCAGCGCTCAGCGCCACGCCAGCGGTCGCGCGCACACTCCTCCCCGCTGGCCGCCCAGCTCTTCCCGTCCAGTGCCTCCAGGTCCAGTTGGAGTTCGCGGGTTGCCTGTGGGCATGCTGACGGGAACCTTTGTGTGTTTCGTTCTCAGAGAAAGATAAGGGCCAGCAGGGAAAGAATGAGGACGTGGGAGCCGAAGACCCATCCAAAAAGAAGCGGCAGCGGCGGCAGCGGACTCATTTCACCAGCCAGCAGCTGCAGGAACTAGAGGCCACTTTCCAGAGGAACCGCTACCCGGACATGTCCACGCGCGAAGAAATCGCAGTGTGGACCAACCTTACGGAAGCCCGAGTCCGGGTAGGAGCCCGCATGGAGCCTGAGAGGGCTAAGCGGGAGGGTGTTGTGGAGATGCAGGCCGTGTAGACCTGGAGGGAGTCTGGAAGGCGGCGCCTCCCGGGAGGGCGCGGGTGGGGCGCCTCTGCGAAGACAGAGGCCTCTCCTCTCGGCGGGGCCAACCGCGAGGTTACAGCTCCCCCTTCCGAGGCCGCCGCGGCCGGGTCCTGGGGCCCCCCGAGCAGCACCGCTCAACGCCGCGCCACCCAGCGCCCTCCCAAACGGGGCCTCGTGGCATTTCCTTGCACAGGGTATTGTGTTCCCGGCTTGCAGTCGCCAGGCGAGCGCTGATTAAATCCCTCCCAGGCCAGAAGCCGAGAACAGGCTCCAACCTGTGCGCCTTTAACAAGGAAAACTGGCCAGAAACACGCGAGGGTTGGCCCTCCCTGGGGAACTTTCGCGCCCGGCCTGGCCCGGCCCGGCCCGGCCCTTTCTCTGCTTGTCTCGCGCTCCGCGCTGGGTCTTTGCGGGGATTTCGACCGTTCGGGTGTCTGACACCCCACTCCCTGGTTTTGTGGTCCCGGAAGCCATTTTAATACACAACTACTACCTTGCCAGTCTTCTTAGAAAGAAAAAGAAAAAGACTTTTCGATTTGGTTTATTTATCTTTTCTCAGGAGATTGTTACACCCTTCCTCCCAGCTGTAATAGTTTTATCAAAGAAAAGAGCTTACCTTTGTAGCAAATCTGTACTTTATGGATTGGCAAAAATGAACTTAAATCAGTTACCCAGTAGGAATATCCTGTTTTACGCTGGTCCGCGGGAAACTCCAAAATTGTTAGGATCCTGGAAACAGAAAACACTCATAGGATCCAGAGGCTTTGCCGAAAAAAATAATAATAAAAAAGAAAAAATGCTCTGGATAGAGCCCCCAGCCAGAACAGAGAAAGCAGAAAGAAGAAAACATAACAGTGATGATGAAAACAATTGAGACCCAAGTGCACCCGCAGAGCAGAGGGGACGAAGGCACGCTCTGGGTGGCGTTTGTGTAAGGGATGAGGCTTCGCTGGAGGTGAAAGAGCCAGATCGAAGTTGGAAGTGGTTTTAGTTTAACTGCGTAGAGCTAGAGTTCCAGCCGGCCGGCGTGGTTTCGCGAAAGGTCAGTCTTTCATTAGACCTCCTGCGCAACAGGAGAACGGGCCTCTCACGTACTCTTCTCGCCTGGGCAAAGTTTAGACAGCGGAGGGTAGAAATGGCAAGTAATTAAAATAAAAACACAATCTGTGGTTCTGTGGAATCCTTCGGAAAAGCCCTCCCCCAGTCCTCTGGATTCTCTTCAGTCCCTCCCAAGTCCCCTGCCGCCGCCCACGCTGGGCTCTCACTCCCTCCCGCTACCTTCTTGCAGGCCCCGCGGCTGCTCCAGCCAAGTGGGAGTGAGACGTGCTTTTTATAGCAGTCGGGTGCAAAGAGGAAGGGGGATACAAAGGAAATAGAGAATGAAAGGGAAAAAAGCGGATTAGTCAACTGGGCCCCGACTGAAATGTGTAATGCGAAACATCCACCGGTGTCAACTCGGAAATCTCCGACCAGGCCTTGCTCCAATACACAAAAGCCGCCGTCTGGGGCGACCAGCGGTCCCAATGTGGATTGAGAGCGGGGTTGTGGCGGGGCCATGGGACGCGGGTGGGGGCTGGCTGAGCTGGGTGGCCGCCTGCAAAGCCAAGCCCCCCCATTGGGCCCAGCAGGAGAGCCTGGGGGGGCGCAGACCTGGCCTGGGAGGGACACAGGGTGAGAAAAAGGGGAGCAAAGGGAGGGGGAGGCTGCAAAGCGACCCTTTCTCGGTTCGGAGATTTACGCGCCAAGTTTGGTGAGTTTAATGAATTCTCGAGGAGGTGGCTTTTTGCTTTGTACTTGGTTACTTTGGTGAAGAAGGGGGTCGAAGCCTGGCATGTTGAAGGGAGGGCGCAAGTTCCCTGGACTGGCAGGCGGCAGTGGAGATCCGACTAAGGAGGGAGGAGCTGTCTGGGAGAGAGAGCGGGCTCTGGTGCCCTCTCAGCCCCATGTCCCCACATTTGAGTGTGTGGCTATGGAATGAAAACAAGCTTGCAAGGTGGCCAGGGAAGAGTTGGTTGGAAAGCCCGCTGACCCACGTTTATTTTTGCAGTAAGTGTTTTTGGACCCCGATGGGGCCAGGGTTACAGAGCAAGCTGCGGCAGGCCGCCAGGCGTTCGGCTAGGGTTTGTGGCGAAGCTCAGAGCCCGGGCTCCCAGGCCTGAGCCACTCGGCCGCCCTCGTTAGGTTCAACCTCCGGACTGGTGCCTGCAGGAGAGCTCCGGCAGCTTGGGGCGCGGGACGTGGCGTTGGTGGGGAAAACGGTGGTGACTTGGCGTGTGTGTGTCGGAGAGGAGTCGGCCGCCAGTGCTCTCCGGGATCAAGGTTTTACTTATCCGATGTGTGGCGTCTGTTTGCTCCCTGCCCTCCACCTCAGGTTTGGTTCAAGAATCGCCGGGCCAAATGGAGAAAGCGGGAGCGTAACCAGCAGGCCGAGCTGTGCAAGAACGGCTTCGGACCGCAGTTCAACGGGCTCATGCAGCCCTACGACGACATGTACCCGGGCTATTCGTACAACAACTGGGCCGCCAAGGGCCTAACATCGGCCTCTCTGTCCACCAAGAGCTTCCCTTTCTTCAACTCTATGAACGTCAACCCCCTGTCCTCCCAGAGCATGTTCTCCCCGCCTAACTCCATCTCCTCCATGAGCATGTCGTCCAGCATGGTGCCCTCGGCGGTGACCGGCGTCCCCGGCTCCAGCCTCAACAGCCTGAATAACTTGAACAACCTGAGCAGCCCATCGCTGAATTCCGCGGTGCCGACGCCCGCCTGTCCTTACGCGCCGCCGACTCCTCCATACGTTTATAGGGACACGTGTAACTCGAGCCTGGCCAGCCTGAGACTGAAAGCAAAGCAGCACTCCAGCTTCGGCTATGCCAGCGTGCAGAACCCGGCGTCCAACCTGAGCGCTTGCCAGTACGCCGTGGACCGGCCGGTGTGAGCCGCGCCCACAGCGCCGGGATCCTGGGACTGTGCGGGACGGGGCAACTCTGCCCTTAAAAGACTGGGAATTACGCTAGAAGGTCGTGGGCGCTAAAGAAAGGGACAGAAAGAGAAGATAGAGAAAAGGAAACCACTAAATTAAAGAGGGTGCTCCCTTGATTTCAAAGGAATTTCCTCAGTGTCTGACATCCTTCACTAAAAGTATTTCCAATAGTTGCAAGGACACACACAAATGTTTGACTGGATATGACATTTTAACATTACTATAAGCTTGTTATTTTTTAAGTTTAGCATTGTTAACATTAAAATGACTGAAAGGGTGTATATATATCGAAATGTCAAATTAATTTTATAAAAAGCAGTTGTTAGTAATATCACAACAGTGTTTTTAAAGGTTAGGCTTTAAAATAAAGCATGTTATACAGAAGCGATTAGAATTTTTCGCTTTCAAGCAAAGGAATGTATATACTAAATACCACACTGTATGTTTCTAACATATTATTATTATTATTAAAAATGTGTGAATATCAGTTTTAGAATAGTTTCTCTGGTGGATGCAATAATGTTTCTGAAACTGCTATGTACAACCTACCCTGTGTATAACATTTCGTACAATATTATTGTTTTACTTTTCAGCAAATATGAAAAAATGTGTTTTATTTCATGGGAGTAAAATATACTGCATACAAATTGGTCTGGATTATTTCTGCCCTCCTCTGTCGCTTGGCCAGGCCTTCTCAGTCACAGCCTACTAAACCAACCAGTTCCCTCTGCCTGCCTACTTAAAACTGCAAGGCAGCAGGACTTACTAAGTTTGGTAGAAATTCATTGTGGCCATTCATCAGAAACAAACAAAAAAGGCACGCCCAGGAAAAAAGAGCTGCAAAGTCTAGTCTTGTCTTTCGGATCTTTCTTTGGCTGAAACCTGGAGAGTCCCATTATTGCTGGTAAATAATGTAAGAGAGAAAGACGAAAGGAGAAATTTAGAAAGTGCACCAGCATGGAATTACTGTCAACTACTCCTGGGGGAGAGCAGTGGGGACACCTCCAGTAAATTGTTCTGAAGAAGCATGTGGGTATGTGTACATGTACAGTTTATATACATTCCTCTGAGAGGAATATATCTGTAATAAGTTTACAAGGCAACACCTCTGGTTCAAAATATTTAGTCTTCCACGTTTATCTTTCAGGCTTAAGTAGAGAGATTCTTCATGTTATATTGCATTACTATTTCCAAATCCTTTCGAGACATTAAAAGAAACAAAGACAGTTTCTCGTAACCACAGCCCCTTCGCTTCTCAAAGAGCCCAGGGGTTGAGAGGTTAGAGTGGAGTTTCCTGAGTCTTGTCGAGCAATATGTAGTTGAGACAAAGGTCATGCTCCCCGTGTTTTGTTTTAAATAATATTGACCCATTAATTCTAAACCTGCTTGTTCCTGAAATTATACAGGATTATAGTTTGCAAACTGCGGGACAATGATTCAAATCAAGATGAATTACAGCCTTGGCCCTCCCACCCTCTGACTTCTAAACCGGGAATGAGGATCTATGTGAGAGTTTGAAAGAACTTTAAACAGCCGCTCTTCCTTTGTTGGTGGTTTTCAGGTGTTTTGTTTTGTTTTTAATGTGGAATTTGATTTCGTAACAAATAGTAGCAAATACGAGTTAGTCCCAAAGAATCCATCACCGTGGTTCTAGGAGGGTTGGTGGGAGAGAAAAGAGTTCTGAGATCTTTTATTTGTTATTCTGGTCAAAGCTTCCCGCACCCCCAAGTGGGCGAGGACAAACCCCACCCTGGTGGAACCGGGAGCGAAAAGTAGCCGTCAGTTTTGCGGAGCAGAGAAAACCTGTGTTTTTGCGCTTAGGTGTCTTTCATCTGACTGAAACTTTACCCACGAGCTTTTGGAACGCAGACACTGAGTCTGTTGTGCCTGGAACTGCTGCTGCCATTTAAAGAGATCACAGATAACGTCCCCGATTTAAGATCTGTGCTCAATGCACATTAACTTTCTTTCTTTCTTTTTTAAGCTCTGCCTCCAACCTGTGAAGAGATCACGCGGCAGTGGGGGGCAGATAAAAGCCCTTTGGACGAGGGTCACCTCCGTCCTTGTTGTTCACTTGAGAGCACTGGAGAGGAAAACGGTCCCCAACCGCGGACTTTGGCTTCTGGAGCGGCGGGGCCCACCCAGCGGCCGCCCAGAGCCTCCGCCTGGTTGGGGGGAGGGGCGGGGGTGGCCGCGGGGTCTGGGAGAAAGGGTTTGGGTCTGGGGGCTGCAACCGCTGAGGAGACCCGCTGGATGGATTTGCGTCTCTTTGTGGGTCCTAGAGTGACTTGGGTGCGCTGGGGACAGGAGGTGGATCTCGGCCTAGTTTGCTTGCTGAAGTAGCACTTTATTTCGAGGGAATCAGTCAATCTGCAGGAGACAAGAAATGGAAGTCGAGGTTTGGGGAGAGTTGGCACTTTCCAGACTTGAGTGGCGCGGGCTCGGGGGGCGGAGACTCGGCGCTGCCGAGCGGCCCTTCTCCCACCTCAAGCAGCATTACTACCCTCCTCACCCCCTTCCTCCTCGCATTACCCCGCTCGCCCGCCGACCCTTTCTGTACCTCGTCCCTAATGGCGAGAAAAACCTAGTTCCCGAGCTAGTGGAGTCGGTCCCCTCGCTTCTCCCGCTCCCACGACGTCCCCCCTCCAGACTTTGCTACTGCCACCAACTCGGTTCCACTCAATCGATTTTCGCTGCATGTCAACACTTATCGCCGGTGAGTGTGAGGGTGATTTTTCTCCTTCTCTAGGTCTCTTAATGATTTCTGAGCTAGTTGTGTATTAAAGTGCTTAAATGAATCTTTAGGTAATCTATAGCATGAACACCACCCTCCTCCGCTGGAGATCGAAGATGGCCAGCCTGAGGTCGGCGGGCAGCCCAGGCCCGGCCGGCCCCCGCCCTCCTTGGCCACCCCCGAGCGCCCAGGGGCTGGAGCCCGGGCGGGAACCCGCGAGACCGGTCTCGGTCTGCGGGCTTCCCTCCCCCCACCACCTGTGACTCCAACCCTGTCTCCCGCCAGTCCTCGGTTTTTAATCTTTTAAAAACTTCCAAGGCCCCAAACTCTTTCCCTAATTCAAATTGGTGAAGACCTGAGGAAAGGTATGTAGAGCTCACGTCTGTCTCAATTTTCTCCCAGTTCCTAAATGTGTTTGTCTACAACTTGCTTAGACATTTAATCTCCCCCCCATCCCCAAAGGTGGGTAGCCAGGGCCGATCACTCGCACTCGGATCGATTAGAAGGCAAATCCTCCCCCTTCACCTCCGAGCCTTGCTTTTTTTTTTTTTTAGTCCCACCCCCATCCTCATCCTAAGAGGTGCTGAAACCCGGGAGTCTGTAGGAGTGCAACAACAACCACCACCACAAAATTAATGGGGGGGGGGATAAAAAGCGTCTTAAAAGTCCCAATACTCCTCGAAAGCCCCATAAATTAACCCTGTAAAGATGGCGAGCTCTTTTAAGGCGAGTCTATAAAAACCTGGCCAGATCTGGAAGGAGGACACCCTCCCCGCCTCCCCCGTCTCCAGTGTGTCCAAACAAAGGTCTGTCCTGCAATCCACATCCTACTCCGGGGGTGCCCGCGTTGCTGTCGCCCGGCTCCTCGGCCAGCGGTCGCCCACAGCCTGCCCGGACAACGCAGGAAGTCTCCAGTTCCAGGGTTGATTTTTCCGCCCCCCCCCCCCGCCCCCGCCGCCAGCGGAGGATAGGAGAAAGAGATAGAGAGAGAGGGAGAGAGAGAAGGAGAGAGGAGGGAGTGTAATCAGATCAGAGGCCTTTATGAATATAGAGTCCCTACTGATTGACACAAAACCCGGCAGGCTGCAGTTGATATAAGCTCACAGGGAAGAAGAAAACGTGGCTGACTGAGACAGGGACAGGTCGGAGTAAAGAGGAAAAAATTATTGTAGTAGATTTTTCAGAAAGAATTTTTTTAAAAAAACTATCCTTTCTCCCCAGCCTTCCTAACGTGAGGATTGTATTTTAACTGAACTTGAGACAATGATGATCGAGGATGACGTTTAAACTAAAAATACAATGAGTTAAGTAGAAACACTACTGTAAACACATAACTAATTTACCTTTCCTGGTTTTAGCAGGAAAAAAAGAACAGGGTAATTTTACTCTAACCTTAAAAATTTATTTATCACCCTTGTCCCTCCCACCCTCCAAGAAGAGTGGCCTTCTCATCATCGTTGACATTCCATCTGAAAAGATAGAAATCAGAATTTATTGTTTCAAATGCACAATTTCACTTAATTCTGTGCTGAGTATTTTATGTAGCTGTTGATTTTAGATATTGTTTGTGGATTACAGAAGGCCTGCAAAAAATAAAATATCCCATTAAATATTTAATTCTACTTAATTACCTCTTTTAAAAAATCTTTGCTATTCTTGTAACAACAGTTTAACAGCTAGCTCAGTAGCAGTTGTGGAAAACAGAATTTGAGGCTTAAGTTACTCAGCCAAAGAATGGGTAAAAAAACTATCTAAATTCCTTTTTAAAAATGTTTTTAAAGTTTTAATGAATACATAGTGTAGGTGTTTATTTGGGGGGGTGTCGTGTGGGAGGCTGCGCGTTTTTTCTTCTCTCAGAGGGCTAAGAGAAGTTCACACTCGCTGGGCCTTCCTGGAGCAGGGTGTGTATCTGCACTCCCTGACTTTGATGGATCTCTCCAGACCTAGTTCTCCTATTCTTATTGGGGAAAAAAGTTGATATCCTTCTTCCCTTGCTTCCTCTGACTCTTTCTTCCCCTATCTTCTCAATGTACCATATTCTTTATCCACCCCAAAGTAGCAACCCCCCCGCCCCGCCCTTTCTGTCGACTTAGAAAATGGTCCGTTGCAGCTGCTGGAACCTGCTGTACTCCGACTGCTACAGCTTGGGTGGTTCCTCAAAGCCCAAGATGCCCTAGACCAATGGTTCTTTCGTCCACACGAAGCAAAGCCTTTCTGCCTCCGCCTTACAATTTGCAGCACTGCACCCCCACGCCACCGCCAGTCCTTGCTAGAAACCTTTATCTTCTTCGCTCCAGGAAGATGAGACCTAATATCATCTTTGCTGTCCCTGGGCAGGCGGTGCGGCAGCATATGAATGTGACTTGGAACCCCAAACAGTGGCTGGCAACCCAGTTCCTGAGAACTTTCCCCGTTCTGTTTGTGCCAACAGCCTAAACTCCGCTCCTCTGAGTGGATATCTGGGTGGGGCTGCTGCACCCAGTGGAAGTTTGATGGCATCTTCTCTGGTCCTCCCAGATGGACCTCAGAGATGTCTCCTCTCACCTCACACATCTGCCTGTGTTGGGTTGACTACAAGTCTCTGACTTACTCCCCTCTCTGTGTGGGAGCCCAGGGTGGGAGGAGGGGTCCGGCCAGTGGGTACTGAAGTGCAGAGTGGAGACTGCAGGTATTCCCTTAAGTGCCAAGGAGTGGGTTTGGCCTATCAGAGCGCAAGGTCACTTTGTTAGAAAATAATATTAAACAAATGAAAGTAAAATACGGCCCCTCTTCTGTGGGCGCCGGGCCTAGGAAGATAGTCACTCACTGACTTCAGTGCCTTTAGCCCCCGCCTAAAATCGGTGAAATGGTAGGAGCCACTTCTTATCTGATGAGGCAGGGTCTTGTTTATTTCCCTGACCGGGCGGGGTGGGGGGGCATGCAAAACATTCTGCCTGCAAATGCTAGGCTGCAACTCCCGGCACAAATCTCCCCAGCTTGGAACCTCCTTTCCTTGTGCAGCCCGCCGGACTGTTAACTGCCCAACACTGGAGAATAGCTGTTTGGACAGCTAGCCAGGCCCTTTGCGACCCCGCGGTAGGGCCACGTAGCTCAGCTCTTAGAAGGACCCAGGTGCTGCTGCTGAACCTGAAGGTGCTCCCAGGGCGCCTTCGCCTTGGGCCTCTGGCCTCACTGGCGGCCCAAACCTCGGCTCCGACACAGCCTTGTCCTGCTGAGGTCAGTTGACCACAACAGCTGCTTTATCTTAATGTTCATCTTTTGGCTGCAGACCTAGGTTAAGGGTGGTGGCAAGATCTGCCGCCTCGCAGTGTCCTGACCGTATTTTCAAAGGGCCACCCATGCACCTCCGGAGACCCTTCTAGGGTCAGGCACTCGTGTGGGCAAGTCCCTCCGGCCAAAAAAACCGAAATCTAATCCTCAGCTGCCACCGCCCCTCCCCTCCCCCGGGCCCCCATATCCCCGCTTGCATTCCAACCCCGAGCCCCCGGCGACCAAGCAAAACCCAGTGCTGGAGCGGCTCAGAAGGCCCTCAGTGGGGCTTGGGCGAAGCGCCGCCCCAACGCGCCCTCCCGCTGCCCCCGCACGCGCCGCTCCGGGCCCGGGAGTGGTCGGGCCCGGGAGTGGTCGTCGTGGGCGGTCGGGCCCAGCGGGGCGCGGCCTTCAGGCTGAGCCCGCCTGGACGCGTGCTGGGCCCCGGACGCGTGCTGGGCCCAGGCCGAGGCGAAGGAGTCTCCTTCCCATCCTTTCTCACCTTTTCTCCACCTTCTGCCCCTTCCCTCCTGAGCGGCCACATACCTTGAATGGGTCACCCCTGCCTGGCTTCCCGGGAGCTGCCTCTCGAAGCCCTGGGGTTGAACATTAACCAGCCGTAGCTATAGAGTGGGGTAAAACGTTACATATAAAAATGAATCATCTATCCGCCCCTGGGAGAGAGGCCCTATAGCGAGCTCTGCGCCCAGAGCTGCCCTGGACTGGTCCCCGACCAAGTCCCCGGCTCAAAGCACCAACCCTTCTGGCAGCCACTTCTCGGGATCCCTACGGCCACCAGCGGTTGAGGTCGGATGGGGGCAGGAGGGATAGGGGTCATCCAACCAGCCTTTCTCCTTGGGTAGCAAGAAGTTAAGGCCTTATAACACAAGCGAACTTCCTTTCATTTCACCCTTGGGATACACAGAAAAGTGTCTGGAACAGCTTTCGTCTCCTACAAAGGTTAGCAGCTAAAGTTTTAGGAGAAGAGGCTGCCAAAAGGGTGGAAAACCCAGGCTGAGCAGTGGACTCCAGGGATCGGCCGTTAGCCCGGGAGGTTGCGCTAAGGGTGGACGCTGGGAGGCAGGCCTGGGAGAAGAGGGAGGGAGTGGAGGCCCAGGGAAGGCGCGCTGTGGGCGGTGCAACTCGTGCTGGACCGCAGCTCGACTGGCGCTGCATCTGGCCAGGCGGGGAGCTGAGACCACGGGCAGGACCTGGCTCCGATCGTACCACACCCCGTACTAGCCCGGGCCCTGCTTCTTTCCGACCCTGACCTGTTTGTTTCTTTAAACACAAGCAACAGAAAGTAACAATTATGCTTCGGCACTGACTTTATGTAGTAGACTCACGTGTCCAGGGTCAAATATACAGAACTCACAGAAAGATTACGGAGCTGGAGAAAGAATTCAGGACAGTGCACCCCTTGAGTTCTGTGTTCTTACCTGGTAGCAGCAACTCGTGGTGCTCAGCAAATCCTTAAATAGAAAAGTGATTTCACTTCTGTATCTGTGTCTTTCTTTCTCGATCTTCCCCTTCCCCCATTCAAGAAAAGAAATAAAATGAATGTAAGCTAGAGAAAGATGTGCTATCACATCCGGTATTTCCAGCTGACATGCAGAACAATTGTATCTCTTAAGCAGATTGGCTTATTTCTATGCAAAATAGATACTATACTCAAAATGCAGTGTCTGGCTCCTAATAAACTCAGTAAGTGTTTTTTTAAGAGGCAACACCCCTCCACTGGACACCCCTTGGACCCCGTGTTCATTGAAGCAGCACAATTTTTACTGAGAAAATTCACCCAAATCTCTGTACTTAGGGGTATTAATAGCTGGCTGAGGTGGTGTGTTTCTCCAATATAAACTCTGCATCATTAAGCCCACCTTCTCCTTCACAGCTTGTATAGTGATTATGAGAATTTCTGGCAAAAATTGGAGGGTTGCCTCAGAAACATGTGGGCAACCAGGTTTTGCAGAGACTTAGCACACATCAAGGATGCGGTGAGTACCATGTATGTGTATTAGTTGGACATTAAGCACTTCAAGGAGAAATGGCTTTGAATTTAAGACATGGTTACAGCATGTTCATCTTTTCATGTAGTATTACTGCTCTAACTTCAGTGCACACAAATTTGATGTCATTCCCATAGACAAATTCAGGCCAGGTTTGTCATCACCCAACTTTGTGTTACCTCACTTCCCAAGAAAAATAGAACTGATTCAAATGTTCTACCAGCTACCTCCTGAGAGAAATTAACACATCAAAACGACTAAATAAATACAAAGGTACGAATCACACTCAGTTGCCCTCTAGTGACTTAGAGACACAAAGAAACAGAGGTGGGAAAGGATATTTACTTTTAAAGTTGTGGGTAGTTGGGGGAAGGGGTAGTATAAAGGGTATTGCAGCACTCCTGCTGTCTTCTCTCCACCAAATTACCATGTTATCTGACACCCTCAATCTATTTGTGTCCAGGTTAACAGACAGTTTGACCAAGAGGTCATCAACTAGAGGGCTTGGGTGATTGCAAACAAGTTTGACAAGAAAAGAATCAGGGTGGGGTGCTACCATGGAGGAGGAGGGAAGATGAGATCATAGTGGCTGGTACAACCTGGCAACCCCAAGTTTCTGTTGGACCCTGCATCCACATACAGTGCCTTGCCAGAGAGCAGGGGACTAAGAAAAGCTGTCAATTACCCTGGTTGGTGTATCTCAGTGGATTGAGCGCTAACCTGGATTGAGCGCTGGTCTTCCAATTTAAAGGTCACTGGTTCGATCCCCAGTCAGGGCACATGCCTGGGATGCAGGCCAGGGCCCTAGTTGGGGATGTGCAAGAGGTAACCTATCAATGTTTCTCTCCCTCTCTTCCTTCCTTCCCCTCTCTCTAAAAGGAAATAAATAACATCTTAAAAAAAAAAAAAAAGAGCTGTCAACACAATTGGGAGAGATTACATCTCTCTCCACATCCATTTCCTTTCCTTTGCTTTCCTTTATATCTTGCCTCTTTTTTTCCTCCTTTTCTTTTTGTCCTTCTGCCACCTCAGTACACTCTCCCCAGAATTCTGCCTGCTCCTGCATTATCCTCTACTTGTCTTCTCTTTGTATTAAGGCTGCAGACTAATTTTAGTGTTTTCCAGATATGGAAAGTTGTTTTTATCCAATCAAGGGTCTACCTGTAAACTACCTGTGTTTGTATTCACAAATATGGAATGCTTGTATAAATCATAAAGGTGTTAGGGCCAATAAATAAAGCATGCAATATCAGAACCTGTCTTTTCATTTTTTAAACGATTTTATTATTTATTTTTAGAGAGAGGGGAAGGGAGGGAGAAAGAGAGGGAGAGAAACATCAATATGTGGTTGCCACCCTGGCTGATGTGGTTCAGTGGACTGAGCGCCAGCCTGTGAACTGGGGAGTCTCGGGTTCGATTCCCGGGTCGGGTGCATGCCTGGGTTGCAGGCCAGGTCCCCAGTAGGGGGCGTGCGAGAGGCAACCACACACTGTTTCTCTCCCTATCTTTCTCTCTCCCTTCCCCTCTCTCTAAAAATAAATAAATAAAATATTTTAAAAAAATATGTAGTTGCCTCTCACATGCCCCCCACTGGGGACCTGGCCTGCAACCGAGGCATGTGCCCTGACTGGGAATCGAACCAGCAACCCTTTGGTTCACAGGCCCATGCTCAGTCCACTCAGCCACACCAGCCAGGGCAGAACCTATCTTTTCATAGCAACAGAGGGACTGTGCAAGTTCTTCCATAAAGTCCCACTGCACACTAGGCATCCTGGAAGTGTCACTGAGCACACTCTTTTCTCCCCAGGCAACATTACCTTTGGTATTATGATCACCAAAGTGGTAAATCTCAGTTCAGTTTACAATTCTCAACTTAGAAGTTCTTCCTCCACATGAAACTACCACCTGTGGACTTTCACACATTGTCAAAATATTATGTTCAAAGAGAACACAGATACAGTGCTGTATACAGATGATATGCTATATCTTTCCATATAAAGTTACTTATTTTGCTTGGGCTATATTCAATTGTTATTGGCTCAGCAGGATTTTATGGTGATTCTTCATTCCTTTGTGGTTGGAAAACACTGTCATTGTCATCCTGCAACTCTTTCAAATTAGAACATGGTGGAAAGATGTCTTCCTCCATGGAAGAGTTGCCCAATTTCTACTTCCTTTTGATACTTTCCCTTTCTAACTTCTTTCAATGTCTTTTTTTAAGAGGTAATTCTAAATCTCACAACTCTCTCACTTTTTACTTTTTAAATTTCATTTCTGGACATTCATTGTTCTTATACCTGAGAACTACCTTTGTCCATATTACCCCTTTGTTAATTATCATGTGGGTGTTTTAATGAGTCAAGATTCGGGGGGTTATTTTCCTTTAAATTTTTGTGGGAGCCTGGCACAATACCTGAGAAATAATAGATGCTTGATACATGCCTATTGATCAAACAGAATAAGTGAAAACTGCCCTGGCTGGTGTAGCTCAGTGGATTGAGCACGGGCCTGCGAACCGAAGGATCCCGGTTCGATTCCCAGTCAGGGCACATGCCTGGGTTGCCAGGCCAGTTCCCGGCAGGGGACATACAAGAGGCAACCGCACATTGATGTTTCTCTCCCTCTCTCCTTCCCTTCCCCTCTAAAGATAAATAAATAAAATCTAAAAAAAGAAAAAAAAGTACTTAAAAAAAAGAATAAGTGAAAACTTTGCTCACAAAAGAACAAATTTGAAAGATATTAAAATTGATTGAATTGGTGTGAATTAACTCTCAGATTCATTCTATCTTTCTCTCAACAAATCAAATATGCAAGAGTTCTGTCGCAGAAATTTTATCTTAACCTTTTATTACCACTAACATCATCTTTACTATGTGAAAACACTTTTAGGATAATGAATCACACCATTCATCATTTTTAGGATGATGATCAGTGTTCATAAGATACTGGACAAGTTTTAATGTATCTTAACATATGTATATTTAAAATAAAGGTTTAAAAATACAGGATGGGGCATAAGTAGGTTTATAGTCCACAATGGAAAATAATACAATAAATAATTAATAAATAATAATGCAAAAATAAACTCTGTGTTTTACCTACTCACCACTGTAAAGCTACTTTTCCACCATCTTGTCTATAGCTTGGGTAGTGTGCGTGGTGAGGGAGGCAGAAGAAGAAGACCTGTGTGTGTGGCGGTGGGGGGGGGGGACACATATAAAACAGAAGTTTGCTGCTTACAGGTATCAGAACCAAGAATCATTTTAGTTAAAGATTATCTCCAATTCCCACAATTATTTTATACTTTGAAAAATATGCTATTCATATTCATATTATGAAAATTACTATTAGTAATATGCAGTAAAATATAGTGCATCAAAATACACTGTGGACAAAGTTGATTTTCATTTTTGTAGAGACTGAAATGGAAATTTCAGTCTAAATGAAAATTTGAGAAGTTAAAAAATACTAGTCAACTCAAAAACAACAACAAAAAGTATTAACCCAATCAGACTTTGATTAAATTCACAGATGAAACAAATTGTAGGTATTTTTATTTCTGTTAATTGCTGACCAATAAGCCTCAAACACTTTTGGTTAATTGGTTAGTGGCAAAATATTCCTGAGATCACTTGCCTCATCGCCTCACCCACTCCCACTGTCCAGCTGCTACTACAGGCACGTATCATCAGAAACAATGCTAAGTGTGGCATTACTTTTGATGAGACCATTTAATAATTCTTATTATATACCATAAAAATGTCTTGCCTTATTATTCTAAAAAATGAACAAACACATATATGAACAAAAGTAAATGTGGGGCTGGAGTAGGGGTGAGTTAGAATGAAGTGAGTTTTGCTAGAGGGCTTCCCAAGAGCCCAGACTCTACTCGAGAATCACTAGGCCTGGTTTTGCTGTTTCTTGGAAGGAACTCTGGGGAGAGTTAAATGGCTGGGGATTCAAAATATCCAAGGAGAGAATGATTGCAAACTTACAAAATATGATAGAGTAGACAAAAAACTTTTGATTGGCTTAGGGACTGCAATTGTCATTTAAAAAATTATCTACACAGTCATAAAATGATGGGCCAGTATTATTTTCACAACACTCTTAATATCCTTTTACCATCATATGTTGACTTTATTTCATGTGTAAGCTTTTCTAAATACAGGGTTGGGTAAAAGTAGATTTACTATTGTGAATATGCAAACGAAGTTTATTCTTTCTTTATTCTTTATTAATTATTATATTATTTTCCACACAAACAACCGTAAACCTACTGTTGCCCCACCCTGTATAATTATAGAGTGATGCAGAAGACAATTTACTGAGTACTTTTTATGAGCCGGCTCATACTTAGCACATAATGCTAAGTGCTTTTCATATATTATCTCGATCAGTTCTCACAACCTGATAAAGTAGATACTATTATTTTCTTATTTGACTGATGAGAAAACTGGCGCTCAGAGGTAGCTTGCCTCAGACTGCCTAGTTAATGAGTAGCAGAGTCAGGCCTAGAATAGGACTCAAATCAGGCACAATCTGACACAAGGTTTGTTCTCCCAACCACTAACCCAATACCACTGTGAAAGAACTGCTCATCTTCTGCACCACTTTCTGTTGACATCATGAGAAAATACCATTAATAAAATAAAAGTAAAAGTGCTATGAAAATAATATTGTCTAGTGAGTGTATGATAGAATAGTGTTTGAAAAAAATGATTGTGGCGACTGAGCCAGAGGTGAAGTACTCTTTCATGTGTGTTTCAAGACATGTTTTTTAGACTAACACAATAGACTTGACTTCTTAAGATATTTTAAAATGTGGCATTTTAGAAATGATGGGAAAAGGAGCAAACTCTTGCTATATTAAAGAAAGAATATACACAGGGAGACATACACGTGTATTTATCAGCTGTCATATGGTCAAGAGCCTTCCTTGGTCTCATACAGTAGGACCTACTCCCTTGTTTCTTGACTCTTCCCACCCCCGCTGTCCCTTTCAAGGCTAACTCTAGATCTGTGCTTAGACATCCCTACTCTGGAAAAGGCTCCTCTGACATCTTGACATTGATCAGGTGAAGGTGCCCCTGCTGCGTGCTTCTATTGCCGTATCAAAGCATACCACACACCTTCACGAACTGAACACTTTTGAAGGTTACTGGTCAGCTATTTTGTGAAATGTTTCTAAATTT
This sequence comes from Glossophaga mutica, assembly GCA_039655065.1. NCBI lineage: Eukaryota > Metazoa > Chordata > Mammalia > Chiroptera > Phyllostomidae > Glossophaga > Glossophaga mutica. Next base: position 147,633,712 of record CM077303.1, on the reverse strand, counting down.
GTGTGAATGTGTGCGTGTGTGACATTTTCACATGATTAGATTCAGATTATGTATCTTTTATGATATTCAGGAATATCATAGAGGTGAAGCTGTGTTCTTAGATACACAATGTCCAGTTATATAATATTTGGTGATATTAAATTAATTACTTCATTAAGGTAGTTTCTGCTAGCTTCTCTATTGAATTACTATACTTTTGCCCACTTCATTAGCATTTCACAAGCAGCTTTATGGTAAGGAACTGAAGCCTCCTGCCAAAAGCCATGTGACCGAGGTTGGAAGTGGATTCTCCAGCTCTTCTGCAGCCCTGGCCGAAAGCTTGACTGCAACCTAAGCTGCTTCAAGATTCCTGATCCTCGAAACTGTATGAGAAAAAAAATGTTTATTGTTTTAGATGCTAAGTTTTGGAGTACTGTGTTACATTGCAATATACTATATATTATTTCCTATCTTTCAAAAGTTTTTGTCCCTCTTTCTCTGTTATAGTCTCTCCCCTTCTTTGCACTTAGTGGTTTATTCTTTATTCCCCCCTTCTTAACGTCTATTTTAATAACAGTTTGGGGAAAATAAGAATACACGACTGCATTAAACTGACATTTTCTTTTTACCACAAGTCCAAGAAGTGAATCTTTAGCACAGATTTGAAGAAAGTAAAGAGTAGGACTTAGTGATGCTGTGTAAGAAAAACAATTGAGACAGAAGAGATATGAGATAAGCATTAACAGTCAGAGAAAGACATTTATAGAAAATAATGTGAATGAAAAGATATTTTTATTTCATATTTAATAAATCTAATTCTGAGTTTAAACATAAAATTTTAGGAACACTTTTTTGTCTGCCCAACATCACTCTCCTTCTTCTGGGCACAGAACTGTGGGAGCAGGGGCTAAGTGGGGCAGGGGTGAGCAAGGGGGAAAAATTGGGACAACTGTAATTTAACAACAATAAAAATAAATAAATAAATAGATTCAAAGACAAAAAAAGAACTGTCCTCCTTTCGGAAGACCTGCTCTTCTCTTCACTTACACTGTATTGTTCTCGTGGAGGCTGCCAAGTATAAAACTGATCTTTTTGTTCACAAAAGGAAGCATGTGACTGAGGCTGGCACTTTGGTCCTTTCCTGGGACTTTTCAAATGGGATTTAGAGAAGTAGTTCTTTTCATGGTGAGGAGATAGGATGTCAAAAGCCCACTCTGGGAAGAAGGTTGCAGTTTCTGGTAAGATGGAGAATTGACACAGAGAGAAACACTGATGTGAGTTGGATGAAAAGAGAATCCTGGGAACGTTCTTGTTCCTGTGATCTTTGAGGTCCAGTTAAAACCATGCTTCTCCTGAGTTTTTGCTATGCTGGCAATATAGTTCCTGGGTTTTTTTTTTTTCCAAAGTAGTTCAAATTGGGTTTCTGTTACTTGCAACCAAAAGAGTTCTTGCTTCAAAAGTGTCCCTGTGGTAGGTCCAAGATGGTGGCATGGAGGGATGCTGAACTTACCCCCTTCCAAGATCACATCAAATGTACACCTATATGTAGAGCAATTTCTCCTGACTAGTAAAGGCAAATAGATAAGAAACACAAGGAATCAACCGCTTAAAAAACTAATATAAAGGTTAAAAGACAAGAGTAGCAAAATCAACTATAACTACAATAAATAGGGGACACACAAAACAAAAGATAAAGATATGATGTCGAAAACAAAGAGTGGAAGGGGAAGTAAAAATGTACTCCTTTTAAAATGCTTTTGAACTTAAATGCATATCATCTTCAACTAGATTCATAGATACGACTGAATATATATGAACCTCATGGTAATTACCAACCAAAAACATACAAAAAACACACAAAAAACAAGGGAAAGGAATCCCATAAAAACACCAAAGAAACCAGCAAAGCAAAAGGAATGAGATAAAAAGAAGAAGAAAGGAACAGGGAAAACAATAAAAAACAACTAGAAAACAATTAACAAAATGGCAATAAGTAACCAATAATTACTTTAAAGGGAAATGGACCAAATGACCTAATCAAAAGACAGAGAGGAAAAATGGATTAAAAAAAAAAAAGAACCATTTACATGCTGCCTATGAGAGACATACTTTTCTTAAAAAAAGATTTTATTTATTTATTTATTTTTAGAGAGAGGGGAAGGAAGGGAGAAAGAGAGGGAGAGAAACATTAATGGGTGTGAGACATGGGGATCGATTATCTCTCCCACACCCCCCACTGGGGACCTGGCCTGTAACCCAGGCATGTGCCCTGATTGGGAGTCGAACTAGCAAACTTTAGGTTTGCAAGCTGCTCAGTCCACTGAGCCACACCACCCAGGGCACAAGAGCTTTACTTTAAATGAAATAAGCACACAGAATGAAAGTGAAAAGATTGAAAAAGCTATTTCATGCAAATAGAAATGAAAAGAAAGTTGGGGTAGCAATACTCATATTAGACAAAATAGACTTTAAACTGAAGAATATAAAAAGAAACAAAGAAGGACACTATATAATGATAAAAGAATCTACCCAAGAAGAAGGTGTAGCAAATGTAAATATGTACTTGAGTATATAAATTACTCAATATACTTATAATAATATAGTATACTCAATATACTATAATATACTTGAGTATATTGATTTTTTTTTATATTTTATTTTTTTTTCTTTTAGATTTTATTTATTTATCTTTAGAGGGGAAGGGAAGCAGAGAGGAAGAGAAACATCAATGTGCGGTTGCCTCCTGTATGTCCCCTGCCGGGAACTGGCCTGGCAACGCAGGCATGTGCCCTGACTGGGAATCGAACCGCGATCCTTCGGTTCGCAGGCCCGTGCTCAATCCACTGAGCTACACCAGCCAGGGCTGATTTTTTTATGATGGCCATTTTGGCAGGTGTGTGGTGATACATTATTGTGGTTTTAATTTGCATGTTTCTGATGGTTAGTAATGCTGAGCATCTTTTCACATGTCTATGGTCCATCTGTATGTCCTCCTTGGAGGCGTGTCTGTTCAGGTCTTTTGCCCATTTTTTAATTGTTTTGTTTGTCTTTCTGGTGTTGAGTCATATGAGTTCTTCATATATTTTGGAGATTAAACCCTTGTCTGATGTATCGTTGGCGAATATGTTCCCCCATACAGATGGTTCCTTTTTCAATTTCATGGTGGTTTCTTTAGCTATGCAAAAGCTTTTTAGTTTGATGTAGTCCCATTTGTTTCTTTTTCCTTTATTTTCCTTGCTCTAGGAGATATATTGGCAAAAATATTACTACTCCAGGTATCTGAAATTTTATTGCATGTTTTCCACCAGAAATTTTATAGTATCATGACTTATATTTTGGGTTTATTTTTTCTTTTTAATCATTTTTGATTAATGTTCAAATATAGTCATCTCCATTTTCCCACCACCACTTTCCTCCACCCCACCCACACCCATCTCCCACCCTAAATCATGCCCCCCTTTGGCTTTGTCCACGGGTCCTTTATCCATGTTCATCGATGACCTTTTCCCTTCTATCCTCCATTGTTTCCCTCCCCCTTCTCCTCTGGTTACTGTCAGTTTGTTCTTAATTTCAATATCTCTAGTTGTATTTTGCTTCCTTGTTTGTTTTGTTAATTAGGTTTCACTTATATGTGAGTTCATATGGTATTTGCCTTTCACCACCTTGCTTATTTCACTTAACATAATGCTCTCCAGTTCTATACATGCTGTTGTGAAGGATAGGAGTTCCTTCTTTCTTTCTGCTGTGTAGTATTCCATTGTGTAAATGTACCACAGTTTTTTCATCCACTCATTTACTGATGGGCACCTAGACTACTTCCAGCACTTGGCTATTGTAAATTGTGCTACTACGAACATTGGGATGCATAGGTTCTTTTGAATTGGTGTTTTAGAATTCTTAGGATATAATCCCAGCAGTGGAATTGCTGGGTCAAAAGGCAGTTCCATTTTTAATTTTTTGAGGAAATTCCATACTGTTTTCCACAGTGGCTGCACCAGTCTGCGTTCCCACAAACAATATTCTAGGGTTCCCTTTTCTCCACACCCTCACCAGCACTTATTGTTTGTTGATTTGTTTATGATGGCCATTCTGACTTGTGTGAAGTGCTATCTCATTGTGGTTTAATTTGCATCTCTCTGATGGTTAGTGATGCTGAGCATCCTTTGATATGTCTCTGGGCCCTCTGTATGTGCTCCTTGGAGAAGTTTCTGTTCAGGTACTTTGCCCATTTTTTAATTGGATTGTTTGTCTTTCTGGAGTGGAGTCATGTGAGTACTTTATATATTTTGGAGATCAAACCCTTGTTGGAGATATCATTGGCAAATATATGTTCCCATACAGTTGGTTCGCTTTTCATTTTGCTAATATTTTCTTCTTTAGCTGTGCAGAAGCTTTTTATTTTAGTTTTTTATCCATTTTGAGTTTATTCTGGTGTGTGGTATAAAATGGTAATCTAGTTTCATTTTTTTTTTTCATGTACCAGTCTAGTTTTCCCAGCACTGTTTATTCAGGAGACTGTTTTTGCTCCATTGTATGCTCCTGCCACATTTCTCAAATATTAATTGACCATAAAGAAATGGGTTTACTTCTGGGCTCTCTATTCTGTTCCATTAATCTATGTTTCTGTTCCTATGCCAGTGCCAAACCATTTTGATCACAGTGACCTTGTAGTATAGTTTGATATGAGGTATAGTGATCCCTCCAACTTTGTTCTTCTTTCTCAAGATTACCACAGCTATTGGGAATCTTTTTTTGGTTCCATATAAATTTTTGGAATATTTGTTCTAGATCTGTGAAATATGCCATTGGCATCTTAATAAGAATTGCATTGAATCTATAAATTACTTTGGGTAGTATGAACATTTTAATGATGTTAATTCTTCCAATCCATGAACACAGTGTGTGCTTCCACTTATTTGTGTCTTCCTTAATTTCTTTCTTCAGTGTGCTAAGTTTTCTGAGTACAGGTCTTTTACCTCCTTGTGTAAATTTATTCCTAGGTACTTTATTTTTCTTGTTGCTAGAGTAAATGGGGTTGTTTTCTTAATTTCTCATTCTGATAGTTTATTATTTGTGTGTAAAAATGCCATTGATTTCTGAATATTTGTATCCTGCTACTTTGCCAAATTCATTTACTAGGTCAAGTACTTTTTTTGATGGAGCCTATAGGATTTTCTATGTACAATATGTCATTTGCAAATAATGACACCTTTTCTTTCTCTTTTCCAATTTGAATTCCTTGTATTTCTTCTTCTTGTCTGATCATTGTAGCTAGGACTTCTAGTGCTATGTTGAAAAAGAGTGGTGAAAGCAGATACCCCTGTCTTGTTCCTGATCTTAAGGGAAATGCTTTCAGTTTTTGCCCATTGAGTATGATGTTGGCAGTAGGTTTTTTGCATATGGTCTTTATTATGTTGAGGTATGCTCCCTCTATTCCCACTTTGCTGAGTTTTTTTTTTTTTTTTTTTAATATATTTTATTGATTATGCTATTACAGTTGTCCCATTTCTCCCCCATCATTCCCCTCCACCCTACACACCCTCTCCCACCCACATTCCCCCTCTTTAGTTCATGTCCATGTGTCAGTTCTTTAGCTTCTACATTTCCCATATGATTCTTGCCCTCCCTCCCCCTGTCTATTTTCTACCCACTATCTATGCTACTCATTCTCTGTACCTTCCCCCTCTCTCCTCCTCCCACGCCCCTGTTGCTAACCCTCCATATGATCTCCATTTCTGTGGTTCTGTTCCTGTTCTAGCTGTTTGCTTAGTTTGCTTTTGTTTTAGGTGTGGTTCTTAATAGCTGTGAGTTTGCTGTCTTTTCACTGTCATATTTTTATCTTCTTTTTCTTAGATAAGTCCCTTTAACATTTCATATAATAAGAGCTGGGTGATGATGAACTCCTTCAACTTGACCTTATCTGAGAAGCGCTTTATCTGTCCATCCATTCTAAATGACAGCTTTGCTGGATAGAGCAATTTTGGATGTAGGTCCCTGCTTTTCAAGATTTCAAATATTTCTTTCCAGCCCCTTCTTGCCTGTAAGGTCTCTTTGGAGAAATCAGCTGACAGTCTGATGGGAACTCCTTTGTAGGTGACTGTCCCCTTATTCCTTGCTGTTTCTAGAATTTTCTCCTTCATTTTAATCTTGGGTAATGTAATTACGATGTGCCTTGGTGTGTTCCTCCTTGGGTCCAATTTCTTTGGGACTCTCTGAGCTTCCTGGACGTCCTGGTAGTCTATTTCCTTTGCCAGATTGGGGAAGTTCTCCTTTATTATTTGTTCAAATAAGTTTTCCACTTGTTGCTCTTCTTCTTCCCCTTCTGGTACCCCTATAATTCGGATGTTGGGATGTTTAACGATGTCCCGGAGGTTCCTAAGCCTCTCCTCATTTTTTGGAATTCTTGTTTCTTTCTTGTTTTCTGTTTGGTTGTTAGTTTCTTCTTTCTGGTCCTCTCCATTGATTTGAGTCCCAGTTTTCCTTCCATCTCTATCAGTGCCCCATGCATCTTCCTTCATTTCACGTATTGTAGCCTGCATTTTTTCATCTAGTTTGTGAGCAAAATCAACCAATTCTGTGAGCATTTTGATGACCAGTGCTTTGAACTGTGCATCTGATAGGTTGGCTATCTCTTCACTGCTTAGAGGAATTCCGGTTTGAGCCATTTTTCGTGGGTTTTTTGTTGTTGTTTTGGTTTTAGTCTGGTCGCAGCTATTACGTAGTGAGGGGTGGAGCCTTGGGTGTTCCTCAGGGTGGGGCAGCCCAGTCGCCGGGTTGTGACACTATAGGTGGGGGCGGGGTCTGAGAGGGAACAATGGCGCCTGTTCCACTCTCTCCTGAACTCCGGCCCTTTCCGCCGCTTCCCCTTCACCTGGATTATCTGTGCACGCGCTCGTGCTGTTACGTAGTGAGGAGTGGAGCCTCTGGCGCTCCCCAGCGTGGGGCAGCCCAGTCGCTGGGTTGTGACGCTGTATGTGGGGGCGGGGTCTGAGAGGGAACAATGGTGCCTGCTCCGCCCTCTCCTGGATTCAGTCCCTTCCGCCACTTCCCCTCTGCCTGGACCGTCTCCGCACGCGAATGTGGGACCACCTGGTCAGCCAGCCGCCTTGTGCGGCCTCACTGGGTCTGCACAGTTGCTCCCCTGTGCCCGGGGTCCGCCAGCTGCTGCCTATGGGCCCGGGGACCGCCAGCCACTGCCTGTGCACCTGGGAACTCCCAGCCACTGCTGCTTGCGTTCCTGGGTCTGCACCTCCACTTTCTCCTGCCGAGACTCCACCCCTCTTACCGGTCTGGATGAATGGTTGTTGGACTTCCGTACAGTTCAATTTCTATAAGTTCTGGTTGTTTTCTTGTTTCTAAATATTTGTTGTCCTTAATTTTGGTTGTTAGAGGAGGCACAGCGTGTCCGCCTACGCCTCCATCTTGGCCGGAAGTCTGAGTTTTTTTTTTTAATCATAAACAGGTGCTGGATTTTATCAAATGCTTTTTCTACACCTATTGACATGTTTGTGTGATCGTTGTCTTTCATTTTTTATGTAATGTATATTGTTTACTGATTTGTAGATATTGTACCATCCTTGCATCTCTAGAGCAAATCCCACTTGATCACAGTGTATGATCTTTTTGTGTATTGCTGAATATGGTTTACTACTATTTTGTTAAGGATTTTAGCATCTATGTTCATCAGAGATATTGGCCTGTAATTTTCTTTCTTTGTTTTGTCTTTACTTGCCTTTGGAATTAGGATAATACTAGCCTTGTAGAAAGAGTTTGGAAGTCTTCCCTCTCCTTGAATTTTTTTGAATAGTTTAGGAAGTATAGGTGTTAGTTCTTCTTTGAATGATTGGTAAAATTTGCCTGTGAAACCATATGGTCCAGGGTTTTTTTGTGTGCCAGGAGTTTTTTGATTACTGCTTTAATTTCACTAGTTGTTAGTAGTCCACTGAGGTTTTCTGCTTCTTCCTGATCCAGTTTTGGAAGATTGTATGTTTCTAGAAATTTATCCATTTCACCCAGGTTGTCCAATTTCTTGGCATATAGCTGTTTGTAGTAATGTCTTACGATCTTTTGCATTTCTGTCATATCGGTTGTTACTTCTCCTCTTTTATTTCCAGTTTTATTTATTTGTGTTTTCCCTTTTTTTCTCAATGAGTCTGGTTAAAGGTTTGTCAATTTTGTTTGTTTTTTCAAAGAATGAGCTCCTGGATTCATTGGTCTTTTGAACCATTTCCTTGGTCTCTATGTTATTTATTTCTGCTCTAATCTTAATTATTTCCTTCCTTTTACTTGCTATGGGCTTTGTTTGTTGTTGTTCTTCTAATTCTTTTAAGTGTATGGTAAGGTCTTTTATTTGAGGTTTTGCTATCTTCTTCAGGTAGGCCTATGATGCTATGAACTTCTCTCTCAGGACTGCTTTTGCTATGTCCTGTAGCTAAGAGCTGCTTCTTTAAAATGATAAATAAAATTTACAAACCTCTAGCAAGGCTCATGAAAAAAAGTGAGCTCAAATAAATAAAATCAGAAATGAAAGAGAAGAGAGTACAACTGAAACCACAGAAACCCAAAGGACAATTAAAGACTACTATGGGCAATTATATGCTAATAAATTGGGCAATTATATGCTAATAAATTGGACAATTTAGAAAAAACAGACAATTTTCTAGAAACATACAACCTTTCACAACTAAACCAGAATGAACGGACAGCTTCACAGGTAAATTCTCTCAAATATTTAAAGCAGAATTAATACCTATCTTCTCAAACTATTTCAAAACATGGAAAAGGAAGGAACTCTTCCAAACTCATTCTACATGGCCACTATTACTCTGATACTAAATCAGACAAAGACACTAGAGTGTGAGCAAGTGGTGGGGAGAGAGAGAAGAAAGGAGAGGAGTGGAGTGGAGAGGAGAGGGAGAGGGAAAAGAGAGTGAATGGGAAAAGGAGAGGGAGAGGGCGAGGATTGAATGAGAAGTACAGGCCAATATTCCTGATAAACATAGATGCAATAATTCTCAACAAAATACTAAAATACTAGTATACTAAATTCAATAATACATCAAGAAGAGTACACACCACAGTCAAGTGGGATTTATTACCAGGGATGTGAACCTGGTTCAACATTTGCAAAACAATGTGACTCATCACATCAACAAAATGAAGGATAAAAATCATATAATCATTTCAATATATACAGAGAAAGCATCCAACAAAATTCAACATCCATTTTAATAAAAATCTCAACATGATATAGGCTATATATGACAAGCCCACAGCTAACATCATCCTCAGTGGTGAAAAGCTGAAAGCTTTCCTCTATGATCACAAACAAGACAAGGATACCCACTCTCACTACTATTCTTCATTATAGTATTGGAAGACCTAGACACAGGAATTAGATAAGAAAAATATATATAAGCATCCAAATTGGAAAGAAAGAAGCAAAACTGTCACTACGTGCAGATGACATGAAACTATATTCAGAAAACACTAAAGAATCTACCAAAACTTGACTTCTGGCCAAGACAGAGGCGTAGGTAGACACACTGTGCCTCCTCACACAACCAAAATAAGGACAACAACTTAAAAACTAAAATCAACCAGACCAACAGAATATTGAACTGTATGGAAGTCTGACAACCAAGGAGTTAAAGTAGACACATTCAGCTAGACCAGTAGGAGGGGTGGAGTCAGGCCACTGGGCAGAGAGGGGTCGAGACAAAAAAAGCAGTGGCTAGTGGACACTGGGCACACAAGGTGGCAGTGGGCGGTCCCAGCAAGGCAGCGGATTGTGGAGAGGTGCAGTCCGCAAGGCAGCTGGCGGATTGGACAGTCTCACATTCGTGCACAGATAAACCAGGCAAAACTGGGGAGTGAGACAGACCACGCAACCCAGAGTCCCAGCACAGGGAAATAAAGCCTCAAAATGCCAATTGAAAACACCTGTGGGGGTTGAGGTGCCGGGAGGAACTGCCAGCCTCACAGGAGAGTTCATTGGAGAGACCCACAGGGTCCTAGAAGGTACACAAACCCAGCCATATGGGAATCAGCACCAGAAGGGCCCAGTTTGCTTGAGGGAAGCAGGGGAAGTGACTGAAGTCCAGCACAGACCGGAGCAAGTGCCATTGTTCCCTCTCGGACCCCTCCCCCACATACAGCATCACAACGCAGCAACTCGGTTGCCCCGCTCTGGTGAACACCTAAGGCTCTGCCCCTCCCTACGTAACAGGCACATCAAGACCAAAAAAAAAAGGCCCAAATGAAAGAACAGATCAAAGCTCCAGAAAAAATACAACTAAGCGATGAAGAGATAGCCAACCTATCAGATACACAGTTCAAAGCACTGGTGATCAGGATGCTCACAGAATTGATTGAGTTTGGTTGCAAATTAGATGAACAAATGAAGGCTACACTGAGAGAAATAAAGGAAAACGTACAGGGAACCAATAGTGATGGGAAGGAAACTGGGACTCAAATCAATGGAGTGGACCAGAAGGAAGAAAGAAACAACCGAACAGAAAAGAACAAAGAAACAAGGATTCAAAAAAATGAGGAAAGGCTTAGAAACCTCCAGGACATCTTTAAACATGCCAACATCCGAATTATAGGGGTACCAGAAGGAGAAGAGGAAGAGCAACAAGTGGAAAAGTTATTTGAACAAATAATAAAGGAGAACTTCCTCAATCTGGCAAAAGAAATAGACTTCCAGGAAGTCCAGGAAGCTCAGAGAATCCCAAAAAAGTTGGACCCAAGGAGGAACACACAAAGGCACATCATAATTACATTAGCCAAGATTCAAATGAAAAAGAGAATCCTAGAAGCAGCAAGACATAAGGTTATAGTTACCTACAAAGGAGTTCCCATCAGACTGTCAGCTGATTTCTCAAAAGAGACCTTCCAAGCAAGAAGGGGCTGGAAAGAAGTATTCCAAGTCATGAAAGGCAAGGACCTACATCCAAGATTGCTCTATCCAGCAAAGCTGTCATTTAGAATGGAAGGACAGATAAAGCACTTCTCAGATAAGGTCAAATTCAAGAAGTTCATCATCACCAAGACCTTATTATATGAAATGTTAAAGGGACTTATCTAAGAAAAAGAAGATAAAAATATGTATAGTAGGATGACAGGAAACTCACAATTATTAACAACCACACCTAAAACAAAAACAGAAACAAACTGAGCAAACAACTAGAAATGGAGATCACAAGGAGGGTTATCAACAGGGGAGTGGGAGGGGGAGAAAGGGAGAAAAGATACAGAGAATAAGTAGCATAGATGGTAGGTAGAAAATAGACAGGGGGGGGTAATCATTATGGGAATCATTAAGGGTAATCATTCTATGGGAAACATAGAAGCCAAAAAACTTATATGTATGACACATGGACATGAACTAAAGTGGGGGATGTGGGCGGGAGGGAGTGTGCAGAGTGGAGGGGAGTGAACAGGGGAAAATGGGACAGCTGTAATAGCATAAGGAATAAACTATATTAAAAAAAGAATCTACCAAAAATTATTAGAACTAATAAATGAATTCAGTAAAGTATCAGGTACATAATTAATACACAAAAATTTATTGTGTTTATATACACTAATAATGAATGATCAGAAAAAGAAATTAAGAAAACAATCCCATTTAAAGTTCTGGGCAAGATGGAGACATAGGTAGAAACCCTTCCCTTCCTCACACAACCAAAAGGAGGATAACAACCAATCTAAAATCAATAAACAACCAAAAGTGTCAGAAAATCAGACTGCATGGAACTCCAACAAACAATGAATTAAAGAAACAGTCAACCAGACTAACCAGACCAGTAAGACGGGCCTATGGAGAGAACCCACAGCAAGGCACCTGGGCAGGGCTGGCTGAAAGGACCAGCAGTGGGGTTGTGTACTGAGCGGGTGGGGCTGACTGAATGGGAAACTTAGACTCACAGCTGACTGTGGACTATGGTGGTTGCTGTGATGGGAGAAACTCCCAGTTTCACATGAGAGTCCATTGGAAAGTGGGGCTAGAGCCAAGCAGGTGAGCCACATTGTTCCCTCTCTGGCCCCTCCCCCACAGACAACACCACAGCTCAGCAAGAAGAGTTGCCTTGCCCTGGTGAATACCTAAGGCCCCATCCCCTTATAACTTGACAGGTGTGCTAAGACAAAGAAATATGGCCCAAATGAAAAACAGAGCAAAACTTCAGAAAGACAGCTAAGCGATGAGGAGATGGCCAACCTAACTGATGCAGAGTTCAAAGCCCTAGTAATCAAAATTCTCACAGAACTGACTGAGCTTGGTCGAAAAATGAAAGAACAAATGCAGGATATCCAAAGTGAAATAAAGCAAAATATTCAGGGAACCAACAGTGAAGGGAAGGAAACCAGGACTCAAATCAACACTTTGGAACAAAAGGAAGAAATAAACATCCAACCAGAACAGAATGAAGAAACAAGAATTCAAAAAAATGAAGAGAGGCTTAGGAACCTCTGGGACAACTTTAAATGTTCCAATATCTGAATTATAGGGGTGCCAGAAGGATCAGAACAACAGCAAGAAATTGAAAACTTATTTGAACAAATAACGAAGGAAAACTTCCCCAATCTGGCAAAGGAGACAGACTTCCAGGAAGTCCAGGAAGCTCAGAGAGTCCCAGAGAAGTTGGACCCAAGGAGGAACATGCCAAGGCACATCATAATTACATTACCCAAGATAAAAGTTAAGCAGAGAATCCTAGAAGTAGCAAGACATAAGGTTATAGTTACCTACAAAGGAGTTCCCATCAGACTGTCAGCTGATTTCTCAAAAGACACCTTACAGGCAAAAAGGGGCTGGAAAGAAGTATTCCAAGTCATGAGAGGCAAGGACCTACATCCAAGATTGCTCTATCCAGCAAAGCTTTCATTTAGAATGGAAGGGCAGATAAAGTGCTTCTCAGATAAGGTCAAGTTAAAGGAGTTCATCATCACCAAGCCCTTATTATATGAAATATTAAAGGGACTTATCTAAGAAAAAGAAGATAAAAAATAGGATAGTAAAAAGACAGCAAACTCACAGATATTAACAACCACACCTAAAACAAAAGCAAACTAAGCAAACAACTAGAACAGGAACAGAACCACAGAAATGGAGATCATATGGAGGGTTATCAACAGGGGAGTGGGAGGGGGAGAAAGGGGAAAAGGTACAGAGAATAAGTAGCATAGATGGTAGGTAGAAAATAGACAGGGGGAGGGTAAGAATAATATGGGAAATATAGAAGCCAAAGAACTTGTAAGCATGACACATGGACATGAACTAAAGAGGGGGAATGTGGGTGGGAGGGGTGTGCAGGGTGGAGGGGAGCAAAGGTGGAAAATGGGACAACTGTAACAGCATAATCAATAAAACACATTTAAAAAATGATTTAAAAAATTAAAGATTAAAAATAAAAAATAATCCCATTTAAAACTGCATCAAAATGAATAAGTAAATCAAAGATGTGAAATACTGTACTATTAAAACTGTAAAACACTGAATAAAGAAATTGTAAAGGATACATATAAATGGAAGGATATACTGTGCTCATGGATTGAAAGGATTAGCATCAAAAGGACTGTAATGTCCAAAGCAATCTACAGATTCAATGCAATCCCTATCAAAATGCTAATGACATTCTCAGAACTAGAATGAATAATCCTAAAATTTATGTGGAATCACAAAAGAGCATGAATAGACAAAGCAATCTTAAGAAAAACAAAGCTGGAGTTACCATGTGCTCTGATTTCAAACTATATTACAAAGCTATAATAATCACAACAGTATGGATTGGCACAAAAACAGACACACAAATCAATGGAACAGAGTAGAGAGCCCAGAATAAACCTTCACATTTATGGTCAATTAATCTATAACAAAGGAAACAAGAATACACAATAGAGAAATGACAATCTATTCAACTGGACAGATACATGCAAAAGAAAAATGAAACTAGGCCACTTTTTTACATCACATGCAAAAATTAACACAAAAATGGATTAAAAACTTAGATGTAAGACCTAAAATCATAAAGCTTCTAAAAGAAAACATAAATATTAAACTATTTCACATTAGTGTTAGTAGTATCTTTTGGATATGTCCCCTTAAGCAAGGGAAACAAAAATAAACAAACAGATAGAACTTTATCAAAACTAGAAAGCTTCTGTACAGGAAACTACTGACAAAACAGAAATAAAACCTATTGAATGGGAAAATACATTCTCAAATGATATATCCGATAAAGGTTAATATTCAAAATATATAAGGACCTCATACAACTCAATAACAAACAAAAAATCCAATAAAAAATGAGCAGAGGACATGAAGATTTATTTCTCCAAAGAAGACATGTAGATTGCCAACAGATATACATGAAGAAATGCTCAATATCACTAACCACGAGGGAAATGCAAATCAAAACCATAATCAGATACTACCTCACACCAGTCAGAATGGCCATCATCAAAAAGTCAACAAATAATATGTGCTGGTGAGGATGTGAGAAAAGGATACCCTTGTGCACTGCTAGTGGGACCGCAGATTGGTGCAGCCAGTGTGGAGAACAGTATGGAGATTCTTCAAAACACTAAAAAAAGATCTATCTATATGACACAGTGATTCTACTTCTGAGCATTATCTGAAGAAAACAAAAACACTAATTTGAAAAGATACATGCACTCCCATGTTCACTGCAGCATTATTTACAATAGCCAAGCTCTGAAAGCAATCTAGGAGGGGTGTGTGTGTGTGTGTGTGTGTGTGTGTGTGTAATCGTGGAATATGACTCAGCAATAAAAAATGATGAAATCTTTCCATTTGTGGCAACATGGATGGACCTAGAGGGTATTATGCTAAGGGAAATATGTCAGACAGAGAAAGACAAATACTATATGGCTTCACTTAAATGTGGAATCTAAAAACAAAGCAAAACAAAAACTGAGTCATAGAAACAGAAATCATCTGAAGGTTGCCTGAGGGGAAGGCAGTGGGGGAATGGGTGAAAAATGCGAAAGGGAATATAGTCAATATTGTGGTAAGTTTGCACAGTGACAGATGATTACTGAACTTACTGACTGTGGTGATCACATTTAAGGTATGTAAATGTCAAATCACTATATTATACCCCTGAACTAATGTAATAATGTATATCAACTATACCAAGTGTACTTTAATTTTATTTTTTAAATGTCCCTTCCCCACCTCCATAAATAGGTTTCTCCTCTGGGGAGAACAGAAGAAGTGCATTTGGAGCCATGACTTGAGATAACCTTTGGAATCATAAGAGCCTTCAGTGTAAGTCAAAAAATATCTCTAGTGGCCCTCTGCTAACACTGCCTGGGAAGTATTGGGGGGGCAGTGAAGGAGAGTTGTACACACACACACACACACACACACACACACACACACAACTGCTAAGCTTTTTTGCCAACACAATATTTACTGAAGGTACTTTCACAAACATCTGTCCTGCATTAGTTCAAGAAACTAAATTTCTAGACTGTTTCTAATTACAGATGAAATAATACCTTTAAGATAAAAGATCTTAAATATTAGTCTTTACAGAATAGGAGCAAAAACTGTTGTCCTGTGCACCTTTCTGTACCTTTTCCAGGTCCAACACCATTTGGGTGTCTCTTTTGTTTTCATAATAAAAGTTTATAGCAAGAAATTTGAAATAAGATTTCAAATGCAACTGCTATTTTGGTATTACTCTTTGAATGACTTGTTTCTAAAGATATTTTGAGAAAAATTATAAAACATGAACAAAAAATCCAAAACAAACTATAATTGAATAGCGTGACTTGCCTTGAAATCCTAGCTTTACTCATATAAGCTCGTGTCTTCTGAAGAGGTGAACTAAAACCAGTAAGTCCAAATCTATATAAACAGACTTCAGTTGGGGATAGTTGTGTCAAAGACGGTAATTCCACCTTTCATTGTTACTTTGAAACTTGGACAACTAATGTTTGTCCAGTAGTTTCTCATGTGTTTTTTTTTTACTCCCTCGGTCTTCCTCAGGGAAAACGGTTACAACAGCTTAGAGCTCTCTTCTAAAGACATTTCCACACTGGCAAAGGCACCAACTTTTCATTTTCACAGTGGGTGGTCTGACACAGAAATTCCCCAGTGGCTGAGAATCTGGAGTCTGGCTGAGCCTCCCATTAGCTACAGTATTTAAACATTTTTATATGTAATTTAAGATGTGAACTGTTAGAATTAAAAATAGGTAATTAGATTTTTTCCATTAGAAAATTGTGAGGAATTTCCAGCATATTCTGTTGACTTAAGACTATAAATCTTTGTCAAGATTTATACATGTAAAATACATGTATTTTAAAGTGTAATTCATAATCTGTTTTTCGTTTTCTAAATGTTTATTTAATCAAAAGTTATTGAACATTGTTACAAGTCTGTCGAGAAACAATAGGAGATAAAAAATAATAATGTGTTAAGGTAAGTGTTCCATACCCACCACCTCATTTAATTATGACAACAAATCTATAAAATAGGCACTGCTTTTCCATTTTACAGATAAGGAAACTGAAGCACCAAGAGATTAATCAATTTTCCCAAGATCATCTATCTAGAAACTGGTAAAACTGAATTTCAATACAGGATTGTTTGACATCCAGAGGTTTTTCTCTTAACCACATATCGCTGTGTTTCTACTCACCACCTCAAAACCAATATACAATGCTTACCAAACTCATTTCATGATGGTTCCAACTCAGAAACAACCACCTCTAAGTAAAGGAGATGTGCTAATTACTTACACACAGAATGATACAACCTTTGTTCTCAGGAAGCTTAAAATATACAAGAGGAGATAAATTATGTACACATATAACCTAAGTTAGAATTCAGTGAGTACCTTATGAGTGGTACAAAGTACCTCTGACTTTCAATAAAGAAAGAATACTTTTGGCTGGGAGGATCAAGATGTCATGTTTGAGATTCCTTTTGGTTTTGGCTTTGAAAGACAGGTAGGATTTCCATAGAAGTAGAGAGAGAAACTTTCAGGCAAAAAAAAAAAAAAAAAAAAAAGCACTAGAAAGACTTAATAGTAAATGTGGAATGAGTTTGGTTAATCAAGAATAACCCAGTGTGGAGTAGTGGAAGATAAGGCCAGAAAGCTAAATTGTGGCTGGAATGTGGCAGACATTGAAAGCTAGACTGGGGAGTTTGGAGTCCATTGTATAGGCACCAATCGGATAAAAGTGAGATTTTTGAGCAGTACAATGAATGAATAGATACTGTGCTTTAGCAAGTTAATGTGGCAAAGGTGCAATCAAATTGCAGTAAGAAGTAAAAGAAAAGGTTTAAACTGGGGTATAGTAGAAAGAAAAGAGATAGAGCTGAGAATGATAGCCAAAGACTATAGTGGGTGAGAGGGCTTAGGGAATGAACATATTCACACAAACTGAAAGTTTTTTAGTTTGTGTGACTAACTGACTGATGAGACCATTACCTTTTCCAGAAAAGGGAAATGTTATTCATCTAAAAAATTTCTTAACTTCAGTGAACAAGAAAAGGAATCATGGCAAGGCAGATATTGAGAAATATAGTCTTGGTATCTCAACATCAGAGAAGGTCGAGGTTTTCCTGGTAGAGAATTTACCAGCTGACATATTTAGCCTAGACTGATCCTAGCTAAGAAGTCAAGTTGATGCTAACTTATGGTTTGCAAGGCAGCCTAAAGCTTGCCCCAGAGTTTTCATTTTTCCACTGTATCAAATAATCCACACCATTAGAAGACCGAATATGTATTCAGATATTGACTATAAAATGTCCCTAAATGTTATTAGACTGTTCAACTTCTTCCTAATCAAAATAAATCGAATTTTGATTAGATAGGAGATTGAAAAAGATTCCTGTTTTGGAACAGTGGGGGAAGACTATGGTAGGTTGCCAGTACAAGCAAGAGAATCAGGTACCTAGAAGCTTGGGGGAGGGGCATTCATAATCTGTCAATAAGTTATTAATTTATGCACCAATTTAAAAATATTTGTTAAGGATATACTGTGTATAGAGCATCTTGCTAAGTCCAATGCGAGAAAACAACAATGATAAAAACCTTGTTTCTATTCTTTCTTAAAAAGATTTACTTATTTTTTAGAGAGAGGGGAAAGGAAGGAAAGAGAGAGGGAGAAAAACTTTGATGTGAGAGAAAACTTCGATGTGAGAGAAACATCAGTGTTTGCCTCTAGCACACACCTTGACCGGGGACCAAACCCACAACCTGGACATGTGCCCTGACTGGAAATTGAACCATGGACCTTTCGGTTTGCAGGACAATGCACCAAACTAAGCCATACAGGTCAGGGCACTATTCTTAAGGAATTTAGTATGCAGAGGATAAGGGATTTAGCTTACCTTGGTATTTTGTGTACAGCTCTAGCAATTAAGTTATATGTTTCAGGTTTCCAAATTCGAATATTTTAGACACTGTAATCTTTAGCATTCATTTATTGAGGGGTTTACCAGTCTAATCAATCAGTCTTTCAAAACATATTAAGATTTCCTGATGTATGGGGAGCTTCCCATTGTTTAGCATACTATATTATCAAGGTGCATGAGAAAATGGGATCCCTGTTGATATTTGACAGAGAATGGACTTAATGCAAGTGTCATTTTGTAATGGTGCAGGTAAGGATATATGTACTTATTTTATCAACTTTAAAAGTATAGATAGAGCTAGAGGTGCAAATGTTCGGCAACATCTTTATCAATAAATTGGATTTTTAAAATCCATAACTTAGCGTATTTACCAGTAATTTAAAGCTGGGAAGTGTTGATATGACAGCATTAAAATTAAAAAATATCTGAATGTATTTAAACACAGCATTGAAACTACAATTGAAATTTAATGATAGATATAGATAATTTCTAGGTTTAAAAAATCAATAAATGCCAAAAAGGATGAAGCTAGTTTAATAAAACTCCTAAAATTAAATTATCAGAGAGTTTAGTGACTGTGCTAGCCAGCCTTCATGACGTCCCCAATAATTCTCGTAAGTTCCTATATTCATATATTCTTGCTGTCTCCTCCCATAATAAGGTTGACCTATGTAGCTTGTATGGTATTGTGGAAATGATGATATGTGGCTTCCAACACTAGGGCATAAAAGATATAGCAGCTTCCTCCTTGCTTTCCTTCGGATCACTCTCTCGGGAGGCCACTCACGCAGCCCTATGAAGAGGTCCATGTGGTGAGGAACTGAGGCTGCTGGCCAACAGTCAGCAAGCACTTTCCAGCCATGTGAAGGAGCATCTCTGTAGCCAAATGTATAGCTCCGGTCACACTTTTTGATGAATATAACCTCAGTCAGTGTCTTGAATCCAACCTCTTAAAAGACCCTGAACCAGATTACATAGCTAAACTGTTCTCAAACTCATGACTCGCAGAAACTGAAACACTAAATGTTTATTTTGTTTGGAGCCACTAGCTTTCACAGTGATTTGCTACACATTAGTAGATAATACATCTAGAAGGGGGTTGCTGCCATAACAAATCCAAAAAATATAGGAGAGGCACTGGAATTAAGCAGTGGCAGAAACTGAAAGACATTAAAGAGAGTGTTGGTGGCAGTTGAAAATGTCTTGGAAACACTATTATTATAAGCCTGATGGTTTCTGAGGAGGTGAGTATGAGGAAAATGTATTGGAAATTGGAGGAAAGGTGGATAATTTTAATATAGTGGCAGAAATTGAGCAACACTATAAGCTGCAGTAATGTGGGAACTAGAAAATATATCTAATAAAATGTATGCGCTAACGAAAACATGTTCAGTCAGAGTGTTGAAGGTGCTGCTTGATTTCTTCTTGCTGTTTATAGTAAAATGTGAGAGAAAGGAAGATAACCTGAAGAATGAATTGTTAACCCAAAAGGAGCCAAGACTTGTGACTCTTGAAAATTGCCAGCCTCTCAAGATGGGGAAAAATGCTAAAACAAAGCAATGGCTTCTGGACAAAGATCAAATCCATGCACTGCCAGACAGTCATGATATAAAAATGAAGCTCTTTGGTCATATGGTTGTAAAATCATTTGCTGAAACTTTAGGAAGATCTAGTGTTGTGACTCGGAGAGCCGTTCAGTCAGCCACCAGGGCTTCTAGGAAGCTTAAGGGTACTGTCCCCCAGTAATCTCAGCAGGAACCCTAAGTAGAAAAGGGCCTATCCCAGAGTTGTAGGTGTGGCTTTTTCATAATGTAGTAAACCCCAGTAAAGTTCAGAGGTAACCCACAGAGTTTTTAAGAGTATTTAATTGTAAGAAGCATTAGCAGTGTGGACTTAAAGGAACAACAACAACAAAAAGATAGAACAAAAGGAAGAAGGGTCTTTGGACCTTAAATTTCTACAGGCAGGAACCAGACTGTGAAAACTACAGAGCTACAAACCTAGGCTACCTTTCATGAGAAAATAAGTCGACTCAGAAGGCAGAACCAAGAGCTTAAAGGCAAGAGCCAAGAGACATGGAAGATCATTCCTGGGAAAATCATACCCAGGAAGCGGTAAGAATAAATTCTAGTGAAAGCACTTTCAGTATCTACCTAGCTGAATTACAGAACTACTGCGGACCAGTGACTCCTGTATTCCTCCTGTTTTCCACCCATTGAACAGAAATGTCTACTCTACCACTGTATGTTTGGAGTAGGGGTGGAAGCGCAGATATCTTATCTCCTTAGGTCACAGGTCTTCAGATCACAGGACTGTTCTAAGGAGCTGTGCTCAAGAAACAATACCCCAAAAGCCTCATCCACATCTGAGCCTAGTTAGGATGATAAGATTCTAGACTTCGAGATAATATTTAATAGGATGAAACTTTTGGTGGCCTTAAAAATGTGAGTATACTTTATACGTGGGAGAGAGGTTACTTATAACCTCTCTCACTGAGGCATAGAAGATGCACTCTAATGCTAGCCTCCAACCTGCCCCTAAATAATCCCTGAATCCTAGTATTCATGTTTCTGTGTAGTTTCCTCCCATGCTAGATAGGGCCTACCTGTGTAGCCAATATTATATTATAGGAATGACAAAGTGTGGATTCCAAGACTAGAACATAACAGGTATTGTGGCTTCTGCCTTGCTCTCTCTTGGATCACTCACTCTTGGAGAAGTCGGAGTCATGTCATCTTACAAAGATACTCGAACAGCCTTCAGGACAGCTCAGTGTGGTAAGGAGCTGAGCCAGCATGAACCTGATGGCCATGTAAGTGAGCCATTTTAGAAGTAGATCTTCCTGCCCCAGCAAGCTTTGAGAGGATTGTAGCCCTAGCTGTGATTTAAACTATAACCTCATGAGACACACTGAACCAAAATTACCCAGCTAAGCTGCCCCCAAATTTTTGAGCCACAGAAATTCTGTAAGACAAAAAACGTTTGTTATTTTAGCCACTATTTTGGGGGGGTATGTTTTCATGCAGCAACTGGTAACTAATACAGTAATTTACAACTTCCATACGAGGCAATAGTATGAAATATGTACTTAAAAATGTTACGTGCTATTTTGACTACATCATCATTTAAACAAAGTCATATAATTGTTGATGACAGAACTGGAAAAAACTTAAAATTCCTAATGGTTAATTCTCAAGGTAATACTCCTGATTTGGGGGTCTTTTAGAAATATAATTTTTCCTTAAATAATAAAAATAGAACTACACAGAAGATGAATTGATGTCCTCATTCTCAAAAATAACTCAGAAATTATTGTTAAGATAGTATTTGCAATCTTAAAAACAACAATATATCTGCAACATTTTATTTATTAGAAAACTGTCTAATAATATTTCTTTAAACAGAAATGTGAAAAACAATACCAATATCTACTAGTTGTCTGAAGTTATAAAATAATCTTTTCTTAGTTTTAGCATCTATAAAGTAATATTCATATAGAGCATATATGAATGTTATGCAAACATTGATTTGTTATCTGCTGTATGTTTTAAATAAAGACCCTGATATGAATAATTATATTTTTAATATATTTTATTGATTATGCTATTAGAGTTGTCCCATTTTTTTCTCATTGCTACCCTCCACCCAATATCCATATTCTCTCCAGCAATCCCTGCCCTTAGTTTATGTCCATGGGTCATGCATATAAGTCCTTCATCTATTCCATTTCCCATACTGTCCTTAACATACCCTTGTCTATTTTGTACCTATGAATTATGCTTCCTAATCCCTGAATCTTTTCTACAGGTTATCCCCCTTCCCCTTCCCCACTGATAACCCTCCATGGGATCTTCATTGCTGTGATTCTGTTCCTGTTCTGTTTGTTTGCTTAATTTGTTTCTTTTTAGATTCAGTTGATGATTGTTGTGAGTTTGTTCTCACTTTACTGCTTGTAGATTTGATCATCTTTTTCATAAATAAGTCCCCTTAACGTTTCATATAATAAGGGCTTGGTGACGATGAACTTCTTTAGCTTTACCTTGTCTGGGAAGCACTTTGTCTGTCCTTCAATTATAAATGACAGCTTTGAGGGATAGAGTAACCCAGGTTGTAGGTCTTTGCTTTTCATCACTTTGAATACTTCTTGCCAGTCACTTCTTGCCTGCAAAGTTTCTTTTGAGAAATCAACTGATAGTCTTATGGGAACTCCTCTGTAGGTAACTGTCTCCTTTTCTCTTGCTGCTTTTAAGATTTTCTCTTTATCTTTAACCTTTGGCATTTTAATTATGATGTGTGTTGGTGTGGCCCTCTTTGGGTCCAACTTGTTTGGGACTCCCTGTGCTTCCTGGACTTGCATGTCTATTTCCTTCATAAAATTAAGGAATTTTTCTTTAATTAATTTTTCAAGTAAGTTTTCAATTTCTTGCTCTTCCTCTTCTCCTTCTGGTAGCCCTATGATCTGGATGTTGGCATATTTGGAGATGTTCCAGAGTCTTTGTATTCTCTCCTTGTTTTTCTGAATTTTTGTTTCTACATTCTGTTCTGGTTGACTGTTTATTCCTTATGTTCCAAGTTATTGATTTGAGTCTCAGCTTCATCCCCTCCACTGTTGGTTCCCTATAGATCTTTCTTTATTTCATTTAATGTAAACTGTATTTCTGCCTGGTTTTTTTTTATGCTG
Organism: Glossophaga mutica; assembly: GCA_039655065.1. Taxonomy (NCBI): domain Eukaryota; kingdom Metazoa; phylum Chordata; class Mammalia; order Chiroptera; family Phyllostomidae; genus Glossophaga; species Glossophaga mutica. The sequence continues at coordinate 147,610,652 of CM077303.1, read as the reverse complement.
TTGAAGTACCCAATGAATTCATTGAGCATTCAGATAACCAGTGTTTTGAACTCTGCATCTGATAGGTTGGCTAATTCCATTTCATTTAGTTCTTTTTCTAAAGTTTTGCTTTCTTCTTTTATTTGAGCCATAATAAAGTTCTTTTATTTGAGCCATTCTAAAGTTTCTTTGTCTCCTCATTTTGGCAGCCTCCCTGTGTTTGTTTCTGTGTATTAGGAAGAGCTTCTTTGACTCCCTGTCTTAATAGCATAGCTTATTGTAGAAAAGTGCACTTGTAAGTTGTACGGGGCAGGGCCTTTGATAATTGCCAGGGCAGGGCAACTCATGTCACTGTTCTGTGGCTTTGTGTTGGTGAAGGCTCGGAGAGGGGACAGTGCAACTTCTAGCCAAGATGGAGGCATAGGTAGACATACTTCACCTCTTTGCACAACCATAAGACAGATCACAACTAATCTCAAAACAAAATACAACCAGAACTTCCAGAAAAGCCAATTGTATAGAAGTCCAACAACCAAGGATTTAAAGAGGAAATATTCGTCCAGAAGGGTAGGAGTGGCAAAAATGGGGAGCCTGGGTAGAGAGGACACAGAGTGGCAACAGCAGCAGTGAGGCAGTAGTGGTGGTGGCTAGTGGAATGGGCCATCTCACATTCAGCTGTAGAGGCTACAAAATGAGAGGGATACCTGGGGAGTAAGCTGTCCTAGCACCAGGCCAGACCATGCAGCCCAGGGTTCCAGCACCAAGAAAATAAAGTCTCATAACTTCTAGTTGTAAAAACCAGTGAGGGTTGAAGCACCAGAAGAAACTGCCAGTCTCTCAGGAGAGTCCGTTTGAAAGACCTGTGTAGCCACAGAATGTATGCAAACCCACCCACTCTGGGATTTGGCATCAGGGCAGCAGGTAGAAGGGCACCTGTTGCATACACAAAGTGGAGAAGTGACTGGAAATGCGGATAGAGCTGAGCAAGCAGCATTGTTCTCTCTCAGACCCTACCCTACGTACAGCACCATAAAGCAGCGAAGTGGGTTGCCCCACCCTGGCAAATACCTAAGGCTCAGCTCCTTACAACATAACAGGCATCCTAAGAGGGTGTCAAGCAGCTCTATCCAATACACAGAAACAAACATAGGGAGGCTGCAAAATTGAGGAGATGAAGAAATATGACTCACATGAAAAGAACTGATCAAAACTCCAGAAAAAGAACTAAGCAATGAGGAGATAGCCATCCTATCAATGCAGAGTCCAAAACACTGGTGATAAGGATACTTAGAGATCCCAATGAGTATACCAAACACATAATGGAAGAAATGAAGGCTACACTAAGTAAAATAAAGAATGATCCATAGGGAACCAACAGTGAAGGGAAGAAAGCCAAGGTTCAAATCAATGATTTGGAACATAAGGAAGAAATAAACCATCAACCAGAACAGAATGTAGAAATAAAAATTCAGAAAAACAAGGAGAGAATACAAAGACTCTGGAACATCTCCAAATATGCCAACATCCAGATCATAGGGCTACCAGAAGGAGAAGAGGAAGAGCAAGAAATTGAAAACTTACTTGAAAAATTAATTAAAGAAAAATTCCTTAATTTTATGAAGGAAATAGACATGCAAGTCCAGGAAGCACAGGGAGTCCCAAACAAGTTGGACCCAAAGAGGGCCACACCAACACACATCATAATTAAAATGCCAAAGGTTAAAGATAAAGAGAAAATCTTAAAAGCAGCAAGAGAAAAGGAGACAGTTACCTACAGAGGAGTTCCCATAAGACTATCAGTTGATTTCTCAAAAGAAACTTTGCAGGCAAGAAGTGACTGGCAAGAAGTATTCAAAGTGATGAAAAGCAAAGACCTACAACCTGGGTTACTCTATCCCTCAAAGCTGTCATTTATAATTGAAGGACAGACAAAGTGCTTCCCAGACAAGGTAAAGCTAAAGAAGTTCATCGTCACCAAGCCCTTATTATATGAAACGTTAAGGGGACTTATTTATGAAAAAGATGATCAAATCTACAAGCAGTAAAGTGAGAACAAACTCACAACAATCATCAACTGAATCTAAAAAGAAACAAATTAAGCAAACAAACAGAACAGGAACAGAATCACAGCAATGAAGATCCCATGGAGGGTTATCAGTGGGGAAGGGGAAGGGGGATAACCTGTAGAAAAGATTCAGGGATTAGGAAGCATAATTCATAGGTACAAAATAGACAAGGGTATGTTAAGGACAGTAGGAAATGGAGAAACCAAAGAACTTACATGCACAACCTATGGACACGAACTAAGCAGTGCAGGAATCCTGGAGGGAAGGGGAGCACTGGGAGCAGGGTAGCAATGGGAAAAAAAATGGGACAACTATAATAGCATAATCGATAAAATGTACTTTAAAAAAAGGAGAGAGAGGACAATGCTGCTGCTGGGCCACTGGAGTTTTTGCCTGGAAGGAAGCTGTCTCCTGGCACTTGCCCTGTTGCCAGTCACTTCAATTTCTCCCTGCACACCACTGGTGCTGTTCCAGCAGTTGCCCTGGTGCTGAATCCCAGAGGGGATGAGTCTGTGTAAGTCCTATCTCTGTTGCAAGCCCATTAAGAGGAGTCTCCGGAGAACCCCACAGTTTCTTCTGCCACTCCAACCCCCACTGGTTTTTACAGCCAGAAGTTATGGGGACTTCTTTTCCTGGTGCTGGAACCCTGGGCTGGGTGGTCTGGTCTGGGGCTAGGATCCCTTGCTCCTGAGGTGTCCCTCCCAATATTTAGCCACCATATGTGGATGTAGGATTGCCTGTCTTGCATCCCTGTGCCTCTCAGCACCTCTCCACCTCACTGCACCTCTGCACACATCTCCATGTCTCCACCCCTCCTACCCATCTGGGTAAATATGTCTTTTTTTAATCCTTGGTTGTTGGACTTCCACACAGCTCAATTTTCTTACAATTCTGGGTGATATTTGTTTTGTTGTCTAGTTATAATTTTTGCTACAGTTGTGCAAGGAGGCAAGGTGTGTTTACCTATGCCTCCATCTTTACCAGAAGTCAACATACATTAAAAAAATATTTTCATTTTTCAAATTAGGATAGTAATCATATTTTCACCAGAATAATGTATATTAATATGCCAAGTTTAGTTCTAAGTAAATAATTTTTTTGATGTTACACTGGCTCAGTGTTTTGAGCTCTTCAAGAATGCAAAAGCCCATTCTTAAATTGCTTTCTTAGAAAATTCTTAGTGTAAGAATTTTTCTTATCATTGCTCCTCCAGGCTAAGTCTCCCAAGTTGTTTTTCTACTATCATTATTTTATTTTATATTACCAGTAAAGATTAAGAAGAAAATATATAAGGCAAAGTATTCATAAATATATCAACAATCAAAGATACTTGCCTTTCAAAATCTTAGTTAATATGCCAAGATTTTCAGATGGTAGTTCAAAGTTCTTAAAATTCCTTGCTTTCTAACTGAGGAAGAATGTCTGCTTTTTTCATGCCTTACAAAATATGTTCCCAGCCTATGAGTCTCCACCAGTCCTTGGGATCCGTTGGGATTAACATTTATAAATTGCAAATACACAAATAGCCAAGGGCTAAGGCTTTCTAAACAGGTATAATTTTATTTTCCTTGTAGTGGTAAAATGAGGTAATCTTAATCATCATTAATGAGAATGGAGAGCACTAATTTTCAATGTATATTGCAATTAAATTTAGTTTCTTTAAAAACTTAATTGGTCTGGGTTTAGAATCTGGAAATTTTCTGAGACAGGATATTTCTGATCATGATAGGAATATCCACTTTTCACATTGGATGGCTATTTGTGTGTGACAATGTTAAATATGTAAAATACTGAAAATGAATATAGTTACTTCCCTTATTTTTTAAAGATTTTTAAAATTTTATTTTTAGAGAGAGGGGAAGGAAGGGAGAAAGAGAGGGAGAGAAATATCAATGTGCAAGAGAAACTTTGATTGGTTGCCTCTTGCATGCCCTTGACCCAGGTATGCAACCTGACCACAATCAAACCGGTGACCTGTTGATTTGCAGGGCAATGCCCAAACCGCTGAGCAACACCAGTCAGGACTAGTTCGTTCCCTTCTTAAAACCACTGTTAAATTAACTATGTTTGAAGATTTAGTCTTAAGGACAAATTGACATAAACCAAGTAAAATTTTAATACTGGATATAATTTTACTTATTGCTATGGTACTTATTTTCTATAATAGGAGGTAAGTTCATAACTTTAAAAGAAAATAAAATTGTAAATATAGAATGAATGAATTTCTATTTTCTCAACTGTCTCTTTAACTTAAATGCCAGTATCAAAATATCTCATTGTTATTGGTATATAGAATATTTATGAAAGTTCAATATTCTTTTTAAGTCATAGTTTGAAGTTTTAGAGTTTTTACAGAGTTTGACTTCAAAGAAAATTAATCCATCCTCAACTTTTGTAATCCTTACTCCTATTTCAATTATTGTTCTTCCTTGGTAGCTCTGATATTTACACTTAAATTCATAGAATTGCATGTGGAATGACACTAACAGTGCGACAAAGGATATAGAGCTTCATATTTTAGAATGTGATATCACAGACACTTCGATACCTTATTATGGTTTATAAAAGACTGTGATTAATTCAGTACATTATAACGCTGTAGAAATATGTACTGTTTTAGATAATGTAATAGGAAAAGAGAGATTCAGTGTGGGATACCCTGACTATTACCAGAGATTCCTAAGTCACCTGTCCTGTTTCTTCATTCTTAAGCGAAAACAACATCAAAACTGCTAATTCGATAGCACAAATATTCAGATTACATTCTTTTGAGGCATGTTTTAGGGAAAAGAGTTTGGAGAATGCAGTGTGGAGAACATCTGGCCCATCCACATACAAGTAAACAGTAGTAATTACTTGACATAGACCTGCCAGAATTGACAATTTATATTCTAAACATGTCTCATATATTGGGAGAGTCTAAAACTTTTCTTTAAACTCTGAGCTCCTATGCTGGTTTCCCAGTGTTGAGAGAGAGAGAGAGAGAGAGAGAGAGAGAGAGAGAGAGAGAGAGAGGTCACTATTTTCAATAAAGGATTTGAGAAAGCTTTTTAAATACATAGTTAAGAAACATAAATGTAATTAAATTATTAGGAATTTTTTTTTTAAAAAAGATCACTAAATTGTGAGCTAAAATGGATCTTATTTATCTTTATATACTCAGATCCTAACAGTACCCAGCATCAGGTAGAACTTCACTAAATATGTATTGAATGAATTATTTCATAAATAAAATAAGATTACCCTTTAAAAATGTAGCATCTTTGGTATTATTAAATTTGGGGTTAATTCAATAATAACTCAAAGTTTATTTTGTTTTCAAGGGCCAAATCTATATCATTAAACATTAACATTTAACAGGTGATCAAAACTTAATACAATTAAACACAATTGTATAAATACTACTTATTAATTCCATATTAATTTTAGCTTAAAATATTTTTTCTGGCTAAATCCTAAGCATTAAATATATCAAATAGGATGCAAATATAAATGAACTGCTGAGGTTAAGTCATCAACAGCTAAAAAACAGAAATGTACAGCAGAAATATGAATAGCTCTGAACATTTGTCTCTCTTTTTTTTTTTTAAAGATTTTTTTTATTTGTCTTTAGAGGGGTAGGGGAGAGGGAGAGGGAAAGAAATATCAATGTACGGTTGCCTCTTGTGTGTCCCCTGCTGGGAATTGGCCTGCAACCCAGGCATGTGCCCTGACTGGGAATCGAACCACGATCCTCTGGTTCGCAGGCCCGCGCTCAATCCACTGAGCTACACCAGCCAGGGCTGAACATTTGTCTCTTATGTCATTAACTAGAATAAGTATCTTCACTCAACTGGATCTGAAGTATATCAAATACTTGGCATCTAGCTATTGTTACTGTGATTGTTGTTGAACTTTTAATGGATTAGATGCCAGTAATCTCTTGTAAGCAATAATTTCTTGCCTAAAAGTACAAGTGTGTGAAAATTAAAATGAAAACGTTGATAGATGTTAGCTTGAGTATTACTTTGGATTTGGTCTATCTTGTGTTTTCAAGCTATTCTTAGATGTTTTAAAGAAAACATCTAAACAAATCTGGAAATGACATCTTCACCGATATACTCTCTCACAAATTCTGCATATTTTTACTCAAATTATGTTAAATGTCCAAATCCAGTCTAGGACTACTAAATACATAGAACTCAGTAAAGTAATACTAATTTACTAAAAAAAAAAAAAAAAAAAATTGCTCCCTCTAGCGAATTCAAAATATCACTTCACTTTTTGGCACTGTTGGCCCTGAGTAATATAATAAATGATATAAATAATGATGACTATTAGGTTGATGATAGTGGTCTGGCTTACTTTTGTGATATTACATTTTAATGTTTTCTGTGATTGGATATAGGGAAGTTTCATTATGATTGATTAGAGCTGCTTGCTGGATATTTTAGAACAGTACATTTAAAAATATTGCACTGAAAAAATAATTTATTTCAAAACTCTTCAGCTGACTTGTGAATTCCATTAGGAACCATGTTGTTTTGAGAGCTATGGCCACATTGACACTACCAACGTAAAGTCGGGGAATTAAAGCAGTTGTCCCAATGAAGTGTTATGGTAGGAATAAGTTTACCTGGAAATCTAATTCTAGATGTAATGGCTGTCTTTGCTCTGGTTACCATATACCTCAGAAAAATTAGACATTATCAACCTCACTCCTCTTAGTCAGGAATGCTGTGCAAACAATGATGCAGATATAAAAATATTTCAAGTGCTTTGGAGTTTTATTTAAATTTAAATTACTATAACTGAATATAAAGTAAACTACTGGCGTGGCTGTGAAAGGAAGAGCATTGTTTAATTCTCCAACTGTTAATAAAGACCTGGTTTTAAAATAATTCACTTTAAATCACAGGAAGGAGAAATTAAAATTTAGAAGTTGCACAGGTGATTACAGTTACACAACTGATTAAAATAAATATGGCAGTAATAACAGGGCAAAACAATACAAAATTGATCAGGAGACTTACTCTTCTTCAAAGCAGGATTCCATTTTCTGTGAAATTTAAATTACCTGGATAATTATTTCTATACTCAACCACTTTGTCTGCATAGGCAAAGCCTTTTTACAATGTCATCTCAGTTAACATAGCAGATGGCATGGGTTACCAATCCCATCAAGTTATTGTTTTTTTTGTATCAATAATAATAAAGTAACTCCACCTTCAAATGCTCAGCAAATATTAATTCATCATTTTAGCACTCCTACGAGGAGGTAGGAAATTTTAATAAATACAATATAATAAAATATAGTCTAGATTAATTTATTTGAAAGCACCTGTGAAAGACAAGCAGAGAAACTCAAAAAAATTAAATGACTATATTAATTATGTGAAAGAAGGCAATATTGTTTGATGAATCACTCTGCCTTGAAGTAATTTCAGGAGGATCTCATGGGAGAAAAGGACCTGTCAAGGTTTCAAAATTTTTGTTTCCACTCTCTTTTCTCAAGTGAAGGAACAATTAGCACTATTTCCATGGAGACGTGACTAAGTCTAGCCAAGGGGCAAGTCTGCAGGCAGATCGCGGGCCGGCCCGCCTCCCGGGTCCCTGGGATCCTCAACCCACCGCACCTCGTCCGGGGTTGCCGCCCCTCCCGCCGCCCGCGGGTCTGCGTGGCGAGGCGAGTCCACCTAGGTTCTCGTGGGGCTCCGGTCGCCTCTACGCCTGTCCCGAGTCTTCCTCCTTCCTCTCCTAGACCGAGCGCGCCATTTGCGGAAGAGCCTGAGGCTCTGACCTCGTCCCCTGGGCCTCCCGGGCTTCTGGTTCTGCAGGAGCGCGTTCCGACCTGGAGGAGGACGGGCTAGAGCGGGAGGCTGCACCCAGCGCGGAGGGCGGCGCTGGGCGGGCGCGGAGGTGGTCCGGGCGGGCGGAGGCGCGTCCCCAGCCGGGCGGCCGAGGGGGCAGCGCAGGACAACCCCCGGGGCCCCTGAGAACAGGGAAGGGTGCTCACACAGCAGGAGGGCGCGCAAGGTTTGCGGCCTAGCCATTCCACACCTCTCTAAATGGTGGTACCTTATCAAAAGTCGAGGGAGGCAAGGATGTGTGAACTCCGTGCACGGCCTCCCTAATGCAGTAACTCCTGTCTTCCTGCCTGGCACTTTCTTTTGGGAAACCTTAAAAAAGTGTCTGCCCTCGGATAGTCACAGAACTTTCTGATTGTTCCTGTAGGCGGCGGCGTGTCCTGTGAGCATCGTTTGGGCCACAGCAGTGGAGCTGTCACTGTGGGCAAACCTTGCCTCCCAGTAGTACTCCTGAGTTTTATTCACAGGTAACACAGGTGTCTTTGTAGCGATAATTGATGAGAAAGAACATACTTATTTATTCATCTTTAATTTCATAAGTGGTTAGAAATCAAGGGTTTGGATGAGGATACTAGAGTTCAGAGGAAGGAGAAACACAGGGATATAAAACAACAACAACAAAATATTCATCTGACATATTTTCAGCCTTTCTCTTGCCTTGTTGGAGAAAAGGGCCCCTTTTGAAAAAATGCAATGAGATTCAGATAAACTCATTGTTTCTCAGGTGGTGGAGATACTTCTCTTCCTCAGAGTTATTTCTACTTTCGTTCACTCCTTATTCAGAGAGAGAGAAAAGCCTAAGTGAGCGCTGTAATTCAATCCATCAAACCTCTGTCTTCATTTGGATTTTTGTCAGTTGGTTTATTTCTTACAATAAAATAGTCACCTTCTCCCCATGATTCAGATAATAGCTGATTCAGTTGATAGCCTATCTCTATCTACAAAGAATTATTTTTAAAGATTTCAATTATTTATTTTTAGAGAGGGAAACATCGTTGTGTGGCTACCTCTTGGGCACCCCCTACTGGGGACCTGGCCTGTAATCCAGGTGTGTGCCCTGACTGGGAATCAATCCAGTCACCTTTTTGGGTCACAGGGGGCACTCAATCCACTGAGCCACACCAGCCAGGGCTGTCAACAAAGAATTTGGAGAAGATTTTTAAACTAGACACATAAAGAAAGAGTACAAATAAAATCTAACTATTAAGAACACTCAGTGTGTGGTGAAATTATGCATAATTGCAAAAGTTGGTTAGAAAATTTGGCTCTGAGCTTCCTCAGGTTCCTTGGGTACTTTCTGCTCAAAGCAAATACAGTCATAAACTGCTTAACAACAGGGATACATCCTGAGAAATGCATTATTAGGCGATTCCACCATTGTGCAAGCATCAGAGAGTGCACTTACACTGCCTAGATGGTCTAGCCTACTACACATGTAGGCCATATGGTACAGCCTACTGTTCCTAGACTGCAAACCAGTCCAGCATGCTACTGTACTTCTGAATACTGTAGACAATCATAACACTATGGCAAGTACTTTTGTATCTAAACATATATAAACATAGAGAAGGCACAGTAAAATATATGGTATAAAGGATGAATGAATTCACCTGTATTGTGCACTTTCCATGAATGGAACTTGCAAAACTAGAAGTTTTTCTTGGTGAGTCAGTAAGTGAGTGAGTGGTGAATGAATGTAAGGGCCTAGGACATTCCTCCACAGTACTATGGATTTTATAAACACCGTACACTTAGGCTACACTAAATTTATAAAACAACATGAGATTAAATCAAGCACAAGGAAGAATAATGGAATAAAGTGATGTGGTTCACAGGAGTATATGAGGCTGCATATATATGTGTTTATATGCATAACACTGAATTACTGTTTTACAGCAAGATTTTATTTTTATAAGTAGAAAGAGTACACTTTAACATAACAATAAAAAGTGTACTAAATGAATGTGGTTTCCAGAGAGAAAAGGGAGTGGGGGAGAGCAGAATGAGTAAAAAGAGTCAAATATATGCCAACGGAAGGAAACTAGACCTTGGGTGAGGAGCACATAACAGATTACACAGCTGTCAAATTACAATCTTTGTACACCTGAAAAGTAAGTCAGTATTAAGTAGTGTTTCTCCGATGTATTTAATTTAAAAAAGTTTAAAGTATAGTATAGTAAATACATAAACCTATAGCATTGTCACTTTTTATTATCAAATATGTACTGTACATAATTGTATGTGCTATACTTTTATACAACTGGCAGCACACAGTAGGTCTGTTTATGCCAGCATTGCACGAACACGTGAGTAATGTGTTGCACTATGACTTTAAGACAGCTCTGACACCATTAGGCAATAGAAAATATTCAGCTCCATTATACTCTTATGGGATCACCATCATTTATGTAGTCCTGTGGCACATGACTGCTTTGGTTTCTGCAAGGCCACTTTGTAAAATCCTTTACCTGCCACTAGAGGCTGCTCTTAATTCTTAATATGTGAGGACTAATCTACTTAAAAGAGCTTTTTTCCGGAGTCAGTAAGGAACTGGAAATTACTTTGAAAATAGTGTATCTTTGCCATTCACATTTTGATGGTTTTTTTCCATTTACAGTCCTTTCTTTTGTTTTACATTTTTTTTGGTTCATATCAGTTCTGTATCATGTTTTGCTTGTGGTGTCTAAATAAAAGATGAAGGCACGCTTACTTTTGGTGTATGGTTTTGTATGTCAGCACCAGATGTCGACCTGGGATGTTTTTGGCTGTTGTTGCTGAATTTCCCTTTTTTTTTGCAATTAGACAGAAAATCTACCAGTACTTTTTAGTTGTTTATTAAGGCATAATTCATGGCCAAAATTGTATCTATCACTTTTCTTATTAATCATTATGGTGAATTAAATGGTTTTTCTTTGTTACCCACTGTTTTCAATAAAAGGCATAATCAAAAAGGACTTTTTAAATAGGCAAAATATAGTTAGACCTCCAGTAGGCAAGTACTGAGTCAGTGAAGGGGAGGGGTGTGCCTCACCTCCTTGAAGGTAGAGCATCTACATCAATTGTGGACTTCTGCACAGGAGATTAAGGCACTCACCCCCATTTATTAATTTAATCACTTATTTAGATCGGTGTGACTCATGGATATTTATTTTGTACTTTGGGTTATAATTCAATACTACTTCATTTATCAAAGTAATCTAACTTTGGCCATTGGAGCTCTTTTAGTTACTCCTGTGTCCCTCTGACATACCTCCATAATTGCAATGTTTTTGTCTTATGTTGTTTTTCAGTACTTCCATACTTTCTATAAGGAAAGTAAGACACTATAAGATGCTCCAGGCTTGTGTATATTTCCAGCCCCAGTCCTAGAATCAGTCAGTTTTCCACGGAGTCCGGGTTTAGTCTATTGGAGAATAGTCCTGGAAACCAACATGCATACTACATGTGCTCAATACTACTGGGGTGTCATTGCTTCTAGTTTTTGTCAGCTGATAAAGCAAGGAAATATGTGTGTACACTGATCTCTCTGTATATACATATCTGTAAGTATCTCTATATGTAACCATCTGTGACCATATTAAAATAAACAAAAGTTCATACTGATGCCTCACAATCTAATCTATTACCACATGGATTATTCTACCTTCCTTCCCTTGCTTATCTCTAGGCTTCCATTCCAATAGTGAAAAACCTGACTCCCACCATCTGCCATCCATTTGCTTAATTGTTCAATTCTTCCACATGTAGCAGTATTAGAATTGTTAACCAGAACTCCTTTGGGAAAAACTACATCAACTGAAGTATAATGCTTCTGTATTGTTTTTTCTGCTCTTAGTCTTATAGATTCCACTAATCATCACAATTACACAGGTCAGCTCCTTTTCCTCTACCCCATTCAGTGAAGTTGTAAATAGATTTGTAATAATTTAAATAGTTTTAGTCACATTCTCCATTCTGGATCTTCTGTCCTCCTAAATGAATTTTTTCCCCTAATTTGTACATGTTAATGTTTATTCTTTGTGCTGTAAAATTCTGTGGGTTTTGACAAATGCAAGAGATTGGGCTTTAGATACAGCTTGGAGGCACCCTTATATATATATGACAGTTATAGCCATGCAGTCATGGAGCCCTCGGGGTCGCGAGTAGAATGAAAAACAGGAGGAAGGAGCACAAACTCCTGGGAAATACCAATACTTAAGGCTATCAGGTGTAGGAAGAGAAACCAGAAAAAGAGAATGAGGAGTAGTCAGAGATTGCGAGAGACAGCTCTAAAGAAGCCAGGAGAGGAAAATGTCAAGAAGGAGAGTGTAAAAGGTTGAGTCGTGTCCCCCTGATCAACCAAGTTCATATGTTGAAGTCCCCCCAAATTCAGAATGTAACCTTATTTGGAGATAGAGTCTCTACTAGAGATAATCAAGTTACAGGGAGATCGTTAGGGTGGGCCCTGATCTAATATGACTGGCATCCTAATAAAAAGGAGAAATTTGGACACAGACACATGCGGGGAGGGGGCCCTGTGAAGATGAGGATAGCTGCCTACATCATGAGTAGAGAATTGGAACAGGCCTTTCTTCTTCAGCCCTCAGAAGTAAACAATTCTGCAGACACCATAATTCAGCCGTCTAGGCTTCAGAGCTGCGATACAGTAAAAGTCTATTGTGTAAGCCACCAGTTTGTAGTACTTGGTTATGACAGTGTTAGCAAACTAACACAGAAGAGTGATTTCAGATGCAGAAATAATATTATGGGTGAATTGAGACACGAATATCAGGTGACCAAATGAAGATTAATCATAGATTTTGCTTTAAATAAACTTGGTGATACAAGGAAGAAACCCTTGTATCTTAAGGCAGTTTCTTAAGGCTCTCATCACTTGTGAATTCCTGCATCATTGTACTTGATTCTGTTGCTACTTCTATCCACCTAACATTAAAAAACATCAAATTAGTATTTCTAAGCCTTTATTTTCAGTGTGTTATTTCTCTATTTAAAGATTTTAGTAGTTCTTTTATGATTTTGTTAAAAGTAACATTTGCTAAGTGGAACACAGGATGCTTGATAGTGAGTTGCACTTCAGCAATAGACCAGAAGAGAAACTGAAATAGAGAAGTTTTGTTACTCACAGGTCCTGGCAGAGGTACACAACACACTTCAAAGGGCTGTATGGGAAGGTCAAGGTAAAGTAGAGACAGGGAGAGAGAGGCAACACCTGGGGAACATGCTTTGTTAGGTTCATGGGGGATTTGAGGTTTCCAGGCTAAGGTGGAACTGATCAATTCAAACTAGAAGAGCAGGGTTTTGACAAGCCCCCCAGGAGCGTCCTGGGAGGCAGGGGAGACTTGATCACAAGGGCTGTTGGGAAGACATGCTGGGAATTGACATTTGCTTGTGACTCTGCAGGCTCTTATCTAGGGGATGTGCTACCTGAGGGAGTCTAGTGTCTGATTAAGGTTCCCACAGGCCATTGGCCAAGCCAAATGGATGCCGAGGTAGCACTACAACGGAGGGACACAACTACACAGTCCCAACACTGTCCTTACCTGCCTATGAGATAAAGGCCTCAGGTTAACTTCAAGACTTCACATATTCTGGACCCTACTACACCAGGTCAGGGTTACTTTTCACCGTTACGATCCTGCATTCAGCCCTGGTCCCTCACCCTTTTCTACATGCATATATCCAGTTTATGAAAAACTCTATCCTCCCCGCTTTGTCGTGTCCCTCTAGCTATGTGTTACTGATTCTTCAAGTCGGAGTTTAGATCCTCATTCTGTTAGGACTTGGCCAACTCCAAATTATTGATTAAGGCTAACTTCTGTTATTAAAGTACCAGTCAAAAGATAATAATTTACATTTATTTACCATTATACAGTTAAAGATATATATTGAGAGGTAAAGAGTGGACAGTTAGGAATATTTCTAAATAATCCTAGTCAGAGAATCCTGCATTTCTCTGAAAACCCCCACATGATAGGTCAGTTAACTGGTATAGCCGGGCAAAGGTAGCTTAGCGCAGCCCTGGGAGGCACTTTGTATTGGTGTTGGGTTTTAGCACATCGATAATGTGTGTGCCTCCCTGCCCCCAGCTGAATTCTCAGCCAACTGAGAGATAAATAGGGGACTATTTATGGTAATAGGTTGGGGGACATAGTTTCAGTGTGCAGCAATACTACTGAACCCAAAGCGCTAGGTGGGCTCACCACCCGGTCACAGCCCCACGGCAGCGTTATGCCCACTTCCCTTCCCCACAGGGAGCCTACGTGGCTAAGTGTGCTCTGCTGCTGAAAGCCGGTTAGAGTGTATGCTTTCTGAACAGGAAGGCTCCTGGAAGAGGAAAGAAAGGGGAGGGGAGGACTGACCCATGTATTCCCAGTTCCTAAATACCATAAGAAAAGTGAGCAAGAGGCAGATAAAGGACAGTCCTTACGTTCTGTTGGAAGGTACCTCCACCTTGAAGGATGCATTAAGAGTTGAAAATAAATTCTCTCCTAACATTTGGAAAGAAAGAAAAGGAATGACTCCTGCGGGAGAAGTTTCCTAGGGATTTATAGTATTTGCATCAACATTCTGGAAAACTGTAGAATGGAATTTTTCTCTTCTACCAATTCTGAAATAACCAAAATATCGCCCTAATTCTTGAGTTTACTTTGTAGATAGTTACGCCCTTGAGTTAATACTCATAATTTCCTCTTGTTGACAGTGTCTCATTTGAAAAAGATTGGCAGTTGACAAAACAAGACATGCCTAAAACTATGGCCATATCAGTGTTTACAGAAGATTTTGTATACTTCAATGTTTTTCCTTATTACCTCAAAATAAAGAAACTTCTCTCCAGATACCATCAAGAAATATGAAAATAAAAATATCCATGTGAGAAAAATCTAAGCATGACAGCCAGAACTAAGACTTAGGGTAGATTCTGGGGCACAGTTACATGAAACATGAATTCGGTGAGTGGGGTTCAAAGATCAGATCTTAGTTGACCACCGGGACACTTCTCAGTTCTACAAACCAAGGCCAGCTCCTCTGAATAGAATTGTAGGTTCCAGGTTGCTTGTTACATTCTCATTTTATGACTGTACATTTGACTTTTAAAAATTTAAGCTGAGCTTTGACACTACATGTTTAAGCACTGACTAATCCTAGCTGGATCTATAGTGTAGTCTATCACTTTATACTTAAAAGAAGCACCCTGGCTGGTGTAGCTCAGTGGATTAAGTGTGGGCTGTGAACCAAAGGGTTGCTGGTTCAATTCCCAGTCAGGGCACATGCCTGGGCTGCTGACCAGGTCCCCAGTGGGGGCCATGTCAGAGGCAACCACACATTGATGTTTCTCTCCCTCTCTTTCTCCCTCCCTTCCCCTCTCACTAAAAATAAATAAATAAAATCTTTAAAAAAAAAGAAAACACACACACACAGTCCTATACTTACCCCACACTAGGTACTTGTTAGTTTTCCATGCATTTTGTCTAAATTTTACAGCTATCTTTTTGATAAACTTCAAGTTTGGACTTTTCTGAAAAATCAGACCATGGATTCTCCTTCTTATCATGTTGTGGATAAGTCTTTTAGGAAGAGCATGCATTTATTTGAGCTTTTATCAATCCTTAGCCCTAAACCTTTAATTCCTTGTGTAGGAATCAGTTGCATCACTCAGGGATAATCATTTTTATAATGTTGACACAGATCCTTCCCATTATAATACACCTTCAATTTATCTTGAAGTGATTTACAAGATATATTGATTAGAGTTATAGATTTTATGATACTTTACTTAAAAGTTGTTTTACTTCTTTCCTCTAAGGGATGATGGCTGAGGAAGAACGATGGCACTATTTTCCTAAAACCTTTAACAGGCTAAAACAACTAGATCCATGCTCTGTATCCTGTAATTCTGGGGTCAGAATAATCAGCCCATGTGTTAGAGTAGACGGATGCAAAACCAGTATTTGGGAAGATCTTGCTTTGCACAATGGTTCTACTTTTTGAGTGGATTTCCATTCAGACAGTTGCTTCTCAACTTTTATAATATGTCAACATAACCCCCAGTTCATCTGACTGTTAAAGTATCAGGGGAGGAAATCCGCACTCAAACTCACTATTTTGATAAAATTTATTAAAACTCAGTTGAAAATGTTATTTTGAGAGACTGTCTAAAGGATATAGTCCATTTCATTTGTCTAAGTAATCTTAAACTTAGTTTTAGTTAAGCCAGGTATCAATATATACTTGGATGCTATTATCTTACCTTTCTGTAGAATTGCTTTAAGAATTGACTTTTGAATTTAGCAAGGTGACTTCAAAAGCACAGTTTTAGTGAAATGGTGGGGATGAAAGCTCAGTTAGAATGGGCTCAAGAAGAAATTTTAGATAAGCATAGACGACTGTTTGTTGTTGTTGTTTTTAGTCTTTTATTCTTTGATAAAAAAAATGGTGCCAGATTCTAGCAGACCTTGGGCATAAAAATGTTGTATAATATTGGTAGAACAAATAAATGAATATCTCTAGGTGCACACATATAAATATTTAGGGATCCCAATGGTGGAATTGCAAGGTTTGATGTCATACCCATTTAAAACCAGAAAGTTTTTGATAATTAAAAAAGTATTTTATTGATTATGCTATTACAGTAGTCTCAATTTTTCCTCCTTTGTGTCCTTCTGCTGGGTATCCACCTTCCATCCAACAATGTCCCCAACCCCTTAGTTCATGTCCATGGGTCGTGCATATAAGTTTTTTGGCTTCTCCATTTCCTATACTCTTCTTAACATCCTTCTGTCTACTTTGTTCCTACCAATTATGCTTCTTAATCCTTACACCTTTTTCTTCATTTCCCCCCACCCCCTCCAAGCTGATAACCCTCCAAATGATCTCCATCCTATGATTCTGTTCCTGGTCTGATTGTTTGCTTAGTTTGGTTTTGGGTTTTTTTTTTGTCAGATTCAGTTGTTCATAGTGAATTTGTTGCTATGTTAATGTTCATGGCTTTGATCTTCTTTTTCTTAAATAAGTCCCTTTAACATTTCACATAATAATGGCGTGGTGACGATGAACTCCTTTAGCCTTATCTTGTCTGGGAAGCACTTCATTTGCCCTTCAATTCTAAATAATAGCTTTGCTGGATAGAATAATCTAAGTTGTAGGTCCTTGCGTTTCATCACTTTGAATACTTCTTGCCTGCCAGTCCCTTCTTGCCTAGAAAGTTTCTTTAGAGAAATCAGCTGATAGTCTTATGGGAATTCCTTTGTAGGTAACTCTCTACTCTTCTCTTGGTGTTTTTAAGATTCTCTCTTTATCTTTAACCTTTGACATTTTAATTATGATGTGTCTTGGTGTAGTCCTCTTTAGATCCAACTTGTTTAGGACTCTCTGTGCTTCATGGACTTGCATATCTATTTCCTTTGCCAAATTAGAGGCGTTTTCTTTAATTATTTTTTCAAGTAAGTTTTCTTGCTCTTCCTCTTCTCCTTCTGGCACCCCTGTGATTTGGATGTTGGTACATTTAAAATTACCCCAGAGGTTCCTAAGCCAATCCATGTATTCTTTTAAAATTCTTTTTTCTTCTTGCTGTTCTGATTGAATGCTTTTCTCCTTCCTTAGGTTCCAAATCGTTGATTTGATCCTCAGCTCCATCCTCTCCGCTGTTGGTTTCCTGCAGATTTTTGTTTATTTCACTTAGTGTAACCTTCATTTCTTCCCTTACGTTTTTGCAATGAGTTTTTTGAGCATTCAGATAACTAGAGTTTTCAACACTGCATGTAATAGGTTGGTTATCTCCACTTCATTTATTTTTTTTCCCCCTGGGGTTTAGTTCTGTTCTTTCATTTGGGCTATATTTCTTTGTCTCTTCAATTCACCAGCTCCCCTGTGTTGGTTTCTGTATATTAGGTAGAGCTGCTTTGACTCTCTGTCTTAGAAAAGGCACTTGTAAATTATGTGGGGAAGAGACTTAGGTAATTGCCAGGGCGAGGCAACCCACTTCACCACTGTGTGGCTCTGTGTAGTGGGAAGGCTCAAAGAGGGGACAGTACTGCTGCCCGGCTTCTGGAGGTTTGCCCAGCACTCGCCGTTTTCAGTCACTTCACCCACTTCTCCTTTGCAACTGGCAACCTTCCAGCTGTTGCCCTAGTGGCAAGTCCCAGAGTAGGTGGGTTTGCATACATTCTAAGTCTGTGTGGTCTCTTTAAACAGACTCTCCTGAAAACCTGGCAGTTTCTTCCACTGTCCCAATACCCACTGTTTTTTACAGCCAAAAGTTATGGTGCTTTATCTGCTTGGAGCTGGAACCCTGTGCTGTGGGGTCTGGCTTGGCACTGGGATCCTTCACTCCCAAGGTATCCCTCCCAGTTTTTTGTTTTGTTTTGTTTTAAATATTTTTATTTATTTATCTTTAGAGGGGAAGGGTAGGAGAGAGGGAGAGAAATATCAATGTATGGTTGCCTCTCGTGTGTCCCCTGCTGGGAACTGGCCTGCAACCCAGGCATGTGCCCTGACTGGGAATCAAACCACCATCCTTTGGTTCTCAGGCCCGCACTCAATCCACTGAGCTACACCAGCCAGGGCATCCCTCTCGGTTTTTATCCACCACATGTGAATGTGAGATCACCCGTTCCACCATTGCCTCTCCATGCCACACAGTGACTCCACCCCTCCTATCTGTCTGGATGAATGTAGCTTCTTTAAATCCTTGGTTGTTGGACTCCCATACAGCTCAGTTTTCTGATGGTTCTGGTTGTTATTTGTTTTGAGATATGGTTGTACTTCTTTCTGTGGTTGTATGAGGAGGCAAAGCATGTCTATCTATGCCTCCATCCTGACCAGACTGTTTTTGCTAAATATGTTTTCAAAAATGTTTAGCATAGGTAACTCTTTAGATGAATTTTGCAGTTAAGAGAAAAGATCTAGAGAAAGAAACAGGATCAAGAAATTTTTTTAACTTTTGGGGAAATAATATTTTTTGGCTGATGCAAAGAGTCCAGTAGAGAAGTAAACACCAATGATGTAAGAGAGAACGTAGATTTAGTAGTGCAATGTTTTTAAAGTTGAATAAGGATGGGACTTAGCACACTGGCCTTAGCTATGAGCTTACTGGTAATAGCAAAGAAGGTAAAGAATATGGCTACGAGTGCTGGTATCTTATTCTAGTGTATGGCAACTGTAATTAATGTAAAAGTTTTATGATGGGCATAGGTTTTTTTACTTTCAGAGACTATGTAGTGAAAATCCTTTTATCCTTGTATACTATGTAAAGATCTTTGTCCAGGATATACAGGATAAATCTCTAGGAATTGCATCACCATGTCAAAAGATATCATATTTTAAATTGTAATACTACAGTATATGTTGCCAAATTCTCATGGAAAGGACTTTTTCAATGCACTCTGCCAGCAGCAGTGGTGAGAGGGCCATTTTCCCATCCCCTCACCAACAGTGACTTTTCCCAATCTCTTTAATTTTGGTGATCTGACTGGTAAAAATTGGAAATGGTATTTATTTTGATTTTATATATTTGAAGACATTCTCTCCCTTTCTCTCTCTCTTCAATTTCTGATTGATTTTTAAAAGCATCTTTATTGAGACATAATTCATATACCATAAAATTCACCCATTTAAAGCATACAATTAAATGATTTTCAAGATTCATCTGTCTTGTAGCATGTATCAGAACTTCACTCTATTTTCAATAATATTCCATTATATTGACAGACCATATTTTTAAATCCTTCATCTTTTGGGTTGTTTCCATTTTTGACTATCATGAATAATGTTGCTATGAACATCTGTGTGCAAGTTTTTGCATGGGCTTATGTTTTTATTTCTCTTGGATATATACCTAGGAACAAAATTGCTGGGTAATAAAATATCTCTATATCTAATATTTTGAAAAACTGCCAAACCGTTTTCCAAAGCAGCTGCATCACTTTACATTCCCACCAGCAGTGAATGAAGGTGCCAATTTCTTCATGCCCCTGCCAACAGTTGTTATTGTCTGTCTTTTTTATTATTGCCATCGTAGTGGGTGGGAAGTGACATCACATTGTGTTTTTTATTTTATTTTCAATTACAGTTGATATTTAACATTATTTTATATTAGTTTCAGGTATTCGGGTACACTATGATGTTTAGACATTCATATACTTTACAAAGTGATCCTCCCAGTACTTTAAGTATCCACCTGGCACTATGCTAGTTATTACACTATAATTGACTATATTCCCTGTGCTGTACTTAACAACCCCCTGACTTTTATGGTTTTAATTTGCATTTCATTAGTGGCTAATGATGTTGAGCATCTTTTCATGTGCTTATTGGATATTTTTATATCTTGGGAAAATATCTATTCAAATATTTTACCTACTTTTAAATTGGGCTATTTGTCTTTTTATTATTGAGGTGTAAGAGTTATTTTTATATTGTGCACACAAAGCTTTAATCATGTACATGATTTGCAAATATTTTCATCCCTTCTACAGGTTGTCATTTTACTTTATTGAAAGTATCATTTACAACACAAAAGTTTTTAATTTTGATATAGTCTAATTTACCTATTTTGTTGTTGTTGCTTATAGTTTTGGTGTCATGGCTAAGAAATCACTGCTTAATTCAAGGTCACAAAGATTTACTTTTAAGTTTTCTTCTAGGAGTTTTGTAGTTTTAGCTCTTAGATCTATGGTTCATTTTGAGTTAATTTTTATGTACGGTGTACAAAAGGGGTCAACTTAATTTTTTTTTTGTATGTAGATATTCCATTATCCCAGTACCACTTGTTGAAAAGACGTTTTTTCTTACCTTTTAATTGTCTTGGCACTCTCGTCAAAAATCAAGTGGCCGTAAATGTACAGACTAATTTCTGAAACCTCAATTCTATTTTATTGACCTCCATGTCTATCCTTATGTCAGTACCACACTGTATTGATTACTGCAGCTATGTAGTAAATCTTAAAATTGAGAAATGTGAGTTCTCCAACTTTGTTCTCATTTTTTAAGATTCTTTTGGCTGTTCTGTGTACCTTGCATTTTCATATGAATCTTATGATCAGCTGCCAATTTTTGCCAAAAAAAGCACGCTGGGATTTCATAGGGATAACATTGTGTCAATTTCTGGAATATTGCTATTTTTACCAATATTAAGTCTTCCAATTTATGAACCTGAGGAGTCTTGCCATTCATTTAGATCTTTAATTTTTTCAATGTTTTATAGTTTTAGGTGAACAAGGTTTACACTTCTTTTGTTAAATTTATTTCTAATTATTTTATCCATTTAGGTAGTGTTGGAATGGAATTGATTTTAATGTCATTTTCAGAATTATTATTGCCAGTGTATAAAGCCACAACTGATTTTTTGTGTTGACCTTGTATCCTGCAACCTGCTGAACTCATGTAGTAGTCCTTACAGTGTGCATCTTCCATGCATAAGAGCATGCCATCTGATGCTGGAGATCATTTGATGTTTTCCTTTTCCATCTGGATGTCTTTCACTAATCATTATTACTTTTTACCTAAATGCCCTCATTAGAATGTCTGGTACAATGTTAAGTAAACTGACAGAAGAGAACCTCCCTGTCCCATTCCTAATCTTAGGGGGAAAGCATTTAGTCTTTTACCTATAATTGTGAGGTGAGGTGTTGGTGTTTCATAGATGTCCTTTAACAGGTTGAGGAAATTCCCTTGTATCCATAGCTTGTTGAATGTTTTACTGTGAAAGGGTATCATATTTTGTCAAATGTTTCTTCTGCACTTGTAGGGAGGATCATGCAATTTTTGTTCTTATTCTGTTAACTTGGTATATTACATTGGTTGATTTCATATGCCAAATTCATTCCTGGATGAATTTCTCCTGGCAGTTGGTCGTGGTCTTTAATATTTTTTTTATGTTGCTGAATTTGATGTGCTAGTATTTCACTGAGGATCTTTGTGACTGCATTCAAAAGAGCTACTGGTTGTAGTTTTGGGGTTATTTTTTCTTCTGATTTTTTTCTTGTCTTTACCTGGTTTAGTAACAGAGCAATAATGACCTCACAGAAGGAATTGGAGGTGTTCCCTTTCCTTCTGTTCTTTTACATACAATATAAATGCTTTATTAACAGTTGAATGTCATCCCCATGGACCATCTGGTCCACCCAGACATCCAGGACCCAGACACCAACTCAGCACAGCCTTCAAGCCTCTCACTCCAATTGGGTGCCGCCCTTGAGCATGGGACATTTCCCATTGCAGATGATAGGGCGGCTTGTGCCATTGTGAATTCCACACACTCCTGCGTGCACTGTCCCTGGGAGCCAGTCCTGTTCAGCACCTTAGTGATCCTGGCTAGCTTGATAGGTTGCACATGACTCATGTCCATGGTAGTGGCAGTGGTCTGGCAGAGAGGCTTCCCTTCTATTTTTCACAAGAGTTTGTGAAAAAGGAATTTGGGTTAATAATTTTTTTAAATGTTTGGTAGAATTCACTAAGAAAGCCATTTAGTCCTGGGCTTTTTTTGTGGGGATTTAAAAAAAATTACTAAGTCAGTCTCTTTACTTGTACATTTATTCCGAGTGTCTATTTCTTCTTGAGTCAATTTGATAGTTTGTATTTTTCTAGGAATTTATTCTTTTTGTCTAAGTGATATAATTTATTGGCATACAGTTGTGCATAGTTTTTCTCTTATAATTCTTTTTATCTCTACAAGTTTGGTAGTGTTATCCCCTTTTTCACCCCTGATTTTGGAAATTTAAATCTTATTTTTTCTTGATCAGCCTTGGCAAAGGTCTGCCAATTTTGTCATTATTTTTAAAGAACCAATTTTATGTTTCATTGATATTTTCTGTTATGTGATTTATTTCTACTTTAATCTTGGTCATTTCCTTTTCTCTAGTTGCTTTGGGTTTAGTTTGCTCTTCTTTTTCCAGTTTGTCAAGGTGGAAGCTTCAATTATTGATTTGAGAGCTTTCTTCCTTATTAATGTAGATATTCACAGCTATGGATTTCCCTCTGAGACTACTTTTGTTGTATCCCATAAGATTTGATGTGTTGTGTTTTTGTTTTCATTCATCTCAAAGTACTGTCTAATGTCTCTTGTGATTTGTTCATTGATTCTTTGGTTATTTTGAACTGTCATTTAATTTGTGCATACTTATAAATTTCCCAAATTTCCTTTTGTTTTTGATTTTTAACATAATTCCACTGTAGGTGGAGAACATTATTTTATATGATTTGAATTCCTTAAATGCATTAAATCTTATTTTATGTCCCATAGAACTTTGCGTGTGCACCTGAGAAGACCAGGTATTAAATTGGTGTTGGGTGCCGTGTTCTGTACATGTTGGGGGAATTCTCTTTTCATAATCATAATTTTTGATGTAGGAAAGGATGTATTACTCTGAGAAAGATAAAGAGAGCAACTCTGGTTGATAGGACTACTGACTATGTAAGTTACGTGTATAGAAAATAAGAGTTATGAGTATTCTGTAAAAACTATGTTGCCCTCACTCTGACCTCTGGACCTTATCCTTCCTTAGATTATAAGATCATATTCTTTTAATTAGACATGTATAATTCTCCCTAGGTATTTAAAAATACATAAGGTAACATGACACATGGTTAAATTAACAAAACAATATTTTTTAGGCTGTGTGCTTCATCCTTCTTCATTAATATGCTTTTTTTTTTTTTTTTAATGTACCTTAGTTTCCTCCCTGGGGCAGGGAGAGGTTTGTTTGTATTTCACATGGTCCCAGAAGACCAATGATTGACTGCCTTTGTTTGGATGATAATAACTATTACATTGATCTTAGTAACCAAGACTATTATATAAAATTTTATCTCTCACTTTTAAAATGGAGGAAAAATTGCCTGTAGACTAATTAGAAGATTCCTTCAGTTACATGCTGATATGTGATACTAATTACAATTCTATTTCCTTCCTTTTCAAATGAGAGCTCCCTTCCTCTTCTTCTCTTTTCTTTTTTCCTTTCTTCTGTCTATTCAGTAAAAATTGTTGACCCTTTCAATTAACCTTAGTAATTTATTTTCCATAACATTCTCCCCTAGCTACATAATTAATTTGTGTTCGTGTGGGGGCAGGGAGGGAAAGTGTGGAGCAACATCATGTTGGGGGTCTTTTCATTGAAAGTGAGAGAAACTCAATTTAAACTAATTTAACTGCACAGAAGATTTATAGATTCATGTATTTCAAAGATCTAAGGACAGTCTATATACAGGCAACTAGATTCAGGGGCTCAAGTAATAGTCAGGACTCTATCCTTCTACTCTAAACTGTTTATTTCTGCTCAGCTTCTCTGTGACAAGATCAGCTTCAAAGGATCTGCTAGCTTAGCAGCCCCAGTAGAAAGAAAAATGTTTCTTCTTTAATGCCCATACATCATAACCCCAAAATACATTAATTTTCTCTGCTTTGGTAGAGTGGCCACTCGCATTTACCAATGTGCTGTCAGAATGGGTACTGTGGGGGGAAGGATGGGAGGTGAGGGAACCAGCTCTCTGACTTTTAATTCAGTCAAGACCACGTGGAGTCCCGATGACGAAAAATTCAATTTAAGAACCAGCTTTCCCTTTGAATGAAAATATAAACATCTTTTGAATTAAGGCAAATTCTTGAATCTAGAAGTAGAAACAATTTTAAGGAGACAAATTTCTACATCTTGGGAGAAGGAAAATTGCCGCTGTTACAGAGACTATAAGGCTTCTGCGTGATCCAGCACTCCCCTGTCGTTTCGTTTAGTGAGGCTCCAGAGAAGGAAGACAACTTTTTAAATAATAGCTTTATCGAGATATAAGTCATACATCATAAAACTAACCCTTTTAAAGTATTGCCATTCAGTGGATTTTTGTGTGTGTGTATATTTACAGGGTTGTGGAGCCATCACTATTATCTAGGGTTAGATCATTTTCATCACCTCAGAAAGGAAGCATCAGCACTCATTTCACATATCCCTCTCTCAGGCCCCTGGGAACCACTTGCCTACTTTCTATCACTGTAGATTTGCCTACTCAGGACATTTCATAAACATAGAATACAGGGTCTTTTGTGACTGTCATCTGTCACTTGGCATAATGTTTTCAAGGTTCATCCACGTTAAAGCATATATCATTACTTTATTCTTTGTTATGGCCAAATAATATTCCACTGTATAGCTATACCACCTTTTGTTTATCCATTTATCAGTTGACGGACAGTTGGGATATTTCCACTTTTTGGTTATTTATGAACATTAATATAGCAGTTCTTATGTAGGCATGTATTTTCAATTCTCTTGGGTATATTCTTAGGAATGGAATTGCTGGGTCACTTGGCAAGTCTACATTTAACATCTGAGGGAATGGGGCAGTTAACGTTGATGGTTCATCAGTGGTACTTTCCAATGTACCTGTGTGCCCCGCCCCCCCCCCCCCCAAAAGAGAACACACTGCTCCAGCTCCTTTTCCTTTACTACAGGGAATAATGTGTTCCAAATGTTGTCTATCATAACTTTTCCCATATGTTAAAAATATCCAGGTCCTGAGTGGACTCCTTCAGGGTCAGTCTGTTTCATTTGTCTTTTCCAAACAAAGGATACACCTTGCAGCTTGTTATATCCTAAGGGCAATGGGTGGGAAAGGAGCCCTGGGGAAATGAAGACACAAAGCAAAACAAAATGTGTAGTTCCACTTTGTATCATTCAGAGGTCAGTTTAGGAAATACAGGAGATGTTCCAAGCAGAAAAGGACTTTTTTTCAGGGAATTACGCACTTACATATCATTATAGGATCTGGAGAAATAGAAGTTAGAGGGTCACTGCCAGGCTCCCGGCTTCAAGGTTGCACATCTCTACTTTTCTGAGCCAGATACCAGAAACCCCTCATGTTATCCAGAAGTCAGGAAGTGCTAGTGTCATATCAGCGCATCCTTGCACCACAGAAATGGCAAATACACAAGAGTGTAGTATCCAGAGGCTGCCAACTCATGTCTACCCCAGAAACTGGTTTCCCCTGCACTATCCTAGAAAGTGTTCTCTGATCATCCTTCTCTTTTTTCCTTCCAAATTTCATGCAAGTGCATAATGACAGCAGAACACACTAGTAAATCACATAGAAACCTAGGAGCTGCCATTTTTAAGATCTCAGCCTGGCAACAGAGGGAGATCAGTACATAGAAGGTGGCAGAAATATTGGCCCAGTGACAGTAGACAACATCTAGTACATCTTTAAATCTATTTAAATTGTCTTAGATACTAAACATTTTATGTATATATGTAGCAAATACAAATATTTAAGGGCTCTCTAGTGGAAAAGCAGGTCATAATACTGCCGATTGCTGGAGTTAGTCACTGCCTTCCTGCATTCTCCTTGCCCATTTGTCTCATCTTACTCCACTGCTACCCTGACTCAATTTTTCCAATTTTTCTTTCTGTTGTCTTCTATAATCACTCTTAAATCTAGGACAACCAGTACCTGAAACAAGGTTTATCGCGTAACAGGTACTTTATAAATCTTAGTTATTTGAATGAACGCCTTATCCAGTATTCTCTTCATTACCATTCTTTCCTCCAAGCCTCTTTCTCTCTCACTCGTTCTTCAATTACTGTAACTCCAGGCACAATTGCTCTCAGTCCACAGCATTCTCCTCACCTGTCTTGTGGGATGGCTAAATAATACTGTAATATCTATTGACAAGTTCAAGGTTAGGCAGTGATTGTCATTGGGGGTGATTTGACCTCCTAGAGGATATTAAGCAATGTCTGGAGACGTTTTTTGGTTAGGGGGAGGCGCCACTGGCAACTAGAGAATGGTGAGGCCAGGGACGCTGCTAAACATTCTACCACATGCAGGACTGCCCTCCACAGCAAAAAATTCACAGGCCCCAAAAGTCAATAGTGAGAAACCCGTATTTAGAGTATGGAGGAAGGAGAGGGTGGGGGAGGGGAATTTAATGCAAAAGGAAAGGAGTAAAGATAAAATCCAGCAGAGGTGGGCGAACATGTTCTGTAAAAGATCCAGATAGTAAATAGTTTGGGCTATGTGGACCTTAAGATCACTATTGCGGTAGCACACCACTCAGCACTACCACTCAGCACTACTGTTGAAGTAGGAAACTAGACAGAATCAACACATACATGAATGAGTGTGGCTGTGTTCCAACAAAACTTTAAGGACACTGACATTTGAATTTCATATAATTTTCACATGCTATGAACTATTATTTTTCTTTTAATTTTTCAACCATTTAAAAAGTAAGAACTATTTTTAGCTTGCAGGTCTTACAAAAATAATCAGGCAAAGTTGCTAACCCTGATAGGGGAAGGAGGAAGAGTAAGGACTGGAAATAAATAACTAAATAACTATCGTAGGGCACCATGTTAGCTTGGTGTTTATATTAGATAGGGGAGGCTAGATTACGCTGAGGTAACAGACAACCTCAAAATTTCAGTGAGTTACAATAACAAAGGGTACTTCTTAGTCACAATGCGTGGGCACTGTGTAGCTGAAGTTCTGCTCCCTGTTGTTTTCATTCTACATTCAGGCTAAATAAGCAGCCTCTATCTGGAGCATTGCTGGATCTAGCGGCAGAAGGAAAATGTAGAACATGGCAAACCACTGCTGGCTCTGAACACTTCTGCCTGAAATCAACACACATCACCTTCACTCACATTTCACTAGCCAAAGCACATCACAAACCCATGCTAGACTTCATTGGGTGACATAATGGAATCCTCTCCCAGGGAGGGAAGTGACAATTTGTGAACAATAACATAGTCTGACACATTGCCTCTCCTTAGTGCCTAGGCTTGGTTATTTCTGAACCAAAACATGAACGAAGCTCAGAGGCAAATTGTTATAAGATAGCTTATATAGTGAGAAGGCAGGGTCTATTTATTTTTCAGAGTGATGGGTTATAATACTAGAATTTTCTTACACAATAGGGAATTAGTTAGTGGCTACCTCGTGTCAACCTTGGGTAACACATTGTTTAGTTTATGATTTCGGAGGTATAAACAAGAAATGACCCAGGTCAAGTTAGTCCTGAAAATGAAGGTAAATTAAGCTTTGCTTATGTGACTAAACTGGTTTTGACCGCTTAGGGTGTTTTCAAGGTTGGCCTTCATTAGTTTTTTTATTTTAACTTATCTAAAGTTTACGGAACAGTTGTTTCCCATCGTGCATCCTTTGCATACATTTTTGCATTTAATTCTCACAACAACCGGTTGAGGTAGTTATCACTTTGATCTCTACTTTATAGATGAGGAAACTGAACAATAAAGACATTAAGGGCATCGGACTGCCAAGTAGCTGCAATTCAAATCCAGATCACCCTAACTTTAACATGTGTTTCTCCTCTGACATAGTGGTTAAGGACATAGGTTCTGATGATGAACTTCCTGGATTCAAATCCTGGCTGGTACCAGCTACTACTTTTATGGCCCTGGGCAAGTTCTCTAACTTCTTTCAGTTTCTCCATCTGTAAAACAGAGGTATTAATGGTACCATGTCATGGGTTTTCTCTAAAATTTAAGTGTAAAAATCAATGCACTTGCAGTGCTGGTGTTTAGAATGGTACCTGGCAAATTTAAAAATTGTTTGATCTTACTGTTATTTAACAAGGTTTTGGAAATCTCCATAGGTAATTTTACCCTTTTATGGCTCTTTATCCCTAATCTCCTTTGAGAATTACTGTTCCAGATTTTTGTTCCCATCTCCTATTCGTCTATTTTTGGACTAATACTTCACAACATGGAGGGTAAACTATAGGAATACCATTGCCTTCCACCCAGCTGTATACCTTTGCTTCCCAGGACTTCCTTGCATGTCACTTTTACATTCCTGGTTCATTATTTAAACTTCCAGTTTATTTTATGTGGGTGCACAGCAACGATCTGTAACACAGGAATAGGCTGCCCAGAGGGAAGGCAGTACCACTGTCTCTGCCTCTAGCTATGTGACCGTGCTTATCATTTCTCCAGTTATGTTTTTCCCCAGTTATGTTTTTAAAGTTGATGGTTTTACTGTGGTTTAATTTTGAGAACAACATACGAAAATTTTCCCTGTGAAAGTTGTGACAAAACCAAGTCAGTACAGTAGTAAGTTGTGCTTGGCACAGGTCTATCTATTGGTCATCAGCCTTTTAAAAACCAGATACCGTTGTCTTGGCCAGGTGGCTCAGTTGGTTAAAACGCTGTCCCGTACACCTAAGTGTTGCAGGTTTGATCCTGGTTGCAATGCAAAAGGGAGGCAACAGATCAATGTTTCTCTCTCACATCGATGTTCTCTTTCTCTCTCTCTCTCTCTCTGTCTCTCCCCCTTCCTCTCTAAAATCAACAAGGATATCCTTGGGTGAAGATTTTAAAAATTTTAAAAAAGAGAGAGAGAAGGCCTGGTGGGCTGGTGAATTAATTATGGCAAAGTGTGCACAGCTCTTCTTCATGTGGGGTAAAGGGATTAAACATTTCCTGCTCAATTTTACTGCTTAAAATAGAATGAAACAGAATGGCTTGTAGACAAGCTGAAATCTGTTTTACTTACCATTGTATATTTTTTCCTTTAAAAATTCATTTATTATATAAAGCTGAAGAATAAACCATTTTAATTCCTTATTTGTATACTTGAAACGATACTAGACTTCAAGTGCTGGTTTTGATTGTGGTTAATTTAAAGTTCATAGTGTCGTTGTCCTGATGACTTAGAATGTTAATGTGTTTTTTTTTCTGAAGTAATTTAAAATAATAGTTTTTAAGTTTTGGTCTGGAAATTTCTTCGTTTTTATCTTTTGATTTCTTCCCAGTCTACATGTAAATTTGTCAGATTAGCTACATAGGTTGAGAAAATGATCACTGAGAGACAGCAGTAAGAAAGTTTACAAAGTTTGACAGGACTTGATTAGGGCACATTGTTATGGAAATAAAGGCAATGCTACAACTTTGATTGTTTTCATGTGCTTCAATTACCATCAAGCCAATCTTAAATGATTTTATACTTCAGAAGGTTGTAAATAAATTTAGATTTTTCTAAAGATAGAAGATTAGGACATAGTAATTTACCATCTTTTCTACTTATTGGACTTAAATTGTGGATCTACTAGGCATCAAGTACCATATTAAATATAACTGATGTCTTTAATCAAGTCATGGATTTAAATTTGATCCATGCTATTCTATATGGATTAGGATAGGGGTTAATGCATAAAAGTTACTATAAGAAGATACAGCCTCAGATATGCAGAGTCATGCTGCAGACATCCATGTGTTTCCTCATTTTCACACTTAGATTGCTAGGTTAGGTTGAAGCTAAATTTTAATTCCATTTAGTGTTATAGAATAATCAGCCTTTGCTTCTTCCTGACCAGTTTCCAATTATTCAGCCTTTTTCCTCTAAAGTCCATGGTGCAGAGTTAAGCGCTGTCTTCCCTCTAATTTCATAGCATATTTGAGGGAGCTTTGCAGGGAATGGAACAGGTTGATGGAGTACCAGGCATGAAAAAGGTGGGGTTCTTGAATCAGAGTTGCATTGTGCTAAATTATTCGGGGAACACTGCAGTTGTTACTATTCAAGAGTAAAGTGACACTGAAAAACAATATATATTTTTCAAGGTAATCATTCGGATTTATTTTAGAAAGGAGAGGAGAGTTCTCTTGTTGATATTATATAAGCAAAGGCAACAGTCAGCCATTTATTTGGCTAATTCATTCAATCCTTGAGTAAAATTTAAGCTGAGTTACTTTTGTAGGATTTAAAGGAATAAGACATATGTGAATAAAATGGTATTAGATCTGTATAATTCTGACTAATAAAATAAAGATTAGCATGTAATATTGGTCCCTCAAGTACTGGTATTCAACTTTAAAAATCAATCAAGAGAAAAGATTAGTGGTGTTTCTTTGGTACTGAAAATATAAAGCTAAGACCAAATTGTTCTATTTTCACAGACTTGAGATATAAAGAATGATTTTTAAAGACATTTAAATGGCTATTACATTCTCTTCACTTTGAAAAGAATCTCCTATGAAGTACACTTAGAAGAAATCCCTGAGTATATTAACTCCTTTTTTGTATCTTCTTTCATAAACAAAGACAAACAATTTTAAAGCTTTGCAAAACATAAAAAAATAATACTCAGAAAAAGCAGAATCTGTGTATAAGGATCACCCCACAGTGCTTGTATATCAGGCCACCAAATGCTTAATAGTAGAAACAACAGATTCACAAAATTAAAATACGATACTTGAACCATTCCTAGGTAAATCCCCAAACCATTCTGCTATACTCTTTCTATTTTGTTTTACCCATTCAATATTGTTTTTCACTGTTTCCAGCACTTGCTCCCTAGGTTTTTCTCCTGCTCCAGCTTCTGGATATTTTTTGAAAAAACTCTCCACCTGTAAAAGAGAGGGAAATAATTAAGCACGTCATTTTAAAGCCCAATTAGTCTTCAAGAATGCTATTTACAAAATTGAATTGGTTTCCTTCTTACCAGGAAATTCAGGACCACTACACAACATTGAGATACACCTTTTGGTCCATCATTTAGATTGAGCCCATCTCTCAGAACAGTTGTGATCACCCATGGGTTTGGATGTCTAGCAGAGCATCAAGCCACAAGAAACTCTAACATATGGGGGAAGGAGGGCAGCAACTAACAGCTGGCATGCCCATTCCTGCTTCTGCTGGTTTCTGTATTTTCTGTGCATGCCTCAGGGCAGTCCCTGGAAAATCTGGTCTGTGGAATGATGGCTTTGCTTAGTCTTTCACTGCAGGAGTCAGGAGCATTTTTCTGTACTTTCAGTTCACTTATTAAGGACTCATAAAAAAATCTTTGTTAAACTTGTTCTATCCTCCAATATTCCTCCAGATTTCTCCCTAAAACTCAACTATTTTCCATTTAAAAGATAACAATTATTTTGTTTCTTAACACACAGAAGAATGTTGACACTCCAATATCTAATAAACAGATACTGAAAATTCATACCATGTTCCCAACATTAATATACATTTTTCCCTCAGGGAACTGAGATGTTTGAAACCTAAAAGATCTGAGTTACATTTTGAAATTCCAAAACCATGAATTTTGAAAGGAATCACATCTTGACCAACTTGTAGCAGGGTAACAATTACCAGGAAAGGAAAGGCCTACCGTTCATGCGTTGGTAAGCTGAACGATCACATGCACACCTCTAAAGCCTGCCTTTCTCAGAGTTTAAACTTTGTCTGTTTCTTGTTTATCTGCTATTTTTTCAGTTTAGAAAAAATAGGTGTACATTTAATTAGATCCAAGAATTACTTCTTTCTCCTTGTTCCTCTGATCTGAATTGAAAAGAATACCATCTCTGTTTTATAGAAAAGTTTAATTTTGTCCCTTCCAAGACAAGTTACAGAGGAATTTGTCTCCATACCTCCCAGAGCTGTAATTCAGTGTTGAACGGCTCTGCTATTGTGACAATCCGGCCAAGGTATCTGTCGTTGAGTGTGTACCTGATGAGGAATTTAGGGGAGTAAATGAGAATATAAGCACACAGAACTTTAAGTCTTTTCTGTAGATGCAAACATTTCCTTTTTACTTCGTGTGGTACTCAATCCACCGAGCCACACCAGCCAGGGCTAACATAGTCAATAAAATACAATTTAAAAAATGTAAACTATTGAAATGCTAGGGAAGGATAAAATAAAATACATTAATAGATAAAGAAGTAAACAAGCAGGAGGAGAAATTTTACATTAAAAATTATCACACAGCAAAAGCAGAAACCAAAAAGATAAAAACTGATAAAGTTTGTTGCATGCACTTTTAAAAAAGTTTTACACTAAAAATGCCGTCAAACTAAAAGTCATAATTTATCACTTTGATGTAAAAAGAGCAAATATTTTCCCTACATAAAAATTCTTTAAATTAGTGAGAGGGAGAAATGGGCAAACCCGAAATTAGCAAAATAATGAATCAGCAGTTGGTAAAAGAAATATAAAGAGAAAATAAACCAATGTGTGAAAGACAAAAAGTTCTAATAATTAACCATGATCTTCAGTGTACTAGGTCTAGTGTTCACTTTTATCCCAGACATCATTGAATTTAAATCCACCATGTCTTTCATCTTTCGTCTTAGAAGTCTAAGGCAAGCAATTTCCCTTTACTTAATGTCATCAGTCATTGTCCAAAATCTAAGACTCTGAGGCATGTATTCTCAACACCGTCCCCGTAATGTGTACCGCTCTGTCTCTCTGCCTTAGCTTCGTAGATCACCCCAGTCTCTTCAAGCCTTCAACCTAGTTCTTTGGAGACACCCCTCTCCAGGGAATACCACTTTGCATTTGGGGAATGTTTATTTTCCCACACCCATTGTAGCACCAGGTCAAAAATGGAATAGGTGTGCCAAGCTTCCCATTGCTGCTTCCAGACCATTATTCTTTCATTATTGTTAAAAATGTATGTTCCTTCAGGTTATTCCTCCTCACCTCATTTGTGATGTACTTTGATACCTAACTCCAAGCCATTCGATCATGCTGGGCAATTCCAAGGTTCACATGGACGATCAATATAATATCTTAGCTCCTTTATATCTTGACTTCCTCAATTCTAGTGATATTTTCTTTATTTCAGCCATCAATTCCCATTGTCATACCTTGTGATCATCCTTAAGTAACTGTTCTTCCAAAATGATTTGTTTATGGACCCTCCATAACACAACTTAACTTTTGGTTTCCATTAGACCACTTTTTCCCTTTACCTGGCCCTTTGGGGATTTCTGGCCCTTTGGGCATCGCAACTTCTACTTTCTCCTGGACCATCAGCTCTTCCTTTTCTTTTGCTTATTTTCTTATATAGTTTAGATTTCACAGTCTACCATTTTCCATAACATTTCTTCCTAAGTCCTGAACTTCCTTATATATTTTAAAGATTTCATTTATTTAATTTTAGAGAGAGGGGGAAGGAGGTAGAAAGAGAGGGAGAGCAACACTGACGTGAGAGAGAAACACTTATTGGTTGACTCTCATATGTGACCTGTCTGGGGACAGAACCCTCAACCCAAGCATGTGTCCTGACTAGGAATAGAACCAGTGACCTTTCACTTTGCAGAACAATGTCTAAAACCAACTAAACCATACTGGTCATTGTTCCCTTGTACTTTAATTGTTTGTGTCTAGCAAAACTCCAGCTTTGGATGAAATCAACAGCCATTTTCTCTGTGTTTGCACCAAGTGGCCAAGTTCTATCAAGGGAGGTCACCCAGCTTTCCCCACAATGTCTCACTATAAATTCATGGATATCTATCTTAAATAAGCTCTCCACCTTGACAATCCTCCTACATTGTTCTGGCCAACTCTTCTTCTTCCTCTTTGAATTGTCTTTCTCAAATGTTTTCACTTTCTTTCAACCTCCAAACACTTTCCACCTCCCTTTCTTTCCTCCCCAAAAAGATGACTTTGCCTTTTACTTCACAGAAAAAATATATAGTAACGCCTATATCTCTTATCCTACAAATATACAAGTATTCCAATTTTCCTCCTATCACCTGTGCTGTGGTTCCTGTTTTACCCCATTTTCTTAAAAACTTTATTTTAAAAATATTTTTTCTGCCTTACATATTAAATCTCTCATTCTTTACTGGATCTTTCTTACCAGCTTTTAAACATGTTAAACATACTAAAATTATCTCCACAGTTAAAAAAAAAAATCTTTCCTTTGATCTGCCATCTCTCTCAATTTCCTTTCTCTCACTTCCCCCATTTATAGCCAAACTTTTTGAGACATTTCTCCACAGTTCTTATCTCTATCTGCTCACCACTGACTCTTTCGTCTGTTTTAATTTGAGATCTGCTCCCATCACTCCACTAGAAAACTTTTTCTAGAATTACAAGAGCTTTTATGCCAACAAATCTAATGAGTATTTTTCAGTCTTCAGTTTACTTAAACCTTAAATAACATTTGACAAGGAACTATAACCTCCTTGAAACAATTTTCACTTTCACATCTTGAAAGAGAATCAAAAGCATTACATATAACAAACTGAATTCATCATTCTTTTTCTGCGAATCATATCTTTTCTAGAAATCTAGGCATTATATTTGACACCTCACTTTTGTCTCCCATTTCTAATCTACCATCCAATTCTAAATGTTGTTCTTATGTCTTAATCTTCATCATTAAATCCATAGTCCAATCTGCCATTATCTTTTGCCAAAACTACTGCAACATCTTTCCAACTGCCTTCCCTAAATTCACTCTGGCCTCCATCTAGGTCTGTGCTTTACCTCAGTGATAGAACTTTCTTTTCAAAGTAAAATTAAACATTTTCTTACTTATAACTCTTTAGTGACTTATTGCTCTTAGAACAAAATCTCAAATCTTAATATGACACTGCAAAGATGGACACTTACCTTTCCTCTTTCCAGATCGTAAGCATTCAGCCAGGAACGCTTCCACTCTCTGGTTCACCCAATTAACTCCTGCCCTTCCTTCATAATGCAACACAACCACCACTTCCTTTAGGAAAGCCCTTAACCTCCAACTTCTCTTGACTTGGTTGGTTTTCCCTTTATACTCTTTCAGGATGCTCTGAACCTCTTCTGTTTGTAATTATTACAATTTTAAGTATGCAAGAATTTGTGTGATTCTCAAGTTAATATTGGTCTCTATCACTAGACTCTAGGATCCATGAAAACAGGGAACCAGATTATTTCTCCTAAAAGACGTACTCAAGGGAAAAACAGTAGTGTGACAACAGGGGTTATTTCTAGGTGGAATTATGGGTGATTTTTGTATCCTTAATTTTGCTTACTTGCATTTTGTACAAAACAGTAACTCATAAGAAGAAAATAGGAATTAAAAAAAAAGAAACTACACTTAAGTTGCTATCATGGTAGTCTGTATATTAAAAGAAAGTCTGCTAATTATAGGTAAGAAAACATTTTTTATCATTAAGCTTCTATAATTTCTGTGACATTCCTCCTCTATTTTGTTCTTAGAGACTAAAAATTAAAGGATATATTTGGGAACTAGCAATGAATAGACTGAATAAAAAAACTACAACTACCTGTATAAATACTAGAATTGTAAAAACAAATATATTTATATACAAGAAACCAGTATCAAATAAAGTATAGCCTTTAAGAAGAAATACATCATACATCTACATATTGATTACTTTTAAAACTAATTATTTAAATTCTTATTGAATGTATAAGAAGATAAACTTCTTAGACTTAATATTTACATAAGTATTATATTCCTCAAAATAAATGATTTTGACACACACAAAACTTTTGTTTCTCAAATTACTTTGTCTATGGGGTAGTGTTTGAATGGTTTCAGTCATACTCCACTGACTTAATTTTTCAGCTAGAGTCATAAATTAAAAGCAAACCTTACCACACTACATTATTGATTTATTGGGTTCATCCAACTTCACAGTTTTATCTAAGAGTTTCGTGGAATAAATAAAAGCAAAAAAAATTCTGAAGTATCTTGGGAACTTTGTGGTTAAGTCTCAAACTGGAAAAGGACATTAGTGCTGTGGCCATTAGTTGTCATAAAAATCATATGACAAAAACTTTATTAAAAGGTAGCTTATTTTTTATAGAATGACAATAAATTGTTCAGAAATGGAGGCAATAAAACCATTCATTTTGAAGTCTGGAAAATGTTCAAGAGTTTGGAAATTTTGGATAAAACTTGGTTCATTTCTGTTTAATTTGTCCTATCCAATGTTAATGGGGAAATTTTATTTATTCAAACTAGTCATAATTAATATTGGGCATTTTGGGTGTGTGTGTCCATCATGTGGTTATTACATAATTTTATATTTGAGCTCTTTGAAATAATACTTTATGAGAATTAGATTACTAGACTATGAGGAAATATGAAAACCCTTGGGTGAGGGTTTTGGAACTAGCACTGGAAATTTTTTATCGATTCATTTTTCTTGAAAAAAATTCAGTATTATGTCTAATAGATTTATTTTAAGGACAGATGTTTATATCTTTTATGACAAGATAACACCTGTTTTTTCTAATTTTTAATTTTTAAGAGGAAAAACAATTTTTAAAAGTGAAAAATGCATTATTTGAAATAATTACACCAGAGCTATTTAAATAAGCCTTGTATAAACAGTTTGCAAAATGAATATCATTTACTTGTCTTTTCATAATAATTCAAAAGGAAGCATTGTTTTTCATCTACATAGGTTTTATGCAGCATACACCAATAAAAGTTTTACAGTCTTTTGAATTAAAACAAAATACACAGTATTTGTCATTAGTCATATATCTTTCAAAATGAAAGGCATTACCTCGCAAAGTATGAACTGTTACCCCTAGATAACATGTTCTGAATAAGCAGATTTATTAATTGTAAACCAAGCATTTCATTGCACAATTACAAACAGATGATCAGAGTATCACGGGTGTGTGCGTGTGTGCCAATCAATCTCCACAGAGATGGATGAGCGGTTACTATCGATCATTGCAAGAATAAAAAAAGGCAAAAATTTATCACAAATAGGCAAAAAACAAACAAACAAACACCCCAGTGTAGGATAACTTGGTTGAGAGCTGGAGACTGCATCTGGATCCCAGAAGGATGGGAAATATGAGTCAGCCTGATGGCACTCTGATGAATTGTAAGGCAGAAAAGAAAATATACAGAAAAGCTGTCCTATTTAATATTTCTGATAAGGCAGTCAGTTAGGCAGTGCTGACGGGAAGACAGAGAGACTAGAAGGGGCTAACAGAGGCTAGTTTTTGGTGTGGGGATTTCAAATGGTAAAGGTCTTCTGGTCAGTGTTTTCATATTTGTTTGGGATATATAATCTATATTCTATTTTTTGCTCTGTCAAAGAAATATCCTTTTAATGGAAAATAAAATTTAGAGAATTAGGACCAAGAATAGCAATATTTCATTTATATGGGGGCTGAAGAAATTAAAAAATTGGGAAAGAATTTCTTTAGTTAATTTGTTGTTTTCCATTTTAAAACAGTCATTGCCTGGGAAGTGTAGATTCCTTTTAAGAACTTTTCAAATTACCTGAAGTTTAACTATCTGGTCAAGGGAGATAAAATTTATCACTCATATAAGCCCAGTATGATATAGGGCTCTGATTTGAACCCAGGTTTCAGAATTCCCATTTAGTTTTCATTAAATATTGATTGAGAACTAAATATGTGCCTGGCATTATGCTTGGTACTATCACAACAGGCAGAATTATATTAACTCGTTTTAACCAAACTAAAAGTAATGTGATTTAGGCATCTCTCCGGATCTCAGAATCCTACAGATGAGGTGGACTACTTTCCAAAAATAAATTATGATGAAAATTAATTAACACATTGCTCCCCTGGAAGGAAAATGCCATGACCCTTTACCTCTGGTAATATGCCATTTCAGATACTGTATAAATGTGAGAGACAGTACAGTAAAGAGAGAGAAAGAACTGCAGACAGTATCCAACAAGGAGAACAACAAACCATTATCTGATCATCCCACCTGTTGACTAGATATTCCCAGTTGTGCTGTATCCAGTTCCAGGCCATGTTCTTCCCATAGCTGTTATATGAGATATATCGGATGACTGTAAACACATCCTGAGATTTAATAAGGTTTGAGTCCTTGAGCAAATCCAAATACCTAAAAGAAGCCAAAAATTCAAAACAAACTTCTAATGTTCATTCATCCTTAGCTAAATTCCAATAAAACAAAGCTTTCATTCCTGTAATTCAATTCTTGAGGCACCAACCAACCAAGTTAATTAAATATGACAAATAATAAAACATAATTTAAAACTTTCTAAAATATGTAACTGTTTTTTTAAAAAGCAACCTATAATTTTGAGGGCTAGTGAAATGTAAACTACAGAAACATTAAAACTTGAATTATTTTGAAAGCACTAAACACAATAAAAAACCACAATTCTACTATTAATTATTTTGTGACAGCATGGATGAAACTTGAGAATATCACACTAAGCAAAGCAAGTCAGACAAGAAAAGTCAAGAATCATATGATTTCACTTCTGTGTGGTATACAAAACTGAAAGCAACAAATAAACAAACAAAAACTCATAGGCACAGACAATAGCATGATGGTTAGCAGAGGGGAGTGGGCGGGAAGACTTAAAGGGTAAAGGGGTCAAGTATATAGTGACAGCAGACGATTGGACTTTGTGTGATGTATCACAGAATTGTACACTTGAAACTTATATAATTTTATTAACCAATGTCACCCCAATAAATAACAAAAATAAAAAATAATTCTATTGAATAGAAGCATTTTGCCCACTTACTTACTTTCCCACTGACCTATAAAAAAGAAGCCAGTAAGTTAAGGGACAGTATTTATGCTCTGATTTCTGTGGGACAGCAGTTAACTCTCATTTGTTCTTTCATCGATTCTAAGAAACAGTCTCTTAACATAACCTGTGTAGTTAGATTAGTTGGCTATAATCATAGTATAATTCAAATAAGTCCAAATCAATAGATTAAGTGACCAAACCAATAGATTTTTATTAAATTTGTGTCGTGGCTATATATAGAGGGAATATCTCAACGTGATGTAATCCATTGAACTTCCAGAAACTGCACTGAAGTGGTGGGCCCCAGAATTTTTGTGCAATTTACCTTTTACCCTTCAGTTCACAAGAGTCTTGTAAGGCATGTAAGTATTTGCTAGTTTTCTCATCAGATACAGTCCATCCACGTAATACATCAAGGCGATGTTCTGTGGACTGTCAGGATGCTCAAGCTCTTGGGAGACTATCTTAGAGCAGCGAGCAGGAGAACTGATGTGTAGCCCTGAAGCAAGACAGTGACGGTGCACTGTTGGCTTGGTCAGGTATAAACAGTTTCTGGTAGTCATTACAAACTGGTTATTGTCTTTGTGATTTATCATTTACATTCTCCCTCTCTCATGAACCCTTAAGTCTTTCAGGGGTAGATATCATGTTATATTGAATTTTAGTTCCACAATCTAAATGCCTACACAAAGAAATAACATAAGATTTGGGTAAATTAATAAAGTAAATAACTCAGAAACCACAACTAAGCAAAAAATGAGTTAAGGCAGAAGTTAGTTGACTTGTGCCATAGGTGTGGAGTAGAAGATTCATAGACGAGCTTCAGAAAGTCTTTATACCTTGTAAATGAAATGTAAATACACTTTACTTGTTTGTGTATGTACATTGTGCAGACCTCCTCTGCTGACGGACACCAGCTCTGGATCAAGCTGTCCTTGATCCTTGCAAAGCTCGACTCCCATCCTAGCTCCAGGGTAGCGTGACTGATCCAAGCCAGTCAAACAATTCAAGTTCATCCTCACCCACAAATGATCATGTGGTAGATCCAGAGTATGACCAAGAATAATCAAGTGTGACCCACTTCTGGATTGTGAGAGGAAGTGGAGACAACAGATCTCTTAACATAAAAGATAAACCCTTGTGAGGAGGAACTCCTTTGCTCCTGTCCTGCTTCCACTGAACATACGCATATATGTATGAAGACAAAGTGGTTGGAAATCTAGAGGTCAGGAGACAGCCAACAGGTTGAGGATGACGGAACAGAAAGAGAAAGAGCCTAGGTCTGGGATGAATATTGAACCACTGCTCCTGACTGAAAACTGTCTACCATTTGAATTTTTTTCATACGAGATTACATTTATTTACTGTTTAAGCCACTACTGTTTAACAGATAGGTTGTTTATTGCAGGGAAAATAATTTTAGTAGATTTTCTTGGAAAATTAAACTTTAATAGCATCTATAAGAGACTGTGACACAAAAACCATCAAATATCGTTCATAGAAGTGGGGGAAAAAAGCTCCAAGTTACCGTGACAACAGAGTAATGTTCCTCACGGATGCTAATGCATACAGCAGTTTTTCTTTTTCTTGAGCTAATGAAGTCTTCTGGTATTGATCAAGAGTGTAGTTCCATGAAGTCTCATTGCCCGAGTTCTGCATCCCATACCGATACACCAGAAGCCTGAGATTTACAGGAATCCTAGAAGAATAAACAACGTTTGAAACATTTTAATGTTTTTGTTTCACAATTTAAAGTCTTCTAGAAATGAAAACACGGTGAACAGTCACCTTACAGTCCCAGTGAGCCACTGCTGGAATAACTGGGAGGCACTGTCCAAGGCTGCTGTGTCTCCCAACTTGCAGGCCAGCCCTAACACAGAAGCCCGGAGCAACCTTAGAAAACAAACACACACGAAGGTGGGCCTGGTGCACTTTTCAACACAATTTAGAACAAACAAACAAACAGATATTGAATGGACATTTGTTTTAAAAATGTAAAAAATCACTTTGTGAGGTGGTCTCCAGTATCATTCCATGTCAGAACATCTGCCACTGGCTTTACTTGATCTCGGAAGTATTCCTG
The DNA here is from genome assembly GCA_039655065.1 of Glossophaga mutica. Lineage (NCBI taxonomy): Eukaryota > Metazoa > Chordata > Mammalia > Chiroptera > Phyllostomidae > Glossophaga > Glossophaga mutica. The sequence goes on along the minus strand of CM077303.1, from coordinate 147,569,431 downwards.
AAATAAAAGCACCATGTACAATGAGTAATCATTCATTATTTATCAACAGTCTTTCAGTTATTATAATCTACAGCCACCCAGTTTTAACCTTTTTTCCTACTAGTTCAGAGAACTTTGGGCCTGTCATTAGGAAAGAGATGTATTCAGTTCTTAACACATTGTAATATTGCTTCAATCCTGAAAATAAGAACATCCTGAATATTCTCTAGTGTTTTATAAAACTTTGGGTAAGCCCCTTTTAATTTCTACTTCTTACTTAACACTTATAGGAAACAAAATAACACTTGACATACTTGCTGCACTGAGAAGTTCACTCAAGTATTGATGAAATAATAATGTTATTTCAATATTTGTATATTGCCTTTGGATTTACAAAGGATGTTTACATTATATAATCTTAACTATCCCACTACCACAGGCAGCCAAGTGCTGACGTTCTTACTGTACAAAGGAAATTAAGACTCACAAATATTAAACCATTTGTCCAAGTTCTTTCATTTACCAAGTGGAAGAGACAAAGATTCTAATCCAGAATTTGTTTAAAATTACAAGTGTCTTGCCAAAGTGCTACAGAAATCACAAAGCAAAGTATTTAGAGTATTTTATAATAAAATCCCAGTGTAAAAATAACTATAGTAATAATAAAGAAATATCATGCTATGTTTTGGGAAGAATAAATTCATTTTGACCTAGAAGAATTCATTAAAAAATAAGGTTTAGTTAGCATCTATGATTTAAAATGTTGCTTATTTTGAAAAAGGTTTTATTTAATTTTTAGAGGAGAAGGAAGGGAGAAAGAGAAGGAGAGAAAGAGCAATGTGAGAGAGAAACATTGACTGGTTGCCTCTCATATGCACCCCAACTGGGAACCAAACCTGCAACCCAGTCAGATGCCCTGAATGGAAGGCAACCAGCGACTTTTTGCTTTGCAGGATGATGCCCAACCAACAGAGCCACACCAGTCAGGGCAAAATAAAGCCTATTTTAAATAAAATACTAATGATTGTATTTCTTGTAACACTTAAATATACCTTTAAGTGGTATATTGAGCCAGAAATATTGATACATTTCATGGTGAAAAAATAAATAGCAGACTTCTGGTAAAGATGGTGGCATAGGTAAACACAGCTCACCTTTTCGCACAACCACATCAAAATTACAACTAAAATATAGAAAAGCCATGACTCAGCAACATCAGAAATTGAGTTGAATGGAAGTCTGACAACTGTGGAGTAAGAGAAACCGTATCTATCTAGACTGGTAGGAGGGGTGGAGATGCAGAACAGACTGGTCCCATGTCTATGTGTGATAGATAAACATTTGGGAGGGATATCTCGGGAGTGAGGAGTCCTAGCCTCACACCAGGACCCCCCAGCCCAGGGTTGCAGCACCTGGAAGTAAAGTTCCCATAACCACTGGCTGCAAAAAAAGTGAGGATTGAGTTGGTGGAAGAAACTTCTGGAGTCCCAAGCAGTTCCTCTTAAGAACCCACACATAGATTTACTCAGACTCACTCCCTCTGAGATCTAGCACAGGGTAGCAGCTTGAAAGGCACCTGTGGCATACAGGGAGGAACTGAAGTATCTGGCATCAAAGCATGAGCTGGGGAACAGCTCTCTCCCAGACAAAAAGGCAGGCAAAGACCATTGTCCCTTTTCTGAACACTTGCTGAGCACAGCCACAGAGCCAGCAGGTTAGTGCCATATCTGATACTCCATCAACCTGGCTAACACTGTTTGCCCTACTCTGGAGATCCCCAAAGACTCTATTCCACCCAACTTACATGTCCTCCCAAGCTGCTTTTCCATATGACTGGCTGATCTTGGCTTATGTTTCACAACTTCCTAAACCCTCTCAAACAAGCAACAGCCGTCCTCAGTGACCTCCAGCCCCAGTACCCCTTGCTAAGTGGCCCCAGGATGGACACTAGCAGCGGTCACCCTAGACTCACAGCTTGGCTTCACCTGTGATCTCTAAGCACAGCACAAGTAGCAGCCATCTCAGATTGCTTTATAACTCAGGCAGGGTAAGCTCAGGCAGGGTAAGCTCAGGCAGGGTGCTCCCAGGCAGAACATAGGTGGGGGCTGACCTTGGCCTGCACCACCCTGGAAACCACTGAGCCTGCTCACCCATTGAACAGCTAAGACCATATGAGAGCACTACTACCCTGCCCCTGCACAGCTGATCCTACACAGAGGTCAGAGGGTGGTGGTCAGTGGTCACAGCCAGTCCTTGCAGCTGACTGGCCTGGGTAAGTCCCTCCCATTGACTTGCCAACAGCAATCAAGGCTCAACTACAAGAGGAGGGTATCCTCAGTCCATATGAAGGGTACACCTCAAGTACTCAGCTTGGGTGATAAGGGAGACTTCTGTTCCACTGGACAGGACACCTACTACATTAGGCCATGGCACTGAGACAGGAAGTTATAGCAGCTCTACCAAATATATTGAAACATGGCCCAAATGAAAGAACAGAACAAAACTGCAGAAAAAGAGCTAAACAAAATGGAGATAAGCAACTGATTAGATGCAGGGTTCAAAACACTTGTAAGGATGCTCAAGAAACTTAGTAAGGACTCCAACAGCAACAAAAGATCCAGTCAGAACAGAAGAATATAATAATTAAAATAAAGAACAATTTACAAGGAATCAACAGTAGGGTGGATGAGGCTGAGAATCAAATCAATGATTTGGCACATATGAAACAATTGACCAGAACAACTTGAAGGAAAAAAATCCAAAAAAATGAGGATAATGTAAGCAGCCTCTGGGACAACTTCACACCTTCCAACATTCAAATCACAGAGGTGCCAGAAGGGGAAAAGAAACAGCAACAAATTGAAAATCTATTTGAAAAAATAATGAAAGAAAACTTCCCTAATTTGGTGAAGGAAATAGACATGCAAGTTCAGGAAGCACAGAGAATCCCAAACAAGATGGATGCAAAGACACCCACTCCAAGACACATCATAACTGAAATGCCAACAGTTAAAGAGAGAATCTTAGCAGTTAGTTACCTACAGAGAAATTCCCATAAGACTGTGAACTGATTCCTCAAAAGCAACTTTGCAGGCTAGAAGGGATTGGCAAGAAATATTCAAAGTTATGAAAAACAGGGACACACAGCCAAGATTGCTCTACCCAGCAAAACTATCATTTAGAACCAAAGGGCAGTTAAGGAGCTTCCCAGACAAGAAAAAAACTAAAAGAGTTCATCATCACCAAACCATTATTATATGAAATGTTAAAGGGACACATTCAAGAAAAAGATTAAACCATTATTATATGAAATGTTAAAGGGACACATTCAATAAAATGGCAATAAATACATACCTATCAACAATTGAATCTAAAAAAGAAACTAAGCAAACAAGAAGAACAGAGACAGAATCATGGATACAGAGAGTGTGTTTTGATAGTTGCCAGATGGGTGGGAGTGTGGGGAATGGATGAAGAGGTGAGAGAATTAATAAGTACCAATAGGTAGTTACAGAATAGCCAAGGGGCTGTAAAGTACAGTTTAGGAAATGGTGTAGCCAAAGAACTCATACACATGAACCATGGGCATGAATGTGGGGATTGCCTAAGGGAGTGGGGAGTGCTGGGTGGAGTAGGGTGAAGGAGGAAGAAATGGAACAACTGTCAATAGCATAATGAATAAAATATAATTTAAAATAAAAAAATAGGAAAAATTGCATCTCTTTGCTTTGACTAGTCAAGTCACTGTACTTTCCTTTGACTTCACTTTGCAAGAAAGATATGTTTTCTCTCCCAGGAGCTCCTTCTCTCAGAAATTTTCCTATTCTGCTAATGACTAAACATTTACTTTCATACATATACCATTAACATCACCTCAATCATAGGGTATAGCTCTTTATCATCTTCAAACATGCTAATAATATAGGTTATAGCTGAAATGACTCTCTGCCATGGTAAAAAATCCTTTTCCATTTTGAGATACTTAGTCAAGTTCAGAGCCACCTTATAATCCAGAAGTTGAGCTCTAAGAAAGGAAAAACAAACCACAGTTAATTAAAAAGATTAATTAGCTTCCATTTAACTGAAAGAATTAATATGGGGATTAAAGATTTTAATGTTAATGAGAATCCTTCTATTACGCAATTTAGAAAAATGTACGTATTTTTGAAGCTCAAGCAAATAGTTTTGTTCATAATGATATATTATGCTTTCAAATGTTCAATAGTAAATGGAAGGATAGAACATTAAGATGTACATTGGAAAAATCTGTGGCAAAGTTTGAGATAAAAACAATAGCCATGTGGTTAATATTGATGAATAGGAACTTTTTAATGTTAGGTTTATAAACTAATTATAATAGACAAATACATCATTATTAATGTACCTGAATGAAATGTTCTGCATTTGAAATGAAGAAGAAACATGAATAACAGTACTCACAATTCATGAATGCTTAAAACAATCCAAGTGAACTTATATTTCCCATAAAACATCTCCTGTATTATACATTTCCCAATAATATAGCTAAATAAAAATAAACTTTGTTCCACCAGAAAATTTGAAGTTGGCATTTAAAAGTTTAAAGAATCCCATTTCTTCCTCCTTAGAAAGAGCTCTAGAATCTTTTGAAATCATATTCTTAGATATCTGTCATGCTTCAATTTATAGCCTAGGTTTTAGAAAGAATTTTATGAGAATCTTATTTTTTCAAATTACATTTGTAAGTTTCCATTAAATTGTAAGTTTCCAAAAAATTCCATTTTAAATTTTGAATTAGTAACACTGAAGCATTGAGTGGTATTATGTTTGAGGTCATTTTTTGAATAAAGAATAATGTAATTATATCTTGACTTCTACCTAAGAGTTTGATTAGAGGATGAACTAGTATTGGAGAGACAGGTAAGAATAAAAATCTCTGGCATCATATATTTTTACTAATGAGATATGATACAGAGTTTTCTTTTCAGTTCAAGGAGCTGATTTCTCTTACTGTCTCAGTTCCTGATCTGATTTAGGAGTTATATTTTGGAGCATTAGGCCTCCTTTAATAAAAGTATAAATAAAATTGAGAAATGGGGTATTTTATTGAGAATATGTGTTAAGTAAAAAACTGTAGAATGTTGACATCTGAAACTTGATAATTTGCTAATTTTAATCATTCTCTCTTTTCCCGGAAGGACACAGCAACAATTACATCCAATCAGTGTTTTCTTAGGATAGTGCTGAAGAATAGTTGTTGCTCTAAGGATCAAATTAGCAAAGAGGTTACTGAAATTTTAGAAAGAATGGCAGATAATTTGGTCAGAAATCAAGTGGACTCCATACTTCTGGGAGGTGAAAAGATTAGAAGGGTCTTGGTTCCTAGGACCAGAAGAATTGGTTATTTGGGTACCATAAATCTGATGATCCAAAGGTTAGAGGTCCTAACTAAGTGTTATGTATTCGAATGTTGAAAAGTCAACGTCTTATCCTGGTATCTTATTTTTCCAGCACACTTGATAACTATGCAATGGTTCTACTTTGGTATCCCTTGTTTTCTTTAAGTCTGAGTCATGTGGCCAGAACACTGGAATGGGAGCAAGCTTTTGATGCTTAATATTACAGAAGATAATATTTTGAGAATTAAGATAATGTACTTTTCATTCCCCACAAGCCATGTTACTCTGCAGCTCCTACCCATGGGATCAGTGGTATTTGACACCTCAGAGGAAAAACAATACCATTTAGAACCATGATTCCCAAATCTAAGCCTATATCAGCAGTACTGGAGAGCCGGTTAAATCATACTCTTGGGTCTCATTTCCAGAATTTCCAATTCAGTGGGTCTGGAGTAGGGCCTATGTATTTGCATTGCTCACAAGCTGCTAGGCAATGCTGATACTGCTGGGACAACATGTGAAGAGCTGTTTTTTTAGAACAAAGACTTCTATAGTGCTCCACCCATATCTCTTTACAGCTGTATGTTGGCTCACAGTTGCCACCTTCTGCAGGCCAGAAACATCTATCTTGCCTAAGAGGTTATACAACCCTTACTCCTGACCATTAATCGATCATCTGATTCAGGAACGCAGCAAGCCATGCTGGGTTCCTGTAGTTGATCCCACTCTGTGGCACGATTCATAGCTTCCTAGTAGACTCTGACAAAGCCAGACTCCAGATCAGACCCCATGTCTTTGCTCAGCTTTCCCGCCATGTTCCATCCTGTTTCCTGTACTCTCCACCTCAAGAAAGTACTCTGTCATTAACCACAAGTACGAAACCTCCCATTTCAGACTCTGCTTCTAGGGGAACTCCACCTAAGACAGCATTCTTATTCAACTTTGAGTTTCAAGTTTCATTTCTTTTTAAATCCAGAGCAAACAGCAGTTCTGAAAGCCAGACTTGATTGAGAATTTTCTTTATTCCAAAATCTTCCATTTATACAATGAGAACCCAGCCTGAAGGACTCAAATCATAGAATTTTCTTATAATTCATAGTTGTAGAGATGATGGAGGCTATAACTTAAAGAAAGTTCCCCCCAAACTCGGTGGAGAAGAAGAGGACAAAGGGGTCCTCTGAGGAAATCCATGTTCTCCTGTCCTGAGCCGAGGCATGCAGGAACTATGAGGAATACTATAACAGAGGTTTGTTTTTGCTCCCCTGGGTGTGACTGCATGGTCCTTCTCAGAGAAGCCTGCGTTAGGCATAGTGTCTTGTTAAACACGGCTCTAGAAGGGGACATTAGAACAATTGAGAGAGGTGTCCGGGTGGATGGAACTGACCCCATGTGCTCACGTCCAGCAAAACCTTCAGGTGGAATGGAGGGCTTTGGAAAGTTCCCATGTATCTGGTCTCTCAACATTAACTTGCCAATGAAATTCAGATTTCTGGCTTAAAACAGTCAGACTCCTTTTTACCTTTCCCCATTTGCCTACTTCTCCCTATTATTCAAAAAGGACCATCCATGAGGAGGCAGGAAAGTTGCTTATTCGGTTCTGTGTTGTCCTCTGGTCATCACTGCAAATACCTATAAAATGGTAAAACCGGTCATCCTGGCATGGCCGATGCTCCCCCGGTGGTTGTTATTTGCTAACCTGGCCCTCACCTTGCATATCACTGGAGCCACTGATCCTTTAAACTTGGCTGGAATTCTGTCTGTATCATTAGCTTAGGTGTTCTTTTAAGCCGTTCTCTGTGCCATTCCTCCCTCACCCAGAAACGCCTGCTCCCACCCACGGGCCAGTTAGCCAGCTCTGCTTTCCCTTATGTTAGTCTTGACCCTCTCCTGGCTTTAGCCCATAGTGAGCTGCAGAGTACAACAGAAGCTATTAAAAAGGATAAAATCTACTGTAATGAGTGTACAACAAAGGGTTTTTTTCTGCCTCAGTTTTAGCAAGGACCCAATACTCAGCCCTTTGGCCTACCCTCCCAAGTAAGATGCAGCCCACGAAATCAGAGCTAACACAGTCAGAATCAGGTTTTGTGATCCTTAGCTAATAAGCTACCACCATCTTAGTAAAGAGGTTGGAATAGCTAAGTGGGAGAGAGCGACATTTTAGAAGAAGGCTTTGGGAGTGCTGTCAGACTACTGTGAGGTTGTCCCATCACAGCAAACATAAGAAAGGGGCCTTTAATGGGACATCTTGAAGAATTTTACAGGTGTATCCTGGAGCTCGGAGGCATAGCGGCCTGGTGTCTCACACCCTACCCTGAGACATCTAAAAAATAAGAGGTCATGTTTGGCTAGTGCTACAACCTCAGACTGTAGTGGGACAATGGAGTGGCCTGTCCTTTCAGACTTTGTCGGGGCAAAGGACACATGAATACCTGCTACAGACCAGAAGTGGGTCAGAGGTAGTCACTTCCCCCCTCGAGATAACTGCAGGAGAAACACCCTTGGCTATGAAATGGGTGTGAGCAGCAAAAACCCATGAAAACACCACACAAGAAGAATCAGTGTTAAAATCTTCAGGGTTCAGAGAGGAGCAAAAGTAGACAGCATGTCAGGAGTTTCCTCCTTTCACCTGCTCTCCTTGCTTTAAGGCTGGTCGAACCAGAGGCAGCATTAACAGGTGAGAAGCAGATGTTTCACGCAGGGAAATGGAGAGGAAATCAAGCACCTTGTTCCCACTTCAGGTGGCTGGCCTGAAGCTGACCTGAGCTGAGGGCTGGGAGAAACTTTGAAAAGCTGACGACTTTGATGATTTTCTTGGGCTGGGCATAAAATCAAACTGAGCTTCTTTGGGGGACTGATGCAAAGTGACCGGGGGGATTTTTACACCTTATCTTAACAAATGTGTCTGGCTGGATATTCCATCCAAGGCAATAAGAGCCCTAGCTCCTCAAATGTGGGTCAAGGGAATCAAGAATACATTTACTTTCAGATGTGCTCTTTTAGTCCTGCCCATGCAATATGATACCTTGTAGTTATACTTCTTTTTGAACACCTGAGTTGCACCTGAGTAGAACTGCATAAATGCTAGTCCTCCCACAGGCACTTACCTATTTCACTACATGGTTCTCCTTTTCTTCCTCCTAAGGTTTCAGACTGGTCTGGACCCGCTGCTAGCTAAAACTGGTGGAGTGTGTTCCTCTCGGAGTCCTGCTTTGCTCTTGTGTTGCAAAAGAAAATTGGACGATAGCTCAATAGCTTAGGTCATATTTCAGGTCTTTTCTGGATTGATTTTTGTGTGATTCTTCAAATTTTTTTGGTTTTCAAATTCGTTTCACTTTCTTTCTTTCTGTAGCTCTTCAAAATTTTATGGGGCTATAGCCAAGGAGCTGAGCAAATGTAAGAAAGTCTTTCACTTGTGTGAGTTATTCACTTTATACACGGTTCCTCAGAGAGAGCTGTTCAAGTGGCTTTCACTTCTCAAAGCAAAAAGAACTGTGTGCATTGTGCTGTGATGGGAATTAAGCTATAAAGGTATCACAGTTCTGTGTAATTTTTAACAGCAAAGATGCTAAGCTTTGAAAAAGGTCATTACATATTTACAGGAGAGTTTACCTGAAAACAATTTCTAATGGTTCTATTATAATTTCCCAGGTCTACACAGTGCCTGGTACAGAGTAGGTGCTCAACGAATATTTATTAAATAAGTGACTGACATACTGTAATATAATGAAAATACAATATTGTTCCCCCTTCTCCACAGGCGACATGTTCCAATACCCCCAGTGGATGCCTGAAAACCGTGGAGAGTACCAAACCCCATATGTATGTGCATGTATGTATGTATTGGAATGTATATATTATATGTTATATATGTATGTATGTATGTATGTGTTATATATAATATATACATTCCAATATATATTCCAATACATATATATGTATTCTCATATATATATTCCAATACATGCATACCTGTGATTTATAAGTTTAATTTATAAATTAAGCACAGTAAGAGATTAACAATAATAACTAATAATAAAATAGAACAATTATAACAATATACTGTAATAAAAGTTACGTGTCAGACTCCAGTTGATCTCAAGTAACTGAAACTAAGAAAAGCAAAACCACAAATAAGGGGCAACTACTATAATTAATTTGTTATATACCCAGGAGATTAAACTTGGAGATTCACTAACGTGAATCATAGTGTTTATCACCTAAAAGGGATGCTACATTACAAATTCAGAAGAGCCTTTCCAAATGCTTCCTTGTTTCCACTAATCAATGGTGGATGCATTTTTGCAATTTACTGAGCACACACTGGAATTGTATCTCATTCTCGGTACACAGCTCGTATCCAGCATGAAACCACTCCATGGCCAGCAAAAAAGTCAACTGTGTTCCTAGCTCTCACAGAAGTGCCACAAATTCGACAAATACTTATTGAATTACTGATAGACTACCTGGAAAAAAATTAAACCTTAGAGTTACTATAGTTACTACTCCATCCCCCCAGTCTATGTTAATTATTTTTTTAAGTGTAGGTCACTTTCAGGCCATGAAAAAAAGTCAAGTTTCCAAGAGTATGTTAATTCCGCACAGTCCTAGCACACTATGTCTCATTCTTCTTACTCCCGTGACCTAAACAGCGTTTGATGACTCCAGCCATAAAAATCTTACAATGGGCTTCCACTCACAGAATTGAGTTTACGAAACACATTGTTTGTCTTTTTACATCAAATTAGGAAGGGGCACTTTTAAGCATTTGCAAACTTCATTCCTAATTAGCTCAAAGACTCTGATATAGACAAACTCTACTCAGAATCAACAAGGTGGTTGAGTTTTTGTGTGTATGTTAAGGGCACCATTGGTATTCTAGCTACGAGGTTCATATGAATTTTAAAACAAGAGTTAAAGAAAAGAATAATGTTATAAATAGTGGCTTTGGATATTTTAAACTAAAATTAATCATTACATTTTGTTGTAATTCATTTTGAAAATTAATGACAAAATCCACAGTATTTTAAATGATCTAATCTCATTCCAAAACCCACCTTGCCAAGGCAAAAGCATCATCAATAAGACTTGCACGATCGGCAGAGGAAAAGTCCTGAGGAGAGGGAGAAAAGGAGGTAAGAAACATGATGCTTAAAGTAAAGTGTTAAGATGCTATTCTTAGAACAAAAATAAAACAACTCACATCATTGTTACTCTTACCTTGGGGTTGGTATCAAGACTGGTAGCTATCAGGTCCCAAGTCGGTACTTCATAATTTACACGATAAAACCCAATGTGATCTGGGTTTATTTTGAGAAGGACATTTCCACTAGGATTAGAAGAGTTCAAAGTGATTCCTGTGGTAGTAAATAAGCACTAATGAGAAACATATTTGCATATAATGTAAACACCGAGAAATTAGGCCCAGAGAGTAAAGAAAAAAGAGAAGAAATACTAGGTCAAAGAGTTGAGTCTGACTTATATCCAAACCCCAAAGCCTAATTCTTATTTCATTGCCCAACATGAGAATGTCACTGTAATATGTGAACCAAAAGAAAAAGAAATGTAAATAAGTATCCTGTAATTTGTGATTTATATTTTTTACTGGCAGAAGCTTACCAAAGGGGTAAAATAATTTTGTGCTTATCAGTCCTTCAATAAAAGAAGACAAAGCCTAAAAACAAGGATGTCATGATGGATTGATTACACAAAGCATATTCACTGGCACAGCCTGGCGAGGGGACAGAAATGTAAAAACATTTAAAAGAATAGTTTGTTTATTAAAACCAACATTCAAAGGGGTGGAAATAGCTGTTGCTAAGCAGGATGATTTGAGAATCAGTAAAACTTTTAAAATGTCAAGGTTTGTGCTAGAACTGAAATCCAAATATGAAATTTTTTACTTTACAATCCATTTAATACTTGTTCTTCCAATTTTATCTTCATAAAGTCTTGTACTTTATTTCAATTGATTACATCAATGCTTTTTCATCAATGGACTTTTCTGAATTAACTTTTTAAACTAGCACCCACTATTTATATAAGGCTCCAGTAAATAGATTTTAGGAGCTCAACATTGAAGGAACACAGACTTATATTTTAGGTAAAATACACCCTTCACATAATAGCTATGCTCTGACATGAACAGATTTGTTAGGATTACTCCTATACTTTTAAATAAATAAATAAATAAATAAATAAATAAATAAATAAATAAAATATATATATATTGCATGGACAATGTACAATTTAAATAAGGTGTGAGATTACTTAGTATATTTGAGGAATTACAAACGGTTTGGTGTACTGACAGTGTAGAATGAAAATAGGAGATAAGGCTGGAAATAAGGGCGGGAGCTTCACTGCGAAGCCATGTTAAGGAATCCATCTTCCGAGGATGATAAGATGGTAAAGACTTTTTAGCAGGGAAACAACATGCTTAAGTCTGTTTTCTAGAACGATAATTTTGACAGTGGTATGGGAGACATACTGGAAGGGGAGTCTGGAGTCCACTGTAATGATGTAGGGCAAGAGAGAACGAGGGCTTACCCTAAAGTGGAGATGATGAAAATAGAAAAGGGATGATGTATACAAGGGACACACCACAGGTAAAATCAGCACAATTCTCTTTCTGACTTGATGTGGAGAGTTAGCCGGTGGGAAAATAGCTTGCATGACTGGATGAATAATGAATTTGCCCTTAGAGAACAGAGGAGTATGCGTCAGTTTGGAAGGAAAGGTGATTTAAATTTTGAAAGTATTTGCAAGGTTTGGAAGGTATCCAGGACACAGTAGTTTTTCATAATGTATTTGTACCCTCTTCAACAAGACAATAAGTTTCTGTAGGACCTTTCAGAGTAGGCACTTGACAAATTATAAACTTTTACCTCACTCATGTAGTATTTCTTTCTTTGTCATTCTCCCATGGACAAGCTGTTAAAAGGAAGCTAATCTTTTGGCAATGTACACTTTGAATGTTTGTAATCAGGGGGAGAGCCTCTTGCTAAGCACAGGGCCATGTGTTACAGGAGAAAGAGCATGGACTTTCAAGTCTGACAGATCAAGGATAAAATCCCTGCTCTGTGACTTACTAGCGGTTTGATCTTGGCTAAATCACTTGACCTCTCTGTGTCCCAGTTCACCACGAGGGAAATAGGGATAAAATTCCCTCACAGGGTTGTTGTGAAGATTAAATAAGATAACACAGTAAAGTGTTGGTCATATAGTTGTGTGTGCAACAGATGGTAACTATCCCCCTTACTATGAAAGGGGATATGCCTCCAGTTCTATAAATAGCAAAGCAAATATAAATAACATTGAGAAGTTCCTGGCAATCCATCTAATACTGCAGTATTTTAGTGTGCTTTATATATACCTAGTTAAGCCTGTCTGAAGTTACTGTGATTTTTCTCACTTTATAAACGAGGAAGCTGAGATCCAGGAAATTAGTAGTTAGAGACTTTCCAAGTTCATGCTACTTTCAGAACAGTCGTCAACAGAAAAATAATGTTGGTTGTTTAGTTACATAATGAAGTAATCGGGAATAAAATACTGATGCTTATTCCAGATAGAGGATGAAAGTAACATGTTTTTATCTTCTGTATGAAGGTGTATTTTCCATATACATGCACGCACACACACAGAAAATGCATATGATGGAACCTCACTGTTTTAATAATTAGTAATCTTTTTCCTTTGGAATTGTAAACACTTGCAGTTTTGTTTTATATACATGAAAATGTAAATTTAATGGTCACATAATACTCTATCATTCAGTTTATGAATTACTTTATTTTGTTTCCTGCTGATTTTATGCACAAAAGTGTTGCATGTTGAATGAATTAATTTTTGGGTTGGTGCTCCTCCTAGAAATTTTTTTCTATTATTTTTAGATGATATAGAACACAAATAACTATACCTTTTCAAAATTTCATGCAGTGGCTATCTAATTTCAGCCCAAATAGATTTCAGTAAGAGAGGACACATAATAATTCCTTAATGTACTATTTTATATAAATAATTACAACAAACTTTAGACAACTAAACAGCTTGTGATAGCCTGAGATTTCTAGGAAAGTAAGTATTTTTTCTTTGGTTATAAAAATGCTGTGTTGCATTAATCTTTATGTGAATTATTTTTCATTGTAAAATGGCAGCTTATATATTATTAAATTTTATATATCACACAATAGTAAAGCAGCTGAAAGATACAGGGTAATAATTTTTACTTATGACACACAAATTGTGCTGGAAAGCTAAAAATTTCAAGCAGGATGATGAACTATCAGGATTTGGGGTCAAGAAGAAAATTTCTATCTCTGGAACTAAGACTAACATGAAACATTGTAAAATGCATTGCTTATCCATTTGTGGCAATGTCCTCAACAAGTTACTTAGTCAAGAAAGTATTAATGATTCTGTCCCTCCTCAAACTCAGCACAGGGCCTAGAGAATCTCCCAGTAAAGAAAGGTATAATATTAATATTTAACATATAATAAACAGAAATCTGGAAAAATGCGAACTGACTATGCTGATGAAGGTTGTCACCAGCTGTGATTTTGGCAATGGGGAAGGCATAACTGCAGAGAAGGGTTGGATGGACAGTGAAGATCTGTCAGTGTGTCTCCAGTCTGTCCAGGGAACCAGGTGCCCAAGTGGGCTGGTATATGTGTTCCAGATCTTTTGACATATCTGTTCCTACAGAGAACAGTGTATGTGGCAGAGACCTGTCAGTTATTTAGCACTGTTCCCACTGCCTCCTGGATACACAGCTACACTGTATCTGTTAGCCTCCTTTGCAGTTAGGTGGCAATACACGGCTGAAAACTGATCATGAATGTGGACAAAACTAGTAAGTGCTCTTCTAGGCCTGGTCCCTTCATTATCTTCCTGTGTCATCTGACCAAATGCCAAAGATCCAGCAAGAGAGTCCAAGATCCAGGAGGGAGGTGGGGCCATAAGAAGTAAAAAATAATTCCTAAGTTCTTATATGGGGGATAACCACCTAGGAGAAATGGCAAGTCAAGAAAACTCCCCTTGGACTATTGCATGAATAAGAAAGTTTTATTTCATGCAGTCACTACTGATATCCTCTAAATTAAATAATTAGACTCCCCCGGTTAATGCAATAAATACATCAGACTACCACAGTATGACACTCTAAATAATTGATCTACCTTAGTTCTCTCTTTATCCTTATTAAATAAACTTCCTTCCTGGAAAGAGATAACCTAATTACCAGATATAAGTATTCTGGTTCACTTTGGCAAGTATATTCTTATTTGTGTAAATAACAAAATAATGTTCTGATATTCTTGACTTATGTGTATAAATCTTCTGAGACTTGATCAACCAGGGCTGAATTTATGAAACTGAGCTTCTGAACCTGCAAAACTGAATCATTACTGATCCAATCAAAATTCAAATATTCCATAAGGCTCAACTGAAAGAATAAAGAACATCTCTTGCTTTTTCTTTGTTATTAAATCTTAAAATATATTCCCATCATTATTGCAATATGAAAAATTTAAATATGACTACCATCACATTTTAGTAATGTTCTATTTACATATAGTCAGAATTTGGCCATCTAAACCATCCGGAATGGATTCCCAAATATGAACTCAGTCATCACAAAGTCCTGATGGAGGGTCATGCCCTAGATCCTCTCCTAGACCCTATGTGTTTAGAAATGTCTATTTTAAAATATTATGTTTTAGCAAGATTAGTTATCTGATATCATGTGATAATCTTCAATATTCTAAATATTAGAAAGCAGGAGATTAAAAACAAAAAGGTGGAATACTACTAAATGTAGATGCACTGACAATAGCCAAAATAGCAGGTAATACTAAAGACAGAAGCATGAAGGATGCACGGGTCATCTCTAAAAGCACAGCAGTGTGGTGGCAAGCAAGCCTTTATTAAGCAATGACTTATTAAATTCTTAGCAAGTTTTTGGATGCGCACAGCACTCTGTTGGGAACCAGGTGGGCAGGGGACAAGAAGTCTGATGTGCAGTTTGTATCTTCAGGGAGCTTATAATTTACTTTAAAAAGAAAAGACAAGTCACATGAAATTTAAACAGCAACAGTGCTGTTTAAAATATAAAGTCATAGTACTAGGAATAAGGGTTAATAAAACTAACAGCATAAAATACACTACAGATTGCAAGAAGAGAGATTTTTCAGGGCGAGGTTCTCTCCTTCTGTTATATATAACAAGTAAATAAAAGACCTTGGGGGAAGTCCCACCATTGCCTGGGAAATTTCTAAGTGATGAGTCATCGAAGCAGCCAAGAGGAAGGAGGGAAGGCTGGTAACCTGAGCTGATTGCCTACTCAGCACACTTAGCTAGGAGGGTGTCCCCAAATAGGAAATAGGGACTTATGTAGAGCCTGAGAATGGGGCAGGCACTTTGATGTAGTAAGAGATGGCTAGTTTGCTTTTGGCTAAATGACTCATCATGATTCTGAAGTTTCAGATAAAAATAGGTTTTGTCATCAAAGCTCTGTGGGCATCAGAGTTTATTAATTAATTCATTGACTCACTGATTCATTCATTCAATAAACAATTACTAGGTACCTGCAGGAGATATAGAAAAACAACAAAAGATAAGCTCCATTTCCTCAAGGAATATTCTAAGGAAAGGGGGGAGTCAGGTGAGTCAATAGCTACAGGGAAAAAAATGTGTTGACCATAATGACAGACAGACGAGTCACTGTGAGAGCCTTCTGCTCTCTTCTTTTCATACTAGTGTTCGCCGTCCAGAGCACAGCTCTCGCCTACACTCGGGCAAGTCCTTCACCCATTGAAACTCTACCTTTAGGTCCCCTGACTCTAAGCCTAGATGTCTCTTTCTTTATGACCTTTCATGAACCCCCAAATCTAGGCCAGTGCTTCTCCCGGGAGTACCCTTGGCTATCACCACAGGAGGTACTTAGGGCACAGCATTACATGTGCCTGCTGATGGGCCCACACCCTCCCCGGACAGTCAGTGCCGCAGGGTAAGGACTGTGCTTTGCCCCTTCGGTTTGTCTCCGTGCCCATCCCTGTGTCTGGCACATAAGTTAGTCCTCAATAAACACCTGCCTGAAAGAATCAATTATTTATTTAATTAATTAAAGATGAAATTTATTATTCAAATACTCTAATATATAAATAATATATAAAAAATCTTTATTGTTGTTTACTTTTTAAATTTACTCTTTTTTAGAGAGAGGGGAAGGAAGGGTGAGAGGGAGAGAAAGAGCAATGTGCAAGAGATACATGGTTGCCTCTCAAGCACCCCCAACCGGGAACCTGGCCTACAACCCAAGCATGTGCCCTGACTGGGAAGTGAACCAGCAACCTTTCAGTTGGTAGGTCGGCACTCAATCCACGGAGCCACACCAACACATGAGGAAGCTTTAGTTATCTGGAAAATTCACTGTGTGGAAACCTCACTCCATAAAAATTATGGGCAAATTGTATCAGTGTAAATCAATTATTCATGCTTTTAAATTTGTACACAGCAAATCAAGCAGTTTCCAAGACATTTCTCCAACCTTCAGTTAATCAATGGTGACCAATGGGGAAAATATGTGGTAATAGTTAAACCAAATCTACTGAAAACCTCCCAACGGAATCTTGGCCTTATTATGCCTTTAATCAGTGCTCTTACACATTTTTAAAGCTGTCTTTTTTCTGATTCTCAATCTTCCTTTGGCAAATGTGCTTATGAGTATGAAAATGATCAGAAGACAGTTCAGAAAAAATAGAACTTAGTACTCAAACAGCATAATCATAAAGTGCCAAGACAAAATGGCATGGATCTGGGAATTCTGGAGGAGTTCAAAAAAACTGTCAGTCACAACAATTAAAATAATGATAGCATAAATGACTGAAAAAAAGTTTTGTTGTAAGAGCCACAGAAAAAGGATCTTAGCTGGAAAATTGCAAAGTTGGTAGAGATTATAGTAAAAGTAAAAAAAAAAATCACAAAAACATTTATAAAGAAAGTTAAAAAAAAACCCCAAAGGTGAAGAAACCTACTCTAACCACACAAAAACTTCTACACAAGTGTTTATAGCAGCATTATTCATAATAGCCCAAGGGCAGAAACAATAAAAAATGCCAAGCGACTGATAGCTAGTTATATAAAAGCTATATTGATATGACATGGATATAGCTTGGCAATAAAAAGGAATGAAATACTAACACATGCTGTGACAGGATTGAACCTCGAAAGCATTATGCTAAGTGAGAGATGCAGTCACAAAATACTACATACACTATTCCTTTCACATGAAATTTCCCAAACTGGCAAATCTATAAAGACAGAAAGTTGACTAGTGGTGGCTTAGAATGAGGGGTATGGGAGGATGGAGGTGTTAACAGCTGAAGAGTATGGGGTTTCTTTGTGAGGTGATTAAAATGTTCTAAAATTACATGTGGTGATGGTTACATTCCTATGAATATAATAAAAATTATTGGACTGTATGCCTTAAATGTGTGAATTGCACAGCATATGAATTATATCTCAATAAAGCTGTTTTTATAAATAATCTACTGAAAATAGGGTAAAATTTTAATTGCCAGGGAAAATAATACCTAACATTTTAGAATATTTTGCAGGAGCAAATGTATGCAAATAAAAGATAGGTGAGCTAAATACTTTCTATGCTTAAGAAGCCAAGGGTGAAATTTCATACCAAATACTGTTCTTTTTTTAAAATAATTATTTTATTGTTGTTCAATTACAGTTGTCTGCATTTCCCCCCTGCTACCCCCCACCCCAGCCCAACCAAACCAACCTCCCTGCCTTACCAAATGCTATTCTGAAACCAAGTCTTAGTGTGAGGGGGTGAAGAAGTATCTCATTTGTCTTAGATAAGCAATGATTTTGGAACACAGAACAAATACAATGGTAAAGTATAAAAAGCAGGATTCTTCTAGGATGGGTGCTAAAGCATGCCCTATGTTATTTTTTCAGTGATTTGAAGGAGACAACATGTTGTAAGTTCTCCTTGTTTTTATATAAGCAAAATTTTCCAAGAAAGAAAAAGACAAATCAATGGAGACAGGATACAGAAATACATACATTTCAATTTAAGTGAGCAGAACAGTCACAGCTAAATTTTAACACAGGCAAGTGCTAGGTAATTCATTTAGGGAGTTAGTGGATGGGTAGATGGGTGGATGGATGGATGGATGGATGAGCGGATACAGATACTGACAGTGTCTTGAGCTATTAACGACAACTCACAGCTCAGAAAAGATAACTTGAAGATTCCAATATGTTGATTTGAGAAAATGGTAGGTCTAACTTAATAACAGCATTTAAAAAACCAGGCTTGTCATATAACATTTAAAAAAAATTCAACAGCTTACTAATTTGGTATAAAGAAATAAAGGAAAGGAAGAAAGAGGAAGAAAGGAAAGAAGGGAGGGAGGGAAGGAAGAAAGAAAAGATGACATAGACTGATCTTCCAGCTGTCGAGCATGGGACACTTCTCCTTTGAAATGAGATTTATATTGTGTCAGTCATGGTAAATCATTAAAAAGAATATCTCAAGGTAGGAAAGCTCTCATGGTTGTAGATAAGTATTTGTACACATCAATAAATTATTTAAGATATCTCTTCTAGCTGAAATTTGCATTATAAGTTTCAGCTTTACTGTTTTTTTTTTACATTTATATCATATTAATCGAAAGAAGAAATAAATTGATGACATTTACCTCTTGTTTCTGACCTATTGTAGAATGTAATACTTGATACATTATCTTCAGTCCATTTAACTGGAATATTCCACGTGTAACTAAAGTGTTTTAAAAAGAAAAATTTAACTTTTATTACTAAAAAATTAAAACATAACCAAAGTAAATATAATTAAAAGGCAATAGACAAGCATATGTTCTTTGTAAGTGATCACCCAGTGTATGCGCTGCAATGAATACAGTTAATAACAACGTTCTTGAGTGATGAAGATAGGGCATGCAACTGCTTTCAGTTTCCATAAACCTCTAAAACTTAGAACTTCAGATCAAAAAAGTAGCTGAAGATAAAGATGACTGTTTCAATAAAGTGCCTCAAGGCTTTGGGAGAAAGATATTGCATAAATGTAACATTATATAATAACACTGAGCATTCATACATACATTTGCACGTGCTCCAATATGCTATAGTTTCTGTCAAGGAACACACAGCATTTTTAGAATTCAGAAGGCAATCTTAAAATGGTGTAAAGGAAATAACACATTTTAGAAACCATGCTGAAGTGACGCCACTACCATCATCTCTTCAAATTTCTCATGCTCTAGAAATCTCCTATTCAGAACCATATGAACCAGTGCGCCAAGAAAATACCATCAGGTAAGCATGTCTCAGTTTCCTCTAGCTACTTAGTATTTTCTTGTGATGGGGTGCAGGGAAAGGAGGTTACCTTTGTATTTTGATACAATATATATTTAACATTTTAGTCTTGAAAACTTATAAAGGAGATCTTAAATGATATATGACCCCTGTGTTCATTGCAGCATTATTTACAATAGCCAGGATATGGAAGCAACCCACGTGCCCATGAATAGATGAGTGGGTATAAAAGCTGTGATTTGCACAATGGAATACTACTCAGCCAGAAAAAAAGAACGAAATCTTACCTCTTGCAATAGCATGGAGGGCTCTAGAAGGTATTATGCTAAGTGAAATAAGCCAGAGAGAGAAAGACAAAGACCATATGATTTCACTTACATGTGGAATCTAAAGAAGAAAATAAACAAAGTAGAAACAGACTCATAGATCCAGAGAACAGACTGGCAGTTGTCATGGGGAGGGGGTTTGGGGAGCTGGGTGAAAAGGTGAAGGGATTAAGCAGTACAAATTCATAGTTACAGAATAGTCACAGAGATGTAGATTACAGCATAGGTCGGGAATAAAGTCAATACTATCCTGGTAACTATGTATGGGGCCAGGTCAGTGGTCCCCAACAGTTTTGGCACCAAAGACCGGTTTTGTGAAAGATAATTTTTCCATGGATGGGGGTGGGGTGGAGGGGTGGGGAGAGGACTGGGGGTGAAGCTCAGGAGGTGATGCAAGAGAAGCTTCACTCCCTGGCCCACCACTCACCTCCTGCTGTGCAGACGGTTCCTAACCAGCCACGGACCAGTACTGGTCCGAGCCTGGGGACTAGGGATGCCTGGGCCAGGTGGGTATCTGAAGCAGTGCGGGGGCCACTGTGTAAAGTACATGATTTTGACTACTTTGCTATACATGTGAAACTAGTACAGAATAATAATCAATGTAAACTGTAATTAAAAAATAAACCAGATAAAAACAAATTAAATGAGATCTTAAATGTCGTTTTCACTATTTGTTCTCATATCATCTTCTATCATTCAGAAAAATACGGGAAATCTAGAGAGAAGAAGAGTCTGTGTTTGGGTTTCAGCTC
This sequence comes from Glossophaga mutica, assembly GCA_039655065.1. Taxonomy (NCBI): domain Eukaryota; kingdom Metazoa; phylum Chordata; class Mammalia; order Chiroptera; family Phyllostomidae; genus Glossophaga; species Glossophaga mutica. Next base: position 147,548,646 of record CM077303.1, on the reverse strand, counting down.
ACAGCTGGCCTTGTTTTTCTTCATCTGTTTAAGCCCCTAATAGAAAATGGGGGGGATGATATTTCCTATTTTCAGCATATAATAAACTTTATGTCATTCAGGGAGAATATATTTTGCCATCTACATAAGAAATTATGCTTTGTTTCATAGCGATTGAAATGTTTTATAGGGTTGAGTTTTACTGTCTTGGAGGAGTCTATTGCAGTGGAATGTTTTCGGTGGCAAGTTTCATAGAACTAATATGCAAGTTGGTTCTTGGCTGCTGCAGCAGACACTGTCAGTGCTCCACCCTTATTCCCGTGAGTGTCCTGTCATTTTCATACACCCCAGATTCCACTGTGCTTTCCCTGCGGCAGCCAGCACCCGGGTCTCCCTGTCAGAGGACTACCCTCTGGCTGCCTGAGCAAGGAAAGCCAGAACAGCCAGGAACTTACATTCTTGGATGCAGCCCTCAGCCAGCGACGGATGGGCATGAGACTCTTCCTTGCCTCATCTGTCAGGACCTCTCTGAAGCACTGTCTCCAGATACTGTCTTCTTGATATCATACGTACCCTTTTCTGCCTGATTTCCCACTTCCCAGTCCTCTGCCAGTCTTTCTTAGAAACAATCCTAGTGAGTGCCTTTCACTTGAATGATCACCTCAGGGTCTGCTTTTAGGGAAGCCAGCCTAAGAGTGATCCCTTGTAGCTTCTCAGACAGACAAAGAAGCATTTTTAAAAGTCCCATCCTACCTACACATTTTGCTCTTTCACTGCTCTGCTCATTGCTGCTGAGTGTAAACTACTACTGTTTCATTTCTCTTTGCCTTTCCTCAGTGCCAACCTGATTGCAACAACAGAGCCCCATGCACACACTCAACTGTTTCTTCCAAAACATGGTGTCAGGGGCACACTGTGCCTAGAAGTGGGCACAAGTTAGACTGCTAAGGTCATGTCAAAAAAATATTGCTCTGAGGTCTGTAAGAGTATCATTAAGACAAAAAGGACAGAGGGTTGAGGCTATATAGTTTCATAGTTTTAGAATCACTTACAGGATCTAATCTAGTTGAAGCCGAGTAAAATAATAGACTATAGAATACAAAATGTCAAGCAATGGAAATTACATCAAGGAAGCAATAGAGTCTCCTATATGTTATCTAAAATTCAGGAGTATCAGATTTCATTTTTAAAAGTATAATTTGCTTTTATCTTTATATCTAACCATATAACAGGCTTTGGCAGTATTCAATATGGTCACTTTAATGTTCAATAAGGAAACTGACTTTGGCCCAGATAACACCCCTACGCCCATCCTTCTGCACTGAGTGGCCTGTCAAAGACATGAGTTCGCCTGACAGCAAATTCCCCCTGATGGAGACTAGGACTAGGCCTGTTTCTAAGAGATGGCTGAGGCCATAGTGTTAAAACCATAACTTACACCATTCATATTATTAAAAGTTTCTGATCAGTAAGAATTCCCTAATCTTGGAATATTGTAACAGTCAGAAAGAGGAGGGTGCTATTGAGTTTATAGTGCAACTTCACCAACCACTCTCTCCCTGACATGAATATATCTAAACAGAGAGCAGGAGGCCACTAGGGTTGGAGAAGGAATTCGTTACTTTCTGGGGTGTGAAAGAATGTATTACAATCTAAATTTTCAATCAAGTGAAAAATACGGAAGAATGACTTTTGACATGTCTATATCTCACTTATTTGCTCAGGAGCAACTACCGATTTTTAACAAGTGTTCTCAACAGGGAAGCATCTGTTTCCTGGGTTTGCTTCTCTATGCATATGCAACTACATTTTTTTTAAAAAATGGTACAATTTGATTGACTTTACGGTAAATGGTTACTAAAAATCAGGCATCTATCAACCTAAATAAAGTAAAAACAGTAGCTGAAGGTAGAAATTAAAGAAAATATTAGAGAAAATATAAATGTTGACATAATTCCATGTTTTCAAATTTGAACGCAATTTAGAGTTTTATTATGACTTAAAAAGTAATTTTAGATGTGAATATATATTTAGTTCACTTCTAAATATTTTTTTCTTCTGTGTGAAGAAGAATCCATAACCAAGGAGCACTTTTAAAAAACCCAATTTCTCCGGTTCACAAATAGTATTAACGAGTCTTTGGCTCAAGGAATCGGTGGGTACATTGGACAGAAGGGAGCAATTACTGTGCCGTTCTCCCATCGAAGTTTGTTTCTCCGGAGAGAAATCTTTCTCCAGTTTTAAATAGCAGCTTTAAATACAGCCAATCTCATTCGCTAGAACATAAAACAGTAACTATGAAATGAACAGTTTCTCGTTAATAGGACAATCAGACCTTATTATGTTGACAACAAGTCACCTCTCTGTTTCCATTCATTCTTATACTGTGAAGAAGAACGAGTGAAAAAAGTTTTTGCCATCATAATTTTTGCTTTCCAAAGTCAACAAAAGATAAAGAAGTATATACACAGATACTCCCTGACTGATCTCATTTGGTCTAGGAACTCAAACTTTCCTTTGTTTTTGAGAGAACTATTAATTTTTGGAACTCGGATGAGAGTGAGTCATCCAGTGTCTCCGCAGCTCCTTTCCGCCGGGAGCACTGCCTGCCTCAGGGCTCCAGGAGCGAGGCTGGGCGCAGGCCTCCACAGGGAGCAGCGCGGGCTTTCTCCGCGCTTCTCCAGCGCAGGTGCCAACCAGTACCTTGCAAGTTAGCTAATTTAATAATTCTCAGTGCTCTTCATTCTCCGAGGTCATGGACAGAAAGTATTTTGCCAATCTGAATTTTTGTAAACACCTGAGTGTGCTGTTAGTGACTTAATTCCCAAAGCTCCAAATCGGAAGCCAGAAAACAGGTTCTGCTACTGCATAGAGTACGTATCACAAAGTGTGTCTGTAAAGATCCTGCATTTCTCTAGAAAAATAGCTATGACCACTAAACAACAATATTCTAAAAGGAAATTGTTTTTGCAAAATGCATCTGATTGAATTCCCTGAATATTGTTTTGGTCTTTAATTAGGACTTTGAGCTCAGCCTAATCTTTGAAACATCGGCCACACCTCTCCAGCCACCTCCAGCCACCCACAGTGCCGCGGATCATTCCACCCGCTCTCCTTTCGCCCCACAGCATTGGCCTAACCGGTCTCCCTGTCCCAATCTTCGCCCTCTGATCTGTTGTTCTCCATAGTGCAGCGAGAGGGGAACTTTGAAAAAATGTAAATAAGATCCACCAATTCTCTCCTTAAAGTCCTCGAATTAGCATACCATTGTTCAAAATCTTTAACATAGTGTGCATGCCAGGCATCTGCTCCGCGCCTCCCCCCCCCAAACCCGGCTGCATCTCCCACCACTCTTCCCAGCGCCTCCCAATTGCCCGGTTTCTTGGGGCCAGACTGCCTGCGTTCAAGTCAGGGCTCCATGGCTTATACTCCGTGTAATCATGCATAAAGAATTTAATCATTTGCTGCCTCCATTTCCCCATCCGTTGTAATAATACACTATAAATAGTGTTTAAAATAGTGCCAGCTACTTAGAACATTCTCAGTGAGTGTTTCATGTTACACATTTCATGCTCCTTGTTAGCTCTGGAGCCCTCAGACACGGAGTTTCTGTTTTGAACACCCCTGAAGGCCAACCCCCCCCCCCCACACACACCAATTTACTCAGCTTAGAAATCACTTCCTCAAGAAAGTCCTCTGTAGCCCTCCTACCCCGACACGTCCTGACCTACCCATTAATTCGGGCTCAGCCTAGCAGTGGGTACATGTGACAGGAGAGAATAATTGCTGTGAAACTTCCCAACGGAAGCTTGTTTCACAAGAGAGAAATACTTTTAAATTTTAATATCTAAAGGCTCTGCCAGTATTAAATTTGGCCAATCTAATTTGCTAGAACATAAAACAGTAACTATAAAGAAAGGAAGTTCCAGTTCTTAAATGAAACACTTTCTGAGACACTTCACACCCTATAATTCTCCTTCCTTGTGTTATCCTAATTGCTACTGAATAATTGATCTGTGATGATTTATATATGTGACTATAAAGTAAGGCTGATGAGACTTTTAAAAATGAGATAAAGAAGGTGAAAGGTCTTTTCAGCAGTGGAGATTAGAGGCCCCCTGAGTTGGGGTGGATACAAAACTTTTTCCACACAAACTGTTTTAAGAAGTTGTTGGAAGAAGGGACTATGAAAATTAGCATGGGTGAGACTGGACTGTGTCCAAGGGGACCAGTGCCACACTGTGTTGCCCGCACGTAGCCAGGATCCAGCCTAGGAAGAGGCTCAGCTGGGGAATGGGGGTGTGGAGTGATAACCCCAAAGGGGTACACCGAGGGGCTGGAGGTCCTGAGATACTGATTTTGTTCTCTCCAGCTGGGAATGGTTAGCACTTCGGAAACACATATAAAAATAACCATTCAGTTATACATAAAGAGATAGAGTATGAAGACTTTTGTACAACAGCATTTGTACAAGGGTGATAAGCTATGAAATTGTCAGCTGCGTCGCACATGTTTTGTCAGCTTTTGCATATTTCAGGTTTTTTAAAAGTCTGGAAAACTAGAGGAAATGACATATTTGGTTTTTAATTTTAATAGAAATTCTTAGAATACCTTAATTCATAGTAGTATTTGTCTAGATAGTTCTGATTTGTAGTTAAAGGTTTGATTCTTAACATGTTGAAAATGTCCCCCAAAATTGATATACTATATTTATAATTTTAATTTGTTAAATTCATAAAAATGTATAGGAAGGTTTTTAAAATTAGATTTATAAATCTGTGTCTTTAGGTGTTTGTATTTTGAAATTATAAGTGGAATTTAATAAAATTTTAAGTGATGTTCAAAAATTTCTTATAAGTGATACATGCAAGAGAATTTGAGTTTGTAATTGCTGTTTAAGTGCTCAGGAAAATTTCATTTGTACAATTAGTAAGTAAAATATCCTTAAGCAAAATCTAGAAAAAGGATTGTTAAAAAGTCACAGTCTCCTTCTCCACACTTCCCACAGGCCAGTACTTCTTAGAAGGAACCAACCTCTTTTAAATGCTTCTGGTTTTAACTCTTCCAATGTCTAACTCCATAACTCTCGACACCTCTATTTTTTAGATAGTATTTATTAACTCACCCAAGAAAGAGGGTGATTTAGTTACTTATATTAGTCTCTCATCCATTCCCCTTTTAAAAGTCAAAATTTAATAAAGTAAAATTATTATTATTATTATTAGACTTTCTGTAGGTTATAATTTTTCCATTAAATAACATACTCATTCTTCTGTTTTTGTTTCATAAGTGCGAATATTGATACTCCTTCTAACTGTAAAGGAAGGATATCTTGTGGAGTACTGGTAATAAACTGGCTTAGGGGAGGAGGGTATAGTATTAGCTGGTTTCCATTAACTCACATCATGACCATTATTCCAAGGTACCAGCAGGATGTTACTGCGTTAGGACGGGAGCCTGCTCCAGCGCATGACTGAACTAGTATCGCAGCTTTCTTCCACCTTTCTCCCTCTTCCAGCTCCTTTCTTATGTAAGCTTTTTTCTTATTACAATATTGACAATTTATGTTTACAATCTACTCTGTCACCATAATAAGAGTTCTATAATTGTTATCCATTGGTTGATTATGAAAGTTAAAAGCCAATAAATAATATTTATGAAATTACACTATACATATATTATTGGACAAGAAGTGTGTTGGAGTTATACAAGGTCTGTCCAGAAGTTATTTAGTCATGTAATATGAAAAATAGAGACATTTATTGAAGAAGATAAGTACAAGAAACATTATACACAGGATGACTCGGTCCCCTTCGAAGTAGGCACTCTGGGACCTTATACAGTTCTCCCAATCAGCATCAGCTGCCCTATTGTAGTTTCCTGAACCTCATCAACCGTCTGAAATATCTTCCCTTTCAAAGGTGATTTTAGTTTTGGGAAAAGCCTGAAGTTGCAGGGCACCAAATCCAGGCTGTAGTGGGGCTGAGTTACCTGGGTAACTTGATGCTTCACAAAAAACTGCACAAGACATGATGAATGAGTAGGAGCATTGTCTTAATTAAGCTGTCCATTACCAGTTGCCCATAGCTGCAGCCTTCTGAATCATTCAAATAGTTTCCACAGAGGAATGTTCAAGCTTACTGCAAAATTTGATGCAGATTCGTTGTTCTACTCGCTCAGTCATTTTGAATGTGATGGCCACACAGTACACATGCTCACTCCCTGGTGTCTACCACCCCCACTGACTAGTACAGTGAAGTCATCATTGTTCACGCATGCACATTCCAGTCCACTCTCCTTGGCTGCGTTACATCGAAGACCCGAAATCATTCATGTTATATTAACAACGGCTGGACTTTTTCCAGACAAACTTCCTATGTCCTTCTCTACAGTCTAATTCCATGGCCAAGAGTCATGTAAATACATAAGATTTCCCCTAACATCCTAACATAAGGGTCAAATGGACCCCCTTTTCTTGTACTTTACCAATGGCATGAACTCATTCTACATGCTTCATATTTTTAATCACAATTTTTACATATAACTATTTATTTATCTCTTTATAATTGAGCAAAATGATGGGCCTTCATCAAGTCCTCAAGTTCTTCCATCTTCCCAGTCACTCTTTTTCCAGGAGATCACCCACCTTCCCCTAGTCACCTGCTCTGATGCAGGGCCCTGAGCACCACGGATCACTGTCAGCCTGCTTTTCCTTTCCTGGCTTTCTTAGGTGGGATGCACTGTTGCCTGAATCTCATTTCTTCTTTTATTGATGCATTCATATTTTTTCTTTCCCTCTTCCAAACCTCCTGGAGTACAGTTTCAGTAACTTAGAGGAAGTGCTGTATGGAAAGCATTTTCTGGGACTGCATGTCTGAAAACATTTTTACTGTGCTTTCTTTGCATTTGGTTTAGTTTCACTGGGTAGAGAATGAGAATGGGTGGAAAATATGTTTCGTCTCACCATTTTAGACAATTGCTCCATTTTCTTCTTGCGTTCGGGGTTGATGTGAAGAAGACTAATGCCACACTAATTGTGCATCCCTGTTTTCTGAAATTTTAGGAGGCTGTAGCTAGGTATTTGTGTACACATTACAAAAACATGTGTACTCGGTGGGGTCTCTTCATCAGAATCCTTGTGTCCTTTATTATATCTTGATATAACTCAAGTTTCTGTTTTCTTTTTATGCAAGACTTCTATTACTTGGCAGCTAGACTTTCCATATTTGTTTTCTCTCTCCTATTTGCGAGTTCTATGTGTATTTGTCTTATATTTTTAGAAAATGCCCCAAATTTCTTAAATATTTTTACAATCCAAAATTTAATCTTCTAGAAACCTTTGTGTTCTCATTTTGTCTCTTAAAAGTCATCCTCCTCTTAGGTAGTGGGTAGAATAGGGTCTTTGATTGCTCACTCTATTCCATAAATTTATTGTTTTTTCAATTATATTTCTTACAGAGACAGGTGTTATGTTTGTCCAGGTGGGATTTTATCCTTTATGATTTTAGATTCTTTTCATGTGTTTTTTAATCCTTGATCATCCATTCATATTTTAAAAAGGACAAAATTGATTATTCTTAGTGTCTGGTATGTAATCACTCTACTGCAGAGAAGGGAGTCACACGCACACACACACATTTTATTGATTGATTTTAGAGAACAGAGGAAAGGAGAAAGAGAGAGAGAGATTGACTTGTTGTTCCACTTATTTATGCATTCATTGGTTGATTCCTGTATGTGCCCTGACCAGGGGTCAAATCCACAGCCAAGCATATGAGGACAACGCTCTAACCAACTGAGCTACCCAGCCAGGGCAGGAGTCACGTTTTTTTGACACTGTCTTCTCCAGTGAACAGGAAGTCTGACTGGGAGCTCTGTGCATGAATGAGAGGAGTTGGTGTCTCCATCCATCCATCCATCCATCCTACCATAACGAGGGAAGATTTACTCTAGATGTCTCAACCTAAGGGAAATTCTTAGCCCTCTTCTACTGATCTAAGTCAAAAAAAAAAAAAAGCAAAATTCTGGAATTTCACCTTGGGTCATTGCCATGTACAGAAAAAAGGATAGCAGTAGATAAAGGAAAAGTGGAGGGCAAGTTCCAGGGGCACAATGTTCTGAGTCTAGAATTCAAATTAGTTGCCTATTTTCAGCCTCATTTCTCACTGCTGCCCCCAACTCTTCAGCTGACGCTGAGCCCAGAGCCTGACTAGGGAAAGGGAAGATCAGCTTTCACTTACACTGCAAGTCTCTTCTCACTGTTTGCATCTTCCTTTGTTTGTCTTTTGTCAATATTTCTCCTTCCGTTTTCCTTCTTCTAGAATGCTCTGGTATATGGAGCCCCTTCCCTTTCTTTTCTTTTATAAGTTTTGTTCTTTCAGCACTTCTATTTCTTTATTCAGTGATATCTGGGAAGAACAGGACTTTGATGCATTTTAAACCTGGAAACCACTGAGCTATTTTTAAATGCCTTTGTTTCCCTAAAGACACTATACTTTTATGTCCCCATCAATCATGTACTGAAGAGCAAGATCTAAACAAATGGCCATTATGTCCATCAAATTTCTGCTTTTCTCTTGAAATGCATTAGAGAACCTTACCCAAGATCTGAAGGTGGCTGAGAAAGATTAGCTTTTGCGTCCAATAGAAAGCGTTTCTGTTTGATGGTCCTCATATTTTCCACATTGAGTACAGGATAACCCATCTGTTTGGTCCAGGTGTCCATTACTTCTTTCACTGGTAGATTACTTGCCTAAGATTTCAAAAACATGGGATAAATAATCAGATAAAAGAATGATTGGTAAATCATTTGTTAATAAAACAAAGAAATATTTGGGTATATACTCCTCCTTACCTCTTCAAGTGCTCCCCAAAAATCTGAAGTTTTTGCATTCTTAAATTTGTATTTTTTCAAATAAGCCTGTATGTGAAAGATAATAAGTTCTTTAGGAGTCACTGTTCGCCTTTCTCATGCTTCCCCAACATGACCTGAACCTCCTGGACATATTTCCCTGAGAAGTATAATACAGCAAGTGTACCTGGAATGAAAATCAAATGATACCCTGTATGGGAAACATTGTTAACCTATAAAAACACTGCACAAACCATAACTTACTTGTAAAGCATAAGAAATATTTTTTTCTTATTAATGAGATAGGGTTTTTTTTTCATCAATGGAATTGTGAATTTCATTTTTTCAGGACAAGCAATATAAGATACTTAAGGGGAGCCCAGTGTTCAGCAAACAGTCAACAGTCTCTAACGTTTCTGATCTACTATGAAGGAAGACCCACAGTTCTGTGATCTTTACTCAGCAGTGCTAACCTGCCCACTACTGGCTGCATCTCCTACTTTCATTTGTAGTGGTGTTTTCTCATCTCAGACACTGTATGACCCCATCATACTCATGAAGAACGAAGTGACGTGTGAACATAAAACAAAGGAGCTTGGCTGTAAACCAGGACTCAGCAAATTTTTTTCTATAAAAACCTATACAGGAAAGATTTTAAGCATTGTGGGCCATAAAAATCTCTTTTGCAGCCACTCAATTCTGCCTCCATAGCCTAGAAGCAGCCATGAATAATATGTAAATGAATGAGCACAGCTGTCTTCCAACAAAACTTCATTTACGCACGCTGGTGTTTGCACTCCCCATAACTTTCATGCGTCATGAAATAATCCTCTTTTCCAAATTTTTTTAGCCATTTAAAAATTTAGAAACAATTTTGTTTGCGAGCCTTACAAAATTGAGTGATGGGCCACAGTCTGCCCACAGGCAGCAGTCTGCAGACCCCGCTGCACAGAAATGAGAATGCAAGCTTGAGAATAACGATGACTATGACGGTGGGGAAATTGGAGAAATTATTCACTTTAAGTAAGTCTTCACTCTTCAAATATTTTTAAAATACAAATTTTTAACTAGAAGACTTCCCTTGTAGGCAATTCTACTCACAAAAATCTCTCTACGCCTGAGTTCTCAGATATCATGTGCCATCTCCCCAGAGAACATTCCCTGTCTTCTCCTAATCTCAGAATTGAGCCCACTGGTGCTTGTCCAGGAATCCTTGCACAGTTCCCACTGCTTCATGCCTCTGATTCTCTCCAGCGTGGTCCTGCTTAAAATGTGGACATCTTTGACAGAGACAGCAGCTTCTTTAGTATTCCTTCAGCTTTCAGAGAAAATAACTAGTGGTTGACTTTGCACATATAATTTTCACTCTAAGTTGTTATAATTTTTAGGAGGTGCCGTACCTAAGTCACACTAGCTTCTAAATCCCTCTCCTTTTTAGGCATAGAGAGATAAAACAGCATTAGCAGACTGCTCCACAGAGCTTGAAAGGGCCCGGGCCAGTCTGGAATGCTGCCTTCAGATTTATTCTTCTGGTTAGTCCACCAGTCAGCCCTGCCACCAGAGGGCAGGCAAAGGAAGGGAGAAGAAAGGACAGGGACATACTCTGTCAACTTCAGGTATTCATTCCAGAGTTTGCACAAATCACTCATTTTATCTTTTGTTTTTGTTTTTCATTTTCAAGAGAACACTTTCTTTTTTTTAAAAAAAAAATTGTTGTTCAGGTACAGTTTTCTGCCTTTTCCCCCCACCCCAGCCCAACCCCCCAGCCCTCCCCACCTCCCTCTCATGTCCATCCCCCTGACCCCGTTATTGTCCATGTGTCCTTTATACTTGTTCCTGCAAACCCTTCCTGTTTTCCCCTGAAATTCCCTCTTCTCTCCCCTCTGCTCACTGCCAGCCTATTCTCAATTTCAGTGTCTTTGGTTATATTTTGCTTGTTTGTTTGTTTTGTTGATTAGGTTCCTGTTAAAGGGAAGACCATACGGTATTCGTGTTTCACTGCCTGGCTTATTGGAGAATCGGAATACTAATAATTATAACTATAGATATCTGTTAACTACAAATTCTAGTGAATAGTAGCTTCTTAAAATTAATTTGGAGGAGTTTATTAGTATTTTCACAATGTCTTGAGCTTAGAAATGAGCAATACTGGAACTGGAAGGGACCTTACATATTATTTAATACAGCTTCCATATTTTGAGGGAGGGGCAAAGGAAAATGGTGATTAAAGAGGTAAAGAGATTTACCTGACATTATTCTGTAAAGAATTCTGAATCCTGGACCAGTTTGTGTGGTTTTCGTCACTATAGTTATAGTTATTTTTTTTTAATTTTTATTTTCATTGTTGATCTTGTACAGTTTTCTGTCTTTTATTCTCACCCGAACCCGCCACCCCAACCCTCCCCACCTCCCTCCCATTTCCACCCCCCCCCCATAGTTTTTGTCCATGTGTCCTTTATACTTGTTCCTGTAAATCCTTCCCCTTTTCCCCTGAAATTCCCTCCCCTCTCCCCTCTGGTGACTTTCAGCAGTTATAGTTATTTTTTAAATTGCATTTGCTTGCTTCTATAGATCTAGAGGTTAAATGAACATTTATATTAACAGGTACTCTGTTGGACACGCAGAGGGCCCACAGACATATGAAAAAGATGCTCAACATCACTACTCATGAGAAAAATGTAAATGCAAACCACAGTGAGATATCACCTCACACCTGTCAGATGGCCATCATCACTTAATCAACAAACTACAAGGGCTGGGGAGGCTGTGGAGAAAAGGGAACCCTGGTGCACTGTTGGTGGGAATGCAGACTGGAGCAGACACTGTGGAAAACAGTATGGAGGTTTCTCAAAAAATTAAAAATGGAACTGCCTCATGCCTCAGCAATTTCACTTTTGGGTATATACCTGAAGAAACCAAAAACACTAATATAAAAAAAAATGCAATGCTATGTTCTTTACAGCGTTATTTACAATAGCCAAGATATGGAAGCAACCCAAGTGTCCACCAATAGATGAGTGGATAAAAAAGTTGTGGCACATATATACAATGGAATGTAACTGGACCATAAAAAAATGAAACCTTACCATTTACAACAGCATGGATGGACCTAGAGGGTATTATGCTAGGTGAAACAAGTCAGAGAGAGAAAGCTAAATACCATATGATTTCACTTATATGTGGAATCTAAAGAACAAAATAAATAAACACATGAAATTGAAACAGACTCACAGATGAACTCAGACTCAGAGAACAGACTGATGGTTGCAGAGGGGAAGGGTTTCGGGGAAGGGGTGAGAAAGCTGCAATGATTAAGAAGTACAAATTGGGAGTTACAAAATACTTGCAGAGATGTCAAGTACAGCACAGGAAATATAGCCAATAGTATCGTGACATGTGTGGTGCCAGGTGGGTACTGGCAATATCAGAAGGAACACTTTGTGAAGTGTATGATTGTCTAACCACTATGTCGTACACTTGAAACTAATACAGAATAGCATTAAATGTAAAAAAGATACTCATTTTATTTTGTCCAGATTTGTACTTCTGAATGTTCTATACTAAGAAATTTTCTTCTTCACCTTGAAAGATCACAATTCCAGTAAAAATTTCATGATGACCTAGGTCAACCAATAACAGTCCCTCAGAAAAGGAAAGGACCATTTCTACTACCAGTATCACAGGAAGGGAAAGAACATTTCCAGTTTCCAGCTGAGCCATTCCTATGTTATCAAGGGCACTACTGATAATGAGGAGAAAAAGAAAGGATGGATATTATTTTGAGCATTTCATAACCATATACTGTTATGAAGGCCCTATTATCTATTACACTTTTTTTCTGTATGAGCACAGCCTTAAAGAGTTTCCAGCTGGTGGTTTTGCTCTTATTTTCCCCTCACTCCATACCTGCTTTGCTGTCTAATTTGTGTCCGGGGAAAGGTGATGAGCAGGAAAGAGAAGAGACAGCTGGCCACCCCAGAGTTAGTGCCGCCCCTGGTTAGCTAATAGTCGCTTTTGTCACAAAGTTAGTATTTGCAAGGGAACGATCTCAAACAATGGCATGCAGCATAATGATACCCAAGGTAAAATTCTGTTTGGCTCCTTGAGCTCTGTGAAGGGGACGTTCCAACTGGTGTGAGAGTTTATTGAGGCTTATTGAGTGTGGCCTTATATACCATTTTCAGATTTTAGCTAGTGCTTGAAGGTTGAAGGAAAAGAGTTCTTGTTTTGCAGGGGTTTTTTTGTTGGGAACTGCCCTGCCTGGTTTCAGGAGCTGTAACCCTGCCATGGCTAAGGCTGAGTGAGCGACCTTCGGACCATAAGCCACTAAGGAGACAAAGCTTATCTCCCTGGCAGGGGCACCGCTTCTGCTTCATCCATAACTGGCCCCCAATGCTTGGTCGGTTAGCCAATGACGGGTAAGATTTCCTCAAGGGAGGGGTCACCTAAGACAGGAACGATCACGTGGGAGGCCCTCAAGGAAGAACTCAGGGTGGGAGAGGGGCGCTACAGCAAAAGGGGATGATGGACCCTTGCCCCTCGGCTATCCTGACATAGCCTGAGTTGTCATTCCGTCTGCGAGAAGTTTCCTTATCTCTTGGCTGCCTTGCTGACTCTACTGCACTTAAGCTTGAAACAATGACCGAGGGTGGTGCAGCTTTGTGCTAGATAGGGCGGGCTCCCTGGGTGATCAGGCCTGAAAAAGAATATATAAAATCCTGTGAAACCTGCTTTGCTAAGAATGCTCTCAACTAAATGATAAGGGTCCAAGCAGGAAATGAGTTTGTTTCCCAAAGTTTTGTAGCCCCTTAGCTAACAGCCCCTGACTCAGAATAAGCCCTCAGAGTTCTTTGTATGTTATCTATTGTTTGATCCTTGCAGCCTAACAATGATTAATGAGCTCTACCTGTATTTCTGTGTAAAACAAACCTAATAAAAGCCATTGAGGAAGAGGCTTTTGGCCCTTTTCCTTTGAGAGATCAGCCACCTCTCCTCCCCAAGCAGATCATGTCTTGGTAGACTTATTCTCATCTGTGGTCGATGGGTGAAGCCCTCCCCCCACCCCCATTTTTATTTTTATTTGTTGGTAAATTCACTTCAGAGCACTGTAATAGTATGAAACATTAATATCTATTTTTCTATTTAGCTTCTGGTGCCATCTATAATCATAGTTAGGGTAAAGGAATACAGTTTTAACTTTAGAAATATCATTTTAGACAGGACAGGGTTTTTAACTAATTATATCACAGATCCTGGGCTAAAGAAAATGCAACATGATTATTGAATTATTAGAGTAGTTGCTCACTTGTAAAGACTCTTTCAGTACTTCTCTAAAGAAGTTAACATGAAACAGCATTTAATTGAAGTCAACTTTGGAAAGTCCAGGAATGTTTTGTTCATTAGTTTAATTTGGAATAAAAATGATGCAAATGGAATTTTAATTTAAATTTTTAAAGGAATTGCCTGCTTATTTTTGTATTACTTGTCATAGACTATTCACTCATTCATTCCAGAAACATTTTTGGGATCACCTAACACACATAAAGCATTCTACTAGGCACTGGGCTGCATGCACGGACACAGTTCACCACTAATGGCACCTACGGATAGCAAAGATATGAGGAAATCTGGGTTTGAAGCGGATGGAAAGCTTACAAGATTTTCTTTTTTTTAATGCATTTTATTGATTATGCTATTGCAGTTGTCCCATTTCTCCCCCTTCATTCCCCTCCACCCAGCACACCCCCTCCCACGCACATTCCCCTTCTTTAGTTCATGTCTATGTGTCATAAGTTCTTTAGCTTCTACATTTCCCACACTATTCTTGCCCTCCCCTTGTCTATTTCCTACCCACCGTCTATGCTACTTGTTCTCTGTACCTTTTCCCCCTCTCTCCTCCTCCCACTCCCCTGTTGCTAACCCTCCATATGATCTCCATTTCTGTGGTTCTGTTCCTATTCTAGTTGTTTGCTTAGTTTGCTTTTGTTTTACGTGCGGTCATTAATATCTGTGAGTTTGCTGTCTTTTTACTGTCATATTTTTTTATTTTCTTTTTCTTAGGTAAGCCCCGTTAACATTTCATATAATAAGGACTTGGTGATGATGAACTCTTTAACTTGACCTTATCTGAGAAGCACTTTATCTTCCCTTCCATTCTAAATGAAAGCTTTGCTGGATAGAGCAATCTTGGACAGAGGTCCTTGCCTTTCATGACTTGGAATACTTCTTTCCAGCCCCTTCTTGCCTGGAAGGTCTCTTTGGAGAAATCAGCTGACAGTCTGATGGGAACTCCTTTGTAGGTCACTATAACCTTATGTCTTGCTGCTTCTAGGATTCTCTGCTTAACTTTTATCTTGGGTAATGTAATTATGATGTGCCCTGGTGTGTTCCTCCTTGGGTCCAACTTCTCTGGGACTCTCTGAGCTTCCTGGACTTCCTGGAAGTCTATTTCCTTTGCCAGATTAGGAAAGTTCTCCTTTATTATTTGTTCAAATAAGTTTTCCACTTCTTCTTCCCCTTCTGGGACCCCTATAATTCGGATGTTGGAACATTTAAAAATGTCCTGGAGGTTCCTAAGCCTCTCCTCATTTTTTGAATTCTTGTTTCTTCCTTCTTTTCTGTTTGGTTGTTTCTTTCTTCCTTCTGGTCCATTCCATTGATTTGAATTTCAGTTTTCCTCCCATCTCTAATGGTTCCCTGTGCGTTTTCCTTCATTTCACTTACTGTAGCCTTCATTTGTTCATCTAATTTGCAACCAAAATCAATCAATTCTGTGAGCATCCTGATCACCAGTGCTTTGAACTGTGCATCTGATAGGTTGGCTATCTCTTGGTTGCTTTGATGAATTTGCTCTGGGGTTTTGATATGTTCTCCCATTTGAGCCATTTTTTCTTATGTTTTTGTGGGGGGCGGGGGGGAGTCTGGTCACAGCTGTTATGTTGTAAGGGGTAGAGCCTTAGGTGTTCCGCAGTGTGGGGCAGCCCAGTCGCTGGGTAGTGATGCTGTATGTGGGGGCGGGTTCAGAAAGGGCGCTTGCTCCGCTCTCTCTCGGATTCCAGTCCCTTTCACCACTTCCCCTTCGCCTGGATTATCTTCACGCAAATGTGGGACCACCTGGTCAGCCAGCCACCTTGTGCAGCCTCGCTGGGTTTGCACCGTTTCTACCCCATGCCCAGGGTCCACTAGCCGCCGCCTGTGTGCCTGGGGTGTGCTAGTCACTGCCTGCACGCCTGGGATCTGCCAGCCGCTGCTGCCTGTGCACCCGGATCTGCCAACCTCCACGTTTTCCTGCCAGGACTTCACGCCCGGTCTGGATGAATGGTTGTTGGACTTCTGTACAGTTCAATTTTCTAGGCGTTCTGATTGTTTTCTTGTTTCTAAATCTTTTTTGTCCTTAATTTTGGTTGTGCAAGGAGGCACAGTGTGTCCACCTATGCCTCCATCTTGGCCAGAAGTCAAGATTTTCTAATGTACACTTACGAACAAGCACATATTCTCGTCCTTTTCCACCTAATGTCCCACACAGAATACCTTATTTAATGGACAGAAGGAAAAGGTACTGATGTACTACCTGAATATTTGGTAATTCTTAGTCTTACTTCTTACTTTAATAGTCACCTGGGAATTTTTGTATTGGGTAGAAGGGGACCATTTCCTTTGGGGGCAATATAGACAGTACTAAATGCCACATAGGCAGACTTGGTGGCCATGAGAGTTACAGGAACCACTGTTCCGTTACTCTTTGGGAAAGCTAGCAGGGCCACTGCTCTGACCTGTGTTCTGCTTTATCCACTGGGCACCATCAGCGCTGCTCTACCTAACTATCTGGGATGTCGGAGTGGGGAGGGCTGTGGTGGAAGGCAAACACTAGGAAGACATTTCCATCTCTAGGCTGCAGAGGGCCCAACCTGCAGACAGGATTAGGGACACATTGTAGCTGCTTCAGTAATATAAGACCCTGAGAGAAGTTGCTTAGAGTCTGCTAGAAGAACAAAATGAAACCAAAACATCTAATGACATCTAATACAATTAAGTGGGATACGTGAAATGCTTTAGAAAGTTTATTGTCATTTCCATTTCCAAAAGGAAGCAGGCTCTTTTTATTCACTGACTCCATCATAATAGGGATGTTTATATTAACCATTTTCAAATCCAGTAGTAAGGAAAAATCTTCCTAAAAATTGTAAGAGAAGACTTTAATAGATAGGTTTATATTTATCTATCATGTTGCTATGGACTAAATTCATTAAGTAAAGCCCTAGAAATTCATACAGTAAAGCCCTAATCCTCCATGTCAGTGTAATCATATTTGAAAAATGAGGTCTTTGGGAGGTATTTAGGTTTAAATGTCTCAGCCGCCTGAGGACCTAGTGAGAAGGCAGCCATCTGCAAGCCAGCAAAACAGCCCTCTCCAGAATCTGAATATGCTGGCAACTTCATCTTCGACTCCTCAGCCTCCATAACTGTGAAGAGGTAAGTGTCTGCTGTTTAAGTCACTTAGTCTGTGATATTTTGGTGTTTTGTTATGGTGGCTCCAGAAGCTTCATACACATGTAAAGGATTAAAAAACAACAACAAGGAAGTAATCTGTTTAAAATTCTCCATGAAACCCCTGCTGCATGGTAATTATTGACACAATGTAGGCACTTAAATGGATGTAAAATCACTTTTTAGTGTTTTGCTATGTTATCTGTCCTTGAGTAAGGAAAGTATAAGTAAAAAGGGAATTGCCTTTAATTAATCATATATCTTAACATTCATCAGCCACGAAGCAGTGTAATTTACTTTTAATATCATTAAAAATGCTAAATTGTACCTGACATCCTTTTTGAAAGTTCTCTGGTGATATCCAGTCCTCAAGCATTCTCAGAATGGAAGCTCCCTATGATGAAAAAGAATGAGAAATTAAACGAATAAAAAGCACGTAAGGGACAAATACCAGTAATCACTATTGTGACTAGTATTTCATGATCATATTCATGAGATTTCTTGATGATGATTTTGGTTACAGCTTTGTGTGGTTATAGCTTTGTGATTTTAGGGTTATAATATCACTTGGCACACTCCCTGTATCTGTGTTTCTAAATAACTTAAAGGTAAAGAGAAATCGATAAAATGGCCAGCATTTCAGTGACTTGAGGTTCAAGTAATTACTGCACTTCACCAAATGAACCAGCAGAGGGGGCTTTCCTGATGAAGGAGGAAAGTTTTAGAAATACTGGGTTCTTTCATGAATAAAGAAAACAGTTTCAGGATAAAAATTTTGGCTGTTTATAAGGTATACTTAAATAATAAAGAAAATTGAATTTAACAGAGGGAAGCAGATATCTGAGATATTATCTTGTCAAATAGTTTAATATAGATAGATGTATAATTTAGGTATAAAATCCTTTCTTCAAAAGTAATTTATTTCATTGGGTTTTCTTTAGTCTGAAGAACCTGATTGCTACCCCTGCTGTCTACGTTCTTTTCCATGTTGTAATATTAGTACTAGCTTCTCCTGTTAATAGATTTTTTAATCAATTTTTTCAAGTAACTGACCAGAAAAACATTTAAGTTAGTAATTTTTACTATAATTTATTGATTACTACAAACTGTTTTTGTACAGAGTTGGAGGATTATAAATGTTTGTTTATTTCAGGCCTAATATCTTAAACTCATGGAGTATCCAGGACTCAGGAAAAAGCTGATTCAATAAATATAAACTTCACCTTGTGAATTATTAGAATATACTCGGGTTTGGAAACTTTCATTTTAACAGAAGATGAAAAAGAATCACTGACAATGTAAAAGCAAAATAAATAAAAGAAGCCTGAACAAGCCCATAGGAATAATATGAGAGAAAAAGACAAAAAAGATGATGCTACATATTTCAAATACTAATATGTATACACATAAATATATATATACACATATATAAAGCTTCTCCCCCCCCTCAAGTCAATTTTTTAAAAAGGTTTATTTTAGACTCATGCAAGAAAAGAGAGAAGGGGTCAGAGGCGGAGAAAGAAAGAGAAGCGCCGATCGGCTGTCTCCTGCACGCACCCCACCCAGGGACCGCAACCTGGGCGTGTGCCACCGGAGCTCCCGTCAGTCGATTCTATCTAACATCGACTTTAGTAATTATAATTTTTCATCTTCCATGAAACTTTAAATATCACTCCGAATAACAAAATGTGTCCGTTTTCAGTGGCTTTTGAGCAACTTAATATAGTGGGTAAACTCTGAGGCAGAGGTGGAACATGACAGAATGATGCTGCACTCAGGCATGAACGTGTTTAGAGGAGAAGTGGCAGGAGCTCTTGAGAGAGGAACGGGGTAACATAAAACCGTGGGTCAGCACGGATTTTCAGCAATTTCCCACAAAATCATAATGTATAAAAATGCCTCATTTACGCGATAACGAAGTCATCATTAAATCTGATCTAAAAATAGATACAAGCAATTCCTCAAGCTGAGTTGGATTTAAATGCCTGTTAGCAGCACCGAAGGGTTCTACTGTAAAAGGGGTCGACATTCATGGCGCTTCTCGTCGACCACGTGGGCAGAAAAAGTTTTACTGTCTTTTAAAAAATCAAACAAAACAGTTTTAAATTTGATGCTTAAAGTTTAAATGTTCAATTATCAGCATGAGAGCTCTTATAAACAAAAGTAGAAAAATTTTCAAAACTGTGATTCAAAATCTGGACACAATATCAGCACCGTTCATTTGCACTGAAGAACACAAGCTGCTGAATATTCAACACTCAGAAAGCGTTCTACACCGTTCTAAAGCCCTTTAACATAGTATGACCGTCTTACCATCACTTTTAGGCATTTACTAAAGAAAAAGCACTAAGCAGGAAGATATTAAAAACAATGCCCTATTTTCCTCACCTTGCTGTAGGATATTCCATCAAAAGCAGACGTTATTTCATCAGGACTTGACACAGTGACAACAATTGGGTGTGAAGACATCAAAGAGTCATCCTCTTGTACAGGTAGTACATCTTCAAGTAACATCTGGTCCCGCTAAAATGACAGAATGAACCCGAGAAATAGAGTCCTTTCTTCATACTGATTCATGTAGCAACGTATCATGTATATAATACAAATTGGGTGAAATAAATGCAAATGACTCAAAATATTCAAAACAAGCACTAAGTGTTCAAATTAATAATGTTCTACATGGGTTGGTCTATACTGATTATGTTACCTTCTCCTTCTCATAACTCCTTTCATTCCGCCTCTATATTTATTACAGGCCCAGAAGACACAAGCACCTGTGAGTTCTGTTTCTGTTACTTCCGCGTGACTTTCAAACAGGTGCCAAACTTTTCAAGCCCTGTGTCCATATCTGTGCAATGGGAATATGATATCATCGTACAGATTTGTTCTGAGATTTAAGTGAGGAGGCAAGTTGATTTGTCAAAAATTGATGTTTAGGTTAAAAAAAAATTTTTGTCAACTAATCATTGGAACTTGGATGATATAATTAATTGAAGACAATGTAACTCTTGCTTTAATTCTAATTAATAATTATCTTTTCATTCCAGTCCTGTTTTCTCAGCAAAATAGAGTAGTTGAGCCATTTAGTCCTATAGTCAGGTTTCCTTTTTTCCATTTTCCAGCTTTTCCATTTTCTTGAACATAAGTGTAAACAAGTTCCTTCAACTGTGACATAGGTAATGATGGCATCTACTTTTTAGAAGTTCAAAGAGCTAACGCATGGTAAGCCGTCGTCACAGCACTGGGCATAGAGGGAAAACCTAACACAGCTGCTATTATTGTTTTGATTCTTAATTGATTAGACTCTAAAATCTAACTCTGTTAAATCACTATTGATAAAAAAATCAAACTTTATTGGTCTTACTGAATTAAAAATATTAATTTACCTTATCTG
Source organism: Glossophaga mutica (assembly GCA_039655065.1). Classification (NCBI taxonomy): domain Eukaryota; kingdom Metazoa; phylum Chordata; class Mammalia; order Chiroptera; family Phyllostomidae; genus Glossophaga; species Glossophaga mutica. The sequence goes on along the minus strand of CM077303.1, from coordinate 147,527,935 downwards.
ATTTTGTGGTCTCCTTTTCAATAGGCAAGGTACTATTGTCAATCAAGTTCAACGGTGAGGAATTAAGAGAAGAAAGTTTTCAGAGGAGGACTTAGAAGTACCAAGCTTGCACTCAAGGTTACAGAATATTAGAGTGACGACTGCCGAGCCAGGTCATTTTGACTCAGACTTTAATTCCCTCTGTCCCTGTAAAACATCTACGTAAGTAGACAGGATCCGGTTCTCAGTGTCAGGACATTTGGCTTTGGTTTTCGTTGTGCTGCCGACTGTCTGTGTGACGAGGGAAAGTTATACGACCCTCCTGGGCATGAGATTTTCACCTGTGAAATCAGGCTGCACTATTGTGGTGCTTACCAAGCTCTCTCATGATGCGTCTTTCTTTATCTGTCCCCTCTTAATCTGGGAACTTTTTAAGGGCAGAAATTTTTATTCAGTTTTGGGTTTTTCATAGTGTTAACCAAATGAGGAATGAATGAATGAGCTGAATCATGTGATTAAATTTCATTTAGAACTAATTTCAAAAAACTATGAAATCAGCAATTTTCAGAATAGATGAGAAGTTTCAATTAAGGGACTACGTTTTTGTCCCCCAGGGGTCATTTGGAAATATGGAAGTCATTTTTGTTTTCACAACTGGAATGGGATGATTACAGGCATCTAGTAGACATTGGCCCAAAATGCTGCTAAATATTGTTAGACATAGATAGGACAACAGCCCGCAATGAAGAATTATCTGGCCCAAAATATCAACAGTTTCATGGTTTAAAACCCTGATGTAGATTAAATTAGTAGAGGAACAATCGTTACAAATTAACTTTTTCACTTTTTAAAGTTGTGGAAACTAAGAGCTTCAAGCATTTAACATTGTCTTTTTAGTCTGTCCAGAAGAGGGCAGTAGTCCATACAATATGCAACTCATTCTCTACTTTCGTACTTCTACATTTGACACTCACACATACAGATACTTTTACTACCTAAATATAAATACCAAAAACTCTAGCTTTTCAGAAAGAAATATCTGTAGAGTTCATAAAAGCCTCCATCATAGGCCCCTCAGGGACACAGAGTATGATAATAATAATTGTAGGTACATTTTGGGAGCTTTTAAGTTTACAAGACAGAGAACAATATTCTTTCATAGAGAACTAACTCAGAGAGGATATGTAACTTGCTCAAGGTCACATTCCCTGGAAAGCATCTAAGAAATGATGAATCCAGGATTTGAACTTGAGTCTAACTACTAAGTTTATGTTCTCATCTTTTGCCACACAACTTAAGCAACCTATGTAAGGTAAGTCATTTACAAAATTAATCTTAGACATTTTTCAAAGGATTTGGACTTCAGGCGTTTTCTTGAACACAGAGTTGGCATTGTCTAAGCTATTTTTTTCCTGCCTTGACGCATATTCCTGAGTAAATCTATCAAGGATATCCTCAAATGCTGGTGGCCATTTGCCCTCTTGGGCCTGGGCTTAGGCTGTAAGCAAGGCACAGCTCAGTAGAGCAAGCTGGCTCCGCCCCATTCTCACAATGGAATTCCCAAGTCACCACTGCACTTGACCAGGACTCAGGGTGCTTCGATCTGCTCTGCATGAGAAAAATAGAGACCTGGAGCGCATGTGTTCAGGACTCACCATTTGCCAATCTCCTTCTGCATGGTTTACTCCCAGGAACTCAAAGAAAGAAGCAAAGCCTTCGTTCAGCCACAAGTCTTCCCACCATTCCATGGTCACAGTATTCCCAAACCACTGCAATTATAAGCAGTAAAGTGATAGTTAAATTCTTATGCCTTTGGTAGAGAGACCTGGAAAATTTCAATGAATCGTTTGTTCATGTAAATTTTGTCGCTTGACACAGTAGTGGAAGGCATCCTTAGCATTTATCTCCTGGTTTTAAAATGATCTTAAAATTTCCTTAGTTTCTTGTCTTGATTTAGGTATTACTGGGAATATTTAAAGTTATAAGAAGTCATATTGTGTATTTATTAAAAGCAAAACAATGTGTCTTAAAAGTTTCTCTATGGTAAAATATTTATCAGCACTAAGAAAGACTTTCAAGCAGGACTTTCTGAGTTGGCTATTTTTAATTTGCTAAGTTATAATTCATTTTGATTATTTCTGTGGTCTAAACCATGTTTTAAAATGAGCGAATCTGATACAAAGATTGTATACCTGATGCACAAGTTCATGGGCAACCACATTGGCCACCCTCTGCTTGTTTGATGAGGCCGACTCCTGGGGGTCATAAAGCAAGTTTGTTTCTCTGTACGTGATGAGTCCCCAGTTCTCCATGGCCCCAGTGCCAAAGTCTGGAATAGCGATTTTATCTATGAAAAAAGAGAGTCCAGTGAGAAGCACATTCTTTCCATTTGTTCATGACATTTCTTACCAATTTAAGTTCTTTAGATGAATGCATTTAAAAAGTCTAAAAATAACTTTTTGTCTTCATGCACTCAGAATTTCCATGGACCTTTTCCTGTTGGCTCCAGATATCAGCATCTTGTGGCTTTTTTATGACAATTTTACTAATTACACATTTTTACTAATGGCAATGCTCTTTTCAAGTCCTCTATAATTTTGTGTCTTTTGTTCCTTGCTGTCCTTCTTTTTTGTTAGCTTTTTAAATAATTTTCACTTAGATAACACAGAGTATCTGTTTTGGGGATAAGCTGTGAAAATCAAGGGAATAAACTTTTCAAATGAAGATTTAGAAGTACAGAGCTTCCAAGTGCACAAAAATATATTTCTATCTAAGGTTACAGAACATTAGAAAATATAAATTCTATTTTTTCCCTAACTCTGTACAATTTGAGGTCAGCCTGATTCTCTGTGAATTGAGTAACTTACCTTAAATCTGTATGTATTAAATTAGCTGGGTCGATATGAAATGGACTGTATTCTCTCTAAATTCCCTTCCAGGTCTAAAATGTTGAATTTTATCATAACTCTCTATTCCTTATTTTTTCTGGGGCCTATAATCTTGGATATACTACCTAACAGGAAGAAGCAGTGTTGACCAGTTCTGTGTCAAATTCCAAAACAGGAAATATTCAGCTTGAGTAATAGACAGAATCCAACTTCTCCAGTTAATGAACTATAATAACAGTATAATTTCTTTAGCATTACACAGAATTTAAATGAGGCACATAAATGACAATAAATTAAAATTTCGTTTAACATATAAGGAAGGCTTTTTCTGGTTAAAATGATGACTCTTAAAGGTTTTTATAAAAGAAGGAAAATGGACATATCTTAAATGGAGGTCACGATTATAGCTGTAGCTTCCTTTTCATGTTATTTTCATTCTTAGATTTGGTTATTTTTTTCACAAGATTACCACTTAAAAGGTGGAGAAATATTCCCCACAAGACCACTTTTTCCATAATATTATGGAGTGTAATTTGCGCCTGCTGTTTGGAAAAAAGGAGGTTTTTGTAACCTAGTTTCTTTGCTAAGAACTGACTTCACAATTACTTCCAGCGAATTTAATTTGGGGAGGTATAATAAATGCAGAAGTCATTTCTAAGGAAAGTCTAAGATAGAGTCAATTTTGAAAAAGTTAAAATGCATGTAAAAGTATGAAGAAGGAGGAAGAGGACAACGATAAGGAGGAAAAGAAGTTGTAGTATTAGTTGTAGTGGTTGTGGTAGTAGTTGTGGTAGCAGTTATAATAGAAGTAGTTGTAATAGTTGTTGTAGTGGTCATATCAGTAATAATAGTTGCAGTCCTAGTAGTCATGGATGTAGTAGTTGAAGTAACAGAAGTAGTAGTGGAGGCAGTCGCAGCAGTTGTGGTAGTGACAGTAGCTGTGGTAGTTGCAGTGGGAGTCGTCATCACTGCAGGAGTAGACGCAGTAGTGGTGGTGGTGGCAGTAGCAGTGGCGGTGGGAGTAGCAGTGGAGAGGAAGGAACAAAGCAAGGAGAAGGGAGAAATAGATTTGTGAGATATCCACGTCCTGGATCATCTCGGGTGGCACAAGTGAGATAAAGAGAAAAAAACTTTCAAATTGATGTGTTGAACATTTTATTAAACATTACTCTGATTGTGACGAAAAGTTGTTTCTTTTCTAAGTAATTTTTTAAAAATTGGAGCCACTGCCATTGAGGAGAAAATGGGGTATCTACAAACTTGCTTAGAGTCACAGCCATTCCCATGTAAAGAATTTGGCATTCCAGTTGTTTTGCATCGAGAATTATATCAAAGTAAGAGCAGACGCAGAAGTAAGTCCATTTTGGGTTGGTTTGTTTCTTCGTTGCTTTTATTTAGTTTCTGCAGACATCTCTATGGGTGTTCCATTTGAAGTCTTTGCTAATACCACCCAAACTTACTAATAAAGAATTTCTGCTACTGATAGAAGTGTCATATTGATACCATTTTGATTATAGCTCTATTTTTATTTAAAAATAAAATGTTCCCACATTAGAAAAATATTCATGGAAGGAGCACCATTGTTTCTTTCTAACTGCTGGAGAATCTAGAATTAGTCTTGTGCAATAGTAGAAAGACTGGGAGCATGTGGGACTTTGACAGCATCACTTATTCTTATTTCCTCACTCATTGATGGTAGGGAAGCAACGTAAGCTATTAGGATGGGTACTGATTTTGCAATCAACTGATCTAGGTTGCCATTTCTGGCTCCATCATTATCAACATCTGCAGTTTTCTGCACATATGGTACTTTAATCTGTATTTGTTAAGTAAAAGACTACATATTTATGAGGTAGGAACAGAGTATAGAGTTTATTCTTGGGAGATCCAGAATGGATCTTTCCACATCAAATAAGTATTAGACACATACTTTGGGCATACGATACAAAGGCTGAGGGATGAGTATTAACTGAGGATGATAAAACTGGAGGAAGTGAGTTAACTTAGGTGAGAACAAAAGAAATGTTAAAAAATAAGAAAAGATGATTCTCACCTAATTTAGGAAGAGCATAATCCATACCAAAGTATTCTTCAAAATAATCGAACGCACTTTTGGTGATGTTTGCTGCATATTCAGCTGTGTGCTTTTGCTCTGGCTGGACATACACAGTGAGCTATTAAACAAAACACAAACATTCAGTGAGAGTTATTCCTCATTTGATAAAACACATGAAGTAGTGCAAAGAAGATCGGCTTTAGAACCAAGTGAGTCTAATCTGAATCTCAGTTGTACATGGGTGATTCACTTTCCTTCTCTGAGACTCATATGTAAAGCAAAATAATACTGCATGGCTCACATGAGTGATTTCAATCACTAGAAATAGTTTGAGACAATGATTGGCATACTGTTCAACATATTTTTAAAATGTTATTACTTTTTTCTACTTAAAATATATATTGTCTTTTTAATGTCTATGTATCTATGTATTTACCTATTTGTCCATTCTTCTATCTCTCTCTATATCTATCTATCTATCTATCTATCTATCTATCACTTCTGTGTAATTTGCTGTAAGTCTCCAGGATATTTTTGTGACATCATTTATAAATCAAACCAAGTATTGATCCCCCCATCACCAATTCTATGTATGACCTGCAATAGCCAACACAATGTTGAAAGAGGAAAAACAAAGTTGGAGGACTGATACTACCTGATTCCAAGATTTAATATTAAACTGCAGTAATCAAGACAATGAAGTATTAGCAAATAAATACACACATAGATAAACATAACCCAATACACATCCCAGAAATAGTCCCACATAGATAAAATCAACTGACCTTTGACAGAGGAGCAAAGGCAATACCTTGGAGCAAGACAGTCTTTTTAACAAATGGTGCTGGAGAAACTGAACATCCGAGTGCAAAAATAAATAAATCTGGACACGAACCCTCTACCTTTCATAAAAATTAACTCAAAATGGGTCATAGACCAAAATGTGAAATAAGAAACTACAAAACTCCTAAAAGATAACATAAGACAAAACCTAGATGACCTTGGATGCAAAGAGGACTTCTTAGATACAACACCAAAAGCATGATCCATGGAAGAAATAATTGATAACCTGAACTTCATTAAAAACTTCTATCCTGTGAAAGACAATGTCAAGAGAATGAGAAAACAAGCTACAGACTGAGAACATATATTTTCAAAAGACCCATCTGATAAAGGTAGGTTATGCGACATATACAAAGAACACTTAAAACTCAACGAGAAGGGTTTTTGTGAAGATGGCGGCGTGGTAGGAGGGAGCAGTCCCTATTCCCCCTCTGCACACGGGAGAAAAACCAAACCAAACTTTGAAAGACCAGAACAGACAAGGAACAGTAACACAGCATATTGGAGAATAAGAGGTCGGAAATTGTAGCGGACACTGAAAAACAAGCGGTAAGGAGAGCTCTTCGGAACAATACGAGCCCAGGGTTCCAGCGCACGGAGAGCGGGGCGGCTGAGGCCCCGGCCTGGCGCTCCGCCAAGCCTGCCCCAGGGCCCTGGGGAGGGAGCTGGGTCAGCCGCTGAACCGGCTGGGAGATCTCAGGGGCCACCGCGCGACTGCGCCCGAGCAAAAGTGGGTGCCCCGCGAGGGAGCGAAAGTGGGTGCCCCGCACCAGGTCACTGCGCGACTTTGAACCGAGTTTTCGTGGTCGCCGGGCGACTACGAAAGCACAGGCCCCCCAACAGAGACAGAAGCACGGGCGAAGTGAGACAACTGCATGAAAATAGACACCCTCAGGGGACCGCACACGGTCGTGGGCTAGTGGACACTCGTGAAAACATAGGCGCGGGCCGCTGGAGACAGCTGTGGAGCCAGAGGTGCAAACGCGGACAGCTCAGGCCCAAGGTGCAGGCGCCGGATAGCAGCTGGAACGCAGGCCCCTCTCAGAAACAAAGGCAGGCAGCTGTGCCCGAACACTGAAAGCCTCCCAGGGACAAAGGCAGGCGGCTGTGCAGTGCGCACACACAAGGAGGCTCAGATTACACGCTGGAAACCCTGTGGGGAGAGGCGCCCACTAACGCTGGGATACATAGCACAGTGAGGACTGAGTTCTGAACACAGAGAAAAGCAATAAGATCACCCCTCGGCCATTGCAGCCAGCAAGTCCAGAAAAACCGGCTGGCAAGTTTGAAAACAACAAGAGGGTGTTTTTTTTTGTTTGTTTGTTTGTTTTGTTTTGTTTTTTCATTTTTTAATTTTATTTTTTTAATATATTTTTATTTTTTTATTTTATTTTTTTAAAAAATATTTTGTTGCGCTTTGCTTGTTCCTTCCCCCCGCCCCCGGCTGCTTATATTTGTGTGGGGGTGTCTGTGTGCGTGTCTCTTTTTTGTTTTGCCAGTTTGTTAGTGTCTTTTTGTTTGTAAGCCTGTCTATCTATATGAGTTTTTAACTACTCCTTCTTCATTGTTTATATCTTCTTCTTTACTCCCCAACTCCTTTTGCCTCCCTTGAATTCCTTCTCCTCTTATCCCCTCTTCCTTTCTTTTCAATTTTATCTCTTCTACCTTCCTCTTGTTTCCTCTTGCTTCTTTTTTTCATTTTCCCCCCTCTTCTTTTTGTAAATACCCACGAGTGAGACAAAACAAACAAACAAGCAAGCCTGAAACTGTGGGGAAAAACAAAAACAAAAACAAAAACCAGAGTTGGCCCCCAAAAGAGGATATACCAGCTGATGAGACAGTGAAAGCGGTGAACAACAGGATACCCGAAGGAGAATCCACCACTGAATCTCACAGATATTCTACCACAGAAGGTCATACCACAAACCCAGGGAGCCAGAACAGATCAATTTAAGAAGTTGAAGCTAACAACAAGAGTCTTACAAACAATGGGAAGACAAAAGAACAATCCCCAAACGAAAGGAAAGGAGGAAGCTCAAGAAAGAATGCTAAATGAAACAGAGGCAACTCAACTATCAGATATCGAGTTCAAAGCAATGGTTGTCAGGAAGCTCAATGAGCTCTCAATGAGCTACCATAAACTACAGGGAAGTTATGATGAACTCACGGCAAACTATATCAACATGAAAAAGGAAATAGAAACTATCAACAAGGGCCAAGAGGAAATGAAGAACACAATCTCTGAACTAAAGAACACAGTAGAAGGAATGAAAAGCAGAATCGATGAAGCAGAAGATCGGATCAGCGAGTTGGAGGACAAAATAGAAAAAAACACTCAGAATGAGCAAGATAAGGAAAAGAGGCTTAGAAAGAATGAAGAGGGTTTAAGAGAAATGCAAGACAACATGAAACGGAATAATATTCGTATAATAGGGATACCAGAAGGAGAAGAACAAGAACAAGGGATAGAAAACCTGTTTGAAAAAGTAATGATGGAAAACTTCCCTCATTTGGTGAGAGAAAAAACCACACAAATCCAGGAAACACAGAGAGTCCCAATCAAAAGGAACCCAAACAGGCCCACTTCAAGACACATCATAATTAAAATGGCAAAATTCCAAGACAAAGAGAGAATCTTAAAAGCAGCAAGGGAGAAAAAGGAAGTAACATACAAGGGGGCCCCAATCAGGTTAGCATTTGACTTCTCAATGGAAACACTCCAGGCCAGAAGAGAATGGCAAGAAATATTCCAAGCAATGAAAACCAAAGGCCTGCAACCCAGACTACTTTACCCAGCAAGGCTTTCAATCAAGATAGAAGGCCAAATAAGGAGCTTCCCAAACAAAAGAAGTCTAAAAGAATACACCTCTACCAAACCAATGCTGCAAGAGATACTAAAGGGACTGCTTTAAGGGAAGAAAGGAAAAGACAGAGAGAGAAAGAGAGAGAGTAACACAGGTACGAAAATGGCAATGAATAATTACCTATCAATAATAACCTTAAATGTAAATGGATTAAATGCTCCAATCAAAAGACATAGAATAGCTGAATGGATAAGAAAGCATGACCCACACATATGCTGCCTACAAGAAACCCACCTCAGGACAAAAGACATACACAGGCTCAAAGTGAAGGGCTGGAAACAAATTTTCCAAGCAAATGGTCAGGAAAAAAAAGCTGGGGTAGCAATACTCATATCAGACAAAATAGACTTCAAAAGAAGGGCCATAAAGAGAGACCCAGAAGGTCACTTCATAATACTCAAGGGAAGAATCCACCAAGAAGACATAAACATTGTAAATATATATGCACCCAACAGAGGAGCACCTAAATACATCAAGAAAATCTTAGAGGACTTCAAGAAAGATATAGACAGCAACACAATTATAGTAGGTGATTTTAACACCCCACTGTCAAAAATGGACAGATCTTCCAAACAAAATATCAACAATGATATTGTGGCATTGAACAACACTCTAGAGGAAATGGACTTAACTGATATATATAGAGCCCTTCATCCCAAAGAAGCTAAATACACTTTCTTTTCAAATGCACATGGAACATTTTCAAAGATAGACCACATGATAGGACACAAATCAAGCCTCAACAAATTCAAGAAAATTGAAATCATACCAAGCATTTTCTCTGACCACAAGGGACTGAAACTAGAAACAAACCCCAAGGAGAAAAACCCAAAACCCTCAAAATCATGGAGATTGAATAGCATGCTATTAAACAATGAATGGGTCAAGAATGAAATTAGGGAGGAAATCAAAAAGTTTCTGGAAACAAACGATAATGAACTCACATCGACCCAAAACTTATGGGACACAGCAAAGGCAATCCTCAGAGGGAAGCTTATAGCGATACAGGCCTATCTAAAAAAGACAGAAACATCTCAAACAAACAACCTAACCCTTCGCCTACAAGAACTCGAGGAACAACAATAAAGACAGCCCAGAGCAAGTAGAAGGAAAGAAATAACCAAGATAAGAGCAGAATTAAATGACATAGAGACTAAAAGCACAATCCTAAAGATCAATGAATCCAGGAGTTGGTTCTTTGAAAAGATCAACAAAATCGACAAGCCTTTAAGCAGGCTCATCAAGAAAAAAAGAGAGAGGACTCAAATAAACACAATCAGAAATGAAAGAGGAGATATTACAACCGACACCGCAGAAATACAAAGGATTGTAAGAAATTACTATGAAGAACTGTATGCCAAGAAATTTGAAAACCTAGGTGAAATGGACAGGTTTCTAGAAAAATATAACCTTCCAAAACTCAATGAAAAAGAAACAGAAAGCCTGAACAGACCAATAACAGCTGGTGAAATTGAATCAGTAATCAAAACACTCCCGATGCACAAAAGCCCTGGACCAGATGGCTTCACAGGAGAATTCTACAAAACATTTAAGGAAGAGCTAACCCCTATTCTCCACAGACTATTCCAAAAAATTCAAAAAGAAGGAAGACTCCCAAACTCTTTTTATGAAGCCAGCATCATCCTAATCCCAAAACCAGATAAAGACACAACAAAGAAGGAGAACTTCAGGCCAATATCGCTGATGAACATAGATGCTAAAATCCTCAACAAAATATTGGCAAACCGCATCCAACAACACATTAAAAAGATCATACACCACGACCAAGTGGGATTCATCCCAGGGATGCAAGGATGGTTCAACATTCGCAAATCAGTAAATGTAATACATCACATAAACAAAAGCAAAGACAAAAATCACATGATCATATCAATAGATGCGGAAAAAGCATTTGATAAGGTACAGCACCCATTTATGATAAAAACACTCAGCAAAGTGGGAATAGAGGGAGCATTCCTCAACATAATAAAGGCTATATATGAGAAACCTACAGCCAGCATTATACTCAATGGGCAAAGACTAAATTCTTTTCCACTAAAATCAGGAACAAGACAAGGCTGTCCACTCTCTCCACTTCTATTCAACATAGTATTGGAAGTATTAGCCACAGCGATTAGACAAGAAAAGGAAATAAAAGGCATCCAACTTGGAAAGGAGGAAACAAAACTATCATTGTTTGCAGATGACATGTTAGTATACATAGAAAATCCTATAGTCTCGGCCAAAAAACTGCTCGACCTAATAAATGAATTTAGCCAAACAGCCGGATACAAAGTCAATATCCAGAAATCAAAGGCATTTTTGTATACCAACAATGAAACAACAGAAGCAGAAATCAAGAAAAAAATACCATTTGATATAGCAAAAAGAAAAATAAAGTACCTAGGAATTAACCTAACCAAGGAGGTAAAAGACCTGTATGCAGAAAACTACACAACACTGAAGAAAGAAATCAAGGAAGACACAAATAAATGGAAACACATACCGTGTTCATGGATCGGAAGAATTAACATCATCAAAATGTCCATACTTCCCAAAGCAATCTACAGATTCAATGCAATACCTATTAAAGTACCAATGGCATATTTCACAGATATAGAACAAACTCTTCAAAAATTTATATGGAACCATAAACGACCCAGAATAGCGGCAGCAATCTTGAGAAAGAAGAGCAAAGCAGGAGGGATCACAATACCTGATACCAAAATGTATTACAAGGCCACGGTAATCAAAACAGCCTGGTACTGGCATAAAAACAGGCACGTGGACCAGTGGAATAGAATAGAGAGCCCAGAAATAAACCCTAGTCTCTATAGTCAATTAATATTCGACAAAGGGGGCAGCAACATAAAATGGAGTAAAAACAGCCTCTTCAACAGGTGGTGTTGGGAGAACTGGACAGCTTCGTGTAAGAAAATGAAACTCGAGCACCAACTTACACCATACACAAAAATAAATTCAAGGTGGATAAAAGACTTAAACATAAGCCGTAACACTATTAAAGTCCTAGAAGAGAACATAGGCAGGAAAATCTCAGATATTACACGCAGAAACATTTTTACCAATATGTCCCCTAAAGCAAGGGACATAAAGGAAAGAATAAACAAATGGGATCTCATCAAAATAAAAAGCTTCTGCATGGCCAAGGAAAACAGTATTAAAATAAAAAGAGAACCGACTGTGTGGGAAAACATATTTGCCAATGATATCTCAGATAAGGGTTTAATCTCCAAAATATACAAAGAACTTACACGACTCCACTCTAAGAAGACAAGCAACCCAATTAAAAAATGGGCAAAGGACTTGGGCAGACACCTCTCCAAGGAGGACATACAGAGGATCCAGAGACACATGAAAAGATGCTCGATATCGCTAGCTATCAGAGAGATGCAAATTAAAACCACAATGAGATACCACTTGACACCAGACAGAATGGCCCTCATAAACAAAGCAACAAACAGCAAGTGTTGGAGAGGTTGTGGAGAAAAGGGGACACTACTGCACTGCTGGTGGGAGTGCAGACTAGTACAACCACTATGGAAAACAGTATGGAATTTTCTAAAAAAACTAAAAATGGATATACCTTTTGACCCAGCAATTCCATTGCTAGGACTATATCCTAAGAACCCTGAAACACCAATCCAAAAGAAACTATGCATCCCTATGTTTATAGCAGCACAATTTACAATAGCCAAGTGTTGGAAGCAACCTAGATGCCCATCAGTAAATGAATGGATCAAAAAACTGTGGTACATTTATACAATGGAATTCTATGCAGCAGAAAGAAAGAAGGAGCTCATACCCTATGCAACAGCATGGATGGAACTTGAGAGCATCATGCTAAGCGAAGTAAGCCAGGCAGTGAAAGATAAATACCATATGATCTCACCTTTAACAGGAACCTAATCAACAAAACAAACAAACAAGCATAATATAACCAAAGACATGGAAATTGGGAACATGCTGTAAGTCACCAGAGGGGAGAGGGGAGGGAATTTCAGGGGAAAAGGGGAAGGATTTACAGGAACAAGTATAAAGGACACATGGACAAAAACTATGGGGGGGGGTGGAAATGGGAGGGAGGTGGGGAGGGTTAGGGTGGCGGGTTCGGGTGAGAATAAAAGACAGAAAACTGTACAAGATCAACAATGAAAATAAAAATTAAAAAAAAAAAAAAACAAAACAAAACAAAAAAAAACTCAACGAGAAGAAAACACATGACCAAATTAAAAAAGTGGACCAAAGATCTTAACAGATACCTCACCAAAGAAGAAATACAGTTAGTTACAAGTAATATGTGAAAAGATGTTCTACTTCATGTGTTATTAATGAGATGCAAATTAAAACAATGAGATACCACTACATACCTACTAGAATGCCAAAATTCGGAACACTAACACCACCAAATGCTGGTGAGGATGAGGAAGGATAGGAACTTTCACACACTGCTATTAGGAATGTAAAATTGCACAGCCACTGTGGAAGACAGTATAGCAGTTCTTGCAAAACATACTCTTACCATATGACCCAGCAATCACACTCCTTTGGTTTAAACCATGGAGTTTAGACCGTGTCCACACAAATACCTGCATACAGATGTTTATAGCAGGTTTATTCATAATTCCCAAAACTTGGAAGCAACCAACGTATCCTCCTGTAGGTGAATAGATAAATAAATGGTGCTCCACCCAGACAATGGAAAATTTACTTGTAAAAAGACATAAACTATGGAACTATTAAAAGACAGGGAGAAAACTTAAATGCACATTAATAAACAAAACAAGCTAATGAAAAGGCTACATCTTGTACGATTCCAACTATATGACATTTTGGAAGAGGCAAAACTATAGAGACAATAAAGAGATTGCCTGGAGTGAGTATGGGGGAGGAGGAAGAGATGAATAGGTGAAGCAGAGGATTTTCAGAGCAGTAAAAGCACTCTGTGTGATATAATAATGATATAAGCACATCACTGCACATTTGGTGAGATCCGTAGGATGTACAACCAAGGCTTACCCCTAACTAAAGTAACCTGTGGACTTTGGGTGACATGATGTGTCATTTTAGGTTCATCCTGGGTAAAAAAATAATACTATTTGGGGGAGTGATATTGATAATGGGAGAGGCTATGAATGTGTGAGAGCAGGGGGCACTCAAGGTGGGACCCCAAAACCCCAGAATTTATATATCAAAAATTGTGTATTTATTCTTACACATTTAAACTTCAGTCACCTTCATAGTACTCTTCATTTGATGCAATACACCTATCGAGATATTTTTCCACTGCTCAACACAGTGTTTGAACTCATTGATTTTGATGCCTTCTAGTGTTTCTGCCATTATTTTGTTTCACCTCTTCCACATCAAGTTGCTTAGGCAAGATCAGGTGAATGGGGAGGGTGGGGCACAGGGGTCACATTGTTTTTGCTCAAAAACTGCAGAACACCCAGTGCGGTGTGGGCAGATGCACTTGCAAATAAACCCATCATGAAATGAGCAAATGTTTTGAAAAAGTCTTCAAAAAAATTCACTGAAGTCGAACACAGCCTCTCACAACAACGCCAGTTGGTATGCTGATACAGAGGGGTTCCTAGAACACTCACCTAGTGGGGGAAGCCTGTACTAAAATGGGTCTGCCTTCCAGAAGATAATTCTGGGTTTTTTGGGGGTCCTCCCTTCTATGTGAAATCTTTGTACCTTCCCTTAATTTAGTGGCAAACTAAACTTTAAAACTGCCCCAAAAATGTCTTTTAAAAAAGCCTATGAAGCCCCAGCTCATACGGCTTAGTGGACTGAACGTGGGCATGCGAACCAAAGGGTCACAGGTTCAATTCCCAGTTAGGGCACATGCCTGAGTTGCAGGCCAGGTCCCCAGCAGGGCGTGTGCGAGAGGAAACCACACATTGATGTTTCTCTCCCTCTCTTTCTCCTTCCCTTCCCCTTGCTCTAAAAATAAATAAATAAAATCTTTTAAAAAATCAAATAAAAAAGTTTGTGAAGACGTCAAATAAAGTATATTTGCTGAATTTCATAAATGATTCAAAATCCTCAATGAAAAGATGCAGTCATCTGGTAAATTCAAGCCAGTATACCTGATGGGAATAGGTGCCTCATCAGAAAGAAAGAAAGAAAGAAAGAAAGAAAGAAAGAAAGAAAGAAAGAAAGAAAGAAAGAAAGAAAGAAAGAAAGAAAGAAAGAAAGAAAAGAAAAGAAAGGGAGGGAGGGAGGGAGAGAGAGAGAGAGAGAAAGGGAAGGAAGGAAGGAAGGAAGGAAGGAAGGAAGGAAGGAAGGAAGGAAGGAAGGAATTAGGCCTACTTTATTATTTCAAATGCATTGCTAATTTTGGTTTTACTTAGGCACATACCTGAGCCATCTTTTCTTAGAAGTGAAGCACGATGGAGAAATCAATAATTTAAAGGACAAGTTCTAAAAGGACATCCCTTAAATTGCCAGCGCTAGCTCACTGTTCTCACTTCCTCTGGTAACTGATGTCCTTGTTGTATTTGCATGAGAAAAGATGTGATCATCTTTATCTCCAAAGGCAACACAACTCAGTCAATTAGCATCCCAATGTTCTTTGAGTTTTTTTTTAACTTGCCACAAGTGGTGGTACATTTCCTCTCTGCCCTCCTGACCTGCTGCAATGACAAGCATTTTCCAAGAGGTTAAGTGCAACCAAGGACCCAGCTGGTAGCCACTAAACAGAGCACAGGTAATTGTTCCATATGAAATCAAAACCATCACATTCACGAAAGATGTGTGTCCGAGCTCCCTAAGAATTTCTACCACCTGTTTTCTACCATTAAAAACTTCAGCAAGGGCAGCTCCTCTGGACCCATTCCATTGTTGTCCACACACTCTGTACTTCTGTGCTGCACATAATGTGTGCAGAGGGAGGGGCTGAGCAAGAGGAAGAGGAGATAATGGTGAGGACTCCCATCCTACGTGGAGTAGAAAGACATGTGCTCTTTCCATCCAAATCTTCTCATTTCCCATGCCAGTGGTTTGACTTCCTTTAAGCAGAATGCTGCTGAGGCAAGATAATCCAGTTTTCCTTACTCTCTGTATTTGTTATTGGCAACAACAGGAATGCAGTGTCCTTCAATATGATTGATATTAATGTAAATTTAACCAAAATAAAAATAGCCCCTTCCTCTTTTGTGTCTGAGAAACATAACCCCATGAATATATGTTCCGTCTTTACAGTCTGGCCTGTCTGCATATCACTCCTGTGAGTTACGATTCTTACCTTGAAGAATCATAGATCAACCATTGCTTTTATCAACTGAGCGAAGTAATCACAGAGTTAATTATATCTCATAATGTAATTAGCCAAAGCAAGTCCATAAGTGTGTCCTACATCACAAAGCACATCTATAAATTTGCCATATATCACAAACATATTTTATTTTTAAAACACTGACAACATGTCAACATTGTCTGTTAGTTGAAGCTTCAAAGTAGTTTATGTGGCATCCCTTTAACAGCAGAACACCTGCGATGTTTAGATTTGGTGATTTTAAAAAGTATCCTCCTCTCTGCTGGTGCCTTCACTCATCCTCAGCTCAGCCTTCCTGCACTCTGACCTCAGCTTCAGCCCAGGATTCTTCTGCATCCTCTCCTCCTTTCTGTGGGGTTTAGACAGGGGCCTAACACTGCTCCATCATCTGCTAAGCATCAGCACTTCTGTCCATGACAAAGCTCAGAAAATTACCCCTGAATTGTCATCACTGTTTAGTAATAAATGTCATTTTTCCAGATTAACTGCATGCTTTGACTGAGATGACTTTTTAAAAAGGAAATGACCAGCCGTATTAAAATTGCTCAGAGTGAGGAGGTAAGCACCTATGTATATTCTTTCTTCTTCTTACCTTCTGAGTCATGTATGCCTTTCTTATTCAAGGACTCTACTAAAAGTCAAATGTCAAGCTTATACATAAGATTTATAACTTTAAATATAAGCTTTATATATAAATATCAAATTTGTAAGACTTCAAGAGACTAACTAGCATGCATATGTTTAGGTTTTTAAAGCCCTGGCCGATGTGGCTCAGTGGATTGAGCGCTAGCCTGCAAAGCAAAGGTTCTGTTCAATTCCCAGTCAGGGCACATACCTGGGTTGTAGGCCAGGTCCCCAGTAGGGGGCGTGGGAGAGGCAACCACAGATTGCTGTTTCGCTCCCTCTCTTTCTCCTTCCCTTCCCCTCTCTCTAAAAATAAATAAATAAAGTCTTTAAAAATAAAAATAAAAACAGTGTGCTCCCTTAATGAACCAAATTACCGAGATGCACCACTGTTGGATACCATTAGCCATATCTCAAAGCACTGAATCTATTGAGCTAGTGTCAGTGGTAAAGCTCTGTGCCTTCTAGAGCCCGCATTCAGCTGATTGTTCTTTTGGGAGGTGCGACACACCTGCTGTACCAGCAGCTGTGGCTGCTGCTTTTTTTCTTACCACGTTGGAACCTACCATAAAGAATGGTTTGGGAATGCTTAATATTCTCCTTCCATTCCTGAGTCTGCAGGAATGAGAAATTGGATGCAAGTCCTGGTTCCTGACTGGTCCCCGTCACTCCCTTTATGTGCCCCTTTGACTGTGACGATTAGACCTACTAGATCTCCCTTGTTAGAACAACGGAATGAGGCCGTGTACCCTCAGTGCATTCCATGATCATTGGGTCCTGCAACCGAAACCAAGTAGCAGAACACCCAGCAGTGTAATCATTATCAGGAGTCACTAGCCTTGCCAAGTACTTAAAAAATTCCCAGGTCATATAGCTTTTTCATATAATGTCTCACACTATACATCAGTTCAATGAATCTGATATTATTAACAATAATAAAATATAATATTTTGTAACACTGATAATAACTTTATCTCAATCTTTGTTCTAGTCCAGCTTCCACAATTATAAAGTTGAGAGAGTTCTGATAATCCAAAAAAAATTTTATAGGTTCAAAATAAACTAATTTGGCATTTATCTAACCTTAACTGATGAGAGTTTTTAATAATCTTTATATTTTTCTCTACAAAAGTATTACTGCAGAAATATTATGGTTTGATTATAAGGTGCTGCCCCAGACCCAACTATAGTTAATAAAACAGAGTATTTTCACATTATTACTTTTCACAAACCTGTCCAACATTCAACTAGCCACACAGGTTTTAAGTAAGGTCATAGACCTCTAACTACAATTTTAGTGTGAAGAATTTTAAAAGTAAACTTCCTTATTGTATACATGAGAAAAATGAAGCCTGAGGCCAACCTGACACCAGAATTCAGTACAAAGTTTGTTTTTACTATATTATACTGCCTCTTTTCTCTGTTCCTGCCACTGAAACCTGACTTTCTCTAGTGTAAAACAGAGATAGCAATTGTATCTTTCTCATAGAATTGTTGTGAGCATTAACTAAGCTAAAGCTTAAGCAGTGCTTGACAGAAGAGTTTTTGAGTCTCATGAAGAGCATTGGTAGCATTAGAGAAACATCAATACGTAGAATTATTAACGTCTTGGTGTTCTCTGCCTGCCCTTCCGCCTATGTAGGTGATCTCCACATTGTGGTAACCACATTACCATTAGAACCATTAGGAGAGTGCGGGGGTAAAAAGGAAAAGCTAAGTTTTTGACTTCCAAAATACACAATAAATCTGAAAGCTAAAACCATTTGCTCTGCAAGACCCTGTTAGGAAAGGCTTTTAGAATAAAAACAGAAAAAAGTAAACCACAGAATGTACAGTGTAAAGATAGAGTGGAAAGAAAATTGAGGGAAAAAACTAGATGAAAGTCGCCAGGGCCAGGAGAGGAATAATAAGGTTGATGGAGCAAGAATCTGGAAGGGTGTGTTATAGTATGAGGTGAAGGCAGCGCTGAACTTGGAAAGGCCACGTGAACAGAAAGGAATCAGCCTGAACAGACTGCAAGCCACCACTGCACTATCACTCTGGCCAGAAGCCGGCCAGTGCCTGCAGGATTCCCGCCATCACTTGGGAGCACAGCAGGTCAGCTGTGCCCTGGGTCCACATCCTTACCGCACTTGTCTGCTGAGCATTTTCTATTGATAAAGGTGACCATCCAAGCAGGTTTGCCTAGGAATGTCCCCAAGTTTGTTGCTTATCTGTTTATACCTCTTGTCGTAATTAAGGACACCTTATTATTTATATTTTATAGATGGTAAAATGTATGGTCACTTTACCTATCAAACCGAACTGCTCCAAAGAGACGCACCCCTTTAAATGGCCTAGCAGGTTGCAGGACTCCTAAAACCAAAGGTGAGGGCTTCAGCACTCAAAGGGATGCTGTGACCAGCAAAGACCTGAAAACATACTTGGGTGACACTAGACAGTGGAGACCACCACCTTTGTTTCACATCTCTTTAGAGGTACAGATAGCTTAGCATATTTCACTCCCTTCAGGGCTTAGCATCTTCCTTCTGCACATAGTAGGTGCTCAATAAAGATGAATAAAACAATCTGATTGAAGGAACTGTTTCATTATCAAGGCTGAGCTAGCAGGATGGGAAAGAGAAAATAATTTTATATTGTTTTTAATTCCATAAATGCACATTTAAGGTACATAGTTGGTATTACAGAATATAATACCAATGTGTTTAATCATGCAAGCTTATGTTCTTCAAAATGTTTTTGTAGCCATGGGCAAAAGTTGAGTGGGGATAATATTTGGTAGAAAGAAAGAGTGATACATTATTTTTTCAAGTTTTGTTTGTGACTGCCTTACCACAAGATTGTGATATATTTTTTCTAAATTTTAATTTGCCTGTGACCCATGGATAAATTATAAATATGCACAACCTTGGTTTGATGTTTGGGTGACTAAGAACTATTTTTCTGCTGTAACTAAGATATTGAAAACACGTTCAGCACCTTGAGTTCAGAACTCAGCTGCTGTGAAGTGCGGCTCGAGGAGAAACCAGCGCTGCCCCTCCAGGTTAGGATACAAAAGGCATTTCCTCGCAGCTTACTTTCCATTTAAGCCAAAGTTTGTTTGATGCTTGGTGAGTATTATTACTGCAGTAGAATTTTTTAAAAACTAAGAATAAACATTTGAAAAATCTAATTTACCTCATAGAACTTTATGTTATTTTCAATATTTCATATTTTCATTTCATTTTGTTTTCATTTTTAAAAATTTAAATAAAGAATAAGAATCATTAGCAATAACCTATGGCTTCTTGAATTAAATGCACTTTTTTGGAGAAAATTAGAGTCCTTGATTTAGAATAATCTTTCCAGTAAAAAAATTAAAAACTGTTTTAAGTGTTATAAAAATCAAAATCATTCATTCAGAATGATTTTTTTCAGAAAATCGTTTAGCAAAACCACACCAAAAATACCTTTTTAAGATAATAAAATAAGCCTATGCTAAAATATCTCTGAGGGAAGTAAATCAATTGCCATTAGAAAACAAGAGTTGTTATTGTTATACGCAAGACCCACTGATGCATGCAACAATGACTGGTCAAAACTTTAAGGAGAAATAAGATACCTACACAGCTTTTAATTATCTCTTCCTGTGCATTTACTAATTACTGAGGTGATTATAATATATATCCATTAATTCTTTGATAGTCCTCCCTCCTGAAAGTGGAGATTAATTATTCCCTTCCCCTTGGGTGTGTGCTGCACTTAGTGACTGCTCCTAACAAACAGAGCATGGACAGGGAAGAGTAATTTACAGTGGAAAACCTAGCACTCGTCACTTTAACCTGGTGACCAAAGTTAGCATCCGCAGTATTAAGTCATCGTCATAGCATGCACCCCTGACATGATGTGCTAAGTAGGGCACCTCGCTTCTGCAATACTTTCCCCAAATCCAAAACCTCAATATAAGCATGAGAAAACAGCAGAAAAACCATAATTGAAGGACATTCTTCAAAATGATCAGTACTCTTCAAAAGTGTCAAGATCATCAAAAAAAAGGAAAAACTGAGAAAATGTCACAGATTGGAGGAAATTAAGGACATCTGATGACTAAATACACAGTGGTCTCATCTATTGGATCTTCAAACAGAAAAAAGAACGTCAGCTGGGAAAACTGGTGATACTCAAAGAAAGGCTGTAGTAGTTAATATTTTTGTATAAATATTAATTTCTTAGTTTTAGTAAGTGATAAAATGTTATGTAAGATTTTAACATTGAGGGAGTCTGGGTAAACATTATAATAGAACCTTGTTGTATCCTCGCAACTCTTCTGAAAATCTAAAACTATCTCAAAACACAAAGTTCAAAAATATATCTAAGTATTAAAACAATAACTTTTTCTAATAATGCTGTTTTCATGTAAGGGATGTATACATAAAAGAACATGAAAGATTTATACAATCTGAAGAGAAACCAGAGTATAATGCATAAATTAAAAAATCTAAAACAAGTCAAAAAAGTAGGGTGAATTAAAAAATCTATGACATGCATATTTTCTGCCTTCAACCAATCTTTCCAATCCAGACAAATGATGGACCAAAATGGAAGCAAGTAAAAAGACATAGGCAAGTAGGAAGGATTAATTCACAGGTATAATTCTAGGTGCTACTATTCAGGAATCATCCTGTAAGACTTTCTGAAAGAAGGCACAATATAATCTCTTTTACTGAGTTATTAGAATTAATATGGTTATAGTATAAACCTAATTAAACAGATGCTTTCAACCAGCATTTTCTTAGTGAACAATTCTTCCCAGCTTCTTCTCATGAAAGTCAAGAGTGGAAATAATTTCCAGCAAGGTAACTGCTCCTTTTGGCACAACCTTCTTTACAGAAGACACAGGTCAAATGCCCCCCAAAATTCAAGACTTAATTAGAACTTACTGGTTTTCAGGAATAAGATCACCCTTGCTATTTAACTCTTCCTAAATTCGGTTCCTAGGAGACTAGTGCAAAGTTAAAATTCTGGCAAATTACTAAGGACAAATTTCAAATGTGCCTCAGATAGCACCACAAACCTAAAAATTTAAAATAATTTTATATATGGTAATATGGGAATGCTTTCTTTCTCATATTTGCTTTATTTCTTCCAAATTTTCTATAATGTATGTGTATTAAACCTACAATTTAAAAAATTTAAAAATATATGAATAACATTGTTTTGGATTGAAAATGGATTTCGGTATATCCCAATGAGAGACTTTGAGCTGAACTATCAGGTTAATAACATGCACCCTGGCTGGCATGGCTCACTAGGTTGAGCATAGTCCTGCAAACTGAAAGGTCACCAGTTCGATTCCCTGCCAGGGCACATGCCTGGGTGGCAGGCCAGGTCCCCAGTTGGGGGCATTCAAGAGGCAACCAACTGATATTTCTCTTGCTGATCAATGTTTCCCTCTTTATCTCCCTCCCTTCCCTTCTCTTCAAAATATATAAATAAAATCTTTTTTTAAAAGGTTAATAATATGCTTACTGGTGACATTGTTTCCCATGAAGTGATTCCTACAAGAGCAAGAGAAGCCCATTGTAACTCAGGAGTTAATTCACATAACTAAAACATCATGGAATCTCTCTACATTTTGCACAGTTCAGGGTATTTTATTTTTTTATTTTGGGGGGTAGAATTCAGTGGCTTTATTCACTTTAAAATGCTTAACCAATCAACTACACCTGAAAAAAAAAACACTCCAGGTATAGATCCCTTGTCCACAGAGTTGTGGAAAAATCCATCAGCGGCAGGCCTCAGTTGTTGCTAACGTGCTGTAAGTTACTCTTCAAGTTGCTCTGCTTTTTTTGGTTAGGATTGAATCCAAATGCAATACAACTAATATTCAAAAAACATGCAGAGTTAAAGTCTTCTGAGCTACTTCCAAACTCAGTTACCTTTTTTCTTCACAATTTTTTAGGACTAGGTCCTCCAATATAATTTTTCTCATAAGCAATAAGGACATTTCAACATAATGAATGGTTCAATCAGCTATGCTCTCTCCAAGTATACAATTAAGACCTTAATTGTTTGATTGAGTTTATTCATTCTGTGTTTATTGATATAAAGAACTCTTGCCAGGAGGGTGACCATACCCAAGAAAGTTTAATCAGGATATTACAGATTCTTGGATTGCACAGTATAAACTGATTCTGAATAGCAGGTGATTAATGTACCAGAATAATACTATCAGAAGCAGAGTAGGTAAGAATGGTCCTTTGATTCATGAAATTTCTACTGAAAATCTTGTATTCCACAATAGCTACATAGTTTCTTTTTTTTTTTTAACTGACAGGGTAATACAGAGACTTTGTGTCAAGAGGGTATAATAAATTGAAGCTCTGATGTGCTTCCACTGCTCCTAACATACACAAAGAGCAGATGCAATAAAAAAAAAGAAAAGAAAAGAAAAAGAAAACCCATGACACATATCAGGGCTTTAAATAATATAGGCATCTCCATGGAGTTGATAAAAATACAAGAAAGTGGGCAAAAACTGAAGCATAAGCTTATCAGGCTCTGGTTTTAAAGAGAGAAATGGGTTCATAGGGGTCAGAGCCAGGTCATGCTTTGGAAATCACGTTTTTCAACTTTGAGTAGTTTTTCTCATTTTTTTCTCCTAACTTCTTGTTTTTATTCATTGTGACCATAGCTTCTTGAATCTGAGTGTAATAATTAAAGGTTGAGTGTGTAAGTGTAATTTTGTGTGTTATTTTAGGGATTATCTTTTGCTTTCTCAATTATCACCATTTCCCCCCACTGTGTCTTGCATTTTTCTCTTTCATGTTGCTTGAGTTCCTCATATGCCTGCTTGTCTCAGGTTATCTGTTCAGCTCTAAGAACACATAGTGTGGTAAGTCTGGTGTGGGTCCCCTCTATCATTACATTTAAGTAGATGTAAGGCGGGGGAGGAGGGTTGTTGTCATTTTTGTAAGTCTGCAGTGAGGGATTATGCTGGGAGCATTTGTGCTTGGTTGTGGGCTGCAGGATTTCAGTTTAGAGTGAGTGGGTAGGGAGCCAGGCAGGGAACTTCCTAAGTGTCAAAGAGGTGGAATTCACCATAAATTATCATTCACGTTGGATGTCTTAAAGTTCTCCCTTCATGTGTTTCAGGCAAACAGCCCACAGGTTTTTGCAAGAGAGAAAACTCTGGCTACACGCCTTCTATAGATGAGGCCGAGGGAGGGGTACCCCCACACTTTGCTCAGCTCCACATCCGAATTTCACTGAGTTCTCCTGACTCAGAGTCTCTGGTAAGTATCCAAAGAGACTGTGGCTTTCTGTTCCTCTCTTATCAAACAGATGATCAGAAAATAATATATTATGACAGTATTATCGTATTTTTCCCACTCAAAAGAAGAAATCTTTGCCAATTTAAGATAGACTGTATGCACTCAGCTTTGATACAGAAATCATTTAAGTAGTATTTATACATACAGAAAATGTAGCACAGAGGTGGAATAACAGACTAGGTAAGTATTTAGGACATAAGCCAAATGGGGGACTGCAAAATGAGAAAAACAGTAAGGTAAAAGTATTTAGTTTTTCAAAAGAAAATTACTGAATTACTCATCTTGATAAAAATGAATTTACATTTGCCCTGGCTGGTGTAGCTCAGTGGATTGAGCGTGGGCTTCGAACCAAAAGGTTACCAGTTCGATTCCCAGTCAGGGCACATGCCTGGGTTGTGGGCCAGGACCCCAGTTGGGGGTGTGTGAGAGGCAACCACACATTGATGTTTCTGTCTCTCTTTCTCCCTCCCTTCCCCTCTCTCTAAAAATAAATAAATAAATAAAAATTTACATTTTATTACACTTAAAAAATGCTTTTTGACCCTTTGCTGTTGTCTTATTTTGAATTACATGTAGGAGTAGCACTATAAACCACTCAGGGCTCAGGCACTCAAAGAATATTAATCTACCTCTGGTTTCCTACTCCCTCTCTGGGACCCCACCCAGACACACACATTCAGCCACTTTACTGAATTGGGCCAACCCCAGTAATTTGAGACTATCCATTTCTATGTCTGTTGTGTTTGTTTATTCTTCACCTGTCCTTTTACTTTACATTTTTTCTTTGTTGTTCAGTGCACTATCAAACTCACAGAATTGGGTAACTAATGAGCTGTTCTACTGTGTTATATGAAAAAAAATTCAAAAAATAGAAAGTGAACCAAAAATGCATGTGATACATTTTTAAAAAATACGATATGACTCACAGGAATCCCCCTCTTTGACGTTCTCTGCACGGAATCAAACTGATGCACAGCAAAGCACACCAGGTACGTGCTCATGGGGACAGACTTCTGGAAAGTTGTTCTGGTCCATTTATCATCCACTGGCTCTTGTTTCTATTGAAAACAGAAGACAAACTTTCATTTATCAAAAAATCGATCACATACAAAGACAAACGATGGTTCCAAACCTGGCTCTCTAGTCAGAAGTCCTCTGCCAAAGCTTAAGTGTAAAATTTCTTTTTACCCCTAAATGGTGATGTTGAAAAGACTAAAAGAAAATTTATTTTATTTTTAGTACTGTGAAAGAATGACTGATTGAACACTGTATAAAGTTTCTCAGGGAGAAATACAATTTTGACTGTGATATAAATTGAACAGTTTAGTTATCCTTCTACATGAGACGCACAAGCCTGGCACTAATGTTTGAGGAGCAGCTGTGATTCCTTAAGGAAGATAAGGCTGGTGCTCAAAGCCCTGCCCACAGGAAGAACTAAGTAGGTATTTTCCGATTCAAGTATGTGTAGGACACTAGCTATGCCAGGTACAGTAGGATGTTGGGCTCTCTTTCCATCTCCGCTTGTCCGTATTGAAGGTATGGTCACTACTAAAGTCACTGCCCTGGTCATGGAGAAAGAGAAGGGTTCCATTGCTTGGTGCAACTGCTGACCCCACCTTTCACGCCAGCTTTGCCTTCCTCACCGCCGATCACCAGTCCTTGAACTCCACCTGTGAATACTTTCCCACTCCTGCTACCCACTGTGTGGACATCTCCACATGCCCTGTAGTCACACATTAAGTCGAACAACAGTGAGAAGCTTTAAAAAGGAATTAAGCAAGGGAAGCTGAACTAGGGATGGACACATGGTTGACAAGGCGAGCATGTGTACGCATGTGCTAGTATGAGAGTTTTGAAACCCCAGTGAAGTAAGATGCTCTGCAATAAAAACTTACTGGTATTAGTTCTGATCTAATTACACAGAATAGTCTCTTTTTTTCAGAACTTCCAGAAATATACTCCACAAAAGCCAAAGGTAACATGGGGAAGTCTTAAGCAGCAGTTAGTAAAGTTTGCATTCTTTCTCCTCCCAACCTCACTTTCCCCATTCCACGTTCTAATGGCATTTTCCTTTGAGTCAGTCTTCTGGATTGGTGTCTCATACTTTAAGTTTATTCTTTCCTCTT
Source organism: Glossophaga mutica (assembly GCA_039655065.1). Lineage (NCBI taxonomy): Eukaryota > Metazoa > Chordata > Mammalia > Chiroptera > Phyllostomidae > Glossophaga > Glossophaga mutica. The sequence goes on along the minus strand of CM077303.1, from coordinate 147,501,942 downwards.
TCTTCTCCAATCAAAACTCACTTGCTCAGGTACCTCACACCAGAAAAAAAACAAGTTGATAAACTGATTCATACAGAAGCTTTTTTTTTTTTTTTTGGAAGGATATTTATAATAAAAAAGGATGGATTTCAGTGATGATATTTTGGATAGTTGATCAAAAAGATGGGAAATACAATTTTGGCAGGGTGCCCTTCTGATACTAGTTAGGTGAGAATTATGCCTAAGGACAAGCCATGCCCTTTTACATATCAAATGTTTAAGGTAGAATACACTCAACTTTAAGATAATGTCAATTTAGTTAACTACATTACCCATTATAGGGATGAGGAGCAGTAACTGTGGAAAAAGTCTTATGTTAATAGCTGTACAGATGGAACTTATCATAGCCTTTTTTTTTTTTAACATTTAATGAGTATGTCTAATTCATCAGAAAAATCTATGCATATGTTGTTTCCTGAAATTGGCTTCTACACTCCAATATTTAAGTGATGATATTTTGCAGTATCTCTATCTTAAAAACTGGATTTATATTTAAATATAAACCAAGAACAGTGACAAGGTCCTTGAGTATTTTTCAGTCGGTAATCGCTTCATTCTGCCATTCAGTTGTCACTCTTTCAGTGAAGCAGAGGCCAGCTGGCGTCCGTCTGCTGTATTCTCTCTAGCTTAAAAACCCAGGGTGGCTTTTCGACTGGACTGTGATCTCTTGGGTTAAAGCCTTCTGGGATTCGAAGAAAAGAGATTCCCAAAATGTGTTTTGAAACCTCTAAATAAATTACTAGAGCATGTTTAATTTTAGAAATCAGTAAGATTCTTTCATAGAAAATCAAGTACTTTACCCAATATCTTAAACAGACTATCTTTGTGGACAAAAAATTTTAAAAATACTCACCTCCACTGGCATATTTGAAAGTGCCTTATAGTCGTTGGTGTGGATGATAGATATTGTATACGTCGCCTTTTTGTTGGGCTCATCAAAACACGGGAAGGACTTCCTGGCATCTGTTGGTTCATGATCAGTGGCTGCTATGCTCCTTAGAAACAAACACACACACACAGAAACAAAACGCATGCGATCTCTTCTAACAGCCCCCATGTTGCTATTTCCACAGAAGACAATCAATGGTATCATTATAACTGTTATATTTCTTAAAATGAGTTTCCATCCAGAAACTATCAAAGAGTTATCAAGACTTTTCTGAAATTTTTAAGGTAACAAATAAATGAAAGTTCAGAGATAACTTCAGATATTTTCTATGAATTTTCTGAATTATCTATTAAAAATATGGTGACTGTAGAGGAGTAAAAATGAACCCAGTTATGTGCTATCACTCCCTTCACCACAAAGCTGTCGAACAAAAAGTAGATAAACCCAAAGTCACCTCAGGGGCTTGTCTTGGACAGCCCTTGAGAGAGTGAGCAGCTGTGTTCTGTCATGGAGGAGAGAAGCATATTTTAGAGTCACTGCTCCTGTCCCTAAGGGCAATTTCTTTCTTTCTTATTTATTTTACACAAGAGGAAACACTCGGTTTCATTTCCAAGCAAAGGCAGGGCTCTGAGTAACCTTCCAGGTGAAGCAAACTTTGGCCAGGTTTAAAGCTCATTTTTGAGGAGAGCATTTCTTTATGGTTCTAACTTGCATATGCTTATGTAAGCAAAAATGTTAATGTTTAATGTTTCCCTCATTTCAAAGTAGAAATATTTTTCTTGAGTAATTCCTCAAAAAATCAATGAATATATACTTTTTATGTATAGTCATATCACAGTAAGCTAGTATTATTATTGTATTACTCATTAGAAGAATAAGCAAAGTAAAAAATATAACAGAAAGGAAAAGTAGGAAAAATGTTGACTTATATTCACTAATACTTTGTGCAAAGAAAATATTTTGTCCTTCAAAATCCTCAGGAACTAAGGAAGGTATATCATAAAGGTTACTGAGCTAAATAATTAGATCACTCATTCATCCAACAAATATTTATTGAACCCCTTACTTCCATTCATTCTCATTCTCTCCCTCTCCGCCCCCCCCCCCTCAGATGCACACATTTGCTAGGCATTATCCTGGGGGCTGAAGGAATAACAATGCTAAAATAAACAGATCTATAAATAGATAAGTGAATAGTATTTAAATAAGGGGCATGATGAGAGCTCTATACAAAATAAAACAGGGAGAGTGACGGAGAATTACTCAAGAGCGCTGGTAAGCAACATGAAGTAGAGTAGTCAGGGACAGTCTCTTATGGTAGCTGATGGTTTGCTGAGATCTAAATGATGAGAAAAAGCCAGACAGGTGAAGATTAAGGAAAATGTGTTCTAGTAGAGGGGACAGCAAGTGCACAGCCTCTCAGGTGGAAATGACCTTAATGTGGCTGAGGACCTGAAAGGTGTCCCATGTGGCTGAAGTGTAGTGAACCAGAGGGACTGGGCAGAAGACATGTTGGACAGGCCAGCAGAGGCTGTGGTAAGAGTCCAGATTTCATTTCTTTTTTTTTTTTTTAAGATTTTTTTTTCCTTTTAGATTTTATTTATTTATCTTTAGAGGGGAAGGGAAGGAGAGAGGGAGAGAAACATCAATGTGCGGTTGCCTCTTGTATGTCCCCTGACGGGAACTGGCCTGGCAACCCAGGCATGTGCCCTGACTGGGAATCGAACCGCGATCCTTCGGTTTGCAGGCCCGCGCTCAATCCACTGAGCTACACCAGCCAGGGCAGATTTCATTTCTATTCAACGGTGTATTATATACATTAATTTACTTAAAAGATAGTATGTCATAAGTCAACAACCATCTATAAGAAATAAAAATATTTCTGAATTTATTTTAAAAATTTCTACAGATACAAAAATTACCTGTTAAAAACTCAGCCAGGAAAACTAATCTATGTAAAAAATACAACCAGAAAAGTGTGTCTGGAGAGACTGTGGACTAAGGGAGAGAATTTTCCAGGATGCCTGAAAAACAATCTTTATCTTCATAGGACTGTTAGTAACACAGGTGTGTGCATTTGTCAATATTCACTGAATTGTGCCTAACAGATTTATGTATTTAATGTATATAAATTTTCCTTAAAAATAGCAAGATGGAGGCATTAGGTAAACATGGCTTGCCTCCTCACATGACCACAGCAAAACTTACAATTAAACTACAAAACTACTACTATCACCTAGAATCATCAGAAAATTGAGCTGTGTAGAAATCCGACAACCATGGAATTAAAGAAGTCACATTCATACAGACAGGTAGGAGGGGCAGAGATGCAGAGATGTGGAGATGCAGAATGCGTGACCCCCCTTCCCACATGTGGTAGATAAAAACTGGGAAGGATACTCAAGGGTGAGGGATCCCAGCCCCACACCAGACCACCGAACCCAGGGTTCCAGTGCCAGGAAGATAAATCCCCATAACTTCTAGCTGTAAAAAACAGTGAGGGTTGGGGCAGTAGAAAAAACTGTGGGATTCTCAGACATCTCCTCATAAAGGGTCCGCAACAGACTTAGGACTTACTCAGATTCACTACCTCTGGGCTCCAACACCAGGGCAGCACCTGGAGGAGCACTCGTGGCATAGAGGGAGAAACTGAAGTGATTGGCATTACGGCGAGCACTGGGAGACAGATTCCACTGGGACAAAACCCCAGAGGCCAGGCAGCAGCCATTGTCTCCTTTCTGAGCCTTCTCCGCCATACAGCCAAAGAGCAGTGACACCATATTGGAGACTCCATCAACTCGGTTCACACAAGTTACCCTAACCTGGCAATTACCTAAGACTCCACCCCATCCAGCTTAACCGGTATGCTTTTCTACAATACACCACACTACTAAGAAAGGGAGTTGAATCAGCTCTATTTGATACATAGAAACAAATGCAGGGAGGCTGCCAAAATGAGGAGACAAAGAAATGTGCCCCAAATGAAAGAACAGACTAAAACTCCATAAAAAGAAGTAAACAAAATGGAGATAAGCAATATATCAGATGCAGAGTTCAAAACACTTGTTATTAGGATACCCAAGGACTCATTAGATACTTTAAGAACATAAAAAGACCCAGGCAGAAATGAAGTTTACACTAAGTGAAATAAGGAAAATTTTACAGGGAATCAACAGTGGAGTGGATAAAGCTCAAAATCAAATCAACGATTTAGAACATAGGGAAGAAAAAAACATTCATCGCAACAGCAAAAACAAAAAAGAATTAAAAACACAATGATAGGCTAAGGAGCCTCTGGGACAACTTCAGATGTACCAACATTCACATCATCGGGTGCCAGAAGAAGAGTAAAAAGCAAGCAATTGAAAACTTCCTTGAAAAAATAATGAAAGAAACCTTCCTTAATTTAGTGAAGGAAATAGACATGTAAGTCAAGGAAGCACAGAGAGTCCCAAACAAGATGGACACAAAGAGAACCACACCAAGACACATCATAATTAAAATGCTAAAGTTTAAAGATAAAGAATCTTAAAAGCAGCAAGAGAAAAGCAGAGAGTTATCTACAAAGGAGTTCCTATTGGACTGTCAGGTGATTTCTCAAAAGAAACACCATAGGTTAGAAGGACCTGGCAAGAAGTAGTCAAAGTGATAAGAAACAAAGACCTACAATCAAGTGTACTCTATGCAGCAAAGCTATCATTTAGAATTGAAGGGCAGAGAAAGTGTTTCCCAGACAAAGTACAGCTAAAGGATTTCATCATCACCAACCCATTATTATATGAAACGTTAAAGGGACTTATTTAAGAAAAAGATGACCAAAACCATGAATTTTAAAATGGCAATATATTCACAATGATCAACAGTTGAATCTAAAAAACTGAACAAACAAGCAGAACACAGAATCGTAGATACAGAAATCATTTCGAGGTTTAGCAGTTGGGAGGGAGAATGGGGACAATGGATAAAAAGGTGCAGGGATTAAGAAGTACAAATAGGTAGTTAAAGAATAGATGGAGGATGTGAAGAACAATATAGGAAAAGGAGTAGCCAAAGACCTTACATGCATGAACCCTGGGTTTGAACTAAAGGGGAGGATTTCTGGGAGCTAATTGGAGTTGCCAGGTGGAGGGGGACAAAGAGGGAAAAACTGGGACAACTCTAATAGCATAACCAATAAAATATATTTCTTAAAGATAGAATTTTATGACAGCATTTACCTCACAAGGCAGGTGGGAAGAGTACATGAGATAATGCTGATCTGGGGCTGATGTAGGGGCTGCTTCACAGCTGATGCTCAGTAAATGCAGGCAGTGCAAGAAATTAGATCTGCTTGTGGAAAATTTCAAAATAAAAGGCTGTAAAAAGTGAATTGGGATGGAGTGGTGTGGACAGCCTAGAGCAGTGCTTCTCATAGTTCAACATAAACAAGAATCACCAGAGATCTTGTTGAAATGCAGTTCTGAGTCAGCAGGTCTGGGCTGGGACCTGGGATGCTGCCTTTCTAACAGAATGCCACTCAGATAGCAAAGGAGCATGAAGTCAACTTGGCAGACAACAAAACACAAGTCACAGTTCTCTTCTGTTTAAAAAAACTCCACTAATTTCTTAAGATATGAACTAAGAACATGGAAAAGCCAGGAGGGCCATCTTGTGGAGAAAACTGCCACCAGTGTTGGGGAGCCTTCGACTCCTCTTGAGTGACCTGGAGAAAGGTCACTGCTATGTCCAGCCAGGGTCCATCAGGCTGGACCACTCACAGATCCTACCTCCAGCCCATGGGCTTTACAGATGGAGAGGAAGAGGAGGAGTTGGATTTTAGGGTCACAGCTCGCTGTGTGTGATTCCCTCATTGCTGCTAGGCTGTGTTTCAGAATGGGTGTCCTGGGCTACTGCCACCAGCTGTGAGTTGGCTGTGACAGCTCCTCATTCCCCACCGATTCTTGGCATTATTCAGCTTTCTAATTTCTGGCAGTCTAATTGGTGTGCGTGATACCTCGTTATCATTTTAAGTTGTATTTTTCTGATCACAAATAAATCTGACCATATTTTTATAAAAAATAAAAAATAAATTTTACCTGAAAATAACTATCCATGAATATTGAGCTTTAGTAAGCAGTTTTGTGCTGTTGCAGTGGCATAGGTTAGCAATTCAGAAAAAGCCCTCTGTGTTTGAGCAAATGTAAATAATAATAATAATAAATAATAATAATGGAAAGCAGCTTTCTCCCTGTTGGGGAAAATAATTTATAAATTTGTAAGGAGGGCAGTTTAGAATGTAGCCTTGTTATTAAATTGTAAATGCTGGTTTGGTGTAAACAATGATTTTCAAGTAGATATCAATAAAAGGATATAAAAATACGTTCCCTAGCTTTGTCCGCTGAAGAGAACTGAATGCAATGACAGGCATGTAGCAATGAACCCAACTAGTTCCCACGTGATCATTTTGAAACATCATCCTCTCCTGAAGGAACCAGGACTCCTTAGAGAAATGGCTGACTCCAGCATGGGGTCAGGAAAAGTCCAAGATGATCCTGGAACATGTTGGTGTGCCCAAAACTGAGGAGGTTCTCAGAGAATCATGGGAACAAGTAAAAAGTGCACAGGAGTCCACTAGAAGGGACTACCACTAGCCAAGTCTGAGGGAATTGGAACATCAGAATAAACAATGGGATTATAATCCATTGACTAAAATAAGAATCCTTACTCTTGTAAAACAAGTGAACAAATAAATAAGGGGGGGAGTTATTGGTAGGCAAATAATTTTAGGAGGAATGATGGGTTTAGAAATGATGGACAGCAGATGCCAAAACAGGGACAGGGACACAGCATTACTTCTGTTAAATTCTTGACAAGATGCTGAAGTTGCATTTTTAAATCATAAGGAAAGTCAGAAAAACTAAAATTGAGGGACATTCTCAAAATAAGCAGCCTGAACTCTTCAAAAATATTAAGGTTGTGAAAGACAAAGTCTAGGGGACAGTTCTAGTTCAAGGGAATCTAACTGGCACTATAGTCTTTGTGATAATGAATCCAGACTGTCTTCAGGACTGTGAAAAAAATAGCTCAAAAAGACATTTGTGGTTAACTGATGAAAACTGATTATGACTGTGGATTAAATAATTGTTATAACAATGTTAAATTTCCTGATTTTGATAATTACACTGTGATTGTTAGAGAATGTTGTGTGTTAAGAAATATATACTGAATGTTAAGAGGTAAAGGGAAACAGTGTTTTGATACACTTAGAGAGAGAGAGAAACAATGAAGGGGAAGAGAGAGAGGAAATAGGACAAACGTAAATGATTGGTGAACCTGGATAAAGTGTTTTAGGAGCTTCTTGTACCATTCATGATACTTTTCTGTAAATTTGAAGTTATTTCAAAATAAAAAAATACTCAAAGTCTCAATCAAGAATTTATTCTTCAATAAAATAATTACTGATGGGTTTTTCTGAGGATAACAATTTAGTGAATTGAAGTTTCTAACACTGTGCAGACTGCCGTGAATTGCAAATACATCCGACCATAAAGAAATTTGTACACTTTTCTCAGGTACTAAGGTTTTCTAGTAAGCTGCACCAAGCTCCAATCCCATGTTTGTCAGCTGCCTTTTTATTCCAAGTTCTTCTGGCTTCTGATCTCTTCCACAGGTAGAGGAAAAGGAAAAACCACTGCAAGGATGTTGCAGTTTAGTTACACCTCAGAAATTTGAGAATATAAGTGTGTGTGTGTACAGGGGAGAGAAAGGTGAAGAGGGAGTAGAATTCCAGGTTCCTAAGCAATAGTGATAGGGCAGGTTTTCAAGTACTATTTTCCAGTCTCTGCTCTATGTCTCCGCACCCAAGAGATAGAAGAATTTTCTATCCTTTCTCCATTTCTCTTTGAAAGAGCTCGTGCCTGAAAGCTCCAAGACACTTAGGAAATGGCACACAGTGTCCAAGATGTCTCTGTGCGGTGCGTTTGCCAGTCCTGTCACTGAATGTCAATCACTGCGAACTCACTCCATTACTGTGATCTGGACATAGACTGGTGTAGGTAAAGTGACATTCATTAACAAGAAGGATTACAAAACATGCACTGTTTTTTTCTAAATTGCAGAGCCAATATGATTTTATGGGGAAAAGCCTTTTCTAAGGGTAAAACTTCCTAGATTCTAATTCTACTTCAGCCCCTTAAGTGTGATCCTGTACAAAGTACAAACTCTGTGATTCTTAACACCCTCATCTGTAACTGTAGGTTACCAAAGCACATCTGGCCTCTTCACAGGGCTGGGGGCACAGAGAAGGGTGAGGTCACATGTAGTAATGCATTTGAAACTCTCTTGAAATTTACATAATGGGATTAGGATACACCTCATTCTATTTTCTTAAATTCTAGAAGGCTAACTATACTTTCTCTTCATGCACACACAGCATATGCAACTTTAATCAACCAAATGATAAAGTCCCAAATGTACAAGCAAAAAAAAAAAAAAAAAAAAAAAAAAAAAAAAAAAAAAAAAATCCGAACTGCTGACACAGGTTTAAATTATACAGCAATTTTTATGTATGAATGTGTAAATTCAAAACAGCTATCCTAAATGTATATATAAAACCTGTTTATCCAGAGGTCTGTACATAAGGGTCTATACGTTTATTTCCTCAGAACCCTTAGGTGCCACCTCTCAGTGAGGACACCAACACTCCATTCACACATCTTACAGGAAAAGACAGACTGTTTCCAGGACTGACGACACTGAGACTCCTGTGTGCGGACCATGCAGGCTACACCCGATTGGTTAATATCCTTCCATTCTGCAGACCACGCCAGATGCCGAGGCCCCTCTAAACAGCTTTGCACAGAGTGCTCCAAAGTAAAAGCCTATAAACCACCCCAAGATGAGTCCTAAACTGGGTGCCACACAGGTCAAGGCTTGGCTGAGCCTGCCTAACTATGCTTTCTGATGTAGCACCCTCCACAACCAACAGACTTCAAAATGTATCCATTTGACACTAATATACGTACTGACTGGAACAAAATTAGTTTTTTAAAGTTTGTGCGTAAATACTACAGGCAATATGATTTTTTTTAATGATAGCTTGTTTTCTCACGAACTCCTGTAGAACTCAAAAGCTCCTATTTAAATATGCTAAATTCCATCCAAAGTTACTAAAGTTTTGTAAAGATATACAAATTTGAAAACAAGGTATATGAGATAGCAGTGCAAAACAATTATAGACCACGACTTCTTGTGGGAGGTTTTACTCAGTGATTAAACGCTTCTTTTTAAAATCAGCTGAGCTGTGTTACAAATTAAGGAAAAGGCCTGGCTAATAGCACAATACATTCGGGAGTGACTGCTGGGCATGACCTGAGTAATTACAGTGACAGGCGAACTGCTGAGGTAAACCACTGTTCCATGAGGGCCTCTCTGTGCTACATTAATAAGTCGCTTTCGAGGCTCAGCACATTAAAAATATAATTCTGCCGGCCAAGATGGAGGCGTAGGCGGACACACTGTGCCTCCTCTCACAACCAAAATTAAGGACAACAAATATTTAGAAACAAGAAAACAACCAGAACTTATAGAAAATTGAACTGTACGGAAGTCCAACAACCATTCATCCAGACCGGTAAGAGGGGCAGAGTCGCAGTAGGAAAAAGTGGAGGTGCGGACCCAGGAACGCAAGTAGCAGCGGCTCGCAGTTCCCAGCTGCACGGGCGGTGGCTGGCGGTCCTGGGGCACACAGGCGGCAGCTGGCGGACCCCGGGCACAGGGGGGCAACTGTGCAGACCCAGTGAGGACGCACAAGACGGCTGGCTGACCAGGGGGTCCCACATTCGTGCACACAGACGGTCCAGGCAGAGGGGAAGTTTCGGAAGGGACTGAATCCAGGAGAGAGCGGAGCAGGCGCCATTGTTCCCTCTCAGACCCCGCCCCCACCTATAGCGTCACAACCCAGCGACTGGGCTGCCCCACACTGGGGAGCGCCTGAGGCTCCACCCCTCACTACGTAACAGCACTCGCGCGTGCGCAGATAATCCAGGTGAAGGGGAAGCAGCGGAAGGGACCGGAGTCCAGAAGAGAGCGGAACAGGCACCATTCTTCCCTCTCAGACCCCGCCCCCACCTATAGCGTCACAACCCAGCGACTGGGCTGCTAAGGCTCCACCCCTCATACGTAATAGCCTCGACCAGACTAAAACCAAAACAAAACAAAAAACCCCACCAAAAATGGCTCAAACCGGAGAAAAAATGAAAACGCCGGAGTCAATTCCTCTAAGCAGTGAAGAGATAGCCAACCTATCAGATGCACAGTTCAAAGCACTGGTCATCAAAATGCTCACAGAATTGGTTGATTTTGCTCACAAACTAGATGAAAAAATGCAGGCTACAATACGTGAAATGAAGGAAGACGCATGGGGAACCGATAGAGATGGAAGGAAAACTGGGACTCAAATCAATGGAGTGGACCAGAAGGAAGAAATTAACAACCAAACAGAAAACGAGGAAGAAACAAGAATTCAAAACAATGAGGAGAGGCTTAGGAACCTCCAGGACATCGTTAAACGTCCCAACATCCGAATTATAGGGGTCCCAGAAGGGGAAGAAGAGCAACAAGTAGAAAACTTATTTCAACAAATAATAAAGAAGAACTTCCCCAATATGGCAAAGGAAATAGACTACCAGGACGTCCAGGAAGCTCAGAGAGTCCCAAAGAAGTTGGACCCAAGGAGGAACACACCAAGGCACATCGTAATTACATTAGCCAAGATGAAAATGAAGCAGAGAATTCTAGAAGCAGCAAGGGATAAGGGGACAGTCACCTACAAAGGAGTTCCCATCAGACTGTCAGCTGATTTCTCAAAAGAGACCTTCCAGGCAAGAAGGGGCTGGAAAGAAATATTTGAAATCTTGAAAAGCAGGGACCTACATCCAAAATTGCTCTTTCCAGCAAAGCTGTCATTTAGAATGGAAGGACAGATAAAGCGCTTCTCAGATAAGGTCAAGTTCAAGGAGTTCATCATCACCAAGCTCTTATTATATGAAATGTTAAAGGGACTTATCTAAGAAAAAGATCAAAAATATGACAGTGAAAAGACAGCAAACTCACAGCTATTAAGAACCACACCTAAAACAAAAGCAAACTAAGCAAACAGCTAGAACAGGAACAGAACCACAGAAATGGAGATCATATGGAGGGTTAGCAACAGGGAAGTGGGAGGAGGAGGGGGGGGAAGGTACAGAGAATGAGTAGCATAGATAGTGGGTAGAAAATAGACAGGGGGAGGGCAAGAATAGTATGGGAAATGTAGAAGCTAAAGAACTTATGACACAAGGACATGAACTAAAGGGGTGAATGTGGGTGGGAGAGGGTGTGCAGGGTGGGGGGAATGATGGGGGAGAAATGGGACAACTGTAATAGCATAATCAATAAAATATATTTAAAAAAAAAAAAAAAAAAATATATAATTCTATGCAGCTTATTAATTTGTAAAAGGGAAGAACGGCCCTCTGACTTCTCTGACTCCATCACATCAAGGGGACTTTAGAGAATAGAGGAAACGTGATGGTTCAAGTCACAGGCCAGTTCACTCTGCAGCAACCAAGAAAACAAACCACACTACTTGATTATCTCATAAATCACTTGGCATACTATTTCCAGTGAAGACTCCCAGGCTATAGTCATCAATTTAATGACTTAATCCAGCAAAATAAATAGCAAGGTCTGGGTGAAAACCTTGAACAAAAGGCTTCTGTTGCAAGCGAGGCAGCCACAGTTGCTAGGTGGCTGTGCAGACTAAAGCAAGTGTTCCAGACTTAAGCAGGGAAGCTGATTGGTGCAAGACAACCCATCCAGCTTATTCGGATTCCAACAGGCTTTGGGTGGTTTGAATTAACCCATTAATTAATTAACCTTTTTTCCTAAGAAGATGACATTCAAGGCCAAGTAAAATCATTTTGTTCCCTTTCTTCTAAAATAATGGGAATAACTAAGCCTCCTGCAGCAAGTAAACAAGACCAAAAAAATAGATTCTTTATTGATAATGGGTATGCTAATAGCTCAGCATATCAATCTAAGAATGTAATGAATGAACTGACATAGAACTAAAATTTCAAGATCAACACTACAAATGAGTTTGCATGTCCATACTTGTAAGAATGTCACACACACACACACACACACACACACACACATCACTAAGACCATCACACTGATTTTTTAAATCATATTTCCATTTAACTCCTAAATCTTTATCACAAGCCTTAACCTTGTGCTTCATACTTATTTATCCAAATGCTTACTAGACAGCTCTCCCTAGGTGTCTTACAGGCATTCAGCATGTCTGAACTTATGGCCTTCCCTTCTAACGTGGTTCTCTTGTATTTCCGACTAATGTGTAGTCTGTTCCTCAGATCAGGTATCTGGGGCATCTTAGACCCATAACTTTAACTTAACCCTCTGCATAGTCAACCAGTTTGCAAATTCTGACTCTCTTACCTCCAAACTGTCTTCTCCATTGTGTCCTCTTCTGTCTGTCTTGAAACCATTGTCCTGCTTGATCTTCATCTTCTCTTTCCTGGGCCATTGCAATGTCTCCCACATACCCAAGTATAAACTTGCCTCTTTCCTTCACCATCCACATCTAAACAGTCACCAGTTACTTTTTCTTTATAATGCCTGTGATTTAGCTACCCTTCCTTTTCTTTCTTATAGGTTTTCTAGGGTTATCTCTAGCTGGTGTCTTCATATAAACCTCTCACACAAACTAATTTTATCTCCCCACTCTGCTTCTCTGACTTGGTGCCTTGCCTTTTTGCCTGTTTTCACCTTCTCATTTGCTTATCAAAGTCCCACCACAATATTGAAATTCAGTGTAAAGCCTACCAATGTTACAAAGAACACCTCAGGAAACTCAAACTGGAAACCATCTGTCCCCCTTTTACATTTTTGTGATTTCTGTCAATTCCAATATTCTCAGTCCTTAACATATAAAGACTGTGTTCTAAAATCAAAAAAGGATTCACCAACTCTGCTTTTCTTCAATAAGAAGGGAAGAAAAGAAACCAAGGGACGTTTTTCACTCTGAGTTGGGAGGTAGAGATGTCATCAGTAGAACTTGGAGTCCTTCATGGAAAAGGGGCTGTAGCACTGTGGCTTGTCCCAGCTTGTGCCAGAGGACAGCCGGACTGCAAAAAGGCCTGTAGGAAATTGATTCTCCATATCCATTCAATAATGTTTGAGTGTTCACTGTGTGCCAGGCAGTGGAAAAGAGAGACTCAGTGTACTCTCTGAGACCCACAGAAGTGCCCACACGCACCTAAGTTTGGAAAACGGCAACTATGGCAGCCTCTGGAAATTCACAATGGACACTGTCAAGTAAAGTCTCTGAAAAGCCCCACCTTTAAAAAACCATACGGTATTTAATATCATTGCCCAAACTAATTTGGCAACAGAATCCCTCTCTTGCTTTTGTTTTGGCAAAATCTATTAATGACCCATGCAGCTAGAGCTCTCTGGACCATACTTTGGGAAATGCTGTGGAAGAGCAATTCAAATGCTGAGAAAGACATGTTGAACCTGGGAAAGGAGACAATATCATTACATGTTTTTGGAGATTTGAGTAGAGGGGACTCTGTCTGGGACAAGAACAACTGAAAAAGAGTGAGGGTTTTGGTGCTGTGGGCAAGAAAACGTCAAAGCTTCCCATCCGTTAAGTGGTTTTCCTCAGACCTTACAGAACAGACCAGAGAGCTGGGGAAGTGACTTTTAAGTTTTCCAGACTTTGACCTCCTAAGCTTCACTACAAGTCTGTCCCCAGAAACATGACGTGGAGACTGGTACCAGGGAACTTTAAGCTGGCTCCACCTTCTTCTACACCTCTATGCCACAATCTTGAGGGAAAGAAGCTCAGATAGTTGTCTCCCTTCTGTGAAGTTCAAGTTCAGATTATATTTTCAGAAACCAAGCAATTTTGGCTACTTCTGAGTGCAGTCATGTTTAGTTTGCATTATGGTTGCACCAAATAATATCCTAATCTTTCTAATACTCAATCTTGGAGTTAAATTTCACATGAAGGCAAACAAGCCAGAGAATATAATTTTGATTGCATACTGAAAGTCTATCACTACGATGGAATTTTCAATGTATGAGCATCAACATTACCAAGCTCATTGTATGATGTGAAAGAATGGTGCTGCTCCAGGGAATCCACTCCTACGGTCCTTATGTGGACACTGTGGATGGGAACCCTGAGAGGCCTGCATTGTCCAAAGGCTTAAAAAAATGCATTTTCTCATATGTTTGAAATATTTCATAACAAGAAAACTGGAAGTATTCCATGTTGCTTAAATGAAGTTATTGAGTATGTGCCAGAACTATTTATTCCAAAGCATGTGTGCAGAGCAGAACTGGCAGCATCCTGTGTAATGTGAGAACCTCCAAAGCTACCAATGAAAACAGACAGGCTGGGGAAGACCAGTCTTCCCTGAGGACCTAACTGAGCACGGGCCTTCTTTGCCAATCTTACTGATGCGTAGTATTTTTTGACCAACAATTAAGACAGCTGAGTTTCAGAATGCCAGCTCTCACATATATAGTTTATGGTAAAATTAACTGGTACAGTAAAATAACCCAAAGAATCAGAGTGAACAATATATATTTTCATATATGTTGCTTTTTAAAATTTGTAAAGCATGTAACAGAAATGTATTAATGGAACATTGTTTCATATGTTTTGGCGGTCCTGCAGGGTACAGAATTTTTATAATGTGCTTTAATGGCTTTACTTGGATGAAACTGCTGTTGTTCTCACCACCTAAGAGTTTTAAAACCTTAGAAATAATGATTCGAAAGTTCTGACTCATTTTCAATTTACACTAATGAATTTTTTGAATCTCTCAATGATGAATATTCTTCAGAATAGTATGCCTTTTCCTCCAATGAAGGGCAAACACTTTAAAAAAGCATTTTAGTGTTAGTGCAGCCCAGAGAGATGGGTACTTTCATTCATTGTTGGTGGAAATGTAACTTCCATACTTTGAGACATACTTTGGGAAGTCAGTTTCAAGACACACACACTTACACACACGTCCACAAACAGGTTATATATACATATATGTGTACAAAATACATGTGTGTGTACATTGATACATAATGTAGTTTTGCACCATTTTCCTAAAGAAATATTAGGAATGTTACACAGTTTATTATAGAGATGTTCATTAAATTTTATGAACATTAGGTGTTTATAGGTAAAAGAGCAGAAGCAACTTAAATGCCCAGGTTTAAAGGAAAAGTTAAATAAATCACATTAGATTCATACAATGAACTATCATGTATCCATTAAATTATTTATGGAAGAATACCAAATGACATGTTAAAGTGTTGATATATCCAAAAAGCATGTTACACAATACTATGTACAGCATAATAATGTCATGCTTATCTGTGTTCAGAAAAAATACCTAGAAAAATATCTGCCTAAATATTAACAAAGACTATACTTGAATGACGGACCTAAAAATGGATTTTTATTTTTTCTTATGATGTTCTCTGGCTTCCAAGTTTTCTGCAGTGAATGCGTATTATTTATGAAATAAATAAAATAAGTGTTACAAGTTTCTGGGTATATTCATACCTTTTATATCCTAACATAAGGTAATACACAGATACACACTTAAAGATGTACTTACAACTGCGTTCTTTTCTGACTTGTTTATAGTAATAAAATAGTGGAAGCACTCAAAAGTCCAACAGGGAATTAGTTTTAAAAAATAAAAGTGTATTCATGCAATGGAATACTGCACAATTTCTAAAACCAGACTCTTGAAAGTATTTAAGAACGAGTGGGAAATGCTTATATATGTTAAGTTAAAAAGGTATATAGATAAGACTTCTGGTCAAGATGGAGGTGTAGGCAGACATGGCTTGCCTCTACGCACAATCACATCAAAATTACAACTAAAATATACAACAACCATCACTTAGAACCATCGGAAATCAGTTGAATGGAAGTCTGACAACTACAGAATTAACAAAACCAAATCCATCCAGACTGGTAGGAGCACAGACATGAAGCCAGTTGGTCCCTGACCCATGTGTGGTGGCTTAAAAATTTGGGAGGGATATCTCAAGAATGAGGATTCCCAGCCCCACACCAGGGACCCCAGCCTAGGATTCCAGGGCCAGGAAGATAAATTCCTGCAACTTCTGACTGTAGAACCACTGGGAATTGCATCAGTGGAAGAAACTGCTGGAGCTCCAAGCAGTTCCTCTCAAAGAACCCACATATGGACTTACCTACTCAGACTCACTCCCTCAGAGCTCCAGCACCAGGGGAGCAACTTGACAGGCACCAGTGACATATAGGGAGAAGCTGAAGTGTCTGGCATCAAGGCCAGATGTCATTGTCCCTTTTTTACACCCTCCCCGAACAGTGCTGGCAATCTGGTGCTATAACTGAGACTCCATCAACATGGCTAACACTGTTGGACCTGCCTTGGAGATTTCCAGAGACTCTGCCCCACCCAACTTACAGGCCCACCCAAGCAGCTTTTCCATATAAATGGCTGTTCTTGACTCATGCTTCACAATTTCCTAAATCCTCTCAACAAGCAACAGCTGGCCTCAGTGAGCACCAGGTCCTGCACTAGTAGCAGCCAGCTTAGATTCACAGCTTGGCTTCACCTGGGAATCTCCAAGCTCAGCAAAAGTAGCAGCCATCTCAGATTGCTTTCCAACTCAGGCAGGATGACCCCGGGCAAAACACAGGCTGGGGCTGACCTTGGCCTACACCACCTGGGAAACCCCAGGGCCAGTGCACACAGTGGATAGCTACTGACAATATCTGAGCACCACCACCCTGCCCCTGCATAGCTGATCCTCTGTGAAGGGTGGAGGTTGGTGGTAAGTGGCTATAACCAGTCCTTGCAGGTAATTGGCCTGGGTAATACCCTCGCATTGATCTGCCAACAGCAATCAAGGCTCAACTACAAGAGAAGAGTGTACTTAGCCCACATGAAAGTTACACCTTGAGTAACCATGTTGGGTGATGGGGAGGCTGTGTCACTGGAACCTACAAGGTACCTGCTACACTAGGCCACACTACCAAGACACGGAGTCAAAGCAGCTCTACGTAATACATGGAAACGAACACAGGGAGGCTGCCAAAATGAAACATGGCCCAAATGAAAGAACAGATCAAAACGCCAGAAAAAGAGCTAAATGAAAAGGAGGTAAGCAATCTATCAGATGCAGAGTACAAACACTGCTTAAAAGTATGCTCTAGGAACTTAGTGGAAACCACACCAGCATAAAAAAGATCCAGTTAGAAACAAGGAGCACAGTAATTGAAATGAATAATTTACAGGGAAACAACAGTAGAGTGGTTGAAATCAATACTCAAATCAATGATTTGGAACATAAGGAAGCAAGAAACGATTAGAATAATAAGAAAAAAGAATCCAAAAAACAAGGACAGTGTAAGGAGCCTTTGGAACAACATCGAGCAGTCCAACACTTACATCATAGAAAAAGAAAAGAGAAAGGGCAAGAAATTGAAAACCTGTTTGAAAAAATAATGAAAGAATATGGATAGCCGAAGGAGAAGAAGAAGAGCAAGGGATAGAAAACCTATTTGAAAAAGTAATGATGGAAAACTTCCCTAATTTGATGAGAGAAAAAGTCGCACAAATCCAGGAAACACGGAGAGTCCCAAAAAGGCCCACCTCAAGACACATCATAATTAAAATGGCAAAATTCCAAGACAAAGAGAATCTTAAAGGCAGCAAGGGAGAAACAGGAAGTAACATACAGGGGAGCCCTGATAAGGTTAGCAACAGACTTCTCAATGGAAACGCTCCAAGCCAGAAGAGAATGGCAAGAAATATTCCAGGTAATGAGAACCAGAGGCCTGCAACCAAGGCTACTTTACCCACCAAGGCTTTCAATCAAGATATAAAACCAAATAAGGAGCTTCACAGACAAAAGAAGTTTAAAAGAATATACCTCCACCAAACCAGCTCTGCAAGAGATGCTAAAGGGACTGCTTTAAGGAAAGGAAGGAAAAGAGAGAGAAAGAGAGAGGAACACAGGTACGTAAATGGCAATGAATAAGTACCTATCAATAATAACCTTAAATGTAAATGGATTAAATGCTCCAATCAAAAGACACAGAATAGCTGAATGGTAAGAAAGCATGATCCACACATATGCTGCCTAGAAGAGACCCACCTCAGGATGAAAGATCTACACAGACTGAAAGTGAAGGGCTGGAAACAAATTTTCGAAGCAAACTGACAGGGAAAAAAAGCTGGGGCAGCAATACTCATATCAGACAAAATAGACTTCAAAAGAAGGGCCGTAAAGAGAGACCCAGAAGGTCATTTCATAATACTCAAGGGAAGAATCCACCAAGACATAAACATTGTAAATATATATGCACCCAATGTAGAAGCACCCAAATACATAAAGAAAATCTTAGAGGACTTCAGGAAAGATATTGACAGCAACCCAATTATAGTAGGGGATTTTAACACCCCACTGTCCAAAATGGACAAATCTTCCAAGCAAAATGTCAACAAAGATATTGTGGCATTGAACAATGCCCTAGATGAAATGGACTTAACTGATACATATAGAGCCTTCCATCCCCAAAAAGCTAAATACACATTCTTTTCAAATGCACATGGAACATTTTCAAAAATAGACCACATGATAGGACACAAAACAAGCCTCAACAAATTCAAGAAAATTGAAATCATACCAAGCATTTTTCTCAGATCACGAGGGACTGAAACTAGAAACCAACCCAAGGAAAAAAGCCAAAAACACTCAAAATCATGGAGATTGAATATCATGCTATTAAACAATGAATGGGTCAAGAATTAAATTAGGGAAGAAATCAAGAAGTTTCTGGAAACAAAAGAAAATGAACTCACAACAACCCAAAACTTAGGGGACACAGAGAAGGCAGTCCTGAGAGGGAAGTTCATAGCAGTACAGGCCTACCTAAAAAAGATAGAAACATTTCAAACAAACAACCTAACCCTACGTCAACAAGAACTCGAGGAACAACAACAAAGGTAGCCCAGAACAAGTAGAAGGAAGGAAATAACCAAGATCAGAGCACAATTAAATGACATAGACACTGAAAGCACAATTCTAAGGATCAGTGAATCCAGGAGCTGGTTCTTTGAAAAGATAAACAAAATTGACAAGCCTTTAAGCAGACTTATCAAGAAAAAAGAGAACCCAAATAAACATAATTGGAAATGAAAGAGGAGAGATTACAACTGATACCACAGAAGTACAAAGGATTGTAAGAAATTACTGCGAAGAACTGTATGCCAAGAAATTTGGAAACCTAGGTGAAATGGACAAGTTTCTAGAGAAATATAATCTTCCAAAACTCAATGAAGAAGCAGAAAGCCTGAACAGACCAATAACAGCAGATGAAATTGAAGCAGTAATCAAAATACTCCCGTCACATGGAAGCCCTGGACCAGATGGCTTCACAGGAGAATTCTACAAAACATTTAAGGAAGAGCTAACCCTTATCCTTCACAGACTATTCAAAAAAATCCAAAATGATGGAAGACTCCCAAACTCTTTTTATGAAGCCAGCATCATCCTAATCCCAAAACCAGATAAAGACACAACAGAGAAAGAAAACTTCAGGCCAATATCCCCGATGAACATAGACACTAAAATCCTCAACAAAATATTGGCACACTGCATCCACCAATACATTAAAAAGATCATACACCATGACCAAGTGGGATTCATCCCAGGGATGCGAGGATGGTTCAACATTCGCAAATCAGTAAATGTAATACATCACATAAACAAAAGCAAAGACAAAAATCACATGATCATATCAATAGATGCAGAAAAAGCATTTGATAAGGTACAGCACCCATTTATGATAAAAACACTCAGCAAAGTGGGAATAGAGGGAGCATTCCTCAACATAATAAAGGCCATATATGAGAGACCTACATCCAACATCATACTCAATGGGCAAAAACTAAAATCTTTTCCACTAAGATCAGGAACAAGACAAGGTTGTCCACTTTCACCACTTCTATTCAATATAGTATTGGAAGTTTTAGCTACAGCAATTAGACAAGAAAAGGAAATAAAAAGAGGAGGAAAGGAGGAAACAAAACTTTCCATCCAAATCGGAAAGGAGGAAACAAAACTGTCACTGTTTGCAGATGACATGATGGTGTACATAGAGAATCCTATAGACTTGGCCAAAAAGCTGCTTGACCTAATAAGTGAATTTGGCTAAACAGCAGGATACCAAGTCAATATCCCAAAATTAAAGGCATTTTTGTATACCAACAATGAAACAGCAGAAGCAGAAATCAAGAAAAAAGTCCCATTTGATATAGCAAAAAGAAAAATAAAA
This sequence comes from Glossophaga mutica, assembly GCA_039655065.1. Lineage (NCBI taxonomy): Eukaryota > Metazoa > Chordata > Mammalia > Chiroptera > Phyllostomidae > Glossophaga > Glossophaga mutica. The sequence continues at coordinate 147,481,618 of CM077303.1, read as the reverse complement.
TACCTAGGAATAAACCTAACCAAAGAGGTAAAAGACCTGTATTTGGAAAACTACACAACACTGAAGAAAGAAATCAAGGAAGACACAAACAAATGGAAACATATACCATGTTCATGGATCAGAAGAATTAACATCATCAAAATGTCCATACTACCCAAAGCAATTTACAGATTCAGTGCAATACCTATTAAAGTACCAATGGCATATTTCACAGATATAGAACAAACTCTTCAAAAATTTATATGGAACCATAAACGACCCAGAATAGCTGCTGCAATTTTGAGAAAGAAGAGCAAAGTAGGAGGAATCACAATATCTGATACCAAACTGTATTACAAGGCCACTGTAATCAAAAAGCCTGGTACTGGCATAAAAACAGGCACATGGACCAGTGGAATAGAAGAGAGACCCCAGAAATAAACCCAAGCCTCTATGGTCAACTAATATTCAACAAAGGGGGCAGCAATATAAATTGGAGTAAAAATAGCCTGTTGAACAAGTGGTGTTGGGAGAACTGGACAGCCACATGCAAAAAAATGAAACTCGAGCACCAACTTACACCTTACACAAAAATAAATTCAAGGTGGATAAAGGATTTAAATATAAACTGTGATACCATTAAAGTCCTAGAAGAGAACATAGACAGGAAAATCTCAGATATTTCATGCAGCAACATTTTTACTGATATGTCCCCTAAAGCAAGGGACATAAAGGAAAGAATAAACAAATGGAATCTCATCAAAATAAAAAGCTTCTGCATGGCTAAAGAAAACAATATTAAAATAAAAAGAGAACCAACCATATGGGAAAATATATTTGCCAATGATACCTCAGACAAGGGTTTAATCTCCAAATTATATAAAGAACTTACACGACTCCACTCTAACAAAACAAGCAACCCAATTAAAAAATGGGCAAAGGACTTGAACAGACACTTCTCCAAGGAAGACATACAGAAGATGCAGAGACACATGAAAAGATACTCAGTACTGCTAGCTATCAGAGAGATGAAAATTAAAACCACAACAAGATACCACTTCACACCGGTCAGAATGGCCATCATAGACAAAGCAACAAACAACAAGTGTTGGTGAGGTTGTGGAGAAAGGGGACCCTAGTGCACTGATGGTGGGATGGCAGACTGGTACAACTACTATGGAAAACAGTATGGAATTTTCTAAGAAAACTAAAAATGGACATACCTTTTGACCCAGCAATTCCACTGCTTGGATTATATCCTAAGAACCCTGAAACACCAATCCAAAAGAACCTATGCACCCCAATGTTCATAGCAGCACAATTTACAATAGCCAAGTGCTGGAAGCAACCTAAGTGCCCATCAGTAAATGAATGGATCAAAAAACTATGGTACATTTACACAATGGAATTCTATGCAGCAGAAAGAAAGGAGCTCCTACCCTTTGCAACAGCATGGATGGAACCGGAAAGCATTATGCTAAGCAAAATAAGCCAGGCGGTGAAGGACAAATACCATATGATCTCACCTTTAACAGGAACCTAATCAACAAAACAAACAAACAAGCAAAATATAACCAAAGACACTGAAATTGAGAACAGGCTGACAGTCACCAGAGGGGTAGAGGGGAGGGAATTTCAGGGGGAAAGGGGAAGGGTTTACAGGAACAAATATAAAGGACACATGGACAAAAACTGGGGGGGGGGTGGAAATGGGAGGGAGGTGGGAAGGGATGAGTGGGTGGGCTGGGATGGGAGTAAAAGACAGAAAACTGTTCTTGAACACAATTAAAATAAAATTTTAAAAAATAATGAAAGAAAACGTCCCTAATTTGGTGAAGAAAATAGATATGCAAGTCCTGGATGCACAGAGAGTCCCAAACAAGATGGATGCAAAGAGGACCTCTCCAAGACATATCATAACTAAAATGCCAAAGGTTAAAAATAATGAGAGAATCTGCAAGAAAAAAGAAGTTAGTTACCTACAGGGGAGTTCCCATAGAGTGTCAGCTGATTTCTCAAAAGAAACTTTGCAAGCTAGAAGGGATTGGCAAGAAATATTCAAAGTCATGAAAAATAGGGACCTACAGCCAAGATTGCTCTACTCAGCAAAGCTATCATTTAGAATCAAAGGACAGGTAAAGAGCTTTCCAGACAAGAAAAAACTAAAGGAGTTCATATGACATCACCAAACCATTATTATATTAAATGTTAAAGGGACTTATTTAAGAAAAAGAAGACCAAAACTGTGAACTATTAAATAGCAAAAACATACGTATCTATCAATAGTTGAATCTAAAAAACAAGAACAGAGACAGAGTCATGGATAGGCAGAGCGTTTTGATGATTGCCAGATGGAAGGGGATATGGAGGAATGGGTCGAGAGGTGAGGGGATTACGAAGTTTAAAATAGGTAGATACAGAATAGCCGTGGAAATGTAAAGTACAGTATAAGAAATGGAGTAGCCAAAGAACTTATACACACAATCCATGAACATGAACTTCAGTGGGGGGATTGCTTGAGGGAGTGGGCCCCCCCAACACATCTGGCAACCATCTAGATGGATGGGGGCAAATGGGGAAAAATCAGGACAACTGTAATAGTATAATCAATAAAATATAATTAAACAAAGATTCTAGATACATAGAAATAATATAATTACAATTTTGATTGCCTAGAAAACTATCAGAATTACATTAACACGTGAATGTGGTTACCACTGGATGGTGAAAGTATTTATAGGTTCTTTTGATTTTCTTTTTTAATAATTTTTTATGCTTTCAACATTTGTAATTTTTACAAACAGAAAAATGTAAACAATAAAGATATTTGTTAGTAACAAAACAAATGTCTTCAAATATTAAGATATTAATATTAAGATACACTATCAAGCAACCTTCTTCAAATATTTTTTTTCAAACTAGAATTTCTACTCAATGTATTAGTGTACCACAGTAAGCTAGGGCTATTTAAATATTTTATTTTAGTCCTTGGGTGTCTCTGACAAACAACAGAAAGAATTTTGACCAAAAGGTCTGTTTTGCTCTATAAGACGCTTAAAACAACATAAGAAAGGGATGCTGGAGGATCTGTGAGCTGACCCCAGTGAGTTGGACCCAGTTTCACTTTTGTTAACGGTGACACCAAGGTTTCTTAATCATTACCTGTTCAGAATCCAAGTAAGCAAAGGCCAAAGCAATTTTAAGTTCAGTGACACTTCAGGTGTAGACTTCTTCCCTGATACAGGGCCACACCCACAGTGTGAAGATCTGTTAAGACCCTTGACTTTCTGCCTTCAATGCAGCTCTAATAATAGCCTCTGATTGACTGCCAAGGCAAGTAACCATCTTTGTAGACTCAGGAAATGAACTTGTGTGTTCACACACACACTTGGAAGACTGGGGAGGAAAAATATTTTTATGTCCTTACTTATATATCTTTTTATGTCCTTAATAGAATTTTCTGTTACGTGCATATTGCGTTACAGGCGACAAGTGCAAAGATTTATCTGTTTTGCCACTGATGTGTGGACTCAGTGAGGATTTATTGAAAGCTTATCTGTAAATGGTTCTGGCCATATGAAATAAAAAAGCGCAGTCCTGCCTTCATTTCCAGATCGAGATACAAAGACAATTCCATGAATATTACTTACTGTTTCAATGTCTTTTCTCCAATAAAATGATCAAAATTGTAATTGACATGTGCTGACTTTCACTTAAATCTAATATAATAGCATTTTAAAGGTTCAGTTTAAAATCATTGCCATAGAGCCCAAGAATATCATCAGTTAAATTTATCAGATACACATATTTTACAAATCTTAGTTTATACTCAATATTAAGGATAGGGTTGATTACATTATGATTTTTCCTAAGACTGGCACTGATTTTTTCACTCTGCGCAGCTCGCTTAATACTCTCAAGGTGTACGATAGGCACTGAAAACACAACAGGGCAGTAATCTTCGCTTCCCAGACGAACTGGCGGCATTGACACCAAGTTTAGATAAAGATGAGACCAACAAAATAATTAAAAGATGGAAAATGAAAAAGAAAGAAAAAGAAATGGAAAGCAAATATTTGAGTTTAGGGTAAATAGAGCAAAAATTAATATTTACTTGATTTGTCCTTTCTCCACGTAGGTCGTTCTATAAAACCCCACGAGCGAGCCGTTCAGCCAGCCGGCGAAGTTCATGGTCAAGCGGTAGAGACCCTCGCTGCCGCTGGGCGTGAGCTCTTCCTCTGCTTCTACCACCACATACTCTTGCTTTTTGTACTCGAAGCACCGCCGGACTGTCACCTGCGTCCCCGAGGGCCGTCTCAGCACCGGGAGCTGGCTGATCCTGGTCTCCCGGAGGTGCAGCCACAGGTGCCGGGTGGCCTCGGTCACGTTGATTTCGATGGTCACATTGCCCGTGTAGGTGTCATCCTCCATCACCGGCTTCACCTCCAGATCGTAGTGCACCGGGATGATGAAGTCCGGCAGCCTGAAATTCTTCCAGGCTCCGCTTTCATCGGCACTTGCAGGGCAGGCCCCCTGGTCCTGGGGAGGGCTCGCCGTGGGAGGACTGGGGGAAGGGGCATCTTCTGGGAGAGCACACGATCTGGTCAAGCCAACAGAAAGTCCTACTATCAGCCCTACACCCACCACCACTGCACAGATGATGGCCACATGTTTCGTTTTGATGCAGTATCTCTTCGAGTCTTCTCCCTCCGCAAAGTTCATTTTTGTTTCCAAAGTCAAATGTTACACAAGAAAGGATGTTAAATGTAACTAACGTCAGCTGACTTCCTTTTTAACTTGGAAGGAATGCCCTGGTTTGGCAGCCTGTTTTCGCTTTTCCCGCACCTCTTTCTGGCTTCTTTCGTCTGCTCTCCCTGCACGTTCCGCCCAGCCACTGAAGGATGAATGCGGAAACGGGGGGTGGGGTAGCAGAGTGGCTGAGCCGCGGGAAGAGGACTGAAGAGAAAACTGTCGCGGCTTCCTTATAAACAGAGCATCCCCACCCCACCCCTCTGTCATTGGAGGGAGTTAAATATAAAACAGGGCTTAGTTTATCAGCCGACACGGGGATGATCCTTGGCCAAAGCTCTGTCAGCAGCTTTCTGGAAAACATTTGGGCAAGAGGTGTGCCTGCAATAGAAAAATTCAACCTTTGTCACTGGGTCTCGCTTCTTCCCGCTGTGCGCATAATCTCTCTCCCAACTAAAGGGCTTCTTGATTGTCAGCTATTTTACCAGGTAGCTTGCTAAAGAAGCGAAGTGTTTTCTTTGTATTCCTTTTCATATTATGTAAACATTCAGATTCTGCCCTTTGCAAAGTCATATCCTGGAACTAGATACTCAGAGTGATATAAACTCAAGAACCACTTAAGTATTCAGTATTTGTTGAACTGGTGGATTAGTAAACATAGCCAGGTAACCTTAAATGAGTACAGTGGATGCTGGATGCAAGGTGCGGGGCGGGGGGGAACATGGAGAAATTAGCCAAAGCCATACTGGACCTGAAAAGCCAAAGAAGAAAAGAGATACAGAAGGGGAAAAGATTGAAGAATCAGAGCTATAAGGAAGGTAAATTTGTTACATAATCTTGTTAGGTTAGATAGCTGAACTGGAGTAGATAAATTTATCTCTGGAATTTGTTCCAAGCAAGATTTTTAGACTTTGATGTGGTAGATCACATTTGGAACAGATTCTGACGGGAAGGGAGGCCGGCTGGGAGATTCATTACCTGTGCAAACCTGTTGCTTCTGAATGACAAGGTCAACGGGTGGGGGGGTACAGAACGTCCCCCTATTTATGAGTAGCTAAAATGTAAACACCTGAGCCCTCTCTGATAGTAGCAATACAATAATAATTATAAAAAATTGAAAACTTTCTACATGCCAGGTACTAGGCTAAGTACTTCATAGAAGTTATTTAAATTTTGCCAACAACACGCTAAGAAAGATACCATTAGGATGCCCATTTTAGAAAGGGGCATCATAACTGACATTTGAAAACTGACAACTGACATTTGAAAAGGTTAAATTATTTGCTCAAGGTCATACAACTGGTAAACAGCTGAATTAAGGTTTGATCCCAGGTTGTCTGAGTGCAAAGTCCATTTATCTAACTCACTGCCTCTATTCTCCGAAGAGGAGAAATGTTTAAAGGTCAAGTAACTGTGGAAAAACTTGGTCCATCTGTGGGTTTTAACAGACATACAGAGCAGACGATGCTGGGTCAGAAAAAGTTAAAACGTGTTTCCACTATCCTCCACTCTTTCAGAGTCTCGGGATGGGAACGCACATATAGTGAATGAATCAGAGAGGAGGTACTATTGAGTAGTTGCTACATTTAGTAGCAACATTTGTCATTTTTTTCTATATCTATCGATATGATTATATGATTTTTATTCTTTATTTTGATAATGTAGCATATCACACACATTGATTTACAGATACTGCACCAAATTTTCATCCCAGGAATAAACCCCACTTGACCATGGCATAGGATCTTTTTAATGTATTGCTGAATTTGGCTAATATGTTGTTGAGAAGGTCTCCATTTATGTTCAGAGGGAATATTGGCCTATATATATATATATATATTTTTTTTTGTATTGTCTTTTTCTGGATTTGGTATCTGGTAATGCTGGTCTCATAAAATGAGTTTGGTAGCCTTCCCTCTCCTTCAATTTTTTGGAATAGTTTGAAAAGTTTAGGTGTTAATTCTTCTTGGAATATTTGGTAAAAACTTACCTATGAAGCCACAGATCCATAGCTTTTGTTTGCTAGGTGTTTTCTGTTTACCAATTCAAGTCTATTAATACCTACAAGTCTCTTCTGATTTTGTTTCTTCCTCATTAATTTTTGGAAGATTCTATATTTCTAAGAATGTATCCATTTCCTCCAGGGTGTCTAATTGGTTGGTGTCTAATTGTTTGTAGTATTTCCTCATAATCCTTTGTATTTCTTTGGTGTCATTTGTTATATCTCCTCTTTCATTTTTTATTTTATTTATTTGGGCCCTGTCTTTTTTTTTCTTTCATATTCAGATGTAAGATTAGATTGTTTACTTCAGATTTTTCTTGATTCCTGAGGTAGGCTGGTATTACTATGAATTTTCCTCTTAGAACTGCTCTGTCTGTGTCCCACAGAGTATGGATATCTGTGTTTTAATTTTCATTTATCTCAAGGTATCCCTTTATTTCTTGATCTTCTTCCTAACCCATTGTTTAGTAGCATGTTATTTAGCTTCTACATATTTGTGCTTTTTTTTTTAGTTTTCTTGTAATTGATTTCTAAATTTACATAATTGTGATCAGAAAAGATACTTGATATGATTTCAGTCTTCTTAAATTTACTGAGACTTGTTTTGTAGCCTAACATGTGGTCCATCCTGGAAAACATTCCATGTGTACTTAAAAGAATATATATTCTGCTACTTTGGGTTGAAATGCCCTAAAATATCAATTAACTTCTTAGGGCCTGGTATGTCATTTAAGGCCCTTGCTTCCTTGTTGATTTTCTGTCTGGATGATCTATCCACTGATGTCAACGGGGTGTCAAAGTCCCATACTGCGACTCTGTTACTGTCGTTCTCTCTCTTTGTGTCTGTCATAATTTGCTTTATTTATTTAGGTGCTCCTGCATTGGGTGCATAAATGCTCATGATATTTATATCCTCTTGTTTAATTTATTCCTTTATCATTTTGAAATGCTCTTCTTTGTCCCTTGTTCCAGGCTTTGTTTAAAAGTCTGTTTTGTTTGGTATAAGTATTGCTATCCTAGCTTTTTGCCTTTCATTTTACATGAAATACCTTTTCCATACCCTTTGCTTTTAGTCTGTGTGTCTTTTCATCAGAAGTGGGTCTATTGTAGGCAACGGATTTGTGAGTCTTGTTTGTTGTTGTTGTTGTTGTTCATTCAGCCACCTTCTGTTTTTTTATTGGAGCATTGAGTCCATTTACATATAAAGTAATTATTGCTGGGTATGTAGTTATTAATAGTTAACTTAATAGCCTTTTTAATTAATAGTTTAAGATTGTTTTTGTAGTTTTTCTTTGTCCCTTTCTTATTCTCTTGCTTCTTTGGCTAGTATGTTGAAGACTTTCTGCAGTGTTGTGTTTGGATACTTTCTCTCCATTTCTTTTGTATCTTTTGTAGATTTTGGTTTGTGGTTATCTTGTGTTTCCTACATGCCAAGCTATGTTTCTAGCAGTCTGTATTAAGTTAATCATCTCTCAAGTTCGAATGTATTATAAAATCACTACAATATTACTGACCCCACTCATGTTTATGTTGTTATTATTTTTTACTCCTTATGGGTGTGTGTTTGTGTTTCTTATTGTTGTAATTATATGTGATCTTACTTTGCCTTTTAACTCTTTTACAGCTTTATAGTTGGTTAATCCACTGCTTTTATTATGTGTTTGCCTTTATCAGTGAGGATTTTTTCCTTTCCTGTACTTTCTTATTCATATTTTTTATATTTTCTTCCTAATTAGGCCCCTTTAACATTTACTGTAATACTGGTTTAGCAGTATTACTGCTAAACCAGTATTACAATAATTACAGTATTACAACAGTATTTTAGCAGTATTACAGCAGTATTAGATGAACTCTCATACATTTTTTTTCTTGTTTGGGAAAGAGTCTTTCCTTCAATTCTAAATAATAGGTTTACTGAGTAATCTTGGTTGTAGGTCCTTGCTTTTAATCACTTTGAATATTCCGATCCCTTCTGGCCTGCAAAGTTTCTATTGAAAAATCAGCTGACAGTGTATGGGAACTCCTTTGTATGTAAATAACTGCCTTTCTTTTGCTACTGTTCAGATCCTCTCTTTGTCTTTAACCTTTGGCATTTTAATTATGATGTGTCTTGGTGTGGACTTCTTTGGGTTCATCTTGCTTGGGACCCTCTTTGCTTCCTAGACTTGTATGTTTATCTTCTTTGCCAAGATAAGGAAGTTTTCTGTTGTTACTTCTTTCAATAGATTTTCAAACACTTGTTCTCTCTCTTCTCCTGTTACCCCTATGTTGTGAATGTTGGTATGCTTGATGTTGCCCCAGAGGTCCCTTAAACTATCCTATTTTTTAAATTCTTTTTTTTTGTTCCTTTTCTTGCTGTTCTGATTGGGTATTTTCTGTTAGCTTCTTTTCCAGATCACTTATTTCATTCTATGCTTCATCAAATCTGTTGTTGATTCTCTCCATTGAATTCATTATTTCAGTTATTGTACTCTACATTTTGACTGATTCTATTTTGTCTTCTATCTCCATTTTTGTTTTCTATTTTTTTGTTAAAGTTTTCACTGTGTTAATTTATCTTCCCCTAAGTTCATTGAGCATCTTTGTACCCAGTACTTTGAATTCTGTCTCTGGTATATTGCTTGACTCCATTTCATTTAGTTATTTTTCTGGAGTTTTTACCTGTTCTTTTTTATTTGGGACATGTTTCTTTGTCTTTAAATTTGGCTCACTCCCTGTAATTGTTTTTATGTATTGGCTAGATCTACCATGTCTCTTGGTCTTAGCAGAGTGGCCTTATATAGTAGGTGTCCTACGGGATCAATTGGTGTGGTCTCTTTGATCACCTGAGGCAGGTGCTCCAAGGGTGTGCCTAGTTTGGGTTGTATGTGCCCTCATGTTGTAGCTGAGCTTTGATTGCTGTTGACATGTCAGTGGGTGGGACTGACCTTTAGGCTGACTGGCTGTGAAGAATGGCCTTGACTCCAGTGGAGAAAATTTTTCATGGGGGTTGACTCTATGAAGTGGGATTCACTTTTAGCGAGCTTCTGGTGTTTGTTGAGTATGCCCTTGGGAAAATTTTCACTTGTGGAGCTGGTTAGCTTGTGCTCTGGTGTGGTCTGAAGCCAGCCATTACACATGTTGGTATTGGGGTCTCTTGAGAGTGTCTCTCATGCAGGTCAAGTTCAGCTACTGGCTTTGCTCAGCCTGGGACAACCTGGTAGAAGCTGCCAAATGATCTGCATTTGGTTTCCACCTGTGTTGGGCTTAGAGTTTCCTGGGAGAAGTTTGGCTGCCAAAACAAACAAACAAACAAACAAACAAAACCTGCTTTTTTATTGAGTTTGCTAATGTGCAATAATACATTGGGAGGCAATGGCAAAATAAACAGCAGAAGAAAAATAATAGTTATAGTCCCGATTTCCATAGTTCCAAAGACCAGCTGCCACGAGGGTTGGGTCTGGTGCCTCTTTGCAAGTAGTGTGAAGCACATTTAGGCCAGCTGCTGCTTGTTTGGTATTTTTGCACCTTTGATTTTTAGGGAAGATGCAGCTTGGTCTGAGGAAGGTTACTTGAGTGGAAAAGCCACTGGAAGTCATTTGGGTTGGGAGTATGAGTTGGATGGGGCAGGGTCTTAGAAAAATACTAGGGTGCAGTGAATGATTAGCCAAGTAAATGGAGAGCTGAGATTTGATGTCTCCTTGTGCCTACTGGCTGGTTGTGGGGAAGGCTCAACAAAGGACAATGGTACCTGCCAGCATTTCTGTCCCTGGAGAGATGCCCTGACCTTTCCCTTCCAGTCCTTGCCCTAAAAATAGTTAACTCAGCTCCATTACATATGTCCCTGCTGCTTTGCTAATGGTTACCCCAGCAATGGAGCTCAGAGTGAGTGAGTTTGTGTGAGTAAGTCAGTGCTTGGGCCTTTTGATGCCGACAGCAGCTCTCTATCTCACTCAGATGTAATTTTTGCTGATTTTCACAGCTAGATGTTATGGGAACTTTTCTTCCTAGCACTGGAGCCCTAATCTGGGGACCCCAGTGTGGAGTTGAGACCCATCACTCCTCAGGGGGAAACCTCCTCAGCCGAGACATCACTCTCGTTTCTGGACTGCCACACCATGATTGGGGAACCTGTCTGTCCCATCTCCACCCCTCCTATTAGTCTCCATATGGCTGCTTCTTTATAAGCTCAGTTATAGGAATTCAATGATGATTGTTCTACAATTTAGTTGTAATTTTTTGTAGTTGTGGGAGGTGTAAAGCACAGTGTTTACTCTGCCACTTTGACCAGAAGCCTAATATTTAGTTTTCAACATATGTATACTGGACAGAAAATTATAGGATAAACTAAAATGTGGGCATTAAAGGAAATATTAGTAAATACTCTTACAGGCATGTATGTAAACCCTCGATTTGCTCTTAGTGTGTCAAGGTTTTGAAATATTCAGAAAGGCAAGGAAAATAAAGTGAAAGTATTTATTATTCTTATAATTTTAACCTGCTTTTTTATTGGGTTCGCTAATGTACAATAATACATTGGGAGACAATGGCAAAATAAACAAACAGCAGGAGAAAATAATAGTTATAGTCTCAACTTCCATAGTTCCACAGTAATTCAAAATTATTTTATATTTCCAAGTGGTCTATATTCTGAGTTATAAAATTTCCTAAAATGCTTAATTCATTCAGCATTTTCTTCTAGCCTTTATTATCAAAATCCTTGGCAATACTTTCTTTCTTTCTTCTTTCCTATCTACAGAAGTCTGCAAATATAATCTTGGTGTGGGTTCAATATCTCACCCAATGTTCTTTTATTCCATAAGGAGTCCAAGTGAATTATACTAGCAGTGATGATTTTTGAATCATGTTCCCCACAAAAATTCTAAGAGATACATTCTTCACCTTAAGTAACATTATTTCTTTCAGAGGAAAGGCCAGTAATTTTCCAAATTACACTTATTAGCACTGGCTGTTTTATTTGAAGATTTTTTTATTACCACATTAATTAAAAAAAATAAAGTTGTCTTTAATTTTGTTTTCTTTGGTAATAAAGATGTTAACTGCAATAAGATGTTAAAAGTCATCCATATGAGTAATAGGAATGTTATTCCTTCTGTTGGTGTACTCTTTTCTTGGCATCTCTTCCATTTTTTTTGTTGATCTCTTTTCAGCATGCTTTTGTCTTAATGCAAAAAAGTTTCCCCATCCCCCAAAGATACTCACATCCTAATGCCTGGAACCTTTAAATGTTACCTTACATGGTAAAAAAAAAAAAAAAAAAAAAAAAAAAAAAAAAGTCTTTGCAGACATGATTAAGTCAAGAATCTTGAGATGGAGAGACTAACCCAGAATTATCTGTTATCAGAGTGAGTCCTAAACACAATCTCCTGTGCTGTTATAAAAGGAAGGCAGAGAGACATTGTATACACAGATGCAGGCAATGCAGAGTCAGCAGAGAGAGAGAGACTGAGAGATGACTGTCTGGAAGACTGGAGTGATGCACCCACAAAACGAAGAATGCTGGCAGCCACCAGAAGGTGGAAGAAGCGGGAACAGATTCTCTCCTACAATTTCTGGAAAAAGTGTGGCCCTGCTGACACCTTGATTTTGGCCGAGTGATGCTGATTTTTGATGTCTTGACTTCAGAAATGTGATAGAAAAGATATCCATCATTTTAAGCCATGAAGCTTGTGGTAATGTTACAGCAGCCGGAGAAAACTAATAGAGTTGTTTTATTATTTATTATTTATTATTTATTATTTATTATTTATTATTGAGAACCACATTGTGCCAGGTATTTCAACTGATGGAAAAGCACTGAATGAAAACAGTCTCAGAACAGAATAGGTTTTCTCAGGTAGAAAGAGGGTCAGAATCAGATAGAATATTGCTTTTTGCACCTTAGTGTACTCTCTTCTCTCATGCACTTCTGAGTTCCCTCAGAACAACTGTTTTCGTTGTTCAGGAAATATATAGATTTTATTCAAGGCTTCAAAGGATTTTTATGCAATTATTTTCCAATTGCCTTTACAATGGGATATCTGTTAACAAGTTTGATAAACTATTTCTTCAGTGAATAGAATGTATGTATTTCTGTATGAACTTATGACTCCCACTGAATTTATTTACATCATATATTAAATTTCTGTCTGGAGAAAAAATATATTTACTTCTTATTTGGAAGCTTTAATTCTAGATGCTTTATTGTCATTGATGTGTAAACCTTGGGCAAAATAATACTATTTCTTCTGAATATAGTGATTTCTTTTTATCTTCTGAATATTTTGCTTCCTTTATTTCTATCCTTGTCATTAATGGTAATCTGGTGAATTACTTGACTTCTACATTTATATGCTTTTTTGATGACTTGATTTCTATCAGCTTTTAAATGGTTTTCAGGTGACCCTTTTATTCTTTGTCTGATATCTTTCTTATTTGGGTCTAAGATAGTTATATACATATATTGCAAGGATCTTAGCTTGATTGTTTAAGATCTCTTTATGCAATTTTCTGACATGTTTCCATGTGTGAAATCATCAGGTGCAGCTTACCATAGGTTGGAGATATGAAAATTTTTTATGCATTTGAGAAAGAATTTATTGTGGAATTTATGAGTCAGATATGCTTTTAGTTCCAAGTAAAGAAAACTTAGCTAACTCTCATTTAATCTACAAAGATATCTAATGACCACCCATAACAACAAATCTGGAGGTAGGGAGTATCCTTACCAAGTAAACTTCAGCATAAAAATATAGTCAATAATATTGTAATAACTATGTATGGTGCCAGGTGGTTACTTGAGTTATCGAAGGGATGACTTTGTAAATTATGGAATTATTTAATCACTATGCTGTACACTTGAAATCAATACAAAATAATATTGAATGTCAACTGTAATTGAAAGTCTCTCTATATATTACATATATATTGACTATCTTATTATACTGGTAAATATAATGATTTATATATTACATATATATTGATTATATATTAATGATGTATATATGATTTATGTGTATTACATATGATTTTTTATATATTACATATTTATGTATATAATGATTATCTTATTACACTGGTCACAACTTTCCCCTTTGCCTCCCTCCACCCAGTATCCCCCATGCCTTCTGGCAATCCTCCCCATTAGGTTGTGTCCATGGGTCATGCATATAAATTCTTTGGCTACTCCATTTCCTATACTGTTCTTTTTTAAAATATATTTTATTGATTATGCTATTACAGTTGTCCCATTTTCTCCTCTTTATTCCCCTCGACCCTGCACACCCCCTCCCACCCACATTTCCCCCCTTTAATTCATGTCCATGGGTCATATATGTAAGTTTTTTTGCTTCTACATTTCCCACACTATTCTTACCCTCCTCTTGTCTATTTTCTACCTACCATCTGTGCTACTTATTCTCTGTACCTTGTCCCCCTCTCTGCTCTCCCACTCCCCTGTTGCTAACCCTCCTTGTGATCTCCATTTCTGTGGTTCTGTTCCTATTCTATTGTTTGCTTAGTTTGTTTTTGTTTTTGTTTTAGGTTCTGTTGTTAATAATTGTGAGTTTTCTGTCATTTTACTGTACATGTTTTTGATCTTCTTTTTCCTAGATAAATCCTTTTAACATTTCATATAATAAGGGCTTGGTGATGATAAACTCCTTTAACTTGACCTTATCTGAGAAGCACTTTGTCTTCCCTTCCATTCTAAATGAAAGCTTTGCTGGAAAGAGCAATCTTGGATGTAGGTCCTTGCCTTTCATGACTTGGAATACTTCTTTCCAGCCCCTTCTTGTCTGTAAGGTTTCTTTTGAGAAATCAGCTGATTGTCTTATGGGAACTCCTTTGTAAGTAACTGTCTCCTTTTCTCCTGCTGCTTTTAAGATTCTCTCCTTATCTTCAATCTTGGGTGATGTAATTATGATGTGCCCTGGTGTGTTCCTCCTTGGGTCCAACTTCTTTGGGATTCTCTGAGCTTCCTGGACTTCCTGGAAGTCTATTTCCTTTGCCAGATTGGGGAAGTTCTCCTTTATTATTTGTTCAAATAACGTTTCCACTTGTTGTTCTTCCTCTTCTCCTTCTGGTACCCTTATAATTTGGATATTGGAACATTTCAAGTTGTCCTTGAGGTTCCTAAGCCTCTCCTCATTTTTTTTTTTTTTAATTCTTGTTTCTTCATTCTTTTCTGATTGGATGTTTCTTTCTTCCTTCTGGTCCACTTCATTGATTTGAGTCCTAGTTTCCTTTCCATCACTATTGGTTCCCTGTACATTTTCCTTTATTTCACTTAGCATAGCCTTCATTTGTTCATCTAATTTGTGACCAAATTAAACCAATTCTGTGAGCATCCTGATCACCAGGGCTTTGAACCGTGCATCTGATACGTTGGCTATCTCTTTGTCGATTAGTTGTATTTTTTTCTGGAGCCTTGATCTGTTTTTTTGTTTGGACCGTTCTTTTTTGTCTTGTCACACCTAGTATGTATGAGGGGCAGAGCCTTAGGTGTTCACCAGGGCAGGGCAACCCAGTTACTGGGTTGTGACCCTGTATGTGGGGCAGGGATCCAAGAGGGAACGATGGTGCTTGCTCCACTCTGCTGGAATTTGTCACTTCCCCAGCTTCCCCCAAGCAAACTGGGCCCTTCTGGTGCTGATTCCTGTGTGGGTGGGTTTGTGTACGTTCTAGGCCCCTGTGGGTCTCTCCTATGAACTCTCCTGTGAGGCTGGGAGTCTCTCTCGGCACCTCAACCCCCACAGGTGTTTTCAATTGGTGTTTTGAGGCCTTATTTCCCTGCACTGGGACCTTGGATTGCGTGGTCTGTCTTGCTCCCCAGTTTCACCTGGTTTATCTGCGCACAAATGTGGGACCAGATGTGCCGCACCCCTCCACAATCCACCACCTCACTGGGTCCACCAGCTGCTGCTTTGTGTGCCTGGGGTCTGCCAGCTGCCCTGCCATTAGCAGTCTCCATCCGGCTCCCCAACTCTGCCCCTCCTACCGGTCTGGATGAATGTGTCTACTTTAACTCCCTGATTGTTGGATTTTCATACAGTTCAATTTTCTGTAAGTACCGGTTGTTTTTTTGTTTTTAGGTTGTTGTTGTCTTATTTTGGTTGTGCAAGGAGGCCCAGTGGGTCTACCTATGCCTCCATCTTGGCTGGAAGTACTACTATGTTCTTAACATCCCACTGTCTACTCTGAACCTAACAATTTGTACTTCTTAATCCCTGTACCTTTTCTCCCTTTCCCTTCCCCCTCCCAACTGATAACCCTCCAAGTGATCTCCATATCTGTGATTCTGTTTCTGTTCTGCTTAATTGTTTGCTCAGTTTGTTTTTTAGAATCAATTGTTAACAGTTGTGAATTTATTGCCATTTTAAAGTTCAGTTTTGATCGTCTTATTTTTCTTAAATAAGTCTTTTTAACATTTCATATAATAATGCATTGCTAATGATGAACTCCTTTAGCTTTACCTTGCCTGAAAAGCACTTTATCTGCCTTTCCATTCTAAATGCTAGCTTTGCTTCATAGAGTAATCTTGGATATACGTCCTTGCTTTTCATCATTTTGTTTTTTTTTTTTTTAAATATATTTTATTTATTATGCTATTACAGTTGTCCCATTTCTCCCCCATCATTCCCCTCCACCCTACACACCCTCATCATTTTGAATACTTCTTGCTAGTCCCTTCTGGCCTGCAAAGTTTCCTTTGAGAAATCAGCTGACAGGAACTCCTTTGTAGGTAACTCTCTGCTTTTCTCTTGCTGCTTTTAAGATTCTCTCTTTATCTTTAACCTTTCACATTTTAATTATGATGTGTCTTGGTGTGGGCCTCTTTAGGTCCAACTTGTTTGGGACTCTCTGTGCTTCATGGACTTATATGTCTATTTCCTTCACCAAATTAAGAATGTTTTCTTTCATTATTTTTTCAAAGAAGTTTTTAATTTCTTGCTCTTTCTCTTCTCCTTCTGGCACCCTTATAATTTGAATGTTGGTGTGTTTGAAGTTGTCCCAGAGGCTCCTTAGCCTACCTTTTTTTTTTTTATTCTTTTCTCTTCTGCGGCTCTGATTGAATGTGCTTTTTCTCCCTAATGTTCCAATCACTGATTTGATTTTCAGCTTTATTCACTCCACTGATGATTCCCTCTAAATTTTTCCTCATTTCACTTACTGTAACCTTCATGTCTAGATCTTTTTTATGTTGTTGAAGTGCCAAGTGAGTTCACTGAGCATCCTAATAACCAATGTTTTGAACTCTGCATCTGATAGATTGCTTATCTCCATTTTGTTTACTTCTTTTTCTGGAGTTTTGTTCTGTTATTTCATTTAGGCCATATTTCTTTTTCTCCTCATATTGGCAGCCTCCCTGCATTTGTTTCTATGTATTAGGTAGAGCTGCTTCAACTCCCTGTCTTAGTGGTGTGGTGTATTGTAGAAAAGCACACCAGTAAATTGGATGTGGTAGTGCTATAGGTAATTGCCAGGGTGGGACAAGGTGTGTGAACCAAATTGATGAAGTCTCAGATATGGTCTTGCAGCTTGTTGACTCTGTATTGGGGAAGGATCAGTAAGGGACATTGGCCACTGCCTAGCCTCTGGAGTTTTGTCCAACGGAAAGCTGTCCCCTGGCACTTGTCCTGATGCCAGACACTTCAGATTCTCCCCATATGCCACCAGTGTCTTTCCAGGTGCTGCCTTGGTGCTAGAGCCCAGAGAAAGTGAGTTTGCATTTAAGTCCTAAGACCATTTTGGGCCCTTTAAGCAGAGATGCTTGAAAATCCTGTAGTTTCTTCTGCTACCCCAACCACCACTGGATTTCACAGCCAGAAGATATAGGAACTTATCTTCCTGGTACTGAAACCCTGGGCTGGGTGGTCTGGTGTGGGGCTGGAATCCCTCACTCCCAAGGTATCCCTCTCAATTTTTATCCACCACATATAGGTGTAGGACCACCCATTCCATGTCTCCAAACCTCTGAGTCTCTGCCCCTCCTACCTGTCTGGATGAATGTTACTTTTTTTAATCCTTCGACTGTCAGACTTCCATGCAGCTTGATTTTCTGGTGATTCTGAATGATAGTTGTTTTGTATCTTAGTTGCAATTTTTGCTGGGGTTGTGTGAGGAGGCTAGCCATGTTTACCTACACCTCCATCTTGACTGGAAGTCCCTGCAATTGAAAATTCTTAAAGAAATTTAAGAAAAAGAGCCCTGGCTGGTGTAGCTCAGTGGATTGAGCGAGGGCCTGCGAACCAGAGGATCGTGGTTCAATTCCCAGTCAGGGCACATGCCTGGGTTGCAGGCCAGTTCCCAGCAGGGAACGCATGAGAGGCAACCGTACATTGATATTTCTCTCCCTCTCCCTCTCTCCTACTCTTCCCCTCTAAAGATAAATAAATAAATAAATAAATCTTAAAAAAAAAATAGATAGATAAAATCTTTAAAAAAAAAGAAATTTAAGAAAAAGAAAAGAAACAAACTAATATGTGCTTATCATTCCATTCCACAATATTCATTATGTTGTCTCAAGCTGGGTGTCACAGCTCTGGCTATGACAACCGCTGTCAAAGAAAGAAAAGTATGAGAAGAGAGTGAGGAAGAGTAAAAACATTTTCTTAAGATTTCTTTTCTTTTATCAATGAAGAAAATAATTTCCCAGATGCCCTCAGCAGGCTTCCCTCTGATATCACATTCAGCAATCCTGACTCACACAGTTTCTTTGTAGCTTCACCTAGAAGAGAGGAATGTGGCAAAAAAAAAAAAAAAAAATGACTGACTTGAAACAGCTGCAACTCATCTGCAAGACAACACGCATTACTGACACTAACCAGCTCAGGATATTTGTTAGCAAATAAGAAGTGCGGGAAGGCTGTTGGGTAGATAAAGACTGCTGCACATATTAAGGAGCGCACGCCTGGCCTGAACACACCCTGTCTATGGGGAGGAGAACAGATCCGAGAGCAGCAGAGAGTGTGTGCTCCCTCTTGTTTTCCACCTGCTGCCCCCTCCTCCCTTAAGACTATATATTCAAGGCCAAGTGCCTTTTCTCTTCACACATGTATAAAACTATTCAGCTGCATGATCAATACACTGATGCTTATTTCCCATCATGACTGCTCTAAAAATTCACTCTGACGTAATTTCCCCTGAACAGACTTGTTACACTGAGGCAAAGTGATTTACTTCAGGTCCCACACTGCAACTAGGAATGGCCCAGGTATAGTAATTCCCTATTTTATTTTACAAAAGGTCATTGTATTTGCACTTCAGCACACCATAGAAACAACTGTCAGAAAAGATAACTGCATTGAGGTGGAAGGAAAAGGGAAGGAAATGGAAATGACACAAACCAAACTTTGTGGTTGTACTTGGTGCCAGATATCTTCTATTTGCTGTGTTTCTTATGCACCCAGCGACAGCTTATTATGGGCCCCAGTTGCCACTCAACAACATCTTTCTGCCTTCAAATCTAATAGAAGAAATTTAGTCCTGTTAATGGGCTAGTCCGGACTGCTCCATGAATAATTTTGCATTTTAGTTACATTATGAGCTACATAGACCTTTGCATCTAGCCTAGGCAACAAATCACATTTATAATATTGTTTGCAAGAAAAAAATGTGCTTCAAGATCCAAATTGAAGACTGACTTTTTTATCTGGTGGTCAGTCCTCTCAGTACCCTGGGAGGTCCCCGTCTCTGACATGCTCTGAGCTGGGGTGGCTAACACACTACTTTTTGCCTTCCAGTGCTGGAGTATGTTCCTGTTAGCTTGTAACCTTGTCATCCAAGCAGTGTGCGTATTGCCTAGCTTATTAGGTAAATTATGGCAACTGTTCAAGTGGTGAAAGAACAAAAAAGAACAGGAAGTATGATGCACTAATACTGTTTTAACAAACTGATCGTTATTCTATTTTTAAAATAAGTCATAGATTTGAGAAAGTGAGTGCGTTATCATTTCAGATGATTTTAATGAAGGCTAGTTCATTTTCTTGATGATTGGTGTTTTGTGTGTCTCAACTACAACATTATAGACATGAAGTATCCGCACCCACATCCACATTCAAAGAGCCAGCCACGTCCCTCTCCTGAGGTAACTCGGGCAGCGCATTCCTAGCCCATTTGTGACTTTGGTCATAACACTTAGCAATCTGTTCTGCGTCTCTCTGAAGGCCAGCATTGTTAATGTCCCCCAACTGCTTATAAAGTGATTTGCATAATGAGTATGTGACTTTCAGCACAGAATCCCTTATTCATCTTGCTGCTTTTCTTTAGCAACGGAAACTCAATACTGCTATCTCTAAAGCAACAGTGCCTGTGCATGGCAAGAAGACACATGAAGACTAACCTAACAATTTTATCAGTTTGACTCATGTAGATATTGAAATCCGATCATTAAGAACAAAGCTACATTTGAGGTCCAAGGTAACTTGGTTTCTTGGCAGTGATTGGCTAATTGCTCCTGAAGCATACTTCCCTTCCCTCCTGGACTCACAGCTGGACGATGTTTTTCAGCCTACTTCACAGTGGAAATGTGACTCAATTTTGGCTCATGGAATGTGAAAGGAAGTGATATGTTCTCTTCAGGACTTGTCCATAAAAACCATCTGTGTGATCCTGTGCTCTCTCTCTTCCTTTGTCTGCCAGCTAGATGTTGACAACCCGGGAAATCTGGAAAGCCACCCACTGAAGATGGAAAAGATGGCAGGAGTGTGGGCTTCAGATGACTGCGTATACCCCGTCCCTAACTGCACTCCACCAAAGGATTTTTATGGGAGCAAGATAAATTCCATTTATGAAACTATCAAAAGGTGTAGGAATTGTCCTCTAGCCTGACTTTAATGTTATTTTACCATACATATTTAATTGCTGAATTTTTACTTCAAGCCAGTAGTTATCATTCAGGGACAATTTTACCTCTTCTCAGGACACATCTGGCCATATTTGGCAACATCTTTGATTGTGAGAAATTGGAGACAGAAGCAGAGGTGGTTGCTATTGGCATCTAGTGGGCGGAGATCTATGATGCTGATAAACACCCTGCAGTGCACGGGACGGCTTCTTGCATCTCATCTTGTCCAAATGTCAGTGATGCTGAAGCTGGATGAACCCTGCTTTAGGCTATGTCTACGTGGCAAAACTATATGTCATCAAAATATTTGGTTAGTTTTATTATATGCTTCATTTAGTAACCTCCTGATCCTGCCTTTGATTGATTTAGATTCTCGTTTTGGTGCTGCGATGGACTGATAGCTTTGATCACTAAATTGTCATTTGTGCAAAGCTCTGTACTCTCTATATGTTTCTTTCCATCTCCATCGCCCTCTCCCCTCGTCCTCCCTCGCACTGTACAATGTTCACCACCATGTCTACTGCTGTGTCTTCAGCAATTTTCACAATGTCTGACAGAGAGTAAGTGTTTCATAAATGGTTCATGAACAAAGACTGAATGAATGTAAATAAAAGCACAAAGAGAAAAAAACAATGAATCATTCCTTGTTCTCGACTCTCCCTCTCCCTGAGCTTCTATGACACGACATTGCTTTGGTTCTTCTCTCTCCATTGTCTTCTTTCATCCTCTAAATGTAGTTCATCCACAAGACAGACATTTTCTCTTCTTTCTCTTCCTCCTTTGGGTAACTCAAAGAACACATCTATTCCAACAACTCCCAAAATTCATCACTAATCCAATTTTTTTCCTGAGATTCAAGGTCAAACTATGCCAGTCTGTGCTTACTTGCATAGTCTACCATCGCTTGCAACTCATTTTGTCTAAAGCTAAGTAAGTATTATCACTGACCACAAAACCATCATATCTTCCCACTCCTTTCCATGTTTCATTTTTTCCACCAGAGTTACAATTATTCCTCCTTGGCACCAGCTAAGACTCTTCCCTCACCTCACATGCTGCCATGTGAGTCATAGGTGCTTGGCAATACAGCATCTCTTCCTCTCTCCTGGCACTTTGTACAGGTTGTCTGGTACTGCTTTAAGTTGCCTGTTCAGATTTTCCTGTTCAGATTTTAAAGATCCAGAGCAGCACTGGTTGATAGACATACAATGTGAGCCATATATGTAACGTTTAATTTTTCAGTAGCCACATTAAAAAATGAAAAAGAAACAGATTAGTTTTATTTAACACAATATGTTCAAAACATTATTATTTCATGTACTCAAAATAAAACAACGTATTTAATGTAAAAAGTATCACTTCATGTACTAAAAACAAAAGCACATGTTCAATATAAAATCAATAATGTATTTGACATTTTTCCATAGTATCAGAATTTAGTGTGCTGCGCATGCTTACAGCGCATCGCACTTTGGACTGGCCATATCTCAGGTGTGAGCACTTACGTGTGGCCAGTGGCTACCCTAGTGGACAGTGCAATGCTAGAGCTTAGGGATCTCATTTCATGCTTGTTTGTGTTCACAATCTCCAGGACAAAGTCTGGCACACAAATATGTTTGGCCAAACAAAGTAACCTCACTTTTGTGGAACTCGCTTTTCATTGTCCTAACATGCTGCAGAACTTAGGTTGTGTATATCTTACTCTTATTTATTGGGTGCTTTGAGTTATTTTCTACTGGCTTAACATAATATGTACTTTTCCCCCTATAACATTTTGAGATTAGAATCATTTACAGTGTTTTCTAACCCCACAATGCATTGTATGGTGACAAATAGAATGAATGGATAAAATGATGCTCAGATAACACTTAAGCTGAAATAAAAATTCATTTTCTATTTTACTTACAAATTTAAAAGTTTAACTAAGCTTATGGAAAAGCATTTTACCAGCTTTTCTCCCTAGAATAGTAATCAATTTTATTATACTGTTGTATTTAACTGTTTTGATTACTAACCAATATAGGCTTATTTTAGAAAAATAAGAAAATGTACATAATGTAATATGTGTGTACAAACATTATAGCATAAAAGCAGACAACGAAATGATGGGTACAGTACAAAACTCGCTGAAAGACTGGAAAACATAACAAAATGTTAAAAACAGCTGTTTTCTTCGGTAATGTATAGGCTATAGAAAATTTTTTTGCCCTTTTGTGTTCTTATTTTGTTCTGTGTAGATTTTCTGAAAGATATTACTTTAGTATTTAGTAAAAAATAAACACACACATACATGTTGTACTGGGTCAAGTTCTTAATTCAAAATATTTAGATGTTTGCTAGTGGCTATTATTTCCCTGTATTTTAATAATCATCTGCTTCTAAATCTTGATCTATTAAGTTAAATAAACCAAGAAAAGATGTTTATTCTGTCTCTTAAAAAGTACAGATTTATTTTCTGTCATCATTCCATACTTCTAATTTATTAGGATAACTTTAATTATTTATCTGGGTTTCCCCTTTTTACACTTTTCTATAAATCATGTTTTTGATCGCTGAACTCAAATAAATATTGATTGTGCTGATATTTACATTCCGTATATTATCTACTCCTCTCCAATCTCCTTTCCACTCCCCATCCACCCAGCCCAGGCCGAGGGCCTCTTTCAGGCATCATTAAAATCACTCCTTCCCTTGGAGACTGTTTTAACAACATGGATTACAGAACAGTCAAATAACAAGTATAATTCGTTAAGCCTTTATTGAGACATCTGACATTCAAATACACATGAAGATAAATCAAATGTTTCAGCTTTTAAAGCCTGATTTTATTATTTTAGTAAAGAAAAGCTTTGCAAATTTTTTCAATGTGAAATTTATTCTTTCTTTTTTTAAAGATTTTATTTATTTATAGAGAGAGGGAAAGGGAGGGAGAAAGAGAGGGAGAGAAACATCACTGTGTGGTTCCCTCTCATGCACCCCCTACTGGGGACCTGACCTGACTTGAAGCCCAGGCATGTGCCCTGACTGAGAATCAAACTGATGACACTTTGGTTCACAGCCGATGCTCAATCCACTGAGCTATACCAGCCAGGGCTATTTTTTCCTTTCTCATTCCCAAACAATATGATATATATGGCAGACATAATAATATTTTTAAAACATAAACAGTATTCTCAGTTTAAAATCCTCAATGGATTCCCAATGCAATTGAAACAATGCTGAAACACTTTTCTGTGACCTACAGGAACCTATAATATATCTTTTCTTTTTATCCCATAGGCTCCACGCTTTTGAATTTTCTTTCTGTTCCTTGGACACTCAGGAGTCCCATTTCTGGGCTACTAAAACACATCTCCCCATTATCTTTGTAAGGCTGCCTCTTTCTCACCATTCACACCTCATCCTGATCTCGGAGAGGATCTCATTGACTGCCTTAGCTTCATGGTTACTGCCCTTCTCCCACCTCCTTAGCATTTTCTATTTCATTACATGGTTTCATAGTTTTTATAGCCTTCTCTCCACTAGCACTTATTGCACTTAGTTTTTCATTAATACATATTATCTGTCTCTCTAGCTAGAATGTAAGCTCCACCAAACTGGAACTTTTTCTTGTATCCCCATTGCCTTTGAAGTGTGCCAGGTACAGAGTGGGCACAAAATAAATGTCTCTTGTTTGGGGGTTGAAATAAAAATCGGCACTGAGTAATATGCAGTAGCTGTGCCTTGTTTGCTCCTGAAAACGGCTATAGGATCTGCTGCTCAGGACGTAAGGAACACACCTTCCATCTTCGAGTAGGCAAAGTCCTTTCTTTCAGTTCCTCACCTTCTCTTTGTCACCATTCTCAAACCAAAAGGGTCACATTGTCCTGATTGTAATTCCATCTTCTGACTTCACCAAGTACCTGGAGAGATTCCAATTAATTTCTGTAATGGGAAAACAGCCTCAATCAGCGCATGTCAGTGTTGCCCTTTGGTCTACAAAGGTGAAACTACAATACTATCGTCAGTAGGGCTTGTGCTTTCAGTTGAGGTGTGGCTTATCTATTACACATGTGCCCACATCTGGAATCGGAGCATTCTTCTGCAATGTTGGTCAGTAGGAGTTGGTATGAATCTGTTTTAAAACTTAGGTCAAATGGGAATTATATTGGATTGGCCAAAAGGTCTGTTTAGTTCTTACCATAAAATAAAAGACACATATTTTCACTTTCACCAGTAGGTTTACTGATTTAAATATGTTGGCTATAATATGGTATAATGTTGATCATTCTCAATTAATGTCTCAATTTGATTGCTATCAACTTCAACTGGTCTACCAGACTGTGGAGCATCATCCAGTGAGAAATCTCTAGCATGAAACTTCACAAACCACTTTTGACACCTTTGATCAATCACAGCACCTTCTCTGTACACTGCACAAGTCTTGTATTGCGTTTCAGTTGCATTTTTACCTTTCCTGAACCTAACATGATGAAAATGTTGCTTATTTTCTTCCCTCTTCCATATTAAAATGGCTGCACAAAAATTCAACAATTTTGTTTTTTTTTTTTAAGTGCCTGCCGATATGACAGCTGTCACCATACAATCTAACAAAATTGTTTTGAATGCAGTTAAGGACAACTAAGTGCCACTAGAGACATCTTACGGGGCGGGGGAAACCCCAACTTCTTTGCCAACCCAATACCATGGTCTCACTAACAACATAGCCTAACCTATTTTTCTAATTCATCCTAAAATTTTAGTTAGCCATAACTGCCTATATCTTCACTGCTTTAAAAATAAAAATAAATTTATCTTTCATAAGAAAATGGAAATTTAAAGCTGCAATGCAATTTAGATACAATCTAGTTTGCAGGTAAGAAAACTGAAGGCCGGGTGAGGCTAAGTAACCTTCCGAAGGTCACTGAGCCAGGAGGTGGCAGAGCCACGTTTACACACCTGGCCCAGGACTCTTTCCTCCGATGTCACAGTGTCTGTCACCTAAAGGCAATCAGTAAGATCAGCAACCCAGGAATGAACAGTGAACATGAAGGAAGTTCTTACAAACATTTTTGAGTTTGGAGATTTGGCTTCAGTTTGAAATAGTGATTAGAATATCTTGGTGCTTTTCATTTATCTCTGTCTTTTGAGGCTATAAAAGTCAAGCATGATTATTATACACACGATACTAATTGTATGGTTATCTGACTCTCATGGGCTTCAGTCTGTAGTCACACTGCCCGGTGGACACCCCTGGGGTGGGGTCCATCTTGGTGTTCGCGCTGCGGTGTGTGTGCTTCTACTTCTGATGTGAACAGTGCAATAATGCTCCTTCATTTATTTATCGGTAGTTGTTTCTAAAAGGAAAGTAAATTAGGATGGAACTCCTGGATTTAATTATCAATAGTTATTCTTCATGTAGAAATAATTTTAAAATATTTGATTGGCACTGGAATAATAAAAACAAGTTAACACTAGAGTTAAAAGTATTTTTTTAATCCTGTCTTCATGCACTTAAAGTATTTGGAAATTTGTAAGTTCTTTGCATGATGAGAAAGAAGTTCAATTTGATATTAGGAATCAAATTTTGTAAGATATAGGAAATGATGTAAGATATAGGAAATGAAATAAATAAGACTTTCTAAAATTTCACTCTGAAAAATAATTATAGTGGCAAATATAATTTTATAAAATAAAATGTCAAACTTTATTTAACATGTTTTAAAATTATGCTTCATGTTTTGAATGACACAGTCCAGCCAAGTTGGGAGGAAACAGTCTCATTATCCAAGGGACTGTTTTGCTTTCACTGATAAACTATGCAAGGGAGGGCCTCTCTCCAATGTCTAATTGTGATGACCTCTGTTCACTGCTCTCTGCTCACTGGCTGCATGTAGCTTGCTTGAACTTACCCCGATTTACCTTTGCTCTGAAGCAGAGACCATAGCACTGTCCTCTTCTTCTTCGCAGTTTGTCTCCATTTGCCCAATGCCATGAGTCTTACTCTCACCAGTTCCTTGGTGTGTGCTGCATGCTACCGCTCTTCCGTATCTTCCCTGAAAGGGGAAGATATGACATAGTCCCTCCACTGCACTGGCGAGCAGTTCCACTGTAAGTAGTTTTTTTTAGCATCCAGTCTATAAGAGACTTGGACAGGCTGCAGAAAAAGGATACCTCCAATCTTAGAATGGGCCCAGCAGCATTGAAACAGCTTTATCTCCTGTCCATCATTCATGTTCACTGAATCAGGTAATGGTCAGAATAATGGTGATTCCTCACACTATTAAGTACTCAATGACCTGGTACCGGCCTGTGAACAATATCTCTCTCTTCCCACCTTGGTGAGGTAAGAGTTCAGAAGCAGTTTTGTGGGACTTACCACAGCTACAAAGCTCAGGAGCAGTTGAAATTTATTTGTCCCTAGGAAGTAATGTTTTAGAGCTTTTACTGTGGGGGGATGTTAAATTTTATAATACTGCCACTTTCCCTTTCCTGAGACTTTCCTTTACTTCTGAAGGCAATTCTGCAAAATGGATATTATATGGAAATAAATCACAATGAGTCATGTAGGGTAAAAATCTAAAATCTGTGTACTGAAATTTTATCAAGCACAGCAAAAGTTCTATTCCTTCTGTGAGACCTTATTAAATCATCCCAGCTAGTGACTGCCCATCCCTCTAAACTGAAACATATTGCTACTTTTTCTACCACTCATTTAATAACCCATGACATTCCTTCTATTGGCACTTTGTATTGTTATGTACTTATTTGTCTCTTTTTCCCTTGTGCTACCTTTAATAATCATATGACTTATTTTCCTACTAGACTACAGGCACTTCTATGCCAGACACTTCTGTTTTAAATTTTTTTTATTGATTGATTTTTAGAAAAAGAGGAAAGGAGAGAGAAAGAGAGGAACAGAGAGACATTGATTAGTTCCACTTATTTATGCATTCATTGCTTTGTTCTTGTATGTGCCCTGACCTGAGATCAAACCCTTAACCTTAGCATATCAAGACGATGCTCTCACTAGCTGAGCTAACTGGCTAGGGCTCCATGCCAGACTCTTCTGTATTTCTTTCAGCATCCAAAGCTGTCGTTTTTGTGAAATAATTTTAAAAATGAAAAAGACGAATTTATTTCTATGTGAGTGCATGTCAGTTCTTGAAAGATGTTTCTGCTTTAGAGGCACCAGAAACAGTAGTCTTTTTTAAAATTCTTGAACTTTGTATTTTATTTTTCAATTACAGTTGACATTCAACATTATTTTGTGTTAATTTCAGTTGCACAGCATATTGGTTAGATTGAGACGCCAACCCAGTGGCAGCAGCACCAAGAGCAGGGTTAGACCCCTCCCCATAATCTTCCACATTCTCTGATATAATGTGAATTTTTATCAATATTATGTAAAGTACTGTGCAAACCCAACTTTTAAGTTCCTTCTTCCAATAAGAACCTCCCTTATTTAGACATTCTCAAAGTACTACTACTTCTTCCTCCCAAAATGAAAAATTATTGAAGTCTGTCTAATATTCCTAATTAGGGTGGATTTATAGTTCCAAACAAAATTGAGTATCAGGGATCAGATTTATCCTTCCATCTCAAACTACAAAAAAAATTGGGAGAAAATGATAAAATACATGGTTTCAGGACACCAGATATCAGACAATATAAGACAGTCATCCTTAGATACAGAAAACAAATTAGATCAGTCTGCCACAGTTTGATGCTTTAAAGGAGTTTCCAGGCTGTGGTGCAAAGAGGGGAGGAGCCTAGCAGACACCCTAAGTGGAGCAGATGGAGTCGAGGATCCAGGAAGACCAAGCTGGCTAGAGTTTGCAGGACAGAGTACCACAGAGAAGGGAGGAACCCAGAGATCTATAGTGTCCCCCTAACTATGCAGCAGAGCACTCAACACAGTGCATGTGTGTGAGGAAACTGTCAGAGGCAAAAGGGAAAAAATCACTCGTAAGGATTAAAGGAAACAGTATGGCCACTCGCACGGAGCTGGGTGCAGTTCCCACTCCCAACAACCACACTGGAGGACCTCAACATTCACAGAGCATCGAACTGACTATTCAGAAGGGTGTGGCCTCAGTATCGGGGAATAATTAGCCAAAGACTAAACACGGCTTTGGTCCCGCCTAAGGAATCTAAAAAACAAGGCTCAGAAGAATCAAACTGTTTTCTACTAGCTTAGATTCTATCTCAGAACAAAGCCCAAGCATATTGACAAGAATACAAAAAATATCCAGTGCTCAACATGATAAAGTTTACAAAGTCTGGCATCCAATCAAAGATTACCATGCATGCAAAGAAGTAGGAAAATAGGATCCTTACAAAGATGAAAGGATTCTATTAACTGAAGCCAAAATTGACAGACATGTTAGAATCGGTGGGAAAAACACTAAACCAATTATTATAACTGTATTCTTTATTTTAAAAAGTTAAGTAGATATAAAATATAAATGAAAAGAGCCAAATTGAACTTGTAGAGATGAAAACTATAAAACACACTGGATGGCATTAATGGTACCTTAAACCCTGCAGAAGAAAAGATTAGTGAATTTGAAGGCATGAGAAAAAGAAACCGATCTGAAAGTTAACAGATCCAGGTACTCTGACTAAGTCAGGGAAGGGCATGGAAGTTCCCAAAGAAAAAAGTTTCTGAGTGGGCAGAAAGAGGCAGAATTGGTGAGCTGAGCCTTGCTGTGCATGGACAGAGGGAACTGTGGATTTGGGTCCATGGGATGGAAGACACTAGAACTACTCCCAAATTAGTCATCCAGTTTGGTGGGTTGCGGGGGAGACCTTTGTACTTAGAGAGTGGTGATCTGGGTGACATTATTAACTGGGTCACATTGGAAGCTCGGGCCAATTTTATGCTAACATTCATGGGTGTGGTAATGCTTATCCTTTCTCAAACCTTGAAGAAGCACTGTGGTGACTGCAGCAACCACCGCCATGAAGGCAGTAGGAACATGATCCAGCACTGGCTGTGATGAATGGAGAATTTACTCAGACTACACAGATTCCAGCGGTTTTGGCAGACACAGTGTAGCATGTTCTGGACACCCAGTTTCTCGTAGCAATGGTTGAGTCTATCATCCTCAGAGAGGGAACAATCTGAGTTCTGGTTCCAGCTGAAAGCCAAAGGGAAACATGCTAGTGTTTCATAAAAAGCAGGCATTCTGAAGACTTCTGGGACATAAAAGGGAAGAACTTAGAGGAGGAGCAAATATAATCTTTTTGTTGATGTGGGCATGAGTGTTATACTTTGGATTGCTTCTGGGAGGTAGTTTTTTTAATAAATTCATAATTCTATTATTTTTATTTTTTAAATGTTTTATTGTTTATGCTATTGCAGTTGTCCCATTTTTCCCCCTTCACCCTGTCAACCCAGCCCATCCCCCACTTCCATAGCCAGCCGCCACACTGTTGTCTCTGTCCATGGGTCTTTCATGTATGTTCTTTGACTAATCCCTTCACCTTTCAATCAATCTCTACCTCCTCCCTCCCATCTTATACCTGTCAGTCTATTCTGTAAAATATATAGACTGTATTTCATTGAATGAATAGACTGTATATTTTTCTCTATTGCACTTTGCATAGCCTTCACTCTTTCCTCTATTTTGTGACTGTGCTCAACTATTTTGGTGAGCATCCTGATTACCAGTGTTCTGAACTCTGCATCTGATAGGTTGAGTATCTCTTCATCACTTAGTTCCTTTTTGGCAGCTTTGATCTGTTGTTTCATTTGGGCCATCTTTTTTGGTCTCAGCGCACCTGTTACATAGTTAGGGGCAGAGCCTTAGGCATTCACCACGGCGGGGCAACCTACATCTTTGCCTTGTGGCGCTCAAAGTTGGGGAGGAGTCCAAGAGGGAACAATGCCACTTGCTTAGCTCTCCACTGGGTATCGGTCACTTCCCCCACTACCCAAAGCAATTGGGCCCTTCTGGTGCTGATACTTCGGTGGGTGGGTTTGTGTACGTTCTAGAAATCTGTGGGTCTCTCCAACGAACTCTCCTGTGAAGCTGGGAGGTTTTTACCACCACCACAATCCCCACAGGTTTTTATAGCCAGAGGTATTGAGGCTTATATCCCTGTGCTGGAACCCTGGGTTGCGCAGTCTGTCTCGCTCCCCAGTTGTTCCTCCTAGTTTATCCACACACAAATGTGGAACTGCCCAGACCTCCAGCTGCCCCTTGTCTGCCCAGGTCTGCCAGCTGCCACCCTGCCATGAGTCCTCTCTGCCCAGCTGGCTGTCTCTGTCCCTCCTACCAGTTTGAATGAATATTTCTTCTTTAACTTTTCGGCTGTCAGACTTCCATACAGTTTGATTTTCTGGCAGCTCTGGTTAGCTTTGTTTTTAATTTTTTCGATGTCCTTCTTTTGGTTGTGAGAGGAGGCAAAGTATACATATCTAGACCTCCATCTTGGCCAGAAGTTTTTTGTATATCATTTGTTCTGAAGTTGGGTCTCTTGTAGGTAGCATATTTATGGGTTGTATTTTCTTATCTATTCTGCTATCCTATTTTTTTACTGGATCCTTTAATCCATTTATATTTGAGGTTATTATTGATAGGGACATATTCATTGTCCTTTTTCTCCTTTACATCTGTGTTCCTCTCTCTATTTCTTCTTCATCTTATAGCAGTCCCTTTAGCAAATCTTGCACAGTCTTTCTGGCCTATAGGTTTTCTGTTGAGAAATCAGCTGTTAGCCTTATTGAATCTCCATTGTGGGTAACTAGTTCTTTCTCGCTTGCTGCCTTTAAGATTTTCTCTTTGTCTTTAAATTTTGCCATTTAATTGTGATGTGTCTTGGTGTGGGCCTCTTTGGGTTCATCTTCTTTGGGACCCTCTGTGTTTCCTGAAGCTATGGGGACTCTCTCCCTCATCAGATTAGGGAACTTTTCTGTCAATATTTCTTCAAACAGGCATTCTATTCTTTATTCCCTTTCTTTTCCTCCTGGTATCCCTATGCTGTGAATATTTTTACATATCATGTTGTCCCAAAGCTCCCTTAAACTATCTTCTTTCTTCTTGAGTCTTTTTTTTTTTTTTTTACTTTGTTGCTTTGACTGGGTTTTTTTTTTTTTCTCTTTGTCTTCCAACTCACTGATTCAATCTGCTTCATCTAGCCTTATTTTAGTTCCTTCTAGAGTATTCTTCAATTCAGATATTGCGTTCTTGATTTCTAGTGGGCTCTTATTCAAGATTTCTATGTTCTTTTTCATACTGATGTAGTTCCCAGTAAGTTCCTTGTAGTTTGCACTAAGTTCCCTAAGCAACCTTATAGCCATTAGTTTGAAATCCATGTCTGATAAGTTGCTTGCCTCAATTTCATTTAGCTCCATTTCTGGAGATTCCTTCTTTTCTTTCATTTGGGAGTTGTTTCTGTGTCTCCCCATTTTGGTTGTCTGTTTGTTTCTATCTGTTAGATTGATCTGCTTTGATGCTCTGTATTTTGGAGTGGTCTTAATGTGTTATGAGTCCTGCGGGACCCAGTATTGCAGACTCCTTGATATCCTGATCTGGATGCTCTAGGAATGTCCTTTGTGTGGGTTATGTAAACTCTCCTGTTGTATTTGGGTTCTGCTTGTTATTGGCTTGTTCATTGGTGGGAACTCCCTTTCAGCTAGCTGACTAAGAGGCTCAACCTCCACTAAATCTTGTACACTGTTGTATAGATGCTGGCAGAACAAAGCAAAACAACACCAAAACAAGCAAACCCTCCTCAACCACAACAGCAACATCAATGACAAGAGAGCAAAGAATAATAAAAATGAAAAGAAAAATGGAATAATAGAGAAAGGGGGAAAGGAGAAGGAATATGAGAAGACCAAAGGAAAGAAAAGTGATTATGACAAGAGAAAGAAGAAGAGAACTACTACTAGT
The DNA here is from genome assembly GCA_039655065.1 of Glossophaga mutica. Lineage (NCBI taxonomy): Eukaryota > Metazoa > Chordata > Mammalia > Chiroptera > Phyllostomidae > Glossophaga > Glossophaga mutica. Next base: position 147,449,181 of record CM077303.1, on the reverse strand, counting down.
AATAAATTGAAAGAGGAAAATAGGGAAAAAGAACACAGAAAAAGTAACAAAAGTAATAAAAGCAGAGAAGAAGGGAATAATGTAATAATCAAAGATAAGAGTAAAATAGGAGATATGAAAAATCAGAGCACAAAATTAAAAGAAAAAGAAAATGGATTAAAAATATTAAAAAAACTGCCCTGGCTGGTGTAGCTCAGTGGATTGAGTGCGGGCCTGCGAACCAGAGGATCGAGGTTCGATTCCCAGTCAGGGCACATGCCTGGGTTGCAGGCCAGTTCCCGGCAGGGGACACACGAGAGGCAACCGTACATTGATATTTCTCTCCCTCTCCTTCTCTCCTACCCTTCCCCTCTAAAAGATAAATAAATAATAAATTTAAAAAATCTTTAAAAAAATATTAAAAAGGCTATGAAAAATAAAAATAGTGAAAATAGTAGTGAAAAAAGCTAAGTGGATTAGTCTCAGCAGAGTTTAGCTCTTGCCTGCTGGTTTTTCCCTTTGGATACCCCTCCGATGTCTGAGTCTGCTGTAATTCAATACCAGGTGCTGTGCACATCTGGCCCTCAGCAGCTTTTTCGAAGCTACAAGCAATCCACAGTTTGTGGCAGATTCCTCTGGGTTTGGCTGCTCCCAGGGTGGGCCAAGCTGCTCTGCAAAGTTGACTTTTATTAGCACTGGGTCCAGGGGTGTGTCAGCAATGTCCCAAGTCACCACAGGATTCACCTTTGCCTGTCTCTGCTTGCTGGCTTGCTGTCAATTTTAAACTAGTCGCAGACCCAACTCTTCATGAAAGGGCCTCTGGCAGAAACAGAAGGCTGTGATTCCTGCATCTCCCATGGCAGATACCTTTCAGACTTCAGGGAAGATGGTGGGGGTGTTCCTCTTCCCCAGAGCTATTAGTCTGTCTGTCTGGGATTATTTCCCTGTACTTGATAGGGTGGGGCCCCAGAGCCAAGATTTTGGGTCCAGACACTTGGGAGGGTATATCTGGGGCTCTCCCATGAAGGGGAAACACCAGTCCATTTTCCAGGAAAGTGTATGGGTGGCTGTGCCCCACAGCCAGTCTCTGACAACTCCTGAGTCTGTTTATGTTACTGTCTCCTCAGCAAGGGTTAAGATGCAGGATGGGAGAAAAGAAAGGGAAAAAACACAAGTAAAACAAAACACTAAGACAGAGAAAAACTGAAAAAAGAACAAAAAGGTGCATGGTGGAGTGAACAGGATTTCAGAGCATGTGGCAAGGGGATTTCCAGAGGGTGGGGGGAGCGGTATCCCACAGGGTAAGGTAATCGGTTTTCCCCTGTGAGGGGCTAGCTCTTCTGCAGAAAGATGGCAGCTGTGGAGACCAGATACATGAGGGCCCCCCAAATCCCACAGCTGATCCCCCAAGTCTCTACCCAGTGCCTCCCACTCCAGACTCTCCTCCCATGCCTCCAGTCTATGCCACTCTCCCTTCGCTGGGGCCCAAGGTGAGTAGCTGCAAACACAAAATCTGTGTTTTGCTCCTTTAAGAAAAAAAAAGATGGTAGTTTGTCTCCAGCAGTTTTCATCTCCCTCCAGCAGAGAGAGCCCCTGTGGCCTTTCACCGCTGGATGCTGCATGGTGGGCTGATCTTGGCGCTGGCTTTCTGCGTGGGGGAGCCCAGTCTGTGGTCCTGGCTTCTCTCTCCAGGGGGAAACTCCCAGAGCCGCACTGCCAGCTTGGCCCACTGCCTGTGTGTGGAGGGTCAACCCCTTTAAGACGTCTCCGCCCTGCTTGCCAGCCTAGGGGTGGTTTTTTGGCCATCTTTGTTTAAAAGTCTCTTTTTCAGGTAGTCTTCAGTTTAATTCGGGTGATTGTTTTCCTCTTGCATCTTATTTCCAGTCTGGTCCAGGGAAGTGATGCATGATACACTGTCCTACTCTGCTGCCATCTTGCCAGCTCTCCCTGGGAGGTAGTTATTGTGTGCCTGAATTGAAATGCGGACAGTGCAGTTATGTACAAGTCGAAAATGTGTTTCTTATTTCTTTATGTGCTAAAACATTTCTAGAGATAAGCGCCAAAATAAAACAAGAATAGCCCTAAAATAGAGATTTTTGGAAATTCTTCCCAGTTTAAACTGCACCTTCAGATTCCACTAAACTTCACATATTATTTTGCTTCATTTTAAGTGACAAAGGAGGAAGTTATTAAAATGAATAACCAATTCTATAACCCCTCCTTATCTACTACCACTATTCAGAATGATTATATCTAGCACATGTATGGATTTTTTATGTGCCTAGCACTGTTCTACCCATCAGTTTAACTCATTAAATACAGGTCAGTTAAAATCTCAAATATAGCCAGCCCTCTCTGTGCACAAAAATCAACAGAATGAGAAACATTTCCTGTGGAAAAAAGATATGAGGGATAGTAAAAATAAATGCTGTCTGTACAGAATTAACTTGAAAATTTCCGAGTTGCAGGTTTCATGGGATGAAACTTTATTCGGATCGTCCTTTGCAAAAACCTTATGCAGACACGGAGACATGCTTACACTTGAATGTAATGATTTAAGGCCTATTACGCAAAGACAGTTGTAACTAAATGTAAAGCTGTTAACACAATAGATCTATAAAAATGATGTGCCCCTACATTGTACCTGGAAGAAATGAGACTATAGGGGAGTCGTGAGAAGGGATTGCGCTGATTTGAACAGAGGTGCCCATGTGAGCAAATCTCAAGGATTCCAAGTTCATGTTGAAGTAAATCACTTTTCTGATACACAATGTCTTCTCTTTATTTATAATGAAAACTGTTTCCAACCATTTTGTGAATTTAAAAAAATCTCAAGCTCCCTAATTATGGTTTATATAACTTTATACAGTCCAAAATAAAAATGTCAACCATACCTTGCATCTATTTGTTTTTCAAAAATACCATTCCCAGTGTTTCTTTTGTATTCAGAGAATAGCTTTGTTTTATTACACAAGCATGAAAACTAAAAACACAGTAACTTAGAAAATATACTTATGTTTGAAAATTAAAAGATTTAGGTTCTTTGTGAGTTGTATTTTTAAAAGAAATACTTCTTCAATGAGTGTTCTCAAATTATTACAGTTTCAATACCAAATGTGTTTTATTATCATAAAATACTGTAGAATTGCAAGTAACTTTTAAAAATATTTTAATTTAAAAATATAACTATTAAGTAATTGTATACTTTACTAATTCTAGTCTTTCCACAAATAGATCATGTTTGAAATACCAGGGGATGCAGTATTTAAGATTCAAGGGAAAACTAAGTATTCAATTCTGCATGCTTTTCTTCTAGTCAGTGCCAGAACCCATTAGTTAGAAAGATTAGCTAATGGGTAAGAAGATAAATCACAATATGAGGCACATTCACTCCTTTAGTTCACTAAGATTCAACCCTAATGTAATAAGTGAAACTTTCTTGGCCCGAAAAGTGTATATAACATTAGGGGGAAAAAAGCTAACTTTGCCTTGAGAAATAGCCTTTTCACTTATGAAAATATGACCAACAGAAAAAGATAAAACCATCATTATTCCTGTCAATCATCTTTACTTTCAGAATATGAATACAAACTATTTCAAAAGGTTATAATTTCTGGGGAAAATGCCATATTGAAAGTCACACTGAAGCAGCAAATTGTATCAAAGAAGTGGTTCCCCCAAATGAGGTATTCCCACTTTCGATATAAAAAAAAATTTTTAGAACATCATGGTAAAAGTCAGCATGGTGCTGTTCATAAAAGTCATTCTTTCCTCTGTGTATAAAATATCATTTATTAGAATGAGAATCACCAGAAAAACTTTTAAAAAAACTGTTGCTACTTAAATAATATGAATAATAACATTAGTTACATGGGAGTTTGATGCTAATGTATTGACCCAGTTTACATGTACTTGTCTTTGTCAAATACCGCTAGGTTCTGAATTATCACTGTGGGAATCTCAGCTCACGTGTAATTGAACTTACAGTTCTTTGAACTTAGTGAGTCCAAGAGACTGAGCACTGGCAGAGCAGACCCGCCAGGAGTGTATTTACATCTGAACTGAATTACCTCTGGAAGAAAAACTCATCCTAAGGAAAGTAAGTCAGTAGGAACCTTGAATGTGTTCTAGACCAGTGCTTAGCATCAGGAAGAGGAGGAGGACTTCTGAAAACAGCAGTGACTGTCACTTGGCTCGGCCAGCCCACCTGGACCTTTGCCTACGGCTGTGGGGTGGGACAGACAGAGAGGCCTGGCTCAGTTCAGCACTCCTGCTGCCAGGCTGTGACATCCGCTGACAACAGGAGAGTCTGCCAGCACTGGCAGCACTGTCCCTGCTGGGTGTTAGTGAGCACCTCTGAGCCGGCAGCCACAGCAGGGCGAGGAGGACCACAGGCAGGACGGGCCCACCGTGGAGTAGCAGCACCGGCAAGAGCCAGTGCTTCCCCGAGGCGTGGCTAGTTCAGGGGTCCTGACTGTGGGGAACCAGACCAGAGCCAGGATGTTAGAGAAAATGGTGGACATGACACAGTAGCTAAAAGTGCTAGGTGCGTGGGACACACCCCTGCACAATGCTAGGTGTGACTAGAGGACTTTGAAAGGGCCCTGAGGAGCCCAAGCGGAGAGTGGTGTGGGGAATATTGTGCAATGCAGCACAGACTGCAGAACAGACGGTCTAGGTTTAAATCCTGCCTCCAGCTATGTCCGCAAATTAATCTCTCGGTTTCCTCATTAGTAGTATTTACCGAAATTTTTGGACTATAAGATGCACTGGACCATAAGATGCACCTAGGTTTTAGTGGAAGAAAATAAAGGAAAAATTTTGAAGCAAACAATGTGGTAAAATATTTAAAACATAAATAACATAGGCCATCCCCCCCCCACAAAGTGAGCCAGGTAAACTACATTCGGACTCTAAGATGCACCCCCCTTTTCCTCCCAAATTTGGGGGGGAGTACATCTTATAGTCCAAAAAATACGGTGCTTACCTAATAGTAAAATGACCATTATGAGAAGGAAATAGAATTTTTCTTTCTACACAGGGAACTATTTCACAATTTTGCTTCATTAGGACTGTGCTAGTGAACCAGAATATGAAATATTCATGACCAATGTCCCTTCATAAGCACACATTATATTTTGTCAAGTTGCTTTACTTAAATTTACTTTAATTTGGGCATTGCAAAGACTTTAATTGTAAGCTAGATCTAAAATGGAGGCTTTGTTTTCAATAATTCCTTTTACTTCTGTCTCTTCCTTAACATGTCTTTTGCTTCTCGTTAAGTATTTTGGTAAGGATAAAAATATTATAATTATGCAAATGGACACCTTTGCCTATCCACATATCTGTATTCATTTCCACATCTCTGTCTGTCTCTCACCTATTTCCGTCTAGTCATACTGTGGTAGACTGCTGGCAAGATGATTGCGACAATATTCCTCTCCCTATGTGCTTGCCACTAAGCACTGTAACTTTTTGCCACACTTCTCATCAAGAATCTGAGCCTATTCCCCACCCTCTTCCTATGGCTGCCCTTGTGACTTGCTTTGACAAATAGAATGAGGCAGGAGTGGTATGTGGCTTTAGGGGCTACATCTTAAAAGGCTTGAAGAAAGCACAACTTTCAGAATGGCCAGAAAGAAGAGTCCCTCTTGTCCAGTGAGAAGCTTAGCACATACCATCCCCAAAAAGCAACAATAACACTGGGTAAATTTTCAAAAATCATTCCAAGACTCTGGAAATTGATGAAAAACACACAATTCAAGAAGCATTGATTCAAGACAAACTACTGAGTCACTGTGAGTATTGTGGGAGTCTGTGGAGTTCCAGGCTGTGGGTCTTTCGGTTCTGCACGCCATGGCCCATCAGCTCCACAGACAGAGTTAGTTCCACCAGGGTGGGGCAGGCTGCGGGGACAGGCAGCCGCAGTGCCTGAGTGGGCCAACTGGTTCGAAACAGAATGCAGAAACACACATGCCCGGGAGCATTGATGAAAACCATAGTCTTTGGCAAATATACAGGGAGGCCCATGTTGCAGTTAGTCTGAGATCACACTGGTTGAACAAGTAACAGATCTGTAGACCAACAAGAAATTTAACAAGAAGATGTGGAAAATGAAAACTGAAAATAATGGCTTAGGGAACCACAAAATTAATCTAGCTTGTTACAAGAAATAAGGCCATTAAACAAAAATAAATAATTTTTCTATATACCAGCAATAAAAATTGAAAAATGAAATAAAAAATACCACTCCTCAGCATCCAAACATATCAAATACTTAGGGATAAACTTATCAAAATGTGTAAGATCTGAACACTGAAAACTTTAAACCTTTGCTAAGAAAAATAAATGGGTAGATATACCACATTCATAGACTGAAAGACTCAGTATTTTTAAGATATCATTGCCCCCATATTGATCTAGAGATTCAACTCAATCCCAATTAAAAATTTAATGGGCTTTTTTGGTAGAAATTTAAATCCAGTTAAAAATTTAATATAAAAATCACCAAAATCTAGAAGACCCAAAATAATTTTGAAAGAAAACTACAAAGTTTTAAGAACTTACATTACCTGATTTCAACATTTATTATAAAGCTAGAATAGCAAAAAAGTGAGATATTAATATAAGAATAGATATATAGAACATTGAAAAAGAGTATAGAGATAAGATAAATCTACATACATATGGGCAATTAATTTTTGACAGATACAAGGGTAATTCACAAGGAAAGAGATTTTACTCTTTTGTTTAACAAGTAATACTGAAATAATTGAATAGAGGATACCAGCTATATGAAACAAAATTAATTTTGACCTATAATATTTCACCATATAAAACAATTAAATTGATCAGAGACCTAAATGAAAAAGTAAAACTATAAAGCTCCTAGAAGAAAATATCTGGGAAAGGGAAAGATTTCTTAAGACATAAAAAAGTTTTAAAAATGAAAAAAACTGATAAATGGACTTTATTTAAAACTTCTACTCTTCAAAATATACTGCAAAGAATATGATAAAGCAAGTTGTAGACTAGGTGAAAGAAAACTAGAAACAATTTGACTTTGTTTAGTAAATTTGAGGATTTGCATGTCCTGCAATCCAGCAATTCCATTTTTAAGGATTATAGAAAAACTCTTAGGTGCTTCAGACATATAAGTGGGTGTGTGTAGTGGGGATGGGAGGTATTTACATCTTAAAATTTCACTCTGTCCACACACTCCCATCCCCTAACATTTACTTCAACCTTTTCCACTAGAGAAAAAAAAAACAAACAAAAACGAGAACAACAAAAACTTTGTTAATGGGATCTTATTTCTTTCTAGTCCATTTTTTAAGACCACTGACTTCCTGCCCCTGCCATTCCATATTCATGTCATCTGATCTCCAGGGGTTTTGAAATACACCCTGGACCAGTGGTCCCCAACCTCTTTGGCACCAGGGACTGGTTTCTTGGAAGACAATTTTTCCACGGACCAGGGGTAGGGGATGGTTTGGGGATGATTCGAGCACATTACATTTATTGTGCACTTTATTTATATTATTATTACATTTTAATATATAATGCAATAATTATACAACTCACCATAATGCAGAAGCAGTGGGAGCCCTGAGCTTGTTTTCCTACAACTAGACGGTCCCATCCGGGGGTGATGGGAGACAGTGACAGCCGAAGTGTGGTGCATATGTCCGGTCTACTGCATAATCTCCTTTTGGTTGCTACTGTTGCAGAAGACCCTGCTTCACAAAGATAGGATGTTGGAAACTGAAGCAGGCTTTTCAGTGCTTTTGTGGAAATCTCAGGATATTCCACCTTGACTTTAAGCCAGAACACATGGAGATTTGAAGTTGTCTCAAGCATACCTTTAAAGCCATTGTCATTTGCATTTTCAAGCAGTTGATCCTCTTCTAGAACGGACAAAATTGATTCACCTGGCTTATTCACAAATGGGTCATGGATCCATTCCTTCCCAGCTTGGGGGTCTTTTGTGGTTGGGAAGTAGAGCTCAAACTCTTCTGAAAGCTGAGATAGGTGATCATACACCAGCTGGGAGAAAGAGGTCCTCTCTCAGTCTCTTTAAAAAACCTCTGCTAATGTTTGAAACATGTCAAAAATCCCAGTGTTCAGTAGTCACCCCCATAATTCCAGTTTGGCTTTGCATGCAGCCACTTTATCTGCTGACTTTAACACAGTTTTTGTTCTCCCCTGAAGTGACAGATTGAGTTCATTGAGCAGGTTGGATATGTCACACAAAAGTAAGCAAGTTTTGTGACCCATTCTCTGTCACTGAAATGTGCTGCCACTGGTCACTGTTTTTCTAAGAGAAATCTCTGCAGTGGCTCTTGTAACTCAAAAACTCTGGCCAGTGATCTCCCTTTAGAAACATCTCACTTCTGTGTGTAAGAGAAGATGCGTGAGCTCTGCGTCCATCTCCTCATAGAGCCGCATGAACAGACGGGAGTTAAGGGCATGTACTTGAATGTGGTTGATAATTTTAATCACATCCTGCAAAATTTTAAGCTCAGGTGACATTTTTCAGTTACCCAGCATTTCTCTATGGATGACACAGTGTGTAGACTCACATTTAGAAGTGACCTGTTCAACTCAAGTAGTATAACCAGAAAGCTGTCCAGTCATGGCAGCCACTCTGTCCATGAATATACTGACACAAAATGACCCGTTTAGTTTTCCTGGTAAGTAATCATTCAAAGACTTTAATAGTTCTGCAGCTGTGGTGTTAGCTGGCAACAAAATTGCACATAACATATCCTTATGCACATCCTCCTGAAAAATGTATGTCGCAAAAACAAACCTTGTTGCCTTGTCAACATCAGTAGACTCGTCAACCCGAATTGCATTGACTCATTAAACCATAGTGACTCATTAATCCTCGGTAACAATTGTGTCTCAATACCCTTGGCTAGCACTATTTACAATAGCCAAGTGTTGGAAGCAACCTAGGTGCCCATCAGTAAATGAATGGATCAAAAAACTGTGGTACAGCCACAGCGATTAGACAAGAAAAGGAAATAAAAGGCATCCAACTTGGAAAGGAGGAAACAAAACTATCATTGTTTGCAGATGACATGTTAGTATACATAGAAAATCCTATAGTCTCGGCCAAAAAACTGCTCGACCTAATAAATGAATTTAGCCAAACAGCCGGATACAAAGTCAATATCCAGAAATCAAAGGCATTTTTGTATACCAACAATGAAACAACAGAAGCAGAAATCAAGAAAAAAATACCATTTGATATAGCAAAAAGAAAAATAAAGTACCTAGGAATTAACCTAACCAAGGAGGTAAAAGACCTGTATGCAGAAAACTACACAACACTGAAGAAGGAAATCAAGGAAGACACAAATAAATGGAAACACATACCGTGTTCATGGATCGGAAGAATTAACATCATCAAAATGTCCATACTTCCCAAAGCAATCTACAGATTCAATGCAATACCTATTAAAGTACCAATGGCATATTTCACAGATATAGAACAAACTCTTCAAAAATTTATATGGAACCATAAAGGACCCAGAATAGCGGCAGCAATCTTGAGAAAGAAGAGCAAAGCAGGAGGGATCACAATACCTGATACCAAAATGTATTACAAGGCCACTGTAATCAAAACAGCCTGGTACTGGCATAAAAACAGGCACGTGGACCAGTGGAATAGAATAGAGAGCCCAGAAATAAACCCTAGTCTCTATAGTCAATTAATATTCGACACAGGGGGCAGCAACATAAAATGGAGTAAAAACAGCCTCTTCAACAAGTGGTGTTGGGAGAACTGGACAGCTTCGTGCAAGAAAATGAAACTCGAGCACCAACTTACACCATACACAAAAATAAATTCAAGGTGGATAAAAGACTTAAACATAAGCCGTAACACCATTAAAGTCCTAGAAGAGAACATAGGCAGGAAAATCTCAAATATTACACGCAGCAACATTTTTACTGATATGTCCCCTAAAGCAAGGGACATAAAGGAAAGAATAAACAAATGGGATCTCATCAAAATAAAAAGATTCTGCATGGCCAAGGAAAACAGTATTAAAATAAAAAGAGAACCGACTGTGTGGGAAAACATATTTGCCAATGATATCTCAGATAAGGGTTTAATCTCCAAAATATACAAAGAACTTACACGACTCCACTCTAAGAAGACAAGCAACCCAATTAAAAAATGGGCAAAGGACTTGGGCAGACACCTCTCCAAGGAGGACATACAGAGGATCCAGAGACACATGAAAAGATGCTCGATATCGCTAGCTATCAGAGAGATGCAAATTAAAACCACAATGAGATACCACTTGACACCAGTCAGAATGGCCCTCATAAACAAAGCAACAAACAGCAAGTGTTGGAGAGGTTGTGGAGAAAAGGGGACACTAGTGCACTGCTGGTGGGAGTGCAGACTGGTACAACCACTATGGAAAACAGTATGGAATTTTCTAAAAAAACTAAAAATGGATATACCTTTTGACCCAGCAATTCCATTGCTAGGACTATATCCTAAGAACCCTGAAACACCAATCCAAAAGAAACTATGCATCCCTATGTTTATAGCAGCACAATTTACAATAGCCAAGTGTTGGAAGCAACCTAGATGCCCATCAGTAAATGAATGGATCAAAGAACTGTGGTACATTTATACAATGGAATTCTATGCAGCAGAAAGAAAGAAGGAGCTCATACCCTATGCAACAGCATGGATGGAACTTGAGAGCATCATGCTAAGCGAAGTAAGCCAGGCAGTGAAAGCCATATGATCTCACCTTTAACAGGAACCTAATCAACAAAACAAACAAACAAGCATAATATAACCAAAGACATGGAAATTGGGAACATGCTGAAAGTCACCAGAGGGGAGAGGGGAGGGAATTTCAGGGGAAAAGGGGAAGGATTTACAGGAACAAATATAAAGGACACATGGACAAAAACTATGGGGGGGTGGAAATGGGAGGGAGGTGGGGAGGGCTGGGGTGGCAGGTTCAGGTGAGAATAAAAGACAGAAAACTGTACAAGATCAACAATGAAAATAAAAATTAAAAAAAAAAAACAAACTGGTACATTTACACAATGGAATTCTATGCAGCAGAGAGAAAGAAGGAGCTCCTACCCTTTGCGACAGCATGGATGGAACTGGAGAGCATCATGCTAAGTGAAATTAGCCAGGCAGAGAAAGACAAATACCATATGATTTCACCTTTAACAGGAACCTAATCAACAAAACAAACAAACAAACAAACAAACAAAATATAACCAAAGACACTGAAATAGAGAACAGGCTGACAGTGACCAGAGGGGAAAGGGGAGGCAATTTCACGGGAAAAGGGGAAGGGTTTGCAGGAACAAGTATAAAGGACACATGGACAAAAATGGGGGGTGGAAACGGGAGGGAGGTGGGGTGAGCTGGGAGCTGTGGGCTGGGATGGGGGTAAAAGGCATAAAACTGTACTTGAACAACAATTAAAAATAATAATAATAATAATAATAAAAATAAAATGTCAACCAATGAATGACATATAGTTGGTAAGAATATGGTGCCTGCCAAGGCTTCAATTTGACAATGGTTGAATTCCTTCCTTAGCCAATATTTTGTGAATCACCAAGAAGACTTGTAAAAGGATAGAACCCAATTCTAAATTGACTGGTCAGAGCTTTATCAAATTAGGCAACACATACTATTTCATGAATTACCTACTACATATGAATTATAATGTAATTATCATAAAGATACTAAAAGTTTTTGCCTACTTGAAAGAAAAAAAATACCCTCTGCTATTTCATCAGTTTGTCTAGTTACGGTGCTGTGTCGGGAGCGACTATAAATGCAGATGAAGCTTTGCTCACTCACCCACTGTCCACCTCCTGCTGTGAGGCCCAGCTCGTAACAGGCCATGGATGGGCAGGTACCAGTCAGTGGCCCCGGGGTTGGGGAACCCTGCCCTAGACAAAATCCTATAAGCATATGTATGAGTGTGTGAGTATTTTTTCCCAATTAATAACAAAGCCACCTTCTACAACGTGACATTTTCCCCCTCTCTTTCTAATTTCCAGGTCATAATATTCATGACTCAACTAGACTTTGAAAGGAAAAGAAGTGGAACAAGCTAATGACTTAACAATGCCCTGGTTTGCAGGTGTGCATACTTGCTGGCCAGAAGTAACCGGTGAGAGAGATTCTTTTCTCCATGCTCTGCAGAGGGCAGAGGGCAGATAGCACCCAGGGGCCCTGGCGACAATTCTGTCTGAGATGACTCTGGCCCTGCGTTTCAGTGTTCATTTTTGTAACTGCCTCCATAGTGTACCTTGTACCTTCCCTGCTGCTAGAACACATTGTCAGAAAAAGAAACTTTTGCTCAAGAGCAGGTGTGTCTAGTCAGCCCTGGCTGGTGTAGCTCAGTGGATTGAGCGCGGGCCTGCGAACCGAAGGATCGCGGTTCGATTCCCAGTCAGGGCACATGCCTGGGTTGCCAGGCCAGTCCTAGTCAGGGGACATACAAGAGGCAACCGCACATTGATGTTTCTCTCCCTCTCTCCTTCCCTTCCCCTCTAAAGATAAATAAATAAAATCTAAAAGGAAAAAAAAATCTTAAAAAAAAAATAAAATTAAATTTAAAAAAAAGAGCAGGTGTGTCTAATCTAAAACTATGGGAACATTTCCCTATGTCAGTCCTTCTGGGAGCAAAATGATCTGGACTTTCCTGTTGCGTAAACTTTTCCTTGTTTAGGTGAGGAAGTACTTGAAGCCACTTCAACTGTTGGAATGCCATTAGTAAAGGTACTCTTCTCACTGAGAGGGAAAACATCCTTGTTAGGTTTTCTGTGGGATATGGTCTCTCCTATTGTCAATTCTCTGGAAGCAGTGTGTGTGGTTCACTAAAAACAAGTTTATGGTACATTAACTGAGAAGCCCCATAAAACCAAATTTAAAAGTATTTCAGCTTCTGGTCAAGATGGCAGGGTAAATAAATGCTGTGCTTGCCTCCTCTCATGACCACATCAAAATTACAACTAAAGTACATGACAGCCATATTGACAACCACCTGAAAATTAGCTTAACAGATCCTATAACTTAAGGACATACAGAAGTCACATTAAGATCGATAGGAGGGATGGAGATGCAAAATGGGTGTGGCAGTCAAGAACTGAGAGGCATAGCTTGGCTGCATATGTCTCCCCTGAGGGGACAGGGGTCAAAGAGCCAGGGCTCCAGTGTTGGGAAGAGAAGTTCCCATGACATATAGCTGTGAAAATCAGTGGGGATTGTGGCTGAGTGAGATGGAAGGCAGCTGAGTTCTAGGAATTCCTCTTAAAGGGCCCACACATGAACTTACTAACAAACTCACTCACTCTAAAGTCCAGATATGGAGCAGCAGCTCAAAAAGTGCCAAGGACATATGGGAAGGAAATAAAATTAACTAGCTTCAGCGCAAGGGATGGAGGGGCAGGGGTCAGGGCAGCTCACACTGGGACAGAGTGTCCCTCTGGCAGACATCATTGTTCCTTTGTTGGGCCCTCTCCCACCTAGCTGGCATGTGCAAGCTGGCACCAAATCTGAGCTTGCCCTTTACTTGGCTAACACCATTTGCCCTGCTCTGATGATTCCCTAACACATGACCAATCCAATTCAAGCATCTGGACTGATCCTCTACCAATGACTTTGCAACACAAATGGCTCATCTTGGTTTGTGCTGTGAATTTTTCTAAAATCTCTCAAAGGTTCACAAATCTCAAACAAGCAGCATCTGGCCTTGGCATGCCCTGTACCTCTTGCTAAATGACCCCAAGGCCGGCACTCTTGGCAGCTGGCCTTGGTTCACAGCTTAGCCTCTCCCAGGTGCCTCCAAGTCCAGCACAGATGGCAACCATCTGCAGATCACTTTATAGCTCCCATCAGGTGGCTCATGCTGAGAACAGACAGCAGCTGACCTAGGCCTGAACTACAGGTCCTCCCAAAGGGCCCAAGGAACAAACACACCCTGTAGCCTGGCTTCGAACTTCACCGAAGCACCATCTAACAAATAACACACCCAAAGGGCAGAGTCAGCAGGCACCAGAGTCCCACTAAAGCAAACTCTACTTCATGGGATCAGCCCATGTCAGAGCCTGTCAGCCTGAGGGTCAGTCTCACACATGGACATGTCAACAGCAACCAGGCCTCAACTACAACAGGAGTACACATATGTAGGATAAGTGGGGGCATCTGGCTTCCTCACCCAGGTGTCTGAGTAGCTAAGGGAAGCAGTGTTCCCCCAGCCTTGGAGGGGCCTGATAACCAGTGTTCTCATAGCCTCGAGACTGGGTCTGATAAACTGTTCCCATAGCATGAAGTGGGCTTGCATGTGCAGAATTATGTTATGTTATATAATTTCTAGCATCTTGCAGTCTTTGTTCCCCTCTAGTACTTAAACGGGTAGGGACTCCTTGTTGGAGGCAATGATGATGAGAGACATGCAAGGGGACAGGTGCCATGATGGGTGCCACAGTGGGGAGAAAGGGCCATGACAAGAGACATGAAGATAGACAGGCAGCTTGCAGCGTGAGTGGCTCACCCACCCATGAATAAAGGTGCACCAGACATCTCAACAGCTCCGTGAATATTTTTCCATCTACACAAATACCATGAACCTGCCTGGCCTTGAAGTGTGGCAACACAATATACAACACACAGCACATACAGGGATATCCTTGAAGCACCCAGGACAGGTGACAAGGGAGACTGAAATACTGGGCCCCAAGGACACTTACTTCATAAGGCCACTCTGCCAACCCTGGCAGATGTAGCAGATCTACCTAATAAGATAAACACAGGTAGGCAGCCAAAATCAGAGACAAAGAAACATGTACCCAAGGAAAGAATAGGACAAAATTCCAGAAAAGGAACTGAATAAAAAGGTGTCAAGCAATATACCAGGTGAAGAGTTAAAAACACTAGTTATTAGGGTACTCAATGAATTTAGGGGAAGAGTAGATGAACTGAGTGAGAACTTTAACAAAGAGATAGGAAATATAAAGTTACAGTAGAAAACATAAAATAGAACCAATCAGTAATGAAGAATACGTTAACTGAAGTATAGAACACATTAGAGGGAATCAACAGCAGATTAGATGAAGCAGAGCACTGAATCAGTGATTTAGAAGACAAAATAGAAGGAAACAACAAATCAGAACAGCAAAAATAAAAAGGATTTTAAAAAATGACGATAGTGTGAAGGATCTCTGGGACAACATCAAGTGTACCAACATTTGCATCCTAAGGGTACAAGAAGGAGAAGAGAGAAAAGAAGGGAACCTAACTAAAGAAATAATGATGGGAAACTTCCCTAACCTGGTGAAAAAAATAGGTATACCAGTCCAGGAAGCACAGAGAGGCCCAAACCAGATAAACCCAAAGAGGCTCACACCAAGACATAACATAATTAAAATGCTGAAGGGTAAAGAGAAAATCTTAAAAGTAGCAAGAGAAAAGCAGTTTGTTACATATAAGAGAACTCCTGTAGGACTGATGTTGCTACAGAAACTTTGCAGGCTAGAGGGAATGGCATGAAATATTCAGTGATGAAAGAAAGGACCTAAAACCAAGATTGCTCTACTCAGCAAGGCTATCATTTATAACTGAAGGAGTCTTAAAGAGTTTTCCAGGAAAGAAAAAGTTCATCATCACCAAACCAGTATTACAAGAATGTTAAAGGACTTCTTCAAAAATAAGAAAAAACTCATAATATGAATAATAAAATGGCAATAATTATATACCTATCAATAATTACTTGAAATGTAAATGGATTAAATTTTCCAATCAAAATTCACAGGGTGGCTGAATGGAGAAGAAAACAAGACCCATACATATGCTGCCTACAAAGACCCACTTCATCAAAAGACATACTCAACAGAAAGTAAAGTGATGGAAAAGGCTATTTCATGCAAAGTGAAAAGAGTAAAAAGCTGGTATAGCAATATTTATGTCAGAAAATTTGATTTTAAAATTAGGGCTGTAACAAGAGACAAAAAGAACCTTTCAAATGATGAAAGGGATCAATTCAACAAAAGGATATAATCCCTGTAAACATTAATGCACCCAACATAAGAGCACCTAAATATATAAAGCAAAGATTGACAGACATAAAGGGAGAGACCGATGGTAATACAGTCACAGTGGCAAACCTAACATGCCATTGACATCAAGGGCTAAATGATCCAGACAAAAAATCAACAAGCAAACAACAACCTTAAATGACACATTAGATCAGATGGATTTAATTGATATTTTTAGAACATTTCACCCCAAAACAGGAGAATACACATTCTTTTCGAACACATGTGGAACATTTTTCAGGATACACCCCATGTTAGGGCCACAAAATGAGTCTCAAAAAATTAAAAACTAAGAAAATCATATCAATCATCTTCTCCAATCACAATGGTATGAAACTAGAAATCAATAACAAGAAGAAGCTTAAAAAGACACAACACATGGAGTCTAAATAGCATGCTATTAAACAATGAAAGGGTTAACAATAATATCAAGGATAAAATCAAAAGATATCTTGAAATGAATGTAGATAAAAACACAGTGACCCAAAATCTATAGGACACAGTGAAAGCAGTTCCAGGAGAGAAATAGCAATTCAGGCCTCCCTCAGGAAATAAGGAAAATCTCTAATAAACAATCTAACCTTACACTAAAAGAAACTAGAAAAAGACAAACAAAGCCACCCTCAATTGGTCACCTCTTGTATTGCCCCTTCAAGGTATTTATTATTTAGTTAGTGTTGGTCCAACTGTCTTAATGTAAGGATAGTTTATGTTATAATTTTAATGAAAATATTTGTGGCCCTGGCCAGTGACTCACTTGGTTGGAGTGTCATCCTGTACACCAGAAGGCTTTACAGGTGAATTTTATCAAACATTCCAAGAAGAATTAATACCTATCCTCCCTAAACTATTTCAAAAAATTTAAGAGGAGGGAGGGCTCCCAAGCTCATTTTACAAGGCCATGATTAACTTGCTTCCAAAACCAGACAAAGACATTACAAAATAAGAAAATTGCAGGCCAATATTTCTGATAAACATACATGCAGAAATCCTTAACAAACTATTAGCAAACTGAATTCAGCAGTACATTGAAAAGAATCTACACCATGATCAAGTAGGAATTATTCCTGAGATGCAAGTTTGGTTCAATGTTTGCATTGAACCTGAGATGCAAATCAATTAATATGATACACCACATAAACAAAAGCTAAAAATTATATGATCATATTAATAGATGCAGGAAAATGACAAATTTCTACATCCATTAATAATCAAAACTCTCAGCAAAGTAGGACTAGAGAGAACATGCCTCACCATAATAAAGGCTTTACATGACAAACCTACAGCTAACATCATTCATAATGTTAAAAAGCTAAAACATTTTTCATGGCGTAAAATGACAAAGTTAGAAGTTTTTTAAATATCTGATGTTTGCAGTAAGGTGGATTTACATAGTCAAAAAAAAGGAAGGAATGTGTACAATAAAAGACCAAGCAATACACTTTATCAGTTATGGTTTAATTAGTCACTAGTATCTGTTGAGATTCTTTAGAGCTTATTCAATAACTACTTCATGACTCTATGGAAAGGCTGAAGACTTTGATCTTAAGTACAATCACCTGAAATGTTTTTCAAAGACGAATTGTTCATTGCAAATTATACAGAATATTTTAGAGACTGCAATTTGATGTGTACTTATCACATTATAGTCATACCATAAATATATTTCTGTTTAACAATAAAGTTGTTATGTGTTTTGTTTAAAAGATGCACAGATACAATGATCAAAATTAGAGTGGTAGAAAAATATGTAGTAATACAACAATTTTGAGAAAAATCTTATTCAAAAAGAGAATGTTCAACTTCCGGCCAAGATGGAGGCGTAGGCGGACACACTGTGCCTCCTCTCACAACCAAAATTAAGGACAACAAATAATTAGAAACAAGAAAACAACCAGAACTGATAGAAAACTGAACTGTACGGAAGTCCAACAACCATTCATCCAGACCGGTAAGAGGGGCGGAGTCGAGGCAGGAGAAAGTGGAGGTGCGGACCCAGGAACGCAAGCAGAAGCGGCCGGCAGTTCCCAGGTGCACAGGCGGTGGATGGCGGTCCCCGGGCCCACAGGCAGCAGCTGGCGGACCCCGGGCACAGGGGGGCAACTGTGCAGACCCAGTGAGGACGCACAAGGCGGCTGGCTGACCAGGGGGTCCCACATTCACGCGTGCAGACAGTCCAGGCGGAGGGGAAGTGGCGGAGGGGACTGAATCCAGGAGAGAGCGGAGCAGGCGCCATTGCTCCCTCTCAGGCCCCACCCCCACATACAGCGTCACAACCCAGCAACTGGGCTGCCCCGCACTGGGGAGCGCCAGAGGCTCCACTCTTCACTACGTAACAGCACGCGCGCGTGCACAGATAATCCAGGTGAAGGGGAAGCAGCGGAAAGGGCCGGAGTCCGGGAGAGAGCGGAGCAGGCGCCATTGCTCCTTCTCAGACCCCGCCCCCACCTGTAGCGTCACAACCCAGCGACTGGGCTGCCCCGCCCTGAGGAACACCTAAGGCTCCACTCCCTCACTACATAATAGCCGCAACCAGACTAAAACCAAAACAACAACAACAAAAAAACCCCACCAAAAATGGCTCAAACCAGAAAACAAATAAAAGCCCCAGAGCCAATTCCTCTAAGCAGTGAAGAGATAGCCAACCTGTCAGATGCACAGTTCAAAGCACTGGTCATCAAAATGCTCACAGAATTGGTTGATTTTGCTCACAAACTAGATGAAAAAATGCAGGCTACAATCCGTGAAATGAAGGAAGATGCATGGGGAACTGATAGAGATGGAAGGAAAACTGGGACTCAAATCAATGGAGTGGACCAGAAGGAAGAAACTAACAACTAAACAGAAGACGAGGAAGAAACAAGAATTCCAAAAAATGAGGAGAGGCTTAGGAACCTCCGGGACATCTTTAAACGTCCCAACATCCGAATTATAGGGGTCCCAGAAGGGGAAGAAGAACAGCAACGAGTGGAAAACGTATTTGAACAAATAATAAAGGAGAACTTCCCCAATCTGGCAAAGGAAATAGACTACCAGGACGTCCAGGAAGCTCAGAGAGTCCCAAAGAAGTTGGACCCAAGGAGGAACACACCAAGGCACATTGTAATTACATTAGCCAAGATTAAAATGAAGCAGAGAATTCTAGAAGCAGCAAGGGATAAGGGGACAGTCACCTACAGGGGAGTTCCCATCAGACTATCAGCTGATTTCTCAAAAGAGACCTTGCAGGCAAGAAGGGGCTGGAAAGAAATATTTGAAATCTTGAAAAGCAGAGACCTACATCCAAAATTGCTCTATCCAGCAAAGCTGTCATTTAGAATGGAAGGGAAGATAAAGTGCTTCTCAGATAAGGTCAAGTTCAAGGAGTTCATCATCACCAAGCCCTTATTATATGAAATGTTAAAGGGACTTATCTAAGAAAAAGAAGATAAAACTATGACAGTGAAAAGACAACAAACTCATAGCTATCAAGAACCACACCTAAAACAAAAGCAAACTAGGCAAACAGATAGAACAGGAACAGAACCACAGAAATGGAGATCATATGGAGGGTTAGCAACAGGGGCGTGGGAGGAGGAGAGAGGGGGAAAAGGTACAGAGAATGAGTAGCATAGATAATGGGAAAAAATAGGGGGAGGGCAAGAATAGTATGGGAAATGTAGAAGCTAGAAAACTTATGACCCATGGACATGAACTAAAGGGGGGAATGTGGGTGGGAGAGGGTGGGTAGGGTGGAGGGGAATGATGGAGGAGAAATGGGACAACTGTAATAGCATAATCAATAAAATATATTAAAAAAAAGAGAATGTTCAGAAGTAAATATTTACCATTTTGCTAGAAAATGGGCAATCCCACAGGTTATTTTGTGGCCTTGGTTACTTATTCTCTGTACTACTTTTGGATAAGTAAGGGCAGTTCTTGAAATAAGGGGAAAAAGTTGGTTTTACTTCAAATGGCAGAGTTCTTATATTTGCAAAGAAGCAATTATGGCTCAGATAGGATATGTTATTTTTTAATTCCTAATTCTGTTCGAGTTAGATGTTTGCTGAGACATAAAAATGTCAATTTAAATTTCCTCAGAAATGACAGGTTGGTATTCAAAAGTGTATGTTGTTTTACCATGATGGTTCTAAATCTATTTTGCGTGTTCATTTACTTCAATTTTTTAAAAAGATGACATGACTTGACAGTAGATTTTGGGTGCAAAAAATACTTCACATTTAAAAACAATATGTCAGTTAAAATAAATTACCAGCAAAACCTATAATAATTCAGAATTAAAATCTTCAGAAAGCAAGCACCTTCATTATTAGATTCTTCTTAAGGAATAATGACATTTATAAAATAAAGAGAACACCAGTTATACCTGCCTGAACTCAGGTAAAATAAGTTCAGGAAAGGCTCTAATGGTAACATTTAGTTAACCCAACATTAATGTGGCCAAGAGTTTGCTGTGACATCCACTTTGAGGTGCATGTAAACTTTGTCATTCTGGACTGAATCATAACTGATAATTGCTTTACCAGTGCATAATTCAGATAGTTCTAAATAAATCTGGCTTTTTAACAGAGACTCAAGTTAATAAAATATATCACGTTTGTGTTTATAGTTGAGGCAAAGAGCATTATTTATTTAGAAAGGGGATTCTTATCATCTGTGGGGGGACACAGGAAGATTGAATAGAAAACAAAATTGATAAAGAAAAGAAGCCACTTCTACTAGCTTACTCTGGAAAAGGAGTCTAAGCGAGAAAACAGACCCGCCGGAAGCATAGTGGACTGCTGTGGAGGTGGGGAACGCTGGAACAGGTGATTTTCTCTCTTCTCTGGTTATAACTTAATCTACTTATACTTAAAGGCCACTCTTACAAAAGCACAAACTGTACCATAAATTTGATGTGAGGCATATTCACATATTGCTTATCTTAAAAAAAAAAAGAACAGTGATGAAAGTAACTGTTGATGAGCAAATGGAGAGATAGAAAACATCCATGATCCCACTTACAGACCAAGATCTTCAATTTGGTGCACCCACATCTATTCTTTTCTTTACCTTTTCATAAAAATCTTATAATTTTAAGATGCGCATATAAATATTCATTGTACAGGAATATGATCATGTCATCATAAGTTTTTGTGAAATTTTTTCTTCTATCTAATGATTACATGAAGGCAGCTGAATGACAACAGAGATAGGTATTGGAAGAGAAAACTGTTAATACATGTATTTTTTATGTATATGACACAAAAAACAACCTTTTTATACCCATCCTCACAATTTCAACAGCTAAAGCAGATTTTGTTATCTTACCAACTTGCATATTTTCATTAATGGCATATGGTTGGCTTATACTTCCAAATATTCTTGTACATAATTTTTTCCAATGAGTTCTCATCATTCCAAATGCAGTTTTTATTCCATGAATATGCCAAAGCCCTGCATAGTACACTAAGGTACAAAGCAAAGCAAAACCAAACCAATTTTCCAAGTGTAAGATAAAGTCTGAGGTTAGCAATTTGGGATGGTGGGGCAAAGCCAAAAGCTCCATTTATGTGCATGTAAGCCTTTTTGGTATGGGCGTGTACCATGATTTCTATTTTCTTAAGCTACCAGTCTAATTAGTTTGTAAGCTCCCTCTTCTCATAAACGTTGGATGCAAAGGTTGGGAAGGGGTCACTGAGGACCAATATCAGATGCAGCAACTGAGCAAAACAAGATTCCCTGGGGATTGTTATAACGAAAGAAGAAAAATGGAGGGGGGTAATTCATTCAAATTCCTAAAATAATTTCACACATTTTAACATCAATATGCTTGTAAATTAATCTAGGTAGAGAATATGCCTTTATTTAAAATACTAAGGATGAATTCTAGAAACAGGGAAGTTGCTTTTAACAGAATTAGCCACTAAACTAATCTAAGCCCAAAGAGTAAATATTTAAAGAATAATCAATATGTGAGATGAGCACTTCAAAGCTTCTCGCTGCTTGCTTACACAGGTGCTCTGTGATCTCACCTCAGCTGTTTCCTCAAAATGACCTTTCTTCCCTCTGCCTCCATACGTAGTACGTTTCTCTTCCCTTTTCCTTTTCATTCTGTTTGACTACCATACCAAGTGTTGCTTTCACTCCTTAACTCATGGGATTTCTCTCCACTTCTTCATCGGTGACTCTCCCATTGATTCCCAGCTATATGGCTTCTTACCAGTTCACTCTACCCAGAAACCAACCAGCAGTGTTGAAAAACCACAGACAATTTCTCAGGGTTAAAAATTCAATGGACTTCTACTCTCAAGTCTCATGCTTTTGATTTTCTGTTATAACTGACCATTTGCTTCCCAACTTTTCTTGACATTCTCTTCCCTGAAGGCCAGGAGTTAGAAGCTAGGGGCCTACTCAGCACGTAATTAAGCCCAAAGATTTTTTTTCTTGTTTTTTTTCTCAGGGCCGGGCTGGGAAGTCAGTTCACACAGTCAGTCCTCACCTGCCCCTTCTCACATCACTGCCAACCACAGAGAAGGGCATGGTTACTGCTTTGGCACCACACTGCCATGGCTCCCCACTGCCATGGCCCCCCACTGACTTCTCTAATTCCCACTCCTCTTCCCAAAGAAAATTCAATAGCCATCCAGTTCTTTTTATGTCTACATATTTATCACCAACATTATCATTCACTTTAATAACGTCAAGTATTCGGTCTATGTAATGGTCCTAACCATGCCATTCTTCTGCCTTAACTTTGCTGCTGAATTCCAATCGTAGATTGCCAGTTGATTTCTAGATTTTGCCATCCAGACGTCCACCATCGTCCTCAAACTTACATGTTTCAAAGCAAGTGTATATACTTTTTAGAGGCATGATTATTTTTGCAGTTGTTCAGATTGAGACTTTGACTTCCTTTGAACCTTCTTTGCTTATCCAGTCATACCTCATTACTTACTAAATTTGATGAATAAGGAAATAAAGGGTTAAAGGATTCATGTGAGGCCATCCAGCTGTTGAGTAAAGATGTTCTTTTATAAAATCTAAGTTTCTTGATGGTCGAATTTAATATTCTTTTCTCCAAATTGGGCTACCTTCACACTAAGAAAATTTATTACATGTATGCAAAGATTTTTAACCCCCAAAATTTGAGTAAGCACTGTTTTCCTGAATATCAACATAATTTTAGGATGCTGAAAGTTACTTCCATTGACAAAAAAAAAAAAAAAAAAATAAGCATTCAACTAAAAGGTTTTATATTCACTATCCATTTTACAAGGGAAGGATAGATTTTATTTTTATTTTATTTTTTTTTTAAATTTTTATTTTCATTGTTGATCTTGTACAGTTTTCTGTCTTTTATTCTCACCCGAACCCGCCACCCCAGCCCTCCCCACCTCCCTCCCATTTCCACACCCCCCCATAGTTTTTGTCCATGTGTCCTTTATACTTGTTCCTGTAAATCCTTCCCCCTTTCCCCTGAAATTCCCTCCCCTCTCCCCTCTGGTGACTTTCAGCATGTTCCCAATTTCCATGTCTTTGGTTATATTATGCTTGTTTGTTTGTTTTGTTGATTAGGTTCCTGTTAAAGGTGAGATCATATGGTATTTATCTTTCACTGCCTGGCTTACTTCGCTTAGCATGATGCTCTCAAGTTCCATCCATGCTGTTGCATAGGGTATGAGCTCCTTCTTTCTTTCTGCTGCATAGAATTCCATTGTATAAATGTACCACAGTTTTTTGATCCATTCATTTACTGATGGGCATCTAGGTTGCTTCCAACACTTGGCTATTGTAAATTTTATTTTTAAAAATTCATTCGGAAAATGTTTGACTTGTGTCTGAAGGTAACCTAAGAGCGTAACAATGAAGATGATTGTAGCTAACATTTCTTGATGATGGATCTCATTAATCTTCATAACAACCCCGTGACATATGTATGTACTGGTATAATCCCTGTTTTATTGACAGGAAACTGGTGGCTTATGGACATTAAACAACATGTACAAGGTCACATAGTTAAAAGGAATGGAGCCAGAGTTATAACCCAGGTCCTTGGCCAGATTCCAAACTTTGTTTTCAGGTGAGTATGTGTCTGGGCCAAATTCATTCCATGTAATTCTGGTTCTCTCAGAGATACTGCATTTTGCAGCGTTATTCCTTTTTTTTTTTTTTAAGCCAGAACATCTTTTCAATACACTTCACTCCTAAATGAAAATGCTAATATTTTTCAGGAATTGGAAGAAGCAGGAAAGAATTGGCACCTCTCCTTGGCATTCTCTAAGGTACAGCAAAAAGCAGACTCCTCCAAGGCAAATTGCTTTTTGCCCAAGGAGCTATTGAGAATGTCTTGTTATTCCCAGTAGAGAGACCACATCTCTACTGTGAATATTAATTCAGGAAATATGTTCATAAAGGGATCGTACATGTGAGGAGAGCAGCTGTAGACACTCTTACAGCTCTTTTCTCCCTGGTGTCTTCTATACTCAGCTCAAATCCACATGGCGGCTCAGGCAACTCCTTGTCCTCGAGCAGTGGTGCCGGCTGTCAGGCTTGGCAGCACGTTTTTCTCCTCATGTCTTTCTCATTTCAACAGTTCATTTGGTTTTTCCCCATGGGTTCCTGTCCCCTTCTTAGAACCACTAACTTACTGATAAAGAGACTCTGCCTAAAGCACTTCTTGTCCTCCAGTCCATTGAAGTATTACAAGATCTGGAATTTTCCCAAACTATAAATTACTATTATAGTCTCCCTATACATAGCAGATTGTAAAAGCCAACACGATATACAGAATCACAGGCTAAAATTACAAATTGTCACCTCTGGGTTCTTTTTCCCCCCAGTTTAAAAAAAAATTTTATTGTTGTTCAAGTAAGATTCTATTCCATCTGATAGTCGGTCATCCCCTCTGGGCCTCTGTTCCCATGTTATGCAAAGGAGAGTTGACTAGATATCTAGAGTTCCTCCTATCTGAGGAATTTTCTAATATTTTATGTAGTAATAATAACATCTAACATGTATTGAGCATATTACCTTTTCCAAACACTGTATAAGTGCATTCTTTTCATTATCTAGTTTAATGTTCATGAGAACCTTATATGATATGTATTAGCATTATTGTACTTTTCCATTCAGAATAATGAAGCCTGGAGGTGTCGAATAACTTGCTAATGGCACTTACTAGTAAGTAGTTTCCATTGACATTGAGGCTACTCACAAATGTTTCAGCTTATCTTTTCTTCCAGGCCCTGATCAGACTTCATTTCCCTGGCCCCTCACCTCCTTTGAAGTTTGGCATGGCTATGTCAATTACTGTGGTCAGCCTTGGCTGGTATGGCTCAGTGGATTGAGTGCTGGCCTGCAAATTGAAAGGTTGGTGGTTCAATTCCCAGTCAGGACACATACCTGGGTTGTGGACCAGGTCCCTTTGGGGGCATGCAAGGGACAACTGATCTATTCTCTCATACATTGATGTTTCTTTCCTCTTCTCTCTCCCTTTCCCTCTCTCTGAAAATAAATAAAATCTTTTTAAAAATTGCTAAGATCAATGAAATGTGAACTTAAGTAATATGTATAATCTTGAACAAAAGTTTGAAAACTCTTTGTGAAATTTGCCACAGTTCTTTTTCCACATGTCATTAATGTTTCAGATGTTGATGTCAGCTGTGTCATTTTGGGTTCAGGAGTGGGGACAATACAGAATAGGGACCCCAGCCAATCGGCACTGAGTCTATAGCATGAGTAAAAAATAAATCTTTGTCTGTCTTGGGGTTGCTTATCATTTCAGTCTAACCTGGCCCATCCTGACTAATACAGTTCTGAAAGCATGACTTTTGACACTAGGTTTCACTGATTCTAAAACCCACAGGCTTAACCACCATTACGGGCTGCATTGTGTCCTCCCAAATTCATGTGTTAAAGCCCTAACCTCCTCAGCATGCGATTGTATTTGAAAAGAGAGCCTTTAGAGCAATGATTAAGTTAAAATGAGGCAATTAGGGTGGGCCTTATGCAATCTGACCAGAATACACAGTTCTGGGGCTGCAGGGCCACACTGACATGGGCTGCACAGGAATGGTGCATGTCACTTTTGAAGTATTTAAGTACAAAGGACAGCACTCTACATTTTATAAAGTGACATATTTTTCCTTTCAGTTTTTACTTTATACATCAGGACCCTGTTGTTTAGTTGTTCACTGACTTTCATGAGGTCAAGTAGTGTAGGAGACTGTTCTGCGTGGTGTGGGCCCAGCTCCCACTTGGAGATGCACAGGACCCACATCCACGGATAGGTTCTCCTGTGGGGAATCAGGCCTGCAATGTGCCTAGGACGCTTTGGGACTTGCTTTTGCTAAAATTCCCTCACCCTGAATTGAGATAGCTAGTGCTTATTGTAACTTCCTAAAATCCATGCTAAACCTTCCTAGGATGAGTGTAACCAGCTCAACCACTTTTCCGTTTTCATTTGCTAATATCCTTCTTCTGTGATGTGATTATTGGCATCGGATCCTTTGTTGTCTGTAAAAGGTAACCACCTAAAGCAAACCTGTGCATAGTAAATGAGGACCATCATGTAATGTGGGGAGAAACCCAATAAAGGCCCACCATGGCAAGGGCCAAGGTTTTTGCTCCCCTTGAGAGAAAAGTCATGCTGTCCCTTTTCCTCCACCGGACTCAGTAGTCCGTGTGAATGTCTCATTTCATCCATAATGACGCGGATACTGTGGGCCAGTGTCTGGATCAAAATAGCTACTGACAAGCAAAGCTAGAGTTTAAACATAGTTCTTTTGTTCTAAATGTATTTTTCTCTCTATTACACAGCCATCACCTCCCATTATAATTCTAGAGTTATATTCATAATTCTCAGAAGCACATTCACATAAACCCTGTAGAATGTAGTACCACAGATCATACTAGTGACTAGGCAAGATCTCACATTCCAGACATTCGGATCTTTATCCCCACCATTCAAATGAAACAGAAACGTAAGAAGAATTAACTTAAGCAATTATTCTCCCTGTTCAGGTTTTAAAGGCAATGTTTTTTGTTTTTCAAGTTCTGGACAATTATCTAAGATATTTACTGGAGGCAATGGAAGGCCAGAGAAATGCTTCTGCTACCATCAAGTTCACTAAAGATTTGTCCAGGGCAAGTTCTACAGACATGGCCTATTAAAGCTGAAAGGGATCCTAAAATTGTTTTACCTGGTTCTCCTATTTATAGATGTGGATACAGAGCTCAGAAAAATGGCATCATTTTTTTAAAATTACAGTTTGCATTCAATATTATTTTGTATTGGTTTCACTGTGCAGCATAGACAAATACATAACTTACAAAGTGTTCCTCAGGCATTTCAAGTACACGCCTGGCACCGTGCACAGTTATCACAATATTAGTGACCATATTCCCTGGGCCGTGCTTCACATCCCTGTGACTGTTCTGTAATTACCCATCTGTACTTCTCATTCCCTTCGGCTTTTTCTTTCAGCCCCCCAAGTCCCCCCCATCTAGCAACCACCACTCTGTTCTCTGTAAAAATGGCATCACTTTTAACACTGACAAATAAATCCCAACCTAATGGACACTAAGAGTATATATTTCTTGTTAAATTTTATTTTTGAGTTTATCTTTTTGTTTATATTATAACTTTAATATTTTCCCCTTAATATTTGCTGTTTTGGAAGCTCTTTCCTCTATAATAATTGGCCTGTTAGAGTTTATTTCTTTTCTGGTATCCATTTTTATTATTATTAATGACATTTGCTATTAATAAAGTAGTAAGTACCTATAAAACCACCACTCACTCGAACCAAAAGCTAGGGCCCTGTCCATAACCTGCTACAGATAAACTAATAGACCTCTCCATCGGATTTCTTGGCCTCATCTTTCCCTAGATAACTATCGTGCTGAATCTCAGGTTCATCCTTTCCTTCTAGCTTTCCTCACTATTTGGGTTTATTGCATCTATGTGTTTTTCCTAAAAAGTGTATGTGTGTGTGTGTGTGTGTGTGTGTCTAGAAATAATTTGCATTAGGAATGTTCACTTTTCATTCCTTTACTTTTTTGCTCCTTTCTTGTCCTCTCTCCCCCTAATAATGGTATCTTGGAGCAGGAATCGACTGTCTGTTTTTCTCAACAGACTCTTTTTCTGACCAACTTGACACTCTCAGGTTTCAAATTCCAGAACCTTTACCTCTCACTTTCATTTTGATGAGGCCATACATAGATTTCTAATCTCTGCTCACCTCTAGCCACATCATCTTAATTGCTAATTTATTTGGACTTTGTTCTTTGTAGTCACAATGTTTAAAAAAATCTTTTATTGGTTCTAGAGAGAGGTGAAGGGAGGGGAAAGTGATAAAAATCAATGTGAGAGATAAACATCTTGCACGTGCCCTACTGGGGACTGTGCAACCCCGCCACGTGCCCTAACCAGGAATCAAACCAGCGACCTTTCAGTTTGCAGGATGACACCCAACCGACTGAGTCACACCGGTCAGGGCTGTAGTCACAATTTTTAAAGTTAATTAAAACACACAATGAAGAAGTCACGGTTCGGCTAAGTAAGGACAAGTAGTGGAGATAATATTTAAATTAGAAGAAGAATTTTACACAGAAGAGCCGCCTTTCTAGGCACAGATAACAAAACTGCATGTTTATAGGAAAAATTAAATTTTTATTTTTTCTAACCTAATATTGGTTGAGTGCTCTCTGTTACTTATAGCTGAACCTAATTATAACCAAAACACTGGTGTCTGTGTGTCATATAATAATAATGACTAACATTAAAGGGTCATTATGTTCCAAGTTCATTGCTAAATACCAAACATCTACCACCTCTTTTAATCTTCACAGTGATTTTCTGACTTGGTTGTTGTTATCATTTTCACTTTTAAGTGATGGAATTGAAGTTTTTTTTTTAAGTACTGACTTTTTAAAATTTTTTTAAAGATTATAATTTATTTTTTAGAGAGGGGAAGGGAGGGAAAAAGAGAGGGAAAGAAACATCAATGTGTGGTTTCCTCTCATGGCCCCTGGGGACCTGGCCGGCAACCCAGACATGTGCCCTAGACTGGGAATCAAAGGGGCCACCCTTTAATTCACAGGCTGGCACTCAATCTATGGCGCCACACCAGCCAGGGCTAAGTACCAAGTTTTTGTAACTACAGTTGGTAAGTGATTGAGCTGGATTTATAAACCCACTTACCTATCCCTTCTGCCTTCTCTTACAGATGCCTGTAAACACATGTAGATTGTATATGTTAATTACAGACCACTAACCTATTGGCTTGATGAAAAGACTTTTTAATTATCACTTTGTTTCAATTTCTCAAAGATCTGGTGGAAGGACAAAGAGCTGGTGGAAGGACAAGACTCTGTTTCCACCTTAGCAAGGATTTTTGTTCCTTGAACTTGTAAAAGGCACACTACCAGAGACCCATCTAACTCATCTTTCAGGTGTAAGTAGCAGTGTTTACCCTAATGACTCTGTGAGGGTTTGCTTCAGGGTTCAGAGAAGTATTGGAGCACAATTTAAATGACTGGATCTTGCTCTTTTCAATCTTTCTGGTAATTTTACCCATTAGGAACTACTTCTGGCTCTTGCAGTGTGACCTGGCTACGGTGACTTAACAATTAGGACTGTTGATTATTAGGAGGTGAAAAGGAGCTCCTTCCAGCTGAATCAGGCCCCTTTAAGAGCTTTCCAGGGTATGCCATGCAGTACCTTTGCTTCTGTGTCTCCTCATGCACCCAAAGCAAAGAAAGTTTGGAAGTTCTGTCATTTAGCTTGGTACATGACTGTCCCCAATATAATCTGTTGCTAAGGAAAAGAAAAAGGACAGAGATGGGATAGGCCACCAGCAGTCTTGACCAAAGTAGTAATCCACATGGGTAGAGCACACAGGCTCTTCCATGTGGAAGAGGCTCTTCATTATTGACCCTGCTTATCCCCGAGTGGGGACCTTCACAGAGAGTGCGGAGGGCCTCAGCCAACATGCCCCTCCACAAACTCTCATCTTTTGAAGGTCAACATGTCAGGCAGAGAAGAATAAGAGAGTAAAGATCCTGGAGAGAATGGGCTCCTGCAGTTGGAGTTCTTTATTGATTGAGATGACAGCTCTGTTATTAAAAGAAAGTTTTATCACATAGGTGATGCTGCTGCCCTGGGAACCTGACACATGTATTCATTTTAGATGGCCCTATTGAAATCAACACAAAGTAAAAATCTATAAAGTCTTTTTGTGTAAAAGTTTTACACAAAAATTTATATTGCTATTAGGTCAAGTTTTTTAAATTTAGTATTGAAATTTTCAAACATTGCTTTTTTTTTTTTTTTTTTTAGTTTACTTGGTCTATCAATTCTGAGAGGAGTATATGTATAGTTGTGAATTTGTTCCATTTTCCTTGTATTTCCATAAGCTTATGCTTTATTTCAGTACTGTGCATTTAGGGGCATAAAATCTCATGACTGTTTTATCTTTTGGGAATGATTCTTATCATATTTTCCCCTTTATTGCTTTTAACTTTGATTCTATTTGTTATATTTAAAATATGTCTATACTTTTTTATTGTTGTTATTATCACATTCACCTAATATATCTTTTGCCAATTTTTTTTTACTTTTTGACGTTTCATTGTGATATTATTTTACTACTCTAATCTGAGTTTCTCTTTTAATATTACTGATTATTAATAGCTTGGGACTTTTATACCATTATATTTTGCTTTCTTGCTATTTTCTTACTTTTTCTCTTTATACCCTTTTTGTTAGATAGACCTAGTTGTCTTTTATTTTATTTATATTATTCATTAAAAGTACACATACTATGTCTTTTCTTCTAGTAGTTAACCTTATTTATAAAACATTTTAATTTTATTTTTGTCAAACTAATACTTTCACATAAGTTACAAAAAGTAGATGGTGCTAAAAATCTCATAGAGAAAATCAGAAGTTGTCTGTAATGGTTCACCATAGTTTTACCACATCTTCCTCATCGGATGGGGAGAGAGGCAAGATGAGCTTCCGGACAGACTGTGTCAGGTGCTGGCTATCTGGTCTTCTGGTTTCTCCAGGTGTGACAGCCACCAGGATGTCTGCTTTGTCCCTGGGCATTCCACACATGGCTCCAATGTGTGGCAGGTGCCTCTCTTGGTCTCTTCTTGGCACAGCCACCGTCTACTTCTACTTTGGTGCCTTAACCCTTCCCCTGTTTCCAGAGAGCTCCCTCCTGCTCCTTCCCCCTCTCAATCACCACACTGTTGTCCATGTCCATGAGTTCTTTTTGCTCTTCTAAAACCCCTCTAAAGCCACCCATGACCTTGGCAGCAGTTCTTTGTTGTAAACTCTTTCCATCAGTTAGGGATTTCTCACCTTCTGGCCCACAGCAGACACCAAGTACCCCTTCTCATTTTTAAGCACCATTAGCGAGAGAGTCTGTCATTGGGATTAATGGTAGGCAGAAACATGGGCTCAATCCACCCTACTGAGTCAAATTCTAAGTATTCTGTTGATCACTAATGAAAAAATTAACATGTTTCCATTGGGGGACTTCTGATTTGTTTGGTAAGATCAAATGAGGAGAGGAAGCAAGTTGGACCCTTAGACTCTAAAATCTAGGAAACATGTATGAGAATACTATCATGTCATATATGACATCCCAGTTTCTGCCTTTCCAAATTGTGGGGGGGACTCCACCTGCAGAGGCCCCCCTCCACCATCCACCACAATGAGAATAACTTCACCAAGACATAATCTGTTTGGGGAGGAAAGGTAGTCAGTCTCTCAAAGGAGTAGGGCCTTGAGCCTATTCCTCAATTGGCTTTTATTGGGTTTAATTTGCATAGGAAAACAGGGTGTATATGTAAAACTCATCAGCCATTGTCAGGCAATAAAGATCAAACAGATAACATTCAAAGAACTAAGAGGGCTTATCCTGAGTCAGCGTCAGATAGCTAAAGGGCCATAAAACTTTGGGGAACAAACTCATTTTATGCTCGGACCCTTATCATTTGAATTGAGGGTATTAGCAAGGCAGGTTTCACAGGATTTTATGCATTCTTTCTTAGGCCTGATCACCCCAGGGAACCACCCTTTCCAGCACTGAGCCGCACCCACCTCCGGCACTGTTTTAGGTTTAAGTCAGGTGGGGGACGTGGGCAGCTAAGAGATTGGGAGACTACTTACAGACAGAATGAGGACTCAGGCTATGTCAAAGTCGAGGGGTGAGGGTCCATCACTCCCTTTTTATAGTCCCCCAAGTCCTTCCCTGATGTCCTCTTTTCGACCATGCCTGTCTTCGGTCATCCCTCCCTTGAGGAATCTTACCCGTCATTGGCTAACCAGTTATCCACCTGGGCCCAAGCAGGGTGAAGTAAAGGGGACAGAGGCTGCACCCCTGCTGGGAAGATAAGCTTTGTCTCCTTAGTGGCTTATGGTTCCAAGGTCTTTTTACTCAGCCTTAGTCATGGGTGGTTACAGCTTCTGAAACCAGTCAGGGCAGTTCCCAACACCAAATCCCTTCCTCTGGCTTGCTCATGTCCTACCACCCCACATCCACTGTTCTTTTTGGTTCCCATATCTGTCATGACTTGAAGCAGGAAACATTTCAATAGTAACTCTCTTTAAAGGTGCAAGAGTTGATGGATAAATCAATAAATAGAACAATGATCTGGGAGATATCACTCAACAAAATCCAAAGGAACTTTATCCTCAATATTCTGAGGAGAATGTGGTTTTGATTTGAACTGAGGATTGTATCTCAAAGATTCTCAGTGTAGTAGAAGGAGCATGGGTTTGCAGCCTGGTGCTGCTCTTACCACTAGTTTACTTTGGGCCATTTACCTAATGTCTTCGAGTCTCACTTTCTTAATCTGTAAAACTGGAATAAGAATATTTTCTCTGGCCTTGGCCACATGGCTTAGTTGGTTAGAGCATCATGCATACATACACCGAAAGGTTGTGGGTTCAATTTCCAGTTAGGGCACGTACACAGGTTGAGGGTTCCATCCCCAGTCCAGGCATAGATGAGAGGCAACTAATCAATGTTCCTCTCTCACATCAATGTTTCTCCCCCCCGTCTTTTTTTTTTCTCTCTCTCACCAGTAAACGTATCCTCAGGTGAGAATTTCTCTAAAATTATGTGCAACTGCTACCCTGTACACTGTAGCCCAAACCACTATAATCTCTCAATAGAATTTTGCAAAAGCTCCTGAATGGTTTCATCACCTTCACCGTTTCTCCCCCATCCTCTACATCCCGCCTAGCAGCCTGTCAGATTAGGCCATTCTCCAGGACTGAGTGGTTCCTTCATTTCTCTCCATAGGAGATCGGGTCCTTTGTCACCTCTCTGACCTCCTCTCACTCACTGCATGCCAGCTACTCAGGTCTCCTTGGTATCTCTCAGTCACACCAGGCAGCTCCTACACCTGACACCTTGGCCCTGGCTCTACTTCCTGCCTGGGGTGCTCTTCTCCAGACACCCACAAGGCTTTTTTTACTAACATGTCACCCTCCTAGTCAGGCCTTTCATTGACACTCCATCAAAATATTCAGCTTTCCCCTGCTACTTCTTCTGCACTGCTTTTTCCTCTTAGCAATTAGCACTAGTTAACTTACTATATATTTTACTTATTTATGTTTGTTATTGTCTGTTTCTACAACTAGAATGGAAGTTACATGAGGAAAATAATGTTTTAAAGGTTCTGATTGCCACTATCTTAGCCGTAGGAATTGTTTCTGGTCCATAGTAGATGCTCAGTGTATATGAGTTAAAGTGAAAGGCAAAACAATACAGTGCAGCAGTGAAGAATGCAGCTTCAGAAACCAGACTCTGTAATTTCCACACAGCTTTCATACTCACTAGGCTGAACCTTGGACAAGTTACTTAACCTCTAGGGCCTTAGTTTTTTCATCTTTGCTAGGGAACTGGTACCAGTGGCTATACATAGATTTGTTGGGGGTCAGTTAACAGTGTGTAGAGCCATGATTGGGCATATAGTAAACCATAAGCAAGAAATAGATTTTGTGGTCAACATGTCTAGCACACAGTAGGTCTTCAGTTTAATAGTTATGGTTATTATTAAACTCAATCTATAAATCTGGGGGCCTCAGAGAATGGGCAGGCTTAAGAGGTGAAATTATCTGATGAGAACTAAACAAGCCAAGCTTGTGAGCTAACAAAGGTATTTGTAGCTAAGATGACCATCTCTAATACAAGTATACATATGTGGTTTATGATAATACCATCTATATCCAAACAGCTGATTGAGCACAATATGATTGAAAGAGAAATGACACCACTAGAACAAGGGTCCAGGTTGTGGTCACAACACCAGTCAACTCAGAAGGCTCACATCATCTTGCAAGGAGTACAGAGTATAATTAGCCAGAGGCCTTCTTATCACAGCTGAATAAGGAGGCAAGCACAAGGTATTATTAACTGTCCCATAAGCAAAGGCCCATATAAGCAAAGTTATCCTGTATCAGCAAATTCCTTTGCAGACCTATCCAGCGACAGAGAGAGCAATTCCTGGCAGCAAAGGAGCAACAAAACACATGATTCCTAAACAATGAGGAGAGGACAGTGCCTCCCCTTCATCTGACTACTTTCACTTATGATTTGGAGTTTCTAGAGGGTTGGTATTGATAATTACTGTTCTTAAATTACATTAGCTGTTAGGAAATCTAAAGGAATTATAGTCCTTTTTGTGATTATACTTATAGAATAATAGCTGGACAATGGAAAAAACTTTAAATGAGTTTGGTTTTTGAATAATCAGTTTTACTGACCAACTCTTTGCTGATTCAGCTGGGTATTGGACCATCATGGAGAATACACACACACACACACACACACACACACACAGTCTTTTTTATAAAAGGAAAAATCCTATTCATATTTTAAGCAAAGTGGCGCAATGCAAACTTCCAGGAGAAAAGGGATACCTATATTCTAGTACATTTGCAAATTAGATGCAGAGAAGAAATTCATTACTTTAATAGGTAATCATCATGAAAGATTTTTTTTTAATCCTCACCTGAGGACATATTTTTTTGCTGCTTTTAGAGAAAGAGGAAGGGAGAGAGAGAAATATTGATGTGAGAGAAGCATCAATCGGTTGCCTCCTGTATATGTCCAGACCAGGAAATGAACCCGCAACCTTTCGGTTGTTGGTTGATGCTCCAACCAACTGAGCCACACCAGCCAGGGCTAGGAAAAAATTTAAATAATAAGATTTTAAATCCCATTATAAAAGTAAAACTTGTACATGAAAAAGTTCACCCAGTATAGAAAAGTCTTGATTACAACGTAAGTTTACAACTGCCCAGCCACTCAGTCTGCATCCTAGAGGTCAGCTTTAGTAACAATCTTCTGGGTAAACTCCTAGAAGATTTTTTTAACTATTTGAGTAGTCTGCTTTTTTTAAAAATTAACAATAACACTTGGAGAATTTTTTAAGAGAAAATATATTTAGCTCATGAATTCTAACATTGCATAATATTGTATTTTATGGACTTGCCAGAAATGTATTTACCTTCCCTCTCATGGTAACACTTAGTGTTTCTCTTCTCCTATGGTCCTCAAGTCTCGCATCATGTTTAAAAGTCATTTGTAAGTCTAAGCAATAACAGTGACTTTCTTTTTTTTAATTTACATTGTATTTTTTCCATTACCATTTAACCCCTTCTACCCTCTACTCCCTGCAATCACCCCACTAATAACAGTGATTTTCAAACTTCAGAGTGAGTAGGGATTATCTGTAAAGCTTAATTAAAGCGAGGATTCCTGCTCTGGCAGGTGTGGCTTGGTGGATTGAGCGCTGTTTTGCGAACCAGGGGGTCATCTGTTGGATTCCTGGTTGGGACAGGTGACTGGATTGCAGACTGGGTCCCCAGTAGGGGGCGCATGGGAGGCAACCACACACTGATGTTTCTCTCCCTCTGTTTCTCCTTCCGTTCTGTCTAAAAATAAATAAATAAAATCTATTTTTTAAAAAGTAACGATTTCTGAGCTTCATCCTTACAGAGTCCATTTTGGTATGTCTGAAGCAAATCCAATAATTTTGACTTTTTAATAGGCACCCCAGATCGTTCTGGTGCAAGTGGTTCCTACTCCTACTGTGAGTACTATTGAAACAAAACAAGGAACCTCCTTAGTTCCAGCAAACCTTGTAGAGCTGTTGCTATGTTCCATAATCTGTTTGTGTGCTGGGAGTGCACACATTAATAATACAAGGCCCCTGCTCTGACAACGGAAAGGACAAGTAAACTAGCCAATGCCACACTTTGGGGGACACATAGTAGAGGTGCCTACAAGGTGCTGAAGCCGGGGAAGGAAAGATTTATCGGCAGGAGTCAAGGGAGGCTTCACAAGGGAGGCTGCAGCTGAGCAGAACAGTGCTGATTGCCAAGGGTTTTCCAAGGAGGTGGTGTAGAGCTAAAGCTAGCAGACAGAAGGGATACCGTATGAACAGTCACGAGGCAGAATGCAATGATCAGCGGAAGAGTCTGTCGGAAAAAAAATAATGGTAATAATGGTCACATAACTGAGGGTGCCATGTTAAAGAGTGTACTTATCTGTGGTTATGGAAGCTATGAATTATTTTGAAGAAGGAAGTAACAGGGTTCAGCTTGCATTTTAAAAATCACCCTGGCTACAGTATGAAAACAGATTCAAGAAGTCATGTAGCTGGTGGCATGGAGATTCATTTAAAGGCTATCACAAAATCATGTCCAAATAATGATAGATTTTTGAAAATGTGTAAAAAGAAAAGAAAATGTAAAAGGATCTTCATATAATTTTGGGTAGAGAAAATGCTTTTTATGTATGTTATAAAACTCAGGATTCAAAAAAGAATGATAAATTAGATGACATAAAAATAGAAAGTTCTGTGTGTCTAAAAAATGAAAAAAGATCAAAATACAAACAATAAACTGGGGAGAATGCTTGCAACGCATACCACAGGGGCTAATTTCCTTAATATGTGAAAATCTCTGCGAATCAATGAAAATAAGCCAATGATCCTCCAGAAGCACATATGAAGCATAAGTAGCCAGTTTACAACCAAAAATGGCTTTTAAATTTCAAAAATTGTTTATCTCTTTTAAAATTAGAGCCAATGCAAAATAAAACTATACTAAAGTACTCTTTTTACCTTCCAAACCCTCAAAAATGTTTAAGAAAATAATATTCACTGAACAAATACAAGAAATTTAAGGACATGAACTGATAAAATGGTTGTCATGCAGATAAATGTAAAATCCAAATGCACCAAGCACAGGATGGGGACAGGACATCTATGCAACTGCCCATGTGGAAAAATGTCTAAGATCTATTGACAATAAGGTTAAAGCTGATAAAAATATGCTCAATATCATCCCATTCATATAAAAATGTTTTTACATAACTTCACAAAATTTGAACAGTTTTACAACGTATGTTCACAAAGTAAACAAAAATAAACAAAAGTGTCTATTGGGCTTTTAGGCTGGCATACCTTCCTTGTGCAGTAAATAAAGAACACGTTTTAGATTCATACATAGCTGAATTTCAATCCTTCCCATTGAATGACTAAGGTAAATAATTTAACCTCTATGATCTTTCATTGTCCTAACAAGTAAATAAGGTAATTTGGTCCAGTGTCAAAGTTTGAGAGGATTAGAGAGACATTAAAGCAATTAGCAGGATGCCTGACACAGAATCTGTGTTTAATTAACATCCAGTCTCTTCCCCTTCCCCTCCTCCTTCCTAGCCCCACCCCACCCCCCGCTTCCCATCACATCAGACCACTTCTCCACTAGTGTATCATATGGGACTGAGAAGCTGATGGAGGGTAATTAATTATCAAGAGAGATAATAATGAGAGAGTCCTTAACAGACTTAAAGCTCTGGAATTTAAAGCCACTTGAGGCAGTCCCAGCAGAGCATGGGAGTAAAGATGGGATAGCAAGAACTAGAGTTTCAAGCGCAGGGAAGAAAAGGGGGCCCCGGGGTTGGTTACAGCGAAGCAGTGCTGGGCAGGCAGACCAGGTCAGCAGTAGGCCAGGTCTGTTGCAGGAACTTCCAGAAGATATTCACACCTGAAGCACATGTTCAGAAATATCTCCTTGGGTAAAAGGAGGAAAGTAAGAGGCAAATTGAGGATTCTCTACTCGGAGCCAGAGTAGGAGCAACGGCCAATGCTGAATCAAGGAAATCACAGTCCCAACTAGATCCATGCATGTCAGAGGACCTGGAGCTGGAGACAGAGAGCAAATCAGAGCAGTCCTCTGGCAATGGGCTATGGAGATAACTGGAATATTCACCAGCTTCATTCCTCAGCTAGCTTGCTGCTCTGAGGAGCCAGGAAGACTTAAAAGCAACAGGTAAGTGCCTGGCTAGGAGTTTTCTAGCTGTGGGGAGCCAAAAATTAATGTTACAGAAATCTCTTTACAAATGAAACCAAAACTATTTAGCAACATAAGAGAAGGTTAGCAATTCCTTGCTCTAAGGAGCAAAGGTCAATTTTATGAAATGACCTCCAACACATATATGTATTAGTCAGGATTCTGCAGAGAAACAGAACATGTAAATATAGATATAGATGTAACTTATTACAGCAATTGGCTCATACAATAACGGAGTCTGAGAAGTCCCACGCAAGCTGGAAAACAAAGAAAGGAGTGGTGAGTTCAGTCCAAAGGCCTGAGGATCAGGAGAGAAGATGGCGTAAGTCCCAGGATGAGTCCAAAAGCCCAAGAATGGGATGGAGTGAGATGATGGTCTAAATCTGGATACAAGTCCAAAGGCCAGAGTACCAGGTGCACCGATGTCCAAAGGCAAGAAAAGATGGATGTCCCAGCACAAGCACAGAGCAAATTTCCCCTTCCTCACATCTTTGTTCTAATTACATCCTCAGTTGATTAAGGCGAGAATGATCTTTACTCAGTTTACATTGGTTTTACAGAAACATACTCAAAAACATACCCAGGAATAATGTTTTACCGATTATCTGGGCATCCCTTAGTCCAGTCAAATTGACAATAAAAATAACCATCACACTATGAAATAGCCCCAACCACTAAAGGCAAGTCATTTGTCATAAAATTGGGTGAGTAAAATATTTTTCTGAGGATAAAGAAAGAAATAGATATCTTAGGTTTCAAAGAAACTGCAATTGGGTAAAAACTAGAGTCAGAAACAGGCTACCTGGTCTCATCCTCAGAACTTCTCTCTCTTCTTTCTCTCACACCTGATATTCTTATTCATTGCTGTGGTTTTAAATACTACCCATAGTCAATGGCTTGCCCACTTTATCTATAATACTTTTTTCTACCTCAGCATGAATGCCTTCCTCACTTTGCTTAGGTTCTGAGGTTTAATATTTTTTAATAAAAGCTCAACTTAATATATAATTACAGAAATAAAAATTAAATTAAAAAGCTAGGATGAACATAGATGCAAAAATTTATTTCAACATCATATTGGCAAACTGAATCCAAAAAAATTATATGCTATGACCAATTGGGATTTATCTCAGGTCTGTAAGGCTGGATCAACATTTGAAAATTAATCGATGTAATCAATCACACCACAGGCTAAAAAGGAAAAGTTACAGGATCATATCAATATACACAAAAAAAAACATTTGAAAAATCCAACATTCATTCATAATAAACACTCTCTATAAAATAAAAATAAGGGGAGACTTCCTCAACTTAAATAATTTCTACAAAAAAACCTACCACTAGCATCATACTTCCTGATGCTAACCTCAAAGCTTTCTTACTAAGATCATATATAAGACAAGAATGTCCCCTCAATCATTAGTTTTGAACATCACACCAGAAGTCTTAGCTAATGTAATAAGACAAGAAAAGGAACTAAAATGTGCACATATTTGAGAGAAAGATATAAAGCTGTCTTTGTTAGCAGATGACATGATCGTCTACGTACAAAATCTGAAAGAATTGACAAAAATTCCTCCTGGAACTAATAAGTGATTGTAGCATGGCTGTAATACAAAGTTAATATACAAAAATCAATTGCTCTTCCAATATACTGGCGATGAACAAGCAGAATTTAAAATTAAATGCACAATACCATCTACACTAGCATCCCCCAAATAGGTATAAATCTAACAAAATATATGCAAGACCTATGTAAGGAAAGCTACAAAACTTTGATGAGCAAAATCAAAGAGCTAAACATATGGAGAGATATTCCATGTTCATGGATAGGAAGATTCATTATTGTCATGATGTTGGCTCTTCCCAACATACTCTATAGAGTCAATGCAATCCCAATCAAAATTGCTGCATGTTATTTTGTGGATATCAACAAACCGCTTCTAAAGTTAATATGCAGAAGCAAAAACCCAGAATATATAACATAATATTGAAGGAGAAAAACAAAGTTGTGGAACCAACATCACCAACTTTAAGACTTACTATAAAGCTACATTAATCAAGACAGTATATGAGTGGCAAAAAGACAGGCAAATTGATCAATGGTACAGAATAGAAAGCCCCAAAATAAATCCACCTCTAAATATAGTCAACTGATCATGACAAAGGGGCAAAAGCAATGCAATGGGGCAAAGACAATCTCTTCAACAAATCGTGTTGGAACAACTGGACATCCACATGCAAAAAGAATGAATTTAGGCACAGACCTCACAACCCCTCTCCAAAATTAACTCAAAATGGATCAAAAACCTAAATGTCAAAGCAAAACTATAAAACTCCTAGAAAATAATATGAGAAAACCTAAATAACTTGATATTGAGATGGCTTTTTAAATACAACACCAAAGGCATCATTCATAAAAGAAATAATGGATAAGCTTGACTTTATTAAAATAAAAAACCTTGGCTCTGTGAAAGACAATGTGAAGAAAATGAGAAAAAAGCCACAGAGTAGGAGAAAGTATTTGCAAAAAACACATTTCATAATGGAGTGGTATCTAAAGTATAAAAAAAAAAACCTCTTAAAACTCAACCGTAAGAAAACAAACAACGCAACTGAAAATGGGCCAAACACCTTAACAGACACCTCACCGAAGAGACATACAAATGTTATATGAAAAGATGCTACACATCTTATGTTATAAAAGAAATTCAAATTAAAACCACGGTGAGCTATTACTACATGTCTATTAAAATAGCCCAAATCCAGAACACTACAACACAAATTCTGATGAGGATGTGGAGCAACAGGAACTCTCATTCATTTTTGATGGGAATGCAAAAACAGTACAGCCATTCTGGAAGACAGTTTGATGATGTCTTACAAAACTAGGCATACTCTTACCATATGATCCAGAAATCATGCTCCTTTGGTATTTACTTAGCCAGAGGAGTTTAAAACATATGTCCACACAAAAATCTACACATTGATGTTTATAGAAGTTGTATTCATAATTTTCAAAACTTGGAAGCAACCAAAATTTTCTTCAGCAGAGGAGTAGATAAACAGTGATACATCCAGACAATGAAATATTATTCAGCACTAAGAAATGAGCTATCAATCACCAAAAAATGAGCTATCAGTTGATTAGACTTCATTTTAGGTCATAGAGGGACCTAAAATGCATATTACGAAGTGAAAGAAGTCAAACTGAAAAGTCTACATATGGATGATTTAACTGTATGTTACTTTAGAAATGGCAAAACTTTGAAAATGAATAAAGATCAGTGGTTGCCAAGGATGGTATTGGGAGGGAAGAGATAAATGGTCAGCACTCAGAGGATTTTTAAGGCAGTGGAAATAGTCTCTATGATATAATATGGGTATATGTTATTACTTATTTGTCTTCGCCCATAAAATATATATTACCAGGGCCTTGTGGTCAAGATGGCAGGATTCCTACAACCACATTAAAATTACAACTAAACTACACAACAGCCATCATTCAGAACTACCTGAAATCTAGCTTAACAGAAGAATTATAAATAGGGATATACAGAAGAAGCCATGTCAGGATGGCAGGAGGGGTGAAGACCTAGAACAAGCTGGTCCCACATCCACATGTGGCGATTGAAAATCCTGAGGGAGACCTTAGCTGCAGAGGTCCCTGCTAGGGAGTGAGGGTTCCCAGCCCCACACTACATTTCCCCACCCAGGTTTCCAGTGCCAGGAAGAGGAGTCGCCATAATTTCTAGCTGTGAAAGCCACCAGAGATTGTGGCTGAGTGAGACAGAGGGCTTCTGGAGTCTCTGACATTCCTCTTTTTTTTTTAATTTTTATTTTAATTGTTGTTCTTATACAGTTTTCTGTCTTTTACTCCCCCCTAGCCCACCGCCCCAGTCCTCCCCACCTCCCTCCCATTTCCACCCCCCATAGTTTTTGTCCATGTGTCCTTTATACTTGTTCCTGTAAACAAGTATATATAACCCTTCCCCTTTTCCCCTGAAATTCCCTCCCCTCTCCCCTCTGGTGACTGTCAGCCTGTTCTCAATTTCAATGTCTTTGGTTATATTATGTTTGTTTGTTTGTTTTGTTTATTAGGTTCCTGTTAAAGGTGAGATCATATGGTATTTGTCTTTCACTGCCTGGCTTATTTCGCTTAGCATCATGCTTTCCAGTTCCATCTATGCTGCTGCAAAGGGTAGGAGCTCCTTCTTTCTTTCTGCTGCATAGAATTCCTCTTAAAGGGTCCATGTATGCACTTGATCAGACTCACTCTCAGCTCTAGCACTGGGACAGCAGCTTGAAACACACCAGGGACAAATGAAGTGGTGCTGAATTGTCTGGCTTTGGGGTGATAGCTGGAGGGGCAGCTTTCTCCCAGAGGGAAGTACTGTCAAGAGCCATTGTTCCTTTGCCGACCTTTCTCCCTTGAAGGCCCAGGCCATACCACAGTCTTCATCAACTTAGCTAACAATATTTTCCCTATCCTGGTGACTTCCTGAGACCCCAACCCACACAGAAACAAGAATTCAATGAAAATGAGGAGAGTTTAAGAAAACTCTGGGACATTTCCAAAAGGTCCAACACCCAAATCATATGGTTGCCAGGAGAAGAGGAAGACCAAGAAATTGAAAACATTTGAAAAAATAATGAAAGAAAAGGTTCCTAACTTGGTAAAGGAAATAGACATACAAATCCAGGAAGCACAGAGTCCCAAACAAGTTGGACCCAAAGACGTACACACAAAGACACATCATAATTATATTACCCAAGATTAAAGATAACGAGAGAATCTTAAAAGCAGCAAGTCAGAGAGTTGCCTACAAAGGAGTTCCCATTAGACTATCAGCTGATTTCTCAAAAGAAACTTTGCAAGCAACAAGGGACTAGCAATAATTCAAAGTCATGAAAAGCAAGGACCTACAGCCAAAATTACTCTATCTAGCAACACTATCATTTAGAATTGAAAGACAGGTAAAGTGATTCCCAGACAAAGTAAATCTCAGAGTTCACCATCACCAAGCCCTTATTGTATGAAATGTTAAGGGGACTTA
This sequence comes from Glossophaga mutica, assembly GCA_039655065.1. Taxonomy (NCBI): domain Eukaryota; kingdom Metazoa; phylum Chordata; class Mammalia; order Chiroptera; family Phyllostomidae; genus Glossophaga; species Glossophaga mutica. Next base: position 147,405,675 of record CM077303.1, on the reverse strand, counting down.
TCTAAGAAAAAGAAGATCAAAACTATGAACATTAAAAAGACAATGAACTCAAAACTATCAACAACTGAATCTAAAAAACAAAAATAAACTAAGCAAACAAATAGAACAGGAATAAAATCATAGATATGGAAATCATTTGGAGGGTTATCAGCTGGGAGGGGAAAGGGAGCGAATGGGGGGAAGGTATAGTGATTTAGAAGCATAATTGTGCAGGTACAGAATAGACAAGGGGATGTTAAGGGCAGTATAGGCAATGGAGAAGCCAATGAACTTACATGCATAACCCATGGACATGAACTAAGGTGGGGGATTGCTGGAGGGAAGCGGGGAACCTAGTGGAGGGGCGAAGTGGGAAAAATTTGGACAACTGTAATAGCATAAAAATAAAATATACTTTAAAAACATAGGGGAGCTGAATGCATAAAGAAAACAAGAACCATATGTATGCTGTCTACAACAAATTCACTTCAGATCAAAAGACACACACACAGACTGAAAGTAAAGGGATGGAAAAAATATTTCATGAAAATGGAAACAATCAAACAAAGGTTAGGGTAGCAATACCTTTACCAGACAAAATAGACTTTAAAACCAAGAGATAAAGAAGGACCCAGCAATTCCACTTCTGGGTATTTCTCTGAAGAAACACAAAATTGAAAAGATATATGCATCTATATGTTCATTGCAAAATTATTTACAATAGCCAAGGTATGGAAGCAACTAAAAGTTCATCAGTAAATGAGAGTGGATAATGAAGTAATGCATATATAAATGGAATATTAATCATTTATAAAAAAGAATAAAATCTTGCCATCAGCAACAACATGGATAGACCTAGAATGTATTGTGCTGAAATAAGTCAGTCAGAGAAAGTCAAATGCCACATGATTTCACTTATATGTGGAACCTAAGCATCAAAATAAATGAACAAAACAGAAACAGACTTATAGATACAGAAAATATTTTGACAGTTGCCAGATGAGAGGTGGTTTGAGGGGATGGATGAAAAGGTGAAGGAATTAAGGAGTACAAATTGGTAGTTACAAAATAGTCATGAGGCTGTTAGATACAGCATAGGAAATATAGTCAATAATATTGAAACAACTCTGTATGGTATTGGGTGGGTCCTAGGCTTATTGGGGTGATCACTAATCATTATGTGGTATACCAGAAAGCAGTATTATATTGTCTGTTAACTGTAATTGAATTTTTTAAATTTTTGAAAAGAACTCAGTAAATCAAAGCTGTGTTTGCAGTTATAGCCTTTGACGTTTTCTGGGATAAAGGCCACAAGTTTATTCACAGACAAGCTAGTACACAGTTAAAAGGAACACTCGAAGATGACGCAGTTTAGCCACAAAGCACAACATGAAAAACACAAACAAAGGTCAAAATCTGGATTTATTCTTTTTCTATTCATCACAAGCCTCATGCCTTTAGCAATCTACCTTTTTAAATTTCAGTTTTCTCATCCCTAAAAGACACGTGAAAATATCTGTTCTGCCTACTTTGCAGAATTACTGAAGGATTAAATAAACTGAAGGTGTCAAGTGCTACATAAACAGTGGGGTTGCAGCAATAATGCGGTGCCCCCTTTGCATCAGTTCCCCCGTGTGCAGGGGAGTTAATCTTGAAAGTGGGAGACAGCAAGTCAGGAGACGGACTCATCTGCCTGACAGGCTGTGGAACAGGAATTTCAGGAAATGAGAAAAGTCATTCAAGGACAGAATTAAAATATTTGAGAATTTTATTTCCTTGCTTCTGATCATTCTGAAGCTGTTGAGGAAAGAAAATGAACTTTGGAGGCATGCCAGGATTCAGTCTTGGCTCTGCTCTTTTCTATCTATGTGACCTTAAGCATGTTTATTAACCTTTCTCTGAACTTCATAGCCACCCTGTAAAATGGGGGAAAGAGCAATACTTTTTTCATAAAGTTGTAGGCATAGAGTACTCATTTAATAGTTAACATTATAAATTTTTATTCAATACTCATGTTTTCCTTTATTTATTTATAAATACCAGGTTTGCTATTTTAGTGTCAATAAAGTAAAATTAAAAATATAAAGAGATGTCTCAGTGGTGGTCACCAGTATATTAATGTCCCCCATACTCCAGAGCAGGGTTTCTCAACAGTGGCACTGTTGACATTTTGGGAGGGATTATTATTTTTGTGAGGGCTGTCCTGTGCATGTTTAGCAGGCTGCTCAGCCATATCCCTGACCTTTCCCCAGTAGACTTTAGTAGCACTTACCCCAGTTGTGACAATTAAAAAATGTCCTCTGGGGGCAAAATTACCCCCAGTTGAGAACCACTGTCCTAAGGGACTTTTCTAAGAACTAATAGGAAGATCACAAAGAGTTCCACCAAGAACAGGGCAATTGAAAGAAGATAATCAGAGATTTGGGGTTGGCTACAGGAAGGTTTTAACAGGACAATATGAAACAGTTTACATTTGATCTGAATATCTACCCAATAGTAAAATAATACAAAGGATGAACCAGATGGATGTTCAGTACAACATGGAATTTAAATGAGATGAATCTTTTTCAGAGCTTTATTAAATATCACCTTTCAGCAAAACTACCTGAAATATTAGAAGACAGCCTATGCTTATGACAGAGTATTTTGGTAGTTCAGTTTATCTGAGTCAAACCAGGAAGTAATTAGATACAGACAGTCCTTTAACCAAAGGTATGAAGGGCATTGTCTGAAGGCTGGGGAGCTTGAATGAGCAATGAGTTCCACAGTGGCCTTGTGATTCACTCTACATACAGTATAATATAAGGATTTACTGAGAGGATCTCACATTATTCTAGGGGAATTGGTCTCAGTCCTATTTATAGGAATTCTCCTGTTCATCATTGAAATGTAGACTCCACTAAGGTAGAAACCAGCCAGTGTTCAAACCATTATGTTATGCTGGAGTTTAGAACAGAAAGCAAAGAGCAGCATTTCCCATGAAGACCACAGGGATCGCTCCAGAAGCTGATAAACACGGACTCTCAGACAGTGAGCTCCACAAGGTTCCACCATGAGCAGGGTGACCTAAGGATGCCATAGTTAGCCATTGGATGCTGTTTCTTCTTTTTAAATCAATCTCTTCAAAGTCTTCATTTAAAATCATAGAGATTTAGGCTATAAATAAAGACAATGTGATAATACCTTTGAACCTTTGATTCGACATCATTTATTTGTTACACAAATATTTGTTTAGCACTTGTTTGTTGGGCACTGTCTAAAGTATTGTAAACAGCAGTAAACAAAATAGTTCAGTTCTCTCCCATTTTATTTGGGGTAGAGTGTAAGACAAGCCACAGACAAAAATAGCAAAGTCGGATTTGTGTGTCTTTCCACTGTTCCCCATCCTTGTACTAAGTATCTAAGGTGCAGCTTCAGTAACAAGTTCCTAGGGAAACACAGATTCTAGGATTTGGGTGAAAATCTTGATTGTACCATTTGCTAGTTTTGTAACTCCGTAAAAGTACCTAACTTCTCAGTGTAGTTTCCTCATCTGTAAAGTGGGAAAATATAATAGTATCTGTGTTGTAGAATGGGTAAGGGGATTAAAGATTGAATTTATTTATTGTACTTATTAAGCACAAAGCATAATTAGTAATAGCTAAAATAGCAGTAACAACAACCATGCATTCCTTCAGGACTTGGTGCCTCAGGCCATCTTTTGTTTGACCGGAGTCCTAACTAGCATCCTTCACCCAGATGTGCCTTTTGAATCATATTCTCCTAGACTCTCAGAACTTGCATTGCAGGACACTTGAATTTTCCCACTCAAAATCTCATCCTATTTCTTGATTTCTCACCTTGGGAAATAAGAGGCTAGAAGAGATCCTGTAATTTGGGGATTGTAGAGGACCTGTACTATTCTTGCTACATGGAGTCCAAAAATCACCAAATGTTGAGAACCGCCCTGCCTGGTTTCAGGAGTTGTAACCCCGCTCCCGTGGCTAAGGCTGAGTGAGCGACCATCCGACTGTAAGCCACTAAGGAGACAAAGCTTATCTCCCCAGCAGAAGCTCCACTTCTGCTTCATCCATAACTGGCCCCCAATGCTTGGTTGGTTAGCCAATGACCGGTAAGATTTCCTTAAGGGAGTGGCCGCCTAAGACAGGCATGATCATGTGGAAGGCCCTCAAGGAAGGACTCAGGGGGGCACAGCAAAAGGGGGTAATGGACCCTCGCCGCTCCCCACCCCCGGGGCTATCCTGACATAGCCTGAGTCCTCAATTTGTCTGGGAGAAGTTTCCCTATCTCTTGGCTTCCTGACTCTGCTCCACTTAAGCCTGAAACATTGATGGAGGGCGGTGCAGATCTGTGCTGGATAGGGCAGGCTCCCCGGGTGATCCGGCCTAAGAAAGAATTCATAAAGTCCTGTGAAACCTGCTTTGCTAAGAATGCTCTCATTCAAATGATAAGGGTCTGAGCAGGAAATGAGATTGTCTCCCAAAGTTTCGTAACCCCTTGGCTGACAGACCCTGACTCAGTTTAAGCCCTCAGAGTTCTTTGAAATGTTATCTATTGTTTGATCCTTGCCACCTGACAATGATTGATGAGCTTTACTTGTATTCCTGTGTATTACGAACCTAATAAAAACCATTGAGGAAGGGGCTCTTGGTCCTTCTCCTTTGAGAGATCAGCCACCTCTCCTCCCCAAGCAGATCATGTCTTGGTAGTCTTATTCTCATCCATGGCTCCGTGGCAGATGGGGGTGGGAAGCTCTGCAGGCGGAGCCCCACCACAACCAAAACTAACAGTATACAAAATTGTATTACAGAAAATAAAGACATCTCAGAAAAAGCACACTTTTCATGAAATGTGATAACAATTTAGGACTCAAAAGAACTTTTGAACTGTAAAAGCTAGACATGGAAGAACACTTTATTAAGTAACAGATTTTATTGGGAGGTGGGAGGAGAAGCATCCACTGAAGTAGTATCATGGACCAAGAACTACTGAGAGCTGGCCCAGTTGTAGCAAACACTTTCCTTTCAACAAGATGGGAAGAACAGAGTTGGTGGAATGTGGGTGCTACAAGTGGTGCTAATTAGTTGTGTTGACTTTGCAGTTATTATACCCACAAAAGTCTTTTGTGTGTGTGTTTGTGTGTGTAGATTTAGCCCACTGTATGCTTTGAGGTCTTTTGGTTTGATTTAGGTGAAAGACAGCAGATGGGCTTTGTTGTGCATAGTGGCCACCTGGGGCAGTGCATGGAGAAGGTTATGTGAGACTGTGTACAGGCTCAGCAAGAAGAGTGCGAAGGTGGACAACCAAGGAGTGCAATAGCAGATAGGCAGAGAAGTAAGGAGTATCATTCTAATGATACTGCTTAACATTGTAGATTTAGGTCATCTTCGTGTTTTTCCCCATTACATAAAAAGTAGACTTTTTTAGAGTCCAAGAAAGTTTATTCAGTAGGTAAATTTAAATAAAATTTCCACCATACAAAAATATTTTTATTCATTTTTGTTCAATATATAGTAACAGAGTAACAATTATATTCTAGATACTGTGCTGGATGCTGGGGGAAGGAGACTATAATAGATATGTTCTCTATCCTCATGTGGCTTAGATGGAGAGCTAGACCTTAAATAATCATAAAAAAAAACACAGAATTGCAAACAGAAATAAATGTGCTAAAGAAAATTTCAGAGAGCTATAAGTGTAGAACAAGAGGTCTTAACACTTCCTCAGAGACTAGTTTTTAATATATGATGCAGGGCTCTTCTGGAAGGGTGCTTTTTTGCTGTCTCTTCATGACAAATAGAAACATTTTCATTCAATTAAAAATATTTACTGAAAGCCAAGTGCTGAGTTAGGTACCGAAGATGCAAGAATTAAAAGGACATTGTCATTTTCTATACTCACTCCCTTGGTGATCTCTTCTAATCCCAATGCATTGAGTAAACTAATGACTCCCAGAAGTTTATTTCCAGTTGGGACCTTTTCAATTTCCTTCACAGCATGTGTACCTGCATCTCTAATAGAGAACTTGCTGTTCTTCCCCAGCCTACTTCCCCTTCAAGTCTTTTCTGTCTTAGTCAATGGGAACACCATCTATCTTTTGCTCAGGCCAAAACACTTGTAGCCATTCTTGACCTCTCTTTTCCTCTCACAACCCCCATCCAATCTATCAGAATTAAGCTAGAAAAAAAACTTGGGTACTTACTTGTTTTTTAACTTCTAGCACTTAGTCTAGACCAGCATTGTCAAATAGAGTTTTCTGCAATGATGAAAATATTCTATAATCTGCACAGTACAATGACAGCCACTTAGCTACATGTTACTATGGAGAACTTGGCATGTGCTAGTACAATAAAGAAATCCATTTTAAAATTTTATTAAATTTTAATTCACTCATATTTAAATGGCTCTAAACAGCTAGTGGCTGTATTGGACAAGGTATACCTAGACCAACAAAATGCCCAAACAAGAATCAAAGGTAGATATGTTCAATACATATATATTCTTAAATAAAACAAAGCTACAAACATACATATATAAACACACACATAACACACATACTTAAATGACATTTAAAAGGAGATAAATTACTTTTATCTCAGTAAGTGGGAAAAAAGAAAGAAGGAAGTTGCAGCAGTAGTGGACACAGATTACCTTGTGTGCCTGGCTCTAAGGAATTCATGTTCCTTTTAAGCAGCAGGAAGTTAAAAGCTTTTAAGTAATAGAATAATATGATCATGTTTGTGTTTAGAGAAATCGTTCTGGAAGAGGTGTAAAGGATGGATAAAGTGGGAGTAGTTCAAGGTGAATAGACCATTAGAAAGTCTTTTGTGGTTAGATGAGAAATAACAGGGATCTGAACTAAATGATGAAAGTCTAAGTTCATGGCAATTAAATTCAGAGCAAGAATTTACAAAAGATTCTTTCAAAAAGGAGTAGGTACAAATAACCCAAGTCATTAAAATTAGTACCCTGAGCCCTGACCAGTGTGGCTTAGTTTGTTAAGCGTTGTGCCGCAAATCAAAAAGATCATGGATTCAATTCCTGGTCAGGGCACATGCCTGGTTGCAGGTTTCATTCCCCAGCCAGGGCTCTTGTGAGAGGCAACTGATGGATGGTTTGCTCTCACATCAATATTTCTCCTTCCCTTCCCCTCCCTCTAGAAAACAAAAATTAAAATTAAACTTTAAGAAAAATAAAATAAAGTTAGTACTCTGAGACTCTCTCATAAGCCCCAACATCTGATCTTCATGCTATTATAGTCGTCTTCAAAGATCCTTCAATCCTTCAAGCCTTACCAATAGAAGTGCATCATAAATTCTTACTGAGAGAAAATGGTTCATTTCCTAAAAGAGAAATTAGTTAAAAATGGTAATTACCTTTGACATGTATTGGTTAAGTATGCAAATTAAAACTTAAACAAAAATTAGTAAGTGCCTTTTACAGACATTGATAATATCACACTATTATTACCAAACAAGTCAGAAGTAACTTATTTCTTCCATTTCAAATCCTACAATGTTTTAATTCAAATCTTGTAGACTCCCTCATGATACCATAGTTAGGTTTTAAGAATATTATAGCCTACTCAATTAGAGAGAAAAGCTTAAATTTCTATTTATTCAGTACTGTAACTCTAATTTTAGATCTTTTTTTTAAATTCCTTTCCTTATTTTTTTTTAAAGATTTTATTTATTTATTTTTAGAGAGGAGAAGGGAGGGAGAAAGAGAGGGAGAGAAACATCAATGTGTGGTTGCCTCTCACGTGGCCCCCACTAGGGGCCTGGCCTGCAACCCAGGCATGTGCCCTGACTGGGAATCGAACCTGCGACCCTTTGGTTCGCAGCCCGTGCTCAATCCACTGAGCTACGCCAGCCAGGGCTAATTTTAGATCTTAATATGCTTACCTATATTCTCATATTGATACATAGAAAAATACAGAGTATCATTTTTAAATTATAATAAGATTTATAATGGAAATATACTTGAACATAATTGTGAAGTTTATAAAGCTTAAAACAGAACTAAAATGTGAAAAACTCTTTAAAAAGTTGAATATCTCTAATTCAAACATTAAATTGTCCCTCAAAGAATCAGATAGTAATTTTGAGATATTAATAGATCTTATATATGAAAATCAAGCATATATTATATCACATCTCTTTAATATTTAAATACAAATATATACCAAGAAACTTTGATGATTATACTTTTACTGCAATGCAAGAAGATATATTAAGATTCAGTTTTTTACTTAACAGGGTTGATCTCACGCTAACTTATCTTCATATTTTTAAAAAATATTCATTTTTCACATTCAGAGCATTAGTGGTTTTCAAAAGGTCCTACTGTCTAAAATATCCTTTCTAATGTAAAATAGTAAGATGATGGAGTAATTATTACCTCAAATAGTGAAAAGTGTCCTCTACTGTCAGAGCTACCTGAAGACTGGAAAAGCAGTGGGCACTGCTTGAAACCATTAAGCTGCCTAAACAACCCTCAGCTGTCTAGGGCAAAAGAATATTGTTGGGGCATGCAACAGATTACCAGATGCCTATGAGGGAAAGCTGGGAAGAGAGCTTCCTTGGGAAATTAGAGCACTCAAAAGCATCCATATATTTGGGGAACTTAAAAAGCCACACACACCCTGGTTGATATGGCTCAGTGGATTGAGTGCTGGCCCGTGAACCAAAAGGTTGCTGGTTCAATTCCCAGTCAGTGCACCTGCCTGGGTTGCAGGCCAACTCCCCAGTACAGGGTACGCAAGAGGCAACCACACAATGATGTTTCTCTCCCTCTCTCCCTTCCCCCATCTCTATAAATAAATAAATAAATGAAACCTTTAAAAAAAAAAAAATGCCACACACAGTTCAGCGCAAGCACAGCTAAGTATTGAGGGAGAGTCCTAACACAACCAATCTGCAAAGACCGAAAGAGTTACTATCTCTTTTTTTGGCTCCTCGTATTCAAAGAAATATGTCAAAACACTGCCTGACATAAGTTAAGGAACAGTCTTCGGTGACCATTCATAGCAGAAATATATTCTCTGTAAAAACAGTTGAGCAAACTCATGACACAAATGGACTATTATAGTCTTCAACAGCAAGAACAAAAAAAAAAAGTCAAACCCTGGACAAGGGGAAAGTCTGATTTCCACAGTTGCAGTATAATAGTAAAACATCCCATTTCCAAGAAAAAAAATCACAAGGCATTAGCAAACTAGGAAAGAAGTTAGAAAAGTATCACCCATTCATAGGAATAAATATATTAACTGAAACAGTTCCTGAGAAAGTTCAGATAATAGGAGTTCAAGGCTTCAGATAGCTATCTTAATATGCTGGAAGAGCTTAAAGACCAAGGAAAATGAAAACACAGCATATCAAAACTTATGGGATGAAGAAAAAGCAGTGCTGAGAAAAAATATGCAGCAGTCAAAACATATTTAAAAAAAGACTTGAGCCCTGGCTGGTGTGGCTCTGTTGGTTGGAGCATCATCCCATAACTGAAAGGTTGTGGGTTTGACCCCCAGTCAGAGCACATGCCTAAGTTGCTGGTATGATCCCAGGCCAGGGCAATGAGAGACAACCAGTTGATGCTTCTCTCTCCCACATCGATGGTTCTCTCTCTCCCTTCTTCTCGCTCTAAAAATCAATGAAAAAAAAGTCTTCAAGTGAAGATAAAAATAAAGAAAAAAAGACAAAGAACACTATCAAACACTTAAGAAGAATTAACTCTGATATTTCTCAAACTCTTCCTAAGCAGAATAGAAGGGAACTCTTTCTAACTCATTTGATGAGGTCAGCATTTCTCTGATAGCAAGGCCAGATAAAGACACCATGGGATAATAATAATATCCAATACCCCTTATGAATATGGATGAACAACTTCTCAACAATGTACTAACATTCTGAATCTGAAGCATGTAAAAAGATTATACACACAAGCAGGTAATATTTATCCCAGGAATGGAAGAAGAGGTCAACATAAGAATATCAATCCATATAATACACATTAATGAAATGAAATTATTGACCACCTCGATAAATACAGAAAAGGCATTTAACAAAATCTAATACTCTTTCATGATAAAAAATAAATTAACACTGAGAAAAACATGAATAGATAGGAACTTCCTCAACATTATAAAGGTAAATCTATGAAAACCCTGCAGGTAACAACAAAATCAAGTCAAAAAGACTGAAAACTTTCCCACTAGGATCAGGAACAAAACAAGGGTGCCCATCTTTACCACTGCTGTTCAATATTACACTAAACTTCTGGCCAGAGCAATTAGACAAGAAAAAATATAAAAGGCATCCAAACCTGAAAAGAAGTAAAACCACATCACCAATGGCATGATTGCATATATATGCATATACACACATGATCTCCCAAAGAATCCACCATAAATCAAACAAACAAATTGGGCAAATTTGCAGGTCCTAAGATCAACATACAAATATCAGTTGTGTTTCTATATACCAGCAATGACAAATTGGAAAAGGAAAGGAAGTTAGAAGGAAATTAGAAGGCGATTCCACTTTCAATAGCATCTAAAAGAACTAAATACCTAAAAATAAACTTAACCAAGGATATGAAAGACTTGTACACTGAAAACTATAAAGAATGGATGAAGGAAATTTAAAATGCCCAAATAAAGGGAATGACATCCTGTGTTCATGAATTAGAAGACAAATTGTTGAAATGTCAATACTATCTAACATATTCAATGGGATTTCAATCAAAATTTCATCACCCTTTTTTACATAAATAGAAAAGCTGATCATCAAATTCACTTGGAACTGCAAAGAGACCAAATGCCAAAGCAATGTTGAAAAATAACAAAATTGGAGGACTTACTTCTGATAAAGGATATGTGCCCAGAATATGTTAAAAGCTGTTAAATTAAAAAAAAAAAAACAAAAACCAAACAACTGCATTTTTGTAACTGGGCAAGAAATCTGAAGATTCTGCTCCAAAGAGAAATATATGGATGGCAATAAGGCTATGAAGGAAATGCTCCATACCATTATTCATTAGGAAACTACAAATTAATACCCCAGTGAGATACCAATATTTACATATCAGAATGGTTAGCATAAAAAAAACATTGTAAAAACTGTCAGATCTTTTGTGGCATATGAATAAACAAACTGTGGTATATTCATGCAATGGACTACTACTAAATAATAAAAAGTAACACATTGTTGTTTCAAATAACATGGGAGAATCTTAAATAAATTATTCTGGATTCTTCTAAATTATCAAATCTAAACAAGCAACTGTGCCCCTGATTCCCTGGTGGGCCCTGCAGTCCTAGTAGAAGTAACTGTGCAGCATTAAAAATGAGGGTATGTCAAGCTGAGGGGGAACTCTAGGGAGCAGGGTCCTGGCACAGGTGCCAGCTTTGGCATCACCACCTGTGAGACTGTGGTATACTATTTTGTCCCTTCAAGTCATATATATATATATATATATAATACATAAGAGGAGAAAGTAGGCCATCCCACTGATTCAGATCCTTACCAATTCTGTTTTTCTTCCTTTGTTTCTGCAGTTGCCAGCTTCCTTCTTTCCCAGAAAGACCATGAAAATTCCTCCTTCTCATTTGCCTGGACCACCCCTTCCTTTCCAACCTTCTATTACATGTACAACCTCTCAGGCCCCCAAGCAAAACAAGAAGTAGATTTGAGTGTTTCCACTCCCTCTTCACCATCTTCTGACCACTTCACAAAACCTGTGCTGTGACACTCTCTTGGATTTCATGATTGTCTTTGCAACACCTTGCAGACAAAAGACCCCGCCTTGAGGCTCAAACAAAGGGCTTACTGCTTCGGTAAGGACTTGGTTGATGATGAGATGGTTTTGTGGCAAAGTGATGGGGGGATCCCAACAGCAAGGCTCTCCCCACTACAGCCAGAGAGAAACCCCCGAGAGAACTAGGAAAGTGTGGTGGTGTCCATGGAGGTGACCTCGGTTTAGGAGGCAGGCTGGGGAGCCAAGCCTGTGCTCGTTGACTGCCTCGCACTGACTGCAGAAGTAATCAGCAGGCTGGTGTTCTTATCAGTCCTTGCTGTGCCCTGAGCAGAGGTGGGGCAGCTGGGGGTGGAGGCTGGTACTGAAACCCCGCTAGAGGCAGTCTTGCTGGCAGTAGTGCTGAGCCCTTGGCTGGAAGGAAGGGGGCTCTGCTTGGGTGCATTACTGAGGACGGGACTTCAGGTGGGGGCAGTAGTGCCTCCAAACACATGGTTGTTCTGAGGGTTGGGGCCTGTGGTCATTATGAGGGTGCCCTGGTGAGAGTGCCTATAGATCTTCTAGTTCAAGCTTCCCCCACAGCGCTGAGTGGCTGTGCCAGTGGGGCCTGTAGCTGGGGTGGTGGCAAAGGCTGACCTGGTGCTGTCATGAGTGCCCAAGGTGGCCTGTGTGGTGCTGCCTAGGGATGGCTGGCCTGGAGTAGAGGTTGGGGCCTGAGCTGAGGCTGGAGTTGCCTGTTTTCCACCACTAGAGTCAGGGGGAAGACCCAAGAGAAGACTGTAGCTAGGTGGGGTGGTATCCACAGGGGTGACCTCAACGTCAGAGCCAAGACAGCTGCTGTGCTGGCTGAGGGTTCTGGCACTCACTGCAGAGGTGATTGGCAGACTGGTGAACAAAGCAGTGATAGGAATAGCGACAGGAGCAGTCCTTGCAGCAGGCAAGGGTTCTGGAGCCCCACAGCCCAAGATGGCCTCCATTTCACCCCACAGAGCACTGTTGATGGCCAGGAATAGTGCTTTCTTCTCTGCACTGATGTCTTCAGCTGTAACTCTGTAACCCAGCTCAGGTGGTGTTGGTAGCTTCAGAGGTTCCCCTCACCTGTGTGGCAGCACAGGAACCTAGTGTTCTCAGGGTCTGGAACTGTCACAGGCAGGTGGTTCCTCAGGGATCATTTCTGCCTGCTGGTGCCATCTTGGTCCTTTTCAGACCGGCTCTTCCTCTGGGAAAACATGGAAGCCGGGGAGAGAGCCTGAGGCCCCTGCTGGCTCACTCTCTTTGAGTACCTCTGGGGCAGCCTGGTGTGGCAAGTGGTAGGTTGCCTCTTCCTCTTCACTAGCACGAAACATTGATGGTGATGGTGTTTCTTTGAAGGCAGAAGGAGCTCTTCAAGGAAGCCTGGGATTTCCTGTAGCATCCATCTTTTGGATTCTCTGCAGACCCAGGCCTGGGCACAAAAGAAGAGAGGCCTCCTTGGACCCCCAAGGGCCTGAAGGCAGACTGAGCTTCCCCAGAGCCATCAGGGTTCCTTCCCTGATCATTCTGCCTCTCTAGGACAGTGGTGTCTTCCTCTGCTCAGCCATCTTCTTCCTGTTCTTTCCACTGGCCCTCTGATGGCAATGCCTGCAGATTGAGGTAAGCATCCCCAGGAAAAAATGCAGGGTCTGCAGGATCCTGAAACACAGTCTCAGGGATGGCAGACAAATAGGCATGTACTTGCTGGATGGCCTTGGAGTAGATGGAGGTGCACGGACAGCTGGGTGCCGCTGGCAGACCAATAGAAAACGGTAGGCATGGTGAGCTCCTTGCTGGGCTCCTGGTACCCAGAGTCTGCCCAGGTAACAGCCCATCAGGCGCTTGGGTGAAGTCTGTCCTCAAACAGAAACAACAAAGAGCGGGCTTCCAGCAAGCGCCTTCAGCAGCTAACAACACTGTTGAAAGCCAAGAGCTGACTGTTGGGCATGTTGCTAGGATACACTTGGAACCACCAGTTGTGGGGGGCGGGGCACTCCGCAGGAGCGGCTAACTGCCAACGATTCTGGGGGGAGCAGCACGTGCAGAGGGCGCTGCGTAGAGGATGCCCCAGGACCCAGGGCCAGCAAAGGTGCAGATCCACCCCAGACCCTCAGGTATTTCCCGACCTGATGAGGGTTTGCAGTGTTGGCTCGAGGGCCATGAGCATGTTGACAGGCAGAGGCCCCCGCGTCCCTGGCCAGACCTGCAGCCCTAATGGAAGTAACTGCACAGCGCTACCGAGGGGAGGAGTTCTGTCAAACGAAGAAGAAACTCCAGCAACCAGGGGGCCTGGCCCAACCAAACACACACAGGTAGCAGCTTTGACATCCACTCCTGGGTCCTCTTTCCCTTTCCCCTGGGGCCACTGGAGGGGAATGGGAAAGCCGCTAAGATCCGAAGTGCCCTGGTTACCGCAGTAGGTGGAAGCCGGAACTTCTGCCTCCCACCAGCCACGGTGGCGGCAGCGGGAGGTTCTTACACTAGGCGCCAAACGCTGCAAAGTTGAATGGAGAGGACCCTCCCTTCAGCCCCACCCCCCAGTGCCCAAAAGTTAGCAAGATAATTGAATGGGAAAAAAGCCCTGCCCTCCCTATCTCTACAAGAACTGCGGGCCTGAGCAGGAAGATGAGATGGTCTTCGAGATAGGAGTCCACCATTCTCCCACGTCCTGCCGCACTTGAATAAAACCTTCCTCCTTTTGCACCAGCACCTGCCTCGCGAGATTTTCTTTTGTTGCTGGCAGGCAGCTGAACCGTGGTTTTGTTGGGTTACACCCACACCACTCATTTTCCCTGGGGTGACACCTGAAGTCACAGCCATCACAGGTTGGGGGCGGGGGACATACGTAACGTATGACCCCAAAATTCATCAAGGATATCGACCTATAATTTTACTTCTTTGTAGTGCATTTATCTGGTTTTGGAATTAGGGTAATGCTGACCTGTAAAATGGGCTTGCTTCTCAGCCTCCAGGGGCGGAGATTGGCGGAAAACAGGGCCCCCCTCACAGGCACACAGCAGCCCTGCAGCTCCGGCTCTGCTCCCAATGGCGCTGCTCCGCTTCCGTGGTGGTCCCCGTCGGTGCTCCGCTTCCCAGGGCACAGAGGACAAGGGGCTGAATCCTAGGGCAGGGCGCCTCCTCCTCCAACTCCTCATCATCCGGAGCCTCCTCATCAACGGTGAAGCCCGAGTCTCTAGGCTCCTGCAGCACCTTCGCCTTTTTCGCTGCAGCTTTCGGGACCCCTCCTGCTGCATCTTCAGCAGGTTGTCAGCACCCACCAGTGACACGAGCTTGGGGAGCCGTACTCAAGCTCCGGACACTAGCACCACCAGCTCAGAGTACTTCTGCTGTTTCGGGAAAGGACAGCGGCTCCAGGCCCTCCAGGATTGCAGGTTGGGCAGTTTCCTGGGGCGGTGCCGGTCCACACAACGCAGAAGGTCATGCAGGCCAGCTTCACGTGGGAGGGCAGCTCTTGGGGAAGGGCAGGGACGAGAATACAGGTGGCTGGGGAGAGCAAGGGGCCTAAGCCATCTTCCCTCCAGCTGCCCGAGTTGGTACCCTGGGCGTGCTGCCAGCGCTGGGTATGTCAATCCAGCCTCAGGCTCTCCAGGCTCCTGCCTTGGCCTTGGTCCCCGCTGCGAGGTCATTTAAGGCAGCTCTTTCTCTTGTGGAGCTCAGCTCCTGGTTGAAGGAGGAGATGCTTTACAGAATGTTTCGGCCACTGACACCTGCTACAAAGTTGTTGACGGTGACACCCCGGAACGCCTCTGAGGGGTGGCGGTGCTGGTGTTGAAGCCCTCATAGACAGGCACGGTGAAGGTGTCGCCCAACTTGCGCAGCACCTGCACAGCCTCGCTGCGCGTGAGACGGGGAGGACCCTACTGCAGCAGCCCCACTCGAAGACGGCCATCGTTCCTGGTCGCTCCTACAAGGTGGGGCTCACCTAGGAGACAAGGCACGCTCAGCAAGGAGACAGCATGGTCTGAGGGGGTGTATATCAAGAAGGAGGGGGTGGTGAACTAGGTAAAAAATTGCTGATAGGTCAGGTAAGACAAATGTTAAGAGGTGACTGGTGTTCTTAACAAAAGCAGATTTGGTGAAATGATTGGCAAAAACCTGAGAGAAGAAAGGTAGTAAGTGTATGCATAGAAAGCGGTGGGGCAGTTGCTGGAATCCACATGTTTGTATGCTGATAGGAGTAGTTCATACGGATAGGGAAATTGATGCTGAAGAAGAAAGGAAGAAGAATTGCCGGAATGAGGAAGGATGTGGTCTATTCACAAGTAGGCAGTGGACACAAGAACAGTTAATCTATTGTGTAAAGTGGTCGGTGGAGTATATGGATAAAGCTGCTGATAGGTAAGTAGATGTGGTTGGTTGTGAGAATTTCTAGAAGTTCTCATCAGATCACTTCAGTTTTTATTTTGCAAAGTGTGACAAAGCAAGAGAGGGACAAAAATTTGAGCATGTGAGCATGGGAGTGATCATCAAGTTTGACAATGGAATTTAAGCACACACAATTACAACATAATTTTACCTTGCAATGGTAAGGGAGAGAGAGAGGATATAGAGGCAGAGGTTAGAGGGAATACAGCTGCCAAAAATAAATAAATAAATAAATAAATTAATTAATTAAATAATAGTGGGTGTCATGCAAAGCAGCGAATGAGGACAGATGTGGCTGAAAGGAGGCCAGTTTCTGACATGTGAGTTCTTACTCCCTAGAAGGGACTCACAGTTAAATTTGATATAGTGGTAGATTGCTAAAAATAGCTCCCAACAAATCCTGCCTCTCTGTTTCTGCATCCTTCACAACATGTCTTTGGTCTTTGCTGTGAGTCTATTTCCCACCTCTTGAAACTGTTTTGTGGATTGCTCTGACCAGTAAAATGTAGAAGAGGTGCCTGGGACATCCAAGGTCAGGTCCTAAGGCTCTGTGGCTCTGCTGTCGGAGGGAAGCCCGGCACCATGAAAAGAAGTCCAGACTGTCCTGCTGGAGAGAGGCCACATGGAGAGAAGAGCCCCAGAGCAGCACTTTCCAGCCGGAACATTCGCTGTGATGGAAACACTAAACATTGTTCGATGCGCCAGGCACTAGCTCTACATCCTACTGAGTACTTGAAATGTGACTGAGAAACAAAATTTTTAATTTTTAGAAGTTTTCAATAACATGATTTTCTATGTAACTAGCCACATGTGGATAGTGCTTACCACACTGGACAGTGCAGCCTTAGAGGAAAGAGGCCACATGAAGACAGGCCACATGGAAGAGAACTGAGGTGTCCCACTAACGGCCAGCACCACGGCACCAGCTATGTGAGGCCACCAGCCCTCGGTGAATCTTTCCAGCCAACACCATGTGGAACAAAGACACGTTTTCCCTGGTGAGCACCGCCCAGATTCCTGACCCGCAGAATCAAGAGCAATAAGATGATTTTAAGCCATTAAATTGGTTGTAGCTTGTTATGTAGAAATACATAATGAATATAGATGTGGTGGCTGCAAGCTCCTGCCGTCATGTGAGGACCTGTCTGGGGTAGCCCACTGACATTTTTTAGATGACACTGAATATCAGGTGCCTTTTCATTTAAATGAAGACACTATTCTTATACAGGAATGTTGACTACACCTAGGGCCCAGCTTAAGAAAGTAAGGTGCTTGAAGTAGAATATGAAGGAAGAAACCATTTTCATTTCTTAAGCATCAGGGTCTTCGTGTGCAGGCTCCCCCTCCTGCTCAGAGAGATTTCTGTGACACACTGGGAGTGTGTAACAGGAAGTCTGGGCCCAGCCACTGTACTCGAGTGTCTCTTCTTTGGACCCTGTAAATCCAGATGCCTCCTATTCCCCACAAGATACCCGACTGTCTTTTTTGCTTCTCAAAGACATAGATTGTCATAACTCCTGGCCATATATAAGTATAGCCCACTTAAGGCTAGAGATGTTGGCTGAGCAGAGCAGGGTTGAGGAATGACGGTTTATAGCAGCTCTTAATATAACTCTTCTTATAGAATCACTGGTATCTGTCCTTCAGCCCTCCCTTTTCCACTGTGGTCCTGACTCAGCATTATGTAGTTTTCTCAGACATTCCCAGTCACATGGAATTTAGACGACTTGTCTCTGCTTCTTTTTACTCCCTTGCTGCGGCATTAATTACAGTTGCAGGACCCAGGGGGTTCTCAAATCATTAATGAGAGGGATCACTACGTATAAGTGGAAGTTTTCATGATTGACCATCCCCATTTTTATTTCCAAATATAAATAAGCTGACCCTACACATTTTCTCTAGTCTGCTCTATTTTGGTCAAGATATATGCTAAGGGAACTGAAGACAAATGGTAATAGCAACCAATTTACCAGGTGAAAAAATATTAAAGTGTTCTCTGCATGATGATATCTGAGGGTTTACCAATATGGCACATTACGTAGGGCTGGATACTTATGGCAGAGTGGGAGATTACTGAGGAATCAAAAAACTTTTTAACTCTGTTCCAAAGATTCACCCATTTTTCTTCTGCATTGCAGTTTGTGAAATAAAATATTCAATAGATATGAAATTCCTTGTACACTGCTAAGAGCTCTCACCCATTTTATGACCACTCCAGGGTTCTGTGAGCTGATGGGCTGACCCATCTATGACTCATCTGAAGTCTGGCTGGTACTCCATTCTTCGAGACCAGGGTATCCCCATGAAGTTTCTATCACAGGACATGTCATCACAGCTACAGAAGACCCCACCTCGACCGTTGCAAACTCAGTAATTCTGAGGCTCACCAGAGAAAATAAGAGCTTTAGCATGCACCTTTATCTACCTCTTTTATTTCCAATATACAAACAGAATATAGTCTTTTTGAGAGACAGTTTAATAAATTATGAAATATTTTATAGAATCGAAATGTTTTATTACACGTTAATCTGGTCAACACAGACCTACAAAAAGGTTGATTCTATTTCTCATAGCATATGACAAAAGCCCACATTCCACTAATAAAAAATTGAGTCAAATTACTTGTGCATGCAATGTCAGTAGCTTTGAGCATTATCCACCAAGTGGAAAAAAAGTCACTAAAACTATTATGCTCTATAGGAGTGACCCGTCTGCTAATGAAACCCGCAGTTGTTGCCTTATCTACTACTGCCTCTGAGAGGAAACGGAAAATTAAATATTATAAATAAAATTCACTGAAAACAAATAATATGAAAGCACTAAAAAGTTAGATGGATAAATGACTTTGAATCTACAATTTCACTTTCAAGAGCCAACCATACGTGTACTGTACAATCATACAATCCACTCTATGTGTTCTCCGAAGGTGGGAAGTGCACTGTGTGATACAATTTCACTCTCAAATAAAAAACGCTTTTACTAGCTTTTCCATATAGTACTAACACAAAGTGAAGTTTTATACATTACCAATTTCTTGGACTTTAAATGAGAAAGATAAAAAATATTACAAAAAGAATTAGCATGTAGGACTTCCGGCCAAGATGGAGGCGTAAGCGGACACACTGTGCCTCCTCTCACAACCAAAATTAAGGACAAAAAATATTTAGAAACAAGAAAACAACCAGAACTTATAGAAAATTGAACTGTACGGAAGTCCAACAACCATTCATCCAGACCCGTAAGAGGGGCGGAATCGCGGCAGGAGAAAGTGGAGGTGCGGACCCAGGAACGCAAGCAGCGGTGGCTGGCAGTTCCCAGGTGCACAGGCGGCGCCTGGTGGTCCCCGGGCCCACAGGCAGCAGCTGGCGGACCCCGGGCACAGGGGGGCAACTGTGCAGACCCAGTGAGGCCGCACAAGGTGGCTGGCTGACCAGGTGGTCCCACATTCGCGTGCGCAGACGGTCCAGGCAGGGGGAAGTGGCGGAGGGGACTGAATCCAGGAGAGAGCGGAGCAGGCATCATTGTTCCCTTTCGGACCCTGCCCCCACATATAAGTCACAACCCAGCGACTGGGCTGCCCTGCCCTGAGGAACACCTAAGGCTCCACTCCTAAACGTAATAGCCGCGACCAGACTAAAACCAAACCAAAACAAAACAAAACAAAAAAAAAACCACCAAAAATGGCTCAAACCGGAGACCAAATGAAAGCCCCAGAGCCAATTCCTCTAAGCAGTGAAGAGATAGCCAACCTATCAGATGCACAGTTCAAAGCACTGGTCATCAAAATGCTCACAGAATTGGTTGATTTTGCTCACAAACTAGATGAAAAAATGCAGGCTACAATACGTGAAATGAAGAAAGATGCATGGGGAACTGATAGAGATGGAAGGAAAACTGGGACTCAAATCAATGGAATGGACCAGAAGGAAGAAACTAACAACCAAACA
Organism: Glossophaga mutica; assembly: GCA_039655065.1. NCBI lineage: Eukaryota > Metazoa > Chordata > Mammalia > Chiroptera > Phyllostomidae > Glossophaga > Glossophaga mutica. Next base: position 147,385,600 of record CM077303.1, on the reverse strand, counting down.
GAAAACGAGGAAGAAACTAGAATTCAAAAAAATAAGGAGAGGCTTAGGAACCTCCGGGACATCTTTAAACGTCCCAACATCCAAATTATAGGGGTCCCAGAAGGGGAAGAAGAACAGCAACAAGTGGAAAACTTATTGGAACAAATAATAAAGGAGAACTTCCCCAATCTGGCAAAGGAGATAGACTACCAGGACGTCCAGGAAGCTCAGAGAGTCCCAAAGAAGTTGGACCCAAGGAGGAACACACCAAGGCACATCGTAATTACATTAGCCAAGATTAAAATGAAGCAGAGAATTCTAGAAGCAGCAAGGGATAAGGGGACAGTCACCTACAAAGGAGTTCCCATCAGACTGTCAGCTGATTTCTCCAAAGAGACCTTCCAGGCAAGAAGGGGCTGGAAAGAAGTATTTGAAATCTTGAAAAGCAGGGACCTACATCCAAAATTGCTCTATCCAGCAAAGCTATCATTTGAATGGATGGACAGATAAAGCACTTCTCAGATAAGGTCAAGTTCAAGGAGTTCATCATCACCAAGGCCTTATTCTATGAAATGTTAAAGGGACTTATCTAAGAAAAAGAAGATAAAAATATGACAGTGATAAGACAGCAAACTCACAGCTATTAAGAACCACACCTAAAACAAAAGCAAACTAAGCAAACAGCTAGAACAGAAACAGAACCACAGAAATGGAGATCATATGGAGGGTTAGCAACAGGGGCGTGGGAGGAGGAGAGAGGGGGAAAAGGTACAGAGAATGAGTAGCATAGATAGTGGGTAGAAAATAGACAGGGGGAGGGCAAGAATAGTATGGGAAATGTAGAAGCTAAAGAACTTATGACCCATGGACATGAACTAAAGGGGGGAATGTGGGTGGGAGAGGGTGTGTAGGGTGGAGGGGAATGATGGGGGAGAAATGGGACAACTGTAATAGCTTAATCAATAAAATATATTAAAAATTAAAAAAAGAAGTAGCATGTACATTAATAACTAAAGTACAGCGTGATGCCATTCTAAAATATAAAATCTTAATGTAATTCCAATTTTCTTTGTAGATGAAATAAGTTGTAAAATGTACAATTATATGCATTCAGCAACAATTTAAAATATATATTTTGCTTTACATATTGGCTCAATGTCAGTTTATTGGATGCCTTATTATATTAGCAGTAGGCACTGCTAATTTCTAGGACCAGAAATGATGAATATATGTCCCTATTCCTAAGCACTTCCAATTAAATGAGGAAGTCAGACATGTAAAGAAATATTTGCACAACAATGTGATACTCAGAGAACTGTTCTACTCTCATTATTCAGTGATACTGTAACCATTGGAATCAAATTCATAATTTGTTGAGCTAGTTAGACAGCTATGGTTGAGAATGTGGTCAAAGTTATTGAAATAAATAAAGCTATATGACCTATAAAGTTTTTTTTAAATAATGGCATTTTTTATAGAAATATCATACTCTATCCAACTGGCTAAAGTACAGAAGAATTTCCAAACTTAGATTGTTATTACCATGAAGTTGGTCTTTATTGATTTGTAAGGAAATTGTACTCATTAACCATCAAGGGTATGACTGCTGTGGTTTCTTTCTCTTCCTTTCTTTCTTTCTTTCTTTCTTTCTTTCTTTCTTTCTTTCTTTCTTTCTTTCTTTCTTTCTTTCTCTACTGTTTGCAGGGTTTTTAGAAGTTTTTAAAATTCTGAAAAGCCTATCGAATAACAAATGATTGAAAGACATTAAAATTTGGCTTTAGAGTTCCTCTCCCAGAAAATGTGTTCGTGATTCTGCTGATAGTGGGTAGAAGGAGAGAGAAAGCAAGTCTCCAGCCCAAACTGGATTTATAGGAACTGGAGAGCTGGCTTAGGGAATGAGATGCATGAGCTATCAAGAGGTTCTGCAATGCGCCCTGGCTGGTGTAGCTCAGTGGATTGAGCGCCGGCCTGCGAACCGAAGGATCGCGGTTCGATTCCCAGTCAGGGCACATGCCTGGGTTGCCAGGCCAGTTCCTGGCAGGGGACATACAAGAGGCAACCGCACATTGATGTTTCTCTCTCTCCTTCCCTTCCCCTCTGAAGATAAATAAATAAAATCTAAAAGAAAAAAAAAGAAAAAAAATTTATAAAAAAAAAAAAAGAGGTTCTGCAATGCTGGTCAGGTGCAGCCCACCAAAGGTGATAAAGCTAAAATAGAGGCAACTACATATATAAGGAGAAACATGTAACCCTGGCCACAGTGGCAGACTTTGAAGTGCTAAGCATTTAAACAAGAAGGAAAATGAGGCTTTGATTTTAGAGAAGTGGGACACACGCTACTTTTTCAAACACTTGTGGAGGCAACAGCCTAGGACCAAGGACAGGAAATTACCACAGGGAGGGAGGCGGAATTAATTTTAACATTAAGAAGGACTTCCCAAGAGGATTGTTCAGAAATGAAGGTAGTAAGCTCTTTACACCTGAAAGCACTGAATTAGAAATTGAAAAAACTCATCATCCAAGGATGTTTTATTTTTATTTTTTTTAATTTTGTAAATATTTTATTTATTTATTTATTTTTATTATTTATTTATTTATTTATTTATCTTTAGAGGGGAAGGGAAGGAGAGAGGGAGAGAAACATCAATGTGCGGTTGCCTCTTGTATGTCCCCTGCCAGGAACTGGCCTGGCAACCCAGGCATGTGCCCTGACTGGGAATCGAACCGCGATCCTTCGGTTCGCAGGCCCGCGCTCAATCCACTGAGCTACACCAGCCAGGGCTCCAAGGATGTTTTAGAATTTGGAGGAGCTTTCTGTACCAGGTTGAAATCCGTATTAGATTCCAAGGTTATTTTCAAGTTTCAATATGAGTTTATGATTTAGAAGAGTTATGCTTTGATGCATGTAATAATATCATCCTGTGATTAAGTCCCTTATTTAGATATTAAATTTGATTAAGCATCATAGTGTTATCAAATATAATTTATTTATAGATACATCTACATTTTTAAGATAGATATTCTCTCAAATAACACAACCTTTAACTAGAATCACTACATTTAGCTATATAGCTACATTTGCAGCTACAAGAACAATAATTCAGAAAAAAATTTGGGTACTAGTCTTTCAGTTTCTAGTTACTGTAAAACAAATGTGAATCTATGGTAGACAGAGGAAAAATTCTTATTAGCATTTACTATAAATATCAGCACCATTTATAGACTTTTTCTTGAGTCATTAAAAAAAACAAATTTCCTTCAATAAGAATGCTCCTGAAATGATATAGTTTTAAGACTCAAGTCCTACTGAAATCATGAGGATGCAGAACCATTGAAATCAACTTCAAAAATGCTGAATAAATTGGAGAAAGAAGAAATTAGTCTTATGTCAGAAAACTTTTAAGATAAAAATGTGTAAATAGAATGTAGAAATATTTGGTTGTACATTCCTGTGTAGGAATTTATTGGACTAATCATCTGCCACATGCCAGTTTTTGATCATTTGTCATACTCTAAATATGGCTTTATAAAGTGGAGTAAAGTTGTTTCTTGCATTGAACAGAAATCTGCTTCCCTACAAATTCTAGCCTTTGTTTTTAGCTTGCCCTCTAGAGCTGCCTATTGGAAGGCATATCTGAGTCTTACAAATTCCATTCTAAATATAAGAAAAGATATTACAAACACTGGATCCAATTAAACTGAGAATGATGATCTAAAAGTAACATTACATATTCAACAATATTTTAATCATTGCATTCCTTGCTTCCAAATCTCAAAAGGCAAATAAGTGCTTCCCTCTATACTTGATTCTGATTCCCAAATGGTACAACTTAAGCTAGGTACACTGAACACATATTCAATTGCTCTTCTTGGTGTCTGGGAAAAATGGAATTATATTGCAGGATGTGGTCAAACTTAATCTATGATAAAGACCTCTTTTCATCCCTAGGCTAGAGCTGAGTATTATGGGAATGTAGTTAATTTTGATTGCTCAAATATTCTTCATATGCTCAGTCTCCCAGGCAATAGGTGAACAAAAGGTGCTTCATATTTTAAATCAAGTTTGAAAATCACTCTAGGAATGCCTATTAACTTTGAATTTATTTCATAAAAATGTTGAATTTAGTCTTTTTATTACATATTTAATAGTGCCGTATACCTACTTTTAATTTAAGAAGATATTACAATATTAGAATTTTTTTGCATGAATAGTCCAAATGTAGTGGAGCAAGACAAATGACAAAGGATTAGAAATGTTAAATAAAATTTTTCCACTGAAAGGAATATGATAATGAGCACAATCATTTTGTCTCTTATACTGCAGCAGTGGCTAAAGGGTGATAATGAAAGGAAATAAGACGTTAAGGGAAAAAAATCTTAAGGAAGAGGCCATTGATAAAAGAATATTATTCCTTATTCCTTAACCATACAGGCGGGAAAATAGCTTCTCCTGGGGATATTGAGAACAAATTATTGAAACTTGCATGTCAGATCTCTAGAACAGAGGATAAGACCAGAATGACATACAAGGTCTGTCCTGAAAAAGTCCATCATTTTTAATACAATGAGAATGATTTACATGACATCAATGTAACCTGGTAGCCAAGGAGTTTGGACTGGAATGCGCATGCATAAATGATGATGACTTCACTGTACTAGTCAGTGGGGGTGGTAGACGTGTTGCGTGAGCATGTATACTGTGTGGCCATCTTATTCAAAATGACTGAGCAAATAAAGTAACAAATCTGCATCAAATTTTGAGTAAAGCTTAAACATTTGTCCACAGAAACTATTTGGGTGATTCAGAAGGCCGCAGCTATGGGCAACTGGTGATTGGCAGCTTCATCACAACAAACGCCTGCTCATACATCACATCTCGTGCAGTTTTTTGGCAAAACATTAAATCACCCAGGAGTCTAATTCCCCCTACAGCCCATATTTTACACACTGAGACCTCTGGTTTTTCCCAAAACTAAAATCACCTTTGAAAGGGAAGAGATTTCAGACCATCAATGAGATTCAAGAAAATTCAATGGGGTAGCTGATGGCTATTGGGAAAACTGTGAGAATCCCAAGGCATCTACTTTGTAGCAACTGAGGTATCATTGTCCTATGTACATATTTCTTGTATCTTGTATTTTCTTCAATAAATGTCTCTATGTTTCATATGATATGGCTGGACACCTTCTGACAGACTTTGCATATTAGCTTGCTCAAAGTGACCGATCAACTTCCCAAACTTGCATGGTTTTCGGGTATGTCAACCTCTCAACCAATCCCTTTGTTCCCCAGGCTAGATTGTCAGGCCTCTTTGGTCCACTACTACCCCTGCTGCAAGTGCCTGCCTCACTCTGGTCCCACACCTAATCTGGTATCAGAAGAAGAGTACCTGAATAGAAGTCCTACCACTAAGTATAAAAAGAAGAAGCCAAATGAAACTTATAGAAGCAGTGGAGATGCAGAATGACTGGTCCTACACCCACATACGGCTGTTGAGAATCAGAAAATATTTCAGATGCAGAGGTTCCCCCTGAGGGGCTACGGGTTCCAGCCCCACACTGGGCCTCAACACTAGTACCAGGAAGAGGAGCCCACACAAAATCTGTCTGTGACAATCGGCTGGAATTCTGTCTGTCTTGGTGAAACAGAGTGTTGATGGACACCCAGACATCCTCTTTAAGAGCTTGCACAAAGCTTACACACTCTCAGGCACTTGCCTTGAGCTCCTGTGGATGGACAGCAACTCAGGAGGCACCAGGAACATAAAAGAAGAAACTGAGTTGTGTGGCTTCAGGACAAGGGCTGGAGGGACAGCCACCTTTGTCCTTGTGTTGGGGCCTCCTCCCAGATGACCAAATTTGAATCTGCATTAGCCTGGTGCTAGTTCCATCCTGATAACTCCCTGATACCCGCCCTACTAGTGTACAGCCAAGGCTATTTCCATGGCAGCCAGTCTTGCTTAAAAACTCTCAAAGGTCTGCAGGTCCTAGGCAGGAGGTGGCTGACCTCAGTGTGCCTTGTGTCATTTGTTTAGTGGCTCCAGGCACAGCACTGGTGCTAAGTCAGAATCTGCATTAACCTGGTGAAAATCAACTGCCAGACCCTGGTGACTTCCTGAGACTCTGCCTTATCCAACTCAAGTACCACTGAAGGTTCTTTCAGCAGCTGAGCCTTAGGAGGTGACCTGTGCCTTTGGCTGAACTGCCCCAGGCACAGCAAAGCTAGATGACCTTAGTTCTCAGCATGGCCTCTTCAACATGCCCTCTTCAACATGCCTCCAGGACCATCTCAAGCAACTGTCAACCTTAGATCGTTTTATAGCTCCAACTAAGTGACCCTGGGGGTGGTCTCATGCAGCTGCTGACATTGGCCTGCACTGGAACCCCTCCTAAGAGGCCCCAGAACCAATCCACCCAGTGACCACATTCAGACCACAACAGAGAACCACCTGATTAGCTCCACAAGCAGCACACCCAAAAGGTAGTCTTGATAGGCACCAGAGCCCTGGGATGAATCCTGTTCTGTGGAATTGCCCCCACACGGTACCTTGTGCACCGTGGTTGTGACCAATATTCACAGCCAGTCAACCTGAAAGTCAATCCTACACATTGACAGGCCAACAGTAATAAAAGCCCAACTGCAACATCAGTGTACAAACAACCAACACAAGGGTCACTCTGATGTACCCAGAACAAGAAATTATGGAGACTGTGCCACTGAGCCCCACAGGCCATGTACTACATAAGGCCACCCTTCCAAAAATGGGAGATATAGCAAATCTACCTACTACATAGACACAAACACAAAAAGGGAGCCATAATGAGATAACAAGGAAACAAAACTCCTACCCCCAAAAACAGGAGAAACCTCCAGAAAAAGAACTAAACAAAATGAAAGCAAGCAGTCTGCCAAATATAAAGTTCAAAACACTAGGCATAAGTAAGCTCAAGGAACTCAGTGAGAACTTCAACAAAGAAATGTTAAGAATAAAAAAGAACATAAAAACTATAGAAAAGAACCAGTCAGAAATTAAGAATAACTGAAATGAAGAACACACTAGAAAGAATTGATAGCACATTAGATGAAGAAGAGGATTGAAATAGCAATGTGGAAGACAAGACGGCAGAAACTACCCAATCCAGAATAGCAAATGTAAATGAAAATAGTTTAAGGGACTTCTAGGACACCATCAAGTATAACATTCGTGTCATAGGGTATGAGAAGGAGAGGAGAAATAGCAAGGAATTGAGAGCCTAATTGAAAAAACACTGATTGAAACTTCCCTAACCTATTAAAGAAAACAGACACACAGGTTCAGAGTCCCAAACAAGATAAACCCAAAAAGGCTCACAGGAATATACATCATAATTAAAATAGCAAAGATTAAAGACAAAGAGAGAGTCATTATATGTAGTTCTATCAGTCTGATTATTGACACCCCCAGGTGAAGGAAAATATCATCTTTGTTTTTATTCCTAACGTGGGTAAGTACTAATTTCTGGGCTTTTAAAAAGATTGCACTTCCAGCCAAGATGGAGGTGTAGGTGGACACGCTGTGCCTCCTCTCACAACCAAAATTAAGGACAAAAAATATTTAGAAACAAGAAAACAACCAGAACTTACAGAAAATTGAACTGTACGGAAGTCCAACAACCATTCATCCAGACCAGTAAGAGGGGTGGAGTCGCAGCAGGAAAAAGTGGAGGTGTGGACGGGGAACGCAAGCAGCAGCGGCTGGCAGTTCCCAGGTGCACAGGCAGCAGCTGGCAGACCCCGGGCACGGGGGGGCAACTGTGCAGACCCAGTGAGGCCACAAAAGGCGGCTGGCTGACCAGGTGGCCCCACATTCGCGTGCGCAGACGGTCCAGGCAGAGGGGAAGTGGCGGAAGGGACTGAATCCAGGAGAGAGCAGAGCAGGTGCCATTGTTCCCTCTCAGACCCCACCCCCACATACAGCGTCACAGCCTAGCGACTGGGCTGCCCTGCCCTGAGGAACACCTAAGGCTCCACTCCTTACTACGTAATACCCACGACCAGACTAAAACCAAAACAAAACAAAACAAAACCCACCAAAAATGGCTCAAACCGGAGAACAAATGAAAGCCCCAGAGCCAATTCCTCTAAGCCATGAAGAGATAGCCAACCTATCAGATGCACAGTTCAAAGCCCTGGTGATCAGGATGCTCACAGAATTGGTTGATTTTGCTCACAAATTAGATGAAAAAAATGCAGGCTACAATACGTGAAATGAAGAAAGATGCATGGGGAACCAATAGAGATGGGAGGAAAACTGGGACTCAAATCAATGGAATGGACCAGAAGGAAGAAACTAACAAACAAACAGAAAACAAGGAAGAAACTAGAATTCAAAAAAAATAAGGAGAGGCTTAGGAACCTCCGGGACATCGTTAAACGTCCCAACATCCGAATTATAGGGGTCCCAGAAGGGGAAGAAGAGCAACAAGTGGAAAACTTATTTGAACAAATAATAAAGGAGAACTTTCCCAATCTGGCAAAGGAAATAGACTTCCAGGAAGTCCAGGAAGCTCAGAGAGTCCCAAAGAAGTTGGACCCAAGGAGGAACACACCAAGGCACATCATCATTACATTAGCCAAGATTCAAATGAAGGAGAGAATTCTAGAAGCAGCAAGGAATAAGGGGTTCCCATCAGACTGTCAGCTGATTTCTCAAAAGAGACCTTACAGGCAAGAAGGGGCTGGAAAGAAATATTTGAAGTCTTGAAAGTCAGGGACCTGCATCCAAAATTGCTCTATCCAGCAAAGTTGTCATTTAGAATGGAAGGGAAGATAAAGTGCTTCTCAGATAAGGTCAAGTTCAAGGAGTTCATCATCACCAAGCCCTTATTATATGAAATGTTAAAGGGACTCATCTAAGAAAAAGAAGATCAAAAATATGACAGTGAAAAGACAGCAAACTCACAGATATTAACAACCACACCTAAAACAAAAGCAAACTAAGCAAACATCTAGAACAGGAACAGAACCACAGAAATGGAGATCACATGGAGGGTTTAGCAACAGGGGTATAGGAGGAGGAGAGAGGGGGAAAAGGTACAGAGAACAAGTAGCATAGACGGTGGATAGAAAATATACAGGGAAGGACAAGAGTAGTGTGGGAAATGTAGAAGCTAAAGAACTTATGACACATGGACATGAACTAAACGGGAGGAATGTGGGTGGGAGAGGGTGTGCAGGGTAGAGGGGAATGATGGGGGAGAAATGGGACAACTGTAATAGCATAATCAATAAAATATATTTTTAAAAAAAAGATTGCACTGCAGAAAAATGTAAAACTATGTCAATCTCTGCAGCTCTTGGAGACAAACTCCCCAGACCAGTCAGTGCAAAATACTCAGAATCCATTATTAAAGAGTTGGCACCAATAGGCTGTGTGGCTTAGTACACAACAGAGATTTTAGTATTCACTTAACTCTTTGAAATGCGTGTAGCAGTTTCAGGTTTTTAAATTTTTTCCTGTAAATAAATTTAAACTACATTATTAATTTAAAAGGGAGGGGAAGCCCTGGCTGGGTTGCTCAAGTACACCAAAAATTTGTAGGTTTAAACCCCAATACATAGGTTGTGAGTTCAATCCCCTGTCAGGGTGCATACCACAGGCAACTGATGTTTCTCTCTCATACCAATACACCAATGTTTTTTTCTCACATCGATGTTTCTCTCTCTCTCTCTCTCTCTCTCTCTGTCTTGCTCTCTCATCAATAAACATATCCTCAGATGAGGATTTTTCAAATAAAATAAAATAATAAAAAAGGAAAAATCCATAAAACTCCAGTTCTCCTATTACCTTCATTTTATACGAAGAAGGATCTATTAACTCCAAATTAGTTAGAAGGACATAAATCTCAGACAAAAGCATAGTAAATTGCTAAACTGGATGAGAAAATGGTAGCAGCATAGTTTTTAACTGTCTCACTTCTCCTGGAAATTTTACAAAGCAATAAAGAAAATAGTATCAACTGTAACAAAAACTACAAACTCTATCCTCAGCAAAATGGTCACACAAAAATTCCAAATTACCCTGAGTTGTGGTCAAAACATATGAGAGCAAAGGAAGTACCTAAGAAGTAACCCTGGTGCAGGCCTAGAGTTGGAAGAACGGGTCAGAGAAGGACTGGCAGTGGGCCGTCTCAGACATGGACAGCAAACATTAGCTCTCAGAGTCTGAGGTCTTGCCCTGATGCGGAGTGCCATGAGCAGGCCTCAGACCGAGGACAGAGCATGAACTGGAGAAGGCAAAGGGAAAAAAGCATGGGAAGGGCCCAGGGAAAACTCGAAGTGACTAAACTTAGAGAACACCACTTAAAAAAAAACAAACTGTGTACCTTGGTTAATAGATACCCCCATGCAACTCACACTCTGATTCAGATATAGGACATTTCTACCGCCCCAGAAAGTTCCCCCATGTTCCTACATAGTTGCTCCCCTCACTCTGAAGAAACCAGTGTTCTGATTTTTGTTAACTGTAAATTATTTTATCCATTGCAGAACTTAATTTAAAAGGAATCATGTGGAATGTACACCTGTGTGTCCAGCTCAGAAACATGTCTGTGAGATAGAGAACACCACTTAAAAAAAAAAAAAAGATGTAACATGGAAAACAGAGGCTGGAGCTTCTCATTAGTAAGAGCTGAGGAAGCTCAAAGCAGTAATCCCACTCCCACAGGAGCCAAAGGAGGAGAACCTGCACAGTAGGATCATGCTTTTCTAGCACTGAAGCATCGGAAGAGGGGAAAATTTGAGCGCAGCAATCTGGAAAACTACACTGGGCCCTCCCCTCACCCCATGTGAATCCTTTGCTAATGGCTGGTCTGGAAAAAGACAGAACATTAGAACACTTGTAAGCACAGCCTCCTAGCAACAACAAAAAAGAAAAACTCTGTAAAAACAAAATATGAAGGAAACTTGCCAGGAAAAAATGTTGTCACAAGGCAAATTAAAATCATAACTCAACATTCCTGCATGAATGGGAACAAAACCCTGAACTTCTATGATTAAATTGACTGAGAATGGGAACCGGAAGAAGGAAGACTAAAATTACGTTGATGTGAAAGTGCCTGACATGGTCAGAAAAAGAGAGTGAATTGGTGAGGATGGAGCATAAAATGAAGGAAAACACTCATACATAGTGCCAAGAAGTCTTCTGGAAGACAAATTATGTTTATAATTGGGAGTTCAACTGACACTCTAAATGAGTCTGTGCTTTACTTGATAAGCAATGAATGATCATTTAACAGTTTTGAGGAGAGTGAACTGATTCAATCCATGTCTTTGGAGTGTAACTTTAGTTGTTCGAGTGAAAGATAAATTACAGAGACAAGAGAGTAGATCAGTTAGAAAACCACTGTAAAATGTCTGCTGATTTATTCGTGCATCTCCTATTATTTATTGAGGGTTTGTGATGAGCCAGGCACTGTCCCAGGTCTGTGAATTAGCAGTGAACTACACAGAGTCCCTGTCCTCAGGTAGTTTATATTCTAACAAGGTAAGACCACAAACACAACAAGTACAAACATACTGAAAGTCAGAAAGTTATACGTGCTGTGAGGAAAAATAAAGCCAAGCTAGGGCATAGAGAACGATGTTCAGGGGAGGGGACAGTCGAGAAGATCTCTCAGACAAGGGGCCATTGAAGCTGAGACCCAAATGAAGTGAACCAAGTGAGCAGTCAGTCTATCTCAGTGAGAAGCGCTAGGGCTTTGGTAGAGGTTGGGAGCCAGGAGTGGGTGCAAAATCAAACCAGCCAGAGACTCTCTGTTACTTGAGTATTTAAATACATCCTGGTGCCAATAGGGAACCAAAGTGAAAGACCTAGGTCCTGGATGTGGGGAGGTTAACTACAGGAAGGTGCTGAGAAAGTATGGGTTAAGAGACTAAAAGATTGGAAAGCCCTCAGTTATCTCCAGGCAGCTTTTATCAGGGCAATGTCTTTTGTCTCACGATAGCTGATTCACCTTTTCCTGGCAAACATAAAGCTAAGAATTCTGCTACTGACAGTGAGCAGTCTATGATTTCACCCACTGTAGGAATGAGCCCACCTGCCCTGGGAGAAAAGAATGGGAAGGGGGATGATATGGCAGCACGTTGTTGCGGGAGCATGCTGTTACAGCCCTTCTCAGCTTAAAAGGGATTCTTAAGCAGAGATGGCCATCTTAAAAATTACCTTCCCTCATGTGTTCCTCATAAAAAGATACAGCTACTCTGGAAAACGGTTTGGTAGCTTCTTGAAAAACTTAACATGTACTTATCATACAACCTGGCACTTGCACTCATGGGCATTTATCCCAGAGAAATAAAAACATGCCCACATAAAAACCTGTACCTAATTGTTTGTAGCAGCTTTATTCGTAACAGTTAAGAAGTGGAAACAACCAAATGTCCCTCAAGAGATGAATGGTTACACTAATTATGGCACTACCCACCATAAATCACTCAGCAATAAAAAGATACAGACTATTGATGCACATAAGTGTTTTGATGGAGATCAAAGACATTATGCTTAGTGAAAAAAAGCCAATCTCAAAAAGTCATATATTGTGTGATTTTATTTATATAACACTTTATAAATAACAAAATTGTAGAGATGCAAAATGGATTAGTGGTTGTCAAGTGGTAGGAATGCTGGAGAAGAATGGGTAAATGTGATTATAAAGGCACAAGGGAGATCTTTGTGGTGATAGAATAGCTCTGTATCTTAATTGTAGTGTTAATTACATAATCTACTGGCTGAATGACATAGAAATATGTAACACATTAGTACGGATGTCAAATTTCTGGTATTGATATTGTACTCTAATTTGTAAGACTTAACCACTGGGAGAAACTGGGTGAAGGGTGTGTGAAACCCATCTGTACTGTTTTTGCAACTTTCTGTGAATCTATAATTATTTCAAAATAAAAAAATTAAAAAGTTTTAAAAACATACAGAGTGTCTCTAGACCTAAGAAAAAATATTAGCAGTTGTTTCTAATTAGTAAAACTCTAGTAAAAGTTTATTTTAATAAAACATATTTACACCTCACAGAATGGTTTAGAATTTTAAGTGTACTTGATAACAACATAGTTTTTAATCGGACATAATCTCAAATATCTTTCTATAGCTCCTTTAAAAAGTCTGACCTGACCTTAGACACTATTCAGGACAATTCAGGTCATCTGGCTTTTGTCTGATAGCCTAAGCAATTGCCTCTTCTCTTCATTCTTTTAGGTTGAAAGAAATCAGTAACATTTGCAGTCCTTATCACTGAAGTTCAGGTACTCCATGCAGGGGGGCAGGAACAGTGTAATGAGCTTCTATACTTGTAGAATGACTTGGTGTTTACTTCTCAAGTCAATGAAGTTGTCCCACTGTTCAGTAAGATGGCAGCATAGGTAAACGCTGTGCTTGCCTCCTCCCATGACAACTTCCAAATTACAACTAAATTACACAACAAATATTATTGAAAATCACCTGATGACTGGCTGAACAAAAGTCTCATAACTAAGAATATAGAGAAGAAAACTATGTCGAGACTGGTCTGATTACCCATCAGAAACATTTCAGGCCAAGAAGAGACTGGTGTGAAATATTCAAGGTAATGAAAAGCAAGGACCTATAACCAAGGCTACTTTATCCAGCAAGGCTATCATTTAAAACCAAAGGAGAAATAAGGTGCTTCCCAGACAAGAAAAAGCTAAAGGAGTTTAACACCAAACTAGTATTGCAACAAATGTTAAAGGGTTTGCTTTAATAAAAAGAAGAAAGAAAACAAAAAGAAAAAAAAAAGAAGGAAAATAATCTAACAATATAAAGGCACTAATGTATCTATCAATAATCACCTTAAATGTAAATGGCTTAAATGCTCTAACCAAAAGACAAAGGGTAGCTGAATGGATAAGAAAACAAGACCCCTATATATGCTGCCTCCAAGAGCCCTATCTCAGATCAAAACACGAGCACACACACACACACAAACTAAAACTGAAGGGATGGAAAAGATATTTCATGCTAATAGAAAGAAAAAAAAAAGCTGGGCTAGCAGTACTTTTTAAAAGATTTTATGTATTTATTTTTAGAGACAAGGGAAGGGAGGAAGAAAAAGAGGAAGCAAAACATCCATATGTGAGAGATACATCAATCAGTTGCATCTCCCACACCCCCAACTGGGAACCTGACACACAACCCAGGCATGTGCCCTGACTGTAATTGAACCAGTGACCCTTTGGTTCTCAAGCCAGCACTCAATCCCCTGAGCCGCACTAGCTAGGGCTGACAAAATAACTTTAAAACCAATGCTCTAATGAGAGACAAAGAAGGACACTACAAAGGGAACAATTCAACCAGAGAATATAACCCTAGTAAACATTTACACACCCAACATAAGAGCATCTAAATATGTGAAGCAAGTCTTGAAGGACATAAAGGGAGAGATTGACAGAAATACTGCTGTAGTCAGGGATTTTAACACCATATTAACTTCAATGGCCAGATCTTCCAGACACAAAATCAACAAAGAGACAGTGGCCTTAAATGACACACTAGATCAAATGGATTTAATTAATATCTTCAGAGCATTCACCCCAAAGCAGGAGAATATACATAATTTTCAAGTGCACATGGAACATTTTCTAGGATACAGCACATGTTAGGACACAAAAGATGTCTCAATAAATTTAAGAAGATGGAAATCATATCAAGCAACTTCTCTGAACACAGTGGTTTAAGGCCACAAATCAATCACAAGAAGAAAACCGAAAAACACAAGGAATTAAAGCTAAATAACATGTTATTAAACAATAAATGGGTCAACAACAAGATCGAGGAATAAATTAAAAGATACCTTGAAACAAATGAAAGTGAGGACACAACAATCCAAAATCTGTGGGACACTGAGAAAGCAATGCTAAGGGGGAAATTCGTAGCATTACAGGCCTATCTTTTAAAAAAAAATTATATAACAATCTAATTAAACTTAAAGGAACATGAAAAAGAACAACAAACAAAGCTCAATGTGAGTAGAAAGAAGGAAATAATAAAGATCCGAGCAGAAATAAATGAAATAAAGTCTAAAAAAATTATATAAAACATCAATGGATGCAGAAGCTTGTTCTTTGAAAATGTAAACAAGATTGACAAACCTTTAACCAGCCCCATCAAGACAAAAAGAGGACCCAAATAAATAAAATCAGAAAGTGAAAGAGGGGAAATAACAACTGACACCAAAGAACTACTAAGGGTTGTAAGAAAATATTATGAACAACTATACGCCAACAAACTGGACAACCTGGATGAAATGGAAAAATTCCTAGAAATATACAATCTTCCAAAACTAAATCAGGAAGAATCAGAGGATCTGAATCCTCTGATTACAGATTTACAGATTACATCTAGTAAAATTGAAGCAGTAATCAAAAAACTCCCAACACACAAAAGCCCTGGACCAGACAGCTTCACCAGGGAATTTTACCAAACGTTCAGAGAAGAACTAAAACTTGTTCTTTTCAAACTATTTCATAAAAATCAAGAGGAGGCAAGGCTCCCTAACTTCTAAGATAAGGCCAGCATTATCTTAACTCCAAAACCAGATAAAGACACTACAAAAAAAGAAAAAGAAAATTATAGGCCAATATGCTTGATGAACATAGAGGCTAAAATACTCAACAAAATATTAGCAAACTGAATACAGCAGTGCATCAAAAAGATCATACAGCATGATCAAGTGGGATATATTCCTGAAATGCCAGGCTGGTACAATATTTGCAAATCAATAAATGTGATTCACCACATAAACAAAATAAAGGCCAAAAATCACATGATCATATCAACAGATGCAGAAAAAGCATTAAATAAAATCCAGCACCCATTTATGATAAAAAGTCTTAGCAAAGTGGACTATAGGGAACATACCTAAACATAATAAAGGCCATATATGATAAACCCACTGCCAGTATCAAACTCAACAAGCAAAAACTACAAGTGTTCCCCTTAAGATTGGGAACAAGACAAAGGTGTCCACTTTCACCTCTCTTATTCACTAAGTCCTAGCCACAGCAATCAGACAAGAACAGGAAATAAAAGGCATCCAAATTGGAAAGGAAGAAATAAAACTGTCTTTATTTGCAGATGGTTTGATACTGTATGTAGAGAACCCCAAAGATTTCACCAAGAAATTACTAGAAATGACAAATGAATTCAGCAAAGTAGCAGGATATAAAATTAATATCAAGAAATCAGTTGCATTTTTTTTGATATGCCAATAATGAACTAACAGAAAGGGAAATTTAAAAAAATAATCCCATTCACAATTGCTACAAAAAGAATAAAATAGCTATGAATAAACCTAACCAAGGATGTAAAAGACCCGTACTCAAAAATTTATAAGACCCTGAAGAAAGAAATAGAAGAAGATACAAATAAGTGGAAGCACATATTGTGTTCATGGATAGGAAGAAGTAACATCATTAAAATGTCCATACTACCCAAAGCAATCTATAGACTCAATGCTGGGGACGGTGCGGGGGGGGGGGGGGGGGCGGCGCTCTGCCAGCAGGGCCTCCCCAACCGCCCTGGATGAGAATAAGTCTACCAAGATATGATCTGCTTGGGGAGGAAAGTTGGCCAATCTCCGAAAAGAGAAGTGCCTACAGCCTTTTCCTCAATGGGTTTTTATTAGGTTCATTTTGCTCAGGAATGCAGGTGAAGCTCATTAATCATTGTCAGGCAGTAAGAATCAAACAATAGATAACATACAAAGAACTACTAGGGCTTATTCTGAGTCAGGATCTGTTAGCTAAAGCGCTACAAAACTTTGGGAAACAAACTCATTTCCTGCTCGGACCCTTATCATTTAATTGAGAGCATTCCTAGCAAAGCAGGTTTCATAGAATTTTATATATGCTTTCTTAGGCCCAATCACCCAGGGAACACACCCTTTCTAGCACAGGGCTGCACCACCCTCTGTCATTGTTTCAGGCTTAAGTCAGGCAGGGGAAGTAAGGCAGCCAAGAGATTAGAAGACTTCTCGCAGACAGAATGAGGACTCAGGCTATGTCATAGCTGAGGGGCGAAGGTCCATCACTCACTTTTGCTGTAGCCCCCAAGTCCTTTTTTGGGGCCTCCACATGATCTTGCCTGTCTTAGGTCATTCCCCGCTTGGGGAACCTTACCCGTCATTCGCTATCCGATCAAGCATTGGGGGCCAGTTATGAAGTAAAAGGAGCAGAAGTGGCAGTCCTTCCAGGGAGATAAGCTTTGTCTCCTAAGTGGCTTATGGTCCAAAGGTCGCTCACTCAGCCTTAGCCATGGGGGTGTTACAGCTCCTGAAACCAGGCAGGGCAGTTCCAAACACAATGCAATTCCTACCAAGATTCCAATGATGTATTTCACAGAAGCAGAACAAAAATTTCAAAAATTTATATGGAATGACAAAATGCCACACATAGCAACTACAATCCTAGGAAAGAAGAACAAATTTGGAGGGATCGTACTACCTAATATCAAACTATAGTGTAAAGTCTTAGTAAGCAAAATACCTTGGTACTGGCACAGAAACAGACACATAAATCAATGGAACAGAATAGGGAGGCCTGAAATAAACCCACATCTTCATAGTCAATTAATATTCAACAAAGGAAGAAAATAGATATAATTGGCTAAAGATAGTTTATTCAATAAATAGTGTTGGGAAAACTGGACAGATACATGCAGAAGAATGAAACTAGACCACCTTCTTACACCAACACAAAAATAAACTCAAAATGGATCAAAGATTTAAATGTTAGACCTGAAACCTTAAAAATCATAGAAGAAAACATAAGCAACAAAGTCTCAAACATTGCTCATAGCAATCTTTTATTGGCTATATCTCCCCAGGCAAGAGAAACAAAAGAAAAAATATATACAAATGAGACTACATCAAACTAAAAAGGCTTTGCACAGCAAAGGAAACCATCAACAAAATAAAAAGACAATCCAGAGAATGGAAGAAGATATTTGCTGATACATCAGATAAAAGGTTAATATCCAAAATTTATAAAGAACTTATAAAACTCAACTCCAAAAAAACATACAAACCAGTTAAAAATTGAGCAAAGGCCCTGGCTGGTGTAGCTCAGTGGATTGAGTATAGGCCTGCGAACCACAGCATCACTGGTTCAATTCCCAGTCAGGGCACATACCTGGGTTGCAGGCCATATCCCCAGTAGGGGGTGTGTGAGAGGCAACCACACATTGATGTTTCACTCCCCCTCTTTCTCCCTCCCTTCCCCTCTCTCTGAAAATAAATAAATAAAATATTTTTTTTAAATGGGCAAAGGACCTGAATAAACTTATCCAAAGAGGATATACAGATGGCCAATAGACATAAGAAAAGATGCTCAATGTCACTAATCATAAGAGAAATGCAAATTAAAACCATAATCAAGATATGATCTCACACCTATCAGAATGGCTATCATCAACAAATCAACAAACAATGAGTGCTGGCAAGGATGTGGAGCACAGTAATCCTTTTGCACTAGTGATGGGGATGCAGACTGGTGCAGCCCCTCTGGAAAGCAGTATGGAGACACCACAAAAAAATTAAAAATGGATTGTTGTGGACCATTCAGCCTGGTTTCAGGAGTTGTAACCCTCACCCCATGGTGGGCTGAGTAAGAGCCTAGGGACCCACTTCATCTGGGTCTGTTCTGTTGGTGTAAAACCATCAGGAAGAGCTACCTGGAAACCAGGAGACCCGGATCCTGCTTATTGGTTTCAGGTTAAATTGCACGCGTCTAAGACTGCGAGGCGGCTCAGAGTGCTAGGTGACCAGCCTTTATATCTCGATTCCCTGACTGAGCCAAAAGATTTATGTGAGATGGAAATCCTTATGAGGCGCCTACTCGTCTTAGGGATTGGACCCCAGACACCTCTGCAGGGTCCCAACTCACGTAGGGACGCCAAGATCTCGAGCTGGAGGGAGGAAATGCCTCTTTTCTTCGGCATTTTAGCAAGAAGCTGAAACGCTCATAAATACCTTGCTACTAAAAGGGGAAGTCTTTGCTTTCTCCTCCCAAGCTAAAAAAAACCTAGCCGGGATTGCGCTGCAGGGAATGGGACTGTGAATGCTTTTACAGTGTGCCTTCTCATTGCGTGGGTTTTTCTTGCAGTTGGCAGGTAACCTAACGTTCTAAGCCATCCCACGACCAACTTATGCCTTTCATGGGAGTCTTCTAGCGGCAGTCACCCTAACGGTTTTTAAATGACTGACCCATACCCACGAAATGCAGCAAATGCCTGGGAGGAGAAAGCAAGACTCTTATTATGAAAGAGAGTGCAGGGGAAAGAAATGAGAAGAAAACCACTCAAGAGGTGGCGACGGTAACCTTTCCTCTGATCTGTAACACAACTGGGGGCCTTACCGAAAGGTGCCCCTGGATCCCTATGGGAATGAAGTGCTGATTTCTGGTACCACTTAGACGTGCTGTTTAATGACGATGGCTCGTAGCCTCTGGTCAAGCAGGTTTCAGGTCCCGATGGCTCGTAGCCTCTGGTCAGGCAGGTTTCAGGTCCCTGTCCCGGGCGCCAGATGCGGGGGGCTCCTCCTGTAGAACCCCCTGTTCATCACAGATGAAAATAAAAACTACCAAGACAAGATCTTCTTGGGGAGGAAAGGGGTCAAACTCTCAGAGGAGAATGACTCACAGCGCCTTCCTCACTAGGCTTTTATTGGGTTCAAATGCACCGGAATACAAGTTAAAAATGTCAAAGAAATCTGAGGGCTTAATCTGAGCCAGTGTTTGTCAGGAAAGGGGGTTGCCAAACTTTGGGAGATATACTCATTTCCTCCTTGGACCCTTATCATTTAAATGAGAGCACTATTAGCAAAGCAGATTTCACAGGACTTTAGGAATTCTTTCTTATGCCCGATCACCCAGGGAGCCATCCTGGCCCATACAGGCTGCACTACTCACCCCCACAGTTTCAGGCTTTAAGCCGATTAGGAAGCAGGAGACATCTCCAGGAAATGAGGACTCGGGCTATGTCAGAATAGCTGGGGGGGTGAGGGTCCATCACATCCTCTTTGCTGCAGCCACCCGAGTTCTTCCATGAGGCCTCCCAAGTGGTTGTGTCTGGCTTAGGTTGCCCCTCCCATGAGGAGTCTTACCCGTCATTGACTAACCAACCAAGCACTGGGGCCAGAGATGGATGAGGCAGAAGCAGCGCTCCTGCCAGGGAGATAAGCTTTGTCTTCTTAGTGGCGCACGTCCTTGTGACAGAACAGACCCAGATGAAGTGGGTCCCTTGGGCTCTTACACAGCCCACCATGGGGTGAGGGTTACAACTCCTGAAACCAGGCTGAACGGTCCACAACAATGAATCTGCCTTTTGACCCAGCTATCTCACTTTTGGGAATAAATCTGAAGGAACCCAAAACACTAATTCAAAAGAACATAACCACCCGTATGTTCATTGCAGCATTATCTACAATCATCAAGATATGGAAGCAGCCCAAGAGTTCATCAGTAGATGGGTGAATAAAACAACTATGGGACATTTATACAATGGAATATTACTTGGCTATAAAAGAGAACATTTTACCCTTTGCAAAATTTTGGATGGACCTGGAGAACATTATGCTAAGTGAAATAAGCCAGTCAGAGAAAGACAAATGCCATTTGATTTCACTCATATGTGGAATCTAATAAACAAACTGAATGAACAAGAAAAATGGGGACAGACTCATAGATGGAGACAGCTGTGGGGGGTACTAGGGGATGGAGGGATTGAGCAAAAATGGAAAAGGACTCATGGATGTGTATAACAGCATGGTAATTATTGGGGGGAGGGGGATATAAGGGGAATAAATGGTAATGGGAAAAATACAATGAAGATTGAATTTTAAAAAAGGATTAAAGGCTTAAATATACAACCTGAAACCATAAAACCCCTATAAGACTGTGGGGGGGCTCCACCCACAGGCCCCCACCCCATCCACCACGGATGAGAATAAGTCTACCAAGACATGATCTGCTTGGGGAGGACAGGTGGCCAGTCTCACAAAGGAGAAGGGCCAGAAGCCTGTTCCTCAATGGGCTTTTATTGGGTTCAATTTGTACAGGAATGCAGGTAAAGCTCATCAATCAATGTCAGGCAGTAAGAACTAAACAATAGATAACATACAAAGAACTACTAGGACTTTTTCTGGGTCAGGGTCAGTTGGCTAAAGCACTATAAAACTGTGGGAAACAAACTCATTTCATGCTTGGACCCTTATCAGAAAATTGAAGGCATTCTTAGCAAAGCAAGTTCCACAGGATTTTATTCATTCTTCTTAGGCCTGATCACCACAGGGAACTGCTTGTTCCCTCCCAGGGCTACATTGTTTCAGGCTTAAATCAGCAGGGGAAGTAAGGAAGCCAAGAGATTAGGAGACTCCTCACACACAGAATGAGGACTCAGGCTATGTCAAAGCTGAGGGGTGGGGGTCCATCACCCCCTTTTTCTATAGCCCCCCCAAGTCCTTCCCTGAGGGCCCCTTTGAAACCATGCCTGTCTTAGGTCATCCCTCCTTTGATGAATCTTACTCATCATTGGCTAACCAGTCATCCACCTGGGGCCAAGCAGGGTGAAGCAAAAGGGGGCAGAGGCAGCACCCCTGCCAGGGAAATAAGCTTTGTCTCCTTAGTGGCTTATGGTCCCAAGGTCTCTCACTCAGCCTTAGCCATGGGGGGTTATAGCTTCTGAAACCAAGCAGGGCAGTTCCCAACATAAGACAACATAGTCAATATACTCTCTGATACTACTCTTAGTAATATTTTTTTAGATATATCTTCTTGGGCAAAGGAAACAAAAGAAAAAATAGGCAAACTGGACTACATCAAGCAAAAGAAGGAAGCTATCAACAAAATGAAAAGACTACCTACTGTATAGAAGGATACAGTTGCCAATGATACATTCTATAAGGTATAATATCTAAAATGTAAGGAACCCATACAACTTAATATCCCCCCCAAAAAATCTGATTTAAAAGTGGGCAAAAGATCTGAATAGACAGGTCTCCAAAGAAGACCTGCAGATGGTTGATAGACAGACATCAACATCTGAAGAGATGCTCAACATTACTAATCATCAGGAAAATGCAAATTAAAACCACAATAAGATACCATTCCACACCTCTCAGAATGGCTATCATCAATAAATCAACAAACAAGTATTTATGAGGATGTGAATAAAAGGTAATCCTCATGTATATATGGAATCCTTTAGGTTCATATATGCTGTCAGAAATGGCAAAATTTCATTCTTTTTATGGCTAAGTAATATTCCATTGATATACAGTGGTGGGAAAAAGTAAATTAAATAACCAGCCATTATTACCCAAAAGATAAATCATAAGTAAGAAACAAAATAATAACAATAATAACAAAAAAGAAGATACATAACAAATAATTAATACAGGAATTAATAAATATATAATGATACAAGAATAAACTCTGTTTCACATACTTAAAATTGTAAACCTAATTTTGCAATAACATGGATGCACCTGAGGGTATTATGCTAAGCTAAATAAGTCAGTCAGAGAAAGAAAAATACCAAATAATTACACTTATATGTGGAATCTAAAAAATAAAATAAGACTTATAGCCAAGATGAAGTAGACTTGCTTGGTCTCCTTGCACAACCATAAGAAGGATCACAACCAATCTAAAAACAAAATCAACCAGAACTTCCAGAAAATCGAACTGTATGGAAGCCCAACAACCAAGGATTTAAAGAAGAAACATTCATGCAGACGGGTAGGAGGAGCAGAGAGCATGTAGCAAGGTAGTGGTGGGCAGTGGTGGCAAGTCAGCTGAGGTGGCAGCTGGCAGATCGGGTGGTCCCATATTAACGTGCGGCAAATGAAAACCAGAAGGGACAACTGGGGAGCGAGCAATCCAAGCCCCAGGCCAGACTGCGCAGCCCAAGTTTCCAGTGACAGGAGAATAAAGCCTCATAATTTCTGACTGTAAACCAGTGGGGGTCTCTCAAGAAGCTGCCAGTCTCTGAGGAAAGTCCATTTAAAGGACCTACAGAGTCCTAGAATGTCCACAAACCAACCCACTCTGGGAATCAGCACCAGGTCCGCAACTAGAAGGGTGCCAGGTGCTTATGGAAAATGGGGGAAGTGACTGGAAATGGGGTAAGAGCCAAGCAAGTGGCATTGTTCTTTCTCAGACCCTTCTCACACACACAGCGTCACAAAGCAGTGAAGTGGGCTGCCCTGACCTGGTGAATACCTCAGGCTCTACCCTTACAATGTAACAGATGTGCCAAGCATGGGAATCAAAGCAGCTTTACCTAACACACAGAAACACAGGGAGGCTGCCAAAACGAAGAGACAGGGAGATAAGGGTTAGAACAGATCAAAACTCCTGAAAAACAACTAAGTGACACTTAGTGACCAACCTATCAGATGCAGAATTCAAGGGACTAGTGATCAGGTTGTTCAGAGAAATGATTGAGTGCAGCCACAAAATAAAGGAAAAAGTAAAGGCTATACAAAGTGAAATAAAAATATGCAGGGAACCAACAGTGAAGGGAAGGAAGCTGGAATTCAAATCAATGATTTGGAACAAAGTGAAGAAATATATAGTCAACTGAAACACAAAAAAGAAATGAGAATTCAAAAAATGAGGAAAAGCTTAAGAACTTCTGGGACAACTTGAAACATATCAACAGTTGAATCATAAGGGTGGCAAAAGGAGAGGAGGAAGGGCAAGAAGTTGAAAACTTATTTGAACTTAATAAGAACTTAAAATAATGAAATGAAACTTCCCGAATTTGGCAAAGAAAATAGACATACAAGTACAGGAAGCTCAGAGAATCCCAAACAAGTTGGACCCAAAGAGGACCACACCAAGACATATCATAATTAACATGCTAAAGGTTAAACATAAAGAGAGAATCATAAAAACAGCAAGAGAAAAGGAGACAGTTATATACAAAGGAGTTCCCATAAGGCTATGAGAGGATTTCTCAAAAGAAACCTTGCAGGCAAGAAGTATTCAAAGAGATGAAAAGCAAAGACCTACATCCAAGATTACTATACCCAGCAAAGTTTTCATTTAGACTGGAAAGGCAGATAAATTGCTTTTCAGATAAGGTAAAGTTTGAGGAGCTCATCATCACCAAGCTCTTATTGTATGAAACATTGAAGCTACCTATCTAAGAAAAAGACCAAAACTATGAACAGTAAAATGACAACAAACTCACAACTATCAACGACAGAATCTTTAAAAAACAAAAACGAACCAGGCAAGCACTAGAACAGGAGCAGAGTCAGAGATTAAGATCACCCATGGAGGGTTATCAGTGGGTGAGCAGAGGGGAGATAACAGGGGAACACATACAGGGAATAAGAAGCGCAGTTGGTAGGTATAGAATAGACAATGGGGTGTTGGGAGCAGTATGGGAAGTGGAAAAGCCAAAGAACTCATATGTACATCCCATGGACATAAACAAAGAGGGAGATTGCTGGAAGGAAGTGGGTACCAGACAGAGGGGGGCAAAGGGGAAAAAAATGGGACAACTGTAGTAGCATAATCAATAAAACATACTTATTTAAAAAAGAAAAAATAAATGAACAAACAAAACAAAAACAAACTCATAAACGAAGAGAATAAATTGATGGTTGAAGATGGAGGGAGGGTTGGGGGATGTATGAAAAAGCTGAAGGGATTAGTAAGTACAAATTTGCAGTTACAAAATAGTCACAGATATGTGAAATATAGCATACAGATATAGTCAATAATACTGTAATCACTATGTACAGTATTGGATAGATACCAGACTTATCCAATTAGTCATTTTACAAGTTATATAAATGTCTAATCACTATTCAGGTTGTGCACCTGAAGGTGACATAATTATATGGCAACCGTAATTGAAATTTTTTAAAGCAGTAAAGAAATCTTGGTTGAATTCAATTCACACCAACTATATAATAAACTTCTCTTGCTGAAAATTCAGGTCCTAGGATTTGGGGGATTCTCAGTAGGCAAAATTGGGAAAGAAAACAGACTTTGCATTTCTAAGATGCAGGTGGGAAAACTTTATTTAATTAGGTGATTTAGTTGCAGATCTGTTGAGCAAGCATCTCCCATATTCTTAAAGAAAACTGTAACGAACAAAACTTGAATTTGAATGCAGATATTTTAAGTCACAATCAGAGCACAGTAAGCATTAGCATAGTGCCTGATAAAGAGTTAGGACTCAATAAGTGTTATCTGCCACCTATCTCATCAATTTTAAGATGCACTTTTTTTTTCATATTTTTACCTGCAAAAACAGGATGCACCCTATAATCCATACTATCTTACAGTCTCTGTTAGCCAGAAGCAGTCTTGATGTAGTTGTTTAAAATTTTTCACTTAACAACATTTGGAAAGATCAAGAAAGCACCAACCAGAAAGTATCTTAGGTTCAGTGAAATACGGGTATTATATTTGTGTGTGGTTACATCCTAAACTAGTACCTGTCACATAGTAGATAGGAGTATGTGAATAATAGCTAATCTGGTAGTGGGGTTATAATTTAAATTTTAAAGAACCGTATAAATTGGAAATATGCCTATAAGACAAGAGCCCCTTCATTTGGTAATGTCTATAAATGTCAGGAGAATTTCACCCTTGTTCTCTCATATTCAGACACTAGCACTGCCAATTGTCACAGAAAAGTTGAAAATTAGAAAGGGAAGTGGTATTCTGCAAATGTTTGCATTAAAGGAGCAAACACCTAAGTGCCAATGCATACTGGTGCCTGTTGCCCTTCCTTCTCAACAGAGTTGATTTTGAGCGGTTCCTGCTTTCTTGTGGGAAACGTATTCCCTATGTTATTCATTACCAAAAACAATGTGAATTTCTTGGTGACGGTAACAAAATAAATATGACTCAAGTGAGATTTTCAAAGAATCACAATGGAATAGGGAAATCACAGTTTTCCCTACCCCAAACCCAGTAGAATATATTTTCCTTTTCCTTGAGACTTTTTAGAAATAATAAAAGGAGAAATTTCTGTTTTATTTTGCAGAATGCAAGAGAATTGAAGGATGAATATACAAATATATACAGTGAAAAAAAATCTTCTTTTGCAACACATCTCTTTTACTATTGTCACTAACCCATGTCCGATAATCCAGGCTTTCAATTTCTCTCTCACCCTTACAAATATAACCGGCCACTAAATTCTGGACATTCTGCTTGGACAATATCACTGCTCTTCTCTCCATTTCTATAGCTACTGCCAAATCAAGTTTAGCCTCACCTAATCTGGCCCCTGTTATAATAGCCCTCTAGACAATTTCTTCTATTTCAGTCTCTTCCATTCTTGAGGCATTCCACACCAATGCAAATTGATTGTCAATTTCACATTAAAAAATCTTCTGAATCAGCCCTGGCTGGTGTAGCTCAGTGGATTGAGCTCGGGCCTGCGAACCAAAGGATCGAGGTTCGATTCCCAGTCAGGGCACATGCCTGGGTTGCAGGCCAGTTCCCGGCAGGGGACACACGAGAGGCAACCGTACATTGATATTTCTCTCCCTCTCCTTCTCTCCTACCCTTCCCCTCTAAAAGATAAATAAATAATAAATTAAAAAAAAAATCTTCTGAATCTCCCTCTCACCACTTTGATGGCTAATAGACATTTCAAGTTAAGTATGTCCCAAATGGAGGCCCTGATCTTCCTCATCCAAACTCTCATTTTCCATACCCTACCATATCTGTTTATGGTAAACATGTCAACACCAGCATGTTCAGCTCACAAATCCTGATTTATTCTGCAAAACTCACTCCTCTCACAGTCTTCCCTGTGAAGTGTTTTTTGACACTACTCATATTCCCACCCTTAACAGCTAATATGTCAGGAAGAAAATATATCTGTCATCCCTAATATCAAAATAAATATCCAGAATCTATCTACTTCTCAATCCACCTTCCACGATTACCTCCACTGATAGGTGGCTTGAGCCCCTACCAACTTTTGCTTCCATTGTTGCAATAGCCCCCTAGCTAGTCTTCCACATTCCACCCTGGCACTCTATGGTTTACTGTTTTCATCACAAGATAGAATGATCCTTTAAATGTCCATCAGATTCATTATGCCTTTATTCAAAACCTGACAATGGCACTCAATATCTGATAACAAATGCTCTGCGGGCCCCACATGATCTGTTCTCCACCTTACCTTCCTAACCACATCTCGTATTCCTCTCCTTGTTCACATCACCACAGCCACGCTGGCCTCCTTACCTAGGTCTCTGAATGACCCAGACATACTTCCACCTTAAGGTCTTCATATAGGCTATCCTTTCTTCACGGGCCACTCTTTAACCAGATATTTTTCTAGCTGTTTCCCTTACATCTCTCATATTTTTGTTTAAATTTCACCTTCCATTGGTTCACAACCTTGGGAGCTTCCCAGGTGAAATCTGAAAGTAACCCCTGTACATAGGGCACAAGGAAAGATGGAAAAAAGTGTCAAGCCACTGCAGTATGATAAGTGCAGGTTCAATAGTCCAGGGAACTTATATATGAAGCTCATCCTGAATACTACAAGACGAGTAGATCTCTACACCAGCCTGCAAGAATCTTTAGTTTATCCAGAAGCCTTAGTGTGGTTCAGCCATGTGCGCAGTCTGAATGGTCTCAACAGCACAGTGCTCTCTCAAGGCTGCATTCCTGAAACGGCTCCTAGTATGGGAAGGGAGTACAGGGGTTCCGAAAACAGGGAAGGGGTGAGGAGTCTCTGATTCCCTGGTTCCAGCTCAGGAGTCAACCAATGGTCATATATTCTTGATGACTCTCTTTAACATCTTCTCAATGAATAAATTATATATGTATGAGGTCTGTCTGGAAAAAGTTCAACTATTGTTAATGTAACAAGAATGGTTTGTATGACATCAACATCAGTGTAACCTGGCAGCCAAGGAGAGTGACTGGAATGTGCATGTGTGAACAATGACGACTTCACCGTGCTAGTCAGTGGGAGAGGTAGACACTATTGAGAGAGTTGTGTACTGTGTGACCATCTCATTCAAAATGACTGAGCAAGTAGAGTAACAAATCTGCATCAAATTTTGTGTTAAGCTTGAACATTCCTTCATGGAAACTACTCTGATGATTCAGAAGGCCACAGCTATGGGCAACTGGTGATTGGCAGCTTCATTGGGACAACGCACCCCCTCATACATCACATCTCATGAAGAGTTTTTTTGTGAAACATCAAATCACCCAGGTGACTCAGACCCCCTACAGCATAGCTTTGGCATCCTGTAACTTCTGGCTTTTCCCAAAAATATCTTTGAAAAGGAAGAAATTTCAGACCATTGATGAAATTCAGGAAAATACGATGAGGCAGCTGATAGTGATTGGGAGAATTGAATGAGGTCCCAAGGTGCTTATTTTGATGGGGACTGAGACATCATTATCCTATATACAATCTTTCTTGTATCCTCTTCAATAAATCTATTTTTCATAGTACATGGCTTGATACTTTCTGGACTGACCTCATATATCAAACCCTCCTCACTGTCCAGTGTTCTTGGGTCTCCTTACTGTGCTCTACCTTATTTTTTCATGGTTGCACTCACCACCTTCTCTGTACTATGCAACTATCTTATTTACTACTTTGTCTTTCTCACTCTGCTACAATAAAAGCTACAGAGATATAAAAAACCTTGGTCTGTTTTGCTCATGGATATGCACTAGGTGCCTACTACTTTGCTGGATTTGTTGTAAGTACACAATACTTTTTTAAGAAACTGAATTAATTAAATGTCAACCAACTGAAAATAGATTTTCCAGGTGATAAAATGTCCATGCAACAAGTTCTAACCAATGTTTTCATCTTTATTTCCTATTTCACAACTTTAAATTTCTATACTTCAATCAATTAATAGAATACCCATGTTTAGATAGTTTTCATTTAAAAAAATAGTAGGAGGAAATGCTAGGCATGTTTCTATAAAAAGCATTTTTACAATATCTCTAGATCACTTTTCCAAAAAATACGATGTAAAAAGGAGGTAGTATTTCTCTTGTCTTTCACAGTCACTCCCAGGGTGATTACTTGCAGAGTTCCTAAGGAGTGAAGATGGAACAGCACCATCTGCTGTCAGCCTGTTGATCTTGACAAAATGACTTATTTGGGCCTGAGTGCAGTTTGCTCTCTAATGCATTTTTGTACTTAACTTTTTGAACTTTATTCTGTTCTACCACCCATGTTTTATATCCCTTTTAATTTGGTAATCTAATTTTTCTCCTCTTCTACAAAAAATAAGTGTGTTTTGTACTTATCACCAAAAAAGTTTATCTAACTGATATTATGTAAGTTAAAAACAGTACAACTAAGGAAATGATTCATCCACAGAAATTTAGAATACTTTATACTGTATCTCTAGAAAATTAAGAGGAATATGAGGGTGGTAGTTCTAGTTTTTCTAGCATATAAGTCATTTCACATTGTGATTAACAGTCATGAGTAAAGAATATTTTCTCCTAGTAAAAATCCTCATCTCACATCCTGATTTTCAGAAACTCGGGTGTCCCTCTTTTTCTTTATAAGTGATTATTACATTGATTGCTTATCACAGAGTCCATTAAATAAAAAGAAGATTAGTCTAACTTCAGATGTCATTATTTTATCCAACTTATATTTATTGAGTGCCTACTGTATGCCAAGTTCTGTCACAGATGATGGTGATTCGATAAAGTTCAAAACTGACAACTTCCCTGTCTTCAAGGAATTTACATTGATGGTTTTCCTTTCATTGTTTAGCTAGGTCAGGAGACAATGACATTGTCTAGAAGCTGACATTCAACTGAGAGAAAACAAATAATAATCTTAAAAAATAGAATATATAGCATGTTGGATGGTGTTCTCAGTTGAACTGTGTCCCCCTCAAATTTAAATGTTGAAGATCCAACCCTCAATACCTCAGAGAAACCGTATGTGTAAATAACATCATTGCAGATGTAATTACTTAAGATGAAGTCATAGTGGAGTAACATGGGCCCCTAATCCAGTGTGGCTGACATTCTTATAAAAAAAGGAAAGTTGGAAACAGACATGCATGAAAAGAAAATGCCGTGTGAACCTGGCAGAAAATGAAGTGATGCACCTACAAGGCAAGGAACACGAAAGATTGACCACAAACTGCCAGGAACGTGGAGAGAGGTGTGGAACAGATACTTTCTTAAAACTTTCAAAAAGAACCAACTCTGGCAACAACTGGATCACACACTTCTCCAGATCTGTGAGGCAATATATTTCTGCTCCAAGTGTCCAGTTTTAGGGACTTAGTTGTGACAAGTCTAGGAAATCAAAAAAGGGAACAAGTACAGAGAGTGTAGAGGCAGCAATTTAAAATATAGTGACCATGGGAGTAACTTCGTACCAGATATGGGGTACTTCTCTAGGAGTGACGAAATGTTTAAAACAGGTGGTGGTTACACAACATTGTGAAGGGTCTAATGCCATTAAATTTTACACTTTAAAATAGTTAATTCTATGTCACGTGAATTTCACTTCATTTTTTTTTAATAGAGTGTTCAAGGCAGGCTTCTCTGAGAAAGGGAAATTTTAGTGAAGACATGAAGATATAAGTTCCATGAGTGTTAAAGAATGGAGATGAAAAAGGATTTTGCCTTTCAATCTTTGGAGTTTAAGCAAAAGAGTGACTTACATTTTATAAAAATCTTTTCATGGTGAACATTTTCAAAACAAAACAAAAAGAATAAGACAATGAGCCCTGGCTGGTGTGGCTCAGTGGATTGAGTGCCAGCCTGTGAACCGAAGGGTTTCCAGGGCTATTCCCTCCCACTCAGGGCACATGCTTGGGTTGTGGGCCAGGTTCCCAGTAGATGGGTGCTCGAGAGACAACCACACATTAATGTTTCCCTCTCTTTCTCGCTCCCTCTTTTTCTCCCTCTCTCTAAAAATAAATAAATAAAATCTTTAAAAAAAGAGTTATTTCAAAAAAAAAAAAGAACAGGAAAATGAGACTCTGTGCACAGGGCACCTGCCTTCAATAATCATTAATAGTTTGCCAATCTTATTAATATTTCATCTCCCTCTCCTCCAGCCCTTTTTCCTCTGGTGTTTTAATGCAAATCCCAATATTATATAATTTTATTTGTAAACACTTCCTTATGTATCGTAAAATATAAGCCCTTTGACTTACATTTTTATGGTATCATTCTGACAACCTTACTGGGAACTGATAGAAAATGAGGGGGGAAAATACATATATATTCAGATATTCTCTCACATGAAATCCAAATGAAAATTTTATTGAGCTAATAAATTATCACCTTTTATTTCTGTAAATTGTAATCCTCTCTAGCTTTGCAAAAATTCCAGGTGTTAAATAATTTTGAACAAAACTAAAGTCTTAACTGTCTAAGGTAGCTATAAATTGCCTCCTCCAGATGGGCAATAAAAACATGGGTAAATTTTTTTTCTCCTCATCCACTGAACAATTATTCATATAATTCTTTGGATATTTTCAGAATACTAGTCTGCAAATTATTCTTCTAGGAATTGAATCTCTGAAATTAAATAGAAGGTATTTTTAACTTTGAGTGTAATAATATTCTACTCAGAACATTAATACCGTTGAGATGATTAACTATTATACAGCACCTTGTCTCAAATAACAGAATATGGTTTTAAAAGAAATCTTTTTTCTCCCCAATATAGTTCTGAATTTTTTCCCACCTGCCTGTCTTTAGAATAGTGTCTCCCTAATCCTAGCATTAAAAGACTAAGTACGAACATACCAATATTCCTGACAGAGAATAACTTGGGAAACTGAAAATGATACTTTTTCCTTTTGTGAGCATATTTCTCTCACCTAAATATCTCTGAACTTGTTTGCAAGATCATAGGACTTCTACCTCTATTAGGACTACTGTATATTTATTTTATTTTCCCACCATATTTTCTTCTGATTTCTACTCACCCTGCCTTTTTTTTTCTTTTTTAAACCTCTTTCTTGTATTGTAGCAAATATCCTGATTCTACTACATCTTTCCTTCTAGAATATTTCACAGTCATGTTGCCCAATACAAATATAATGTGAGTCACAAATATAAGTCTAAAGAGTTAAAATTAACTAGTATATATATGTATGTATAATATTTACCCTAATATATCCAAAATGGCATCAATTCAGCATGTAATCAATAACCATATTACTTTTTTTAAATTAAGACTTAAAAACTGGTGTGTATTTTCACACTTAGAGAACCTCTCAGTCCGAACTAGCCACATTCCAATGCTTACTAGCTACTTGTGGCTAGTGGCTACCATATTGCACAGTGTAAGTCTAAAATATACTCTCTTTTGTCAGCCTTAGAAAAATTTCATTTAAAAAAATCAGGAACTGAAGAAAAAAAACAAAAATCAAAACCAGGAACTGTTCATGGGGCAAAAAAAAAAAAAAACAAAAAACAAAAAAACAATAATGAACTGTCAATAACATTATGATTTCCTTAATAATCCCTGTCATCTGTTCAGGAGTTATTTCAGAGGCAGGATCAAGATTTTCATAATGTGCCAGTATTACACAGTAAGTCAAACAAATTCAGTTATGTCTTCCTAAAATGAGAAACCGTAAGCCACTAAAGAGAATAGGAAATATATTCAGAAATCTAAAAATTTCTTTCTGTTTTTAAGATTAGCAATCCAGAGACTTTCAATTCAGTAAGGATGAAAGCATGACTTTTGCATAAATGGAGAAAACAGGATATCATTTAATAATTTCGACAACATCAGTTCTCCCCAATGACAAGATTATTGCATGGACACAGAGTGAATAGAGGACACGGACTAACTCAGAATGCTGACTGGTCTCTACTCATTCTGTGTGCATGCCTTGACCACATGCAAGAGTCTCTAAAATACTCAACTCGTGGCTGGGGAGAGTATAGTTCTGCTGCCAAAATTCAAATTGGACTAATTTCAGTCTAAATACTGGACCTATATTTTCCTCTTAGGCTAACTGCATAAAGGCAGAAAATAAACTATTCAAATAATTCAGTTCCCTGTTGACAGAACTTTTTTCAAACTGTCAGCACAATTGTTCAAAAT
This sequence comes from Glossophaga mutica, assembly GCA_039655065.1. Classification (NCBI taxonomy): domain Eukaryota; kingdom Metazoa; phylum Chordata; class Mammalia; order Chiroptera; family Phyllostomidae; genus Glossophaga; species Glossophaga mutica. The sequence continues at coordinate 147,352,488 of CM077303.1, read as the reverse complement.
ATTCTTCAGATAAATCAATTTAAATGAACCTGTTTAAAATGAACAAAACTGTGCCTAAACTGCTGGCAATTTGACTAGGATACATAGCAGGGTTTCTTTCCTCTCTCTTAGAAGCTGACTTCCAGTGCAGAAAAATTTTTTGTACCATTTCCAGTTGTGTAAGATATTTGGTTTAACTATAAATACTTTAAATTTTAAGTAATTTTTTTCACAGTTCACTCTGATGTTTTCTCTCTTTTTTTGTTATTTTAGTGAGCTCTTACCTCTATTAAAAGGAAGAGCTAAAATAGTTACATATAGCACACACATTGCATCATGAATAAATACTTAAGATATATAATTTAGGGTGATTCCAAAAAAAATGAATACTTTCAAAAGTGTATTATTCAGTAATTAGGTTAAATATGAACCTGCTTTCAAAACCAATTAATAAAGGATCTATCCATTACTTAACAAATGTTCAACATGTACACACATCAGTCCTGCAGTTAATTAATTCCAGGTCCTTTATAGCCCATCACAAGTGTTTGGAATGGCAGCCTCCACATGATTTATTTTACTTCTTCAAGGTACCAAGAAAGAGGCAAGTCTACAATTTGGTGCATATTATCTGATAGGATTAATTAAATGTATTTGGTAGACTATTTCTGTGGTTGACTGTTTTAGACGTATTTCGTATCTATTCATCTATAGTCATAATATTCTATTACATGTTTCTTTTATTCAAATGCCATGTCCTTTCGAACCATATTCTCTTGGTGGAAGGTACCATTTCATAGCATCTAATTTTTGGAACCATCAAAGCACCTTTCAAAGGTAACTACTTGTCATAAAATAATAGAAAATATCAATAAACCAAGAAATAACAAATATATATGTATTATTTTAAGGATATGAAAATAACCCATAGAAGAACTCTAAGTAGAAACATCTAGAAGACATTCCCCCAAAGATCAGAAGTGGGTGTGAAAAGAGCGGGGGTTGGAATGAAAGATTTTACAACTGAAAAATTGCTTAGAATGCGTTCAGTAGAAGTTGCACATTGTTACTATCACCGTTATTATTGTTAGTATTGCTGTTATTATTGCAGGCTCTTCTATACTATTTGATTTTTAAGCCACATAAGTTAATTACACTGGTTTAATTTTCTATTTCAAATAAAACAAGAAAAAAGGCGCGACTTTATTTGAAACTTTAGGATTATAAGACACTTCAGATTCTTATTCTCATTTTAGTATCATTGTTATTCTCATTCCACAAATGAGAAAACTAAGGCATAGATGACCTCAACTTCTTGTTCCCCACTCTGAAACCTACACTAACATCTAGATCTCCATTTATAGTGGGCATGAAGTTGTGCCTCTTGGTTTCCTGACTTTAGGGAACATAACTGACTGATAGACCCAATGGTTATTCTCCAAATCCACCCTGGAGTTTGAGCCTGTGGCCACAATTTCCACGTGTCAGCCAATGACTGGGGTGGCAGAGCTGTGAAGGCAGACCCACTGCCATGAGTCACTGGACCCCCTGACTTTGACTCAAGGACTTCCCCATGGCCTTGTCAACACTTTCTTAAAACTGCACTGCACCTAAGGCATCCCTGTTCAACATTTTCCCTTTCATATTTTCTGAACCAGAGTCATATCTGAACCAAATTCCTCCCAGCCTCCTCCAGCATCATTCACATTTTTCTTCATAGGCATTTTCTCCAGTAAATAACTTGCACACTTAATTCCATCTTAGTGTCTGCTTCTCAGAGGAGCCGAACTAATACAACATCCATTCTTGAGCTATTTCCATCCATAAGCATAAGTCTCTCTCCTCCTGCTCAAGGATAGTCCAGTCAACAATACTCTTAACCTGAACCCCTGCTGTCTTCTCCAGGACCTTGTTGCCTCCCCGTACCCCACTTTTACAATACTTCCTTCTTCTTGGTATGTATGGTCCCTCTCAACTAAACAACAACTACTAAAACATCTGCACTAAAAACTTGTTTCCTTTCAGTCTGGATTGATTAAGAAAACAGAGCTACTCTAAAAACTCCAGAAATAAAGGGTTTAATACAAGAATTAAAGTTTAGCTAAAGGGTGGAAGAGTTAGGGGAGCAAAGTTCAGGGAACTCACCACCGAAGATCAGAAAAGGTAAAATATACATGGGTGACCACAACCTGAATCACTAAAGCAACAGGTTATGTACCTAAACTTCAGAGAGAAACTTGGGATTTTCAAGTTTCTCTGAAAAGTTTCCATCAACTAATTCATTCCAAAGCAGTGAAGCAGATGGTTCTCAAATGCACACCAAGAAGCCTCTGTGGATCTCATTTAAGTGTGTCACTAGCAAACTCTAACTCAGAATCACATGTAGTTCCCCAGAATATAATACAGAGGAAACTTTGGACGGGGGTTCTGGTGATGCTCCCTACTCTCGCCCAGCCCCCATCATGGAAGGCTCTACCTTGGGGGCAGTGCACTGAAAATACTGGGGTCCCAATTGCCTTTGCTTTGGACCATTCATAAAGAGAGGTTCCTTGCCCAGGATGAAAAGACCAGAGGTTGCAGCTGCACCCACCCTTTGCCAAGTACTCAGAGAGAAGCCTACCACTGTTCCCACCTGTATCTCCAGAAACTTGGCCCAGAGATTTCGCCCAAAGGGAGAGGCAGACCTTAAATCTGAAAGCTCCGAACCTCTTCCCAAAAGAACTGATTTCATTTTCGCAACAGAGTGTGGGAAAGTTCAAGCCTAAGGATTCTCTCAAAAACAATGGAAGTTGAGATGAAAGCAATTAACAGGAGACTGGTAAATTCATTAGAGGTATGCATGAAACCATAGACCCTAGTTTGCTGGAGACAATTAGGGAAAGAGACAAGTAGCAAAAGCTCTCTTGGGGCCAGAAGAATTCTCAAATGCTAACCTTACAAAAAAACTCCTTCCAAGGAGGCCAAGTTGAATTAGACCTATCTGTGGAACAATTCAGGTCCAGGGCATTGTTGAAATAATATACAATCACTTAGCAATTATTGAAGCTTAACAGCTCAATGTGGTCAGAAGAGACAAACAGAGGTCTTGATTTTATAAGGCCAGTGTTACCCTAATACCAAAACCAGACAAAGATATCATCATAAAAAAGAAAATGATAGGCCGATATCTCTTATGAATAAAGATAAAAAGTCCTCAATAAAATATTGGCAGATTAAATAAAAAATTGTTTAAAAATAATCATACACCATGACAGAGTGAGGTTTATTACAAGCATACAGGCTGGTATAACATTTGAAAATCAATTAATGTAATTTATCACATCAACATGCTAATGAAGAAAACTTATATGATCCTACTAATAGATACAAAAAAGTATTTGACAAAATTCAACACTTATTCATGACTTAAAAACCTCTCCGAAAATTAGGCATAAAGAGGAAGTTCCCAAACTTGATAAAGAACATTCTACAAAGCCCTGACTGGTACGGCTAAGTTGGTTGGGCAGCATCTTGCAAAGCTAAAGGTCTCCAGTTCGATTCCTGGTCAGGGCACAGCCCTGGGTTACATGTTAGGTATTCGGTCGGGGTTGAGAGAGGCAACTGATCGTTTCTCTCTCACATCGCTGTTTCTCTCCCTCTCTTTCTCCCTCCCTTCCCCTCTCTCTAAAAATAAATAAATAAAATCTTTTAAAAAATAACAAATATTAAAAAATAAAATTCACAAAAAATCCTACAACTAACATCATATTAAACAGGGAAGGACTAAGTGCTTTCTGAAGATTAGGAACAAGACAAAGATATCGGCTATCGCCCCCTGGATTCAGTACTGTACTGGAAAGTCTACTTAGGGAAATTAAGAAAGAAAATAAGATAAAAGGCATCTAGATTGGAATAGAAGAAATAAAGCTATTTTATTCACAGATGACATGATCATATATTTGGACATATTCTAAGAAATACACCAAAAAAACTATTAGAACTAATTAACAAATTCATCGGGATTGTAGCATACAAGATTAGTATGCTAAAATCAATAGTATTCTATACACAGAAATAAATAAAAAAGAAGAAAATATTTAGGATATAACTTAACAAAAATGCAAAGCTCATACTCTGAAAATTACAAAGCATTGTTAAAAAACTAAATATCTAATAAATGAACAAACATTTTGTGTTCATGTATCAGAAGACAATATTTAACTAGCAGTACTCCACAAACTGACCTACAGATTCAACACAATCCTATTAAATTTTCTGCTGGCTTCTTTGCAGAAATTGATAAGATGATCCTAAAACTTATATGGAAACACAAGAAACCTAAAATAACCAAAACACTCTTGAAAAAGGAAGAATAAATTTGGAGGACTCAAGCTCCCCAATTTTAAAACTTACTACAAAGCAACAGTACTGGCATAAAAACAGACATATAGACTAATGGAATAGGAGAGAGAGCCCAGAAATAAACTCATGCATACATGGTCAAATGTTTTTTGACAAAGGTGCCAAGACCATTCAATGGGGGTGGGGGTGGGAGGAGACAGTCTTTTCATCACATTTTTCTGGGACAGCTAGATAGCCAAATACCTCTCCCTCTCCTGCTCCCTCCCCTGCTCCTTCATCTTCTCCCCCTCTCTCTCCTTTTTAACTGACCTCTGCTTCTCCCATGTTCCTTAACTCATTCCTCTCCTTGCCCACAGGCAGGCCTTTTCCTGAACTCTGGCTAGACAGAAATTGTCAAGGTTTACAATTAAATAGAAAACCTACGACTATAAGAACTCTAAAAGCCTGGGTCATTTCAAGACCTCTTTTCTTCTCTCTGCTCTCAGCACACTCTCCCTCATGCTCAGGACTAAGTTTCACTGGAGCTTCCAAAAATTAAAAAAGAAAAAAACAAAACTATATTTCTCTATACCTAATTCAGAAAAACATAAGGAAAATGCTACTTTTCTTTGGACCTCAGAGTAATGTGCAAACACACAATTTGCCATCACTTAACCATAGCAATTAAAAATGTTGTCTGTTATTTCTTTATTGAAGGACAAATGGTTAGATAGAAAGAACATGAGGTGTCCACTTCAAGAGAACCCAAGGCATCAGATTCTGTAGCAATTGTCCAGCCATCCTAATTCTACTGAACTTTTTGTCATGCATGCAAATTACCCATTGAGCAGTTGCTTCACCATTCACTTCTAAGTAATTACTCAGAAATTTAGAATATATACTCACTTTTCTTTCATCTATGTACAAACATACATTTAGAGAGCTACTCAGAGCTGTTATTCCAAAGCTGGGATAGATAGATAGCATGCCTATTGCGTTTCCTGTGGCGATCTCAAGAACCAATTGCTTTGACGACTATAGGAGCTCAGGAGAGGCAATGTGTATTTACAACAGGGCTGTGATATCATCTCAAAGACTGTAGCCTGAAATACATGATGAGGTAGCAGAACCCTAACTGAAATGTTTAAGAAAGGAAGCAGCCACCCAAAAAGCATGCACCTGGAAACATAACTGAGCCCAAATCTTCCAGATATTAGGATTTTTTTGGATGAAAACTGTTCATTTGTGGAAGGTGAAAAAATCTAGACGAACATTGTTTACATATGTTTACAGGGGTTTACATATGTTTACATATATTTACATTGTTTACAGGGGTATCCAGCCTGCGGCCCGTGGGCCCATATGGCCCAACACAATATCATAAGTTTACTTAAAATCTTTTTTTTTTGCTTTTCAGTTTTCATTAGTATTTGTATATTTACCTGTGGCCCAAGACAACTCTTCTTCTTCTAGTGTGGCCCAGAGACACCAAAACGTTGGACATTCCATCATCAAGACCAGACTTGTTCATGTATTTCCCAAACGACCTGGGACAAAATCATCTGTTTAGCACTTCAGATTCCTAATTTTACTTTATAAAAATCTACCTTGATTATCTCTAAGAGCTATTATGGAAATCAAAAGCAATCTTGTATGTTAACTAAACACACAGACATGCATACACATACGTACAAACACATACTAAAATAAAGGTAAAATCATTATTATTTCCCAATAATAACTTAATTAAACCCTGAGAAAGTAAGGTTCATTCTTTTTCATATCATATTATGAACAGTTAATGTAGTAATATAATAATGTGTCCCTTCTCTTTTTTATTTACATTTCTTTCCTTTAAACTCAGCTCAAAACTTAAACTTGAATATCGGTATTCTTAAGACAGCATATGGCCCTGGCTGGTGTGGCTCAGTGGATTCAGTACTGGCCTGCAAACAGGAAAATCACAGGTGTGATTCCCAGTCAGGGCACATGCCTGGGTTGTGGGCCAGGTCCCCAGTTGCGGGTGTGTGAGAGGCAACTGATCAATGCTTCTCTCCCTCTCTTTCTCCCTCCCTTCCCCTCTTTCTAAAAATAAACAAATAAAATCTTTTTTAAAGACAGCATAAGGAAGTATTTAAAGGTGAAATGTCATTGTGCCTGCAACTCATTTTTAAATGTGGCAAAATGTTAAAGTTGTGATTCTAAGGAGAGAACGCTCATTGAACTAGCTAACTTTTCTGTAAGATACAACATGGGGGGAAGCAGAGTTCACTATCTCACACTTCACTTCTTCATACAAACTGTTTTTCCTCCCAGAACAGTCTTTCCCTTCATGCTCTTTTGTGTAGAATTGATTGCAGTGGTGAGGTTTAGAGAAGCAGATCCTGATTCTGCCACTTCAAGAGGTTGTGGGGCCTCTCAAATGGTGCTTCATCTTTCTGAGCCTCAGTTTCCTCATTTGTAAAATGAGAATCCTAATAGTGTTGAGTTGACAGCGTCTGACTTGAGTTTATTTTAGAACGCCATAAAGTAGTTACAGTAACTTTTTGAGTTTCAACTTTCTTACTAGTAAATGAAGAACAATGACACCTCAAGAATATTGTGAAAATGAAAAGAGACAATGGTGAAAGTATTCTGCAGACCACAAAGATCTATGATGACGATGCTGATGAATTTCTTTATTTAGTCTAACGTCATACTAGCTACATGATATAGCTTAGAAATAATTGCAGGTGGGTTTTTGTCTATTAAATAGTCAAAAGTATTACTACAGAAATCTGTTAGATTTGTATGGTGTGAATTTTCCTCATGTACTGATTTCTCTAGTTGTTCATGGCACCTCTAGGGAGAAAATCCAAAATTGGTGATTTGGGGGGCCCTTTCTCCCCTGAACATTATACAGAACGCTTAATACTTATACAACTGGGGAAAGTTGAGGAAGATATTCTGATGGCCATTATGGCCACTGATGGGATGCTCATTGTCCAAGGCTACAAGACCCAGGTGAAAATCAGTAAGCCAATTAGCAGCGTCCACACCTTCTGTGACAAGTGTTACCACTGGGACCTTTACCACCCAACTAAGGCAACACTGTGAGTGCCAGGTCCCCAAGAATTTCCATAGTCAGCCAACCAGGCCAGAGCACCAATCACCACATAACCCACGATGCCTTGGTCCTTCTAGTCTCAGTAAATCCAACCCTCTTCCCAAGGTGAGTCCACAACTCTCCAAGGTAAACCTATGCCCATCTCTTAATCTGGCAATGTAAATGCTTCTTTTCTTTTCCCTTTCACTATATTCTTGATTGACCTGACATACTCCGAACACAAAGAGCTGGCTAGACATCCACCAAGACAATAGGGGAAATGACCTTTGATTTTTTTATATTCACTCCTCCACACCAACAACAAAGGTAACAAGTTAAGCGAACACTCACCCATGACAATGGAGAAAATTGAGTTGACTATTGCTAGGTCATCAGAATAACCTTTTCTTCAACTTATTGGTAAGTCCATGCTATGACTCAAAAAAGATTTTTTTCATCTTGGAATCTGTAGATACAGTTTCAGATATCCATGGTTCTCAGATTTTAAATATAGTGATTTCAGGGAAGCTAATGATGATCTAAGCAAGCAGATGACATCAGGACCCTGACAGGGAATTTCTGTTTCAAAAGTTCAAGATGTGATTTTAAAAAAGGCTTTGTGTTGTTCTTTCTAGTCATCTTATTGAAAGATTTTTAAATGCCTGAGATTGTTGAAACATTGGATAGATGGTCTTAACAGAAGAAATCAGAATAGAACCTGTCACCTCATCTAATTAAATGTGAGCCTTTCCTTGGTTGCCATGTGTCCTTTTCTTAACGCATCGCTTTCATAATCCCTGGTTGCACTGCAGTTAATTGAAAATTGTCATTTAAGGATGTGGGAATGATAAGATCAAAAAGAGAGGAGAATCTTCTAATTTGCTAAGTTTGGACTATAAATACCTAGATGACAGATGTGGGGGGAAAGTAGTCATTTTTATAGACATGAACATTTAAAAGCTAAAAAAAAAAGAATAGAATTCATTTAGTTCCATTCATATGCTACACATGAAGGAAAAAGTCTCAAAGAAGTTATTATTAAACTATATGGTTTGATACAAAAACATTTCCCATAAATATATCTAGCATGAATGAACAGGTTCACTATCATCTTAAATGTGACAGTTGGTAGTTCCTACTCTTTTTTTGTTACTTTTAGGGAAAAAAGGGAGAGCGTACCTAATCCTTTGAGAGTCTATTAAATTTACTTTCCATGTTTTTTTTTTATTTGGCTGTTCTCTTTTTGCCTACAAGTAGGCAAATTGTGATCAGTCCCTTGGACAAATTGTCTTCAACCCCACACTCATTGAGAAAAAGTCTCATCACTTTATCACAACAAAACACAAACCTAATTCAAAAAGCATTGTCAATTAATGCAGACTTTCCTACGTGTTTACTTTAAATGACCTCCTTTCCAGCTCCCAGTTTTTTCCTCTTACAACCCAGTATTAGATTTTTTTCTCCTGTTTTCATCTCCACGTAATATCTCTGTCAGTTATTAAGCTATTGTCTCTCAACTTTAAACCTGGCCTTGTAGCTGTGTGATGCTGGGACTGCGGTTCTGCAAACTCTTCTCCTTTGCCATCTGGTTTCCCTTAGGTTCCACTATCAGGAGAAACTAGAGGGAGACCAGAGAGAGGAGACTGGAGAAAGAATTCAGCATTTCCATTTTGCTTGTTGTTATTTGCTTCACACCAGTATGGCTTTTTAGCCAAGTGGCACGGTCATTTCCAGAAGCAGATGGTTCTGGTTTCTAATTTTTTCAACTGCAGTTCTCTGTACTTCATTTCTATAGAGCAATTAAAGTATTCTGTATGTTTTGTTATTAAAAAAATCATATCATGATGTTTTTACATTTGATAACTGGTATCTATGGGAGAATATTTTAGGAAAACTCTGGGTGTGGACAAGCTGAAAAGTTACAATTAAATTGTCTGCTCCTGTTGAACAAATTTGTATGTATGTATGTATTTCACACTTATGTCTGAAAAGGAGTTGAGGCAACAGAAAAAAATACATACAATTAAATGAGGTAAAGTACATAAAAGGGTCAAAGTGAAGAAGAATCTGGGAAGAAGAATAAAAGTCATGGTAAGGTTTATAAGAAGTTTCTATACACCTGCCAAAGGTAAGGAACAAATTTGGCTCTAACAAGCAAAGCAAAGAAGGAAACTAATACAATTTATGATTAGAATATACATTCAAAACCTTCCTGTTTCACAGCTTTTCCTGGCATTATGGCCATTTCTGCCACTGTACCTCATAAAGGGTTGATAGTTGAGTATGTGGCAGATGATGTTCTGCACATCATCCCTACGGTAAATACACTAGTGAGTTTTTATTGTGTCTCTATTATTGAGTCTTATTGTGTGAAAGAATTACATCAAACCTTATTTTAGTAAAAGTAACATGTGGTGAAGGTTATACGAAGGGTATACGAAGGTTATACTAAGCACAGATCTCTCTAATGATCTAGCTTGATGCAGTACAAGTATAATAAGTAATACATATGGGGTTGAAGATACAGCATATCCTGTAGGCAAGGATATAATTTCTCATAAGGGAGTTTTCACCAAGAATTAGAGCTTATCAGGAATTAAAGATTACTGGGAGTAATTAGAGGGCTTGATTGATATTCTCTTGTTTAAAATAATTTGATTAACCAAAGACCAATCTGAATGGATAGGCTCATCCATTAGCAGATGGGCTAATGGAGTTCCTGTGGATAGGGCCAGTACATCCATCAGAAAATGACATTAAAATTGTACAAAAGATAGGTGGACTAACCAGGAACCCAAGTTCATGTGATTACGTTAGCCAGATATCTTCCAGAGCACATATTTCCGGTAGCCTACAAAGTCATAAAAACAAAAACAAAACTCTCAATAAAGGAATCATAAAATGGCTTCCACATGGGCTCCATGACTTTCCTGAACATAAAGAAAACACAAACAGGTTTGTAGGATGTAAGCCAATTAAACATTTAAAGACGTTGGCCCAAAATGTTAATTTGGGATTAAGTTATTTACATTCACAGAAACCGTATAATAACATTCACTAATTCAACAGTAATGATTGAGCCCTGACTGGTGTGGCTCAGTGGGATGGGCAACATCCCACGAACCAAAAGGTCCCTGGTTTGATTCCCTGTCAGGGCACATGTCCAGGTTTCGGGCCAGGTCCCGGGTTGGGGGTGTGGGAGAGGCAACTGATAGATGTTTCTCCCTCTCTTTCTCCCTCCTTTCCCCTCTCTCTAAAAATAAATAAATAAAATCTTAAAAAAAAAACCAACACCAATAATGGTTGACAACTTACTAGGTACCAATAACTGTTCTAGACTTTGAGACCAAAATGCCAGCCTTCACAGAGCAGAAATTGTCATGGCAGGCCACCACAATAAGCACATAAACAAGGGAAGTAAAAGTGCTGTTCAGAATATTAAAGCAGTGAAAGGGGATTAAGGTGGGGCTGCAATCTTAAATAAGAATGTTCAGGGAAAGCTTAATTGATGCTGAATGCTGGTGCCCCAAAATATCACTGGGACAACCTGTTAATAAGACAAGTCGAACTTATACCTACATTGGTAAAAAGGGCAGAGTATCAGCACCTCAGATGGGGGAGGGCAAAGTGGGGACATTTAGTGAGACTCTGAGTCGGTTTAAGGCAAGTTTTTCAGTGGCAGTGTGCCTGAGTGAGACTGTGTAAGGATCACAACGGAGTGGTTCAGGATGGGTGGTCACAGCAAGGTGAAGACGTTGAGGAAACGTTTTCAAAGCATCATGGATTCAACCAATCATGAGGTGTAAGTCATAATTTGATGCTTTCCATGAATAGTTGATTGCCTCTCAGGGAGTTTTTTAAATGAACAATAATGTTATCATATCTTTCTCGGCAAGAGTTTCCTAGTATAGTAAAGCCATGTTGATTTAAAGAAAAAAAAAAAAGGAAAAGTCCTGTTAACATACCTAGTAAGCTATGTGGGTGCATGTAGTGCCAGTTCTCATGAGAAAGGGAAATGTGAACTCATATTGTAAAACGAGCCCTGACAGTATTCGAGGGAGGAAGGTTTCAAGCCAGGCCCACATCCCGCACTTGCAGGGCCTGAGCAAGCCTATGCACAGAGGCCCGCGTAGCATATCTAAATATTTAGAAGTGATCAATAACATTAGCAAACTCTTCAATACAACGTTTTAGCTCTTTATTTGATAATTTCATAATAACAATTTTTAAAAACGTATAATACTATGGTTTCTATATACCTGGAAAAGTATCAAAGACCACTGATTTTATTATTTGTGCATTTTGGGGTATTCTGTTAATGTTCATGTAAGTAATAAAATATAAAAACACTCATACTTATATGTCATTATACATTTATTTTATAAAATTCTATTTCCTTGTCTGCACTTCAGCAAAATCATGAATTAAGTTGTTATAATAAATATTTTCACATATTTTATTTTTCTATTCACCTCAGTGATCTAAGGGGACACTGTACTATGGAGTAACCACCAGCCATATAGGCTACTGAGCAGCTGAAATGCAGCCTGTCCAAATTAAGATGGGCTGTAAATATGAAATGCACGCCAATTCCTAGACTTAATGTGAAAAAATGTAAAATATCCTATTAATAATTAATCCTATAATGGTTATATTTAAAATATAGTATTTTAATGTATTGTTAAATGAAATATATTATTAAAAGTACTATCATCTTTTTTGTTTTTGTTTGTTTTGTTTTTACTTTTTTAACGTGACTACTAAAGAATTTTAAATTGCTGATGTGGCTCACATTTGTGACTTGTTATATTTCTATTAGATAGTGCTAATCTTCAGAATTATAAAAGCAAATACATTATAGTTAAAGTATATAAAGTTTTAACATTATTAAAATGTAAATTAGGCTAAATGTAAAATTTTTACTTATTTATCACATGTTCAGGTAAAAATAACTCTTCTAAGACATTTAAACTTATCTACTTAGGTTAAAAAGCAAGCTATAATTAATAATAAATTTCAAATATTAATCAAAATAAAGCTTAATTTCTAATTATTTGAAAATTTAATTATATTCTATTAGATTTTGGAAAAGTCAGTTCACAATTCTAGAGTTCAATGTTCATCTCATTGTCCATGTAAGAAAGAGAAACCTCTGGAGAATTTTTATAAGAGTTTTTTTGACCCAAAATTGTTGACTTATGCTGGGAGCAAGATCTCAAGTGCTCCAGAGAATGATAGTTTTGTAGTTTCTTTTATCTATTTGAAATTAAGGAGGGAACATGAGGGTAGAAGAAGCAAAACTGGGATTGGATTACAAGATTCTGTGCTTTCTTTTTTTTTTTTAATTATATTTTATCAATTATGTTACTAAAGTTACCCCAATTTTTCCCCCTTTGCCCCCTCCACCCAGCACCACCCACTCCCACAGGCAATTCCCACACCATGGTTCATGTCCATGGGTCACGTGTATAGGTTCTTTGGCTATTCCATTTCCTACGTACTTTACATCCCCATGGCTATTCTGTAACTCTCCAATCCCATCTGGCAACTATCAAAACACTCTCCATATCCATGATTCTCTCTGGTTTTCTCGTTTGCTTCGTTTTTTTTAGATTCAATCGTTGATAGATACATATTTATTGCCACTTTATTATTCATAGTTTTAGTCTTCTTTTCTTAAATAAGTCCTTTTAACATTTCATATAGTAATGTTTTGGTGATGAACTCCTTTAATTTTTTTGTTTGGGAAGCTCTCTATCTGCCCTTCAATTCTAAACTATAGCTTTGCTAGGTAGAGCGATTTTGGCTGCAGATCCCTGCTTTTCATGACTTTGAATATTTCTTGCCAGTCCTTTCTAGCCTGCAATGCTTCTTTTGAGAAATCAACTGACAGTCTTATGGGAACTCCCCTGTAGGTAACTAACTGCTTTTCTCTTGTTTCTTTTAAGATTCTGTCTTTATCTTTAATCTTTGGCATTTTAATTATGATTTGTCTTGGAGTGGGCCTCTTTGCGTCCATCTTGTTTGGGTCTCTGTGATTTCTGGACTTGTGTGTCTACTTCCCTCACCAAATTAGGGAAGTTTTCTTGTCATTATTTCTTCAAATAGATTTACGATTTCTCGCTCTTTCTCTTCATTAATATTAACCAGATTGTGTCCTCCATTACTGCTTCTTTCAGGTTCAATGGAGCCCTAAGTGTTAATCTGACCAAATTCCAGACCAACCTGGCGCCCTATCCCTGCACCCATTTCCCTTTGCTATATAACATAATCTCTGCTGAGAAAGCCTACCATGAACAGCTTTCTGTAGGCATAGATCACCAATGTGTACGTTAAGCCAGGCAACCAGATGTTGACATGTGATCATCGCCATGGTAAATAAATGGCTTCCTGCCTATTGTACCATGGTGATATGGTTCCCAAAGATGTCAGTGCTGCCATCGCCACCATTGAGATCAAGTGCAACATCCAGTTTGTGGACTGGTGTCCCACTGGCTTCAAAGTCAACATTAATTATCAGCCTTCCTCTGTGGTACCTGGTGGAGACCTGGGTAAAGTACAATGAGCTGTGTGCATACTGAGCAACAATACAGTTATTGCTTAAAACTGGGTTTGCCCTGATCACAAGTTTGACCTGATGTATGCCAACCATGCTTTTGTCCACTGGTATGTGGTTGAGGGCATGGGGGAAGGAGAGTTTTCTGAGGCCCGTGAGGACAGGGCTGCCGTTGGGAAGGATTATGAGGAGGTTGGTGTGAATTCTGTTGAAGGAGAGGGTGAGGAAGAAGGAGAGAATTCTAATTACTATTCCTTTCACCATGTAACATGTCATACTCAGAACTTCAAGTTCAACATCTGACAGGTGTCAAAACTTTCTGGTTAGATTTCTTTACTCTTACCTGTGATCATGTTTGTCTTTTTTCATGTATACCTATAAGATTTCCCCTCATATTCTCAATGCCTATAAACTAAAGACATTGAAAAAGAAAAAAAATGTCCATACTATCTAAAGCAATCTATAGGTTCAATGCAATTCCTATCAAATTACCAATGGTGTATTTCCACAGAACTAGAACAAATATTCCAAAAATTTATATGGAACTATAAAAGATCCCAAATAGCCTCAGCAATCTTGAGAAAGAAGAACAAAGTTGGAGGAATCATGCTATCTGATGTCAAGCTATACTACAAGGCCATAGTAATCAAAACAGAATGGTACTGACATAAAAGTAGACACATAGATCCATGAAACAGAGAGCCTAGGTATAAACCTATACCTACATGGTCAACTAATATTTGACAAAGGAGGCAAGAAAATACAATGGGGTAAAGACAGTCTATTCAATAAATGGTGTCAGAAAAATTGGACAGATATGTGCAAAAAAATGAAACTAGACCATGTTCTTAAGCCAGACATGAGAATAAACTAAAAATCAATTAAAGACTTAAATGTTAAACTCAAAACCATAAAAATCCTAGAAGGAAATATAGGCAGTATAATTTCAGACATCTCTCTTAGTAATATTTTTTTCTTTGAGCAAGGGAAATGAAAGAAAAATAAACAAATGGGACTCCACCAAGCTAAAAAGCTTTTGCACAGCAAAGAAAATCATCAAGAAAATAAAAAGGGAGAGCATTGAATAAGAGAACCTATTTGCCAATGATACATCTGATAGGGGGTTAATTTCTAAATTTCTAAAATATTTAGAGAACTTATACAACTTAACACCAAGAAGACAAACAACCTGGAGGGTTGATAGGGAGGAGAGTTTGAGCAATTTAAAAAAAAAAGTGGGCAAAGGACCTGAATAGACACTTCTCCAAAGAGGACATGCAAGTGGCCAATAGATATATGAGAAGATGCTCAACATCACTAATCATCAGAGAAAAGCAAATTAAAACCACAATGAGATATCATCTCATACCTGTCAGAATGGCTATCATTATAAATGTACAGACAAGTGTTGGTGATGACGTGGAGAAAAGGAAACCCTTGTGCCCTGTTGGTGGGAATGAAGATTGTTGTGGCTACTGTGGAAAACAGTATGGAATTTCCTCAAAAAATTAAAAAGGGAACTGAATTATGACCCAGGGATTCCACTCCTGGGAATATATGTGAAGAAATCTGAAACACTGATTCAAAGAATATGTGCCTCTCTATGTTCATTGTAGCATTATTTGCAATAGCTAAGATTTGGAAACAACCCAAGTACCCGTAAGTAGATAAATGGATATAAAAGCTGTGGTATTTAGATAATGGAATACTACCTGGCTGTAAAGGGAATCTTACCTTTTGTGACAGCATGAATGAACCTGGAGAGCATTATGCTAAGTGAAATAAGCCAGTCAGAGAAATACAAATACCACATGGTTTTACATATATGTGGAACCTAATGAACATAAGCCAATAAACAAAACAGAAACAGACTCAGTGATACAGTGAACAGATGGAGCTGTCAGAGGGGAGGGGGTTTGGGTCGAAAAGGTAAAGGGATTAAGAAGTACAAATTGATAGATACAAAATAGTCACAGAGACGTAAATTACAGCATAGGGAATATAGTCAATAATATCATAATAAGTAGGTATAGGGCCAGGTGGGTACTTGAAATTTAGGGGGGACCACTCTGTAAAGTACATGATTGTCTAACCACTATGTTGTACATCTAAAACTAATATGGAATAACATTGAATGTAAACTATAATTGAAAAATAAATAAAAATCAGCACAATCTTGGAAAGTCCACATTTGGGGAATTATTTTACTCCTTTGGTTCTTTAGGAACACTTTTATTGGAGGGTTAAAAAATACCCTCCAATTTTTTCCAAAGGATTTTTTTAATCAAAATGCATGTGTAAGTACAAGAGTTCTCTGCATGGTCTAATCGAGAAAGACTCCAGGCTCAGGGTTGAACTGGTTAAAAGGAATCCAAGCCTGTGAGTGCTTGCCACACTCACAGCACCTGAACCACACAGGTGGTCAGACTAGATGTGGTATGGTACTCTGCACGGTAGCCAGATTGCCAAGATCATCTTACCTTTTCCTCCTTGCTCTGCTAAGAACCATACAATATTAGAACTGGAGGAGAATCTACTGATCGTACTTTCCAACATCCTCATTTCACAGAGGAGGAAACTGAAAAAACAAAAACAAAAAATACCCTTCACCCAGAATAGTAAAAGGATTTATGCAGGATTACCCAGTAAATTAACGGCAGGGTAGCAAAGAGTTCATGCCTTCTGACAGCACATCTAGTGCTCCTTACACTGTGCAACACTTTTCCCTTTCAAGATAGTCTTCATCCAACAGGAAGCTGAAATGACTTCTCCTGCCAGTATTGTTCTGCATGCCCATGAGGGTGGTTGGGTTTTCCTCCTTCTATCCCCTCCCTCCTTCCCTTCCTCCTTCCTTTCCCTTCTTCCCTCCCTTTTCTTCTTTCTTTCCATTCTTTCTCTACTTTGTTATATATAAAATACAGCAAAAGAATGCATAAGATTTAACAACATCATAAAAATGGGTAAAATAGGAAAAAATAAAGGTAAGATTATAAGAATGAAAGGGAATAAGGTTAAAAATGTATATCATGTTAAGCTAAATACTTAATACTTTCCCTTAATACTACAAGGGCAAGTCTCTGATTTGCCTCTAAATGTTGTAACAGTAAAGACATGATTCAGTTATAATAGATCAGTTACTTAAGATGAAACAATTTATCTTAACACTGAGACCACATGGAAATATCCTTCAGAAGTTCCTTACAATAAAAATATTTGAAGCTTTTTTGCCCCCCTTTAGGTTGTCTTTCCTGGAACAGGCTGAAAGGAGTAGTCTGTAGGAGTTTAATTGGTATTCACTGTTATAAGTCTTAGCTCAACTCACAAGGTGTTGAAAGGCCCTCCTAAACCTCACGTGAGAGTCAACTCCCTGCTGTCCAAAGGCCCAGGGACAGCCTACTGTCCTGCCACCAGGCCTCTGACAGGTGAAGGCTAGATCATGGTGAGAAAGGGGCCCACTGAGAGCCACGCTTTTCTTGAGGCCTCCTTTGTAGTTTGAATCAATACATAGCAGAGGGATAGCAGGAGAGGGTCTGGGCATTTCTTTGTAATTCAGGGGAGTTTATTCATTCATTTGATATTTTCAATGCATCTTCTATTATCTATTAAAACAGATAATTAGGAGCATATGAAATTTCCTAATAGTCCGTGTACAGATACATATACACACATATAGAGAGAGAGAAAGATCTTATAAAATAGTTTTCTAGGTTTCTCTTCTCATGCAGGTAGGCTTGTTGTCCTCCAGGGGCGCTATGATCTTAATAGCAATGATGGAAAATCTGCTTTTATTATCAAATAGTATCCTTTAGGTTTTCATTTATATTGCAAATAAATGTTTGTACTACTTAATAATTCTGAGTATTGAATATATACAGGGAAAGTGTATTGGAATACATCTGAAATAAAGAAAGCACAGGAGAAGTAGAAGCCCATTATCCTGTAAACTCCTTTCCCAGAGAGATCCTGAGTCCCCAAGGGCTAATACTGTAACTGTTCTCTGCTACTCACCAGCAAAGTGAAAATTCTTGCCTCACAAGCTGAGAGGGTTCAGGCAGAAACTACCTTCAGTGTGAAAGGCTCGTGCCCACAGAATTGTGAAAAACCCAGGTTAAATTGGTATTTTGAGAACCTATCACATGCCCTTATTATATTTTCTTAAATCAAATTTCTTCCTCTGAACTGCTATGCCACTGCTCATTTAATTAAATTTTTGTAGGCATCTATTCTGGAGTTTAAGTCAATTTTTTACATAATTATTCACGCCTCTTATTTACGTAAAATATTTCATGTCTTTTATATTTACCTCAATTCCCTTTCAAAATAATAGGGAAAGTTTGCCAGGCCCACACCAAACTTTGGGTCAAGGGAAAGAGTTACTCTGGAACTCTGGCTGGGCACTGTGTGAGGACATCTGAGACAGTATCCTGGGTGCCCTAGAGTGTCAGGTGGGGAGCAGCGGATGGCAGGAACCCAAAAAATGGGAGGCTGGCTCAGCCTGTTTCTCCCAGCACCTGAGGGAGGACTCTTGCCCTGCCAAGACAAGGGTCTTGTGAGGTGGTGAGGACCCATCTCGATTCTGTCGATTTTTGCTAAGAGAGGGGACGGGGATGGCTAAAGGCTCCTCTGCCTCTGGTTTGTAAATAAATTGTATCTTTGAGAAGAAATATGCAAGAATTTATAGTTGTCTAAGAAGTCTAAAGTGAAAATGGTCAAGAACTGAGTATTGGTTTTTGTCATCTGCGGCCGTTTATAGTTTGTGGATGAGTTTTTTATTTGTGATATTAAGAACACAAATTAAGCATTTCTGTTTTACAAACCAATGTGGTGTCCAACTTTTTGAAAATATCTCCAATTAGGTAGATAGCAAAGTTCATTAGGGAAAATCAAACTCAGAAGTGGTCCTCTGTAAGTAAGGCTAGAATGATGCTGCAACTATTTAGAAAGTGGCATTCTCTTCCTAACTGTCCCCTTTGCCTAGAATTAGTGGAATTAATGTCACCTTGGAAGCATCAAAGAAGCTAGAAGAAGAAATTATGAGTTGCATCCTGCATTTCCCAAGGGCATGAAATATCAAGTGAATCAGGTTATGAGGAAAAATAGGTTCACCTACATGAGGTTCGTTTTCCAGGTAAGAAATCTCCAGATCTGTTGAAAACAAAATTATGTAACTCTGGGGTGATGTAGTGGTTGGAAAACTAATACAAACAATAAATTACTTTCCCTATCTACAAGAAAATCTTTTATTTCCTCCATGGGAGAGGACGTCTAAGGGCCTTACTTGCTGTGCTAGCGAGATCTTCAAAAGTTTAGGAGGTAAGAGAGACGAAGAGAGATTAATTATCTCAGTGAACAGGAAAGGCCTCAAGTAGAAAGCAGGTTGTGAGTATCTAAAGAGTAGAGTGAATTTGACATGTAAACATGGGTATTTGAAGGGAAGGATATTCTGAGTAGAGGGAATTACTAGGAAAAAAAGAGACAAAACTTAGAATGTTCAGAGGATGTTGAACAGGTCAGTTTGGCTAGACTCAGCCTGTGGAATCGAGGTCTAGAAAAGCAGGCTAGTTTTAGAAGGGCCACGAAACAGTGTGCACATTAACATGTTTCTGTGCCTCAGAAATTCTGAGCTGGAATCCAGATCACCAGCCTAGTCCTGTTATTTTATATGTAGAAAAAAAAAATTTAAAGGATTGATTTATTGTCCTCATGACCAGAGAGCCGGTCTGGAAGAGGGTTAGGACTAAAATCCAGATATTTTAGTAGTCAAGTCATCTTTGCAAATAAATTTGTCTTTAGAGAGTAAACTTTCAAATACTCTCTAGCTTAATTTTTTAAATTTTGCCAGTAAATATCAATTCACTTACATTTTGAGCCCCTGTTATTTATATGCAGTATTAACCTCCTACCTGGTTATGGGTTAGAAACACATACACAATAAATCTTTTCATAAAAATTCCCAGCGGTGTTGCCGGGCACCCTCCCAACATTCCCTTCCACCTTTCCTAAGCTTCTATAGGCCCTCAGCAGGAGAATATCTAAGCAAAGAGCCAGGATTCGGTGTATGTTTTATAAGTTAGAGTAAGTCTACAAAAATCACCATTTAAATGTGTTATTTCTAATATTATGTTACATATTAAGTTTTCAACATAGACAATGAAAAATAGAGAAGTGACCTATTATCTCACTCCTTAGCTAATTCCTGTTGACTTGTTTTTAAATGACATATAAATACATCATAAGAAAAATCAAATACTGCAGAAAAATAAACAGTAAAAATGGTAAGTAGGAATTCTCCTTAGTTTGCTCCCAAGTCTTTCCCCAACTATATGCATCACCAACAAATTCTCATGTGTCTTTCCAGAAAAAAATGGTGTGTACAATTACAAATGTTTTTCTTAATGTAAAACTATATACAATGTCCTGTGCTTTGCTTTTCAATTTTCCTAAAAAATGTATCTGGAAGGTTTTTTGATACTGCAACCTACAGAAATATTTCTTTTTAAAAGGCTTCATAATATTTCATTATAAGGGTGTTTTGTTATTACAACTAATGCTGAACAATATGTTATATTTATAATGCTTTTGTGAGTGTATCCACAAAATAAATCTCCAGTAGTAGAATTAGGAATCATCATGCTATTCCTCAGCTAAAAACCCTTTACTATTCCTCTACCCCACTGCAGTTTAGAATCAAGTTCAAATATTTCGCCTTGATTTACCAGGCTGTAAAGACCTGGCTCCTGCTTGCCTCTCCAACCTGTCAGTTATGACCTAGACAGACGCAAGCTTTTTGCTATCAATTCTGCAATCTCAAACCTTACCCCAGGGCTTTTGGACTTGCTCTCGTTTCTTGTAACCCCGAAGCAGATGGCTGGCTCTTTGTCATTGTATTTTTAACTTAGAATGACCTCAGTGAAGCCTTCAGGGTTTAAATGAGCACACCCACCCTTTCACATCAAGCGGTTTAATTTTAATCTTAGCACTTCACTTTCTAGTAAGTCATTTTCTCTTCCTTTCTGGAATGCAAGCTCCAAAAGAGCCGATCCCTATCTCTGTTCTTCCTTACTGAGTCCCAGGAGCTCAGAAGAGCACAGGCTCCAGGAATATCCAGTGAATGAATGGTCAAATGATAAGTGAATTGAAAATGACCATATAAGCTGCTGAATTGCTTTCTAGATTGTCACCAGTTTTCACTGCCAAGGGCAGTGCCTGTTCTGAATACTCTCAACAGCACTTACTACTATTAAGCATTTACCATATTTTTGTAATTGTTCATTTTAAAGGTTAAGAAATGGGAATATATCTCCCACTTTCATATAATTTCTTTTTAGACACTATTAAGAACAAAGCAGCCCTTGGCTGGTGTGGCTCAGTGGATTGAGTGCTGGCTTGTGAACCAAAGGGTGGCAGGTTGGATTCCTAGTCAGGGCACATGCCTGGGTTGTGGGCCAGGCCCCCAGTAGGGGGTACGTGAAAAACAACCACACAGTGATGTTTCTCTCCCTCTCTTTCGTCCTCTATTCCACTCTCTAAACATAAATAAAGTCTTAAAATTTTTTTTAAAAGAACAAATCAGATATTTGTTTTTAACATAACCCCAATTCCATCTTTGGAAAACAAATTAACAATTAGATAATGTTTGAATAAGAAACAGGGAAAATAAATGAGAATTTCTCAGACTAGTTTGAAATTGATTTGATGACTAGCAATCTAGAATACAAAATTTTAAAAAATCAAAACCTTTAAAGACAAAAGTAGGATTTATCCTTGCAACATATAGTACATTGTTTGCTGGATTTTTTTTTTCTCTTCTTTCTTTCACAGTTTTTAAATCAATCTGGCATTCACTTTATAACTATTGACTCCTCCTAGGCCCAGATACCATGCTAAAATCCTTACCTCACCAGGCCACACCCACCTTACAGCCCAATGGGGCCAAGTCTTTTGGCCTGAATTTTACCTTCACTGAGAATTGCACCTGCAAAATTCTCTAGAATGATAACCCTTAACAATTCTGTACATGGAATCTTTGAAAATGTCAACTTATAAATCAATTTCCTAATCATCAAGCAGCCTAACCATTTAATTTATATAATCTTGTAGTGGATTTTTAAAACTCCTTCTTTAATTTATTACACTTCCTTCCTTGACAGCGATATTTCTCCTAGTTCCCCGTTTTCAGTGGTTTCCAGGCACTAACTTTGAATGAAAATACCCTGTTTTTGGACTATGGGGGGTCGGGGGGTGGGGAGCCACCCACAAGGGAAGGAAATTTCTTCCTGGTTCTAATATCACCTAATTTTTAAAGCAGAGGTTCCTCATTGTTGTATTTTAAGCTTACAATTATATCCATAGATTATATTATTAGATGCTCCATGTCTCATATTCCATTTTTCCTAACTTGTGGGCAATGAGTGGAGGGATGGACCAAGTAGAAAATACTTTTTCCTCTGAGAAAAGAAGCAAGGATGTATGTAGGAGCCGAGGCTAAAACACTGCTGTGAGACTGGGTGGTTGGTGGGGGTCAATATTATATTTAGCACTCTCCTCAAACAATTTTGTTCCACCTACCCGTACAATAAAGCAAAATTTCTCATGGATACAAATGAAGTTTCTGCATTGGACCAGTTAATCCAGTTTTCCTATCTAACTTCCTTCCCCCTTTGTCTCAGTTCATTAACTCTACCCTTCCCCGTCCCCAAAACTCTCCACCTAATTTTTCTCCCTCTTTAGGCTACCGCTCGATTTTCCACCATCCTCATCCTATCGTCAGCTTCCCCAGCCGACAAGTCATTTAGGAGTTCAGCCGGCTGCCCAGCCCCCAGGTTTAAGTGAGTCAAACCCATAGGCTCTGGAGGGTACCGCGACGGCAAGGAGGTGGGAAGTGCGTTTTCTTCACGTGTAATCTCGGTTCAAATTTGCCTGGAGTTCTTACAAGACAGCTGGTAGGTTTTACTATTTCCTGTCGCTTATTTGCCAAGCTCGCGGGTACGCGCGCCTCACGGCTGAGCCCCACACGCCGAAACTACGTTGAGAGACCAGGCTAGGCGGCCCACGAGGTCGGTACGGGGGGCTGTGGCTGACCTCGAGCACACTTCCTCCCTCTTCTCGTCCACCCTCCACTCCCCGAGTCACCTTCGCGTAGGCAAAACGCCCCCAGGCTGGAGAGGTCTCGCGCGCTCTCGCTCTCCCTCGCAAGTGGTTAATTTTTCCAGTCGCACGAGGGGGAGGAGATTTCCCTGTAGACAAGTAAAAAGGGTGATGGACAAACGTGCGGGCACTAAGACCGCAAGGCATTCATTTCCTCCTACGGTGGATGCGGACGCCGGGTGGAGGAGAGCCCCACAACGAGGAGCTGGGAGCAGAGCGCAGGCAATGCTCAGCCCTGGATGTAGCTGAGAGGCTGGGAGAGACCGATCGCCGCGACCCAGCGGCGAGGGGAAGACCTGGGGGGCGGGCGGGGGAAACATAGCACTCGAAACCTAGCGCTTTACAGATTGTTTTATTTTGTGTAGAGAACACATAGCGTCTCCGAAGATCAGCCCCAATGAACATGTCAGTGTTGACTTTACAAGAATATGAATTCGAAAAGCAGTTCAACGAGAATGAAGCCATCCAATGGATGCAGGAAAACTGGTAGGTGATGCTTTCACGGGCTCGGTGTCTGGGAGCCCTGTGAGTCTTCCCGGTGCGCTTTAATGTATGTTTTCCGTCTGGGCGTGAATGGAGAGGGGAATCGCGGGCCGCAGAGAGCCGGCCGCTGAGAGCAGGGGGTGCATGAAGCGCGTAGGTTTGGATGCCCCTGTGCGAACCGCGGCTATACTTGCATCTTTAACACAGATTATATAACACGGAACGTATATACTGTATATATGTTTGTATGTACATAGAGATGTTTGCGTGGCAGGGAAGGAGGGCGAGATGCCACAGTGCAGGTTCCCTACCTGTGCTGCCTCCTGGCTTTCATCTACAGTGGGGTTTTCTTGCTTGGCCTCCCGCAAGCGGTGTGTGCTAGGCGGTGGAGGAGAACCTGGTCTGCGGCTCAGTTTAACCCTCTCCCACCGCCGACCTCGGCTCTCTAGTCTTCAACCTCTCCCTATCCCTCTTGTCCTTCCTTTCTCCTTGCAGGTCTCCACTTCTCTGCCCTCTCTGCGCTCCCCAGCCTGATTCCTCCTTTCCTGGACCCCTTTGCCCACGCGGATCCTTTCCGGTTTCATAAAGAGGCGGGGGTTGGGGGAGGGGACAATGAAAACAGAAAAATGAATGAACCCAAGCGAGTGGAGCCACGCCATTAAGTTTGTTTTACGGAAACGCCTTTTGAACACACTCAGTTTTAATTCCCTGGGAGGCTGCTGAGTGGAGTGGAGACATTAAAATCTGTGTCCGCAGAGTCCTTGGGGACTCATCCCCAGACAAACTTATAATCGGGGAAAGCATATTACTTCTCTACTGTGTTCTCTCCGCCAGGTTTTTAAAAAATCCTTGTGTGGGAGGCAATCCTGTGTCACCTTGCAATATGTAACAGTAGGGCTAGGGCGTGCTCATCTCGTTCTTCCTTGTAGGCTGAGTTGCTGTGGCGAACATGTCCCCCCTCCCCTTAACCCCGGCTCTGGCCATCAGTAAAGTGGTAGCCCGACGCACTTGCAGCTGGGCAGTGGCCTGCTGCTTCCCGGGTGTTGGAAGAGGTGGGGAGTTCGGAACAAGGGGGCTCGCGGGCGCAGAGGGACCCCGCCCACCGTGTACCCCGCGCCCTCGCGACCTGCCTTCCCTCCCCCATCTGGGCGAAACCGGAGACGCCGGCGCGCTGGGGGCCAGGGCGGGTTAACGCACTAGGAGGGCTTCCGCGGGCCGGAGCCGGGAGGGGGTTCAACTTCCTTCCCTGCGGTCCCCAGTAGTAGCGACTGGCCTCGGGTGATTTGGCCGCGGCTCTCGTTCCTCCCGCTCGGCCGGCGGGCTGATGGTTTGCGGCGCCGGGGGCCGCGGGGGGCAGGGGGGCCGCGGGGGGCAGGAGGCCCGCGCGGGGCTGGAGCCGGAAGCCGGGAGGGGCAGGCGATCCACTCGGAAGGCTGGGAAGTGAGGCAGGCGCTGGGGCGCGGGGCTGGGGTCTGTCCTGGGCCGCGGAGGCGGAGAGCGCCGGGGTGGGTGGTGGTGGAAGGAGGCTGTACCCCGCGAAGCTTGATCCCATAACAGTCTAGACTGGAAAGGCCTCGGCGCTTGGGGGGAGCCGAGCCCCTCGCGCGGGGACCTTCACCATCCAGATGCACTTCCTTTTCTTCCCGCGTGGGGGGTGGCGCTGGAGGCTGGCTGGGGGCGGCGGCCCGCGCGGCCGCGGAGGGCTGGGATCTTTCCTGCAGTCGTTTGTTGTGTCTCCTGCCCCACAACTGGAGCCCATCTGCCCCCACCGCCACCCCCCCCCATCATCCCTGTGTGTTCTATGTTTAAGGTCGGCGTGCCTCCGACTTGTTGCACCCCTGTTAAACCTACCCTTCTGGAGCCGACTTCCCCTCGCGCCGGCTGCCCCCACTCACTGTCTGCCAGCCCTCTCCCACCAGCGCCGCCGCCAAGACTCCCTCTCTTTCACTTTTGCCGTTCTCTGGGGTCACTTTCTGTGCCTCCTCCAGGTACCATTTCCCGCCTCTTTTCTGCATTCACTCAACAAGTACACACTGAGCCAGACAGGGCCTAATCCTCATGGGACTGAAACTGGCAAAAATGCGCCAATTCAGCTTCACCTTTTGGGCTCAGACCGCTGCTTTCTCTGGTTCCTTATCTGTACTTTGCTTCTGGCAGTCTCTTTCCTGGCTTATATTTATCTACACGAATATGTGCAGGTAGGTCTGTGCCTCCTACCAGACCATCAGCTCTTTAGGGTATATATAGTTCTGGTCTCATTCCACTCTAGATTACCCAGAGCACCTCAGAAAAAGCTTTGTACATGGCAGATGCTGGGGAACGTGCTTGTCCAGTGAGTTATGAAATGATTGGTGCCCTCTTTATTGCAGGCACTACCTGTTAACATCTGAAGCTTAACATATCTAGTCTCCCCCAGCACTTGAATACTCTGTCATTGGCCCATACAGGGATTTTCTCCTTCCTGCTTTTTCTCTTTTTGTTGATTTTATGTTCTTGGCTTGCTGATTGCAGTCAAAACAAAACAAAACCTCTGCTGACTGTTACCCTTCCTTGCAAGTCTTCCCGACCCTAATTTTCTTGCTTTTTTCTTTTACTCCAGAGTGCGTGGGCCCAATTTTAAAACCTCCCTCCCATAACCCCAATAGCAAAAAGTCTTGAACCAGGTGTGTAAGACAAGATTTTCTTTCTGTTTTTCTTGTTAACAGCATAAGGGAGCTCCATAACTAAGGCTTAGACACTTTGTGGGGCAGGGGAAGTTTAGGAACCACAGGACCTTAACTTTTCCAGACTCCTTAACTTGAAATGGTTTGCAGTAGCTTTCGGAGGAAGACAGTGAAGTTTCTGCCATGTCTTTTGAGAAATCATCTGCAGTTGTCCTTTAAAAATCCTCTAGACATAGCCTCAAATAAAACTTGTTAATTTAGAGAATTACAATTTATCTCAGAAATGAGCTATGTTGTCTTTTGAAGAATTTTTGAGGCCTGCCAAGAGTGCTGTTTTGTTAGTATGCTGTCTAGTACCTACTATCATTTAAGAGGACCTTAAGTAAAGTAGCTTATTAAACATGTTCTATAATCCATATTCATTACCTTATTGCATATTAGTGTAATAGGGCCCTTGTTTTGGAGTGGTGGTGTATAAACACTGAAGAGTCCAGCTGAGGCAAGTTTGTCAAATTTATTACTCCTTTGATGAATGACTAAGCCTGTATTCATTTTTCTAGACACAGGATATGTAGACTTTTTGGGTTTTTAGCCAATAGTTTTTACCTGTAACAAATTAGAACAATTGAAATGCAAAGGAATATGTTCCCTTGGATAGTCATCCTGAGCCTCATCTTGGAAGTTCATGTCAAGTTAAAAATATCTGGGGTAATGTTATCTGGTAAATGAGAGTTAATTACATGAGGTAGAGGAAAATGCCTGCTTTTTTTTTTTTTTTTTTAGCTCAATAGCATTTTTGAGTTGTGATTTTACAGCATTGAAAAGAGGCATTTTATTCTTTTCTGAGATGTCTGGCCTTTATCTGCTATTCTCACTAATAGTGGACTTAATTTATAAAGGCTTCTAGCAAGGAGCAAAATCACCTAATGATTGGTAAGGTGACACAAAATTCATTGAGTGAGGAAGGCAGCTAGGCTCTGCCTTCCCTTTCAGCAGCCTGCCAGGTCTGCTCACA
Organism: Glossophaga mutica; assembly: GCA_039655065.1. Lineage (NCBI taxonomy): Eukaryota > Metazoa > Chordata > Mammalia > Chiroptera > Phyllostomidae > Glossophaga > Glossophaga mutica. The sequence goes on along the minus strand of CM077303.1, from coordinate 147,325,240 downwards.
GCAGTGGATGCTTCTTGTTCAGTTGTAAATGTCTGGCCAATGATGATTATCTTCTGATGTCGGCTGACATGGTGTTCACCAATAGGAAAGCAGGAGGCCTGTGCTGACTGCTGCAACATTATGTATGCGAGGTGACGTCATCACAGGGCTTGCCTAGAACCTCCTGAAATCCTCCCCGGCTCTCCTCTGGCTTCCTCTACATCCAGCCTTTCAACGCTTTGTTTTTTTTTCTGACTTTTTCCGCCTCCCACCTCACGTGATGTTTTAAGGGTTTTAATTTTTTTGTGTGTTCTTTAGTATAAGGTCTATAAAATAGTGTAGGAATTTTTAGAATTAAATACTCTGTGTAAGGAAACTTTTACCCACAAATTTGTTTTTACTAAGGAAAACAATGAAAAGAAACACTATTTAAAAGAATTATATACCTATAAATTTTATATGTGAGGTTTAGAAAGTAACATACAATTTCTGTAGTAAAACACAAAAGCATTATAAGCCTGTATTAATATCTTGCTCAAAAATACATAATCATAATGTTTATCAAACTTTAAAATGCAGGCTGTTTGTTCTGTAATGCCAGTTGCTTTGCATTGATCCCTAAAATCCTCCTGTGACCTGCAGTATGCATTTATAAGACAAAGATCTGGAAAATAATGCAATCTGGGGTCACAAAACAGAGAAGGCCAGTCTCATTTAATCAATGACACTACAGCAAATACAAATGTGGTCAGCTCTCTAGGAAGGTACTGTGTCTACATTGTACTTATTATGTTGCTAGCCACTTACTTTAGAGAATCGCAGTCCATATTAGCTTTAAGACTTAAAGTCCTAAGTGTGAGGAACTTAGCCTGTTACTCAATAAACTTTAGAAAGCACTGGAATATTGATCTAACATGAACTAAATTAAGAATGAGAAGACTGAGAAAACATACAAAAGAAAAATATGATCTATGTTATGATCCTAAAAAAGAATAAAATCTTGTTTGGAAATTTTGATCTGAAAACTTTCATGTATTTTTAAAAGATAATTGATTTATATTTATGCAGGGTTTTTTTTTTTTTAAGGATAATCAAATAATGCAAATTCTTTGATTGTATTGTTGTTCTCTTATTTGTATTAGCTATAAATAGTATAAGATGGTAAAATGTTTACATAAGACCTTTGTTAAATTAGGAGTTAAAATTTTGTGGTGTAGAGAATGCTGCTTGTTGCTTTTAATGTGAGATGATAATGCTAATATTAGGTGTCAGTGTCGCATTGGGATTTAACTCCGAAGTCAACTCACTTCAGATCTAAAGGTTACTTTGCATACTTCCTTCAAACAGAATCTTTCAAGTTAAACAATGGAAGAACTGTGAGGGGTATGAAGACTTCAAAATACTTGGGAGGGCATAAAATCTCCATTATAAGTAGTCTTCAGCCAACAAAGTAAAATAAAGGGGCGTAGCACTATTCAGAATCCATCTTTGTTTGAGGCAGCTGGATATTTTAGGTCCAAGTGTTTTCTGAGATGAGTTATCTAAAAATTGTTTCAACGACCCACTTAACGTTTTATGTGTGGACACAGGTGAGCCAAGCTGCCCTTTATTAATAGGAACCAGACAACACTCCACAAAATTTGCCTCAGCTCTTTACCTTCTCTAGTTCTTAGCTTCAAATCCACCTCCTCCCATTTGCTTTTCCTATTTATCTCTGTTAGGAGAGTAGATAAAAATTTTACCTAGAATAGTTACCTATACCACAGATATTCTTAGGAAATCTGAGTGAAATTCTAACATGGCTTTATTGAAATGTTAAGACATGTTATTATTCCTTATCCATATTCTGATTGTGTGCGTATTCAGACAGGTACAAAGTACAATGTTGGCATAGCCACTCAGAATTTTTAAAAAACAACATTCTTAATGATTATATTTAACTTACAGTAATTTACTTTAGAGATAGATTAATCTTATTTATAAAAAGTATTGTCCTAGAGTAAAAAATAAATTTGTAATTTCAAGTCCATTGAGCAAAAACCATCCCAAAGCATAGGTCCATGTAAGTCATCTAAGTTCAAGATTATGTATTTATCATGATTCATTTTTATATTGAGTACTCATGGTTTTTAGTTTTAAGGTTCTTTATCCTACTATACTGTACTGGAATGATGAGTACGTTTAGGAAAGTTTTATTTAGTCACCTACTCTGAATTTTCTGAAGTTTAACTCGAAGCTTGTCAGCCAAACACACACACACACACACACACACACACACACACACGAAAAAAGATCAAGATTTATCTTTGCTGAGATAAATAAGACAGGCTGACTAGAAGCAACTTTATTAGATAGATATTCATTGTTTTTCTAATGCTTTTATTCCACTTCCTTCAGGATTTCATATTTTAGTGTTTTCTAAAGTTTTTGTAGAAGAGTTTGTAATTGCAGTCTTACAAGGAGAATTATCATTGATACAATGTATTTTGGGAAAGAGAACCCCTATGTTTTTAATCAGGTTTATGATTGCATATTTTAAGTGGAATAAGTATAACTCCAATTTCTTTTTTATTTTAATTGTTGTTCTTGTACAGTTTTCTGTCTTTTACTCCCATCCCAGCTAACTGCAATTTCTTAAAGATAAATTCCAGCTATTTTATCTCAACCCTTAATTTTATTAACACCTATCCTTGGAGCTAGTTTTCTCTTCTTAAATGATCCCTTGAGTTCTGAGACTGAATTCTTTTGAATTGACTATTTGTTAACTCTTAACGGACAGTATACAAAATCACTCTTTGGAGACTGAAAAGATGAGTGAAATCCATGTTTTCCATTTACCTTTATTAGTGGAGTACAGTCATTTACCTAGAAAAATGTACGTATGTATGTGTGTACACACATACATATGTGCATATACATAAATATATGTTAAAGTGACTTTAAAAAAATAACATACCCCATTAAAGATCATTCCTTGTCTGCTTCTTGCTGTTATTAGAAGAGTATCTTGTTCCAAAATTTCCTGCAAATATGTCCTAATTTAATTGACATTTTTGTCAATTTAAAAAAACTGAGTGATATAATTTTTGTGTTTGAAAGCTGCAAAAATTGACCATTTTTAGTACTTTTGATTTATCCCAATTATTAATAACCTTTTCTGTCTTTTAGGCCCACTTGCTTAGCTCCTCCTATTCATAGAAGTGGTTTTAAAATGTAAAAGTTTTTAAAATACTAAGCTCACTCTGACTAGTTTAGTAGATTTCTTCAGTGAGGTAAGTTCAGTGGAGTTCAGTGCTTTGAAGTTGATCATTTCTTGATCTTCTTTTAGGAGGCTCAATGGAAAAAACAAATGTGTGAGACTTATTGAAGTGCATTGGCGCCTTAAGCATTTAAAAGCTGGATTATCAGTGGTTATCATTACAATAAGAGGGTAGGAAGCTCAATAAAAGGTACTTTATATATCAAAATCTCACCCTGGCTGGTGTTGCTCAGTGGATTGAGCGCCCGGCCTGCTTACCAAAGGGCCATTGGTTCAGTTCCCAGTCAGGGCACATGCCTGGGTTGCAGGTCAGGTCCCCAGTAGGGGTCACGTGAGAGGCAACCACACACTGATGTTTCCCTCCCTTTCCCTCTGTCTAAAAATAAAATAAATAAAATCTTTAAAAAAAATCAAAATCCCTAGTTTCTTCTCAATTTTATGACTTTTTGACAGACAAAGATTTTGGTATGGTAGATTTCCATTCTGGAATAATGACACTAATAGTTGATGCTTATATAGTTGTTTACTGATTTCAGGCAATCTTTTAAAATGTTTTACACATGGTAACTGTTAAGTCCTTCCAACCATCCTTTGATGTATTATTTTTCAATTTTACACAATGGGAAATGAGGCACAGTGTGGTTAAACAAGCTGGAATTTGCATGTGGAGATAGCAAGAAGAGAAATAGGACCAGGCCTTACTTCAATCTTGGTCACTTGGAACTCGATCATTCCCTTCTTTGAATAGGAATAAATACTCAATCAATAAAACAACACACTTGAAAACTCGGCAGTGCTGCAAACGCGTGAAGTACCTTCCCTGCTTACACTTGCAAGTGTCTCCCAAGTATCTTCTAATTTTTCACTGAGTGGATCCTGAACATTCAAGTCTAGAATAACTACAAAAAACACCTATGAACCTTATAATGCACATGAAACTGTGTAAGTAAATAGTTCAAGCATTAAGAAACATTATTTTCTGAGTATTCTTTGGTCGGTATCTATCAACACCGTTACAACTGGAGAAAGCGTGCCACCTTGAGCGATTCTATCACAACTTCCAGTTTCATCTGAAGCAAACCATGACACGCAGAGTTGGAACATTTCTTACAGAGTATACCTCGTCTGTTTCTTCTAGCTTCATACACTGAACTCAGTCTTAGATGCTGGGAGTTCGTTGCCACCTGGCACCACCTGCAGCCAGGCTTTCCTCCAGGCAAGTTTTAGGAGCTACTGGTAAATAACCACCTCAGCTGACTGAGAAAAAAAGGTGTGGTTTGGGGATGTCCCTATTCTTAGATGTCAGCTTCTGCTGACATGTGAAGAAGTAGAAAGTACTTTTTTATTGTTTTGCTACTAGTTTTAAGTTTTCTCATTCTATAGAAATAAATATTAGAATGAAAAGAAGTGAAAACCTTAAAAATAGAAAGGTTAAGAAAAGAAAATGCCCCTAATTCTTATCCAGAGGCCTCCAGAGTGATTTTGCCGCCTTCCCCTCGGCCCTGATCCCAAGGTTCAGTGAGTGTCCCGATCAGGGAGCTCCCTGTGACCGGCCAGGGGCGGACTTTGCCGGGCACTTAACGCTCATTTTACATGCTATCAACTTTTTATGGTTCTCTTTTTTCTTCTTTACCTTATAAACTTGTTTTATGTCACTAAAACTTCTCCATAAATATAATTGTTAGTGCTTACTTAGTATTTTATTGTTTGGGCCTAAATTAATTTAGGTAGCCAGTCCCTAATGTTGAGCGTGTTAAGTTTCTGGTATTTTACTACTAGAAATAGTCCTCTGAACATCCTTGTATATTAATCTTTTCACTTATCTGGTAACTTTTTAAATATAAATACAAACTGTAGCATCCAGGGGAATGACTCTTCAAGGTTTGCTATCTAGAAAGGATGAACTGACTTATACTCCACCAGAGACGGAGTGTTTTCACCCTTCTTAGCATTGCAGATGAGCACATTTTTAAAAATCTTGATAAATTAAGGTAAAAATGATATCCCACTGCTTTAATTTATATTTATTTTTAGTAAGACTCGGGAGATTTATATGTTGTTTTCCATGTGTTCTTGTGAATTATCTGTGCCTGGCCTTTCCTAACGAGCTATTTGTTTACTCTTGGGGCATTATAAGGATATTAACCTTTTGTCTAGCATGAGTAGTAGCTGCAAATAATTTCTGCTCCAGAATGATTTCTGTGGCCTCTAGTATGCTAACTTCCATAGCTGGGAGCAGATCTAACAACTAGTTTAGTCTATGAAATAATTCTATTTTCCATCCATCACCATCTAAATCAAGAGAAACACCTGTACTTACCTCTTTATGTTTGTGGAGGTCAGTGGTCCCAGGGAGAAAGGGAAGGAGAAGCAAGAGGGCTCCTGAGATCCTTGCCGCAGGGCCCCAGAGTTCTCCTGGGGTGCCTCGGGCTGGCCACAGTGCTCGGCCCCTTCTCCCAGCGTCCTGCTGCAGCCCAGCCATGTCACCTGCAGCACCTCAGCCAGAAGGGCTGAAACTGAGACTGGCTGATTTTGCCTTTGTCCCCTGGCCTGGTTCCTCCACTGCCATGGAGGATGCCAGACCCTCTACGCTCTTTTTTTACTCCCACCCCTGTACCCCAGCACTGCCAGGGGCGTGTTTGGGATAAGCCCCCTCCATCCCGCCTGTGTTGGGGAAACGTTCTGGTACCAGAGAGGATGATAGGACTGGGGTTGGTCTCCATGACAACTGGAAGAAAGAGGAATAACTCTGGAAACCCAATTTCCTAACTCTGGAAATTCCAGCTTCTGCAGGGAGCTACCCTGGATGGATCCTGCAAGATCCAAGAAATCTGTAACTACTCTGTCTAATCTCAGTGCCCAGCATTGCCTACCTTCCTGCCCCCCCGCCAAAGTATATATGTATAACGGTCCTCCTTGACCCTAGTGAGGACGCTTCCATCCATGTCTGACTCCTGTAGGTCAGTTATCCTGAGCAATTAAAGACTCGTCATCTGAGGCTGCCAAGATGAATCTCAACATCAGAACCACCTGAAATATGCGTAGCTTTTTTTACAGTTTACAGAATGCCTTTACATTTCTCTAACTCCTCCCAGCAACATTTGGATGATGAAACAACTTACCCAGAGACACACAGTTTTTAAAAATGACAGAACCTGCACTTGTCACTGAGAAGTTAGTTACTCTGCATTGTGATAATCAAAAGGAGGCATGGATTCAGGGAAATTTCAATACAGTACTGGAAGGCTTTTTCTCCTCTCACATACGCGTGTCTTCACTCTCTGTAGTGCGCTTGTGAACTTGCTGACAGTCTGTGACTATCATTTAAGTTTATCCATTTTAAAATAATAAGTGAAGCATATACTACATGCAGTTAGGCAAGATATATATGACTAAATAAAAAATGCACATAAATTGAGCAAAAGAAACCAGACACAGAGAATATATACTGTATAATTCTATTGATGAAGTTAAACATTAATAAATGCTTAATAAATGATGTTAGAAGTCAAGTAATGGTTACTCTCGGGGAGGGAGAGAGTAGTGGTGAGGACACCAGACAGACTCATAGAAGGCTGGTAATGTTCGGTTTCTTTGGTCTGGGAGGTTTTTACATGGGTGTGATCACGTTTTGTTATTTCATCATGATGTTCGCTTGATTCATGCAGATTTTTGTATGTGTTGTGCTTACATAAAGCTTTTTTTCAAAAAGGAAAATAAAGAGAGAGGGCTCCTGCTCAGTGTGGTGAGGGAGGTATTGGTCTCTTTGACTTCCTGCTAACTTTTGGACCCTTAGTTGCCTTGATTTTTCACCTATTCATAAGTGTTGTGAGTGTTCACTGTGGTATTGTAGTATAGTAGTTAACCTCGTGGACTCTGGGACCCGGGCAACTGTGTTCAAGCCCTGGATCCACCACTGAAGAGCTGAGTGGCCTTCTCACCAACAGGCTCATTGGTGCCTATCTGCTTCATGTTCTCATCTCTAAATTGGGACCTGATGATAATAATTTTGGGGATGGTAATGATGACCATGGAATCCAGGTTGTGAGTATTGAACCATTTATTATGTGTTAAGCCCTTAGAACAGTGCCCAGCACATACATTTTTATTCCACCTTTATTGTTGTCTGCACCATAGACTATGGGATCAAGAAGGAAAGGAGAAAATTAAATTCCCAAGGTAACTCCCAGTCCCCTTCCAATCTGTGTTCCAGATACAACATAAAGAGCCTCATCACTTCAGAACCACTACCAAGGTATAGGTACTGAGAGGGGAAAAAAAGAAAACGCATGACATCAAGTCCACTTCTAGAAACCTATAATCTCCTTTGAAAGAGCCTGGCAAAAGAAAACATTGTTATATAAATGTGGCTTATAAAAAGTGTGGGGGCCAGCTGTACCAAGAACATTTGGAAACGTTTTCAGAAGCTCTGCTTTATCTTTAATCACAAGTAACAAACAGTGTAAAGTAGAACCAGTCCTTATTGGGGTATAAATGCAGCTGATTTCTGGTTATTAATTTTGTTTCCTGCTACCTTACTGAATTCATTTATCAGGTCTAGTAGTTTTTTGATGGAATCCTTAGGGCTCTCTATATACAGTATCATGTTATCTGGAAATAGTGAGAGTTTAACCTCTTGTTTTCCTTTTATTTATTCTTGTCCGATTGCTGTGGCTAGGACTTACAGATTAATTTTAAAGGAACCGCTTGTAGTTTTTGCCCATTGAGTACGATGCTGGCAGTGGGTTTGTCATGTATGGCCTTCATTATGTTGAGGTATGTTCCCTCTAACCCAGTTTGCTGAGAGTTTTGTCATAAATGTGTGCTGGGTTTTATCAAATGCTTTCTGCATCTATTAATATGATCATGTGGCTTTTATACTTTTTTTAATGTGGTGTATCATGTTTATTGATTTGCAGATATTGTACCAACCTTGCATCCCTGAATAAATTCAATTTGATCATGGTGTGTGACCTGTTTAATATATTGCTGGATCTGGTTTGCTAATATATGTTGAAGATTTTAGCTCCTATATTCATCAGAAATATTGGCCTATAATTTTCTTTCTCTTTAATGTCTTTTTTTGGTTTTGGAGTTAGGTTAACGCTGGCCTCATAAAATGGGCTTGGGAGTCTTCCTTCCTTGAATTTTTTTGAATAGTTTGAGAAGGATCTGCGTCAGTTCTTCTTTGAATATTGTAGAATTCACCTGTGAAACCATCTGGTCCAAGACTTTTGTTTGTTGGGAGCTTTTTGATTACTGCTTCAGTTTTACTTGTTGTAATCTGTTCAGATTCTTTGATTCAGTTTGGAAGATTAAGCATCTCTAGGAATTTATCCATTCTGTCCAGGTTGTCCAGTTTGTTGACGCGCAGTTGTTTGTAATATTTTCTTACAATCCCTTGTATTTCTTTGGTGTCAGTTACTTCTTTCATTTCTGATTTTATTTACTTGGGTCACATGATTTTATTATGTGTGGAATCTACTAAATGAAGCAAACTAACAAATAGAAACAGACTCAGACACAGAATAGACTGCCTGCTGTCAGAGAGGAAGGGGGCCGGGGAGCTGGGTGAAAAAAGTTCAAGGGATTAAGCAAAGAAAAAACTCGTGGACACAGGTGACAGTAAGGTGATTACAAGAGGGAAAGGGGGTGGGGCAGGTAGAAGAGGGTAGATGGGGGATAAATGCGATGGAAGGAGACTCGGTGGTGAGCATACAATACAATAGGCAGGTCATGTATTATAGAATTGTACGCCTGAAACCTACATAATTCTATTAACCAATGTCTGGACTGGGCATGTGGCTGAACCACAGTAAGGCCTCTATGTAAACTCTTGAGATTCTGGGAGGTGGGTGCAGACATCTACTCTTGTAGCACGAGTCTTCTTGCAAGACAAGTCTCATATGTAAGTCTCCTTGATGACCAATTGAATGGCCTGCCTCTTTCTTTGGTTTCCTAGTCCTCTGCATGTTGAGACCCTTTGGAAAATCACCTGGGGGAACTCCCGGGATTGCAAACCAATAGCTCCCCATCCAGGTCTGGGGTTGGCATTGCAGCTGGCAGCTTGCACCCCTTTTTGTGACAGGACGTGATTAAAGGTGTTTTATAACTAGCTTCCTAGCACTAGTACTTCAGTCATAAGGAGACTTTTTCACTTGCTGGCCCTTGTCAACTATGGGTTGTTATTCCTTTTTTAGATCCGATCTTGTAAATGGGTACTTGGAATTTATGATGCTAACAGCAGCAGTTTTGACTTGGAGAATGACCCAAAGGTCTGCGAAATGAAACAAACTTTTTATTTTGCTGAGGTCAAATTTGAGAAGGATTCACTCGTCAGAACAGTTCTGTTTTGCTTTCTCTTGTTGTCTGCTAAGTTGGAACTCTCATGAAGACAGAAACTTTATGTTCTTTTGAAAAATGGCCCCACGAAGGAGTGTAACAGTTGGTACTGACTATAAAAGTAAGAGAATATTAACAATAGGTCAAGGAACATTGTGAGGCTGTATTGGGGAAAAAAATGACTGTTTATGTAGTTTTCTAGGTTTAAATAGATGGTTTTAAGGAGTGTTCTATAAGCTTTTTGCTTATATCCTCTTAAAAAGAAGTGTGGAAAACTATGTGCTGCCTCACATATTTAAAATTTTTCACCGTAAATTGAAGTAGATTAATTTTTAATAGTGATAGACTAAATAAGATAAGGAGTGGCTAGTTACAATAAACATTTTATGACATGATGATGAGTTAGTTTCATCTATTTTATATAAATCACATAACATTTCTATCCATGGTTTTATTTAATTGTTAGCTCCAAAAACATTCCACATTCCACGTAGATATGTTTAAAAGAATCATTGGCACTAGTCCACAGTGCTTTGGGTTGTTCTGAATTCAGAACATCCCAACATTGAAAATGTAGAAGGTATAATCAGAAGGCAGGGGTAATGAAGATTAGCATTCTGCCTTATATCATCATTCATTTTTTCTTTGTTTTGGGGCTAGAAGGAGAGAGATGGATAAGCTATCAAGTGCCTTAAACTATGTTTTCTTGACCACACAGGCTTTAGATGATAGCATAGAATGCGTTGCCATGAGGACCAGTTTCTTACCTGGATAAGGTATCTCTGTATTGTTGATGTGGTCGTTCATTGTCAGAACCTGAGGGCTTTAACCTTTACAAGCCCCTTTTAGTCCGGTCCACTTGGGGTAGCTCTGCTTGTTTGAAGGTTCTTCTCCATAACTGACTTGAAAGTTGTAGCCTTCCCTTAGCCTTTATTACTTCTAGTTCTGACTTTACCCTGATTTCCACCTCTGCGTCACTGGCTAGTATGCATTTGAAAATCGATGGTATATCCTCTCTAGCTTTTCTAGCTTAAGCCATTTCTCAAACATCTACCAATCCACAGGGATACCTCTGTACAGTAAAAAAATTAAGACCTCCCAACTTTTGGTTGAACAAATATTACCTACTAGGAAACTGCTAAGAAATTTATTAAAACTCACTAAAATATGGCACATGCACATTAAAATGAGAGTTTGTTTAACAGTGAGGAAGGAAAAGTTTTAATTTAGTATCCTGCCAAAAAGTCTGCCACGTGGTGCTTTGGAACGTTACAAAGTTCCTATTATACATGACGTTCTGGAAATTTCTGTAGCTAGGGCTGTCTTGAGTTGTAGTTGGCTTTCAGTGATCCTTCCAACATTCATATTTGCAGAAATACTTTTTTGAAACCTGTATTTTGTGAGTCCTGATATTTTGTGATCACACCACTTTGAGTGGTACTGGATTCTCCAGTTCTTTGTAATTACTGAGTTCTTTTAAGGTAAAAAAAGTTTGAGGGCCATGCTTTATGTGTTGGATCCTTAACCAGGTATTTGGGCCAGACTCACCTGGAGAGTTTGTTTCTCCCACGAATGCACATGCACAGACTTTATCTCAGAGATTCAGAATGAGCAGGTCCAGGTACTGTAAAAAATCTTCCCAGGGAGTTCTTATGCTTGCCCGTAGTGAGAAGCCACACTGGAATCAAAAAAGACTGGTTATGTGAAATCCAGTGGTGATAGATTAGGGAGGTGGAAGAAAGCAAAGCAGGCCAATCTCTGCGATCACATCAAGAGTAAAACACAGACACCTACTTATTTTACATCGGTGGGTACAGAATAGTGAATAATTAACGCAACACATAGAAATGAAACAAGGTAACGATGAGGGGTTCTGTGTCCAGGTGCTGTGGGAGATTGTACCCTGTGGGGTCTGGAAAAGTGGGATTGCTCTGACATTCCAAGGGTCTGTTGTTAAGCTGCAAAAAGAGGATAGACAGGCTTACCTAAGATAAAGATTGACCTTTGTCCAGGAAGCTGCAGGCCAAGAACGTGACTACCCACCCTGACTCTTTAGTTAGGAATTTTTATGTTCAGACCATCCTACGTGGTCACTTTAGTCTGAGTTTGTAAGGCCCACCGTGCACTTGGCCCCTTTCTCACTCACATCTCTAATTCACTGCCAAGTCCTGTGTGATCTGGCTCCCATTGCCTTTTCTGTCTGTTCATTTCCACTGCCCTCCTTCAGGCTGGCACCACTGGTTTTTCTCCTCACTTGCTTTCCTACTTCCTTCCATCTCTTCCTGGGCTTTCAGCATTATCTTAGTCACTGATTTCATCTTGTCACTCTGGTGGTAAAAACTTTCAATGGTTTCCTGTTGTCTACAGGAAAACCCAAATTCTCTGGATTGGTTTGAAAGGCCAGTCAAAATCTGACTCCATAATACCTTTTTAGTGTTACCTATTGATTCACCCATCATCCAGGCCTACCTATTCAAAAGCGATTCTTCTCCCCACTCATCAAAATCCATTGTGCCTTTCTTTAGGGTTTCCTCTTCTAGTTTTGAAGTCATTGCCTCTCATGGAATTTTGCTTGTAGTTGCACACATTTTTGGTTTACTGTTTCCTTGTTTGTTTTTCAGTGTGTGTTGAATAGATGAATGCACGTAGGCATGGATACCTAAGCTGTTTGTTCATTTTCTTTTTTCTTATTAAAAGTGTTTATTGTGTTTTTCCCATTACCATTTACCTCCCAACCCTCCCCGCCCCCGCAAACACGACGCTGTCGTCTGTGTCCATGAGTCCTTTTTCCTTTTATTTAATCCCTCCAGCCCTTAACGCCGCCCCCCACAGCTGTCAGCCTGCTCTCTTATCCATGAGTCTTAGTGTTCATTCACTCTCAGATGTGTGTGATTTATTATACAGTGCATCTTCATATTGTGCTTACGTGAGTCAGGGGAGAATGGGCAATGCCTTCTTGAAACACTAATAAAAATGCTTGTTTTATTCTCTTCATTTAATTTTATTTTTCAGAGGAAAAGATATTGCTTTAGCATGACTAATTCTTCTTAGTCAAAGACTTCCCTAGAGTGAGTGGAGAGTGGGATGGCATGCACGAGGAGGGAAATCAGGAAGAAAATATTACCCAAATGGTAAAAAGTAGTTGTATAAAGGTAGTAAAATGATGGTTATTATTTCTCCTTCTGCTCTTCTGGTTTTCTGTAGTCTTTTATATTACATTCTGGGTATGTATGAGCCACGTGATTACGCTTATGGTCTTATCCTATTCTTTTATGTTAACTATAATGTACTTCCTGTTTTTATAATAAAAGATAAATTTCATTTTACAATGGTATTTTTTCTTGAATTGAGTTACAGACACTTTTTAAAAAACTAATGCATTTTTAAAATAAACATTAAAATAAGCAATACAGTACATAGAAGGGTCATTTGTGACAATATCGGATTGCAAATTCTTACTCTGAATTAATATGCTTTCTTACATTAAGGTAAAGATGAGTCAAAGTGTTGATGTCACAAAAAATGTCCTTCTCTTTTTCCGATAATAAATTATACAATTTGATTATTTTTGAGTAGAAAAGGGTCATAGTTCTCAAGGGCACTCTTAAGTACTTAATGTCTTAAAAGACATTAATTTGACGTTAACATGTACAACTTTTATGACTGCACATAAAAGGGATTCAGGAATGTATCTAATAGGGTAAAGGTTCCCCAGGGACAAGAGTCATCTAACTGAATAGAGATGAAAGATTAAACATATACGTGTCCCTAGAGAGAAAAAAATGAATAGGTAATTGGCTCAGGACCCTGGTGTCACCTGGTAACAGATGCTGCACTTGTACCTGGAATACATCATTAGTATATGTAACAGTATTGCAGAATGCCTGGGAGGTTGTGTCTGAGTTGGAGGGGCTAGAAGGATTTTGTTATTCTCCAAAGTGAAGGTTATAGGGGGCTCAGTCCTGTCCAGAGGCTAGGCTGTGTGGATCCTGAGAACCTGGTGTGTCTGGTCTGGTAGAAGATCCTCCCTGGGACTTCCTGGTTGGGGACAGCGTGACAGGGATTTTTCACAGGCCTGCTGTGTAGAGCCGATCTCACCAGTTGTGGGCTTTGCTTTGTTCGTGCTTCTTCTGCACTAACACTTGGGAGAAGAGAGGGAGATGAGGGTTTGCCATTGACTACATGAAAGTAGCGTTTTGTTTTGTGATACTGTTCTGTTGTTTTTACATTACCGTGTCTAGGAAGACTTGCCATTTAAAAGCTCTGCTTTTCCTCTTAGTGTCTCAGCAGTCACAGGAGAGAGAAAGGGAGATTGGAGGAGAATGGCTGCAAATCATATGGGCACAGGTTTTAAAATTCTGTACATGTGGTGATCTTTTGATTCTAACCTTCCCATAGATTTAGAAAAAGTTCTGCTCGTGACAATAGACAACTTAAGTAAGTTTTCTCCTTGGGTGCAAGAAAACAAATGATAAATTAGAGAAGCAAAAAAAAAAAAAAAAAAATTAAATACTAAGGAAAATACTACATATTTAATGTTTCTTCTGTACCATCAGAAGTAAAGGTAGATACAGCTCCTTCCAGGTAATTTTTTTAAGTGAAGTTTTTTTTTCTACTATAGAAATTAATTTAGAAAAATTTTGAAACCTACCCTGAAAATAAAACATAAGAAACTATATATAGTTTCATATCCTAGAGCAACATGTTTCTGTCAATCTAATATCATAATTATAACTGGGTAAGCATAATCGCTGTCAATATACAGGTACAGTTCCTTCCAGAAGGGAGTGGGGGCTATATGATTGTATTTGACTTTTTATAATGTTGAAACAATTTTCACATTATAAATTTCTTTTTTATTATTATTTATTTATCTTTTTAGAGGGGAAGGGTAGGAGAGAAGGAGAGGGAGAGAAATATCAATGTACGGTTGCCTCTCGTGTGTCCCCTGCCGGGAACTGGCCCGCAACCCAGGCATGTGCCCTGACTGGGAATCGAACCGCGATCCTCTGGTTCGCAGGCCCGCGCTCAATCCACTGAGCTACACCAGCCAGGGCAAATTTCTGATTAAGCTTCGAAACATTCAAGATTTCACACACATACTATAAACACTGAATATTTACCTTTAATTTATTTTGAAAATCGGCTACAATTCTAATGCTGTATTAATGTAAATATTGTGGCAATTAAAAAAAGAAACTTACCAACTATTGGACTTGCTCTTTTTAAATTGAGCACATGTGGATTCTAGCACCTTCGGTTCCGCTGCGATGGTGAGAACAGGCAGCACTCGACTGCTGCCGCCTGGGCTCGCCTGCGCCGGTTACTTCACGTGCGGAATTCAGGCGAGCCAGGGCTCTGGGGTGTGTCTGTTTGGCCTTGGCATTAAGTAGATGAAATAACACTCGCAATTCACAGTAGAAAATGGCATGAAACAAAACAAAAAAGACTCTACTATATTGCTGAGAATTTTTTCATGGCTGAGCAGTAGAAAGCGCAGCCTCCGAGATCTACGAGTTCATCACCAGACTGAGCTTTTTACGGAGAATCTCTCTTCCCCGCCAAGCGCTTGGGGTGCAGAGGCTCCTTTTCCCGCAGCAGTGCTGGAGGGACAGAGTGCGTGAGTCGCCGTCCTCCCTGATAAGAGAGTGCAGAACACGACAAAAATGCTGCAACTAGATGCCCCCTTCAGGAGTGATTTTTACTCAGTGGAAAGACTGTACAGGCTCTTGTTTTGTTTATAGTTTATCATATCGAGATGTACGTTAATAAATTTAAACTGTAGGACATTTGGAATGTAGTCATTTCTCACGTATTCTAAACATTGTTTCCATTGGTCTTGGGCCAGACCATCAATAGCCGTCTTCAATAGTTAGTTTAAATTATCTTTTCCTGTGATAAGGAAAGGCAGTGCTCCTGTTTTCTCAAGAGTTCAGCTGCATTTAAAGATTTAATGTTTTTCTACCCTCTTTTGTGAAATTTATTTATATATTGTTTAGTTTTGCTTTGTCAACTGTATGCATCTAGAGGCCTAGAATTATGGGTATACATATATAATTTTTATTTTTTTAAAGATTCTATTTAATGTAAAAACTCGAGATTCATTTTGATAAAGCAAAGTCATGTTTTGTCACAAACATTTTTAGAAAGAATAAACTTATATTAGTTGTAGTTTCTGGGTAGGCCTGAGGCAAGTGACTTGAAATAACATTGTAGAAAATTTAGGACACAAGTGAACAAAAATAAGAAAATAAATGTCACCATGAAATAAACACTAACATTTTGTTGCAAATCTTTTTAAACTTATCTCTCTTTCTATCTATCCATCTTTGTTTTTCTTTGTAACAGTCTGACTTTTTTAAAAATATAGAATTGACAACATACTCACAAGTATCAACAACTGAATCTAAAAAACAAAAACTAAATAAACAACTAGAACAGGAACAGAATCACAGAAATGGAGATCATATGGAGGGTTAACAGCAGGGAGGGGGAGTGGGGAGAATGGGAGAAAAAGTACAGGGAATAAGTAGCAAAAATGGTAGGTACAAAATAGGGGCGGTTAAAAACAGTATAGGAAATGGAGAAGCCAAAGTACTTATATGTATGACCCATGGACATGAACTGAGGGGTAAGGTAATGCTGGATGGTGGGGGATTGCAGGGTGGAGGGGGTGATAAAGGGGAGAAAGATATTGGGACAACTGTAATAGCATAATCAATAAAATATACTTTAAAAAAGCAGGGAAAAATATAGAATGGACATTTTCCCATGTTGTTGAATACTTCTGCCAAATTGTAAATGGGACAATTGTTTCTTTAATGCAGCAATTTCCATCTCTTTTCATCTCATGGCACACATAACTAATTACTAAAATGCTATGGTACCAAAAAGTATATTTTTTACTGATTGGATAAAAAATAGGTGTAATACTGGTTCATTCACACTGGATGGTTATTGTTGTGTGTTGGCTGTTGTCATTTTTTTTCTTTGACAGTCTAAGGGAGAACAGGTCAGTGCCCTGACTAAACAGTCCAGTGTGGCGTGTTCTAAACATTCTTGTGACACACACCATTGTGTACTGGGCGCCAGCTGAAAATTGCTGCGTTAATGTGATGTTCCAGCTGAAAGCTTGGGGAGATGCATATCACTCTTTTCAATCAGCATATTAGTTTCTGTCATTCTTAAAAGGGGAAAAATACTGGTAGCTTTAAGAGAATGAAAAATAATACACTGAATAATGGTATTAAAATGGTTTTAGTTTGACTGTTGGAATAAAAACAATAAATTTCAGGTCTTTTCTTCATGTATTATGTCCTTTTTTGGTAATACTCATGTTGCTGTGCAGAATATACCTACCAATCAATGAACTTGTGTTGAGGTGTTTTCAACTGTAAGTAGCAAATATAATTAAACAGAAAACACTTAATTATTTTGTATTTAAAGATGAGTCTGGTTGTAAGCCACTGTACTTGTTCAGTGGTTTAATAATTTCATCGATGATACAGGTTCTATCTTAAGTTAGCACTGTTTTCTTCATGGTCACAAGATAGCTGCCATATCACCAAACATCTGTCCTTACTCCAACTTCCTAAGCAGAAGGGAAGGGGCAGTAACAGAGAAACCTTCTTTTAGGTCTCTCTCTCTTTCTCTCTCATTTTAAAAAAGATTTTTATCTCTTTGTTTTTCAGAGAGAAGGGAAGGGAAGGAGAAAGAGAGGGAGAGAAATATCAGTTGATTGCCTCACACACGCCCCCACTGGGAGGCCTCCTGGCGACCCAGGCATGTGCCCTGGCAGGGAATTGAACCAGTGACTCTTCAGTTCGCAGGCCAATGCTCAATCCACTGAGACACACCAGCCAGGACTAGGTCTCTTTGTTATCTAAGGGAAGCTTCCAAGCTAGTTTACTCTTAGTAAATTTATGTAAGGATTTGTTTCTATTATTGCTATAACTTCATCTCATTGGTCAGGCCTCATCTCATTGGGCCACATGCCTCACTCCTGACTCATTCACTGGCAAAAGAGGCTAGGATTGCTTTGCCTACCTTTAGACTGCTGGTAAGGAAAGTAATTGCCTTGAGATGCTTTGTTTCTCAGGGCATGGACTATTGACCTACAAACAATATCAGGTTAAGTTTTCTGTTTACAAAGGAAGGAGTGGGCTGTTAGGCTATTCTCTGAGAAAAAGGAAAAGATTTAAGGCTATTATAAAATTCATTTTGGTACTTTTTACATAACTGTTAATGAACAAAATGGTCTTACTACAAAGTAACATTGATTTATACGTAATGATGTATATATAAATTAATTGTGTAAATTACACCTTAATCTCTGAAGACAGAGCTCTAGATGCAAGGGGGATACCCCCCAAAACTGAAATTTCTTATAAAAATTGTGTTTAGCCTTACATGTTTAAACTTCAGTCAACTTCAAAGTATTCTCCATTTGACGAAATACACCTATCGAGACATTTTTTTCCACTGCTCAGAACAGTTTTTTAACTAAAAGGCATCAATTTTGTCATTTTTTTGTCATTTTTTGTTTCACCTCTTCCACATTGTCTCCTTTTGAAGACTTTTTTTATCCCGGGAAACAGAAAAATTTCACTTGGGGTAAAATCAGTTGAATAGGGAGGGTGGGGCATGGGATTCAAGCCATTTTTGGTCAAAAAACTGCTGAACATTCAGTGCAGCATGGGCTGGTGTGCTTGTAAATCACCCATCATGAAACGGGCCAACACATTGAAAGAGTTTTCAGAAAAATTCACTGAAGCTGAATGCAGCCTCTCACAACACCACCAGCTGGTACACTGATATAAATAGATTCCTAGAACACTCACCTAGTGCAGGAAGCCTGTACTATAAAGGTCCCAACCTCCAGAGAGAACTCTGTTTTTTGAGGGATTCCCCTTGTACCAACCTTCATGGATGTGGAAGAATAATTTATAAACAAAGTACAAAGAAATGATTAAGATAAAACAGTTGTACACATTACATCACATGAGATTCTAAACTTTGAGCCAACATTGACAAAGTACTGGGATCATTGCTATCAGAATGTATCATTTGCCTCCTGAACCTCAGTTTCCTCATCTGTAACATTAAGAAAATAATGATATTGACCCAATAGTGTTGCTGGAATGAATAAATGAGTGCTGTATGCACGGTATTCACTAACACTCTGTTAGTTTTAGATGTGTTGTTATCATTGTTGCTAAATGTGTCAGCAAGTGACATTGTACACAGCACATTGAGTCTGTCATGGTCCCTTCGTCGCAACCCGTAGGAGTGTTCATCCCCATTTTATAGGGAGAACATTATACTTTCAGGTCCCAATCGTGTGTGAGGTCGACAATGATTCTATTTGTCATTTTAGTGTAATTATAAATTTTACTTCTGCTGTCAGCAGAAATTATATGAGGAATGTACACATTCTAAAATCACTTGGTCCATAAGATCCCATTAGAAAGAATGAAAAAGGAAAATGAATGTTTGGTTAATAGATAACAAGTTAGGAGTTAATTGCTCCCAATAGGAATAATTATGTTCATTCACTACATTAAAGTCCTTGGGGTTGATTTGTGTACATATATATACCAACTCTAGGGTGAGACTAAAAATGTAAGTAAAGATCATGGTAAATATGTGACAGGTTCCTTTGCTTTCAATATAATCTACACCTGTGGATTTTGCATCTCTGACGGATAGGTCTGGTGGAAAGAAAGTGGATCCAGTCTCATGAATATGTGCTCACGCTAGGAATGCCAAGCTCAGTGCTGGAAGGAGCCCAAGGTCAATAGAATGCTTTCAGAAGTCCAGTCTGATTCATTTGGCCACAGGCAAAAAGAGATACCATCTGAACTTTTTGTATTTCCTTTTGACTCATTCAAAATTAATGCCATTTATTATTATGAAAAAATGTAGGTAAAATGGCTTTACATCTGGATATGTTAAGTCTTTTAATTTGCGTTGGGGGTCATATCCATAATGGGATAAATTACATGACAGTGGCGTCCTGCAGATCTAGAAATCAAGTAAAGAATTTATTCTTTGGACTCTAATGAAGGGGCAGGAGTGTTTAGAAATGTTTCAGACATGGATTCTCTAGGAGGAGAGAATGACTAGTTGGGGCTACCATTAGGGCCATTAAGGGACTCTGGAACAGTTATTGCCTCCCTGGGACTCGCACTCAGACAGCAAATTGGTCTACTGGGATCACATTCTGCCTGCTTTTGTTACTGCCTGCTCCTGGGCTTTGACAGCAGCTGAGTTCATATTTCCCTGTTTGTGTTCATTCTCACACTTGACTAAGTCACATAGCAGTTTGTGTCGTGGAGGTGGAGGAGGAGATCAGGGGTGTTGTGTGAATACATAGATAAGCAGATAAAGGTGAAATGGTATACCACCATGGTGATGCACGGGTGTGCTTTTCCACTGTACTGCACAGACCTACAGGCTCATTCGGCTTAGGGCTGCTAATTAGAAGATGTCAGCCAGGCAAAAGCGCTGTGAAAAGTCAGTGTGGCTCCATATTCTGCTTTTCCTCTTCTTATTCAGGCATAAAGAGAAGCAGCTTTGGGAGACAGGGGAGTGTTGTTGGTTTTCGTGTGCTTCCCCAGTCCATCTAGCATAAGCTTCAGATGAAAAAACCCTATATTGCATGGCACAGGTCCATTGTTTCACTGTAAGAAGCCCTTTGCCTAGTGCACAGTAAAAAAAAAAAAAAAAAAAAGGCAAGACTTTTAGGTACTTCAGGCTAATGCAAATATTTATTTTCTCAAGCATTTATTTTAAACTAAGTAAAATCAGATCACATTTCTCAAGAAGAAAGATAATCACTCAACTAAGTAACCAGTATCAAGTATAGATTATATTCTGGAAGGCTCTTCCTCCCCAGGTTCTAATCCATTACCTAGAAGAATTAGTTCTACATATACCCCTAATCTATGTTCCTTGTAGGAGGTACAGTCCATTCTCATTACCTGTAGTAGTTACAATCTATGAAGTTGCTGGGAACACTGAAGTAGCAAATTCTGAACCTTGCTCCCAGGGAAATGCAGTATTAATTAAGTTCCTGCAGTCCTCTGGTCACATCAGTTTTGTCAGATGGTCAGTACATAACCTTGTTTTATGTGTGTGTCTGTTTAAAGACATCTTATAGAATATATACTGTTGATAGCTTCATTAGCATTGAACCCACAGCCTCTGGCACCCTAACTGCTGCTTGAACGAAGCTTATCTAACACACTTGCATCTCTGTAAGGCATGCCACAGCCTTTGTGCACTCGGGAACATTTTAAACATGAAATCAACAAAAATACAAAACATGTGGCACTAAGTAGACTGAAAAATGACACTTGTTACAGCATGGGAGTTGAAACACAAAGGAAACACCCTGCTTTGTTTGACCTCAGCAGGGGACGTGGTCATTGGGCAACTGAAATCACTCACTGCTCTGTGCATGACCACCTGTAACCTTGAAGACAGCAGGGTGAGTGGGTTTGTTTGCAATAAATGGGGATCAACTGTGTTCAGTTGTAGGAAGTATCATCCAAAGTCTAGGCGACGGTGCTGTCCTGGGTGCTCATACCTTGTAAGGCAGCACTCGCCTATGCTTAGCAGTGAAAATGCTTGGCCACAGAATGGTGAGAAGGCAAATCTGTCTTCTGTTTTTGTACAGATAGAAAACAGGTCTTCTCAATCTGCATCGGAAAGCATGCCTTTACAGACAGACCTTTAAATTTTTCTTAAAGGAGCTAAGAATTAAGTAAAAAAGATTGTGGTTTCATAAGGGAGAATCTAGAAAGAATTGGGAAGAAGGGTAGAAAATCGCAAACACATACACATGCATACACTGAATCTGTTGCCATTGCATTTATGAATGTGGAACATGATGAAGTGTGTTTGCTGGAAATTGTGAGCAGTGCTCATTTAAAAGACCTCTACTGGGCATTTAATAAAGATACCAGCTAACAGTTATTGAGAACCTACCCTGGGCCTAGTAGGGGTTCTATGACATTGACTCGTTTACGAAATACACTTCCATTTTACGAAATACACTTTGTGACTGGACATGTTTTGCCGCTGAAGCACCTCAGGCACAGAGAGAATAAGTAACTTACAAAAGCTCATAGAGCTGGTAATCAGCAGAGATGGGCTTCAAACCCAGGCACCCTGGGTCACCTACTATGCAATACTCCCTTTCCCACTTTGGCCTCTGACCTCAGTACTTAGTGGAAAAATCACAGAAACCATTTTAAAAGACAAATTCAAAAGGGTAGGGATGGTGGGAGAATGGGCTTTGTTCAGGAAAGTCCAGATCAACAGAAACACATTGTATAAAATGGCACTTTTTTAAAGAAGTTCTGATTGTATCTTTTGAATTGGTTTCTTATTCTAATAATTTATAGCAATATAATGCTCACAAAGCTGAAATCCCTGCAAGAAAATGCTGAGTCACTCTTGAAGAGTTTAAGTTTTTTTTCTTTTTTTAACATATTTTATTGATTATGCTATCACAGTTGTCCCATTTCTCCCCCAGCATTCCTCTTCACCCTGCACACCCTCTCCCACCCACATTCCCCCTCTTAGTTCATGTCAATGTGTAATAAGTTCTTTAGCTTCTACATTTCCCACACTATTCTTGCCCTCCCTGTCTATTTTCTACCCACCGTCTGTGCTACTTATTCTCTGTACTTTTGCCCCTCTCTCCTCCTCCCACTCCCCTGTTGCTAACCCTCCATATGATCTCCATTTCTGTGTTTCTATTCCTGTTCTAGTTGTTTGCTTATTTGCTTTTGTTTTAGGTGTGGTTGTTAATATCTGTGAGTTTGCTATTTTTTTTACTGTTCATATTTTTTATCTTCTTTTTCTTAGATAAGTCCCTTTAACATTCCATATAATAAGAGCTTGGCGATGATGAACTCCTTTAACTTGACCTTATCTTAGAAGCACTTTATCTTCCCTTCCATTCTAAATGACAGCTTTGCTGGATAGAGCAACCTTGGATGTAGGTCCTTGACTTTCATGACTTGGAATACTTCCTTCCAGCCCTTTCTTGCCTGGAAGGTCTCTTTTGAGAAATCAGCCGACAGTCTGAT
The DNA here is from genome assembly GCA_039655065.1 of Glossophaga mutica. Classification (NCBI taxonomy): domain Eukaryota; kingdom Metazoa; phylum Chordata; class Mammalia; order Chiroptera; family Phyllostomidae; genus Glossophaga; species Glossophaga mutica. The sequence continues at coordinate 147,302,560 of CM077303.1, read as the reverse complement.
AGGAACTCCTTTGTAGGTGACTGTCCCCTTATCTCTTGCTGCTTCTAGAATTCTCTCCTTCATTTTAATCTTGACTAATGTAATTACGATGTGCCTTGGTGTGTTCCTCTTTGGGTCCAACTTCTTTGGGACTCTCTGAGCTTCCTGGACCTCCTGGAAGTCTATTTCTTTTGCCAGATTGGGGAAGTTCTCCTTTATTATTTGTTCAAGTAAGTTTTTCACTTGTTGCTCTTTCTCTTCTGGTACCCCTATAATTCGGATGTTGGGATGTTTAAAGATGTCCCGGAGGTTCCTAAGCCAAGCCTCTCATTTTTTTAAATCCTTGTTTCTTCATTCTTTTCTGTTTGTTTATTTCTTCCTTCCTTCTGGTCCACTCCATTGATTTGAGTCTCAGTTTTCCTCCCATCACTATTGGTTCCCTGTGCGTTTTCCTTCATTTCACTTATTGTAGCCTTCATTTGTTCATCTAATTTGCCATCAAAATCAACCAATTCTGTGACCATTCTGATCACCAGTGCTTTGAACTGTACATCTGATAGGTTGGCTATCTCTTGATCGCTTAGATGATTTTGCTCTGGGGCTTTAATATGTTCTCCTGTTTGAGCCATTTTTGGTTTTGTTTTCTTTTTCTTTTTTCTTTTTTGGTCTGTTCACAGCTGTTACATAGTGAGGGGTGGAGCCTTAGGTGTTCCCCAGGGCAGAGCAGCCCAGTCACTGGGTAGTGACACTGTATGTGGGGGTGGGGTCCGAGAGGGAACAGTGGCACTTGCTCAGAGCTCTCTCGGATTCCAGTCCCATCCGCTGCTTTCTCCAAGCAAATTGGGCCCTTCTGGTGCTGATTTCCATGTGTGTGGGCTTGTGTACATTCTAGGACCCTGTGGGTCTCTCCAACGAACTCTCCTGTGAGGCTAGGAGTTGCTCCTGGCACTTCAATCCTTACAAGTGTTTTCAAATGGTGTTTTTAGGTTTCATTTACTGACACTAGGGCCCTGGGTTGCAAGGTCTGTCTTGCTCCCTGTTTTCGCCTGGATTATCTGCATGCGATTGTGGGACTGCCTGGTCAGCCAGCTGCCTTGCGCGGCCTCACTGGGTCTGCCATTGCTACCCCATGCCTGGGGTCTGCTAGCCGCTGCCTGTGCAGCTGGGGGTCTGCCAGCCACTGCCTGCATGCTTGGGTCTATCAACCTCCACTTTTTCCTGCTGTGACTCTGCCCCTCTTACCCGTCTGAATGAATGTTTGTCAGACTTTCGTACAGTTCAATTTTCCATCAGTTCTGGTTGTTTTCTTGTTTTTAAGTCTTTTTTGTCCTTAATTTTGGTTGTGCGAGGAGGCACAGTGTGTCCACCTACACCTCCATCTTGGCTGGAAGTCTCTAAGTTTTTTTGAGTAACCCCTTTATGTTCACTTATATTCTAGGCTCATTTCATAAAGTGATACAAAGGCAAAATTTCCACTAAAACATTAATTCTAATTAATAAACACTCCCTAAGCAGTTCTTCTAATTGGAATCAAGCACTAAATCTAGAATTGTGCACCAAAAATACAAGAAAGAAATTCCTTAATTGGCCTGACACTGGACATCAGCACCTAAAGGCCTCAAAAGTTTATACAGACCATTAGAACAACCTTAAACATTGAGGTAGACATTCTGTTCTTAAGCCTCTAAAAAATAAAAGAAATACACACACACGCACACACACACACCCCCCATTATATAAATGGTATATATATGTTGGTATATATATATATATAAATGATATATGGAAGCTACTTGTCTGGTCTTGGCAAAGATTAAACAAAATACAGTCAGGATTATTCATATGGAAAAGTCTTCCCCGTACTAGTAAATCCTTTACCTCCCCCTGCAAAAAAACCTTTAGTAGATCCATATGTAGCCATTAAAATTATATAACTGAAGAATATGTCATGACAGAAAAATGTATATCATATATTGGTAAGAGGAAAAAACCTGCCTATAAAATTGTGTGAACAATTTGTAACACAAACATTATATACAGTTGGCATAATTTTAACTGCATGTATATCAAAATTCTAATCATGATTATCTTTTGAAGATGGGATTAAATTAGGGAACCCAAAGTGTGTCTCAGTGCAGCTAATGCTTTTGCGAGTAGAGAGACTCAGATGCCCTGTTCTTCAGCAGTATGTGAATCCAAGCTGTTCAGTCTGTTCTCGGGTTAAGCCAGCAGCGATTACTGAGATCAGAGTGCGCCTCGAATGCAGGGGACAGGTGAGAACACAAAGGTGAAGGCAATGTCCCACGATTGGGTAGGCAGATCCTCTGTAAGTATTGTAATCTCTTTGAATTAACGATTTATTCAGGAAGGCAAATGTCCATGCAAAATGCAGATCGGATGCCATAAGGCAGAACAAATATTCAAGTGCTGGAGTAAAGGAATCACAGTGATTTGGAAAAGAAAATCACCGTGCCCGGGGGTGTTTAGAAAGACCCCATCAAGAAGCAGGCACCTTGAGGGCTTATACAATTGGATTGATGAAAGGAGACCCAGGAGTTTTCCTTTTAAGGTAGTAGAAATGGAACATGGCATGCTCTCCTACATGCTGACCATGGTGGTTTATAGGTGCTGGAATTAAGAGGCAGTATGTGTGGTTCAGTTGCTTCTTGTCAGCCAGGGCAAAGGTAGAGACAATTGAACTTAAAAGAGTTCTTATTACCTGAAAACAAAGGTGACATCTAATTACTGTACAAGAGAGCTAGATGATTTTTCTGTCAGAAAGTTGAGGACAAACCATGGTCCCAGACCAAAGACTTGCAGGAACCTTTGAAGAAAAGGCAGTGATGTAATGTCTAAGAACAGGACAGCCCAGGGCCCAAGTTCCTGTGGCTTAAGCCTCCTCCCAGTCATCCCTCCTGACAGCATTCACAGGACTCCAGGAAGGGATAAGGCTGACAGTATCTTCCCTGAAGATCAGCTCTGAGCTGGTCTTTGGTTGATAAACTATCCTAGGAGTGTTGAGGCTCTGTGTCCCTGACAGAGGAGGTGGCCTTGTATTGAAAACAGGATCACTGGTGGATAATTTGCTAGGAATATAGAGAAACCTAATTGGTCTCCTCACTTGGAGGAGACCACTGCCCCTGGCCCCTACTTCCCACCTTCCCTGGTGGGCCAAAGGGTACAGTACAGGCAGAGGATGCAGGATTGTCCCTAGGAATTTGTCTTGGATTCTTTCCAATGTATGGGTAAATGTTTATTTTTTCAAAGCAGGTGTTACCTGGCAACCTCCACATATCTCATTTCGTAAAGCCTCCTGATAATCCTGACAGGAATGCGTGTAATTATTTTTATAGTTGAGGAAACTGAGTCTCAAAGAGGTGATTAACTCACCTCCACTCCACAGCAAGTGTTTGACTGAACTGGGATTAGATCTGCAGCATGCCCAGCTCCGAGACCAGAAGCCACACTCTTCCAGGCCCACCGCTGCACCACAGGTTAGAGAACGGCTAACGTGCATCTCTGTGAGCCAGGCAAACCGGCTCAGTCCTACCCACAGTTTCTTGCAGTGTTATTAAAACACGGGGTAGGATAAGCATTAGTAGCTGTTGAGGAGACTTGACCAGGCCCAGCTGAGGTTTACATGGGTTATAGGAAGTGAGATTGGGTACCGGAGGGTAGATTGGCAGCTGGGAAGCCAGACTGAGTGAGGAACTGGGGTCACTCTGGTAGGCAGGAAGGAACCTTGTGAATGAGGTAGGAACGTAATAGTGGAGGTGTTCTCTTACAAACCCAAATAATATGGAGGATGAACTGTATGAAGTTGCCAGTACTTACATATTTGGGCCAATGGAAAAACAATACCGTAGGGTTTACCTAAAACAGATTCCCTGGCATTGTTTTAATCTCATTTGTATTTCACATCTACTTTCACCTGAGAAGGTGAGGATGGAGAGGCATGCCATTTTGAGTTTATTGTTTGCAGATACCAAGCGAACAATGTTGTCCAACTAGTTAGAAGCCAGTTCTCTTTTTGCAAAAGGTGAAGTGAAACCTGCCACACAGGTTTATATGTTTGCCAGAATTTGAATAGATTAAGGATTAAATGCACAGTAAGCTCACATACTGCATTGTTTTTCGGGAATCCTTCCTTTCATCAGAAATGAGCAGCCTACCTGCCTACTTTCCATCCTGTTTTTTTTTTTTTTTTTTTTTTCCCCAACAAATTCTCATGCTATTCCTCTAGCACACCTGTGATGGCCCAATTATGTGAAAGTGTTTACCTAGTGCCTGGGCCATAATACTCTCACTATAGAATGCACTTTTCCTTTTCTAAGCCACAGCCTCAGCTTTCCCTGCCCTGAACCTGTCATTGGAGAAGCAGTGTATGAGAGCGTGGCACCTCTGGATCCCAACACCCTGAATTCTAGATCTCCTTCTGCCACTTAGTGGTTTGGTCAGTTTGGACACGTTCATTAACTTATGTCTTCATTTCTAAGTGTGTAATTGACATCATCAAATCAGGTTTGGTGAGAACTGAAGTAAATAAGTTGTATAAATTACTTAGAAAATAGCCAGCACTTTATAAGCCTGCCAGAAAAGGTAGCTTTTACTTGTATGACTTTGAGCAGCCATTTTTATTTTGCCTTGCTTTCAACATAACAGCAGAGTTCCTCATCAACACTATTTTTTAAACTTTTCACTAAGCATTCAGAAACATTGCATTACAACTCCACCTAAAAACTTTTCATTGCTCCCAAACTGCCTATGACATAGGCTGTTTTCAGCCCGGCACGCATGGTTCTTTACTATGTGGCCTCAACTCTCAGTTCCAGACTCACAGTCACTTCCCTTTTTCCTGTGTAACAGCCTGGCAGAGGGAATCAATTCCTCTTTCTCATGCGTTTCCATCCCATCCTTTTCCTCTTGTTTCCGTCACCGAGAATATCTGGTCTCCTTTCCCTACTTCTAAAACTCACCCAGAAAGCCCAACTCAATGCTACCACCTTCATAAAATCTTTAAAGGTTTTCTAACTGGTTTTTAAGCTCTAACAGCTTTTCTCATGATACAGTTAGTTGTGACTTGTATTATCACTCTTCTAGCATTTTGCACTCATTTTTAAGGTTTGACGTTCAATCTGGCCTGCTCCAGTATTTAGTGAGTTCAGTAACTATTTGCCGTTTTGCTTACTCAATTCAGGGCATGTGTTACAGAATAGAAGGCGTTTGTCCACCCAGCACTCGCAAGCCAATCACTAGACCCCGAGAATTGCAGTGAAGAAATAATGGCTGTTTTATTAGGAATGGTGCCATCCAGGAGGATGGGAAGCTAATGATCAATAGCCCGAACTCTCTGATGGTGATGGCCTGTAGGTTACAGATAAGATAGGGCAAAATCACACGGTTTTGATTAGGGCTTCTGGGCTGTGCTCAGAGCTGAATGGGCGGAGATGAGGTAAGGATAATGAATCATTTTTTCAGGTCCTGAGGATAGTTTTGGGTCTATTCCAGTGTCCCTCTGTTTGTTTGGGGTTTTTTTTTGGGGGGGGGGGGCGGGCAGGGAGTAGCCAAGTAGCTACAGGGTCATTCTACCTTAGGGTTAAGACCTGAAACCTAACTTAGGTCAAGATATTATCTTTAGCCTGCCAGAGGTCCAGATCTGTGCCCGTTAGTCAGGCCCCGACTTCGTCTTCTGCTGCCTCAGAGGTTGCTGAGTATCCTGGGAAAAGGCTAGGTCTCTGAGAGAGAGACAGAGAGAGAGAGAGAGAGAGAGAGAGAGAGAGAGAGAGAGAGAGAGAGAGGTCTAGAGCTAGGACTTGAAACTAAGTTCAATCAGAGTCATAAATAAGGGCCTCGGTTTCAGTTGCTTATTGAGGGCTTGGTATCTGTGAGACACTTTTTCAAGCAAAGGCCCTGCTCTCATTGCGCATATCGGCCACCGGGACAGAGAGCATTGAACATGAAAACAAATACATAAACAAAACAATGTTAGATATTGATTAAGTGCTACAATGGAAATAAAATAGTAATGCAATAGGGGACTTGGGGTTAGAGGGTACCGTTTTAGTCAGAGGACGAGGGAAAGCTTCTTTCTCTAAAGGCATCTGAGACAGACCAGCCAGCCCTGGGGACAGCTGGGAGAAGAGGTCCCTGACAGGACACAGCACATACAAAGCCCTCATCAGATAAACTGGCTTTGCACCAGAAGAAGCTTCTCCTTTTTGTCTTGTTTCTGAGCACTGTCAGATATTGATTGCACATTTGAATCATATCTGATAGTTCGGAGTTCATTTTATTCTCTGTATGGTTCTGTATTATTTTTATCCAAGTGCCCTGGTTCATACTGGTTCACAGGCAGCCAGTTTTTTCTCTGTATTGCCTTTGACACAGAACATTTACTAGCTCAAATCCCAGCTCTGCCACTTATTACCTAGGTGACCCAGTGTAAACTATTCACCCCTTGAAGACTCAAGGTCCTCATCTTGAATGAGTATCACACTAACTGCTTTTCAGAGTTGTGAGGATACGATTCAATAATACTGGCATACATCAAGTGCTTGACACGTTGGAGAACTTCGGTCAAGAGTAGAATTTGTTCTGCCATGCATTGTGTTCTGGGCACCCTAAAACCTGTCATTACTGTGGTGTTATAAATTAAGATTCTGAGCTTGTGTTTCTATACCATTGGAATTAATTCCAGTGGTTGAGTTCATTGCTGTGGAGTTTGCGTCTTAAAAAAGCAGAGGCAGCCCTCCTGAAAGCAGCGGCCACGGCAAGTCCTCAGCGCAGGTGCTGCTTTGATGATGGAACTAAGGTGATTAACAATAGAAATTTTAACATGTTAAATGAGGAAGAAAACTGTCAGGAGTTGTTTCCTTAACCAGAATGTGACACAATTTGTCTTCAGAGTCAAAATAGAAGCATTTCAGGATCTCCTTAGTTTTATGTTTGCAGCAGGACATAGGAAGAAAAACGGCAAAAAGAATTTCTGAGAGAAAAAAATCATCCAAAATTTCTATTTTCAGCAAAATGGTTCATTATAGCTCCTTGAATTAGCCACATTAAAGCTTTACTGAATCTGACTAAAATTAAAGGAGAATTTTGGTGTTTGGTTGTCTATTATCTTATAATTCCACTGTTGATAGTCTCTACAAACATTTATTCAACATTATGCTGTTAATATATTTTAGTTTCTTTTTTTTAAGATTTTATTTATATTTAGAGAGAAGGAAAGGGAGGGGAAAAAGGAGGGAAACATCAGTGTGAGAGAGAAGCATTGATTAGTTGTCTCCCGGACGTGCCTTGACCAGGACAAACCCGCAACCCAAGCATGTGCCCTGACTGGGAATTGAACCAGCGACCCTTCACCTTACAAGATGACACCCAACCAGCTGAGCCCACCATTCAGGGCTAGTTTATTTTCTTAACTTAATCTTATTCATTTTAAAAAATAATTGCAAATAAGAATGGTTTGAAATCAAAAGTGTACTCATTGGCTTGTACTGAAAAGGATATTCAATCTAAAGGGATATGCCTCTTCCAAAACCACAGTGCCCCTCCCTGTGGATAACCAGTGTATGCTTAAAGAGAAGTTCTGTGCACATAAACACAATTACAAGTACAGTTCATTCTCATTGTTTGTGGTAGGTATATTACATAAAGCCACCACAAACACTGAATTAGCAAATACTAAACCATTGCACTTGGGGCAAACACAAGATTACGTTCCCGAGACCCTCTGGTCACAGGAGTTTTGACAGCTGAACAATATATAACTGTTTTATGTGTGCGTCTGTCTAAAGATACCTTATATAATATACAGTCGACCCTTGAACAATACAGATTTGCCTGCACGGGTTCACTTACACATGGACTTTTGTCAATTAACTGCACTTCACTTGAACTGTGCAGTTTGAACCCATGTTGTTCCAGGTCTGAGAATCTATAGATTCAGAGGGCCGACTGGAGTTATACATGGACTTTCGAGTCTGCAGAAGGTTGATGCCCCTAACTTTCCACATTGAAGGGTCAACTGTGTATTGTTCATTCATTAACATTGAACTCACAGGCAATGGCGCTCTAACTCGTGCTTAAATGAAGCTTATCTGTGGGGAGGCTCTGCCTGCAGGCTCCCCCTGCCACCACGAATGAGAATAAGTCTACCAAGACATGATCTACTTGGGGTGGTTCTCTCAAAGGAGAAAGGCCAGGAACTTGTTCCTCAACCGGCTTTTATTGGGTTTAATTTGCATAGGAATACAGGGTGTATACGTAAAGCTCATCAATCATTGTTAGGCAGAAATGATCAAACAATAGATAACACTCAAAGAACTCTGAGGGCTTGAGTCAGGGTCAGATAGCTAAAGGGCCATAAAACTTTGGGGAACAAACTCATTTCATGCTTGGACCCTTATCATTTAAATTGAGGGTATTAGCAAGGCAGGTTTCCCGGGATTTTATGCATTCTTTCTTAGTCCTCGTCACCTCAGAGAACCCACCCTTTCCAGCACAGGGCTGCACCCACCTCTGGCATTGTTTCAGGCTTAAGCCAGGCAGCGGAAGTAAGGCAGCCAGGAGATTAGGAGACTTCTTGCAGACAGAATGAGGACTCAGGCTATGTCAAAGTCGAGGGGTGAAGGTCCATCACCTCCTTTCTCCATAGCCCCCCAAGTCCTTCCTTGAGGGCCTCCTTGTGACCATGTCTGTATTAGGTCATCCTTCCTTTGAGGAATCTTACCTGTCATTGGCTAACCAGTCACACACTGGGGGCCTGGCAGGGTGAAGTAAAGTGGACAGAGGCAGTGCTCCTGCCAGGGAGATAAGCTTTGTCTCCTTGGTGCCTTAGGGTCCCAAGGTCTCTCACTCAGCCTTAGCCGTGGGGGGGTTACAGCTTCTGAAACCAGGCAAGGCGGTTCCCAACAGTTATCTACACAGGAAGTTTCTACATGAGACAGATCGCAGCCTTTGCAAGAATGCTAGACAACATTTCAGCAACTTAGGGTCACTTTAAAGAGTAAAATTGCTAACAAAAAAAGCACAAAAGTGCAAAAGATATGGCACTAATAATCAAGCCCTCGGAAGGACACTTCTGTACAGTGTGAGAGCTCACACAAGAGGAGTGAGACCGTTGCCTTGTTCGACTGCACCTGGGCACGTCAATGCCTATGTTGTGAGACAAATGCTTTGCCACTCTTTCCATGTCCATGACTGACCACAAAAGTGCTCTGAGTATTGATTTTGGGGTCAGAAATAAATTTTAGTGAGTAAAAGAATTTACAATTATAAAATCTGTTAAAAAATGAGAATCGACTATATATTTTTTCTAATTTTAAACACATATGGTAGTATATAATTTATAATGTTTATACCTTGATTTCTTCACTTAACACTACATCTTAAACATTTCATTCACACACACACACATTTCATTTCAGTGAAGAAGGAGCATCTTCATTGTGTGCCATTGTGGAGGCTGGCTGCATATTATTATTCCATTACTTGGATGTTTGTATTGTTTCCAGTTCTTTATTATTGAAGATGGTGTATATGCATGTATACAGGGATCAAAGTGCACTGGAAATGTTGGTGCTGTCTAGGTCTGTACACAAAACACTTTTGCCACCATTATAAGAGCAGATGGCATTCTTCCACACAGCAGCATCCTTTGCTGGTTGTACTGGATAATGACTTGAGTTCTATTTTAATATCTATCTACTATGACAGAGGAACTCTTTTACTAATAAGATCCAATAAGATTAGAATCCACTGAATAGAAAAGCAACAGTTATAATCTCAAAGGAATCAGTGTGTGTGAAAGTCATGTTCCCTCCCTCTGTGTTTACCTATTTCCTAACCTTTTTATTTGGTCCATGACTCTACTCATTGTTTCACATCAAGGGACTGTCATTTCCCTCTAGTTAAACTCTCTACAGAAAGTTGTGTTTCAAAAATCAGTGCACATTGTAGCAACATATGGGCAACATGCATATTTTTAGTATTTTATTGTTACAACAGCCTAAAGAGGATAATTAATGAATTATCCTCTCTAGGATAATGAATTAAAAATATCTGAAGCTTTACTACCATGAAGTTTGTGTGGATCGAAGCTTGTAAAATGTCACAGTTGTACAAATTAAGATTAATTAATAAGACCAGAAAGGGCCATGAGTAATGTGTATGTTAAACCAAAAATTTCTGAATCTTACTCGAGATGGTGATTATTACATAGGTGTGTAGATGCATAAAATACTCAACTAAGTATGATTAATGTACTTAATTGATGTTATACCTCTCCTGTATGCATGATATATCTCAGTAATGTTTTTTAAAATATTAATAAGATACTATGTTAATCTCTGCCTTCATGAAGTTTACATCTTAGTAGCAAGAGATAGATCAGAAACAAAGTAGTTCACCATTTAAGTTTATCATATATATGTATGTATGTACCATATGTGTGTGCACGCACGCACGCACGCAGCTGGCCTGACAGTGATAAGTGCTGTGGAATAAAGCAAAGCAGGGGGCCGAGGTGGAGTTGGGGGCAGTTGGAAGGTATGGTTTTGCAGGGATGTTAGGAAAGACAACATTTGAGTGAAGAGTGTAAGATAGTGAGGGTGAGCTACGTCGGTTTTGAAATGTGAGGCTGAGCGAAGGCCTGTGAAGAAGTCCCATCAGGCTGGAGTAGAGTATCTGACACGGGGTCAGGGTGGCCAGCTCAGGGCTAGGAGGAGCAGAAAAGACTTGGTGAAGAGTTGAAGAGCAGCTAGATTTAAGCATTTGATCAATATCAGCTTACAGAGGGTGTGAGTGAATAGGCGGTCATATGTATTAATGGTGGGACAATCAATGGCTACGACCGTGGCGAAATTTAGGCAATAAACTGTCAAAAAGACTGAGGTAAAGTCTTGTGCTGATGTGAAAAAATCTCAAACATAAATTGTCCCAAGTGGAAAACACCAAGGAGCACAATAGCATTTAAGATGTGATTTTTAAAAAGGCATATACACAAAAATGCATAAAAATCTGAGGAGTGAAATTGGGCGTCAGTGGGAAAGGGAAGGAGACTGGGCTTCTCCATCTTGCAGTCTTCCTATGTGACTTGACCTTCGTTGTTGTTTTACTACAGGGACACATTGTTTTTACAGGAAAATTTAAATTTTGCGAATTTAAATTGAAAAAATATATTTTACTTCATATGCTTAAGCAAATAACTTGATGGTAAAAGGTTTTGTTTGACTGTTCCCCTCAGTATGCTCTGGTGCATTGGCACATGGAAGGCACCCCACAGAGGTTTCTTGATTAATTGAAGATAGGAAAATGATTTTTTAAAGATTTTATTTATTTCTTTTTAGAGGGGAGGGGAGGGAAGGAGAAAGTGAGGGAGAGAAACATGGATGTGAGCGAGAAACATCAATTGATCGTCTCTTACACTGGCCCTGACTGGGGACCAAACCCACAACCCAGGCAGGTACCCTGACCAGGGATTGAACTGGGAGTCTTTTGCTTGTGGGACGATACTCAACTCATGGAGCCACACCTGTCAGGGCGAGAAAATAATTTTTTTAAGATTTTTATTTATTTATTTTTAGAGAGAGGGGAAGGGAAGGGGAAAGAGAGGGAGAGAAACATCAATGCATGGTTGCCTTTCACATGCCCCACACTGGGGAGCTGGCCTGCATCCCAGGCATGTGCCCTGACTGGGAATTGAACCCGTGATCCTTTGGTTCGCAGGCTGGCACTCAATCTACTGAGCCACACCTGTCAGGGCAAGAAAAGAATTTTTTAATAACCTGTCCAACATTCTGGTACTACCATCTTTTTGTCACTTACATTATTATTTCAATTTTACCAATAAAAGGAGAAAAACTGCAAATCACACCTTAAGACTAGAAGGGATTAGAATAATCAGTAACAGTGCAAAGTGAGTTTAGTGTTGGAGCTGAGGTTAAGATTTTGTCATGACTATTTGTTTAACTTAATGTGTATCCAGCTTCTTGGCTGCTGACTGGAGAGTGGTCGGTGCAGCCGTCCTGGTTCTTGATGGACAAGGAGCACCCCGGGATATGAAGGGTGGAGCGGGAGCGGAGTTCTTCTTCCGCTGCTGTAATCCCGTCCCAGTAAACAGACTCTGATTAGATGAAGTGTGTAGGTTGATGCCACAGGCAGCTCAATCTAAATTACATCCTGTTCGGTTTAAAATTTTTATGATCTTCAAAATGGAATGAATTAAATTATGAACCATTCATACAACTACATTGATTTCTGTGGAGTTGGATGAATATGTACTGACATGGAGAGATTCATTCTTCTGTAATATAAAGTAAAATAAGACTGTATACTAGGATTTGGATTTTGTAAGTAATGTGTATGTTAATAAATGCACCAAATTGTGAATAAGTACAAGAAAATGTGATGATTTTTGTAAAAACATAAAATATTAAAGTATAAATAACCGACTTGGCAAATTTAGTTGTCCGTGTACTGTATCCATGAATTCTGCTTTACCTTTGTGTTTCTATATAAAGTAACTTAGTATTGAATTTTAAATGTATTTGTTAAAGCCTCCCTGTTCTTAGAAAAGGATTTACTATTAGATGTCAAAATGTTAAGCACCAATTTATAGTTCGCTTGTTACCTTTATAAATATGTATTTGTTATTTCCTCCCCTTCTAAAAACTTACTTAACAATATAATTAAACAAATGAAGTGTCATTTATGCTAATTCAACACATACAACTCCCTTAGGGAGTTTTTAATATTTTCCATGGAAAATATAATTCCTTGAGGTAGTGGGCACTCAGTAAATGTTTACTGAATACTTTTGCTTTTCTTCTTAAAGGACAGGGTAGAGAAAGCAGAGGAAGATAGAAAAAAACCAGAACCTCCTGGAAAAGTGAGATTCCATCAGAGCTCCTGTGAAAATGTGAGAGACTGGCAGTTGTTACGGAACCTGCTGTGGCCGGTAATGTCTAAATATTTAGAAAGTGAGAATGTTTTCTGGCGTGGGAGGCCATCGGGAAAGAGGATTAGGTAACAAGTGACCTGGAATTAGGGTGTAATTCTCCCTGAAGGATGCTGCAGTGGGGAGAGCGGCAGGTTAAGGTGCATAACACAGACAAAAGGGCTCCATGTGTGATGACAGATACACTTTAAGAAATATTTTTAGTAGATTATTCAGTCACCATCCCTCCTCCCACCCTCAAACGCTGTGTGTTATTTGTCATCTGACCTGCTCAAAGCAAAACCAGATACCCTTGCTTCATATGGCACGCAGCAAATGATTCTCCCATCATGCTTCAGTCCGCTTAACTTGTGGAGGGAACAGGTGAGGTTGGTGGTCTTTTGACGCTAGTGGTAAACCCGGCCCTGGCCTTGTGCAGGAGACCGAGGAGGCCCTGCCCTGCCTTTACTTCTGGGCCATCCTCCTCTCTGAATCTCCATAACATAACAAAACAAATCACCTGCCCAAATGATGATTAGCCAGTTTGCACAATTTGTTGCAAGCTAATTACTTGAGTGAAGAAAGGGCATCTTTTAGCAGTTTTGCCATGGCTGTGTTTAGCCACAGATACCCAGCCATGGGCTACCATATAAAAGATTTTTTTAAGGAGTAAGTTTATGCTTTCCATGGGGATGGTTTTTAGTTTCATGATATATTTTGTTCCAAGGCAGGTGTTCATTAGTCAAATGTTTATTTAATTTAGCAAGGAAGCACAAAGCCACTGCTTAAAGAAACTAATTCGGTCCTCAGGTCCCTTTGCTGAAAAAGAAGCATGTCTTTCCTCACACAGAAAGCCCGTGTGTCGGTGTTTGAGTACCTTAACCTGCCGCTCTCCCCACTGCAGCATCCTTCAGGGAGAATTACACCCTAATTCCAGGTCACTTGTTACCTAATCCTCTTTCCTGACCGCCTTCCACGCCAGAAAGCATTCTAACTTTCTAAATATTTAGACTTTACCGGCCATGGCAGGTTCTGTAATGATGATCAGACTCTTGAATTTTCAAAGTGGCCCTGACAGAACCTTACTTTTCCAGTAAGTTCTGGATTTCTTTTGCCTTCCTCTTCCTATGCTTTTCTTTGTCTCTCTCTCTTTTTTTATTTTTATTTTAATTGTTGTTCTTGTACATTTTTCTGTCTTTTACTCCCATCCCAGCTCACCACCCCAGCCCTCCCCCTTTTCTTTGTCTGTTGAATAGGCATTAAAAAAAAAAAAGAAAAATAGGCATATTTAGGTATGGTCACTAAGATACTATTGCTAAGAGATTGATCGTTCCATGTCTTTTTGTAATGCTTGTGTGTTTTACTGTCCTCACACTGCATTGTAGCGATTGTCGTTACTTAGGATAGTTCATCTTAGCATGACTTGGTACTTCCTGTGTCGTAATAATCACCTGGGGAGTTTTTACAATCTCTGTAGGTGGGGACCAAGGGTGTAAAAACTTCCTCAGAAGATGAAGTAATGAGAACCGGTAGTTTAGGAAGATGCTAGTAACCCAAGGGGTGGAGTGTGGAGGGCTACTTGTCTGCCTGCCAGAGTAAATTCTGATTATTTTTAAAATGCCTGGAATATGTAGCCATTCTCTTAAGGCATAGTGAGATATTTCTGGGTCTAGATATGAATGTAGGCTCTCTCTGTCTGGAAAGAATAAAACTGTGTTAAAATAAAAAGAATATTCCAAAAAACACCACTTGATCCTGGTTGTACTCCTTTTTAAACTTCAATTTTGTAAAATGTTATCCAGTTTGTAATCGAATGTATTTAAATACTCAGTCCTAAGGGCTAATCAATGTTGGTATCTATTTTTAGATACCGTGAGGTTTTTATGTTTTCACAATACAATTAACACAAATACTGAGACTTAATGTAAGAGGATTTCTAAAACCACAGAGTCACTCATAAATACATTAGGATGATGATTTACTTCTAAACAAGCCATTATAATTCATTATCTGAAAATTTGAAGGAATAAAATTTTTTGCCTATGAAAACATAGTCGATCCTACTTCAAGATTATATTCTCATGAAACTTTAAAAATATGTTACCAGTTATGCACAGAATTTGCTTAAAATGTATCAGGGTTAATAAGGTATATTAAGTGCCTATCAAGGGCTTAAAATAACATTACTCATTTGCCCCTGAGAATCCTGCCGGGGAGGGCGTTATCTTCAGTGTACAGACAGGGAAATGGGGCTCAGTAACTGCCAAGAGGGGGAGGGTTTGCACTCGGAACTCTTTCTGGGGAGCCCCTGTCTGTTCTACTTCTACTGCATTTTTAGCCTTACAGCTGCCAGAATAGCCTTTCTCCTCCCAGTTAATTACAAATAAGAGATGGATTTCACAGTGAGAGAGCAACTCAGGCGTGTGGTTGATTCTCTGTCTTGGTCCTTAGGCCATTGTTTGACTTGCACATGAGGCCAAGCTTGGCAGCTGGGAAGAAATTCAGAGGAAGTTTGGGTTCGATGACAGAGATAGCTTAAAAAATAGCTGAGGGGAGGCAAGTCAGATGTTAAACTTCATAGTAACAAATTAATATTGATGACGCAAGGTCTGCTACACTTTACATTTCTTAACTTTTCTGAATAAAAGAGAAGTTGGTGTTTATAATAGACAAAATTGGTGCCTTGGTATAAAATTGTGGCTGGAGAAAAAATTATCTGTTTCATCCCAAATGAGGTGAAGAATGCTGTGAGGTCAGTGGAGACAGCTGAGCCCTGTAAAGCTGCTTACTTTGCATTAAGAAACTACCCAGTAAGAAACAACCCATTATTCTGTCTCCGGAGTTATTTCAGGAATGGCATTGAAAAATTCAGTGCATCCCATTTTAAGCGGAGATCTGTTAGCTCTGTTTAAATCTTTAAGGCCGTCCTTAAAAATCTAAGATTATAGTAATTTTCTCTTCCTCATTTACATGGGAGTATAATGATTAAAAGTTTTAATTTTTAAGTCTCCAAAAAGAAAACTACTTTTAAAATGGGAGTTAATAGGGGGAATAAAATGTGTCAACAGTTTATGAAGAAGCATTGAAGGAGCATTTATTACACTTTATTTTCTTTGGAGGGCACTTTTCTCTTTAAACCCTTGTGGATTTAACACCAAAGAACCAATTTCTTAAGAATTGTCACACTTAGAGGATTTTTCTCATCCTGTCCCACTATCACTTAAGGTTTCTCCCACTGTGTAATTACAGTCTATTAAATTAGCCCACTATGTATTAAGTTTTAAAACATACAAGAGAGATAATAGGTGGTACATGTTGTTACTCTGTTTCAATGATAAATATTTGCGGTAAGAAATTAATATGTAAGGTCTCAGAAATGACAGTACTCATTTACTTTCTTTTCTTTTTTCCTTTTTTTTGCGGTGTTTTTTCTTAATTTATTGGTATGACTCCTTTCTAAAAAAAATGGTATACTTTCCACAATTTTACTGTATAATAGTTTATTATTACTATTGTTAAACTTGAAAGATCTTATCCATGACATCAGGAAGCATTCTTAATATGTATTTTATTTATAAACATTTCTTATTTCTGCATTTTTGGCAACTTTCTTACAAGCTAACACAGGCTGATCGTCACATTAAAAAGTGACCAAGGGTATATCAGGAGTAACTCATCGACTACTGTGTCCTTCACTTCTCTCTAATAGACCAGTGTCTTTACTCATGGAGAGGTCAAAAAGGTTTGACATGTCCAAATTGAGAGACAAGAATCATCTTTACCAATTTGGAGAAGAAAATTTTGAAAGAACCACATGTTCATTTTGAAATAAGGTTTCTAGGACAGTGCAGAAAGGTGCTCTCCCCTTCTTCCTCTAAACTTTTCTGCAACATTTTAACCATCTAAGACACACACACTCTAGTGACCTACTTGTCTCCATTCTCTCTACTTAGAAGTGTGATCTGAGTGTGAACCAGAAGCATTCTGGGGGGCTTGCGAGAAATGCAGCCTCTCAGGCCCCACCCCAGACCCAATAAATCAAAACCTGCATTTTAACAAGATCTGCAGGTGTTCCATTTGTTCAAGCATATTCAGAATTTGAGAAGCTGGTATCAGGAATCACTCACTGCCTGGCAGGCCAAGCACGGCTCTACCTGTATTTGCACCGAATGGATTCTTTTTCTTTGCTTGAGAGATCCTTCATTCTTTTCTAAAGGGAGATCCTAATTCTGGTCGGTACAGAGGCAAGGTCTGGGCAGAGCAAGGTTTCCTAACCATAATCGTGTGGCAGTAGCAGCAGGACGAAAACGTCAGGGAAATAGTTAATGTCAGAGAACAGTTAATGAGTTTTTTTCTCAGCAGTCTCCTCCCTCCTGGTGTCTTCAGTTCATGCCCTGCAAAGGGAAGGGTCCGTGGTGAGGACTGGGATGACATAGGTGTGACCTGTCAGTAATCTCTAAAGAAAATGATTTCTTACTACAGTGTGATTCATCGGTATTAAGTTTTAAAAAAATTGAAGGGAGGGGATGTGGGAGTGCCAACCCAATCAATAGGAGTCAAATAGGTTTAGAATTGAATTCTTTTCATTTGAACACTGTTTCAATGTTATCCTTTAGTGGACAAACCTCCCTATTACCTCTAGGATTTCCACATAGTTTAGAATTTTAAGATGTTCATAGTTTCCGGTAATGACTTCTTATTGACTGCTACAACTTCTACAACTTCTCAAGTAAGATTAATGTTCATTGGCTGGTTACTGAGTGTGCCCTGCACAGTCTATTCAGTTCATCTTCACAATACTCATAGGCAACAACTCTTAAGTCCTTCTTACTGATGTTGAAACTGAGAAACCAAGAGATTAAATAATTTGTCAAAAATTACTCAGCTAGTCAGTGGCAGAAACAGGTATTAAATCCCGGATATCTCATTCCACAGTCTCCTCCTTGTGGCTCTGGGTTGCCTTTTAGGCTTCCTCGTGGCCCAGCAGCTCTGTCTCTTGCGAGTGGGTAAGCATGTCAAATCTCATTATTATGGTGCTAATTAGTAAGAAACTTCAGTAAATAATTACACGGAAATCTGCTGACACACCCAAACACCTATCCTATCGGTCACACCCAAATCCTGGTCTTATTAGCAACTCATTAGTATAATAATGGCATTGAAAGGCCTAAAAATCTCTCTTGTCATGTAGAACTTAATACAACTAAAAGGTATAGAAATTCAGTTAAGAATTTTAAAGTTTAATTTTAAAGTTATATATTTTTATTTTTAAAATACCAATATATTATTATCAAATAACATTAACATGTAGAAATGAAAGGATCATACAGTGAATGAGCATGCAAAATCATTTAAATAATGTCAAGAATAATGTTTTAAGTAGTCTGCTTTTGAAATTTGTAAACATTTTTATCTTATATTGGAGAATTTTTTTAAAATTTACTTTTCTTTTTTGCCTATTTATTTTCTTATTCCTTAGTTTTTTAAATTGTTGACACTGTTACAGATGTCCCCCATCCCAGCTCAGCTTACTGTTTGAGAGATGACTATTGACAGGTGACAATGACTTTGAGATTCCCTTTTGCCAGATAAACTTGTATTCACATACAGTACTATGAAAATGACCAACATGTTTGGATATTTATAGGAAAACAGTAAAAACAAAACTGAAGCAAAGACTCTAAAATGTATATGAGTTTAACTTCTGCCTATATGTTCAAGTTTGGCAGTGCAGGCAATGAGAATGGTTTCCGAACTCGAGTTGCATGGGGTATTTTTTTTTAATCCTCACCTGAAGATATGTTGTTTTTTTGTTTGTTTGTTCGTTTTGATGAGCGAGGGGGAGAGGGAGAGGGAGAGAGGAGATAGAAGCATCAATAGGTTGTCTCCCACATGTGCCCAGACCAGGAATCAAACCCTGAACGTTTCTGTGTGCGGGACAACGCTCCAACCAACCCAGCCACCCGTCCTGGATGCAAGGTTATTTTGGAAAAAAGTATAATGCAGGAAAAAAGAAACAATTTCCATCCAGGTTGCTACTTTTCAACAATAGGACAGTTTGCACTGTTGGACTCATGAGATGCTTGTTTTAAAGAAAAAATAAAAACAACTAAGAATTTGGTTAGGGATGTATTGAACTCTAAAATCTTTAAGATTTAGTCTTTGGAAAATAGTAAATTTATTTATCAATTTATCAGATCTCCATTTAGATCTTTTCTAAGTGGAGATTTTTCTTATGTAGGCAGTTAAACAACAGTATTGAAGATTATTCAACAAGAAAATATTAGAAAGTGGTCCAAATAGAATTCAAACCCTTGTTTTATTCCCAAATCTTTTTTGGTCTCTAATAATTGTCTTTTTCTGTCTCATCTTTGATCTGATTTATGATCACCTAGAGGTGGATTTCTTCTTTTCTAGAACCAGATCAGAAGCCTTTACTGTAGTAAACTGCTCAGTCTGGTAATGGCCTTGCGGACAGTCTTCCCATCAGCCGGGAGTAGGGAGGGGCCTGCTGGCCACAGGTGTATTTGGGTGTCTTACCTGGTGGATTAGGGGTTAGGAATGAGTGACTGGGGAACAGTCTTTTCTTGGACCCCGGAGGCTGGCTGGGGTTTGTTTTTCCTCTTTACTCCTGCCAGTCCTGTTAGCTAGGTCCTAGGTTCTGCGTCCTTCCTCACAGGTTCGAACCCCCTGCACAGTTTCTCTTGATCTCTCCCATCGACTTCTGCCTGCCTGGTCCGCTGCCCCCATCAGACCATTTCTCTCCACCTTGAACCACCTGAATTCCTTCTCCAGCTAGCACAGGCCTTCATGCATTGCGGCACACTGGACACCAGCCTCCTCAGATGAGGGTTTTAACCCACTTCTGGGCACTTATGCTGAAAACAAGAGTGCATGTCAGACCAAAAGGAGAGAGGTGATTGACTGCCTGATGAGAAGGCACGGTTTCAACAATGAATGGATTCTGGCCTTTAAAATAGATCTTTTGAGGGGTTGGAACTTCCTTCTTTAACAATGTATTTCTTAGCAGACATTCTCTTCTTAGTGATTACAGTTGTTCCCTTTGGAATTGGTTAAGTTCTTTAAAGCAAGGAGAGTCTGTTGTGTTAGTTACAAGTTGTCCTTTTGTTAGCGATGGACACTCCTGTGCAACACCCAAGCAGAGAGACAGTTACTGCATCCATCCTGGCCTATTCCATCATGTTACAGATCCTTTCTGCAGATTAGGTACCAGTGTAAGGTTGGAAAGAGACGTGCCATGGATGACAGCTGAGGGAAGACCTCATGAGTCAACTGTACCCAACCATACCCTCATGGGCTCGTGACCCCACTGCTGGTTATATGGGTTCCATTAGGGAAAAAAATGGTATTTATATAAATTGTTCATGTTCATCATCAAAAAAATTGGAAATTGACAGAAGCAAATATGATTTTAATGCCATTACAGTATTACATTTTATAAATATACTCTAAGCATTGTGCCAAGCCTGTTCATTTACAGTGGAAGATGTACTTTCTAGTATCTAAAATATTCATAATTAGCCCTGGCTGGTGTAGCTCAGTGGATTGAGCTCGGGCCTGCGAACCGAAGGATCGCGGTTCGATTCCCAGTCAGGGCACATGCCTGGGTTGCCAGGCCAGTTCCCGGCAGGGGACATACAAGAGGCAACCGCACATTGATGTTTCTCTTCCTCTCTCCTTCCCTTCCTCTCTAAAGATAAATAAATAAAATCTAAAAAAAAAATAAAATAAAATATTCATAATTATTCTCTCTGGCTCTCCATTTCTTATAAAATTATCTACATAAGGATTATGAATTAGAGTGGAATCAAAATGCAGGGAACTACCTGATTTTGTGGGTTATTTCATAGAAACTGACAGGACTGTGATACTTCTATCTAGAAGGTCATAGAGAGTGCACCTATGTGGCAGACTCAATTTTGTTTTGAAATTGCTATGTCAGTTCCTTGACTCAAATTTTTCTCAAGGCTATTCTTGTTTACATTATGAAAGTGACTTATTTCCTGTTCCTGCAGCTATAGTTGTTTTCTTGATGAGAGGATAAACTTTCTAATACAGTGTTGCTCAAACTCTGATGGTCCTCCAAATCGCCTGGGGAATCCTGCTAAAGGTAGACTCCTTTCAGCAAGTCCGTGTGTAGTAATACAGATTCTTGGTCTCAGCTGGTGCTGAGAATGCTGGTTGTCACTGCCCTTTGAGTAGCAAAGCCCTCGTCCTCCTAAGAGATGGCCGACATTCCTTGGGATTTTTTATTTCTATACAGCCTAGCTCTTTTTGTTCTGAATCTGGTTTGTATTTACGCCGTACATGCAAAACATCAAATCAGAGCATGAACTTTTTTAACCTTATCACATAAGCTGGAGTGCTATCAAAGAACAATTGAACTAATGAAGTAATTGGAAGATTTGCCATATATGTGTGTGTCTGTATATAATACAATGTAGTATATCTATAGAAAAAATGTTAGTTTAAATAAGTAAAAAAACAGCACTGGAGTCTAGTTTGTATGAAAAATCTCACTTCTGTTTATTTGGGCTGACATTGATGAGGTATGCCAGTTCTAGCAATGTCAGATGAGGTTAGTTGCTTTTTTTTGTTTTAAATGATATATCTTTCTCGAATCCTGAGATCAGGAGCTTAATGTCACTCACATAATATTATGGTCCCGCCTACAATAACCACTGACTTGATAAACATGTGGTAGAGAGACAGGTTATTAGCTTTTCATTGGCAGTTTTAAGAGTCTGTGGAACTTGACTAAGACACAAACCACTGTGTACACTGAGGGGTGGAAGAAAAGAACATGTATGAAGGATAATCAGCAAGACATAACAATATTTTTAGATAATTTAGCATTGGTGTAATTCAGTAATTTACAACATTTTTCATCTCATGGCATACATAAACCAATTACTAACATTCTCTGGCACTCCTCAAAAATGTATTATTTGCAATCTGACAAAAAATAGGTATAATTTTAATTCATTCACACCAGATGACTATGGTGTTAGTTGTCGTTACTTTTTTATTTGACAATGTGAGGAACAAAAGGTCAGTGCCCCTGACTAAATAGTCAAATATTGCATGTTTAAAAATTTCTTGTGGCACACTGGCTAAAACTGCTGGTATAATTAATAACTACCTCAAAAGGTAGAACCACAATCTGAAGATGAGTTATAGTGAAGGTATGTTGTAGGATTGACAATACCTAGAAAAAATGACAACAGAGCTTCTACCCAAATGATATGAAAAAGTATTAACTAGAAGTCAGTAATTAATGTCACTTACCTATTCAGGATGAGAAAAGAAATGCCATGATCTATTTGAAGGAGGAAGGATCAACTTAATTATCAAGTGAGCAAGAGTTCATTTTTACTTTTGGGTATTTGAACTTCTTTTTTTTTTTTTTTTTTAAGATTTTACTTATTTATTTTTAGAGAGGGGAAGGGAGGGAGAAAGAGAGGGAGAGAAACATCAATGTGTGGTTGCCTCTCACGTGGCCCCCACTAGGGGCCTGGCCTGCAACCCAGGCATGTGCCCTGACTGGGAATAGAACCTGCGACCCTTTGATTCACAGCCCGAGCTCAATCCACTGAGCCACGCCAGCCAGGGCGGGTATTTGAACTTCTTGATCATGACATTAATTCATTCAACTATTTCTCCAAAACTTCCTGAGACAGACTAAATGAGCCAACTGATTCCATCAAATGGCAGTAATTCCACAGTTTAGACAGGCATAAATGGGAATATAAGCAATGTTCGTAAATTCTAGCTAGAATGGGAGCATGGTTAACCCTGATAAATCCTGTTAAGCAGGTCAAGCACATTTCTGTAACCCAGGCATTACAAGACGTTACTGAAGGACAGGACATCCAGGGTGAAATTCCTTGGACTGCAGAAACCCTAGAAACAGCAGACCTTTGGCTGAGCTTCAGCTGTAAGGTGACTGGGTGTCAGACAGGAGACCACTCTCACCTCATTCTCAAGTTCCAGTTCTTGAAAGGAATGGCATGTCAAATATGTCCTGCAGTAGAACTTACTAGGTAATGTACATAGCAGAGCACATTATAAAAAAATAAGATAAATGAAAAACAAAAAGTTTACATATTGACTTTGAGTAAAAATTAGGATTGTAGTTAATATTCTTAAAACATACGCATGGGAATCAAAACTTTTTGATTCTGAAGTCTAGTTCCATGCTACTAAACACAGGCCTAGGAAATAGTAAGAAGAGGGCAACACAGTAGTGATGAGTGTTGGCTGTTGTTAGTTTTTTATTTGACAGTCCAAGGAACAAGAGGCCAGTGCCCCTGACTAAATAGTCAAATATTGCATGTTTTAAATTTCTTGTGGCACACTGGCTAAAACTGCAGGTTTAATTAATAACTACTTCAAAAGGTAGAACCACAATCTGAAGATGAGTTATCGTGAAGAATTGGTATGTTGTAGGACTGACGATACCTAAAAAAAAATGACAACGGAGCTTCAAATTCCGGCACCACAATTTTTATACCGCAGTGGTCTCCTAGCTGCAGGCTTGTTCCCTCATCTGTAGAACTGGTATGATAATATCTGAGTGCTTGTGTTTTTACTATATCATTGATTAAGTGAAAACACCTTGAATAGTGATACGTTTTTTAAAAATAAAATACACATGCAAGAGATGTGCAGATCTTACTCTCCCAACTACAACAACTTACTGTTTCCCTGGGAATGAAATTCTTGAGACTAAGTCACTCACTTCCCAGGTAAGTGGGTGTGGTCAGCTTTGTACCAGCCACAGCCCTTGGAGACATGCATTTCCCACTTGCCACAGCAGAAGGAGTGAGTGACACTGGGAATGGGAGAAATTATTTTGTGAGGAAAAAATTTTAAAAAAGAAATAAAATAATCTGTTAGTATTGGAATGATAATACTGATTTGGGCAAGTCAGTTAGGAAATACCCCTTATTATTAAACTACGTAGTCAGTTTAGAACCAGTAATTTTTTGATATCGGAATGAAAAGGGAGGCATCACTCCATTGAGGAAGAAATTGGACAAAAGAAGCAAAGTGCTTCTCTAATCTTATCAAGTTTCCTTTTTTGTTGTCAAACTGCCAGTGCTACTGTGGAACTCAAAGGGCACTGGCACTTGATAAGGACTGGAAGAAAACCCTAGTACCACCAATCATACATAAGTGGACGGGCAAGGACGGTGACAATCGTGGCTTCCAGGGCACTTTCCCACAGCCCCTGCTGCGGCGGCAGCGGCTGCTGCTGGGATGGTCCCCGTTCGGGTGTATGCGAGAGGCAACCGATCAATGTTTCTCTCTCACATCAGTGTTTCTCTTCCTCTCCTTCTCCCTCCCTTCCCTTCTCTCTAAAAATAATAAATAAAATATTTAAAAACAAAAAACAAAACTCTAGATGATTCTAATGTGCTCCCAGGGCTCAGAACCATACACCGGTAGAGATTAAAAATGAAAACTGTCGGTTATTCATGCCTCGGGATGAATTAATGCTTATGGGCTGAGTTTTTCCAAAATTGAGAGTTAATAAGAATGAATGAATATGACATGTTAATACTAGTGATGGGCCATAAAAACAAACAGATATTTCAATTGTCTGTAAGTTGGGCTAACAAAACTTAGTGTAGGCCAACACTTTGTTCAGTTTAGATTGTAAGCTCTTCAGCTAGGTCGTAAACCACTTGCCAAAGGCTTTGTGTTCTCCACAGGGTCAAGAAGAGAATGATGTTACTGTTGCATACTCTTACTAAGTTTGTGTTAAATGTCCTTTTTACATGTTACTATTGACAATATTAAGATCATAATAAAAGAGATTATCTAAGAAACATTAGGAAAACTAGTCATTCTGGAAGAGTCTACTATGGTATTTTTATGGTGCCCAAGAGATGACTTTTATGATAATAAAAGGATATGCACAGTATTATTTGTCTTGTTAAACTTGAAGTACCTCTTGAAGACTTTAATATATTCAATAAAAAGTGTCACCCTTGGTTGCAATTAACCAAGTCACTAAAGGCACTATGGCAATAAGGACATGCTCAGTATTACTGAGACATTGCTAAACTTCAAGTTTCTTGTTGATAGCAAAAATTTGTAAAAACGTTATCTCTTGGTTGCAATTACGAAGTGCTCAGAATTGAAATTGAAGAATATCCCCAAAAATCAAAAGATCTACCACCTCAGAGTCAACATTTGTTCTTTTTACCCGAATCAGTGGTTGAGTTTGGCTGGTTGATACCTGAATGCACAAAACTTAGAAGGGAGGAACAGCATGCAGGTGACCGTTGCAACCGCAGAAGACTGAGTACGGGCTTCCTCTGGACTTACCTTCGTGCTGAAAGAAAAGAACGGAAAAAAAGACCCAAGATCTGACTTTCCCACCTTACTGTGAAACACAAAGTTAAGTTTAGGCCTTATAGAAAGACGCTGGACCTGCCCATCCCCAAAGTGGCATGGGGTGAAAGGACACGCGAGTCAGCCGGGCACTCAGTAAAAGAGCAAGGCAGGCCGCCACACCCACTGGCAGCCAGGATAAGGGAAGTCACCGATTATCAGCGCATGCTCGAGTGTAGGCAATGCAAACTGGGTGACAGGCAGTCCCCTAAGGTGCTGAATGACTAAGGGGCAGGTCAGGTAAAGTGTCTGCCAGGGAAGGGAAAGGACAGGACAAAAACCCATAAAATACTTAGATATTACGAAACAGTTTATAACCAGTTGTTAATTTTTGAGATTCTTTGCTCTAAACAGTCAACAATAGTAGAGATCGTTGGCATTACCGGTATGTCAGAGATTGTTGAAAGACTGGCTGGCCAAGGTTGACTTGGGAATGGGGTAGAATTAATGTAAGAACCTAAACAACAACAACAACAACAACAACAACAACAACAACAACAACCCAAAGCTCACTTCCACTTAAAAACTGTAAGTTAAAACCACTCTGTTGTCAGGAAAAGCAGGGCCGATTACATAGCTGCTCTCTCTGCTCCCAGATCACTTCCCAAAATAGACCAAGAGTAGACATGTAAGAGAAAAACTCCCCGTCCAGCAGAGGAAGGAGTGTGTTTTCATGAGCATGGTTATTCTCTAAAAACCTATCGGTAAGCCAAGAAAAAATCCATTTTTAACAGGCAAAAAACTGTGGAAGGAAAATAGGTTGTATAAAGAAAGGAGTGTTGCTGAGCCCTGGTGACTATCTGCATGTGTCTGCCTGTCTCTGAATGGTGTAATATTGACAGCCCAGAGCCCCGAGGGGATAAAAATGTATACGCACTTCTCACTGCAATATAAATGCATTGGGCTCCATTCCAGAGAACATTCTTGGAATTGATTTTTTTTTTTTAGCTCCTTAAATTTAAACAGCTGAAATTTTTCTTAAAACCAGGCTTTCATAAAAACAAAAAGGTTTTATTCATTTTATTGTTTATTTTATTAATTTAAAAAACACACTTGCCTTGCCCAGGTAACTTAGTTGGTTAGAGCATCATCCCCACACACCAAGGTTGCCTGCTGGTTTGACCGCTCATCAGGGCACATATAAGAAGCAGCCAATGAATGCATCAATAAGTTGAACAATTGATTTTTTTCTCTCTCTTCTTCTCTCCTTTCCTCTCTCTCTCAAATCAATAAATAAAATTTAAAATAAATTTTAAAAACACTCAAAAAATTATGTTATCTCACAGGAAGTGAAAGTCTCACTACCCTCCAACCTTGAAAAATAATACTTTTTTTCTAGAACACTAGAGATACATATCTACGCCTATTTTTATGGATGTATTCTTATCAGTATCTATAATTATAATGACTTAATGCAAACCTCCACTTAAAAAAAAAACAGCACAGTGTTCTTGGTTTAGGTAGTCTGTTGATATTGTTACATTTTTAGTATTATATGCTCACTCTGTAAGTTTCTGGGTTACAACACAGTCATTCAAGGCATGGCCGACTGAGGGCACAAAAATGGGAAACAGGACCTTTGGGCACACACGTAGGAGCTGTTTAAGACTCAGGTTTATCTCAGATCATCCCCTGACCTGCCTGTGTCTTCCCTGCGCAGGGGCCACTTTTCAGTTCCTTACACAAACCAAACTCTAGTTTTCAGCCTTTCTAGTACGCAGTTCCTTCTCCCTGGAATGTTCATCCACTCAAGTCCGGCTTTCTTATTTCTGTGATCTCAATTTGTGTGCCAACACTTCATGGAGACATTCTCATCCTTTACTTGAAAGAGCTCCCCACCCACATCATCTCTCCCAGTACTCTGTTTAGTTTTCCTTCAAAACGCATCATGGTGGGTTATTTTTACTTGTTTGTTGGTTAGTGTCTGTCGCTCCCCTACTCAATAGGACTAGCTCTGTGAGGCTCACAGTGGTGCCGACCTTTTTCAGCCCCGTGTATCCAGCACCAAGTGTAGGGTCAGGCAGATACCAGGTGTCCAATAGGCATTTATGGAATTATTGAGGTATGTATCAATGACACAAATCCACAAGCATTATGTCTCCAGCTTGCTTTATAACCATGAGGCCATGAAGAAAGAGAAGGTTACTATTTGATTGGTTTTTATTAGTCATGTTTTACCAAATTAAGTTACTGGTAAATCCCTGGTGATTGTTACCTTAGTAGTAAAGTACAAAGCATGTTGTATTGCTAAAATAGGTTACTGGGGCTGAGAAACCGAAGCAATGTGGGGATGGGGAGAATTGCTCCATCCATTTCTATAATGACTAGAGCAGAAGTCAAGTGGGTCGAACAGAGAATTGGACTTTCTTTGATCCTAGATCTGCTATTCATTAGTCATTTATTACTTAAGTTCTTAAGAGCCTCAGTTTTCTTATCTGTAAAAGGCAGTAATTTCGTCTCATAGGAATAATATAGGAGATACATGAGACAGTTAAATCCTGCTACAGTTAGTATAAATAAATGTGCACAGTCTTCTTAGTTTGAAATTAATGAAAGGGGGAGTTCATGCAGCTAGCTGCCTGGGAATTCTGGGCATCTGGGAGCCCAGCCGATTGTGTTATTTCCACAAATTTGCTATTGTCTCAGAGTGGGATGTCCAGGAATTTATGAAATGTTAGCGAAAGTTTTTTGTGAATTGCAAAGGGGCATACACATTTACGGCCTTGTTACCATTATTATAGGGTTGAAAAAACAATGTATTCTATTAATAAGAGAAATCTGTTAATAGTGACTTAGCTTTTAGACTTAACAGAAGCATAAGCTTAACTGACATGGATAGGACTTGTACAGTAAAGTCAAAATAGCTTATAAAACCTTGGACAGTTGCTAATGTTTCATAGTAAAAATGTCCACTTCTACAGGTAGAAGCAGATGAATTTTTCTGATTGACCGCTGTTTTGCAACTTTACCCCAAGGATGGTCACAATGGTGAACTTCTTAAGAGGGAGCAGCCATAAAGTGGAAAATCACTCAAGGCAAATCAGCCAGTAATCCAGGTTTACACTCAACCAAAGTAAATTTAACCTAGGCTGAATCAAAGAATCACTGCAAAGAATTCTGGTGCTGAAGGGAACTAAAATGTACTTGTATTAACCCAAAAGTCTAAAGTTCTTTTGACTTCCAGTCTTTTAAGGAAACCAAATAAGTTAGTTTTATTATAATTTTTGACCTATATAGTGTACCAAGCCATAATTCACAGGGGCCATGTGTGTTTCCTGTCAAGTTTCAGTGTGTGCCCTTGTCACCTTGGCATTTCAAGGGGGTAATTCTGCATTGATGTAGACGCTGCTCCTTCAGGGTCAATCCAGAAGCCATCTGGATATTTCTGGAATAAGGTTTTCTTTCCAGGCCTCTATTTCTTCTCCATTTCTACGTTTTGTACCCTTCCCCCAACTTGTCTCTTAGCTCTGTAGTAGCATACAGGAGGATGAGGTGTGGTTGTCATTTTCTCTGCTAATTTTGTTAATTCAGCTTCAAAAAGCAGCATTACAAATAAATTAGCATTTGAGAACCTGAAACACAAAGGTGATATAAAACTCGTGAAACCACAACTGACCTTGAGCCAGCTATTTAGAGGATAACATAGCATGCAATGTGCCTCTTGGGCCCAGCTGGTATAATTAGAGGTCAGTAGCAGATCCCACCGGATTAGTAATTCTGGGTAAATAAGAAAAATATTCATGATCTGATGTGAAGACTACACCTCCAGTCTTTTTTTTTCTGGCATAATGAAAAAATAGTTTCTTATTTAATTATCCCCAAAGCCTTGAAATTATGAGGAAGTCACAGTTGGCTGACAGTATGTCTTTAACCCTTCTCTGTCACTGCTGATCTTCTTTGTCAACATGGTACCGGCTGGCCTCAGGTTCAGAGCCTGGGGTCTTCACAAACTCAGTGCCGCCACACTTGACTGGGGTAGTGTCGTGGTTGATGGAGGGATTCCAAAGCCTGGTGGGCATCCAGATCACCTGCAGATACTTTTTCTGCCTGGGCTCTGGGGGAGGGAGGGTTGGTGGCTCTGGAGAGAGAGCAGAAGGGACAGCTGCCAGGATCCCTGTGCTGAGTCACTCTCCCATCCACAGCTCCAGTTTTTAATTCAGTTTATAAGGAAGTGCTGATTGCTCCTAATTTAGGTGATTGTACCTGTTAGTCAGCGGAACACATAACAAACCCTAGCTCCATTTGTGGCAGGGCATTCTTCATTACCACAACCATTTCTCACATCTTCAATGAGGTATTCAATGGAGAGCGAACATTTTATGAATGATAAACCTACTTGTGGGAATTCAACCCACAACTGTCACACAGCCTTTAACTTGGCAGCTGACTGAACTTAAATAAGAAACTTAACGCCTTTTATCTACGAGTCTATTCCTAAGACAGGATTCCAGCTCCAGAGAAAACATCTGTGGGCATTCATGGTTTGTCAAAAAGTAAAATGGGAACTTGAGTTACTTATCTAGAAAATTGAGACCAAAATAATACTTAGAATTTCAAATATCTAGATTCCTATGAAACAATATTAATGGAGAGACAAGAATGCGTTGAGCTAAATTTCCTGACAGGTGCACCTGTCTGTGAGGGCGCAGTCGGCATGCTCAGTGCTTTAAGGAGCCCACTCTAGGTATCTTCATATTAACCCAGACTTGACTGTTTATATTATTAATCAAATAATAATGATTAAACTAACATTTTAACCTTATATCTAATGTCAACGTAAGAAATATCCAGACCTGTAGGAATTTTTATGAGTTTATTTGAGCTCAAACTGACAACAATTGCCAGGAAGCAAAACCTCAACAGATTGAGAAAATGCTCCAGAAAATGACAGTTTTGCACGTTATTTTATACATTACAATCAAAAGAGAAGACATGAGTATGTTACACAAAATCCACTGGTGATAGATTAGGGAGGTGGGAGAAAGCAAAGGGAGAGTGGAAGGATTTCTGGGATTGGATAAAAGTAAAATGATCGACACAGACTTCTTTTACACAGGTGGGTAAAGGATAGCTGATAGTCAACAATTAACATGATAACAATAACAATGAAGAGATTTGTGGTCTCCCTCTGGTACAGTACATGTGCTTTGAGGGGTGCAGAAAAAGGAATTTGACATTCCAAAGGCATGTTATCATAGATGCATGTTATCATTGAGCCAGGCTCAATTAAGGTAAAGATTGACTTTACCAGCTGACTTACCGTAATTTTTTTTTATAACTTTACGCCTGTCTGCTAGGGCCACGTTCTTCTGTGTGTGACGAGTACTGACTGAGGGCGGGCATCGTGTAGTGTCTCTGTTCCCCACCATGCTCACAACGGTGTCTGGTAACTGGTAGGTCTCAGGGATGGAGTTCCGCAGGAGGGAATGCATTGTGGGGATCAGAACCAGATATCAGTGGTGAAGTCAAATAGATTCTCTCCAATTGCTTCAAATCTTTATTTACATCTATTTTCATTCAATATATGAGAGGCCTTCCCTGACCACCATACCTGACAAAACCCTGTCACCCCCGGCCCCTTGCCTGCCTTGATTTTGTACACAGCACGCATCAATGCGACCTTGTTGGGGAGACTCCCGTTGTTTGTTAGTGTCTGCCTTCCACTAGAGTATAGGCTTCAAGAGGTCATGCACTTCCCCTTTTTAACACTTGTCATCTTTAGCAAAAACCCAGTAAGTATTTCCTGAACAACTGAATGGATAAATGAAAAAAGTTACGGGACTTACTCTAGTAGTATGGATATCAACATCAGTTTGTTTTTCTAAAGGTATACAAACAGGCTTTTGAAGGATTGCTGTTTTGGAGGTTCAGAGTAATTATAAGTAAAGGATTCCGGGGACAGTGTCTAGAGGCATTCAGCCGGGTGTAGACTTTGGCATGTCATCATAGGCTCCCCTACAATACAGCCTCTAACAAAACGAGTCTGTCTGGAACCTCAGTAATCGAAGTGTTTGCCTTTATACCAAGAAGGTCGGACACACACCTGAACCTGCCAGTGCCGCGGGCTCAGGCCGACTTCGAGGAGTTTGTGTTGTGAGACCTCATGCTCTTATGTCTGACACAGAGCAAGGTGTCAGCGGGCCTGTGGTGGAGTGATGTGTGCCAGACCTGATCCGGGGCCAGACCACTCCTCCTCCTTCCTCTGGAAAATCACTGAGAAAGTGCCGGAGGCACAAGCACCCGTCAGAAAGCTAAGCTAAAAAATGAAGATTTTTGAGTAATAAAACAAACCAAAAGACTTGTTGTGTTTAAAAAAAGAGAGAGAGAGGAGAAAGGGACATTTAGTCAGTGCTGAGTAACAATGAGTTGAGGTTTCTCTAAAAGGTCGTCAGAGCCCAGAAACAGTTTACTTTGGTGCCTTGAACTTTTTCCTCCTTGATTTCCTTTCAACATCAAAAGGGTGTGTGGGGAAATAACCACTTCTCATCAGCCTAGAACTTTGCTCCCTGAACAGATGTGGGAGTTGAGCAAAGGGCTAAGCAGAATAAAAGGTCCGAGAATGAGAAAGACGGTCGGGCGCTGCAGGCCTTTTCTCCCCTCCCCGACTTGCCTCTCAGGCTCCTGTAGCCCTCTAAGCCCCAGTCCCCCCTCAGCTCACCGCTTTCCTGGTTTTCTCCAAATGCAGTATCAACAAGTGCTTTACGTACACGTTCACTTCCTGTTCACACCTTACACGGTGTAATTTTTATAATGAAATAGAAATGCTTTTGCTATGCTTTCAAAGTAGGATGAGGCTGTCCTTAAAGTTTAAGGGTCATTTGCATAGCACCTGGCACCCAGAAGACGTCGGTCAATATTTGGTGAAGACATGAACGAATAAGCACCGATAGGCCGCTTCATGTCACAGTGGAACACTCTGTTGGCACTTGAATCAACTTGAGTGCTCTGTGGCACTTGACTTTCCCTTACCATCTTTTTCTTTTACGTTCCTGGGTTTTCTTCTAAGAACTTTTAGCTATCTCTACTTACTCTTTCCTCCTCTTTTCCACCTTTTACTTACATGGTGATGCCCCACCTCCGGGTTAGGCTCCAGCATTACCTTCAGAGCATACCCCTTCAATGACCTCATTCACATGCATGGCTTCAACTCTCAATACCCAGACAGATATGGATGGCTTCCAAATAGATACCAGCATTCTAGAAATTTCTAAATCTTACACCCTACCATCTCTTTTCATCTCTACCAGCAAGTCCTATAGTCCTATGAAATTATCTGTATTAGTAAGTATTAAAATGCTGCTTGCCTCTTTACTTCCTACTCACCAAAATAACACCAGCTACCAAATCAGACAAAATCAGAAACCCAAGAACCATCGCCTCCTTTCTCTTGCCTTTTCCTCCACGCTACACTTGTCAAGACCTGTCTATGGTACCTCATCTGCTGATTCACTTCAGTAAACATAGGGAATGATTGCTCTGATGGAATGGCATCTTTCACCTTTTCCGCCTCCACCAGTATAGGCATCTTCTCCGATGAGATTTGCAGTTATCTGGCCTCTCCACCTTCATCAGGTCATGTTCCTCCCAGGTGTTCTCCATGTTACTGCTGCCTGGTGGGCTTCCTAACAACTGAAGCTGACTCTGGCCCTTCTCGGTCACCTAAAAGCTTCAGCGGCCTCCTACACCTTCAGGATAAAAACTTCAAAGAAGCCCCTTGCAGGTGTAAAAGTCATTCAGGATGCTACCTTATCTTAATTCTCCAGCCTCATTTCCTACTCTAATATCAGGTGCCCTGGTCACTCCAAAATCCTTGTTCATGTCTCTGACGTGCCCCACTGAGTGCTTGGCCCCATCTATTTCCTCCCCGAAGCACCTTTTCTACAGTTTTCCTCTTGCTGTTTTACTCCTCCTTCAAAATTGGTTATTTCTGCTGGAGAATTTCACTCTCTTTTCATGCCTTCTCCTATCCTCTTCACACCTCATGGGATGATTAGAAAGCAAAATAAAGTTGTCCTTTATTTATCTATCTTCTTAAGCTGACCAGTTTGAGATTCATGTCTGTGACATCAAAAACAGTACCGACCAGTGTTTCTCAGAGTGGGGTCTGCAGACACTCTGTCAGAATCACCAGGCTCTTCCTAATACTCATATTCTTGGGTTCTCTCTTCCCCCATTGGGCATAGAGAAACAGAATTTCTGATTTTTAAATAGACTCCCTGAGTAATTTTTTTAATATATGTATTCAATGAATATTTTTGAATAAACAAATTAGCTGGAGACATTGATTCTATTTTTTATGCACATACATTGTAGTAACTTGGATTTGTTGCTGGTACTTCTATAAATACGTACCACATTTATAAAAGACAATTTAATTTCCTAGAGGAAAGATCGCCAATATGTTGCAAGATGAACTGGAGATTTGGAAATCCTGTGGCCAATTTTAACCTATATAAAGAAACAGTTCAGGTCAAAAAAGTAATTCACACAACTAGATTCAAGCAGCCCAAACTCCTAGGTCTTTTGATAAGCATGTCATCTTCTCCGGAACAGTTTTTGTGCATGGAAATGTGAAACTTAGTGCATGACACCTGGTGGTTTGCAGGAATTTAGAAATCATTGTGGCAGGTATTTTCTGTGTTTCATTATTTTCAATTCAATGTCCAAGGTGTAGCCCAATAACTATACATAATGTAAGCCAACGATTTAAGAGGCTTCCATAACAATAAAAGAATCTGTTATACACCAAGAAAACCAAAGTGCAGCCAGAGCTTCTATATAGGAGTGGGAGTGAGAACACTCTAATGATCTGTATGGTGTGTTAAACTCACACACATACTATCTCTTTGAGCAGAAATTAGTACTTACCCATGTTTTATAGGCATTTAAATGCCAATATAAATACACACTCATGCGCAAATATGAATTTGCTGTTTTGGATATCCTAAAAAGATTTTTAATCATGTGCATATAAAGTAGTCTGAAAATCCTAGAGCCTGCCAGACAGGTTGTACATTTGAATAAATGTCACTGTTGCAATCTTTAGCTTGCATGCTATGTTTGCTTAACTATCCTATTCCCGATGGCCAACTCTTTTGACTGGTTTGTGCAGTGCTTATAATTGTGTAGCTTTAATTTGCCTAAAATTGTCCATAAAATATTTTGTCCTGTTCTTATGTGAAGTTCTTTCCCTTGGGCCAATGTGTCACTTCTGCCTTTGCATCCAGGGCTCAGTCTTTTTTAATACTTTACCAGTCAAGTCAACTGAATGACAATAATTTTGAACAAAATACTAGGAAGTGTGTGGATTTTTTTTTGTTTTGGTTTTCCTGCTATTTTTCGGTACCAACACAGCTCCCATAGATTAGGGAGCTTGGCATCTTTCTGGAAGGAGGCAATACGGATGTCACTATACGAACATTTACGTTTGTAAGGTAATGGCTTACTGGTTCTCAACCAAGTTATTAAATCACCAGGAAATTCCACATACTGTCAGTAGCAATGGAACTTGTGTATGTTATATTCAGAGAAGTTTCAATAGAAATTCAGGGTATTGATTAAGAGTACAGTGGGCTAGAAATAACAGAAAAACAGCAAATAGAATTTAATAAGTCTGGGGGTTTCCTTGTTTCATTGAACTAAAGTCCAGAGCACACAGTCTAGAGCTGAGGAGAACTCTATGATACCATCATGAAACCAAGCTCCTTTCTTTCTCTGCCCCTGTCTTTCTTTCTTACTGCTATGAGACAGCTGCTATCCCAAGCATCAGGTCTGTGACTAGGCAAGAAAGAGACGTGTAAATGAGTAAAACTTCAAAGGGGCATGTCAGCCAAATCAATCAAGCTTTCCCAGAGGTCCCATCTGACCATGTCTACTCCAGTGTCATTGCCAGAACACCATCACATGGCCTCCCAAGACCAATCACTTGAAAGGAGTGACAGAGGAAGGGTTTTATGGACAGTAGTTCAGTGATACCACCGTACCCAGACAGCCTCACTAGTGACCAGCCCATTGAAATGAGGGTTTCACCGAAAGCACTTCTGAGGATCACATCCCTTGCTATAATGTCTGCCCTGGTGTTGTGGCTTCTCTTTAGAGACTCAAGGACTTTCCAAGAGATGACACTGGGGGCATTTTATTCTCTCAGCTGCCAAAGAGAGAGAACAACCCAGTATAGAGGTACCTCACTTGAGAGACTAGATAATACAATAATGAGATTTGATCTTTACAAATGATCTTAAATTTATCTTAAGTACAGGGGCTCTTCAAATGTTTTCAAAATATACTTTAGTTTTTAAAAAGTTTATACGTAGTTTCCCTAGAATAAATCTATTGCATAAGCAAGATAAACCTGTACTTTAAAAAGGTTTATTTCACCTTTGAAGTGTGGATATAAAATTTTTGAACACAGTCATACACTTATTTATCCTCATGAGTGCAGTCTTTCTTGGATCTTCAAAAACATATCCCACCTGAGCTAAGAACTTACCTTTACAAGTTCTGTCTTGTCGGTTGGGCATGTGGATGTATATTTTAGTAGTGCTGAAACTGACATCGCAAACCAGTGATTGACACATGATGGGAGGGAGCATAATTTTATACCTGAGACCATGATAAGCACCAAAAGCAATGAGGAAATACTACACTTGGCTGTGGGCTCTGTATTCAAAGATAAGTGTTTGAGTGAAATCATTTGCAGAAGGCACCTGACCACATTTGACCACATGATCAGCTACTATGAAATGCGCTCCAACTGGGGGTGTGCAGACTTGGGAGCTGCCTGTGACCACATTACTCATTTCTGCCTTATCTTCAGCTGCAGGTCCTGCCCTACCTAATATTTGTATCACTCACTTACTCAAGACTTACCCAAGCTCCCACTTAGATTTTATCAGTGAACAGTCCTTATATATCACAAAGGCATGCTGACTTCATTCATTTAAACTCTTCAGTGGCTTCCCATTGGTCTTAGGATTAAAGGAAAGTTAAACATAATCTATAAGAGCCCTCATGTCTTGCTTCCACCTACTTCTTAGACCTTCAGTTCAACACTCTTCAACATACTCTTTGGCTTTGGATTAGAAGGTCAAACACACTCAATTTTTTAGAGTTCTTTGCCTGTGCTTTCTCTCCTTGCCTCTGGCTCTTTGCCCGTGCTATTCTTACTCCCCTACCCATCTTGTCTAAATCTGGATTAGAGTGCATCCTTATTGTTTTTATTGGACTATTTTCTTTTTATGCATTCCGCCAGTTTTCCATGTGCTTGTCTATTACTCCCCCGCCACTAGCACCACCTCAAAGATTGTGAAGTCTCCAGGAGCCAGGGGATGTGTCTGTTCTGTTAACTCTCCTCAATATTTAGCCTTGTGCATAGCAAGCATTGAATAAATATTCATTGAATAGCAATATAAAAGAATGAATGAATCACAATGATACTAATGATAGTAATGATACTAATTCAGCAAAATTTTGTACCATAGGCCAAAAGGCTTTGCAAAAATTTATTAATTAGGAGGTAAGTAAACATCTTTGATATCTGATGTTAGACTCAACTATCATCCTCAAAGCCATTCCTGAAAAATTATATCCTAGATTTCACTTTTTTTGTTGTTGTTTAAAAAGGCAAGGGATTGTAGATTGATTTAATGTTTTTCATTAAATTCTCATGTGAAGAGAAGTTGTAGCTTACCCACAGCCTTCACTTCTGGTCATGGTACTCCTGAGGCAGCTCAGTGTTTATTACATTCTGTCTGTTGCTAACACACAATACGAGAGATTGTCTGCCACTTGCATTTCCTTTAGTTTTCATCTCTTATCAAAATCTTTTTAGATGTAATGCACTGATTTTTTAATAAACATGATACTAGCTAGAAGTTTTTTATTTAACTGTAGGATATAATTGAATTTGACATGTTACCACAGTTGTGTAATCTTTGAGACAGGAAATCAAAGAATCCAGAGGAATTGTGGTGGCTGAAGACATGAAGCTAAATAATCATTATGATCTTGAAGTAGATCAAGCTCAAGTCTAAAAGTCTCCTAAGAATCATCACCAAGTGCAGACTTTTAGGGTTGCTCTTTATTATCAGAATGTCTTGGTTGCTATAACAAAACAGTACAGACTGAGTCACTTCAGTAACAGAACTTTTTCTCAGTCCCAGAGCCTGGGAAGTTTAAGGTCAAGGTACTGGTAGGCCCTAGACATCTGTCTTTTCCCTTCAACCTTTCATGGAGCTTTCTTGGGCTCTTGTTTAAGGGCATTAATTCCATTCAGGAGGGCTCAGACCTCATGGCCTAATCACCTCCCAAAGACCCTATACCCTATTCCTATCTCACGGGAGAGTAGGATTGCAATATGAATTTTGAGGGATATACAAACATTCATTCCATATCACTCTACTAGATTCAGGAGGTCTGAGAGGGGGCAATCTGCACTCTTAACAAGCACCTCAGGAGCTTCACAGGCCGACCATACTGAGGAACACTTAAGATTAGCTGGTGTGCCCTGGTCAGTGTGGCTCACTTGGTTGGAGCATCATCCCAGAGACTGAAAGTTCACGGGTTTGAATCCTGGTCAGGGCACATACCCAGGTTGTGGGTTCGATCCTGGGTTGGGGCATATGGGAGAAGGCAACGAGTCACGTTTCTCTCTCATATCAATGTTTCTTTTTCTCTCCCTCTCCCTTCCTCTTTCTCTAAAAGCAATGAAAAAATAACGTCCTCGGGTGAGAATAAAAAAGAAAAAAAGACTAGCTGGTGAAAATGTGTAGTTAGAAAATGTGAACTTGTGCATAGATGTGAGAGGACCACAGCTCCTGGTCTTCCTAAACCTTTTCCACAGCACCAGTGAACACGGTAGAAGGTCGGAGCAAATTGTCAACTCCTCTCCCACCTCCACCCCCACACACGTATGTTCTCAGGTAGCCTTCAGAAAGCCATTGAGTGGGCAAAATTAAGTTACTGTAAGTCTTTGGGGTTTAAGGAGACAGCTATATCTTATCTTGGAAGTGTTTATATTTCTATTTTATGATGGCTTTCTAAAATTGGGATTAGGTCATAGTTTATACAGTGTAAATTACCTGGTTGAAAATGTAAAGCTTCACCTCAGCTCACTGAAGCCCTGGAGCAACAGACCTGATTTTTTTTTTTTATGCAAATAGATTGTTGCTACAGTGTGTGTGTGTGTGTGTGTGTATGTATATGTGTGTGTGTGTATATATATATTCAATTCACTTAGTTCCTGTTTTAGTTTAAAAGTTATTTTATTCATTTTTATTTGCTTTTTTTCTCTAAAGTTGTGATTTCTACCATACCATTAGGCTTTGCTTCTTAATATGTACATTTAGAGAAATAATATATTAAAAAGTTACTTGTGTACTTTCTCCTCTTGCTGACTTAGGAAGAAAACTGAAAACCTATTTCCCATCCTTATCAGGAATTATCTTTTCTTTTTCCCCTAACTTGGACCTAAAACCAGTTTGCTAGTGAAGCACAATTAAGGTGCTTGTGGAAAGTAAAATTCTGTCTCTAGTTAATGGATAATTCTGGCAATTTCTTGAAGAACTAGCCTTACTTTGTATATTCAAGTTTCATTTTGCAAGAGGAAGTCGTGAAAGAACATACCTTTTTTTGTGAAGAAAGATACCTTTCATATGACAAAAAGATTAAATAAATTTATGTCTAAAGTCAGTCTTAATCTTCGGTCTATGGACTAAACTCACAAGAGATAGTATCAGACACTCAGCAGTTGTGGGATTTCTTAGTAACGCAGATTTGTAAGTATCTCCTAAATTACTCATGGATTTTTGGTTACTTATACAAATTAATAAACTTTTTAAAAACTATAATCTGGATACTCTCATGCTCATTTTTCCTGAATGATATTTGTGACTATGCAAAGATAACTGTATTTAGATGAGAAGTTACTGAAAAGAGCAGAATTATTGCTTTGATACACAATTATAGATACATGATCAAAATAAAATTGGAAGAAATCTGTCACTCCTCATCTCATTTTTCCTTTACACTGCTTTACTTTTTCTTCTTCCCATAGTATTTATACTATACTAATCTTCTAACAAGCCATATTACTTATTGTCTGTCTTCAGACTTGCAACCTCCATGAGAGCAGGCTTTTTTATTTCTTGTTCAATGATATATTCCCAGAGCCTAGAATCATGCTTGGGACACAGTAAGTGCTCAGTGAATATTTTCCAAATGAATAATCATGAGTTGAAACTGGAGTCAGAAAAGAATAAGGGAAATTAATTCTTCTATGTTGCTATTTGTGCTGTCAGAATATACTCTTCTTTGGGGCAGCTGTGGAGACTAGACATCGGATATTTTCAGTGAACATATGCTATATAAATTTCAGTGAATACCTGAGATGAATAAATTGCTGGATTCAGTCAGTTTACCCCCCCCCCCAAATTGATCAGTTTAGCAGGAAAAAGCAATCATCATTGTGGTATTATTCAGGTAAACCCCTGCTTCTGTTTTATCATATACAGCTGTGAATAAGAGTTCTTTATTTTTTCACACAAAACAAATTTATCATTTTATAGTTCTGGAGGTCAGAAGTCTGAAGTGAGTATTATGTGGGTAGGGTCAAAGTGTCATCAGGACTCGTTCCTTCGACATACTCCAGGGAGAATTCGTTTCCTTGCCTTTTCCTGCTTCTAGGTCTGCCAGAATTCTTGGGTTTGTGGTAGCATCACTCCAATCTCTGCTTCCCTCATCTCCTCTGACTGACCCAGACAATCCAGGATAATCTCCCCATTTCAAGGGCCTTAATTTAATCAATCTGCATAGCCCCTTTTCGTTGTATAAAGTGACACAGTCATAAATTCTAGGGGTCAGGGTATAGATATCTTTGGGGAAACATTATTCAGCCTACCACACCAAACAAAAAGAATTGTCTTCAGTTTGTTTAGTCATCTGTTTTGTTCTCTGTAGAAAATTTTTTTCGTAAGTTTGATGGCCCTTCTAAAATGCCATACTAGGTAGAGCAGTGGGAAGAGGAAATCTATACTTTTTGTTTGCACAATTATAATTTGAAGGCCCACATAAATTAGAAATTCAAGCAAATAACTCTGTTCACTAGTGCTATCCAGACCTAAGCTGCTGTTTGCTGGCAAAAGTTGCAAATGGAAAATTGGGCCCCAATTTGAAAGATACAAAATTGAAAAACGTCTATCAGAATGGAAAAAAAGACTATCAAATTCGTTGTTGCCATTTTCACATGTGCCTCATTTAACCCTCAGGTAGCGGTCTGAGCACTGAGTGTC
The DNA here is from genome assembly GCA_039655065.1 of Glossophaga mutica. Classification (NCBI taxonomy): domain Eukaryota; kingdom Metazoa; phylum Chordata; class Mammalia; order Chiroptera; family Phyllostomidae; genus Glossophaga; species Glossophaga mutica. The sequence continues at coordinate 147,261,931 of CM077303.1, read as the reverse complement.
GGTGTGGCTCAGTAGTACGGACACAGGCCACTCCCATCCATTTCAAAGCATTCTAAAGTTTCTCCACCACCCATGGGTAAGGGTTCTGGACCACAATGCCCAGGTACAGTCAAGCAAGGCTAGTTTGGCCTGTAGTCATACCCATGCTGCATCTTTAATGAGAATTTCATAGATACATCCACCTCACGATGCACCTAGCTGAAGACTTTGTAACTGGTAGAAAGATTCAACTCTGAAGTAGAGATTATATTGTTGGCATCACATGCCACTTCTGAGATCAACACTTTCTCTATTAAAGCTACCTCGAACTGAGAACTGCCATGCAGATCTCGCCTCTTGGTTGTTCTGGCTAGTGGAGCTCCAGCTCAGTTGAAAAGCTGGGATTAGCTCTTGCTGCCCACTTCTCTGCTCCGAGGGGCCACGAGGAGCTAAATGAGGATATTAATGCAAAGAGGAATGTCCAAAAGCCCTTCATAATTTCTGCCCACCCCCTTTGACTTGTGCATAGATTCCTTTGTAAATTCCCTTTTTGTGTAAAGATCTAGGGAAGTCATGGTCTCAAGGCGAGAATAGAAATTGAAAACCAATTACCCAAAATCATCAGCTATTGTCTGCCCAAAGTTCAAAGTACACTAGGTCAAACAGCTGGTGAGTATTTGCTTGTAATCAGTCTGGTTCACACAGTGGAAAGTGTGTGGAATGGAGGGCAGATTCTTGGCCAATAGCTGGTTTGATATAGTGAGATAATGCCATATCTATTCTTCTGATACCCTTTGACTGTCTGCTAACATCAAAAAAATGATGCCAGTTTTACAAAGCTGGATTAGATCAGACCTTCATCTTGTGGCCAGGTTTGCTCTTCACCTTACCTCCAGTGACCCCCCAGTATACAGTTCTATTTTCTCCACCTGCACGGCTCCGTGGCCAGCCTGCTCGCAGCTCAGACTAGCAGCAATAAATGTTTTTGATTGCAACAGTAGTGTAAGTTATGAAAAGAATGAGCAGCGTAGAACATTGATGTCATAACATTCCATAAATCAGCCACATGATTACATTTAATTCCTTTCTTTACTTCTACCCTAGTAACTAAATGACTATAAAAGGGACCTTTTTTTTTGCTCACCCCCCATATATAGGTCAGAAAAAAAGGGTAACTGCTTATAACTCATTTGTTATCATTTTCTTCAGAAATATCTAATTTGGAAGGCTTATTTATAGCCATTTTTGTTATTATTTCTAAACATCCTGCTGTTAGATGGACCAGTGCTTTCTGGTTCATCTCAAGAGTAGCCTGCACGTGCTGTCCAAAGAGACTTGTCTTGCATCCTGTCTAGTTTTTTGTAAGAATAAAGTGTTCCGATTTTTGTTCACAAATTTACGTGTTTTCATGAAAGTTCTTGATTACTTATCTAGTTCACTCCTGCTATTTTGCTTGTTTATTGCTTTGTAAAGTACTCACAAAAAGGCCAATGTTAAATTTACAACATTCTGGTAGCATGTATACCTTTAGAATGACTAGGTGGGTCTTGAAATGCCTTTGATCATAAAGTCCCAATTAGCTTGATATTTGCATTTGATTCCATTCTTATAATAATACCATGTCTATTTTTTTCTTGTAATAAGCAAAAGCCTTAGGTACCATGTGTTAAGTACTTAGGATGTGTCAAATGTTGCCAGGTTCAGTATTTTGATGATCTACCACAAACCTGAGAAATAGGTGTTATTTTCCCAGTTTTTTCAAGGAGGACACTGAGGCAGATAAAATGTAAAGCAATGTGCTCAAGATCACAGGGTCAGCATGTGACAGGCAGGATCGAAACCCAGGTCTTCGTGACTGCAGTCGTATGATGGTGAGTGACGATTGTAGTGCCTTCCAATGGGACATAGGCAGAAAAGTATAGGGAATAAAATTTGTGTAATTGTATGTAATATTCATGCAACTGCCACCAAAATGCTTGGCATGTTGGTTAGCATTTTACGCTTTTAAAAATAAAAGTATTTGTTAAAATTTAATTTTGTTATGAAACTTTCATTCTTCATTAGTAAACTAGTAGGAAAAAAATTTCAGTGCATAAAAGTGAATTGGAGAAAAGAAACATGCATAATCTTGTCGCCCAGTAATAACTACCGTAAATTTGGGGTGGGGGGATTTCTTCTGCTTTGTGATTAAACCACATCTTGCTTTTTTCTCCAAGAGTTATTAATATTATATACACCTTCCATAACACTAATGGTTGTATAATAGTTTTTTGGTTATCCTTACCATAGTATATCCCTGACTCTCTGAGACTTAGTCTACTTTTTGACTGTTGTATTGCAGTGATTATCTTATCTTTACCATATTTAAAGCTGTTTGCTTTAGAAGGATTCTATGAAGTAGAATTGCAGGATTAAAAGGTGTGAATATTTTAAGGTTCTTGATAAATTGTTTTTCCAAGAGATATATCATTTTACCCTCCCACCAGCAAAACGTATGAGTCATTGTATCCTCACTCGAGTCAGGTAATACCCATTTTCTCTTTGCCTATTGGTAGACATCAGGCAGTATCTGAGAGCTTTCTTTGATTATAGTACAGTATAACAATCCCGATCCAAATAAATGTTTTATTTGTCATCAGTATGTTAGTAAGTTATCGTTGGTATTATTTTGATTTCAGATTAAACTTGGCTCTTCGCATAATCTATCTGGAAATGTATTAGTGAATCAGAGAGATGCCATTGAGGCAGATGAAGGTACTGTTACCAGATGGAAACTGATGTCTCAAAATGCCAGTTTCATTTATATCTGTCTGTTCTTTTGCTTACTTCATGAAAACAATCACATTGAGAAAGCAATACATTGGTCTCTGACCTGCAAGAACTAAAGAAGCTGGATGGTGCTTCCCCAACATTCCTAAGCATGCCTCTGTAGAAATATAATCCTATTTCCAAAGAGAAGTTTGAGAAAGGGCTATCGAATTCAGATAACTTGTAGGATTCTTTCAGTTCCTGAGGGAGTGGGGAAACTATAGTAAAATGGAATTTTTACTGTTTAGATTTAGATTCAAGTGGGTTTGAAACATAGATTCATAGATGACTTAAGCATCGGCTACCCTGTTCAGTGTCTCAGTAATGCATTTTTCCCCTAAAAGTATTTTCAAAACAATTTTTTAAATGTCCGGTATATCATTCATCCATTCACATGTCAGGAACCCCCATTAAGGCTAGCACGTGGTATAAAATTTTGGGCATACAAAGTTGAGTAAGACACAGTTCCTACCTTCCAGGATTGCAGACCTGTAAACTTATACGTGAAACATAAAGAGATAAGTGCTATAATAGGTATACAAAAGATATATAGAAGGAAGGAGTCATAAACTTGACCTGGAAGCAGTCAGGGAGTATCTTCACAGATGAACAAAATGACAAGGAGAGGTGGGAAGGGCCTTCATGGTAATGAAAATGGCCTGTTAAAAGGCAAGGAGAGACAGAGGAGTGTGAGATCTTTTGAAAATCACAATATGGTGGTAGCACGGGGGAAGTAATAAGACACAATTCCAGAGTAGACATAGGTAAAACCATTTGAATTATATAAAAGCATTTGGACATAGTCTGAGACAAAATGTCAAATCCATTTAAATTCCTATAGAACCTGTGACCCACCTATGACATTAGTGGCATTCCATTTAAATAAATAAGAAAGTTGGAATATACAAAGTACTTGACTTTGTATGAATATATTTCCATATATACAGTCTTGTAAATGAGTCCTCAACACTTTTTCAATACTAGATTTTAGAATCTGAAAACACGGGAACATTGCATTCCCTTTTAGACAGCTAGAACTAGAGAATAAATCATTCTAAGCGGGAAGAAAGAAAGACAGGAAATTGCGTAGAATGCCAAAGGCCTTCCAGTATGTCTTAACCATTAAGTGATCCAGGGACTATTGCTGTCAGCTACAAAAAATAAAAATAAAGAAGAAGCGGGCAAACACCAGATTGGAAAATGATTTGTCAGCTTTCAGCACGTGGTGACTTTGGGGAAAGTATTCTCTGTAGACTTCAACTTCCTATTCTCTATTAAAATCAGTAGCCTTATAAGAATGATGTAACGAAAAGAATACTATCTCAGAACAAGTCCATTTCAAGTGTAAGTGATTATGTTTCTGAATGTCACAAAGAATAGTGAGGTGTGAGAGGCAGCTGGTAATCGTGATGAAGTAAAACCATTGCTGCTGAAATGACCAACTGAGAAGTAGCAGTTTCACATCCTAGACAAGAATACAAGGTAGTGGTTACGTCCATGGGGTCTGACATCTGGCTGCTTGGGCTTTAATTCCAACACCGCCGCTTAAATCAGTGGGTTCTTGCATAAGTTACTTCACCTTGTTCCTGTTTCTTTGTCTGCAAAATAGGGATAATGGTGGGTTCTTTGAACTCTCAATGAGACATTATGTATCTCAAGTGCACTGAACACTAAGAACAGAACCTAGAACATAGTAAGCACTCAGTTTAATGAGCTGTCGTTACTTTGATCCAATTCAAATGCAGTTGTGCATTTCAAACCAGCCTTGAACCTGGTCTGTTGGGAGCAGTTAAGTTTCTGTACCAGACATTTATGTACAGAGCTGCAGTCTGTGGTTATTTAGTAAACCCTTAAATGTTATAGCATGTAGGCATTTATCTTCACTTTTATGTTTCCTATCTCTTTGTTGAGGTCCTCACTGAGATCACTGAGCATTCTTATAACCAGTGTTTTGAACTCTGCATCTGGTAGATTGCTTTTCTCCATTTTGTTTAGTTCTTTTCCTGGAGTCTTGTTCTGTTCTTTCATTTGGGACGTGTTTCTTTGTCTCATTTTGTTTGGCTTCCTGTGATTGTTTTCATGTGTTAGGTAGAGCTGATGTGTCTCCAGTCTTGATAGAGTGGCCTTTGGTAATAGGTGTCCCTGTTCAGTCTTCCTGCTCACCTGAGCCGGACGCCCCTTGTATGGGTTATGATACCTCCCTGTCTAGTTGAGCGTTGTTTGCTGTTGGCATGTCACCAGAGGGACTGACCCTCAGACTGACTGTGAAGACTGACTGAGACTACAGTGGAGGAGCTGCTGTGCAGGGGTTGACCCCACAGAGGATTAACGTTAGCCGGACTCTGGTGCCTGCTGAGTCTGTGCTTTGGGTGTGTTGTTTGTTGAAGTGGTTGGGTGGTGCTCTGATGTGGCATGAAGCTGACTACTGGTTTTGTTGGTTCTAGGACCTCTTGGCCAGTATAGGCAGTGCTGGGCTTGGAGACACTCTGGAGAGACTAAGCTGTGAAGTGAGGCCTGCTGCCGCTAGTGCCAGGCTTGGAGCTGCTTAGCAAGGGGTACGGGGCACGCCAAGGCCACATGCTGCTTGTTTGTGGTTTTTGAACCTTTGAGAGATCTTAGGAAAGTCTGCAGCATGAGCCAAGACAGGCTTTTTGTATGCAGAAGCCACTGGAAGCGGCTGGAGTGGGCCAGCAAGTTGGTTGGAACAGGGTCTCAGCGAATCACCAGGCAGGCAAACTGTTAACCCACCTGTGCCTGCGTGGAAGAGGGCTCAGCAAAGAGACAATGGCTTGGGCCAGCACTTCTGTTTGGGAGAAAGCGGCCCCTCCAGCCATTGCCCTGATGCCAGAGAATTCAGTTCCTCCCTGTATGTCCCTGGCACCTTTTGAGTCGCTGCCCCAGCACTGATGTTCAGAACGAGAGAGTCCGAGTAAGTCCGTGTATGGGCCCTTTAAGAGGAACACTAAGACTCTAGAAGCCTGCCATCTCACTCAGCCACAGTCTTTGCTGGTTTTCACAGCTAGAAGTTATTGTGAGTTCTCTTCCTGGCATCGGAACCCTGGGCGGTGGGGAGCCTGATGGGACTGGGATCCCTCACTCCTCAGGGGGGATCTCTGCAGCCAGGATATCCCTCCCGACTCTTTAATTGCCACATGTTGGTGGGGGACCAGCCTGCTCTGCATCTCTGCCCCTCCTACCAGTCTCCACATGGCTTCTGTATGCCCTTAGTGTAGAACTGCTGTTCAGCTACATTTCAGGCAGTTCTCAATAATGGCTGTTCTTTGTTTAGTTGTAATTTTGATGTGGTTGTGGAAGGAAGTGAGTACAGCGTTTACCTGCTCCACCATCCTGACCACCGTAGGCCTCTAGAATTTCTCAAATTAGGTCAAAATGCTTTTTGGAAGGATGCATCTCGAATAATCACTTGTCAGATTCCTTATTTTTTTACTTTTTAAAAATTTTTCATGGGAAACCTTTCTGTGTAAGCATAGCTAAGTGAAAGAATATTCTAACTCTTAAGTCTTTGTTACTTAGTAAATTGCTCTTGACAAACAGGAGAAGTAGAAAGGGAATAGTAGACGCAGAGGCTGAGGTTTGCTATATAGAGCAACTGCTAGCTATTGATTGACAGGAGAGCGTATGAGTGCCTCATGAATAATCTGAAGGACACGTTCCTTCTTAGTGCCCCTTCCCAGGGGGAATGCTCTTGGGACATGGCAGGACGTATCAGCCTTCTGCTTTTCTAAGAAACCATGAGTCACATACATGCTTGTCTCTCCTTAAGCATTTTTACTTCCTTTGGAAACTGGTGGAAGAAAAGGTTGCTATGGGTGGGCAGTGCTGTGTCTTTTCTCAGAACCCCTGCTTGATAAGCCCCTGTCTACCCAGGATGCACCTGACATGCAAGTTGAAGAAGGAAATATTCTTGCCTCATAATCTAGTAGTAAGAAAGAAGCTTTCAAAATATAAAATAAATTCCCCTTTAACTCTGAAGAAATGGGAGCGGTGTTCTTTAACTCTATATTGTTTTGATAGATAACAAAGATTTTTCTATTAAACATTTTTGTTCCAAAAGGACTTTTATCATTGTTCCAAAAAGACTTTTATCATTGTTCCTGGCTTGGAACCTGGAAATCAAGGCAAAAAGCAGCCGAGTGCAAGTCTCTGTGGAGAACAACATAAACAGATAAAAGATAAAAGGCTCCTAAATCGGCTTTGGACACTACCTGGCAGGTTTCATTCTGATTCCTCTGTACAGACTGCTGAGAGGCACGTGGTAGAGAACAGCTTCCTGTTCAGCCTGTCCAGCTGTGCTCATAGTTGTCCAGGAGAATCACTGTCTCCCAGCATGGCCACGTGTAGGGGAGCAAAGGCCTGCAGTAGCTGATAGAAACAATCAATAATTTATTCAGAGATTTAGGAAACAGAGCACTTGATTTTGTTCATTACAATTAGTATACTTTATGATAGCACCTATTTTTCTTATATAATTCTGAGATGTACAAAACAGAGGTATTCCTACTCTTAATTTTAAAAAATTTGTCATGAAAACCTTCATTGTTATCAAATTGTCATGTTTTAATGATTTAGAAAAGTATAAGGTCAATATGAGTTGTAAGTTCTGATGGTCTAGTGTATTTTTACAACACAGTCCCATCCAGGGCCAAGTTAGGGGTGGCTTTCGTGGAACTACTGCATGCTGTAGGACTGCTTCATGGTGGGGTGGCTGGAACTAACTGGAATTTTACTTCAAAAAGAACTTGAACTTATGTGTGCAGTGCGGGTTATAGTGGCAGTGCCTGCCCTTCATTTTTAGTTTATGCCTTTGTCTTGCCAGGACAGGAATTCTGAATTCCAGTTCTGGATGGCATTCATTGCAATCAGCTTGTAAGAACTGATCACTCCACACTTCATGGGGCAGCTGGCCCTGGATTCATTGCAGGCAGAAGTAAACCTAATTCTAGAACCGAGAAGGTAAAAATGGATCTAAATTGGTTGTTTCATCTACTTTACAATTTAAATTGAACCAATCTGAAATGAGAACCTAACTTTAATTACTCTGCGCTTGGAATCTGTTTGAAGCAGTTTAGCCTGAGCATATCTGAAGTGTAAATGACGTCATTCCCAAACAGCAAGGGTGTTTTTGAGGCTGTATCACATTTCAACTTACGTGCTCTTTAGTTTTCTGATTTCTCTTTTTGTAATCTCTCTCTTTATATTTACCTTAGTCAGGTTTTCTCAACCTTGGAACTGTTGATGCTGGGGCTACATACCTTTTGTGTGGAGAACTGTCCTGTGCACCATCAGGTCCTCTGTACTCTGGATGCAAGTTGCCAACCCTCTTCCAGCCATAAAACAAAAATGCCTCCAGACATGTCCAGATAGCCCCTGAAGGCACAATCATCACCCCTCCCCTGCATTAAGAACCACTGGTGCAGATGAAAAAAAAAGAGGTCCACAGACTGAGCCCCGGGAGCCCCCCCAGAGTATAAAGATTGGGGCGATGAGAGGGAACCAGCAAAGGAGAATGAAAAAAGAGCAGGTGGTGAAGTTGGAGAAATGAGAGAAAATAGTGTCCCAGAAACCAAATAAGGAAAGTGTTATAAAAAAGAGGGAGCCACCATCTGTGTCAAACGCTGCTGCTCATTAGGCTGCCTGAGTTGAAGACTCACTCAGTATGGATTTAACAATAAGACTGATGACGTGTGAAATCCCTGGATTACTGCAAATAGGAACACATATTTGATGTAGCTGTGACATATAAATTCAGATTAAAATTTGGAAGATGGTCACAAGGCAAATAATCTTTGTTATAAAAGTATAAGATGGCAATTTAGAGCTTGTGCTTTGTGACAAGCAGTATAAATTGAGTATGTTTTAATAATTTCTAATAAGCTATTTTACAAATTCTAAGCCTTGGTGCCTAGTCCAAGGTATACAATAAGTAAGGTATATGCTAAGGTATGGTACATGGTATATAATAAGTAGGAAATATGATATTATATGCTATCAGTAAGAGCTCAAGTACTGATATTTTGAGTTTAAATATTCATGAGTGGCTTCAGAACAATTCATAAAAGTGTGACTCTGTGCTTGCATTCGTTCTAAAACGGTTTCTTGAGTCGGAAGGAAGAGGCTGACTTTGGATCTAGCAAAACAAGAATAGCGATGAAAGGTTTTCCAACAGTAGAGCATTGCTGTGTGTGTTGCAGTAAAAAAATGGCTTTAGACCTGACTGTTACTCAGGTTAGCCCATGTGGTAAGATGAATAACAGCCCCCCCAAAGATGGCCATGTCTGAATCCCTGGAACTTGAGAATATGTTACCTTACACAGCAGAAGAGACCTTGCACATGTGTGATTAGGTTAAAGAATTTGAGCTGAGGAGATTCTTCCGGAGTCATCTGGGCCCAGTGCCCTTTAGCCTGGAGAATGTTTCCAGACCACGGTACTGCATTATCCCTTGGGCCCAATGTATTTACAAGGGTCAGAGTCAGAGAAGGCGATGTGGTGACACAGGGCTGGAGAAGATGATAGGATCCTGGAAACAGGTCAGAACAGTGTTTTGCAGATGAAGAAAGAGACAGGGATTGCAGGCAGACTCTAAATGCTGGAAAAGTCAAGAAAACAGATTTCACCCTAGAACCTCGGGAAGGAACGCAGTCCTGAGAACACTTTCATCTTAGCCCCATAAAACTCATTTTAGGATTCTGACCTCCAAAACTATAAAATATTAAATTCACTTTGTGTTAAGCCACTGAGTTTGTAGGAGTTTGTTACAGCAGCAACAGGAAAATAATACAATCCAATTCAGAAGGCAAGTTTTCCTCATTATCAGGGTTCTCAGCATTAGTCTGTGGGCCTTACCTTAGGTCAGTGAATGAGCCTTCTGATTCTGAAGGAGCAGTGTGAATACGCTAATCAAAATCTTGCCACATTATCATTTTCAAGAGCAAAATGGAATTGATCATCATTTCTTGGGTGATTGGGTGGTATGGGTAAAAAAAAAAAAAAGTCTGTCATTTTTACTACCTTGTTACTAAGATAGTTAATCTTGTCATCGCTAGTTTTTACACAGGCTTAGTTTCTTGTGTAGATTTGATTTTGGGGACAAAAATTATTTGTGACTTATACCATGAAATAATGTTCATCACCGCTGCGCTATTTTCTCCCTCATCCAGAAATTGCACTTGGGGCATATTTTCTTACTGCTTTCCCTCCCCGCTTTCAACAATTACATCCAGGGGAAAGTTAGTGTAACAGTGTGTTGAGCCACCCAAGTTATCGTGAAAACATGTAATTTTTTCTTGGTAGTATTTTTTAGCTTCTTTACAGTTGTCTGAAGCAACGAGTGTAAACTGAAACTTTTTTAAAAATATGGGTTTTATTTGTTTTTTTTTTAGAGAGAGGGGAAAGGAGGGAGAAAGAGAGGAAGAGAAAGACCAGTGTACGAGAATCAGTTGTCGATCCCAGGACCCCAACTAGGGACATAGCCCTCAACCAAGGCATCTGTCCTGACCAGGACCCTTCAGTTCACAGGCCAGCGCTCAATTCACTGAACCGCACCAGTCATGCCTAAAAGTCTTTATAAATATAAGGAAATGGATCATCTTTCAGTCCAAATGTTTGGCCCTTGAGGAGAAGAAGAAAGCACTCTCAGATTTGGAGATGTTGTTGCTGTTTATATAGTTATCTGTGCAGCTGGCATTTTGATTTAAATCTGGGAAAATTCTGTCTGAATTGGACTTAATTTTGTAAACAGAAAATCCGCTTTCCATTCCATTGTAGTGTTTTTTGCACTTGTAGTTTCCATCTGCAGCTCTCAGATAAATCTGTTATCTACAGAACATTCAGGGCTTCTTCAGGATGAAGACAAGCAGGGAAAAGATTGTTTTATTTGACTCTAATTTTTATTTTTATATTTTTAAAATATTTTCTATTTCTGTGGTTAGGAGGCCCTTATTGGGGATAACAAGATTTTTCTTTTTTTTTTTTTAAGTTTGCAGCCTCGACACAGGTCTCTAATTATATGTTGTACAACTTCTGGTTCAAGCAAACTTCATATTCAGGAAAAAACATCACTAACACCTCATTTATGTTATGTAATAGTTTTTGAGACTGTAAGAGGTAAAGTTGAACCTGGTGACGGGAGTCACTCCACTGTTCTTTCTTAATAGGAGCCATTTCAGAATACAGTGTGCTTTCTGTATTATTATTACTGTGTTTTAAAATAATCTTAACGGGTGAGCATTTTTTCTTTGGAAATTCATAGGAAAGCCTTCTAGTTCTTTGAACAAAGAGCATTTTTAAATGGGGAATTAGCACAATGAAAATGCTGATGAAACCACTTTCTGGATATTATTTCTTCACGCTTCCTCTCCTATTGAGAACTCAACATTTTTTAAATGGCCACTAGACTTCAGCATTTCCCACGGTTAGTATCGGTAGCTGAGGTATATTATATAAGACAGTTACTTGGAAATTTTAACTTGAAGTGGCATTCAGTACCAGACAATCAGGATGAGAATATTGAAAGCAATACTGTCAAGCAAAATGAACCGTAAGTTATTTTGTCAATGTGGAGCTCATTGTTAGTTCGCTTTATGATGGGAGGGGATTTGTCTAATAAAACCATTGATACACTTTTGGCTAAGTTTTATCTGGAGATGTTAGTAAGCTTCACTCTTTCTAAGGAGATAAGAAACTACCACCTTCATCAAAGAAAGAATAAAATTTAATTCTTTCTATGATTAAGTATTCTCTAAAATCTTTGATTCTAGCTTTGAAATTGATTCTTCCTGATGAGTTTATGAAACCCTATCTTCAAAGATATTTTTGCATCTCTCTAAGATGCAATCAATACCTTTGACAAAAATGCACACTGACTCTATATGAGAAGTCAGGACACTGAGTTCAGGATACATTGGCTTCACTGAAATAATGCCACGATTAAAGTAGCAATGTGCTATACTTTTCTCAGACTGGGAGGCTATTCATTCTTTTTTGAAAATTTATTTTTAATTATAATCGGCATACAGTATTATATTAGTTGCAGGTGTACAACAATGTGATTCAACATTTATATATCTTACAGAGTTATCACCATATTCTTAAGTCAGTGAAACGTAAAGATGGTCTCCTCACCTGATAACCCCTGCAAAGAGCAGCAACTCATTAAAGAACCTCCTTCAGGTCACATGTGCACTTCAGTAGCTCATGTAACTGTGGATGCTGCCAATGTGGGTGGTGGAGAATATGCCCAAGTGTATTGACTTAGAGATGTAGCATCAGACTTCACCCACACCTGCCCACTAGAATAGAAGTAATCAAAGCTCAGTTTCTTTGTGGACAGATCCTTTTTTGTTCTGCCCCTTCACAGCTCCAAGACTTTCAGTGCTCCCCACTGAAGGCTTAAACCAGCACTTTTCCATTTATTTTTCTGCAAGCCAGTAGCATCCTCCCTCTTCTCTCACCCAACGCATGTAATGGTACACACATGACTCAATCTGGTCTGGTTTGTTTGTTTATTATTTATTTATTTATTTATTTATTTATTTGTAAATATATATTTTATTATTATGCTATTACAGTTGTCCCATTTTTTTCTTCTCTTGGATGCGAGGGCAACATGGCTGCGACATCTGTCACCCCATTGATTGCCAGGGTTCATTCGGCTGATCTGGTTGCCTAGGCAGGTGTCCCCTTCCTCCCTCACCGATCCATGTGCGTCCCTCCCAAAGCCGTGCGCTCCATTGAAGAGGATGACCCTCCTAACTAGAGGAGAGGACCCAGTCCTCAGTCAAGGGTTATAAGAGTAGCTGCACTCCCCTGCTAGAACCTCCAAACAAGCTCTCAAGGTCCATTTTTTTCTCTTCTTTATTCCCCTCCGCCCTGCACTCCTCACTCCTACCCCATGCCCCACCCTGCCCCAGTTCATGTCCATGGGTCATACATAGAAGTTCTTTGGCTTCTCCATTTCCTCTACTGTTCTTAACTTCCCCCTGTCTACGCTGTACCTACAATTTATGCTTCTTATTCCCTGTACCTTTTCTCCTATTTTTCCCTTCCTTTCCTCCGCATTGATAACCCTCCATGTGATCTCCATTTCTGTGATTCTATTCTTGTTCTAATTGACTGTGTAGTTTGCTTTTGTTTTTGTTTTCAGATTCAGTTGTTGATAGTAATGAGTTTGTTGTCATTTTACTGTTCATATTTTTATCATCTTCTTTGTCTTAGGTAAGTCCCTTTAACATTTCATATAATAAGGGCTTGGTGATGATGAACTCCTTTAACTTGACCTTATCTGGGAAGCACTTTATCTACCCTTCCATTCTAAAAGATAGCTTACTGGATAGAGTAATCTTGCATGTAAGTCCTTGCCTTTCATGACTTCAAATGCTTCTTTCCAGCCCCTTCTTGCCTGTAAGGTTTCTTTGAGAAATCAGCTGATAGTCTTAATGGGAACTCCTTTGTAAGTAACTGTCTCCTTTTCTCTTGCTGCTTTTAAGATTCCGTCCTTATCTTTAATCTTGGCTAACTTAATGATAATGTGCCTTGGTGTGTGCTTCCTTGGTTCCACTTCTTTGGGACTCTCTGAGCATGCTGGACTTCCTGAAAGTCTCTTTCTTTTGCCAGATTATAGAAGTTCTTCATAATGTTTTCAAATAAGTTTTCAGTTTCTTGCTCTTCATCTTCTTCTGGCACCCCTATGATTCAGATGTTTGAACATTTAAAGTTGTCTTGGAAGTTTCTAAGCCTCTCCTCATTTTTTTTTGAATTCTTGTTTCTTCATTCTGTTCCAGTTGGAAGTTTGTTTCTTCCTTTTGTTCCAAATCATTGATTTGAGTCCCAGTTTCCTTCCCTTCACTGTTAGTTCCCTGTATATTTTTCTTTATTTCACTTTGCATAGCCTTTACTTTTTCCTCTATTTTGTGACCATACTCAACCATGTTTGTCAGCATCCTGATTACCAATGTTTTGAACTCTGCATCTGATAGGTTGTCTATTTCTTCATCACTTAGTCCTATTTTGGGAGCTTTGATGTGTTCTTTCATTTGGGCAATATTTTTTGTCTTGGTGTGCCTTTTACATTGTAAAGGATGGAGCCTTAGATATTTGCCAGGGCATTGTGGCAGTGTATGTGGGGGAGTAGTCAGAGAGGGAACAGTGCTGCTTGCTCCCCTCTCGACTGGCTTTCAGTCACTTCCCCTGCTACCCACAAGCAAGTTGGGCCCTTCTGGTCCTGATCCCCAGGTGGGTAGGTTTGTGTACATTCTAGGACCCTGTGGGTCTCTCCAGTGGACTCTCCTGGGAGGCTGGGAGTTTCTCCCACGGCTGTAACCCACGGGATGCTGCTGCCTCTTCCCATCCTAAATGCCTCTTGCCTCTGTCCTTTTATCCAAAGCCTTAGGAGTCTACCTCACAGCCCTCTTTCCACAGAGCATTTTCTCATGACACTTATATCTCCCTCCTCATAATTTTTATCAAACATTTTTAATTTTAACACAGTTTTTTCTAACTAGATTAGCTGAGGCAGATTTTACTTTTACACAGGGATTGGGTTATTATTTATTTTTTCATTCAATGGCATATGAACCACACTGCAGAGGAAAATGATAAAGTTCATTAAATTTTGAAAGGATTGATGGATGTCAGCATTTTTCATCAGCAACTAAAAAATATCTAATGAAACAATGGTATTTAATTAGTATCTTGCCATTTTATTAGATGACATTTTTGTTAACATTTTAAAAAATGTATTCTCCCCAAAGATCCTATTTTCAGTTGTAAAATGAAAGCCAACAAGAAAACAGAATTTATCAAGATTTTTAAGAAGGTGACAAAGGGAAAAAATTATGTTGACAGATATGTACAAGCAACTTTCTCTAATAGATCTGTTCTAAGAGAAGTGTATTCTCCTGGAAAGGGATAAACGTCTGACCAAGTTGCTGAATTTGGATCACGGTCCGCTTCAACAATACAAAACTGAGTTGCAAAAGAATGGTTTTCTTGCCTTTTTAAGTAAATAAATAAGGAGAACATGTGATCTTCAAGTTAGCGATTGAGAGGAAAGCAGAATGAGAAAGAGGTGCTTGCAAGTCAAAGGAGCTCATAAATGATACATTAGTTGGTCTTCTGGGTCAAATATAACAGACAAGAATAGCAGCCTTTACTTTAGTCATGGCTTTGTCTTGTGGTTATAAAGTCGTTATCCATTTGTATTAATTATGGACATATTTTAATTACATTCACAAAATTATTACTTGTCAAAATTTCAGAGCACAGAGTTAATTTTCAGTTATAATTTACTTGTGAGGAAAAATTGCTGGGAAATTCCGATTGTTTTTAAAATAGAAAGACGCCATTGAGTGAAATCTTAGGGATCTTGAAATCTCAAGACTGTGACAGAATCCAGCCCTGGCTAGAACTCCGACAGCACAACTTGAAAATCTCTTTTAAGAAAACCCTCCTTTATATTCGTATGAAATTGTGACCACCAGGGACATTCACTTTTTGGCGAAAAGGAGTGTGTTATTTCCTTTATTTCCTTCAGTCCCTGGGTCTCCAATGTATTGTGGCCTTAGAATTACTTTTAGAACCTTGAATTGTGTCTGACTGGAATCAGCAACTGAACTAAAAGAGAGAAATCTTAAAAGAGGCGTGGCCTCACCACTTAGCCGTTTTTCTCAGTGTCAGACTCTTCAACTTAGAACATGAAAACTTTCTGTAAACTAAGTAGCTATCAGCCAAAGCAGGAGCTGTTTTTAGGTCTCCTTTTTTATTTTCCCTTGCAGCTTAGTTTTCACAACTTGCTGTACCTTACACATGTACTGTAGCCACAAAACAAGTTTACTTAGACATAAAGGAGCTAAGGCCACCTCTTGAAGGTGTTCATTAGCAATTATCCTCTGTTGAAATGCTACCCACATGAAAGTTTCGCCATTCTCAAATAAACTTGTTTGACTCTTCAAGGAGAGCAAGTCTGCTGACAGAGATCTTGATGTAAATGTTAAAGAGACTGAAGCTAAGTAGTAGTTTCAGCTGAATCCCAGAAATTGGGGGCGGGGGGAGCATTTGAACATATACATGCTCTTTGAGAGTGGTATTCGATTGGACAATAAATACAAATATTGAGTAGGTACTCTGGTAAGCACAGAAAAAATACCTCAGGAATATTTTGGAACAAGGTAGCATAATGGAGAACTCTAAGGATAAAGCTATTATTTGGTTTTATTAAGTATGGAGCAGTTTCCATTATTCATATTGATGACAGAAATGGAAGGAGAAGATAGTGAATACAAGTACAACACCTCAGTACTCCATTTCGGCGCTCTTTGGTTGGTTGGTTACCTCGTAATTATAGCTACAGAGTCACCATCCTGAGAAGTATTTAAAAAACACCTACAGTCAAGGGTCGTGATATATAATGTACATTTAAGACTTACTAAAGAAGAAGAGTCCATGCCATCCAGAAGTTGCTAGTTATCTGGCAATAAAACAATGTAGTGTCACCTTGTACCAAGTGATGAAGGCTGGCCAGAATCTGAGGTATTACTGCATTACCACTGAGACATTAGGGAAGCCATTTGTCTACAGCAGTGTGCTGCAAGAATTTTTAAAACATGCGGTACCTGACTATTTTCAGGGGCACTGACCTCTTTTCCCTTAGACTGTCAAATTAAGAATAAAATGACAACAGCCAACACAGCAATAGCTGTCTGGTGTGAATGAATGAAAATTATACCTTTTTTTTGTCAGGCCAGCAAAAAATATATTTTTGGTGTGCCATGGCATTTTAGGAATTAGTTTGTGTGTGCCATGAGATGCGAAATATTGAAAATTGCTCATCATTAAATAGTAAGTGGGTAAGCAGCAAGTCATTATTCGTTTTGATTATAATTGAACCTTTACCAGATGTCAGGACCAAAAGGCAATTTTAATTCACCTAACCCAGCTTGCTAAAGAAAATCTTACCTTCTTCTAAGCAAAATGGAAAAATCATAATACATTCAACTGTATAAATGATACACATTTTGATTACTCAGTAGAGGAGGTAAGAGTTAATACTTCCTTAAGATGGCTCCCTGTTATAGAAGAAGCTTAAGCTTAATTCTAAATTAACCCAAAGCATTATTTGAATTTTACCACAGAAGATTTATATAGTATGTAGCGCGCAACATTTTTATTATAGCATATCAGTTCACATTATTGACTACCTATGACCAGACATAGATAGCCAATTAACGCATGTTGATTTTTGGTAGTTGTGACCCATATTCAGTATGCAGCTCTGTGACCATGAGCTACCAATGTCATCAGCACCCCCTCTTGCCCCCAGTTCTGTAGAACAATGAAATTGGGCTCCATCTCTAAGGTCCCTTGCAATTCTCAAATTCTGTGTGTCTGTGTTAATTCACTTGGTGATCCTGGCTGTGGAATTGAAGGTTTGTGAAGAATCTTTAAAAAACATGTGAAAAAGAGAATGGTCCTTGCCAGGAAATTAGCGCTATGTTAGGACTAGTTCTCATTCTGGAAGTGAAGAAGTGAGACAAAAAATACAGAGGGAAGATTTATAGTCTTTTCTTGGTTGTTCGAGGTGTATCATTTATTTTCCCCTTAATGGCTAGAATGAGAGGATCATATAGAGACACTCATTTAATTTGATTCATAATTTCAAGTAACACAGTCTAACCAAAACCAAAACTTAAATTAGATTGACCAAGCAATTATTTGTTCTCTGGGAAGTAAAAGGGGATTGGATCAAAGTGTCCCATGCCCAGCATGTGAAAACATGAATGTGTGGAGATTCCCCTTCCTTTACTCACAGTTAGACAAGGTACTACACAGTTACACGGTGATCATGGAATTCTTAAGAATTCGTAGGAAGGCTTATTAAGGAACTCGCACATGCGTGTAAGAGAGCACGTCAGGCACATCCTTCCTCCCCGTCCCTGAAAGTTTACCACAAGAAAGCAGGGAGATCTCAGGTTACTTAACCTGTAAGCCGGGATCCTTGGCCATAAAATGATGATAACACTTTGCCCGCATCAGGGATGATTAGAAAGATTAAATGAGAAATATTTTAAGCACTATTTTTACATATAGGAATCACTTCCTAAATCATAATACTATGTTTATGTTCACTTCTCATTACTTTTATCATTTTAAAAAGAATATGGACTATTTGATATTACTATTGCTTACATTAACTTGATAGAATTTTGTTTTTCTTTAGTGAGTCCTACATGAGTGTAGTGCGCATAGTGATTCTGACTCTAAAAGTAATGCTGTACACCTGCAAGGTTCAAGATGCGAAATGATAGGTATACGTGTGGCCCAAACTGCTTTCTTCTTGAAATGTTCGATGAAGTTTCCATAAATTTGTTCCACTTGTTCACTTCTGTTTGAACTATGGAAATAGTCTTTTTCTTTCTGGGGGGAAAAATGGATCGTATGGGGTTTTTTCTAACTATTTTATCCTTTAGTTATTAATGTATTACCAAGAAAGTACAACTGTAAACTTACTTAGTGTTTGCTGAGCAGCCATGTACGGAGTTATTTTCCTTGTGAGAAAATTTGATATGACAAGACTGTGATCACTCAACAAATATTTAATAAGCACTCCTGTGTACCAAGTCTCGTGTTTCCGAGAGTAGAGTTTGCAAACCTCAGTGGAAGTGATTTGTCCCGCCCTTATGTGTGGTTTGATTTCTGGCATCACTCACTTCATTTGGCGGTGCTCACCAAGTAGGTCACTTGCTCTCATTGAGTTGGGAGTGTTGCTTGGGTAAATAATAAGATCCCTCATGAGTCAGCAGTACGTGTCAGTGATTAAGGGGAAAAATGAAACATTTGACAAATAATGCTTTTCAGGTTCATGCATTTTGCTATTTGTATTATGCCTTGTAACTTTCATCCCTTTCATTTTAATCTAATCAAGTGGGGAATACCCATTTTAAGGGAAACATTGCTTCTTCGGGAAGTATGTTCAGGTGGTTAAATTATTTACAAGGCCTCTGTTACTTTTTATTGAATTAATTCTCTATAGAAGCTTTTCTTCTTTTTGGCATTATCAATACTATTGTACACTTCTCCTTGGCACAGTAGTGAGCCAGCAGGACCTGGAGATTCTATTTGGTATTTCTTAGCCATTTCTGGTTAAGAGTTGCCGGTAAATCTGATTGCCAAAAAGAAAGAATAATGAGCCCCCGTGTTCCCTCGTCCCTTTTGTTAATCTTGTTTCATCTCCCCACTTTTAATATCATTTTGGTTCTGTTTGTTTCCTGGGACTTTTAAAGCAAACTCAAGACATAATTGCACCCATAAATATTAATGAAGTACTTTTTAAATTATGACTGGCAGCTTGCTGGTTTTAATAAAAATGTCTTTTTCAAATAAGGATCCAAAAAAGCTCTACCTATTATATTTGATTGTTACTTATCTCAAGTCACTTTTACTTTACAATAGTCTCAGGTTTGGGCTCCGTACTACTGATCTGTTGAAGAAATAAGTTCAGTGGCCCTACAGAATGCCCCACAATTTGGATTTATCCCCTCTATCTCCTATAAATAGGTAGTAAAACCAGACATTTGGTTAGATTCAAGCTCAAAGCTTTAGGCAAGTATGCTTTCGGTGGTTCTGTGTTCCTCCCTAAGAGAGGATTCAACAGTGCCTTGTTGCCAAATGGACTAAAAGTTGTCTCTTTAGTGAAGGGGCACATTCCCAAGAAAATATTTTCAGTGTTTACAAAGAAGGGACTGGTATAAACGTTGATGAATAGTGACTAAATAGAAATTTTAATGCATACAAAGTAAATTGCTTAGATTTTTTATTTTACAAGCTTTTGGCATTTTTTGTTGTTGTTCACAGGAAGAAATCTTTCCTGTTTTCTGCTCTGTACGCTGCCTTTATCTTTGGTGGTCGGCACGTAATGAACAAACGGGCGAAGTTCGAACTGAGGAAGCCTTTAGTGCTCTGGTCTCTGACCCTCGCAGTCTTCAGGTAGGTGTTCTTCACATCGCTGTTGAAATGCATCCCTTTCATCAGACTTGGTTGAAAGAAGCAACAATTGAGTATTTTATCTTACATCTCATATTTTTGGTTATTGAGTACAATGAAGACATAAAGCCATGTCCAGAGAGAAACCCTTCATTGCAACCAAATTTCCCACGCTATAACCAATTTCTTATTTTAGAAGTTCTCAGGCCGTCTTGTCCAAACTGTTCATGTAGTAATCAGATTGCCAGTTTATATCTTAAGACTTGAAATAGTGTGTCCATTTTCTGTTTTTATTGCATAAATCTAGATGAATGGCTAAACGGAAAGCCACACTGTTGAAGTCTATAGTAGAGCATAGGGTACGAATGTTATGCCGGTACTAATACTTAATCAGAAAACAGCACTCGGCCCTGGCCAGTGTGGCTCACTTGATGGTAGTGTCATCCCATAGACAGAAAGGTTGCGGTTTGGATTCCTGGTCAGAGCACACACCTACGGTGCAGGTTCAGTCCTTGATTGGGATGAGTGAGAGAGGCAACCCGATCAACACACTGATACTTCTCTCCCTCTCTCTCTTCCTCCTTTCCTCTCTATCTCTAAAGATCAATAAGCATGTCCTCAGGTGAGTATTTTTTTTTTAAAGGCACTCAATCATAACCAGATCCTGGTCATGTGCCTGTGTCAGTATCATTAGACCAGAGAATGTTTTTGTCTGCATTCCCCCAAAGCACCCTCCACCCCGTTACCTGAGGTGACTCTCAGGCATATGTTTATGCAACCAGTTCTTTGTATCCGGTGGAGCTCATCATAGCAGCTGCTAGGACCAGGCATGATCTCCCCAGGGGCGTCTGCCAGCCAGCATCCAGACTCATTCCTGGAAGCTTGAAGAAGCATTATGTAATAATATTTGGTGATTTAGGCAAGCGCAAGACTAATTAGCACACAGCTGGTGTCCAAAAAAGTTGCCAGAATTCACCAACAGCATTGACAAAGGCACCTGTTCTGTCGGTGTTTTGCTCAGCAGAACCAGCAAGTTTATGACTAAGCTTCCGGAGTACGAGAAGTAGATATAAATATACTACAAAATAAAAAGCTATTCATTTGAATATTTATTATTTTATTTTTATTTTTCATATTACATATTTCTATTTTTCTTTTTTCATATTATATATTTCTATCATGAAGCAGAAATGATGGTATCGTTAAAAGCCTCATTAGTCACTCCATCTTAATAAAAATGATCAGGAAGAGGGTTTTCACAAACTACAGTGAGCTGTGTATTTCCGTTACATTAGTTCCCTCTATCTAATCAGTCATTCACTTACTGCTACGCAATACACTCATCTTGGTACATTTTGTGAGGTGCTATGTTTGAGGTACTCAGGATTTGGATCTGCTCTAAAGGCTTCTTCCATTTCAGTCTGTGTCAGGGCATGATTCGCTAACCCAAAATAGCATTTTAATTTTTATTTACATTTAAGGTTCACAGAGTAGGCCTCACCAAAAGGATTTTGATACTTGTGGAAAATATGATCTGTATCCTAGCGATGCCTTTCAGCATTTTACAGTTTTCAACATCCCTGAGCCTTTATCATTTTTTTCCTAAAACTTTAACACATATAAGCAGAGAAAAGAGTACCAGGACCCCTATGCTTTCCTTATCCTGCTTAAATAATTGTCAACACTGGGTCACTCTTCTTTCCTCTATGTCCTTACTAACTTCTCCTTTACCCCAAATTATTTGGAAAGAATACTTAAGATATGTCTGAATAAAATAATATGATTTCTATAAGTTAAGTACTCATTTTTTCAAAACTGACCACAGTATCATTATATCACCAAATTAGTAATAATTCTTAATTCTTGTGTGTTCAGGTTTCCCCCAGTTATGCCTCCCCCACCTGCTGTCCATCCTTTGAAGATTCTTACACTTTCCCCCCAGATTGGAGTTCTCCGGTTGCATTTTTCTGTCCTCCGTATTCCTTATTAGTTGGTAGTTAGATCTAGAAGTTTGGTTACATTCAGGTTTAATATTTGACTTTCTATAAGTAAAAACTTGCCTTTATCAACTCTTGGATGTATCATTCTTTTGGATGCTAGAGTAGTCCATCTTTGGCCAGTGGAAGTTTTTTCAAGTTGACTCCTGAATCCTTCTCTCACGCACTAACTAGTTCTCATAGCTTGGTTCTCCGAGGCGGGTGACAAGATGTTCCAGGCCAGACATATTGTACATTCCTTGTCCAGAAATGGAATTAGCCGTTTCTCTAAGGAGCCCTAGTTCCTTTGGGAGAGGGGAAATATTATTTAGAAACCACTGTCTGAGTACTGGGGATGGGTGTTGGTGCTAAGTCACCTCTTATATCTAGGACTTTCAGAGGCCAGAAATAGAAAATTACTTATTTTTAAAGAAACAGCCCTGGCTGGTGTGGCTCAGTGGATTGAGCACAGGCCTGCGAACCAAAGGGTGGCTGACTCGATTCCCAGTCGGGCACATGCCTGGGTTGCAGGTCAGGTCCCCAGTAGGGGCATGTGAGAGGCAACCACAAATTGATATTTCTTTCCCTCTCTTTCTCCTTCCCTTCCCCTCTCTCTAAAAATAAATAAAGTAAATTTTAAAAACTCACAAATTTTTAAATCCATCTGTAAATAGTGACTACTATAGAAGTTTAGAAATTCCTAGCTCAGGAGACATTCTTTCTTTTTTCTTTTTAAAAAATATTTATTCATTTTTTAGAGAGGGGGGAAGAGAGGGAGAAAGAAAGGGAGAAAAATATCTGTCGGTTACTTCCAAACCCACGACCTAGGCATGTGCCCTGACTGGAAACAGAACCCAGCAATCTTTTGCTTTGTGGGATGACGTCCAACCCACTGAGCCACACCAGTAAGAGCTTAGGGGACATTCTTGTGTAAGTTGTTCTGCATCTACTGCACTTCCACTGCATTTACTCTCTTTGCCACTACAGGATATCATCGATCTGTGAAAACGTGAAAAGAGAATGGGAACCAAACTTTTCAGTCAGAGGAATTAGAAAATCACTGAAAAGATCATTTTGTGTGTATTTTGCTGCTTAAGAATCATTTCTTTCCCCTAACTTGTCAAGCATGCCTATTAGTTTTTACAGTAGCCAGACACTCCCCTATGCCTAATTTTCAGATGCTGCACACCTGTTTATTCATGAAGTCTGACCACTGAAATTGGAAATTAATTTGGACATGCAGAGTACCTAAGCAAAAATTAAAATCCTATCTTCATACCATCTACTTCAAAAAATGGTACAGTTTTTTTGTATAGTTCAGCAAGAAGTTACCTGTAGAATATTTTTCTCTTTACTTTGGATGTTGACTGACTATACAGTTCAATTTACTGAAAGCTGTCGTAAGTACTGATGGAGTAGATAGAATATGATCAACTGAGTCTACAACAGGCCTGTAATAGATTCAGTTCATTTGAGAATGATCACTGTGGGTTTTGTTGCTGCTGCTGCTTTTACAGGTTCTTCTCATTGCCTGTACCTTGTCCCCGATTTCAGATGCACACTATCAGCTTCTGGAGTCAATTAGTCTTTACAAATACAACTGAGATGATGATACCACCCCTGCTTCCCGCCTACTTCCCACCCAACCTGAGGACAAGCATTTCCTTATTTGATGAGATAATGTCATGTGTTTTTGGCCCTAGGTGTTTGAACATTTTCTTAGGGTATATACTGAAAAATTCAGGTGATTTGAATTAGCAAATCCTTTAGTTGAAGTTGTTCCTCATGCAAACAGCATCGAACACTTCAAGGTGCCTGTAATCCATTCTTCTCAGTTATGGCTGAGTCATCAAATCGTATTGTTGTGATATCTCAGCTGTGTTACTCCGGTTGACTTGTGAAAAAAATACTATGTATTTATTTAAGAACCCCTTCTAGATTGGGGACAAATGTGTGTGCTTCTGATTCAAACAGCCTGTACCCAGTATCTGTCTGGCATTGTTTTCTTCTTGGCAGAATGGGGAGTTCCAAGGAGCCCTCTTCTAGGTCTCTGACCCCGAACAGGTCAAAGCAAGGTGTCTAGCCAGTGCACAGTAGAATTCAGTACCGCTTTGTGCTGCAGATTTGTAGGTGCCAATATGCACTTGCTTCAGATTTGCTTACTCCCATTTCCTGGTGATTCACACTGGCTTCAGTTGTTTTATGCCTTTTCTGCACAAAACCAGATGTTATATACATATTTTGTAGTTCAACTTCTCACCTCGTTATTACCTGGCCATTTTCCCTGTTAAAATTCATTTTTATATCCTGGCCATATTTTCATTTGTTATTAAATTTCGTTGTCAGCTTAAGTATAAAATATATTCAAGATTAATAGAAAATTACTTTTTCTTAAATGAGATTTCCATGAACAAAGCATTTAAATGTAGCACAGGAAATGTTCAGCAAATTATGTTCAACAGTACAGACCAACAGGTGCATGGTATTTCATCAAATCTTGTGATTTTATACGCACCAATATTCGATGTTGGAAGAATTATTGGCAATTGCTTTATTATTTTTAATGAAACAATTATATAGCAAATCCAAGTGGAACTGTTCAGATGAGAAAGATAGGACATTAAAAATAAACCATATTGAAAGAGTTAAGTACCTGACATCATCGCCCTGCAAAATGATGAAACATTTGAAAATGACAAATTTCAGAACAACTTAATCAGTTTATACTCAAGTACCTTGCATCTAGTATTTGGTTCTGTGATTGCCAAAAATGGCCCCTCTTAGTCCCCAGGGAACAGCACTACAGACAGCGATTCCAGTAATACTGATGGTATAAAAGAAATAGGAACAACTCTGGAGACCGTAACGTTGAGAAGTAAAAAAACAAGCTGCAGAATAATTCTGGGAGTGCGATGTCATGAGTGAAAAGTTTAATGACCCATAAATCAACACTACATTTTATTTATTAATACATTCGTAGTAAAAGCACAAAAATAATGTTTGAAAAGTTTAGGTTAATGATTTTTGGTTTCTGGGGAGACAGGGAGAGTGACGGGATCAGAGAGGGTCCAAAGGAGCCTTTCGTTCTTTTTAAGATTTTATGTCATTACAGAAAAGTCCAACAAGAAAAAGATAACTGTTTGATGGATAGCAATATTTTTAAGAAGTTGAAATCAAATAATACAAAAACAAGTTTTTCAGAAGAAAAGACAATTGTCATTTTATGTTTCTGGTTTACGTTAAAATAGAGCAAGTTAATATCAAAACACAAACTCTGCCCTATCGACACACACACACGCCCAATAACGGCAGATTTACGGTTAGACTTGAAAACCTTGTTTAGTTTTCTCTTTTCTGACAATGACCCTGAGTGAAGTGTGTATGTATACCTGAAAGGGTAATTTGGGGAACTTCCTTTTTCATCTGTCGTTCACCTCTTGAAGAGGGTCGTCCTTAGTGTTTCCACTGTGTACACAGACGAGACACAGGGTCTGGTGAACAGTCAGGTGGAGGTCAGCTGTTGCTCACTTGAACATTGTGAACCATCCCTTCTCATCGAACTGTTTTTTGTTCTTATGCTTGTCTACTTGAAGGTGTAAAATATCTTATTTATGTCAGTTCTTTGTGCTTTCCTTCCTCTGGCTTTTGGGTCATTTATTAAAGAACCTTAGAAATTATCTAATGCTTGGATTCTGATGCCGAATTTATATATTACAGCTGCTGTCTCATTTTTTAAAGAGAAACTAATGGACATATAGCAAAATATTCCTTTCTGAAGGCAGGTTGTATAACAGTTTTCTTTGCAGAATCAAGTAGAGTTTCCTCAAAAAATAAACTGCTGGAGTTTTTGTTTACTGCGGCACAAAACAATGGAGACTAGGGGCAACGCAGCAGACAGATGACACAGTTATTTGAAAGGCAGGTCCCAGAGTGATAGCAAAACACATTTTGTTTCTCTCGGCACCAAGAGAAAGGTGAAGCACCAACACCAAATTTAAAAACCAATAAACTATTAAGTCAAAAAGCCTAATAAATAGTAAAGGCCAAAAAAAGTCACTGCCATAGAAAAAATCATTCTTACAGTTACTTGGTACATCAAGAGCTGGCTTACTTCCTTGATGAGGAACACCATGCTAGTATTTTCTTAAATGGAGATGGCAATGTCTAGTCTGAAAGGCAATGGATTTGCTTAGCATTTTGAGCTGTATTTGACTTCCTTTCCACTTGAGAGCTGCCAAAATACCTGCCACAACTGTGCTCAGTTTGAATATCAGTTTTGTTATTCTGTTGCACCTATACACACACCCCTACACACACAGGTATTACCCAACACATCACAACTACACGATAAGGAAAACTTTCCCTCCCTGCCCCTCCCCTACACTTGGGTACGTAACACACAAGTCCACCCTCTATGCATTCTCCCAAGCTCCCTGGAAATCTGTTCCATCCCCGTGTTTTTAGAATCAACTACAGTAAAATGTTGCTTCAACGGAACTTTATATCAGAGGTTCCAGTGCCAACCCAGAGTATCTCTGATTCTCCCCTCCACACTTCATTAGCCATGCTGGGATGGGAGCATCAGTCATAGATAACAGAGAGGAGTTATATGACATAGGCTACTTCATTAGCATTGCATTTGATTTTTAGATGTCTAGAACTCAATCCTTTGCCAGAAGAGGCTCTAGTATCAAATCACAATAAAGTGACACTGATTGAATTATTCGATTCATTTTGAGCAATGATAAAGATAAGAAATGGCAACTCTCCATACTTTAAAAGTAAGATAGAATTTATAAACTGGGATTTATACAACCTGGTTTGCTCTCAACAGCCTTGGTTTTATGCCCATTGTCTTGGTGTAATTAACAATAATTCCCCTTTCACACTAAAAAATGTCCCAGTTTGAATGGTAGATGATACAGTTATTCTAATAACCCCCTGAGAAATTGTGTTGGCTCAATAAAACCAAAAAAAAAGTATCAAAATCATTTACTAACTTACTCCTAACAAGTCTATATTTTTAGTATTGACTTCTCATCTGAAACTTGCTCTCCTGCCCATAATATTTCCAAACATTTGCCATATCATCACTCATGTTTAAAATATTCAAATCAGATCCCTTTTGATAACCTTTTAAAGTTTCTCAAAATTTATCACTCTTTTCCTAGTGAACATCTTTAAGTCATTCAAAATATACAAATAGCTCTTTTGCCCTGACTGGTGTGGCTCGGTAGGTTGGGCGTGCTCCCACAAACCGAAAATGTCACAGATTTGATTCCCTGTCAGGGCACATGCCTGGGTTGGGGGGCCAAGACCCCAGCTGAGGGCATGCAAGAGGCAGCTGATCGATGTTCATCTTGCACACCGACGTTTTTCTTTTTTTCCCTCTCTCTAAAAATAAATAAATAAAATCTTAAAAGAACATAACTCCTTCAACCCACCACCAAGTTGTATAATTCTTCTTAAATATATTGAGTAGCTGTCTACTCCTCTCCATTTCCACTCTGCCCACTCCAGTCATGACCTTCATCTCTTTAGAGCTGAAGTACTGCGACCACCCATTGCTGTCTCCTGAATGTTTCGTCTGTCCAAGCTCCTCTACATGCCATTTTATTTCCCTGTTTGAACCTTAATTAAAACTCCTTTGTCTATAGATTAAAACTTCAACCTGTCCATAAAAAGCTGCAATCTTTCCTTGACTGACCTTTCACCTCTGCCCTCTGCAGATTTTCTGTTCCAGCCAACAGATGTCTGATCATTGCCAGCAAAACAAGCATACTGTGCACGCTCTCCCTTCGTGTCTCTGAGCACACTATGTATACCTCCTTCTCGTTCTCGAGTCTTTCTCAACTTAACCTTTGCTATTGTGTCGACTTAACTTAGAATGCTCTCTCAATAAAGGCCTCTCTGATCATTTCAGCCACCTCTCAGCTTCTCCCACACTTGTGGCTGTCTCATCATGCAACCAGACTGTGTCCTTCCTGCCTGGCCCACGTACCTCCCATAGAACACATGGGTTCCTGGAGGTCAGAATTGTGTCCAGCCATTCCCAGAACACCTTGGCATATACAGTTCCTGAATTAATGAATACAAATCTTGGCTACTTCTCCAGACACAGGGAATTGACGTTTTTAGTCATTTCCGTTGGTCACCCTTTATGTGTCTTGTATCAGTTGCCTCCGATAATACGTCAGTCCAGTCTTCATTTGGAATCTTCAGGATTTACCTGTGGAAGTACAGACCTGCTTCAAGAAACCTGGCATTGACGTCATGTAACTAACTGCAGAAACCTTCCAGAGGCCTGCGAAGCCCTTCCCTGTCTGGCCTCTGTCACCCTGACCTCCGTTCCTCTCCCCCTCTCCTCTTTCTCAGGCCACAGTGGCGCCTTGCTGTTGCTTAAACACCCGGTAAGGCTGCTCCCTCGGGGCTCTCACACTGGATGCTTCCCTCCAGCCAGAACATTCCTTGCCCGGATATCCAAGGGCTTGTCTCTCGCTTCCTGCAGACTTGTACTAAAATTTCGCCTTCTCATTGAGGTCTTCTCCGTGCCGCAGTCTAAATCACAATAATCCCCGCCTGTACTCCTTATTGCCCACGCCTGATTTATTTCCCTCCTTGGCACTTACCACTCTGTGTATTAGTAATCTCGTGCATTCTCTTCCCTCCTACTTAGTCCGAACTCCATGAGAATATGGATTTTTGTTTGATTTTCTGCCCAGTCCTTAGTGTCCAGGTAGGCAATTAATAAATATTTATCTTTTAAAAATAAAAAAGGGGAATGAAGAGAGAAGGCTTGTAGACGGTCGTTAGTAAGTCTCCTTTCCATTACTGGAAAGTCTTTCCAATAAAGGAATAGGAACAATGTTCCCATTTTTCCCTTGAATCCAGAAAATACCTGGATTTTTAAGTGTTTCCAAGAAAATAATAACTAGATGAATTAATTAAGTGCATGAGATTTTACTTGTATTTTAAAAATAAAAAAAATAAAAATAAAAATACCCATTATGAGGGAAAATTCCAAGCTCCTGAAAAGGGGGCTTGCTGAGGAAAAGCCAGAAGCACATAGCATTGCGCTGCTGTGCCGCTGGCTTTGGGCTCTGGCACTCGTGAGCAGGCTGCACCTCCTTCCCTCAGGGTGGGCCCTGACCGCATGTCGGTCTGCTGCTCCAGACTTGCCCGATGGTTCTAGTTCCTTCCATATTAAAGGGGGGCACCTCCTCACAGTGTAATGATCTAGTTCAAATAGGACAAGTGTTTACATTATACGGCAGTTTCTTATAAATCTAACACATACCATATAGACAGCCCAAAGCACCGCCAATGTGATTAATGAAAAGAGCTGCAGGTTAATGTAAGTACGGACAAGGAATGTCCTCTCAATCTCGCAGAAGTAAAACCCACATGGTGGCCTTTGTTTATTTGCAATTGGAAATGCTATATTTAGTAATTACTTTTTAAAAGAAACTTCTTGTTCTGTTTTTTAAAATATATTTTATTGATTATGCTATTACATTTGCCCTGTTATTTTTCTCCCTTTTATTCCCCTCTACCCTGCACCACCCTTCCCACAAGCATTCACTACCCCCCTTAGTTCATGTCCATGTGTTGTACATATAAGTTCTATGGCTTCTCCATTTCCCATAATATTCTTAACCTCCCCCTGTCTATTTTGTACCTACCATTAATGCTTCTTATTCCCTGTACCTTTTCCCCCATTCTCCCTCTTCCACTTCCCCGCTGACAACCCTCCATGTGATCTCCATTTCTGTGATTCAGTTCCTGTTCTACTTGTTTGCTTAGTTTGTTTTTGTTTTTGTATCTTAGGTTCAGTTGTTGATTGTTGTGAGTTTGTTGTCATTTTACTAATCATATTTTTTATCATCTTCTTTTTCCTAGGTAAGTGCCTTTAACATTTCATATAATAGGGACTTGGTGATGATGAACTCCTTTAACTTGACCTTATCTGGGAAGCACTTATCTGCCCTTCCATTGTATATGATAGCTTTGCTGGATAGAGTAATCTTGCATGTAAGTCCTTGCCTTTCATGACTTGGAATGCTTCCCTCCAGCCCCTTGCCTGCAAGTTTCTTTTGAGAAATCAGCTGATAGTCTTAATGGGAACTCCTTTGTAGGTAACTGTCTCCTTTTCTCTTGCTGCTTTTAAGATTCTCTCCTTATCTTTAATCTTGGGTGATGTAATTCTGATGTGCCTTGGTGTGTGCTTCCTTGAGTCCAACTTCTTTAGGCCTCTCTGAGCTTCCTGGACTTCCTGGAAATTTATTTCCTTTGCCAGATTGGGGGGAGTTCTCCATTATTTTTTTCAAATAAATTTTCAATTTCTTGCTCTTCCTCTTCTCCTTCTGGCACCCTAATGATTCAGATGTTGGAATGCTTAAAGTTGTCCTAGAGGTTCCTAAGCATCTCCTAATTTTTTAAAAATTATTGTTTCTTCATTCTATTCTGGTTGAATGTTTATTTCTTCCTTCTGGCCCCAATCATTGATTTGAGTCCCAGTTTCCTTCCCGTCACTGATGGTTCCCTGTATATTTTTTCTTATTTCATTTTGCAAAGCCTTCACTTTCTCTTCTATTTTGTGACCATACTCAACTTTGTCTGTGAGCATCCTGATTACCAGTGTTTTGAACTCTACATCTGATAGGTTGTCTATCTCCTCATTGCTTAGTTCTATTTTGGGAACTTTGAGATGTTGTTTCATTTGGGCCATATTTCTTTGTCTCAGCACACCTGTTACATTGTAAGGGGCAGAGCCTTAGGTATTCACCTAGGTGGGGCAACCCACATCACTGCATTGTGATGCTGTATGGGGAGGAGGGGTCCCAGAGGGAACAATGCCGCTTGCTCCGCTCTCCCCCAACTTCCAGTCACTTCCCCTGCTACCCACAAGCAAATTGGGCCCTTCTGGTGCTGATTCATGGGTGGGTGTGTTTATGTACATTCTAGGACCCTGTGGATCTCTCCAGTGAACTCTCCTATCAGGCTGGGAGTTTCTCCCGTGGCAGCAACCCCCATAGGTTTTTACAGCCAGAGGTTTTAGGGCTTTATATTACCATGCTGGAATCCTGGGTTGTGCTGTCTCACTCTCCAGTTGTTCCTCCCATTTTATCTGCATGCCAGTGTGGGACAGCTCCGTCTGCCAGCTGCTGCATTGCCCGCCCAGTCCTCCAGCTATCGCCTTGCTGCTCATCCTCTTCATCCCAGCTGCCAGTCTTCGTCACTCCTACGGGTCCGGATGAATGTTTCTTATTTCAATCCTTGGTTGTCAGGCTTCCATACAATTTGATTTTTCTGGTAGTTCTGATTATTCTTTGTTTTTCAATTTGTTGTTGTCCCTCTTTTGGTTGTGCAAGGAGGCAAAGTGTATCTACCTATGCCTTCATCTTGGCCAAAAGTCCAATCCTTTTTCTAGTTTTTGAAATGAGAATTCTCTGAAAATCACAGAGAAACATACACAGAAAACCTTTATCTCACTACCACAGATATTTATTGTTAACATTTTGGTGCATGCCTTTTCAATAATTTAATGCTAAGCTTGAGATTCTTTTATTGTAATTTTAATTCTTTGTAATCTATATTTGAGTTTGGACAAAAGTGTGACTTCGGTGATATGTTTGTATTGCCAGTGCTATAATAACTTGAAACAGCTGATATGTAAGACATTTTAAATCATTTCACCAAAATGAATTTGTGTTTAAATAGATGGAATCCTATAACTTTTCTAAATCTTGCGTGAGAAACACATGAGCATTCTTGAAGTGATTGCACAGTAGTTTAGGATTTAAGTAAAATAACCCCTGAAGCATTTGTTAAGGATTATTTTGAGTAAGACTGAGTTAAGGATTACTGTACTTACAAGCTTCTTGTGTTACCTCACAAATCCTTAAATGATCCTTCATGGTTAGCAGGGTTTAAAAAAAGACTACAAGATTTTGTACAACAAATTGAATCCTTCTTTTAAAAAAACCTTCAGACATAACTTTTTATGAAATTGCCTGAATGCAAAATCTGGAATGCATCAGATGATGCTGACATCTGTAATTAAGTTTAGGTAACTAGCACTGTAATTGGCTGAAGAAAATATAAAAATGAATAACCTGGGAAAGTATTAAATGTTTACTCTGAGAGGTCCGTTCGTGAGCAGAGCATAACTGACACAAGAAGAGATGAAACTTCCTTTCCTTCATAGCCCGCCTGTCCTCGCAGCAGGGGCATTAAGTAGGTGACGGTAGAAATGCCAGGAGAGCAGGACTCAGTAAAGAAGCACTGGTGGCTTGCCCAGGGTAATTCCCTGGTGTTGGAGAAATGAAATCCTCCTAAATATGATACTTTTTCCGTAAGAAACAGTGATCGCAGGCCTCCTGTGACCTCATGCATGAAATAATATGCAGTTCTTTCATGAAAGCTGTCAACTTTTCTTCTCTCTGTTTCAACCAACAACTCTAAGTAGTATGTGCTCATCAATTTTTGAGGGTGCTGTGGTAGTGACAGGTTGCCAGGATCCCACTTGTTTTTGCATATGAAATAGGGAGCCCACTTTTCTTCCTCGTGAACAGCAATTCTTTTCATTAGTGCTGCCAGTAGGTGGGTTTCATTGGTAGCTAGCTTTCCTTGGAGCTCATTTCCTGCCACCTGTTTAAAAAGCTTTACAAGTGGTACTGAGCAGTGTGGTTCAGTTGGTTGGGCATCATCCTGCAAAGCGAAAGGTCACCCGTTTGATTCCTGGTCAGGGAAAATGTCTAGGTCACAGGTTTGGTCCTGGCCAGGGTGCCTATGAGAAGCAACCCATTGATGTCTCTCTCTCACATCAGTGTTTCTCTCCCTCACTTCCCCTCTCTCTGAAATTAAATAAATATTTTTTAAAATTTACAAGTGAAAATCAGTGGGAACTAAATTGTCATGCTTGCTAGAGGCTATCCTCACTGTATTCACCGTTATCCATGATTTGCAGAGCCCCGGGATTGAGAATCAAACTATATAATTAAAATGATTGATTTGGGAGCATAATACCTCCTTGCTCACACACTGCATTTTCCTAACCATGTAATAAAACAATCGTTTTCTTTTATTTCTTTTATTTCATTACTAGTGGTGCAGTGATGGACAGAGAAGGGTGCATTTGTATTTTGTTTTTGTTCTGAAAAATGGATGCGCATCATCAGCTTAGGAATGTATGTGCAGGGGGATTAAAGTAGCCAGGAGAGATTGTTCATTGATTCTAGGTATTCGTGTTAACCCAGAGCTAGAGCAGAAATCTTCAATGCAGTTCTGTAGAATGGCCTGTGATTTGAAGAATTTATGAATCATTAGCTATTCAGAGTTCTCTTAATGCAGGATGCAGGGATTTGGGTTCTCTGGAAGAGATTAACTTTAAATTGGAGTTTTTATATTAGCTTGGTACAAAAAGAGAAAAATGCAAAAAGATCCAGGGCAAGGCCACAAACCTCAGGAGACAAGAACTGAAAAGAAAAATTTTAATTTCTGCTTTTGAAAAGAAAATAGTAAAAAAGAAAAAAACATAGTAAAACTCTAAAATGTTTCAATCTTGAACAGAAAGCCTGGCACTGAAGATTTAATCTCTACTTCTTAAACTGGTTTTTGGCAACTTGTTCATTGGTAAGACCAAACCCATCTTTCATCACACCTAGAAGTTAAGGAATCACACGTGAATGTTTTCTGATCTGCTGGTTGACACCTGTAGGCTGTACATAAACTTTTCTGTGCTCCTTAAGGACTTATACTTAAATGCACAGGGTAGAAGAACTAAGTTCAAGTTTAAGTCACCAGAAGTAAAAATGACTAATGGTCAAGATGGCGGCATAGGCAGACATGACTCACTTCTTCACACAACCGCATCAAAATTACAACTAAAATATAGAACAACCAAACTGTCAGAAATCGAGTTAGATGAAGTCTGAAATGGAATTAAAGAAACCACATCCATCCAGACTGGAGGAGGGGCACAGATGCGGAACAG
Source organism: Glossophaga mutica (assembly GCA_039655065.1). Taxonomy (NCBI): domain Eukaryota; kingdom Metazoa; phylum Chordata; class Mammalia; order Chiroptera; family Phyllostomidae; genus Glossophaga; species Glossophaga mutica. Next base: position 147,228,176 of record CM077303.1, on the reverse strand, counting down.
GCTGGTCCCACACGCACATGTGGTGGGTAAAAATTTGGGAGGGATGTCTTAGGAGTGAGAAGTCCCAGTCCCACATGAGGCCCCCCAGCCCAGGGTTCCTGTACCAGGAAGATAAGTCCCCACAACTTCTGGCTGCAAAAACCAGTGGGGATTGAGTTAGTGGAAGAAACTTCTGGAGTCCCAAGCAGTTCCTCTTAAAAAACCTACACATAGAATCACCTACTCAAACTCACTCCCTCTGCGCTCCAGTACCAGGGTAGAAAGGCACCAGTGGCATACAGGGAGAAACTGAAGTTTCTGGCATCCCAGTGTGACCCGGGGGATAGCTTTCTTCCTGTCAGAAAGGTGGGTAGAGGCCATTGTCCCTTTTTTGAACCCTCCCCCCACAGAGCCACAGAGCCAACAAGCTGGTGCCATGTCAGAAATTCCAGCAACCTGGCTACCACTGTTTGACCTGCCTTGGAGGTCCCCAGATCCTCATGATTATCATCATCATTTCTGTTATCATTTTGGTGACTGTGCTCATCACACAGCCCTGAGGTCTTGGGTAGGAGCACTTCATTTGTAACATTTATGATTTTCTGACTTTATCCAACAATGACACTTTTAAAACAATGTACGTTTGACAAGGAGAAAATTTGGCCTATCTAACTAACACAAAGTTCTCATTGGGCAAGAACCTTACATAATCCACAGGTAACATCAGCAAGCTAATTTCCTGACCCTCTACCTGCATCTCAAAAAAAAAAAAAAATGGGTATGAGATCTATTAGAAGTGAGTCCAATCATTAGGAAATTCAGAAGTGCGACACTAATCCGTATCTGAGACTGCCAGTGAAAGTGGAGACCAGGTTTATAAGGGCCCCTGGACATAGCTGTATCCAGCCAAATGCATGTTTTCGCACACCATCGTTTCCACATTCTTCACGAAGAGAAGACTGAACTTCTTTTTCACTGTTAATTTTGCCTGTTTAAGTATTTTATCCTAAATTAAATATATGGTTACTATTTGAAATGATTGTCAAAGTAACATTTGTTAGAAGAAGGGAAAAGTTGAATAGCCCAAACAAAAAAGACCTTATTTTTTTTTTTTTAAGATTTTATTTATTTATCTTTAGAGGGGAAGGGAAGGAGGGAGGGAGAGAAACATCAATGTGCGGTTGCCTCTTGTATGTCCCCTGCCGGGAACTGGCCTGGCAACCCAGGCATGTGCCCTGACTGGGAATTGAACCATGATCCTTTGGTTCGCAGGCCCACGCTCAATCCACTGAGCTACACCAGCCAGAGCCAAAAAAGACCTTATTTTTTTTAGTGGAAGAAGAAATGTATTGTAAAAATGCTGGCTACTTTAAATTGTAGAGTCCCTGCATTAAATCAATGCACTCAAGTTATGTACCCAAGTAATCCCTCGTGTTTCACTTGCTCTCCTCACACCCAGCATTTTGAGAAAGTGTGTTCGTTCTCATTTTGATTCCCATGAGATGCTTAAGCCACAACAGGCTGGTGTTCGCTTCCGTGAACACACGCTGCAAACATCTCCACTGAAAACTTCGAGTAGGAAGGAGCGACTGGAGTGCATGGACGCTATGCTTCAAAACCATCATCATCGTTTCCTTAAACGCTTTTAGGCAAAACCCTGTGAGATGTTCTAGAAATCCTAAATGATTTATGAAACACTCTTCAAAATCAGCAAAACCATATATTTGTAACTTTATTCAAAACAGCAGAAATGGGATAAAAGAAAAAACCAAATGACTAATTGTTAAGAACAAAAGGAGCAATCTTTTGCCTAACCAGAGCTACTGGAAATCACTTTGATTAGGAGTATTTTACACTGAAAACCAACCAGAAAATAAGAGCTATTTTTTAAAAAATCAACTCCTCCTTCACAAGTTTTAAATTAATGTTTCTGGATGCAGTTTCGGTAGCTATACAGACACGGCGACGGTGAGTTCTCTGCCGAGACATCAGTGACAGGTGCACACTAACAGGCCCATTCAGCTATTTTTGCAGAATGAAGACAGTGTCAGAGACAGCAGGGCTCGCAAGCCTTCCAGAAGTCTTTTATTGTTTCCTGTATTGGATCAACTCCAAAGTGAGAATAATTACCGTTTAGGACTGCCAAATTTTCAGGCCGTCAGATAACCCTGGTAGCAGAAAAAAATGTGAGCGAAGGTGCAAAAAGAGGGAATGAATTTTATTAAAAATATTTCTCATGTATGTCAGGAAGAAATTTTCTTAGAAGTGGTCCATTTGCTGTGACTAACAGAAGGCAAAGTAGAGAATAATGTGGTCAAAGCCACAGAAAATAAAGGAGAGAGAAAAATCAGACTTATTAAATGCTCTTAGGCTGCTGCAATAATATAAGAGCTGTGGGTTTTAACTAACTAGACTTCCTTGAGACCTTCCCATTAATTCATGGAAGTCTATGGAGGAGAATAGGAAGTAGTTCAATACTGAATGGGAAATTTTTATTGTTCCGAAAAACACCATTTTTCAAAAATTTTAGAGATTACGTTGATTTAAAGTGAACAGCTACCCTCTGTTGAAAATAGAGAAGAAATTATAGGCTTTTTTCTAAATCTCTCTCACAACAGACCTGAGGAAAAAATACTGTTATAGGGAGGTCACATTTTTAAATGGATAAGTTCTCTGAGTATTTCAAAATACTCAAATATTTCAGTACTTTCATAACCCAGAATCAGTTTTCTCATGGGAATAATTTTAAACACAACAAGTAAATTCACACCTAGTAGTAGCTTTTGATTATGTCTAACTCATGGTACTTCATCTGAAAGTTCTTGGTCACTGACGAATTTCTCTGTTCTACCACTAGCTCCCTACTAAGTAAGTACCCGGATGGCATGGCTATAATTTCCAACAGCAATTGTTAGAGTAACAGGCCAGTGGCCACCAGAGTAACCCTTAGGACTTCTGAGGTCCCTAAACAACAGAGTGGTTCAGAAAATAGTGGCCAGCAATGTGGGCATTCCTGTCCCCCACTAATGTGCCACTCCCGTGTGGCAGTGTCATAAGTGTTACATCAGTTTGGCCACCGTCTTTCAAATTATGTGATTCTTGAGTATATTTTAGATGTAGGAATTTGTATTCCTTAAAATTTTCATATTAGGCACCTCCTTATTAATATTTATATATCAGTGTTTCAAAATGTCCTGATCCAAACCCATATAAAATGCAACGTGATGTCTCTATTTTGCAGATGAAGGAACTGATGCTTAACGTAATTTAGAAGTTTACTCATGGACATACAGCTTATAGATGAAAGGATCGGGTTTATCCCATGCTCTTTGCTCACAGCCACACTGCTTATGCAACTGGAAAGGTCCAGGTGAAAGGCGCTAAAGCTGGAAAGACTGTGAGTGGCTTACACGAGAGGAGGAGATGATCTTACGAGCCGGCGGGGGAGGAGAAACTTGGCTGAGTTTCTCAAACTGTGTAACCTGTGGACTGTGTGCTACAGGTTAAAAATTCCATTTTCTGGGTCTTGATCCAGTGCTATTTAATTAGAGACTCTGGTGATGAAGCCAGGGAATCTGCATTTCTACCAATCTCCAGGTTTACTGTAATTCGAATTTCTATAATTTCAGGGGGTTTTGTTTGCCACCCTCTCCTTCATCCCCAAGTCCACAGACACTCCCTCTTTCCCCCTTACCTGCTACACTGACAACCCTTACTGAACAACTGAAGACTTTCAGATGTTCTGTAGCCAAGAAGTCCAGTGCACTCTCAGCTGCCCTGCAGAGGTATCAGACTGTGACGCAGGCCACCTGTGGCATGCTTGATCCTCACTCATGCATTTCTTATTGTGTCCCTGACCTTTCTACAGCCATTTTCTTCAGCACCTGGAGTACTAACTGGGTGCATGCACCTGAGATAACATCACTCAAGGGCGTTGTATCTCAGTTGGCTTCCGGGTCAACCCAATGCCATGGCGCCTGGAGAGGAAAGCTACTTCGTCTTCACTTGAATGGTTGACAGGCATCTCATGTCTAATATATCTTATTCTTCTCTATCAGGGTGTCTAGTCGGCTACACTGTCCAAATACATACCAGATTTGTCTACTTTCTTCTGTGCAGGTACACTGTTACTGCATTCTGCCCATTACTGTTGATTTGGAAATGAGAGCTGTAACATCCTTTTAAATATTCTCCCTGGTAGATTTCTTATACAACATAATGATAAATTACTATCATTATTTAACACTAATAATTATATATTAACCTTAATTATGTATTAACTAGTAATATTATTAATTATACTGTATCTTATATTACAACCCATACTCCACACAGTAGCCTTAGTTATCATTAAAAACGAATCACATCATGTCACTCCCCTGCTTAAAATCCACCAATACTTGTGCAGTGTAGTGAGGACACAATACATTTTATGATTTATTATTATTAATTAGTACTGTTACAATCACTGTAGCGTATGAAATCCTCAGAGGCCTCGCGGGACTCGGCTCCTGCCCACTATTGAACTGCATTCCCTCTCAGCGCCTGTCACTGCCGGCCTCGCTGCCGCGGCCCTTACGCATGCCCAGCTCGTTCCTGCTGTGCTGGGGCCTCTCTCTCCACCTGGTAGGTTCTTCTCCAGGTCTTATCTGGACCGGCTCTTTCTCATCAGCTCACGTGTCACTTCGTCTGAGGGGCCTCCTTTGACCTCAGCAGATCTTCCTGTCCCAAGTCTCAAGTCATTATTACCTCACCCAGTTTTATTATCAGTATGGCACTTAACACTCTCTGAAAATTTTAAGCCTGAAATTTTGAAGCCATTTTTTATGTATTTGTCCCTTCCTTCTACTAGAATGTTAGCTCCATGACAATAGGTTCCTTGTCTTTTCCTCTTTTTTTAATCCCTTAATCCTAAAAATAACTTTTACCTAAAGAACTTAGCACCTAGTGGACATAGAATTTTTTTGGCAAACTTTTTGTTTGCAGTATATCATATATACAGAAAACCCCGAAAATCCTAAGAGTAGAGCTGAATGGTTTCTTTAAAAAAGTGAACTCACTCCTGTGATTCCCCACCCGGGTCATGTCATAGAACATCACCAGCCGCAGGGCCTTCTCTGTGCCCCTTACCAACCTCTGTCTCCCCAAAAGTACCTACTACTCTGACTTTGCTCGTCAGATTAATTTTGCATGTATTTAAACTTCATATGAGCAGAATCATACAATATGTGCTGTTGTGAGTCTGAATTCTTCCATGCAGCATTATGTTTGTGACATCCATCCATGTTTTTGCATGGAGCAGTTATTGCTTTGTTCTCATTACTATACAGTACTTCATTTATATATTTTATTTCACTCCATTCTAGGTAGACATTTGGGTTGTTTCTAATTTGGAGATACATTTTATGATTTATTATTATTAATTAGTACTGTTACAATCACTGTAGCTGAGGTGAATATTTTTATGACTCTTTTTTTGTGCACATTACATTGGCATTTTTGGGGGGTCTATACCTCGGAGAGAAGTTGCTTAGTCAGAGGACTTAACTTACTATTGGGTTGGCCAAAGAGTTTGTTTAGTTTTTTCTGTTCAGTGGCTCTGGTAGTGCTTAGTTGTCTTTAACTCCATTTGAAACAATTTTGTTAGATTGTATTGTGACAGTTGTAATATCAGTGTGCATTTTAAAAAGCTTATTAAAATTGGTGAATTTTTGGGCAGCCATTTTAATATTGAAGTTGGAAGGAAATACACAGCATGTTTGGCATATTATGCTTTATTATTTCAAGAAAGGTGAAAATGTAACTGAAATGCAAAAAAAAAAAAAAAAAAGATTTGTGCAGTGTAGGGAGAAGGTACCGTGACTGATCAAATGTGTCAAAAAAAGCAGTTTATGAAGTTTCTTGGTGCTATTAACATTTTGGCCAAATAATTCTTTATTGTAGGGCTGTCTTATGCATTGGAAGATATTTAGCAGCAGCCCTGGCCCCTACCCATCAGAAGCCAATAGCAGGAGATAGCCGACATACTCAAAATATCCAAATCAATAGTTATTGGTGCAAATGAAAAATGTGTCTTTTATTTTATGGGAAAAACTAAACAGACTTTTTGGCCAACCCAATAGATCCTCCCAAGCCGTTTTCCAAAGGGTTTGTACCAGGCTACATTCCCGCCAACAGCATGTGAAAGTTCTGGCTGCCGTCCACTCGCACCAAGACTTGATGTTGCCAGTTTTCCCTAGTTGTAGCAATTCTGGTGGGTGGCGTAGTAGTTTCTCCTTTTGACATAAACCAGCCGCCTGGATGGATGACATCTCAGAGAACATCTTTTTTTCTATGGCTGTTGCTCATTTCTCAGTGGGTCCCAGGAGCATCCATGTTATGAGGAATAAAATGGTAGCTGTAGCTAGAATAAATTTTTTAATGAATAAACCCAGATCCAAATAATCTGATATAATCAGAATTCTCCGAAGGAATATCTGTGCTCTCTGATTTTGCTCATGTAGGGTACCAGATTCTTGTCACATTGTTCAAATAAGGTTTACCAGTTCTGATTTTCACATGTTACGGTACCCTAAGGAGTGCCTTAACAGGAGATTTCTACGGAGCTGCTAATGGGGTTTGTGAACAGTGACTGGGTTCATTATGATCCTATAGTAAAAACTTGATACAGCTTATCATATATAGTCATATATATAGTCACAATAAATTACAGAGATGCATTCTGATTTCGTCTTCGTTTCCATATACTCCATAGCATCCTAGTTGCAGGCTTTTGTACTAATGTTCCTCTCATCACCCATTTTTTATCTTTACTTGTAAATAGATTCAATTTATAGTTTCAACTGCTGAGTCATTACTGGGCGATTTCTTCAACTCTGTCCAGTGTGCGATACTGGTGCTCAGTTTCCTGCTTGGCGTGCTCCGTCTCTCCATCCTGATGCCGCAGTGGTTTCGTGCAGCACCACTCTGGCTGTAATAATTTTGTTCAAGTTGGGTTTCATTCTGCCATCTCTTTATTGTTGGAGACTTTGATTTATTTCAGGAAGTCATTTTAGCGTTTTTATCAGAAGCATGCATCACCTGTGTTTGGACTTTTCGATTTGTCTTGGGTTCCAATATTTGAAAAGTCATTAACTGGGATATCCACCTTGTGAGTGTTACTGAAGTGAATGCCCTAGGTATTGAGTTGGCCAAAAAGTTTGTTTAGTTTTTATGTAAGATGGCTCTAGTAGTGCTTAATAGTCTTTAACTTCATTCGAAGCAATTTTGTTAGATTGTATTGTGACAGCTGTCATATCAGCGCATTTTTTAAAAAGCAACAAAATTGGTGAATTTTTGTGCAGCTATTTTAATATTGAAGTTGAAAGAAAATGCACAACATTTTTGGCATATTATGCTTTATCATTTCAAGAAAGGTAAAAATGCAACTGAAACACACACAAAAAAAGATTTTGCAGTGTATGGAGAAGGTGCTGTGACTGATTGAACATGTTTGTGAAGTTTTTTGCTGGAGATTTCTTGCTCAGTGATGCTTCATGGTCAGGTAGACCAGTTGAAGTTGATAGCAATCAAATTGAGACGTTAATTGAGAACAAGCAATGTTCTATCACACAGGAGATAGCCAACATACTCAAAATATCCAAATCAGTAAAGTTATTGGTGAAAATGAAAAAGTGTCTTTTTACAAAAAAAAAACTAAAGTTTTTGGCCAACCCAATAATAAGGGTTTGGACCAGCAGTCATCTAAGGGCTTCCCAGTGCTCTCTTGGTTTAGGTAAATTTGCTCCCAGAGTAATAAAGATGGGACCGTGTGAGATTTGGGCTTGTGTCTACTTCTCTGGTCCTACTCCAGCCAGCTGGAGACAGCACCCATGAACAGAAAGCTTTTGATGACACAAGGAACTTAGTGGCTCAGTTGTAGTTCCACCTCCAGGAGACAAAGAAATAGGGCACAACTTGATCTAAGCATCCAGGAAGTGCAAGGTCATGGGATATAGGACAACCCTGGGACTCACTCTGTCACTTCCTTTGCTTAGGTCTTTGCTTAGATGTCACCACATTATTTTTTTAAAGTATATTTTATTGCCCTGGCTGGTGTAGCTCAATGGATTGAGCGTGGGCCTGCGAACCAAAGGATCGTGGTTCAATTCCCAGTCAGGGCACATGCCTGGGTTGCAGGCCAGTTCCCAGCAGGGGATGCACGAGAGGCAACGATACATTGATATTTCTCTCCCGCTCCCTCTCCCTCTCTCCTTCCCTTCTCCTCTAAAGATAAATAAATAAAATCTTTCTTAAAAATATATTTTATTGATTATGCTATTACAGTTTTCCCATTTTTTCTCCTCCTCCCCCCTCCTCCCTGCATCCCCCAACCCTCCAGCATTCCTCTCCTTAGTTCATGTCCATGGGTTGTACTTATAAGTTCTTTGAATTTTCTTTCTTGTAGCATTTTTTTACCTCTTCCCATCTATTTTATGCCTACCAATTATGCTTCTTCTTCCCTGCACCTTTCCCTCCATATTCCTCCCTCTCCCTCCCCACCGAAAACCCTCCATGTGATATCCATTTCCCTGATTCTGTTCCTGTTCTATTGTTTGCTTAGTTTTTCTTTTCATTGTTTTTCTTTTTTTCTTTTTTTAGTTCATTTGTTGATAATTGTTAGTTTGTTGTCATTTTACTGTTCATAGTTTTTGATCTTCTTCAGTTTCTTAGATAAGTCCCTTTAACATTTCATATAATAAGGGCTTGGTGATGATGAACTCCTTTAACTTGACCTTATCTGGGAAGCACTTTATCTGCCCCTACCATTCTAAATGAAAGCTTTGCTAGACAGAGCAATCTTGGATGTAGGTCCTTGCCTTTCATGACTTGGAATACTTCTTTCCAGCTCCTTCTTGCCTGCAAGGTTTCTTTTGAGAAATCAGCTGATAGCTTTGTGGGAACTCCTTTGTAGGTAATTCTCTCCTTTTCTCTTGCTGCTTTTAAAATTCTGTCCTTATCTTTAATCTTGGCTAACTTAATGATGATGTGCCTTGGTGTGTTCCTCTTCGGGTCCAACTTCTTTGGGACTCCCTGGGCTTCCTGGACTTTCTGGAAGTCTATTTCCTTCACTAGATTGGGGACGTTTTCCTTCATTATTTGTTCAAATAAGTTTTCAATTTGTTGCTCTTGTTTTTCTTCTGGGACCCCTATAATTCGGATATTGGAATGTTTAAAGTTGTCCCAGAGGTTCCTAAGCCCCTCTTCATTTTTTTGAATTCTTGTTTCTTCATTCTGTTCCAGTTGGATGTTTATTTTTTTCCTTTTGTTCCAAATCGTTGATCTGAGTCCTGGTTTCCTTCCTGCCACTGTTGGTTCCCTGAATGTTTTGTGTTATTTCATTTTATGTATCTTTCATTTGTTCTTTCATTTTGCAACCAAGCTCAATCAGTTCTGTGAGCATTTTGATTACCAGGGCTTTGAACTCTGCATCAGATAGTTTGGCGATCTCCTCCTCACTTAGTTCTCTTTCTGGAGTTTTGCTCTGTTCTTTCATTTCTTTGTCTTGGCGCACCTGTTAGGTTGTAAGGGGCTGGGGCCTTAGGTAATTACTGGGTAGAGCAACCCTCTTTGCTGTGCTGCAGTTTTCTGTCAGCCAGTCCTTCCCTCGTGGTCCCCTGCCTTGCTGCAGGGGTTCTCTCTGTCCACCACCACCTTACTGGTCTGGTTGACTGTTTCTTTAATTTCTTGGTTGCTGGAGTTCCATGCAATTTGATTTTCTGGCACTTTTGGTTGTTTGTTGATTTTAGATTGATTGTTATCCTCCTTTACAAGTTAAAGGAATAAACAGATGCATCAAAGTGAATAGAAGCCAGTGCAGCTTACAAAACATTCATTGAGAACATCTGGTTCAGACTGAAGTTTTCTGACCTACCTAGGGGATTTGTGGTGAGTAGAGTGGGCAGTGACATAGTGCACACCCACCGTCTGGGTGTTCGTCAGGGAACCATATTATCAACTGAGATCGCTTCTGTGCAAGACTCTCCTCACTTACCTTCAGTTCTGATAGACTCCACACTACAACATGTAGCATTTAAAAAGGAGTTCATGAATATTATTACAGGCATATCATGTTTTATTGTGGTTCGCTTTATTGATTGAGCGTTTTTTTACAAATTGAAGGTGAGACCCTCCACCAGCAAAACGATTACAACTCGTTTTATTGTAAAACTTTTTTTATTGCAGTGGTCTGGAACGGAACCAGCCATACCTTCAAGGTCTGCCTGTGTAGGTGCTAGGATGTAACAGATACCATTGTGAGGAAGCTACTCCATACTTCAGGGCTTAAATGCTATTTCTCCACAGAGGTCTTACTTTTTTCCCTTTCCTATTCTAAACTAGGTTCGGCTCTTTTACTCAGTCCATTTCTGTCTTCCTATATATCTCAGTTTTTATTTACTTCTGTTCTTTTTCATGTTTGCTATTGGCTCTTTGATATCCTTATAGACTAAAAGCTCCAACTAACATGTCTGATCTCTAAGAAAAAAAGAGTTACTATCTACGTAATATTCGGACCCTTAAATATGATATTATTTTATTATAAAAAATAATCTCAAGGATTACTGGCATCAGATTATAAATATTAAACGTGATCATCTAAAATTAGGTTTCCAATGGCTTCTGGAAAAAAAGCAATACAGGGGTATTGTAAAGCAAAATTCTAACAGGCATCCCTGTTAACTGTTTGAAGGGCTTTTCTCCATAAATACTTGATAACGATTAGTACATATCTGCATAACCTTTTTAAACATGTACACATTGGATCATACCATACAGAATGGTCTGCTGTTTAGATTTCTCACTTCTCCATGCAACTTGGAGCTCTCCCACATCAGGGCTAAGGTAGTACATTTGATAACTGCACTGTGCTTATTGTAATTTATTTAACCATTCTCGTGTCAGTGAACCTTCAGATTCTATGCTAGCCAAAGTTTATATATTACAAAACATACAATTTGGTATACTTTTGCAAGTACTGTATATCTAAAGGGTACGTTATATTTTCAATAATGGAACTAATATACCAAAAGATACACTAATGTACCAAAAGATACACTAATGTACCAAAAGATACATTAGTACCTTTGGTAGGTCAAAAGATGTATGTATTTTTAATTTTGATATAGACAATGTGCCGTTTCTCATGTGCCTTGATCCACAAGGTGTTTGGGAGACTTTCCGCTTTCAAGTGGAGACAATCTGATTAAAGATTCCAGTCAAGATAAACTGAATCAAACCTAGAAGTGATCACTCAGTAGAAAGTGAAATTGTATACTCTGAATTGTTATTGGAGGAATAGATGAAGTAAATTGTCAAAGGACTACAATGTAGATCCCCATTTAACTGCTGATTCTTAGGACAAGACAATTTATGCTATTATTATTGAAAAATGTGTTTTTAGCACAGGCTTAGATACTAACCCAAACTTAGACAGTCTGTTAAGGATGCCTGTTGTCAGGTGTGGAGAGGTTTTAGAAGGTGGGTCACACTCTGCTTACCGGGACGTGGTACACGAGATGCCATTATCTAGGACCACAGACACTGCCACCCAGTCTCACCTGTCGAGTCTAGAAGCATTACAGTGGATTTTTTGGTGGTTGTCAATTTGTTTAACCTGTTCTGGGATCAGCGAATATTCTTTCTACTCTGGAAACTGTCAGAGTCAAAGACAAATGGCAGTTCAGGTTTTGTTATCAGGAAATCACTGCCCTCTGTTTATAAAAAAAGTCTCTACTATTGAATCAGCTATTGCCACGTTTTGACAATGAACAAAATTTCATACCTTTTTTATTCTCTTTCTGATTCTAGGATATAAGTATAATAAAACATTTTCAATGTCCAGTCCTGGGAATAATTAATTGCACCTTTGGTTGTTGAGTTAGCAGTGTGGCAAGTGCTTCAGATACAAGAGCCTTCAGAAGCCCTGTTTTGATTCCAAAATACCTTGCGTTTCAATTGAGGGTCAATAAGGAAACAATGAAAAATGCAGTTCCATCAACTATTGGTGTTCGTATTGACATAATTGAAAGTATTATCCTAAGGCTCTTTCTTCCCGGAGCAGAGTTCTGGGATTCTTACAGTCATCACTGAGATATTCCACTTTGACTTCCAGATGGCATTACAATGGGATATCTAGACTGCACAGTTGCTCAGTCTTTTCTCAAGTTGATAAATGGTCAGGCCTCATGGTAAGAGCCTGGGTTTGAAAGAAAATTAGCCATCTCTTTCACGCTTCTTTATATAGACACCTCCTAGCAGTTATAAAAAATAAAAATGTAAAAGAAAAAAGCAATTACAACCTGAAAATGAGGTCCTGTTTTCCAAACTTGGCTCTAGATGCCCAACATCTCTTCATGTAGCACGTGGCCAGAGGAGACTCCCAGCCACAAACACAGGCACATTCTCCCTGTGTGATGTCGGCACCACAGGTCACACGTGAAACTTGTTTGTGTCGTGCATCTGCGCGTGTAGCTTACACTCTTAACTGTCCCCTGCAGTCCACTGCAGACATTCTGTCCCGGCCGCGGTGAGTGCTTGGTGGAAGTTGATGACGAGGTGTTGATTCAGTGAGTTGCTCTGTCCCGGTGCCAGTGTGGGAAAGCCTTGCAAGCAGCTGTCACTGCGATCATTTATGTTCGATATATATAGTCCAAACTAGAAGTTTCCTCCACCCCACCCCCACTCCCCCGGGGATCACGGCTGACAGTCCGATGAGCACCCTTGGCATCTCCTGGGGTACATGCATGCGGTGGCAAGTAGCTAATGATGAATAAACAGGCCCCTTCCAGACTGGGAATCCCAAACATGAGTTTGAGAAGATGCACCTCCGCTGATCGGGGCCATGGCTGACACCAGATCTCCTTACTGCAGGTGTCGAACATAGCTGAGGGGAGCGGAAGCATCCAGTTCACCCGCTACTGAGCCCACCCCCATTCCATCAACTGTTACCATCAAAGCTAGGCTTTGACTAGAAAAAAATGATACATTTCTCCCACAAATAAAAAAATTTAAAAAACAAAAGGTGCTGGTGTGATCCTACAGCCGGGAAAGGCGTGTGATGTCGTATCACCTTGCCCTCCTTAAGCACAATGGCCCAGACCCTCAGCCTCTTTAAGGCCCTAGATTTAGAATAACCTGTATCATCTGACTGAAAGGTACATTTCCCATGAACCAGATGCTTTTCCACACCAACAGTCTCTCCTGCAAGGCATTCTATGGCAAATGCTCGTTTCAATATCAGATTGTGAACTTGGTGGCTGTCACTTACTTTGTGACAAGTCGGCTCATAAAATAAAACACCTAACAATACAACACTTAATAACATGGATAACCATCAGTGCAAATCAAATGCTCTGTGTATCAGTTTCCTAAGCTTTTATTTCACCTCTCCAACCTGACACAAGGGGATGAGGTAAAGTGGTTGTGGACACTGAAAGGTCAAGTAAAGCAGCGATAATATGTAGTAACAAAAATAATACTTAATAAAAACTTACATTTAACACCTATATATCATAGCAGAGACTCTATACTAATTAAATACCTACCTATGTTGTCTTTTTTACCTACCTACCGTATTTTTGGACAAGACGCACCTAGGTTTTAGAGGAGGAAAATAGGGGGAAATATTTTGAAGCAAAGAATGTGGTAAAGTATTTAATAACATAAATAAAACAATATTTCACCAATGTAATTGTAAACAGAACTCAACAGCAGCATTAACAACCATTATTCCTCCCAGATTTGGGGGGTGCATCTTATAGTCCAAAAATACGGTATATTGTTACAAAATTTATAGAATTTGCAAGTTAGAGATGATTATCATTTTGGGTAGATGAGAGAGACTAAAAGAGGTTCAGTAATTGGCCCAGTCATGAAACCAGTGAGTGAGATCACTGGGATTGGAATTTGCAACTCTCATCCATTGGTGGTGGCCTGGAGTGGTTGAGGACTTTGGTACTATGTCCAGGCATGGACGGAAAGAGTGTCAGGATTGATTAGCCATGAGTATCTGCCCTGCGTGTAAGGATGGAGGGCAGCAGAACATAAGCTAGCTGCCTGTTGCCTCTTGCATCACAGTACCTCACAAAATGATGCTACTTAGGGAGGAAAAATATCACCTCTCTTAAAAGTACATTTTGGTAAAGTATCACAATCTGAGGGCCCAGTGCCCAGTTATAATAAAAAGCCACATGATTCCGAAGCATCCAGTGGCAGAGCTACTGGCTTCCCACAAATAACAATCATCCCATTGGCCACATAGCTCCCAGGGGCTCCCCAGCAGTAGCATTGTCACATCCCAACAAAGCGGCTTTGCCAAAGACACATAAGCCCCATGGCTGGCACCGACAGTTTCCCTGAGAAATGCACTGTCCTCTGTTGTCAGGCAGCCTTATTGTTCAGAGTTGAGAAAGTGAGGCTTATGTCCACATGTGGGACAATAATGTGTTCTATATTCTTGTTGTCAGCAATATTCTGGGTCACCATGATCTCTAAACTTTCAAGTCTGCAATGCTCTGAAGTGACCGTTTCTCACGCTAACCCTCACAGTTGAAGACACATTCGCCCCTAACTCAAATAGCACTTCTTCTGAAGTCTTCTAGGACCACCGTTATCACCAGCAGCAGAATTGGCTTATTGATTCTCATCACCACAGCATCTAGGACAGTGCTAATAAATCTTTAACAATTGAAAGAATAAGTTAAACTCCACTGATTTTTTAAGAAATTGGATGTAGTTAAACTACAGTGATATTTGTGATCCAGGCAGATGAAAAGATGGTAACTATTCCAAAGATACTTTCCTTGGATCTACTCTGATAATGTGCAAAGAACACAGTCAAAGTGTGTCATTTGTGTGTTTTTTTACTTTTGGTGTGTACAAAAGTCATTGATGTATCTCCCACCGGTCTGTGAAAACCAAATATTTGATGTAGTAACTAGTTCACCAGCACAATCTATGACTAGATGCATTTTATGGCCACGAAATGTTAACTAGTGTTCAAAAGTCTACTGAACATCAAGTCATGTGTGTTGTGTCTGCTGGGATGCTTTGGGTTGCAAGTAATAGAAAGCAAAACTCCAAATGGCTTAGACAAGAAGGAAGCTTTATCTCAAGAACAAGAAATCTTGAGACAGGGTCACTGAATGATTAATTCAGCACCATAGTCACATCTTAAAGGACTACTTTGCCATCCTCTCTGAGTTAGCTTTGTTCTCAAAGTAGCTCCCTCATGGTTGCAGGTGCTGCAGCTCTTCCAGGTAACACTCGGTAAAGAGCAAGGGAACTTGCCCCAAAGACCCGAACAGCCCTCTCCTTACATCACATTGGCCAGAACTGGGTCAGTGCCTGTCATAACAAATCATTGGTAAGGGAAATGGGAGTACTAACACTGGCTTAGGCAATTAAGATTTACTCCAAAATTGAAGATAAGGTCAACTTCCTTGGGAGAATCAGGAGTTGGGAGAATCTGAACTAAACCAGAATTCATTTAATATGGAGAAAGAGGAGGTCACTTGGCTCCTGAATAGGGAACCAACCAACTGCGTCAGCTACAAATGCTCAGGGGAGAGGCCACATTCATATTTTCACACTACCTTGCAAGTGCCCAATATGCTAATACTCTTTAATCTGGTGATTTCATATTAAAAATTAGCCATTATCTGGTAAGGTAAAGATAAAACATAAATTCAGATAAGACAGAAAAACCTCCATTACCTGACTTCGCCAGTGAAATTCAACTGCCCACTTCTAAATTAGGACAGTTTACTGACTTCAAAGACTTAGGTCACTCTATCAGGAGAGGGCACTTCTTTAAAAAAAAAAAGATGTGAGAAGAAGACAGCCTGGGAGTGAATATGGGAGAAAAGCTCCCCAAGAAGAGGAAATATATACAAAGACCCTGAAACAAAACTGATTAGATCTGAAAGTGCTGGAATGTTTGCCTCACAGTGAGCAGGAAGAGAATCTCAGGAGATAAGGGAGGACCTGCTGGAGACAGGGGCCATTAGAACCTGCTGGGTCTAGGATCCTGGGAAGGAATCGGGGGTTTCCTTCTAAGTGCAGTGGGAAGCCACTTGAAGGGTCATACAGGATCTACGATTATGAAGTGACACCAATAGTCCCATGCAGGATCCTTTTAAATGTTGGAAAGAGTTAACCCCATTTAATGCAGGCCGTGTGTCCTTAGATGGGTGCTGGGAAGTCCACTCCATTGCCTTGGCTCTGTGCTAAGTTGATCTTCGGTTTTAGTGCAGAATGCATGCTCATAAACAGGATAGCCTAGTGGGATGACTTATTCTGGAGCAACCCAAAAACATTTAGACTAAAAGATGGTACTTCAAAGAGAAACAAAAGTTATTTACCATTTTGGTGATGTTGCTGCTCATTTCAGTAGTTATCCACCAGTTTATCTCCTAACTGACTTCTAGGACCTTAGAAAGGGAAACTGGCAGAGAAAGGGTGGGCAAGCGCTCTCCCCAGATGGCCAGCCAGCTTTCCCTCTGGTCTCGGATGTGGTTTGCAAACTCTGAGGACTATATCTACGGGCTTCGGTCATAGTGGAGGCCACTGGTTCCAGTTGCCAAGCCCTTTCACACTTCAGGTTACATCACTGAGCTCAGCACATTCCAGAGCTCCATTTCCTTAGCAGTTCCTTAATAAAAATTTCATATGTTAGTTTATTTCTCAACAGTTTTTCACTTTGTCAGCAGTCTTTGAGCACCGCTGTCTGTGTGGAGGCAAACACATGACCAGACATTGAAGACAGTGTTAGAGCGGTGTTAGTCCATGGCTGTGGGGAACTCCAAGGAGGGAGCCAGGATGGGCTTCCTGGAGGAAGTGACAGGAGAGCTGAGCCCTGAAGAGGCTTCTTCTGGCTTCTGCAGGAAAGATGTAATGGACAGTGGAGAGATGTAACCAAGGACAGTGTGTAGAGGCTGCTGCAGGGGGCCAAAGAGAGGCCACGGAGGCCTGGGTCATCCAGATGCCGAGGAAGAGTTGGCTGAAAGACATGAAAAGAAATATCCCAGGAATAAGAGCCTGGGGAACTTGGAGAATAATTGGGCATAGGACAGAACTGAGACGGTTCTGAAAGTTCTCAGTCAACCCTTTCTCCTCCCCAAGGTTTTTAAGCTGAAACATAGAGGTCACCAGAGTTCTTCGTGAGATCCCGTCCAGCTCCATTCCTCTTGTCCACAACCTCTCTTTGGAATACTGATGACAAATTAAGTGGAATTGTGTATGCTCTTCAGAATAAAGCCCTGAGTTTTATTACTCTGTTCACAGAACATTTGAAGATGCTTCTGGGTAAATGCAAATTATTGTGGTGCATCTGTGCCTGTTTGGCCAATGGTAGGCAGACTTCTAAGTATGGTTAATGTCAGAAGTGAAATTATTTTCATAAATGTTGTTTCTTTTCTCTTTTCATTTGTGAAGTATATTCGGTGCTCTTCGAACTGGTGCTTATATGGTGTACATTTTGATGACCAAAGGCCTGAAGCAGTCAGTTTGTGACCAGAGTTTTTACAATGGACCTGTCAGCAAATTCTGGGCTTATGCATTTGTGCTAAGCAAAGCACCTGAACTAGGTGAGTATCTTTTCTCCTTGCATTTCCTCCCCCGCCACCTAATTTATAGCTACATACCCACAACGTTTATTTAAAACAAACAATTTGGCTCTGGTTGATGTGGCTCAGTGGATTGAGCACCGACCAACCTGTGAACCAAAGGGTCACTGGTTCGATTCCCAGTCAGAGCACATGCCTGAGTTGCAGGCCAGGTCCCCAGTGGGGGGCACACAAGAGGCAACAACACATTGATGTTTCTCTCCCTCTCTTTCTTGTTCCCTTCCCCCCTCTCTCTCTAAAAATAAATAAATAGAATATTCTTTTAAAATAAAACAAACAATTCAAAGGTCCCATTTTGTTGGTTGCAGTAAAGTTACAATTAATGACTTCCACTATCTTTTCCTCTCTCCCCTCCCTCCTTTTAAATAACTATACATTGTGTATATGAAGAGCAAATTACTATACATGGAACATGCAGATTTTCAAACCCTACTGTCTGCACGCTTGCAGGGGTCATAAATGCACCCAGCCCCTTGTGCACGTGTTATCTGGCCCATTTTCAGCTCAGCTAATATGAGAACATGAGAAAAAATTGCCAGCACGACCATTTCCAAGTCCCATACTAAAAGCATACTTCCTTTTCTGGAGCTAGGGCTCAGACTAGGAAATGAAGCTTTTCATTTGGGTACCCTCATGTTCTCATTAACAAATGCTAAGGGCTGGTTTCTGGTGTTGTTTGATTTTAATCACCAAAGAGACAGGCACTGGGAAAGTGGAATGTACTTCAACTTTTAGAAACCAATTTAAAAAAATTGGCTATATGTGTAGATTCCTAAGGTTTTGCCTCCACCTCTTAATGGGCTTCAATATAAGTATGGCACAGGCTAGCAGAAACAGTGGGAAACAAGTGGCCATGATTTGACATGGGTACAGCTCCCCAGGAAAATATCTTTATTGCCAGAGAAAGGGATCTGCTGGTGATCGTAAGACCTGCGTTCACCCACGAGCAGAGCCGACCACTGTCTCACAAACTGGTACATATCTTTAGGGAAGCCCAGCCGTTTTCTGGGTTTCTTAATTTTTTTATCTGGAATTAAGAATTGTCCGTATTAAGTTTAAAATACTTGTTTGTTTGTTTGTAGAATGTGTTCCCTCACCTGTTTTTCCTAAAAGGGGGGTTAAAGGTTATAAACCACCTATTATATAGGATACTAACAGTCTTTCTGTAACATACCCCTAGTTCACGTCCTGTGTCTGTTCACAAAGGACACAAGGTCTCTTTGACGGGTGTGTCAGCAGCCCACTCACTTTCCTCTGGGGGCAATACACCTGCTGCCTACAAATAGTTGGCAGTTGGTTTGAACTATTGGTGTGATTTTGTCTCCCCCCTACACACACACACACACAGAGCCTGTGTAGTCTTTAAATGAAATGCATTATTAGGGATTCATTCATTCATTCAGCCATCCATTCAATAAATTTATATTAAGCACTTACCAGAGTTAGGTATGTTATAGGGGCTAGAATGGAGTGGCTACATTATCTAAAAAGAAATTTATAACACAAATTTTAGGAACTAGGCCCCAGGAGGCTTTTTAAAAAATATTTGAATTGGCCCTAGCTGGTGTAGTTCAGTGGATTGAGTACGGGCTGTGAATCAAGGGGTCGCTAGTTCAATTCCCAGTCAGGGCACATGCCTGGGTTGCAGGCCAGGTCCCCATTGGGGGCCACTCGAGAGGCAACCACACATTGATGTTTCTCTTCCTCCCTTCCCCTCTCTTTACAAATAAATAAAGTCTTTAAAAAAATATTTGAATTGGTGCAAAATCTTAGGCCAGAGAAGTGTTTTTCAAACGTGGAGCTATATACAATGCCTGAAAGTCTGCAGTTATATTTTTAGGAATTTCAAAGCTCTATGAGAATATTTTAATCTTGTGGTTTTAGTTGTAGGTAAAGTAAAAGATTATCTTGCCAGATACATTTCTTTCATAGTGATTCTTTTCTTACTTAGATTCACACGTGTCTGTGTTAGATCATGTGGCCACTCTGGAGTTGGTCTGAGAACATGAGGGTGTCTTCTTCACTCCTGGGGTTTTCTGGTGTTTTTCTTTAAAAATAAATTGATACACTATTAATATTATATCCCACTAACTTCTAATTTATGCAGTATAGTAAGTATCCTTACTAAATCCCCTACCTTTTTTGATAAAGAACTGACTGCAGATGTATGAATGCAATAAATGCTTGAAACATGTAAACCCCCCCCACACACACACACATGCAATTCCTGAACACTTTTATGATTTACACCTTACTACCCTCAACAAAAAAAATTTTTAAAGTCATTTATGGTGCCTCAGTGCACCTGGCTCTTAAGCCTCAAGTTGCGACGGAGCAGCCTTCTTTGTTTCCAGAAGTGTCTTTACCCTGCAAGGGCAGCTTGTCTGTGTTTTGCATTTTCTCCTACTGTATTTGAGGGACTTAAGAATAAAAATGGGCCTTTCCACCTTTTGAAGGAATAATTTATCGAAGAGCCTCTCCAAGCATTCCATATGAGTCCCTTTCTTTCAGGGACATGACTTCCCAGCTGCAACTCTCTGCTCATTAAACACCATCTCTCCATTTTCCCCTTCAATAAACTCTTAATAGCCAGGCAGTCGTTCTGTTTCAGCAGAAATCACTGAGCTCACTTCAGTGAATTACAGGGCTACAGTCTACTAGAACAAGTGAGGGGAAGGCAGCCACCAACCTGCTTCGTGTGCCAGCGTCCTGGGGCGCCCACTGTTTGAATTACATTAAAACCTGCTGAGATTTGGTTTTGTTAAAACTTGGAAACATCTGCTCTGAGTCTAAGTCCTTGCTCGGTTGAGCTTGTCTTTGTTTTTGAAACTCTGACTCAGCAGAGCTCCAGCTAATTCTGTGAAGAGCAACCCAGCACTCGGTGGCAGCCCCACACCGAGCAACTGGTGGCTGTGCGTCTCCTGGGGATTTCCAAATGCTGAAGGGACACTTGGGAATAAAAACCTCATGCCCTACCTGCACATCTGGCTGGCACTTGACTGGAAATAGCTGAACCGAAGGTTCGAGAGACTGTGGTAGAGAGAACATAAACCAGGGATGGCCAAACTAAATGACATGGCTGAAAGGTTCCAGCATCAGAAGACCCAAATACTTTACAATGAGCCAGAATCCTCTCCACAAGACCCAGGGGACCTTTGGCTGAGAAGGACCCCTGTCTTTAACTTGCATTTCTAGGACACTGGAGCTTTTGACAGGCCTGCAAATACTATAACTTGTGACAAATCAAATGTGATAGTGTGTGGTTTCCCAGAGGGGAAAACACTGGGACCGCCAGGGTGGTAACTGTTGCATCTCGGCTGCACTGTCCAAAGGACTGTGGTGGTCTCAGGGAGCCCTTCTGGAACCCCTGTTTCCCCTCGCCCACTGGAAGCTCTCATTCTGTGGGTCAGTGGCCTTCGTGGGGACAGTAGCTTTGAGAGGGCATTGAAGTGGTACTCCTGAGAGGCTCCAGGGCCATTATTGAAAGAGACTCATCTTCATCCTGCAAAACTGTTCTGAAAAAAAGATTCTTAAGTGAATTCAAATTAATTTTATTTTGAAGTTATCATGACATATTTTTCACCCCCACATTCCCATATTAAATGGAAATCCCTAGTGTGTCTCAGGTCAAACCCAAGACCCCCTCCCCGTCTCACAGGAAAAGCACAAAGCAATTTCAGTTCCAGAACCATAGGTTCCACTTTCCATTCGTGTCAGGCTGTCCTAATATGGTCGCTGTCTTTTGTCTCCTGCTGTTCCCGTCACCATGAAATTGTTCTTCCTCTCAATTAAATTGTTCTCTAGACCGTAAAGTTTTAATATAAAAGTGATGACAGAGTTAAAATTAAATTTATAAGACTTTAAAAGGATGAAATGCTTACTACTTTATGGCAAATAACTTTTCTTACAATGTGTTTGGATATTGTGTGGGACTCCATTTGCTTTAACATACAATTCCTTGGACTTCTTGGACTGAGAACAAAGGTGGACTGGAAGTGTTGTGTCTACGAGAGGATCCGCAGAGGAAGGGGAGGCCAGGGTAGTAATTACACAGAAACAGTGGATTCTGACAGGCACACCAAGTAGCAGAGTTTAACACTAAGAAGTAGACACAGGTCTCCTAAGACTAGTTTTATCCCTTAAGTATGCAAGTGAGAGTTCACCACCACCATTGGTCATTATCAGCCTGTCTTATGTTTATAGGCATAATATGTCAGGGACCTGACATAAGAAGAGAGAAGAGGACTTCAAAGAAAACTTCATAACAGGTTCAGAAATGCAGCAACTGGCAACCTTTCTGTTCTAAACAAACATGAAGTAATGATATTTAGCAAATCAGTAGGGAAATAAGCTAATATCTACTGCTGAATGGAATGGGGCACCACCTGTATTGTTCCAACCACCACCATCTTTCCAAGGTCCAGCATTCTTTGACCTTCTCTTGGGCCAAATGTTCTAGGGTGCCCTTGAAGTATGAGGGATAGGACAAGGATAAGTACTAAATCTCTTTGTAGTTAATCAAATTGCAGAGTAAGAAGAGAAACAACCTATTTCTCCTTGTTATAGAAAAAGAAGTCAAGTTTGAGTTCATTTGCCAAAGCTCCTGACAGATGTTGGTTGCACCGTATCTGAGAACCATAGAGCTAGGAAAGAGAAGGAAGCATTTGTTTGCATGAACCCTCTTTCTGTCCCACATACCAACATCTCTTCCCATTTCTTTGCACTTGTTAATGGAATCAGCTGTATTTGCTCTTTATCCATTTTTTACGTGTTCTACAGGTTTCTTCAGAATTTCTAGACTTCTCAGAGAATCATTGCAGTTACACAGCATGTGTCTACCTGAGCAGAATTCTGGTTTCTGTAATACAGACTCCTTACCCTAGACACAGCAGTCTTTTTCTCCAAGGGGATAATGTTTGTGAAGTATTTGATAGCTTCAAAGAGCTATTTCAAAGTTAATTCCATAAAGATGTATGTCAGTCTCAGTTTTTTATCACTCGACTCACTGATTTAATAAAACATTCCCATTGCCCTCCTTAGCAAATACGGTCGAAGATGACCTTTGTTCTCTTTTTCTGTTTTTGCCTTTTGCTTAAATTTTGCTTTTCTAACTGCCGTATGTCCAGGTGTCACGTTTTGTAGGGAGCTTACAAAGATCCGTTGTTAAGGGGTCCTTTTGTGGTGCACCAGAGAAAAAGATGCCTGCTGCAGAGAGGCCCGGGAACGCTGTGCGGGCGCTTAAATTCCTGCACTTCTCCTGGTGGATAATCCACCTGAGACGAATCAGCTCGCCCTGAAGTGGGTGTTGGAGTCGGAGATCAGGCAACATTGTTACTAAAGTCCCTTCCAGATCACAAATGAGTAAGGTTTTGTGCAAAACACCTTTTGGAAAGCAACATTTATTGAGTTCTTATTGTGTGCTAAGAGGATCTATTGATAATCATTCAATCCTCAAGACATTTCCAAGCTGCTGTTATTATCCCCATTTTACAGATGAGGAAACTGGAGAATAGTGAGAACAAACAGCCTGCCCCATGTCACAGAAGTAGTTGGTATCAGTCCAGGATTCTAACCCAGTCCCCCTCATTCCCAAGGTCTAGGTCAAGGTGTACCTGCTTTTCATGCGAAATATAAAATGTCATTATGTCACAGTCCAGGGGCTCATGTCCATTCTTTCCCTAACTTTTGTCTTTCAGGAGATACAATATTCATCATTCTGAGGAAGCAGAAGCTGATCTTCCTGCACTGGTACCACCACATCACTGTGCTCCTGTACTCTTGGTACTCCTACAAGGACATGGTGGCCGGGGGTGGTTGGTTCATGACGATGAACTATAGTGTGCACGCCGTGATGTACTCTTACTACGCCTTGCGAGCAGCGGGTTTCCGAGTGTCCCGGAAGTTTGCCATGTTCATCACCTTGTTCCAGATCACTCAGATGTTGATGGGCTGTGTCATTAACTACCTGGTCTTCTACTGGATGCAGCATGATCAGTGTCACTCTCACTTTCAGAACATCTTCTGGTCCTCACTCATGTACCTCAGCTACCTTGTGCTCTTCTGCCACTTCTTCTTTGAGGCCTACATCGGCAAGATGAGGAAAGCCACGAAGGCTGAATAGTGTTGGAACTGAGGAGGAAGCCATAGCTCAGGGTCATCAAGAAAAATCATTGACAAAAGAAAATGGCACAAGGAATCACATATGGTGCAGCTAAAACAAAACACATGAGCAAACACAAAACCCAAGGCAGCTTAGGGATAATTAGGTTGACATAACCCAGTAAGTTTATGATCCTTTTTGGGTGAGGACTCACTGAGGGCACCTCTATCTCAAAGGACCACTGCTAGGAGACCCCATTTCCTCTTTATCTGTCAAGTTTAAGACAAATGAGAGCAAAAGTGAGTCAGAGGCAGAGAGAGAGAGAGAAATTGAAGGCAAACGAAGGTTATTAACACTATGAAAAGTATTTACTAAGTGTTCTATTTCTCTGAGGATGAACGGCGAAGTTTACTTAAAAACTGTGCGAGCACATGCACACAATCTAATCTTTTTGACACTAAACTGGAGCCAATAGAATAGATAAAAATGGAAGAGACACAGGGTGTATATCTAGAACATTAATCCTTTTGCAAAACTTAAAGCCTTTTTAAGAAAGGTTAGTAGTTGTAGCCCCCATGAGGAAAGATGTCTTAATCACCTCTTATGAAAACGGATATAAACAAGTATATTTCAACTGGTGTTGTTCTCTTAACAGCACAGCCTCAGGCTGGTGAGTTTGCCAAAACCAAATGGGGCACAATGTCCTTCCCAGGTTCTTCCTGGGAGGATGGAAACAATGTGGCCCAGTGCTGGAAGGAGCAGCTCCATCTCAGAGCATTTCTGGTAGTTTTATCAGTAATTTCTATTCTTAAATGAGATACGAAGCATTATCCTTGGTTCAGGTGTCCCAGGCTTTTGAAAAGAGTAAATACAGGATAGAAAAGGTGAAACTCAACTGAATGATTGGAAAATGGATTCTGTAGTACATGTAGAAAGGTTCGATCTAAGACCATTCTTGAGCTGAGAAGGGGGGAGAAGCAGGGAAAAGAAGTGAGCCGAAGACCTTTACAATGTATACCCTTACCTATTAACTTCACACATAGTCATAAGTTTCCACATGAAAATCTGTGGTACGGTCCATATCTTCTATATTTTTGTGAATTTCAAAAAAAAAATCTGCAGGGCCCTTTCCTGATAGTGAACACTGTGTTTCTGCATCATCTGCATTTGCTTCCTAAGCAATGTAGAGGTGTGTAAAGTGCCCTCTGCTGGTCAAGTGGAGATACTTCAACAAACGCTTCTTGGGAAGTTTGGAACAGTCGACAACAAAGGGCCCCCTATAGACTTATCCTCCAAATTTTAAGTGATACAAAATACACGTCATATTTTTGGCCAAATCAGAAGACATCTTTCCTGCTTCGAGTCAGCTTCAGAAATTTTCTAAAAAGGACTTTCACTCTGGAACTCAGAAAATCAGTTTATTAAGAGCCATATTCTTTAAAAAAAAAGTAGTTAATATATTATTGGTAATATTTCAGTCCTTTACAAGCCAAATAAATGTGTAAACATTCCTAGTATTTCAAAGAAACAATTATGTAAAGCTGTTCAATGTGAATAATAGTGTTCTAATTGGTTAAGTAGCTTCATGATTAGACAAGTTAGTCGAGAAGACTCCAGGCTTCTCCGCTGCGTAGATCATACACGTAGAGCCACATAGACGCACAAATGTGTGGCACACTGACTTTCAAAGCCCAAATGAATAGGCACACATTTTCTGGTTAGCAGAAAAGAAATTGTTGTTTATCTTTCTTGCTTTATTTGAGAGTGTACAGTAAAAGGGATTTTTTTCAAATTATTTTTATATTATTTTAGCTTTAATTGTGTTGTCATTCATGAAACAGAGCTGTTCTGCTTCTCTGTCAGAGATGACAAGGGCTTTCTCAGCATCTCGTTTATGTGTGGAATTGAATAAAGTTTTATTCCATTCTGTGTGAATGGTTTGAACAGTGAACAAAGAACCCATGCAAACCAAGTCATGACTGACAGACCTGGGTTGGGGGTGGGGGGTGCAGGGAGGGGAGCTGTTACATCTGTGTTCAGTTATTGTGAGCAGTCCGATGTCTGCACGTTGGTTCATTGATAAGAAGCAATTGATGGAGGAATGTATCATGATTAGGGTGAAAGCTGACAGTGAGCTGAAAAGACAGGTCCTGCTGTAACAACTAACAGACCCTTACAATGAAAATAATCTCGTTTTGAGCCTTGAAAATATATGAGACTGTGCAATAAGCTTTTTTTTCCTTATGACAGAAAATAAGCAGGATGATTAAACTGAGGAAAAGGTCGAATAACAACTAAAGTGAGTTTAATTGAAGGACCAGTTAGAGCTCATCTGTTTGATTTGATTTACTTGTTTAATCCATTGATTTATCATTGATCCATTAATGTAGGTTAGAGGAAGGAAGTGAGCACAAACCTTAAATAGACTCTCAGTGATTCCCAAGCACTTTCATTTTGATGTAGGTTCATGCTTGTGTTCACTTGTGAGATCATTTAGAATTTGTGTTTACAGGTTGAATATCTAATAAATAGTTGTTTTAATTCGCTAAATTATCTAAAGGCACTTCCAATGTTTATCATGGGAGGAGAAAAAACACATTAAAAAATCTGGTACTATAGGTTCAGTACAATGTTTTTAACAGCTCGGATTATCTGCTTAATTACATCAAGATAGGAGGCTCTATTGCTAGCCCAAGGCAAATCTGAAACCTACCAGAGAATTGACTGCCACATGGACAATTCTGCTGTCAGTTAACATTCCAGAAAAATTTGGGCAGGCAAGTTTCTATAGCTGCCCAACTATGCTGCAATCAGTTATCTTTCTAGTGAAGATTTTTCACTGCATTCCAATTATAGTATGGTGAAAACATTCCTGCATTGAAAACAAACAAATTCTTCATTTCATATATGAGTACACGCAATTTGATATACTAGGTCTGAGTATCAACCCAAGCCTGTGAGTTTGCAATGAAAAGCACTCTAGTGAGAAATGCTCTGTTCACAGAGCAGCAGGTTTTATCTGGACCTTCTAGCTTTACTTGTGAGAAAAGCAACTGCTATAGTATTTATACCCAGCGCCCAGCCAAAGTACCCAATGAATCATATATTGACGTTATTGTTCCAGGTAATTTACTCCCATCCTTCTAATCACACTTCATTACAAAAATTAGGCAATGGGCAGTACATAGGTACATATTGCTGAAGGGGGTGGAAAGCATTGATTACATCCCTGTCATTTAACCTCTGCAAAGTCAGAAAACCTCATTTAAGTGGGGTTTTTGTAGAATTAAATGGAAAAGCGCTGGTAGGAGAGAGACCCACAGAATTTAAAAATCAGATGCAGTATCCCCATGAGGAGATAAAACCAGTTGCATCCGAGAGACAAATCGCCTAAAGTCAATTACACTGGAGTAGAATATTCCAGAAGTCTGGCCTCATTCCCAGACTGCTGAATTACCTGGGAGAGACAACACGCTCAGGTTACTATCTTCTTCATGCTGGTAGAACAGCCTCTCCGAGGTGACTGTGTGTCAAACGACTGAGTCAGCTCCCACACACCTGGGCTTTTTTCCAGTTTAGTTAATGATTGTTTAACACGGTTGTTGGACCGGCCACATGCTGATGGGAGCGAGCTGTAGGGGAGTGAAGATCGGCTAGACTTTGCCTCCCAGAGTGCAGTGCTTCGAGTTGTGTGTGCGTGGTCCATGCCTGTCTCTTTTAGATACTTACTGCCCTGAAAAAGTTTCCATCCCAAAAAGTACAATTGTTTGAGAATTTCATGATGAAAGCCCAGAACTTTCTGGTAGCTCGTTCTTTTTGTTTTCAATGATAAGTATTTTGTTGTCAGTTCAGGATGGTAATGGAGCCTATGTCTGAACTGTGAGTCCTTGTCTCCTGCGACTTGTTAAAGTTGTCCTTCTGTCCCTTTTATACTTACATGCAACACTGATTCTTTGTGCCTCAGACCCATTAACATGAAGAAGAGCTTTTGCTAAGAATGCACCACAGTAAAGTGAGAGCTGATAAAGCATCAATACTCTATTTTGTGAAAATCAGTGGAAAGTGTTAGGTCCCAGTTTTCCAGGGAATGAACAGCCTCTGTGTGCTGGTACCCCATATGTAAGCCAAACCTTCTCAGACACTGAAAATTCAGGACTCACAAAATTGGGGGAGGAATAACCTCCCGGCTTCCCTGAATTCCGAATTACACTTTTTTAAAAAGTGAAACAAGTTCTAGCACTAAAGAGACGGACAATGGATGCGCAGTGGGTGTGGGCTCAGGGCAGGCAAAACTCTTGCAATCAGATACACTTCACTGGAAAGCCAAACCCACAACTACGTTGCAGTAACTCCTGAAGCATCTGGAAACGTTGCATCAGTCAGGGCCAAGCCATATTTGTAGCCCATTTAGGTCAGGATTTGGGGTGGGTGGGGGGGGTGGTCCTGACTCATGATGGTTTTTAAACACTGCTATTTTCCCAATGCTTAATGGCACTTGAGACTTTTTCTCCCAGTGAACCAAAATCAAGAAGGCTCCGGAGCTGCCTGGTAGCACTGCCCAGGCATGCCAGTTTTAGCCAGGTCTGCCTGTCTCTGGGTGTGTTCAGGCAGGAGGTTGCTTGAAAACCATGAAGATTCAGCCTCTTGAGTCTGGATCAGGTGCCAGGGCCTGAGTGCTGATAGAATCCCACCCGTACAAGCCTCACAGAGCAAACCATAGCAATGTTGGAATTGTTATTTTCAAGTGCTTACTTCATGACATTAAAAGAAATATTTTTTCTGATATATTAAAATTAAATAAAATTTTGATTTAAAATCAAATCGCATTTCTGGTTTCTTTTATCTCTTGTTCTGGGCAATTCTAAGGGGGCATCCAGGGCTCTGAAGGCTCCCAGAAAGGCCATTTCCCATAGGACACCAGCATGCTCAGGATCACCGGCGTGCTTAAAGGTCCTCAGTTCTTGAGCAGGGCCCCCAAATGATGTCATTCATCCTCAATACTACTCACAATCCCACGGGTGTCTAGCCCTTCGATGGTGTCTCATGGGTGTAACTCTTAACAATTCATGTTTTCCAGATCCTTTAGTTCACCAGAGCTGTCCTCATGGGGCAGACAGTCTTAAGTTGGGTCCCAGTTTGACAGATGTGGAAATTTTGCTCATTTATTCAAATGGCACAGAAGCAGAAGGAACATTTGAACATCAGCTTTTTTTACCTCTTAATTTCATTGTAGCTATTCAAAAATTTTAAAACAAAGAGTATGTAAAATTCCAGGATTAGGCAATGAACTAGAAAGCACTTTGTTACACCTTTGAACAAAGTGTTTCAGGCCAAAAGGGTTGTCTGGGAAGACATTTCGGAAGCACAGCAGCTGTCTCCTTACAAGCCGATGGCTGTTCGCATGGGTCATTCCTGACACCCATGCACTCGAGTTGGGAAAGGCTGGCCTTCCACCTCCACTGTTCTCGCTTGTTCTGTTGGATACTTTTTAGCCTGAATAGCAAATGGCATCCTTCGTGGCATCTCTGCTGTGAACAACAGCAATATTGTGTTGATGTTTCCATTTAAACATGTTATACATTTATATTAAAATCAAGAACCTGTTATTTGTGGAGGTTTCCCAAAGCCAAATTATGATGAACTTGCCTCTTTTCACATCATCTCAGAATAAATTAAGACAGAACTTTGTATTCCTTTGTAATCTATTTAACTTATGTTCTCAACTCAGGCAAAACTGGCCGAGGTAGGAGGTACCTTATAATGTACACAAAGTATTTTTAACTTTCCTTCTAAAGAAAGAAAAAGGAAAGGGAAGGAGGGAGGGAGGGAGGGAGGGAGGGAGGGAGGGAGGGAGGGAGGGAGGGAGGAAGGAAGGAAGGAAGGAAGGAAGGAAGGAAGGAAGGAAGGAAAAGTGTTAGAGAACACAGGTCCAAGGGGGCGATTATTGGCCTACCCAGGGACTCCAAAAACTGTCACAGAACAAACACAGGGGCCAAGGCTCATTATGTCAACCGCCTTAGGAAAGATGTCTCTCAATGCCAGAGATTTGTGAAAAGGAAAGGAAATGTTTATTTAATGCTATACAGACTTAAAGTAGTGACCTAATGTCTTCATTAAGATATCAAAGTCCTTTTGGATATCCACACACGCCCACAGTGCTTCCTTCTCGCCCTGCCCTAATTCGGGACACTGTAACTCAGGAAAAGAAGCAAACATCCAGGATCCAGGCTCCTGACACCGTCAGCTGTGTTTCTGTCCAGGCAGGATCTCTGATTAATCTAAAGTCATGTGGCACCTTCTCATGGCCTACTGGCAAGAGTTCTTTCATCCTTCTTCTAGGCAAAGTCTCTCCTGCTTCCCAGGTCATGCAGCCAAAGGGAGCACTCCAAAGCCAAGTGGTCCTCTTCTACCAAAGCTGCGAGAGGGTCTCCACTCTGCCAAAGCCATGTGGCTCCCCCTTCGCCTAAGTTGCAGGGAGGGGGTCGCCACTCGGCCAAAGCCGAGTGGCAGTTATCTGCTAAAGCCACATGGTGATTTTCCCTCACAGGGCTGCAGGGGTCCTGACTCTGCCAAAACCACATTGTTCTCTCTCTGGCCGAAGCCGAGTGACCCTCTCTTCAATGGCTGCTGTGTCTGGGTTTTAAACCCCCGAACCAATCTTCCTCTGCAGCCCCATTTCCGACTCCTCCTACAGTCAGCTACACTTGCCAGCACTTCAGCATCCTTCCAGCTTTACTGGGCTGCCATAGTGAGTCCGGGCAGGTGTGGTCCCATGGTGTGGAGCCAAGCATCTCCAAGCTCTCACGCAGGTGCCGTAAACAGGGGGAGTTGCCTTCCAATTCTATCTTGGGTGGAAGTCACTCCTTTCTCCCTGGCTGAAAGCATGGCCACAGCTATTTAACATATCTATGAAACCAGTTAAACGTTATGGATATGTTAAATGACCATGCCAGAGGTTAACTGCAAAGCTGTTGCTCTATAAAACAGCTCTGAATGGCTCTGCTCCATGTGTCCCTTCCCCCAACTCACACCTGAGGGGGAAAGGGCGAGGACAACTTATATGTCTTTCTAATATTTCCTGGACATTCTGAGTTCTGGGCCCCATTCCAAATCCCTATTTCGGGGCCCCCCTCTTGGCTGCACCCTGTTACAAAAGGAAGCAGAAGCAAATCTTAAGGAATGTTTGTGTTTTTGATAGCATTCTCAGAAACCCAACAGAAATGACTGCTCCATCATGCAGCTTCTGATTGTAAAAGGGTCTCATGATGCAAGTTTTGGAAATAAATGAAATAGGTATTAAAATATAAGAGCATTTTATATCACTGTCTAGCTAACAAAAATGCTGTACTTATGTAACTTCAAGCCCAAAAACATATAGCAAGCTTTCTAGGAGTAAAAAGATAACAGTGGAATCAGAATACCACCATTTTAGCAACATGATCACTCTTGGTTGTTTTTTGCTTTTTCAAAATGAATAAAAGTCATTATGCCCTGGCTGGTGTAGCTCAGCGGATTGAGCATGAGCTGTGAACCAAAGGGTTGCCAGTTCAATTCCCAGTCAGGGCACATGCCTGGGTTTCAGGCCAGGTCCCCAGTGGGGGCACACAGGAGGCAACCACACATTGATGTTTCTTTCCCTCTCTTTCTCCCTCCCTCCCCCTCTCTCCAAACAGAAATAAAATCTTTAAAAAAAAAAAAGTAATTAGAGCCACAGTGAGTGTCCTAAGTCCATGGCCAGAACAGTTAAAACAACTGAAAGGGCACTGAAAGGGCTCCGCACTGGTGGGGCTGTAACTGACTCGTCTTCAGCCCTGGCAGGCAAGAGGCAGGTCCTCAGTTATTGCCAAACACCCTTTCGGAGAGGCAATGGGATCACAGGGATTTCCATCGGCACCGCCCTCCACCCCACAAAACTGGACCCCGTCACACGTACAGGCCTGCACATGCCCGCACATGCCCTCTCTGCCTCTGTCCGTGATGCCTTGCAATACCCTGTTCCTAAGAAAGGATCCCAGGCAAGACGAGAAGCTCTGGATCAGAAAAAGATAGAAGCCTGCCCTGACCAGTGTGGCTCAGTTGGTTGGGCGTCCTCCACAAACGGAAAGGTCGGCGGTTCAATTCCTGGTCAGGGCACAGGCCTGGGTTGTGGGCCAGGCCCTAGTTGGAGCGCGTGAGAGGCAGCTACACATTGATGTTTCCCTCTCTTTCTTCTTCCCTTCCCCTTTCTCTAAAAGTAAATAAGTAAAATCTTTTAAAAATAAAAATAGAACCCTGCTGATATTTAAAAAAAAACTCAATCTAATTCACTATCTCATTTTACACTGTAAGTTTGCACAATTTCTTCTGCCTTTCACTGTTCTTCACTTACATATAATAGTCGAAGGAAGCGACCATTGGCATTCCCCCTTACTTATGTACACATTACAGAATATGTACACATTACAGAATATGCACCTATGTGGAAAAGGTCTTCACACACCGTGAAAACCACAGGGCAGCCCAAGGGCTACCCATGTGTGACAGCACCCTCCAGGCACACCCCCTGCGATCTCACCACTGGATTGGCAATCTCTGGTATTTTCAGACGGACCCCCAGGGTGAAAACCCTGCGCTACACTCCAGCGGGTTGTATACACAGCTTCCTTTTCTAGCCACTACACTAATTCCTTTCATAGCAGAGGGGAAATCCTACTCCCACCCCGCTGGGTATTTCTCTATGTTTTATTTATGAAAACTCCAGTGGGTGTTTCTTAAGGCAGCCAATCTCTCTCCACAAAGAGAAGGCAAACAGTGTTTGCTATTCCTGCATCCTCCACCTCACAGTTATATGTGAGTTACTAAAAAATGCCAGAGTACTTTCACAAACGTGTACTTATCTCCAAATTAGAAGCAGTACTAATTCCTTTTGTAAAAAATTTGACTTATTAATTTTAGAGATGAAGGAGGGGGGAGAGAGAAAGGAAAGGGAAGAAACATCAATTTGTTGATCCACTGATTTATGAATTCATCTGTTGATTCTTTGTAAATTTTTTAAATTTATAGATTTGAGAGAGAGCGAGACATCAGTGTGTTGTCACACACATTCAACAGTTGATTCCTGTGTGTGACCTGACTGGGGATCGAAATGCAACCTTGGCTTATGGAACTACTTTCTAACAACTGAGCTACCCGGCCGAGGCAGTTCTAATTTCAACTTAGTTTTAGAATAATCAAATCAATACAGCATAAATAAACCTACTGATCTCCTATTTGGCAACCATACCAACGTGTCTGTTCACTTACATGTAACCCGAATTTTCCTCAAACCCAACAGCCTGCAGAGGCAAATTCTCATTGGTGTGCACCTCCCAGTGATGCAAGACCTTTCTTGCTGCCAAGTCCTGTGCACCTAAAAATGGAAAACTACCAACAGCCTCTATTAGGCATTTCTGCCTCCATCAGGCATTTCTGCTATGTGGTCACCCCCAACTGACCTACTTATTTTCCTCCCTCCCACCCATCCCCACCAGGTCCAGCTGCTGTCACCTTTCCATTGGACCCTGAAATCTCTGCACACAGGGTTCAGCAGCTCTCAGGAGGCAATTGCCACGCCTCAGGCAGAGCCCCCAGTCTGCTCTGTGGTGAACAAAAGGCCCCTTTCCCCTTGGTTAGATGCTGCATGTGAAAAAACTGGCCTCCTCTTCTCAAGAGCAAGATATGCATCTAGGGGCCAAGAAACAGTGTTATAGAACTCAAGGGGTTTGCCACTCCACGTGGTTGCTGCAAGTAGTTTTATTTACTTGCATCAAGGAAACGAGATTCACAGCCAAAACTCTGTCTACCTGAAGGGAGGCTTAACCATTGCTTATATATACTTTTTAGTCTATTACATGTTGATTTCTTTGCAGTTGGCTACACTTAGGCAGTTGAGTTCCTGTCAAGTTCATCCTGTTTACAGCTGCATCTGCAAAATACTGTGCTACATTTTAACAAGTAGCAACAAAAGTATTCAGCAAGAACTGCCCAGACCTTGAGACCTGCATCCTATCTAGCAGATGGGTTGGGGAACAGCCATTGCCCTGCATCAGAATGCAGCCGGTCAAAGCTTGCCCCTGGGCGCAGCTCCATGGACCTTGTTTCTTTTAGCTAGGGCCCATAGTTCTGACCTTTCTGTAGTTTTTTGTTTGTTTGTTTGCTGCCTTTGGCATTCACACCTGATTGGCTAAGACCCTTGAGAGGAAGAAAAAAATCTTTCACTTGTGCATCCAGTATTTCTGCCCAGATGTTACTCTAACCTGTCCTGACACATCATTTGTGCCACAGGTCCCTGTCTCTCTTGGACAGTGTAATGAAATATAGAAGTGAATTCCTGCTCCTTATAACTTAAATATCCATTGTCAGCATAACGTAATTCAGAATTGCTGGGGCTATTAATACAACACAAACATTTGAATTTATTTTTTTCACATTTTTTATTGTTGTTCAAGTACCGTTGTCTCCATTTTCCCCCAGTACTCCCCCCTCAACCTCAGCCATCCCCACTTCCTACCCTTAATCCTACCCCCCTTTGGTTTTGTCCATGTGTCCTTGATACATGTTCCTGAAAAACCTTCTCCCTCCCCTTCTCCATAATCCCCTCTGGTTACTGTCAGTTTGGTCTTTATTTCACTTTCTCTGGCTCTATTTTGCTTGCTTGACAAACATTTAAATTTAAAATAGAATAGAATATAGCTTTTTTCCTATATTTTTAACTTCTCCTCAGATTTTCATAGGTAAGTAATTTTATTGCACCTAACCACTGATTCAACTTCTTATTATGAGAACTTCTAAAAAGATTGTATTTATTTATTTTTAGGGAGAAGAGAAGGAAAGAAGAAACGGAGAGAAACATCAGAGGGCTAGAGATGCGCACTGATTGGTTGCCTCTCGTGCACACCCTAACCAGGACCGGCCGACGACCCAGGTGGGTGCTCTGACAGGGAATCCAACTGCTGACCTCTCGCTTTTCAAGCAACAGCAAACCAACTGAACCGCACTGGTCAGGGCCTAGGAGAACTTTTAAACACACATAAATGTACAGAGAATAGTGGTGAGCCCCCATATTCCCAGCACCTGCTTATTTTTAGTATTTATTAACATTTGTCATATTTATAATGTTTGTTTTAAAACAAATCCCAGGCATTAGGACATTTTATTTTTAAATATTTCAAGAAACATTGCTAAAAGGGGAAAAAAAAGGCATTTTCTTACATAACTACATATTGGTATTATATTTACCAAAATTAATAATTTTCTAAAAATTTTTATTTACTGATTTGAGAGAAAGAAGAAAGAGAGAGAAACCCCTCAATCTGTTGTTTTACTTATTCATGCATTCATTGGTGAGCTATCAGCCAGGGCTTAGCAACAATTGTTTATTACCATGTAATAGCCTATTCATTTTGTAAATTTCCCTGATTATCTCCAGATGTCGTTTTACAGAAGTTCCTCATGCTTTTTTTCCCCCTTTGCTGGGTGATTTATGGAAGAGACAGTATCAATGGTCCTATGATATGTCCCATGATTTTTCTGTTAGTTTGTGGTATCATTTAATTTATTCCTCTGTCCCTGGTATTGCCTGTAAATGAGGAGCCAGAGCTTAAAGTCTGATTAGATTCATGCTTAAGATTTTGGGCCGGAACATTTTTAGGTAGTATTGTATATTTCCTATTGCTTCTCGAAGGAGGCACGCAATGCCTGGATGTCCCTCACTAAGGGAGCCTAGGACTGACCAGGTGGCTCAATGGTCCTCTGCCCCCCACCGCCATTACACTGATGGCCTCCCCCGTTGTACTGTAGCTATAGGCTACTACTTGGAGATCTTTCAAATATCCAGTTCCTTATGAACCTTTCCTCTAATCTTTTTGGCATCCATTTTGATAATACATTAGTTGCCTGAATCATTTGTTTCATTGGGGAATGAAAAATTGAGATTTTTATAATTCTGTTATTTTGTCCACATTTATTAACTAAAATTCTTTTGCTTAAAACATATTCTTCATCAACTGAGACAATTCAAGCATTCTAAAATGCAATTTATGTAGACTATATAGGTAAGGCAGGTTAAATACTTCATTCTTTCCTTAAATGGAAATTTTCAGAATATTAATTTGGTATACCGGCACCTCCAATGGTGAGAAATGAGTTTTGAGATTTTTTCCCCCTTCTACTCTCTTATTTTTCTCACTATCTTTATGAACTCCTGAATTTCTATATAATCAATCTCTTTCAACCAATTGCAATCATCCTTTTCTGGCGGTTCAAGTTGCCCCATCTCTGGGCAGTGGGGACCCTGTAGAGTGGCTGCTACGTCCCCTCAGCACGCCCTCGGGCGTCTTCGGGAGCTTCCTTTCCTTGTGGTGCTGCAGGACGTCCCAGGTTCATCTCCTGCTTTTCCCAACTCCAACCAGGAATCAACCTTCCAAGAAGTAAGGGTTTCTTTTATGGCAGAAATTACCATTTTTTTCTACTTTAAAATACTAGTATTTCTAAAATAATCTGAATTTAACTACATTATCAGATTAAAAATCAACTTATTTCAAAGATAAAACCTGCTTACCTGCTGCTCACAAAAAGTGTTTTAATTATAATCACCAATCACACACAGGTAAGAT
Source organism: Glossophaga mutica (assembly GCA_039655065.1). Classification (NCBI taxonomy): domain Eukaryota; kingdom Metazoa; phylum Chordata; class Mammalia; order Chiroptera; family Phyllostomidae; genus Glossophaga; species Glossophaga mutica. The sequence continues at coordinate 147,191,802 of CM077303.1, read as the reverse complement.
TATCCTTGCACTTTGGGCATATTCTCACTGATTCTGCAATATGCCCATCACATTGGTACGGGACAGTTCTATCCTTATCCAACAAGGTGAGCTAAACAGAAAAGCAGAAGTTTAGCCTCACAGAAATTCGATGCATGCAAACCTGATGGTGTCGGCCATGTTCTCTCACTATTCTCAAAAAGCTAGTCAAGGCTCTAAAGAAATTGTACAAAACAGTCCAAAAAATATCAAGCAAAGATACAAACTGGCAACTGTTTAATTAAATTTTAGTGAAGTAATTTAAAAGATGTGTTTGGATCATTATTTAAAATTTTTATTCCACATAAAAACAGGCAAGGATTTACCAGGGATGTAATACCCTGGCTAGGGCAAATGTTCATTTATTTATTTATTCAGTCAATAAGTATTTATGGGCCTAGAAATATGAGACACATTTAGTTCTTATAGCTATGATGCTTTAAATTAATTTCCAGAACAAGGCACTTTTTCTATGACTCTCAATCAATCACAATTCAACTATTCCACAACTGTCAAAGATCAGATTACAGTATCATAATATAGTCAAAAAACTTAAACATATGAAGAAGTTGGCCTAATTTCCTGAGATACCAAGTCCCCTGAGGTACTTGGCAATCGATAGTCCCTTGTTTTTTTCACTGTGGTTTGGGCTGGGTTTTCGAGCTGTAAAACTGTTTTATTCTCATTTGGTTGCCAGCTTGTCATTATCACCATCCCGGCCAGCCCAGCCACCTCGCTGCCAGGCATCTTTTGTACTAAAGAGTAAACCTGAGCCCAACGCATTCTTCCCCAGAGGACTCTCTACAGCCGAACAGCCCGGGAGAAGTCCAACAGGGGGATTTTTCCATTGGATTTTGCCTCTTTATCAACAAACACCTTGTCACCAGAGCTGTTACTTTCACTTCTACTTTTCAAGTGTTGCCTGACAACTTGCTTCTTCAATTTACAGGGCCCCATTGTGGAAAGAGCCCTGTTCTAGGAAGCGAACATTCTACCCTCCAAGCCGCCTTCTGAACTATTGCCTGTGATCTCGCACAAGTCGCTGACCTTTAGTGACCCTCAGTTTGCTCATCCGCAGACGATCTCTGAGAGTCATAGTCAGGCCAACATTTTTCTCAACTAAAGTTAGGTATGTCTCTCCAAAACCCTTCCACCCCGGCAAAGGGAACCACTCAAGGTGAGATTTGGGATACTTTCTTCACTTGCATCACTGTGCTTTGGTTCTTTTCAGCTGGTACAAATTCAATCAATAAAATCAAGTGGAAACACTAGGAAAACTGATGGAAAACAGCAACTGAGGACTTAAAGACCACCATCAACAATTTCACTTGTTCAAAATAGGCCATAGGTGGCAAACACAAGGCCCTCGGGCCGAGTCGGGCCCTGCACCTTGTTTCTACACAGCAGCTCCAAACTCTCGCTTAACTGTTAAGGAGTAGCTACATTTACACAGTCCTAAAGTTACATCTGGCCCTTTGAAGGCAACCGCGAGGCTGATGTGGCCCCTGGTGAAGACGAGTTTGACACACCTGAAATAGGCTGTCAAATAAAATTAAGTGAATTCATCAGAAAATAATTTGATCTTGTCACTTACGTAGAGACACTGCCTTACTTTAAAGTAACTTGAATAATGTAATCTCATGGATTTCTTCTCCTGGTTATGGGTATAACCTTGGATGGAGGTTCTTTAGCAAAATATGAGGAGCGTGTTGTCTAGAATCAAACTATCCAGGTTTAAATCTTACTCTTTCACTAACTAGCTGTGTAACTGTGGGCAAGTGACTTCTCTGCTTCAATTTCTTCATCTATAAAATGTGGGTAGTAGCAGTACCTCTCTCATAAGTAAATACATTAAAGTTCTTAGATAGTGCCTGGTACATCCTTAGTCCTCACGAACATTTAGTTAGTGGAGATGCATCCACCCAAGCCACCATCCCTGACTAAAAAAGAAAATTTTTATATTTTTCAACAAATCACCATCACCCTTCATCACCCACCTCCGAAAGCTCATAAGTCACTATATTTTTTATAGATCACACGCACCTGTGGGGACAGTTAAATTTTCAAGGCAGCCCAACAGAGAAACCATGACTTCCATGTATTTCTAGAACACTTTCTTCAAGTGCGTACCTCTCTGGTTGCAAATCAATCAGCCCATGCTGGGTCATTACTGCTCTCCTGAGAGCTGCTCAGAAATTCTGTCTCCTGGCAAGAGAAGCAGTCCACCTCTTCAGTATTTTTTCCCCCTGAAAGGTCATATCTATTTGTGGTTTTAGAAATGTATATGAACACTGCAAAGTAGAAGTCTTTCCCTTTTAACAAGATACTTCAGCCCACAACTCCCACACCGCAGGCCTTAGCAGCTGTCACTTCCACTCTTCATAACCAGCGACTTGAACAAAGATCAAGCACTCTCTGTCTCCATGATTACTGCAACGGTTATAATATTTTCATAAGAAAAATTTATAAGTGGGTTTCACTAAATGCAAAAGTTCCCCCAAATTCCTTCACGTACGCCAAATGTGGAAAGAAAATCAGTTACCTTCAGAAAAGTACTTTTCAAAAAAATTTTCTACTGTGAAGACTAGCCAGAGTAGCTTGAAACTAGAAGAATATACCTGATGCTTATTTGCTTTAAATTATAGATAGATTCACGTTTATAGTTCAATAAATCACTGTGGAAGTTTCCCAGCAGCTTTCAGAAAAACAGTTTCTCAGGTGGTTATGTAAAATGATTGAGGCAAAACAGATTTTTTTTTACACAAAATGTTAATTCTGGTTCATGTATTAAAGCATGTATTTTGGGAAATATATAATGTGACATTGTATCCTTCTTAGCTTGTTGTAAGCAGGAGACAGTGGATTAATTCACCAACTTAGAAAACTTCGCCTGGATCACCGTTGACCAAGAAAAAAAAAGTTGTTTTTACCTCAGAAGCCAACAGACAGACATTCTCAGGGAAGCAGCATGTGCGGGAGTGTGTTTGGAGGACTTGTGGAGAATGAGAAAGTTATTACAATAAACCTTTTTATTAGCACTCCATTTAATAAATTCTCTTGCTTTCCCCTTCAAATTAAAAGGCTTCTCCACTTAGACACAGTTTAACGTTAAGAAAAACATCATCCCTTTGTAGAAGAAAAAAATGGCATCAGTTTCCCAGCAACCATTAAAGGGAGACTTTCTCGTTGGGAAACCACAAACTGCTCCACTGTCATCCAGCATGACCATGACAATGACGATGACGGCTGCAGTGGGGGTTGTCGGTGCCCCGATCTCTGCACCTTGGGGCACATCAGCTGCTGTGTGTGTTGGCTGTGTTCAATGATTAAAGAAGACAGTTTAGGCAGCGTAAGCAAGCTTTGTTTAACACTCCATGAAGTGGACAGGCTCCATTTGGGGAACTGCAAAATGGGGCAGGAGGCTTTCGTAGGATAAAGAGTAAAGAACAAGAAAGAGAAAAATAGATGATATCTCATAGACTGGGGCCACACATTCACCTTGTTTGGGTTGAGAATGAACCAGGAAGTAAGTATAGAGCCCAGAGTTTGCTCGGTGTTTGGGGATTGGTCAAAGGGAGTATTTAAAGAGACGTGATAGTTACTTAAATTTCAGTTCATTGACATGGCACCTTGGTCAGGAGTGGCTCCATCTTGAATCTAGAAGTTTAGTTCAACAGCTGATACCTCAATGGAGAATTGTCCACCCTTTATGTGGGTGTTTGTTGGGGAGGGGCATAATGCAGACTGTGATCAATTACTGCCCCCCTCCAGGTGCTGCCAACTCTGTGGTGCACACCTTGGCCTCAGGTCTTCCACCACGAAAGATATCCTGTAGCTTACACCACACCCTTCTTCGGTTTTTTCCCCTCTGCCCTATCCCTGCTTCTCTCATTGTTCTCCAGAGACTGCTCTCCCAGTCAATAATATGACTAAGAAACTCCACATCAGCCTCCTTGTAGCAATCCAGCCCAAGAGTCGATATTGCATATGGTGCCAGGAAGAGGTGCTGAGGATTGGACTCGGCATCACCAGCCTCCTGGTTGGAAAGGACAGCACATGCTGGTGGGAGGTGGAGTGCTACCGTTTCCTGGGGGTGGTGATTGCTTAAGATCTTTACCTGTGGAGAACTGATAAAGGAAACGGGTAGGAAGAAGTGCATTCACCTATACAATGAGAGGGGCATTTACAGGGTCTGTGGGAAATAGTAAGTGTAAGGACTGGGGGATTTAATAAAAAGAGAAAGTGACTGCAGACCTATTTAATCAACGATTTAAAGCAAATAATGAGAGTAAAAAGGAAGAGAACTCCTTGGCTGGTTTTACTGTGACACCCATCTCCTGAAGCTGGGAGCCTTCACTGTAAGAACGGCAAAACTTGAGAAAAGTTTGGATTTCCAGCAAGGCCCAAGTCAGGGCCTTGATGGGGAAGAAGTGGGACCCTGAGAACTGGGATGGGGATATCTGGGTAGATGCGCTTGACAACCTTGACACCTATGTCCTCTCGATTCTCTCCAGCTCCTACAGTCTGTATGCCTCCTCCCCCACCCCGCAGCCTTACTTGAAGAGGGTTCTCCTTACTCAAGAGCCCTTCTTATTATCTTTCCCTGTTACCCATAGACATTCTCTCTGGAGCACCAGGGAGTCTCCCCCATTGGCCAAGATGTTGGTAGGGTGAGGTTTTTATAGTGAGTGCACAGAAGCTAGAAAGATGAATGAATAGGGAACTGAGTGCACCAAAAGCCAGCAAGATAATTGGATGGGAAAAAGCCCTTCCCCCACTCAGGTGCCAGATTGGGGGTGAAACCAGGGGAAGGGAGGCTCATGTACCACAGAAGTCAAAATGGTGCGTGGGGGCAGTTCTGGACCAAAAAGGCCTGTCAGTTTCATCTGGGGAAGGAAGGGATTGGTTGGGAGATGGACCTACCTGAAGCTCACGAAGTTTTGGAAAGTAGATTGTTCATTTTAAGAAAGCACCTGTCCTGTACCACACCCAAGCTAATATAATCCCAGAGGAAGAAAAAGGCTGGCTGGCTGGTCACTTTCTCTGGCTCTTGTCTCCCTTTGGTTCACTACCAGCACTTGCACGGGGTATTTGCCTGTTCTCTTCATGGACCATATGGCCTTAGTGACCACGTGGCCCACGGGCTCACTGTCTTACCTACCTGGTGATGCACTGGCCCATGGGTTCGCAAGCTCTCCCTCTTGGGAGCATGCGACAGTGTGGCTACAGCAGCTGCATAGCTCATGGCCGTGATGGTTCCACAGGCAGAAGGGAGCCCAAAATAGACAGCGTCCGGGAACCAGCTAAGCTACCTGGATGGGGACTAAAATCATTTGGCAGCTAGCTGTACTTTCAAACGGAGCAGGAACTCTGGACACTGGCTTTTGTCTTGGTTTTACTGAGAATGGATGGACTTTTTCCATGGCAGAAAGAGGAGATGGTTTTTTGAGACAGGAGTCTGCCCGGGCGTGCTGCACTGAATAAAACCTCTTTCCTTTTAAACCAGCATCTGCCTCACGAGTCTGGCTTCTATGGCAGCAGGCAGCCACACCTCCATTTTTTGTTGTTGTTCAGTTGCACCCCCACATCCCCTACTGGCCATCGAACCCATGATTAGGGTCAAATCTCAGCATGACCCAGCTAAGGAACTGCAGGGTGTGCTGAGGACAGAGAGGGGTTGTCTTCCCAAGGGCCCACAGGGCCAGGCTACCGTGAATCACCAGGAGCTGGTGCAGAGGCCAGGCGAGCGGAGCAGGAAAGAGTTGGGCGCAGGGTGTGACTGACCAACAGGCTGGAAAGGATTCCTCTTCTGGGTTTCCATTGCTATCTCCTGTTAATCTGGGGGATTAATGACTTTATTCCTGGGGTTGCCAACAGTTTTGTCAGCATAGTTTTTATGTATAATTTTAAAATTCGAATGCTTTTATGCTGACCACATACCCCCGCCCCATTATGTCGTGGTTTTCTCTGGTCACTTTACTTCCCTGGCTCTTGAAGGCACTTGTTAATTTTCTCATGCTGCTCTCTGCTCCTCCGCTTTCAAACACCAATTGAAATTCTTTTTATTGCTTTTTGAATCCTCTGAAATGACTTCTTGATTCTTCTCTCAATCCCTGGTTACATACTCACTTAAACTGGGCTGTTTTTCTTTTTGTATTTAAATTCTATCATAGTTTAACTTAAATGAATCTCTTATTTATTATTACCCAGACTTGTAATTCTTCAGATTGCCTTCCACTGAGGCAATCTACTGTTTGTATTTGTGAACTTATTCTTGTTATTTGTCACATATGCACTTATAAAATAATATATATAACAATAAGCATGGAATTGTCACAGTCTATTTTAGTATAAAAAGATAATTTCCCACTAAAACTTTATGTATTATTAATTAATGATTGATTGATCATATGCTATTTTATTTATCAGGCACCTTGCATTATTTCATAATTCTTATCACAACCTTATAAAGTAGTTATATTATTATCTCCATTTTACAGATAAGAGAAATAAGAGATTAAACAACATATTCAATGGTATACATTTAGTAATTAAAAACTGAACTTGAACTTGATTGACCTAAGTCCGGAGCTTGTTCTTACTTAACACATTGTTCTAAAATTCCAGTTACTACTCCATATATATATATGATTATTCTAGAATAAACTCTTAAATCTCACAGTCAGTTATAGCCTTAAAATGTAATTTAAAAAATTTAATGAAGTTAAAAATTGAATCTTAAAAATTTAATGAAGTTTGGAAAGACAACTATTTCATAAAATGTTTTGAGAGGTTTTTTTTTTTTTTTTTTTGCTGTTTTACAAAATATGCAAATAGAAGAGGAACAAAAAAGATAATTCCAAAATGGTATAAAGGAACAAAGGAAACCCCACCTCCTTTAAGCTCCCTCTGCTTGTTGCCTAATGTTTAATTCTTTTGTCTCTTATAATTTCCTCTGTCTCATATTTATAGTAATGAAAACTACAAAATAAAGTGAAAAGAATCCCGTGTGTGTCTAAAATGAGACAAGCACTGTACATAAGAATACGCACAACTTCCCGTTGGACCTGTCAGGGTTGTGGCACTGCCGGCCTTTAGGTGAAGCCCAACCTCTGACACACGACCAAGAAAGTCTCACCTAGTCCAGCTCCCTCCCACATCTGCAGCCACATCTGCCTTGCTCACCTTCCCCCAACCATTCTCAGGGGTTTTTTTCAGTTCTTCCAAGGAGCCAGCTGATGCCCATCTCAGGGCCCCCACGTTCTCTTGTTCTTGTGCTCAGAAGTGGTCTCTCAACGGCCTGCTTCCTGATGATCTAACTCTTCCTTCTCCTTGTCTCAGCTTCAGTGTCAGGTCCTCAGGGAAGTCTAGCATGACCTTGCAGGCGAGGTTAAATTCCAACTTCTCATACTGTGATTTTGCTCTATAGTAATCACCACCATCCTACTGTGATACCTGCCTCCCCAGATGGACTATATGCTTTGTGAGGGTAGCCCCGTCTTATACCCAGTCCTTTGTACAGTCTCTGCAACAAGTCTCAATATTTTTTTCTAATGAATGAGCATAAAAAGATATGAATAAATGAAAAAGGAATAGGCAATAGCCAGAAAATTCTTGCTAATCATTACAGTTAATTTTACAGGTTTCTGTTCCCCACACCCCTTGAAACTGCTTACTCCTTAGCACCACTTCTGTTCATATTCCTGAGCGGTTCTGGTTCCGCAGCACAGGCCTGTGTGGAGTCCCAATGGCTGCATACCATGAACGAGCTCCTGCCGCTCCTCCTTCATCCAGGCAGAACAGGCAGTTTTAGCCCTCAGTAATTAACCCTACAACACCTTTCAAGTACCTTCCATTCATTATTCAATGATATGCACAATCCTTTGAACCTAAACTTTCTCATTATCTGTAATTATTCTTTGAGGCATGAGATGTTAACAAGGATAAATGCAATTACCTGGCTTTGCAACGAGAAGCCATATTTATTGATACTGTGATTAGGAAGTCACTAAATATAGACGTGGTAATCTCAGGCTTATTTCCAGTGCCACCAGGTGATTGAAAGACACTTTTGCCAGATGGCTGTGTCAAAGGAAATCAGATAATTACATCATGTTTTGTGAGTCTTTGTCCTGGAATATAAGGGAGGATTATTATCAGAAATGTTATCAAAAAGTGTTGAGAAATGGAGGCAGAGGTCCGGTAGTCTCGGTAGTAACAGCTGAGAGAGGCAGACTGAGAAGAAAAGGAGAGGGAGGCAGCAGTTCCCTTCCCTCCCCCATCCCGTTTGCAGAGCATCAACTTGCCCCCTCTCATCCCATCCATTCCAGCTCACACAGACCGTGGAATCAGATGACCCTGAGAACCAGTGAGTCTCCTCCTGGTTCCCACGGCTGCTGCACGATAAACTGGCTGGCATCATTTCTCTCCAAACCTGCCCCCTGATCTGTTGGGGCATTTCCCAAGCCTGGCTCTGCCCGTGTCTCCATGTAATCGATACAAACCACCTACAGAAGTTTCAGTGGAAAAAGACATTTACATAAGCACAGCAAAGTCCCCATAACTCAAAAAAATTACCTTGTAAATGATAGAAATCAAGCTCAAACCGGCTTAGGCGAAACAGGTACTGTGTTAGTCCATAATTACTGATGAGGTCAGACCAATACAGTTGGAGCCAGCTGCTCAAAACGTGTCAATAATCTCTCTCTATTTCTCTCCCTGTCTCCCTGTCTTTGCTGTCTCCCCCTCTTTCTTTCTTTCTCTCTCTCTCCCTCTCCCTCCCCCACCCACTCTTTGTCTCCAGTTCTGCATTTCTGTCTGAGGCATTCAGTCTCAGGCAGGCTCTTCCTAGGGAGTGGCAAAATTACTCCCAGCAGCACCATTATTATGTCTTATCAGCTTAACAACTCTTGACAGAGAGAGGGAGTTACTCTTTCTCCATGACACCAGCAGAAACCTCATAAAAGAGTATTATTATTTTGATTGAGATCAACTGTCCATCTCTGGATCAATTAATGTAAAACGAGGGATGAGAAATTTGGATTGGCCAGGCCTGGGTCACATAGCCAAGAATGAGGTCAGCCACACCCACACCGAGAATTGGGAAAGGCTGTGGCCCAAAGGAAGAGCAAGTTGCTGTTCTAGAGAAGAGAAAATGAGTGCCAGGCTGACAACAAGGTCTGCCCATTGCAGGAGGCACGGGTGTTTCTGCTCTGGAGCTATTTATTCCCCTGCTTCATCCCTCAGTGGGATTTCCTTTCATCCCTCAGTCATAGGACCTTTCTTCCCCCCGTTGGGCTGACTGGGTCTCCCGCAATGGATAGGAGATGGTAGCTCACCCCTGCTGTGGCACTTACTACGTGCCCATCTCATGTGTTTGCTCATGTGTGCCTCACAGCTCCAGAAGAAGTTGTTCATACCGTTACCCACATTGTATAGATGAGGAAATTGAAGCACGGAGAAGTTGGGTGCTTCACCGAGGTCACACAGCTAGCAAGTGGTGGAACCGCAGGGCAAACCCAGCAGGCTGTCTCTAATGGGTACCAACGCCCGTCTGGCTATTTTGCCTTTGTAATGCAGTATTCTTTTGTTTCCACTTTATGTAATTAGACTATTTAAAGCTTGGTCTCAAAAGTGTCAATGAAAGAACATCCAGCCTAAGAAAAAGTCTTATAATAGATTCTTTGAGCCAAACTCACAATTGCTGGGAGGAAAATCTCAATGGATTGAGAAAATGCTCTGAAGAGTTGCAGTTTTGCAGCTTGTTTTATACATTAGAATCAAAGAAGGAGATGTAAGGGGGATTAAAGAAGTCCATTTGTGGTGGATCAGGGAGGTGGCAGAAAGCAAGGTGGAGAAATCTCTGATTAGATAAAAAGTAAAATGAAGAGGCACGAACTTCTTTTGCATGGGTGGATCCAGCGGAGGTAACCGGCACAGCACACAGAGATGGTACGTGGCAGAACAAGATAATCACCAGGGAGAACAAGGTAACAACGAGGTGTTGGACACTCTTGGGCCCCCGTGGGAGGTTGGACCCTGGAAGGTCTGGAAAAAGGGAATTACTCTGACCTTCCACAGGTATGTCATTTTTAGATGCAAAAAGACAATAGACAGACTCGCTTAAGGTAAATAAAGCTACAAGGCCTAGGATGTCACTACCTTCCGTGACACGCTTTTGGATAGGAATTTTTATGTTTGTTCTTTGGTCTCTGAGTTTGCACGGCCACCATGCCAGCCTCCTCTGGGGGTGTCAGGTTTAGTATGTGCCCCCTTTTCACTGGAAACAGCAAGGGTGGTGCCTAAAATCATTCTCACCCCAGGCTTATGTAGAATTCTGATTCCAGAGCTCAATGACTCGGTAGTGGGTGATGGTCTTTGGAATTTCTTAAAGATTATTACGTGTTGATTTTAAAAAGCCATGGAAATAAAAAAAAAAGTCTGAAAAATGACCAACTCTATAACAGTATTTCTCAAAAGTGTTCACAAACCACAAATTTTGTTATATCAATTTACCACCCCAACTATAACTTACCTGGTATTTTAATTTGATCTTAAATTCACTCCTTTTTTCTTTAGCCCTGACACAAGCCTGATATATCTGAAATCATGGACATGGTATTCTAATTATCTTTTTTCTAAAATATATTAAAAATAAACACCTGGGAGATCAAATTAAAATCACAATGAAATACCACTCACATTGCCAGAAAGGGAAAAAATGAAAAAGACTGATTCTAGAACAACTGAATCACTTATGCATTGTTGGTGAGAATATAAAATGGTACAACCACATTAGATAAAGTTCTCTACATTTTCTTATAACACTAAAAAATGTACCTATCTTATGACCCAACAATCCTACCCAAGAGAAATAAAAAATATCTTCATACAAAATGACTTTTGTGAGAATATTCATAGCAGCCTTATTCATAATGGCCCAAAACTGGGAACAGACAAAACTGCAATATGTTCATATAATAGAATATTATTCGGTAATAAAAAGGAATGAATGATTGATGTGTAGGACAATTGGAGTGGACAAAAAAATAAGCTGAGTACGAGAAGCCTTACACAAAAGAGTGCATACCATTTGGTTCCATTTGTTTGATGTTCTAGCATAGGGAAACTTGTCTATGTTGAAAAATATCAGAACAGTTGTTCCTGGGGATAGAGGGCAAGGACAGAGATTAGGAAGAAACAGGCAGGAGGCTGATTTCTGAAATGTTAGTAATGTTTTCTATTTTTGTAGGCATTTGAATTGCACAGGTTATGTAAGCATTTTATCAAACCTAGTAAATTTTACTCATGCAGAAAAATAAACTAAAAACAGGTATTGGACTCTCTTTAGTGACCTGCATACTGAAGAGTTTTAGAAGAAATGCACTGATGTCTGCAGTGCATTAAAAACAAGATTCATGAAATGCATTAAAAATAAATGAATTAGTGCCCAAATCAAGGGACAGATCAGTCAGATAAGTGGTAAAACAAGTGTAGTAAAATCTTAATGAGAGAACCTAGGCTGGAGGTTTTTGAGTGTTCAGTGTAGAATTCTTTCCACTTGGCTGTATTTTGAAATTTTCCATAGTAAATTGTTGGATGCAAAGTAAACACCTAACCATTAAAATAAACTGTTGACGTAGGTACCACTCGAAAGCACTTCACCTTCTCCACTCGTGCAGGTTCGCAGCCTGCAAACGCTGCTATAGCAGAAATTTGCTTTGCTTGCCATCCACAGTTGCAAAGGAATATTATTCCAGCTCTGTTTAAGCCTATAAAGCAGAGTGAAAAATTTATGGTTTGAGTTCACATCCATCTTTCCACTGTTCATGTCGAAAATTACACATTTCCTCCAATTTGTCTCAATTTCAAACTTTCCTGAAACAAAGGAACAACTGACTAACATTTGTAAATGAGCTCTACTCACCTTCAGGAAAGTCATTCTTTAGGAAAAGAGGGTATTTGACTTCTGGAAGTCTTGGTCACCACACAACTATGTCTCTAAGTTAAGGACGTGATGGAAAAAATTTAAATCTGACAATCATGAAACTTGCTAAGTTTCATAAGTGCCACCATTTCCCTCGTTGCCTGAGCTACTGCTGAAGCTCAGCAGGAAAAAGGTTCAGTTGCTACATGCAGCTATCCAATATGTAAGCCCAGTGACAGCCCTCTCCGTGGTGATTTGGACTCATATGTGTTTTCTGACAAATTAAGGGCATTCACAAGGTTTCAACAATGGTCCCTAATAGAAAGAAATTGAGAATGCTAGAACAGCAGAACAAGTTATATAAAACAAATCTGTGCAAAAGATTTGGAGCATAGTCAGAATAAACAAAATGAATTATTTTTTAGCAATGGCAATTACTATCTTGATCAAAGGGAGAAAATTCTGAAGACAAATATTCAGCAGTCTGAAAGAGTTTCCACGGCTATTAGCATAAATTAAGTCTGTAGAAGAAAGGAAAAATGGCACATGGGCTTTCTCCTTGCTACGGCATCCAAAAACGCAATGCCTATGAAATGCAAAAGTCATTCTAATTAGGCAATCACCATGACTCATAATGCACTGGAATTGTAAACTGAATGCAACCTTTCATTTGATATACTCTAGCATTGAAGTGAATAAATTAATTGCTATTAGAAAAAACTTCACAATGTCGTTTGCTTTATCTGTGTATATGTGTTAAACCAAAAGAGGGTAAAGCTCAAACCTATGTTTTTTTCATATGATATCTACACGAAAGTCATATTTATTAACTACCTAGATAAGACCTACTTTTAGACAGACTAATGATAATGTTTATTTGAATGTTAAAAATGGCAGTGATGCACAAAGAAAAATTATTGAGCAAATATGAAGACTAGGAAAATGTTTAGACACCTTGAACTGTCCCCTAAGGGAAGAGACCAAACCTCCATGTCTGTACTAAGCATAAGTTACAGACAGCTGAAAAAAAGGAAAAGAGAGGCTCCTGCCAAGAAAGCCAGGGTGAGGAGACTATGGGTTTGGTCTTGATATCTACCATTTGGTAAAAATGGAAAACTCCTGTTGAAACGGTGTGATGGATAGACACGCCACGCACATGGCCGGGATCGTGCATAATGCAGTGGTACAGATGCTAACCAGACTCACACAACGATGCTTCCATTTATTTTTCATGGGGTTTTGAAAATCGATCTCTAAAGTGGTCCCAGGTGAATGTCTCCCTGGCCCAACAAATCTCTGAGAGTACTTTGATTTTCTTGTATCCAAAATAAATCTATCCATTGTGGCTATGCCTCTAAATTGACAAAATGAAGAGATGGAAATAAGTCAAGTTTCTGATTAAATTAATGTGTCAGTTCTCTGAATAGTGGAAGACCTCTTGCAAACCCCAAATGGATCATATGATTTTTTCCAGGACTAGTCTTTAAAAAGTGAATGAACAATAGGACCGGCTCTGACAATCCAGGGCTGAAATGAACTGCTATAGGATTTCTTCTTAAGCTCCCCAAGCTGGAATGATTTCTTTGCCCTCCCCAGTATCATATGAGAGGCCTTTCTCATGATTCTGTCTCATCCATTCCTGTCATTCTCTCTCCACTGCACACCCCTTCCAGGACTTCAGTCTCTAGAAATTACCTATGGACTTGAAGCTAAAAAAGCTTTGGGGCCAATTGGAATGGGAAAGCACTTTGTTGTCACTACCAAGGAGGAAGCATTTAGATTAAGAAGTAGAAAATGCCGATACCATCCCCAGTGTCCTTATTGTACAAGAGTTCCCCCTTGCCCATGAGGGAGACATTCCAAGGCCCCCAGTGATGCCTGAAACCTCAGACAGTACTGGACCCTTTATATGCTGTTTTCCTACACATACATCTATGGTAAATCTTAATTAATGAATTAGGCTCAATGAAAGATTAACAGCAATAGCTACTAATAAAATAAAACAATTATAAGAATATACTATAATAAAGATAAGTGAATGTGGTCTTTCTCTCTCTCTCAAAATATATTATCATACTGTATAACCTTTTGACTTCAAAGTAGTACCTTACGGCTTCTCTTTGGCATATCCAAATTTCCAGCACCACCACCCTTGCACTTGGGGGCCATCGAGCACTGTGATACCAGGACCGTCGACCTGCTAACTGAAATTGCTAGTGACTATGGCCTGTAGTGGGGAGTGTCTGCACAGCCAAGAGATGCTGGAAAAGGAATGATTCACACCCAGGGTGGGACAGAGAGGGGCAGTGAGAGGTTTCATCATGCTACTCAGAAAGGTGTACAATTTAAAACCTACACATTGTTTATTTCCGGAATTTTCCATTTAATATCTTTGGAGCATGGCTGACCGTGGGGAACCAAAGCCACGAAAAGTGAAACTGTGGATAAGGTGGGACCACTCTAGTGGGGACTTCAGCATCCTGCATGGTGGGGAGAGGGATTAGATATAAATGTTAGTTTGGAACTACATTGTTTCCCTCTCAACCTCAGTTCACATAGTTTGGAAATCCGTCACAGACCTTGGAAAAGGCCACACAGGCCCACCTGAAGAAGTTATTGAAAAAGGACATTCGACAATTATAATTGCAAATTTGTACTGAGTGCAAGGCAGTCACAAAGATTAAAAATGCCATCGCCTACTTATGATGGCTGGCTAAAAGCAAGTCTTTACTTTCTTCCAAAAATCTCACTGATGTGACAGAAGAATAGAATTTAAAATATGAAAACCAATTTTAAAAAGAAAATTCATAATTGTTTTCTTTTTTGTAATATTTTAATTTGACAGACATAAGCCTTAGACAAACATCAGAAGCAAGTTTAACTTAACTGTGCAGACAGGGTTTAAAGGAAATGAGAACCGTGCCAATTATGTGGGGATATGACAGTCCTTCCCATCAGAAAAATTGCTAAGTGCAAGATATGCAAAATCTGCTTTAGTGGGCCATTTACATAAGAATTACCTGGGGTTTTTAGTTGACCCCTGCTGTAGATGTATTATAAGGCTTTGAACTACCCAGTCCACCCACAGCTCCTACTGAAAGGGGCAACAGAGGTGGCCACATTTGCATTCTGTCCATCATTCCCCTGCTGATGGCTAATTGGAGCAGTGTGACCCAGGGTGAGCAAATCAACAAACTGGACCAAGATGATCAGATCCCTCCTCCTAGGAATTGGGCATTGGGACCTGGGAGACTGGGTAATGATTCGTTTGCCACACAGTGTGATCTGTGGATCAGTGGCATTTGGGTCAGCTAGGAATTTATTAAAAATGTACACTCCCTAACCTAGGTCTGCCAAACCATTATTTGCATTTTGACAAGCTCTCTAGGTGATTCTGTGGACGTTAAAGTTTGTGAGACACTAAGCTAGATGACGGGAAAGGGAGATCTTGATAGGAAATGTGTAAAATTTGGGCCAGGTTGGTTGCGCCGCCCACTGGCGTGCTGGCAGGCCAATTACCAGGACCCACAGAGGCTCCAAAAGGCCATGCTGTCAATAGCAGAGGGAAAGCCGGCTCCCAGACAGAAGCAAAGACAAGAGGCCCTGGGGCCAGGGACTGAGGGAGTGATCACCAACTCTTTATGTTCCCGCCCATTCCTAGGACCCAGAGAGGTTTCCTGCCACATCTTGGATGGATGCCCTACGACCTGTGGCCACGTTAGATTTAACGTGTCTTTAGGGTGGGCATTTCCAGTGGAAGTCTGCTCCTGACACCTGATTGCTTTTATATGAGCTTCCTGGGTGATGCAGTTCCTATTGAAATTAACAAAATTTGGAAAGTTTCGTGTAAAAGCTGTCTTGTGAAGTACCAAGCTCCCTGTGACTACAAGTGTTAATTCAAAAGCTGAAGGCAAAGGACCCTCTTCAGAGACTTGGAAGAGAAAATTCTACTTTAAGCTGGACCTGGACGACCTTTAGCATATATGTGTCTCTCAGATGGTCTGATGGCAGGGGTAGGGTTATAGAGGCTCATGTCCGTCTTCTGATCATGAGCAGATAGAGTGACTGCCTTGGGGATGTAAGCAATCGTTGAAGTTCAGATTTCTCCCTTTCTTACTCTCTGGGAACTCTGCTGAGATTTACTACAGTTTAGAACAAGAAAAGTGTAACAATTGTGAAGGGATGAAAAGCTGTTCGAAGCCTGTGACAAAGTTTAAGGAGAGCTATGAATTTGGAATGAGGGAGGACCAACACTCTAATGTGGCTGAGAGGTAAAAAGCTGTTAGAGCACCTTGAAGCTTCTGCTTTCTTTCATTTATGATCTTGATTTCCTCTTCTTTTAACAGCTTAAAAAGTTATCCCCATCCATCAGTTCATGAATGCAGAAAGCACATACAGTTTCGTTATAACTTCCACTCAAACACATGCGGTGCTGTATGTCTGCTGAGTAATTTAGCAAACACAGAAGGTTGCACAAGGATTTCAGAAGCAGCGTTAAAATGGAAAGTGAAAGGGGGAAACCTAAACAATGGATCACTAAAGGTTGGATTTGTTAAGGAACAGAGGTTTGAAGTGAATCCAGGCACGAGAATTGGAATGCCCCTTCTCACCATAATAGCAAACATCATTTTTTATCATCCCCAAACCAAACCATTTCTTATGAGATTCCAAAGGCCAATTTAAAATGTTTCTATATATTGCCTCCTAGGTTGTACACAGCCTTTTTCCTTATATCCTCCATTATCTCATTGCTCTTTTTGCTCAAAACAT
This sequence comes from Glossophaga mutica, assembly GCA_039655065.1. Classification (NCBI taxonomy): domain Eukaryota; kingdom Metazoa; phylum Chordata; class Mammalia; order Chiroptera; family Phyllostomidae; genus Glossophaga; species Glossophaga mutica. Next base: position 147,175,088 of record CM077303.1, on the reverse strand, counting down.
TCAAAGTATGTAGTAAACTGCATTTCCTGCTCCTGTCTTCAGGGGCATCCAGCTCTGGAGGAAAATTCCCGGCTCAGAAACACGTTAATCCCGAGTGCACGCTTCATGGCTCCAGCAACCCTGAGTTCAGCAGGCCCAGCCCAGACCAACATAAGGAATGCGAAAAATTCGGCTTTGGAATCCATGAAGTACTCAGTAGAATTTGGGAACAATTTCTTTTGTGTTCTTTCTTAAAGCATGAAATATACTACCCCCTTTTTTTATGACTTATGTGCAGTTCACAGAGAAATAATAACAATACCTATGTGCCTACGAAGGACTTAAAGATAGAACATTTCTAGGGTCTCAGATGCCCTGGATACGCATCACCGAAGATGTCCTCTCTCCTAGTGTCCAAGACAGCTGCCTTTCAGAATACTCTGAACAGCTCCCTTTACACTTTTATCACTTAAGTCTGCATCCACAAATAACACTGTTTATTTTCACCTGCTTATAAACTTTATGTAACAAAATTATTTAGTATGTAAAATTTTCATCTTGTTTTATAGATTAATTCAGATTAAACACTGATCTTTAGATTAATCTCATGTGTGTAGCTGTAATTTACTTATTTTAACTGCTATACAGTATTCTGTACTAAAACTATACAATAATTTCTTACTCATGTGACTGTTGATGGTTATTTATGTGGCCTCCAGATTTTTGCTATTATGAACTCTCTTCTCTGTGCCCTGAGATACACAGGAGTAAGAGCTTCTCTAGAACATATACCTCAGACTAGAATTGCTAGGTGGTAGAATATGAACATATCCAGCTTTACTTGGTAGTGCCAAGATGATTACACCAGGTAACCAGCCATGTATGACAGTGCTCATCGCCTCACAATCCTGCCTAAATTTGGACTTGTCTGATTAAATGTTTGCCCATCAATAAGTGTGAAAGGGTACCTACTCATTGTGGTTTGATTTCTCTAACCACTAATGTGATTAATCATCTTTTCTTGTGGTTTTGGGGTCACATTTTTCTTCCCTCTTCTGCCTATCTTTTTATCACATTGTTCATCTCTCTCTTACTGCCTTAAGAGATATTTATAAATTCTAGGTTTATATAATCCTTTGTTCATTAAATCTGCTGCAAATTGTTTTCAAAATTTTATCTTGTATTTTTATTCTCCTGTAGTGTATTTTGAGGAACAGAAATTCTTCATTGTAATAATAATTTGTTGATAGTTTTCTTTGGGGGTTATTAAGAAATTCTTTAACCCAAGGTTATTAAAATGTACTTCCATAAATATTTCCAAAATACACAGAGTTTTGCCTTCTACATTTAAGTTCATATTCTATCTTGGATTGATTTTTATGTGCAGTGTAAGGTAAGGATCTGTTTCACTATTTTTTCTAAGGATAACCAATTTTTAAGTATATTTTATTGGTTATGCTATTACAGTTGTCCCAATGTTTTCTCCCCTTTATCCTCCTCTGCCCTGCACCCCCCTACCAACAGCCCCCCCACCTTAGTTCATGTCCATGAGTTCGTACATATAAGTTACTTGACTTCTCCATTTCCTATACTATTCTTAACCTCCCCCTGTCTACTTTGTGCCTACCAATTATGCTTCTTCTTCCCTGTAACTTTCCCTCCATTCTCCCCCTCCACCTTCCCACTGGTAACCTTCCATGTGATGTCCATTTCTGTGATTCTGTTCCTGTTCTAGCTGTTTGCTTAGTTTGTTTTTGTTTTTTAGGTTCAGTTGTTGATAGTCGTGATTTTGTGGTCATTTACTGTTCATAGTTTTTGATCTTCTTTTTTTTTTAGATAAGTCCCTTTAACATTTCATACAATAAGAGCTTGGTGATGATGAACTCCTTTAACTTGACCTTATCTGGGAAGCACTTTATCTGTCCTTCCATTCTAAATGATAGCTTTGCTGGATAGAGTAATCCTGGGTGTAGATCCTTGCCTTTCATTACTTGAAATATTTCTTTCCACCTCCTTCTTGCCTGCAAGCTTTCTTTTGAGAAATCAGCTGATAGTCTAATGGGCACTCCTTTGTAGGTAACTGTCTCTATTTCTCTTGCTGCTTTTAAGATCTCTCCTTATCTTTAATCTTGGGTAATGTCATTCTGACTCAGCTTGGTGTGAGCTTCCTTGGGTCCAATTTCTTTGGGACTCTCTGAGCTTTCTGGACTTCCTGGACATCTATTTCCTTTGCCAGATTGGGGAAGTTTTCCTTCATTATTTTTTCAAATAAGTTTTCAATTTCTTGCTCTTCCTCTTCTCCTTCTGGCACACCTAAGATTCAGATGTTGTACCATTTAAAGTTGTCCTGGAGGTTACAGTAACCTCCATAAAATGAGGTAGAGAGTATTTTCATTTAAAAACAAAGACTTTATATTTTAGAGCAGTTTTAGGTTCATAGCAAATTTGAGAAAAACATAGAGAGATTTCCCATATAGCTCTTGCCTTCACACATACATAGCCAGCATCATTGTGGACATTATCCACCATAGTGATATATTTGTTACAATTGATGAACCTATATTATAATGATTATGAACACATCATAATCACTCAAAGTCCATTGTTCATCTTAAGGTTCACTCTTGGTGTTGCATATTCTCTGAGTCTGGACAAATCTGACAGGTACCCATCAATATAGTATCATACAGTATTTTCACTGTGATAAAATTCCCCTGTCCTTCACCTACTTATCTCTCCCCCTTAGCCCCTGAGAACTACTGATCTTTTTATTGTTTCTATAGTTTTGTGTTCTCCAAAATCATACAATATGTAGCCTTTTCAGGTTGGCTTCTTTCACTTAGGAATGTGCATTTAAGGTTTCTGTGTGTCTTTTCATAGCTTGACAGCTCATTTCTTTTTAGCTTTAAATAACATTCCATTGTCTGTACGACCACTTACCTCTTCACCAACTAAAGTACATCTTGTTTGCTTCCAACTTTTGGAAATGATGAACAAAACTACTATAACCATCTATGTGCAGATTTTTATGTGTACATAAGTTTTCAACTCCTTTGGGTAAATACCAAGAAGTTGATTGCTGGGCTATATGGTAAGAGTATGTTTAGTTGTAAAAAACCACCAAAGTCTTTCCAAGTGGCTATATTATTTTGCATTCCCAACCAAAGTGAATGAGAGTTCCTGTTGCTCCACATCCTTGCCAGCATTTAGTGTGTTGTTAATGTTCTGGATATTGTACGTTTTAATAGGTGTGTGGTAGTATCTCATTGTTATTTTCAAATATAAGTTAAAGATGATGTGGAGCAACATTTCATATGCTTATTTGTCATGTGTATAGATTCCTGTTACCTTTTAAACAATTCTATGGAAGGGTTTGTGTAATATGAATTAGCAGTATCTTGAATATTTGGCTGAATTTACTCATTGTGTCAGTCAGTCAGGGTTTAATCAAGGACGAAATCAGTGGGTGTTATGGAATAAAGAATTTATTATAGAAATTAGGTCTCACATAATTGCAGGAGAGGCTGGGAGAGTAAGGTCTGGGCAGGGACTTTGGAGGATGGGAGAAAAGTAGCAGATCAGCACTCCTAATGCAGTGGGAAGTTGAAATTTACAGAGAAACCTGCAAAGTCAGTCACTCCCACCTCCTCAGGTGGGAGCACCAAGCAGAGCTGGTGGGAGGTCAATGGAAGACTTTTACATTCAGGTCTCCTGGTGGGTCTGGTGTGCTCCAGAGCCAACAACAGGAAAAAGAGATGAACACCAAGTAAGGGAGAAGAATAATCTGCAACCTGACAACAATCACTGTGGGAAAGAGTGAGGACCTACTGGCATGTGTGTGTCTGTCTCTCATGGTATCTAACCATGATGATCAACTGTATCACAAATACATACAGGGATGAAATCTGGGGGAGAGTTTACCAAGTTGACACAGCATAAAGCTATGTAACATGTAAAGCCTGGTGTTTTCCTTGGAGAAAGATTTTTTTAATTTTTAAATTTGTTTAATGGATTTAGGACTAGTTGAGTTTTCTATTTCTCTGTCAGTTTTGGTAATCAGGATTTTTGTTTGTTTTTTGTTTGTTTTGTTTTTTAGGCAATTGTCCATTACACTGTCAAAAAGTTATTCATACTATTCTCTAAATTTTTAAATTGCTGTCACACCTGTCATGTTATGCCCTTTTCATACATAGCATTATATAATGTTCATTCTTTTTTTCCCAATCTTGCCAAATATTTATTAAAGTTTTCAAACAACTAATTTTTGCCTTTTTAAGTATAATATTTATTATATTTTTTCCATTGCCTCTTAGCCCCCTTATACCTCCCTCCCCGCAGCAATCGCCTCACTGTTGTCCATGTCCATGATCCTCTTATTTTTTCCTATTTTATTAATTTCTTTTTAAAATTATCTTTATTGATTGATTTTAAAGAGAGAGAAGGGAAGAGACAGAGAGAGAAACATCAATTTATTATTCCACTTATTGATGCATTCATTGGTTGCTTCTTGTATGTGCTCTGACCAAAAATCAAACTCACAAACTTGGTGTCTCAGGATGATGTTCTAACCTACTGTGCTAACTGACCACCAGGGCCCTATTTCATTAATTTCTGTTATCTTTATGTCTTTCTTTATACTTTCTTTAGATTTAGTCTGCTATTCTTTAACTTCTTTAGTTGAGTCCTTCGTAACTCGGTAATTTTCCATGTTTTTTTCTTTATAAGAATATAAAGCTACAAAATTCCCTCTCAATCTGCTTTAGTTATATACCATTAGTTGTGGCATATAGAATTTTCAAACCTCTTCAGTTCTGTATATTTTCTAATTTCTATTATGATTTCTTCTTTGACCCATTTAGAAGTGTTTTGTAATTTCCGAGCATTCTAATTATTGCTTTATTATTTAACTCTAACTCAATTTCATTGTGGTCAAAGAAAATGGCTTCTATTACCACATTTACATGGTCTTGTGAAACTTACTGAGGCTACTTTATAGAATAGTATGTTAATTTTCATGAATTTCTATGTGTACTATATATCCAATTCAGATAATTCTAATTTAAAGTCTTCTATATCCTTACTAAGTTTTTGTCTTCTAAGTTTATTAATTACCAAGAGTATGGTATACTCCGCTGTTATGATGGTGTTTTCTTCAATACTTTTTGTAAGTAGTCAATTTTTTGCTTTATATATTTGGGACTAGGTTTTAAGTTTTATATGATTTTAAAATTATAATATATTTCTGCCAAATTGAACATTTTATCACTATGAAGTATTTTTTATCTCTAGTAATGTATTTTATTATTTATTTTCACTCACATTCAGCCTTGGTTACAATCTTTCAGAATTAGTAAAATGGGAAGAATATCTGCCCTACTAACCTCATTGTTTGGATGTTAGAATTGATGAGGACAAATAAAATAATAAATACAAAATCCTTTGTAAACTAAAGGGCACAATGCCAATGTAAGATAAAACTCTGGAGAAAAAAATATTTTAATTCCATACATACAAAGACTTTTTGACCCCGATACAAACAATATACACACATCTGTAGAGCGAAGTAAGCTTTAATGAGATTTGGGTATAAAGGTTTTAAGAGCTCAATTGCAGCCTGGTCCTTACATTAGTTTTAGGTGGTGTTTCCTTACCATTGAGGCAACAGTGGAAATACAAATAAATGCAGGTGATGATAGTGAAAAATTTTGGAAAGTTGCTGTTGACAGAAAGCAAGTGGTTCTAGAACTCTAATTACGTATTTTCTTACCTATCATTAGAAGGCACTGCTCGTGTCTCTTGTGCTGTTGTCTCCAGCTCCAACAAATTAGTAAGTATTCAAAACTAACGTCCACCAACAGCTACCAACAAACGTTTCAGAACTATCTCATTAGAATATATAGACAAAGGGATTATTCTAGTAATACATCAGATATTTATTACTAATTGAATTATGAAAGTGAACTGAGGACTTCCGGCCAAGATGGAGGCATAGGCGGACACACTGTGCCTCCTCTCACAACCAAAATTAAGGACAACAAATATTTAGAAACAAGAAAACAACCAGAACTGATAGAAAATTGAACTGTATGGAAGTCCAACAACCATTCATCCAGACCGGTAAGAGGGCGGAGTCGCAGTAGGAAAAAGTGGCGGTGCGGACCCAGGAACGCAAGTAGCAGCGGCTTGCAGTTCCCAGGTGCACGGGCGGCAGCTGGCGGTCCTCGGGCGCCCAGGCGGCAGCTGGCGGACCCCAGGCACAGGGGGGCAACTGTGCAGACCCAGTGAGGACGAACAAGGTGGCTGGCTGACCAGGGGGTCCCACATTCATGCACGCAGACGGTCCAGGCAGAGGGAAAGTGGCAGAAGGGACTGAATCCAGGAGAGAGCAGAGCAGGCGCCATTGTTCCCTCTCAGACCCCGCCCCCACATACAGCGTCACAACCCAGTGACTGGGCTGCCCCACACTGGGGAGCGCCTGAGGCTCCACCCCTCACTGCGTAACCACACGCGCACGCTCGCAGATAATCCAGGCGAAGGGGAAGCAGCGGAAGGGACCGGAGTCCAGAAGAGAGCGGAACAGGCGCCATTCTTCCCTCTCGGACCCCGCCCCCACCTATAGCGTCACAACCCAGCGACTGGGCTGCCCCGCCCTGAGGAACACCTAAGGCTCCACCCCTCATACGTAATAGCTGCGACCAGACTAAAACCAAAACAAAACAAAACAAAAAACCCCACCAAAAATGGCTCAAACCGGAGAAAAAATGAAAACCCCAGAGTCAGTTCCTCTAAGCAACGAAGAGATAGCCAACCTATCAGATGCACAGTTCAAAGCACTGGTCATCAAAATGCTCACAGAATTGGTTGATTTTGCTCACAAATTAGATGAGAAAATGCAGGCTACAATACGTGAAATGAAGGAAGACGCATGGGGAACCGATAGAGATGGAAGGAAAACTGGGACTCAAATCAATGGAGTGGACCAGAAGGAAGAAATTAACAACCAAACAGAAAACGAGGAAGAAACAAGAATTCAAAAAAATGAGGAGAGGCTTAGGAACTTCCGGGACATCGTTAAACGTCCCAACATCCGAATTATAGGGGCCCCAGAAGGGGAAGAAGAACAACAAGTAGAAAACTTATTTGAACAAATAATAAAGGAGAACTTCCCCAATCTGGCCAAGGAAATAGACTACCAGGACGTCCAGGAAGCTCAGAGAGTCCCAAAGAAGTTGGGCCCAAGGAGGAACACATCAAAGCACACTTGGCTAATTACATTAGCCAAGATTAAAATGAAGCAGAGAATTCTAGAAGCAGCAAGGGATAAGGGGACAGTCACCTACAAAGGAGTTCCCATCAGACTGTCAGCTGATTTCTCAAAAGAGACCTTACAGGCAAGAAGGGGCTGGAAAGAAATATTTGAAATCTTGAAAAGCAGGGACCTACATCCAAAATTGCTCTTTCCAGCAAAGCTGTCATTTAGAATGGAAGGACAGATAAAGCGCTTCTCAGATAAGGTCAAGTTCAAGGAGTTCATCATCACCAAGCTCTTATTATATGAAATGTTAAAGGGACTTACCTAAGAAAAAGAAGATAAAAAATATGACAGTGAAAAGACAGCAAACTCACAGCTATTAAGAACCACACCTAAAACAAAAGCAAACTAAGCAAACAGAACAGGAACAGAACCACAGAAATGGAGATCATATGGAGGGTTAGCAACAGGGGCATGGGAGGAGGAGGAGGGGGAAGGTACAGAGAATGAGTAGCATAGATAGTGGGTAGAAAATAGACAGGGGCAGGGTAAGAATAGTATGGGAAATGTAGAAGCTAAAGAACTTATGACACAAGGACATGAACTAAAGGGGGGAATGTGGGTGGGAGAGGGTGTGCAGGGTGGGGGGAATGATGGGGGAGAAACGGGACAACTGTAATAGCATAATCAATAAAATATATTAAAAAAAAGAAAAAAAAAAGAAAGTGAACTGAGATTTTCAGTAAAGGCCTTATGAAAGTTTGTTTCTCACGGATACCTTCTGCTTATAAGCACGCTGCCTTACACAAAAATAGATAAAAACAAAAAATATTTTTTCCATTTCCATATAGACATAGATAAACTGCACAATGTTATCTCATACTAATAGAGTCATTAATTAATGTTCTCATTATCAAATGTACAAAAGTTGATAAATGACCACACATCCCAAACATGTGTCTATGATGGACATTTTAATGTAAAAATCAAATTGAATGTTGAATCTTTCTTGTTATTTATGCATATTGTCTTAAAATTCTGATCCAGGGCTTGGGGTTCTGCTCTTTGCCTGTCTTCAGGTGCCACTTGCCAGGGTTAGAAGCAGTGCAAAGAGATCTCATCATAGCATATACTAATACTATTGAAACAGTGACCTCTAGGCCTGGCTGGTGTGGCTCAGTGGGTTGAAGCATTATCCCATTGACCAAAGGGTCATGGATTCTATCCGCCTGTTTAGGGCATGAATGAGAAGGCAATCAATTGATGTTTCTTTCTCTCTCTTTCTCTCTGAAAAGAAATGAAAAAATGTCCTCAAGGGAGGGTTAAAAAAATAATGATATCATTTGATTTTACGATAAGCATTATGCTTAGCAGTCTGTGTGCATTTCTTCATTGAAAAAACCACAACAGTCCTATTACAACAGTAGTGTTTTCCTTCCCATTTTACAGATGAGGAAACTGATGCTTACAGGAATTAAGTAGTTTGAACAAAGTAGAACCAGTAGGTGACACAATGGTGTTCAAATCGAGCTCTGTTGACTTGAGAGACTATCTTAACCACTACCTAATGCTGGAATCTCTTCAGAATGCTATAGCCAAAAAAATGCAACATTACAAAAATTTAAGGTGGAAAACTTACGTAGGTTACTCAGGATATGTTTTTAAGCTCTCCTTCAAGATATGTTTACTCTCATTTTACTGACCATGCAAATTTTCTTGGTTATCTGAACACCAGCTTCACAAAACAGAAGCAACAAGGAAGGTGATAATGACCTTCTGTGGAAAGTCATTGACAGCAGTGTGAGAGCTGACAACTTGACCCTCCATAAGAAAAATAATAAAAATAATAGATTAAAATGTTTGGAGTCAAGGTGTAAGGACCTTTAGTATACATTGAAGGAGCTCTGATCATCACAAAATAATAGAATGCTATTATGGTTGATGTGTAATGAAGCTCTTATGCCATCAAGAAAATGTATAATTCTGCTCAACATGTTTTATACAATGGTAGAGATAGAGGGCAATCCCAAATTGACAAGAGAATATTTGGAGGCAGTAAGGCCTTGAGTGTCTCAGTGCCTCAGTGGTAGGAACAACACCTCAGTTTGTACTGATGCTGTGACTCTAAGTTGTTTCACATGAAGGTTTCAGCTAAAGAACCAAGGTGCAACCACTTGAATCACTGTCTAAAGTGATCCTCTAAAATTCTGAATAACAGTTTTACTCCACTTCTATTGTTTTGATAGATAAATGATATAAATGAAAAAATAATCTCAATAATTTAGGCATTAATCTGGAATTTACAGTTCTTAGTTGAGAATGCCTCCTGAAGACTTAATTATTGAGTGGGGCACGTCTTAACTTTGCTTCTGAGCAAAGTTCCATCCAGAGATGGAAAGAAAACCAAGTCAGAAAAGCCAAATATTCACTGTAGAGAGGTAGGGAGCTAGGAAATGACCACCAACTAAGAAATTTCCCTGGTTAGAAATTAGTATCTTTCCTAAAGTCTCTGTTTCAGATATACGATGGATATTTAATTTTATGTTAATCATTTGCATAGTTCCCTATTGAACTGTGTTGTTCCAATTATACGACTACTAGCTGTAGAAAACCCTTGCCAACCTCCAAACAGAAGAGGAGCATTTTTCTCAATTAAGGACTTCAATAAAGAACAAACAAAAAGTAAAACAAAAAAAATTACAGTTTTACCTGCAACACATACTTAAATTGACTAGTTATTTTTCCATTCTCCCATATTTTTGTTTGCCTTGTTATTCTAAAAAGAATTTATTATTTAGTGCTTTTAATACATTTTCAATTATCACACAATAATCATTTTTTTACAGGAAAACAATATCAGTTGGAAATCAAGGCTAACAGATGGAACTAGAACCATAGGGGTTCACAACCATGCAGTGTACTAAGCCTTCTTTAGGTGCTAGAAAGGTGGGCAGAATGCCCATTTTAAATGTAGTAGGTGACATTTACTCAAACAAAATTACCACCAGGCATTATGCACAATGAGATCTTGAGAGTTAGGATCTAAGAATATTCAGTCTGGAAAAAATGCAAATCCAACATCTTAGATGGAAATGCTCTTTCTAAAAATATATGTTTAAAGGTGGGTATTTCTGGTAGAGTCATGGAGCCACAGGATAGGAAGCTACCTCTTCAGGGTGACTTGCTCACAGAAGAATACACAGTAGCTTTTCCTTTATCATGACCAGGAGGAAGCTGGTGCTAGAGCCTGATCGAGGATGTGACATGATCCCAGTTTATAAGGTATCGGATTCATTGAAAAGTGCAAAGGAAACAGTTTTCTGGTTCAGAGATAGAGCTATCTTACGGGCCACTGGGGTCTCATGTCATCTTTTTTGGTTATCTTTGAAATTGTAAAAGAATGTGGTACTAAAATATGAAAATCTAAACCCTTAATGCTTCAAAAATGCTCACTTTTGAAAGAAAAAAATATTCACATTTAGGAATATAATTTTCTGATAATTGGGAAAATTATGACTATTGTTTTTCAGAGGTCAATTCACTTGGAAATAATAGATCGGTCTGTAAATGGCTGGTCTTGGCTCATGTTTCACAACTTCCTAAATCATCTCAAATAAACAACAGCTGGCCTCAGTGAGCCCCCTGCCCCCTGAACCTCTTCTAAGTGACCCCAGGTTCTGCACTAGCACCAGTCAGCTTAGATTCACAGCTTAGCTTCACCTGAAAATCTCTAAGCCCACCACAAGTAGCAGCCATCTCAGATTGCTTTCTAGCTCATGTAGGGTGGCCCTGGGCAGAACATACATTGGGGCTGACCTTGGCCTGCACCATCTGGGAAACCTCAAATCCTTCCCATTGACATGTCAACAGAAATCAAGGATCAAGTACAAGAGGAGGGTGTACTCAGCCACACAAAATTTGCACCCTGAGTACCCAGCTTTGGTGATAGGTGAGGCTGTGCCATGGGACCCTACAGGATGCCTACAGCATTAGACCATGTTCCCAAAACAAGGAGTCATAGCAGCTTAATCCAATACATAGAAACAAACACAGGGAGGCTGCCAAAATGAGGAAACAAAGAAGCATGGCCCAAATGAAACAGATCAAAACTCCAGAAAAAGAACTAAACAAAATGGAGATAAGAAATCTATCAGATGCAGAGTTGAAATACAGGTTATAAAGATGCTCAATGAGCTCAGTGAGGACCTTAACAGCATAACAAAGATCCAGTTAGAAATGAAACATTCATTAATTGAAATAAAGAACAATTTACAGGGAATCAATAGTAGAGTGGATGAAGCCAAGAATTGAATCAATTGTTTGGAACATCAGGAAGCAAAAAACAACCGATCAGAATAACAAGAAAAAGAATCCCAAAAAATGAAGATAGTATAAGCAGCCTGTGGGACAACACCAAGCATTCCAATATTTGCATCATAGGGGAACCAGAGGAGAAGAGGAAGAGCAAGAAATTGGAAATATATTTGAAAAAATAGTGAAAGAAAACTTCCTTAATCTGGTGAAGGAAATAGACATGCAGGTCCAGGAAGCACAGAGAGTACCAAACAAGATGAATGTAAAGAGACCTACTCCAAGACACATCAGAATTAAAATGCCAAAGGTTAAAGATAAAAAGAGAATCTTAAAAGCAGCAAGAGAAAAGCAGTTAGTTACCTACAGGGGAGTTCCCATAAGGCTATCAGCTGATTTCTCAAAAGAAACTTTTCTGACTAGAAGGGATTGGCAAGAAATATTCAAAGTTATGAAATGCAGGGACCTACAGCCAAAATTGCTCTACCCAGCAAAGCCATCGTTTAGAATCAAAGAGCAGATAAAGAGTTTCCAGACAAGGAAAAACTAAAGGAGTTAATCATCACTAAACCATTATTATATGAAATGTTAAAGGGACTACTTAAGAAAAAAGAGATCAAAACTATGAATAAAGTGGTAATAAATACATATCTATCAAAAATTGAAACTAAGAAACAAACTAAGCAAATGAGAAGGACAGAGACAGAATCATGAACGTGGAGAGTGTTTTGATGGTTGCCGGATAGGAGGGTGGTATGGGGGAATGGGTGAAGAGGTGAGGGGATTAAGAAGTACAAATGGGTAGCTACAGAATAGCCATGGGGATGTAAAGTACATAGGAAATGGAATAGCCAAAGAACCTGTACACATGACCCATGGATATGAACAATGGCGTGGGGATTGCCTGTGGGAGTGGGTGGTGCTTGGTGGAAAGGGTAAAGGGGGAAAAATTGGGACAGTTGTAATAGCATAATCAATAAAATATAATTTAAAAAAAGAAATAATAGATGGGTCTTCTGATCCACTAGTGTATTGACTGTCATAAAGCAAAACTGAATGGGCAAAAATCTAAATTACCCGGGAAAAGCATCATACTGAATATTTAACTAATGTAAGTGATCCTCCCCACCACCAAATCTTTATTAAAATTTCTAAGGGGTATCCACTTGAAGAGAAGTGCTTCAATTCATTTTTAATGCTGACTTCTGTTGTAACCAAAGTCCAAGTCCAAGGAATTGAAGAAAAATGAAAGAAAACTTCGACAGAGGGCCCATCCAGTGCAGGAACCAAACAATGCAAAGCCCGAACAATCCCCGGTTCTTGTGTCAGTTGTGAGTTGTGTGCATTGCGGTAACAAGCCTGGGCTGCAAGAAAGGTATTTATTTGGAACACCCTGTGAACATTTGTAAAGTTAAAGAAATTTCAGCTTTTTAAAAAGGAATAACAATAGCAAGCTTGGCAAATCCCTTTAATTCAACTTTAATCAGGTGTACTAATAAATTACCAAACTAATAAATAAAATGTTTATTACTTATGGTGATTTTATTTAAATAATTAGAAGAAATCAATTGTTGTTAATAATGAAAATAAATCTGGCAATTTGCTTACAATCTCACATCTGAAAATAAGTAAAAATTCTGTGCAACACATAAAGGGAAAGTTTACCATTTTCATTAGGAAAAAAACCACGGAGGGGCAAAGGGTAGTACTAACTGAGAAACACCTAAGTCTCTTGGGTTATGTTTTAAAAATGTTTTCATTCAAAGATTTTAAAATAGAAAAAATAAGCCATCTAATTCTGAAGAAATAAGTTTCTAAATAAGTACATCTCTCATTAATTTAAAATACATTCCTCAAAATTACCAGCATGGATAAATTAAATGATAAGTGATAAATTAAATGCCTGCAATGCATCATAACAGTAATTTTAATATTCAAACTATTTGATTGGATTAAGCTAAATGCTCTGTCCAGATAAAGGAAATTATAACTGACTAAACCAGTATGACTGCCTGCTTTAATCCCAGATTGCTTCTGGAGCTGCAGGGGGGAAAATCTATTGATTATTGAAGATAACACAATTTATAAAGCACAAGTGTCCCCGTTTGGTTTCCAATGAGTTCTCTAGTGGTTGCTCCAGTTCCTCTGACTTGAAAATCTGTCATGGGATTGCTTGAAGGAAGAAGCAAAAACACAATTTATATTTGTTTCTAGGATGCTCAGCAGGTGATTAGTTATAGAGATTGCGGAGTCAATTTTGTATTTTCCTCTACTTTCTGAAACAAAGTATTACAGTTAACTCTTTTCCAACTCCCAGTTCTCACTGAGTCAGCTTCATTTGGTGTGGTGGACCCGGGGCCCTTTGGTTGCCGTAATGGGTTAGCTGACCGAAGAGCAGCACGCCGCGCCCCACGGGAGGGGAGAGGAAAGCTACACTCCATGCGCTGGAGACCGGAGCCACTGTCACTGGATGGTGGAATGCTGCAGCTGTGCTCTGTGCCTGTGCACATCTGGGGCTCCTTCCTCCATGATGTTGATTGCACTGACCCTACGTATTAGAAAAAACAAAGAAACTTTAGAATTCACATCATTCCCAATCTTTAACAAGGGAGACTTTAATAGTAGTGGCTGAAGTAGGCCCGAAATATGCGACACAAAATGAATTCATTCCCAGACAGCTCTGGACTCAATTTTTTACAAGGTAAAAGAGTTTGGTTGGTTGAGACGACTCAAAGGACTGTGTGTTACCTGGCATTGCTCTTTAGCATTCCCTGTGTGTCTCCTCTCTCCCCATCTGGCCCACAAGGGCTTGAAAACAGAGCTCAGGCTTTAATCGCACTTGCATTCCTATCCCCTGGCATGTTGCTCTGCCCCTCTTGTGGTGCTCTGCACTTGACCTGCACCGATTGATGTGGCTGAGGGCAATGAATAGGGTTCCATGGGCCCACCACGAATATAACCTGCGTTTTAATATGTTTTCCAGGAGCAGAGAAGGAATGGGCAAAGAGCCAATCTGTATCTTTTATCTCATTCTCCACTCTCTTCCCACCTCCAGTTGCTACGTGCACTTTCACCACAGGCATTTATGAGACAGCTGGACATGATGGGGGATGTGATCCCTCATATTAGGAGACAGTTATATGAGTGGCCCGCAGAGAATGGATCAGATGGTTTGCAGTAGAGTGAGCAAAAAGAGAAATAGTCTAATCTATTCCTGAGTACTCAGCTGAGTCCTTAACTCTTTTCTGAATTTAACCATACTCTGGTCAAATCACTGTACCATTGGTTAATTTGCAAAATTATATGTGCCTCTAAAGTAGATTACCGTTATAACAAAGAATTATGTGTTTTTAGCTCTTCAAGAAAAAGTAGTATGTTACTACAAGGTATTCCAATACTTTCTAATAATGCTACTAATAACAACAAAATCCAAGCAACTTTTGAAAATGCTGAATGTTTTCATTATCTAGGTAACAAAGCTGGTAACTGCGTACATATACTCTAATATTTACTGTAATTTTAATAGTTAATTCTTAAGTGTACTTTAATATCCAGGGTCTTCCTCAAATTAGAAAGTGGAGTTCTGCTGAATTGGATTCCATGGCAATACATGTATGAGCAGTATATTTAGAGAACATCTTTAAAATAAGAAGCCTATGTTCTCTCTACAAGAAAATCTGATGAGAGTAAGGTAGTAAGCATATTTGTGAAGGGCAAATATCAGAAAATATAAGTGCAGCTTAAATACCAGCAGAGGAACTGGTTTTTTTTTTTTTTTTTTTTGGCTCAAAGTTTCTCTGTATCTTTCTCAAGGCTTATGATACAGAGCATATTCAACCTTGTTCTCTAAGTTATGAAACAGATCTTTGATATCTGAGACTAAAGCCCAAGAAGTTTAGCATAACACAACCTTTGTCAAAGGTATTGTATCAAAGCATATCTAACTCCATTTCTACCTGAGGCAGATTGAGTTCCAGAACAGCCTGAGGACATGGATTGATTTTGTGGCCCCTCTACCAGGGGCATGGCTGGATTTCCCAGGTGCCCAGGCATCTAGCTGAGGGTTAGCCCCTGATAAGACCTGAATACTCTCTGATCCCTAGGAAAACCCCTTCGTCAACTTGAGTTAGGGTGGGTTTTGAGATCATTCTTGAGGTTTGGGTTTGTATCAGTAGTTGTAAGAATAATTCCAGGGAAATTGTCAATGGCTCCTAGAAAATATGTTTCATGTTGTAGTAGGAAAGGTTCCTGTAAACTTAATTCATTGTGTGCTTGCTCAGAGTTTTGAGTGAACACAGTAACCACATACGACAGGAATCCAGTCCAGTTATCTTTCTCTGAAGCTCAGTGGCATTTCAATACAGCCCTGCTGCTCACATAGCTTATCCAATTTAACTATTGTTTCTGTACTTAAACGAGACCTTTAACATTCAGGAAGGCATTCAGGATGAAGGTGAAGATAACCATCGACCAGGCTCCTGGGAGAAAAACTGGCCAACATTTGCTGCCTGGCCGTCTGGAAGGGTCGCGGGTTCATTCCCACTGCTGAGATTCTCGTGTTCCTTTACAACCACAAACTACAGACAATAAAAGTGAGGGAGAGAAAGAACATTATATAACCAATAAATTATCTCAACACACGTGAAATCAGAGTTTATGGCTTCCTCATGTTCATCCTATGGAAGCTGAAAGCTGAAAGAAAGGCCCTGTCAAATTTATTTTTCTGGCTAATGAAAAATTTAGTTTCAATTGGGAAATTTAATTTAAAGCAACCAGCCCCTATCAATACCTTCACTGAACAATCTATCCTAATTCTAGAATCCAAACTTTACAGTCATGTGTTGTTTTATTTTAAGCAATATATAATCCGTAAGTGTTCTAATCATGACCAATAGGCCAGAAAAATAGTATCTCATATACGTATGTGCTCCAACTTTTCCAATGTGTGTGTGTTTAGTTAATAAAATTCATTGAAACATGCTGCGAAGTTTGAGCAATTAGGGTCATGCATAGGTAGTGACCACCAACAGTGCAACTACTATTTGTAGGGACCCATCCAATGCTTTTTCATGGTTGAACAGCATGGGAACCAGAATTCTAAACAGCAGGCTGAGAAAACATTTCTCTGTAGTCAACAAAATGATTTTTTTTATTATTGTTTGTATTATTCACAATTGATGTGGTACTTGCAATGGGGGCTGACCGGAGTTCACTGACTGACATTCACACCAAATAAATTAGATATTAAAATAGATCAATGATAAAAGAAAAGCAAAGAAGTGACCCCAGGCCCCAGGACAAAGGATATAGTTCGGTGAAGTCCTTCCCCGACGATCAGTGACTCAGAGGCTAGGCTGCCCAAGGTTAGGTTTCAGCTGATGAAGCTTGATTGGCTCAGAAATGGGCCCTCCACAGGAAGGGGCCCATAATTCAGAAACACAATGAAGAAAAGGGAGTGGATAAAACCTCGTTCATATTTCTCTTTGAGAAAAGTGTAGAAAGGAATGATGAGTGGAGTTGATTAGGGAGGATATGTTGATGGTGGAAGAGTGGATCCCCTGAACACGTGTTTTCATTTTCTTATTTTCCACAACACTAATCGCCCTCCTGTTTTGCAAAAGCAATACATGGCTCACTATTTATGGGCACATGCCTATTATTTATGGCTCAAGTCAAACTCAGCTCTCTGAACTGCAAATTTTCAACCATATGTCTCTCTGTGAGAAGAACATAGGTTCCTGAATCCCGGGCTGAGATGTGATGGCAGCTGATAGAACCAGATTTGTTTCTGCTGCTTCTCCTCCTGGTGTGGGTGCTCAGCTCTCTCCTGCTCTTGCTGATTTCTGCAGCAGCAGTTAGCATCGGCAACACTTATGGTGGTGACGGGGGACTGAGCTTGGGAGCCCCAGTCCACCAACCACAGCTCTGAGCCAACAAGCTGCTCAGGACAACAGCAAGTGCTTTCGATTTCTTAAAAAACAAGGTATACAAAGATTGTGCACCTCCTTCTCCCATGATTTAAGTCAGATGAATTAAACTTGCTACCCAAAACCTGAACGAAAATACAACATTGACAAGTTCAATCCAGAAATAACATAGAAGTCCACTAAGTCATAAGGCCCCAAAGAACTGAGGACATTCTAGAGCTCAGTTTACCCAAAATCACACACTCATGGAATCTAGACAGAAGGAATATTAGAGCTCATCTAATTCAGATCCCTTAGTGTCTTGAAGATGAAGCAGGGGTTAAGCGACCTGCTGAAAATTAGACAGACAATTGGTGGCAGAGTAAGGCTGGAATTTGTATTTCTTACTGTATTTCCATACTCAAATTCAACCATAAAGTAAGAATATGCTGAATACCTATAACAGGCAGGACAGATGATCACTTGTTAGTAAAAAGTATAGCTACAGGAAAGCTATTCTCTGGGAATGCACATGAGGCAGAGGCCAGAAAGTGGGCAAAATGATGTATGTGGGGAGGACCCAAAATGTGCCTTTGCCCCCTCATAATCTCTCCTTAAGACCCTTTCCCTGCTTTCCCACAAGTTGCAATCCCTTTTGGGACTGCCATATATTCCAGCCTCTTCCATGACATATCCTGCAAATTATACCAATAGCACACAGTGAACTAATCAAGTTATCTCTGACAGGTTTCTGGAAACAAAAATTCCAAGTTTCAAGTGTTTGTCCCGTCTCAAGTCTGCCCTCTAGTGTTCTAAATTCAATTACTGAAGTGGGTGATCTGAAGCATTTTGAACCTGAGTACATACTGATGCCAGATAAAACACAGGACATCTGGTTAAATTTGAATTTAAATATACACTTCCGGTATTAGTATGAATCGAACTAGGTGTCCTGTATTTTTGATTTGCCAAATCTGGCAACTATTTTGCTGCTGAAATTCAGGGATTTAAAATGTTTGTGAGAAATGAAATATGAAGACAATTAGGAGAACAACTTGGGTTTTTAAGACATCCATCTGAAGGGGATCACCTAAAAATTCGGAAAGACTTTTTGCATACACATCAAAATCTAAGTTATAGGAAGAAACTACATAATAGGGAAAAAAAGATTCCATAAGTTTCTCATGTCATTAAGTTATGGAACCACTGTCACCTGTTGGGTTATTTCGGTTTAGGGCAGAGATCCCCACCCCACCCCACCCCTGCACCCACCCAGGACCGCCCCACTCACCGTGGTGCCAGCAACATTAATACCCGCTGGAAGCTGTGACAGCTGCCAGTCTCTCTGAACTCAGAAGAACAAGGAAAACATGCACTGGGATTAATATAAAGCCAATTTCTGTATGTATTTTGGTCACATTACCCAAGGTTGGGGGCCAGAGGCCGCCCCAGCCGCTCTGTCTGCAGGCCTGCTAACGCTCGCTTCTATGTTCGACTCTTCGTAAGGGTTTTCTGGATTTTTCGATAGCAGCTTCTGAGTCCTGCAGCAAAACCAAAATGTGAGACAGTCTCAAAACCACACAAGAGTAGCCTGCTCAGTGGTGAGCAGGGATGACAACTATGTTTGCTCCTGAAATCTAGGTACTTAAAATCCATGGGAGAGAACAAATATTAAGGAAACTACGTGGAAACACCACTTTGGATTTTTAAGGCATTATTTTCTGCAGAACTTTCCAGACAATGTTTCACTTTTTCCAATGTTCTGTGAGATGTGGGGCAGCAGAGTGGGGGTGAAGCGGAGAGCCCTGCAGTTATTCATTCGTGGACATATCTCCTGAGTACCAACGACACCCCAGACACTGTCCTGGTACTGGAGACAGAGCAGCCAAACAACAAAACCTTCCACCTTAATGAACTTCGCAGTTCGGTGGGGAGGAGGGGGGGTCTACATATAACAGCAATCGTGGGACACTCCCTAGATTAGCTCCATTTTACAAGTGAAGCCAGTGGGGCTGGAAGATAGCAGCGACTCACCCAAGGCACACAGCCAACTAGGGCAGCCCAGGAGCTGGGTCATAATGGCACGACACCCAGGCTCCTTCCCCTGGCTCGCTGCACTCTGCTCCCAGGCCTTACAGGCAAGAACACAAGGAGTGGAAGGCCCAAGAGCATATTGTCTCGTAGTTGCCAAACCAAGAAATCGGCTAGATCTCCCACCCCAAAATTCCGTTTTACAAATACTTATTTGGTTGATGAACATCAAGCACTAAGTCTATACAATGTATGGTGTCATGCTCTAGGGGGCAGGGGGGAGAGGGAGGGAGCTCTAGTGTTAAGGTGATACCCCTGTCCTCAAAGCAGTGGCCTCTAGAGGGAGAGAGACAGGTAGGTGTGTAGCGCATAGAGCAGCCGCATGAGTGCAGGCAAGGAAGGAAATGTGATGGTGAAACCGCCAGCCAGCCTCCAGATTCCCAAACAGCACTGCTGTCTTGGGTCCACAGCAGCCTAACTCCCTGTAGGAGGGCATCCCCAGGGCCAGTAGGCCTGTCTGCACACCTGAGCTAGGGCAACAGAAAGGTAGGAGCTGCTGTGAAAACCCCGACTCAGGAGCTGTGAATTGGATGGGAGGAATGTTTCCAGGAAATGGTGCGGTTAATTCCAGGAAATTGAAGCGAGTGGCTAATGTAATCGGTTTTAAAGTTGCAATGTTACAGTGTGTGACAAAATACTTCCTATTGTTTCAAGAAATTTAGATTTATGAAGTAATAATATAACAATATTTTAAAAATTATTTAGCTTCACAATCTTTTGAGAGACACATTAGACAAATAGTGTCAAGCAATCTAGACAAGACAGGCAAGGACTGATACAAAGTAAGGAATAACGGACTCTGACTCTAAAAGAAAGTGGATTAGCTTGCCTAACTTAAAAACTCAATGTTAGAGCTGTATTTATTGGTATACTTTAGTGACATGGCAATATTTAGACTGGCAGTTTTAATTTTGATTTTATCAAAATTGATACAGCTACAGTACAAATGCAGCCAAGAACATAGCTGAAAATTTGTGGTGGGGTAAGTAGGTTCACTGGCCAGAAGCTTGATAAAGAAACATAGGTAATTTGGCATAGGTAATATGACTTGGTAAGTAACCACAGATTTGTTCAGAAAAAAATCTTCACAACTTTGGATGCATTTCAGCCAAAAAAGAGAGAAAGAGTTCAGATGAGTTTTCTTTTTTTTTTTTTAATCCTCACCCTGAGGGCATTATTTCATTGCGGGGAGAGAGAGAGAGAGAGAGAGAGAGAGAGAGAGAGAGAGAGAGAGAGAGAGAGAGAGAGAGAGAGAGAACTGGTTGCTCCAATTGGGGACTGATCCTGCAACCTGGGCATGTGCCCTGACCAGAATCGAACCCTCAACCCTTGGGTCTACAGGACGACACTCCAACCAACTGAGCCATACCAGCCAGGGCTGATGAGTGTTCTTTCTGAAGAAGTAGTCCTTATCACTTTTGGCTCTAGGTATATAGGGATCAGAGGCTAAAGACATTCTTATTTGTGTAAAGTCTACAGTCATCTTTCAGCTGAGATGGTTTTTGAATTCTAAGGAAGAAAAGCCAGCAATCTGCCATTGGCTCTCAATCCAGAGCTCTAAAGAACATTGACAGAACATAAAATATGCCACAGCAGAGTAAGAAAAAATATTTAATAATTATGGCATACATAAACTTAAGTTTCTTGCTCCCAATTTTTCTACACTATTATTTGCCAAGCATCTACTTTTCTTTTGTCATTCTGTACAATGGGATGAAGCACCAATTATTCAATGTTCTTTCCACAGACATCTAAGATACTGGTTGAATACCATGCTACAAAGTACCATGGTTACTGATGTACCACTGAGTTAAAATTTCAAGTTGTGCCTGAGAATCTTATGTCTCAAGATTGAAAACAGTTTGGAACATGTGACTGGGAGAAGGTTACAGTTCATAGAAAATCATAATAACAGACAGGTCCTAAATGCCAGACCTACACTAAATTCTTCACTTAGATTCACTCTGTTTCACAATGACTCTGAAGTACTGTTTTTGTTCCCATTTTATAGCAAAAGAAATTATTGAAGACAAAGGTTTGACAATATGTATTTAAACATGAACTGGGAATTGAACCTGTGCAGTCTATTCTAGAGCCCATGCTCTTGAGCACTATACCAGGACATAGCAGGGCCCCAGACAAGCACGTCTCAAATGCTATTTTGAATACTCCATAATGCAAGACAGTTGACACCTGAGCGTTCGTGTGGTACCAGCAAGTTGTGATTGGACTTTCATCAGCAGATGGTGGTGGGGGTTCTGTACATCCCAGAAAACTAGAACCACTTAAGTGGGCCTGAGGTTTTTTAGCCATAAAATGATGAGATCGAATCAGATAATTCAGTAAAGTTCCCTTCTGCCCCAAAGTGTTACAACTCACTGATTTTGTACAGCACAAACTATAACAGAATGTAAAATGTTCCTCAGTATTGAAGGGCAGTGGACAGAGCTGCCTTACTTTTTCAGAAAATGGAAAGTCAGCAGTGTAATGTTAATTCATTCACCCTAAGGCAGTGTCAGTTTTTTAAATTCTCACCAGAGGGTTATTTTATTATTGATTTAGAGAGAGGAAGGGAGGGAGAGAGAAAGAGAGAGAGAAATATCAATATGAGAGAGAAACATCGATCAGTTGCCTCTAGTACACACACTGACCTGGAATCGAACCCACAGCCTTTTGGTATATGGGGTGATGTTTCAACCCACTGAGCAACCCAACCAGGACTAGTGGCAATTTTTAAAAAGCAAATGTACAAATATTATTTCACAGTTTTTAACTTTTAACTTGAAATTACTATTATTTTTAAAGATTTTATTTATTTACTTTTAGAGAGGGGAAGGGAGGGAGAAAGAAAGGGAAAAAAACAACATGTGGTTGCCTCTTGCACGACCCCCGACTGAGGACCTGGCCCCACACCCTGGCCTGTGCCCTGAGTGGGAATCGAACCGGAGACCCTTTTGTTCGCAGGCTAGTGCTCAACCCACTGAGTCATACCAGCCAGGGCAATACTGGTTTTCTTGAACGAAAGTTAATACTTTGGGGAAGGCAGCTATGAAAAAATGACCGTGATGCAGGCTGTGGGGGTGCAGTGGAGGGGAGGAAAGCAGGTACAAGGAAAAACTGGAGTACAAAATGCATCAGTAAATGAACTATACAGGTGTGTGGACACGGCCTGGAATGGACAAGGAAAGTAAAACCACTGCTGCTTTAGAGCAGGGAAATCCTGCACCACTTGTTTTCTGTTACTGTTATTCCACTTTGGAAACGTATTATAGTAAAGATGTAGAGTTCCTCTCTAGGAGGTAGGAGTTCTCCTGGGGTGGGGGGCTTGTTAGAGGCTGAAAGTGCCGGTGGGAAGAAAGTGTCACCTGTAGTAGTGAGCGCCCCACAGCACCAGGAGCAGCAGCAGGACAAGCGCCACCACGCAGACAGCCGCCACGGTGATGTTCCGCTGCCGCCGCCCCTGGTCAGCATGGCGCAGCTCCCACCACCTCAGGTCTTGGTGCTGACATCGCTCCCCCACGTAGCCAACAATGCAGCTGTGGCAGCACACAAACAGAGGTCAGCTGTAAGCCCTACACGAAAATGGTTATATTTCTCAGATGCAATACTCGGCTGTCTTTCAACCTCTGCATGTCCAGACCCAGCTTTCTGGAAGCGTGTGGGAAATCCATCAGGGCTCAGCTGGAAGCACCCTGCTTTACTAGTTGATGCTGCAGGGACCTCACCTACGGTCTGTTTGCACACTGACTCATCGAGGCATTGCGGAACATTGATTAAAGATCAATTACTCTTAGGCTAAAATCCTGAGGAGTTACCTTTAAGACCAACACAAAGCAACTTTGCCCTACCAGCCAAGAGAGTTTTCGAACAAATGTTTGGCCAGAATGCAATGAAATCTAAATTCTAAGGAAAGGAAGAGTTCGAAAGCAGAGTCCTTTACTTGAGGGCAGGCTATACAATCATGTGAATGAGAAAGTGCTGTCTACCCTACGCAGGAAACTTTTTTTTTAAATCACCACAAGCTGAAGAGACAAGCTCTCAGCGGCCACACACAAGCATTTCCCTACTTTCTTCAAGGTGGGGGGGCGGGTACTAAATGGAGGAATAAAAGAGGCATTCACCAACAAACATCCTGCTATTTCAGTAGTAAAATTGTTACTAGAGTTACCAACAGCAGCCAACAAACATTGTGAACCTTCGGATGAAAGTAAATGAAACAATGCTGCCATCTACTGGGAATGTATGCTTTAGCAACTATTGGTATCTTGGGTAGTGTAGTTTTTCATTCTCCATGAGAGCATACATTTAAAAAATATCCTGTTAAATATTTTGTGATGCTCGGTTGTTAGAAATTTCATCCCCCTGCTCCTGGACCAACTGTCCATCTATTCGTGCTGCCGCTGTCTTCCTTTTAAAAGAACACGAAGAAATGAGTACGCAGAGAACCGACACCAGACCCTGAGGTGGGAAGGGACCGCAGGGAAAAAGCATGAGCTGAAGCCTCAGAGGATCAAGATTCTGCCCTAGTTCTACCTTAAGTTGGTCATAGGAGCTTTGGTGAATCACTTTCAGAGAGTAGGGAAAGGACCTAGCATTTGTTAAGCACCTCATGTGTTTGACACTGTGCTGGACACTTTCACTTACTTTATTTTTGATGGCGCACTCCCATTTTAGAGATGAGGAAAGTGAGGCTCAGACAAGCTTACGTAATTTGTGCCAGGTTGCTCTGCTAGTGAATAGCAGATGCCATTCAAATGGTTCTCTGATTTCAAAGACTATGTTTTTCCGACTACACTGGCCTGCTTCCAAAAAGGGTTTTAAGCAATGCATACTTCTGAAAGCTATTCCACTAGAACTGACCAGGCAAGAAGAGACGGCAGAATGTGAGTTGCAGGAAGCACAAAGGACTATCGTGTGATTCCAAGCTTTCCTAGATACTGTTTTACTTCAAGTGACCTTTGGTGATAGACATTTACAATCAATGACTGGCACACACTTTTAAACGGTTGGTATTAAAGAGGCCAAGCCTCAAATTTTCTCAGAGATTTTAGGGTTTCAAGGAATGGAGGCCACAGCAGACTGCAACATCTGTGCCTCCGTGAGCCTAATGAGGCCCAGAGCACCCGTCAGCATCTCAGAAGCTCACAAGCGTGGGCCACACACCACCGTTTCTTTGGATTATTGAATTCCTCTCTTAAACCAAACAAAAGATTCCCTGGCCAACTATGTTTCATTCGCTATGGTCAAGTAATTTCAAGAAATTCTAGACTAAGTAAAGGTCAACAAGACTTTTTCACACATTGTGGTGTATCATGAATCAAAGATTGAAGGCTAGACTATGCTGCGTTTTTCAAAATGATTTGATCACATGACGCATTTTTAAATGAAACATTTCATGGTGCCAGTGCTGGGGGATCTTGGTCTGAAAAAGACCTGCCCGGAAGGGTGCGCGCTGGTTCAAAGCCAGACCAGAGTAAGTGAGGGCCTCTCTGAGCTCAGGAGGTTTGGAGTCTTCTGAGAATCTCCAGTCCGGGGAACCTCTGAGGTAGCCCACTGGCACTGAGACCCCAGTTTTCAGGTCCCTGCATTCCTGGGCAGCCACGGGCCCCTGTTTTCCAAGCAAAGAAAGAAGAGCTCCCTTTCTAAGCCTGTTCAGAGCATTCGAAGCACTCTGTGTGGAATGCTCCCTAGGAAGCGTTTCTAATGAAAGTTGGACGGGCAAGCTCCCTATAGATGCGTTTTTATGGAATTACGAAAATACAAGATGAGGTCATCAGGCAGGAAGAGGGAAGGGTTGAATGTTTGATTAAACCACAGTTATATTAAATTCAGACTTCAAAAACAAAGTCCTGATCCAAATTAATGGGAACTCGTTGTATTTTCAATATTGCTTTTGATTAAAGGTCCTTCAATTTGAGTGTTATCTCCAGTTAGTCATTTTGTAACAACTCATATTTAAAATATTACTAGAGGAATATGATATTTTCATCAGGATTTAATGACAGAAAGAAAAGTAATGTGTTAGAGTTTCTAAACTGTTTAATTAATTGACACTACCAGGTCCAAATGGGAATATCATACTAATTGCAATACCTAACCCAGCAGTGCCCTTTGTATTATCATAAAGTCTTTTATAAAAACAAAAGATGACCTAATAAAGTGGGACATGTGTTTTCATTATTTCATTATTTGGGAGAATAAGAAACCATGAATAGGTAAAAACAACTTGATTCTTATTCTCAAAATCAAGAATACTAGATTTATCTTAGGTGAGAAAATTACAGCATGCGAATATGAATATGAAAGCAGATTTTTATTAGAACTGAGTCATTTTTGCTAATATCCATGAGCATTTTTCATTACTTTTGTCAGGCTGACATGATTCATAATATGAGGCCATACACTTTGTCACAGAACATAACTTAATTCTAATAATTTAGACTGTTTCTGCTGATAAGAAAAGCCTTTAAACTTTTAGCATCTATTTGTGAGAAACAGAACACTGTATCACTCCTTCCTTTGACACAGAGAAAATTATCAGCGAGTCAGGCATCTAGCATCACAAGGCCTATTTATTGTTCAGTATCTATGAATTCCCTCATGTTGCCTTCAAAATATGAAAGCCACACAAAGTGAAACTGATGCAGAGCTAGACATTGTGAGCGTCCTTCTATGAAAGGCTCCGGGGGGAAGGTTCTCTGAGTGAGCATGGCTGGAGCGCCTCACAGTTTCAGGGCTTCAGCTTGACACCGCCCCACGAGGACGCTGTGAAGTCACCGTGTGGACAAATAGGGAGCATAAACCAATGGCGGCTGCATCCTCGGTTGTCATGAAACAACAAAGGTTAAACATCAACTATTGGGAATTTTTTAAAAAGAAATATGTATATATATGAGTTTTGAGAATTGAAAGCAAAAAGTCCAGTGTGAAAACCTGCAACACTTTTGTGAATTCAGACGCATCTCATGGATGCTGTCTATGTATTTGGCAGAAAGTAAATCAAAGCTTTAAGGAATTCCCTCACAAACCTAAGCTTTTAAACCAGAATGAGAGGTTTAATTACCAGACTGCATCATTAGTAACATCAAGTTATTTAAGTCAAAGGTAAAATCACCAATTCCTTACGCGTATATTTGGTACTGGCAGCTGCGGGGCGGAGGGGTGAGGGGAGGAGGGGTGAGATGGGATACGCAGGGAGAGCGCAGCGCGCACACACAATTACACATGATTGTTTACATATTTTTCCCTAAGGAAAAACCTAATTATTGAAAACCTTCCTTAACGTAAATTTTGCAAATGAGCTGAAAGTTGTGGGCTGCAATAGCACACCTCTGTGCCTCAGGAAGACAGCCAGACTTACTTGCACACGTAGCTGTCCACGGATTCGATATACATACACACACCGCCGTGGAGGCAGTACCCCGCGTGCGATGGGGGGCATTCTGGGTAAGTATTTCTCACAGAATAGTGGCCGTCCTCCCTGAGATGAGGGGGTGGAGTCGAGTCTAGAAGGATCAAAGGTGGTACTTTTATTTTCTGAAGCATTCAGCGTCTTCCAGGTGCAGGTATCCCCCCGCTTTTCAGAAGTTTGCTCTACTTCACATTATGAAAGACCTACATTAGTGCACTGTTTTGCTAACCAAAAGAAATCCGAAGAGGATTTTTGTTTTAATAAAAAAGAGGCAAAAGTGAAAATAGCATTCAGCATTTGCTTTGCATGAGCCCTTAGCAACCCAGCACCCCCAGCAGCTGCCCCAGCAGCTCCTTCCCCAGGAACCGCACGGAGCATCTCAGCACCAAGCTGCCATAGCTTTGAGCAATCTGGGCATCAGCGCTTCATCTCCATTTGTTTTGTGCACCTGTTAGCAAGATGTGTTCTAAGGCACCTTAAGAGCTCATGAGGGCATTAACCCTTAGTGTAAAACTGGACATAATTAAGAGTATGAATTGATAGGTTATTGGGGGGGGGTCGGGGAATACTCAAAAAAATTTCCATATAAATTAATGGTAGTAATTGCTCTTTCACTTTACTTCATTTCAGCTTTCAGATAGCAGGGGCGACCTGTATCATTATCAGGAACTAGTGGCTGTGAACAGTTTGTGATCTAGTGTCTCTTAGTGACAGTAGAACTGTCAAAGCGACCACGGTTTCACTTTCCTAACCAGACTTTGTGTCATTCACCGTGAAGAGAGCCATTCTCTCTGAAGGTTCAGTGGTTTTTGACGTAAAGCGTGTTGGAGGCAAAGAAGAGAATGGTCAATCCTAAGACACCGAATGCATGCAGAGTCACTGATCTCATTATAAAAGCACATCTGTCATCCACAAACACACCCTGTATGAAATGACAGCTGGCTTTAAGAGGGTCTCCCTGAACCACAGTATCTCGTTATGACTTATAAATCACCCACCAGTACACAGCCCATTACCCCACTATCCTGGGAGTCTCAAAAATTTCTCCCACACAAGGATTTCTTCTAAAAACTATTTAAGTTTCAGGGGAAACCTCAAAGACAAGACTGGTCCCGTTGAGAGACAGGGAATGTTACCACACATAGGAAATGCCAAAGTGGTCAAGTCCCTGTCGCTGAATGGTTCACCCCACGGTAAAAGGAAAACATTAGGAGGTGTAGCTGACTGTGTAAATATTAGCAGTCTTCCAATACCTTTAAGAAGAACAAATTATTTGAGGAAAAAAAGACCCAAGCAAGCACAGAATGTTCCTTTATTTGGAACTTTCTGCTTGTAGAGCTGAGGGGGATAAACAGCTGGCAGGGGAAAGGGCCCTGATCCTGGTGCCCAGGTCTGGGAAGCCAGTCCCGCTGGGCTGCGGGCAGTGAGAAGAGCCTGGGTTCTGGGGAGAGGGTCCAGGAGGCAGGTGAAGACCAGTGCAAACATTTTTAAAAGAAAGAAAAAAGATCTGGAGTCCTAATTCAGATAAGAAAAATAGTGACTTTTTAAAGTAATATTTTAGAATTCTTGAAAGTGATTTAAAATGCTGAAAGTCCAGGTACCTTCCCCAACCTGCCCAGCCCTGCCGTGTTCGAGCAGCCTGAGAAACTGACATCACAAATCAGCATTTTAGCCACATGGTTAAAGAGAACCCCTGTGTTGCCACTTGTATTGAACTGTGGGTAATAAAAACAGATTTATTTCAGATGCTATCAAATTAAAAAAAACAAAAACAAAAACAAAAAACCCACACCGATTCACATTCTCAAACCCAGCATCAACCTGATCAGGAAAGCAAATTCACCAGCCTGAGTAAAACAAATGATCTCTTTTCTTTTCTTTTGTTTTTAGATTTTAGTTATTTTTACAGAGGGGAAGGGGAGAGAAAGAGAGAGAGAGAACATCAGTGTATGGTTGCCTCTCAAGTGCCCGCTACTGGGGACCTGGCCCGCAACCCAGAACTGTGCCCTGACTAGGAATCGAATCAGCCACCCTTTGGTTCACAGGCCGGTGCCTAATCCACTGAGCCACACCATTCTGGGTGTAAACCAAATGATTTCTAAAATCTCAAATGCAAATACACTTGGGTACAGAATTTTCCAGAATCATGTTCCTCCTTTTGGATCCAGATCTCCCACCAACCTACCAGGGCAATTCCATCCAGGTTCAGACAGGCTGCTGGCACACGTGCAGGTGTAGTTTCCCTCCATATTTGTACAGGTGGTATTTCCCCCACAGGTGTGCATGCCCAGTTGGCACTCATCAATGTCTGCCAGAAAAAAAGGGGAGTAGGGAAGAGAAAAGTGGGGTGGAGAGGAAAAAGAAGGTCATGCAGTCGGAACACCCAACATTCTAGAAGGGGAGCATCTTTGACTTCTGTTATGCTGCATGTTCTCAGAATGCTACACATTTCTACATTCAAAAATTTTATCAAGAATGTTGGTGAGAGTGATGAGCTGGGTCACTCGGCTGTGTGCTCATTCATGTAAAGTCCTGACATAAGGCTGGGGATCTTCCTACTGTTTGGAAGGAAAGGAAACTCCTAACACGTAGTTCAGTGGGAAAGTTGGGGATTGGTAAGCAAACTCTAGGCAAATATTTAGAAGTTCAGATCATACCAAATAAAACATTATTGTCTTTTTAACATAAATATAAACTAAGTCATCACTTTCTTTCCAAACTATCCACCTTTTTCTTTCTCAGTTCCTACCCCCCTAACATTTAGGCCCCTCCTCTCTTCCGATCTTACATTACTGTAAGAACAGCCTTCCTTCATTCCCTGCGTCCTACTCTCCTCTGCTCCAGTCCTGAACGCCAGTGCCAGATTAGTCTTCCTGAACTGCAGCTCTCATCACTGTACCATTTGACTCAAACACTGCCAGTGCTCTCTGCTGCCAAGAGCTCCACTGCCCAGAATGGCAGCCATGGCCATGGGTGAGCATTGAGCACCTGAACCACAGCTAGTCCATGTTGTGCTGGAAGTGTAGGGCACGTGCTAGATGGTGAAGACTTAGTACCAAAATAAGAACGAATGTAAACTTACCTCAATAATTTTATATTGATTATATTTTAAAATGTTCATGGTTTTGATATATTAGAATAAATAAAATATATTTAAGATTAATTTCACCTGTTTCTTTTTCTAATGTGGCTACTAGAACATTTTAAATTATATATGTGATGACTGACATTACATTTTTATTGGCAACGCTGGTCTAGAAAAGTAAAACCCCAATGACTAACCCTCAGATTCTAGTCTTCCACAAATGAGGCCCAACCCACCTATTATAGACTGAATTGTATCCCACCAAATTCATATGTTGAATCCCTGACCGCCCCCCGCCCCCGCCCCCAATGTGACTATATTTGGAGAAAGGGCCCGTAAGGAAGTAATTCAGATTAAATGAGGTCATAAGAATGGGACCCTGACCCAATAGGTCATTATAAAAAAGAAACATCAGATTCCCTCCCCTCCTCTCTCTTCCTCTTTCTCCTCCTTCCCTCCTCCTCCTCCTTCTTCTCTTTCTTCTCCTCTCTCTCTCTGTCTCTCTCTCTCCCCGCCCCCACCCTCTCTCTCTCCCTCTCCCCATGAGTCACCAAGAAGAAGCAATGTATGCATGCAGCAAGAAGGCAGCCGTTTATAAGCCAAAGAGAGTCCTCACCCAGAACTGAATAAGGCGGCACCTTGATGTGGACCACCTAGCTTCTAGAACTGGGAGAAAATAAATGACTTGTTTAGGCCACCCAGTCTGTACAGCGCAAGGACATCACCTTAACAGCCTCAGTTTCTTCTTTCTCTCATATACAACCTACACTTACTGTTCGATTAAGTTATTTTCTATCCCTTCACATTTCTGCCTTATAAAAATTTCCTCGTGCCCCAGGTCCATCCAAAATAATGCTTCCTCATGGAAGATTTCCATGAAATCTTTCCCAAAACCTCAAACAGATATTTCTTCCAGTTCTGAACTTCCATTGTAGTTTTTACTTCTCTTATGATGCATAACTTTCTTCACCAATGATCACGGCTATATGTATTTCTTTAAGATCACATTCTCCCTGCAGGTAAGGACTGACTTCATCATCTTAATATTCCTCACAGTTCCTAGTACTTTGCACTAATAGCAGCCAATCAAATCTCTATCCCATTACATTGCCATCCTGAACGGCTCAAACTGAATCTTTTTTAAAAGATTGACTTCCTGTTATTATCTCTGTGAACTATCACCTTGAGAGTGAGAGAGAGAGCTTTTTGCAAAAAGCGAAAACAAAGATACTCTTGGCCAAGAGACAGAACTACTTTTTACAATAAGAATGACGACAACACTTCTATACAGCAATGTATCTATACTTGCTATCTCTATCTATCATATATACACGTATATGAAGAGGAAAGGAGAGAAAGGGAAAAGAAGGGGAGGGAGAGAGGACAGGAACAATCTCGCTGTTGCCACCCCCAGCTGGGCCTGACACCCCTCGGTGTTTTGGGTACTGGAAAGGAGGTGCTTAGTAACAGAGTGAAAATCCAGAGTCCAAGAAAGTATGCCTTCCTTTCTCTTCAAAGTAAATTAAATATAAAGCCTATTTGTCTAAATTATCCGTGAGTCTGCTTAATTAGAGCAGTGACGTTTTCCTGACTAATAGCCAAATATGTGCTTAAAATAGGGTTTACAGATGTCTGTGGACGCCACAACACTAATCTCCTGAAGGTCTGATTTAAACCAACCAGATCCAGAAAACTGGCTGAAATTTCATCTTTAACCTCAACATACAGGAGAAAGCAGTTCCATAGCTTCTTATCAGAGTATCTGCCCTTCACTGTGAAAGATTTTTATTTTCAGAAAGAAAAGTAAATACTCAAAGAGACAATTTAAAGCCCTATAAAACTTCAGACAACCACTTCACTGGGCTGTGAATGGCTTGGGCAGGTCTTCGCTTGTACGGTGATGCCACGCTGCTGACACCTGGACTGGGACAAGACATTCACTAAGTGAACTCCCCCAAAGAGCCACTCCCAGACCTTGGCAGAGGATGATGGTTATGAAAGAGGTTTTAATCATTCTCTATTTGTATGCAAATATCAGGAGCTGGAGTCTTTCATCTGTTGAATTTACTGAGAGCCCCTGTGAAGCCTTTTCACAGAACCACACCTCCTCTTCTTCTCTCTCTCTCTCTCTCTCTCTCTCTCTCTCTCATACACACACACACACACACACACACACACACACACACACACACACAGAGTAAAGTTCACCGCCGCTCAATTGCCAAATTTGGTGACAAAGAAAATGTTCAATTCCCCTCATGATGGCTCAAAGTATGGAGTATTGATGAGGCACTGGTGTTACTCAAACTCGGGGAAAAGAACCGGAAAGGCAGAGGGGTAAACTAGCTCTGCAGGGTGTTTCTGCTGACTAGTGTGAGAACACAAGGGCACAAACTTGACTGTGTACCAGGAACCAAAATATGTCAGTTTGAACAGGTCGCACAACTCCTCTTTCAGTTTTAACATTCATGTCACCCCAGTTATAGCCTGTTTTTTCTTGGCCCACCACACCCAGAGTGTTTTGTGATTCTCTGTGGCCTGCCTCCACCCACCCGCCTCGGCACACACGCTCTTACCAACACAATGAGTCCCATTTCCTTGGTAGCCTTCTGAGCACTGGCACACATAGCCACCTTCGGTATTGATGCACTTGGAGGAGGGATGCGGGCAAGCTGGGATACCCATCTCACATTCATCTATATCTGTGGAGAAATGAGGAACTAATGAAATATATTGGCAACCCTGGTATAAATGAGCATACTAGGAAAAAAATAAGTATAATTTTATACAGATTCATTCAGCTGTTTACAGAGACAGCAAATCCATAAAGTTCATATCTTAATCAATTTTTACAGATTTCTCACATTTGATTAGCTAAGTATGTATAAATAAATCACTTTGTGCATAGTTTCAGACCATTAAGTCCTGAGATTTTTACAGCAATTGCTAACTTATTTTGAGGCTATCATAAAATAAAAGGCTATCCATCTCAATCTATTTCTTAAACTAAAACCTATGACATAAGCTTTGGGGAGAAAAAATGGTGTGTTTTTATTGGAAGTGTTGAATTTATAAATTTGACTTGAATTCAAATTCATGCTTCTGAAATGAATTATAAATTCTTCTCCTTAATGTCAACTGCATATATCTCGTAACTTTAATACAAACTCAATGTAATGCAACAACATATTATATGTGTCATATTTCCTATGCATGCCATCCATTATCTTTTCAGCTGATACCAAACAATTTATTCAATATTGCTGATCACATAAGTCTTTCTGGAGATTTGGAACCCATATGATCTGAATGTTTCCAGTTCACTCTTTTTCACAATTACGCTCCTTGGCTTTTGCTCTTACCAGAACATACTCTTCCATCCCCAGCAAATCCTCTCAAACACTGACATGCGGCAATCTCTCCCTCTGAGACGCACTGAGAGTGTGCACCACATCCCACGGGACTGCAGTCATCTTCATCTGCAAGAGCAAGAACCCCTTCAGGTTATTTCCAGACCTCAGAGGCAAAAATGGGCTTTAGTGTTCTGGGTTCTACAGAATTCCAGCACATCCTTTTCCAAGTTCTGGGACAAGTTAACCCTCAAACAGAAACACTGTTGACCTGGAAGCTATGTCCATATGAAAGGATCTGTGAGCCATATGTTTCCATTTACATGCTTTCAACAAATCTTTAGTCTTAACTGTTTGGCATTGGAACAGCCCTGTGTGAACTTAATGTACAATTTTTAAAAGCATTTAAAATTTGATTCATAAAATTGCTTGGAGTACATGGATTCAAATTTCAAAAGGTTTATTGCTTATTTGAGCATTCCCAACCATTATGACCTACCAAAGTGGTCGGTATATTCTTATCCCTGAAAGTCACATGGAGTAATATACAGCAAGTAGCTTTGTGTACTAACATGGCAAAGAGATTCAATCATAGAGATTTATTGTCAATTTACTAAAATTAGGTTTTATGTATCATAGAATATGTATGTCACAATGTATGTTTATTATCAAGATTTATGTAGTGTATTAAAATAAAAATTAAAAAAAGAATAATAAAGTGAACATGTATAAAAAAAAGATTTATGTAGTGACTTGCAAACCTCAAGGCACTTTTACAAAGTCATGAACCATATAAAGTAAATGCTGTAAATGGATCAATTCATTTCATACTTCATTGAAATGCAAATGCCCCAGGGGACAGAGTTGCATGCTGAGCCATAAATATGAGCGAGTTTTTTTCCCCTTGAACTACTTATGTATATAATCATCCTCCAAAATGCCTCCTCCCTTTCGGAACTGGGGGGATTTGACATACCACAGGAGGATATAATCTGTCATCTGTCTACTCACTAGTAAGTTTGCTCATCTGAGTATAGAAGAGGTCAAACTTGCCCATAAATTTAAAGAAAGTTAAGTGATCAAAGTAGGATTTGATGCCATGTGAATGCAGACATTGGGTAATTATGTTTGATTTGCTTAGCTATTTGAGTAAGATTTCTCTTGTGGGAAAACATGCCTTTCAGGCTTCCTTGGTAATGTGTCACTCATGACTCTTAAAGATGGATAACTTCAGACTAAATCAATTACCCATTTCATTCGGCTTTTATTTGGAGGACTAACTTCCAAATCACAAAGCTGTTCAGAGTGTGTGGTGGACAGTATCCAATTACTCGAGACATTTTAAATCACTTGCACAATTATCTTAAATTAGAATATGATCCAGGATTTATTTGGTAACCTGCAAACACTAAGGCTGCTTTGCATAATGAAAAGCAATGGATATGCCGTTGTTGGAGGAAAGGGCTGTAGCCAAAGTCCTTTCTGCCACAAACTAACTCTGGAAGCAAGGAATGCCCAGGCTCTATACTCCTCTAAAATACAGGTGATGATTTCTGCCCAGTCTACTTCACATGTTTGTTGAAAGAACTTGAAAAAAAAGAGATTTAAAAAATTCTTTGAGAATTATAAAATATTATGCCTATCTAAATAAGGATGATAAAGAAGAAAAATGCTGTGACAGCCTGAATCAGAATTAGCCTATCAGACTAGAAAACTACATTCTGGGGCCTGTTCATAAAATTCATAATTTTATTCAAAAGTATCTAATACATGCCAGACCAAAAATACAATGGTGGAGAATACGGACAAGAGCTTTGCTTTCTCGTATTGAAGAACATCTATGATAAGCACTATTCATGAAACAATATCTATTATAGTTTGTGAAGTAGCTCTCACCTCATCTGGACAGGAGACTAGAAAAGTCTTTCTGCGTAAGAGCTTATAAAGTTGAAATCTGAGGGATTAGCAGGATTTGGAGGGGTTAGGAAGAGAGCACTGGGGGCCAAGCACACAACAACACCTGCACATTACAGGTAAGACCAGGGTAACTGAAGCAGGTCACAGAAAGCTGAGGATGGAAGGGCACACATTTAGGTTGGTGAAGTGTGTAAGGGCTAGTTCATCTGGGGCCCAACAGGCCACATTAAGAATTTTAAATTTTATTCATGATTTGAATAACTCATGATTTTAGTAAATTTGACAATAAAACCTTTTAAAAGTATATTTTATTGATTATGCTATTATAATTGTTCTAATTTTTCCCTCTTTGTCCCCCTCCACTTAGTACCCCGCTTCCTTCTAGCAATCCCCACTTTCAGCTCATGTCCATGAGTCATGCGTATAAGTTCTTTGGCTTCTCCATTTCCCATAGTATTCTTAACCTCCCCCTGTCTATTTTGTACCTACCAATTATGCGTCTTAATCTATGCACCTTTTCTCCTATACTCCCTCTTCCCCCTCCCAACTGATAACCCTTCAAATGCTCTCAGTATCTATGATTCTGTTCCTGTTCTGGTTGTTTGTTTAGCTTGTTGTTGTTGTTATTGTTGTTTTCAGATTCAGTTGTTGATAGTTGTGAATTTGTTGCCGTTTTAATGTTCATGGTTTTGATCTTATTCTTCTTAGATAAGTAAGTCCCTTTCACATTCCATGTAATGATGGCTTGGTGATGATGAACTTTAGCTTTGCCTTGTCTGGGAAGTACTTTATCTGCCCTTCCATTCTAAAGGATAGCTTTGTTGATAGAGTAATCTTGGTTGTAGGTCCTTGCTTTTTATCACTTTGAATACTTTTTGCTAGTCCCTTCTGGCCTGCAAAGTTTCTTTTGAGAAATCAGCTAATAGTCTAATGGAAACTCATTTGTAGGTAACTGCTTTTCTCTTGCTGCTAAGATTCTTTTTATCTTTAACCTTTGACATTTTAATTATGATGTGTCTTGGTGTGGTCCTCTTTGGGTCCAACTTGTTTGGGACTCTTTGAGCTTCCTGGACTTGCATGCCTATTTCCTTCACAAAATTAGGAAACTTTTTTTTCATTATTTTTTCAAGTAAGTTTTCAGTTTCTTCCTCTTCCTCTTCTCCTTCTGGCACCCCTATAATTCGGATGTTGGCATGTTTGGAGATGTCACAGAGGCTTCTTCCACTATCCTTACTTTTTTAAATTCTTGTTTCTTCTTTCCGTTCTGGCTGAATGCTTATTTCTTTCTTTCTTTTTTTTTTAATGAATTTATTTTTTGTAAATTTTTTCTTTTAGATTTTATTTATTTATCTTCAGAGGGGAAGGGAAGGAGAGAGGGAGAGAAACATCAATGTGCGGTTGCCTCTTGTATGTCCCCTGCCGGGAACTGGCCTGGCAACCCAGGCATGTGCCCTGACTGGGAATCAAACCGAGATCCTTCGGTTCGCAGGCCCGCGCTCAATCCACTGAGCTACACCAGCCAGGGCTGAATGCTTATTTCTTTCTTATGTTACAAGTTGTTGATTTGAATCCTGGCTTCCTTCCCTACACTGTTGGTTTCCTGTGGATTTTTCTGAATTTCACTTAGTGTAACCTTCATTTCTTCCTTTATGTTGTTGCCATATTCAATGACTTCTTTGAGCACCCTGATCACCAGTGTTTTGAACTCTGCCTCTGATAGGTTGGCTATCTCCATTTTGTTTAGCTGTTTTTCTGGGGTTTTGTTCACTTCTTTCATTTGGGCCATATTTCTTTGTATCCTTAATTTGGCAACATTGCTGTGTTTGTTTCTGTTTATTAGGTAGAGCTGCTTTGATTCCTTATCTTAGTGCACTTGTTAAGTTATATGGGCAGAGCCTTAGGTTATTCCCTAGGGTGGAGCAACCTACTTCTCCACTCTGTGGCTCTGAGTGGGGACAGTGTTGCTGCCTGGCTTATGGAGGTTTGCCCAGCACTTGTCCCATTTCTTTTCACTTCACTCACTTCTCATATGAAACTGGTGCCCTTCTAGTTGTTGCCCTGGTGGTGAATTCAAGGGTGGGTGGCTCTATGTAAGTTCCAAGTCCATGTGGACCCTTTAAAAAACTCTCCTGAAAATCCAGCAATTTCTTCCACTACCCCTGCCCCACTGGTTTTTACAGCTAGAAGTTATGGGGATTTATCTTCCTGGTATCAGAACCCTGTGCTGTACAGCCTGGCCTGGGGCTGGGATTGCTTACTCCCAAGGTATCCCTCCTGATTTTTATCCACCACACATGAATGTGGGACCACCTGTTCTACTGCACTGCTGCCTCTCTGTGCCACACTACATCTCCTTGCCTCTCCACCCATCTCTGCAACTCTGCCCCTCCTAACCATCTGGCTAACGGTGGCTTCTTTACATAGTTGGTTGTCAGACTTCTATGCAGATTAATTTTCTGAAAGTTCTGGGTATTTTTTTATTTTGAGGTTTTGTTGTAATTCTTCTTGTAGTTGTGCGAGGAGGTGAAGTGTGTCTACCTATGCCTCCATCTTGACTGGAAGTCTGCCCAAGGCAAGAGCAGAAGTTGTCTCCACTGTTTCCTAGATGCCACTGCTATAGCCCTCCAAAACTTTTTATGATTGAATCTCTTTGTGGTATTGTACACAGGTCTACTTGCTACATATCAGTCTGTGTGTCTTTGGGCAATAATAATATATTGACATAAAATCCAGTATAGAGTTTTTAATTTTTTTAAATATAGAAATATTGATGAAATGAAATCTCACTCATAAATAAGACCCCTTAGCCTAACACAGGTAGAACTACAACTTTGAAGCCAAAGACAAAGAAGAACACAATCCAGGTATGAAAAGATGAGGTAGTTTTTAACCAAAATAATCAATTCTATCTATTCCGCACAAGGCAGAGTATAGCTTCCAGGTATGAAGCCAAACACAGCCTATGGTATATGTATTCCAAATCTTTGGCCATTTCATCACTCCACCATCTCACATATATGCCTAATTTACTGTCATTCATCTTGGTCTTTGAGTATCCCAAACATTAGTTTTTTTTAAATATACTTTATGAACCTCTAGGGATCCCTAGTGGCTTTGAAAGTTTATACTTACTGCTAATACTTATATTGTTTTATTTCATCATATTGTCTGTCTCCACATCAGACTGTGACCTTGGAGACTGGGGCTATATTTATCTCAGCATGGCATCCACAGCACTCAGCATGGTGCTGAGTTTGGCAAAGAAATATCTGTTAAATGAATAATATCCCTGATGTGACAATGTTTTCAGTACTTCTTTTCTTCACATGAATAAATTATTTGGTCCTAATTTAGAAAAAACTTTGGTCAAGTCACTAACTTCATATATCTTAGTCTCAGTTTTCAAATCTGAGAAATGATGCATTCTGATAAAAGGTCAAATTAGAGGATAAAGTACCTGGTAAACTCTAAAGCTCCATACAAATTATCACTACTAAAAATATCTACCTCTCTGTATTTTTATCAAAAATCACACTGTAAGTTCTTTTGAGGATGGGTATGAGGTCTCAGGGACACGTACATTGACAAAAGAGTCTGCAGATCACAGAAGTTTGATGAGCACTTGGTTAAGTGCATATAATGTCCTACTGTGGAGTTTCCAAACTTATTTTTAGTCACAGACATTTTGTTAAATCTTTCTCAGCTGCACTGACTGAAGGTCAGAGACCTAGAGTGAGAAGGGGTGGGGTCTGCAAAAGACCTCAGGCTGAGCTAAATCCAATTTGGAAACCACTGGCCTCATGAGTGAATATACAATATAGTTCTTTTATATAGTTCTTTTATATTGTATATTCACTCATGAGGCCAGTGGTTTCCAAATTGGATTTAGCTCAGCCTGAGGTCTTCTGCAGACCCCACCCCTAAAACAAAAGCAAACAACTAGAACAGGAACAGAACCACAGAAATGGAGATCACATGCAGGGTTAGCAACAGGGGAGTGGGAGGAGGAGAGGGGGGAAAGGTACAGAGAATAAGTAGCATAGACGGTGGGTAGAAAATAGACAGGGGGAGGGCAAGAATAGTGTGGGAAATGTAGAAGCTAAAGAACTCATGACACATGGACATGAACTAAAGGTGGGGGATGTGGGTGGGAAGGGCTGTGTAGGGTGGGGGGGAATGATGGGGGAGAAATGGGGCAACTGTAATAGCATAACCAATAAAATATATTAAAAAAATAAAAAATAAGAAAAAGAACTAGGTTCCCTAAAGTTGTTATATACTGAAAAAATAATTTAGCATTTTGGTGATAAATGTGCCATATAGAAGAAAAATTCTAATATTTTCTATTTGTGGATTTTGTGGAGCAGCTGAAGAAAACAACCTATATTTTCTTATTAATTATTATCTACTTTCACACTAATGGAAGTACAGCTACATGGGCCAAATACCAAAAACACTAGGTATGGAGGGATACACACAAGTCTGCTCTGTCTTATTTTTCACCTTTGTTTTCAAGTTAGATTTCTTCTGAGAAGGTTTAAGTCCAAAGATTCTCAATGAGTCAAGTTCAAATGGAGTCATCTTCCTCAGGCACACAGTTCAGATGAGAAGGACCAAAGTTTGGCTTTATTAGCTTTGTGTAGATTTAACCAACATTAAATTTGAGAGATAATTCAGAATTTCTGATTGGTGGGATGGAAATCGTTGGGACCAAAGCCGTACTAGAGACTCATTATTCATACCTGACGCCATGATTTCAGCCACAAGCATATGTTGAGATTGTGTAGTATTATCTTCAAGCCCTTGACTGCTGGATAAGAAGTCTGATGACATTTCTTGATTACTTAGATCTGCTTCACTACCTATGGAAGGTCAACAGATATAATTAACTTAACTTTCATGATTCAAGAAAAGTTTTATTTAATTTATATTTATGGCTCTTTTTTGGTTGAGAATTCAGATCCATCCTTATAGTAACAGCATTCAAGGAAACTATCAGGATCTTGGTGGCTTGGAAAACCTCACTGGCTATACCACACCATCCCAGCTTTACTCCATGCAACTTGATGGTGGAGGGAGGGGGCCAGTAAGGAAGAAAGACAGGACATTTTTAGGTACTGGCAAAAAAAAAAAAAAAAAAAACAAACCCAAAACAAAAATAGAAGCCTTATGAGTATAATCAGCTTATAATCACAGAACACCATTACAAGGGAAAATTGATGAGATGCCTTCCATACATACTCCTCCTTTAGGCTGTTTTCAACACTTATTTTAGCCGGATTTTACTTGTATTTAGATATGTGGATGGGCATAAACAAGCCATAATTTAATACAGGCATGGGGTCTATGCAACTTCCCAGATATGGGAGAAATGGATCCCTTAAAACACCAAGTGTGCTCTCTAAGTATGGTGCATGGATCCCTGGGGTCCCACTGCATAGAGTTCATAAGATCAAACTATTTTTATAAAAGGCAAATAACTTTGATGTGATTGATCTATGGGCAAAAGCATGATACTAATGGGCAAAAGCATGATGGGTGGAACTGCAGTGCCTTAGCCTGAATCAAGCCCATGGCACCAAACTCTACTAGTTGTCATGTTCTTCACCGCCACATATAATCACGCTCTCCCTCTCCCTCTCTCTCTCTCTCACACACACACACATTCACACACACACACTCACACACTCTTCTTTCATTTAAGAGGATCCTTGATAAAGAGCAATAATTACTGCTCTGGCCAGTGTGGCTCAGTTGGTTGGAGCATTGTCCCATAGAGGTCTCAAGTTTGATTCTCGGTCAGGGCACATATCTAGGTTGTGGGTTTGATCCACGGTCTAGAAGGCAACCAACCAATCTCTCTCTCTCTCTCTCTCTCTCTCTCTCTCTCTCTCTCTCTCTCTCTCTCTCTCAAAAGCAATGAAAAAAATGTCCTTGGGTAAGGATTTAAAAAAAGTAAGAATTATTAATTTTTTAAAATCTTGCCCATGGAATATTTAGCTCTAACATTCTTATACTAAAGTGGGAAGTACACATAAAACACTCTATTATCTGTGAAAATACTGAATTATGATGGTTTTCTGAAGGAAAATCACTTATATGCTCTTTGAGTTGCAAGTTAAAACTAGTCTTTTTTTTGCACTGAACGTGATTTTTACTTGAAAGGATAACTGATAAACTATGTTATTAACACTTGGGGATTTGGCAAGCTTTTTTTTTTTTTTTTAAGTGAATGAAGTGAGCCTGTCACTTCAAGAGAAACAACTCACAGTACTTGTTGCCATCATAAAATTTGAGCCTTCAAGTGAAAAGTAGAATTCTATTATACTCCACTACCATGAGCTTGACAAAAC
Organism: Glossophaga mutica; assembly: GCA_039655065.1. Taxonomy (NCBI): domain Eukaryota; kingdom Metazoa; phylum Chordata; class Mammalia; order Chiroptera; family Phyllostomidae; genus Glossophaga; species Glossophaga mutica. The sequence continues at coordinate 147,133,433 of CM077303.1, read as the reverse complement.
CTCAATACTCAAAATTTTTCTGATGAGTTTGATGGCGATACTTAATAAATGTGATTTTTGTACATGAATGTAACAATTGGAAGATCTTCATAACTCAACCAAATTTTCAAATGACTAAAATATGATACTACCAAATCATGCAAGATAAAAGAGCCACTCAAAGTACAAAATAGCTCATTGAATTTTAATATGTCAGAAGACAAAAAAGGTCAATGATATGGCTTTAGATTCCACGTTGCAACTAAGCTCCAAGAAACTACCAAATGTATAGTTCTGATATAGTATCAAATAAAAAATGCAAAAAAGGCATCTGGAAAAGCTGTTAAATGTTCCTTCCTCCCTTTTCCAATTCCACGTCTCTATGAGGCCAAATTCTCTATATAGGCTTCAACCAAAACACCTCAGCAACAGACTTAACCTGCACGAAGGCATGAGAATCCAGCGGCCCTCTATTAAGCCAGACATTAGATATAAAGGTAAACCAATGCCATTCTTCTTACTGCATAGTTTTTTGTTTTGGAAAATTTAATCATTTCACTTATTTCTATAAAAATATACTATGCTCATATATAATGGGATATTGTTAGAATTTTTTAGTTTTAATTTCTAATATAAATATTGATAGATGTAGTTTATAAAAACAAAAACTCTGGGATTCTCAATCATTTTTAAGAGTGTAAAGTGCACCTGAAGCCAAAAATATTAAGAACTGTTGTCCTAAGGTAACAATTAATAGAAAGTTCTGAAAATCCAAAATATCCAATTCCAGTCCATGACTGAATAGACACTTCCCCAAAGAGGACATACAGATGGTCCATAGACATATGAAAAGATGCTCAAGGCCACAAATCATCAGAGAAATGCAAATTAAAACCATAATAAGATATCGTTTCATACCTGTCTGAATGGTTACCATCAATAAATCAATGAACAACAAGTGCAGGCAAGGATGTGGAGAAAGGGGAACCCTAGTACACTGTTGGTGGGAATGCAGACTGGTGCAGCCACTGTGGAAAATAGTGTGGAGATATCACAAAAAATTTAAAATGGATCTGCCTTCTGATCCAGCAATCCCACTTCTGGAAATATATGTGAAGAAGCCCAAAATATTAATTCAAAAGAACATAAGCACCCCTGTGTTCACTGCAGTGTTATGTACAATAGCCAAGATATGGAAGCAGCCCAAGTGTCCATCAGTAGATGAGTGGATAAAACAACTATGGAACATTTACACAGTGGAATTCTACTTGGCCATAAAAAAGAAAATTTCACCATTTGCAGCAGCATGGATGGACCTGGAGATTATTATACTAAGTGAAATAAGCCAGTCAGAGAAACACAAATACCATATGATCTCACTTATATGTGGAATCTAATGAACAAACTGAACTAACAAGCAAAATAGAGACAGACTCGTAGATGGAGAGCAGCATGACAGTTATGAGGGGGCTAAAGCGGGGGGAGTGATGGAGCAAAAAGGAAACAGGACTCATGGACATGGACCACAGTGTCATGGTTGCGGGGGAAGGGAAATATAAGTGGGAGAATGGAAAAAATACAATTCAAAAATTGTGGTAAATTTTTTTTTTTAAAAAGAAGCCCATACTCATCAGAGGAAGAAAACAAAACACTTGGCATCCCTAAAATTAGAGGAGCTTTTAATACACAAAATATTAAAGAGCAGCAAGTGCATAAGGTTCAACATAGAATAAAACTATATTCCTGAGCCAAGGTAAGACACATAATTTATTATATTACCTGTTGATATCTGATGGACATTTAGAGCCAGACACATTTTCCCATCTGAGGCTTTCACAAAACCTTCACGACACGAACACTGAGCAGTTCCAAATTCCTCTTTGCAAATGTGTTCACAGCCTCCGTTTCGATATAAGCAGGGATCTGCCCCTAGTGGAGGAAAGAGGTGCATTCACAGAAGGGCTTGGAAATCAAAAGGGTGCCCTTGATACAAATCACAGTGTGCAGTTTTTGGTGTATCTAAGTGGAGCCCATATCGAGAGCTATTTCAGAAGAGTTCCTATAAGGAGCCATTAAGATTAGCTCAGAATGTTATTACCTTACGAGTTATTGAAGTATAACCAGTACATTCGTCCAAGAAGCTCTTTAGGCAGATGAGATTCCTATTTCCTAGCTCATGATCTAGTCAAACTGACAAAGGGCAGCAAGGAAAGAAGAGTTACTGCAAATGACTAGATGCCTCCTCTATTTGTTCCCCCCCCCCCCCCCCCCCCCCCCCGCCGCCCGGCACTGTCAGGGAGTGAAGAAAGGCCTCAGTGTAGATGGAAGCTCCCACTGCAGGTGTCTGAATTGTCCTTCCCCACCCCCACCCTTAGTTCTTTTAACACAAGAGCCTTTTTAAAAGGACCACATAAGTAACAGCTGTCCAGGAAGGGGAAAAATGAGATTGGAAAACTAAAGCCCAAATTCCCTACCAGACAGTTTTAGTTTAAACAAGATCCAAATCTCAGGAAATTTTAACATCCGCCTTGATTAGCAAGAACTGCAAAATCTCCCCTCCTCCCTTGCAATCAAACAATTAAAATAGTTGTAGATTCCAGTCAAAGAAAGACTGTGTAACATGTCCAGTGTACCTGGTTTTGCCAATGGATGAACTACAACCAGTGATGAGGGCTTCAGCATGCTGCCTCGGAGACGTACCCTGTTTTTGCCAGTCCTCTTGTTCACCCTTATTACCGATGGCACAGTCCAGTCAGAGAACCACACGTGATCCTCAAACACAGCCACAGCAAATGGGTGACCTGGAAACAGTTCCAATCCATTACATACATCTTGTCTTTGCCATGAATATGTTTAAAAGGACAAGGCTTGAAACATTCATGCAATCCCTAGACTAAATCAATTCTTTAACATAACTGCTAAGCAAGGTATGAGCCACCACCTGATGGGGCAACCTTGTCTCAGAATGGAAGCCTGGTGGTGTGAAGTCCTCGCAAAGCCCATTGTCAGCCAGCATTCGTGAAACTGGAGAACGTGGCCTCATGGAAATACAGGGTGGGGTGAAAGTAGATTTATAGTTGTGAGTATGCAAATTAGAGGACTTATTCTTGTATTATTATTTATTAATTATTGTATTATTTTCTTCACAAACAACTGTAAACCTACTTTGGCCCCACCCTGCAATCGCACCAAGATGAGAATCACTGAACGTTTGTGTTCAGTGATTCTGTCACTATTTATAGACTAAGCTTCAGCAAATAATCTTACCCCTCTTTGCCTTCAGTCCCTTGGCTTTTGAATGGCAAGAATAGGTAGTACACTAATTCACAGTTGCTGTAAGGATACTGAAAATTTTAAGGTAACTGAATAACAGTCTCCTCAAATCCCAGCTCCATCAACACGTTTCCCTGCACTGGATGCCACCTCTTTTCCTATCTCACCTGTGCCCCTGGTGTCCTCTGCCCTGCTGCTCTAGGCCAGTGTTCAGTCAATTACCCCTTTTGTTTACATCTTCATTCTTTTCATTCTACTAGCTTCTTTCCGGTAACTAAAGAATAAATATTTTCAGGTCTTTCCCATCTTAATTTCCTCATCCCCTTAACTCCTCCCCCTGGCTTTTTTTTTTTTTTGTCTCTTTCCTTCCATTTTTAGCCAAATGTTTTAAAAGTCATTTATTATCTGCTGTTGCTATTTTCATCACTACCAACCTCTAGGTTGGCCCTTCTGACCCCACCTCAACTAAACCTACTTCTCCCTGCTGCTGAAATTGCTCTGATAAGATTTTCTAATATTTAGTTAGCAAGGAAATGTTGCAATATACCATGTCAAGCAATTAAAGACTAAAGCTAAAGACACCCAAGTTTAGAAGCTTTAATCACATTCCCCCAGGCCAGTCTTTGCAAAGGAGTGATGGATTTGGTCGATTAGAATGGATGTCTCCCTCTGCTGGCAGCACATGCTAATGCTTTCTCTGAGTGACAGGGAGTCTCCACCCATCCTTACTGACCAGGGCCATTAAGATTTATTGTAGTCTCCAGCCCACTGTCCCAAATTAAAGCCATACATATAGCAAAGGAATTCTTTTATATAGTTATTGTTTTTTTAATCTGGGTAAAAAAAAAAACAACAACAATGACACAATATTTACCATCTTGGCCCATGTATAGTTCAGTAGCGTTAAGTACATTCACATTGTTGGGCAATCAAATTCCAGAAACTTTTTATCTGGGAAAACTAAAACTCTATACCCATTAAACAACAACTTCTCATTTCTCCCTCTCCCCAGTCCCTGATGAAGACCATTATACCTTCTGTTTCTATGAATTAGACTATTCTAGATACCTCAATAAGTGGAATCATACAATATTATCTTTTATGACTGGCTTATTTTGCTTAGCATAATATCTTCTGGGTCCATCCACATTGTAGCCTGTGCCAGAATTAGCTATAGTTTTTCAATAAATACCCCACACTAGACATAACACTTCATATTTTTTGGTTATGAAAGGGCCACCATTGCATTTAAAATGAAGAATAATTCCTTCAATCTTTACATTAAAAGTCTTGAACTGGCAGTTGAGAAGCCACCATTCACATGCCTATAGATGGCACTGTAGTGATGGGAATAGTCATTCAGACATTTAAAAATTCTCAGTTATTTGTTAATGGCCTTTAATAAGAAGTTGCATTAGTCACAGATTTGAGTAACAGTACAAGTTATTTTTTAAAAAATAAATGCTATGATTTTGAGTTTACAATATTATATCTTTACATTCTGGTTAGAAAATTTCAAATCCTTTAGGGCACTTGTATACCAAAGCTATAATTTCACATTTATCTGGCAGATGAAATTTTTAAACAGACCCATGGCTTCACAGAAACAATATTTGTGTAACTCTCCATTGTATATCTGCTTCCCACAATGACTCAATAAATACCTGCTATGTGCACGGACAAGTAAAGTCTAGAACTGTGCACAAGCTTATGGCTTATTGTGAAGCATCTCTTTAATTTTTTAAAGAAACTTAAAAGTATGTAAAATTTTCAGTTGTACTCATCTTGATCTACTTAATGTATAATACAAATCTAGAAATTCATTACCTCTAAAATCAGAGAATGGGCAAAATAAATATCTTATACAGATTATTAGTTTGTTAGCCTCTTCCTCAAAAAAGAAACCATGTGTGTCATCTTCCCAACCAGCCAGTTTGTAAAGCTCCGAAGCATCTTTAACATCACCTTGGTCCTCATTTCTATTTCCAATCTGTTAGTAAATGCTCTCATTTTTTTTATTCACAGTGATTTTTAAAAAATATTCTAGTTCTCCATTTTACTGTTAAATGGCAATATTCCAGCTCAGGCCTTCATAGGCTGTTGTCTGGATAACTTTGTAGTTTTCCTAAACAACTTCCTTCTCTTCAAATTTCCAATCCAACTCTCACAGTGTTGAAAACCTAAGGGGTTATCCTGAAATACCAACTTTATATATATTTCCTGCTCAAGCATATGTGATGGCTCTCTAGTACATTCAGGATTAAGTTCATCCACATGTCTTGGGAACACTAACATACAAACACCAATTTTTGCAGCCTTATTTCAAATGACACAGTTTTATCACCATTGATTTACCACATGGCCCAATTTAAATGTTTTTGCGGATTCCCTGAGTCAAAAATGAATCTTTCCATGAATCTCAGAGCCATAGAGACATTTGTACTTCTTTTTAAACAGTTACCATAACTACAGTGTCTTAAAGATAGTTAAGAGAAAATACACATGATAACCCATGTAAAATCTGAAATTATATAAAGAGGAAAACTATATTAATCTTTGCAATCAATAGATGCAAAGATTATACAACAATCTAATGCAATCAATAGATATTCACTAATCTCTGAAGGTGATATTATCACTTGTGAAAATGACATTTTCTAAAGAAAACAGCTGAATCAAGTTCTTATTCTTAAAGGAGTTTTAAGCATTTTAATATTTTCATTCTGATTTTTGGAAAAGTTGGCATAGAGAAGTGATTATACATCATGATTTTTTATCCAATATTTCAATGTTCAGGTGACCTTCAGAGCTCATAAATGCCTGCAGAAGTCTATCAGCCTGTTTGTCCCCATTCCTGTCTCACCGTATGGTTAAGAGTATGTGCATGCCCATGTGCATGTGTGTATAAACACATTTTGTATTTAACACTCATCAACTCTCAGGCAAGATAAAGAAACCCCCCATCCAAAAGCCTCACCTACATCGTTCTGGGCAAGTCTTTGGCGTTTTGAACCATCCAGATTGGCCATTTCAATCACGGACTGCTTAGCATCGCACCAATACAACTTGTCAGTTAAGAAATCAATTGTTATTCCACTGGGCCACACCAGCCCAGAGCTAGCGATAACCAGTCGGCCAATGCCTCGAAGGGAAGAACTTTCAATTCGTGGATTAATCCCCATGTCAGTCCAGAATAATCTCCTTTAATCAAGAAAGCATACAACAAATAATATTTGCACAAAAATTCTCCCATTCTTTCATCATTGGGAACATCAATTTAAACCACTTTAGGATAAACTAAGCAATATAGAAGAAAGAAGTATAGCACTGTATGTTGAACAAAAAATTTTTCCAGAGCAAAAGCTTATCTTTTCTAGGTAGACCATCTTAGACAGGAAATGATGAACTAAGGCTCAGGTCATTAGATAAACAAGGAATTATTAATTTAAAACACTGCAGAATATAACTGAAAATGTATTCAAATGCATACTCTTAAATTAGCATTTCATGCTGCAAAAGGCAATGATATCTTGCTAGCTTGTCCCTCTGCTGTGTGAATGTAAAACTCACTGTATATGTGAAATTACAACATAAGGGGAAGAGCATATTTGTCTATTATTCAGTTTCACGTAATGTACTCAACTAACTTGGTTAATTTTAAGGCCTGCATATCACCTCCTATAACAGTACTGAGAAACATTTTTTGTGGTTAATATCTTTTCTCTGGACTGCTTAGAGATGGTTATATTCTCACTCTTTCAATCATGTGGCTGGCTCCATATCAATGATCAATTATTACCAATATGTATTTTTTATTACTTTTTAAAGATTTTATTAATTTATTTTAGAGAGGGGAAGGGAGGGAGAAAGAGAGGGAGTGAAACATCAATGAGTAGTTGGCTCTCACATGCCCCCTACTGGGGACCTGGCCCGAAACCCAGGCATGTGCCCTAGACTGGGAATCGAACCAGTGACCCTCTGATTTGCAGGCCAGCACTCAATTTACTGGAGCCACGCCAGGCAGGGCAATTACTACCAATATATTATTTCTCATCGACCATCATAAATAAAATAGAGTTCATTTTTATCTTTGTTTTTTAAAATGTAGGAAGAAATTGGTGATTCTTCTTAATTCTCTGAACCTAAATTGACATTTGTCACTAATTCATATTGAGCAACATAGAATCTTCTCACCTTTCATGATTTTTATTTCTTCTTGTCTAAATCTAAAAATGACCTATCATTTGAACTCATCTTATGATTTTTTTTCTGAATAGAATTAATAGGTCATACAATCTAAATGTTTTCTTCTACTCAGGAATGCAATAATGTAGCTTTTTAAGAAAAGCAGTTTATTGGGCTTATGTCTAATTGATTAATAAATTATAGCCCCTTTCTTTTCAGAAAGAAACTGAATTTGAATAAAATGGAAGGATGTCTAGACAATAATATTTTCACATAAAAATAGAAAATGAAAAGACATTTAAAAATGAAGATATTATGGTAGCCACATCATTTCTGAAAATGTGGACAAATCTAGTGGATTTTCTTCATTTCTGATTCCACTGACCACCTGCCATCTTAGTACAGATTTTGGACATTAACATTTCAAATGTGACGGCTGCAGAAAGGCATCTGAATTTCGCAAGTACCTACTTGGCCATTGGATGAACAGTGATTCCTCGTGGCTGAGAGATGTCCTCCTTAATGATTATTTTGCGATGTTTTCCATTTAAATCACTGCCTTCAATGACAGATTTCCTAGAATGTATGTCAAACAAAGGGGCGTGTTACATTAACTTTGTTTTTTAAAGAAAAATACTCTGTGTCCTTGTTTTTCACTAAACACAAAGACAGGCATTCTGAACTACCCCCTTGTGTGGTGTGCGCACACGCACTCACTCATGCCCAGATCAGGACCAAACACCCACGTTGACCAAATGCCAATATGGACCCCAGCTGATGAAAACGCACAGTGGAAGGGTAAGGTAACAGGGGACTGTGCCAGTGGCCTGGCAGGGACGAAGCCAGTAGTGCAAATCCCACCACCCCTTTCTGCTCACAACCTGCCATCTCCTGTGGAGCCAGTGGCAGCCAGCCAGCAGGGAGAAGGTACCAGCCCCTCAGTCACAGATCCCAGGGCGGTGGGGCGGTGGGGGGGGGCGGGGGAAGGGGAGCGGCAGTATGCCTCCCAGGGCCACAGCGAGAGCGAGCACAAGGACAGGAAGGGGGATTTATGCTGACTTCAACTTTCTCCCACAGGATACTTAGAAAAATGAGAGTACTAAGCTATTATTTGCTAAACTTTACATTTAAAAAATAGCTCTCTGGAATCAAACAGAGAAGGAAATTCTTGCTTCCTAATGCTTCCATTTATTTGTGAAATGACCCTTTATTATCAGACAAATATTTACTGAGCAAGCACTACTGTATATGTCAGGGATCCGCTGAGGCACTGGAGACACAACAGCCTGACTGTCCTTATTGACCTCCTATTTGAGCAGGAGCTCTGGGGAGGGAGAGAGAAGGTGAGTAAACAGGAAAAGAGCACCCTAAGCAGAGGCCTCAGCAGGTGTCAAGTCTGGGAGGCCTAAACGAGTGTGAAACACTCATAATCTCGGTTAGAAAGTCTGCTGTGGCGTCAGTGTGGAGGGTACAAGGCAGGCAAGAGATGATGGTGACTGAGCTAGGACAGCGGCAGTAAAATGGAGAAAACTGGGTGGACTCGAACGTGAACCTCCGTCCTGTGAAGCTGACCCCATCCTGGGCCTGTGGGGCAACCTGGGCTTCAGAGCAGCCTCTGGGGCAGACAGGACCACAGGCAGAGTGGGGAGAGCAGCACCCCCTCTCACCAGGGGCTGCCCATTCCCCATTTCCCTGTGGAAACTAGAGAGTGTAACTATCTTTAACCCATTCAACAGACAGCTGCAAAGGGCCTGTCTTGTCCTTGTGTGCTGCCTGCTGGCCCTGTTTCTCTGCTACAGATTAGAGAATATAACTATCTTGAAGTCATCCAGCAAACTTCTGCTAAGGGCTTACCTCCTTACTCTTATAGGTAACGTCTGCCTGAGGCAGGACCATTCTCTCTGCCTGATTCTACAAAATGCTAAGGAGACCTTCTGCAGGTGGCTTACTGGAGCACACTTTCTAGTCGATGGGTGGGGAAGGGGTTTTCTAGATTCTTCCTCACAGGCCACAGGCAGGAGGGAGGTAAAGGTAAAACGGCTCAGGACCTGTGCTGGGTCAAATGTGCTTTACAAACTTGCAGGTCAGGGCAGTGGATAATTTTTAAACCACTTATATTCTAGTGCCACTTTTAAAAGATAATTTTATTCCCAGATGAAGCGGTTGTCAGGAAAGTACTGCTGGGTAGAAGGTATTTTTGAACTCCATCTGCCGAAGTCACTCAGCCACAACCGTCACTGTGCCCGCTCCCTGGCCAGCAGTGAAGGCATTCCGAAGCGACTCGCCTGTGGCTGTCGGCTCTGTGCTCACTGTGACACCATCTCTAAACTCTCACTGGTTGGGGCAGGGGACAGGTGATGAGAACTGAGACCAACATACACTCCTGACTCTGGAGCTGTTGGCTCCACACTGCACTTCCGTGTGATCCAGCCAGAAAGCGACTCTCAGCCTCCAGAGTCTGTAATGAGAAAGCCAGAGGAGTGTGGACACCAGGCTCACCTGAGTTCAAGCACGACCTTAATCTAGCGGAACACTTTTCTCTTTGGGTCCGCTACCTGACTGGTGCCCACATCACTGGGATCCTCTAAGACTCACACCCCTTCCAGGGCGAGAGCTGGCCATCCACAAAACTGGAAAAGTGATTTTTACCTCACGGCAGTTATTATCTCAAAAGAATGAACAAATAGATTTATATTTTCCCTCTCTTGATTCTTTTTTACTGGGCAATTGACTTTAGGAATCAGGATTCCTTAGTACTAAATAATAGCATCGCCAGTGAAATTATCAATTAGCCTCCTTCCTACTGTTGGTAGGTGTTAATTTGAATCTTGTCTTTTCTGAAGCCAATATAAACCAGAAGCATCCACTCTGGTTCTTTTATCGGTTACGAGTTACCATATAATCTAATATCACAAGCTTGGAATCTCAGTTATTTAAATCCAATTTCTAGCTAATATCAAGGTTTTCAAACAATAAACCTGTCATTTCCAGATAAATTAAAGGTTTTCGTTTAGCAGCTGCCTTTGGAGGAAAGAGGACTTAAGAAGGGCATGTTATTACTGAAGCCAGTGAACTAGGGACTGCTTCTGGGGACGTCCTGTGTATGTCCTGAAGGCATCGCCTCGGCAGTGGGTCCCACGGTGCTGTGAATCAAACACTGGTAAATTAGAGGTGCCAAGTAAGTGTGGGAAATACGAGGAGACTCAGCACCCTTAGAGGGGTCGACAGCGACTGATGTCTGCTGTCCTGATCAACGTTTATGCTCCTGAGGACGGCCGTGTACAAGCTCTATCATTATGCACAGCTGACATTTTAAATGTCCTTTTAAGTCAGCTCAACACAGAGGAGGCCATTATTATGATTTTGAGCATTATTACAACTGAAGCTGACTTTCATTTGTTATATGACTCTGGGTGGAGCACGTTGTAATCAACTGTGACTGGGAGGCGGCAGTTTACCTGTCTGTGATTATTAAAAGCATAAGCTTTGGAAGTTGTTGTCTTTGAGTTCAAATCCCAGATCCACTACTTGTGGGCTGTTTGACTTTGATAAAATTATTTTACCTTTTTGATTCCCAATTTTTTCAATCTTTAAGTTGGGGATGAGAAAACAGCTTTTGGGGACTGGATGGTATTATGGATATAAAGTTCTTGGTGCACTATCTGGAACATTTTGGTTAATAAATAAACACCCAAAGAATAAAAGAGTGAAGGTGTGGTTAAATGAACAAAAGAATGAGTGAAAATATACTCACTCTGGTATAGATGTGTCATATCATTAACAACTGTACATCATCTCATACATCTGGCCCATTTTAAAAAACACACTTGTTTCCGTGGGTTATCCAGACCAAAAGAGAATTTCTGGAACACAGAAAGCCTATCTGCAAGCACATGAACCTGTTTCCTGGGACTTCTCCCTCCATGTTGGCACGGCTGGTTTCACAGATGTGAAACCCTAATTAACTCTCCTTTCCTTTAACTTAACACAATTACATGGGTACCAGATGTTCAGATTGGCCACTGTTTTACTTTGTGGTTTTAAGTGACTCTGAGCAAATATCATTCCAGCCCAGAGCAGTTCTAACACTGCCCTGTGACACCTCAGGTCACAGGATGCTAACTCTGTGGTTAGCATCCTCTCTCTCCGAAGCAGGGGCGTGAGATCTCACAGCACACGTGGAGGGATGTGGGCACCTCCTTCCTTACTCTCCTCCCACCCCCACCACCGTCCCTGGGGCCACACACACACACACACACACACACACACACACACACACTCAGTGCAGTGGTCATTCCTGCAGCCCTAGGAGCAATGCACCAGACGATAGAAACACCACAGCTTCTCTCTGGCTCTGTCATTTTTCACCACGGTGAAAGCAGATCATTTCTCTGATCTCATGAGGACTTTCCTGGCAACTGTAGCATGAAGCTGTCTCTCCCTTCTTCATTTCACTTAGAGAGCCATCATGTGGATTCTAGTCCAAGATTTGTCACTTGTGTGTTGTGTAACCTTGAATAAATCACTTAGCTTTTCTGAGCCACAGCTGTAAAATGAGGGGGTTGGACCAGCTGATACCTGAAGCCCCTTCCATCATTCCCTCTGGGAGTGCACACCCCTCATTTGGCAATTACTTACCCATGTTCTTATGACATTTCCTGTACTAAAATTTAGACCAAGCACTTGTATTAGTGTTCCCTGTGTATATGTTCCTTTTCCCCTGGCTAAACTGTGAGCTGACTGAAAAGATGAAACACTCTTCAAGCTTCAAGCTCCTTTGTATCTCCCATGTTACCTGGGAGAGCACCCCATCCATAGCAGATGCCCAAAGAATGCTTGGTGACTGTATTCCCACAGGTTTTGCATCGCTAGCCTAAAGTGCAAAAACATATGCTACTTAATTGGCCCTCAAAATTCTCCTACAGATACAAGTCCAATCTTGATGAAGAAAGAAACACCTGCTTGGTGGTGGGGCGGGGTGGGCGGAGTGTGGACAGGGTTGGGGGCATCTTTCTTCCAATCCCAGCCAGGTCCCCAGAAGTATTTTCCTGTGTTCAAAGTGGAGGATGAAGCCAGTGATATCACCTATCCCATCACTCCTATCCCACATGGCTAACAGGACATACCCTCTGTCTGTCCAATAGAGTTTACGATCAATCCAGTCTACAGCAAGACCTTCTGAAACATCTACTGCTTCCTCGGTAAGCCTTTCTCGTTGGGAACCATCCATATTGGCTCTCTCTATCCACTTCAGGGCTGTATGAGCAAAGTATACCTACAAAAGAGAATATAAGCATTTCTGAAGGATTGTTTTTACAAAAAGAGTATGTAATATATACAAGTGAGTTGAGTATCATACAGTGGAATTGTTAAGAGCTTGGCTTTGGACATAAATACACCTGCAACTGAATTTCAACTATGCTGCTTCCCAGATACTTGTAAACGTAAGCAAGTTAGTCAATGTCTCAGTCTCAGTCTCCTCATTGGTAAAATGGGCATACTAATACCAAGTATGTTAGTTTTATGTATAAAACTCAGGGGGGAACTGGAAGAGATTAGCCAAAGAACACACATGCATATATGCACAGCTTATGGACACAGACAACAATGTGGTAAAGACCAGAGTAGAGGTTGGGGGCTTGGTGTAGAGGGAAAAGGGGAGGAGGGAAAAGGGAATCATCTGAAATTGTGTCAACAATCAAAACAAACAAGCAAACAAAACAATAACAGCAACAACAACAAAACCTCCTTAGCCCTGTGCCTGGTACATAGTTCTATCGTGACTGGGAACTTATTCATCTTTGATCATTGGTCAATAACAAAGCCATCACACTTGAACCCTAGACTCCTACAGCCGGAAAGGGAGCAATGGCTTTCAGTTTAATGGGAACTACATGCTGGGCTGTGTCCTCTCTGCACAGCCGCCAGCACCCGTCTTCACTGAAGTGAAGGGACACAGGCCCCTCCCAGTTTTGCCACTCACTTGTTTGATTGCCTTGCCACGTCACTGAACCTCAATTTTTTCAACTGTAAAAATAATGTTGTTAGGCTAAATATTTGCTAAAGTTTTTTTCAGCTCTAACCTTATCTAACTGCATTTTAATTAATCCATATTGGATATTGTCCAACAGAACATACCTTGCAGGTACAAAGGGTTTTTTCAGTCTAGTGTGTAGACTATCAAATGGGTACAAATATTTCATGAGAATGTTAAAAACTGTTATGGATAAGCTTACAATTTAATAACAGCTTATGTGGGATTTTAACTGTGAGTACACATATGTACATAAACCTATAATTGATAAGAGTATTCACAACAAGATAATTCATTAAATAATGGGTTAGAACCTTTCTAGATAAAACAGAAGAGACTTTCTTTTATAATACAAAGTGGTTGCTTCTCATATGCAAAAACAGTCCACTGCAGCGCTGCTTCTCAGATTGGAATGGACACGCAAATCCCCTGGGAATCTTGTTAAGACGCAGACTCAGATTCAGGGATCGGGGTGGAGCCTAAGAGTCTGCACTTCTTACAAGCTCCACGTGATGTTAACATCGCGGGTCCAAGGAGCACGGGTTGAAAAGCAAGAAAGTAAGAGCACTGATCAGAAAGATTAAAAACATCCACACAACTTAAAGCCCACTCCAGGACTTCTTATTCACCTAGTTGTAAAAATACTGTGTAGGGAAACGACTAGTTTGGTAATAAGTGAATCTTGAACTGATTTTTTCTATTAATTGTTTTTTTTCTTTTTTTATTTTTTAATATATTTTATTGATTATGCTATTACAGTTGTCCCATTTCTCCCCCATCATTCCCCTCCACCCTACCCACCCTCTCCCACCCACATTCCCCCCTTTAGTTCATGTCCATGGGTCATAAGTTTTCTAGCTTCTACATTTCCCATACTATTCTTGCCCTCCCCCTGTCTATTTTCTACCCACTATCTATGCTACTCATTCTCTGTACCTTTCCTCCTCTCTCCTCCTCCCACGCCCCTGTTGCTAACCCTCCATATGATCTCCATTTCTGTGGTTCTGTTCCTGTTCTAGCTGTTTGCTTAGTTTGCTTTTGTTTTAGGTGTGGTTCTTAATAGCTGTGAGTTTGCTGTCTTTTCACTGTCATTTTTATCTTCTTTTTTCTTAGATAAGTCCCTTTAACATTTCATATAATATGGGCTTGGTGATGATGAACTCCTTCAACTTGACCTTATCTGAGAAGCACTTTATCTTCCCTTCCATTCTAAATGACAGCTTTGCTGGATAGAGCAATTTTGGATGTAGGTCCCTGCTTTTCAAGATTTCAAATATTTCTTTCCAGCCCCTTCTTGCCTGGAAGGTCTCTTCTGAGAAATCAGCTGACAGTCTGATGGGAACTCCTTTGTAGGTGACTGTCCCCTTATTCCTTGTTGTTTCTAGAATTTTCTCCTTCATTTTAATCTTGGGTAATGTAATTACAATGTGCCTTGGTGTGTTCCTCCTTGGGTCCAACTTCTTTGGGACTCTCTGAGCTTCCTGGACATCCTGGTAGTCTATTTCCTTTGCCAGATTGGGGAAGTTCTCCTTTATTATTTGTTCAGATAAGTTTTCCACTTGTTGCTCTTCTTCTTCCCCTTCTGTTACCCCTATAATTTGGATGTTGGGACGTTTAACAATGTCCCGGAGGTTCCTAAGCTTCTCTTCATTTTTCTGAATTCTTGTTTCTTCCTCGTTTTCTGTTTGGTTGTTAGTTTCTTCTTTCTGGTCCACTCCATTGATTTGAGTCCCAGTTTTCCTTCCATCTCTATCAGTGCCCCATGCATCTTCCTTCATTTCACGTATTGTAGCCTGCATTTTTTCATCTAGTTTGTGAGCAAAATCAACCAATTCTGTGAGCATTTTGATGACCAGTGCTTTGAACTGTGCATCTGATAGGTTAGCTATCTCTTCACTGCTTAGAGGAATTGGCTCTGGGGCTTTTATTTGTTTTCCGGTTTGAGCCATTTTTGGTGGGGTTTTTTTTTGTTGTTGTTGTTTTGGTTTTAGTCTGGTAGCAGCTATTACGTAGTGAGAGGTGGAGCCTTAGGTATTCCTCAGGGTGGGGCAGCCCAGTCGCCGGGTTGTGACGCTTAGGTGGGGGCGGGGTCTGAGAGGGAAGAATGGCGCCTGTTCCGCTCTCTCCTGGACTCCGGCCCTTTCCGCTGCTGGCCCTTTCCGCTGCTTCCCCTTCACCTGGATTATCTGCGCATGCGCTCGTGCTGTTACTAGTGAAGAGTGGAGCCTCTGACGCTCCCCAGTGCAGGGCAGCCCAGTCGCTGGGTTGTGACGCTATAGGTGGGGGCGGGGTCTGAGAGGGAAGAATGGCGCCTGCTCCGCTCTCTCCTGGACTCTGGCCCTTTCCGCTGCTTTCCCTTCACCTGTATTATCTGCGCATGCGCTCGTGCTGTTACTAGTGAAGAGTGGAGCCTCTGACGCTCCCCAGTGCAGGGCAGCCCAGTCGCTGGGTTGTGACGCTATAGGTGGGGGCGGGGTCTGAGAGGGAAGAATGGTGCCTGCTCCGCTCTCTCCTGGATTCAGTCCCTTCCGCCACTTCCCCTCTGCCTGGACCGTCTCCGTGCGCGAATGTGGGACCACCTGGTCAGCCAGCCACCTTGTGCGGCCTCACTGGGTCTGCACAGTTGCCCCCCCTGTGCCCGGGGTCCGCCAGCTGCTGCCTGTGGGCCCGGGGACCACCAGCCGCCGCCCGTGCACCTGGGAACTGCCTGCAGATGCTGCTTGCGTTCCCGGGTCCGTACCTCCACTTTCTCCTGCCACGACTCCGCCCCTCTTACCGGTCTGGATGAATGGTTGTTGGACTTCCGTACAGTTCAGTTTTCTATAAATTCTGGTTGTTTTCTTGTTTCTAAATAGTTGTTGTCCTTAATTTTGGTTGTTAGAGGAGGCACAGCGTGTCCGCCTATGCCTCCATCTTGGCCGGAAGTCCTAATTGTTTTTTTTCTGTTAATATAATTCTTCTATGGAGTCATATAGATTCAGCTCAGAGAAAGGAAAGATGAATTGTTCGCTAGTGTTTAATGACTCAACTTCTATTTGCAAAAGTAGTTACACTTGGCCATTACTTACACCAATTAAACACAGAATCAGTTTACTTCCGTCACTTTTGGCCATTTACCAGACTGCTTCAAGTCAGGAAAAACAAAAGTGCCAAGTTTAAAATTCTAAGAATTAATCTAGTAATAACTAAATAATTATGGAGGGAAATTAATAACTATGTAAATTTATAAATGTGGGTGATAAATCCCCAAAAGATGCTATAACATATTATTTAAGCACATTCTAACTTAGCACAAATACAACTAACAAAGATCATATAGTCAGCTGATTGGGCTCAAAATATAAAGATTCTAAGTTTTATACAAAAACTTCATGAAAATGATTATTATGTAAATAATTTCATGAGTTACACTACTATTCTCAAATGAGCCATAAGACTTAGGTTTCCTGATTTTCATGGTTAAGGGATCACTGAATTCCCTCCCTCAATGACATATATCAAATGCATTTACTAACTCATACGTCCTAAGCCCCACCCCCACCTCCCACTCCTTCCTATTTATGGGCTTCTCACCATATGTATGGTGCTGGACCAGGCTCCCATCATCATGTCCAGAAACAAAACTAAACTTGAGATCCTGCTCAATCATCTCCAATAAAATGGCTGAATCACATCAAGAACCAGGGTTATGATAACAGAAAATCCTTAACATTTCTCAAATGATGTTTCAATGTCTATATTTAAATTTTTCTGTGCCTAAGGGTTTTGAGCTTAGAGGATTTTCAAGTAACCCAGGTCATCTGTTAAGAAAAAATTCTCTACTCTGTTCTTAAAGCACAGCCACATCTGTTCAAGTGACAAAACCATACCTTATTTTCCACAGGGTCATGATCAAGGGCAAAAACCGCTCCCATTTGTTGGCTGAGCACGGTTACGTAGTCTGTTCCATCAAAATGCATGTGTCGAATATCTTGAGAGTTGGCAAACAGCAAAAATGGTTGTGGTCCTGATAACCAAATTCAAATATGGCTCCATTTAAAATATGCCTTGAAAGCCAAGAGGCACTTGTGACTCTTCCCTTTCATTGCGCCCTCTTCCTTAATTTCTGCAGTAGTTGTTTTCTTACTTTCCCTCCAGTGTGTGTTGGTTAAGACAGGCAAGAAGAGTTTCTCTTCCATGAGGTAACATAGTGCCAGAATTCCATCACTGGATTCCTCCCTGTCTAGATGCCTGCTTTTAAAATGCAAGTTACTTAGAGAAAGAGCCAGCATTAAATAACTAATGCCAGAACTAAATGATAGACGTTTTAGTGCTGTCATCTTCCTGATTCACACAGACCCAAACATACATGTTAACATTAGCAGATTGTATTGATTCATGTCCAAATAAATGCCCTTTTCTGGGTTGAGTACTTCTGAAAGGGAAGCATGATTATATGAGTTAATAACAAGACCCTTGTTAATTTCCAGAGCTCAGATTATGCTATATTAACTAAGGCCCTGGGAAGTTCAGAGTATTGAGCTCTGGCTAAGGCAAGCTCTGCAGGCTCATCATTATGTTAATGCTATCCCAGATTACAAGCATGATGACACATCAGGAGAGATGAAATCAATTTGGTATCAGTCTAGAATTTCCAAGGCTGTTAAGGACACAAGAGATGTAACATCAGCAGATGAAAAAATAGTTGAAGCATACAACTTCATATTAAATTTTGACATGAAAATAAACAAAATTTGTTGAAGTATTATTATTATTATTACATTCACGGGAGAGTTGAAAGTCAAATCAATCAACAAATATTTATTCAATTCATCTTAACTATAAAGTGTTGAAATCTATTCTGGGCATGACTTTCACATGTACTGGAATACCACACTTGATGTTATAGCAAGTCTTTGCTGAATGCTAATTAACTTCTGAATATTCCTCAAAAACATGATTATTACTCATATGATTATTATATATCCTATTTATACTTATAATGTAATTTGTTTCCCATTTCCAAAAATAAAAAAATCAGACATTCTGTTCAGAGGCCAAAAGCAACTTAATGCTCTATCTTTCTAAATGCAATGTTATCTTCGCACACTTTTGCAGAGACACACGCAAACCCCCACGGCACCAACCTGAAGCTGCACAGCTTTTTCTGTCCAGTTGCAGGTCATACCCAGGAAGGCAACCACACTCCCAGGATACTGGGCTGAGAGCAAGGCAGAGTTGGCTACATCCACCATTATCAGGTGATGAACAGCCTACAAAAAACAATTAGGTAATGATGCTAGGTGACGATGCTATATCATTCAAAAATACAATTATCTATCAGAATATTGAAGTGAACCAAATATATGTTGATTTTTAAAAACATTCCCACAGTCGTTCATACTGCTGCAATCAAGTTGTTTTTCAGAGATTAGAAGCAAAATGTCACTATACCCCACTCCCCTGTAACCTAATATCTTGAAGTTAACCTTCACACCCCAATGGACCTTGTCCTCTTGTCCTACTACTGAGTTTAAGAACATGTGCATTGGCAGCTGGCTGGACTACGAAATACATGATGATGAGTTTGGCAATTGGTCTAATTCTTCCTAATAAGTAATTTTTTTTCTTTCTCACATTTTTGGCCTCTTGATTTCTTTTGCTTTCTTTATTTTTTAAAAAGCTGTATGTAAGTCTTCTGCTAATTTACAGTTACATCTATCCCTCCATACGCTTAAGTCTATGAAGATCAAAGAAAAGAGGTATTTAGAGGTGCGAGGAGCAGGCTAAGCACTTTGCTTCCACCATCTGCTTGATCCTGGCTGCAGATCCAGGAGGCAGGTATCACTAACCTCTACAGATGAAGCAACTGAGACCGAGAGAGAGCAGTGACTAGTCCAAAACAATACTGCCAGTAACTGGTAGCACTCTCTCAAGGTTGTATGATTTCAAAGTCCTGGCTCATAACCTTCACACTGTGCTATTTAAAAAGAAAAGAAAACAAACAAACAAAAAACAAAATATCATTTAAATCTATGCTAATCCATTGCATAAATATCTTTCGATGTGTAATGTTAGAAAATCTATTCTTCTTTGCCAGTAATATGCAAATTTTAGTCATCACTTAGAAAATAAATATTTTCAAACAAACAAATGGTAAATAAACTTACCGCTACATGTTTTTCCATCTGTCTCAAGCACTGAGCCTTCTGGGCAGAAACACATGGGACCATCTGAAGTCAGAACACAGCCATGGCTGCATTCAGATGCATTGCTTGGGCAGGAAATTAATTCTAATTAATGAAGAATAAGGTCAAAATTAATGTTCAATCAGATTGTAGAAACTGAGTAAATTTTGTTGCCACTAAAATATTATACCCTAAAAATAGTAAGTAAAAATTAAACATTTATGAATTACTGTGATAGTGAAGATATAAAAAGAAAGAAAAAAATTTCAAATCTGAAAAACATTTTTGCCCTGGCTGGTGTAGCTCAGTGGATTGAGCGTGGGCCTGGGAACCAAAGGATCATTATTCGATTCCCAGTCAGGGCACATGCCCGGGTTGCAGGCCAGGTCCCAGCACAGGATGCACGAGAGGCAACCCCACATTGATGTTTCTCTCCCTCTATCCTTCTCTTCCCCTCTAAAGATAAATAAATAGAATCTTTAAAAAAATAAATAAAAATAAAAAACATTTTAAAAAACCCCTAATTTTGGAAAATGATTCTAATTTCCTCTAAGTTTCTTTTATGTCAAATAATATTTTTAAAGTTATTAGTCATCAAAATTCCGAAATATTTTAAATGGAACTTGAGGGAATGATTCTCAGGTTCATCTGGAAAACAAATTGCATGTGTAGGGAAAACTAAGAACATTATACAACTGTGGTGAGGTGTAGGAAAAGAATAGGAGGCTCTTAACAAATACCAAAATGTATCATAAAGAAACAATAATTAAAGTAGGAGGTAATGAGTACAGGAAGAGACAGAAAGGATATTAGAATCAAATAGTTATTTTAGAAAAGACTAAAGTACACATAAGAATATAGCATATGATTAAAGTATTGGATTGGCCAAAAAGTTCATTATGTTTTTTCTGTACAATGGCTCTAGTAGTACCTAGGTGTCTTTAACTTCATTTAAAACAACTTAACAACTTCAGTAGATTGTATTGTGACATCTGTCATATCAGTGTGCATTTAAAGAAACATCAAAATCGGTGGATTTTCGTGCAGCCATTTTAATATTGAAGATGGAAGAAGAGATGCAGCAATTTTGGCATATTATGCTTTATTATTTTCAGAAAGGTAAAAATGCAATTGAAACACAAAAAAAGATTTGTGCAGTGTATGGAGAAGATGCTGTGACTGAGCAAACATGTTAAAAGTGGTTTGTGAAGTTTCTTGGTACTATTGACATTTTGGCCAAATAATTCTTCACTGTGGGGCTGTCTGATTCACTGGAAGATGTTTAGCAGCACCCCTGGCCTCTACACACTAGAAGCCAATAGTGGCAGATAGCTGATGTACTTAAAATATCCATATCAATAAAGTTCTTGGTGAAATGAAAAATGTATCTTTTATTTTACAGAAAACATAAATATTGAATTGACTTTTTGCCAACCCAATATTTTAAATCATTGAGCATGTGAAAGATGATCCAATAAATGGTAGAGAAATAACTGAGTAATGACTTGGGGCCAAAGTTAAATTCCTATTCTTCAGTATACAACAAAATAAATTCCAAGTAAATCAAACATTATAATGTAAAATATACACTATAGAAGTTCTAGAAGTTGGACAATCAAGTGAGATTGTGTGTGTCATGCTTGGCACACAGTGGACTCCATAACATATAACACCATGCAATTGAGTGTATTTGCCAACTGGTAAACTACATGGTTTTAGAAAAAGGGCAATTTCCAAAGACAGGCACAAAGGTAATAAATAATGTCCAAGAAATTCATTGCTATTTATCCATTTTTATGTGCCCAATTTCACAAACACATATGAGATCCAGACTGACGTATGTTCCATCATCTCTGAAGCAGGTCTAGACAATATACATCATCTTACATTTCTACTTCACTTTTCCTTTCTACTTAGCTAGACTAGTAGATTCTATAAGAATGTATCTGAGTATGTAATTCTAAATTTGACTTGAAAATATTCATATAAACTCATAACACACTTAAAAAACAACAACAGTGTATTCCTAGCTCTGATTCCAAAAAGACTTAGAAACAATGATAGTAGCAGATTATGTTCTCTAAACTCAATTTCTCATCTAAAGGAAGCAGCATACCTTCAGAGATTGCTAAATTCAGGTCTAGGACATAGAAAATACAAGATAAGCCTGGAAAATATGTGCTACAGATAAAAAGGAAACTATCAAGACTACTGGGGTCAGGAACCCATTTTCAGAAGGTCCCACAGGACAAAAGGAAACGGTTTGCTCAGCAATAAGGATAAGGAAACACAATGGGTAGAAACACATCAAAATTGTTGCAAATCCAATATTTATCCTATCTTAACTGTATGAATTGTATCTTGCGGTAACCAAATAGTTAATGAAACTTTTCTTTAAACTGGTATTCCAATTAATAATTAAGAGTTAATATTAGAACTAGCTATCACCATTTGAAATCATTGATGAAATAATAAATCTAACCTTGACCAGTGTGGCTCATTTGGCTGGACATCATCCCTCAAAGCGAAGGGTTGCTGGTTCTATTCCTAGTCAGGGCATATGCCTGGGATGTGGGTTCAGTCCCTGGATGGGGCGTGTATGAGAGGCAGCAGACTGATGTTTCCCTATCTTTCTCCATCCTTTCCCCTCTCTCTAAAATTAAATAAATAAAATCTTCAGAAAGAAGAAGAAATAATGAATCTAGGAAGTGATTGGTAACGGCTGCTACAACCATCCCTGAGAGACAGCTGGGCTCTTTCTTGTTTCTTTCCCCGCCCCCTAGCCATCTTGGCAGCTTCAGCATGTCATTGGTTGGTGGAGGTCCTGCACAGAAGGAAGGAGGGAAGATGGTGACTGAAAAGAAGACAAAAGGTCACTGGAGTCAACTCTCACCTCCAACTCATTGTAAAAAGTGAAAAGCCAAAAACACACAATGGAGAAAAGAAAGTCTCTTCAACAAATGGTGCTGGGAAAATTGGAAAACCACATGCAAAAAAAAAAAAAAAAAGAAAGAAAGAAAGAAAGAAAGAAAGAAAGAAACTGGATTACAGTTTGTCTCCTTGTACAAAAACTCATTCAAAATGGATCAAAGACTTAAATATAAGATCTGAAATAATATAGTATATGGAAGAAACATAGCTACTAAACTTATGGACCTTGCCTGTAGAGGACATTTTATGAATTTGACCCTAAAGGCAAGGGAAGTAAAGGTAAAAGTAAATGAATGGGACTATATCAAACAAAAAAGCTGCTTCTGCACAGCAAAAGAAACTGACAACACAGCCAAGATGGAGGCATAGGTGGACACACTGTGCCTCCTCACACAACCAAAATTAAGAACAATAAAGATTTAGAAACAAGAAAACAGTTATAACTGATAAAAAATTGAACTGTACAGAAGTCAACAACCATTTATCCAGACCAGTAAGAGTGGCAGAGTCGCGGCAGGAAAAAGTGGAGGTTGGCAGACCCGGGTGTGCAAGCAGCACAGCTGGCAGATCTCAGGCATGCAGGTGGCGGCTAGTGGATCCCAGGCACGGGGTGCCAACAGTGCAGACCCAGTGAGGCTGCCCAAGGCAGCTGGCTGACCAGGTTGTCCCACATTCTCGCACAGATAACCCAGGCAAAGGGGAAGTGGTGGAAGGGACTGAAATCCGAGAGAGAGTGGAGCAAGCACCATTGTTCCCTCTTGGACCACTCCCCATTCAACGTCACTACCCAGAGACTGGGCTGCCCTGTCCTGGGGAATATAAGGCTCTGCCCCTCACTATGCAGCCCCGACCAGACCCAAAAAAAAAAAAAAATCAAACCGAAAATGGCTCAAATGGGAGAACAAATCAATGCCCCAGAGCCAATTCATCTAAATGACCAAGAGATAGCCACCTATCACATGCACAGTTCAAAGCACTAGTGATCAGGATGCTCACAGAATTGGTTGATTTTGGTTGCAAATTAGATGAAAAAATGAAGGCTACAATACATGAAATGAAGGAAAACGCACAGGGAACCAATAGTGGTGGGAGGAAAACTGGGACTCAAATCAATGGAGTGGACCAGAAGGAAGAAACAAACAACCAAACAGAAAACAAGGAAGAAACAAGAATTCAAAAAAATGAGGAGAGGCTTAGGAACCTCCAGGACATCTTTAAATGTTCCAACATCCAAATTATAGGGGTACCAGAAGGAGAAGAGGAAGAGCAACAAATGGAAAATTTATTTGAACAAATAATAAAGGAGAACTTCCCCAATCTGGCAAAGGAAATAGACTTCCAGGAAGTCTAGGAAGCTCAGAGAGTCCCAAAGAAGTTGGACCCAAGGAGGAACACACCAAGGCACATCATCATTACATTAGCCAAGATTCAAATGAAGGAGAGAATTCTAGAAGGAGCAAGGGATAAGGGGATAGTCACCTACAAAGGAGTTCCCATCAGACTGTCAGCTGATTTCTCAAAAGAGATTTACAGGCAAGAAGGGACTGGAAAGAAGTATTCCAAGTCATGAAAGGCAAGGACCTCCATCCAAAATTGCTCTATCCAGCAAAGCTTTCATTTATAATGGAAGGGCTGATAAAGTGCTTCTCAGATAAGGTCAAGTTCAAGGAGTTCATCATCACCAAGCCCTTATTCTATGAAATGTTAAAGGGACTTATCTAAGAAAAAGAAGATAAAAAATAGGACAGTAAAAAGACAGCAAACTCACAGCTATTAAGAACCACACCTAAAACAAAAGCAAATAAGGAAACAGCTAGAACAGGAACAGAAACACAGAAATGGAGATCACATGGAGGGTTACCAACAGGGGAGTGAGAGGAGGAGAGAGCAGGGAAAAGGTACAGAGAATAAGTAGTATAGATGGTAGGTTGAAAATAGACAGGGGGAGGGCAAGAATAGTGTGGGAAATGTAGAAGCTAAAGAACTTATGACACATGAACATAAACTAAAGGTGGGGAATGTGGGTGGGAGGGGATGTGCAGGGTGGAGGGGAATGATGGGGGAGAAATGGGACAACTGTAATAGCATAATCAATAAAATATATTTAAAAAAAGAGAGAGAGAAAAGAAAGAAACTGACAACAAAACAAAAAAGCAACCAACCGAATGGTAGAGGTTATTTGCAAACAACAGCACAGACAAGGGGTTAATTTCCAAAATATATAAAGAACTCATATAACTCAATGCCAAAAAAATAAACAATCCAATTGAAAAATGGTCAGAGGCCTGAACAGACACCTCTCCCAAGAAGACATAAAAATGGCTATCAGATATATAAGAAGATGTTCAACTTCACTATCAGGGAAATGCTGTGCCAGACCCTTCTGCGTGGCGTGGGCCCAGCTCCCACTTGGAGATGCATAGGACCCATGCCCACAGATAGGCTCTCTCATGGGGAATCAGATTTGCAATATACCCAAGCTGTTTTTTGCTAAAAACTCCCTCACCGTGCAAATGCTTGTTGTAATTTCCTAAAATCCATGCTAAACCTTGCAGGGACCAGTGTAACCGCTCAACCACTTTTGCCTTTTCATTTGCTGATATCCTTCTTCTGTGAGGTGATTAGGGGCATTGGCTCCTTTTGTTGTAACTGGGGATAGTGAGGGAGGACCATCTTGTAATGTGAGGAGATATAGAATAAAGGCCTGTCATGGCAGAGGCTGTGGCTTTTGCTCCCCTTGAGAGAAAAGTCACACTGTTGTCCTTTTTCCTCCACTGGACTCGGTAGTCAGTGTGCATGTTTTATTTCATCCATAATGACTCGGGCACTGCTAGCCGGTGTCTGCATCAAAATGCTAATCAAAACTACCTGTTAGAATGACTAGACAGGTATTACCATATTAACAAGACAGGTAATAAGTGCTGGAGAGGTTGTAGGAAAGAAAGAGCCCTCTTTCACTGCTGGTAGGAATGTTAACTGCTACAACCACTATGGAAAACAGTATGGCAATTCCTCAAAAAAACTAAAAATAGAGTTACAATAAGATCCAGCAATCCATCTTCTGGGTATCTACCTGAAAAACTAGAAAACATTTATTAGCAACAACTGAGGCACACCAGTCAGGGCTGTATTATTTTTCATACAAACAAATGTAAACCTACTTTTGCGCTACCTTGTATAATAAAATATCATTAAAAAAGGATAAAGAAACTTGTATCCCAACCTTGGAGCTTTTGATTTAATAGGTTTGGGGTACAGTCCAGTCATTCATGTTTTAAAAAAGAAACAAACACAAAATAAAACTCTAAGGCAACTCTGATGCATGTTGCAGATCCAGGACCATCAACCCAGACTATAGCCACCTCAGAAGCATCAGTGAACACGAAGGAAACAACACAATAAATACTTGTTGTGACTTACGGTGACACCGTTTCCCATCAGGAAGCAGGACAAACCCTACGGGGCATGTGCAATAATAGGATCCAGCGATGTTTTCACACCCAAGAGTACAGCCATGATTCCACAAGGCACATTCATTGACATCTACACAATGACAACAGCAAAACACAGATGGTTACTTTTGAAAATAAACTGTAGTATCCTTAATAAGTCAGCCCAAAATAGTTCTCACTTATATCCGCTGTACCTGACCATGGAAAAGCTCTGTTTGCTCCTCTAGCAAAGGGTGAGAATAAGTCTGTCCAATTACCATGAAAGTCATTTTTATTCTGTCATAGTTTAAACTTTCAAATATAGAATTACTCTTGAGAAAAAAATAGTACAATTCCCCCTGAAAAGATATAGCAACTTAAAGCCAACCAAGGCAGGACTGTTGACAATTCTTGACACCAGAATTGTCAAGAACATTCCTGCTCTGATGACAGAGAGGAAGTAGAACATTCAGCCTCTCAAAGCTGACAGGAGCCCTCACCTGAAGGTGGGCACACTCACCAGCTTCCTTCCGGGTGATACCCAGCCTTCCAGGCCACTGTTCTATGGGATGGCTCCCTCCGACTAGTCCCAGGTAAGCAGAGGACTATACTTAACACGTAGGTGTTGCATTTACCTAATGTCTCACCCCAATTACTGCCACTGGATTCTTGTCATCAGTAGCTCACTGGAGACAGGACCAGTGTTTGTCCTGGGTTCATTAAATGTGGCCTGGAGTCTCAGATAGGAGGAGCCCTGATCACCAGCCTGCTTCCCAATATCTCCAGATTCTCACTACACCTCCATGGGATAAGATGTAGAGTCACATACTCTTCGAGAATATTGACAGCTATGGAACTACTTCCATAATATATTTGAAAATACTGACATTTTGCACACAGTCAAACCCATGGAGGTCCATGGATTCCACTCAGAGAAACCCTGTCTAATGTTAACCTCTGAGTAGCCTCTGAAAGTAGTTGATCTAGGGACAGAAGATATAAAAAAGACCTGAAAGTATTACAAAGGCTTGTAAAAGATGGAGGACAGAGCTGGCTGGTGTGGCTCAGTGGACTGAGTGCTGGCCTGTGAACCAAAGAGCTGCTGGTTCGATTCCCAGCCTAGGACACATGCCTGGGTTGCAGGCCAGGTCCACAGTAGGGGGCACACTAAAAACATTAGGAGAGGGCAGATAAAATTGTTTCCTGGATAAGAAGTTGGGGAGTAAAACTGGTTTCACATTAAGGCTCCGGATGGCCCACCGAAGGGCAGCCGGGATCATTGCTTCAGAGAGCCACCCCACTTTACCTTCACAGTACTTTCCGTCCTGGCTTAAAGCATATCCCTCCGCACACGTGCACAAATGGGACTTAGGGTCTCGCCCACAGACGCTGCCTCTGCAGTTACCTTTCCTCAGTTTGCAGAGTTTCTGATCTAAAACAGAAGAAGGTTTATTTGAAGTACAGGTGTGTTTTGACAAGGGAAAATGCACGGTTCCACCATGGTTCTTAAGAAGGCTAATCTTGCGGCAGCAGCAGGGGCCTACTGCTCTAGGGTCAGACTGTTGTAGATGGATTCCACAGCACTCTAAAACCCACTTATTTTTTTAATTGTAAAAGAATATCTTTTCTTAACTGTAATATTTATGGGTCAGATCTATATATTAGTTATATTTAGATCATATTAGGTCAGGTCTATATTTAGCTGTTTTTAGGATCATTATTTCAAGAACAATATCTTTCAGAATTAATAAATACCAGTGTGATATGTCTTATCTCAAATGTCTGAGTTTATTGCTTCCAGCATTCCATGTTTTACAAAATAGCCCAGGGTACATAGTAAAATCTGCATAAGGAGGTAGGTTCTTGGGTTGAATTAGCCAAATACAATGAATAACAAATGGCCAATGTGATACCTTTGATTATCAGAGCCAGAGTCAAGGGCTAATCTAGTAACACGTATATCTCTGTTCAAATTGCACTCCTTACTTTGTCATTTTTAACAATGACAAGACCTTTGTAAAAATGCTCTGGAAAGTACTGAGATAAGCTTGAATCTGAGGGCAAATGCCAGGATGCAGTTAGAAATGGAGGCCAGAGCTCTGGCAAGGGGGGAACCTCAAGGGAAGAAGATGGGTGTCAGGGACCCTGGTTCACATATGGCTGAGGTCAGTGAGAACCTGTGAATCAGGAGAAGAACCACACACCTGGGGCAGGGCTGCTGAAAACAGCCTTGCCCTCAAAGGCGCAAGAAACAAACCAGCAAGAGCCTGAGCGCAGTAGAGCAGGGGGTAGAGACCATTCTCCACCTATGTCTCTGTTTATCCACTGTCAATATCTCCTCACTCTCACTCTGTTTTCTTCTATCTTAAATCATTAAACACCTCTCTTGACCAATACCAGGATGACACAGTAGAAACATATTCCTGCCCCTTGAAAATGCCCCTAGTGTGCACTGAGACCACCTGAAGGGCATGTCGCACTCTAGAGATTCTGATTGGTAAGTCAAGGGAATGGCCGAGGAATCTGCATTTTTCACAGTTTCAGAGTGATTCTGATGCTGGGAAACATAGTCTTAGAAACAACAATCTAATGTTCTAATGAAACACCTCTCCTTCATCTCAGTTACCATTATCTTCTTGTCCCTAGCCTGTGTTACTTCCTTACTTATTTTAAACGTGTTTATTCAGATCTCTTTACAGAATTAAATCCACAATCGATTTTGCCCATTATTCAATACTGTTGCAATAAGACCTAGTAAGTAAGGAAGTTAAGATTTATAATGAAGAGTGTTTTGGGATGTTGATTCCAAAATTTCGTTTCCTGTCCATTTTTTTTTGTGCCAATTATGAATTATAGTTATATTTTTTCATGTTCCCACAGGTATCAAATATTAAAATTGTAAGTAAGCAAAACTAACAATAACCCAAAAATTTACAGTAAGTGACTAGAATTAGAAACTTGTAAATTTATTGGAGACAAAATATACCCACTGCAAATTTCTTTTTTAAAAAAACATGTAATTTTAACTTTATTTTTTTAAAAAGCTTTCAAGTAAACAACAACAAAAATCCAGAAAGTCTGATTTGGACTTTTAGTGGCACCAAAGTACAATTGCTTTCTTGAGGCAACAAAAAAAAATGAACTTTTAGGCTTCCTGTAAATATCCTTTATAAAAATCTTTCCAAAGCAGGCATCATAGATGACCACTGGATTAAGATTCAGGAAAACCAAGTTCTTCCTTGGCTCTGCCTTTTACATTGAATCACTTTTCTTTTTGACCTCAGTTCGCTAATCCATGAAATTAAAGTGTTGAAGTAGATATTCTCTGAGATCTCTCACTTAAAAAAATATTTTAATGGTTCCATACAGAATCAGATGTCTGTAGTACATTCCTCTAAATTTATACCTGTAAAGATTCTCAAACTTTAATTACTGTTTATGATATGTTAATGGAGATTCAAACTAACTAATGAAGAAAACAATTAGTATTAGGGTACAGGAAATGCTCTTTTCCTCATCCAGATCCAAATTTGGGTGGGCGGGGGTAATGCTGTTTTACCACCTCTTACTTGCCCTTATGTGTGTTTTTATCATCATCACCATCGTCACCATCATCATCACAATTATGTATATTCGCCTTTTTTCCATTAATGAATAAAACTCTGAGAATAAGGCATATGTATATATTCCATTCACATTTATAGTCCCACTTAGCATGGTGCCTTGTACAACATAGGTGTGCTGCAGACACCTGGAACACATGCACAAAAACCTGTGCCTGTGTCCCCTGCAACTTAACTCCTTTATTTGGTTTTTCGTTCAATTTCCAGTCCACCGTAGAGATACAACTCAAACAGATGGTCAGACTATGTTAGTCCAGTACCCTTTCCACTGTACCATGCTGCTGATGGTTTTAATGACCTCATTAATAACATACATCACTCTTCAAAGATGAGCATAGGCAAGAAAGCAATCACTATTTTCCTCTGAACGTGCTGCTGATGTGACCTGAATTCAGACACTAAACACTTTAAAAGGTCATTTTAGGAAGTGGCAAAACATAGAGGATTTAGGGCTATATTTTTGTTTAATCTCCTTAATCTTCTGATGTTCTTTAGCTTCAAATTAGGCCGAGGCTGGCACTCAGAATGCTGTTGCTGACCTCAGATAATACCCCTTCCCGGAGCCCAGCAGTGGGGCTTAATTAGCTCTGAGATCAAATTAAAGCTCCTAATCATGGAGTTTAATGTCCACTACCAACTGTTCCTTCAATAACTGTCTGACTAACACAGGCTCTCAGGAGCTTTCCTACAGCCGCATAAATCTATAGATTTTACCCTGGCCCAGTTCTGAAACAATGCTCATGGGGTCCCTTATCCCCTGCTGATCACACCTGCTTTCTGCTTGCCTCATCCGCAAAGCCTTCCTAGTCTCTTTCATTTGAACCCATTCACTCTAATCATTCTCATAACTAAATATTTAGCACCCCAATATATAGCATATGCAATAAAAAATTTGAACATTTATAAAGCATTTACATTATCACATTTGATTTTCATAACAAGCCTTTAAGCTATGTAGAGCAAGTAAGTACTAACCTTCATTTTGCAGATTAAAAAATAGACTCTTAAGGATCGTGTACAGGTAATAAGGGGTAGGACTTGGACTCAAGCTCAAGGCTTCCAGTTGCAGACCCTATCTCTTTACCATGCGTATCTCATTTTATTGCTCTTGTGTTTTGCAGATATTGGGGCTTTTTATGAATTGAAGGTCTGTGGCACCCCTGTGTTGAACAAGCCTGTCAGTGCTGATTTTTCCACAATTGCTCACTTCATGTCTCTTCATCACGTTTTGATAATTCTCACAGTATTTCAAACTTTTTCATTATTATTTTATTTGTTACATGATTTGTGATCGGTGATCTTCGATGCTACTATTTTAACTGTTTATAGTAAGATAGTGAACTTAATTGATAAATGTTGTTTGTGTTCTGGCTGCCTGGCTGACTGGCTGTTCTTCATCTCCCTCCCTCCCCTTCGGCCACCCTGTTCCCTGAGACATAACAATATTGAAATTAGGCCAGTTAATATCCCTACAATGGCTTCTAAGTGTTCAAGTGAAAGGAAAATCCCACATCTCTCACTTTAAAACAAAAGCTAGAAATGATTAAGCTTAGTGAGGAAGGTATGTCAAAAGCTGAGAAGGGCTGAAAGCTAGCCATCTTGTGCCAGATAGTTAGCCAGGTTGAGAATGCAAAGGAAGAATTCTTTTTTAATTATATTTTGTTGATTATGCTGTTACAGTTGTTTCAATTTTTCCCCTTTGCCTTCCTCCACCCAGTGCCCCCTACTCCCTCAGGCAATCCCTCCACCATTGTTCATGTCCATAGGTTATACATATAAGTTCTTTGGCTACTTCATTTCCTATATTGTACTTTATACCCCCATAGTTATTCTGTAACCACATATTTGTAGTTCTTCATCTCCTCATCTCTTCACCCTTTCCCCCACATACCCCTCCCAACTGGCAACCATCAAAGTGCTCTCCATATCCATAATTCTGTCTCTGTTCTTCTCATTTGCTTAGTTTGTTTTTTAGACTCAATTGTTGATAGATATGTATTTATTGCCATTTCGTTGTTCATAGTTTTGGTCTTCTTTTTCTTAAATAAGTCCTTTTAACATTTCATCTAATAATGGTTCGGTGATGATAAACACCTTTAGTTTTTTCTTGACTGGGGAACTCTTTCTCTGCCCTTTGATTCTAAATGATAGCTTTGCTGGGTAGAGCAATCTTGGCTGTAGGTCCCTCCTTTTCATGATCTGAGTATTTCTTGCCAATCCCTTCTAGCCAGAAAAGTTTCTTTTGAGAAATCAGCTGACAGCCTTATGGGAACTCCCCTGTAGGTGACTACCTGCATTTCTCTTGCTGCTTTTAAGATTCTCTCTTTATCTTTGACCTTTGGTATTTTAATTATGATGTGTCTTGGAGTGGGCCTCTTTGCATCTATCTTGTTTGCAACTCTCTGTGCTTCTTGGGCTTGCATATCTATTTCCCTCACCAAATTAGGGAACTTTTCTTTCATTATTTTTTCAAACAGATTTCCAATTTCTTCATCTTCCTCTTCTTTTTCTGGCACCCCTATGATGCAAATGTTGGAATGCTTGGTGTTGTCCCACGGGCTGCTTATACTATCTTTGTTTTTTTGGATTCCTTTTCTTCTTGTTATTCTGATAGGTTATTTTTTGCTGCCTTATGTTCCAAATCATTGATCTGATTCTCAGTTTCATCCACTCTACTGTTGATTCCCTGAAAATTGCTCTTTATTTCAATTAGTGTATCCTCATTTCTGACTGTATCTTTTTTATGCTGCTGAGATCCTTACTAAGTTCCTTGAGCATCCTTATAACCAGAGTTTAGAACTCTGCATCTGATAGATTTCTTATCTCCATTTTGTTTAGTTCTTTTCTGGAATTTTGGCCTGTACTTTCACTTGGGCCATGTTTCTTTGTCTCCTCATTTTGGCAGCTTCCCTGTGTTTATTTCTATGTATTAGGTTGAGATGCTATGACTTCCTGTTTTGGTAGCATGGTCTAATGTAGTAGGTGTCCTGTAGGGTCCAGTGGAACAGCAGCCTTACCTATCATCCAAGCTGGGTACTTGAGGTGCACCCTTCCTGTGGGCTGAGTACACCCTCCTCTTGTAGTTGATCCTTGATTGCTGTTGCCAGGTCAATGGGAAGGATTTGCCCAGGCCAGTCAGCTGTAAGGACTGGCTGTGACCACTGGCCACCAATCTCTACCCTCTGTGGAGGATCAAGTGTGCAGGGGCAGGGTGGTGGTGCTCTTATATGGTCTGTAGCTGTTCACTTGGTGCACAGCCTCTGGGGATTCCTGGGTGGTGCAAGCCAAGGTCAGTTCTCACCTATGTTCTGCCTAAGGCCACCTTGCATGAGCTATAAAGCAATCTGCAGGTACCTGCTATCTGTGCTAGGCTTGGAGATTCCCAGGCAAAGCTAAGCTGTGAATCTATGCTGGCTGCTGCTAGTGCTGGGCCTGGGGCCACTTAGCAAAAGGTATGGGAAGCTAGGTGCTCACTGAGGATGGCTGTTGCTTGTTTAAGAGGATTCAGGATATTTTGAAGCATGAGCCAACACCAACCATTCATATGAAAAAAGTCACTGAAAACAGTTTGGGTTGGCCAATAATTTGGGTGGGATGGAGTCTCAGAGGATCTCCAGGGTGGGGAAAACTGTGTTAGCTAGGTTGATGGGGTCTCAGTTATGATACCCATCTTTTGGCTCTGTGGCTCTGTGGCTCTGTGGTGAGAGGATTCAGAAAGGGGACAGTAGCTCCTGCCCACCTTTTTGTCTGGGGGAAAGCTGTCCCCTAGATCTTGCCTTGATACCAAATACTTTAGTTCCTCCTTGTATGCTACTGATACCTTTCAAGCTGCTACCCTGGTGCTGAAGTTCATAAGGAGTGAGTCTGAGTAAGTCTGTGAATGGGTTCTTTAAGAGGAACTGCTTGGAACTCCAACAGTTTCTTCCACTGACTCAATCCCTTATGGTTTTTGCAGTCAGAAGTTTTGGAGACTTATCTTCTTGGCACTGGAACCCTGAGCTGGTGTGTGTGGTATGGGGCTGGGACTCCTTTCTCCTGAAACATCCCTCCTGAATTTTTATCCACCATTCATGGGTTAGGACAACCCATTCCATATCTCTGCCCCTCGTACCAGTCTGGATGGATGAAATTTCTTCAATTCTGTCATTGTTGAACTTCCATTCAACTGAATTTCTGACAGTTCTGAGTGACGGTTGCTCTATATTTTAGTTGAAATTTTGATGTGGTTGTGCGAAGAAGTGAGCTGTGTTTACCTATGCTGCCATCTTGACTGGAATTTCAGGAAAAGTTCTTGAAGGAAATTAAAAGTGCTACTCCACTGAACACATGAACAATAAGAAAGTGAAATAGGCTGATTATAGATACATAGACATTTTCAGTGGTCTGGATAGACGACTAAACCAGCCACAACATTCCCTTAAGCCAAAGCCTAATTCAGGGCAAGGCCTTAACTCTCTTCAGTTCTAGGAAGGCTAAGAGAGGTGAAGAAGCCACAGATGGAAAGACTGAAGCTAGCAGAGGTTTTGTTCATGAGGTTTAAGGAAAGAAACTGTTTCCATAACAAGCGAGTGCAAGATGAAGCAGCAAGTGCTGATGTAGAAGGTGTAGCAAGTTATCCAGAAGGTCTAGCTGTACTAAACAACAAAATTTCAATGTAAACCAAACAGATTTAGATGAAAAAAGATTCCATCTAGGACTTTCACAGCTACAGAGAAGTCAATGCTTGGCTTCAGAGATTCAAAGAACAGGCTGATGCTCTTCTTAGGGGATAATGAAGCTGGTGACTTTAATTCGAAGCTAATACTCACTTGCCATTCTGAAATTCCTAGAGCCCTTAAGAATTACATCAAATCTTCTCTGCTTGTGCTCTAGAAACAGGACAACAAAGCCTGGATAACAGCACATCTGCTTACTACATGGTTTACTAAATATTTTAAGCCCTCTGTTGAGACCTCCTGTTCAAAGTAAAAAAGGATTTCTTTTAAAATATTACTGCCCATTGACAATGCACCTGGTCAACCCAGAACTCTGATGAAGGTGTACAATGAGATTAGTGTTGTTTTCATGCTTGTTAACACAACATCCCTTCTGTAACCCATGGATCAAGGAGCAATTTGACTTTCAAGTGTTACTGTTTAAGAAATTTCATAAGACTATAGCTACCATATATAATGATTCCTCTGGTGAGCCTGGGCAAAGTAAATTGAAAACCTTCTGGAAAGGATTCACCATTCTGTATGTCATTAAGAACATTTGTGATGCATGGGAAGATGTCAAAATAACAACATTAACAGGAGTTTGGAAGAAATTTATTCCAACCCTAATGAATGACTTTGAGGGATTCGAGCCTACAACAGAGAAAGTAAATACAGATGTGGTGAAAATAGCAAGAGAACTAGAATTAGAGTGGGCCCCAAAGATGTGACTGAGTTGCTGCAATTTTATGATAAAACTTCAAACAGAAGAGGCATTGCTTCTTATGAATAAACAAAAAAAGCTCTTTCTTGAGATGGAATCTACTCCTGTGAAGATGTGAAGATTGTTGAAATGACAAAAGATTTAGAAAATTACATAAACTTAGTTGATGAAGCAGAAGCAGGGTTTGAGAAAGTGACTCCAATTTTGAAAGTAGTTCTACTGTGAGTAAAATGCTATCAAATAGCATCACATGCTATGGAGAAACCATTTGTGAAATAGTCGATCAATGTGACAAACTTCATTGTGTTTATTTTAAGAAATTTTCATAGCTACTCCAACCTTCAGCAGCTACCACCCTACTCAGTCAGCAACCATCAGCATCGAGGCAAGACTTTTCACCAGCCAAAGGATTGTGACTTACTAAAGTCATAATCATAAAGGCTCAGATGATGGTTAGCATTTTTATCAATAAAACATTTTTAATTAACTAAATTTTGTATTATGTATTATTAATTTTGTATTTTTAGTATTATGTCTAAAGAATTAGACAATTATGTCTGAAGAATTAGATATTAATTATGTCTAATACCACACTACAGTATAGTGTAAACAAACTTATATGCACTGGAAAACTTAAAAATTTGTGTAACTTATTTTATCATGATACTTGCTTTGTTGCAGTGATCTGGAACTAAACTGAAATCTCTTAGGTTTTCCTATATATACAAGGTCTGTCCAGAAAATGTCCAGTCATTCTTAATGTAATGGTTTGTGCAACATCGATGTAACTTGGCAACCAAGGAAAGTGGACTGGAATGCACATACATGAACAAGGACAACTTCACTGTACTAGTCAGTGGGGGTGCTAGATGCTGTTGAGTGAGCGTGTACACTGTTTGGCTGTTGCATTCAAAATGACCGAGCAGGTAGAGCAACAAAAATTTGCACCATATTTTGTGTTAAGCTTGAACATTCCTCTGTGGAAACTATTCAGATGATGCAGAAGGCCTCAACTATGGGCACCTGGTGATTGGCAGCTTTATCACAACAACGACAATGTGACCACTCATGCATCCCATCTTGTACAAAGTTTTGGGCAAAACATCAAATCACCTGATGACTCAGTCCCTCTGCAGCCCAGATTTAGTGCACTGCTACTTATGGATTTTCCTAAAGCTAAAGTCACCTATGAAAGGGAAGAGATTTCAGACTGTCAATGAGATTCAGGAAAATATGATGGGGCAGCTGATGGCAATTGGGAGAACTGTGTGAGAGCCTTGGAAACTGAGGCATCATTGTCCTATGTACAATGTTTCTGTATCTTGTATCTTCTTCAGTAAATATCTCTATTTTTTATATTACATGGCTAGATACCTTCTGGACAGACCTCATATATTACATACAATGTATTATATATAATATATAAATATAAAAATTATTACACATATAAATAATATATTTTTCTTTAAGACCCAGAGTTATATTTTTGTTTTATTTATTTATTGCCTTTCTCATTAGTGAGTTCCTAAATAAATGACTTCCTCAAAAAAGCTCCCAAACTGTACAACATAAAAGTTTATTCTGTTTTGTTAATAGAAAATAACAAGGAAGAAAATATAAATATGATTATTTGGTGCTACTGGAAATCTACCTTAATTATGGTTTAAAAAAATCACTCAGCCCAAATTCATCTACTTGGTATCCTTAATCATCTAAACCTCTCTAAAAATCAGAGAGTAAACAAATCAACAGCCTCCAAGCAGTTAAAGAAATGTTTTTGATTCTCAGAAGAGCCCCTCAGGCTCACTCAGTCATTTATATTTTACAACCATTTCTGACAAGTTTGGCCAGCCCATAGCACAAAATAAAAATGCAAGGTGTGTATTGTTCACTCCCATTGTCACTACC
Source organism: Glossophaga mutica (assembly GCA_039655065.1). NCBI lineage: Eukaryota > Metazoa > Chordata > Mammalia > Chiroptera > Phyllostomidae > Glossophaga > Glossophaga mutica. The sequence continues at coordinate 147,096,484 of CM077303.1, read as the reverse complement.
CCCAAAACCACTGCATTCCCTGACAGCAGAAGTGGCTGAATGAGGTTAGCTGTCTTCCTCATGACCCCAGACATAGCCTCAGCCCAGCTTCCAGACCTCCCAGGGCAGTTGCTGGGAGAGGACAAGTGAGATGACCCTACTGGCCATCTCTCCCATGAGGACTAGAAGGCTCAAATCTGGGATCCTCCTAGAGAGAGAGAGTGCAATTTGAGTGTCCAAATGATATTAACTGTAATGAATAAAAACATGTCAAGTAGTTTTAAATCTATGAGTTCATAAAGATGCTTTGAGAAAGATCACCATTGTAAGCTATACTAATGCTTATTCTGAAAACAGATAAATCATGGGGGGAAATCAAGCTTTTACCTTTCCTATAAAAGATTCTTCACATATAGCTAATGTGAAAAAATTTCTTCAATGGGAGAACATATTCACTGACACATCTGATAAGGGGTTAATATGCAAAACATAAAAAACTTGTAAAACTCGACACCAAAAAAATCCAATTAAAAAAAGGGGCAAAGGACCTGAATAGACACTTCTCCAAGGAGGACATACACATGACCCATAGACATATGAAAAGATCATCAGAGAAATGCAAATTAAAACCATAATGAGATATCACTGCACATTGGTCACAATGGCCATCATCAGTAAATCAACAAACAACAAATGCTGGTGAGGATGTGGGAGACAGGGGAACTCCAGTGCACTGTTGGTGGGAATGCAGACTGGTGCAGCCCTGGGGAAAACAGTACAGAGTTACCTCAAAAAATTAAAACTGGAACTGCCTTATGACTCAGAGATTTCACTTTTTGGAATTTGTCTGAGGAAACTCAAAACACTAATTCAAAAGAATATAAGCACCCCTATGTTCAGTGCAATGTTATTTACAATAGCCAAGATTGGAAGCAGCCCAAGTGTCCATCAGTACATGAGTAGGTAAAACAACTATGGGACATTTACACAATGGAATACTACTCAGCCATAAAAAAAGAAGAAAATTTTATGCTTTGCAACAGCATTGATGGACCTGGAGAACATTATGCTAAGTGAAATAAGCCAGTCAGAGAAAGGCAAATACCCTGTGATTTCACTCATATGTGGAATCTAATGAACAAACTGAACTAACAAGTGAAACCAAGGCAGATAGAAAACAGGCTGACAGCGCTAGGGGTGGGAGGGGTGGGTTAGGGGATGGAGGTACCAAGCAAAAAAGAAAAAGGACTCATGGACATGGATAACAGTGTGGTGATTGCAGGGGCTGGGAGAGATAGGTGGTGGTAGAAGAGGGTATAGGGGGATAAATACTAATGGGAAAAAAGTACAATAAGAATTAAAAAATATTTGTTCAGCTAATAAACGCATAAGTGACGATAGGCTTGAATGCCCTCACTTTGAACCAATAACCAAAAAATGGCTGTAGGCAATGTTAAACAATAGCTTTTACAGCCATTGTGCAAACGGCTGATGGGAAACTTTATAATGGATGGACCAGGTTGGCAACACCAGAACTGCTGAGGAATCTTAAACATCTCAAAAGAACAAAAACCAACCACCATGTGCCCCTGGTGTGGCCAGTAGGAAACATACAGTATCGCTGGCAGTAGCACCTATTCAATGTTCTTGCAAAAAAAAAAATCTGAATCTGATCAGGCCCCTAGGCCTAACCTATCTGTTCAAGGAAATAAAGAACCATATGAAATGACACCATGGTGATATAATCTGCAAAATCCAGAATGTGAACAATTCTACAAAACAAAGGATCTGGTTTCCTCAATAAACAAATGGCAAGAAAAAACCCTGGATTAGAAGATAAAGTGAGGTCACAGCCAGGCATGTGAAAACCAGCAAGCAGTGAGAGCCAACAGCAAGAAAACAAAACTGATAAAGAGCCACTCCAGCCATTGAAAAGGCATTTCAAGGGGCAGCCGTTTGGTGTCAGGGCAAACCTGCATCGCAAACCCAGCTCTGCCCCAAACCAGCCCCATGCTTGCCCCACGGACATGTGTCTATGGAAATGTGACCCTGTCATTAAGAAAATGTCAATAACTAACTACAAATGTTAGAAATATATAGCAATCCATATTTTGCTAAGATTTCTATGAAAAATAAAGAGCTTTGGAACTTTGAATTGATAAGTTTTAACTGTATAAAAACAGAAGAAACTGAAATCTTGTGGACTATTGGTGAGAACGCAATATGGCATCGCTATTGTAAGAAACAGTATGAAAATTTCTCAAAAAATTAAAAACGGAAGTGTTATATGATCTTGAAATTAACTTCAAAGGAACTGAGAGCAGGGTCTTAGATGGATGGACCAGGTTGGCAGGGCCCAAACTGCTGATGAATCTTGAGCATCACGAACAGAACAAGAACCAGACACTACATGTACATGTTCATAGAAACATTATTTGCAATAGCTAAACATGGAAGCGGCCCAAGTGTTTGTCAATGGATAGATGAACTAGTAAACTGTGGGACATGCATAAAATAGGATATTATTCTTTGAGGAAGAAGAAAATTCTGACATGCACTACAACATGGTTAAACCTTGAGGACATTAGGCTAAATGAAATAAGCCAGTTACAAAAGACAAATATTCTGTGATTCCACTCTATGAGGTACTTAGAGTGGTCAAAATCATAGAGACAGGAAGTGGAATGGTGGTTTCCAGGGGCGGGGAGACATTATAGTTAAGTGGATATGGAGTTTCAGTGTCACGAGACAAAGAGTAATGGAGACGGATGGTGGTGATAGTTGCATAGCTATGTGAATATATACCATGCCGCTAAGTGTACACTTAAAATGGCTAGATGACGAATCCCATGTTATATGTATTTTACCACAATTAAAAAAATAGGAAAAATTGTGTCAAAATATATTCACATGCCTAGGAGGATTCTTTTCCAAATAACCAAGGGTTCACAGTAGACACTCCAGCAATAACATAACTGAAATGAATCAGAGCCTCACCTGGGCAGTTTTACTAGACTAATCACTTCCCAAAGCAGGTACATTCCCAGATGAAGGAAATTCTCCTTGATGAACTCTCAGAATTAAGGAAATTCAGCAATAGTTTGCACATAAAATGAATGTGAAGTATTTGTGCCAATATTGATGATAGATACCTTCCATTCTCCAAAGGAGATGCTTTTGAAACTCTTATGAGCTTAAAACTAGAATCTACATTTAAAGGAATAGAGAAGAAAGCAAAAATATTTGCACCTTAAAAAAAATAATGTCTGCATGCAATGAAACTAGCTGTAATATCACCAAAAGTTGAGCTTGAAATAATGTCATTTGGATTGCAAACAAAAACGTTTTCACACTGGCCCTGAAATTTGTATAATAGTCGGAGCACCCTAGCAGCCCAGGGGGGCCCTGCTGCCTGATCAGTGTGCCTTGCCAACAAAGTGGGAAACTGGTTCTGTGCCTGCTTTCTGACAGCCAGGGAGAAGTGTGACTCTGTGTGTGTGCATGTGTGTGCGTGTGTGTGTGTGAGAGAGAGAGAGAGAGAGAGAGAGAGAGAGAGAGAGAGAAAGACAGAGATTTTCCGAGTTCCTGAAATCGAAAAAAATATTTAAAGAGAGAGAAATGAGATTTGGCCCTCACACCTGTGTGAACTGACACACTTCACCACCAAAAAGCCCTCATAGACAATATGTTGAATTACAGGCTTTCCTTAAGTAAAAATAAGATGAAATATGTAAAATGACAGATAATAGTGAAAGTATTTTAATAAGTTGGGGAGGCAGCATAGTGTTACTCTACCTGGGTTCAAATCCCAATTCCACTCCAGTGTGACCTTGAACAAGCTAATAATCACACCTAATTAATAGAGTTTTTGTGAAGATTAAATGAGATAATATAGGTAAAGCCCAGAGTGAATAATTCTGTATATACTCAGTAATTATGGCTATTTCTATCATTTCTAAGGGTGATATCACCTGTGGCACTTTTCTATTTTATTTTCTATGCAGTCCATGTGTAGAAAATAAAAAAAATCTATCTCCCAAATCTATCATTTCTAGTTCAGACCTCTTTCTTGAGATCTAGAATGTTTTGGGTTTTTTTTTTGTTTGTTTTGTTTTTTTTTTTTTAAGGAAAAGACTCTGAGGTATAGCGAGAATGAAGCTGCAACGACCTGCTGCAGAGTTAGGCTTCTGCAGGGGAAATGGATCTAAAACACTAGGGTTTTCTTCAGAATATACAAATGGGAGCAGCCCCTGTGAAGACTGTCTGACCAAAGCAGAAGTGGGGGCTTACAGTCTGTAAGGAAGATGACACGCACTTAGGTACTAACTATCTTTAGAACCTGTTCCTTTTGATATCATTTACGGGCTCGGGCAAACGGTGGTTTTGTTTTGAACTAGGTTTTTTTCAGCTATTAATAAATGTCCTCTGGGCACTGAGAGTACCCTGGAGAGTTGTATTCCCTGTTCTCATTGAACCAAGGAAGTTTAGGAAAGAAGACAATTACAGCAAAGCATGATCAATGACCATGGGACAGAGGAAATCCGCTGTTCTCTGAGAGTGTTCCTGAGCCTGCCTAAAGGCCTCGAGGAGAAAGCAAGCCCGCCCCTGGCAGGACATGAAATCTTTGGAGGTGGCTGCAGCACAGAATGTAAGGCAGAAAACGAGAGGGGAGGTTGAGAAATGAGCAGAGGACCTGGCGAGCACTCTAAATAAAGAGGCTGGACTTTCACTATTGGCAACTGAGAGTAGTCATTGGTTTCAACCAAAGGGATGCTATAATTGGTTTCTCATACTCAAAGGGTTATGCCCCCTGCAGGATAGAGAAGGGAGGCAGGGTACAAATTAAGGGGGCACGGGAAAGAGATTGCTGCTGGGACAGGATCAGAGGGTAGACTGTATGTGATAGATTCTGTTCTAAGACTTGCAGGTTGATTTTCAGGGGGTGAGAGTGAGAAAGAGGGAGGGAAGGGCAGTTCCTAGATTCTGCCTTGGGAGATGGAGGTGAGATGCCACTCACTGAGGTATGGGCACTGGACAGAGAGGAGCTGGGGAGAACGGACACAAAAGCCAGCTGGCCAGTTACGTTGTTTGTGCCTGAAGCACTTGCCAAAAATTCAAGTAGAAATGCTACATTTGGGCTTGATGTTTGCTGATCCTGACCATGTACTTACGACATGCTCACTGCAGGGCCCTGAGCTTGGAGGGGACAGCAGGCAGACAGACATGGCCCAGAGGAGGGACCAGAGTGACCGAACTCAGGAACCTGGTCAGAATCTTCAGGAAACCAGCCTGATAGTGAAACTGTGGCCCCACCATGGAGACGGGCTGAGCAGTAGACTGCAAGGAGCTCTTTGCTGACCAGCCAGACTGCATCAAGAAGTCCAGGTATTGTTTGTACCAACAAATGAGGCTTCCTGGTGAAGCCTGTGATTTCACCTTTGGAAGCCCCATCCTTGCCTTAGACAATGGTCTTCACCTGGCTGCTCTCTTTTGTATATTCCGAATAAATCCCCAATGTTTTTAATCACCTTTCTCTGCAGCTTAACTCTGCAGTGGATCTTTCCAGCTAAACTTTCACCATGCCTCAGTCTTTTTTTAAAAAAACGGTCTAAATGTTAAGAAAGAGGCCTGAACTGGAAATACACTGGAAGTCAAGTGGGCTGTGGCACAGGTAGTAAAATAGGAAGATGCCCAGGTTGTATCGCCCTTACAGATTAACGATGCACCTAACCATCTAAGTGGTTCTGAGAAATCACTTAAGAAAAAAAAATTGTTTAACTTTATTTAACCCAGCCTGTCTAAATCAGTTGACCCTGAAATGCTTTTTCCCCAAATAACCTCATTAAATCCCACAGAGCTAGTGTTTTGTAGAACATTCTGATAAATGGTAGTGTAGGCATGTTGCACAAACTTTACTGATATTCTTATGTGTATAAACACTTACATTTTATAACAAAAATAATATTAACGATATTTCTGTTGTTTCACTACTACTCACTACTAAATGCCTTGCAAACCAAATTACTACTACTGTCCTCCCCAGCAGAGGAGCTGCAGTTGTAAGCCTGTTGTTGGGAGGAACCAGCCATCCTGTAGAGAAGTGTGTTTGTAAATGTGAAGGATATCAGGCACTCTGAGGACCTGCTGAAAGTTGTATATCATATCCCTAGGGACACAACTGCATATTTTCATCTACCACACACAATCAAGAGATTCACAGACACTAAATCCCAGGTGAAGAATTCCTGCTCAAAAGACACAGAAAACAATTCAAACCTATTTCATAATGACCAAAGCAACAGTGCTCTTGAAATCAAAAGCCCATGCGTCTGGAGCATGTGTAGATTACATCCGTTGGTCAACAGCAGGAGACAGTAGCTCCGCTGCCAACCGCCTTCTAGAGTCCAGGTTTACCTACAGCTCTGCAGCCAGCACAGGCTTCCCAGACAACTTCTATTGTATTGTTTGCCACATTGTTTGAAACTGTTCTGTAATGAATCATTGTAGATTTTCTTTTGAAAGTCATGCTTTCAATGGTCCTATTTGAACTCCGTATCAAGGAAGCCGAATAATAGTAAAGGACTTTGAAGAACTAAAGTGTTGATAGGAGAAAGAACACTGAACTGACAGACTGATCACCAGGAAGTTTTCCCAGCTCCATCATAACAAGCTGCACAGTCCTGGAAAAGTCACTCTATTTCTGCAGGCTTCAGAATTCTCCATTATGGAATGAGTACAATAATTGCTGACCATTGTGTCTCACAGTGTTGATGTGACAAACCAAAAAGATAGTGGCCATAAAAAAGCACTGGAAACTATGAGGTTACATGTAAATGTAAGAGAGGGTGATGAGGATGAGGCTGGACACATCTATAACTCTTAGGAATGAGACCCATAGTTACTTATTCAGTACGAGTAGTTGTTGGCTCTCATTTTGTTATGTCATCACCACTTGGGCAATGCATTTGAAGACAGCCTGAGTCAAAATTTCCCCTGGCAGGTTTCTGGCATTAGGTCACCATCTATTTTATAGTGTTGCCACTAGGTTGTTGCTATTTAGTGTTCTGTTATGACCCACAGTTGAATTATTTCCCACAGCTCCTGCTTTCTAAATTCAACTAAATCAATTTTTAAAAAATATCTTATTTGAATAAGTGCTTCATCATTTGGAATTTATTTTATTCATGACACTTCCTCATTACTTGCATTAAAATCATAGTTATTATCAGATAAGAAACATTCACACTGCTAGTTACCTTCCCCAGGATATAAGAAGTAATAACATCAGTTTCCCCTAGATTCTAGCCTTCCTTCAGAAGTCCCATGCCTGTCTTCCTGTTCAGTCTCCACAGCTCTTTCAGGAGCTATGTCTGGGGCAGGTATGAGCACATATATGTGTCAAGGACTCAGAGTCCATTTTCCACGTTGTTACCAAACCCCAGTGGCATCCAACAGTTAGGAAGAACAGAAAGCAAACATTTCCATCTCTGCTTCAAAACCTCACACGGCTACTTTGGGATAAAATTAAATATATTTAAAAACCTTAAAATAAAACTTTTACACAAAGCAAAGGTTAGTGTAACATCATTTTTGTGGTATATAAGCCATATTGAGGAGACTACCTTAAAAAAAAGTATATGCTAAAGGATTAAAATGCAGAAGACTACATGTAAAAATTACATAGACTACATAGAAATTTGGGGATGATTGAAGATGCCAGCAATGAGTCTTTGAGCAACTGGAAGCATGGGGTATCATCTGCTGAATGGAGAAGTCAAAGTAAAAGCAGATTTAGGAATCTGGGGGAGGCTGACGTTCAGAGTTCAGTGCTGAGCATGTTGAGGTTGAGATTGAGGTGATTCGGTAAAACAGTTATTACATTGGCAGTTGATTATGTAATTATGAAGTTCAGAAAAGGAGTCTGGACTAAGGTAAGAATTGGGCTTGAGGCATGAACTTGGAAACTTACAATATAGTACAATGATTAAGAAGAAGTTTTTGGACTTGCAGCTAAGATGGAGGCATAGGTAGACACACTGTGCCTCCTCCCACAACCAAAATTAAGGACAACAAAAATTTAGAAACAAGAAAACAACCAGAACTGACAGAAAATTGAACTGTATGGAAGTCCTACAACCAAGGAGATAAAATAGACACATTCATCCAGACTGGTAAGAGAGGCAGAGTTGGCAGCCCACAGAGAAGGGTCATGGCAGGAAAAAGCAGTGGCTGGTGGACCAATGCCTGCAGGCAGCACTGGCAGACCCCAGGCACAGAGTGGCAGTGGGCAGACCCAGTGAGGCATGCAAGGTGGCTGGCTGACCACGGTCACATATTCCCACGCAGATAAACCAGGCAAAACTGGGAAACTAGACAGACCATGCAACCCAGGGTCCCAGCGCCAGGAAATAAAACTTAAAAGCACTGATTGAAAACACCAGTGGGGGGTTGAGATGCTGGGAGAGACTCCCAGCCTCATGGGAGATTCTGTAGGAGAGACCCACAGGGTCCTAGAATGTACATAAACCCACCCACATAGGAATCAGCATCAGAACGGTCCAATTTGCTTGGGGGAAGCAGCAGAAGGGACTGAAATCCAAGAGACAGTGGAACAAGCGTCATTGTTCCCTCTCTGACCCCGCCCTCACATAAAGCATCACAACCCAGCGATTGGGTTGCCCCGCCCTGAAGAACACATAAGGCTCAGCCCCTCATACATAACAGTCATGACCGAACCAATATATATATGGCTCAAGTGGAAGAACACATCAAAGCCCTGAGCCACCATTTCTAAGCAACCAAAAGATAACTAACCTATCAGATACACAGTTCAAAGCACTGGTGATCAGGATGCTCACAGAATTGGTTGATTTTGCTCACAGATTAGATGAAAAAATGCAGGCTACAATACGTGAAATGAAGGAAAACGCATGGGGAACCAATAGAGATGGAAGGAAAACTGGGACTCAAATCAATGGAGTGGACCAGAAGGAAGAAACAAACAACCAAACAGAAAACAAGGAAGAAACAAGAATTCAGAAAAATGAGGAGAGGCTTAGGAACCTCCGGGACATCATTAAATGTTCCCACATCCAAATTATAGGGGTACCAGAAGGAGAAGAGGAAGAGCAACAAATGGAAAATTTATTTGAACAAATAATAAAGGAGAACTTCCCCAATCTGGCAAAGGAAATAGACTTCCAGGAAGTCTAGGAAGCTCAGAGAGTCCCAAAGAAGTTGGACCCAAGGAGGAACACACCAAGGCACATCAGAATTACCTTAGCCAAGATTCAAATGAAGGGGAGAATTCTAGAAGCAGCAAGGGATAAGGGGACAGTCACCTACAAAGGAGTTCCCATCAGACTGTCAGCTGATTTCTCAAAAGAGACTTTACAGGCAAGAAGGGGCTGGAAAGAAATATTCCAAGTCATGAAAGGCAAGGACCTCCATCCAAAATTGCTCTATCCAGCAAAGCTTTCATTTATAATGGAAGGGCTGATAAAGTGCTTCTCAGATAAGGTCAAGTTCAAGGAGTTCATCATCACCAAGCCCTTATTATATGAAATGTTAAAGGGACTTATCTAAGAAAAAGAAGATAAAAAATAGGACAGTAAAAAGACAGCAAACTCACAGATATTAACAACCACACCTAACACAAAAGCAAACTAAGGAAACAACTAGAACAGGAGCAGAAACACAGAAATAGAGATCACCTGGAGGGTTATCAACAGGGGAGTGGGAGGAGGAGAGAGGGGGAAAGGTACAGAGAATAAGTAGCATAGATGGTTGGTAGAAAATAGACAGGGGGAGGGCAAGAATAGTGTGGGAAATGTAGAAGCTAAAGAACTTATGACACCTGGACATGAACTAAAGGGGGGGAATGTGGGTGGGAGAGGGTGTGTAGGGTGGAGGGGAATGAAGGGGTGAAAATGGGACAACTGTAATAGCATAATCAATAAAATATATTATAAAAAGGAATTTAGGACTGTGATTAGATTTGGTCAATCCATTCATTTTACTAACATTATCTATAATAATTTACAAATAGAAAAATAGGAGGTGAAGGGCCCACTTTGATTGGATGCCCAGAGAAGGCTTATCTGAAGGCATGACAAGCTCAGAGTGGAAAAGAAGTGTAGGCAGAGAGAAGAGTGGCTGCAGGAGTGTAAAGGCATGAAGAGCTGGGCATTCCGAGGAGCTACGGAAAGACCCCTGTTGGAATCCAGCCAGCAGAGGAGGGGAGAGAGTGCTAGATCAGGGTGCTCAAACACTTTTAGGCCTGGCAAAACATTACATTTCCATCTAAACACAAAGGAAAGCTTTTGAAAGATTTTAAGCAGAAAAGCTAGTGGATCCAATTAACTATTTAGAGGTAAGAGAAGAAAAGAGAAGGGTTACCTGATGAGTGGCTACTACGGTAGGCCGGAAATGCTGGTTGTCTGGACTGCGATGGTGGCAGTGGAGGAGAGAAGTGGTGGAAAGGAGTGGGAGGTAGATGGGAAATTGGGGATGAGGCAGTGGGAGAAATCAAGGATAGCCCCACAGTGTCTGGCTTGAGCAAGTGGACAGGGGGCAACTAAGTGCCAGATCCTGTTCAAGGTGAGAGATGACTCACCAGCCGCCCAAGCATCATGCTCCTCCTTGGGCTGTAGGAGTGGGTGCACTACTTTAATGCCACCAGGTGGTGCAAACGATGAGTTGAGGTTAATTCTAACCATATTCTTCCCTGTGTGTTTGTTAGCTATCCAGATTGCCTTCTTTCTCCATGTTGAATAGAAGATACGGTCACCAAAAAGGGACACTGCAAACAAACTGTGCCTAAAAAACAACAGGAAAAAGAAAACCATAAAGTATGGCAGAATATTTCTTCCTGGGCTTATTAAAGTTTCACTTCATTTCAGTTTATTAGCTAAATTTTAATTACCCTCATTTTCCATGTTTTTTTAGGTTTAGAAACAAGTACTAAGTTTAACATTTTATTTATGTGGTCATAATCTGAAATAATAGGATATTATTTCTAGCTCTAGATTCATTGTGTCATTCTTTTGCTAATCAGCACCTAAGTGTGATGGAAACAAAATAGGGAAGAAAATAGGAACAGAACAAGACTTGTGGTTTTGTCCATTTCACAGAACTAATTTCTGCCTCTTGCCAAAAGCTGGAGACTTGGTTACTGGCAAGGTAACAAATCAAACGTGTATGACCTCACACATGCATGACATAATAATTCCAGAAAGATTAACTGTAATCAACATATGAAAACTTATTATATGCCAAATACTCTGTTAGTTATTTTTGTTTATTTACTAAATTTCACAATAACCCCAAGAAATAGGTTCTATCGTTATCGCCATATTAAAGGAAACTGCGGATGAGAGAAGTCATGTAACCTGCCCAAAGTGACCTGCGTAATAAATGGTAAGTCTGCGACTTGAACTCAAGACTCCAAAATCTGTACTAAACTGCTATACTGGTTTAACTAGGAAAAGTGCAATTAACTTATTACACAAACTTCAAATGACAATTGTTTTATCTTATAGCAAAAACAAAACTTACTGTGTAAGATGTTTGCTGAAATGGACAGAACCTCCATCATAATCACAGGAACAAATACGAGAATGGCTGCCTTCTCTGTTGTGCTGAATCCAAAAGAGCCGTTTATCGAGCACATCCAGCGACATGGCTGTTACTTTCTCTGACGTCTCTAACAGCATCTTCACTTCAGCACCACTGAGATCTGCTCTGTGAAGGCTGCCGGCCACCTCTGAAGACCAAAATATAAACCTGTGGGCAAACACATTAATTAGACACATAATTGAATGTAAGGTCACTTGAATTGCCAACTCTCTGTGTTTCAGCAGTCCCCAGATGTCTGCACAGGACAAGTTTGACTATTTTGAATGAAAATTCAATTCAACAAATGTGTATTGCCCTATTATAAATTTTCCATGTGATTTCAAGTGAGAGGAGAATTTTGCTTCTGCAGCAGGAAGCCATGGCAGTCAGGGGTGCTATTTGTAGAGGGAGTCTGCCGTGGTTCAAATCCAGGCAAACACCACTTCCACCTATTGGAAATGGTGTTTTTGTACTATAAACAAGGGCCTTGGTCTCAATGAAAAGGTCCCTTTGTGTCAAATGTTGGGATTCTATGAATTTTCACCTGAAAACAGCAGAATTTACCTTTCTACTGGATCAACCGCTACATTTGCAGGATATTTTAAGGTGCTTAAAAGAACACGGGAATTGTTTCCTTTCATATCTGTTACTGTAATGATTCCTTCCTGTTGATTTGACCAAATAAGTTCTTCATTTATCCAATTTATTGCCATTCCTGAAACATTTTTCTCTATATTGCATACTTTCTGTAAAAATCAAATTTCAAAATTGTTATCAACATTTCCCCATTCACAACAAAATCATTTCTATAAAAGCCTATTCTTCTAAGTACTTGTCATTCTTACGCATTCCCAAAATTATTTTAATGGTAAGATAATCACAGCCACGGTGCTGGGATTATTTGTTTGGAGGCAGCAGTATGGACCCTCCTAAGTGAAGACTTCTGGGCATAGAATTAATAGCATAGCTTTGAAATGGAAAGCTATTCTGTACTTACTAAAATTAGGAAACCAATCATAATGCATTAATAATTTCAACTACAGTAATGGTGGAGTTTTGATGCTACCTTAAAGATTGTTTATTCAGTTTTACTTGCTAATGGAATTTTCCAGATTCTCACCTGAATCCAATTCCAAGCTTTACCAAATTCTGGCAAGATTCCCTTGGAGTCTGTGTGCAGAGAGCTCTGATGTAGATGAATTTCTCATTAGGGCCCCACTTTTCTTCTGTCCCCTCCTTCTCCATCGGGCCCCTCCCTTTCTACAACCCCCAATGCCCTTGCACATGACCCTGTGACCCAAAGAGCAAGGTTTCTCTTTATTTTTCTTGAGCAGCATTTCTCACTTTTTCATTTGAAAACCACCCAACAAAAACCTCTGTTATCTCCTAATTCCATGGTATGCAGGTAAACCAGTCTCTTTTGGGGGTGGAGGGTGGGAAGTGGAGCAAAGCCTCAATGTTACCAGTTGCAGATATCCACAGTGTAAATATTCCCACCACTGCTGATTTCCAGCTACTGACCTGACCACATTGAACGCATCTGGGTAGAGATCTAACATTCCCATGAGCCCGTACTATGTGTACATCTCAAACAGAGTAATCTGGTCAATCCATTTAACCAATTGCTAATATATTAAGATATAGTTCACCCAAGTAAATTGTTTACATTTTAATGGTTGTCCTTTATAAACAAGGTTTTAACCCAAAAGTGGGAATATCATGGTGGATTTTAGGCATCCAGCCAATCCTTTCCCAATGGCTTCACATAAACTCACAACTATTTAACTTTTTTTCCTTATTCTGTGACAGGAAACACTCCAGATTCTTAGACTTAAGATTTTGAAACAATTCTACAGATGTCTGGAAAATAATGAGCAGCCATCCCTGTTGAAAGTGAGATTAGCAAGTATTAAAGATGTGATAAAACAGATTAGCACCTAATTGAAGCTTTCAGGGATAATTGAAAAGAGAAGGTTTAGTTTAAAAAACCTACAAAAACAGTGGGCACTTTGTGCTGGGAATAAATGCTTAAGGTTTCTCAAATCACACACTCTTTGTAATCTATCTCCCAGGAATAGAAAGAACATTCCTCCTGGGACTTATTTAAGTGTTCCACCAGTTCAAAAGAAAAGTTAAAGATCTTTTACACGTACTTGAAGCAAAATACTTTATATCTATCTGCTTTATTTTTTTCGGAGTGCAAACACCTTGAGAATACAAAGAAAAAAGTTTCTCTCCCTAAATACCAGGCGCCCAAACCCCAACCGATACCCTAGATAGGTAAAGCAGGCTTCCTCACCTAAGCACGACTGGCATTTGGGGCTGGATAATTCTTTGTTGTGGGGACTGTCCTGCCTACGGTAGGATGTTTAGCATCATCCCTGGCCTGTGCCCACTAGATGCTGCAGCACATCCTCCCTCCTCCCCTGTCCAGTTGTGACAACCAGACATGTCACCAGACATTGCCAAATATCCTGAGGGGCAAAATTTTCCCCAACCGAGAACCACGGGAGTAAAAAATAGTCATGAAAATAAGCTGCTTTAACCATAAAATGGTGATCTGACTTAATGCACTGACATATTTCCAAAATTACATTGACATCCTCACTTTCTACTTTTGGTAACTTCTGACTAACAATAGCATATTCATGGGCTTACTCAATAACGAGTCACAGATGCAGATTAAATAAATACCTACAAATGCTACACGCACATTCAAATTATAATGTAATTTTCATTTATCTATATGTCATTAATGAACTACATCGTGTTTGTCAGCTTATACAAAAGTCCCTCAAATACTTTGGGAATTGGTACTTTACCTCTTGCCTTGTCCCGTTCAGAAAAACTCTTCGCAAAAGTTGTTTTTCTAGATCTACCCAATAGATTCTTTCTTTGTTGTAATGAAAATCCATGATCACTGACATGCCAGCGTCTGTCACCAATTTGTCATGATTGGTTCCTTCCAGGTCAATTCTAAAGATACTATTTCCATGAGAAAAAATTAAGAAGGGTGCAGGACCTGAGTGGGAAGAAAGAAACTAAACTGTGTATTTTTAGTGATATTTTATTTGATTCAGACAAAATACTTCCCCATGACAACGAACACAAGTATTACTAATTTTTAATTCTTGGTTTTATATTTTAAATAAAGACTACTATATTAAATAAAGAATTTATATTAAATAAAGAGTTTCTATACATGTTCACAATTAACTTTGTAAATTATCTTCTCCACAAATTGATTGTAAAAAATGAACATTGCCAAATTATGAAAAAAGAACTATTTGAAGAGAAAAGCACTTTCTTCTCTTATCTATAAAATGATGTTTTATGTTAAAAAAGAAACAACCTACAGTATTCTACTGTGGGAATGGTCTATATGAATGTACGTTTTAATTACATAGGTTAGAAATATCACAGATATTATCATTTTGAAATGTGCTCCCCCCTTAAGTCTCACTCAGGAACAGAGCCATTAGGGCAATGACTGGGAAGAAGATGGTGAAAACCAGTGGTCTTCAGTGGGGGCGGGAAAAGACTGAAGTGCTGCCCTGTGAAAGCTCTGAACTATTTTGTCCCTGTTAGCACAGGATGCTCAGTCACATTTGGATTGCATATACATTGCATGGGACATACTTACACTAAAAAACTGTTCACTTTACCTGAAATTCAAAGTTAACTAAGTGCCCTATATTTTTATTTGCTAGATCTGGGTGGAGCACCTCACTGGATCTCTTGATTCCTGCAGGGCCCTGCCATGTTCCCTAACCTGATGCCTGGGGTCCTGTCCTGTTTCAGGTGGTAGCCACGTGCGCACTCTGACTCCTGAGTACTTAGCACTTGTATGAGAACCTGACACCATTCTTTGCAAACTTCAGCATAAATTACTGGCTGACTCCACAGAAAGCTTGCCTTTGGTACTCCAAGAGGCTGTCAGGGAACTGTTCCACCCGCTGCAGCCAGGTTAGTTTCCTTGGTCTCTTCTGTCTGAGGGTGAGGAGACTCCTGCCACTCTGCCTTCAGATAGTTATGAATCGCTAGGAGGAGCGGGGGATTGGAGACAATTCTAACATATTCTTGCTTCCCAGCCAGGTGTACTCTGTTCTGTTTTCATATTAGACTTTAATACATTTATATGACATAATACATGTATTTACTATTCCAAGTATTAAACAAGATGATGGATTAACAACATTTTACTGAGGGATTGTGTTCTACAGTCAGAAAATATTAACTCTATTTTAGAGGACATGTCAGAATAGAGACACAAGAAGAAGGAAGAAATATAAGATTATTAGAATTTGGAATAGATGCTGGCATAAATGTCTAAGAGAATTAGCTCCAATTGCTCTTCTGGTATCTTTTCCCTAACACAAACGCCCTGCACAGATGTGTGGGAGAGCCTGTTCTGCCTTGCCGCCCCAGCTGTGGAGTCAGAGGAATCATAGAGGAAACGGAAGGGGCACTGGGCTGAGAGCCAGCAGGCTGGTTTCCAGTCCTGGCTCCATTAGCTCCTCTGGGCATCTCACAGGACCCCCTGCCTATATTATTGGATTATTGGAGAAACAAATAAAATTACACATGTGAAAATATATCATTAACTGTGGAGCACTACACAAATGTGATTCATCGTTGCTTATTCCCACAGCCAAGTTCTCACTACTTAGGTTTGTGCCATGGTTGAGATTTGAACCCATGGACTAGAATGTCGGTGTAGTCCCTCTCTCCCATAGCATGTGTCATGGAGAAAGGGAAGGCAACAAGAAAAGACACCCTTGACTAAGAGCGAATTTGTAGGTCACAGATTGTTGTGGAGTCCTCTCTTTGAAATGTGTATCAAGAATTCTCTATAAACTAAATAAATGTTCCCAACATATATTATTAGTTCCCTAATATGTTGCTACATTGATGAGAGCAAGAAAATATTTTATGCATTTAAAAGTATAACTAAATGGGAGATTTCCAGGTTAAAAAAAAAAGAGAGAGACACAGGGCCCTAGCTGGTGTAGCTCAGTGGACTGAGTGCAGGCTGCAAACCAAAGGGTCACCGGTTCGATTCCCAGTCAGGGCTCATGCCTGGGTTGCAGGCCAGGTCCCCCTAAGTGGGGGACACATGAGAGGCAACCACACGTTGATATTTCTCTCCCTCACTTTCTCTTTCCCATCCCCCTCTCTAAAAATAAACAAATAAAATCTTTTAAAAATAAAATAAAATGTAAAAAAGAGAAAGGAAACATAATCTAAACATTTAGTCAGAACATAGTGTAATGCTTTGTGTATTATAGACACTCAAATTTTTTAAATAAACAAATTAACTAATGAAGAAATAATTGTATTTTTTCTATTTGCCTGGGCTTTTACCGAAAGGAACAAAGCCGAAAACACTAGCAGATCTAGCAAATTCATAAAAGCAGAGTTTATCCTATAGTAGTTATTTTACCACCAATAACAATGACAACAACAACAGACTTTCATCTCCTGGCTTCACTTATCTTTACTATAACCCCAGGAGCTAGAAAGGCCAGATTTGACTGCCAGTAAGTAAAAGAGAATCTGAAGAATACTTAGAGCCATAAAACACAAAGCATAGCATTAACTTTGGTAACTTCGCAAAAAACAAATAAAGAACATTTATAAAATACTAACAAATACGA
The DNA here is from genome assembly GCA_039655065.1 of Glossophaga mutica. Taxonomy (NCBI): domain Eukaryota; kingdom Metazoa; phylum Chordata; class Mammalia; order Chiroptera; family Phyllostomidae; genus Glossophaga; species Glossophaga mutica. The sequence continues at coordinate 147,079,232 of CM077303.1, read as the reverse complement.
ATTAACAAATTTTATCCTCAGATTTTTCCTATTCACTGTGAATCACAGCCTCTAGGCTTTATCATAGCGTCTCAGGACAGGACAGTCCTAGTTATCACCTCGTTCAGTGTTTCCCCGGATTGTTTCCTCAGAGGGGCCCGCAGGCACCGTGTGTGTGTGTGTGCGTGTGTGCGTGTGTGTGTCTTTCCCTGGTCCCTTCCCTTGAGAGTCCACTTCAGAGTGTCTGGGCTGAGGGCTGAGAATCTGTTCTTTTAAATAGACAGTCCAGGTGATTCTCACATTTTGGTGAATTTGGAAATCATCTATCTAGTTCAGATGAGAAAATGTAATAATGTTTCCCAAAGTCCCACTGCTAGTTAGTGGCACAGTTGGAACTGGAACCCAGGTACCAAACTCCCAATCCAGTACTCTTTCCTGCTTAGGTCTGGGTCATCCCATGTCAGGATGTTACCATCTTCATTTTATTTATGTAACTGATTTTAATTCCACTTCCCTCAAAACACTGTTCATTTTTCCTACACTCTCTGCATCATTTTATGTAAACCAGGGCCTGGGCTGAGTATCACTATTTGTAGACATGAAATGTAACATGGTATAAGAAAGTGAAAGACTGTGAATTAGGCTTGGTGACATAACCGCTATTCTGCACCACCGCTGGAAACGATAAATAGGTTAGTGCTTTATCGTACCTGTCAAAGACTATAAAAAACGGCATGTGGTAAGTGTGGGGATCTGGATGTCAGCACAGTGTGCATGTCTGAACAGCTAAACTTTCCCATGTCAAAACCTGTGGCATTTATTTTGGGTGCAGTTCAGCGAGAGGAAAGTGGATAAAAAAACATCATTTCTAAGGAATACAACCCCAAAGACAGCAAACAGATCACAAGAAACCAATTGGAACATCTGACTTCTCAACCTGGGGATTAGGAGGGGAGCTTTAGGAGTTCCGCAGGAGCTCCGATGGTTCTCAGAATGTTCAGAGCAAGTGAGGATTTTTATTAGTGACTACCAGGAACCGGGACCTCCATGGCTCGGAGTTCAGTTACAAAAAGCAGGCTTTGACTGAAGAGGGTGGCAGACACAGACTATTCCACAGCGGGCCCTTCGGCATCTGCTCTGCGTCTGTGGGAGTGGCTCCACACAGGTCCGTGGGAAAAGAAATGGACTGTCTTCTGCAGGCCCTGGGGCAAAGGCTCATGGGAACTAGCTAACACATAACTGATGCTGACAACCAGGTTAACGAGAAATCTTAGTCTTCTCTCAGGCTACCTCTGGCACCTACCCTCACCAGCACAGATTCCTGCTGTAAATCTGGAGACAGAGTGAAGGCTCACAGAACAAAGATTGAAAAGGGAGCTCTGGCCCGGGCCTGGTAGCTCAGTTGGTCAGAGCATCATCCTGGACACCAAGAGGTTGTGGGTTTGATTCCTGGTTGGGCCGCATGCCTAGGTCGTGGGTTGTGTCCCTTGTTGGGGCCTGTATGAGAAGCAGCCGAGGATGTTTTTCTCTTTCACATCTCTCTCTAAAATCAATAAACATATTCTTAGTGAGGATTTTAAAAAATTAAAAAGAAAGAAAGAAAAGAGAGCTCTGGATCTTCAGGATTCACTGACCCCATGAAAAAAGAACATCAACTTAAATTGATGCACCTGACAGCAGAAAGCCTGATGCCTCCTCACACCGCCCCTACCAAGGCCCTGTGGGGACTCACACACTACTGCCTCTCAAGGGGCTGGCATACATGATATCGTGGGTCTTATGAAGTGCAGAAAGCACTTCATGCAAAAAGTGTTGTTTCATGCAAAAAGACTTCCTTCATTCCTTTTTCTCAATTATGATACTTAAAAGGGCACACATCTACTTCTTGAGCTGTCAAACCCTTCTTTTCAGCTTATTCATGAGTGTCAAAATTCAGGGCTGGTGAGGCAGAAAGATGCCAGGTGGTTCAGAAATGACACGTTCAGAAAGGGGAGCCAGGAACTGTGAATTTAAATCTTAATTCTATAAAGCATGCTCTGGGGCTCAATTTTGCTTCCTGAAAATTGTGAATGAAGATTGCCACCCTAGAACCTCAGTGGCAGAAATGTGTCATCCGAAGCAGAAATAGCCCCTACCTGGCCCTCATATCAACTGCATTCTCATTATCAAGCCCAAAAAGAGGACTATTCTCAAGTTCTCAGGATAGTAACTGAGACTAGCAGGTTCTACACAATTGGTTTTTTTCAACAGGACTTCTCAGAGGATTTAATGTGCTGTTACACATTTTGATTCTCCAAGAAGGTGGGTGGTGAATAGCATCAGAAGAGGAATAGCCAACACTTTGTGTTATTTCTGGGCTCACACATGGAAAGCATTATTTGATTTCACTGGGTAAACTATAAGAAGTAGAAGCTCTCAGCATCTTCATTTTACAGAAGAAGAAACTGAAGTTTAGAACAATTAATTGCCATAGTCACATAATAATACCAATACACACCAATAATAACAAAGTAGAGGTTTAAAGCCCTGTCTTTCTGATTATAGATTCTAGCTTTACAACACCATGCTACTGTCACAAATTGAATTCACCCAAAGCTCTTACTGTTCAGCGACTTGTAGTTCAACTGTGTCAAGGAACCCCTTTCAGGAAATTCTGTTCTAACAATGTTCACCATCAGGCCAGAATCTCTGTACCCATGTTCTAGGAACTGATTAGAAAGTGGGTCCCTTTAAGTAGATTTCTATAATTACATCACCTGGATAATTTTATATCTAATTCCATAATATATCGTATCCCAGTTCAATGTATTCCCTGACTAATGGCCCCTTTCTCTGTCTTCAAAACGAGCAGCGTATCATCTTCAAATCTCTCTCGGCTTCCCTTGCCTTCTTCCTCCTTTGATGTTATTGCCTTCCTCTTATAAAGACATTTAGGATCCGCCTAGATAATCCTGGATAATCATCCCATCTCAGATGGCATTTGGGAAGTCCCTTTTACCATATAAGTTAATATTGACAGGCTCCAGAAACTAAGACTCAGAAATATTTGGAGCGCACAATCAGCCTACCAGAGCTAAAGATGTTTGGCACCTTTTCATAGACTTATTTACCATCTGCATATACTCTTTTGCGAAGTATGTGCTTAAATCCTTTGCCCACTTTTAAGCACGTCATTTATTTTCTTGTTGTTGCAATTGAAAAGATTTTTTAAAACTGTATTTTGGCTATAAGCCCTTTGTCAGATGTGTAATTTGCAAATGTTTTTTCCCAACATGCAGCTGTCTTCATTCTCTGACATTGCCTTTGTAGAGCAAAAGTTTTCATTTTGATGAGGTACAATTTATCAATTTTTTGTTTATGTCATACTTTTGGTGTCATTCCTAAGAACTCTTTATTAACCCCATTTGTATCCTTTATTTAAGAGGATACAAAGATTCCTCTTGTGTTTTCTTCTAAAAGTTTTATACTTTTACATCTTCAGTTTAGATCTATGATCCATCTTGAGTCAATCTTTGCACAAGATGCGTGGTTTAGGTTGAGGTTCATCATTTTGCTCGTGGATGCCTAACTGACCCAATACCATTAACTGAAAAGACTGTCCTTTCCCGTTGAATTGCTTTTGCACTTTCATCAAAGATCAAGTGGCCGTATTTGCATAAGCTCACTTCTGGACATTCTAGTCCAACTCATTAATTTATGTGTCTTTCTCTTGGCTAATACCACAGTTCACATAACTTAAAAAAAAAACAAAACCTCACATTAATGCAGCTTGGAAGAACAGTGAGCTGTGTTTTAAGGTTCCTGTGCTATAGTGAATTTCTCATCTTAAGTAAACATGTTTGAATATTCCTTACCTTGTCAGAATAAATTATGCTCAATTTTATCTAAAGACTACTGCTACCAGACTAAAATACTCTTGCTAGCCTTAAAGTATTAGTTTCCCAGATGGTACACACACACACACACACACACACACACACACACACACATAAGACTCTGAAATCTGTCTTCTGAGTTTGCCACTATATCCTCTACTCTCTGCTGGATGTGTCCAGCTGGACAGGTCCCATGGCCCCCAAAGTCCCTCTGCATGTTAAAAATTGAGACTATGCCTACCTTTTTATTAGTTTCCATTTATTGAAAAGATTGAATCTGACATAGGAATTTAAAAATTTGATCAAAAGTTCCATATGTTTTGATATTTTTAGTCATTGATAGATATCATAGACAAAAAGGATATTTCACAATTATATCTGCATCAAATGTAAAAGTGCTTCACTGGCTGTATGTATAAAAATCACAAAATATATTGCTTAATTAAATCCATCAATTACTTACAATTTTTTTTTGAATTACACTAGCAAATTTCTATCTTCCTAGATTTTAATTGGTAAATGCAAACTAATCAGAAGGTATTGTACTTTATATATTTATTTATTTATTTATATTTATTTATTTATCTATTTAGAAAATCACTTTAATTCATCTCTCCCCATGTTACAAGCTGTCAGTCAGGCAGTGGAATGTGCCATGCTCACATTATAACACTGAGCCTATAACTGCTGGTATGAAAACATACATCTGTGCCACCATAAAAAACTGTGTCTGCTGCCCCTCGTATCTTACACCAGGTATACACAATAATAAACATTCACACCCTTGTTCTACCCCAACACGAACACTCAGGGGTCCGGGCCCTGGGAAGCGGGCCAGCCAGCACAGGTCTGTGCGCAGAGAGGCCCCTGGAACTGGGAGTGCAGGACTGCACAAGGTGAAGGACACAGCTAAAACTCACGACTGTCGTTGTACCTTAAGGGTCCCAGCTTTGTAGGCACCCAAAAGACAAGAAATTCTGGTCCAAAATTTTCAGGAAAAAAAGAAACCCTGAAAACCTAAGAGCCCTTGTCCTCCCGGAGAGAGAACAGGTTAGGTGTAAGGCATCTGCAGGCCTCAGGCCTGGGGCTGTCTGGGAAGGGCCCGGCTCCTCGGTCGCTCCCCCTGCATCTGCCCTGGAAACTAGATCTTGCCCTGCAACTTAAGTACAAGAAATAAAATTAAAAGTACAGTATACACGGTCATACAGGGAGGAAATTTAGATTACACTCATACAATTTTTATCATCTTGTTAAGTAAAAAGTTACTTAAACTGTTTCCTTTGCATATAAATGAAGATTAGAAATCTTGCTAGGCGCAGATGTCTGCAACTGCATCAAAGCACAATATAGAGATTTACGATGAAACAAAGCTTCAAGCCGAAGAAGCACCAGGGACACACCCTCAGGGTGTGAGACCCTCAGGGATCTCAGCCCAAGAGGCGCAGCTTAAGCCAGGAGTGGGAAGAATCACACAGTTGATTAAAGAGAGGGTCAGGATGTCAGCAGGCCCTATTCCTGCAGTGCCAGGCACATGATCCCTACAGGCTGTCTGCTCAGTCTCCAAACACGTAAGAATTTGCTACTGCAAAAAGGCCCTGCCAGAGCAGTCAGTTTTAAGACACAGAAAACTGATGGAGGTTTGGGACCGCCTACACTGCAGGCTGCAGAAGACACAGGCCGGGGAACAGGGAGGAGCAGGCATACTGTCCACATATCACCAAGAACCTGAAACTGGCACCCTGACTCCCCAGGTGAGCAAGGTGAATTAGATTTAATTTTTTAAAGAAAAGGTAAACTGATTTCTCTTAAAAAAAAATCTCTGATTTTTTAAGGCCACTTCAGCTGCTTTTAAAATGGCTATTTTCTGGAATGATGGAAGCTGTCACCAGGACCTTCCGGCAGGCCGGTCCTTGGTGGTGGGGCCTAGATGGTGGACTGGGAGAAGGACACCCACAGGTGGTGGTTCTCACCCAGACTAGTTGTGCTGGTCAATAAGCTCCTGGATGGCCTCCTCCACTGATCCCATTTGGATTGGCATCACCCAGCAGACCCTATGGAAGAACTTGAACCCTTGACAACTCTGCTATAGCTATAGAAGAGGGTCTTCTGGTGATCCTCAGATATGGAGGGCAGGATGTTGCAGAGGTACAGGGTGGCTGAGGGTGGGAAGATGTTCTGGAAGTTCGTAGAGCCTGGCTTCCTGAAGCAGTGCAGGGGTGAGTTCCCACAGTCCTTAGCTGCATGTTCTGGTGCCTGGAGAATGTGATGCCCACTGGCTTCCCATGTAGATCGTGCTTGTTGAGGTGGCTTGTGGCCAACTGGGCCTGCCTCCCATTGGCTATCTGCACCAGGGCATTCTCCTTATTGAACAAAAACTTCACCTGCTGTGCATCAACATGCACACCAAAAAGAATAAACAGGCTTTGGGGTGTAACTGTCACAGGGTTGAGGCTGCTGACCAGAGGAACAGAATTTCCAGCCCCTGCTAGGCCAGGGATGGCGACCCACTATACCACCAACAGGATGGCCAGAGGGACCAGGGCCCCTTGCACATTGGGAACAGAGAGGTGTGCAGCTCGAAGAATGGCAAAGGTGGGAGGGAAACCAGCTCCTGCACAGGGAGAGGCCGGCATTACACCAGGTGCACTGAAGGCGGAGGCCATGGTCTGGTCCAGCTAGGGCTGGCTGTCACCGGAGGGCCGGTGTAGTCTGTTCTCATCTTTATTGCACTTGACAGTTGAGGTTGGTGAGTTCGGAAAAGTTGATGCAGAGTATGCAGCAAGTGTTATATATTTTATATATTTTTAAAAAATAGATTAAAAGAGACAAAAATTCTCTACTTGGAAGTTTTAAAAATAGTTTGGAAAATTCTATTTACAGGGTTTTTTAAAAAATACTGTACGCATGAGAGTTTTTAAAAGATGATATGTTGATTTTGTTAAACAACCTAATCTCATAACAATGGAAACATTTCCAACATCTGTTTCCAACTGTTCTCTTCACACACGGATTTCTCACAATCCGCAGTCACTTTCTCACTCACTGTTAGAATGTCACCTTCAAAGTGGAGAGAGTTCTGTTGCTCTCTATATTTTTTGAAAAGCATACTAGTGATACCTATTTGTTATCACAGAAAAGGTCCAAAATATTGAAACGCTTCTGCTTTTTAAAAAAGAAAACCCTGTAGTATTTGATTGCTCTCTTAAGTGTTTTGATTCCAGATACTCTGTGGGAAGCATGTGGGACAAATATTTTCATGGTTGTTCCCCATCCGATATCAAGCATTATAAAGAATCCAGTCCATTCTTGTTTTTATAGGAGCGATGACAGCAATAGCTCCCATTGCACTTCATGCAATTCCATTTTCAACTTCCTTCCTGCGCTGCTTCCCTGCGAGACTGCGGCCAACTGCATTCTAGGGCCCATTGTGAGCTCCCCCGAAAGCCCTTCTGTCCTCGTTTCAGTGAGTGCAGTGGCCCATCATCGCTGCATTCACAATACATGCTTTTAGTATTGTTGTTGCACGTGAGTAGACAAACCTTTTTTCATAGTGTCTACAGGACATATGAAGAGTGCAACTGCAAAACGAGTAAAAGGCACTTCTTCCCATGACCTCACAGTAACTATACTGATTGAATCCCCAGGGACATTCCATCATCGCAGTAGATTAGGTTTTTGTTCCTATCCTTTTCTTTGCACACCAACTCTACTCTGTGGTAAAATTGTAAAAGGCTGCCATTATGGACATTAGGTATCCCAACATAACCATCTGGAATGTGTCCAGTTTGTTCTTCATAGGACCAATTTTTATTTGCAGCTTAAGTTTTTATATGAAGTTGCATTATTGTGGACTTGGCTGTCTTGTGATGAATTTTTTTCATATGTATTCTGTGCCATACTGTTGTTAAAATGAACTGTTGCTATTGGGAGATGGATTTTAACTGACCTATTAAAGGTTTCTTTTGAATGGCACTACTTTAGGGACATTCTAGTATTTGCTTCTATTGTTTGGGCCTTGTGGATAACATACAGATTTAAAAACGAATCTTGTTGCTGATTTGTCCTTTTCTTTCCCTGCACTTTGTTACATCTGGGCTACAGTCTAACTCATCTGATTTAATATGCATTTTAAAAAATGCCAGAACTATTAAACACCTTGTTTACAGACAAATAAAATAAATTTATTCCAACCAAAAAAAATATATATGTAAAGAAGTCATTGACCATGGAGGAAATTTATTCTCTGATGCATTTTTTAAAACTGGCTAATGAAAAAGTGTCACAGGCAAATACGAGAGTGGCTAAGATCACCAGCACTGGATGCAGAGTGCACCCATGTTGACTCTTTACTGGCTTTACTGCTTACTAGCTGAGTGACTGGAGGAGTTCGGACAAGTCACACCGAGATGTGCCTCTGTGGTATGCAGATTATTTTTGAGCTAAAGGCAACTGAAATCCTACGGGCTCAAAGGAAACTCTGCCTCTTCTTAACTACCTAGAAGAATTTGAATTAGGGGCCCTGCTCATAATAAGAGATTATCATAAATAACCTTTTCTGACCTATCTATATAGCAGGGCAAGCAACTAATTACCAAACATCTGCTCTTCTTATTTTCCTGCAATTACCCTCTGAAGCCCAAGGTGACTTGCCTCACCCCAGCTCAGAATGCCACACATACCCCATTTTAACTTTCTGGCTCTAAACCTCTCAGGTATGCGGGGTTCCCGTGATGTATGGGGGTTCCCGTGCACATGCAATTACATTTTATTTTCTCTTGTAGATTGACAGTCTCATGTCAATTTGATTTTTCAACCAGCCAAGAGAACCAGAGGAAGGAAGGGGCATTTTTTCCCCTTTCCCTATAGATTCAGCCTATTGTTTCACCTCTCTGCGTGTCAGCTTCCTCATCCTTAACACAGAGCTGATACAGCGCTCATCTCATAGGGTTATTACGAAGACTAAATACATTAACTCATGAATATTTTCACATTAATGTTCACAGGTTTTAGAAAATACTATAAACTGAGATATGTTAGAAAGCACTTCTATTTTCACTCAGCTGTACAACTTTTCTAATGCCTATTTCTTGAAAATTTTAGTAATGCTTTTTGTGAAGTTTTCAATAGTATTTGCTGACAAAAGAACACATTTCAATCTGTTGTCATGTGGTTTCCCACATATTCTTTTAATGATGTTTGACTATAGCAGGAAGTGAAAGGAACGCAGGTTTTGCTAACAGCACAAGGCTTTTCCAGTTTTGTTATAATGTCAGAAGCCTCAAGAGAGCCTTCTCACTTTTTATCATAGTAAATGTAGTCTTAAATATCATAACTTAGAACACAGCTGTAAAAATCATAAAAGTTGTTTTCACATTCTGAATACTTATTTTTCAACAGCTTACTTGTCCTAGTGACTTCAGATGACCATTAACTAACATTTTCAGGCAAATTTTAAACTTGTTGTGAGGTTCATTACTACTAATAATCAACATAAGTCCATTTTTAAAGCTGTCCTTTTGGTTAATTTCTCTTTTTTGTCAACCCTAGAGAGATTTACATTGTTTGTACCTCTTACGCAATTAGTCAACAAAGCGCTTATTCTAAGAATACAAGAAGCGTCAGTGTTGTCCTTCCCTTACTGTTCTCCTGGACTTGCATTGTTGGCTGCAATCTTTAGTTCCTTAGAAAGAAGGGTTTTAAGCCACTTTTGGGGTTTTGTAAGAGTTAGTTTTGCTAAATCCAACTGGGGCATGGTTTGTGATTCATCAGGTAAACTGCAGCACACCCCACACCTGGGCCTCTGAGGCAGAAACCTCTGTTCCCTCAGGCAACCATGGGCTCCTGGGTCAGTGATGTTACCGCTATCCATCCAAACACTTAATCAATATTGAATAAAATTTATTTAATTGATTTGAATTCATATATTGGTATAATTTATGCAAATGGAATCTCAGTCCTACTTACAAGATGCTTTCAACATAGAGAACTAGATATAATAACAGACTTTCTTTTATTTGCATTTTATTTAATCTTGATTGTATCTTTCCGTTACTATTTAGTCCCTTATACACCCATGCCCCCAGCAATCAAGACTTTCCCAACTTAGGATTATTAATACTTTTCAGTAGAAAAGGCTAATCATTACATAGGTGGGCTTTCACCAGTCTACCATGGGAGGTAATATGTGTGTGGTAAATTTTATAAAATAAGAGCCCAGGGTCCTGAGTTCTAGGTCTTCCAGGATCCTGATGACTTACTTCATCTCCCTGGACCTCCACCCATCATCTGTAACGTGAGGCAGTTGGGTTAGATGATCTCAAAGGTCCTTTGTAATCTAACATTTATCAAGTCAATTCCTATCCTGCCAGTCTCACTGAATTTGATAGTTTTTTTTGTTTGTGGCATTTTGTAAAGAAGCCTAAGCTAATGGTAAATTCATAAATAGATGTTATTCACCCTAACTCCTATTTTCTGTGAAATATTTCCTTCTCTCTGCTTCTCTAAACTTCACATACCAAACCAGTAGGTCAATATGAGCTCTGCTAAAGGAAAAAAAACCTGTAATGCAAAGCAAACAACCCCCTTGAAGAGACACTAAAAGCTCAACTCTTTGAAGGAAGTCTAAAAATATTAATAAATTGATCAAATCTGTAAAAAATTTCTTAGAGGTTCAAAATTTGGTGTGAGCCTCATTTGTAATTAACATATTATCTTCTCCTTTTACTAACTTTACAATAATATGTTGCTCAAACTAAAAGATTAAACAAGTAAGTATTTGCCTATGAATACTTCTGAGTGTTTCTACACAAATACACACACACACAAAACCCCAACAAATTAAGAATTGTTGGAGTTTAGATGTTTCCTGAATTCAATTCCATTGTTCTCATAAATCCCTCCCTGACCAGTGCTGAATTCTGTGCTCCAGCTGTGTGTTTAGATATATAAGTATCGAGAAAAACTATGCCATCTGATTTTCTTGAAATGTTGAGAGCAAATGTGACAAATAGTAAGAATAATTACTTAGAAAAAATAATTAATTGAAGATTTGTGCCACAGTTTATCATCAAGGATAATAACAGTGCATCTGAAACCTGTATAATTCTATTAACCAGTGTCACCCCAATAATAGATAGATAGATAGATATGATAAGTCACAGAGAACACCCTGGGTAAGATGATTGTTAGAATTTGCCTTATCCCAAGAAACCAACTTTACATTTTTCTAAGCATCATCGAGAATTTGCAAAGTAGGGTTAGAAAACTTAACAAGAAGCAAAGGTGTTTTTAATGTCTCAGTGTATGAAATTTGGTGGAGAATAACAGCTAATATTTACTGGAACTCACGGTGTCAGGTAAGATTCTAAGCACCTCATATGAATTAATTTATTTAGTCTTCATAAGTCTTACAAGGTGAGTACCAGCAGCTCATATCAGCTATATGACTAGACCTTATTAATTTCAAACGCTGAGGCCTCGCATGGCCTGCTAGACACAATGCATTGACTGAGGGTGAGAGGACCTTTCATGCAAAGTTAAGGTAACAAGCAAGTGTGACATTAGGACCACTTGCCCAAAACTGCCCCACTTTTTCCTGTGACAGCATCAATCCATTTACGTATAGCACCAACCACAATTTATTCTGTTTAAAATTTACACTTTGTTTCAAAAATGGCATTTCATCCTGTCTGCTGGAGGTAAAACCTGGTCATTTCATGTACATCAACATAGCTTATGTTACAGAAAGACATCCATTCACAGTGTGCTTCTGTTTAAAAGCTTTCTGTTCCAGAAGATAAAACAGGGGTGGGCAAATGGAGGTTTACAGTTGTAAGTACATAAAACACAGTTTATCCTTGTTTTTTTCCTTCCCTCTTTCCTTCCTTCCTTCCTTCCTTCCTTCCTTCCTTCCTTCCTTCCTTCCTTCCTTGTATTATTTATTAACCTCCTTCTTCCCACCTCTGTATATCAATGTTGAAAGACAGTCACCTATCATTCTCTCTTCAATATTGTCGGGTGCTTTTTAAATGCACTGAGATTCTAGACTGAAATTTTTTGTCATATAACTTTTTTCCTCTTACATGTAATCTTTACCACAATTCAAGCAAAAAATATAAGTTTCAGTCAATTTTTCATTTCTGTTTTCAAACCTAAGCCTTTGATCCACTTGGAGTTTTTAAAATTCTCAACAGTGGTGCTTAAATCTTAAAGATATATATTTCCACACCCTGGGTCAATTAACATTAATGACAGTAACCATTACAACTTCCCTGCACAACAAGGAGAGTTTAAATTCCTTTGTATTGAAAATTTATAATAAACAGAATAATCATGTGCTTCAGAGGAAGGCAGAAAACACCAGAAGATCCCTGGTAGCTTCTGTCTCTGGGCATGTTTTTAAATTTCATAAGGGAAGCACCCAAAATACACAGGATTTGTGTCAGCAGCCATGTATTATGACATACATTGAGTTTCATTGATCTTTTGTCTCTGATCTGTTTATACAAGAATGGAGTCTATGGAAGAAAAAAGATCCTCCTCCAAGCGTTAGAAATTTTATCCAGAAGAGTGTTGCACTGAATTAAATAAAACACTGTTTCTCCACTGACACACTATGTGCTAAAGGACAAGGCAGCTGCCATGATGTTGTTAGAGCTGTCCGTACCCTAGCAACTATCTCCTCACAAAAAGAACCACCTCATGATGAAATCCACTTCTTACACACAAAGCTGGTCTGTAGCACCATGACAGGCTGTTCTGAATGGAAGAAGATGGTAGGTCTTCACCCTGAAAGGCCTTTTCTGTCCTGCCATGGAAAGGCAGGTTTGCAAATCAATGCATACCATGGATCACTGTCACATAAGTCTGCTGGGTCTCAAATGCCTTCACACTCACACAAATTCCAATGCACTGAGTATCCTGGGAAATACTTGGAAACCCTGGACACTGAGAGACATTAGTACGGTTGGCCAAGTTTGGGAGAATCAGAAAATCAAGGTCATAGGTGAGAACAGACTCACACACCAATTCAAACTCCAGGCTTAGAAAGAAGGTCAAAGGTGATGAGAGCAGAAGAGTTTGCCTTATATTTAGCTAAACGACTGAACTTTCTATACATTACTAATTTCCAGCATCAATGGCAAGCTTTGAATGATAACATAAAGGGAAAAACTCTGAAAGAAAGACATTCACATGCATTATTCCAAAATTGCTGTCAAAGGTTAGTAACATTGCCTATATAAAATAAAATAGAAACATCTTTTCAAATATAGCGAGATCTTTCAAGAAATGTAAATGTCTCTTCTATTTGATGTAACTTTTTTCTTTTTCTACAGCTGACGAAAACATTGCTAATTCTTCCAGGCCCGGATCTCAGTCCTACCTTGCTGTGGGCCCCAGCAAACATGACAGCTGGGGATGGGACTGGAATGGTCAGCTGCAAAGCCACTATTAACATTACCACTCACAGAAAATCTATACAAAAATGAATCTGCATTCTTGGTTCACTTAAAATCCGGTAATACAAAAAATTTTTTAAAAATCCGGTAATACTTCCTTCATGGGGAGCAGTGTTATCAATCTGGATAAAGTACTGATGTGAGGGCAAGGAAGAAATTGACAGTAGAGACAATTACGTTCCAATGGTCAAGGTTTTTGTCGTTGTTTTGTTGCTGTAGTTCCTGGCTCCTTCTTAAAATTAATTCTAATTCTAACATTAGAAACTATAACATAATTAAACTAACATTTTATTCCACAGCCCTAGGATTTCTCAAATTTGGAGTAATAACTAAACTAAAGTCAACATTTTGCTGCTTCATAGAATTTGAGAATTTCTTGAAAAATATTTAGAAATTCTTTGAAAGAAAGTGCCTTCTTTAAAACTAACCTGGACACTCTGAAAAACCTCTCCAATGCAGTAGTTTCCATCTGTTTGGGTTAGTTATTGAGTCTTTAAATTTTTTTGTTCACAACAAGTTTACAAAAACTACCTCATTAAAATAATTGCTGAAATACCTTAGATCCAGCAATTTACACATATTGGAAAGTTACTGGTTTCTTCTCTTACCTTTCTCCACTATAATCAAAGTGACTAAAAGGTTAAGAATGTTGAACAGACTTTAGAAAGCTTATTTACCCGGTAAGAAATTTTTGTTACCTTTTGTCCAAAGGCTAATGTTTGGTTTTTTAACTATCTGGATTTAGGGACGACATATAAATTAATCTAAATAAACTGGTACGAAGAAATCTACCGAGTCAATGACAAAAATCAGAGAGGAGATACAGTGCGTGATTCGCAGTCCAAACTATTTGATACCCCTAGTAGTTGACCGCTGACTGAGGAATATTCTGCCTCCCTCATCCTCTCCCATTGGTGGTTCTCATCTGACCTCCTCCACCTCTGGCCACACCACTGTGAGGCCACAGTGCTTCTGGAAGACAGTCCTTCTCACCTGCCATTCTTTGTACCATTTCACCTAAAACATGGGTCTGGCCTCCTCGTTTTCCTCAGTACAGGATCAATCTCTAACTTTTAATAAGACCCTCTTTAAGGAATGGGTATAACAGGAAAGAACAATATAGAGAATACCTTACGATCTCTGGGCAACCCCAGATCTATGACAGTCTATTTTTTTTAAATATTTATTTTAGAGGGGAAGGGTAGGAGAGAGGGAGAAGGAGAGAAATATCAATGTATGGTTGCCTCTTATGTGTCCCATGCTGGGAACTGGCCTGCAACCCAGGCATGTGCCCTGACTGGGAATCGAACCACGATCCTTTGGTTCGCAGGCCCGCGCTCAATCCACTGAGCTACACCAGCCAGGGCTGACAGTCTATTTTGATGTCAGAAAGAAAGCCTCCCTGACTGCAGCATTCCTTCGTAGCCTGAGCATACCGGAGAATGCCCTCTCTCCAGATAATTCCTCACCAGCTGGGACCTGCCTTTGAAAAGCTTTGCTTCTGTCTTAAAATTAACATTGTCCCATTGTGGAGAGAAAAAAGAAAAATTTGGTTTAAAACCGGTGGACACAATTTTCTTCCAAGAAACAATTGTTTTGCTTATTAAAACATTTCAGTATGCTATTTTGTAATTTTTAGGTTTTCTTTTTTAATTTAAAAAGGAGGCCCAGAATCTGATCAGGAGAACAGAATTGGAGGAGGAGGAAGGATCTAAAATGTTCTGCATGTACGTACGCACGTCATCTGAAACAGATCAAGGGGGTCCAGAAAAGAGGGCTCGGTGCAGGTCAACCTCGCCAAGGTCAGCCAAGAAGGCAGAAGGCTGGCACCGAGAGAGATGGCTGGTGAGTCTCCCCGCAGAGAACAATCACTTAAAATGTAAGAACAAAAATGGATTAAGAACAAGAATGGAAAACAGTTCTAGTTGATGTGCGGGATCAGGGTGTGGCCAGGATTTTTTTTTTTTTGGCCCCAAACTTTCAGTTAAAGTCTGTCCCCTCATGATTCATAGCGCTGGCTCTTTCAAGAAGTAAACCAGGTGGTGTTGGCATGAGGTTGGGAAGTGCGGAAAAGGGATGGCACGGGGCCGGGTGGGGGGGGAGGGGAGGGAGCAAGGCACGCGGAAGGTCAGTAGTTCAGTGGAAGAGCCAGCGGGAACACAAGAGCGTCCCCTTCCACGTCAGCATTCCCACGTCCAAAAATCCTCTGTCTTAGGAGAGACACGGGGTTTCCTCAGGACACAGCATGAAGGCACGGGCCTTTTTTTCTTTTAAAATCCTAAGATATGGTGACTCCAGCACCAAGGACCTTGGAATTCCTGAAACTGCAGCCCATCCTTAGGAGTGTGGTCTCTCCTTCTGGTCCTTGTGAAAGACTCTCAGCACATTTTATTTCTTCCATTATACACTCTGAAAAAAATCATTCACTACGAAGAACTCCCCTTTACTTAGGAAAAAGAAGAAAGAAAAGGCACTCCTTTTGCTTATCTCTTCCTGCGTAAGTGAAAGGAGCTAAGAGCTAAGAAAGATAAAGCATTTATTCCATCATTTTACTATTTCTCTAGAGCGGTCTCTCCCAAGTAGAATGTGTACCACTTACAGACTATAAGAAGGTTCACTATTGAATGGAAAGAAAATATTAGAAATATTTTGTGTAGTGTAATGTTCATAATAGTGTTTATATAACAGGTAACTGATAGATAAACACACATTGAGAGCATATGTCCAATTTTAATTCTTTATAGAGGGAATGGAGTTTGGAGACTACTAATATAAAAATAAAAACCATTCATACTAAACCAGAAATTATTCCAAATGGATATTCATGAAGGCAAATTTTAAACCAAAGTACTTGTTCATTATTTTGACGGGAAACAATCAATTATTTGCTCTGCTTTGAACACAAAGAATTCTCACCATCTGACTCCTAAAGTGAATGTCATATATTTGAAAACTCCCAACTAGCCCCAAAATAGAAATTCATTTAAAGAATTGTTTTATATGCCTTCAACATCTTCTAAAAATTTTAGAGAAATAGGTTCCAAATATAAAGCAAAATATATATGAAATATAAATGATCACTTTCAAGTGTCTTGTTTTCGCTGTTGTTGTCAAATAAAATTATTACTAGTAAGAAAGCTACAAGCACTTTTAGTTTGCAGTCAGTGGGATTTTTCATCAGTTGATGTCCCAGAAAGACAGACAGTGGAGCTGCATCTCCACAAAGACACTTACTCAAGTCGGTCTGATAAGTGTTTGTGTTTTTAATAAACATTACTTCTACCTATAAAAATACAAGCTATGAATGTTAAAGTGATCTTGACTACAATTTTTAATATTGTAAAACTATCTCAGAATTTTCAATGTGGTATTTTCCAAGTATTAAAAAAAAGTTCAATTATTATAGAGGAAACCAAGCCACGTGTGGAAAATACTCATACAATTACCACCAGTAAAAATTATTTTAACAACGATAGAAACACTAACAGCAGCCAAGGCTTCCTGAGTGCCTGTTAGATGCCAGGCTCTGTTTCACGCATCCTACACGTGCTAACTTAGTGGTTTTAAACTGAGGCTGCCCACTATGCCTGTCAGAATCACCAAGGGAAAATAACAAAGAAAATGATGCCTGGATTCCACCCCTGGACGATACTCCGACCCAGATGTGTTAGAGTCGGTGTTTAACTAATTATTAATCGGGAAGGGGAGCAAAGAGACTGAAACATTGAGCTTAATAAACTGGGGAGCATAAGCCTGTTTGATCCACCAGGAAGCTACAGCTTCACATGCCAGGGGATCAATCAGGGCAGTGCTCCACCAAGGGAATGAACACTCTTCCCTTCCTCTCTCCAGTACCGGATTGTTGCGGGGCTCAGGGAAGGTGCTAGACCACAGAGGCCTGTCAGCTGGCTAACCTAGTGCCCCACAATCCCTCTTGCAGCCGGCTCTCTGAGGCGTGGCCTGTACTTCTCCTTCACCCTTTATTTTACCAAGAAAGTTCATACAAATAATGCAGGTAGAGACAGCAAACAGGAACAGTTCCTTTTTTCAATTGATATTTCTCCTCCAGGGCAAATAGGCTTAGTTCCGAAGCTACTTGCCAGCAGGTTTCTTTATTGCTCTTCTTGCCTACTGTAGCTCAAACAGAAGCTGACAGAATGCTCGGCTGATTTTTTTATAAAAGCAGGAGGACCAGGGAGGGGAGTGATGAAAAGAAAACCCAATTCTGTGTTATCGCTTGGTTTATTCAGCTAGCAGTCACATGAGTGACAACCTTGCATAAAGTTACCTGAATCTTGTCAGACTACAAAGCATTCTTTCTGCTGGGTCAGGCTGGTCAGAGGTGGTCTGTCTCAATACCAAGGGCAAGAAATAAGGCAAGCAGAATTTAATGGTGGTGGGGGTGATGATGGCACCATATCTATTTAGAAAGGAGAAATACTATCCTCTGAAATGCAAGGGGCACAGGGTAAGACCCAGGCAGTTATCAGCTAACATGAGACGCAGAGTGTAAAGTAGGCGGTTTAAATCAGTGACATGCAAGGATCAAGGGAGCAAAGAGGCAGAGTCACAAAGTGGCATCCAGACATTCCACACCACGTGAGGTCTCTGCCATGTCATCGCACTGTTCAAATGAAGCATCTGAGGGTGTGATTGGATCAAAGAACTTTAGCCAAGATGTGGAGCCAAGAGGACATTCACTGAGCACAGTCTGTTAGCCTCTGCGCTAGGGGCATTTCACATGGTATCTCATGTGATCCCTGCAGCAGTCCTGAAAGGGGAGGTGCTATTATTCCCCACAGTATTCCAGTATAACTCAAGTATTAAGTGGGTAGTGTGGATTTGAAATGAGATGTATTTTCTTCTAAAACCTGTGTTCTGCCACTGTGACACAGTCCCCTTAACTCCCTGTCTCTGCCCTGGCCTTCAGCCCCATAAGGGCACTTTTGAGCCACAGGCAGGTGTGGTGGGGAGAACAAGCTCACTTGTGAGTGGGAATCGGGTTGTTTGCAGAGACTCTAAAGCTATGTGTAAAAGTTCGTTTCTATGGGTTTTTTCCCTCTCAAGTTCTGCTCCTCGGCTGGCACCATCTCCCCTCACGTCCCATGCAAATGGCAGTGCCTGATTCTAGTCATTGGCCACCTCCTCTCGGAACAGTTTGCCCAACCCAGGGAGGCTCCAGGCCATTCTACACATCTGTGTCCAAAAGTTTTTACTTCTGCTTCCAACAGCTGAGCAACAGGCTTGGGAGGTCATTTTTGTCTTTAGTCATTCCCTTTTGTTGCTATTCTCTAAAACTCTGTGAGGAGCAGGTCAAGGAAAGCTTCCTCATTCATGCAGCAAGACATGGTCATAGAGATCGTGAGAATTTAGCCCTTTCTTCCAATACCCTCGGGTTCGGCCCACCTGGTCTGCTCTAACAGCCAGTAAGACACTAGACGAGCTCTAGAGCATGGCCTGGAGACAGAGTCCTGAGATTCAGAGCAAGGGCACCTGACTTCCTCCCTAGTAACTTCCTTCATGCGGAGCCAGGGCAGGAGCCCAACGCCAGCAGTCTGGCTCGGAACTGCTCTCTTCACCCCCACTGCTCTGTGCTGTCGTCCAGAGATCTTTCTCCTGTGCACTTTACTATGATTTCCTCGGTTTACCTCTTGTGGAGAGCCAGATCCCTTCTCAAAAGGGCAAAATGACAAGAAAGGAATGTCAGGGCAGTGCACACTGTAACGGATGGAAATGGCTGCTACAAAAATGAATCAAACGTGAGAGAGAGAAAGATTTATTCAGGCAATGCCCTGAAGTGAATTTCTATTTTGCATTCAGTAAAAATTCCCCCTTCTCCTGAATTAAATGGCCACTTAATGTGGGAGGGGTGTGTGGCATATTGTCATTTCTTAGCAGTTGTCCAAGTTACAATGCACCTGTTACTAAAAACCTGGAGTGGGCTCAGAGCTTCAGAAAGGAAAGAGTGGGGTGGGGGGGGGGGGTGTAAGGTGAAATGTAGCTTGGCTTTCAGAATACAATCACGTTTGTTCCCAATTCTCACCCATTTTTTCACTGATTTTTTAGCAACTTTGGAGTTCTCGTACACAGTTATTAGAGGGTGTTTTTCTTTATGCTTTAAAGAGAGACAGTTTTAAAAAAAAAGCACCATCTGTTTCCCCAGTTTCCAATAAAAAGTTGATCAACTAAGTGTTTAGTTACTCCTTATGTCATAATAAAGACATGAAAAGAAGTGTTTATCTAGTTTAAATTGAAACACATTCACCCCCACACAGTCTGAGAACCCAGAATTTTTATAGCTGGTAGCAGAGTAGCTCTAACAGCCAGTGAGAAGCTACGCAAACATTAGAAAACAAAAATTAAGCAAATATACACACCCAAAGACAAATCAGAAAAAAAATGCCCAACTTTACAAGACAAAATGAACAGGTAGCTGAGGGCAGTTCCAGGAAGATATGAATTCGGTGTAGTGGAATTACTTACCCACACAAGTAGAATCCCCATTTCCCGAGGGGCAGTTCCAGGGCTGGAGTGCTGAGAGACTAACAAAACTGAATTTAAAAGCTACTGGCAACAGAATGACAAGGAAGAACAGCATGATCTTGATGGGCTTGAACTTTCAGTAGAAAATAACTTGACTTTGGTGGAGCATAGCAAGGTGTGTGTGTCCAACCCCAGGCGCGCTCACCGGGCTTGGCCTGCAGCCCTGGGGCATTTTTTCCTGGGCTCCTTGCTGTTGCCCTCCACCTCCTTCTGCTTCAACTCAAGACAGTGTCCAAATGCAACCTAAAAGGGACACTCTAGGAAAGATTTCTTTATCTAAGTTTTTGGGAAACCAGTAAGAAATACCTGACATCCTTAGGACACATTTCGCAATTTAACCTGCATACTCTGGAGGCTGACTTCACTGTGACAGACGGAGAGAGCAGCGGTAAAGACTTGAGGGAGGGAAAAAAAAAAAAAAACAAAGGAGAGAATGGGTGGAAAGTTCCAACCACGACCCTTGATGAAGCGAAAGAAGAAATATGAAGATCCGATTCCTCCCCAAACACGGTTTCCCTTTTCAAAAAGGGGAATGACTCCCCTTTCCTTTTTAAAGCCCTTTTGGCTCCACCTCCTCTTCCTTTAGTGACACTTGAGTGAGCCTCTGTTTGCAAATGCGAATGCGGCAATTCCACCCCACAGGAAAGCAGGGCCGGCTGCCAAAGAAGAGATAACTGGCTACTCACCATAAATATTCTGGGCAGAACCAGGGAGAGAGCAGTTAGGGCGCTGTGGGGCTGCTCCTGGTGTTCTGCAGGTACCTGCTGAATATTAGCTGTGTTTTAGTGTCTTGAAGGATGGAGACAAAGTTAAACCACGATGTATATTTCGTGGTGAGCAACACTGCTGATAATTCAGACTTACAGTAATTGATCCTTCACTTGAGCAATATGACAGAAAATTTACCTTCAGTTCATTCTTTGAACTAAATGTCAACACTGGTGCTCATTCCTGGAGCGTAATCTTTTTTCTCTCGCCTGTATATTTTATAGCGGAATTTGAAAGATTATTCTTTCCAAATCAAAGGGAAATCCCTGGAGCCAAATGAAGAGGAACAGTGTGCACAGACACCTTTTCTTTCAGCACGTGCCTAAAAAAATATCGTGAGGGGCCAGGAGTGCAGGGAAAGGAGTGGGTTGTTATTATAGAACCATGTTGGAAAAAATAAGCTAATAGCACAAAATCTGGGAAGCAGTGGGAATCCAGCAGAGCTGACTGCTGTTCCTTCCTGAACAATGTAGGCTATCTTCTCACGCAGTGATAGAAAATAAAAGCCTGAAGTATCGATCAGCTGTCTCCTTGACCTCTTTCTACTTGGAGAAGCAACAGCATTTATTTCTTCAGAAGTACACCCAGGACCCCAAAACATCGAGCTCAGGCAAACCGTTTGCTCCAGATCTGATGAACAATGGAAGTTTCTACCAGTTTAGTTCATCCTGGAAAACAGCCTGTCGTTTAAGTTGCCCAGAGGTGGCATTCCAAGTGCTGGTCAAAACGTAGATAGAGTGATAGTCACAGAAATAACAGTCACACCAGCGAACACCCGTTATGGAGGAAAACGGGAACTAGTCCAAGCCTTCTATTCATATTTAATTCTGTCCTCATCATTCCTCAAATACTGGAGTCACTTTTCTGAAACAGCTAAAGTCAGGATTTCTCTGATTTCAGCCAGCCTCTGCCAGGCAGCTTGCAACCCTTATAGGAGAAACAGACCCAGGGGGCAGGAGAAGTCCTGTGTGGGTGGAGGGGAGGCACATGGGATATTCCATTGCTTTCTGGACCTCACTCAGACTCAAGACTCAGAATGAGTGTCCTACAATTAACCTGTACTACATTACTACCCTTGCTAATAACCTTCTGCTAATAACCTTCAGCAACATTCATTGCTAGTTTCACAGGTAACAGCAATAGAAGTGGCTTAGAGCAGTGATCCCCAAACTTTTTGGCACCAGGGATTGGTTTTGTGGAAGACAATTTTTGCACAGATTGCAGGTAGAGGGGATGGTTTTGGGATAACTCAAGCATGCATTACATTCAAGCTCACCTCGTCCTGTGCATCCAGTTTCCTGACAGGCCGGGACTGGTACCAGTCCATGGCCCCAAGGTTGAGGACCCTGGCTTAGAGGACAGTCAAATATCTTGCTGTCAAGAGGACAATAACAGGAACACAAGTATAAAGTAATCCACCACTATATTCTGTTTGGAGCTGGAATCTCTTATATTATTCGGGGTTGTAGAAAGGTATACTTTCCTAGTCACATATCACCTGGGCTAATATTGTCACAAATGTCCCTTAAGAGATAACAGACTCAGCGTGGCTGTTGGTAGAAGCTAAGACTGGTGACTGATACAAAAGATCAAACCCAGCTAATCCACAGACAGATCAGGATTGCCCACATAGCTAATCAATGAACAGAGCCACTCTGTTTGAAAGGACTTTCGGAGATATCTAATAAGTCTATATGCTTACTTCTAGATAAAGCTGGAACTGTCCAGGGCAAATAAACATCCTTCTTATTTTAACTTGCTCTGAAATCTGTTAAAACTTTATGGGTTTGAGCATCCAAACACATTTTAGTTTCTGGTGTTGAATTAAATTAATGAATTCATTCATTGAACAGCTATATATGACAGGACACTGTGTGGAGTTCAAGAAGTAGAATTCATGGTTCCCTAAGTTCAAGTTGACTAACAACAGCAAAAATAGTTTATGAGTACCAGCTAACAAATGGCCAGTCACCAAATGTTCTGGGGTGTCCTAAAAGAAGGGGGAATTGCAACAAATTTGGTGGACTAGAACACGCAGCAAAGCTTCGTGTGATAATTAGGAAGCCTCACATTGGCATGGAGAAGGAAGGCCATGGATGTGGAACAGGAATGGACAAAGAAATGAAATGCTCATTTATTAAATCCTTAGATCCTAAGGGGACACCACTGGATGGGGGGAAACCCTTCTGGCAGTTCAGTAAGAGAGTCAGTAATGGCAAGGAGACAGCTCTGAGTGCTCTTAGGTGTGAGTGAACATCAATAGAAAGGAGGCTATTGGAAGATACGTTTATGTGACCTGGTCATCACTCTTATTGCTCAGATAAAATTTCCCTGTTGAAGCACAAAGCACCCTTTTCTCTTTGGTTATATGTTTGCTGTACAAACATCACCACCATCACAGCATTAACAGGTTGTCCCCAATGTGCCAGGCTATTCACATCCCTTCCAACCCTCAATACTGCCTTTCAAGGTGGATGTTATTGCCATTTCACAGGATGCTGAGGATCAGGGAGACTAAGAAATCTGCCCAATATCAAACATATTTATAGAACATATGAAGTCACTATTCTCTCCTTATTAGACAGTGTTTTCAGTCAGAATAAATAGGCTGGGACATCATTAAAAGAAGCAGAACTTATACTATACATATGGCTATAACTACAGGAACCAGAAGTGACAAGGCAGTGCATTTTGGTAGGAATAACTATCAGCATTAACATTCACCTGCAGAAACAGGACACAGACTGTTTCCTAGGCCATATCTATCATGAATCAAGTGTACAAGACAGTTCCTATAAGATTTTCAAACATTTTCTTGTTTATTAGAGACAACACTGTTGACATGTGTCTGGCATTCCCATTATTCATGTGTGGCAGAAACTGCAGTGGCACTAAGGGAACGTAATTGAGAGGCCATAGGAGCCAGCTACAAAGGGCAAATTATAATGTATCAAGATATTAATGCCAGATGTAAAAGTCTTATTGAAAAAGAAGAACAGTTTTTCCCCTTGGTATTTATCCACATGAGTTGAAAACTATATCCACAAAAAAAAAACCTACTAGTGAATATTTATAGCAGCTTTATTTGTAATTGCAAAAACTGGAAGCAACCAAGATGTCCTTTAATACAAGAATGGATAAGCAAATTGTGGTACATCCATACAATGGCATATCATTGAAAAACAAAATTAAATAAACCATCAAGACACTAAAGGCATGAGAGAATCATAAATGCATATTGCTAAGTGAAAGAAGCCAGTTTGAAAGGCTACATACTCTATGGTTCAATCAACATTCTGGAAAAGACAAGACTATGGGGACAGTTGGAGTCAGGGAGAGATAGATGAACAGGCAGAGCACAAAAGACTTTAGGGTAATGGAACTGTCCTGTGTGATATGTACAAGTAGATACATGTCATTCAAAATTAATCAAAACCCACAGAATATACAGTGAGTAAATCCTAATGTAAATACAGGCTTTAAATACACATCAATATTGGTTCATCAAGTGTAATAAATGTACCACACTAATGCAAGGTATCTATAATAGGGGAAGTGTGGAGGAGGGGAAGGAGAGGCAAATTTGGGGACTCTGTACATTTTGCACAATTTTTCTGTAAACTTAAAAGTGCTTTTACAAAAAAATAACCTATTAATTTATTTAAAAGGAGAGTCATTGTCCGATTAAGTAGTGCACAGATTAAGTAACACCCTGCTTCTACCAAAGGCAATCAGATTTTTAAAAACACCTGGTAAATAAGACATAGAAGAGGAATCCTACCCATGTTCCATTTTCCAGCTCAGCCCACCCCTGCACCTAGAAAGTTGCCTCTAAACAAGAGGAAAAACAAAACTTCAGAAACTGGATATATAAAAAGACATAATTTATAATATATAATTTATACTTCTATGAGGCAACAACAGAATCTAAATTTTTTTACTTTTATTTTTATTGTATTTTTTCTATTACCATTTAGTCCCTTTATATCTCTTCCCAGTAGTCACCACACTGTTGCCCCATGTCCATGAGTCCTTTTTCCCTTTTGCTCAATCCCTCCATCTCTAATATCTTCACTCCCTTAGCTGTCATCCTGCTCTCTATGAGTCTGTCCCCATCTTCCTTGTTAGTTCAGTTTTGTTCATTAGATTCCACATATGAGTGAAATCATATGGTATTTGTCTTTCTCTGACTGGCTTATTTCAGTTAGCATAATGCTCTCTAGGTCCATCCATACTGTCATGAAGGGTAAAGGGGAGCCCTTTTGCACTATTGGTGAGAATGCAGATTGGTGCAATCACTGTGGAAAGCAGTATGGAGAAACCTCAAAAAAATTAAAAAATGAACCTGCCTTTTTCCCAGCTATCCCACTTCTGGGAATATAGCCAAAGGAACCCCCCCCCCGCAAAAAAAAA
This sequence comes from Glossophaga mutica, assembly GCA_039655065.1. Taxonomy (NCBI): domain Eukaryota; kingdom Metazoa; phylum Chordata; class Mammalia; order Chiroptera; family Phyllostomidae; genus Glossophaga; species Glossophaga mutica. The sequence continues at coordinate 147,054,196 of CM077303.1, read as the reverse complement.
AAAAAAAAAAAAAAAAAAACAATTCAAAAGAACATAGGCACCTCTATGTTCATTGCAGCACTATTTACAATTGCCAAGATATGGAAGCAGCCCAAGTGTCCATCAGTAGATGAATGTGTAAAAAAGAAGAAAACTAAGTCCTTAAAAAAAAAAAAGCTCATTTTAGACTACATTGCATTTATTTGCATAATCTCAGCAAGCATGTTGGTTTGCAACCTTGGAAGTTCTCACCAGATAAAACCTGAAATTGCTCCCACCCTTTGACCCCATCCTCCAGGGGGCAGGGAGAGAACAAAGAAAGAGGCAGACCAGCCCAGATTGGTAGGTAGCAAGTTTATTTTTGTTTTTTATTGTTCACTCTTGAAATGCAGAATTTTATCTAGAAACAGTTTAAAGTAGGGGGAAAAAACCTTGTCAAGAAAGACCAGGTAGAAAATGGGTTCCCAATAAAATGAAATTTTAGGCCAACAGAAGTGTAAAATACCACAAAAGAGAAAAAACACCACTCTTATTTGAACAATGCTAGTTACTTGTATTTTTTGGCAATGTTAATCACTGAATATGGGTTCTCCTGTGGGGGAGGTTTGTCCTGCAGAGCCCCACCGGCCATCATGGGTGAGAATAAGTCTACCAAGACATGATCTGCTTGGAGTGGAAAGGTGGCCAATCTCTCAAAGGAGAAGGGTCTTGAGCCTGTTCCTCTATGGGCTTTTATTGAGTTCAATTTGCACAGCAATACAGGTAAAGTTCATCAGTCATTGTCAGGCAGTAATGATCAAACAATAGATAACATTTGAAGAACCATGAGGGCTTATTCTGAGTCAGGGTCAGATAGCTAAAGGGCCAAAAAACTTTGGGAAACAAACTCATTTTATCCTTGGACCCTTATTGGAAAATTGAGGACATCCTTAGCAAAGCAGGTTTCACAGGATTTTAGGCCTGATTGCCCCAGGGAACTGCCTGTTTCTGCCCAGGGCTGCACCACCATCCAGCATTGTTTCAGGCTTAAGTCAGGTAGGGGGAAGTAAGGCAGCCAAGAGATTAGGAGACTTCTCACAGACAGATGAGGACTCAGGCTATGTCAAAGCTGAGGGGTGGGGGTCCATTACTCCCTTTTTATAGTCCCCCAAGTCCTTCCCGGATGGCCCCTTCTCAGCCATGCCTGTCTTAGGTCATCCCTCCCTTGAGGAATCTTACTCATCATTGGCTAACCAGTCATCTGCCCGGGGGGCCAAGCAGGGTGAAGTAAAGGGGGCAGAGGTGGTGCCCCTACTGATAAGATAAGCTTCATCTACTTAGTGGCTTATGATCCCAAGGTCTTTTTACTCAGCCTTAACCATGGGGGGGTTACAGCTTCTGAAACCAGGCAGAGTGGTTTCGAACATTCTCCTCCAATTTCCACACAAAGCAGCCACTGTACAACAAACTTATCACAAATACCTGCTTTCTACACACATTTTAGTACAAGGTAGGTAGTTGGGAGGTTTAATAATCAAGGGAACTTATAGACAAGGCTTGAGCATCGCAAGTAGAATTGGTCTCTGCACCCACCTGTCAGAATCTTAAAAGCCTGCATAGAGGCCTTAACCAGGTTCAGTCATTTTTACTGTCCAGATGGTCTCAACAATACAGTGCTCTGTCAAGACTGTGACTTTGCAACAGCTCTTTGTGGAAAATGGTGGGTGAACTGTATAATTCAGGGATGGGGGTGAGGGCAGGCGTAAAGAGCCTCTGATTGCAGGGGTCCAGCTCACAGGTCGATTGGTGGTCCTCCAAAAATGCCTCATTTGTCATTCACTCAGGTATTTTCAGTTCCAAAAATGTCAACGTTTAGGGAAAGAACTCTTGCTTTTCTATCAATCACAATACACCCTTTCCCCTGACCTTCAATCCTGCTGAGTCTAGAAGAAGTATAGTTCTGTTAAGTATATAGCATTCGAAGGCACAACAAGAGTACTAGAGATGCTATAAACTTCATGTAAGTAAAGCTACTTTCTGGAAATTAGTGAAAACATAAACCATAGCTGGCTGCTCTTCCTTTGCTCTTACTATATTTATAGAACTGTGAAATAGCATCTTCTTTCCCGTTTCTAAATTTCAAGGACTGAAATTATTTGAGTAAAAATAATCATGGTCTACCACTTGAAACTGCAAAGATGTACCAAAGAGATGGTGGAGAGAAAATATTTAAGTCAATGATATAGTTTTTGAATTTCAAATACCAGAGAAACAAAATAAATTAAGCTGCTTTCATTTGATTTTCCCAGCCTGACTGGACCCAGATGCATTCATTATGTTTACCAAAGTAAACTTTATATTAAGTGAACAGATCTTAAGTATAAATTACCACCGAAATTTTCCTTGTGCTCCCTCCATTCTCACCCACATCCACAGGCAACCATTGTTTTGATTTCTATCATCATAGATTAGTTTGGTCTGTTCCTAAACTTCATATAGATGCAATCATAGAGTAGGTTCACTTTGGTGTCTGACTTTTGTTCAACATGATGGTTTTTGATAGTCATTCATATTATTGTCTATATCTGTACTTCATTCTTTTTTATTGTTGGAAAGTATCTTCTTGTGTGACTATGTCATAATTTGTTTATCCATTTTTCTATTGTTGGATATTTGGATTATTTCTAGGTTAAGATCAATGAATGTTTTCATTTCTCTTCAGTTAATGCCTAATTGCTGGTTCATTGGGTAGGTATGTGTTTAACTTCATAAAAAGCTGCGAAACTTTTTCCCAAAGTGTCTGCTCCATTTTATACTCACTAGCAATGCATGTGAGTTCCAGTTGCTCCACATCCTCACCCCCATTTGGTATTGACAATCTTTTTAATTTTAAACATATTGGTAGGTATGTCTGAATATCACATTGCCATTTTAATTTGCCTTTCCCTGATGAATGGTGTTTGACCATCTTTTCATGTGTTAATTGATCACTCACGTATCTTCTTTTGTGAGATGTCTAGTCAAATCTTTTACCCATTTCTTGGCCCTGTCTGGTGTAGCTCAGTGGATTGAGCACGGGCCTGCGAACCAGAGGATCGCGGTTCGATTCCCAGTCAGGGCACATGCCTGGGTTGCAGGCCAGTTCCCGGCAGAGGACACACGAGAGGCAACCATACATTGATGTTTCTCTCCCTCTCCCTCTCTCCTACCCTTCCCCTCTAAAGATAAATAAATAAAGAAAAATCTTAAAAAAAAAAAAATCTTTTACCCATTTCTATATATTGGGTTTCTTTTTTTTTTTATTGATTTGTAGAAGTTCTTTATATATATTCTATATACAAATCCAGATCTGTGTATTACAAGTATGTAAATATGTATGTCAGATTTATGTATTACGAATATCTTCTCCTGGTCCATGGCTTGTCTATTCATTTTCTTAAGAGTGTCTTTTGATGAGCAGATAATTTTGATGAGACCCAACTTATCAGTTTTTATCTTTATGGTTACATTTTGTGTGTGCGTTCTTTCTAATAAATTGTTGCCAACTCTAATCTCTTAATATATTCTCCAAAATGTTTAGGAACTTTCAGAATTTTAGCTTTTATGTTAGGAGTTTTGATTCATCTTTATTAATGTTTGTACATAATATGAGACTGGAGTTGAAGCTCATTTTTCTCCATACATATCTTCACTGAATATATAGTTCAATTTGGGACAAACTGACATCTTAACAATAATAAATCTCCCAATCTATGAATATTCATGAAGGTCTTCTTTATCTCATCAATGTTTTTTAACTTTTCAGTGTAAAATTTTACATATCTTTTGTTATCTTTATTTGTATATTGTTTTTAAATGCTCTTATAAATAGTTCATTTTTATTTTTAGCTGTTTATTGCTCTTTTATAGAAATAAAATTGAATTTTACATTTAACTTTGTATCCAGCAAATGTGCTAAATATTTTATATAGACAAGGAGTTTTTTTTCACTGAGTCCACAATACCAGATGTAAAATTAGAAGAAAATACAAAGTCATGTTTCTCTCAAACCTCAGATATCTTTGCTTGCCAGCAATCAGGAGTCACCATCAGGAGTAAGAGCTGAAAGAAAAGTTTTCATCTAATTCCTGTGGAAAGTAGGCATTAACTCCATTTTATGGAGGTAAATCCAAGGTTAGGGAAGTTAAAGATCTTGCCCAAAGTCTCAGAGTTATGAAGTGATGGAGATGGACACAAACTCCACATCTTTCTGACTCCAGAGCACATGCCGAAACCCCTGCCCTCTAGAGCCCCTTTATTCACTAATAATACTAAGGTGAGTGCCCATCCCCCATGCTGGCTCCCAGGGCCAGAACAGCGACAGGAAAATATGGGTTATCACATCCACCCTCCTTTTCTCTTTTGCCAGCTTCTTTGGTATCTCCCCAACAGTTAAAACTCCACCTGGTAAGGTCCCTCTGGCTGCTAGTGAATGCCACGACGTGTGTCATTTGAGAAATGAAGTCGTCTTTTTTAGTGATCCATAAAGATGTGTCTGGAGATTATTTAAAAAAAAAAAACAAAAAAGAGGTGGCCATTACATTAGAAAAATAGATGTCCTGATCTTCAAGGAAGTTTAAATCAGTACTCAGCACAACAACCCCTAGAATGAATGCAAAATATTGGAGAAAGAAGAGAGGAAGAGATTTAGTCACCGTTGCTGAGACCAAGATATCCTGGAGCAATTTTTGAAACACTAAATCTCAGATCCTGTGATAGCTCAGCTGAATTAAATCCACGTCTTGAAAAGGATCCATTCTCTCATAGGTCACCTGTGGCTCCAGTTTCCCTGGGTGCTTTTATGTATTCACTTTAGCCCTTTCATGAAATGTATCTGCCAAACCAAGAATAACAGAATTATGCAACTCTGGCATTTTGCAGAAGAAACCCTTTGCGTGTAGTATTTTTAAACTATACACCAGAATCTGACTGCCTGGAGTTTGGAAACCAGCTACAATCTTCATTCTTAATTCCCCCAAATGAAGGAGATTATAAAGAAAAATCAAGCTTACCACGAGTATATACAAAAATATATATATGGCCTCAATCCTCCCATCTGTACTGAGGAAAAAAGAAGAATTGAAATTTCATATCTGGGTCTTAGGCCTCAGATTGTCCAAAATGCAACTTCTGGAAGAAGGGATCCACTTTGCTGTTATGATCAAAAGGAACAGAAGTGAGATTTGTGGTTGCCTGGCCCACTCACAGTATGACAGACTTGGGCATGATTCCTGCATTATGTTCTTATTTTATATGTTAAGAAATGATAAGCGTTGTTTCTCACCAGTTGATAAGTGGTTCAGTTTAATGTAACACATATGTTGATCTTGTATCAAAATAAATCTGACCTTTAATTAAGAGCCAACTTGCACTTGGTACAACTCTTTTAGCAAGCAATTTGGCAACACATTTCAGAGCCATAAAAATATTCATAGGCGTTGACCATGTAATCTCACTCCTGGCCATTTCTCCCTAGAGGAATAATCTCTCCACTAAAAAAAGAAGTTATAATCATACAAATAGGTATTGTAATGTTATTCATAGCAGCAAAAATTAGAAACAGTTTTTATTGCCAGTAACAGAAACAGTTAAGAAATTACAAGACTATAATGATAATCATTAAAAAGGAAGTGTTTACCACAGAATTAATAGAAAAATACAAACTCTTATGATTACATTTATTATTTTGTATAACAAATAAACCCAGAAAATTGAAACTAGTTTATTTGAATAGGCGTAAGATTATGCATTTTACTGCCTTTTTAGTTTAAGATTTGTTGCTTAAAGTTGTAATTTTATGGAAGATTTAGTAAGATAGCCACTGACCTCCAGGTGAAGAGCATTGTGTTCGGTTCTCTTACAATCTAAAAGCCCTGCCCTCCACCCCGCTGCCTCTGAGAGTGCTGCCCTTCTGATTGCCTCATTGTTAACAGGCAAATTACTCTTAGATTGTAATTCCTTTATTTTTTTTTCCCCCTTGGGATAGGAACTTTTTTAAAAAATATATTTTATTGATTATGCTATTACAGTTGTCCCATTTCTCCCCCATCATTCCCCTCCACCCTGCACACCCTCTCCCACCCACATTCCCCCCTTTAGTTCATGTCCATGTGTCATAAGTTCTTTTAGCTTCTACATTTCCCACACTATTCTTGCCCTCCCCCTGTCTATTTTCTACCCACCATCCATGCTACTTATTCTCTGTATCTTTTCTCCCTTTCCCCTCCTACTCCCCTGTTGCTAACCCTCCATGTGATCTCCATTTCTGTGGTTCTGTTCCTGTTCTAGCTGTTTCTTTTAGAATGGCTCCCAAGGCCTCGTTGGTAAGGATTCTACATCCTAGTCTCAGTAGTTCATGTCAAGAGCGCTGGGAGTCCCAAACACACGCTGTTTAAAAATTGAGACAAAATGATTCTCAGAAGGCAAATGGTTTAAAATTTCAAATCTCTATCTAGCCCACTGCTAGCCAATTAATTTCCATCCAACATATTACCTATTTCCAGCATAGGAAGAGAAGCACAAAGCCTTAACAAGACAGTTTTTTTTTTCTGAGAATTACTAAGAAAGTAGATGTTTACTTGATTTAATTATTAAAATTAAGCATGTAAAGGTGCTTAATCAGTACTGTTTTGTATGATAATTTTATATTTATATCTTACTTACCTAGTTTCCCCTCAATCTATTTTTTGATGTGTATGGTACAGATTTACTAAAACATTTTCTTCAAAATTCTCTTTGACAATATTTGGATTTGGCTCACTACTGTGTCTCTTCAAGATGGCACTTCCCATTCAGCTTGTCTGTTAAACAGTGTTACATGTTTTTCTTTTCTTCAAATAAGTGTTAAAGTAATAATGTAATGTGATTATGACTTTTTAAAACAAATTTCTGTGTGAAAAGGTTCATATGTAGCAAGGATGAGATATATGATAATCTTGGTCCACATCTGAGTCTTCATGGAGAACAGTTGGTCTCTTGATTTGCCATTCTTTAGGAAAAAATGAGCACCTAGAGGAGCAAACGTTGCCCCCAGGAGGGCAATCAAATTTGGATTATATTGGCGGAGGGGTAAACTGACAAAGTCAGGACTTTGGATGGGCTGCAAATTGAAGATTTTTACATCTATAGGAAAGAGTAATTTTTTATCTCCCACATTTGCTGAGAGGAGTACCCGAATATAGAAGCAAATTATTTTTTAATCTGTTGATGATAATTCAAGTGTGAAAGTTATAGGATCTGCTGGATTTGAAATGTATTTACAACACGCCTGCTATTTATCTGAAAGGACCAGTGCACTCTGGGTTGTTCTTGCAGCGCCACACGAATCAGGTCCGTCTTCACAAGCCAAAGACTTCCTCTCCTCTGAGGGAAAAATCAGCTGCATTAATAAACGCATGATCACATAACTAAGGAAACTCGTGCTGGCAATGGTACCTGGATATTATAAATTGCTCATTTCCTTTCATGACTCTTTAAAATTATGACTACTTGATTACTGGCTTATTTTTAGTTGAAGTTAATTATCTCAGACGGAGCTACTCCAAAGTGCTGCCGCCAGATTCCTAAGTCACGTAGCCAACCACACATCTTGTCAATACAGAGTTAGTGCCTGGCACAGAGCAGGCACTGAGTGTATCTTTGTCAAGTGAAGAAATGAATGCCTAACAGGTTAAAAGTAAAAAGAAGCAACGGAAAACCTCTTGCATTGTGCATGTGTACACATGTGCGTGCACCCCTAAACTGCACAAATATAGACTCAAAAATCTACCTAATAATACGAAAATCTTCCATAAAGCTGATGGTGGATTTCCCCCATAGAAGTCATCCCCCAAATGCCACATCAGTCCAAGGGAAAACCCCATCTGGTCATTTGGAAAATTCTGAGCCATCCCCAGGGAGAAGGAAGATGCATCACTTCTACCCTAAAAGGAAATGAGACCACTGGAAAGGGAAAGCAAGGCACCACGTGAGAAGCCCTGTGACCCTACACAACCTCCCAGCTGCCCAGGAGCAAAGCCAACGTGTGAATCTCAACCTCAAATGCCACCATGAGAGAGAGAATCTAGTGTGTGGCAGGCATCTCAGCCCCATAGCCAAAGTCACACCCTGTTTATTACCACAGCTGTCCCTGCTGTTCTTGGATGGGGACAAGGAGGAGGCCAGCTGAGAACAAAGTCGGAGGGCACAAGAGTGAATTCGGTGCCTGGACCCGCTAAACATTCGAAGAGACTGTTCTTTGCTAGAATTAATCCATTTTAAACTAGAACTTCATTTGATGGCTCTGTTCCTATATTTTTCCAGCATGCCACATGGCTTGGAGCAATTCACATTCATTGTCCCTGTCCTTGACTTTCACCAGGAAGTTACTGACAAAGTCAAGAAACAAGCCAAGAGTTAGAGAACACCAAGTTCAAATAATAATAATAATAATAGAGTGCCGTGAACATGCTATTTTATTCTGAAACAAATGAAGGAAAATTTTCAGCACCTAGTAGTCTATTTCATACCCTTTTTAATGTTTCTGAACACCTGGTTAATTGCATTCCTGAGAAAGGTGACATTTCTGGGGCACCGAAAGAAGGGGGCACAGCTATTTCCCCAATCACATTTCCAACCTGGTGCCAAGAATGTCCAGTTTATTGCTGAAGGGAATTATCTCACCTGAGATCCCCTTGGACTGCCTGCATTTGTTTTATGCTGATTATGCTGAGTCAAATTCTACTGGGCATTTAATCCAGCACCTCTTAACCAAATTCTATCCTCCTGGTCCAACACCTACCTGCCTTCGGGTAATTCACCTGCACAAAAGTGCGGAAACCTCTGTGCCAGTAATGGCCCTGACCTTGGATAAAATATTTGTCCTTCTGGATGATGGTTTTCTTCTCTGTAAATTAAAAGAGTTGTTCCAGTTGAATTCTAAGGTGTGTTTTGACTCAAAGATAGTATGTGCTGTAAATGGTAACATAAGAGACTGCCAGTTACAGTTCATTGTCCATGTACTGGAGGGAAGAAATCACAGCATTTTTTATAGAACTATGGAGAGCTGATTCCAACACCTTCTGTCACCAAAAAAAAAAAAAAAAAAAAAAAAAAGGAAATAGGGCCTATAGAAAAAAAGGTGTCCCAGATAGCAGCAAAACAGGCTGATATCCAAATCTCTTGATGTATTGACACATACTTCTCCAAAACATGGTCCCAAGCACAGTTGTCAAATTTCCTACTGAAAATGGAGGTCTGACATCAGCTAAGGAGTGGAAGAGTCAAGGGCTCCCTTACCTCAGCTCTCCCTGCTCTTTGCTAATATCCTTTCTGGAACTCACCATGTTGCTTTGTATTTAGTTGGGTGCAGATTTAAACAACACGCAGACACAGACATGCACACATGATCACCCACACTTTAGACTGTGAACTCTTTGAGTACTTTGTCCACTCCAAAGTGCTTTACATATGGTAGACACCCAATAAATGCTTACAGGATGTCTCTGTATGTATGGGGGGGGGGGGTGTAAACCAACAACTGACCCTTCCTCTACTCCGTGTTCTATTCCCCTTCCCAATTTTGCCCCAATAGCCCGTAAACACAAACCACTGATACCTATACAGATATCACAGAGGCAGCCTTATTACTGGAGAAGCAGTAGATCTCAGCATACAGGATACCCTGGTGAAGGTGCACTAGCAAATATGGATTGAAATAAAGCCAAAATGAGGCTTAAGCCTTTGGAACCACTGGGACAAACATGGGTCAATAAAGAGACTAAGCATACAAAGGACCACAGCTGCCTAGGCAGCCACGCAGGCACCCACAGAGCAGACAAGTGGGCTTGTCCCCTGTCCCAGTTTGCTTGTGCATCACATAACACCAGACACCACAGAAGACATCTGCTGTCAACCAATCCAGGAGGCAGCAGTGGGGGTGAGGGTAGCGGGGAAGAGTTCAGGTTTGTGAGGCTGCTGCCCAGGACCCAGATCCACTTAATGCCTGACCTTTCCTAGTCACTTAGCAGCTCCTCTTCCTTTGAAGAAGAGGCTTGAAGCAAGGGAGAGGGGGAACAAATAGAAAGAAACCAAGAGACCTCACCATAATACTTCCTTGCACAAAAATATCAAGATAGAAAAACAGATTATCCACCTTGAGAATTAAACAATTATTTAAATTGTAAAAAAATTAAATCAAATAAAAATATAAAATAAGATTCTTTTTAGACAGAATACTACTTATATTGTTGTCTTGGTTTTACAAAATGAAAGCTACTAAGAATATTTAGATGATTCATATGAATCCATTATAAATTTTTAGTTTAAATAGTATCTTTTTTCCTTTATAGAAGTAATACATGATTGTGCCAGAAAACGTGGAAAATGTAAAAACACAGCAAGAGGAAAAGAATTAATTGCCCATAATCCCAACCTTCTGGCAGCAATGACTACTAACAAATGTATTTTTTCTGCATATTTTTTAGAGTTATAGTTATATAAGTGTAAATCTTAATTTAAAAATAGCATATATATTTTCTGATAAAAGCTATATGTAGTCGTTGTAAAAAAAAAAAAACAAACCACAAATACAGAAAATAAAAATCACTCTAAAATCAACAATTGGCATATTATTCTGTTGCTTTATAAAGAGATGAAAAGTTTTGCTTTATAAAGAATCAGGGACTCTTACAATAGTCCCTGATTTTGAATCTGCAAAGCAATTATAGTATAAAATTATACTTCTGAGGTAAATTCACTCTCCTGTGAGAAATTATTCTGAAAACTTTTTAGACAACATCACTTCTTAAAATCTCTTATATCCGTTGTCTATACAACACACCTAGAAGGAGGTGAAGATTATAGCCAATCCAATGACAAGGTCCTAGTGGATTGTCTGGGTTATCATCTTAATTGATTATAATCTTAATTGCTTATAGCCCAGAGATGGGAGGGCTTTAAAACTAAAGTTTAGAAGCATACCTTTACTTGGGTCATAGCTAAGCTTTTAGCAAATAATAGCAGGTATTATTAAGAAGCTCTAAGGTGGTGGTCTCAGCCTCATCTATGCATTATATAATCACCTAGGGAGCATCAACATTTTTAAAAGCAGGTGATTCCAGTGCACATTCAAATTGAGAACCCTGCTCTAGGGAAAAAATATTGCACCCCCAACCCCAATAATGCCTAGAATGTATAGAATGTCCTTCACCTTGAGGGCCAAAACATGTCATACACTTGTCCCTCAATGTAGATTAGAGATAACCATAAACAAGCTGTGTTTTTTTGATTTCCAATTATATTATGTTTTCCTAATTTTATTGTAAATGTATTCTTTTCCAAACATACTTAACCTGAGTCTTCCATTGTAAAATTGCAAGGAATATTTTTAAATGTACAAAACTAAGTCCATTTTAATTCACCAAAGTATGTACTATGAGGTCTGTCCAGAGATTGTTAAAAAAGTCCAGCCATTGTTAATATAATGATAATGATTTAGACAACATCAGTGTAACCTGGTAGGCCAAGGAGAGTGGACTGGAATGCACATGTGTGAACAATGATGACTTCACTGTACTAGTCAGTGGGGGTGGTAGATGTCATTGAATGAGCATGTGTACAAATCTGCATCAAATTTTGCATTAAACTTGAACATTCTGCTGTGGAAACTATTCAGATGACTCAGAAAGCTTTTGGAGATCATGCAATGAGTGCAGTACAAATAAAAGGTGACAAAAAACGCTTCAAAGATGGTCGAGAATCTGTTGAAAGTGATCCATATTCTGGAAGGCCTGCAACAAACAGAACACCTAAGAATGTTGAAGGTGTATGGGCTGCAATCAACGGAGATCCATGACTGGCAGTGTGAGAACTAGAAGCTGATCTGGGGACTCTAAAAACTACCGTGTCTGAGATTTTGACACAGGATCTTGGCATAAAATGTGCTGTGGCAAAATTCCTTCCATGGCTTCTGCTACCAGAGCAGAAGGAATACCGTGCTGCAGCTGGGAGAACTGCGTGAGGTCCCAAGGTGCCTACTTTGAAGAGGACTGAGGCATCATTGTCCTATGTGCAACATTTCTTGTATCTTCTTCAATAAATGTCTCTATTTTTCATACTGCACGGCTGGATACTTTCTGGACAGTCCCTGCTGTTTAGCTGTTCTCTACTTCACATCATATATAAATTAAATTGCATATAAATTAAAAACTTCAAAGTAAAAGACTGCTATAAAAAACTGCAGAACAGCTCTGACTGGTGTGGCTCAGTTGGTTGGGCATGATTCCACAAAGCGAAAGGTCGCCAGTTCAATTCTCAGTCAGGGCACACGCATAGGGTGCAGGTTTGGTCCCTGGTTGGGGTGCGTACAAGAAGTGACGCGTCAATGTTTCTCTCCCTCTTTTTCTCCCTTCTCCTTTCTCTAAAAAATAAATAAATGAAATTTTTAAAGCACAGAACATTTGGAAAATATATAAGCAATTTTGGGATGGGGAACCCTTTTTAAGTACAGTAATAAGGCCAGAAACCAGAAATGTGAATATGAACTGATTTAACTACACAACAGTGTGATTAAGCTGTAAAACTTTTCTATGCACAATACAATAAATAAAGCTAAAAGATATATGAAAAGCAAAGAAGGACTATTTGTAATATACAGGGTCCAGCAGAAGTAATGCCTGCTTGAGTGTGGTTGGTAGGGTAATAATATAGGTATAATAATTTATAGTTTTAATTGAACATTTCACTTAAAATGTCATATTTTGTTCTTGAGTGTGATATTGTTATGTTACAGAATTACATGCTTGTGATTTTGTAATAAAAACAGGGTATTTGTGCTGGACCTTGTATACAGGTGTATAATTAATATACTTATGTATAAGAATGTTTAAATATTCTTACAAATTAAAAAGGCAAAGACCACCAATGCAATAGAAAAATGTGAAAAGTCCAAAACTAAGCTATTCATAAACAAGTATAAACAACCAAAATATATAAAGGTAGAGGTTCAATCTCAGCAAGAAAACAATCGAAATAGTAAAGAAATGTTTGGCCACTTGTGAGACAATAAGAATGACTTGATTCTTTTGGTGGAGATAACCCCAAAATATCCTTTGCCGAGACTCTACTTATCAATATTTTGCCACATTTGTAACATCAAATAGATACCAAAGAACAAGTTGCATACATCATAATACATTGTGTGTATTTACTCTTTAATATTATATGTGTATCTCCATTTTAATCTTTTAATTATCCTGTATAAGAATTTTTTTCTGCCATCAGGTAAAAAGTTAATAATTTAGCTCAGCTTGTTAATTATGTTAGTGAGTATCAGAGCCACAAAACTATTCTGCAAAAGAACTTCCTTGGTCATCATGATAACACTTATTAAATAACTGTGAGTGATATCTGGCAAATTGACAGACGTGGCCTCTTCTATCTGAGAATTTGGCCTCTAAAACATGACCACAGCCAATAAACTTGTAGCCATACATAAAAAACTGTATTTGAATTCCAAGAGTGTACTAGAGGATCAGTTTATCAAGGAGCAGACTGCAAGCCCATAAATACACACACAGATGCACATGCATATTTGAAGAAGCTAGGACACTCCCAGTAAGTAATGCTAAATACTTTGAAAATTAAAACCCGAGGTGTCTAATTTTACAAATGTGCAAACTGCTAAAGGGAAATAAGATTCTGCTAAGGGTAAAAGGATAACAGAATCAGCAAGAGTACATGGGAATGTGGCAGGGATGGGGTTGTGGGGGAGGAAGGAGTCCTAAGGAAAGAGCATGCAGTGAATGTTGAGTTTGTATTTCCCTGTGCTAAGGAAACTCCATTTGTCCAGAAGAAAGAGAATCAGCTGCTGTGTTTGGACATTGGCTATATATATGGTGTGTTTGCACATATGGCACAGATCATGTTTAAATAAATACCAAAAATACCTACCTTAAGCAGTCATGGTCTAATAATACATAAGCACCATTGAATTTAGTCTAAAGATACACCTTAATTGCATTGATATCAACGTCAATTTCAAATTTTTAAATTATCACTACTTCCCAATTTTTTAACTTTTCACAAGCTGAGGAAGCTAATCTAATGACTTATGTTCGCTGAGGTTCTGGTGTTCCTTTCAGTACATGTTGAACATGTAAAAAATTATTATAATCATAAGCTCTACCAACCCGAACAAAAATATTTCAATACAAATTTCTAGCTATAATTCAGAGACGGGGCTTTGACAGGGTTTCCATGTCTTGCCTTCACTTATTTTTGGTCTATTATCATATATATATATTTGCTTTTTTTACTTGGAAACAATTTGAACTCACAAAAAAAATGCAAGGGAACTCGAAAATTATCTTTTATCCAGATTACCAATTGTTAACCTTTTGCCAATTTTGCATGCTCAGTTTCTTGCTCTCTCCAAACATATATTGAAGTATATGTTGCATAAATATATCATAATACATCACATCCTTTCACTCCTCAGTACCATATATGCATCTCTTAAGAACACAAATATTGGAACTTCCAGTCAAGATGGTGGCACAGGCCGATATGGCTCACCCTTTTGCATAACCACATCAAAATTACTACTAAAATATAAAACAACCTTTGCTCAGAACTGACAAAAATCAAGTTGAACTGAAGTCTGACAACTATGGAACTAAAGAAACCACATCCATCCAGACTGGTAGGAGGAGCATAGACATGGAATGGGCTGGTCCCACACCCCTGTGTGGTGGATAAAGATTCAGTGGGGGGGAATCTCAAGAACAGGGAGTTTCAGCCCTACACCAGGCCCCCTCAGCCCAGGGTTCCAGTGACGTAAAGATAAGTCCCCACAACTTCTGGCTGCAAAAACCAGAAGAGATTGAGTCACTGGAAGAAACTTCTGGAGCCCCAAGCAGTTCCTCTTAAAGAACCCACACACAGACTCACCTACTCAGACTCACTCCCTCTGGGCTCTGGTACTAGGGAGGTGGCTTGAGGGGCACCAGTGATGTGCAGAGGGAGGCTGTAGTGTCTGGCATCAAGGTGAGCACAGGACATTGTCCATTTTCTGGGTCCTCCACCCACAGAGTCGGCAGGCAAATGTCCTATCTAAGATTCCATCAACCTGGCTAAGACTGTTTGACCCACTTTAAAGATCCCCAGAGACTCCACCCCACTCAATTTATAGGCCCACCCAAGCTGCTTTTTCATATGAATAGCTTGTCTTAGCTTACGCTTCACAACTTCCTAAATCCTTTCAAACAAGCAGCAGCTGGCCTCAGTGAGCCCCAGGCCCAGCACTAGCAGCAGCCAGCCTACATTCACAGCTTGGCTTCTCTTGGAAATCTCCAAGTCCAGCACAACCAGCAGCCATCTCAGATTACTTTATAGTTCAGGAAGGGTGGCCCCAGGTAAAATACAGGTGGGGGCTGACCTTGGCCTGCCCCACCCAGGAAACCCCAGGACCAGTACACCCACTGGACAGCTGTTAACCACATCAGAGCACGACCACCCTGCCCCTGCACAGATTGATCCTCCATGGAGGGTAGAGGTTGGTGGTAAGGGGTCACAGTCAGTCCTTGCAGCTGACTGACCTGGATAAATACCTCCTATTGACATGCCAACAGTAATCAAGAATCAACTACAAGAGGAGGGTATACTCAGCCCACACAAAGCATGCATCTGGAGTACCCAGTTTGGGTTATAGGGGAGTCTGTGCCATTGGACCCTACAGGACACATACTACATTAGGCCACACTACCAAGACAGGGAGCCTTAGTGACTCTACCTAATATATAAAAACAAGGACAGGGAGGCTGCCAAAATGAGGAGACAAGGAATCATGGCCCAGATGAAAGAACAGACCAAAACTCCAGAAAAAGAGCTAAACAAAATGGAGGTAAGCAGTCTATCAGATGCAGAGTTCAAAACGCTGGTTATAAGGATGCTCAAGGAACTTAGTGAGGACCTCAACAGCATAAAAAAGGTCAGTTAGAAATGGAGGATACACTAATTGAAATGAAGAACAATTTACAGGGAAACAACAGTAGAGTGCATGAAGCCGAGAATCAAATAAATGATTTGGAACATAAGGAAGACAAAAACAACCAATCAAAACCAAGAAGAAAAGGGAATCCCCCCAAAACGAGGATTGTGTTAGCAGCCTGATAACAAAGTGGGACAACTTCAAGTGTTCCAACATTCACATCATAGGGGTGCTAGAAGAAGAAGAGAAAGATAAAGAAATTGGAAATCTACTTGAAAAGATAATGAAAGAAAAATTCCCTAATTTGGTGGAGAAAATAGACATACAAGTCCAGGAAGCACAGAGAGTCCCAAACAAGATGCATGCAAAGAGGCCCACCTGAAGACACATTATAAATAAAATGCCAAAGGTTAAAGATAAAGAGATGGAAGGGAGGCTGTGGGTAAGCAGGTGGGAGGTGAGGGGATTAAGCAGTACAAATAGGTAGTTACAGAATAGCCATGGGGCTGTAAAGTACTGTATAGGAAAGAGAGTAGCCAAAGAACTTACGAGCATGACCCGTGGACATGGACAAGGGTGGCAGGATGGCCTGAGGTAGTAATAATGTGTCACTAAACAATGAATGGGTCAACAATGAGATTAAGGTAGAAATCAAAAAATACCCTGAAACAAATGATAGTAACATGTTATTTAGCCTCCATGTCTTTGTGTATTTTTCAGTTTTTTTCTTGTGATTAGTTCTAGTTTTATACCATTATGGTCAGAGAAGATGCATGATATGATTTCAACCTTATTAAATTTACTGAGACTTGTTTTGTGTCCTAACATATGATCTCTCCTAAAAGTATTCTATGTGTACTTAAAAAGAATGTATATTCTGCTACTTTGGGGTGAAATGCTCTGAAGATATCAATTAAATCCGTTTGATAGAGTGTGTCATTTAAGGCAGCTGTCTCCTTGTTCATTTTCCTTCTTGAAGATCTATCCATTGATGTCAATGGGGTGTAAAAATCCCCTATTATTGCTGTATTACTGTCATTCTCTCCCTTTATGTCTATCAATGTTTGCCTTATATATTTACGTGCTCCTAAGTGGAGTACATAAATATTTACTAGGGTTTTATGTTGGATTGTTCCCTTTATCATTATGTAGTGTCCTTCTTTGGCTCCTGCTATAGCCTTGGTTTTAAACTCTATTTTGTCAGGTATAAATATTGCTACCTCCTGTTTTTTCCCCTTTCCATTTGCATGAAATATCTTTTTGCATCCTTTTTAATTTTAGTCTGTGTGTATCTTTCATTATGAGGTGGATCTCTGTAGATAGCATACTTTTAGGTCTTATTTACTTATCCATTCTGCTACCCTATGTCTTTTGATTGGAGCATTTATGCCATTTAGATTTAAGATGATTATTGATAGGTACACATTTATTGTCATTTTCTTCTTTTAACTATGTTTCCTCCTCCTCCTCCTCCTCCTTCTGGCAGGCCCTGTAACATTTCTTGTAACACTTATTTGGTGGTAACAGTCTTCCTTCAACATTTTTTCTCTAGGAAGCTCTTTGTTTCTTCTTCAATTTTAAATGATCGTCTTGCTGGGTAAGGCAGTCTCAGTTGTAAGTTCTTTCTCTTCATCATGAACGTTCATCAAAAACATTTAAATGTTTCATCACAATCCCTACTGACCTGAAAAGTTTCTGTTGAAAAATCAGCTGGCAGTCTTATGGGAGTCCTCTTGTAGGTAACTGTCTTCCATTTGCTGCTTTTAAGATTCTCTCTTTGTCGTAACCTTTGATTTTTTAAATTATGATGTGTCTTCATGTGGGTTTCTTTGGGTTTGAGATGCACTGCATGTCCTGAACTTTTGTTTTTTTCTTTCTCCAGGTTAGGGAAGTTTTCAGCCCTTATTTCTTTAAATAGGTTCTCAATTGCTTGCAATCTCTCTCTTCTCCTTCTGGTACCCTTATGACATGAATGTTATTATGTCTCATGTTATCCCAAAGGTCTCTTGAATTATATTCAGTTTTTAAATCCTTTTTTCTTTTTGCAGGTCTGATTGTTGTTTTCTGCTATGTTGTCTTCCAAGTCTCTGATTTGATTCTCTGCTTCATACAAGCTACTGTTTATTCCTTCTAGTGCATTCTTCATTTCAGGTATTCTTCATTTCTGATTGGTTCTTTTTTATAGTTCCTATATCCTATTTTAGGCTTGCCAGATTTCTTTTTAAAATTTATTTTAGAGGGATAGGAAAGAAAAAAGAGAGAAAAAGAGAGAGGGAGAGAGAAAGAGGTCTGTTGTTCCACTTATTTATGCATTCATTGGTTGATTCTTGTATGTGCCCTTGAGGTACACGGATCAAACCCACTACTTGGCTTATTGGTACAACACTCTAACCAGCCGAGCTATCTGGCCAGGTAATGTGTTTGCTATCTAAGTTGAAGTTCTGACTAATTTCCTTGAGATTCCATATAACCATTATTTTGAATTCTATATTTGGTAAATTGCTTGCCTTCATTACATTTAGGTCATTTTCTGGAGACTTCTCCTGTTCTTTCATCTGAGGCATGTTTCGTTGTCTTCCCCCTTCGGCTGCCTATTTGTGCTTATTTCAATGCATTTGGCAGATGTAATATGGCTTCCAGTTTTGGTAAGATGGCCTTATGTATTTAGTAGCTGTCCTGCGGGACCTAGTGGCACAGTCTCCTTGATCACCTGAGCTGTGTGCTCCAGGAACATGCCTTTTGTGGTTTATTTGGACACTCTTTTTGTAATTAAATCTTGATTACTATAGGTCCATTGGTGAGTGGAGTCAACCCTCAGATTGCTTGACTAGGAGGATCAACCCCAACCATAGTGTACAAGGTGTTGTCAGGGTGTTGACCACACAAAGTAGAATTTGCCTCAGTAGACTCTGGTGCCTACTGAGATCTCCTTTGGGATGAACTACTTGTGAAGTTAATTGTATCCTGCTCTGATTTTCTGTATTCTGCCCAGACCTCAGCGAGGCGGGATTGGGGGGATGGGCCACCAGGAGCCCAGAAGGTGGGGCTAGCAGATCTCCCATGGTGGGGACGTGCCAGTCAGGTTCATGGGAAAGTGGGGGAAATGGCCCTTGCTCCAAAGCCACACCACAGTCACTGACATTCCCTGAGTCTGCCCAGACCTTTACAGCACAGTCCAGGCAACTGACTCTTCAATAGGGCATGAGCTCCACAGGGCTGGGTGACAGGGAGTCCAGAAGGTCGGGCTATTGCGTTCCTCCAAGTTGATGTGATAAGGAGGTGAGTGCTCACCCACCTTTCTTGGTGGTGTGGGATGCTCTGTGGTGTGGGAGAGAGACTCAGCACAGGGTCCTGTTGGCTGTCCCTTCAGCTCTCTCCCCAAAGGCACAAACTCCAGTCTCTCTTCACACGACACTAGTCTGCTCTGCCCTCCATCTGCCAGAGCCCAGGATGAGTGGCTATGAGCAAGATTTTGTGCATTGGCCCCTTAAGAGGTAATATGTGTCTCTAGCAGACAGCTGTCTCTCCCTGGCAGACAGAATCCCTGCTGAATTGCATAGCTAGATGTCATGTAAGTGCCTGTCCCAGCTCTGGTACTCTACGCTGGGAAGGCCAGCATGGGGTTCAGATCCCACACTCCTCAGGAAGAGCCTTTGCAGGTGAGAAGGGCCTCTGGAATCTCAGCTGCCACCCATGGGAGCAGGGCCAGCCCTTTTCATGTCTCCATCCTTCCTATTAGTCTTCTGTAAATCCTTGACTTCTGTAAATCCTTGGTTCTAAGATTTCTGTTCAGTTTGTCTTCAGCTGGTTATTCGGGTTGACTGTTCTATATTTTAGTTGTAATTCCAGTTTGATCCTGTGAGGAGGTAAGCATTAACACCCACCTACTTGGCCACCATCTTGGATCTCTCATGACATAAATGTTCCTCAGTTTGAGTTTGTTGTTTTCTCATGACTAGATTCACATTATAGCATCCACAGCTAGAATATCACATTTAAGTGATATTGTGGCTTTCTCAGGACATCCCGTACAGAGACTGGTTATGTCTTTTGTCCCCTTACCGGTGATGTTAATTTTGTATCCCCAGCCAAAGGGTCTTTCTGCTTATCCACTGTACATTACTATTTTCCCTATTGCTATAATATAATGAGCAATCTGTGGGGAGACATCTGGAAAACCATGCAAATATCTTGATCCTCCTCAAACTTCCCCCCTAGATTTGTTGTGCATTAGTGATACTTGCCCAAACCAATCTTTACTATGATGGTTACTGGTGATTTTCCAGTTCTTCTTCTCCCTGCTGATATATCTACACGCTTTCTGTTATAAGAAAAAGCTCTTACTTCTTATCTATCTGTTTATCTATCCTCCTCCTACCTACCTACCTACCTTCCTAAGCTATCTCTTTACTATATGAGTAATAACTCATGATTTCTATTTTATTCAGTGGGTTGTAATTCATTACTGTCTTTACTTATTTTTATGCTCAAATTGTCAGATTTGGCCAGGAGGAGAACCTCTGAACTGTTTTCAAGGGGGCTTTTGACATTATCCCATCACTTTTTTGAGCACTTCCTTAGTATTCTGTCACAATAAGATGTTTCAGATTCAACTCTTATAGTCCCTAACACAGTCTTGAAATAAGCTATTTCTTCAAGGAGTCCTGCATCATTTTAGTGGGAATGCTACTTAGAAAGCAAGATTTGGGTGCTAGTTGTGCTCAGTACTATTAGAGTGTAGCAGAAACACATGTAGATAGATGGGTGACAGATGATAGACAGATGATACGTAGATAGATGAGAGAAAGACAGACAGACAGAGACAGAGACAGAGAAAGGGACCTGAAATAATCAGTTTACACTTTCAATTCCAAAATCCATTCAACCCCACAGCATTTTTCCTTGCCCTTTCCTATCTTGTATTTGTATCCTTAAGGCTTCACAGTAAATATCCTGGTTTCTGAGATTCTCAATCCATTTTTTCATTTACTTATTCCTAAAATACGGAGAAAATAGTTTTAGAATAGTTAAACCTGTAATAATCCAAAAAAAAAATCTACCAAAAAAAGAGTTTGAGATTTGTTTGTGGTTTCTTTTCTCCCTTAGACTGAGATATATAGTATCTCACATGGTATCTGTATAGTATGCTTTTATAGTCCTTGTAAAAGGACTGTATTCCAAAGTTATTTGGGAGAAACTTCCACTTTTACTAAGATGGAATAGACATACTTTTATTCATTCCTTCTGTTCAGTTCAACTAAAAACCTTGGACTTACTGCATAGAACAAGCACAAGGAGAGTCTGAAAGGTGAAGAGCGGAGAGACAGTCAGAGACCTCAAGACCTGAGAGACGACGTGACAGCGAGTGAGTTCCCTGGCTTTTCTTTTTGCATACATGCACTCAAATCAACACACGGGTGGATGTGTGTCAAACACAGTCATAAATAATTTATGCTACATAATACCATAATCAATGATTTGCGATATATAAATGTCATACATAAAGGAAGTATTTATCCATTCTTATTTTCTTGGGAGTTTTTATTAGCAATGAGTGTTGAATTTTTTCAAAGGCTTTTTCAGAACTATTAATATGTTAATATATAGCTGACCCTTAAACAAAATGGATTCGAAGTATGCAGGTTCACTTATATGCAGTTTTTCAACTGACAATTTAAAAAAACTTGCAGAGAGCCACTAAGCCTAAAATGGACATGGCATCGACAAATATGGGACTGCACTGCAAATGCACTTTCTCTTACGATTTTCTTAATACCATTTTCTTTTCTCTGCTTTGTTGGAAGAATACAGTATGTGATACATACAATATACAAAAGATGTGTTACTTGACTGTTTAGGTCATTGACAAGGCTCCCAGTCAACGGTAGGATACTAGTAAAGTTTTGGGGAACTCAAAAATTTTACATGGATGTTTGACCTTGCAGGGGCTTAGCACCCCTAACCCATGTTTTTCAGGGTCAGGGGTCGGTCGTGGTTTATTTTAGTACATTTCCTAATACCGAACTATCTTGAATTTTTTTATAAACCTTCTTGGTCATAAAGTTTTCTTAATGAAGTCTGTTTGCTTACATTTTATATTGGACTTTTCACATCAATATTCACAAATGATATTCATGTGAAATATTTTCCTTTTTAATTGTCTTTTCGGCATATTAGTGTTATAGTGGTCTTTAGATATTAGTGCTATACTTGCTTCATAAAAAGAATTTGGAAATTGTCCTTCATTTTCTCTGAAGTAATTTACAGAGCTCTAAGACTATCTGTCTCTTTGTAGAATTCCCCTACGACATCATTTGGACCTAGTGCCTTCTGTGAGCTAGTTCCTTGCTAACTTCCTTTAATTCTGTTATAACTCACAGTTATTAACTATCGAACCAAAACCAAAAACAAAAATGAACTAAGCAAACAACTAAAACAGAAACAGAATCACAGAAATGGAGATCATGTGGAGGGTTATGCTTTCTAGCAACACCTGTGCACATTTTGGTAGATTGTGTTTTCCTGTGAAATGATGCATTTCATCTAGATTTTCTAATTTATTTACATAAAGGTATGCAAAGTAGTCTTCTATAATTTTTAATATTTTCTGTATATTAAGTTATTTCTCTCTTGTCATTTTATATAGTATATTTGTGTATTTCCCTTTTAAAATTAAATTTGTTAGTGGTTCATCTCTCTTGCTGACTTTTTTAAAACACAGGATTTTGATTTATTTTATATATTTTTTATATTTTCTGCCTCATTAGTGTCTACTGCTACTTCATTGTTTACTTCCTTGAGATTCTTTTTGTTTATTTTCTTCTTCTTTTTCTAAGTTTGGTTTTCTTTAATTTAATTCAGTAACTTTTATTTTTATTCATTTTTATTTTATTGACATGTTTTTGCCACTATGGATTTTCTGCTGATCATTGTTTTAAAAGTACTTCATTAATTTTTTAATTTAATTTTACTTTTTACTTTTCAATTACAGTTGACATTCAATATCGTTTTATTTATTATTTAACTTTTTTCTTTTATTGATTCTAGAGAGAGGAAAAGGGCGGGAGATAGAGAGGGAGAGAAATAGTGATTGGTTTCCTCTTGCACATGCCCCAACCGGGGACTAAACCCACAACCCAGACATGTGCCCTGACTGAACCAGCGACCTTTCAGTTTGCAGGACAATGCTCAACCAACTGAGTCATACCAGCCAGGGCCATTATTATTTTCATATTAGTTTCAGGGTCTCATTAGTTCTTTTATATAGAATTTTAAATTATCACTGTTTTTCAAAAATTCTGAAATTTCTGCTTATATTTTAGCTTTTATCTAAAAGTTGTTCAATGGCAAAAAAATTTTTTTTTTTAATTTCTAGGTGGGACTTTCTACCTGGTGGGTTAAAGATTGCCATACATTTTTACACGCCTCCATTGACAAGTGGGGTTTATTTACCTTTCCACTTTAACTCTGGACTGGCCTGTAACTACTTAGATCAATAGATTATGTTCTTCTAGTTGTGTCTTTTAAGATGACTGTCAGTTTCTGCTTTGTTCTCTTGAATCCCTGAACCACCATGTAGGAGTCTGACGACTCAGCTAGGAAGACCGTGTGCAGGGGCCCTGAAATGAGACAGAAGGGGTGGGACCCAACTGAACCCAGACTTCTGCTGTCCCCACCAAGGCACCAGATATGTGACTAGAGAAATCCCCTGGAAGTGTATCCTCCCAGCTAATAACATAGGAACGGAAATGAATAATTCAGCTGAGCCCTTTCCAAATTCTCCCCCAACAAGCAATCACAAAATGTAATGTTTAAAAGCACTAATAGACTACTTCAGTGAAAAGGGGAAAAAAAGGTCATTGATGTCTTTCATCCTGGGAAAACAAAAGTAGGTAAGACAGAAACCCCCAGAGTGGAGTGTGTCACAATGCACTTTCGATGACCCCAGGCTGCTGAACCCAAATTTCTGACTGTAGAACCCAGGAGTCTCCCTTTTAACCACCCAAGCAGATGCTCCTAACACAGTGTTATGTGCTGCACAAAGCTAATCTGGTCTCCCGGAGTCTGTGCTGCATATTCTTAAACCTTTTTTTTGCATAATTAAGTTTCTAGATGCTAGCTGATCATAGGTGCCTTCCTAAGGAAACTGTGTAGATTTGACACCCCAAATTAAACCTGCCCCTATAGAAATGGCTTAGTAATACAGAGCATGGAGGGACTCAGACCTTCTTTGACATAACTACTACTTACGTTAAAGTAACTTAATGCTAGCATTTTTAGCAAATTACATAACTCTCTTAGTTCATAGAGTGATACTAATCAACTAAAGTCACAGATGTTTTTTCATTCAAACACCCATATTTGTGGTAAACCGAAAGACAAAATTTATAGTTATCCCTATTAGATTTAATTTTGTTAATATGCCATCTCATTAAGGTAATTTTCAAAATTTGGTTTCCTCCCCTAGCATATCGGCGTGTCCATAGTTGGCTTTATACAGCACGAGATAGTCTCCGACGGAGAGCCACAGGTCTCTGTCCTTTATTCCACCTGCGGTTTTATAACTGGCTTGGGTGAAGATAGGCAGAACGCCTCGGGGAATACGTGCCAAGATCGTCAAAGGCACAGAAATGTCAGTGTTACCTTAAGAAATGAGATTGGTTAGAGAGAGGGTTATTTTATATTTTTAAAAAGCATGGCATAATATGGAAATTCCCATAGTTTTCAGTTACGACACAATGATTCAGGGACATGTCTCTCTGCTGGCAGTCACCGAGGACAACCGCCCTGGTTTCTCCAGGTGACATGTTCACTTTCCCCTTCCACTCGAATATTCTAAGAGACCTTGTCTGTTTTCATGTCATCTGCAGAGTTAGAGAGTATATATCCATTCATTTATTTATAAAAATGCTAAGTAAAATAGGGTATAGACATCTTACTGCATACTTTCTTAATGTCATTTAAAACCATTACATACTAGGAGGAGGCAACCCATTTTAGTCCAAGTCAAGACAACTAACAATTGCTGGCTGCCATTTGATTTTCCAGCAGTTTTGTAATCTATCTGCCTAGTAATCTCATTTAAAAAACATATTAGTTTTTCAAGGCTTCTCCCTAGTTGTCATGTGTTGGCTGCTAATGATCATAACATTCCTTTTTGCATGCTCAATTATGGCTGAAAATTCTGTTACCTCCTGATGCCTAACTCCTCTGGCCTCAGTTTAAACACCTTGGTGTTAGTTTACTAATCTCTCATCTATTTTGGGCTAAAATTCCCACTTTTCACAGTTTCTTCTCTATATTCAGTTTAAAAACACATCTAGAAAAGAGAAGGGGGGAAAAAAGCCCAGTTGAATGATTTTGCTACTTCTGTAATATGCTTTCTGTTATCATCTCTAAGCAGTGGAGTTATTATTTCCTTGTTCTTTTTAACTTAGAAAAACACATGCCTTATAGTTCCTTCATCAACTTTATCATTTTTTTATCCTTATTTATTGGGAGCCTTAATTTAAGACACTTTTATAAATAGATTTGCTACATTTTTACATTCATCCTTAGTTACTCTCCCTTCTGTATATCTTTTACACATATGTTTGAAATTTTGGATTACTAGGCAGCCATTCAACTTACCTGAGCTGTCTCCCATTTGATTTGAATTACTTTGCAATTATCCAACCAGAAGTTTGTTGTTGTTGTTTAATCTCCTTTTGTTAGCCATAATCCCTTTTTGAGACTCAAGTTCATGCGTCAAGAACTTTTATTCCTTTGAATTTTTTATGAAAGTGTCCCAAAGTCCAGCATACTTGTCTGATCCTGGAGCCCAAGGTTCACCCTTCTGGCCATCATAAACTCTTAGCTTGGAGTTCTCACTAATTTTGTACATCGCAGCACACCCCCGATGAGAGTCTCCCATGTGACACACCCTCGTGTGTAACCCAAGTTTCACAAACCTCAGGAATATTTTGTCTGCAAGTAAAACATTGGAATCACATTTACTTGTGGCCTATATTGACTCTCCACAATGACACGGTGACACTGACAGACAAGCTGCTGATTACGTAGAATTCCATGTCACTCCTTGTAAGAAGGTGAGAGCAATGATATCATCCAGATAACCTTGACTACATGCAAATGCATGGGTTTTTAGAAAGTAGAAGATTTACAATTTTACTTCTTTCACTACGAGTAATAAATTGCTTGCAACTCACTTCGTGTGCCAAGAGGAGTTAAAGACGACAAAGGTGCTTTCTCCCCTCCACACCACCAACTGGCTTTTCTTCATCAGTCAAAACCAAGCCAAGCCTTACTCAATTTGAATTATGAGAGCAGTCAGTCAGTAATTCATCTCATCAGGATGGTCCAAGTGGTCTTTCCTGACAAAAACAACCTGCCTTGTAGAATTTGGGTGCCATTTGGCTCAGTCATCTATGATGTTCTCCCACAGTCATATACATTATTTAAAATGTGCTAATGTTTTGGCAGTCTCTATATAAGCTTTTTAAATATGGCAGTGAGATTTCATGATGACTTTAGAATAAAGAAACGCAAGTTTTTGCAGTTCTTAATTTAAAATAAGTTGAGCATAACTTGAAGCTAAATAAAAAATTTCTTGTGAAGGATATTTTTCTAAAAAATCCTAACAATGAATACTGATTTTATTAAAGACTTAGATTGCCCTGGCTGGTGTGGCTCAGTGGATTGAGTGCTGGCCTGTGAACCAAAGGGTCACTGGTTTGATTCCCAGTGAGTCAAAATTCATGCACATGCCTGGGCTGTGGGCCAGGTCCCCAGTGGTGGGCATGTGAGAGGCAACCACACATTGATGTTTCTCTCCCTCTCTTTCTCCCTCTTTTCTCATCTCTCCACAAATAAACAAATAAAATCTTTTTAAAATTTTTAAAAATTAAAAACTGTTAGATCATTGGACAATGCGCTCAGTGATGGGAGTGCCAAGGACAAACAGGCTGGAAAGGAAAGGAAATGAAATTCTACAGAACAGGGAAATTTGGGAGTCCCAAGCAAGCCATCCATCCACACTGGTCTTCTTCTAATACGCAGACTATGGGCAAACTAGAATTCTTTTTTCTTTTAAGTGAAGAGCCATTTGAAATGAACATGTTTTTCATTGTCCAGCTGCTTGTATTATAATTTCCACAATGTGTTATATTAAAGCCAATCTATTTCTTAAACAAAATATAAATTTGCTTAGAACTTGCTTTGCAGAATATTTAAGGATCCTGGCACACCTTCATAAATGTGTTGTATATTTTAAAACCTTCAATGTAAAAGGAATATAATTTTTAGTAAAGATGATGAAAACTTAAAAAACATGAAATTATATTTTTATTTTTTAATTGAATTTATTGAGGTGACATTGGTTCATAAAACCACACAGGTTTCAAGTGTACAGCTCAATGAAACATCACCTGCACACGGCATCGTGCTCCCATCGCCGAAAGCAGTCTCTTTCCGTCCCCATTTCCCCCTACTTTGCCCACCTTCACCTCACTCCACCCGCCTTTCCCTCTGGCTATCACCACACTGTTTGTTGTCTGTGTCTGTGTGATGTGTGTATGTGTGTATGTGTGTGTTTTGGTTAATCCTTTCACCCTCTTTCATCCAGGGCCCCAACGCCCCTCCCCTCTGACAGCTGTCAGCCTGTTCCACATACCCATGCTTCTGTTTCTATTCTGCACATTAGCTTATTTTGTTCAGTGATTCCACATACAAATGAGGGCACATGGTATTTGTCTTTTAAAACCCCTTTCCTGTCTAGTCATATGATGAATCCATGGAAGCTGCTCTTTTGGAATGTTAACACATCCTTTATTGGATCTAAAAAAGACTTTCAAAGTTTTTCCTTTATCTAGGAAGTCAAAATATAATGTGGCAAAATATAAACAGCTTAGATGTGGTCTTTGACTACCTGAATGTCTTCAGACAAAGCAGAAGGGGGGGAGAAGAAAGGAGTGGGGAGAAAAGAAGAACGGGAGTGAGGAAATAAGAGTAAATATCAAAATAGTACAGAGATGGTTTTAAAATGAGCACTTAAAATTAGACCCACACAATGTGTTAGCAAATTCATTAGAGTGCAAGTTACTATTTTTTTTTGAAGTGGCCTTACTATTTATCATGTCCTCTTTTTAAACTATTTTTTGCTAATAACTACATTTCTAAGGACAAGGGAAATACTGGATACAACCATATAATGTAGGCATGCGTAGTGGTATGTGGAACTCCGTACTGCTCACTCTCATCTGCTCGGCAGTGGCCATGGCAAATGCCATAAGGCACTTCAAACATGAACGAACATCAAGGCTTAGTGGGTCTTACTAATCTTTCCTCATTGCTCCAAATCTATCTTTTAAAAATCCAGACTTTACTCTTTTGCAACTATTTTCGCATGAATTTATTTTTAAGAACTAAAATATGACCCTAAAATATATTTCTGACTTGTTAAGCACTGCTCTAAAAATTACTTCTCTGCACATCTTCCACAAAACAAAACTCAAGGTCATTTGTCCTTTCAGTCCAGAGGTCTGGTTAGAGTTTTTTAAAACACAATGAAAATCACTCCATTTGTGATTTTTATGGAGGATGTGAAAGTCTGTCTAAAAGTTATCTAAACAAAGGGTCAAGCACACACCCTCAGAGTCTCCATTGTTTGGAAGAAATTTTGGGGTTCTTGTGTGCCTGAGCTATAAAACCTTAGGAATAATACTCTGGTCTGGAACCCTCACTTTTAAAAATCATCCGTGATTCCACACTTGACCCAGAACAAAGCAGCAATTTTTCTGAATCATCTCTGTGCCTTCTCGTCCAAAGTTCCCCAATACTTTGAGACCTCGGGGACAGGGTTTCAAATTGGATGTAAGTCTCTTTTGCCAAATCCTCTTCCCAGAAGGATTCTGATTTACACTGCAGTTTGCAAACTTTGTACAACAGGAAAAAAATCAATGGCAAGACAACAACACAGGCAGTACCGCTCACTGCAATAAGGACAGGCCCGGGAGAAAGACCTTCTTCAACTCTGTCAGTAGAAAAAGTGATGCACTGGTCCTTCTGGGGAGGCACTCCTTTTGGAGAGACACATGCTATGTATTGCCCACCTGGCTCCAAGCCCTCAATGGTTATTTGGTTGTGGCTGGAGTCTGCATTCAGCAGCAGCAGGTCCTCCTCACCATGCTTGGAATACAACACGCTCAGCTCAGGGTTATGCGTGATGTTAACAGTGTTCCACATCAAGGTCACACTTTCTTTGGTCCCACTGACTGCTCTGAGATTTTCGACTGTGGCATTCGTCTCCATAGGCATTGCTTGATCCAATAATGCCAGCTCTTCTTTTTTACTTGCACTAGCTGGGGGAAGCTTACTTCCATTCATTTCCACCTTTAAATTTCTTTTCCCATCTGGATGGAGCTGGAGTGACTGCCGACTGGCCACAGTGGTGCTTGTTGAAATTCTAGTACTTAGAGTTGTAGTTGAAGAAATAGTGGAGGAAAAGAAAGGAGATAAGGAGAAGGAAGCAGCAGAAGAAGGAGACGAAGTGGAAGTAGAAAGAAAAGTCGAAGAAGATAGGGAGAAAGAAGAGGAGGAAGAAAGCCAGGGAGATGGTGGAGAACCAGGTATGGACATAGACCTTCTGGATCCCGTCTGGACATCTTGCTCAGGGTGACCTCCAGGTCTTCTTTCAGCAGTGTCTGGTGCTACGGTGGTTGTGACAACACCAACCACTGTCACAGTAACCACAGCTTCTGATATCCCAGCCAAATTTTTGGCCTTGCACTTGTAATCCCCAGCATCCTTGTAAGAGATGCCTGTCAAGCTTATTATGGACCATCTGACTCCTTCCCCTGGAGATTCCTGAATTACTGGAAGAAGAAAATATAAAACTCTGTGAGGCTGGGGGAAGGAAAAACCAATACGCCAGCTGAAAAATAAGCAACTATTTGGTTCTACAAGCATCCCTTTCCCATAAACCAAGAGGGAAACGGCACACCACAAGTTCCTGATGGCAGACGGTGATTTTGCCATTGCCCACGTGAAGGTCTAGGTCATGCCAGGTGCCGTGAGGACTATATGGGGAGTGGCATTTTGAAAAGACATGAAGCTATAAACCGGGAGACTTGCTCTTAGTAAACTTTTGTCCACTAAGTTGTACATAACTCAGATAAGTCAATTAGTGTCTTTAGGCCTCTGTTTCTGCACTTTTTTTATTTTTTTTATTTTTTATTTTTTTATTTCCCTCCTCCCTCCTCTCTGGTTACTGTTGTTTCTGCACTTTTAAAATCAGGGGATAAGGCAAAAGTGATCTCAAAGATCCCTTCTAATTTTAATACACTGTGATCCTATAAAATGTTTATCACAAGACCTTGATTAAATTTTTCCCCAAATATTTCTTCCTTGTAATAAAATGCTATCTATTGACAGAGGGCACAGCAGGTCACTTTCTGGCCTGGAGAGGTCATAATTTGTATTTTTAATCTTTCATTTTATATTTACTTTATATGAATTAATAAACCATGGATTCTTTTATTTGCAGAATAATATATGGTCTTGGAAAAGTTGGAATTTTACCTTCCTAAACACTAACATGTAACATATGTCCATCCTCTCTTGATTTCTGAAGCTTCCTGAAGAATAATAATACATGAAGCAGTGTCCTAGTTGCCCCAAATTTAACTCACTACCTCAAAGTAAGAACCACTTATGGTCTATTTATAGGAATATTAGGCCTTGATTTTTTATTACATCAGATTTCATTATTTGAACTTTGATTTAATTTAATTTTAAAGAGTTTTAGGAATATATTGCTTTAGTCATCAGAATATCACTATTGAAACTAACGCCAAAGCATTGCCTTGGTCGCAGTAGGATCTGAAAAATCTGACACCAGCATTTCTAAAATTGTACTTTTTGCTTCATAATAATGTTTGCATGTAATTATTTAAAGAATCATTTTAAAATGAGAAACTGGTATGAAAATCCCTTCTGCAGAAATTGTAATGGTTGTAGGATTTGAAGTGAGCGGACCCAAGAAGACACAGCAAGGCAAGGGCCTTATGGGCAATCATCACTCATGCACTGGATCATGTTGTTTTATAAGAAAAATTAATTTCATCTAGGTAATCAGCCAGATAAACAGGAAAACATTAACCAATAAAATGACCTTTCAAATCCCTGTCACCTAACAATCTTAGCATATTTTAATAGAAGTAATCAGCCAACTGAAAATCTCCCAATCCGTAAAGTTAAATACAGATCTTGAAATCACCTTGTTTTAACACAGGCCTGAATTAAGAAAATACCTGTGTGATTAACTGGTGAGCTGTTAGGTCTGGTCCACGTGAGCTGCGGGGTGGGGTGGCCTGTGGCATCGCACCGCAGCAGGACGTTGCTGCCCAGAGCAGACGTGATGTGGGTGGCCGAGGCCATCACCGATGGCTTCAGGCACTGATCCAACACGGCCCGCTGAAATAAAACCCCTGCCAGGCTTTCGGGCTCGCTGCAGACCATCAGCGGATCAAGGAGTACTATGGAGGGGTCAGCCACTTTGGACATTTCGATCACTTTGGAAATGTGACAGTCACAGAACCAAGGGTTGTCTTGCAGACCTAAACCAGAGGGAGGAAAAGGCTGATGAATTTGTTCTCATGGCCTCCATTTACATTTCAGCGTCTTGGAGAAGCAGGTATCCACACCATCTCCTGAAAAACAGAAGTACTCTCAGGAGTGAAATGGAGTCACCTCTCTATCGGTTTTGCCCTGCAATTCAGCCACCAGAATGAACAAATCCTGTCAGTTCCTATCGTTAATGATCACAGCTAACGGTCACTGAGCACTTACTCTGTGCTTTGTTCTAAGCATTTACCTGTATTATCTCATTTAATCCCAACAACCTTATGAAAAGGAGAGTATTCTTATTCTTGCACTTTTTTAAAAATCCTCAGCCAAAGATATCCTGATTGATTTTAGAGAAAGAGGAAGAGAGAAAGAGAGAAACATCAATGTGAGAGAGAATCATCAATTGGTTGCCTCTCGTTTGCACCCAAACAGGGGATCAAACCCACAACCTAGACATGTGCCCTGCCTGGGAATTGAACCCACAACCATTTGGCGTAGGGGACAATATTCCAACCAACTGAACCACCTGGGCAGGACTATTTCCATTTAAAAGGTAAGGAAGCTAAGGTACAGAGAAACCAAATAATTTGATCAAGGTCACATAGCTAATTAGCATCAGAGCCAGTATTTGAATCCAAGTACCTCAGAATGCAATACAGTGATAGAGATACTTCTCGGGTGCTGTGGAAGTACTTATACTATTATAGGTATTATAGGGTGCCCAGAGCACCTAACACAGCCTACAATGTGTCATGATTTTGTGTGATCTGAAGACATTTAAGTAGTACAAGTTCTGTGTAGCAAAAGCATTGAGTGAGATGCAGGCAATGTGAGGAGATAAGATTGGAAAGATTGGCAGAGGTTAGAACATAGCTTGGCATGAATGTCATATGTGATAGCCCTGGAGGTACATGTTCAACTCTCTCCTGTACAATCAGCAGCCAGGAGCACAGTTGGCTCACAGCCTCTAGTTGCCAGTGCCTTCAGGATCTGCCTCAGCTTTCAGAGTTCTTAACTGAAACGTTTTGGCCTAGTGTGAGCTTAAAGGAAAGTGAGGAAAATGCTACTGAAAACTAGAGGAAAGGGGACCCTTGTTATGGAACAGCAGAAAGTTTAGCAACACTGTGGTTAATATGGAAAATAGAAAACATACTCAATAAGACAAATGTTCTAGCTAAGGATATTGTCACAGAGTTCTGAACTGCTGCCTGGTGTCTTCTTGCTGCTCATAATAATATATAGGCAGAGGTCCCCAGCTTTTTAGCACCAGGGACTGGTTTCATGGAAGATAATTTTTCCACTGATGGTGGGAGGAGGGAGGGTATGGGAGGGGGACAGTTTCAGGATGATTCAAGCACATTACCTTCAAGCTCACCTCCTGCTGTGCAACCCAGCTCCTAACAGGCCCGGACTGGTACCGGCCCATGGCCTGGAGGCTGGGGACCCCTGAATTGTAAAGGACAGACAACAGCTCAAGAAAGATATGAAATATAAATATAAAATATAAAATATTTTTATATATAAAAGAGCTAATATAAATATAAAAGAGTCCAAACCTGCTGGGTTCAATAATGAAACTGTTTCAGTATGGAGACTCCTCAAAAAATTAAAAATGGAACTGCCTATGACCCAGAGTTTCCACTCCTTGGTACATCTCTGAAGAAACCTGAAACACTAACACAAAAGAATATATGCAGTTCTGTGTTCACTGCAGAATTATTTACAACAGCCAAGATACAGAAGCAGCCCACATGCCCACCAATAGACCAGTGGATACAAAAGCTGTAGGTTAGCCCTGGCAGGCTGGCTTAGTTTGTTGGAGCACCATCCTACACACCAAGAAGGTTGCAGGTTTGATCTCCAGTTGGGACATGTATAGGAAGGAGGCAACTGATCGATGTTTCTCTCTCACATAGATGTTTCTCTTTCTCATTCTCTCCCCCTTCCTCTTCCTCTAAAATCAATAATAAAAAATATCCTCGGGTGAGAATTAAAAAAGAAAAATACCGTGAGATGTGTGTGTGTATGTGTATGTGTCTATATGTGATGGAATATTACTCAGCCATAAAAAAAGAATGAAATCTTACCATTTGCAAAAGCGTGGATGGACCTGGAGGGTATTGTGCTAAGTGAAATAAGTGAGACAGAAGACGATAAATGCCATATGATTTCATTTATATGTGGAATCTAAAGAGCAAAATAAACTAACAAACAAAATAGAAACAGGCTCATAGATATAGAGATCAGACTGATGGTTGATCTCGAGGGTGAGGGTGGTTACAGGCTGGGTGAAAAAGATGAAGGGATTAGGAAGTACAAATTGATAGTCACAAAATAGTATTGGGGATGTAAAGCACAGCATCAAGAATATAGTCAATAACATCATAATAACTACATACAGCGCCCAGTGGGTACTGGAAATATCGGGGAAATACTTTGTAAAGTATATGATTGTCTAACCACTATGCTGTACACCTGAAACTAATACAAAATAATATTAAGTGTGAACTGTAATTGAAAAATAAAAAAGGAATAAAAGTTTTTTTACTCCAAGCCTTTCTAAAATTCCCAAATTAAGAAAGAGTTTGAGAGTGAAACTCAAATCCAGGGTGGGTGGGAATATGAAAACATTTGCTAAGATCTCAGAAGGTTCTAAGACAGTGCTTCGGAGCCTTTCATCAGACAAGTCTCTCTAAGGACCTTAGGGTGATGTCCTAGAGCGGCTTCCCATAAATGCCAAGGTTGAAATGATTTACCTCAGAAAAATATGTGGTCATGGCTTTTTGCTAATGGAGTGGATCATACAGTGATTCCTAAGGAGAAAAGACAGAATTGTAATTTAAAAAATTCTAAGAAGGTTTAACTGTTCATCTTAAATTCTACATTTCTATTTAGGCCTATTTTTATTATAATAGCACTTCATGACTGGTTCATATCTTTTCTGCCAGTATTGGTAAATGTTTACTGCTTTTTTAAAACAAAATCTTCTATCTTAGAAATTCCTTTTCTTTCATGGCCAATTACCATAGACTTCTTCCTCTTACATGAAATCCATGATCAGTTCCCTAGTATTGATTTGAATCCTATCCAACCTGCCAACAAACATCAAATTCATTCTGTAATAATTAACATGTGTAGAATACTTCATGCTTTCGAGGCATTTGTTATTCCAGATTTTTTCTTTGTCAGGTAGTAACAATACCAGTTGCCATTTATTGCCTCCTATGTTGCAAAGACTGTACTTGTCAAGAATTGTAAAAGGTCTGAGTTTTGCCCTATTCTAGGTAACTAGCTCATCCCAGTTTGCTGATTTTATAGACGTTAGCAGAAGACACGAGACTCCTGGTCAGAGAGGTAGGAGAGTTTAATACTCACAGCTCTGGAGGGAGACATTGTCTTTACCACACGAGGCAGTAAGCATACCTACCCTTTGCTCTGAAGGGGGATATACCTCTGCCTCCCAAAACAGCTCTATACACAGACATCCTTGAAAAGACAGTTCAGAACAAAAAGCAGTCAGAGCCTGCCTCTGCTCAGAAGACGTGCAGAGACATGAGAGACCACAGAAAATTGTCTCCCAAGAGCGCTAATCATGCCAAAGGGTTTGTCTACCTCAATCCTGACAATAGCACAAGGTGGATAATATTAGTATCAACCTCACTTTAAAAAGGAGAAAAATCAAGGCTCAGGAAGGTAAGGGATCTGCCCAAGGTCACACGAGAGGATGCCATCAGAATTTGAACCTCACTGTCTTGCTCTTAAAGCTCTCATTCTCTTCCACCATGTGTGTCTTACACTGACCTCAGGGAGCTCATGTGACTTTTCCAACTTCACACCAAAGGGCATTAAAGCACACAGAGATTATTGTCTCAACTTCGTGAGTAGTCCTAAACCCTGTATGTTGTAACCTCCTAATCTAATACTCCTTCTACTGTAACTCATCTCTTCATCACCTAAACGTATCCACAGCCACGGGTGGCAGTGAGAAGAGCTGCTGTGGACAAAAAACAGAAGTCGAAGCAGTGGTGTCTGGAGCAGAAAGTCGTTGCAGGGAAAGGGCCGAGAGCTGCAATACAACCTGAACAGTTTCATTCACGCTTTGAAACTGTTATCAACCTGTGTTAACAGTGAAGCAAAATTCTTTTAAAAAGTAATTTAACTTTTTATATCTAAAAGTTATGTACACCAGGAAAATATTTTTAAATCCCTCAAAACTAACCCGTGCATTTATTCCAGCTTTGAACCATCTAAGGTCAAAGGTACAACTTTTAAAACCTGGACAACAGTAACCTAAGTGCTGAACACATTCATCTAGTGTTTTTTTCTTCTGGGGACAAAGGTACAAGAACTCTCTGAAGTTAAAGTGTTACTTCTGCTGCATTCCTTCAAAGCAACATACCAACTGCAGTCTCAGTAATTTGCATTAACTATTTTATATGACTATTCTTACTGAGGGCCAGATGAACTTTGCCTTATCCCTTTCCTAAAAGGGTAATGTTTTCCATGTATCACAGCAGTAGGATTTAGAGGGCTAATTTGGGGGGGAAGTCATCAATAAATTCCTGTACAGCAGTTATTCTGCAAACTAAAGCTCTCAAAGGTAAAGACTATGCCTTAGTCAGCTTTGAGGAGGCAGTGGTGTTTAAGAACTCAAGGGGAAAAGGAAATCTTTCTGCAAATGGTGCTGGAATACCACACATTTGCTTCAAAGAAAAGAAACCTCAACCCCTACTTCATATTATACTCAAAACTATTTTGAGTTGGATCATAGCTATAAGCATAAAAACTAAGAATAAAGCTTAAAAGTTAAAACTATAAAGAGAGTAGAATACCTCTGTGACCTGTAGTTAGGCACCTATTTCTTACACGGGACACAGAAGGCACTAACTATAAAAGAAAACAACTAAGTCAGATGTCATCAAAATTTAAAACTTTCTTACCAAAGACAGCATGAAGAAAATGAATAGACAAGCCACAGACCTGAAGAAAATATTCATAATGCATATAACAGACAATAGACTTGTTTTCAATAATAAAAAGATAAGCAATCTTGAAATGTTGTAAGAAATATACCATGTCCGACTAGCCAATGAAACACAGTCAGCATCACGATGGATGTTCCTCAGCTTCGAGGGCGGTGAGACCCTGTTAGACCCTCGACGGGCTGAGAGTGTTCTAAAAGCCAAAAATGCATTTACACACCTGACCTCCCAAACATCACAGCCTAACCTAGCCCACCTGAAACGTGCTCAGAACACTTAATGTTAGCCTACAGTTAACCATATTGTTTCACCCCAAGAGTAATTGCCTTTCCCTTCTTATCACCAGAAGCAGGAGACACAGAGGGGCTTTTTGTAGACATGACAGGATGCAAAACCATAAAATAAAATATCCGAAAAACACCGGCAACACAGTACACTCTAGATGGCAGTCCCCAACCTTTCTTTTTGGCACCAAGGACTGGTTTCGTGGAAGACAGTTTTTCCATGGGTCAGGGTGGGGGCGATGGTTTCAGGATGATTCAAGCACATTACATTCAAGCTCACCTCCAGCTGTGCAGCCCAGTGCCTAACAGGCCCAGGGCCCATACCAGCCCTGGACCCGGAGAGTGGGGACCCCAGTTCTAACGTGTCAGGTGTTGACCCTCGTGATCCATGGCTGACTGGGAGCTGAGGCTGCTGTCACTGCACAGCACCCGAGGGAGTATCATTATACATGTCGCTAGCTTTGGAAATGATCAAAATTCAAAATTCAAAGTACAGTTTCTACTCAATTCATATCGCTTTTGCACCATGGTAAAGTTGAAAAACCGTAAGCTGAATCGCTGTACATCAGACCATCCTAAGTCTGGCACTGGCTGTGGTCATCAGAGAAATGCAAATTACATCACGGTGTGATGCCGCTCCCCCACCCTCTCCACCCCCAAATGGCTGAAAGAGAAAAGACACTCGTACTGGTGAGCATATGGAGCGAGCAGACTGTTCTGCAGTGCTAGCGAGAGTGTAAAACAGTGCAGCCTCTTTAAAAACTAGCAGTTTCCTTTAAAAAAAATGAGCAGTTTCTTTAAAAGTTATATATAGTTATTCTATGACCTAGCAATTTCAATCCTAAGAATTTGTCCAAGAGAAATGAAAATAAATGCTACAAAAGCTTTGCACAAGAATGTAAATAGCAGCTTGATTCATAAGAGCTGAAAACTAGAAATAGCCCTGTGTCCCACAACAGGAGAAAGAATGAACAATTGGTACCTTCATAAAGCAGAATGGGACCCTGCAGTGAGGACCTCCCAGTACACCGATGGGACTCAAAATTGTAATGCTGAGGGAAAGAAACCAGGCACAAGAGTGCCTCCTATATGATTCCATTTACATGAAATTCTAGGGTAGACAAAGTAAGCTAGGGGGATAGAAACAAAAACAGAGTTGGCTGGGTGGGAGATTTACTGAGAAGGGGCGTGGGGGAACTTCCTGGGTGCTGAATTATTCTGCATCTTGGTGAGGGAGAAGTACACATTTATCATCATTTACCAAATTATACACTTAAAATTCACTGTATGCAAATTATACCTCAATTTTTCAAAATTAAAAAAGAAAATTTTACTGCTTGGCTATAAAAAAGAAGGAAATCTTACCCTTTGCAATTGCATGATGGACCTGGAGCTCATTTTGCTAAGGGAAATAAGTCAGTTAGAGAAAGACAATTGCCATGTGATTTCACTTATACGTGAAATCTAATGAACAAAATAAACTAACAAACAAAATAGAAACAGACTCATAGTTATAGGGAACAGACTGACAGCTATCAGAGGGGAGGAGGTTTGGGGGACTTGATGAAAAAGGTGGAGAAATTAAGTAAAAAAGCCAAAAAACTCATAGACACAGGCAAGAGTATAAGGAGTATCCGAGGAAAAGAGGGATAGGGGAGGTGGAAGAGGCTATGGAGGGATAGATGGCGATGGAAAGAGACTCGACTTGGGGTGGTGAAAAAGTCCAGCTGTTGTTAATATAACGAGAACAGTTCGCAGAACATCAGTGTAACCTGGCAGCCAAGGAGAGTGGACTGGAACGTGCATACATGAACAATGATGACTTCACTGTACTAGTCAGTGGGGGCAGTAGATGCCATGTGTACTGAGTGAGCATGGGTACTGTGTGGCTGCCACATTCAAAATGAGCAAATAGAAGAGCATCAAATTTCTGCATCAGATTTTGCGTTAAGCTTGAACATTCCTCCACAGAAACTATTCAGAAGGCCGCAGCTGTGGGCAACTGGTGATTGACAGCTTCGCTATGACAACATGCCCGCTCCTGCATCACGTCTCCTACAGAGTTTTTTTGTGAAACATCAAATCACTCAGATGACTCAGTCCCCCTTCAGGCCTGATTTGGTGTTCTGTGACTTTTGGCTTTTCCCAAAACTAAATCACCTTTGAAAGGGAAGAGATTTCAGACCATCGATGAGATTCAGGAAAATATGATGGGACAGCTGATGGTGACTGGGAGAACTGTGTGAGGTCCCAGGGTGCCTACATGGCAGAGGACTGAGGCATCATTTTCCTGTGTACAATGTTTCTTGTATCTTGTATCTTCTTCAATAAATGTCTCTAATTTTCATATGACATGTATGGACACTTTTTGGACAGACCTCATACAGATGATGTGTTATAGAATTTATACCTGAAACCTATATAATTTTATTAACCAATGTCACCCCAATAAATTAAATATAAATAAATAAATAAATACTTAAAGAATAAAAGAATGA
This sequence comes from Glossophaga mutica, assembly GCA_039655065.1. Classification (NCBI taxonomy): domain Eukaryota; kingdom Metazoa; phylum Chordata; class Mammalia; order Chiroptera; family Phyllostomidae; genus Glossophaga; species Glossophaga mutica. The sequence continues at coordinate 147,014,844 of CM077303.1, read as the reverse complement.
GGCCCCGGCTGAGGCTCTCGGAGCATCATCTCAGAGTGCCCTGGTCAGGGCACAAAAAGAAACAATGAATGCACAAATAAGATGGAACAACAAATAGATCGTTCTTTCTTTTCCTTCTCAAATCAATAATTTTTTAAAAAAGAATAAAATAGTGATATCCCTGAAGATGGGCTGTGAATCGGAAGCCTGACTCTGCCTCTGTCTCGGCTGTAAAAGAGGGTGGTGAGGATTAGGGACACAGCTCGTGGGGTTCTCCAGAAGGCGGAGATACCACTGGCTGTCCCCAGAAGGACGCCTGGCTGGGTAAGCCTAAGCCCTGTGGAACTCGTCTCCTCCACGCCTAGCAAAGGACAGGCATACCCACAGGGCTTGAGTAGTGCTTGTTGAATTAAATTAATGCCATTTTGGGAAATTCTTTGGAAGTATTCGGGGCCACTGCAGCCCTTCAGGCGAACTCCATTCTGAATAGAAGAACCCATGTTTACAACTGAACAATTTGGGTACCAGGAAAAAGCACCCAGAAGACATTTTATGACCTCTTTTACTGCAGGCTTTTTTCTCCAAGATAAACAGTGTTAGGCCTTCCGGAGCCTGCCTGTGTAAATATTTGCTTGTTCTTGAAAAAGTGGCCATGGAAACACCTGTACTGCACATCAAAAATCTAATGTAGTTTCATAGTTAATTTAAATGTTTACTTGCTGGACACTACTTTACGTTTAATGGGTATATTAAAGTACAGTTTTATTAAGTTGGTATTTTTACTCATGTAGAAAGAAGAAGTAATGGAAAAGCTCCTCCCTAAATTTCTTTTAAATAAATAAATGATATAAAGAACTCAGTGAAGAAATGCATGTGGGAGGAAAGTAAGCCTGGTATTATTGCATACCAACCTCGAACTACAGAGGAGCGAGGAAGGGCACAGGTTCTCCTGCCACACAGCCCGTGCTCATCCCAGCTCCACCACTGCTCGGCCCGCGGCCTGCCTCGCGCCTCATTTCCTCGTCTACAAAATGGGGACGAAATGGTCCTTGCAACAGTGTTGGTGTGACACTGGAAGAAGATACCCCCGTAAAGTCTAAGAGCTAGGCTTGGCCCTGAGTAAGCACTCCATCAATATTAGCCATTACAATTATTATTACAAATAGAAGCTCTATCTGCCAACAATACTAAACACAGGCCAATAAAAATGAAATAAAAGCAGAATGCATCCCAATATAACAGTACATGAGTAAATTCTCCAGGGCACCTGGGAAGATTAATTGCTACAGTTAAACAGTGAACTCTAGAAAATCTAGAACTGGTTTTCATCACCGTATTTTAATGGTGAACTTTAAAGACTCAAATATAATAATGAAAAAGCCAAAGTAGAAAAGTCTTTCTTTGTAAGACATTGCTACCTCTGTCACAGCTGCCATAGGTAGCATCTAGTTGCTTCTCACTCCAAAAAGGCTTATAATTCATTTCACTGGCAAGACCTGCATTAGTTCTTTCACCCTTCTGAGAAGTACAACCTCTTCTGCAGCCCTGATGGACACACTTATGAGCTGACAGCACAGCTTTAGTGGGCGAGCAACATTTTAGGAACTCAATCTCACTGATCAAAGCCTCAGGCTTGTGTCTCATACATGTATAAGTATGAAAGGTTTTGCTGCCCACAGATACCCCCAAAAAGGGCCTCAGTTCACTGATTTCAATCAGGCAACCACATTTCCTGGGCATTCACCATGAGCAAAGCACCATGGAAAGCACTGTGAGAAGACACGAAAAAAGAAGAGAGAGACTTTACTGGAGGGAGTTTACATTTTAAGAACACAAGACAAATATATATAGAACGTAAACAGAGTCAAAATTGAAATATCCGAAACTAATCACAGCTAAACTGAGACCAAATCCATTAGGAGACCTATGTGGGGCCCGTAAAATAACTGGTGTCTTTGTTATTTCTTATTTGATTAAGAAAAGTTGGCAGCTATCCTCCCTAACTAATTAAACCACTGCAACCTCATAAAAATGTCAGTGGCCCTCTCCCCCTCCTGAAGAGTCTGCTGAAGGGCTGGAAAGAGACCGAACAGCAGGTTGTATGTGGCAGGGTAGGGAGCATCAGCATGCTCAGAGGAACCAGGGGAGGTTGGTAGTTTTGTCACTCATCTTCAGGCTCTCTAATGGCAGCATTAGTCTCTCAGTTTTGGAGGCACGTGCCCCTCATCCCTCACAACACACACACACACACACACACACACACACACACACACCCATTATATCTTATACCGGGTAGATGGGTAAATTGACCTAAGTCAACCAATAAAGTGCTATTCCACCAAAAGTGCAAGAATAGAATAAGAAACTAAATTCAATGAATACGAAAAGACTGGACAACTGAAGGTATGCTGAGCAAATTATCTGGATCTGAGAGGCGCAGAGGCTTGTGAGCTCACCTAGAATAATTCTTCTTGGTGAAAGGTCCAGGCTTCTGGGCAATGTTGTAAGCACGTGGGGCCAGCTCTCCAGGAATTCTGGAGGCAGTGTGGTTAGTCTGTTGCTTGATAAATCCAAGTAGGCGAGATTCTTCAGGTACCTGACTGCCTCGTTTGGCACACTGGTTATTCTGTTGTTGTGCAAATCCAGGGTCCTTAGACGGGGCATGTCCAGCAGAGACGCCCAAGGGAAAGCATCCAGAGTGTTCCCATCCAGGCGCAGCTCATGCAGCTGCCTGAGGTTGTAAAAGCTGCTGGCCTCAAGGCTGGTGATGGAATTGTAGGCCACCCAGAGGTACTGGAGCTCCACCAGGTAGTAGAAGGCCTCGGCGGGGATGCTGCGGACGACGGTCTTCTCTATGCGAAGCTTCACAGTGTCCACGGGGACATTCGTAGGGACCTCGGTCATATCCAGGTCATTACATAGCACTGACCTAGTGTTACGGCAAGAACAGTGAAAGGAAATCTTTGTGAGATACATTCGTAAAAAACAATACTTACTGAAACATTTCTTACTGGTTTTCACAAAGTATCAACTCTGCCTGGCTGACCTATTCATTAATAACCTGTCATCATCATCATCTAGGTTGACCATATGAAATGGCCATTTTTTCAGGTTAAAAATGATCAAATATAAGCAGTTTCATGTGGTTCAGCCTAACGGTGATGGAGTTCTTTATGTGTCAGGCCTGTGCAATAACCTCGCATCCATTACGTTATTCAATTGTCACAGCAGCCATAGGAAGTTGATATTGGGTAACAAGTAAAGTCACCAGCCCTGGAGTCAGGCTGATCTTAGCTCAGGTTTAAGCTCTGCCACCTCCTTTGTGGCAAAGCCAATCCTCACCAATTGCTCAACTTCATCTTCCCCTATAGCACTAGAAGGATGGTTCATTGAAACAGATGCAAAGTTTTACACCTTCTGGGCATGTAATAGACACTCAATGGGTTCATGCTATTTTTGTCATCAATCTTAATTTTACAGCAAAAATAACTGAGGCCTGCCAACATTAGATAATTTCCCAAGGTCACAAAGCCAGTGGGTTGCACAGCCACCCCCAAACCCACATCTGTCCAACTCCAAAGGGCACACTTAACCTCTTTACAAAACGGCCCATTTTAAAAGAACCCCCTGTTGAAGTTACAGATATTTTTTAAGGAAGGAAGGAGCAAGTGTTCACGCTAGATGTTCAAAGGTGAGCTCTATTTTAACAATGTGACTCGTAGCCAAGGAATAAACCAGAAACAGCAGGTTTATTCCTTTTACTACTCACTAACTTAAGTGACCTTGAGCAAGTCACATTGTGATCTTGCTTAGTGGCACATGCAAATCATGCATTGGAAAACAAGCCTGTCCGATATGTGAGTGTGAAGTATGAAGAATCAGAGAATTTAGATGCCTTATAACTTGGGAAAAGATCAGTTTATCTCACGTTGTATGCTCATTCCCACTGGATTGCTGAAAATGAACAATGAAATTTTGGTTCTGCAAAGCATGATCCAAATTACAATACATTTACACATGTAGTAAACAGTAATAACAAAACAGCCATTTGGTCAAATGCATCACATTAAATCGGTGAACTCTGAAAGCCAGCCTGTACCGTCAAGAGGGGTAAAACGGCATGCAGCAGGTGCATTGCTAGCATCCGCTGTCTGTAACTTCAGGAGAAGATCGTACAGAAGCACCGCATTTCTCGGGATACCTCCTGCTCTTCATCTCTATTTCCTATCATAAGTTTCAGTGCTACTTTAGACCAGAATGATCCAGTTTCTACTCCTTAAGTTAGCATTCCAGGGTAATGGGGAAAAGTCTGGATTGGAAGCTGAAAGACCCAGTGTCTTTTATCAGCCAGTCACTGTATCAACTCATACTATGACCCTGGGACAAGGCATTGAGCCTCTGTATGGTTTCATTTCTTCATTTGTAAAATAACAGCAGTAGAACTAGATTATTTCTAGAGCTCTTGCCAAGAGTAATACACTGTGATTTTCATAAAACCCATGAATAGTGGTGACCCCAAGGAGAAGGAAACATTTCTGTGGTGGTTTCTCAAAAGTACCCTGCCCTGACTCATTAACTGCTAACATGTCTTTTGCCAAGTAGGTATTTAATTTGTTAAATTCTTCTCCTTGTCCTAAACCGCCTAGTGAATTTCTCAAAAAGATACCAAGAGTTGGTTAAGTAAAGTTTATAGAATAACAAGACAAACTACTCAATAACATGTTTTAATTTTTGTTAATTTGTTTAAAGTTAGAGAACATAAATTGAGTCACTCTTTTCAACAAATTATTTTTTAAGAAGCTTGCTGTTCAAATAACTTCTAAAGTCACAAAACCAACAACTGAGTGATAAAAAAATCTGATTTTGTCATTAAATATTCTCTCCAAAATATCATGATCTATTATGTTTAGCTAACAAGAGTTCCGTTTTGCATGTAATTTCTATATTGAAGGACTTGTGTATAAGTACACAATCATTCTCACTTCACAGGTGGATGTTAAAGCAGCTGAGAGGTTCGATAACCTCAGTGAGGGCCTCCAGTATCTGCAGGGACAGGGCTGATCCACATCTTTCAAACCTCTTTTCTTTGCAAATTCCAATATCTTACAATGAAAATTTCTAATTATGAATAACTGTAATTTCACTCTTATGATCTTCCTTCCTGCTTACTGAAGTCTATGCAGTTGCCATGAATAACCCTCAAATGAAATGGAAAACTCGGGAAGCAAATGATCTGGGCATGTCTAGCACCTGCTGATCGGCCCTGCTTTCTATTACCAGGCTGAGCTGGCCACACACATGTCAACTTGCCCTCCTGGAAGGACCATTTTGTGAACACAAGGGCAATGAACATTTTTGTAACTCAGAATGTGTTTGAGAGTCTCAAATGATATGAGGGGCTTTTAAGAGCTGAACTGCCCAAGATGAAAACAATGGAGCTGACACCCAGTATTAATATAATTAAGTTAAATCTGATGTCAATTAAACCTTCTCTCCTCTGATTTCTGATCGACAGTTTGCTTTCAAAATAAAGCTGCTGGCGGAGTCCTTTTTCTCAGAATCATTAGAGCACTTAGTAGCAAGGAGAGGAGCCTACCTTGATCCCACGCCATCGGTGCTGCTGTGAAAACCGCAGGTGCACTGTGAAGGACACGGACAGCTCACTTCTTCCAAAAAGCTAAGCACCATGCCCAGACAGGCTAAGAGACGCATTGCTCCTTTTAGAGGTTATTTGAACAAAAGGTAAAAACAAATCCTAAGCATTTAGAAACTAGTGTGCCTGGAATGCAAACAGCCATTTAGTAAGCGCAGCTTACGCAGGATTAGCGGGGATCTGTAGTTACTTAACCTTCAAGTGTATCTTGCAGGGGATCCGTCTTCCTAGCCTTTGAATATGGTTTCAGCAAAGTAACACATTCCAGGGAAAAGGAAAATCAAACACACGTCAAGAAAATTTTCCATAGTTGCCCATATCTAGATCTGCAAGGAAATGCCTATTAAATTCTTTTCCTATGGATGTAATTGTTACTACACTTTGAAGCTATACTTAATGTTAAAAATAATCCAATTCTTAGCAGATACTAGAAAATAACTGCAGACTATTTACATTATAATATTAGAAATTTTATTTTGTGCCTTTGCTTTTTTACCAGTATGCATAACAATCAGTTTTATAAAATTTAGCTTTAAGAATAGAAGCACATGATATAAAATTGATTTAGAATAGAGTTATCAATATTGCTACATATTGGCATTCTCCAAAAACAAACTAGACAAAATTCCTAGCTAGGAGCATCCAACAACTCACGTCAGTAATTATTTATTAAAGAGTGTTAACTATATTATTATTGTAGTTATGTCCTGCTCAGGCAAGATACCAGGTCATCGATACAGTGTAATGCATGCCATGAGAGAGAGAAAGAGAAGAGGCCTAATCTCATGCGTCTGGATTCATCAAAGGAGATAAACAGTAAGTTTACATATAGGAAATAAAGAAACATTCCCTATGGTAGCCAATGCACAAACAGAAGAACTATAAACTACACTTGAGGAATTCAGTCTATGAGGATAATAATCTATGTGTCTGCATTTGATCTAAAGGGGCTTATATTTTAAATAAAATTAAAACATTGCAAAAAAGTAAATAAAATGTTTTGATAACTTGTGTTTTCCTCTTTTTTCAGATTCTTCCAGAAGTCAGTGGGTTTTGAGGTACATCCATCGGCAAAAAACTTGTCACAGGCATAGCTTGATGGGTTTGACATTTGAACATGGCAAAGATTGCCCTCCGAAACCTACAATAAAAAGGGAAAATGTGGCACTACCCTATAATGACTCGGAATTCTGAAACACTTTCACATGTGGCTAAGATGCCACTACTGCCAGTTGACATTTCCAGATAAGTTTTTGCCTCCGACTTTCTCTCCCGTTGAGAACCTTTATAATGAAGAAAGTATATGGTATAGTTGAAGACCAATTTTGTGTCATTAATTATAAACATTGGAGACATTTAATAGAAATCAATAATTATGTGTTTAAATGACACTTCTAATGTCAGCTGCAATCATTTATTTATTTGAACAAGGGATATGCATTTCATGCATCTGTTCTTCTGAGCAAAGGCCAGTTGAAATTAAGGGGAGCTTGAGAATGATTATCTTTCCAAAAGAACTATCAATGGACTCTGAATTTAAAATATATTCTTTACTCTTCTTATGCAGTCTGTTTGGCCTTAAAAGATTTTGTATTTCTTCACATGACTATAATTAAAGCCGCTCTCCAAATATGTGCATACTTGCATAGGTTTAATAAAACAGCATTGACATTCCAAGATCAAATTACTTGACCTGTACTAAGATTTAAGCTCAGTAGACTGGTTCATTCCATCTTTCCGAAGCAAAAGAAAATGAAATGATCCAAGTTTCACTGAGAAGGCAGAAAAGAAATCCTTACCAAGAGTCCTAACAAAAGGGGTGGGTTTCTTTCTCCATCGTCCTAAATGACTACCCTCTCCTGAAGCCTGGGATTTTTCTCTTGCATTTGAATGACATGTCTTCTTTCTAGTAAATATGCAACTATGCTCCCCATTTAGGGAGCCCAACATTGCCTTGCCTTGTCCATTATCTGGTAATAGAACTACTCTTTTCTTTGAAATACCAGTTCCACATATTTTTGGGTAGGGTAACCAGAAGAACTAAGCTGAGCCTCCCAACCAACCTTCCAGCAGCTTCTCTGCCATAGAGTCATCTGAGATGAAACTTGAATTCAGGGCTGCTGAGCTGGTAGAACTTGGGCTCAGGAACTTGCCTGTGATCATCTTGCCTCCCTGTGGGAAGAGCCTGTCACAGAACTGGAGCTCTAGGCATGTAAGGTTCTCCAGTTGCATGAGTCACATAACTTACGAGCTAGTTCAAAGTGAGTTTCTGTCACTTATCTCCCCAGAAGTCTTAGAACATTATCTGTGGTCTTTTTAAACATTCTTCCTGTACCCATTATTTTGTTTAGAAGCATTTTAGATGTTACTTACTTTTTATTAGCAACCACATAAATACAGGGATTGTAGAATGTAGAAGACTTCGCAAACAGTGGAGCAATGATGGCCATTGAAGGAGGGATCCTCTTTGGGTCACCGAAAGAAGCCCATAAGCACACGACTGAATAAGGAGACCACGCCACCAGAAATGTAAATATCATTATCACAGACATCTGTAAAAGAAATCAGTGTTTGCCCAACCCAATATCTAAATAACTAACATATCTACAACAGCATAAAAATGATCTAGATTGGAATTTGAATAAGTTTATGTTGTTGATGGCATAAGGAAAAAACTGATTTTACCCCTCATTGTTCTTTGCTGATGTGCAAAAAAAGAAGTCATCTGTGATAGCAAGAGTTTGTGAAACGGATGCAATGCGACACAGATGTCGAGTGTGCCTCCTCTCCTTTGGTGTGCTAGGGAAGAGTGCAAATGCTAGCCTTGATGGAAAGCAGATATGTACCCACTCATAACTCATTTCTAGTAATTGTGATATGAACTCCTGGCACACCTAGACTAATCCATTGCACACAGCTCAGAAAGCCTCAGGAACTAGAGGTGACAGCTAGCTCTGAATGTGGGGCTGCCCATGGAACTTAAAAGAGAATTCACTGAAATCTTCAAAAAGAAGCAGTTAGAATTCTGAATTCCCTCGGCATGCAGCCAGGCAGCTGTCTCCATCCTCTCCCCAGAGCACCCAGAAGGTCAGTGTAAAAGGGGGAAAGCAGGGAAACTCAGGACTGGGGGACACTGGGCTCAGCTAAGAGTAGAGCACTGTACTGGAAAGAGGGGTGCTGCATGCTGTCCCCTGCCCCGCTCCGAGTCAAAGCACACGGGCAGGCAGACTTGTACCTCCCTCCCAGGCACTGGAAAGAATCCTGTCCTTGGAAACTGAAAAGACCCGGAGATGATGCAGATTGTCGGAAAGCCCCCCAAAGAAACAGCCCAACCGAAGAGCCCATCCAAAGCTTATAGTCAGCATTTTAGTGCCGCACTCAGTACTCAGGACAGTCACTGACCACCGAACACCGAGGAAACACGCAAACTGACAGGCAGAGACCAAAACGGCTCAGAAACTCAAGAGAAACAAACAGTATGTGAGGAACACAAGGAAAATATACACGGGAGATATAAAACAAGAAGAGGAGGCTATTAAAAAGGAGCATAGAGTGTAAAATAATTCTTTTATCTGTAACAATGGTTTTGGTCCTGTATAGGAGAGCGGAATTTTTAAATGCAATAGAAAGGGTAAGGTAAACGAGGTGAGTCATGCAAGTGCAGGGTCAGATCCTGTCTTTATTTAAAATTTATGTTGTGTTCAGTATGAGTTTTTGCATTAGCTTTGATTTTTAACAATACTGCATTAACTGCTTTTTTTAATTACTGAGTTTTTTGGTACCTACTTAAATTTTGTACCCAAGGCTTGAGCTTCACTCTCCCTACCCGATCCCAGACCTGGACAAGTTTGAAGAACTCTCTCAGAAAGTAGCAATAAAAACAAACAAACAAACAAGCAAGCAAACAAACCCCAAATAGGTACAACGTAAAAGAAAAAAAATTTTTAAAGTTAGAAGATAAATCCAGGCGATTAAATATCCAAATAAAAGGAGTTCCAGGAAAAGAGAACAGAGAAAACAAAGCAGGTGGGAGATCACCAGAGAAATGACATAAGAACTCTCCCAAAGCGGGGCCCTGGGTCTTCCCAGAGCAGGCACTTACCAAAGCCCAGCACAGGGGTGAATGAAGAGCCACACCAAGGCACATCAGTATGAAAGTCCAGGAAACCGGATCCTATCAGCCTCCAGAGATAACACACAGATTGCTGCTACAAGGAGTCAGTCACCAGCATGCTGTGAGCCTTCTCAAGAGCAACACCAGAAGCTAGGAGACTACAGGGCATGCCTTCAAAGTTCTTGGAAAATCATTTGTCTACTTAGAATTTTATACCAGGCAAACAATCGGTCCGTTATGATAGTAGAATTTTAAAACATTTTCAGGTGTGCAAAATCTTTAAAACTTTACTTCCTGATAGCTTTCTCAGGAATCTTCTTGAGAATGTGCTCCACCAAATGAGAGGGAGTACCCAAGAAAAAGGAAGACATGCAACCCAGAAAACAAGCAATCTGACCCAAGAGAGAGGTTGCCAGCTTTCTGGACTGTGGTTTTAGAAAACAGCCAGTGTAGAGCAGGGCAAGAGGCCCAGGAGTGCCAGGAAGCACCGTTCCAAGAAAAGGAGACAGTCTCTGATGCCTTTGAAAGTACTGAGAGGAAACTGGTGCTGCTGGTGGAGAGACTAGAGACGAGTTAGTGACAGGTACAAAGGGAGTAAGCAAATGGACAAAGGGAGAGAGAAGAAGGGAGGAAAAGGAAGAAAGAAAAAAATAAACAAATCATTAACTCTATGGGAAAAAAGTTTTCTAAAAAATGAATCAGGGTGATCACTTCGTAAATTACGTGAATGTCTAATCACTGGCTTGAACACCTGAAACTAATACCATATTGTTCATGAACTGTAATTGAAAAGTTTAAAAAATCATTTAAAACAAATACAAATCATTGACCCCTACAGAAATCTGCAATAAATAAAATTTAGGTACTCACAATAATGTAAAACTGACTCTTCATCTAACCAAACAAGATGAGGAGAGAGAAAGGTTGGTGAGGAGGAGTAGGAAAGGTTGGTGGTGTAAGAGAAACAAATTCTCATTGTCCGCAGTGAGAAATCAAGAGGTAAGGGCAAACAAAAATAACCAAAACAGCAGATTCACGTTGTTTAGAAATATGGAGGCAAACGCCAGACGAAAGAGCCAGAGAGTAAGAAGCGAGGGGGTGGGGAGAGGTGACTGCAGGGGCTGGGGGACTACAGACGTGTAAAAGCCTGATTACTAAGTATTTTAAGGATGTGAGTGCCTTACCTTTGTTACAGCTACCTGGTCTGACCAGTCTCTGCTGAGGAAGTCAGCGCAGTTTCTAGCAGTGTGACATGTAATGGATTGAGCGACATGGTAATAGCAGTAGGACATCACTGTCAAGGGCACGAGAAAATTTATTGTAATGACCGTCATCGTGAAAGACACAAAAGATCTGAAAGTAAGAAAAGTGAGTCATTAAACCACTGCGGAGGGGGAGCAGGATTATTACTGGAAACAATACTGGCACTGTCCAGCAGCCATTGTATTATTCAACGGCTTAAGGAAGTGTATTTGACTCTCAGTCCGTTTGGACTAGGGGCTGGCAATATGGCCTCTGGGCCACAGCCAGCCTGCCATCTGTGTTTGTAAATAAAGTTTTGTTGGATCCACATTCTGACAGAGATGTCCAAACTCTTGGCATCTCTGGGCCACACTGGAAGAAAATGAGTTGTTGTGGGCCACACTGTAAATACACAAACACTAATGAAAACTGATGAGCAAAAAAAAAATGTTTTAAGTAAGTTTATGATTTTGTACTGGGCCGCATTCATGGCCATCCTGGGCCGCAAGCAGCCCGCGCCGCAAATGGGACACCCCTTTAGATCCCATCTGTGGCTGCTTTCACAGGCAGAGTTGATGTTGTAATAGGCATAGTCTTGCCTGTAAAAACTTAAAATATGTACTTGTCCACCCTTTACACAAAAGGTTTTACAGTTAGAAACTTTGTTTTTCTGAGTAAGCTTTCATTTTCTTTAACAAACTAAATTACCCTCTTTTCCTTGGTAAATACGGAAAAGCATCACTAGCAAGAAAATCCTTCTAGGGATGGTGCTTTTGCTGCGTAATTCTCAGAAGTTGCTTTATCACCTGATCATTCTGAAAAGATGGGAAGGAGCCAGCCTTGGGTTTTGCCTGAGCTGTGTGCTGTCTAGCTATACGAGCACCCCTTATCCCTCTCAGATTCTCCCTCTGAGATGCACATGCCAAAGGGTGCCCTGTATCTCCTTTGCTTCCAGAGGAGAGAGATGAAGGGACAGGTTAAGCAGGGCAAGGGGAGGCAGACAGCCTTTACTTGCAAACAAGCATAATGCAAGGCTGGAATCACATCACCCCTACCAAGGAAGCTCTTCGACACTGCACAGAAAACATTTGATGTGAGCTTAAATTTGAAATGGTGAGAACATGTCTACATCGGAAGCATTTGATTATCAAGTGTAAAAGTATCCCTTACACATCATTTTTCCTCCAGTTTATGGTACAGGTAGCACCTGTAGGATCAGGGGCGTAACTAGCCCACCCTATGATAGGCATCAAAGCCCAGAAGAGGCCATTGACCCAGGCCCCCAGGATCATGCTGAGGTAAGTGTATGTGGCCATTCTTCTTCCTGTTAACAAACATATGAGATAGTCACATCATTTGCTGGTAATGCAATTCGTATCTTCACTTTGTTTTAAATGATTATTTAAAAATCGTTATCAAGTAGATTGTTTATAGAGCAAAGCCTCACTCAAAGCCTATGCACAGCCCTGGCTGGTGTGGCTCAGTGGATTGAGTGCCAGCCTGCGAACCAATGTGTCGCAGGTTCGATTCCCAGTCAGGACACATGCCTGGGTTGTTGGCCAGGTCCCAAGTAGGGGTTGCACAAGAGGCAACCACACATTGATGTTTCTTTCCCTCTCTTTCTCCCTCCCTTCCCTCTCTAAAAATAAATAAATAAAGTTTTCAAATAAAAAAAAAAGCCTATACACAAGGATAAACAGATCACCTGGAGGATAAGCTGAGAGAAGCACTTTCCAGACCTAAGTAAATAGCATCTACAAAGTCCTAAAATTGGGAAAAGGGTTGGCCAGGACCCCAAAGTGAGGGGGCCCTAGTCAAAGCTAGAAAAGTAGCTGGGCTTTGGAGCCTCTTACAAAATTTGGATTTTATTCTAAGTATAATAGAAAAGCATTTCAATTTTTGAACGAAGATCGTTGGAGAAATGAAGCTGACCACAGTTGCAGCCATTATATTCACATTTAAAGTGGCTGGGTGTCAAGTGGCACTTAGGCAAGAAATGGATTCATTGAGAAAACCGAGAAAAGCACTGCACCTGCATCAGGTCGGCAAACGGTCAGGTATCGATCCACGGCCACGACCGTGAGTAATCCAATACTTGCCATTCCGAAAAAGATATTCAAGCCAGCATAAATCTGAAAACCAAAATTGCACAGAATCCACCATTCTACACACCTTCCAAGAGACATTTACATTTTTATCCCATTGCAAGAATATATTTTAAATACATTAAATTTTTTTATTAAATCATTTTTTATTATTCTTCTATTACAATTGTCCCAGTTTTCCCCCCTTTGCCCCCTCCACCCATTCCACCTCCCACCCCCAATCCCACCATCAATCCCCACACTGCTGCCCCTGTCCATGGGCCATTCATACATGTGCTTTGTCTGGTCCTTCCCCTTCTTTCCACCATTATCCACCCACCCCCTCTGCTCTGTTGTACTAATTTTAAAATACATCTTCCATTGTCAAATTGCAACTGGTTTAAAAAAGGTATTTATGAAAAGTGTTTTGAGACTTCATTAATTAAAATAAATTTTTTAACATTTAAAGACAAAATAAAACTTCTATACAACATACTCTAGAGTGCAAAATCAAACCATCAATTAGGTACAATGCATGTAACCAACAAAAGATTAGTGTTCAGAGGGCAGACAACTTAATAATGGGAAAAGTAGGCTATTCATACAAGGGAAAATCTGAATGTTTATGGCATAAAAATATGTACACCACATTACATATTCAAAGAAGTGAAAATTATAAGGACACCATAATACACCTATCAAAATGATTTAAAAAATTGAAGTCTGGAAATCCAAAGTCCTGGGGAGAATATGAAGTAATAGAAGCTCTTATAAATGGCATCACCATTTTGGAGAGCAATTTGGCCACATCTGATAAGTTTGAAGATGAACATTTTCTACAACCCAACCACCCTCCCCTAAGCAATGTGTCTAAAGAAACTCTCATGTATTGTAGGAGGCGTGTATAAGAACATTCACTGAAGCTTTTTTTAAATGGGAGAAAAGTATTGGAAATGCTCAATAACAGAAAAATGAGTATGTTGGGGTATGTTCATGAAATTAATGACTTACAGCTACATGCATCAACATGGCTCAACCTGAAAACTACTGAATAATGAAAGTTGTATAATGCAGACAATATATTATTTACACAAAATTCAAAACATTCAACCAGTATTTAGTTTATGTACATGTAAATATATGTAACATTTTCTATCTTATGTAGTAAGATAGAAAAACATTCATGGGAGAAAAGGGAATAAGATTGGAATGGTATGCACTGAATTTCAACAGCATCTGTAAAGTTTTATATTTTTAAAGAGAAAAACAACCTGAAGCACATGTTGAAAAGCATTAAGATTTGGTAAAATTGGTTGGTGCCTACATGGGTATTCATTTTCTCTATTAGTCTCATTTCACTCTTTACAATTTTATAGTTCATATAATAAACTTTTAAAAAATCAGGCCAAGAGTCTTATTTGCCTACTATCTTAATGAAAATTAATATTAATTTATTTTCTTGTCAGTAAAAATAATATTAGATCTATTTAACAGCAATTCTCATGGAAGACTTACCATACCAAAAATTAGATCAATAATGTGGTGGACAGCTTAACTATCTTATTTAGATACTATGATATATCATTAATATTTATTGTTTCAGATAAAAGCATGGTGTTTCTTTTTCAATGTGCAAGTTTTCACTTGAATATGCAAGTATTTCCTTTTGTTCTTTAGTTGAATGTTAATTTTTTATTTGGTTTTTTTCCTTTGGTTGGGGAAATTTTAAAAATATATAAATATGCCTAGTAATTTCATTTCTCATATTGAAGAATATATTTCCCAGTCACTCCTGAGACTGTTTTTAATAAGAGCACCATAACTATTATCTTATATGATCTTATTTGATTAAAACCATGGGATTTTTCTACACATCTAAATTTCTACCTCTTTAATCTACTTTATTTAGATTTCATTCCAAAGATCTCCAATACCTGACACCCTGCATATCCAAATTTCCAACTTCCATGCAGATCAGAAGCAGCAGACATGGGGTAGCCAATGCTACTGACCCCTATATCCGTGACAGCCAGGTTAATGATAATTGTACCTGTGGGTGTCCGAAGCTCTTTGAACTTGATGAAAATGCCCAGAACAATGATGTTGCTGAGAATACTTATCGTGCCTGAGAACATACACAAAAATATTATATACTTTGTTTATTTTATGTTTAAAAATGTTTAAAAGTAGTCTGAAAATTAAACATTTAAGCTCCTTTTATGCATATCTATATGTATATACATATACATATATGTATTATATATACATATACACATATATTCATCATATATATTCATTGCAGCATTATTTACAATAGCCAAGATATGGAAACAACCTAAGTGTCCATCAGAAGGTGAATAGATAAATAAAAAGTGATGCATATACACAATAGAATGTGAATATGAACAGCCATAAAAGAATGAAATCTTAGCATTTGCAACAACATGGATGGACCTACAGGGTATTAAACTGAGTGAAATATGTCAGACAGAGAAAGACAAATACCACATGATTTCACTTATTATGAAGAATAAAAAAATGAACAAACAAAACAGAAATAAACTCATGGATACAGAGAACGTTTGATGGTTGCTGTATGGAAGGGGGTTTGGGGAATGAGTAAAAAGAAGGGAAGGATGTAGAAGTACAAATTGGCAGTTACAAAATAGTCATGGGGATGTAAAGTATAGCATAAGGGTGTTAGACGGGTACTAGATTTATCGGGGTGGTCACTTTCTAGGTTATATAAAAGTCTAATCACCATACTGTATACTGAACCTAATACAACATTGTATGTTAACTGAAATTGAAAAATAAAAAATTATGTTTAAAAAAAAGGCGCACATCAACAACTTTCTAAGAAATAGTGCCTACCCTTTCCACAGGAAGCACCCTCTGACGTGTGATACTCTAGCTCATGTTTTCATGCTGAGCACATTAAGACGTTTAATGACAACTGGGGGAATTTGAATATGACTGGGTTTTAGATGATATTAAGAAATTATTGTCTTTGTTAGGTGTAATAATAATACCGTGGTTATGTAGGGAAATATCTTTATATTTTAAAGATACATATTGAAATTTTTAAAGGCAGGATGACATGATAATTTACTTTAAAATATTAAAACTTCAAGTGGATTATTAAATCTAAGTAATGGACACAACACACCTGCTATGTGGCTTTTTTAAAAGCTGGCAATACCAAGAGCTCCTGAGGACGCAGAGTAATTCAAGCTGCCATATATTGCTGGTAGGAATACCAGCTGGTACAGGCACTCTGGAAAACACTTGGCAGTTTTCCATAAAGTTAAGCATACTATTACCATATGACCCAACAATCCCATTCCTATGTATATACTCAAATGAATGTACTTGCCATTTGAGTATATACCCCTACCATCCTGAGTGAACCAGACCTTGTCTGATCTTGGAAGCTAAGCAGGGGTGGCCTTGGTTAGTACTTGGATGGAAGATCACCTGGTAATACTATGAACTTTACACTTTTTTATAGTCATCAAGATATGGAAGCAGCCCAAGTGTCCATCGGTAGATGAGTGGATGAAAGAACTATGGGACATGTACATGATGGAATACTACTCGGCCATAAAAAAGACAAATATCATATGATTTCACTTATATGTGGAATCTAATGAACAAACTGAACTAACAGGCAAAATAGAGACAGACTCATAGATAGAGAGCAGGCTGACAGCTACTGGGGAGGAGGTTAGCAGGTGGAGCAAAGAGGAAAAAGGACTCCTGGACATGGACAACAGTGTGGTGATTGCAGCGGGGAGGGGGACATAAGGAGGCTAAAAAGTAATGGAAAAAAATACAATTTTAAAAAATAACCAAGCAGTACAAAAAAAAGATAAATGAGAACATACATCCACATGAAAATTTGATAGTGCGCATGGATGTTCACAGAAGCTCGATTCATGATGGCCAGCAAGTTGAAATAACGTAAATGTCTGTCAACGGACAAGTGCATTTGAAAAAGGGGGTACAAAGAATAATACTCAGCAATAAAAAGGAATAAACCATTATAAATCTAACAACATGTGTTAACCTCTAGTGCATATGTTGCACTGAAGAAGCCACACCCAAATGTTGCATGCTGTTTGATTCCTAGGGCGAGGAGGAGCAGGACGAGGCAAGGCGGTGGGCAGAGCAGTGCCCCGCAGGGTCAGACCTGAGAGTGCTACCTCTTTACATCTCGTGCCATACGCACATCACATGCCTCACACTAGTCCTGAGCCTGCTGATTCCATCTACATGACACTCTGGAAAGGCAAAAAGAAAAAAGTGATAGGAAGCAGATGAATGCTTGCCAGGGATAGGGGTGGCGAAAGGGTTCACAACAGAGCAGAATGAGGAAATTTGGGGGTGAGGAGGCAACAGAACGTCACCTGATCGTGGTGGCGGTAACATGACTATGCCATTGTCTAATCACAGGGACACACAAAAAGGGGTGAACTTTAGTCCATACAAACTTTAAAAGTGAAGAAAAAGCAAAAAGTATATATCCAGGTGGTGAGTATGTGGTAATTCATGTACTATTTTCCCTACTTTTCTTTATGTTTGGTATTTTTTTTTTGGTGATAAAAAGTAAAACATCAAAATGTCAGTTGCTTCCAAATATAATTCAAGTACATTGCTCAACCCACTATTTTAAAAATACTGTGCTAACTCATACATCTCTGTAATGTTTGAATAATTTACAATAAATATACATATATTAGTAACCCTAAATATAAAAAGACAGTTTTTCTTAACAAAGACATTCATCACAGCCCTATTTATATTAAAGAAATTAAATGCTCAAGATTGGAAAGGTTAAATAAATTGTGGAATAGCCATGTGAGGGAATCTATAATACTAATTAAAAGTATTTTCACATAGCATTGTTTAACAGGGAAATGCTTATGATATAAAATCAAATGTAAAAAGAAGCATATATGATGTGTATACAGTATGGTTTTAACTATGTTAAAGTTTTTACACAGAAAAGAGTGGAAATAAGTAAATCAAAATGTTAGCTGTTAAAAAATTAAAAATAAAAAATTTTAAACATAGTAAATCCATTTTAATTCATTGATTTGAAGAGCTCCACCTGTTCCTAAAACTAGTTCCGTATCTTTGCGGCCTTTCTGTACAACAGAAATAAGAAAATTAAAACATTCAAGAATCTGCCAATTGCATAAATCAGCCCAGAAGATTGGTTTTTTATTGTTGTTCAAGTACAGTTGTCTCCATTTTCACCCCACCATGCTTGCCCCAAGCCCCACCAATCCCCACCTCCCACCCTCGAACCCACCCTCTTTGGCTTTGTCCATGTGTCCTTCTTTTTAATCCTCACCCAAGAATACGTTTATTGACTTCAGAGACAGAGAGAAACATAGATTGGATCCCTCCCATACATACCCCAGGGATCAAACCCAAAACCTAGGTATGTGCCCTGATCAGCGATTGAATCTGCAAATTTTGGTGTATGGGATGATGTTCCAACCGAGTCACCTGGACAGGGCAAGACTGGTTGTAATGTCATCACTGTTAATCACAGTCCTTTAAATTCTTCGCTTGCCTTTCACACCAGCCCTGCTGACTTTTAGGATATATGTAGGACTCCTCCATTACTTTTGGCAGCTTAACTTCCTCCTCCTCCTCCTCCTTTCAGAGGCCTGAGAGTCTTTCTTTATAGAATCCTTCTCAAGCCTCAAGTGTCATGTGAGATCTGTCTGGAAAAAGTCCAATGATTGTTAATATAACAAGAACAGTTTGTGTGACATTGATGCAAACTGACAGCCAAGGAGAGTGGACTGGAATGTGCATATGAGAAAAATGATGACTTCACTGTACCCGTCGGTGGGGGAGGTAGATGCCATTGAGTGAGCATGTGTACTCTGTGGCTGTCACATTCAAAATGACTGAGTGAGTAGAGCAATGAACCTGCATCAAATTTTGCATTAAAGTTGAACATTCCTCCACGGAAACTATTCGGATAATTCAGAAGTCCACAGCTATGGCAACTGGTGACTGGCAGCTTCATCACAACAATGTGTCTGCTCATGCATGCATCATGTCTCCCGCACAGATTTTTTGCGAAACATCATATTTCCCAGGTGACTCAGCCCCCTTACAGCCCAGATTTGGTGCCCTGCGACTTCTGGCTTTTCCCAAAATTAAAATCACCTTTGATAGGGTGGTGATTTGAGACTGTTAAGAGATCAGGAAAATACAACAGAACAGCTGGTGGCACTTGGGAGAACTGTGAGGTCCCAAGGTGCCTACTTTGAAGGGGACTGAGGTGTCCTCATCCTATGTACAATACTTCTTGTATCTTCAATAAATGTCTCTATTTTTCATATTGGATACTTTTTGGACAGACTTCATACACTATCATCCTAGAAGCTCTTCTGTTACTTTCCAGCCCCAAGCCAAGCTCCAGTTCCATATCCCTTTTCATTTAACTGTCATTAAACATTTATGAGGTATCTATGTAAGATCATAGGACTATTCCAATGTTACTTAAACTTCAACATGTCCAAATCTGAGTTCTTCTTCTGGCACCCACATACAGCAAGGTCTGGCTACCCAGAGAGGAAGTGGGGCTGGCTTTCAAGTAATTGAGAAGCCTCACAGGTCATATCACCCTAGTCAGGTTTTCTGAGATCTGACTCTGCCTTGCAGGTGAAGAAACTTGGTGTCATTGGTGTCATTGGTGTCTCAGAATTGGCTGAATTCATACTGAATTTCAGATCTTCCATTCACCATGCCCTTGTGCCCCCCAGGCTTAATTGTAGAAAGAGATATTGCTCAAGTTGGTAAAAGTTTGTAAGAGCTAAAATCTAAGAAATAGTAAATTAAAAATTAGATTTAAAAATCTAAATAGGCTCTTAGTAAAAGTAACAAATGAAATAAATGTTTTAACTGAATATTTTTCCTCATAATTTTGTATTTGGGAAGTTCAAATGTTTTGTTAAAGGTGAAAGCTAGGGGGAACATAAGAATAATAAATGTTTGAACAAAAGCATAAAGAGGTTAGATACACTCCCTTCAGTTCATCTACCAAAAACCCAAACACATATTCATGATATTCCTAGATAATACTGACGTAGTTTTATGTGAGGGCTCAAGAACCAAAATGCCTGAGTTCAAATCCTGATCTAACTCCTTAGTAGACGTGTGTGTTGGGCAAGTTACCTAAACTCTTCATCTGTGTAAAGGGGAAAGTAAAACAAACTCACTCACTGAATTAGTGTAAGGATGAGCTATGCTGTCCATGTATTTAGAAGTGCTTGGTATGTACCAACTATTCAAACGGTGGCATTAGTAGCGGCAGCAATAGAGAGGTGGTGGCAGTGGTAGCAGCAGTCATCGTAGTCACAGCAGTAACATTACCACTATTAATGCTGCAGAGGTAAGAACCACGTAGAACACTTTCTTAACAGGAAATTTTCTTTGCACACTATTTCTGTAACTAGGTAAAAAAATGATAGCTTTTCTTGGTTATCTACAAAAAAAAAAAACTAACCAAACCATAAGTTTTGTATATAAAGTATGTCTGTGTAATTGTAATATGATTTTCTCTTTAAGTCACATACTGTTTTCTCATACGGAAAAAGAAAATCAAAAGAACTTGTCCAGTACTTATCATACAGAAGTACTCAAATGAATGAGTTAACATGTTAAATTTTACAAAAATTAATTCAAGAAACACCATCTAGCACAGAAGTAATACTCTAATTGTGAATTACAGGGAAACTAAAAATTATAAAAAAAATATACTAGATACAGTATGAATTGTTTTACTTTTCACTCTGCTTGTGAATATATTCGAAAATTTGTTTAAATCAATCCAAAAATAAGTTACAGCTAAAATGCGCTACTGAGCATAGTTGGAAATACGGTGACTGGCCAATGTAAAACTTATACCACAATTCAACCTGTGCATAAAGAAGATCAGCAGAGAGTTATTGTCATTTTCCCCATGCCTTCTTTATCTTAACTCAATATACGCATCAATGAATGTGTGTTATGTGGGAAGAGAACAAATATTTGTCCAACACCTACTGTATGTGTCACTTAAGTGTATTTATGTCAGTAAATTTCACTCCACAAGAATCAGACAAGTAGCTTACTCTTACCGCCATTGTACGGATAAGAAAATAAAAGGACAAGGAGGTGACAGAAGTTGCTCACTGTTGCAGAGATACTAAAAGACGAACTCCAAAGCTCAAGCCCTTTTCAGCGCAGCACTCTGGAAGTGGCTGAATTTTCCAACTCTGTCCTCAGTGACTGCCAATACACTCTCTTTTTATATTAATTTTCTTTCCAGGACTTTTCAATCTGAACTAGATTCCACCACCAAGGACAAAACTACAAAAAGTATGTACATGACATAAAAATGCATTTTGCATGGTGCAGTCTCCCCCAATAAAAACTTAACAATGTAATAACCAAATATATGGATTACAAAAGAATTACTAATTTTATAAACTTTTCTCGGCCCCACTTCATTGCTCTCACATTGTGCATCAAGATTCAAAGTAACGTGTGACATTAACAACCATTAACAGTGCTTTCACTTATTGTCTCACCTGCATTCTCTTATTTGATCTTTACAGCCAGAAAACAGAGCAGGTATCACCAGCCTTAATTACTCAAGTACCCCAACTCAGAAAGGGTAAGTGACTTCAGGTTTGCCATCAATACAGAACTTGAAACATTATCTCTGAACCCACACTTTTTCTACTGCCTTATGTTGAAAACCCCTGCTTTTCTACACCCGCTCAAAAGCAAAAATACCATAAATGGAGAAATTAAACATCCATACCTGCTATAATCAAATAAGTTGCAACAATATTGTGTTCACTCTGTGAAAAGACAGAGCCATCTTCATTTTGAGAGCCTGAACTGTTGCCTAAATTATTCCGGAGCATTTTGGAAGGAAGATACTGAGATGGCCTTCACAATAAGTCTTCAATAATTATAAATTGTTATAAATGCCACTGAAGAATTTTCAGAACCAATCATTTCCACTTCAAGACCTCAGAGAATAGCCTTTTCATAAGGGCCCTCCCTTAACAAATGTGATTGGGCTAAAGAGGAAAGGAACTAATTCCCAGAGCAAGGGAAAAGCTTACTAGCAAAGTAAAAAGAAATACCAAACCACACATTGTAACCAATTTGGGCATCAGCCTTACATACCTAAGCAGATTATCAAGTGTGAACATCCATTTAAACAACAGACAAACTCAGAAAATCAGTGCAGGAGCTGATTTAACTGTTCTCTGCTGGTCATCAGTTCTGAAATTAAGAGTCAGACCATGTCCTCAAGCTATTAATATAATTTAAAGTGCCTGTTTTGGTTTAAAGTTTTGCTTTAACAATTTAAGAGAGACAAATAAAGAAGTAATCTCCCCACATCCTTCCAAATCTCATGCCCCTAAAGGTAATAATATTGTTTGGTTTATACCCTTTCTGATTGATTATCTTTGCTGATACGGACATATGTTTATACAATGGTTTGAGGTTTCTTCCTTTTGAGCAAAAACAGAGAGATATGAATACATAAAATTATTCTCTAACATTTTCCTCTAAAGCTGTAAAATAAACTCCGGGTCTATAAACCTAAGTCTAACTTATTAATAGCTACATATTTTGTAACACGGATATAGCATGATCTACTTCACCATTCACCTCAATTAATTTATCCTATACTTAATATGCACAATTATCTGGTAATAATCATCACAACATGTATCAGCCCAATGCCTAGGTTCAATTATTCATCTTGTGAAGTACAGGGCAATTCTAACACTCCGGACTATGTTGTTATAACTCAAAAAGTAGGTTACATAAGTGGGTTACAATCTAACATGAACATTTATTGTTAGAGATACCCCCAACACCATTTTCCCACATATTTTTATGCCTTATTACTAAAATCTGATTCAACAATTTCTTAAAATCAGTAACTTTAGAAAAATGCTAGATGCTTGCAGCATTATTTACAATACCAAGATATGGAAGCAGCCTGAGTGTCTATGAGTAGATGAGTGGATAAAACTATGGGACATTTACACAATGGAATACTACTCGGCCATAAAAAAGAAAAAATTTTACCCTTTGAACAGCATGGATGGACCTGGTAAACATTATGCTAAGTGAAATATGCCAGTCAAAGACAAATGTCATATGATTTCACTCATATCTGGAATCGAATGAACTAACTGAACAAGCAAAATAGAGACAGACTCATAAATGGAGAGCAGGATGACAGCTAAGGGGTGGGGGTAGGTTGGGGGGGTAGAAGGATTGAGCAAAAAGGAAAAAGGACTCATGGACAACAGTGTGGTGATTGCTGAGGGGAGGTGGGTATAAGAGGACTAAACAGAAATAGGGAAAAAATACATAAAGATTAAATTTGAAAAATATGCTACATGCACCAGTGTAAGCATGACCACTAGAGGGCTGTATTTCCCCATTCAATTTAACCTTGTACCCCTTAGAATGGCACAGCAGGAAGGGACCCAAGAGATTTTTGCCTCAATTCTCTCAGCTATTTATAAACTGAAGCAGTTGAACTAGATTGGGTGACCTGTCCCAGATCTTGGAGCTACCAGAAGTCAAATTTTTAATAAATGTAAATCCTTGACAGTATCAATACTAGTAAACTTGAACAGTATTCCAGTAACAAAGTATTTTCCAATAATACTGAAATGATGGACATAAAATTTAAGTGGAACTCTTTTTAAAACCCTTGTTGGGTTTTAAATTTTTCCCATTTAATATGCAGGAAACAAAACATTTTCAAGTATGTTTTGGTCCAATCCTTTCCTTTTCTGTAATGGATTATATCTAGCTGTTGCATCCACTCAAATTTCCCAGAAATAATTACTTCTATTTATAAAAATTGAGTAATTCCAAAGATGGCCACCTATCTGCTGCAGATGGGTGTATTCAAAGTACTTTTTCATGCTTCGTTCATGAGTGAAACAGAAAAGCTATATTGGGATGAGGCTTAGAATACTAAGAAACATACCTATTTCATATCAAAATGTTTACATAGCTCACAATTAATTTTGTAAACTTCAGTTGCCTAGTAAATCCTCCTTTCATAGCTCTTCCCAAATTTTCAGAAATATGGTTTATACTCCATTAAACTTTTTGCTATGGCACAAATGCATTTTAACATGATGCAAGCAATCAGCATGTTAATTTAGTTAACTTTGAAGATTTAATGTGAATAATCATCAAAATATCTTTTATAGTGGAATTCAGTGATACCACAGTACCATATTCACTGATGGTAAGCTCCCTAAATATGTGAACTTAATTCAAAACTAAATGCCCCAAAGGAAACCCAGAAAGAACTACATAAGGAAGAAAAAAAATAAGATGTGAAAATAAAAGATTAAAGGTGGCCAAAGACCAAAAGATACACCTAAGAAAAAGGTGAAATCTCTAAGTGGTTTGTCTACTGACATATACACTACTTCCATCATAGACATTTTAAGACATTTTTTAAATGTTAAAAAAAAAAAAGTGTGGGAACGTTATTATTTGTCCTTGAGATAATGTCACGGCCCCTTTGGTGCTCACCATGTCTTTTATAAACCAAGCCTAGAAACCTTGGCCCTAACTCTAAATATTTCAACCCAACAATTCTCAATCAAATAGCCTTCTGTCCCACGTTGTGAAAGCACAACTGCTTCTTCCTATGAAACAGTAATTTTCAACACATTTGTATGTTATATATATTCACAGCCTACATTTACTAATGTTGCCACATTCCATTTATCCCAAAAGATAAGTAAAACCCACAATACTGACATAGACAATATTATATGCTACTCACAGGAGTATTAGGTTAGAAAAAATTAGGAAAAGATATGGCAACATCATTCTTCTGAGAAAAAACACAAGTTGGGGGGAAACCAGTGACAGGGCAAACGGCCCTGTATCACAGCATTCTAACTTGCTCTCATGACTACTCCTGACACACCACCACCAGAGACCAAAACCAATCCCAATAGTCTTGTCTATACACAGGATTCTGGACGTGTAGCAGGAAGGAAATTAAACGTGTGCTTACGTGAATGACATCTTAAACTTTTAGAACCACCTTAAAAAAAGTAAAATAAGAACAATCAGTAAAACTTTCAACATTCAATCTATATTGAATGAGAAAAATTAAACTTGTCTTCAGAAATTTCTTGAACTTTAGTTCTTACTTTGAACAAAGCTGTTCCAACTTTAATAGAGTTGTAATCCATGCTAAAATTTTCTGATCAATTAATCATTACAATTAGAGATACTGCTTACTAATACAAACAAAGAAAATACAGTAAGGGTGTTGATGTTCTTGTATATAAAAGGCAAACACTTTGAAAGGGGTGTTAGTCTACAAATACTAAAGTATTGCTTCACTAGCCTACTTTTTAAGGATCGGTTAATTTCAAAAATAGCTCTGGTTTAATTAACACAGCTCTAAATAACTTAAAGGGATAAAAGACACTTTTATTATAAAAATTCAAATGTGCTTCATATGAAAACTGTCCATTTATTAAGCAACCACAATTCCAAGCAGAAAACAAAACATTAGAACACTTGTTCAGACTCCTTTAGAGCATAAATGTCTCCCATTCGGTCGCACTCATGTTTGAGTGATGTTGACATGCGAATGCCACTGTCATACAATCCCCAGGACTTCAAGACTTGCTCAAAAAACAAATCTCTGATCCCCAGAAGTAGGTTGTGCAGGTTAATGCAGAAATCAACTGGTAAAGTTCCTCTGTCAACTTTTATACCTAATGTCCTCTCCCTGATTGAAAGAAAACAAAAGTATTAAAGGTATAGAAATGAATTTTTAATAGTACTATCACCCAAATCTAAAGTTTAAAATCAACATTAGTCCTTATAATGTTTAGCAAACATACTTGACCAAATTTAACTGTCATCCATATTACACCTTTTTATTTTTCCAATTAAAAATACAGCAAAATAAACTTGAAGGTAAAAAAATTTAGAGACTAAGTAAGAAAGAGTGATATAAACCAAAGCTATAAGTTAGGATAAAGCAAAGAATACCAGGGTAGTCTACAGACTTGCTGGCAAATAGAAATAAAAATAAAAAATTTAAAGTAGCAGGCAATACCAATTCTAGAAATTCAATCATTTAAAGATTTTTCATTTACCTCTGAAACCACCACTCCCTCCTCTTCCTCCTCTGAAGCCTCCACCTCTCCCTCCTCCTCTTCCACCTCTAAAGCCACCTAAAAATAAGACACATTTATTAAATAACTGCAGCCATTCACATTCTACCAAGCCTACAAATATCAATACAATCCTTACAATCATAAAAAAAAAATACAGATTCATAAATGTATCTGTAGAATTTTTTAAAAGATAAAAATGGACAAAACATAGAAGTTTCCCAATTGAGAAGCAGGCTAAAACCCTAGATTACAATTTTTAAAGAAATATTCTGTTCTTGTTTTGTTTTGTTTGTTTTTTTACACTGTAGGAGGATAGAATGAACCACCCTGAGTCTAATACATTTCTGTCACCATAGTTACTTTAGCAAACCTGGTTCTCCTCACTTCTGTGACAAGTATTTTGTTTTAATGAATTAGGAAAGTTTGTTACTATAAAGCTGCATTTAGCCCTATTGTTAACTGTTTGAGCATCTTAACCTTTGGGTTACAGTAAATACATTTTGATTGAACAACCGCTTTTTATCATAAGAATGAAGGAAAGCAGATAATGAGTGGTTTTCATCTATGCATTCTACAATGAACACACCCTTTAAGGTTAACTGAGCACATGGACCATCATCAAAACTCACATGTAGATGAGCCTCGAAATTTTAAATTTGTACAGCAGTTTTCTATTACGCGACACATAGTGGCTTTCTAGTTCAGTCTTCCTCTTTATTTATTTGGGGGCTTACTTTGTAAGAAATGATGAATTAAAAAAAAAATTCCTGGCCACAACAATCAGACAAGAAAAAAGAAATAAATGGCATCCGAATGGGAAAGGAAGAAGTAAAACTCATTATTTGCAGATGACATTATATAGAAAGAAGCCTAGAGCCCACCAAAAAAAGAAAGAAAAAAGAAACTATTAAAACTGTTAAATGAATTCAAGTAAAGTAGCAGGATACAAAATTAATATCCAGAAATCAGTTGCATTTTTATATTATCAGTAATAAACTATAAAGAAGAGAAATTAAGAAAACAATCTCATTTATAATTACATTGAAAAAATACTTAGGAATAAACTTAACCAAGGAGGTAAAAGACCTGTACTCAAAAAATTACAAGACAATGAAGAAAGAAACTGAGAAATATACAAAATAAATGGAAGCACATTAACATGCTCATGAACAGAAAGAATGAGCACTGTTAAATGTCCATACTACTCAAATCAATCTATAAATGTAATGCAATCCCTGTCAAAATACCAACGACATTTTTCACAGAAGTAGAACAAATGATCCTAAAATTTATATGAAACCACAGAAGACCTCATATAGTCACAGACATCTTGAGAAGGATAAATTTGGAGGTATCACACTACACGATATCAAATTATACTACAGGGCAATAGTAATCAAAACAGTATGGTACTGGCATAAAAACAGACACAATAATCAATGAAGAATTGAGAATGGAGACTAGAGAGCCCAGAGATAAACATACACCTATACGGTCAATTAATCTATGCCAAAGGAAGTAAAAATACACAATGCAGTAAAAAGTCTATTCGATAAATAGTATTAGAAAAACTGGACAGATATATACAGAAAAAATGAAACAAGACCACCTTCTTACACCATATATAAGAATAAACTTAAAATGGATTAAAGACTTAAATATAAGATCTGATACCATAGAAATGCCTAAAAACATAGGCAGTAAACTCTGACATTGCTCTTAGTAATTTTTTTTCTCATACATCTCAGGCAAGGAAAACAAAAGAAAAGAAACAACACACGAGACTATATCAAAATAAAAAGACCTTTCACAGCAAAGGGAGCCACTCACAAAACACAAACACAACCCACTGAATAGGAGAAAATATTTACCAATGATATACCCAATAAGGGGTTTAATATCCAAAATTTATAAAGAATTTATAAAACTCCTCCCCTGAGGACTTCTGGCCAAGATGGAGGCGTAAGTAGACACACTGTGCCTCCTCGCACAACAAAATTAAGGACAACAAATATTTAGAAACAAGAAAACAACCAGAACTGACAGAAAATGGAACTGTACAGAAGTCCAACAACCATTCATCCAGACAGGTAAGAGGGGCAGAGTCGGCAGCGGGTGGAGAGGGTTTGAGGCAGGAAAAAGTGGTGGCTAGCAGGCCTGGGTGGGCAGGCGGCGGCTGGCAATCCCCAGGAGCACAGGCAGCGGCTAGCAGATCTCAGGTGCTGGGTGGCAATGAGCAGACCCAGTGAGGCGCACAAAGCAGTCACACATTCCCACGCAGATAATCCAGGCAAAAACGGGGAGTGAAACAGACCGCACAACCCAGAGCCCCAGCTCCGAGAAATAAAGCCTAAAAGCACCGATTGAAAACACTTGTGGGGGTGGGGGTGCTGGGAGAGTCTCCCAGCCTCACAGGGGAGTTCGTTGGAGAGACCCACATGGTCCTAGAACATACACAAGCCCACTCACTGGGAATCAGCACTGGTTTGCTTGTGGAAAGCGGCAGAAGGGACTGAATACGAGAGAGTAGAGCTAACGCCATCGTTCCCTCTCGAACCCTGTCCCTACAAGCAGCGTCATAACCCAGAGACTGGGTTGCCCTGTCCCTGGTGACCGCCTAAGGCTCTGCCCCTCATATGTAATAGGTGCAACCAGACAAAAGAAAGAAAAAGAAAAAGAAAAGAAAAGAAGCCCAGGCGGAAAAGCAGAGCAAATACAAAGCCCCAGAGCAAATACATCTAAGTGGCGAAGAGATAGCCAACCTATCAGATGCACAGTTCAAGGCACTGGTGATCAGGATGCTCACAGAATTGGTTGATTGTGGTCGCAAATTAGATGAACAAATGAAGGCTACACTAAGTGAAATGAAGGAAAATGCACAGGGAACCAATAGTGATGGGAAGAAAACTGGGACTCAAATCAATGGAGCGGACCAGAAGGAAGAAACAAACAACCAAACAAAAGAATAAAGAAACAATTCAAAAAAATGAGGAGAGGCTTAGGAACCTCCAGGACATCTTTAAACGTCCCAACATCCGAATTATCGGGGTACCAAAAGAGAAAGAACAAGTGAAAAACTTACTTGAACAAATAATAAAGGAGAACTTCCCCCATTTGGCAAAGGAAACAGACTTCCAGGAAGTCCAGGAAGCTCAGAGAGTCCCAAAGAAGTTGGACTCAAAGAGGAACACACCAAGGCACATTATAATGACATTAGCCAAATTCAAATGAAGGAGAGAATTCTAGAAGGAGCAAGGGATAAGGGGACAGTCACCTACAAAGGAGTTCCCATCAGACTGTCAGCTGATTTCTCAAAAGACACCTTCCAGGCAAGAAGGGGCTGGAAAGAAGTATAGTCCAAGTTATGAAAGTCAAGGACCTACATCCAAGATTGCTCTATCCAGCAAAGCTTTCATTTAGAATGGAAGGGCAGATAAAGTGCTTCTCAGATAAGGTCAAGTTCAAGGAGTTCATCATCATTACGTCCTTATTATATGAAATGTTAAAGGGACTTATCTAAGCAAAAGATCAAAAATACCAACAGTAAAAAGATAGCAAACTCAGTTATTAATAATCACACCTAAAACAAAAGCAACTAAGTAAACAACTAGAACAGGAACAGAACCACAGAAAAGGAGATCACGTGAAGGGTTAGCAACAGGGGAGTGGGAGGAGGAGAGAGGGGGAAAAGGTACAGAGAATAAGTAGCATAGATGGTGGGTAGAAAATAGACGGGGGAGGGCAAGAATAGTGTGGGAAATGTAGAAGCTAAAGAACTTATGACCCATGGACATGAACTAAAGGGGGGAATGTGGGTAGGAGGGGGTGTGCAGGGTGGAGGGGAATGAAGGGGGGAATGGGACAATTGTAATAGCATAATCAATAAAATATATTTAAAAAAAGAATTTATAAAACTCAACATCAAAAAAACAAACAATCCAATTTAAAAATGGGCAGAAGACCTGAACAGACATTTATCCAAAGAGGACTTATAGATGGCTGAGATATGAAAAGATGTTCAATGTCACTAATCACCAGAGAATTGCAAATTGAAACCATAATGAGATATCACCTCACACCTACCAGAGTGGCTATTATCAATAAGTCAAACAAGTTAGTAAGGATGTGGAGAAAAGGGAACCCTTATGTACTATTGGTGCAATTGCGAACTGGTGCAGCCACTCTGGAAAATCAGCCACTCCGGAGGTTCCTCAAAATATTAAACGTAGAACCACCTTATGACCCAGCTATTCCACTTCTTGGTACTTATCTGAAGACATCCAAAACAGTTATTAGAAAAGATATATACATCCTTATGTTCACAGCAGCATTATTTACAATAGCGAAGATACAGAAGCAACCTAAGTGGCCATCAATAAATGACTGGATCAAGAAGATATGGTACACATATATAATGGAATATTACTTAGCCATAAAAAAAGAATGGAATCTTACCATTTATGACGACATGGTTGGACCTACAGGGTATTGTGCTGAGTGAAATGAGTCAGACAGAAAGATAAATACTATGATTTCACTTGTATGTAGAATCTAAAGAATAAAATAAAAGAACAGAACAGAAACGGACTCACGGATAGAGAGAACAAACTAACGGTTGCCAGACTGGAGGAAGTTGGGGAACTGGGTGAAAAAGGTGAAGGGATTAAAAAGTACAAATTGGTAGTTAAAAGTAGTCACAGGGATGTAAAGTACAGCACAGGGAATACAGTCAATGATACTGTGATAACTATGCCAGGTGGGTAGTAGACTTATCTGGAGATCATTTCATAAAGTATATAAAGTCTACCCACTATGCTGCAGAGCTGAAACTAATATAAAATAATACTGAATGTCAATTTTAACTGACAAACAAAAAAAAACTTTTTAAAAGAGAAACTATTAGCCCTGGCTCATGTGACTCATTAGATTGAGCAACTGGCCTGCAAACCAAAGGGTCGTGGGTTCAACTCCCAGTCAGGGCACATGCCTGGGCTACGGGCTGGGTCCCCAGTGGGGGTCATGTGAGAGGCAACCATACATTGATGTTTCTCTCCCTCTTCCTCCCTCCCTTCCCCTCTCTCTAAAAATAAATAAATAAAATATTTAAAGCGGTAAAAAAATAAAAGAGAAAGTATTAAGAGAAAAAAACAAATACACATTTCTAAATACTGGTATAAAAATATAAAGGTCTTTAAAAAATAGAGTTGTGAATTTTTTTTAATGTTGTGTTATCAGACCAAATATAGAATAGGAATGAGGGGATCTCTATCAAATACCCAAAGAGGCACTCCCAAAAATACTTTAAAAAGAAATGTGTTTGTTCTCTTAAGAAATTACCTCCTAGCTATCCAGACCCAAAAAGTACATTTATAGAGTGAAATAATAATTAAATCAAGAGACACAATGTGAAAAATGAGTTGTCTCTTTTCTGATCCAGTAACAGAAGCTTTCCAACCCCGTTTTCAGCTCCTCTTCCCTTCCCTATTGGCTCTGCCCACCTTCCAGGTGTCCACCCACCACAACACTCACAGACACAAGCACGCCCAGTGCTGCATCCCATCTCTTCCCCAAGCCTGCTCATCATCTAGTTGCCCTTGATAACGAATGTACCAAAGCTTTGAGAAAATACATGTTGAAATACTGGCCTCAAAGCAATTAATTTACTGATAATGGTCTTTGACATGACATCAGAAGGCACAGATTTTATTTCTAGGCTGCCAATTGTTTGATTAGGACAAATTAACTTTTGTAAGCCTCCATTTCCTCATCCAAAAAATAAGGATATCACCTACCTTGCAACGTTTTCTGAATATTAAAATATACTTAGCTATTAAAGAAACTATCTGACCAGGTCCCAGCATATAATCAACACTCAATGACATTAATTAAAATTCAGTTATGATCTTATATTTTATAAAATTCCCAACAAAACATGAATAACTCAGAGATGAAATCCCTCAAAATTATACTTTATTAGATTTTTTCTTTTTAGTAAGTCATTGAAACTAACATCATTGCTATGGCAATTTGCCAAGATTTAAAGATAGCTTTAGAAAAATAAACAAACATACATTAGGGAGGTTTGCCTACGTACAAAATTTAATTGTACTACATGAATTGACTGCAAGTTTGAAATCTCATTACAAATTTTTTCCCACAAGTAACTTACCACCTCTACCACCTCTGCCTCCTCCTCCTCCTCTTCCTCCTCCTCGACCACCCCTGCCACTGCCTCTTGGAGGTCCCTTCTCACCTGGAGGTCGAGGTAAAAACCTCTGTAGTGGCAACAGCTTATATGGGTCTATATAGAACTGGAAGTATAATAGAAACAATTAGAGTAATGACTTGGAGGCAGTATAGTATGATCATTAAGAACCTACACCTAGACTCCAAAATGCCTGGGTTCAAATCTCAGCTCTACTATATACTACAGTACAGTCCTGGACAAGGACTTAAGTTCCTTTGTGCCTTACTTTTCTGATCTGTAAAATCAAGATAATAAAGTATTGGGTTGACCAAAGAGTTCATTTGGTGTTTTCCATAAGATGGCTCTAGTAGCACCTAGTCATCTAACTTCATTCAAAACAATTTTGTTAGACTGGATTGTATCAGCATGCATTAAAAAAAAAGCTCATCATAATTGGTGAATTTTTTGTAACCATTTTAATACTGAAGATGGGAGGAAAGAAGTGACATTTTTGGCATACCATGCTTTGATTTCAAGAAAGGTAAAAATGCAACTGAAACACAAAACAAGATTTGTGCAGTGCATGGAGAAGGTTCTGTGACTGATTGAATGTGTCAAAAGCAGTTTACAGTTCCATGCTGGAAATTTTCACTGGACCATACTCCATAGTCAGGTAGATTAGTTGAAGCTGACAACAATCAAATGGAGACATTAATTGAGAACAATCAATGTGATACTACACAGGAGAGGGATGACATATTCAAAATATCCAAATCAATAAAATTATTGGTGAAAATGAAAAATGTGTCTCCTATATTACGAACTGAACAAACTTTTTGGCCAACCCAGTACCTACCTCACATGATCCTTGTGAAGATCAAAAGAATAAAGTACATAAAATACTTAAACTTTGGCACATAATAAATATAACATGCATATGAAAAGATCAAAGACCAATTCAATCTAATTCTTCCTAAGAAATAGATAATGCCTTGCAAAAATTAACTACATTTTACCTCAACAGAATTGTTGTAAGAAAAATGAAACCATTAAAAATTTAGTATTAAAGTCCAAAATAAAACATATGTCTAGTATGTCTACTAGCTATTTCAAGACTTTAATAAAGGATCAATAATGTTTTACTGAAAATACTAAGTAATGGAAGATTTGTAGAAACTAAATCCACTGTACATTTAGGGTTAATAAAATATTCTTTCATAGTAATGAAATATAATGGGTACATTTCACAATTTTACACAAAACACACATGAAGGCTTTAAAACTTATTAGTATAACAAAATGTCCCTCAGTAGACATCGCCTTATCACTTTCCTTCCCTGCAGAGACAATCCCTTCAAAAACATTATCTAGGTCTGCAATGTCCAATGTGGCAACCAGTAGCCACATGCGGCTAGACTGAAATTAACTAACAATTAAAAATTCAACTCCTGAGTCACATGCCACATTTCAGATGCTCAAAAACTACAAATAGCTAACAGCTACTGTACTGCAGGAATTTCCATCTTCACCGAAAATCTGACTGGACAGCATTGGTCTAGCGACCATTACAACAACATAGGGTGGGTAAAGAAGGCTTGAACCTGAACACTGAATCTAGAAATGGGAAGAGGTACAATGCACTACTTTAGCATCTGTGATTTAAAAACAAACAAAAAACAACTAAATAAATCCTCAAATAAATAATGCTGTGAGAAAAGGCAGGTATCTAGATCAAATTTAAATGGCTATTAGAGGCAAATTCTTTTCTTCAAATGAGAAGCCTGGCTCTTAGGCCCACTGAAAGCAGCGCAATTTCCCACGGTGTACTTGTCAGGGTTTCCACAGCCAGATGCCAGATGCCAGCAACAAGGCACTGTCCCCATCTCATCTCCCGTCCCAAGCTGGCTTCTGGGTCTACCGCTCCATCGGCTCCACGACTTACTGACCTACATGTTGCTCTTTCCCATGAGAACTTTGCAACAGCACTTTGCCTTGGCTGAGCAGCACTTCTCTTAGAAACATATGGTTCTCTTGACCTTTGTGTACCGCTTTTATGAAACTCTCCTGGTTTGCCTTCTCTTTTTTTGGCAGTCACTTCTCAGTCTCAACTTACAGATAGATAAATTCAGGAGGTGCCCCAAAGCTTCTTCCTAGACTCTATCATACACTGCCTGTTCAATGACAACTTCCCAATTCTACCTCTAGTCCACTCCTCCTTTGAGCACCTGTGTGAATGAGTATCTCACAAATGCCTGAAACTCATTATTGCCCAAAACTGAACTCATTCTCTTCCCCCAATTCCCTTCTTCTCCAGTGTTGCCATTTCAGCAACCAGTGACACCATCCACCAAGTGCTGAAATCAGACATCTGAAAGATGGTAACATTTCTTACTTCAATTTCAACAGCTCATAAACTACCAAAACCTATCAATTCTACTTCCTGTATCTCTCATAAATCCATCCATTTTTCTCCATTTCCACAGTCCAAAATATCTCTTCCAGGACTAACGTAGCGTCCTCCACCTGGCCCCTTCACACAGAGTACTGACCCCTTCCTAGGTTTCTCTTCTATTTTTCCTGACCTCTTAAGTATAAATTTAACCATAATTTTCCTAATAACTAATACTGAAGTCTAAACTCTTTCCCATAACCTGAAGGCCTTAAGTATAATCTAGCCCCTGCCTACCTCTAGTCTTAATTCACAATTTTCTCATTCCTAAATATTCTATGTCCAAGCTACACCTCTGCCTTTTCCGGATCCTTCAAGTGGCTTACTGTCTCAGACTTGCACATACTGTTTTCTCTACTTGTAATGCACGTCCTTCTCCACTTTGCCTAGTGTGGCCTAACTACATCACAGTTCTCTAGGAACCTTCCTTTTTACAACTGAGTCCTGGTCCCTACCTAAGACATTCTGGGTCAAATTTCTAGGAGTGCAACCCAGAAATACATCTTCTTCAAAGCACCCCCAGATAACTCTGAGATGAAGTGGGTTTGGCAATAACTGCTAGTCAACTTTCAGGTCTCGGCTAACTTTCAGCTCACTTCCTCAGAAAACCAAGACACTAAATTTGGTGCCACTACTAACATTTTCATAGCTACCTGTATTTCTCTTGCACCACACATACCTAAGTATTACTGAAATATCTGTGCAATCATTTAAAATCTGACTTCTCTCAAATGAGTTTTATAATTTAATATTTTATTTAGAATATTTGGTCATGCAAAACTTTTCAATAAGACAGTTTTACATAAACTAAAAAACATCTAGCAGCCACAGCATTTGCTAATATGAACAAGGAATACTTTCTGAAAGCCTATATTAAATAAATTACTCTTCAAGATAATAAGTTCAACGTGTAAAGTACAGAATATGTCAATTTAAGAGCTTCACTGGTGATACACTGAGGGAGTCTCAAAGTGCCCTACGCAGGACTGCCCTGGGGTAGATCACTCACTTATAAATCCAAGGGTCCTACATACCATGAGCTTGACTCACCTTCTGTAGTTTTTTAAAGGATGATGCCTTCATGTTTTCTGACAGTTTAACTGAAAAATACTATTAATTATATTAAGGAAAAATCAATTAAGATTAAAAACGGCAACCATCTGAATTCATAGGTAATTTTAAAAACAAGGTTAGGATATATGGAAATGTTTACGAAAAGTGAGAAATGAGTTTCCCAGGAGAAATTAATATTTTGTTTTAAAACTTCCAGTTCCACCATACTATTCCAGGGGCCCCATCATATCCAAAGCAAAGTACCTCTATCCTGCAGCACTTACCCTAATGGAAATCATTTCTAAAACCTTCCAAAGGACTTATCTTTACAATACAAGGTTGGGCAAAAGTAGGTTTACAGTTGTGAGTATGCAAAACAGAGTTTATTCCTATAGCTATTTTCTATTATGTTTACCATACAAACTGTAAACCCACCTTTGTCCACCCCTGTATATGGAAATACATTCTCCTCCTGATTCTCTTTTATGGTCCAATCTTAGAAATACTGTCATGAAGCAACAAGTTCAATTTAATTAATGCCTAGCTCCAGAAAAAGCAAATAGTAACCTTTCAATGAGATTACTATATCTTCTAATTAAAAAGGATACAAAATCTCTAAGTTGTCCAAATATTTCATCCACTTTTCCAATTTGTTCTTTGTTTTCTAAATAAACTGGAGCATTGAAATAAGGCACCTTATTTTCATCTGTGGTACATTTACAAACTATGTCATCTTCACAGGGATGAAGGAACTCTCCTAATACTGAAATAGGACAAGAAAACATTAAAATATAAAACAATTTCAAACAATATTGACCAACCTCTCCTGGAAGCTTTCTTCTTGACTACCTGGAATTTCACCGTATCTGTTCTCCTGAGAAACAAAAGCCTTCCAGTTGATATTCCAATCCCCCAAAACCAGCTATGTCACATGGGGTAAGGGCCTCACTTTTTCTCTTTAGTGTCCTCATCTTTAATACATAGCTAATAACAGGCCCAATATCCAACATACAGTATTCTGAGTATTAAGTGCAATATTAAACGTCAAGTGCTTAGAAAAGTGCCTGGCACACTGAGACCACTCAACCTGTAACCGTGATTTTATTACATCAGATTTTGCTTAAACACCATATTGCATTTTAATGTCTGTTCTTCCTTCTCCCCAATCCCTAACAGTAAAATCAGTCTTGGTTATTCCCCTATCTTTTTTTCTTCCCCTTTTATACCTTCCCACTACCATCTCTTCACCAAGGACTCTCTAATCTTTTCCAGAAAATTGTGGAATCTCAAAATAACCACCTCCATCTCTAATTGACTGTCGACCCAAACTAAATTATTCACCACATTGCTGCAAATCCAGCTCTCCATCCCTATCGCTCAGGCTCAAAATCTGGAACGCTTTAACATATCCCAGGACAGTATTAGTCAAGTTCTACCGAGTTTGTTTCCACTGAAATCTCTCTCCTATCTAACCCTTCTTCTTCTCACTTCCACTATGCTCTCCCTATTTCTCTCCTGCAAAGACGGTTGAAATGGCCCTGGGCTAGGACCTTTGACTAACCACTTCCCTCTGCAAACCATCTTGCATACTGACCAAACCCATTCTTTATGTTGGTCTGTGTTCATCTTTTCTCCTCTTTGATACACACTTCCACTGTCAAATCTCCATCTCTTTCCCTGACTTCCATCCCACCTCATTGATAATCACTCCAAAACTGCTCTAATTAGGTCTTTTTCTTGGCCTCTCCTCTGCAGTTTCCTTTCCAAGCAAAAAGTTTTCTTTCAGTTCTCTTATAAGTAAGTTAAGTGTGGGCTTTGGTGTCAGAAAACGTGCTTTGTATCTGAAATACATCACCTACTGATTGATCACTTATTCCTAACCACGACCCTGGCAAAGAAACTGAACTATGAATCACAGTTTTCTTACCTGTAACATGGGAACAACAGAGGCAAGCATAAAATATTACCTATTTAATATCTCTCAGACCAAGCTCAAGTTCCACCTCCATGATGTAAGTGTCCTTCAGCCTTCTTAATCTCCCCCTTACACGCTAGAGCATGATTATAAGTCCGTTTACAGCATCTCCACAGATTTCACTCCCCAACCAAGCAGCGACCTCCGTGTGTGAGTTGCTGGACCTATCTTACAGTACCTGACCCCCACTCAAACTTACTAATGATACAAACCCTCAACTTCTTCAGCCTGTCCCCATCCCTACTCTACGCCCCCCATCCCCAAGTAGGCTAAGCTTAGAAACCGACATACAAACTACATGTTCTGGAGGTCCTTGGTCTTGGCCTTTATTAAAACCTCCGCGACCGCCCCCACGTCCAAATCCTCCTCTGCCGCCGCCGCCTCTGAAATTGCCGCCGCCGCCTCTGAAATTACCGCCACCTCCACCTCGGAAGTGGTTGTTGCTGCCGCCGCCACGACCGAAGCCGCCACCTCCACCGCCTCGATTAAAGCCTCCACGACCTCCGCCTCGAAAAGACATGCTCGCTCCCACCTGGTGAGAAAAACAGTGCGTGCCTTTTGGTCACTGTGACCTCTGGGTACACAACATCACCGTTCTGAGCCTCGGCCAAAACACTATAAAAGGGGACAATAATAACAGCAACTCTGCTACCAAAACCAACGACCAAGCCGCCAGTGATGAACCCGAAGGGTGAGGAGTATCGCCTCCTCATAGTCCTGAGAGCGCCGGCCCACCGCCACCAGCCTCGTCGCCTTCGGTTGGTACTTCCTCCCCCCGCAAGCAGCAAGGTCTTCACGTTGTTATCCCTTCCTTCCCGCCTCCCTCCAGGCCGCAGCATTCCCTGATCCTTCGGGTCCCTACAACCACTCACCGGATCCACGTGCGCGTCGGGCCCGGGTGCGCACACCCACCCGCCGGTACTTCCGCCGCACACGAGCCTCCTCGGCCACCGTACCGGCGCAAAGTGGAGAGGCGAGTGCAGAAACCCTAATAACTGGTTTACAAAACACGAACAAACAAAACTCACCGGCAGAACCAACGACACCGTCAACTTTTCAAAACAGCCTTCAGCGCTGGAAGCGTAGCATGTCTTACTTCAACCACTGGTTTACGACAGTTAGACTTGCCTACCGACGAGCCGAGGAAGTGACGCACAATGGCGGCGTCCGTTGCTTCCTGACGTTGCGCGGAGTGCGGCCTCGACGTTGTTCTGGGAGATGTCTGGGGTTAGAGGCTCGGCTTCTCTCGTAGCCCCTCGGTATTTCCCCAGCGGATGCCAGCTTTCTCGCTGGGTCCTTGCTTTTCAGGCTGCGAGGTGATCCTCTCACTCCTCACTGCGTTGCCAGCTGTCACACACATTTCTGAGCAGTTCTGCCCAGAGCGTCGGTACTCGAAGGCTTGTCTGCGTTTTCTCGAGTCCTTTTTTCCTTCCTTATCTTTTGAACTACGAACGGTTGTGGATGAATTGTGGCGGTACTTTTGTTTTGTGGTTTCACTAGAAGAAAAACATGCCAGTGTATTTTTAAAGAAACTGTGTTATTTGATAGAGAAAGCTAACGCTTCTCGCCCAAGGAAAGCTGATGACTTACTAACTTTGGTTTGTCTCTTTTACACCCGAATCTTCTGAGGCGTTACCTTGGTATTTGATACAATTGACCTCCGCTGAACGAGGATGGGGATTGGTACCTATTTCAGAGTTATTTTGATTTTGAAAGAACTTCGTAAACTTCACTGTGGAACTATTAGGAAGACATCATAATATGTCTTCTACACTAAAGTATACGCTGCTTGAGAAAGCACCTAATAGTCCTACATATAAAAGGAATTTGATAAACTTACTTTAAATTCTACACATCAGAGGTAGAATTATTCATAAGTTACCTGCTCTATTTTGCTTTGTTTAATTTAATATTTATTTGCATTCAGGGTTTCTCTATTTGGTGTTCCACTTGTTATCTTAAATTCAGTGTGATGAAACCATTGAACTTTTATGGGACCTTCAAGAGAAGTGAAGGTCCGCAACTAATTAGAGGAACAACCTACAACTTTGGATTCTCACAGTCCTCAGTCCATTTCTGGCTCCCTCCTTTTCCGCTTCCCAAATTGTTCATCATTCCAGTTCTGTTTGTCCTCATGCTCTTGGTTTCTGAACCTTTGGGCTCAGACCTTCCAGCACTCTCCTCTATCATCATCAACATTCCTGCCCCAGCCGTGGTTGCTGTCTCTTTTATCCAAAGCTACCAATTTCTATTAATTCCTTGTAACAGTAATCCCCAACCTTTTTTGCACCAGGGATCAGTTTCGTGGAAGACAATTTTTCCACAGACTAGGGAGGAGGGGATAGTTGCCAGGTGATTCAAGTGCATTACTTTCAAGCTCACTTCCTGCTGTGCAGTCCAATTCCTAACAGGCTGGTACCTGTCTGCAGGCAGGGAGTTTGGAGAACCCCTCCTTATAAGGTGGCTCTTGTACTGTCATTACAGGCTTCCTGTTGTCACTACCACACTTTCTTATGTTATTCTTACCCAAAATCAGCCAATATGATCTACAAGAATTCAAAAGTACAGAAATAATAGCAGTGAGCTACAACAGTCTCACATTCTGAGCATCTTTGTTGCCTCAAAATAGATACTTCCAGGCTTAACTTTTCTTCTCTATGCACTGCATGCAGTAACATAGTGACCTTACTAAAACATACCATACCATAGCCATTCTCAGGACCCCAAATATCTCCCCATTTCCTTTAGCAACAAATCTAAATTAAAATCCCCCTCTTGATTAGCCCTTTGATAGAATTAATTTTATTTTCCTCCTGTGCTGTACACCTTCCCTCTGCCCCCCTCAGGCCAACATTATTGCCTTGCTTCTCTTTCGCTGCAGTCGTTGAACAATTCCTGCTCGCAAGAGCTCCTTTTCCCATTCACTACACCAGCCTCTTTCTGTCTTTTTATCCTGGAGGTGTCCTTGAAATAATGTTCAAGTCTCAAATCTGTGCCAAAAAAAAAATTATTTATGATGAGCAAGTTGTAGACGTAATGACTCAGTGATAATTGTCAATGCTTTAACTGATAAAATACATGTAACATAAACTTTATT
This sequence comes from Glossophaga mutica, assembly GCA_039655065.1. NCBI lineage: Eukaryota > Metazoa > Chordata > Mammalia > Chiroptera > Phyllostomidae > Glossophaga > Glossophaga mutica. The sequence continues at coordinate 146,973,788 of CM077303.1, read as the reverse complement.
GTATTAGTTGTTTTTAAGTATATAGTTCAGTTGTTCACATTGTGCAACTCTGCTCTTTTCAGCAGAGGCTGTAGAATTGTATACCTGAAACCTGTATAATTTTATTAATCAGTGTTACCCCAATAAATTCTGTAAAAAATATTTAAAAATGTAAAAAATAATGTTTCTCTGTGAATCTGTTTATTGTTGTTCTATTTTTTAGCCTACTCTGTAGTCCCCCCCCAAAGGATATCAATTCTGATGCAAATTAAGTGGGAGAGGAAACTTCGGTTTTTCCTTTGATTTAGTAAAAGTTGCAAAATGATTTTAGTGGGTATTAATCTGTTTCTGTAGGCCTGCATGTGCATAAAAGTGTTATTTTTTAAACTAAAAATAATGAAATTTACCTATTTAGTAAGAAATCTTTGCTTGTCTTTTGCCATGTGTATTCTCAGTTCTGAGTTGATCTTAAGACTGGCTTACACAGATTTCATTTGCAACCAAAATGAGATGATTTCCGTACTTGTTCTTAATGCTTATTAGATAAGAAAAAGCTTGTTTGCCCAAGATGTTGAAAAGTACAGTAAAATGTTTATCACTTCCCTATAAATGGCAGAATTCTCTTCTTTCGCAGAAATCCAGAACTTGTAGAAGTGCCAATCAGTAAATTTCATCTTATGTTTATGATCATCAGCTCACAAAGTTCTTCCTATTTTCCCAAAGTCAGGTGCTCAGACTGAAAAGAAGATTCAGAGAAAAGAGCCCTCTCTCAGACGTACCCTTGTGTTGAAAGCGAAGGAAAATACTGTTCAGTTTGTTCTGCAATTTTCCCAGGTGACTGGGTCTCAACTGGACACTTGAGACTTTCTCACTCTCAAGTGCAAGCAGCAGTGGAAATATTTCAAGACTTCTTTTTGCCATGATTTTTCCAAAGATTCAGTCTTGTCACTTGAAGTGAAAATATGTTCTCCAGGCCCTTGAATATACTTGTTCAACTAGTTCATGTGATGAAAAATATCTACTAAGTAGGCTAAGTTTCTATAGCCATTCTTGATCTTCAGAGCATTGGGCAAAATCTAGCCTACTATTTTCTTGAAAGCATTCCCACAATTCACTTTTTAGCTCAAACATCCTGTTAAGAACCAAAATCTGTATTAGTTTCTCCTAGTGTGTAAAAAATTACCCCAACACTTGGTGGCTTAAAACAATAAACATTTTCTTGCATAATCTCTGTAGGTCAGAAATTCAGGAGCAGGTTAGCTTGGTGGTTTAGCTGTAGGGTCTCTCATGTGGTTGCAATCAAAATGTTGACAGAGGCTACAGTCATCTGAAGGCAAGACTGGGGAAGGAGGGTCCGTTTCTGAGGTAGCTCACTCAGGTGCCTAGCAAGTTAACCTCTTGCCAAAAGGACTCAGTTCTTGCCACAGGGGCCTGTTTATAGAGTGCTTAAGCATTCTCGTAACATGGCAGCTGGCTTCCCCTAGAGGGAATGATCTCCTAAGCCAAGAGATTTTATGTATGTGGCAGTAAATTTATGTGGTCTTTGTCCATGCTTCCACATAGTTTTTTGTTGTTTTTTGATTGAAAGGAATGCATTTAATAAAAACTGGAATACACAAAATGATGTATACACTTCAGTGTGATAGGCAGAGGTGCCAAGAAAAAGAGTTAAAAATATGGAACGCTTCATGCATTTGCATGTCATCCTTGTGCAGGGGCCACGCTAATCTTCACTGTGTCATTCCAATTTTAGTACATGTGCTGCCTAAGCGAGTACAGTTTTTTAAATATTCTTGCGTGAACTGGCCTTTGAAAACTTTCACCATTTTTGTAGCATCACTCAGAATTTTTTTCATTTCACCTCCAAAAATGTCTGACACCAGTACTTCTCTGGGAGGAACACAGTATGTTGTGAATACATCAGGGTTTTCTTTTTCTCAGGAAGCGATGCTGAAATCATTGATGGGGTACCATCAATATAGATGCCAACACACTTCCTCCAAAATGTACCTTTTGTTTCCAATCTGCAGACAAAACAGTAAATGTGTCTTAGCCTCTGTTTTGGGCAGCATTTTATTATCATGGGAAAATTTTCTTGAATGTTACCACAATTTACATATCTTGCAAATGCTACCACCTGACATTTGTTATTGAAACCTGTTGATCCATCAGTATGGATAAAAAGTTTTTTGTTTTATTACACAAAATCTCTTCAGCACCATGTGACATGTCATCAATTACATCAATTTATCAAACTTCAACAGAGAAACTTTTTTAGTTTCTTACATTATGTATTATTCTAGCATTTCACTCTAAATTTACATACTAGAATTGTGAGTTTCTTACCAACTGTGGGGTTTCTTCCTTTTTGTAATCAAAAAGTTCTACTACTTAATAACTTGCTTTTTGTACCTTCTTACTGAAGGTAACTTTTTTAAAACAAATTTTACTCTGCGATTTCAAAGGCCATTTAAAATTATTTGTTCCTTTAATATGATTTATAGTTGTCTTCTCAATTTTGCTGGAGCCATTGCTGCATTTGTAAGTTCTTCATTATCAGAATTACCTGTACTAGAATTCTCTTCCATCTCCCACTACATCCTCAAACATCACCACACTGTGGCTCTGGTAATTGGGTGTCGTTCTGCAACGTGAAGTGAACTTCACCTTGGTCAGGGCACATCCCTGGGTTGCAGGTTTAGTCCCAGATGGGGCCGGAATGGATTGATGTTTCTCTCTCACACTGATGTTTTTCCCCCTCCCTTCCCCTCTCTCTAAAAATAAGTAAACAAAATCTTTTTAACAATATCACCACATTGGACCCTAAGTCATGTTTGCAAAACAGGTGCTAATAAAGTGTAAAACAAGTAAACAAAACAAGGGAATTACAAAAGAAAAGTGAAATCCTTAAAAATACAATTCATGTTTAACTTGCAAGCTCCATGTTTTGCAATATTTACAACAGGACAGCAACAGAAAGCTATCTGAGTCATAGTGTTTACAAAGCCTTTCCCTAGAATTAAAATGCGCCCTTTGACGTGGTATATCAGGAAACCTTGTTTGCTCTCAGTCGGCTGTGGGCAAGGGAGGCTGGGGAGGATCAGAGAGAGAGTTCAAGGGGGACAGGCTGATGCTATCAACCTGTTATCCCTCCCTCAGTACAATTCAGCACTCGCCAGTTAGTAACAGCCTTCCTTCCTTATCCTACATCAAAAACTGAGAACGGACTCAACCAAAAGACCTTAGTCATGCAGAGCACTGCCATATAGGTGAATAATTCGTAGCAAAATTATTAACAGGCTACTTGATCTATTCATCACTGCAAGTGCTGGCATTGCAATTGCATGGAGAAGGAAATTCAAAAGAATTTTTCCAGCCCTGACTGGAACACAAGTTTGATCCCTGGTCAGGGTACACAGCTAGGTTGAGGATTCAATCCCTGGTCAGGGTGCATATGAGAGGCAGTCAATCAACATTTCTCTCTCTCTCTCTCCTCTCTCTGATCAATAAAAACGTATCCTTGGGAGAAGATGAAACAAAAATTTTTTCCAGTCTTTTCCAGAACCTCTAGTAACCTTTCACAGAATCCCTAATGATATCTGCAGACCTCAAGTAAGGTCTACAGACTATAAGCTGCACTAGACTATAAGCTGCGGAAGAGTGGGAACTACATCTTACATGTTTTGGTATCCTAAGTACGTAGAATAGTGACTGTAAAAATAAAAATAAAAAACTGATGCCCAGTAAGTATTCATTGAATTTAACTTAACTCTTCCCTATACTTTGAATTTCTGTCCATCCATTAAGATTCTGTTTGTTGACAAATGATTATAGAATGATCAACAAAGAGATTATTAAAGAGATGGGTGGAGCGAAAAGGATGTAAGTACATTGGCATTATGGGATCCAAGATCCAAGAAAGCATACATCCATCGTGTTACTGAAGTTAGGAAATCTAATTAAAATACTTGGTAAGGAGATATTGTAAATGACAGAGAAGAAAAAGGGCTTGAAACTTTATATCAGAACAAAATTTTAAAAGGACTTAGCCAAGTTGCCATTAAATTGGAAATATTAATATGAACTCATAACTCTTTTTAAAAATTTTATTAAAATTTCAAACATGACCAAAAGTTGAGAACATTATAATGAGCCCCTATGTACCCATAATCCACCTTCAATAATTCCCAGCTCTTTGCAGATCTTATTTCATCTACAGACCCCTAGATTTTTAGAGTATATATATTTTTCGATAGTGTATTTTGTAGTAAGCCCCAAATAGCATTTAATTCATAAATGTCTAGCAGAGATCTTTTTAAACGTAAGCACCATACCATTATCACATCTAACAAAAATAGTAATTCTTTAGTATCAGCTAATAACCATCCACGTAGGTTTTTCCCAAATTATTTCAAAATGTTTTAATAGTTGGTTTGATCAAGTGAAGATCCAAACTATGCCCATGAATTGCATTTGATTGATATATCTCTTAAATGTCTTTTATTCTTTATCAGTTTCCGCTACCTGTTTTTATTTTTTTCATGGCATTTATTTGTTGAAAGTGTCCTTTGTCTGACAGATTTCCCGTCCTCTTGGTGGTATACAGCATGTTTCCCTATTCTCTCTTAGTGAGAGCTGGAGAATTGAATTGATCATGTTCAGGTTCAACTTTTTTTTTTCCCGCAAAAATCTTCCTATAGCATCACCTGAGGAGGCTCATGATGTATGGTTGTCTCTCTTTCAGCAATGTTAAGATTGATAAGTAGGATTCATATCAGCCTGGTTCATCTGTTAGAATGTTTCCATTTTTTTTTCACCAAGATGGCACTGACAGTGTAGAAGAAAGCATCTGCCCCTCGTAAAGCCACAGTCAAAGCAAAGGCTTTGAAGGCAAAGAAAGCAGTGCTGAAAGGCTTTCTCAGCCAGAAGAAGGAGGAGGAGGAGGAGAAGAAGAAGAAGAAGAAGAAGAAGAAGAAGAAGAAGAAGAAGAAGAAGAAGAAGAACAACAACAACAACAACAACAACAACAACAACAACAACAACAACAACAGGAAACATCACTTGTCACCCAACTTCCTACAGCCCAAGACACTGCGGCTCCAAAGGCAGCCCAAACATGCTGGGAAGCACACCCCCTGGAGAAACAAGTTTGACCACTATGCCACCATTAAGCTCCCCCCAACTACCAAGTCAGCCTTGAAGAAGACAGAAGACAATCATCCCCTTGTGTTCATGTGGGTGTCAAGGCCAACTAACACCACATCAGACAGGCCGTGAAGGAGCTCTGTGACATTGACATGGCCAAGATCAGCACCCTGATCAGGCCTGATGGGGAGGAGAAGGCCTATGTTCCACTGGCTCCAGACTGTGATGCTTTGGATGTTGCCAACAAAATTGAGGTCACCTAGACTGAGTCCAGCTGGCTAACTGTAAATGTAAAAATTTTTTTACTGTGAAAAAAATAAAGTGCCCTGACCAGAATGGCTTAGTTGATTGGGCATCATCCCACAAAGCAAAGCACCAGTTTGATTCCCGGTCAGGGCACAGGCCTGTGTTGCAGGGTGCATTCAAGAGGCAACACATCCATGTTTCTCTCCCTCTCTTTCTCCCTCCTTCCCCCACTCTCTAAAAATAAATAAACAAGATCTTTAAAATAAATAAATAAATAGAAATAAAGTTTCCTTCCAGCTTTTCTGGTTTTAGCAGCTATTGATGATCATCTCCTGGATCAATTGGTTCATGAGGGGCTGCAAAACAGTAATATGCTAATTTTATCATTTCTTTAGCAGCTATTAGATGAAATAAAGAACCTCATTATTTTAAATTTTTATTTCAATCCTTTATTATTATTGTTCTTTTTAATGCTTAAATTGTTTTGTCATTGGTATGTGAGAGCCCCTTCAAGGTAGGTCCCATGTCTTTTTATACCACTCACTGACCTCTGGTAGCTTTCTTGTTTTCTGACACAAGATGTCTCTGCTTGATTCACACATTTCCTCCTCAAGCCCTTTCTCCGAGGCCTCGCATGCTGAATGCCTTCATGGGGCACACACGCTCCAGAGGGCAGGAGACAAAGCCTGGCATATCAGAAAAATTTTTAGAAAACCAATGCTCAGGAACTTACCAGGACATGCTCTCTGAAATAAGAGACGAATTGTTTCATCTTGCACTTCCTTTCATAAAGAACGAAGCACAAAACTTAGTGAGCTTTGGGGAGAATATTCCCTTTCAGGAATAATTGCTTTCTTAGGGAATATTTCACCCTAAGGAGTAGCACCCTGGCTGCCAGAACAGGAAAGCGTTCTGAAGTGATCCAGAAGACCCCACAGTGTTGGGGGTGTCAGTAGTGAGAAAAAAAATTACATAGTATTTGAGGAAAATCCAGTGGGTTCTCCCTCAATACAGGGCCCTAGCATTCAAGAACAAGGCCATGCCATCTGCTGCAAAAAGTGTGCTCTGACTACTGGGTCCTGGTAAATGCTGAATAACTGAAGACGGGACACTACATCACCATGTGGCCAGAAATGCCCATTATGAGCTGGGTCTTAACAGACCTGTGAAGCATAAGGTTGAGCAGGCCTAGTAAAAAGGTAATATGGAAGTGTTATATCCAGAAACAAACACAAAAAGGACCCAAGGGCACAAGCAAAGTGCACGAGCAGGTAGCCCAGGTTCCCTACCCCAAATCCAAATTGCTGCACCTGTGCCCCTCTCTCAGCTCACCCCTGTGGCTCTAGGGGGAATCTGGTATGGCCAGCTAAGGGAGGAGAGAAAAGCTTGTATTTGGTATACAGATGGGTCAGCTCATTACACCAACACTTAAGAGTGGTTTTAAAAGACAGTGGTGAGGAAAATTCTCCCAGTGGGCAGAGCTTCTGTACTACACCTGGCCATCCATTTTTCCCTCTGTGGAAAAATAAGTGGCCTGAGGTTAGATTATACATGGAATCACAGGCAATAGTGATTGCCTGACTGTCTCTTTTTTCCCTCTAGAATTAAAAATATTAAGAGATTAAGACCAAGAATGTCTGAGGTAAGAAGCTGTGGATGTGCATATAGGAGTGGGGGTGAAGTGTAACAATCTTTGTATCATATGTTAACATCCATCAGAGAAAAGGCACTAAATAACCATCAAAATGACTCAGCCACTTGATATCAGCGGTTTCAGTTGTCAGCCACCTTAATGCGAACACAAGGGGCACAGGAATGAAGTGGCCATGGTAGCAGAAATGGAGGCTACCCACGAGGCCATTGGCATGGACCCCCAAGATTTATTTAGCTGCAGCCATCAACAAATGTTCAATCTGACAGCCACAGTGCAGACCCCCAAGACTGCGCCAGTTAGCCACCTGGTGGTAAATTGCCACAGTCTGTCCTTTCGATCTTCAAAGAGCCAGTGGTACTTTCTTACAGGCATTGACTTACATCACAGATTAGCAGGTCCCATTCCTGTCTGCAGAGCCTTAGCTAAGATCGTGATCCAAAGGATTACAAAGTATTTAATCTTTCAACAGGGGTCCCATATGACATCCTGTCAGACAAGAGGACCCACTTTACAGCAAAGAAGATGTGAGCATGGGCCTATGACCATGCTTCACTGGGCATCACATGCAGCACCATTCAGATCCAATGTCAGGGAACATTGGAACAGCCTGCTCAAGGCAGAGCTGAGGTGCTACTTGAAGGCAATACTCTATGAAGACTGGGTGCTACCCTCCTGGAAACAGCAAATGCATTGAATCGAAGACCTTCATACAACACTGTATCCCCCAGAGAGGGAAGACACAGGCACGGGAGCCCAAGAAATAGAATCAGGAATGACCACACTTAACCATCACTTTTATGAAAGTCTCCTGTCCTGCCATTTCCTTTCTTGGCTGTTACTTCTCAGTCTCCACTAACAGATATGTAAACTGAGGAGATGTCCCAGAGCACTTTCCCTTTCTCCCTAAATTATATCATATACCATCTGTACAATGGCAACTTCCCAGTTCTATCTCTTCCCAATGGCCAACTGGGGACTTTTTACTTCCTAGCACAACTCTGGACCCTGCAGGGTTAGGGGTCTTGTTCCCCAGAGGAAGTACACATCTGCCAAGGGCACAGCAAGAATCACACTGAATCGTAAGCTAAGCCTTCTGCCTGCTGCACATTGGGTTCCTGGTGTCTGGAGACCAGCGGGGAAGGAAGAGGAATCATCCCCGTCACAGGGTAACTGGCTCTGATCATTCAGAGGCAGAAGGATTGCTGCTGTGTGATTTGTATGGGACCGTATAGCTACTTTGGTGTCTCTTGTGACAGGAAACGGGTAGAAGCAGCAACTAGAAGGAGATGGTAACTACTGCTGGGAGGGGTTGTGGGCCACACCCTCAGGTAACCCACTGGAGCTGGCAGAGGTGGAAGGTCAGGGTGAAGGGAATCTAGATTGGGTAAGATGAGTACCAATTGCATTCCCAAGATGCAAGCAAGGGCAGGAGCTGTAGTTTTTCCTATCACCTCCCTCTTCTAAATTTTCCCTCAGAAAGAGAGGCCCACTGCAGTTTTCAAGGAGCCACTCTTGGAGCACATATAGTAAGTAGATGTAAAAGATGTAAGTAGTGTAAGAGGCATAAATGGTGGAAATGATTTTCGCACGTCCCTCCTTCAGGGAAGGTTTTGCTGCCTAGCTATGAAGAGTGTGGTCAGCAGACACCTACTTCTGACCGAATCTAATTGCCTGTTCCTTCAGGGTCCGCCTCACCTAAGGGTGTGCATTTCCTGGGCAACCTATAACCAGGTGACTGCAGGTCCAGTCACTTCTGCCTGACCCAGGGACATGTGATAGGCCACACTCACACCAGAGCTCCCCATAGGCGGGCAGAGGCTGTGACAAACCTGCATTGCAGTGCAACTGCTCTCTCTGCTCATTCCTGCTCCTTCTCACTTCCTTTCACTGGAGTTCATTGCTAATAAGTATTTTGCACCCACCTCCCAAATTGTCTCAGGTCTGCTTCAAGAGAACCCAAATTGTGACAGCATTTGTGCTGTCACAAACTTATTTTACAAATATCAATGAATCCTGCACTACAGTTGGTGCCAGGGAAAGAATGCTCATTTTCAAAAGATGTTTTTGCACTCAGAGTATAAGGCTTGATCAGAGCGCAGCCAGTGCATAATAAAGGGGCTGTTTTGTTGAGGATTTTCAATGTATTCAGCAAAGCCTTCAATCCGATGTACTACTCCTTTTTGCCATTGCCTAGCCTTCAACTGTGAGGGAAAATGTTATCATTTCAAATATTTTAACAAAAGCATAAGAAATTGTCTCCCAGTGTAGTTTCTGTTTTCCTTAGAAAACAGAATGGAGGTTTTACTCAATACCAAGAGGGGAAATCAGTTCCCTCTAGAGAAAACAAAGTCCCTATTGGTTGCCTCCGGAGAAAATGCAGTCCCTATTGGTTGCCTCCCTCAGCTACTTACTGGGAAGGACTTTTGTTTTGTTTTGCTTTGTTTCAGTTACGGTAAACTCTTTGGATAGTAGCCAAACTCTCTACAAGTTCAAAAGTCCAAAGCTCTTGAGGAGGCTTGCTCTTTTTAAATATTTTTTCAGAAGTTAAATATTAAATTTGAAAAACTATCAGGGGTGGAGAAGCACCCCCAGTAGAGACGCGGACCTGAATGTCTCCAACATGAAGTGTGCTCATGTTATTCTGTTCCTTTTGTGCTTCTCCTTAAATTTTTGCGAGGTAAGTGATTCAGTGTTTATGCAAACTACTTTAAGAAAATATGTTCAATATTATAAAAACATTAAAATCTTGAGACACTATTTTGATTTAAAGATTACATAGTCCAGTTACCAAGAGCGGCAGTGTATTAGTCAGTCACAAAGACTTTTTTACCATCTTGATGAAAGAGCTTTAAGAAATTGCTTTTCTGTATGCTTTTATCTGTGCCTAGAAATCAAACTGAGTAAGAATTTTAGTAATATAGACCTGTAACTTACAGTATTCGCATTAAATAAATAATAAATATTTACGAAGCTCCTTCTACGTGCAAACTATAGCGCTGAGCAAATGACAAGACTGATCTGGCCAGCGGTCTTTCAATACAGTTGTAGCGAGATCATATAAATATGCCAATGAGGAAATAACAAGCAAGATTCAAATAACATTTGAAAGCACAAGAGAAGGAACTGTTACAAGACGGTATATACTTAATTGCCAAAAAAAAAAAAAAAAAAAAAAAAGGTGCAAATATCATGTGCCAAGGGACTTTATAGAAGGAAAAATTCCTTCCTGGAGGTCAGGAAGAGTTTATGGATCAAGCAGGATTTGAGCTAGACCTGTAATTCTGGATTAGATTTGATAGGTGAAGAGAAAGAGAAAGTGACTTCCAGCGTTTCCAGTCTGGGGAAGCAGCAAGTGCTATGGCAGAAGGAGAGCAAAGGCCCCTCCAGATGAATAAACCCTTGTGATCAAAGTGGAGATTTTGTGAGCAGTTCAGGGAGTTAAAACTGAAATGACAGATTGTAGCCAGGCTGGAAATTCGACTATTAAGGTTAGAGGTGTTGAAGACCTTTTAGATATTTACTGAGCATTGCCTACTTTTGTGATCAAAGCATTTTGAAACAGGATTCCAAAAACTGTTTTTGTCTTAATGCTGGTTTATAGAAGCAAAAATTTAAATAAAACTACCTGAGAAATCAGAAGTATATACTTTAAGTTTCCTATAAGTTCTAAAATATCTATGCAATGTTTAAAACAGAGAACAAATGGGAATAAACTGAGTGTTCATTGATAAGAAGCTGATTAAATCATTGTACATCCATAAATGAACTATCATGTACCCATTAAAATAATGCATTCTATATTTACTTTAAAAAGACCTTACTAAATTCTTGATTTTGTTCAATAAAAAATACACATACACATGGATGTATCTGCGTATGCACCCATACCTGCACACATGCAGCTGCCTATGCAAATGGCAATTTAGAAGTTTCTGGAGAGTATGTGTCAAACATGATGGTTGGTATCTCTGAGTGATGGGACTACTGGTGACTTATTTTCTGTTTTATACATTTATGAATTTTCAGAATTCAGAAATTCTGTTTCAATCATTCTCCATTTTTCTTTTTCTTTTTTTAATATATTTTATTGATTATGCTATTACAGTTGTCCCATTTCTCCCCCATCATTTTTCTTTTTTAAATACCAAATAAATGTGTGTTGATTTATTATAAGAAAAATTGTTTTTTGGAAAAAAGACATTTCAGCCACATTTTCAGTTCCTGGAACAAAAGCAGAATAGAAAGCAAAGTGGAAAATAGTAGTTTTCACTTATAAAAAGAAGAGCCTCTTTTTGAAACTGAACAATCATTCAGTAATAAAGTTGTCTTTATTTATTTAACAGACAGCATTTTGAGAGGAATTAATATCTGTGAAAATTTCAGAACTTCTTAAAATATTAGTTTATAAAAGAATGGAATTTGAGGAATAAATACTTTTAAATGAAGGTTACCATAGAGATGACATAAATGTGTTCAGAGAAGTTTTAAAATGTATCTACATTATCAGAATGAAATAAAATATATACAGCTGAATGAAATTTTTGTTACTTTTGAAAGCTGGGAGCAGATTTTCTTCTAGGTAATAAAGAGCCCCACTCCTTTTTATATTAAAATATTCTGATGGACTGACTTGGACGTGTACTACGTCAATGGCAGATGTGGTTGATAGTGGCATAGACTTAAATTGCTCTGAATAGTGAAATGAGAAGTTCGGTTTTACTGAACTTGCTCAGGCAAAAATGTAAGGAGACTCGGGAAAGGATTGTAGGAAACTCCAGAGCGCAGAGGGCGTGGCTGCTGTACCGCTGACCAAAGAATATGAAGGAGCAGGGAAGCCACGTGTTTCAGTCACTATGGTCGTCTACTGTGATGGTACTGTGCCGTGACATAATCCTTCCCTGAAACCTTACATTTTTATTTTACTCTAACAGTCTATCGTAAACCTAGGTTTATATGGGTAGTATTTCAGAAAGAAAGAACTAGGATGATGGTCAGCAGAGTAACAAAGAGAATACACACAGGAGACGACGTGCAGTGCAGAGAGCGAGGGCAGCAAACGATGGCAGAGGAGGCAAATGCTGACACCTGTGGTTCCACAAAAGGACAGAAAAACCAAGCAGGCTGTCAGAACTAGCTTAGTCAGAGCTCTGCTTATCAGTCTAAGGCTGCCAGCATCCAAGTGAACTCTGAATGAAAGACAAGGCAACTTTTAAGTGGCAGGAAAGCGCTGTGACCTGTCTGCTTGCCCTTGTCCCACCATGTTCCCAGCTCAGTGGCAGTCCTGGAGATGGCAATCCACATTCCCAGTGTGGAACTCTAGTCCTCAGCTTTAGAAGGAGCACAGCAGACCTTATTTAAAAATAATAGTGTGCCAGTTCTCACCTGCTTTGGGGGTGCTTGAATGCCTGACACAACATACTCATCTTTATTTTACCTAATTCAGAACTCAATCAGAGTGCAAAGACAGCAGGCATTCCTCAAAAGCATTGTAAGGCAAACAGACGACCTGCAGCCATCTGGGACAAAAGATTACAGTTGAGACATGTAATAGAGTGCTAAAGCTTGGGAGGAAAAGTTCGGGAAAGAGTACCAAGGGAAATTAGGACATTCAACAGCTCCTGTGTATACTCGGGAATTTATAAAGCAACACACATGCCCAGGGCAAGACGCATACTCAGAAAAAAACCTAATAAGATGCTAAACTTACACCTCTAGGTAATCTCTAGGCTCAGTGCAAGCATGAAGTGAAGGCTAAATCAGAATAGTAAATGGCCTGACTAAGCCTTGTTGTTGATTTCAGCAGTTTCCTTCCTTCCTTCCCTCCTTCCTTCCTTCTTTCCTTCCTTCCTTCCTTCCTTCCTCCCTCCCTCCCTCCCTCCCTCCCTTCCTGAAGGAAGTTGGAGAAGCCATGGTTGAAGTCGACCTACACTGCAGGGCACAGCTGAGGAGCCAGAGACTACTTAAATTATCCTTAGAACTGCAATCATAGCAGTGTATTTTTTTGAACAAAATATATTTTTGTTGTATTTTTACCATATGAAGTATTTTTTTAAAATGGAGAAATTAAGACATTCTCAGATGGTGGCATTAGTTGCTAGTAGACCTACTCTACAAGAAATGCACCACAAGAAAGGGAGTGCTTCAGGCTGAGCAAAAGGGCGCTGTACAATAACTGGAAGGCATACAAAGAAATAAAAAACCCTGCAAAGGTAAATTTTTTTGTATTTATGTAGGTAAATACAAAAGCCAATGTTATTTTATTTTTAGTTTGTATCTCTTCTTCTTATTTCCTAAATGATTTAAAACACAAATGTATAAAATAATCATAAATCTATATTAATAGTCACACAATGTATAAAGATGTAATGTGTGATGATAACAGAAAAGAGAGTATAGAATTGTACAGGAGCAGAGTTTTTATATGCTCTTGAAGCTAGATTGGTATTAATGCAAACAAAATTGCTCTAAATTTAAGATTTTAAGTATAATCCCCATGATAACCACAAAGAAAGTATCTTTAAAAATATACAAAAAAGGAAATGAGAAGAGAATCAAGGCAGTTCACACAGAAAACAAGGCAGTAATGGAGGAACTAAAGGACAAAAAGGCACAAGGCACAGGGGAAAAAGCCAAAGGCAGAAGTAAGACCTTCCTCATCAGCAATGAACTTAAATGCAAGTACATTACATTCTCCAAATAATAGTCAGAGATGGGCAGAATGTATTTTAAAAAACAACAAACCATGAGCCAACTCTATGCTGTCTACAAGAGACCCACTTCAGATCCAAAGATATAAATAGTGTGAAAGTAAAAGATACTGAAAATGGTATTCCATGAAAATAGTAACCAAAAATGAGCTGGAGCATCCATGTTAATATAAGACAAAATCGACTTTGTATCTTGTTACAAGAGACAAAATGGAGCATTAGATCTGATAAAAGAGTCAGTTTATTAAAACACGAAATAATAATAATCATATACACACAAAAACAAGAGAACCCAAGATGTATGATTCAAACATTGACATAATTGAAGGGAGGAAGAGATGATTCTACAGTAACAGTTGGAGACTTCAGTATCTCATTTTCTATAACAGATAGAAAATCTAGACAGAGGATCAATAAGAAAATAGGAGACTTTAAGAACACTCTAAGCCAAACTTACCTAACAACTAGACATTTATAGAGCACTCCGCACAACAGCAGAATACACACTTTCCTCAAGTTTACATGAAATGTTTTTCCAGGATACACCATATCTTAGGCCACAAAACATGTCTCAATAAATTTAAAAATATTGAAATCATATGAAGTAGTTTCTCTAAAGACAATGGAATAAAGCTGGAAATCAGTAATAGGAAAACTAAAAAGTTCACAAATGTGTGGAAGTTAAACAACCTATTCTTAAATAACCAATGGCTGGGGAAGTTAAGAAAACTTAGAGATGAATGAAAACAATCTACCAATATAAAGTACAATATACCAATTGGTATGTTGGTGCAATATACCAGTACATATGGGATGAGGCAATTCTTAGCAGTAGATGCCTGCAATAAAAACAAAAAAAAAATCTCAAATCAATAATTTACCTTTTCACCTTAAAAAACTAGAAAGAGAAGAGAAAACTAAATCCAAAGCTAGGAAAATATTATCTTTAAAATAAAGTTTATTATTCTTTTTTATTAATGTACTTAATCATTGTTAAACTATAATATTATTATTTAGTATTGCAACAGACCTGTATACAGGTATAATTTTTTCCTCTTTCATTAAGTACATTAACGTAATTAAAAATAGTTTATTTACCTATTACTTTTATCCTTATTTGTACTGTATTATGCAATTTACTTTTTACAATTTTATTTGTTACAGTCATGATTTCATATATGTATATAGTGGTTCCCCCTTGTCCACAGGGAATATGTTCTAAGAACCCCAGTGGATGCTTGAAACTGCAGATAGTACTGAACCCTGTATATACTGTTTTTTTCCTAAACATACATTACTATGATAGACTTTATTTTAATTTATAAATTAAGCATAGTAAGAGATTACCAACAGTAATGAATAGTAAAATAGAACATATAAAGTATGTTATAACCAAAGTTACGTGAATGACTTTGGCCATTATTAAGTTACTTGAGCAATGTTAACATCATTAAGTTACTTAAACACTGCAGTACCATTGAGTCGATCTGATAACCCAATGACTAATGGGTGGGTAGCCTAGACAGTGTGGATTCCCTGGACAAAAGTTGATCCACAGGCCAAGTAGAACTGAGTGTGACAGCATTAGATTTCATCACACAGCACAGAATGGCATGCTATTTAAAACTAATGAATTGTATTCTTGGCTGGTGTGGCTCAGTGGATTGAATGCCAGCCTGCAAACCAAAAGGTCTGGTTTGGTTCCTGGTCAGGGCACATGCCTGGGTTGTGGGCCAGGTCCCCAGTTGGGGTGAAGGAGAGGCAACCGGTAGATGTTTCTGTCATGCATCAATGTTTCTCTCCCTCCCTTTCCCTCTATAAAGAAATTAAATCTTTAAAAAATAATGAAATAAAACTAATAAATTGTGTGTTTCTGGAATTTTCCATGGAACCTCAGTTGACCAGAGATGACTGTAACCATAGAAAATGAATCTGCAGATGTGGGGGGTAGGCTGTGTATGAATTCCAATAAAAGAAAGTAGTTGTTGTTTACATTTTCTGCATAATTTACTCATCTCTTTAAGGCCTTTATTGAAAATAATTTTGTTGTATAAGGGAGTGTTTAAAAAGTATCTGCTCTGTATGATGAATATACTACGCTTGCCATTTGTCAATAGACAATATCTTGCAACTCATATTCCATAAAAAGTGCTGTTTTTTTTAAACAAATAGAGTTCCTACCAAAAAAAGAAAACCACAAGAAAAAAATCCAGTATACATCAGCCAAAGATATGTTTAGAAGGTGGAGAAAGAAATAAAAATCTCCCTTAAGTTTAAGCATTTTAAAAGATGTTTAACTTTATTTATTGGGGAAAATGGAAATAAACCTATACTCTGATAACATTTTTATACATCAAACTTGCAAAAAATAATATAGTTTAAAAAGGTATATGGTCTGTGATCAGATATGGACAATAGGCACTATCATATGTTGATGAACGGAATGCAAATGAAGACAACCCGGTAGAGAGAAATTAGGCAGTGTCTTTCAAAATTGAAACTACTGCCCTAGCTGGTGTGGCTCAGTGAGTTGGGTATCATCTAGCAAACAGAAAGGTTGTCAGTTCGATTCTAGTCAGGCACATGCCTGGGTTGTGGGCCAGGTCCCTGGTTGGGGGTGTGTGAGAGGTAACTGATTGATGCGATCAATATTTCTCTCAAACATTGATGTTTCCCTCCCTCTCTGACTCCCTCCCTTCTCCTCTCTGAAAATAAATAAAAATCTTAAAAAAATTTTAAATGGATACTGATTCCTTTTTTTAAAATTTTTTTTAAAATATATTTTATTGATTATGCTATTACAGTTGTCCCGTTTCTCCCCATCATTCCCCCCACCCTGCACACCCTCTCCCACCCACATTCCCCCCTTTAGTTCATGTCCTTGTGTCATAAGTTCTTTAGCTTCTACATTTTCCACACTATTCTTACCCTGCCCCTGTCTATTTTCTACCCACTATCTATGCCACTCATTCTCTGTACCTTCCCCCACCCCTCCTCCCACGCCCCTGTTGCTAACCCTCCATATGATCTTCATTTCTGTGGTTCTGTTCCTGTTCTAGCTGTTTGCTTAGTTTACTTTTGTTTTAGGTGTGGTTCTTAATAGCTGTGAGTTTGCTGTCTTTTCACTGTCTTATTTTTTATCTTCTTTTTCTTAGATAAGTCCCTTTAACATTTCATATAATAAGAGCTTGGTGATGATGAACTCCTTGAACTTGACCTTATCTGAGAAGCGCTTTATTTGTCCTTCCATTGATTCAGCAATTTCATGCTCCAATAAGCACTGGGAAATGATGTGTGATATATAAAAAGGTTAACTACAACATTATTTGTAATAATGAAAGCTTGGAAACATTGGAAACTATCTAAATACCCTTTGGGAGACTAGTTATAGGACCACTGGATGCAAATTGAACTGGTGTTGAGAACAGAGTTAGAGACTAAAATAAGGGCTCACACATAGAATGATGATCTCCGGAAAGATTTACAAAGAACAATTAACTGGTTTATCTGAGGTGAGGGCTGAGGTAGTGGTTTGAATGGATAAGGAAATGAAGGAAATAGAATTTTTAAAGGCACCCTTTTAAACCCATTTGTTACATTTCTATGTGTTTCTTATTTTTAAAAAAATCAATTAAAAATGAAAATAACAAAATTTCAGTCATCTTACACTCATTACACACATATATATACATTTAAAAAAACAAGACCAGTGATTTTTTCATCTCTAAGGGAAAAATAATGGAATTGAACCCAAAACAATTTTGGGAAAATAGAAGAAAATAACTGCCAGGGAAGACCATGATGAGAAGGAACTGAGGCCACAAGGGGCCTAAAACTCTTTCAATGGTAGGGTTTCTGACATGGTTAACTTTCAGGATATGAGTTTTTATTTGTTTCCAGAAGAAAGAAAAAAATTTATATTGTTTACTCTTTTTGGAACTTTTCTATTTTTTTCCTCAAGTTTTCCAGGGAAATCATAATGCTATAATAATATAATCACCATAAAATCTCAGGGGCACACAAACTTATTTCATACCACACAAGTCTTCAGGTTGGCTGGGGATCAGCTGACCCAAGCCAGGCTCTGCTGGAACTATGCTTCTTTGCTAGCCTGGCCACGTTCTTCTCGGAGGTACGGCAGAAAAGCAAAGGGGCAAACCCAGTAACACAAGTACTTTCTAATCATCGCTTGTGACACATTTTCTGACATCCTATTGACCAAAGCAAGTCCCATGGCCAGGCCCAGGGTCTAGAGGTAGGGAGATGCACCCTGGCCCCCTGTGAGCGGGCAGTTCAGGACTGGGATGAAGGGAGGGTAGGAGAATTGGAGCCATGTGCAATCTACTACCATCACCATCATATCAGCGTTTGTATAGGGTCTTAAATGTTTATTTGTGCTTTTCCACTCACAACAACTCTGTGAGGATATTTTTATTTTCCACATTTTATAGAAGAGGAAACAGAATCAGAAAGGTAAAATCACTTACATTATTTAGCAATAGAAGGAGACTTTCTACTTTTTCACAAAAAGCAGTAGAATGGGAAACCGGTGGGTTTTTCTCACGTTGGTCACAGCTGAGCTTTTTTCTTTTGTTTATAGGTTAAAGGCCAAAACACAAGAATAGGGCAGGTGTTGAAGAAATCCGAGGTAAAGCATGCTGGGGTTGAATAAGAGATTGTTTCTTCATTTTCTAACGACCAGCAATTTATCTGAAATGGTTTCACTGTAGTCCTGCCTAGAATAAAAAGATAAAGTTCACATCAAAATAATTGCTACATCATTACAAATATCAAAGAAAGGACCAAAAAATAAATTCTACGTATAGAATAAAGCATCCTTAGCTAAAGAAGTTAAATCATGTTTTATAGATGACTGGACTATAGTAGTAATTGCTAAAAATCACTGAATATGTGTTCCCAGTATATATGAATATATTTACTTTTAAGTAATAAATACACTGCTGTACAAATAAATGCACCTTAAAAACAAACAAAATTTCAAACACATAAACAATATTTTAATAACTTTTCACCATTAATCTTTAATGGAATAATGTCACTAAATATGCTTCATTAGTTTTGAAATTTTTCATTGAACTTAAACATCATATTAGCTTCAAAAGATAGCTCACAAGGAGCCACATACACCAACACATAGGGAGAAGTTCATCATTAATAACATTAGATGTAAATCTATATTTCAAATAGTCTGATTGTGGGACAGGTGTGGCTTTCTGTCATATCTGATCAGATTTGCATTGTTTTTAACCCAATGATGTGGCTAATGAACAGCTTTTACTGGGGTTAGAAGTATAGACTCTATCATTTTCTTATTCGCTGTTGTTGTGTTTTGGCATTATTTTTAATCCAGCATTCATTTCACCATAAGAACGTCTGAGCCACATGTCCATTTGTGAAGATTATGTTAATGATTATATTAGCTAAAACCAAATTATATAATCTTATATAATCCATAATGTTCCTTCATCAAGCACATATATATGATCCTCTGTCTTAAAATACAAACCCTCTCGTAACTCCATTACCCCCTCCAAATACCGCCCCCTTTCTCCATCCCCCTTAACATCTAAACTCTCAAAAACATGCTGTGCTCAATTTCTCTTTTCTCATTCTTTCCTGAACCCAGTCAGGTCTGAGTTTGCACCATCCTACCCAAATTACATTTGTCAAGGTCATCACCTCACTGGAGATGCGTCAAACACAGCTTCTGATCACTCCCCTTCCTTCTCTTTGCCTTTGTGCCATCATTTCCCACTTATTTTTCTGTCACTTCACTGGCCACATCTTCTCATCTCCTCTACTAAATCGTCAACATCTGTCTAACTCCTAAGTGTTGGAGGGCTCACATCCTCCAATGGCTTTATATTTCATTCACAGAATAAGCCAAAATCTTTACAGTAGCCTACAAAATTCTACATGATCAATTGCCTGCCTCTCCAATACTCTGACCTCCTAGCTTCCTGTTCTCCCTCCAGCCACTTACTCCCCTCCAGCCACACTGATCCCCCTGACCAAGCACATACCCCACAGCACATATGCTTCTACCCCACAGCTTTTCCCTAGCTATTTCCTCTGACCATGACACGCCACCTCTAGAATCTGCATGGCCTGCTCGCTCACCTTCAGATTTCGGCTCTAAGGTCAACTTCTCCCCAAAGTCTTCCCTGACAATCCTGTAAAAAATAGCAATCCTCCTGTCTCTCTCTACTATTTCTGTCTCTCTCACTCTGCATAGCATTTGTCATTGTTATATCATCCTACGTATTTATTCTTTATTCTTTTTTGCCTGTTTCTCCTACTAGAAATGGAAGCTCTTTGACTTTGTGCTGTTCACAGTTGAAGCTGCAGGAGCTAGAACAGTGCCTTGCATGGGGTAGGCTCTCAACAAATATGGAATGACTATGGGAGTTTTTTTAATTACTTTATTGTTGTTCAATTACAGTTGTCTGAATTTTCTCCCCCCCACTTCCCCCCACCCCAGCTGATGAGGACACCAGCTAGCAGTGTCCACGTCATTATGGATGAAATAAAAACATACACACGGACTACTGAGTCCGGAGGAGGAAAAAGGACGACAGCATGGCTTTTCTCTTAAGGGGAGCAAAAGCTGCGGCCTCCGCCATGACAGGCCTTTATTCTATCTCTCCTCACATTACAAGATGGTCCTCACTCACTATGCCCTGGTTACAACAAAGGAGCCAATGCCCCTAATCACCTCACAGAAGAAGGATATCAGCAAATGAAAAGGCAAAAGTGGTTGAGCCAGTTACACTGGTCCCTGCAAGGTTTAGCATGGATTTTAGGAAGTTACAACAAGCATTTGCAGGGTGAGAGAGTTTTCAGCAAAAAGCAGCTTAGGTACATTGCAAATCTGATTCCCCACGAGAGAACCTATCTGTGGGTGTGGATCCTGTGCATCTCTGAGTGGGAGCTGGGCCCACGCCATGCAGAAGGGTCTGGCACACCCAGCCAAACCCACTTCCCTCCCTTTTAAATGACTATGTTATGAATACAGACACATGTGCTGATCCATTTTTAAATATTAATAAAGATTATTTTCTTCCCACTTTTTCAATAAAACATATAAATTAATATAAGTTCTGTTATTTTACCCACTGGATTATCTTTACACTGCCAAGGTATATATAATCTACTTTAAAAAGTATTGGTCGACAGGAATGGTTTTAAGTCTTTGGGAAGCATAAGAACCCTTATGGAGTTTGTTTGAAATACAGATTCCAGAGCCTCTCCCAGAGAGTCTGAGTCAGAGGTCTATCGTTTGGGTCCAAGAATTTGCATTTGTAAGACAATGCAAATTATCATGCAGATGGTCTAGGGACATAGTCGGAAATACTTTATCCATGTATTTGGTAGTCTTTTTCAGTCTGGAACTACAAAACTCAAGAAAAATGGGAAAAACTTTTACAGCATGCCTCAATCAGCTCAAACACTGCTCACATAGAGACTGATTTAGGTTCCATGCTTCCTAGACAAGTAGTTCTCAAGGTTTTGGATTATGGACACTGTATCTGGCTATCCAGTCTCTATCAGTATTGGCTAGGGTGTGCGGCAGTAAAAACCATATATGTATGGTTTAACAACAAAATCTCAGTGGCTTAACCACAAAAGTTAATTTTTGCTCACGCAATGTCTACTGTGAGTCTTGGTGACTCTCTAGGGAAAGTGTTCCCCATGCGCGGGCCCCGCATTCTAAGGCTGCTGTGATTCTATGGTGTCTCTGCAACACGTGTCTCCACTGTCACCACCACAGGACCCGAGAAAGTTGGGTCCTTGAACACTGGCAATTAAATGCTTCTACCTGAAAGCAACACATGTTACTTCAACCTACATTTTATTGGCCAAAGCAAGTAGCCACTATATCCAATCTCATGAAGAAAATGCAGTCTTCTCATTTTGCTGGAAGTAAAGTAAAATAAGATTTTAGTAAACAGTATGAATGTTTACAACAAGTAGAAACATTAAAAAACATTTAGATCTACCATCTCATGTTATACACATGATGGAAATTACTATTTTAGTGTCTATTATTGGGGGAAGGAAGTGACACAGTTAAATCAGTGACAATTTAAATAAGTTTGTTTCTTATTAATTTTAATAGCATCTACATACACTGGAAAGGTAGGTATACATAAATTTATGAGGCACAATTGATTTCTGTCTTCAGGTAAAGTGTACAAATACATTTGCAAATCCATTTAATAATATCCTGAAATATCATCAGCCTGCTGCTCTAGACATTGAGGACCCATAGAGACATGTGACTGACCTAATCCCTTTGGGATTAAAGCCCATCCTCATCATGTTTTACACTGTACACAAACAAACCTTACTCTTACTGTCCCCAGCAATTGCCTCCCAATAATTTCTATTTCTCTTCTGATTATTGTCAACAGCCACTGTGTCAGTGTTAGTCATTACCATCGAACTAAAATTTAAAATGATAA
Source organism: Glossophaga mutica (assembly GCA_039655065.1). NCBI lineage: Eukaryota > Metazoa > Chordata > Mammalia > Chiroptera > Phyllostomidae > Glossophaga > Glossophaga mutica. Next base: position 146,951,571 of record CM077303.1, on the reverse strand, counting down.
TATTGTTATAAAATTGATCCCAACCTATAGTAAGAAGTTGTAGGAACACAAAACAAAACAGTATCCATGAAATGCAGATGAGCTGGCCTCCCTGGTATTCTTTAGAAGTGTGGAATTAAGTATACCACACATTCAGAACATAGTATATTTTGGCCAATTAATCTACAGGATAGGTTATTGAATGTATGCATAATTAAACCAACTTCCAGTATTTAAGAAAATTCTAAGTTAAACAAAATTAATTTGCTTGAGCCCTGGCTGGTGTAGCTCAGTGGATTGAGCGCGGGCCTGTGAACCAAAGGATCGCGGTTCGATTCCCAGTCAGGGCACATGCCTGGGTTGCAGGCCAGTTCCCAGCATGGGACACATAAGAGGCAACCATACATTGATATTTCTCTCCTTCTCCCTCTCTCCTATCCTTCCCCTCTAAAGATAAATAAATAAATAAATAAATATTAAAAAAAATAAAAATAAATAAAATCTTTAAAAAAAATTAATTTGCTTGAGACAAGCAGGAGAATATGTTTGTGGTACTCAAATCAGTAAAACATGACATGTTAATTTTGAATTAATTTGAAAAAAAAGGAAAAGAAATTGCAGGAACAGCAAATTCATTAATTTCTAAGGCAATCCTCTCCTAAATGCTCTGATTACATCTTTTCATATCCCCTCCTCGACCTTATTTCAACAATTTTGCACCCTCTTCTGAAAGCTTCAATCTTTCCCATTCTGTTAGATTCACAACTTTAGCCTATAATCATGATGAAATCTCTTCTAACAACAAAAATCTCTCTTTACTCTGTATACCATCCCATTTTTTTCTCCTTCAAAGCCTAACACTTAATCTTTTCTCTACTAAAAGCATAACATTCTTCTTCATTTAATTATGTTTATCAAATTAATTCATGTATATAGCTTACAAAGGCAAATAATACCCAAAGCTTAAAAAAATGGTGATGTTGAAAATGTTTAACAATCCGTTGGGCGTACACACTGACCAGTCAGATAAGACCACCTACGGTGCGGCCCAGCTTGCTGCACAAAATACCCCTCCGCCGCCCAGGCTCACTCCTGGGTCTCTGCCCAGTTACAAGCGCTTTCAACTCTTTGCTGTTTCTTTTAGTATTTACATCAGATTCCTTTAAAAAATGTTCATACGACTATTTCTTTTAACCAATCTCTTGGTTTTTTAGCCACTCCCTCTTCTTCAGAGGTACTAGCTGCCCCAATTCCTCAGCTTTTCTGGAGTGAGTCTCCTTTATTTTTCGGCCTTCCATCATTGTGCTTGGGTTTCGGTTCCCTTTGGTCTGCCAAATCCCTAACCGCTAGCCTGTGTGCTTTCCAGCGTCCAACATTTCGATGACATCTGAAGTCCATGTACCCCTCTCCACTCTCTTTGGCTTTCTTGGCTCTGCGTTGTTGTTCTTTAATCTTTACTCTCATTTTGTTGGTACTTGCAGAGATTTTTTTTAAAGCTTGTTCTAAGCACAGAGCCAATGAAAAGGGTTCACCTGTACGCTGCTTCCATTTCTTCACTTTGCGTTCTGACCTCAGCTCACTGAAGTCTGGTTTCTGCTTTCACCAGTCAGCTAAATCCACTTCTTTGAAGGATCCCCATGACCTTTGCTCGTCATTCTCAGTTGTTTTTATTTAGTCTCGATCTCCTGAAGCTCTCTGCAACATTAGACATGCTGAGCAAGGGAAGTGAAGTGTCTGTGGCTTTCTCCACCTCTTCAGCTCCTTAAATTTTCCTCCATGTTTTGTCTTTGCTTTGTTTTTATTTTTTTCCATTCCCTCCATGAACAATAGGCCCATTGTGCCCCTGAAGCAAGTCTCAGCTAGGAGAAAAGAGAAGTTTTCAATTGAAATGAAGTTTCAAGTCTCAATGATTACACAGGCTGGGCAGCGTGATCATTGTTGAATAATGGTTCCTGGCACTAAGTCCTGGCACTAACGTTTTGTTTCTGCTCTAACCTAAGGGCGACTCAAAAGTTCTTGACATTTGCCCAAGTTCTATCCAAAATCAAGGAAAAATGAACCCTCGGAAAGATTTAAAGGGCTTAAAGGTGGAATCAAATTGTTTTCCCTTCGCACCCAATTAAAATACCACTCTTTCAATAGAAGGGTGATACTTGAAGGAGTGACAGTCGCTACTGGCAGGGCAGTCACACAGGGGTAAGGAATTATAGGAATTTCAACTCCAGTAAGCGGTGCATGGAACCATGAAAGGTACATGACTGGTAGGTTTCATTCTAGATCAGTGTGTCAAAAGCCAGTGTAGTGGATGACCAATTTGTCCGATTGTTTCAGTGGCTATTTAATAAAAGTTTATTGAAAAATACATTGGATAAGATGACTTTCACAGCTTTCGCAAATTTTTGCGTGGGTTTAAATGACTGTTTGTTTGTTTTTTTAATTTGTCTTGATAAGAGCATTCAAAGATTGTCTGCTTTGTTTCTGCCCCAGCTTGCTGTTACCACAGCAGGAGGGCACTGAGAAGAGAGGGGCTCTCCGGCAGGGGCCTGGGGAGTCTGGAGGGCAGAGTGCCAAGACAGGGGCACCTGGGACACACAGGGAAGACACTGGCTTTCCACAACCGACTTTTGGCCTGATTGGCCTGTTGCCAGCCCTCATCTTATTACTTTGGATTCCTGCAGGTCTAATGGCTTTTTCCCCCTACTGTCTGATGCATCTCCAGAAAGATCTTCCTGAAATGCAAATTTTCTTCCCAGTTTAAAGTCCCTCAGTGGCTCCCTCAGGACGTGCTCCTTTACCCCTCCACCCCCTCCTTTCACTCTATTCTCCAGCCTCAAGCACACTGTTCTTTCTCACAGTCCTACCTGGAGTGCCTACCCACCACCCTTCTGCCCGCAGCCTCCTCCTCAGCGCGCTGGGAACTCAGCCTAGACATCAGCAATTCCAGGAGCTGCTCCCAAGTCTCCTAGTCAGCCAGGGGCTCAGAACACTGACCCAATGGCAGCCTGACCCCCATGGATCAGAGATTGTCAGTCAGGCTTGCCTGTCTCCTCCCTCAGGCTAGTGTGCCCCTTAGAACAGCAGCTTTTTCTTCTCTGGCCAGAGGCACAGAGTGCTGCTTACTAACTCATTTATTGAATTCATTGATAAATGAGCTAGTGACCTGTCTTCCAAGCTTCAGACACACATTCCCCTTCCTACATATCTCCTGATACATGCCCATCAGGCTCCTCAGTCTCAAACCAAATTCATAATGCTCTGATTTAACTTAATATCTATTTTGATTAATGTCATTATACAGCCTCACTATCACTCAACTTCAAAACTGAGGACCCACCCTCAACCCCTATATGAAACAAACTGTCCAATGTCATTGCTTTTGTTTCTCAAGTGTCTTCCCAAACCTTCCTCATGCTCACTCCTGCTGCCTCTTCCTCCCCAGTTTCCTGAGCAATGCCCACACCATTGGAAGCACACCGCCCACTCCCCCACCACCCACCACATGCCCATCAGTTGGGACCGCTTGAAGTTCCCTAGATGCAGTCTGTACCACCCCTCCTGGGGTCTGCTAGCACCAGCCCTCTGCAAGCACCTGTCCTTCCTCCCCTTGCTCAACTGCTACCACCTCCATGAGGCCTTTTAAAGTCCCTCTTGAAAGACTTCCTCCTACTCTCTTCCACCCCAGGAGCACTGTGCATATTTGTACCACTGCTGTATCACTTACCACAGTGTGCCTGGTACCCCAGTTATTATGTGTGTTTCTACATTATCTTCTCAGGAGACAGAACCCATGATGTGTTTATCTTAGAAAAATTTTGCACACAGTAGGGGTTTAACAATTAGCTTTGCATTTTTTAGTAGAATTAATCAATTTCATTCATCGGTTCATTCCATAAGACTCTATTTAGCATCAAGTTTGTTATTCCTTAACATGACTGACGAGACTCATTGATTTCTTCAAAGGCAGAATGTTATGCTGGCTTTAGGATAACAATAGCTGCCATTGATTTCATGCCTACTACCTGTCAAGCATTATATGAATATTATTTTTGACCTTTGCAATAATAACCTTGCAAAATAGAGGAGCTCATCCCCATTTCACAGATGAGGAAACTCACATCCACAAGGGTAACTTGCCCAAGATCATATACAAGTAACTGTTAGTGCCCAAGCTGGGACTAGAAGCCAGGTTTATTTAATTCTAAAAACAACCAGATCAAATCCCCCTCATCTGTATTATGGGGTAGGTGAGTCTGTTTTTTTTTTTTTTTTCCTTTCCTTCACTTATTCATGTTCAAAAAGAAGATTTTGGTTTGTTGATAACCTAATTTCTATTTGTGTTTTGTAGGTAACTTCAACATCAGGCATATCTCAAAAGGACCTGGTGGATGAAAAGTGCTTAACAGAAAAATTCACACATCTCTCCTGCCGCAAAGTCTTCTGCCAACCGTGGCAGAGATGCATCGATGGGACATGTGTTTGTAAACTTCCATATCAGTGCCCAAAGAATGGTGCCCCTGTGTGCTCAGTCAATGGGAAAAGCTACCCAACTTACTGCCACCAAAAGAGTTTAGAGTGTCTTCGACCAGAGGCAAAGTTTTCAAATAATGGAACATGTACAGCTAATGGTAGGAAAAGCTTAGTTTGTTCTATAATATAAGAAGGAAATTGTCTATCATATTTTCCATTAGAAAGTAGTTCTTCTTTGAAATGTTATAGTGAAAATTCAAAATTCTCTCCAGTCTCAGTAGTAATTGGGGTGATAACTGAAGGAGCCAGCCTGTGGGGCCAGAGCGCGAGACCTGAGGCTAGTCATCCCCTCAGTGCCTGTGCTATGCTTTGCCGCTCAGCCCTTCAGAACTGTGACCACCCTCATTTCTACTGAACTAAAAGCTCACTGACTTGGTTCAGAACCCAGTGACAAAGTCTTTACATGAGATTGGTACTGATAAGGAGGCCCCTCTGGACCTCCGGCTCTGATAATTTCTTCCAATATTCACCCCTCCGGCCTCAGCCCCTCTCCCTAGCCAAGGGAAGCCCAGGCCACTGCTGACCTAGGACACACTCCAACCTAGCAAACTCGGCACATCAGATCAGAGAGCATGACTGCCCTCCATCCCAGTGCCTAATATAGTAAGAAGGCCGGGAAGTTATCGTGTGGGTTAACGGAGTGGTTAAGATTAAGGATCTCAGTATCAGTCCAATTTAATTGCAAGCCCCGCCAAACCCCAATTTGGTTGTTGACCAACTACATGACCTTTCTGGGCTCCCCGTTTCCACAACTGCAGGATGTAAATAATAGTAATTGCTACTTCGTAAGACTCTTATGGAAATTAAATAAAATGATGTATGTAAAGCTCTTCACACAGTGTTGGCACACAGAGAATGCTCATGAAATTTCAGCGATGACAGCAAACCTTAGGCTTATTTTCTTGTGATATCAGTTATCACAGGCACTCAATGAATCTACAGAGGAATGCTTAAAACATTCTTTTTAAGAGCATCGTGATATGTGTCTACCAGCTCACAGAGCCTACATATTTTTGTGGTGCTGAGTTAAGATGACGAAGGACTGTGGAAAAGGAGAAAGAAAGCCCCCTATTGGCGCCCATCTCTATTACTTGTGGGAGAGGAGGAAAGCTACCGTGGAGATTGTTTTGTCAGTGTCAGACTTTTGTTCTCTTGAGACATTAAACACCTTAAATATATGAGGACACACAAACCTCACTTACATTTTCATCATTTGTTTGGTGTACTCTCCGGAGCACAGACTCCGGACCGAGATTGATATAAGTAGCTTCAGATTCCTGGCTTCACCACTTGAGCAAGTAACTTAACTTCTTGTATAGAAATAGAGGAACTTAGGCTCCTCGTGTGTAAAAATGGGGACGGACATCAGCCTAATCTTCCTAGGGTTGACACGAGGATTTTGTGATGTTCAAAAAACTGGGTAGCACAGCCACTGACACATAATAAACCCTCATACAATAGTGGGTATCATTACTTGTTAAAATCTTCATGGTGTTTAATTTGATATTATGTATTTTATTATTTTTAAAATAATTATTTTTATTATTTTTAAAAGCCTTTAAGGCTTTTAATCAAGAGGAGAGTGAATGCCTAAATGTTGCTCACTCTGTTGGTTTTATTTTAGGACAATTTAACGTTACCTTAAAGTATGGCAATAACTATTCAGAGGGACTTGTTGAAGTAAAACTCGCAAACCAAGATAAGAAAATGTTCATATGCAACGACAGCTGGAGCATAACACAGGCCAACGTGGCCTGCTTCGACCTGGGATTTCAACAGTGAGTGCCTGTATCAGGGTATTTTCTTAGGGTTGATTTTCTTGTTCCAACTATTTGCTTTTTCATTGCCTAACCTTCCTATGGCTCAATTTCCTCATATGTAACCTGAGAATATTAACTGCCTGCCTCATTTCAGCATTGTTAGGCTTAAACGTGTTCATGATTGATTAGCACTTAGAACACTGCTGAACACAAAGCAATGGAAAGTTTGTTAAAGTATCGGGGTACAAATTCTTTGCTGTTTCAGAGAGTTGCAAATACATACATTAGTCTGTTTCTACTCATCTATAATTACATCAACTTTTTCATACTAATATTATTTATTTAAGCCTTGTTTCTTTTTTCTTGATCAACCTTGCATAGCTTTGTCTATTTGATTAGTGTTTTTGATTTTTAGGTTTGTAAATTTTCTCGTTTCTTTTTCAACTTCATTAAGCTTTGCTGTTATGTTTGTTTCTCTCTTCTTTTCTGTCTTGTAATTTTTCTAATTCCTTGAGTTAAATACTTAACTCATCAATTTTTTTCTTTATTGTTCAAGTACAGTTTTCTGCCTTTTCCCTCTACCCTTCCCCACCACCTCTTCTTTTTCTAAGATAAGCATTCAAGGTACACATTTCCCCCTACCTAATGCTTCATCTGCTTGCCATTAGCCTCCAGAGTGGTTTTATTTATTGTTGAGTTCAAAACATTTTGTCATTTTTCAATATGATTTGTTCTCTGACCCATATGTAATTTAGAAGTTTCTTTCCCAATGAATATATTAGTTTTCTTTTAATTAACTTTTGTTATTGATTTTCAATTTAATTCTGTTGTAGTCAGAGAATATCTCTATAAAATAACAATTGTTTAAATATTTGTTGAGACTTGCTTGGTGCTGAGTGCATTTTAAATACTTCATGCGCAGGGTTCTATATAATCATATTATTTACTAGAATAAGCAAGCTTGTTAACTGCTTTGTTCAAATCTTTTCCCACTTATTTACTTTCGAGTTTTTGTGTCTTTATCTTTTGTGTCCTTTATAAACAGCGCATACCTAGATTTTTAAAAGTCCAGTATGACAATGACTGTATGAAGTATGTAGACTGTTTATACTCTTCTGCTTATTTACATTGTTAAATTTATTTTTCTATCTTATTTGGGGCTTATGATTTACCCTGCTTTTTCTGTGCTCTTGTTTCTTCCTTTTCTAACTTCTGTTAGGTTAATAAAGTTGTTGTTGTTGTTTTAATCTTTCCCCTTTTCTTCCTTTATGTGATTTGGAAATTCTGTTCTATTTCTATTCCTTTAGTGTCATCTTTACATTAACACCATGAGTCCTTGACTTAGCGAGTCCCCACCCTCTCTGGGAATAATACAAGCAATGCCATTACCCTATCAAGTTTCCGGTATTTAGTTCCACCTTATTTAACATGTCCTTGAAGTTAATTGCTGTCACTATCTAATAAGCAATTATTATTACTGCTGTTCAGTCCATACCTACTCAGATTTACTTGATGTTTACCAGCGTCTTGATTCAATTCTGGATTCAATTTTCTTCCTCCTAAACCATGTCTGTCAGTCAGTAGTTCATTAGTGAGAGTCTCTAACCATTAAGTTGAGCCACAGGGTACTTATGATTTTTTGGCAGTTCGTGACCTACAATCTATGATTCAACCTAATGGTAAACTCTCTCGGTATCTTGTTCTTATCATATTTTGTGTAAGCTCATGAACAGACTTCTCTGATTTGAGCCAATGGATACTTCCCTTACTTCCTTAAGAGTCCATTATGAGCATTTATGTTATTTTATCTAGTATTTTTGGATGGTTTTAGGTTGAGAGCTTTTTCATATTATTCACTTGTCAGACTACTCCAAGTGGCTCTCATTTATGCTCATATCTTGATGCTGTGTGACAGTTTCATGACTACTATATCCTCACTATGGGTCTAAAATAATAAAAATACCCTCTTTGTTCCCTTTAATCGTTTTGCCTTTCATTCTAATTCTAATTTACCTGATATTTATATTGCCATTACCCCTTTATTTTTGTTTACATTTGCCTGATGTGTACATTTGCCTCAACTTTTTATTTTTGACCCATTTTTCTCATTTGCTTCTAAAGAGAAGCAGAGAGCTATTGAGTCTCCTGGAGGAGTAGTTCACTGTAATTCATAACCTCTAGAACATTGGGTCATTGAGGTAGCCTCTCACACATATTTCAAACAAATTGAGAAGTCCAAGCAATGATATATGGATGTCAAAATATCACCTTAATACTGTTAAAGATGAATTGAAGATATAGCTTAGCGTAAAAGCAAAATGGAGCTGCTAAAATTAAACCGACCTACCTCCCGAATCCGAGGCAACAATGGGAACAACGTAGTAAGCCTGACAGCGTGGAGCAGGCAAAGGGGCAACTCCCTCCCCCATCAAAAATGGAAAAGCTGAGCTGACCTTGCTCCATTTATATTTCCAAAATTCCCTGATTAAATTAATCCACTCCCTTCTCTGGAGAGAAAGGCCAAGAATGGCACATCTCAAGTTGGAAGGAACATCGGGAGTGAGGAAGAAGAAGCAACCCTCCTTAAGAAGAAACAGAGGGAAGGGAACCAGTAACGGCTGAGTGCTTGCCACGTTTAGAGCTCTAGCTGGTCAGTTTCAATTGATCATTATAGTTTATCTTTACATAACTTGGTAAGATAGTTATTCTCCCTTTTTCAGGTGAAGGTACTGAGGCTCAGAGATTTTAAGCATCTTGCCCAATCTATCACTCATAAGTACAAAACGAGAGGAAATTAACTATTACTTTTCTTCTACGGCAAGGTTAGAAATGCAAAGGACTCATTATTCTACCCTAATATTTCATATTTGCCATTTGCAGAGGTGCTCATGATACTCAAGGAAGTTTTCATTTTCCTGAAGATCTCCATATAAATTCCACTGAATGTCTGCATGTGCAGTGTCGAGGATTTGAGTCCCGTTTAGCTGAATGCACTTTTACCAAGAGGAAAACTGAGAGTTACCAGGGTTTAGCCAGTGTGGTGTGTTATACACAGAATGCAGGTTGGTAGAGTGTTTACCTGATATTTTCCCTTTCTTCGAGGTTGTTTACTTCAAACCAAGTCTGTAATAAATAAACAAAAGGTAAATACCCAGTTGCCAGTCACAGAGGCAAAGTCATGTTTTGGGTTTTATAGCCTAAATTGGTGTTCTTCCCCTATTGTAGCTTTTGCCACTCAAATATTAATTCTGTCTAGGGTTCTATATGGGAAGCAAAGTTGCTTGACTCCCTTTTGCTTCCTTGAACATCTGGATTAAAGTTAGCATTACAAACACAAGTCAGTCAAACATCAGAAGAAACCCCAGCATCTCCTTTGAGATGTCTAGCCTGTACACAATCCTTTAATATATTGAAGTGACCACATCTGGGTTTCAGTTTTCAGGCCACTTTTTCTCCTTCATCCTGATATTGGAATATTTTAGCCGTGTGTATGGTGTTAAAGGACAAAGCCTTTCATGGTGCTCAAAATAAATGTACCACCAAAATGTACATGGCACTATCCACGTGAGTCTAGGGATGAGGGTGGGGACAAATGAAGAAGCGTGAAAAGAAAGGGTGAGCACGCCAGTGTGCACCAGGGCCTGCCAGTACTGCCGGTTCCTGGGCCATCCCGCGGTCTCAGCATGTACAGGGCTGCGCAGCAAACACTGGTTTTCAGAGATAATGACAGGGCCTTCATCGCCAGTGTTGGCAGGTATTTTCCTTATGAACAATATGTACTATGTTCATGCTAGCTGTACATTTTAAATCAATTTTTATTCGATGCCTGACTTTATTTTAATGTCCCTATACTCCCCCAAATGTGATTGAGATGTCACCCACAACTCTGCAAATAAAATTCACAAAGAATATTCCTATTTACAGTTTCTCCAACAAATGACTCCTTTCAGTGCGTCAACGGGAAACACATTCCGCAGAGGAAGGCCTGTGACGGGGCCAATGACTGCGGAGACCAGAGTGATGAGCTGTGCTGTAAAGGTAGCAGTGAATCTCGCCTTCAAATCCCCCAAATGCATCCGTTGGACTCAAAATGCAGAAACAACTTTACCATAGAATTTAAGAGTCCCTCTCATTCAATTTTAAGAATTTTTTAAAAACACCAAAATTCTTCTATTTATGTTTGTTTTGCATAGGGTGCCGTGGCGAAAGTTTCCATTGTAAATCGGGTGTTTGCATTCCAAAACAGTATGTGTGCAATGGTGAGGTGGACTGCATCACAGGAGACGATGAAATTCGTTGTAAAGGTAATTTAAATTTTGTGGTTACTTTTTTCCTTATTTGATCCAGGGGTTCTAAAAATTTTTTAAGACAAATTGAAATCTTTTCTGTTTTTTAAAAGTTTTTATTTATTCACTTTTAGAGAAAGGGGAAGGGAGGGAGAAAGAGGAGAGAAACATCAATGTGTGGTTGCCTCTCATGCACCCATACTAGGGAGGGACCTGGCCCGCAACCAGGCATGTGCTCTGACTGGGAATCAAACCAGCAACCCTTTGGTTTGCAGGCTGGAGCTCAATCCACTGAGCCACACCAGCTAGGGTCCTTCATAGATCTTATATTCGTGTGGGTGAGGAAGACAATAGAAAAGAGAAATAAATAAAATATCTTGTAAAAAAGTAAGTACTAAGAAGAAAAATAAAGCAAGGAAGAAGGATATGAAATGCCAGGGGTAAGTTTTAAAATTTTAGATAAGGTGGCCTGGGAAGGCTCACTCACTGAGGTAACTTTTAGGTAAGGAGCTGGAAAAAATGATGGATGTAATAACTATATATGGTGCCTGGTCGGCACTAGAAATATTGAGGGGAACACTTGGTAAAGTATATATATGATTGTCTAACCATTACACCGAACACCTGAAATTAATACAAAATAATATTGTAATTTTTTGAATTATTAATTATTGAATACAAACTGTAATTTAAAAATAAAATTTGAAAAAAGATATAGCCAGCCATGCAGATATCTGCGGAAGAGTGTTCTAGGCAGAGGCAACACCAGGGCACTGTTCCTCAGACAGGAGCATTTCAGTTTGCTGGAGGAGCAAGCAGCCAGGGGGCTAGCGGGGCAGGTGTTGCAGGTGGTGATTGTTGCAGGTGGTGGTAGTGAGAGATTAAAAGACAGATGTAGGAGAGGCTGGAGAGGTGGTTTGGGTGGAGGAGACCAGGGCCTGTCAGTGAGTGAAATGGGGACTTTAAGCAGAGGAGCAACATGATCTGACTCTCATTTTAAATGCAGATCAGCCTGGTGGCTGGGTGGGAAATAGTCTGTTCAAGGTTATGGGGAGATGCAGGGAGATCGGGGAGGAAGCCACTGCCTCAGTCCAGGAAAGAGATGATAGCGACTGAGACAAGTGGATAGGAAGGGAAATGAGAAGCAGTCAGCTGTTGGGTCTATTTTGAAGCTAGAGCCAAAAAAGCTTGCTGATAGATTGGATGGGGGTGTGGGAACAAATCAGCAGTCAAGGGTAAGACCAGGGGTTTGGGCCTGAGAATTGAAAGGATGAGGCTACTTTCAACAAAGGTGGGAAAGGCTTCAAGAGAAGTGGCTGTACTTACACCCACCTCACGGGTGGGACTTACCCAGTGGTGTGAGAGTAAGTGTTTAACAATTGACTTTGAGAAGGAGAGGGAAGCCCTGATTTGTAGCCTCTGCCAATTTCTGTGGTGTAAATGCTCCCACAATGGGTCATTTCAAGCCATTGGCAGGATGTCACAGAAAACAAGAACACAAGACAAGAAGTAACTCAACAGCCCCTCATGTAGCGGTAGAGTCCCTGTCAGGACACTGCTGAACGACTGGAAACTGCTTATCGTTGTGTCTGTGCTTGTCTTACCTTCCCTTCTCAACTGTAGACACCTTGAAAACAGATTCTATCTCATTTTTATATTCCAAATGTCCTAGATAAAGAACCTTACACACAAGTATTAATAAGTAAATGTTGAAGATACGTAGGGATAAGTGAACCAATACCAAGTCTATTTTGTCATCACTGGGTATGCCAAGTCTTTGACTTCACTGAAATTTTGTTTAATTTCCCATTCATATCACTTCTTAAATTTAAAAAAACACACTTTTTGGGATTTCAAATTATATCATTTCTCTTGAAGGGTATATAAGCAGTTGAGCAAAATACTTTTACACTCATTAAATGTAGTTAAATTCTTTGTAAAGAGAGAGGAGAAAGAAATTTCTAAATTTTTTCGGGAGAAGGACAGTAAACCATGGCTCTTGCTGGTAAAGCTTAACAGTTTTCCCCCTGGTTTTACTGAGATATAGTTGATACCCAGCACTGCATAAGTTTAAGTTGTGCAGCATAATGACTTGACAAACATACATTGTGAAATGATTAGAATAAGCTAAATTAACATCTGTTATCTCACAGTTACAAAAAAGTTTTTTCCCCTGTGATGAGAAAGTTTAGGATTTACTCTCTTAGCAACTTTCAAACATGCCATTCAGCAGTGTTAACTGTAGTTGCCAGGCTGTACATTTCATCCCCAGCACTTACTCATCCTATCGCTGATTACAAATAGATATAACTATCTCGTACCTTTGGGCCACCTTCTCCCAATGCCCTGTCCCTATGGCCTGCCTCTGGTAACCACCAATTGAATTTCTGTGTCTGTGAGTTTGGTTTTTTTACGTTTCAGGCATAAGGTGAGATCATACAGGATTTGCCTTTTTCTGGAGCTATATATACAGTCTGATTTCACTTCTTTGGTATAATATTTGAGGTTTCTTCTCTTCCTCTTTTTTTCCCACTCCCTCTCTTTCCTCCTTCTCTTCCTAATTCAAAAGTTTTAAGTTTACGGCCAAAGAACACAACTTGTTATTTCATCAGAAAAAAATATTCTACTGCAAAGGAGTAACTACAACACATAGTTTAGTTTTCTTATCAATTTCTCAAATCGATATCAAAAATATATGTAGTCAACTGTCTCTGTTACTTCAGCTAACCCTTCTATTTCTGCAGTGGGTCCAATTTTTTCCCCCTGAAGAAAGAGCAAGTGAGAGTAGATATGTAAAATATATGTATATTAGTATATTCATTGATCTCTCTTTTTAGTGGACAGATCAGAATTAATAAGCCAAGGGGTATATCTTGATTTTATTTATCTTTCATAAGCCTATCTTTTATTAATATAACTTAAAGAGTTATAAATTTTGAATAACTGTATAGTAAGTTTGCTGTTGGACATGGGTCCAAATATATCTAAAATACGAATCTCTTTTTAAATCTCAAGTGAAAACGATTTCCTTGCTGTGTGAAGTTGGTGTGTTTACATGGAAGATGAAACATTTGGTATGCAGTGTTAAAAATCAAAGGAAGAGCCCTGGTTGGTGTGGCTCAGCTGGTTGGGTGTCATCCTACAGACAAAAGGTCTTGGATTCAATTCCCAGTCAGGGCACATACCTGAATTTTAGGTTCAGCCCCCTTTTGGAACACATGCAAGAGGTCACCAATCGATGTTTCTCTTCCTCTCTTCCCCTCTCTCTAGAATCAATGAAAGAAAAAAAAATTAAATCAAAGGAAGATGGCATAAGTGGTTCCCTTTTATGTTCTTATAAATGTTACTTTAAGTTGTTATATTACGTCTGAAATAATAATGATTTGTGTATATTTTATGGAAGCAATCTCTTTGTTACAGTGAGCTTTTTGTTTTGTTTTTAGGAGCTGGAAATCCTAAATTTGAAGGTAAATATATTTGTATAATAGACAATTTATACTACAGAATAGAAAGTAAGAATAAAGTGTTATAACTTTTACAATACATGTATTGATATAGTGTACATTTTTCTCAAATAAAAATTATCCTTCTCTGCAGTAAATTTTTTGTTTTTTATTTTTTCAGGCTTCTCACGTGTGGCTCAAGGTAAAAATTTTTTATTAATTTCTTGGGCTATTGCAGAATTGAAACAAAACAAAGATATCGCTATCTTATATTTTCAATGTAACTCTTAACTGAGGATATGGCCATGTGTTGCCAGTCACTCGGCTCTCACATGAGTTTAGGCACAGAGGCCTTTGTTCACAGTGTAATAAACTTTCATTCTCATTTCGAACTAAAACCACCCGAAGTGGGACATCTCCTGCACATTCCACATTTGCCAAGTACCCTTCTCTTCTTCCTTCACTTTTCCCTCAAAACCAAGGCAGTTCCTGACCAAACTGCTACTAGATGAAAGATACATCTTTGCATGATAGGTATTTTCTTATACTTTGTAAGTTGGAAGTTCCCAAATCCATCTCTTTAGGATCACCTTTTTCTTTGTCGTTCATATTAAATGACTACCAGAAGGTCATAGTCCCCCCTCAGGGTTTCTTAGGATATCTGGGAGACTTTTATATGCTCAAGATCAGCCCTAAGGGCCTAATCTCAACTATTTCTGTGTATTCCCCCCTCTTGTCATCTTGCCCTCCAAGGTTGCTGTTGTTTCCACCACCACCAGTAGCCTTCGTTATTTCTTTTCCTCTTCCCTCCCTCTTTTCCTTCCTTCCTTCCTTCCTTCCTTCCTTCCTTCCTTCCTTCCTTCCTAGTGTCAGACCTCAGAGGCACAGAGATGAGTTAATCATATGCCTCAGCTCATTGAACATGATCATCAGTGGTCCAGACAAGGCCCCACTCTTGTTTTATTCATACTCTGTTATCCCCATTCCTTACTCCCATTCCCCACAGCAACCGTTTCATGTGATTTAACATGTATGTCTTTGTGTGTATTCTCATCCAATGTGTATTATTATTTTGTGATCATATATTTTCAATTCCTATTTTGTTGTAGATCTCGTATTTCCTTTTTTCTTTTCACAAAGAATTATGTTTTAAAGATCTGTTCATGTTGTTATGTGGCCATTTAATCTGCTGCTTCTAACTGCTGTGTAAAATACCTTGTGGTGTTCTTATTTCACAATTTACTCTCTGCTTTCTCAGCAATGCACTCTCAGCCCCCAATCACACTGTAATGAATGTCCTCTCCTTAGGGCTGTGTAGGAGACTTCTCTGAGACATCTAGCTGGCCAGGAGTTGCTGGCTCTTGGGGTGCGCATCTACTTAATTTGACTAAGCAGTGCCTGCATGTTCTTTGGCAGAGGCATCCAGTCGTTACCTCCACGAACCACACCTGAGGGTTCTCCTCAACTGCACCAACATTTAGTATTATCCAGCTTTCTCATTTTCCTGGTCTCATACTGTCCAATGACACAGCACTGTTTATTAATTTGAATTTTTATTATAACCAATAATTTTGAATCTCCTTTTATGCATGCTAGCCTTTTAGATTTTTCTTTCATCTTTGCTGCCACCACTTGACACCTTCCACCTCATTCCACATTGGGATTGCAGTCTTCTTTCCTGTTGGTTTGCATCCTAGACATTAATCTGTTTTCAGTTTAAGCATTCCCTATACTTTCTTCCATTCTGTCATCTATTAACTTTATCTATAGTGAGCTTTGTTGAAAATAAATCTTTAATCTTTATATGTTCAAAGTCCTTGATTGTTTTCCTTATGGTCAGTGCTGTCAGAGCTCTGTGCTGATCTTTCAGGATCTAGTGTACCTTAGCTACACTGGGCTTTCCCCATCTTCCTTTTTTGAGCATTTAGTATGAATTTCGAGGTTTTTCTTCGAGTCATGAGGGTGCTTTGGTGAAAGCTCTGAGCAGAGCCTGTCTCAGCCCAGAAAATGCCCTAAATGTGTGGCATAACAGATACATGCATGTCTCTTCTAAAAAAGAACTGGGAAAAGCCAGGGCTAACCCTCAGGATGGCTGCACAAGGTAGCCTTGCCCTCTAGGCAGCAACCTCATCCAAGACAGAGCCACAGGTTGGAGGGAATCCACCTTCAGATCCCCAGGTCAAAGAAATCAGGATCCTGGGAGTAACTGAAATGTTCTAGGGGAGCAGAGTGAAGAGGAACATCCTTCTGTATATCTTAAAGCAAAATCTGAGGAAGAGAGAAAGAAGAATCTTTTTTGTTTGTTTAATTTTTTGCTTTTGGCTTTGGCAACCCAGATGTCTAATACTAACCACAACTGACACCGAAACCAGCTCGATCTCCTTGTTTGCATGAGCCCTGAAAGAAGTGCCCTGTTACGCGCAAAAGGAGAGGAGCCTTTGCAACGTCAGCTCAGAACTCTTTGGATCAGGGTCAGGGACTGCTCCCTACCTTGTATAAGGACCTTGTGAGTGCAGAGTTGAAAGAGAAGCGTTTCTTCTTGAACCCGGGCATTTTGGTTTTTCTAAATGCAGAAAACTGTAGCACCGTGAGCCTCACCAGTCCATTGTACCGACAGACACCTCCAGTTTATGCCTGCAAAATTCTGCCTAGTTTCTTTGGAGCCTTCACAATTAATTACCTAGCCAAAAACAAAGGAATCAGATGATGTGCTTTAGGGGGTTTGTATTGTCCTTTTTAAAGGGAGGACAAGTTTTAAGACAGAAAATTATTATCAAAGTTTGACTGATTTTAATGATTTAATTTTTACTATTAACATAACTTTAAACTTTGGACATCTGTTTTATTATAGAAGAAATAGAAATTTTGACGGCTAACATGGATGCAGGTATGTTAACATTATTCTTTTTTACTCTGTGTATGTACATGTATGTAATTTAATTGATTCAAGCAACAATTAGCTTTTATATTAATTTAAATAGAAAAAATAACATTACGTTTTTCTTTTCCTTATCACTTTTAAGAAAACCCAGCATAAATGCTTCTTGAGAACTGCTTTAAAAATGAATTAATGCATTTGACTAAGTGAAAACAATACTCTAGCCTTTCATAAAGTTTTTCTATTTGTTATGAGCTTTGTCAGGTCAATTTTGTTAAAAAAAAAAAAATTTTCAAGCATGACCCAGAACATACATTTTTCTATTTTGAAATAGAAAAATAATGGACCTAATTGAATCAACCTGTTCTTTTCGCAATGTTTTAAACCATGATAATAGAAAGACTGTGAAAATCTGTATTCTGGCCAGTTGTGAAGCTAAATTGAATGTTAGTGTTAAGTTTCTGGGAAGACAGTAATTGATAAGAGCTTTGAGGTCAGACTGACTTGGATTAAATCCTGACTCAGTTATTTATTTGCCACATAACCTTAGGTGAGTAAGTGAACCTCAGCTACAGCTGGGAATAAAATACCTCCCTATTTTAGGGGTATTTTAAACTGAAGTACATGCAAGACTCCCTTCTAATTGCCAGGCCCTAAAATTAATTAATATTTTTTAAAAATCAGGCAATGAGTTAAAAATTTAGATCTCAAAGCCACAGATACTTAGAAGGGATTTTTCAACAAAGGCCCTTTGTTTTCTACCTAAGATAATATTAATTTTTAGGTGCTACCCAAGCTGGTTTCGCAGCCCTCAATGAATACAATCTCTCTTCTTTCAAAGGCCCAAGCAGAAATTTAAAACTTGCCATCACACTCTTCCTCCAACCTTAGGAGGGGTGGGGCCCCCCCCAAAATAACTTACCCACATTTGTTCACAACTTCTCTCCCTTAAGGATCTACCTCCTTCTATACTGAAAGCAATTGACAGTGATATTAATTTTCCTTTCTCCTTTGAGTCTGTAAACATTTTCATGATGTGATAAAATATACAGGGAGAATAAGGAGAGCATCTTACACTGTTACTTTCTTCCTTTGTCGTGAATTCTCTTACAGATCCTTGTCTTAAGCCTAGCTCTAGCATGTTTTCTTCCCAGTAACAAACATACCACATCTGAACACTCCCAGAGGAGGGAAACATCATCGAATGTGAAGTGGCTAAACACATACCCCCTCTCCTGGCAGTCTGACCGGGGTTTGTCCAGGGGTTCGTCCAGGGGTTCCTGGTACATTATCCTTCCAGGTTTATGTGATGATTAAATGAGATAACCATAGACAAAGTACTTAGCACGGGGCCTGACACATCATTGTTAACGATGTTAATATTAATATTATTCAAAAGATTTCCATATAAATAGCCTCTAAAAAGTCAAAAGTAGGAAAATGAGAAGACAAGCGTTTTCCACCCCGAGGCTGCCACTCTGAGCTGATCCAGCAGTAATGCCTGGGCTTGTGCTATTTCTCATTGGCCAGAGGTGGATAAATGTTTAACCCTTCAGCCAGCCTCCTTCTGCCACTAGTTCACCTTTAGGAAGACTTTGAGATAACCAAAACAATTTTAACGTTAAGCCAGGATTTTTCAACAAGATGAAAAGTACAGTTTAGCATCCAAAATAACTCACTGATGAATCCGGCCTCTTTCACATTAGCTGTGACTCCGCTTTTTTTGTGGCATACATCAATCGAGAAGTGTCTGCCCACAAGGTAATGGGTTCACAATCATGAGACCTGGATGGTGTGGCTCAGTGGATTGAGCTTTGGCCTGCAAACTGAAAGGTCACTGATTTGATACCTGGTCAGGTCTCATGCCTGGGCTGTGGGCCAAGTCCCCAGTTCGGGGCGTGAGGGAGCCAACCAATCAATGTGCATGTTGATGTTTCTCTCCATCTCTTCTTCCCTCCATTTCCCTGTCTCTAAAAATAAATAAATAAAATCTTTTTAAAAATTCACGATACAATTTCTTTTCTTGAAGAAAGAAAACGGATAAAATCATTGTTCCCGAAACTATCCTGCGGAGTTAAAAACAGCATGCGCACTCGAAGGAAACGAGTTGTTGGAGGAAAACCAGCAAGAGTGGTAAACCCACATGAAAAATTCCCTCTTACTTCCCAGGAACGGCCCAAGTTTGGGGGGATACAGAGGGGCATACATAATTCTAAGAGACTAGGGGCCTTTCAATAGAAATATCTTAGAGCCACCTGTTTGTAGAATGACAGTGACTACGCAAATGTCTTTACAGGGAGACTTCCCATGGCAGATAGCAATTAAGGAAGATGACAAATTCACCTGTGGAGGCATTTATATTGGTGGCTGTTGGATCCTGACCGCTGGACATTGTGTCAGGTAAAAAATGTCTCCAGTAGATTTTGGATTTCCTGAAATATTGAATATTAGTAATAGAGATTGTGACAGATGATAAACAAAAACATATGTGAGAGAAGTCATTGACAAGTACCATTCTACTACTGCTAAATACCCACTGATATTCACAATAGGGACTTCAGAGGCCGATCCCCCAGAACCTACTGTGTTCCCCCAGACCAGAGTGTTGATCTCAGCTGGCAAGGGCAGACCAAACTTGTTGGTACCAAGTTACTTCACTTGGCTCATTTGCATGGTGGGAAAGTGAGTGGATGATAAACTACATTTATCTCCTCCTTTGTCAAGGTTTTGAGATTCTCAGGTTAAAGAAATGGAGTAAGCATAGTGTGTCTGGATTCAGTATTAGCACATGACAAAAGATGTTTCCTAATTACCTACAGATGGGGAACATAATTTTCATTCAGGGCCAGTAAGGCAGTTAATAAATGTCTTTATTCATTGGCGAGGGCTGCCATAAGTAAATACAAAGGTAGGAGAGGGCAGGGCTCAAACAACAGAAATTTATTTTCTCAGAGTCTGGAGGCTGGAAATTCAAGATCAAGATATTGGTAGAGGTGGTTTCTTTGGCTTGCAGACAGCTGCCTTCTTGCTGTGTCCTCACATGGCCTTTTCTCTGAGTGCTTACATTCCCAATGTCTCTTTCTGGTTTTATAAGGAGACCAGTCGTATTGGATTGGGCTCTACTCCTATGACCTCATTTAACCTTAGTTAAACCTCTTTGAAGGTCCTATCTGCAAACACATCTAGTCACATTTGGGATTAGGGCTTCAACACATGAATTTTAGGGGGACACAATTGAGTCCATAACAGTGACTGCAGGGAAATACCTAGAAGGTGTTGATAATGAATAAAGGTCATCTCACAGGAGGACAGAGTTTGGGATTCTGGCCTCAGTTCTGATCATTAGAATGAATGAAATATCATTTATTGAGCACCTCTTACAGACCAAATACCATGCCTGCCACTTCCACACGTACTACTTTGTTTTAATATTCTCACAGTTCTAAGAGGTAAATACCACTCTTCCCATCATGTAGGTAATAAAACTGAGACTGAAAACTTACATGACTTGGCCGAAGCTATACTACCAGTCAGAGCCACAATAAAATCAGGTTCAAAATATCAGACAGTAACTTAGATGAAGGCCTACTAAACAAATCTGCAGATGATCCAAAGTTGAGAGGGATGGGAAACCTGCTGAATGATTGATTTTATGTTGGGTGATGCCCATAATGATCCTCAGAGGTTGGAGCAACGAGCCAAATCTAAGTTCCTCCTTCTTACTGACCCTTTTCTCTTGACTTCTATAAGACACACTCTCCTGGTTTTCTACCATCCTCTGTAAAGGCCACACCTCCCCTGCCTTTTTTGAAGCTTCCCCTTCATGTGACTGAGCATTATTGCTCAGGTGAAATTCTGGAGTTCTTTAATATTTGGCCTGGTTTCCCCTTCTCTTCTTATTTCTCTCTTTAAAGTTAACTGTGCTTTATGCTAAACAATGCTATAAGCTGATACAATGATATCTCCAGCCTGGACTTCTCCAACCACTGACCGTCTACAGTTCATCAACACTTGGCTGTATCAAAAGTACATCGAATTCAAAATCTCTAAGAGTGAGCTCATGATATGCCTCTTGCCCCAAATGCGGTTCCGTCCCAGTGTTCTCTATCTCAGCAAATGGCAACACCATTCATCTAGTTACACCAGACAGAAATCTAAGCATCATCACAGTTCACATCCGCAACCCTACACAGCCCAGGCAATGTATCACTGACTCCAGATGGCATTTTTACTTTCTAATTATTTAATCTCAAAACTTTCCGTCTCTGTGGTTACCCTGCTCTCACCTCTCATCTGAATTATAGCAACTGCCTCCTAAATGGCTGCCTACATTCACTCTGCCCACCTCCTCCCCATCTATCCATTCTCTACTATGCAGCAAGAGCAATATTTTCATACCTGGTTTTGATCACTTATTGCTTAAAATTCAATGGCTTTGCATTCCTCATAGGATAAAAAACCAAAACTAAACAAAAACACAGCATGACCCAGTAGGCCCCATACGACCTGAGCTCTATTTACCTTGGTCAATCTCACCTTGCCCCAGGCTTCGCCTCTTGCTCTCTGCTCCACCTTCCTCAGAGAACCTTCCCTGGCTCCCATAAGTCAGAGAAGTCCTCTTGGCAAATTCTAGAACCCATGTGCTTTCATTCCTCTCATTTTTCACAATAGAATACATATCTTCATTAGTGTGATTATCTATTTAACACTACATCTTTCCCTAAATGCTGAGCTCCATGAAGGCAGGAACTCTCTCTGATTTTGCTCATTTCTCTACTCCAATGGCTACCACAGTACCTGGTATGCAGTAGGTGCACACTAAGTATTTATTTAGTAAACTGAATGCATAAACAGGGTTAACCTTTCAACAATATTCAAACCTCTGATCCTAAAAAAACAATCAAAATTAATATGAAGAACAGCATTCTTGGAACACTAAGTATTAAATAAAGGCATCCTGAACACCTCATTAGCTTGTAGGACATCACTGTTTAAGGTGATTACCTGAGAAAAATGATGGTAGATGCCCAACTTCCTAGAAACCAAGAGCTGAAAATCTGTGCAAAATGGAGTGAGGCATAAGAACAGGCTCATTCACCATTTCTTTCTTTTCTTTCTTTCTTTCTTTCTTTCTTTCTTTCTTTCTTTCTTTCTCTTTTCTTTTCTTTTCTTTCTTTCTTTCTCTATATTTGGATTTACTGTTTTGTTTTACTTTATTTTAAATTATATTTTATTGATTATGCTATTGTAGTTAATCCAATTTTTCCTCCTTTGCCCCCCTTCACCCAGCAACCCCCACTCCCTCAGGCAATTCCCATTCCATTGTCCATGTCCATGGGTTATACTATAAGTTCTTCGGCTACTCTATTTCCTATGCTATACTTTACATCTCCATGACTCTTCTGTGACTACTAATTTATACTTCTTAATCCCTTCACCTTTTTCACCCATTCTCTACTCCCTGCCCAATCTGGCAACTATCAAAACATTCTCTGTATCTATTATTCTGCTTCTGTTCTGCTTGCTTGTTTACTTTGTTTTTTAGATTCAATTGTTAATAGATAGTATCTGTTGCCATTTTATTGTTCATATTTTTTATTTTCTTCTACTTAAAGAACATTCCTTAACATTTCATATAATACTGGTTTTGTGGCGATGAATCCTTTAGCTTTGTTTTGTTTGGGAAGCTCTTTATCTGTCCTTTGATTCTAAATGACAACTTTGCTGTATAGATTAATCTAGGTTGTAAGTCTGTGCTTTCAATCACTTTGAATATTTCTTGCCAATCCCTTCTAGCCTGCAGTTTCTTTTCAGAAATCAGCTGACAGTCTTTTGGGGGTTCCCATATAGATAACTAACCGCTATTCTCTTGCTGCTTTTAAGATTCTCTCTTTGAATATATTTTTTTAAAAAAAGAAAAATAAACAAACAAACAAAGATTCTCTCTTTGTCTTTAACTTTTGGCATTCTAATTAAGATGTGTCTCAGTGTGGGCCTCTTTGGGTTTATCTTGTTTGGGACTTTCTGCACTTCCTGGACTTAAATGTCTATTTCCTTCACCAAGTTAGGGAAGTTTTCTTTATTTTTTCAAATAGATTTCCAATTTCTTGCCCTTTTTCTTTTCCCATGATGTGAATGTTGGTATGCCTGAAGTTTTCCCAGAGACTCCTTACACTATCCTCATTTTTTGGATTCTGTTTTCTTGCTGTTCCAATTGGTTGTTTTTTGCTCTTTATATCTCAAATCACTGCTTTGATTTTTGGCTCTTCCATTGTACAGTTGATTCCTTGTAAATTGTTCTTTTTTAAAATTTAAAATTAGTGTATCCTTCATTTCTGGCTGGATCGTATTTATGCTGTTGAGGTTCTTACTAAGTTCCTTGAGCATCCTTATAACCAGTGCTTTGAACTCTGCATCTAATAGATTGTTTCTCTCCATTTTGTTTAGTTCATTTTCAGGAGTTTTGGTCTGTTCTTTCGTTTGGGCCATGTTTTTTTGTCTTCTCATTGTGGCAGCCTCCCTGTGTTTGTTTTTATGTATTAGGTAGCGGCTACATCTCCCAGGCTTGGTCGAGTGGCCTAATGTAGTAGGTGTCCTGTAGGATCCAGTGACACAGCCTCCTTTATTACCCAAGCTGGATACTCGAGGTGTGCCCACTGAGTGGGCTGTGTGCACCTTCCTGTCATATCTGAATCTTTATTGCTGTTGGCACATCCAAGGTCAGCCACCAACTGTGTTCTGTGTGGAGTCATATAGCATAAGCTATAATGTGATCTTCAGATGGCTGCTACTTGTGCTGGACTTGGAGGTGCCCAAGGGATGTCAAGCTATGAACCAAGGCCACCTGCTGCTAGTGACAGGCATGGGGCAACTTTGCGAGAGGTACAGGGCTCACTGAAGCCAGATTTTTTTTTTTTTTTTTTTGAGAGAGAATTTAGAAAAACCTGAAGCATGAGCCACAACAAGCCATTCATATGCAAAATCCACTGGAAATAGCTTGGTGGGCCTCATGGAATCATCAGAGGAGCAGCAAACAGTGTGAGCTAGGATGATAGAATCTCAGCTATGGCACCTGCCTGCCAGCTCTGTGGCTCTGCAGAGAGAAGGCTCAGCAAAGAAATAGTGGCCTCTACCAGCGCTTCTGTCTGGGGGAAAGATGCCTCCCAGCTCTCACTCTGATGCCAGATAATCAGTTCCTCTATTTATGTCTCTGATGCCTTTCAATCTGCTGCCCCCACACTAGAGCTCAGAGGGAGTGAGTCTGAGTAGGTCTGTGTGGGGGTCCTTAAGAGGAACTGCCTGAGAGCCCAGCAATTTCTGTCTTCCACCACCTCAATCCTCACTGGCTTTTACAGCCAGAAGTTATGGTGATTTCTCTTCCTAGCACTGGAACCCTGGGCTGGGTGGCCAGATATGAGGCTAGGACCCTTCTCTCCTGAGATATCCCTCCTGATTTTTATCCCCACACTTGGGTATGGGTCCAGCCTGTTCTACTTCTCCACTCCTCCTACCAGTCTGGATGCAGTTTCTTCTTTGATTCTGTAGTTGTCTGACTTCCATTCACCTCAATTTTGAACAGTTGTGAATGGTGGTTGTTTCATAGTTTAGCTGTAATTGTGATGTGGTTGTGTGAGGAGGTGAGCCATGTTTACCTATGTTGACATCTTGACCAGAAGTCATTCACCATTTCAACCAGATTTTAAAACAGCTACTATGTTCCATGTACAATACTAGGCATAGACAGCTATCATAGATTAATAAGACCCCATTTTTGCCTCCAAGGCTTGTGAGCAAATAAATATAATGCAAAGTTAGGATGATTTTTAAAGGTCAGGATGACAACTGCTGTAGTCTTCACTCAGAAACTCTGGGGTTAGCAGATTAATGGCAGTGTACATTCTGATTCCCCATTCTGGCTAGATACTGCCTGGTCTCTGCAAACACCTTCAGTAATGGTGCTCTCACTCCACAGGCAGCCAACTCACCCCAACTGTGTGCATCTCTAGTTGTTAGAGAATTCTTTATGTCCCTGATATTGAGCAGTTACATGAATTATTCCTCCCTTCACTTATCCACTGACTTTAACACTGTCTTAAGTAAACTTAACCATATTGCTTTAAGACAGCAAGGATAAAAAAATCTGGGAAAGTTAAAAATGTTCTTTAGAAGGGAGTCTATCAAGTTTTGGGAGTGGGGCATGGGTTGGGCCAAGGAGTGCAAAGGAGTAAATATTGGGACAACTGTAATAGAATAACAACAAAAAAATAAAGTACTAAAAAAAAAGATAAAGGATCAGAAGTTCATGTTTGTAGTTGTTTTGTTCTCTTGACATATTTTATTTCCCTTTTCCCTTTTTTTAATAGAGCCAGTAAAGTTCACCGTTACCAAATATGGATATCATTATTAGACTGGATAAACCCTAATGCTGAGATAATTGTTCAGATGGTCAATAAAATTATTATCCACGAAAACTACAATGGAGGCACCTACCAAAATGACATAGCTTTGATTGAAATGAAAAAACGCCCGAGGCAACCTAACTGTGTGCTGCCTTCCATCCCTGCCTGTGTTCCCTGGTCTCCATATTTATTCCAACCTAATGATAAATGCATCATTTCTGGCTGGGGTCGAGAAAAAGGTATTTGTTTTACAGTTTGTTAATTATAACCTAGGGGCTGAAAATAACTAGAATACAAATGCATAGGGGATAATCTCCTAATGCTCAGAGAGAACATAGCATCAAATCTAGAAAAGTGAACACCCAGCAGGCTGGTTCCCTGGGTGTGGGACCTGTGCAGCTGCCCAGCACGCTGGGCCCTAAGGGGTCCGTGCTCGGTTTACTGCTCTGCAGTCACCATCACAACATTCTTAATTTCTGCAGGAAACCCACCTCACATTTTCATTTTTCATTGGCCTTCGCAAATTATGTAGCCAATCCTGACCCATATTTCCAAAGGACACCTACACTCTGTGATCCTAAAGCATACATTGAGAGGTAACTGTTCACCAAGAAAAAGTATAGTAACAGGGACATAACGCATGGCTCTGGGATTTGTGGGAGAGATCTGGATGGAAGAGAAACAGGCTTTTGAAGGGATGGTCCCAGCACCCGCTGAGTCAGTGCTCTCACAACCCTTCTGCTTGCTCCTCTCCCTCCCCCACTCTCTGTGTCCTGCACCCCCCATCATGTCCCACAAAGAAAAAGACAACATAAAGAATTCATTCTCTGAGCCTCTACAATTTGAGATGAACATTCATGGGAATAAGAGATGTGGACACTTAGGTACAAATTATTTGAAAAACCTGCTAAATGAGAGGTTAGATTAGAATTAAATTAGCAATACTTTTCTTTCATCTTGAAGAGTTAGCCTTAAAATTGAGCTCCCTTCTGACCTCTTAAACTCTCTCTGTAAATAACTCCATTCTACTGACCTTATAGACTCATATGCAATCATCCTTTACAATTGCCACACTGAGAAGTATAAAATATATGTATGAATTCACCTAGATTTGTGGTATGTTTGAATACCCAAGACTTACAAAATATTAAATTTTATTAGTAATTAATTCATCCAGAAAGCACTATGTACTTATAGTAAAACACACACACACACACTTTTATGTACATTTACAAATATACCCAAAAGTAGAGATAAAAGTATAATAAACCCAATTATTCATCACCCAGTTCCAGAGTTATCAACATTCTACCATTCTAGTTTTATCTCTCTGAATCAATAACTATTTCAATGGGATAATTAGGAAGGTTTATTTATAAAGGGGTCAATTACAAAGATGTGGGTGCAAGGTTGGGAACCACAAGGGCTATGTAGAAACCCAGGATTAATAGTACCAGAACTGAGACCTCTGCTGGATCTGAAGTGTAAAGGGAAAGAGAAGCTACTAGAAGGAGAAAGAGCCTTAAGTATAGCAGGCTGCTTTGAGAGAAGCAGTGACCTTGGCTTGAAGGTTGTAGCTAGCCCAAAGCTTGCTAGCTTCTCCCCTTCCCTCCTTCCCTTCTGTTGGAGTCTTCCATTGGAAACCTGCTGGAAACCGGAGGCTAAGCTATTCCTACTGAAGCATCTCCTACCTCCAAGTTAGGCCCTTAGGGCAAGGAGCAGGGCGCTGAAGAGCGGAGAATGGTTCTACAGGACAATCAGTAGCTATACAGCATATTCCCAACGCACACTTATTTTTTTCTTGAAATGTATTAAATCTAATCCCAGATATCATATAATTTCACCTATGAATACTCTAGTAAATATCTTTACCAGGTAAGGTCTTAAAAAATTTACTACTTTTCATACTCAAAAAAAAAAAGAAAATGATTTGGCAATGTCATCTAATAACCAGCACTTGCTTAATATTCCTCAATTATTTACAACGTATTTTTTATAATCAGACCATTTCCATTGGGATCTAAACAAAGTCCACATGTTGCATTTGGTGGCTATTTTTCTTAAATCTCTTTTAATTTAGAACAGTTACTCCTTTCTTCTATTTGAATGTATTCATTAAAGAAATTGGGTCATTTTTATTTTAGAATTTCCACACTTCACATTTGGCTGATTGTGGCATTGAACAGGTTCTCCTATTCCATGTATTTTCTATAAATGGTAGATATGTTCTTATGCATTGGTTTGCTTATTAATCAAATATGGTTTAACACTTTTATTGAGCCCTTACTGTGCATCAAGAATGCTAACATGCTAGGATTTTATTGAATAAAACTAGGAACCCAGTCAAAAAACAGGGATGCAGAGGCAACAAGGTTGAGAGACAAAGGGCAGCTCTTAAAGAACTTACAGCTCTCAACGGATTCCTCTCCTCCCTTTGGGAGCCATCAGTCATGAACGCTACTATCAGACAGCAGAATGTGACAAGTGCCTGAAGAGCTATACAAAACAAGAGTTCAGGGGAGGGAGCAATCTCCCAAGTCATTAAAAATTTCTCACGTGGCACAAGAACTCCCCATTTTAAAGGGCTTCTCCTGAGCTAGGGGAAATAATAAATTGCTAATTTTTAAAAAGTTCTTATCCTGAGGAAGGTAGCCATCTTGAGACTAACTTGAAGTAGAACTTGGAGAAAAAAAGAAACCCCAGATTTGCCATATACTTTCGTTCATTTTTGTCCCCCTCTGCATCCCAGAAGAGAATATTAGTTCTAAAAAGTATTTAAGAATACTTATATTCTTATATCTTCCCAATGGTTTACTAAACTATGAGACTAAGTATTTATTTAGATTTCTCATTTGTGACTTTTAAATATCTATTTGTTTTCTCACTTTGTTTAGATAATGTAAAAGTCTATTCACTTCGTTGGGGTGAAGTTCACCTAATAGCTAACTGCTCTAAGTTTTACCCAGGTCGGTACTTCGAAAAAGAAATGGAATGTGCAGGTAAGTACTACATGGTTTCTCTGATGTATTTTTATACCTACTCCCTAACAAACGTGTCTCCTCCACCCCACCAAATTAGCACCCTTGCTCTGGGTGCTAACCTTTGGTGGGTGAAAGAACCCTTTCATTTGGCCTTCTGGCTGTTGCATTATCCACCTCCTTCAGTCCCTTCCCCTTAGTTCAATTTCCTCATTCTGATACTAAGAGGAAAAGTCTTCCTTAGGCTATTTTACAGCAGTATAGCGAGGTGGCTAAGAGCACGGACTCTGGAACCAGACTGCCTGGGTTTATATCCTTGTTTTTATCCACTAATACTCATGTGACCTTGAGCAAGTTTCCTTATCTGCAAAACTGGGGATCTTAATAGATGTGGACACTGAGTTGCAGGGAGTTACCTGATTTGCCCAAAGTCTTGCCGACAAATGGTATGTCCAGGATCCAATCCCAAACTTCTTCCAAATAAAAATCCAAATGATCTCATTTCAAATGCATACAATTGGAATTAAATTCGGTCTCCTCAGAAGTCCCATTGCACTTCTTACAATACCTGCCACTGTCTCCTTGGTTATGGTAGTGATGCCAGTGCCCCTACCTAATACAACACAGCAGTTCCTACTTTGGGTGGAGACCCAGGCAGGCTACCAGTCAGGTAGTGCATTAACGATGCTTTATTGAAACCACCTGTAAGGAGTCAGAAAGCGAGTTATTGACATCCTGTAAATGCTTGGATACAGTGATTTAAAAATCTTAGAAAGTCATAAGAGTGAGAAGAAAGTAAATAGACCATTTTCTGTGCCCTCCCATCTTAAAATGGAGTTCAGGATTATAGAGGCAAAGGGAAGAATAGCACAAAATCTACCAGGAGGCAATATCACAGTTAAGAGGCCAAGCTGTGAGGTCTGGCTGCCTAAGTCCGGGCTCTGCCACTTAGCTGTATGGTCTTGGTCAAGAGGTTAATATTTATAACCTCTCTATGCTTTATTTATCTCATTTTAAAATAAGGATAATATGATACTTACCTCATAGGGCTGTGGTGAGGATTAAAGCAATGAATGTCTAATACGTATAAGCACTCAATAAGCACTAGGTATTCCTATTACTTTCCCATTCAGCATTTGATGCTACTCTCAGAATGCGATCTCATCGTAGTATATACCTACATAAAGTAGAGAAAGCAGGGAGAGTACTTACTCAATTTAGAGAATGAGTAGAAAACAAAGTATTTTCCAATCTGCAAGCTACAACTCCATGGGCCCAGCAGGGGCCTGCAAGGGAGAGCAGGCATTCCTTCCTGTCAGGAAACTGCGAGAAGCAAAGTCATTATACTCATTGTGGAAAAGGCAGGCAGGCGGCATGGTGGCCTTGACAAATGCCAGTAAGTGTGTGATTCCCTTTTTCCTTTGTCTTTCTCAGGTACAGATGATGGTTCCATTGATGCCTGTAAAGGGGACTCTGGAGGCCCCTTAGTCTGTACGGATGCCAACAACGTGACTTATGTTTGGGGTGTTGTGAGCTGGGGTGAAAACTGTGGAAAACCAGAGTTCCCAGGCGTTTACACCAAAGTGGCCAATTATTTTGACTGGATTAGCTATCATGTGGGAAGGTCTCTCATTTCTCAGTACAATACATAAAACTCTCTTTTTCCTACTCTTTTTCTCTCAGCAGTTCCATTTTAATTGAAATGACACTGCATAATTTGTACTTCTACAGAAAATAATAAAGCAAATTTTATTGGACATTTTTAAAGGTCTCTGCAAAGTTTATGCCATATGGGACTTTTGCTGTATAATCCTCAAATAAATGTTTTAGTCAACCACACATGTTTTATTTATTAGAAATGTGATTAGGTTATCTCTTCATAGTAGAGTGATATATTGATAATACTAAAGGTATAGCTAGTTGAGTGACACGGGAGTTACATAAGCCTACTTTCTAACCCTAATCCTACCGCCTACCAATTACTTGAATGTGGGCAATATATTATCTACTTTGTGTCTCATTTTCCATCTTTAAAATGAAAACTGGAATTTTGAGAAGACAAAACTACATATTGAAATAAAATGTTTGGCATAGTACCTGTCACAGGGAAATAACTGACCTCACAGTCTTTGTCTCATTTCTCTTCTTTAAAAATTAAAAGTTCTTGAAAAATTTACCTCTAGTTCCTCATTTCCCAAATTCTCCTTGACCCTTTCTTTAAACCTCTTCATAAACAACACAATACAACCACCGACCTCCTCCTCGGTGTCAAAGCTCACGGCCAACCCCTCAGAGCGCCTGGCCTTCTGCCTCCCCAGCTGCTGGTCTCAGCCCCCTCTCCAGCCCCTTCCTTCTGGTCACTTCTCTCTTTTTGCATTTCCCCCGGTGACATCATCTAGACTCAGCTTCAGATCCCACCCACAGTCCAATGACTCTCAAATCCATTATCTCCAGCCATGACCTTTCCTAGAACTCTGGACTTAACATCACCTGTTTCATAGCATTTCAAAAGAAACATGGCCACCCCAAATCGCTGTGCCTTCTTAAACCTGTTCCTCCCTCTTCAGTAAATGGCACCAACATCAACGCAGGGCTCCCCTGTGGAGCCAGTGTACAGTAGGCACCCAGGTCTCTGTATCACACAACCCTGCTTTAATCTCACCATAGCACTTGTCACACCATCACACAAGTGATGACAAGTTTCTGTTTTTATCTCTTTGTCTACCTATTCCCATCACACTGTAAGACACATGAGAAGAGAGACTGTGTTCTCTGTGTTCCTTCTGTCTGCATCCCTATCATTTGATTCATAGAAGGTACTTGGTGAATTAACATTAGCTGCTTTTATTTATTTATTTTTTACTTACTGATTTTTAGAGAGAGAAAGGGGGGGAGAGAGAGAGAGAGAAACATCAATTTGTTGTTCTACTTATTTATGTATTCATTGGTTGATTCTTGTATATGCCCCAACTGGGGATCCAACCCACGACCTTAGGGTATGGGGATGACGCTCTAACCAACTGAGGTACGTGGCCAGGGCCTATTATTATTTTTTTAAAGCACAGTTATCATCTCCCTGAAGGCAGAGGTATATATTTTATATAAATATTACCTTCAACTCCTGGAGTCCAGCCCTGGATAGATAGAGCCCAGCTGTATTGATAATAGAAGTGCCTATATCTACAGATATTCCAAAATTGGTTACTGTCCAATTATTTTTTTCTTTTTAAAATTTTTTGGTAAAATACACATAAAATTTTTACCATTTTAACCATTTTGAAATATATAGTCAGTGGCATTAAGTACATCCATATTGTTGTGTACCCTTCTCCATCTCCAGAAATTTTTTATCTCCCCAAAATGAAACTCTGCGTCCATAAACCATAACTCCTCCCCTTCCATGCTGCCCAGATTTTTAATTCCTTTTGTCATTGAATGCAAGAGAGTATTTGGTTATATATGGCCATGTAAGAAAGAACCCTAAAATAGTCATTTAAATAACAATGGTTTACTCTTTTGCTCCTGTATCTAGGGGTGGACAGGGTACAGCTGGACAGTCCTTCCATCGTCTCATGCAGTTGCTGTCAGACAGGGCTGGGGCAAGGGTCATCTATCTCTAAGGCTTCTTCACTCATGGGTCTGGTTGCTGGGTTGGGAGGACTCAGCTGGGGCTTTTCAGACCTTTCTCTACATGGTCTTTCCACAATGGCTCTCAACATGGTTACTCGGAGATGCCCGATTTCTTACGTAGCACCTGACAAGTGTCTCAGGAGAACCTACAGAACCTGCACAGCCTTTCTAAACCTAGCCTTGGAAGTCATTTAGCCTTCCATCACAAAGATCTAACCAGGTTCAGGGGGAGAAGATGTAATTCATCTCTTAAAGGGAGCGGTATCAAAGAATTTGTGGCATATTTTAAAACCACCACTTTGTCTTGATCCAGCAAATCCATGTGGCACCTTAGAAGATATCTGTGTAAGACAAAAAGACAGAAGTACTAAGAGCTGCAAGCTGGGAAACCTAGCATATGGGGCACTCTCAGCTGATCTAGGAAAGAGGGTGAATGTGGCACCTTGAAGGACCAAGCCAGTCTGCACAGTCACCTGGGACCTGGAGTCTCAGCAGCAAGGTGGACTAGGTGGAGGCCTGAAGCAAAGAGCTAGCTTCTGTGCAGTGGTTCCATGTGGGAGAGACTAGGGGCAGCAGGAGTGAATGACCTGCCTCCAGGGCTCTTCCAGTTTAGAGGTCTGTGTGAGGGCTCCTAGTTGCAGACAAACAGAAGCCAATCTCATTCATTTCATGAAAACTTGGTTTATTTAAAGATATTATGCAGTTCATAGAACCTTCAGGAAAGCCAAAGAGTTAGAGGCAGTTCATCTGGGAATAACAGTCAAACACTGCTATAGGAATGCTTATCAGAGCTGCCACTAGCTCAGGTCCCAGGTGCCAGGTTCAAATTATACTGCAGAGGCTGGGCACTGGACACTGCTGCTTGGCCCTCAGCCACTGCTGCTTCTGTGAGTTAGCATGGTCCTCTGTCAATGAACAGAGCTCACTAAATGTAGAGATCTGCCACCATCTTATACTTTTAACCCTGGCCTCAGAAATTACCATCTTATCAGGGAGATGTAAAAAGAGATTATACACCTGTACTTTGCCAAGTATGAAGGTGAGAAAAACTCAAAGGAGACTCATAAATCAGCCTGAAGTATCAAGGGCTTCTCCATAGGTGAGCTTAATCTGATTTATGGAAGAACTTTCTAGGCAGATGCAATTGCAAAAGTCCTGTGGCTAAAGGAGCCAACACCACAAGAAAATAGAGAGCTGTTTGGTGAGACTGGAACCCAGGGTGCAGCTGAGAACCTGATGATGGAGAAAAAACATGATCGGAGAGAGTAGCCTGCCCAAGAGCTGGCACCACTGAAGGCCTTTGGAAAGCTCATGCTGGCGGCATTGAAGAAGATGGACAGGAGGAGAGTGAGATGGGGTAGGGAAAAGAGTCAAGAGACTATTGGACTAATCCAATGGAAAATGATGAAGGTAGAAAGAAACTGAAGCAGGGTACTTTTATTTATTTATTTTTAAAAAATGACATTTTATTTATTATGCTATTATAGTTGTTCCAATTTTTCTCCCCTTTGCCCCCCTCCACCCAGGACCCCCCACTCCCTCAGGCCATTCCCACACCATTGTTCATGTCCATGGGTCATACATATAAATTCTTTTTCTACTCCATCTCCTATACTGTATTTTACATCCCATGGCTGTTATGTAACTATCAATTTGTACTTCTTAATCGCCTTACCTCTTCACCCATTCTTCCACATGCACTTCCATCTGGCAATCATTTTCTTAAATAAGTCCCTTTAACATTTCATATAATAATGATTTGGCAATGATCAACTCCTTTAGTTTTCTTATCTGGGAAGCTCTTTATCTGCCCTTTGCTTCTGAATGATAGCTTTGTTGGATAGCGCAATCTTGGCTTTTCATGACTCAATATTTCTTGCCAATCCTTTCCAGAGCCTGCAAAGTTTCTTTTCGGAAATCAGCTGACAGTCTTATGGAAACTCTCCTGTAGGTGACTAATTGCTTTTCTCTTGCTGCTTTTAAGATTCTCTCTTTATTGTTAACCCTTGGCATTTTAATTATGATGTGTCTTGGAGTGGGCCTCTTTGCATCTATCTTGTTTGGGGCTCTCTGTGCTTCCTGGACTTGCATGTTTGTTTCCTTCACCAAATTAGGGAAGTTTTCTTTCACTATTTTTTCAAATGAATTTCTGATTCCTTGCTCTTTCTCTTCTCCTGGCACCCTATCAGGCGAATGTTGGAACGTTTGAAGTTGTCCCAGAGGCTGCTTCCACCATCCTCATTTTTTGAGGGGGGGTGGATAATTTTTTTTTCTCATTGTTCTGATTGGTTGTTTTTTCTTTGCTTCCTTATGTTCCAAATCATTTATTTGATTTTTGGCTTTGTGAGCTCTACTGTTGTTTCCCTGTATATAGTTATTTATTTCAATTAGTGTATATTTCATTTCTGACTGGATCTTTTTTATGCTATTGAGGTCCTCACTAAGTTTATTGAGCATTCTTATAACCAGTGTTTTAAACTCTGTATCTGATAGATTGCTTATCACCATTTTGTTTAGTTCTTTTTCTGGAGTTTTGATCTGTTCTTTCACTTGGGCCATGTTTCCTTGTCTCTTCATTATGGCAGCCTCCCTGTGTTTGTTTCTATGTATTAGTTAGAGCTACTGTGGCTTCCTGTCTTGGTAGTGTGGCCTAATGTAGTAGGTGTCCTGTAGGGTCCAGTGGAACAGCAGCCTCCCCTTTCACCCAAGCTGGGTATTCAAGGTGCGCCCATTGTGTGGGTTGAGTACACCCTCCTCTCGTAGTTGAGCCTTGATTACTATTGGCAGATCAATGGGAGGGATTTCGCCAGGCCGGTCAGCTACAAGGACTGGTTGTGACCTCTGACCACCAACCTCTGCCCTCCGTGGAGGATCAGCTGTGCAGGGGCAGGATGGTGGTAGTCCAACATAGTCTGTAGCTATCCACTGGGTGTGCAGGCTCTGGGGTTTCCTGGGTGGTGCAGGTCAAGGTCCGCCCCTACCTCCGTTCTACCCAAGGTGTCTCCTACATGAGCTATAAGGCAATCTGAGATGGCTACTACCAGTGCTCTGCAGAGGTTCCCAGGCAAACCCAATTGTGAACCTATATTGGCTGCTGCTAGTGCCAGGCCTGGGGCCACTTAGCAAGTGGTTAGGGATTGGGGGCTCGCTGAGGCTGGTTGTTGCTTGTTTGAGAGTATTTAGGAAGTTGTGAAGCCTGAGCCAAGACCAGCCATTCAAATGGAAAAGCCACTGTTAACAGCTTGGGTGGACCAGTAAGTTGGGTGGGACAGGGCCTCAGGGGATCTCAGTGTGGGGCAAAGTGTCAGACAGGTTGATGGCATCTCAGATATGGCCCCTACCTGCTGGCTCTGTGGCTCTGGGGGGCGCTGGATTTAGAAGAGGGACAATGGCCTCTTAAAGCAGCATACTTTTAAAGAGAAAAGTATGGCACTGATTCTAGACATGTTAAGGAGGGGAAATAAGTGGCACTGGGACCAGAAGAGATGACAAGGCACTAGGGAGGAAGATGTGAGTCTAGGATAACCCCCAGGTTTTCTCTTGGATAACGATGTCATTAGCATTGCCATGCAGAAATAAAGGTAAGAAGGAATAAAAGTAGGTTTAGTTAGTTAGGGGTATTTTGAAGCTACGCTGTTTCTGGAAGCCCAGGGAAGATGTGTCATCATATACCGTAGAAAATATGAAGCTGAAAATCAACCAGAGGTTTGGAAGTAGCCAGAAACTCTGTCTAGAATAACCACACTCCTGAATTTATCCTTATGATCTAAAACCCTGTAGTCTCACTAAGTGTGTTCCTTTCCATCTTCTCCAGCGCTTCCCCTCTGTGTGAAGTAATCTCACTTTCTACCCACAAGGATCATTTGCAAACCTCTCCTGACCTGGTTGCAATAGTCCGAATGTTTGTGTCCTTCCTAAACTCGTGTGTTAAAATCCTAATGCCCAATGTGATGGTATGAGGAAGTGGGGTCTTAGGTCCTAAGGGTGAATCCCTCATGAATGGGAATAGTTTTTATCAAAGAGATCCCAAGGATCCCACACCTTTTTCACCATGTGGGGACCCAGCAAGATGTCAGTAGTCTCCAACCAGGAAGAAGGCCCTCCCCAGAAACCAACCATGCTGGCATTCCAGCCTCCGGAACTGTGAGAAATAAACTTCTGTTGTTTATAAGCCACCCAGTGTGTGCATTTTGTCATGGAAGCCCAAATGCACAAAGATACTGATCAAATTTGCTTGATGGTAGACATTCCCAAGCAGAGAGCCATTATCTTCAAGCTATCATGAAACCAACCCTTGCTCACAGATGTGGTGCAGCCATCTCTTGTCCTTCCCTTCAATCACAGCTTGAAAGTTATTCATGCCGTTGATTTTTGTAGACAGAGGCTGGAACCTAGCACTTATTTCCCCTTAGTTAGAGCCCCCTTTTAAAAACTAGCCTACCAGTCTTCACACTGGGCAAAGAGTGGTTGTTATGATTGGAATTGTTTTACCACGTGGCGTTTATTTTCATCACAACAACACTGTCGAGATCATTTAATGAGATGTTGGAAAATACTAAAAAACAGAAACTGCCCGTGATAATTTGTATTTTGTTGATTTTGTGTGGTTTCAAATAACACAAAGGATTACATAATATTCTAGTTTCCAAGTACTCTGAGTTAATGTTTTACGTTAAACCCAATAAATTTTGCATTCTTACCTCATTAATACAACCGTGTTCCATGATGATCCATGTACAGGGAAGGAACCACTAGGGACTTCTAGAGGGGTATCTGACTGATTCTCCTCATAATTGCACTGTACAGAAAACAAAGCCGAGGCTCAGCCACCCAGATCATCACATTCCAAGGGACCCATTCAGACAAAAATGAGCACAAATACGGCATGTTTTATATGTTCAAAATTTTGTTTTGGTAATATTGACTACAATTGCATCTCCCCATTCCCCTGACTACAACTGTGTTTTGTGCCCAGTACTCATTGAAACTTGGGTTGTGAAGTTCACCAATAACCTCCACATTACTAAAGCCAGTGATCAATAATATCCAGTCCCCCACTCCCTCCACATCAGCTGCACCGATGGCTCTGTCTTTCTTAGACACACTGGAACACAGCCCTCTCTTGCTGCACTGCCCCTCCTGCTCAGTGTCCTTCACCGACTCTTGGTTCCCTCCAGCAAGTTGGACCTTGTTCTGCTTCTCTTTACACACTCGCTCTTTAGAGGACTGCATCTAGGCCCATGGCTTTACAAGCCATTTCTATGCTGGTGACTTCCAAATTTATTTCCAGCCCTTATCCCATTTCTGAACTACAGATTTAAAATAAGCTTTTCAAACATGTGTGAAATTAATTCCCTAAATTTCGCCTGGAATCTGTTCCTCCAGAATCCTCATTTCAGTTAGTGAGAACACTCTATCCTACTAACCACTCAGGGCCAAAACCCCACAGTCGTCCTTGATTCCTCTTTCCCTCATGTACCATAACAAATCCATTAGTAAATCCTGTTGGCTGTACCATCAGGTCAAATCTAGAATGTGACCACCTTTCACACTTCCACTGCTCCCTCCCTGGGCCAAACCATAAGAATGTCCTTCCTGGTTGATTACGTCCTAACTGGCTTGCTGGGCAGCTCCTGCCATCCACAGTCAAAGCATTTATAGACACGCTAGCCACGTGCTAACTATCCTGTTGATAGTGTGCTAATGAACTATTGGAAGACAGCAACCAATAGTCTGTCACAATAATAACAGGTTTTGCTGATTAGTAAAGGAGGCTCTTCTCAAGCATTTTATACTAACAATTTAGG
Organism: Glossophaga mutica; assembly: GCA_039655065.1. NCBI lineage: Eukaryota > Metazoa > Chordata > Mammalia > Chiroptera > Phyllostomidae > Glossophaga > Glossophaga mutica. The sequence continues at coordinate 146,913,884 of CM077303.1, read as the reverse complement.
AAGAAAAGATGGAGGTGGATCATCTAGAAGAAGATACATGATTTGGTCAATCAGGGCTGGCTTCATGCAGAGATGCACAAGGCCCTGAGCTCAGAAACCTTCCACATTTGCTTTAATGCTCTCCAGTCATCACCTTCACATTCATAATTTTTGAACAAGGGCCTCACCATTTTTATTTTATACTGAGTCCTGAAAATTACATAGCTGGTTGTGTGGTCAGTGCTGAACGGTATCTGATGGCAGGAATTGAGAAGGAAAAGCAAATCCTGGAATTAGTGCAGCAGAACAACAAATATATAATGATTGAATATGAAAAAAAAATGTGGCTCTGGATGATGTGGCTCCAATTGAGTGCTGGCCTGCAAACCAAAAACGTCACCAGTTCAATTCCCAGGCAGGGCATATGCCTGGGTCGAGGGCCAGGTCCCCAGTTGAGGGTGTGCTAGAGGTTACCTAACAATGTATCTCTCGCACATTGATGTTTTGTTCCCTCTCTTTCTCCCTCCCTTCCCCTCTCTCTAAAAATAAATAAAATCTTTAAAAAAATAGAAAATGAACCTTAAAAATGTGAAAATAAAGCTTTGAATCTTGTTTTCTGGATAGATTGTGGTTATTCCCATGGAAAACATAGTGGAAAAGATTTGTTTGAGATAAAAAGGGAACAGCTCTATGAGCCTGAGGAACAAGAGTTTGAGAATTTAATCCCTAAGGAAAGATGCTAGACAGAGAGGACTATGCCCAAGTCCTCAGAATAGAGGCTGTAGTTAAGATACTAGAAATTAGATGAGATCATCAAGGAGCAAATACATAGAGAAAAGAGGAAAAAAAGGAGGCCTTCTATAACTAAGGGCTGGAATGAGGTTACCTTAGCACATTCTTTCTTTCCTTTTGAAAGACTTATTCATTGCCAGGCAGTTTTTCTGAAAACTAGGAAGAACCAAGACTAGTTTAAGAGTTTTGATAGTGGTGCTAGGAGGGACCGCCAGTCCAATATCCACATTTCAGAAGTGAGAAAACCAATACTCCGGAAAGCTAAAGAAGGTAATTCTACAAATGTTTCCATTTCCGAATGTGTTGAAATGTGCTGTCCAAAGTTAAAGAAAACTAATCTTTGGCAGCTGTGTCCGTAGAAAGAGGCCTTGGTTTGATGCAATATTGCCACATGACTTCTCCGCACCGCCATTCCTTCAACGAAAGAGGAGAACACCATCCAGTCACATTTCTCTTCTTCCTCCACAATGGTGCCAGCTGATCACAGTCCAAGGGCACTGTGCTGAAAGCTCTGAGTAAAGCTGGGGCCTGGGATTGGGCTACATCCATATGCGGAGAGGAGTGCCTTTTTCTAACTGTCTGAAACGCTGCATTCAGGTGAAGTGGTGCTCTGAATGTGAGAGATCAGAATTGCATGACACAGGGTAAGCGCTCAATACAGAAGGATATAATTCTGAAGGATTCTGCACTGCGCAATTACTACAAACTCATGAAGCTTGTTACCCACACAAAACGCCAACCTAGAATTTATCTGTAATTCCAATGAAAAGGCTGCATCTATTCCCGACACTTGCAATACTGCTCTGGATCTTACTGTAAAATTCTTGGAAACTGTCAGGACACTAAGATAACGGGGTATTTATAGCTCTGGTAAAAATTACCGCAATTGTTATTTAAGGATACTGCACAGCACGGGATAAAAATAGAGAAACGTCACTGGCGCTATCAAGTTACAAAATATCTTTAGTAGGAAAAGAGTAGTTTCCATAAGATTTTTTTAAACTGCATTGAAGTGTTAAAACTGCTTCTTCCTTACCCGAGGAAGAAAACTTACGGCTTTAATTGCCAAAACCATTTTCTTCCAGAATTTCTAAACCAGTATCGAGCTCACTATCACCCTCGTGAGTCAGGTAACACCTCGGCCTTGGAGATGTTTGGGCTCTCCGCTCCCCTGATCGCGGCCATTCGGGCAGGAGAACCAGTGAAAGACGCGGGAGAGTCCGGCATCTGCCCACCTCCCCCGCGCAAAATCACATCTTTAAATCCGAAACTCGGCTGGACCCTTCGCAGCGACCTCTACAAGGGGCCACAGGCGCTCAGTTCTCTGACGTTGTCCACACCCAGATAGGCTTGTCCCTCGGGGGTGGCTGGGCTGAACCCTGACAGGTCAGTTTCATTCACCCGGGTTCTCCATCGGGAGGTAGTCTACAATCACTCCGGGAGCTTTTTAAAAATACCGATGCCCATTGCCTCCTGGGACTCATTTAATCGGCCTCCGGGTGGGAGGAAGGGTCCCGCATGAGTATTTGGTTAGCGCCACCCGCTTAAGCCTACTAACAGCACAGCCCAAGGCCTCTGGGGCTGGCGCCAAGACGTGGGCGTGCACCCGCCCCGCCTCTCCGGGGCCCTGAGCTTTGGCGCAGGCGCTCGGGGACGCCGCGTCGCACGGGGGCGCGGTGACCGTGTAAAGGGCCCGCCTCCCAGCCGGGAAAGGAGGAGTGGGCTCAGGACTGGCCTCGGCGGCGGCGGAGTAAGGGGGCGCGTGCCGCTGCCTATAGCGCCCCGCAGGCTTTGTGGGGGCGCGCGGCGCCCGCCTCGGGGGACTAGTGGTTCCGACGCCCCTGGGCGTTACGCGGATGGCCCTGCTCCGGTGTCCCGCGCTCGCTCTCCTCCTCCTCGTCCTCACCGCGGTGCTCAGGTGCCAGGAAGAGGCCCAGTCCACGGACTGGAGGGCGACCCTGAAGACCATCCGAAACGGCGTTCACAAGATCGACACGTACCTGAACGCCGCCTTGGACCTCCTGGGAGGCGAGGATGGTCTCTGCCAGTATAAGTGCAGTGACGGTGAGAGGGAACTCCCGCACTGCGAGGCCCGCGCTTCCAGGGTCTGTTGGGGGGGACGAAGAGCTTGCAGTGTGAGATGTGAGGCAGACCTTGAAGCTGTCCTCTGGCCGTGGGAGCACCTAACCACTGCTAGAATCTTGCCATTCTTGTCATTGAGCCGCCTGGTTATGAATCGCACCTCTATTGTTAGAATGTGAGACATCGCCAGAGTGTGCACTTCTCAAAACAGAAGCTCTGTTTTCATTGCTTCTGAGTTTTCTTTTTTTTTGTTTGCTGTTGCACAAAGTTGCCTAAGAACTTGGTGACGTGCGCATCAAGGGACTGGAGTGGAACACACTGATTTTAGCTCTATATTTTTGCTCCTTAAATTAGTCAGCTGAACATGTAAACATATTGAGAATTTTAAAATCATGATGTTTGAACTTTCTTAGGCTTAGATTTAATTTTTTTTTTTCTGCAAAGCTACAGAAAATACATTGCGACCTTTGTACAGACTTTTGGTGTACTCTATTGTTGAGAAAGAGTTCCAGTATCTTTTCTATAAAATAAGTCTATCAGAACTTGACAGTAATTTTCTTTCCTTGGATATCAGTGATGCCTCCTCCTCGTTGTTGGTTAATATAGTTGATATTAATATAATTGCTTTGATTTATGATTTCACTTTTTTTAACTTTAGGTTTGAATCTGAAAACTTGTTTGGTATTTCAGGCAGAGATCTTTCTTACAATAGTTCAGATAAAGTAGTCGGGCTTCTCTTTGGATATTCAACATGCTAAAATAATACTTGGGAGATCATGTTTCCAGTAAGAGTAGACAACTTCTGGGCCTATTAATGCTTGGCACCTTGAAAGAATAGGGAGCTCAGTGACTGGTAGTGAAACCAGATTGTATGTGGGAGAATTTGAAAGGAACATACCATATATCGTGTAAAACTCTGATGCCACCTGCTGCCTGTAATTCTCAACATAATTTCTAGTTTTATGTTAATGGAGTTAAAGAATGAGCTAGAGTTTATGTAATATGATGTTGTAAATGTTTCATTTCTTCCTAAATTTATGACCAAATGTTACGCAATCTGGAAGGATGTTTTTGTCCTTGTAGAGCTTGTAGAGGAATAAGTAATTTGAAGATTAAGTGTTCGCCTTTCCTCAGGCAGTTGTCACAGTTTCACTTAGTTATCCTCATTAATTATGCAAATATTTGAGTGCCTGTTGTATGTTAGGTGTTCTACCTGTTGGAGATTCAGCATTGAACAAAACAGACCAAAATTTCTGTCTATGTAGCCTACATTCTAGTGGGGAGAGACAGTCAATAAACTAATGAAGAAGTAAAATAAGCCAGATGTGCAGTGTATGTAGGTATGAAGTGCTTCAAGAAGGATAAAGCAGGGAAAACACTAGTGGCAGTGTTGGAAGGGAGTTTACTCTTTTGTATTGGCTGTGCAGGGAAATCCTCACTGATAAGATAACATTTGAGAAGAAGTTGGAAAATGGAGACGGTGAAGATCCGGGGCAAGAACACTCCAGGCAGAGGAGCAGCAAGTGTAAAGGCCAGTCAAGATCACTCTGAAGGTTTTGGCCTGAGCCAGAGGAAGGATGTAGTTGCCATTTACAGAGATAGGAACACTTGATAGGAATAGTCTTCATAAATTTATTATGCATGAGTCAAAGGTTCTAGAGTTTATGTATTGATATATTTAAAATAGCTCTTAAGTTGAATGGTTACAATTCCTATTTAAAAAGATTATTTTAATCTTCCTTTTTGCTTAATCCTTTTTATCTTCCCATGAGTTGAACTAAATTTACCATTTGGAGTTTGGAGCAAGGTCTCCAGCATGAAAACACAAATGAACAGGATCATTTAGGATGCTTCAGTGGAAATCCTTTCATGTCTTAGTAAGTACTATCTGCGTAGGACTGTGGTTCCAGGTCACCATGTTGATAATTTAGACATAATGAAAATTGTTCTTTAATTGCTGTTACTTGAAGAAGGCTCCCTGGAACACTGTTTCATCCTTTCTATATTCGGAACGCAAGTGGACAAATCAGAACCAAAGAGAAGCCGACAAATCCCAAAGCTAGAGGAGCATGTTTTTTGAACTATGAATAAGTCATTAATTTATTCAGTGATTTATGTTTCAACAGGATCCTTTTGGCTGTTGTGTTGGGAATAAGAAAGGTCCAAGGAGGTAGGGGAGCAAGAAAGGAGGAGGCAGCATGACAGGAGCAGGAATTCAGACAAAAAGATGATGGTGGTTTTGGCCAGGTTGGTAGCAATAAAGGTGGTGAGATGTGGTTGAATTTTGGGTGTATTTTGAAGAAGGAGCCTAAAGGATTTGCTGATGGCTTGGAAGGAGGGTGTGAGTAGAGTCAAAAGTGAGAGGGAGGGAAATGGGAGTGGAAAGTATTAGACATTTGAGGAAAATGGGAAGTGAATGGACTAGAAAAATTAAGTAGAATAAGAGCCCTACGGAGATGCTGGTCATGAAGCGAAAGTCTCCAGTGTTCGGGAAAGCAGGTTGGGATTTTACACTGTGCTTCCTACAAAACACAGTGGTAAGGTCTTTGTGTGACCCAGCTGCCTTCTCCTTATGCTTCTCATCCGCTTCAGTATCTTTCAGGTCAAAGCAGTTGGTCTGTTTAGAAGTATTTATATCAAATTCAGAAAAACCTGGGGAAAAGAACTGTTGTCTCAGTCCCTGCAAATCTTTAGGTTTCAGCGGTCCATACAGGTGATAAGACATAAAGCATCAAGAGAGGAACAGTTGCTTAAGTCAAAAGTGAAATCAGTGAATAGTATTTTCATGTAGTTGTGCATAGTAGCTTTGTTTTTATTTTTGAAATTCTTCTTCCCATCTAACATTCTTTTTCCTCAGTTTTCTGTATCTGCTTATAAGTTTTGGGGGACAGTGGCCCTAATACATTGTGGCTTTGATTTGACTCAGATGTAGTTTCTTCTGTTAGTGAGTTTCTGCTTGCTTTGTGTATTAGTCTGCTCAGGCTGCCATAACAAAATACCATAGACTGGGTGACTGAAACAACAGACATTTATTTGCTATAGTTCTGGAGGCTGGAAAATCTAAGATTAAGGTTTGGCCAGCACTGTTCTATGTTCCTGACTTGCAAATGGCTGCCTTCTTGCTTGTGGGGGTTGGTAGGCTGTGAGTGGTGAGCAGGATCTCTGGGGTCTCATCTTACAAGGGTACCAGTCCCATCACGAGGGCCTCGTCTTAACCTAATCACCTCTCAGAAGCCCCTTCTCTATTTGGGGTATATTGGGGGGTTATGGATTCAACAAAGGATTTGTTGAAGGGGTACGTATACAACGTAGTTCACATAGCACTTTGTAAAAACTGCCACCAGTAGAAATGTTAATTTTTTAGATGTTCAACAGCTTATAACACCATTTATAAAACATTTTAAATGATATTAATACATTTGTAATTTTGGTATCAGTAATAATCTTTAATAAACAACTTTCTATACAACTTGTTCAGTTCAGAAACATTTATTTATTTATTTATTTATTTATTTAAAGGATTTTATTTATTTACTTTTAGACAGAGGGAAAGGCAGGAAGAGAGGGAGAGAAACATCGGTGTATGGTTGCTTCTCACTTGTCCCCCACTGGGGACCTGGCCGCAACCCAGGCATGTGCCCTGACTGGGAATCAAACCAGCGACCCTTTGGTTCACAGGCCAGCATTCAATCCACTGAGCCACACCAGCCAGGGCAGAAACAATTATTTTAATTTAAAGGTGAATTTAGAACATCAGAAACTAACTACTTTCCAGTAGTTAAAATATTTCAAGAAACTAATTACTTTCCAGTTTTCTGGGAATGAGAGCTGTTGTTGTTACTGTTTATTTGCTTTTGCTGTGGATAAAGAATGTTTTAATTTCAGCAAGAAATGTTTCCCATTTTTTTTCATCCAGTAATTTCTTGGGTGCCCACTATGTGCATCTTCTAAATGAGCAAGACATGTTCCTGTCCTCATTGAAACTAATTATGTTAATTTTAAGGTCAGTAAATGTTAGGAAGAAGAATAAAATCAGCCAAGAAGTATGGAATGGATGTGGAAGGGAAGGGGCGCTACTTTAGATGGCGCAAACAGGGAAAGGCTCTCAGAAAATGACATTAGCAGTTTTTTTCCAAAGAAACAAAAACAAACACACACTCGTTGCTACTCGTGGGGAACCAGTTTACCAGCATTTATTTCATAGTGTTATTATCCAGTGTTTCACGTATTCAAAGAACTTGGTTCTTTATTAATCCATTTTATCAACTTCCCTCTTTGGGGCAGCTTTAAGCTCTAGCCCTGTTTGATTGAGACAACCACCTTCTCTTCCATCCTTGGCTCTTCATTCTTGTTTTTTGCCAGCTAATCTTCTCCGAATTATCTTTGTTTCTCTTTATTGTCCTATAGTGGACATGGTTTTTATTATTTCCCTGAATTTATAGCTGAAACATATGCTAACTGTCCCAGGCTGTATTAATACAGGTACTTTATCCAGCTCAAAATAGGTCCATACTTAATGGAGTTCAGTTTGTCATTTTAAAGATGTGACAAACTAGAAGTGTTTGGTCTTTGGAGGCTGATAAGCTCACCAAACTCCAAAGAAACTGAAGGAGGAACAGTAGTACCAGTTCATCTGTTTATAATGAGTATAATAATTGCCGTGAGGATTAGCCTTCCAAGTCTTCTGCTCATTCATTCATCAACAAATATTTATTGAGAATCTAATCATGTGCCAGGCACCATTCTAGACATTGGGGTCACAGAACAGAAATTTCTGCCCCCAAGGAATTTGTGTTTTAGTATTGGGGACAGATAATAAACGAAGTAAGTAGGTTAGTGGCACAGTGTGTTAGGAGGTCATAGTGTGCTGCAGGTGGTGTGGTGAGACAAGGCCTCGCTGAGAAGGTGGAGGAGTAACTAGGTGTCAGGAGGAAGAGCATCCATGGAGAGGAACAGCAGGTTCAGTGGCACTGTGGCACCGGAGTGTCTGGGCAGCAGCAGAGGACAGATGTGATGCAACGGAGTGAGGAAAAGAGGAAGAGGAGAGCGAATAGTAAGGAGGTGAGGACAGAGAAGTGAAGGTGTGGGGGGCAGATTCGCATAGGGCTTATAGGCACTGAAAGGACTTTGGCTTTCATCCTGAATATGATGAGAAGCCATTGGTGGGGTTTTGACGGAGGCAAAATTCCATCTGACATATTTGAACAGAATCACTCAGGTTCAGCGTTGATGTTGGACTGCAGCTGGAGGTGGGACGGGGTGGGGAAGGCGAAAGAGGGAGACCAGGGCGGAGGTTATGGAGATAATCCAGGGTGGCTTGGAGCAGGATGGTAGCAGTGGAGGTGGTATGTCAGTGATTTCTATTTTACATGAGGAGAGAGATTTCTAAAGTACCTTTCAACATTTAAGGATGATGATACTGTCGTCTTTCACATTGTTACTGAACTGTTGTTGCTAGTGGGGAGAGTACAGCTGGAGCAACATAGTTCACCAGGTTTATTCCTGACTTTTGTCCTTGGCTGGCAAAGGGGTATATTTGTGAAATGATTGGCTGGAGTCTGGGCTAGAATGTGTAGTCCTGTAAGGTCTTACAATGGTATAAAGGTTTTACATGAAGGTAGGGAAGAACCTCTTATCCACAACTTTGCTTTCCGCCATTTCAGTTTCCCTCAGTCAACCTGTGTGTGAAGATGTTAATGGAGAATTCCAGAAATAAACAACTTACAAGTTTTAAACTGCACGTTATTCTGAACACCTCACTTCATTTCATCACATGGGCACTGTACCACCTTGCATCATCACAGAAAGATGAGCACAGCACAGTATGGCATTTTGAGAGACCACATTCACATAATTTTTATTACAGCATATTGTGATAATTGTCCTACTTTACTGTTAGTTATTGTTAACCTCTTACTGTATATAATTTATAAATTAAACTATCAGAGGTATGTATGCTTAGGAAAAAACGTAGCATATACAGGATTCAGTATTATGTGTAGTTTCAGGCATCCACAGGATAAGGACTACCGTAATTAAATGATCATTAAGTGACCATGTCTTCCTTAGCTTTAGGCTCCAGCTTAGTAACTGGTTAGTTAATCATTATTGAGATTTGTGTGAGATGGAACATTGGCTAAAGGATAGGAAGGTACAGTTCTCGTCTTCTAGGTTTTAATTTAAAAATGTAAGTGTTAGAACATACAGGAAAATAAGATGGATTTCTTTCATATGTGTGGACCCAGTCTGGCATGTGACCTCTGAAATCTCCAGAAGTCCAGAATAAGCTTTTGTATGTTTCACATGGTGTAGGTTTACAAATATAATTACATTTTATGAACTACCACAATACATCTTATGAGCCATCGCAAGTGTGTATATATATTTATACTTATTTCACTAAAGAAGAAATAAAAATAATAAGGTAGACAAATTAGCCTTCTTAACGCTCATTAGAATAAAGACATATTCACTTATGTCAGCATCCAAATATTATTTCCAAGGCTAGTCTAGCACATTGTAAACCTTTTTGCATATGTATTTTTTATTCTATTTGAAAATTAATTATGATACCATTTATATTTTATAGGATCTAAGCCTTCCCCACGTTACGGTTTTAAACCCTCCCCGCCGAATGGATGTGGCTCTCCACTATTTGGTGTTCATGTAAATATTATTTTTTATTTGATAAATTTTACAATTGTTAGGCTGTGTAATACTATTGATAATGCAAAACTATCAATGTGTTCTTAGGCTTACAAATAATTTTACTTGTTGTAATAGTGATCAGGTTTATTATATTCTTTTATAGCTAAAAAACAAGCCCTAACAAAACTAAATATAGTAAAAGTCATGTTTTATTTTTTAATCTTGTAGATGTTAATAGCATTTAAGTGATATTTCCTCGTGCCACAAATATGATTTATTATATAAGAAATACTACTTAGGATGACAAGTATAGATAAAGAATAATATTTTCTATATTAAAACTAGGCTAAGTAGGATAGCTGTGTGTTTGTGGTAGGGGAAGCTGGATCTGAGACAAGTATTATGGGGAAAAATGTTTGTGAGTGATTCTTAGACACAAGGGTTTTACATATAAAGTAATTTAAATTAGTTAAAGATATGAATTATAGATTCAAAGGAACAGTATCTTTAGGGATTGGAGGAACACTTAAAGATTAAACCTCAAAACAACAAACAAAATTTGAGTTGTAGGAGCTTAAAATTTTTCAGTGGCATTTCATATGAAGTACATTTTATTTGGGGGATGAGATACAAAATAGTTTGGAATATCCAAAAATCCTCCTCGCCCAGCTCCTGGAGAACTCTTTAAAAGCTCTCAGACTTACCTTTCTGTTTTTAAAAGTATGTTTTGTGCTTTGGGCAATTGGAAGTTGTGTTCGGTAGCAGCAGGTAACTATAAACATTCTGCCATTGCCAGCGAGGGAGCCCTGAGGCCTGGCCGCGAGGGAGGTTGCAGAGTAACGTGGGTGTGTGTGATGGCGGTCAGGGAGAGGAATGTAAGATGGAAAACATTCGTAGGCAGAAATGGATTTTAGAGATTATGTAGCAGTCATTGTCATTGATTTCTCATTGCTGTTTCAGTGCAGAACTTCAGCAGTGGAATTTTGAATCTCATCAACAGTAATCCATCCAAATATCTCTTTCAGCTTAATATCGGCATCCCTTCCCTGACAAAGTGCTGCAACCACCACGACAGGTGCTACGAGACCTGCGGCAAGAGCAAGAACGACTGTGATGAGGAGTTCCAGTACTGCCTCTCCAAGATCTGCCGGGAGGTGCAGAAGACTCTAGGACTCGCTCAGCATGTTCAGGGTGAGGGTGATCCGGCGGGATGGGGATGAGTGTGGGCCGTCAAGTTTTATTGAATGCTTTGTGTTTTTGTGCAGGACTTACCGATAGAAATCTTTCACTCTGTCTTACATTATCTGTTGTCACACAGCCGCTTCGATTTTCTGAGATGAGGACTCGATGATTTTGTAACCTGAAATGATTGATATAGTCATGGAAACAAAAAGTGTTAGGAAACCATGAGAGAAGGTTTTGTGAGGCGGAGAAGAATTCACGCAAGTTCCTGGAAACCATGATCCAGTGAGTTAAGAGTAGAGCACATTGGATTTAGAGTAAGAAGTTCTAGAAGATTTGAGTCTTAACTCTGTCTCTTCATATGTATGTGTCAGGAGGGTCCCCCAAACCACCCCCAGGTTCAGTGGTTGGCTAGGTGGATTCAGGACTTAGCGTATAGTTGTAGTCACAGTGATGATTATCACAGTGAAGGGACGCAAGGAAAAATCAGCAAAGGGAAAAGGTGCTTTGCTGTCTCATTTGTAAGTGAGGATGACGACCCCCATCTCAGAGTTATTGAGGAAAATGAGATATTTGTGGACTTACACATCACTGCACAGTTGCTATCAGTTACGAGATTTCTTTACTGTCAGGCCAAAAAATGTACCACACGCTGAAAACAGACGAGGAAATGCAATTAGAAGGGACACAAAAGGAAACTAACATTTTTAAGTACTTTGCATAACAGACTATACTTTAGATATATTTTTATTGAGGTTTACAAAAGTCCAAAGAAGTAGGTGCTATTATACCCATTTTTCTAGGAAGGAAACTGAGGTTCGGAAAGGAGTAACTTGCTCCAACTGACATACTTCTGACTCTAAAACGTGTGTTCTGTCTACTACAGTATCCCCCAAACAATCTCACAGGTCTGACTCTGAAACCCTACTAACTGTCAAAGAAGGAATCTCTACTCTAGGTGGAACTTGAACGCTCCACCTTTGAATTCCCTTGCATGCTTTTGGCAAAGGTCAACTTGTACAGCTGACGCACAGGGCCACGTGTTTCCTGTTTTCTGATCTGAGGTCATGCTGATGTACCTCAGTGCTGAAACCAAATTCCTTTCAATCTTTCATTTAATAATCACAGCCTCTACACTTCTGTGATCAGGTGTGTTCCTTAATGGCACAGTCTTTTGGGTAATTTCGATAATGTGATTTTATAATGAAAATTTTCTTAACATGAGTATTTGAAACTGGCTGTATTTGGACAACTGGGAGCCACTCTGTGCTGTCTCTCTATAAGTATAGTGTATTAAGATAATCTCACCTGGGTGTTCCAAAGTAAATCCATTTTCCTTTTTATAGTAAAAAAAAATTGTTAAACCCTACAAGATAAAAACCACTTTGATTCTTACCTCCCATCCCAAGCTAAATTTGGATATTGGTCAAAGAAACAGACTTGAGTCCATTTACTTTGAGCATCTTAAATGATGTGTGCTCAGTTCTTAGAAGCCATTGGCCAGAATTAAATGTTTTGATGTTTCTCAGTTTTTGACCTTTATTTTTTATGCACCTAAAAATCTTCCCTTGAAATGCAAACATAGTTGTTATCCGGCATCTCTAATAATGCTATTTTTCAGATGAGAGGAAAATTAACAGTGATGAGCTGGTTGATCAGTGCTCTTGAGAGAGACTCATTTGTCTAATACAGAAAATTGGGTCAAACAGTTGCATGCAAAGAAAAAGTAGACACACGGTCAAGAGGCTGAAATGAAGTCTTTGTATACGTGGGTACATGTTTCTGCTTTGCGAAGACTTTCACCAGCATACAGCTAAGTGCCCACAAAGGAGGTGCTTGATGCTGGACTGGAACATGTAACATGCGTGAAGAGAGCACGGTGCTTTGACATTTCCCCACAGTAATGGCACTTTCCTTACTTTGCAGCATGTGAAACAGCAGTGGAGCTCTTGTTTGACAGTGTTATACATTTAGGCTGTAAACCATACCTGGACAGCCAACGAGCCGCCTGTTGGTGTCGCTACGAAGAAAAAACTGATCTTTAAAGAAGATGCTGACAGGTGGTGACTGCAGATGAGGATGAAAGAACATAACCTTTGGCAAAGAACTAATGGTTTTTACAGCATAAAACTGCCTGATTCTTATTGTAAGACCTTATTTTGACATTAAAACTTCAAACTAAAAACAAACAAACAAAAAAACCCCTAAAACAGCCCTGGCTGGTATGGCTCAGTGGATTAAGTCCTGGCCTGTGAACCAAAGGGTTGCAGGTTCGATTCCTGTTCGATTCCTAGTCAGGGCACACTCCTGGGTTGTGGGCCAAGTCCCTGGTGGGGGGCACTTGAGAGGCAACTCTCACATTGATGTTTCTCTCCCTCTCTCCCTCCCTTCCCTTCTGTCTAAAAATAAATAAGTAAAATCTTTTAAAAAACCACAAAACTTCAAAGTAAAGCAAAAGTCGGGGAGATTATGTTCCTGGATACGTTGCTGCCTTAGTGTGCCAGGTTGTCTTGACCAGTGTCGGGAAGAGGTGTGTATTACCATATCTACAAAACAACAAAAAAAATGAAGTCAAATGTGAAATTCATTATAATGTATGTTCAACATTACCTTATTTGGAAATATGGGGAGACCATCACTTAGAAGTGTTATATGTCTACTACAAAATTTTAAATATACATTTATACTTGGAAGGACCTGACTTTATTTTTTCTCTATTTTAATTAATAAAAAATATGCTATTTTTCTGTAGCCCATTGAGCATATGAGGAAGTCACATTTCTATTAATGACAGGACTAATTACAAGGAAGAGGTCTCCATGTCTGCTTCTCCTATAAAATTGGAACCATTCGCTGGTGACCTTTTAGGGAGCAAAACCAGGATATGTAGGTATTACGTAATATGCCTAGGAAGTGATGTGAATAAAATTCAGAAGCACAGCCTCTCCCATTTTATGAACCACTCCTCTAACAAATGTCATATTTTGCTATAATCTTTGCCTAAATTGGAGAAAAGATAGATTTAATGAGACAAATTAAAAATTGTCTAACATACACATCATAGAGTTATATTGTTTTGCTTTGGTGTTTATTCCCTAACTTGCTCCTCATAGTACATTCTGGGATATTTTTATTAAGTGGACTTAAGTGGACTTAATAAAAATTGTACTTGATATTGTTGGAGGGGTTAAGTCTTAACTGTGGGGTCAAAAGGGATGGCAAAGCAAGATACAAAGAACTGTCTTTTATAAATCTCTCACATACGTGGAAAATTACTAACCGATGTTTAAGAGCAAATCCACAACCTCAATTGCCTCTGAAAATGTGAGTGTGGAGAGCTTTTTCAGCCCCTTAGAAAGCTCAGTTGTGGTCTTCGACTACTCTTCACTGGCTGTCAACTTTCCTGAGCCCAGAATCCCAAGCCATATTTATCTTCTGAGTAACCTGTGATCAGAGTTATTAAGACACTACTTGGAAAGTCAGAGAAATACACCACCAGGAGAAGTGGTTCTTTTTAAGTCATTACAGGCAGAATTCAAAAGAAAGAAAAATATGTTCTGGAAAAAAGGCCACATTCCTAACTAAATACAGCAGGTCCTCAACATCATTGATGAGATGATCCAGAAACTTAACTCTTGTTTGTAACAGTTAGCCTGTGGTGAAACTGGCTTTGTTATATGAAGTTGCACTACAAGTCGCAGAACCTGTCGACAGTGTGAAGTCATACTTACTGTATATGTCATTGCTGAGGACCCGACAGCTACACCAGCTGAGGTGGCGGTAGCTGTTCTGCTCAGAGATGTGTCCTCCAGCGGACAAGGCAAGTGTGTCCCTCCTCATGGCGAAGTGAGCAGACTGGGAACTTAACATTTGGAACGCTTGATTGATACTTTTCAGACTTTTAAAGGTACAGTTTTATAAGCCATTATCAATATTTAATCTTTATCAATATTTACTATTGAAATACTTGACCAAATAACTTGAAACTTGTAATAAATTCATGGACTTTCTTGGCAGCGTTGGCTTGCTCTAGACAAACTCAGAATGTCTTTTTAAATATTTAATTCACAGTCATATATACAAAAATCAGTAGAAGCTGTTTTTATATGTCCAGATTTTTAAAAACTAGTTATCTTGAAATAATTTTAGATTTACAAAAAAAGTTGCAAAAAATAATATGAAGGCTTTCTCTATATTTCCTACCCCTAATGTTAACATTTTAACATAACCATGAAACAGTTCTTAAGAAACCAACATTGGTAATTACTATTAATTAAATTCAGCTTTACTTGGATTGTACTAATTGTTCCACTAACGTCACTTTTCTTTTTCAGGATCCAATCTAGAATACCACACTGCATTTAGTCATGTCTGTTGGACCTCTGGTATATGATGGTTCATCAGTCTTCTCTTGTTTTTCATAACCTTGATAGTTTTAAAAAGTACTGGTCAAATGTTCTGTAGAATGCTCCTCAGTTTGGGTTTGTCTGATGTTTTCCTCATGATTGGACTGTGGTTATGGATTTTTAGGAGGAAAATCATAGAGGTGAAGGGTTCTCATCAGATCATATGAGGAGTTGAATACTATCAAGTTGATGTTGTGGTAACTTTAGATACTTGGTTAAGATAGTGTCTGTTAGCTATCTCCACTGTAAAGTTACTGTTTTCCCTTTCCATACTTTCGTTCTTTGGAGCGAAAGCCAGTCATCAAGTCCAGTCTATGGGAAGTGGAGGGTGGGCAAGATTACCTTGTACCCCCTGGAAGAGGGTGTATGTATGTGTAGTGCTTGGAATTCTGTAACAAAGATTTGTGCCTCCTCATTTATTTATTTAGTTATTTATATCAATATGGACTCATGTATACTTCTTTTGTACTCTGGATAATGTTTATTTTGTTGCTCAAATCATTCTAGCTTGGCTATTGGGAGTTTAGTCAGGTTGGCCCCTGGGTCTCTGATATGCCCATCCTTTGGATCTTTGAGCACTTCCATAGTTTCTGGCAAGAAACTAGTTTATTCCCAGCCCTAACGTCAACCTCTTTGGTTCCTTTTACTGGAGATTGGTTTCTGATGGAACTTAGAAACCAAGATCTGGACACTGGATGTGCTTGTGGCTACTGAGTGTCACTGCTTCTAGACACTCCCAGCAAACAGAGCTATGAAATATATACAGGGTGGGGCAAAAGTAAGTTTACAGTTCACATGGAAAATAATACAGTAATAAATAATAATATATAAGAGTATATTCTGTTTTTCATGTACTTAAAACTGCAAACCTACTTTTCCCCCCTGTGTGTCAACATGTACATACCCTAAAATTATCTGTGTGTACATAAATATACATACATTTGAGTTTGTATTGATGTTTTCACTTGAATCCTGTGCTGTGGGGCATATATTTAGATTTTAAGAATGGTATTTTCCCTATCCACAAAATAAATTCATTTAAAAAGAGCAAAACAATTTTTTTAAAGATTTTTAATTACTTATTTTCAGAAAGAGGGGAAGGGAGAGAGAGAAGCACTGATGTGTGAGAGAAACATCGATTGGTTGCCTCTGGCATGGCCCCAGCTGGTGACCTGGCCCATAACCCAAGCATGTGTCCTGACTAGGAATCAAACTGGTGACCTTTTGTTTCACAGGCCAGTGCTCAATCCACTGAGCCACAACAGCTGGGACAAAAAGCCAAAAAGTTTTTAAAACCAACCCCCCAAACTAGTTTTAGCAGCTCTTTGTAAGAAATATAATACTGATATTTTAAAATAATAAAACTACATTGCTTTCAAATAATGCATGTCTCTTCAAAATCTTTTGACACACTTCTTCCAGGAACAGACATGGCTGTATTCATTTCATTATGAGGTCAAGAGCAAATTAAGCACATCTTAGGGAGCAGTCTTTCCTTCACTGGAGCCCTAACTAGACTGGTAATACTAATTAAGAAGTTTTGGTAACTTATAACTAATTCTCCCTAATTAAATACAAAGTGCTATTTCTGTCAGTATTTATAGAAGTACAAGATCACAGGGTCATTTTATCCTGGGGTGCAGGATAAAACATTTAATAAAACGAAGGCGGTGCAGTCTTTCTGTAAAAACAGTCTGTTTAGTAGACTGACTAAAGGAACTTTGTGGAGCAGAATGAGATGTATCAGGTAAGATCTACCCACACGTACTATATTGCACTGTTCTAAAATTTGCAGATATTACCTACTCTATATTTTATTCAAGCTTGTGTAATGAGTGGCTGTATTTGAAGTAGTACCTTCAGTTTGCGATTTTTTTCTCTCTGCTTAACCTTACGAAAACAGCCACCTGCTCAAATCGTAAGTAAAAGTGCAAGAATGAACCAGTGCTATAAGCACATGAAAAATAATTTTTAATAAAAATAACGAAAACTGGATCAATAGTATCATCTTTGCAGACAAGCCACAGTTAAGTTTGTTTTTTTGCCACAGCCTTATTAGGTTCCCCCCAATTTTTCAAAGCCTTGCTGACAACTTTTCAAACATTTCTTTGTTGGCTCTCAAGTTTTAAGTGTAAGAATCAGAATCATAGAAATCAAATATTTCTATGATTTATACAGGAAAAAGCTGAAGGTTTAGTGAGGTAACATTGAAAAAAAGAACAAAATTTAAAGTTTTAGAATTACCTCTGAATTTAGTTTTGGTCCATAGGTTTCATTCCTAGGATAGGTGACAGTTGGCCTTCAGTTTCAGTACAGTCCGTAAAATTGATCATATTATGGGAAGAATTAAACCATCCGGTTAACATTTGTGAACCCTGAGAAAGAAGATGCCTACTAGGAATGGCTCCTGGGGTTCAAATTTAAAAACGAAAAAAACAAAAACAGAACAGTCTAGCGGCCTTTCCACACAGGGGTCTTTCAGGCAAACTGCAGTTCAGGGAGAAGCCTGCCTTGAACTACCGCCTTGCACAGTTTCTGGCCTCTGAGCCAGTCCTTATGAAGGAGTTCCTGGAATCCTATTTCACCCAAAAGGACTGAGGCTTCCCCCACCCAGTTAGCGTTGTTGTGGCTATATCTGCCCCCACCTCCCCTTTTAAGCTCCTTCACTGACCAATAAAAGTAGCTCCATTGTAACAAATCAGGACAGTGCCTTTTGGATCAGTCAAACTATAGGAGGATTTGGAGTCTCATTTGCATGAGGACGGAGGAATCAGGGAGCAGGGGCAGGGATGTCTGTCCATTAGCTCCCTCTGGCTATGAGAGGCACTTTCCCTTTCCATCGGGAACTGAAGACTGTAGTCTCCCTGGCTGAGATAAAATACAGAGGATGTCTTGCCAGAGAGGAGTGGAACAGACCAGCACAGCGCAAAGCAGCCCTGCACAGGGCACAGCAGAGCAGGGTGTACCTTGGAAAAGCGGTGTCTAGCCAGAGGGGCCTCGCCCCATGGCTGCCTCACAGCCATGCTGTTTTCATAGCTGTGCTGTATCACAGTTGAGCTGTTTTGCACTGAATAAAGTTTCCTTCTTCACTGCACCCCCAAATCGGGCGTTTTTGTTAGCATTGAATTGGCAAAACAACCATTGGTTGACACTTTCAATCTTTAGTATATCTTAATTATTTTAATACTGCGGATTTTGGAGTGGGGTCTTCTTTTAGAAGGAAGAGAGCTTGGTAGGATTCTAGTTAATCTATTTCAGTGGTTCTCAAACATGAGTATGCAGCAGAATCACTGGAGGGCTTGTTGAAATGTGCTGCTGGACCCTCCACCCCTAATTTCACATTCAATAGGTCTGATTCCATAAGTTCCCAGAGTTTCTAATAAGTTCCCAGATGATGTTGATACTATGGGCTCAGAGACCATAGTTTGAGAACTACTCTAGGTAATCTTCAGTAGCTAAAGACATACTGCAAAGCTTACTGTGAGCTGGATAGGTTCTAGGAGTTTTGCAGTTACTGGCTCAAGAATTAGGTAAGGCTGATCTCCGTTTTACAGAAAAGATTGGAAGTGGGGAATGGTTAAACTGCACTGCTTGTCCAGTGTCTCACGGGTACTAAACTGGTGGAGCCAGGATTAGGATTCAGGCAGCCTGTTTCCCAATCCCAGGTGCTCACTAATTTTACCAGCAGGATAGCTATTGCTTTAAAAGGCTAACGCTATATTTACAATTCTGAAACAAGTATCCCACAATGCTTTGTGTGTATATGTCTTAAGGTAGACAAAATAAAATCTTACTTTAAAATATACAGGGGCAAATGTAGGTTTATAGTTGTTCGTATGGAAAGTAATACCATAATTAATAAACAAGAACAAACTGTGTTCTGTGTACTTAAAACTGTAAGCCTACTTTTGCCCACCCCCGTATAACCACTTACACTACAAAAGCAATATAATATTCTGAGGCAACAAAATATTTAGGGGAAAAAAATAAATTCCTTTCATCTGTTCCTTCCAGCTAAGTGGAAGGTCAGCCAATTGGGGTTCCGCTCCTATAGAGGGGGTGTTTTCAGGACTCAAGCAGAGAGGAGACTCTGAAGATTAGGCAACAGGACTGGGAGCTTTGGTGGTCAGATAACGCATTTGAACTGATTAAAGTCCTGTACATGAATGCTGAAAGCCTGAATCTCATACAGTGGATAAATATTTATTGAACACCTCTTATATGCTAGGCAACTGGGTTTGGAAATAGGGAAACTGAAAGAAGGCAAATCCTGCTTCCAATTATAGTAAGATGGTAATAAAAATAATTTATTGAGCTCTCCACAAGCCAAGCTCTGTTCTGAGTATAGTCATTTAACTCAAATGTCACAACAACCATATAAGGGAGATATTGATCTTCTATGCCTTAACTGAAGAACTAGTAGCTAAGATTGATTTCTGGAAAAAAAAGTTTAAATCCTCACATGAGGACATGTTCATTGATTTTATAGAGAGAGGAAGAGGGGGAGAGACAGAAACATCGATTAGTTGTCTCCCATATGTGCCTGGACCAGGGATCGAACCTGCAACCTTTTTTTGGTACAGGACAACACTCTAACCCACTTAATCACCCAGCCTGGGCAATTTTTGGAAATATTTTATGCTTTCAATGAAATGAACAGTAAATAGCATGGGGTGAGTAAAATCCTTCTGTTTTGATTTCATATTCCATGTAATAAGCAAGCATGATTTTTGAACCACAAGCACCTGTGATTATCAAGTTAGATTTTATTTTTTTCTCCCTAATAATGGGGTAACATTTATAGAGGACAGACTGACCCCTTATTTGTTTCTTAAATGTCCCTTATAGTTATTTTAACATATTAGAAAGCATGCCTTAACACATTTTTTCCTGGTATGAAGTTGGTTACTTTTTAAATGACAAAGCCCAAAAGACTTAATAAAAGATAAGGCCACCTTTTCCTTCAGTCTTAAAGAGTAGTAACTGAAGCAAATTTACACAATAGCCAATCACCCAAGGAGGGGCTCAATTGAATGCAACATTGAGTGCTTCATCACACCAATTTGCACACTGAGCAGCATTTTACGTGTGAGAACAACATGCTTTGACTCAAGGCAATCCATAATCTATAGAACCCCAAAGTCCTGGCTCCCAGTTTCTGTCTGATCCCTTCCCCAAATTAGCTTTGATAAAAATTATGACAGACTTAACCAGGCAGTCAATCATAAGGGTTTGTATGAGGAGCTAGGGCTAATGGGAGAAGTTGTGTACTCTGTCATCTCATAACCCTACAGGAAGAACTCTGTTCATAACAGAGCTCTATGAACGTAACAGCCCCTCTCTTCCCTTTCTAAGTTCTTTCTCCATCTTGGTCCAGTTCAGTGTGTGCCTGTGGCTCACCATGTCTGCATGCATCAGACTGAATTTCTTTATTTTTCCAAAATAAAATTCTTTTAGTGACAGAATAGTCAACAGCTTGTTCACTTAAAAATAATAGGTCAAAGTGAGAGGCAACAAGCATTTATTTGAGATCATAGAATTGTAATCAGGAGCATAGATTCAGGCGGAAACCCAAATTGTGTTCCAATTTCAGGGCAAAGGCAATGGTGTTTTTATGAGAAAAGAAAGAAAAATAATTATCTGAATAGAAGGAAGGACTTTTCTGTTGGTGTTACCAAGATGTATTACTTGTTAGCTACATAGGCGGTCTTCATTTTATTGCACTTTGTGTTACTGTGCTTCGCAGATACTGTTTCCATCAACATCAAAGCAAGACACTTCACCAGCAAAAAGTTTATGACTCACCATTTCTCTGGTTATGGATTTTAAGGAATGTCCGTAACCATCAGTCTTCATGGTCAGGATACCTGCTTTCCTGTTAGCTTTACGGTCGTTTGTAAGACAATATTATTTTGCCCAGTTCAAACTTTGCAAAGGTTGTAGGAGCAAGACATGCAAACCACTCCTCTGGAATGGTTGCTCTGTTCCGTTTTAAAATGACTTCACTTACATATGGCAGCTTTTCACTAGCTCTACCTACAAGAGCCAGACGTGAAAATCCTGCAGTGGCCTCTAGTTTACTTTGGCCCACATCTCCTATGCAAGCAGCGTTTAAAATAAATTATAAATTCTATAAAGTAACTTGCACTAGTGAAAGACCTACACGTTGTCAGTGCACCATCAGTGCCAATTCAAACGTCAACAAGATCAGTGTGGTGAAGAAGGAATCTTTAGTGCAAAGAGCACAACACTTATACAAATGGCACTGCTGTGGAACAGCTCAATAATGCAAGAGCACCTCTATGAAAACAAGGGCTGTGAGGAGTCCGAGGTCTGTACCGCCTTACTCCATCACTGCCTCCTGTTTCAGCCTAGGCAACACAGCTTCAGGTCTTTGGTCTAATGCCAAACACCTGAGCCAGCTGGGAGATGGCTTATATAGCTAGAAGTCCCCGCCTCTAGTCCCTGATTGGTCAAACCTGTGAGCTCCAATTGGATGAGCAAAGCCTTAGTCCTATTGGTTTAAACAGGACTCCTGCTGGTTCCCGCTGCACAGCCCCGGAGGCAAGCAGGTTACTTAGCAGGGGTGTACGACCTGAGACATTGAGGGGTGGGGGGCGCGGGCTATGCAACTCAACAGAGCTATGAATGTGGCCCAACACAAAATTATAAATTTACTTAAAACCTTTTTTTTTTTGCTCATCAGTTTTCGTTAGTGTTTGTGTATTTAATGTGTGGCCCAGAGATGCCAAAATGTTGGACACCCCTGGGAGGTCTCTGCGGAAATGGCTGTTGGGCTCTATTGTTACGGCCCAGTTAACCACCAGGAGCCCTTCTTAGTTCTAAGGGTTCACAATCTGAAACAGGAAGACACAGAACATCCTCCACCCTTATACGAGTCAGGAAGAGCAAATGTTTGGGGTGGGCTTGAGGGAGCCTCAGCTCCTCGCAGGTAACCTGACGTCACCTGGGGCTTTCTACTTGGGCCGCCCTAGGGCCTCCGGGTGGTGGCTAGACTTGCCCGAAAGCCAGTCGGTCTCCTTAGCCCCAGGCAGCCCAGACTGCGCGTCCCGCCCCGCCCCGCCCCGCAGTGCACTAGGCCCTGCGGGCTCTGGAGGGAGGGAAGGAACCTTAACCCTGCGGAGGCAGTGGCCTGGGCGGAGAGGGTGGAGGAAGGGGCGGTGCTGCGCTCCGGCTCTAGGAAGGGGATCCCTCCCGGGTGTGGACACTGCGTTCGGGCCGCGATGACCTTGGTACCTTGTCCTGGAGAGGCTGGCCTGGAAGGTAGGTGTTCCGTGGGGCGCGGGGTTTCCCGACTTTGCTGGGCAGCCGGAGGAAGTTGAAGGTCCTGCAGGGAAGCGCTAGGTCCAGTAGGGGCAGGGTAGCTTTTTGTTCAGGAAAACAACGCGGGCACCTCGCCGCCGCCTCTTTGCTGGGCGGGCCCCGCCTCTTTTTGTTATCCAGAGAGGAGCGCTTTCGGGGAGCTGGGCCACGTAAGCAGTAACAGGCTGGTTCCGTCGTCCTGGCTTCCCCCACGCCTGGCCATGAAAAGTTAACTTGTGGCGGTTGGATCCGGTTTTGTTTTCTCACTTCTAATGAAAAGTTAAAGAAGAGGTTACCTGCAGTAGTCGTGGAAGCCCACCCGACCTGCCCACTCCTGTTGTGGCTGGGTTAACCTGGATACAAAGCCAGGCCTTGACGGGTATGGAGCCCAGAATCGGAACCCTCTCCTGCATCCAGAAAACCTGCAGTCGTGGGTCTGAGTTAAAACCACAGCGGCTTGTCTCTACAAAATAATCAACTGCTGAACGTGTACTTTAGAATGTTCTTCGCTGTCGCTTATTAATTAAATTACTGATAAGGTTTATTTTTATTTTAAGGTTGATGTGCTACCAGTTCATTCAGAGTGCCTTTATTTCAGAGCTTTTTGTTCTTGCTGCACAGAGCAAGCCTTACCCCAAAGGCAAGTTGTAGAAAGTCATAATAAGGTCACTCAAGGAGGGGCTTTGCCCTAGGCAAGCAGTGCAGGGTCCAGTGGCCATTTCCATTTTGGAACATGTGGTGGAGGGTGGAAAATCAGGGCATGAATCCCGATGCCCGACTGTTAGGCAGAGCACCTTCTCAGCCATTCTTTTGATCACATTCCTTCTTCTACCTCCTCCGTACCCCTCCTTTTTTTGTCCACCCCATCCTTTTCCAGTTTGTTCTAGGCTGACGGGGGTTACTCATTATAGGATTATTTGTTCATAGGGAGTATGGGTAAAATTTCTGAAGTACCGCAATAAATAAAGGCTATGACGGTAGATGATGAAGTTTGGAGGAATGAACGCTTAGTTTAGAAAAATAGAGATGGTCTCTCTCCAGTGCGAGAGGGTTTAGTGTGGCGACAGTGCAGAGACTGGAATCCACATGCGACCTGGCTTTCAATCCCAACTCCATTGCACTTTCTCAGGCTTTAGGGGGCTGTGGAGCCCAAGGAGAGAAAGCATGGGAAGGCCAGGCCATCAACAGGTGGAAGCTGGTAGGATTATGTGGAAAGATATCAAACAAAGGTGAAGAGAAAGAAGGGGTGACTTGTTTTGTAAAAATTAAATTAGTTTAAGGAGCAAAGAAGTGTGAAGAGGTGAAGAGTCAGGTTTAATGACAGAACCATATTTTATAAACAGGTTGCAAATGAATAGGAAGTTGTAAATATAGGTTATCTCCCTTATTCAAATTTTTTTTCTTTCCCTGGCTGGTGTGGCTCAGCGGATTGAATGTCAGCCTTTGAACCAAAGGGTCGCCAGTTTGATTCCTTATGAGGGCACATGCCTAGGTTTCTAGCTAGGTCCCCATTAGGGTATGCGCAAGAGGCAACCACACCTTGATGTTTTTCTCCCTTGCTCCCTCCCTTCCCCTCTTTCTAAAAATAAATAAATAAATTTTTAAATTAAAAAAATTATTTTCTCCATGTCAACAAAACCATTTACCCTTCTGTCCAATTTATTTGTGTTCGTGCAGTGTAATGGTACTTGTTAGAGTGCAGCCTTCCCGAGAGCTTGTCCTCTTGGCACATACAGCTTAGAGTGACCGACAGAGTCATGATGTATTATATCTGAAACCTGGGTAAGGTTTATCGACTCCAGGAAAGTATTGGAACTTAGGTTCTGTCTTCATGGCTTTCTGTTCTGATTCAACAGATTGCTAGACTAGACTGGCAGCTGGACCTGGTCATTAATTAGTATTGCAGGATGCAGGGTGTACATTTATATTAGAGGGAAGGTTGGAGCTGGCTAGGATCAGAACTAAAGTTTTTAGAGCCCATAGTATTAACAATAACAGCAAAGTGCTTTTCAGAAATCCATTACTGAGAATGCCTAATCTGTTAACTTTGAAAATGAATGTCATTTTAAACAGATTATCTTGAGCTACTTAAATCTAGCTATCACTCCTGAAAACTAGCTATCATTCCTAAATTGATAGGACTTGATTAAGCAAAGGGTAGTATTGGGTGACAACTGAAATGCACATCTGGAATTACACCTGGCTAGGAGGAACTGTGAAGCTCCTTCCTGGGACCATAAAAAACAAACTTTAAAGACCCAGTTGAGTGTACATTTCCACCAGTGCTTTCATGCTCAAAGACTTGATTTAGTTTGGTGAATGGCCATTTGTCATAGCTTCTGACAGGTTCACTTCAAGCTGCCTTCGGCTTACTAGCCAGTTTGGTGCAAAAGCTAAAAGAGGTAAGGGGCTGGGTCTGCTGCTTCATCTTTGTGCACCACAGAGTAGACTCAGTGCTCTCCAAATTGTTCAGGCCTTTGAGGAGCAAAGGTAGTGATTGGTTCTCAGACAAGGATTTCATGTGTTTAGGTTATTCTATTTCTTTTTAATATAATTGCTTTAAAGATAAGGCGATGAGGTTATTAAACGGAGGTAGATTGTGGAATGCTTTTGAAAACAGAAAATCAGTATGGGGAGTAGGAAGTAACCCCACAGCACAGTGTGTGGAGTAGGAAGTATTCCAGGCAGGAGAGTTGATGGATTAAAGAGGTGTCCTGGATACAATAGTACGTGGTGTAGGAAGTAACCTGTGGTGCAGTATGTGGAGAAAGAAGTACCCTGTAGGATCAGTGTGTGGCGTAGGAAGTATCTTGGTAGATAGGAAGTATATATGTAGAGCAGTATTGAGTAGCATGTGTTCCTGATACAGCAGTAAGTGGAGCAAGAAGCATCCCATTAGACCAGTGTGTGCTGTAGGAAGTATCCGTAGCTGAGCAGTGTGGGGAGTAGGATAGCTACAGTAGAGTATATGTGGAGTGGAAGTATCCATGAAGAGCAGTGTGTGGAGGAGGAAGTGTCCCTGGTAAGCACTGAATAGAACATGGAGTATCCTGGTAAGAGCAGTGAGGAGAGGGATGTGTCCAGGTAGACCAGTGTGTGATGTGGGAAGTATTCTGGGTGGAACAGGTTGTAGAGTAGGGAGAATAGGAAGTATATCGGTAGAGCTGCGTGTGAAGTAGGAAGCATCCCAGTGGAACACTGTGTGGAGTAGAAAGTATCTGCCATAGAGCAGATTGTGGATTAGAAAGTGTCCTGGGAGGGCAGTTTGTGGAGTAGGAAGCATGCTTAGTAGAGCAGTGTGTGGCATAGGAAGAATTCTGGGTAGAGCAGTTTGTGGATGGTGTAGGACAGTAGGTCGGTAGACTGTATGAGGTGAGTCATGTGTGAGTGGGAAGAATACTGGGTATGCAGTGTACAGAGGCCTATAGAGCAGTGGGGAAAGTAGGAAGTATCCTTGGTATAACACTGTGCGTGAAAAGAAGATATCTCCGAGTAGAGCACTGTCTAGTGGGAAGAATTCGTGCAGAGTAGCGTGTGCAATCAAGAAGTATCCTTGGGTAGAGCACTGACTGATAGGAACTATCTCTATAGAAGGGTATGTGCTATATGGAAATATCTCCAGGTAGAGCATTGTCTTAGTAGGAAGTCTCCCAAAAGAGTACTGTGTAGAGTAGAAAGTATTCCAGTAGAGCCAAGTACAGAGTAGGAAATATCTCCCGTAGAGTGGTGTGTGTGGGATAGGAAGTATCCCGGTAGAGCAGGGTGGAGAGTTGGAAGAGTTTCAGTAGAACAATGTGTGGAGAATGGTGTGTGGAAACCTTGGGAGATGGAGACCATGCATTGGAGAGGCTGCTGTCGACCCCCAGTCTGTGGTGTGAGTAAAAATTGCCTTGTCAGAAATGTGGATTGTTACCTCTCCCAGGACGCGCTTTCTCTAAGTCTGGGTTAGGATCCAGGGATCTCATTTTACCACCCAGGCCAGAAATTGATGCAGAGGTGGAGAAAAACTGATTTAGGGGCTATTGGACAGGGGGATGCCTTAGTGGGGTCTTGCTTGGCTCTGAATGTTGGGTGAATAACAAGAGGAATGGGCTGAGCATGACTGGTCAGAGGCACTTGGATTGGATTCCACAGCTCACCCTTACTCCCAGGGTGGATTTGTTGGTGAGGAAATAAGAGGTTAGAATAGTCAGGTGTCAGGGAGGGAGTATGGAGCCGGAGGAACACTCTTGGCTAGAAGGTAATGGTAGGAGCCTATATTGTAGGGTCCATCCTTCTTCCTGAAAGACCTCAACTGAGGTATGTCCTGCTGTACTGTTAGTATTTTTGTTTATTCTTTACTTTCTCTCTCCCCTCTGAACTGTTGAGTTTATCAATTGAAAACAAATTATGGATACATGGAGCCTTATTGTAGAAGATGCTAGACTCGCTGTGCTGCCCACCAGCCATGTGTGGTTATTTAAGTTTCAATTAATTGAAATGAAATAAAATTAAAAATTGAGCTGGTGTAGCTCAGTAGCTCAGTTGATTGAGTGCAGGCTGCGAACCAAAGGGTTGTGGGTTTAATTCCCAGTCAGGGCACCTGGGTCCCCGGTGGGGGCCACATGAGAGGCAACCACACATTGATGTTTCTCTCCCTCTCTTTCTCCCTCCCCTCCCCTCTCTCTAAAAAATAAAATAAAACCTTTAAAAATTTTTGAATTTCTCAGTTGCAATAGCCACATTTCAGGCGCTCAAGAGCCTTACGTGGCCAGTGGCTACCATGTCGGACAGCGCAGTTATAGAACAATTCCACAATCACAGAAAGTCCTATTGCACAGCACCATTCTAGGGAATGGAGAGGGATTCAATGAAAGGTTGTCCAAAGGGTGAGGAAATCTGATCATGAGTTGGGAGCAGAGGGTCTTCGTTATAGGGTTATAAGTGCAAATGTGTCATTCAGGAGATCCAAAGTCTAAGCCTTTGCCCTGCCCCTTCCCTTCCTCCACCCAAACTTCAGCCTCTTCCCATAATAACTACGCAGTGTGTTTCAGTTCTCCTGAATGACTTAGTTTCTTCTGTTTCAGAGAACATTTACAAAAACACTTTAATTTGAGTTCCATAACAAAAAAACTGTTACTCTAGGCTTATTTTGCAAAGAATACTTTTGCATATATTCTCCATTTCTGTTTAATATTCTTTGCTATTTTTGCAGGTAAGAGTTGAAGGTGAGAAGGAATTAAGCCATTACTTTTTAGTTCATTCATTTATTATTAAGCAGTTTCCCTTCCTTTTCCCTTACCCTACTTTTTATATGTCAGAACAGAGTGTCTTAGGCATCCAGATGGGAGTCTTCGCTGTGTTTCACGACCATAAGTCACAAAGTAAATTAATTAACACAAATCAACTTTTTTTAATAGGTGAGGAACAAAGTATAACAGAAACAGATGCCTTCTATAAAAGGTAAAGATATGCTCTTTTCTAATAAAAGTCTCTTCCTATGGAGGTCATGCTCAGATTATAAAAATCAAAGCAAGAAAGGGACCGGGAACTGGAAGGTGGAACTGAGTATGTCAGGTTCTAGCATTTGGAGAGTTAATTTGAAGATAATACACATTATTTCCTGCCCTGGTTGTGAAAGGACCCAGAGTGATGTTCAAAATATTTAAGGGTTGGTGTGGTGCGGGCCCTAGCGCTAGAGGTGGGCCCTGGGCAGGCCATTGCCCTTGGTGGCCAGATCCTGGAGACTTGGGGGAGAGATAACCCTGGAGGTGGATTGCGGGTGGGTGCTCACGATGGCTGCTGTTTACCAGCTGGCAGAGGAATATTTCAGGGCTGTCCTTGCTAGCATGGCAAGAGGCTTCCCTGGTGCACCCCAGCACCGGGGCAGCCTGGCAGAGGAGGAGGAAGCAGCAGGCCTCTCTGGGCTGTGAGGAGCTCATCGGTTAATATGACTTACACTGATTGTTGTTTAAATTTTTCATTAACAGTGAAATGCTTGATCCAGCAGAAAAGTACAAAATGGACCACAAGAGAAGAGGACTTGCATTAATCTTCAATCATGAGAGGTTCTTCTGGCACTTAACACTGCCGGAGAGGCGGGGCACCAACGCTGACAGGGACAATCTCATGCGCAGGTAGTAGTTTTATCTGCAGGTCAAGGTGATGAGATGTTTAAGGGATAACTGCTTATGGAAGCTTGTCTATGCTGAAGAAATAACAGAGCAAGAGTATTTGAGGTTGAGCCTCAGTTGGGCACAGCCTCTACCCCTAAGAACTTGCCTGAGTTTTCTTCCTAACCCTGTTCTATTCAGTGTTAACGAGCTCTGTATTGTTACAGAGATGCAGTTGACTTGAAAACTCAGGGGTTAGGAGTGCTGACTGCCCACACAGTCAGAAATCCACGTCTAACTTTTGACTCCTCCAAACCTAAGTTGTCCTTCAGTATCCACAGGGGGTCGGTTCCAGGACCCCTTTGGATACCAAAATGTACAGATGCTCAAGTCCCTTGTATAAAATGGTGTAGAATGTAGATCAGCTCATAGTCAGCCCTCTGCATCCGTGGACTCTCAAACCACAGATCGAAAACAGTACAGATAGTTATTGAAAAAAATCTGCGTAACCTGCATCCTCGCAGTTCAAACTCTTGTTCAAGGGTCACCTGATTTGCATAGTAGACCCAATATTCAAGCTTGAGTCAGTCATCATTACTAGTCAGTCCTTTCTTATCATGGGTGATCCGGGAAAACCATCATTGTCATATTTGACTTTTCTTTCCCCCTAAAGAAAAGAGAACTTCTGTGTTACAAAAGCATATAAATTCCTCAAGTAGGGTATGTGACAGCTTTCAGTAACTTATAAGCTAATACACAATTTAATCTGTCACCAGGTTGTCAGATCTAGGGTTTGAAGTGAAATGTTTTAATGATCTTAAAGCAGAAGAACTGTTGCTCACAATTCATGGGGGTGAGTAGTTTTCCTGTTCATTTTCCTCTGATGGGATTGAGTATTTTAATTATCCTATCTGAAAAGACAGGTCCAAATAATTAATTGTGCTATAAAAAGTCTTACCAGTCAGTTTGGTGTGGGTTAGAGGTTTTTGGTTGTGCCTGTCTGCTTATATGTTGCCCACCAGGTTTAGAGACCCTTGCAAAGTATTATGCCTCCAAAGTGTATAGTTAGCATACCACGAGTTATAGCCCATTATTCTAGAAATGAATGAAATGACCTTTTCATTTGGCAATTAAAAGTCTGAAATGCAAACGCTACATATGCTGGGCAGTGATTTTTTTAATTGACTCCTTCCACATCCAAGTTTTTTTTTTTTACTTACTTTAAAATACTGCTGTTTTACATACATTATCTCTTAATTTCTACATCACTATGCAGTAGGTATTTTAACAATTTATATTTATCATAATAATCACTGCATGTCATGGATTTTCAAGTCTTTTGCCAATGGACTATTATACTATTTATGTAATTTAAACTTTCTTCAGAGCTCTTTTTTTAGGTATAATTGCTATATAACATACTAGTTTCAGGTATACAACATAATTGCGAAATGTCTAGTGCCCCACAAGTCTAGTTACCACCCTTTACCATACATAGTTACCGCATTTTTTTCTTGTGATAAAGACTTTTTTCTAAAAAATTTAATCCTGAAAGAGGATTTACTCTCTTAGCAATTTTCAAGTGTGCAATACGGCATTATTAACTGTCATTCCCAGGCTGTACGTGACATCCCCATGACTTGTTTTATATCTGGAGGTTTGTACCTTTTGACCCCTTCACCCATCTTGCCCTCTTCTACCCTCCTGCTTCCTCTGGCAACTGCAATCTGTGCTTCGTGTCTGTGAGCTTGGTTTTTTGTTTAGTTGGTTGGTTGGAATTTTGAGATTTCAAATATAAGTGAAATAATGTGGTATTGTCTTTCTCTGATTTATTTCACTGAGCATAATACCCTGTAGCTCCATACATATTGTTGCAATGGTAAGATTTTATTCATTTTTATGATTGAATAACATTCCATTGCACATGTATACACCACAATTTCTTTATCCATCCAGCCGTCGATGGCCACTTACATTGTTTACGTGTGTAAGTTGTTATAAGTAATGCTGCATGAACACAGAGGTGCATGTGTGTCTTTGCAAGTTTGTGTTTTCAACTTCTCTGGATAAATACCCAAACATGGAATTGCTGGATCACATGGTAGTTCTATTTTTAATTTTTTGAGGAACCTCCACACCAGCACTCTTTTTCAGTCTGTTTATCATTTTAACTTTAACTGGTTGCTTACCAAGTTTTTTATTTTGCTTGCTCATAAGCTTTTGAGGACATCAGTCTCATGTCTTAACACTCTTTTGGAAGCTCCAACTGCTGTACACACATGTTAAAGGCGCCGCATTCATTGCAGGTGCAGCAACACCCAGGGATTTGTTAGGTAGCAGTTTCCGGGTCTCTCCAGGCTACTCTGAGAAGCTTTCTGCTGATTCCAGAAAACTTTTACTGCCAAAATGACTTGGATGTTGAAGGGGGTTCCTCATAATATCCCTTTATGTTTTACATGTCATTTTTCTGTGTTTTAGAAAAACTAACGAAATCTGTTCAAACTCTCTTACTTTGAACTTTAATAGTTTTGATTTAAAAAACATCATATACAGTATGGTATAAATTATTTGACTAAAATAAGTTGTGTTTCACTACAGACATTTTACATTTATTATAAGAATAACCAATGTTCTCCCTCCCTCAATAATATGTATAACTTTACTATTAGTCAACAGAATTTTAATACGCAGATAATAAGCATCTTATTTTCATTTCTGTATGAATTTTTGGGGCCTTTATAGCATCAACCTCTAGCCATCTAGATGCCGATTGCTTTTTGTGTGTTTTCCTGAGTCATGGCGAAGGCAATCACATTTATGCATATGATGCCAAAATTGAAATTCAGACACTGACTGGCTTGTTCAAAGGAGACAAGTGTCAGAGCCTGGTTGGAAAACCCAAGATATTTATTATTCAGGTAAGACTGATGATGTTATAATCTTAATTATAAAGCCCAGGGTCTGTACATGTGATCATTAACAACTAAATCTAATTTCAAAAGTAACTTTCTCTAGTACTAGAAAGGCCTTTTTAGATTTCTAGCAATTTGAATTGTTAGTAGTAATTCTTTTACCGTAGAGAATAAAGATTCTTGGTGTCTTCATTGCCAGAGTTGACATTTGAAATGACTCAAAATTATTATACCAGTGCGCTACGGTATGGCCCAGCATGGTGTCAAGGTGGAGCCACCAGAGGAAGTCCCTGCTGAGTGGGGAGTACAGCCCCAGGCTGCTGGCCCAGGCTGGGGAGGGTTCTCTGGGACCTGGAGAGTGTGAAAGCCAGTGGGAAGGATGCAGGCATGGAGAGTGCTAGTCCTAGCTTGCTTCATCCTTTCATATCCTCCCTTAAACGAAGATGCTCTTTCCCCCTGCTAAATTGGTATTGGGATAAAAATATCTTTACATCTAACTAATATCACCTAGTACAGCATAAAAAGTTTGAACAAAAAAGAAAATTCCTGATGTTCCGATATGGGAGTTCGGTATTTCCATGAACGGTATAGAGCACCACGACCACATTCCACTTCCTGCTGGAGAACATTAAGGGGAAGGAAGTAGGGGGTCTACAAGAAAAGTTACGAATAATTTCGTGGTCTCTTGTTTGGACAAGTACACTGGGCTGTCTGTGGGATATGCTGTGGAGGGACAGGTCTGGGACCTACGAGGGGCAGCCTGGGTTGGGGAAGTAACTTTGAGAGTAGTGAGGAGAGGGATGGTAACGGAGCCATGGGAGCGAATGGGTTTTCCCATGGCAAGTGGAGCCTGAACAATGAGTGTAAAACAGAACTGAGGGACACCGGTGAGGAATGAGCAGAGGAAAGATGCTGAGGAGGGTGGCCCAGAGAAGTAGAAAAATGACATGATTGCATCATGAAAAAGGGAGGGGCCAACACTGTCAAAGACAGAGGATTGGAAGTTACTAATGAGCCCCTCTGGAGGATAGCCACAAGGGAGGAAGATGTTTTGCTGTTATTTCTCTGCCTCAGACTCTTCACCTTTGAGATGGGATAAGATAGCACCGCCCCATGGAGTGGTTCTGAGGATAAATGAGCTGGCCTGCAAATGAAAATCACTAAGAACAGTGCTTAGCACATGGCAAGCCCTCAAGGGCTGGCTCTTATTCTTATTGCAATTGATTTGGTCAATGACAGCATCAAGTTCCAGGCGTTGTATCTTATATTTAGGAAGACAGCAGAAAATAAAGTCTGAAAATAAGCCTGATAATTCTTTTTTTACAAAATATATTTTATTGATGATACTATTATAGTTGTCCCAATTTTCCCCCTTTGCTCCCCTCTGCCCGGTAACCCCCTTCCCTCCAACAGTCCCACATCCTTCATTCATGTCCATGGGTTGTGCATGTAAGTTCTTTGGCATCTCCATTTCCTATACCATTCTTAACCTCCTCCTGTCTATTTTGTACCTACCAATTATGCTTCTTACTCCCTGTACCTTTTTCCCCATTCTCTCCTTTCCCCACCCCAGCTGATAACTCTGCAAATGATCTCCATATCTATGATTCTGTTCCTGTTATGATTGTTTGCTTAGTTCATTTTTTGAGAATCAATTGTTGATAGTCGTGAGTTGTCATTTTACTGTTCATAGTTTTTGATCTTCTTTTTCTTAAATAAGTCCCTTTAACATTTCATGTAATAATAGTTTGGTGATGATGAACCATTAGCTTCTTTAGCTTTACCTTGTCTGGGAAGCACTTTATCTGCCCTTCCATTCTAAATGATAGCTTTGCTGGATAGAGTAATCTAGGTTGTAGGTTGTTGCTTTTCATCACTTTGAATACTTCTTGCCAGTCCCTTGTAGCCTACAAAGTTTCTTTTGAGAAATCAGCTGATAGTCTTAGGGAAACTCCTTTGTAGGTAAGTCTGCTTTTCTCTTGCTGCTTTTAAGATTCTCTTTATCTTTAACCTTTAACATTTCAATTATGATGTGTCTTGGTGTGGTCCTCTTTGGGTCCAAATTGTTTAGGACTCTCTGTGCTTCCTGGGCGTGTATGTTTATTTCCTTTGCCAGATTAGGGAAGTTTTCTTTCATTATTCTTTTTCTTTTTTTTAAAGGTTTTATTTATTTATTTTTAGAGAGGGAAAGGGAAGGAGAAAGGGAGAGAAACATCAATGTGCGGTTGCCTCTCACCCACCCCCTACTGGAAACCTGGTCCACAACCCAGGCATATGTCCTAGACTGGGACTCAAACCCATGACCCTTTGGTTTGCAGGCTGGCACTCAATCCATTGAGCCACACAAGCCAGGACTCTTATTATTTTTTCAAATAATTTTTCAACTTCTTGCTCAGCCTCTTCTCGTTCTGGTACCCCTATGATTTAGATGTTAGTACATTTGGAGATGGTCCAGAAGCTTTTTATCCTATCCTCATATTTTTTTTTTAATTTTTGTTTCTTCTTGCTGTTCTGGTTGAATGCTTATTTCTTCCTTATGTTCAAAATCATTGATTTGAATCCTGGCTTCCTCCTCTTCACTATTGGTTACCTGTAGATTTTTCTTAATTTCACTTAGTGTAACCTTCATTTCTTCCTTTATGTTGTTGCCATACTCAAAGAGTTCTCTGAGCATCCTGATCACCAGTGTTTTGAACTCTGCATTTGATAGGTTGATTATCTCCATTTTGTTTAGTTCTTTTTCTGTTCTTTGTTCTGTTCTTTCATTTGTGCCTTATTTCTTTGTTTCCTCAATTTGGCAGCCTCCCTGTGTTTGATTCTGTGTTTTAGGTAGAGCTGCTTTGACTCTTTGTATTAATAACATGGCCTATTGTAGAAATCAACCATGAATTGTGTGGGGTGGAGCCTTAGGTAAATGCCAGGGTGGGGCAACCTGCTTCACCACTTTGTGGCTCTGTGGCGGGGGGCAGGGCTTGGAGAGGGGACAGTGCTACTGCCTGGCTTCTGGAGGTTTGCCTGGCACTCGCCCCATTTCCAGTCTCTCTATGCCCTTCTAGCTGTTGCCCTGGTGCTGAATCCCAGAGGGGTTGGGTTTCTGTACACTCTAAGACCATGCGAGCCCTTTAAGCAGAATCTCATGAAAATCAGGCAGTTTCTTCCACCACCCTAACCCCCACTGGTTTTTACAGGCAGAAGTTTTGGGGATTTATCTTCCCAGTGCTGGAACCCTGGGCTGTGTGGTCTGGCCTAGATCTGGGATTGTTCTCTCCCAAGGTATCCCTCCTGATTTTTATTCACCACACATGAATTTGGGACCACCCACCTTCAAGTCTCCACCCCTCCTACCTGTCTGGATGAATGTGGCTTTTTTAAGTCCTTGTTGTCAGACTTCCATGCAGTTTGATTTTCTGACAGTTCTGGGTGTTGTTTGTTTTGAGTTTTAGTTGTAATTCTCTCTGTGGTTGCGTGAGGAGAGGGAGAGAGAGAGAAATATCAGTGTATGGTTGCTTCTCATGCATCCCCTGCTGGGAACTGGCCTGCAACCCAGGCATGTGCCCTGACTGGGAATCGAACCTCGATCCTTTGGTTCGCAGGCCCGCGCTCAGTCTACTGAGCTACACCAGCCAGGGCCAAATACTATAGCTTTTTAAAAGAAAGGGTGACTCTTGGTGCTATGATATCATTTATCTATAAGGAATTTTTAAATCACAGAAGCTTTGTCCCCTATGGTGTACCTTTCAAACAACAGAATTTAGTGTACAGTTGAGGATGCCAACATTTTTAAAACATTGAAAGAAAATGTAAGTAGGAAAACTGTCAGCTTTCGTCTACTCTTAACCTGAATGCTTCATTCTTGAAGTGCCTATAAACTGGCTTCTGTGGATGTTAACACAAAGGTGTACTGAATTATACATCTGCTGTAAGCGTTAAGCGTCAGGAAGAAAAGAGTAGGTAAGTAAAGGAGGTGGCTTTTCTCTTGTCTCGTAGGCTTGTCGGGGGAGCCAGCATGACGTGCCAGTCATTCCTTTGGATGTTGTGGATCATTGCACAAACAAGCCAGAGGCCAACGTCACCGAGGTAGACGCAGCCTCAGTTTACACGCTGCCTGCTGGAGCGGACTTCCTCATGTGCTACTCTGTTGCAGAAGGTGTGTGGGTGTCCAATACAAACATGGGATGGGCTTTCCCAGCCAAATTCCTGTAGGTTTCACCTGGGCTCGATGTGGAGCCGGTCTTTCTGTTAGGACATGGTGATTTGGTCCAGAAGTTCACAGGCTTAGCATAGATTCCTTGGATCACACAGCACAGAGAGAAACATGAAGATGTGAAAATACCTTATAGAGAAATCACCCCTGAGAACTAAAAGTTTAAAAACTACAAGTCTAATTGTACTGAATATTAGCAGCCTGCTAGGAATTACTGATGGTGATAGTGTCATCATTGTCATACTCATGGGAAGCTTTGTTGAAAAATATTTGATGATGATTGTTCTTTGTTTTTTTTGCAGTAAGTAATTGTACATTTTCATTCTTTTTAATCTCTTCTCAAAATCATTACTTGGTACTATTATCTTATCTTAGAAACTTTTAGGTAATGGAGAAAACTGAATAAAATTAACCCCATTTTTATTGAACTATATAGAATTAATCCCTTTTCCCATGACAATAGTCAACCAAAGAAAATGTGGAAACTGTATCTAGCCT
This sequence comes from Glossophaga mutica, assembly GCA_039655065.1. Classification (NCBI taxonomy): domain Eukaryota; kingdom Metazoa; phylum Chordata; class Mammalia; order Chiroptera; family Phyllostomidae; genus Glossophaga; species Glossophaga mutica. The sequence continues at coordinate 146,877,766 of CM077303.1, read as the reverse complement.
ACACCTTAGTCTTCTCCAAGGTTTTATGAGAGCTTACAGTTCTGTAACAGTGAATTATACAGGTGTTTCTAGTCACAGTAACTGAAAGCCAGAAAACTCCACTGTCCTTTTTCCTCCTGTCTTTTTAGGTTACTATTCCCATCGGGAAACTGTGAATGGCTCTTGGTACATTCAAGATTTGTGTGAGATGCTGAGAAAATTCGGCTCCTCCTTAGAGTTCACAGAAGTCCTCACGCTGGTGAACAGGAAAGTTTCTCAGCGCCGAGTGGATTTTTGCAAAGACGTCAGTGCAATTGGAAAGAAGCAGGTCCCCTGCTTTGCCTCGATGTTAACGAAAAAGCTGCATTTCTTTCCAAAATCATAATAAGGCTATTTTGTTAGATGTATTTGTATTCAAAATAGATTTCCCTTTTTTTTAAGCAATATAAATAAGTATCACTAGATTAAAACTTTATGGTATAGCAATTTAAAATGTTCTAAGTTTTAATGAGAGAACTTTTTTTAAAAAGGTTCACATTGGACACAGCAAAAGAGTTTGATAGATGTAGAAACAAAATCCTCAGGGAATTACTATTAAAAAAAATCCATAAGCATTTTAATACTTGATTTTTGTAAGTTGTGAGATTATGGTAAATATCTGGCTGATTTAACTTGTATTTTGTAAAATTTTTAATAAAAGTTTTTTAAACCCAAGAATTAGTTTTCCTTTTATAATTAATGTTTTATCAAATTTTTCTAATTCACATCTTTATGCATTTATGTGATTTACAGACTTGTTTTTGTCATAAAATAAAGAAACCAAAGAAAATGTGGAATTGTCTACATATGAATTGTCATTTTCATACAACTTTAACTCTGACTTAAAATAATCAGCCTTTAAAAATTATTACATGGCATCCCAAGGAAGAAATAGAACAGTTCATTCTTCACCCAATAGGCAAAATTTCATTCTGCCAGGATCTTCCACGTTAGGTCGCTGCTCGGCGCCCAGCGGCCATCACGCCCACTCTCAGACTGTCCTTTCATGGAAAAGTAGGTTCTACTTGTAAGGCCGTGGCAGGGGCTCTGCTGCCGGTGGAACACTTTACCTTCCTTAAACTCTCCACATATGTCACCATTGCCAAGCCTCTACCTTCAAGAACTAATGATGACAAAAAGTGTCCCATTCAACTTTGAAACATTGGCCTGAACTTGTAGGCAGAGGTTTTACAGTTCTGGTGAACTAAGAGAAATTAGCTGATGTTGTTAAAAAGCTCTAGAAAGGACTTCTGCCCAAGATGGAGGCGTAGGCGGACACACTGCCTCCTCTCACAACCAAAATTAAGGACAACAAATATTTAGAAACAAGAAAACAACCAGAACTTAAAGAAAAATTGAACTGTATGGAAGTCCAACAACCATTCACCCGGACCGGTAAGAGGGACGGAGTCAAGGCAGGAGAAAGTGGAGGTGCGGACCCAGGCACGCAGGCAGCAGCGGCTGGCAGTTTCCAGGTGTGCAGGCAGCCAGCCGACCCTGAACATGGGGTGGCAACCGTGCAGACCCAGTGAGGCTGCGCAAGGCGGCTAGGTGGTCCCACATTCACGCACAGATAATCCAGGCGAAGGGGAAGCGGCGGAAGCGGAGCAGGTGCCATTGTTCCCTCTCAGACCCTGCCCCCACATACAGTGTCACAACTCAGCAACTGGGCTGCCCCGCCCTGGGGAACACCTAAGTCTCTGCCCCTCACTATGTAACAGTCACGACCAGACCAAAAAAACAAACAAAAAACAACAACGAAAAACCAAAAATGGTTCAAACCGGAGAACAAATCAAAGCCCCAGAGCCAGTTCCTCTAAGTGACCAAGAGATAGCCAACCTATCAGATGCAAAGTTCAAAGCCCTGGTTATCAGGATGCTCACAGAATTGGTTGATTTTGCTCACAAATTAGATGAAAAAATGCAGGCTACAATACATGAAATGAAGGAAAACGCACAGGGAACCTATAGAGATGGGAGGAAAACTGGGACTCAAATCAATGGAGTGGACCAGAAAGAAGAAACTAACAACCAAACAGAAAACAAGGAAGAAACAAGAATTCAAAAAAATGAGAGGCTTAGGAACCTCTGAGACATCTTTAAACGTCCCAACATCCAAATTATTGGGGTACCAGAAGAAGAAGAGCAACAAGTGGAAAACTTCTTTGAACAAATAAGAAAGGAGAACTTCCCCAATCTGGCAAAGGAAATAGACTACCAGGAAGTCCAGGAAGCTCAGAGTCCCAAAGAAGTTAGACCCAAGGAGGAACACACCAAGGCACATCGTAATTACATTAGCCAAGATTCAAATGAAGGAGAGAATTCTAGAAGCAGCAAGGGATAAGGGGACAGTCACCTACAAAGGAGTTCCCATCAGACTGTCAGCTGATTTCTCAAAAGAGACTTTACAGGCCAGAAGGGGCTGGAAAGAAGTATTTGAAGTCTTGAAAGGCAAGGACCTATATCCAAAATTGCTCTATCCAGCAAAGCTTTCATTTAGAATGGAAGGGCAGATAAAGCGCTTCTCAGATAAGGTCAAGTTCAAGGAGTTCATCATCACCAAGCCCTTATTATATAAAATGTTAAAGAGACTTATCTAAGAAAAAGAAGATAAAAAATATGACAGTGAAGACAGCAAACTCACAGCCATTAACAACCACACCTAAAACAAAAGCAAACTAAGCAAACAACTAGAAGAGGAACAGAACCACAGAAATGGAGATCATATGGAGGGTCAGCAACAGAGGAATGGGAAGAGGAGAAAGGGGGAAAAGGTACAGAGAATAAGTAGCATAGAAGGTGGGTAGAAAATAGGGGGAGGGCAAGAATAGTGTGGGAAATGTAGAAGCTAAAGAACTTATGACACATGGACATGAACTAAAGAGGGGGAATGTGGGTGGGAGGGGGGTGCAGGGGAATGAAGGTGAGGGAAATGGGACAACTGTAATAGCATAATCAATAAAATATATTTTTAAAAAAGCTCTAGTAAAAGTTTTTTTTTCTTTGTTGTCAGTCAAAGGGTGTATTTGAATAAAATCCTCTTGTTCAGATGTAGTGACCTTGCTATCTACAAATCTGGGCACTGAAATGACATCATATCTGAGACTGGAAGCAATGGGGACACAATTGAATCCTGTATAAAACAGGCATCTCAGAATAATACAATCCTTTTGTAATGAAATTAACATGGAGTGTGTTTGAATTCCTTTGTTTTCAATCCATTTGCACTTACAGCTTGGAACATGAGTACAAAGATCATATGCTGTTTGTTTTAAAATCACAGATCTCTAAAGTTTCAACGTAAATGACATGTGCCACTTGAAGAAACTACGTTTTAAGTCTTAAAAAGGTCAGAGTGTCCTACCTATTATTGCTGAGTTGTTGTCCCCTCAGTACTCAGAAATCAGTTTGTCATAAAGTACAGTGTGACACACAGCTCCCTCTCTGAAGAATAAGAATTAAACTTATTTTACTTTGTGAAGTGGGAAGATATAAATCAAAGGAAGCTATCTTTACTGAGAATTCGTATTTCACGTGACTAATTTTCTGAAGCTCTCAGAATATAGGAGTATTTTTTGATACTTGTCTAGTTCAGGGGTCAGCAAAATTCTGCAGAGCCAGACAGTAAATATGTTAGGCTTAGTGGGCTACACGGTCCCTATTACAACCAGTCAGCTCTGCTGCTGTAGTGCGAAAACAGCTGTGGTCAATACATAAATGAGCATAGTTGTGTTTCAATAAAATTTCATTTACAAAAGGAAGCACAGGTAACAGTTTGCCAGCTCCTGCTCTAGTTTTCCCCATCTTCCTGGGGTTTCCTTTATTTTTTTAAATCATATTTTATTGTTTCTGCTATTACAGTTGTCCTGATTTTTCTCCCTTAGCCCTCCTCCACCCTGCACCCCCACTCCCTCAGGCAATTCCTCCACCATTGTTCATGTCCATGGATCATGAGTATAAGTTCTTTGGCTTCTCCATTTCCTATACTGTACTTTACATCCCCATGATTATTCTGTAACTACCTATTTGAACTTCTTAATTCCCTCACCTCTTCACAAGCCCCTCCCACCTGGCAACCATCAAAATGCTCTCCATATCCATGATTCTGTCTCTGTTCTTGTTTGCTGTTTGTTTTTTTAGATTCAATTGTTGATAGATATGTATTTATTACCATTTTATTGTTCATAATTTTGATATTTTTCTTAAATAAGTCCCTTTAACATTTCATACAACAATGGCTTGGTGATGATGAACTCCTTTAGATTTTTTCTTGTCTGGGAAGCTCTTTATCTGCCCTGTGATTCTAAATGATAGCTTTGCTGGGTAGAGCAATCTTGGCTGTAGGTGCCTGCTTTTTATGACTTTGAATATTTCTTGCCAGTCCCTTCTAGCCTGAAAAGTTTCTTTTGAAAAATCAGCTGACAGTCTTATGGGAACTCCTCTGTAGGTAATTAACTGCCTTTCTCTTGCTACTTTTAAGATTCTCTCTTTATCTTTAACCTTTGGTATTTTAATTATGATGTGTCTTGGAGTGGGCCTGTTTTCACTCATCTTCTTTGGGACTTTCTGTGCTTTTTGGACTTGCATGTCTGTTTCTTTCACCAAATTAGGGATGTTTTCTGTCATTATTTTTTTGAATAGATTTCCAATTTCTTCTTCTTTCTCTTCTCCTGGTACCCGTATGATGCAAATGTTGGATGTTTAAAGTCGTCCCAGAGACTGCTTATACTATCCTCATTTTGGGGGATTCTCTTTTCTTCTTGTTCTGATTGCGTGTTTTTGTTTTTTTGTTTTGTTTTCTGTTACGTTCCAAATTATTGATTTGATTCTTGGTTTCATCCATTGTACTGTTGTTTCCCTGTAAATTGTTCTTTATTTCAATTAGTGTATCCTTCATTTGTGACTGGGTCTGTTTTATGTTGTTGAGGTCCTCACTAAGTTCCTTGAGCATCTTTATAACCAGTGTTTTGAGCCTTGCATCTGATAGATTGCTTATCTCCATTTCATTTAGCTTTTTTCCTGGAGCTTTGATCTGTTCTTTCATTTGGGCCATGTTTCTGTCTCCTCATTTTGGCAGCCTCCTGTGTTTGTTTCGATGTATGAGGAAGAACAGCTATGACTCCCTGTCTTGGTAGTATGGCCTAATGTAGTAGGTGTCCTGTAGGGTCCAGTGACACACCCTCCCCTATCACTGAAGCTGGGTACTTGAGGGACGCCCTTCATGTGGGCTGAGTACACCTTTCTCTTGTAGTTGAACCTTAACTGCTGTTGACAGATCAATGTGAGGGAGTTACCCAGGCCTGTCAGCTGCAAGGACTGGCTGTGACCACTTACCACCAACCTCTGCCCTTCCATGGAGGATCAGCTGTGCAGGGGCAGGGTGGTGGTACTCTGACGTGGTCTGTAGCTGTCCACCAGGTATGCAGGCTCTGGAATTTCCCAGGCAGTGCAGGGCACGTTCAGCCCTCACTTGTGTTTTGCCGGAAGCCACCCTTCCTGAGCTATAAAGCAATCTGAGATAGCTGCTACGGTGCTGGGCTTGGAGATTCCCTGGTGAAGCCAAGCTATGAATCTAGGCTGGCTGCTGCTAGTGCCAGGCGAGGGGCTCACTGAGGTTAGCTGCTGCTTGTTTGAGAGGATTTAGGAATTTGTGAAGCATGAGGCAAGAACAGCCATTCATACAGAAAAGCAGCTTGTATGGGTCTGTAAGTTGGGTGGGGCAGAGTCTCTGGGGATCTCCAAAGCGGGTCAAACACTTTAGCCAGGTTGATGGCACTAGCTTGCAGGCTCCGGTGGGGGGAGAGTTTAGAAAAGGGACAATGACTTCTGCTTGCCTTGATGCTAGACACTTCCGTTTCTCCGTGTACCACTGGTGCTCTTCAAGCTGCCACCTCGGTGCTGGAGCTCAGATGGAGTGAGTCTGAGGAGGTAAGTCCGTGCATAGGTTGTTTAAGAGGAACTGCTTGCAGCAGTTTCTTCCACTATCTCAATCCCTGATGGTTTTTGCAGCCAAGCGTTGTAGGGACTTATCTACCTGATATTGGATCCTTGGCTGGGATTCCTTGCTCCCAAGATATCCCTCCCAAATCTTTATCTGCCACACATGGGTGTGGGACCAGTCTGTTTTGCATCTGCACCCTTCCTACCGGTCTGGATGGATGTGGTTTCTTTAATTCCATTGTTGTCAGACTTCCACTCAACTTGATTTCTGATGGTTCTGAGTGATGGTTGTTCTATATTTTACTTGTAATTTTGATGTGGTTGTGTGAAGAGGTGAGCCATATCTGCCTATGCTGCCATCTTGACGGGAAATCCCCAGATTATCCTTTAGAGCAGGGGTGTCAAACTCATTTTCAATGGGGGCCAAATCAGCCTCGCCGTTGCCTTCAAAGGGCCAAATGTAATTTTAGGACCGTATAAATGTAACTACTCCTTAACTAGGGGCAAGGAGCTCAGCAATGCCACCAGGAAGAAACAAGGTGCCAGGCAAGATATAACAAGGTAGGGGGCCGGATTTGGCCTGGGGGCCTTGTGTTTGCCACTGATGCTTTAGACTGTGTGCAAGAATCCAGTAGCCATGCTTTCCGAGACTAGACTATCCCCAGCTCTGTACCTGGAAGTGCATAGGCCTTTTCCCTATCTTTTTTGGGTACCTAGTATGAGCCAGGTATTCTTGGCACTTTGACAGGTGCATCACTTTATTCACATGAAAGTCAATGGTATTATAACTATTTTGATGAGGTCAGGTTAACTGCCTAGTATCTTCAGCTCGTAAATTTCAGAACCTGCCTGACCCCAAACTCCACATACTTTCTATCCCAAACTTGATTTACTTTGAAGTCTTCTATGTTAAATCCAGAATCCCACCTCCATTTTCTGACATCAATCCCCCAGTTCAACCTTCAAGAGATCTTTTCATTGTATGTGCTCAGTTCTGGTTAGAAAAGTATCCCACCAAAACACAGCGAAGAGCCGCTTCTGGCCTCCTCCCACCACTTGTTATATTTTGCCTAACTGAGAAGCCCTTCTTCATTCCAAATTCCACCCAAGAGGCAAGGCCGACCTTTTCTAACTCGTTTCTCTCTTCACTTGAACTGTATGATGGTCTTGTCTCTTCCTGGGGATAGAGTTCCTTAAAGGCAGAAGATGACCTAAGGGCCTGTCGCAATATTGTGATTATACTTGTCTTCGTTCTCACAGCTCCCAGAACCTTTGGAATTTTCTAAGCGCAGAAAGTGATAAAGGTGTTTTGTTATGTAAATGAATGACTTTTGGACCCACCCCAAGGGTGGGGGTTGGTTGCTGGAATAGCCTCCATGAAAACCTGGAGATCAACTTATTTGGCCTTCTAGGGGCGGGCTTTCACACTGGAGAACCAGAAGGCTTCGAGATGCCACTCTCACCGGAAAGCACACAAGCCCAGAGCGGGTCTGCCTCGGGCCCACTAGTAGTGTGTGGGTTTCTTAACTTTGTGCAGGAAAGATTTCACAACACAATCCGAGGTGACTTTGAGAGTGTGTTTATTAAAGCTGGGGACAGTGAAACAAGGGAGGGCTTAGGGAGAAGCAACTAAAGAGCCTAGGCGGGGCTCTGCTTTGGCTGTCTAGGAATGTTATAGGAAGAAGCGAGCCAGGGTGGGCCTCTGCTGTTAGCTCATTGTCAAGTCAGGGAAAAGGTGTCACTGGAGACAGGTTCAAGGGGTAGGCCCAGGATGAGCTGCCGCTGCCCACTGCTCCCCTGGTTATAAGTGGGGTCCTTTAACATCCAGGAGAGAAAAGATGCACGCCTGAGAAGGAGAAAGTCACTGGCAGGCTCCCAAGATTCAGTGCTTGAGCGTTCTTATCTGTTTTTTAAAGGTGGGAAGTTTAGAGGACCATCTCAATAGAATATCAGATCTATTCTCCAGATTTCAACCATCCTTGGGCGGGACTGGCACAAATGGCACTAATTGGATTTCCGCTGTCTATCTCCCTAAGTGGGGTGATTTAAGCTAGTTAACCCTCTGAGTGGGAAGAAGCGCAAACCATTTCCCAAGTGTCTTTGTTTAGGGAAGATAGGATTTTGCTATTTACTATATGGCTGTGAACTGCTTGGCTGTTTAATTGCCTTAGTTTCTCTACTGCACTTGTCTGGGCTTACTAACCTGTCTCATCACCATGCTGGGCTCCAAACTCTGTGAGGACAGAACTCCTTGATGTGGACTTCAACCCATATATCTCTTCATCTGGCTGTTGATGTGTATCCTTTAATATCCTTTTAATAAATTGGTAATTTATTGAATAATTGGGTTTTCCTGAGTTATGTGAGCTGCTCTAGCAAATTAGTCTAACCAGAGGAGGGGTTTGCCAGAACTTCTGATTTATAGCTGCTTGGTCAGAAGCACAGGTGATCATCTGGGCTTGCAACCAGCGTATGAAGCAGAGGGCAGTCTCGTGGGACTCCGCCCTTTTTAACTCATAGAGTCGAATTCCGTCTCCAGGCAGATAGTGTCAGAATTGAGTTGAATTCTCAGAAACCCTGCTTTTGTTAGAGAATTGTTGTGTGGGGAAGTGTGTGCACATGCACTGAAATTGGGGTCTGGGAACTCTTTTCTGTTCTTGTAATACTTGACCTGGTGATATTCATTATAAAAGCGTATTAGTGCATACTCTTAGCTTGGCAATAGAACACTAATATATTGCTAATTCAGAATCTCCGTGTTACAGAGATACTGATACAAACAGCAAGTAATCACTGTGTTGTAGTTAAGGTAGAAGGAAGTCTGAATCTGACTTGACTCAAAGATATACTCTGAAAACACGGGGCGGGGTGTGGGGGGGGCTCCTGTTTGTTTTAAGCACATCCCTGATATCAGGATGCCATCCTTACCCTTGTCAAACGCTGAATTGGTGAAATCTTAGGTAATAGATCAAATACCATTAGTTGGAAATTTATAAAGATCTGTGACCTATAATGAGTTGATGGTTAAATGTTCCAACTATGTGCACTTGGGCAAATTAACCTCTGTAACCCTCAGTTTCCTTATTATTAAATTGGAAAGCTACCAAAAAAATAGTGACCTCAGCCCTGATGGGTGTGGCTCGGTTGGCTGGGTGTTGTTCCACAAGGCAAAAGGTTGTGGGTTTGAATCCTGGTCAGGACACACCCCTGGGTTGTGGGTTTGGTCCCCAATTGGGGTGTGTATGAGAGGCAGCTGATCCATGTTTCTGTCCCACACACCAATGTTTCTCTCCTTCCCTTTCTCCCTCCCTTTCCCTCTCTTTAAAAATAGATAAGTAAAATCTTTTTTAAAAATAGCTACCTCATAGGATTATAGGTAATAAATATGTAAAGCACCTAGTCCAGTATTTGACAACATCTGATAAACAGTATCTATTTCCAGAAACATTAGCTAAGATGAAACATTTCAGATGACATTTTATAACAATTTTAGCTATATTTAATGATAAAAACCTTCCAACTACTATGTATTTAAACAATGAGTGTACAGTGACAAATGGTTATTAGACTTACTGTGATCACTTCATAAGGTATATAAACATTGAAATATGCTCTATACCTGAAACTAGTGTAATATTATATTGTAACTAAAATAAAAACAAATTTTTAAAAAGAAATTAATGACAAGATGATTTCAAATGAGGGCTAGGAACGAGGAATGCCAAGCACACGGACCACTTCCCCTCCCTGCAGGCAGTCAACACCCGACAGGCCGACCAGGACTCAGCCCGAGCGCCCGACTGCGCCAGCGGCCGCTTCGGTTTCGGTGCATGCGGCAAAGCTCCTCCCAGCATCAAACCTCAAGCAGCAGTGAAAATCCACAAACCAAACATCTCAAGTGAGAACTCCCCAGAATATGTGTTTGGCAAGCTTTTTTTTTTTTTTTTATTTATTAACAAAAGATACTGAAACAGTCAAATTCAAATGAACGATGAGACTCAAAAAGTTCCAGTTTCTAAGCTGGAAAATCAACACATGATGGAAAAATTCGCTGACATTTAAAAATGTAAGATTAATTCTTTTCATTGAGTTCCTCTACTTGTGTTGGCAAATACAGAGAGCGACGTAGCCGGTTCAGGGATTCTTTGGCCTGTCAATGAGAAAAAGAAGAAGTCCCTGATCAGAGGGCGGACGACACACGCCAGCACGCCCGCCGGCGAGGAAACGTCTCCCTAGGCAGTCCGTACTCTAAGCTGCCAGTTGGCAAATGCCGGGATGTCTCGATTTAATGGATCCTTTCTTAAAAGGTGAGTGTAAAGTTTCTAATACATCCTTATAGTCCTTGCTATGTTAGTTTCCCCCTTTATAATGGTTTTTCCAGTTCAAATAAAAAAAAATCACTCTGTGACCTGTCAGCTTCTCCTCTTTTCTCAACTTTATTACCTTAAAAAAATAATATTTCACAGATTGCTACTTTAAGTCTTAAACGCCCAGTGCTATAAACTAGTTGGAAACATTCCTTAGCCCTCCTGGGTCGGATCATGCAATAGAAGAGCATCCCCAAATTTTTTTAAAAAATGCATCATTGTATTTCTCCTAAGTACTGACTATGTAAAATTAAAATAAATCTTTAAAATCTCTTTAACTCCAATTTTTGGGTTACAAATGGGTAGGTGAGAAGGTACAGATATCAAAAGATATGATGATTACTGGCTATTAAATGAGCATACATTGAGCAATGGAAGATATCTTTACCAGAACATTTTTTCTTATAAAATTACTAAGAAAAATTTAAAATCTAGTTACATGCTGAGAAGTCACCACATGAACAAGCTAATAAGTCCATTGGGTGGCCGGAGATAAAAGCTGACTGAGAAACAGGCCTCGGAGACAAACTCTTGGTTTCAGACCCTGGTTTCCCCACTTCCCAACGGTGTATAACCAGGCAAGTGGCATTAAGCACTTCCAACTTCTCATGTGACAGACAGAAAAGATTAAAGGAGGAATACCATATTGATTTTTCTATTTTTAAAGAGAAAAAACTTGCAAATGCCTTTAGAGAGCTTAAAGTGATCAGTGTCTACCATCCTAAAATTCTTTATGTTTTTGACAGGTTACAAATCTGCAAATGAGCTTGATATTGCATTGTTTTCCTTCAAAGCAAATACTCACCTAGAAATAGATTGCTACTGAAAACTATTACTTTATTATCTCAAAGTGATTTAACACTTTTTCACATACACATTTAAAGCTATCACCACTTCAAACACAGAAAACAATAAAACAGTAGCGTAGGGAATTAGTATCAGACGAGTCAACTATTTTACTGAACAAACCACAATACATGGAAAATTTAACCTGTGAGGATAAGCCACCAATTATATTTCCTTGACACTAAGTTTTGGCTCCCAAACAAAACCAGCTATAAGATGCTGTGTTGACAATAAAGTACCTTAGCAAGATCTTCTTTTAACTTGTTGTACTGCGCCACATCAAAATGCTGTTGCTTTGATTTCTTATGAAAGAAGTGAAGAAACTGCCTGCCCTTAATAGCTGAGTAAGTATAATCCTAAAAAAAAAAAAGAGAGAGAGAGAGAACATGTTTTAAATGAACCTAACGCCTCTGCAAGAAAGATCTTGCCTTAGCGACACCAAAGCAAAGGCAGAAGAGTGAAATACTTGCAGCAGCTACCAGAGCCAGCGGAAGGCAACACCAATGAAACTGGTCAGCCTTCGTCTGAGATCAGCTGCTCCTTTCAAAAGCAGACAAGCTGGGAAGAGCAATCGCACACCGGGATGGAAGGAAGAAAGGGGGAAATGGAGATTTTTGGCAAAATAATCACAAGATAAAGCAAAAGTTACTGGGTGTTTTTCAATACAAATTCAGTTTTATTTATAAATGAGGGAACAAAAGAATGTAAATTTGATATGTTGATCTCAGTGGAGGAATCTGTGAGTTGTAATATTTATTTCTCTATAGAAGTTACATATTGTTTCTCTGGGCTGTATATAAATCTCCATCCTCATGAAAAACAACGATGAAACTTATTGGCTTATAGAAACCAGGGAGCAGTAATTCAGTAACTAAAAAGCTTTTATTGCTTATTAGTTGACTTGGATAAGGAAATATCTGCAGATGCTCTGACTTACTATTTTCCTAACAAACTACTCACCTGTCGAGTGACTATAAAGTATGCAAAAAAGACCATGGAATTTGCAAATGTGATGAAGTATGTGACTGGTTCCATGATATCCCAGGAGTACACCCACCAGGTGAGCCAGGCCAGTGCCCCGCCCTGGACGGACAGCAGTGCTAACCCAGCCCACAGAAGTCTTCTGGTTTTGGCTTCTGAGCGAGCTTCAATTCTAGCTTTCATCTGAAGAGAAAAACAGAAGGCTGTTAGGTCAGTTTGCAAGAAGAAAAGAAACAACAATAATGAACATTTGCGTTACTTTAAAGAGGTTGATTTATGAAGAAACAATTTTTAAAAATTCCATTAATGAGTGATCACCTATTTCCAAATCAGTTAATTAATAAATCATTTTTTTATATTATAAAGGCAATACTTTCTCATGAAAAAAATTAAGTAGAATAGATGGGTACACAATGAAAAACTCTGACGCCATCCTCTGAGACCTACTTAAAGTCACAGGCTGATTTTCTTCAACACAGCAATTTCACTTCTGGGAATCCATCCTACAGGTGCTCTTGCTCACATGTGATTCATGACAGATTCAGTTTTAAGAGTAGAACACCAAAAACTGTCCATATATCCATGAAGCTACTATGCAGCTCAAATGAAAAAGCTCTCTATGCACCGTTAGGTGATCTTTCCAGGATATAGGCATGCCTCAGCGCACTGCAGGTCGGATGCAGACCACCCCAGCGAAGCAAGTACTGGAATAAAGTAAGGCACATGAAGTTTTTGGGTCCCAGTGCATGTAAAAATTATGTTTACACTATACTGTAATTTATTAAATGTGTACTAGCATGATGTCTAAAAAGCAACATACACACCTTAATTTAAAACTACTGCTCATGCCCTGGCTGGTGTGGCTCAGTGGACTGAGTGCCAGCCTGCGAACCAAAGGGTTGCCAGTTCAATTCTCAGTCAGGGCACATGTCTGGGTTGCTGGCCTGGTCCCCAGTTGGGGGCCTTGTGAGGGGCAACCAATCTATGTATCTCTCGCAGATCGATCCTTCTCTCCCTCTCTTTCTCCCTCACTTCCTATCTCTCTAAAAATAAATGAAATCTTAAAAATAAATAAATAAAAGTACTGCTCAAAATGCTAACCATTAGCTGAGCCTTCAGTAAATTATTATTTTTTTTTGTTGGTAGAGGGCTTTATCTTCAATGTGGAAAAAAACTCAATATCTATAAGACACAAAAAGTGGACAGAAATAAAGTGAAGTAGGCCTGTGCACTGTTAGTGAGAAAAAGTGAAAGTAGTGTGTAACAGTCCATGCCCTTTTCTGAAAAAGGGAGGAAATAGTAATATATTTGTATTTGTACATAAAATCTGAAATGGTTCACAGTTTAGGGCTATGGTACTGGGAGGGCAGTGGGAGAAAAACTTTCCACTGGCCGCTTTTTAATTTTTTTATTCTTAATATAAATAAATATACCACCTTTTTAATAAAGTAAAGAAAAAATTAAAATGTAGGTACATGATCCAACAAATAATATAAAAAAGTCCCTCTCTCTGCCATCCCCTAAATATCCTAAGAGTTAATCACTATTAAAAGTTTATTTTCTCTCCAGAAACTTTCTATTCACATACAAAGTTACAATTACCCACCTATATTTCTATTTACACATCACAAGTGGGGTTACAGGTTTAAAAAATGCCATTATTTCCTTAAATTAAAGAAGACTCCACCACCTTCTCCCCCCAGAAGTTATTTTTTCCCCATCACTGATTAACTTCAGCTGTTAGAAGTCATCACTAACTTCCAGCTCCAATTCTGTTGAGCGGAGCTGGGGCCCTGCCTGTTCTCTGAAAGGGAAACAGTGGCGAAGTGCAGCCAGGGCATTCCCGCGCAGACCGCCCTCCTTCACGAGGCACTTGGGCCAGCCGACCGCGGAGAGGAAGCAGAGCGCAGAGCATATATAAGAGGGCAGCTTGAGTCAGACCACCCGAGTTCGAGTTCCGGCTCTACCACATATTAGCTTTGTGCCTTTGGTGTCTTAGTTTCCCCCATCTAAACAATGAGAAAGATAGCAGCAAACTCGTGGCTTGCTATGAGGATGAAAGGAGAAAATTAGTACAGGTAAAAGAGCCATAAAATGCTCGCATGGACAGTGCTCCATAAAAATTGGGTATTATTCTCAGACTCAGCTGTGAGGCTTCCTAACCTGTTCGAGAGGCTGCAGCTGTCCCTTCAGGTGGTCAATTTTCTCAAGTAAATGGTGCTCTCTCTTTTTATGAATCTCTTCTAAATGCAAGGCTGTAAACAGTCTGTGAACCAAGGATTTCATGTTTTCCACTTCAGCAGTGTGCTCGCTACTCAGTTTGTCTGAGAAAAGACAAAAGGGAAACGTAAGGCAGTCACCACGTCTTTTCCTCCGGGGTCTGTAAGTCCAGGGAACCGAATCTGATTCCCTCCCTGGGCTGCCTAGCCCTCCCCGCTCCTCGGGACGAGTCGGGTATGGGTATTTCTTCCCGCCTCGGGTGGTTCCACTAGTCCCTCTCATATAAAGACAATCTGGAATAATAAATTATCAGACAGTAGGTTTAAAATTATGTTTCTGTCTTTTTTCTTTACATGACTTTTGCTCTTTAAAAATTTTCATACAGAAAGAATAAGGAGAATATCCACCTACCAGGACCCATCTGAATAAATATCTCACCTTAGGTTGTAACACACAGTTTATGGTCTCACTTTTATACCTGAGTTCCCTTTCCCCGCCCTCCAACCATCTATCCAAAAATTATTTAAGGATCCACAGGGGAGGGAAGCTGGAGTACAAACATGTAAACAAGAATAGGATACATCTGAAAATCAATTCAAATGGAGGTTCTTTACAAGGTACAGATCTGGAAGGAGGTTCAGATTGACAAGAAAGGGGGTCACCACTTCTGAGTCTTTCAAATAGAATTCTTTTGATTACAGATTTCTCTCATCCTTTCACCTGTGTGGATCTATGAATACACATGATATTGGGCTGTCATGATACCTTCCTGGGGGTCATACCTGTTCCCCACCCGTGGAACAGAACCTGAGGGAAGGGGACAGGTGAGAGGAAGGGAAGATGGGCCTTCCCACCAAGCAGCAGCAAACAATGCAGACAGAGATTTATGACCCTGGAGTCAGTATCAGCCCAGTGATCTTCCCAGTTTTGCGAGCAGTTCTGAAGTTATTTCTCTTCCACTTCCACCCACTTCTTCAAGACTTCATTGTGGTCTTTAATCCTTTCCACATTCTAAGTTAAAGCTGCCTCAAAGAGGTAAAAACCAGAAGTTCCCTTCTCAGCTTTTGAGATTTGCAAAAGAGTCAGAGGTTTGGATGGAATATGTATTGGCATTTAAAAGGTCTTTACACAGAAGAAAGGTATAGATGGGGCACAGTTTTGTCAAAAGCTGTGGAATGTATCAAAGATAAACAAAGCCAGACACTAGTCAAAATGGCAAAGACAGATTTTATTTAGTAAGTATTGCAACAGGGAAGGGGATCCAGCAGGAGCTGAACTCCATTTTAAGGGAGGCATTTTACAGGAGGGAGGGGAACATGAACTTAGGCAAAGTCAGGGAAGTGGAAATTTACAAAAAGTGAGAATGGGTTTTGGTTACTGAAACTAGGCCATTTAGATTTGTGAACTGGCCTCACCCAGAAAGGTAACAACCAGAACTGCAATGGTGCAAGTCAGAGCAAGGGGCCCGCCAGGCTGAAGGCAAGAGTGACCCCCGTGCATGTCCGCACTGCAGAGAGACCCAGCTCTGAGTGGTAGGAGGCTGACACTCCAAAGGAGTAAAGAAAGGATTTACAATCACAAGCTTTCTAAAGTGACAGCTCTGAGAAGGGGCTCAGGCCCATTTGCCTATCGCCAGGTTTTCACTGGGAACAGCCAGTGAATGCCCTGCCAGTGCTGAGCTTTCTCAGGCAAGCATTTTAAGGGGCCAGGAGTCATCATCCTAGGGACAGAGCCCTGAGCTGTTAGAAACTCTGCTGGTGTTTATTCAACTCATGTAGTGTGGGTTTTGGGGGCATGGCGCAAACAAAATCGACTGTGCTGAGAGTCCACAGTTTTTACAGGCCAAGTGAGGCCTAGTTAGGAAGAGGGCTCAGACAAGCCTGACTGAAGTTTGGTCAAGGACATAGTCTTTGTTAAGTGACACAAAATGTTTGTCTGAGTTCAGCAACAAACTTTGGCTATACTGTCTCAGAAATGTGGGCACTGCAGAATTTCTATGTTGTATTACCAATTTAAACATTTGTCTCTGGTATCTCCTAACAAAAGCCAAAATGGGAAAGAATTATTTTCTTTTCCTTTAGAAGCTGTTCATTCCTTTTATATGTGCCTTCAATGTGGATTTTATTTTCATATCCTGAGTTTTCAAATCCAGATTTCACAATGCTTTAGGAAAGAAATGGAATTTAAGTACATTTTTTTAAACTGCAAATTCACTTTCCATTAACCTAGTAGGATCCCTGCCATTTTTCCTCCAACGGGGCCCACGGCGCCCTGCTAATCTGATTTACACTGTGGGGCTGTGCAATTCTGAGTCAGGGCTCAGTGAGGCACCCCCAGGGCGGTGGGGCTGTGCTCACAGGCAGCCTGTCTTGTCTGCAGGGCAGGCCTCACTCCCATCCACTAAAAACTTCCCTGCTTCAGCTCCTATTGCCCAATACATCATGTACAGATTTCAACAACAAGACTACAAGGCAAGGAAAAAGGCAAGAAAAAAACAGTGTGAAGAAATGAAACAAGAATCAGAACCAGAATCTGATAAGGCAGAGATTTTGGGGTTGTCAGACCATGAAATTAAGATAAATATGATTAATATGGTAAGGGCCGTGATGAAAAAAGTGGACAACATTTAAGAACAGATGAGTAATATAAACAGAAAGATGGAAATTCTAATAAAAAATCAAAAACAGCCCTGGCTGGTGGCTCAGTTGGAGCATCGTCCTGTACATCAAAAGGTTGCAGGCTGGGTCCCCAGTCAGAGTGCCTACGGAAGGCAGTGGGTCAGTGTTTCTCTCTCACTGATGTTCCTCTATCTCACTCCCCCACCCACCCCTGCCACCTTCTTCTCTCTCTAAAATCAATAAAAATATCCTCATGTGAGGATTTTTTAACGCACCAAAAACAATTGTCAGAAACCAAAAACATATAATAGAAATGGAGAATGCTCCATTCTCCATTGTTGAGGCCATCATTGATGGGCTCGACAGTAAACTAGACAAAGGGGAGGGAAGAGTCAGTGAGCTTGTGGATAGGTCTATGACACTTCCCAAACTGAAGGACAATGAAAAAAAAAGAATGGGGGAAAAAGGAACAGAATACCCAAGAGCTGTGGTACAATTACAAAAGGTAATTATAACGTGCAAGATGTCAGTACCAGATGGAGAATAGAGAAAGGAACAGGAAACCAGCAATTTAAAATGACTACAATTAACATGATAAGGACTCTACTAAAAAAGTAGATAACATGCAAGAACAGATGAGTAATAAAAGCAGAGAAATGTAAACTGTAAGAAAGAATCAATACGAACTATTAGAGATCAAAAACACTATCAGAAATGAAGAGTGCGGCCCTGGCTGGTGTAGCTCAGTGGATTGAGCGCGGGCCTGCGAATCAGAAGATCGCGGTTCAATTCCCAGTCAGGGCACATGCCTGGGTTGCAGGCCAGTTCCCAGCAGGGGACGCATGAGAGACAACCGTACATTGATATTTCTCTCCCTCTCCCTCTCTCCTACCCTTCCCGTCTAAAGATAAATAAATAAATAAATAAATAAATAAATAAATAAATAAATAAATCTTAAAAAAAAAAAAAAAAAAAAGGAAATGAAGAGTGCCCTTGACAGGCTTATTAAATAGATGGGACACAGCTAAGGAAAGAATTTCTAAGCTTGAGGATGTGAATAGAAATTCCCCAAACTGAAAAATAGAGAGAGACAGAGAGAGGACACTGAACAAAACAGCAGGATATCAAAGAACTCTGGTGTACTACAAAAGGTGTAATATAAAAGGACTACCAGAAGAAAGAAAAGAAAGGAGGGAAGGAAGGAAGGAAGGGAGGGAGGGAGGGAGGATATTTGGAGCAATAATGACTAAAATTTCCCATAGTAATGCCAGACACCAAACCATAAACAGATCCAAGAGGTTCGGAGAATATCAAGAGGATAAATGTCCCCAACTTCCCTAACCCAGGCATATTAAACTGAAAAACATCAAACATAAAGAAAAAAATCTTGAAAGAAGACAGAGGAAAAAAACATCCTACCTATAGAAGAGCAAAGATAAAACTTATATCTGACTTCTTCCAAGAAACTATAGAAGCAAGAAGGGAAGAGAGTGAAATATTTACAGTGTTTAGAGAAAAAACTCATCAACATAGTATTCTGTATCCTTCGAAAGTGAAGGAGAAATGAAGACTCTCAAATGAACAGAGGGAATGCATTGCTAGTACATCTGCTTTGCAAAAAATGTTAAAAGATCTTAAGGGAATGAAAATGATATAGAAAGAAAGAAAAAATCTACATAAAGAGTCTACACAAAGAAAGAAATTCTACATTAAAGAAAGAATGAGGGAAGACAAAATCAAAACTTTTTTCCTTATTCTTAATTGATATAACAGAAGAGTTTTTCAAAATAATGATAATAAAAATGTATTCAACAATTATAGCTTATATATAAGGGAAATGAATGACAAGAAATGGGAAAGATCAGGAATACATGGTTATTATAAGGTGCTTGCAATGCTTGTCAAATGATATAGTGTTATTTGAAAGTAGTCTTGGATTACTTGTAAATATATATTGCAAAACCTGAAGCAGCCACAAAAAATATTTTTAAAAAGAAGTGTTACTGATATGCTAAGAAAGAAAATAAAATGGAATCATATAGAATGTTTAATTAAAATCATAAAAAGCATCCCTGGCTTGCTGTGGCTCAGTGAATTGAGCACCAGACTGAGAACCAAAGGGTTGCCGGTTCAGTTCCTAGTCAGAGCACATGTCTGGGTTGTGGGCCAGGTCCCCGGTGTGGGGTGTCTCTCTGAAACATCGATGCTTCTCTCCCTCTTCCTCCCTCCCTTCTCCTGTCTCTAAAAAGTAAATAAATAAATAAAAATATTTTTTAAAAGGACACACAAAAAAACAGAATGCTTGAAAGACAAAATTAGAAACAAAGAATAATGGCAACAAATAGAAAACAGTAATCCTCAACAATATTAGCATATTGAATCCAACAATGTATAGAAAGAATTATACACCATGACACAGGTATGAAAGACTGACTCAACATTCGAAAATCAATTAATGCAATCCACCACATCAACAGGATAAAGAAGAAAAATCACATGATCCTATTAACAGATGCAGAAATTGAAAAAAATCAGAAAGCGGAATAGGGGGGATGGGGATCTTCCTCAACTTAATAAAAAACATCTAACATAATATTTAATGGTGAGAAACTTGAAGGCTTCCTACTAAAACCAGGAAAAGAGCGCCGTATCTCCTCTCACCATTCTTTTCAAAATCATAGTAAGGAAAGGAAATAAAAGACACACAGATTGAGGAGAAACAGGCAGGGGACTACTAGTAAAGCAGAGACCTCTGATCAGGGAAGAGCAGGCAGAGCAGGGAAAGGCTGTGCTCGCTTCGTCCCATGAGCACATCAGCATTAAAACTAAATTGTAGGACAACCTTGAAAACCACCTGATGACTAGCTGAACAGAACTATAAGGATTTAAAGAAGCCATGTTGAGACTGATAGAAGGAATGGAAATACAAAATGGGCTGGTCCCACATACATGTGTGGGCAGTTAAGAATCGGGATCGTTCTCTCAGCTGCAGAGGTCCCCCTGGAAGAATGAGGGGTCCCAGTCCCTCATTCTTAGCACAGCACCCACAACACCTGGCTGTGAAAATTAGCAGGGATTCTGTCCAGGTGAGACAGGGAGCTGCTGTAGACCAATATTGTCTTAAAGGGCCAGAGCACAGACTCACTCACTCACAAACACCCTAAGCTCCTTTGCTGTCCCTTTGCTGCTCCAGCCAGGGACATACCAGAAGGAACTATTGACTGGTTTAGGGCAAGGGCTGGAGGGACAGCTCTTTTCAGGACTTAAGTGAAACACTTACCTTGTTGAGTTCTCCCCAGACCTAGCCTGCAAGCATAGGAGGGCACTAAATCTGAAATCTCCATAAATCTGGTTAACACCACTTGGCCCACCCTGAGGCCCTGCCACACTCAGCTTCTACAACAGCCACAGCCTTTCTTGGCTGCTATTCCTTACAAGTGGCCAGCCTCAGCCTGGGCTGCAGACATTCCTAAAATCCCTCAAAGGTGCACAAACTCCAAACCAGCAGCAGCTGGCTTTGGAAGGCTGTGTACCACTTGCTGAGTGGCACCAAGCTGAGCTCCAGTGGCAGTCGGCCACGGTTAATAGCATAGCCTATCCCAAGTGCCTCTAAGCCCAGAGCAAGGAGCTACCAACCACACATAGCTTTGTAGCTCCTATCTGGTGGCCCCAGGCCAGGCATAGGCAGCTGCTAACCTGGGCCTGCTCTGAAGCCCCTCCCAAGAGGTCCCAGAATCAACATACCCCATGCTAGCTTCAGACCACACCAGAGTACCACCCAATTAGCTCCACAAATAACATACCAAAAGGGTGGACTGGCATGCAGTAGGGCCCAGCTAAAGTGAATCCCATTCTGTGGGGCCAGCCACCATAAAACAGCTCATCCATTGTCATGGATGTTCTCATGCCAGTTCTCACAGCCAGTCAGCCCGAGGGTGAACTGCACCCACTGACAAGCTGACAACAATCAAGGCTTAACTAAAACAGGAGGACACACACAACCCACACAAGAAACACCCGTGGAGCACCTAGCTCAAATAAACTGAGAGATCACACCACTGGGTTGGACATGATATCTACTATATAGGGTCACCCTGCCAAGACTGGGAAATGTAGCAGCTCTACCTAATATACAGAAACAAACAAGGAGGCAGCCAAAAGGGGAAGACAAAGAAGCATGTACCAAAGGAAAGAACAGGACAAAACTTCAGGGGAAAAAAAAACAAACAAAACTAAACAGACTGAAGGCAAGCAATCTACAAGAAATAGAGTTCAAAACACTGGTTATAAGTTGTTTCATGAAATTACAGGGAGAGCAGATGAATTCAGTGGAAACTTTCACAAAGATGCAGAAATTATAAAAAAAATCAGAAAAGAAGAATACAAAAATTGAAATGATGAATACATTAGATAAAATCAACAGCAGATTAGATGAAGTAGAGCACTGAATTGGCAATTTGAGAGACAACATATGGAAGAGCAAAAAAAGAAAAAGAAAAAAAGAAAAGAATTTTGAAAAAAAAGGAGGATAATCCAGAGATCTCTGGGACAACGCCAATCAGGTATAATAACATTTGCATCAAGGGGTACCAGAAGACAAAGGGAGAAAGCAAGGGACTGAAAACTTATTTGATGAAATAATGATTGAAAACTTCCCTAAGCTGCTAAAGGAAATAAACATACAAGTCCAGGAAGTGCAGAGTCCCAAAGAAGATAAACACAGAGACCCACCACCAAGATGTATCATAATTAAAATGCCAAAGGCTAAAGACAAAGAGAGAATCTTAAAAGCAGCAGGAGAAGAGCAGTTAGTTACCTACAAAGGAGTTCCCATAAGACTGTCGACTGATTTCTCAAAAGAAACTCTGCAGGGAAGAAGGGACTGACACCAAATATTCAAAGTGATGAAAAGCAAGGACCTATAACCAGGATTAAACTACCGAGCAAGGCAATCATTTAAAATCAGAGATATGAAGAGTGTCCCAGGCAAGAAAAAGCTAGAGGAGTTCATCATCACCAAACCAATATTACAAGAAATGTTAAAGGGGTTTCTTTAAGAAGAAGAAGAAAAGTATATATGAATAATAAATGGCAATGACCACATACCTGTCAATAATTACTTAATGGAAAGGTGTTAAATGATCCAATCAAAAAACAAAGGTAGGAAAAAAACAAAGGTGGCAGAATGGACTAAAAATAAGACTCATACACATGCTGCCTAAAAGAGACCCATGTCATATCAAAAGACACACAGAAACTGAAATCAAAAGGATGGAAAAGATATTTCATGCAAATAGAATAAAAAAAACTCTGGGTTAGCAATACTTATATCAGACAAAATAGACATTAAAATAAAGGCTAAGGGAAGGACATTTCATAATTATAAAGGGATTGATTCAACAAGAGGATATAACCCTTGCATACAGTTACACATCCGATGTAGGAGCACCTTAATATATAAAGCAAATATTAACAGATATGAAGGGAGAGATCAACATAGTAGGGGAATTTAGCACCCCATGGATATTGACGGAGGATCATCTAGATAGAAAATCACCAAGGAAACAGCAGCTTTAAATGACACACTAGATCAGTTAGATTTGATTGATAATTTAGAACTTTTAATCCAAAGTAAAAGCAGAATATACTTTCTTTTCAAGTGCACATACAACACTTTCCAGGGTAAACCAAGTTTAGGCCACAAAACAAGTCTCAGTTAACTTAAGAAGACCGAAATTATATCAAACATCTTTTCCAACCACAGTGGCATAAAATCAGAAATCAATCACAAGAAAATTACTGAAAAACATACAAACACATAGAGGCTAAGTAGCATGCTACTAAACAATGAATGGGTTAACAAGGAGATCAAGAAAGAATTCAAAAGATACCTGGAGACAAATGACAATGAAAACACAATGAACCAAAATGGAAGGAAGACAGCAAAAACAGTCCCAAGAGGGAATTTCATAGCCATACAAGCCTATCCCAAGAACCAAAAAAACCTCAAATAAATAATTTAACTTTACACCCAAAGGAACTAGAAAAGAACAACAAACAAAGCCCAAACTGAGTAGAAGGAAAGAAACAGAGCAGAAATAAATGAAATAGAGTCTTAAAAGGCCAATGAAACCAAGAGTTAGTTCTTTGAAAAGATAAACAAAACTGACAAGCCTTAAACCTTTAATCAAACTCATGGAAAAGAGGGAGGGGACCTCGCCCCAGGGCTGCCTTGCATCCAGGCTGTTTTCATAGTCGTACTGTACCATAATTGAACTGTTTTTCACGGAATAAGGTTTCCTTCTTCACTCGCCCTGAATTGGAGATCCCTATTGGTGCTGAATCAGTGCCAACAACCATCAGTTGGCACCTGCACAGAGCAGGCAAAGCTGTGTTTCTACCAGTGGTGAGACAGAAGCCTCTAGAACTTACTGTCCTTGTGCTGCGCAAGCTGTTGCATTATCAAGAGCTCATCTTTCTTTTAGAGAAACTGCACAAGGGCTGAAGGGAGGGGGATTTCTCTGAACTACTCTGCTCTGGAGACATTTAAAAATAAAAATATCCCTAGAAAAAGAGAAGAGGGGATACAAATAAATCAAATCGGAAATAAATGAGAAGTGACAACTGTGACACCACAGGAATATGAAGGAATATACGAAAATACCACGAACAATAATATGTCAACAAATTGGACAACCTGTTCCGAGAAACATACAATCTTCTGAAAAGACCAGTAACTATACTAACAAAATCAAATCAGTAATCAAAACACTTCCCAAACCAAAAATTCTGCACCACATGGCTTCAGAGGTAAATTTTACCAGACATTCCAAGAAAAACTCAAACTGTTCCAACAAATTTAAGAGACGGGAAGACTGTCATGCTCATTTTGTGGGAGAGCCCAGCATTACTGATTCCAAACCCAGACAAAGAGAACCAGAGGCCAATGTCTCTGATGAACACAGATGAAAAATATCCTTAACAAAATATTAGCAGACTGGATTCAGTAATACATTAAAAAGCTCGTACATGATGATAAATTGGAATTTATTCCTGGGATGCAATGTTGGCAAAATAATTAACATGATACACAACATAAACAAAATGGAGGACAACAATCATATGATCATATCAATAAATGCATAAAAAGCATTTGACAAAATCCAGCACCAATTTATGATTTTTTGAAAAAATCCTTTCAGCAAAGTAGGAATGGAGACAACATACCTCAACATAATAAAGGCCGTATATGACAAACCTACAACTAACATCATAGTCAATGGTGAAATGCTAAAAGCATTCTCCTTAAGATTAGGAAAAAGACACAGATGTCCACTGTCACCACTTTTATTCAACATAGTACTGGAAGTCTTAGTCACAGCAATTAGACAAGGAAAAGAAATAAAAGCCATCCAAATTAGAAAGGAAGTAGTAAAACTGACATTATATGCAGATGATACTATATACAGAGAACCTGAAGAACGCCACCAAAAAAATCTATTTGAATTGATTAATTAGTTCACTAAAGTAAACAAAACAGAAACAAACTCATAGATACAAGGAATATTTTGATGGTTGCCAGATGCAAGGGGTATTGGGAGATGCATAAAAAATGGAAAGAGATTAAGAAGTACAAATTTCCTGTTATAAAAAGTCACAGGGATATAAAGTACAGCATAGGAAATACATTCAACAACATTGTATTAACTACATATGGTGTCAGATGGATATTAGACTTATCAGATTGATCAGTTGTTAAGTTATATAAATGTCTAAACACTATGCTGTACATGAAAAACTAATATAATATTGAATGTCAACTGTATTTGTAAACAAATATATATATATGTTTACACAAAAAGGGAAAAATAAAATTATCTTTGCAGATGATTGCTTATGTAGAAAATCTGAAAGAATCAACAATAAAAAACCCTCCAGGAACTAATAAGCAATTATTACAAGGCTGTAGAATACAAGCTTAATAAATAGAAGTCAATCATTTTATTGTATGCCAGCAATAAACAACTGAAATTTGAAATTAAAAACACATTACCACTCATATTTTCACCTAAAAATTGAAAATGGTTAGGTATAAACCTAACAAAATATGTACCAGACCTATATGACAAAAGTCTGACAAAAGATATCAAAGAACTAAATAAATGAAGAGATATTTCATGTGCATGCACAGACTTAATACTGTCAAGAAATCAGTTCTTCACAAATTTATCTATAATTCAGCACAACCCCAATCAATATCCTAGCAAGTTATTTTGTGGACACCAATAAACTTATTCCAAAGTTTACACAAATAGTCAAAAGACCCCGCACAGTCAGCTCAGGACTGAAGAAGAATAAAGTCAGACGATTGACATTGCCCAGCTTGAAGGCTTCCTGTAAAGCTGCCGTAGTCAAGAGAGTGTGGTATTGGTGAGAAACAAAAACAGATCAGTATCAGTGGAACAGAAGAGAGAACCCAGAAACAGACCCTCATAAGTACAGTCAACTGATCTTTGACAAAAGGGCAAGAACAATAAGGAACAAAGACAGTCTTTCAACAAATGATGCTGGAAGAATTGTACCTCCACATGCAAAAATATGAATCTAGACTCAGACCTTACACACTTCACAAAAATTAATTCAAAATAAATCACAGACTTAAATGCATTGCATTGACCAAAAAGTTGGTTTGCTTTTTTTTCCCCGTAAGATTGCTCTAGTAGCAGTTAGTTGTCTTTAACTTCACTAGAAACAATTTTGTTCAATCGTATTGTGACAGCTGTCATATCAGTGTGCATTTTTTAAATAACATCAAAATTGGTGAATTTTCATGTAGCCATTTTAGTATTGAAGATGGAAGGAAATATGCAACACTTTCAGCATATTGTGCTTTATTATTTCAAGAAAAGTAAAAATGCAATTGAAAGGCAAAAAAAGATTTACTCAGTGTAAGGAGAAGGTGCTGTGACTGATTGAATGTGTCAAAAATGGTTTGCGAAGTTTCACACTACAGATTTCTCAACTGGACGATGCTTCATGGTCGGGTAGACCAGCTGAAGTTTGATAGCGATCAAATCAAGACATTAACTGAGAACCATCAACATTATACCATGTGGGAGATAGCCAACATGCTCAAAATATCCAAATCAATAAAATCATTTGTGAAAATGAAAACTGTATCTTTTATTTTATGGAAAAATGATACAGACTTTTTGGCCAACCCAATAAAATACAAAACTATACAACTCCTAGAAATAACACAAGAGAAAACCTAGATGACTTTTGGATACAACACCAAAGGCACAATCCACAAAGAAATAATTGAGAAGATGGACTTCATTAAAATTAAAAACCTGTGCTCTCAGAGACAATGCTAAGAGGATGAGAAGATAAGCCACACAATGAGAGAAAATAAAAAGAGAAATATTATAGTGAATTGTAATCCAAATATACAAAGAAGTCTTAAATTAACAATAAGATAACAGACAACCTGCTTAAAAAATGGGCCAAAGACTTGGACACCCCACTAAAGAAGATACACAAATGGCAAACAAGCATTTGAAATCATATGTCAAAAGGCAATTGCCAATTAAAACAATAATGATATATGACTGTACTACCTATTAGAATGGCCAACACCCAAAACAATGATAACACTAAATGCTGATGAGAAATTACAGCAATAGTAACTCTTACTTGTGGTTTATAGGAATGCAAAATGGTACCGTCACTTCAGAAGAAAGTTTGTCAATTTCTCACAAAACTAAACATACTCTTAACATACGATCCACCACTCATGCTCCTTGGTATTTATGCAAATGAACTAAAAATTTACGTCCCTACAGAAATCTATACGCAGTTGTTTATAGCCACCATAATCATCAAAACTTTGAAACACCCAAGATGACCTTCAGTAGGAGAGTGGATAAATAAACTATGATACAGACAATGGAACATTATTCAGCACCAAATAAAAATAGGCTATCAAGCCATGAAAATACATTGAGAAAACTTATATGTATGGTACCAATTTACAGAGGCCAATCTGAGAAGGCTACATATTGTATGGCTCCAGCCATTAACATTCTGGGAAAGGCAAAACTATGGAGAGAGTAAAAAGATCAATGGTTGCCACTGGTTGGGGGTTGGGGGAGGAATAAACAGGCAGAGCACAGAAGATATTTTGGGCAGTGAAACTATCCTGTATGATACTGCAATAGTGGATATATGTCATTATACATTTTTCAAAGCCCAATAAATGTACATCAAAAGTGAGCCCTAGCCCTGGCCTATGTAACTCAGTTGGTTAGAACATCGTCCTGTAAACTGAAAGGTCATGGGTTCAGTTTCCAGTTAGGGCACAAGCCTAGGTTGCAGGTTTGGTCCCTAGTCAGGGTGCACTCAAGAGACAACCAATCAATGTTTCTCTCTCACACTGATGTTTCTCTCCTTCTCTCTCTTCTTCCCTTGACCTCTCTCTAAGAGTAATAGGCATGTCTCTAAGATCAATAAGCATGTCCTCAAGTAGGAAAAATAATTGAGCCATAACGTTAAATAGGGAATTTCCATGACGATGACGTGCCCAGGCAGGTTCATGGATTGTAACGAATGTACCACTGTGGTGCCTGACAGCAGCGAAGGCTGTGGGGGAGGTGGGCAAAGTGTAAATGGGAACTCTCTGCTGTCTGCTCAGTCTTGCTACGAACCTAAAACTGCTCTAAAAAATAAAATCTATTTTTAAAGAAAGAGTTAAGAACTGTATAACAATACACACTTGAGTTCATGATTTTCAGGCCTACTTCTTAACCTAATAATGTCAGGTTAAAATTCCTACAGTGAACTTTTAAAACTCTAAAAAGAGCACATGAGACTAAAAGTCCTGCTATGTAACTTCTACCGATCATTTATACCACTGCTAAAAAAATCTTAAGTATGGTCATTTGGTTATTTTAAAAGATTCATAAGGCCTGCTTGCTCCCTGTACAAGTGAGCTGCAGGGAGATGTGAAGACAGTTGCATAGCTGTGTTTCTCACCTTTCTTGGGGCACTGTACATCGTACGTTATTGTATTAATGACAAGTTTAAAATCATTCATTAGCAAAATTTCCATCAAGGTTGAAGCTGCAATCTTACTGCCATCTGAAAGAGAAAATATAATGCAAAAATAGGTCCTTGTTTTAGAACAGTAAGAATCTCTTTCCACATAGACAAATACTCTAACATTACAGATAAAAATCCAGATCTTTACAGTACAGTAGTGGACACCTGCCTTTTGGGGGGCTCACTAACCCAACACTGTTCCCATTGGGAGGGATCCTTGCTTGCTGCTCTACCGTCCATTCCACTGGACCAAGCAGAGCAGGCGGTGCTTCCTCCCACACACTGTCCGGGCAGGGCTGGGGTCCAGACTGATGTCCCTGGCAAAGCTGTATCTGTAGACAGTCTTGCAAAGATTCAGGGGAGGTGGGAACTCTTCACAGCAAGGCCAGAGCAGTTTAGGTGGCAGTTTTGGGGTGGGGATGTGACAGCAGAGCTCATCAGGCTTGTCCTGGGCTAACCTGGTCTCCGCTGTGTCCTCCCTTGGTTCCTGCCCTCTTCGGAGCCTGGCTTTCTGGCAACCCCAATCTCAGAGTCTGCTGATGCCCTCCTCACTGGAGCCCATTTGTGCTGCTTACAGCCAAGCTCAAATGGTATGCGTAGGTCAGTTGCCTCCTACAGGAGCCCCAACTGGGGATCGAGTCCAAAACCTGAGCCATGCAGGCCAGGGCCAGGTAGTACCATTTTATAAAGCCTGCCTTTGTGCCCCGTCCCGGCTGCTCAGTTGGTTGGAGCATCATCCTGATTAACCAGGGTTGCAGGCCAGATCTCCAGTCAGGGCACATACAAAAAGCAAATACTGAATGCATAAATAAATGGAACAACAAATCGATGTTTACCTCTCTCCCTCTCTTCCTCCCTCTATATTTTAAAAAAGCCTGACTTTCTCTTATTTTTAATCACTGCAGGTGATTGATTTGTGTTGGTTAAAACTTGGTAGGCAAACAGTACCACAAACCACCACGTGCAGGGCTCTCTCCCTTTCTAGCTTGGCAAAGATGAATAGAGGCAGAGCTGAAAAAGATGAAAGGTGGGCATGGCAGGGGTAGTAATAAACATAATTAAACCTAAGGAATAAATCTGCATTTCTGTGGTTTATTTTATGGAGGTGGAGAGGGGTAGGAGATTCTGACAGTAATTACAAATATCCTAGGAACATTTCAGGAAGAAAATCTCTTGGAAAATTTTAACTTCAGCGTGCTCTGCACAACTTCTCATATGGCCTAGTTTGTGTTATTATATTTTTGAACTAAACTTGAATGTAACCCAGGTGTGAAGAAAGCAAACTCATTGAACAGTAAACGAAAAGCTGGCACCGTGTAGGAGTTTCTCTTTCTATCATTACTCCTTCACAAGGGTACACTTATAATTACATGATATAAAGTGCGGGATGAGTATTTTCTCCTGGCCATTTGCTTGGTTACACCCAACGGGAGCTATCTCAGCTCTACGACTGTGTGAGACGGCAGTGATGCTGCCGGTGAAATCAGGAAGACCCTGGCTGCCTGCCTCCTGTCTGGGTCTCTGTAGTACTTTTGTCAAGTCTGCACCTGGGTCTGTTCCTAGATTTTGGCTGTTTGGGTTCCTGTTCATCAGCTGGGGTGAGATCATCTTCTAAGGAACTGCCAGATAATTCAACCCACACCATGGGCAAAACAGTGACAAGCTTAGAACACTTTTTTCATGCCCGAATTAAAATACAGGCAAATTCCACCCACAGAGCCTCTTAAAAAGACCAAACAACACACTAATCGTTTTATCTGGCTTTGCAAGTGTCATTTGAAATGTACACTTACACGACTTCAAACCAACTCCTTAAGATATTGCTATGAAAAGGATTTCGACTGTGTATGGTTTCTCAGTTGAAGTACTACATGGTCCTTTATAACTATGTAGGAACAGCAAAAAGCTGACGTGGAACACTTTGAAGGAGCTAATGATTAAGTGTTGAAATTTTTCACTGACTCTTGAGCAAATATTGATTTAAACCCCAATGAAGTGTTTTAATCAGTCCAAAAAGCCCACTTTCTCTAAGATTTCTAGTCTTTTTCTGTGTGCTTTATGTTTCAAAGCTACTCAAATTATTTTTAGAAAAAAGTAGGGTACACATCCATCAATGCTTTAACCTCTTTTATTTCATTCATTTTAACAAGCACTTACTGAGTGCACACTACCTACCAGGCAAGCACTGTGTGCAAGGTTTGCATCTGCCTGTTCTCAGAAGCTTAGGCAGCCAGGCCCTGGCCCTGGCCCTGCGGGGAAGGCCCATGGGTGTTCAGTGCTCCTGTGGCTGGGGGTTGCGGGGGGATGTCTGTCTAGCCCAGGGATGGAGTATTTGGCCATTATGGCTGTCGGACTAAAACCCTATTCTCTGATTCTGGTTTTACCAGGAAAAAAGCTCCCCTTCCAATTAAATCCCAAGTCCTCACAATAACCTACAATGAGGCTTTCCCACTCTGCCCCTCCCCTCCTACCTCCATCCAGCTCCCTCCTTTGCAGCCACAGAGGAGCTGGCTCCCACCTCAGGGCCTCTGCCTGGAGCGCTCTCTTCCCATCTACATAGCTCTCTCCCCTCTGCCAAGCACCTGCCCCCCAACAACACACAGGTCCCCCACCCCACTCTGCTCTATTTTTCCTCCAAAGCACTTATTATCTAATAATTTATGTATTTTATTTCTTTAACTTGTTTCTTTTCCCATTTAAAGTTGTAAGCTCTACAAGAGCAGGAGCTTCTCTTTGCTCCACCTCTAGCATCTAGAACAGTGCCTGGTATAAGTTAGGTATGCAATAAACATTGGTTGAGTAAATAAATTCTTTAATCTCCATTTTTTTCCAACTTCTATATCTATCCTTCATTAGTTCTGAACTTGGATAGGAAAGAAGGTTTATTTCCTTTTCAAAACTGCAACAGTATTCAACTTTTAATAAGCTTATTCTAGTCAAGTAATACTACAATGAAATAACAATGGAAATTTATTCATTTATTTATATGTGTAACCTCTGTACACTGGGGTGGGGTAATTGCTTCTTTATTTCAGAGGCAGTAGGTCTAAGGCCATGTCAGAGCACAAGAACATAAAAGCTATATTTTAAATTTAAAATGTCTAAAGGATTAACCACCTCTGCTGGTATTAAAAAATATGTATATTCTTCCTGAGAAACAATTCTGTTGTAAAACATACTATATTGAAATCGCTTTATAACAAAGACAAATAAACTACTTGTGTATTTTCATTGTTCACTGGATATTTTAATCATTGGAACTACATTTTGTCTTTTAATTATTTAAATATTGCTGAAAATTACATGCTGATGACTGTGTCATTAAAATTTTCCCAGGGCCCTGGCAAGCATGGCTCAGTTGGCTGAGCATCATCCTACAAAGCAAAAGGGGTAAGGCGCATGCCTGTGCGGGTTTGGTCCCTGTTGGGGCGTGTGTGTGGGGCGTGTGTGTGGGGCGTGTGCGAGAGGCAACCAATTGATGTTTCTCTCTCGCATTGATGTTTTTCTCCTTTCCTTCCCTTCTTCTAAAAAGAAATATTAAAAAAATTCTTTTTCCTCAGTGCTACGTTTATGAAATAAGTAACCGAAACTTGCACTGAATTTACTCCATTAATTTGTTTTCAATGGAGTTAATGTTTTTAATATTACTGAGTATCAAAATTAAGGTCTCAATGAAGACCAACCATTTATTATATAAAGAATTAAAAAAACGAACTTCTTTCTTAAAAATTAAATAAGCAAAACAGAGGTTCAGGAAAAAAGACAAAGTTGAAAAGATACATATATACCTGCTGTGAGGATGGCTGCATTTTTGACACCTTTATCTTCATTTTGTATGTCCTGAAGAAATGAACCAACTGTTGTTAACATTGGTTTGACCACGAATTGACAGCGTTCTTTTCTGGATGGCAAAGTGAGTGTTATCAAGGGAAGGCCGTGTCTGTAATTAACTGTTATTTCTGTTAAGAAAACAAAGACAACACAGAACTAAAATTTACTTTTTATAAATAGAACTTTAAAATACACAAATTCTAAAAGGAATGCGTAAACATGTAATTCATAAGTCCCTAAGTTCCTGTGGTTGTTTGCGTGGCTCCTGTAGCACCCTCATCAAACTACAGTTTACAGCTTTCCTTACCATGGTATGCATTTTATCATGGCTTATACAGCACTTCGTTATAATCACCTTAGAGTCTTCCTAGGTAAAGGGTAAGTTTCCGAGGGCAGAAACTGCTTCTCATTCATCTGTGATTGCTCTGATTGCTGGAGTGGGCGTTTGCCACAAGACATCAGAGACATTAAGGGGAACAGAAAAGGAAGGAACTGAATGGAGCCAGGTGTAGGGTGGCATGGGGTAGGGGAAGGCAAGAAAAGTCTGTTTTGCTCAAACTCACACTTCTCACTTTCTTTGGAAGAATTGAAATAAATTAGCATAGGAATCAAGGAAGTGCTAAGAAAGCTTACCATCTGGTGGCACCACTGTGCTGTAAAGATGTGATTGATGGTATTTCAGATTTGCACACAGCTTCACACACAAAACCTGTAAGGAAGATTTTTTTTCTTTTAGAAAAAGCAGGAGAGATTGAAATAGGTGTCTTTACCAGAAGATTCCTTTTAACCTTACGTGGCGAGCATAATGAAAACTCCAGCTCCCCACAGGTCCCTGGGTAAGCCCCTACAGAAGCTCACTAAACCTTTCTGGCTGCACGTGAGAGTGTGAGAACACCTGAAAATCCTAGAGTTCTGCAAGAATTTTAAAATTTGCTTCTTCCTTTTAGGAGATTATCTAAAATAAATGGATACAAGTATATTCTAGATGTTTGCTTCTCAAAGTACGGTCCGTGGGCTGGCAGCCTGAGCACGCCCTAGGAGCTGATTAGAAATGCAGAGTCGCAGAACCTGACTGGATTAGAATCTGCATTTTAATGAGATCCCCACGTGATTCTCCTGCACTTTAGACTTTGATAAACACTGCCCTAGGTAGGTCTGCATTGTCCAATGTGGTCGTCACTAGTCGCATGTGGCCATTTAAATTAAAATTAAGTAACACTAAAAATTCAGTTTCTCAGGCATCTTAGCCACATTTCAAGTGCTCCGTAGCTCGTTGTGCAGAGTGGCTACCATACTGGATAGCACGGGACGAGAACACTGCCATCATCACAGAAAGTTCTGCTGGACAGTTCTTTGGTTTCTATTCTTTCTTCTTTTCTACCACTTTAGAAACCACAAATTGAGTGGTTTCCTTTACATGTTTCAAATATTCAATATGCACACACTTAATTATAATTTTTCGAACAGTCTCAAGTTTTTAATTATCTTTGCCCTCCTCCTGGGAATAACAAGGAACGTCACCTGCTCCAGGATCCACTGCTGGGTCTGCAGCATCGGAATGGCTGCCTCAATACAGAACATGTTAGGATTCACAATGGTGTTTGTGTTTACAGTTATACGGGTGCTTAACAAAGGCCAAATGATATCAGTGTGGAACAATGATAGTACTGTGGGCGGCAGAAGAAACAGCCCTGAGGAACTGGTTCATAGGCATTTCAAACTCAAAATAATGGGTGTCAAAGGAATCAGCTCCATGGTCATGGTAAGGGAACTCAAGAGTTAAAGATTTTAGCCTTTGCTATATTTGATGGGCTTAAGTGGCTCAGGAAGTGGAAAGCTGTCGTTCCAGGAACTGCAAGGCATGACTACGTGATTCCAGGAGGCTGACAGCAGCCCAGCCTTTGTGTCCCAAGGGTGCTGGAAGCCAGGGAGCCATTGCGTTCCAGGGAGAGGATACAGGGAATGCAGATAAAGAATTGTTGATCAACAGATAAAAAAGGAAAATATCACTGCCAGACTGCAACTCTTATTCAATTAACCTTTTCCCCAAACCCCTTACCCACCCTTTCTTCTCCTTATGAAAAGGTCAGCGTGAAATGAGATGTTAAGACAGTTTTTGAGGGTACATAACCTGCTGTCTTCTCAGATCACAGCCATCTAAATAAAATGCCCATAAAGACTCCACCTTTGTCTCTGCTTACTGGTGCCGGTAGTGACAGGCAGCATGAACGCTGACCTTTCTGGTTTCAGTCACAACATGGTGGCTGTGTTCACTGCTATAAAAATGAAATAGTGACACCGACTCAAATAACGTTCCATTATGCTCAAAACCAAAACAATCCCATCAATAAGTAAAACAAAACATTCAAACACGTACTTCTAGTACTAAATATACCTAGGCAATTAGTTTCAACAAAACATCATCTGTCACATTAAGGCTATTCATTTGAATTTTATTTCTAAAAATACAACTCACTATTAGATGAGAAGAAAAAATCTGATTACTTAAAATAGATACAACTCTCAATAAATAAATTTATGTAGAAGTTCTCCAAGTTTGATAATGGATATTACAATATTATTTATTACTTTTAGTAAAACTACATGACACAGAAAAATGTATCCATTTGAAAACACATCAGAATTCTCTACCAAAATACACCTTTTAAAATGAATGATATAAATGATTCTCCATGTATAAAGGGCAAATATGAAAATGTAGGGGGTAAAAGTTAAAGCTCCTCCCTTTACTTCTCCATAGTCCCGTAACTTTCCCCAGAGTAAGCACTGTTTGTTGTGACAGAGACTCTCTTCTTGACCAAACTTTAGTCAGGCTCCTGTAAGCTTCACCAAGCCCCATCATTAGGCATATTCTTCAAGAGCCCAGTTTTAGCAAGAATCCTGTGTCAAGCTGGTTTAGCCAGAATCCCCCACCCTCAATAACTCATCAAATTTGTCATCCTTCACCATCTGCCAAGTATTATCTGATCATCTAAGTCTGTCTTCAACAAGAATCCTATGAGGTCAGTTTAGCACAGAATTACCCTATCCCCTTGGTAATTTTCTATCCACCAACCCCTACTCTGCTCCAAAGATATGAACCCTTACTATTCCTTGTTGTATTTGGAGTTGAGCCCAATCTCTCTCCCCTTGCAAAACTCCAATGCTGTGGTCCCCCTGAATAAAGTCTACACCTCCTATTCATTTGTCATGAATACTTTTTCTTTTAAATTTTATCTCTTGATTTTAGAGAGAAGGGAGAAACACTGATTTGTATTTTACACTTATTTATGCATTCATTGGTTGCTTCTTGTATGTGCCCTGACCAGGGATTGAACCTGAAACCTTGGCGTATCAGGATGATGCTCTAACCAACGGAGCTGCCTGGCCAAAGCCAAATAACTTTTTCTTTAACAATGGCTTCGTGTATATCCTTCCAGACCTTTTTCTACCTACTACCACCTTTATATATGAGTTCGATTCTATGCCAGAGTCTGTATAATGGTAAAGACAGTTAATGAGTCAGGTTCCTAGATATCAATAATGGTAATTCCTCACCATAAAGTACTTATCATTTAATGCGCAGATGAAGTTCTGGTCTACTATTAAGGAAATCATTTTAAGATGCACCATCTTGACAACCAGGAAATGCTGAAAGAAGACTCAGTGGCCAGAGAAAATCATCAGGGCTTTCTCAAATATCTGTGTAAACAGTCACCTGGAGGGCTTACCTAAACACAGACTCCTGGGCTCCACCTCAGAGATTTTTGTTCTAGTGAGTGTGAGGTCCGGGTGTGAAAATTTGCATTTTTAATAAACCTCAGGGTTATACTGAAGTTGCAGGTGTGAGGACCACATTATGAGTAGCTGACCCTTGATGGCTTTTAAGGCACTTAAATTTCTGTATAGAAACATTTTTAATTCTAAATTTTAGTGCTGGATTAAAGGTTACAGCCTTCAAGTGATATTCAGTACTGGTCAAAAAGATGACTTAGGTTACTCTTTTATCATTGTCTTTCCTAAATAAATTCTAATCACTTCACACCCCTGCTTAAAACCCCCTCTGAAGTAGAAAGAACAAAGACCCTGGGGGGGAGGGGAGGAGGGGACAGGGAAGGAATTCTAAATTTAATTTAACTAATTAACAGCTGACCCCAGATAAATCCTAGGAGGGGCCACTTCAGTTTTCTCCAGGGTCAGGTGGGGATAACAACACCAGTCTTGCAGAGCTGATGGGAAGATTAAAACAAAGCATGAAGCCAGTGTAAGGCACAGCACATGCCTATGGGCTAACTCAGCTCCACAGCTTTATCACTTTCTGTTCCCTGCAGTAGGAACTTGGGCCCTAGGCAAAGGAGCTTTGTGTCATTAAAATGCTTTATTTACCTATTTCTGGCTAACAAATTCTGTTATTCCCTCAAGGTTCAGCTCCAATGCCATTTTCTCTCCCTGAAGGTCTTGATGGATATAGTGGAACAAACGGCAGGCTTTGCAGTCAGAACTGAGTTGGAATCCCGGCTTCAAGCTATACCAGCTACTGTGATCTTTGCCAGCCAGAAGGTTCAGAAGAAATGGGTTGTGAGAAAAAGAAGGGAACATGTTTGGTGCAGCTGGGGGCAAGGGGCAGGGAGCCAGGGCAACAGTTAGATGACTATAAGAGGGAAAATATCAACATGAAAGAGATATGTTTGAGCATCAAAGTAAAACAAGGGCAGCCATTAGTAAAAAGGAGATGTATGAGGTCTGTCTGGAAACAGTACAGCCATTGTTAATATAATGAGAACAGTTTACATGACATGATGTAACCTAGCAGCCAAGGGGAGTGGACTGGAATGCTCATGCGTGAACAATGATGACCGCACTGCGCTAGTCAGTGGGGGCGGTAGATGCTGTTGAGTGAGCATGTGTACTGTGCAGCTGTCACATTCAAAATGGCTGAGCCAGCAGAACAACAAATCTGCATCAAATTTTGCATGAAGCTTGAGCATTCCTCTGTAGAAACCATTCTGATGATTCAGAAGACCACAGCTATGGGCAACCAGTGATTGGCAGCCTCATCACAATGACAACATGCCCACTCATGCATCACGTCTCATGCAGAGTTTTTTGGTGAAACATCAAATTACCCAGGTGACTCAGCCCCCTACAACCCAAATTTGGCACCCAACAACTTCTAGCTTTTCCCAAAACTAAAATCACCTTTGAAAGGGAAGAGATTTCAGACCATTGATGAGATTCAGGAAAATACAGAGGGGCAGCTGGTGGCAACTGGGAGACTGGGAGGTCCAAAGGTGCCTACTTTGAAGAAGACTGAGGTGTCATTGTCCTAAGTACAATGTTTCCTGTATCTTGTAGTTTTTTCAATAAATGTCTCTATTTTTCATGTTACATGGCTGGATACCTTCTGGAGAGACGTCATATAATGATCATACACTGCGGCCAATTAATAAGATCAGGATCAGGCTGCTTCTAAAGGTATATTATAATTTAGATTAAATGCCTTTATTATTATTTTCCATTCAAGATTAAGGGACCCCTGTGCTCCATGCTCCAAAGCAATGCATGTGTTTCCATGCACCGAAAACAAAAGAGCACACAATGTGATGAGCAGGCTCAGTGGACAGTCAAGGGGGTTCTGGGTCCTGCAGGAAAAAACATGTTTCAGTGGAAACTTATGTATTGTCCACAGCACACTTTTTTCCAAGTGATCACTGTTTAGCCTTCTTCATTGGTTTGGAGGCATTTTGCAACTATTTGTAAATTGTAGATAACTCACACGTATGTAAATTCTATCCAACCTGGTAGTAATCTAAGTGACTTTCCCACTTAGTGACTTCCACTGTGGAATACCAGTTTCATCTCTTTGCATTTCATCTTAACATTCTTTTCTCCATATAAATCTGTATATGTATATTTTTCCTTTAAACTGGATATAACATGTGCTTAGTTCCTTCCCATCAAAAGACTGTGGTTAGAAAAAAAAAAAACAACCTTCTGTTAAAAAAAAAAAATCTAACAAAAAGTAACCTGAAAGAGTGATCTGATCATAAATTCCTACTTGGGCAGGTCCTGGTGGGTAGTCCCACCCCAGGCCTACAACTTCCCTAGTAAAAGATAGTTATCTTTGCTGTAATCAAGCCCTGTCCATTGTTCATGTGCATCTACTTTAATACACCCTGAAATGCCTCTTTTTTTAGACCACCCTCCAAATAGAGCACAATCCTGTTAACTCTCCTGTAATCCTATCACAGAGATTTCCCAGCTTTGCATTCTCCCACTCATGTAATCTTCCTTACCTTCTCTCCTTAATTCCAAATGCATAAAACAAGCTGCAAACTCATTCTGGGAAGCATTTTTCTCAGTCTGTTGAGATATTCCTTCCTGTCATGTCCTCTGTTTGGTTCAAATAAACTCTTATAAATATTTTCTACAGGTTTGAACATTGTTACCTCAACAAGACTAAATACATTTGAAATTCTAAAATATTAGGTTGGCCAAAAAGTTCATTTGTTTTTTCCCTAAGATGGCTCTAGTAGCACTTAGTGGTGTTTAACTTCATTTGATACAATTTTGTTAGATTGTATTGTGATAGCTGTCATATCAGTGTGCATTTAAAAAAAACTTATCAAAATTGGTGAATTTTTGTGTAGCCATGTTAATATTGCAGATAGAAGAAAATAAGTGACATTTTTGGCATATTATGCTTTAGTACTTCAAGAAAGGTAAATAGACAACTGAAACAAACAAAAGATTTGTGCAATGTATGCAAAGTGCTGTGACTGATCAAACATGTCAAAAGTGGTTTGCAAAGTTTTGTGCTGGAGATTTCTCAAAGGACATTGTTCCATGGTCCTGTAGACCAGTTGAAGTTGATAGCGACCAAATCAAGACATTAATTGAAAACCATCAATATTATACCATGTGGGAGATAGCTGACAGATGCAAAATATCCAAATCAGTAAAGTTATTGGTGAAAATGGAAAATGTGTCTTTTATTTTATAGAAAAAAACACAAACTTTTTGGCCACCCCCCAAAAATATTTAATACATGTTCATTATTATAACTGCATGGGAGTCACGCTTTTACCTTTTTCTGAAAATTATCTTTTAATAGTCCAGAACAGAAGAAGTAAATGATAGTTTGACTCTATGGGGTAGGAGAGACTAGAAACTGCCCAGGACAGGATCAAGCCAACCCTTCCAGTGATTTGATGACTTATTTGGGATATCTCCAATATCACTGTGAGATAGGCCAGCAAGCCAGGGCAAGTGGACTAGGGAAACTGAGAGAGCTGAACAAACTGGCTGAGCAATTTATAGCCAGATACAGAAGGTCACCTTCCTAGGCCTCACCTGTATTTCAGCTCCAGGCCCAGAAAAGCAGCAAAACCAGGTGGGTGATGCCGGGACCAGATGCAGTGACTGATGACCCCCTGCCCTGTCACTGACCAATCAATGGAAATCAGGACTCTGATAGGGACCACCTGGAAAACTGATGGATATTCTGTTGAAACCCTCCCCTGAGACCTCCCCTAAGACTGCCACCCGTAAGAGAGGTAAAAACCTCAAGACAAAGGACCCAGCGAGGACTCTCCCTCTGGGGAGCAGCCTGTGCCATTCTCTTTCCCCACTTCTTCCCCCACAGGCACGCATCTCCTAAACTCTAAGGGGCCCCCAGGAGACTTGCAACTGGGGGAGCAATGGGCAGTCATAGCTTGTCCCAGGCTAATCCCCCAAACCTGTCCCCAAGAGTCCCTTTTCTCTGCCTTCCCAGTGAGCTACGGCAGCCCGGCCTAGGCTCTCCTGTTGCCTCTTCCACTCTAGGCCCTTCCTGGTTTCCCTGTCCCCAGTTTCAATAAACATACCATCATAGTCACGTGGACCTGTTTTGTGATTTTTTTTTTCCTGCATGAAATCAAGAACTCGCACTAGGCAGATCTATTCAGGGCCAGGTACTGTCTGCTGCAACATCCCAGGACAAGGACCTTAAGGTGTCCATTTAAGAATCAATTCTGGGCTTGGGCCACAGGAGCACAGTTAGAGACAATATAAGATTACTAGCTAAAGGAGTATGTATGGAATGAAATGGGGTACTTACAGTCTGCATTTAAAATTCTAATATATGGGAAATTAAGTGCTAAAAAGAAACCAACAGATGCATTTTGAAGATTAATTCCATTTAGGGAAGGTAAAAATAAGAGCCATCTAAAACTGAATTTAACGTAGATTATATTTAGGGTCTTCAAAGAGATAAAAGGGAGAATATGTTTCTCAGAAATGTAAACAAGACATTATGATACTAAATAGAAATGAAACAAAAATTAGTTACTATGATCAGCTAATTAGCATTCCCAGAAATGAAAAAAGATCTATATACACATAAAAACCCTGCTTAGATAAATTCCTGACTGGAAGAAGTAAACAGAAAACAAATTTAATTAGACAATATTTCACCCAGGGACAGCAGAGAAAGATACAGAAACCCTCAGAATCCAGAAAAACAATCACTCTCATACATTTCTGGCAAGGATGTAAAAGGGCACAACCATCAGGAGAATGTGTGGCAGTTTTGCACAGAGTCAAACACACACCAGCATGTGACCCAGCAATCCTCCTCCTGGGGGCTTAGCCTAGGGCAGCGACTTTTAACCCTTTTCATCTAATGGCACGCACAAACTAAATCCTAAAATTCTGAAGCATATCAAAAAATACATTTTTCCCTAACAAAAAATAGGTATAATTTTGATTGGTTTACAAAAAAAATGATAATTATAGTAATTACATACCCTTTTTGCTCCAAAGTGACTTTTTCAAAAATCAGGTGCCTATACTTGTACATAAGAATTTCTGGTATCAGCGCTGGCTGGTGTGGCTCAGTGGGTTGAGCTCCAGCCTACGAACCAAAGGGTCCGGTCTGATTCCCAGTCGGGCACACGCCTGGGTTGCAGGCCAGGTCCCCAGTTGGGGGTATGCAAGAGGCAACCACACATTGATGTTTCTCTCCCTCTCTTCCCCTCTCTCTAGAAATAAATAAATAAAATTAATAAAAAAACCTAAACAGAAAATATAAGATTATTAAAAAGAAAAGAATTTCTGGTATAAAGAATTAACCAATCAGTTGCAACCTTATTATGCAGTGTGAGCAACAAGATGCAGCTCTATTACATGACCTATACATTATGGCTGAAGACAGGCATTCACACTCATAACTATTTTGTGTTGGCTGTTGTCATTTTTTATTTGTTTTAAAAATTCTTGCAGTACACCAGTTGAAAATTGCTGCCCTAGAGAAATAAAAACACACTCACACAACCTGTA
Source organism: Glossophaga mutica (assembly GCA_039655065.1). NCBI lineage: Eukaryota > Metazoa > Chordata > Mammalia > Chiroptera > Phyllostomidae > Glossophaga > Glossophaga mutica. The sequence continues at coordinate 146,836,527 of CM077303.1, read as the reverse complement.
TAAATGTTATCTCATTCCTCCCACAGAAGTCACACTCCCTGGGCAGGGGGTGGGGGGCGGTCTTGGGCTTGTTCACTGCTGCTGTCCTCTGCAGCACCTGGAACAGTGCCTGGCACGTAATACAGGGGCTCAGAATTTCATGGATGTTAAATGAATGCATGAATATCTTCAAGGGGCTAAGGAAAAATAATTACCAACCTAGAACACTACATTCTGGAAAATTAGGTTGAAAGAAATAAAGAGATTTTCAGATATACAGAGGTCATTGCTTCTTTCCTACATACATATCTTTGTTAAGGAACTTTTTTAGGAAGAAAGGAACTACACTCAAATGGAAGCAGAATGCAAGAGAACACTGTTAGGGGCTGAATTGTGTCCCCCCTCCAAATTTATACGTTGAAGTCCTAACTCCCAGTATCTCAGAACTTGACTGTATTTTAAAGAGGTAATTAAGTTAAATGAGATCATGTAAGTGGACCTTAATCCAAATGGCTGGTGACCTTATGAGAAGAGGAGATCTGGACACACACAGGTGTGCACACAGCAAAAAACACCTGAGAACACAACCAGAAAATTACCATCTGCAAGCCCAGGAGAGAGGCCTTAGAAGTCAACACTGCTGACACCTTCACCTTAGACTACTGGCTTTACCTCAGAATTCTTTCTTTTTCCCTTCCTCCCTTCCTCCCTTCCTTTCTTAAAAGATTTTACTTATTTTTTAGAGCAACAAGTATAAAGGACTCATGGACAAAAACTATGGGGGGTGGAAATGGGAGGAAGGTGGGGAGGGCTGGGGTGGTGGGCTGGGGCGGGGTAAAAGACAGAAAACTGTACAATATCAACAATTAAAAAATACTGATTAAAAAAAGATTTTACTTATTTATTTTTAGAGAGAGGGGAAGGGAGAGAAAAAGAGAGGGAGAGAAATATCAATGTGTGGTTGCCTCTCACGTGCCCCGCCCTCACCCCCACTGGGGACCTGGCTGGCAACCCAGGCATGTGCCCTGACTGGGAATCGAACCAGTGACCCTTTGTTTCACAGGCCGACACTCAATCCACTGGGCCACACCAGCCAGGGTGAACTCCTTTCTCAGAATTGTGAGAAAATCAAATCTGTTTCAGCCACCCAGTCTGAGGCACTTTGTTAATGGAAGCCCTAGGAAACTAACACAAACAGCAAAGCTGTAAAATATGTGGGTATAAATAAGCTACTTATTGTTAAGAAATTTTAAATCAGTTTATGTGTTAAAAATGAGTAGAAAAATGCCAAACAATATTTGGTATGTTATATTCAGTGAATTCCTACAACATGTAAAATCATGTTCAGAGGGAAGTGAAAGATAATGAAAACCTTGAGACTTTGTTAGAAAAGCTATAATTAAATACATGTTTATGGTAAACATTTAAAGGAAACCACTCAGTCTGCAGTTTCTAAAGTGGCAGAAAAGAAAGAATAAAACAAACCATTTCATGGAAAGGAGAAAAAAGAAGCAAAAAGCCCTATAGAAACTAAAAAGTGAAGAAAAGAAATATAGTAAGAATCCTCGCAGAAATTTGGAGAACAGAGAAAATAAACATCCACAATCCCACCAACCTGAATTCTTTCATGCCAGCCTTTATTATGTATTCACATAATCATACAATCCATTGAGAGATAATCATTAATGTTTTATAAGCTTTACCTACCTCATTGAAAACCTCATTATTTTATTTTATTTAAATAGCTCTATAACCATATATCCTATGGGTGTACCAGAATTAATTACTTTTGTTGGACATTTCCATTTTGTATATTACTTCTACATTTTTTCCCTGGTCAGAAAGAAATGCAAGATCATTTTAGAAAACCCATATATCACATACACTCAAAAAACAAAAGCTACCAATGGTGCCATCATTTAAAATTATTACAGTTAACAGTGATGTATACCATCCAGTTTACTTTCTTTTTAATTTTTTTAAAATAAATTTTATTTATTTATTTTTAGATATAGGGGAAGGGAGGGAGAGAAACTTTGACATATGAGAAAAACATCAATCAGTTGCTTCTCGCACACGCCCTAATGGGGACAGGCCCACAACCCAGGCACATGTCCTGACCAGGAATCAAACTAGCAACCTTTCACTTTGTGGGATGATGCTCAACCAACTCAGCCACACCAGTCAGGACTAAATTTTTATTTATTGATTTTAGAGAGAGAGAGAAACATTGATTTACTACTCCACCAAGTTATGCATTCATTGGTTGTTTCTTGGATGTGCCCTGACCAGGGATCAAACACAGAACCTTCATTTATTGGGACAACGTTCTAACCAAGTAGGCTATGCAGTGAGGGCCTCCTTCCACTGTATATCCTATGTACTGTACTCAACTTTCTACCATCACAGTTAAACTGATTCTAAACATCTTTGCACATGAACCATTGTTTGCATTTTTCCTTTAGAGTTGACTGCAGAATGACTGGATCATAAAGTGGTAATAATTTTAGGATTCGGAAAATGTACTTTCAAACTTCTTTGGGGAATATTTTCTTTGCTTCATGTTCTTTACTCAAAACAGCCCCAGACTGGTACTAGTCTGAACCCAAACAAACAGATCTTCATAAGGTTCAGAATCAGACACATCTGGGCACTGCTGGAGCAGCAGGCTTCCTGCTGGAGGCTCCCCGCCAGACAGGCCACAGATCTATTAGCCCAACACCTCTTGAGCTGAGATTTCTTGTTCCTGCATAGACCCGAGCCTCCCCGCTTTGCTCCTTACCTTGATGAACTGGTAGACCAGTAGATACAACTGAACTGTCCCGGAGACCTGCTGATTCTAATATTCCACACAGAGCTCTCCAATCCAACCTCTCTCCTTCAGCTCCATCTTTACTGCCCTCGCTCAGACTCTTACCACCTCATCTGGATCACTGTAACAGCTTCCTTACTCACTTCTCCACCTATCAATTGCAGATTAAGATCTATTCCAATCTTCTAAAATCACATAAAGCAAACTATCTCTAGGTTTGAAGACCTCTAATTATTCTCTCTTGCAAAGAGAACCAGTTCCAAACAAAACTTCTCATGCGTTGACTCTGTCTACTTCTCCAGCCTCACCTTATCCCCAGCACTGCCTACCTGCCAATCCTGTATTCATTCCAGAGACGTGAAACGTACTGCGGTTTCTTGAAAATGGCACATTGTTGCAGGCTTCCTCGCCTTTGTAGTGATTCCCACCTTGCTGCAAAGGCCTGCCCGGTGTACCTATGTGGTGTGGGCAACTCTTTCTCTTAAGTCCCTCATCTTCCCACCATAATACCCATAGAACTCTATGTGCTACTTCCCTTTTGATAAACTCTTCTGACTTCTCAATTTACATTTTAAATCTGTCCAACAGAACTGCATTTTGTAGCACATACTGGGTGGTTATCTTAATACTTCAGTCTCTCTCAGGCACTACATGAATCGTCACTGTTAAAATAAATCTTTCTGAAAACTAAAGATGGAACTACCTTTTGATCCAGTGATCCCATTGCTAGGACTATACCCTAAGAATCCTGAAACACCAATTCAAAAGAACCGATGCAGCCCAATGTTCATAGCAGTGTTATTTACGATGGCCAAGTGCTGGAAGCAACCTAAGTGTCTATCAGTAAATGAGTGCATCAAAAAACTGTGGTACATTTACATGATGGAATACTACGCAGCAGAAAGAAAGAAGGAACTCCTACCCTTCCTGACAACATGGATAGATCTGGAGAGCATAATGCTAAGTGAAATAAGCCAGGTGGTAAAAGACAAATACCATATGATCTCACCTATAAGTGGAACCTAATAAACAAAACAAACAAACATGCAAAATAGAACCAAAGATATGGAAACAAAGAACCAACTGACAGTGACCAAAGGGGAGGGGAGAGGGGGGTAATGGAGAAAGAAAGGGAAGGGGTAAGTCAAGAAATATGAATAGAGGACACATGGGCATGGACAATGGGGTGGGGACTGACTATGGGAGCAGGGGAGGTATGGGCCGCGTGGCAGGGGAGAGCAACAGGAGAAAAGGCAGGACAACTATAACTAAACAAAAAGAAAAAATAAATCTTTCTGAGATCATCTAAGGCCAGGGGCATCCAACCCTTTTGGCATCTCTGGGCCACACTGGAAGAAAAAGAGGTGCCTTGGGCTATACAGTAAATACACTGTGACACATAATCACAAAAAAACTCAATGTTTTAAGTAAATTTAGGATTTTGTGTTGGGCTGTATTTATAGCCATCCTGGGCCACATGTGGCCTGCTGGCCATGGGTTGGACACCCCTGATCTAGGCAGTTCAAGAAGAGTAGTTTATCCACAACATGATTAAAACAGAACAGAAGCAGAAGTAATGCATACAGCATCTGGCCAGTAACCGACACTAACCTCCACAATGAGTGCCGTGTCTCAGCCAGGCCACGTTTACCTCTTCCAACTCCACATTGAAGCCAGTCATTCCCTCACTCCCTGGAGACCAAGCTCAGCAGGACCCCTGAAATCACTCTTGTAATATATTTCTTTCATTCTGTTTTTCCTCCTTCTCTTTTTTCATTTCAACAAAGAAATGCTTTTGAGAGCAAATAATGAAGGGTCATAATCCAGAGAGAAGATATCAGGCTAATTTGCTTGTTACAAAACACTGAATATTAGAGTATGTTGGCTTAAAAATACCTTATTTATAATTAATAAATGAGAAGTCAGAAGAATTCATCAAAGAGAGTTACTACAGAGCAGGGTTTTGTTTTGTTTTTTTTTAAACAGAGAAGCAAAATAAATTAGAAAAGCTTGAAGCTCAGTGTGAGGTTCCACAAAAGCTCATGACACACCACAGGGTGGAAGACTAATGAACCCAAGAACAAGCTTCAAAGCAAAACAGTGATCTAACCATGGGGTTTCCTTGCTTGGTTCACACATTCCACAGAAGCACTCCACATCAGGTGGTACATAAAACAGGATAAAAAATGATTAAGTTTCTGTCCATTTTTAGGCTTATAGTTTACCCATTTCCTTCCTCAACATTTCTTCTGCATTCTCATTCCTTCCTTCTGGGTGACATTTTGCTCACTGTGACTTTGACTAGTGCTTTTGATGACAGCCTATGTATGGGTAGTAAACCCTCAATCTATGTTAATAAGTTCAACAATCTCTGTCCTTTTCACAGTTGAGTTTAATCTATTCACATTTATTATTTCAGATAAATTTTGATATCTGCCATTTTGTTTTGTGTTTTCTATTTATTCTGATTCTTATATGCTTCTTTCTTGTCTTCTGATAATTTAATGAATTTTTTTATACTCTTTTACCCTCTCTATTAATTTGGAAGTGCATGTGGGTTTCCCTATCCTTTCAATGTCTGCCTTGTACATTATGAGCCATTCTTACTTGGCTTAGAGTGTGAAGCTAATTTCTCTACCCCACTACTAAACAATGATAAGGATCTTAGACTGCATCAATCACAATTAAGAAGGAATTATTTCTACCTTATTTTTGACAACACCCCAAATTGCCTTTATGACTACCATTCTATATAGTTATTGTTTTAGATTCATCTGTAGGATTTCTATTTTGCTTTCCATTTCTTCTTATATCCTGCTTTTTAAAAAAAAAATGTTTTACTGATTATGCTATTACAGTTGTCTCATTTCTCCCCCATCATTCCCCCCACCCTGCACACCCTCTCCCACCCACATTCCCCCCTTTAGTTCATGTCCATGTGTCGTAAGTTCTTTAGCTTCTACATTTCCCATACTATTCTTGCCCTCCCCCTGTCTATTTTCTACCCACTGTCTATGCTACTATATCCTGCTTTCTTATGTGTTCAATTTTATTCTCCCAGAAAAGAACTCTCAATAAGACTCTCTCTCAGGCTTCATTTTGGTAAAATGGTATTTCACTGGAGATACAGTTCCAGATTGATTGTAATTTCTACTCAGAACCTTGAAGACATCCCTATGCCTTCTGGTCTCTATTAACACATCTGTAAATTTAAAGATTTTCTCCCATCATTCTATTTCTGGGGTTCTACAGTTTTCACTGCAGTCAGGTACAGATTTAATTTTGTTTTCTTCTTAGAACTCATCAATCTTCTTCATTCTAAGGATTCATTCTGAAAGGGCACTCGTGGCCCTGACCCACGTGGCTCAGTGGGTTGGGCGTGTCCCACACAGCGAAAGTTCTCCAGTGTGACTCTAGGTCAGGGCACATGCCTGGGTTGCAGTCTGGCATCTGGTCAGGGCTGGTCAGGGTGCATATGAGAGGCAATGCATCAGCGTTTCTGTCTCAGATGTTTTCTGAGCTCTCCTCATTTCCACCCCACCGAAACAGTGAGCGCTAATGAATTTTTATTGTTGGTTTAAGCCACTAAGTTTTCCGGTGATCTGTTGTTATGCAAGAATTCAGACTTCTTGCAGTTTTAGATCAGACTTCAAGAATTTACTTTATTCATACTCTAAATCTAGATGTCAGCAAACTATCATCCATGAGCTAAGAATGCTTTTCTTTCATATTTTTAAAAGGTTGTTAAATGTGTGCTGACCTCTGCTTTCTTTTAAATTTTTTAAAATTTTATTTTAATTGTTGTTCTTGTACAGTTCTGCTTTAAAGAAACTCCAATAGTGGAGGGAGGTGCTGTTTCAAGTTTGTCCTTTGATAATACTTATCTAGGCTGAGGAAGAGTGGAGGACTTAGGGAAGGCTTCTCTCTCCAAAGAATGAGTTTCAGGCACCTTTGCAGAGGTTGCAGCTACTGGTTACACGAAAAACATGCAGCTGCTGGTGGCATAGGAACTGGCGAGGGAGCTCCGGCCAGAGCTGGGCTATGGAAAGGGCCTGCTGTTCCTCACGGCTGGGGCAATCCGGAGAACAGCTCTCTCAGGGAGGAATGCAAACGAGGCCACAGCTGAAGCCCTTTCAGGAGCAGCCAGCAGGTGCAGAGAGGAAGGCCTGAGAGCGTGAAGTTGGTGTGTGAGGACCACAGGGTTCTTACACTGGAGGAAGGAGAGCCAGAGTGGGAAAGGAAGTACTTCCTGCTGCTGTCACCTGGCAGTGTCTCCCCAGTTTCTCTACAACGACAAACAGCACACCAGCTGGCAAAAGGGAAATGTTTACAGGCTCCAATTCCAATATCACAGAGCAAAGAAGGGTAGCATTGGAGCTGAGATATAACAAATTTATAACTGACACTGTACTTCCTCTTTCTTTCTCATCCATTTTGTCCTGCATTTTTTAAAGGAAAAACATGTAAGCATGTGTTGTATCCAAAGTATATGATGGTATTCAACATTTATCACTATATATTTAGTAAACAAGCCATAGGCACTCCATTTCATTTGATTCTGTAACATTTTCTGAGTAAAAGGGGACCTATAGTGAGTTAGAGTTTCACATTCCTATCCAGTTATCCAATGTTGGAAAAACAACAAAAAGGAAGTATGACAGATGAAAAACAAATTCTTAACTCCCAAAGCATAAGAGATTGGGTAATACAAACCAGAAATGTGTTATATTCACCATCAAAAGCCACAAATCACGTGCCTAACTATGTGTAGTGCGGTGCTAAACATTATACCCAACACAGTTCCACAGACTTGGGTGTGCTTTCAGTTGTTTACTCAGCAGACATTACTTATACAGCATGCTTCCTTTGAAAGAGTATCTTCTATGGTAAATTATGCCAGCTTGGTCCCATCAGTGAGGCCACCAACCTCTACCCAGAGACTGAATATTCAAGCAGAAAGGATAAGGAAGAAAACAAACTATTATAAAAAGAATTAAAAGAAATTCTACGGGCTCTAAAATCTGCGGAATGGTGAAGCTTAGTAATTCTTCAAGAAGTAAGTTAGCTCATTTAACAGAAGAGCCCAGGGAAGGTAATTCATATAGCGCAGAGAAAGAGGGAACAATGTTGGCAGCTGAAAATTATATCTTCTAACTGAAAATAGCCTTTAAGGAGAAAGTTTCTAGAAGACTCTTTTTTAATTTGTTGCCCAAATCAAATTTCTGGTAAACAATCTAGGCTGTAGAAGAGCTCTAATTTAAGCTCTTACAAGGCTCTCAAGCCCTGACTGGATGCTGAGTTGGTGCAGCGTTGTCCCAAAACACCAAAAATGTTTTGGTTCGATTCCTGATCAGGGTGTGCACCTCGGTTGCAGGTTCAATGCCCAGTCGGGTCATGTGTGTGAGGCAACTGATTGACGTTTCTCTCTCTCTCTCCCTCCTCCCCTTTCGTCTCTCTCTAAAATCAATTATAAAAAATATCCTTGGGTAGGGGTTTTAAAAAAAGTTCCCAAGAGGGTGAATTTTAATTCAGGGGGATCAAGAAAAAAACTGGATCTCAGTTTCTCTGAGACTCTCCCAAACAGGACCCACAAAAAATCCTCCAGCAACAAGGCCCAAACTGTTGCTCCAAGTGTTTCACACTTGGTTGGCTCTATGCTTCTGCCCTCTGTTCACTTTGCCTCCAATGCCCTCTTCCTAGACTTTATCCCATTAACATTCTAGACACAAAGCCCACCCAACAAGGGTGCAGCCGTTGGAGCCAGACCACCTGAGTTTGAGTCCCGCTTCTGTCTGCAGGACCCTTGCGTAGGTTCTTAGTCCCACTGAAAGAAAACAATTTGGCAGAAGAGCAGAGAGCATTTCTCCCTCCATTCCAGCCTCTCCTCCTTCCTCCCCATCTCAGTAAATGGTCCTGCCATCCACTCAGCTGCTCAAGTCAAAACCAAGGAGTCCCTCTTCATTCCTCCTGCTTTTCATGCAGGGGTGAGCAAAAAGGTTTACAGTTGTTTCTATGGAAAATAATACAATAATTAATAAACAGTAATACAAGAATAAACTCTGTTTCATGTACCCACAACTGTAAACCTACTTTTGCCCACCCCTATACATACACACTCCCTCAGCAAGCACTATCAGCTTTACTTCCAAACTGACCAAACTCTCTTTCCACTGTCACTAACTATCCTTCTCCAAGCCATCAGCATCTCTCCTGGGCTGCTCTTAGTGCCTCCTAAACTTTTTCCGAGCTTCCACTCCTGCCTTCTACAACCTATTCTCCATAACAGCAAAGTGATCTCCTAAAAGCATAAAGCAGATCTCGTTACCTGCTTGCTAAAACTTTGCAGCCTACTACTGCTCTTAGAGTAAATGTAAATTCCTTCCCTGTCTGGCCTCTTCCGACCTCTCGGACTTCATTCCCTATTTTTCTTTCCTTCTCTCTGGCCTCCATAGGCACATGGGCCTCCTCTCTGTTCCTGAAATAGTGTACCAATCTCATTCCTGTCCAGGGACTCTGCACACGCAGCAGCCCCTCCCATGGACTCTGTGCACCGCTGGCTCACCATCGAATGTTGCCTCCTCACACAGGCCTTCCCATCACCGTAGCCGACACTGTTCCTGCCACATGACTGTCCCATATTCCTGAGTTTTGACTTCTTCCTCATTATCTTAATCTGCAATAAAGTCAGTTATTTGTGTATTCATTTTTTATGAGAAAGTTTATTTAGAATGTTACAGAAGTTGTAGAAGTGACCCAGTTCAGGAAACAAGTTATGGAAGCTAAAGAAGGGTCGTTGGAGCTTAGGAGAGAGAAAGGCAAAGGTAAGGCACCTGGGGAGAGGGAGGAGGGAAGGAAAAGGCGCGGGCATGCTCCCAGGAGGGAGCGCGAGCCACGTATTCACTTCTTTGCTGGCCTCTCACCACTGTCAAGAGAGGAGGCATCTTAACTCTGCGTTCTCTTGTGTTTAGCACTTTATCTCCAGCACCAGCGACCACGCCTGATACATGGCCCACACTCTTAAAAATATCTGTTGAATTTATGAACAAGTACACATACAATGTGACAGCTGCTCTCACCAAGTTAGGAAGAAATGCTATGGGAGCACAGGAAGAAAGCACAGGGAAGGAAAAGACTTTCCTTAACCCACTTAGGGTCTGCCCCTGGATGGGTCTGAATATTAAACTGACAAAGATTAACAAGAGAAAAGCACACAAATTTTATTTAATTTTTACATGTGCTTAGGAGCCTTCACAGAGAATGAAGACCCAAAGAAGTGATCAGAGCAGGAAACTTTTATATCTTTCAGACAAAGAAACAAAAAATTTATGAAGAATTGACAAGACAAAGGGGTTTGGGAGGGGGGTAAAGAAGAAACTAGGAAGATAAGGATTAGTTTAGGAAGTTTTGTTTGTATAGATTTCTTGCCTCCAAATTCCCAGTACATGCTGTACAAAGAAGGTACCTTTCATATGGGAGTTTTATGACTCATTTCAGAGAAAAAGGAGGAAGGGGGGAAGTAAGCATAACCTTCCTGCTTCTGCCATTAAAAAAATAATTCCTTCATTTTAAGATATTTAATATGGTAAGATGCCATATCTTGGGGATAGTGTGTCCTAAACCTGTCAACCAAAGGTTGTAAAAGCCAACTGAAATCCAATAGGAGTCCCCAATTTTGGGTGCAATGAATAGAAAAAGACTTTATTCAGTGGGAACAGAACAACTGTGAGACAGCTTGGCTGCAGAACAGCCCAGCCAAAGCAGACATGGGTGAGGCAGCTCTGCTTGCTCCAGAGAGACAGTTTCAGTGTTATAGCTCAAGCTGTGGTAATGCAGTCTACATAGAAAGGGAAAGTGTGCTCTGATGAGGCAGAAGTAAAGCTGGTTTATATAGAAAAAAGTGCCCACCCCCAGTCCCTGGTTGGTCCATGCTCATGCAAATAGGGACTCCAGATCTTCAGTTTGATTGATCCAAAAAGGCACTTTCCTGATTGCTCAGGAGGAGCCATTCTGATTGACAGGTGCAGATGCTAATGAGAATACAGCTGCAAAACTCAAACTGGATGAAGAAAGTCTCAGTTCCATTGGCTGAAATACAGTTCTAAGGATTGGCTCAGAGAGCAGGCACACAGTGTGCAGGCTGACAACTCAGCCTGTGGCTTTTCCCTGATAGACAATGTGCATGAGAGGGTTCTGCAAACAATGGCTGCTAGACTCCACTTATGGATTTGGGCCTGATTAACCACAAGGAGTTCTTTTTTTGCAGATATTTTCTTTCTTGGGGTCAATTCCAACATCCAAATCATAGGGGTGCCAGAAGGAGAAGAAGAAGAGCAAGAAATTGAAAACTTATTTGAAAAAGTAATGAAGGAAAATTTCCCCAATCTGGCAAAGGAAATAGACTTCCAGTAAGTCCAGAAAACCCAGAGTCCTAAAGAAATTGGATGAAAGGAAGAACACATCAAGGAATCGTCATCTTTAAGTTACGTAAGATTAAAGATAAGGAGAGAATCCTAAAAGCAGCAAAAGGAATGGAGATAGTTACCTACAAAGGAGTTCTCATAAGACTATTGGTTGACTTTCTCAGAAGAAACCTTGCAGGCAAGAAGGGGCAAGAAAGAAATATTGGAAGACATGAAAGGCCAGGATCTACCACCAAGATTACTTTATCCATCAAAACTATCATTTAAAAGGACAGATAAAGCTCTTAAAGGGAAGAGGTTCCCAGATAAGGTCAAGTTAAAGGAGTTCATCATCACCAAGTTCTTATTACATGCAATGTTAAAGGGACTTAATTAAGAAATAGAAGATGATAAAAACTATGAACAGTAAGGTAACGACAAACTCATAACTATCAACAACTGAATCTAAAAAACAAAAACAAACTAAACAAACAACTAGAACAGGAATAGAATCATAGATATGGAGACTATTTGGAGGTTATCAGCTGGGAGGGGGAGGGGGAGAATGAGGGAAAAGGTACAGGGATTTAGAAGCATAACTGGGCAGGTACAGAACAGACAAGGGGATGTTAAGGACAGTATAGGCAATGGAGATGCCAAAAAACTTACATGCATGACCCATGGACATGAACGAAGGCAGTGCGATTGCTGCAGGGAAGGGGGGAACCAGGCAGAGGGAAGCAAAAGGGGGGAAATTGGGACAACTGTAATACCATAATCAATAAAATATACTTTAAAAATAAAAATAAGTATTTTAAATAAGACAATGAAAGGGTCAACAACAAGATCAAAGAAGATAATCAAAAGATACCTTGAAACAAATGAAAATGAGGGCATAACAATCCAAAATCTGTGGGACACTGGGAAAACAATCCTAAGAGGGAAATTCATAGCATGACAGACTACCTCAAACAAAACAAAACACAACAAGAAAAAGCACAAGTAAACAATCTAACTTCACACTTAAAGGAACTTGCAAAAGAACAACAAACAAAGCCCAGAGTGAGCAGAAGGAAGAAAATAATAAAGATCAGACCAGAAATAAACAAAATAGAGTCTAAAAACAGAAACAAAAGATTAATGAATTCAATAGTTGATTCTTTGAAAACAAACCAGATTGACAAATCTTTAACCAGACTCATCATGAAAAAAAGAGATAGGGACCAAATTAAAAAAATCAGAAATGAAAGAGGAGAAATAACAACACCAAAGAAATACAAAGGAAATATTATAAGAAAATATTATAAACAACTATATGCCAACAAACTGGACAACTTGGATGAAATGGCTAAATTCCTAGAAATATGCAATCTTCCAAAACTAAATCAGGAAGAATCAGAGAACAGACAGATTAAACCTAGTGAAATGGAAGCAGTAATCAAAAAACTCCCAACAAATAAAAGCCCTGGCTTCACAGGTAAAGTTTACCAAACATTCCAAGAAGAACTAACACCCCTGCTTCTTGAACTATTTCATAAAATTCAAGAGGAGGGAAGGCTCCCAAACTCATTGTATGAGGCCAGCCTTATCCTAATTCCAAAACCAGATAAAGACACTACAAAGAAAGAAAATTATAAGCCAATATCCCTGATGAATATAGATGCTAAAATCCTCAACAGAATATTAGCAAGCTGAATACAGCAATGCATCAAAAAGATCATACACCATGATCAAGTGGGATTTATTCTGGGAATGCCAGGTTGGTACAACTTTTGCAAATGAATAAATGTGATTCACCACATAAACAAAATGAAGGATAAAAACCCCATGATCATACCAATAGATGCAGAAAAAGTATTTGATAAAATCTAGCACTCATTTATGACAAAAACTCTCAGCAAAGTAGGATTAAAGGGAACATACCTAAACAAATAAAAGTCATGCATGACAAGCCCATTGTCAACATCATGCTCAATGTGCAAAAAATTACAAGCATTCCCCTTAAGATCAGTAATAAGACAGGGATAGCCACCTTCACCTCTCTGATTTAACATAGTACTGGAGGTCCTAGCCACAGCAATCAGACAAGAAGAAAAAATAAAAGGCATCCAAATTGGAAAGGAAGAAGTGAAACTGTCATTATGTGCAGGCGACATGATACTGTATATAGGAAACCTCAAATATTCCACCAAGAAACTATAGAACTGAGAAATGAATTCAGCAAAGTAGCAGGATACAAAATTAATATCCAGAAATCAGTTGTGTTTTTACATGCTAATAACAAACTAGCGAAAGGGATACTAAGAAAACAGTCCCATTCACAACTGCTACAAAAAAAAATAAAATACCTAGGAATACATCTAACCAAGGATATAAAAGATCTATACCCAGAAAATAATAAGACACTGAAGAAAGAAATTGAAGAACATACAAATAAGTGGAAGCACGTATTGTGTTCATGAATAGGAAGAATTAACATCATTAAAATGTCCATGCCACCCAAAGCAATCTATAGATTCAACACAATTCCTATCAAGATTCCAATGATGTATTTTACAGAACTAGAACAAATATATCAAAAATTTATAATGAACCACAAAAAACCCGCATAGCAACAGTGATCCTGAGAAAGAACAACAAAGCTGGAGGAATCACACTACCTATCATTAAACTATATTATAAGGTCATAGTAATCAAAACAGCATGGTACTGGCAAAAAACAAAAAAACAGATGTATAGATCCATGGGACAGAATAGAGAGCCCAGAAATAAACCCACACCTTTACAGTCAATTAATATTTGACAGAGGAAGAAAGCACATACAATAAGCTAAAGATAGTTTATTCAATAAATAGTGTTGGGAAAATTGGACAGATACGTGCAGAAAAATGAAACTAGACCACCTTCTGATACCACACACAATAATAAATTCAAAATGGATCAAAGACTTAAACATTAGGCCCCAAACCATAAAATCCCTAGAAGGAAACGTAGGCAACAAAATCTTGGACATTGCTCATAGCAATATTTTATAGGATGTATCTCCACAGGCAAGGGAAACAAAAGAAAAATAAACAAATGGGACTACATCACACCAAACAGGTTTTCCACAGCAAAGGAAATAATCAACAAAATAAAAGACAACCCACAGAATGGGAGAATATATTTCCTGATACATCTGATAAGGGATTAATATCCTAAACTTATAACGAAAGTACAAAACTCAATATGAAAAAACAAACAACCCAATTAAAAAATGGGCAAAGGACCTGAATAGATACTTCTCCAAAAAGGACATACGGATGGCCAATAGACATATGAAAAAAGATGCTCAAAGTCACTAATTATCAGAGAATTGCAAATTAAAACCACAATGAGGTATCATCTCCCACCTGTCAGAATGGCTATTATTGATAAATAAACAAACAATAAATCCTGGCAAGGATCTGAAAAAGGAGAACCCTTTTGCACTGTAGGTGGGAATGCAGACTGGTACAGCCACTGTGGAAAACAGTATGGAGGTACTGAAAAAATTAAAAATGGATCTGCCTTTCAACCCAGTGATCCCTCTTCTGGGAATATATCTGTAGGAATGCAAAACACTTATTCCAAAGAACATAAGCACATTCATTCATTCAGCACCTACATTCATTGCAGTGACATTTACAATCATCAAGATATGAAAACAGTCCAAGTGTCCATCAGTAGATGAATGGATGAATGGATAAAACAACTGTGGGACATTTACACAATAGAATACTACTTGGCTATAAAAAAAGGAGGAGGAGGAGGAAACTTTACCCTTTGTGACAGTGTGGACGGACCTAGAGAACATTATGCTAAGTGAAATAAACCAGCCAAGGAAAGACAAACACCATATGATTTCACTTACATGTGGAATGTAATGAACTGAACTAACAAGGAAAATGGGGACACACTCATAGGTGGAGAACAGGATGACAGCTATGGGGGAGGGGAGGTTAGAGGGTGGAGGGATTGAGCGGAAAAGGACTCATGGACAACAGTGTGGTGATTGCTGTGAGGTGGGAAGTGTAAGGGGACTAAATAGTAATAGAAAAAATACAATAAAAAATACCAATAGCATTTTTCACACAACTGAAGCAGTCCTGAAATTTATATGGAACCACAAAAGACCCTGAATAGCCACAGAAATACTGAGAAAGTAGAACAAAGTTGGAGGTTTCATGCTACCTGATATCAAACTACTTACAAGGCTAATATATCATGCAGAAATGTTACAAGATAGATGGAATGAAGGCTTTATAGCACTTTGAATTTCTTAAGAGCAAAAGTACATGAATTTAAATTGGCAATATTGAATTATAATATCATAAGAGAAAGGAATATAATGTTCTATAGTAGCTGTACACAGAAGAAATGAAGCAAATTTTATTCCTTCAGATTTTAAAGTAAGTAATAAAATAAGGGGCAGAGTACATAAACAGAGCATTATCATTTTATTCTTGTTTCTGCTTTATGCCTAGTCACAAATTAATGTCACTACCAGAGTTAAATCACAATGAGATGACATTAGCGTAGTTGTATTGTACCTCTGTAGTTGATTCATAGAAAACATGAACATAAAAAATGTGGATTATATGACACTTAATAAATATATATTTCTCAATACAAAAGGAATATGTACTTATTGTAAACAAATTAAAGAACTGGAGGGAAAAAATCCATTCTCCATGTTTTCCCTCCTTTCCCACCACCAATGGTAACATACAATAATGCAAAAAAAAAAAAAAGTAATAAGAAATATACAAGCTGATGTTTCTGAAATTTGGAGTGAAATCTGTAAAATAGCCAAATTGTTTATTGGCAAAAAGTGAATGTATGAAACTAAAAAGTTAAGGAAAATCTACTAGGAGTAAAGACCTTAGAGGAACTTTAGGATTTTGAAAAGCAATTTGTGACTTCAAGGATGTTTCCTTTTAAAAAAAAAAAAATTACTTATTTCTTTTTAGAGAGAAGGGAAAAGAGGGGGGAAGAGAGGGAGAGAAATATCAATGTGTGGTTGCCTCTCATGTGCCCCCTATTGGGGACCTGGCCCACAACCCAGGCATATGCCCTGACTGGGAATTGAACCAGTGACTTTTCACTTGCAGGACAATGCCCAACCGAGCCATACCTGTCAGGGCAAGGATGTTTCACTCTTAATAGGCATGTCAGTATGGTTAAAACTGAGAATTATCTGAGGTACTTTAAAAACCAGTTATTTTGTTAAAATGTGCTTCAATCACTTCTAGCTTAAGTCCTATATATGTCTCTGTGGATAGACTCACAGTACCCTAAACATAATTCCACACAGACCTTATTACCTTATTACCCACTACTGCAATTGTGTATTTACCCATCTCACAGAGTTGGGTTGTATCTTGTTTACCAATATATTTCCAGGGTCTGATACATTATATAGCAAATGTAAATAAATGCTCAGTAAATGCTTTTGGGAGAAATTGAGAGAAGATACAGTGAGACTGCCCCCATTCTGAATGGAATGTGATTTTTCCATTGGGTAATAAAAAAAAAATCTTCATTTAGGTGCTGCTCTAGCTTTTTCCTTCATGAATTTTTCAGAATGCTTGGGTCCTCAGAAGCTCAGAAGGGATTGAGTTTTAACCTTTTTCTACTGTTTCAGTTACAAATGAATGTCTTAAATTAGAGTTTCTATTGGACAGTGGCTTACCTTTTGAAGTAACACCCCAAATGAAATTTAGATGTTTGAGACCATGCCAGTACTGACTTGTCACACTGTTTACACTTACCACTGGATTATATCCTACATCAATTCCTTCTTGACTAACTGTATAGTTCACACTCGTCGCAAATTCCTTCTAGAAATTTCTTTGAGAAAATGTACAGGAGAAAAATTCTCACCACAATTTTCTTCTCCAGTGATAAGCTATCAGTTTTAAAAAGAGCACAAAGGCTTTATAGAAGAGATTTAGTAAACTTAAGATTCAGAAATCATGGCCATATTACATAGGATATATCAACTGCAATACATATAAGTAATTATAATTCTGAATACTCAGACTTATGGAAAGTCCTTTGAAAGCCGGGAGTTTTCCCCTGTTCTTTATTTTCTTTCCCTTTTTCTTCTTCAAGCAAACCCTTTAACATTTGTTGCAGGACTGGTTTGGTGTGAACAACCTCCTTTAGCTTTTTCTTGCCTGGAAGCTCCTTATTTCTCCTTTGATTTTCAATGATCCCTTGCTGGATAAAGTAGCCTTGCTTGTATGTCCTTGCTTTTCAGCACCTTAAATATTTCACTCCACCCCCTTCTGGCCTGAAATGTTTCTGTTGAGAAATCAGATGATAATGTAATTGGTGCTCCCTTGTAATATAACTACCTGCTTTTCTCTTGTGGCTTTTAGGATTCTTTGTCTTTAATCATGATGTCATTTTAATTATGATGTGTCTCAGTGTAGGCCTCTTTGGGTCCAATTGGTTTGGGACTCTCTGAACTTCCTGGACTTCTGTGTCTTTTTCCTTCACCAGATTAGGGAAGTTTTCTGTCATTATTTGTCCAAATAGGTTTTTGATTTCTTGTTTGCTCTCTTCTCCTTCTGGTATTCCCACAACGTGGATGTTGTTATGCTTCATGTTTTCCCAAAAGTTTCTTAAACTCTCCTCATTTTGTTAAATTCTCTTTTCTTTTTGCTACTCTGCTTGGGTGTTTTCTTCTACCTTGTCTTCCAAATCACTGATGCAATTCTCTGCTTCATCTGACATACTCTTTATTCTTTCCCTTGTATTCTTTACTTCATATATTGCATTCTTTATTTCTGACTGGTCCTTTTTCATGGTTTCTAAGTCTTTCTTCATGTTATTTAGGATCCTTATAATTACTCTAAACTCTCTCTGATAAATTGCTTGCCTCCATTTCAACTAGTACTTCTTCTGGAAAATTATCTTGTTCTTTCATTTGTGGTCTGTTTCTTTGTCTTCCCATTTTGGCTGCTTCTTTGTATTTGTTTCTATGTATTAGGTAGATCTGTAAAGACTCTGGTGTAGGCCTTTATCAGACACTGACTGTGACTGGCCCTGGGCAGCCTGTTTGGAGCTACCAGCAACCCACAGCTTGTCACTTCCTCTGCTTGGATTGTGTGCAGAAAGATGCCATTGGTATTTTGATAGAGATTGCATTGAATCTATAGGTTGTTTTGTGTAGCATGCACATTTTAAGGATTTTAATTCTTCCTGTCCATGAGCACAATATATCTTTTCATTTATTTATATCTTCAATTACTTTCTTTAGTGTTTTATATTTTTCCAAGTACAGGTCTTTGACCTCCTCAGTCAAATTTATTCCTCTTTTATTTCTGAATGCAATTGTAAATGAGATTGTTTTTGTAGTTTTTCTCTCTGATAGTTAATTACTGGTTTATAAAAATGCATCCAGCCCTGGCTGGTGTGCTCAGTTGATTAGAGTGTTGTCCTGCACTCCAAAAAAGTTGTGGGTTCAATCCTTAGTCTCTGTATCTCTCCCTCCCTCCCACCTTCCTCTTTCTGTAAAGGCAATGAAAAAAATGTCCTCAGGTTAGGATAAAAAAATGCAACCAAGTCCTGAAAATTTGTTTCATATCCCGCTAACTTAACTAAATGCATTTACCAGTTATAATAGTCTTTTGGTGGAATCTTTAGGGTTCTCTCTGTATAGATAGTATCATGGCATCTTCAAACAATGACAATTTTACTCCTTTCCAATTTGAATGCCTTTTATTTCACTTTCTTGTCTGATTGCTGTGGCTAGGACTCAAATATTATGTTGGATAAAAGTGGTGACAGCGGACATAATTGTCTTGTTTCTAATCTTAAGGAAAATGCTTTTAGCATTTTAGAATTGAGTATAATGTTAGCTGTGGGTTTGTCATAATGGACTTTATTATACTGAGGTGTGTTACCTTTATTCCCACTTTGCTGCTATATTTTAACATAAATAGATGCTGGATTTTTAAGAATGCTCTTTCTTCACCTACTGACATGATCATATGATGTTAATCTTTCACTTTATTTGTGTGGTATATCACATTACTTGATTTTCAGATATTTGACCAGCCTTGCATCCCAGGAATAAATTCCACTTGATCATAGTGTATGATCTTTTTAAAGTATTACTGAATTTGGTTTGCTAATATTTTGTTATAAATTTTGACATCTATTAATCAGGGATATTGGCTTGGGCAGACCTTATTCTTGACCTGTTACTGGGATTGATGAACCAAAAGGAATCACTCTGTAAACCTCTGCTATGGGGTTCTAGAATTTAAATTTATATTGGTGTTAGCGGTAATCAAGGCATCTGTCTGGCACTTCAAGGACCTATACACAAAAGTAAAGGAACAGCCCTGGCTGGTGTGGCTCAGTTTGTAGGAGCATCCTCCCATAACCAAACAGTTATGGGTTCATATCCTGGTCAGGGCATATACCTTGGTTGTGGGTCTGTTTCCTGGTCTTGTCATGTACCCCCCTGTTTTGGGCATACACTGGAGGCAATCAGTTGATTTTTCTCTCTCTCTCTCCCCCCCTTCCTTTCTCCCTTTCTTCTCTCTAAAAACAATGAAAAAAAAATGTCCTTGGGTAAGGATTAAATTTTAAAAAGTAAAGGAACAGAATGTTTGGGGCCCAGGCCAGGTAGCTCAGTTGGTTAGAGCATTGTCCCAATACACCAAGGTTGAGGGTTCAATCCCTGGCCAAATCAACGAACCAGTGAATGCATAAATAAGTGGAACAACAAATGGATGCCTCTCTCTCCCCCTTCCTCTCTCTCTATAAAATCAATAATAATTTTTAAAAGGAACAGAATACTTGGTAGCTGACCATGAACTTACCCAGCAGTGCCTCTAACACTAACCTCAGGAACATCAAGTCATTCCTAAAGGACTTGGAAACTATCTGACGAGAAGTAAAGTATGAAGTATTTAAAGGCAGAGCTAACTTAGGCAGGCAGGAATGGGCACCAAAACTTCACTCAATACCTATGTGATCTAGGTATATTAACTTCTCACAACCTCAAGTGTCCTCATCTGAACACTGGAGATAAACTCACAGGAGAGTACCCAACTCACAGGCTGACATAAGCATTAAAGATGATTTGGCACATAAGTACCTTAGCACTTAGTAAGTGCAACATCATCACTATCACTCCATCATTATGGTTATTGTAATTTCTCAGGCAGAAGCAACATGACCCCAAAAAACAATCAGAGACTTACTCCAGTGATAACCTAAAAGCTTTGATAATTTCAGGAAGAACAACACAACACAGAAAGAGATACAATTTTCAATAATGGATTTGAAAACAATTGGGATTGCTGGTGTATCTGAGGTCAGTTTGAGGAGGGTAATAAGTGGGTCTTATAAGAAGCTTATTATTAAGTTGGCAAGTTTCTTTGCTGCATTTAAGCCATCAACAAGAAAGAGTATATGGTAAAATATCATTATTTTAAGTACACTTTAAAAGAATGCGATTATTTAAATACTAATAGTGTTTACTAGGAAAATCACACCCTCTGGCAGGTCATGTGACATATTATTTCTGCTATAGTTCCTACTTAATTTTGGCCCAGTGGAATTGTATATTTGCTAATCATAATTTGTTGCCAGGCTATTTTCTTGCTTGCTATTTATTTAGATAAAAGTAAGTATGAATTTAATAAGAAACATAGCCACCAAAAAAATCAGTTATTACATGAGTCTTGGTTTGGGTTTCTTAGAAAGTACAGCCGAGGAAAAGGATCTGTGTGCAGTAACTTATTTTGGAAGTGATCCTATGGAATGAGAGAATGGGAGGCATGAGATGGGAAGAAAAGTTAATCTGAGAGCATTACTGAGTTCATTGCTATAGACAACAGTACCTATGAGAAGCATTCAGAATATCACCCAGAAATGCCCATCTGATAGACAGGAGGCTACAGCATTTATTCAACCTGGCTGGGAGTTACCCCTGGGGGTTGGGGGAGGTACATTATCTTCACTGCCCTCCTTGCCAGGCTGCACCTGGTGCACAGGCTCAGCAAACTCCCTAGCTCCTGTGCTGCTGAGAACATACTGGAGCAGAATGCAGAAAGATTGGGCATAAGTGAGTTTGAGACAGCACCAGCAGTGGAAGGTGAGCCTGAATTTGCAAGAAACTATCCACCACAGCTACAGCTGAAATTAGAGGTGGGCAAAGTGGGCATGCAAGGACCAGAGGCATCTGCTACATGCACAATACCAAGAAGTTACATGTGCAGACAAGTCTTCCCAGGCTTCTCCAGGGATAAAGTGCAGTTACCCTTATCTTGACCTTTCTTAAATAGTTTCGAGGGCATCTTTTTACCTAAAGTAGGTATAAAATAGATCAAAAGTAAAATAAAATCTTTGCATATACCTTACTATGGGCTCAAAAGTACCTAATTATATTCTGTCTCTACAAAGAGATTAATGCAACATTAAACCAGCAAAAGACTGGAAACAACCCAACTACACAATAATAATGGAAGGGTTGAAATATAAATATGTAAAATATGATTATTATGCATCCCTTAAAATTGTTTTCAAGAAAGTATTAACGACACAAAGAAAGACTTATGACGATACTTTGAAAGTTAGATCCAAAACTACATATAGTGTTACTGCATTTCAGTAAAAGTATAAATAAGTAGTCTTCAAATTTATTACATTTCAAAACCAGCACATAACTATACATTTTCATTTCTAAATTATCTTTACACCAAATTTGGACTTCAAAGCATAGTTAATCCACAGCGATTTGCTGCACCACCTCCAGCATCCACGTGGAAATGTGGGAAAGCCTTTTCTGGTTGTTGTATTAACTTGTGGGTACTATAAACACATGGCGGACAAGGCCGGAGATGCTAAATATGCTGTGATGCACAAAACACAATAACAAAATTTGCCCCACCAAGATGCCAACAGTAAAAATAACAAGCTATGGAATAAACACTTAGAATGATCTAATGCCAGACAACAGCTCAGTTTTTTTCTTTTGATTTTTTAAAAAATTTTATTTTAATTATTGATGTTGTACAGTTTTCTGTCTTTTACTCCCACCCCAGCCTACCACCCCAGCCCTCCCCACCTCCCTCCCATTTCCACCCCCCATAGTTTTTGTCCATGTGTCCTTTATACTTGTTCCTGTAAACCCTTCCCCTTTTCCCCTGAAATTCCCTCCCCTCTCCCCTCTGCTGTCAGCCTGTTCTCAATTTCAAAGTCTTTGGTTATATTATGCTTGTTTGTTTGTTTTGTTGATTAGGTTCCTGTTAAAGGTGAGATCATATGGTATTTGTCTTTCACTGCCTGGCTTATTTCGCTTAGCATGATGCTCTTAAGTTCCATCCATGCTGTTGCAAAGGATAGGAGCTCCTTCTTTCTTTCTGCTGCATAGAATTCCATTGTGTAAATGTACCACAGTTTTTTGATCCATTCATTTACTGATGGGCATCTAGGTTGCTTCCAACACTTGGCTATTGTAAATTGTGCTGCTATCAACATAGGGGTGCATAGGTTCTTTTGGATTGGTGTTTCGGAGTTCTTAGGATATAGTCCTAGCAGTGGAATTGCTGGGTTAAAAGGTATATCCATTTTTAGTTTTTTTAGAAAATTCCATACTGTTTTCCATAGTGGTTGTACCAGTCTGCACTCCCACCAACAGTGCACTAGGGTCCCCTTTTCTCCACAACCTCTCCAACAGAGAGCCCAGAAATAAACCCAAGTCTCTACAGTCAATTAATATTTGACAAAGGGGGCAGCAACATAAAATGGAGTAAAAATATCCTCTTCAACAAGTGGTATTGGGAGAACTGGACAGCTACGTGCAAGAAAATGAAACTTGAGCACCTACACCATACACAAAAATAAATTCAAGGTGGATAAAGGATTTAAATATAAGCCGTGACACCATTAGAGTCCTAGAGGAGAACATAGGCAGGAAAATCTCAGATATTCCACGCAGCAACATTTTTACTGATATGTCCCCTAAAGCAAAGGACATAAAGGAAAAGAATAAACAAATGGGATCTCATCAAAATAAAAAGCTTCTGCACGGCCAAAGAAAACAGTATTAAAATAAAAAGAGAACCGACTGTGTGGGAAAACATTTACCAATGATACCTCAGACAAGGGTTTAATCTCCAAAATATACAAAGAACTTACACGACTCCACTCTAAGAAGACAAGCAACCCAATTAAAAAATGGGCAAAAAACTTGGGCAGACACTTCTCCAAGGAGGACATACAGAGGATCCAGAGACACATGAAAAGATGCTCCATATTGCTAGCTATCAGAGAGATCCAAATTAAAACCACAATGAGATACCACTTGACACCAGTCAGAATGGCCATTATAAACAAAGCAACAAACAGCAAGTGTTGGAGAGGTTGTGGAGAAAAGGGGACCCTAGTGAACAGTTCAGTTTTGAAGCATCTGTGCCAGAAACTTGAGGTAGATTTGGTGCATTAATTTGCATGTCACTATTATTTTATAAAACTTAATTGATATGGGTACATCTTAATGTTAATCACTAGTGTTACAAAGCAGAAAGATTGCAATAATATGGTTGGGAGAAAGAAAGAAATCAACACAACTGCAAAGGAGGGTGAAATTTTAATATGAAACTGTATTTGTACAATTGAATATGTATTTACCAACTGAATAGTATATATTCAGCTATGAATCAAAAGAACAAAACTAAAGACCATATTCCAAATACTGGAAAAGGATAATCACAAATTATGTCTAAAAGTAAAGTATAATTTGCAAGTTTATAACATGTTCTTACTTCTTTTTTTTTCCACCCCTTGTTCTTACTTCTTGGAAGAGAACAAACCTCCATAAAGTATATTGCACACATTTGTATTTTTGACTTTGGTACGTATTTTTAAGAACTATTATGTGCAAACACGATTTTGCACAGAGAAAAGACTGGAAGAAAAATATTAAAATATTACTGTGGTTATTTCTTAGTGGTGGAATTATCAGAGGTTTTCATTTTCTCCTTTACTGAAATTTTGGTGGCTTAAATGACAGATAAGTCTGTATCTCCCTCAAGAAAATCTGAAAGTAATAGAGGCTAAGTCTTAGCAATAGAGGCTAAGTCACGCATATTTAAGGTAAGTGTCAGGTCCAAATGAAAGCAAAATAAAGCTGGGCTTGATAAAAGGAAGGACAATAACATTTAGAGTTGTGTTATTTCCTCATAGTGGGCTATTCTTTTGGGTAATAAGTGGCTGAGCAGTGAACTGGCCCCTTTGTGTACTGTACTAGATGGACGGTATTAGGAAAAACTTAAGTGCAAGACTTTCAAGATGCATAGAAGCAAAAGGGACATTAGTTAGGATTGGTTTAGCATACATAGTAAAAGGCTAAAAGTCTGTTCCACTCCTATTTTTTTAACAATACAAATTTTATTTTAAAATAGTAACATCAAATTCTATATTCAGTGTAGCCAAAATAAACAAACACCAAATTAAAATATATACATCTACCTACACACACACACACACGTAAGAAACAAGTGCAAAACATGCACTGTTCCACTACTAATTAAAGCAGTAAAAATAACAGGTAAAATTCTCTAGCCTGAGATAGTTACAACTTAGCAAAGCTGATTACTTTCCCAGGAAATAAGTGAATTAGAAAGGCAATTTAGAAATATGCACTAAAGTGGAAAAACAGGTATCAAAATATTCAATTATTTATTAATTCCACAAATGCTTGCTGAGTGAGAGCTACAAGGCATAGGATCTATCTCTCATCATTTTATATGTTATCCTCTGTAAACTTAAATTCTTGGTCTATGCCCTCCCTGTGGACATGATGGTACAGAAGCAATGACAACTGTGACTCCTTGATCACCAAAACTAATATGACTGAGAGGTGTCCCTAGTCCTCTTCCTCAGCACTACATATCGAAAGTGACCCTTCTCAGATGTGCCCCCAGAAGACAAAGACAGCCTTTCACAAATAAAGGGAGCTTATTCTTCTTTGAGGTATATACTTGTCCTAAAACCACCTTCTTTAAAGTACATCTTTGTTTTAATTTGTTGAGACTTAGCAAATAAATTATATTTGTAACAACCATATCATCAGGATTTTACACAAGCCAGCATCTTCAAGTCTCTTTTCAGTTGGTCAAACTCCCCATAAGAGCATCTTCTAATGAGCTTGAAGACTGTAAGCTTGGGAGCTGACAGGGTTACAACATGGATAAAGATGGCCGGAGTCTCAATTTCAGTTAACTTTCACTCAACCCTACCGTTGTTTTCCATAGAATATGCCAGTTCTCCACTGCACCTGATGTCCCCAGGCCTAAATACATACATACCTGGGATTCCTTCCAGGTGGGGAAGAGGACACCTGCCCAGTTGTACAGAGTAAGGGAGTTTGGGGTCTAATAGCTTCTTAAACAGATCTTCAACCAATGCTCATGTTTACAGCCCACCATTCACCCCATATTTACAAAGAAACTTGTTCCATCAAACCCTAAGGTTAATGGTATAAATTAGCTGTTTCTTGGCTTTCCCCTTGACTGCCTAACTATCAGCCTTCTGAACTGTGTATCAGCTGGAGTTCAACCAAAGAAGCAAACCACTATGAGTGTATGTGTCACTACGCAGAGATCATTACAGGGATTTGGCTTTCTGCAGCTGTGGTAACTGGCTGAGCGGTTTCTGTAAGGCTGTCGTCTTCATGTCTGATGCTGGAGCTGAAGTCCACAGGGCATGCAGGCAGGGCAGGAAGACAGATACAAAGTGGGGGAGAGAAAAAAACAGACCACAAGCACAGCCTGAAGCCCATGAGGATGGGCTGAAATCTGGGTCACTTTCTGCTGCCTCGGATCTTGATGACATGGGGATTCTGCAAGCTAGAGCCCTTCCTCACAGAGCTAAATACACACATCTGGCCCAGGAGTCAGAGAAGCTAAGAAATATCCAGAGGAAGATGGAGTAGTCGCAGGCCCAGCTGCTGGTGCACGGCAACAAGGTGTCATCGTATCAGCAACAAAGTGTGTTGGGGGCAGATAATGAGTCTGTTTGGTTTTATGGGCCTACAGATGAGGCACGGTACTCAACCACCTGGACATGATTCAGAGGACACGCTTCTGGACTTTGAGCTGATGCTGTAATGAGATGAGACTTTTGGGGCCTTAGGTGGGGGTAAATGCATTTTTGAACACTGGAGGGACATAAATCATTAGGTGAACTGTAGTATGTGATTTTAAATTCAGTCCTCTAACATTAGGAATCCTTGATTGTGGTGGTGAATACACAAACCCACATGTAATGAAACTACAAACTTGTATAGAAATAAACACACACCTACATACACAAAAATGAGTACAAGTAGAAATGGGAAATATGAGTTAGGCTGATGGATTATGTCAATGTTAAAATCAACATCCTAGTTGTATTATTACACCAGTTTTGCAAAATATTACCTTCGGGGGGAAATAGGTAACATGTACATCAGATATCTCTGTATTATTTTTTACAAGCTACCTGTGATCCTGCAATTATCTCAATATTTTAATAAAAAAGAAAAAGATGGCCTTCTGTGATCCTGTTCCTGGCATTTCTACCCCTGGAGAACCTGTGAACAGGACCCAGTGACTTGCTTCTAATAAATAAAATGTGGTAAAAGTGATGGGATATCACTTCCATGATTAGGTTTCAGAAGACTCTAACTTCCGTCTGCTGGATTGGCTCTGGCAGCCTCTCAGCTAGCACGCACTGATGAAGCAAGTTGCCATATTAAAAGAAGCCCACATGGCAAGGGATGAAGGGCATTCTCTGGCCATTAGCCAGGGAGAGATGAAGTCCAAAGCCTATTCCCCTGAGAGAAACCGAATCCTACTTCTTTTTTTCTTTTCTTTTCTTTTTTTTTTTTTTTTAAATCTGCCGCTAAGTGAATTTGGAAGCCTTGAGACACAACTACAGCTCCAGCCAACAACCACGCCTATGGCCTGGAAAAACTCTGAAGCATGCCTGGATTCCTGACCCATGGAAACTGTGTGGTTTTAAGCCACTAAAGTGTTCGTGGATTTTGTTATGCAACAATACAGGCTATTTGTCCCTCTTTTCTAGATCCAGTATTTTGTTGCTAGTGTCTCTTTTCCTGATTCCTTTATACTTTTCTTTTAAAGATTTTATTTACTTATTTTTAGAAAGTGGGGAAGAGAGGGAGAAAGAGAGGGACAAAAACAGCAATGTGTGGTTGCCTCTTGCACGCCCCCTACTGGGGACCTGGCCTGCAACCCAGGCACATGCCCTGACTGGGAATTGAACCAGCAACCCTTTGGTTCACAGGCTGGCACTCAATCCACTGAGCCACACCAGCCCAGGCTGATTTCTTTATTCTTATGTGCTTTCTCTCTTTTTATTCCTTTATTCTTATTTTGTTAAGAGTTCAGGAGGAAAACCATATGTATTTCTTGAACCTACTCTCTTTTACTAAAAGTCAGCCTCAAAGCTTCAGCCTCAAATCTGTAAGAGACTGAATGTTTGTGTTCCACCTCCAATCCATACACTGAAGCCTTAACCCCCAATGTGATGCTATTAGGAGGCAGGGCCTTTGGGAGGTCATGATGATGGAGCCCCCAAAATGGGATTAGTGGCCTTATAAGAAGAGGAAGAGACACCAGAGCTTTCTCTCTCCCTGTTCTGTGAGGATATAGAAAGAAGGCAGCTGTCTGAAAGCCCAGAAGCAGGCTCACACCGGGAAGCAAATCTGCAGCTCCTTGATCTTGGACTTCCCAGCTTACAGAACTGTAACAAATAAATGTCTGTTGTTTAAGCCACTCAGTCTATGGTATTTTGTTTTAGCAACCAGAAAAGACTAACGTAGCACAAAGCCAACAAATTAATGAGAGAAAAGATTAACGAGCAGTCTATTTTAAAGGACAGTAATTCTATTCTAAAAATTTCATGTCATGAGTCTAGTCAAAGAGATCAAGAGAAAGTCAGCTGCAAAATGCACCCTTTTCATTTGAAACACTTGATCAATGCAGCATAATCAGAGGACTTTTTTTCTTATAGTTTTAGCTAGCAGCGGAATTTAAAATGCCCCAGTTTGCCATCTGCTTCATTTTCCCCAGCATGAGCAATACCAATAAAAAGAAGTAGCCTTCAAAGCATCAGCCCTTTTTTAACAGAGAAAAATAATAATAATAAATGCCTAGACTGTGAGTTCTATTCAAGTCACAGGGAGGTTTAGCCCTAATTTCAAGAAATTCTCACTCATAGGATATATAAGCAACTAAGTTACCCCTTTTGCTTCTCTATTAAGTCACTACTTAAAAAAAAAGTGAGAGATAATGTCAGAACAATGTCAGCATCTTTGGATGGGGAGCTAAAACTGTCTTGAATTTCTCAGTGCTCTGGTAAAAATCCCTAGCCTCCTAAGTCATAGATGTAGATAAGATATAAAGTTTGCTTTCAATTCCCTTAGACGTCTTTTCCTCTTCACATACCCTGAGGATGACACCTACAGCCATTTGTCTAGCTTATTGGTCTGATCAGGAAAGGATGATAAAACTTCTCTTGGGCCTCAGCACTAACTTCATAAAGAGCCATGGAGACTGAAGAGCCATCTCTACATCCCTACGGCTACCTCCCTAGGAAGTCACGGAAGTCCAGAGCTTGGAGATATCTCCTAGACATAAAAACCTGAAGACAGGGTGTTTATCTGGCCTCAGAAAGATACATGTGCATTCCAAAAGGTTGGGTAAGAACCCAGGATCCTTTCCATCCTATCTCAAAAGAGCAAGGGTTTTTCTCTCTCCTTTGGGAGGAGGGGGGAGCAATGGACTCTCTTCCGTATAAAAAAGGAGAAAATACATTGTCCTCTGTCTCCTGTCTATGGGGTAAAACCTGACACCTGCACAAAGAAACTGCCATGAGCTCTCTCCACACTGCCTGTGGGTGCTGTTGTGGGACCAAAGCTGCAATGGCACTCTAGCTGTTGGTCTGCTTGTCATCAACAAAGCATTCTTTTCCCTCACCCGGATGCTGCCTCTTTCTACAACATTCATCCACACACTCAGGCATATCTCATTTTACTGTGCTTCACTTTACTGTGCTTCACAGATGTTGTGTTTTTTGTTTGTTTTTCCCCCCACAAATTGCAGGCAAGACCCTCCACCAGTGAAAAGATCACAATTCACTTTACTGCTGAACCAAACCCACACTACTGCCAACATAAGCCTGTAGGCATATAACTGTACATGGAGGTGAACATCTCAAACCTTCACAGTCCTTGACGAACAGCAGAGAACTGCAGACATAGAGCAAACAAGCAAGTCAGAAAGAGAACATCCACTAGGGAGCAAACAAGACCTCGACATATTTAGTCTTACAGGGAAAAGTCTCCTCAGAGGTGAGAGATGCATATGGGATCATGAGATTAAAGATACAATGAAAACATGTCTCAAAACTCCCACAGTTCCCCCATGGAAGGACCATGGCCCTCAATTCCAGCCCATCCTAACTAGATCTCATTCTCAAAGCTAAGATCAGGAATCAGAGTATGTCTCAGGCCCCCTCAGACCTGCTCCTACCACTAGGTGATAGGGACCCAGGGATGTCCAAGGACTTAACACAATATTTCAGCCCCAAAGAGCTGATCACTTTTAATTCGGCTGGGCTCCCCCAAGCATCAGATAGACGACTGTGCTAGACCAAGCTCTAAAACAGCTTTTAATCTATGAACGTGCTGTTTTATTGCAGTAGCACAGAAGTGTAGACAGTGAGAAATGGAGGCTACATGGCGTCTGGGTGAGGACTGGAATTTACCACGGGCACTGCGCACTGGTGAGGCAAGGACACGGCTGCGGGAGGTACAAGGCTCAGACTCCAAGTCACCCAATTGCATCCCTACTTTTTCAGGTGAGGGCGCAAGGGCCCCAAAAGGTGAAAGTACTACTAAGGTGACACCAGCAAGTGGCAGAACTAGATCTAGAATCCAGATCTCTTAAATTGCAATATAGTAACATTGCTATTTAATCACCAAAAATCTGCATTTCCTGAAGTAGAGATGGGTTGCTCATCACAGCCTCAATAATCCCTAAACCCTGGCTCCATGTGTAAAAGTGACTGTTTGTATGAAAAGAAAACTGCATATATATATTTTAAAAGTAAAAGGAATTCAATGAGAGAAGTGTCAGTTTGAAGTTCTCAAACAAATCTCCTTTTTAATTAGGCCTTACTGACAATATGGAAAATGAAAGGCCTAGATCACAATTAAGAGAATTTACCCAACTTTCCTGAAAATTAAAACTCCAGAAGACTCTCATATTTACTTCAGTAGCAGTCCTTCTCTGCCACACCTATCCTGTCCCAACCTGGGATACCTGGCCCTCGGGTCTCCCCTTCCATCCTTACTTCAGGCCAAGCTGCTGTCTTCATGAGGCTCTCTCTTCGGGGGCTAGTTAGGGTGCTGCCTTTCCCTCCCCTCTTTACTGCCTGAGGCAAGCAACCTGACCTTGTGCCCCACAGGGCCCCCCACAGTTCTCCCAGAAAACTTAGGAATCTCACGCAAATCCAACACCAGGTGGACTGCTGTGACATTCCTGAGGAACCCACACAAGCTGGACCCCACTGTAAAACTACTTCTGTGTATTCTAGGCTTGAGCAATTGATTAAAGATATTCAAATAATGCAGATAGTTTCCTCATTATTAGAAATGTAACTTTTGGTGTTGGATTAAAATGTAGTTGATGTCAAATAGGAACTTCTGGCATATGTATGTATATAAAATATATACAGTATGTTATAAAACATACCAAAATAGTGATACATATACAGGGTGGACCAAAGTAGGTTTACAGTTGTCAGTACATGGCAGTGTTTATTCTTGTATTATTATTTATTAATTATTGTATTATTTTCCATACAAACAACTGTAAAACTAATTTTGCCCCACTCTGTATATATATACATGTTTTTCTTCTTACTAGGTTGGTCTTCTGAGAATGCTACAATTGGTAGTAAGAAGCACACCTAGCCACTAGATCTTGGTTTCTAAATACTATTATCTACTAAAAGAAATCTGGGGTTTTTTTTTTTTTAAGAAAAAGCAAATTCAAAGGTTAGGGCAGGAAAAATACAGAATGAGCCTAGAATAGCTTGTACATAAAATAAGGAAGTGCTCAAAGAATGATAGAGAAGGCATCAAAACAAGTTAAAAGTCACACCAAAGGGGCTCCCACTGGCCAGATCTGGGACAAATTTCACATTACAATAAATAATGATAGTAAGAGGTTATAACCCATTTAATAAATAAGAACCAGTGGGCCCTGACCAGATAGTTCATTTGGTTGGAGTATCATCTCATACACCAAAAAGGTTGTGAATTTGATTCCCAGTCCAGGCATGTGCCTGGGTTGCGGGTTCCAACTCCAGTCGGGGTTTGCACTGGAGGTGGCAGTGGATGTTTCTCTCTCATATAAATATTTCTCTCTTTCTCTCTCTCTCTCTCCCCTTACCTCCCTCCCCTAAATCTGTGAACATATCTTCCAGTGAGGATTTAAAAAAATAATCTATGACTTCCCACTGATATTGCACTCACAACTTCTTACGATTTTGGAATTGCAGATAAGGGATTGTGCACCTATACAGAAAAAGAAAGTAAACCATATTAGATAAACTCCATCTAATCACAAAGAGTTTCCAATCAGCCGAGTTAGTACCACATATCTATTATGAAAGAGGAAGCAACAAGAACAACAAAAGCAATCTGAGGTAAACAAGGATAAGTCAGGAAGAAAATAACCAAACCTCCCATTAATATCGTCAGAGATAAGAGACGACATTACATCAACAAAGCAAGAACAGGATGCTATACTTTTTAAGGGAGGAAATTAAGCAAATAAAAGAGAGCTCTTGGAAAATAAAAAAATTAAATAGGAGAAAAGGAAACCTTCAAATGAACACTTGAAAGATCAAGAAAATCTTCCAGAAAGTAAAAACAAAGGACCAAGAAATAAAAATTAAGAGAGAAAATGCCCTGGTCAGGTAACTCAATTGGTTAGAGCATCATCCTGACATGACTAGGTTGCATGTGGGTTTGATCCCCGGTCAGCGCACATATAAGAAGCAACCAGTGAATGCATAAATAAGTGAAACAACAAATCAGCATCTATCTATCTATCTATCTATCTGTCTATCATCTATCTATCTATCTATATCTTTCCCTCCCCCTTCCTCTCTCTCAAAATCAATAAATAGTTTTTTTAAGTTGAGAAAGAAAAGACTAGAACAGCGAAATAAAGGATCAATTCTTGAGGTCCAATATCTAAATAAATAGGAGTTCTAAAAAGCTCAATCACAGAAAAAAGAATGGAGAAAATCAATTAAACAAAAAAAATTCCCAGAGCTAAGCTACTGTATCAAGTAGCCAACACCATGATGAAGACACCTTTATGAAAATTCTGAACACAAAATTTCTTTGTAGGGCAAAGAAAATAAAAAACAGATTTCATACCGAGGATCAAGAATCAAAATGGCATTGGACTTAACAATGGAAGCTAAACTATAATAGAGAAATGCCTCTGAAATTGCAAGGAAAATACTCTCCTATCTAGAGCCCAATCTGCAGCCAATGTAACCAAACTACTCAATGCAACACATTTAAAACATATATCATTCATATATGTAACACCCTTCCCCTCAATCTACTGGAACAGGTGCTCTACCAAACTGAGTGAATAAAGCAAGAAAGCTCTCCAGGTACCAGGATACAACAGGAGAGAGATCACAAGGTGCCAGCTGTGCAGCAGACAGGGCAGGAAGAAGCCCCAGGAAGGACTTCCTCAGGATGATGCAATTGAAAGGATTCGTAATGAGTTTCAATGCACTAAGAGATTTAGACAACTGGGCCCTGGCTGGTGTAGCTCAAGAGATTGAGCATGGGCCTGCAAACCAAAGGGACACTGGTTCAATTCCAATCAGTGCACATGCCTGGGTTCTGGGCCAGGTCCCCAGTAGGGGGCGTGTGAGAGGCAACTACACATTGATGTTCTCTCCCTCTCTCCCCCGCTTCCCCTCTGTCTATAAAAATAAATAAAATCTTTTAAAAAAAGATTTATATAACTGAAGGAAAATAGAATTACTCAGTGGTACAAAGAAAATTATGTGCAAGTTTGTGCACACACACACTTGTACACAGACCAACAATGTTTAACTTTAGGCAAGATAAATATTAGAAAAGGAGAAGTAACCATGGCTTTCTAGCACTCATGTAGTTACAAAAAGGTAAACCCTGTATACTGAGCTAAGATTGTAACTTTATAGAGAGAATAGGGAAGAGACAAGTATGGGGCAGGAGTGAAGAAATCTAACTTCTCATTTTTCATAGAGGTCAACACAAAATGCCAAAAACTGAAATACCAAGTGATAGCAATATAAGCGTATCATTCAAAGCCATGAAAGTAAATACATGGCTCAGCTAAAAGAGTAGTGCTTGCTTTTAGGAAGTGACTGAAGCCTGCTTTTCATAGCAATTTGTACAACTATTGACTAATAATGTATATACATACTAATCCAATAAAAATAAAAACTAAGTTAAAAAAATTTTTTTCTTTACTCTTTTTATTTGGCCTTTCCTATTATAAAAAGGAAAGCTCAATTTTTAAATCCAATAAAACAGCTAGATAAGATGGAAACTGTTGGGAACCGTCCTGCCTGATTTCAGAAGCTGTAACCCCGTTGACAGGTAAAAAGGCCCCAAGGCTAGGGGGCCTTGGGACCATAAGCCACTAAGGAGACAAAAGTTATCCTCCCAACGGGGACACAGCCTCTACCCTCTTTACTTCACCCTGCTTGGCCCTTGGAGGATGGCTGGATAGTCGATGATAGATAAGATTCTTCAAGGAAGGAACCTAAGACAGGCACAGTCACGAGGGGCCATCAGGGAAAGACTTGGGGATTGTGGAGCAGGACGAAAGACCCTCACCCCTCAGCTTTATCATCGCCTGAGTCCTCATTCTATCTGTAAAAAGTCTTCCAATCTCTTGGCTGACTGCCTCCCCTACCTGATTCAGGCCTGAAACAATGCCGAAGGGGGGTGTAGCCCTGTACCACAACTGGTGGTTCCTGGTGGGGGGTGATCAGGCCTAAGAAAGAATGCATAAAGTCCTGTGAAACCTCATTTGCTAAGAATGCCTCAATTTAAATGTTAAGGGTCCAAGCACAAAATAAGTTTGTTTCTCAAGGTTTTACAGTCCATTGGTGTCACCCTGTCTACCAGACGCTGACTCAAAAGGACCCCAATGGTCCCAGAAATGTTATCTATAAATCATGCCTCCTTTCTTTGATATGTGTCCCTATGCAAGTTAAACTCAATAAAAGCCCATTCAGAGAGCAGCTCAAGATGTTTCTCCTCTGAGAGACTGGTCAGCCTTTCCTCCCCAAGCAGATTATGTCTTAATAGATTTATTCTCATCCTTGGTGGTAGGGGGAGTTTTGCAGGATGGAGTCTCCCCCACACATAGGAAACTACATTAAATGTAGTTTTCTCAGTTCTTATCAAACTATTTTAAAACAGGATTAGAGAAGACTTAAACTATAAGCAAACAAAAGCAAAATGAAGCTAATTATAGAACAACAAAACCATAAGCACTTTACTGGTCATAAAATACTTCCATTGGTCTGTGTCTGTTTTTCTTCCAATACCATGCTGTTTTGATTATCGTTGCTCTGTAGTATATAGTTTGAAGTCAGGTAGTACGCTACCTCCAGCTTCGTTCTTTTTTCTCAGGATAGCTCTGGCTTCTTAGGGTCTTTTGTGGCTCCATACAGCTCTGATGATTTTTTTGTTCTGTTTCTTTAAATAATATCATTGGAATTTTGATGGAGATTGCATTACATCTATATAATGCTCTTGGTAATATGGACATTTTAACTAATAGAACAGAATTGAGGGCCCAGAAATAAAACCACATGTATATGGGCAAATAATTTTTGACAAAGGAGGTAAAAACATACAATGAAAAAAAGAAAGTCTTTTCAGTAAATGCTGCTGGGAAAATTGGAAAGCCACATGCAAAAGAATGAAACTAGACTATGGTCTGTCCTAAGTACAAAAAATTAATTCCAAATGGATCAAAGACCTAAATATAAGATCTGAAACAATAAATTATATAGAAGAAAACATAGGTACTAAACTTATGGACCTTGGTCTTAGAGAAAATTTTATGAACTTGACCCCAAAGGCAAAGGAAGCAAAGGCAAAAATAAGTGAATGGGGCTATATCAAACTAAAAAGCTTCTGCACAGTAAAAGAAACCACCAACAAAACAAAAAGGCAACCAAATGAACAAGAGAAGATATTTGCAAACAACAGCTCCAACAAGAGGTTAGTATTCAAAATGTATAAAGAACTCATACAACTCAACACCAAATAAACAAACAATGCAATTAAAAAATGGGAAGAGAACCTAAACAGACAATTCTCCCAAGAGGACATACAAGTGGCCAACAGATATATAAAAAGATGCTTAACCTCACTTACTATTAGAGAAATACAAATCAGAACTATAATGAGATACCACCTCACACATATTAGAATGGCTATTATGAAGAAGACAAGTAACAAGTGTTGGAGAGGATGTGGAGAAAAGGAACCCTCGTTCACTGATGGTGGGAATGTGAAGTGGTACAGCCACTGTGGACAACAGTATAGCAGTTCCTCAAAAAATTAAGAATAGAGTTACCATGACCCAGCAATCCCTCTTCTGGGTATTTACCCCCAAAATTTGAAAACATTTATTCACAAAGATATATGCACCCCTATGTTCACTGTAGCATTATTCATGGTGGTCAAGACATGGAAACAACCAAAGTGTCCTTCAGTAGATGACTGGACAAAGAAGATGTGGCACATGTATACAGTGGAATACTACTCAACAATAAGAAAAGATGAAATACTACCATTTGCAAAAACATGGATGGACCTTGAGAATGTTACACTAAGTGAAATAAGTCAATTACAAAAAGCTAAGAACCATATGATTTCACACATATGTATGATATAAAGCTGAAACTCATAGACACAGTGGTGGTTACCAGAGGGAAGGGGGGTGGAGAGTAGTAAAGGGCAAAGTGGACCAAATAAATGGTGACAGAAAATGATTTGGCTTTGAGTGATGAGCACACAATGAAATGTACCAGCAATTTTCAACCGGTGTGCCATGGCATACAGATGTGCACAAGAATTTTTAAACATGCAACACCTGACTGTTTAGTCAGGGGCACTGCCCTCTTTTTCCCCTTAGACTGTCAAATTAAAAATAAAATTACAACAGCCAACACAACAATAGTTGTTTAGTGTGAATGAATCAAAATTATACCTAATTTCTTTGTCAGATTGGCAAAAAATATTTTTTTGGTGTGCTGCAGAATTTTAGTAATTAGTTTATGTGTGCTAAGACATGAAAAAGGTTGAAAATAGCTGCAATATACAGATCATGTGTCATAGAAATGTACAACTGAAACCTATATAACCTTATTAGCCAATGTCGCCCCCATAAATTCAATAAAAGATACTCCAAATGCACCCTTATTTTTATATACCTCCAATGGTAAAGAAGCTCAGGATCAGGTTACTAATTTACTCTTGGAATTGAGAGAAAAAAGAGACATGATATTACTGGTAGCATAATTGTAATAGTCTTCCAATGGAAAATTGTTTAAGAGTATTCCCCTCTCACAAAATAATAAAAGTAAAACAGATCACTCATATGAATCTATCTTAATTGAGGGGTACCTGTCCCTCCTTAAAGAAAGAAACAATGTAGGAAGCCTACCACCAGATAAATTGGTTGATCATTTCTTTTGGATCTGTTATCAACTAGAGGAAAGAAACACAAGATGTTCCAAACATTTTTATCTAAGATACGATACGGCAGCCTGAAAACAAGCCATGTCTAAGAAAGAAAAATGGGGATTCCCACATGACCGGGCAGATGGACAGAAGTCGGTCAGGTAGTAATACACACTGAGCATCTACTATGTGCCAGGCACAAGGCCAGCCCCTGGGGATACAAATGGTATGTAATTCCCACCCTCATCAACCTTATTTATCAGCAAAGCTAAAAGAAAGAAAACACCACCGACAGTCTGCTGATTTCAGTAAACTCACTTAGGAATTAATCTGGGCAACACCAGCAAAGAGACTCAATCAAAAGAGAGTCGGTGTCTACGTCTCGGTTTCCACACCCCAGTCTGGAGACGGTGACTAAAATGAAGAATTTGTAGGACTCTGCCCAAGATGAGTAAACCTAAGGGCTTTCTCTACTGCTTTAAACTAAAGCAAGTGTGTGTAGGGGGTGAAGCGGCGGTGGGGGCAGGGGGAGCTGAGATATCCAGCTCAGGATTCCTTTCTGCAAGCAAAGGGAAAGCACTTACTGAAGCTCCGAGCACTTCCTAGGTTAGAGTGAACCAAGTGTATTTCTATGGACGGACTCCCTTGAACAGTTATTCCTAGAGGGAAGACCAATGCCAGTGGGTAGACAAGGAGTTAAACGAGCTCGGCCCCACCTCCTGACAGGTTCTCCTGGAACGTCATCGCCCTACTCACTCACGCAAGGAGGAACCTGCTGGGCAGGCATGGCCTTCGCCTTGAAGCAAGAAAGTAGCTAAACACCTTATACTTTAGTCTCCACCTAGCAAAGAAATCTATGAGAGCATCAGTAGCTGTCATTTGGAGGTCTATTAAAAGAATGCTATAATGGCTGTGCATACAAAAATAACTTCAAAAAACACAATATATCACTTTAAAGAAGACTAGCACCTAAAGTCTAGAAACCTCACTATGTCTATTCCCTCTAGGCACTGCGCCTTTCCGCTTTTTCACTCAGGCACTGTTACTACTATTAGCCAATGGTTTTCAAAGATTTTTCCAAGATATCTGTAGGGGTGCCCCACACACCTGGCGAGGACAGCCAGAGGGGAAGACTAGACAGCCTGGAACCTCAACGCCTTTCCCACAGGTGTCCATTCTATCTGTTTTATATTTTGGGTTTCATCCAAACATTGCCCTTGAAAACAAGCTTCTACTACTTAAATCTGAAATTTTTTTATTTTTAAAAAGATTTTATTTATTTTTAGAGAGGGGAAGGGGGGAAGAAGGAGAAGGAGAGAAACATCAATGTGTGGTTGCTTCTCATATATCCCCTACCTGGCTTGCAACCCAAGCATGTGCCCTGACTGGGAATTGAACCGATGACCCCTTGGTTCATAGGCTGGCACTCAATCCACTAAGCCACACCAGCCAAGGGCAAATCTGTAAATCTTTTAATTCTCAGTTGTTTATATCTCCTTAGATTCCTGATGGCTTATGATGAGTCACCAAATAAAACTGAAGAGCAAATAAATTAGTAATAATAATCCTGAAAACTAACTTTAAAAGAGCAGTGTTAAAATGTAACTTTAAAAATGTCATTTTTTTAAAAGAGAGCAAATATAAAAGCGTGTTTAAATAATCAGACTATCAAATGTAAAATTCCAAGAAAGAAAATTATCTGAATCAAGGGGGTATAATTTAATGTTTTTCCTGGATTATCTGAACCAGTTCAGAGTGTCATCTTTTAGAAAATGTTAAGCCCACTCAAGGATTTAAGGAATTTTATGTGAGAACTTGGAAGGTAAATGAAAATTGTTATATAAATAATGGCACTGCTGCCTTATGGAATATTATACAACCATTACAAATTATGTTTATTAAGAGTTTTACTAATATACTAATAACTGCACAAATCTTTCAAAAACTTTGATTACTTTAGTATAATTAGTTCAATATGAAACATCAATATTTTTATGACATCTCTATTACTAAAGATTAGCAGTATTCTTTTTTCTAGTACTTCCAAAGTTTTTCATATTGAGTTCCTTACATCATATGAAATTAATTTTTGTGAATGTAAGAAGTACAAACTTACACTTCTTTATTTTTCCAAAGGGTTAACAATTATCCCAAAATCATTTACCAAATAATCTAATCTACCCCTTTCTTACTGTCTTTCATAATATACTAAATTCCTATCAATATATAGTCTATTTCTGTACTCATTTGTCTGTTCCCTGATCTATTTATATATTCCTGAATCAATACTACAGTGTCTTAATTAGGACAGGTCTCTTCTGTTTGTTCTTTTTCAAAATTTTGACTATTCTATCCTTTTTCAAATAAATTTTAAAATTAGCTTATCAGGTTCCATGAAAAATCTTATTGCGCTGACATTACAGATTTATTTATTGAACATTCTTTATATCCCATTCAATTTCTCCACAGAAATATGGAGTTACCAAGAATGACATAATTTAAAACAGGTGTTAAAAAATGGGCCCTGGCTGGTGTAGCTCAGTGGACTACGTGCGGACCTGTGAAACAAAGGGTCACTGGTTCAATTCCCAGCCAGGGCACATGCCTGGGTTTCAGGCCAGGTCCCCAGTAGCGAGTGTGCAAGAGGAAACCACACATTGATGTTTTTCTCCCTCTCTTTATCCCTCCCTTACCCTAAAATAAAATAAATAAAATCTTAAAAAAAAATGAAAGCCAAGAATTGTGGCATGGGCTTTGGAAGGCTATCATGGTGAGGCATAAAAATGGGTCCTTGTCTTCTCTAACAGGCACGATAAGAAAATAGGTCAGGATGACTTACTTTGCACTTATTACCTAAGAGAAGGGCTTCATTTTGGCAGGAGAGAAAATTGTTATAACTGCAATAAGAAATGTAACCCTTCGTAAGGGGTAAAAATAGCAGATGGAATCTTCAACTAGGGGAGGTGGGGGTAAAAAAAGAGTTTCTTTCACTTGGCCATTCCCAATATCAAACTTTGCTAAAAGCTGGTAATTTTAGCATCAGACTGCAAATATGAAAAGCTCAACAGGAAACAGAGAAATGTCTGTTTAGCTGAAAGAGTAAAACCCATCTGAGCCCAATGACTCAAACACCAAGCTCACTCTCACTGCAGTCCACAGCAACATACTGGCGGCTGCCCAAGTGAACAGAATGAGTTATCCAACAATTTGCATGACCACTGCAAAAATGAGAAACACGTCTACTGGCTGCAAAATTTCACCCTCACTTTGATGCATCATCCTTTAGCATGAATATATTTAAAGATGAGAAATAAATGATACATTTTTAAAGATGTATTCTACCCATTTAACCACAATTCCACGCTGCCCTATAGGTAAGAAATTAAAGTGAAGAGGCCGTCACAAAATTGTAATTAGGCTTCTACACCTGTAAAGGTGAAGGTTACTGCTAAACTAAGTAGTTTTTAAAAACCAACTCCTTAAATGGCAAGCAAATGAACTTTTGAGATCTGCCCCTCAGGGGGTCTCTTTGCAACTCTTTACAAGTTTCTATACTTGAGATCATTTTACAGCAACTAACCACTTAGGATTTTTCTTCTAATTATTTCAAATCTACAAACTGAAATAGGTAACAAGTTTTCATTTCTACTGAAATAATTTTTTTCAGCACAATTTTTTAAAAGCAAAATTACTACTTATAACATATAAGAAAATACTTCAGAATTTAATTCATTTACAAAGCTTCCAGCATAGGCTTATATCTATTATTTTTATATGTACTCATTTCTTGGAAAAACTTGAGTATGATCTCTAATTATATAACACTCAAAACATAGCTTTATAAATTAGTCATTTAATTACTGTTTCTTATTAAAATCTAGACTATATCTTTTAAGAGAATACTTCCTTTTCCATAAACTTTGGTTTCAAGCTGTTGCAAAAGTAAGTTTTTTAAAGTTGATGTGTCTTTACAGGGACTTGGTTCATTATTTCTTCTCTGATTTGCCATTTTCAGTCAGTGTTCAATTATCACTTTTATTTTGATTTAATTTCTGAATAAATTTAGAATAGAATAGAATATACAAATCTCTTCTATGAGGCCATGGTCTGGAATTCTGCACTGACCATGGTCTGGAATTCTGCACTGACCATGGTCTGGAATTCTGCAGTGATCTGCTTTTGAGTGAATTGAAAAGGCAGCTCTCCACCCTCAGACACATGCATCATAAATGTACCTACCTGTAATGTCTCCAAAGTAAATGCCCCCTCTTAGATGTAGTGCTCTTTAATAAGTACAAAGCTCACAAAACTCTACATGGTGATCCTGCTTTGCTTTAAATGTAAGGTTTAACCACAGTCCCAGAGTCCCAACTAAAATATGCTCATGAAGGGAAAGTAGAAATCAATCAACCACTTACTTTATGTTTCTAATCCAGAACTATGCATTTCAAAGTATAAAAGTGTCACACAGGATCTGTGACCTTGGAGAATGTCCAGTCTAAGTGAACTGTCAACCAATGGCTGTTGGGGGTTAATTCGACACCAACAGGAATGGTGCAGTGAAGAGGGAAACTTGATTCAGGGCAAGCAGCTCAGCTGTGACACAGCAGGGCCGTGCGACCAGCATGGCTGTGGGACAGCTCCATAGTGTCCCAGCTCAATTACGACGAAGCAGCACAGCCGTGGAGCAGCGTGGCTATGAGGTGGCTCTGGGGTGAGGCGCATCTCGGGCTGGACAGCTCTGCTCTGCTCCTCATTTATCTTCTCAAATTTCAAGAACTATGTTAAACTGGGTTATTTTATGAGTACTTAAAAGAATAGCTTTAAAATTTAAGACACTGGACTATTTTCTTTGGTGGGGGAGGGGAGCCATGTACTAGTTCAACTATAATTTTGTGATAACCTTCCTCTAAAATATCATGCTGACTCACATTGTCTTTTGAAGTTCCTTGACCAATATCTTAGTTTTATCTGAAATTGCTGACTGACTCTGCAAAGAATTAAAGTCTCTTTTAACTAACTGATGTTAATTTACTTAATTTCCTCTTTGAAAGTCCACTGCATCTTTTGAAGGAAAAAAATAAGGCAGTTTATTTGGACCTTTATTCAGCCATTTATTTATCTGGAAAAATTTTTTCAAAGGTTTTAGGAAACTACACTAACATCATAAACAAGTTTCCACATGAAACTAGTATGCTAGGTCCTCTCTGTGGTGCATTAAAATTTAATCTCATAGCTCTTAACAGAATTCAAGTATCCATTTCAATGACTATGAAACAATCAAGTGTGTTCAAAGGTCTTTTTCAACTGAATCGGCATAATCATAGCCTGAAAAGATATTGTTTTATGTTTTCTTTTTCAAGAGAGAAGACACAGCAACAATAAAGCATAGCTGTTGGGAGCGCAGGCCCGAGAGGTGGCAGGCCTGGTTTGAGGCTTTGCTCCTTCATTAGTTGCTCAGTAATGGCTAACGTGGGCGCCCATCTCCCAGGGCTTCGGTGAGGGGGCTGTAAGATAATAGAAAAAATATATATGTTTACATAACGTCTCTGCCTCTGGTTCCTGCACAGAGCCCCTAAAACCCTTGTAACTTATTTCCCAAGTGATAAGAGCTCTAGCAGCATCTCTTGTTCAAGTGTGGCAACTCTGGGTGGGCTCCTGGATGGCAGCTGGTCTCCGGAAAGACCAAGCCATGGTTAGAAGCCTGGAATTTTCAGCTGCACCTGCCCCCATCTTCCAGAGAGGGGAAAGGGGAAGAAAGCTGAGTTAATAATTGATCATACCTATGTGAGGGGAAGCTTCTATAAAATTTCAAAAGTACAGGGTTCAGAGAGCTTCCAGACCGGTGAACACAGCCACACCAGGAGGGTGACACACTCAACTCCATGGGGACAGAGATTCCTGTGCTTGGGATCTTCCCAGTGTCTCTCTTCAACTGGCTGTTCATGTGTATCCTTTATCATAGACTTAGATAAACTGGTAAATGTAAGTAGATGTTTTCCTGAGTTCTATGACGAGCTCTAATAAATTAATCAGACATGCGGTAGGTGTCCTTGAAATCTCTGATCAGAAGCACAGCTGATCACCTGGGCTTGCAATTGGCATCTGAATGTATGTGACATGGAGGGTGGCAGTCTTGTAGGATTTAGACCTTAACCTGTGAGATCTGGCCCTGCCTCCAGGTAGAGTGTGTCAGAACTGAGTTAAACGATGCCTAGCTGCTGTTGGAGACTTAACTGTTGCTGTGGGAAAAACCACCACACATTTGGTGACCATACGGATCAGAAGTGAGTGTGAGTCGTAGTAAAGAAGACTCACAGTGAAGAAGGACACAGGAGGGAAGAACTGAGTATCTCCCTACAGAGGAAGGTGGAAAACTGAGTTCTTCCTCGTTACAGAGACTGAGTGCGGTAACTCAGCGTCCAGCATAGGTTATGTATTAGCTATCATTATGTATATTAAACGAAAGGAGGGCTGACTTCCGTAGCTGCTGGTATACAAAGGAAAACAATACTGAGAAATTTGACTTCGAAAAAATTAGCTTCTTCATTAAAAAGGATTTAATAAAGTACCTGAAGTCTTAGCCCGAATCAGTAAGATGGAGAATTCTGCAATTTTAGTTTTAATGAATGTGAACGTTTAAAGGAATAATAGAACCTGATTTCTGAGTGACTATCCATCCGGGCCCTCCTCTCAAGGTGGTCTTTGGCCCATTAGCCCCCAACTCTCTCCCCAACTCAGCCAGGGTCCCTGAACCATCCTGTGCTTCCCTTGCACCCCCACCTCTGTAAACACTCCTATATATATAAACTCTCCTCTAATTATCCTTATCTGAGCGACCCACCTGTGTCCTGCTAGGACTCTGAATTACAGAATCACTTTGACTCTCACTAGCAGTCCGGAAGAATTCTCACATCATGACATGCTTTACGCTTTGAATACTTATTATCTGTTTTTCCTTGCAAATTTGATAGGTTAAAAAAATGGTAGTGATATCTACTGCACTGTTTTTGCATTTCTCTATCAGTGATACTATTTTTCATGTGTTTATTAGGCATTTTTAGTTTCCTTTTCTGAGAATCATTTGTTCTTTGCCCATTTTTCTACCAAGATCTTAGTGTTTTTCTTAGAAGTTTGAATGATCACATCCATATATTTGTTATATGGATGAAAGGAACAAGCTTCTGCTTGACTTAGTTTAATTAAGCAAGAATGAGATTTACTCAAAGGACAGGAATGTCTCTCATGGAGCCTAAACAGAAGGATCAATGAAGCCTCAGCTATGGGCTAGAGCCAGGGAATGATGACTCATGTTGGGGTTGCAAAGTCCTCTTGATCCATATCTCATTTCTCCTTTCCTGACCTGTTAGTATCATTCTGCTTCATCACTACAAAATGATTTGCATTACTTCCTGGTCCACATGGTAGAAAACGAGAACTACCAATCAGCTACACTACACAACTCCACTCTTCAAAAGAGCCACCTCGAGAGATGGCAATCCTAGACCCAATTCCAAATTCCTAGGTCAGGGACAGTTGATGAAAGTCATGTCCCACTAAGACGGCCAACTTTGCTGTAACCATGTGTTTAAGAGTAAAGTTACCCAAAAGAGCAAGATGACTAACAGAGACCACAAAGGTGTTTTCTAAAGTTTTAAAACCAAGAATATCACTACACGGAAATATGACAGTAATAGTTGTAATGGCCACTCTTGTGCCTATGAAAGACCTTTCTACTGTCTAATAGCTTTAAATAAGCAGGATAATTATAAATATTAAGATATTTCATCCTGAAGCAGTTCCAAAGATCCATTAAAGTAATATAATTTCTGTCCAAGA
The DNA here is from genome assembly GCA_039655065.1 of Glossophaga mutica. Classification (NCBI taxonomy): domain Eukaryota; kingdom Metazoa; phylum Chordata; class Mammalia; order Chiroptera; family Phyllostomidae; genus Glossophaga; species Glossophaga mutica. The sequence goes on along the minus strand of CM077303.1, from coordinate 146,791,649 downwards.
GAGGTGATAACTTTGATATTTCCACATTAACTGCAAGCATAACAACTCTTGATCACAGTGCTTAGTCACTGGCACAAACTCAGACGTCACTAATTAAATGGTGGCACAATCCCACTAAACAGAATAAACAAATGAGACCACCTGGATTCATTATAGTGTGGATTCCACATGCGGAGCACCTGTGTTTAAGCTCGAATGAACAACAGGTATGAGCAGCACACCTGTGCCACTTCCAGGTGAAGCCTCACAGCAAACATTCTAAACCCAAACCTTTACAGAAAGAATACAATCACATAAATAATACTAGAACCTTTTGGCATCTCTGGGCCACATTGGTAGAAGAATAGTTGTCTTGGGCCACACATAAATACACTGTGACACATAATCACAAAAAAATCTCACAATGTTCTAAGTGAATTTACGATTCTGTGTTGGGCCGCATGCATAGCCATCCTGAGTCGCATGTGGCCTGTGAGCCGCAGGTTGCACACCCCAAACAACCCAAAGTTTTTTCTTAGTGGGGGAGGCAGACAGTAAGGCGTGGGCAGAAAGGGCTGTACAATAGTGGACTAACTTTTAGCTAGCCAATCTGAGTTTATCGATCTCTGGACTTCAGCAATGTCTGACTGTGGCAGATCAAAGACTGTGTACCTAAGAGACCTCACAGAACATTAAGTGATGAAAGAGACCTTAGGTCACCCCAGCTGACCTCCCATTTTTGATCTGGACCTGACTGACGTCCCTACAACCCACTTCAGCCCGCTTCTTGGCTTCTCAGTAATCCACCCCTGATCTTCCTATCTATTCACTCTAACTTCCTCATATAAGTCTCATACCTATTCCCCCCCCCCCCACCCCCAGATCTCTCTGACTTAGCTCTTCATCTTTGCATTGCATTCTCTCTTCCTGGAACATTCAAGTGCTGTTTCCCTGATTTCTGGTCTAGACTACAGCACTGTATCAAAATAACCACTCCTCCATCAGTGCCCCTGCCACGGTGTGGCCTCTGTCTCCCATCCCACTGTGGCCACCCCAGGCTAGCCGTGCTTATGAGAGCGGCTGCCACTTCCAAGTACTGCACAGGTGCTGCCTCAGCCTTCCTGTGATGGTTATCAATTTATTGCCTGTAAGCTCCAAATTCACTCTTCCTAACTTTTCTGTGAAAACGGGTCTGGGCCCTTTGAATATTTTTCCTTTTCTGGTTGGCACTTAAGTTTTGCTAGTAGAGGGCGCTGGAGATATTGAAGGAAGAAACAGTTTTGCTTTCTGGTTCCAGTGTGTTCACCGAGCAAGCTCTGGCAGCACGGAGCCTTCCCCAGGGCTTCTCTAGCTTCTGCCTGAGTTCTCCTAGTAACTTAAAAGAGTCCTGCATTTTAAGAAGTAGTCTACCTATTGGTGAACGGCCAGAATATATACAAACAGTTTCTTAACTACAGCAGTGTGTCAGGAGCCACGCTGGTGTTCTAGAAATCCAACGTTCACAGGTGGTGGCTTGTGGATCAACTGGAACTGCTGGATTCTTTGCACACGACTAACTTTTGAGCTACAATCTACTCATCCTCCTTTTTTTCTTCGTTAAGGAAAACTTTGGCCCTGGCTGGGTGGCTAAGTCAGTTGGAGTGTCATCCTGTGCACCAAAAGGTTGAGGGTTTGATTCCCAGTCAGGACACATACCTAGGTTTCAGGTTGATACCAGGTTGGGATATATACAGGAGGCAATCAATTGATGTTTCTCTTTCTCTCTCAAATCAATCAACGTATCTTTGGGTGAGGATTAAAAAGAGAGAGAGAGAGAGGGAAACTCTGCCTTCTGTAGAAAACCAATTATGCTCAATTGGTTTTCTTTTACTGCTCTTACAGCAATGGTGACGCATGCTTGCCAAGGCCAGGCTAATCGGCTACAGTATGGAATGAGCATAATAAGCCTCCAGAAAAAGACAGTTCCACAGGACCTAGCATGACCTTATTTGTTTTGACTTTGCCAGGCCATGCACAGACAAGGTTCATAATATCATACCACATTCATATTAGTGATAACATTATATATTCCCAATTATATTTTCCTATTACAGTGGTACTTCGGTACTCATTGTTAATTTTTCTGGAACTTGTGACAAATGTCAAAACTGACAAGTACCGAAAGATGAAGCATTTTCTCTTGCAGGGTAGTGTTGTGATTCACACGAGTTCTAGCAAATGTGACAAGTCCTAAGCAAGCTCCAAGTGCTGAAGCATTTTTTTCTTATCAAAATGTGACAAGTACAGGGTTTGACGAGTTCTAAAGCCAATGAGTACTGAGGTATGACTGTATATATATTACTATATATATAAAATAGCCCTTTGGACAACTCTTCCATTAAAGTCTTATTTATGTTTCATAGACAATTACATATAGTGTCCAAGTTCAAGGAATGTATTTATGGCAATCTAATCATTCCATTATATAAAACAACAACTATATTGAAGTACATGAAAAGCATTGGAGAGGAAAAAAATTCTAATATCTCAAAGTCAATCAAAGTTGTGCATTTAAGGCTGATCAATAGTGATATCCAAGCCTGACAAATTAAAATTTAAAAGCCTGTATATAAGTCAAAAGGATTTGATTAAGGCACATTTTAATAATTAAGGTACCCTAAGTATTAATTTAAGATTTCCTTTTAAGACCGTATTTACAACAGGCTAGCCTACAAGATGCCACTAAATTCATATGCTAGATACACATGATTTTTTTTAACTTCTACTTTGCTCCTTTAGCTATTAATCACTACAATTTCTCTAAAGGAAGTCCTTTCCTAGAACCACATCGTCAGCATCTTCTCTCAATAATACTTCTTTTCCTCCTGACAAGGTGTCATTGCATAAACTTCAGTTCTGGCTTCAAATTCTAATTGAACCATTAGAATTTATTTCTCTCTCTTTCACTGCTGAGAGTGTACAAGTGAGACTACACCCTTTCCTATCAAGTTACAGCTCATAATGAGGGCATTATGCCCCCAGAGGGCAGCTCATAATGAGCCCAACAAGGTGTCAAATGTTCCCATTCCAGTCCAAATTAAAAATGCCACATTTTCACCATTTCCTTTTTAAATTTTCCAAAAGGAAATGAAGTTTCCCTGTTTCCCAATATCCATTGGTATGGAACACATAAATGAAGCTCACTGGAGCCTTGGAAATTAAGTGCCTGCAGAAGAGCAAAACTGTCCTGTTTCTGCCCAAAGGGACAGAGGCTGAAACAGCTGAAGTCCACTAAAATCCATTCTCCCCTCTTCCACAGTAATCAGGTTTTAGCTGGAATGCGGTTCCCAGCTACGACAACATCTCTCGGCCCCCTTGTAGCTAAATGTGGCCATCCGACACATTCAATGGAAGAGTCAATGGAACATTAGCACGCGTTATGTGACGTGTTATAAGACTTCCAGGCCTAGCCTGTAACACCTTGTAAGCCTACATATATATTCTAGGCTTTTTTGACTTTGGAAGCCATATGCTGAAGATGACAGAAGAACTGGTCAGCCTGGGTCCCTCAGTGACTGTGCAGAGCAGAGTTGCTGCTGACCTGTAAAAGTCACCTCAGAAAACTTCCTGAGAGAAAAAATACTGGCTTTAAAGAATATGGAAGTGTAATTATTGAGTCTTTTGTTTCAGAGACATAGCTTACTCTAACCAACAGAAATAGAAAATTCCTCTAAAAAAAAAAAAGGTTTGGGAAAGGACGAGGGAGGAAAAACATATATACACTAAGATGCTGGGTTCAGATGAAAGACAACTTGTACGAGGGTCTAATGATAATTGCAAAGAGAAATAAACATACTGAAACAAATGCCTGTGCCAGGGCACTGCCTCTGGAACATTCCCTTCCCGAGTCTTCACAATTACCCCCACCTTGTCACTTGTCCCATAGTGATTAGAACTCACCACAGGGTTCTGACTGCTCCTCTGACTTTGGGCAGCAACTCATTACCTTAGTCCCAGCCTTCCCATTCTCTTCCTTCTTTCATACCTGCCAGGCACTGTGGCCCCATGGTTATGCCCTAATCTGCTGTACTCCTGAAACATCTTTATACCTTCCTCTTGTGTTTCCACTGTACCAGCTGTTGTTATTCCAGCTTCACGCACAGTAACCATGGCTTCGTGACTGGTCCTCATTAAAGCACTCACTTCTCATCCCCCTCTACATATACTGCATTGCCAGTTCCAGATTCATCTTCTAAAACAGAATCCATTACTACCACCAAAATCTTGGTCCAGAGTCTACAGACTAGGGGTTGGCAAACTAGGGCCTATGAGCCAAATCCGGCCTACTGACATTTTTGCATATCAATTCCCTTGGAACACACACATGCCCGTTCATTTCCATCCCCTAAAATTGCTTCTGGACTGTTACAGGAGATGTTTACCAGCACCTGGTCTAGACCAACATCATCGCTCATGAAGATGGTGGCAGCTACCTTCTTAGGCCTCATTATTTAGCACCACTATAAGCATCTGTATGGGCAGAATAAGAGACACAAAGAACACTTCCAGTCAAGATGGTGGCATAGGTAAACACAGCTCGCCTCCTTGCACAACCACATCAAAATTACAACTAAACTATAGAACAACCATCACTCAGAACCATCAGAAACCAAGTTATCTGGAAATCTGACAACTACAGAATTAAAGAAACCACATCCATCCATACTGGAAGAGGGGCAGAGACACAGAACGGGCTGGTTCCACATCCACATGCGGTGGATAAAAATTCAGGAGGGATATCTCCGAGGCAAGGAGTCCCAGTCCCAAACCAGGCCCCTCAACCCAGGATTCCAGTGCCAGGAAGGTAAGTCTCCAAAACTTCTGGCCGCAAAAACCAGCAGGGATTGAGTCAGCGGAAGAAACTGCTGGAGTCCCAAGCAGTTTCTCTTAAAGAACCCACACACGGACTTACTTAGACTCACTGCCTCTGAGCTCTGGCACCAGGGTAGCAGCTTGAAAGGCACAAGTGGCAGACAGGGAGGAAGTGAAGTGTCTGGCATCAAGGCAGGGGGACAACTTTCTCACAGACAGAAAGGCAGGCAGAGGCCACCATCCGTTTTCTAAACCCTCCCTCCATGAAGCCACAGAGCCAGCAGGGGGGTGCCATAACTGAGACCCCATCAACAGTTAGCAAGGTTAAGACTGGCTAACACTGTTTGCCCCACCCTGGAGATCTCTGAGGCTCTGTCACACCCAACTTATGGGCCCACTCAAGCTATGAAAGTGGTCCTTTCCATATGAATGGCTGGTCTTGGCTCATGCTTCACAATTTCTGAAATGCTCTCAAACAAGCAACAGCTGGCCTCAGCAAGCCACTAGCTCCCATACCTCTTACTAAGTGGCCCCAGTTCCAGCACTAGCAGCAGCCAGCCTAGATTCACAGTTTGATTTTTCCTGGGAATCTCAAAGCCCAGCACAAGTAGCAACCACCTCAGATTGCTTTATTGCTCAGGCAGGGTGGTGCCAGGCAGAACACAGTGGGGACTGACATTGGTCTGCACCACCCAGGAAACCGTGTACCCAGTAGACAGCTACAGATCACGTCAGAGTACCACCACCCTGGCCCTGCACAGCTGATCCTCCCTGGAAGGCAGAAATTGGTATAAGCAGGCACAGTCAATCCTTGCAGCTGACTGGACTGGGTAAATACCTCCCATTGAGCTGCCAAGAGCAGTCAAGGCTCAACTACAAGAGGAGGGTGTACTTAGCCCACATGAAGGGCGCACCTTGAGTACCCAGCTTGGGTGATAGGGGAGGAGGCAGTGCCAGTGGACCCTATAGAACGCCTACTACATCAGGCCATACTACCAAGACACAGAGTCACAGCAGCTCTACCTAATACACAGAAACAAACACAGGGAGGCTGCCAAAATGAGGAGACAAGGAAACATGGTCCAAATGAAACAGAATAAAACTCCAGAAAAAGAACTAAACAAAATGGAGATAAGCAATCTATCAGATGCAGAGTTCCAAACACTGTCGTAAGAATTCTCAATGAACTCAGTGAGGAAATCAACACCATAAAAAAGATCCAGTCAGAAACGAAGGATCCACTAATTGAAATAAAGAACAATTTACATGGAAACAACAGTAGAGAGGATAAAGCTGAGAATCAAATTGATTTGGAACATAAGGAAGCAAAAAAACAACCAATCAGAACAACAAGAAAAAAGAATCCACAAGAACAAGGACAGTATAAGCAGCCTATGGGACAACTTCAAGCTTTCCAACATTCACATCACAGGGGTGCCAGAAGGAGAAGAAAAAGAGTAAGAAATTGGAAATCCATTTGAAAAAATAATGAAAGAAAATTCCCTGAACTTGGTGAAGGAAATAGACATGCAAGTCCAGGAAGCACAAAGAGTCCCAAATGAGATGGATGCAAAGAGGCCCACTCCAAGACACCTTATAATTAAAGTACCAAAGGTTAAAGATAAAGAGAGAATCTTAAAAGCAGCAAGAAAAAAGCAGTTAGTTACATACAGGGGAATTCCCATAAAACTGTCAGTGATTTGTAAAAAGAAACTTTGCAGACTAGAAAGCTTTAGCAAGAAATATTCAAAGTCATGAAAAGCAGGGACCTACAGCCAAGATTGCTCTACCCAGCAAAGATATCATTTAGAATCAAAGGCCAGATTAAAAGCTTCCCAGATAAGAAAAAACTGAAGGAGTTCATCATCACCAAATTATTATTATATAAAATGTTAAAGGGATTTATTTAAGAAAAAGATCAAAACTATGAACAACAAAATGGCTTATAAATACATACCCATCAACAACTGAATCTAAAAAACAGACTAAGCAAACAAGAAGAACAAAAACAGAATCATGGATATGCAGAGTATTTTAACGGTTGCCAGATGGGTGGGGATGTGGGGGAATGTGTGAAGAGGTGAGGGGATTAATAAATACAAACAGGTAGTTACGGAATATCCATGGGGATGTAAAGCACAGTATAGGAAATGGAGTAGCCAAAGAACGTATTCCCATGACCTGTGGACCTGAATAATAGTGTGCGGATTGCCTGAGGGAGTAGGTGGTGGAGGGTGACAAAGAAGGAATAATTGGGACAACTATAATAGCATAATCAATAAAATATCATTTTAAAAAAGAAACACAAACACATAATATGCCTGAAAATATAAAAGATATAAGACACCTGCACTTCAGAAGTTAGGAGAATAAATGGGGGAGGCTGGCATGCTGGTGAGATCAAAACACAAAAAGCCCTGATACAAGGGAGAGTGCACCACTACCAAATGAAGAGTAAAGTGAGTGAATTACACACACAGATGTAGGGAGGAAATATGATTTCTATCTAGTAATCAGGAAAGCATTTATTTATGGGAGTGGTCAATTCAAAGCTAGACTTTAACTGGAAATAGAATTGGTGGGTGACAGGTTGAGGCAGCATGAGATAAACTGTTATGCTCTGTAAAGCACATTACGTCCATGTACCATGTACTGGCTGTTGTTCTGTTTCATGCACGTGGTTTCTGCAGTACTGTTTTCTGAGAGCCTCCCATAGCATCCACGTCATAATGTCTCTGCTCTTCTGCTTTAACCTCTCCAGTCAGAGACTTTTGGTTGGGCTGGTCCTCCACTTGACATAATAAGGCACACGCCAAGCTGCTTTTAAAAAGAGACCTAAAGCCCTAACCAGTGTGACTCCATTGGTTGGGCGTTGTCCCGCACAGCCAAAAGTAGCCAGTGTGATTCCTGGTGAGAGCACATGCCTGGGTTGCAGGTTCAGTCCCTTGGTTGGGGTGCGCACCGGAAGCAACAGATCAACATTTCTCTTTCACATCTATGTTTCTCACCGTCTCTCTTTCCCTTCCCCCCTCTCTAAAAATAAATAAATAAAATCTTAAAAAAAAAAAGACCTAAAAATACATGGGACTCAAATAAGAGATATGTTTGCTTTTCTAATAGGTAGGCAGTTGAGGGCAAGTAAGACACAGTAAGGTTATCCAGGGATCTGGGGCCCTTCTATCTAGTTGTTCCACCCTCACTTAGAGGGTTGTATGCCCCTGCAGGGCCCAGCTGGCTCACTTCCTCCACACATGTATTCCAGCCCATGGGAGGGAGAAAAGGGTGCAAGCGAGAAATCAGGTTCCTAATTAGGGACGTAAACTAAAAGTTGCACTTCCATACTGTGGAGGATATCCAGACTTTGTCATAGGCTGGCTGCAAAGAAGGCAGAAGAATGTAGCATGTAGGATTGGTCCAACACACCAGAGCTGGAATATTAGTTACACCTCAGAAAGTAAGGCTGGACCTAACAGGATTTCTTGTGTCTTTCAACATAATCCATCCCCAATTATGTAATGTCTCCCAAATTGTATTGTGTGGCCACTTCTCTGGGTGAAGTTACTAGGAATGCTTTAGAATAAAAACGGTCTGTGATCAACCTCTTTCTCACTCTCAGATTGTACCAGTGCCCATGAGTTCCTGGAAGTCTGTAGTAAAGAAATCCATTGAATTTGGTGTGGCTTAGCCCAGAATTATTCAAACTAATAAGAACAGAGATTTTGTTTTCTCTAGAAATAATTCATTACAGGATAATAGTTTGTGACAGAGTTTAATTCAATAAACATAGTCCTATAAGATTTTAAGACACTGTCTTTCAAAAATTCTAATCCAAGTCAGACCAAAGAGCGCCCTCCACAGGGAAAACTTCCTGCAGCCTGATCAGACTGATCAGAGTTCTTACTAGACCCCCAAATCCGTTTTGGACTCCACTCTGTGTGCTTAGGCCCCATCTTTCCCATTGAAATATGTCTGCTAAACCTTTGGCCTGCTCTCAGAGCTGGGCTGAAATCTCACCTCTTCTCAACTCTTCAGTGTAAAATAATGTTCTTTCCCTGCATCCTTTTAGTATTTATTGTCTCTGATATTTATTTGACCCTCATGAGCCAACTGGAAACAAGCTTTCAGTCTTAGTGTGAGCCACCACAATTCCTCCACTAGAATCTCAGGCTTAGACAAAAGACAAAACCCCAGCTCCAGGCCCAGAAAAACAGCAAAACCAGACAGAGATACCATGGCTGGCATCAGGATCAGCTGCACTGACTAATGACCCCCCCCAACCCCGCCCTGGCGCTGACCAATCAGTAAAGAACACAACCCAGAAAGGACACAACTGGAAAGCTGATGAATATCCAGATGCGATCCTCCCGAGACCTCCAAATGAATACCCTCAAAATGGAGGACCCAGCCTGGCTCTCTTTGGAGCATGCCCCCTTTCTCTCCCCTTCCCCCGGGTGCATTTTCCTTGCCCCTCTCTTTCCTAAGCCCCAACAGCCCTTCTTCTGCCTCTGTAACTTGTTTCCTAAGCCCGTTTCTTCTGTGGCTCACATTTCGATGACCTTCTAAATAAATTTTCTCTTATTTAAAAAAAAAAGGCAAAACCCACCCTTGGGGAAAGAAAACTGTGGGCAATTAAAATGTCACAGACTAGGACTTAGCTATGAAGAACCCAAAGCATGACAAGTGGCATCCACATGGGAAAATAGACCACCCTAATCGGGATGGGGGAGAGAAGCCAAACTTCCCGGCAAACCATTTTTAGGAATCAAGCAGAACCAGCTCTTGGAGTTGCTGAGAGTGGCAGCAGCACACGTAATAGCAAAGGCTCAGGTAGCAGCTGGAACCTCCACGACCATCCTGCTCATCCATTTTGCCCCCAAAACCTGAAATATTGGCACAATGGCCACAGGCTCTCCTGAGCCTTATAGATTTTTAAGAAGTCCCTATTCACATTCAAAAGTCTCAGATTTTAGGCTGTAAAACAAATAAATGACAAACTCTATACGGGATTCCTTATCCAGTATCTGAACATTCAATCGTATTCAACAAATTTTGCTGTACATCCTCCTTAAGGGCCGCCCTTGACCCATTCCTAAGCACTGGGGGACCAATAGGTGATAATTTCACTGATGGCCACTCCATCCTCCAAAGGAGCGTATGCTCTGCTTCCGGACAGCAATGTAGGCATTATTACAGGAAAAGACCTGCTGTTTCCTAATCAAAATTTATGTTCCTTTTGTGAGGCAGGGCAGTATTTCACAAAAGGTTAACTTTATATTTTGCCCAGAAGTTGTATCTTACAAATAAGTCTTTTTATAATTGATTTTTAAAATGTTCTGAATTATTTAAGTTTTAATGATTAAGCTTTTAGTACTAACAGATAATTTTTGGCAATCACAAAACAGCACTTCACAAATGTAGAACCAGTATGATCTAATGCCCTGAGAGCCCCATTTAGAGAGCCCTTGTCTGTGGAGAGAAGTGTCACCTTCCCGAGTAATCCTCCTGCATCAACACAGCACTTCAGAACAGGCGAGAAGGTACTCATCCAACAGGCTGTCCTTACAGAATGTTTCATTACATTATGTTAATTGTGTCTTCCAAAAATCCTGATGTGGAAATATAGCAATGAACCAAAATACGATTAAAGATTACTACTTTCTTTTCATGAAAAATACAATATGTATACAGGTGATTTTTGGTTAACTTTTTAAAAATCTCCAGTTATTCAAGGCTCATATCATAAAAAGTAGACTAAAAGGCTTTAGGTGATCCCCTGGCTAGATTAAGTGGCAAAGAGGAAACTGAGAAGGTAAGACCTGAAGAGAACGCACCAATGAGGAAGTCTATATAATATTTGAGTCTTCATCATCCATTCATTCATTCCTCTACCCAGCAAGCTTTTCTTGTGCACCGGCTGTGGCAGGGCAGAGGCCATCAGAGAAGAGGAGAAATGGTGCTGGGAGAGTCGGGGATGGGGAGTCACAGAAGCACAGCTAATTATAATGCACGGTCAAATGAGGGGAGTGCTGAAGTACTGTGGGAGTGAAAAAGAATGTGCAGCTCCTGCTGGCCAAAACCTACAGAGACCTCATCAAAACTGGGGTGGGGCAGGGTGAGGGTGAGTGGGCACTGCAACTCAGCCTCTGAGCAAGAACAGAATTCAAGAGGGTAACCGAAGGGAGACAACATGGCCTGGGAACACCGTAAACACTAAGCGGAAGGGGTGAAAATACATGACCAGCCATGGGAGGAGGTATCAGTCCAGCAGGTCTGACTATGGGCTGCGGAAGGCATGGGAAGTGTGCCTGGAGGGCTGAGGCCAGAACGGGATTTCTGAATCAACTGCAGCAGGTTCACCTTGGCTTCACTAATAGCAAAGCCGTAACAGGATATGCACAAGGTCGTAAGAAGCTATGCCTTCTCCTGAAAAATAAAAATTGCTTTCTTATACATTATCTGAAGCATTGTAAAAGCAGAGTTACAGAAAGGAGTTATCACACTATAAAATGTTACAAGCATATCCTCTAGCAAGGCCTTAGTCAGCCAATACCATGTTGATCTGTTTGTGAAACGTTTTCTAAAAGTAATTTTTTTCCAGGTTTATGGTCACATTACTGTCAGTCTCTCTAATAAAAATGTGTGCTTCTATTTCTAGCTGCATTACCTGCAGAAAGAACAGTTATTTATCAACACCTTTTAAAATCCCCTCTTTAAGTATCCTATGCAGACTAAGAGGAAAATGCTATACCAAAGACAAACAAAATGTTTAGCAAAAAAGACAGCCAAACTCGAACACGAACACACACACACACACACACACACACACACACACACACACACACACAGAGTCAGGAAAACAACAGGGATTTGTCAAAAAAAAAAAAAAGAATGATACCTTCTTCCTTCCTCCAGTCATGTTCACGGCATTTATTACTCACTGTTATGCCTATGAGGTTGAAAATAAGCTAATTCATCTTTAGGTCCCAGAACTGTGACGTGAGCAATGCATTCATTATAAAAATACTCCTACCACAACTCTCAACAATAGCTGAGAGTTCTCAGTGGAGCTGAATATAATAGGATCACCACCTGTGTCTCTGGCAGTTGTACAAACCAAATCACCTACTCAATCTTAATATCGTAAAACTCATACTGTGGGCTGATCCTTGTCAATGTTGAAGACTTCTCTCCCTAAAATTTGACACAATATGCTTTGCACACCTGTCAGTTTCTTGATAGGAGATGTAATGTTTTACCTCACTTTTTGTTTCTGCTCACAGGCTACAGATATTTGAACTGTAGTTCCATCTCTTGCCTTATTTTTCACTGTTCCCTGTTTCTTGCCCTCAAATCTATTCAAGAAATTCTCTTTAGTGAATGGTGTTTATAGTGCAGATTTCATACATCATCTCTCAGCAATATTCTAAATCCCAGACAAAAATCTAATTATCTATCCCCAAAAGAGCTGTCAAACAAAAGCTTAGACCTGTAACTAAGGTAAAAAATAATTTAAAATCAAATAACACCATTTTTGAGTTAACAAAATATTGTAGGAAACTTTCAGAATAAAGAGATTTACAGGCCTTGACAGTTGTCCCAAACTATATTTTAACTCAGGTGGGGATCGTAGAAACAGGAAAATTTAGGGCAGGTGAGGGTAGTAAGAAGGAAAAAAAAGGAGGGTGAGAGGGGAGTGAACAACTTCAGTACCATCACATTCCCTTTAGAGAGCCAGCATCAAAATTAAATTCTTACAGCAATTCGATTCGATGCAATCAATACGGGGCACTTTCTATGGGCAAAACACCAAGGAAACTACTTGAACAAGAAAGAGATTGGTTTTCCACACTTTGACCCACAACTACTTAGAATATGTTTGTTCAAACACCAAAGAACTGATTTTTAAAATGTCTTAAAATCTTATTCATGTATCACTTTTTCCCATTAAAATGCAATTACAGAAAAATGGACAATGACGCAAATGGAGGGAAAAATGAGGGCAGAGTAGATGAAACTGGAAGTATGGCAAACACATTAAATGCACATCATAAGGTCTCTCACAATTTTTAGAAGGTGCGTCTAAAATTCGACCCCTGATCTTCCCGGCAGCAAGTGCAGAGAGAGCGCCACACTGGCTACACGCTTCGCTGTCTGGACAAGAAAGCCCACACCCACTCAGGAGAAACTCAGCAATTCTAATACTAGACAGCCATTTGTCCCACAAGTCCTTTTAAAGAGTATCCTTTAACTGTCCCGTTTCACAGGGTGGTTTTTTAGAAGGGATGACAATGTGGAAAATTCAGTGAAAACATTTGGGTGGGGTCCAATACTACACAGCCTAAGTACACAGCTCAGAGAACGGAGAGCTGGTATGTTTTGAAACCCAGGAAAATTAATACAGTGGTAAATTAAACAGGGTCAAGAAAGAAGATAGTGCTAGAATATGTCTTATATAATGCTGTTTTATTATACATTGGTATGCAACCTGCAGATTAGCTCAAAGTGCCCATTATGTCATAGTTTTAGGGTTCTAATGCCAGACACTCTTGGATCAGCAACATTTCACAGATGGAAACAACGGTAATAACAGGAGGAAGTATTAGAGCAAAACTTAATCTATTCTATTATGACCTGCTCACCTAATCAAATAAATTTTGATTTCTTTTAAAAGGAAAAAGTTATTACAACCACTAGGTAAAACTGCCACCCTACTGACCATCTAAGATCATAAAAGAGGATTTTTCAGCCATTAAGAGAATCAATCTGGCATGGACAATACTGTATTCAACAGCATACTTATATCCCCTGGTAAAATAACAAAACAGCAATTTTATACATAGAAAAGGCTTTTGAGACCAATTAGACAAGTGCCTTTTTCTTTTCTTGAATCATTTTTTATTGTTCGATTACAGTTGACTTAAACAATACTGTATTAGTTCCAGTGATCAGACATTACATGACATAGGAAGTGGTCATCCCAATAAACCTTGAACCCATCTGATACCACACATAGTTACTAGAATATTATTGACTACATTCCCTGTGCTGTAGTTTACATCCCCATGACTTTGCTGTTACTACTGATTTGTACTTTTCAATCCCTTCTTTTTCACCCATCCTCTGAAACCCCTCCCATCTGGCAACCATCAAAATGTTCTCTGTATCTGTAAGTCTGTTTCTGTTCTGTTTGTTCATTTGTTTTGTTTTTAGATTCAACTGTTGATAGATATATATTTATTGCCATTTTTATTGTTCATATTTTAGATCTTTTTTTCTTTTCTTCTTAAAGAAGACCCTTTAACATTTCCCGTAACACTGGTTTGGTGGTGATGAACTCCTTTAACTTTTTCTTGTCTGGGAAGCTCTTTATCTGTCCTCTAAAGTCTAAATGACAGTTTTGCTGGATAGAGTAATCTTGGTTGTAGGTTCTTGCTTTTCATCTCATTGAATATTTCATGCTGGGCTTGGCAGTGCTCAAGTGAGGCCAAGCTGAAAAGCAAGGCCAGCTGCTGCTAGTGCCAGGCCTGGAGCCACTTAAGGAGAGGTATGCAGCATACCAATGCCAGATGCTGCTTGTTTGAGAAATTTTAGGGTACAGGTGGCAAACACAACGCCTGTGGGCCAAATCTAGCCCTCCACCTTGTTTTATCCAGACCAGAACCTTGTTTCTACCCAATGGCAGCGCTGAGCTCCTTGCCCCTAGTTAAGGAGTAGTTACATTTATACACTCCTAAAATTACATTTGGTCCTTTGAAGGCAACTGCCAAGCTGATGTGGCCCCCGGTGAGAATGAGTTTGACACCCCTGTTTTAGGGAAGTATGAAGCATGAGACAAAACAAGCCATTTGTATGGAAAAAAATACTTAAAACATCTTGGGTAGATCTGCAACTTGGTGGAACGGGGTCTCAGCAAATCACCAGCTCAGAGCAAACAGTCATAGCCAGGTTGATGGAGACTCAGATATGGTGTCCACCTGCCAGCTCTGTGGGGCAAGGTCTCAGAAAAGAACAATGGCCTCTGCCAGCACTCCTGTCTGGGAGAAAGCTGCCCCTCCAGACTCTCACCCTGATGACAGACACACTTCATTTCTTCCCCATGTGTGCCGTGCTTTTTTGAGCTTCTACCCTAATACTGATGCTCAGAGAGAGGGACTGAGTAAGTCTATGCATGGGCTCTTTAAGATAAGCTGCCTGCCTGGCTGGTGTAGCTCAGTGGATTGAGCGCGGGCCTGTGAACCAAAGGATCGCGGTTCGATTCCCAGTCAGGGCACATGCCTGGGTTGCAGGCCAGTTCCCAGCATGGGACACATAAGAGGCAACCATACATTGATATTTCTCTCCTTCTCCCTCTCTCCTACCCTTCCCCTTTAAAGATAAATAAATAAATAAATAAATATTTTAAAAAAAAGATAAGCTGCCTGGGACTCTAGCCCTCCATCTCACTCAGCCACAATCCCCACTGGTTTTTACCGCCTGAAGTTAATGGGGACTTCTCTTCCTGGCACTGGAACCAAGGGCTGGGAGCCTGTTGTGAGGCTGCAACCCCTCCCTCCTCAAGGGAGGGCCTCCAGAGTCAAGACATCCCTCCCAATTTTTATTTACCACACATGGGTATGGGACCAGCCATTCTGCATCTCTGCCCCTCCTACCAGTTTTCACGTGGCTTCTCCTTTATACTCTTAGAGTTGTAGGCCTTCTGTTCAGCTAAATTTCAGGGAGTTCTGAATGACAGTTGATCTGTAGTTTAGTCGTAATTTTGACAAGGTTCCTTTGTTTTCAAATCGGGCCCAAACAGACGGAATGACTTGGCTAGGTTCACAGAGCTAAGTGGTGGCAGGGCCAGTCTGCAACTCGGTGTCCCAATTAGATTAATACCAACTAACTTAGATGCTCATTTCTCTTCTGTGAGTCAACACGTTTAGTTTATATGGCTATTAAATCAACTAATGTTAGCTTCAGGTTTTCTACCTTAAGTCTCATAGGTACCTCATTCAACAAATACTTATCTACCAAGATATCAAATGGTTTCCTAGCTTAGTCTGCTGCAAAATAGCACTAATACTGTTAAACTTCAATAAACAGTAAAACCTAAAACAAAACAAAAAACCTAGTACTCATACCTAAGTGTTAGGAGGGTGGTAATGTTTAATATTTAATAGACAAGCCTGTCTAGAATTACTTTGAGACCATGGCATCAAATGTCCTTTCTATAGTGTAAGTATAATCACCAATATATGACCAATCACTCCCCTCAGGAGAGAGAATACAATATGTCAGTTACAAGCACTAGACAGAATGGTAGGAAGGTGTCACACAAGAGTGACATGTACATGCAATTCAAAAGATGAAAACAATTTATGAATTAACATTTGGTGGTGGGACCTAAAATAATACATGTTTTGTTTCTAGAAGTTTAAAAAGGCACACTTAATACTTAAACTTCTCTGCAAAGTACACTTGATTGTTTTAAGTTTTTAACACAGCTTAGGTAGGGACTCAAATGCTATACGGGGTGCTTGAAATCATATCAGAGTTTCTCAAGCTAAACAGCAAAAAACTGAAATTAAGAAAGGTGCAGCTAGGCCAGGGCTTTCTATGGGAGAGCATTCACCAGGTGCCATAACCACTCAGAGCTGAGCCCTGGGGGATGGGAAGGCCAGCAGGAGCCACAGATTACCCTGACAACTGTGCTGACAAGCACAGGTGCTGCCACCAAATCGTGACCATGGACACTAGGCCAGCCTTGGCCAAATGTAATACAACATGCTCCTGCTCTCTTGTGCTCCAGATGCAATGTGCTCTTTAAAATGCAATTTTGCTACACTAACAATTTCAAACTTCCCCCGCCCCCACAAAAACACTGGCGTACCTACTACATGAAGGATGAAAACTGTATATTTTTCAAAGTTACTAAATTCCTATAAGGCACACTCATAATTTCAGAAAAGGCCAAATATAATCAGGAATACTCACTTGAGATAGTATTAACGACAGCTCATTGCAAGCTGTCAGGTTGCAAATATCACTGGTCTTCCCCCCACCCCCCTCGCCCCGAGTGCTGAGTGTGCTACGCACTACCCTAGATGCAGCATTAGGCAGGAAATGGGGGGTGGGGGGGTAGGGCTTAGACTGGTCATTTGAGAGAGGGCAGTTTTGGGTTCCATAAAAATTCTACTCAAAATGTTAGATGGAATAATAAACCAAATCACTCATTTATGTTTAAATAGTGTATGGTAAAGGGTATTCTTTTTATTGTGTTGTTTTACTGTTTGGTATGTCTTTGACTGTAAAGTGCTACACTTATAAAAGTACAATTTACAAAGTGGAAAAGCCCATCTCTCCAATTACCCTATTAAATCTACCATTTTACATTTTAAGGAGTTAGCCCCTTTTCCTCGGTATTAGTTACATAATACTCTTCTCTTCCTCATTCTCTTTCAAACAGAGGGAAAGCATTTTAAAAATGCAATGAAGTATTTCCTGCATCAATCCAATCTCTGAAGCCCTGAGATAGTTGCAGGGAAAAAATAAACAGGAAGTGAAAGTGAAAAGACTATGGCATTGCTTTCTGCCTTTCTTTCAAACTGCACAGCTAAAAGATAAAAAATATTTTTCTCTTTGACAACTGAAACTAATCAGCGGCTGCCGGGGGGGGGGGGGCGGGGTGTTGTAAACTACAACTCAGAAACTACGCCCTTTGGAACCACACACGTGGAAGGCTCTTTTTGAAAGGCTGTCTTCTTAGTGGGCTGAGGTCGGGCTCCTTCTCACAGCCCCAGTGACACGCAGCACTGTCCCCTGCTTCCTTGTGTCTTTTTCAATGCGCATCCACTCTCCTCCCTCCTCCAAGAAATGGTCCATGCAGTCCGTCCACGGGGCCATTGTGTCAGGCCAACTGTTACTCACAGCACACGCTCATGATTCACCCCGCTCGGCTCCCGGAGCAAAACGCGAGTTATTCTTCCCCCTTCCAGGGAGGGGAGGGGCTAGCGGTTCTCAGGATGGAAACGTCACTCCGACCACAGTCTACACTCGAGCAGTCAGTCCTCTGGGCTTCATCGTTAGCCCCCTCGGGTATCGACCACCGAGCCCCGGCACAGCGGGCTCTGAAACTTAACTCCGGATCACGGTCCGGAAGCGGAGAAACCGCCTCCCCGGGTATTTTGCTTTCCAGGGCCGCAGGCCCCAGGGTCTCCGCATCCCAGCCAGGCCCAGGTGAGGACCAACGCGCCTCCTGACCCCTGGCCTTTCCCGACATCGGCCCCGGGCGCGACCCCGGCCTTGCATCGCTGCCCCGCGACGGCTGTCGGGTCCTCCAGCGCGCGAAAACGAAGTGAACTTCCCGGCCACTCGGCTTCCATTCCACAGAAGTGGCCCCCCAACAAACTTTTCCAGCCGCTGCCCCTGCCCCGGAGACCCCAGCCACGGAGCCGGCTGTCTTACCTGAGGCGTCAGCGGCCACGGCCCCGATCGGCCCCGGGTGCAGGGAGTAGGCGGCCGCCGCGGGCGCCAGGATCCGGAGCCCCTCAGGAGCATCATCCTGCCCTCGCGGGGCTCCCTCCAGGTCCGCGGGCCTTTTCGGCGTGGGGGCTGTAGCGAGCTCGCCCAGGGCGCGCTGCCAGGTCCCGCGCCTCCCGCCTCCCC
Source organism: Glossophaga mutica (assembly GCA_039655065.1). Classification (NCBI taxonomy): domain Eukaryota; kingdom Metazoa; phylum Chordata; class Mammalia; order Chiroptera; family Phyllostomidae; genus Glossophaga; species Glossophaga mutica. Next base: position 146,773,175 of record CM077303.1, on the reverse strand, counting down.
GCTCCCCGCCCGGAGCAGGCTGGGCGGGCTGGAGGAGGGTGTGCCGCTCTTCCACTTCTCGTTTGTGCACACACCCCAGCGCGAGACTGTTTTCTCTCCTCCGACCAAAAAAAAAAAAAAAGTGAGGAGGGGGAAGAGGAAGAGCGCGAGGACTAAACGCCTTACGCACCGCAGGTTTCGAGGGCGGCGCGCCGCCTACAGCCTCCCCTCCTCCTGCGGAAGCCCCTGCAGGAGTCAGTGACAGCCGGCTGCCCGCACCTGGCGAGCGGGAGAGCTTGAGCTCGGAGCCCGCTGGTAACTTCGTGCTCTGAGAGTGGCCCTTCAGCTCTGGCCACTTAGCTCAGTTGGTTAGAGCGTCCTCCGTCGGGATACGCCGAGGTTGCGTGTTGACCCCCGGTTGGGCATATACAAGAGTCAACCAGGGAACGCCTGAATGGGTGGAACAACAAATTGAGGTTTCTCTCTGCCTCTGCCTGTCTCTGTCTCTGAATCTGTCTCTGTCTCTGTCTCTGTCTCTCTGTCTCTCCTCTCTCTGCCTCTGTCTCTCTTTCTCTCTCTCCCAAATCAATAACTACTGAAAAAAAATTAGAACTTTTAAGAATGAAAAAGGAGCGGTGGACGTCAGAGGTCTGTCTGGGGGTTGGGCCCCTGGGCCCCTGGCTGATCTCTGCTACTAGTGACCGCCGGGGGTCGATCGGACCGTGAGCCTGAGGCCCATCTCTGCCTGGCCTGAGGTGTCCGACTCGCCAGATGGTGGCCCACGCCTAGCTCTTTGGGACGTCCCACAACCTAACTGGCTTCTCTTTTGAAGCATGCTTTTAATTGTTAAAGAACTGGAACTTAGTCTTCCCAACACCTGGGAAATATAATGCTTTGTTTTAGAGACTTTTTTTTTTTTAAGATTCTCACCTGAGGAGATGTTTCCATTGATTTTAGAGAGGAAGGGGGGGGGGAGAGAGAGAGAGAGAGAGAGAGAGAGAGAGAGACATCCACGTGAGAGAGTAATCTCGGTGATGCGTGCAAACTGCAACCCAGGTATGTGCCCTGACTGAAATGGAACCCAGGACCTTTTGGGATACCGGAGGAAGCTCCAACCAACGGAGCCACTTGCCCAGGGCGTCTTGGAGACTTGTTCATAAAAACAAATAAACATCAACCATTTAAGAGCAACCTAATACAATCTATCACATAGTTTACTTACAGTAAGTTGTTACATAAAACACAGGAGGCCTGGTTATATTTGAATTTCAGCTCAACTAATAATTTTTTTTAGTTCATGTCCCAAATATTGAATGGGTCGCGCTTACTCTTTTTGAAAAGATATATGAAATATTTTGGATATAATTATACTAAATTATTTGTTGTTTATCTGTAATTCAAAGCTGACAAACAATGGAACAAGTAGCAAATCTCTGCTGCTGATGATCTCTTTTCTTTAATGAAAAAAGATGGCGGTTTCCATGACAGCAAAAACTTTGTCAACTCAAAGAGGGAGCCACTTGTGTTAACTAGTGTTTGCATTTCAAAATACAATTGCCCTGAGCAGATAGTGACACAGCAAACATTAAGTCCACATGGGAAGGTAATTTACCTGAGTACTTTTCTTCTATTTTAGCTAGTGCTCCAAATGAAAGAAATGAGTTTTATGTTGACTATTGTGAATAATTCTGAAATGAACAGTGGGAGCACAGATATATTTATGAGATACTGATTTCACTTCTTTGGATATATACCCAGTAGTGGGATTGCTGGATCTATGGTAGATCTATTTAAAAATTTTTTTAAGAACCCCCATAGTGTTTTTTATGTGGTTGCTGCAATTTACATTCCCACCAACATTGTAAAGGGTTCCCTTCTCTCTGATAGCCAAGATATGGAAACAACCTATGTGTCCATCGAGAAAAATGGGTAAACAAGATGTGAGATAGCTCGCTCGCACTCTCTCTCTCTTTCATTCTCTTTCACCCTCTCTCACTCTCTCTCACCCCATGCCTACACCATGCCTTCTTCCCCCTTCCTTCCCTCTTCCTTCCCTCTTCCTTCCCTCTTCCTTCTCCCTTCCTTCCCCCTTCCTTCCCCCTTCTTTTGCTCTTCCTTCCCTCTTCCTTCCCTCTTCCTTCTTCCTTCCTTCCCCCTTCCTTCCCCACTTCCTTCCCTCAATCATGTACCTTTTCTTCCTCTCTCCTAAGCTCCAAGGGCCCTTCTTTTACCTCTGTAACTTGTTTTCTGAGTCCATGCAGCCCAGCTGGCTCACTTCTTCTACCTCCGTAAAGATAAAAAACAAACAAAAAGAAAATGTGATATATAACCATATATCCATTATGTTATATATTCTCTATTATCATATTATATGCTATTACATACCATGCATATATACCATGGAATATTATTCAGCCATAAAAAGCAGGAAATCTTGCCCTGGCTGGTGTGGCTCCGTGGATTGAGTGCCAGCCTTTGAACTAAAGGGTTGTGGGTTGGATTCCCAGTCAGAGCACATGCCTCAGTTTCCAGCCAGGTCTCCAGTAGGGTGTGTGTGAGAGGCAACCACACATTGATGTTTCTCTCCCTCTCTTTTGCCCTCCCTTCCCTGCTCTCTCTAAAAAGAAATAAATAAAATCTTTAAAAATAAAAATAGGGAAATCCTGCCATTTGTGATAGAGAACATGTGTGAATCTGGAAGTCAGTATGCTAAGTGAAATAAATCAAACAGAGAAAGGCAAATACTATGATCTCACTTTTATGTAGAATCTAAATAAGTCAAACTCATAGAACCAGAGAATGGAGCAGTGGTTGCCAGAGGCTGGGAGATGAGAAAAATGGGGAAAGTTTGGTCAAGGGATACAAACTTTCAGTTATAAGATGAATAAATTCTGGGGATCTAATGTATAGCACTGTGACTAAGTCGATAATACTGTAAAATACATTTAAAATGTGCTAAGAGAGTATATATAAACTGTACTTACTACACCCCCCAAAAATATATGTGAGGTGATAGAAGTGTTAACTTAGTTGTGGTAATTATTCACTATCTATCTATCTATCTATCTATCTATCTATCTATCATATCAAGGTATCACATTGTACACTTTAAATATATACACTTTTTATTAAGTATACTTCAGTGGAGCTGGGGGGTGCAAAAAGAAAAGTATTTTATTAGAAAGGAAATGAAGAAGAGGAGAAAATGTCCATTTTGGAATACAGAATCTGCCCACACACATCATTGTGATTTTTTTTGGCTACATTCCCTTTAATTGCCTTTTCATAGGACAACAATTTTATAATACTTTCTATAGAGGAAATAGAAAAGATAACTCTTTTCTGCAGCATGTTGATTTGTTTTGTCATCGATAGTTAGGAAAGTGTTTCTAAGCTTTATCACTCATTATTGGTAATGTTGTGCCATTGTGATGACTGTTCTTAAATTTGGGGAAACTTCCATCAAGTGTTTTTCATAGCTGAGCAGTAATATTTGAAAGAATATTCCACAAACTAGTTTCAGGGTCCTTTCATTTCAAATGTCACTTCTTTTAAAAGAATTTATTTTATTTTTGATTTTAGAGAAGAGGAAGGGAAGGAGGAAAGGAGGGGGAGTAACATCTGTGCAAGTGAGATGCATTGATTGGTTGCATTCAATACTCACCCCAGCCGGGGACCAAACCCACAACCCAGGCATGTGCCCTGACTGGGAATCAAGCCGGCGACCTTTCAGTTTGAAGGACAATGCCCAACCAACTGAGCCACATTGGCCAGGGTAAACGTCATCACATTTTCACTAGCCACATACTTCAGGTAACTTGGCACTGTATGTCACATTCATATTGCAGTACAATATCTGACCCTGCACTTTTGAGTGACAGCACTTGGTAAGTTGGTCCAATAGGTGATAGGATTATTCTTGGAAGCCATTCCTACATGGGCATGGCTACCAATAATTTAATAATACATGAAAATGACAGTAAGCCTCATAAAATATGCCACTAAACCCAAACTGAATGTATCTCCAACTCAACTTTCTCTGCTGGATCTTGAAAATGGCCATGGCCACTCAGTCACCTGATACATGGGGTGGGTTTGGCAGAGGGGTGGTTGCACAAGAAAGAGACTGAGGTCTTAATTGATTTCAGTTAAAATATCTTACTTTTAGAAATATTTTAAAAAATATCACCAAGTGAACACAATGCTGGGAACACCCCCTCCAAGTGCCTTGGAACAGGCTTGTGCCAGTGAAAAGCCCTGAAGCTTAAGCTAAATCACCTTTGCTGACACATAATTCCTCAATAAATGCTATTATTATTACTCCAGACTGTTCTATAACACATAGTACCTGCCTATTTCATAGTGTGTATCACATTTTGTTTATTTGCACTCGTGTCTGCCTCTCCAGCTAGATTATAAATACATAGAAGCATAACAACATTCACATCATAGAGACACCAGAAGAGGACAAGAGGGAGCAAGGGATCAAGAACCTATTTGAAGAAATAATGACCAAAAACCTTCCCTAACCTGGTGAAGAAAAAGACACACAAGTCCACGAAGTTCAGAGTCCCAACAAGATGGATCCGAAGAGGCCCGCACCAAAATAAATCATAATTTAAAATGGTAAACTTAAAGAAAAGGAGAGAATCTTAAAAGCCACAAGAGAACAACAGTTAATTACCTAAAAGGAAGCTCCCATAAGACTGTCATCTTATTTCTCACCAGAAACATTTCAGGCCAGAAGGGATTGATACAAAAACTCAAGGTGATGAAAAGTCAGGACCTACAACCAAGACTACTTTACCCAGCAAGGCCATCATTTAAAAGTGAGGGAGAAACAAAGAGCTTCCCAGACCAAAAAAAAAAAAAAAAAAAAAAGCTAAAGAGTTTGTTACTACAAAACCAGTATTTCCACAAATGTTAAAGAGATTGTTTTAAAAGAAGAAAAAGAGGAATATAGTTAAAAATAAAATGGCAATAAACATGTGTCCATCAATAGTCACTTTAAATGTAATGGCTTAAATGCTCCAATCAAAAGAGATAGGGTAGCAGAATGTGTAAGAAAACAAGACCCATATATATATGCTACCTCCAAGAGACCCACCTCAAAATGAAAGATGCACACTGAGTAAAAGTAAAGGGATGGAAAAAAATATTTCATGGAAATGGAAAGGAGAAAAAAGCTGGGTAGCAATACTTATATCTGACAAAATAGACTTTAAAACCAAGGCTAAAGTAAGAGACACTACATAATGATAAAAGGAATAATCCAACAAGAGCATATAATGCTTGTAAATATTTATGCACTTATCATAGGAGCACCTAAATATATAAAGCAAATCTTGATGGAAATAAAGGGAGAGATTGACAGAAATACAGTCATAGTCAGTACTTTTAACACCCCTTTGACTTCAATGGGTAGATCTTCTAGACAGAAAATCAACAAGGAGACAGCAACCTTAAATGACACACTAGATTAAATAGATTTAATTGATATCTTCAGAGCATCTTGGCTAATGTAATTACGATGTGCCTTGGTGTGTTCCTCCTTGGGTCCAACTTCTTTGGGACTCTCTGAGCTTCCTGGACTTCCTGGAAGTCTATTTCCTTTGCCAGATTGGGGAAGTTCTCCTTTATTATTTGTTCAAATAAGTTTTCCACTTGTTGCTCTTCCTCTTCCCCTTCTGGTACCCCTATAATTCAGATGTTGGAACGTTTAAAGATGTCCTGGAGGTTCCTAAGCCTCTCCTCATTTTTTTGAATTCTTGTTTCTTCCTTCTTTTCTATTTGGTTGTTTGTTTCTTCCTTCTGGTCCACTCCATTGATTTGAGTCCCAGTTTTCCTTCCATCTCTATTGGTTCCCTGTGCATTTTTCTTCATTTCACTTATTGTAGCCTTCATTTTTTCATCTAATTTGTGAGCAAAATCAACCAATTCTGTGAGCATCCTGATCACCAGGGCTTTGAACTATGCATCTGATAGGTTGGCTATCTCTTGGTTGCTTAGACAAATTGGCTCTGGGGCTTTGATTTGTTCTCCTGTTTGAGCCATTGTTGTTTTTTGGGTTTTTTTTTTTTTTTTGGTCTGGTTGCGGCTGTTATGTAGTGAGGGGCGGAGACTTAGGTGTTCCCCAGGGCGGGGCAGCCCAGTTGCTAGGTTGTGACGCTGTATGTGGGGGCGGGGTCTGAGAGGGAACAATGGCACTTGCTCCACTCTCTCTCGGATTCCAGTCCCTTCCACCACCTCCCTTTCACCTGGATTATCTGTGTGTGAATGTGGGACCACCTTGTCAGCCAGCCACCTTGTGTGGCCTCACTGGGTCTGCACCATTGCCACCCTGTGCCTGGGGTCTGCTAGCCTCCACCTGCACACCTGATATCTTTCAGCTGCTGCTGCCTGTGTGCCCAGGTCCACCAACCTCCACTTTTTTCTGCTGCAACTCCGCCCCTCTTACCGGTCTGGATGAATGATTATTGGACTTCCATACAGTTCAATTTTCTGTAAGTTCTGCTTGTTTTATTATTTCTAAACCTTTTTATCCTTAATTTTAGTTGTGTGAGGAGGCACAGTGTGTCCATCTATGCCTCCATCTTGGCCGGAAGTCCTTAAATTTTTCGAGACTTGCTTTGTGTCCTAACATGCAGTCTAACCTAGAAAATGTTCCATCTGCACTTGAAAAGAATGTATAATCTGCTACTTTGGGATAAAATGCTCTGGCATTAAAATGAAGGCATTAAAATTTCAAGATTAAAATGAAGGAGAGAATTCTAGAAGCAGCAAGGGATAAGGGGACAGTCACCTACAAAAAAGTTTCCATCAGACTGTCAGCTGATTTCTCAAAAGAGACCTTCCAGGCAAGAAGGGGCCGGAAAGAAGTATTCCAAGTTATGAAAGTCAAGGACCTACATCCAAGACTGCTCTATCCAGTGAAGTCGTCATTTAGAATGGAAGGGAAGATAAAGTGCTTCTCAGATAAGGTGAAGTTCAAGGAGTTCATCATCACCAAGCCCTTAGTATATGAAATGTTGAAGGGATTTATCTGAGAAAAAGAAGATAAAAAAACAGGACAGTAAAAAGACAGCAAACTCACAGCTTTTAACAACCACACACCTAAAACAAAAGCTATTAACAACCACACACCTAAAACAAAAGCAAACTAAGCCAACAACTAGAACAGGAACAGAAACACAGAAATGGAGATCATATGGAGGGTTAGCATATGATCATAACAGGGGAGTGGGAGGAGGAGAGAGAGGGGAAAAGGTACAGAGAATAAGTAGCATAGATGGTAGGTAGAAAATAGACAGGGGGAGGGCAAGAATAGTGTGGGAAATGTAGAAGCTAAAGAACTTATGACACATGGACATGAACTAAAGAGGGGGAATGTGGGTGGGAGGGGGTGTGCAGGGTGGAGGGGAATGATGGGGGAGAAATGGGATAACTGTAATAGCATAATCAATAAAATATATATTTTTAAAAAACCTTATATGATTAGTTCTCTATTAAAGATGAAAAAGCTGTATGTTAGTAGATTAAGTAACTTATCTAAGTTACTCACATAGTCAGAATTCAAACCTGGGATTATATAACTATGACCCCAAGGTTTTAGCTTTGACCTTACATTGCCTATCTCCTCTTTCTTTTTGTCTTGGAGAACAATATTTTATTCTAAAAATAGATCTTGGCAACAATGAAGTACCAGAAGTTGGTCATTATAATAAAAAGGAAAAAGAGAAATTTGCTTTAATTTTTTACTGAAAAATACAAAATTATCACTGTAATATACTGTCAACTTTCATTTATCTGTATTTAAATTATTCATTTTGTGGATTATCCAAGGAAAATTTTAAATCATTTATTGGATTCTATCTAATATAAACATACATCTGGATTGCTTTTATATTCAAGTAAATATATTCTCCAGGAATGTAAACAGTTGAACATTTGCCAAGGTAAACATAATTAGGAAGATATATTTATGCTTAGGAATGTGCTCTAAAGCAAAATGCTGGTTTGCATCCCGTCCCTCAATTTTCTGCACCTAACCAAAACAAATAAAAAAAACCCCACAAAACAAAAAACTGACCATATCAATGTATGGTCATATATACACTGTTTGTACTGGTATATAAAAGTACAAATTATGAACATATATACACAGAAAAGACATAACTAAATTATTTCAAACCCAAAGTACAGGAAACTTTAAAGGCATATAGTGACATTTTGTACTTCAAAAGTGGTTTCAAAATTTCAGGCCTATTTACAAAGTTCTGACTGAGTTGAAGTAATGAAATACCAAGAATTCAGAGGACCAAATAACCTAAATGTGAAAGGCCCCCATTACTATAAAATATGTCTTTAAGTGTATTTCACGGAGATATGAGAGCAGTTGAAAGACCAGGTAGGGCTGAATTAGTGACCTACAACTTAACTGCCATCCCATATCTTTTTGCAAACTAATGTAAATACTTATGTTTTCTAAATTTTCTCCACATTGCATGTGTCACATACATCCTGTCATGTACATATTTTGGAAAACTTTTATTATCCATATTCATCGTATCAATTGACAATAATGCACAGTTAGTAGAATTGATTATTTTATATAAAAATTCTTGATGTATGATATCCTCTGTAAATCAAATGCTGATCACAATCACAAAAGGTAATTTAATTTCTATTAAATGTAGGTGCATGTTTATTGGAACATCTTGGCCCATTTTTAGACTATTAGAAATTGGTGTGATTTACTTTGACCAATCTAAAATAGAATTAGTATCTTAGTATTTACCATGACTAAATACCTCTTTTGTCAAAACTTAACCCTGAACCCTTGCTGGCATGGCTCAGTGGATTGAGTGCCAGTCTGCAAACCAAAGGGTTGCCAGTTCAATTCCCAGTCAGGGCACATGCCTGGGTTGCAGGCCAGGTCCCTGGTTGGAGGTGTGTGAGAGGCAGCAGGTCCACGTATCTCTTGCACACTGATGTTTCTCTCCCCCTCTTTCTCCTTCCCTTCTCCTCTCTCTAAAGATAAATATGATCTAAATAAATAAAATAAATGAAGAAAAACTTGACCCTCAGTTTTGAGTGCTGGAATGTAAACTGTAAAACTGAAAACACTCCCAAATATGTTGGCTAATATTGTTGTACCTACAATACTGTGCATTTTCTGTCTAATAACATAGTGCACCTGAAAGTGCCTCCCCTTCAGTAGGGGAGGAAGAGGAGCAGTCTGAAGATTACCCAAATAAGGAAGCAGCAAGTTTCCTGTTCTTAACGATTCTTGTTTTAAAACTTCATAAGATTTTATTCCAAAATACAGTAGTATTTTAGTGAAAAAAATGCTGTTTCCCCAATTTTTAAATAAAATCAACAGTGCAGAAAAATGCAGCATTTTCCTCTTGTAGGTTTAGCAGCTTGAGGGGAGCCTCAAAATCCTTGGCTTGATAAACAGAACATTAGTCTCTAGTCCTGACTACATAGACCTCTTTTCTTAATTTTAATTATATTTTATTCATTATAATATTAGAGTTGTCCTAGTTTATCCCCCTTTGTCCACCTCTACCCAGCACCCCCTACTCCCACAAGCGATCACCACACCATTGTTCATGTTTATGGGTCAAGTGTAGGTTCTTTGGCTACTCCATTTCCTATAATGTACTTTACATCCCCATGGCTATTCTGCAACTACCTATTTGTACTTCTTAACCCCCTCACCTCTTCACGCATTCCCCTACACCCCCACCCATCTGGCAACCATCAAAACGCTTTCCATATCCATGATTCTGTTTCTGTTCTTCTTGTTTGTTTAGACTGTTTTTTTGATTCAGTTGTTGATAGATGAGTATTTATTGCCATTTTATTCATAGTTTTGATTTCTTTTTCTTAAATTAGTCCCTTTAACATTTCATATAGTAATGATTTAGTGATGATGAACTCCTTCAGTTTTTTCTTGTCTGGGAGGCTCTTTATCTGCCCTTTGATTCTAAATGATAGCTTTGCTACTTAGAGTAATCTTGGCTGTAGGTCCCTGCTTTTCATGACTTTGACTATTTCTTGCTAATCCCTTCTAGCCTGCTAAGTTTCTTTTGAGAAATCAGCTGACAGTCTTATGGGAATTCCCCTGTAGGTAACTAATTGCTTTTTTCTTGCTGATTTTAAGATTCTTTATCTTTAACCTTCGCATTTTAATTATGGCATGTCTTGGAGTGGGCCTCTTTGCATCCACCTTGTTTGGGACTCTCTGTGGTTCCTGGACTTGCATGTGTATTTCCTTCACCAAATTAGGGAAGTTTTCTTTCATTATTTTTTCAAATAGATTTCCAATTTCTTACTCTTTCTCTTCTCTTTCTGGTGCCCTATGATGTGAATATTGGAAAGCTTGAAGTTGTCCCACAGGCTGCCTACACTAGCCTTTTTTTTTTTTAGGATTCTTTTTCTTCTTGTTGTTCTGATTGGCTGCTTTTTATTTCTTTATGTTCAAATCATTGATTTGATTCTAGGCTTCATCCCCTTTACTGTTGTTTCCCTGTAAATTGTTCTTTATTTTAATTAGTGCATCCTTCATTTCTGATTGGATCTTTATTATGCTGTTGAGGTCCTCACTTCGTTCCTTGAGCATCCTTATAACCAATGTTTTGAACTCTGCATCCAATAGATTGCTTATCTCCATTTTGTTTAGTTCTTTTTCTGAGTTTCTATCTATTCTTTTATTTGGGCCATGTTTCTTTGTCTGCATGTTTTGGCAGCCTCCCTGTGTTTGTTTCTTTGTATTAGGTAGAGCTGGTATGACTCCCTGACTTGGTAGTGTGGCCTGATGTAGTAGGTGTCCTGTAAGGTACAGTGGCACAGCCTCTCCTCTCACCCAAGCTGGGTACTTCAGGTGCACCCTTCAGGTGGGCCGAGTACACCCTCCTCTTGTAGTTGAGCCTTGATTGCTGTTGGCAGCTCTATGGAAGGGATTTACCCAGGCCAGTCAGCTACAAGGACTTGCTGTGACCACTGACCACCAACCACCACCTTCTGTGGAGGATCAGCAATGTGGGGGCAGGGTGTTGGTGCTCTGATGTGGTATGTAGCTGTCCACTGGGTGCACAGACTCAGGGGTTTCCCAGGTGGTGCAGGCTAAGGTCTGCCCTGACCTGTGTTTTGTCCAGGGCCACCCTGCCTGAGCTGTAAAGCAATCTGAGATGGCTGCTACTGTGCTGGGCTTGGAGATTCCCAGGAAAAACCAAACTGTGAATCTAGGCTGGCTGCTGCTAGTGTCATGCCTGGGGCCACTTAGCAGGAGGTACAGGGGCTGGGCACTCACTGAGGCCAGCTATTGCTTGTTTGAGAGGATTTGGGAAGTTGTGAAGAATGAGCCAAGACCAGCCATCATATGAAAAATCAGTTTGGGTGGGCCCATAAGTTGGGTGGGACAGAGTCTCTGGGGATCTCCAGGGAGGGGCAAAAAGTGTTAGCTAGGTTGATGGAGTCTCAGATATGGCACCAGACTGCCAGCTCTGTAGCTCTGTGTGTGTGTGGGGGGGAGGATTCAGAAAAGGGACAATGGCCTCTGCCTGCCTTTCTGTCCCCCAGCTCTTGCCTTGATAGTAGCCACTTCACTTCCTCCCTGTATGCCACTGGTGCCTTTCAAGCTGCTACCCTGGTGCTGGAGCTCAGAAGGAGTTAGTCTGAGTAAGTCTGTGTCTGGGTTCTTTAAGAGGAACTACTTGGGACTCTAACAGTTTCTTCCGTTGACTCAATGCCCACTGTTTTTTTGCAGCCGGAAGTTATGGTGAGTTATCTTCCCGGCACTGGAGCCCTGGATTGAGGGGCCTGGTATGGGGCTGGGACTTCTCGCTCCCGAGATATCCCTTCTAAATTTTTATCCACCGCATATGGATGTGTGACCAGCCCATTCCATATCTCTTCCCCTCCTAGCAGTCTGGATGGATGTGGTTTCTTTAATTCTGTAGTTGTCAGGCGTCCCTTCAACTCAATTTCTGATGGTTCTGCGTAGTGGTTGCTCTATGTTTTAGTTTAATGTGGTTCTTGGAGGAGGCAAGCCATGTTTATCTATGCTGCCATTTTGACCTGAAGTTTCCCTACATAGAATTCTTAATATTGTTTTGGAAATCTTATAAGGTGGTTTTTTTTTTTTTCCAAGTTAGGTGCATTTTTACTACATTGAACATTTGCAGATATTAAAAGTTCTATATCTCTTTAAAAATTCACTAAATATATATAATTAATAGCTTCATATGAAATAAACCAATTTGCAGTGGTGACTATATTCTCACAGAGGAAATAATCTAGCTTATTAATTACTAACAACTAAGTTTAAAATTATCATGATAAACACTGCAATTTAATAAAATCACTAAGAAAAAAGATAATTATATCAACTGCCATTGAAAGCTAGGAAGACGTTTTTAATAAAAATCACGCTCTCCAGTGGCTCACTAACAGCGTTAAGCCCAGGTATTGTTTCTGGTTTTAGCTGGGATTGCTTTTTGAATGGGGGGGGGGGGGGGGCGGGGTGTGCATTTTGCTTCTACACCAAGTACTAAGCTTTAAAACGTAAAATACTGATGTGTTCTGAAGAGACACTTACACTAAAATTGTGCTTAAGACCTGGCTTTGAGCTTTTGAGATCTGCTTCCCTGCATATGTCATCAGTTTGGCTCAGATAAAACAATCATCCCCTGAGCTCTGCACAAGCCCCTTATTTGTTTGCCTAGATGACACTTCCCTTCAGCAGTGAAGTCTTCCAGTTACTGGCCCTTGCGACCAGTGCCACAAGAAAATGGGATGTGTTTTTCTACTTCTTTTCTAAAAGTAAATATAATTATTGCATTAACTGTATGTTCCAAATGTTCATTAAAACCTGATACCAACCCCTCCCTGTTCACTTTTAGTAGGAAGGAGGAATTTTTACATATTTTTGTAAGTGTACATTATATGCATGGCCTGTTTACACTATCCTGAAAAGGAGAGTCCTGTCCTAAACTAAATGAGAGAGTTGCACTGATTTTCTTTTCACTGGTCCTTGGATTTCCTTATATGATAGCATCATGGTCATCAATGGTTCTATACCAAATGCCTCTTCCTGAATACATTTTGCATCCAATATTAAGAATATAGATAAAGCCCTGGCTGGTGTAGCTCAGCGGATTGAGTGCTGGCCTGCGAACCAAAGGGTCTCCAGTTCAATTCCCAGTCAGGGCACTTGCCTGGGTTGCCGACAGGTCCCCAGTAGGGGACATGTGAGAGGCAACCACACATTGATGTTTCTCTCCCTCTCTTTCCCTCTCCCTTACCCTCTCTAAAGAATATATATATATATATATATATATATATATATATATATATATATATATAATGCCAAGTGTTAATGCAACACCACCAACAAAACTGCCAATATCAAATTGTCATCCTTCATTTTCTTTAGAATTCATAGTTGATGTGATTGTTACTGCTGAAGAAACAGATGTCACCAAACTACTGTGGGGTGTGGTCATCATGGATGTTGACATCTGGGCTGTGTTTTGTGGAATACTTGTTATTTTGGGTGTAGACTTTAAGGTGGTGGAAATATATTTGTTGAGACCCCTGGTGATGTCATTTTAGATGTTGCTTTGGGTTTCACAGTGGTGACTGTCACATTTTTTGGTCCTGAGGAAGCTGGAGTTGTTGATGGCTTTGTTGTGATGACTGTCACTAAGGAAACTGCATTGTATATGCTTCACATTGCTTTTGAAAGATCCATTTGTATGGCTGAAAGGCACAGGTGGGGTATACTCAGTTGGTTTAACAGTGGCTCCAAGAAGCAAGGAAGGCTTTCTGTTTGAAGAACCCACGGCGCCTTCGCAGTCCACACAGCCTTCAACAGTGCTGTTATCAGCAGGGTCCGGAGGAAGAGCGCCGCTCAGCCACCTCGCTGAGTCCCATTGCCTGAGGGAAGGACGCTGCCTCCTGAGTTCTCAGCCCAGGGACTAGGGACCAGCCCTTCTGTGCCCCTAAGGCCATTTTTCGGTCCCCTTCCGCCTTCCATCCAGCACGCCTCCCCTGTTCTCCTCTCCCCACCCCTCCCCAAGCCTGCCTCCCAGTGACCAAATTGGGCATGGGAGGCAGGTCGTGGAGCCCCGTGACAGGACCTTACCTAAGTCTTCTGTGGTCAGCTAACTACTTGCCCTTCTCATAGCCACAGCTAGGGTTTAGGGTAAAGGGGAAGTGAGTGAGTCCTTGATGCGCAGGGTCAAGTTTTTTCTTTATTTAAAACTGATATTCCATTTATTGTAGATGTTTTGCATTAAAAATTTGATTTTTAAAAGTATTCCATTAAAATATAGTATGTATCTTAATGACTGAGTTTTGGGGGCCCCTTTAAATTTTGTACCAAGGGCACACTCACCTCATGTAGTTCTGGCCCTGTGTCACATCCCTAATCAGGATGCCAGCAGTCAAATTTGTGCTTAGACTTCTAATAAAGGCAGCCTCTAGATTTCATCTATTGACTTCGAAGATGTTATTCACTTATGTCCTCAAACATCCTTCTATACGCAGAACTCAGTTTCTCACAGATCGGGTGACCAACACCGACACTGGTACTGCTGGCCTGCCACTGGCAAAGGGCCTAGCCTGGGCCAGGGCGGAAGGACAGTTAATTTACAAAGAGCATAGTTATGTCACCTGGCATTACTCGTAAAGTCGCCTGAGCTGAGCAACCTCTTGTATGCCCTCTGCAGAGGCCAGCAGCTCTGGGGTCTAAGGGGCACAGGCAGACACCTGAGGCCCCTCAGGTATCTTATTTGGAGGCCCCTGCTCTGAATTTTACTGGCAATTAGAGAAGGATAGTCCTTTCCCCTGTTCTGCCTCCAGGTCCTAGGCCTTCATTTTTAGCAATTAGAGTCATAAAGTAGTTTGTACCCAAATGAGAATACATTATTATTTTTAAATACATGTATGTAAGATTCATAATATAATGACCACATATTAGGCCTCGAAGGAAATCTCAATTTTGTTTTTAAATTTACTAACATATAAGCTATGTTCATGAAGTTAGAAATTAACAAAAGCGTAAAAGTATCACTACCAATGGAATTTAAACACACATATAAATACTCATGGATTAAAGGGCAAATAATGTAGAAATGGAGGACTATTTTAAACTGAATAGCAATGAAAGCACTTACTACTAAAAACTTCATTACTCAAGAGAAAGCATTTATTAAAAAACAGGAAACTTTGAAAATAAACTAAGTTTATAGTCCAAGAAGCTAGAAAAACAGCAGCAAAAGTAAACCTGAGGGCAACAGTGGGAAGGTAAAGGCAGAGAAAGGGCCGCGCTGCCTCCACACGTCTTCAAGTGGGTTGTCCAACCCCTGGAGTCCCTGGACCACGCCAGAAGAGGGAGAGTTGTCTTGGGCCACACATTAAATACATCGTGACCAGTAATCACAAAAAAATCTCAAAATGTTTTAAGTAAATTTATGGTGTGGTGTTGGGCCATGTTCATGGCCATCCTGGGCTGCATGCGGCCCAGAGGTCGCAGGTTGGACACCCTGTACCTCCCCAAACAGAGTGAGTCAATAAAACCAGAAGGTTTTTTTTTTTTTTTTTTTTTTTTTTTAAGCATAAAGACAGACAAACCTGAAACAAGAATGATCAAGAAAAAGAAAGAAGGAATCCATAAGCATAAGAGAAAGGATAGAAAAAGTTAGCCCCTGATAATAATTGCTTACATCAGTCTTTAAAACAATAAAGGCCAAACTTGGCTCAACAAAGAGAACCTGCATAGATCAATAGTCAGAGATTGAAACAGCGGTTAGTGATGTACCTGGAAAAACATCTCAAGCCCTGAGGCTTAATGGGCCATTTCAACCAAAACTTCAAAAATAGATAATACCTATTTTATATACAAAAATTTTAGCTAGATTCTATCAATTGTTCCAAAGTATCAAAACAGATGGCAAGCTATCCCACTCATTTTATGAAACTAGCATAATGCTAATATCAACATTAAGTAAACACTATAAAAGCAAATGACAGACCAATCCTATAAACGTTAGTAAAACAGATCCTAAATAAAATATTGACAAACGGAACTCAGTAGTATAACAGAATGATCAAGTGGAATTTTTCCACACTGCCAGGGTCAATTCCCAAATTTCACATTCTCTTAATCCAAACATGTTCCATCTGAACTACGCCCAGAGGCTGGTTTCTTCATTACCTGTACACTGTCTCCACCCCACCCTTTCCAGCTGCCTACAGAAGGTTGGCGGGACTCCTGTTAGGGCTAGATCACTTCACTGCTCCTTTCAAAGCCCTTCAAAGGCTCTGTGCCATTTTTGGAGTGAAACCCACAGGCCTCGCCGTAGCCTGCAAAGGCCCTAAAAGTGGGGTTCAGCCATATTAACTCTTGTTACCTGCCTGTAGTCTTCATGCTGTTTTATTTTTCTCTGCAAGCTGTAAGGACCTTTCTGGTTTATTCACTGCTCTGAAATCATCACCTAACAATGCCTGTCACATAGTAGGATCTTAAATATTAGATGAATGAATGAATTAAAGGATGAAAAATAAAACAGAACTTCTAAGTTTAGAACTGCAACCACCTTTAAAGATAACACAAACACACGTGTGGAAGGGGGTGTGCCAGATATTGTTCAGGGCTCTAAGAACAGAGTGATGATTTAAAAAGATTAATTTCTTGCCTGTCCAGAACATAGTGAGGAAGTTAAACAGAATGAGTAATTAAATCAAGTGGAATAAATGTTATAATAGGAAAGGTACCAGGGCTTATGGGCAATATAGCAGGGAGACCCCACCAGGGTTCCGGATAAGAGGCAAGCTGCCATCCATACCCACTGTTAACGGACGAAGAAAAGGGAGCAAGCCCAATGAACAGGTGAAGATGTGCCTGTAGCACAGAGAACAGCATGTTCAAAGGTCCAGAGGTATAAGAGTTCATAATTCTACTACAGATTATCTGGTGGAAAGTTAAAATTTGGTCTCAGTAAAAACTTAGCGGAACAGTTGTAGCTCACTGATGGGCATCAAGTTTTGAAGTCTGATGGTGGGTGGCTATCATGGATTAAGACTGCTTGCTTCTGTAAGAATATTTATTTTTAGCAAGAAATATCATTAATATGTAAACATTATCACATTAATTTACAAAGAGCTGGATATATTATTACAAAAAAGGTTTTAATTAAACATTGATATTTTAAAAGTTTTGTCCCTAACAAGTATGTAATTGTGATATCTGAAAATCTGTGTATGTAAGCAACAAAGTTCTCCACTGTCATAAAAAAGATAAACTGGTACATGAAAAAGAGGAATTTGATGGTACAAATGTCTAAAGTGAATGCACTAGCAAAGCGTAAATTGCATGCAGGCAAAAATGCATCAAATTTTTATAACGTTCAAAAAAAAATTTTTTTTTAAGATTTTTTTTTTTTTATTTGTCTTTAGAGGGGTAGGGGAGAGGGAGAGGGAGAGAAATATCAATGTACGGTTGCCTCTTGTGTATCCCCTGCTGGGAACTGGCCTGCAACCCAGGCATGTGCCCTGACTGGGAATCGAACCGCGATCCTCTGATTCGCAGGCCCGAGCTCAATCCACTGAGCTACACCAGCCAGGGCTAATGTTCAAAAATTTTAACAAAATCATTTTATAAGTTCAGAATAAAATGCACATCTTTATTTGAAACTCTGAATAAAGAATTTAAAGCTTAAAAAAAAAAAAGACTGCTTGCTTCTGTATATCCAGCAGTACTGGATGGTCTGGTGCAAATGTAAGTGTGGTTAGTGCTGGCCAGGTGGCTCAATTGGTTGGAGCGTCATCCTGTAAACCAAAAAGTCATGGGTTCAGTTCCCAGTCAGGGAAAACACTTAGGTTGTGGGTTCAATCCTCGGTCAGGGTGCGTATGGGAGGCAACTAATTGATGTTTCTCTCTCTCATCCTTCTCTTTCTTTAAAAATCAATAAACATATTTAAAAAATATGTGTGGTTAATAAATCAGTCAGAGAAAAAGGGAGTTAAGATGGCAGAAGCCAGCATTAAAACCTTTAGTTCTTGCTCTCAAGCAGGGAAGAATTTCAGTGAAGGTAGAGTCTGGCGGCCCAGAGGCAAAAAATAACCGGTGGCTGCAGGGCAAAGGGCAGGTCACTATGGGAGGCTCACCGCGACTATTGCTGCTGTGCCACTGTGATGCCGCAACACTGCCTG
This sequence comes from Glossophaga mutica, assembly GCA_039655065.1. NCBI lineage: Eukaryota > Metazoa > Chordata > Mammalia > Chiroptera > Phyllostomidae > Glossophaga > Glossophaga mutica. Next base: position 146,754,974 of record CM077303.1, on the reverse strand, counting down.
CCCTTGCTGGGGCTTACCACATGCCAGAGGCTGCCCTGAAACTTCACACTTTTGTTCCATTTAATTCTCACAAAACTCTCACCATGTAGTCACTATTGTAGGGAGGGATACTAAGGCTCAGAAGAGTTCAGGGCCCTGTGCCAGAAACCACACAGCTAGCAGAGGGACTAGAATTCAGGTTTTGTTCTGCTTGGCTCTGAAACCCGTATTTTTTTAAATTAGAATTGGTCTATAAAATGTGACAGCCAGATCCAGGGCTAGAACTTTTCTTTCCCAAGATTGAATTCCTCACACTATACCTCTTGGGTCATCTTCCAGTTTCTGTTCAGCCCAGTATACGCTGGTTGGCATTCTTTACCTAGTGGGGGAGACAGAAATCTTAATTCCTGAAGAGTTTGAGACATCAGTGATCTCTTCTTTTACTGGGTTGCTATAATATTCCATTACTTTTAGAATTGAATACAGAAGTATTAAGAGGCACTCCGGAAAATCCTGCAAGTCCCAGATATAGTCCGCCCTTCCTCCCTGCTGTTACAATAGATAGCAGCAAATTAATGCCTCTTCATGATCAAAATCAATCCCCTTTTGGCTGTTGGTGTAGGGAGCCCCAAGTGGCCAGAAGGTAGTCACAACTTCCAAGTCAGTGGGAACATCACTGTGTCCCCTGGTGAAAGAAGCATCTCCACTTTGGGAACTAAGACCCTGAAATTCCGTAAAAAGGTTGAGAAGGAATGCCCCCACCTCCACCCCATTCCCAGGCCGGTGTGCTCTGGGGAGGGCAAACGCTGCGCACGGACTCAAACCGCAGACTTCACACTGGAGGACGCACTCGGACAGTCACTATGCCTGTCTCCACTAGAACTTTCCAACTTTCTGCCAGGCCAGCTGCTTTGTGTCTTCGTGCCCCACCATGCCTTGCACATGGTAAGCATTCACTAAACGTTTGTAGAATCAGTTTTAAATTATTCTAAGTTGGAGATAAGATGAAGTATAGATCTGCATAGTCCAAATGTCTGGCTTTGTGCACTGAGGATTGCCCAGTGCCGCTAGACCAATACTACAGCAGCAGTCTATTTGGTGCCAGCATTTTGTCTTAAAAGTAGGTACTGTTTTTCTTGCTTAGCTAACTGATCCCAGGGAAATGCCTCATGAGGCCACAGATGTGGACTGAGGGAAAGATGGCAACGCAGCAGGAGCAGGTGCCATGAGTCTGAGCTGCCCACTCATGCTACTTACCTGAGGATCAGCTGCGCCTCATACTTACTCTTTTCATTTAATGATAGACCACCGCTGGGCACACTCAACTTTACTGCCCAGTTCACACTGTCACAGGGGCACCGGAGAGCTGAATGTGGGCAGTTCAGGGCAATCTAGGAGCTGTTCTAAAAAAAAAGAGAGAGTTTTGCAGAAGGGTAGGGCTATGCTCCAAAACCCTACCTAGCTAGAGAGGTTTATTTCAGCAATGAAAGAATAATCATTTTATTTCTACCCAAATATATTTAAAAGTCTAATTATAAAAAATTAGATAATTTAAGTATAAATATAAATATATATATATCTCACTACAACTAATCAAGTTATCTACAATCTAAATGATTGTCGAGCTAAAGTAGTAAGTACCTGAAAAGCAAGCATAGCAGCAAAACCCACGAACAACTCTGAGCGGTGATGGTACACTTATAAGAGCATGCTCGAGTACTGGTATTTGTCTAACAAATGTCTATGAGACAGAATATGCATTTGCATATGCATTTTGGGGAGCTTTTGCAAAATTGTAAACCTTGCAGAGGAACTAGGCCATTTAGGAGAATAGATGTACAATTCCAAGTAAACTCTAATAAAACACTGATTTTCATTTACGAATGCAAATTTTTGCAATCCTCAACAACTCATTTAGTGGGTTACTAGTAGGTAATGCTTTTTGGCCCCCAAAATGATAACTGACAGAATTGTCATTATTTACTAATGGTAACTGTAAGATCATATATATATTTATACACACACACACAATGTCTCTGCCTCTGGTTCCTGCAGAGCCCCTAAAACCCTTGTAATTTCCAAAGTGATAAGAGCTCTAGGAGCATCTCTTGTTCCAATGAGGCAATTCTGGGGGGTCTGGGTGTCCTGGGTGAAGGTGGTCCCCAGAAAGACCAAGCCATGGTTAGAAGCCTGGAGTTGTCAGTCCTACCTGCCCCCATCCTCCAGAGAGGGAAAAGGGGAAGAAAACCAAGTTAATAATTGATTGTACCTATGTAAAGGGAAGACTCCATAAGCCCCCAAAAAGTACTGGGTTCAGAGAGCTTCCAGGCTGGCAACCACATCCACACCAGGAGGGTGACACACCCCACCTCCACAGGGGCAGAAGCTCCTGTGCTCAGGACCCTCCCAGATCTCACCCCGTGTCTCTCTTCACCTGGCTGTTCATCGGTATCCTTTATCATGTCCTTCAATTAATGTTCTAGTAAATTAATCCAGCCTGAGGTGGCGGGGGGAGGTCCTGAAACCTCTGATCTATAGCGGTGGACCAGAAGCACAGGTAGCAACCCGTTCTTGCAACTGACACCTGAAGTGAGAGGCAGTCTTGTGGGATTGAGCCCTTGGCCTGTGGGATCTGATGTTGTTCAAGGTAGTGTCGGAATTAAACTATAAGACACCCAGCTGGTGTCACAGAGAATTGCTTAGTGTGGAGACAACCCCCACATATGAGGGAGGATCTCCAAAACCTGGAATTATCTTCCTGGGGGTGGGCCCCTTGTAGTACAGGCTTCTCTTACTAGGCTTCTAAGAACCCATCTGTATCAGTGTACCAGCTGGCCTTGTTGTGAGAGGCTAAGACTCCAGTGAATTTTTTTGAAGACTGCCCATTTCATGATGGGTGATTTACAAGTGCACCTACCCTACCATGCTGAGTGTTCAGCAGTTTGGACCCAAAATGTCACGACCCCTGTGCCTTACCCTCCATATTCACCTGCTCTTACCCCAAGCAACCTTTTTTGTTTCCCCAGATGAAAAAGTCCTCAAAGGGAAATGTTTTGCTAAAGTGGAAGAGGTGACACAAAAAATGGCAGCAGTAAAAGGCATCAAAATCGATGAGTTCAAAAACTGGTTGGAGCAGTGGGAAAGTCTTGATAGATGTATTGTATCAAATGGAGAGTACTTTGAAGGTGACTGAAGTTTAAACATGTAAGGATAAATACACAATTTTTAATAAATAAGTTCCAGGTTATTTTTGGTCTCCCCTTGGTATCTGGTGTGTCTTAAGTGTTGTGTGGTAGTAATGCAAGAGTTAAGGAAAAAACAGGAGTAGACCAAACTGTTTTTCCCTTTACCGTAATGAAAGAAAGAGCCTTCACTTTTGGATCAGCTTATGACACAGCAGAAGGCAATACGTTAAGGGCCTCTCGTGAGCCCTGGTCTTGGCTGCCTTCCCCGTCCAGCCAAACAGACGTACACGTCCCACTCACTTGTTTCATGTGAAGTGCCAGTTCTCACAGGTATTGTAAGTAGGCAGAGGAGGAAGATTACCAATTTTCTGGTTGATACGGATTGTCTCTAAATTCAGAGACAAAAGATAAGTAAAGCATAAAATATCTACCACCATTTTTATTTTTCAGGTCTCCGTTTCATGTGCCAAAGCTTGTTTTTTTTTTAAAGTCTGTTTTCAGTTGTTAGTGCTTTTCACCTAAATAATGCCTGCAGTGTTGTTTTCAGGGTTTTGGGGTTTTTTGTTTGTTTGTTTTGTTTTGTTTTTGGCCTTTAAAACTATTTTTAATGTCTTCAAAAGTTACTTTGAATAGGACTCATGGTTTTCTTAACATAACACTTTGCTAATATGTGTATTAGGTTTTCAGTTCACCAGGCATACTTTTTCAAAACACTTATCTCTGTTAGACCCCGTCCCCAGGTGGTGACTGTCAGATTTGGGGAGGAATAGCTGTGCCTCAGAAAGCTCTCCTAGGAAACATTCGCCCATCCCCACAGTGAACACTAAGACCCACTGACAAAGGACCTCTGGTTAAGATGGCAGCATAGGTAAAACTGGCTCTCCTCCTCACACAACCAAATCAAAATTACAACTAAACTATAGAACAATCATCATTCTGAACCATCAGGAATCAAGCTGAATGATGTCCACAACTACAGAATTAAAGAAACTACATCCAGACTGGTAGAAGGGGCAGACACTGGAATGGTGTGGACCCAATGGCAGACACAAAATCAGAAAGGTATCTCAGGAACGAAGAGACCCAGCCTCACACCAGGCCCCCCTGCTCAGGGCTCCAGTGCCAGGAAGGGAAGTCACCATAACTTCTGGCTATAAAAACCAGCGGGAATTGATGCTCTGGAAGACAGAAACTGCTGGACTCCCTGACAGTTCTTCTTAAAGGGCCAATACACAGATTTACTCAGACTCACTCCACCTGTGCTCCAGCGTTGGGGCAGCAGCTTGAAAGGCACGGGAGACATGTGGGGAGGAAATGAATTTTCTGGCACCAGGGTGAGTGGGGACAGCTTTCTTCCAGGCAGATGTGCTGGCAGAAGCCACTCTTCCTCTTCTGAGCCTTCCCCCAACAGAGCCACAGAGCTGGCAGGTGGGCACCATATCTGAGACTCCATCAACCTGGCTCACACTGTTTGCCCCACCCTGGTGATTTCCTAAGGCTCTGACTCACCCAACTTTTGGGCCCACCCAAGCTGTTTCCAGTGGCTTTTTCACATGAATGGCTTGTCCTGGCCCATGCTTCAGATTTTCCTAAATTCTCTCAAACAAGCAGCATCTGGCTTAGTGGGCCCCATACTTTTCACTAAGTTGCCCTAGGACCGTCACCAGCAGCAGCCAGCCTTGGTTCACTGCTTGGACCCACCTGGGCACCTCCAAGCCCGGCGCAAGTAGCAGCCAGCTGTAGGTCATTCTGTAATTAATGCAGTATGATCCCAGACAACACAGGTGGTGGCTGACCTTGGACGTGCCAACAGCAATCAAGACTCAACTACAAGAGAAGGGTGCACCTCGAGTACCCGGCTTGGTTGATAGGGGAGGCTGTGCCATGGCCTTACAGGATATCTACTATATTAGGCCACCCGATCAAGCCTGGGAGATGTGGCAGCTTGACCTAATACATAGAAACAAATGCAGGGAGGCTGCCAAAATGAGGAGACAAAAAAACATGGTCCAAGTCAAAGAACAGAACAACACTCCAGAAAAAGAGCTAAACAAAATGGAGACAAGCAATCTATTAGATGCAGAGTTCAAAACACTGCTTATAAGGATGCTCAAGGAACTTAGAAGCTACACAGCAAAGAAAAAAAAGATCCAGTCAGAAATGAAGGACACACTAATTAAAATAACAATTTACAGGGAATCAACAGTAGAGTAGATGAAGCCAAAAATCAAATCAGCGATTTGGAATATAAGTAATCAAAAAACAACCAATCGGAACAACAAGAAGAAAAATAATCTAAAAAAACAAGAATAGTGTTAGGAGCCTCTGAGACAACTTCAAGCTTTCCAACATTTAAATCATGGGGGTGCTGGGAGGAGAGGAGAGAGAACAAGAAATTGGAAACCTATTTGAAAAAATAATGAAAGAAAACTTCCTTAACTTGATGAAGGAAATAGACATACAAGTCCAGGAAGCCCAGACAGTCCCAAATAAGATGGATGCAAAGAGGCCCACCCCAAGACACATCATAATTAAAACACCAAAGGTTAAAGATAAAGAGAGAATCTTAAAAGCAGCAAGAGAAAAGCAAATAGTTGCCTACAGGGGAGTTTCCATAAGACAGCAGATTTCTCAAAAGAAACTGCAGGCAAGAAATATTCAAAGTGATTAAAAGCAAGGACTTACAACCAAGATTGCTCTATCCAGCAAAGCTATCATTTAGAACCAAAGGGCAGATAAAGAGCTTCCCTTTAGACAAGAAAAAACTAAAGGAGTTCATCATCACTAAACCATTATTATATAAAATTTTAAAGGGACTAGTTTAATAAAAAGATAAAAAATGTGAACAATAAAATGGAAATAAATACATACCTATCAACAACTGAATCTAAAAAACAAAATAAACAAAGAAGCAGAACAGATAAAGAATCATAGATACAGAGAACATTTTGATGGTTGCCAGATGGGAGAGGAGTTGGAGGGATGGGAGAAAAAAGGTGAAGGGATTATGAAGTACAAATAGGTAGTCACAGAATAGTCATGGGGATATAGTGTACAGCATAGGAAGCAGAGTAGCCAAAGAACACATACGCATGACGCATGGACATGGACGATGGTGTGGCGTTGCCCTGAGGGAGTGTGGGGGGGAATTGAGTGGAGGGGGACCATAAGAGGGAAATTGGGACAACAGTATTAGCATGATCAATAAATGTAATTAAAAAAAGAAAAAAAAAGAACCAGTGACTTTAATGACAATTTCAATTAATTGAAAGCAGACTCATAGGACTCCTGGGATGCATGCCCTTTCCTCGGGTCACTCTGTGCCACAAAGCTAATGACTGGAGACTTGTCCCCACAAGGAGGCAATGGGTGATTATCCATCACCCATCAGGATTACTCTCATCGTGCCCACATTCCTATTGATGTCAGTCTCCACATACCCTGCAACTTAGCTTTCTTCTGCGAACTTTGCCTCCCTTGCAAACCTTGGAAGGGTGGCCATTTTTGATCTTAGACTCGAGGCAGAAATCCCTCTGTTCCTCATTTGTAGACATCTAGACTATTTTATCCTTCCCTACCCCAGGGTCCTCTGAATTCATACCATGGGACCACAGCATATCCCCAGCTTTTCCTTAGGTACAGTCCCCATTTCTCCACTCCAACTCCAGTCATTTTTCTTGGCAATTTTAATGGTCAAAGAAATGATCCATCTAAAACCCTGATTCTAATTTCTGACCTCCTTGCCTCCAGTCATGGCTTACACCTCAACTACCCACTTCCATGGACAGACCCAAGATCTTGTCATCACCAATATCTAAATTTGCCCCAAATCTCAATTTTGAGCATTCCATATCCTGACTTCCACTTCCTGAGCTCTTCTTTGACCTCAACAGGACCACTATCTTTTCTCTATCCATCATTCATTTTGTGTTCCTTTCACTTAAATGAGTCACTCCCTTGCATATGTCCTTAACTCCTATGCTCCTCCGTTCTTTGTACCAATGCTGTTTAAATCCAACTTTCCACCCAGCTGCCAAATGTGGCTGGAGGAAAGAGGCACAGTTATGTTAACTGGTTTCACTTTTAAGTCCATGACTCACACCCCAAGATGGGCCCTCAGTGCTGCTTGACAACCCTAATACACGCCACCAGTCAGTTCAATGTCTCCCCTCCTGAGAGAGCTTCATGAAACCTCTCACACTCTTCCCCCCTCTCAGTGGATAGTTCCAGCTTCTTTCACAGGGAAACAGCAGCAGGCAGAAGGTAACTACCACAAAGTTGCCCTACGAGGATGGCTCCTCCAGATGTCCATGTGGCTTTACTCTCTGCTCGACGGTCACCTTTTCAGAGGGCCTTCTCTGGTTACTATCCCCAAAGAGCATTTACCCACCTGCTTCTTCACAGCATTCACCAGAGCTGACACTCATAAACACTGTCTTTCCCCCGGCCCTCCCACTCTCACTCGCGACTGCAAGCACTGTGGAAGTGGGGTTTGATCTGTTTGTGCCTAGAACAACAGATAGGTGTTAAGTGTTTATTGAATGAAAAATGAAATATACAGAGACAAAAGACTTCTGTCTTTCTTAAAGTAGAAACATTATATTTTTCATTATAAAGTCACAGTATTTAGTTGCTCGTAGAGTGCTGCAGTTGCTCCTAGTGTTCAGTAAGATTCTTCTCGCTAGAGGCAGCTCTATGTAGGAACAAGTACAGTCCTGGGGCTGGGGCTGGTGGTGCCGTAGGTAGTGAGCAGTAGAACATTTGGCTTTTACTCTTAGCTCTGCCACTAATTAGCAATGTCGTTTGGGGTGAGTCATTTAACCTCTCGGTTCTATCAGGGAATGTAAGAGAGTACTTCTATTTTTGTCCAAAGAAAAAAGATGCACTACACAAAACCTGTAAAAGTCATACACATCAACAGCAATGTTCCTCCCAAAGTTCATCAGTGGGACATTCACAGTGTATAAAATTCCATCCCACAATCTAATGGGTCCTTAACAGTTTTTATAGTAAATGAACTATTAGTAAATTAGAGATTTTTTTCCATCAGAATAAAATCTCTCAAAATTCAAGATGGTAGTCTTGAAGTCAATTAAATGGAGTAGTCACATGTGTTGTGAAAATTTTCTTGATATGAATATGCAGAAAAAAATGCCTAATTGAGAAAGACGAATTAAGATTAGACTTAATCAATAAATCATATGTATTTTGAGAGTAGCATTCCTTTTCATAATATAAATGAGGTAAGTACTTGGTAAAGTCTACAAACTAACAGCTTATGGATTCAATATCATTGCATTTCACCCAAGTAGTGAATTCAGGACATTCTGTGTGAAAACAACAGTAAACAAACCCCACCTAAAAACTCATCAATTCCCATCTCCCTCACACACACAAAAAAACACCAAATCATACTGTCAAGCAAAATATTTTTAATTAGTAGGCTGATCATAAATAAATCCACATAAAAGATTTAACAGAATTACAAAGAGTTTTGTGTTTCTTCTGTGGACTCAATTCATAATACACATTAGTCAACCTTACTCTCTAACAGCGACAAAAAGAGTTGTCATCCAACAATGCAACACAGTTTAAGCAATTCATAGTCTGTAGTTACATTTTTACATTTTCTTTACAAATGTAACTTTTATGTACATTATATATATTTTTTCTATAGTTCATGTACTGAAATTCTATTGTTTTTACAGGGAAAATATTGAATTCATTTAATGAATACGAATCACTCCTTGTTAAAAAGTAATTCATATAAATAACACGGTACCCACTGCCTTTTGGCATCTCTTGCCAGAGTTCCAGTCCAGAAATGTCATGTTAACTATAAGAAAAAAGAATTCATCTAATTTTACATTACACATCATTCCACATTGGCTACATAAATTTGCTGGCTTGCGCGGTACTGCTGCACTACTGGAAATGTGTCGAAACCAATTCAAAACATACTTGGTGAAACAGCATCATCATTACCATCCATTTAAGCTCAAGACAATCTGTCGGGTTCTTTCTCTTCTTTACCTTCTGCCTCAGACAGGGGTGATGCTATGCATCATGTCTGTGGCAACAAATGCCTTCATTTCAAATGTCCAATATGCTTCTCGGACAGATCATACTCTACCTAGGCCTTTCCCTTAGATTCAACTTTATTCCACTTCACTTACAAATCTGCTGCTGAATGTGAAGCAAAAATTCATAGTAAGAGAATGCAGCTTCTGTTCGGTCTTCAATCAAATGTTGAAAAAATTCCGTTTTGGCAGGACTCTCATCTCTGAAAAAGAGAAAAAGTATTTACCTAAAAATTCACAACATTAACAAGAATGATTACACATTTTAAAAATGTATGGTACGTGGGGACGTTAGGAAAATGGAACATAGGGGATATTATTCAAATAACAACATTCTACCACTAGAATATAGTTTGATAATATTATTTTAAATTTGCCTTGAGGACAAGCAATTTTACAGACTGCACAGGATAAGAAAATTTTATAGTTAAGTTACAGAAGTACATACTTTACCACATGAAGAACTGGGCTCAATGGTCGGCTGTCTCTAAGCCAAGTTATAAAGGATCTGGTTCTTTCTGATGAAAGTGTATCTAGCTCTGGAAGATGTGTCTGGTAAAAGAAATATAATTAGGTAGTTATTTTTTCTTCTCATAGACTTTAGTACTATTTAGAATCAAATCATAATTTCCACTATCACCAACCAACTGCCAGTACTCTACTCCCAGCCCCAATAGCAGCAACTAAACAAATAAAATGTAAATTCCTGAAAAGTCTGTTTATATTTTTCTGGATAAGTCAACAAAACATATTTAATGGTAAGTACATCACTGACATTTTACGTATATGATAAGACCCCAAGTCTATTCTTTTACACACACACACAGACACACACATGGTGAGATTTTTTTCCTGCCAAGGTCCACTTAATAGTAAACTAAGAAATTCAAAGTATATAGTTTGTAAAAAATTTAAATGGAAACATTTGGGTTAGTTATACTTGTAATTTATGCCAACATTTAAAAAGTAAAAGATCAGAAAACATTTCTATGAATTGGCTGTTCAAATCCTTTGCCCATTTTTAAATTTTTCTTTTGTTTTTAGGAGATGGGTTTTTTCTTAAAGGATTGTAAGAGAACTTTATACACTAGAGAAATCACTCCTTTTTCAATCATTTGAGGTACAGATAATTTTCCAATTTTGTTGTTTGTCTTTTAATTTTAATTATTTATTTTGCCAGATAGAGATATTTTATTTGTATGCTCTAGATTAACTGTTTCTTATCACTGACTTACAAAGAAAGGCCTTGCCCATTTTAATGTAATAAAGATTTTTTTTTCTAATGTTCCATTTTTGTCTACAGTGATTTGAAATGTAACCTTTACCACATTCTGTTTTTCAGGAATTAGAACCATTTCTGAATTCTGTTGTTACACTGATATGTTTATTATGAAAGTATCATACTGCCTAATAAACTACAGCTTTAAAATGAAGCTTATTATTCATTTAGTAGGATTTATTTTCCATATGCTTTTCCCTTCACTGTTATTATTTTTTTAAACTTTTCCTAATCATCCTCATTTGTAAAGTCAAACAACAACAGCGGAGTGTGATAAAAATTACACTGACATTACATTAATATCAGGAGAATGACATAGTTATGATACCCAAAAATAAGGTAGACCTTTTCCAATTAAATGTAGAGAACTGCTTTTGGAAGCATATTTCTTTGGTATTGGTTAATACACATACAGTCAAGGCCAACTGAAAAATTTATATTTACTATCAGCAAAATAATTCTAAAAGTTCTTGTTTATTGCTTTTAGAGAGGAAAGGAAGGAGAGAGAAACTCAATTTGTTGTTCTACTTATTCATGCATTCATCAGTTGCTTCTCATATGTGCCCCGACTGGGGACTGAACCCGCAACCTTGGCATATCAAAATGACTCTCTAACCAATTGAACTACCTGGCCAGCGCGTCAGCACAGTAATTTAAATCAGAAGGTAAAGTTCTTGGAAAACAGTGTGGCAGTTCCTCAAGAAGTTAAACACAGAGTATACCATATGATCCAGCAATTCCAAGCCCAGGTTATATACCTGAGAGAACCGAAACATGTTCACACAAACACAGGTACTATTCATGGCAGCACTATTCACAACAGCCCCAAAGTGGAAACAACCCAGTGTCCATGAACGAATGATTGGATACAGAAAATATGGTATATCCAAACAATGGAGTATTATTTAGTCATACAAAGAATGAATTACTGATGCATGCTACAACACAGGTGAACCTTGAAACAGTGTAAGAAGTGAAAGAAGTCAGACACAAAAGGCCACATACTGTGTGATTCCATTTATATGAATGTCCAAAACTGGCAACCCACCCCCAGCTATGGAATGGAGGTCAGCACTTGCTGGGGAAAGGAGGGGAAAACTGGGAGACACGGGTTTCTTTTTGGGGCTCTGAATCAGACGTTGGTGATGGTTGTACAATATTATGAATATCCTAAAAACTAATGAATCTTACATGAATTTTATGAAACTGTGAATCTTATTTCAATAAAAAAATTAAAATAAGCAAGCACACATAAAGTTAAAACTGTATAAAAACATACTCACCATTTTCTGTGGTACTGATGCAAAATTAGGATACCCAAGCACTTCCTCTATGAAGCTGTTGTCACAGTTTTTCCCAACCCAAATATAAAAATCCTAAAAGCAAAAAAAAAAAAAAAAAAAAAAAAAAAAATTAAAAAAAAAATATATATACATACACACACACACACACACACACACAAAAATACCTCCTTAATTAGAAGCCCACTATGGCTCATTTTCTCAAAATTATGAAATGTAAGAGAAGTAAAATATACTATTTCAAATAAAGTAGGAACATAAATGTAAAAAGGAAATGTAATTGGTACATTTACAATCTATATCCAGGAATCTACAGTGCTTCTTATCTTCTTTGCTTAAATTTCAAGACTTCCCATAAAATATATTTTACCTTCTTTTTCCCCAATGGGAATACAGTGTTTTAACTGGGATAACTGACTCACAGTATTTCCTATCCACTATTTCAATGCCTGTCTCTATTATTTTTTACTGACGTACTCCCCCAATGACTACTGGAATCCTTTTCCTGCTGGTAAGGCATCATTTATGAAGCCACTGTGACCATTCTGACACCCCTCTTCACCACCCTGCCCAGTGACTTCCCCTGAACTTCTAATCATTAATGGCGTTTCTGACAATGGAGATAAATTGAACTACAAAAACATGAGGTCCATTAGAATTTTATGATTCTAGATCAGGGGTATCAAACTCATTTTTACTGGGGGCCATACTGGCCTTGCAGTTGCCTTCAAAGGGCCAAATGTAGAACTCCTTGCCCCTAGTTAAGGGGCAGTTATATTTATACAGCCCTAAAATTATATTCGGCCCTTTGAAGGCAACCTCAAGGCTGATGTGGCCCCTGGTGAAAATGAGTTTGACACCCCTGTCTAGATGACAAAATCCTTAAAGACAGGAACTTTTCTCTTATATTAAGTATGCATAATCTAGGACAGTAAATAATCCACATTAACAAAATTAATCTATGATAATAAAATAATATCCAACTAGAAAAGTCTAAAATGAATTAACCCCATGTGCCAGTTACCAATGTGTTGCCTCTCAGCTCCTAATCCACCTTTCACTGACTGATCTGTATTAACAGAGCTGGACCCTGTAAGTGTTTCTCCTTTTGTTGGATCAGCGTTAGGCTTTGTCAGTAGAGGGTGCTTACAGAGCCACAGTCCATAAGGAAAGCACCTTCTCTTGTCAGCTTCTCTGCAGACAGTTTTTGAAGAAGTGGCTGAGGTACGACCCTGTCGTTAACATGTATTGCACCCTGAAACAGAAACAGAAGCAACGGGAATGCGCTTACATTGCTATCATCACGGTTTGGAAGCCAATGGCCACTAGCTCTTTATGAAATACTGAAAAATAACACCTGATGATTTTGTAGGATTCAAAAAATTATTGATAATACACCTTGACCTTGCTGTTGAATCAAGACACTCAGATGTATTCAAATTGAAAAGGTAAAAACACAAATATGTAAAACAATCTGTCCATTACTTCCTTTTGGAATCCGGGTATATTAAAAGTATGACTAATAAATCTGCTGTAAAACTTTACTTTTTTACATTTCTCTATGAACATTACACCGAGCCGATTCCAAAAAAGTCAAGTTTTAATGCAAGAAGGAAAATGTACACTACTTATATGTGTATTAAAAGCACTGATGAACACCAGATCCAGTTTACAATGTAATCAAAACTGCACTCTGAACACATCAGAAGCCACCAGTATCTAAAAAATAAAGATGAAATGTCCACTCTACCACTTGGCTTTGTAACAAATATTATAAGCAAACCCACAAGGCAATTAATCCCCATATGAAACTATTTTTAAAACTCTGTAACCACAGATAGTACATAACCATATAGGACACTTGATAGTCCTATTTAATGTATTAAATAGGACTTGATGTGGGTGGGAGAGGGTGTGTAGGGTGGAGGGGAATGATGGGGGAGAAATGGGACAACTGTAATAGCATAATCAATAAAATATATTTAAAAAAAAATAAAAAAATAAATAGGACTTGAGTGTCCATATTTAATGTATTAATGCTACAAGGAAAAGTGAATTAAAAAACTGTTAATTAATACACTGCCACCTTACCTACAGAATCAAGACGTTCAAATACACTTAAATTTAAAAATTTCAAATGCACTAAAAGAAACTGTACCTCGTCTATCAATCTGTCTATCCTGTATAGGTTGGGGTGAACCATCTTCATTAGATGAACAAGTGGCTGACACTTTATCTGACACATGGCATACACACGGTCGTCCAGGCGTGTGCTCGTGCCGGTTCTGAATGCTTTCTACATTAAAAAGACACAAAAATTTCATGTAAACATAAATACAGTGGACAATCATTAAAACAAATAGACAACATTATCATGGGAAAAGCATGGCCTTCAAATCAGACCGACCTAGATTCAATTCTCAGCTCTGACATTTAAGCTAACTCAGCTCTGAGCGAGTGAGTTAGCTTCTCAAAGCTATACTGTCATCATAAAAAACAGGGGAAACAATACCCAGCTCTCTAGCTGCTGTAAGAGTTAATAAAGGTGATGTATATATGACACATATTATGGTGCTGGAGGCATGGAAAGATGTTCAGTGAACATCAATCCTTTCCTTAGTCTCTTCTCAGAAGCACATCCACAGTGTGCTATAACCACCCATTATGCAAGCGGCTCTCACATCTTAGAGAGTGAGGGCACAGGGTTTCACAACAGTCATCCTGTATTTGTATACCTACGTCTTCCACTCATCTTTGCCCGTTCTTCAAAACTTTTCCAATACTAAATGGCATAATCCTCTAGTTAATATATATTTTTTAAATCTAGAAAAGCTAGATTTCATTTCTTCACCTGTGTATTAAAATTTTATTATTTTTTAGATGTTTCCTTTATGGTTTGTCTCCTCAGTCACTGTCCAGGACGGTGAGAAGCTACAGAAATATGCAGTCAGACCCAAGGCCTGGCGTTCTCTCCGACATTGTGGAAAGGGGCTGTGTATCACAGTTAGAGCCCTGTGCTCTCCTGTGGTACCTGGACAGGGCCCAGGGAGAGTGACTGCTCAGGGATGTCCACACACTGGGTATGTATCAAGGATTTTAAGACTTTATCAAATGTCACAGTGTACAGAGAGGTACCTGTTTGAGAAGGGCCAGAACATAGAGAGGAAACAATTTGAGGGAGCCGGGTGCAATCAGCCCAGAGTGCTGCAAATTTGAGACTGTAGAGCCGTAAGCAGACAGTGAATCCACCACAGCATTCACTAAGGCATCTCTTGCATCTGACAGACTTGATGAAATGGACCGATCCACAGCTAGAGAGGAACCGAAAGGAAAAGGTATTTAACCATTAGATTCCAATGAATGCTGTCAGAGATAAGATTTACATTCATTATTTAAGAAACCATCAAATTTGTTCTAGGATAAAAAAATACATTTCAGCTACATCCTCATTTTTAAAGTATCTGCTCATTACACAATTTTTCAGTTCTAAATCTGACAATCAGAACAAATCTAGATTGTTTTGGACTTTTTGTTTTAATCTCTTTTATAGAAATACTTGACCACTATGGGTATTAGAAAACATGTCCCATCCATCTACTTTTAAGAAAGCTCTGGGGATATTTCCATTACTCAAATAAAGTGACATGTATATTTTGTTTTCCTGGCCAAACAATGTTAAGTTTCAATAAAAAAAGAACTGAAAAGAATAAACAACGTAAGTTCTGCAGTCTGAGTTACCCCTGTGATCCTCTAACATGTCTGTCAAAGCATCCCCAGCTCAACAAAGAAAGACCACCGGACATAGGTCCTCATGCAGATATTGAAAAGCCAGGTATTAGTGTGAAATTCTAAGTACATATTTTATTAAAATACAAATAACCTACACATATGCCTAAGTATTAAAAATAATGTTCTATTCATGGGCAATAACCGGGTTTATTTTATGTCTAAATTCAGCTAAAAGATAAGTTCATTCAAAACAAAACATTCAGTATTACATTAATTCCCTAAAGGACTTTTTTAAACTAACATACAATAAAATTTACATTCTCAAGCATGGTGGTTATACGTCTAATGCAAAGCCACGTGATCACCACCACAAGGAAGACACACGACAGTGCCGCCGCCGCCAGAGCGTCTCCTTGCGCTGGTCCTTTGTAGTAAAATGCTCCCTTCTCCCAACCCTGATAATCACTGATCTACTCTTCATCCCTGCGATTATTTCTTTGCTAGAATGTCCTGTAAATGAAATCCTATGTAGGTAGTGTTTTGCTTCTTTCACTTAGCATAATGCCCATGAGAGTCATCCACATCTGTTCATGTAGAGACAATTCTTTTTTTTTTTTTGCTGAGTTGTAGTCCACTGCATGAATATATCACAGTTTGTGCATACATTCACCAGCTGAGTGAAATCTGGGTTGTTACCAACTTTTAGTGATTATGAATCCACCAGAAGATTTTTAACCCAAAGAAATAATGAGAAATTCAAGAACAGTCCAGTTTACACTGATGTAAATGAAAATGTAAAACATGCTTTTTAAATAAGAGATTTCTAGGGTTAAAAAAAATGCCCAAGCTTTAGTTTTTAGGATGGAAAAGTGCATTGCCCTCACTTTTTTACTCACCCATATTTGCCAGAAGGCAGACGGCTGCTTGCACATCCACTCCTGCATACACGTCTGCCAGCGAACTTACCACAGGCAAACAAAGTGTGTGCACCCTGATTCTCCGCTCACCTGAACAAAGTGATGGACATTGCAAAACACATTAGACCAGGAAACAAAGAAAACACGTCAAAATATTAACCAAGCTATTGTTTTGACTGGATTAAATCACCAACAGGATATTGGGACTTCCAGCCAAGATGGAGGTGTAGGCGGACACAGTGTACCTCCTCTTACAACCAAAATTAAGGACAACAAATATTTAGAAACAAGAAAACAACCAGAACTGATAGAAAATTGAACTGTACGGAAGTCCAACAACCATTCATCCAGACCGGTAAGAGGGGCGGAGTCGTGGCAGGAAAAGTGGAGGTGCGGACCCGGGAACGCAAACAGCAGTGGCTGGCAGTTCCCAGGTGCACAGGTGGCAGCTGGCGGACCCCAGGCACGGGGTGACAACAGTGCAGACTCAGTGAGGCCGCACACGGCGGCTGGCTGACCAGGTGGTCCCACATTCGCGCGCGCAGACGGTCCAGGCAGAGGGGAAGTGGCAGAAGGGACTGAATCCAGGAGAGAGTGGAGTAGGCGCCATTGTTCACTCTCAGACCCCGCCCCCACCTATAGCATCACAACCCAGCGACTGGGCTGCCCCACACTGGGGAGCGCCTGAGGCTCCACTCCTCACTACGTAATAGCCGCAACCAGACTAAAACCAAAACGAAACAAAAAACCCCCCACCAAAAATGGCTCAAACCGGAGAACAAATGAAAGCTCCAGAGCCAATTCCTATAAGCCCTGAAGAGACAGCCAACCTATCAGATGCACAGTTCAAAGCACTGGTCATCAAAATGCTCACAGAATTGGTTGATTTTGCTCACAAATTAGATGAAAAAATGCAGGCTACAATATGTGAAATGAAGGAAGACGCATGAGGAACCAATAGAGATGGAAGAAAAACTGGGACTCAAATCAATGGAGTGGACCAGAAGGAAGAAACTAGCAACCAAACAGAAAACAAGAAAGAAACAAGAATTCAAAAAAATGAGGAGAGGCTTAGGAACCTCCGGGACATCATTAAATGTCCTAACATCCGAATGACAGGGGTCCCAGAAGGGGAAGAAGAAGAGCAAGAAGTGGAAAACTTATCTGAACAAATAATAAAGGAGAACTTCCCCAATCTGGCAAAGGAAATAAACTTCCAGGAAGTCCAGGAAGCTCCGAGAGTCCCAAAGAAGTTGGACCCAAGGAGGAACACACCAAGGCACATCGTAATTACATTAGCCAAGATTCAAATGAAGCAGAGAATTCTAGAAGCAGCAAGGGATAAGGGGACAGTCACCTAAAAAGGAGTTCCCATCAGACTGTCAGCTGATTTCTCAAAAGAGACCTTACAGGCAAGAAGGGGCTGGAAAGAAGTATTCCAAGTCATGAAAGGCAAGGACCTACATCCAAGATTGCTCTATCCAGCAAAGCTGTCATTTAGAATGGAAGGGCAGATAAAGTGCTTCTCAGATAAGGTCAAGTTCAAGGAGTTCATCATCACCAAGCCCTTAGTATATGAAATGTTAAAGGGACTTATCTAAGAAAAAGAAGATAAAAATATGACAGTGAAAAGACAGCAAACTCACAGCTATTAACAACCAACCTAAAACAAAAGCAAACTAAGCAAACAGCTAGAACAGGAATAGAAACAGAAATGGAGATCATATGGAGGGTTAGCAACAGGGACATGGGAGGAGGAGAGAGGGGGAAAAGGTACAGAGAATAAGTAGCATAGATGGTGGGTAGAAAATAGACAGGGGGAGGGCAAGAATAGTATGGGAAATGTAGAAGCTAAAGAACTTATGACACATGGACATGAACTAAAGGGGGGAATGTGGGTGGGAGAGGGTGTGCAGGGTGGAGGGGAATGATGGGGGAGAAATGGGACAACTGTAATAGCATAATCAATAAAATATATTAAAAATATTTTTTAAAAAAAAAGGATATTGACATGTAAAAACAAAGTTCTGCAGTGAATATGTTTTAAAGAAAATTAAACATTCTCTAAACCTGAAGATATACTTGTGCTATGAACCCATACTATATTTGAATATAGTTGAGTATAAGGTTTTAGTTTTTATTTTAATATATACATTATAAATTATATCCAGCATAGTAAAATGTCAGAAAACTCATTAAGACCATCAATTAACAATTGTAGGCCACAAGTGCTGGGCTGAATTTTTATTTTATGGGACAAGAAATACTGCTAAAAATGGCATGGCTGAATTTAGCATGGATTGTTTACCAGATACACATGATCCTGGGAATACAAGTCTTGTATAAGTCAAATAAGATATCATTTAAAGATTCAAAAAAGAACAGAACATATATTTGATTAACTGATGGAAATCCCATTACTTTCCCCTGTATGTTCATCCTTTCTCTCCACTCTCCCAAGCATGTGAAAAGGGGAGAAGAATTACTGCAGCAAGTTCTATTCATTTCTCTTAATATTACCTTTGCTTGATGTATATAACAGGGCTGTCTGAAAGCACACTAAGGAAGTATCTGTCAAACTTTCTTCAATTGACAGCTGCACTGCAAATCCAGCATCAGGATTGATGTTGGCAAGGGATAACAAATCAGTGGAACGAACAAAGAAGTTTCCATGAAAAGTGTGCATTGAAAGACCTAGAGAAGAGAAAACTTGTTATAAAAGATGAAGTAATGGTAGTATCTTTATCTCAGGCTAAACCTACCTTACAAAGTAAAAAAAAGTCTTTGATTCTGAGTCAAAAGAATAACTAGGGGGCAGCATTGAAGTGTTGGTAGAGTTCAAAACCACCAATTCAAAGAATCAATGTAGGTTATACGAAAGACCTAGTGTACAAAATTTTAAAAGTGAGGGTCACTGTAAAACTCATTTAAGTACTAAAATAAGGAATCAGAATCCCTCCTGCAAAGATTCACATAAAACCAAGGTAATGCAAGTTGAAGACTATGTGAATGATCATGAAGGGAAAAATCATGAATTTGACCATTTTCACTTAAGATCTTCCCTGTTTCTGTAGTTCTTCTAAAATCACCCCAATATGAGCTTTCTTTTAAGTTCTTCCTAATAAAGCAAAACATCACTTTTACCCACTCATTCAAATAATTTAAAAAATTGGGCAATGATTATTCAATAACTATATATAAAAACACAGTACAACTACCTGGATCAAGCATGAATTCTTTTATGATGAAAACCACTATAAGTAGTCATAATTAGTCAATATATAAATGCTTATTAATTTAATAATAAAGCATAGTTTTTATAACTTCATACCTTTAGTACACCTTATTCTCATAACAGCTTCAAATCCAATTTTTCTTGTGAGATAACGTTTTAGTTCTTTTTGTAACTTTTCTGCTTGTGAAGGATTATGAGTACAGTGGAAAGATGGATAATAATAGATGCACCCTGCTGAATACTTGGACATGCAAGCTTTAAAGAGAAATATAAAAAGTATTAACTACAGAAACAATAACATCCTAATTGTCCAATAGTAGCATAGATTCTATATTATCAAGAAATCTAAGTCATGATGAGATTATCAAAGCTGTCAAAATGAGGATAATATATAAATCTGAGAAAACACAAACATTTGTAAAATGTAACATATACTTTTTATTGTTGAGCAGAATGGTAAAGAAATCGCATTTTAAAAGCAAAATACTAACAGCATTTGATATTTGTATAGTGCTTTAAAGTTTACTGGTAATTTTCATAGGTATCATCTATCTAATCCACATGTCTCTCTCTCCAAAATACTGAGAACTCTTACTGAAGAGTTTATATTTAATTCATATGCTAAAACTGTTTATGTAAACAGATAAACACAATGATATCTCCTTACCTAGAGAAGACAGGTCAGAATACTGTGAACTTAAAAGAAACAGATCCACCGCAGTCTGCTGCCCTGAGCAATCTAAAGCGAGTTTCTTATAAAAATCAGTTGCAGGGCCAAGATGCTGTACAACCTAAGTCAACAGGTCATAAAGTAAGAGCTAGAAACCTTAAATCATGCACATATTTCTATGTCTTTCCTACAATAAAGCAGAGGATATCCTTTCCCCACACCCCAGCAAACTAAAGAGTTTTTAACAAATGTCTATGCAGTTGGCACAGATTTCCTGTGAGACTAATAATTGCTAACATTTATAAAGCATATTCATGCTAGCACTGTCAAGATGGTTTATATAAATGATTTAACTCTTATAATAACATATATTTCATGGGTTATCTACATTTTAGAGATGAGAAAACTGAAACAAAAAAAATGACTAAGTAACTTGACCGATTACATAGTTATTGAGCAGCAGATGCTGGAATATAAACCCAAGAACTCTGGGCTGCAGAATGAATGCTATTACACAGCGGAACATAAAAACGAGACAGCGTACTAGATTAAGGAAGGGTATTTGTATTGGTAGGAGGATTTGAGCTGAGATGGCACTGGAGAAAGAGTTAAAAGTGCCAGAGTCAGGCTCCAAGTTCTTAATTACTATGCTATACTGCTTAACCAAATGTGTCAATCCTCTCAGTCATACGTAGTGTATGGTTATTACACTCAGATGTGAAGGAATATGTAAACCAGAATAGACATTTAAAACTTTGCAGGGCTGGTGTGGCTCAGTGGGTTGAGCACCAGCCTGGGAACTGAAAAGTCGCCAGTTTGATTCCCAGGCAGGTCACATGCCTGGGCTGTGGGACAGGTGTCTAGCTGGGGGCTGCTCAAGAGGCAAGTGATCAATGTTTTTCTCTTTCTTTGACCCTCCCTTTCCTTCTCTTTAAAAAAAAAAATGTAAAGTTTTTGAGTCTTGGAAAGGTAGAGAATATTTCTAAAGTTAAATGAGAAAAAATAAAACTGTATCAAATAATTCAGTAAATACAAAACACCTTCCTATGTTCAAAACACCTCAGTATTCTATAACAAGCTGCAATGGAACAATGAACTCAATGTCAGCTGCACCTGTTGGGAGTTTAAAAAATCTCTTTGCTTCCCATTTTATTTTAAAATTAGCTTCTTTCACAAAAGCAATTAAAAAACACAATTTCTTTAAAAAGTAAAATATCAGCCCTGGTCAGGCAGTTCATTTGGTTAGAGCATCATCTGGATATGCCAAGGTTGCAGGTTCGATTCCCAGTCAGGGCACATACAAGAAGCAACTAATCAATGCATAAGTCAAACAACAAACTGATGTGTGTTTCTCTGTCTCTCTCTCTCTCTCTCTCTCAAATCAATTTAAAAAAAGAGTAAAATATGGAGCTATTTTTCTCTAGCAAATTGGTGAAAACTATAGAAGCAACAATACTTAATAGTGGCTAGATGATAAGAGCCACGAAGAGTACAGGTTAATAAAAAGCCCACTAAGTAGCCCTGACTGGTGTGGCTCAGCTGGTTGGGCATCATTTTGCAAAATGAAAGGCTGACAATTCAACTCCTACCCAGAGCACATGCCTGGGTTGTGGATTTGGCCCCCTGGTTGGGGTGTATACAAGAGGCAATGGTGTAATGTTCTCTCTCACATCAATGTTTCTTTCCCTGTCTCCCTCCCTTCTCCCCTCTCTAAAAACAAACAAACAAAATCTTAAAAAATAAATAAAATGCCCAATCACTAAAATACAATAATAATTTAAATAAGGTTTATATGCTTTGACCGAACAATTTTACTTCTTAGAATTTACCCCAAGGAAAAACTGAACATAACACTAAATATTTATGACACCATTAAAGGTGTTTGGTTCATATCCAGAATTAGTTGTAAGGCATTTTCTCATATATAAGTTGAAGACAGACAAGACTTATGTACAGAACAAAAATGACCGTTACAGTTATTTTATTATTTAAAATACAGATTAAAATACCCTGATAAAATATTCACGTAACATTCAGCCTGACATATACATATATTTAGTTACATATACTGCAGACAACTTTTCAATAGCTAGGAGGCAGTGAATTAAATTGAGTACTTTTATACTTACTAAAAAAGATTTCTTAAATTAAGATAATTTTTAGGGGTCTCAGAAAATGCTCCCAAAATACTCTCTGATTTAAAAGGTCAGTTAAAAAATATAGTATATATGTATGACATTCACTTATGTTTATTTGTATGTGTTAGTATATCTTGATAATGAGATTACTGGCTTATATTTGTTTATGTATTATTATATTGTAGTATTATATCATTAAATTATATATTATAAATTATATATTAATATATTATATTTGTTATATAGTGAAACTACTTTCCAAGTTTTATACCATGATTTATTTGTATTACCTTCATATTAAAAGTTTACTAGTACAAGTGTGTTACATTATAATATCTCAGATTTGGTAAGCATACCACTTGTGTACCGGAAAAGAGCACTGGAGTCAGAATATCAAGTCCCATTTTCACCATTACTATTAATGAAGGAGGATAAGCAAATAATTACACAGTCTCTAAAGGCAGAAAACAGCACCCTGAATATGACAAAGAAACAAAATATAAAATACCTTTGTGCTTGATCTCTGATTAGGATCTTCTCTGGACTGCAGAAGTCCTGCGCCCAAGGAGGGTAACTGTGTCTGAAATACAGACACACGGCCACCTGTTGGAGACATTAATTTAAAGGCAGCCTGAAGCGCAGGACCAAGGGCACTGTGTGTTTCTCTTGTGTTGGTGAACATATTTGGCAATGCATTCAATAAGTCTTTTATAAGCTGGGAAAACAAAGATTAAAATTAAATTACTGAGAGGGCAAGGCAATATTCTTCCTTCGAAACATCCCAGAGTATAGTATGTACCACTACATTCTGGGAGACTGTAAGCTGAGGAGTGAATGGACATGTTACCATGTTGTCTATTGAAATGTAAATCAACCAAGTAAATGTTAAACATTTCAGTAAGCAGTTGAAATAACAGAAATATTTTAATACTTTAAATAAAAAATCTCACCTCTTTACTTTCATGTAGGTTCACAAGTAAGCTATCCGGAGTAGGTAGAAAAACATCTATAGGGAAAACATATTGTAATCAACAGATAAATCAAGTCTAGAGATTATAATATAAAAAATCTTAGTTTATCAGGCTATCCATGTAATGGGTACTATAATACTCTTTATTAAATATGTATTCTCTGCATGGGTTATAGACATGCGTGTATACATGCAAAAATATACACACATGGGTGTAAAAAAATTATAATCAAGTATTTTCTAGGAAACAATTATTTTGAAACAAATATGTAAGCCCACCAAATTATCCTAACAGCATCGTGATACGATGCATTGTCAAATAAAGTAGGATCAACTCCAAATTCTGAAGTTAGAAAAGATTTTTATTTTATTCACTGCTTACCATCGATATCAGACACAATCAACATCTGAGGCTGAGATAAACCTTCTTGCAAATTGTAAAAATGAATGGTGCTATCAAAGGTCACAAATCCTATTCTTGTTCGTGAATCTCCAGGAAGCCTAAAGATAAAAAAATGATAAAAAAGTTTAATTTTAAACTTAAAGTGCTCAGTAATATATTTTATTTAAATAAATAATGAAATAATAAACTAAGTTTAAGAATAATTACACAGGCTTTTTCACGGAGGACAGAAAATCCATCCCTATTTAAATAGTCAAAGAGCAAAGATGAAACACTGCATCTTCAGATGAAACACTGACACGTTTTGAATTCATAAGTCAGAAAACTGAACTATATTCAAATAATAAACCAAACCTAAGAATAACATGATTTAAAAAAAACCAGCCCTGGCTCATGTAGCTCAGTGGATTGTGTACCGGCCTGAGAACCAAAGGGCTGCTGGTTCCATTCCCAATCCAGGGCACATGCCTGGGCTGCAGGCAAGGTCCCCAATAGGGGGCGCATGAGAGGCAACCACGCGTTGATGTTTCTACCCCTCTCTTTCTCCCTCCTTTCCCCTCTCTCTAAAAGCAAATAAATAAACTTTAAAAAAAGAATTTACATTATTTAAAAAAACAAAGACTTCTTGCTAACTTTGCTTTGAAACATTCTTTTCAAGTAAAAAATTACTCATATTTTCCATTCCAATATTATAAAAACAGTGTATGTTGTTTAAACATTTTAAGGGCAGAATGACAAGTACTTTCCTAGAAAAGACTGAACATAATGCATATCAGATTTTAATCCATAAAGTTTGGAATAAAAACCACATTTAAGAAGATCGAGATATTTTATTTATCATCTATCTTTTAAAAATTTTCTGCCAGAACTCAGTATATTTAAGTCAATGCCACAATATGAAAGAATTAACACTTCTTTGCTCATCGAGCTTTTATGAATAAAATAAATGTTGAGTCTTAGAGAAGTGTATTCCTAAGTACCACCAACTATGTTAACTACTGTTACATAATTTGTTTTAGTAAAGTTTTAAAAATATTTTTGAATATTACAGAATGTCAAAACAGTGTGCACAAAAGAAAGAATTATCACCACTATGCATGATCGATCAGGCCACTAAGATATGGTCTGCAATCTATGTCGAAAAGTATGTCATAAAACAGAATGCAACAAGTTATGTGGGTGTTTGGATTACCAATATGGGTCAAGATTTATGATGCTTCTGCAGACCAATCTTCTTCACTTCTTTGAGAATTCTAAAGTCACTGAATATATTAGGGTTGTTTGCTACCCATCAGAATGGAGACTTTACCTGCTCTGTCCCAAACTCAAAAACCACGGAGATGCGCTGGAACTGCTCCAGCATCAAATTCTGCTTTCTCAAAGTTACTTCCACAGCTCTTTCCAAAAACTTATTACTATACTGTTGCTATTTTATTACCTTTACTTTTTTAACTTTCCTAATGTTTCCATTTTTCACTGTAATTACTTATATATATAAGTAAAACTATTATATATAGTATATAAGTAAAACTATTATATATAATATGTAAATAAAACTATTTATAAAACCATTTACTTATATATAAATAAAACTATTTTCCATCCCCAATTTTATCCTTTTGGTTTTGCAGGTTGCACTTGTTCCTGTTCCTAGGGCTAGACCCTCAATCTTTTCCAGTGCGTTCACTCTTCTGTCTTAAAAACACGGTTTCTCTGCAGAGGGTCTCCCACTGCTGCTCACTGCTAAAGCTGTATATGAAGCAAGCACTTGTGACTAAAAATAGGGCAAATGCTTCTTCAATCAAGGAGAAAAATACGAAAACTCTAAGTTACTATGAAAGTAGGAGCAAATAATTTAGTATCTCTGGATTTCTTTATCTTGCAGGTGCCAATGTTATCAGTTTTATTCACAGGCCAAGATCAGTGATACGCAGACTATGATTACTAGAGTGAGCATTCAACAGAGCAAGGACTCTCAAACTCAATGGAAGATGGGGGAGAACCTTCTGGAATCACCAAGAATACGCTGTCGAAGTATTTATACATAACCACCTACACTTTTGCACATATGAGAAACTACTGCAGTCGTGAACCACGCTTACTAACAATCCTAAGTCTTCTCTCTCATGGGTGTTGTAGTAGAAAAAGAAATGTACAGACCACTTCGTTTTCACGGAACTTGGAAGGTACATTATTAAAGCTAGTTAAGGGTCTCCTTCATGACTCCTATTTGCAGACACACAGAAAGGAATTAAAGCCAGGTAAAAGCAACCTATCCAATACTGGGTCCACTTTGACAATACGGTTTATCACTAATGTGCCAAAATGAAGAGCTCAGTTTCTTACTTCCTGGAAAATATTCAGCAGAAAATCAGTTCCCTTTTTCCCTTTATCTGGCTCATCCTTTTATTAGCACATTTAAAACCACCTTATGAATCCCTGGCTGGGTAGCTCAGCTGGTTAGAGTGTTGTCCCAATACGCCAAGGTTGTGGGTTTGATCCCGAGTCAGGGCACAGAAAAACCAAGGAATGCATAAATAAGTGGAACAACAAATCAATGATTCTCTCTCTCCCTAAAATCAATCAATAAATAAAAACTACTTTATGAAAAACTCCTTTTCTACAGCTACATTTGCCTCATCCAGATTCTTTACACCCTGACCAAGTTGAGTTCTCTAGCCAGATCTGCTAAGTCACAGAGATAGTTAGATGAGATCTAAATTCTTTAGTATTAAAACTTTTATGATTTTATTTTATTTTTTTGAATATCCAGGACATCTTTATTTTTTAATATATTTTATTGATTATGCTATTACAGTTGTCCCATTTCCCCCCTTTATTCCCCTCCACTATGCACACACCCTCCCACCCACATTCCCCCCCTTTAGTTCATGTCCATGTATCATAAGTTCTTTAGCTTCTACTTTTCCCTCACTATTCTTGCCCTCCCCCTATTTTCTACCCACGGTCTATTTTATGACTCAGACACCAATGCATAAGTTGTAATAATCCAAGTAACAGGATCCATATTCTAAGGTGGACAGGAAGTAGTGATAGATAAATAAAATCAAACTTATTAAAAACCAACACTATGAACGGCTAGTAAACACTTCACATTTCTATACATATATACACATATTATGAATAAAAATAATTCTTACTTGTCTAGATTTTCTAACAGTGACTGGCACAAAACTGTCAAATACCCAGCTTCCACTGCATTATGTGACACATCTAAAACAAACAAGTAAACTGCAGGCTGAGGAGGACGAAGCTGAAAGAAATAAAAATGATGTAATTTATTTATTTAGTAGGTACAACTTATTCTTTTTATATCACCATAACTACCAGGTATTTATGGAGTATATTATCCAAAAAATACATGTAAGAGGATGTTTTGTAAGATCGTATGAGCTAATGAAAATGACATTCCTCAGCCCAAACTGATGTGGCTCAGTTGGCTGGAGCTTCGTCCCGCAGACCGAAAGGTCATGGGTCCAATACCCGGGTCAGGGCACATATCTAGGTTGTGGGTTCGATCCCCACTCAGGGTGTGCATGAGAAGGCAACCCATCAGTATTTCTCTCTTTCTTTCTCTTCCCCTCTTTCTAAAAGCAATAAAGAAAATGTACCTGGGTGAGGTTAAAAAATAAAATAAAATAAAAAGACATTCCTTTAACTTTTTTCCTTATTTGAAAGTTGGTTGTGAATTAAGCATAAGGCAGCCATTACACAGTAATGGTTAAATAGATGGGCTAAATATTTTCCTGATAGAGTCTTGAATGAGATATCTTTCAAATGAAAATTAAACTTATTTAATATCAACCTCTATATCCCTTCCTTACTCCTAAAAACATTTTTAAAGTTTATTTTCTTTACCTCGATAACCATTATTAGTATTAGCTATTGGGTCACCCGATGGTGGTCAAACCCCAAGGGTTAAGTGCTAAGTGTAAAGTCCTTGTGACGGCATTCCAAGTATGTTTAGTCCTGCTCTGCTAGAGATATACCACACACTGAAGTATTAATGGGTTAAATGTAGGTTTAGTGCCCTACCGGGTGGCTCTGTTGGTCAGAGCATCGCCCCGTACACCAAAAGGTTGTAGGTTTGATTCCAGGTCAGGGCACATACCAGGGTTGAGTTTGGTCCCCAGTAGGGGTGGGTATGGAGGCAACTGATCAACTGATGTTTCTCTTTCACATCAATGTTTCTCTCTCTCTTTTCCTCTTTCTCTAAAATCAATTAAAAAAAAAAACCATATCCTCGGGAGAGGATTAAATAGAATAAAATAAACGTAGGATTAGCATTTAATAAACTCCAGGGTGGGTGAGGGGAGAAGAGACTGGAGTAGAATGGGGATAGATAAAGTATGTACAGTACAATGTTAATAATTATTATTGCCCTGGCTGGTGTAGCTCAGTGGATTGAGCGCGGGCCTGCGAACCAGAGGATTGCGGTTCAATTCCCAGTCAGGGCACATGCCTGGGTTGCAGGCCAGTTCCCAGCAGGGGACACACGAGAGGCAACCCTACATTGATATTTCTCTCCCTCTCCCTTTCTCCTACCCTTCCCCTCTAAAGATAAATAAATAAAAATCTAAAAAAAAAAAGAAAAGAAAAGCAATAGAAATACATTTAAAAAATAATAATTATTGAAGCTCACTGATGAGTAAATGATGACTTATTACACTATTCTTCTTCTTTAAAATATGCTTGACAACTACTGTTGTAGGAAGTTAAAATAAAAGGATATATAAAATTCTTTTTTAAAAAAATTATTAAGCAGGGGCTCTGACCAGTGTGGCTCAGTTGGTTGGATGTCAGCCTGAAAAATGAAAGGTTGTCAGTTTGATTCCCAGTCAGGGCACACACCTAGGTTATGGGTTTGATCCCCGGTTGGGTCACGTACAAGAGGCAACTGATTGATGTTTCTCTCTCTCTCTCACACTAGTGCTTGTCTCCCTCTTTTTCTCCTTCCCTTCCCCTCTCTTTAAAAATAAATAAAATCTTAAAAACAACAAGAAAAAATCAACAAGGGATCACATGGGTCATATGGCAAAAATTAAAGATTACTTTTGGCGGTACCACTTATTTAAAGTTCCTAAAGAGCCAGAGCAGAGTTGGGAACAGAATAAGTTGTAAAGGAGGTAAGAAGTTGAGAGTAATAGTGACCAAGTTTACTACAGTTAATATAAAAATAGACAAGAAAATAGTAGTTAAGTAGGCAGATGCTATATTGGACAAAAAGAACCATAAAATTATAAAAATAAAGAAATGGGTCAAGCATTAGGAATATAATACGCATTAGGTGTTCCTCTTCACCACTTTATATTTTTGCACCCAACAAAGATTAAAAATAAGGAAATAGGGTATGGAAGAAACAAGTTATTATAAACATGTTTAGAACAAGTAGATAGGATAATTAAGATGGGCAGAATTTAGGTCAAGAATTTGTTTTTGTATGTAGAAAGTTAGAATGAGAGATTAGAGTTAGTTTAATTAAAGAGCAGGTAAAAGTTTATAATGAACTGAAAAGAAGAATTATAGTGAAGTCAATATTCATTTATCTTGATATCTGTAGTAGGTGAAGCAGTAAGATTACATCTTTAAGAGCTTGAAAACTGCAGTCTTTGACAAAACATGAGTTTTTCTGTTGGAAGGTCTTACATATTAAATGATAGAAGAATATTTATATTCATTCCATGTAAGTAATATAATCAGAATGGCAACAAATTGTACATGTTAGTGCTCATCATAAAACATTACTAACATTTCTTAATGATATAATCGTAACCTTTACAAAGAGTTTTCTATTTAAATATAAACTTTCTACATTATTTTTAAAAATGCACTTTTAAAATTTCAAAATTAGGTCAAGAATTCAATTAACAGCAAATTACAAATGACTAATACATATCCCGTGACTAGCTTTAACACTGAATAGTTACCATGTAATCGGAAGAAGCAATGAACTCCACGGTTGAATTCAGAACTTCTGGTCGTTTATGAGGCTCTCCATAAGATCGGGTCAGGGGGTTATACATAAATTCTTCAGGAACTAGATAAGAATTAGGAATCCAGTGCAAATTTAGTAACCCAATTTGTAACTAAACACACACAAACTCCTAGAAAGTGTTTATTTCTATCACTGGTATTTATATAAGGTTCACAAATAGTTCTGTGAACATCTAATGATGGAAACTAAATTCCTTAACCTCTCTAAAAAATACATATGTACATATATTAGAAGGATTAAAAAACTTTTTTTCTGAAATTAGGTTAGAAACTGGAATACGGGTAACCTTGCTTTTTAGATTTGGGCTCTATTTATTACATCTCATTACATGAGAAAAAAAAAGGCACACAGAAACACAAACTTGAAAGCAATCATACTAAGATGCCCTAAGAAATGACTAAAGGGGAAAACACACACACATGCACTGAGTTGAATAAACACAATGTATCAACAGAATACAATTTTAACGGGTCAAGGTCAAGCACAATTAGTTAGCATGACCTTACCTGCACACCCTTCACTGCTTGTTTTATGAATACTTTTTAGTTTGACCTTGCTGTCAAACTAAATGAGGACTTCTCCTCATTAGCAATGATCTCCCTGGGTAGCCAAAACAAAGTGTCACTAGCCTATATTCTCTCCATTAAAAGCAGTATGGAAGTTCAGTGAGGAGACCAGATAATGACAAAAATGTCAAAATGTTAAATATTAAACACACTTATTTTAAGAATCTTGCCCTGGCTGGGTAGCTCAGTTCATTAGAGCACTGTCCTGATACATTAAGGCTGATAGATCCCCAAGTTAGGCACATACAAAATCAACCAATGAATGCATAAGTAAGTGGAACAACAAAGTGATGTTTTTTCTTTCTGACTCTAAAAATCCATAAATTACAAAAAAAAATCTGGAACTCACCATCATTGACTCTATAGCACAAATTGCATTTCCATCGACGCTGATCAATGAAGGACACAAAAGGGTTGATATATGTCCGACAAGATCGGCACCTCACGATGGTATTTGATGTTATCACTGGTAATTGCTAGGAAGTAAAATAAAGGTGTTGCAGCAGAAAAACACCCCAGAAAAACACATGCTGCTGTGCTTGTATTCAGAACAAAACCATAACTGTGTTTTCAAATGGAATCGTTTTAATAAAATCCAGTGATGTGCTGAGGGACACAAGCAGCTATCAAGTTTTTTTCCCTCTTTTGTCATAAACTTCTGTAAAATAACACCAAAATAAAGTCAAACCAAAAGCACTAAAAGTTACTGGGTGACAAAAAAAGCCTGGTTGGTCAAAAAATAATGTAACTCAGAGCTCATCAGCTAGACTCAAGAAATAACAGTGAGAATGAAACATATGCTGTATAAAAACACCTTTGTCTTCGCATCTGGTGCTATCAGGCACTGCTCATTCATTAGACAGCCACAAAAATCCTGATGGGAACTGAGGCCACAAGAAAACAAACACAGAGTGCCTTTTAAAATGTACATCTCTTTATACTTAGTTTGAGAAAAGAACTTTATATTCAATTTATTTAGAAAATATGAAAAAAGATTTAAAAAAAATCTTGTATTATTCTGTCTCCTTGAATTAATCCCAGATAACATCTTAGTATATTTCTTTGTTTTTTTGTCTATACATATTTTTCTTTGTATTAATTTTTTCACATATACAGTTTTTATTATATAAATAACTATATGTCACTTATGAATAAATTAGGAAATATAGTTAACAAAAATTAGAAAATTAAAAACTACTCCGAATTCTATATCCAAAAGGAAGCCACTATTGCTGATTTAGTGTATATACTTCCAGAAAGTATCACATACAGACTCTGTATTTAGATAAAAATTCTCACCTGTGTATATGGGAAATTAACTATATTGGGTCAGAAATAAAGGCTGTAACCATATTACAGGTTATCAAATAGTATTTTCTGAATGAATTCAAGATCCTTTTTATATAGCATAATTATTTTATTTTCTATTCACTTTGCTCCTTTCTGTACATCTTATAAAGTAAGCTGTGAAGAAGCTTACTGACCTTTGTACCCTCAGCACACAGCATGAATGGTAGGCAAATCAATATTGTATGGATGAATAAGAGCAAAAGAAACTCAGTAGCAGTAAGAGGGGTAGAAAGCCACAGGAGTCAAAAAGTGGAAGGGAGAAATGCAGCCTGTAAAGTATAAATAAAATGTATCTGGATAGATTTTATTTCTGAAGTTTAGAAATTTTAGTTTAAATACAACATATTTGCATGAAATACCAGAAGTATGTGTAAAAATCCAGTAAGCTAGGTATTAAACCACAAAGACTATGGAAACTTAAATAAGCAGTGTTTTAATTCAATAGACTAGAAGTGTCTGGATTTTTAATTTGTACGAAGGTTATTTGTTTAATACAGTCAGGAACAATCATACAGTTGTCCTCCCTAACTGCACATCATTGCTGGTGCTTCCTTTATGTTTGGTAAAGGACTCATCAAGTTTATCCTCTATGGCCTTTCCTTTTCCAAAACTAATCTTTCAAATTCCAGCTCAGACCTCATCACTCATAGAAAACTTCTGTTACTGTACCCAGAGGAAGTTACTTCCCGTACTGTACTCACTACCTAAATACCTTCGAGAATTTGATGAGTTGCATGCATTACTTATCCTGGATGTAATTATTTGCTCTTACATCTTTGTTCCCTGTTAGAGTAAAATTTCTTAGGGGCGAGGCCAATGCCTTCATCCCTTCTGTATCTACCAGCTTAGTTTAGGGCCTGTCACACAGCAGGCACTCAGAAAACATTTGCTGAATTGAATTAGACAGAAAATTACTTGTAACTTCAAATAAAAGATGAAAAAAGTATAAGAAAATATACAGTCACCAGAGGGGAGAGGGGAGGGAATTTCAGGGGAAAAGGGGAAGGGTTTGCAGGAACAAGTATAAAGGACACATGGACAAAAACAAGGGGGGTGGAAATGGGAGGGAGGTGGGGAGGGCTGGGGTGGTGGGCTGGGGGGGGAGAGTAAAAGACAGAAAACTGCACAAGATCAACAATTAAAATAAAATTAAAAAATATTCATTATGACACAGAAAAAAAAGATATACATTCTAAATACTTCACACATAAAAACCCATGTCAGTACCCACATATATTCTAAAACATGTTACCTTACCGTTAGGTCTCTGAAGGGATGTAACAACAATCCTAAAGGAAGTTTAGCTTTATTCAGTAAAACCTGTGTCTGTGGAATATTTGTCAAAGTGCACCGAAACGAACTGCAACAAATATAAACAACATGGACTGCATTAGTTATCAGAAAAAAAACCCACCCTGAAGTAGGTAGCTGCTTACTCCATTATGACTAGAATGTATGGCATGAATAGGAGGGAGCAGAAACTTGAGTGAAAAGGCATACCTCTGCAACTTTAACAATGTTGTTTCTTTTTTACTCCCCGTTTTTTACCTGGTGAATTCCTATTCTAAGACTCATCAAAGTTACTCTTTCTTTTGAAACCACCCTCACCCTTCATCACAAGTCAGAAGGAATGACTTCTCCCTCTGTGCACTGATATCTGTTTATGCTTCTATGGCACGGGTGTCACTCTTTTTCACTGGGGGCCACATCGGCCTCGAAGTTGTCTTCAAAGGGCCAAATGTAATTTTACTACTGTGTAAATGTAACTAGTCCTTAGCAGTCAATCAAGAGCTTGGCGCTGCCACCAGGTAGAAACAAGGTGCCAGGCTAGATAAAACAAGGTGGAGGACCAGATTCAGCCTGCGGGCCTTGTGTTTGCGACCTGTGTTCTATGGTATCAGTTAGTCTGATCTGCTTAGTTGGTTGTGTACCTTGTCGATCTTTTCTACCTAAGATCAGAGATCATTGTGTCCTGTGTCATCGTAGCACTGTTTGTCTCATATAGTAAGTGCTTATAACTTACTAAGTTATAAGTTAAGGTCAGTAGACACAGAACCAATGAGGTACAAAGCAGACGTATAGAAAACCAGGAAAGAAACTTTAATTAGAGTGGTTGATAGTATGTAGAGACAGCCAGATATGTCCTGGTCCGGGCTGGTGGTGTCCCTTGAACACATCAAGTTGGTTCCTGCTCTGGGACCTCTGTACTGCTGTTCAGGCAGCTTGGCACACCCTTCCCAGAGAGTTGCATGGCCTGCTCTCTAACTTCATTCAGATCTCCACTCTGTTGTTGAGTCTTTGAAAAAACCTGTCCTGACTCAACTATAAATAGTCACCCTCCACTTTTTGTACCCCCTTCGTCATAGTAATACTCTGACATTTTCATTACATACTTATTAGTTTGATGGTTCAAAGTGTGTCTTCCTTAATAGGATATAGGTTGCATGAGCCTGGGAACTGTTCTGTTTACTGGTTCATTCCCAGCACCAGAAACAGTGCCTGGCACTTAACTTAGAAGGCATTCAGTATATATTTATTGAATGAATGATTTATCTTAATATGTAGATACAATTATTATTCTTGTTTTATAGTTCCCAATACAAAGAACTGGAGAGGTTATGTAACTGGCATAAAGTCTCACAGCTACTTAGCAGTGGAGCCGGTAAGAACCTAGGTACATCTAACTCTAAAGCCTGCACTCAATTACTCTGCTTTGCTATTTGGATGAGAGGTATTGTCAGAGAAAACACATAACTAAGTAGAAACGTACACAGCATTCCTTACCTATGGATGTTTTTATACACACACACACACACATACATATACATACACACATACTACATTGACCTACTTAGGGAATGCCTAACCATTCACAATACAAGGCCACCATCCACATATTTACAGACCCCACAGCAGCTTACGCTCAGAAGGATGGGCAGCTATTTTCAACCTAGAATCAACGACTAAGCATTTTTATAAACATGGCCTTGGCACTGCCTTAGGCAATGATGGAGGGTTGGTAGTCAACTGTGACAGAAGAAGGGGAACCCTCAGAGCAGCTCCATTTTCTGTTTCCTATACTGGAAACTGTAAGATTTTGGTTGAAAAAAGATAAGCTCATTATAGTCTTTTTTCTTTTAAGAGATAGAAACCTAGTGCCTTAAAAAGGGAAAATATTGGCTCTAAAGAAGAGTACTAACTCTCTCAATACAAGGAAGAAGGTAATGTTGTTCTATGAATCAAGAGTTTACTTTTTGAGGAGAGACTCCAGGAGCAGGAAGATGTCTTTTGGGCGTGGAGAAATAACTATCCTACAAGAAACAAAAGTACTGAGAGCAGGCAAGAACAGAGAACTTTCTGTCTTGGAGGGACGGTGAGGTCAGTAACAGCTCACACACTCAGAGGCTATACCAGGGCTTGGCCACCAGAAGCAAAGCTGAACATCCCCATGAGGTGAGGAAATACTCCATAAAAGGAAATCCGAATATAAATTCAAGCTGGATAAATAAGCCTGGGGGTACCGGTTTTCACATTCTACACTAAGTGGGAAAAGAAAATTCAGAGATAAACAAACCATTTATCTAAACCTGTTCTCAGGATTACATAACTTTGTGTCCTTTTCAAGGAAAGATTAAAGGTCATAAAATTGTAAAAATTCCACCTTTTTAAAAAAGATATCAGAAATTATTACTGGTGAAAAGTGAGGAAAAAATTTTAAGAAAACAAGAACATAGATTTGGGTTTCTGATACTCTTCACTCAGAAAGAAAAAAAAAATTCCTAGTCATTAGGTGATGGGAAAGGAATTGTATGAAGACAGAGATGGAACAGGAACAGACAATCTAAACTCAATTTTACATCCAGATGTCTATTCAAACTAAAATAGAAGTGTTCACATTAACAAAACATCCAATCAAGGAATTAATATCACATTATTTTTGTTATTAAGAGACAGGCAATCTTTTTGACAAAGTATATTACTTACTAAAGATTAAGAAATAAATACTTACTCTGGGCTACAGTTTAATTTTTTGAGGTCTAAATTCAAGTTAGGTACAGGAGCCCAAACAGGAGTCACGGGCAAAATATTCCTCTCCTGAGTGAGGTTCACAGGTCTCAGGCTCTCTGGCTGCACAGAACTCTGCAGACTCAGCCCTCCCAGACTGGCGGACAGCTGGTTCATGCCAGGGTACTGCTGAGAGATCGGTTCAAAACAAAACACAGGAACAATACAACAAACATGAATAAAATGCATTATACTACAGAAAGGATTTTAATATAAAGGGAGAAAATTTAAACTTGTCTTGGTAATAGAAGAATGACTTAATAGGGCAGTTCAATTTAAAGCATTCTTGAAAAAAACCTCGAAGTAAAAATACTAAATAAATTAAAATCTTATTAGCATGGTTAAACATCACAAAACAAAATTTCAGCAACAATAGTTTTCAACCTCAAGAATCTGGTTTCTCCGAATATAGTTCCTACTGGAAAGGCAGCATAATGCTTATTTTTTCAAGTTTTTTCCATTACAATTTTTCAGGATAATGAGGATAATTGTCAGAGAAATGTATAATGATGTTCAATGAGAATTGCTTTGCTTATTTTTCTGTATTACCTTTGTCATATTTTTAAATATATTTTATTATGTTATTAGTTTTCCCAATTTCCCCCCTTTATCTCCCCTCCACCCTGCACCCCCCAACGCTCCAGCATTCCCCCTCTTAGTTCATGTTCATGAGTTGTACGTATAAGTTCTTTGACTTTTCTATTTCCTATACCATTCTTAACCTCCCCCTATTTTGTATCTACCAATTATGCTTCTTATTCCCTGTACCTTCCCCCCAGCCATTGAAAACCCTCCGTGTGATCTCCATTTCTCGGATTCTGTTCCTGTTCCAGTTGTTTGGTTAGTATTTGTTTTCGTTTTTTCTTTTTAGGTTCAGTTGTTGATAGTTGTGAGTTTGTTGACATTTTACTGTTCATAGGTTTTGATCCTCAATTTCTTAGATAAGTCCCTTTAACATTTCATATAATAAGAGCTTGGTGTTATATTTTTAGTACTATCATGAATTCATGGCTTTTTATTAAGTCAAAGCGATTTAATGAATTTCAGCTATTCCTTTTGACACTCAAACTATCCAGTTTTGGCAAGTGAGAGCTGCCCCAGTGTCCATTTGATATGAACCAATTAATCTTTGGCAGCTTCCTTGCTTTCCAGCATAACATTTTCTACTATTCCCCCTTCAGACTTCAAATTAATCATTTATACAAAAAATAATCTTGATTCTTTTTAAATAGAGATTGTAGGAGACAGTTCTGCGTGGCATGGGCCCAGCTCCCACTTGGAGATGCACAGGACCCCTGCCCATAGGTTCTCCCCTGGGGAATCAGGCCTGCAATGTGCCTAGGGTGCTTTGAGTCTTGCTTTTGCTTAAGGGCTTAAAGGCTCCCTCACCCTGAATTGAGACAGCAAGTGCTTATTGTAACTTCCTAAAATCCATGCTAAAACTCCTTAGTATGGAGTGTAACTGGCTCAACCACTTTTTCCTTTTCATTTGCTAATATCCTTCTTCTGTGATGTGATCAGCAGCAGCATCTCCTTTGTTGTCTGTAAAAGGTAACCACCTACAGCGAACCTGTGCATAGTAAGTGAGGACCATGATGTAATGTGGGGAGAAACCCAATAAAGGCTGTCATGGCGAAGGCTGAGGGCTTTTGCTCCCCTTGAGAGAAAAGCCATGCTGTCCTTTTTCCTCCACCTGTGTGAATGTCTCATTTCTTTTCTTTTTTTTTTTGATTTTTATTTTAATTGTTGATCTTGTACAGTTTTCTGTCTTTTATTCTCACCCGAACCCACCACCCTAGCCCTCCCCCATAATGTGACGCAGACACTCAGGGCCTGTGTCTGCATCAAGAGATGGCATCTGGAGAACGGAATCTAGGTAATAATGTTCAATGCTAGTGTGCTATTTATTCCTTCCAATTTTTACAATAGGTAGAGATACAAAACATACATTTTAAAACAGGGGTGAAAATAATAAGTTCGCACTGACATTTCCTATTCGAATTTAAGATGCTGACATTTTAATTTAAATTCTTTCAAAGAAAAAGAAAAAACACATAAACTCATTTTATACCTATATCTCTCTTCTTTTGCTGAAAATCTTTCTTCATGGTAACAACATCATTACTTATTTGTTTTATCCTACAATATGCTAAAATAGTCTCAAAACAACAACCATATTATTATAAATGTAAAGCTATTAAATTAAATGAAGATTTCTTGGTAGTTCTTTTATCCTTAGATTATATCTCATTGAGAATATATAACATACAGGGTTTTAAGATTAACTAAAACAATGCTTTCATCAGTATTAGACTGTATCAACTTGATAAGCAAGATCAGTTGTTTCTGTTTGCTTTTAATTATAAAGAATGCATTTTATGTTTTTGACATAAGGGTTTTTGAGTAAATATAACATTTCTGTAATTCTAATGTCAAAATTTTACAATAAGGTATATTCCAAAGTGTCTTGTATCACCCTGATCTCTCCTCCTATAGTTAACTGTTTTTATTATTTTTGGTTTCATCCTTCCATTGTTTCTATTTACAAATATAAACTAATACATACAGTGCTCTAAATATGACCCCATTTTTACCTAAAAAAAAAAAAAAGTGGGGCAATAACTCTCTATGTTTGTACACAGAGATTCTCCATATCCTTTTTTTTACGGTTACTGAGCACTCCATTATTTGAATGTACCACAGATTTCCAGCTAAATGCAGAATAATAAATTCAGAAAAATCACTATTTTAGAACTCATACTGAAATAAACAATTAAGGTAATGGTCATGAGGACCGGATGATAAACAGACATCAACAGATGGTAAAGCCACTAGGTAAAAGGATGATAAACAGACATCAACAGATGGTAAAGCCACTAGGTAAAAGCTTAACGAGGAACTACATAGTGAAGCAATCGGGCTGTCATGGTATGAATCCACTAATCAATCCTAGCACCACTAAAAGTGAGACAACCAGATATTATTATAGGGTAAGCAGAACCAGAATGTATCATATTTTGGTTTAGTAAATAGATAAATGAAATAATAAATCCAAATATAATCAAGCCAGTAGATCAAATATCCAGTCTATAGACAAAGGAACAGAGGAAGATGTTAAATGACACCACAAGAGGTAATCAGCCAGATTCAGAATGTGGGGACATTCTATTCTAAAAAGTGGGAAAACAGAGCCACATTTTTTAAAAGATCAAAGGCATAAAAAATGAGGTAGAGGTTTTAAAATTTTTTAAAAATTAAGAGACATAAACAAATACAACTGGTAAATCTTGTTTGGATCTTAATTTGAACCAATGAAAAAATCAATTCTGAAACAAGCAAATCTGAAAGTGAACTGAATTTTAAATGACATTTAGAAATCATTGTTAATGTTGTTGAATATGATAGTGTGGTTATGCAAGAAATGCTCTTTTTCCGTTTCCCCCCAACCCCTTCCCCAGGATTAGGTTTTAAATTTTCAGCAAGAAAAGGTGTGGGAGGAGGGACTGAGAATGTGGGGGTGGGTGTACAATTTGTAGAAATGTATCGAGCTGCATGCTGTTAATTTATGTACTTTTATGTAATAGGGATTACATTTCAGTAAAAAGTTAAAAAAAAAAGTTGGGAGTAGTATGATCTCTAACTGCCTATTTCTAAGCCCTGGCTTTTCAGCACGCTCATTTCAACTACGATTAATAACTCAGGTCATTTTTCAGCCTGTCTTTGTCCCCTTTATCCAAACTCCTCTGATATAAAGCTAGAGTAGGAAATGGATTGTGATTACAGAATAGAATGAGGCTATACTTTAAAATCTAGTATGTTAAACATTAATTTTTACTTTTATTCTAAAGATAATGTCTTAACCTTTCCAAAATAACCACCCAAAAACAATGGGACAAGAACATTAGTTCCCATTCTCCCATGCCAAAGGTTGGCAAACTTTTTCTGTTGAGGCTTAGGTAATAAATACTTTAGAATTTAAGAACCACATGGTCTCTTTGGCAACTACTCAATCTACCACTGCAGTACAAAAGTTGCCATAGGTAATACATTAAAACAATTTTATTTACCAAAGTAGGCAGCAGGCCAGATTTGGCTAAAGAACTTTTTCTTATGTCATTATGAAAGACCACTTTCTATTTCAGAGCAATATTTTTTCCCTTGTCCAACACTTCCTTCAAGAGCCAAATTCTTTTTGTACTTAGTTTTCTTCTCATTAAAATGTACAAATAAATGATATATTATGATCCCAAATAGCAATTTGACCCAAACTGCACAAGTCAGATTAGGCTGACTAAAAAGCAAAAAAAAAAAAAAAAAAAAAAAAGCTTCAGCTGGACCAATAAAGCCATAAAGAAACTCTAACAAAACGGGAGTCAGAGAAGTCTGTACTAACTATATTTCTCCAGTGCCTCTCCCAGTTTTCTTCTTCCTTCTGAGCCTTGATTCTGTGATTCAATTTCAGAAACAAATTATTTTACTACCTCTTTTTTTTTTTTTAAAGATTTTATTTATTTATTTTTAGAGGGAAAAGGATGGAGAGAGGGAGAGAAACATCAATATGTGGTTGCCTCTCATGTAGCCCCCACTGGGGGCCTGGCCTGAAATCTAGGCATGTGTCCTGACTGGTAATCAAACCAGAGACCCTTTGGGTTGCAGGCCAGCACTCAATCCACTGAGCCATACCAGCCAGGGCTGATTTTGATATTTCTAATTTTTATTACCTAAGATGATATTTCTATAAGGTTAATGTACTAAGGAGCAGTTTGCAGTTTCTTAAAAATTCTAAGTAGAATGCTTTTGCCATTTCAACCATTTCCTTATATATTTTTTTCAATAAATATAAATGTAAAGTACTTACTGTTCTGTATTAAATTGAGGTGGTATTTAAAATGTGAATCTAAATAAGGTCATGTCAGAATGGGTCACGATAGTAGTTAACGAAGCACTTATGTATGGGGTAGCTTTCACAAGTTGTATATTACAGCTAATAGGTGGAACCAAAATCGTAAACCATATTTACACTGTATCATTCTTTTTGAGGAGGGAACCAGCTTAGTAGTACAGAATTTTTTTAAAAAGCTTAACATTTACTTTAATTCCCTGATTATAAAATTAATATGATGCATATCACTAGAGACTCTGAAAAAAGTACAATGAAGAAAAATCACAGCTAATATCTTGATCCAAATTTAATCTCTTTAATAAGTTAATATTTGTATTTACTTTTATCTTTTTCTATTTATGTACACACATAAAAACTGGAATCAAATTCTACCTGTTTGATACAGGCATATCTGTACTGTATCTATGATCCATTTGTATCACCAGGGATTTGTCAGAATTGATAATAGCTTCACAGTTTTCAGAAAGGCAAGGTCTTTCTATGACTAATACATACTTGAGCATACTGCTGGAACCCAGAATACGCTGGGTTATTGGGCTGTCCTCCAGAACTCAGTGGTGTGGCAGCATTCTGATAACCAGGCTGAAGAATAGGATAGCCGTATCCAAATGGTTTAGCCATTTTTGAAGGTTGAGAGGCAGCGGGCACTTGAGCTGGAACAGGGTCAGGTTCAGGAGCAGGATCAGGAGCAGGACTGCTTGCTGATGAGGAAAGCATATCTAACAAAGGGAAAAACATGGTGTTAACACCTGAAAACATGATTATAAAGATCTGGCTCCAGGGAGAGCCATTATCTTTAGCATTTTCCTTTTACTTTTTAGTATGAGAAATTTTGAACATACACAAAAGTAGAAAGATTAGAATAAACCCCACATACTTATCACTCAGCCTCAGTAATCATCAATATTTTGCTAATCTTGTTATGTATGTTCCCACCCCATCTTTTATTTCTTACAGAAGTTATTTACAAGTAAACCTCATTTTGTATCATTTTACGACAAATACTTCATTCAGCTGTTATTTCTAATAGATAATGCCTTTATGTTTCATTATACATATAAAATACAGTAGGTTTTTCCTTTTATTTTCTCAGGAATCGGGCTAAAAAACAGAAAACAAAGCAAAGCAATAAAAAGAGTGCAACAACTTTTTACTGACTTGCCTGTTTATTTGACCCTGCTATTCATAACCAAAAAAAAAAAAAAAAAAAAAAAAAAAACCCCGCCATGAAAAGAGTGGCATATTTCTATAATCTCTAAAAATCTGCATTATTTGTAGAGGTAAAACTGTGAAAGTATGAAAGACAGTATCAGGAATAGTGTCCGGCTCCTAAAACAATGGTGTGC
The DNA here is from genome assembly GCA_039655065.1 of Glossophaga mutica. Taxonomy (NCBI): domain Eukaryota; kingdom Metazoa; phylum Chordata; class Mammalia; order Chiroptera; family Phyllostomidae; genus Glossophaga; species Glossophaga mutica. The sequence continues at coordinate 146,712,842 of CM077303.1, read as the reverse complement.
AATAGATGGCCAGCAAAATTTAATGAATGAATTAATTAATTGAAATTGTGCCTTTATCTAAATTTAAAACAAAAAATTGATTCTTGAACGTGCCCTGACCACAGATCGAACCTGCAACTTTGGTGTCTTGGGACAACACCCTGATCAGCAGAGCTATGTGGCCAGGCAGAGCCTGTTATTTTTTTTTCAAGTCGAATCTATAATGCAGATATAGCTATATCTGTCTTTCATATAAAAATTATATTCTTTACCAGTAATAAGACTCTGCCAATAATATGTTCTCAAAAACATCTGGCTTAATAAAACTTGTTTTTTTAAAGTTTCTTGAGGAATCACATCTTTCTACTGACTGTTGGCTCTGATTTTAAAGACACATTCCTAGATGTTCCGCTTTTTATCATCATGTGCTGATTAGGCAAGGCTCGGCTCACTGGCTTTCTAGTAACCTCCCAGACCTCTTAAAAGGACAAGAGTGTCAATACAGTATCCTCCTTAAATCTGCTGCTCATCCCTCTTCATGGTGATGGGACTCTAAGTAGCAAGGTCCCTTAACATGACATCAATGTAAGAAATAAATACCTAGAGTCATAAACATGGAGGTCAAAAACTTTTCCCCCTTAATAAGAAATGTACAATACTTTATACATCTCTAGAGTTCTAAAATCTATCCTAGTACCTGACATACAGTAAGTTTTCAATTCACTTAACCTTACTGCTACAATGCGCACATTTTCCTTAATTTTGGTGCAATTTAAATAGCTAGAAAACTTGCTGTGGGTCACTCACTGTCAAAGCACAGTGCATAGTAAGATTAAGATCTGTTGATAAATGAGTACGAACAAACCAAGGTCTAACTCCAAGGTCATGATCTTTTAACTACACCACACTGCACATTTCACTTAGGTTACTTTGAAGCTCATGAAATACTGTACAGTTAGAGTATTTATCTTTTAAATGAATGAAATAACTATTTTAGAATATTCTGATGATAGCAACTGCTTTTGGAATGGTCCACTTCTTACAAACATATGCACAAACAGTGGTTCCTAGGGGGAAAAATCTGTTAACCATGGAAGACTAAGTCGATTATTTAATTATTCTTGAAATATTAAAGGGAGATTCTATACTGAGCTGAAAAGATTAAAGTTTTCTACTGAATCATAGGATAATGACAGCACAATAGTGTGTTAAGTACAGCATACTCCAACTTTAACACTGAATTATCACCAGAGTGGTAAGATGTAAAAAGAAGGGCAAAATTACTCGTTCTGTTAGTCCTGAAATTCAGACTCATGAGAAAGAGGGAGGGCAGGTGTGGGGGTCAGGTGACAGGAGATAGGCCAATCAGGAAAATCACCGTGTAAGACATTATTGTAAAAATGACTTTAATTATAAAAGTTAAGTTTGTACTTTTTCCTTCGACACTATGCACCACTCTTATTTCTATGTAATGACCAAAGTGATTTCCAGATACAGTTAAAAGTAATGCCTCCAAAAACTACATCCAAGTTGGGTATCTATCCACCTGGTGGAGGTGCCCAGGAGCCTCAGGGGGAGCAAAGAGTCAAAGACTACTCTACTCAGAGGCTAGTGGGAAGGAATTCAAGGACCTAAGCATGAGAACAGAAATATAAAATTTATTTAAGGAGTTATTAGCATTTATAAAAAGGGAAAAGAAGAGAGAAATTATTTGCTATAAAAAACTTTTAGAAAGAGGAAAAAGATAAAGGGCATGATAACAAAAATAAAATAATGAATTTCCTTAGGCCTTCCAGAAACAACATTCACAGTTATATAACAATGAACTCTATTAAGGCTGAGAAATAACAAAAAAATGTCTCTTTGTCCTATAAAAAAATACCTTGTAATTATGTATAATATATGTTCATGTTTGAAAACAGTTGATGGTAACTTTCCAAATAGACATTAAATAAGCACAGAGCCAGTCACCTGGGTAGCTGCCTCCTTCCAGGGCATCGTAACTGTTGGGCAGTGGAGAAGCACTGCTTGTAGTGGAAGAGCTGTCAACACCTAGAAGCAAAACCAAATGTCATTAAGTTTCCAATGACAATGTCTCTCAGAGCACCCTCTGGCACTTTTAAAAGAAGCAGCTTTGCTGACTCTAGTGAAAATGTATGATGACTGGTGTTTAAAGACATTTTAAAACAGACATAAATTTCTGCTATAAGGATATGAAATGAGTAGGGAGAACACAGCGCTGATGAGTGGAATAAAATTGGATCAAATACATGTGGTAACATCGTAGAGAACAGGTATCAAACTACTTAGACAAATATAAATATTAGATTGATAGACATGTTAATACAGTTACATCTCAAAAACTGCACCTACTAAACTGCAAGGTATTAAATATATTTTATCAGTATTAGGATATTTTGAGATAATTACATTTTAATGACTTCTAATAGCACAGCTGTATAAAACTCTCACAAAAGACAAGTTTATGATTTGGGTTGCTACCTAGCCTCTTACTAAACTTTCCTATGCTTCAGTTTATTCATCTGCAGAATGGAGATTACATAGTGCCTGCCATATTTAATACGGTAATATATATGAAAGGCACTCTACTCAATATATTGGACTATAAGAATTTTTATTATGTGTGTTCAGTCAATCTGCAAGATTAAGAGAAATGTTCAGTGGCAATTTATGAGATTTAGTTATGGGTCACACAGATAAAAGAACATACAATATATTTCTTTCACTCACTCCACAAAGAAATAATTTATTGAGAGCCTACACTTATCGTAGGTAAATATGCTAGAGTACACAGTGAAGAATAAAACAAAAAAATGCACATGGTTTGTCTCTTGTGTCAGAGATATTGGTCTTTCTCACCGTAAGACAAAATTCTGTGGTACAGAGATAATCCCTACCTTTTTATTTATTTTAGAAAGTGAGGAAAGGAGGGAGAAAAAGTTGCAGAGAGACATTAATGCACCATCGATCAGGTGCCTCTCGAATCAATCAGTACATGGCCCACAACCAGTGCTCAATACACTGAGACACACCAGCCAGGGCTGATTCCTAGCTCTTAACAACAGTATTATCAATGGGGTGTAAACTACAGTTTAAGTTCATTTTCAACTGTGATATAAAAAGCACAGGTATGCATAATTATTTTATTAAATAATGTGGGAAAACCATGTGAATTAAGTATGCTGACTCACGGCATAGTAGCTAAAGCTTTTTGTGTAGGATGATTTTACTACCAGCAAAGAACAGATTTGGAGCAAAAGACTGCAATTACGTTAGATTCTGTCTTTTACTTGCTATATAACTTTGAGTAAGTGGCAATCATCAATACTCTCTTCTGTAAAATGAGAACAACTAAAAAAATGCCCTCTGTTCCTGTTTTAAATGTTCTCGTGAGGCTTAAATGAGACACTGGATATGAAGTAACCTAGACAAATTATGAAGACTACAAAGTAGTAAGTGGAAGACACAAAGTGCTTTCTTTGTGATAACTAGAAAAATGGTGTACCTATGTCATCACTCTTAAGACTGGGAAGTAATGGCTCTTCCTTTTTGTTCTTATATTTGTGAATTTATAATTGAAGAATAAGCCCCAAATCTGAAAGTAATAGCATTAAAAAACAACACACCTAAACCCAAATATTCATCTTTATCAACAGATGAATGAACAAAATATGGTATTATCTATACAATGGGATGATATTCATCTATAAAAAAGAATGAAGTACAAATACATGCTACAATATAACCCTTGAAACATGCTAGGTGAAACAAGTAAGACACAAAAGGTCACACATTACATGATTTCATTTATATGAAATATCCAGAATAGGTAAATTTAGAGATAGAGAGTAAACTGGTGGTTTCCAGAAGCTGAGAGAAGGGGAAATGGGAAGCTACTTAATGGTTACAGTTTTCTTTTGGGATAATGAAATGTTTAGTTAGTACATTCATAAAGTCAGAACTACACAGAATTGTACAAAAACTAAAATGATACAATCAGATAGAGCAGACTCGTAGTTGCACACATTGTGAATGTACTAAAGAGTACAGAAGTGTACACTTTAAAATGGTTAATTTTATTATTATGTGAATTTCACCTCAAAACAAAACAATACAATACACCAAGATATTTTAATGGGGAAAGAATATTCTTTTCCACAGATGGTGCTGGAACAACTAGATATCCACATGCACAAGAATAAAGGTAGAAACCCTTCCTTCCACTTTACACTAAAATTAACTTAAAGTGGATCACAGACCAAAATGTAAGCACTAAAACTATAAAACTCTTAGAACAGAGGAGTATTGATCTTTGGAACAATTATACCAAGCAAAATACTGCTTTCTCTGTACCAGCTGGGTCCAGTGGAACAAAGGCTTTGGTGCTGTCCTCACTCTTAAACCTCAGTCACTTCACACTGCAACTAGTGATGATAAATACTCTGAGAACAAATGGGGGTTTGAATGTAGTACTTGGGAAGAACTTTCCCTCTTTCTTTTACTGGGTCCCTCTCCCACACTGAAAGAAGAAAAGGAGGAGGAGGAAGACAGGAAGAGCTGAAATCTGAGGAAACAAGGAGAACAGATCATAAGAAAAGCTCACAATCCTTGAAGTGGGGGGAGAAGTATCAGGATGCTTTTAAGCCTTTTAAAAAACACTTAGGCCCCGCCCAGGGAGCTGAGTTGGTTTGATATGCCAAGGTTGCAGGTTACATCCCCAGTCAGGGATCATACAAGAAGCAACCAATGACTGCATAAGTAAGTGGAACAAAAAAATGGACGTTTCTCTCTCTCTCTCTCAAATCAGTAAATTGAAAATAAAAAAATAAAAAAGACTTAAGCTGTTTTATCTCTAAAACACAAGCAACATGGCTCAAAGATGTCCAATGTACTGACTAGTGTCACTCAACTTTAACTTAACCAGGAAATTTGAAATTTTATTTCCTCATAACTTGCATAAAACATGGAAAAAGTCTAAGTCAAATTCCATCTCCCCCACTTATCATTTGAGAGATAATGGACAAGACACCTAACACCTCTGAGACACTTCTAATTTGTAACAACAGATTTTAAATTAACACCCACTCCACAGGGCTACTGTAAATATTAAACAAATGTTAGCCAGACTCAGGAAATGTTCTTCATTTTCTCTCTTCCCTCCGCCTCCCCCCTCAAACAATGCTACAAATGGGGGAAAAACAAAAAACAAGACAGGAATCTCCCGACGGATAAAGCCAATTGTTTTTTCCTCAGGCTTCAACCAAACATCCCTTAACACTTATCACTGCTAACAGAATTACTCTGGATTTGTAAAAATGATTTCAATCTCCCTCTTCAACCTTCCTGCTACTTTAGCCTAAGAACTCATTTTTCTCACCAGATTAATCTAAGAGCCTCTAGTTTCAATATGACCCAATGAATTCTTTTGTAGGAGATCTTTCTAAAATACAAATTTTGCTGTTATTTTCCCAGTAAATGCCTTCAGTGACTCCTCACTACTTTTTAGATAAAATCCAAACGCCTTAATATGAGGACAGTTAGTGCTAACTTAACATTATTTTCTGTGACTTTAAGTGAAACAATGTATAATGAAATCAATTTGACCACAGGCTAATGGATATAAACAAGAGTTAAGCTCCTTCGGTATCTCATTAACTTTATAATAAAATGGTATTATTCAAGGATCTGCTGTACAAGGTTCTCAAAGATCTCCCCAGCCACCCAACCTGGGCTCATACGATTCTTCTGGTCACCATCCTTTGTAGACCATAGGTCCCAAATTCACTGAAGTTCCCCAAATGGGCCATCTTCTCTCAATCTTCTTGCTTTAAGAAGTATCCCTGTCTCTCCCCAGATCCCTCACCTACCTAATTACAACTTCTCTTTTTAGATTCAGCTCAGATATCCCCTACTAACACCTCCGAGAATCTTCCAAGTCATTCTACACTACATCTGGTTCCAGATTCTCCTACATATTTCTATAAAACACTATCATTAACATAGGGTAATTTTGTTTTATATGTCTTCCATAAAGACACAATCCATATACTGATTAAATACTATACATCTGTAGCAGGCCAGCAACAATACTGCATTTGTGAATGTTTAATATTTCAGTTAATTAGATTTACAGCTAGCCTAGACAACCAATCACCATTTGAGCACAATTTCTATTTGAAAGTACCTTTTGAATTCTACTCTACACACTGGTACCAAATCCCCTGCCATTTTAGCCCCAATACTCTGCCTGCTCTCACTGTACAGAAAGATGGAGCTTCCAGCTATCTACAGCAATCATATACACAGGATGTTTGCAAAGTGGATGTTCATGGAACAGGTACAACCTGCACATACATTACCACATTTTCCGTTTAATGTAGATGAATACCAAAAACCTCTCAAACTAATACTTTTCTTGATAGCATGGATATCCTTTTATATTCTTTACAGACTCAGGAACTGGCTTAAATTTATAAAATTTAAAAAATATGCATTGAATTCAACGCATCTTTGCTTGTTTAAGTAATAAAATAGTACATCCATTAAAGGGAAAGATAAGGTTGAACACTTCTAAAAATTCTCTTGGTGGGGAGGAAAGGGGAGATGTTGGTCAAAAAGTACATTCTTCCAGTCATAAGCTGAGTAAGTCTGGGACCTGGCCAGGCAGCCCTGTTGGTTAGAGTGTTGTCCCGATACGCCAAAGTTGCGGGTTTGATCCCTGGTCAGAATACATACAAGAAAATCACCCAATGAATACATAAATAAGTGGAACAACAAACTGATTTTTCTCTCTCAAAAAATATCAATAAATAAAGTTAAATGAAGTATTAAAAAAGACGAGTAAGCATGAGAGAATCTAATTTACAGCATGGTGATTATAGTTAATAATACTGTATTACTTTAAAGAAATTTCTCTTTGGAATTTAGAGCTAAGTAGACCAGTATTGTCTGATTATCTATAGGCTTCAACTTAACTTGTTCTGTATCAAATTATATTACCTTTAACATAACTGAGCAAATCATAAACATTATCTCTGACATAGTACTTGGCACTGAAGAATTACTATTACCTTGTGTGAAAGTCAAACAAAAACTGACTAGCACCTTAAAACTCATTATGAAAAATAAAATATGTTTCTTTCCAATATCACTTACAACAGGTAGCATTCCCAGAACCACGGAAGAGAGCTTCCTGTTGTTTGACCTCTTCCCAACCTGAATGTGCCCTACAGGGCAGGCGACTGGGAGCACTGCACAGCAGGTCGTGGAACACTAGCTGTTTTGGAGATGGACAAGAGCTGGTCACGGCCTGGAGTCTGAATTTTACTTTGTTTTTTTCCCTCCTTCCCTTTTACTTTATTTCACGTCTCAATTTTTCTTTCACTGTTTATTCCCTTTCACTCCCACTGTCAAATCAGTATTCCTTACCATTAGAAGTATGACAGTACTTGTCTGCATTACTGTACCTAAAACTAATGAAAGTTCTACTCTAGCACTAACTGAAGGAACAAACACTTGTGGGCTGAATAAGTTCACAAAGGAGAGAAGAATCTAAAATGAAAAGCATTTTCTTTCATTTTCAATTTATTTTCCAACGATTCTGAATTTTTAGACATTTCTAACAAAATATGTCTGTCCCTGTTACAAAATCCTATTTTAGCTTCCAAATATGAATTTGATGAGGAAAGTTTAAAAAGGAAGCCTAGTTACAGCATGTAATTTAAAAAATATAATTAGATGGTTTTAATATAAAATTAGAACCGAAATAAAAGTTCTCTTTTAAAACTGAAAATTTAAAATAAATATTCCTGTACTTGGCTGCTGGACAGACCTGCTGTCAAGGAAACTACATGCCTGAATAAGTGAAAAGCTACAATATGTACATAGTAATTTTAACTCTGAAGAGCAGTGCCACTGATTTCCAAACCTGCTGGTTGATATTTCATTAATGCTCAGTAAATTCTTCCAAAATTGGAGAAAAATTCCACATAACTTAAACACACAAAAATCTCACCAATACAGAAAATTAATTAACACTGAAATGCTTAAAAATTAGAGCACTCCAAATCTCTGCTTTATAGAAATACTTATATGTAACCCATCTGGCATATATAAAAGTATGATCACTACGTTGTCCACCTGAAATAGATGTTGTACACCTAATGTTTTATGTCAACTATAACTAAAAAATAAATTTAAAAAACCTATAAAAAGATTAAAAAAGAAATACTTTTATGTAATCCCCAAACCAATGCAAGCCACTTTATCTCTTTTCATATAAAAATTATTATAACTGAGTAGAGTTTTAAAAAAATAAAACTAAATTTCATTTTAAAGCTAGATTTTCTTTCCATTTTTCATTCCCCTCACTGAGAACATCCTCTCATTTTTCAATCAACAGAAATTATTTTCTTTTTAGAAACCATGAATAGAGAACACTGGGATTCTAGCAAAAATGTCCAAAGTACAGTCTTATTATTTTGCTGCAAAATAAAAAAGGCAGAGGAGGACAGTAACATGTGAATGTACTATGTGACCACATACTGCCACATGTCCTTTAGCTCCTTTCTACTCCAGTGCTGTGTTCTCACTGGGAGACGGAGAAGACTTTCTTTTCATACCTTTCTGGAGACAGAGAACTCAGTGTGCATCACCAACTGTGCTACTTAGTATTGTACCACCAGACAAATGTTACCTAACTTGTTCAGGCAACAATCGGCTCATCTATAAAACGGAGCCAATTATCTCTGCCTTGTAAAATTATAGAGAAGAAAAAATTGAGATAAGAACATGATCTTATCTCAGGGCCAGTGGTAGTAATGATCATACATTACAATCAAATCTTGGTTTCTAAAATACCCTTCTCCACTAAAGGAACAGGATTGCTTGGAGAAACGTCTCATTCTCCAGGGATGCAGTGTAAGTACAAGACTAGCTGGGAACACCTTATTAAGGCCTAAGGTATTTAAATAAGTGCTTAAAGATTCATGGGAACATTTAAAAAGACAGTGTCAAGGAGCTGCCACTAGCCAAGTCTAGGATAAGCTGCTATCAAAATAACTAATGACAGTAGTGAATTATAAGCCACTGTATAAAGTAAGAATCCACAAGTCAATGTAAACTCAAAGAAATCAATAAGGGAGAAGGAAAAGTTCTTCCACAATGAAACCTTGACTAATAAATAAAGAATACTGGAATTATAAAATCAGCAATGAATGCTAAAACTAGTGACAGTTTAATAAAAAACAGAATATTTATATAGCATCAAATTAGTTATTAATTTCAAGAGTGAAAAGTAGGACAAATTGAAGAACCTAAGCAGATACCATCTTAATCAACAGATCAAAATTAACATCATTAACGTGGGAACGAATTGATACCATGTACCTCCGACAGAATGCACTCATAGGACATTACTTCAGTGAAAATCCTGCCAAAAACACATGATTTGAATCTAATCACAAGGATACATCAGATAAATCTACACTGAGGGACACTGTACAAAATAACTTCCCTATATTCTTTAAAAATATCAAAGTGAAGAAAAGAGAAAGAAAGGTTGAAGACTATTCCTTTACGGTCTAAACAGAAATGAATACTAAATTCAATGCAGGACCTTGGATTGAATCCTTTGGCCATGAAAACAGATATAAAAGATCTTATTGAGACAACTGTTGAAATGTGACTATGTACTATGTAGCAGACATTACTGTATCAGTGTTCGATTTCCTGATAAACTGTATTGTTTATGTTATATAAAATATTATCTCACCCTGTAAAGTAATTTATAGGGGACTCTATAAATTACTGAAGGTCCAAACTGAAGGTCCAAATTTAATGAATAATAAAAGTCCATCGGCGATTTGCTGATGGGTTCCTTGTCTACTCCATGTACTGGAAAGAACCTCGGACTGACTTTTTTCCTTCCCACACTATGCTCAGCTTGGTGTCAACTGTTGCAGGGAAGCCCTGGTTTCATCTTTTGATCAATGGATCGAGACATGCCTTGTCCAATCTTAACTATGCAAATTATACCTCATTTGCATTTATACTAACCAATCAGAACTGCATGATTTAAACAAGTCAGAACTGCACAATTTGGGAACCTCATTTACATGAAATGCATTAAAGTGGGAACCATGGGCAGGCAAATTCTCTGTAAGAGGTGATCTCTCTTTTGGAGTACAATTTAGGTTGCTACCTGAGCTCTCTCTCCTGGGCTGAGTTCTTACTGCTCAAATTAATGTTTTTATTTCATAAAAAACCTACAACAATTAAAAAAATTTTCTTTACAGTTAGGAAATACATACTGAAGATTTTAGGGTCAAAGGTTCATGATATCCCCAACTTACTTTCAATTGATGTAGGAAAAACTGTATAGATAAAATATTATAAAATAATTGGGTCAAAAAATATCTATCTATGGAAAATGTATATGGGAGTTTCTTTTGCTCATTTTCTAACTTTTCTATAAGATTGAAGTTATATAAGATAAAAATTACATTAGATGGGCAGATAGATGGGCAGTTATATATTTAGAGTAGGAAAAATTACGCCTCATCTGGAACTCTCAATGCATAAGAAATTGAAACTTAGTTAATGGACTGCATACAGAGCAAATCCTTCCATTCAATAATAAAGGTAACAGAAGGAGAATCATAGTCACACATACAATAACTTGAAAAGGTCATCACTTACTGGTTCAGTCTTAAACTACTAGAATTAATGGAGAGACTGAACTGCCTAACATTCAGCACTGTTATGTTAAAGGCAGAAAAAAATAAACAGGCTGCAACACAGAATCATATATATAATTTCCTCAAGTAACAAGATGTGAACTATTACACGAAGCAGGAAAATAACCACAAATTTGGGGCTTTCTAAATATATAACATGTGCCAAAAGGACCTCAAAAAAATTATCCTATCTCTCCATCATTGTTATAAAATCGAAATGGTTCATTTTGATTAGACTACAGTAGCATGCAAAACAAAATAAAATGCTACTCCTAAAAGGGTGTTAGAGCAATCAATAGTCAAAAGCTTCAGTCAATACTCATTCTTTCGCATGATATTAAGAGGAAATGCATTTCTAAAAGAAGAAAGCACTCTACCACCATGAAAGATGGATTGTTGTTTAACAAAAATGGCAAAATGTCTAAAGGAGGAAAAACAAAACAAACAAGCGAAACACCTCATTTCAAGTGATCCCAACCTTCTATAACCTAAACCACGCATGTTCATTGAGCTAAATCTGCAAAAATACTTTTTTAAGAGGCTAATAAGACTGTGGACATAAAAAAAAAGAAAAAGAAAACCTTGAGTAGGAAAAGATTAAGAACTGGTGTAAAGCTAAAGCAGACCTGCTTCCTCATCCTCCTCCTCCTCTTCCTCATCATCGGAAGTTGATGACAAGGGAGTTGGTGCGGAGCTAGCTTGATTATTAACATATTCACCATACTGCATGCCTGTAAAGTGGAAAGCACAAACACAAGAGTCAAACCAACAGGAAAGATGAGAAATAAAATTTGACATTGCATTAAAAGTGAGAAAGAACTCTGACATTCCAAAGAGCACCCCAGCATGCATATTAATATTAGCAAATTTATTATCAAAAATGAAACTGTTAGAAAATCTCTGAAAGCAGTTTAGTAAAAGCAGCTTTAATATGAACTGGCTGACTTAAGTGTGAAAAAAGTACCATGTAATTACACTGATAATATACAGGAAACTACAATGATAATCTCTGAGAATCCTTCTGAGCTCTATAAAGGTTTACCTTCTTTAACCTTAGGGCCATTGTGGTATACTTCCTCTGGGACTGTGCATTCTTGGTGAGCAGTGATCATTATACTGATATGAATGTATACAGCATACAACACAGGTAGATAGATATTTGATACCTTCCTTCTGCTAATGCCACCTTGATGGTAACTCAGTTCTCATAACGGAAAAAGAATGACAGTTAAAGAACTATATTCAACATAGTTCTCTGTTCACAGCAGATGTTCAAAAAAAAGGGAGGGAGGTTATTAATGTGACCCTGCAAGTGTGGCAATTACAGAAAAGTATATTTTCTGAGATGGCCAATCATCCCAGCTTCAGTCTACTGCCTGCTTGTGAGTCTGAAGAAGGTGAAGAAGTGGTCCTCGGTGAGATATACCATGAGAAGGCAGATTCTGTAGAAAAGGCACAGCAGCTGGTAACTGTTCAATACTTCCCTTTATAAATCTGATTGGGAATTTTTATTATTTAATTAATGTGGTAAAATCAATATTTAAAAAATTAACATCCACAGAAATTTTAAGGGGGGAAACAGAATAATCTTAATGAAAACACTTTATAAATAAGAATAAACCACCTGTAAGGAAAATCTTATAGATCAGCTTTAAAAAGGAAAAACCCAGGAACATAGAGTGAATTTTCAAAAACATTTAACAATATTGGAAGCACAATGAAGCCCGACCTCACCAAAACCACACGGTAGTCCCTTGATGCACTCTTCATTGTTTTTTTAGGTGATCTTTTAAATTAGCATGGATAAACATAATAAGAAAATAAGCTATCATATTCTATAATAAGAAAAAAGCTATTAAAGAGTAAAATTTGAGCTTAGATGGGAAGAAAGTTTAAACTGCACTCTCCACACTCTGACTGACTAAAAAAGTCATGAAAAAATCTGCTGGCTTCACTGAAACACCATCTAAATATAGATAAAGTGGCAGTTATTACAAATTCATTTGAGAAAATAAAAATCAATTTAAATAATTCCAGAAAATACGAGAGATAAACTTGATACCTTAAAAGACCAAATTCTGAGGGTCATGTTCCTCTAATGAAAGCCTAGTTAAAATGAAAATTTGACTAATATTAGACCTGAGGTTAAATATACTAAGAAGTTTACAATTAAACCTAAGTGTATAGTAAAAAGATTTTTATAGAAAAGAAATATTTCAATTTAAGGATTTCCTTAAAAATGAAGTACTTTCTTAAAATGCAATTAGCATTGTACTTTAAAAAGTACACATACAGAATGGGGCAAAAGCAGGTTTACAGTTGTTCATATGGAAAATAATACAGTAACAATAAATAGTAACTTTAGGTCAAGATGGCAGCATAGGTAAATGCAGTATTCACATCCTGCCGCAACCACATCAAAATTACAACTGTAATTTTGATTACAGTTGTAATCAAACAGAACTAACATCATTCAGAACTGCTGACATCTGGCTGAATGAAGTCCTACAACTAGAGAATTAAAGAAGCCACATCAAAACTGGTAAGAGGGGTGGAGAAATGGAACGGGCTGGTTCCACACCTGTGAATGTTGCATAAATATTGAGAGAAATATCTCAGCTGCGGAGGTCCCCCCTTGTTGGGAACTGCCCTGCCTGGTTTCAGGAGTTGTGAACCCCACCCACCCACCCCGTGGCTAAGGATGAGTGAGCGATCTTTGGACCGTAAGCCACTAAGGAGACAAAGCTTATCTCCCTGGCAGGAGCACTGCTTCTGCTCCTTTTACTTTATCTATAAGTGGCCCCCAATGCTTGATCGGTTAGCCAATGATGGGTAAGATTCCCCAAGGGGGGAATGACCTAAGACAGGCACAATCACATGGAGGCCCCAAGGAAGGACTTGGGGGGCTACAGCAAAAGGGGGTGATGGACCCTCGCCTCCTGGCTATCCTGACATAGCCTGAGTCCCCATTCTGCCTGTGAAAAGTCTCCTAATCTCTTGGCTGACTTGCTTACTCTGCCTGACTTAAGCCTGAAACAATGACAGAGGGCGGTGCAGCTCTGTGCTGGAAAGGGTGGGTTCCCCAGGGTGATCAGGCCTAAGAAAGAATACATAAAATCCTGTGAAACCTGCTTTGCTAGGAATGCTCTCAATTAAATGATAAGGGTCCAAACAGGAAATGAGTTTGTTTCCCAGTTTTGTAGCCTTTTAGCTAACCGACCCTGGCTCAGAATAAGCCCTCATAGTTCTTTGCTATCTATTGTTTGATCCTTACTGCCTGACAATGACTAATGAACTTTACCTGAATTCCTGTGCAAATTGAAACCCAATAAAAACCTGTCAAGGCAAGGGTTGGGGCACTCTCCTCTTGAGAAAGTGGCCAGGCCACTCCGAGGCACTCTCCCCTGGAGAGAGTAGCCATCCCTTTTCCTCCACAGGACTCGATAATCCATGTGAATTTGTCTCATGTCTCATCCACGATGGCGGACCCCAAGAGCCGGGGTCCGTGTCACCCCCTGAGGAGCTAGAGGTCCCAGCCCCACACCAAGCCCCAAAGCCCAGGGTTCCAGTTCTAGGAAGAGATGTTCCCATAACTTCTGGCTGTAAAAAAACAGCAGGGATTGAGGCTGAGTGAGATGGAGTACTTCTGGGGTCCTTGGCAGTTCCTCTTACAGGGCTCATGAGTAGACTTACTTGGACTCACTCCTTCTGAGCTCTAGTGCTGGGGCAGCTGCTTGAAGGCACCAAGGGAATACAGGGAAGAACTAAATTGTTGGGCATCAGTGAGAGGTGGGGTGATGGACAGTTTTCTCCCAGACAAAAAATGCTGGCAAAAGCCACTGTTCCTTTGATGAGCCCTCCCCGCACAGAGATGGCAGGTCGGTGCGATATCTGAATCAACCTGGCTATCACTCTTTGCCCTGAGCTGGTGATTCTTCCCTACCAGCCTTGCAGGCCCACACAAGCTGTTTCTGGTGGCTTTTACATACAAATGACCTGTTTTTCCTCATGCTTCAGACGTCCCCCAAATCTCTCAAACAAATAGCATCTGGCCTCTGCATAACCTGTACCTCTTGCTAAGTGGCCTCAGGCCCAACACTAGTGGCAGCCAGTCTTGGTTAGCAGCTTGGCCCCAGAGTTAATCCCTCCCAGTGATGCCAACAGCAGTCAAGGCTCAATTATAATAGGACAGTGCACACAGCCCACAGAGGGGTGCACCTGGAGCACCCAACTCAGGTGATTGGGAAGGCTGCACCACTGGGCCCTATAGGACACCTACTGCACAAGGCCTCTCTACCAGGTGAGGGAAACATAGCAGCCCCAATCAAATACACAGAAAGAAACATAGGGAAGCAGGCAAAATGTGAAGACAAAGAAACAGGTCCCAAATGAAGGAACAGGAGAAATCTCCAGAAAAAAAAAGAACAAAACAAAAAAACTAAATGAAATGGAGGCATGCATATTACTGGATACAGAGTTCAAAACAATAGGTATAATAATGCTCAAGGAACTAAGTGAAAACTTCAAAAGCATGAAAAAGACATAGAAACCATAAAAAAGAAACCAGTAAGAAATGAAGGATAAACTAACTGAAATTAATATTTATAGGGAATCAACAGTAGAGTAGATGAAACTAAGAATCAAATTAGCAATTTGAACTATACAGAGGCAAAAAACACCCAAGCAGGAACAGTAAGAAGAAAAAAGAAAAAAGAAAAAAACCCCCAACAGCGTAAGGAGCCTCTGGGACAACTTCAAGTGTACCAACACTTGCATCGTAGGGGTATCAGAAAGAGAAGAGACAGAGCAAGACACTGAAAACCTATTTGAAAAAATAATGACAGAAAATGTTCCTAACTTGGTGAAGAAAAAAGACATACAAGTCCAGGAAGCACAGAGTCCCAAACCAGTTGAACCCAAAGAAGCTCACATCAAACATATCATGATTAAAATGTAAAAAAGTTAAAGACAAAGAGAGAATCTTAAAAGCAGCAAGAGAAAAGCAGTTAGTTACCTACAAGGGAGCCCCCGTAAGACTATCAGCTGATTTCCAAAAAAGAAAAAACAAAAAACAAACAAACAAAAAAAAACTTTGCAGGCTAGAAGGAACTGGCAAGAAATATTCAGAGCGATGAAATGCAAGGACCTACATTCACAATTACTCTACCCAGCAAAGGGTATCATTTAGAATCAAAGGACAGATAAAGAGGTTCCCAGACAAGAAAAAGTTAACAGAGTTCATCACCACCATACTAGTATTACATGAAATGTTAAAGGGTCTTCTTTAAGAAGAAGAAGAAAAAGATAAAAAAATATAAACAATAAAATGGAAATAAATACTTATCTGTCAACAATTGAATCTAAAAAACAAAATTAATGAGAAAGCAGAACAAACAGACTCAGATACAGAGAACATTTTGATGGCTGCCAGATGGGAGGGGGTTTGGGGGGATGGGCAAAAAAGGTGAAGGGAACAAAAGTACAAATTGGTTGTTACAGAATAGTTAGTCATGAGGGTGTAAAGCACAGCACAGAGAATACAGTCAGTAATATTATAATAACTATGTGTGGTGTTAGATTAGTACAAGATTTATCAGGATGATCACTTAGTATGTTATAAAATGTCTAATCCCTAGGGTGTACACCTGAAAATAATATAGTATTGTATGTCAACTGTAATTGGAAAATAAAAGATGATAAAAATAAGTAATACAAAAATAAACTCCATGTTTCACATGGTCACAGCTGTAAAACCTACTTTTGCCCCACCCTGTGTGTGTGTGTGTGTGTGTATGTGTATATGTATATATATGATACAAAGAAACAGGAAGAAATTACCATTGACTGTGCTGAGCTGAGAGAGGACAATAATGAGGGAAAATATCAGAAGAGAGTTCATTCTTTTCATGACTGAATGAATATGCAGGTTGTTGACTCTATAATCAAAGGAACACCATATGTATTATAAGATAAATATTTTCCTTTCTTTCTCCATATTTAATGAATAAAAATGGATTTATTTCACTTATCGGAAAAATATCCAATGCTTAATAGAAGCATATGAGATGTCTATACAATGATAAAAAGATTTACAGAACTACTCAATGCACTGGAAGAAATTTATAAATAAAAGAGCATAAAGTAATTACTATTTATCATATCATTTCAGATTATACTATACTTGTCAATGTACTATATTACCAGAATGTCGCCCAAAATACTCAAAACTTATTTTCCTGAAAAAAGATGCAATTCTTTTAAAGAAGTGCTGGATATGAAAGTATCAAGATTTAAACCCTTCCTCAAATGTAACAATATGCTCAGATTTTAGCCTTCCTTTGCTTGTTCAAGTAAACTTTGTTAAAAGTCTGGTAATACTAATGGCACAGGATATGACATTTTAGTGAATTCACAGATGAACAGTAAGAGCTCCAGAATAATAATCAATCCATATTTAAGTGCCCTGTTCTAGACTGGGTCCAGTACATACAAACTGTAACAAATGCGGAATTACAGTCAAAAAGGAGCTTTCAGCCAAATAACCGCTCTGCTATACGTGAATGGTTACAAGAGTTTCCCAAGTGCCTTTACTGAGATCCTCTTCCACAGCCAGAACCTATGTACAACACAGACTGCATTTAAGAACATGACGTGTCTTCCAGAGCTCAACCCAAAACCCACTGCAAAAATGTACATGGAGTAGCTTCCATCTCAATCACGACCAACACCACCAAAATGGGGAGGAAATGCTATATCCTAGCTTAGTCTGTTTTAATCCGAACTTCCAAGGTATGACTATATTAAACAAAGAGGCAAGAAACCTTGATAGAATTCGACATTATTAGGAGTTTTGCAATTAACAGGGCTCCAATAATTTTCAAAGGGCATTTGGTTTAAAGCACCCATCATTAAAATACCCTTCAGGCAAAACTCTCCAAGAGACCATATCCTTGGGACTACTTAATAAAAGGTTTCTTCACTGCTCCCTAAATACAACTATGGTGGAAATAAATAAAACTAGTTCTAAGAGAACAATTCCTTTGTGCGGGTTAGCTTTTTAAAATTCAAGAGTTCAGATTTATGAGCAACTGTTATATTGCCTATGTTGATCTTCAAACTAGATACTCAGACTAGAAAAATTTCCAAGGGTTCTCAAAAAAGAATGGTTTTAAGGGTATCAATTTCCATAGTACTCTCTTTCCTAAAACTTACCTATTTAGGAAAGTGCTGGTGTTAACAAGTGTTTCTCTCACTTCACAAAAGAAACACATATTCTTAACCTAAGTCTTACTATAACACATTGCCCTGAGGTACAAAAATCTCAGGCTAAAGGGAGAATGTTCTCTTTCCTTAAATAATTAATCAAGGCATCATAAATCTATAGACTTTCTTTTACTCTGCCATATATGTTACAGTTAAAGATGAAACATGTTAGAAATAGGGTTGGTTCTCACTGGAATATTAATTCAGAAATATTGAGAAGTAGGGTGATACATTTATTTAATAATTCTGCATATATGTAGTCTCCAATCACTACTGTCAAACAACTCACTGCTTTTGAAGGAGTTCCATTGACAACAAAGCAAAAACACTAAGAAACACTGACTGACAAGCAGCATGACACTGTGGAAAAAGATGGGGACTATGGGTTCAACCCTAGCTGTATCCCTTACTGGTTGTATGTCCCTGAGCAAGTTACTAACCTTTCTGTTCTTCATCACATCATCTGTGAGTGAGGTAATAACTACCTCAAATAGTGTTTTGAGGACTAAATGAATTAATATCCATAGTACAAAGCTTAGAATGGTGCCTGAAATATACTAATATATAAATATTAACTATTATCTAAAAACATGTTTTGTGTATACTTAATTTAAAACAATTATTCTCATCTATTGTTAATACTTATTCCTCAGGTTAAGTCATTAGTTAGAAAAAAGAAACTTCACCAACCCGAGTGGTATCCTTAGTAATGCTTATACTTTTAAAAACAAGTAGAATGTTTTCTAGGACTACTGTCTTTTTCAAGACACACTGGATAAAACTTATAGATATAAATTCTATGTGATTTCTTTCAAAGTCAATATGAGATGTTCAATAAAGTACTTTTCAACCTATTTTATCATAACATACTTATGATTATTATCATGACCCACCTCATGTTATACAATATTTAATTCTTTCTACCTCCTTTTAACAAAAAAAATGTTTACCAGCAGATAAACCTATTACTACTTAGCAATGTACATCTTTCTTTTTATTATATACATGGGAACACCCTTTTTTTATCATGATGACTGATGAAATTAACAGTTACTTCTGATATTTATACTTGATCCCTAATGTAAATATTTGTAAAAAGTCAAATAACCAGAGTTTGATACACACAATGCATATATTTACCATAGTAATACAATGCTTTTCAAGATAACCCTTTCTTCATAAATAGCTTAATATTAGGTATACATTACACTGCTTTATTTCAAATTTGGTAATGAGAAACAGTATATTCACTCATTGTATAGGTTTTATAGCCTACCATAAAAAACTATATTTGATCTTCCACATTTAAATTTGATTGTATACAGTAACTTGGCTTAAAAGATTTATGCTGCAATTTATTTCTCAGTGCAATTTATGAAACCCATTTGCAATTCTATGAAAACATTTCTTTGGAATAAAAAATTAAGTCAGACTTTCTCACAAAGAATAAAATTTGTCTCACTGGTTTAAAAATAAGGGTTGCCTTTACCAATTATGTTATACAGAGATACCACCCACAAAATAAATGACCTACATCACAGCTTGAAGTTTTGATAAAAATACATTGAAAGGTTAAGATACTGGCAATGGCATAATGAAATTCACAATATTTTGAATAATTACTGAATCAGTAAAATGAGCACTGGGTTTTGTGGCAGAAGATTGGTAGTAGGTCTTGCCTGCTCCTTGGTAGTCTGTGTATTTTTATGTAAGAGATCTACCTCTCTAAACCAAAATTCCCTCAACTGTCAAAGGAATATGAAATATGACATGCCTGCTTCACATGAAGATCCAGTGACAGACAAGTGAAAGGTATTTCCAAACTGTAAACTGCTACATTAAAGTAATAATGCCAGTGACTCTCTGGAAAACAAAATCTAACAAACAACAATAAAAATTTCTGACATGTAACTCGGAAGGTTAAAAATCCAAAAGAATAAATATTGCTCTAATAAAACCCTTCAAATATCATTCTTATCTACATTACATTAACAAAGTTTCTATTATGTATAAAAATAACAACAAATAAAGTTTAGCTAAAGTTTATCTTAGTCTAACAATGAATGATATACAACTCATACACAAAGTTAAGCTGGGGAGAAGGGAGAGGGATTCAGCTCAATGAACTATGTATTTTTAAAAAAATGTACATTACATTAAAAAATACCAAAAGTCATGATGTTTACGTTGTTTTGACCAACTATATACTAATAATATTGTATTGCTTATTTAATCCAGAAAAAAAATGTTAATGATTAGAATTTTGGTCATAGACAATAAAACAAATTTTAAAATTTCAATTTATATAGATGGTATCATTGTGGCAGAGAAGTATGATATGGGTGGGTAAAAGAGTTTCTAGCTTAAGAATATACTATATCATTACATTCAGAGGAGAGGGTATGACATAAAGGAGAAAAAGGAAAAATGTAAACTTTCCAAATGTTAAAGGGCTCATTTAGGTATTTTTTAAAGGAAAAAGGTAAGTACACTTCAGTGGATACAAAGAATAATGGCACATCTTTGTTTTAAAAGTCAACATATGCAATATTTGAAAATTACATAGCTGCAACTGTAAAATTTTAGTGAAAAATTTTAGATGGCAATCTAAAAAACGCTTAAGTAGTTACAGAGTTTTTTCAAAAAAAATATTAGAAGCAAAAATATGAAGCCTCTCCTCTAAAAACCAGTACAAATTGCTGAGTCCTAGAAAGAATAACTAAGCAAGGGTATCTCTGAAGCTGGGAGAAAAAGGTTCATCTCCTTTAGGTAGTACTATTTCAGTAGCCACATCAGACCCATGCCAGGTCCTACGTAAGCCGTACGTAGCACAACTATAGGAGGCACCATTCGCGCAAACTACAACTTGCACAACATAAATCGTAGCCCTACCTCACACCAATAATCAGCTATGAACCCCAGACTACCCAAAGGCAGAGGCCACTAAGAACCCAATCTCCTACTTAAGAAAAAGGAATATGAAAAGCTACAATTCAAATGTCTCCAGTATTATCTTTTCTGTTACTTATTCAAGTCAGGAGCTTTTTTAGGTAAATCAAGAGTTTAACAGCCAACAACAAAAAAATTCAGCCTCATTTTATAGAAAGAGCATAATGACAGAAAGGTCTGAAATAGAAATCTTTCACTACACTGCTTAAATTTATAACTTGGGCAGGTTACCAAATTTTTGGCAGGTACCAAAACTTTTCTCACCTGGAAAACAAGTAATATCTACATCATAGGATATGGGGATTACATGAAATAATAAATATAAAGTAACTGGCACATTGTAAGTGCTCAATAAATGGTAGCTCCTTCTCTTTTCAAATCTACTTAGTAAGGCAAAAAGGAAACATACTTATGATTGTTTAGTAGGAAAGTGGTTTACAAAATGACACAGTAAGATAACAACATGGCATTTAAAGTAAAATGAGCAAAAAGAAAATATGATAGGGAAAAATTAGCAGAAGTAATTTAAAAGGTCAAAACAAGCAAGACAGTTAAGAAATGGAATAAGTCACCAATGCAAAGGAAAAACACAAAAAAGATAGCACTCATTCGGTTAGGGCTTCAACCTACTCTTACTCATGACAAGCAAAACTTTCCTACCAGCCCTTCACTTTGAAGGCAAACACTTAAAAAAACTAGATTCTGTTCCTAATATACCCACTGGATGGTTGGAAATCAATGGACACTCCTTGGTGCTGGAATTGGTTTTCCTATAAAACCAAATAAAAAATTTGTAATGTATAATCTGATCAAATGATAGAAAGGCACTGTAGACTACACTAATACTCAGCAGACATAGGCAGTGAAATCAGCCTAAGGATTTATGATGCTTTTTTCCTGAATTTCAGAACATGAGAGAGTTCTTCCTATGCAAAGTCAGAAGCTGTCATTACACAGTGTGTGCAGTCCCTAAAAACATTACTAATTGTTGCTCTGGAAATACAAATTGTAGATTTCTAAAAACAGTTCAGTTATTTCTCATCAAATGAAAACTACAATATATTAACCTGAAATACCAGTAGATTTGGAATTTTAGCCAGACAGAAAATAATCACAAATACTTCCAAAAGGAGAGAAAATGTGGGAAAACAGGGTGAAAACAACACATTTTAGTTGCCCGTCACGTATTACAAGCACACGAATAAACTATTATTTGTCAATGCTCCAAAGTAAGATACAATTTCATTTTTGCCTCTGTCATTCACCAAATTGGCTCAAAAGCTGCTTTTTCCACTAATAATAATGACAAAGCATAGAGATCATCAAATAGGATATGGAAATACATGAAATAAGGAAATCTTGGATATTTATTATAAAAGGAACTATAATAACTTTTAAAAATAGGTAATAAATGTTCCATGATAGAGGCATGGACTAATAAATTATAACACATTGACTCAATAAATTATTAGCTGGAAAAATGACTACAAAGACTATGTAGATAGATGAAGAAGTGTGAATAATTTACTAAACATAAAAGCAAAATACAAAATAGTATTTAAACTATAATTGCAATTATGTAAAATACAGTCATAGAGACTGAAAATTAATATATGAAAAACAAAATAGTTGTATTTGAACTGAGATTGTATATTACTATTTTCATATTTCCTGAAGATTATGGTTATACAGTTTGACTTTTAAAAATCACCTATTTGAATCGTGTGTGTATGTGTGCCGCATACACAACGAGTTTCTCCAATACCTTTCTGTTGTGGAAGCTCTGACGGCCGTGTGACTGAGGCCCCAGGTTCCGAGAAGTGGTCTGCAGCAGGAGGAGTTCTCACTGATGAGGCTCCTGACACAACAGTGGGTACCACTGGGCTGGACTTGGGAGGCTGAACATTTTGCATAACAGGACAGGATAAAGAATCTGCAACTGAAGATAAGAAGCTATTTTAGACTGCCGGTCAAGATGGTGGCATAGGTAAACAGGGCTCATTTCCTCACACAACTACATCAAAATTATAACTAAATTATAGAACAACCATAACTCAAAACAGTCAGCAATCAAGTTGAATGGAAGTCCTACAACTACAGAATTAAACAAACCATATCCATCCAGATGGGTAGGAGGGACAGACACACAGAATGGGCTGGTCTCACATCCACATGTGGTGGATAAAAATTCAGGAGGGCTATCTTGGGAGTGAGGAGTCCCAGCCCCATACCAGGCCCCTGAGTCCAGGGTCCCAGTGACAAGAAGATAAGTCGCCATAACTTCTGGCTGCAAAAACTGGTGGGGACTCAGTGAAAGAACCTTCTAGAGTTCCAAGCAGTTCCTATTAATGAACCAGCACATGGATCACCTACTCAGACTCCCTCCCTCTGAGCTCCAGCACTGGGGTCGCAGCTTGAAAGGCACCAATGGCATACAGGGAGAAACTGGTGTCTGGCATCAAAACAAGAACTGAGGAACAGCTTTCTCTTACAGAGAAAGGTGGGCAGAAGCCCACAGAGCCACAGAGCCAGCAGGCTGGTGCCATATCTTAGATTCTATCAACCTTGCTAACACTGTTTGCCCTTCCCTGGAGATCCCCTGAGTCTCTCTCTGTCCCATCCAACTTACAGGCCCAACCATGCTGTTAACAGATACTTTTCCATAGGAATGGCTGGTCTTGGCTCATGCTTCACAACTTCCTAAATTTTCTCAAACAAGCAAAAGCTGGCCTCAATGAACCACCAGGCCCCATACATCTTGCTAAGTTGCCCCAGGCATGGCACTAGCAGCAGCCAGCCTAGATTCACAATTCGGCTTTTCCTGGGAATCTCAAAGCCCAGTAGAAGTAGCAACCACCTCATATTGCTTTATAGACAAGTCAGAGTGGCCTGGGACAAACACAGGTGGGGGCTGACCTTGGCCTGCATCACCATGGAAACCCCAGAGCCTGCGCACCTAGTGGAAAGCTACAGACCATATCAGAGCACCATCACCCTGCTTGTGCACAGCTGATCCTCCACGGAGGGTGGAGGTTGGTGGTCAGTGGTGACAGCCAGTCCTTGCAGCTGACTGGCCTGGGAAAATCCCTTCCATTGACCTGCCAACAGAAATCAAGGCTCAACTACAAGAGGGAGGTGTACTCAGCCCACACAAAGGGCACACCTTGAGTAACCAGCTTGAGTGATAGGGGAGGCTGTGCCTCTGTACCCTACAGGACACCTACTGCATCAGGCCATACTACGAAGTGTGGGAGTCACAGCAGCTCTACCTAACACATAGAAACAAACACAGGGAGACTGTTGCTAAAATGAGGTAAAAAGAAACATGACTCAAATGAGAGAAAAGATCAAAACTCCAGAAAAAGAGCTAAATAAAACGGATAAGCAACCCATCAAATGCAGAGTTCAAAACTTAAGGATGGTAGAGGAACTTAGTGAAGATCTCAAGAGCATAAAAAAGGTCCAGTCAGAAATTAAGAATTAACTAATTGAAATAAAGGATAATTTACAGGGAAACGACAGTAGAATAGATGAGGGTGAGAATCAAACCAATGATTTGGAACATAAAGAACTAAAAAACAACCCATCAGAACAAGAAGAAAAAGAATAATAATAATAATAAATGAGTATAGTGTAAGCAGCTTCTGGGACAACTTCAAGCATTCAAACATTCACGTCATAGGGGTGCCAGAAGGAGAAGAGAAAGAGGTAGAAATTGGAAATCTATTTGAAAGTATAATGAAAGAAATCTTCCCTAATTTGGTGAAGGAAATAGACATACAAGTCCAGGAAGCACAGAATCCCATACAAAATGGTTGCAAAGATGATCACTCCAAGCCACATCATAATTAAAATGCCAAAGGCTAAAGATAAAGAGAGAATCTTAAAAGCAGCAAGAGAAAAGCAGTTAGTTACCTACAGGGGAGTTTCTATAAGACTGTCAGTTGATTTCTCAAAAGAAACTTTGCAGGCTAGAAGGGACTGGCAAGAAATATTCAAAGTCATGAAAAGCAGGGACCTACAGCCAAGACTGCTCTACCCGGCAAAGATATCATTTGGAATCAAAGGACAAGTAAAGAGCTCCCAGAGATGAAAAAAACTAAAAGAGTTCATCATTACCAAACTATTGTTACATGAAATGTTAAAGGGATTTATTTAAGAAAAAGAAGATCAAAACTATCAACATAAGTACGGCAATAAATACTTATCTATCAACAATCGAATCTAAAAAAAAAAACAAAACAAAAACTAAGCAAACAAGAAGAAACAGAATCATGGATACAGAGAGCATTTTGATGGTTGCCAGATGGAAAGTGGGGGTTGGGGGAAATCCGTGAAGAGGTGAGTAGATTAAAAAGTACAAATGGGTAGTTACAGAACAGCCATGGGGATAAAGTACAGAACAGGAAATGGGGTAGCCAAAGAACTTACACAGATGACCCACTGACAAGAACAACAGTGTGGGGACTGCCCAAGCGACTGGCAGGTGCTGGGTGGAAAGGGGCAAGGGGGAAAATTGGGATAACTGTAATAGCATAATCAATAAAATATAATTAAAAAAATAAAATAAAAAGTAGAGGGTGGGAAAAAGTCTATTTCATCCACAGCAATAAACTTATATTTAAATATATAAAAATAGCCCTGGCTGGTGTAGCTCAGTAGATTGAGCATGGGCCTGTGAACCAAAAGATTGCGGTTCGATTCCTAGTCAGGGAACATGCCTGGGTTGCAGGACAGTTCCCAGTGACAGTTCCCAGCAGGGGACGCACGAGAGGCAACCATACATTGATATTTCTCTCCATCTCTCCTTCCCTTCCCCTCTAAAGATAAATAAAATCTTTAAAATATATATATATATATAAATACTAAAAGAATACAGTTCATTTGGAGTTCTTAAATCTTCAGTAGCATCATATTTATCTTGTATATCTATATATAGAAAATAAGGTGGTCCAATAATTTTTCAAAAAAACTGAAGACTCATCAAACATTTTAATAATCTTTATGGAAAATTTCCTACAACATCTCACAAGCATCCTTACCTTCTTCAACAAAGTAAAACCAAAACGGTATTTCTTAACTAATTAATGATCACTATTATTCATTACTGTACTATGCAATGGTACCTCAGATAGGAAGATGAATAGAAGTACCGGTATTTGCTTCTGCAGTAATGTGGTTCATGAGCTCTACAATTGTTCCTAATACCCAGCTCAGATCTCATTTTGTAGTGTAAATTGCATTAGTGTAGTGTAGACATTTCTTATTTGCTATTTCTAATCAGATGTCTATTTCACTTATAACTAAGTTAGAGTCTGATGGTAACACTAGGTTGGATTTCTAAAAAAAAGTACATGTGATTCACAGTGGGCCTTTATGATAGCTCAAACTGCCTGACCCAGAGGACAATCTTCAGTTAATCAAGACATAGCAACGTAAGTGTCTACCGATGGATGATTAAAGAAAACAAGAGACAGATACACACACACATACAGTGTGTATGTGTAAACATATCATAGATAAATGGATAAAAAGAAAATGTGGTGCATGCACACACACAGAGAGAACATTATTCAGTCATGACAAAAGAAGGAAATCCTGCCACTTGGCAATGACAAGGATGGATCTTGAGGGTATTATGCTAAGTGAGTTAAGTCAGACAAAGACAGACAACAGTGTATGATCTAACTTATATGAAGAATTTTAATAGCTGGACTCATAGAAACAGAGAGTAGAATGGTGGCTGCCAGGGACTGGGGAGTGGGGGAAATGGGGTGATGTCGGTCAAAGGATACAAACTTTCAATTATAAGATGAGTAAGTTCTCAGGATCTAATGTACAGCATGGTTGATTGTAGTTAACAATACTGTATTATACAGCTGAAAGCTGCTAAAAGAATAGATCTTAAATATTCTCACTACATACAGAGAAAGGCTAATTATATGAGGTGATGGATGTATCAATGAATTCTACTGTGGTATCATTTTATAATATATATGTGTATCAAATTACCATGCTGTATATATTGAACTTATATGTTAATTATATCTCAATAAATCTGAGTAAAAAAACTAAGGCAAAAGACTAGCAAACATTAATATATACCTCACATATACAAGGTGAGGTAAAAGTAGGTTTACAGTTGTTCATATGTAAAACAATTAATAAATAATAAGCATAAACTCCATTTCACACACTCATAACTGTAAACCTACTTTTGTCCAAGCTTGTATGTGCATATACATTCATATACAAACACATGTATATATGTATGTGTCTACACGTATGATACATATTTATGCGAATAACTTAGGTCTAAGACTGAAATAAATGTAGGACTATGGTGGTAGAATAAAACGTGTCCCAATACTGTACAAATAGGATAAATATGAAGAATGGGGAAAGAAGGTTGAAGGCAGCCTAAATATGCTGATTGCTTCATCATTTTTAGGAGGAACAAATACTTTGGGAGACTAAAAATACAGTCACATTATTTTGCTGTTCTTCTCATTAAGAAGTGGAGTCTATCCTGGCTGATGTGGCTTAGCTGGTCCCATAGATGGAAAGGTCATAGGTTTGATTCCCTGTCAAGGCACATACCCAGATTGAGGGTTCAATTCCCAGTTGGGGTGCGTACAAGAAGGGTGCCAATCAATGTTTCTCTCTTACACAGATATTTCTCTCTATTTAAAAGCAATGGGAAAAAAAAAAAATGTCCTGTAGTGAGGATTAAAAAAGCAAGAAGAAGAGTCTATTTCCCCACCCCCTAAATCAGGGCTGACCTTGACTGGCTTTCATCAACAGGATGTGGCAGAAGTAACGGTGTGCAAGTTTTGGACCTTAGGTATCAACGGTCTTGCAATCTTTTATCTCTCCACTCTTCTAATGTGGCCCTGAGACCATAACGGAAGGAAGTTTAGTCAAGTGGAGAGTCAACTGAGGTACCCAGTGAACAGTTTGTGTCAATTGCTAGCCATGTGGGTGAAGCCCTACGATCTTCCCACTCAGCCATCTTCCCAGCTAAATGAGTCACATTGAGTGTCCAGGAAATAAGACAGAGGGACTGCCTAACAAATCCACAGAACCATGAAAAATAACACATTACTTTTGTTTTAAATCAGCATTAGCTAACTGATATAATCGTTAAAACTGCTCAAGTAACAGAGTGATAAATATATTTAACAGTACAAAGTAAAAACTAAGAAAGATATAATCACTTAAAATAGGGTGGAAGGTGCCCTGGCTGGTGTAGCTCAGTGGATTGAGCGCGGGCCTGCGAACCGAAGGATCGCGGTTCAATTCCCAGTCAGGGCACATGCCTGGGTTGCCAGGCCAGTTCCCGGCAGGGGACATACAAGAGGCAACCGCACATTGATGTTTCTCTCCCTCTCTCCTTCCCTTCCCCTCTGAAGATAAATAAATAAAATCTAAAAGAAAAAAAAAATTAAAAAAAAAATTGGGTGGAAGGAAAGTGAGAAGGTGGAAAATAAATATATACTAATTTTACCCTTGCTTACAACACAAATTAAAAGGTACTATGTGAAAACATAGAGAATATTTCTGCCTCTGGTAATAATGGCTAGTAAGTAGGACCAAAGCTTCTACTAAAGAAAACTTTAAAAACTATGTTTAAAAATATCTTCTTAAAAATCACCAAAAAACAAGCATGGTATTAACAAATATTGGGGTCAAACTCTATAAGAAACTCAAAACTCAGAGAAAAAAGCCCCACACTCAAAGCGGCTTTCACCCTGTGGACGCTGGCTATAAACCTGACCTACTGTTTGCCGTGGCCTTGCAGGGCAGGGCCAACAGAAGACAAATTGCTAGACACACCAAAGACAGGGTACCTGGCAAGATACCCTATCTGTCCACTTGTACGATAGTACTGTGAAGGGTTAATAAGGTCAGAATTATAAACTAGGAAACTAATCCTTACAAATGCCAGCAGCTTTGGTTCAGAACACCTACGCAGTCCAGTAAATCCAGAGTTTTGAACTTGGATTAACATGATCACATCTAGTACTACCTGAAGGCAACTGGCAGAGGAATCACAAAACCTTTCTGGAGAACAAGTCCATCATCCTAGGCCTCAAATTATTCCCACAAATGATTTTTCCAAAACAATTTCAAGCACAAAGTCAAAGAAATGATTAGCTCTTAACAGGGCCCTTCCTCTGCTGTGGCACATCACAGCCGTCTCCAACCTGATACCTGGCGTTATCTAGCTTATAATCCTCCAGTATCCTGCCAGTGCTTGAGGGTAAAGATAAAACTTCTCAACATGATTGACAAGGCCATGCCTGAATCCTCCTAAATCCCTAGCTTCATTCTGCTGTGGTTCTCCTCTTGGTTTACCAGTCTTTTTTCAATCCCTTGAACTTGCCCATGCTCCTTCCTATTAAAGGGGAATATAATTTTAAAAACTCTCCCTTTGCTATTGCAAACTGTTTCCTTGAATAAAATAATCAATACAAACAAAAGGATATGTGATACGTGTATGAACATATGTATATATACATATATAAAAGCATAATAAATAAAAATACTCGTGAACTCAGCACCCAACGTTTCCAATACTGTTAAAGCTATTGATGTTCCCCTGACTCTCTCCTAAGTTGTTCAGTATTCCCTCGCTTTTGTTTTTAAAGTTCACCACATATGTAGGTATCCTAAACATTATTTTTGCTTGTTTTTTTTTTAATTTTATAAAAATGCATTGTCTGTATTCTTCCATGACTTCTTATATCACATTTCCAGAGTTTTCTCTCATCATTTTCACTGCTGTTCAGGTGTCCACTGGAAGGACATACTTTATCCATTCTACTACAAATGGAATTGTGGATCTCCAATTTTTTGTGTTCACCAACAGTACTGCTATGAATATTCATGAACATGTCCCTAGTGCAAATGTACAAGTTTCTCTCGGGAAGAGCCTCTCAGTGTGTGCCACACGCGGTGGCAAATGGGTGTAGGTGTGAGTGAAGGGTTGAACAATCTTGCAGCAACCTGTGGGAAATGAGTTGGCCTAGAGAGCAGACTAGTCCCTTTAACTCCATGTCCCAAACAAATGTCATCATTTGCTGTAAGTGCTACATATCTAAAACAGGAAGGGGTGCTCTTGGACCTTCCTACTCAAGTAGTCTACCAGCCAGCAATACCTATGCAGAAACTTGATAAAAATGTAGTATCTTAGGCTAGGCCGTACTGGACCTGGTGAATCAGAACCTGCATTTTAACAAGATCCCAGGTGACTCATGCACAAAGTCAGAGCATACATACAGAAATGGAATAGCTGCATTTTAGGGTATGGTTACTTCACTTAGACTAATGCCAAATTCTCCTAAAATACTGAACCAATAAACCCTTCTACAAGCAGTGTCTAAGAGTTCCTGTTACAACGCATCTTTGTCATCCTTGAGTTAGACTTTTAAACACATCCCTTGTCGTCCTGGTTAGACTTTTAAATTTTTACCATTCTGATGTTAGATAAAGATATCCTTTTCTGGTTTTAATTTGCTTTCCTCTATTAATGAGATTGAATATATTTAATTTCCTGTGAAATACCTGTTCATGTATTTTTATTATGGGGTTGTTGGTCATTTCCTTATTAATTTGCATATGTTATTTGTGTATTTTCAATACTGTATTTTTTTTCCCTTCCAGCTAATGGTTTGCCTTTTTGTTTGTTTTGTATTGTCTTTTAATGATGAAAAGTTCTTACTTAGGAATTACTCAAGCTTATCATGCTTATTCTTTATAGCTAGCATTGTGTTTGTTTTTAAGTTCAGGAGGCAGCTTCCTATATTTTAAAGTATTGCCTTTTTGCATTTCAAACATTTATTTTACATGCGGAGAATTCATCCTTCAGACTGTAGCTCAAATGTCAAATATGAGGGAAAACTTCCCTAAGCTTCATGACTAATAGGCCAGATGTAATATAACGTATCCTTGCTAAGCACCATGTATCTTTGCTTCACGATATTTAAATAATAACAGCAATTTTACATTCATTTCTGTTTATCTGGATGTTTGCTTCCTCACACAGATGTGCAAAAATCATGAAGGTAAGAATCAAGTGTTTTTACGCACTGCTTTATCTCCCAGCCAGCATTAAAACAATACCTGTCAGATAGTTGGCTTTCAAATATTTGCCAAATGAATGGAGAAAAATTCTACAGACATTAAGGACCATAGAAGCATTCCAACCAAAACAGAAAGTGTCCCTTGCACAACAGAATTTGACAGAAAAATAACATACAACTGGCACTATGAAAAATGAACTGCAATACTACTGGTTAGTGTATGGGATGTTTAGAGACAATGCATGATTCAAGAATTTATCTTTTTTTGGAGGGGTGCTATTAAGGTAGTTCCCTAGTTAGTTCTTGTATCCCTTCAGTGATTGTGGATAAAATTCTTTCAACTCTAGGGAGATTAAATAATTCTCAACTAATACACCACTGCCTATTAAAGTTGTTCAACCTAGAAAATTTAAAAGGCATCTTTTATTCTTCCATTTTCTTCATAAAATTACATCAGTAAGTACTTAAAATCATCCTCAGTCATTTGTCTTATGTCTAAACGAGTCACAGCACAAGTCATCCTTCATCTAGATAATTTTAGTAATTCTTTCCTCACTTGTCTGTCTCCAAGTTCTTCCTCTTCCAGTCTACCTAGCACACTATGCATAGAAGCTTCTGAAACATAAATCTGATAGTGTCACCACCTTGCTTAAAACTGTTGATGGCTCCTGGACCATACAAAACAAAGCTTATGTTTTTCCTCATCAACTCCTCTCTCTCACCTTTGTAATGGCACAGCCCACTAGAACCTGGGGAACTGACACAGAGGAAAAGAGATAACCAAAAAACCCAAGGTCTGAAGGAAGTGTTTCTGAAGATAATCATTTCATCTTCTGAGCTTAGAGGAGTAGTGAAAGTAGAAAAAATTTACAAGCAGTAGATACAAAGTTAAGAAAAGATGGTAAGGTTTAAGGGTAGCTTTGGAAAAACTGAAGGGTGTAAAGGAGCAAAATTGTTACCCGCATGTCACAACTCTGCAACCTCACAAGTGTTCAAAACTGAAAATATTCTCCGCCCTGGCTGGTGTAGCTCAGTGGATTGAGCGCGGGCCTGTGAACCAAAGGATCGCGGTTCGATTCCCAGTCAGGGCACATGCCTGGGTTGCAGGCCAGTTCCCAGCATGGGACACATAAGAGGCAACCATACATTGATATTTCTCTCCTTCTCCCTCTCTTCTACCCTTCCCCTCTAAAAATAAATAAATAAATAAATATTTAAAAAAAAAAAAGAAAATATTCTCTTTACTGTATATTAAACCTCCAAAGTAGTTTTCTAATTTATTTCTAACTTGGATTTCTTTGTCCAGAAATCATATCCCACAGGGTATTTATTCTGCTTTTCCTCAGGCACATCACAACCTGAGAAAACAGATATAAATACTAACTTATCAGTGATTATATTCTAGTTTCAGAAATAGATTTTATACAACGATTATATAAGTGTTTATTATTATTATTATTTTATGAGTGGCTTTTTAAGTGCTTATTGTTTTATAAAATTGTTAGCCCTGACTGGTTGGTTGGGCCTTGTCCTGCACAGAGAAAGGCTGCCTGCTGCGGTCCAGTTGGGGAGTGTAGTAGGAGAGGCAACTGATTGATGTTTCTCTCTTGCGTCAGTGTTTCTCTCTGTCTCTTTCTCTCTCCTTTCCCCTCTCTCTTAAAAAATAAATAAATACATAAATTAAAAAAATAAAAATGTACATTAATCACAGTACTATTTTATGATATGCTAGCAATATGATCCTTATGAAGCAAGAATTAGTAAAAATAATTTTAGTTAAAAATATTTCTTTCTGGAAAAATTCTAGCTCTCAGCAACAAGATTCGTCTTCCTAATTTTTAAAATTATGTGCTTTTCATATAATACACTCATGGACAGTAAGAATTAACATCATTAAAATGTCCATTCTACCCAAAGCAATCTAAAGATTTAATGCAATCCCTATCAAAATACAAATGACATTTTTCACAGAAATAAAACAAATAATTCTAAAATTTATATGCAACCACAAAAGACCTCCTAATAGCCACAGCAATCTTGAGAAAGAACAAAGTTGGAGGTATCATGCTACCTGATGTCAGACTACACTATATAAGGCTATAGTAATCAAAATGGCAATGGAACCAATTAGAGAGTCTAGAAATAAACTCGAGGCTGTATAGTCAATTAGCTACAACAAAGGAGGCCAGAACATACAATGGGACAGTCTATTCAATAAATTGTGTTGGGAAAACTGGACAGATATATGAAGAAAGGCAAAGAAAGAGAAAGAGAAAGGAAAGAAAAGAAAGAAAAAGAACCTAGACTACTTTCTTATACCTTATACAAGAATAAAGTAAAAAACCAATTAAAGATTCAAATGTAAGGCCTCAAACCATAAAACTCCCAGAAGAAAACATAGGCAGTAAATTCTGTGACATTACCCTCAGTAATATATTTTTGTGATATATCTCCTTGAGCAGGGGAAACAAAAGAAAAAATGATAAATGGAACTACATCAAGCTAAAGAGTATTTGCACAGCAAAGGAAACCATCAACAACATAAATGCCTACCAGGTGAGAGCACATACTCACCAATGATACAACCAATAAAGGGTTAATATCCAAAATTTAAAAGGAACTCATACAACTTACCACCAAAAAATAAACAATCCAATTTAAAAATGGGCAGAAGACCTGAAAAGACATTTCTCCAAAGATGACATACAGATGGTCAATAGACATATGAAAAAATGCTCAATATCACTAACCATCATAAATGCAAATTAAAAACCACCAACGATATCACCTCACACCTTTCAGAATGGCTATCATCAATAAACCAAAAAATAGTATGGCAAGGATGTGGAACAAAGGGAACCCTTGTGCATTGTTGGTGGGACTGCAAATTGGTGCAGACACTGTGGAAAACAGTATAGAGATTCCTCAAAAAATTAAAAACAGAACCACCTTATGACCCACCAATTCCATTTCTGGGCGTTTACCCAAAGAAATCCAAAGCAATAATTTGAAAAGATATATGCACCTTTACGTTCACTGCGGCACTATTTACAATAGCCAACCTAAGTGCCCATCAACAGATGATTAGATAATGTAGTACGTAATAAACACAAATGGAATACTACATAGCCATTTTTAAACAATGAAATCTGCCCTGGCTGGTGTAGCTCAGTGGATTGAGCGCTGGCCTGTGAACCAAAGGGTTGCAGGTTTGATTTCCAGTCAGGGCACAAGCCTGGGTTGTGAGCCGGGTCCCTCCTAGGGGGCATATGAGAGGCAACCACACATTGATGTTTCTCTCCCTCTCTTTTTCTCTCCTCCCCTCCCTCTAAAAAGAAATTAAATAAATAAATAAATAAATAAAACCTTATCATTTGCAACAATATGGATTGACTTTAAAAAGTATTATGCTAAGTGAAATAAGTCAGAGAGAAAAGGACAAATGCCATATGGAATCTAAAGAACAAAATAAACAAAAAGCAGAAACAGACTCAGATACAGAGGACAAACTGATGTTTGTCAGATGAGATGTGAGGGGGTTTTCAGGACTAGGTGTAAAAGGTAAAGGGATTAAGAAGTACAAACTGATAAGTTTCAAAACAGTCACGAGTATGTAAAGTATAGCACAGGGACTATGACAATAATATTGTAATAACAATGTAGGGTGCCAGGTGGATACTAGACTTATTGGGGGAACCATTTAGTAAAATTTATAAATGTCTAGCCACTAGGCTGTACAACTACAACTAATATAAAATAATACTGAATGCCACTAAAATTGAAAATAAAATAAAATTTTAAAAAAGCAAAAAAAAGTACGTGCTTTTTTTTTTTTTTTTTTGGTCCTGGCTGGTGTGGCTCAGTGGAATGAGTGCCGGACTGCAAATTAAAGGGTCACTGGTTCAATTCCCAATCTAGGGCACATGCCTGGGTTATGGGCCAGGTCCTGTGTAGAGGGCACACGAGAGGCAACCATACATTGATGTTTCTCTCCCTCTCTTCCAGCCTCCCTTCTCCTCTCTAAAAATAAATAAATAAATAAATAAATAATCTTTTTTAAAAAAGTATATGCTTTTCAAAACAAACGGCAGTAAAAAAAAATTAAGAAAATGGCTTTAAATCTACAGTTTCAACACTCATCTTGCTGTCAAATATAGGTACATTTATATCCAAAAGTCACAGACTCAACTAACTTCATCTAAAATTTAAAAAGAGCTCCTGAACCTTGAGAGAACTATAATGACAGTTTAAAAATTTTTAAATGGCCAAATAAAATGACACCTTTTAAACACTAGCCAAAATTTTACACTAAGTATCAAACATAGCACCCAAAACATACATTCTTGGGATACATTTTAAAAAAAAATCTGAAGCTCTAGTGTTAATATGCTTTTGTAAAATCACTTAACTCAGGTGTATGCTTTTGGATCTCAACCCTTTACAAATTGCTTAAATTGTTTTGTTTTTTTTTAAATCTTTCTTTATTGATTTAGAGAGAGAGAGAAACATCAATTTTTTGTTCCATTTATTTATGCATTCATTGGTCGATTCTTGTACATGCCCTGACCAGGGATTGAACCTGCAACCTTAGTGTATCAGGACATTGCTCTAACTGAACTATCTGGCCAAGGTTTAAGAACTGTTACTGTACTTGAAAATAAAATGAGTATAATCAAGTAATTAAAAAGTACAAGCATAATATAAACAAAGACACTGAATTTGAGAACAGTCTGACAGTGACCAGAGAGGGAGGGGAATGAATTTCAGGGGAAAAGGGGAAGGGTTTAGAGCAACAAGTATAAAGGACTCATGGACAAAAACTATGGGGGGTGGAAATGGGAGGAAGGTGGGGAGGGTTGGGGTGGTGGGCTGGGGGCGGGGTAAAAGACAGAAAACTGTACAATATCAACAATTAAAAAAATACTGATAAAAAAGAATAAAAAAGTACAATCATTTTGTCAATTACTCAAAAGTTAAAATTCACACAAAACTATGTTTAATACCTAAAATTCTAATGTTAATAACAATGTAATTTAAGAGTTCCAAAGCAATCGAGTTGCCTATCTTTCTAGAAAATTAAAATCAATACTCCTATGGTTCCTAAACTTTGTACTAGGGCACTCAAGTTGTGCCTGCAACAAATTCAGAGTTTGAAGGGAAGTTTTAAATTTTGAATAGAAACACAGTGCTATCTGTCAAATACCTCATGAACTATTACTACTAAGTTGGTTGGGGTACTATTAAAAAAATATTGAGATACACCAGCTCACAAAATTTGGGAACTTCTGTAATATTTCATTGTAAAGTAGATTTTAAGTAACTTCCTTCTTTCTTTCAAAATGGTAAAGTGCAAGTGTCACATCAACCTGAGACTTATTTCTTAACCTCTCTATATAAATGTAATTTAACAATATAAAGGTAAAAAATAAAAACACTTAACATAAGTGAACTTATAAAATAGTATTTATTATGGCTTTCACAGTACAATACTGGGATTAAAAGAGTGAAAATATATCTCATCTCTCTGCCTAAAGAATCAGTTACTATAGTTATTCAAACAGAAGGTAATTTTGTAAGTATTCCTACTCTTTAATATTTTTTCAATAATAAGCTCTTTCCAATTAGGTATTCTGTTCATTAGCCAAGTGGCCCCATATTTCCTTGATCCTCCTTGTTAGTATAATTTGATTGGTTCCATCCAGGGTCCCATTCCCATCTCAGAAATAAGACAGAATTCCCTGTATTTCTTCATTATCACAAAACTTACAAAATCCTTAAGTCAGGGGAACCATAGGATAAGCTGATCTGTAAAAGGACTGCTAAAAAGGAGAGAAAGAAAACAATTTCTAGGGGACAGAAAGCCCTGGTTCTGAGAAGGGCAGACTGAGAGTCAGAAGAAAACAAGCTCCAGGACAAGCTGTTTCTAACATTAATGACCACAAGCAACCCAACTTGGACAGCTTTCCTCATTTGCAAAACAAAAGGAAGGGACTAGGGTAGAGTTTGGATCTGTTACTAGGCATCCCTTGAGATCAAATCAGACATACAGATTTCTGAGACTACCCTGGAGATTCTGGTCTAGCTCAGTAGGCTGGGGTTGAAGATCACAATCTGTGCAAGTGATTCTGGTGTGCAGCCAGGTCCGGGAACTAGGACAATGCTTTACGTTGACTTAAGGCTCAGTCAACGCTTTTGACTCTGACTTGATGTCCACAGGTACAGAGGTGATCTTGCTCTTCTATAAACAAACATGCCAAGAATGGCGGAGTGGAAAGACAGAAGAGAGACACGAAATCTGGATCTACTGGATTCCCCTAGATTGCCTGTTATGTGAGAAAAACACCACCTCCTTCTTTGTTTAAATCACTTCTAGTTGCTTGAGGCTGAAAAGTGTTTCTAAATGGTACAGCAATGAACAACCAGATGATCTCAAATGTATAGTTCAGATCTAATATTCGAAAGCACCAACTTTAAATAAACTAATTGCCCAGGAAAGAATACTCTCCTACAACAACAGCCCTGACACATGGCTATCCAGACTTCGAACTACAATCTGAAAATATCATTCAGAAGACTACCACAGCTTTACCAAGTCCCATTCTTTCCATACATTTTCACTCAGTTCAAGAGCACGTTATTAGGTTAAAGTTCACAAGTTGAATTAAAATGAGTATATCCTATGGAAACCCCACACTAAAAAGACTACATATTTACATTCATAATTTTTAAACCAATAAATTTAACCAGATCTTGATTTAGGAAGGCCAGAAAGACTAACTACAAGGGTATGCTTTATGCATCTCTCCCCCATTAACTTTTCTACAGTGAATTAAGCTCTGCCTGGGATAGTAACTGTCCCAAACTTGAACTAGTATTTAAAAAATAAAAAATAAAGAAGTAGTGGCTAACAAAGCATATCCCCAAATGGACCATTCCGTTTACCCTATACCTCATATTAAAGATAACTACTGCAGAGGCATAAAAACAATCAATAAATTTTGATGAAATCCCAATCACAGCAAGGAATCAGGCTGCATGACTGAGATGGTTGGGTAGCTAAGTGTGACTAGGTAAAGGGGAAGGGCCCAGGGAGATGCTGTAAAATACCACAAGAAATAAAGCAAATTAATTACAGAGGTGAGCTAATTTCCAATTTTTGTATTAGGCAATATCATCTTTAACTTTTATACAAATAACAACCGGAACAGAAACGCACTGATTCTCAATCATGCTTTGGCGAACTTTCCATTTAACCTACCAGTATCTGCTGGGTTGTTGTTGGCTGTAGCCAGGGAGCCGGTGTGGTTTCGGATGAGATTGTCTTGAGCTGATGGAAGGCCTGAAGCTGACCATGAGACAGTATTGTATCCTGAAAGACTCTGCTGCTGGTGGTACTGTTGTGATGGTGGAGGCGGAAGTGGTGATGGACGGCTGAGAGTGGTATTTTGACCAGAAAATGACTTATCTCTATCAGGTCTGATAGTTGAAGCATTCTGTGAGGTAAACATTTGTCGCCCATATGGATCATCAGCAGGCAGAGAAGGATATGAAACACTGGGATATGCAGCATTAGAAACAGCTGACACAGCATAGTGACCACAAGTAGAGGGAAATCCCTGAGAAATAGCAGGAGAGTTGGGAGAGTACATGACTGGACTATTGTAGTGATTCACAAAAGAGGAGTATGGCTGGGAGGCACTCGTATGCAAATGAGATGCTGATGATGTGGCACCTTGGAAATATTCTGGAGTGGACCCCACAATGTGAGGGGCAGGAGGACCCCTGCCATATATCTGCTGTGCTCCTGGTTGTTGGTTCGTTGTTTTAGAAGTCACCACATTTTGCGTTGGTACTGTATAGAGACCAGAGTAGTAGTCACCACACTGGCCATCCGATGGCAAAGAGGTCATTTTCTCAGGTCCTTGAGAGTAATGTCCTGAGGGAGCGCTATAGTTTTGAGAATACGATCCATACCCAGATGGAACCTGCATTTGATTCTGTGCTGGACCTGAAAAAGAAAAGCAAATAAAGATTGTTAAGGAGATCATTTTAAAGCACAGTTCCTACCTAAATAATGCCTAATTAATTTACTTCCCCATAATCACAAATTGTTAGAAAAGATATATACTGTTTTAGATCCGAATGTGGTAGCTAGTCTCCAAGATAGCCTCCAATGATCCCTATGTCCTGGTATTCAGACCCTCCCACACTGTACCAGAATCAGTCTGTGTGACCAAGAACATAGCAGTGGTCCCCAGCTTTCTTGGCACCAGGGAAGCAGGGGTGTGGGGGGGTTGGGAAGATGACATAGGAGGCAGAATTCAGGCAGTAAAGGGAACAGAGCTTTGCTGGCTCCCCCCCACAGCTCACCACCTGCTGTGTGGCCCAGTTCCTAACAGGGCAGGACACTGGTCCATGGCCTGGGACCGCGGACCACTGGCATATAGCAAAGGCAGTACTACAATGCTTCCAAGGTTTGCCCAGCCTTGAAGGTTGGCTCTCTCTTTCTTAGATCACTCAGTGTGGTAGAACAAACCTGCCAAATTGTGAAGAGCCCTACAGAGAAGTCCATGCAGTGAGGAACTAAACTCTCTGACCAACAGCCAAAGAGACACTGAGGCTTGCCAAGAGCCACATGAATGAGCTTGGAAACAGATCCTTCCTACCTAGCAGTCTAGAGATAACTACAGTCCCAGGTGACAGCTTGACTACAGTCTCATGAGACCCTAAGCCAAAGCCACCCAGCTGGGCCATTTCCAAGCTCACATCCCTCAGAAACTATGAGAATAAATATTTGCTGTTTTAAGTTGCTAAGTTTTGGGTATATTGCTATGCAGCAATTGATAACTAACATAGCTAGCATGGAAAAAGTTCAAATCTGTATTAGCTTTATAAAAACACTATAAAAGTAACAATATACCCAGTGTAAAAAAACCCCTCAAACAATGACTACTATAAAGTGAAAAGTTCAAGTCCCCTTCTCTCCCTGGTATCTGATATCCTACTCCCCAGTAGCAGCTACAGCTAATGGTTTCTTGTGTATCCTTTGTAGGCCTACCTATGTATATATAATATGTAATGTATATATAAGCATACATATGTTTTTAAACATACACGTTTCATACTACAGTTCTGTAACCTGTTTTTAACTTATCCTAGATATCATTCTGTGTTAGCATAAATAAATTTTCATTCTTCTTCTAAAAAATCTACGTAGCATTTCATTGTAGATATATAACATTATTTACTAAATCCCCATTGATGGATACTTATCTCAGGGAGTGAACTAATTAATATATATCTATGAGGTCAATTGGAGGCTCAAAGTTTGTGCTTTTAAAATTAAGCATTATTGCCAAAATCTCTCTCCAAAATATCTATCAATATGTACCTCCCATCAATAATGCTTAAGAATGTCTCATCTTCCCAAGATTGAGTGGTATTTTATTTTTTCAAAAAAGTTTTTAAAGATTTAATTTTTATTTTTAGAGAGGGGGAAGGGAGGGAGAAAGAGATGGAGAAAAACATCAGTGTGTGGTTGCCTCTCGTGCGCCCCCTACGTTGGACCTGGCCTGCAACCCAGGCATGTGCCCTGACTGGGAATCGAACCGGCGACTCTTTGGTCCATAGGCCAATGCTCAATCCACTAACCCACACCAGCCAGGGCTTGAGTGGCATTTCAATCTTTGCCATTCTGATAAGTGAAAAAACATTTTAGTGTGCAGTACCTAACTTTGAGTGATACTGAAAATCTTTTCAAATATTTCTTAGTCATTCTGTGTCTTCTGTTATTTGCTCTTTTCCACAGGGTTGTGTTTTAATCAGCTTAACAATGACCCACAACCTTTAGACCAACTTACGGGGCTGTGTTTTGTAAGTGTTCTAGTATATTAAGAAATTTAACCTGTTATTTTTATTTGCTGTATATATTTTCCCTCAGGTTATTGTTTGTCTTTTGACTTTATCCATGATATCTTTTGCTACAGTATCTCAATTATGTAGTAATATCTTTCATGACTGGTAAATTTTAAAATCATTCTTAGTAGAAACTTCGCCATTCCAGTATTATAAAACTACATATTCATGTTTTCCTCTGACACTTTTAATACTTTCCCATTTATATTTTCTATATCTTTGATCACCATAGAAGGTAGTTATTTTATCATTACTAAAATTAACATTAATCACCCTGGCTGGTATAGCTCAGTGGACTAAGCGTGGGCTGTGGACCAAAGGG
This sequence comes from Glossophaga mutica, assembly GCA_039655065.1. Taxonomy (NCBI): domain Eukaryota; kingdom Metazoa; phylum Chordata; class Mammalia; order Chiroptera; family Phyllostomidae; genus Glossophaga; species Glossophaga mutica. The sequence continues at coordinate 146,671,572 of CM077303.1, read as the reverse complement.
TCACCAGTTTGATTCCCCATCAGGGCACATGCCTGGGTTAGGACCAGATCCCTAGTGGGGGTCATGTGAGAGGCAACCACACATTGATGTTTTGCTCTCTCTCTCACTCCCTTCTCCTCTCTCTAAAAATAAATAAATAAAATCTTTTAAAAATTAACATTAATCATTAGATTTGTTAACAGTCTAAACATTAAACATTTCATACTATGTAGCACTCACTGTTCTAAATGCTATACATATATTAATTTCCTTAATTTTCCTCACAGTCTCTAGAAGTAAATAGTGCCATTACACCTACTTTATAAACTTGGTAAATGAGGCACAGAAATTAAGTCATTTAATAGTCACAATCATAGGAAGTAACTAGGCTGGGATTTGAATCAAGTAATGTAGCTCAAGTCCATACTTTTAAACAATGATCTGCGGCTCCGCACTACAAGAAAATTTCTGGCATTCTTTAGCCTAGTAAGTATCTGTCAATTGTCCCAAATAGTGAAATCTAGCCTTGGTTCCAGCTAAGGGCAAACTTTATCCTAAAATCAAATTTTCAAATCTTGTGAAAGAAAATAGGTATCCATGCCATATCTCAAATGAAAAGATAACAAAAACAATTATACACGTGGCACTGTATAAAAATATAAAAATATTTGTTTATAAAAGATATATGAATAAAGCTCAACATTTCCTCATTCTGTTTTCAATATCTACTAAATAATGTAGTGGAACCTTGATCTTTGATTCTGTAAATACATATTTTATGGCAGACACAAAGATAACTCACACAATCAAGTTGTAAGGAAAAAATATCTATACTTCTATAATAAGTATACAGAAAACCAAAATTAAGATAAAACTGTTGTAATAGGTGTCCAATTTACTTTTCTTGCAGTATATTTTACATGGCCATGGTTTACTTGAAAGAATTTATTTACTTAAAAGGAAAAAAGTGTAATAGGAATCTTTCATTAACATGCCAAAAAATGTGAAATGTTTTCCCTCCCCCTTTACTTAAATATATTAAAAAATAGATTTGCTACTACTCACTAACTACAGTCTTAGAGAACTGTACCATTATAAGTTTACCAATCAAGAGAAGATCCAAGTCAGAGCTAGATAAGTCTGTTCAGATATCTTCCCACTTAATCACTTAATAATTTAGTTGGCTCATCCACGCTACACATCTGAGAACAGGAAAACAGTCATCATGTCCAAGCTACTCAAATGTCATTCTTCTAAAAATAACAGAAATGTTGTATTTGCTGAAATTCGTCAGAAGTGAATTATCCATCAGAGGAGATATACTTTCAGTCCATCAAAGAAAAGAAAGGTACCTTGCCTGGAGGATAAGGGGAAAATGGGAGAGAGTTAATTATATGTTAACACTTACACATCTACATGTTCCAATAGCATGAAGGGTCTGGAAATAATGTCATCAAAAATGGTAAATGAATCAAGACTCTTCTGAAAGTGAAATGTTTCCTTTGAAATATTTTAAGTCAATTTTTAAAAGCCTGCACTAAAAATAAAAAATCAGTCTGAATGGAAAGAAAATAGTATCTATAACAAGTAAAATACAGTATCTTTAAAAATTTTGTTTTACTGTGACCCAGTAAGAAATGTGTTTTCTTTTCTTCAACTTTAAAATATATTAGATGCCCTGGCTGGTGTAGCTCAGTGGATTCAGCGCCGGCCAATGAACCAAACGGTTGCTGGTACAATCCCCAGTCAGGGTACATGCCTGGGTTCCAGGCCAGGCCCCCAGCAGAGGGTGAACAAGAGGCAACCACACACTGATATTTCTCTCCGTCTCTTTCTCCTTCCCTTCCCCTCTCTCTAAAAATAAATAAATAAAATCTTTAAAAAAAAAACAAAAACTACTTTTAAAAATAAAAAAATAAAATAAAATTAGGTAACTCTCCTAATTCCTCTCAGGGAATATACCAAACTAATATTCAAGTTTTATTTCTTCTCCCTGTACTAAAAACTAAGCCTGGCAAATACTACAATAGTTTACATAGACCTATATGCTTTTTAAAGAACAGTCTATAGAGGCCCTAGCCAGGTGGCTCAGCTGGTTGGAGCAATGTCTCATATACCAAAATGCTGCGGGTTGGATTCCTGATCCAACCCTAGGCTGTGGGTTCAATTCCAGTCGTAGCACATACAAGAGGCAACTGACAGATGTTTCTATCTTCCTCTCTGTCCTTCTTCCTCTCTCTAAAATCAATAAACATACCCCCAAGTGAGGATTTTAAAAAATGCACAGTCTGTAGAGGAAATTTTAATAATATTAACATTTTCATTTGCATATATTTCCTATAATTCCCTCAGCAACTGAGGCAGCTTTAAAACATAACCCCCCAATTCTTTGATACTCTGCTGATGAAAGGTGGGGTCTATGTCTACTTGTTTTGAATATGAGCAGGCTATCCCAGTTTCCACCAATAAAGAATGGTAGAGGCAAAGCTGTGGTTCTTCCCAGGCTCAGGCATAGGAAAACTCAGCTCCTACGCTGTTTGATGGGACATCTGCATGTGGATCCCTGAGCAGCTATGTAAGAAGTCCATTTACTCCACAGCCGCCATAGTTGGAAGAAGCCAAACCACATGGAGAGGTCATGGGTAGGTGTTCTGGTCTGAAATCCAGAGTTTTTGATTCTAACCCAGGTGCCTTCCAAATCATTGCAATCTCCAGCCACTGAATCACCTCTGACTCTTCCCACCTCAGGCCCCAGACACCTTAAAGCACAGAAGACCATCTCTGCTGTGCCCTGTCCAAATTCTTGATTAATAGAATCTGTGAGCATAATAAAATTGCTGTTTTAAACCATCAAGTTTTGGAGTAATTTGTTATGTGACTATCGTACCTGAAACAGCAATTAATTATGATTTAAAAAAAAAAATCTGAATTCAGATTCTAAAATTAAAATACAGCCATCTTTACTCAGCACAAAAATGCATTATATTCTTAAAAATCTACACATCATAGTTCCAATAATTATTGTAAAAGAAAATGGTATCTTCAAATAAATTTAATGTAATGTGTACGTGTACATATATACACACACAGAATGCGCTAACTTGTTCTATTCCATCAGGAAAATACTGTATTTTGCCATATACAATGCACACTTTTTTGCCCAAGTTTTTGATGGAAAAATAAAGATGTGCATTGTACATGGGTGTAATGACTGCATACCATGGTTAGAATAATGGGTATAATAATCCTGTGCATAATGCAAACAAAAATGTGGTTGCTCATTACCCATGGCAAAATACGGTAGTTCCTTCCTAGAATATAATATTTGAGAGCATAAAGTGTAAGTAAAATATGGGAAGAGATGAAGTACATACAATAAAAAGGAAATAACTTAGGGCTTAAAACTGGGTCTACAATGACAGGCAACAGCAAGTACAATCACGGATGCGCTGGAGACCTACACCAGCCACATGTGGCTGTTGAGCACTGGAAGTAAGGTTAATCTGAACTGAGAAGTGCTGTAAGTATAACGTGCACAGTGGATTTTGAAGAAATAGTATGTAAAATGGTAAAGGACTGCAGTAATTTTAAATATTGAATATATGTTAAGATGATAACACTTTCTACACAGTGGAATAATTGGATAAATTCAAACTGATTTTACTTATTTCTTTTTTTTAATGAAACTTTCAGACAATTTAAAATTACACATGCGGCTTGCATTAAGTTCCTATAGAATCCTGCTAAAAGACAGAAAAATATAAAGTGAAAAAGGGAATTAATGACAGCTTTCAACCAAGACCTAAATATTTAAATTAGACATTAGTAGAAACACTAATTAAAAAGTATTTTGAGATACTTCCAGATTTCATTAATGCTACTAATTTCTAAGGAAAAGGGGAAAATAACTGGCTTTCTGGGATAATTTAATTTAGATGCAGATATTTCTTTGGATTCAAAATGATTCCGCAGCCTATATGAAAAGACAGCTGGTATTTTAATGTCCTAAAATGGACAGCAACAAAGGTTGTAAAGGAGAGAGTAAATTAGTTACATAGGTGGATAAATTTTTGAAAAATAACTCAAAATATTTTTCTTATTACAAAAGTGAGAGTCACTCAAAAACAAGTATAGAAAATGATCAAATAAAAATCAAGTGTGATTAGTATTTTGATGTTTATATACCCAATATTTTCTTTTTGTATATAACTGCCTAATTTAGTTAAATGGGCTTATAATGTACTTTTATATATTTTTATTTAGCATTACCTAAATATCTTACCATAATTATTTTAAATGTCTAAGTAGCATTCTATTACATGGATTTATCATATATATTGATACTTTACTTTTCTAAAAGTAATCTATCAGTTACAATTGTTGGGTCAGGCCCCTATAGTTGGCACCTTAACTGTGCAAACACAGGAGAGTCACCAGATGCCCAGCATACAAACAGGCAGGGAGAGACGAGGATCAGAGTGGGCCCAGAAGTTGAACTTAGCACTCAAAGGCTTCAAAGTAGCAATTATAATATGTTTAAAAAAAGAAAAAAAATACATGTTCAAAGAATTGAAAAAATATCAGTAAATGAATAGATAATATCAACAGAGAAATGAAAATTACTTTAAAAATTGAAATATTTAAAATGAAATTGAAATAAATGTATTAGAGGGCCTCAACGGTATGGCAAGAAAGAATCAATGAGCTTGAACAATGATCAATGAAAAGATCCAATACAAAAAAAGAGAGAGAGACCTGACTGGTGTCACTCAGTGGATGAGCGCTGGCCTGCAAAACAAAGAGTCGCTGGTTCAATTCCCAATCTAGGGCACATGCCTGGGTTGCAGGCCAGGTTCCCAGTGTGGGGGGGTACCCATTGATTTCTCCCCCTCTCTTTCTCCCTCCCCCACCCCATGTAAAAAAATAAAGAAAATCTTAAAAAAAAAAAATACTGCATAGCAAAACAATACTACATAGCAATAAAAGGGAGCAGACATTGATTCATGTATGGATAAACGTAGCTAAGTGGAAAAAAAAAAGATGCAGAAGACTACATATTGGCCCTGGCTGGGTAGCTCAGTTGGTTAGAGAATCATCCCGATACTCCAAGGTTGGGGGTTCAATCCCCGATCAGGGAACATAAAAGAATCAACCAATGAATTCATGAATAAGTGTAACAACATACTGATGTTTCTATTTCTCTTTAGCCCTTCATCTCTCTCTTTTAAAAAAATCAATAAATAAAAATATAAATAAATAAAATACAATTACATATTTTAAAAGACTACATATTTTATGGTCCCATTTATATGACATTCTGGGAAAGGTGGAATGACAGGGATGGAAAAAAGAGCAACAGTTGCTGGGGCTGGTGGGGAAGACTATAAGGCAGGGGTGTCAAACTCATTTTCACCCAGGGCCACATAAGCCTCACGGTTGCCTTCAAAGGGGCGAATGCAGTTTTAGGGCTGTATAAATGTAACTACTCCTTAATTAGGGGCAAGGAGCCTGGTGCTGCCACCAGGTAGAAACAAGGTGCCAGGAGGATAAAACAAGGGGGAGAGCCGGATTCGGCCCGTAGGTCTTGTGTTTGCCACCTGTACTATTTAAGGGGACTACATGAGGACCTTTTTATGATGATAAAACTGTAGTACGGGATACTTGACTGCATGCATTTGCCAAAACCCATAGGCCTATATACTACAAAGAATAAAAGCAAATTTATTATATTCAAATTTTTATTAAAAAATCAACCAGGATTTCAAAAAAATCTAGAATGGACTACAGACTCTGACAAATCAGTATGACAACCTACCTGAAAGATATTGAGGTAAAATGCATACAGATGGATGGCAGAAATATAATTAAAGACATGTTTACATATGTGAGTTATGAGATATATGAGATATATATGAGATACATATATATAGACACACATGTATCTCCTGGCTGTCTGCCTAGAAGCAGCGATACCTCATAGCAATGAGCACATCCAGGGCACAGTTCTTGGTTTCTAAACATCATGCCTCAACAAAAGGAAGTAGGACTCCTTGGACAAAGAGCTGATTCTAGTGCTAATGTAGGGCAAGTAGAAGATGGAGAATTTTTGTGCCAGAAAGTAAAGAAGTGCTCAAAAAACCAAAAGGACAGGGGCAGACATACACAGCAGCCAACCAGAAAAAGCTCCCATGGTCAGAGCTGTAAATAATTTGAGCAACATATATAAATAATGGTAGTACTGAATTATAATCCAAAGAATAAAATAAACATCCATGAGTCCACAATAATATAAATGAATGACTGAATAAATTTTAAAATGGGAGAAAAGGAACAAATCTTCCTTCCAGAAAAATTCCAAATAGTAAATGTAGAAGGAAAGAGGGAAAAAGAGAAGTCACTATTAGAATTCCACACTAACAATGACTGCAGGCAAGAGCCACCAAAAATGGTAAAATTATGAGTAAAAATTTAAGGAGAAACAGGAATAGTGACTTCAAAGCTTCTCCCCATGAATATTTATTAATACTGTCGTGATTTTAACATATGTCCACAAATTATTTGATACACTCTACTGTAGGAGGTAGAGCTGAATTCCCTTTCTGTTAAATGTAGATTGGAGTTAAGTAAGTTACTCTTAACACAAGAGGAAAAAGAAAAAAAAATGGTAACTTTACAGTGGGGGAACCCAGCTGGCAGGTGGACTGAATGTGCCACCTCAGTTTTTTTTATCGAAACCTTATTACCCCCTCCCAAGGCCCCACCCCTTAATACAACATTATCAAACTGGGGGTTAGAGCTTTAACAGGACATTAGGGCAGGATCCTTATGATGGACTTAGTGTCCTTATAAAAGAGAAAGAGATCTCTTCTCCCTTCATGCATGAACCGAGGAAAAGCCGTATGAGCACAGAGAAGAGAGTCATCTGCAAGCCAGGAAAGGGTCTTCACCAGAACCCAACCATGCTGGCATCCCAACCTTGGACTCCAGTTTCCACAAATGTCTATGGCACAGGCCACCCAATCTATGGTATGTTGTCATAGCAGCTCAAGTTGACTAGGAATCCCCTCAGTCAAGTGCCCATGGTTAACATGACTAATAATAAAACAAATTGAGGTCATGTAACCCCTGATGTCAGGTGATAAGAAGGGCACTTCACCTCTGGTATTCTTCCTAAAAAGTCATAAACCAAATCTAATCATCACAAAGCATCAGCAAGTCCAAAGTGAGGGAATGTCTACAAAATAACTAGCCAATCCTGTCAGGTCCTAAAAAACAAAAAAAGACTACGAACCTGTCACAGACCAGAGCAGACTAAGGAGAAAGACAGGAGAGGAAGATATAAGACTTTAGAGGAAGCTGAGTGAAGGTATTGCATTTTCTGTACTGTTTTTGCATCACTTCTGCAAATCTAAAATTATTGCAACATAAGCTTTTAAAACATCAGAAAAGAGCTGGAAATTAACCACTAAATCGACTGAATGAGAGTTTTTTAGACAAATGGCTACACCAAACATAGCAGAGTGTTTTTCCTAAAAATCAACTAGGATTTTTACTCCCTTGTTTAAAGTTTTCTAATGGTTGCTCTTGCCATCAAGAAAAACATTCAAATTCTTTAGCATGGCCTGTAAGACAGTGGAAGATGCAATAACCTCTCTTCCATCCCATACGTCCATGTCCTAATCCCTGGAACCTGTGAGTTTGTTAGGTTAGATGGCACAGGGAAGTTAAGGTTGCAGACCGTATTAGGGTTGTTAATCAGCTAACCTTAAAATAGGGAGAGTATCTTCAATTATCCAGGTGAGCTCAATGTAATCACAAGAGCCGTTACAAGTGGAAGACGGAAATGGGACACAGGACAACTCAGAGATGCAATGTTGCTGGCTTTGAAGATGGAACGAGTGGGATGAGTGGAGGCACGTGGGTAGCCTCTAAAAGCTGGAAAAAGCAACCAAATGGGTCTGTCCTAGAGCCTCCAGAAGGGCAAGGAGCCCTACTGACACCTTGACTTTATTTAGCCCAGGCAGACTTCTAACCCAGAGAGGATGAATTCATGTCGGTTTAAGCCACCGATTTGTTGTAATTTGTTACAGATGAAAAGAGAAAACAACTGAAAAAGGCCCTTCATGATCTGACCCCTTCTTACCTCTCCTGCTTCGTCCTCACCACACCTTCCCACAGATTTTCAACAGGTATGCCTTAATATACTGGATACTACAAATCCTTCACATGAATCTACCAAAGTTTGATCAATAAATGAAGTGTAATTTTGCTATAATTTAGGTTGTCTACTGTTTCGGTAAAGTGACAGAATGCTGACCTAATAAGAAGAGGTGTAACTGCCCCCCCGCCCCACATGCGCGCATAAAAACCCACAGCTCGGTGTTAGAGTGTATGCTAGAGCTCTGCCTCAAGAGGCCATCTAAGAGGTTGGTTAGGGCAGAAGACAGTTAAGCTGCCATGTAAAGGCTTCTGAGGGGGTCAGTAAATATGGGATACTTTTCTTTTTTTAAACACAGGTGTTCAAAGTTTAATTCCTTCAAGAATGCCACCAAAAATGTTAGCACTACAGTAGCCTTGAGTATGAAAAGGCTACATATCGCTGTGCACACATTCTTACCACAGTAACCTTTTTCTCAAGGCATGCTATTTCACCTCTGATCCTGCACACACGCTCTTCCCTGGAACCTTCAAAAATTCCCTCTTCTCCCTTCATCTGACCAACTTTTACCCGTTCTTCAGACATCAGCTCAGCTCTTCCTTTAGAAAACATTCTCTAACCCTGTAAGTGAATGCTTGCTTAATGCTGCAGCCCCTATCTTTTTGGCACCAGGGACCGGTTTTGTGGAAGGCAATTTGTCCAAGGATCAGGGTTGGTGGGGGTGGGGGGAAGACAGGAGGTAGAGCTCTGGTGGTAATGAACTCACGGCCAGGAGGAGGGAGGTTGGGGACCCGGATCTGCAGTATCTTCAGCCACCTTGGGTAACTTCTCACATGAACTATAATTGCCTAATTGTAAACTCTGGAAGTGAAAAACTTGGGTCTAGTTTGCTCTCAGCTCTGTAATACCCCTAAGGCTTAGCATAGTGCTTGGCTCATGGAAACCGTTAATATATTTTTGAAAAAGAAGCCTAGTAAAAAAATCATCAAATACTTCTACACCAGGCATTTACCGTATCACAATGTAGAACTGTATGATCCAGAGGTGTCCAACCTTTGGAATCTCTGGGCCACAATGGAAGAAGAAGAGTTGTCTTGGGCCACACATTAAATGCAATGTGACATGTAATCAATCACATACACACAAAAATCTCATAATATCTTAAGTAAATTTATGATTTTGTGTTGGGCTGCAGGTTGGACACCCCTAAAACAGAAAGAACACAAAACTTAAAGAGCTTTCACGATGTAATTTATATCCTGGTATTTTTACTTTGGGATTTTACACATTTTACTCTGTAGAAGTTCAAGTATAAAAAAGTCTGAAACAAAGGAAAGAAAAATCTATTTCATTACATCTAAGGTGTTTTGACACTGCCATTTTTTTTTCCTTTTTCTAAATCTTACCAGGTGTATTATAATAGTTCCCTACTGCTACTGTGACAAATCACCACAAACTTAGTGGCTCAAAACAACATAAATTTATTCTTTTACAGTTCTGGAGATCAGAAATTCAAAATCAGTTTCACCGGGCTAATGTCAAGGTGTCATCAGCAGAGCTGGCTCCTTTTAAGGATCTTAGGAGAGAATCCATTTCCTTGCCTTTTTCAGCTTTTAGTGGCCACCTGCATTCCTGAGCTCACGGTCCTATCTTCAGAGCAATTCACTCCAGACTCTGCTCCTGTGGTCACATTACTTTCTCTGTTGGCTGGGTGATCCTCTGGTTTCCCTCTAATAAGGACTGTTGTGATTTTATCAGGCCCACCGAGATCTGGGATAATCTCCCAGCTCAAAATCACAGCTCAAAGGTTTCAGCGATTAGAATGGGGCCATATGGGGGAGGGGGCATTATTCAGCCTCCCACACCGTGTACCAATGGCAGGCTTCCACAAAACTGTATTTTGACTTGCACTTCAGTGAAACTAACTTTATAAACACATCAATTCTAAGATGCACCACAATTTCAGAGGTAAAAATGTGAGGGGAAAAAAGTCTCAGAATCACTGAGGTAATTTAATCATTGCATCCAAACAGCCTAACAGTGCCTCACACAAAAAAACAGAATGTCATGTAATTTATACTCTCTGAAAGAATTTTAAATTCTTAGCTTTCAAGTGAGGTATGTCTGTATAAAAGAGGGAAACAGATTATTCTAATGAATCTACTCACTGATACCAATCTGACTTAAGAAGTAAACGAAATCTTTTTTAACAAATAGTCTACATACCTTTTCAATGGGGCTGCTTGGTGAGACTAAATTCACAAGATCTACCCAAAGTTACATCTGCCTCAGTGGCATAATCTCCTTCCAGAGACTAGATTCGTATCAAAGAAAAACTGATTCTATTCCTGCTTTAAGCAAACTTGACATAAATATCAAAATTTACAAAGCAAGTATTTTATGGAACATTGAGGCACTGTACAAAAAAATCAGTCATAAGCTTTCTTTAAATTAATGAGTTTCCTCACTCCCACCACCACTTAACAGACATGTAACATTTTAAATAACAAGAATATGTGTTTCATTAGCTTTTCCCTGAATCGAATTTCAGTACTTTTTTTAAAGGTCAGATTAAGGGTTTTCATTATCTGTAAAGGAATATCAAAGTAAGCAAAGTACAAGCTCCTGTATTTGGAGAGGCAGAATCATATCTAGGAATGTATTAGGTTGGCCAGAAAGTTCATAGTGCTTAGTTGTCTTCAACTTCATTTAAAACAATTTTGTTAGATTGCATTGTGACAGCTGTCGTATCATATCAGCGTGCATTAAAAAACTTATCAAAACTGGTGAATTTTTGTGCAGCTATTTTGATATTGAAGATGGAAGAAAATACATTTTTTTGACGTATTATGCTTTATTATTTCAAGAAAGGTAAAAAAGCAACCAAGATGCAAAAAAAGATTTGTGCAGTATATAGAGAAGGTGCTGTGACTGACTGAATGTGTCAAAAGTGGTTTGTGAAACTTCCTGGTATTATTGACATTTTAACCAAATAATTCTTTGCTGTGGGGCTGTCTTATGCACTGGAAGATGGTTAGTAGCAGCCCTGGCCTCTACCCACTAGAAACCAATAGGGGGAGGTAGATGACATACTCAAAACATCCAAATCAATAAAGTTATTGGTGTAAATGAAAAATGTGTCTTTTATTTCATGGAAAAAACTAAAAAGACTTTTTGGCCAACCCAATAATTCATTCATCACTAACTATCAAGAAGTAGGTCAATATATAGTCAGTATACACTGACCCTGATTCTTTGTTAAGCCTTACCACGCTGGCCCCTTGCCCCAAGACCTCCTCGTGATCCAGCAACCACAGGATGAATGAATGCCTGGCATATTACAGGCTTACGGAATCCTGTCAGTACATGTAGTACTGATTATTGAATATTTTGAAGTATATTACCCCTGCCAATAAAGTATCAATAAGATTGCTAAAGTATAGATTTTTTTTTACAAGCATAAGAAATATATATGTACACACACATATATACACACCACTGAGAAAGATCTACAATTAGAAACCTTAGTGATTTAAAAAATGGGGAGTCCCAATCACATCTGGATACCTCAGATCATTCTTTCTATAGGAAGACTAATGGTGACAAAGGTAACTGTCACAATCCCTGCTGGCAGACAGAGTCTATAGACGCGGCCTATGCAATTATTTGGATGAAATCTCACTGCATTAAGTAGTTTTTCCTGCAATACTACATGCCAGGGACAATACTATTTGCTCTTCTATATGTCACTCCATATAATCCTCATAACAATCCTGTGAAGTATCACTAGTGTCATTTTAGAGACAAAAAACAGGGGCAAGAAAGCTCACTAATTCACACAAATTCAAAAAGCTGGTAAGTAGTGAAGAAACCAAGCACTGCAGGTTCCAATGCTCATTTCACAATACCTATTTCTCAGAAATACTAAAAAAAACAAGCAAGTTAAGACTTGACCACTGGCTAGGCAAAACATTTTACTACACCCTTTCCCCTCCTTACTTCATTTTGATTTTGTTCAGTTTTAACATGAGCAGTGTTTAGTAGACAACTTTAGAAAACTTCCAGCAAGCTGAGGTAGATGGCCTATTTACAGGAAACCTCCCAAGAGTGGATTAGTGGACAGTGTAAGAAAAAACAGAAAGACCAAAATAGTGATTGAGCCTTAAATACAAAAGAAAAGGGTTGGGGGAGGTAACCATACTCACATCCTTTCAATGGCCCGTTTTCAAAAGCAGTAACAAATACGAAGCCAAGTTTACTTGCTCACTTGATTGCATGCTTCCACTGGGAATATGATGAGGAAAACTCACAAGGTCTCTGCCATGTGAACAATTTATATACTGGTGTTCTGAGGGAAACTGAGTGAAGAGACTCTCATTTGCTAAGCACCAGGTACTTTAAAAATAGTATTTGAATTATTGTAATCCCCTCAATCCAACAAGAAAGCTCAAAGATATTATATAATTTTCTCCAGGCTGAATCAAAGCCTACAACCTTTTCACTAGCCCACACACTCTGACAATTCTGAGTACACCCAGCCTATGGGAAACACTGGCTTCCCCAGAGCTGAATATAACATGATTTGTGCTAATATACAGTACTGGCTGAAGATGGCTCTCATTCCCAGGGAAGTCCACTGAAGATTGGCTCAAAATCTGTTCTATTTCACTATCTTTGGAATCCAACACTTCAGGGTTTGTTGATGAAATTAGAAAGATGAAGCTAGCGGAAATATTGGGATCAGTGGCAATCAATGTGGTTTACAAAAACTATTACAGATATAATCTCAGAAATCTACGGAAGAAGAGGTGAGGTGGGAATGAAAATACTGCAAATATGTATAGCAACAGACGAAAAGATTAAATTTAGACAAAAGACACTTGTCTACATAGGGAGTGAACATTTTTTAAGTCCCTTGAGATATCTATTAATCAACCTAGAAGGAAATCATGTATCCAAATAGTTACATAATACCATGGCAATATCTTCAAGAGGGGACGCAAAAAAGGAAGACTAGAAACCTGAGACACAAATGTCTCTCTGATCAAAAGGCACTTACCTCAGACACACTAGGGAGATTTATATCATTTTAAATTTTGTATGTGCTCTCAAAGTTGAAGGGTTTCCTATTAACTGACCAGATAGTGTTGCTGAGTGAATGGAATGTTTATTTATAACTTCCCTAATGAATTCAAGTAATTCCCATTACTATTTCATCTTTCTTTCATTACTGACAACTAAAAGGATAATTGCCACTGCCCTGGTTGGTGCAGCTCAGTGGATTGAGCGGCTGCCTGTGAACTGAAGGGTCGCAGGTTCGATTCCCAGTCAGGGCACATGCCTGGGCTGTGGGACAGGTCCCCAGTTGTGCGGGTGTGAGAGGCAAAGGATCAATGTATCTCTCACACATTGATGTTTCTCTTCCTCTCTTTTTCCCTCCCTCCCCCTCTCTCTAAAAGCAAATAAATACAAAATTTTAAAAAAGATAACTGCCAGTATCATTCTTAGAAAAGGCATATGGAAGAAATGAGCACCATTTACTTCCTAAAAGTAGAATTAAACAGTGATGGTTTATTGTTATATTTGGCTGGCCCATCTGCCACCACCCCACCAAATTTTAAAGGCCTTTTTCAATTCAAGTCAATTGGAAGAAATTTTGAGTTACATCATCATTACCAGGATATTATTTCACAATCTTCCCTTGTTTAAGGACTTGGATTTGGAAGGATTCTCAAAAGTCAGAGTAAGAATAAAAGTTGAAAAAAATATTCACCTAATACTTCATATGGAAATACATATAATTCTAAAAGCTTGTATTCTGCTAAATGAAAAACTAAAGTGTAGAAATTCCACTCCAAAGAACAAAGTTTAAGAAAAATATTTCATAGATTCAAAGAAGTCAACTTTTATCTTCAAATAAGTGGGAAAAGCATGTTTAACAGTTAAACCTGGAAAACAAGTAAAAGTTATAATGAAGTCTGTTTTCTGCCTCTCTCCATTCCCTACATTTCCAATGTCAAAATTCTAAAAAGAAACTTTAAGGAGCGTAAGAGATCTGGACTTGGAATTAGGATGAAAATTAGACTTCATAAAATGAATGTTCAATGAACACCTAGAATTTGTTCAAGGCCCTGAATATACAGCAGTGAACAAGAGATAACAAAACTGCTACTCTCATGCAGCTTACACAGGAAAAATATTAACTTTTCTGGGCGATGATTTGTTTTTATTTTTTAAGATTTTATTTATTTACTTTTAGAGTGAAGGAAAGGGAGAAAGAGAGGTAGAAAAACATCAATGTGAGAGAGATACATCAATTGGTTGCAACTCACATGCGTGCAACTGGGGACCTGGCCTGCAACCCAGGCATGTGCCCTGACCGGGAATCAAACTGGTGACTTTTTGGTTCACAGGCTGGCACTCAATCCACTGAGCCACACCAGCCAGAGCTCAGGGTCATGATTTTAACCTGTAAAATGAGGGAAGTGGATTAGATGTTTTTCAGATTGCATTCCAAAAACACCTGGACTTCCACTTCTATCTTAACCATAACACTTCCGTTGTTTTTTTTTTTTTTTTTAATCGCTTTCGCAGTCAGAACTCCACACCCAATGTCCTTTGGGAAAACAAATGTTTTAAAAGGTTCGATAACTAGTTAAGTGCTCTGTAGGTACCTTTCCAGTGTTACAACTCTTTCTTCTATGATGTTTCATGCTCATACTTCTGATCTATTTGTTTTTCACCGAGTCTGGAATTCCACAAAGATACACATGAAAAGCCAAACTAGTTTATGTAGGACAAAGAAGAAATCACAACACAAATAACTGCTTAACCATTATCTACAGATGCCAATACCAAGTAGCAAAAACTATTTTTTTCTAAGACTAGCAAACAAAACAAAAACAGATTTGATCCTGTTATTCCTCTGGTTAAACTACTTTCTTCCACCAGAAAGAAAACAAAAGTTGACGCTAGTTCTTTATCTTAATTTCAAATTCTGTAGAATAGTATTTAAGGTCTTTCTTCAATCTGGTCCCTTTAAAATATTCCTTTAAACTCAAATGCCTTGGGTTTTCCCTACCAGCCAGCACCACACCATTTTCGCTTCTTGAATGCTAGGTTTCTACACATGCCTTGCACCTTCATATTTCCACATTTTTGTTCATGCTGTAACCTCTCTATGGAGGTAACATTTGCCCTCCTAGCCCTAATCATCAAATCCCTCAAGATCGTAACCAATGCAACTGTCACCAAAATACAGGTCAATTTAGGAGAAAGGCAGAGATTCTGTCCTACCTACTAGGCTAAAATTGAGTTCCCAACTGGTAAACAGGCAAAATTTGAAATGGATTGATTACCTTAATGGAATGATTATATCAACAAAAGAAATCAAGCATCATCTATATTTGACTTCTAAATATACTAACTGATTTGTTCTCACAGATTTAACACCCCAATTACAATTAATATCCTGGCATCCTCTGAGCATTCATAAAATTTGTAAGGCTACAATAAATATTTGCCGCTTAAAAAATGTTCATTAATTATTAGCCAAGACAATAATGCATATTCACAAAATCAAGAAAAGACAATTCTTAGATCACATGGGTTTACAATATTCTAAAAGACTTGGGATCTCTTCTTAAATTATCATGTTTCAGTTCCTTCATACGCAAAGCTATTTTAAAAACAAAAACAAGAATTTACATCGTTTACAAGAAAAAAACCCTCACAAATATTTTTATGCATGTTCCAGATAGCAGTACAAAACCTACAACACTATTCACATTCAAACCCATTAAACAACAACTAATGGAGGTAAAGTATGCAATATGGATAAGTATGGCTGACCCAAAAGATATTAAGGCTAAGCCATCATTTTTGAGTTATGAAAAAAATTCAACCTCTAGTTCCCAGGATAATCGACACACTTCACGTTTGAAAAGCATCTGATATAAAAAAATTAGATGTTGGTTGAACTGATTTATAAAGCCCAGCAAATTTTCACTAACAACTCAGATAAAATAGGTCGGTTCTACAATTCTTTGAAGAGTACCAGTGTCGCTTTGTTCTCTTACAAACACTGGACAGATATCTTTCTAAAGTTTTCCGTCAATTACTTTGAAGGATTCTCTTCTGAAATATTACCAAGCCTATAAAGAGAGTCCCGCCTTTCCCTGCCCCATCCGTGAACATTCCACATCTCCAAACTAGGAAATGGGTATCCTAGACACGACCATTCTTCACTTGAAACTACTGCACACTCACCGCCTACGACCTCAGTGTGAAAGAGGCTTTCACGTTGCTTTGGCTGCCGCCCGTAAGAAGGCCTGGCCTCAAAGCAGGGCCAACTCGAGCACGTTTTTTGTATTTCCGAACGTGAAACTGGGCGGCACGGGGGGGGGGGGGGTGGGCGGGGGAGCCCACCCAATCTAAAGGCATTCGTTTAAACCCGTTTGACACCTGCTCGCTTTCAAACACGTCGACGAGCGAACTCCAACCTCCGGAGCAGCAGCCGCAGCAGCAACGACTGATCTACAGGCCAAAGTGGGTCAGGGTTACAGTTACACTTAGGCTGCATATTTACACCCTTTTGTCCACCAACTTGACTGCAGCTCCTTTCAAGGCAGCATGCTCGCCAGGCCGCAGAAATCAGAGTTTTCCTGAGTCGGGAAGGGCATAGTCCTCCTAGCTTGGTGGCCACCCCAGAACTCCCCAGACCGCGCACTCCGCGGCCTCCGCTCCCGACCCGATCTCTCCGCGCAGGAGTAGCTCTAGGCAACTCGCTGTGCCCGAGCAGGATTGAAGGAATGGTGGCCCGCACCAAGCAACTCCAGGCCCCCATCGGTTTCGGGCCTAGGGTTACATTACGTAAACCGTCCCGGCCCCGGCTTTCCAGGGCGGCCCCTCCCCCGCGCAGGGCGCCCCTCCTCACGCTGGTCCCCGCCCCGTGCCCCCGACTGGCCGGACCGCGACGCCCCGGCCCGCCCAGCCCCGGGCGATGGATGCGGCCGCGCAGGCCGCCCAGCCCGCCTAGGCCCCGCGCCCCGCAGCACCACCTGCCTCACCGTTCTGCTGGTGCGGCGCCGGGCCCGCGCCCGGGCCGGCGGCAGCTCCTAAGGCGGCGGCTCCCCCAAGCTTGGGCTGGATGCGGGCGCTGGCGGCGGGATGAGGGGACCCGGCGGGGGCCGACATGACGGCGCTGCTGGCGGCGGCTGCGGCGGTTCCGCTGCTACGGGGTGGGCGGAGGGAAGGGAAGGCGGGGCCGGAGAGGCGAGAGGAAGGGGAAGGAACGTGCCGGCGTCACCGTGTGAGTCACCCAGGACAGCGGCTAGGGGTCCTGCTCCGCCGCCAAGATCAGCTGGCCACCGCGGCGCGGCGAAGCTGGCCCACCACTCCCTGTCCAAGCCCCAAACCACGGAACTCCCACACCCGGGGACTCCCCGTGGGCTCTGCCAGAGCCCTGTCGCCGCCACGCCCCCTGCAGGCCAGAAGTCCGTGAGCCCACGCTCGAGGCAGGGCCGGGCCTCGGCCTCACTAGCAGCCCCGGGACAGGAGGGATGGAGCTGGGTAGAACCAGAGGACTTGGGGCTGGCTATATCCGGGGGCGGAGGCCGGCTGCGGGGTGACATCCGGAACCCAGGCCAGGCTAACCCCACCCACCCTTACTCCACAGAGCTACCCTGGTTTTGATAAACACAAATCTCAATCAGAACAGCATTGTTCAAAACTTTTCCCACTGACTTAACTCTAGGGAAAGGAAAGGGAAAAATGGAGTAGGGAAACTAGAAGACAAAGTGATCTTCCTCATGATTTTTGTCAAGGATTGGCTCATTGGTTTGCTCTTCAGAAGACGTAAAATTTAAAGCCAGAACTCGGTTTGCTTTGCCTACGCTAGTGAAATCTTTGACTCTCTGGCCAGTCCTGATGCTAACTGGCAAGCAACCTCTGGACTACAATTACCCAAGTGGTTTTGCAGTCTTGGAATCTTGGAGAGTGCCATCATTATTCTGAGAAATGAGATTGCTCAGAAACATCGCATTCAGAATGGGATCTAGCAAAGTGATACTTCTGAAATGATAAGTCTGAATAACCAAATGTTTATGCAAAACACAAAGTGTGTTGATCATCTTAGAATAATGCAAAGCTTCCTTTTGGTTGAATTACTAAGGGATTTCAGTGGTTGGAAAACTTTTGAGTTTTAGGATTTCAACACTATATCATGCTCCATATATACAGAAAGAGTAGGCCCTTTCCCACAGGCTTTCCAGATTCACAGAAACCTAAGCCTGTATGAACCAAAGACCACACTCTGCTTCATCAAGATTACACAATTACAAATTTCAACACTTTCCAGGAGTCCTTTGAACAAATGGTTCAGGAAAAAAGCTCTGGACTAAGGGCTACCATTATGTGCATAAGGGAGTGCCTAGACAATTGCTTTTCTGCCCCTAGAATGTATCCTCCTGAGTGTAAGAAACCCATTTTAATGAGAGGTGTGTGGAGGGAAGGTGAACCTCCCATCTCTTTTGGAGAGACTCCTAAAGAGAAGGACTGAGGCAGTATTAACAGATCTGCCCCACAATCTTTATCACCTTAACTGCTTCCACTAGTCCACTAGTTGGCCCTAGTATTTTTCTAGCATGTTTATAGAAATCTTTTGCATGACAGATCCCACAACCTTTATGAAAATGTTATTTCACTCCATTGCTTTACGTTCCATGACTACCATTAGTGAAGAAAAAGAGGAAATGGATGAAGGGTTGAAAGCTTACATACCGGGCACTGTGCTAGTCACTTTAGGTAATGTTTTTTTCCCCATTTAGCCCTCACAATAACTCTGGGTTTGTTTTTTTTTTTTTCTTACCTCCATTTTACCAGTGAGGAAACTAAGACTTATAGAGTTCAAGTAATCTTAGTAAAAACCATGAACCTGTAATAGCAGAACCGGAGATCAAAGCAAGCTCTGTTTAGCTCCAAAACCGTTGCTCTATTCATTGCAAGCTATAGTGGGTTAATTTACATGATGTACTATTTTGCTTCAAAGGATTTTCAGTTTTACATAGTTAGAACATGATCCAGCATTCTTTAGAATGGTGGATCTCAGTGTGTTTGAAATGCAAATTCTCAGGTGCCACCCCAGATCTACTGAACACTGCAGGTAGGACACCACAGCTCTCCAGAGGATTCTGATCCACAGGAAAATTTGAGAACCATGGCTTTTGAATAGCAAAGTTAAGCTCAGTTGGTTCTTTCTTTATTATTTTTTTAAATATTGGAACATGATGGTCCTTTTCTTCAGGACATCTCTCCAATCTTTTGCCAGTCATTGAAAGTGATGGTTTGTGGATGTGTGATTAAAGTACCAGCAATGTCAAATATGATCGTTCCTATGTCAGTTCTGATTGACAGGCAGTGTTGAGGCAAATGCCAAGGCCAAATCTATGTTCAATGGGAAAGAGTGTAATCTTTGAAATTAATTCCTGCCACAGGTGCAGGAAGGACATTCTTCTGTGTCAAATTGTGACACTATGCCACTATGTCACCCCAACTTAGGACACATATTCTCTATAACTTAAGTTGTGGAAGACTTAGACAACTGAACACCCATCTCTATCTCAAAAAATGATAGTCCAATTCTTATTCTGTTGTAACCTTGCTTTACATCTTTCTCAGCCAGTTTTTAAATTACCTAGTTTTTAAGTCATGTTTGACCTTTTATTTTTCAAGTTTAACATAGTTATTAATTGGTGTAAACCCCAACACAATAACCAACATGATTTCCTGCATTTGGAGGAGAACTATATCCTAGTAAAGTGGAAAATTGTGCGAATGTCTTCTGGAAGCCCTCATTCCAAGCAGCTTGATGATGAAACATTGCCTTTAAAAGTTTGGACCTTCTGCCCTGGCTGGTGTAGCTCAGTGGATTGAGCGCGGGCCTGCGAACTGAAGGATCGCGGTTCGATTCCCAGTCAGGGCACATGCCTGGGTTGCCAGGCCAGTTCCCGTCAGGGGACATACAAGAGGCAACCGCACATTGATGTTTCTCTCCCTCTCTCCTTCCCTTCCCCTCTAAAGATAAATAAATAAAATCTAAAAAAAAATAAATAAATAAATAAAAGTTTGGACCTTCTTTTTTCAGTTTGCTGTAATCTACATTCACTGAGTAGAACTTATATTGATCATTGGGACCCAGTTTGTTCCAGGGTTCTGGTTTATTCTCTGTCCCAACAGACATCTGTATTGAATAATGCCAGGTGTAAGAACAGAGCACTGCCCTAGTACCTCCAGCTCCAATAAATACAAAGAGGAGGATCACGCCTGGATACTTCTTGGCTTGACTGAAGATCTGGCGAAGGACGACTGCAGCAGAGGGCTCAGAAGCAGAGAAACACCAAACTGCAGGGCCTGGTGTAGGTAGCCGGTGCACGTGGGGTGAGCGGATGCCCAGTCACCCAGGACCTCCTACCTGAAAGGACCCATGGCGCAGAGTGGACTCGTGGTAGCCGTAACAGTGCTGCTTTGCCCAGCGACTCACATGTCTGCTCTAACCTGACCAGACCTTCAGTGTTCCACTCCAAGGGAAACATTCTTGTTCTTGTGCAATGTGTATATCCAATGAGTAATTTTTTGTGCCAACACTTGTATTGGCTAGACGAACACTTTCTCAGGAGGCCATGCGTTGAGACATGGTGGTGGGTAGTCCTCTCCACGCATCTGCCAGCCAGGTATTGTGGAGATGCTTGGGGCACGTGTGTCCTGGGCACACCCACCCGTGCAGACTGCTGGTGAGGGAGCAGAGCTGCGCCTGTGCTTTCAACCTTTGTTGCACCTCATATCTTTTATTGGCATTCCCTACTAGATGTCCCTCTCCCAATGAGAAGAAATAATTTTCTTCTTTGATCTCCTTTATCCAATCTACTTACACATTGCACTTTTAGTAGGCCAGGCGTTAGGGTTAGGACAATAAATGAGATAGCTGTTCCCAAAGATCCTGTGAGGATACATTTCCGTGTCTTTCTTATATTTGTTTTTCTTGATTTTTATTTCTACAAACTTGCTAATTATTTTTTTTTCTATTCCTTGTGAATCTTTGATTTTTCAATGAGGCATTCTAAGTTGAGTTTCACCATTTACATTATGATGGGAAGAAATAATTTGATCACTTATATTGATGTTTTTTAACTGTTAAGTCTCAATTGTCTATGACACAACTAAGATCCTAAAAAAAAAGAAAGAAAGAATGGGATTATTAGGCAAATAGTTACCACATAGCCAACCTATGCACAATGATACATGCACTTACAGGACATTATCTAAAGTTCTCACAATATTTGGCTGTTATTTTAAATATACTGTAATTTCCTTAGTCATCCACTTACACAGCTCACAGCAGGTTAGAAGTACATCACAATGCAGGGGAAGAAAACGCTGTTGATGTAAACACTTTGAAAGCCATAGTCATTATCAGTTAGCAGAATAAGTACAAGAAAGAAAAGAAAATTGGAAAAATGGAAGAACTGAAAATGCACAGTAGTCTGAAGCAATCAAGTTGAAGAACCTTATGTATTCCACTGAGAATATGATAAACAGGTCAAAAGTCCCTCCCCTCTTAGAATTTCTAACCTGGTATTTGAAGGGAATTGAGTGAAGGGAATGCATATTTACTGAGCACCAATTACAGGGTGGCAAAAATAGATTTATAGTTGTAAGCAAAACGGAGTTTATTCTTGCTTTATTATTTATTAATTATTGTATTCTTTTCCATACAAACAATATACAGATATGTGTAGCTTTGGCCCTTAATTACGAAGAGAAACTAAATTATGCTCTGCACTCTGTTTTCAGAAGATAGCAGGGCTGTACAACCTATTTTTTGAAACTTAGACACTTTTACATATGAATAGTTTAGGTTCCGAAAGCTCCGTTGTTTACAAGTCCCAACATTCATGCGTCCAGAGTAAGTCAAAATTACCTTTCTAGGCCACATCTGCATTTCCACCAAACAGAAAAATAAACCAGTTTTCTGCAGTTTTAAAACCAAGCTTACTCTTTTTTTTTTTTTTTTTTTTGCTGCTATAAGTTGTAAAGGGGTGCCTCTCAAACTTTAATGTGCATATGAATCACTTGAATGTCTTATTAAAATACAGATTCTGATTTCATAGGTTTGGAAAGGCCTGGGATTCTGTATTTCTGACAAACTTCCAGATGATGCTGCTGCTTCTGGTCCATGGACCAAACTCTGAGTAGCAAGGGTCCCAACGGCATATTTTTATTTATATATGAAAGTCTATTGAGAAAGAAGTTCCCCTACTTGATGATCGTAAGGGTGATGCGAACACTGGCCGCAGTGTCCACAGCATTATGGATGAGGTGAGATACATTCACACGGACTACTGAGTCCTATGGAGGAAAAGGGACAGCTAGACTTCTCTCTCAAAGGGAGAGCAAGCCTCAAAGTGACTTGGCCACCCTTTTAAGAGGAGAGCGCCCTGACCCTTGCCTTGAGAAGCTTTTATTGGATTCAATTTGCATAGGAATACAGGGTGTATACGTAAAGCTCATTAATCATTATCAGGCAGTAAGGATCAAACAATAGATAACATACCAAGAACTCTGAGCGCCTATTTAGAGTCACGGTCAGATGTTGGGAACTGCCCTGCCTGGTTTCAGCAGTTGTAACACCCCCCATGACTAAGGCTGAGTGAGCCACCTTAGGACTGTAAGCCACTAAGGAGACAAAGCTTATCTCCCTGGCAGGAGCACCCCTTCTCCTTCATCCATAACTGGCCCCCAGTGCTTAGTCAGTTAGCCAATGACGGGTAAGATTCCCTCAAGGGACGAGTCGCCTAAGACAGGCAGGATCATGTGGAAGGCCCTCAAGGAAGGACTTGGGGGGCCACAGCAAAAGGGAGTGATGGACCCTTGCCCCCCGGCTATTCTGACATAGCCCAAATCCCCATTTCCATATGGGAGATGTCTTTCATAAACTTGCTTCCTGGCTCTGATCCACTTAAGTCTGAAACTATGACGGAGGGTGGTGCAGCTCTGTGCTGGCTAGGGTGGGCTCCCTGGATGATAGGGCATAAGAAAGAATTCATCAAGTCCTGTGAAACCTGCTTTGCTAAGAGTACTCTCATTTAAATGATAAGGGTCCGAGCAGGAAATGAGTTTGTCTCCCAAAGTTTTGTAACCCCTTAGCTGACAGACCCTGTCTCAGATTAAGCCCTGAGTTCTTTGAAATGTTATCTATTGTTTGACCCTTGCCACCTGACAATGATTGATGAGCTTTACCTGTATTTCTGTGTAAAATGAACCTAATAAAAGCCATTGAGGAAGGGGCTCTTGGCCCTTCTCCTTTGAGAGATCGGCCACCTCCCCAAGCAGATCATGTCTTGGTAGTCTTATTCTCATCCCTGGTGGACAGGCGGGGCCCTGAGGGCAGAGCCCAACCACAGTCAGATAGCTAAATGGCCATAAAACTTTGGGGAACAAACTCACTTCCTGCTTGGACCCTTATCATTTAATTGAGAGCATTCTAAACAAAGCAGGTTTTACAAGGCTTTATATATACTTTCTTAGGCCTGATTACCTTAGGGAACTGCCCTTTCCAGCACAGGGCTGCACCCACCACCGGCATTGTTTCAGGCTTAAGTCAGGCAGGGGAAGTAAGGCAGCCAAGAGACTAGGAGACTTCTCACAGACAGAATGAGAACTCAGGCTGTGTCAAAGCTGAGGGGTGAGGGTCCATCACCCCTTTTCTGTAGCCCTAAGTCCTTCCCTGGGATCACGCCTGTCTTAGGTCGTCCCTCCCTTGAGGAATCTTACCCATCATTGGCTAAGCGATCAAGCATTGGGGGCCAGGCCGGGTGAAGTAAAAGGAGCAGAAGTGGTGCCCCTGCCAGGGGGATAAGCTTTGCCTCCTTAGTGGCTTATGGTCTGAAGGTCACTCACTCAGCCTTAGCCATGAGGGGTTATAGCTCCTGAAACCAGGCAGGGCAGTTCCCAATGTAAGGAGCCTCTTAGTTGCTGCAGTGTATTTCCAAAATGCACCACCGCTCCTGTTGATGTGGTACAGATTAAAATGGGCCTGGCATTGCCCTAGCTTGCTACAGTAGGAGTACTTTCTTAGGGCTTTGAGATACTGAACCACCTCCTAATGTGTTAATGGGAGGTAGATATTGACACTGGTCATCTTGACACATTCAGAAGTGTTTCTGTTTTGTGAATTACTTTTACTGATTACTGTTTGTTGTAGAAAAATGGTATATTAGCTTGGGCTGCCAAAACAAAATATCACAGACAGGGAGGCTTAAACAACATTTATTTCTCACAGTTCTGGATACTGGAAGTTCAAAATCAGGATGCCGGCATTGGTCAGGTTCTGGAGAGAGCTGTCTCCCTGGCTTGCAGATGACTGCCTTCTCACTATGTTATCACATGGTAGGGAGTGATGGATCTCTGTCTGGTGTCTCTTCTTGTAAGGTCTGTCAGACCAAGGCTCCACTCGTACAACCTCTTTTAACCTCAATTAGCTCCTTAAAGGCCTCATGTCCAATATAGTCAGATGGGGAATCAGGGCTTCATATGAAATTTGGGGGTAACACATCTCAGTCCATTGTAAATGGCATTTCCTCAATGACATGATTTATTTTTTATGCTTTAAAACTGTTTCTACTTTCAAGTGGTTTTTCCCATTTCACTGTGTATTTATGAGTTTCCATTTTTAAATCACTGCTTTTATCATCATCCTCAAATCCTTCATACTCAAAATATCTTCAAAATTCTTACTGTTCTTGCCTAACATAAATGTTTGGATTAATAATTATAAATACATTTTAAAGCCCTGGCTTGTGTGGCCCATTGGATTGAGCCCTGGCCTAGAAACCAAATGGTCACCAGTTCAGTTCCCATTCAGAGCACACGCCTGGGTTGTGGGCCAGGTACCTGGTCGGGTGTGTGTGAGACAACTGACAGATGTTTCTCTCCCTCTCTTTCTCCTTCCATTCCTCTCTCTCCATAAATAAATAAATAAAATCTTAAAAAAAACTAATAAAAATACATTTTTAAAATGTAAACCTATTATAGGTTCCAAATTAATTTAAAAAATGACCTAGATCAGAATTTCCCAATCAAGATACCAGGGCACATTGTGGGCTGAAGTGCATTAAAACATATGTCAAAATATCAGTTCTCCTCAGACCTGGGGACAGCCATGGTGCCCTTTGGGTGACTCCCAGGCTGGTCTTCTTCAGCCACTGCAGCCTTGTTTACTCACCCCACAAAAATTCTCTCACTTTCTAGCTGTGCCAAAAATGGCACAAAGAGCTGGAAAGCACTAATTTACACTAACGTTTCCGTGTACAATCTTCAGTGCCATCTGTTGGAGGCAGGTGAAGTTTACACACTGTTGATCCATATCAAATTTATTTTTAATTATGAAACTGTGTAAGTTAAAATATCCTAAGAATGGAGTGTTTCTGTGCTATAGAGAATTTAGTTACATATATATATGTATATATTAAACTAGTTGAGGACAACCTTTAAGTACATGGAAAAAAATCAGTTGTGTGAAACACAATTCTCTTTTCAAAAAATGCCAAATCAAAAAAATATTGAACGTACAAATTCAGTTAGAGAGGATACACTTTTAAAAACCACTGTCATGGCAAGATGTTTAAATATTTTGTCATGTAAAAAATGTCAAGGCATTGTTGGGGGAAGTTGGACTACAGAAGATCATGGGAAAATGACAAACTTCCTAAAGTATTTGAATGCGGGTCTCTGAAGAATGGTAAGTATGTCATTTCAGATGGCAGAACAAGGACATGTGATTGAATTTTGATACATGAGATATATATAAACAGGAGTGGGAATCCTAGAAAAGGTATCCCCACATTGAGAAAGAAGCTCAACTTCCTGCACTTTAAGCTTTCTCCCAAACCAAGATTCCAAACCTGTCATTCTGTTTGCCATTGGGATTTCATTTAGCTCAGCATTTTCAGTAATTACAAAAACCTCTATTACTATCTTTAAAGTCCTCAAAGGTATACCCAACTATAATCCCATATAATTATCTCTGTTATGGGCTGAATTATGTCCTCTTACAATTCATATGTGAAAACCCTACCCCCTAATACTTCATAATGTGACTATATTTGGAGATAAGGCCTTTGAAGAGATAATTAAGGTAAAATGAGGTCAGATGAGTGGACCCTAATCCAATATGCTTGCTGTCCTTATAAGAAGAGGATATTAGGACACAGACGTGTACATGTAGGGAAAGCCATGTGAGGACACAGTCAGGGGCAGCCATCCTCAAGCCAAGGAGGGAGGTCTCAGAAGAAAGCAAGCCTGATGTAACCTTGATCTTGGACTTCTAGCCTCTGTAACTGAGAAAATAAATTTCTATTGTTTATGCCACCCAGTCTGTAGTATTCAGTTATGCAGTCCCAGCGAACGAATAAATTGCCCTTCCTGTGCGATCCTTACTTTCCTCAAGGATTGAAGTAGATATTTTTGGTTTATAATCTAATTAAAAAATATTTTCTCTTGTAAAAACTTCTGCACTAATGAAAAGTAGTATTATCAAAGATTCCTGCCCACAGTTGCTGTGTACTTGATTTGCTAATATTTTGTTGAGGATTTCTGCATCCATATTCATCAGATATATTGGCCTGTAACTTTAATTTTTTTTGTGTTGTCTATGCAAGGTTTTGGTACCAGGATAATGTTGGGCTTGTAAAATGAGTTAGGAAGTATTTCCTCTTCTTCATTTTATAGTCAAGCCTTGGTTCTGGAATATCTCCCATATCAAACAACTTGATTCCCAGCCAAGCTGTTCATGGAAAAAATGACCCAGTCCTCAAACAAAACTTCAGTTCTCATCCTGACCACTCTTTCATGCTGACACCTGTACAATCAGTCCCACGTCTCTCAGGCGTCATTTGGTTTTTGAACAAATCACTTCTCGAACAGCCTTCTAGAATGAATTAAATTCTAGCAAGTTTCTACTGATTTTGAAGAGTTTGTGATACTGTCTTCTTTGAATATTTGATAGAATTCACCAGTAAAGCCATCTGATCCTGGCCTTTTGTTTTTTGGAAGGTTTTTGATTGCTGTTTCAATATCCTACTATTGATTTGTCTATTTATGTTTTCCAATTTCTTCATGATTCAGTCTAGAAAAATTGCATATTTCTAAGAATTTGTCTGTTGCTTCCAGATTATCCCATTTGATGTCATATAGCCTTTCACAGTATTCTTGTATAATCCTTTGTATTCTGTGGTGTCCATTGTAACTCCTGCTCTTTCATTTCTGATTTTATTTGTAGTCTCATTATCTTTGAATGAGACTCCCGCAGAAACTGAACCCCATGGTACCCAGTGGTTGTTTGTACAAACTTAATTCAAAAGGCATTTCTAGGCCTAGCTCTTCTTATTTCCTAGGTCTCGATTTGTGATATATGAGTGAAGTAGGGATTTCTTGTCTACTTTCCAAGACAAAAAGAGATCTTAGTTTGTTTTCCATGGAATTCCAATGGAGTTATAAGATGTATAGCTAAAACCAGGTATATAATCCTTGTATTTTCTCTATAAGATAGGGCAGAGAAAGCAGGTCTGGCATCTTCATTTTCACCTTGACCAAAATTTGGAAAAATACGTGTGTTCAGACACCGCGTGAGCTTAGGTAACATTTGTTTTTTGTGTGAATGTGTATTGTATGTGTGTATTATGTTGTTGTAACCAGGAAACAAGGCTAAACCAACAAAAATTGTAATGGCTGCAGTTACGTGTGTTTTTATAGGCACAAAATATAGAGATTTTGGTAGTTTCTGCATGTATATAAACAATAGTCATAGACATAATTTTGTTCCATGATGATTCGGCATAAATGATGAGAACAGTACACAAATCACTACAATTCAGTCACATATTTACTTTCAAAGTAAAGTAAAAGCTGGAGGTAAAAACAATTGTTGACATTTTGAATACCTATTACATGGCAAGCATTGTTTTGAGTAAGTTAATACATTATTTCCATAAAAGAATAGAATTTTTTTAAATGTATGCATGAGAAATCAGAAACTCCAAAAGATCAAGATCAAAATTATCTCAATAATTTAGGGAGTGGGCTGAGAAGTGGAAGGTGTCATAGAGAAAGAGAGGGTTGCCGGTAGGAGTCCAGTAGCCAGGTGCAAAGGTAGAAAGCTGATCCAGTTACCAACAGCTGACCATGTCCGGTGAGAGGACTTTCTCTTGTACCTCTTCATTGGGTATGAAACAGTATGGGTTTTCAAGCATGTTGAGGAATTTTGCTTTCTATTCCCTGCCCAGGCAAGAAACTTCACTAAACAGATTACTGAGAACTTCTTTTACTTTATTTATTTTTAAAAGATTTTATTTATTTATTTTTAGAGAGAGGGGCAAGGAGGGAGAAAAAGGGAAAGAAACATTGATACATGGTTGCCTTTGGCATACCCCTTGCTGGGGACCTGACCGCACAACCCAGGCATGTGCCCTGACTGGGAATGGAACCAGCAACCTTTTGCTTCACAGGCAGGCACTTAATCCACTGAGCCACACCAGCCAGGGGGCTAAGAACTTTTAAAAATATCTTAGCTTTACCCAGACAGTGGTGTTCAGAGCCATTTTGTTCCATCCAAAGAATCACCAGGTGCAGCACGCCCTGTGGCTTTGCCTCCGCCCCCCCACCTCACCCCCGCCTCCCCGTCTTCCCCCAGGTGCATCGTTAGCTTTGCCTTTCTCTCTCTCCTGAGCTCCAAGGGCCCTTCTTTTGCTTGTAACTTATTTCCTGAGCATACACAGCCCAGCTGGCTCACTTCTGTTGTACTACTTCTGTTCTAAATAAACTATCTCTTATAATTTGGAGAGGGCAGGGAGGGATCACCAGAAAATGAAATCTAGTTAGATTACTAAAAACACTTTGTTATTAACATATCTTTCAAAAAAATTTTTAATTGGGCTTTTTAAAAAGTCCAATTTCTGAGACTCTAAACAGCCCCAGATTAGAAAATCCCACCTCCCCCATCTCTCTTGACTAATTTTTCTCCTCGCGCTGGTAGGGAGTGTCAGCGGGCTTTCACTGCCATCTCGTGGACGCTGGCTGTGCTCTGACTTGAGAAGACCACGTGGGGCATGGAGAGGAGTGTGTTTAAGAAGAGTTTAATAGTCATGCGATTAATCTGAGAGGAATGCATGGGAATTTAAAAACTAAATGGATAAAGAATAGCTTATTTCTTGATAATTAGAAAGGAAAAACTATTAGGTGTTAGATATAGAACCAAAGTAATTAAAATATTTCTTTTTTTTAAATTTTTATTTTAATTGTTGATCTTGTACAGTTTTCTGTCTTTTATTCTCACCTGAACCCACCACCCTAGCCTTCCCCTCTTCCCTCCCATTTCCACCCCCCGCATAGTTTTTGTCCATGTGTCCTTTATACTTGTTCCTTCCCCTTTTCCCCTGAAATTTCCTCCCCTCTCCCCTCTGGTGACTTTCAGCCTTTTCTCAATTTCTGTGTCTTTGGTTATATTATGCTTGTTTGTTTGTTTTGTTGATTAGCTTCCTGTTAAAGGTGAGATCATATGGTATTTGTCTTTCACTGCCTGGTTTACTTCGCTTAACATGATGCTCTCAAGTTCCATCCATGCAGTTGCAAAGGGTATGAGCTCCTTCTTTCTTTCTGCTGCATAGAATTCCATTGTGTAAATGTAATTAAAATATTTCTTAACTAATTTTGCTACAGTCCTTCAACTTTACATCCCTGTTGACGTAAGAAATGTCGAGACCCCTAGAGAATTTTTATGAGTTTATTTGAGCTAAACGGACTACATATGCCAGGAAGCAAGATCTCCAACACTCTGGAAAATAAGTTGTGCAGCTGCTTTTATGCATGTGAGATTATGGAGGGAATGTAAGAAAGATCACATGAAGTTGGGAGGAAGCAACATGGGGATGGGGTTACAGGATAGGTAAGATTATGTGCTCTCTGAAGGGGTCTGAAAGGGTGCATTGTTAACCCAGATACCCAGAAACGGTGGGCAGAGGGAGCTTAAGGCAAAGATAAGTGTTTTAGTGAAAAAAAGACATATGCTTGGGGCATGCCTACCCACCAGGACCCGCCCAGTTAGGCATTTATGATCCCATCACCCTGTGCAGTTACTTTCCATAGAACCCCTTTTCTCGTCCACATTCTGTAGTACCTAACACTTCAAAAACAATTCCACCACAATGTGCCAGCTTAAATAAAGATGTGTATCTAGCATTCTCATTTGAGAGGACAGGAAGTTCTGTATCTACATCCATTTTTTATTTCTATAATCCCACTTCTCCTATACCTAAAATTTCAATATTAAGGGTTTACTTTTTCTGGTAAGATTATCCTATGTGCCTTAATTGCAAAATACTTTATGGATATAACACATCATCGGTGTTGAGGCAGAAGTGTGGCTGGGGGTTGGGGTTAGACAGAAGACAAGCAGTCCGTAGTGCTGGTCACTAAGTAGTCCTAACACTGCCTTTCAGCACATGGTTAGATCGGCCATGGGACCCTTTCTGGCCAATGAGTTGTGAGTTTAGATTGTAACAGCTCACATGACTCTAGAAAGGTAGTTAACTATTGACAATAGGCAGCAGGGTAGATCAGAACATTTAAGTTTTTTGTTGTTGTTGCTGATTTCCTTTGTCATTTTTCCATTAGTAAAGCAAATGAGACATTAAATATACAGATTGCTCAATGTCATCTTCTCCTATAATAAATACATGACAAGTGGCATGAGATGTGATAGAATATAATGAAATTCATTCTTTTCATGCCAAAACACACTTAACTACAAAAATAAGTGCAGCCTTTCTTTTTTTTTTAAATATTTTATTTATCTATTTTTATTATTTATTTATCTTTAGAGGGGAAGGGAAGGAGAGAGGGAGAGAAACATCAATGTGCGGTTGCCTCTTGTATGTCCCCTGCCGGGAACTGGCCTGGCAACCCAGGCATGTGCCCTGACTGGGAATCGAACCGCGATCCTTTGGTTCGCAGGCCTGCGCTCAATCCACTGAGCTACACCAGCCAGGGCTAAGTGCAGCCTTTCAAAGCAGTCAATTTGGGTGATGATATTCAGCTGGTACATAAAACACACTAGGAATCCTGAGCCTCCATTTGTCCCCAGACCCAGTACCTTCACCTGCTGGCCAAATTTCACCCTTTGACAAGCTACCACTGAGCAAGATTGGAGCTGCCAAAGGAGCCCAGACCCATAAATGGTCATAGCTGATGCAATTAGATATGAGTTCTAGGCCCTTCTTGTCTGCCAAGTTGCATCAAACCTGATACTACCCTACATACATTGTGTCACTGACTATCAAACTTAGGGCCAGCCCTACAGTTGTATGGGATACCCCCTCTCCACCTAATCCCCCACCCCCTGCCACTGACCTGGTTTCCTCCTGGGTGGCTTGGTGTAGTGGATAATGTATTAGCCTCCTTCTGTCTAGTTCCATTTAGTTTCCTTTCCTTCTTAACCTCTGGTCCCTACTCCCCACCCCATATTTACAGGGATGTCTCTTAGCTATACTTTTGCTGTGTGACCCTCCAGTTGATTGAACAAGGAGTAGGCACTCAACACAAACTGGATAAATCAGAGTCCCTTCACTCTCAGTTTGGGATTGAATAACATAATCCAGTCTCAGTGTGGAATCTTTCTTGAATGGAGGAGGTGTAAATTCTGGAGCTGCAGGAGGCCATCTTCACCCTTAGGGAATGCCTATCAACAGCATTTCCCTCCTATGCCTTGTAATGCCATCATTGTTATGAGTGAAGAAAAGAAGAAAGAGAATGAAGGAAAGAATGGAAGATCATGGTGAGCGGGAAGACCGAAGCAGAGAGGAAGTAGAAAACAGTGATACAAGCTGTTCCTGCAAGAGACTGAGTGCCTGAGTCTAACCCATTCTAGAGTTTTAACCACAGTCTAACTCCTTATAGTAAGAAACACTTCTGTTTTCTATTTAAGCTAATTTGTTTCTTGCAGCCAAATGAGTTTAAACCAATATCCCCAAGGCTCCTGCATGCCTTCTGACAAAGTTATGAAAGGAAATGTCTTTGGAACCAGTTCATAAGCCAAAATAAGTTTTACTATATTATCACCAGCTTTTATGAGTTTGGTGGCCTTTAATATAGCAAATATTCAGAATGTCCTTACCTTGTGCAATGCACAGCACTTGTCAAGCATAGGAATGCAAAGATTAGTAAGAGCTAATAGTTTCTTTGGGAGAGGAAACAACATACAAAAATGAGAATAAGTAATCAATTCCATGACAGAAGTATGAGTAAAGTGGTTTGGAATACAGAAAAGAGAGCAATGGACTTAGATTAAAAAAAATTATCAAATGCTGAAATGCTAACAGCATTCTGAGAAATGTGTTCCGATCCGGAGACACAGTGCAGAACAAAACATAATCTCTTTAAGGAGCTCAGGTTTGATCACAAGGGTAAGTGCAAGTACATTTGGCAGTCAAAGGAACCCCTAACTATGTGTTGGGGCCAGGAGTGGAAGGTGGCAGATGTGAGAAGGCATCCAGAAGAGGAAATAGCTAAATTGATTATTGAAAGGTGTAAAACTGTCTGTGGAGGGGCTCCGCCCACAGAGCCCCATCGGTCTGTCAGGGATGAAAATAAAACTACCAACACATGATCTGCTTGGGAAGGAGAGGTGGTCGATCTCTCAAAGGAGAAGAACCAAGAGCCCCTTCCTCATTGGGCTTTTATTGGGTTCATAACACACAGGAACACAAGCTCATCAATCAATGTCTGGTGGCAAGGATCAAATAATGGATAACATTTCAAAGAAATCTGAGGGCTTAATCTGAGTCAGTGTCTGTCAAGAAAGGGGGTTGCAAAAACTTTGGGAGACATATTCATTTCCTCCTTGAACCCTTATCATTTAAATGAGAGCTCTCTTAGCAAAGCAGGTTTCACAGGACTTCAGGAATTCTTTCTTATACCCAATCACCCGGGGAACCACTCTGGCCAGCACAGGGCTGCACCACCCTGTGTCATAGTTTCAGGCTTAAGCGGATTAGAGCCAGGAAGCAAGAGATAAGGAGGACATCTCCCATAAGGAAATGGGGACCCGGGCTATGTCAGAATAGTGGGGGTGGGGTGGGGGTGGGGTGGGCGAGGGTCCATCACCCCCTCTTTGCTGCAGCTCCCCCCCGCCCCCCCCCCGAGTTCTTCCATGAGGGCCTCCCAAGTGATCATGCCTGGTTTGGGTTGCCCCTCCCTTGAGGGGTCTTACCCATCATTGGCTAACTAAGCATTGGGGATCAGAGATGGATGAAGAAGAAGCGGTGCTCCTGCCAGGGAGATAAGCTTTGTCTCCTTAGTAGCTCAGGTCCTCATGACAGAACAGACCCAGATGAAACAGGTCCCCTGGGCTCTTACTCAGCCTAGCCATGGGGTGCAGTTACAACTCCTGAAACCAGGCAGAATGGTTCACAACAACTGTCATTGTTTGCAGATGACATGATGTGTACAAGGAAAACCCCATAGGCTCCACCAAAAAGTACTCAGCCTAATAAATGAATTCAGCAAAACAGTGGGATACAAAGTCCATATTAGGAAATTGAAGGCATTTTGTACACCAACAATGAAATATCAGAAACAGAAGCTAGGAAAAAATCCCATTTACTATAGCAGCAAAAAAACTAAAGTACCTAGGAATAAACTTAACCAAGGAGGTAAAAGACCTGTACTCAGAAAAGTCCACAAGACTGAAGAAAGAAATTAAGGAAGATGCAAATAAATGAAAGCATATACTCTGTTTATTGATTAGAAGAATTAATATTAAAATATTCATACTACCCAAAGCAGTCTATAGATTCAATGCAATCAATATACCCTATCAATATACCAATGACATATTTCACAGATATAGAACAAATATTTCAAAAATTTATATGGAACCATAAATGACTCTGAATAGTTGCAGCAATTTTGAGAAAGAAGAACAAAGTAGGAGGGATCACAATAACTGATTTCAAACTATAATACAAGGCCACTGTAATCAAAACAGTCTGTTACTGGCATAAGAACAGACACATGGATCAATGGAACAGAATAGAGATCCCAGAAATAAACCCATGTCTCTATGGTCAATTGATATTCAACAAAGCGGGCGGGAGCATAAAATGGAGTAAAAATAGCCTCTTCAATAAATGGTGCTGGGAGATCTGGACAGGTATATGCAAAAAAATGAAACCAGACCACCAACTCACACCATACACAAAAATAAACTCAAGATGGATAAAAGACTTAAATATAAGTCATGACATCATAAAAGTCCTGGAGGAGAACATAGGCAGAAAAATGTCAGATATCCCATGCAGCAGTATCTTTGCCAATATGTCTCCTAGGGCAAGGGATATAAAGGAAAGGATAAGCAAATGGGACTACATTAAATTTAAAAGCTTCTGAACCACTAAAGAAAACATCAGCAAAGTGAAAAGATAACCAATGGGAAAATATATTTGTCAATGACAACTTGGACAAAGGTTTGATCTTCAAAATATATAAAGAACTCACATGACTCCCCTTCAGGAAGACAAACAATACAATTAAAAATGGATAAAGGACCTGAACAGACACTTCTCCAAGGAGGACATATAGAGGGCCCAGAGACATATGAAAGGATGCTCAGCATCACTAGCCATCAGAGAGATGCAAGTTACAACCACGATGAGATACCACTTTACACGGGCCAGAGTGGCCATCAAAACCAAATCGACAATCAAGTGCTGGCAATGTTGTGGAGAAAAGAGAACCCTAGTACACTGTTGGTGGGAATGCAGACTGGTATAGCACTGTGGAAAACAGTATGAAATTTCCTCAGAAAACTAGGAACTGCCTGTCGATCCAGCAACCCCATTGCTGGGATCATACCATAGGAATCTTGAAACACCAATTCAAAAGAAACTATGCACCTCAATGTTCATAGCAGTGTTATTTACAATAGCCAAGTGCTAGAAACAGCCTAAGTGTGCCTCAGTTAATGAGTGGATCAAAAAGCTGTGGTATATTTACACAATAGAATACTATGCAGCAGAAAGAAAGAAGGAGCTCCTACCCTTTATAACAGCAAGGATGGAAAAGGAGAATATTATGCTAAGTGAAATAAGCCAGGCAGTGAAAGACAAATGCTGTGTGGTCTCACCTATAAATGGAACCTAATCGACAAAACAAAAAAGTGAACGAAACAGAACCAGAGACATGGAAATAAAGAAGAAACGGACAGTGACCAGAGGGCATGGGGAAGGGGAATAACGGGAAAAGTAGGGGAAAGGTCTAGTCAAGGAACATGTATAAAGGACCCATGGTAACGAACAACAAGGTGGAGACTGACTGAGGGAGGGGGCGGGGTAGGGGAGAGTGATGGGAGAAAATTAGGGCAACCATAACTGAATAACAATACAAAAGAAAAAAACCCAAAAAACTACAACTCAGTTAAAGAAGAGGTGTAAAGGTTAAATGGGATTAGATGGGGATGGGCTAGAAGAAAAAAATCTCATAGGGGAAACTGCAAATATATTGTAAAAATGTGGGACCAAGGCAGTTCTCTTAGTACCATTAGGCATTGGTGCTCAGATTCTGTTATTCTGTTGCTCAGAAAAAACTTTTCTGTTTTTCCTCCTACCTGTTTGGCTCTTTCTGTCTTTTTGGTCCTGAATTCCCTTCCCTTCTCTTTCCTCATTCCCTTGCTAGGAGTGTTGTTCTTTTCTATTAAAAAAAAGATTTTATGTATTTAATTTTAGAGAGAGGGGAATGGAGGGAAAAAGAGAGGGAGAGAAACATCTGTGTTCCAGAGAAACATCTATTGGTTGCCTCTCACACACCCCCAACCGGACCAAGCCCACAACCCAGGCATATGCCCTGGACAGAGAATCGAAAGGGTGAGCTTTTGGTTTGTGGGATGATGCCAAACCCACTGAACTACACTAGTCAGAACATCCTTAGCTAAGAGTGTTTTAACTAACAAGCATGTATCTTGAGACTTGAGCTGAGGTCAGTGCCCTCTGCTACATGTCTCTGTCTCCCAGCAGTGGGCTGCTGTAGCTGGTGTCCCCCAACAGTCCCATTTTCACCAGCAGGCTGAAGGTTCCTGTGGCAGCCACACCTCTCTTTGGAGGTCTGAAAAATAAGCCTTGGTGGGGAGAAGCCTCCTTAAATTTCAGATTGTCCTTCCTTGTTCATTCTCTATTGGCTTTAGAGGTAGTAGTGGCTATGTACATCCCTTAGAATCCTCTTTTATCTCTTTTACTGGTTCACCACATTTTACTACTTAAAATAGTTTCTATTACCCTTTTCTGTTTAAATAAACTGACATGGTTTTTTTTTTTTTTTTTTCCTGTTTGGACCTTGGCTGATATAATGAGGCAGAGGGAGGCGTTGGGATGACTACAAAAAAGCACAATAACATAGAAGAATTAAATGATTTGACTTTGTGAAAATTAAAGACTTCTGGTCTTTGAAGGCACCATTAAGAAAATGAAAGGGCTCCTGACCAGTGTGGCTCAGTTGGTTGGGCATAATCCCGCAAAGTGAAAGGTCACTGGTTTAATTCCTGGTCAGGGCACATGCCTGGGTTGTGGGTTTAGTCACCTGTATGAGAGGCAACCGATCAATGTTTCTCCCCCTCTCCCTTCCTTCCCCTCTCTCTAAAAATAAATAAATAAAATATTTTTAAAAAGAGTATTTAAATAAAAAAGAAAGAAAACGAAAAGACAAGTCAATTGAGTAGAAAATATTTGCAATACCCGGCAAAGGACCTATATACAAAATATGTGAAGTATCTCAAAAATAACAAGATTGTCTGAGTCTGCTAGGGTTGCCATAACAAAATGCTACAGAATTGGAAGCTTAAACAACAGAAATTAATTTTCTCACAGTTCTGGGGACTAGAAGTCCAAGGTCAAAACGTTGGCAGATTTGATTTCTTTTAAGGCCTCTTTCATCGGCTTGCAGATGGCACCTTCTTTCTGTGTCTTCATGTGATCTTTCCACTGTGCACACATGTCCGTGTCCAAAAATCCTCTTTTTGTAAAGACCATGGAGACCCCTGCGCATTGTAGGGTCAAACCATTCTCTCTATTGCAATGGTCATTCTCCTCCTGTTGCAACATTCCTTTTAAGTAAAGTCCCTCCTTACCTATGTCCAGATCTGTTTTTTATTTCTTTCCCACCTACCATGTGTTCAGCAGTGCAGCAATCTAGTAGGAGTTAAGCAGATAAATAGCCAATTACAAACTAGTAAGGAATGCATTACATAGGGCCTGCTGCATAATTTTGGGGACTCAGTGCAAAATAAAAATGCACAACACCTGGTTCAAAAGTGCAAGGAAAAATTGTTATCAAAGGTATTAAAATGTTTCCCTTTTCTCCCATGGTCTCTTTTTGACTTGCTGTGGTATATTTTTTAAATTTAACATCGTTCTAAATAAAGAAAAATTAAAAATTTTAATTATTAGCATACATTTTACCATTTATCTTTATATTGTGCAATATTGGTTTAAATGAACTATAAAGAGCATTTAACTTGTGGGAACACCAAAATTACACAATTTGTCATTTTTAGCTCATACATGTACATATTTTTTCTTAATAGAAGAGTGAAAATGCCCCACAAAACCAACTCAACTGTTTTTCAACTTTGTTTTTCACTTATTTATATATGCAATCCTATCAATACTCTACTTTCAGTTTCCTGATGAATAAGGATGGACCAAAAGGAAAAGGAACTATGGGTCCCCTTATATTTCCCCCTCCTTCTATGTCGTTATGGTATTCTCAGCGTAAGTGACTGCCTAATACCAGGAAACTGCATGAACAAGAAAAGACATGCTAGGGCTCCTTGACTGTTCCTTAGAGGGCCTTTGCCTTCTTTCTACAGTCTGCTTTCAAACCAAATTCTTGTTTGAATGAAAAGTGCAGCTTCTTGGAACTGTCAGCGCCTCCCTCCACCCAATCATAGCATAAGGTCCTTACCTTGTACAGGTTTTGAGTCTAGCTGCAACTCCATCTCCCTACCACCCCCACTCAAGGACACGCTACCATCTTCCATCTCTTGGACTACTGCAATAATCTGCTGACCAGTCTGTCGGCAGCCATTCTTGTCCCTGTAATCACTCACTGCAGCCAGAGTGAACTGACACCAAATCTGATCATGTTTTCTCCGAATAAAAACACTTTAATGCTTTGAGAATAAAGACAAACTCCTTAATATGACCTCTAGATTCCTGCCAATTTTGCTTACATTGTTTTCTAGTTTCAGTGTGCAGCATGCTCTATGTGGGTGCGCTCCAGTCCTGCACACTGGCCCTGCAGCTCTTTGATCACTCCCTTTCTTCTGACCTTTTCCTAGAGAACCCTTCTCCAACTCCCTCCCAGCTCCTCCTTCATCCAGTTCAAGTCCATTCATCCTTCTGATTAGAGTTCAAATATCCCTCCTCAAAGAAGCCATCTCTTACCTCTGACGAGTCAAATCTTCTAATTATTCTTTCATAGAACCATTTCCTTTTCCTTGTAGCACTAATAAGAGTTGCAATTTTTATTTATTTTTGTGATTATTTGATTTCTACTTATCTTTGCTAGTATATAAATAAAAAATAAGAAACCACTTCTCCACATATTTTTTTTTTTGTTTTCATAATACTTACTGTAGGTGGTGATTAGTCATTTATTCATGAGATTACCTGAATAATGCGTCCTCCACACAGAGCATGTCTGGTTGTTTATCATTATTCCCACCACCAGACTTAAAAGCTTTCCTGGTACACCCTGGCTGATGTGGCTTTGTGGACTGAATGTTGGGCTGCGGAAAGAAAGGTTGCTGGTTCAATTCCCTGTCAGGGCACATGCGTGGGTGGCAGGCCAGGACCCTGCTTGGGAGAGTGCGAAAGGCAACCGATCCACGTTTTTCTTGTCCATTTCTCTCCCTTTCTTTCTCCCTCCCTTCCCCCTCTCTAAAAATAAATGAATAAAATCTTTAAAAAAAGAAGAAAAGAAAAAGCTTTCCTAATACATACTAAGGAGCTCAACAAATAATCATTGAATGAATGATGGCAAACTTGATCAGACTTTTTCCTTTTAAATGCCACAGAAGTGCTGATTTCAATGAGTGCCCAAGTAGCATTGCAAATAACATGCTGTCCTGATGTCTGAACACTCCTTCTTTTTCCCTTTGTTTGCAAATTTACCTTAGTCTCTTTCAAAATATCTGTTGAAGGACGGATATAACCCTCCAGTTCTTTAAGGTGAGAAGTTTGAAGGCTTCGTATTATCTTTCTTTAGTGCGTTTATCAGCTCATCTCTCTTCACATCACTCACGTCTGGGTTCCTTTTCTGTCTGTCGCTAACACAGTCCTTGCTGATACCCCCTTCTTCTTTTCTCTTTAGGCTGGTCTCAGAGGGTTTCCAACATCTGTTATGGTTTAGAGGGATTCTTGCCTGGAAACAGAAGTTCTTTCCAGGTAGTGATATAAACTTCTAGTAACAGCAAATGAATGAATGTATAGCAAGAAACAACATTTCACAAGGAAGTTGCCCTGGAAATGAGCTATTGTAAAAAGAGGTACTTGCCTGTCGTTTAGTCCCAGCAGTCCGATCACTTCTGCCCAATCAGGGCTTTCCCCCACGTGGTCTGCTTTGCCAGTCCATCCTCTGCAGACAGTGTGGATTATAGTATGTACATTGGCACTCGTTCCTCGGCAAGTGCAAACAGCTGGCTCTCTTGCTGTTCATCCAGTGCCAAGATATCATTCCTCATAAAATCTTTTAACTGCTTTTGCAGTTAGTAGCATCAGTGACTGAGAAATCAAACATTTTATCTAGTGGTTTGTTAACTTAAGGCTATTTTCCAGATGTTTTCTAGAGCTGTTCCTCCAATGCTGATTTGTGGTGGTGTTGATACTTTCTTTCTATAGCATTTTATTATTTTTGAGCAGTGAAATTTAATTTAGTTAGGGGAAATGTCTTTTCCAAACTGTTTCTGATGACACACAGTTATTTTGTGCCTCGTGTTAATACCACAAACTATAAGACTTGGCCTGATTATAGACATGACTAGACAGGAGAAACTTTAGAAGAACCACCGCACCAGAATTCCGAATCTATCGCTGCTACCAGATATGCTGGTAGATTATAGGCCCAGGGAATTTTAAGGCCAGGGAGATTTTCTTCCTCAGATCCCCTCTTTATCCATAAAACATAACTGGAACTCATAGATGCTAAGTGATTTTATCCTGGGCCACACATCTAATTGCTAGTTTAGATCAGAGCTTGAGCCCAGGTCTCCAACATACAGGGGAAAGGAAACCTTTTTTTCTGTGCTTCTTTCCTGAAGTTGTACATGTGGATTCACTTCTTCAGTGGCCCAAGGATGCCTTCGCTGGCAAGTAAGTCTCCCGACAGCATACTGAAGAGGCAGGGTGCAGTCCTGTGCCAGCCCTGGGGAACCATCGCTGTTTCCCAGTGTGCAGCCCTGTGGTGGGGCAGGCTGCCAGCCCTCTCTCCCTACAGGCCTGCACAAAATTACCACACGGTGGAGTGACTCCTGTGCTCAGCCATTTTGCCAGGAACTGGTGTTATTTCTCAACTCTCCAGTTTCTCCTCTCTTTCCACAAGCTCTCTCCCACCACACAAACACACCAAGGGCCTCTCGAAGCTTTGTGATTATGTTTCTCAACCCACAGTGAGATAGAAAGAGAGGAGAAAGAATCAACTTCAGTATGCTGTAAGTCCAAAAGTTTTGAGAGTTTGGCAGCAGTTTATAAATAATTCAGGATGGATGTTGCCAACAATGGGGAGTATATATAGGAAACACCATTCCCCCCAAAATGTATTCTTTGAAAATGAAATATGACAGCATCCTGGCCAAACCTTCCAAAACTTAACAGAAATTCTCATAAAACTGTAGGTAGGCTTACATTATATTACACAAGGTCTAAACTCTGGATCTGGGCCGAAAACATCACCTGCTTTAGGTCCTCAAATAGACACTGAAGAGCTACGGCATGATGCAGTTGACCAAGATTTAGTTGTAATCTATAGAGTGTCAACCTGGTGGTAACTGGTAAAGTAATTTGTGGTCTCTTTTGTCCATTTTAATTAGTGAGAGTTCTCTGCAGCTCGCCTTACAGGAGAAACTGAAACACAGCTGCTGCATTGTAAATCACAAAATGAAATAAGCAGTGCCCCGTGAATAACAAGAAGGCCCAGAATAGCTCCTCTAACAATCCTGCTTGCTTCCTCTACTCAAGTCTTTCCTCATGGGCTTATTGGTGATTCATGCATTGAGGGTGGTGGCACTTGGGATCCACAGGCACGATAGGGTGGAAAGGAGCCCAAGCTTGCTGTTGGCCATTGGGCCATTTGAGTCCACAATAGCAAAGGAGGTCTGGCATATGAGCTTCAAAATACGAGTTAAAACTTGGGTTTTGACTTCCAAGTCAGGTGGTGTGAACTGTTGATCTGTTACAGATGTCAGCGCCCTTCGAGGATGATCCCTGTGGGTTGCAGACTTGGTAAATCACGCTGTGGGGGCATTAATGTCTGTGCCTCCCCACCTAACCCCGGACCACGGACATTTTTACTCAGGTAAAATTCCATGAAAACAAAAATCAAGTAATGACTTTATCAAGACAACCAACACCGGAGCCTTTAGTTAGTCAAACTGGTGTGTGTGTGCATGTGTTGGCACCAGGCTGGAGAATTAGAGTGATAACGGCATGAAAAAGCACTAATGAGCCTGAAAGGGGATCATTGCCAGGCCATTTACACTTCCCTCTTGCATTACATGTTGATTCTGGACAAAATGTAGGTAGAGACCTTAACAACACTCCTCCCATCTCTCTCTCTCACATTGCGTTATTTCCCTACTAGTCTTGGATCTGGATTACTGTTCATAGTCTCCTAATTTACTTTTCTGCCTCTATTTCTCCTTCCTCTAATTCACCCAACACATTCCTGTCAGAGTAATCTACCCGGAACATCACACTGTGCCAATTGTTTAGTTTTAAACGTTCAGTCTCATTTATTAAAATTCCCTCTTTCCCCTTCAGCCTTCAGCACTACCTAGGATCTCCCCCAATCTAGGTTTCCCTGCGACCTCCCTTCCTGCACACTCCCTTCCTGTTGAATGGGAATCCCTGCTCCGCAACACCTGTCAAATGCTTCTGCCTCCAGCCTGTCCATAGCTGCTTGTCCTACACAACCAGGTCACACGTCTACATCATGCCCATCTCTCAAGGCCCACTTTAAAAGCTGCCTTGTCCATGGACTCTTCCCTGAACATCCCTATGGAAGTGTTATCTGCTGCCTCTGCGCTTTCTACGGCATGTGGTGTTTTTGTGTTCCCCAAGATACCTACCACTTTCTATCTTTTGTCATTCTTACTTTTGTACTTGAAATGAGTGCTTTAATTCTCTGGGTCAACCGGCGTGGATTTTAATCTCAGGTCTGATCATTAATGTGGTCTTGGTGATTAAACTTTTTAAGTTTGGGAATCTTCCTTGGTAAATCGATAATAACTGTAACTCCCTCATAGGTTTTTCTGAGGAAGAGTAAAGGAGACAATGAATGTAATACACTTAACTTTGTGCTTATTACACAGAAAATGGTAAAAGGATGGTACTGTGCTTATTATTTTTATTGTTTAATTTCCTTTCTAGACTCTAACTTATTTGAGGGTTAATTCTCTATATAGCAAGCATCAGCAAACCTTTTCTATAAAAGGCCAGACAGTCAGTATTTTAGGTTTTGTAGGCAACATACATCTCCGTCAGATATTGCGAAATAACAGGACAAAAATACATATTGGTCTCTGCCTCCTTCCTTCTCCCTGGTTCCTGGCACAAGGCTACAAATATTGCTGTAGTTTCTTAACAGGTAAGTGCTCTAGGAACATCTCTTGTTCCAATATTTGTTTTTTGACCCCCAACTCCTGACACAAAGCTACTAAAACCCTTGTAAATTCCTGGGGAATATAAGTGTCTCTTGTTCTAATGAGGCAACTCTGGGTGGGCTTCTGGATGGGGGCTGGTCACCAGATTAGAAGCTTGGAATTTGCTCTGCCTCCGCACCCTCCAGAGACAGGAGAGGGAATGGAAATTGAGTTAATAACTGATTATACCTACATGAAGAAGCTGTCATAAAATCCCAAGACTACAGGCTTCAGAGAGCTTCCAGGCTGGTGACACAGCCCAGCTCCACAGGGGTAGATGCTCCTGTGCTCAGGACTCTCCCAGATCTCACCCTGTGTCTCTCTTCACCTGGCTGTTCATGTGTATCCTTTATCAGATACTTTAATAAACTAGTAATGTAAGTAAGCATTTTCCTGAGTTCTGTGGGTTGCTCTTAGAAATTAATCGAACATGAGGAGGGATTGTGGACATTTTCAATTTGTAGCCAAACCAGATAAATATGGTGGGTAACCCAGGTGGGTATTGCTTGTGATTGGCACCCAGAGTGGAGGGCAGTCTTGCTAACTGAGCCCTTAACCTGTGGGATCTGACACTACCTCTGGGTCCAGAGCGTCAGAATTGAGTTAAACTGTTGGATGCCCAGCCAGTTCTCTGCAGAGAATTGTTTGTCGTCGGAAATGCCCACACACTTGGTGTCAGAAGTGTTGTGAGTGTGGTAACAGTGTGAATGTAAAGGGGATTCAGAAGGAAAGAGTGGAGTTTTTTCAAATACTGATATTTTTTTCTTTTTCTTTTGTTTTGCTTTTCTTTTCTCTTCTTTAGTAACCATTGAAAATGTTCAGATTCATTCCTAGCTCACAGG
The DNA here is from genome assembly GCA_039655065.1 of Glossophaga mutica. Classification (NCBI taxonomy): domain Eukaryota; kingdom Metazoa; phylum Chordata; class Mammalia; order Chiroptera; family Phyllostomidae; genus Glossophaga; species Glossophaga mutica. The sequence continues at coordinate 146,627,582 of CM077303.1, read as the reverse complement.
GCATGCAAAAACAGACCACAGACTGACTGCAGTTGGCAGATCCCTGCTATGTAGCTCACAGTGCCCAAGTCGGTGCTTCAAGGGTCATAGAAGTTAACTGAGAAGTTGTGTGATTAATTCATGAGCGATTACATGATTAATTTCTCTTGAGTGCCTCTGCTCCTTTTTACCTTTTACAAATGACTCCAGTTTGCACCCTTCCCTCCTGCACCACTCTAAGTCCAGACTATTTCCAGTGTGTCTGATCCTACGACCAGCTGGATGAAGCCCCGAAGCAGGGAGCCAGCGTTGAGTTGCCCCTTCACACAGCTGTGGCTGTCCAGGCTGGCAGGTTGTCTCTCATCCAGTCCAGCAAGGGAGCCGTACACAGTCAGTGAGGTTAGACCATTCCAGGGCAGAGAGTGGTGAGAGTATTAGAGCAATATTAAACACTATTGCATTTAGAAGGGAGCTATTTATGTTTTTCCACGAATGTGTAAGATTCTCTCTCCCACACTGGTTTTAATGGCATGTCTGACAGATCTGACCTTATTGTAGCAAAAGAAAATGAAAATGGTGGTATTAGCATAGCTTTTCCCCTTGCTCACTGCTTTTACATATCAACTCCTTGGGGCAGCATCACAACAGCATCAGTGATCTTGGTTAGGTACTTTTCCATAGGTACACAACAATGGAAGTGAGAATGAATGGTTTAACTCTGAGCGAGTTTATTATTGACAATTCAGGCATTGGTTCTGCTTCCCTTAAAATGTCCATTTTAGAAAATAATTAATATGGCATACTGAATTGGAAGCGCAGGCTATATATTTACACTTATTTTAAATACTCTTTGCTTTAAATACTCAATAATTGAGGTAGATTATTATTCTTTATGTTAGGAGAACTCTGTAAATGCACAGTTTTACTCACCAGAGTAATATTAAGATATATAATCATCAGTAATATCCATACAATTTCCATTCCTATACAGAAGACAATTTCATATTTTGAAAGGCAGTGAAATGATTCTTCCCTGAGAAGTACAAAAAATGTCCACTAGGTGTCGCTGCTGTACACTGAATGAGCCAAAGAGCCTAAAAACTAACACTAATTCCACCCACAAATTCATGATCATAATTGCTTAGGCAGTTTTTATTGGAAAGTCAAATAAGAAAATAAGCAGTACAAAATGTATTGTTATATAGTTTTGAAGACAATGTCATTTGCAACTTTTGTTTCATATATAAAAAGAAAAATGTTTTAGGAGAAAAGCTAAAAAATCAATACTAATTTTTATTTTTTAAATAAAACAGCCAAAAGGAATATATAAAAATAGAATACTTAAGGAGTGGAAAAATATCAGAGATGAAGTACTCACATAGACATTTGACAATGCTATGCTTTTAACAATATTAAAAGAAACGCTTCTCATTTATATAATAATTATTAATCTGGAAATTTGGTAAAATTCTGTAACAATCAAGCTAAGTCTTGCAAGAAAGTAAAAAACTTAATTTTGATTCTGGTTCAAATTTAAGCCTTATTCATTTTATTTTCAGGCTTACAGAAAGGTGCTCTTTGCCAAAATATCAAGTAGAAGCTGCAAGTTTTATGAACCATGCTTTCATTTACCTTCTAGGGTTGACATGTCGAAAGTTCAGTGGTGGTGTTGGCTCTGACAACACGCAAGGCTAGTCCAAGAAGGCTTGGAGGCAGCAAGATCTTGCCTTTTATTAATATAGTCACCACAGTGGTTATAGAATGGTTAAGATGAAACAATGTGGAATGTGTCTCTTTTAACATTAGTTTCCAGCCCTGGCTGGGTAGCTCAGTTGCTCAGAGCGTTGTCCTGATACACCAAGGTTGTGGGTTTGATGATCAGGGCACATACAAGAATCAATCAGTGAATGTATAAATAAGTGGAACAACAAGTCAATGTCTGTCTGTCTCTCTTTCTCTCTCAAATCAATAAAGGAAAAAAATTAACATTAGTTTTTGATTTTTGCGATTTATGGGGAAAGAGAGTTCTGCAAGCTGCAGGCTGTGTACCTTTCCCTCCTGGGCAGCAAAGCTCACAATGAGACTATTACTGCTGCTGTGGTACTTCCCTCTCATGGAACAAATTTGCAAGGTCTGTGGCGGTGATTCATAGTTCAGGAAAGACACACCTTCCAGAAGCAAGGATGAAGAAAGAAGGATATTATATGTTTAGTCTTTGCTATTTTTATCCTTCTGGTTTTTAGTTAAATTGTAACTTACAATCATTGGTTATGGTGATATATGTGACAAACAGAAGCTCCATTTGAATCAAAGACTCCTTCTTTTTAAACTTAAAAAAATAAATCTCTATGTCCTTATGCTTTCCCTGTAGTATGTTCTGTCATTTTATTAATGCTCAAAGTCTATCCAATAGGTCTGGACTCATCTTGACTAAAAATTGAGAATTTCTCATGAGTATATAAATAGTGTTTAGTGTTTTCATTAGAAATTAACAAGCATAAAATCCAAACGAAGTTTTTTCCTGGACCTTGTTTATAATACGCACTGAAAATTACGATTATACTTTGAAAGTATTTGTAAGGTTGAAGGTAACTTTATTGTATGGAAATATTTGGTCCTTCTGGTGTGTCATATGGCAGAGACCCTGTACATATACAAATAACCATTTATATTTTTAATTGTACACATTTTCTTTTTAAAATGATTTTATTCATTTATTTTAGAGAGAGGGGGAGGGACAGAGAAAGAGAGGAAGAGAAACATTGATCTGTTGCCTCTCATGTGTGCCCCAACTGGGGACTGAACTCACAACCCAGGCATGTGCCCTGACTGGGAATTGAACTGGCGACTCTTCGCTGTATGGGACAACACCCAACCAACTGAACCACACCGGTCAGGGCTTGTGCATATATCTTTAACATCTGTCTCTCCTACTGACCTACAAACATCCTTAGAACTGTTTCATATAAGCAGCGTTTAGACAAATAGATGCAACTTTTTTGTGGTATGAGCTAGCAAATGAATAAATAAAGATAAACATTGTTGAATTAAACAAATGAAATACCAGGCAAAGATAAATTCAATCTTAGTTTAAAAATAATTTGTGAACCATGAATCAACCAGAATATTCCTAAGACTAAGTGCCATACATAGTCCATCAATGGGAAAAGCATTTAAGATGCTAAGGAACTCACCATCTTAGTTGTTTCCTAAATTTTACAGATGCTTAATACCTCTTCCAGAATAGTTTTCAGCACCTTGATTCTTGACTCTGCTGTTTCATAGTGATTGACCTAACCCTTGGATGACAGACAGCTGCATAGCACTTTTGGGGTTCATCTCTGTTCTCCAGTCACAATAGATATGTCAAGTCCTTGAAAATGCCAGTGATTTAATTAAGGCCAGTAAGCACTGATCGCTTTCTTGTGCTTGTTTCTGTGCTACATTCTATATATTATGGTGTTCTATTCTTCTGTGCCTTTGTTAATGGCAGTCTTTCTACCTTGAGAAATTTCCCCTTCCTTCTTTATTGGTGTAACCATTACTTGTTCTTTAAGACTCATGTCAGGCCTCACGTACCCCATAGAGCCTTTCCTGAGCCACAGGCCTAGGGTCCCCAAAGACACTATGCATAACTCTGTTACAGAACTTATTTTATATTATTACATATAAACATTATCTTCTTAGTATCCCTATCCCCCACTAGACTCAGAGCTTCTCAAAGTAAAGCAGTCAGAAGCAATCTGAAGAGAACTGGCTCTTATTTGCATTATCGAATGTACCAACCTACCATTATCTACACCCAAATTCTCTGACTTACTACCTTCTGCAATGGATAGACTGCCTTTGATTCATCTACGGCCATTCTGTTTACTGGGGCACTTCTCTTGTACTTGATTTATAGTTTAAGAATAGAATTTTAGTTTGGAAACAATTTTCATTTAGAATTTTGAAGGCATTACTCCACTGCCTTTTTATTTTCAGTGTTGCTGAGAAATCCAAACCATTCTTATCCATTTAAAAATTTCTGCATTTGAGAAAAATTTAAATATCTATCTGCGAAGGGAGAATAATGTAACAAATCCCCCATAACTCTCCCTCTGCTTCCACAGTGGTCAGTTCCTGGCCAATCACACTGTGTCTGTAGCCCCACCTCCACTTCCTACCACCTTCCAATTATTTTGAATCAAAATCCAGACATCATACTGTTTCATTTGTGAATATTCAGTATTCATCTCTAAAAGAGGTAGAGGTTCATATATCTCATCCTTTATATGTAATTTATTTGATTCTCTCTGAAAGTTTGTAGGAAATTACTTTTCTTCCTAGAGTCTTGAAATTTGATAATGAAATGCTCACTGGGCCTGGTCCTGTGGGCCCTTTCTATCTGCAGTCACATGGTTTTCAGTTCCAAGAACTGCTCTTCAATTGTTTCATTGATGACTTCTTGCCTCATAACTCAGTCACTGGACCTCCTTGAATGGTGCTCTAACTTTTCTTTCCGTTTTTCATCTCTGACTTTTTGTTTTACCTTCTGAGAGGCTTTTTCAATTTTACCTTCCTATCTACCTATTGAAGTTTCAATTTCTGCTGTTGTGCGTTTAATGTCGTTGAGCTCTTTTCTATGTTTTCTGTTTTTTCACAGTGTCTTGTTTTTCTTTAATAGATGCAATACTTGTATATTCTTTCCATTTTTTAAAATAACAGAATGATATATTTTTGAAGTTTCTCTGTCCTCCCAAGGTTTTTTTTTTTTTTTTTTCCTGTTTGCTTATTTTGGTTTCATCTTCTGTGGTAGATGTTTTCTTCATTGGGCTTTTAATCCTTGGCTCTCTGCTCATGATCAAGAAAGATACTAAAAATGGAATCACACACTCAGCTGTGGGAAGGACTTTTCAACCTTCAGCTTCATGAAAATGGAATCGGGGGGGGGCAGTTTTATAGGGGAACGTCTCAAGTCGGTGTCCTTAGGTTTCACTTTCAGGCAGCTCAGATTTTGTGGGAAAGTTTTCCAGTTTATTTTCTGGAGGGCAAATATCTGGCCAGCATGTTGGGCGTTGTGTTCAGGAAGAAGGCCAGGATGTCTGCATTCAGCGATGAGAGAGCCGTGGGGTCTCGTGTACCCCTCCTGTTTTATCTGGGCCAGAGTAAGGACTTGGGATCGTACTGTTACTCAAACAACGTTTACCTCCTTATTTGGGAACTCTCTTTCACAACCTGTTTCAGATTTTTCTGATGTTGCAATTTCTGATCCTTTTGAAGCTGTGGTACCAGTGATGTTGATTTTGAACTTTCCTTTGCTGCCAGGTTGGGAATTGGGTTTTTTGGTTCAAGCTTCCAAATTTTTGTTGCTGTTGTTTCTTCTACTCTTTTACCCACACTTGTGGATTTACATATTCCACAAAACTTATTTATTATACTTTCATGGGGTTTTGGGAGGGAGAAAAATAGATGTGTGTGTTCACATCATCTTAGACTGGAAGAATCCTCCACCCCCCATTATTAACCTTAAAATCCCATAATCGTTGCATAATATAAAGGTAAACCTTGTTCCTCAGTGGCGGGCTTATCAGCAGCCAGCCACACACTGGGACCTCCAAACTTCTTGGATTTGCAGTGACAGGAGTCAGCTACTAGCAGGGTGTGACCATACTGGATGCAAATGTTTTTGATCTCTTTCTTGAATCTTCATCCACATATTTCTGGTCATAGTACACCAGGCCTTTGAGGATGGATGGGTAGGTTGCATATGTCTGGGCCACAGGACCACCTTCTTCCCACCGGCACCAGCCTGTGTGGGAGAATCAGTGTTTGCACAGAAGCAGAAAGGGTTCCAGGAGGTGTGTCACTGGCTGAGTGGTCTCTTTCTGTGAAGGTACCTATATATATACAGTATGTATATGTTTGCATATATCTTTCCTGAATCCATTTGAAAATCATTTGAGATAATTGTGGAGTACTACTCAACAGTAAAAAAAAAAAAAAAAAAACAAACTATTGATACACACAACATTAGATGAATCTCATAATAATTATGCAGAGTGAAAGAAGCCAGACAAAAAAAGTAAATACTGAATGTTTCCGTTTACATAAAACTGTGGAAAATGCAAACCAATCAGTAGTGACAGAAAGCAGATCCGTCGCCTGGGGGATGGGATGGGAGCTTGAAAGGAACACAGAACTTTTTGGGGGGGTGAATATGTTCATTATTTTGATTGTGGTGATTATTTCATGAGGGTAAACACCAGTAAAAATTCACCAAATTTTAAATATGATACAGTCTATTGAGTGTCAATTGTACTCCAATAAAGCTGTTAAAAACTTTTCAAGTTGTACACTTTATAAGTAGTTTATTATAAATCAATTACATCTGAAGCTGTTAAAACATCAGAGATTAAATAAAACTGAAAAATCCTTTTAAATCATAAGCACAGGGCTTATTTTTTTTAATATGAAATCTTCAAAAAAAATCAGCAAGCAAAAAACAAAAACACAACTGAAAAATGAATAAAGGATATGAGCGATTCCTGAAGAGGGAACTATAATCACCTCTTAAACCTAAAGAAAGATACTCAACGCCACTCATAAAAACAACCATTCAAATTAAAGCATCACTGACACTATTTTTCCACTCTTTAATGGGCAAATGTCCACACGTTTCATAAAACACTTACTGGCCTGAGTTTGGGGAAGCAGGCAGTTTCCCCATAGACGGTCAGTGGATGGACCTTGACCATATGTATCTGAAGCTGTATCCTGCTCCCTAGCTATTCCACTTCTTAGAATTTTTTTCTACAGACATACCTGTGTAAGTGCAAAATGACCTGTGTTCAATGTTACTCATTAAAGTTTTATTTGTACTAGTTAAAGACTGGTCACAGTCTAAATGCTTGGCCATAGGAGATTGGCAAAATTGGTAAAACAGAGTGAGAAAGTTCATTATACAAGGTGGGGGGGTACCCAAAAAAGGAATTTATTTATAAAATACTGTGTATATTTATTCTTGTATGTTAAACTTCAATCGCCTTCAAAGCAGTTTCCATCTGATGCAATACACCTATTGAGACTTTTTCCCCACTGCTCAAAACAGTTTCTGAACTCATTGATTTTGATAGCTTTTAGTTTTTTGTTTCACTTCTTCCACATGAGCAAAACATTTCCCTCTGAGGATTTTTTTCATCCAGACAAACAAACAAACAAACTGTTGCTCAGGGTGAGATAGGGTGAATAGGGAGGGTGAGGCACAAGAGTCATGTTATTTTGTTCAAAAACTGCTGAACACTCAGTACTGTGTGGGCATGTGTGCTCTACATCACCCATCATGAAATGGGTATTGAGAGTCTTCCAAAAAAAATTCACTGAAGCTGAACGCAGCCTCTCATAACAACGCCAGCTGGGACATTGATACAGATGAGTTCCTAGAACCCTCACCTAGCAGGGGAAGCCTGTATTACAAGGGGCCTGCCTCCAGAAGATAATTCCTGTTCCTTTTTTGGGGGGGTTCCCCCCTTGTAAGTAGGAATGAAATAAACTAATCTAAAGTGAAAAAAGCCAATGTGTAGAACAGTGCGTACAGCATGCTACCTTGTGGATTAGAAATAAGTCTACAGCCCTGGCTGGTGTGGCTCAGTACATTGAGAGCCAGCCTATGAACCGAAAGGTCGCTGGTTCGATTCCCAGTCAGGGCACATGCCTGGGTTGCTGGCCAGGTCCCCAGTTGGGGGCCTGTGAGAGGCAACCTATCAATGTATCTACCAAAAATCAATGTTTCTCTTTCTCCTTCCCTTCCTCTCTCTAGAAATAAAGAAGTAAAATCTAAAAAAAAATTCTACAAACGAATATTTGCCACAATAAACATAAGATTGTGTGGAAGGGCACACAAAAAATTGATTAACAATGCTTGCCTCTGGGAGTGGTTTGAGGAAAGCTTTGGGAATAAATCTTTCCTACCTATTTTTTATGACTTGAATTTTGAATCACGTGACTGTATTTCCTATGTTTAAAAAAAAGCTCTTAACGCCCTGGTTGGGCAGCTATCTCAGTTGGTGAGAGTGTGGTCCCAATCCACCAAGGCTGAGTGTCCCCCAATCAGGGCAAATACAAGAAGCAGCCAATGATTCTTATATTCTTTGAAAAAAAAAAAAGGCATTTGAGAAGCATGTTCACTAGTCAGAAGTGAAGAACCAACCTAAAGACCTGAGTGAGGCAGAGGAGAGGTGCTCTAGATGGTCTCTGAATCCTTGGCTCATCCTGGTGCATTCAGCTCTGCTGCCAGACAGAGTAGCTTGTAGCACATGCCTGGGCTGAGGCCTCTGCATCTGTTTTGGGATGATCCCCAAAACTCAGTGAGTGAGACAGACACAGAGAGCAGAAGTGAAGCAAGTTAGGAAAGAGTGGAGAGTACACACTAATTCTTGAGGTCTTAAACGACTTTAAAGGTGGGAAAAGGGAAATTGGCTGCCCAGTGTCCTCACACTCCTGTTTCTGCCTACAAGCAAGTTGAAAGGAGAAATCCTGAATTGCTCAAACAGTGGGACTCCTGGGACAATGGACGGCCCAGAGCGGTGGTCAAAGCCCCTAATGAAAAAACTCTGACTGAGTTACTGATCCACGAGAAAATGCTTGGAATGGCTATAAATTCAAGCCGGGATGCTCGACATACTCAGATTGCACCAAAGCCTCAAACTGTTCTAGGAATTGGGACCAGCAGACTTACTTGACAAAGTCACTGGTCACCTAAAACTTTGCTAGGTGGCATTTCGTATGATGAAGGTCCCACTACCACAAATGTTTGAAACTGTCAAATTCGAACGACAAAAGCTGAACTCTCCGTCTCCCCAGGAAAACACCTGGTTACTGATACCAATGAACCCCTCTGGGGCTGCTGAAATCTTAACTCATAAGCAAATTTGTTTTGTTTTACAGTTCTCCTCACATTCCACCTTCCCTCTCCTCATTCTTTCCCCCAGAGTTTAAGAAGGAAGTTTAATTCAACATACAGTGTTTTGCAACAGAAAAATATTTTATATTTTCAGGTTACATAAATCATAATATTTTTAGATAGTGAAGTTCTCCTTATTTTTTAACATCTCTCTGGAGGTGGAAGCTTGGTGAAAAAGGTCTAAGTGTTTTTTAACACTTTGGGAGCAGACTGCCAAACTGTTCCTTGAAAGATTAACTAATTTACATTTTTGCCTGCAGCTTATGGAAGTGCCCCTTTTCTTGAACTCTCATTGGCACTTGTATCATTTTTTTAAATTCCAATTTGATAGGCTAAACTCACATCTCATTTTATTTGCACATTCTAAACTGTAATGTTTTTGAACACTTTCTGGAAGTTACATTGGTCATTTGAGCTCTTTTTAACTCTTTTTTGTTTTTTCAATTATATAAGTAATGCATTGATTTCATTTTTATGATACATGATTCAAAGCATATTGAAATATACAAATATAAGCTAATATAAGGTGCTAGGTAAAGACTCTAACTGGATTTTTCCAGCATTAACAAAATTTTAAAGCAACCAGTTATTAAAAATCTTCTCTTTTTGTATTGATTCTAAAAGTGCTTTGTTAATGACAAATTCTTAAGTATTCTTGGATATATCATAGATTTTACAATCTGTTTTATTGACTTAGCTGTCTAGTATTATGCCAGAATTACATGTAGTTATTTTGCTTAAGAGTTTTAATTCCACCTTAACCTGTGTGACTCAGTTGGTTGGGTGTTGTCCTGCAAAATGAAAGGTCACCAGTTCGATCCCCCCTTAGGGCACCAGCCTGGGTTGCAGGTTCAGTCCCTGGTAGGGGTGCAAGGCAACCGATCAGTGTTTTTCACATCAATGTTTATCTCCCTCTCTCTCTCCCTCCCTTCCCTTCTCTGTAAAAATAAATAAATAAAATCTTTTAAAAAATAGTTTTAATTCCATTCTTTATTTTTTGGTATATAATTTGAAATTGAAACTTTAAATGGAGTTATATTAAATTTATAATGAGCCCTGGCTGGTGTAGCTCAGTGGATTGAGCACGGGCCTGCGAACCAAAGGATCGAGGTTTGATTCCCAGTCAGGGCACATGCCTGGGTTGCAGGCCAGTTCCCAGTAGGGGACACACGAGAGGCAACCATACATTGATATTTCTCTCTCTCTCCCCTTCCCTTCCCCTCTAAAAATAAATAAATAAAGTCTTTAAAAAATAAATTTATAATGAAATGTAGGAGATTTGAAATTTTATAATATTAATTCTTCTCATCTGAGAACATGGTATTTTATTCCATTTATTTGCGAGCACTTTTATGTTCCTCAGTAAAATTTCGTATTTTTCTTCACATCGGTTGGTACTTCAGATTTCTTGTTAAGTGTACTCCAAGGTATTTGGAATTTATGGCCCCCTCCCCAGTGATTAGATTAGTTTACTGTGCTCTTTCAACTTTGTGTTGTATTCTATCACTCAGCCTCCCTCAGCTCCCCGCAGGCAGTTCCCCTAGATCTCCTGCTGTCAGGGTGGTTGGTGGGAGCTCCGAATGCCATAGGTCTGATGGATAGTATTCATTCTTCTTGTGCTTGAGTTGACCACCTCTTAGTCCTTTTATGGCCCGTAGAGAGTTTCAGTGACCCACTGCTGGACCAAGGATGAGAATCTGTAATAGCTCTTCTTCATTCACACCAACAGCTAACTGGTTGGCTGCCAGCTTTTTAGTGTCACCCCATGGAGAGCTCAGCACTTGTGCTTCTGATCCTTGCTCAGATATCTGATCCCAGGCACTTCCTTCCTCACAGGGTCTGTCCCCACCCAGGGCCCCCTGAACAACTCCAGAAAAAACTGAATTGCTTGTTTCCATTTGAACCCAGAGACTTGTTCCTATATTAATGAAATGCCTATGTGAGACCACAGAACATGAGAAAAATCAAAGACAATAGCCTCCTTCTATGAAAGCTCTCTATGCCATGCACTTTCTAAGTGGGGTTTTTAAGGTAAAAATACAATCTTTTATTTTTTTAAATTTCTTGGCCACTTATTCACTTTTTAAAAGACTTGTAAAGTACAGGTAAAATTTACCACCTTAAACATTCTGTGTGCAGTTCAATAGTGTGGAGCGCATGCACGCTGTTGTACGATCGATCCCCAGGACATTTTTGTCGTGCAAAACTGAAACTTTACAGCCATTAAACAGCAACTGCCCACTGCCCCTTCCCCCAGACCCTGGCCACCACCATTCGGCTTTGTTTCTACGAGTGTGACTACTCTTGATACCTCACGTAAGTGAAACCAGATAGTATTCGTCTTTGATGACTGGCTTATTTCATTTAGCAGAATGTCCTCGAAGCTCATCTGTGTTTTAGCATGTATCAGAATTTCCTTTTTTTTAAGACTGAAAAATGCACCACTGTGTGTATCGACCACATTTTGTTTACCTGCTCCTCCATCGATGGACTCGTGGACGGCTTCTGCCTTTCGGCCGCTGTAAGCAGGGCCGCTGTGAGCAGTGCCACTGTGAACGCGACTGCGCAGATACCTCTTCAAGACACAGGCTTTCCATTACTTTCTAAGTGTTCTGCTAGATTTATCTCATTTGATCTTTACTACAACTTTATGAATCAGGTACTTTACTATCCCACTTTTACAGATGTGGAAACCGAGGTATATAGAGATGAAGTAACTAATTAATTATAGTTCTAGAACTCTCATGTTTGATAGCATACCATACTGTTTTCCAAAGGAGACATCTAGGTAATGGAAAATAAAAGAAATGAAAATCATGTTTGCATTGGTTGTCTAGAAAGCAAGAGGTAGGCATTAATTTTTATCGTTCACCATTCAAGAAGCAGTATAATAAAAATTATATTCAGGTAATTTCTATTCCAACACAATGAATTATAAAGTTGAGAGCTATCTAGGTTATCCAGGAAAACATCTTGCTTTTGAGTTGCCTTTCAAAAAAAAAAGTACTCAGATAATTGATTTGATACCTAGTAAGGCTCTTACCTATTTCCAAAATCAAGAACATTCTCAATTTTATGTTTATATAAACACAGGAACAATGAGATAGATAAGATGAAAATTACAAATGAAAAAGGATGGCTGGTCAATGAAATGTTATGAAACAGAGCTCCTTGTTTAAAGTGTTAATATCTACAAGTATTACTTTCAAGGTATATTGTACATACTAAAATATTTTATATAATGATTTAAAATATTACTCTAGGAAGGAAAAATGAGCCTGGAGAATAGATTCTTCATAGGCAGACAGCCGGTGAGCGGTATGAGAGACCTAGCAATTGCAATCATCCCAAGAGCATTGCTGCACCTTGATTGGACTATGTCTTAGTTTGCTTATATCCCATATGCGCTTTTCCAGTGTAAATTGCAAAAGAAAAACAACATGAGAAATGCAAAATGTGCTCTGGGGAATGTTTTTAATGGGTTGTCTATAAAGTGTGTGTATCTGTGTGTGTTGCATATATCTTGATATTTTTTGTTTCTTTTTTTTCAAATTAACTGCACATTAAAATCATCTTCCGTAGGTCTCAAAACACTGCTGGATTCTCAGAATCAGGAAGTAAATATGCGTATGTTTTTGTTTCCTGCCCCCCAAAGTGTTTTAAGCTGAGTTGTATTTCACTTCCTTTTAGATTTTTTTGCCACCAATATTTTTTTCAGTTACTGTAAAATTTATACCCAGCAAATACAGTTGGAAAATGTAAAGTCCTTTCTAGAGATAGAAGTCATTGAATACTATTTTTTCACAAAATGATCCTCAAGATGAGTGGAGACTGTTTTACTAAGTCTGATACATTTGGTTGTACAAATATGTATATAACAGCAGTGCATAAATAAAGAAAATATTTGAGGAAATTTAAAAAATGGCCTCAATTTAAAGATAAGTAAAGCAATACTCTACTATGGAGATCAGTGTTAAAGTTTTCATAATTGTTACTCTACTTTGAACACATTTATATGATGGGATTTTTAAGGTGAAAGTATTGATATCTCATTATAGGAACATGGGTAATAATATCATAGTATGTTTAATTGTCAGGTTTTTTCCGGCTACATGACAGAAACCCAGCTCAAATTTGTTGAGATACAAAGGTGATTTTAATTGCTCACTGAATCTTCGACAAAGTTGAACAGACAAAGCTGGGGCCTGTGCCTTCAAAACAGCTGGAACCAGGGCTTCCAGCTGCCACTATATTGTCTCTTTAACTGAAAGTAGGTTTCCTTCTCTTAAGCTGTAGACCGGACTCCTCCACGCGGCAGGAAGCACAGCCCACTGACAATTCCCTAAAATTTCTGTCATTCGCCTCTGTACCAGATGCTGTTGCTGCCCTGGCCCATCTGATATGGATCTCCTTGGCTCATCTGTGATGCCTCCTACAGTTGGGGAATTGTTCTATCTGTTCCAGGCTTCCTACCTCAAGGACCTGTATCTTTTTGCCTGAGGACAGTGGCTAGGGGAGTGAGCTGGGATAGCAGGTAGGGCCAGGCCAAGGGTACCCAGTGGTTAATATGCTCAAGAGTAACCTTTAGCCAAAAAGGGAAGGGAAGTGGTGCGTAAATACCTCACTTCCTCATTCTTTGAGGGGATAATCCTGAGTTTTGTTTTATAGGTCTCATAGGGGGTCCCCAGCAGGACTCAACACCTTTCATCATTATGGTCTTCCTTCCCCTGTTTTGCTTCCAACTCTCTTACCATACTCCGGGGAATCATCTGCCAAATAAACCACTTGTACCTAAATCCTTGTTTCAGAATTTTGGAGGGTACGGGGCGGGGAGCAGTGGGAGGTTGGGGGGGGGGAGTGAAATTCAAACTAAGACCAAAGAGTAACTGACTTAGGTTTCCTTTGTGACTCAGCAAAAATCATGAAGAAAGTTTTAGATTGGCCCATCTTGGGTCAAGTGCTTACACATGGGCCAATCAGTTGTTAGCCATGTGGCAGGGACATGGTAGCCATCACATGGCTGGGATAAGGGATGAAGTAGAGAGTCAGGGCTAAAGGGAGTGGAGGGAAAAAGCAGGTCTAAGATACAGGAGGATATTACTTACAGAAGGGAAGATGTATGTTGGGATTATTGGGTATATAAAACAGTAGGTCTTAACCCATGAGATAGCTAACAGCATATTTTATAACACGTTTATACAGAGCCATTTTTGTACCTTTGTTTTCAAATAATTCCAAATTTACAGAAAAGCTACAAAAATAGTATGAGGAGCTATCATATAACTATTACCCTGATTTACCAAAGCTTTAAATTTTGTCCCATTCAAAAAAATTTTTATTTTAATTTTTCACTTTCTTTCCTTTTTTTAACTGAGGTATAATCAACATACAACATTAAATTAGTTTCACATATACAACATAATGATTTGATATTTGTATATGTCCCATTTGTTTTCATAATACTCTCTCTCTATATATATGTGTGTATATACCCATACACATCTCTCTATCCCTATCATCCCTATTTCTATCTCTAAACACCTCCCTCTGCACTGATCCCCTTGTACTTGAATATTTTCCAATACATACAGTTGGCCTTTTGTATCTGAGTATTCACATCTGCATATTCAACCAACTGTAGACAGAAAATAGTATTTTTCCATTCCTGACTGCAGATTTCCCAGCCATGGATTTCCAACTTTATGTAGAAAATGCTCTTTGATTAGCAGCTGATTGAACCCATGGATGTCCAGGGCCAACTGTAGTTAAGCTTTTGGGGAGTCAAAGTTATACCTGGACTTTCTACTGCTTTGCAGGGAGGGGGGGCGGGTGGAGCATGGGAGGGTTGTCAGCACCTCTACCTCCCAAGTTGTTCGAGGATCAAATGACACACACTCATATATGTGTCTTTATATGTATAGATACATGCTCTCTCTATACGTATACATCTCTCTTTCATATATTTTTTTCCTGAACCATATTCAAATTTTATGAATTATCCTGTATAGCTACTTTCTCCATAGTTGAGGATTTAATCCAGGATGCATTATATTTAATTATCAAGTGTCCTCATTCTCCTTTAATCTGCATCAGTTTCATCAATCTTTCTTTGATCTTGGCATTTTTGAAGAGTGCAAGCCAGGTATTTTACAGTATATCCTTCGATTATGAAACCAATGTATTTTTAACTGGTGAGTATGTGGGGAATGGAGAGAGGGGTAGCAGTGAGCAGGGGCTCCACAGATAGCCTTGACATCAGTTTGTTAACCTTTAAGTAGTTTTCATTCTACCTTTTATTAAACCTAGGTCTTGATAGAATAAAATCCGAGAGAGAATGTTCATTGATTTAAGCTAGACAATGCAGTATTACTTGAACATGTGGATATAATTAGTGTCAGTGATGAATTCTTGAAATTATTCTTTTTTTAAAAAAAAAAAAAACCCAATACTGTTCAAAGGTGGTCTCTACCCAAAACTTCTACACAGTGAGTGGATGTGTTGAATATATCATAGAAATTTATAGTTAAGGGGAGCTAGATATTATTTAGTTCATTTTCCAGAACAAGAAGTTTAGATTTACTGAGGTTAAGGAATTTGGTTACGGTAGTCAGCGGAAAGGCAAGATTAGACCCCCATCATCCTGATTCCTTGCCCAGTGCTCTTTTCTGTTTTGCCCCAAGTTATGGAAACTTGCTACTCACTTTAGTTGCATTCATGAATCCCATTTGTGATTGGGTGTGTGAAATCTGAGAAAGAAGATACCCACTAAAAAAGGCTCCTGGTGCTTACTGGGCTCATATTTTTAAAGACAGAGCTTAGCAGTCATTTTTTACACAGAGGTCTTTTACACAAACTGTACTTCAGGGAGAAGCCTACACTGAACTACCTGTTTCTGCACTGAACTGCCAGCCTGTCCTGTGTTTCTGCCATTGGAGCCAGCCTGGAATCCTATTTTAACCAATAGGACCGAGGCTTACCCTATCTGATGGGAGCTGCACAGTTATAGCCAACCAGAGTGGCTCTATTCTGACCAATGAGGACAGTGCCTTTTGGACCATTAAACTGTGAGGATTTGGAGTCCTCATTTGCATAAGTACAGACTGATCAGGGACCAGAGGCAGGGACTTCTGTCTATATAAGCTAACTTCCCTTCACCTGTGGAGGGTGCTTTTCCTTGCAAGACTGAAGACTGTTTCACCCACTGAATAGACACAGAACTGAGTGGAGCAGAGCACAATAGAGCAAAGCAGACTGTGCAGCGCAAAGCAAATTGCTGAGGAGCAGAGCTCTCTAGCCAGAGAGGAACCCCGCTCCAGGGCTGCCTCACAGCTGATTTCACAGCCATGCTCTATTGCAATTTAGTTGTTCTGTACTTCAAACTGGGGATCCTACTGGTGTTAAATTGACACCAGGGACCATCAGTTGATAGGTGGTAATCCAATTTTCAAGGTATTTGATTCATTTGTTTGTTAAACAAAACAAATCAAGCTTTACCAGGAAAGATCTCACTTTAAGCAATGCTACTTAAAATCGTTACTAAAACTAGCAGTTATTTTGTATCTCAAAACATTCATTCTGCCCATAGAAATGCTTCCATAGCTAAGTGAACAACTATTTTAATACGTTAATTTCTGATGTTTAGATTTTTATATTATAGTTATTGCTTTTAAATAGGAAATGGAGTCTCCACTAATTGTTTTGATTTAAGAACAATGCACTCCAATAGAATGCAGACCCAGACCTCTTATAAGTGACAAAAGTTTTACACGGAGCTCTCACTTCAACTGGGAAAAATGGTTGAAAGGCAGTCTGGTATAGTGAGAAGAGCATGAACTTTAATCAGTCAAAGGGAGTTTCAAGTTTTATAGCAGCCAATACTAGCAGTATGGCTTGGGTAAATTGAATAATCTTCTGAGCTTTGGATTCCTCATTTGTGTAATAGGAGGAAAAAATCAATTATCTGACCCTCTGGTATGTAAAACTTACTCTTCAGGATGCCAGAGAATATATTTTAAAGTGTCTGATGTGGTAGAAGTTCTCAATCATGATCATTTTCAACTACGTTATTGCCCAAGCCTTGTGCTATGATAGACACTATGGAGTATTGTTATAACGTAAGGAAGCTGATTCTACCAGCTGGTGCTAAAAACAATCTGAGACAGTCATAAACAGTCCATACAGTTACCTTTAGACTTGCTTTACCCCAGAAGTGGGGCTAGCAGTTAGCAACAGCCTTACCCTCCTTCATCCACTTTGTTGGTGAGTTAGTAGCATTAAAAAAAGTAGAATTTCTTTCATTCTTTAAGGCTTCTCAGATTTTTATTTTCATCTGGTTTTACTGTTATAAAAATGTTTTAGGATGGGGGTCCTTATAATAGAACTTGTTTTGCACTCCCTTTGGGTGTTTATTGCTGTTTTTATGTGTTCCTTTCTTAATTGAAAATATGACCCAAGTGTCCATGGTGTGTTAATGAAAGTAGACATAGTAAAGAGATTTTATTTGTTTAGTATCTATTTTAGAGAGAAAGAGGAAAGGGGAGAGAGAGAGAAACATTAATATGTTGTTCCACTTATTTACGTGCTCATTGGTTGATTCTCATGTGTGCCCTGACTGGGGATCAAACCCACAACCTTGGCATAGAGGGATGATGCTCTATCCAACTGAGCTACCCAGCCAGGACAAGAGATTTCTTGAAATTTTAAATCACCTCTCTGCTCTTGGTTCATCTGTTCGTTTTCTCATCTCTAAAGCAAAGGGCAAAATAAATTTTATAGCCTTTCATAGGAATATTTCTTCCTGGTTAAAGTCCATGGTGTCAATTTCGGCATGAATACGAAGGTCTGAATGTGGGACCTGTAACAGATAGTGCAACTCAGCCGCGGAACAGCAGTACTGCACGTGTGAGGCCGATGCAGACTCAGTCACCACCTGAACGGATTTCTTTGCTTTCGAGACCCATGGAATTGCCCCTCCCTACTCTTCTCTTCCTGTCTGAACACAAAAGATAGCAACAGTAATAGCAATTATCAATATGAGTCAGCTGCTTTTGAGTTTGACAGTTTTCTTGGAAAAAAACATTTTAAGAGCAATTTGCCCAGCACATGATCACAGACAGCATTGCTGATTTGGGAAGAACAGGGGAGCCAGAGGTCCAACCTCCCTGGTGCACAGGCACGTCCTCCACAGTCCCTCTAACAGATGGGCAACCAGACTGTTTATCATTCGAAGTGATAAAATAAGTCATTCTAAGGAAAAAGATGAATTTCTGTATTTGGGGCTCCACAATCCTTCCCGCTTCATTTTAATCATTGTCTTCCAGAAACAGAACACATAAAACGCAAGCAAACTAGAATACTATGTTGAAAAATATCTATTATAGCTATACAATGGAAAGAAAACATGGTGTTTGCTTCTCTTTCTATTGCGTTAATTTTTACTCTCTGTTCTAAAGGCGTAAACACATATTCCAATAAAGAATACACACACATAGGCACATGTGTCAATGAAGAATCACACACACACACACACACACACACACATTCTTATACTTTATTTCAAGCTACCTCAAATTGCTTTTGTAAAGAATGTTTAAGATATTACACAAAAATGTGGTGTTGAGACTGCAGAGCCTGATAGCGAGGAATGCACATTTACACACGGCAGTCAGGTGCTAGACACAAGAGCGCCCCGGGCCCCAGGTGTGACTTGTGTGCTCTTGCAGGGAGCTCTCAATCACGACCTGCCTGCACTGAGCTCCCTCTCCTGGGGTCTCTTGTTCCAAAAAGAGCCCAGCAGGTGAAGGGAAGCTCTAACAGCTGAAACTAGAGCCAAATATGACAAAAAGTACAAGTAGGAAAGCTTATTCCTTGGAAGTCTTATGTAGCAGGGAATTTTCTGCCTGATTTGTGATCTGTCCCTTGGGAGACTCTCTGGTGATCAGTCGTGGTGCCATACACGGCCTCCCAGACAAACACTACTGCTGAGGTGGGGCTACGGTTTCCGCAAGTGCCTCATTTTGCACAGGGCTGGTGTGAGAGGTGAAGGAATGGTGGCAGAGTGCCGGGAGGGAACAGCTGTCTGCCACACAGCACACAGGGACGGCTGCAGATCAAGGGAACACATGGCAGGCTGCGGGGACAGAGCAGGGCTGCTGAAAATTGAATCCTTCCTTCTAGCTCCTGATCCTATCAAATCACAGTGCAGGAGTTACTGTTATGAAATTAGAATTTAGTTACATTGTCCACAGCTTTAGTCTCTCGGCCCCTACTGTTAGAATAAATTACTTTATGCCATCTATTATTAAGCATTGAGCCTACCTTATGGTGATTACAGTTCATTATTATTATGAAAGATTAAGGTCACTGTGTGTTTACTTGCTTTTGAAGATAACTTTAAAAAAACTCAGGACTGCAGACATGGAATGTTTAGTTATTCCTGAATACTGATGTGGCCAGAGTGGCCTGATTTCTGGGTTTTAGACACTGATTACTTTCAAGACTCAAGAAATTCTAATGATTAATGCTTGCCTCAGGTTGTTCCACCTACATGTACAATTCTATCCATCAGCCATGGTTTATTAATGGTCCTTTATGGGCAGCACTTCACCAGGTACTTTGGAGAATTACAAAAGAAAAAAACTGAAAAAAAAAAAAACCCAAGAGAATTACAAAAGAACAGAAGACACAGTTTAAATTGTAAATTCTTGGGGAGTTCATGACTTAAGGAGAGAACCAGAAAAAACACAAACAGATGCTTGTAAATATAGCAGATGAAACAAAACTCAGCTAGGGTACTCCGTGTCCTTAAGAACCAAGGTGTTGTGACTCCTGTGCTAGGGGCGATAGTAACACATACTATGAGGTGTTCAGGAAATAAAAGTCTTCTTAGTGTTTTTTCTTTCTTGCCCTATAAGTGGTAAATGTAGCACCATGGTTCCTAGTTCCTAATGTATAAAGCATGCAACACGGCTTTGACTGAAAGCAGCAATATTTTCAGGTATCAGAACTGAGGCTTGAATCTGGCAAAGCAGTATCCCCATCACGCAGTGAACATGCTCTGTTTGGGAACTAAATGACCAGAATAGCGTGCGTGGAATTCTGAGGCTAGACTTTGTGAACCCATGGATCCAAGCTGGGCTTGTCAATTTAGTTAATTCATTCAAGAAACATTTGAGTGCCAATGACCTTCCTAATACTCTTCTAGATGTTGGAGATTTAAGCACGAGTAACAAAGACACCTTTCTCTCATTGAGCTCATAGTGTGGGTGCGGGTGTGGGGGAACCGGGTGGTTTGGGTGGAGAGCAAGTAAGCGTAAAATTGCATTAGCATATGGCAATTGCTATAACAATTTTTTATTTTCTGTATTTGGATTTTGGGTACAGGCACCCGGTAGCTGTGTAACTACTAAAACTTATGGAGGAGGGGGCTCATGACCAATGGAGGTGTTGCTGGGTATTGGTGTTGAAGGTCAGAGGAATTAGTAACAAAACAGAATTATGTACTTACTTACGGAATTCTGATATTCTGAGTGAGTGAAATTCTCAGCCATGTCATGAAAATTGAAGAGAGTCTGTAACAACCACTGTCAGTGCCTGGCCCAGTTCCTCCTCACCTTACCTTTACAGTAGCCACTGTGGTGGAATTTTTTTTTTGTGTGTGTGTGTGTTTGTTAGTTTTGTTTGGTTTTATTATTTACCAATGATCAGGAGATTGTCATCCCCTTATAGTTGTTTTTTTTTTTTTAAATATATTTTATTGATTATGCTATTACAGTTGTCCCATTTTTCACCCATCATTCCCCTCCACCTTGAACACCCCCTCCCACCCACATTCCCCCCTTTAGTTCATGTCCATGTGTCATAAGTTCTTTAGCTTCTACATTTCCCATACTATTCTTGCCCTCCCCCTATTTTCTACCCACTATCTATGCTACTCATCCTCTGTACCTTTTCCCCCTCTCTCCTCCTCCCACACCCCTATTGCTAACCCTCCATATGATCTCCATTTCTGTGGTTCTGTTCCTGTTGTAGCTGTTTGCTTTTATTTTAGGTGCAGTTCTTAATAGCTGTGAGTTTGATGTCCTTTCACTGTCCTATTTTTTATCTTCTTTTTCTTAGATAAGTCCCTTCAACATTTCATATAATAAAGGCTTGGTGATGATGAACTCCTTGAACTTGACCTTATCTGAGAAGCACTTTATCTGTCCTTCCATTCTAAATGACAGCTTTGCTGGATAGAGCAATCTTGGATGTAGGCCCTTGACTTTCATGACTTGGAATATTTCTTTCCAGCCCCTTCTTGCCTGTAAGGTCTCTTTTGAGAAATCAGCTGACAGTCTGATGGGAACTCCTTTGTAGGTGACTGTCCCCTTATTCCTTGCTGCTTCTAGAATTCTCTGCTTCATTTTAATCTTGGCTAATGTAATTACGATGTGCCTTGGTGTGTTCCTCCTTGGGTCCACCTTCTTTGGGACTCTCTGAGCTTCCTGGACTTCCTGCAAGTCTATTTCCTTTGCCAGATTGGGGAAGTTCTCCTTTATTATTTGTTCAAATAAGTTTTCCACTTGTTGCTCTTCTTCTTCCCCTTCTGGGACCCCTATAATTCGGATGTTGGGATGTTTAACTATGTCCTGGAGGTTCCTAAGCCTCTCCTCATTTTTTTGAATTCTTGTTTCTTCCTCATTTTCTGTTTGGTTGTTAGTTTCTTCCTTCTGGTCCACTCCATTGATTTGAGTCCCAGTTTTCCTTCCATCTCTATCAGTTCCCCATGCATCTTCCTTCATTTCACGTATTGTAGCCTGCATTTTTTCATCTAATTTGTGAGCAAAATCAACCAATTCTATGAGCATTTTGATGACCAGTGCTTTGAACTGTGCATCTGATAGGTTGGCTATCTCTTGGTCGCTTAGAAGAATTGGCTCTGGGGCTTTTATTTGTTCTCTGGTTTGAGCCATTTTTGGTGGGGTTTTTTGTTTTGTTTTGTTTTGGTTTTAGTCTGGTCGCGGTTATTACGTATGAGGGGTGGAGCCTTAGGTGTTCCTCAGGGCGGGGCAGCCCAGTCGCTGGGTTGTGACGGTGGAGGCGGGGTCTGAGAAGGAAGAATGGCGCCTGTTCCGCTCTCTCCTGGACTCCGGTCCCTTCCGCCGCTTCCCCTTCACCTGGATTATCTGTGCACGGCGCGTGCTGTTATGTAGTGAGGATGGAGCCTCAGGCGCTCCCCAGTGTGGGGCAGCCCAGTCGCTGGGTTGTGACGCTGTATGTGGGGGCGGGGTCTGAGAGGGAACAATGGCGCCTGCTCCACTCTCTCCTGGATTCAGTCCCTTCCACCACTTCCCCTTTGCCTGGACCGTCTGCACTCGCAAATGTGGGACCACCTGGTCAGCCAGCCTCCTTGTGCGGCCTCACTGGGTCTGCACAGCTGCCCCACTGTGCCCGGGGACCGCCAGCCGCCGCCTGTGCACCTGGGAACCGCCAGCCGCTGCTGCTTGCGTTCCCGTTCTCGGGTCTGCACCTCCACTTTTTCCTGCCGCGACTCCGCCCCTCTTACCGGTCTGGATGAATGGTTGTTGGACTTCCTTACAGTTCAATTTTCTTTAAGTTCTGGTTGTTTTCTTGTTTCTAAATATTTGTTGTCCTTAATTTTGGTTGTGAGAGGAGGCGCAGTGTGTCCGCCTACGCCTCCATCTTGGCCGGAAGTCCTGTGGTGGAATTTTGATGGCCGGAAGGTTTTCCTTTGCTCTTCCAGTGACATCATTCTGAGACTTGACTCACAGAGTTCTACAGGGTGGTTAAGTGGTGGAAGCTTTTAGGTGGTCCTAGACAGTTGACAGGGTAATTGTACAAACCCCTTTACAATCAATCCCCTAACCCTCCTTAATCAATCCAATTTTTCTTTCTTCTGCTGGACCCAAACAGTGTTAGAAATTTCAACAGGTGAATGTCCACAGATAAATACTCATGTTCTGAGGACCATCCCACAGACTTTTGCTGAGCAAAGCAGATTTTCAAACTTTTTACACATAATCAATCAAGTTCTATACCATGTAACCTTTCCTTCTTGGCTACACATATAGATAGATCTAGAATGAACTAGTCTATGGGTTGGCATAAATGAAGCATTTGTTCAATCATTCGTTCATTCATTCACTTATTCATTCAAGAATATTTATGATTCTACAATGGGTCAACCACTATGTTAGGCATTGTGAGTGTAGCCATGAACAAGGTAAATCTAAATTTACCCTTTATTTGGCTTTGAATGCAACATTTATAGAAATGGCAAGCAGGAAATGGCAGCAAAAGTTGGGAGGTACACATAGATAGGTCCCAGGAATGTAGAAGCCACAGGAGAAGGAGATTTATGTCTATTTTCAGTGGGAGAAGTTAAGACAGAAGCAGAAACAGAGATTGGCAAAGTCATAGCAATGTTAGGACTCTAGAATTGGCATCCCAGAAGCCTGCTGATAAAATAGCAGCAAAGTAGCTGGGTTGTAAAAGCTGCGTTGGATTTTTAAGGACCACCTAGTTCCCAAAATTCATCTGCCTCTGAAAGCTGGCTCTGCTCTAAGGCCTGTGTGTGCATGTCTTTGGGGTCTAAGGTTTTGTTTTCTTTTTATTTCCTGGGGTATTATTTTTATTATTATTTTAAAACAAACCTTCATTCATTAAGGAAACATGATGAATTCTTTTCCATTTTAAAGTTGATTAACACAGTGATATGAAAAAGAAATTAAATTCTCACTTTTAAGAGATAAGAAACTTGAGACCTGGTGAAGCAAAGTGAGTTTTTAATGAAGAGAACACCCTGTCTCCAGATTCACAACATTTCAAGATCTGTCAAAAGCAGTCACTAGTAACCTCAGTTACTGTGAGGAGGCCTGCAAAGAAGCCTTTTGAGTGGCCAGCATCCTAAACTGGTTTTCTATAGAGTTTCAAACACATTATACTTAGTAAAAGTCTGTATGTTTCACTAAATTTGTGCTGCTCCAACCCATATTTATTACGTCATTCTCTTATTACCTTTCTATTTATTCTTTTGTTTTGTTTTATACTATTTCACATATCTTTTAAAAATATATTTTTATTGATTTGAAAGAGAGAAAGGGAGAGAAGAGAGACAGAGAAAGAAACACTGATTTATGCATTCAGTGTTTCTTATTTATGCATTCATTGGCTGATTCTTGTATGTGCCCTGACCGGAGTTCAAACCTGCAACGTTGGTGTATGGGGATGATGCTCTAATGACTGAACTACCTGGTCAGGGCCCTATTCCACATATCTTCAATCCAATAGCATTAGCATCACCTGGTAAGTTGTTCAAATGCAAATTAGGGGCTCACCCCAAACCTACTGAATCAGCAGCTCAAGAGTTGGAGTTCAGCAACTGGTTCTGGTAAGCCCTCTGGATGATTCTGGTGGCATGTTAGTGTTTGAAATTACTGCTTTAGGCTAAGAAAATGTCTGCCTCCACTTACATCAAATATTCAAAATGTTCCTGTAGATTTCCATGAAAATATTTTTAAAAAGAAGACAGTATATCCTTTTAAAAATTCATCTCAATTTGATGCTTATTGGGCCTATTTAGCCATTGTTCTTGATGATGATGATGATGTGTATGTGTTTGTGTGTGTGTGTTTCAGTTCTAGGTACATCACTTCCAGCTGTGTGCTGGTAAATGTTTTGCAACCAGCAATCTGGGGGGAAAATAAAAAAAAATAAAGTCCTCATTTATAGGATTTGCTTATTTCTGTGGTGTAAATACTCCCCCCATGGCCAATTTTAAGGTATCAACATGACATCACTGAAAATGGAGATGAGAAGAGATGAGCATAGTTGACTTGCTCAACTCATCAATTTTGATTCTACACATTTAAGCATAAAGTCTAGGACTTTATGTTTGCTGACAGACTCATGAGAGGGTAAACTAAGGATATAGGGCTAGAATATCATTTTTTGGGTATGAACAAATTTAGAGTGATTGAAGACCTTAATTAGCACCTCATACCTTCCTCCTTGATTTTAATGACTCTCGCAAAAGTAACAACAGAAACTAAACTTAAAGATGTATTTATTTCAAATATATTCTTTTAAAAATATATTCTTTAAATAGCTCTCTTTACTGTATGCTACAACAAATCGGGCAATTTAAATACAGGACTTTTTCAACAAAGCACTTTATGACAATAAAACACTTTGCAAATCAATTTTATTGTTCCTCTCTGCAGCCTCAAGAGGTAATAGATATTAGTTCCTTATTTTTACAGATGAAGAAAGTAAGGCACAATGAGATCCTCAAACTTTCACATAGTGTGTTAATAGAAAAACTGGGATTAAGACTTGAGTCCTGGAATTTCCCAGCCTAAACAGTTTAAAAGGTTATATTTTCTGAAATGTGAGTAATTTAAAATGAGACTTTGATTGGCTTTGACCCTCAAAGGTGGCTATAATTTCTGTTGGCACAATGTATCAGACCTAAGGTTCTCCCTGATGCTTGCTATATCCCTCCTGCCAGTCCTGACTTCCCATTGTCCCTGTCAAGAAGGGCCTTGGAGGGCCAGCTTTCCTACATATTTATAAATCCATCCAACCCCCAAAGCATAACTACTTGGGTTAGATGTAGGCACAGACCCAGGGGTGGCCAATCAATAGGTTGGCCTGTGGCCCAAACAAAACGGAACAATCATATTCCTTCTTTCCAGACCATTTTCATGGAAAGTGAAAATTAAAAGTTATGATATAAGGATGTCCTAGAAAGGTCATGGTGGATTGTGGGTAAACTAAAGTTATGAGATAGCAAAAATTACTAGTAAGTGAAAGTTTTGGCCTACAGAACAGATACAGTGATCAGATAAGAAAATAGTTAGAGAAAGAAAAGTAAATATTCAGGAAAAGAATACACCATAGGAAACAGACCACATAGCAATTGGGAGAGGACTCAGAGATGAAGAGAACAGCCAGTTTCTGGGGCTGTTCTGGTGACTGGCAGCTTTCCAGATCCTATCCATGTATGTATGTTTAAGTTCTGCTGCACAGAACAGGAATTCTGCGTTAGTGGCATAGCCCAAAGCAGGTTTGGAGTCTTCACATAATGGAAAGGTATAATAATAATAATCTCGAGGCAGATGGTTCAGGGCTGGAGCAGCATTCCACATCGTGACATACCAGGCTCCTCTGCCACTCCTCATCACCATCCTTGACACATAGCTTCCATCCTCCTATTTGCTGTCTCATGGCCACCAGCATCATACCGATTTCATGCCAGAAGAAGGAAATGACAAAAAGAAATGTATTTTCTGTATTTAAATACCAGGAATGCAAAACTGCTTTTGTCACATTGGCTTGAATAGTAACAGGGACTCCTGGCAGCAAAAACGGATCAGAAATATAGCCTGTCTCCCTTTTTTCCTCCCTTCCTTCTTTCCTTCCTTCCAACTTCCTTCCTTCCTTCCTTCCTTCCTTCCTTCCTTCCTTCCTTCCTTCCTTCCTTCCTTTCCTTCTTTCCTCCTCCCTCCCTCTCTCCTTCCCTCCCCCTCCTTCCTCCTCTCTTCTTCCCCTTTCCCTCCTTCGCTCTCCTCCTCTCTTTCCCTCTCCCCACTCACCTCTTTCCTGTGTTGAAGTATTGACATTATGACCTTTTCTGCCAGCACTAAAGTCATATTGATTGATCCCACGGTGAATTTACTCATCAGTGTTAATAATATTTTGGCTTGGCTTGTAGTGGGTTGTGGCTTAACATACTTGTCCTGGAAAAGAAGATCTCTACATCAGTTTATCAGGGAACAGAAAGAGGTCTTGCGGTCTCCCCCAGGGGGCAGACTTGTTACCCTCTCTCATCCCTGTTTATGGGGACCGCAATCTCTGTTCTTCTGACACCTGCTCTTCTCCACACACATAAAATCCACCAGGACAGTCTTTTGAATTGGTTCCCAGAATAATTCATATATTTCCACATTTATAAAAGAATAACATAAGTACAAATAGTTAAACATTTTTGTTAAAAAGACAAGAGCAAGTTAATTCTGCTGAATTTCATAACTGTCAGAGCACATAGCCATTTGTATCTGTTATGTTTCTGCAAACTATTGCACCTCACTAACTCCATATTCTTCTACATGAACAATATCCATCTTTGCCCATTTTGTCAGTTTCTTAGACAGTGTTTTTTATATATTGTCCTCTTGGTACAACACTTTAATTACTTGTCTTGTTTGTTTTTCCTATGTGTGCCATTTGGATGACTTGTCCTAAATTTTAATTCTTCCTTGTTTTCACTCAATAAGTAATTGATGAACCAGCATTGCACTATTTGTTATTATTTGGGCATTATTTGTGGAATAAGGAAAAGCATTCCCTGGGTGTTCCCACTCTATATGTATGTATCTTTCCCCTGTCACGTAAGAAAGGGACTTGAACTCTATACTGGGGAGTTCTCACAAATAAGTTTATTCTTAAAATGATGTCACTAGAATTAACAGACATCATGAAGCCATTATAACAATGACTTTCTTTCTGTTTTCAGAGAAAATGTCATTGTCAGTGTGCCAGATGTCACTCTTTTACTTTATTTTCTCTTCTCCCACATCTGATCTACAGGACTTCTAGCTATGCTTAGATGAAATGACACTTTATCCTAGTAATAAGTGTACTTTGTGCAGGCACTTCCAATCTTTCCCTTCATGTCAACCCCTTACTGGCCTTTCAGGGCTAATTTTCAAGTTTCAGACGCTGACAAGAAGTTATTGAGATAGATCTGTGCTGGATTTTGAAATAGGCTCTGCTGGCTTCTCAGCATCTTTAGCTTTTATGGTGCTATGAGCATGATCGCTGAGGCACGAAATAGTTTTTAGAGTCTGCTCGTTGGACTTTCAGAATGGTGGATTTCTCCGGTTCCTGGTAATTATTCAAACCAACATCAGAACACAGAGTGCCTGTGAAGCAAAACAAGACAATTTTAATGATGAAGAAAATGTTAGGAAAACATACTCATTTGGAGGATGGGTCTTAATTTTGATTCATGCCCTCACAAAGGGTTCGTTCAGATGAGACCAAGGCAAGAAGTACAGATAATCCTTTTTTATAAAGTATGTTTTTTACATGCGTGAAATGAAGAGAGTGCATGCCGGTGAACTGGAAAGGTGTTGTGTCTTCCTTGTTGTAGGTGCCGTAGGAGTATCTGCCATCCAAATAGAGAACTAAGGTAATTGAGACACAACATGTGTTCTGAGTGGAATGATCTGTTTTGGCTCTCCACCACAATTACACCTGTGAGGCAATTGTTGAGACTTTGAGTCCTCTCTCCGCTACATATCCTCCCTACTCTCCACCCCCACAGTTTGTTCTATCCCCTAGTCCTGAGTTCTATCCCCAAGGTCTTCCTTGTTTTCACTCAATAAATAATTGTTGAACCAACATTTCACTATTTGGGGGAATTATTTGTAGAATAAGGAAAAGCATTCCCTGGGTGTTCCCACTCTATATGTATGTATCTTTCCTCTGTCACATAAGACAGGGATTTGAACTCTATACTGGGGGGTTCTACCGCACCAATATCTTCTAGTTCAGGTCACTGTTATCTCCAGGCTGTGTTCTTGCAAATGGCTTCTAATTCGTCTCTCTGTCTTTAATCCTTGCTCCGTACGGAGGCAAGGGTAATTGTATACAATTAAATTATGATCGTGACAGCAGCCTGCTTAAATTCCTTACCTTCCTTCCCAATGCCTTCAGGCTGAAGTTCAAACTCCTTAATTTGCTTTAAAAAGTCCCTCCTGATCTGGCCACTGTCCATTCCTCCAGCATCACCACTAACCACTGTTCTCCTTCCTCTTGAGTTCTTCTTGCCTTCTCAAAGTCACTTTGCATTCTCACGTGTTTGTTTCTGACAGGATCATTCTGCCCCTATTTTTCACCTGTTGAACTGTTCTTCGGGTCTCAGCTTAAATGCTACTTTGTCAGTGAGTCAGATCCTCTGGTTAGATGCCTTGCTTTTATTAAACGTTTGTCTTCTTCACTAGAATATACACTTCATAAGGACTAGGGCTATGTTTGTCTCTTTAGCTTCTGCCTACCTAGTACCTAACCTAGCACCTGGCACATCTGAGGTATTCAACAGATATTTGTTAAATGAATGAGTAAAGTGATCAGCACATTGCCTGGCATGTATTAAGCATTTAATGAATCGTAGCCACCTGCATCTACATCTATATCCATATCAATTTACACAAACACACACGTACACATGTTTCATGGGCAACATTAATAAAATAGCCTTGCTGTGTATAAAAATGGATTTACAATGAAGACTGTGACAGGAAGGATACAGTCTGTTTATTGAGATTATTGAAGGTGTATAATTTGGCTCACCATCCAAAATGGAAAATAACCTTATAAATAAACACATTCCAATGTTCCTAAGACTTAAATTTGAATGGGCTTTCTGTGCTGTAGAGGTCGTAGGAAAGTCCATGTGCAGTGAAATTGTAGTAGCCCGTATATTTGAACACACTCAGAGGTTATGGTGAGCAAATGCTTCAGCTATTACTATTTAACATGCATGTGTGGCACTGAGTGCTCAATCATGCCTGGGTACAGTGTGTAATTTAAACGTTAATGTGGTTCCTTGCCAGGTGGAATTACAGGTTCTGATTCAGGGAGGGATATAACAGGTTTAGGTTTTGCTAAACCTAAGCTCTACCACAAAGTTCTTCCTGACTCCCGGGCATATGTGAGAAGTTCATGGCATTCAAGGTGAAGGCAGTGGTGAAGTGAGAGGTGATAGATAAGACTGGAAAGTGAGAGATGAGGAGTGCGAAGTGAGGGGAAGAACTGAAAGGGCCTAACCTTCAGCTGCTGGCTTCCAGTTGCTACTTCCTCTCCAAAGGAAACAGTAGTATGCGTAAGGGAAAACCAATTAGTGAGTTAGAAAAATCGCAGCCTGTGACATTTGCATTACTTTCTGACTGAAGTGTTGAAAAGTGAAAGCGGCTTTTCCTAGCCAGTTTCTCATTGATAAGCTGTTGCAGGAAGAGCTAAGCTACACAGAATCAATGAATGTAACCAATTCCCTTTATTACTTCCTGGCCTCAGTGTCAGCAGAACAGAAACTGTACGTTCAAGAGGCTCTGTGAGTCTGCAGCGTGTCTTCTCCAGGGCACGTCAACTTCTAACCTCTCCAATACAGAAATACGTTTTCTTTCTTAAAAATTAGAAAGATCTTCGAAGAGCGATGCATACCCAAATTGGATAAGTATGATTATTTAGTCATTCTGTAGAGCTCAGGCAGAATCTGTCAGTTGTGCACCATCTTTAAAGGCTTACTCTGAAGGAGATCAAACCATGCTCTGCTAATATCTGTTCCCGACAACTCCGTGTTCTGTTAGTTCTGTGTCAGTCCATGTGCCGTGTCTTGCACTAGTCTCTCTATTGGCTCTTATTGTTCTTTTGTATTTTAATTATTCCAATGCCGTGGTATATAATCCTTATTATATGTAGCTTGGGCTTGAGTATTGTTAAGAGACATGAAAAGGACATCCTTTTGGGAATCCATTTATGTATGATCTCGAAGTTAATAAAGTTACCATCCATAATGCTTATTTGATGCTCCCTTTTGGTTTCTAAATAAGAGCCATATGGTACTGGGAAGTATAGAAGTCATTTTTTTTCTTCCTGAATTCTCCATTCAAAGGGTTTGAACACATGACTATTTTCGAGAAAGTGTTTTAAACAGCAGCAGCAGCATTTGTTGGAAAGAGGGATAGCTATCAAACAAGTAAAGTACTCCAAAATGTGGGACTGACCCAAGTGAAACTTAGATTGCCTGTTCCAGCTCTGCACAGTGGCACTGCATGCTGACCCACAGCTGGAACTAGGTGGATTCTTCACTTCCCACTGACACTCTTTAGAGCTCAAAGGAAGTTTACCTTGTAAGTTCAGGTGCACCCACTCTTTTTATTTTATTTAATTTCATATTCATTTTGAAAGAGAGAGAGAGAGAGAGAGAGAGTGAGAGAGAGAGAGAGAGAGTGAGAGAGAGAGAGAGAGAGAGAGAGAGAGGTTTGTTGTCCATCCATCCATGTTCCCACTGGTTGACTCTTGTATGTGCCCTGACTGGGGGGTTGAACCCTCAGCATGGACATATCAGGATGACACTCTATTCAATTGAGCTACCTGGCCAGGGCCACTCTTCGATGGGCCACTTTTAGACACAAGGTTTGGGATAGTGTAAAGTATCTTTATATATTACTTATCTTCCAAAGAGTTTAACATTTATTTTTTTGTATATGTCATAATAATTTATTTCTATTAATGATCTGAGGAAAAGAGAGACATGTTTTTAAATATAATTAAAACAGTGAAACAAAATCCACTAAGGATTTATGTATTTTCAAAATATATTTGGTATTAAAGTAATGGTATGTTAATAAGTATATTATACAAAACACTTTCTTTTCTACTATAAAAGAAAAAACCTATACTCATGACATATATAATGATAAGTATTCAGTTTATTTATGAGAAGTAGATTTAGTTTACTGGTGTGCTGTTTGTATAAATTATCTGGGAACATCTCACTCTTTGTACCATTTTGGCGGGGAGTGATTATTTGAAAAATAAAATCCACACCCAATGAACTGAATAAGGAAACAATTCCTAAGAATATGTGTAATGGCTGTTCATAGTACTGCACAGCTGTCATTTTATTTAAATATCACAATTTTAAAGGGACACCATCGTCCTGGGACATATGACGCATGCGTGGTGGGTAGCCATTCTAGAAAGAGTCAAGGCAAATCCCGTTTTTATGGCTTTAGATTTTAAATCCCAGAGAGACTGACAAGAGGGACAGGTGGATATTGGTTCCAACTTGGTGACAAGTTTTCAGCCTCAGCTGCATTCTTACAACAGGGGAGTGAAGAGCAGCTGGCGGCCTGGGAGCCACTGTTGTACACATGGAATTCTTGCGGCAGAGAGAAGAATGTTCTATCCGGCTCCCCATGCTTTATGAACAAAGAGCACAACTTAAGAGATTGAAGCTACTGTTTGATCTAACTGGTGGAGCTTTCCTCCCCCTTGCCTCCCTCACATCTTTTGTATTATAAGCCTAGTGATTTGTGTTTAGAAAAGAAGGTAAAGTGTCCCAGTTTATGTCTAGTCAATGATTTCTCTGAACTCAACTCGTTCTTCTAAGGCCCACCCGTCACATTTGTGAGGTTTGGGGCAAGAATATAAATAGAGGCCCCTATATCATATATCTACATATTTCTCGGTTATAAGTCAAATGAACAAACTGTTAAGTAGGACATGTTCTTTCTCCTAACTTGGTATTTCCCACCAGAGCGTGGAGAGGTGAACGGAGCACATTCTCTCCCTTCACTGGCTCTGTCCCACACTGCCAGGGGTTTTATGCACGTGTGTGTGGGTGGACACCCCAACTCACATAGCCAGGCTCCATCCATGCCCCCTTTCAGATAGCTGTCCCCTGGTCACCCTTGGGGAGCAGGTCGAGGATTATTGGGGCAAGGCATTCTGTGGTCCTAGAATCAGAAAGTGGTCCTAGAATCAGAAAGTGGTCCAGAAGGGAAAGCTCAGGCTGCGAGGGGGCATATCCCCTTGGCTTGCAACACGGGGAAGAGGAGGGCTGGAGGGGGGTCAGAGTGGGGCGCTCAGCAGCACAGGGCTCAGGACAAGGGTTCTTTCACCTGGGTCTAAGGACAATGCTTTTCTTTCAAACCCCACAGTATATCGTACTATTCCCACTAAGGTCAGAGAGGGAGAAGACTTTGCGGTTAACTTCTAAGTTCTCCATTTAATTAAGAATGGTTAAAGCCAGTACTTATTTACCTGGTGTTTATGACCCATCTGCTTTCAAACTAGGACTGATTTCATTGAGGACAAGGTAAACTCTTTACTGCTGCACATAAAATATGAAACCCAGTGGTGCAACATGGAGATCATTCTTCCCCTGCATTTCTGTAGCCTGTGGAGGGGTGACTGCAAATGTGGCACGATGTCCTTGTAGTTAGTTATATTTGACAGGACTCTGGTCTGAAAGGTGAATGGCAACCATTATTCTAATCCTGTAAATAAAGGCACTTGGAAAAGTCGTTCACCTTATGCCTACTTCAAATACACAATAAACTAGGGAAGGAAGTAGTAGCAAATGCAGAAGTTCTACCTGTGCTTAGAAATCAGAGAAATACGAATTGAGATAGAACACAGAACCGAAAAATCTGAATAATGTTGCCTTTTGGTGTATCTTTCAGAAATGTAGAAGAAAGAGCAGAGGAAGGAATCCCCATTTGCATTATTCACAGAATTACTCATAAATTAATGGCATGGTGTAGGTGGAAAACCCCACATAGTGTTAGTAGGAAAGCTAATGTTACATAGATTTTTACGTTAAGGTCCAGGGGGACACAGCCAAGTGGAAAAATAGCTGAGTTATGGTGGAAACCAGTCACCTTATTAAAACTGAACAACCAGGTGTTTAGGAAAAGAATGGTATGAGAGACTGGTTTCTTTCCTGCTGAACACAGCCATTCACTGTGAACACAGAGAAAAAGAATCTTTGTTACGAGATATTTTATGAGAATTACAAGAAACTTTGCTACAAGCATGGAGGAAGATAAAAATGTGTGTATGTAAATGTTTAAAAACTAACCTGTGTCACAGTCCATTTTGAGTTTCATGGTATAGTCCAGGAGAGCACATTTTGAGCTAGAATTATGTTCTATTTTCGGGAACACTCTTAGTTGGGTGTTCTCAGCGCACACTCTGTAGCAATTCAAACTGGAATAAGTTTGTGCATAGATGTATGATATAGTCATTTTTTCCCATGTGACTTTTTAAAAGAAAAATTAATTTTTAAAATGAATGGATACAGATCATTCTCATTCCAAAATAAAAAACCTGGGGGAATGTTAGGACAATGGATAAGAGTGGTTCAGCGTACAAAATCTGAGAATTGGCTTTAAAAAAATAATATTACCAAAAATACTAATAGAATTTGATCTGAGAAATATACATATTTATATTCGTGAATATAAAATAAATACTCTTGAGTGGCCTCCTGTTGTTTTGGGGATAAAAACCCTGTATAATCTGGCTGCTCCCTGTCTATCCAGACTCGTCTTGCAAATCCCTGTTCCCCCAGAACCACGCTCCTTTCTCTCTCATTCAAGGTGTCTGATTTTCTTCCCTCTCTTGGCTAACCCCTTCTCTTTCCAGTCTCCACCTAACTGTTATCTTCCCAGGAACTTTTTTCTCTTTTACCAGACTGGTTGAGTTTTCTTATTGAACACCTCTATTAATTTTTTTCTTCTGTGCGGAAATAAAAATTTATATCATAGAATGATCCTGGCCTCTTTCTTCTCAACTACCAAAGAGTCTGCTACTTTCCACTCTTCCACCTCCAGGGAGAATTTTGGGATATTGTGGGCAGAAAGTGGGTGTGGGGAAGAACCCAGGATCGAGGAATGGAGAACATGTAGAAATAAAGTGACTGATGTGGCCTCAGGCTAGGGGATGGTCTGGTTTGTGGCTCCAAGGAGTGAGGCCAGTGGCAAAGGAGACAGAATTTGTGGAAGTGTTGGTGAAGATAAGTATGTCCTTCCTGTTGTTATGATGGAATTACATGTTGGTTCCTGGACTACTTTTTTTTGCAGCGATGCTGAGAGTGCATCACATGTGTCTGGGTGGAAAGAACACTTTTTAGGGTGAATCACGTTCATAATTGTTCAGCTGTCTGTGTAATTGTTTTATGCTTTTCTTTTCTTTTTTTTAAAAATATATTTTATTGATTATGCTATTACAGTTGTCCCATTTCTCCCCCATCATTCCCCTCCACCCTACACACCCTCTCCCACCCACATTCCCCCCTTTAGTTCATGTCCATGGGTCATAAGTTTTCTAGCTTCTACATTTCCCATACTATTCTTGCCCTCCCCCTGTCTATTTTTTTCCCATTATCTATGCTACTCATTCTCTGTACCTTTTCCCCCTCTCTCCTCCTCCCATACCCCTGTTGCTAACCCTTCATATGATCTCCATTTCTGTGGTTCTGTTCCTGTTCTAGATGTTTGCTTAGTTTGCTTTTGTTTTAGGTGTGGTTCTTGATAGCTATGAGTTTGTTGTTTTTTCACTGTCATAGTTTTATCTTCTTTTTCTTAGATAAGTCCCTTTAACATTTCATATAATAAGGGCTTGGTGATGATGAACTCCTTGAACTTGACCTTATCTGAGAAGCACTTTATCTGTCCATCCATTCTAAATGACAGCTTTGCTGGATAGAGCAATTTTGGATGTAGGTCCCTGCTTTTCAAGATTTCAAATATTTCTTTTCAGCCCCTTCTTGCCTGTAAGGTCTCTTTTGAGAAATCAGCTGACAGTCTGATGGGAACTCCCTTGTAGGTGACTGTGCCCTTATCCCTTGCTGCTTCTAGAATTCTCTGCTTCATTTTAATCTTGGCTAATGTAATTATAATGTGCCTTGGTGTGTTCCTCCTTGGGTCCAACTTCTTTGGGACTCTCTGAGCTTCCTGGACATCCTGGTAGTCTATTTTCTTTGCCAGATAGGGGAAGTTCTCCTTTATTATTTGTTCAAATAAGTTTTCCACTCGTTGCTGTTCTTCTTCCCCTTCTGGGACCCCTATAATTCGGATGTTGGGACGTTTAAAGATGTCCCGGAGGTTCCTAAGCCTCTTCTCATTTTTTTGAATTCTCATTTCTTCTTCGTCTCCTGTTTGGTTGTTAGTTTCTTCCTTCTGGTCCACTCCATTGATTTGAGTCCCAGTTTTCCTTCCATCTCTATCAGTTCCCCATGCATCTTCCTTCATTTCACGGATTGTAGCCTGCATTTTTTCATCTAGTTTGTGAGCAAAATCAACCAATTCTGTGAGCATTTTGATGACCAGTACTTTGAACTGTGCATCTGACAGGTTGGCTATCTCTTCACTGCTTAGAGGAATTGGCTCTGGGGCTTTTATTTGTTTTCCGGTTTGAGCCATTTTTGGTGGTTTTTGTTGTTGTTGTTGTTTTGGTTTTAGTCTGGTTGCAGCTATTACGTAGTGAGGGGTGGAGCCTTAGGTGTTCCTCAGGGAGGGGCAGCCCAGTCGCTGGGTTGTGACGCTATAGGTGGGGGCGGGGTCTGAGAAGGAGCAATGGCGCCTGCTCCACTCTCTCCTGGACTCCGGCCCTTTCCGCTGCTTCCCCTTCACCTGGATTATCTGCGCACGCGCGCGTGCTGTTACGTAGTGA
This sequence comes from Glossophaga mutica, assembly GCA_039655065.1. NCBI lineage: Eukaryota > Metazoa > Chordata > Mammalia > Chiroptera > Phyllostomidae > Glossophaga > Glossophaga mutica. Next base: position 146,591,413 of record CM077303.1, on the reverse strand, counting down.
AGAGTGGAGCCTCTGGCGCTCGCCAGTGCGGGGCAGCCCAGTCGCTGGGTTGTGACGCTGTATGTGGGGGTGGGGCCTGAGAGGGAGCAATGGCGCCTGCTCCGCTCTCTCCTGGATTGAGTCCCTTCCGCCACTTCCCCTCCGCCTGGACCGCCCGTGTGTGCGAATGTGAGACCACCTGGTCAGTCAGCCAGCCACCTTATGCGGCCTCACTGGGTCTGCACAGTTGCCCCCTGTGCCCGGGGTCCGCCAGCTGCTGCCTGTGGGCCCGGGGACCGCCAGCCGCTGCTGCCTGCGTTCCTGGGTCTGAACCTTCACTTTTTCCTACCGCGACTCCGCCCCTCTTACCGGTCTGGATGAATGGTTGTTGGACTTCCGTACAGTTCAATTTTCTATAAGTTCTAGTTGTTTTCTTGTTTCTAAATATTTGTTGTCCTTAATTTTGGTTGTGAGAGGAGGCGCAGTGTGTCCACGTATGCCTCCATCTTGGCCGGAAGTCCTGTTTTATGCTTTTCTATTCTTCCCCTCCCCACAAGACTACAGGCAGGGCTCAGGTCTGTGTGGTTCTTACCTAAATCCCCAGTGTAAGGACAAGATGTGGCTCATGGTAAAAAATGCTCAGTAAGTGACAACTGAAGGGATGAATGAATAAATGAATATGTCAGACCATTCTATTTTAGATTTCTAAACTCTAAATATCACCGTTGGCCTTAATGATGAAATTATTATGCTTTCCTCAAAGTTCTCTAGAAGAAGGTGTTCTGAGTTTGGTTTCCAAATGTCTATAATTAGAAACTTTTAAAATAAGTTATTTTTGTTTTCCTCAACACATTCCTTTGATTTGAATATTCAGGCCCAGGGATTGAATACTAATGTGATTCTTATAATTGAAATGAAATTCACCAAATACTCATTATCTTCAAACTATATTAAAATATTTGCTGAAATAACTGTATCTTGGTTTACATGTTCACTGAATTTCTCTTTATTGAAGAGAAGGACAAAGCTAAGGAGTATATGTCATGGCTGCCACTTACTGAGAACTTATTGTGGGCCTAGCGGTGTGTTATTTGCTCTACACAGATCATACCCTTTTAAATACATACACTATATTTTAAGGCAGCTATTAGTTCCTGATTTTACTGATAAGGAAACAGAGATTGAGCAGCTTGCCTGGGACTCCTGAGTTAAGAAATTGTGGAGCTGGGGTTTCGAAGCTGAGTCTGCTGATTCCAAAGCTTACGCTGGTAAGCAACAACATCTGTTCTTTGATTTTGAGGAATAATCTACTAAATTTATTTATTAAAAAAATTTATTTATTGGTGTTAGAGAGAGAGGAAGAGGAGACGAGAGAGAGGGAGAGAGAGAGACATCGATTTGTTCCACTTATTTATGCATTCATTTGTTGATTCTTGTATGTGCCCTGACCTGGGATTGAACCTGCAACCTTGGCGTATCAGGACAACATTCTCACAAAAAGAGATACCTGTCCAGGGCCCCAAATTTATTAAAAGCTTATTAGACTTACAATTATGACAGCAAGTCTGAGTTCACAGTCCTGCTCTGCCTTCTCTTTGCAGAGATCTGCTCCTTTCACCCTGGCTCCCAATCACACTGCCAATTCTGGGCCTTGATTACTATTTACCCGAGCGCTGGATATAGACAATGCATAGTTAATGTACTTCACAAGGAGTTTCATGTTAGTTGAGTAACCTGACAGAAGTTTAAAAGAGCACACACACAAAAACCTCACTTTCTTTCAGATTCTGGTCATCACTTCAGTCCACCAGCTATTCCTCTGGCTCAGTTACCTATTGATCTTTATTTTCACTAAAAATCCATTTGGCTTTTGCAGTTTCATCCTCTGTGTGTCACCCCTCTGCCCTTGCCACAGAAAGGATTGCCCATCTTCTTTTTAAAACTCATGGCACAAAGTATGTCAACTGAAGGCAGTCACACATTGGTCCTAGGGAAGAAACTTCTTATGGTTTTATGTACATGTACACACACACACACACACACACACACACACTCAGAGTCAGTTCCCATTATCGTGGTAGTTACATTTACAAAGTCACCACAAACACTGAATTAGTGAGTATTGAATTGAACCCGGAGAAACGCAGGGGTAGGTTCCTGTGAGCCTCTGGTCACGTCTTCATCAGCGAATCGAAACATAATGTTGTATTGTGTGTTTTTCTGCTTAAAGACACTTTATTTAATATATAATTGGCGCACTAACATTGAACTCATGGCCAACATCACTATAATTCATGCCTCAATAAAGCTTATGTAATACATGATTTTCTCTGTAACACACATAACCTCCTTGCACTTGGGAACACTAGACGGCACTTAGTTATTATGCTTTGGGGCCATTTGAAGCAGCAAACTCTCCAAGAAAAAGCACAAAGATGTGAGAAACTAAGTAGACTGAGAAAGGGACACTTATTTATGGCTCGAGAGCCAAAAACATTAAGTCAGAGTGTCACTTTATTTGACTCAGCAGGGAATGTGTGCGTCGGGAGACTCAAAGTTTCCTCCAGTCCGCTTGTCTGGAATAATGGTAGAAGCCTGAAAATATTGACTTGGGGGTTACACATGAATTTTAACGAGCAGGTGAATTTGAAAACATGGAATCCAGGAATAAATAAGATCAACTATATACATATTTATTATTATTTATTATTTGTTGAGTGCTTGCTAATGACAGTAACTATTTCAGGTTTTTAAAGTGTATTAAGTTAAGGCCTGGCTGAGTAGCTCAGTTGGCTGGAGCATTGTCCCAATATGCCAACGTTACCAGTTGGATTCCTGGTCAGGTCGCATACAGGAATAAATCAGCAAGTGCATAAATAAGTGGAGGAAAATTGATGTTTGTCTCTCTCTCTAAAAAAATCGATCAATAAAAATAATAAAATGTATTAACTTATTTAATTCTCATAAAAGCTCTATAGTGTAAGTATTAATATTTCGTCCATTTTACGTACTACAGAGAGTAGTGAACTTTCCCACTCCACAGCTGGTAAGCATCAGAGCAGGGACTGGACCTGCTCATAGTGGCTCCAGAGCCCGGACATTTATCCACAGTGCTGTGCTTCTTCCTTTTGGGAAACATCACGCAATCAATAATCTATTTTTTTTTAAAAAGAGACTTGTTAGTCTAAAAGTGAAAGGCCTTTCAAAGTAAGAGGCATAAGACTTTATTTGAGATTTTTTAATAAAACAGCTATTTGAGAAGCACTGATCAAGTCCAAAGCCCAAACAATGTCCGGGTAGGAGACGAGGGCCCAGGGCGTTTATGAGAAGGAAAGGGGAACAATGGCATCCATAGAAGGACAGCATTTCCATTGGTGCAAATGAGCTAACATAGTGACACTAATTCTAAAAGCATTTTAAATGTTCAGTTCGTTACCCATTAGTCTAGTAGTCATATAATATGACTTTTTAATTATCTTTGCAAAAAGGTCTTTGAGACACAAAGTTGCTTGAAATAAGTCCAAAGGTTATTTTTCCCATATTAATATTTCAGAGTTTGAGGCATAAGACATGCAAGGCCTGGGATGGCAACTCTGGCTCCATTTTAAAGTGGCTCCATTTACATTACTTTCTACAAGCCTTTTTTAAATCATGGCTCATTCATTCACTCACTTAATTAGAAAAATGCTTTCTTGTGCCTGTGTGTGCCAGGTCCCATGAGAATACAGCAGAGAAGAAAGACGTAGTCTATCCTCAAATAATTTATAATTTAGCTTACAATTAGATAATTAGAATTATGATCGGCTTCATATAACTTAAAAAATACAATGAACAGATAGAAATAATGGGTAGAAATTCATTTCTCCCTCACATGAACAGAGCCTGGAGGCAGGTGACCCTGGGCTAGTAGGACAACTCCATGGTCATCAGTGACCCAGGCTGCTTCTGTCAGCCCAGGGCGGCTCTGTCAGCCCTACAGAAGCTGCTCATGGTCCAAGGCAGCTGGCCCAAGTTCCAAGAGTCCTGTCTTCATTCCAGCTAATGGAAAGGAGGGAAAGGGAGGAAGGGCACATCTGCCTCGTCTTAAAGAGACTTTCTATAGTTCCACACTTACCTCACAATTTATTTACCAGAACTAAGTTACATGTTTATATCTTAACCGCAAAGGAGGCTGGGAAATGCAGACTGTTGTTAGCTTAGTGGCTACATGCTCAGCTAAAACCCAGATTTCTGGTTCTATTTCCAAGGTAAAAGAGGAGAAATGTACTTGGGAAGCAGTTAGCAAGCTTCCTCATGTATAAAAGCATTTTCTTCTTTTATACCCAGTTTTACTGAAAAATAATTGACATACGTCACTATATAAGTTTATAGCACGCAGCATGATGGTTTGATTCACATACACATGCTGTGAAATGATCGACACACTAGGTGCAGCTAACATTCATTTTCATATAAATAAATATATATAATAAAAAGAAAAGGAAAAAGAAAAACAAAAAAGAAAAATTTTCCCCTTGTGATGAGAATTCTTAGGATTTACTCTCTTAACTTTCCTATATATCCTGCAGCAGTGTTAACTAGAGTTATGATGTTCTACATTACATCCATAGTTCTTATCTTATAACTGGCAGTTTGTACGTTTTGACCACCTTCCTCTAATTCTACCTCCCCTTTACCCTCTGCTTCTGGTAACCACAAGTTTGATCTTTTTTTCTAGAATTTGTTTCAAGATTTTTATGCATTTATTTTTAGAGAGGATATGGGAGGGAGAAAGAGAAGGAAAGAAACATGAATGCATGGTTGCCTGTTGCTCACCCCCTACTGGGGACCTGGTCTGAAACCCAGACATGTGCCCTGACTGGGAATCGAATTGGTGATCCTTAGGTTTGCAGGCCCATGCTCACACGCTCTATCCACTGAGTTATACCAGCCAGGGCTAGAGTTTGGTTTTTGTTAAAAATATTTTCTAACCTCAAACAGCTTTATAAAAATAAAAACATGTTATTACATGTAGTTGGATTATAGCTACTTCTTGATGTTAAATCTATTGTCTAATGGTCTTCACGTCTATTGTGGTGGTTTATTTATTTATTTATTTATTTTTATTAAAGAGTCTAGGGTTTTTATTTGGTTTCTTTAGCAACTCCAATATTCCTGAATTTAGGCTCATCTTCTTTGACGTGTTTTGGAAACTAGAGAGCCAGATAACTTCATATAACTTCATCTATTTCATTTTATTTAAGGATTATTTATTTATTTATGTTTACAGAAAGGGGAAGGGAGGGAAGAAGAGAGGGAGAGAAACATTGATGTGAGGGAGAAACATGGATTGGTTGCCCCTCATACGCACCCTGACTGAGGACTGAACCTGCAACCCAGGCAGGTAACCTGACTGGGAGTTGAACCAGCAACCTTTTGCTTTGTGGAAGGACACCCAACCAACTGAGCCACATCGATCAGGGTGACTTCATATACATTTTAGCTAAAAAAAATGTTGTTAATAGGTTAATATATTTTAATCACAAACTTACAGGAATAGCACAGAAGACAGACATTAAAAACATACTTGCATATAGGACAACTCAATTAGAAAAGTATAGTGAATGGATGGAATTTACTGTACGATAAAAATGCTACAAACACTATTTAGTTGCCATCAATAAGAAATTTACTTGCTTAAAAAAAATCCAAATGCTGACTTTGTCCAGAAAAATTTAACAAGTTTATTTATATTGTTATAAAATTAAACTGCTTGAAACTTGTTCACCGAAACATTTTGATTTGCATTAATACTTTATGTCCCCACATTTATATTAAAAAATTCACACACAAATGAAAATGGAAAAACTGCCAATACCTGATTTCTGTCCTCTATTTTCTACCTGTAGTCATATACTTAGGTATCTTTTGACCCCATGGAAAAAAAGATCTAAAGTTCAGAACACCTGTAACAGGAAGAAGAGAATTTTTTTTTTTAAGAATGAAATATTTCTCATCATAGTGGATTCTTAAGCATGCTCTCCACGTATGCAGCGTGCTAGATGTCTTTTGGCATAATTGTTACACATTTGGCATGGATAGCGCACAGGTTGATGTCTTCCAAAAGGCCAACCAGATAGGCTTCACTTGCCTCCTGGAAGCACCAATAGCTGCAGATCTGTTTGGAAGTCCTGAACAATTTCTCGCACCAGACGCTGGAAGGGTAGTTTGCGAATCAGAAGTTCAGTGAAGTTCAGTGAACTTCTGATAACGTCCAATTTCACGGAGTGCCACAGTACCTGGCCTGTAACATTGATGTTTCTTCACCCCTCCAGTAGAGGGCACACTCTGCGAGCAGCTTTAGTAGCCAGTTGCTTCCTTGGTACTTCACCACTGGTGGATTTGCGGCAGTCTGCTTTGCAGAAGCCATGATACAGAGACCTCTTTACTTTCCTCACTTCTTCCTCTGGAGCTCAGAGAGCTGGAGGAGGCGCTGGCGTTAGAAAGTGTCAGCAGCTGTGGCCACCTAAAAAAATTTTTTTAATGTAATGTTCTGTTTTGGCATTATACCAAAATGAAATCTTTTATAATGCCCTACAGAGGTGAAAATAATCTGTTGGAGGATAGTTAACATTTAATACAATATTATAATCAAGAAAATTTTAAGAGCCTGTATTAAAAAAGCTGGAAAAAATAAAGCAACTCTTTTGAAAGGAATTGACTTTTGCACTGTTTACACTGAAAAGAAATTGGAATTAAGGCACTTTAATTATATGAAAATTTCAGATAGAGCGTTCTTTTTCTTTTTTAAAACCTGTGTAATGCAGGGGTTGCATCAATCCAGAGGTGGACATTTTATCATTTGTATAGATATCAGTCAATGTCCAGGCAAGAAATAGATTACACACTCAAAGGTGTGAATTAAAGAAAGTTTAATGGAGAGACTATTTTCAGAGGCATGGGCATGCATTATGGATGGGATGTTTGTGCCGCTCCCAACCCCCAGTCCATAAGTTGAAGTTCTTACCTCTGGTATTTGTAGATAAGGCCTATAAAGAGGTAATAAAGGTTAAATGAGATCAGAAGGGTGGAGCCCTGATCTTACAGGATTAGTGTCCTTATTAGAGACACCAGAGAGCTCTTTCATTCCCCTTGCCCCCCATCCAAACAAAAAGAAGAGGTCATATGAGCACACAGCAAGATGGTAGCCTTTGGCAGCTCGAGGGGAGAGCTTTTACTGGAAATCGAACCCTACTGGATCTTGGTCTTGGACTTCCAGTCTCCAGAATTGTGAGAAAATAAATTGCTGTTGTTTAAATCAGTCCGCCTGTGGAATTTTGTTAGGGCAGCACTAGCGGACTAATACTGTTATAGTCACGAGAACCCACAGGAATGGTGACTACCCTGGGACTAGCTGTCACAACCCTGAGGTCCAAGGGGCAAGTGGAGGAAGTTGTTTTCTTGGAAGCTGGTGAGAGCCGTAGCCATGGCACCAGGACCACTACACAGGCGCTGTGGCCTTGCACAGAATAAGGAATCTGAACTAGAGCCTGGCAGAGAACAGGGAGTTGGGTAGGCAGGGACGAGGAAGGTATCTCCAGTGTCTCCCTCCTTTGGTTCTCTCTGATTTCCTGGCAGTCCTTCCCATTATCGAACAGGTCTGCAAGGTAAACGAAGAATAACCAGCACAATGTATAAAGATTTTTAAAGAGACCCACATCTCAGTCATTCTCACGAATTAATGCTTGTCGACATTAATTTTCCCAGCCTGGCTTCAGATTAGCCTTTGAAGTGAGAATTTCACATGCATTACTTGTAATTTCAGAATTTGTTATCTACTTTTGTCAGATTTTTGGCTATACTTGTCCCTGGAAATGACCATGGTTTTAGAAACACTCATGCTAGTGTGTGTGCTTGTTAGATGTAGAACAAACCTCACCTGATCTGCTCGACTTCATTATTAGGATCAATGGGTTGGGTTTCTAGCCCTGAGGCCTCCTTCTGTCACTTCAGGATGTTAACTAGGAGTTGGTGTAATCAGTGGTGGATGAGAGTGCCATTTCAGAAAATTCTCCAAAATTCTCTCTGTCCTCCAGTAGTTCTTCCATTTATTTTTTGCCACTACCTCCTACTCAATGTGATATTCCCATCATTAGACACCACTCTTCTGGACCAGATAAAATGCAGAAGGAAGCTTATGATATAAACTAGAAGGAGAGTGAGACCTACTTACCATTTCCCATTAGCCAAGGGTTCGATTTCTTTTTCTTTTGACATGCAGAATGAAACAAATGCCAAGGAATCTTGGACAAGCAACTTCTAATGTTTGGGACTTAGAAAATAAGCACAGCACTGGGCCGTAGTGAGCCAGCAGCGTGAGTGGTCTGGAGAGTCGGAGACGAGAGTTTTGAGCAGGGATTTTTTGTACGAGTTATCCTGTTTTCCTCGTTTGATCCTGCCCATCACTCAGTAGGTTAGCCATGGAATAGATGATCTCTTTTTAAATAGGTGAAAGATTGTAAAATGAACAAAATGAAACTAACATCCAAATTGGGTTGAGTAACTTACCAAGACAAAATGGCTGGGTAGGCCAGGCCACAAAGAGGAAACTGTAGAAATTCCCCATAATTATTGTGGGGCTGAGGGCAGACTGCTTTGCTATCTGTGGTTCATTTCCTTTTTGTCCTCATGCAGTAAAAGAGTCTGAGAAATATATACTGAAAAGTTCTAGAAGAACTAGGTATAATATATTAGTAACCCAGCTCTCTAGTCCTTTGGTTTAAATTAAGACTCAGCTAAGACTTAACTGCTCTTTCTCTCACTCACCCTAGGGAAAGGCAACAAGAAAGTCAGGAGGAGACCTGGGAGGAGTGACGTTGAGGAGGAGGTTGGAGTCTGGGCAGGAGTGGGCTTGGACACAGTCTTACACTCTTCCAAGAACCTCTGTTCGGCCTAATGCCTCGATTGTACTGGTGGGATGATCACCCATTCCGGTTGGCCTGGGGCTGTGGAGTTTCCCAGGACAAGAACATTTTAGTGTTAACACCAACTTAGTCCCGAGCACACCAGGATGAGTTGTTCGTCCTACTCCTGTTCTCTCTCTATTTTACATAAGTGAATTTTCAGTTTTCCCTCCATCTCTAGAACACATCAGTTTTTCATCATTAAGAATCACACACAATAGTTGATTTGTTTTTAGGGGCCATTGCATGAAAAACATGTATTATTAAATAATAGACTCATGCTCAAGAAGATGAGGCACTCGTAGTATGAGAAAGTGTCAGGAAAAGAATATGTCTTATGAAGTAGTAGATCTCCCTCCAGATTGACTTTACATGGGGTTATAAATTCATCGAGAGAAATGGCCATAGAACTACAAGCATTGTTTAAATTGTTGTTTATCTTTTCACTTCTCCCATCCTTTGCTCTACAGGCATGTGAGTGTAAGTAAATTTACAAATGTTGGGGCTGGCCAAAAACTTCATTTGTTTTTTTCCATAAGATGGCTCTGGTAGTGCTTATTTGTCTTTAACTTCATTCAAAACAGTTTTGTTAGATTGTATTGTGACAGCTGTCATGTCAGCGTGCATTAAAAAAACTTACCAAATTGGTGAATTTTTGTGCACTCATTTTAATATTGAAGATGGAAGAAAACATGCAACATTTCGCCATATTATACTTTATTATTTCAAGAAAGGTAAAAATGCAACTGAAATGCAAAAAAAGATTTTTGCAGTGTATGGACAAGGTGCTGTGACTGATCAAACGTATCATAAGTGGTTTGCAAAGTTTCCTGCTGGAGAGTTTTCACTGGACAATGCTTCACAGTTGGGTAGACCAGTTGAAGTTGATAGCGACCAAATCAAGACATTAATTGAGAGCAATCAGCATTCTACCACATGAGAGATAGATGACTTACTAAAAATATTCAAATCAATAAAATTATTGGTGAAATGAAAAATGTGTCTTCTATTTTATGGAAAAAACTAAACGGACTTTTTGGCCAACCCAATAATCCCTCTACTGGACGAGGCATTAGGATGCAGAAGACTGATCCAGCACTTAAACACCTCAGGGGATGTGGAGAGTGGCTTGAGGTTATAGAGACAAGTGTGACACAGTGTGAGATAGGACATGTCCAATTACAGCTTTGGCTGAGTTTCCAAAAGCTGAGACTAAAACAGTAAGCACATGCCCAGTCACCCTTTGCACCAAGGAAGGTGGGCTATTCCCCTGTCAGGACGTGCTGCGGATGGAGGTCAGAGAGGATGGGAGGAAAGAATCCTTCCAGGGGGCTTGTAGTATCAGTAACCAGTACTTCCACAAGACGAAGGAGGGGAGGAGGTAAAGCTTGGGTGGAGAGCAGGAGCTGGCCTTGCACTCCCTCCCACTCTGTCTAACATACAAAGCCTTCCAGGCCTCAAGAGTCTCAAGATGGGGTAGAGGAAAATCTCTGTCAGATAAAAGTTGGAAATTTTGATGATTTCTTACTATTAGATTTTTATTTTATTTTATTTTAAAGGCATTTTATTGATTATGCTATTACAGCTGTCCCAATGTTTCCCTTCTTGCCCCCCTCCACCTGACACTCCCCATTCCCTCCAGTGGTCCCCTCCCCTTAGTGCATGTCCATGGGTCATGCATAGAAGTTTTTTGGCAACTCCATTTCCTATACTCTTCTTAACACCCCCTGTCTATTTTGTACCTACCAATTTGTGCTTCTTAATCCCTGCACCTTTCCCCTGCATTCTCTCCCTTCCCCTCCCATCTGATAATCCTCTAAATGATCTCCATATCTATAATTCTGTTCCTGTTCTTCTTCTTTCCTTAGTTTGTTTTTTATATTGAATTGTTGATAGTTGTGAATTCATCATCATTTTAATTTTCATAGTCTGGTCTTCTTTTTCTTAAATAAGTTCCTTTAACATTTCATATAATAAGAGCTTGATGATGATGAACTCCTTTAACTCGACTTGTCTGGAAAGCACTTTATCTGCCCTTCCATTCTAAAAGATAGCTTTGCTGGATAGAGTAATCTTGGAGGTAGGTCTTTCTTTGCTTTTCATCACTTTGAATACTTCTTGTCAGTTGCTTCTAGCCTGCAAAGTTTCTTTTGAGAAATCAGCTAGTAGTCTTACAGGAACTCCTTTGTAGTTAACTATCTGCTTTTCTCTTGCTGCTTTTAAGACTCTCTCTTATATTAACCTTTGGCATTTTAAATATGATGTTTCTTGGTGTGGCCCTTTTTGGGTCCAACTAGTTTGGAATGCTCTGTACTTCCTGGCTTTGTAGGTCTATTTCCTTCACCATATTAGGGAAGCTTTCTTTCATTATTTGTTCACATAAGTTTTCAGTTTCTTGCTCTTCCTCTTCTCCTTTTGGCACCCCTGTGATTTGGATGTTGATACGTTTAAAGGTGTCCCAGAGCTTCCTTAGACTATCCTTGTTTTTTTTTTTTTTTTTAATTCTTTTTTTCTGCTGTTTTGGTTGAATGTTTATGTCTTTCTATGTTCCAAATTGTTGATTTGATTATTGGGTTCATCCCCTCCACTGTTGGTTCCCTGTAGCTTTTTCTTTATTTTATTTTATTTTATTTATTTATTTTTTTAAAGGTACCTTTTTTTTAAGATTTTATTTATTTATCTTTAGAGGGGAAGGGAAGGAGAGAGGGAGAGAGTGAGAGAGGGAGAGAGAGAGAAATATCGATGTATGATTGCCTCTCCTGCGTCCCCTGCTGGGAACTGGCCTGCAACCCAGGCATGTGCCCTGACTGGGAATCGAACTGTGATCCTTTGGTTCGCAGGCCCTCGCTCAATCCACTGAGCTACACCAGCCAGGGCCCTGTAGCTTTTTCTTTAGTTCACTTAGTGTAAACTTCATTTCTGCCTGAGTCTTTTTTATGCTTTTGAAGTACTCAGTGAGTTTCTCGAGCATCCTGATAATCAATGTTTTGAACTCTGCATCTGATAGGTTGCGTTATTTCCATTTCATTTAGTTTTTCCTCTGGAGTTTTGTTCTGTTCTTCCATTTGGGCCATATTTCTTTGTCTCCTCATTTTGACAGCCTTCCTGTGTTTGTTTCTGTGTATTAGGTAGAGCTGCTTTGACTCCCTGTCTCGGTAGCGTGGCTGATTGTAGAAAAGCAGACCTGTAAGTTGTATGGGGCGGAGCCTTAGGTAATCACCAGGGCAGGGCAACCCATATCACAGCCCTGTGGCTCTGTGAGGTGGGGGTGGCGGGGGTGGGCGTGCTGGGAAATGGGATGGTTCAATATTTAATGTCAAAATAATGAGATTGTATTGAAGTTTACAGAATGAAAACTAAAGAACTTAACTGTTATTTTTCCTTCACTCATTCTGGCCATACCACTTAAAGTGCCCCAATCCGTCCTGCTAGTCAGCTGAGAGAATAAGGTGGTTGGAAATAGTGAGGAGTTGGACAAAGAAAGGTAAGATGGGGAAGTCATATTAAAGTCACCTAGGAGGAGGCTGGGTTCTCTTTTCTCATTGTAACCTCTCACCTTTCACCTTGGAGTTGTGTTCTTAAGAGCATAAAACTTGGGTAGGTTCAATATGAAATTCAAGTTTTTCTAAATTAATTTTTATTTTTATCAATGTAACATATGTATTTAGTTAAAATGTAAATGATATAAAATCCCAGGTAACACTTTATACCAAGTCCAAAACTTTCAATTGGATATAACATGGGGTTGCAGTATTGTGAAATTAATAAATAATTAGGGTGAGTCTAGTACAAAACATAGGCGCCAATCAGCAGTCCATTCAATTACTCCAGAATTTCTGTGAATGTGGGGTGTATCAACAAGGGGCTTCTCCGTAGCTCCCTAACTCATAAATAAAAGCAGCAATTACCTCCTTGAGCTCCCATACCCCTAGTTCCAATTCCCAGATATAATCTCCTCCAACATTTTGAGCTGTTCCTGCTGGTATTAACATTTATATGTGTAGACAGTATTTTAGGATAAATCAACAGTGTTATGTTATTGTGATACCTGAATATTATTTACTGATTAATACATAGTATGATTTTGGTTCCTTCCTTGCCTAATTTTTAAATGAACTTCTAGTTTTTCAGATGTTTATCCTCAAATCTTTCCACATGAGCCATCAGATGTATCATATATAAATTTGATTTCCCAAATGCTCAAATATATCAGAATATCATCTCTTTACAATGTAAAATTTAAGCTTAGCTTCAGTGAGGCAAATTAATTAACACCAGGTTTGCTATACTCTGGTGTTATATCAAAAAAATGAATGAGTAATCAACAGAGACTAGTCAGTTTAGGAGTTTTATTCCATTAAATGATTGGGCAAAAAAACATGCTTAGTGCGTATTTTTACTACCTTAGACTAATTAGTCTATATTTATAATTTTTGAAAAAGGAATAAAAATTAAAATCTGGACTTGAAAGAGATTTCATTCATTGATTTTTTAATGGAAGTTTCAACAGATATTTTCCAACCATTTTCAACTGTTTTTTGATCATCCAAAATGGTAATTTCATGTGATTCAAATTACCACTGCATGTCTGGCACTCCACCAGGCCCTGACTCATAGCAGTCTTACCCAGCCCCTCACTCTAAAACTGAGAAAGAAAAACAAAGCTGGCTTTTAAAGTACATTGATAAAGCTATTATACGAATAATAAAGAATGATACATTTCTAAGAGCTAAACAAAAACATGATTGTTAGTATATGCATCGGAGGTATAGTTTTATTTCCTGTGGATTTATGGTTCCTACGGTACAGTTTATTTTCCTGTTCTAAACTTGGACATGTCGCTGCAGTCTTATGTCATAGGTACTCAAAAAATGAGGGGGGGGGAACCCTCCCTAAAGTGTAAACAAATAAAAACATTATGAAGTGAGAGAGTCTGAAAACATGCCTATTTATTTTCATGTTAAGGTGGAAAAACCTTTAGCCTCCTGGGTAAATATTCATTATATTAACTGACTTCTGGTTAGTCAAGTCTTCAGGAGGATAAAAAATAGTCTGTGGGTTAAACGTATTTGCTGGAAACTACAGGGCTGGAACGAAAGCAACATCTGAATTGCACTCTGAAACCAGAAAATCCAGTGCAGTAGTAATGATTAAGTCATGCTGCTTTTTCCAGGAATGATCAATAAAAGAGGGGAAGTCAAGGCCTACTTTGAGCACTGGAGTTCAATAAAGAATAAAATATAAGAGCTGAAAAAGAAATCAGAACTACATGATTTGGAAGCACACACTGGTAAGAGAAAGTCCAAACAGAGGCTTGTGACGAGGAATGGAAAGAAACAAAACTGTTCCATTAAAAAGGTGTTTAAGGGGCTCATTCTCCCTCAGCGTGCAGGCATATCAATTCCATTAGTGTTAATAGGACCTAAATGCATGGCTCAAGGGGAGAATAGAGTGACGACTTGTGTGTATGTGGTTAAATGAAGTCTAAGAAAAGTCAATTAAAAACCACAAATGGTAGTTTAGGAGTCTAATAGACTTAGAGGTATCTGCAAGAGAGACATTTAATTTCAATCAGTGCAATAAGTGCATTTTTCTTTTGCTGAAGACAAAAGTTATGAAAATGGCAAAGGAAAGTAAGCCCAAATTTAGCTCTCAAAATCGTTGCTTAAAGTTAAGGGATGTAGTCATGCACTCCAGATGGCAAACCTGACCCTTATGAAAGATTTATAATTTGCATTCAAACTGGAATGTTGGGTTATATAAGGAATTCAAACCCACTGCCCATTTTTCCTCGCCTTCACAGTCAGAAAGAAGAGGAGGGAGAGAAGGCGCACCTTTGGTTACTTACAAAAGGGCGTATAATCAAACCAGATTTGTTTTTTAGATGCCTAGTTGTACACCAAATGGTAGACAGAAATCTTTTTATTACGGGAGAAAATTGTTTCTGGAAGAATAATTTGAGACTACTTTGTTTCAGTTCAAGTGAACAGTGAAGTTCCTTTATCCAGAAGAGACAGAAAACTAAGGATGTATTTCTCTACTGAGAAAAGTTGGAGATCACAATAAAGGTTTTCTTTATGAGTATTTATTAGTTGTGTCTTGTAAGCCATAAGTTGTTGCAAACCAGGCATGTTGTAATCCTCTACTCCTCATAATTCTATGTGTATTAAATAGATGTCCAAACAGTTAAGTAAAAAGAATGCATGAACATGAAGATGGATTAAAAAAAACCATGTCTTACCTAAAGTGTCTTTTTGAAGTGTCTCATTTATCCTCTGCTTTTGGAAAAAGTTGAATTTAGCATTGAGAAATGCTTTAGAAGGAAATTAAATACACAGGAATGTATGTGATCTCTATTCTAGTAAAAGGAACTACATTTAGGAAGAAGAATGTGAGTAAACTCTCCTTTGGTTGAGTTTAATAAGAAGCAGATCTTAGAGGGATCTTTAAAAGGACTTGATATCATATACTTGCATTAAACTTTAATCTTTCACTCTATGATGGCTCCAATATTATGGCACTGAAGTCATACTTCTTGCTGTAAAGTATTATCTCTAATATTGCTATCTCCTCCCTGTTCAATTTATTTCTAATCATTTTAAAGAGTTCTTTATATTTAAGGATCTAATACAGCAGTATTTTTGAAATAGAAGGTTTATAGAATTTGCCCATCCGCAAGACTAGCACCAGGTGTATGTATATGCCTGACTTAATATCAGCTTGCTCTAAGTTGCGAAAAGTTAAATATGGGAAGTCTAGGAAGACTATATGATGTGCAATGTCATTTCTTTACTGATAGTGCATATAAGGTAGTACCTGAACCAAAAAGGTGAATTTAGTTTTGATGTAAATACTACTGAGTACAGCAGCGCTGCTGAGATGGGGCTGTCAGGAGTGCAGGGCTAGAGGGTGGAACGGGAGCGTGCACACGGTCTCAGTGCAGTGGGAGGCAGGTGGGCAGCGCAGCAGACGCAAAAGGGAGTGAGGAAGGGATCTGCAATATCAAGTGCTGGGAGGGTCTAGAACGACTGGGGCTTTCATTCACAACTGAGAGGAGTTTAAAATGTTGTGACCATTTAGAAAACTCTGTGGCAGTATCTATTAAAACTGAACATTTGCAAATCACATGAATGTGAGCCGTCTCCTAAGTATATACGCAAAAGAAATGTGTGGGCATTCACCAAGATATCTGAGCAAGTACGTTATACCAACAATATCTGTAATAGCCAAGAATTGGATCCATTCCCCAAATCCACCAATAGTAAAATAGGTACATAAATTGTGTTATATTCAAGCAAGGAAATACATACGGTAATAGGGATAAATTCGCACACCGTGTGCAACAGTATGAGTGACCCTCACAAACATGACATGAAACAAAGAAGTCAGGGGAAGACAAGTTTGTATTATTTGATTCCATTTCTAGAAAGTTGAAAAGAAGCAGGTGAATCCGAACTATGTTTAGATAGTAGTTTTCTGATGGAGAATGGCAGAGGGAGTTGTGACTATTTCTTAATCAGGGGACAGATTACACAGGCATGTTCATTTTGTGAAAATTTATGGACCTGTACACATATCACTTGTGTAGTTTCTATTTTTGCATGCATACTAACCTTCAGTAAAAAGTTTCCCTTCCTCCTCAAATAAATATATGTTCTGTGAGAGCTTGGGAACTCAAGCTTCTGTCAGGAATAACTTTAGGAAGAAGGGGTGAGGTAGAGCTATAAACAAGAAGAAAAGGTGGGAGGGTGGTACAGTCTGTAATCACTTAGGAGAACAGAATTAGAATTTTGGTAAAACCTTAGGTCATGATAAATAATAATACAGTGTGACCATTAATATTCCAATATCTGAGGAAATCCTAACTTGAGTCAGAATAGACACAGACATGGACCAGAGGCAGGGGCAGGCTGGAATGCGAGTCCAGGAAGCATAACTATTGAGATATGAACAATGTATCACACAATAGCTTGGAACCACCCGCCAAACCCTGCTTGGGTTTCAAGTTCTTTTCCCTGTGGTCTTGGCAACTTTGTATGATTTATACAGAAGGCTAGAGAACAAACAACATGGTTAGCAATTTTATTTATAAACCAGTTACTCATCTAGTCCTGCCCTGTACTTGTAAATCTGACTTCTACATGTAATAAGTGCTGCAGTTTTCATCCATTCATTTAATTCCCAGTGTCTCATCAATGCAGCGGTAGAGTTAAGACTGGCAAAAACCCAAAATAAAATCCTGCTTTATGGATCCTATTTAAAATGAATCAGTAATAAAGCGAATCAGTAACAAAAACAATTAGTGAATACTTGCTGTATACTGGGTACTGTCTTCAATGCTTTACATATATCATTGTATTTAATCCTCACTACTGCCCTGAAACTTAGGGGAAAATGTACATGGTGATGAGGGGCAGAGTTAGGGTTCAAGGCCAGGTTAGTCTGACTTCACACTATGCTGTTTTATCGTGTCGACAATGTTAACCACCACACATAAAAACGCTTTGAAATCTCAGTAAATGTACCTGTAAGTCTCCCTTAGCCCTATCCTTACCCAAAAGAGAAGGGCATCCTCACACCCTGCTAGAGCCCTTTTTTTTAATCAATTATGAAAGCCAGAGCATATCCACAGGAAGTACTCCAAAGGTAATGGAGGCCGTGGGAGAGTTTTCTCCTGAAAACTAGACGGTCAGTAGGCAAAGCTAGGGTAGCGACACAGTACAGCACCTGCACACTGGAGTGGCACCCTCTCCGCGCCGCAGGCCTTCACCTCCCCACTCCTACATGTGGTGTTCAGTTTCCCATTTCTCACCCCTCAAGGCAAGCTGCAAACTCTTCTTTCACTAACAGTCTATGAAAAATAGAGCCCGATGTTGTTTTCTTTTTAATTTTTTTGTGGGGAAAACAAGGAGTGGTGAGACTTCAAATACATGTCTTCATCTCTGTGGGGACAGGATAAACACAGAGAGATCATAAATTCAAACACCTACAGAAGGAGGGTTCAATGACTGAAAGCGGTGGTGGTGACACCTTGTCATACAGGTTTTTTATAAAGAAAAGTAGGGTTAAATGCGTGTGTGTGCATGCTTGTGTAGGGGGTGATGATTTCAGGGCCTAAAAGTTGTCTGACTCCAAGGAGAAAGGCTGGGAGCTGCATTTATACAGCACTGTCATTAGACTGAGAAGGGGGAGCATGCGGGGTGTGAAGGGTGACGACGGAGGGCTGACGGGAAATGCGGTGAGGCGAAGAAATTAAGCTCTCCCCACGGAGGCAGCTTCCACTGAGCTCCAGCTGATGGTTGCCAGTTGGCAATGTAGACAGTTGCCAGATCTTCTGAGTTTTCAGAAGATGGAAATCCAGATTTTTTTAAAATGGGAAATCTCCTATTTTTAAAACACTGCGTGGGCCAAACCAAACATGTTTGTGGGCTGAATTCAGTGTGTGACCTACCATTGTGAGAACTTTGATTTATAGTGCTCACAAAACATGACATTTCTGTTCCAATTTGTAATCTCAGTGTGTTACTTCAGCCTCAGTTCATTTTCTGCACTTCACCTTCCTCCTTTGCTTCCTTGTTATTCTGTGTCTGAGGGCCACTGGAGATGATACCTTCTTCTGATAGTACAACTGCATCTTTTTCAATGTTGTATCTACTCCATGGTTTACTCTAATACTTTAAATAGTACAACAATCAGTAAGTTGCTGATAAAATAAGTATTTGTCGAATAATGCGTTTTCAAAGCTGGTCACAGGAAACTTGAAGTTCTACTTGTAGTCCATTCGCTGAAACACAATTTGCCAAAAAATAAATATCTGAAAGCCATTTTGGGATTTCTACTTCCAGTAATAGTTCAGCCTATAATTCAGCCTAACTTCTTGCCAATTAAACTAAAATATCTGGACACACTATAGAAAACATCTTATTAATAGCATCAAAGACCTAACAAGATGGGGAGGAATCGTGTTGAGAGAAAAGGCAGACTGGTGTGTTTTTTATCCCAAGGTGCCTAGGAGGCGACTGAGATGGGGAGCGAGAGGTCACGGGTGGGCTAGGACGGGAGAACAGGATGAGTGCCTCGGAGACTCTTACTGCTTCTTGGCTGGGACTTTCCCTGTACCCTCGCCTTTCCTACACCCAATAGTCAATATATGACCTTCCTGGGAAGAAGGCTGAACAGTGCTTTGGGCTTTCAAGGGACGGGAGCAGACACTCAGAAACACTGGAGGTCAGAAACCTCATGTGACATAACTTTTGTCCTGGGACAGGTTGGTGACTTGACTTTCCCCCTTCAGCTTCTTTTCCTTATAACTCATTCTGATAAGGCTAATCCTAAATCACATGATTCTTGAATCCGTGGTCGGTGGAACTATTAAAGCTTCACTGAGTGTGCTGAACATTAGCCTGAGGTGGTACCACTCTTACTTTCTGGACCTTTTTAGAACGTTCTGGGGCATGGAGGACCTAAGCCACCACCTGTGCTGGAGAGGAGGCATGTGTCACCGGCTGAACCCCTGACCAGGTGTTCTGATAATGATTCCCCATTATCGGAAGCACCTGAGCCTCCTGCTGGAAACAGGTTGAATCCTCACTGCCCCTTCCCTCTCCTTCGAGATTTTCCCAGAAACAAGGCCCATAAATCTGCCTGACTTTCAGTGCCTGAATCAGCCATGCCTGATCAGAGGACATTGTCTTGCAAATACCTGTACCCAGGACACCATCGGCAGATCAGCAGGGTGACCCACCCTCCCTGGGGGTCTGCTACACACGCTTAAAAGCCCTTCTGCCCTTTCCCTTGCTGCATGGCCTCCTCGGACTCAGTCGGCCAGATCACAGAGTCCTGCCTCAAGGAAAAGCCCTCAATT
Organism: Glossophaga mutica; assembly: GCA_039655065.1. Lineage (NCBI taxonomy): Eukaryota > Metazoa > Chordata > Mammalia > Chiroptera > Phyllostomidae > Glossophaga > Glossophaga mutica. Next base: position 146,571,628 of record CM077303.1, on the reverse strand, counting down.
GGATCTTTTTGGCGCCATGTCCTTTCTTAGCCACCTCAGCTATCTAACAGACCTCACGTTTTCAGTGCCCCTGTTTGGATCCTCGGGCAGCTAGATCCTCGGGACCCACAGAGTGAAGGGTCTACTAGGCCAAAGGCCTGTGCCCACCCAGTGCTGGGTTTTTCTCTGTCCCCATCCCCCACCGTGCTCAGGGTACTGAACAGTAGGATTCCTTGCCAAAAGGTGCCAAAGCCCATTACCCAGGCCTCCACGGGCTTCTCTCTGGCCTCTCCAGCAAAGGGAGTGCCTTGCTATGGGGGTGTGCATCTCTAGGACCCAGGGGGAACCAAGGTTGTAGTGCAACGGGAGGTCAGACCAGAGGTTGCTGAATAGCGAGGGGACCAAATTCGGGCATGGAATCCCCAAATCGCGCACAGAGATTGCTTCCTCTCTTGCCACGCGGGAAGGTGTCACAGCGGCTGATTAAAGCAGCCTGCTTCAGCGAAGGGAGGGACTGCCTGAAAAAGGGGCAATGGCAGAGGCAGGTGGCTAGTGTAAACGCAATGCAGGGAGCAGGAGGAGGGGCAGCGTGCACCTGGGGTTGAAACCACAGCCTTGGGGAGGCTAGCTGGTGAACAGGCTACACAGCGCTCGTGTGAGCTGTGGGGGCCGGACGCTCCACCCAGGGTGGCTGGAGAGTTCTTCCCTTGCCCAGAGAAGGGGGCAAAGACAAACTTGGCCATTGGGTGTAAAGCTGGACACTCCTACTGGCTTCCAGAGTGCATGGGATTCAGGAAGAGAGGACTTTTTAAACAGGAGACGGGAAGAAGCTCTGGGACTTTTGGTGCTGTGTGTAAGGTTTTGTCTCATAGCTTTTGGCTTGTGGCGCTTTGGTTCCGAACTTCTGGTCGCTGGTGTGCTTGGATGATCCGGGTGTCTGGCGCTCGCTCCCCACACTGTCGAGAGCGCTCCTGGGACATGCCAGGCCCACCAAGGGCTTAGGCCCCGCATGGTTGGAAGCTCACTCTGGTTGGAAGCTCACTCCTAGAAGCAGGGTTCCGCCCTGAGACGCATTCCTCACCGGTTAAGAGTGAAATTGTTTTATGCGCTAATTTTATGTTTAGCTTTTTCAGGAACCGCCAAAATATAACCAAGTTCTGGATACTTTGATTATGGTACCTTTGAATTTTAAACAACATAGTATATCTTTCAACAGCTTTGTTGATATATAATTCATGTACCATAAAATTCACCTATGTAAAGTATTACTATTCAATGGTTTTTAGTATATTCACAGCATTGGACAATCATCACCACAATTTTAAAACATTTATTATCCTCAAAAGAAACTTTGCAGTCTTTTGCAGTCAGTCATCCCACCCTCCATTACTCCTAAGCCTAGACAATCACTGATCTTTTTTGGTAGATTTGGTGTGAGATTTGCCTGTCCTGTACATTTTATGTAAATGGAGTCATACATTATGTGGCCTTCTGTGACTGGCGTCTTCAGCATATGCTTTACTTAGCATAATGATTTCAAAGTTCATCCACATAGTAGCATGTATCAAGTCTTTATTTCTTTTATGGCTGAGTAATATTTCATTGTATGGATGTACCATATTTTATTTACTCATCCATCAGCATCTGGGTTGTTTCTACTCATTGACTATTATGAACAATGCCACTGTAAACACATGTGTACAAGTTTTTGTGTAGACCTAGGTTTTCAATTCTTTTGGTAATGTACCTACGAGTAAAATTGCTGGTTCATACAGTAATTTTGTATTTAATTTTTTAAAGAACTTTCATACTCTTTCAAAGTGGCTGTAATATTTTGCATTCCCATTATCAGTGTGTAAAATTTCCAATTTCTCCACATTCTCGATAACATGTATTATCTGTCTTTTTTATTATAGCCATCCTAGTGAGCACGAAGTGGTACCTTGTTGCAGTTTTGATTCACGTTTCGTTGATGGCTTATGATGTGCATCTTTCCATGTACTTTTTGGACATTTGTGTATCTTCTTTGGAAAATGTCTATTCAGATCCTTTGCCTTTTTTTTTAGATTTTATTTTTTTATTTTTTAAAATATATTTTATTGATTATGCTATTACAGTTGTCCCATCTCTCCCCCATCATTCCCCTCCACCCTACACACCCTCTCCCACCCACATTTCCCCCTTTAGTTCATGTCCATGTGTCATAAGTTCTTTAGCTTCTACATTTCCCATACCATTCTTGCCCTCCCCCTGTCTATTTTCTACCCACTATCTATGCTACTCATTCTCCGTACCTTTTCCCATTCTCTCCTCCTCCCACGCCCCTGTTGCTAACCCTCCATATGATCTCCACCTCTGTGGTTCTGTTCCTGTTCTAGCTGTTTGCTTAATTTGCTTTTATTTTAGGTGTGGTTCTTAATAGCTATGAGTTTGCCATCTTTCCATTGTCATATTTTTATCTTTTTTCTTAGATAAGTCCCTTTAGCATTTCATATAATAAGGGCTTGGTGATGATGAACTCCTTCAACTTGACCTTATCTGAGAAGCACTTTATCTGTCCATTCATTCTAAATGACAGCTTTGCTGGATAGAGCAATTTTGGATGTAGGTCCCTGCTTTTCAGGATTTAAAATATTTCTTTCCAGCCCCTTCTTGCCTGTAAGGTCTCTTTTGAGAAATCAGCTGACAGTCTGATGGGAACTCCTTTGTAGGTGACTGTGCCCTTATCCCTTGCTGCTTCTAGAATTCTCTGCTTCATTTTCATCTTGGCTAATGTAATTACGATGTGCCTTGGTGTGTTCCTCCTTGGGTCCAACTTCTTTGGGACTCTCTGAGCTTCCTGGACGTCCTGGTAGTCTATTTCCTTTGCCAGATTGGGGAAGTTCTCCTTTATTATTTGTTCAAATAAGTTTTCCACTTGTTGCTCTTCTTCTTCCCCTTCTGGGACCCCTATAATTCGGATGTTGGGACATTTAACGATGTCCCGGAGGTTCCTAAGCCTCTCCTCATTTTTTTTGAATTCTTGTTTCTTTCTTGTTTTCTGTTTGGTTGTTAGTTTCTTCCTTCTGGTCCACTCCATTGATTTGAGTCCCAGTTTTCCTTCCATCTCTATCAGTTCCCCATGCATCTTCCTTCATTTCACGTATTGTAGCCTGCATTTTTTCATCTAGTTTGTGAGCAAAATCAACCAATTCTGTGAGCATTTTGATGACCAGTGCTTTGAACTGTGCATCTGATAGGTTGGCTATCTCTTCACTGCTTAGAGGAATTGGCTCTGGGGTTTTCATTTGTTCTCCGGTTTGAGCCATTTTTGGTGGAGTTTCTTTTTGTTTTGGTTTTAGTTTGGTCGAGACTATTACGTATTAGGGGTGGAGCCTTAGGTGTTCTTCAGGGCGGGGCAGCCCAGTCGCTGGGTTGTGACGCTGTATGTGGGGGCGGGGTCCGAGAGGGAAGAATGGCGCCTGCTCCGCTCTCTCCTGGATTCAGTCCCTTCTGCCACTTCCCCTCTGCCTGGACTGTCTGCGAGCGAATGTGGGACCACCCGGTCAGCCAGCCGCCTTGTATGGCCTCACTGGGTCTGCACAGTTGCCCCCCTGTGCCCGGGGTCTGCCAGCTGCTGCCTGTGGGCCCAGGGACCGCCAGCCGCCGCCTGTGCACCTGGGAACTGCCAGCCGCTGCTGCTTGCGTTCCAGGACCGCATCTCCACTTTCTCCACCCCTCTTACCGGTCTGGATGAATGTTGCTGGACTTCCGTACAGTTCAATTTTCTATAAGTTCTGGTTGTTTTCTTGTTTCTAAATATTTGTTGTCCTTAATTTTGGTTGTTAGAGGAGGCACAGTGTGTCCGCCTATGCCTCCATCTTGACCGAAGTAGATTTTATTTTTTTTATATTTGGGGAGAGGGCAGGGGAAGGAGAAAGGGAGAGAAACATCGATCAGTTACCTCTTGCACGCCTCCAGCTGAGGACCTGGCTGGCAACCCAGGCATATGCCCTGACCAGGAATCAAACTGGTGACCTTTTTGGTTTGCAGGCCAGCGCTCAGTCCACAGAGCCACACCAGGCAGGGATGTTTGCCTATTTTTTAAAAAATCTTTTAATTGTATTTTTCTGTTACCATTTAGCCCCCTTATACTCCCCTCTCCCCTACAATCACCACACTGCCTTTGCCTTTTTTTAAATTGTATTATTTGTCTTTTTATTATTGGGGTGTAAGAGCTTTTTGTATTTTGTAAGTGCAAGCCCCTTATCAGATATGCCACTTGCAAATACTTTTCCTACTTTGTAAATTGTCTTTTCGTATTCTTGATTTTTGAAACGCAAAGGTTTCAATTTGATCGAACCCAATTTACCTGTTTTTCTTTTGTTGCTGTGCTATTGTGTTGCAGCCCAAACCAAGATCATAAAGATTGATCCCTGTTTCTTTCAAGAATTTTATAGATTTTGGTTTTTAATTATAAAAACCACATTTTTTTGGTTAATTTTTGTACTGTGGTGTGAAGTAGAATCCAGTTTTGTTCTTTTGCATAGAGATATCCAGTTGTCTAAGTCATATTTCATCTTCATAATATTTTTTCTAAAAATAGAGCTTTTCCCTTACAAACAAGTTTTTCTGCCATCTTTTCTCTTTCTGCGAGTGGTACTATCCCTCTTCCCCAAATGAGAAACCTGGCGTTACTCATCCTCTTTCCTTGGATACTTTATCCCTGGGCTCACCACTCTATTGCTACTTCCTTTGAAAATGTGTTTTCATGATTTCAATGTCTGTGCAGATGATTATTCCAACACCCTGGGGTCTCATTTTTTAATTTAATCTAATGATCGTGTGCAGCTACCTCAGCCATTTGCCTCCAAGGTCCTCAACTAGAATTAGTGCTTAATTAGAATTAACTGGGGAACTTTACAGTGCTACCTATCACTTCTTTTAAGAAGCCCAGCTGTCCTGCTGGAGAGACCATGTGAAAAGACCACACACAGAGACGAAGTGGAGAGGTAGAGGCTCCGAGGAAACATGTGGTAGAACCAAGGGGACTCAACTGACAGTGGACAATCTCTGGGGCTGGATAAAAAGGCAAAATAGAGAAACACAGCTTTTACATTGGTGGGTAAGGATAGTCAATAACTAACGTTTACAGCACATGGAGATGGTGCTCAGGGAACTAGATAGCAACAAGGGGTTCTGAGGTCTCTGCCCTGGTGTGTGGGTGCACCTGGAGGAGACTGGACGAGATGACTCTGACCTTCAGAGGAATGTTATCTTAGATGCAACAAAAGACAACAGACAGTCTGACTGAAGGCAAAGATTGATCTTTGTCAGGAAAGCTACCTAGGACTTAACTGCCTGCCATGACCCCCTTCTCGTTAGGAATTTTTATGTTCAGACTATCCTATTTGGTTATATTTTTTCTTTATTTTTATTGTTGACACTGTTGCAGATGTCCCTATTTCCCCCGCTTTGCCCACCTGCTCCTCCCAGACCCCACACCCCTTCCCTCTGCCATCACCACATGGTTGTGTATGTCTGTGGGTTATGCATGTATGTTCTTTGGCTAAGCCCTTCCCCTTCTTTCACCAGCTGCCCCCCACCCCGCCCCCTTCCCTCTGACAGCTGGCAGTCTCTTCCATGTCTCCATGTCTCTGTTTCTATTTTGTTCATCAGTTTATTTCGTTCCTATGTGGTTACTTTTGGTTGCTGAGTTTGTAAGTCCCGCGATGCAGGCCTCCCTGAACTTGTCAGATTTAGTACTTTTGTCCACACCTCTAACAACATCCCTGCTTCTCTCTATCCTGCTACATGGGCCTCCTTGGTTTTCCTCAAGCACACTGAGTACATACCTCCTGCAGGGTCCTAGCCTGCTCCCATTTTCTACAATTCTTTTCCTCAGAACACCAATCCCAATTCCAGGTTGTAACCTGTACTTCTGACCAACTGGCTATAAATCAGAAATTCCCACAACCCCCTCTTATAAGGTTGGAATAATTTGCTATGATAAAAACTAACTGCTACTTTAAGCAAACATAATCAGTTGGAAGAGTCTATGAGAGAAGCTTCAATTTATGAAAGCTCTCAAATTCTACATAATCACAAGAACCCTGAACTTGAGAACCTTACAGGAAGAACTCTCTGCTTGCAATAATGCACTATGGCTCTCACTTCTCCTTCCTTTTTCCTCCTTCTCCCTTCTACGAGCGTCCCTCTGTCTTGGCACACAGGCTGAAACGTGCACATGGCTGGTCCTATCAGCAGGCGCTGGACTGAAGCCCTGTCCTTTTCCCAAACAAATCCTTTTCGGTGACTAAACACCTAGTTGATATTATTTTTTCAGTTGACAGCTAGAATGGCTCATAGAAGCTCATAGAATTCAGAGCAACAGATTATGTACTACCTCATGTGTCTGTTATTATAAAAGGATGTAACTAGAACAGCTAGGTGGAAGAGATGTATAAGGAAAGGTATGTGGAAATCATCTTGAAGTTTCCATGCCCTTTCCAGGCTCACCACTTTCCCTTCATCTCCATGCGTTCACCAAACTAGAAGCCTCTGAACCCCACCTTCTTGGGTTTTTATGGAGGCTTCATGACATAGGCATGATCAATTAACTCATTGACCATTGGTGACTGATTCAACCTCCAGCTCCTCTTTCCACCACAGAGGCTGGGTGTAGGACTGAAAGGTCCAACTCTCTAATCTCAGGACTAGTTTTCCCAGTGACCAGCCCCCACCCTTGGGTGGGGTTCATAACATAACCAAAGACATTAACCATTTAGGAAATTCCAAGGGTATGGGAAACTGAGCCAGGAACTGTGGATGAAAACCAAATATGTTATAAATCTTAGAGACCTACACAGTTTTAAAGAAAATTATGTTGGCGCCCTGGCTGGTTGGTTCAGTGGATTGAGCGCTGGCCTGCGAACGAAAGGGTTGCCAGTTTAATTTCCAATCAGATTACATGCCTGGGTTGTGGGCACGCAAGAGACAACCATACATTGATGTTCCCCCCTCTTTCTCCCTTTCCCTCTGTCTAAAAATAAAATAAAAGCTTAAAAAAAAAGAAAAGAAAATCATATTGGCGATATATGTGAGAGGGTTCAAGACGGCGGCAGAGTAGATGGTAGTTACACTCACCTCATCCCAGGGCCATACCAGACTAGTGGCTAAAGTACAGAACAATCAACCTGAAAAACCATCTAAAGACTAGCTAAACTTCTTATAACTAAGGGTTTACAGAGGATCTCCCATTGAGACCAGTAGGAAGGAGTGGTGCAGAAGCTGAGGAGGTTCTGTAGCACTCCCCCACCATGGCCCTCCCTAAGAACAAGGGACCTTAGCCCCAAGCCAGGCTCCCTAGCCCAGAGCATTAGATCTGGGAAGAGGAGTCCACACGATATCTGGAGGTGAAAATCAGTGGGAATTGCACCCACCCAGGTGAGAAGGGGGATGGCTCTATTGAAGGGCCAGTGCACAGAATCTCAGTCACAGCACTCACCCTGGGCTGTAGCAGAGGGTTGGCAGCTGGGAGTGGAGTGGACTGGAGTCATAAAGGGAGAAATTGATGACATGGCTGTGGGGAGAAGGCTGGAGTCACAGCAGCAAAAGTCCCTGTGCTGGGTCTCTGTCCCACCCCCCCCACAGATGCCATATTTCGTGCGTGGAGCATCCCCTGCTATACAACATCAGTCTAGAGAGTGGCAATAGCCCCTCCCTGCGGACTCCCAGAGGCCCCACCCTGCAGGGAAAGCTCCCAGTGGAGAGGTTTCTGATGGACACCAGCAGGGCAGCCCTTGCTGAGGAGCTCTTGAAGAGGTTTGGGCAGGTTTGCACAGTGCCAGAATTTTATCAAAATACCAATGGTATATTTCACAGAACTAGAACAGTAATCCAAAAATGTACATGGAACCACAAAAGACCCTGAATAGTGACAGCAACCTTGAAAAAGAACGAGGTGGGAGGTAACACTTTACCTGATATCACACTATACTGTAAGGCTAATAATAATCTAAACAGTCTGGCACTGGCATAAAAACAGACTCATGGGTTAATGGAACCAAATAGAGAGCCCAGAAATAAGCTCACATTCTACATGGTAAGTTAATCTATGACAAAGAAGGCCCATTCATTAAATGGTGTTAGGAAAATGGACAGATATGTACAAAAAAATTAAACCAGACCACCTTGTTACACCATATACAAGAACAAACTCAAAATGGATTAAGGACATAAATGTCATACCCCAAACCATAAAACTCCTGGAAAAAAAATAGGCAGTAAAATCTTAGGCATTTTTCTTAACAATATTTTTTCCGACATATCTCCTCAGGCAAGGGAGACAAGAAAATAAACAAATGGATCTAGGTCAAAAAAGTTTTTGCACAGCACAGGAAATCATTAACAAACAAACAGACATCCTATTAAATGGAAGGGGGTATTTGTCAATGACACATTCCATAAGAGGTTAATATTCAAAACTTATAAAGAACTCAGACAATTCAACATCAGAAAAACAAACAATGTAATTAAAAAGTAAGCAGAAGACCTGATTAGGTTCTTCTCCAAAGAGGATATGTAAATGGCCAAATAGACATATAAAGAATTGCTCCATACCACTAGTCATGTCAGAAAAATAAAAGCCAAAAACACCACGAGTCATCACCTCACGCCTGTCCAAATGGCTATCATCAATAAATCAACAAACAAGTGTTCACAAGGATGTGGAGAAAAGGGGACCCTAGTGCACTGTTGGTGGGAATGCAAACTGGTACAGCCACCATGGAAAACAGTATGGAGATTTCCTCAAAAAATTAAAAATGGAACTGCCTTATGATCCAGTGATTCCACTTTTAGGTATATATCCAGAGAAACCCAAAACACTAATTCAAAAGAATATATGCACCCCCATGTTCATTGCAGAATTATTTAAAAAAGTCAAGACATAGAAGCAATTCAAGCCCACTAATAGATGAGTGGATAAAGAAGATGTGGTACATACACAATGGAATATTACTTAAAAAGAATGAAATCTTACCTTTTGTGACAGCATGGATGGACCTAAAGGGTATTGTGCTGAGTGAAATAAGTCAGAGGAAGACAAGTACCGTCTGATTTCATTTATGCGTGGAACCTAAAGAACAAAATAAGCAAACAGACAAAATAGAAACAGATTCACAGCTCCAGAGAACAGACTGATGGTGCCAGAGGGGAGAGGGTCTTAGGGGCTGAGTGAAAAAGGTAAATGGATTAAGAAGTATAAATTGGTAGTTACAGAATTGTCACAGGGAGGTAAAGATCGGCATAGGGAATATAGTCAACAATATTGCACTAAGTATGTACAGGACCATGTGGGCAAAATATTGGGGGTAATACAATTTGTAAAGTATGCGATTATCTAACCACTATTCTATATACCTGAAATGAATACAGATAATATGAAATGTAAATTTCAATTAAAAATAAAAGAAAATTATATTGGCAAAAACATCATCTTGAACTGAAAGAAGAGAGACAGCAGAGAAGGAGGAGAGGCCTTTGGGCTCTCAGGCCTGTGCAGTCAGGCAGCAGGAGGAGAAAGTAGCAGTGTGTGTGCACACACGCAGGAGCTGCACACACGCAGGATATCTTTCATGATAAAGAGAAAATAACTTAGAGCACAGAACCAAAGGGCCAGAAGATAGAGCCAAGAGTCATGAAGAATCATTCTCAGGAAGAAATCATCCTTAGTTCTAATCAAAAGACTTCCAAATTTTTTCTAGCTAAATTTCAGAAGCTCTATGGACTAGTGACTTCTGATGATATTTCCCCTTCCCCTACTTTTATTTAAACAGGAGGGACTACAGCAGCTATCCTATGCCTGTCCCACTATTGTATGTTGGGTGGGTATGGGGCAGCTAACTTGACCCTTTAGTTCACTGGTCGTTATATATGGAGTAGCTATTTTTGAGAAGAACTTGAGGCTCCTAATCAAGGAGCCACACCTGAAAAGCCTCATTCACACCTGGATCTGACTGAGCTGATGAGGTCCTTGACTTAAAGCTGATGCTGTTATACAATGAGAATTTGGAGGCTTTGGGAGAGGAACTGAAGCTTCCTGTCAATAACCAGCTCCAAATTGCCAAGTATGTGGATATAATGAATCCACTTGACCCACTTAAGCCTTCTGAGTGGGAGGGGGGTTGTTAGAACTTTTAATCTACAGCCAGTTGGTCAGAAGCACAAATAAATGCCTGGACTTGCGGGGGGTGTTTGAAATGCTTGTGTGTGGCGGCGTGGGGGTACTCTTATGGGACTGAACCCTTAACCTGTAGGATCTAATGTTATCTCCAGGTACCATGAGAACTGCGTTGAATTCTTGGACACCCTACTGGTGTCTGAGAATTGTTTGTTGGTATGGTAGACTTTCTCCCCTGCTTCCATGGACACTGGGGTCCAGAAACCCCATTTAGTCTCTTATAAATATTACCGGGGTTCATTTCAATGAGATAAGCCATCCTTCTCTTTGTTTTTCTGCTGAGACTGCTGAGGGACAGTATCCTTAAGTTTCTTATGTGCTCTATTGTCTTATTAAAGAGTTGTGTGAAGTATCACTTCAGATATTTTGTAGTCAAACTTTCAGCTTTTCTGTTTTTCTGCAAGTCTCTGGATTTGATCTTATCCCAAAGGCATTTCTTAATATAAGTATCAATTGTCATCTGGAGAGGAAGGGAATTTTCAATCCCAACAATTCCTGGCCTCTTTTGGTTTAAAAGTCATTCCTTTAGCTTATCCATCTCCTTTTACACTTTATTACACAATAAGAAAAGAACCTGTTGGCACCGTCAGTCAATGTTTTGAATGGAATCTTCTTGGCTAAGTCACACAGTTCATTAAGTTCAACTTTCTACTTTCCATGCTAGCACAGGCAATAGTGTTGCAATGGCTGCTACTATGTATTGGTGACATTGCAATATATATTATGTATATGTATATATTATGTATATATAATATACATACATTCTGTATAATATATGTATTAAAATATGTATTGCAATGTTGCTCCACATTTAATACATTTGTTATTGTCTGTCTCTTTCATTTTGCTACTCTTGTAGGTGGGTAGTGAGTGGTATAATATGGTGGTTTCAATGCACATTTTTCTTTTCATTTATGGGTTGAATACTGTTCAAAAGTGTTTATTGGCTATTTTTAGTTTTCCTTTTGCCAAAAGGCTTATTCAAGCATTTGTTCACTTTTCTATTGGGTTGTAGATTTTTCACATTGATTTGAGGGCATTCTTATATACTCCAGATAATGTTTTTTTTTTCCAAAAAAAAAAAAAACAAACAAGTCCTAGAGACTTCAAATATCTTTTCCCATTCTGTGGCTTATCTTTTCACTCATTTTAAGATGTTTGTTCTTTTTTAATAAGTGGAAGTTCTCAATTTAATGCACTCCAGTTACTAAATTATTTCCTCCATGGCTAGTGCTCTATATGTCTTGTTTTAAATGCCCTGCCTTAGTCTAAGGTCATGAAGATATTCTACATTATCTTGTTAAAGCTTTATTTTATTATCTTTTATATTTATGTTTATAAATCATCTCCCTTTAATTTTTGTTTATTCCGTGAAGAAAGGATCCAACTTCCATTTTTTTTCTGTGCGAATGTACAATTGTCCCAGCATAATTGATTGGAAGTTCATCTTTTTCTCACTGCTCCTCAGTGTCATTTCTTTCTCATTTTAATGCCTGTGTGTGGGTTTGTTTCTAGTCTCTTTATTCTATTTCTTTGATATAATTTCTGTCCCTGCAGCAATCCCAAACTGTGTTGATTACTATACCTTTTTAATATATTTTGGTATCTGATAGAATCAAGTCTTCTTTTTGTTTTTCTTCATAAAAAATCTTAGCCATCTCTAAATGAAAAGAAATATATTTATTTTTTAAAATATGCAAAATAAAAACCTTGTGTATAAATATTCATAGAAACTTTATTTGTGTATCAAAAAGTGGAAACAATTCAAATGTCCACCCATAAGTGAATACATGAAGAAGTTGTGAGATCCAATGGAATGTTATTCTGCATTAAAAAATAGTGTTCTGACTTCCGGCCAAGATGGAGGCATAGGCAGACACACTGTGCCTCCTCTCACAACCAAAATTAAGGACAACAAATATTTAGAAACAAGAAAACAACCAGAACTTATAGAAAATTGAACTGTATGGAAGTCCAACAACCATTCATCCAGACCGGTAAGAGGGGCGGAGTCACGGCAGGAGAAAGTGGAGGTGTGGACCCAGGAACGCAAGCAGCAGCGGATGGCAGTTCCCAGGTGCACAGGCGGCAGCTGGCGGTCCCCGGGCCCACAGGCAGCAGCTGGCGGTCCCCGGGCCCACAGGCAGCAGCTGGCAGACCCCGGGCACAGGGGGGCAACTGTGCAGACCCAGTGAGGCCGCACAAGGCGGCTGGCTGACCAGGTGGTCCCACATTCGAGCACACAGATGGTCCAGACAGAGGGGAAGTGATGGAAGGGACTGAATCCAGGAGAGAGTGGAGCAGGCGTCATTGTTCCCTCTCAGACCCCGCCCCCACATACAGTGTCACAACCCAGCGACTGGGCTGCCCCACACTGGGGAGCGCCTGAGGCTCCACTCCTTACTATGTAACAGCACTCGCGCGTGCGCAGATAATCCAGGCGAAGGGGAAGCAGCAGAAGGGACCCGAGTCCAGGAGAGAGCGGAACAGGCGCCATTCTTCCCTCTCGGACCCCGCCCCCACCTATAGCGTCACAACCCAGCGACTGGGCGGCCCCGCACTGGGGAGCACCTAAGGCTCCACCCCTCACTACGTAATAGCCGTGACCAGACTAAAACCAAACCAAAACAAAACAAAACAGAAAAAAACCCCACCAAAAATGGCTCAAACTGGAGAAAAAATGAAAACCCCAGAGTCAATTCCTCTAAGCTGTGAAGAGATAGCCAACCTATCAAATGCACAGTTCAAAGCACTGGTCATCAAAATGCTCATAGAATTGGTTGATTTTGCTCACAAATTAGATGAAAAAATGCAGGCTACAATATGTGAAATGAAGGAAGACGTATGGGGAACCGATAGAGATGGAAGGAAAACTGGGACTTAAATCAATGAAGTGGACCAGAAGGAAGAAACTAACGACCAAACAGAAAACGAGGAAGAAACAAGAATTCAAAAAAATGAGGAGAGGCTTAGGAACCTCCGGGACATTGTTAAACACCCCAACATCCAAACTATAGGGGTCCCAGAAGGGGAAGAAGAAGAGCAACAAGTGGAAAACTTATTTGAACAAATAATAAAGGAGAACTTCCCCAATCTGGCAAAGGAAATAGACTACCAGGACGTCCAGGAAGCTCAGAGAGTCCCAAAGAAGTTGGACCCAAGGAGGAACACACCAAGGCACATCGTAATTACATTAGCCAAGATGAAAATGAAGCAGAGAATTCTAGAAGCAGCAAGGGATAAGGGCACAGTCACCTACAAAGGAGTTCCCATCAGACTGTCAGCTGATTTCTCAAAAGAGACCTTACAGGCAAGAAGGGGCTGGAAAGAAATATTTGAAATCTTGAAAAGCAGGGACCTACATCCAAAATTGCTCTTTCCAGCAAAGCTGTCATTTAGAATGGAAGGACAGATAAAGTGCTTCTCAGATAAGGTCAAGTTCAAGGAGTTCATCATCACCAAGCTCTTATTATATGAAATGTTAAAGAGACTTATCTAAGAAAAAGAAGATAAAAAATATGACAGTGAAAAGACAGCAAACTCACAGCTATTAAGAACCACACCTAAAACAAAAGCAAACTAAGCAAACAGCTAGAACAGGAACAGAACCACAGAAATGGAGATCATATGGAGGGTTAGCAACAGGGGCCTGGGAGGAGGAGAGGGGGGAAAGGTACAGAGAATGAGTAGAATAGATGGTGGGTAGAAAATAGACAGGGGGAGGGCAAGAATGGTATGGGAAATGTAGAAGCTAAAGAACTTATGACACATGGACATGAACTAAAGGGGGGAATGTGGGTGGGAGAGGATGTGGAGGGTGGGGGGAATGATGGGGGAGAAATGGACAACTGTAATAGCATAATCAATAAAATACATTTAAAAAAGAGTGTTCTATACAACAATATGGATGTCTCAAAAATATTATGTTGAGCAAGGGAAGTCAGATGCATAAGAATACATGCACTATGCTTCTATTTATATGACGTTCTAGAACAGGCAAAACTAAACTAAACTGACATAAAACCCATCAATGATTGCCTGCAGTAAGGAGATCTTCAAATCATCTAATAGCTGAAAGGTGACCCTGGTGCTATTCTGTTCTTTGAAACTGGGATAGAACTAAAATCATGGTTAGTATATACAGGTGCCCCATAGTATAAAAATACACATTTTATTGCCCTTCAGCATCCATGGATCAGTAAATTGACAGTTTTAAAGTGACAGTAATAAAAGCACATGTAAAAGCTACAACTTACACTACACTTAATATCTACCGGGCATTGCAATGCTTTATATCTATCATTTCATTTATTCATCACAAAAGACTTTATGGGTAGGTATTTGTTTTATAGATGAAGAAACTGAGGCACAGAGAAGTTAACTCACACAAAATCACACAGCTATTAGATGGCAGAGCTGGATTATTAATCTAGGCATTCTGGCTTTGGAGTCTGCACTTGTAATCACAATCTGAATCAATGCTGCAGACATGTTCTGTCTTCATAGCACTGTAACAAAAGGTTAATTTGGTAAAGTTAATGAAAAGTTGTCACTTGTTAGACTTAGCAATATAATCGGCAAATTTGGGGGAAAATCTAAGTGGGGTTATTATCTTGTTATTTAAGATTTGAGAAAAATTCACCTCTTCCCTCTAAGTAAAAGAAAACAAAACAGAAAGAAAACAACCAACAAACATAAAACTGACTCTGCAGAGAGAAATGGGATTTGGAGAGCTTGTATTATCCAGATTATTGGATTCATAGAGCTTTAAGCCTCTTGCTTAACTAGGCTTGTGTAAATGGGATCAGGTCCTTGATCGGTCTGAAAGAGAATTTTTCAGCCTGTCACTAAGAGCCAAATCCTTCTCTCCTGCTTCTAAAGATATTTATATATTTATGTGATTTATTGAAATTTGCTTGCCTGTGGGAGAACTGCATCTTTTAAGTTCACTTCACTGCCTACTTCATTCTATTTGGGAAGCTTTATCTTCTTAAAAGCTGTTTCTCTGAGAGCATATTTTCATCTGAAGCTTATGAAATAGTATGCTCAATACAGCACAGAATTCATTCTATTATTTTCCTTTAAATTTTTTTTTGTTTTATTTTATATTCTTATTTTTAAATCTTCCCCGAAGGGTATGTTTATTGGTTTTTGAGAAAAAGGAAGAGAGAGAGATAGAGAGAGAGAGGAATGCTTTGTGTATGGGGCTGGACTGGGATTGAACCCGAAATCTAGGCATGTGTCCTGACTGTGAATCCACCCCTCAACCCTTTGGTGCAGGAGACAATGCTCCAACTAATGGAGTTACCAGGCCAGAGCCATTATTTCCTTTATTAAGGTACTTAGTGGACACAGCAGCTGGTTGTGTGTACAAAGATAGATATAAATCCCCTCAGACATTTGTTTCTGTTTGATAATTTGGTGGTGAATATTGATTAAAAGTATGGTTTAAGGAAACGAATTAGCCTCAAAAATTGATGGTGCTAAATGATATTTTCTAATCAAACTGAAATATTTTTTCTGTCATGTACTTAATATCTAAAAACAGTATACTATGATTATCCCAGTTACTTATTGGGGTCAGAAAATCTTTTTAAATACACATATGACATCAAAATGTTAGGTATGTGTTAGTTTACCTCTATGCTGTATATCTTCTATGGATCAGCCAGTTAGAGAGATATAGGTGTGAACCATGCCTTTTAAAAAAATGATAACTTCTGCCTTTTTACCCAGCAATTCCACTGCTGAGATTATACCCTAAGAACCCTGAAACACCAATCCAAAAGAACCTATGCACCCCTATGTTCATAGCAGCACAATGTACAATAGCCAAGTGTTGGAAGCAACCTAGGTGCCCATCAGTAAATGAATGGATCAAAAAATGGTGGTACATTTACATGATGGAATTCTATGCAGCAGAAAGAAAGAAGGAGCTCCCACCCTTTGCCACAGCATGGATGGAACTGGAGAGCATTATGCTAAGTGAAATAAGCCAGGCAGTGAAAGACAAATACCATATGATCTCACCTTTAACAGGAACCTAATCAACAAAACAAACAAACAAGCATAATATAACCAAAGACACTGAAATTGAGAACAGGCTGACAGTCACCAGAGGGGATAGGGGAGAGAATTTCAGGGGAAAAGGGGAAGGGTTTAGAGCAACAAGTATAAAGGACACATGGACAAAAACTAGGGGGGGATGGAAATGGGAGGGAGGAGGGGAGGGTGGGGCGGTGGGCTTGGGTGAGAGTGAAAGATAGAAAACTGTACAAGAACAATTAAAATAAAAAATAAAAAAATTAAATCAGAAAAAAATGATCACTTCTACCTACTTAAAAAGCTCTTCTTTGACCTTCATTTCTTTGTCTTGTTTTTCTCAGTTACCTCCTTTCTCACTTCAACTTCGTGCCATGTCTCTCTGTCAGATGTCTTTGCTTATCTCCCCTTTCCTGGTCCTGGAAATTGGTCACTGTGGTGCTTGCAGTCCCTGGTCGGGATCCTGGTTGGGCCAGCGTGAGCAGGGAGGAGAGAGGAGGGTGGCTGCACGGTTTGACTGGTTTATTGTTTTTGAGTTGCGCCAACGGGAGACATCAAAGAAATAGAACATATTTTATTCAGTTTAATATGCCTCAGTAGAGGGCATCCTAATTTTACATGACATGGGAGAAGGCATATCTTTCCAGTTCTTTCCCACTGGGTATGTCAGTAAAATAGGAATGCGAAAACATGTGAGAGACAGGAATTGTTATGACAGGGCCTGCTGGAGTTATAGGGCATTATGGTGGTTAAAATACTGCTTACGATGCTGTAGCAGACGAAAACCGATTTCTCGTGACTGTGATTTTATTAGTTTCCCATTGCTGTTATGAGAAATTACCAAAAACTCAGTGACTTAAACAACAGTTCTGATGGTCAGAAGTCCTAAAATCAAAGAGTTGGTAAGGCTGTATTCCTTCTGGGGGCTCTAAGGGAGAACTTGTTCCTTGACTTTGTCAGCTTCTACTCTGCCCATATTCCTTGGCTTCCATTTTCAAAGCCAGTATTCACATCATCCTGACCCCAGAGAGATGTCATTACAGCTCTTTGAGACTATGAGACTCTAACAAGGGCCCTGTGGTTACATTGGACCCACCTACATAATTGAAGAAAATCTCCGCATCTCAAAATCCTTCACTTATTACATCTGTCAAGTAAGGTCCACCCCCTTACAGATTTTGGGGATTTGACTGTGAACATCTTTGGGGGTCCATTCTTCCAATCACATAACTGTTCTACAACCAGCTGCTTGCCTTTTACTACTATTGATACCAGTCTTAGGTAAATTGAATTAGGCTGGACTGTACCATTTTTAGTGCTATTTTTACTTTTTTGAATCCTCCTTATAAGAATGAACAACTGCAGTCTAATGAATCTGTAGATCAGCATCAGTTCAAATGCCCAGAACCTTCCTGATTCATACATTCTCTGTACTTGGTGCAGAGAATCCACTGGGTTTTGAAATCTCTTGGCTATTGTGCCTACTAATCATATAAATCAAAATTAGTCTTCTGGCTGAAGATGTTCAATCCACAAAATTCCAATTCTATCTCTCCACAAAGATCTGACAGCTCTGAGAGCTCGTAAGAGTTGTTAATGTGCCTGCTCATGACAATTTTCCCAAAGAATAATATAAAAACATTGCATCATCAAATTAAATGTGTGACTTACTGTCAGCATCAGCCAGCACAGAAAAAGGCCTTTCTACAGAAATTTTAAGAGAGAGATATCTTGCCTCACCCCAAAAGTTCTTCATTCTCTTTGTCTCCTTACTTTGATTAGACAAACTGGCATGGAGAGGGTGAGGAAAAAGATGAACAATGAGGAAGAAGAGATGACAGACATCATGTGGTAACTTGCAGGATATATACAATTCCACTCTAAGGACAACACGACATATCCGAGGACTTTGTGTAGATGAGGAGGGCTAGGAAGAAGTCCAGGGTTATTACTGGGTATTTTGGCTTGGGGACACTGGATATGGGTAAGCTCCATTTACTGTGGTGGTAAACAAAAGATGAAGAGCAGTGTCTGTGGGTAAGATACAGGTTAAGTTGGAATTGCTTATGGGCCATCCAAGTGGAAGTGGCTGACATGCGATTGGCTATATGGGTCTTAGGCTCAGGAGAGATTTGGGCTTGCAGTTAGGATTTATGACTCATCAGTGTAAGGATGGTAATTGAGAACACTACTGGGAAAGAGAAGATGGCATAAGATAGAGAACTGAGGAGCACCAACATTTAGAGGACAGGTAGCCTGCAAAGGAGACTAAGGAATGGTTAAAGAAGTAATTCATAATGCAGAAAGAGTTGACATATTACAAAAATTTGCACCAATCCTTTGGGTGCTATTATTGGAAACATGTTTAATCACAATTAAATGTGACTTGAAAATTGTTATCTTATATATAAAATGGGACCAGTAATTTCTTATTTGCATCATAGGGTTACAAGGTTCAAGTAAAAAAATGTATTTGAAAATATTTTTGAAGTGTTATACACCAGTGGTACATGAATGTGCATCAAAATCATTAGGAAGACTTGGAAAAGATACAGATTGCTGTGTTTCTGATTTAGTAATAGCAGTTTCAGATTCTACTGAATTTGAATTTTGCAGAGAGACTCTGATGCTGATATTGCTGGTCTTGGGACCACCCTTAGAGAACTACTATGTAAAACAAATGTAAGGCATTATGCTTTTGATTTTACAGCAAAATTCACTGTTTCCTCCAATGTTGTGGCTGTTTCATCCCCTAATCTTTTTTTCATTCCTATACTTCCCATCAACAGATGTTTCTGAAACATCCTGATTCCCCTTGGTACCTAGTAATATTCGTTTATGTATTTGAAAGATCAGCCTAGTGCAGTATTGTGTTGTTTACATAGCTTGATTAAGAATAGGAAACATTTTTGGTATTTTTTTGTAGGGAGGAGGTGATAAGAAACTCTTCAGGGTAAGAGGTGGGATTTATTTTTTTCAAAGTCAATTAGATGCAGAATGCTATTTGTTACCTACTTTCAAAAATCCCATTAAAGAACTCGTAATTTGATCCAAAGGGAGCAGCATGAGTAGAGTCAGGTATGAGGAAAAATTGACCTCATTCTTCAGTCCTTTCCTAAATGCTGAGAAATGTGCACCTCAACGCTGCCTTTTTCAATCCCACAAACCAGGGAATCAGGAAAACGCATTAGCACCCTAGTACAGACTAGGAACACAGAGCAGGGAGGCGACTCAGCCCGTCAAGGCAGAAGGAAACTGGGGGAGGGGAAAACAAACTTCCTTAGGTGGAGAATCTGCAGGGCTGTGGGAAGAGAAGGGGAGTGGGGAAATGTACCTCGGGCGTCAGCCAGACACTTTGCCTCTGGGCATGTTGGAAAAGTGCGGGAGGAGGGAGAAAGGCTGTCCAGAGCGAGCCCCCAAGAGCTTCCACTGCTGCTTTTGAGTGAAGATCTGGAGAGCTGGAGCTTTCTGCTCCATTTCTTCCCGCCTGGAGGCCATTTCTCTACATTTAACCATGATAAAAAGGGAGCACTGGGTAGAGGCAGTTTAAGCCACTGTCGCAGCCTGGCCCACCGGGAGACCCTGGTTCTGCCCCTGGCCTGGGCGGGAGAAGTGGCCCTCCGGACGCTGAAGTTAGTCGGAGGAGAGGGAGGGGTCATCAAGCTCTTCTCCAATCACTGTGGCTGCTCCAGGATTTGCATATCTTATGCTAATGAACCTCCGGCTCAGCTCCCCAGCCCCCTGGGGGCCTAGGGCCCCAGCGGGCAGAGCGAAGGTGAATACATTAGGATAATGAGGCGGGCTTAGGCGGGACACTGGAGGGGGCGTGCTGCGGGGGGCACAGACCCAGCCCACACCAAGAGAGGGCGGGGGCGGGGGCGGGACGTCGGCTCTGGGCGCGCGCGCACTCTCACACACACTCACACACGAGCATCTCCAAGTGTATTTAAGGCTCGCACACGCGAGGCTGCGGAGATCCTTGGGGCTGCCGCGACTGGGGCTTTGCCGTTCGCTCTTGCTCCTCCTGGGCTGTTTCGTTTCCTCTGTTCCTTGCCCCTCCGCTACCCTTTTTACCCTGCGCTCCTGCCGCGGGTCTCCCACCACTGCTCTCAGCCTTTTTGCCTGGAACTGAGTCCAGGTGGGAAACAGTTGGCGTGCGGAGAAACACGGACTAGGTAGAAATCAGGGGAACTAACAGAAACGCAACAGGTCCCCGTTGCGGGGAGAGGGGAGCGGCAGACGCCGCAGCCCTCGCCCACTGTCCCCTGAGCTCGGAATAGGTGTCTGTCCTTTAGGGGCCAGCAGGGCCATCCGGGTGGGTTTCATTCCGGTTTTCACCTCGTTGCCACCAGTCCCTAGACTGAGGGTGCTCTTCTCTCCCAGCTGGGAAGGGAGAAGAAGGCGAAGGACGAACTGACGGTCCGCGACTGCTGGTCTCGGCGCTGAGGAGAGTGAGGGTCCACCTCCTCGCGCCCCTGCTCCCACTACACCAACTAGTTTTACAGCCACGCTGATTGAACTTTGAAGGAAACGTCCTTTTTCTTTCCTTTTAAGATTATTGGAAGTGGTACAGGGTGGGAGGCAGCCGACCCCGCCAAGATGCTGCTGAAGAAGCCTGCAGCGAAAGGAGGGGCCCGGGAGCCAGGATCCGAGGACCCAAGCCCCGCTGGGCAGCGTTGTGCCAGGACCGTATCCTCCTGCGCGGTCCTGGGGGCCCTCCTATCAGTGGTGGCCGTATTGTTTTGTCTGTACCTGGGGGCGAAAACCAACGACCTCCAGGCGAGGATCGCCGCTCTCGAATCCGCCAAAGGGGATCCTTCCATCCGTCTGCTTCCTGATTGCGTGGAACAGCTGAACGCAATGGTGCAAGAGAAAGTGGAGCGACTTCTGGCTCAGGTGTGAAAGGCTGGGGTATTTTGCACGTGGATAACATCTTGCACACGCGTGATTCTGTGTATATGATCAACCTCTACCCTCACTGTCCGCATACTTGGTGTGGCTGTGTGTGCATATGCTAGGCGACCGTCTCAGTGTAGAATATATTTGTATGTGCACATCCTTTGATTTGATCCTCTCTGTATCATCTTCCCTTTCTCTTCTGAATGCTTGCACGTTAAACATATATAGAGCTCTAAACGAGGGAAGGGTTACATTTAATCTTCTTTTAGTTTTCCAGAGTCTCATCTGAATCTTTCCCAATTTTGTGGAGAATATTCTTTGCAGAGATAACATTATGCTCTTCATATGTTCTAAGAAGGTTAGGACCATAGGGTTAACATATGGTAGTCACTCTTGAAAGTAAAATAACCATCCGTGTGATTTGAAACCAGTCATTTCATACATTGAATGTTCTCAAATGTTTAAAAATAAAATATAGTAGCTGATTTTTTTTTTGTAAAAGTGCCATTTGACTTGAGAGTTCAAAATAATCTATATTATATATCAAAATTAGGGGCTGCTTTAGATGAGAATTGGGAGATTTTCTGGAACTTGCTCTTCCAACAGAGCCTATTTGGCAGCAGTTGCAGCGCAATGTGATAGGCAGTTGACCTTCATGTGTAAAATATGGGCTGTTTTAAAACACATAACTTACCTAGCACTGCAACATGTTAGTGCCAGGTTTTTGCATTGACTGCATATGTCTGAGCTGAGGGAGAAGGTGGTGGTAGTTGAACAACGGAAAAAGATGTTATACAAGTCCAGCAGTCTTGATATCATGTCAATGATCATTTTCTTTTTTTAGGGCTTGGGTACTGTTACCTTTTGACTAAAGTCCAAGTACATATGTAAACTTTAGTATGCAGGCTATCAAATGCTGGTGAACCAAGCATGTGGCCAGAGAATCTCTAAAGAGCCCATTTCTCTATGATGCTACTGATGACTCTCAATAATCTCTTTTTCTCCCCTGCAGAAATCCTATGAACATATGGCTAAAATAAGAATCGCAAGAGAAGCACCTTCAGAATGCAACTGCCCAGCAGGTAAAATGGAACTTATTTAACAAGGCTGGTTCTATAGCAGAGCATTTTAAAATAAAAGTCTTGTGTCTGTCAAGTCTACCTGTAATAATAGTAAAGAAAGAATGCAGATCCAACTTACTTTAATAAAGTCAACATGTCTCAGTCAAAAGAATGGCAAATAGAGCCCCAAATATTATTTTAAGCAGCAAACCAAGGTCTGTTATGGAGGGCAAAGGACAGAGAAAAATCACCAAGGAAAATATGGCAAGATGATATACAAAGATGAAATTCACAAAGTCACAGAATGAAAATATTGTTCAATTTTATTCAGTTTTACTGTCTATGGCGAAAAGGACTGTAGAACGTATTACATTCTGAATTCCCTGGTGGTGAATGTTGGATTAGTACAGGTTTCCGTTTGCTACTTTTGACATATGTAAATGACCTTAACTTCCTGTCCTGCTTTTATTCTTGTCTATCAAAAAGGTTCTCCTATCCTGTAGCACAGGGAAATTAGTTCTTTATGTTGAGCTTTCCATCGCAAACTACTGCATTCTCAATGACCTCTCAGAAAAGGCTCTTACATTTTCACCATTGTTTTGGTGTGCAGCTTTAGGGGATTATATTAATGACAGCACATTAGTAGAAGGGTGAAAAAGAGATATCAAAGAAAGAAACCTCTAGGTAGTCATAAACTCTTCCTTTATTGACCTCTGAGGCTAGGGATCTGTAGACCTAACAATTTAGAAGCCCTGGGAATATGTCTGTTGGAAAACATCTAGTGGATTCAAGTGATAAAAGCCATGGAAAGCTCTCAGAAGTCAAGATATTTATTTCAGATAAGTGTTGTTAATGTGTTTATGAACATTCCATTTCTTTTACTATTACTTATGGAAGAGTGAGTCTGTTACATTTTCTGTAACGTTTAGTAACATGATGCTTAGATATTTATATATGGAAAGGCTACTTCCTGTATTTTTTCATATTTTGAGTTTTTTTCCCTCATGATAACACAGCTAAATCAGCCAAATGTTTAGAAATTTTAAATGTGAACTCCCAGTTGTACATCATAAAAGTTTTACTGTTTATGTTCTGCTACATTGTTGACCATAATGGAGCTGTATTTTTTTGTAAATGAAGCCCTTTCAATTGAGAAGACATATACATTAGGTAATAGGGAAATAAGTTAGTTCATTTTGACATTGTGGGTTTCATTCTTGGTTGTTTTAAGTTGGAAAAGACCTCAGAAGTCAGAAATTCAAGGAGAGCACTTTTCTAGTGTAGGGATTAACTCGTAAAAACCTCATCAGCTTGGAAGGATTATTTAAATTCCCAAAACAGTTGGTATAAGACTTCACTGGTCATACCACTCAGAGTGCAGCATTTTCTCTATTTGGTACTCTTGTGAGCTGTGTGAAAAATAACCAGTGATTAATTAATAGGATTCTTAATGAACTGGGTAAAAAAGTAGAAGAGTGACAACCACGTCACTGTGCTATTTTTGTTTTTGTTTTGAATTTAACTTCTTCATCATGTTTGACGTAAGCTAGTTGTTGAGGTCTCAAGTGTAATCTGGAAGGAAGATACATTTGCAGTTTACCTGACATTATCTTGGAAGATCATTTTTCTTTTTAACATCGTAATCGAATAACATGGCGATTTCACAACAACAAACAAATAACTGATAAATGGTGAACTCCTTGGCTGTTTCGTTGGCCCTCCCTCACGGCTGCTTTACTTTCTTGCCACCACTAGAGCTCCACATCACATCAGTTTTCACCAGGTTACTGGCGAGGTGAATATTTGAAGGTGCACATTTCAATGCACGGAATCAAACAGGTTTCTTGCCGACAAATCGCCACTTGTGGAATAATTAAATATCATCGAAATAAGGCATTGTGTTCAAAGTAGTGTCCTGGGGGAAAACTAGTTATTTTGAGTTATGGTCAGTGAGTTATTGTTTTAGGGAATGGACAGGCTAGCCAAGAGGATTAGAAAGGAGATACAGTACTTCCCACCTGGTTTGTGAGAGCCAGGCTTTGGCTGTAACCCTGGTTTGCAGTGACTAAATGTTGTCACCCAGACATCTGTTTGTAGGGCAGAGTGAGACAAGTCTGTGACCTCAGCTTGCTCAGTTCCTGTGGACAGATGCCCACCCCTTGAAGTTGACACTCTTGTTGACAGTCTCCGTCACAGAGCCAAGGACTGATAGCAAAGGATTAGTGCTGTGTTGTTTGTGTTCCCTTTAAGTGCTCTTGATAGAACTCAGTGCCAGTGAGGTTATCCAGGTTGGCTACAAGGAAATCATAGAATTTATTGATTTTTTAAATAGATTTTTTTAAACACAGGATGGAGCTTGTATGGGAGAGGGATGAGAAAGAATATAATTGAATAGTTTCTAATTATAAGGGAAGTCCTTTCTCATTTAATCTTTGCAACAACTCTGAGAGTTAAATATTAGTGATCTCATCTAATAGATTAGGAAACAGGACTCAGAAGGTGATAAATTGAACATAGTAAAAAGATGGTCAGGATTCATGCCCACATCTGGTAGAATCAAAAAAGTTAAAAGTTTAGTGAGGAATAGAGAATGAATGCAGGTTTTGGAGCTGGACAGCTCTAGATTGAAATCCTGGGTCTGCTACTAAATAACTGTGTGAACTTTGTCAAACTATTGAGTTCTATATTCCAGTTTCCTCATCTGCAGAAAAGTAGCTAAAAATAATACCTTCCTCATAGGATGATAATTTAAACAGTTGGCATATTGGTGGCTATTCATTAGATAATAGCAATTACTATTCTTTTTACTGTATTATAGGCTATTTAATTCTAATCTTGCCCATAAGGACACATGATAGAGGTGGGGAAACTGAGTTCTGGAGATGTGTAACTTGCTGAAAAAGTCCGATGGCTGATGACAGGTTTTAGACTAGAACACTATGCTTCACTAAACAAAAATATGTATAGATCATTCATGCAGACACTCAGACAACTCAGTATCTCAGTGCTACATGAAGATGTTTATATTAGTCTACTAAGTTATTTTTACCCAAATTGCAGGAAAAACTTTTGAGTTTGTAGGTAAACCATGGTTGAAGTAGATAAAACCTGGGCTTAAAAGAGTATGGGGATATTGAAAAATTTCTTTACAGTTTTGATACCACATGTTTACAAAAAGAAATACTTTAACTTTCTGACTCATTTTCACACTTTTTAAAACAGGTTTATTGAAGTATAACTTATAATAATTACCCATTTTAAGTGTATAATTTAAAGATTAAAAGAATAAATTTATGGAGCTAAGCAGTCATCACTGCAGTCCAATTTTAGAGCACCTTTGTCACCTCTGAAAATTCATGTTTACTTTTTTCATGTGCTCAGAAACTCTATTTTTAAATATTTGCATTAAAAAATCCAAAGTAAAATAAAATAAAATAAAATAAACATTCAAATGGAGCTCTAGATAGCAGAATATTTGATTCCACAGTAGCTGAGCCATGGAAATTCAGCTGGCATCTGTGGCTTGGCCTCTGTTAAACTTGACTCTCATATTTGTGAATAAATCAGCTTTTTACTCTGGCTATAGAATCCATTTAGGGTTTTGTTCTTGAAGTCCAACAGAAAAGTATGTATAAACCAGGCATATGTATGGGAGGATTTCTGTGTTCCAGCTGAAAAAAACAAAACAAAACAAAAAACACTGGGAGCCAGGCAGCCAACCAAATGATGTTTAGATCACAAAGGTTCCTGTGCCTTACTCGTCAGCAGTGTTGCTTGCCCAGGGTATGAGGTATAAGAACCTTATGGTGTAATGGACCAAGAATGTGAATGGGCAATCAAGGATTCAGAATTCTAATCCTGACTTTGTCATGAGCATGTTATACAATCTGGGGCAAGTCATTTTTAAGAATGACTTTTACTAAATTTTTATATCTTCCCAAAGTAGTGTTGGACCAGAATGATTTCGAAGGGCATTTGTCAATTCTCCAGGTGTAAAGAGCCTTCTGTGTGCCAAATATCATGCTAGACACTTGGAATAAGCTGATGATCAGGCAAACTTGGAATCTGTCCTCATGGAGCTTACATTTCAGTGAGGAGGATGGACATTTATTTAAAATTGGCATGAATTTACAGGTGCAACAAATGCAACCAGGGAAAAGAACAGTGCGTTTTGGAGCATGTGACCAAAATTTCTTCTATGTTGTAAATACCAAGGATAATTCTTAAATTTTTATCTGGGGAAAACCCAGAAATTCACAGTAGGATAAAATCATAATATGAGAAAATCTGGCTTCTGATTATAAAGCTGTAGCAATGGATAAAAAGCAGATTGGCATAACCTTACCTGGCTTTTGGCTTTCCAAGAATTTATGGTCAGGTGAAGGTGCACAGACACCTGGTTTACCTATACTGGTACCCACTGAACCAAAAAAGTGGCTTTAACTTGTAAAGGTTAGTAGTAGATAGGATGGTAATTTATTCTTTCATTTTCTCCTGAAAACAGTGAGATTTGTGTTGAATCTGCCTGGTGGTACTGAACAGGACCTGGACCTTCAACATTCACTGATGATGAAATGTAGCACAGCTAGTCATTTGCTCAGAGGGTTTAGCTAGAGATAAAAAAGATATACCACATAACTTCTAAGGTCCCTATATACCCTCTAAGCCTATGAGAATGATTGTATACAAAATAAGAATAAATGTAGGTAATTAAAGTCCCTTTGATTTATAAATGTGAGAGATACAGGCTCTGGTGGTGGGCTTTGTGGCATCTTATCAATTTGGAGTGGAAATAAATGTTAACTGTAGTTTTAAGGTTGTGCACCCTTTCCCATCATACGAGAAGACCTTTAACTTACCTTGCTAACATAAATTATGCCCATAAAACTTGTATTCCCTATTAACATGGTTTTTCACTGCATTGCGCATTTTTTCTAATCAGCTGCACACTGAATGGAAAGAGTGCGTCCAGTCAGGGCATAATGCTGGGTTTTCAGTTATGCGAGGTGAAGAATCAAGTCTAGGGATGGAAAAGGAGGACATCCTTTCATCAACAGGACTAGGTAAATGGAGGGCTTATGGGGAAAACATGCCAGAATCAGGACTGTTTTACGGTCCTGGGGGCATTTCCTGTTGTAGGGGAAACTTAAAAGACACTCATCAAAATAACATCACTTTTTGTTATCTCGAGTGGAAACCATCCAAAACCTATTATGAAAAAGTGTTTTTATTCCGTTCTTCCACTTGACAAACACCGCTTGGTGGTTTGTTGGAAGCTGAGAATTGAAAACAATGTATGAGTCAGCCTGGGTTGCAGGCGGTAGCCCACTGCGGAACTGCTAAACGCAGAAGCTGCCGCACACTCCACACTCCCCGGTTTGCCAAAAGGGGTGAAGTTCCATGCAGTGGGTTAATGCACCATGACATTTAACACTTTTTTTCCATCTGTGTTAGAAATGTCTGTGGCCTACCCACATACTGAATTCTTAGACATGCATAATTACTCTTTCATTGGGATATGTTCAGCAATCTTGCAATTAAAACTATTTTAAAATTGACTTTTAAAAAGGAGGAAATGCACAAGAGTGGGAAGCAGAAGTGGAAATCACTTGCAAGTTAAAACTGAGTTCTTTTCATTAGCATCATCCATTCCTTCAAATGACTATTCTGTAAGTCATTTAAATAATAGGATTCCCCGAAGAAATGCCACCAGATGGCAGGTACCTTCTCTTTGTGACCACAAGGAAGAGGAACTGAGCTGCCTAGTGGGACTTCCTCTGTTCCTGCCAGCTCCGTATCAATTAAATTCCTAGTTACCTTCTATTTCTTGACTTCTGCTTGCAATGGAAAAGATTTATAGAGGAAGCAAGTAATTTCTTCCATCTATATTTGAAGATTATAATGTCTTACCTACAAGCTTTAAGATATTTAAAACCTGTAGATATTGAAGATATATAAAAGTAAATTTAACATTTGTATTAGTCAAAAAGTTTAGTTATTTAGTTCACAGATGTAAACTTGAAGGTAGTAGTCCAATAGCTAGAATTAAAGAACTAAATTTAATTGAATTTACCAATTGGGGATTTTATGCTTATGTTTTATAGTTTCTCAGAATCAACAATCGTTTGTAGTCACTATCATGCCTTTGACATGATTTCATCTGGAGTCCCCATTTCAACTTCAGTTACCATATAATATGATAGTTGAAATACATTCCTTGTTTTTTACATTGTGTTCCTTAGTCTGATTGCTTAGTTTGATTAGCCAGGAATGCCAAAAACTTTGTACATTTGGATATGAATAATTTATGTTTTAGGAGCTCTAGACTTCTGGATTATATACACAAAGTTTATAGTCAGCACACATTTAAATATAATTTTCACATTTAGGCTAAGTGGCTGAGTAAATTATATGAATTGTAGCCAGTTCTAGTTTGCATGTTATGGTAATATTGAGAGGAAGAGCACGTCTAACTAGAAGTAGTCTGGTCTTGGTAGGGGTAAGGCCTATTTTTCCTTTCTTTACTAAGAGTTCACATGCAAGGAGAGTAAAAGCAGGAGGAAGAAACTACAATATCCCCTAGTCTCTGGGAATCAAATCTCCTCACCATCCTATTTGGCAAGCCTGGTGTTTTAGAGTCCCTGCTGTAACATAACTCTGGGCCATGGTTTGAGAGTCGGAGGAATTCTCCATTATAGCTCTGTCTCCATCAGCCTCTTTGGCTCTTGTAGCAGCTAATGGGAGAGAAAACTCTTAGGAGCCTCTCCTTCAAGTCTATTTACAGGGCAAGAATGGTGTTCTTCTTTTTGATTGTTAAGATACTAGAATTAAATATGTCTGGAAAATTGACACAGTCCTTTTCCAATGTTCTTGTATCTTAAGTCATTTCTGGCAATTATGAAAGGTAAGATGTTTGTATTACTCTTCTAGGAATTATGAAACTCGTTTCCATCTCAGAGGCTCCAGATCCAGCTGGCACTTTTTAGATGTACATGGTACGATCAGAAGATAAAACATTTCTACAAATCACATAAAAAACAACCTTTTGACATGAAAGTCATGTTAGAAATGCTGGCAAATTCTAGGGCCTTGCCAGGGAACTTTGGAATGCTACGAATTCTTTTTTTTTTTTTTTTTTTTTTAACGGAAAGAATTAGGGTTCAAGGTCAGAGCTGATAAAGTTTGAATGGAAACAAGCTGCTGAAATAACTACCTTTCTAAGGATGGTTATCAGCCTGGCTGAGGGTCCAGTGAGTTAAATGGGTCAAGGATTCAGTGACTCTGAGTTCTCTATAGAAGATTATCTAGAAAGTTCCTAATGATCCTAATGAGGATCTGTCAACTTGACTTGGTTGAGTACTTTTAATGTGGTTTATCTCTTTACACACACCCATATTCTTATCCACAAGCCCCCCTCCCTGCTTTTTAAACAGTTTCTCTGAGGACTTTGTGAGCCAAAACCCATTAAAGCTAATATAAATCTTGGAGATCAAGTAGTTCACGGGTTTTCCAACATTTCTTAAAGAGGCTGAGCTTTTTAAAAAATGAAATTTTATGAGAAAATCAAGTATATGAAATTGGATGCAATGTTAACTACACACTGATTGACCTTGAAGGTCAGAGGGGACAGAGGCCAAAACCCTTTAAGCTCTTCCTTTCTGCTGCCCAACCCCTTCCCCGAGATGACCCATGAAGTATCTCC
Organism: Glossophaga mutica; assembly: GCA_039655065.1. Classification (NCBI taxonomy): domain Eukaryota; kingdom Metazoa; phylum Chordata; class Mammalia; order Chiroptera; family Phyllostomidae; genus Glossophaga; species Glossophaga mutica. The sequence goes on along the minus strand of CM077303.1, from coordinate 146,541,723 downwards.
AGAGAATCATAGGACTCCGTTAGAAAATCAAGATACCATTAGAAAATAACTCTGAGTTCAGTTCCCAGTGTGATCCGAGCTCTCGTGTTTAGAGATACCATACCCTTGTCAACACTGAACACATCTCCAAAAGTCTGTAACTGAAAGCATTACTAGGCATAATGAAAGCAAAATTATTTATTAAAATGAGTATAATCCTGAAATGACTCTACTATAATATTATTTTATAATGGGTTGTAGTAGTCTGGCAAAGGAGACGTAATAACAGTAGTAGCATGGGAGAGCTGGGCAAAGGTACCATGTGCCTGAGCAGGGCACTGTTGGTCAGGAAATCAACTTCAGCCTTTTTCGTAGTCACTTATTTTTTAAGGCTTCAAGTCATAATATAGATCTTGTTTTTTTTATGACAGTTTCTGTGTTTTTAAATTTTTTTCTTTTTTCTTTTATTCTTTAATTCTAGATATTACTGTGGGGTTTTATCACCAAGTTACAGAAATCCATTGTCTTTAAAATATATTTATTTAAAGCAATTGATTTTTAAACTAACAGTTAATATTTAGATTGGAAAGTAGTTATGAAAAACATCTATTCCCTAAATTGTATTATTTAGAGAAAATTTATATTGTGAGAAAGTTGTTATTAATTAAAGATGTTTCTAAGATCTTTGAGACTTTCTTACCTGGTTTGATTCTTATTTGTGTTAAGCTGAAGACTTTTATTTAATGAAATTTAAACTGACTGTACAGTGAGAATATATGAATTGTGCATCTGTTTAAATAACGATAGAAAAAATCTTCAGGAATTAACATTTTATCCCCTATTGAAATATATATATAAAGTGTAAATTTGGGTACAATCATACTGTAACAAGTACTGCAAATGGAAATTTGGAAGACAATATTCTACCTCCCACTGAAACAAATGTCCTCTGTCAGCAGCAATGTTATTTACTGCTTGAGGACAGTAGTTTTCACCAAGTGCAACACCTTCCTCGGTCATCTTATTGGACAGGTAATAGGATGACACAATATCTGTAAAAGTTACTGAGTTTTGTTGAGCAATTTATTTTCTCCTTAATGCACAGTCTCAATCTATGGACTTCCAGGAAGTCTGAAAGAGGGCAATGACTTTTTTAAACACTATTTTAGTTACTTTGCCTTTTGAGAGAAAACAATTATTAGTAAAGCAGCAAAGACAGGAAGTCTGACCAAGTACCGAGGGCTGGAAAGGTCATACATGCCAGCCAAAGCTATTGTAAGCTGCAAACCAGGTTTAGCCAAGCAAACTGTATCCCCTGAATTTTCTTCCAAAACCCTCCAGACATGCTGACAACTTCCTAGGAGTTTAAGCAGCAAACCTGACTCTATGGCTTAGTACTGCTATACATGTTATGCATCTGGAAGTTTTTAATAAAAGAAAAGCTCTAACATTGAGACATTACATCTGTAAAGAAACCAGGGCTTTTATGTTCTTGTATATAGTTTCCTTCTGTGCAAAGTTATTTAATGCTCTACATTTTAGCTACTTCTGAGGATACTTTCCTGAATATTGGTTTGTTCACAATCAGGTTTTGTATGAGGAGTGCTATGAGTTGATGGTAAAATGTATGTTAGCATTTTTTGATTTTTAAAATATTTAATGTATTTTTATGGCAAAAAGTATCCTTGAATTGAGAGGTCTGAAGTATACTTTCTGTTCTCTATGTGTGAGCCCAGGACACATTAGACTCAGAATGTGTTGTATCCTTTTATGCCTTCATCTGCTTGATATAAAACTCTTGCTTCCAGCAGCAAGAAGAAAGTCTTCAAGAAAAAAGTCTAGGTAGAAAAATTTAATAATTAGTCACATTTATCCTTTATGTATATATATCTCATACATCATTTTTTCTATATTTTCAATCTTTTATAAATCTTTAGTTTTGTTTAATTGTAGTCATAAACTACTAACATTTATTTTTTTATTTCTAAATTATTTTTATTTTTAATTACATTGACATACATTATTATATTAGTTTCAGGTGCACACTCCAGTGATTACACATTTCATAACTTACTAAGTGATTATCATCCTGATAAATCTTGCACCTATCTGCCACCACACATAGTTATTAGAATATTATTGACTATATTCCCTATGTTGTACTTCATACCCCATGACTATTCTGTAACAACCAATTTGTACTTCTTAATCCCTTCATCTTTTCATCCATACCCCCATACCCTTCCCATCTGGCAACCATCAAAATGTTCTCTATGTATCTATGAGTCTGTTTCTGTTCTGCTTGTTTGTTTATTTTGTGTTTAAATTCAATTGTTGATAGATGTGTATTTATTGCCATTTTCTTGTTCATAATTTTTTATCTTTTTTCCTTTTTCTTAAAGAAGATGCTTTAACATTTCATATAATACCTTTTGCCTTTTGAGAGAAAACAATTATTGGTTTGGTGATGATGAACTCTTTTAGTTTTTTTCTTGCCCAGGAAACGCTTTATCTATCCTTCAATTCTAAATGATAGTTTTGGTGGGTAGAGTAATCTTGGTTGTAGGTCCTTGCTTTTCATCACTTTGAATATTTCTTGACAATCTCTTCTGACATACAAAGTTTCTGTTGAGAAATTAGCTGTCCATTTTATGGGAGCTCCATTGTAGGTGACTAACTGCTTTTCTCTTGCTGCTTTTAAGATTCTGTCTTTGTTTGTAAACTTTTGCATTTTAATTATGTTGTGTCTTGGTATGAGTCTTTTGGATTCAACTTGTTTGGGACTCTCTGTGTTTCTTAGACTTGTATGTCTGTTTACTTCACCAAGTTAGGGAAGATTCCTGTTATTATTTTTCCAAGTAGGTTTTCAATTTCCTGCTCTCTCTCTTCTCCTTATGGCACCCCCATGATGCAAATGTTGGTATACTTGAAGGCTTCTTATACTATTCTCATTTTCCTGGATTCTTTTTTCTTCTTGCTGTTCTGATTGTTTTTTGCTTCTTTTTTTTTTAATATATTTTATTGATTATGCTATTACAGTTGTCCCATTTCTCCCCTATCATTCCCCTCCACCCTACCCACCCTCTCCCACCCACATTCCCCCCTTTAGTTCATGTCCATGGGTCATAAGTTTTCTAGCTTCTACATTTCCCATACTATTCTTGCCCTCCCCCTGTCTATTTTTTTCCCATTATCTATGCTACTCATTCTCTGTACCTTTTCCCCCTCTCTCCTCCTCCCATGCCCCTGTTGCTAACCCTCCATATGATCTCCATTTCTGTGGTTCTGTTCCTGTTCTAGCTGTTTGCTTAGTTAACTTTTGTTTTAGGTGTGGTTCTTGATAGCTATGAGTTTGTTGTCTTTTCACTGTCATAGTTTTATCTTCTTTTTCTTAGATAAGTCCCTTTAACATTTCATATAATAAGGGCTTGGTGATGATGAACTCCTTGAACTTGACCTTATCTGAGAAGCACTTTATCTTCCCTTCCATTCTAAATGACAGCTTTGCTGGATACAGCAATTTTGGATGTAGGTCCCTGCTTTTCAAGATTTCAAATATTTCTTTCCAGCCCCTTCTTGCCTGTAAGGTCTCTTTTGAGAAATCAGCTGACAGTCTGATGGGAACTCCTTTGTAGGTGACTGTCCCCTTATCCCTTGCTGCTTCTAGAATTCTCTGCTTCATTTGAATCTTGGCTAATGTAATTACAATGTGCCTTGGTGTGTTCCTCCTTGGGTCCAACTTCTTTGGGACTCTCTGAGCTTCCTGGACGTCCTGGTAGTCTATTTCCTTTGCCAGACTGGGGAAGTTCTGTATTATTTGTTCAAATAACGTTTCCACTCATTGCTGTTCTTCTTCCCCTTCTGGGACCCCTATAATTCGGATGTTGGGACGTTTAAAGATGTCCCGGAGGTTCCTAAGCCTCTCCTCATTTTTTTGAATTCTTGTTTCTTCCTCGTCTTCTGTTTGGTTGTTAGTTTCTTCCTTCTGGTCCACTCCATTGATTTGAGTCCCAGTTTTCCTTCCATCTCTATCAGTTCCCCATGCATCTTCCTTCATTTCACGGATTGTAGCCTGCATTTTTTCATCTAGTTTGTGAGCAAAATCAACCAATTCTGTGAGCAGTTTGATGACCAGTGCTTTGAACTGTGCATCTGACAGGTTGGCTATCTCTTCACTGCTTAGAGGAATTGGCTCTGGGGCTTTTATTTGTTTTCCGGTTTGAGCCATTTTTGGTGGGTTTTTTTTGTTGTTATTGTTTTGTTTTTAGTCTGGTCGCGGCTATTACGTAGTGAGGGGTGGAGCCTTAGGTGTTCCTCAGGGCGGGGCAGCCCAGTCGCTGGGTTGTGACACTACAGGTGGGGGCGGGGTCTGAGAAGGAGCAATGGCGCCTGCTCCGCTCTCTCCTGGACTCCGGCCCTTTCCGCTGCTTCCCCTTCACCTGGATTATCTGCGCACGCGCGCGTGCTGTTACATAGTGAAGAGTGGAGCCTCTGGCGCTCGCCAGTGCGGGGCAGCCCAGTCGCTGGGTTGTGACGCTGTATGTGGGGGTGGGGCCTGAGAGGGAGCAATGGCGCCTGCTCCGCTCTCCCCTGGATTCAGTTCCCTCCGCCACCTCCCCTCCGCCTGGACCGTCCGCGCGCGCCCGAATGTGAGACCACCTGGTCAGTCAGCCAGCCGCCTTGTGCAGCCTCACTGGGCCTGCACAGTTGCCCCCCAGTGCCCGGGGTCCGCCAGCTGCTGCCTGTAGGCCCAGGGACCGCCAGCCGCCGCCTGCGCACCTGGGAACTGCCAGCCGCCGCTGCCTGCGTTCCTGGGTCCGCACCTCCACTTTCTCCTGCTGCGACTCCGCCCCTCCTACCGGTCCGGACGAATTGTTGTTGGACTTCCGTACAGTTCAGTTCTCTATAAGTTCTGGTTGTTTTCCTGTTTCTAAATATTTGTTGTCCTTAATTTTGGTTGTGAGAGGAGGCACAGTGTGTCCGCCTACGCCTCCATCTTGGCCGGAAGTCCGTTTTTTGCTTCTTTTTATTCCAAATCACTGATTTGATTATCTGCTTCATCTACTCTACCATTTATTCCCTGTAAATTATTCTTCATCTCAATTAGTGTATTTATTTCTGACTGGTCTTTTGTATGCTGTTGAGGTTCACACTAAGTTCCTTGAACATCCTTATAAGCAGTGTTTTGAACTCTACATCTAGTAGATTGCTTGTCTCCATTTTGCTTAGTTGTTTTTTCTGGAGTTTTGTTCTTTCATTTGGACCATGTTTCTTTGTCTCCTTGTTTCGGCAGGCTCCCTGTGTTTGTTTCTATGTATTAAGTAGAGCTGTTACATCTCCCAGGCTTGGTAGAGTGGTCTAATGTAGTCAGTGTTCTGTAGAGTCCAGTGGCACAGTCTCCTCAATCACTCAACTGAGCACTTCAGATGTACCCCTCATGTGGGCTGTACACATCCTCTTGTTGTAGTTGAACCTTGATTGCTGTTGGAACATCAATAGGAACGATTTACCTTCTGGCTGATCAGTTGCAAGTACTGCCTGTGACAACTGATCTCCAACCACCATGGATGACTATCTGTGCAGGGGCTTACCCCACAGAGCAAGACTTACTTTTGTGTGGCTCTGGTGCCTGCTGAGTCTGTCCCTTGAGTGTGTCACCTGTGGAGGTAATTGGGTGGTGATACTTATATGTGGTCTGAAGCTGTCCACTTGGTGTCCTGGCTCTGGGGCCTCCTGGGAGGTGCAGACCAAGGTCAGCCACTGGGGCAACCTGAAATGAGCTATAAAGTGATCTGCAGATGGTTGCTACTTGTGCTGGGCTTGTGGGTACCCAGGTGAAGCCAAGCTGCAAAACCAATGCCAATTACTACTAGTGCCAGGGCTAGGGCCATGAGGCATGCTGAAGCCAGGTACTACTTGTTTGAGAGATTAGGAAAATCTGAAGCATGAGCCAAGACAGGCAGACTGTTGTATAGAAAAGCCATTAAACAATGGGTTGGGTCGGCCTGAAAGTTGGATGAGGTGGAGCTCAGGTAATCACTGGGGCAGGGCAAACAGTATGAGCCAGATTGATGGATTCTTCAATATGGTACCCATCTGCCAGCTCTGTGGGAGGAGGGCTCATCAGAAGAACAATGGCCTCTGCCAGAGCTTCTGTTTGGGATAAAGCTGCCCCTGCAGCTCTGTCCCTGATGCTGGGTAATTTATTTCCTCTCCTTATGTCTGTAGTACCTTTTAAGCTGCTGTCCCAGTGCTGGAGCTCAGAGGGAGTGAGTCTGAGTGAGTCCGTGTGTGGGCCCTTTAAGAGGAATGCCCGGGATTTCAGCCACCCTCATCTCCCTCAGCCCCAACTCCTGATGGTTTTTACAGCCAAGAGTTATGGGGACTTCTCTTCCTGGCACTGGAACCCTGGGATGGTGTAGGGCTTGGATCCCTTGCTCCCCAGCGGGGACCTCTGCAGCTGAGATATCCTTCCCAATTTTATCTGTCCCAACCACATGGGTTGGGACCAGCCAGTTCCACATCTCTGCCCCTCCTACCAGTCTCCAGGTTGCTTCTTCTTTAAATCCCTAGTTGTAAAACTTCCATTCAGCTAGAATTCAGGTGGTTCTGAATGGTTGTTGTTCTGTAGTTCAGTTGTAATTTTGATGAGTTTGTGCGAGGAGGCAAGTACCTTCATTTACATACACTACCATCTTACCTAGAAGTCTACCACTAGCATTTTGAATATTGACTTGACATTCATGGTTACAGATGTGATATATTAATAATGTTTATTGAACTCTTGAAAACCAAAAGTGAACACAAGCAAGCACATCCATAGACAGAGAAGTGATGCTCTTTCAGGCTGTCATTTAAAAGGCATTGTCCTATTGCAATCTGACTAGTGAACAGAGTGGACAGGATTGTTTTGGGATGCAGCCATGGATTTATGAACCTACAAAAACAGAAGATCTTCCATGCTACTGAGGAAGAACTTTCATTCTAGTCAGGCCATTCTCCTTTCTATCCCCCCTCCCCTTCTCTAGTATAAATAGAAACTCTATCTTGCCTTCATTGTAGTGAGGACACTCTTCCTGACTTATTGTTTGCCTGTGATTTCTCCCAAACTCTAGGCCTATCCAGGGCAATAGCTATACTTATAATTAAATCCAGCAGCATAACTAAAAAAAAAAAAATCATGGTAAATGTCAATACTTCTCCCAAGTTTGAAAAAGTGACTGTTTTCTTGAAAATTACTGTTCAAAGATAATTTTCAAAAAGTAAAATTATGACTTTCATGCAGATATAAACGCATGTTAAAGATTCTACTAAATCATTAAAGAAGTAACTGGTAAGATGTTAATTGGGAATTTAAAGACAGACACATTTATTGTTGATGAATATTGATATCAGTGTAACAGTGGAGGCAAAATGGAATTTACCCACAGTAAAGGGGGGAAGTCACTTTCACTCAGTCAGAAAAAATTTGCATGTTAACAGAGTTTTACCTACAGAGTTTTAAAATAGCTCCCAAAGAATCAGAATCAGATAAGTGGGAAAGATGTGTTCTAGATGATACATAGTTTAGGGACACATTCCCTGTATTCCTGAAGCAGTTTTACAGGAGAATATGTTCTAGGTAAGCAAAAAAAAAAAAAAAGTTTTTACTCTTTAGCTTAGCAATGGTTATTATTCTATTTTTTTTTGATGTTCTGTGGGGGTAGTGCTGATTGGTATGCCTGTGTATGACTGGCATGATTTACATAAGTGGCCTTTAAAATTCTAATACTAAAATTTTGTTTAAAGTAGAGATCACTTTGAAAGACTCAGCTTCTTGTGTTTTGATATCAATGAGTAGTTCCACTAATGTTAAAGAGTTGCTGACCTTGCCGTTGTGTGTGTTTTTAAAATTTATTTATTTATTTACTTATTTATTGAGAGGTGTGATGGGAGGGAGAAAGAAGGAGAGAAACATTGATGTGAGAGTGAAATATTGATGGTTGCCTTCCATATGTGCCCTGACCGGGGACCAAACATGCAACCCAGGCATGTGCCCTGACTGGCAATTGAACCGGTGACCTTTAGCTTTGTGGGATGATGCCCAACTAACTGAGCCACTCCAGTCAGGGTGCCCTTGTGCTTTTTGATACTCTGTCCAGGTAATTACATTATTTAAATAGGGCACATTTGACTGGTGTGAGTGTGTGTTTGCCTTTGGGATTTTGTTCTGCTATTTTGGGGATCCTGGCTTTGACTTCAGATGTCTTATCTACTGTGACTTTTCCTTGGACACTTTCAACCAATTCCCAATATTTTCATTCATACTTCCGACTACTTGATCTTAGTCAATACTTCTAAGGTTTATTTCTCTTTTCTTGGCCAGTTATCTCTCCCCGAGGCCCCTACCTTGTTTGATCTCTACCTCTAATGTTAGCTATGCACAATGTTCACTTCTAGCACCTCTGTGGGCACAGCCCTCCACTGCCCAGCTATATGGATGCTCTTCTCTGCTCCTTCCTGTTTTAGTTGTTGCCACCTTTTGTCTGAGCCCACTTGGGTTTTGGTAAATGAATGGCTAGATCATGACCTTGCTTATATAGGAGGAGAATGTGTCGGAGTGGGGTTGAGGGTGGGTGAGGAAACATGTAAACTACACACTAATAAGTGGTTTTTGTAGGAAACTATTTACCTCCATTCAAAGTAGCTTATATTCTGGTAGCCTCATATTACTAGGTAGAGGAGACAGTTCATTATTAATATTAAAAACTTTGGATATCAGTATCTAAAAATTATATAGTGTGGGTGGTAACTGACATCTGGTATTACCTAACTCAACTCTGGCAAAAGTCAGTCATGTGTATCATAGTCTTTGAAAAATCTTTTCATTCAATTAACTAATAAGACATTTATTGTAATTTACTGTGGATGAGACCATGTCCCATATGCCTTACTATTTAAAGAAATAAGTAGGCAGCTAAGCTCTTGTAAAGGAATAACGGTGTCAGATATGCAGAATGAAGACTGCAAGAGAAATAAAAGCTGTAACAGTGTAGTCTGTAGCCAACTGCATCCAACTCTCACAATTTAAAACTACAATGATAATTGATATTTGAACTCATATATCCAGTTCATTTACCTTTTATGATTTCAAAAATAGTAACATATAATTAGAGAAGTTGATGTTTGAATTTTTTAACTTTTTTTCTAAGAAAATAGAAAAGCTCTCTAATGAGTATGATGATACTTTGCAGAAGTGCTGGTGACACACCAATTGGATGGCTTTTCTGAAGAAAAATGTTCTGTCAATTGTTGGGTTAAATATAACATTTTTAACCCCTCCCCAGGCTACCTTCCATGGCAGTGACTTTTAAGGAGGCTTGCAGGTTCCTTAAACATTAGTTCAAATCCTTGGCCATACTTTCTAGTGAAGACACTGGCTAGACTGTCTTGGATTATAAAGAACAGAGATCTACTCAGGTGGCCTTAAGTAACAGTGGTGCACTATTGACATTTTGGGCTGGATAATTCTTTGTTCGTGGGAGGCTATCCGGTCATTGTAGGATGTTTAGCAACATCCTTGGCCTCCACTGACTGGTTGCCAGTTGTATACTCAATTTCTACAGCTAAAAATGTCTCCAGAATAGCTAAATGTCTCATAGGGGTCAAAATTGCCCCCAGTTGAGAGTTTTTTTTTTTTTTTAAGAATACCCAGTGACTAAGGAAGGCAGGAATATAAACTGCCTGAAGGCTGCCCTGGAAGAGCAGGAAGTGGAGAGCTATCAGAACAATCAGGATGTAGAGTATCTCCCCTCCCTTATCCATGGTTTCACGTTCCACAGTTTGTTACCCACGCTCAAGCACAGTCCAAAAATATTAAATGGAAAATTTCAGAAATAAACAGTTCATAAGTTATAAATTGCATGCCATTTTGAGTAGCATGATGAAATCTTGTACTTTCCCACCTGGATATGAACCATCCCTTTGTCCAGCATCTCCACCCGGGAGATACTTCCTTAGTCACTTAGTAGCTGTGTTAGTTATCAGACACACTGTCTCTGTATTGCCATACTTGTGTTCAAGTTACTTCTTTTACTTAAAATGGCCCAAAGCCATTCATATAACTTTTACTACAGTATACATACACACACACACAACTATTTTATTATTATTCATCTCTTACTGTGCCTACTTTATAAATTGCCCTTTGTCATATCTATATAGAAAAAACACAATAATATCAGGTTTGGTACTATTTGTGTTTTCAGGCAGTCCCTGCGGGGCAGGGGGTCTTAGAACATATTCCCTGAGCATTGGGGAATGACTGTCTTCCCCTCAATGGGAAGATTAAGAAGTTTATCTCTGCTTCTACTGCCTTTGTCAAGGCTGCTTCCTCTCCTCTCTCCCTTGTAGATGCTTCTATTTATTGCCTTTTGGTCAAGGTATTGCTCAAGGATGATCCCTTTCTTTGTGTTTGATTACGGCATTTTTGTTATTATTATTAAAATAATACATGCATGTGCCAAAAATGCAAGCATCTGAGTTATAAATGGTACTTAATATCTCATCTCTTTCTGTAGAGGAGTCTAATGTTATTAGTTTATTGTGTGTCTTCCCAATACTAAGTGATTCACATCATCCTTTTTTAAAGGCTGTATTATATAAATGTACCACAGCATATGCAACAAGAAGGCAGACTGCTTTGAAAATTCTGATACTGCTTTCTATTGCTGGTTGTCCTTTGATTCCTACTTCTGTTCCACACACCTCAAGTGTATATATGGGGCTTGATAAATACTTGTTGCCTAAATATATTCCTGATGTGGTGTGCTGATGACAAATATTTTGTACTCCATTCCTCCTACATTACAAAAAATAAATTGACTACCTTTGTAGTACGACAGTTCTTCAAATGTTTGAAATCACCTATTATATTTCTGGTTGATATTTTTATTTTTGGGGTAAATGTCCTTAGCTCATTTGGGTGTTCCAGCTGATCTCCTTCTTTCTTAAAGTGTTGCACATTGATTTGAATACAGCTCCAGAGGGGACCTGATAGGCATGTATGAGAGGGAGAGAAGAAAACTTCCCTAATTCCAAATACTGTACTGCTAACTAATGCAACCTAAAATTACAATAATCGTCTTGTTGGTCCCATAATTCTACTGACTAACACTGAGTTCAGTGTTGATGAAAGCTGCCAGGTGTTTTTTGTATATGCTACTGTTTAAATCTTGTCACCTTATTCTTGGTTGTATGGTATTGTGTGTGTGTGGTTTTTTTTTGAAATGGGAAGATAAATCAAGACTTTGTATTGATTTTCAATAAAATTTCATCTATTGTGTACACCTCAACTTTATCCTTGTCAGGATTTGTTGGGATCATGATTCTTTAATAAATTTCCTACTCCTCTTGTCTTTATATGATTTAGAAATTTGATGAACTGACCAACTGTGTTTTCTTCTGATTCTGTGATGAAATGTGTGAGCATGAGAGTTCAGGACAGAGCACCATGGCTCTCTAGTGGTCTTTCCCTTTTGGTTGCCATTAATCTATTTATGAGTACCTTTAGAATTGTCTTACTGCCACATCCATGCACTCTGTTGTATTTCATGCATTATAGTACATCCAGCTGTGTTCCTCAGAGTACTACTTCTTTTTCACATTGAATGTTCTGAGAAAGAAAGTTTTCCAGACAAATTAGAGGCATACTTGTTTAAGCAGATTTGTTTACTGTAGGATTTATGTATTTTTGGTATTTTTAAAAAATTATTCAAGTACAGTTATCTCCATTTTCCCGCCTCTGCTTTCTGCTGCTCCACCCACCCCCACCTCCCACCCTCAATCCTAGTCCACTTTGTTTTGTCCATGGGTCCTTTACACATGTTCCTTGATGACCCTTTCCCTTCTTTCCCCTGTTATTCCCCACCCGTAATCCCTCTGGTTACTGTCAGTGTGATCTTTATTTCAATGTCTTTGGTTATATTTTGCTGGCTTGCTTGTTTTATTGATTAGGTTCCACTTATAGGTGAGGTCATGTGGTATTTGTCTTTCATCACCTGGCTTATTTCACTTAGCATAATGCTGTCCAGTTCCATGCATGCTGTTGCAAAGGGTAGGAGTTCCATCTTTATTTCTGCTGCATAGAATTCCACCGTATAAATGTACCACAGTTTTTTGATTCACTCATTTACTGATGGGCACTTGCCTATTGTAAATTGTGCTGCTGCTATGAACATAGGGTGCATAGGTGCTTTTGAATTGGTATTTCAGGATCCTTAGGGTATATTCCCAGCAGTGGAATTGCTGGGTCAAAAGGCAGTTCCATTTTTAGTTTTCTGAGGAAATTCCATACTGTTTTCCACAGTGGCTGCACCAGTCTGCATTCCCACCAACATTGCAGCAGGGTTCCCTTTTCTCCACATCCTCTCCAACACTTGTTTGTTGATTTGTTTATGATGGCCATTCTGACCTTTGTGAAATGGTATCTCATTGTGGTTTTAATTTGCATCTCTTTGATGGCTAGTGATTCTGAGCATAAGATTTATGTATTGTGAGTCTCTGGAGTGGGGAATATAGGTATCATTTTCTAAACATTTTTGGTCATGGAGCACTCTTTTCTTTTTAGATAACATAATATGGATAGCAGAAAATTGTTTTGTGGTTGATGAAGTTTTTCACCAGGGCAAAATATAGAGAAATAGTTTGGAGGTTTCTGAACTTTGCTGAGATTGTCCAAGGTTAGTTAGGACAAATGGTTCCCAACTTGTAGTATTAAAACTTGATGAGCTTGTAGAAAAGAAAACAAGGAGGAGAAGAAAGAAAACAAAACATAGAGTAAGTGGGGATTTTTCAGGTAGGACTTAAGTCTAAAGGCAGAAGGTAAACTCAAATACCAGGCAAGTAACATATGGTGTTTGTTAGACTAAGGTATCTTGTCATCAGATTGGAGTGTAAAATCCACTTAAAAGCATTCAAATAACTTTTCAAAGCATTCTGCCAAATAAAGCAAATCTTTGGCTGTTATTTAGTTTGGTCTAAAGGCTGAAGTTCATGATAGCAGCTACCTAACTCAGCTATATACAGAGGTACTCCTTTCATTTTTGGAAAAAATCAAGTAACTTATGTTTTATATTTAAAGAAATTTAAATATCTTCCTTTTTAAAAATATATTTTATTGATTATGCTATTATAGTTGTCTCATTTTCCCCACACCCTTATTTCCCTCTGCCCTGCTCCCTCCCTCCCACCTGCATTCCCCCCTCCTTAGTTCATGTCCATGGGTCGTTCATCTAAGTTCTTCGACTTCCCCATTTCCTATACTATTCTTAACCTCCCCTGTCTATTTTGTACCTACCATTTATGCTTCTTATTCCCTGTACCTTTCCCCGCATTTCTCCCCAGCCCTGCTGATAACCCTCCATGTGATCTTCATTTCTGTGATTCTGTTCCTGTTCTAGCTATTTGCTTAGTTTGTTTTTGTTTTTTAGGTAAAGTTGTGAATTTGTTGTCATTTTACAGTTTATAGTTTTGATCTTCTTTTGCTTAGATAATTCCCTTTAACACTTCATTTAATAAGGACTTGGTGATGAGGAACTCCTTTAACTTGACCTTATCTGGGAAGCACTTTATCTGCCCTTCCATTCTAAATGGTAGCTTTGCTGGGTAGAGCAATCTTGGATGCAGGTCCTTGCCTTTCATGACTTTGAATATTTCTTTCCAGCCCCTTCTTGCCTATAAGGTTTCTTTTGAGAAATCAGCTGACAGTCTGAAGGGAACTCCTTTATAGGTAACTGTCTCCTTTTCCCTTGCTGCTTTTAAGATTCTCTCCTTATCTTTAATCTTAGACAATGTAATTATGAAGTGCCTTTGTGTGTGCTTCCTTTGGTCCAACTTCTTTGGGACTCTCGGTGTTTCCTGGACTTCCTAGTAGTCTATTTCCTTTGCCAGATTAGGAAAGTTCTCCTTCATTATGTTTTCAAATAAGTTTTCAATTTCTTGCTCTTCCTCTTCTCCTTCTGGCACCCCTGTGATTCGGATGTTGGAGCATTTAAAGTTGTCCCAGAGGTTCCTAAGCATCTTTTCATTTTTTTTTTTTTTTTTTAATTCTTGTTTCTTCATTCTATTCTGGTTGAATGTTTGTTTTTTCCTTCTGGTCCATGCTGTTGATTTGAGTCCCAGTTTCCTTCCCATCACTGCTGGTTCCTTGTACATTTCTCTTCATTTCACTTTGCATAGCCTTCACTTTTTCCTCTATTTTATGACCATACTCAACCATTTCTGTGAGCATCCTGATTACCAGTGTTTTGAACTGTGCATCTGAGAGTTTGGCTATCTCTTCATTGCTTAGTTCTATTTTTGGAGCTTTGATCTGTTCTTTCATTAGGGCCATATTTTTTGTTTTCTCGCAGCTGTTATATAGTAAGGGGCGGAGCCTTAGGTATACCCCAGGATGGAGCAAACCACTTGGCTGCATTGTGGTGCTGTATGTGGGAGAGGGGTCCGAGAGGGAACAATGCAGCTTGCTTGGATCTGGGCCAGCTTTCAGTCACTTTCCCCACTACCCATAAGCAAATTGGGCCCTTCTGATTCCAGGTGGATGGGTTTGTGTATGTTCTAGGGCTCTATGGGTCTCTCCAGTGAACTGTCCTGTGAGGCTGAGAGTTTCTCCTGCCACCGCATCCCCCATAAGTTTTCACAGCCAGAGGTTTGAGGCTTTACTACCAATGCTGTGGCTGTTGTCCTGCTTTTGGTTGTGGGAGGAGGCAAAATGTATATACCGATGCCTCCATCTTGGCCAGAGGTCAACTTCTTCCTCTTTAGTGCCATAGTCCTCCCTAGTTAATGCTGTTCATTTTTGTGTGTGTGTGAGCATTTCAGGCTTTCAGACTGTTCTTACATTGTTTAAAATATAATAGTTTGCTTTCCTTAAAAGTATGATTATCATCTTTTGTTTATTTGAGGCTCTACCATGAGCTGAGCAAAAATAATAGGATTTATATTGTAACCAGACATAGTTAGGTACAATAAGCATTTAAGTTATATCAAAGCCTGTTATGTAGGGTCTGAATTAAGTAACCTAATAATATATAGCTCAAATGATTGTTCTTAAGACTTCAAAGGTATATCCAGAACACAGCAAACTTAAACAATTTTTCTTGTAAACATAGAAATAATACTTTTTTATAATGGTAGTATAAACTCATTGTAAAACCATGCTAAATCTCTGTGTGATATTCATATAAATTGTCCATTATTTGACAATTCCCTTTTTATACCTCTAGATTATTTTCAATGCTTTTATAAATAACTTTTCAATGAATAATGTGATCTATATCTTTTTGTGCATTGCTGTGTAATAATTACCTGTAAGTGGAATTGGTGATTCAAACTTAACAAACATTTGTACAGCTCATAATGCATATGGTTAAATTGCATATTAAAAAGTGAATTGCCCTGGCTGGTGTGGATTGAGCACTGGCCTGCAAACTGAAGGGCCACTGATTTGATTCCTGATCAGGGAACGCATCTGGGTTGTAGGCCAGATCCCTGGTTGGGAACCTGCAGGTTGATGTGAGACAGAAACAGCAATATTTCTCTCCCTCTCTTTCTTCCTCTCCCTCTGTCTAAAAACAAATAAATAAAATCTTAAAAAAAGAAGAAAGTGAATGAAAGTGATATCTGCTGGTATTCTCACTGACATTGTAGGGAACTCTTAAAGGGAGTGATCAAACTAATATAAGAAATTAACAGATGCTATTTAAGAATATTTTAACTGTTCTTGATTCTATAAATAATTAAGTGAGGTTTTATCAGAATTACTTCCAAAATCTATTGATTTTTTTACTGTTTAGCTCAAATCAATAATTTTTGGTAGGCACAGTCTTTATACTGTATATACACACACACACACACACACACATGCACACATATATATACATACACATATATATGTATTTCCATCTTATTTAATGTTAGCAACTTTATTTCTTTTCTACTTCTGGCTTCTGGTTCAGTTTTTGTGCTATAAAGGGAAAAACAAATTGTACTTTCTAAGTACAAAGGACTCTTCTAAGTATAATAATCGTTCCTGAAGTACTTTTGCTATTCGTGTAGTTTTGTCCAGAAGGCTTTGTAGAAACTGGTTTCTGTTGTTTTTATTCTTGGGAAGCTGGATTTAAAACCCAGTCAGAAATCCATCAACATTCTACTGTATTTTTGGAGTAGTTGAAGAATTGCTTAGTATGAACTTTAGTGTTCATATAAAAATATGATTTCATTGAGAGATGAGTTAGTTTTAAAAACATACTTGAGACAAAAATATAAGTTAACTGTGTGACTCATCAGTTTCCTCGTTAGGTTGGTTTTCTGCTGTCTGCAGGGTGGCATATTGGCAGGGGTTTTCAAGGAAGTGAAGTGTTTTCAAGGAAGAAAGTTATAGTAGGGTAATTAGCAAAATTACTTATATTACTGTAAAATAAAGCTATGGTCTTTAAGAGAAAATACCCTCTGTAGTTCTTTTGCTTTAGTGTTGCTCTTATTAACTAGCTCAATATGATCTTTTAAACCACTTTTAAAAAAATGACCATTTGAGAACTTCGAAGTGGCTTTTCCTGTTCATCAATGCCATGGTACTTCCTGCATGTAAATTATGGCTTTTTATAAATTATTAGTAGTTAAAAACTATTAAGTTGTCTCTTTAGGTCACAAACAGCTTGTATCCAGGTGGGTAAAATCAGTTTGAGAGGTGGAGTGCTAGTCCTTTATAAAATTAGAATTTCTACTATTTGATTAAAAAGAAAGCTAAAATGTCAAAATAAGTGCCCTTCTTATACCTCCCATTTTCTAAAATATTTATTTGGAATCTTGGAGTTTTTTAAGCCTTTTTTGGAATAGGAGAGGAATTTTAAAAATATAACAAGCTGATGTTGGGGATTTGTTCAAGACAGAAATTTTTATAGCGTGACACAAAGTGAACTCATAGCAACCTCCTATACTCTATAGTTGCTTGATTGCATTCTTAATAACCAAGGAAAATAAGTCATGTTCTGCAAAGTTTTAGTTTTTAGCCTTATTGATAAAAATTTATATTCAGGGTCCAGCAGAAGTAAGGCCTGCTTGAGTGTGGTTAGTAGGGTAATAATATGGGTGTAATAATTTATAGTTTTAATTTGAACATTCTACCTAAAATGTCGTATGGTATGCTTGAGTGTGATACTGTTGTGTTATAGAATTACATGCTTATGATTTTGTAATAAAAGATTTTATAATAAAAAGGGGCTTTATTGTGTTGGACTCTATATTTAGATTGCACAAAGTGATTTTGATAGGTGAATAACATTATGACTTAATATATATTGTGAAGTAATTATCACAATCAAGTTAATTAACAATTTTAGTTCTAATTTTAATGTTATTCTTTGAAAAATAGTGAATGTTGACTAGTATGTAGTAATTTAGTCAACTATGTTTGTTTAGAAGAGACTTTAAAAAAAGTGGAACTTATTTTTTTTACACAGAAATATTGTAAAATGTTTTTTGTACTGTCTCACTTGTTTTCTATTTAATATTTAAATCTAATATTTTCACACATGTGTTTTCTTTATCTATGTATTTACATTTATATACCTCTATAGTTATATGTATGTATTTTGTTGAACCATTGAATGTAAGATGTAGAAATGATACTTCATCACTAAATATTTTAGCATAGACTTTCTAAGAATAAATAATACTTTTATCTTACCTAAAAAGTGATAATTTTCTAACGTCATCTAATATCCATATATTTGAATCTTACCTTTTTTTGAGAAGGGTCTTTTGTAGAGGCCAAACTTTCTTGTTTAAAAAAAAAATAACTCATTTTAGGAACTTCCGGCCAAGATGGAGGCGTAGGCGGACACGCTGTGCCTCCTCTAACAACCAAAATTAAGGACAACAAATATTTAGAAACGAGAAAACAACCAGAACTTATAGAGGATTGAACTGTGCGGAAGTCCAACAACCATTCATCCAGACCGGTAGGAGGGGCGGAGTCGCGGCGGGAGAAAGTGGAGGTACTGACCCGGGAACGCAAGCAGCATCTGCAGGCAGTTCCCAGGTACACAGGCGGCGGCTGGCAGTCCCTGGGCCCACAGGCAGCAGCTGGTGGACCCCGGGCACAGGGGGGCAACTGTGCAGACCCGGTGAGGCCGCACAGGGCGGCTGGCTGACCAGGTGGTCCCACATTCACGCTCGGAGACGGTCCAGGCAGCGGGGAAGTGGCGGAGGGGACTGAATCCAGGAGAGAGCGGAGCAGGCACCATTGTTCCCTCTCAGACCCCGCCCCCACCTATAGCGTCACAACCCAGCGACTGGGCTGCCCCGCACTGGGGAGCGTCAGAGGCTCCACTCTTCACTACGTAACAGCACGAGCGCGTGCGCAGATAATCCAGGTGAAGGGGAAGCGGTGGAAAGGGCTGGAGTCCAGGAGAGAGCGGAACAGGCACCATTGTTCCCTCTCGAACCCCACCCCCACCTATAGCGTCACAACCCAGCGACTGGGCTGCCCTGCCCTGAGGAACATCTAAGGCTCCACCCCTCATATGTAATAGCCCTGACCAGACTAAAACCAAACCAAAACAAACAAACAAACAAAAAAAAAAATCCACCAAAAATGGCTCAAACCGGAGAGCAAATAAAAGCCCCAGAGCCAATTCCTCTAAGCAGTGAAGAGATAGCTAACCTATCAGATGCACAGTTCAAAGCACTGGTCATCAAAATGCTCACGGAATTGGTTGATTTTGCTCACAAACTAGATGAAAAAATGCAGGCTACAATACGTGAAATGAAGGAAGATGCATGGGGCACTGATAGAGATGGAAGGAAAACTGGGACTCAAATCAATGAAGTGGACCAGAAAGAAGAAACTAACAACCAAACAGAAAACGAGGAAGAAACAAGAATTCCAAAAAATGAGGAGAGGCTTAGGAACCTCTGGGACATTGTTAAACGTCCCAACATCCGAATTATAGGGGTACCAGAAGGGGAAGAAGAAGAGCAACAAGTGGAAAACTTATTTGAACAAATAATAAAGGAGAACTTCCCCAATCTGGCAAAGGAAATAGACTACCAGGACGTCCAGGAAGCTCAGAGGGTCCCAAAGAAGTTGGACCCAAGGAGGAACACACCAAGGCACATCGTAATTACATTACCCAAGATTAAAATGAAGGAGAAAATTCTAGAAACAGCAAGGAATAAGGGGACAGTCACCTACAAAGAAGTTCCCATCAGACTGTCAGCTGATTTCTCAAAAGAGACCTTACAGGCAAGAAGGGGCTGGAAAGAAATATTTGAAATCTTGAAAAGCAGGGACCTACATCCAAAATTGCGCTATCCAGCAAAGCTGTCATTTAGAATGGATGGACAGATAAAGCGCTTCTCAGATAAGGTCAAGTTCAAGGAGTTCATCATCACCCAGCTCTTATTATATGAAATGTTAAAGGGACTTATCTAAGAAAAAGAAGATAAAAATATGACAGTGAAAAGACAGCAAACTCACAGCTATTAACAACCACACCTAAAACAAAAGCAAACTAAGCAAACAGCTAGAACAGGAACAGAACCACAGAAATGGAGATCATATGGAGAGTTAGCAACAGGGGCGTGGGAGGAGGAGAGAGGGGGAAAGGTACAGAGAATGAGTAGCATAGATAGTGGGTAGAAAATAGACAGGGGGAGGGAGGGCAAGAATAGTATGGGAAATGTAGAAGCTAAAGAACTTATGACACATGGACATGAACTAAAGAGGGGGAATGTGGGTGGGAGAGGGTGTGTAGGGTGGAGGGGAATGATGGGGGAGAAATGGGACAACTGTAATAGCATAATCAATAAAATATATTAAAAAAAGAAAAAAAAAATAACTCATTTTAAAAAGTAAATTATAAAAGTAGTATCTTTCCATTAAGTAAAAATCTTTGGAAATGGAGAAAAACATAAAGAAAAAACACAACAGATAATCCAGAGATAGATTCTCATATTGTATATTAGGCTTGGATTTTATATACAAAATTATACCCTTCCCTTTCTATTATTCTAGGTTTTAAAAGTTAGTTGTGATTATTATTATTAATAGTAAATAGTTGATGTTATGAAAGTACTGTGAGTGTTTTAAATATTTTCTTCTTGTTGTATGTTTAAATCAATTCCAGTTTTTCCTTATAAATATTACCATGATAGATATTGTCCCACAATGAGAATGTCTTTTCTAGCTAATGCTTTTTTCTCTAACTAAAGTTAATTCAAGATTTATGGACTGAGCTTAGTTGCTGTGTTTCTTCAGTTCCTTTTATGGTAGAAGATTTTCTTTCCTGATTTTTAAAAAAGATTTTATTTATTCATTTTTAGAGAAAGAGGAAGGGAAGGAGAAAGGGCGGGGGAGAAACATCAATCAGTTGCCTCTTGTACACACCCCAATGGGGGACTGAACCTGCATCGCCAACATGTGCCCTGTCAGGGAATTGAACTGGCAACCTTTTGCTTTGCAGGATGACACCCAACCAACTGAGCTACACCGGTCAGGGGATTTCCTGTTTGTTTTGTCTTATTTTGTTTTTAATGGCTAACTTTTTGAAGATACCAGGCCAGTTGTCTTGTAGGAATGTTCCATGTTCCAAATTTACTTTGTTCGTGCATGGTGTTATTTCACTTGTTCCTCTATTTCTTGTGTTTCCTGTGAACCTTACCCCACACCCCCATCCACACACACGTAGACTTTTTGTCACCATTACAAGTCTGAATTCTAAACAGAATCTTGGACTGGTGGTTCATCTGCATCAGCTTGTTCAACTTCAACACCTGTCTCATCCCCAGTAGCTTTTCCAGAACTTCTACCTTCAACATAAAGCCCCATGAGTTTTCCCAATTCCAACTTGGGCTTCTTCAGCATTTCTACCTTTCTAACAATGACATGATGAAGCAGGTAAGCAGACTGACAAGACTTTTTCAGGTTTTTTCCAATGTTATCTGGAATCAATCCATCGACCACTTCTTTCAAGTATTTTTTCTGTACCTCTTGCAGCATGATTTCTGTCTTCTTCTGATTTTGGCAGACCTGTTGGTGCTGAGTGTTAGAAGTCTGAATCTGATTGTTTCCTTTTTTGGTAAAACCAACACAGAACAGACAAAGTAAAAAACTATCAGTAGATAGTCTTGACACTAATATGAGCTTCAACTATAGTCTGTCACTGATGACAATGGAGCACATTTTGTCATGGGTAAGTTCCATGCCATGGAAGTTCATCAGGGTGTTTTTTTTCCTCTGAACATCCTTAGTAATTGGTTTGGATTTTCTAAATGCAACTTCATCATTCTGCAGATCAGCAAAGTTCACTTCAAAAACAGAACTCTTGATGCCATCAGATACTATTTTGGTTCCTTGAGTTCTCATGACTGGTAGTATTTCCATGACTGGAAATACTGTGTTTTCCCAGTATTGCTTATATTGAGCTTAGCCGGTACTTTCATATCACACCAATCTTTCTTAGAAAATGGATCAACCGGATGTGAGGGAAAAGTGGCTGCAACATCTGTTACCCCACTGATTGCAGGGTTGTTTTGACTGATCTGGCTGGCTCAGTGCGTGTCCCCTTCCTCCCTCACCAATCCATGTGCATCCCTCCTGAAGCTGTGTGCTCAGTGAAAGAGGACGACCTTCCCAACTAGAGGAGAGGACCAGTCTTTGGTCAAGGGTATACGGATAGCTGTGCTCCCCTGCTACAACCACCAAACAAGCTCTCAAGAAAATGGTTCAACCACTTTCATCTTGGCTCCTTTCATGATCCCTTTTTAAAGTGCTTATTTTTGCCGATAGTCATGGTGCTCCTCAGAGAGCCAAAGGGTCTGTTTCCTATAAAATTGATAAGATTCGGGTTAAGTGGCAAGAACATTTTATAGGTGATAGTGACTCATCTTTTGTGGCTTTAATAGACTGGATTTCTCATTTAGAAAATACTCTCAAAGGATGGATGTTTGGGTAGTTTCTTGTCTTTAAACCTCTTTTAAACATATACTAATGTCTTCTGGTGAAGAGAAGGCTATACTCAAAATTTGCTGATATTTTCATCTTCCTTTTTCAGTCCTATTAAATCCTGTTGAAGTGCTTAATATTTTTGTTTTCTTTTGACCTATAAGAGACATAGAGACTTTGCATTCATTGTATGAAAGACACCAGTTTAAGGCCAAGGCAAATACTTAAATTTTAGTGTTTAGAGGATTATTGCTATATAATGAAGTGTTTTTGCATTGGCTCTAATCTGAAGGCTTTTGTGAGAATATGCTTATTCTGAAACTATGGGTGCAGATCAACTCAGGGAAGAGATCTAGGAACCACAGTTTTCTCATAAGATGATGTGTTGTAAACACTTTGCTAGATCCTAGACCCTGCACTATCCTTCAGTACCCATAATGATTGGAATTTCCTGTTCGTACTCTTAATTTTAAGATTTTCAGAATCAGTCTGGTCTGCAGAAAACATGTGTTATAAAGTATCTTTAATACTAGGTTATTTACTTTTATCTACATTTCACTTTTCAAGAACTCACTGTTTACTTTTGATCATGGGAGAGGTATATTTTTAAAAAATCATGAAGTTACCTTCTTTATGGCTAAACTCTAAGTTGGTTGCATTTCTTGGTCCTTGACTGTGAAAATCTTATAGCTATAATTAAGGCAGAATTTGAAATTGATTATTAAACCTATTATAACAAATTGGAGGATTAGTTTAGTTTCTTAAAAAAATTACTTGTCAAGTGGAAATTCTTCAGTGGAAATGAACATCAGGTCCAAGTCACCAAATTCTTCTTGGACAGAATTGAAGCTGGAAGTTGTTCCATGGGGAAATTATTCTCATTTTAACTACATCATTAACAGAAGACAATTTCTACGATTAGCCAAACCTAAGTCCTCAATGTAGCATATTATACATTTTTATAAGAAATGAATTTCTTATATATTTGGCAATATATTTAGTTCTCAGAGTACTGTAAGAACTGGTAAATGGCCATTCAGCCCTACAGATACAACTTTCACATAAAAAACATAAAATATTTCTCAAGGAATTATAGAACTAAATTCAATAAAAATCAATAGGGTAAGGCATGCAGGCTTTTTCTTTGATGAAACTGCCAAATATATCTTATTTTAATATACTGTCACAACATAGGAGAAAAATGAATCCTGGACGGAGGGTGTAATCATTGTACATTTATCGTTTCATGCTGTCTGACTAGTAGATTATTCAAGGTTTGAAATTACATAGATCAGGTTCTATTGTGCTGCAGAGAGGTGGCCTGAACAGATGTGCTAATTCAACTGAAGTTCATTAAAATAATAACACATATGGCAGTTCTAGAAATGAGAAGTAATATTCACATACAAGACAATGTTGTAACATAATGATACTATTAAAATGTGTTAATTGGGCCAGAAAACTCTAAATATTGGACTGTAGAACAGAACTAGATACATAGAAATGATGTAGAATTTAAGTTATCTGAAAGACTCCCAAGGTACTTACTACTGAGTGAAATTTCTCTGTGATCTATGTGTTAATATTTTCTTATCTTTTAAAAAAGATTTATTTACTTTTAGATAGAGGGGAGGGGGGAAGAGAGGGAGAGGAACATTGGTTGGTTGCCTCTTCTGTGTGCCCCAACCAGGGACCGAGCCCACAACCCGAGCATGGGCCCTGACCGGGAATTGAGCTGGTGACTTTTCACTTTGCGGTACAATGCCCCATCAACTGAGCCACACTGTCAGGACTATGTGTTAATATTTTCAACAAAGACTCTTATTTGTTGTTTCAAGTGAATGAAAACACATGTTTCCTTGGGATCATGTTCTGATATTTACATGCAGAAAAAATCCATATTAGCCTATAGTCTTGGGCTTTTCAGAAAAGCTCTATATTAGTATGAGTGTGTGGGTAATGACAGACAGGGGTTTCCTGTCTGTTTGATTAAATACATTAGCCATGGAGAAAACAGCGGTCCTACTCCCATTGAAGTTCTTTATCATCTCTCTCAGGACCCAGGGTGGAGGGATGCCAAGGAGAAGGCTAACAGGAGACATGTAGTGCTGCACTAATAATACTGTTTTGCCTGCAACAAAGTTAGGTAGTGGTTCCGTGGTGTGCTGCACAGGCTGAACCATGCATGCAATATTTTTTGTTGTTGTTCTTGAAAGAAATACTGACAAACTAAAGGAGTTCTAGGGGACAGCAATAAGGATGAAGAGCAGAGCATCTAAAATTTTTCTTGGAGTGCTAATCGCACCAGAAAATGGGAATATTTAGCTTGAAAAAGACAAGAGCCAGAGATTGAGGTGGTGGTGTGAAAGAGAGCTGATGGTGGTCTTCAGCTGCGTGGCGGAGTACTTCTACTTGGCACTGCAGGGCGGAACTTGGATCCAGACAAGATCATTTAAAAACGTCTCTCTTTTCACGTGGTAGCTCTCCATCCATGGAAGAATCCAAGCATTACAGGACAAATAGTTAAGTGCCTGCTATATGTGAAGCGCTGTGATGCTGGGTCCAGAGGGAAGGGGATGTGTGCCTGGGTCAGGTAATCTGCCTTTGCCACATAAAGAGGAAATGCCCTTTAAAAATACTTTATTTTTACATTTTTTTTGCAGTTTATAATTGATCTTACATTAATTATGTCATTTGATCTCTGTGGCAACCTGGACAGAAGGTACGATAGGCTTTATCATCACAATTTGCATGTAGAAAACCCTGAGACCCAGAGGTCATAACACTCACCCAAGGTGGAGGTGTTGGCCTTTGTTTTTCTAATTATTTGGGTGGGTCTTTGGCTGATGCACAGAGTGATTATTTCCTTAAAATAGAATCGCTGTAGCTAATCAGGGTCATTTATGGTTCCATATAAATTTTTGAAGTGTTTGTTCTATATCTGTGAAATATGCCCTTGGTACTTTAGTAGGGATTGCGTTGAATCTATAAATTGCTTTGGGTAGTGTGGACATTTTGATGATGTTAAGTCTTCTGACCCATGAACACAGTATATGTTTCCATTTGTTTGTGTCTTCCTTAATTTCTTTCTTTAGAACCTAATCAACAAAAGGAACAAGCAAGCAAAATATAACCAAAGACACTGAAATTGAGAACAGGCTGAAGTGACCAGAGGGGAGGGGGGAGGGGATGTATGGGGGAAAGGGTGAAGCATTTACAGGAACAATTATAAAGGACACATGGACAACAACAAGGGAGGATGTGGAAAAAGAGGAGGGATGTGGGGAGGGCTGGGGTGGTGAGGAGGGGTGGGGGAAAAGGTAGAAAGCTATACTTGAACAACAATTAAAAAAATGTTAAAAAATAAAAAGAATTGCTGATACACTGAGAAAGGTAGGCTTTAGAACTTTTGATAATACTGGAAGCTGTTGGGTCAAACAGTTGCTTTTAATCAACTAATTTATCTATTCAGAAGTAACAATCAGCCCTGGCTGGTGTAGCTCAGTGGATTGAGCGCGGGCCTGCGAACCGAAGGATCGCGGTTCGGTTCCCAGTCAGGGCACATGCCTGGGTTGCCAGGCCAGTTCCCGGCAGGGGACATACAAGAGGCAACCGCACATTGATGTTTCTCTCCCTCTCTCCTTCCCTTCCCCTCTGAAGATAAATAAATAAAATCTAAAAGAAAAAAAAAACTTAAAAGAAAAAAGAAGTAACAATCATATGAAAACATCATTTTTGAAAACTTGGCGTTTTACTGCCTTTTGGCAAGCAATAAATGCAAAGTTCACATTAATTTTCTGTATATTAGCGATTATTCAGTGGCCCGACTTGCTGATGTAGTTGGGTGCCAGTTTGGCCCTTTCGGAGGACTACATAGCTAATGCTCTGGGTGGTGCCTAGCTAATTTGAGCTTAATTAAAACTTGAATTAGCATCTAGTTTAATAAAAAATGGCGTTTATTTCTTATATAATGAGTTCATTTTTAATTTAAAAATCTCATTACCTTTAATTGGAAGACTTTTGCTTAGTAAATCAGACAATTGCTATAATCTTGGTTTTTGTATAAATTGAGAATCTGGAAAGCATGAGGTATTTTAGTGGGCTGATGGTATTGAGGTGGGGATTACAGTGGAAGTAATCCTGCGTGTGGCATCTGGTTTCTCTTCATCCTCTTTTTCATAGTTCGGATATCCTCTTTGTCCTCTCCTGCCTCCACTCCCACAGCTGGGCACATATTGGGATATTTCTAAAACGCAAATTAAAACAATCACATCACACGTTAATTTATTCACCTGCTATGTGCCAGGCATTGGTATAGGTAGTGAGGATGCAACCATGAATAAGATAAACATATGAGCCCTGACTTATGTTGCTCAGTTGGGTGAGTATTGATCTGCATACCAAAAAGTTGCCAGTTTAATTCCCAGTCAGGACACATGCCTGGGTTGTGGGTTCGGTTCCCTGGTTGGGGTGTGTACAAGAGGAAACTGATCAGTGTTTCTCTTTCTTTCTCTTTCCCTTCCCTTCTCTCTAAAAATAAATAAATACAAATCTTAGGGGGAAAAAACAGTTGTATAAGTAGTGCAGTTTTAAAAGCCACTGGGGTAATGGTAACATTCTATGTCTTGATAGATTTGGGTTATATAGGCACATGCATGTGCTAAAACTAGAGTTCAGTATTTATAGTTTCTTCCTTTTGATGTAAAATTTACATGTAATGACATGTACCAGTCTTAAGTGTGTTTGCTGAGTTCTGACAAATGCACACATGATCATCACAACTCTGTCTCCTTGCTCTGTCAGCAGATAACCTTGTCTCCTGCTTCACTGAGAAAATAGAAACCAGTAGACAGGCCCCTCCCTCAATTTACCAATGTATCTGCAGTTCTATCTATTCTTTTCTCCTTTCCTTTTGTTATTGTGGACAACAGATCTCTACTCCCATCTGAGGCCACTATCTGCCCCTATTTTTTAAAAAAATATTTTTCAATTGCAGTTGACATACAATATTATATTAGTTTCAGGTGTACAGCATAGTGGTCAGACATTTATGTAACTTGCAAAGTGATCATCTCAATAAGTCTAGTACCCATCTGAGTCCATGCATAGTTAATAAAATGTTATTGACTATATTTCCTATGCTGTACTTTATATCCCTGTGACTATTTTTATAACTGCCAATTTGTACTTCTTAATTCTTTCACTTTTTTTACCCATCTCCCAACCCCCTCCAATCTGGCAACCATCAATTTGTTCTCTGTATCTATGAGTTTGTTTCTGTTTTGTTTGTTTATTTATAAAATGCAAATCTTATATGAGGCTTAAATGCCTACACCATTACCATCGCTTCAGCGATGGAACCCACTTGACACTCTCCACTGTTGTTCTCTGCTTAGTGATGCCTAACCATCCTTCAAGATGTGATTAAATAGTTAGAAGTTCTGTGAGAACCTGATATATCACTCTCATAGTAGCACCTCTTTGCATCTCAATTATTTATTTCTGGATCTGCCTATCCTATACAGTGCCTCCCTTGTAGTACATGCTCAATAGGCATTTGATGGAAAACCTCTGCTTTCTTTCTCTTTCTTTTTAAAGAAAAGAATCCTTACCTGAAGATACGTTTATTGATTGAGAGTGAGATAAAGAGAAAGGGAGAAAGAAACATTGATGTGAGGGAGAAACATCGGTTGGTTGCATCCCAAATGCTCCCTGATCAGGGATTGAACCTGCAACATCCTTGGTGTATGGAGCAATGTTCCAGCCAGTTGAGCCACTTAGCCAGGGCAGAAAACTTCTGCTTTCAAAGAACTTTATGAAGAGGTAAGAAACAAACATAAACATCAATGAATCCATATTACAAAGAAGAATATTTGGTTAATTCCAGATAATGCTCCATAACTCCCTCTGTTTCTACATTCTTTAAAAAAAATGGAGTTGGATTAAATAATTTCCAAATATATTCTTACTTTAAAATGTGGCCATGTAAGAGCAGTAATAATTTGGTTTATTTTAATGATAGCATGTAGAAAGTGCTAGTACCCATTTGATACTGTAGATAGTTAATAAAATATTATTGATCATATTCCCTGTGCTGTACTCTACATCCCTGTCACTATTTTTGTAATTGCCAATCTGGACTTCTTAATCCTTTCACTGCCTGCTCACTGTTGCACACATTAGTGACCACCTTCACCCCCTCTGTAATTTTATTGTGATGTTGCTGAAAGAGACTCCTCGATATTTAACTTTTCAAGAATTTACAAAAATATACTGCATGCCAAGTTGAAAATTTCCTGAAAAAAAAAGCATTTACAATGAAAACACTGATAGAATTTTGAGGGGATTTGGGATTTTTGCCCCCTGCTAATTCTTTTTAAAAAGTTTAGTATGAATGCTGTAAAAGGTGTATACTTTCTCCCCAGGTTCTTAACCCCATCTTAAAATTTTAAGTAAAAAGTAACTCATTAGTATAAAAAACAACTATGGTGTCCAGGGTTGAAGTTTTTTATATAAAGAACTCCCTGGAAAGGTGCTGGTCAGATTTCTCTTCTGCATAGTTCATAACTTATAACTGGTACTCAATAATGTTTAATATAATGAATTACAGAGGCTTTGAAAATTTAGGCCTCTGAAGACCATATCCAAGATGGTAGATGGGATTTTCACATTACTGTGAAGACAAGGTAGAAGTTGACATAGTTGGTCTCCTGGGGGTGCTTCATCACATAAATGAAAGAGCTATATTCACCTAATTTATTTTAGTAAGGGAAATACTATTCTCCTTAATGCCACTTATTTGAAGCCAAAAAGAGGTCAGAAAAATGATATTTTCAACTAGGTAAAATCGAATTTAGTACACTGTAAAATTTTGCATTTTCTCTACCAACTTGCTTGAATAGTCAACATTATATTATTTGCCTTCGTTAAATTTAGATTTTATCTTTGCTTTCCTGTGTTCTTAGGAATTTTGCATTGAAGTGTTTTTGAGTAAAACTAATAATACAAAAGAAAAATAGCACTTATTTTGAATCAGTACAAAATAGAATGTTGGTTATTTTCCACGTGGGCAGCAGTGGTCCAGCCAGCAGGAGGCGCTCAGGCTTTGGAACCAGATAGAACTAGCTGTAATTCTGGCTCAGCTGTTACCAACTGTTTGGTCTTGGGCAAATTTCTTACATCCTTCCATCCTGAATTTCCTCATTTATAAAGCAGAACAATTAATGTCCATTAAGAATTAGAAATGATGTATAGTAGGCATCTAACATAATCCTGGCACATAGGAGGCTGTTTAATAAATGGAATGTAATGATTGCTCTGGCTTAGTCTTAGAAATTATAGTTTTTAAATTCATAGAAGGAATTATATGCCATAGATTTTTTGGTGCCTAATGTAGGACCTGACACATGGTAGAGTCTCCATAAATACATACTGAGTAAATGACCTAGTGTAATTTTGTACAAAAGGACTTGGTCACATATACCGTTAGTGTCATGCACAGCAAATATGAGGCCTGTCCAGAAGGTATCCAGCCATGTACTATAAAAATAGAGACATTTATTGAAGAAGATACAAGATACAAGAAACATTGTACATAGGACAATGATGCCTCAGTCCCCTTCAAAGTAGGCACCTTGGGACCTCACACAGTTCTCCCAATTGCCATCAGCTTCCCTGTCATATTTTCTGAATCTTATCGATGGTCTGAAATCTCTTCCCTTTCAAAGGTGATTTTAGTTTTGGGAAAATCCAGAAGTTGCAAGGCACCAAATCTAGGCTGTAGAGGGGGTTGGATCACCTGGGTGATTTGATTGATGTTTCACCAAAAATCTCTGCATGAGACATGATGCAGGAGTGGGCATGTTGTTGTGATAAAGCTGCTGGTCACAGTGGCCCGTAGCTGTGGCCTTCTGAATCATCTGGATAGTTTTCTGTGGAGGAATGTTCAAGCTTAATGCAAAATCTGATGCAGATTCATTGCTGTACTTGCTCAGTCATTTTGAATGCAACAGCCACACAGTTCACATGCTCACTCAATAGTGTCTGCTGCCCCCACTGACTAGTACAGTGAAGTTGTCATTGTTCATACATGTGCATTCCAGTCCACTCTCCTTGGCTTCCAGTTTACATCAATGTCATGCAAACTATTTTCATTATATTAACAATGGCTGGACTTTTTCCTGACACACCTCATATGAAATAGGGGTAGTTGAGTAAAAACTGAAGAGTGGAGAAGTGGCCTAAAATCCCTGAACTGTCATTTAGCAGTGCTGGATTACATCTTCCAGGGGTGGCTCCAGCGGAGGGACCTACCCCTTAAGGCTTTACATATTTGTAGAATGGGTGGAGGGGCGGCAGCTCTGAGGTAGCTGTGAAGGAGAGGACCAAGGGAAGCCTGCTGGTTGAGGAGATGGTCTCCTTAGAAAGGGGGAGCCTTTGGATCTCAGAGGCTGAGCAGTATTTCCTTCTGTTGAGCCAACTCATACCATAGAGCCAGCATTTTGCTGAGCCTTGGGGCATCTGGATTTGTCTTCCTGAGCAAACAACATAGTCTAATTTAGCAAACATACTTTACAGTTCATACATATTAGGTTGTCCTGATTGTTCTGTAATCTGTTTCATAATCAAAAAGATTATGCACATCTTTGGCTCTAAATGTTTCATTTTCAGAATATTTTGTTGTTTTTGAATAGGTTACACAGGTTCATTGTACAAGAATAGAAAAGATAAAAGGAGTCTTTTTTCCACCCCATCCCCATGCTAGACTGCTCATCTAGTCAGAAGAAATCACAGTAACGTTCTTTCCAGAGGTGGTCTATGCATGCAAGTATGTATGTTCCACGTGCTTTATGAACTTGGGCAATGGTCACCACTTTCGGACCTCATGACAATGGTAATTTACAGCATAAATACTTTTGGAATGATAATAGTCTCTTGAAAAGAAAGTAAGACAAAGATAAAAGGGAAATGCTTCAATAATTGCAGATATCATTTGGTTACCCAAATCTCTTAATGCATATGCTATTTCTTGTGAAAATGATTGTGTTCTGTCAAAGCAATGTTCTCTTTGTAATATATTGGAGATATTCAGACCTTTCTTTTAAAAAATGTCCAGAAGTAAGTTTCAATCAGTTTGGTACATTACTTGCATCCAGATTTTTATGGTAAATTAAGTTTAGCATTTTAGAGTTTTAGAACCCCCCAGAATAATCTCTCCCACGGTGCACATTTTTTTCACACTAGTGAAATAATCTAGTGAATGGAGTCATAAGTAAGAAAAGATAATATGGGCTAAATCCAAACCTCAGGTAAAATCAGATTTGATTAAAGGTGTTTTAAGCTCTTTATACTGTGTTATCCACAAGGGAGATATACAAAGTCATACTGACTAAAGAAAAAAAAGTGGAGTTAAAATTTCTTGTTTGATTGTTCTGCACAAAACTTACAACAGAATTTTTTTTTTTTTTTTTTTAGTTTGATCAGGGACATTAAACATTTTCTTTTAATTGGGTTATTTTCTAGTTTCTTTTATTTATTTTTGCTTTCTTAGTTCCCTGAATGGGAAAGAACAGCTGAATAGGAAAACAACGTTTAATATTTTGAATGTGAAAATATTTTTGTTTACTCTGAGTTTGGAAAACTATTCAAATAACAGGTAAACATGGGATTTTACCTTCTTATATTTTCCCAGTTATAGAAATGAGAATTTGTCAACAGCTGTAGTAAATGAATAGGGCTTTCTAACAGAATATTTGGAAAGGATTCTCAAACTAAATTGATAATTTTTAACAGCCCCCCAGCCTAAGCTCTGTAGACTTTTCCCATCTGATTTTAAGGGCTGTATCTCAGCCTTTGGGTTCATTAGCTTCTCTACCCTGTGATTTATGATGATCTCAGATTCAAGTGATGCAGTTAATCTAATTAGGACATAGTGCAGAATAAGCTGGGAGTGCAGTAGTAAAGCCTCTCCGAGGACTCCCAAAAGGCTGACAGTACAGAAGTCATGGGCTGACTTTAAAATTATAATTGCTACTTGGTTTTCGTTTGAAAGAAACATGTAATTCATCCGTATAGAAAAAGACTTGTATCCACATTTTTTATGTCATTTTTTCCCAAGGTTGGGAATAATCTTTACCCTCTCTTCCTACAATGAATACTTTTTTAGATGGTAGTAGTGTGTGCAAACATTATAAACTGAGAAGGTCATGCTGACTGGGCAGGAGGCAACCGTTTATTTACAAAAGCCAGCCCTGGATCATCAGTACATTTTCTCTTGGCCTCCATATCTTGGTAAGTTTAATGCCAACAACATAAACAATGTATAAAGGATATTTTGGCGTCAGTGGGGCCTTTTTAGGATACTGAAAGTTACACTGCTTAAGACATAAGCTTAAGACATAAGCTTGATCTTGCCATTCTTTCTTCAAATCACTCCATTGTCAAGTGCAGATTTCTGAAGGTCATTTATCTTCACCTCGTTATTTTTCAGAGAATAATTGTAGCTTGTCCCCTTCCTCAGCTGTTCATCCATAGCCTTCCAAGCAAAAAAGAAAAACAATAGCTGACACTCGTGTTGCTGAGTACCAAGCATTGTTTTAAGTCTTTTTCATGTATTATCTCAGTTAATCCTTGTAATGCCCTTATTCACACACTTTATAGGTAGGATAAATGAGCCCCAAAGAGGTTAAATAACTTTCACAGATCATGTCACTTTAAAGTGGATGTTAGCTCTGTCTTATTCCAGAGTTCAAGCTCTTACCTCGTGATTATTAGGCCTATTTTTTCTGAAGAAAAGACCCTATTAAATTTTTTTTAGCAAAGGAAATATTTGGAGTTAGTATTAGTGGGAAGGATGTATAGGGAGTAGAAAACTACCCAGGAGACCAGAAGGACTGTGGAAGAGCATTCCATCATCATGAGAGGAACCCAGAGAAAGGGTTGTATTCCTTGATGTGACTTGATTATAGTTTCTGTTGTTTTAAACGGTATACCAGTAAAATTTGTTAAATTATTTCATTCTTTTCTTTCCTTTTTTTAAGATTGACTTTCTGAGTGCTTGTCCTCCTAACATTGCTTGTTTTTAATAGCAGGTAGATGATCAGAAAAAGCAGAAAGTAAAATTTAGGCAGGTCTAGAGGTATTTAGGACAGGGCCTCGGAAGTGGGAATTTTGTAGAAGAATACTAACAATGGTATTCTGAAGTTGTTATATCTTTCATTCTTTATGTGGTTTAATAAAAACACAAACACATCTTTCTGCCTTTAGTATACAATGTTACTACACCAAGAAAAATGTGCAAGAATAGGTCATTATTGCCTTCATTATAAGTTCATTTTAATGAAAAAAGTATAAGGAAAATTTCAGTATTAATTGAAACCAAATACTAAAGAGAGAGCACAGTCGGTTTGTTCAAAGAAAGCAGTGCTGTTTAAATTGTTCCTTGGCATTCAGCTCCGAGTATTTATTGCAGATATGATCATTAGTCCAAAGTTTTAGCCCGTGCTGAATACTTTGTAGTGTCTCAGTTCTCAAACTTTAATAGATAGGTTAATAGATTAGAGTAGAACAGTTGAACCGATATAGTTTATGGTTTGCACTGAAAACTTGAGGATTTTCTAATTAAATACTGGATGATCGGTGAGCTTTGCTCAGCTTACTAAATCATGAATTTTTCCATTTTAGTGACATGGTTAAAATTGGAAATGTCAAAAATGTCTGAACAAGAGCATGATTCATGGACTTGAACTTGAACTTGCTTTCAAATTTCTTTATTAAAAAAAGACATTATAAATAGATTAACCAGAAATTATGGTGTATTAACCTGCCTTTTAGAAAGACTGTTTCTGAGTTGGAAAACATTTACTTCTTTCAACAAAGGTGGTGTGGATCTCTCTAAAATATAATAAAAAATTAAATAATTACCCAGTGTCAGTGGCAGAACAACTACATAGTCCAAAATAACAGAAGTCAGAACTCACTAGTGTGCCTGAGTGGGTTTGCTGCAAAGGTTTGTCAGCCCGGCGTTGCCAATATCACCACGTTTGCTGGGTTTCCTTTGAAATCTCCTTAGAGGCATTTGATCAGCAGGCCTGAATTCTAGTTGGGCATCTCAAACTCAAAATCACTCACACTGGATCTATTATCCACTTTCTTTACTTGATTTGCTCATCCCTCTGCACCTCTCTCAGAGTATTGTGGTCCCTGTCTAAACCAGACAGTTGAGAACTATCCTTGGCCCAACCAGCACTTCCTATAATTTTTCTTTTATTTATTTATTGTATTTTTTCCATTACCATTTAACCCCCTGGTATCCCCCTGCCCCCAGCAAGCACCACACTGTTGTCTATGTTCATGGCTTCTTTTTCCTTTTTGCTCACTCCCTCTACCCCTTTATCCCCCTCCACTAGTTGTCACCCTACTATCTGTGAGTCTGTCCCCATTTCCCTTGTTACTTCAGTTTGTTCATTAGGTTCCACACATGAGTGAAATCATGTGGTATTTGTCTTTCTCTGATTGACTTATTTCACTTAGCATAATGTGCTCCAGGTTCATCCATGCTGTTGCAAATGGTACAATTTTCTTCTTGCTTTACAGCCCAGTAGTATTCCATTGTGTAAATGTCCGACAGTTGTTTTATCCATTTGTCTATTGATGGACACTTGGGCGGCTTCCATATCTTGGCTATTATAAATAACACTGCAATGAACATAGGGGTGCTTATGTTCTTTTGAATTATTGTTTTGGGTTCCTTCAGATATGTTCCTAGAAGTGGGATTGCTGGGTCAAAAGGCAGATCCATTTTTAATTTTTTTGAGTTACCTTCATACTGCTTTCCATATTGGCTGCACCAATCTGAATTCCCACCAACAGTGCATAAGGGTTCCCCTTTCTCCACATCCTCACCAGCACTTGTTTGGTGGTTTATTGATGATAGCCATTCTGATAGGTGTGAGGTGATATCTCATTGTGGTTTTAATTTGCATTTCTCTGATAATTAGTGATGTTGAGCATCTTTTCATATGTCTATTGGCCATCTGTATGTCCTCTTCGAAGAAGTGTCTATTCAGGTCTTTTGCTCATTTTTAAATTGGATTGTTTTTTTGGTTTTGAGTTTTATAAGTTCTTTATAAATTTTAGATATTAACTCCCCTCAGCAGATGTATTGGCAAATATGTTCTCCCATTTTGTAGGTTGTCTTTTATTTTGCTAATGGCTTCCTTTGCTGTGCAAAAACTTTTTAGTTTGATGCAGTCCCATGTGTTTATTTATTTTTGTTTGTTTCCCTTGCCTGACGAGATATATCAGATAAAATATTACTATGAGCAATGTCTGAGACATTACTGCCTAGGTTTTCTTCTAGGATTTTTATGGTTTTGGATCTAACATTTAAGTCTTTAAGCCATTTTGAATTTATTCTTGTGTGTGGCATATGAAGGTGGTCTAGTTTCATTTTTCTTCATACATCTGTCCAATTTTCCCAATACCATTTATTAAATAAACTATCTTTAGCACATAGTGTGTGCTTGCTTCCTCTGTCAAATATTAATTGACTATAAAGGCATGGGCTTTTTTCTGGGCTTTCTATTCTGTTCCATAGATCTATGTGTCTCTTTTTATGAAAGTGTCATGTTGTTTTGGCTATTATGGCCTTACAGTATAGTTTGCTATTAGGTAGTATGTTTCCTCCAGCTTTGTTCTTTTTTCTCAGGATCACCATTGCTATGTGGGGCCTTTTGTGGTTTCATATAAATTTTTGAAATATTTGTTCTATTTCCATGAAATACATTATTGGAATCTTGGTAAGAATCGTGTTGAATGTATAGATTTCTTCGGGTCACATGGATATTTTAATGATGTTAATTCTTCCTATCCGTGAACATGGTATATGCTTCCACTTATTTGTGTCTTCTTCAGTTTCTTTTATCAGTGTTTTATAGTTTTCTAAGTACAGTTTTTTTTTTTCATCCTTGCTTAGATTTATTTCTAGGTATTTTATTCCTTTTGAAGCAATCATGAATGGGATTGTTTTCTTAATTTCCCTTTCTGATAGTTCATTATTGGCATATAAAATGCAACTGATTTCTGGATATTAATTTTGTATCCTGCTACTTTGCTGAATTCATTGATCAGTTCTAGTAGTTTCTTGGTGGAATCTTGAGGGTTCTCTATGTACAGAATCAGTTCCTCTGCAAATAGAGAGTTTTACTTCTTCCTTTCCAATTTGGATGATTTCTTTTCTGATTTCTGTGGCCAGGACTGCCAGTACTGTGTTGGATAAGAGAGGAAAGCGGACATCCTTGTCTTGTTTCCGATCTCAAGGGGAATGCTTGTAGTTTTTGCCTGTTGAATATAATGTTGGCAGTGGATTTTTCATATATGGCCTTTATTATGTTTAGGTATATTCCCTCTATTCCCACTTTGCTGAGAGTTTTTATCATAAATGGGCGCTAGATTTCATCAAATGCTTTTTCTGCATCTGTTGACATGATCATGGGTTTTTATCCTTCATTTTGTTTATGTGGTATATCACATTTATTGATTTGCAAATGTTGTACCAACCTTGCATTCCTGGAATACATCCCACTTGATCATGGTATATGATCTTTTCGATGTATTGCTGTATTCAGTTTGCTAATATTTTGTTGAGGATTTTATCATCTGTGTTCATCAGGGATATTGACTTTTAATTTTCTTTCTTTGTTGTGTCTTTATCTGGTTTTGGAATTAGGATAATGCTGGCCTCATAAAATGATGTTGGGAATCTTCCCTCCTCTTGCATTTTTTTTGGAAAAGTTTGAGAAGTGACATGTTAATTCTTCCCAGAATGTTTGGTAAAATTTACTTGTGAAGCCATGCAGTCCAGGTCTTTTGTTTTGGGGAAGTTTTTTGATTACTGCTTCAATTTTACTAGGTGTAATCTGTCTATTTATATTCTCTGATTCTTCCTGATTTAATTTTGGAAGATTGTATGTTTCTGGGAATTTATCTATTTTGTCCAGGTTGTTCAATTCGTTGGCATATAGTTGTTTATAATATTTTCTTACAATCCTTTGTATTTCTTTGGTGTTAGTTGTTATTTCTCTTCTTTCATTTCTCATTTATTTATTTGGGTCCTCTCTCTTTTTTCCCTG
Source organism: Glossophaga mutica (assembly GCA_039655065.1). Classification (NCBI taxonomy): domain Eukaryota; kingdom Metazoa; phylum Chordata; class Mammalia; order Chiroptera; family Phyllostomidae; genus Glossophaga; species Glossophaga mutica. The sequence continues at coordinate 146,504,628 of CM077303.1, read as the reverse complement.
ATGAGTCTGGTTAAAGATTATCAATCTTGCCTATCTTCTCAAAGAACTAGCTGTTGGATTTATTGATCTTTTGTATCATATATTTAGACTCTATTTTGTTTATTTCTGCTCTAATCTTTATTATTTCCTTCCTTCTACTTGCTCTGAGATTTTTTTTGTTTTTTTGTCAAATTCTCTTAAGAGTAGAGTTAGATTGTTTCTTTGAGCTTTTTCTTTCTTCTTCTTCTTTTTTTTTTTTTTTGAGGTAGGCCTATAATGCTATGAATTTCCCTCTTAGGGCTGCTTTCCCTGTGTCTCACAGATTTTTCATTGCTATGTTTTCATTTTTGTTTCTAGGTATCTTTTGATTTCTTTATTGATTTCATTTTAAACCATTCATTATTTAATAATGTTATTTAACTTCCATGTCTTTGTGTATTTTTCAGTGTTCTTCTTGTGATTGATTTCTAATTCCATGGCATTGTGGTCAGAGAAGATGCTTGATATGATTCCAATCTTCTTAAATTTATTGAGACTTGTTTTGTGTCCTAGCATGTGGTCTATCTTAGAAAATGTTACATCTGTGCTTGTATATTCTGCTGCTTTGGGGTGAAATGCTCTGAAGATATCAGTTAAATCCATCTGATCTAGTATGTCATTTCAGGTCACTGAAAGAGACATTTTAAATAAAAATTAATTTTTTTGAAATTGGAAAGTTATTTGTTAAATGGAATTTAGTATCTAAACACCTTGATTAATTTTTCTCATTATGAAAATTACTTCAGTTTCTTCTTCTCTTTAAAAAATATTTCTTAATTTTAATTGTTGTTCTTGTACAGTTTTCTGTCTTTACTCCCATCCCAGCCCACTGCCTCAGCCATCCCCACCTCCCTCCCATTTCCATCCTGCCTAGTTTTTGTCCATGTGTCCTTTATACTTGTTGCTCTAAACCTTTCCCCTTTTCCCCTGAAATTCCCTCCCCCCTCCCCTCTGGTGACTGTCAGCCTGTTCTCAGTTTCAGTGTCTTTGGTTATATTTTGCTTGCTTGTTTGTTTTGTTGATTAGGTTCCTGTTAAAGGTGAGATCATATGGTATTTGTCTTTCACCCCACCTGGCTTGTTTCACTTAGCATAATGCTCTTCAGATCCATCCATGCTGTGGCAAAGGGTAGGAGCTCCTTCTTTCTTTATTCTGCATAGAATTCCATTGTGTAAATGTACCATAGTTTTTGGATCCATTCATTTACTGATGGGCACCTAGGTTGCTTCCAAGACTTGGCTATTGTAAATTGTGCTGCTATGAACATAGGGGTGCATAGGTTCTTTTGGATTGATGTTTTAGGGTTCTTAGGATATAATCCTAGCAGTAGAATTGCTGGGTCAAAAGGTAGATCCATGTTTAGTTTTCTGAGAAAAATCCATACTGTTTTCCATAGTGGTTGTACCAGTCTGCAATCCCACCAACAGCGCACTAGGGTCTTCTCAATCAGTCTGTTGAAACTACTTGCACATTCATAACCACTCACCTGTACACAGGTATCTGTGGGATCTTCTCTTTGTAAGGCAGTGTACTAGGGTGTGCTCAAGTTACTCAGAAATGTAAGTCCTAGTCCTGGCCTCAAGGGCCTGAGCCATGGAAATAAAACACATGGAACTGAAGTATTTCAAAGTGATTTGTAAATTTTAAAATAATATGAAAATATTGTTGCTTATAAGTATAATTAAAAATTTTAAGCCCTGGCTGGCGTAGCTCAGTGGACTGAGCACGGGCTGTGAACCAAAGGGTCACAGGTTCGATTCCCATTCAGGGCACATGCCTGGATTGCAGGCCAGGCCCCTAGTGGGGGCCATGTGAGAGGCAACCACACACTGATGTTTCTCTCCCTCTCTTTCTCCCTCCCTTCCCCTCTCTAGAAAATAAATAAATAAAATCTTTAAAAAAAATTTTAGTAATAATGAGTTAATGTGTCACAAAAAATTAAGTGGAAATGAAATTCGAAATTGGTAGATCATAACCAATTTGAATGGAAAGCTCAGAGATGTCTTGAAAGTGTCATAATTAGACTAGATTTTTTAATGATCATATTGAAGAAGTTGATAATTTGAGAATAGAGAGATCTTTCAGATAGAAGAAATAGCAAGAACACATACTTGAAGTTAACAGTTTAGAGGTAGTAATCTGGTAAATTCTTGGCATTATAATGTACTGATTAAAGCTTAACTCTAGAGCCATATTACATGCATTCAAATTTTGGTGTCACTACTGCTATTATTTTCATTATTGTCAGTAACATTTATGTTGAGGTGTGGTATAATATTTATTTGAAAAGGTAATAAAGCCAATAATTTTATCACAAGTTTATTATTAATAGTACAATAAAAATGATATTAGTGGTGGTTAGTATTTATTGAGCTCTTATTGAGCAGTGCAGCCACTATTTGAATGTGTTTTACATGTATTAATTTTATTCTCAAAATAATTATACTAGGTGAGTACTATTATTTATTCCCATTCTTCATGTGATAAACTGAGGCACAGATAGCCTAAGTTGCCTGAGATCAGACAACCAATACAATATTCACAGAGCTAATCAATTTAACTAGGGCTGTATTAGGAGCAGTTCATTCATTCATTCATTATTTTTTCAACCTAAAACATTTTTTCCAGTGCTATTCAGATATAATTGACGTGTAAATTTCCAGTGTACAGCATAATGTGGAGCAGTTAAGTATAAGAATGCATATGGGTAATAGAAAAGACTGTGAGGAGGAATATGTTATAGTTAGTGGAAAACCAATTCGATTTCTGCGCAGAAGGGTAATATGGTCAGGCATTGGTTTAGGAAGATGAAGCTAGAAAGTATGAAGAACACAGACTGGAAGCTGTGAGACCACGCTGCCGCAGTTTTCCTCTGTGAGATTATATGGGTCTGAAGTTGCGTGGGGGCAGGAGGACTGGAAAGGAAGGGGCAGAAAGGAACATTCTCTTGGGGTCTGTTACTAATTGGTGGGTGGGGTGGGGAGAAGGTGTCAGTGATGATTTACAGGTGTTTTACTTAGGTTAATGGTGACATTAACAGGTAGTCAGTCTGTATTCATATTTAGCCAACCTCTGAATGCTTAACATTTTGACTAACCTTCTTTTGAAATTTTCTTTCCTTATTTATGTTGGTGACTATTTTTAAATCTTGGTTTTCCTCTTACCCAATTCCTCATTCAGAGTTCTTTCCTGTAGTGCACAGCCTTCAACATCTCAATGTGGAGATCATTTGTTTTTCTTTTACAGGCCCACTTGGCCCTGTAGAGAGTGAATGCTGTTCAGTTACCTTTAATCTGGAGGCAGGTAACCTCACGGAGGGAGAAAGCTGGGCCTCAATCCCAACTACACATTATTAGCTGTTGAGTAACTGTGTCTTTGATCTCAGTTTGCTCATCTATAAATGGGAATGATACTTACCTTATGGAGTTATTATGAGCACTAAATGAGTCTAGGGAAAGGTCTGGAAGCACAGCAGTCCCTTACCAAGTTTTATTTGCTCCTTTTGTTACCTTCTTTCCTATTCAGATATTTCCCTTTGGTTTAAGTTGCTTCCCTAATGGAGGCCCTCCCTCCATTGAGAGAAATAGTTATGATTTTCTTTTGCTTGCCAGATGTTAAACTGTACATTATAATCTTTTGTGGAGAAATAGAATGGTGATTGTCTTTCAGCTTTAAACATGGAATGAGTTAATACTCTAAAAACACGAGGTGAACTACAAAGAGATGTAGTAATAAACAGTTTATGTGAAATTACATTTTAGACTGGTTGTGAAAATTTATCTTCAAATTGGATTCTTAAGTGCAGTGTGAAGACAAGCTGTGGGACCACAATATATGAAATATAAAAAATTTAAAACCCTTTACATATCTAGAAATTTTATTTGTACAGATGCTATGAATGATATAATGATCAATCTTTTATGTAGAAATTAGAATAGGAGTTTCATTTCATTTGATTGAACAGATGCTATTGTGAAGAGAATATATTTCAGCAAGATACTAACTCATGCAGAATGCCAGGAAACACCTTGTTTTGTAGACAGATGAGCTGAGATAATATTTGCTGAGCATAACTAGTTCAAGTGGTCAAGTTAGCTAAGTTCTAGTTGTGGATTTGGAAATGACTCACAGGGGAATTTTTCTTTTTTCAATTAAATTTTGTGGACTTCAAAATCTCAAGTGTAATATATTAAAATTATAAAATATCAAAAATAATTTTAGAATGCAGAAGCATTTTCAGGTGCGACCTAGTACAACCAATTTTTTTAGAGAGAAAGAAACTGTGGCCTAAAGATTGAAAGATTTGCCTAAGACTCACCATGATGACAGTGGCAAGTTCAAGATTGAAGTTTGGTCTCAGTGTCCTGGGTTCTTACCACTTTGTCACAAAACCTCACGAGCATTTAAATGTTACTTCAACCAAACCCTGTCCTAGAAATGAGGTTTCTGTTAAATTGTAAAAAAAAAAAAATAATAATAATAAGACTTGGGACTAAAACTTCTTTAATCATTATTTCTGATCAATTTTTATTTGCCATATTTCTTTGAAAATAAATTTAAAAATATATAAGATCAAAAAGTTCAATTATCTTTCAAATATTCACTCAAAATGGATGCTTCAGGGTATGTGCCATGTTGGCGCCCTGTGAACTGACATTCTGCGGGAGGACCTGGACTCCAGTTTGAGAAGATGCCTCAAAGGTTGCTTATGGCCAAATTAGTTCAGGTTCACCCAAGGTGAATTTGATCTGAAGAAAATTAACTGTCTGTACATTTTCTGAATGAAAAAAAAATTACTATTTAACTGTTGATCAAAAGCTAACTGTTTAACTGTTGATCAAATTTTATTTTATTTTGAAAATTATTGTAAATAGAAAACCAGAAAGCCAGCCACTTTAATACCGTATGGTAAACTCTTGCTTTCCTGCTTAGGTTAAATCTGTACTAACACACATACACACAAAATGGTGCTTAAAATGTTTGTATCTGTTTGTAGTTTCTCTATGTGGCTCCTTTCCAAAGGCTTCAGGTTCATGTGAGAGGAGATGAGATTAGCACTGCTGAACAGACAATGTGGGAAATAGGTATGCTGTGTTCTAAAGGCCAGTTGTGACTTTTAGACTGTTACTTGAAATCTGGCAAATGCTCCTTTTACGTAACAAAGTAAAAATACAAGAGCAAAATGGAATAGAAACTTTGATGTGTCCAAAATTCAAAGCAAGTTTTGTATAACAGATGCGGTAGTTATGTGGTAAATATACCAGGTCTGCCCACAAGGTATTCAACCTTGTACCATGAAAAATAGAGACATTTATTGAAGGAGATACAAGGAACATTGTACACAGAACAATCATGTCTCAGTCCCTGACAAAATAGACATCTTGGGACCTCATACAGTTCTCCCAATCACCATCAGCTGCCCCATCGTATCTTCCTTGAATCTTATTGACTGTATGAAGTGTCTTCCCTTTCAAAGGTGATTTTAGTTTTGGGAAAAGCCAGAAGTCACAGGGCGCGAAATCTGGGCTGTAGAGGGGCTGAGTCACCTGGGTGATTTGATGTTTCACCAAAAAGTTCTGCACGGGACATGATGCAGGAGTGGGTGTGTTGTGATGAAGCTGTCAATCACCAGTTGCCCATAGCTGTGGCCTTCTGAATCATTTGGATAGTATCTGTGGAGGAATGTTGAAGCTTAATGCAAAGTCCGATGCAGATCTATTGCTGTACTTGCTCAGTCACTTTGAATGTGACGACCACACAGTGCACATGCTCACTCAATGGTGTCTACCACCCCCACTGACTACTATGGTGAGGTCATCATTGTTCATGTATGTGCATGTCCAGTTTCCTTGGCTGCCAGGTTACATCCATGTCACAGAAACTGTTCTCATTATATTAACAATGGCTGGACTTTTCCCAGACGGACTTCATACATGAGCTTGTCAGAAAGTATCCATATTTGGAAGTTAGTAAATGTTTTAATGCAAGAAATTTATTTGCCATTGCTATTTTGATTTTCATCAGCTTCTTATTTCTACTTTCCTGGTTTAGGGGAAAACCAGAAAGAAGATAAAAAGGTTTTTAAAACAGTGTAGCACATAATACTAAAGATTATTTGAATGAATGAGTGATGGTTCTTTGGCAGTGGTGGTTCTTTGGGAGGGGATACGGTTGAGAGGAGAGAAGGGGCTGCGCATAAGAATCGTCCAGGTAGCCTTCTCCACCGCAGATGTTCACCGTTTCCCATTCTGAGATTCTCCGTCCTGGAGGAGAACCATGGCTTTGGAGCAATGAGTTAAACTATATTTGGAAAGCACCCAAACATGAGGTCTGTGAGCTGTGCACCAAATTTTCAGCTTCAGTGGAGTCCGGGTTTATTTTAGCAATGTGGCACATTTTTGGTTTGATGATTTAAGTTTTATTTTTAAATTAAATTGAAGTATATGGTGAAATTACTTTTGAAATATATGAATTTAAATGTTCCAAGGATACCATTTATGAGTAAAATAATTTTCATTATGGCTAAGCTCAGAATTCTTGAAAAACTATAGCAGTCACAGTCTTATTGTTCCACATGACAGAACTCTCTCTGTAAGTAAAAATTTCATTGAAAAGAGGCATTTTTACAATCAAACAGGATACTTATTTTTGTAAAGAGTTCAACCACTAGATTTTTATCTTATAGAAAAGGATAGCTTTTTCTTTGCCCAGTGACTCCAATTCATCCCTAACGGATGAGGTTTTGTGAGCCTTGTATTTGCATTAGTGCTTTTTGAAACGAAGAGAATTCTGTGAAAACACCCGGCACAATACCTGGTGCATGGCAGAAGCTCAAAAAATGCTAACTTTTTCTCCCTTTTCTTCCTTCCTAAGAGATGTCAAGAGATGTACCAAAATTGTTTCAAGGAATTAATATGCAGGGGTGGGCAAAGTAGGTTTATAGTTGTTCTTATGGAAAATAATACAATAATTAATAAATAATACAAGAATAAACTGTTTCGCATACTCATAGCTGTAAACCTACATTTGCCCACCCCTGCATTTATTGGTTTTGAAACGTCAAAAAAGTAGAAAAATCTCTCTGTTGGGCAATGTTTCTCAATTTCAAGCATACTGATCAAAATGTAGTAACAGGCAAGCTTTTTAAAGGAATTTCATTTAATTGAGCTCAATTTAACCAAATTTTATTTGTCTACCACATACAAGGCATTGTATGGACATTGTAAAGGATAGAAAAATGAGTGTATTGTTTCTGTGTTAACAGAGTTTATAATCCAAGGTTGGTGAATATGAGGGAACATATGTTCAGTACAGTATGTACACACCCATTCATATATATGCATATAAACATATACGCACATATATAAAACATAGCACACTGTAGAACTCAGGTCTCCAAACTTCTAACACATGATTCTTTCCACTATACCATACCCCGTGGCTACTTGATGCCCAGCTCTTTAAGAAAGAAAGTGGGTTTTAACTCCTACCTTCCATTTACTCAGTGTAGCCTGTGCTTCAATACATCTCCAAGTGTAATAAATTCAGTATTATTGGCAGTGGAATTATAATTATTAGTATATTGTGTGCATATATATATATATATATTTTGCACATATTATATAACTATTTTGTTTATTGTGTCTCTCCATCTAGATTTTAAGATTTTTCTTTTTGCTATAGACAATAAGACAGTGTTTTCTTCCCAAACATCTAATCTGTATTGAGCCAAAGTGGATAGCAGGTAGCTCATTAATGTATTCATTATGCCCTGAGGAATGTGAAGATGAAGGGAATATTAAGATGACATGGCTCTTGGCTTCAAGCTACTTATAGTCTATTAGGAGATTGCACATATAAATAATTACAGTGGGGGATACCATGTTCTGTAAAAGAGGTCTAAATAGAGTGCTGTGAGAATTTAGAGAAAAGAGTTGTTACTTTTGCTAGGAGAGCTAAGGAAACCTTCCTAAAGTAGCTGGCATTTGAGCTGGGCTCTTAAAGTTGAGTCTGGATTTGAGCAAAAAAATGATACTTCTGAACAGTTTCCACTGTGGATATGCATTAGTTAGGGTGAGTAATTAGAAGATCTAGTTCTTACTATAGTGTCTGGCACCCAGTAGGTGTTTGGTAAACGTATGCCGAGTAAGTGCATAAACTTAACAGTTAATTACATGCCACTAGCCAACTGTTTTCCTTATATGAAGGGTGGGTATCAGAGAAGTAATTGGAAAATTTTTGCCCAACTGCTGCCTGGAGCAGTGCCTCTGCATTTATTGAGGGCTTTAACTGCTTAGTTGCCCTACATTCATCTTCTCATGAGCATTAACCATCATGCTTTGTCCATGAAAAATGGTGCAGCTGCTTGGTGGCTATTTCACACACCCCCTCACTAATCAGCTGTTCACCAGTGAGCTAGACTGACATCTGACAAACAGATGATTGTCTGGAAGGAATGAGAGGTGGAATAGCCAGCATTTGGGAAGGGACTGGTGCTGTGGTTTGGTGTAGTGCCTTTTTTAAAAAAAAAATAGAATACACTCTAGTTGTATTTTAGTAAATAACAAATATTTTACTTAAAAAGCATAAGTAAATACAAAATTAAAATACAGCAACAAGGGCATCCAAAGTAGCAGGAAATCATTTTTAAGCAGGAAGGTGGACACTTTTGGAAGCAGGTATTTCAAATTCTCTAAGTCTGTTCAGAAGCAACATCTTAAAACAGTGATGTTTATAATGAAATATTCAGATTTTTCTTGAGATAGCACATGCCAACACTCATCTCTAATTATAAAGTTAAGCATCATATAGTAAGCATACGGTAGAGCTTGAGAACTACTACTTCCAGCATCATCGTTAGGCTTGTGCTCTGCTCCCTTCAAGGACACAGCATTTCAGAGCTGTCCCACACAAAAATGATCTGCATCTCCCTATCTTCATAACTGGCTTGAAAATTGGCGTCTATTATTTCCCACCCATGCAATGCAATGATGCCAAACTAGAGCACCATTCACTTGCCAAGTTCTGCCTGTTTCTCCTCTCATTCCTTGCAGACAGTCATCTGTCCGTCAGATGTTGGGGGTGGGAGGGATGTGGAGGTGGAAGAGGGTATAGGGGGATAAACGGTAATGGAAAAAATAGTACAACAAAAAGTAAAAAAAACAAAAAAAAATAAAGACTTTCTCAAAAGCTAAGAAATTCTCATTTACTGAACTGGAAAATGAATAAATCATCAAAATGTATTTTTAAAAATGTAGCTTTTAGGAACTGTTTTTGCATACCACCCCTTCCTGTGGTCATAATTCTTAACATAGACTTCTTTATCTTTTTTAGATTTGATCTTACTTTGTGCTATAGTTTTGGTCAATTATCATCTACACTGTTTTTACTTGATACACTGTGCTGGTAACTGCTACTGTGCTCTAGTTCCTTCTTCCCTGTAGCCAACGTTAACATAGTAGGTATGCATTTTATATTTTTACAGTAATTGGATGAATGGATCTAGCTCTTGAATTTCAGTTAAACCTGCTGCTTCCTGTTTGTGTTCCCTGCTTGTCTGAGTTTTTCCTGCCTTTCCTTTGCCCACCACTATGCTCCACACAGATGGTAGGACACCTCTGTTATTTCAGGTTGGGCTTCCATCATTGCCCGAGTGCCCTTTTGAGAGATGCTTTGACCTTCAAAATAAACTTTCCACTCCTTTATACCAGTTAATTATCTCCTGCATACCAGTCTCAACCCAGACGGCCAAGTCCCTGGGGACCATGCAGGCTTCTATGTCCATAACAAAATGGATTATGTTGCTCCATGATAGGGGTATCCATATTTTCAGGTTTGTCTAGGAAAGTACTGATTTTTGCTTGATGTTCTGGTTTTTCATTAATAGAACCCCTTCACTTTCAAAAGTACTTGGGTTGGGGTAATAAATTATATTGTATAATATGATTGATTACTTAACCTTTTCCTGAGATATGACAGTACTGAACTTTAAATTTCATCTTATCTGTGTCAATTTTAGTGCCATATTGAGAAAATCTGAGGTTTAGTTTTTAACAGATCATGTAAGGTATCTAGTTTAAGTAATTTTGAGTTTATGGCTATTTGAATAGAGGTTATAAAATATAAAAATAAAAAATGGACAAATCATGACACAATATTTTTCTCAAGGCTCACACATTTATTGTGCATTATATTATCATAGGTTTAAGAATTCCTGGGAAATTCATTTTAAAATATTTGTTTCAGGCCCTTCATCAACTATTCCGTAAAGCAACACACTGCCTAAGACACTTAATTTTGAATGCCTATATTGTACGTGCTTAGTTAAGTAAGCTCTTTTGGGGACCATATAGCGAGTGCTACAGTTATTGAATCACTCAAGTGAGAGATTATAACAATTCTAAAAATATAGCATCCCAGGGTATTAAAAAAATGATAGCATGCTTTTCATGTGCAGTGTAGCAGAAAATGACTAGGCCCTGGTAATTACTCTCCAGGCTGCTGTCTATGAGTTAAGGCTTAAATGCCTTGAATTGCAGATGCTTCAACTCCATTTTTATTCACTTTGTGAAGTCCCCTAAAATTGTTGCAAATTACTGCAATAGAAAAGGAAGAGTGGGATCTTGTGAGTACATTTAAATGAAACATAATCATAGTAAGGCCTACAAAGTGACACAGTACTTTTTCTCATAAATTCTGTGAACTTCAGAGATATTATTATTTTGCTATTCCTAATATTCTGATGGGCTCCAAGATATTGAGAAAAGGAAAAACATAACCCGAAGTGTAGACTGCGTTTCCGTTACACGTGCCTAATTGACCTTGACTTAGGGAGTTAAAGGTCATGTTTGGGCTATATTTCATGATAAGTAAAAATAAATTTGCTTCTGTTTCTCTTCTTTTTCTATCCTTCTGCCTATTCCAGGTTAGGGAAAGAGGAGAGTATTTTTGCATGAGTGTAAGATCAACGAAGGTGCATCTATTATAGACGAGGGCTGCTTCATGTAAGGTCTGAGAATCCTTTATATGGGAAAGAGCCTCTATCTCCCAGACCTGTTTTGACACTGACTTCTAACTTCACTGCCTCCAGTACCTTTTATATAAGTAATTGTGTATTAAAATAGAAGTAAGAGAGCCTGACTCATATCATAGATTTTATAGGCATAGAAAGGACAGGGGAAGACTCATCTCTCTACCTTCTGTTAAGTACCACAACTCCAACTCCAGAAGATGGTCATCTAGGTCTGACTTGAAGACTTTTAGAGAGGATGGACCATTCCAATATTAAATAATCCCCTCCCTGAGAAATCTTTCTTAGATCTAGCCCAAGTCCTTCATATTGGAGTTTAAGGCTATTTCCTTTGGTTCTGTCCTCATTGTAGATAGAGAACAGCTGGTCACTGGAATAACTGATCAAATACCTTAAGAATGTTATTAAATCATCCATCAGCCTTCCCTTCACCAGGCACAATAATCTCAGTTCCTTTAATCTTTCCCCCTAGATATTAGTTTCCAACCCTTTAATCATTTTGTGGCTCTTCTCCACTTTTGTAGAGTTAAATTTGAACCCTACAAATTGGGTACAGGTTTTTAAAAAAACTGTTTCTTTTAGAATAGAGAGTAACTATCTGGTCCTACAGATATTTGGCAGAGTTACAGCTGCACCCAGGGGCCTCTTTCATTCCTGAAGCAGACTTGGTTCCTAGACCTTTTCCATCCATGTTCATAGAGCAATTTCTTCCACATGTGTTGATGACCTCACAACTCATGTGGTCAAAAAGAAATGAAGTCTTAATTTTAAGGTGATACTCCTTCTAAGCTTCTATTTTCTCCCCTACTACTAAAAATTGAAAAATTTTATTTAGTTTATGAATATAACTATTTGTTGAAGTAATATTTTACGCAAGATAGTTAATATTGAGAATTGAAGAAGTGAATGATTAATTATATTGTGTAAAAAACTTCTCAAACTCTGGAAATAAAAAAGAGTTAATAAAGTTTTAGTAAAATAAAAACACCAACTTTCAGTCAAGATGGTGGCATAGGTGAATGAAGCTTACCTCCTCCCACAACCACATCACAATTACAGCTAAAATACATTAAAAAAAACTATCGTTCAGAACCATCAGAAATTGAGCCAAATGGAAGTCTAACAACTATGGAATTAAAGAAACCACATCCATCCAAACTGGTAGGAGGGATAGAAACAATGGAATGGGCTGGTCTCATGTCCACATGTAGTAGATAAAAATTCAGGAGGGATATCTCCAGAATGAGAAGTCCCAGCCCCACACAGGCCCCCAAACCCAGGATTCCAATGCCAGGAAGATAAGTCCACAAAACTTCTGGCTGCAAAAACCAGTGGGGACTGAGTCAGTGGCAGAACCTCCTGGAGTCCCAATCAGTTTCTCTTAAAGAACCCACACACAGACTTACTCTGACACACTCCCTCCAAGCTCCAGCACTGGAGTGGCAGTTCGAAAGGCACTGGTGGCATACAGGGAGAAACTGAGTATCTGGTGTCAAAGTAGGAGCTAGGGGACAGCTTTCTCTCAGACAGAAAGGGGGCAAAAGCTGCTGTTCCTTTGTTGACCCTTCCCCCCACAGAGCCAGCCGGCTGGTGCCATATCTGAGACTCCATCAACCTAACAGTTTCCCCCTCCCTAGAGATCTCCTGAGACTTTATCCCACCCAACTTACAGGCCCACCGAAGCTGTTAACCATGACTTTTCCATATGAATGGCTGGTCTTGGCCCATGCATCTCAACTTCTTAAATACTATCAAACAAGCTACAGCTGGCCTCAAGAGCCCCCAGCTGCCATACCTCTTGCTAAGTGGCTTCAGGCCCAGCACTCTCATCAGGCAGCCTAGATTCACATCTTGGTTTTGTCTGGGAATCAAGCCCAGCACAAGTAGCATCCATCTCAGATTGCTTTATAACTCATGCAGGGTGGCCCCAGACAGAATATAGGTGGGGGCTGACCTTTGCCTGCAATACCTGGGAAACACCAGAAGCTACCTGCACACATAGTGGACAGCTACAGACCACATCAGAGCACCATCACTCTGTCCTTGCACAGCTGATCCTCCACGGAGGGTAGAGGTCGGTGGTCAATGATTACAACCAGTCCTTGCAGCTGACTGGACTGGGTAAAACCCCCCCATTGACTTAACAGCAGTCAAGGCTCAGCTACAAGAAGAGGGGGTATTTAGCCCACATGAAGGGTGCTCCTTGAGTACCCAGCTTGGGTGATAGGGGAGGCTGTGCCACTGGACCCTATAGGACACCTACTACACTAGGTTACACTACTAAGACAGGAAGTCATAGCATCTCGACCTGATACATAGAAACAAACACAGGGAGGCTGCCAAAATGAGGAGACAAAGAAACATTGTTCAAATGAAAGGACAGATCAAAACTCCAGAAAAAGTGCTAAACAAAATGGAGATAAGCAATCTATCAGATGCAGAGTTCAAAACACTGGTTATAAGGACACTCAAGGAACGTAGTGAGGACCTTAACAGCATAAAAAAGATCCAGTCAGAAATGAAGGATACACTAATGGAAATGAAGAACAATTTATAGAAAAACAATAGTAGAGTGAATGAAGCCAAAAATTAAATTAATGATTTGGAATATAAGGAAACAAAAAACAAGCAACCAGAGCAACAAGAAAAAAAAATAATAAAAAAAAGAGGATTTTGTAAGCAGCCTCTGGGACAACTTCAAGAGTTCCAGCATTCACATCATAGGGGTGCCCGAGGGAGAAGAGAAAGAGCAAGAAATCAGAAATCTACTTGAAAAAATAATGAAAGATTTCTTCCCTAACTTGGAGAAGGAAATAGACATGCAAGTCCAGGAACCACAGAGAATCCCAAACAAGATGGATGCAAAGAGACCCACTCCAAGACACATCATAATTAAAATGCCAAACTTAAAGAGAGAATCTTAAAAGCAGCAGGAGAAAAGCAGTTAGTTACCTACAGGGGAGTTCCCATCAGACTGTCAGCTGATTTCTTAAAAGAAACTTTGCAGGCTAGAAGGGATTGGCCAGAAATATTCAAAGGCATGAAAAGCAGGGACCTGTAGCCAAGATTTCTCTACCCAGCAAAGATATTTATAATTGAAGGGCAGATAAAGAGCTTCCCAGACAAGAAAAAACTAAAGAAGTTCGTCATTAACAAACCAGTATTATATGAAATGTTAAAGGGACTTATTTAAGAAAAGGTAGAAGATTAAAACTAAAAACAATAAAATGGCAATAAATACATATCAACAATTGAATCCAAAGGACAAATTAAGCAAATAAGAAGAACAGACAGAATCATAGACATGGAGAGCCTTTTGATGATTGCCAGATGGGATCGGGGTGTGGGCTAATGGGTAAAGAGGTGAGGGGATTAAAAAGTACAAATAGGTAGTTACAGAATAACCATAGAAATGTGAAGTACAGTATGGGAAACAGGGCAGTTGAAGAACTGATATGCATGACCCATGAACAATGGTGGGGGGATGGCCTGAGGGAGTGGTGGGTGCTAGTTGGAAGGGGGCAAAGGGAGATAAATGGGGAAAACTGTAATAGTATAAGCAATAAAATATAATTTAAAGAAGAATCCAATCACTTTCATTGTTTCAAAGTGTGAATTGGCAAATGCAAATAATGTCATTATCAAGGTACCTTTTACATAGAATATAAGTTTTAATTAACAGGGAAGAATAATTTTAAAAAGTGTCACTTCTGGTCTACTTGGATTATACTATAAGTCTTGCCCAGTTCAGGGTCCATTATATGAATTCTAATATTGGCTAGTCTCTCAGACCATAAAACTACCATTCTTAATTTGACCTTCAACCCCACCCCCTTACCTCTTGAAAAACTTTGACAAATTGTGTGTTGGTGTGTGTGATTATTGTAGAGAGTGAAATGGAATGCCTATGGGTTAAAGACATTCATTATTCCAAGGTTAGGTTTTGCCTTTTAAAAAAATGAGGCCAAAGACTTTCAAGTAGAATCGACTGTTAGAAAAATTGTTGGTTGAAATGACCTCTTGTTATACAAATGATACAAAGCTGAGGGAACGTGGCTGTGAAACACAGCAGGTATTGGAGTGTTTGTAGGAAAAACTGGATGACAAGAGTGCAAGCATGTGCAGAGCAAGCAGTGTTCCACTTTATAAAGGCTCAGGGCACTGATGTCACAGTCAGGGAATGTGGCTGATATGAAAGGTAAAGCTCATTGGCCATTAATATTCCAGACCCAGCCTCTCGGTCTTTGTATTCAGCACCATTGCAAACTTGACACAATTTAAGGATGAGGTAGAAAAAAGTCTAGACTTGATATGCTGTGTTTCTGTCAACTTTTTTTTTTTTTTTTTACTTTAAGTGCAATAGAACCGTATTATACTTGTAATAAAAAAGACATATGAACACATCAGGAATCTGTAGAAATGAATTCAAGTCATGGAGGTAGTTATCTGGGGGTGAGATTGGGGTTACTAGGTTCCACTAACTCTACTTCAACAACAAATTCTGAGTGTTTCCTGTGTTGTAAATTAGAAACTACTTGTTTTAATTAAAACCATCTGTAAGTGCACAATGACTTGGCTCAAGGAGTGCCAAGGTGAATACTGGTGGTGTTTGTCTGAGTCATTTATTCCTTAGGCCAAATATTTTTTTGCTCGACAAATATTTCATAGATTTGAATTAGCACATGACCTGCTGCCTCAAAAGTGGCTATCAGGTGATTTAATGATGTATTCAAAAGCCATCCAGAAAACAAGGCTGCCCTCCCTGGTGTATATATGACTTGATATAATTTTTGGCAATAGATCTTGATGATTAAAACAAGGCATCTGTTATTTTAGGGACTGGACAAAGAAGGTGAAAGTGCAGAAACGTGGCACTCCAGAAAATACAATCCATATAGATGACATTTTGAAAGGAAGAGTGCCTTTAAGTGAGAAGACAGGGAATGCTGGCAAAGCTAAAAAGGAGCAGCTTCAGCATAGAGCAAGAAAGATTCTGCTCTAATTGTATTACAGGGTTTTAGAATGTTAGAATTGAAATACATCATAGAGATTGTGTAGCTCAATCTTTCAAATTTATTTATTAAAAACACCCGCCTCCCCACCCCCCTCCGCCCAAACCCCTGAGTTGCAGAAAGGTCTTTTGTCTTTGTATTCTTCTACTGAAGACTGGTAGGATGAATACTAAGGTTGTGAACAGTGATTCAACAAATAAATACGGCACTGTGTAGTGTTCTGGAAGAATAGATCTTCATTCAAATGAACAAATAATAACAAATTGATTTTAGGAAAAGTAAATAAGTACTCTTAAGGGATTATTTGTAGTCTGTACTGTTTCAGAAAGGATTCATAATTTTATTTATTTATTTAAAAGTGTATTTTATTGATTATTCTATTATAGTTGTTACAATTTTATGCCCTCTGCCCTCCACTGCCTGAAACTCCCCTTCCCTCCAGCAATCCCCCTACTTGGTTTATATCCATGGATCATGCATGTAAGTTTTTTGGCTTCTCCATTTCCTATACTATTCTTAATCTCCCCCTGTCTATTTTGTACCTACCAATTATGCTTTTTTAAAAAATATATTTTATTGATTATGCTATTACAGTTGTCCCATTTCTCCCCCATCATTCCCCTCCACCCTGCACACCCTCTCTCACCCACATTCCCCCCCTTTAGTTCATGTCCATGTGTCATAAGTTCTTTAGCTTTTACATTTCCCACACTATTCTTGCCCTCCCCCTGTCTATTTTCTACCCACCATCTATGCTACTTATTCTCTGTACCTTTCCCCCGCCTCCCACGCCCCTGTTGCTAACCCTCTATATGATCTCCATTTCTGTGGTTCTGTTCCTGTTCTACTGTTTGCTTAGTTTGCTTTTGTTTTAGGTGTGGTTCTTAATAGCTATGAGTTTGCTGTCTTTTCATTGTCATATTTTTGATCTTCTTTTTCTTAGATAAGTCCCTTTAACATTTCATATAATAAGGGCTTGGTGATGATGAACTCCTTGAACTTGACCTTATCTGAGAAGCGCTTTATCTGCCCTTCCATTCTAAATGAAAGCTTTGCTGGATACAGCAATTTTGGATGTAGGTCCCTGCTTTTCAAGATTTCAAATATTTCTTTCCAGCCCCTTCTTGCCTGCAAGGTCTCTTTTGAGAAATCAGCTGACAGTCTGATGGGAACTCCTTTGTAGGTGACTGTCCCCTTACCCCTTGCTGCTTCTAGAATTCTCTCCTTCATTTGAATCTTGACTAATGTAATTCTGATGTGCCTTGGTGTGTTCCTCCTTGGGTCCAACTGCTTTGGGACTCTTTGAGCTTCCTGGACTTCCTGGTAGTCTATTTCCTTTGCCGGATTGGGGAAGTTCTCCTTTCTTATTTGTTCAAATAAGTTTTCCACTTGTTGTTCTTCTTCTTCCCCTTCTGGGACCCCTATAATTCAGATGTTGGGATGCTTAACGATGTCCTGGAGGTTCCTAAGCCTCTCCTCATTTTTTTGAATTCTTGTTTCTTCCTCGTTTTCTGTTTGGTTGTTAGTTTCTTCCTTCTGGTCCACTCCATTGATCTGAGTCCCAGTTTTCCTCCCATCTCTATCAGTTCCCCATGTGTCTTCCTTCATTTCACGTATTGTAGCCTGCATTTTTTCATCTAACTTGTGAGCAAAATCAACCAATTCTGTGAGCATTTTGATGACCAGTGCTTTGAACTGTGCATCTGATAGGGTGGCTGTCTCTTCACGGCTGAGAGGAATTGGCTCTGGGGTTTTCATTTTTTCTCCGGTTTGAGCCATTTTTGGTGTTTTTGTTTGTTTGTTTGTTTGTTTGTTTTGTTTTGTTTTTAGTCTGGCCACGGCTATTACGTAGTAAGGGGTGGAGCCTTAGGTGTTCCTCAGGGCGGGGCAGCCCAGTTGCTGGGTTGTGACGCTGTATGTGGGGGCGGGGTCCGAGAGGGAACAATGGCACCTGCTCCGCTCTCTCCTGGATTAGTCCCCTCCGCCACTTCCCCCTGCCTGGACCGTCTGCGCGAGCGAATGTGGGACCACCCGGTCAGCCAGCCGCCCTACATGGCCCCACTGGGTCTGCACAGCTCCCCCCGCCCCATGCCCAGGGTCCGCCAGCTGCTGCATGCACCTGGGAACCGCCAGCCACTGCCCACGTTCCCGGGTCCTTACCTCCATTCTTTCCCGCCACGACTCCGCCCCTCCCACCGGTCTGGATGAATGGTGTTGGACTTCTGCACAGTTCAACTTTCCATAAGTTCTGGTTGTTTTCCCATTTCCAAATATCTTCTGTCCCCAATTTTGGTTGTGAGAGGAGGCAGAGTGTGTCCACCCACACCTCCATCTTGGCCGGAAGTCCAGAAAGGATTCATAATTTAATACAGGATAAAAACATGTATAAATGGTCACAGTACAGTAGCAGCCCTGCCAAACCAACCAACAGACAAATGTATTACCTCATCTAATTCTTGCTGTGACCTTATAAGGTACTATTATTGCTATTCTCCCTGTTTTATAGCTTGGGAAACTGAAGCACAGAGAGATTAAATCACTAGCCCAAGTGACAGTGGAAAGGTTTGGAGTCAGGTCTGCCTGTCTGCAGAGTCTGTTCATGACTGTGACATCACTGTTCCTCTGAATATACAAGGCACACTACTAATGTACTGTGAGAAAGGGGTACATGGCTTATATGTGGAATTCAAAGTTGGAGAAAATCACTTGGGGCAAGGTGGATGGCAGGGTTGGAGGTAGGTCTGCTGGAGGTGGTAGCCCTGGTTGTGGCCTTTGATAGCTGGTGGAATTTAGATAAATAGTAATGAGAAATGTGTTCCTGAAAATTTAAAGATGCCATAATTTCTTTTAGCAATGTTGGGATGGTTTAAAGCTGACCACTTAACCATTTCTTTACCCATGTACATTCTGTGCATTAATGGAAATAAAAATTTACCAATCTTGGTTTTAAATAATTTTTAGGATAATTCCCTTGTTTATTTGTATAATTTTTATTTCTTTTTTCCTGTACCAATGAAGGTTTATACTCTCATAAATTTCGCACTTGAAAGGTTCCAGCAGGGCTAACCCTAATTTCCTCCCAAATATGCTGAGTTCTGAAAGAGAATTTTTCATAATGGCTTAGGCATGAGATACTTTATCTCCACTGACAGATAAGTTACCCTTGCGTTTTATTTCTCCAGTTGTGTCATTTATTTGAGTGGTCATGTCTCAGCACTTTTTTTTAATATGCAGATCATATTAAAATGATTTTGTATTTCCGTTCTGGTATCTATGAAGGAGAGCAAAGAGCTGCTACTGGGATGCTATGATAATATCTAGCATTTTTAAGAAATAGGGCACATAGCATTTTCAATGGACCAACTAGTAGTTTAAACAATTTCTTTATCAGATTTTAACTTTACATGTTTCTAAAACACTCTGAAGTCTTTCCTTCATTTTCAGTAATCATTCTACATAATTTAATCATGGGGATATGAAGTACAGCATAGGATATATGGTCAATGATATTGTAATAACTATGTATGGTGCCATTTGGGCACTGGCAATACCAGGGGAAACACTTTGTAAAGTATATGATTGTCTAACCACTATAATGTACACCTGAAACTAATATAAAATAATATTGAATGTAAACTAATTGAAAAATAAAATTAGCCCTGCCCAGGTGGTTCAGCTGGTTGGAGCTTGTCCTGTACACCAAAAGGTTGCAGATTTGATTCCCAGTCAGGGCGCAGACTTAGGTTGTGGTTTTGATCTACAGTTAAGGTGCTTAAAGGAGGCAACTGATGGATGTTTCTCTCTCTTGTCCTCTTTGTTTAAATCATTAAACATATCCTCAGGTGAGGATTTTTTTAAAAAAGGAAAATACAATTAAAAATAACTATTTAACAATGTTTCTAGAAGTTTTCCTTTTACACTTCAAAATTTTTTTTAGATGAACCAAAGGAGCCCACTGCAGTGTGGTTATCTTCCATATCAGTTCCTGTTGAGAACCAAATACTATAAAAGGATTAATCTCCAATATTTAATATTCATAGCTTTTAACATGGTTTATAAATTGATATTTAGAAAATGTAAATATAATTAGAGAAAATATGAAATCAAAGAATGTCCTAAAACAATCAATAAACTTACTTTATTTTTTAGTAATTTGCATTAAAAATTTTTTTCAACTACAGTTGACATTCAATATTTATGTTAGTTTCTGGCATATAAAACAGTAATTAGAAATTTATATAATTTACCAAGCGATCCCCTCAATAAGTCTGGTACCCACCTGGCACCATACCTAGTCATTACAATATTGTTGACTATATTCCTTATGCTGTATGTTACATCCCTGTGACTATTTTGTAACCACCATTTGTACTTTCTACTTTCTTCACTGTTTCACTCAGCTCTCCAAGCCCCCTCCCATCTGGCAACCATCAGTTTGTTCTCTATATTTATGAGTCTGTTTCTTTTCTGTTTGTTCTTTTAAATTGTTCCTTAGATTCCACATACAAGTGAAATCATCTGGTATTTGTCTTTCTCTGACTAACTTATTTCACTTAGTATAATACCTTCCAGGTCCATCTGTATTGTTGCAAATGGTAGGATTTCATTTTTCATGGTATAGTAATATTCCACCACATATGTATACCACCTTTCTGTCCACTTGCCTGTTGATGTGCACTTAGGTTGCTTCCAGATCTTGGCTATAGTAAATAATGCTTCAGTTAACAGAGGGGTGAACATATTCTTTTGAATTAGTGTTTTGGATTTCTTTGGATAAATACCCAGAAGTGGAAATGCTGGGTCATAAAGTAGCTCTTTTAAAAAATTTTTGAGGAACTTCCATAATGTTTTCCACAGCAGCTACACTGATTTGCAATCCCACTAATAATGCAGAACGGTTCCCTTGCTCCCACATCCTCACCAACACTTACTGTTTGTTGATTTATTGATGATAGCCATTCTGACAGGCGTGAGGTGATGTCTCATGTGGTTTTACTTTGCATTTCTCTGATGATTAGTGATGTTGAATATCTTTTAATATCTTTTCATAAGTTTATTGGCCATCTGTATATCCTCTTTGTTGAAATGTCTATTAAGGTCCTGTGCCTGTTTTTAAATTGGATTTTTTTGTTATTGAGTTGTGTGAGTTCTTTATAAGTTTTGGTTATTAACCCCTTATTGGATGTATCATTGGCAAATTTTCTTCCAATTGGTAGGTTTTGTTGTTGTTGTTAATGGTTACCCTTGCTGTGCAATAACGTTTTAGTTTGATGTAGTCCCATTGGTTTATTTTTTTCTTTTGTTTCCCTTGCTTGAGGAGTTACATTACAAAAAAAAATTACTAATTTTTAAATAATTTTTTAGCAGTTTCTGAAACCTTACTGCTTATGTTTTATTCTAGGAGTTGTATGGTTTTGAATCTTACATTTAAGTCTTTAGTCCATTTTGAGTTTATTCTTGTGTGTGGTATAAGAAGGTGGTCTAGTTTTATTATTTTTTTTGCATGTGTCTGCCCAGTTTTCCCAATATCATTTATTGAATAGATTGTTTTTACCCCATTGTATATTCTTGCTTCCTATGTCATAGATTAATTGACTATATAGGCACAGGTTTATTTCTGGGCCCTGTTTCATTGCTCTACATGTATATTTTTTTATGCCAGTACCATGCCATTTTGATTACTGTAGCCTTATAGTATACAGTTTTTTTTTAGTCAGGTAGTATAATACATTTAACTTTGTCTTTCTCAAGATTGCTTTGACTATTGGTGGTCATTTGTGGTTCTCTATAAATTTTAGAATTTTTTGCTTTTATTCTGTGAAAAATGTCATTGGTATTTTGATAGAGATTGCCCTGAACCTGTAGATTGCTTTTGGTAGTATAGATATTTTAATGAGGTTAATTTTTCCTATCCATGAACATGATATATGCTTCCATTTATTTGCATCTTCTTAAATTTCTTTCCTTATTGTCTTAAAAGTTTCAGAATATAGGTTCTTTACCACCTTGGTTAAATTTATTCATAGGTATTTTTTTGATGCAATTGTAAATGTGGTTGTCTTCTTAATTTCTATTTCAGATAGTTTATTATTGGTGCATAAAAATGCAGCCAATTTCCAAACATTAATTTTGTATCCTGTTACTTTCCTGGATTCATTTATCAGTTTTAGCACATATATTTTTGAATCTTTTGGGTTCTTTATATATGGTATCATATCATCAGCTGTTAATGATACTTTTACTTCTCTTCAGTTTATTATTTTTCTTGTCTGATTGCTGTGTCTAAGACTTCCAATACTACATTGAATAGAAATGATGAAAATGGACATCTTTGTCTTGTTCTTGATCTTAAGGAAAATACTTTTAGCTTTTCATAAAGTATGATACTATTGTGTGTTTGTCATTTTGACCTTTTGTTATGTTGAGGTATGTTCCCCCTTCCCACTTTGCAGAGAATTTTACCACAAATGACTGCTGGATTTTGTCAAATGTATTTTCTGTATTTATTGATATGATTGTATGATTTTTATCCTTTATTTTTATGTGTTGTATCTTGTTAATTGATTTGCAGATATTGTGCCAACCTTGCATCCCAGTAATAAATCCCACCTCATCATGGTGTATGATCTTTTTAATGTATTGCTTAATTTAGTTTACTAATATTTGGTTGATGATTTTAGCATCTATGTTTACCGGGGATATTGGCCTATAATTTTCTTTTCTTGGAATATCTTTTTTTGGTTTTAGAATCAGGATAATGCTTGCTTTGTAAAATGAGCTTGGGAGTCTTCCCTTCTCTTGAATTTTTAGAATAGTTTGAGAACAATAGGTGTTAGTTCTTCTTTAAATATTTGGTAAAATTGAAACTGTGAAGCCATCTGGTCCAGAGCTTTGACCTTTGTTGGGAGTTTTTTGATTATAGCTTTGATTTTGTTAGTAGTTTTGGTCTGTTCAGATTTTTTGTTACTCTTGATGTATTCTGGCAGTTTGTATGTTTCAAGGCATTTATCTATTTATTCCAGATTATCCAATTCGTTGGCATATATTTCTTTGTAGTATTTTATTATATATTTTTTGTATTTTTTTCAGTTGTGATATCTCCTCTTTTATTTCTGATTTTATTTATATGGATCCTTTCCTTTTTTTTTTACTTGATAAATCTGATTAAAGGTTTATGAATTTTTTTCATCTTTTCAAAGAACCAGATCTTGGTTTAATTGATTTTATTTTTATTTTGTTATGCTCCATTTCATTAATTTCTGCTCTAATTTCTATTATTTCCTTTCTTCTACTCACTTTGGGCTTTGTTTGCTGTTTTTTTTCTAGTTCCTTTAGGTGAAAAATTAGATTGTGCCTATGGGATTTTTCTTGTTTCTTGATGTAGGCCTGTATTGCTATGGATTTCCTTCTTAGAGCTGCTTTTGCTGGGTCCCATAGGTTTTGGGTCATTGTGTTTTTATTTTCATTTGTCTCAAAGTATTTTTTGATTTTTTCCCCTCGATCTTGTTGTTTATCCATTTGTTGTTTAGTGGCATATTATTTCTCCTCTGTAAATTTGTATATTTTTCAGTTTTCTTCTTGTAATTGATTTCTGATTTTATACCATATTGTTAGAGAAGATGCTGCATGATTTCAATCGTGTTAAATTTTCGAGACTTGTGTTGTGGCCTAACATATGATCCATCCTGGAAAATGGTCCATGTGTGCTTGAAAAGAATGTATATTCTGCTGGTTTGAAGTGAAATGCTCTAAAAATATCAATTAAATTCATCTAGTTTGCTTTGTCATGTAAAGCCACTGTTTTCTTGTTGATTTTCTGTCTGCGTGTTTTATTCATTGATGTTATGGGGTGCTGAAGTCCCCAACCATTACTGTATTACTGTCGATCTCTCCCTTCATGCCCATTAATATTTGCAATACGAACTTAGATGCTTCTATGTGGGGTACGTAAATGATCACTTTATCACTATGTAATGTCCTTCTGTGTCTCTTGTTATAGCCTTTGTTTTAAAGTCTATTTTGTCTGATATAAGTATTGCTACCACAGATTTTTTTGTCATGTCCATTTACATAAAATACCTCTTTCCATCCCTTTACTTTTAGTCTGTGTGTGTTTTGTTCTGAGATGAGTCTCTTATAGATAGCATATATGTGAGTGTTGTTTTCTTATCTATTCAGCCGCCCTATGTGTTTTGTTTGGGGCATTTAACCCATTTACATTTAAAGTGATTATTGATAGGTATGTAGTTATTGTCATTTTATTAGTCATGTTTATGTTAATTTAATTGACCAATGCGACCTCAATAAATTAAATAAAAATAAAATTTAAAAAACAGACTCTTTAACATTTCTTATAATACTGGTTTGGTGGTGATGAGTTCCTTTAGCTTTTTCTTGTATTGGAAGCTTATTACCTCTCCTTTGATTTTTAAATGATAGTGTAGCTTGGTAGCATCTTTTCATCACCTGGAATATTTTGTGATAATGCCTTCTGGCTTGCAAAGTTTCTGTTGAGAAATCAGCTGCTAGTCTTATTGGAATTTTCTTATAGTTAACTCTTTTTTTTCTTGCAGCTTTTAAGATTTTTCTCTTTGCCCTTAACCTTTGGCATTTTAATTATGGATTGTCTCTTTGGGACTCTGTGCATTCATCTTGTTTGGGACTGTCTTTGTTTCTAGGACTTTTGTATCTATTTCATTTGCCTGGTTAGGGAACTTTTCAGTCATTGTTTTATTAAACAGGTTTTCAATTCCATGCTGTCTCTCTTTTTCTTCTGGTAGCCTTACAATGTGAATATTGGTATGGTTGATGTTATCCTAGAGGTCCCTTCAACTGTTTTGCTTTCCTTTGATTTTTTTTCTACTCTGATTGGATATTTTCTGCTACCATGTCCTTCAAACTGCTTACTCGATCCTCTGCTCCATATGCTCTTTGTCGAAATTCTCAGGGTTGATCTGTTCTTCTATTTGTCGAACATTCTTACAACCAGTGTTTCAAATTCTGTATTTGGTAGAATGCTTGCCTTCATTTTGTTCAGTTCTTTTTTTTTTTTTTTTTTTGTTCTGTTCTTTCCTTTGCGATATATTTCTTTGTCTACTTGTTTTAGCTTTCTTTCTTTTATTGTTTTTATTTATTAGGTAGATCTGCTTTGCCCCCCAGTAAGGCAAGGTAGCCTTATGTGATAAGAGTTCTATGGGGCCCAGGGGCATAGTTTCCCAGGACTGGGTGCTCCAAGAGTATCCCTTGTGTGGAATGTATGTGCCCTCCTGCTGTAGTTAAGCCTTAATTACTGTTTACTCATCGGTGGGTGGGATTGACCCTCAGGCTGACTGCTGTGAGGACGGGCCATAACCACAGGGGATGCTAACTCCACAGTGGGATTTGCCCCAGTTGGGCTCTGTGTTACCCAGAACACCATTTGGGGGTGCCATTTATGGAGCTAACTGAGTGGTACTCTGTTGTGGTCTGAGGCTGGCCATCAGGTGTGTTACTACTGGGCCTCTAGGGAGGGATTCCAGTGCAGGTTGAAGTCATCTGCTGCCTAGGGCTGGCCCCAGGGCCACCTGGTAGGAGATACAAAGCTATCTGTGGTTGGTAGCAGGGCCCATAGGTGTATAGGTGCATAAGTGCATAGGGGCCCAGGTCAACATTGTGACCTGGAGCAGTGAAGCCAGATATAATAAAGAAAATCTACAAACTTTAGAATTATATTGATCCATGTTTATATTCTGTCTATGGTATTCCTTTGTGTTGGTTTGAGCATATGAATTGTCTAAGCCTCAGTTTCCTTTAATATAGCAGTAGCTGTGTTTCTCTTGGTACTCTAGGTGTATGCTGCTTCTTAATAGCTTGCTGCAAAAAAACATAATAAGCTTATTTTAAAATATTGTAGGACAATAAATAGCAAGGCATTTCTAGAAATTAGTTATTTGGAGGAGAATCAGAGTTAAAATGCCTTTTTTGGATTAGGATAGCTTTTTCAATATAAACACTATTTAGTAATGAGCTATATTTTGTGTCAGGCTCGTAGACTGAACATGATTTATTCATTTCCTGAAATATTGAGTGGGGGAAGTGGCCATTTATGGTTGTACCCACAAGTTTTATGAGGGCTTTTAAGAATGAACTGGAGAAGTTACAGGTGTTTGGGGAATGGCTTTGTGTCTCATCCAATTCAGGAATAATATTCTTTGCCAGGTTCTATTGCTTCCAATGCCTGACAACACAGAAAATTGAAAATAGCGCCTATCAATATTTAGAGAAAATCTGTCTTAATTTCTTATTAAATGTATCATGCTTTATTCAAAAGACATGCTTTATTAAAAATTTTGTGTAATATTTTATAAATTAGATATTTTAAATACATATTGGAACTTATAATTTAAACAATATTACAAAAGTGAAGCAATCTTTGACAAAATGAATCATTTATCCAAAGTTATATAAATATATAAATCCCAGTTTTGTGCTTTGGTGATTTTTTTGAGCAGTTATTATTTTGCAATGGGATATAACTTTTTTTATCTCCAAACAATTTTATGAAGAATACAAATGTAGGCTTCCGGCCAAGATGGAGGCGTAGGCGGACACGCTGTGCCTCCTCTCACAACCAAAATTAAGAACAACAAATATTTAGAAACAAGAAAACAACCAGAACTTATAGAAAATTGAACTGTACGGAAGTCCAACAACCATTCATCCAGACCGGTAAGAGGGGCAGAGTCGCAGTAGGAAAAAGTGGAGGTGCGGACCCAGGAACGCAAGTAGCAGCGGCTCGCAGTTCCCAGGTGCACGGGCGGTGGCTGGCGGTCCTGGGGCGCACAGGGCGGCTGGCTGACTGGGGGGTCCCACATTCGCGCACGCGGACGGTCCAGGCAGAGGGGAAGTGGCGGAAGGGACTGAATCCAGCAGAGAGCGGAGCAGGCGCCATTGTTCCCTCTCAGACCCCCACCCCCACATACAGCGTCATAACCCAGCGACTGGGCTGCCCCATACTGGGGAGCGCCTGAGGCTCCACCCCTCACTACGTAACAGCGTGCGCGTGCGCAGATAATCCAGGTGAAGGGGAAGCAGCGGAAGGGACCGGAGTCCAGAAGAGAGCGGAACAGGCGCCATTCTTCCCTCTCGGACCCCGCCCCCACCTAAAGCGTCACAACCCAGCGACTGGGCTGCTAAGGCTCCACCCCTCATATGTAATAGCTGCGACCAGGCTAAAACCAAACCAAAACAAAACAAAACAAAGAACCCCACCAAAAATGGCTCAAACTGGAGAACCAATCAATGCCCCAGAGCCAATTCCTCTAAGCAACGACGAGATAGCCAACCTATCAGATGCACAGTTCAAAGCACTGGTCATCAAAATGCTCACAGAATTGGTTGATTTTGCTCATAAATTAGATGAGAAAATGCAGGCTACAATACGTGAAATGAAGGAAGATGCATGGGGAACCAATAGAGATGGAAGGAAAACTGGGACTCAAATCAATGGAGTGGACCAGAAGGAAGAAATTAACAACCAAACAGAAAACGAGGAAGAAACAAGAATTCAAAAAAATGAGGAGAGGCTTAGGAACCTCCGGGACATAGTTAAACGTCCCAACATCCGAATTATAGGGGTCCCAGAAGGGGAAGAAGAGCAACAAGTAGAAAAGTTATTTGAACAAATAATAAAGGAGAACTTCCCCAATCTGGCAAAGGAAATAGACTACCAGGACGTCCAGGAAGCTCAGAGAGTCCCAAAGAAGTTGGACCCAAGGAGGAACACACTAAGGCACATCGTAATTACATTAGCCAAGATTAAAATGAAGCAGAGAATTCTAGAAGCAGCAAGGGAGAAGGGGACAGTCACCTACAAAGGAGTTCCCATCAGACTGTCAGCTGATTTCTCAAAAGAGACCTTCCAGGCAAGAAGGGGCTGGAAAGAAATATTTGAAATCTTGAAAAGCAGGGACCTACATCCAAAATTGCTCTATCCAGCAAAGCTGTCATTTAGAATGGAAGGGAAGATAAAGCGCTTCTCAGATAAGGTCAAGTTCAAGGAGTTCATCATCACCAAGCTCTTATTATATGAAATGTTAAAGGGACTTATCTAAGAAAAAGAAGATCAAAAATATGACAGTGAAAAGACAGCAAACTCACAGCTATTAAGAACCACACCTAAAACAAAAGCAAACTAAGCAAACAGCTAGAACAGGAACAGAACCACAGAAATGGAGATCATATGGAGGGTTAGCAACAGGGGCGTGGGAGGAGGAGGGGGGGAAGGTCCAGAGAATGAGTAGCATAGATAGTGGGTAGAAAATAGACAGGGGGAGGGCAAGGATAGTATGGGAAATGTAGAAGCTAAAGAACTTATGACACAAGGACATGAACTAAAGGGGGGAATGTGGGTGGGAGAGGGTGTGCAGGGTGGGGGGAATGATGGGGGAGAAATGGGACAACTGTAATAGCATAATCAATAAAATATATTTTAAAAAAAAGAAAAAAAAAAGAATACAAATGTAATAACAACAAATATGTATGAGCAATATATAAGAAATCAGTGTTTCATTATAAGCAAAACCAATGTGTTCAGTTCTGTACCAATCACTGTAGGGTGTACAGGTTGTGCCACAGAGGTTATACCTAGAGCTAAGTGCCCAATCTGTGCCAAGTAGGAAGTTATATTTAGAAATAACTTTGCCATAAGTAAATAATAAATAACCTTGCTATGGACGATTACACCCACCTGAATCCAAGTGCAAAATCTCTGCTGCACAGAAGTCACACTGAGACCTGTTTGCATAATCTGTGCTACCAATTGAGTTCCACCCGTACCTTACTTTTTATTTTTATTTTTAATCCTTATCAGAGCACATGTTTGTAAATTCTAGGGAGAGAAGAAGGGAGGAGGAGAGAAAGGGAGAGAAGCAGCTATTTGAGAGAGAAACATTGATTGATTTTCTCTTGTACAGGCCCCAACCAAGGGCCAAACTTACAACCCAAGCATGTGCCCTGACTGGGAATTGAACCCATGACTTTTTGGTTTACAGGATATTGTGCCAGCCAACTGAGCCATACCAGCCAGTGCTTACCTGTACCTTACTGTTTGTTTCATGATCTTACTGAATGAATTCTGTAAGGTCTGTACTTTGTCATATATTATCGCCAAAGTCTCTGCTCAAGTGAATGGTCACTTAATGATTGGGCAGAGGTCTCCTTAAAAGACCTGAACCAATAAGTCTTCCTTTATTTTGAGACAAGTTTCTCTCGTGATGTAATATGTTGTCCAGTAGCTAGGACAACATATTTCCACAGTTTCATTAAGGAACATTTAGGGTAGAAGGAGAGAGGGAGGGAGAAGGGAAAGGGGGAGGAAGGGGGAGGGAGAATCACTAGCTTCTCTGAGCAAATCAAATTGACTCAGACCAACTTTTCTGAAACTATTGCTAGTTGCTGGCAAGGGGGAGGAATTGACCATAGTTGGCTTGATTTAAACATTTGGATGTGGAATGGTGTTGGAGAGTCAACTACACTGCCAGTAGGGTTACTTCTGGAGAGTAATTTTAAATAAATGGAAGGCACAGTATTGAAGGAGAAAAACATCTTAGAAAGGGAAGACTGGAGTTCTTGCCCAAGCCTCCTCTTTGGTTTTTGCCTTCATCTTTGTTTATGTAAAGATACATTTTGATATGGGAAGAATATTTACTTTGATCATACCATGGGGTAATTTAAAAAATTGTCTATATAAGCTTCTACCCACTTTTTCTTTTTGTTATACAGTAAGACTTTTATGTGTGGGACAATGGATGGACCATTGGGGAAAAGGTTGTAAGGAAGTAGGTAGGAGGTCAGGATATATTGGAAGCTGAGAAGTATTTTACTACCTTGCTATTACTCAAGTTGGAGACCTATTAAGGGCGCTTGTTATGTTTGGAAGCAGTAGCATGATCTGCAGAGTATGCAATTATTCAGTAGCTGGCAAAGGGTGACAGAATTGTAACTATCAGTGATATTAAGCATGGTACATTATGTTCTTTGGCTCCTAGAAGCTTGTAATTACCTACTGCAGAGCATTGCAGTAATGGAGCTTCTTGGTCTGTATAGTATTGTCAGATGTCTCATTTTAGTCATTCATAACAATATCATTGTGAAGTGGACCACTGTTTTTATAATCATTACCTGTCTCCTACTTGATGAATAACTTAAAGCTCAAAAACATGAATCACATTACAAAAGATCAGACACATAGTTTATATTAGAAAGTTTTGAATCAATTCTTCCACTGTTTGTTCAAGGCTCATACAATGAGCTTCCTTCAGCAAATGGACTTACATATAATTTCCAGCACCAGTCAGGAAAATAGAAAAATCCCAATGCTGTCTTTTAATGTTCTGTTTCCTTATGTTTATAGGTGAGATAGTCTTGGACTAGTGGAACCAGAACGAACATGGAAGTCAGAGTTCTGTAGAAAGAAGCCCAACTATAATTAACATGTAGGGATAAAGAAAGAACAAGAGCAACACAATGTGGATTTAGTAGTCTCAAAATAAAATTATAATACATTTATTAAGTATTTAATTATGAGAGTGATTACATTTTCATTAGGCAGCACATTTCTCTGTCTTGCTAAGTGAAGTGGAATGCTAGATAGTGGGTTAGTTTAAAAAAGTTGCATTTCTTTTAAAGAAATAAAAAACAACCCCAGGTCCTTCAATTTATAATATGTAGGCTAAAGCCATATATGGTAGGAAGAAAGAAGGAAAAATTCACTATGTGCATAAAAGATAGTTGTTGCTAACATTTGATCCAATTCCAACCATTTCGGACTTCCTCTTTTCCACTGCAGATAGCAATTATCACTTTTTAATGTGGCTTTGAAATTTTAGAACAGAATCCTTGTGAAATGCATCAAACATTCTTGAACTGTTTTCAGAACATTCTTTTCATGGAGCCTTGGAACCAGCTGCTCTCCTGCCTTAGTCAGTTAGCATTTTGTCATTGATGCTTTTAAGAATGCGTGTATAATAAAACAGAATCTGAGACATTGATCTGCTGCAGCTATTTTAAGGAGGCAATTATAGCAAAATGAGACACTGATTTATAATGTATTGTTCCTTGGTCTAGACCAAATTACGTGATTTGTCACAGAGGTTACCTATGAATATTTCTCAGAAAAAAAATTCTATAAATGTAACTGCAGAACAATTGAATGGACTTTTTTTGTGGTAAAGGAGAATGCAGTCTTACATTAGGGAATTATTATGGGCTTAGGGACTTGATATTTTTCTTGACAGTTAATACAAGTGCATTGAAATGATGGCAACTATTAGGGTAATTCAGTCTGAAAGTCTGTTGAACACAAAGTTTTATGGGCTCTGTATGTTCAAAAAGTGAATCAAAATTTCTGCCAAAATTATAGGACTGTTGCTTAGCATTTATACTTTTGATTCAATATCTGAAGTCAACTTGTAATTTTTATTGACTGAAACAGTAGTACTTAACTAGTTCACTTCTTTTTCTGTGTGTCATGTGAGAAAAATCAATTGGCATGATGATTTCTGAGTATATGTACTGAAGACCCAGAGGGAAAATTGTCAGCATGAATTATGTGTTCTCCTGCTCCTGGTGTGGTTTATTGACAAAGTATTGATGTTTGCAGTTATGAGCTGAAAGTACATTTTTCTCGTTTTATCCATTTACTCTACAAGTTAATTGTATACAGAATGAGGAACTACTGAAATCAACAACAATCATGTTTGAAATTTTAGTAATATCTGAATTAACCTAAGAAATTGAGGTGATACCTTCAGAATTATTTGACATTATCTTGTGCCATAACAATTATATATAACTAAATTCTATGTTAAATGCTGTTTATACTTTAACCTTAGTTTTCAAAATACAACCTTTTGGTATAAGGATTTAATTTCCTGATTTTGCATGGGAGGAAAAAAGCTTAGCAAGTTTCTAACTTGCCTAAGGTTGCACATTTAGTGGGAGAGCTGAGGTTTAAACCAAGTCTGTCTGAACTGCAAGCCATGCTTTTCCATTCTGTTTTGTTGCTCTCAGCAATAAAGAAACATCTTTCTCACTAAATACTAATAAACTTTTCAAGAAAAAAATCCCCTTTAATTTGGTGGTCAGGATATATTTAAGTAGGTTAAAAAAATAAAGTAAGCAGAGCTACATGCAAATAGACTTCTTTTATTGCATCTCTGACCACACACCTCATGTCATGTAAAAAGAGCCACTGTCTCCCTGCAGTTGTCTTTCCTGGATTTCTCTGTGAATTTTTGCCCTCTTTGATATATAATATCATATACCGCAAATGAGAATGTGGGACAGCTTGAAATTGGCTTAAGCTGAGCTGGTCATTACTAACATTTCATATGTAAAAAGAGGAAGTTGAACTAAATAATAGCTAAATCTTGGAAATTCTAAACTGTAAAATTCCAAGGTATATAGATTAGTTTTTCACATAATATGAGACTTGACTATGAGTATTCAGTGGTTTTTGAATATGGAAATGTAATCAGTATGTAATAATAGTATGTTGAAAACTCTCATGGACATAAATAATTTCACTCATTAACTTTTAATTTCTTGACTTTCTTAAGACTCCAGGTTTATTTTCCAAA
This sequence comes from Glossophaga mutica, assembly GCA_039655065.1. Lineage (NCBI taxonomy): Eukaryota > Metazoa > Chordata > Mammalia > Chiroptera > Phyllostomidae > Glossophaga > Glossophaga mutica. The sequence continues at coordinate 146,471,950 of CM077303.1, read as the reverse complement.
CATTAATAGAAGATGAATAACAGTCCATTATCAACAAAAAGCATAACACCTACACTATGCTGAGGGAACATTTTGATTTGCTGAACTAACAACTTTTAATTTTCAATTAGCATTTTTGAGTTTGTATTTTCAGTAATAGAAATATATTTCAACGTTCTCTATCCTCCATTTCCTCTCTGTGCCACTGATTTAAGTAGTCTGTTTTTTTTTAACTTTTAAGTTTTATTGATTAAGTGATTTTGAAGTAGACATTGCATATTGACATTGGCAAAGATGCTCTCCTTTTTGACAATTTAAGCAGCCTGTGTGTGGCTATTAACATATCATTGGTAAATTTTGGAGTATACCCTGGACACTTACACACTTAGGGTTTTAAAATACACATTTCATTAGACTACATTAGAAATTTTTAATGAAATGCAGCAGCTGTTGATTGTCCTAGGGCCGGAAAGATAAATTACTAAAAATGTTAAAGTAACACTATTTATGGTACAACAATATATTTCATTACAATATTATATCATGGAAAAAGGACCTTAGAAAATGCTGCTATGTGTATATCAAACCTAAGATAAGGACTTTTACCTTGACAGTGAAAGTACAGTAGATCCTTATTATTCATAGATTCCATGTTTGCAATTCACCTACTTGCAAAAATTGTATTTGTAATCCCCAAATTAATACCTGTGGCACTTTCAGTTATTTGTGGACATGCACAAAGTGATGAAAAGTTTAAGTTGCCCAATGCTCACATTTTCAATAAGGTCCAATAAGACGATGTTCAGCTTTCTTGGTTTACAGTTTTATGTATCGTTGTGTTTTTTGTTGGTCGTTTCACTATTTAATACAGTCCCAGAAATGGTGTTGAAGGGCTGTCTAGTGTTCCTAAGGCTATGATGTGTGTTATGGAGAAATTATGTGTTAGACAAGCTTTGTTCAGTCATGAATAATAATGGTGCTGTTGCCCATGTGTGCAATGTTAATGAATCAGAGTATCTATTAAATGAGATATCTTTAAACAGAAACACATAAAACAAGGTTATGTATTAAACAGTTGATGAAAGTGATGTGATTAGAGGCTCACAGGAACCTAACCCTACATTTCCCTTAAGAGTAATGGTTCAACATTCACTGATTTAATGTTTGTGGTGACTTTATAGAACTTAACTACTGCAAATAAAAAGAATATACCATAATTAGAGTCACAACAAAACACCTCCAAAATAATTACAAAGACTTCAAAGATAGCTATTTAGCAATCAATTTTTTCTTAGGGAAAGGGGGCAACCCTACAACTTAAAGCTATTTTGTTTATTTTTGCTACATGCCTTTCCTAGGATTTTCCTTAAGATATCACTATTACTCTTGTGCAATTTTATTCATTCTCACTTTCAAATTTTACTACTCATTTATCTATATTTTTATAAAAGTGTTATTTGAATTAGTTATGCAATTGGGCCATTAAAAAAGATTTTGTTTAAAGAATGATGCAAGTAAGCTAAGATAGACTATTCATAAACAAAGAGATAAAAATATCTTTTCTACATCTGAGCCACTGAACTATCGGGAATACCAATACCAAAACCTTCAGTGGACTCTCTATGTAGAGGGGTGATGGTCCTACCATATTGAGTCCCTGGTTAAGAAATGGATCTTTGGCATGATAGCAAGTTTTCACATTCAGTGCCAACTTTGGTAGAATTCACTTTTGCATGCTCTAATGGTCTAAGAAAGCTTTTTGCTTGGGATTGATAGGAGATAAGGCTTGATTAGTATGAAGCATATTATCTTAATATGTAGGGATTGAATGGTGCTTTTCATAGTACTTTTATGGGCAAGTTAGTATTAAATATTTGTTTTACTGAAGACAGTTCTGTTAAACTCATTAACAGAACAAGGTATTTCTAACGCTGTGGCAGCCTATGTAAACAAACCCTAATCTAAGTCTGTAGATTCCTCAAGGTTATGAAATTGAAACCTAACATCGACCAATCACAAACAGCCAAGTAGGCTTTAAGCTACAGCCAGCCAATAATTTACTTGCTTTGCTTCTGCCTCTTCTCTATAAAAGTCTCTCCCTGAGCTCCTTTTGGTGGAACACTGCTAACTACTTCCAGTTTGCCTTGATTAGAATAGATTTTTGCTCAAATAAACTCTTAAATTTTTTAATATGCCTCAGTTTATCTTTTAACAGCTTTTGTGGGTTGTTTTTAGAAGCTATTGTCAGACACCTGTGTACGTGGTCATAAAATCGGAGTCTCACCTTCATAAGAGCTGATTGCTGTGTTCTTCAATGTGGAGTTTCAAAGGTGCCTGCATTTGAAACTAGAGGATTATGAAGTTTGCAGATTCCCTAATGACTTACTTCAGACTGTTTAAATCAGTTTCTGGGAGCATGACCCGGGAAGCTGTATTTTTTTTTAAACAAACGCCCAGGTACACTACAGTTTGAGGGAATCATTCTTTTCTACTAAGTTGGTGGGAACCAGAATTTCTATCATAACTTAGTCAAGTAATTTACATTCTTTGGCTCAAATAAGTTTTATTTTTTTAATGTCTAAGGAATATACTCTCTCTCTCTCTCATTCTCTCTCTGTCTATATATCTGTGTGTGTGTATCCATCTCAAAATAAGTAAGTCTAATATGAAAATACAAATCAACTTCAGGGTGGGATATTTTTATTTATCTTAAACATTTTAATTTATTTAAAATTAAAAACATTTTCTATTACACTTGATATTTAATGTTAGTTTCAGGTGTACAGCATAGTGAATAGACATTTGTATAACCCAATGAGTCTAGTACCCACCTGGCACCATACACAGTTATTACAATATTACTGACAATACCCCTGTGCTGTAGTTTGCATCCCTGTGACCATTTTGTAATTGGCAGTTTGTACTTCTTAATCCCTTCACCTTTTTCACCCAGCCACTCAATACCCCTCTCATCTGGCAGCCATGGTTTGTTCTCTGTATTTATGAGTTGTTTCTGTTTCACTTGTTCATTTATTTCATTTTTTTAGATTCCACATATAAGTAAAATCATATGTTATTTGTCTTTCTTTGCCTGACTTATTTCACTTAGCATAATACTTTCTAGATCCATCCATGTTTTCACAGATGGTAAGATTTCCTTCTTTTTATGGCTGAGTAATATTCCATTGTATCCTCACACAAAGTGGGATTTTAAAATAAGGTTACTGACATTTAAACATATATACCAAACTTAGAAATATAGTCTTGTATCTCCTAATGAAATCACTCAAGGGACCTTTATGTGTGGTTTTACCGTACGTCCTTAAGAGGTTCCACATATACTTCAGTGGGCAATTCCAATAACTTCTTTTGATATCCTTTCAGACTTTTTTGGAATCTGATTGATAGCACCCTCAAATGATTCTGATTATCTTTTTCCTCCTCTTCCTTCCTCTTCTTTGTTTTTAAACATAAATGATATTATCTATCAGGTTCATCACTGTTATCACAAGTCCTGGCTCAGAATCATTGTGACTATTTCTAAAAGTCATATGCACTCTTAAAGGATAAAAGAACACTGAAGATATTAAAAATATTTAAAGTTCCAAATGGGAGTTCAGAATATGTTTAGAACAATGAAATAAATACCAGTATAGCACTTTAAGATGTTTACTCAGAGGGTCACATAAATCCTGAGATATATACTTCAAAATCAGTAGATATAGGTGTACTTCTTAGATACTAGATACACACTTCATATATCTTTATTAATATCAACATTTTTAAATCAGCACTAGTCACACACTAGTTTGTATGCTGTGCCTGGCTGTAAAGACATTTAGTAATAAACATGGAATACTTTCTTATTAGTACCTTTACTGATGTGAGATATGACATTTTGTTAAGCCATAGACTGGTTAATGTTTTAACAAGTAAGTACAGTAGTTGTGACATAGTTTTCTGTGTTCTGTTGAGTTTTGAGTTTACTAAGGAGCTTATAGTGTTATATGAAGAGAATCAACATCTTTACGCTGATAGAAATGCAGTTTAATTTTCCTATTAAGATCAAGGTGGAGGTTGCCATGACTGGCATGGCTAAGTTGGTTGGCATTCTCTCACAAAGGGAAAGACCTTCCTGGTTTGATTCCTGGTTGGGGTACATGCCTGGATTGTGGGTTTGGCCCCAGTTGGGGCATGTACAAGAGACAACTGATTGATGTTTCTCCCTCCTATTGATGTTTTTCTCCCTCCCTTTCTCTCTCTTTAAAAATAAATGAATGGAATCTTTAAAAAAAAGATCAAGGTCGGGGTGGGAGAGATGTGGCTCATTTCCTTTTCTCAGGCCTCTTCTCTAACCTGGTTTTAGGTGCCACCAGCTGCTACAAGTGTCCACACTCCTAAACTTTGGGGACTTAGGGTTCTAAAGTCAGTGTTTGGAACACAGAATCATCATTTTTGTAGTTTTCTTAGTGAACTTGGAATATATTGATAATGTCTAATATTCTCATGTAAAAATGCACCCCACATTTCTAAGGGAAAATATAGGAGTAAGATTGAGGCTTACCTGGTTACAGTTGATATATTAGAATAGTGATATTTATTTTTTGTTAAGGTTCACAATGGTGGCCTGGTTAATAGGCTGTTATGGATTGGAAAGATGCAAATATCTATAACAAAGTAATATTTAAATTTTATTTCTATAGGTGACAGAAAATTAAAAATTACAGCATGAGCAAGTGACTGGGAATAAAGAATCATTTCCTGATAGTGTTTGAACTTAAAGCATCTTAAGAAAGGATAGTGAAATATCACTCTTCAAGAATTAATTCTTGGTCTATTTGAATGGGTTTATGTATAATATCAACTGAAGGCACAAGGATCAACTTCTGTGGTCCTGTTTAGCTCTCCAAATACACTACACATATACTTACAGCATTATTTTAAAATTTATTAGTTCTAATCATTTTTATTTAATGATTTTTATTAATGAAACTAATCACATATCTTTCCAAATGTATACAAGTAGGTTTATAGAGAATCTGTTTAGACAAGGAGTTATTTAAAACAATGCAAAATAAAAACCAAAACCAACAATGAAGCTTTTCAATTCAGCATTGTAGGTTTACTTTATCTTGAGCCCAGGACTGACAGCCTCCTTGGGAATGTGTCTGGTTTATAGCTGCAAAGACAAAATGACCTTTTAAAACTTTCTGGGGCCACTGAGGAAATAGTTGACTAGACATGTGAAGTAAGGATTTGAAGTTCAATATTTAATATTAATGTACAGAGAAATGGAATTTACAAGTTAATGTTAAAATATTTCTGTAGTAAGTAATTATTAAATAATTTAATATTAATTATTGAGAACATGAATTCTTTTAAATACTTAGTAAGGATAGAGCTTATAAAGATGAATTTTTAGTTTATAAAGTTTCTCTGGAAACCAGAGTTTAAAAAATCCAGTTGTTGGGTCAAGATGGCAAAGTAGGTAAATGCTGTGCTTGCTTTCTCCCACAGCCACAGCAAAATTATGACTAAACTGCCAAACAGCCATCATTCAGAACCACTTGAAGTCTAGGTAAACAGAAGTTCTATAAAAAGAATATACCGAATAAGCCATGTGGAGGCTGGTAGGCGGGGTGGAGATGCAGAATGGTCTGGATCCATACCCAAGTGTGGCCGTTAAAAATTGGGAGGAATATCTTGGCTGTGGGACAAGGGGCCCCCTTGTGGAAATCAGTACTACACTGGGCTTCCTAGCCCAGTGTTCCAGTGCTGGGAAGAGAAATCCACAAAACTTCTGGCTGTGAAAACCAGTGGAGATTATAGATGAGTGAGCTGGGGAGCTTGTGGAGTCCGGCACACAGACTTACTCACAGACTTACTCACAGATGGACTCACTCTGCTCTGAGCTCCAGGCTGGGGCAACAGATTGAAAGGCACCGGGAACATATGGAGAGGACCTGAATTGTGTGGCTTCAAGGTGAGGCCTGGAGAGGTAGCTTTCTCCCAGACCAATGTGCCGGCAGAAGACATTTTTCCTTCACTGAACCCACCCCTGGCAGGCATGGATGAGTGCCTTATCTGAGTCTCCCTCAACTTGGCTAATACTACTCATCCTGCCCTAGCGATTGCCTGAGACCCTGCTCCACTGAATTTGTGGGCCCACCCAAGCCACGTCCAGTGGCTTTTTCATACAAACCACCTGTCTTGGCTTAGGCTGTGGACTTTTCTAAAATCTCTCAAAGGTTCACACATCCTGGACAATCAGCACCTCACCTTGGCATGCCCTGAACCTCTTGCTAAGCAGCCCCACCCTCAACATGAGCAATAGCTGGCCTCAGTGTGCAACTTACCCTCTTCCAGTCACCTCCAAGCCAGCATAAGTAGCAGCCATCTGCAGATCACTTTGTAGCTTATACCAAGTGGTCCTCGGCAGGGAATAGGCCATAGTGGACCTTGGTCTGTACCACACTCTCTCCCAAGAGGTCACAGAACCAATATAGTAGGTGGCCAACTGCAGACCATACCAGACCACCACCCAACCATGGCTAGTCCTCATAAACAATCAGCCTGAGGGTCAATTTGTCCCTTTAACATGCCAACAGTAATCAAGGCTCAACTACAATAGGAGGGCATACACAACCCATATAAGGGACACACCTAGAACACATGACTTGGGTGACTAGGGAGTATGAAACACTGGGCCCCACAGGACACCTACTACATTAGGCTACTCTACCAAGACTGGGAGACATGGCAGCTCTACCGAATACATTGAAACCACTTGTTGTAGAAACAAACACAGGGAGGCAGTCAAGATGAAGGGACAAAGAAACATATCCCACATGAAATAACAACAAAATTCCAGAAAAAGGACTGAACAGAATAGAGATAAGTAATCTATCAGATGCAGAGTTTAAGACACTGGTAATGTAGATGTTCACTGATCTCAGTAAAGAGATAGAAAACATAAAAATGGAGATGGAAAACAAAAAAAGAACCAGTCAGAAATGAAGACTACATTACAGTAGGGAATCAACAATGAAGTAGGTGAAGCAGAGGATCAAATTAGAGATTTGGAAGATAAGGAAGCAGAAAATATCCAACCAGAACAGCAAAACAAAAAAGAGAAGCCAAAGAAATGAGAATAATTTAAGGGGTCTTTGGGGCAACATCAGGTGTCCCAACACTTGCATCATGGGGGTACCAGAAGGAGAAGAGATAGAGCAAGGAATTGAAAACCTATTTGAAGAAATCATCACCGAGTCTGGGCATGCAAGAAGACAAAATGAATGCATAAACAAATGGAACAACAAATAGATGTTTCACTTTCTGTCTCCATTCCTCTCTAAAAATCAGTAAATTTAAAAAAGTAAAGAAAAATCAAAAGTATGAAAAAGAAAACTTCTCCAACCTGACAAAGAAAATAGACGCAATGCTCAGGAAGTACAGAGAGTTCCAAATAAGATGAACCTGAAGAGGCCCACACCAAGACACATCATAATTAAAATGCCAAAGGTTAAAGATGAAAGAATCTTAAAAGCAGCAAGAGGAAGACAGTTCCCTACAGGGGGTTCTTACAAGAATGTCAGCTGATTTCTTAACAGAAACTTTGCAGACTAGAAGGGATTGGCACGAAGTATTTAAAGGGATGAAAACCAAGGATTTGCAAAGTCTATTCTACCCAGCAGAGCTATCATTTAGAATTTAAGAACAGATACAGAGTTTCCCAGAGGAAAAAATGTTACAGTTCATCACCACCAAACCAGTATTACAAGAAATGTTAAAGGGACTTTTTTACGAAGAAGAAAGAAAAATCAGCCCTGGCCAGGTAGCTCAGTTGGTTAAAGCATTGTCCTGATATGCCAAGGTTGTGGGTTCAATTTCCCAGTTAGGGCATATAAGAAGAAACAAATGAATGCATAAACAAATGGAACAACAAATAGATGTTTCACTTTTTGTCTCCCTTCCTCTCTAAAAATCAATAAATTAAAAAAATTAATGAAAAATCAAAAGTATGAAAAATAAAACGACAATAACAACATATATATCAATTACTTGAAATGAAAATGGATTAAATACTCCAGTCATAGGGTGGATAAAGAAAACAAGACCCTTACTTGTGCTGCCTACACAAGACTTCACTTCAGATTGAAAGACACACACAGAGTGAAACTATAGGACTAGAAAAAGATAGATCATGAAAATGGAACAAAAAAATGTAGCAATACTTATTCCAGACAAAATAGACTTTAATGCAAAGCTTATAGCATCTATAGCAGCAGACAAAGAAGAATCCAGCAACTCTACTTCTGGGTATTTATCTGAAGAAATCTCAAACACTAATTCTAAAAGACATAGGAACCTATATATTCATTGTAGCATTATTTACAATAGCCAAGGTATGGAAGCCACCTAAGTGTTTATCAACAGATGAGTGGATAAAGAAGAAGTGGTGCACATTGTACACAATGGAATATGACTCAGCCATTAAAATAAATAAAGTCTTGCCATCTGCAGTAACATGGATGGACCTGGAGGGTATTGTACTGAGTGAAATAAGTCAGACAGAGAAAGACAAATGTCAGATGTTTTCACTTAAATGTAGAAAGACAAATGCCAGATGTTTTCACTTATATGTAGAATCTGAAAAAAAAAAACAATAAATAAACAAGGAGAACAGAAACAAGCTCACAGGTACAGAGAATATTTTGATGGTCATCAGATGGGAGGGGGCTTGTGGTTATAGGTGAAAAAGAGGAAAGGATTAAGAAGTAGGAATTGGTAGTTACAAAACATTCATGGACATGTAAAGTATGGCATAGGGGATACAGTCAATAATACTGTAGTGTGGCAGACCCTTCTGCGTGGTGTGGGCCCAGCTCCTACTTGGAGATGCACAGGACCCATACCCACAGATAGGTTCTCTCGTGGGGAATCAGATTTGCAATATACCTAAGCTGCTTTTTGTTGAAAACTCCCTCACCCTGCAAATGCTTGTTGTAACTTCCTAAAATCCATGCTAAACCTTGCAGGGACCAGTGTAACCTGCTCAACCATTTTTGCCTTTTCATTTGCTAATATCCTTCTGTGATGTGATTAGGGGCATTGGCTCCTTTTGTTGTAACTGGGGATAGTGAGGGAGGACCATCTTGTAATGTGAGGAGATATAGAATAAAGGCCTGTCGTGGTGGAGGCCTCAGCTTTTGCTCCCCTTGAGAGAAAAGCCATTCTGTTGTCCTTTTTCCTCCACCGGACTCGGTAGTCCGTGTGTATGTTTTTATTTCATCCATAATGATGCGGACACTGCTAGCCGGTGACCGCATCACTATAGTAAGTATATATAGTATCAAATGAGTACAGATTAATTATAATAACTATGTATGATATCAAATGGATACATATTTATTGGGAATCACTTCATAAGTTGTATAAGTTTCTAATTACTATGATGTACATCTGGAACTAATATAATATTGCATGTCAACTGTAATTGAAAAAAATTATTAAAAATAAAAGTAAATATAACAAAAATTATATTTGTTTTAAATGTTGAGAATTACTAGAATTGAGTTTAAAGAATAAGGAGTTATTTGGAACACTATGCTTGAATTATAAAGCATAATAATAAGCATAATTACACAAACATGTTTATTATGCTGAGATTTGCTGAGATTCTACATTATTTCCCTTTCTTCTAAAGGGGTTATGATAGCAGCATTATTGGTAATTGACAGTGTCCTTGTGAGGGTATTTAAAAAAAATTGGCATACAAAGTCCTTAAAATTTATAACACTGAAGACTGACATAAATATTAACATGTAATTATTGAATAATGAAGTCTTAACATTTCAGTTATGATCATGAGCTCTTATGTTCAGTAGGCTGACCAGTGAACGGAAAGGCCAAGGCAGCTAGGTGTTCAGTAACATTGGCTTGCATCCCTTTTCACAGAAGCTTTGAGTTGGATCTCCTACTGTTAACGACATTTCAGTACCCTCAATCGGACACTCAAAAGCAATCTTGCTTAAAATAATAGATGTGTTGGAAGGGTTATTTTGTATTTTCTTTCTAACTCCACTTTCTTGTTGTAACAGGTATGAATATGTTTTTAAGTATTAAAAATGAAGCACTTATGTAACGTATTTTAAGGAAGCCTGCTGTGTTCCGATAATTTCTCCATTCTTGCAGACAACTCTGGTGATTTCATCCATTACTATTTCAAACAAGGTTAGTCATTTGATGTGATCCCTACAGGTATAGATTTTAAAAGCGTAGCTGACACTTTTAGAACTTAGAAAAATTTGCATGGGTTTTTCACTCTAATTTAATGTAGATTAGCAAAATTTAAAATTTTGAAACTTCCTCAGTTTTCAGTGAAAATTAATTTACAGAAAGGGTAATACAGGTTTTTTTTTCCCTTGTAGAGTTTTATCGATGACAACAAATTATTTAGCACTTGATATGGATAAGTCATTATGCTAGTTTAGGAAACTCTTGCTTCCTAGGGATTTTTGGCTCTAAAGGGCTACCTCACATTCAGTTCACACATTATTCAGTGTTGGTTCTACATTTCACTGATAAAATTTTCTTACCATCAGCAAGATATTTGTCTATTTCATATTCTTTTCAGAAGAATTATAAATGCAGAAACCTCATACACAACATAATACTGAAAACAGTGAAATAACAATATTACAGGAAATAAATCATACCATATTTGGTTGCTAGAAAGAAAAAAAATTGTTCTCTAAGGGAATTTGAATTTAGTTTCCATAATTTAAATTTCAATAAAGTACTTTTGAACTTTTTCTATTATTAAAGTGTTAGTGAGTGACACTATTTTAGTGAGGTTTGATTTGTTTATAGCAAAAACACATTTCTATATACTAATGAAAAAATCCGGACTTCCGGCCAAGATGGAGGCGTAGGCGGACACACTGTGCCTCCTCTCACAACCAAAATTAAGGACAACAAATATTTAGAAACAAGAAAACAACCAGAACTTATAGGAAATTGAACTGTACGGAAGTCCAACAACCATTCATCCAGACCGGTAAGAGGGGCAGAGTCGCGGTAGGAAAAAGTGGAGGTGCGGACCAGGAACGCAAGTAGCAGTGGCTGGCAGTTCCCAGGTGCATGGGCGGTGGCTGGCGGTCCTTGGGACACAGGCGGCAACTGGCAGACCCAGGGCACAGGGGGGCAACTGTGCAGATCCAGTGAGGCCGCACAAGGCAGCTGGCTGACCAGGTGGTCCTACATTCGCGCTCACAGACGGTCCAGGTAGAGGGGAAGTGGTGGAAGGGACTGAATCCAGGAGAGAGCAGAGCAGGCGCCATTGTTCCCTCTCAGACCCCGCCCACACCTACAGCGTCACAACCCAGCGACTGGGCTGCCCTGCCCTGAGGAATACCTAAGGCTCCACCCCTCATACGTAATAGCCGCGACCAGACTAAAAACAAAACAAAACAAAACAAAAAACCCCACCAAAAATGGCTCAAACTGGAGAAAAAATGAAAACCCCAGAGGCAATTCCTCTAAGCAACGAAGAGATAGCCAAACCTATCAGATGCACAGTTCAAAGCACTGGTCATCAAAATGCTCACAGAATTGGTTGATTTTGCTCATAAATTAGATGAGAAAATGCAGGCTACAATACGTGAAATGAAGGAAGACACATGGGGAACTGATAGAGATGGGAGGAAAACTGGGACTCAAATCAATGGAGTGGACCAGAAGGAAGAAACTAACAACCAAACAGAAAACGAGGAAGAAACAAGAATTCAAAAAAATGAGGAGAGGCTTAGGAACCTCCGGGACATCGTTAAATGTCCCAACATCCGAATTATAGGGGTCCCAGAAGGGGAAGAAGAAGAGCAACAAGTGGAAAACTTATTTGAACAAATAATAAAGGAGAACTTCCCCAATCTGGCAAAGGAAATAGACTACCAGGACGTCCAGGAAGCTCAGAGAGTCCCAAAGAAGTTGGGCCCAAGGAGGAACACATCAAGGCAAATCGTAATTACATTAGCCAAGATTAAAATGAAGCAGAGAATTCTAGAAGCAGCAAGGGATAAGGACACAGTCACCTACAAAGGAGTTCCCATCAGACTGTCAGCTGATTTCTCAAAAGAGACCTTGCAGGCAAGAAGGGGCTGGAAAGAAATATTTTAAATCCTGAAAAGCAGGGACCTACATCCAAAATTGCTCTTTCCAGCAAAGCTGTCGTTTAGAATGGAAGGACAGATAAAGCGCTTCTCAGATAAGGTCAAGTTCAAGGAGTTCATCATCACCAAGCCCTTATTATATGAAATGTTAAAGGGAGTTATCTAAGAAAAAGAAGATCAAAAATATGACAATGGAAAGATGGCAAACTCACAGCTATTAAGAACCACACCTAAAACAAAAGCAAACTAAGCCAACAGCTAGAACAGGAACAGAACCACAGAAATGGAGATCATATGGAGGGTTAGCAACAGGGGTATGGGAGGAGAAGAGGGGGGGAAGGTACAGAGAATGAGTAGCATAGATAGTGGGTAGAAAATAGGCAGGGGGAGGGCAAGAATAGTATGGGAAATGTAGAAGCTAAAGAACTTATGACACATGGACATGAACTAAAGGGGGGAATGTGGGTGGGAGAAGGGTGTGCAGGGTGGGGGGAATGATGGGGGAGAAACGGGACAACTGTAATAGCATAATCAATAAAATATATTTAAAAATCCTACTTAAGGTAGATAGCATTTTTAATATATGATATTAAAAATATTATTACCATACTTGGTACATGGTACAATTTCTTCAGTCTTCAAATCCTCATTAAAAAATAACAGAAATCTCCTCATTCCATTGAGGGAATGACAGGTTGACAAGTGAAAAACCTTTTACATAGTATGTGTTTAGCTTAAGTTGCCTTTGTTCATAAAAATCTCTTATGTAGAATTATTTCGGAATATTTCCTCAGTTGAGATAAACCACACGTACCTGAAGTGAACTGGATGTCTGCTTAATCTCAAGGAATCTTCAGGTTCAGAAATGTGGATTCACTGGAGAGCAAAATCAGTTAATCTTTAAAATAAAATGTAATGAACCAATAAAAGAACTACAGTTCAAGTGGCTGACATCATACTAAATGCCTTCCAGAAAACTGAGATTTTCTCATAGTATGATTTTGATGAATTTTTTTCTTATAGGCTATACAAAGACTCAATGAACTTAAAACAACTGGTGACTATGATATAGACCTATTGCTTTTATTAGATTAAAAGTAAGAGTATAAACTACATATGGTACCATCTAGCCTACTTGCAAATTAGAAAACAAATAATACATATAGATTTCTCATCACATTTTTGAACAGAGATACAAACAAACATGAGATGTATTGCAGGAGATTATAACAGAATTCAACAAAAACAATTCTATTGTTTCTAACATAAGTTTTTGTTTAGTATAAGGGTACCAAAAGAAGTTGATTTACTGGACACTAAATTGACATTTTGTAATTTTATGCCATATAGATGGTAATCTCAAGTAGAAACTAAGATTATAGCTATAGTTTTGACATCAAGGACATATTAGCCTTTACCTTCAGGCTAAAAATAAACTACACAAAGTCATAGAAGGCTTTTACTACAATGTATTGAATCTAATTTTCTCTTAAGATCACTGAGAATGATAGGCAGCTATTAATGAAAATTTAGGAGAGGTAAAAAGTAGTTAAAACTCATACCAAGGTTTGTGTTTGTTTTGGGGGAATGACACAGCACTGGTGCGAGAGGCTGGGGCATGGGCAGGAGGAGAATGGGAGGAAGGGGCGGGTGACAGGGAATGGAGGTTGAGGTTAAAAACTGGTAATTAAAAGGCATGAATGATTTGTTCTCAGTTCTTTCTTTGCGTCTTAGTAGCTAGCCTACTGTTGACTGAAAGCCTTACCAATAGCATAAACAATTGATTAACATATTTTGTATGTTATATGTATTACATACTATATTCTTACAATAAAGTAAGCTAGAAAAAAGAAAATGTTATAAAGAAAATCATAAGGAAGAGAAAATACATTTCTAGTATTTATTGAAAAAAATCTGTATTTATGTGGTCCTACAAGTTCAAATTTATGTGGTTCAAGGGTCAACTATACAGTCCTCTGAGAAGTGAGAAACAGTATGATTTAGTGGGTAGTACACTTGAAATAAAAGAATCCAGAAATCTAGTCATGTCTAAATCAAAGTCTGCTGTGGCCTCAGTTTTATCATCTATAAATCAATGAATTTACAGATTATCTATATAGTTCTTCCTAATTCTATCTTTTGCAACTTGATAATTCTCTACATAAAGTGTTCTGGGCTGCCATACTTGCTTTTCTACTTGCAGAATTCCAGTTGATAGTCATAGATAATTTGCTCAAGAAATGCTGGTATTCTTTGGAGAAGTACAGAGGATCCAGAGACACATGAAAAGATGCTCGATATTGCTAGCTATCAGAGAGATGCAAATTAAAACTACAATGAGATACCACTTGACACCAGTCAGAATGGCTTTCATAAACAAAGCAACAAACAGCAAGTGTTGGAGAGGTTGGGGAGAAAAGGGGACCCTAGTGCACTGTTGGTGGGATTGCAGACTGGTACAACCACTATGGAAAACTGTAAGGAATTTTCTAAGAAAACTAAAAATGGATCTACCTTTTGACCCAGCAATTCCACTGCTTGGATTATATCCTAAGAACCCTGAAACACTAATCCAAAAGAACCTATGCACCCCTATGTTCATAGCAGCACAATTTACAGTAGCCAAGTGTTGGAAGCAACCTAGGTGCCCATCAGTAAATGAATGGATCAAAAAACTATGGTACATTTACAGAATGGAATTCTATGCAGCAGAGAGAAAGAAGGAGCTCCTATCCTTTGCAACAGCATGGATGGAACTGGAGAGCATCATGCTAAGCGAAATAAGCCAGGCAGTGAAAGACAAATACCATATGATCTCACCTTTAACAGGAACCTAAACAACAAAACAAACAAACAAGCAAAATATAACCAAAGACACTGAAATTGAGAACAGGCTGACAGTGACCACAGGGGAGAGGGGAGGGAATTTCAGGGGAAAAGGGGAAGGGTTTATAGGAACAAGTATAAAGGACACATGGAGAAAAACTATGGGGGGTGGAAATGGGAGGGAGCTGGGGCGGTGGGCTGGGGTGGGAGTAAAAGACAGAAAACTGTACAAGATCAACAATAAAATATTTTTAAAAGGAAAAAAAGAAAAGAAATACTGATATTAACTAATTAATATAAGTTTAAGTTTGTTCATTCCTGACTGATTTCTGGAATTTATAGCTGACCAGTCAGATTCCCCTCATGACAAGGTTTACAATCTGAGGGAGATCATGAGATTACAGAAGTCCTGTGAGGCATCTAGAGTCTTGTAGAGGTATTCTAGCTATGCTCCTACTTTGGTAGCAAATATTATAAGAGAGGGAGAATAATCTAGATCTTAAATCCAAATCTATATTTGATATACATTTTAGAGATCAGTATAATCTCATTAGATCAAAAAATCCTAGGAATACAGCAGTTAACAATTTGGTCACTCTTGCGAGATGAATACGGACAGGGCTTCCACATTCCAGAATGTATGTTTTATGGCGGGAATTGTTTTCCTTGAAGTGAATTACATGCCAATTAGTGACGTATATATAACGTTCAAACCAACAAAGTTCAAAAGCATTTCATTGGGTAAGAATATGTGCCCAACATTTTCCTGCAGTTAGGAGAATAGACTGCATAATTTGAGCAAGGACATGGCAGAGTGACAAATTATATCAAAATCTGAAATGAGTGGAGGCAAAATCTAGAGAGAGGCTGGGTTGTCCTGAGTTTGGATGTAGTTTACAACCTTCATGGGGTTTCCCTTGTTTAGCTGCTATGAAGAGTAAGTTTAGTGCAGCACCCTCCAAAAAGCAGCAATTGATTCTGCAGACCATTAGTATTTAGTGACACTTTCTACCACAGCACAAGAGTAAATCATGTCTCCTAATCTGCACGGGGTTGTGGAACCTCACGTCACATTTTGTCAAACTGAACAACCCATATTACAGCATTTATCTGAAAGGTGAGCATCATCATCATTGAAAACTGAGGAATAATTTTACTGTATAACTTTTTGTTAATCTATGGTATTACTGTCAATTATTTATATGAGTAGGCCAATATGGAGAAAAACACATATCTCCAAAAAAGGAAGACATGAAGAGAGAATAATAGTGTAAATGTCATGGGCTCTGGAGCCAGGTCACCTGAGTACAAACCTGACTCCACCATTTACTAGCCATGGGATGTAGACAGATACATGTGATTTTTGCAAGACAAAATTTCTGGCTTATCAGATTCCACCTGTAACCAAGTTGACTTTTTTGAGACCTACTGCATTACACATTTCAAAGCTTCAGTGTTTCTGTCTGCTAAATTAGGATAGTAAGAGTTATCTTCCTCTTAGGGTTATTTAGAGGCTTAAACAAACCCACAAAAAAGGGCTTACAAATGTACGTAACATATAGTAGTTACTAAAAAATAATGGCTATTATGTTATTGTATTTATTGTATATTTCAAATAAATATTATATTAATGGTTAGATAGTCAAAGGAAGAAACAAAATTACTCTTAAAATATGGCTAGAGAAAATCTAAACCTCATTGGAAAGAAATGTAGAGGACTAATTGTTACAATCATTTTATGTACAAGCCATGCTAAGTATTACTTTTTTAAAAATCATGGTGGCAAAGTATAGCATGGAATGTGGCTTCCAAGCATAAGGAAGAATGCCACATCTGTTGTAGTTACATTGCTTGAAAGAAAACAGAGTCCTTTCAGTAGTGGGCATCTTTTCCTGTACTTACTGGCTGTGCGTGTGTATGTGTATATGTGTATATAGTCTTTGGAGAAATAGCTATTCAAATGCCCATTTGAAAATTTGACTATATTTTTTTATTAAATTTAAAAATTTTTAAATTTTAGATGCAACTCCCTTATCAGATGCATGATTTGCAAATTTTGATGTTATCTAATTTGTCTATTTTTCTTTCGTCTTGTGTGCTTTTGGTGTTATATTTTAAAACACATTGCCTACTTCGAGGTCATGAAGATTTCCTCTGTTTTTTGCCTTCTAAGAATTTTATAGTTTTAGCATTAACATTTAGTTCTGTAAGCTGTTTTTGCCTGCGGATATCCAGTTGTCTTAGCACCATTTATTAAAATAACTGTCTTTTCACCATTGAACAGTTTTGGCATATCTTTTTAAAAATATCTTTCAGAAATCTAGAATTTAATTAATTTGTTTCAGTTGAATGGAAAACAATGTGATTTTCCTTAAAGATATTTTATAATAAATTCTTTTCATTTATTCAGTTGATAAATCATTATAATTGGCAGTTTCTTTGTTATTATTATACTAAGTTTATGTCTTAGCTGAAACTAATTTTTTTATTTCCTTAGGTCAAATAACATTTGCCCTTCTTGTAGTACATTGCTAAATTAACTTTCTGTTTAAATGTTACTTATAGTATATTCAGAGGAAGAATATTAATGTGAATGAAAGTTGTTTGTGGCTAGCAAAAAAAAGAATTTGAATTACAAATTTTTTATATATCTAGTTCTTTAATTCATATGTGGCAAATGAACTTAAAATTTCCACAGCTATCATATTCATTTCAAGCAATATACTTTTTGTTTCTTTGAATTCTTGAATTCTTTTTTCTTTACCTGCAATGTTTTCATCTAGAGTACTCTTGTTTTTTGACTAACGTCTCAGTTACATAGATTGTATATCCTAACCTTACTCTAAAAGTCCCAAGATTTTTTAATTGAATTAACATAACGGGTAAAATATTTGCTTGTATAGCATTAGATAATTGAGTTGTTGGATTTTGTAAAACAAACAAACAAATAAACAGTCCCCTTCAATGAACAATAAAGACCTAAAATATACTACCAAAGATAAAAATGAACAGATATTTTTAGTAGCCAAAAAGGTAGATATTGTATAGCTAAAGAGACATGGAATAATTCTAATATTAAAAAATTTGTGGGGGTTGTGGTGGTGGGAGAAACTGCCAGCCTCACAGAAGAGTTCATTGGAGAGACCCATAGGGTCGTAGAATGTACACAAACCTACCCACCCAGGAATCAGCACCAGAAGGGCCCAATTTGCTTGTGGGTAGTAGAGAAAGTGACTGAAAGCCAGCCAAGAGCTGAGCAACTGACATTGTTCCCTCTTGGACCTGTCCCCCACACAGAGTGCCACAATGCAGCCAAGTGGGTTGCCCCACTCTGGTGAACACCTAAGGCTCCATCCCTTACCACATAACTGGTGTGTGGAGACAAGAAAATATGGCCCAAATGAAAGAACAGATCAAAACTCCAAAAATAGAACTAAGCAATGAAGAGATAGCCAACCTATCAGATCCACAGTTCAAAACACTGATAATCAGGATGCTCACAGAAATGGTTAAGTATGGTCACAAAATAGAGGAAAAAGTGAAGGCTATGCAAAGTGAAATAAAGGAAACTGTACAGGGAACCAACAGTGATGGAAAGGAAACCAGGACTCAAATCAACAATTTGGAGGAGAAGGAAGAAATAAACATTCAACCAGAACAGAATGAAGAAACAGGAATTCAAAAAAAAAAAAAAAAATGAGAAGAGGCTCAGAAACCTCCGGGACAACTTTAAACGTTCCAACATCCTAATCATAGGGGTCCCAGAAGGAGAAGAGGAAGACCAAGAAATTGAACACTTATTTGAAAACATAATGAAGGAGAACTTCCCCAATTTGGCAAAGGAAGTAGACTTTCAGGAAGTCCAGGAACCTCAGAGTCCCAAACAACTTGGAACCAAGGAAGTACACATCAAGGCACATCATAATTACAATACTCAAGATGAAAGATAAGGAGAGAATCTTAAAAGCAGCAAGAGAAAGGGAGACAGTTACCTTCAAAGGAGTTCCCATAAGATCATCAGCTAATTTCTCAAGAGAAACCTTACAAGCAAGAAGGGGCTGGAAAGAAGTATTCCAAGTCATGAAAGGCAAGGACCTACATTCAAGATTACTCTATGTAGCAAAGCTATCATTTAGAATGGAAGGGCAGATAAAGTGCTTCCCAGATAAAGTCAAGTTAAAGGAGTTCCTCATCACCAAGTCCTTATTATATGAAATATTAAATATCCCAGAAAAAAAAGATTAAAACTATGAACACTAAAATGACAACAAACACAACTATCAACAACTGAACCTAAAAAAATGAAAACAAAAACTAAGCAAACAACTAGAATAAGAACAGAATCACAGAAATAGAGATCACATGGATGGTTGTCAGTGAAGAAGGGGAGAGAATGGAGGGAAAGGTACAGGGAATAAGTAGCATAAATGGTAGGGAGAAAACAGATAGGGGGAGGTTAAGAAGAGTATAGGAGATGGAGAAGCCAAACAACTTATATGTATGACCCATGGACATGAACTAAGGGGGGGAATGCCAGGGGAGGTAGGTACAGGGCAGAGGGCAATAAAGAGAAATAAAAAATGGGACAACTGTAATGGCATAATCAACAAAATATATTTAAAAATTTTGAGAGATATCAGGAGAACTTTCATAAGTTTGAGAGGACAATTCACTTAAAAATCAAGTATAATTTCCTGTGTAAAACAGTATGGAATTTTCTAAGAAAACTAAAAATGGATCTACCTTTTGACCCAGCAATTCCACTGCTTGGATTATATCCTAAGAACCCTGAAACATCAATCCAAAAGAACCTATGCACCCCTATGTTCATAGCAGCACAATTTACAATAGCCAAGTGTTGGAAGCAACCTAGGTGCCCATCAGTAAATGAATGGATCAAAAAACTATGGTACATTTACAGAATGGAATTCTATGCAGCAGAAAGAAAGAAGGAGCTCCTACCCTTTGCCACAGCATGGATGGATCTGGAGAGCATTATGCTAAGTGAAACAAGCCAGGTGGGGTGAAAGACAAATACCATATGATCTCACCTTTAACAGGAACCTAAACAACAAAACAAACAAACAAGCAAAATATAACCAAAGACACTGAAACTGAGAACAGGTTGACAGTCACCAGAAGGGAAAGGGGAGGGAATTTCAGGGGAAAAGGGGAAGGGTTTAGGGCAACAAGTATAAAGGACACATGGAGAAAAACTATGGGGGTTGGAAATGGGAGGGAGGTGGGGAGGGCTGGGGCGGTGGGCTGGGGTGGGAGTAAAAGACAGAAAACTGTACAAGATCAACAATTAAAAAAATACTGATAAAAAACATTGTAAAAAAAAAAGAAGGCAAAAGAGAAGTAAAACCTACATAAAGAAATTCCTATATTGCCCTTTCTGTAAACCCCCATACATTTGAATTACTTATTTACTATTACTCACTAGAATTTCATTTTTAGGAGGTATTGTCTTATCTAGGTTCAGCACAGGCTATAAAACAAGACACATCTGTTTGATTGACTCACTTGCCAAAATGTTAATGTCACCTTTGCAGTCTCTGAACTTTCCACCCCTCTCTCTTTTGGGCTTACTGAGATCATAGAGTCAATTACGACCTTTAACTTAACCTCTAACACTCTGGTGTTATGGCATGCTAATGCTATTGGCAAAATTTTCATTGGGTATTCAGATGTTGGGTGGACTTGAAGTAAATCAAAGTGAAATGCGAAGGTAAATTAACTTTCTTTTTATTAGAGACATCAGTGAAAAATCTAAATAAAATAAGATTTGCATTCCCCCACCTGCTTCCTTAGCAATATCTTGGAATTATTAGATTATATTGGATTTTATTTAAAGATTAAAATTCATTTAGTCAAATACTCTCAATCGATTTGAAGAAGCAGGTATTACTTGGCTTGTGGCAATATAACTTCAGTTTCTGCCTCCTTCTTCCTGTGACTGCTTTCCCTCTCTGTGTGTCTGTGTCACTTTTCTTCTCTTTATGAAGACAGCAGTCATTGATCTCATCTCCTCTTAACTTGATTGTATTTTAAGCACCCCATTTCCAAATAAAGTCACCTTCACAGGTACTAGTGATTAGGACTTGAATATTTCTTTTTGGGGCACATAATTCAGCCCTTAACACCCATGTATTATCTTTAATTTCCTAAACTCTTCTATGGTGGCCTTCTTATTTTGAGCTTCTTATTTTGTTATCTTTGGATCTTGTTGTTCCATCCATCTATCATCCGTCATCCATCCATCCATCAAAATCTGCTATGTGCCAGGGACTGTTGTTGACACTGGGAGTACAGGGTAGAATGAAGTAAAACCCCTGCCTCATGCACTTATATTCCATTAGGAGTTGATAGGCAATCAAGACATTAGCTTTATAAAACATCTTTGATAATAACTGTTACAAAGTTAAATAAGTCATAGAAAGAGAACCAAGAGATTGGGGTAGGCAGGCGTGGCATGTGTGTGGGAGCCGCATTTCAGGCAGGATGGTCGGTGCTAGCTATCTGTGCTGCTAAATGAATGCATCTAAACCTGTTGCTGTTTATCAGTGACCTAATGTGCTGACTCACTCATGTAATATATTAAAAAGATCTTTCTAGAAATAAGTCCTTAAGCAAGTATAGATTTGATTTTAGAAGGTAGAAAATATGGCTTTGAGGAGTATCTCTTGATACAGTCATTCAACTACTATGTGCTAAGTATATTTTGTGTGCACCTTTGCTAGGTGGAAGGGATGCAAAATAATAAGTAAGGAAAAGTCAGCGTCTGCCTTCATGGAGCTATGTATTATAGGACTTTCTCTCAAAACTTTGATGTAATGCAGAAACCTTTCTTGAATAACCAGTAACTAATTGGCACGTGGGGAAGAGTTGATTTAAGTCTGACTTTATGTATTTCCTAGTGATCTCTTGGCAAATGAATTAAATATAATTTCATTAGTTGTTTAAAAGACATTTTCTATATACTCATAGCTAATTGACTATAAAGATCATGCATCAGAATTATAGGGAGCTAAGAAAATTTTTAGTGTCAGTGTTGTTGGCTGTATACTGTTTTCCTTGGAGTAATATGTTGTAGGGTTATTTTTACAGAAATATTATGGTGGGAAATATTATTACAAGCTACGTAGTCCAGATGTGAATTATGAAAGCTGCTATGAACCATATTTTATTTGATGATTTGTTTATTGATTTTTAGAACATAGAATAAGAAGAAATCATGTACTTTCATTTAAGAAAACAAGTCTCTGATTTGTAGAGGACAAATCAAAATTTGCTGAATAGCTCACCTAAAAACTGACCCAAGCTGTTACCCTGATTTCCTGTAGACTGTGTATATGGGCCAGCTATTGTTTTACTAAGATGAAAGAATCTCTGCCAAAGGATTTAGAAGCTCCTTTAGAACTATAAAATTCCTTAGTGTACAGAAATAAAATTTGCTGAGCTACATGTTCATCAAAAGGCAATGCATCAAGCTAAGAAAAAAAATCTCCAGACATACAGACAGATTATACATTTAGATTTCCTTGTATATCATGTTAGAACAAGAATTATGGAATGCCTGTTACTAGTCCAAAAACCAGAGTAAACCAGAGTGGAACCCGACAGGATCATTTTCACTGGGGCTGTGACAGTCATGCTGAGAAGGAAGAGTAGCCTTCGCATTCACTAAGTGCTTAGTGAGGTTTCTACTGGCACTTTGGAAAGACAAACGATGCCCACTTCTGATGCTCCCAGGTTTACTGGAGCCTAGGATACATGCGTCCTTGCTTCCCTTTTGTGGTATGTTTTATCTTGTGTTGCTACTTTTTTTCTCTATTTGGACCTTTTCCAACATGTTACCTGTTTTATAAAAATTTTTTTTTATATTGAAGCTGAGGCTGTCAAAGTCTTGTTTGAAAATAAAATATATACATTCTAATAATTGTAAAACTGTTTATTAGTTTTTAAAACAAAGTTGGTAATCTAGGACTTTTCTTAGTCTTATTTGTCTTATACACGGTGTTGATTGATTTTGTGGCCACTCCCTGTTTTCTATAGAATATGTGTATGAAATATTAATTATAAACTCAGGAAATAATACTTTCTGTATTTCCTCTAGAAATTTTTTGGTTTACTACAATAGAATCTCATTTTAATGCTATTGGATGAACCAGCCAAATTGATTTGATGAAATTTTCAATATAGTTTGCTGTCACCTTTTTTTTTTTTTTTTTTTTGCTTGGGATTAGTTTGATTGAAATGGGCCATTCATGAGGCCCACAAAACAGATTTGGTCATTACCAGTCTGAAGTTTTATTCTCTTCTATGGCTGCACGCTGTCCCTATAATCACAGATCAGTAATCTCACCAACATGCCATTGACTGAAGAGGGAGAATCCGGGCAGAAGGGTGGGGATGGCTTGAGTCTAGTCCATCATGACTGTGGGGCACCAGCTTCTGATGTGTGTCAGTAGGGTCACTTTCACAGATGAAGGTTATTGTGTAGAGGACACTATTTTTCTTATTTATGTGGTAGAATATCATAGTAGAATTCTGTTGCCTTACTTGTCATAAAATAAGATGGGTTCTCATGTTAAATAAAACTCATGATCTTTAATTTATTGGGGAGCAAAGGCAGTATTAACATAAGTTTACAATTTGGACACCTAAGGTTAGGATATTATGGTGATTTATTTTTGTATATTAAGTCACCCCTCCAAATAGTAACAATCATTTAATTTGCTCACAGATCTGCGTTTTGGACTGAGCTTGTGTTTGTTCCATGTGGAGTCAGCTGGGATAGCTCAGCTGGGGCTTAGGATCTGTTTCTAAGATGACTCACTCACATGGCTGGCAAGTTGGTGCTGATTGTTGGTTGGCTGGGGTTTAAACTGGGGCTGTGATGAGTGTTCTCAGTTTCTTTCCACCTGGGCCTCTCCACTGGGCTTTTTTGGGCTTTCTCAAGAGCATGGAAGCCAGATTCCAAGAGCAAGTATTCTAGAAGACAAGAAATAGCAACTCCAGGCATGGGGTGGGAAATTGGCTCAATACCTTGTGCCATGTTGGTTGGTTAATTAGTCACAGAGCCCACTCAGATTTAAAGGGAGGGGACATAGGCCTCACTCCTCGATGGGAAATATGTCAAATAATTTGCAGCTGTCAATAATCTACTACAAACCTTTCTTATAGTGAGTAGAGAAGACTATCATTGTCTCAGTAAAAATATAGGCACTTCGGCACTTCATCAACCTTGGAATTTGTCAGTCATGCCCCAGAACAATAGAATGAAGTTAACAGATACCATGATTTCATAGTGAGCATTCTAGAAATCCAATCTAGCTTTTCCAGTATCTTTCTGTTTCTAGGTACATACCAGCACATAAATCCTCTTAGTAAACTTGAAGTTATCGCCACTTCTGGGTAGAAACTGCCACATTTTGTTAGGGGTCTCAAAGGTTTTTGATTATGCATTTCTATTATTACTTGTAAAAATGAAGTATTTCTTTTATTTATATGGTGAAGAATGTTAAGTAGAGACAAATCAGTAATTCTTATACTGCATCATTTCTGCAGCAGTGGGCAGATAATTCCTTGCCTGTATGTCTGCTAATGAAATTTTTTGAGCATGCACCATTCATGCACCACAGTGCAAATATTTTATTTACTTTATCAACAGAAATTAAAACCCTGGCTGGGTAGCTAGGTTGGTTGGAGCATTGTCCTATACATCAAAAGGCTGAGGGTTCGATTCCTGGCCAGGGCACATACCTAGGTTGTGTGTTTGATCCCCAGTGGGGCATGTGCAGGAGGCAACTGGTCAGTGTTTCTCTCTCACATTGATGTTTCTTTCTCTCTCTGTCTCTCTCCTTTTTTCTCTTTCTAAAATCAATAAAAACATATCCTTGGGTGAGGATTAAAGAAAAGAAATTAAAAAAGTAAAAGACAAAAATGTAAGGAGTTATAATATTTTATCCTCAAGCGCCTAGGTCTGTGCACCTCATTGTAGCGAACTCTAGAGCACTAGTTTTTCCTCCTTGTTTGGTTCTCCACTTCCCTCTCTATTGACCTGGCAGAGGGTTACAAACAATGCCTTCTTCCTGGTATGAACATTCCTCTCTTCATTTCAGGAAGTGGAGTCTATTCACCCTTTCCCCTCCTTTAATCTGGGCTGGCCTTGATCAACAGAATGTGGCACAAGTGATGTTGTGGGACTTCTGAGGCTAGATTCCATGAAGGTGGCAGCTTTCCCTAAGGAAAGGCCTTTTAGAATATTGGCACTTGGTGTCCTCCATTCTGGGACTCGGCCTTCACGTTGCCGGAATGCCAAGCCAAGTCTGTGTGTAGGTGTGCCAGTTGTCAGCCCAGCTGAACACTCGGCTGATAGATGGCGTTGCTACCTGGCAGGTGAGCGAACCGTTTTAGATGTTCAGCCCAGTGAAGCCTTCAGATGACTGTAGTCTAAACCATCATTTGTAACTGTACAAGAGAACCACCCAGCTGAGGCTCCAGATGATGATAGAAAATAATAGGTTATTATTTTAAGTCACTAAGTTTATAGGTAGTTTGTTAAGAGGCAGTAGATAACCAGAAAATCATTCTTATTCTCTAAATAGGTCTCCCAATTATTAATGCCTTATTGTGAATCATAACTACAGAATTTTCATTAAAAACATTAAAATTTGTGTATTTCTTTATAGATAAGGAAGCATCCTCAGAGAGGTTAATTAATCTCTTTAAGGGCAAACAATCAGGATATAAAGGACCTGGAATTGATAATGCAGGTCTTTTGGCTGGGAAAGCCCATATTCTTTTTACTACAGCATTCCTCAGGTCCAATTGCATGCCGTTGTGAAATAACATTAGGTGTTATGCAACATGGTTGCCTGGGGTATTAAACAGACCAGAGCAGGTAGACGCTCTGTTCCATAGGGCTCAGCAGGAGGTAAAACAGTCAGATTAGAAATATATTTGGCAGGGTCAGGGATCTGCCCCACCCCCAGCAATGGGAGTGTCTCAAAAAACCCCATAAGCACCCTGCAAAAGAAAGAGCTTTATGACATCTTCCAGGTTTATAGTGTGGGTTACAGAGCCAGTTTATGACAATGCCAATTAAATAATATTCTCCCCATATCTGTTCTTTCTCCACAGTTTTGGTCACCAATCTCCAACTCAGACCCCCATCCCGGAGGGGTCATAATGAGCAGCTAGAAAGTAAAATAGGAAGTGATCTAGAGAGAGAGAAGTCCCATTCATCCCCTTCCCAGGTGGTAGCTTTAGCTAGGGTTAGGTGAAATAGCTGGAATATGGAGTGATGTTGGCGGCCTTACTTAAAATGTGGGATGGACTTACTAGGTAGGTATCAGACTGAGATATTTTCAGCTTGGAGAAAATATAGGCATTTTAATTACTTAAGAGTCATTAAACAGGTCACGGTTGTCTGTGTTTCCATTCATGGCAGAAGAAGAACTTGTCCCACTGCGTAAATTCTAAACAGACAGTGGAAGACAAGATAAAGTCCTTTTGCAGTTTTTACCTGTTGAATGATGTTGGTTCAGCTTGCCTGTCATCTACGGTATGGTGTAGCTAGATACATTCATTGTGCAGAGCTTTGTGGGCTGAGCAGAAAAACCTGAAAGAGCTACTATTTTGAACATGGTTGGACTATGATCTCTTTTGGAATTGAATGAATTTAAAAATTTTAAACAAATGAAGGCACCTTAGCGGAAAGAACAGGGATACTCAGTGAGACTGTATACCAGTTTTAAATATTTTAAAGATTTTACTTATTTTTAGGGAGAGGGGAAGGGAGGGAGAAAGAGAGGAAGAGAAACTTTGATGTGAGAGAAATATCCACTGGTTGCCTCTCATATGCGTCCCCACCGGGGATTGAACCGCAACCCAGGCTAATGTACTCTGACCAGGAATTGAACCTGCAACCTTTTGCTTTGTGGAACAACGCCCAACCAACTGAGCCACATTGGTCAGAGCAAGACTGTACATCTTTTTATTAAAATTGTGAAAATTTCAGTATAAAATATAGTTGTTTACTATGAAATGGAGTTTGCTAACTACCATATTATACGACTTGCAGGGTTTTTTTTTTTTTTATGATTATACTATTAGGAGCCTATGGCTCTTAAAGTGATGTTGTAGTAAAGAGTGGGAATATCATATAATCTTTTGAGAGAGACAGATACATTAAACAAAAATGCTCTTAGTTTGGATTTAAAAGATAATAATTGAGTTTTATTTTCCAAAGCTTGTTGAAAGAAAGCAAATTTACTAATGTTATTACTGCTAACATTTGTTATCTCTTTTATGGATTTGTAAATGAAATATTTTTTCCAGACATTTAAATTTACTGCCACACATTTGGAAAGAGAGCTTATCAGCTAATCTTTTCTATTTTATTTTACATTTGAATATTGCCTTTATTTTTATTGAGTAAAATACTCTTGTCAATTTGGATGAGACTTTTATCTCTCAAAGAGTTTACTGTGTTATCCAGACAAATATGAACATATTTCCCCCCCCTTGGCATAATCTCCTATCAGCTGTTTGTTATAATAAGAATTAAGTCTTTACCATTCACTGTTGTTATGTGATTAGCTTCACCTGCTTCTGGAAACAGACCTATATACTAGTTTATTCTGAATATGCACGAAGCAGTGCACACCCATTATTTTCGGGCCATTTTTTTTTTCTTGTTGCATAGAACTCTTTGGCAGTTAAATTTCTTGAAAATATTAATACAAAGTCATTTTTCTTTAACAACAGACATCTAGTGGAAGAGAATCTGCAAAAAAGATGCCTCTATTTAACATTCTTTATTATAAAAATGGAAGATATATTGACTGACTATAACCAAGAGTATAATAATAAAATACTTCATTCAGTTAACTACTGTTTATTTTGTATCACCTATTTTCTCAGAACACTGTTTACAAAGGAGGTAAGTGAGTGTAAGACAGTCTGGCTTGTGTGCGCCAATGAGACTAGAAAAGACGGAGAGGGAAGTGAGTGACCCTGCTTGGGGCACCTGAAATTCCACGTGGGACAGTGCTGTTGTGTCTGTAGCTCAGTGTGAAGGAGATCCAACGTCGCATGATGAGGGAAAGCTGTGCAGACTCCTGTACATGTGTGCCTCCTTCTCTTTGAAATGGAAACAAAAATATTTGAGTTATTACTTTCCCTCATAATTCTCTGTAGTGTCTTCAGTAAAATTAATAATAGTCTTTTTATAAAACAGAATGTTGGAATATTTTAAATCCTAAAATCACTGTGTATATTACCTTTTGATAAAAATTCCTGTTTTGAAATTACATGAATGTGTCCTGGCTGATATGGTTTAGTTGGTTGGGAATCACCCTGCAAAGTGAAAGGTCACTGGTTCAATTCCTGGTCAGGGCACATGCCTGGGTTGTAGGTTCAGCTTTCCGGTCAGGGCATGCAGGAGAGGCATCCGATCAATGTTTCTCCCTTACATCAATGTTTCTCTCCCTTCCTAGCCCCCCTCAAATAAATAAGTAAGTAAGTAAGTAAGTAAATAAATAAATAAATCACAAACAACGTGAATGAGAATTAAAAATACAAGTTTTTCTTATGGACTAATATTTTCTTTCTTGGAAAAAAATTTGCCTGCAAGTTCTGCTGGGTGGAGTGAGATGAAGACTGCTAAAAAGAAATGCCTTAGTATATGTTTGTTGAATGAATGCATATAGACCAGAAGAAATAGTATGCTAAGTGATTTCATTATTTTCAGCATAGTGGGTTGCCTGTGTTCAGAAGCATAAGAGCTAACTAACAAGAACTGGAGGAGCCCAGTTCTCCAGTCAAAGCAGTTTTACC
Organism: Glossophaga mutica; assembly: GCA_039655065.1. Classification (NCBI taxonomy): domain Eukaryota; kingdom Metazoa; phylum Chordata; class Mammalia; order Chiroptera; family Phyllostomidae; genus Glossophaga; species Glossophaga mutica. The sequence continues at coordinate 146,443,127 of CM077303.1, read as the reverse complement.
TAGCCCGAGGCATTGTAGATAAAACAAAAAGTTCACTTTAGAGTCGTTATATTTTATCTACAGCAGTAGTATGATTTTCATATGATTGCATGTTATATTGTGATTAGCTGAGAGCACATAGAAAGGGTGTGCAATGGATGTCTTTGTATAGGGATCTTTTAAGCTGCAAGATATCTAGTTTATGAGCAGTGGTGGTTTCAGCGGGCCTGCTTTAGAAATATGCAAGGGTTTTCAGTGATTTTGGAAGGAGTTTTAGGATGTCTTAGCAACTGGTGTCACATTGAAGAGCAATTCTTTAATGGAGTGCACTCTACTGTTGTTATTGGTAGCACTATGTAGTTGGTTGGCACCGATCTGTAAAACATAACTCTACGCTTGGATAAATTGTGAATTAAATATTCACTTTCTTTTGTGTCTCACTTTTTAAATATCCTGAATATTGTTCAATGAGCACTAGTGAGTATGGCTAGTAATCACTGACTCATTGCGAATTAAATTAGGACAAATCTTGAATTATGGGGCAATGTTTGGTGCTTATTTCAAAGCAATGGTTAGCTTGTTATTTCTGTTTTCTCCTGCATTATCTAAACAGATAAGCTGCTGTTTTCTCACATTTGTTTAAGGAAAAACTATGCAATAGAAAATTAGCATTTGAGAAATTTCAATGAAAAGTGATATTTCATTGAATAACTCCTCAATAACTCCTGAGCTATATCCTCAGTGTTTTGTCAGTGATAGAAGCTTCAGGGACAACTCATCGGGAGTGAGAATAGCACTGTTTTGAGGGCCTGGAATGATCCTTTCACAATTCACTCAGACTCTGATATTACCTTACATCACTGTAACTATGCTCCAGGAAGACTGCCAAGATGTTCAAGTATCCCCCTCTACCCCCAGAGCTAATTGATGAACTGATACGGGAATGCCTTGACTCAGCTGTAGCGCATAGACACACAGTGAGGTCCAAAGGCAGCTGGCATACTCGTTGCTGATTTCTTTGTTTGGCAACTTCCTAAAACAGCATGGGGCATGCACAAACACTTGGCACTTCACTGAAAAGTGAAGACGCCTGTTAGTTAACGCCAGCATGAAGGTAAACAGGATGTGTTGGATATCAGATTAAGGGATGTAATTTATGGGTTGGGCTGATATAATTCTGGCTTTCTTGTTTGCAGTCCTTTTTATTTACAAATTCTCTGCAGAAAATAGGTATCTGACCAATTTCTGTACACAACTAAGGAATGTCAACTAAAAGAACCCCATTTGGTCGAGTTTGAGGCCAAGTTCAGCTGATTGGCTGTGTCCTTGGGGGTCGCTGATGTATTGCAGCAGACAGTAGACATGAGGGAGTTGTCAGACTGCCACTGGGGGCTTTCCTTTTCCCACTTATCCCCTCCCTGGTTCTTGCCAAATCTGCTTTGCATTTGAAGTTGATTGAAATGCGTCTCACTGTTAACCTGTCAACCAAAACCCCTGTGATTTAAAGGGCTTTTTGTTCATATTTCATTGGTGCAAGAAATTGAAGTGAGAAATCTGGATCCTTTTAGAGCACTGAGATGACCAAACAGAACGGCATCTGGACTTACCCCCAATTAATGGAAAAGTGTTGTCAGGTGCAGGGGATAAAACTTTTTTAGAACGGTGGTCCTTCAGTGCCAAAAGTTTGTTGTGGGTAATGACCTCTCTGGAGCTGTTCAGAAAGTCCCTGGAAAACATTATAGAGAATTATACCATCTTGGATTTAGGTGCATTTATTCTTCCTAAGAGCACAAAATGCTTTCATATATAGGTTATCTCATTTATCTTCATACCATCAGCATGAAATAGTTTGTGGCAGTTGTAATTATCCCCTTTTATATAGGAAGAATTGGGAAGCCAAGGGAAACTAGAGAGCCATAGAATGTTTATGTTTTGTAGTATTTTTCTTTCCAAAGAGGTGAAAATGCTCTATAAATATCTACACCTATTGTTATTACACGAGGAAGCATTTATTATGGGTGAGTTGTGTATAATAAAAAGATGTTAACCATTTTGTGCCATAAGATAACTTTAGGGAAAAACATAAGTTGCTATCTATTAAACCACTTTTCCTATATGTTTGGTCTGTTTCTGGTGAATTGAAAGGACTTATGAGTGAAAAGAAATCTGTCTGAAAAATGGATTAAAATAGTCTTGTTCTTGGTTCTTGAACACTGGAAATTTAGCCTGCCCAGCAGTAGTGAAGCAGAACCAGATGTTGTTCTCCGGGGCACAGAGCAGCCTGACACAAGCACCTTGGTCATGGGACCGGGGTTTGAGCCAAATCAGAGATGCTGTGAAGGACAGGATGAAAAATAGCGGAAAGTGAATTGAACACTTTAGAAAAAGGTGTTCGGTAAATTAAATGTGTTGTCAAGAGCCCCTGAATTGTATTTGAGGAAAGTGTTAGGTGGAACTTTATTAGGTAAATTACAGGTTTTTCTAAGGTAACGGAGAATCTAAAAGTACAGTCACCATCAGAATAGAAGTATTCATCTTCCCTTGTAAGTCTGGGCAGGTGGTCAGGGTGGTCTGGCAGCTTGACAGTAGCAGGAACCCAGAACCCTCTGTCTTCTACATTCAATACAAGCCTTTCATTTTATGATCTAAGATGACTGTTCGAATTCTCCCTTGTCATGTGAGTATTCTAATAAGTTGGGAGGGTGAGGGGTGCAGTGGAAAACCTACTCCTAACTTCTGGGTACTTAAACCAGATGTCTCCCATGTCCATGTTTGATCACAATTAATTGGCTAAAACTGGGTCCCATGGACACATCTGGCTTCAGGAGAGGCCAGGATATGTAGCAGGTCCTGGGATGGTCTTTAGCTGTATGCCCAGCTGCAATGTGAGGGGCTGGTGACTAAAGCAAGAAAGGGAGAATGGATATTGAGGGAAAACCAGCGGTCTCTGACACAGAAACATATTGTGGCAAATTTTTAATCTGTTTTAAAATCTACTAACTTTAAGATTATTTTAGCTCTAAATGCAATCCAGCATACTATCTAGAAATAATTGCTGAAAAGTACATGTTTACTTTCTAAACAATATAGACAATATTGCTGATGAATACATGTTTTTGAGGCATGTTCCTTAAATCAACGAAGACTCATGATATAGCTAAATCGTTAGGATAATGAATTATGTATTTCCTATATTAAAAGAGCAAATGGAAGTTCATTTTTTGCCATGCTCCTTAATACTTTGCATTGGGGTAATCATATTCTGATAGAGAAATTTTGTAAGTGTGCCTCAATTCACCACCCATCTCATACTAAGTTGAATTTAGAGGAAGTATTAAGAATTTACTTACTTATCTACTCTACATTACAAAATCAAATTTACCAGCCATGGTAGTTTCAGAAGTACCATTTGGCTGCAAGATGGGGCAACGAATGAGCTCTTTTCGGGACAGAGTACCAGGTGGTGGTGTTTAGGGGTGAAGGAATGTATTTTTCTTCTCTGTCTCTTTTTTCGTAGGTATTGCAACACCTTTTACAAATAAATTTCTTTCAACATACCTTACAAAATACCTTCATTCACATGATTAAACTTATGAAAATATCAAATCATTTCTATTTGATGTTGTCAATAAAGAAGTAGTACTGCCACTATTCATTCTCATTTTCTCTCTCTCATCTTCCTCCATCTATCTCTCTCCTATAAATGTACATACATGGACAGGGTCTGGTAGAAGTAAGGCCTACTTGAGTGTGGTTGGTAGAGTAATAATATGGGTGTAATAATTTATAGTTTTAATTTGAACATTTCACTTAAAATGTCATGTGGTGTGCTTGAGTGTGATATTGTTATGTTATAGAATTATGTGCTTATGATTTGGTAATAAAAGATTTTATAATAAACAAGGGACAGTATTTGTGCTATACTCTGTGTATGTGTATATAAACACACATATTTATGTATAAATTTATATAGATCATGTATATTTATATATATCATATATACATTTATATAGATCATATACATGTACATATTGGCACACTGTTTCCCTTTGAGGGCTATTCTTATCTAGGAAACAAAAAAAAGAGTCACTCAGGTGAGGTCCGGTGAACAGGGAGGGTGGGGCATGGGGGTCATGCTGTTTTTAGTCAAAAACTGCTAAACACTCAGCCAGTGTGGGCTGGTGTGCTTGTGAATCACCCATCATGAAATGGGCACATACTTTGAAAGTCTTCAAAACAAATTCACTGAAGCCAAACACAGCCTCTCACAACAATGCCAGCTGGCACACTGATACAAATAGGTTCCTAAACACTCACCTAGTAGGGGAAGCCTGTGCTACAAGAGGCTTGCCTGCCAGAAGATAATTCCAGTTTTTTGGCATCCCCCTTGTATAAAGGTGTATATCAGTTAGTTTAGGCTAGATTGTTCTATAATAATCCATAATCCCCAAATCTCAGTAGATTAAAATAACTAAGGTATGTTTCCTGCTGACACTCCATGTATATATCACATAATGGGTCAGTGGGGGCGGTTTGCCACAGTTCATTCTTACTCTAGGATCCACACTAATGGGGTAGCCCTCTTTCTGAGCACTGCTGGTCATATTGGCAAAGGGAGAAAAGATATGGCAATTATACATTGGCTTTTTAAAATTTTTAAAAAAATATATACTTTATTGATTACGCTATTACAGTTGTCCTATTTTCCTCCTTTTATTCCCCTCCTCCCTGCACAACCTCTCTTACCCACATTCCACCGTCCCCCGCCTTAGTTCATGTTCATGGCCCATACATATATGTTCTTTGGCTTCTACATTTCCTATATTCTTCTTAACCTCCCCCTGTCTGTTTTCTCCTCACCATTTATGCTACTTATTCCCTGTTCCTTTCCCTCTATTCTCTCCCCTTCTTCACTGACAACCATCCATGTGATCTCTATTTCTGTGATTTCGTTCCTGTTCTAGCTGCTTGTTTAGTTTTTGTTTTCATTTTTTTAGGTTCAGTTGTTGATAGTTGTGTTTGTTGTCATTTTAGTGTTTATAGTTTTAATCTTCTTTTTCTGGGATAAGTCCCTTTAATATTTCATATAATAAGGACTTGGTGATGAGGAACTCCTTTAACTTGACTTTATCTGGGAAGCACTTTATCTGCCTTTCCATTCTAAATGATAGCTTTGCTACATAGAGTAATCTTGAATGTAGGTCCTTGCCTTTCATGACTTGGAATACTTCTTTCCAGCCCCTTCTTGCCTGTAAGGTTTCTTTTGAGAAATCAGCTGATAGTCTGATGGGAACTCCTTTGTAGGTAACTGTCTCCTTTTCTCTTGCTGCTTTTAAGATTCTTTCCTTATTTTTAATCTTGGGTAATGTAATTATGATGTGCGCTGGTGTGTTCCTCCTTGGGTCCAACTTCTTTGGGGCTCTCTGAGCTTCCTGTACTTCCTGAAAGTCTATTTCCTTTGCCAGATTGGGGAAGTTCCCCTTCATTATTTGTTCATATAAGTTTTCAGTTTCTTCCTCTTCCTCTTCTCCTCCTGACACCCCTATGATTTGGATGTTGGGATGTTTAAAGTTGTTCCAGAGGTTCCTGAGCCTCTTCTCAGTTTTTTGAATTCTTGTTTCTTCATTCTGTTCTGGTTGAATGTTTATTCTTCCTTTTGCTCCAAACCATTGATTTGAGTCCCAGTTTTCTTCCCAACACTGTTGGTTCCCTGTACATTTTCCTTTATTTCACTTTGCATAGCCTTCACTTTTCCTTCTATTTTGCCACCATATTCAACCATTTGTGTGAGCATCCTGATTACCAGTGTTTTGGATTGTGCATCTGATAGGTTGGCTATCTCCTCGTCGCTTAGTTGTGTGTGTGTGTGTGTGTGTGTGTGTTTTAAGCTTTGATCTTTTCTTTCATTTGGGCCTTTTTTTTTTTTTTTTGGTCTCTGTGTGCTGGTCTGGATGAATGTCTGTTCTTTAACTTCTTGGTTGTCAGACTTCCATACAGTTTGATTTTTCTGTCAGTTCTGGTTGTTTTTTGTTTTTACACTTGTTGTTGTCTTTCTTTTGGTTGTGCAAGGAAGCACAGTGTATCTACCTATGCCTCCATCTTAGCTGGGTATGCTGGCTTTTAAAGCTCCCAAGTGCAAGTGACTTTTATTCACATTTCATTGCCCAAATTAAGCCTTCCCAGGGGTAGGGCAGTACAATCTTGACACATTCAGGAAGGAGAACTAACCAGACAGTGTTTGTAAACATTCCAAATGGCTATCATAAGGAGTATACTTACTTGTATTACTATACTGAATTATATTTATCAAAAATCTAATATTTATGCTCATTTCTATAAAAAGCTGGGCATAAGGTTTTTTTCAGGAAAGTAATCTTTGCTTCAAAGGGGAAAATACCATTGAGTGATAGCTCATGTACATTTATAGTGTCACTTTTGCAAATGTAATTCCAACTATCTACCATGGTGGTAGAAATATAAATGGAATATGGATTTTACCAATTATCACTTTAAAGTTAGTAATAATGACATTTGTTAAGTAAAATTGAGAAACTTTTTTTTAGAACTAGTTGACTGAAGACCCTTTTTATTCTTTAAAAATTCTGGATAATTCTTTGAAACAATGTCAAGTGCTATGATGCAAGACAATAAGAGATGAAACAAAAATCTCAACTTGATGGCACTGATCAAACTCTCAGGCTACAGTTCAGTTCTCTCTAACCATACAGTTACAGTTGAAAATATTCCCTGTATTCCCAGCAGGATACATTTTCTTTCTTTGTACAAGTGACCATGTACATTTGGTTTAGCATGGATTCAGTCCCCAGCTGTGCTTTGTAAATGCTGTACAGGGAAGTGTTTAGTGTTCAAAGCAAGAGCTCTACTTTATTATCCTGGTTTCAAGTACCAACATAATCTCATGAATCTGACAGATTCTTCACATATGTACATGTTAGAAGTCTATAGGGAAGTATCCTAGAGATTTGTGGCAATATTAAAGATTTAAATTATAAAGCATTTTAAATGTGGGCATGGTAGGAATAGTAATTTCATGGATTTTGAAACATTTTTCATCACAGCTGAAACAGATTTATCTGTAACACTTTTCTGTGTCTATTAAAAAGTGAGGCTTCAGTGCTAGTACAGAATGCAGTCAGGTTTCCATTGGGTGACATCCAGTTCCTTGATGTGCTCTACAACTTTTGAAGAGTGTCTTTAGAGGACTTGATTGTTTAGTGAGTTTTACCTAGTTATCTGTGAACTTAAGGGGTCAAAGGAATCTCTGTCTTTGGTACTAATAAAGTTCCTTTGTAACCATTAAAAAGAGTGAAATCAGATGTCAACAAGCCTGCCAGAGACAGAACATGTAATGAGTCTTAAACATTGGTTTTCTTTTCATTAAGTGCATAGTATTAATAGCTACACATGTGTTTTGTGTGTGTGTGTGAGTAAGTAGAGTTTGATGTGGTTGATAGGTTGACTTTACTGTTCAGAGAGCTGAGCCGAGATGAGTTATTTCCAAAGAGGACCTTCCTGGCCATGTCATGTTTGGTAAAAGAGTCTGCAAAAGAAGGAAGCCTTGGCCAGAGCCCCACACTCATCTCTGAGAAAGCTGGGGTAAAATAAAAAAAAAAATGTTTTACTGTCAAAGCAAAAGCAAACAGTTGATATAAAACTACAAGAAATAATTAATTTTATGATCCATATAATCTAAGAAACATAAAAAGTCATGTTATCAAGGATCAGAGCTTGTTTAAAATAGATTTTTTAATCAATGAGAAATGTATTGGATGGCTATAACCCTGGGAACATGTTAAAGTTTCAAGTGTATTATGAATAATCTTAGATTATATTAGAGGGGCATTCCACTGGTGCTCGAAAGTTATGTCATTTCATGGAATATAAAATATTTTCACAGATGAGTAGCTTATTTATCTGTTGAATCAGTCACCTGGAATCTGCACTAGTGCTCAGCATGTGGTCAGGAGTATGAAGTCTTAGAAATTAGTTGGTTTCAGATATTTTGAATTAAGGTGGTAGCCTGGTATTTTAAATGGAATAAATAGGAACAGCCTGTATATTATTAGTTTTATGAAAATAGGATATAGGCTTTGATTTTAGATGTTTTCCAATGGGTGCTTTCAAATTTTAATATGGAATTTAAAACTATTGTTATGTGGTTTTCAATATTTAATATTCAAGTACATACTTTACTACATATGTTTGTGGAAATTGTGTACATCTGGTCAATAGATTTTAAATGGACCATGAGTAACAAGAAATAGCAATACTATTTATCTAAAAGTCTTTGAATTTTAACAGTACATGACAATTATGTCAAAGGCTAACCTTTCTAAAGTAGCTCTGGCACCTAGTAGTATTTACACATTTTGATTATCAAAATCAAAATGTCTCAACAATGGACTGATTTTCTGTGTTGCTCAGGAGAACCATACCTTTCTTGTTACGTCCACTACAGAGGTAGTAGATTTGATGTGTAATATATGTAAGATGGAGTATATTTTTATGTCCTTCTATATGCCCATAAGAATGCTTTGAAATGGCTCCATTTTATCCATGGAGTGACTAAGTTTTTATAAACGATAGGCTCCATATTTCTGTGGACAATTAAAAAAGGAGACAACTTTCTTCCAAAAGGTTTGAAGTGAAGAGTACTGTCACATTCATTGTGTAGAGTCCTGGTAGATGTGCAATCGGGAATACATGACTTGTGTTTGTGTGTACAGCCAGCCATATCAGGGTAAACACATTTATGATAAAACTTATATTATATATATATATACACACACACTTACACATATTCATATGTGCACATATTATAATGCATATGATGTTTTTATATTTTTATATACTCCAAACTCTGAGAGAAAGTTATCCTTTTTTGTCATTTAGATAGCTAACTTTAAATAGGCATCTCATACTGTATACATATCTTTAAATGTTACTTCTAACTTAAAGAATAAAGAAGGCTGTCTGAATGAGTTTCCTTTCAACAGTGCAGTAGTGGTTTGCCAGAGGTCTCATCTCCCTATAATGGAGGTGCATTATCTTTTCCAGCAGACCCCAGCAACCTGTGTACAATACACAGAGAACATCTTTGTTATTCAGGCCTGGAGCATGAGTCCAAAGCCATTACACTAGGAAAGATACAACATTTATTCCTTGGTGGATTATTTCCTTTATTTCTGTTGGTATTTCTGAGGCAGTACAGAGGGTAATAGTAACACAGGGCTCTCTGTAAATATGAAATGAAAAAGAATAGCTGGAAGTCTCTATTCTGGGAGCTGAGTATACCATGCCACATTTACTTCCTTTACAGAATACATGAAAATGAAAAACAGATGGGGTGACTTGTTGAGTTGACTTTTGTTCTGTACTCTATTCTTGTTATGATTTGTTTTCAGAATAAAACATTCTAAGTGTTTCTTGGTGAATGCATGTGGGTTTGAAAACACCACAGCATGTGGGACCCAGTAAAACACGAATTTCATTTATTTTCCTTGGCTTCTGTATGTCATGATCTGTTCAGTATGACAGTCTGGGAAATAGTAAATTTTAGCAAGGTCTTAGGGCTAAGTCATGAACTTCACTTTGGTCAGAGTAAGTCTGGTAATGAGAACTGGACTGATACTCCACTTGGTTCTTCCATTTATACAATTTATATTTTTAGGTTTTAGTTTCTTGCTGTTGAGATTGGAATACCTAATTATAGGTCTAGGCACATCCTACTACATTTTTTTATACTCCATGTGAAGTGTTTATTCTGTGAGATGAACAGAACATTAGGAACTATTAAGATAAATATATATAAAGTTGTGTTAGTTATTGCTACAATAATGTTGTATAACGAGCAGCCACACTGTCTCTGTGAACTAAAACCAACTAAGCATTTACTAAGCTCGTACGTTTGTGGGTCAAATGGAGGCCAGCAGATCGAGGCTGGGCTTGTCTAGGGGAACTAGGATTCCCTCTGCTCTGCTTCACATGTCTGTCTTTCTCCTCCTGGAACACTGTGTTAGGGTTTGCATGTTCCTGTGTCAATGGTGGAAGTCTAAGAGGGCAAGTGCACATCCATCACCCACGTGCACATCCATGTTCTAGATAGTGGGGTGGTGGTGTCATATTACACCTACTAGTGTTCTGTTGTTCAAAGCACACCACGTGGATAAATTCAAAGTCAAGGAGAAGCGAAATATTCTCATTGTCTTTACTGAAGGAATTGCAAAGTAGAGGAATTGTGCCATTAACAGAATCTACCATAAGTGTTATTACTTATTTTCATACTCTTGATGGAATCAAGTAAGTAGTTCATCTCAACTGATTGCTTCATTGGATATATGATTGTTTGATTACATATCTTTCTTCTCCTCTTGCTTCCCTTAGATACTCCATGGAGTAAGAGTGATGTTTTCTTTATGCATTATCTTATTTCCAGAATAGTTCTTGTTATAAAAACTCAGAATATTATTGTAATGAATTAGTGAACTTTATCTAAAGCTAGACTTTTCCCAAAATCAGTTGAGATAACAGATTAATTGATTTTTAATTGAGATATAATTGACATTTAACATTGTATCAGTTTTAAGTGTACATCTTGATGATTTGATATGTGGATATATTGCAAAGTGATTATCACAATAAGTTAACACCTGTTATCACACATGATTACAAATATTTTTTCTTGTAATGAGAACTTTTAAGATCTACTCTTAGTAACTTTCAAATATACAATACAATGTTGTTAGCTATAGTCATCATGCTGTGTGTTACATCCCCAGGATTTATTTACAGTGGTACCTTGGTACTCGTCTTAATTCATTCCAGAACTCATGGGGAGTGCTGAAAGCAACGAGTACTTAATGGTGAAGCATTCTCTTGTGGGGCGGTGTAGTGACTCCTACAAGTTCTACCAAGTGCAATGGCAAGTGCCGAGTGCTGAAACATCTTTTTCTTGTCAAAATATGAAGAGTGCAGGGTTTGACGAGTTCTGAAGTCCACAAGTACCTAGTATGACTGTATCTTATAATTGGAAGTTTGTGCTCTGATGACTTTCACCCGTTTCACGCACTCCCTGTTTCTGGTAATGACCAATCTGTTCTCTGAGTTCGTACATATATACATATTGTTTTAGAGTCCACGTAAAAGTGAGATCACAAAGTATTTGTCTTTCTCTGTCTGACTTATTTCAGTTAGCATAATACCTTCTAGTCCAGCAATGTTGTCTTCCATGGCAGGATATCTTTCTTTTTTTATGGCTGAATAATGTTCCATTGAGTAGGTTTGTTACATTTTCTTTGCCCATTTATTCATCTTGGCTATTACAAATAATGCTGCAGTGAATGTGGGATTGCAGATATCTTTTTGAGATATGACTGATTTTATTTCCTTTGGATTAATACCCACTGTTTACCAGAATGGCCACACCCTTTACCTTCCTGTCAATAGTGCACAAGTATTCCCTTTTTCTCTACATCCTCACTAACACTTGTTATTTCTTGTCTTTTTGATAACAGTCATTCTAACATGCATGAGGTGACAGCTCATTGTGATTTTCATTTCCATTTCCCTGATGACTAGTGATGTTGAGCATCTTTTCATATGTCCGTTGGCCATCTGTATGTCCTCTTTGGAAAAATGTCTCTGTAGATCCTTTGCTCATTTTTTAATTGTGCAGGTTTGTTTGTTTTTTTGCAATTAATATATGAGTTCTTTACATATCTTGGGTATTAACTCCTTTTCAGATATATGATTTGCAGATGTTTTCTTCCGTTTGGTGGGTTGCCTTTTCATTTGTTGATGGTTTCTTTGGCTGTTGAGAAGCTTTTTAGTTTTATATAGTCCAACTTGATTATTTTTGCTTTTGGTGTCAAATACAAAAAAAGTATTGCCAAGACCAATGTCAAGGCAATGTTTTCTTCTAGGAGTTTCTGGTTTCAGTTTGGGTTGGGTTGTTTTTTGTGTATGGTGTATGATATGGGTGTGTTTCTCTCTTTTGCATATGGCTGTCCAGTCTTTTCCAACACCATTTATTCAAGACTCTTCTTTTCTAATTGTATATTCTTGGCATTTTTGTTGTAAATTATTTGACATGTACGTGTGGGTTTATTTCTAGACCCTCTATTCTGTTCCATTGATCTATGTGTTGGTTTTAAAGCAAATGTCATACTGTTTTGATTACTATAGCCTTGTAATATAGTATGAAAGCAGGAAGTGTGATGCCTTCAGCTTTGTTTTTGTTTCTCAAGATCGCTTTGGCTATTCAGGGACATTTGTTTTTCTATGCAAATTTTAGGACTTTTTTCCATTTTTGTGAAAAATGCAGTTGGAATTTTGATAGGGATTGTATTGAATCTATAGATTGGTTTGGATAGTATGGATATTTTAATAATGTTAATTCTTCAAATCCATGGGCACAGAATATCTTTACATTTATTTGTGTTTTTTCTAATTTCTTTTATCAATGTCTGATAGTTTCACTGTACAGATTTTCCACTTCCTTGGTTAAATTTATTGTTAGGTGTTTTATTCTTTTGATGCAGTTTTAAATGGGATTGTTTGTAGTTTCCAAATTAATTAATTTGTAACTTTTGTTGAGTACTTACTTTTATCAAACACTTATAATACGTAATGCACTGTGATTAGCACTGTGAAATATGACTTTGTAAAAGGCATAACTCTGGCCTCAAAAAGAGAAGGTAAGATGCATGTTCAAATATTCACTTTTTACTTTTTTTTTTTTTTTTGCTACCATAAGCCTCTTTACAGTTTATGGAAATGTCCATCAGGATGAGGAATTGTGGCTTTATTGCTAGTAAAAATCATTCCCTCTTGCCCTTAAATTTGAGATCTTATCATTAAGGAGTCTGATAAGTAACTAGATACAGCTAAAATACTTTAAGAGTTAGTGCTTAAAACAACTTGGTTGTTTGACACAAATGGTCTAGTTTTAAAGGAAGAAAATGGCATTAAGTGGTATCATCAGTTAATACCATTCCTCAAAATTTTCCTCTTTCCGTTTCAGTGGTTTCTTTCTTTAGATCTAAAAAACTCAAGTTGATTATATCCTAAGCCTTTGATCTTCTGACTTCCTAGGGCCATCTCATCTCTCTTCTTCCCATTGCCAGATTTCTTGAAGGCATGATTTATACTTACAGGCTGTTTCTAATTCCTTAGCTTCCACCTCCTCTTTTACCTTTATCTTACAGGTTCTGACCTCACTTCTGCCACCGCTCACTGAAGATCAAGTTCCTAATCCAAAGCCTTTTCTTAAGGTGTGTCATCCCCTGCCTCTTTGTAGTGGTGGCCAAAAATTACTGTCTCTTAGATCTTTTTTCATTCTGTATGTACATTCATTAACTACTTGTGTCCTCAACACTATGCAAGAACACAGTGCTTGGCATACAAGGATTTGCACATACGATTAGTTTAATGGGGTGTCACAGCTTCTTGGAGTACCAGCATGAAACTTACACAAAATTTCCAGCTACTACCTTCTGTTGAATTTCCTTTTCTCTTTTCTCAATAACTTGAAGATATATTATAATTTTCTGGTTACATCTATTTATTGAACATCCAATCTAGCTTAGAACTTAGATCTCAAAGTTGATTTAAGTCTCATCCTCTCTGCTCTGCCCATGGCTGACTTGATGTGTCACTTGCAGGATGTGTCACTCGCAGGAGGTGAAGGGGAAGGGGGGCTGCCATCTGAATGTTACTCCCTATCCCACTTCTTCACCTTGGGGTGGTGGTGGGTGAGTATGGCCTGGACCTCACCCGCTCCACACTTCCCTCTCCTCAGGGGCGGGCACAGCTCTCATCATCACTTTGTTGGTGTCACTGTTTCTCTGACCAGTACTGACTGAGGTTGGATGCTGCCCATGTGGCGAGGGTTCAGATGCTGGTTGTCGTCTGGCGACAGGCCTGAGTTTATCTCACCACCCCATCTTGACATGAGGGATCCAGATAAGTCAACTTCTTGCTTTCTTTGAAGTTCTCACTCTCACAGCTCCTTGTTGTTAGGTGCCCATGTTTTATGTTGGTACTCCCATAAAGTTGTGACTGCCGAATAAACGATTTTTTTCCTGCAAAGCCTTGTGTGCCAAACACTGTGTTTTGTACATCTATTAGCTATGTCCCAGGAAGCTTGCATAGTGTTAAGGATATAATAAGTGGTTAATAAATTTATATGCAGAATAAAAAAGGGTATAAGGTGTGAGTCCCTTCGGTATGTAGGCCTCTCAGGTGGGAACCAGCCAGGTGGCTCAAGCCCTGACATCTTTTTTAGTGTCCACTGGACCATACATAACTGACTTTCCACCCCAGGCGGTGAGAGGTCCAGCTGCCTCACTCACTGGCTTCCCCTCTCTGCCCAGTCATCTCACTCTAGGTCTCTTCAATCCTGTTTGGACAGGCACAGGTGAGGGAGATTGTCAAGTCCTCTGCCTAAGTGAATATCTAACTGGACAACATACACCAGTCTCCTTCTCTTTATGACACCCCAGCCTCATCCTACAATACACGAATGGAGGTGGGCAGGAAAGTGCCCTCTTTCCTTTCACCACAAACTCTATAGTCCCTAACAAGGTGGGTGACTCAGCTCTTCCCAGCCCCCTCTCCCCTTCAGTTCCAGTATTCGGTTTTTATAAATAGCTGTTGTGTGTTGGAGGGGTCTTTTGGGGGTATAGCAGGGTTGGTTCTACAGCTTCTGAATAAGATCTAGGGGGAGACATCTAGCCTGCTGTGGTGACTGTACAGTGTGGCACACTTGCTGCCTCTTGGGCCTTCACTGCGAGTTGGATCAGCAGCAACAGGGAACTCCCACTCAGCATCCCGTTGTTTGGCAGCAGGCGAGCGAAGGCACAGAAATGTTATAGGTCTCTGACAGAAGTTTGTATGTCAGGGACACGAAGTATGAAGCAGAAGCGGTGATTTAGTCACTTCTACATTTTGCTGCCATAAAACCAGATGACTTCTGTGTGACCGCTTTCTAGCAGACTCTGTCTCTTCGTTTTGCCTGTAAGATTTAGGTTCTCTTCCAAGCTGTGTCTTCAATTTTCTCTATTTTTTGTAATCTTCCTGAGCAACCTTTCTATCCTTATAGCCTCGATGTCCATTTTCACTGGGATGACTCCAAAATTTAGCTCTTTCCTGAGCTCCTTTGCTATATTTACATTACTTAATTTATACCTTTGTAAAGATGTCTTGTCCGAATTCAAACTGAACATTTTTCAGACTAAGTTATCATTTTTACTTAAACCAGCTTCTTCCAGTTTTCTAAATTTTTACTATTTCTTATTTCCTGGCTGCCTGAACTCACATCTTGTGACCTTTCACTCCTCTCCCTTTCCTCTTTCTAGCTGTTTCCTGCTTTTCTGAATAAGTTCTTCCCCCAGTTTTTCATATCTGTCTATTCTTTCCTATATTAGTTTTCTAAGACTGCCATAATAAAGTACCATAGATTTGATGGTTTACGCAATAGAAATTAATTTTTTTCACAATTCTGGAGGCCGGAAGTCCAAGGTCAGATATTGTGAGGATTCCTTTCTCTTGAAGCCTCTCTGCTTGGCTTGTGGATGGCTGTCTTCTCCCCGTGTCCCCACGTGATCATCCCTCTCTTTGTGTGTCTTCTACATTTCTTTCTTTTGTAAGGGTACCAGTCATATTGGATTAGGACTCATCCTAATAACTTCATTTTATCTTAATTACCTCCTTAAAGATTCTATTTCCAAATATAATGACATTGTGAAGTACTGGGCGTTAGGACTTCACCATACGAATATTGGTTGGATGCAACTGAGCCCAAAACACTGCCTTTTCCCCCCAGTCACCTTTAGTCAGCGTATCATTTCTTGCCTGGGCTTTTGTGAAGTCTATCCTACTATCCTACTCCAACCCCAGATTTCCAGCCTTTATTTTTTTCACCACTTTACTGCACATGATCACTGGATTCATCTAAGGAGAAGATTTTTTTTTATCGGCAACACCTTGATCACTCTCCACTTGACATCGCTGGGCATCCACCGTGGGGCCACATCTGCCTTTTCAGGTTTGGCTGCCACTCCTCCTCCACACCCTCTGCTCTGGTCTAACTTGCTAAATTGCTACTGTGTCCCAAGCAAATTCTGCATTCCCCTTTGCTGTCCCTCTCTATTTCTAATCCTGTTTGCCCTTCAAGGCTCAGCTGAAATGGTTACTTAATTTACGTAGCTCTCCTTGACACTCTTGGTTGGGATGAATTCCTCTCTGACCACTACTCCCTTTGTACTTAATCTTATTTCTCTTAGAGAAGTTCTCACAGTCTCCTTTGATTATGGTAGTTTATGTGACTCTTATCTGTGGTTCCAGTGCATAAATTCCCTTAGCATAGAGATTAGATCTTGTTGCCCACAGTAATTTCATAGAGTTGGTAGAATATAAACCCACTTAGATGCTTTTCCTGTGATATCTTATTTAGAGATTCAATAATGTGTGGTATGATATTTTAAAAAGAGGAGTATTTTTGCACATGTATGTAAGTGCTTCTCATAGTTCTTACTGCTATCAACATTCAATAAATGATTTAAACTATAATATCCACATTCAAACAGTAAATATTGGATCTGTGAAACCTAAATGTGCAGAGACTCTTAATGCTGCATGTGTGGCTTATGGAAAACAGAGGAGTCCTCAAAGCCCAAGGTGGTTGGACCTAGTGAGAGGCTTTCAGAAACGTGGCTGAATGCAAGAGGACTGCTAAGCCCTCAATCTTTCTGAGCAGCTGCTGAACTCTGTGTTTTGTGTGTCTCTTTCTTGTGGGCGACAAGTACCAAACCTCTAAGGCATGCAAGGGAATGAAAATGAGAGTTTGGGGTTCAGGGCCTCAGCTGTTTGAATTTGTCACCCTGGTCAAATAGCACAAATTCTCCCCTCCCTTCTGCATTGTCCTTGATTTCCCATAAGAATGTATTTCCCCCAACCTGATGGGCAAATGCCTAATTTATTTCATCACCGAATTTACTGTGAAACTAATTGTTTTCCTATTGTGTGCAACCAATGTAAACAACACCAAGAAGCATGGTTTGTGGCTTATTTAAAATACCATTCTGCGTGCAGTTCCAGGGAGCTGTCTGCTTTGGGATAGTGGTCTGTGTGTTAGTTACCTTGCAGGAAAATGCTGAAGCAGTTTGCCGTCTTCCCTTTAGAATAACACTACTCTAGGAGGATGATATGCTTCATACAGAAGATGTAAAATGATTTCAGAGCTCATAAATTAAAGCCATTCTCAGTCTTATTTTTATTATCATTTCCTCTTTTATGTGGAAATAGCAGATGAAAGATACCTCTCTGCAGTTCTGAATGTCAGGTGGGATGTGATGTGTGTACCCAATCTCATCACTTAGCTTTAAAAGCTACAGGCTAATAAAGAGGAAAGGAGATGTGGATTATAAAACAGAAATGAAATTATAAGGTTTAGAATACTTAGACTTTCCTAAATAATTAATCAATCCTTGCTATGTTTATTATTGCATAGTTTCTTCAAGAAGAATTTGAATCAGCTGATCAGGTGATTTCAGGCCTGTACAACTTAATTACTTAAAACATTTTCATCCTGACTACTCACATCAAGGTCGATAATATCACACATGACTTTCTTTTAGACACTGACCAACCTGCTACTCTCTTTACAACTTCAGTCTCTCACTTGCTCCTGAAAAAGCTACATTGTTTATGTTCCAGAGAAAATCAGTTGATCCCCATGTTGGAATTGTTTTATTTATTTTAAATTTCTTATTAAACCTATTTATTTTAATTTTATTTTTTGTTGAAATTATTGGGGTGATATTGGTTAATAAAATTCTATAGGTTTCAGGTGTATAATTCTATAATACATCATCCGCATATTGTACTGTGCATTTATCAACCCAAGTGAAGTCTCCTTCCATCACCTGTTATCTCCCTTTACCCTTTTCTACTTCCCCCACCCTTCTTTCCCTCTGGTGATCACCATACTGTTATCTATTTCTATGAATTTTCTGGGGTTTTTTTGTTTTTGCTTAATCTCTTTACCTTTTTCGCCCAGCCCCACAACCTCCCTTCCCTCTGACAGCTATCAGTCTGTTCTCTGTGTCTATGAGTCTGTTTCTATTTTATTTATTAGTTTATTTTGTTTATTAGATTCCACATATAAGTGAAATCATATGGTACTTGTCTTTTTCTGACTATTTTATTTCATTTAGCATGATGTTCTCCAGGTTCATCCATAGTGTTGCAAAAGGTAAAATTTTCTTCTTTTTTATGACCAAGTAGAATTCAATTGTGTAATTGTCTCATAGTTGTTTTATCCAGTCATCTACTGATGGACACTTGGGCTGCTTCCAAATCTTGGTGATTGTAAATAATGCCGAAATGAACTTACGCCCATTCTTTTTTTTTTTTTTTTTTTAAGATTTCATTTATTTATTTTTAGAGAGATGGGAAGGGAAGAAGGAAGAGAGGGAAAGAAACACCAATGTGTGGCTGCCTCTTGCACACCCCCTACTGGGGACCTGGCCTGCAACCCAGGCATGTGCTCTGACTGGGAACAGGAGCAGCGACCCTTTGGTTCGAAGGCTGGCACTCAGTCTACTGAGCCACACCAGCCAGGGGTGCTTTGCCCATTCTTTAATTGGATTTTTTTGTATTAAGCTGTATAAGCTTTTTGTAAATTTTGGATATTAACCCCTTATCAGGTATATCATTGGTGAATACGTTTTCCTATGCCATGGAATTGTTTAGATCAAAAAAGTATGTATATGTATTTGTGCTGTTTGCATGTATCTGTGTGTCTTCTTTGGTCCCCTTCCTTCCTTCCTTTCTTCCTCCTTGTCTCCCTCCCTCCCTACTCCCTTCTCCTCTCCAGTTGAATGCTTAGTAATATTCCTTAATCTTGTGATTAAAAAATATTTGTCAATATATTTCTTGACATTGGTCTCTTTCCTTAGATTTTGCCTAAAATATGATGAGTCCATTTCATTTAAGTATCTGTGATTTGTTTTAGTCTAAGAAAGTTTTTCTTTGGTTATTATTGTTTCCACTCCAATTGCTGTGGTAAAATACCACAATAATTGGCTGTCTCTCAATTCTTTGTCTGTGAACATGTCATCTCTCTTCTTTTGCATTAATAGAGAACATCTTGTTTTTCTTTCATATCACTCATTATATTTTATAAAGCATAAATTTTGCTTTTTATTACCTTTATGCTTGATATATTTATCCCTATTTTGCTAGTTTTTTATTAACATGAACATTTAAAATACAATTTATTTTAATAAATACCACAAATAAAATGAAAGGCATAAAACAACTATTTGGTGGGTGAAAATCCCACTAATATTAAAGGTTTATAAACTTAATTTTCAAAAAACTCTTTCAACTGAAAAAAATATCAACACCTGTACAGGGAAAAACCTAGGTCTCCCTCCTGTGAGTCTCCTGTACTATTTGCATAGAACACTTCACTTCTGACAGTTCTGGCCACCAAATTTGTGGGGGGGAGGTTTCCCTACCAAGTAATGCTCTGCAACACTAGTTGGGTTTCCCACAATTCAACTCAATTGTGACACTACTTGGAGATAGCATCAGATCTTACAGGTGAAGGGTTCAGTCCCACAGGACCGTGCCCCCCGTCAGATACCAATCACAAATCCAGGTTGCTTCGTCTGCTTGTGACCCATCAGCTATAAAATCTGGGCTTCTAACACCTTCTCCTCTGGTTCAATTAATTTATTAGAGGTGCTTACAGAACTCAGGGAAACAGGCTTACTAGTTAGTTGAAAGGTAAAGGATACAGATGAACAGCCAGATGAAGAGACACAGGGGGTGCAGTCTGACAGGGTCCACAGAGCAGGAGCTTTTATCCCTGTGGAGCTGGAGTGGTTCACCCTTCTGGCATGGTTATGTCCACCAGCCTGGGAATTCTCTGAACCTCATACTATTGGGGAGTTTATGGAGGCTTCCTCAGATAGGCATGATCAACCATTAACTCCATTTCCATTCCCTCTCCCTTCTCCGGAGGATATGTGGGCAGAGCTGAAAATTCCAGGTGTCTAACCATGGCTTGGTCTTTCTGGTGACCACCCCCATCCAGGAGCCCACCCAGAGTTGCCTCATTGCAACAAGAGATGCTTGCTTCACTCAGGAATTCACAAGGGTTTTAGCAGCTCTGTGTCAGGGGCTGGGGTCATAGACCAAATATTAGGACAAGAGATGCTGCTAGAGCTCTTATCACTTAGGAAATTACAAAGGTTTCATGAGTTTGTGTCATGAATTTGGAGCAGAGACCAATATATATATTTTTCTGTTATTTTACAATGTCATAAGAGAAAAACCAGTGAAGTAATCAAGAACTATTTATGGAGGATGACAAATAGGCAAATACAGATAAATGCTCAGCCCAATTAGTAAAAATTTTTAACCAACATAATATTTTTAAATATGAAGTTTCAAGATTAAAAAGTAGACACAATGTCGAAGTAGATTTGAGGAAATGGATAATCACAGACAATGCTGATAGGAGAGAGCTTTAATGAACTTCTTGAACTCATTTGTTGAGAAGTGCCAAAAATCTTAAAAAGGAGAAAATTTATTGACTCAGCAATCTTGTGAGAATTTATCTTAAAGAAATAATAAAAAAATTATGAAAATTACAAGGATGCCCCTTCTGATTTAAAATTGGAAAATATAAAAACCTAAATATCTAACAGTATGAAAATCATACATGATAGAATACATACATGATACACTATTATGCATCTTTTAAAAGAATTTTGTTTTAAAAGAGAATTTAACGATGTGGGGAAATATTTATTTTAATGTTAACTGAAAAACAGTGAATGAAAATTGTATATGATCTTCATTAACTAAACCTCCTCTCTCCACACACACAAATTCCATGTATTTACCATTATTACTAGTTAGTTCACCCCATGATCTTTTGCTCACCACCTGTTCTCTTCTGAATTTCTTTTTTGTGGTACACATGGTGTCCTGCAACCTGTGGAGGATTTCTTTCAATAAATAATATTCAGATGTCTTCTTACTCTTATTCAGATTGATGATCTCCTTACCTTGTTTTGCAGTACCTTCTTCCTTAGGTTACACATTTGAGTTTTCTTTACTCAGTCTTGAGATGAGAGATCAGCCTATGATTGATGATTGCCAATAAGTTGCCTTGGGCTCTGTCCTCTCACTACCTGGGTGTGATTTCATTCTCAAATCTACAACTTCCTGGAAGTTTGATGTATCTTCTTGCTCAATTTTTCATGTCTAATTGGCTTTTATCTAGTATAGCTCAGCTGGTCTGACATTTTCTTTTCTTCTCTTGTGCATTCCTCACCCCACACTTCTCTGACACTGTGAACCAATGGAGTCATGAAAATCTACAGTGTCGTGCACCTTGCTCTCAGAGAGCTTCCTGTGTCCATCGAGCTTACAGGACTCAGTGGACCACCACTTGTTCCTGTCCTCTTGTTCTCAATGTTGTTGCTCACTTATTTCTAGTTTAGTCACTATGGGAAGAGAGTTATTGGGGAGAGAAACGAGTAGGGCAGTATTCTAGCTAGCTTGAGAAGCAGCCAGGAGAGAGGGTAGCTGGTTGTAGCCCTTGCGTTTGTAAACCAAAGAAGAGATGGTAGGGAGGAACATGGGCTTTATAGTCCTACATTAGAATTAAGAATGCAGGTATGATCTATGAATTGGTATACCTGATTAGTTTCATTGGCTTTGTAATTATTGCAGATTCTTATCATAGTTTTCTCATGACTCTTCTTTTTTGTTATGTGACTTTTCTCCTTCTGGGAGTGTGTCTCCATAGGTGCTCTGTCATGAAGTTGGAAAAGGTTGCTTCAGGGACCACTTAACAGAATACAATTTTAAGTAGGAAGAAGGAAAAAAGATTTTTTTAATCAATCAATCAATCAATCAATTAATTAATTTTAAAGCCTCACCTAAGGATATGTTTATTGATTTTAGAGAGAGAGGAAGGAAGGAAGAGAGAGAAGCATCCATGTGAGATAGAAACATTGATCAGTTGCCTCGTGTACATGCCCTGACGGAGCAAGGAACCTGCAACCTAGGTATGCGCCCTGTTGGGATCGAACCCTCAATCTTCTGGCGCACGGGACCATGCTCCAACTGAGCCACCCAGCCAGGGCCATATTCTGTGCTTTTAATCATCATGTTAGATACCCAGAAGCCAAATGACTGAACTTTTTATCCTAAAATCTCAAAGTCTGGTACTTTTGAATGTCATTAATTGAAATATAAGTGAAGAAACCTATAGAAATATTACACTGAGAAGAACAATAGATGGAAATGGTTGTTAAATATTTATTTCTACATCTACATGTCAGTCTACAGAGACATTTTAGCAAAAGGACCACAGAGAGAGTACACACACACATAGAAGCATACAACTCTATATGTTACTACTAAAAATGGTACTATCCATGGAACAGACTGACAGCTGTCAGAGGGGAGGGAGATCAGGGGATTGAATGAAAGAAGGCAAAGGAATTAGACAAAAATACATATATCACATAGACACAGACAACAGTGTGGTGATAGCCAGAGGGAGAGGGCAGTGGAGGTGGGCAAAGGGGGATAAATGGGGACAGAAAGAGACTTTGCTTGGGGTGATGGGTCACAATACAGTGTGCAGATGATGTTTCATTGACTTGTACACTTGAAATCTATATGGTTTTGTGAAGCAATGTCACCCCAATAAATTTAATTCAAAAATAAAATAGTAGTATCCTGTAATTATTTCTATAGTTTCTCTTTTTTTTCAAGTATTTTGAAAGTAATTATAATAATATTGCCTTCTTTGGTATAGAGAAATAACACTGCCCTGACTGGTGTGGCTCATTTGGTTGTGCATTGTCCCACAGTGAAAGGTTACCAATTCGATTCCTGGTCAGGGCACATTCCTGGGTTGTGGTCAGATCCCAGTCAGGGTTTGTGTGAGAGGCAGCCGATCAATGTTTCTCTCCTCTTTTTCCCTTTCTTACCCTTTCTTGAAAAACAAATAAATAAAAATCTTAAAAAAATAAAATAAACAAGAAATAACACCAATGGTTTTCTGATACCATACCATTAAGATTTTTTTCCCTGTAGCAATGATAAAGTTGTATTAGCTCATTATTTATTTTTTATACCACTTTCCATAGATCATCAATAGTTTGAATTTGTGAGATGAACACACTTTTGAGTCTAGTTTTTGTCCACAGGAGAGCAAATCATACACTGATGTTGAATTCGTGGCTTCATATCTTCTCAGAAACATTCTCTAATCAAATTAGCTCCTGGGAACAGATTATTTACATCTGGAAAGCAGGCATTATGTAATGTTTCTTCTTCCAACATCTCTTTATATGGACTCCCAATTATCCCCAGGTGGTTAACTCTACATATTATTGTCTGCTGAGTGTAATGACCATGTCTCTTTTGCCAGACTGTGGAATGAGCTGCCCTTCTGGAGAGGACAACTTGAAAGAACTGTACGGATGGGCTTTTAGTGTCTTTGTTGAGCCTGTTTGCATTTTTGAGAATCTCTGAATCTACTACAACATTCTTGGGATGCTTTTCTGAAAAAAAAAATGTGTTGGGATGTTTGTAAAGGCATCGTACAATAAAATAAAAGATGTGGTCTAGGATGCAGTCACGAACAAAATTAACTTTGAAGTGAGAAATTTTTTTTCTCAAAATTTCTACCATTTATATCATGTTTCTTCAAATTTTTTACTTTGACAATCCAAAGAAGTAACAAATATCTGAGAAAAGAAGAAAATGGAAAAATGTCCAAAAATCATCAGCAAATGAATATAGATTAGAAGAAGTTCTGTCTTCATCTGAGAAGAAAATTACAAAGGATTGAAGCCATTTCTCTAAGGTAGGGGTGTCAAACTCATTTTCCCCTGGGGGCTACATCAGCCTTGTGGTTGCCTTCAAAGGGCTGAATGTAATTTCATCTCCATAACAGTTAAGGAGTGGTTACATTGATACAGTCCTAAAATTATTTCGGCCCTTTGAAGGCAACCTCAAGGTTGATGTGGTCCCTGGTGAAAATGAGTTTGACACCCCTGCTTTAAGGTAACTCAGTCAGCAAGTGGGCCGTGGAGAGGAGACTTCAGTGTGATTCTCTCTCTTGTTCCACCAGATCGGAGTTATGTGAAGATCAGGACACTAATACAAGGTGCTGGTGAGAGATATGCCTCATTGTTATTCTTCTCTCATATATAAAGCACATTGTGCCAAATGCCAGAATGACCTAGCATTTGTCTGCTCGGGCTGCCATAACAAAATACCAGAGACGGGATGGCTTCAACAACAGAAACTGATTTTCTCACATTTCTGGAGGTCAGAACTTCCGTACCAAGGACTGGCAGGGTTGGTTTCTGGTGAGCAGTCTCTTTCTTGTTTGCAGACCACCACCTTCTCGTTTTGTCCTCACCTGGTAAAGAGAGAGAGAGTAAGCTCTCTGCTGTCTCTTCTTATAAGGATGCTAATCCTATTAGATTAGGGCCTCACCCTATGACATTATTTAACCTTAATTAGTCAATATTTCCTTAGAGGCTACATTTCCAAATACAGCTATACTAGGGGTCAGGGGTTTAACATATAGATTTTTTTTGGAGGATACAAATATTTAGTGCATAACAGACCTGTGGCATCTTCTAATTATAAAAAGAATAGGAAACACTATAGAAAGTCTTTATCCAAAAAAAAAAAAAAAAAAAAAAAAAAGGGGGCAAGAGAGGTTTGTATAAGCAAAAGAAACTTAGTTTTGGAATGAGAGAGATTTGAATTTGAACCTGTGGCTCCTCTACTTGGTACCTATGTGACTATTGATAAGTTATGTTGTCTTTCTGAGCCTTAGTTTTCTCATTTGTAAAATGGGGATGATAATGCTTCAGGACTGTTGTAAAGCACCTAACACAATATTGTTCATCGGGTTAAGCACTCAGTAAATGAAAGTGGTTATTATTATTATTAGCCCATGGGTTCAGTACAGCCCAAGGACTTCATTTGCCTGGTGCAAGTAAATCTGTCACAAGCAAATATTTCTGAGTCTTTGGCTGTCTTATGATATGAATACTCTTTTAGAAGAAGCTAAGCTATTATGAAATGTATGATTAGGGAAGAAGCAAAGCTATGCATACTTTTTTTTTTTTTTTTTTTTTTTTTAGTAAATGGCTTTCAAAATTATCTTCTTTAACCTTAACAAGATTTTTGACTGCTAACATTTTCTTTTTCTCCACAAATGTTTGAATTTCAAAATATCAGACCACTTTATATCAGTGAAAATTTTCCATTGACTCATCTAGTTCTGGGGGCCCCAAAGGGCAGAATCAGAACCAAGAGATGGGATTTCCCAGGAAGAAGGTTTAATGTCAACTAAAGAAAGAATAGTGGAAGAGTTTGAGCTGTATGAATAAGGAATGAGTTTTCTCATGAGGTGGTGAATTCCTCATCTCTGCTCCAGGACCACTTGGCAGGAACATTGTGGTAGGGTTTCAAGAGAGAAAAAGCAGGAAGCTGCTATATGTGACCTCCAAGATCTCTTCCACCCTGAAATTCTGTGATTACAGAATGTCACTTTCAGGAAGTCTCTCCTTTTAGAAAAGGGTGCACAAGTGGAAATTACCTCAGTGTCTGGCTTATAACTTAGAAAATAGAACTCTGATTGGCCTGTTCAGGCAGCCCTGGAACTTGAAGTTCTTTCAGATTGTGCCTTAGTTCTTAGGGCTGCTCACCATGACTTTGGAGCTAAATATAGTCTAGAAAGTACCATTGTGTATCCGACTGTAGGAACCAGGGCAGCAGACTTGCTTCTTACCTTGGTGTCTAACACTTCATTAGGCTCTGGACATGATCCTTTTGTTAGATGCCAGCACAAGCATTTCATTACATATTCAGGAAATGATGAAGAGATAAATGTTAAAAAGAATGTTTTCCAAGGGAGATATTAATGGAGTGTTAATGCATCTCACTCTCTTCCCAGAGCAGAATCCTCTAGAGAGTTTTGGATTTATGGGAGTGAGGGCTAATTCATGCCAATAGAATCCTTAGCTTCATTTAGCGACAAAGTAAATATGAATGTTAATTAAAATACCTGGGTTAGCACTTCCTTGTAAGCAAAATTCCTTGAAAACTTCTACCTGGAACAAAGCCATATGCTTCCTCAGCCATGGGAACTTAGAGCCAAGGAAATTAATATGTGATTTTCCTAGCTCTGAAGTGCAAGACAATAACAACATTGTGTTCTCCAAGCTGAAGAATTTTAGACAGCAGCATTTTCTTCATGAAGCAGGCTTCAAAGGGGTCTAGTGAAAGAACTTTTGAAAGAGTTTCCGGAGCTCAATCATTTTTTAAAGCTGCTGTGTATTTTAAAGGTTTTAGTAATATGGGCTTCATAAATGCTTTATGTTTAAAAATCAATTTATTCTTTACCCTTTCAATTTGGACACTGTAAATCATAATGTGATTTTGAATATTCTAGCTGCCTAATTAAAATCCAGCAAGGGAAATGTACATACTGGCATATATGTTGTGCCCCCCTTGAAAATTTTGCTTTTAGGTTTTGCATTTATTTCTAATGACAAAAAATTGCTTTAAAGTACAGAGCCTTTTTATTTTGCATTAGTGTTTCAAATGTTTTGAAGATGCCCTAGAGAATCTGAAATACTTCATTATAGGTTTTGATCCATATAAAGATAGAAAACTGCTTGCTCTATCGCCAAATCATCTTCAAAATGACTTTTTATATTTGAAATCACTTGGGGTAGGGGAAAAAGAAAAAGAGAAGCACAGAAAAGTGAGGCTTGTAAAGTAAAATACAAGTCCTTGCATTTCTCTCACTAATTACAAAACATACTTGTTCTCTGTGTCTGGGGCTTGAGATAGGGTTGAATGGAAACCTATGAACTTGATTTTTTGTTCACCATTTGGTATGGGTACAAACTTTTCATCATCAATTTCTCTCCCTCACTCTTGCCTTTCATTCTCTTTTCTTTTTGTTCTTTTAAGACTTGTGGCAGGTGGATATGGGAGCAAAAGATCAGAATCCTTGACATTGTATGATGAGGATGCTGGTGGAAATGTAGAACAGCCTGGTTATATTAATTTATTTTCCAGTCTCCATCATGTTTGTAGGCCTGGAGCAGTGAGGGGCTTCTCTCTCTGTCTCTATATTATTTAGGTTAATGATCCTAAAAGATTAACATGTGATGATTTTAATAATTGCATGCATTGAAAATAAGTAGGTCAATCTTGTTTTAAGTATTCCTGACACCAGGTAAAAAGGTTCAGTATAATAAGCAGTGAAGTGGTGACAAAAAAGATTTTGTTAAAGCTAGGCAGTGGGTCTTTTTTTTAACTGTGACTTCTACTGTTCTCAGAAAAGCAGCCTGAAGCTTGAAAGGCTAATAGGAAACCTTTTCTACATTATAATATAAAAATTTCTGAGCCTGCAAGTTTGCCATTTATCCTAACACCTGCTGGGGCAGGCACCAGGGCTCTGAGCCAGCCTCTGAGTCTGATGGCCTTGTGGTGTGGTGTGGCCCCATTCGCTGCTCTTACAGTGAGGGAGCTCTCCATGTCTGTAATTCCAGTTCTGTTAAATAGGAGAAGTTTTATACATTTTTATGTAGTGCAGGCTAAATGACTTCTGTTTTCAGGTGTAATGTTGGCATTTTAGTGTTTTTAGTACTCTGATAGAACCGTTGGATATTGTCAGGAATCTCTTCACTACAAAAATTGTCCATAAAAATCTTTTACCATGCTTATCAAATATTTTACTTTTATTTATTTATTTATTTTATTATTTTTTAATCAGTATTTTTTCAAATATTTTACTTTTAAACAGACTGATTTTGAAAATGAAGACTATCTTATTCAGACACTATTATACATAGTTGTTGGAATCAATATAATCATACCATAATTTACCCTTTTACTCAGTGTTTAAAAAACCTTGCCCATACTTCTTGCTATGTACTTTATATAATTTACACTGATAGCAAACATGGGGGAGGGATAAATGTGATGGAAATAAATAGACTAATTTTTAAAAGTTAAAAAGAACAAAAATAATAATGAACAGCCTTGAAAGTAGTACAGTATATCCTGTTTGGACATTTAGCAATTGGTCTCTACTTTCAACAGATTAGATAGGAATATCTTTAATATAATCTAGTATCTTTGCATAAAAATTAACTCCATGTTAATTAATTTCATCCATATTTCATATGGGTACATTATGTTTTATTGAAATATTAAATTTCAGGGTAAAATCCAATAGTCACTGTGTAGAGTAGGGTGTTCTCTGGGTGGACCTCTGGTCTGAGAAGCCCCTGAGATTGGATATGAAGTGATACGCATGTGCGAATTTTCTGGGGAAAAGGTTCTCACCTCCAAACACATGCAACATTCAAGAGGATTAATGTAGGGTAGAAGGGATTAGCAAAAACCTGATGGGCTGATGAAATAACTGAGGATTTATTTCCAAGATTGCTGGGATTTAATGACCTGGAGCTCAGTGAGGAAGTGCTTCCTGTGTCAGAGCTCACCTCCTTCAACACGGACCTTCGGAAAAGCCCTTGCAGAAACTTGCACTGCGTAGCTGATGTTAGAGTTAGGAGTTAGGACATTTTACCTTCAATTCTCTTTTCTTCTGAAAAAGATATTTCTAGAAATGTTACAAGCGTATTATTTTACTACATGTTTTACAAATATTTAGAAATTAAACAACCAATATTTTATTTTTCACTGAAAATTTAAGTAACTTGCAAACACTTTTATTTTCTAAAATTGCAATCCTTTATGACATTATTTCAAAGGAATCTTTATACTTCAGAAACACAGAGTTAAAGCTTATTTTATAAACTTCTTAGTGGAAACCTTCTTAATATAAGATATAAAGATTTTTAAATCTTTGAATCCTGAAAGCCCTGTACCTGTGTGTAGTCATCACTGTTTCCGTCTGTGCCAGGCCCAGCTGTAAGGACTCTTCAAGTATCGACTCACTTAATTGTTATCAGAACCCTATGCAGTAGAAAGTACTGTTAGCCCCATTTTACAGATCAGAAAACTAAAGCAAAGGGAGGTTAAATAACTTGTCTGTGTTCTGTGCCCTCTCTTTAATATTTAAATGAGTGAATAAATGAATGGTTAAATTTCACTATCTTGGTTTTTCTTTATATCTAGTCATCAGAGCTGGAGTATTAAAAGTTTGAATGCTTATGCATCTGACTCATAATCTGGCTTCAAAGTCAAGATTATTTTAGAAATCAGCTTTGTATTTTGAGGCCACTTTGGCAGTGTTTACCAAAGGTGTTATGTTATAGTGATTTGTGTGTTTTAACTTGAGATGCACAAGCAATTTATTTACATTTTAATCTTTCTAAATTTTCTGTTCTTTAAATAACTTCTGAGAGCAAGATATTAAATATTCTCACTAAAGTAAATGAAGGCCTTACTCTAATGAGGCATATTCCTATCTGAGCATATTTATGCGTGTAACTATATACTGAGTTAACATTATACCAAAATTGCATCATACTTAATGCATTGCAGCATCTATTTGATGAAAGCCACACTAATTAAAATATGCAAATCTCTTCATAATAGGCTGACTTTACAGTCATTGCTCATGGAAAATCCCTGTTGACTTCAGAGCTGAATCATTTCATCATTAAGTTTTAATTGTTGATTAAATAACAAGAAACATACACAGAACTTTCTAAACTTCTATTAAAAAATAAAGCAACATTCTGATAAACTCTTCTAGTAAATTCCCAAGTGCTCAAACTCTACAGAACACTGCATTAACAAAAACACAACTTCAAAAACTTCAAATCTGGTTCCACAGAAGAGCTGAAAAAAATATTTAGGTGATTTTAACCAATAAGCAGGTGTTTGTTAAGTGCTTTTGTGACTGGTGATTTTAATGAGATTCGTAAAACAAATTGAGATAAATTATTATATATTCACATGGAAGCTACATTTCTTTACCCTGTTATGCAAGGTTTCCATGGGAATTTTATTTCTGAAATTCAAAGAAATCGAAGTGAGGAGCAAATGTTGAGGATCATGAATGCATATCGGAAGTCTCAGATGCCTGCATAGCCAAACAGCGCAGGGCTTTGAAATCAGCAGCTCTTAGAGGAGGTGCCCAGACAGCTGTTGTGTCAGGTGCAGTGGGCGGGGGGGGGGGGGGGGGGAGGGTAGGGGGGTGCAGGGTAAGGACAGTTAAGGCAGGTTGTTGGGAGGCCATTTGTGACTCAATAGAGGATGTGCTGCTTCTGCCAGTTTGGAGGAATCTCAGAGGTGTTGATTTAACAGAGTGGGACACAGGTGGCAAATGTCACCTTGAAGGTCCTTCTCTCATTAGTGGCTAATGATTTGCTATGACTTCAGACTAGGAAGTGAGAATATGGCTCCTGAGTTCTTGTACTTGGTGGTGGATGAAATTCAGAAAAACATTTTAGGACAACTTATACTCTTACCCCTGTTTTAAACGGAAGTCTAATATTGCTTAAATGAGTCTAATATTGCTTAAGTGAGCATAGTGTTACCTGCTTGAATGCTTAATATCCTAGCATCCCATTAAGGCCTATTGTCGCAAGAAAACACTGTGATACAGTATTCCATTTGATTTGAAGGTCAAAAGTTGGGTAGGTATTATAAAATCTACTTTTCAGATGAAGAAACTAAAACAGAGATTTTTGTTTGTTTTTGGCCTCATCCTAGCCAACAAATGCAAGGTGAAATATAAATCTGATCATTTGGTTCCACATTTAGCTCAGTGCTCTTTCTACTCTACTAGGCTCTGTCTAGATGGTAAGCTCTGGTCATTGTTACCTTTCTCTTAACTCCTCAATATTCAGGTGAAAGGGCCATATTATTAAAAAAAAATAACCAAACTTACTGGCCAACAAGTTAATAGACTCTTAGCCAACACTGTTGAGAAAGTTTTTGAGCTATGATTTCCTAGTAGACAGATACTTGACAATTCTCTCTTTTAAGGAATGTTTCAGATATTTGATTTATTCAAACTTCATTTGAATCATTGACATGGAGATGTATACAGGAGGGAACCTAAACTACCAGAATGGTAAAAAGAAACTTATTGAAATAGATAACTGAAATAAGGGGAGCAGTTAAAGTCAGTTCCCCAGAAATTGTAAGTAGCAATCTGTACTAAAGCCTACTAGAATGGATGAGAATATTACTTCTGATTAATTCACTTATACGTTTTAAAGTACAACATTTGAAATACTACTCAATTCTTATAATGTAGGAGCCCCTGACAGTTTAGGCCAGCTTTATCTTCACTGTCTCTGTTCTTTCACATATAGTTAATTTTGATAACAGGCAGTTTATATGGTTATATATAATTTACATAGTTAATCTTGATCACAGGCAGTTTTTCTGTGGCTGGTATGTGCTGTTGAGGCACCCGCACTGAATCACATTGTACGGCAAATCATGTTCTAAAGTTTTAAGTGGTTCAACAGTGTGTTTTTGTTGTGAGCTCTGGTCTATCCTCATCAGCATGGGGCTGGTCAGCTGGGCTGAGTCAATCATGCAGGGAGAATCTGTGTCCTACTAGGCTTGTCACTTCCTGTTAAGTCACAAGATAAACTGGGCCTGGGACTCATCCTGGCTGGCAAGAGTGCCGTACTGAGCAGATGGTGCCCAGTGCATTTGGCCTAAAGGTTCGGCGTCAACATGGAGGAATAGGGTCTGGGGATGGGCGTGAGTTCTGGAGGAAACCTGTGGGAATGAAGTTTTATAGCCTGCTTTGGTCCTGGGCTAAGACAAGATCTTCCACTTAATGTTTTTGGGTATAGATTTTTACCAACAGTCTCCAAGTGCAGTGATGGGTGGGTGGCTCTGTAGGCTACTTGCTGTTCAGGTTTTGTTTACATTATCTTTTTTACCCTTATCATTTTATTCCTCAGTCTCATTCACTCTACAGATGATGAAGTCGAGGCTCTGAGAGAAATGTGTCCAAGTGACACAGCCAGGTGGTGATAGAGGGGGCGTCTGATCTAGGCCACTATGGACTTTTCTGTGTTCCATCTCTTGTCAACACTGAGGAGAATGTTATTTTTCAATTTAGAAACTTGATTTGGTTTGTCTCCATATTTGTTTCTGCTTCGTATACAGATACTCCACCTGTAAGTTTCCTAGGGCTGTTGTAATCAACGATCACAAACTTGGTAACTTAAAACAAAAATTCCTTTTCTCATTGTTCTGGAGGCTAGCAGTCCAAAATCAGGGTGTCATCTGGTTCCTTCTGAGCTCCAGGGAAAAACCTTCCTTGCCTCTTCCAGCTCTCGGTAGCTCCGGGTGTTTTTTGACTTCGGAGAGCATAACTCCTACCTCTTTCTTCATCTTTACATGATCAACTGCCCTTTATTTCTCCTCTTCTGTCTGTGTCTCCTCCTCTTTCTATGGGGACACTTGTCATTGGATTTCGGACCCACCTGGTTAATCCAGGATGATCTCATCTTGAGATCCTTCATTAGTTGCATCTGCAAATACCTTTTTTCTAAACACAGTCTTATTCACAGGTACTGGCTTTAGGACTTGGACATGTCTTTTGGGGGACTATGGTTTAACCCACTGTGCCATTCTTAGGCTATCTTAATTTACATGGCACTGATTACTTTCTTTATAGGAACATTCTCATTTTCATGTTTTTCCATTTTAATCTATGTTTATTGCCCCTTTCTAGTCTCTGTGAGGAATGTTAATTATCAGCACTTTCCCTGGAGCCTCTATTCTGATAAGTTCAAGTCTCCTGTCTAGATTCTGTGTTAATTCTTTGAGATTAGGGACTGTATATTTTATCTTTGTAGCTTCCCTGGGTGGCCCTGGTAGGTGTCTGATAAGTGTTTGTTGAATAGATGAATGACTCTGTGACAATTAGTAGAACCTTTCAAACATTTGTGATCCTATACTATTATTCTCTAATGCAGCAACATATTCAATAGAGGGATTGACTCTTACTGGGAAAGCCATTTGGCATAAACATAATTTAAAATGAGTTATAAAATACTGATACCATCGGCCCCCTAAAGGATATAGGAAAAAACTTACTAGATGCAGCTGGACATCTGTAGGGCTTCACTGGACAGGATTTGACCTGTGTTTTCAGCTTTATCATGGCATTTTGTGTGATCTTAGCTGTATTTATTGAATGGCTACAAGTTCAATAGGTACTGAAGTATTTAATTCTCAGAAAAATTGAGACTAATTATTTGCAAAAAATTTAGTATCTTGGGATAAATAAATAAGTAAAGCCTCCTGTTTTGTGAATACATGGACTGATTGACTTATGTACCAGTAGGGAACTATTTAGTCTTAAAAAAATACGAGAGAAAAAGTCACAGGTTTTAAAGATATAATCACAACTGTGTGTTGTATAGATAACTCTTACTGGAATGCTACATAGTTCACCAGTTGTGTGGTTCAGTTAGACAAGATTCTCCTGAACTTACACTAATATAAACTAGTTAAAGTAGGTTAATAATGATTACTTCAGGGAATATTCTTTGAAGGGTGAAGATTCATTCTCAGCACCCAATTTTCAAATTAAAATATATTAGCTGCATAAAAACCCAGGTTTGGATTTGGTGCGAATTATTTGCTTTGTGATGCTAGAAACTTGGTATCATTTTTGATGACTTTGACCATGAGTTGAAGCCCTTGGATCTTCCACATCCTTTTCTGGCAATAATGCTTAACACTAAAATGATGATGGCGTGGGAATGAACGGTAGGTCTGTGGATTTGCAGTAGAACAATAAGCTTGCTGTTTTAATTGCCTCCTTTGTGCCCATTGGTGAAGGAAGGATTCCTGCCCTAGAGTTATAGGGATGGCTGAACACATGACACCCGACACTGGACAGATGAGATTGATGGCAGCTTATGTGTCACATATTCTCATAGACGGATGAGGAGGACACCACATGTCATGCAGGGCCACAAAGGTAGGCTTCATAGTATTAAGAGGGTAGAGCGCCCCTGCATCCCATAGGAGGATGAAATTCTGTGGGTTGACAGGGAACTGAAACCACTGCTCAGGGATAAGCAGGAACTGTGCCTGTTGCCCTTGATCAAAACGTTGGTTTGGAAAGGGGACTTCACCTGTGGGAGCGGAGTAGCGAGGGGAACCTGTAATTAGGCTATTCCAGTCCCTCCTGGTTTCACCAAATGTAAGGCAACACATAATATTGGGCCTTAATTTTTGCTGTTGTACCACACTTGTTACTTCTGATTCACAGCTTTTAATGTTTAGGGGTATAGAGATGCATTCATTTCGCATAAACATCGGAGACTCAGAAGGTGATGAATTTTTACTTGTAGTCTATAGACAGAATTTAGAAAGTGGCTTAAAGGTTATATTTTGCATGTCCTATTACTTCTCTCAGCATTTAGCTTTTAATCCTTACAAAAGCAGAAAATGTAGCAATACAGAGGATAAAGAATTATAGCTGACAATAATTATATTTTTGAATTTATGGATAATGTATTTTAAACGTACTATACTTATGACACACTTTATAACACAACTGAGTTTTTGCTTTGTGAGAATTTCTGTAATTGAATTTCTTTACATTGGTATTTTGGCAGCTGGAGCTTGCCATTTGGTGGCTCAAAGAAAAGACATGCTGGTAGAGAAGCTAATGGACAAGCTCTTGCTTTTTTTTTTTTTTTTTGAAGATTTTATTTATTTATTTTTAGAGAGAGCAGAAGGGATGAGAAAGAGAGGGAGAGAAACATCAATGTGTGGTTGCCTCTTGCATGCCCCCTACTGGGGACCTGGCCCGCAACCCAGGCCTGTGCCCTGGCTGGGATTTGAACCAGAGGCCATTTGGTTCACAGGCCGGCACTCAATCCACTGAGCCACACCAGCCAGGGCCTTGCTTTATATTTCTTACTAAGAAAGAATGTAACTACATGCTCTCGTATGCAGTAAAATTATATACTTCCTCAATGCAGTTTATTTATACATTTAAAATAATGTTTCCCATAATGTATTAGTTAGATAGAACTCTAACTGAAGGACATTTAATATATATACATATATATAAATCTTACATCTCACCACATGGTTTTTACCATGTTCAATTTCAAGAACTCCAGCAACTTCTGGCAGCATCTTCTTAAGGATCTAGCTTTTCCACATTGAAACCTACTAGATGGAATGTTCACCTACTCTAAGATATTTTAAATGTGTAAGTGTAACATTTTAGGTATTTGCATAATATTTTGGATTTGTAGATTGTTGACCACTCAGTCAGTTTACTGTTTACCCCATCCCATAGCAATCTTTCTGTGATGCAGATTTGATTTATTTTCCTATTCAACTGAGATACAGTGAGTGCTTGACCAGAGGAGGTGTGGCTGGTGGAGGCCCCCAAAATGTTGTATTGCTGCTCTCAGCCTCAGAAGATCCTAGGGTATTGTTTACTCAACTAAATGCATTAAAGAAATTTTCGAATTTTGGCTTCAGAGAGGGATTTTAATGTCCTAATAGAACAAAAAAAGGGTCCAGTCATTAGTTGAGCAGTTTGTGGCAAAGTGGTATAATCAAGATGGATTATAATCAAGATAGATTATGGTCCTGCAGGCAGGAGGCAAGAAGGATCAGATTGTGGTCAGATTTACAGAAAGGTTTAAATCAATTAAATTCATCTTCAACTCTGAACTTAGATATCACTGCCTCAGGGATGCCTGTTCTGCCCCTACTCCCACCCCAACTGCCGTATTCTTCCTCTATTCTATCACATTTTATTCTATTTGCTTGCTTAAATATGTTTCCCCTGCTAGACAATGAACTGTACGAAGGCAAAGACCATGATTGTATAGTTTACTGTTTTGTCCTTACTCCATATCACAGTGCCTTGCACATAAATGTTGCTGAACAGTGGATGGAGAGAGAAGCAAAGGGAGGCTTAAGTACCAGAGAATGTTGTCAATGAGGTCAGTAAGCAAATGGCTCCTGCGGAGTCTCAGGCTTGTGGAGCTGGTGGTTCAGGTGAAGGCCATATTAGGCTTCAAAATGCCTGGAGCTATTATGTCAGGCCCTAATCCTTTGAGGGGAAACTATTTTATTTTCATGACCTCTACATAATCACCTTTTTGTTATTTATCCTCTTAGCACTTTACAAGTATGCAACACGGTGTCATTAACTATCATTGCCATGCTGTACATCGGATCCCCAGAAATTACTCATCTTGCATGACTTAAACTTTGTACACTTCGACCACCATTGTCCCATTTCCCCTTCCCCTCAGCCCCTGGAAACAGCAACAGTTCTCACCGGTTACCAGTGAATTGCATAGCCTGCACGGAACTGTAGTAATTTCAGCGCTCCGAGTGAACTAAACAAAAGAGCATGTGAAAGCCGTTTATCACAGAATCTCTTTAGAAGGAACTGCTATGGATTTCCTGTTTCAAGAACTACGCTTTTTAGCATATAAACAAAATTTTATCTGTAATCGTCATCTTTCCTATTAGGGAATTGTCTCCTGTCCCTAATAAATAAAATATCTGGAAAAATATATAGGATACTTTTAAATTATTTTCTTACTTAATTATTCCCTATGGAAAGTAAAGTATTAATTCATATTTATTTCCTTTTGAACTAAAGTTTATGCCTAGAAATTCCAAATCATTGATTTAATATTTATTGATTTGTATAATTAATACAGAGGTTAATTCATCTATTATATAAATTAATTGTATGAATGAATATATGAAATAACATAGTTTTCAAATAAGTTAGAGTTTTAAATATTGAATCACTGTATTTTTTGGACCATAAGATGCACATATGTTTTAGAGGAGGAAAATAGGAAAAAAAAATTTGAAGCAAAAAATGTGGTAAAATATTTAATAACATAATGTTTCACCAATGTAAATGTAAACAGAATTCAACAGCAGCATTAATAACCATTATTCCTCCCAAATTTGGGGTGGGTATGTCTTGTAGCCCCCAAAATATGGTATATAACTCTTGTGGTTAATTAGACAATACCAATATAATGATAGGTTGCAAAGAGATATGATGTGTAATAAGAAAATATAAAATGTTTTGATTTGTCTCTTTTGTTCCTTTTCCTTTTGGGAATAAAGACAAATATTTGTATGACTTCAGGTAAATTTTAATATATTAATCCAAATAAATTACTTGAAGGAAAGGTATACTTCATTATACTATGATGGAGATGTTATTATATAGATTAATTTGTACTAATTAGTCTCAATTAAAATCTTTAGAGCTATGATGGAGTTTGATGAACTTAGCCAAATGGTTCGACTCAGTCTAAATATGCATTTAGAAAACTCATTCATTCAGCTGTCATGGAACACTTGCATCAAGTATCAGAGAGGCGATGAATAGATTGGTATAGATGAGATACAGATATATATGTACACGCATGAAGATAACAAAGACTAGGTCTTTGCCCCCAGAGAGTATGAGGGCTGCAGTCAGCAAAGGAGGCAGGAACACAGACCAACATGAGCGTCCTAACAGCGGTGAACGCATTGCCGTGACAGACTCGCCAGCCACTCCTGGCTACATTTAGAGAAGGCTGGGTTGTAAAGGCTCTCGGGCAGGAATGAAAGGGAAGAAAATTGTAAGCAAAGTAAATGGTGTGTACAGGACAGGATTCACTGAGGACCACACGGGGGAAAGGCGAGGTGTTGCATTTGGCTGGACACGGAGTGGATGGAGTGGGTCATGGCTGAGGCTGGAGTGGTAGCTCGGGAATAGATTTGTATAAGGACGTCATTGCCAAGTTAAAGAATTAACATGTAGAGAGTGGGGAGTGTGCGGAGGCTTCTAAACAGGAGGACGACATGATCAGATTTTTAGCGAGGTAATTTGGTGCGGAGGAGGGAGGAGGTGGGCTAGGAGACTGGAGACGCATGCGGTGGTGCGGGGAGGCCGGTACGCTTTACGTGGGGACGGACGGACGGACGGAGGAGGGCAAACTGGGGCGTTCCAGTGCATTCTCATCAAGGGATTGCAAAGAGATTTTAAAGAAATTCAGTTAAAAATATTTTATTCTCTCTAGGTGGTTAATATTTTGTTTGTTTTATAAGTTTGTGATACTTTCTAAGTCAAATTTTGTAGTGTCAATAGTCTGAGTCACAGCTTGGTTTAGTTTTGTCTGACTCCAGATTAAACTTTTGGCGCAGCACTGAACGCATCCCTGCCAGGAGACTCTAACGTGATATATGATGGCTCTGGGGAGTCATACATGTCAACAGGACCTTAATAAAGATATACCATAAATAATAATATAAAGTTGTGAATTTTTTACGACTGAGCATTGTTTATGTGTATGTTTGCATGTAAAATGCATGCAGTGAAGTGCATTGGCATGATATAATCATTACCTTTTCCTGTATGTAAGTAAAAGAAAAAAATATAACTTATGGAGAAGCTACAAGGCAGAAGAAATATGGTGCATTTCCAAAGTGAACTAGCAAAACCTCCCACTCTGTTGCTGGTACTTGCTTTTCATCTTTGAAATTTGTTTGGTAGTATTTCTTCAGTCTGTGATGATGAGGTTGCGGTAGTAAATTGACTTAAAATCTTCAGCAGAATAGAAAGTAAGTATGTAGATGGAGCGTTCATAGGGAAATCACTGAAATTTCACATATCTTGAAAACAGTCCTAGCCAAGGGACCATTCTAATTCATTTAATTTTTCATGAGGATGTAGAGCCTCCTTCAGAAGAAACAATGACTGAGGTTTTGGTCTGGGGTTTGTATCATGACTCTATTATTAAATATGGACTTAATTACGTAAAAAAAGAAGAAACAATGAGCTATTATGGTAGAGTTGTATTCTCAATTCTAAGTTCATTATTCTTTCTTAGGATCCTCTGAAACGGTACCCTAAAAGCTAAACTAGTTACTGTTACCCATTCTCTCTCTCTGCCCAAACTTACTGCATTAATGAATTAAGGATACAATTTGAATGGAGGACAAACTGAACAACTTTGTCTAAATTGTTTCTCTAATTCCAGAAATCATTCATCAGCCTTCCACCCTCATCACTGCTAAGTTGCTATGTCACTATAGATGATCTCCTTCTGTTATTTGTTCTGTAACACCTGCAACTTCTTTTCTTTTACTTTTATTGTTCAATGATGGTCGCTTCTACTAGACTATCAGAGACTGCCTCCATT
The DNA here is from genome assembly GCA_039655065.1 of Glossophaga mutica. Taxonomy (NCBI): domain Eukaryota; kingdom Metazoa; phylum Chordata; class Mammalia; order Chiroptera; family Phyllostomidae; genus Glossophaga; species Glossophaga mutica. The sequence continues at coordinate 146,403,891 of CM077303.1, read as the reverse complement.
GCGTTGATGGGTATATCCAGAGATTAACACAGTGACCAGCCCCAAGCTAATGCACATTAAATATGTCTCAAAAGAAAGGGAGGGGGGAGTTGGAAGGGAGAGAGAAAAGAGGGGAAGCTAGTCTTTGAGAATACAGAATGGGGTAAAATCTCATCAATTCAGTTAAGGTGGCAAATGTAATACTGGCATTTCTTAAAATGCAAAAAACATCCTAATGAAACATTTTAAGAACAATGGCTGTCACAATATATATTTATTTTTCTTGAATATTCTCAAACTTGCTCTTCATCGATTCAGTAAGCCATAGACAGAAAGGCTTTATTTTGTAGGTAAAATCAGTGATTGAAAATATAGAGGAGTTACGGGCATAACTCAGAAAGAACTTGGCTCCATTCTTGATGTGTCCCTTGCCTCGCTTTGCAGCCATATATTGCCTTGGATTTGCACACATGTTACCCTGAATGGGACTCCTGAGAGGGAAAGATGAGTTTTATAAAATGTACTTCTGGTTCAATTTCAAGGATTATTTAAACCTACTTAAGATGTTATACAAATTCCTATAGGGTTTTTCTTCCCCTTACAAACTTGTCTAACAAGGCAGAATTCTCATTTTCCTTCCATTTTATGAAATTTAAGAGGAAAGTATGTGTTAAAGAATTATGAACAAAAACTTCATTGAGCATATCTACCTTCTAAAAATTTGATTAGTTTTCTAATTTCAGAGGCACATTATTTACATGATATTTTTCTATCACTTACAAACAACTTTCTTATAGTAGGTTTTGCAGTCACTAAGTAGAAGAAAACTGTCAGATATAGCAGATTCAGTAGAAATTTCTCATATCACTTAGGATTAAAAAAAACAATTCAGACTTGTTTAAAAAGCCATTAGTCACAAGCTACAATTTGCATATTCAGTTCACATTCAGTGAGTGCATCATTTGGCATAAGCAATAGCAAAGTGCAACGATTTAGAATCTTAATAAGACTTGTGCTCTCACAGCACCAGAAACTCTTTTTGTTGGAAATATGTTCCCTGTAACTATGAATTGACATTGCTCAGTAGAGTGCAAAGCCCGATTCACAAATATTTTGGTGGCTAGGCCTGAGGAAGAAATAGCACCTGTTCCAACTCTGCATGCAGAACCCAAATAAACAGCAGCCACTGCACTACTAGAAGATGGCTTAATTGTTTTTATTTATGAACCAAAAGTAATCGGGAAGCTTAAAATTCTACACACCAGATTTGTTGGAAAGCTGATTCATTTGAATTCCCAGCCAAAAAGAAAGCAGGAAAATGACACTTATTAGGTTGAGGACATGAAGGGAAAGAGGAAAAGTGACAGAATAATAGTTAGATTGGCAGAGAGGAGCTAATGAGTCCCAGCTGTATTTAAAAGACAGCTTTAAGGATTTTTTTAAGCATAAGAAGTAATGGAAGGAAGGAGATTGGAATAATTGACCTAACAGACACACCAAATGAAATACATTCGTTGTTCAGCGGGGAATCTGGAATACGCTACTGAATACCTTGAGCTCATCTTATAAATTGTAACTAAAAATACACACATCACACACGCACAGGTGTCTCATACTGATATGGGTTGCACTGATTGGACATTCAGGTGCTATAGGTAGGACCCTTCTTGAATAGAACACTTGAACTAATTTCACTCTTTGTATAAACTTTCAAAAAAGTGAAAATGGAAAGCTAACCTAAAAAATGTCTACTTTGTAAAGCAAGGGCTCAATAAACCAGAAATTTTAATGTGGAAGTTCCAGGTGCTTTCTGATACTGAAGATGCATGATCTCATGAAGCATTATGTTGAACGCCGGTCTATGTTTGTGCCAGTTCTCTTCTGGAAACAAACTCTATGTTAACATGCTATTTATATTACACTGAATTTACTTATAAAGTTCTGAATGTCCTGTAAATAGCATGAGCTTAATGTGAACTGTAATTTTTCTCACTAGTTCACATCATCGTGACTACTAATTTTAGTTATTTTCTAACAATGTAGAGTGCCCTCAATTCCCTTTAAAGATCTTTACAATTTACATATATACACTATCTGTAATTTTTCTCTACTCTTTTGGTTTCTTTTTTCATGTCGATGGTCGGAAAATATTAGAGACGACCCCGATAACTGATTTTGGGTCGTCACTGCTGTGAGATACAGTTGAGAGGTGTTTTCTTCTTCTGTCTAGTGTATAGGGACTTTGTAGACCACTTCACCTATTCTGCTTGAAAATTAGAAAGCTTCATTTCAAAAATTGAAAAATTGCCTTTTCATGTTTATTAACTATTGAAGTTAAAGCCTAAACTTAAGATAATGTATATACTTGAAAATTTTTTTTGTTACCTCAGAGAATATACAATATTATTCTCTGAGCAGATGGTGTTACGTGGTGGTCGTCATATCAACATACCATCTACATGTTGTTTTTCCATTTGGAGGTCATGTCTTTTGTAGCAAACATTTGAAACATGGCTCTCTGAGTTCAGGTATGGTGTCTGAAACCACAGAATGACGTGGAGCTAGATGGGTCAGAGATCGTATTTCTCTGAGCTATCCAGCCAGGCTTTGTAATAAGCAAATTATTAACAAACAGGAAGATGAAGGTATGTCAAGCTACCTGTAATTATGATTATTCAGATAAAAAGTGGGCTGAAAGTTTCATATTGCTAATTAATATCGTAGATCAAATTGTTGTGGAAATGCTTAAATATTTTATAGAGCAAAAAGTATCCTTCAACTTAGAACCATTCAGAGAAACATCCGATTTGCATAATTTTATTTAGTCTTGTCCATTCATTAAAAGATGAACCCTAAAGACCTGTTGAATAGTAAATAAATGAGGTGAATAATCCTGTCATGTAAATGATTAAATAAATGTTGTCATTCTAGTTTAAATTATGAATTTGAAATTGCATTGCTCTTGTCAGGATAGGCTCACTGTTTTAACCAGCAATTCCCCCAAATCCAGTCTCTTACCATAAAAAAAAGTGTATTTCTTGTTGCGGTCACACCCAGTGTGGAGATAGAGGGGTGGGTGAAGGGGTTCTCTCTGCTCAGCGCATTCATTCGTGGATCCAGGGTCCTTTTGTTGAGTTTCTGGCTAACATCCCACAGGGCCTTGTCTTCCTTTCTTATTAACAATGGATAAGGAACGAGAAAAATCACAGAGGGTTTGCATAGAGGGCTGAAAGCTGCCCAGGTTACTTCTGCCCACATTCCATCGTGTGCCCAAGAAAAAAGGAAACCGTTTAGTGAATACATAGCATTCCCTTCCAGAAACATTTCCTGAGAAAACATTTTGTATTTCATAATTTTCACTCATTAAAACCGAGCCATGCCACTTGTAATCTATATTACTTAGATTTTACTACTTGGATTAGGTAATTACTTAGCAGAAGTGTTGAAGCAATTTGCAATTCTATGATCATCAACATAGACCAGTTTCACATGGGCTCTAAGCTGAAGGGTCAGGAAATCCCCATGAATTATTTATTTTACTTCTATAATTAGAAATGACTCTGGTGTATTGCAATAGATCAGAACCAGAAACTGGCAGGATTTGATGAGCAGAGACACAGGTGGCTTCTCATAATGAACCCGATATGAGGAATTTGGAACAGTTTAAGAGCTGAGCTGGCGTCCAGGTGTTCTTGTTCCCAAAGTCAGACTTAGTTACCTGCCAAAGAAATAAAGCCTCATTCATCAGAAAACACCTTTAGCTATTTATGCTGTTCAGGCTTTCAAGGCTCCTGTGCAACACTTGTAGCAGAATTTCCTGCTGAGGGGAAATGGTTGATCTTCTGCAATTAGTCTGCTTCAATTTCCCCGTTGCTTCTTTTCTGTGTGTTGCTAGCCCACCTCTCTTTCACTTTCAGTTCCTTCATACCCCATCTTGCATATCCTCTCATCATATAAAACAAAAACTCTGGAGAATTGATTGCTACATGGTGGCAGCAAAGGCCACAGTCCCTGGTGGAAACAATTTTAGGCTGATGAACTGGCCACTTAAAGTCTGCCACCAACTTAATAACATTGTACACATCTCTAAACCTACTCTCAAATCCAAACAGCTAAGTACTGGGCTGCATTTCATTTACTAAGTAGAATAGCTTTTGTCTTAGCCAGGGATGCCCAGGAAACAGAGCCTGGGTGAGAAACTTACATGCCAGCACTTTCCTGGGAAGCACAAACCCTAGGAAGCAGGAGTGAGGGGAAAAGAGGAGAACTTCCAGCGAAGATGGAAGTGTAGGTAGACACACTGTGTCTCTTCATACAACCAAAGCAAGAACAGCAAATTTAAAAACAAAAAACAACCAGAACTGATAGAAAATCAAACTGTATGGAAGTCTGACAACCAAGGAGTTAAAGAAGAAACATTCATTCAGACTGGTAGGAGGGGCAGAGATGGGCAGCTGGGTGGAGAGGGCTTGCAACAAGGGAATGGCTGGTGGACCTGGCGAGAGGGTGGCTTGCAGACCAGGTGGTTGCATATCCACATGCAGATAAACCAGGAGGAACACCTGGGGAGCAAGACAGACCTCGCAACTCAGGGTCCCAGAGTGGGGAAATAAAGCCTCAAACCTCTGACTGAAAACACCTGTGGGGGTTGAGATGGCAGGAGAAACTCCTAGCCTCACAGGAGAGTTTGTTGGAGAGAGCCACAGGCTCCTAGAATGTACGCAAACCCACCCACCGAGGAATCAGCACCAGAAGGGACCAACTTGATTGTGGGTAGTGAGGGAAGTGACTGAAAACTGGCAGTGAGTGGAGCAAGTGCCATTGTTTCCTCTTGGACCCCTCCCCCACATACAGTGTCACAACGCAGCGATGTGAGCTGCCCTACCCTGGTGCATGCCTAAGGCTCTGCCCCTTACTACGAAATAGGCTCGGTGAGACCAAAAAAAAAAAAAAAAGGCCCAAATGAAAGAACAGTTCCAAACTCCAGAAAAAATGCAACTAAGCGACAGAGAGATAGCCAACCCATCGCTGGCACAGTTCAAAACACTGGTTATCAGGATGCTTCAGGAACTCACTAGGTACTTCAACAGCAGAAAAAAGACCCAGGCAGAAACAAGAATTTTAAAAAATGAGGAGAGGCTTAGGAACCTCTAGGACATCTTTAAAAGTTCCAGCATCCGAATCATAGGGGTGCCAGAAGGAGAAGAGAAAGAGCAAGAAATTGAAAACTTATTTGAACAAATAATGAAGGAGAATTTCCCCAGTCTGGCAAAGGAAATAGACTTTCAGGAAGTCCGGGAAGCTCAGAGAGCCCCAAACAACTTGGACCAAGGAAGCACACACCAAGGCACATCATAATTAAGTTACCCAAGATTAAAGGTAAGGAGAGAATCTTAAAAGCAGCAAGAAAAAAGGAGGAGTTTCCTACAAAGAAGTTCCCATAAGAGTGTCAGCTGATTTCTCAAAAGAAACCTTACAGGCAGGAAGGGGCTGGAAAGAAGTATTCCAAGTCATGAAAGGCAAGGCCCTACATTCAAGATTACTCTATCCAGCAAAGCTATTATTTAGAATGGAAGGGCAGATAAAGTGCTTCCCAGATATGGTTAAGTTAAAGGAGTTCATCATCACCCAGCCCTTATTATATGAAATGTTAAAGGGACTTATCTTAGAAAAAGAAGATTAAAAATGTGAACACTAAAATGACAACAAACTCACAGCTATTAACAACCAAATCTAAAACAAAACAAAACAAAACCTAAAAACAAATTAAGCAAACCACTAGAACAGGAATAGAATCACAGAAATGGAGATTACCTGGGTGGTTATCAGCGGGGGAGTGGGGGGGGGGGAAGGTACAGAGAATACGTAGCATAAAAGGTAGGTAGAAAATAGACAGGGGAGGTTAAGAATAGTATAGGAAATGTAGAAGCCAAAGAACTTATAGGTACGACCCATGGACATGAACTAAAGGGGGGGAATGCAGGTGGGAGGGGTGTGTGTAGGGTGGAGAGGAATAAAGGGGGGGAAATGGGATAACTGTAATAGCGTAATCAATAAAATATATTTTTAAAAAAGGAGCAAGGCGGGGAGAGTGGAAGATAGGTGTGAGTAAATACAACATGGTCCACTTCCAACATGGCTACAGATTTCTAACACTCTCCCCAAAGGTTGCTCAGTTTCCTAGGACATCATCAGAGATGACATATGAACTACTTCATGTCAGAATAGTCTCTCAGGGAGAGGAAAAGAGAAGAATTTACTGACTGTCTCACTCCTGTTAAAATTAGTTAAAATTCCTTTGAGTCAAAATTCACCTCCCGCCTATGCCAGAGAGGAGGGCATTAATGCCTTTGCCCTTACAGTTTGTGTTGCCTGCATCTCCCAGCAGCTGCTAGGCTTCCAGTTCCCCACAGTCTAGTCCAGCCAATGTCTCAGACGATGCCTCCTTGCGGGGCATCGGCTGCTGTAGTAGTGGTCTGGCTCCAAGACCTCAGGAACTGCTGCTGCTGAGGCTGCTCTGCCAGAAAGCAATGTCTTAATAGGGGTGAGGAAGGGCACATAAACTGAGTCCAGTGACTTTGATTCTTTCCGTCTAATTCCTTTTAGCCATAGCCATTCTGATTTCTACACTAGTCCAACTCATTTTAAAGTGGTCTCCTTTAATTGGATTGCAGTGAGGAATGACTCCAGACATTCCTCACTGCAATCCAAATGCTTAGTGCATTGTGTTTACATTTTGTAAATGTAAATACAATTTTACATTTACAAGAGAGACAAACAAAAGTCAAGTAAACTAATAAATGTGATAATTTCAGGAGCAATAGTTCTGTGTCGGAAACAAACCAGAGAAATATATAGTAATTGCAGGAGTTCCAAGAATACATACAGCTTGGCACTTAGTGGGCAAAAACTATGTGTTTCCCTGAAGATTGGAAACAAGGCAGGGTCACCTCTTTCACCTCTCGTATTCAACACAGTACTGGAAGTCCTAGCCACAGATTCAGACAGGAAGAAATAAAAGGCATCCAAATTGGAAAGGAAGAAGTAAAACTGTCATTATTTGCAGATGACATGATACTGTGTATAGTGAATCCTAAAGATTCCACCAAAAACTACTAGAACTGGTGAATGAATTCAGTAAATTAGCAGGATACAAAATAAATATCCAGAAATCAGCTGCATTTTTATACCTTAATAATGACCAATCAGAAGGGAAACTAAGAAAACAGCTCCGCTCACAATTGCCTCAAAAAGAATAAAATACCTAGGCATAAATTTAACCAAGCATGTAAAAAACCCATACTCACATAATTATAAAACACTGAAGGAAGAAATTGAAGGAGATACAAATAAGTGGAAACATACACACTGTGTTCATGGATTGAAAGAATTAACGTTACCCAAAGCAATCTATACATTCAACACAATTCCTATCAAGACACAAATGGCATATTTTACAGAACTAGAACAAATAATCCAAAAATTTATATGGAACCACAAAAGATCCCAAATAGCCACAGCAATCTTTAGAAAGAAGAACAATGTTGGAGGAATCACACTACCTGATATCAAACTACACTACAAGGCCATAGTAGTCAAAACAGCTGGCCTAACAACAAACATATAGATCAGTGATTTTTCAAGTGGTATGCCACAGAATTTTTAAAACGTGCAGCCTGATTTTTTAGTCAGGGGCACTGACCTCTTTTCTCTTAGATTGTCAAATAAAAAAATGACAACAGCCAGTACAACAATAGCTGTCCAGTGTGAGTCAATCAAAATGATAACCAGTTTTTGTCAGATCAGCAAACAATATATTTTTTGTGTGCCACAGAATTTTAGTAATTAATTTATGTTTGGCTTTAGATGAAAAAGGTTGAAAATTACTGGTATAGATCAATGAAATAGAATAGAGTGCTCATAAATAAACTTGTGCCTTTATGTTCAATTAATATTTGACAAAGAGCCAAAAACATACATGGTTTTGGGAAAACTGGACAAATATGTGCAAAAAAAAAAAAAAAAAAGAAAGAAAGAAACTAGATCACCTTCTTAAACCATACACAAGAGTAGGCTCAAAATGGATTAAAGACTTAAATGTCAGACTTGAAACCATAAAAATTCTAGAATAAAACAGGCAGTTAAATCTCAGACATTTCTTATAGCAATATGTTTTCTAATATATCTCCTTGGTCAAGGGAAATAAGAGAAAAAATAAACAAATGAGACAACATCAAACTAAAAAGCTTTTGCACAGCAAAAGGGAACCATCAACAAATGACAAGACAATGCCCTGAATGGGAGAACATATAAGGGGGGACCCAAAGAAAACTGAAATTAACTTCTGGAGGGTGGGCCCCTTGTAGTAGAGGCTTTCCCCACTAGGTAAGTGTTCTAGGAACTAATGTGTATCAGTGTACCAGCTGGCATTGTTGTGAGAGGCTGTATTAGGCTTCAGTGAATTTGTTTTTGAAGGCTCTTTCAACACATTTGCCTGTTTCATCATGGGTGATTTACAAGTGCACCTGCCCACTCTGTGCTGAGTGTTCAGAAGTTTTTGATCAAAAACAGCATGTCCCATGTGCTCCACCCTCCCTATTCACCTGATGTTGCACTGAGCGACGTTTTTTGTTTCCCTGGATGAAAAAGTCTTCAAAGGGTACTATTTTGCTGATGTGGAAGAGGGGAAACAAAACAAAACAAAAAATGGCAGAAGCACTGAAAGGTTTCAAAATCAACAAGTTCAAAAACTGTTTTGAGCAGTGGAAAAAACATCTTGATATGTGTATTGCATCAAATGGAGATCACTATGAAGGTGACTGAAGTTTAAAGGTTAAGAATAAATACACAATTTTTAATAAATTCCATTTTTTGGTTCCCCTTGTATTCACTAATAATACATCTTATAAGGGGTTGAAATCTAAAATTTGTAAAGAACTTATAAAACTCAACAACAAAAAATTTTAATTAAAAAATGGGCTAAGGACCTGAATAGACACTTCTCCAAAGAGGACAGATAGATGGCCAATAGACTAATGAGAAGATGCTCATCATCACTAATCAGCTGAGAAATGCGAATTAAAACCACAATGAGATACCATCTCACACCTGTCAGAATGGCCGTCATGAATGAATCAACAAACAGGTATTGATGAGGATGTGGAGAAAAGGGAACTCTCTTGCCTTCTTGATGGGAATGCAGACTGGTGCAATCACTGTGGAAAGCAGTATGGAGTTACCTAAAAAATAAAAAATGTTCCCTCGCTTGGTAGCTCAGTTGGTTAGAGAATTGTCCTGATATGCCAAGGTTGCAGGTTAGATCCCTGGTTAGGGCACATACAAGTGTCAACCAATGAATGAATAAGTGGAACAACAAATCAAAGTGTCTCTCTCTCCCCCCCACCCCCACCCTCTCTTCCTTCCCCTGCTTTCTCTCTTCCTTCTTTCCTCTCTCTCTAAAATCAATAAACAAAATTTTTTTTAACAATTAAAAATGGCTCCTCTACCTTATGACTCAGTGATTCTACTTCTGACAATATATCAGAAGAAATTTAAAACACTAATTTGAAAGAATATGTGCACCCCTATGTTCATTGCAGTGTTATTTGCAATAGCCAAGATTCGGGAGAAGCACAAGTGCCCATCAGTAGATGAATGGATTAAAAAAAAAGATACATTTACACAATGGAGTACTACTTATCTGTAAAGAAGGTGAAATCTTAACCTTTTGTGATAGCATAGATGGACCTGGAGAATATTATGCTAAGTAAAATAAGCCAGTTAGAGAAAGACAAATACCATATGATTTCACTCATATGTGGAATGTAATGAACAAGTAAACTAACAAACGAATACAAGAATGTAAATGAGAGTTCTATAAATGAACTCCAAATCTTTTCCATATTCAGTATATGAAAATATTAATGTATTAATAGCAACTAAAATATTGTATTTGTTTTTCAGAATTGTTTAAGGAAATAAACCATAACTTCTAAAACTTAAGTGTGGAAAAGAAATATTGTATTATATAAACCAAGAAAATTTTTGGCTTTCCAAATTTAGAGTGTAGCAGGAAAAGTATTATGTCTAGATGAAAATGTAAATTCCCTCATCTCTTGCTTCAAAATTGAGATTCAGTGTCAAGAGTTCAGTAAGTGATTATTTAAACAATTCATGCTGGTAATTCTATAATAGGTATAATATAGTACTACTTGATGTAGATATTTAGGAGTAAAAAAATAATTGATTTACTATATTATAAGGCAAGTCAGTTACAAGAGCTAATTTGCTCTGTCAAGTAGAACAATATTGGCACTGTGGGTATTCTTTGTTTCAGAGGGCTGTCCTATGATGGTAGGATGTTAGCAGAATCCTTGGCCTTCACCCAGCAGATGCCAGTAGAACTCTCTAGTCCTGAGTATCACTGTTTCTAGAGATTTTCAAATGTACCTGGGGTCAAGATTGCCCTTGGTTGAGAACCACTGAACCAGAACATGATCAAGTTGAAGTTCATGTAAAGAAGTTGAAATATGTAAAATATTATAGATATTTCTTGTTGTATAAAATTTCCAGAGTCTAGCAATATTTAAATTTATAAGAGAAAAAGGTATATTTTAATGAAAGGTAATACAACAATTATAGAATATGCAAGATGGTGGAGAGATTTGGGGGTGTGCTTATTTAAAACTTCACTTTTTGAGTTTGAAAAACAGTGAGTGAATCTTAATGAGAATTTTTAGTTCCTTCTTCACTTACAGGTCAGGTCAACAGGTCACTGGTTGTCCTTTGGGGTCAGTAGTTGGGTCACACAGCTCTTCCTGCTGACCTCCAGCTCACTGATTCTCTGTTGGACCCACAATAAACCACTCCTTTAGCAAATGTGCTAAATTGTGCAGATGGATGGAGGCTGGTCATGAGACCTTTTAGGTGGTAGTGGCTTATCCATGATAAGGCCAATCTTAGATGTAAAAATATTATGTAAAAATCTCCTCTGCTTTTCTTTATCTTCAATTTAAAGAGAGTTTGGCTTCTATATATTAAAATTGAATCATATAAAGTTGTAATAATATTTATTATTTTGGGTTAATTATGGCCAATTTCCAAGACAATGGAAATTATCTTTCTCCTAACAGTTTCCTCTGTTTATAAACGTATCTTAAAATTTGTGTTTGACTTCATTTTGCTAATTCAAACATTACTAAAATTGAACCAAAGAGATTTTTCTTCTCTTCAACTTTAATATATGCTCAATTTTTCTGGAGCTCTGATATGAGCAGTGGCATTATATTTTTCTTAGACCTTTACTATTCATGGATACATCTTGATTATAAGTAAAGCCAAAGAGATATCAATTTTTATAATAGAACATAAATTAGAAAAAAGCAACATGGTTTGTGATACTTGTGTTTAAACCGTAGTCATGGTTTTATTACACCATTCCTAGTTAAGCATGATGCCTTTTATAGTTTTTCTATTTACAGATTCTACGAGAAATTGGTTAGGTTTTTATAACCAGCTTCTCTTAGAATATATAAAGTAACAATATTTGGTAATTAAGTTAAATTTTTCTTACTTTACACTTTAACCTCTTTGAAAATGCATAATTTTACACTTTTTTTGGTTTATATTTTGGTAATTAATTTTATTTCCTACCTTGCTATCAGTCTCTGTTCTGATTGCCTTATTAATTTATGAGATTATTCTGTGTTTTAGATGCCTATAAGCCTACTTACTTGCATATATATATATATATATATATATATATAATATATGTATATGTACAAAATCTTAGCTAAGGACATTTCCTTCATTGTGTTTAGAGAGAGAGCAAGGGAAAGAGAGAATATTAATGTGAGAGAGAAGCATTCATTGATTGCCTCCCTTTTGCGTCTGGACTGGGGACTGGCAGTCAGACGAGGGGTCGAACCTGCAACCTAGATATGTGCTCTGCCTGGGAATCAAACCTGCAGCCTGCAACCGACTGAGCCACACTGGCCAGGGCATCACTTACATGTTTTTGACCATTTTAATTAGATCATGAATATTTCTTCTGTGCCTGATGAAACTTCTCCACTCCACTCCTCCATTTCCAAAGTGGTAGGAACCATCCCCAATATTGATAAGATACCAAACCCGCTGTCATTCTCACCCCAAATCCAGAACCCTGTCTTTCAAGGTTAGAATACTTAAGAGTGGGGCCTTTTGCTGATTGCTGTCTTCACAATTAGCGCTTTCCATAGTTTTTTCTCTTTGAATCATCTATTCTGTACTGCATGTCCTGCTTCATACTACCCAGTTACTAATGTGTTAGCCAATATAGTTATTCGGGAGAAAGCCTGAGAGGAAGCACCAGTGCAGTGGAGGCATAGACCTAGTAAAGGAGGATAGGATGCTGCTGAGGGCAAGAGGAGTCTCTCCATCTTGCATTCTCTTGCAGGTGTCTGTTACAAAGAGTGAGAACTGACTCGTATAATGTACTTTTTATTTCCTTAAAAAATGTCACCAGAATTGCCACTGTTAGCATTGGGAACATTTGGTTAGATGGAAGTAAGAGCCACTTGCATAATATATTCAACTGAACCTGTGACAGTAACTTTAGCTTTAATTAAAGCCTTATGGCCCTGGCTGGTATGACTCAGTGGATTGAGCACTGGCCTGCGAACCAAAGGGTTGCTGGTTGGATTCCCAGTCAGGGTACATGCCTGGGTTGCTGGCCTGGTTCTGGGTGTGGGGCATGCAAGAGGCAACCACACATTGATGTTTCTCTCCCTCTTTTTCTCCCTCCTTTTCCCTCTCTCTAAAAATAAATAAATAAAATCTTTAAAAAAACACCTTATGCACTGGAGGATACTTTCTATGACATTTTTGTCATTGTCTTTTTTCATCCGTAATGTATCTTATATCAGGTTGGCCCAAAACTTCATTTGTTTTTTTTTTTTCTGTAAGATGGCTCTAGTAGTGTTTAGTTGTCTTCAACTTCATTCAAAACAATTTTGTTAGATTGTATTGTGACGGCTGTCATATCAGCGTGCAGTAAAAAAACATCAAAATTGGTGAATTCTTGTGTAGACATTTTAATATTGAAGATGGAAGAAAATAAGCAATGTTTTTGGCATGTGATGCTTTATTATTTCAAGAAAGGTAAAAATGCAACTGAAACACAAAAAAAGGCTTGTGTAGTATATGGAGAAGGTGCTGTGACTGATGGAACATGTCAAAAGTGATCTGAGAAGTTCTGTGCTGGAGATTTCTTGCTGGATGACGCTCCACAGTCAGGTAGAACAGTTGAAGTTGATAATGATCAAATTGAGACATTAATTGAGAACGATCAATGTTATACCATGTGGTAGATAGCCAATGTACTCAAGATATCCAAATCAATAAAGTTATTGGTGAAAATAAAAGAAATGCATCTTTTTTGGCCAACCCAATATTTCCTTTTATTTTGTTCTTAGTCATGATCTTCTGTATTTTGGACTACAATGAGACATTTTATCATAAACTAATTAAGAGATATTTTTACTTGATATTTACTAACATTGGAAGTCTGTTTTGATGGATTGTTCCACTTACCACAGAGCTGCCTTTTTCTTTCAGCTTTATTGAGTAATAATTGACAAATAAAATTGTGTTATTTAAAGTGTACACCATGATGATTTGATACATGTATACATTGTGAAAGAATTCCTCCTATTTAGTTAATTAATATAACCAACTAAGAGTTGCTTTTAATCACATAATAAAGTATAGTAGACTAATGCAAGTGTCACTGATGGGGAAATTTTGTTAATAAATGATAAACAATATTTGGGTGTTATAAGAAACTCCTGTGTTAATTGATATTGGATGTTTATAGGGAGAGTGAATACCTCACTAGGGACTGGCAAGGAAAGTTTTCAGCATATGGACATTTATTCCTTTTAAATTTTAAACCAGGTGACTATATCACCTATTAAAAATAGTGCTAAAATTTCAGAACTTAAGAGTATTCTCTTCAGAGTTCTGAAACCAGCTCCCTGTGAAGCTTTCCATGCATCACCGAAACACAACGATGTGCACGTATCCCTGTTCATCCAGCGATTACAGCTAATTCCAACAATTGCCTACATCTCTGTCTCCTTTACGGCGAGTTTTGAGGGAAGGTTTGTTACTCATTCTACGTTTCATCCCTGGAGCTCAGATTTGCTTCTAGAATACTGTAAATATTTAAATAGCTATTTGTTTAATGAGTGAATGAACTCCTTGTTTGACTGTCTTTTATGGTTATTTCCACCTGGCCTTGTTATCATCATGCTGTGTAGTCAGTATATTCTGAATAAAAGACTATGCACCAGAGCAGAGTGCGACTTTTTGATAGTATTTCCCAGAAACCTTTAGTGGGGAGAACTGGAGGTGTCATTGAGAAAATGCTTTATGTGTTTTTTTTTATTATTAACTTTAAGACCTTGCCATTCAGGAAAACACACAGATTGCTGAATAACAGGGATAGTTCCCTCTGTCCCTCTTTTCCCTCCCCCGAAACCAACTTTAAAGCATTTCTATAAGCTAAAACGTCACGCTATTTTTCTTGTTTTTTTTTTTTTTCTCTTAATTTAAATGATTTTGACTTTCCATAGGCTGGATACTGCAAAGCATTTAAAGAGAATATGTGCATTGAACAAAATGAAGGAACAAATTTTATGAAGGAAAAGTGGTGCACAATTTATTTTTTTCTCGAGTCCAACAGGTGGTTTGTCAACATCCATGTAATTTTATATAGAAGTATTCAGAGGCTTTAGTGTGGCGGATGATGGCATGTCAGTTATGTGCATGACTTTGATCATGTGTGCTTGGGTGTCAGGCATGGCTCTGCACACCGTGCTCGGCAGCAGTGCGGCGGGGCCGTGTGCTGAGTGCCAGCAGGCTGGTGTCTCTTGTCGGCCACTGCTCCTCCTGTGCGAGCACAGGCAGCTGCACTTGTAAAAGATGCGTTTTTTAATATACTAGATGGCTGTTTTGTTACCAATAGACTTCAAAATTCCTGTAAGACAGGATTGGTGAATTTAAAATAAATATGAAATCAAATTACAGTAGTGGTTTTATTTTGCTTCAGCTGATTATAACTAAGAATATACATCACAAGTGGCAATAGTATTAAAATGCTTTTGAATTTATTGCCATCTTTCTTCAGGGAAGTTAAAACACATTGTACATATTGTCTTCAAGATTCCCTTGAGAGGTTATGAAATAGTACAGGTGAATGTACTGGGAACCCCCACAGGAAGCAGCAGAACTTACTTTGTTGACTAAATTATGGAACAACTTGACTCTCCGCACTGGACTCTGGAGGTCGTCTGCCAAGGATGGTTTCCTATGCTGAGTTAATTGAAAATTGTTCTGGTCTTACTGGAGTATGCTCTTTGGATTTGAGTTGTCTTAACTCGTGTTTCTAAATTGAGGCTGTTTCTTGAAGATAGGAGTTTTTTAAAATCCCAGCAATTTTTGTTGAGTCAAAATCATTTTGTGCACTTTTGTCACACAACCCCACTGTCCTGGTCACTTGATCCTTCCTCGGGATGCTTTTTAAGTTCTTCAGATTCAGGAGCTCTGTGTAAGGCACTTGACTATCAGCTAAAACCTAGGTGCATGATCTTGCCCTAGGTCTTGTGCAGTTGTTTGCTATGATGCTTGTGCTTATGTTTTTGTCAAACGTAAGTTGAAAATGAAAGAGGGGCTCCAGGTGTTATCATAGGTAGCTCAAATTCACATGCAAATTCACATAAAATTATAGCAGCAACTTCACTTTTGTTAAGTCACAGACTTTTGAGAATCTAGTGAAAGCTGTGGTGTCTGTACACAGAAAAAAGTGCATGTGCAAAACTTTAAAAAAAAGATTTTATTTGTTTTTAGAGCTATGGGAAGAAAGGAAGAAAGAGAGGGAGAGAAACATTGATGTACAAGAGATATATCAATCAGTTGCCTCTTGTATACTCCCAACTGGGCGCCTGGTCTGCAACCCAGGCATGTGCCCTGATTGGGAATCAAACCAGCGACCTTAATCTCAGTGCCAGCTCCCAGGTCGGCACTCAATCCACTGAGCCACACCAGCCAGGGCCATAGGCAAAACTTTTTAAGTGTAATTTTAGAAGGCTAAAAGACCCACTGGAGTACAAGGAAGGACCTTTGATCTGTGGTTCACTGGCAACAAGAATTGGATGAAGTGAGTGAATTTTTGTTTTGTTTCATTTCTATTTTCTTGTTTTTCTGTGGTTTACAGTTGAAATCCTACATTATCTTTCCCCCGTACCCTTACCCTCTTAAATCCCCAACCAGGCTCTAGGTTTTGTATCTCAACAGATCACTTTGCTTTGTAGTTGATGTAATACCAACATAGTATATATTTGGGGAAATTCCAAAAGGAATTGTCAGTGATGACAAATTTAGATAGGAAGCCAGATTTAAAATTACTTACAGATGAATACTCTTCATTGCTTGCTGTTTGACCACTATGAATTAAACATTTTAACTAGCTCACTTTGCTAGAATATGACATACAGCTTTCTATGGTACTCCGCGGTTTTCACAAAGCACACCAGCAGGCATGTAAAAAAACGAGTGAGCTTTCAATATTTTAGTTGTCTTCATTCTAGTTTGGAGAGACCTACTTCAAAAACTGGGTCTCAAAGGTCCTTGGCTTTTATCTAGAACAGACAACGTGCTTGAGAAAGTTCCTTTAGTTTTTTGTTTCAGTTGACATTGACACACAGGTCAGACTTGTCCCAAAGCACCATGTCTAACTGGCTTCCTTTATGGGTTTCTAATTGGGATTCTTTCTCAGGAGGGTCAAATTAGAGCTCCTGCGATTGGAGCTACAGCCTTGGTAGTTGACAGCACCAGCTCAATTCTGCCTCTTGAGACATGTAAGACAGCCACTTAGAGTTTGTTCCTACAGACTTTTGACAAATGGTCCCACTCTGACTGTGCACCTAATAGACATTTTTTGTTTTTCTTCTGGATCAGTGCCAAAAGCATGGTTTCCCCTCTTATTTCTGCTTTGTTCTCTTTGCTTTGCCTTTTGTTGCAATGATTCAGTTTGTGCAAAAGCAGTTGCTGACTTTCTTGTTTATGTATCATCATATGTAGCACGCTTACATAATGGTGCCTGGCTTAACTTTTATTAACCTCTTAGGAAAATCTCTCCTGCTTGAGTGAACAAAATTGAACTTTGGACACCTGCATGGGTCTGTTGGTCTGTTAATGAGATAATATGTGGGAGATTAGGTGATGATAAGTTACACTGAATATTACCACAACCAAAGTTAATTGACTAACAATCATAGGATGGGAGCTAAAGACTCCTTCAAAAGATTTCTCAATTCATTAATTATCTATCACGTACCAACACTTTTAAAGAATATATGTTCAATGGTTTAATTTCAACCCTGTTTCTATAGCATTTTGGAACACAGATTTTTTTTTTTTTTAGGATTTCTCTCTGGATAACTTTGAAAGAGGAAGATTTTACAAAGAGTTAAAATTGCCTCATACATCTGAGATCAGTTACTGGAATTTAAGTACCTTACAGTGTCCTTTTAGAATCCAATTGTTTTAAAGCCTGAAAAGAAATTTATGACTGTGAAAATAAGAGTGATAAATTGGAGACCAAAGTATGTGTTTTTTCCCCCAACAGCCTGAGGGATAACAGGAGTGGTCAGACAACTTAAGTCTGTTTCTCTTTCTTGGGCTCTGTAGTATTCTTGCAGAAGAAGGAGCAGGATTGTTTCCGAACAGTGGAAGCAAGAGTGCTGAGTGACTTATCGTTAAGTACCATCGAGTTTGATTAGCATTATGCTCCCTTGACCAGAGTTGCTTAAAAAGGGGAAATTTAACATTATGAATATACTTAACACCTTAAAACCCTGCCTTGCTTTGAAATACTTTGAGTGATATCAGAGCTGACTTTGTGCTCTGAAAGATCTACCATATGAGGGAAAACAGAGGCTAAGAGAGGGTATAATAGGATAATCTTTCCCCCTATTGCTAAAGATACATTCACCAGGCCCTTCCCATTGTCCATTAAAGAAAGAAGTCAGGGTATTTATACCCTGACTTAGAAAGGATTTCTCCTGATCGAAATCTCAAGAGTAGGACAGTTAAATTAAAAGAGGAGAAACTTTCCATATACTTTGCTTCAGTAGAGACACCTTGGGTGTTTAATGCCTCAGGGAAGATGATTTTTATTGTCTGCTGGTGATTTCAATTTCCCATTGCTTATTTGCATCTGCTTATTGATGATGATCCTGAATGTTTTCTTTCCCACTTATGTTCACAAGTGTTGCTGATGGAGGAACCACCTCAGGTATGGCAATGAACAGATGTCCTGCCATTGTCTCCATGAAGTCCACTTGTGCCCCACAGTCATTCATTACCCCACTGTTACACCTCTGTAGTCCTTCGCCTCATTCAAACCCACTGTCCTCAGCTGTACCTTCTCTTCCTGGGCTTTGGGAGAAACTAGATTGTGTATCTGTGCACATGTGTGTGTGGGGGAGGTAAGTGGAGTCAGAGACACAGAGACAGAGAGGGGGAGAGAGCAGGGAGAGGGAAGGGGAGAGAGAGAGATTGAGATTTGAGAAACAAACGGGATAAACCATAGCAGTTTGGTTAATTACAGCAGGGCTGTAATTGCACTGAAAGTGCATACATGGTTAATAGAAATTTAGAGACAATTCTTGAGTGGTGAAGAACCTCAAGAACTGATCTTAGGTAATACTGTACATAAACTATGTAAGACAGATGGTTGTTTCTGCCTGTGCTGTATTCTTAAAGATTCCTATATGTAGCAATTCCACCATCTCTCTGACAGCCTTTCATTGCCACCCACACATTAAATATATTTAACCTATGTTCGACTTACTATCATGATGATTGGCAAAATCCCTGCAATATTCCTAGTTTGCAAATAGATTATTTAAAACATTTTCTTACACTGCTCCAAATTTTCATTGTTCAAGCCCATTAGTTTCTACTTGCCTAAGGACAGGGCCATGTGTTGGCAGTGCGGATTCAGCCAGGCCTCCCTCAAACACTGTATTTGCTTCTCAGTGAGGTGCTGACTCCCTGGGTTTCAGCTTCATCATCAAAAAGAGGCATGCCAACACTGACCTCACAGGGTGGTAGTAAACATTAAGGCATGGTGTTTGGTACACCGTAGGGTACTTAATAAAGAGTTAACTATTGCTTGCTCTTAACTTTTTTATAAGTTATATAGAGCCTACAACCTTGATGAGGGTATAAAAGATGACCATTGGAAATATACTCATTGAATAATTATTGGTGGTAAACATAATTAAGTATGCACAAATTCTACTGAACTCTTTTTTCTAGTACTTTCAAATATTTTATGTCTTCATAAAAATCACCCAAGGAGCATGTCGTTGGTGACTACTAAGTTTTGTTAAGACGAGTAGTGAAATATGTGGTTATTCTTTGGAGGCATAGCATTCTATAGGAAAAAGGGAGTAGAGCTAACTATTGTTTGTGAAGTGTTTCCCTTTGGCTTAGAACCTAGCTACCCAAGGGTTGTTACTCTTGTTTTTTTTTTTTTTTTCTCCCTCCCCTTTTTTTTTGTCTTAAAAAAAACTTGTACAGAGTATTTTTATTGTGGTAAAATGTACATAACATAAAATTTACCATTTAATCATTTTCGGTGTATAGTTCTGTAGCATTACGTTTATTCCCTTTGTTGTGCAACCAGCACCCTGCCATCCACTTTCAGAACTTTCTCACCTTCCACAACCGGTACTCTGGCCCCCGACAACCACCATTCTACTTTCTGTGTCTAGGAATTTTACTACTCTAGGTATTTCATAGAAGTGGAATCATACAGTGTTTGTCCTTTTTCAACTGGCTTATTACACCTAGCATGGCTTCAAGGTTCATCTGTGTTGTAGTATGTATTAGACAACTTTCCTTCCTTTTTGAGACTAAGTAATATTCCATTGAATGGATATACTGCACTTTGTTTATCTATTCATTCATCCATTGGACACTTAGATTGTTTCTATTTTTGGCTATTTTAAATAATGTTAGTATTTGTTTTGCTTTTTAATTGCATGATTAGGCACCATTTTTACTTCACAATATGACAATTAAATGTATAATACCAGTATCATGGAAGCACTGGCACTTTTACACTAAATGTTAACAGGGGAGAAAATAATTTAAGGAAAAATGTGCTGAGTAATCCTAAATACTTTGAAGTGCGGGGTAGTTTGTTTTTCATAGTTGCTGTAACTGAATTTTCCCTGACCTGCTATAATTAAATATACGCTGATGGGTCTGTGTAATGCAAACCCATCAGAATGCAAGTTTAGTTTTTAATTCTACTAATTTGTTTTGCCAAGGTAAAATTTGGTACCTTGGAGTTTTATTAGAATAAATATTAAGGATTATTAATCTTCTCTTGGATTTATTATTGAGGAGTTTTATGTTTTATATCAATATACTTGAAATTAAGAGTTCTTTCTTTCTTTTCTTTTTTTTTTTAGTGTGAGGCAAATTCCAGTTCCTTTTGATCAAGAAGTTGTGCTTGCTCTTGAAAATTGTCTGTTCATATAGAGAACTGATAAACTTGAAATTGCAGCTCTTCTACTCTATATATCATCTAGGAGCATCATTAGGGATACTGGACTAGATCTAGTCAAGCATCCGATTAAGTGGCAGTTTAGCAAATAGCCTAGAATTTTTAGGATTTTTAGCACTGATAATTTATTGTGATGAATGCCTTTTTATAAAGCAGGCTAAGTTAGCTTTAGTCACTGGTTAGTAACCATTTCTTTTTCGGTGTTGTTGATGGGCTATATTTTGTTTTTTTAGGAAAATAAAGAATTTAAAAAAATTAGATTACTGGAAATAAATAAATAAAGATCTTACATAAATTATTTCTCCACCAAGGAATTTTAATAAAACCATAATGCTGAAACTCTAGTAAACATAAAGTACTGTGACTATTCTGTAGTTAATGTTCATTATATTATTACGGGAGAGTTGATGAAGTGAATGCCAGCTAAGTCTAGTATGTTTTAGAAGAGACACTAAATAGTCATCAGTTCTAGTCCTGACCCATGTGGCTCAGTTGGTTGGGCACTGTACCAGAAAGCAAAGGGTTGCTGGTTTGATTCCTGGTCAGGGCACATGCCTGGGCTGTGGGCCCGGTCCCTGGATGGGGTGCATGCCAGAGGCAACTGATCAATGTTGCTCTCACACATCAATGTTTCTCTCCCTCCCTTCCCCTCTGTCTAAAAATAAATATAAAATCTTTAAATAATCATCAATTCTAGAAGGATTTTATAGTTAAAAAGACATTATTCATTAGAACATTTGATAATTTGTAGGTAAATTTGAGCAGGATAGAAATGACCTCTAGTAACATTTATACATTTTTTTAATTGAAGTGAGATTCACATGAGATCAAATCAACCATTTCAAATCATACGGTTTAGTGGTATTTTGTACATTCACCATATAATGAAAATTACACCTTATTTTTACTAAGTGCTAAATAATATTAATGTGTATGGCATTCTTAAAAAATACTTTGCCAAGCTAAAGACCTTTCAAAAAGATTTAAGAGTAAGTAGTTTATTTCACAGGAAATTCAATGACAATTTGGTGTGTAGATAATCTTGAGATCTAACTTTGGTCATTCAGGTGGCAAAATGTTAAAAAATGTAATTGCATGTAAAATATATTTTAGTATTCAAATTTGTCATGAGACATAAGTTCCAGTGTCAAGTTGAATTATCACAAAACGGTTGTTTTTCCCACTTTAAGTCTAGTTGCAATTTTCCTCTTACATAACTGTTGATATATTAATAATTACTTTTGGAACATGCTGTTAAAATATATTAGATAGCTGCAAGAAACTTTTCATCACATTTCTATATTTCTCCTTTATCTTCTCAGACTAAAATAGAACTTCCTTCTATGTAATATCCCTGGGGCTTATCCAAAGTATAAATTCCATTCTCGACAATATAGAAATTATGACCACAGTTTCTACTCACCTCATAAGTACTACAGGAGGTATTACTTGATTAACTAGACAAGAGAGAATTGCCAAAGACCTTAGAAACTTAATAAGTCTAGTAGATTCTCTTTTTAAGGATCACAATGAGGCTAGACAGCTTTTAGAAAAATCACAGAGAAATAGATCAGAATGTGGTCATTCACAATATTGCAATGTCCTACGCATGGCTTTACTTTCTGTATCTCAAAATGATAGCAACCAATTTGTCTGAGGTAGCTTATATAACTTAGAGACTCTGTATGTATGTGTTGACATTATGTTCATATACATTCATATAAAATTATTTCTAGCAGAGTATTAATCCAGACATTTTCATTAAGCATGAAATCAGAAATGGCCTCTTGACCGATTATATGTATCCATCCATTCCTATAGAACAGCCAGTCATTACATGCTTTACACCTCATATATATATATATATATATATACACACACACACACACATATACATACACTTATAAAATCCTAATTATTTAAGGAAGAAACTGCAAATAAAATAAAATGCAGGGAACACTGGACCAATTGCTTCACAATAATCTCAGTTCAATATCCATACAATTGTCTGATTTCCGTGTTTTGTAGACTCATTTATATTCATCAACTCCTAACCTCAATGAAACATATATTATCCTTATGACTTTCAATCATAACTGTGTATATTGCCAATGTCATAATTTTTAGATTATAAATTCACATAGGAGAGATTATATATTATTAATGCTATGTAAAAAATCATCTCAGTGAACAGCAGTGTCATGCACTTTAGTAGGCTCAATCAATATTCATTGAGGAACATTTAAGAATAGTGTAGTTTTCATATATTTTAATATTTAATTGCTAAAATTTGATATATATTAAATCATATTCAGTATTGTTCAACTTTTCTTTAATGACGATAAATGATCCAGTAGGAAATCATTTCTTATATGGCTCTTGATCATTATCTATTGGTGATTCATTGATACATTGCCAAAGTGATTCTACTCTACATTTACAGAATATTTGCTGAATATAAGCTCTTTGCTATAAAGTAGGGCTACAAAAATAAACAAACAGCTAAAAATTTAGGGGCTTATGTGGAAGTTGAGGTTGATGATATTTAAGAGAGGCAGATATGATCACGCAGATAAAATGTGCTATGATAGTAAACTGTGTTGGAGGAGCAGTCAGTTGACTACACAAAGAGTGAGAAGCATAAGCCAAGACATGGAGGCATGAACATTTGTGAAATGGTGAGAAGGCTGGTGCAGCTACACTCCAAAATGTGGATGGAGGAGGGGCAGCAGAGGAAACTGGTTAGAGGTTAAAGTGAGAGTGACCAGTTGTTGAATGTAATGCTGAAGGGTGGTGAGAAGAAGCCACCAGAACTTGGAAAGCAAGGGAGTGACAATATCGAAACTGTAATGAGAAATCATTACTGCAGCAGTATGGAGGATGCATTGGAACTGAGCAAGACTAGCAGCAGGGAAACAGGTAAGGATCTCTGGGAAAGAGCAGGGACTGTGTAAGGGAGGACGGGTGACTTACTCGAGACATTCTGTGAGTGATGATTGATGAACAGGCATCCAAGAGAGTTTCACTTTTTTCTAATTTGGGCATCTGGTGGGATGGTAGAATGGATATTTGTTTTGGATAAATTGATTCTGAAATTCTTTTGAAAAGGTCAGAACAAGCAATTCTTTTCATGTTAAGTAATACTTGGAATTAATGCAAAATATGTAAAAGAAAATCAACTTCTATCAGTGTTTCAAAATATTGTTATTAAATCTCATTCCTGTAAGTTTAGTTTTTTATCTGGAAAATTGTGTGGCTTGGGTTAAGAATTAAACAAATAGATGGTGGATAAAAACATTTGATTTATATACAATGGAATATTACTTGGCCATAAAAAGAATGAAACCTTACCCTTTGTGACAGCATGGATGAACCTAGAGGGTCTCATGCAAAGTGAAATAAGTCAGAGAAAGATGAAAACCATATGATTTCACTTATATGTGGAATCTAGAGAACAAAAATTAACAAACAAAATTGAAACAGACTCATAGACACAGAGAAGAGACTGATGGTTGCCAGAGGGGAGAGGGTTTGGGGGATGGGTAAAATAGGTGAAGGGATTAAGAAATACAAATTGGTAGTTATGGAATAGTCATGTGGATGTGCCATAAATTATAGTGTAAGGCAGGGGTGTCAAACTCATTTTCACCAGGGGCCACATCAGCCTTGTGATTGCCTTCCAAGGGCTGAAATAATCTTAGGAGTCTATACATGTAACTACTCCTTAACTGTTAAGGAGTTGAAATTACATTTGGCCCTTTGAAGGCAACCACGAGGCTCATGTGGCCCCCGGTGAAAATGAGTTTGACACCCTTGGCATAGGGAATATAGTTAGTAATATTGTAAAAACTGTGTACGATACCAGGTGAATCCTGGAAATATCGGGGGAAAACTTTGTAAAGTATGATTGTCTAGTCACTATGCCGCACACCTAAAATTAATACAAAATAATATTGAATGTAAAATATGATTGAAAAATAAAAAAATAAACTATCATTAAGGTTTACCGAAGTTCTAAATTCTGTGACGATAAATTTCTGTTGATTTGGTTTGTTTGAAGTGAAACATTTCCAAAGTAGAACAGTAATAGTAAGACACTAGTACTGATGTTTAAGCTCTTTATGCTTATTGATACTTTACACATATAGTATTTATTTTTACTTTGTTATATACTCCATGGGCCCTCCTGAGGAATTGAGGAGGCTTGTCCTGACAATGAGTTTTGGGAGGATTAGTCACTCCTGACCTCTATTAAAGAAATTATGACACTATTAAAGAACAATAAGACAGACTTTATTCAGGGAGACTGTCTCTAGGGGTGTAGGGAGCAGTGCAACAGGGTTTTGCAGTGGGGGAGAGAGATTGCCCTCTCTATTGTATTTTCTCTCTGCAAATACAGTAAGGAAAAGTAGGGATTTATAGCCAAGAGCAGGGTGGTGGTCAGCGGATGGTATGTTACTTAGAGGAAACCTCAGGCTTAAGGGACATTCTGGCTAAACTGACCTAAAAGAATTCTTGCAGAAGGCAGGCCAGAGTGCTCTGGGACATGAAGAATCTGATCAGATATTGAGGGTGATCAGGTACAGAGGATGGGCACTTGTTACTAAACCAACTCAGCAGGTATCTTGCTGAAATTGGACAATGCAGAGATGAACGCTGAAGCCCAAAAGCAGAGGCCAGGTTGAGAAAGAGCTCTGAAGAGCTGGTCTAAGGTTAAGGCATGGAGAGAATCTTTCTCACCTCGTAGCACAGAGATCCTGACCCACTACTATCTGTCTACTATGGTAAACAATTTCTTCTTTCAACCTGAGTAACCTTTCATGTAGTCCATTGAGAGAGGTAACACATTCTTCTTTTAAGGTTGATATTTACGTATATAAGTAGACAGGTATACTGTACTGTATTTTCAATCAGATATCAAAATAAGAATTTTTTAAAAATCCTGATTACAAATATTTTCTGCCAGTAAATATTTGAAAAGTAGTTTCTCCTTAACCAGATTTCCTGGCCCAGGGTTCAGAGGAGTGAGCAGTTCCTTTGGGGTCACGCCCAGGCTCACAGTGAGCGAAGTGAAACCTCTCTTTCTCATGCTCCTGGGTCTTTATTGGGGAAGCCCAGAACCTCATGTCAAGTCTCCTTAGGTTGGAAATGATACTGAATTTCACTGACTTAGTGTTAATCTGTGAATATGTTTGCAATTTAGAAGTCTGCATCTAAATTCTGCGCATCACCGGGCATTTTAAATTGAAAAACAGTGAGATGCAAGCTCGGACTATAACGAGGGAAATGCAGGTGAGAAATGCCGTTGTTGTCAAGGTTTATCTGACCTCTTCTCTTGCCGTGCCTGGTGCTAATAACACACTGTGATCCTCCTTAGGTCCTCGCAGTTTATCATTTTACACAGTTTTTGTGGTTCTTGTTCCAACTTGTGTGTCAGGCCCCTGTGAGGTATTGATTTCCTTCCATTACGTATACAGGTTTGGTCTGAAGACACTGGCAGATTCCAGAGACACATTGACTCAACATTCTTAAGCCCAGTAGTTATGCAATATAAAATTTGGAGGCCATTAATTGAAGTGAAATAATGGGAAATGAGAAAAGGAAACCTCATATTCTGCAAGAGTGGAAATCCACTTCACCGTCTTTAAGGGAAATTGCTCAGCGGACATGGACTACATCACCGCTGCCTCTTGACAGGTTCACCTTGGAGAGACACAAATTAAATCCTTTCAGTTGCTGTTTTGAAGCTAAAAGTGTTTGACCAGTTCAGCCCCTGAATGGTGTTTAAGGAATAAAGAAAAAAGAGCAGGAAGTTCTAATTGGCAAATTACTCCTTGTTATTTAGTTTGGCTTCCAAGTTGGAAATTCCAATAATGAGGAGCTTTGTGGGACTTGCCCTTGAGCAGAACCAGGGGGCTTTTTTGTTCAATTACTATTTAATGCGAAGCTATTCAAGAAACATATTGTAACATTTAAGCCATCACTTTCTATTATACAAATATTGTTGAATAATGATTTTTAAATCTCTCTCAGTGGATGCTTTTATGATTCTGAACTGTCTAAGTGAAGTGTAAATTGCAAATAAGACATAAATGGATTTTTCTTGCTAAGTAGTATTTATAGGGGTATTATTATTTAATGAGTTTCTTAAAATTTTAGAAAATATATGTTTACTTAACAGTTGTTTTACCTTGTTCATCACGGTTATCATAATCACAGTTAGAAAAAAAACTCAAAAGATTTTTTCAAAAAAAGTCATTCTAAACTGAATTTACATCAAGGTGAACATTTTCTTTTGATCCTGAAATTTCAGGATGTTAATGAAGAATTTATTTGATTGTTTAAGCTTAGTAAGTAATAGAAGATGTTTTTGACATTAATTTTAACTTACACATTTAAATTGGAAAAAAATGGGTTTCAACTTGCAGAATTACCTTCTAGACTCATTCATATTACTGTATCATTTGGAGAGATATCAGAGTGGTTAAAAAGGAAATATTTTTTACTTTCTATATTGATGCCACCATTGAACTCAGTATTGACCTTGTCAAAGTTATAACAGGAATGAAGTAGAGAACTAGAATTTTTCTCAATGAAAGGCGATTTATAAGGGTAAATGGCTATTTGTAATTTTTAAACTTCACAGAATATGGCTACATCATTTAGATAAATAAAAGCAAAGATTTTTAGTTGAGAACTTCTGCATAGATAGGGTGTTGGATTTTAAAGGGAAGAACTCCTTCCTTTCTTGATTATTGGAACTTTCCATATTCATTTAATGGTTTGTTCCTTGGCTAATGGGTTCTATGACACCTACATTACTTGAAACAATAGTGCAGTTGAAATGACTGTGAATTAATTACCAGTTTCCTTTTTACATTTAAATGTCTCACACAGGAATAATTCATATAATGCCTTTGGAAATGCTAATGGCTCCTGAGGTACTAATCTTGTCTGGTTTCTGAATACTTACAAAATGGTGTCTCCCCCAAACGGCCATGGACTTAATCTGTGTTGTGAAGTGCTACGCAGAGGTGCCAAGCTGGTAAATGGAATAGTTTTCTGATGAGATGTAAGTCTACAATTTTTTCCAAAATGTGTTTGGCCTCACTGACCAAAAAGAATGAAATTGCTTCTTTCCCCCTAGCGTTTTCACTTCTCTAAATCAGAGTGTATTTTTGATAGTGATGACAATCAAATGGGCTTCAACAGTACGGCTTTTTTTTGTGCTGCATGTGGGACAATGCACGTACTCACTGAACAATGAGGTCAGCTCTTTGAAATTATTGAAAAATTATGCTAAGCACTCCCAGATTTTTTTTGAGTGCCTAGCAAATTTGGGGTGTCGTACTAAGTTGGGATTTGGGAGATGATGGAGAAGAGGCACGAGTCATCACCAAAGTGTGTGTATGACTTGCATAGCAGCTTGAATTGTTCCCTGTGACTTGATGAGACATAATGTGAGTAACCTTCTCTTTCATGATCCCTTTAACCTGCCTCCACTCTCTATGTCCCTTTTGGTTTTTTGGTGGTAGTTTGGGAATAAATTGCAAGGACACCAGACTCTAGGTGAGGAAATGATTAGGAGGCTTTTGCCAATGGCCTAGGCTGGAGATGATTGAGGCCTAAATTAAGGCAGTGAGCCAGTGTGTCTGAACAGGAAGGGGGAGATTCTACAGTTTTTAAGAAATTAATCAGGTTGGTTGTTGGCTGATTAATGTGAAGAGTAAGGTGGATGTTTTATGTAGGATAGCGCAATAGAAATTATTTGCTTAAATGTTTATTTTCATTGATAGTTCCAGATTATTCTTTTAAGCTTACTGTGGCAATTTTACTGAATGTCTATAATTGCGAATAAGGACATAATTGATGTTCCTTCCTGCTTAAAAATCCTGTAATTAATTCTCATTCATTTATGTTAATACTAAATCCAGTTCCTTAATGTGGTACATTAACTATTTCTTCCTGTGTTAGCAAATTACTCCAAAATTTAGTGGCTGGAAACAACACTACTTTATTGTCTCACAGATTCTGTGGGTCAGGTGTCCAGGTGTGGGGGACGCTGATTCAGTCTCTCAATGAGCTGCAAAAGGTATCAACTAGGACTGCTGTCATGTTAAGGTGCAACTTGGGGAGAATCTGTTTTCAAGCTTACGCATGTGAGCCGCAAAAGACATGTGGGCCTCTTGGAAAAACTGCCTTATGTATGGAACACAGCTTCCCCCAGAGTAAGAGATCGATGAGTGGTCCACAGGGAGAAGGAGCACCCAAGACAGGAGCCATAGTTGATCTATAATGAATCTTGGATGTTACAGCCCATCACTTTGGTGTTTACTGTTTGTTAGAAGTGAAGCAATAGTCCAGCCCACACTTGAGGGCTGT
The DNA here is from genome assembly GCA_039655065.1 of Glossophaga mutica. Taxonomy (NCBI): domain Eukaryota; kingdom Metazoa; phylum Chordata; class Mammalia; order Chiroptera; family Phyllostomidae; genus Glossophaga; species Glossophaga mutica. The sequence goes on along the minus strand of CM077303.1, from coordinate 146,374,907 downwards.
AGGCTACACCAGTTGGGGGTCTCTGTGTTTCTCTCAGAGGCTGCCCACCACACATAGCTTACACCATCTGGACCCCAGCTCCCCAGATCTCCAGTTTCATGCCTTGGGAGGTTTCCATTCATACTAAATTCCAGACAAATCAAACTTATTTCAGTTCCTGAAATGCCCCAATGTGCTCTTCTCTCCAGAACATCTCTTCACTTGTCTAACTCACATGTGCCCTATAGATTTCAGCTAAATATCTTTTCTTTGGGAAGCCATTTTCTGACTATTCTCTCTCTCAATTCCTTAATTAGAACAAAAACTCTTGCTGCTTCTTCACTTTTAGGTTGTATCAGACTTTAAGATTATTGCTTTTTATATTGTGTGCCTTTTCTACCCAGTATAAGCTGTACCCGAACCCTTGGGGTCCTAGATGGCACAATACTAGATACCTACTAATATTTGTTGAATGAATGGCTAAATGAATAGTAAGATGCATAAGATATGTTCAAAGTGATCAGTAAGTTTATGTTCTCATATGTATGGATGGAGCTGTCAGAGAGCCACCGCATGTACTTCCTCTGAATACATTTTATTGAACCAGGTCTTAAACCTGTTGCTTTGAAATATTTTCTTCTCTCATTTTATAACTTAGGTAGACCTGTCTTGCAGTTTGAATTTGGAATTTAGAGAATAAGAGTAAGAAAGAAAGCACCATTTAAGAGAAGCTTCATTTGTTTTGCTGAAACCAAGGCTTGTTTTGACTTAAACTGTCCTCACTTGCTTTGCAAGTTGGCAGTGGCTTACATTAAGAAGAACAAAAATCACTTAGTTTGAGCATGGTATATTTGCTTCCAATCTAGATGGAGTCTTTGGTGGCCTTAAAATTTTTGCATTGAAAATGTAGATAGTTTATATTTCCTGGCTTCACAATTGGGGCAACTTTATGTGATTATGTAACTTTTTTTTAAATTAAAAATGAGAATAACAAAGGATTTTTAGTGAATAAACACAATAATGAAGCAGCACAGCAAGAAAGAATTGATATATTTTAACTTCTTCAAAGAGTAGTCTCTTTTCAGTTTAGTCATTTAATTGATTTTTGCTCACTTCTCAGATATAACTTATCTCCATGTCTGCATAGAATTTCTTCTGGCAAAGCTTGCCTTTACCAGCTTACTGCCAAAAGCAGGGCCTCCAGGTGCTTAGCTAATCGAACTTTTCTCCTGCACTTCACTCCTGAGCATCACCTCTTTTTTGAACTCTTTCTAGTAGGGGGTTTCAGGGTACCAATCTCCTGGTGGTGGTTCCCCTCCTCTTTCCTCCTCCATCACCATTTTTTTCATTTTCTTCTCAGCTGTCTTTTTAAGCTCCTCTTTGCCTATTCCCTGAGGCTGTCTGTCCACAGGTTCTATTTTGACCTCCCATTTTCTTTTTGGTCCATAAGGGATTTCGTTCCTTGCATGTTATCTGTCATCTGTATTCTGATGACTTTATATCTCCAGTGTAGCTTTCCCAGGTCTCAGACTTTTATTTCCAATCTCTGTTGACTTTCTACCTAGGTGTTCTGCAAGTACCTCAGACTCTGAGCTTCCTTCTTCTCTGCACCTTCTTCTGCATCTCATCTGACAGTGCTGCCATCCCTACAGTTCACGAATTTTTCTAGATTCCTTCTTTTCCATCACCCAGTCCTCTATGTGATTATCTAATTACCAAGTCCAAGTAATTTTTATGTTCTCAATCTTTTTCTCTCCTAAACATCTGAGAGCTATGACACACTCATGTGCGGGGGCCCCTGTCCTGGGCGCCAGATGTGGGGGGGCTCTGCCCGCAGAGCCCTATCCCTCCGTCACGGATGAAAATAAAAACTACCAAGACATGACTGCTTGGGGAGGAAAGGTGGTCAAACTCTCAGAGGAGAATGACCCAGAGCCCCTTTCTCACTAGGCTTTTATTGGGTTCCAATACACTGGAATACAGGTTTAACATGTCAAAGAAATCTGAGGGCTTAATCTGAGTCAGTGTTTGTCAGGAAAGGTGGTTGCCAAACTTTGGGAGACATACTCATTTCCTCCTGGGACACTTATCACCTAAGGGAGAGCACTCTTAGCAAAGCAGGTTTCACGGGACTTTAGGAATTCTTTCTTATGCCTGATTACCCAGGGAGCCGTCCTGTCCAGTACAGGGCTGCACCACTCGCCCCCACAGTTTCAGGCTTTATGCCAATTAGGAAGCAGAAGACATCTCCCAGATGGAAATGAGGACTTGGGCTATGTCAGAATAGTCGGGGGGCGAAGGTCCATCACCCCCTCTTTGCTGCAGCCCCCTGAGTCCTTCCATGAGGCCTCCCAAGTGGTTGCGTCTGGCTTAGGTTGCCTCTCCCATGAGGAGTCTTACCTGTCATTGACTGCCAATCAAGCTTTGGGGCCAGAGATGGATGAGGCAGAAGCAGCACTCCTGCCAGGGAGATAAGCTTTGTCTCCTTAGTAGGTCACGTCCTTGTGACAGAACAGACCCAGATGAAGTGGGTCCCTTGGCTCTTATACAGCCCACCATGGGGTGAGGGTTACAACTCCTGAAACCAGGCTGAATGGTCCACAACACTCATGGACATCATTAACATTAGGTCACAATGTCCGTGAGTCTCATTGGAGGTTGGGGTGCAGTCCTTAGGAGAAATCCTTAGGGGAAGCAGGTACTTTGAGGCAGGCCTCTACATAGTTCAGTTCTAATGGACTCCAGAGACTGAGAATTGCTGTCGGAAGCCCTGGGATGTCAGGTACTCTTTTCCTTACAGATGCAACCATGTTGGTTCAAGCCTTTATTGATTCTCTACTTGATGATTGGAACACCATTGCACCTTTACTATAACCTATCTTTTACATTGTTGACAGAGCAATTATCTAATAAAAAGCCTATCCTTTCCCACTTAAGACTTTTAAAAGCCCCCATTATGCATAAGAAAACATAAATGGATTCTGTGATCTGGTCTCTGTCTCCATTTCCAGCCTTTCCTTGAATCCACAGCCATGTGGAACTTGTCGTTTTGAGTACCCTGACCTTTTTCTCATCTTCTCACTTTCTTGTTTGACATGTTCTTTACCTTGTTTTTTGTTTGGCTGAGAGTCGTTTATCATTTAATACTCATTTCTTTCAGTAAACATTTCCTGCCCCACATCCTTCCCTCCACAGTCCTTTCAAGATATGTTCCATTTGCACACACAAAATTCTGGGAAAATCTAAGTCATTGCACTTGCCATAGTTCACCATTAATATCTGTTTTTTATTTTCTTTCCAGTGACCAAGAGTTTTTTGAGCTAAGGATCATGTCTTATTCATCTTTATCTCTAGTGTCTATATACTATCTATGTTTATAAATGTTTGTTGAAGGAAAATGTGAATTAATAGATTTAAGCTGTTTATCCATTTCTTCACTTAAAAATATTTATTGTTTACCTACTTTATGCTAACCACCATTTTGCACACAAGTGCTATAGTAGTTTTTATAAAAGGTAATGGATTTCTGTCCCCATTGGTCTTACATCATTTTGCTAATACATATTTATATAATAACCATTGGAATTTACATGTATATTTTGATAGGGAGAAGAGACTTTCCTGATAAACACTGAACAATTTGTGCCCTTTCCTGGTGAATAATTGAATCTCTGTTCATTATTATTTTTTTAAGGTGACTTTTTTTTAAAGATTACATTTATTTATTTTTAGAGAGGGGAAGGGAGGTGGAAAGAGAGGGAGAGAAGCATCAATGTGTGGTTGCCTCTTGAGCAACCCCTACTAGGGACCTGGCCTGCAACCCAGGCATGTGCCCTGAGTGGGAGTCAAACTGGAGACCCTTTGGTTCTCAGGCTAGTGCTCAATCCACTGAGCCACACCAGCCAGGACTCTGCTAATTATTTTTAAAATTTGTACTATGGGTATTTTTTTCTTCAACATTTTCTCATGGGCAGGTACTTATTAGGTAGAGTTATAAAAAAAATCAATGTTATAATAGTAAGTACTTATACAGTACTGGACAATATTAAAAAGTAATATTAAAATAGGATCTACTGTTTCAGTTAAAATTTTGCTTCCAGTTACTTGGGTCACAATAGCACTTTCCTTTAATATCATATAACTACAAAATATATTCTTTTTCCAACACTTGTACAGATCAAAATTATAAAATTAGTTTCCTTACAGATATTTCACACTAAATATGTCAAGAAAGGGAGAAATTATGTCTTATTTTTGAAAGTAGGAGTGCAGTATAGATCTGTCGATAGGTCCATAGCTCTAGTCTAACAGTAGGAGATGCTGTTCTAATTAACGTATAAATGGACTCTATATTAAAAGTTATATTGCTAAATAATAATGAATATTATATGTCCAGGGGGAAAAGCCAAGTCCACAAATCAGATATTTCACTAGAAAAATGTAGATGAATATGTAAAACTAATACTATTTTTGTGCCATGTTATATCATCATGAATTAATCCCCACAGTTCAAAATACTATTATTCATTATGTGCTAGTGAAAAAATCAGAACACAATATTTCTACAAAGTGAGGTCTGACTCTGGAAGGTTTAAAGAATTATATTATTAGAAGAGGCTTTGGAAGTTATCCTTACATTTTTATCTTTCCTAAAAATGAAGCAATCTGTACCTTTAATTCCTTATCTTCAAAGAATAATGCATAACATCAGAAAGTGTATTCTAGTACATCAAAACCCCTCTCTTAGTTCAATAGATTTTATTAATAGCTAATGGAAATTTTACTAATACTTTTACTTTAAAAGATTCTATTATTAAATTAATGTGATCTAATTTATTTAAATATGGTTATTAGACTAAATTACTAGATAACATTGTGAGATTTTATTTAAATTAAAATTCTTTTATATATTGGCAAGAATAAAAGTGGGAAAAAAATGAATCTGATATAAGTCCCTTATTTTGTATGTACTAGTCATAGTGGATCCGACAGTATAGGTTTTCAAGAAAAGTAAGTTCTACGAAGGACTCTTTGGAAACATTCTTGAGAATTTGAAAGTAAGATTATTTAAAGTCTAATGACTTATCCTCCCTGAGATATTGGTGCTTAATGAGCACCAACTACTCTTCCTTTGTGTGGCACTGTTTGTTGATGAATTTGTGACTAGCCATCCTCTACCCTCATTCAAATATAAGATTTTTAATTTTAAAACCTTAGTGGCACTTTTCAGCATCAAGAGTCTCCAAATCTAGGTGTGATGAACTTCATCAGCAACCTGTACCTCTATCAAAGTATGGTGCCCTTTGTGTGTGCCCTGGAAAATGGTGTATAGGAGAAAGGCTCTTACTGCTCTGGTTAACAATACCGTGATCACGTACCTTTCATCCCCTGTACCATACTCACGAATCACGCTCACCTTTTTTCCTTTGTATATTCTCATTAAATATCTGTAAAATACGTGCTCTTAAAATAACAAAATTTATATCCTACCAAAGATAATCTATTTAAGTCAGACAGCAATACAGCATTATGCTCAAAACGTTCTTTGAAATAATCTTGCTCTCAATCATGTTTTACATTTCAGCCTTTTTCTGTATCTACAGCAGCACTGGCCGATGGAAATACAATCAATGCAAACCACACATGCAATTTAAAAGTTTCTAAGAGCTATACTTAGGAAAGTAAATAGGAACAGAGGAAATTAATTTTTTGAAGTCATGAAGATATACTCTTTTCTTTTCTTTTTTTAATTGACACTATTACAGATATCTCCATTTCTACCCTCTTTGCCCTCTTCTACCCAGCCTCCACCCCTCTTCCCTCTGGCCATTACCATGCTGTTGTCTGTGTCTATGGGTCATGCGCGTGTGTTCTTTGGCTACTCCCTTCCCCTCCTTTCATCCATCCCCCCTCCCTCCTCCCCTCTGACAGCCATCAGTCTTCCCTGTGCCCTTGCCTCTGTTTCTATTTTGTTCATCAGTTTATTTTGTTCATTAGATTCCACGTATAAGTGAGATTGTATAATATTTGTCTTTCTCTAACTGGCTGAAATTGCTTTTAAAATATATTTCATTTAATCCAATGTATCCAAAATATTCTTTTCAATAATTGACAGGAGCATTACTTACTAAGTCTTCAAAAATGGCAGACCCACCCCTTCTTTGTTTTCTCATAAAGTTGCACATTATTGTATAACTGGATTTTATTGTGAAATAATCTCAAATAAACCAAAAGATTGTTAGAAATATAAAGTTTCATTCACTACCATTATGCTGAAACTCATATCTGGTAGATACCATACCCTGACATATAAATTATGGTGTAAAATCATTATGATTAGAAAGACATTTTAAATTATTTTAATTTTTTATATTATTATTTAAAAATCTCTAGTTATATGTATATAAATTATAAACTAATGGTTCAATAACATATAATTTATAAATAAATATATTATGAGTATATGTTCCAAATTGAAAGGGGTACATGAACAAAAATGTTTGATGACCACTGGCTGCCAGGATAAAATCCAAATGCTTCAAGGTTAGTTTTTAAAGTCCTTCTTCCTTGCCCACATACAGACCCCATTGAAGCTATCAACGCCAAGGTTCCTCTAAATTAAGGTCAACAACAAAAGCCAGCTTCTCCTTAACTTGTTTGTTTGAACCCAACAAATTCACTTGTTATATGTGTGATTTAGTTCAAGCTTATTTTCTTGTTTGCTTTTGTCCATCTTTTCAGTTATAAAAATATCTTTCAGGATTCAGTACCATTTTCAACTCTCAGAAATCATCTCTGAATCATTGCTCCACCTTATATTTCTATCTTTCTAGTCTGAATTCTTATATTATTTTTTCTGTTATTTATTTTGACATCTATAGACTACCTTTATTATTTGTCTTTTTAAGTGTATAATCTGTTTTTTTCAACTCAACTTTAAGTATTTTGAAAGCAAGAACTTTGTATGTCTTTGTGTGACCTTTTAGTATTTATTACAGTATGTGCAGCAACATAATATTATGTAAATAAGCCCTAGCTGAAACAGAGTTAAGATTTAAATACTCCTTTTCTTTGTCGTTTTTGTTTTTAATACTTTTATCATCCTCACCAGTGTGGTCTATCTTAAGTCTCTCTCTTTTTTTTGAGGGATTTTATTGATTAATGTGTATATGTTCTGTAGAAAGATGGGTTTAATAAATAATTAATTGTTTTGTGAAGCCAAGGTATTTTCTGTTATCTCAGAATTCCATAATTCTTTTCTTCTTAAATGACTTTAGCTTTGTAAGAGAGGGGCACAGCTTAGGGACTTTGCTTGAACGACTTAATAAACTTGTCCAATTCTGTATAATCTCCTATAACTTGTAATTTTAGTGTGAAATATGCTGTGGTTTATTTGTGGAAATGCTGTTGCGTTATGGAGTTGAAAGATAATAGGACGTGTGTCAGGGCAACGGGACATGGTGCAAATCAAAGTTTGGCTTGGCCAGGCTTCCTGTGATCTCCTCATGGAGTCACCAGTTAGCTCATATTTTGCTTATGTGAATCATAAATTGTCCTCTCTGAACATTTTTGTGATACCTTTTTATAACATTTAATTTTTATTTAGCTTTGAACAAGAGAATGAGAAATTATTTTATGTTAGATTTGAGCACAGCAATTAGGATTTGAGTGAAAAATTACAGAAAAATTTTAGAAATTATTTGACAAAATAAGATACAGCTAAATACAAAACAGGTTTTATTTTACTAATTCCCAAACTTCGTTTTAGGCAGAATCACCCAAAGAGCTTTTATAAAATGAACATCCCCAGGTTCCCCCCTTAGGCTATTGAATCAGACTCTCCAGGCTTGGAATCTGTTTCTATAATCCCTCCAGTTTGGAACCCCCCCTGCTCTCCCTGCTCCCAGTTTCACACACTGCTAGAGCCAACACGCTTCTTAACAAGGCTTATCTGTTCTGAAAGTCATCCTGGTCTGGGGCAGGGCAGGCAAGCCCAAAGGGCCCTTGGATGCTAAGCTTCTCTGGTTCTCTCCTCTCCAAGGAAATTTCAGCAATTAGACAGCAGACAATCCCCTGAAATCACCATGGTAAGGAAGGTTTCTTCCAGTTTACCATGGGCCCTTGTTTTAGCTTTATACAACCTACTTCAGGATGCACAGCAAGGCGACAGTGTAGTCAGGGTCAGCTCCCAGGACTGTGCCTCAAGCAAGGGTGGATGTTCTTTGGCCAAGGCTAAGCACTTAGCTGTAGTATTCAAGTACTTTTGGGGTTCAGAGAAGCCAAACACCATTTAGGAGAGAGCTGACTGCAAGGTAGGTCCCCATCACGACTTACAGCAGAAATATTCCTTCCAGAGGTGGGGACTTAGTTGCTGTAGTAGAATATAGCCTATCTTTGGATAACAGAGGATGCACATCAGGGAATAATTTTGTCATTTCTCATCATTTTCAACAATCTTGATTCCATTTGTTTCTTTTATTCACGGTTTAAAATTACTCAAATGGACTAACACATGAAGTGTAAGCATTGCTATAGCTACCTGTTTGCTTACACAGGGGTCTAAAAGTCGTGTTTAAGTTTGTGGTGTGCACGGGATCAATGTTATACACCATTCCTCACTCAAGTTCTGCTGATGGCTACCACACCACCATCACATCCAGTAATATTTCTTTACTAGTTAGACCCACATTGTACATAGATTCATAACATAAAGGTACAATATTGCAAATAAATGGAACTAATATTTACTGTTCACTAAGTACTAAGTGATTTTTAGACCACTTGGCTTTCCTACTGGCTGCCTCCCTACCAAGGCTGATTTTTTTCTGTTTTTGTTCTTTCTTTTACCAGTGTGGAATCCAAGGTTCAGAGAGTAACTTATCCGAGGTCACCCCATGAATAAATGGTGAAGCTGTGTTTATGTGCCATGGTCTGAATCCAAAATCAGTGATTTTTCTAGTTTAGCATACTGTTTCAGCTAGAATTTACTTATGTATCAGTAACTAGTGCTTTCTTTGAATCAGTAACTATTGGAAAGGATAGCAGACCAAATTATGACCAAGAAATGTTGAAGTTTTGTTATGCCTTATAAATGCTAACTCATTTATCATTCTAACTCACATGGATCAAAGCGCTTTAGAATATGTTATGGCTAGGAAATAATATGCAGTACCGGTGTGATGTTCTGCCTGATCATGAGTGATTCTTATTTAGTATTTTGAGCTCTTATCTTTTTCTTAATTTCTGTTTTTGCTCTCATCTAATTCTTTAATGATGAAAAAATGAATTGGGAAATGAGAATGTAAGAGGAAGTGAAAAGAAAAGTATGCTATGAGGTAGCATCCCATAGATTTTACGATGGAAGTTTTCAGGTCATCTTTTATATTTGGTGTAAGTGTATAGTAGACATTGTGTTAGACTTTAGAAGATATGTGGTACAATTTAATTTTTATCCTTAAAACATGAAGATATGCTGTACTTTGGAATGTTTTAAAATTGTGCACTAGTTTGAGTTTGTCTTATTCTGACCTCATTATCCTGTTTTTCTAAAGATTTTATTTATTTATTTTTAGAGAGAGGGGAAGGGAAAGAGAAAGAAAGGGGGAGAAATATCAATGTGTAGTTGCCTGTTGTGCACCACCTACTGGGAACTGGCCTGCAACCCAGGCATGTGCCCTGACTGGGAAACAAACTCACCACCCTTTGGGTTGCAGGCCGTCAACTCAAGCCACTGAGCTACACCAGCCGGGTATTCTGTTTTGTTTTTAACTGTTAGTGCAGGACCTGCTGATATGGTAATGAAATCTTTTGGAATTTTTTTTTTTCCTCAAATCAATGCAGACCAGGTTAGGAAGCTTTGTTTCACCCTCTTCTTTCCAGAGATGAATTTAAAATGTGGAGCTCATTGTTTGCAAATGTATTCTGATTCCTTGAAATTCTTGATTTATAAGAAGTATCTATAAAATGAGAAACTTGGCCTTTAACGACTCAATTTTTCTTGTTTTAGAAAAAATGTCTACATTTACTAAGAAAGTATGTCCTCATTTGTGTGGGGTTTTTTTGTTGTTGTTGTTTACCACAGACTTAAGACTTATGAAAAAATTTTGGATTTTTTTAAACCTCTTTTCATTTCAATGAGCAAAACAATGAAAATTTCCCACATGTTTTCTTCCCAAAAGAGAATAAATACTACAGCACAATGAAGCACACAGGAAATAATTAGAGAGCTTGGTGAATGAGAACAAAACTTTGTGTTGGAATATGAAGTTTTTATGTGTATCCTTTCTGTTTCCTTCAAAGGAAGACTTATTAATAGGTAGTATTTTTAAAGTCACAAAATATTTCTTACTTAATCTTACCAGAAAAATGGCAACGTTATTTTTAATTTGATGTTGAAATCATGTTCAATTACTCATTCTTTCTGTGTTTACATCTACTGTCAATCACAGTTTTCATCTTACCAGCCCTCTGGGGCTTCAAAAGAGGCGCAACTGCCATGCACTTCCCACCAGAGTTATTCCGTCTCCCGTCTCCTCTGTAATGGAGGCAGACAACTGATTCCACGTACAGAAAGTAGATGGCAGTTTCAGTGACGATGATGTCAAAGCACCTTTTCTAACAACTACTAGCCTTCTCCGCCAATGATCATTGGCACAAAAACCTTTAGATTAATAATTTCATAGAGAAATGAAGTGACATACTGAGTTTTATACTACAGAAATACTTTATTTAAGGAACTGTATTGAAATTGTGTACTTTATTCTCAGCTTTTGAGGATTCATTTAGGGGAGTTTTAGATTGAACATGAAAATATATCCGTGAAAAGAAATTGTGTTCAGCACCCTGCCAGCTGTACTTAGCACAAACTTTCTATAATTTAGAGGTATTGCTTCCTGAGAAAGCTATTTTCCCTTTCAGTGGAGATATATCTGCATATTGAATAGACTACCTAGATTATAGAACCAACTTTAAAAATTTTTTGCCATCAATAGTGTTGTGATAGCATCATGGTTTACTCTCTAAAAGATAGCAATCTTCTCTCTGCCTTCCCTCCACACATGCGTTGCAGGAATAAAGTTAACTTTACACATCCCTTTGACAGCACTTAGGAAGGCAGTTTCCCATCTGTAGGCACAGATTCTGTTGGAAAGTAGTGTCTTGTTAGGTGGAGTTACACCTCAGAATACTTTTGCTGAATTTGTTGTTGTTATTATCATTCTATGGGAAAAGTTGAGGTTTTCTTTGTCTTTAAAAATTCTCTAAGTATTAAGCAAACATGATAAATAAATAGGCTACTTCATGTTTTCAGGACACTCACCCAAGTATCAAGCACAGTTAAATGTATTCATTGAGCCCTGGCTGGTGTAGCTCAGTGGATTGAGCATGGGCTGAGAACCAAAGGGTCTCCAGTTCAATTCCCAGTCAGGGCACATTGCCTGGGTTGCAGACCAGGTCCCCAGTGGGTGCCACGTGAGAAGCAATATACACTGATGTTTCTCTTCCTCTTTCCCCTTCCCTTCCCTTCTCTCTAAAAATAAATAAATAAAATCTTAAAAAAAATGTATTCATTGAGAAATTCCCAGTGATATAATACAACAGGGAATAAAAATAGTATTTTTTTTTATCTTTTGCTATACTTTTCTATCCAAAGAAGGTAACAAATTAGTAGAACTGAATTATTTGGCTATATAAGTCTGTGTTTTGCTTTTTCAATTTGAGGTAGAAATCTCTGTAGGAATAGGACAATTCAAGTTGTGATGGATCATTTTGCATTTATTGTTCAGCATCTGCTGTGGAAGGGAAACTTTATTACTTTTCAACAGTTAACACACCTTATTTTTATAGGATATGGTAATTACTCATCCTCCATAGCAATAGAAAATTAGACTCTGGAAGGAAAATAAAAGAAACATTTCAATTTTCTCATCTTGCTTTGTGAGTTCATGTTTTCTATTGATATTCTCTTTAGAAAAATTTTTCAGAACAGAAAAAATAAAAAATGTGTATATCATTAAGGACAGTTGTAGCTAGAATGGAAAACTTCACAAAATCATATAATTTAGATTTTTATTTTAGAAAATGATTATATAGCTAATAATATCTAGCTTCCACTGAGTGCTTTGCCCACATAATTGCATGGTGTAATTTAACTTACATTTTAGGACATTAATTAAAACCTTCAATATAAGTCAGTATAAAATGCTGAGAAGTATATGGAGGAGGGGTGGAAGCTGAATAACTATTTTGCTGTATACAATTAAACATTGATTACATAGAGAGCAGAGACTGTCAAAAAATACCATCCTGCACAAAGTAAAATGCTAGTTTGATATGTTTTATAGTCAATGTCATTGCCTGAAACAGCTTGACAAAAACAACCACAGAAAACTGTTTTCTCTCTTGCACTTCTAGTTTTGCATTTTGTGAATTTCTTTTTCTTCATGAATGGAACTTACTCTGAACATTTTTAAAAAAATTTATTTTAATTGTTGATCTTGTACAGCTTTCTGTCTTTTAGTCCCACCCCAGCCCACCTTTCCAGCCCTCCCCACCTCCCTCCCATTTCCACCCCTGCTAGTTCTTGTCCATGTGTCCTTTATACTTGTTGTTCTAAACCCTTCCCCTTTCCCCTGCAATTCCCTCCCCTCTCCCCTCTGGTGACTGTCAGCCTGTTCTGTATTTCAGTGTCTTTGGTTATATTATGTTTGTTTGTTTGTTTTGTTGATTAGGTTCCTGTTAAAGGTGAACTTTTAATCTGGACCTGGGAGAATAGGTTGAAGTGGCATGTAGGTTTTATATATCTGTACCTCAACTTGTATAAACTCACCTTGCTGTTTGCTTGCATTTGTGAGCCTGAGGCAATGAGCAAAGGTGAGGAGATGCGGGCGTTTCCAGATGAAGGAGAATCATAGGGCGATGGCAGCAAGTCACGGCAGCTTCAGAGAGAGCCAGACGTCTCTCCAACAGCAGCAACTGGCCTCGTCAAATAACCTGCAATTATAAACATATCATGGTTCTTTATACATATGTGGAAGTAATTTCATTTTTTAATTCCAATATCAATAGAATATTTTTCTTTGTCATTGTGAAATGTCATTTCTTAATCTTTGGCCAAAATTAAATATATTACTACATATATTTTGTTAGGGAGAAGTTCCATATACTTTGTTTGTGTTTCCATATACTTATTGATTTACCTAAGCCCTATTTTTGCCTTAATTTAATCATAGCAACTCAATCACTTATTTATCCATTTAACAAACATTGTTAATATGGGCTAGGAGTTTATTTCTTGATTTAATATAGATCACATTGTGAAAGTAATGAAGAATAAGTTTTCATTTAGAAGCACATAGCTAATAGAATGATATGATTTTGCTCTATTAAGCAAAGATCTGTAGGGTTAAATTAAAAGAAAAAGTCTGTGATTTGGGGCAGTAAATCTGGAATCACTAACATTGGGTCCTTATATTTCAGCTGCTCTAAATTTTTTTAATGATGTAAGACATCCTTATTAATGTTTTCATTGACAGAACACAGTTGGTTAAATACCCCACACATCAGTCATTATACTCTGTTCTACACTTGGAAGGTAGTAAATATAGGGTGAAGCAAAAGTAGGTTTATAGTTGTGAGTATGTGAAACTACTACAGTTTGTGCTTGTATTATTATTTATTGATTGTTGTATTACTTTTCATATGAACAACTGTAGACCTCCTTTTGCCCAATGCTGTATATATATATCATTGGGATCTGTGGGAAGAAGTTTCACAGCCCTTAAATAGGGGGCTTAATTATAAGAATCCTGACTCTTCTTGCATAGCCTTAAAGGGTCTGCAATGGTTAAATCTGAGTTTCTTTTACTAAAAAAGGTATTGCAGACAACTGACTACATCACCTGAGTGTGATGTGCCTGAGCTGTGATGAACAGACCTGTGAAATCTTTCAGAAGTCTTTGCTGGTTTTATGCTTTTCTACTCTGCCCTCTTTCCTGGAATTGTCTTGGTTTTTGAGGACTGTCAAAGTATTATAAATAACTGAAGTATATTTCTTCTTGTTCATGGTTCACATATTTTTCTAGGAAAGTCATTCAGTAGATTTAGTATCAAGTATACTTTTTGATATATGAAAAAGTCGTACATATATATTTTCTTTTCCTTGATGCTCTCAAAGCACAAAATATCTCTGAATTAGAATTATGAATAATTTTCCTTAGAAAATTTATTGGCAGTTCTTCACTTCAGAGACCCGTAACCAAAGTCACTGTAAGTCGTGCTATAAGTTATGTTAAATAATGTTTTCCTTTCCTAATTCCTATAACATTTTCTTTGTGGGAACTTGAGCACATTTCATATTTTGTCTACTTTTATTGCTGGTTTATGTCTCTTTCTTTTTTTAAATTTTTAATTCTTTACTGTATTTTTTGCATCACCACTTAGTCCCCTTGAGGACCCCTCCCCCCAGCAATCACCACACTGGTGTCCATGTCCGTGAGTCCTTTCTCCTTTTTTGCTAAACTCCTCTATCCCCTAAACTCCCTACACCAATCTGGACAAGTTTTAGGTTCACAGCAAAATCGAGTGGGAAATTCAGAGGTTTCCCACATACTTCCTTCCTACCCCTTAACTCCCAATGCACACACTCCCCCAACTCTGGACATCCTGCACTAGAGTGGTACGTTTGTTGCAGCTGATGAGCCTGAGTTGACACATCTTCACCTGAAGTCCAGAGCTGTGATTCTGTGGGTTTTGACACATATACCATGACATGTATTCACCATTGCAGGATCATACAGAATACTTTCATTGCCCTAAAAACCCTCTGTGCTCTTCCTGTTCATTCTCCCTCCCTCTTAACCCATAGCAACCACTAATCTTTTCACTTTGTCCATAGTTTTGCCTTATCCCAAATGTCATGTAGTGGGAACCATACAACATGTGGTCTTTTCAGATTGGCTTCTTGTACTTAGTAGTATGCATTTAAGTTTTCTCTGTGTCTATTCATGACTCAATAACTTATTTCTTTTTAGCACTGAATAATATTCCATTTGGTTGTACTATACTTTATCCACTTACCTAGTGAAGAACATCTTGGAAGTTTTTAAATTTTGACAGTTTTGAATAAAGTGACTATAAACATCTGCGCACAGGTTTTTGTGTGGCTACAAAGACACATTCAGTTCATTTGGGTAAACACCAAGGAGTATGACTGCTGGATCATATAGCAAGAGTAAGTTTAGTTTTATAAGAAACTTCCAAACTTCCTTCCAGGGTGGCTGTACCATTTTGCATTCCCATCGGCAGGGATTGAGAGTTCCTGTTGCTCTACCTCCTCCCCAGCATTAGTGTCGTTAATGTTTTAGATTTGGGCCATTCTACTAGGCAGTTTAGTAGCGTTTCATTGCTGTTTTAATTTGCAACTGCCTATTGACACATGATTTCATATGCTTATTTTTCATTTGCATATTTTTGGTGATAATACATTCAGGTCTTTGGCTCATTTTCTAATTGGATTTTTTTATTTTCTTAAGGTTGATTTTAAGAGATCTTTTTATATTTTACATAGTAATCCTTTATCAGATTTGTCCCCATCTGTGGCATTTGCTCATTTTCTTGGCATTGCCTTTTTCAGAACAGCAGTTTTTAATTTTAATCAAGTCCTCCTTATCAGTTATTTCTTTCATGGCTTGTGCCTTTGGTGTTGCATCCAAAAAGTCATCACCATATCCAAGGTCATCTAGGTTTTCTCCTGTGTTTTCATTTAGGGGTTTTCTAGTTTTGCACTTTACATTTAAATCTATGATCCATCGATTTTGAGTTAATTTTTGTGAAGAGTGTAAGGCCTTTTTTTTCTTTTTTGCATGTAGATGTCCAGTTCTTCCAGCACTGTTTGTTGAAAAGACTGTCTTTGCTCCGTTGTATTTCTTTTGCTCCTCTGTCAAAGATCAGTTCACTGTAATTATGTGGGTCTGTTTCTGGGCTCTCTATTCTGTCCCATTGATCTATTTGTCTATTCTTTCACCAATACTATCTTGACTACTGTAGCTTTATACTAAGTATTCATGTTAGTTAGTGTCAACTTTAATACTTGGTATAACTTAGGAAATACCCTGTTCTTTAATAGTTGGCTTTTCTGGGTCTTTTGACTCTCCGTATAAATGTTAGAAGCAGTTGGTTGATGTCCACAAAATATTGCTGGAATCTTGACTGGGATTGTTTTGAATGTATAGATCAAGTTGGCAGAAACTGCTATCTTAACAATAGTGAGTTTATTTATGCATGAACATGGGTTATCTCTCCATTTATTTAGTTCTTCTTTGATATCTTTCATCAATTTTTGTAGTTTTCCTTACATAGGCTTGTATATATTTTGTTAAATTTATGCCTAAGTATTTCAATTTTTTAGGTGCAAATCTAAATAGTAATGTGTTTTTAATTTCAAAATTCATTTGCTCATTGGCTTCTTGAGTTTTTTTAATGATGTAAGACATCCTTACATCACGCCCATACAGGGTGTGGCAAAACAGGTTTACAGTTGTGAATATGCAAAATAGTTTATTATTGTATTATTATTTATTAATTATTATATTATTTTCCATACGAACAACTGTAAACCTATGCTTAGCCCATCCTGTGTATAAGTTTATATACAATAATTTGTTCATCTATTACACATAATAAAGTGATTGACTTTTGTGTATATTAACCTTTGTCTCCAACTTTGTTCTAATTGCTTATTACATGCCCTGACCAGGGATTGAACCTGCAACCTTGGCATATTGGGACAATGCTCTAACCAGCTGAACTACCCAGCCAGGGCTTCTTTATTAAACTTTTAACGTCCATGGGATCTGTAATGATATCCCCTATCTCATTTCCGATATTAATTTGTAACTTCTTTTTTTCTTAGCCTGGTTAAAGGCTTCTCAATTTTATTGATCTTTTTAAAGTGCTAACTTTTGGTTTCATTGATTTTTCTCTATTGACTTCTTATTTTCAGTTTTATTGATTTCTATTCTATTTTTTTTTCCTTCAGATTACTTTGGATTAAATTTGCTCCTGTTTTTTTAGTTTTTTAAGGTGAAAGCTTAGATTTTTTATTTTAAATCTTTCTTCTTTTTATCATATATGTTTAATGCTATAAATTTCCCTCTAAGCACTGCTTTTGCTCCATCCTACAAATTTTAATGTTATATTTTTATGTATTTCAACTATTTCTTTTTTTTCTTTTTTTAAATATATTTTATTGATTATGCTATTACAGTTGTCCCATTTCTCCCCCATCATTCCCCTCCACCCTACCCACCCTCTCCCACCCACATTCCCCCCTTTAGTTCATGTCCATGGGTCATAAGTTTTCTAGCTTCTACATTTCCCATACTATTCTTGCCCTCCCCCTGTCTATTTTTTTCCCATTATCTATGCTACTCATTCTCTGTACCTTTTCCCCCTCTCTCTTCCTCCCACACCCCTGTTGCTAACCCTCCATATGATCTCCATTTCTGTGGTTCTGTTCCTGTTCTAGCTGTTTGCTTAGTTTACTTTTGTTTTAGGTGTGGTTCTTGATAGCTATGAGTTTGTTGTCTTTTCACTGTCATAGTTTTAGCTTCTTTTTCTTAGATAAGTCCCTTTAACATTTCATATAATAAGGGCTTGGTGATGATGAACTCCTTCAACTTGACCTTATCTAAGAAGCACTTTATCTGTCCATCCATTCTAAATGACAGCTTTGCTGGATAGAGCAATTTTGGATGTAGGTCCCTGCTTTTCAAGATTTCAAATATTTCTTTCCAGCCCCTTCTTGCCTGTAAGGTCTCTTTTGAGAAATCAGCTGACAGTCTGATGGGAACTCCCTTGTAGGTAACTGTCCCCTTATCCCTTGCTGCTTCTAGAATTCTCTGCTTCATTTGAATCTTGGCTAATGTAATTACAATGTGCCTTGGTGTGTTCCTCCTTGGGTCCAACTTCTTTGGGACTCTCTGAGTTTCCTGGACGTTCTGGTAGTCTATTTCCTTTGCCATATTGGGGAAGTTCTCCTTTATTATTTGTTCAAATAAGTTTTCCACTCGTTGCTGTTCTTCTTCCCCTTCTGGGACCCCTATAATTCGGATGTTGGGACGTTTAAAGATGTCCTGGAGGTTCCTAAGCCTCTCCTCATTTTTTTGAATTCTTGTTTCTTCCTCGTCTTCTGTTTGGTTGTTAGTTTCTTCCTTCTGGTCCACTCCATTGATTTGAGTCCCAGTTTTCCTTCCATCTCTATCAGTTCCCCATGCATCTTCCTTCATTTCACGGATTGTAGCCTGCATTTTTTCCATCTAGTTTGTGAGCAAAATCAACCAATTCTGTGAGCATTTTGATGACCAGTGCTTTGAACTGTGCATCTGATAGGTTGGCTATCTCTTAACTGCTTAGAGGAATTGGCTCTGGGGCTTTTATTTGTTTTCCAGTTTGAGCCATTTTTGGTGGTTTTTTTTTTTGTTGCTGTTGTTTTGGTTTTAGTCTGGTCGCGGCTATTACGTAGTGAGGGGGTGGAGCCTTAGGTGTTCCTCAGGGCAGGGCAGCCCAGTGGCTGGGTTGTGACGCTATAGGTGGGGGCGGGGTCTGAGAAGGAGCAATGGCTCCTGCTCCGCTCTCTCCTGGACTCCGGCCCTTTCCGCTGCTTCCCCTTCACCTGGATTATCTGCGCACGCATGCGTGCTGTTATGTAGTTAAGAGTGGAGCCTCTGGCGCTCCCCAGTGCGGGGCAGCCCAGTCACTGGGTTGTGACGCTGTATGTGGGGGCGGGGTCTGAGAGGGAACAATGGCGCCTGCTCTGCTCTCTCCTGGATTCAGTCCCCTCCGCCACTTCCCCTCCGCCTGGACCGTCTGCGCGCTCGAATGTTAGACCACCTGGTCAGTCAGCCAGCCACCTTGTGCGGCCTCACTGGGTCTGCACAGTTGCCCCCCTGTGCCCGGGGTCTGCCAGCTGCTGCCTGGGCACCTGGGAACTGCCAGCCGCTGCTGCTTGCGTTCCTGGGTCCGCACCTCCACTTTCTGCTGCCGTGACTCCGCCCCTCTTACCAGTCTGGATGAATGGTTGTTGGACTTCCGTACAGTTCAGTTTTCTATAAGTTCTGGTTGTTTTCTTGTTTCTAAATATTTGTTGTCCTTAATTTTGGTTGTGAGAGGAGGCACAGTGTATCCGCCTACGCCTCCATCTTGGCCGGAAGTACAAATCCTATTTCAACTATTTCTTAATTTTTCTTGCAATTTTATCTTTGACCCATGTGTTATTAAGAAGCATTTTTTAAAATTAGGACTTTTTTAGAGGAGTTTTGAGTTCACAGCAAAGTCGGGTGGCGGGGGGGCACAGAGGTTTCCATATACACCCCGTTGCTGCACGTGCAGTCTCTCCCAGTGTCGACAGCCCCGCCAGAGTGGTAGCGTCCTTATGACTGACGAACCATTGTAACAGGGCCATTTACCCCTTAACCATTGCGTAATGCCCCTCTTTGTTCCTGATGCCATTTCTTGCTCTGAAGTGTGCTCTGGCTAAAATTAATATTCTTTTGATTAACAGTAGCAAGGCATATCTTTTTTCACCCATTTACTTTTAATCTGTGCCTTTTTATTAAAAATGATTTCCTATAGACAACTTATAGTTGAGTCTTGTTTTATAATCCACTCTGTTTTCAGTCCAATCTATCTTTATATTGGTGTGTTTGTACCCTTGAATTTAAAGTGGCCATTGCTATAGTTAGATTAATATCTATAATATTTGTTCCCCTTGTTTTTTGTTCTTATTTTTTTCATACCTTTTCTGCTTTTTAAGCATTTTATCACTCCATTTTCTCTCCTTTCTTATCATATCAATTTTATTTTTTAAAATCTTATTTTAGTTGTTCTTCTAGAGTTCACAGTACATTCTTAATTAACATAAGTGAACGTTCAACAACATCATACTACTTCAAGGGTACTGTGAGTAATAATAATAAAATAATTTTAATTCCTTTCTCCATCCCTTATATCTTTGCTTATACATAATTCATTCATTTTACTCATACATAATCACACATAATTGAATATATTGTTACTTTGAAGAAATTGCTATCTGTTAGATCAATTAAGAAAAATAAAAGTTTTTAATTTACCTTCCCTTATTCTTTCTTTCATGTTCTTCCTTTCTTTATGTAGACCCAAGTTTCTGCACTATTTAATTTTCATTTTCTCTGTAAAAACTTTTACCATTTTTTGTGAGGCAGGTCTACTGGCAATAAATTCCCTCAATTTTTGCTTGTCTGAGAGAGTATTTCTCTGTCACTATAGGATATAGAATTCTTTGTTGGTGAATTCAGTTTTGAAGGATAATTTCAGAGTACAGATTTCTCAACAGTTTAAATATTTCACTCCACTTTCTTCTTACTTGCATGGTTTCTGAGGAGAAGTTGGATGTAATCCTTATCTTTGCTCCTCTGTAAGTAAGATGCCTCCCTCACTCTCGCCACCCCCTTGTCTTTTTCAAGGTCTTTTCTTTTTTTAATTTTATTTTAATTGTTGTTCTTGTACAGTTTTCTGTCTTTTACTCCCATCCCAACCCATCCCCCCAGCCCTCCCCACCTCCCTCCCATTTCCACCCCACCCATGGTCCTTTTTTTATATTTAAATTTTTTATTTTGTGGTTTTCAAGTGGGTACAATAAAGAACACTATACAAAATAAGTATTGCTTAGGAGCTACCTTAGAGGAATTTCTTTCTTTATATATATATATTTTTTTCAATTTTTATTTTAATTGTTGATCTTGTACAGTTTTCTGTCTTTTACTCCCACCCCGAATCACCACCCCAGCCCTCCCCACCTCCCTCCCATTTCCACCCCCCATAGTTTTTGTCCATGTGTCCTTTATACTTGTTCCTGTAAACCCTTCCCCTTTTCCCCTGAAATTCCCTCCCCTCTCCCCTCTGCTGTCTGTCAGCCTGTTCTCAATTTCTGTGTCTTTGGTTATATTTTGCTTGTTTGTTTGTTTTGTTGATTAGCTTCCTGTTAAAAGTGAGATCATGTAGTATTTGTCTTTCACTGTCTGGCTTATTTCACTTAGCATGATGCTCTCAAGTTCCATCCATGCTGTTGCAAAGGGTAGGAGCTCCTTCTTTCTTTCTGCTGCATAGAATTCCATTCTGTAAATGTACCACAGTTTTGGGATCCATTCATTTACTGATGGGCATCTAGGTTGCTTCCAACACTTGGCTATCATAAATTGTGCTGCTATTTTTGCTTTTCTTTATATTTAATTTTTTTAAGTTTGAATGTGATATGCCTTGGTATTGTTTTGTTGTTGTTGTTGTGGATTTGTTTGTTTATTTTTTTTCATTTATCTGTTCAGTAGTCTTTGAGCTTCCTGGATCTGTGGTTTGGTGTCTGATATTAATTTGAGGAAATTCTCAACTTTCTCCATTAGTTTATTACTTTAAATATTGCTTCTTTTCCTTTTTCTCTTCTCCTAGTATTCCCATTAGACACATGTTATACCTTTTGTAATTTCTCATAGTTCTTAGATATTCTGTTCTGTTCTGGTTCATTTTTTAATTTTTTTCACTTAGCTTTTTCAGTTTTAGAAATTTCTGTTATCATATTCTCAAGGTCAGAGCTTTTTTTTTTCTTCAGTCATGTCCACTCTACTAATGAGCCCATCAAAGGAATTCTTCATTTTTGGTACAGTGTTTTTGATTTCTACCATTTCTTTCTTTTCTTTTTTTTTAGAATTTTTATCTCCCTGCTTACATTAGCTATCTGTTCTTGCATTATGATGTATTTTTTAAATTAATATCCTAGGATATTAAGCATAGCTTTTGAAAAATTCCTGGTCTGTTAATTCTAACATGTCTGCCATGTCTGACTGTGCCTCTGATGTTAGCTCAGTCTCTTCAAGCTGTGTATTTTGCATTTTACTGTGCCTTGTAAATTTTGCTGAAAGATGGACATGATGTACTGGGAAAAAGGAAGTGTGAGAAATAGGCCTTTAATAATGTAGTGGTAAGGTGTCGGGGAGGGGAGCATTCTATAGCTCTATCAGTAGGTCCCAGTCTTTTGGTGATCAAATGCCCTGGACCAGTGGTTCTCAGTTCTTTCCACCGCTTAAGTGGGACAGGATAGTTAGAGGGGGCTGGAGTTGAGTATTTCCCTTCCCCCAGGTCAGTTAGACTCGGATATAACCCCAACAGGTTTTACTGTGGTAAAATGTTTCTTCTGAGGGCAGGCCTTGTTAAGAAGAACAGAAAGTTCTGGTATATTTCAGTATGGTTCTTTTTTCTCTTTCCCTGCTCTAAGTATTCACTGTGACCACCTGGAGGTAACACTCAGAGAAGTGTGGGGCCCCCATGTGACTGAGTTCTCCTGTAGGGTTGGGTTTTTTTTTTTTTTTTTGGCATTTTAACTATTTTATTTATTTATTTTTAACAGTTCATTTTTTATTGTATTTTTCCCATTACCTGTTATCCCCCATACCCTCGTGGCCTCTACCCTTTCTCCCCCCTCCTTACAATCACCACACTGTTGTTCATGTCTGTGAATTCTTTCTCTTTTTTCCCCTTTTTTTGCTCAGTCCCTCCACCTGTCCAGTCTTCCACCGCAGGACTTGTTCACATTGAGCCTTCAGTAATTCATCAGTTATAGTTCAGACTTCCCTGGCCCAGCACTAATTCTGGTGGTTGTTTCTGCTCCGATAGATTGTGCAAGCTGTGATTCTCTGTGTCCGCCTGCCTATTTCTCCAATATTGGAGCAGTTGTTTGCCCTGTGACCTCACTTCTCTGAAAGATTTAAAAGAGTTGTTGATTTTTCAACTGGTTCAATTTCTTACCTGTTGTTTAGGACAGAGTGGTGACCTCTAAGCTCCTTATGTGCTGGACTGGAAACTGGAAGTTATTTATGTTTCTTGAAAGCACAAGTTATATCAAATTCATCTTTTTATAAACCATATTAACCATCACAATGCTTCCCACATCATTGATTCTCAATAAATGTTTTCAAATGAATGACCATATATGTGTATACACCTTCATAAATTTTTCTATGATCCCTTTCTACTGTTGAAATTCCATTTTTTTCTTCATCTGTCTTAAAATGTGACACCTCCGTTGTTGCAGGTGTGGACACTGAATCAACAATTGAATTATGTAACTGGAATTTGTCCCAACTTTAATCAGGTCAATTATCCCTTATCTGTTTTATATGTAACCTGAAGGTCACTTTCTCTAAGACACCTGGTAAATAGAGGGGGTATTTCATCTGCACTGTTGAGGTCTCATTTTTGCTTCCCCATATCTCATGCTCCTTTTGCAGATCTAAGTGCTGCTGGAGTTACTTCTTACATTGATGTATAAGAAGCTAGAGTTCTCAAACTATTAACTCCTTGATGCAATTATCCATACCCTGGCTTGAGGTGAAGGATTGTGTAACAAAAGCCACATTAAAAAAAAATTATCTAATTCTTCAACCTTCTTCTTGCTGGACACCGCGCCCCCCCCAATCTCCCACAACTTCTATAGTTTTCAATAACTTTACCCAAGGAATGGGGGTGATTGACGGAAGTTAGAACTTAGAAGAAAATAGATAGAAATCGATGTTGTGACGGTCTCTCTAGTTCAAATAAAAAGAGCTAAAAAGCTTAAGCCCTACCTACTTCATTTCCTAGCTTTGATCTTTGACCCTTTGACTTTTGACAGAACTCTTCAAAAGCCTAGATTTTGACTCTCCATCTGCCTCCACCCTATCCTGCCTGATAGAGTTTGTTCCTTTTAGAATCAATCCTCCTTTCTACATACCAAGTCTTTGAAATGCATGAATCCTGTAGCAGTTTCCACAGTCTGAAATAGTTCAGATTAACATGGGAGGCAGAAGATGATGTGAAGTGGCGAGCCTCCAGCAGGTGTCTGAGTGGGTTTCTACCTCAATTCTGGATCTCTTTTAGGCCTTCCTCCTGGTGTGGAGTGTTTCTCTGCTCCTCTATTCTTCATGACAGTCAAGTGGACAACTGTTGGAGCACCTGCATGCATGCACTCATACACGTTCACACACACAGACACCCTCCCCAATATAAAGCTGATTTTAATTGAAGAGCAGTAAAGATCCACACTAAACAAATGAACCTGTAGATCTATTACTGAACCTGTAGATTTTCATGCCCACAATCCTCCTACATCCATTTTGTGTTCAGAGGTTAATGTTGTATAAGGAATGGGTCCGTTAGCATGCTCTACTAAAAATCATAGGCTTATGGATTAACTGCCACCTCATGGCTGCTCCCTGGCTCTCTTAGCATGGGTTTGAAAATTATACTTTTCTCCACTACTTCCTCGCTGTGTAAACCTGAGCAAGTGACTGATCACCCTGGGCCTTTGTCTCCTAATATGTACATACGTGATGTGGGTATTGAAAGTTAACATGAGACGTTGCAAGAACTGAATTAAACAGTCTGTGTGAAATAAAATGTGTGTGTATACTGAAAAAAAAAAAAACAAAAAAAAAACAAAAAAAAATGAAAATTATACTTTTCTGATGTTTATGCCACTCCAAATTCTGAGTTAAGGTGCCATCTACAATAATCTCTGGAAATGGAAAGAAGCATAATAAGGAGGTCTGTTTTCTTTTTATTCAAGCAAATCTCCTAGTAGTGGAGTAGGAGTATTTTTTCAGTTGCTGCTTAAAAATCTACTGGATAAGATGATTTATAAGAATTATTTCTGATGTGAATAATTTTATGATTCTAAGTAACTACAAGAATGTTATACCTTGTTTTGACTCTTATTTAAACAGGTGAATTTGATTTTGTACCAAAAGCATTTCAATGCATTTTATTTCTATCTTACAAATATTTTATTGGATGCCTATACCAAATTTTTAATAATATCCTGCTTCCTACTGTTCTAGCAATTAGTGGTCTAACTGTCTAATTTGCCTGCAGTTTGATTTTGCCTGAACAAATACTGTATTGAAGCTATTCTTTGCTGGGCTGGCAGTTTTCCTATGACTTAAAATCTATACCCACTCTTTCAGAAGACCGAAAAATTGGGTGGTCCTGATGATGTAGTACTACTATAATTTAAATTCAAGGGTAATTTTAGCATCCAGAGTGCCACTTTTATTTTTTACCAGTACTGCACATGCCTTGCATAAAGAAAAGACCCTATTATCTAGCACTGGCAACCTCACACTTCAGTGCCTGCCAAAAGTGAAATTCCCTGTGTCATATTGATATTCCTGGTAAATGTGTTTGAGTCCGATACTCACTGAAGTATTTTGAATTCCCAGGATACGGACTGCTTTCTTATATCTTCATGACTTTCACACGTTACTCCCTTAGCCTAGGTATCACATTGCACCTCTCTACCCTACTTTCCATCACCTTCTACACCTGCATAACTCCTTATCTTTTAACACTCAGCTCAAATGTCATATCCTCTGGAAAGCCTTTTTTTATTCTGCCCTCTCCTTCAAGTCTGGATTGACCGTTTATCCTACATTCATACTTACATATAATTGTTGCCTTTGTAAGTATACAGTTTTGTAAATATTTGTCCTAAACTGTGAGCCCATTGATCTTAGGAACTGAGCCATTTATCTCTATATTAACATCGTGTAGTAGATGTCCAATGATGTTTAATGAGCTGATGGCACCTTGCTTGCGGATTCTTATCTCAGTATTCATTCCGGTTTTTCTGTTGGGCCTGGATGCAGAGCTTACTGTCATACTGAGGTACTCATGGATCTTATAGGAAGGACTTTTTTACTTCTTAATACATTTTGATCTTATTCCAGAACTATTGTCATTGTTGTTAGTATTTTTTGTGTGTGAGGGATGGACATTGATGATTATTGATCACCTATTATATGTCAAACCTACTGCTAGTTTCTTGGTATGTCTTCTCATTTGATGCTTATGATGATCCTTTAAGATTAGTTTTTATCATCTTCATTATATAATTAAGGAACTAGACACTAAGAGATATTAAGTAATTTGCTCAACTTCATACTTGCTAAGGTGGCAGAGCCAGCATTTGAATTCTAGGTCTATCTACTATATAACGCTCATATGTTTGGTATTGCATATATTAAATTTATTTAGATGTATAATAAGTGCTTATGAAAGGTTATTGTAGGAACATTTTTTATGGAAATATCACTATAGCTCAGTTACCTGCTCTTCTTTATTGCCCAGTTTACCATGAATAGCTATTTATTTTTAAATATGTTTGGCTTTAAACATATCTGTTAAATGACAACAACATATTGTATATTATATACAAAAACTATATTGTATACAAATAAAGTTTCCTGGTTACTTTGAGAATTACAGCAAATTAACAATAATGCCTAAACTAAAAACAAAATTACATTTCATATCACACACACACAATTCATACATCTAAACCATCAAGGCGCAGCTTTGTGTTAAAAATAATCTTGTGTTATTCAAGGATCATTTTGGAATTCCCTAAAAATAGGATGTTGAAGCTCTGCACAATATCCAGGATACAGGGTCTGGTTTGCACATTTGTGACAAATCTCTTCCTAGAGCTGCAAAACAATTTGTTTCTGTCATCAGGGGGTTAAAGAAGCAGTTTCTTCCTGTGCTGTTGAGAGAGGAGGATTTTTTTTTTTTCCCTTAAGAGATCAGGGAAATACATCAGAAGAGGAGATTATTCACATTCGCCCCAGTGCTACTAAAACAGTTTGTTTGTTTTTTCTCTGGCTGGTGTAGAAGCCTTTCTGATTCTCTTGTCAAAGGGGTTGAAGAACTGCTCCTCTGTATTGCCGCCACCACCGAGTCCGTTCTTTGATTTCCCACATTGATCAAGTTTTAACTTGACGGTCTTTAGTTCAAAGCTTAGATGAATTCGGTGGTCCTTCTTCAAGTCTTTGTGGACATTTGCCAATTTTGTAAAACTGCTAGAGTTCAACAGACTTTTTACATTCTTGGCAAGATTCCAGCTCTAAAAGATCTGGGATACGAATAGAAAGAACACTACATCTAGAAGAGAAAAACCTTTGTGGAAATGTGATAAGGTAGTACTTACTCACTTTTTTCCCTGCTCTGCAATGATATGAATTTTTCAGGTCATACTAAACATAAAATTTATTTTTCTTGGAATGACTCTCATTTTTCTTTCCTTTTATTGTGGATAATTTTTCTTATTGTAGAAATACTTATGTATTAGTTTTACTTTAAAATTGTAATATACACTGTGAGGGTACATTCAAGGGATAAAAAAATAAAAATCACGTTTTATAGGCAACATAGAAAAATAGAAATAATGACTTTTATAATTTACTTATCCATTTAGGTATACTTCTGAAAGCATTATGGAAGAAAATAATTCTTAAAGTTTCATAATTCAGTAGTGATAACTGACAAAATTAATATTGAGCATTTAATATTTATAAAAGGAACTGTTTTCAGCATTTTACATATGTTAATTTATTTAATATTCACAAGAATCTTATGAAGATCAATTAATTTATTATTTTCCTTTTACAAAGGAGGAAAACAAAACGCAGACAAGTTAAGAAACTTTCCTAAGGTCACATAGAATTTCACTTACTATGCTTTTGATAACAAGTAAAATAAAACCATAAGGATATTTGCTGTCTTGCCTAATGAGAAGTCTAGACGTCGAGCTACTCTAGGGCTGATTAATTGCATATCATCAAAGATACATTTTTCCCATCTTTTTGCTTTGCTGTTTTTAGCAAATTGTTTTGTCCTCCCAGACCAGCTACTCCCTAAGAATGTTTCCGTACATTCAGGCATCATAGGTGGAAAAATTTGTCACTATATAGAGGGAAAAAAAAGGAAAAATGTTTTTCTCAGCTCTCTTTTAAGAAGGAGGAATCCCTTCCAGAAACTCCTTAGGCAGTCTTCTACTGATGTCTTACTGGCCAGAACTGCATCATATGCTCAGGCTAATCAATCATCAAAAAGAGGAAAACCACCACCAGATCCACTGAATCTGATGAAGATTCACTCCCAGAAGGAGATGGGGTAGCCTCTTCTAGAAATAGACCCTCAGAGGAAAGTGAACAAAATATGATTCTCTACATGAATAAAGCGGGGTAGGAGGGTATGCCTGTTGGGAGGTAGCGAGTTATGTCTGCCATATACAGCTAATGAGTTGTGGCCTACAATTCAAACCCAGGGAAGTCTGTTTCTTCTTAGCTCATGCTCTTAGCCACTTTGCTATGAAGTTTGATGCTAGCTAGGTTCTAATGCGGTTTTCTTTAATCTTTGTAAAATTATATATTCTAAAAAGTAAACAACATAATTTTCAAACAAAGAGGAATTTGGGGTTAAAAATGTCCACTCTGTAATTTACCATATTTATCATAAACAAATAAGCTGTAGCTGGGAAAGGACAAATGTGCCTTGATGTATGTGAAGAAAAATAGGCCATAGTCGTCATCTTTAATCCCATATACTTCTCTTGAGAAGGAGTAAATCACTACGGAATGGGGCTGGGGGCTGGGGGCTGGGGGCTGGGGAGGAGCTCAGGCCTCATGTAAACATCCTCAGGTCTTCCATAACCAGTGGGTTTATTGGCCACTTGTTCATAAGAAAATGGAAATATGTGAGATAATTTAATTAGTACTACTAAATCAATTTAGTCATTCATTTACTGTTTCTTTAATTCACTCAATAAGTATTTATTTAGTGTGAATAACAGCAAGAAGATAAAGCAACAGGGACTAAGAGGGAAACAGGTAAACAGAAACTGGAGAGAATAAGGAGAACCTGGGGGAACCAGAGTCTTAGTCTCAAAGATTAAATATGAGATTCTTCCAAGGTACTGTAGCATGAATTTCTTCAGTCCTAAGGGAATATCCACCATAGAAAAATGACACTGAAAGAGATTTTTTTCAATTGTTATGTGATTAAGCATTAAACATGTACTCTATTCTTGACATTATCTGGTATTATTGATATAAAATAAATGATGCATTCTTTCTTTAAAGAGCATATTGCCTAATGGGGAGAAAATGAACACTTAATTGTAACAATGTAAAAGCTGTACAATGAAATTTATTCAAAGCCTAAGAGTTAATGACACAAAGGTCAGGGGAGGCTTCACTAAGGAGTGTAACGTTTGAGTTTAAACTTAAAGGATGAGAATAATTTTCCCAGTAGATGTGGCCATTACCCAACTGACTGGGGCCAAATCTACACTGAAGAGCTCTAGAGGAGGGATTCTAAAGTCAAGACAGAGAGGGCACATTACTGGTTTATTTGCACTCGGCCAAGAATAACATGAACATGCTGGCACATAGGAGGAGAAAGTGGTGGGTGTGTGCTGAGGAATTTGTAAAGCATGGAACCAACCTTGGGTAGAGGACTAAATATAAAAAGGAAGCCAGGAGGGTGTATGGGCACTTGAAGTTTAGGGCAGGCTAAGGGCAACTAAAGAGTGACCGTGGAACAGAGTCAGTCTAGGAAACATTTTCCTGGACTGCATTCTGACTCTCACACTTGTCGTAAAGCTGTCAATTCCTGCTGGATGCGGAGGAGTGGAAGGGAAGACAGTCCACACAGAATGAACAGTAGTTGCAAAAAGAAGAGTGTAGTACATTGAGGAAACAATTTGTGACCAAAGAAAGACTCTGCATGTAGGTGCAACAAGGAAAGGTTAGAAATAATTATGGAATAGTGGTCAGGGAGATATTTTGAAGGGTTTTCACCATGCCACATGGACTTTTTAACTGATTCTTTAAACAAGGAGTCCTTGGAGGATAAATGTTGTCAGCTTTGAATTTTGGAAAGCTCACTCTGGACCTGGGTTAGAGGTAAATTTCAGGATGAGAGGATTGGAATCATGAAACAAGGTAGGGTGCTACTGCAATAGCATGGGTACAAGCACATGAAGGACTGAATGAAGACAGTGGTAGTAACATGGAAAGGGAGAAGGGAAATATATATTGTCCAGACTCTAAAGGTTTGGGAGACCTATTAGATGCATGAGGTGACACAGAAGGTCAGGGATAAATCTCCAGGTTCTTGGTAGACAGTGGTGCCACTACTCGATTAAAATTAGAGGATGAATAGGAGCAGAATTCATTGAGGGAGTATGAGTTAGAGTCAGGGAATTGGGAGGAGTGAAGGAATAATCTGAAAAACTCAGTTTCATGCAGATTGCATTCGAGGCATTTGGAGAATTTTCCTGTGTGAAATTGGTAATCTTGACGTGGATATCAGGAATGGAATGTCAATGAAAGCTATAGATTTGGGAAGCATGGATATTCAGGTTGAGTCACAGAGGCAGGTAAAGGTTTGCAAGAAAAGCAGTTAACAGAGAAGAGTGTAAAGAAAGTGAACTTTGAGAAAAAGTGGAGTCTGTAAAGAACAGAACAAGATTATAGACACCAAGAGTAGAGACATTTCAGTGAGACCACAAAAGGTAAGCATGACAGAGAGCAACGGGGCTTACTGGGTGAGTGCCAGCTGAGTGTCACCCCTGGGGGAGAGGCCGCAATGACTGCTTCCGTGCCTTTTCAGGAATACCTGGTTATCTCCGGCCTTGTGATCCAAGAGTGTTAGAAAGCATGGGCACTAGTTAATAGAAAGAGAAAACAACAGATGCTATTTTAATTTTTTTAAATTATCTTAAAAACTATTTTAATGAGGAGGAAAGGAGAGATGTAACAGAAATGTCCAAAGTTGAATGGTGCTAGTAGTTCTTGGTCAAATAGCTACCGTAGGTTGGCAAGAACAGAGAAGGGGAAATATGCCCTGGATGCCCTCAAATGTCTCTCTCTCCTTTTAAAAATGTTACTATTATTATTTTTAAGATTTTCAATTGCAGTCCACAGTCAATATTACTTTGTATAGTTTCAGGTGTACAGCATAGTGGTTAGACAATCGCATACTTTACAAAGTGTTGCTCCCAATATTCCATGTATCCACCTGGCACCATACATAGGTATTACGATATTATTGGCTATATTTCCTGTGCTGTACTTTTCATCCCTGTGACTACTCTGTGACCACCAGTTTGGGTGCTCCTGTAGCATGGCAGTGCCCTGTCCTTTGCAATGGGGGTACTGAGCATGCTCAATAACACATGCTCATCATAGAGTGGTAGAGCAAAGGATTTCCTCTTATTTGTACCTCAAAGGAGGTCCCGTAGTGTGATTGGAAGGACAGGAAATACAGAAGATATGGATATGACGCTGACCTCTGACACTTGGGATGGTCAATCGCTGCTACTCTCTTCCACCCAAGTGATGATAGATTCATGCAAAACTTTAAAAGTTCTTCCCAGCAATGATTTGTCCTCTGAATCTGTAGCACACACTCAATCTCTCTATCTTCTTATGCAATTCAATGTGTGTCTATATCAGAAATAATTATTTGAAATATTTAATACTTGTATGTATATATTTATGTTTCTATAATTTATGCATATGTCTGTTTTGTGGATTAGACTGTGCATAGCAATAAATATGACCTAAACACAGTATTTTATTTCTCTGTCCACAGCCTTTAATTAATTAATTAATTAATTAATTAAAAAAGTGCTTCTTACCATATGCTATAAATAATTATCTCTATTCTCATGTAAGATAAAGATTTTAAGAAAACTGGCTACTTACATATATATGGTTTTAAGGTATGTAGAATATTTATGCTGATACAGTTCAGATTTTATTTTAAAAACAAGAATAGGAAGAGTTGATCACATGAAATTGAAAATTAAATGGAACTTAAGAAAAAATGTTCTACGTTGATCCTGTTCTCTACTCAATCAACCCGTGTATCCATAGGACGCCCACAGCGAGGAAAAAAAAGAGCTTAGATTTGTTTTTAAGTGTGTCTTTAAAAAATGTAATTAGTAGTCATGTTGATGGCCCTCTTTTGTGTGAAATCTGTCAGTGTCTGTTATTTGTGGGTGTGACTTCGGAGTTGTCAGTATTATTCCCTAAGTCAGGGCTGGTATCCCTCTGTTATCTCCGTTTACTTTAGGCGAAGCCAAGTGATGAAAGAGGAGGAATACCTGACTCTCATCTCTTGTTTTCCTTCGATCTCTTCTTTTCTGCACACCCAATATTTTCATTTTTCACTTGCTACCAGTGGAAAAAAAACTACTTTTATTATTTCACTAAATGACAAATGATTAGTTTCCTTTCTCATTATAAATAGATGAAGAATTTTATATTTTTCTGAAGGGAACTATAGTACATAATACTTCTGAAGTGTTACATTCAGGTCTAAACTTTAATATCTAGTCATCTTTGAGGATAAAATGAGGGAAATCTGTAAATATAGACTTTGTGGAAAATAAGTCTTGAAAATGTACCTTCTGAGGTACATTTAGAAATCTAGACAAAAATCTTTTTTTCCTTGGGAATTTCATGGAGGCATGAGAGAAGTTTTTTTTATTGTTGCTCAATTACAGTTGTCTGTACTTTCCCCCCTTACTCTCCCCCACCCTACTCACCTCCCCCACCCCCGCCTCCCACATTCAGTCCTCCCAACCTTGCCTTTGTCCATGGGTCCTCTACACATGTCCTCGACCTGACCCACCCTCTTCTTTCCCTGTGACCACCCTCCCTCCTAATAATTGCCTTATTTACTTTCATATCATTTTTTGTCTAATTTTTTTTCATTGGGAATTATGGCAGATACGAAATTTCTTTCATTGGAAATTATGGTGGATACTAAAATACGTTAAAAAAACTTTCGTTGGAGGGAACACTTATCAAATTTTAAATGGATATTGGGAATTATACATGTATATAATCCCAAAGTAATTATTGGGCTGAAAGTTTGCTTCATTTTGATGAGAACTTTTCATTCCTATTCTTATATCTAATATATTTTGTCTACTGTTAATGAATAGGGACAAATGCTTTTAGCCATACTTTTCCAAGATAGAATTTCTTATTTATTGATTTTCTGTGACTTCTGATACAGCTGAATACCACTTCAAGGTGTTCATGTCATGCCCAATACTATAAAGTAACTGTGAGGGAAAAGCAAATCAGCCTTTACAGCTAGTCTCTCTTATAAAATATGCAATTTAAGAATTTCCTAGATTTCTTTTTAGTTTTGGGGACAAATTTTAAAATAAACACCCTTTGCACTCTCAAAGTTAATGTAACTGTCAATTTGTTCATTTTATGTAGGTGTAGTTTGCACAAAATTGAGGAATGAAGAGAAATTGAAGTAGAATATTTCTCAATTTTTAAAATATATGTCATATGTCACTGTAACAATAATCTTTAATAAGAAATTCTGGGATGGATTGGGGAGACAGATGGAAGATAATATTATATAATTCATTGCTACATTAAAAAAATCTGTTTTTATATGGAGATTAAGAATGTTCCTTCTATGTTCTCATCCCAATTGTATGAGTGAAACCCCTCATACTAAAAATACAGAAGGTATAAGTAGTTCATTCATTAAGTGCAATAGCAGATCATGTCTGACACCCTTAGTAATAAGATATTTGTGTAAAATTGGTAATTAGGATTGTTATGGAGCAAAATAGTTTTGACAGAAAATTTTACAGTTTCTAGAAGTAAGCATATTTATAAATGGAAATGAAATTGTTAGGTTTTATGGAGGAAGCTGAAGTGTATTTAAAAGAAAAGGCTGCTGCTTGGTACATTTCAGTTTGCTGGAGAGGCTTTGGGGTTTTATTTAATATCTTTACCTTCTGTTTCCTTGAGAGAACCAGCCTTGAGGACAGGAGCTCTTTCTACTGTAATGTTACACTCTTCCAAATGAGGAAAATGGCATATTTCCAAGTAGTGGAGACATTTTCAGAGCTCCTCATTTTACCTTCCCATAGCTCTCCGTTTTTCTTTTTGTTAATATTATGAAATTATCACAAATAAAATTGTGTAATGAGGTTCTTCCATTTTTTTACCATTTCATTTAACTAAAGTGAAGAATAGAATTTTTAAAAGATTTCTTATCATAGACAATTACAAACAAAAGCAAATGTATTTAGAATAGCTTAATGAAATTAATTTATTTTTAACCAACCTGAATAATGATTAACCTATGGCCTCTATTCCTACCCACTTCCCCCTAATGTGAAGATTATTTTAAAGAAAATTTAATATAAAATATTATTTCATATGCAGATATTTCAGTATTTATCTCTAAAAGTTTAGGATTTTTTCTTCACCGTAATCACAATACAAGTATCATACTCAGCAAATAACAATAATTTATTAATAATACCAAATATCCACACAGCATTACAAATTTTTAGCATTTCTTTTGTTTGAATCAAGGTTCAAACTTCTTACAGTTGGTTGATATGTCCCCTAAATTTTCTTTTCATTTGTAGGTTGCTTCCCCACCTCTTTGCTGTTGCTGCTGTTGAAGAAATTAGATAATCTGTCCTGTAGTTTCCCACAGTTTGGATTTTGCTACTGCATTTCCAAAGGTGTCTTAATGTGTCCCTCTGCTGCCTTTATTTCCTTCAAATTAGTAGTTAGAACTAGAGGCTTGATCAGAATTAAGTTCGTGTTATGGCAAGACTATATCAAAATGCAATTTTGGGCTTCTGGTTAAATAATGTTTGACTTTTGCTTTGTATTTCTCTCATTGTCTGACTTTGATGAACATTGACTGGAACCATTAATTCATGAGGTGTTGCAAAAAAAGTGAATTTTTAAATTTTAGCATTCGTTTTTCACATAAATTTAATGTGTAAATACTTTACAGTATTATCCATATCAGTGCTTAAATTGCCTTGTCTTTCATCCAAAGTGGCTCCTGAGCCCTTTGTGAAACCACAATTTCAGAAGTATAATTGTCTGCTAAGAAAAAGAATGAGCTTTCTATGAAAACAAATATTTAATTGTGGCCTCTTATTTGTTTTTCATAGTAAAGTATGAATTCAACTGAAGTTCATGGAATTAGATTTCTTTGTAGCACCCTCTGGGGATGAGGATGGGTGTTTCAATGCATTTCTATGTGTTCAGTGTATTTCTATGGCCCTTAATTAAAGTTCTTTGTTTTGAGGAATTGTGAATGGTAGTCCTGTTACCAAATCAATGAGACGAGTTCAGTATTTACATGACTTATGAGTATTTACTTAAATACATAACAAAAATGATAGATTTAAGCCCAAACATATGATAATTATATTAAATGTAAATAGTCTAAACAACCCATTTAAAAGGCAGATATTATCATACTGGATAAACAGTGAGATTCAACCATATGTATGTTTAGAAATTCACTATAAGTATAAAGAAAGCTGAAGTGGCTATGTTAATATCAGGCAAAGTAGACTTTCAAATAAGGAAGATTACTAGGGATACAGAGGGATATTTCATAATGATGAGGAGTCAATTCATCAAAAGAACGTAACAATCCTGAAAGTCTGTGTAACGAGTAACAACTTCTAAATATATGAAGCAAAAACTGACAAGACTACAGAGGGAAAATTGTACAAATTCTACAATTTTAATTAAAGAATTCAATACTCCTCAGAAATTGATAGAACAAGTAAGGGAATAGAAAACCTGAAAAACACTATCAGCTGACTTAATTTTATTGATATTTCTAGAACATTCCACCCAATAGCAGAACATTCTCAAGTGTACATTCACCACTAACCTATATTCTGAGCCATTAAATAAGGTACGATAAACTTAAGAGGATTGAAACCATACAGAATATATTCTTTGACCATAATGGAATTAAATTAGAAATGAATTTCAAAAAAGATATCTGAAAATTAGACAACATACTACTAAATCATACAAAGGTTGAGAAAAAAAGCACAAAGTAATTAAATAAATGTTTATCTGTGTAAATGATTACACATTTATAATTTTATGTAACATATTTTACAAATAAATATACATATACATGCATTTAAAGTTGAAAGTTTCATACATGTTTGAGTTTATTCAAGATGAATCTAAATAGTTGGATGTAACTGAGTCACTTCTATAGGGCAAACACGATAATCATGCTGTGGCTCAGTGTGATGGGAATTGCTCCTCATGTGGAATTTAGTGCCCAATGGGAACACAACATTACAAAAATATAATGCATTTCATGTTACTTTTTAAGCTTTTTGCAAAGATAATGGCCTGGATAATGGGTAACATATTTATAGAATGAAGTTCACTGAAGTCTTCTTGGTTGTGTGTTTTCTTAGGGGATGAGGAGGAACATTTCAGCAGTAGCTCAATCAGGTCAGAGTGTATGGAGGGGAAACCTAAGAGAAGCATTGAAAAGATCTCAGCTTTGTGAGAGACAGCCGGATGTCAGCCTGAAAGGTAGCCTTTTTCTGCTCTCCATGCTGAGTAGGGAATGTCATGAAAGGGATAATAAACATATGGAATAAATTACCAGGAAAGGCAATTGGAGGAGAGAACAGATGAGACACCTCAACTTGTTTCTGGAGAAAGGTAATGGATGACTACTACGGAAAACAGGAGGTTTGTCTTAGCCTGTATGGGTATTTTTCTTTTGCACACTTGTTACATTTTTACTATTTTAATTTACTACTACATTTTACATATTTTCAAACATCTATTTTAAGGAATATTCTCCCCATATCACACTGTTCCTTTACAAACAATTTCTTTTCAACTTTGTCTTCCACGAGGCCACGTAAGTGTGGACTTGGTGCATCAAGAACTATTTACTGTAGTTTACTATAGTTTGTTTAGCCAACTTTCCTACTACTGGCTGCAACTCTTACTCACTAACCTAACCTTTCTCTTACCTGTAATCATTCAGAGTGCAGCTTTACCTGTTCATTCCTCCTCAACCTCTACCTTTCTAATCACAATCATGGCTAAATCACACCGTGTTTGACAAATGATGTTGAATATCTATAATTTTTCCTAACTCTCCCTTCCAATCTTATTTTGAAGTATTTTCAAACTATCTGGGGGCAGTTCTGTGACATCATGTGTGACACCAACCTGAGCATGATGTAACCTTCTCAGAGCTATCTCTGTGTGGTCTTGTACCCTTAGCTCTGAAGTCTGAATATGAGGCACTTGGAATTGAAAGTTACTCACCATTTCTGGGACTGCATGGGATATGATATTCTTCTCCAGGATTCTGTCCCAAGCTCTGCCCCTATAAAAAACATCTTTCCAGGGTTATTTGTATGGAAATATGTAGCAATAATTATTAGAGGTTAATATTCTTTGAGAAGATAAGTTTGGTGTTAAAGATGTTAGATTTTTTATAACTATTGTTATTCTTTTTTAAAAAATATTTTAATTGTTCTTGTACAGTTTTCTGTCTTTTACTCCTATCCCAGCCCACTGCCTCAGCCCTCCCCACCTCCTTCCTATTTTCCACCCCCCGACCCTAAGTTTTTGTCCATATGTCTTTTATACTTGTTCTTGTAAACCCTTCCCCTTTTCCCCTGAAGTTCCCTCTCCTCTCCCTTCTGGTGACTGTCAGCCTATTCTCTATTTCAGTGTCTTTGGTTATATTTTGCTTGTTTGTTTGTTTTGTTGATTAGGTTCCTGTTAAAGGTGAGATCATATGGTATTTGTCTTTCACCCCACCTGGCTTGTTTCACTTAGCATAATGCTCTCCAGATCCATCCATGTTGTGGCAAAGAGTAGGAGCTCCTTCTTTCTTTCTGCTGCATTGAATTCCATTGTGTAAATGTACCATAGTTTCTTGATCCATTCATTTACTGATGGGCACCTAGGTTGCTTCCAACACTTGGCTACTGTAAATTGTGCTGCTATGAACATTGGGGTGCATAGGTTCTTTTGGATTGGTGTTTCAGGGTTCTTAGGATATAATCCTAGCAGTGGAATTGCTGGGTCAAAAGGCAGATCCATTTTTAGTTTTCTGAGAAAATTCCATACTATTTTCCATAGTGGTTGTACCAATCTGCAATCCCACCAACAGTGCACTAGGGTTCCCTTTTCTCCACAACCTCTCCAACACTTGTTGTTTGTTGATTTGTTTATGAAGGCCATTCTGACTGGTGTGAAGTGGTATCTCATTGTGGTTTTAATTTGCTTCTCTCTGATAGCTAGCGATACTGAGCATCTTTTCGTGTGTCTCTGGATACTCTGTATGTCCTTGGAGAAGTGTCTGTTCAAGTCCTTTGCCCATTTTTTAATTGGGTTGCTTGTCTTCTTAGAGTGGAGTCCTGTAAGTTCTGTATATATTTTGGAGATTAAACCCTTGTCTCATTGGTATCATTAGCAAATATGTATTTTGGAGATTAAACCCTTGTCTCATTGGTATCATTAGCAAATATGTTTTCCCATACAGTTGGTTCTCTTTTTATTTTAATACTGTTTTCTTTAGCTGTACAGAAGCTTTTTATTTTGGTGATATCCCATTTGTTTATTCTTTCCTTTATGTCCCTTGCTTTAGGGGGACATAATCAGTAAAAATGTTGCTGCATGAAATATCTGAGATTTTTCTGCCTATGTTCTCCTCTGGGACATAGAGTAGAATCATTTAATGGGATCACAGCTTATATTTAAATCTTTTATCCATCTTGAATTTATTTTTGTGTATGTTGTAAGTTGGTGTTCAAGTTTCATTTTTTTTGCACATAGCTGTCCAGTTCTCCCAACACCACTTGTTGAAGAGGCTATTTTTACTCCATTTTATGTTGCTGCCCCCTTTGTCAAATATTAATTGACGATAGAGACTTGGGTTTATTTCTAGGCTCTTCGTTCTATTCTACTGGTCCGTGTGCCTGTTTTTATGCCAGTACCAGGCTGTTTTGATTAGAGTAGCCTTGTAATACAGTTTGGTATCAGGTATTGTGATCCCTCCTACTTTGCTCTTCTTTCTCAAAATTGCAGCAGCTATCTGGGGTCATTTATGGTTCCATATAAATTTTTGAAGTGTTTGTTCTATGTCTGTGAAATATGCCATTGGTACTTTAATAGGTATTGCATTGAATCTGTAAATTGCTTTGGGTTGTATGGACATTTTGATGATGTTAATTCTTCCAATCCACGAACATGGTATATGTTTCCATTTGTTTGTGTCATATCTGAACTGGACAGTAAAGTTGTTTAAATTAGTAAAGGAGCTCCTACCCTTTGCGACAGCATGAAAGGAATTGGAGAGTATCATGCTAAGCAAAATAAGCCAGGCAGTGAAAGACAAATACCATATGATCTCACCTTTAACAGGAAGCTAATCAACAAAACAAACAAACAAGCATAATATAAACAAAGACACTGAATTTGAGAACAGTCTGACAGTGTCCAGATGGGGAGGGGAGAGAATTTCAGGGGAAAAGGGGAATGGTTTAGAGCAACAAGTATAAAGGACTCATGGACAAAAACTATGAGGGGTGGAAATGGGAGGAAGGTGAGGAGGGCTGGGGTGGTGGGCTGGGGCGGGGTAAAAGACAGAAAACTGTACAATATCAACAATTAAAAAATACTGATTAAAAATAAAATAAAAAAATGGAAAAAAAAGAAATTTAAGTAATTAAAATTTAAAAAAAGAAAACTAATCTAAATAAAGAAGACTGGTGAAACTTTAATGATGTAAGATGGAAGTTTTGTTGTTTTTTCTGAGAATAAAGAAGTTTAATTATCACTTAGAGAATGAAAATAATCCACAATATCAAAGATACTTGAATTGTACTTAAAATGAATTGCATCTGCTGTAGGGGACTATTAATTAACACTTAATAGGACAGGTAGCTTTATCACCTTATCCAAAGCCTTAGATCTGTATGGATTATGGGGCTTCTTACTTAAAGCGAGTGCTGGTATCACCAGTACAAACATGTGCTTGTCCAGAGGTGTGGATTCTCAGTCCCTGGCCTCCCTGTGTTGTGGAGCATCTCTGCTTAACCACCATATCCTGCATCAGGTTAGCCAGGGCTCCTCTGGCTCACAGATGTTTAACTGCAACACAGCGTGGGGATTGAAACTGGGTGCCAGTATATACAATTTAGCACTTTCTGTGTCTGCTTAAAAAATAGCACACTAAAAATCAGAAAAATTTTTAGGAAGTATACTGATGAAGGATCATAAAAGTGTTGTCTAGAAGAGGCCTTCACGTATATGCATTTATATAGTGATAGAAATAGCTTACTGAAACAGAGGACTTCGCAAAATTGATATGTCGTCTGTCCCCAGTCAATATCCCCATTACTTCAAATGATTGTTATTTATGTCTTAAAAAGTGAAATTTGTTGTTTACCTAAGAAAACATAATTTCAGTTGCTGTGGTTCACCTGTTAGCATCTCTCCCATCACATGGCAGGAGAAATTGCTGTTTGTTAGGAGTTCTACAGCTAAGTGCCAAGCAGGTGAACTTGTAAAAACTTTCTATTTGGTTAACTAGTTGCCAAGTGGAATTTTAAATCTATAGAATTTTTAACAACAACAACAACAACAACAATAATAAATTATAATAAAGCAAGACTCTTAGTAGAGAACTGTAGAAAAAAGAGTTTTATTCTTTGCTGAGAAATTGATGATGCTACCTTTATATGATTTATTCTGTGAATATGGGCATGCTCATCGAGGGTTGCAAAGGGTAATATGACAGCTCAATATCCTATTTTCTTGACAATATCCTATA
Source organism: Glossophaga mutica (assembly GCA_039655065.1). Taxonomy (NCBI): domain Eukaryota; kingdom Metazoa; phylum Chordata; class Mammalia; order Chiroptera; family Phyllostomidae; genus Glossophaga; species Glossophaga mutica. The sequence goes on along the minus strand of CM077303.1, from coordinate 146,334,380 downwards.
GTGAGTAAGGTCACTTTATGAAGTCTAGCTAAGCCTTGTTTTGCAAATATCCTGGTCTTCCACATCATCATTATTCACTTTATTATTGTATTATTCAGAATAACACTTTCAAAGGCTTCTCAGAAAACAGCTGAGTTTTAGTATGGGAAGGTTTGATTTAGGATCTTCCAAGCTTTTCCAAGGGAAGCATGAGCTGTTCATGTATTTTCTCTGTATGGTCTTGCGGTGTGAAGCCTTGGAGTCCAGGCATATTGGCCTCACATGTGCCTCATGTAGTAATGTCCAGTGGAGAAGGTAAGTCAGAAAGCACCCTCAGTCTCTAATCTTTTTCTAGTACTTTGGTTTTGCATCATTATGCCCTTTTCCAGTGAAGAATAATAAGGGAGCTTCCTTTGTTCTCCAAAGCATGTCTGATCACCAAATTTGCATTATTCCTATGTTTAAAAAAATCCAGCAGCGTATTTTTAGAAAGTAAATAAATATATTATTTACTTTGTTCTAAGGGAAGCTGAGTCCTATGTCTCTTTGGTATTCTGACAGATGTAAAATGGAATGGATCTCTGTGCATGCTAGAATTAGAATCCTTTATTAGTATCAATATAATGATAACATGTCTTTTCATTATCATTAAAAAATTAAGATTTGAGGAATACTGGAAATTTTCATTTATCACTGAATATTTGAGTAACTTATTTTGTTACATGTGCCTGAAATTGCTAGTGTATTGCAACAATATTCAAGCTGAAAAGTCTTATTTGAGATAATGTTTTGCCATATTAACAATAAATGGTGGTTGATTATACCAGGGTAGAATAAAGTGAATGGTAGTCTTTTACAAACCTGAAAAAAATAAAAAAGGAAAAAGGGGGAGAGATCCAAGAAGGCAGAGGAGTAAGTGGAAGCTACACGAACCTCCTCCTAGAACCAATCTGGAATTACAACTAAATTGTAGAGAAATCATCCTGAATAACCAACTGAATACTAGCTGCAGAGAAACCTTATCCCTGTCCAGACAGAAGAAACCAATTCACCACAACGAGACTGGTAGGGAGTGCAGAGGAAGTGCAAGAGGCCTGGTTGGGCTCCCATGGGGTACAGCTGAAGATCTGGACAGATATTTCAGCAGCTGGGGGGTTCCCTTGATAAGTGTGGGGTCTAAACCCCAAGCTGGGCTACCCAGCCTATAGCACCAGAGCCTGAAAGGAACCCAGATAAACATTCAGCTGTGAAAAGCAGCAGGGTTTCTATCTTCCAGGAAGAGATGACTGGAGATGCAGAGAATCTTTTAAAGGCCCAAAGCACAAAATTTTGTTTGTAGCCACTTACCCTGGGCTCCAGCAGAGGGAGGGCAGAGTAGAATATAGACACTTCAGGAGAGTCTGGGGTTGATGGTACTGGGGAGAGAATTGATGGAGCAGCCACTAAAACCCCTGTGCTGGGTTATTCCCCATACTGCAGAAGCTATCTTTCTCAGGCAGAGCACTCCTCTCAAAGTGGCATCAGCCTGAGGAAGCAAGAGCCCTGCCCATAGGAATTACCCTGCCCCACCATGTGGTGCTTAAGCCAGGCTGCTAATTACAGTTTGATTAGTTTAATAGCAGGGCAGTTTAATGGCTGATTAGTTTAACAGCTAAGGGGGGAAATACAAAGAAGCAGCCAAAATGTAAGACAAAGAAACAGACCCCAAATGAAAGAATGAGAGAATTCTCCAGAACTAGATGAAATGGAGACAAGCAATTTATCAGATAGAGAGTTTAGAGTAATTATTATAAGGATACTCAAAAGGATGAAAAAAGACATAGAAAACATAAAAAAGGACCAGTCAGAAATAAAGAATGCAATATGTGAAGTAAATAATACAAGGGAAGGAATAAGCAGTAGGTTAGATGAAGCAGAGGATCACACCAGAGAATTGGAAAGAAAGGTAGGAAAAAAACACCAAGGCAGAGAAGCAAAAAGAAAAAAGAATTTTAAAAAATGAGGAGAGCTTAAGAAACACTGTGGACAACATGAAGCTTAACAACATCCACATTATGGGAGTACTAGAAGGATAAGAGAATAAGCAAGGATCGAGAGCCTATTTGAAGAAATAATGACTGAAAACCTCTTAATCTGGTGGAGGAAAAAGATACACAAAAGTCTAAGCTTCCAGGAAACTCAGATGGTCCAAAACAAGTTGGGCCCAAAGAGGCCTGCACCTGGACACATCATAAATAAAGACAAATGGACAATCCTAAAAGCTGCAAGAGAAAAGTGGGTACTTACGTACAAGGGATCATGAATTAGACTGTCATCTGATTTCTCTACAGAAACATTTCAGGCCAGAGGGAATGGAGTGAAATATTCAAAGTGATGAAAACCAAGGACCTACAATGAAGGCTGCTTTACCCAGCAGGGCTATCATTTTAAATTGAAGGAGAAATGAGGAGCTTCCCAGAAAAGAAAAAGCTAAAGGAGTTTGTTAACACCAAACCAGTACTGCAACAAATGTTAAAGGGCTTACATTAAGAAGAAGAAAAAGAGAAAGAAAAAAAAAAAAAACAGAGGAAAATAGTCTAACAATAAAATGGCACTATATAATGTATCTATCAATGATGACCTTGAATGTAAATGGCTTAAATGCTCCAAGCAAAAAACTCAGGTAGCTGAATGGATAAGAAAACAAGACCCATGTATTTGCTGCCTCCAGGACACACATCTCAGATTAAAAGATATACACAAACAAAAAATAAAAGATTGGAAAAAGCTATTTCATGCAAATGGAAAAGAAAAAAAAAAAGCTGTGGTAGCAGTACTTACATCTGACAACATAGATTTTAAAACCAATGCAATAGTAAGAAACAAAGAAAGACACTACATAATGATAAAGGGAACAATTCAATAAGAAGATATAACCCTAGTAAACATTTATGTACCCAACATAGGAGCACCAAAATGTGTAAAACAAATCATTATGGACATAACAGGAGAGAATGAAAGAAATACAGCCATAGTCAGGGATTTTAACACCCCATTGACTTCAATGGATAGATCTTCCAGGCAGAAATCAACAAGGAGACAACTGCCTTAAATGAAACACTAGATCAATGGCTTTATTGATATCTTCAGAGCATTTCACCCCAAAGTAGCAGAATATACATACTTTTCAAGTGCACATGGAACATTTTCTAGGATAGACCACATGTTAGGACACAAAAGACGTCTCAATAAATTTAAGACGATTGAAATATTAAGCATCTTCTCTGACCACAATGCTGTGAAACTAGAAATCAATCACAAGATCACTGAAAAACATCAAATATATGAAGCTAAATAACATGTTATTAAACAAAGAATGGGTCAACAATGAGATCAAGGAAGAAATCAAAAGATACCTTGAAACAAATGAAAATGAGGACACAAAAATCCAAAATCTGTGGAACGCAGGAAAAAAAAAATCCTAAGAAGGAAACTCATAGCATTACAGGCCTATCTCAAAAAAACAAGAAAAAGCTCAAATTAAATGAACTTGAAAAGAACAACAAACAAACCCAAAGTAAGTAGAAAGAAAGAAATAATAAAGATCACAGCAGAAATAAATGAAATAGAATTAAAAAAGCATAAAAGATCAATGAATCCAAGAGCTGTTTTTTTGAGAAGATAAACAAGATTGACAAACCTTTAACCAGACTTAAGAAAAAAAGAGAGGACACAAATAAATAAAATCAGAAATGCAAGAGTAGAAATAACAATGGACACTAAGGAATACACAAGATTATAAGAGAATATTATGACCAACTATATGCCAACATACTGGACAACTTGGACAAAATGGATAAATTTCTAGAAATACCCAATCTTCCAAAACTAAATCAGGAATAATCAGAGAATCTGAATAGACAGATTACACATAGTAAAATTGAAGCAGAAATTAAAAAACTCCCAAAAAGAAAAGCTTGGACCAGATGGCATCACAGGTGAATTTTACCAAACATACTAAGATTTAACACCTCTCCTTCTCAAACTATTCATAAAATTCAAGAAGATGGAAGACTCCCAAATTCTTTTTACAAGGCCAGCATTATCCTCATTCCAAAACCAGATAAAGACACTACAAAGGAAGAAAATTATATAGTATCCCTGATGAACAGAGATGCTAAATTCCTCAGCAAAATATTAGCAAACTGAATACAGCAGTACATCAAAAGGCTCATACACCATGATCAAATGTGATTTATTCGGAGAATGCAAGGTTGGTACAACATTCACAAATCAATAAATGTGATATACCACATCAAACAAATGAAGGATAAAAACCACATGATCACATCAATAGATACAGAACAAGCATTTGATAAAATCCAGCACTCATTTGTGATAAAAACTCTCAGCAAATTGGGACTAGAGGGGACATAATTAAACATAATAAAAGCCATATATGACAAACCCACTGCCAGCATATACTTAACAAGCAATAACTACAAGCATTCCCCTTAAGTTCAGGAAGAAGATAGGATGTCCGTTTTCACCTCTTTTAGTCAACAAAGTACTGGAATTCCTAGCCACAGTGATCAGACGAGAAGAAGAAATAAAAGGATCTGAATTGGAAAGCAAGTAGTAAAACTGCCTTTATTTGCAAATGACATGATACTCTACATAGAGAACCCCAAAGATTCCACTAAGAAACTACTAGAATGGATAAATGAATTCAGCAAAGTAGCAGGATACAAAATTAATATCCAGGAATCAGTTGCATTTGATATGCAAATAATGAACAAGCATAAAGGGAAATTAAGAAAACAGTCCCATTCACAATTGTTTCAAAAACAATAAAATACCTAGGAATAAACCAAACCAAGGATGTAAAAGACCCGTACTCAGAAAATTATAAGACACTAAAGAAAGAAATTGAAGAAAAGTGAAAGCACATACTATGTTCATGGATAAGAAGAATAAACATCATTAATATGTCCATACTATACAAAGCAATCTTTAAATTCAATGCAAGATTCCAATGACACATTTCACAGAACTAGAAGAAATTTTTCAATAATTTGTATCGAACCACAAAAGGCCCCACATAACAACAGCAATTCTGAGAAAGAAGAACAAAGTTGGAGGAATCATGCTACCTAATATGAAACTATACTATAAGGTTATAGTAATCAAAACAACATGGTATTGGCATAAAAACAGACACATGGTTCAGTGGAACAGAATAGAGAACCAAGAAATAAGCCCACACCTTTATAGTCAAATAATATTCAACAGAAGAAGCAAGCACATAAAATGGGCTAAAGGTAGTTTATTGAATAAATGGTGTTGGAAAAATTGGACAGTTACATGCAGAGAAATGAAACTAGAGCACCTTCTTACACCATGCACAAGAATAAATTCAAAGTGGATCAAAGATTTAAATCTTAGACCTGAAACCATAAAAATCCTTGAAGAAAACAGCAAAATCTCAGACATTGCTTTTAACAATTTTTTATCAGATATATCTTCCCAGACAAGAGAAACAAAAGAAAAAATTAAACAAATGGGACTACATCAAACCAAAAAGTTTTTGCACAGCAAAGGAAATCATCAACAAAATAAAAAGACAACCCACAGGATGGGAGAACATATTTGCTGATACATCTGATAAGGGGTCAGTAGCCAAAATTTACAAAATACTTACAAAACAGAATGCCAAAAAAACCCAAACAACCCAATTAAAAAATGGGCAAAGGACCTGAATAAACACTTCTCCAAAGAGGGCATACAGATGGCCAATAGACATATGGAAAGATGCTCAATATCACTAATCATCAGAGAAATGCAAATTAAAACCACAGAGGTACCATCTCACACCTGTCAGAATAGCTATCATCAATAAATCAACAAACAAGTGCTGGGTGAGGATATGGAGAATAGGAACCCTTTTGCACTGTTGGTGGGGATGCAGATTGGTGCAGCCACTGTGGAAAGCAGTATGAAGATACTTCAAAAAAAATTAAAAATGGATCGGCCTTTTGACCAGTGATCCCACTTTTGGGAATATTTCTGAAGGAACCCAAAACACTAATTCAAAAAAACATAAGCACCTCTGTGTTTACTATAGTGTTATTTACAATCTCCAAGATATGGAAGCTGCCCAATTGTCCATCAGTAGATGAGTAGACAAAACAACTATGGGACATGTACAGAATGGAATAGTACTTGGCCATAAGAAAGAAGAAAATTTTACCCTTTGTGGCAGTATTGATGGACCTGGGGAACATTATGCTAAGTGCAATAAGCCAATCAGAGAAAGATAAATACCATATGCTTTCACTTGTATGTGGAATCTAATGAACAAACTGAACTAACAGAGAAAATGGGGACAGACTCATAGGTGGAGAGCAGGATGAAAGCTGGGTGGAGGAGGTTAAGGGATGGAGGGATTGATTAAAAAGGAAAGAGGACTCATGGACATGGACAACAGTGTGTTGATTGCTGGGGGAAGGGGGTTTAAAGGGGTTTAAAGGGTAATGGAAAAAATACAATAAAGATTAAATAAAATATTTTTTAAAAAAGAAAAAAGTGAGCTGACGATTCAAATGTATGACTAGTATATATTTAAACCCATTTATTCTTGTCTAATCTTCAGAAAGGTTGTTTTACCTTCTGTAGTTTTTGAAAAGCCAGTTTTCAAAAGTAGTCTTTGTAACCCATCAGATGACTTTAAGAAAGCTTACTTTGACTTTCAAGAGGGGATTTGGAAACTAATCAACAATGCACATTTCAACTGATAAATGTCTGAAATCCTAAAGTTTTCAGACATGTGGCATGAAGTGTATTGCCAAAATGTATTATCTTAATGCTGTGTGATGTAAATGATTTGATGGAGTTGGCAGTTAGCTACCAAACATAAGAACCCAGTGTTAAATACTAGGTATGAATATCCATCATCTAAATCTAAAAGAAAGTTGTGATGAGTAAAGGAGTAGAAGATTCCTAAGTTAGTTAATATAAAGACACACATTATTTTTGAGGAATAATTCTTAAAACTTTTTAAAAAGGAAGGAAAGAAAAATAATTTGTTACACAGTGAACCTAATGTTTAGGAGGCTTATGGTGATGTATGTAATAGTTCTCTTCTGAAGGAGTTCCGTGTCTGTGCCAAGGAAATGTAATGGAAATGAGGAGAATTAAATTCAAGAGTTTGCCTTGTGAAACCTCAGTTCTTTTGGCAGAATCTGAATGAGGACTTGTTTGACTAGTCAGCCCTAAATATTATCTCTCATCCAACATGTGCCTGTGGTTTGGATGGATTTCCTTTGTATTTTTATGCAACCGTGAATGGAGAAAGGAAGAGCTCACTGTCCCCCACTGGAAGGATACTTTACAGATATGGAAAGGGCTATAGAACCCTGAAGACAAGCTTTAGTTATTATTCATTCACTCATTTATTATATCTTTTATTAATTGTTTAATTTATTCAAGCACTTCCAGACACTGTTCTGTATTTAACTAGGTGCAAACTATAAAATATAGGGCCTTTAAATTTATGGCTTTTTTGATTTGTTGTGGGTATTTTACAACCAAAATTTCTTAAGTAGTTAAAAACTGTTTTTAACTACTTAAGAAAGAAATCAATAGGAGTTGCTATGGGTTTAGAAAAAGCTAAAGCCTTGATGAAAATTTTGAAGTAACCCAAATGTTATCATTTAGGTTATATTAATAATGCAAAAGCATGCTATTAAAATTTTTGGTCCCAGTATGCTTTGCCTCAGATTATTTTGCAGGATTATCATTAGTTCTGGAAATTTTTCTTAGAATGCAGCATTTTATTTTTAAACCTACCTTTTGGCCATGCATATTTTTTAAGAAAAAGGATTAAATTACTTGAGATGTCAAAGGATTTTTGGTTGTAACCCACAAAAGGGTTGGATACTACATTTTAAACTAATGGGGGTGTTGGGGTGTGATTTTTAATTTTAGTTTGTCTTTTTTACAGTATTATTTAAGTCATGTCTCATAGTTTCTTTTTGTTTTATCATTCAAGCTCTACATGTATTTGAAAGATCACATAACTCTAAGTTTTCTTGTTTTGCTCAGGTCCAGAGTAGGAAATTTTACCAGTGTTCATTGTAACTTCCCCCAGTGAGGATACAAAATTGACTGTAATTTTATATTAATTTGTAAAGTGGTTGTCAGAGTTAATTTTTTTTCTAACAATGCTTTGTTTAACCTCCAACCCTCTGAACCTCTTGTGAACATAAGTTACTGTCATCTCCATTCTGCAGACGAGAATCTGGAGCTCACACATATTGAGGGAGCTACTCAAGGTCATGCCACCTCAGCTGGGCTGAGACTCAGGCTAGAGCTTCTCCTGCCAAGTTTTGTGTGCTCTTTTTAATTACAATGTAGGTAGTCCAAGAAATCTTGGGAGTCAATAAAAAGTGCTATGTATATGGAAGGCACTAGAGTCATCTTATGAATGTTATTGTTTACCTATGCAGTTATTCACACTTTTGTTTTTGATTAACAGTAAGAGAAACAGGTTTTAGCAGCTTTGTTTCATCCATCATTTAATACAAGTATCTTAAAATTTAAGGCAGCTTCTGAAAGAGCAAGAGAGTATGGGGATTAATCTTGAGGATTGCTCCAAATGAAGTCTATTCTTTTGTTTTATTTATATATTTATTTCCCAGAAATTGTGATTTCTTCTAAGAGAATTTTTTCCGACACCATTTATCCCCCCATACCCTCTTGCATCTTCACCCACCCCGCTTCCCAGGGCAATCACCATTCTGTTGTTCGTATCCATGGATTCTTTCTCCTTTTTCTTTTTCTGGTCAATTCCTCCACCCCCAGCACCTCCAGACCAGTCAGCCTGCTCTCTATTCTTTTGTGAAAGCAATATTTATTCCAATGTGTATGTGTGTTTATGTGTGTGGTTATGTGGTATGCTTGTGCATGCATTTGTGCATGTGTGTGTTTTAACTTTTGTCTCAGATCTTACTGTGGGCCAGTGGTGGTGGCCCTTGTCTTATGGTCCCTTTCCCTGGGTCACAAATAGCTTTCTGTATTGCATTAGGGGCTATAAATTTTTCGTGATCCCAAGCTGAGTTTTAACTAGTCACCTCAAGGTGAAAAGCTCAGTATCACGTTACTGTTTCCTTGGGCTGTTATCCATTGCCCCTGACCAACATGTCATAAATGTTTTAAGAGTCTGCAGCTCTTTTTAGCTCTGGGCTTGGTTCTAATCTGAGGTACACAGCACGGGCTCACATCTCAATGAGTCTTGGAAAACTTGCACTTGTGTGTTCAGGCAGAGCAGCCAGACTCTTCAAAATAAGTGGTGATATGTTCTGGTCTATTTCAGATTAAAATGGATTCCCTCTGAGTCTAGTGTTAAGGACAACAGTATTGCACAGGGCTCTTTTCACCTAAAGAGTTATTAGTCAAACATATGAGTCACTATGCAGGAAAGGGAAGAATTGCCCTGGAAATGCTTTGGCTGACTTCTAAAAAAAGCTCTCAGGAAATGATAGATGCTCTTGAGCACTCTATTGCGAATTCTGTGTTAAGTGTTATGGATATGTATAAAAGCATAGGATAGACACACATACCCATGCAAAGACAACTTGGATTAAAACAACTTTTCCAGCAACAGTATGGGACATCTCAGAAGGAAATGTGTGATGACTGAGAATTAAACTGCATAGACAATTGGTTTAGGGTTTTGAGGACAGGGTATACTTGGCACTGAGGAAGACTTCCTTAGTGAAGTGAGTTTGAGCTGCATCTTACAGAGTGATGGGATTTGGAGGGACAGAGAAGAGAGAGGTATTCATGAACAAAAACACGGAGGGGAAAATGTGAAAGGAAAATGTGTCTATCGTTGGTTAAGGGATTACAGGAGAGAGAATTAAAGCAAACAAAGTAGAAATTAAAGCTGGCTTATAGATGCCCTTTGATGCCAGGCTAAGGACTGAACTTTATCCTAAAACATTTCAAAAAATGTTTCCACCAACTTCCTATTCAACTATTTCTGTAATTCTTTGTCTTTCCGTGGGTGTTGCCAAATTTATATTTTGTCCTTCACAGTGGGGTGGGGGGGCGTGGAGAAGGAACCCAGAACATTTAGATTCTATTCCTATACATATAATATATAGGCTTTGCTGAAGAGAGGACCTTCCTGAGACTGTTTTATTTAAAAAACAAAAAAAAAAACAAAAAAAAAAAACGTCTCCTTGTTTGATCCAGATTGCATATATTAGCAACCTTGATTTAAACTTTGGTGATGTGTATTCATCCTGTGAAGATGTCAGTCACTATGTTGAGTCCAAAAGACAGTTGGCTTCGTTGTTACATATTATGTGGACTCACTATAGTTCTCAATGATGTTAATTTGGAAAATAAACTTTTAAGTGGAATTTAAAACTTATGTGTTCTTCTTGGCAATCTGACCAAGAGTAAGTATATGAAACCTAAGCAGTAAAAAAGGCTTGCTTGTTTTTTTTAAAAATAGCACTTACTTATAAGTATATTATCTCTAATAGGACATTTAGACATAGCAAAATTGCATTTCATCACTTGCAAGCAATTTGTTTCGTTCTGGTTGCTATAAGTTCTGTAATTGTATATTTTAAATTTAATTTCTGAAGACTTTCAGAGTTTCCTAACAGCTCTTGAATTTTTGATAAAGGCGATGAAATGATTGGTGACAGATAACTTCCTCCATGTTTAATTGAGATGCAATGTCATTTACCAAAAGAGAAAATTACTATGTGAAGATAGAATGTGGAACAAAAATAAAGAAAACCTGTTAACAAGGAAATGATAGAAAATGAAGACTCAGATTAAAGTTTCATGGATAAAAATTATCAAAGGTTTGTTATGAAGGAATTTTGTAAAATTATCAGCTCTGTATGCTTTTTACAGTTCAAATGTACTAATTTGAACTTAAACCTTAAAGACAAAGCAATTTGCTTTAAAAATAACTAATTTATTCTGAAACAGAAATATTTAATATTTATATGTACTTTATATGAAATAGAAATGCTTTACATTTATTGTATATAATAAATTTGGAAGCTCAAATTTTGTGAAGAATATAGTTTTTCAATGTTATGTCACTTAACTTGAATGTTTGAAAAAAATTTAGCTATCAACAATTACAGTTCTAAAGTATATTCAAATAAGTCACATGGGGATGTAACTGTCCTAAATGTCTCAAGTAGATCTGACCTCATTATAAATAATCATTCAAAAAGAACTGAAATGTAGTTTACTTTTGTATTTTTTAGTGAAAGAACTGAGTAAATAAAATCAGTACAGATGCGTATAAAACATTTCCAAGCACTTTTTGAATTCTCCACTTTGTAGAAAGGAAGAGCAGCTAATGTTTATTAAAAAGAGGCGGTGCTGTGCAACTTTCCCACACCTGTGCGGTAAGCATTCTAACGAAGAAATTCAAGATCAGAAACAGAACTGATCTGCCCAAAATGGACTGAAGTCATTGCATTGGAAGAACTTTTCTGTCCTGGGTTTTTTATAAGCGTGATTTATGTAAACTTTTACTATTGAATTTTGCCATGGAAAATGGGGAGATCACTCAATGTTTTATTCTCTCTTAGAAATGACCTAATTTTCCTGCTAAGATGGTTAAATGATTCTTTATCTGTAACTTTTTAAGGTTAGGTCCCTAATTTGATGGTTCTGCATCAGTTTTTCCTGGGAAATAATGGCCTTTTCAATTGAGATGGTGTCTTTAAGATTTCCTTGAACCACTACTTCCAAGTTCCCCATGTGTTTGTCTTGCCCTCTTCTTCAGGTGCCAGTCATGTACCGGCGCAGCTCCCTTTTCAGTCCTCCTTGGAATGTTCTATTAATAATGAGTTGTTAAGTTTCACAAGGCTCAGTTGAATGGGACAAGATCCCTGCTTTCTAGAAGTTTGCAGATTTATGGGGAAGGCAGACATATAAATCAACCATTTTAGAACAGTATAATTCTTGTGGTAGTAAAAGTATCCATTGAGTTTACTGAAAGAACAAACATCTCAAATCTATTTCTTGAATATCCAGAGAAGTTTTTTAAAAAGACCTATTGATAATCACTACTGTTTTTATAGTCGACTTTATGTTCACATTTTCAATGCAATTTAGCTAAAAGACAACAGTCTGATATTTTACATATTTTGAGTATTATATACCTATTAATTTATTATAAGCCAGGAATATTATTAGGCAGGAAACAACAATTAATTAAAGACAAATGTCAATACCCTAAGACACTGAGAACTATTGCAAACAATGATCATATTAGGGTCATGACAGAGGGACGTGTTGAGTGCTTTGGGAGTACCCATGTTGATCATTGCTTGCCAATTTGTTCAATGATATAATGTGTGCAGCTGCATCATGGGTCTGTTGACATTTTCAATGCATTATGCAAGTATAAATAAATGTTATTTATTGTTTCCTGTGGTAGGCACAATTTAAGATTGCCTCTAATTACCCATTTCTTGTACAATCTTTTACTGTGGGCAGGATTTTTAACTTTTTTTTTTTTACCAATAGGATATGGCAAAGCTGATAGAATATCACTCCTTTGATGATATTACATTATATGACAAATGTGAAGAAATTTCTCAGACACCTTTAAGATGTCTAATCAGTTGACTCCAAGTGTACCAAAGGCAGCTTTGCTGGTTGGATCTTATCTAATCTGTGAGCCCTGTAAAAGAGGATCTAGAGAGCAGAGGTGGAAGAAGCCAGAGCCTTTCTCTCCCCTGCTGGTCTGCAAGTCATGAGCAGTTCTATAAATGCAAGGAAGTAAATTCTGCCAACATCCATGTGAGCTTTGAAGAGAACCTCAGATGGGACCATATTCCTAGTGGGCACTTTGATTGTCAGATTCCCAGACCCTGTGCAGAGGACCCAGTGAAGCTGTTTCTGAACTCCTGACCATGAAATAATAAATGTGGTTTTTAAAAATTGACTTGAGAGAGAGAGAAAGGGAGGATGGGATGGGGGAAGGGGGGAGAAAGCGAGAGAGAGAGAGAAGAGAGAGAAGAGAGAAAGAGATTTATTGGTCTATGTATTTATGCATTCATTAGTTGATTCTTGTATTTGCCCTGACTGAGGATTGAACCCTCAACGTTGGCATATCAGGAGGAGACTCTAACCAACCAAGCTTCCTGGCCAGGGTGTGTATATTGTTTTAAACTGAGAGATAGAGACAGAGACAGAGACAGAGACAGAGACAGAGACAGAGATAGAGATAGAGATAGAGATAGAGAAAGCAGACTGGCTTCTAGTCCCGTATATGCCCCCAATTTCTAAAGTGATAAATTAATATATCTGGAAGTATTTACTCATATTTAGCATGGGGATAAGTTACTTGGTCTGTCTTAATATGTGAGATTATGTCAAAGTTAAAATGAAGTATTTAAGAAATGTCATACCCTTAAAACGTACCTTAATGCTTCCTGGTCATTAGATTCACTATTGTTTTTGTTTTCAGAGGGTAGGGGAGAATGAATTGGCACAGATTTTGTGACCTCTGTAGATAATCAATATGAAACTTAGCACACTGCCTGGAACATTGTAAACAATAAGTATAAGCTATTATGAAACATACTGAAAGTAGTAGTGTTTTCATGTAATGGCCAAATTCTTTATCATGTACGCGTTTCATTTTGATCCTCCCCTTAGAATCTGATAATGTAAAGTTTTCTCACTTATGCCAATTTGTGAGAAAATTTGTGATTGAAGACTATATTTTTGGGTCATTGAGATTGGAAAAGTTTTGATTTGCATCTCTCTGATAGCTAGTAATATTGAGCATTTTTTCATGTGTCTCTGGATCCTCTGTATGTCCTCCTTGGAGAAGTGTCTGTTCAAGTCCTTTGCCCATTTTTTAATTGGGTTGCTTGTCTTCTTAGAGTGAAGTTGTGTAAGTTCTTTATATATTTTGGAGATTAAACCCTTGTCTGAGGTATCATTGGCAAACGTGTTTTCCCATACAGTTGGTTCTCTTTTTATTTTAATACTGTTTTCTTTAGCCATGCAGAAGCTTTTTATTTTGATGAGATCCCATTTATTTATTCTTTCCTTTATGTCCCTTGCTTTAGGGGACATATCAGTAAAAATGTTGCTGTGTGAAATATCTGAGATTTTCCTGCCTATGTTCTCCTCTAGGACTTTAGTGGTGTCATGGCTTATATTTAAATCTTTTATACACCAGAGGGGAGAGGGGAGAGGGGAGAGAATTTCAGGGGAAAAGGGGAACGGTTTAGAGCAACAAGTATAAAGGACACATGGACAAAAACTAGGGGGGTGGAAATGGGAGGGAGGTGGGGAAGGCTGGGGCGGTGGGTTGGGATGGGAGTAAAAGACAGAAAACTGTACAAGAACAACAATTAAAATAAAAATTAAAAAAATTGGAAAAGTAAAATTTGGTCTTGTTTAATGATTTCTGCATTTAAAATATGGGGCTGTTAAGAATTATAGTACCATATATTCATTATGGATGTATTCAAGGTGAAATCTTTATTAGCAGGCTGGGAATTGTCTTAAATATGTGGATTGAAAACAATCAGCCTTCTTTCTACTGGAAAATTTTTAGAATTTATGGTTTCATGTGGATTTTTCAATTTTGACCTTGTCTTGCAAGTTGTATGTGGTTAAGAGCTCAGAACCGGAACCTGAACTTGTTCCCCCATGGCTGACTCTCCTTGGAAGCTATAATTATTCCAATTCTTAATGAATGCAGAATTATTTTGTTATCTAATGATAGTAGAAAGGAAGATTTATGAAGTTGAGAAAATAAAAGATGTTTTTAGTTTACTATTGTTTACATTTAATTCTCATTTGAGACCTTCAAATTGAAATTATACTTAGGCAGATTAGGGGAAAAAATTAACAATGCATGTCTATTGCTTATTTTTGAAACTTTTAGAATGATGAAGTTATAAAATCTATGAAAAAAACTCACACATACTACCAGTAACTTTGATAATTATGGATTACATAAAATATCGCTGACACTTTTGCCAAATTTAATAATGTATATCATTGCCCCAAATGCCTTTTAATGGGTGTTTTAATGAGTTAGTGTCTAAGACAAAAGGTTTTATTTTAAAGGTACATTTTCTAGTTTATAAATCCTCTTTTCTTTATATTTGCAGAACAGTGTTTTGGTGAACACCTGGGCAGTTACTGTACATGTAAGATGCTTTTTAGAAATTAAACTCAACCGAGACAGCACCTCAACCATGTTCACTAACATTCTCAAGTGTCAGATAAGATTAATAAAACTTATGAAATACTTATCTAATACATAAGATGAGCAGCATAAAATATGACCTTTCTTGTGCGTCAGTTATTTTTAAAATATTTTTTGAGTTTTAAAATAAGCTTTTTGTAAAAATTTATTTTCAATTAAAAAAAGAAACTTAGAGTCTATTCATTACTCCCAGAAGCTAGAGTATTAAATAACTCCTGTACTTACTTTCTCGATTCCAGTTGAGTTGTGTGTTGTTTTTAAAATGTAATGATATGAATAGTGTATAGAATAAGGCTTATATAATAATCAGAGAACAGTGTGTATCTCAGCACTTGACTGCTGAGCCACTTGACCCAATATTTAACTATTATGGGAATTTGAATTATTAAAAAAAATGTGCAGGTGAGACATAGTATGCAGAGAGCAATGTATTTGTAAATAATACATATCCTAATGTGTATACTTGAATGTCTGTATTTAATAACAGAGCTTACTAAAATAAAGAAGGCAAAATAAAAGTAATATGCCCCTTAGGGTTATAGTAAGCAGCTCCATTAGTAATTTATAAAAGGATCTTAATAAACCTGAAGTGGTAAAAAGGAGCAGAGGGCCGCAGAATGTGAAACAAGGATCTTGAACATTATGGATGGGTGATGAGTCTATTTCCTGAGCTGCGCACGTAAGTTCGAGGCCACGTGTATCTTCCTGGTAAGGGCGGCACATAGATCGCTTCAGAGAAGCCCGTCAGACTTCAAGGCACGGGTTGGGTGGTGGTGTTTCTATTCCCGGTGCCGTCCAGCATGTTGGCGTGGGCAGTCATGAGGGAGGGTGTGGGGATAGGTAGTGTGGTCACGTTTCTGTACTACAGACGCAGAACAACTTTGTGTTCTGTCCAGTCCAAAGGCTTTACGTAATCCTAAGGATTCTAAGGTATTTACTATCTACATGATAGTAGATATCTTACTGCTGCTGTTGACCTGATGCTGATGTATACCATCATATATACACTGTTTCCCTCAAGGATAGTTTTTGAGGGGTTTTTTTTTCTTTGTTTTCTGTTTGTTTTTACTAAAATAAAAATAATGCCACAGCATAAATATAGCAGTAGCAATACTGAGAACTGGCATTCAGCCATGACACTTGAATGACCTGAATGTTGTTTCTCCACTAGATTCTTGCAACATTTTGCCCACACTAGGTGGTTGATAGGCAGGTCATATTCAGCCCTAATAATACACGCTGGATGGGATTTCACCCTGACTAGGTGACAGCAGGTGTCTCGTTACTCACCGTTAGACCATTTTCTTGTTCTCCCTTGCCTCCCCCACCCCATTCTCCTAAGCCGAATACTACAGCACCCTGTGTCAGAGGTCCTATCAGGGAACTTATTCGTGATATTTTAATTTAATTAATATGCTTTATTGTTTAGAACAGTGTTACATTTTCAGAATAATTGAACTATAGTATAGAGAGTTTCCATTAACTTCACCCACACTCCACATGTTTTCCTATCGTAACATCTTTTATTAATGGGATTGTATACTTGTCATAATTAGTGAAATAATATTTACACTATAATATTAACTAAAGTAAATTCACTCACATTCCTTTGTTTTTAATCTAATGCCCTTTTCATGTTCCAGGGCAACACCCATGATGCCACATTACAGTCAGTCATCAGGCCTCTTTAGGCTCCTTTTGCTGTCACAGTTTCTCAGAATTTCCTTGTTTTTGATTATTTGATTGTTTTTGAGAATTATCTACTGGCCCAATATTTTGTAGAATGTGCTTTGGGAATTTCCTGATGTTTTTTCAGAGTTAGACTGGGGTTATGAATATCAAGGGAACTTAATATCTAGATGACTTATGACTATTGAGGTGGACCTTAATCACCTGGATGAAGTGTTGCTCATCTGGATTCTCCATATTTGTGGTATTTTGATAATGCTCTGGGTGCTTTCAAGAGACAGTCAAGTAACTCCTTTAATGAAGTGTAAAGGGAGCCAAATGCACTGAAAAAAGCAGCTCTGCTTGGCTCCTAAGAGCACGGAGGGGCTCTTCCGAGAAGAGTTAACAAGAATTGTATTTGAACAGTCAGGCGCAGGTGATGAATATTTGTTAAGAGTCAAGCATTGGGTAGGTATACATTGATTCCTAATTTAGAACCTTGAGAACCAGTTAGGGAACAGCCCACACAGCTTCTCTATGTATTTTTGAAAAATTTTTTGTTTTTATTATACCAGCTTGTTATCCACATCCCTGAAGTTTAGATAGACATAACAGGGGAGGTCAAAATGCTGTCTGCCTGTATGTATGTGAGAAAAATTAAGATCTGTGTACTTAAATGTTTTATGGTTCAAATCCTGTTATAACGATCTCATCATAAAACATATCTCAAAGCAAAGATGAGAGCGAGATTATCTGTAATAGAGTCATTTCAGGGCTTGTTTTGCCCACTCTTCTTCCCACTTTATCATAGTTATTAGACACACTGGCATCTATTTCTTTAGTTTTATGGGTGTTGAAGTCAAACATGCAGCATATGTTTTGTTTTGTGAAGTAAGATTCCTTTTTTCTTTTGGTACCAGAATGTTTTTGAGTTGAACATGCAGTATCCTTGGACTAGTGTGTTAATTATGCATTATTCATAGAGAAAGGTTTAAATTTGTTATGCTGCAACTGTTCAGTCCTTGACAAATGACTCCGATAGGTCACACCCATTTGTAAGTAAACAAGGAACAGCAGGAAGTGAATTTCTTCTAAAAATTGTGTAAATGCTGGGAGATTCTTTGGCAAGTTATCACGTTCTCTTTTACTTATGTCTCAAAAACTCATGTGCTTTCTAGCACAGCTAATCATATTTTTAGGGAGAGGGTCCTCCTGGGGCTTCCTTAGTAGCTTCAACTCTCATTACTCCTTTGGCTTACTCTGCATTTAGTAAAGTTGATGGTATCTTCTACCTTACCCTTGCACAATATGCTGGATATGTTTTCAGGGTAAAAGGCTCTCATTTATTTTGCTCACAAATATTTATGAGGCATTTTCACATGGTAGGCAATGTTCTTGGTGCCAGTAGTGCACAGATGAACATATTCTCAAAGAAGACTTCGTAAGTTGGTTTTGCTGAAGTGCCGAATACCCAAAGGGAGCCAAGAGATAAGGTTGGAAAGTGGTGGATGTCGCAGAGGACCGTGAATACTAGACTAGTTTTTGCATTCAATCCCTTGATGGCTACTTGTGCAGTGGAAGTATATATTCAGAGATGCCCTTAAGGAAGATTATTTTAAGAACAATGTGTTTGTTGTTTTGGAGAGGGAAAAGACTGGAAGCTAAGCATTCACTTGGAATTTTACAGTTTTCCAGGTGAACGAAATTGAAGACTTAAACTGAGGTGGAGTAAGAAAAATCAGAAGAAAGGATAGGTGCAAGATATTGCAGAATAGACAGGAAGAAAGAGAGTAGTCGGTTTAGAAGACCGGAACCTGAGGGACAGTAGTGTAGTATGGCTACCAACAAAAATGAGGTCCAGCTCATCAACCTGGCAACCGTGTGGTGATTGTGGGGGAGGGAGGTATAAGGAGACTAAATGGTAATGGAAAAAAATACAATAAAAAAAATAAAAGTGAACAGAGAAAGTTTTTTTTTTTTTTTTTAGATTTTTATTTATTTATCTTTAGAGGGGAAGGGTAGGAGAAAGGGAGAGGGAGAGAAATATCAATGTAGGGTTGTCTCTAGTGTGTCCCCTGCTGGGAACTGGCCTGCAACCCAGGCATGTGCCCTGACTGGGAATCGAACCGTCTGGTTCGCAGGCCCGTGCTCAATCCACTGAGCTACACCAGCCAGGGCCAGAGAAAGTTTTTTAAAAAAATAAATGAGGTCCAAGGGTTACATCTGAGGGGAAAATAAGTTTTGATTCAAAAATTTGTGTTTGAGGAGTTTGAAGGTTATCAAGGTGGACACACAGGACAACTAGAAAGGCAGGCTTGCATCTTGCATGGGACCCGGGCAGGCAGGTCTCTGCAGGACTAGGTTAAGTAGGTAAGAGAGTAAACAGAGGTGACAATGGGACAAGGACAAAGACATGTACAAGGCACACTGATGTCAAAGAGGACTGAGAAGCAGTGTCCAGAGGGCAGTGGAATGAAAAACAGGGTGACAGGGAGTGACAGAAGTGAAAACGGGGAGAAATACCGCATGCTGCTGTGAAGTCCAAGGTTGGGGACTGCAGACAGAAAAATTGAATTTGGAATGGTATTAGTAGATTTTGAAAGAGCTCTTTTAGAATTGCAGGGATAAAAATAAAAATGCAGGAAAGAATAGGGCATATATAAAAATAAATATTCTTGTGATAGCTATTTGAGAAAACAGAAGAGCACTAAATAGCATGTCCCAGAAAAGAAATAACAAAGTCAAATGAAATAAAGCAATCTGAAAACCAACCAAGCAGCTCTCAGATGTGAAAACTATTGATTTATATCAAGTGAAGTTTGGTATTGCATTATAAGTGAATCATGCTGGGCCCACGGAACATAATGGAACGTGGGTTTGGATGTTGGGCATAAAAGCTGGTATGTGGTTCCTGGTATAGCATTGCTTGTGTAATAACTTACCAGAGGAAATTCTCAAAGAATTCAGTTTAACACAAAAAGTGGTCTAGGCCCCCCTGCAGCGTTAGGGAGATTAAGTGTGTGATGTGAAAATAAACATGCTTCAACCATCTGGGTCACCAGGAATGATCATATCTTGGATATTTGCAGTGGAAAATGTGTTTTTTCTACTTCACATTGTTGTCTTTTTTTTTCTTTTTGAGAAGTAATTTGTAAGCAGTTGCCTTTATTACAGTTTTGGTTTTTAAATTTCAGCTTTGCAAGAACAATGTTAATACTGTGGCCTTAATGTGGGAAAGGCATACATATAATTCATTCATTTTTTAATTTCATTTATTTTTTTCAACAAACATTAGTTAATGAAGTCTATTCCAAAATCTGTACCAGGCTCTGAGGAATCAAAGGTGAGTAAGACTTACCCGTTGCCCTTAAGGAACTTCCAGACCCATAGTGGAAACACATAACACAAATGAATGTGGTAATCTGTCACTGCCTCTAAGACAAGTGTACAGGATTTCAAGAGGACATAAACAAGGGAATTCTAAGTTCTACTTGAGGGCAGGGTCATCAGGAAGAAGCTTGGAAAGTTGGTGACACAAGTTCAGTCTGAAAATATGGATTGGTGGATTATTCTCTCTTAAAAAAACTTGCATGTATTTTTCCCCTGTAATTTAAATAGTTTTTCTATTGCTGAACTGAACAGAATAGACCATGGAGAGAAGAGAAAAAATAGAAGAGAAATCTGCATGAATAACCAGGAAGATGAAAGCTAATATTTTGTCCCCATGTTTTATGTTTCTTGTGTGTGGAAGATTATCACAGAAATCCGCTTACTCTCAAGGAAAGTACTTTATTTTAGTATGAGAATTATTGGTGTTGCTGTATTTTGGCTGTACTAAATGTATAAAGAAGAAATGAACCAGTCTAGATGTACAGAATAATACAAATTGTTGTATTTTTTAGAAGTTGTTTTCAAACTTTAGACTTTCTTTTTTAGCTTGACATAATAACATTTTTTGACTTTTAGAAGTTGTAACTAAATGAGCTAATTTATATCAGTATATCAAATATCTGACTATTATGAAGCTAGCAATATAAAAAATTCTTAGACTAGACTCCTTAGGCAAATAGTCGAATTTTTTTCTTGAAAGGTCCTGAAATAGATGAATGCTCCTTTGTTTAGAAGTCCTATTAAATTTTCATGACAACATCAGAGTTTTAAAGCCGTTTGTTTCCTTTAGAAAGTTTTATTTTAGAAATAGCTAGATTAGACTTGTTTGATTTACTACAGTTTTCATAAATTTTCCTCTTTCATCAATCGTATTGTATTTCTCACCCAATAATGTTCCACGAGGAATTTTTTCTTTAAGAAAAAACATTATTTTGTTGAAAATATTAATCCTGAAACAGGGTACAACTAGGTAGTTTGGATTCATTACTAATGCTTACAGAATATTCTAACAGAAAGAAATGAAAACAAATGGAATTTATTTTCCATCGGCCTTTTATACCTAAAGTCATTTACTCCAATTTTTATATATTTCTCTCCTTTTTCACTGAATAGATGATCCAGAACATATTTATTTGATATGATGCAATAAAATTCTGGTAGGTAATAGATTATTCAAAGTTAAGCCATAGGTTTAGTAATTGGAAAGACCTTTTCATTTTTACTCTTAAACACCAAATATGCAGTAATTAATTCATATGTGAGATACAGAGAAGATACACAGGAAATTAAGGTGGTATGTTAGGAAAGATACAGAATGTTTGTGAAGTAGCTTTAAGTTCTCCGGGAGTGTGACCTTGGGCAAATTACATAATCTCTAAAACTTTTCCGTACCTGTTCAATGTGGGTACTACTACTCTGCTTAAAACATTTTTGAGGATTAACTGAGAGAAATGTATCGTGCCTCTAGCACAATGAATGACATATAGTAGGAACTCAGTAATTTAAGGGAGTTGATTGTAGTAATTCATGTGAGAGGTGACAGCTGAAAGTAGAACATTTTCACTGAAGATGGGAAGGAAGGTACATATTTAGGAAATATGCATAAAATTTAAGAGATAAAATCTAATAGGTATACAGGTGTGAAAGAATAGAAATAAATAGGAAGTAGTTTGAATTTGAGATGCCTGAAGAACATAAAACGTTGGAATCCCGCATGATACTCGTTGGAGCCTGGTTACGTGAAAAGTATAGCTGTTCTTTACTACCCTTAGGGTAAACTTAATGGCATACATATGTAAAAATTGTAGAAGTTGGGTTTATTTAGGTGAGAAGAATAGAAGAGTTTTTGAAAAACAACCGGTCAATTGTTTGCAGTGGGACATATTTGTATAAGGCTATCACAGAGTTTTGGAGTCCTAGAGGTGACTCATCCCTTAATTCCTGTGTATAAACTTCACATTAACTTTTCTGTTAGGATTAACTCTCTTAAGTAAGTATTATATTACCGTATTAATCTTTACTGCATTTAAAAAATCTGTAGAGAAACAATTTAGTGTAGTGGTTAAGACCCAAGACTCTGGGGCAGGACTGCCTGGCTTCATCCCCAGCTCTACTCCTTGCTAAGTAATTAAGAAGTTACCTAACTCCCCTGTGCCTCACTTTTCTTACCCGTACAATGGGGATAACTGGAGTGCCTAACCCATCCAGCTGAGGTGAGCATTAAACGAGCTTATGTTTGTAATAGAACAGTGCCTCGCACAGCGGCTTTGCTGCGCTGGTGTGAGTTGTGGTTAACGTGGAGGTGAGGCAGTGAGAGCGACACCACCTTTGGTGGTGATGACGTGCTAACAGAGGCTGGCACCGTCCAGTGCTTTTGAATAAAGCAGGCAGTCACCAGCACTGAGCGAAAACAGCTCCCTACTGCCTGGAAAGAAAGCCATTTGACTCCCTTCCTGTTTTTATCAAGGACTGGTTGTGATCTGACTTTGAATTCCGTATGGTTGATTCCTGTTCTACACTGCTGTGTTGCTCCTAGTCATTTCAGTAGATGTGATCAGGTTCTCAAAACTGCCAGCTTTAACTCACTTCAACTCTTCAAAATGTAAAATAAAAGTGGTTTTTTTTTTCCAGGAAGATTGAAAGTATGGGATGCAAAAATTAGTGTGTCAACTCCAAAAATACAAAAAACCCTGTTCTAAATAAATAAAAATTTTGTGTTACTTTTTGCAGTGAAAAAACATACACTTTTCCCAGCCGCTGCTTGTAAGACAGAATTAACTCCTTTTACTGTACATACTTTTTAGCTCTCTGACCTTGAATTTCTTACGGCTGTTATCACTATCATCTTAGTTGTTTGTATGCTTCCCTCTACATTCTGGAATCCTCCTACGGATAAGGGCAATGCGTTATTTTTCTGCTTTCCATCCCCAGTGCTTAGCAAAGTACTGTGCCAACATTTTTTGTTATTAAATGAATGAATATATGAATCAGTCCAAAAAGATTGCCCAAATAATTATAAAGTTTTCCGTTACAATAAATTATCTTACCCAGCTAAAGTAGGTTAACTCTAAACAATAATGGTGCATATTCTTCCATAGAACAACGACAGCATTCAACTAGCAGGGGAAACTGTCTGGACACTAAGAACAAATGAAAACACATGAAAATCTTAGGTAGAAGAAATGCCACCTAAACGATTGTGAGGCTTTGCTTTGGTTCAGTCTGAATTTCGGATTATTATGAAACTATATTTCAGAATGATATGTCTTATTTAATGCCATTCTTTCATTCACCTCCTGAAAAAAAAATCAATAAAAACAAACCAAAAAAAGCCCACAGTAACCTAGATCATCAGTCTGTATCCTGGAGTGTCAGCAGAAATGGTCAGATTCCTCTGACCACGAGGACCTGTAAGCTTGCCAATGAAAACATGCATGTTGTTCTTCTTGCCTTTTGTGTCTGAGGTGCCATGTAGTCAGTGGAAACAAATCAGTCCAAAAGCTCTGCTGGCTGCTCTTCCCCCAACACTCTGCCCCAAGGAGCCAGTGTGCCGCAGCTGCTGGCTGTACCAAGGAAGCCACTAGGATTTATGACAATGGCAGGCTGGAAGAATCCCCCAGGATTTCAGCACAGGGCTCTGGCACAACGTGACCAGGGCTGGGGGTGAGGGGGAGCTGAGGTGCAGTATCCGACAGTGTCGTGGGCACTCAGCGTTGTTACCAGTTCCATCACATCATAGTCCGCACTGTACTCCTGCCTTGTGACTCCTCGAGTGTTTGCCCCTAAGGGTCTGAACACCTCGCCTAGAAATAACTGTCCTATGTGATATTAACCCTCCTTACACATTCAAATGGGCTTATGGCAAGCAGTCTTTCTTCCAGCAATCCACTTGAATCTTCATCCACCCTGCTCAATAAATGTGAATGTTTAATCTGATGCTAGAAAGCTTTAGAATAAAAATACATTTTAAAAATGTGCTTTTTTTTTTTGAGAAAAGCTTGCTTGACAGTTCTGATGATGCAAGTAGCTGTTTCATATGTTTTGTTCAGCTAAAAAATGAAGATTTTAGAGTGTCTGGCTCTATATGATAAATAAATAAATGCTAAAATTCCCCAAACCAGTCTGATGGATTTAATTGTACTGTGATAAATGCTCTAAAGGAGCATCATAAATATCAGAGGCTACTTATAAACAGTACCAAGATCCCTGATTCTTGTTTAAAAAGCCAAGTCAAACAAAAACTTCCATATTATTCTAGGAAATGAGTTATGAGATATTCTGATTTTTTTTGCATTTTGGAAGTTATAAGAAAATTTGTAGAAAATTAGTTTAATAGAGAAACTCAAACATTGCAAAAAGCTTCTTAAGAGACAGGCAAATTAAGAGGCTCTCCGGATAGACCCCGTATGGTGACCTTCCAGGATCAGCCAAGAAGAAAAAACAAGAAACCATCCCACCAGCATTATGCTAAGAGGAGACCTCATCCATCCTCTCTGCCTCCCAGAATCATCCTCTGTGGGTGATGCCCAGAGAGTTAAATGCACAGTGAGATGTATGTGAAAATTTCAGTCACCCAAAACACAGTGAGTGGGTAGACGACCTTGTCAGCATTATAAATGACTTCCTTACATTGCAGATTTTGCTTTCTCCTCTACTCTTATCCTTCAGCACTTGATCTTAGTAGAGCTTTCAACACCACTGATTATGATATAGTTTGAAAATGCTTGAGGGAGTTTGCCTTTTGTCTATTTCCGTTTTTAAATGGTTTCATTCTTACCCTGCAGACAGTTGACATCATGTATGTGTGGCCGCCCATTGTTCTGAAACCAAGTGCTTGAGGCTGGTGCACAGCGGCCTAATGTGGGCCTATGGCTGTTGAAAGTCCTCAGGCTGCCTAGCCTGCTAGACACAATAGTGGCTGTCCGTGGTCAGCTTCAACTATTTAAAGATACTGCTGCCACTTTTGCTCCTTGGTGGGAGGTGGGGGAAGAGGCAAGAGGTGGGAAGCGAGTTTTGTTTATAATGGAATTATGGAAATACAGGTCTGGAAAGAAATTCCACAAGTTTGCCCCATGTTCCCTGGAGCAATGGCTTGGCCTTATGCTTCAGCATTGATGTATCAATTGCACAGTCTGTTATTCTCTACCAGCTTTATGTTCTAAAAAAGTATTGTTTATTTCTTTATATAACTTTAATTAATGCTTCCTCACTTGGTTTTTCATTTTCACTTATCAAACCATTCACTTAGTGTGCAATAGTGTACCAATGAGTTTACCTGCCGAATTGCTTTAAACATAGTAATAGAGATCACCGCAGGACCCTCTGCTCTGCTTGTTATCATAACAAGTATTCTTATTAGGAATGACTTGCAGAATTTTGTCATTTTTCTCAATTAGGACTCTGCAGAACACCAAGGTGAGGCACGTAGTAAGCACTCAAGTAATGCTAACTTGCCTAGTAAATGAATAAGTTACCGGGGTTAATAGAAGTTGACAGTGAGGCAAGGGAGCAGGTTTTACTTAAGTTATAATTTTACTGCAAATTACAAAGCAGTTATTACTTACCTAGTTTAAAACACCTGAAAAGCATACATACCTATATGTCCTTTCCACATAGGAAATTCTGCCAAATGCTTAGAATACATATTTATTGTGACTGTTTAAATGTGAAGCATTTAAATTTTCATTGTCAGTCAGAACTCCCAGGAAAGATGTGGTGTTTTAGCATTTATCTGGGCTTTCAAATGAACATATAAGGTTATGAAGATGGTTGATTTGACTAAGTCCGAATGGATTATGTGGAACAAAAAATATACGTAGAAAGCAAAACACACCTTAAAATTCCTAATGTATTTGTTTTATACATTCTGTTAACTATTTTTTCTTTGTGGTTATATTTTTCAATGTTAATGGAAGTCTAAGGGAAAATATAATAAAAATGTGTGTTCTACAATTTTATGGGAAGATCTAATACATGAAAAATGAAGTTTTAATATACTTTCATCTTTAAAATTTTTTATTGACTTTAGATAGGAAGGAAGGGGAGAGAAGGAGATCATTTTTGTTGTTTCACGTATTTATGCATTGGTTCGTTATGTGCTCTCACGAGCCGTGTGGGGCGGGTGGCGGACAGAACCTGCAACCGAGGCACATGGGGATGATGCTCTACCCGAGCCACCCAGACAGGTAATGTGCTTTTCTCTCTTGTCTATTTCCTCATTCTATCTTTTTCAAATCACATAATACCAATTCTTGTGTCCAATTTGTTTCATTCCCTTTCAAATGTGATTCTGGTCATGTCTTGGCTTTAGTCCCAAATTTATGGAATAACTTAAAATTTCTTCTTTACTTATTAGTATTTACCTCTTCTAAAGTACATACAGACAACTAACCTAGCAATTAAGTATTTATTACAATAAGGTAGAAAGTGCCTATAAATCACCTGAAAATTAAATTTGAAAGAAATAATGAAACTAATAATGATATTCTGTCTGGTTATTGAAACTGCCACCACAGATACTAGCAACTCAGGAAATGGTGGTATTTTCTGGATTTTGAGTTGACATTTGACTCTCCTGTCCCCATAATAAAAACGTGAGGTAAGGTTCCATCTGGGGAATGTTTCCAGCCTTCAGTGGACCTATCTATACCTTACTGAGGGACTCAATCACCTGTTTTGGTGAAATTACATCTCTATCTATTTGCATTTTTGTTAGGACTGTTGATAAGAAAAAGGTCTCCCGCTTTAGCATTTTGTTTTAGGGGAACTATTTTGGATAGGAATGGGTGAGTGGGGGTTCACCAAAGTTTTAAAGCATGTGCACAGTCCTCTCAGCCTCCTTAGGAAAGCATCTCTATACTTTATTTACTAGGGCCTGAGTTAGTATCATTGGCATGATAAGTAACTTTGTAAAAATAGGCTGAAACAAACTTAGCTTTCTTAAATGAAACATCTGTGATTTCCTTGACTATAAGGTCTAATTGAATGTCTAAGCGATGGCATTATTGTAGTGTAAATCATTTAATTATATTCTCATAATTAATGAGAACGATCCACAGAACTCCCTTTGGACCTAATGTTAATTTCATTACTTAAACTAAGTCACATCATCAGGAATTCATCTGCCTATAAATTAAATTTGGATTCAGTTTAGCTTGGGAGAACACTGAATTTTTTACATTAGCTAACCTATTTAATATTTTGTGTTATCTGACACATTTGTGTGGTATGCTTTTTTTTCCTATGGCAGCAATAGGAATTTTTAAGAAGAGTTGCTTATCTTGTCTTCAAAGCAAAGAGTCAGTGACACCGTGGGTGTATTGGGTGAGGGGCAGAATTGACCACATCCTGTGAAGCCACTGTGACTCCTTTTTCAACTACTTCAAATGGCCACCTAAGTATTGACTGTTGACCCTGACTAGATATTCACATGTTAATTTTTTGTACATTGAATGATTAGGGTCTGGGCAACATGACATTTTTGGGTTTTTTCCTTATTTTTACATGTTAAACTTCTATTTTTAGTTGTGGCTATTGTGTCATGGAAATGGCACTGAAAAATTAGAATCCAAGAGTGAATAGCAAAATGGTAAAGGCTTGAAGATATGATCTATGAAAGGATATTAAAGAATTGAGTGTTGCTAGCCTTGGTGGAAAGCAACAGGGAAAGATATGATAGTATCTTAAAGTGTGTAAGTTAATGTTACAATAGAACAAGTAGAAAAACACTGATTATCTGAGGACCACAAAAGCAGATAAAGCTGTAATATGTCAAAGGATACATTGTGTTGTGGTTCACAGCTAAACCTTAGCTATCTAGCAATCAACAGTAAAATGTTATATTACGAAACCAGGATTCCAGGGGACACTTATTAAAGCAGATCTGCCGTCACTGTGTTATTCTCTCTGAATAAATACACGCTGGCTGAGAGAGCAGCTCAAAGGGTGAAAATGAGTGCCGTCCTTTTGGAATCTCTGGTCCATTAGCTCTTAGTATTCTCATGATGCACAGAGCAAGGTCTTCTCTAGAGTCAGTTCCAAACCCTGGAGGGACTTTAATAGAAGACTAGCAGCAGAAATGAAGTTCAGGAATTCAGAGATGGTTAAGGTGTTTTGTTTGTTCTGGGGTAAGAGGCTCAGGTCTTACTTTCTCTCCTTCCTACAACACACACAACCCTTCTCTGAGAGGATCCAGGTTGTGTGTAACAATGTAGTGATTCCATCTGGACAATAGTGAATAATGGTAAATCTGTCCTCAGAGAAAAGTTTCATCCCCATTAAACTGAATTGCAGGTACCAGCCCAGGACACAGAGGAGGAATGGAAGAAGCTGTTAAATCCTACACTACGCTGCAGAGTCAGGACAGCTCGTGTTGGTGGTTGGAATGGGGTGGTGCTGAGCAGTATAAAGTTTTATGTGGGCCCCCTGTAGAGTTATGTAACTGATTCAGCACATCTGGGCAAGGAATAGCTTGGCAGCTACAGTGCTGATTGCAACATTTGTTATTGAGAAAGAAGACATCTTGGTGAGGTTGGGGATCTGCAGTGGTCATGGTGCCTGTCATTTCAGAGTAATCAAAAGGTTTCAGAGAGAAGGCAGAAAACTTGCAGAGGGTTTTGCAAGCTGAGAAAGTGGGTGGGTTTATATTATGACAGAAATTGTGAAATCACTATGAAATGCCAGATTTTAGAGACCCTTATTGATCCTGTAATTGTAGGAGGAGCAAAGTTCCAAAATCCAGGGCCCTTGTAATGTGACTGGGTTATGCCTTAAACTGGAAATAGGACTTCAGTCATAATAACCTTGAATAACACTTTTCAAAATAACAAAATGAACTCTTATTGTTTCATTCTCAAAACTCATCTTACAAAAGACATGAACTGAGTTTGTAAAAGAAGAAATGTAACTAGTAAATACAAAATGGTCACCCTAATTAGTCAAGAAAGAAATGTGAGTTAAGTCGAGGTAATATCTTTCAATTATTAATTAACTTAGAAATTTCAAAATTAATGATATTATGCAGTACTGGCCTAGAAATGGAGACTAGAACTGGCATATATTTCTAGTCAATTTCCACAAAAGATCTTTGCCTCCCTTAGCTCAAGAGTCTTATTTCTGAAACTCCATTACAAGGAAATAATCTCTATTAAGGAAAGCAAAACCAGAAACATCTGTTTTAGTCTATTCAGGACACTGTAACAACATACCGTAGATGGGGTAGCTTACACACAACGGGAGTTTGTTGTTCACAGTTCTGGAGATGGGAAGTCCGAAGTCATGGCACTGACATGGGCCGGTTCTGACGAAGGCCCTCGTCCAGATCACAGGCTGCTGACTTCTCACTCACTGTGGCCTCATGTGGTGGAAAGGGCAAGAGACCTCTGTGGAGCCTCCTTTGTGAAGGTAGCGATCTCATTCATGAAGACTCCTACCTCATGACTAACCACCTCCAAAAATCTCCACCTAAAATAATCACCTGGCCAGTGAGGATTTCAACTTGTGCATTTTAGGGAGAGACACAAACATTCAGACCATGATAACCCATATGCACAAAGATGCTCACCATGATATAGTAAATAGTAGTCAAAATGTGTGGGAAACCAGAATGTTCAATAGCATCAAGGATTATTCCATTTACTTAAAAATGAAACATCTTTATAACTAAATATGATTAAAGATAATGATTATGAAGAGCAATGCAATATGGAAAATGTTTATGATATAATATTAAAAAAAAGATTAAAAAATGTTGTGTGCATAAAATAGTCATATCAGGTATACCAAAGTGAAATAGTAGCAGTGCTAAAGAAGTGAGGATTTTTTTTAATTGCTTTTCTTTTCTTGTTAAGTTATATTTTATTGATTATGCTATTACAATTGTCCCAGTTTTGCCCCCCTCCATCCAGCATCCCCAACTCCCTCAGTCAATGCCTCCCCACCATTGTTCATGTCCGTGGGTCATGCAAATAAGTTCTTTGGCTACTCCACTTTCTATACTGTTCTTTACTTCCCCATGGCTATTCTGTAACTACCTATTTGGACTTGTTAATCCTTTTGCCTCTTCACCCATTCACCAACACCCCTCTCCCATCGGGCAACCATCATAACACTTGCCATATCCACGATTCTGTCTCTGTTCTTCTGGCATGCTTAGTTTGTTTTTTTTAGATTCAATTGTTGATACATATGTATTTATTGCCACTTTATTGCTCATAGTTTTGATCTTCTTTTTCTTAAATAAATCTCTTTAATATTTCATATAATAATGGTTTGGTGGTGATGTACTCCTTTAGTTTTTTCTTGCCTGGGAAGCTCTTTATCTGCCCTCCGATTCTAAATGATAGCTTTGCTGAGTAGAGCAATCTTGGCTGTAGGTCCCTGTTCTTCGTGACTGAATATTTCTTGCCAGTCCTTTCCAGCTTGCAAAGTTTCTTCCGAGAAATCATTTGACAGTCTAATGGGAACACCCCTGTAGATCAGAACGTCTTTTCTCTTGCTGCTTTTAAGAATCTCTATCTTTAACCTTTGGCATTTTAATTATGATGTGTCTTAGGGTGGGTCTCTTTGCATCCATCTTGGTTGGGACTGTGTGGTTCCTGGACTTGCACGTCTATTTCCTTCACCAAATAGGAGAAGAAATCTTTCATAATTTTTTCAAACAGATTTCCAATTTCTTGCTCTTTCTCTTCTTCTTTGAGCACAGCTATGATGCAAATGTTGGAATGCTTGAAGTTATCCCAAAGGCTGCTTACACTAGCCTCTGCTTTTTTTGCTGGGGGGGGGGGGATTCTTTTTTCTTATTATTCTGATTGGTTGTTTTTTGCTTCCTTATGTTCCAAGTCATTGATTTGATTTTCAGCTCCATCCACTCTACTGTTGTTTCCCTGTGAATTGTTCTTTATTTCAATTAGTATATACACATTTCTGACTGGATCTTTTTTATGCCGCTGAGATTCTCACTAAGCTCCTTGAGCATCCTTACAACCAGTGCTTTGAACTCTGCATCTGATAGATTGTTTATTTTCATTTTGTTTAATTCTTTTTCTGAAGTTTGATCTCTTCTTTTCTTTGGACTATGTTTCTCTGTCTCCTCATTTTGACAGCCTTCCTGTGTTTGTTTCTATGTATTAGGTAGAGCTGCTATGACTTCCTGTCTTTGTAGTGTGGCCTAATAAGGTCCAGTGGCATAGCCTCCCCTATCACCCAAGTTGGTACTTGAGGTGTGCCCTTTGTGTGAGCTGAGTACACCTCCATCTTGTAGTTGAGGCTTGATTGCTATTGGTTGGTCAATGGGAGGGATGTACCTGGGCCAGTCAGCTGCTAGGACTTGCTGTGACCACTGACCACCAACCTCTGACCTCCATGGAGGATTAGCTATGCAGGGGCCAGTTGGTGGTTCTCTGACGTGGTGTGTAGCTGTCTACTGGGTCTGTTGGGCCTGGGGTGTCCTAGGTGGTGCAAGCTAAGGTTAGTCCCCACCTATGTTCTGTCCAGGGCCATCCTGCCTGAGCTATAAGGCAATCTGAGATGGCTGCTACTTGTACTGGGCTTGGAGATTCCCACACGAGGCCATACTGTGAATCTAGGCTGGCTACTGCTAGTGCTGGGCCTGTGGCCACTTAGCAAGAGGTATGAAGGCTGAGGGCTCACTGAGGCCAGCTGGTGCTTGTTTGAGAGGATTAAGGAAGTTGTGAAACATGAGCCAGGACCAACCATTCATATGGAAAAGCCACTGTTAACAGCTTGGGTGAGCCACACTTGGGTTAGATGGAGTCTCAGGGGATCTCCAGGGCAGGGAAAACAGTATTAGCCAGGTTGATGAAGTCTCAGATATGGAACCAACCTGCCAACTCTGTGGGTCTGTGAGGAAGGGTTTAGAAAAGGGACAATGGCCTCTGCCCACCATTCTGTTTGGGAGAAAACTGTCCCCCAGCCCACACCTTGATGCCAGACACTTCAGTTCCTCCCTGTATGCCACTGGTGCCTTTCAAGCTGCTACCCTGGTGCTGGAGCTCAGAGGGAGTGAGTCTGAGTACGTCTGTGTATGGGTTCTCTAAGAAGAACTGCTTGGGGCTCCAGAAGTTTCTTCCACCAATTCAATCCCTATTGATTTTGGCAGCCAGAAGTTATGAGAACTTATCTTCCTGGCACTGGAATCCTGGGCTGGGGGGCCTGGTGTGGGGCTGTGACTCCTCACTCCTAAGATATCCCTTCCAAATTCTTATCTACCACACGTGGATGTGGTACCAGCTCATTCCGTGTCCTACCCCTCCTACCAGTCTGGATGGATGTGGTTTCTTTAATTCTATAGTTGTCAGACTTCCATTCAACTTGATTTCTGATTGTTCTGAGTGATGACTGTTCTATAATTTAGTTGTAATTTTGATGTGGTTGTGCAAGGAGGTGACCCATGTTTACCTATGCTGTCATCTTGACCAGAAGAAAAAAATGCTTTTCTTAATTTTCTAAATTTCATGTTACATAGTTATCCTGCTTCTATTTCTTAAAATTACATCTTTTAAAATTTAGTTATCTATGGTAAGTAGCAGTATGCCTAGTTTACAATAAATAAATAAAATGAGTTTTCAAATGTTTAAAAGTCAGCAGCTTCCACATCTTCTAGGCAATCTCGGTTCTCTTTTTTCCTTCAAGAAAACAGAGCCATAGGTAGATATGAGTATTTCATTTACAATGAGCCCGGAGAGTGTGACTGTTTTGTTTCACACAAAGTGCCCTTGTCCATCCTCCCTCCCTCCATTCTTCCCTCTTTTCTCCCCCCTACCCTTTTCCTCTGTCAAAAATGATAAATCTGCTGCATGTGCACCAGACCCTTAGACTAAATATCCTACTTACCCATTACTAGTGTTTCTTCATTGCTTTTATTTTTTTCATTCAAATAGAATGATCTAAACGTTGTGTTGAGTTTGGGGGGCCTATAATATGTCATTAAGAAGACCTTGATAAAAGAAAAGGGCAGGTGTCCCACCTGTGAAAAAGCAATAATAGAGAGGATTAGTTTTCCAAGTCCAGCATGGGGCTTACTACACTGGCCAGCTTCCAAGCTACTGAAGATATGCACAGCTGGCCTCGAGGAGCTGCTGAGAGCAGCAGCATGTGCCCCAGTAGACTTCTGGGTATCTCATAGAATAGGACCTAAACTTAGAAGGCAAGTTTTCAGTTTTAGATTATTGTTGGATCCTTTGACATTCTTTTGGTGCATCAGGTAAAACATTGTTTACCTGATGAAGACACTATCCCAGTGCCTTTGGTTTTATTTGAGATCTGACTCTCCTCTCTATTATACTTAGATTGGGAAAAATTTCACCTCTCTAATCCCTTTTATTCCAACTTTTCTTTTTATTCCATTTTGCTTCTTTCCCTCCTTAAATCATTACCATAATCTTGGCCTCAAAAAATCAGCATAAGCCAAAGGCTGTCTCATGAGGGAAATATTACTTTCATGTGTGGCCTAAACATAGTACATAAACTACTCTTTGGAAAAGAAAACAAAAATTGTTCACCAGGAGATGAAGAATATATTCTTCCGTAAGATTTTTCCGCTGTGCTTCCTGATGTCCTAAACGGTCTCCAGTGTTATGAAACAAAATTTAGGTTACCATTTGGCACCAAAGCATTAAAAAAAAAAAACAGTCTATGACTCTAATTTTAAAATGCTATGAAGATTAAAAAACATTTTCAGTATTTATTTTCCTGAGAGTCAAAGAGTTGCAGTGTATTTACATGATGAAGCTGCCCTTTAAAGTGGGGGAGGTGGGTCTGGGGTCTTTTTGGAGTCTCTCAAGAATCATACACATTCAGAAAGTATAGGTACTTGAAGAACACAAGTTCTAAAGATGATTTCTATACTAAGTCAGATGAAAGAGGATTTTAAGGTTTTTATACTTCTATACTCATAGGATGGTCTCATAAACCCAATTACACTTCCTGGAAAGTTGCAGGAGTTGAATATAAAGCACAAGTATAAAGCTCAAAAGAGTTAGCTCTTGGGATTTTTGGTTCATCATTACTACCTATGTGAAAGCCAAAGAAAATTTAAAGGTTACTTGTGTCTACAGGAACATCCTTATAAGAAATCACAAATGCCGTGTACGAATAAGAATAATTATATTTGTATATGTTATATTCTCAAAGTGACATAATGAAGTTTGACTTTTATAGCTCATTCATTCATAGATTCACCAAACACCTATTAACATTGTATCATTCTCCAAGGCACTAGGGCTCAAAGATAAATCAGACTTATCTTCTGTTCTCAGGTCTTGAGAATAGTAAATGGAAGTCGACTTGTATAGGAAAAATTACAGTAGAGCGTACTAAGTACTATAATGATGATGGAGGTGGGTAAGGTAGTATTAAAAATATTGATCAAGCAGTATGGTACGGGCTCCAAAAAAAATCAAAAGAGATACCAGCCTTCATGCTGGAATAGAGTTTGAGCTATCACCTGCTGGGCCAGGTCTTTCCTCTTTAGCATGGAGATTCAGGAAGATTCGAGATAGGAGCCTAGATGGTCAGGGTATTAAGAGAAGTACTTGGTGGTGGTTGGTGGGGGAGACTACAGTACTGGCTACTGACAATCGGTATAGTAGTACTGATGTGTGCCAGCTGCAATTCAGCTCTGCATTTGGAGTGTTACCATTTATTTAAAAATGAATGCTCAGATATTTCCACTGCTATTATTCTAGATTGCTGCCTATTTTAAATTCATTGAGTATATTTCTGCAGCTGTCACTAAGCTTTGCTTCAAATGATATATGTATCACCCTCGGGCAGGTGGGACATGTGAAGACTTTGATGGGACTCTGCTCAGCTTGAGGTTTTGGATTTAAATGACTGGTAGCATGTGTGGGTTCACCAAAGATATTACTGTTACAAAAGGGTAGTTATGTACTACCTTTAATCTGACCATATTGCATTTCATCATTGGTTGATGCAGTGAAATGAAAAACCTTGCCTATAGTGAATACTTTAATCTATCATCATAAAGAAGGCCTTGACAATCTTGTCAGAAAATCTAGACTTAATGACCAAATTGGAGAACACTAAAAATAGAAGTTATTAGTAGTTATCTTTATATGATTTCTTCTAAATTAATATTCAATATTTTTGGTTATTTCATCCAGTAGAATAGAAGTTAAGGAATAAAACTGAGAACAAACTTATTCTTGAAACACACACATACATATGTCCATAAAGCACACACAAAACTATTTATAAACCTTTGACATTATTTGGGTTACTGCATCAATATTTTATAGCACAAAAATACAACAAAATGTTACTGTCAGGCACCTAAAGAACAGTTTTTTACATTCTTCTGGAATGTAGAGCTTTATCTGGTTAGATTATAATTGACAAAGGTGAACAAAGACTGGCTGCTGATTTATTACAGCTTGTGATGCAATTGAATGGAAGTGATCCTACTTCCGAACATTTCTTCACGAGGGAGGCAGGGTGTGTAGCAAGATCAAACAACTGTGCTTCATGGTTGTGTGTACTCAGGCAGAGTGGTTAGGACTCCAGAGGGATTTGTTCGCCTGCATCATGCCCTGGGCACTTCCCCTCCTCAATCCCCATGGAATTTCTCAGCTGCAGCCATCAGTCCTAGGGGTTAGATGTGCCTGAAAGCAGCAGACCACATTGCTCTCATTCATTACTGCTGCCTAGTTCTTGCCACAGTTCTGAAAAGTCAATGAATTCTGGGCTCTGGCTGACTCTCCTACCATTGCATTTGATACAGCTTCTGTCTGCCTCTGTCTTCTACCTTCTCAAGGCTGGATCTCCATACTTGATACCAAAAAATACAGTAGTGACTACTACCATTATACCCATGTGATGATATATCTGCATGTTTGATGTTAAATCAATGGACTAAATTGGCATTCTTGCATTTACTTTGGGGGACCTAGAGTGCTACTTTTGAAGGTAGAGCAGTGCGGCCATTAGTTCGGACATGAATTATTTTGTTTTGTTTCTCATGAAAGCATATTGTTGGAAGGAGCTCTAGTACAGTCTTTTCATGTTACAGATAAGTCTAAGATTGTGCAAAACAATGACAACAAGGCATAGGAGGTCTCTGGTTCTTAACCCGTTAATCAATCCTGCTGTTTCCCTATTTCAGGGATAATTCATATCAATATTCCATTGATGAAAATCCAGAATTAACTCATTGTATGTGAGTGGAAATATTGGAAAGAATTTCACAGACTTTAAAGGGATTCAGTAGAAAGATACAAATAACCCTAAAATGTTTAGCCTCAGTTTTGTGTTTTATTGTCAGAGATTCTGTAATATCATCATCACGTTATTATCCATTTCACCTGGGTGGGTCATTATAATTATGTCTGTGAAACTGACCCTGATGCTATAGATGTTCAAGTACAAGACCAAAGTTTTCCAGGCTTTGGGGCTTGCACCTTCGAGTGTAAAGGTCTATAGATCACATTTTGAGAGAAAAAAATACTCTGCGATGAATTTAATTCATAATAACATGCCAATATTCTGATGCTGTTTTCAAGGCCCAAGGTTGACATCTGACTATTGTGCTAATGATAGAGGGACATTTTGTTCTGTGTCTCCAACATGCAGAAAAAGTACCACCAATATTTTATTCTCTAAGGCTCTACTCCTTGGAGCCACCTTTGACTTTCAATCTCTCCTATTCCTTCCCTACATCTAGTTAAATATCCCACCTTGGTTCTTTTTTAATCCAAATTACTTTTACTATCTAATTTCTGTCCCCATTGTCACTATACTTTTCATCACTTTACGCCTCAGCTTTGGTAAGAGACTCATATTGACTTGGTAACTCCTGCCAGGTTTGCGCTCTCCAAATACCACTTCTTCCTGTCGTTATATCACTATTCAACCTGTGATGGTTTCCTAATACTTACTGGAGAATTTCCTGACTTCTCCTATTTTAAGGACCTTTATAATCCAGACCTGCTTTACTCATCCAGCCTTGTTTCAAGCAGAAGTTCAAATTCCAGTGAAGGTGTCTCATGGTTAGCTGCAGTGTACCTGGCTAGCTGCGTTCTTCATGACTTACTCCACTGCTTGCCTGATCCTCTTTATATCTACTTCTTAAAGTCAACCTAAAGTTTCACCTCTCTGAGCAGCTTCCCCCAATTCTCTTCTCTGAGCTTTTGTAGTATAACAAAAGTCATGTACAGTATAACACTGTATTACACATTGGCTAACATTGTTCTTTAATTGCTTTTGTTTTAGGGCTTCTTATCTCTAACAAGATTGTGAGATCTTTTCAGGAAGAAACCATACATACACAGTGTTGATAATATAAGGCATTCTTGTTTATTCCCTAAATTAAAATATTTTCAAATTCAACAGCTCTTTTAGATATGCCCACCTTTATCTCAATATATTCAGATATTCAGAGAACAATCAAGTTCAATCAAGTATCTAGGGAATTCATTTTCTTTATAGAAATGATTGTTTTTTACTGAGTATTAATGATTAGCTTCAAGGCTACCAGTACAATTGAAAATTTCTTAATGACTATGGGATGAGGAGGCTGATTTTGTAGGATGATGAATACTGCATGACCCGAATTAGTCATACATATACATAAATATGATGGAATAAGTAGTGTCAAAATGGACTAAGATCCTGATTTCCTTGTTTTTGTTCACAGTCATATACAGATATGGAGATTCACTATAAATGAAAATTTATTCTGTTGAACATTTTACACAAAGCTCTTTGGGTAAGAAATATAATTTATGTATATTGTAAAATTATCTTATTCAAGATACCTTCTTCTGAGTTTCAAAAGATACCCAAATGAGACCATTTATGGGCACGTTAAAAATGTGAATCATTTTACTAAGCAACATAAAAGAGATTTCATAGAACCACCTCCATTTCTGAGCATCACAGTTCCTTCTATATTTATTACAGTTTATAGTTTCCTTCTAATATTACCTGGCATCATAATAAAATGCCATATTTTAAACTCTTCTATTAAAAAAAACACTTATGAGAACAAGTTGCAAAATAAAAGAATTCAAATCTTACTTTGAAATTGCCCTCACTGTATCATAACCTAAAGTTGTATAACTCTTGAACTTTCACCCCTGATCATTAGTTCCAGAGTTCCTGGTCTGCTTTATCAGGGGCCTTTCCTAAGTCCTTTAAGGATGATTGGCATTTATCATTAGGCCTTAGACATTACTTGTTGGCCTCTGACACACATCCAAACCTTGGCATGCTTTGAGGTTCCCATCTTGGTTAGAACAAAGGATGCCTGATAGAGAGCCAAGGTTTTGGTTTATGTTTCTTTTATTATTTAAGGCTCTAAGAATGTATGCCTACCAAAATAAAAGCCTTTTATTTCTTTTCTTTTCTTTTTTTACTTTTCATTAGTTCCTATAAAACAAAGAAACTAATAGTGAAAATTAGTTCAACCCCAACGTTAAAATTGTATGTCTTGGACTGCTTCTTCTGCAGTTTGATTGGGAAACGTTTGCTCGCTGTGTGATGTGTATAGCAGCAGTGAAGTGCCGGAGCTATTATGAGATCATATGGGGAAGCATTTTATTTATAGAAATCTACTCCTAATATTTTGTATCCTAGGGAATTTTCCTGTCAG
The DNA here is from genome assembly GCA_039655065.1 of Glossophaga mutica. NCBI lineage: Eukaryota > Metazoa > Chordata > Mammalia > Chiroptera > Phyllostomidae > Glossophaga > Glossophaga mutica. Next base: position 146,295,453 of record CM077303.1, on the reverse strand, counting down.
GATGAATCTGAGATTTAACTGTAAGGAAACAACTGTGTGTATTTTGAAGGAGGCACTGAAACTCAGTGGGGTGGTTAGGAGATTTCAAGTCTCTTTAAACGGCCAAATGGGACTTGATTTTCTGGTAAAGATCACCCATGTTAGCATTTCTATGGGAGGCCAACAGTTACCCAGACCTGAACTGTAGTTTGTTCTAGTTAGTTTAACAAGATAATTTGACATTTTGTAGTGCACTTTTTATGTACATGGACATTTCAAACACATCATAGCATTGAACAAATTAGTTCTGTATATGGACAAACAACAGCTCCTCCCTTAAACAGTGATTTGAAGTACTAAATGATACTGCTATTCAGAAAACCAAAAATAATAGTAAAAAATGTGTGTTTTTACTTAATAACTCTATTAAAATGTTTATTAAACTGGTAGTGATGTTGCAAGAAGGCAGAATCTATATCAATTCATGGGTATGTTGGAAAAAAGTTTGAGGGGAAAAATGGACCAAATATATGGTGAGGGAGAAAGGATTGTCACTTCTATATTGTATCTTTTTTAAATTAAATTTAAATAAGGAGAGGACAGGAATGATGAAAAACCAGGAGTTAGGCAAAAGAGACTTACCAGGCGTGGAGACTTGGGGTTGGGAAATACTGGGTGTAGGATTTCCTAGTGGGAAAACCTTGTCTTGTGAGTACTTCTGCCCATATTTAATCGAAGCTTATGGAACATGGGAATTGTACAATGAAAATATATTAAAATGATCACCCTAGTAGTTGTATGCAGGTGAATTCGAGAGAGAGCAGTAAGAATTCAGGGCTGAAGAGAAAAGACCCAAACTATGCGGGATAGATGTTATCCACATTTTGTAGATGTAGAAACAGCTTCTACAAGACTAAGCTTTCCAAAGTCCCACAGCTAGTATATTGAAGAATCAAGTTCAAACATGTGTCCATATGGCTAATTTCAAAAATTGTACTCTGCTGTCTTTTTATTGTCTAACCAGAAGAAATACTACAAGTGTTATTGTTTCAGCTGTTTAAAAAATAGTCGTTCATTTGACTAACATTTAGTTACGTGTCAGGCACTGAGAACATAATAGTAAACAAGACAGACACTATTCTTTATTTCTAAATGATGAACACTTTTATTTGTCTCATTCTAAACATATGAAACAGACTTGTTAAAACTGGTATGTGTGTGTGTGCTATAGTTAATATTATTGTATTGTACACCTAAAATTTTGTTGAGAGAATAGATCTCATGTCAAATGTCCTTACTAACAATAAAATTTAAAAGCAGGCATCATGGCATAAGAGTATATTAACTGAGCAGGTACATAAATATGTGCTAATCACATCCCCCTGGGTTAACCATGAGTGTTTTCAGTGGGTGGAGAGAGAATAGTTCATTTTTAGCTTTGTAAAATAAAAGTTTACTAACTTCTGGCCAGCAATTTCTCATGATTATTTTACATTTAAAATGAAAAGCTAAAAATAAGCCTATAGACTAGATTGTAAATAGAGGTCTTCACAAATGCTCATGAACCTATTTCTAAGTTTATTTAAAACTCCTATTTTCCTTAAAGGCACCACTGTGTGTTTGCATCAGAAAATACAGTGATGCATAGTGTGCTCAGTAAATAGCCAGTCTTTAGTTGTATAGTTTACAATTCAGGAGTCACGCTGCTGGTATAAGCCCACACCTCATTACTTTCTAGATGTGTGACGGTCAGCAAGTCCCTTAACCTCTCTGTGTCATCATTACCTTCCAAAATTGTTTTGTGATCCCACAACTAGTATAAATAGTGAAACGCTGCATGGACAGTGCTTACCAAATGCCAGAAGAGTGGTGAACACTCATAAAACTTAACTCTCATCATTATCCCTTTTATTATATCCAAGCTTTTTTTTTTTTTTTTTTTTGCCCCTGATACTACGTGGTCATCAGGTTCGCTGGCTTCCACAGAGAGCATTATTCGATCACCGCTGCTGTGAGTCTGGTGTTCATTTAGATGTTTTGTGTACTCATTCTCCATCACCAATTTTCAGTGTTAAACCACTTCTATTATGATTATTTTTCCTATTGGTGACTACTTTAGGCAATAGACATTTTCAGAAATTCACTTAACACTAGCTTAAAGAAATGTGGGACATTTACATGTGTGTAAATGGTACATGTGCTGCTACCGTAAACAATTCATCCATCAGCAGTTTGGCAAAGGCTTATGACATTAAAAATCTGTTAATGAAAACAAATCCCAGTTTCCACTAGCCTGCTTTTGTTCCATTTCCCATAAGAAAGATCGTCTCAATGTATGATAAATTAAGAATTAGTATTATTTAATATATTGAGCATATGACAAACTATATTCAACCATTATCTGTTTTTCTTGTTATTGTTATTTGTTTATTTTTTTTTTTTGGCCTAAAAATCCTGTTTATCTTTAAAAGATCTTTTTACCAGTCTACATTCTGTTGGAAACATGGAATCTAGAGAGCTCATTAAAATTTTTCTGCAGGCTTGGGAACTAAATTTTTTTTTAAGGTTAATGTATTACATTGTATGTATAATAAGTGCTATTGTTATAGCATACAATCTCACAAAAAAAACACATCTTTCCTATTTCTCAACCCTGCCTTCTGACATTTTGCAGCCCTCTCCCCTGCAAACAAATAAAAAAAGCTGTCGTGACAAATCTCCTGTAAGATCACAGGTAAAACACTGTAGTACCATAATAATGAAACACTTCATGTGTGGGAGAAGAGTGATAGGAATAACAACTGTGCCACATCAGGTCTTGTTAAAGTCAGTGCGTTGCAACACTGAGCTCTGTGTAGCGTAAACAGTTGCTGTTGAATATTCTGCTATATTTATTATCTAAATGTTGAAAACAGCAACAAAGGCAATTCCTCATTTGCTGGAACTCCATTTTTGGAAACAAACCATCTGCGTAAAGCCCAGAAATGTTTCTTTGCACTTGGTTTGGAAACCCCTTTCTTTTATTGTTTAAGTGCAGTAGTTTTCCAGTATGTTCTTGTGAGAGTGTCCAATTGTCTTGTAAATAGGATTATTTCCCCCTAGTTATAAAAGCGTACAAGTATCAGTTCATACTTGGGTAAACTTGAAATGCTTCCTTTAAACTTAGCACCAGCCGGAACTGACCTTGCGTTGAGATAACTGGGAAGAAGGGTTACAAGGCACTGTTTGCCCTTTGGCCTTTTCTACAAGGACTAGAAACTGATCCAGTTAAAAATAACTCTAATGATCAAATAATGAGAAATGGATTAACCACAATTCTGATATAAGTTAACTTATGTGTATTTATTTTAAAATTTTCATAGAAATTGTTAAAACTGGAAAAGTATATAAACAGATAAAACAGTATTTTATGAGAACAGTATTTTATAAGACAGATGAAAACATACTTTTCCAGAAGATCACACCTTGCCACCTTAGTACTCTCCTAATGAGACGTGTATTTTGAAATGTCTAGTCCAGTTCCTTCTAAACCAGTGACTTTCAAACTGTTTCAGCTACTACCCCAGGAGGCACTGCGTTTGCATGGAAAACAGTGCACACACACCCACACGTGCTCCCCGCTGGCTCAGGTGGCCTAACGTGCACACTGTTAACACACTCGTTTATTAGCTACTGAAGGGAGGTTTTAAAAATACCTTCCACGAGTCACAGTGTTTTGTTCCCATTTATTGAGCACAATTTCTGCATATACTTTGTTTCATAAGTTTTATTCAGAATTGTCAAAAAGTTCTGGTATAAAAGCTAGAAAATAAGTATATTTATGAAAAGAAATTAAACTCTTGTCTGAGGTATCATTGGTAAATATGTTTTCCCATACAGTTAGTTCTCTTTTTATTTTAATACTGTTTTCTTTAGCCATGCAGAAGCTTTTTATTTTGATGAGATACCATCTGTATATTCTTTCCTTTATGCCCCTTGCTCTAGGGGACATATCAGTAAAAATGTTGCTGCATGAAATATCTGAGATTTTCTTGCTTGTGTTCTCCTCTAGGACTTTAATGGTGTCATGGCTTATATTTAAATCTTTTATCCACCTTGAATTTATTTGCCAATGATACCTCAGACAAGGGTTTAATCTCCAAAATATGTAAAGAACTTACACGACTCCACTCTAAGAAGACAAACAACCCAATTAAAAAATGGACAAAGGACTTGAACAGACACTTCTCCAAGGAGGACACACAGAGGGTCCAGAGACACATGAAAAGATGCTCAGTATCACTAGCTATCAGAGAGATGCAAATTAAAACCACAATGAGATACCACTTCACACTGGTCAGAATGGCCATCATAAACAAAGCAACAAAAAACAAGTGTTGGAGAGGTTGTGGAGAAAAGGGGACCCTAGTGCACTGTTGGTGGGATTGCAGACTGGTACAACCACTATGGAAAACAGTATGGAATTTTCTCAGAAAACTAAAAGTGGATCTGCCTTTTGACCCAGCAATTCCACTGCTAGGATTATATCCTAAGAACCCTGAAACACCAATCCAAAAGAACCTGTGCACCCCCATGTTCATAGCAGCACAATTTACAATAGCCAAGTGTTGGAAGCAACCTAGGTGCCCATCAGTAAATGAATGGATCACAAAACTGTGGTACATTTACACAATGGAATTCTATGCAGCAGAAAGAAAGAAGGAGCTCCTACCCTTTGCCACAGCATGGATGGAACTGGAGAGCATCATGCTAAGCGAAATAAGCCAGGCAGTGAAAGACAAATACCATATGATCTCACCTTTAACAGGAACCTAAACAACAAACAGACAAACAAGCAAAATATAACCAAAGACACTAAAATTGAGAACAGGCTGACAGTGACCACAGGGGAGAGGGGAGGGAATTTCAGGGGAAAAGGGGAAGGGTTTACAGGAACAAGTATAAAAGACACATGGACAAAAACTAGGGGAAGGTGGAAATGGGAGGGAGGTGGGGAGGGCTGGGGCGGTGGGCTCAGGGCGGGGGCAGTAAAAGACAGAAAACTGTACGAGAGCAACAATTAAAATAAAATTGAAAAATAAGAAAAGAATGTTCATAAAATTAATTTAAAGATATGTTTTCTTATTTGATTTTTAAAATCCCCTTTAGAAATTTGATACAACTCTAATTACTAATATTAGGGAGCCAGTACCTTATAGATATTTATAACCTTATTAAAGTTATGATAATGGCCTAGTTAGAGCATGAAAATAAAAATTCAGCAAAAATTCATTTTTGTTGTTTATAACTATAATAGTAATGAATTATTTTTCTAACAAACTATTTATATACTTTTATTATCCAAATAACATGTAACAATGGAATCCCTGAAACATTAGTATGTCTCTTGTGTTGTTAAAAAAGGGAAAAATATCTTTACAACTTTTCAATTGAACTCATTGCCTTTAAACAAATACCATATATCTGATAATACTCTGTAGTGAGAGTTTTGGAGCATGGCTATTGTAAAACTAATACCTAATGTTTATTATGATAAAATGTCTTTTATAAATTGACATTCTGTGGAGATTAGAAACAAAGAGATTTAAAACAAAAACACACACATAAAAGATATTTAAAAGAAGCAAGCCTGTGTTATGTATTATGGACTCATGTTGATTTAAAATATCTTGTGAAATAAATCCTTTGAATTTTTAAAAGTTAGCATGGTATGAAATGGTGTTGGCAAGCCCAGAGATAGTATGGAGGGGTGTCAAACTCATTTTCACCAGGGGCCACATCAGCCTCTTGGCTGCCTTCAAAGGGCCCAATGTAATTTTAGGATTGTATAAATGTAACTACTGCTTACTAGGGGCAAAGAGCTCAGCACTGCCACAGGTAGAAACAAGGTGCTGGCCAGGATGAAACAAGGTGGAGGGCCTTGTGTTTGCCACCTGTGCTTTAAAGGTTCATTAAGTGATAAACCCTCTGCCACTTGCTAGAGATACAGGGATGAACGAGAGAATTCCTACCCTCAAAAACTCCCAGTCTAGTGGGAGACAATAACAGTCAATAATAATACATCTGCCTAAGTAGGCATGCCAGAAAAATAGGAGGCAGGCTTTTGATAAAATGAAGCTGTTTGGAAAGTGATTGATCGTGTCCAGTCTTGGTCTATGGAGTGTGAGCTCGGAAAGCAGAGGCAGCGTGGGAAGTCAAAGAGCAGGGAGCGTAGAATCAGGAAGCTAGCCTTGGCTGCGTGGGACCTTCAGCAGGTTGTTTTCACTTCAGTGTTACATTTGCAGAAATATGAATCATTGATTTATAAACTTGTTAGCCATGAACTTTTACTGCAAGTGGTTGTAATTCAGTATGACAAATTGGAGCTGCTCGGATGGCTCAGTGTGAAACATGGTGTGAAAAACTTTGGCCTGTTATCACCTCCTGGGTACGTTGTAGTAGAGACATTTCGTGAGTGCAGAGAAAATAAATTTTGGCTAATATGCTACTTCTACCAGTTATTGGCTATATAGCTTTTGCTTCTAATTGTGGAGTGAAAGGCTCTGGTCCATACTGCAAGAATTTCAGGCATTCAACAAGCAAGCAGGTGCAGGGACTTTGAGGAAGGCTCTGAAATTAATCTGTGCCTATCTGTAAGGTTAATCCAGAAGATCTGAAGGTAAATCTGGTTTAGTCTTCTGAAAGTAGCTGGAGGATGGGGAGTGTGGTTCAGAAAGGATGATCCCTGTCTCCTCTGTGCCCAGACAGGTCCCTCCCTCCCTAGAGCCTTCTGCAGCTGTTGGAGACCTATTCCTGGGATCCACTGGGGTAGAGAGATCGTCGTGCTGGGCGTGCACACATTTCTCCTGCAGGCCTCCCTGCCCCAGCCTGCATCTGCCCTTGGGGCTTCTGTGCTTCTGACTCACTCTTCACCTGCCTGACCACAAGCTCAGCCTCCTGCTCTGTCCTTTGCCTTCAGAACTCTGGATAAGAGTATTTACTTTTTGGAGTATATACTGTGTTTGAGGTATTTTATGGCATTTTCTCTGATGTCCTTAAGGAATCTGTTTCTCTGGAGATGAAATTTGTAAGAAGTTTCAGCTTTTCATTAGGATGTGTCAAATTGTTCAGAAGTCTTACTATTTTATTGACAAATAAAGTAATATAGCATGGATATAGTGAGTAAGCTTCACAGTAATTAATAAAAATAAAGGAAACATTCTACTAACATATGTGTATGGTATTTTACAGTTTTCATCTTTGCAATAATCATATAAATGTGGTAGAGTTAGTGCTATTTACCAGATTTTTTTTTAGCATACTAAAATCAAAGAGGCTAACTGGAAGTTAGCTCAATTTCCACATTAGTGAAAACCTTTTACCTCTTTCTGCCATGTTCTTTCCATTCTACTAAATTGCCTCTTTGTATATTACAATTAATGGTAATGTTAATCTCTCACACTTTTATTTACATACATATTCAGCATGTCTTCCTGAATATTTAAATATGTTATGATCACTTAATGACTACATACAAAAGGTAAAAATAAAGCAAAAAAGGGGGCTGATACTTATTGTGCTCCTAGTCTGTGCTCTTACATGTGTTCATCGCCTCCTTTAACAGAGATTCAGTCAGGAGTTAACGCCCTCCTAATGGCGCATGTCAGCGGTGACCAGGAGGCCATTGTGTAGTGAATGGCTACATTTCTCCTTGTCCTTGGGTTTTTATGACAACATACCTAAGCACAGTCACCCAGGTTGGAGCCTTTTCTTTGTTTCTTTTATTTAAAACCACTTTCCTGAGATATGGTTGACTTGTAAAAAGCTGTCTATATTTAATGTTTTCAACTAGATGAGTTTGGGACAAGTATACATCTGTGAAACTATCACCATCCTCAAGGCCACAGACATATCCATCATCCCTCAAATTTTCCTCCTGTTCTTATAATAATATTATTAATGTTATTAGTTATTAATATTATTTTGTGGTAAGAATGCTTAACATAAGATCTACCCTCTTAAAAAAGTTTAAGTGTATAGTACAGTATCATTAACTATAGGTACTGTGCTATATGGTGGATCTCCAGAACTTACTATCTCGTGTAACTGAAACTTCGTACTCTTTGATCATCACCTCTTCATTTCTCCTCCCTCTACCCCCAACTCCTGGCATGACCATTCTACTCTCTGCTTCTATGAGTTTGGCTATTTTTGATTCCACATGTAAATGAGATCATTACAGTGTTTATCTTTCTGTATCTGCCTCATTTCACTTAGCGCAATGTCATCCAGTTCCATCCGTGTTGTTGCAAATGACAGAATTTCTTTCTTTTCAAAGGCTGAATAATCACTGTATATGTATGTACAGAACATTTTTCTTGATCATTCATCTGTCGATAGACTGTGCTTCCGTATCTTGGCTATGTGGGAAATGCTGCAGTGAACCTGGGAGTGCAAGTATCTCTTTGAGATCCTTATTTTAGTTCCTTTGGTTAAAAGATGCAATTGCTGGGTCATACAATAGTTCTGTTTCTAAAATAGTAATTTCATACTATTTCCTATACTGGCCGTGCCAATTTATATTCCCACCAACAGTGAATCAGGATTTTTCTTTCTCCACAACCTCTCTAGCATCTATTCTTTTTTTTTTTTTCTTTCAAATAATAACAATCCTGACAGGTATGAGGTGATAGCTCACTGTGGTTTTGACTTGCATTTCTCTATTGATTATTGATGTTGAGCACCTTTTCACAAACCTGTTGGCTGTTTGTATGCCTTCTTTGGAGAAGTGTCTATCCAGGTCCTTGGCCCATTTTTTAAGCTGGGTTCATTTTTTTATTATTCTTTTGCTGTTGATTTGTAGGAGTTCCTTATGTATTTTGGATATTAACCCCATAGAGGATGTATTATTTGCAAATATCTTCTCCTGTTTTGCAGGTTGAGTTTTTATTTTATTGATAGTTTCCTTTGATGTACCGCTTTTTAGTTTGCTGTGATCCCGCTTGTTTATTGTGTTTTTGTTGTCTGTGTTTTTGGTGTCATATCTAAAAAGTCATTGCTAAGACCAATGTCAAGGAACTTTGTTCCTATGTTTTTCTCAAGGAGTTTTATAGTTTCAGTTCTTGTGTTTAAGTCTTCAATCCATTTTGAGCTGATGTCTTCCCTTTGTTTCTATCCACATTATTTCTTCTCTCCAAAAAGCAACACATACAGCCTGAAATGTGTGTTGAAATAGAAAGCAAGAGATAAAAAACAAAACAGAGCAAAATACCCTGCGAATTATGAATTCTGAAACTTTTCTCAAACACTTCCTGTGTATTCAATTGTAAATGTTTATAAGATGTAAAAATATTTTTAAATACAAATAACATCCCAATAAAAAAATCTCTTCTCAGAGTACCCAGAAAGGTTATGTCTAAGCTCAGCTTGAAATACTGGTAGGATTGGAGAAGAGAGAACAGATCCAAGTAATAGGAATAGAATTGACAAGTAATTTATATGATAAACCAGATAAGGGTATTCCAGACACCTTCAATAACTACCCACCCCCTAAGACCATGGAAAGGCCCCTATGTCGGCGTATATTTACTGCTACGCACATATCTAACCGCAGAGAAGAGCCTTATTACCTGTAGATAAAGTACTCGCCAGTGAGGAGTGGAGCGCTCCAGCAATATTTGCTGTTGGCTGAAGGAACTGAGTTCGCTTAAGACACCTTGCTGTGATGTGATTTAATGACCTTGATCTGTCCACAATGGGTTTTTTGACACATCTTTAAAGAATTACCATTACATGAATTTTTACTAATTTTTATCTCAGGCTGACAGTTTGCATCATCTTTCAAGTAAAAACTCTGAAGCATGAACAGTATCAGCTATCATGAAATTTCTTATCATGAAGAGCACTCTGGTTTTATAGCCTTCCTCTACATTCTATAATTCATTCTTCACTTCATGAAATCTCTGCTTGTAAGTCTTCACTTCCTCTGTTGCTGATAGCTTCTGCTTTTTCTCTTCCTATTCATGTTCTTGAACCAATTTCTTTTGCAGAGTCATGTCTTTCTGCGGAGAGAATTCACTGGCGATTTCTGCTGCCAAGGATCTGGCCAAATTCAGTAAATAAGAGTCAACTTCCACTTCCATATTTGTTCTTACAGCTCATGCCTGGCTCATACTTCATCACGCAGCTTGGAATGCAAGTGGCCACTGTCTTTTTCAACTATTGCTAACAGAAGTTTTGTCCGGGAAACAGCAGTCATTTGTCTTTTCTGATTTTTCATCTTCTCACTCTGGTAATCTGCTAGTTGTCTGATGTCAAATTTATTCCATCCATATCATTTAATTATTCTTACTCTTAAATCCAGAAGCAATATCAAATTGACCCATTTGCACAGTAGACTTCTTCCTAACTTCTATTTATTCTTTTTATAAGTGAGATCTTTATTTATGTCTTACTGAATATCTTATATAATTTATTAGTTCCCTAAGCTCAGTATAATGCTCACTTCAGTCTGCTCTTTCTTGTAGTAATTATAACATATTCTTCTGAAATCTAGTATTTTCTTCATAAATCAAATAGAGTTTAGATTCCCATCTTCTTACTTAGTTTAGCTTCATTTTTCTCTCTCAAATATTATTTGTAAAACCTTGTCATATTTAATAGATATCTGTCTTGCCAACTATCTTTTCACTCTCCTTAGATTCTATTTTTCTCAATTTTAAATGCAATAAGCAGATTTCTCATAGCATCTGATTCACTTCTCGAAGTTTTCTGATTCAGTATTTTGGCAGACATGTTCTATCTTTGTTTCTTGATTTCTTAAAAAAATCATTGTCTTACCGATCTTTTTGTACACTGATTTTCTTTAAATATCATTTTCAAAAGTTTATTTCAAACTATTTTTAAAGTATTAGTGCAATTTAGTATTTTTACTCTTAATACATTTTACTATTAAAAAGGAGTGTTCTTTAGGGGAATGTGATGAACTAATTCTAATAGACGAATATAATTATAGGCCCTAAGACTTGTCATAAAAACCAAGGGCTCCTTGGCATCTTGTTATGGGTGAGCAGAAAAAGTATTTCCCATTGTAAGTTTGCCTCTGGTAGTTTCTAGCATTTTATCTTTATCCTTCAATATTCCTAAGTTTCTCCTTCCATGTACTTAATTATGATTTATTTTGATTCACCACTTAAAGTATAAATTCAATCTCAGGAATCTTGTATTCAATTCGGGAAAATTCTCAACTATTATATCTTTAAAAAGGCTCTCTAATCATTTATTTTAGATTCTTTTATTGATGTAAGTAAAATTTTGTTTCTTAAAATGGATAGATACATGGGTAATGTCTTACTCTGTTTGGGCTGCTGTAACAAAATACTGGGTGGCTTATAAACAACAGAAATTTGTTTCTTTCTGTCTGGAGGCTGAGAAGTCTAAGATCAAGGAGCCATGATGGTTGCCTTCTGCTGAGGACCCTCCTTCTGGTTCATAACTGGCCAGTATTTTGTTACAGCAGCCCAAATGGACTGAGACACTATCCATGTATCTATCCATTCAAGAGCAATGGGGGGAAAATGAGGACAATTGTAACTGAACAACAATAAAAAATTTTTTTTAAAGAAACGAAATTTTACTTATATCAATAAAAGAATCCAAAAGAAATGACAGAAAAGCTTTTTAAAGATATAATAGATGAGAATTTTCCAGAATCCTGAGATTAAATTTATACTTTAGCTGGCAAGTCAAAATAAATTACCTACAAAGGAGTTCCCATAAGACTATCAGCTCTACAAAGGAGTTCCCATAAGAGTATCAGCTGATTGATTTCTCAAAAGAAACTTTGCAGGCTAGAAGGGACCAGCAAGAAGTATTCAAAGTGATGAAAAACAAGGACTCATCCAAGATTACTCTGTCCAGCAAAGCTCTCATTTAGAATGGGAGGGCAGATAAAGTGCTTCTCAGACAAGGTAAAGGTAAAGGAGATCATCACCACCAAGACCTTATTATATGAAATGCTAAAGGGAATTATAGAAGAAAAAGATGATCAACATGATGAATAGTAAAATGGCAATAAATTCATAATCAACAATAATTGAATTGAAATAACAAACTAAGCAAAAATCCAGAACAGGAACAGAATCATAGACATCGAGATCATTTGGAGGGTTATCAGTTGGGAGGGGAAGGAGGAAAGTAGGGGAAAAAGTGCAGGAATTAAGAAGTACAAATTTATAGGTACAAAATAGGGGATATTAAGGACAGTATAGGTAATAGAGTAGCCAGAGAACTTATATGCATGACCCATGAACATGAACTAAGGGAGGGATTGCTAGAGGGAATGGGGCACTGGGTGGAGGCGGGCAGAGGGGAAAAATTGAGACAACTATAATAGCATAATCAATAAAATATATTTTAAAAAACCAAGGCACAAATTCTATTCATGAGAGCTCTATCCTCATGACTTAAGCACCTCTAAAAAACCCCACCTCCTAATACCATCATCTCTGGGGGTTAGAATTTTAACGTGAATTTTATGGGGATGAAAATATTCAGACTATAGTAGATAGATGATGATATATATATAGGCTCCGTCTCTTTGGGCTGAATTCTGCATCTTCCATAACAATTCTTTCTTTAACCATATCCAGGCTAGCATTTAACTGGTTTATCTTTTAAAAAAATTTTTTAGTATAATAATTCTTTATTTTAATTGTTGTTCTTGTACAGTTTTCTGTCTTTTACTCCCATCCCAACCCACCACCCCAGCCCTCCCCACCTCCCTCCCATTTCCACCCCCCATAGTTTTTGTCCATGTGTCTTTTATACTTGTTCCTGTAAACCCTTTCCCTTTTCCCCTGAAATTCCCTCCCCTCTCCCCTGTGGTCACTGTCAGCCTGTTCTCAATTTCAGTGTCTTTGATTATATTTTGCTTGTTTGTTTGTTTTGTTGTTTAGGTTCCTGTTAAAGGTGAGATCATATGGTATTTGTCTTTCACTGCCTGGCTTATTTCGCTTAGCATGATGCTCTCCAGTTCCATCCATGCTGTGGCAAAGGGTAGGAGCTCCTTCTTTCTTTCTGCTGCATAGAATTCCATTGTGTAAATGTACCACAGTTTTTTGATCCATAAATTTACTGATGGGCAACTAGGTTGCTTCCAACACTTGGCTATTGTAAATTGTGCTGCTATGAACATTGGGGTGCATAGGTTCTTTTGGATTGGTGTTTCAGGGTTCTTAGGATATAATCCTAGCAGTTTTTTAAAAAAATTTTGATGACTATTTTTCATTTTCAGATTTCTAAAGGGTTCCCTTTCAAATCTCCTTGTTCTTTTTCTCCCCTTGTTTTCATTTAAAATCCTGCCCTTTAATAGATGCTAATTCTTCATTTAGCTCTTAAAGCTTAATTAACATATTAGCCTTTGTCTGATGCTTTCTTAAAATTAATTAATTTTACTTGGAAAAAGTTTATGATATTATTGAGTACTGTCTTTCTTAGCATTAGATTTCATCATATGTTTTTGGAGTTTTCACTTTTTTATGGAATTTATTAGGGTGATATTAGTTAATAAAATGATATAGGTATACAATTTTATAATACATCATTTGTATATTGTATTATGTGTTTACTACCCCAGGTCATATCTTCTTTGTTTTTGGAATTTTGGTTCGTATATTGATTATGAATAGGAGAGAGGTTTTTATTTTGGTGTAGTTTTCTCTGTTTGTGTGTGTACCTATCTTTCCTCTGTGTTGACCCTTTCTTATTTAACCATTTTATGTTTGTCTTTACCTGACTGCCGAGCCTTGTAGACCCAACTTAATGTAAAATGACATTTTAGGGCTTCTGTCCCAGATTTATGTTGGGGATATCATAGAATTAGGCATCAAATTAGCAGATGCTTACTTCATTTTTTGATTGAGATATAATGTCTCTATTCCTCAACCTTTAAGCCATACACATAGATTTTTTTGCACCATCTTTTCAGCATTTCCATGCCCCTGGCTTTAGGAAGTGAGTCTGGCCCTGGCCAGGTGGCTCAGTTAGTTGAGCATCATTCCATGCACCAAAAGGCTGTGGGTTTGATCCCCGGTCAAGGAGCGGATAGGAGGTGGCCAAGTGATGTCTCTCTCTCACACTGATATTTCTCTCTCTCTCTCTCTCTCTCCCCCCGCTGTCTCTCTCTCCCTCCCCCTCCCTCCTTCCCCCTTCCTTCCTTTCTTTCTAAAGCTCTATGAATGTATCTCCAGTGAGGATTAAAAATAATAGATAGATAGATAGATAGATAGATAGATGGATAGATGAGTAGATGAGTCTGGCTCTGGTTAGAGAATTTTGGAGCATTTACTCTTCAGGAGACATCATGGCCACCATGCCTCCTTCTAGAACCCAGCAGGCCCATGGTTTTATCCTTGTTCTCAGTTTTGCATTTCCGGTCCATTTCTTGCCTATAGGTATGTCCATTTCTTTTTGAATAGAAATACTTTTAAAATGTTTTTTTCCTTTTATAATTGATGCTGTGTTTGGAGTTGAAGGAATAAATCAGAGCATAAACTCATGGTGCCATCTTCACAACATGCTACTAATGAATTTTGCACGTGTATATTTTAATCTTTTCAACTTGTGTGCTTCTTCAGGGCAGATACACATCTTACTCCTCACCTATAACTCCTACTTTGCAGATCACAGACATCAACAGTGTGTCGTAGTTGCTAGAAATTTCTTAGTTTATTTGATTTTGTAACAGAAAAAATCTGATATTTAATCTTACAGACATTTTACATATCAGAATATGTCAATAAAGGGGTTTGCAAATGTAAGTTTATAGTAGTGAGGACACAAACACAGTTAATAAAGCTATTGTAATAAATCATAACCTGCATGTCTTTTTCTATATGAACAACTATAAACCTCCTTTTGCCTCCCCGTGCCCCATGTATATCTGTGTATATGTGTGTTTGAGTGTGTGTATAGATGTATATTTTTCATACTTGTTAGGGTCTCATTGGGTTTATTTACTTGTTTACATGATATTCCTTCTGCTTCCAATCTGGCCAGACATGTCCCAAATATGATTAAAACCTCTTTTCATTTCAGAAAACAGACATTTTTGGACTCTCCTACAAAGCTGCATCTCCTAATATTTTCAACTGATTTTATTGCTTGATTGTTTTTAACCTCTTACAAAACACGGTTGGCCAGACTTATTCCGTGTACAAGCTTGAGAGGACAGTAACTGGCCCGCTGATGTTTCTATTTCTCATGATATTGTTTTCGTGTGGAAGTCCGTGCTTGTGATCCCATTCAGGGTCTGCTGGACGCTAAGGCCTGTGCTGCTTGTGTCTTGGACTTTGTGGAACTTGGAAGTCATCAGTCCAACTTAGCAGCTCGTTCTTTAAAACCAGGGAATCCTATATTTTCCTTGGCTTCTTTCTTCCAGCAAATATTACAAGACCTCAATTCTCATTGTGGGCTAATTATTCCCTTCTATTTGCTGGAAACATAATTCAATGGGAACTAGTCCTGCACAAGGAAATGAGAGGAGAAATTATATAATTGAGAAAAATGGCTTGAGAGCCACGAATGTCTAGACTCTTGTACTCAGTCTGCTACATGCTAGCTTGGTGGTCTTCATGGGCAGCTCACTGAAAAAAAAGGTTTTTTCTACTTTTAAAATGGAATCATTATAAAGACTAAATATTTATTGAATAGAATTACAAGCTAGCCAGTTAGTAAAATGAGTCCTATAGTTACTACCTAGACACTTTCTAATTAAAAGCGTTCTGATTTTAACTCAGCTGGTTCTGAACTAGAGAAATTCTAATATTTCAAAACTCACATGTTATAAAATAGAAATATTTGTCAGGTTATTTTCATTACTAACTTACTAACTGCCAACAAAATATTTTCAAGGGAGTCATGGTGGAACTTACCAAAGAGAAACCAATCATTCGTACTTAGTACTTTTAATTATTAATTATACCAAAACCTTCAGAAGAGAAATTTTCCTCAGAAACATGAAACTCAACACCACCAGTTTGCTGAGCAAAGTCCTTCTTTACTGATGGCATTCGGGCAGGATGAACACAAATTCTGAATCTTTAGTGTCCCTAAGTAACACCGGTGGTGAGTGATCTAGCATAACTTTTATAGCGAAATGAAGCGGAAGAGTTATGTTGACATACCAAAGACAGTGCTGGCCTTTACAGATATCTTGTTCCTTTTTGAGGGGTGGTGTTCTTAGTTAAAAACAGTAATAAAATATATAGAAATGATTTACTAGCCATTTTGGAACCAAATTTTTTTTTTAATCAATCTTTGTATTTCAGGCCCTCCAGGGAAACGAGGTAAGAGAGGCCGAAGAGGAGAATCTGGTAAGTCTCCCTCTCAGCTGCTCTGTGTCATTCGTGTTGTGCTTAGGTTACTGCATCTGCTCCTTGTAATTAGTGATCGTGCTGGAGGTTGTGCATATGCGTGTGCGCCTGCGTGTGTGTATGTGTTTAAATCTCTGCTAGACCCAGCCTGTTTTTCTATCTTCTTATTTCCATCAAAGGAGAAGCTAGCAAAATATTAGTAACTCATTTTTGACTACTTTATTGCATCAAGTCCATCCTTTCAGTGTATAGTGAGGGTTTCTTAGCTGCACACAGTGGGGCGACATCACCCGTGCCTCCATCTTCATAGGTGGTCAGTCCACAAACACAGCTTCTCTGTGAAAACATCTGCCTTAGGACACCAGAGCAAATGTCTAGGAAAGCTTTATTATTATTTTATCCAACTGGTACAATTTTGTTATGCTTTACTCTCATTCATTTCGACATTTGAGAATTTTTATTCCTCTTGTATAACCATGGAAGTTTAGTGATGACAGGAGCCTTAGAAATCAATCCAGCATTTTCATTTTGTGTTTAAGGACATGGAGGTGAGGGCAGTCGGGTGATTTGGCCAGGCCAGGTGATTTTTGTGACCAGGACCTGGAACCCACCCAGTCGTCCTGATGCCCACCTCAGTAAGTTTTTGCTTTCAGGCCAAATCCCTATATGCAAAGTGAAACAGAGGAGCCAGATAAAAACTATTGTTTTGAAACCAAGATATGCAAGTCAGTGAGTTCACTTACTGTTTTACTTGTTTATAAAAGTCTAAGATTCCAAAAATGTAAATGACTATGTGAGGCCATTGTTTCTTACTTGCAGGTAAGAGAAAGGTAATTTAAGATTTGATTCTGGTATGTGATAAATGTTACTTTCAATAAGTATTTCTCAGTATTAAAAACAATCAATTACTAAGGGTTGAAATAGTAAAAATACTAATCTTTCAAAAAGAGCAGAGAGCAGATTGATTTTATTTTGTCTCATTTCCTCTTCCTTTTGAAAAAAGATGTCAAAGTAAAAAAGGGTTTATGAAAATTCAAGAATTTGGGTAGTGCACCTGCTTAATTACTTTAAGAATACTCTCAAAACTTATCTTTGGGGAGGGAATTTCAGGGGAAAAGGGGAAGGGTATAGAGCAACAAGTATAAAGGACACATGGACAAAAACTATGGGGGGTGGCAATGGGAGGGAGGTGGGGAGGGCTGGGTGGTGGGTTGGGGTGGGAGTAAAAGACAGAAGGCTGTACAAGATCAACAATTAAAATAAAAATTAAAAACAAACAAAAAAACACTTATCTTTAAACCTTACTGAATCTAAATAACTGGAAACTTGTGTAGGTATTCCCTTCACAAAATGCAGTTTCATGAAGGAGGATGCTTTAGAATTTTGTTTTAAGGAAAAAGAAATGACAAAACGTTAGTGGAGTCAAGTGATCGCTGAATTGATCTTTGTGTCAGAAGAAAGAGAATTGAAGAGGAATAAAGTGAAAATTTTGTGCTTATACAGTGTTTTATACAAAGTACAAAAATTAATTCCCAACTTTCTGGCTACGTAGAACTGATGTTTTAATTGAACATATGATGTGTGAACTGTTGAAATTTTCTTAGAATTTGCTGGTGTTTTGATGAGAATACATAGTTTTAAAGATACTTATGTAAACATCAGGACTTATTCTTCTATATATTGCCAATATTATTGAATAAAAAACATTCTTAGAATGAATAATGAGCTTATTTCTAATTTAGAAAGTTTACAAATCAATTCTCTGTAATTGGTTTATCATAAATGACCAAAGATCCTCCCGATTCGTATTTTATCTACATTTTTAGGTATATAAATTAGACAGTCTTTGCTTAAAATATATGAGCATCTCAGTAATTCATATACAGGCCTCAGGGAACTGGAACATTCCTTGAAATTTAATGATAAGTTTTGTATGCACATAGATGTAAATGTATTTTTCTGATATGGTGTCAAAACATTCATGTTCTGAACAAAAAGATTAAGAATTAAGAATCACTGACTTCTATGTCCCTTGTATTGTGCTGATGATTATGATGATAATTTAATCTTTTATTTAATTTAGTGTTCTGCATATTCACTAATTTATGTCTCCCTTTTTCTTACCTTCTCCACCCACTCCTCACCATCTAGGTCCTCCTGTAAGTACCTTTGCTGAATTTTGGCTCTTCTGCATTAATCAGGATCACGTATGTTAAAACTGGATTAAAACCTCGGTCTATATTTCAATTAGAAAAATGTTACTGACCTTTCAAGAATACTTCACTTTGGAAAATTATTTTTAAAGTACATGATTTTGTGGTCATGTGATAATGTTGGAGTGCAATATGCGTCAACTAAAAAAAGCTTTTATTAATGTCATCACAAACCAATTACTCTCTTGGGACTGCTTAACTTATGAAGTTCCTAATATTAAATGCTTTTCTTGGAATTCTGAGGCGGGGGCGGTTTGCAAGCAAATCTCCAAGCTCTCTCGCACCTCTTTCTTCATCTGTTTCAACTTGTATCTGAAGTATTTGCATTTGCCAGTCCACCAAAGGTAGATGGCAACATGATCATGGAAATGATACCCACCATGGGCTTGGTCCGGCACTCCCCCTTAGGCGTCACTCCCTTTGAAGTCTGCTAGAGTTTTGCCGGCAGGGAAAGCACTAGACAGAGTCCTTGGGGAGTTGCACTTTCTTTTTTCTTTCCTTGAGTAGGTCACAGCAGCAGCATTCCAGTCTGCTTTGCACCCACAGGAACAGATTATCTTGTCAGCTTTGAGCTGGATGTGTTTTTGAGTAATATCCTGGATATCTGCTGTCTGACCTCAGTGTTTGTACTGTGCGCTGTATGTTTATGGTAGTGATGATCATCGGCCTTGAGCTATTTTCTCATCCTCAGTAGCCACTTTGCTCCAGGTTTCACAGACTCCACATTGGCAACTTATCTGACGGGCAAGCATGGTCCAGGGAGAGGAGCTTAGCTTATACTCGTTTACTTTATTCAGAGGAAGCATTGGCTTCCAAATATCTTTTGCAGTCTTCCTGCCACATTCAGGGATGAAGCATAAATCATGTTGGAAGTGACTGTGCTTCTGTAACTGACTTCCAGTTCTTGCTTAATGCTAGGCAGATGGCATACCTCAGGCCTAGGAGCCTGATGCTTTGACTTCTTACTTAAGCCTCCGTCTTTAAAACTAGAAACAAACCACTACTACCCAGAGGAAACTGTGGAATTACAGCAAGAATAGAGTGTTCAAGGCTTCTTTTGGGGACGTAAGTATTAGGCAGGCCAAGAGGTAGTTAAATCCCATTTCTGCCTTACCGTGACTTTCAGGATTCTAATATTTCCTCTTTGGCCCTTCACGAATTTAGCAACCACATCGCTCTTGCTTTCTTGGGGCTATCTATTGGTCCAGGTTTTCCATCTAAAGATCTCAATTTTTCTTCCTTCTGTTATTATATAAAAAGAAGAAAGGACTAGCACTTTTGAAGCCTCTAGCTTCAAGCAGACAGGCCATGTTCTAGGCACTGAACACTTAATGCTTTCAGTTTGTCTCACAACCACCCTCTGATGTTACCAATCTCATTGTTTAGGGAGGAAACCGGGGCTCAAAACTGCACAGCCAGAAAGGGTTTGCAAAACTGAAATTCACTTAGATATGTCTGATTTGAAATGTTTTCTGTTTACCACATTATCCTAATTCCTTACAAATTATAAGTGTGTTTTTACGTGAATCATTGGTTGGTACACATGTTTGGCAGGTCATGGGTCAAATAATATTCCTTGATATAAATAATTACATGAATAAAAGCATGACCAAGAAATGTACAAAACTAATTTGTAGACAAGCATTAATGCTGCCCTATCTCAATTGCATTTTAAAGAAGTTATACTGTGTTTAGCAAATTGAATTAAATCCAGGAAATAAAGAACAGTGATGAGTTCTCACATTGACTAAAAGATAATTCACATAGTTTACATTTGACAAAATGAAAAACCATTGATTGCAGAAGAGAAAAAAAACATATATATTGTTAGCTGTCTTTGCTAATATATTAGACTCTTGCCAGAGTATTTGGGACCCCATATCATGGGGGCCTTTATGGGCGAAATACTTTATAATGAAATCCTCTTTAGCCTCCAGTTCCTAGCCACCCCCATATATGATTTTCAAGAAGTATTTGCTTTTCATCAAATTTTGCTTTAGACTAAGTGGCTTTATAAAATATTTCCATTATATTTCTTGCATCTGGACAAAAATTAATAAACAGTGCCATTTATTATGATTAAATAGATTGATCAATTTTATGTTTATTTAGATGCAATATCCAATTATTGACAACTGTAACTTGCAGCTTCCTATTTTTAGCATCATTTAATTTTATGTGTATTTTTCTTTTCGCTTCTTTTTCATAAACTGAAATTTGAAATTTTAGTTTTAGAAAATTTTATTTCTTTAGTTTTGTGTTTAAAAATTATTTATTTTATCCCTACAAATAAAATTAGATAGAATATCAAGGTTTATGCTGCCATTTTAATGGCTTAAATGCAAAGCACAAAGGTAGTTTGAGAAATTAATTAGTCTTGCTAGTCTTGCTTCCGATGAGCAATCTTTGGCACAGAACCTCAATCGAGTAAACTCCCCCAACTTCCTTCTAGCCTGAGCTTTTGTGGTCCTGTGGCTTGTATTGAAGTATGACTTGGTGGTCCTGATGCATATTTTCTTGTCATTCGTTCTCAGTAGTGCTCAATAGTGCAAGAGCCTGGCATCAGGGCACTCTGGTGTTTGCTAATAAACAAACAAACAAATGGTACGTTGGTGGCCTGAGGGACAGGGGCAGATTTCTTTGTCTTTGAGAGTCACAATTTTTCATTGCCCTCCCGAAGTAATACTTCCAAGTAAGATTTAAAAAAAAAAGCAACTTAATGATAAAATATAATTTAGGGATCTTACTTTTACATCTTCATTGATACAGTTTGGAAAACTTGGCTTTATCACACTAGAATTATGTGTGGCTAAAGCATTTCTTTGGTCAGTTTGCATGTCTTGCATATTGATATCATTTATGATTTAAAAGTTGAAATAAAACTTCATGTAGATCCTGTAAATCAATTCACTCTTTAGGAAGCTGTTCATCTTATTATTTAGCCTTACCCATTTGGACAAAAAGATATTGCTACCACAAGCTTCTCTGCTACAAAAAGTTGCAAAAGAGCACTTTTATGATAATGTATGTAATCTATTTTACGTTAACATCAGGTGCTTTTTTCTATTTTTTACTCATAAAGGTAACATGTATTAAAACATCGATCTAAAAGAGTGATTTTCAATCAGTGCGCAGTGGCACTCTGGTGTGCTCCAGGAATGTTTAAAACATGCAGTACCTGATCATTTATTTAGTTAGGGGCACTGACCTCTTTTCCCTTAGACTGTCAAATTAAAAAAATGACAACAGCTAATACAATAATAGCTGTCCAGTGTGAATAAATTAAAATTACACCTACTTTTTTGTCAACTTGGCAAAAAATATAATCTATTTTTTGGTGTGCTGCAGAATTTTAGTAATCAGTTTATGTGTGCCATGAGATGAAAAAGGTTGAAAATCACTGTTCTAAAGGAGTCCATTCAAGTGCTTTGAGCACCCAGCTCGGATACCAAAAATGTGTTTGCTGAAATGATCTGTTCAACCATTATGCTATCTGACTCCAAATGGCATGAGATGGGACCTTTTATTTTGGATAAAATAGATTCGTGTTTTTTTTAAAGATTTTATTTATTTATTTTTAGATAGAGGGGAAGGGAGAGAGAAAGAGAGGAAGAGGAACATCAATGTGTGGTTGCTTCTTACAAGCCTCCCCACGGGGGGCCTGGCCCGAAACCCAGGCATGAGCCCTTACTGGAATTAAACTGGTGATCCTTTGGTTTGCAGGCCAGTGCTCAATCCACTGAGCTACACCAGCCAGGCCATCATGTTTCAATAAGAAGCAAAAAACATGATCAAATTTACAAAATGACAGCACGTTTTCACATATAGCAAATTTTGCACTAACTTTGACCCCTTTTAGGGTCATTAGGGGATATGGTGTTTCCATCCTTTTGTCCAAAAAGGAAGAGCCATTCTAATATTCGCAGGTAACAGAATTAAACAAGTCCTGTAACTGTAGCCAGAAAAGAGTCAGAAAACCAGTTTTAAGTAGCTTTTTTGTTTGTATCAGTCCATCAAGCCTTATAATTGTGCTCGACTGACAGAGGTATGTTATTGTTGGTAGCAGAAGCCCTTGGCGGTGTGAACGCGATGCTGTGGCGCAGCCTGCTCTGTTCCATCCAGCTTCAACAATTGTCAGCTGGGTTTGAGGCCCGGAATCTTGTAGACAGATGAATGAAGCAGACTGAGCCAAGTTAAACCTACAATGGTATTCCTGCCAATGTGGTGGATGATTTAGGAAAAGGAATCTTTGTAGAACTCTTAAATGTGGAACTCTGCTATCTTTACTTCATATTGAAAAAACAATATGACTTTTAAGTCAATGGGAAATCTTTTCCAGGTATACTAATAACTACAATTTATAGTAACTACCTACAACATCACTTTACACACTAGTTCTCACACCGGCTCTGTGAACTAGAGATTTGTTGTACCTATTTTATGCAGAAGGAAACTGAGGTAAGTTAAATAATTTTCCTATGAACTCACATTTAGCAGGAGGCAGAACCAGAGTTTGAACCCAGGTCTGTCTCTCTTCGAAGCTCATTTGCCCCTAGATTTAAACAAGATTTCTTTCAGGCACATAAGCTTTAATTGTGTTACTGTCCTCTTTGCAGCTATCCTTTTCATTGCATTTTATTCTACCATCTGTTATCTATGGTTCATTCTAAGCTTTTCTTAGTTGTCTGTAGATCTTGCATCTTATAAGTGCTTTCTCATGCTGCCAGTTATTCAAGACAAACTTTTAAGTCATCCAGTTCTCATCTAACTGAAGTAAATTGCATGGAGGTATAAGCTTTGGCTCTTGAGTCAAGAAAATAGAATATAGCCCTGGCTGGTGTGGCTCAGTGGATTGAGTACTGGCCTGCAAACCGAAGGGTCATGGGTTTGATTCCCAGTCAGAGCACAGGCCTGGGTCGTGGGCCAGGTCCCCAGTCGGGGACATGAAAAAGGCAACCACACATTGGTGTTTCTCTCCCTCTTTTTCTCCCTCCCTTCCCTTCTCTCTAAAAATAAATAAATGAAATTTTTTTAAAAAGAGCAGAATATGAAATTATGATGTTTTTCAGCAAATTTTTTGTTAAGTGCTTCAATTGTTATATTCCTGCTTAATTATTAAAATATTTTTATTTTTATTTGCACTCAAAGAATGTGCTTTTGAAAGTATATTTTATTCATTATACTATTACAGTTGCCCCAGTTTTTTCTCCCCTTAAATTATTTTTTCTATAATAATAGGGTTTTATTTTTTATCTTGTAGTAAGCAGTATTGCTATAAAATACCAGTATAGCTATATAAAGTCAGACGTAGTCACCATAACAAACCAAAGAAACAAACAAAACAAATCTGGAGAATTAATTTGTGTTTAAAGATTGTTTGGAGACAGAGTTATAGTAGAAGGACCTTAGGCTGTTGGATGGATAATTCATTTTGGGACCTTGCACATGAGATTGTCTCCTGGAACAAACAGTAGGAAAAGAGAATGTAACTATAATTCTTACATAGAATAGATTCCCCAGTGTCTTTTCATGTCTTCTGTTTTGAATGCTTTAAGCTACCATGTTTGAAGAAGGAACTGTGTTTGAAACAAAGAAGCAATTTGTTTCAATGCTTTGATGTTGTTTATGTAGATTCAATGCCAGATTAAGCAGAACTTTAGAATTCCTCAAGGGGCAAAAAGAATGGGTAAAGACCCTATAAAATGAAATAAGAGTGTTTAGTTTAAAAAAAAAAGAAGAAGATATATAAAAATATTGATAATATTTTTCTTCACAATATTTTTTCTTGTGGTCTATTTCTAGATACCTTCTGTTTTAGAATAATGTCTGATGCTCCAACACACACCCTCTGACATGTTGGTGGCTCGCCATGATAGAAATTTGTTTCTGACCCATGGTGAGGGGCAATGCTTCTTGTAGGGACTTGGACTCATATAGTCTCTGCTATCTTTCACATGTGTGTTATAAGGTTACTCTGGGCATAGACATACAGCCACCAGATAACATAAATAAGGAAAGAGAATGCAGGATCAGAAGAAGTACAAAATCTTATGGTTTATATCACTTCTGACCACATTTCTATGGCAACAGTCAAGTCACATTTTCACACCCAATAGCATGAAAAGGAAAGAAATGTAGCTGTAAGCTCAGAAGAAAAGTAAAAAAATTTGGTCCCTAACCAATATCTGCTGCCCTGTCTGGAAATAATTCGGGAAGAAATAGACCCAGAAATCCCCAGAGAGATGTACATAGGTATGTCATTTGGGTAATAATGTGACTTCTGTCTTATTGTAACATTTAGAGAGAACAACTTCATCAAAGTTATTATTACTAGAAACTTTGAGCAGAAAAAGAAGTAAAAAAGAAGA
The DNA here is from genome assembly GCA_039655065.1 of Glossophaga mutica. Taxonomy (NCBI): domain Eukaryota; kingdom Metazoa; phylum Chordata; class Mammalia; order Chiroptera; family Phyllostomidae; genus Glossophaga; species Glossophaga mutica. Next base: position 146,270,541 of record CM077303.1, on the reverse strand, counting down.
GATTTCTTTTTTAAAAAGCAACATAAAATTTGGCAGTGGTTTATAAGAAGAATCAGGTATTAATGCCAGGCTAGGAGCCTTAGGCCCCCTGGTCACTTAACCTCATTAATAATGAAGGCGTTTTATCCTTCAGCACTTCCACAATCTAAAGCACCATCAGACGCTGTAATGGCCTTGTCTTACTTCTCATTTTCTCTCATGCTGCTGAACAATTTCATTATCCTGTATTGGGTCTGGGGTGACCTTTCAACTAGAAATAAGTCTGGTTATCTGTCCTGTTTCATATGCTCAAATGATTTCAGGTGAAAGCTTAATTTTTACTGATACTTTTGTGAAAAAATGACTAAACTCTTAGAGTCACTTTACTTAAAGTCAACTGATTGTAAATATCAATCACATTTATAAAATATCTTCATGGAAACATCTAGACTTGTGTTTGACCAAACAACCAGGAACCATAGATTAGTCATGTTGACATAAAACCATCATGATAATACTTTAGAACAAGCACCGGTCTGAGCTGTACTTTCCTAGATTCCCGTTGACCACGCACGGGTGCATGCTCAGTGCTCGTCCTTTGTTACTGTCTTCTCCTTTTTCTGGAAATCCTCCCTCCTTCCTCCTTCAACTCGTTTCTTGATTCAGCTTCCATATTCCATGTGCTTAGTGATATGTAAGCATTCTAGAGCTTAGTGATGCATTTAAGGGTACATTTACACATCACAGCCAAAGTCATATTACTAAGTATCACCCTACATACTTCACTTGAATAAATAGCATTATTTGCTATTAATTATGCAGTACATTTAAGTGGAAGTTAGAGATCAAAGCCCTTTTATCCAGATCATTTGATGCTGCAATACTGTGCAGTATGTAGGGCTGATGGTACTGCTCTATTTTATTCGCCAGCTGTGAATGGAGCCCAGAGATGGGGAGTAACACTAGAGGGGCACGTGTCTCCTAAGTGTACATGGGCATCACTAAGCTCTAGAATGCTTACAGTTGATCTTTCCATAGCAAATAAACACAGTCCTGCAGACTTTTTAGAGAAAGGCCGCAAGAGAGTCTTTCTTACTTGCCACAGTTGAGATGAAACACACTTGAGGGAAAAATTGCAACCTATGTAAAAGAAAGCATTTAGTAACAGCGTTTCTGCTGCCCAGAGCCTACATCCACACTTAGGGAAAGGGCGAAAATGGAGCTCAGGGGCTTGCGGGGGACTGAGGTGAGCTCGAGTCAGAAGGCCCGAGGGCTGGGCTGCAGACTGAACCAGAGGGGCAGGCGAGGGGCTTGCTCTTCCTCATCACAGCCCCACCGCACTCTCCCTTGCTCCTAGTTTTGAACTGTCACTTCTTACAGTGTTTTGTGGAGGGAGAGTAGCAATAGGAAAACTAGGGCATCTCTACGAAGTGGCTGAATCACCACTTCCTTCTACTAACAAACAAATGAAATCCATATTTGCGTAGCTAACCCACAGAAAAAGAAGGAGGATGTTTGGCAGGCACAGTAGAAACCCAATCTGGAAACTACAAATTTAAAAACAATTATTTTACATTTCATATCACAAACTTCCTTTCGGAGGCTTGCCTTCCTTACATCTACATTAGGACATTCTTCTGGGAATAAAAACACAAGCGCTGCCGAGTGCGGCGCCGCGCACAGCCGTGGCCTGTGCAGGACACAGTCTGTGGGCACACTTCAGTCTGTGCTGCGGACGCAGGCTTTGTTCTGATATATAATTTCATTCAACAGTAGTAGACACACGCACTTTGTCTCTTGATTTGCAGTTTTGGGAACAATTTCAACTTGTTCCCTTCCAGAGCACATCATTAACAACCAATTGGCATACAGTTTCAGGCTTTTTCACAGGTGAGAGTGAAAGCTGAAAGAGTGGATTAGAGAGTTCTCTGCAGGCACCCTGGATAATTTATCGCCCTTCGGTTATAATGGCTGAATGTATATATCTTTCACCATATGTAGCCTTCCATTTAGATTTCTAATCAATGGTGAAGAATAAGAACAGGTTTTTAAAATCCATCCCGTGGAGTGGAACTAATCAGCCTGTGGTTTCCTTTCAGGTACTCGGACCATTATCCAATATGCCCTATATATCCTCAGACAGGAAATGACCTGAAATTCCACTTCCACTTGTAGGGGTTATTTATGCCAGTGCCCCTCTCCATGTCCACCGACTCTCTACTTTGCATATTAAAGTTAAGCCTCTAATCACTGATTCTTCGTGTCCATCTGGGAAGTTGATCCGGCACTGCAATTACATACAAATTTATTTTGTATGTTACATGGCATGAGTTGAAAAGAAACTATTTCTGAATTCTTGTATTGTTTGCCAGTTTGAAAGATGAGGATTTACTCCTTTGCCTGACTAGATCCCCTGGGTTATATTTGTTAAGAGTGTTACTTTCCCATAGGCATTAACTACCCTGTTTAGAGGGAGAAAAAAATTCCTATTTTATCTTTAGTTTGGTGATGTTAGCAGAGTTTAGGAGGAGAGACTGCAGAGCATAATCAAATTGATGGCAATTTCAGATTGTTGGAACATTTTGAACAAAATGAAAAGTTGCTTGACCTTGTATCAAATATCATAATTTGTAAGAAACTCACTATAGAAATTGCATATTCCCTATAATAGGAAGTTTCCTATGTGCATGTGTATAATGTGCATATAAATAATCAAAACCACAAGGCAAATGAGTCTGGATTGGGAAACCTCCTCCTAGTTATTATTGTCAGCAGGGGAAGCTTTTATTTTGTCATTAAAAGTGTCATTGAAGAGTAGGCAGTTTCTTTTGTTCCTATTCATTCCTAGAACTTTCCAGTAACTCTAATAACTAAAGCGCCTCAATCATTTTCTAGGCTTGTGTTCTGTTAAAAATAAATTAAATAGAAAGCATTCTCTCATGAAATTATGACTGAAATCAATCTGCCTTCTCTCCCTGTGGTAGTAGGAACTAAATCTTGTGCCCTAAAATACAGTGATTACAAAGATGCAAACTTCTTTCCGTGATTTATAAAACTTATCATAATGTCAGTAAAGTAGACTCCATAGACAATAAACATTCCTTTTGGGACAGTTTTGATAAAAAAGGGGTGGTTTATATTAGAATATTTTTGGTCTGGGGACTGGAAATCAGCCTCACTTCAGGTGTGAAATGTTTCCCTGCTATAGCTTACTTTTGCTCCGTGACAGTAGCTCAGCAGGTGGGTTACTATTAAAATCAATATGATGTATCTCTTAGAAATAGACATCTCTTGTTACATATTTGTTCTTACTTTGTCTCATTCTGTGTGGGCTAGCCTTTTAAATACATTAGCATATGAAGAATGGTATCTAAATAGTGTTCTCAAACAATAATCTTCAAAATCCTTACTTTTGAACTATAACCAAAATTAGGTAAATATTATTTGGCCTTCTCCATTAAAGGCATCATATGAAGCCCAGTAACATAAATATATGTACTTATATAAAACTAGCCCCTTGTCTAACATAACACCCAAATATATGAGGTCTTTCCAGAAGGTATCCAGCCATGTACTATGAAAAAGAGACATTTATTGAAGAAGATACGACGAGATTCAAGAAAACATTGTACATAGGACAATGATGCCTCAGTCCCCTTCAAAGTAGGCACCTTGGGACCTCACACAGTTCTCCCAATCATCATCATCTGCCCCGTTGTGTTTTCCAGAATCTCATCGACTGTCTGAAATCTCTTCCCTTTTAAAGGTGATTTTAGTTTTAGGAAAAGCCAAAAGTTGCAGGGTGCCAAATCTGGGCTGTAGGGGGGCTGAGTCACCTGGGTGATTTGCTATTTTGACAAAAAACTCTGCACAAGATGTGATATATGAGTGGGTGTGTTGTCATGATGAAGCTGCCAATCACCAGTTGTCCATAGCTGTGGCCTTCTGAATCATCTGAATAGTTTCCATGGAGGAATGTTCAAGCTTAACACAAAATCTGATGCAGATTCCTTGCTGTCCTTGCTCACCATTTTGAATACAGTGGCCACACAGCACGCATGCTTACTCAATAGCATCTACCATCCCCACCAACTAGTACAGTGAAGTCATTTTTATTCATGCATGAACATTCCAGTCCACCCTCCTTGGCTGCCAGGTTACCTTGCTGTTGCACAAACCATTCTCATTATATTAACAATGGCTGGACTTTTTCTGGACAGACCTTATGTATGTTATGTCGTACTAAAAGCCCCATAGTGGTGCACCAAGTTCTAATATTGGCATTTGAAGGCTTGTAACTTCTTTCTAACAAATTTAGAACTGATGCATCTGCAGTAGTTAACCAAGATGTTGACTCTTCAGTCAGAATGTCTTGTAGCTCAAACTTTTCTCCTAGGTAGAAAACAAAATTATTTTTAGGATCTTTTCTTGAGATTTTATCTTCAAATCATAGAAAGCTTCAAAGTATGTGAAGTTCAATAAGTATAGAATTATAGTTGCTTGGGAACATCAGAGATTGAGTCCAGGTTTTCTTTTTGTTTTTTAAATTAATAAACCAGAAGAGGAGCCCAAACAGGAATTTGAAGAAGACATTGTCACACTGACATAGAACTATTCTATAATGATGAAAATGGACATATGAATAATGGTATGGAGTATGTTTTATCTAAATTAATTTATTTCTAAGGGAATATTTTTAAAATGCTTCATATTTTAAAATGTTCAATTCATCAAAGTCGACATGTCACATCTGTTACAAAGATTTGTCTCTTGCTGAACTATAGCCAACAAATTTTTCAGAAATGACATTTTTCACAGTTTATTGTGTTCTCATCATCATGGCAAAAACCACATCAAGTGTATTTCTTGAGTGATGCTCGAGATGACTTGGCCGTTTGCATTCTGTTTCTGCACGTGGAGTTTGTTTCTTAAGAGAAATGAAAACTTTTAGGTAAAGATGTCTTTCACATTTCAATCTGCCATAAAGTTTTACATTTTGGTTTTTTAAATACTTGCGTGATTAAGAAATAGAATAGCACCATGAAGGAAATCCATTTCCTATTTTTTAAGTACTGTTATCCTTTAATTACTTGAGTTAAACCTCAAAATTTTGTTAATCTTTAATTGCTTATTTTTACCTTAATTTAAATGTCAATAGAGTTAAGAAAAACTTTGCAGGCTTATTTACTATTGAATTGAATTAAAATATTTAAATAATTTAGCTTTATTTATAAACTTTTATTTTAATGCGCTTTTGGAAATTATATAAGATTGAATAATGTACATGTTTATTGAAAAGGGTACTGCTGCAAAAAGAATTATGGGGTTTTTTATATAAAGGCTAGAATAAAATTGATTCTACAGTGTTGTTAAATGGGTTGAATGTTTCTCATTCTTAACCTACCGTGGGCTCTTTATGAAAGGGAAACATTAAAAAAGAATTTAGAAACCTGGGATATTTCTACGGCAGGAAAAAAAGGAAGTTAAACTCTATTCTCCAGGATCACAGCAAAGAGGTTGCAAATTTATTGTTTTCTTCAAAAATTTAAAATCTGATTCATGGTTTGGTTGAACTGACCTCCGTCTTCTGATTGGGACTGCCTTCTGCAGTTCCTGCCAACAGTCGCAGCGTGGCTTTCCACAAAGGGGGGCCAGCTTCCACGGTACTACAAACAGATCGTTCTTGTGGGAATATACACAGGAGCTAAAGGAACCTGGAACTGTACTACACCTGCCCTTTGACATCACTGAAAAATCCTGCCTCTGCTTAATGGCAGAACCAGGTCCCTTGACTTCCTTTGTGAATAAGGACAGTACTATGTAACTCTCATGCCCTAGTTCATGCTTCATACACCTATACATTCGACGTGCGTGTGTGAGTGTGCATGTGTGTGAACTGAAATGAAACTTCTCCCTGAACTCTCCTTTCAATGAGAAAAAAATAAATGACTGAGGTTTGCAGTCTGTCAAAACCTTTGAAAAGATGGCTTTAGCAGACTTTATTTCTGGATGTTTGTATTGCCTTTCCACCCCTTTAGGAAGGAGCTGGTGGGATAGCCTAATTCACATCATGCACACCAATTACTAATACAAACGTGTACCTTGGCCTACTTCCTTTCTTTCATACAATTTCAGGGATGGTCAGTCAACCATGCTCCAGGCAGGACATAGAGCCATTCATGAATGGGAGCTTGTGCTTTATTCTCCCCGCAGTGGGCTCCGAGCTCACTGTGGCTACAGCCCATAGAACACTATCTTTTATCCCTCAGCAATTATTTCACATCATTCTGAAAGAACCTGCTGAGCCTCATCAATAGACGTAATTTAGTCAGTGTCTCTAAAATGCTAAGTTATCTCTCCCGTCTCAACTGAAAACACGTAGAAGAAATGAAATGCATTCTGTCCCCTCTTGAAGATTGCAGTACAGTATCTAATTTAGTCCCAGATTATTAACTGAATAATGTTTTCTGTCAAAATAAAGGTAGCTTATTTGACATTTTAGTATTTCAGTACAATCAATTGTATTGCAATGAGAAGAAAGAGCTATAACTAGTTTTCACAATTTGAGCCTTAGTTAAATGTCTTGCCATTGCTTGGGAAGAACAGCCCCATCCACTGTGGGAACCAGAGAATGTGATAACTCCTCAGTGTTGCTTGTGATTGCAAGTTTCACTGTTGAAAGGTCCATGACTTATTTTTCCTTGTGCCTCCACCACCACCATAGTGCATGGAATTTAGTAGGTTAATTGAATAAAAATTCATATAAGGATGAGTTTTAAAAATCAAATACTTATTGTATGTCTTCCACCACTCAAGGTACAGTGTAGCAAAATACAGGGTCCAGCACAAATAATGCCCTTATTTATTACAAAATTATAAACATGCAATTCTGTAACATAACAATACCGCACTCAAGCACACCATATGATGTTTTAGGTAAAATGTTCAAGTTGCTGTCCATCTTGTGTGAAACATACATGTACCCTATCAACCACTCTCAAGCAGGTGTTACTTCTGCTGGACCCTGTAGCTTAAAAGTGCAGGTTCTGGAACCTGACAGACCTGCATTTATATCTTCGTATTTCCACTTACTAGTTGTGTGGTCTTGGGCAAGTCACCTCTGTCTCAGTTTCCACAACTGTAAAACAGGCTAATAAAGGTACCTATAATGTCTACATAACAAGTAGCACAGTGCCTGGCATTTTGTAACAGCATGTTAGCTGTTCAAGGAATATACCATTTAGTGGGAAGGATATTAATAGGTATAATTTTAGGCATAATGGAATGTCATACAGGAATTAAAACAATTGCTGGATATTCAGAAAAAATCAAGTTCCCATCTGCTATAGGAAAACAGGCAAATCTTTGTGGAAGAGGTGAGAAGTCCTAGATCTTGGAAGGGATTTTTGACAGGTAAAATGTGCACCTTAGCAGGAGCAAGCGTGTGCTAGGGGTCAGGAGCCTGAAGCAATTGGAGGGAAGTCAAAAGGGCTAAGGGTCTCTCCACAGACTGTGCCAGGGGTTCTGACTGCCAAATGTAACTGAGCCTTGACTTGGTTAGAATGAGCTGCTATTACATTTGATGGAGTAAAAGTGAACTTTCACATTGGTCCATCCATCCTGCTGGAGCAGCCTGAGTACTCTGAAGGCCATATTTCCTCCTCTGGCATTTTAGCAGCTCTTTGTTACATGGCCACTGTAACTCTGTGTGTGTGTGTATGTGTGTGTGTGTGTGTGTGTGTGTGTGTGTGTGAGACAATTGGTTAGTGAAGTGTATATGGTCTTGTTACAGAAAATGTAAGAATGGGTGCTTCACGTAAATTCTGTGGTTGATGTCTAAAGACAGTAAGACTTGTAGGAAAATTCGGAGTAATTTTGGGCAACATATTTTGCAAAATTAGTCCATACTTCCAATGATTTTTGAGTCTTTATTGAATAAACATAAATAACATTATATTTATCATTGTTATACTCAGTTATTGAGACTGCATTTATACAATTAAGCCTAAAGAGATAGAAACATAAAATTGCTAAAATAAATTAAAAGCATGTTTTTAAAAATTGCTAAAACAGTAATGGTAAAAACAATACATCAGACATTCTCCTAAGTGATAAAAGCATTGATACAATTGGACTTATTAAATAAACCTTGATGGGTATGTTACAAAAGTAATGCGAAGTGAATGACAAATATATCTGACAAAGAAATGGAAAACACTGTCCCACCACACACCTCCCATAGCGTCACTTCTCTTCTTCACAGATTAGATGCCGCGGTCCCCCGTTATAATCATGCTCTTCACACACCTGCCTCACCTTCTCCCTCTGTCCTGGCCTGGGGAAACCCCAAGCCTAGTTAAATAAAATACAAGCCACTATCTACGCTACACCAGCACCCAAATTTCTCAGTATGGGTGAAGAAAAACAACCCTGTTAGCTGGTTTCGATTTAAATTCACAACCAGTGTTCTGAAGAGGATCTGTAGAGCTGCCCACACCCCTAATCCATGTTCATGGTTTCTTAGCTATTTCAAACCTTTCGTCACTCCTAAATCCTCCAGCATCTTCTTCCCAGTTAACTTGGTTAATAACCTTGTTTTTTACTTCCGTGAGAAAATCAAAACAATCACAGTATAACTTCTATGCAGTCCCACCACCAAATCTGATCATTTACTCAGATCTGTACCCTCCATTCCCCCTATTAAAGGGATGAACTGTTCCTTCACTTGCATATGAGCCAGTCCCCTCTGCCTTGCTCAAGGTCATTGATCTTGCAATCACCAGTTTTTCTCTATTGGATAATTCTATTAGCATAAAATGAAGCCATAATATATTCCTTCTTAAAAAATAAAAACAGAACTTTGTTGATCCCATATTTTCCTCAGACAATGTTGTATTTGTTCACTCCCACTGCCCTTCACAGCGAAACTCCTAGAAAGAATTGTCCACAAGCACCAAACACTGTTTTCTCATTCTCTCTTCAGTCTCTATCAGGCTGCTGGAAACATCCTTGTCTGGTCCCTGGTTACCTTCACCACAACAAATTTAGTGGTTGGGGTTCAGTTCAAATCTGACTGGACTATTTTCAACATGGTTTATTGCTCTCCTTGAAACACATCGTGCTTATCTCCTTGCTTGATGTCATGGCACTCCTCTCGCGCACTGGCCACTCCTTCTCAGCCTGGCTTGCTCCTTTTCTTCTTCATGGTCTCTAAATGTTGGAGTGCTGGGGCTCAGTCCTTGGACCTTTCGTCTTCCTTATTTACATTCACTTGCAAAGTGATCTCATTTAATCTCATGGTTTTAAATATTATCTCTATGTCAAAGGCTCCAGATCTGCATTTCAGGCCAGGACCTCACCTACAAACTCCAGACTTGTGTGATGTACCTGTCTACTCAATATCTCCACATGGCTGTTTCAGAGATCTCTCAAACTCAAGATGTCTGGAACCAAACTCTTACATGTCTACTCTCCAAGCAGGTCCTTGTTCAGTCTCAGTTTTCTGTACATCAGTGACATATTCATGCCTGTAGTTGGTCCAGGCAAACCTTGGATGCGTTCCTGATTCCTCTTTTTTCTAACATCCCTCACTCAATCTGCAAATCTGGCACCTCTTTGCTCACCATATATGTAGAATCTAACCACTTTATTATTTTTAATTTTTTATTGTATTTGTCCATTATCATTTAGCCTCCTCACACCCCCTTCCTCCCACAATCAGCACACTGTGGTCCTTGTCTACTCCATGAGTGCTTTTTCCTTTTTGCTCTATCCCTCCTCCCTCTAATGCCCCCAAAGAGGTCATCCTGCTCTCTATCTATAAGCCAGTCATCAAGAGACAAACACCATATGATTTCACTCATATGTAGAATCTAATGAACAAACTGAACTAACAAGAAAAATGGAACATCTAACCACTTTTTACCTTCCCCGCTACAATCCTGGCTCATCCCATCATTTATCTTTTACTTGGATTGTGACAAAAGCCTCCTAACTTGTCTCTATGCCCACACCCTTACCCTCCTACAGCCTTTTTTATTCAATGAACATAATTGTTTTGAAATATAATTCAGATTGTGTCACTTCCCTTTACAAAAGCTCCTCCCTGTAGCTTTATATCTCTCCTCCGTTAAAGGCCAAGTTCTTATTATGACATAAAATTCTACATGATCTGCCCCTCCACCTCTGTGGCTTCACTCCTCATCCCTTTCCCATTTCTCTCTCCAATCCAGACACACTCTCTGTCACTTGAACCCCCTGTGTCTACGTGATGGGGCATTCTACCTGTCCCCTTTTCCTCAGTTCAGAGAGTTCTCCCATGACCACCCGTAAAATGTTCTTCCAGGGACACCCTGGCACCCTCCCCCTGAATTGCTCTCCAGCCTCCTTGTCCTTGTACATGTTTCATCTTATTGGTTACAATCATCTGCCACTTTATCCATAAACAATTTCCTAAAGTCTGTCTCCTTTAACAAGAGTGATAGCAAGAACTATGTCTTATTTACTATATTCTTGGTTTCTGAAGAAAGCCTAGTACACTGGAGGTGCTTAACAAACATTAGTGCATGAATAATAAACTTTACTGTTCCCACACTCAGCAGACTTCTACCTCAGAATCCCCAGAGATTCAGGGTATAGAATACTTGTGTTTTCTGCCTCTGTACATCCAGATATGTCTGAATCCTCCTTTTCTCCTCTTCTTGGACAAAATGGTGCCCTGTGTCCTAACCCTATTCTCTCGCACTACTTCCTTTCATGTTCTCTTACACATTGATTTTGCTCTACAAGCCATTTCTTTTCTCTCAGCTAACAGTTTTCTGTCAGATTGTAAACAGTTTCAAAGCCTTCTTACCTTACCAAAAAACAAATAGAAAACTTTTCTTCAAACCTAATATCCCTTTTAGTTATTATCCTATTTTTTTCTTTTCCTCACAGAATTGTCTATTGAAACTAGCAAACTGGTACACATATTTGTTTGCCTTTAGTAGATATTTCTGATTAAACCCTGTGTCCTTTCCCAAAGTTTATAACCCAGCCTCAGAATCTTCTTTTAACACATTATTCCAGGCAGCCATTACCAATCCATCAGTTGGCACTTCAGATGACACCTGCTTGCTATCTGTGGTGCTTATTTTTTTAACTAGTGCTTATTTTTGATTTACTTACCTCATTCCTCAATCAGTTACAATAAAGGTTTGACTCCCTATTAATTAAATGCAGGAGATTCTTTTCAGTCCTTATTTAAATTTATTTTTTTGAAGTTCTCTGAAATCTTGGCTTATTTAACTTAAGGGATTTTTTTTTTTTTTTAATGTTGGGTTGGTGTGTTACAGTATTCCAAAGTGCTTTTTTACAGTTCCCATCACCCCTTCTCTTCCCCTTTGGCAGCCATTAGCTTGTTTTGTATATCTACAGGTCTGTTTCTGTTTTGTTTTGTTTATTCATTCATTTATTATTTTTTAGATTTCACATAAAAATGAGATCATATGGTATTTTTCTTTCTCTGATTTAGTTCACTTAGCATAATACCCTCTAGGTTCATCTTTATCAATACATCTATTGTTGGAAATCTAAGTTATTTCCATATTTTGGCTATTACTAGTAATGCTCCAGTGAACATAAGAGTGGATATATCTTTTCAAAGTAGTGTTTATGTTTTATTTGGGTAAATACCCAGTAATGGAATTGCTGAATCATATAGCAAATCTATTTTTAATTGATTGAGAAATCCCCATATTGCTTTTCATAATGGCTAAATTAATTTATAGTCCCATGAGCAGTGCACTAGGGTTTCCATTTACTCACATCTTCTCCAGCACTTGTTATTTGTTGACTTATCAACGATAGCCATTCTGACAGGTGTGGGGTGATATCTCATTGTGATTTTAATTTGTATTTCCCTGATGATTAGTGATTGAGTTTCTGTTGGCCATCAGTATGTCCTTTGGGGGGAAATATCTATTGAGGCCATGTGCCTATTTTCTAATTGGATTGCTTGGGGGGGATGTTAAGTTATGTGAGTTCTTTATGTATTTTGGATATTAATCCTTTATCAGATGTATCATTTACAAATATTTTCTCCCATCCAGGAGGTTGTCTTTTTGTTTTGTTGATGGTTTTGTCCACTGTGCAGAAACTTTTTACTTTGATGTATTTCCATTTGTTTTATTTTTTTGTTTCCCTTGCTGAAGAAGATATGTCCAAAAAGATATTACTAAAAGCAATGTCAAAGAGTTTACTGCCATTTTTTTCTTCTAGGAATTTTATGGTTTCAGGTCTAACATTTAAGTCCTTAATCTATTTTTTATTCATTTTTTGCATGTATCTGTTCAATTTCCCAACACCATTTACTGAAGAGACCCTGTTGTGTATCCTTGCCTCCTTTATCGTAGATTATTCGACTGTATATGCTAGAATTATTTCTGGGCTCTCTATTCTATTCCATTGATCTATATATCTGTTTTATACTGGTTATTGTAGCTTTGTAGGGTTTTGATTATTGTATCTTTGTAGGGTTATTTGATATTGAGGAGCATGATACCTCCCGCTTTGTTCCTTCTCAAAAGTTCTTTGGCTAGGCAGGGTCTTTTGTGGTTCCATGTAAATTTTGGATTAGTTTTAATTCTATGAAGAATGCCACTGATATTTTGATAGGGATCACATTAAGTCTGTATAAAACTTTAGGTAATAAGGACATTTTAACAATATTAAGCCTTCCAATCTATGAGCAAGGAATATTCTTCCATTTATTTTTATCTTGTTTAATATCTTTCTTCAGTGTTTTATAGTTTTCAGAGTACAAGTCTTTCATCTCTTTGGTTCAATTTATTCCTAGGTAGTTTATACTTTTTGATGCAATTGTAAATGGGATTGTTTTCTTAATTTATTTTTCTGATTGTTAATTATTGGTGTATAGAAACACAGCAGATTTTGTTTTGTATATTGAGACTGTATTCTGCAACTTTACAGAAGTCATTTATTAATTCTAATAGTTTTTCGTGGATTCTTTAGGGTGTATATATATTTAAGAGATTACACACACACACACACACACACACACTATCATGTCATCTGCAAATAAAAGTTTTACTTCTGGATTTCCAATTTCTATGCCTTTTATTTCTATCAGCACCATGTTGAATAGTAGTGGTGAGAATGGGCAACCTTGTCTTGTTCCTAATCTTAGAGCAAAGTCTTTCAACTTCTCATCATTGACTATATTAGCTGTGGGTTTGTCATATTGGCCTCTATTATTCTGGGATATGTTCCTTCTTTTCCCACCTTGTTGAGAGTTTTTATTGTATAAGGATATTACATTTTGTTGAATGCTTTCTCTGCATTTATTGAGATGATGACATGGTTTTATCCTTTATTTTGTCAATGTGGTGTATAACATTGATTGATTTACAGATGTTGAACCATTCTTGCATCCTTGGGATAAGTCCCACTTGGTGACGATATATAATTTTTTTAATGTATTATTGAATCAGTTTGCTAATATTTTATTGAGAATTTTTGCATCTATGTTCATAAAGGATATTAGCCTATAATTTTTTTTTGTAATGTCTTTACCTGATTTTTGTATCAGGGTAATGATGGCTTCCCAAAATGAATTTAGAAGCATTCCTTCCTCTACAAGTTTTTGAAATAGTTTAAGAAGGATAGGTATTAGTTCTTTTTTGAAAGGTTGGTAAAATTCACCTGTGAAACCAAATGGTCCTGGACTGTTATTCATTGGAAGTTTTTTGATTACTGCTTCAATTTCATTCCTGATAATTGATCTGTTTAGATATTTTTATTTCTTTCTAGTTTTGTTTTGGAAGGTTTTATACTTCTAGAAATTTATCTATCTCTTTCAGATTATCAAACTTGCTGCCGTGTAATTGTTCATAGTATTCTTTAATGATTTTTTGTATTTTTGTGGTGTTAGTTGTAACTTCTCTTTCATTTATAACTATTTCCTTGGGATCTCTTTTTTTTTTTTTTTCTTAATGAGTTTGGTTAAAGGTTTGTCTATTTTATTTATCTTTTTAAAGCACCAGCTCTTAGTTTTATTGATCTTTTTTGTTTTAAAAATGTTGTCATTTTTTCCCCATTACCATTTATCATTCCTTCCCCCTGCAGTCACCACACTGTTGTCCATGTCCACAAATCCTTTTACATTTTTGCTCAATCCCTCCACCCCAACCACCCCCCCTACAGCTGTCACCCTGCTCTCTATCTATGCCTCTGTCTCTATATTGCTCGTTAGTTCAGTTTTTTCATTAGGTTTCACATATGAGTGAAATTATATGGTATTTGTCTTCCTCTGACTGGTTTATTTCACTTAGCATAATGTTCTCCAGGTCCATTCATGCTATCACAAAGGGTAAAATTGTCTACTTTTTTATGTCCAAGTAGCATTTCATTGTGTAAGTGTCCCATAGTTGTTTTATCCACTCATCTACTGATGGTCACTTGGGCTGCTTTCATTTCTTGGTGATTGTAAATGACACTGCAATGAACATAGGGGTGCTTATGTTCTTTTGAATTAGTGTTTTGGGTTCCTGCGGATATATTCCCAGAAGTGGGATCAGTGGGTCAAAAGACAGGTCCATTTTTAATTTTTTGAGGTATCTCCATACTGCTTTCTACAGTGATTGCACCAATCTGTATCCCCACCAACAATGCAAAAAGGGTTCTTTTTTCTCTACATCCTCTCTAGCACTTGTTGTTGACTTATTGATGATAGCCATTCTGACAGGTTTAAGGTAATATCTCATTGTGGTTTCAGTTTGCATTTCTCTGATAATTAGTGATGTTGAGCATCTTTTCATATGTCTATTGGTCATCTGTATGTCTCCTTGGAGAAGTTTCTATTCAGGTCTTTTACCCATTTTATAATTGGATTGTTGTTGTTTTTTTTTTTTTTTGGTGTTGCAGTTTGTAAATTCTTCATAAATTTTGGGTCTTAACCCCTTATCAGATGTGTTTGTAAATATGTTCTCCCATTTTATGAACTGTCTTTTTATTTTGCTGATAGTTTCTTTTGCTGTGCAAGAAATTTTAGTTTGATACAGTCCCATTTGTTTATTTTTTTATTTTGTTTCCCTTGCCTGGGAAGATATATCACAACTATGAGTAATGTCTGAGATTTTACTGCCCATGTTTTCTTCTAGAATTTTTATGGTTTGGGGTCTAATATTTAAGACTTTAATCCATTTCGAATTTTTATTTTTCTTTTCTATTGTTTTTAAATTTCTATTTTGTTTACTTCTTCTCTGAGCTTAACTATTTCCTTCCTTCTGTTTACTTTGGGCTTTGTTTATTCTTTTTTTAGTTCCTTTAGTTGTGGAGTTAAATTACTTACTTGGGATATTTCTTGATTCTTTCAAGTAGGCTTATGTAGCTATAAACTTTCTTCTTAGGACTCTTTGCAGTCCTCATTTAAATTTCTCTTTTTGAAATTCTCTCAAATCTTGGCTTCTTTAATTCAAACTTGTCATTGTTGTTTTTAATGCTTTCTTGCCTCAATTACCTTTTTGGGACACTCTTCCTCTCTTGTTTATATTTCTCTACCCAGGAGATCTTAACCTGAAATGAATGATTTACTAGAGAATCTATGGACTGACTTCATGGGGGGTGTGTGTGTGCATGCAAAATTTTAAGTGTTTCATGTGTGGATGTTTCTAAGTAGAGCAGTTATAGCTTTTATCTAATTGAAAAGAGTGTTAGGAATCACTCCAACTTGCTTCCCTGGGTAATTTCCCCTAGGCCCAAGGCTCCAGCCACCAGTATGATGCAAGTGAGAGCACAAAAGGGTTCGAGTCAGACAAATCTATGTTAATATTCCAGCTCTCCCTTTAGAATTTGTCTATCTCTGAGAATATTACCTTACCTCTTTGAAACTTGGTTCACTCAACTAAAAGATAGTGCAAATGACCCCTTAATATACAGATTTAGAGTGACAGAGATGTCATTTGTAAAGCTCTTGATGACTTGTCGTAGTCAGTAAGTGGTAGTTTCTATTGTTATTTATTTTTCTTTTTTGTTATTTTTAATTAAATTTATTGGGGTGACATTGGTTAATAAAATTACATGTTTTAAAGGTACAGTTCTGTGATACATCATCTATGCTTTGCATTGCCTGCCCACCACCCAGTGCAGCCCCCAGCATCTTGTTCACTGAAGCATATCAGCTTGTCATCTTGAAGAACCACTGCTCCCCAATTTTAATATAGGTTTTCATTTTGGGGGTTCTGTGTCACTACAGCAATAAGCATTATGTGAGTCATGCATTATAACTTACTTACTTTGCTAGAGCTCACATTTATTGATGCAAAATATGTAGGACAGACAGCTGCAGAGAGATGTCAGATCTTTTTTTGCACAGTATTTAGAAAATTGAAATTGGGTTCTTCTATAAATTTAACAATACTGAGAGATGTTTAAAACTGGCTTCCAGTATTTGTCTGGAGTAATAAAAATAGCACATTTTTAAAAGATGTTAATAAACATGGCAGAAACCAAATTATGTATTATTTATTGTGTAATAGAAATTGGCAGGGCAGTAAAAATTTCCTTTGCGTTCTTTAGAAGGCATGTGTTTTTTAAACTATGGAAGCTGAGCAGGTGCTTCTCACAGTTATTCCATATGTTCCTTTTATCATATTAAACATGTTAAAAAAACTAGTTGTTTATTTATACTTTAGTAGTCTTCCCTGGTTCCATGCCCATTGGTGAAAACAGTTGGATACGTACAATAATCTCCCTTTATCTGTGGTTTCACTTTCCACAAAAACCCTTTATCTGTGGTTTTGCTTTTCCCAGATTCAGTTATCAACGGTCAACTTTGGTCCAAAAATACTAAATAGAACATTCCAGAAATAAACAATTTCTAAGTTTTAAATTGCCCACCCTTCTAAGGAGCATGATAAAATCTCATGCCATCCCACTCCCTCCTTTCTGCAACAAAAATCATTCCCTTCTTCAGCATCTCCAGATGCCATCATCAGATGTCATCTTACATCATCACAAAAGAAAGATTGAGGACAGTAGAGTAACATATTTTGAGAGAAAGAGAGAGACCACGTTCACATAATTTTTATTGTAGTATATTGTTATAATTGTTCTCTTTTATTATGAAGCGTTGTTAATCTCTTACTGTGCCTACTTATAAAATAAACCTGGGTATGTACGTATGGGAAAACCCACAGTGTACGTAGGTTATGCACTGTCTGTGGTTTCAGGAGAGTGTCCAAACATATCCCCTGCAACTCAGAGGGGACTACTCTGTTATGTTTTAGGAGTTTGATACACATTGACAGCCAAAACCATTAAGTTCTTTAAATGACTCCATAAAATAATACAGATAAATCTTAAAACCCAAATATTTTAGTTTGCAAAACAGCCAAGTGTCCAACAAACTGCCTAGCAGGGATCTCCAGGCCGTGTGGAGCCATGCCCTCCTACCATCGATGCTTGATTCTGGAATTCGTCTGCGCCTTCCTTCTAATCTCCTCCTAAAAGTGGTGTGTGGCACACACAGAAAGTGAATTTACAACCTTACCTACTGAATTTTGAAGAATGGTTTTATGAATTTTGCAACAAAATTCCAAGTAATTTAAAACACCCTAAACTGGGGAAAAAATTGGGCAATGGAATTTAAAATTACTGACCTAGATCTTTGAGTGAATGATCCTAGTATGGAAAAAATTACCAACTTAGTTAAGGTTTGTTTAAAAGTTTTCTGCAGTGAATTAGGTATCATGTGATAAATATTTTTATAATCAAGACTTGGAACTAGTAAAATTTTGAGAAGTATAAAAAATCTAAATATAGTAATAATTACCCATAATTCCAACACCCAGAGATAACCACTATTTTGTATATTTTTCTTCCCTTTCTCCTTCTCACCTCCCTCCTTCCTCTTTTTCCCCCTTCTTTCCTCTTTCTTTTTCTTTCTTCTCTTCATATAGAAAGACTTACGAATGTGTCACAATAAATATATATGTATTTACATGTAAAATTATATCCTAGACAATATATAATCTGTATTTTATATACTAAAATATAAAGAAATAAATATATAAATTTCAAAATTGTAATAACACTGCATTTTCAGTTTTATATCATAAAGAAATAATCAAGGGTGTAGTCAAATATTTGTAAAGAAATATATAAGCATTATTTATAATAGCAAAATCTGAAGCAACCTCAGTGGAATGTTAGACATTCAATAAATTTTAATGTAAATTAAGGCATAAATAAGAGTCTTTTTCTTATGTTCTGTATGTATAATTTTTAATGACAAAAATGCACATATAAAATTCTTTACTTTTCTTATTTCCATGATGAACATTTAGGTATAAGAATGAAAAAGATTCCTTTTCCTCAACCTCTCCAATACTTGTCACTTGTCTTGTTGATAATAGCCAATCTGGTAGGTGTGAGATAGGATCTCATTGTGGTTTTGATTTGCATTTTCCTAATAGCTAATGAAGTTGACCATCTTTTCATATGTCTGTTAACCATTTACATGTTTCCTTGATGGAAATTTCTGTTAAAGTCCTCTGTCCATGTTTAAATTGGATTTTTTTTTGTTTGTTTTTTGTTATTCAGTAGTATGAGTTCTTTAGACAATATCTTTTGGATATTAAGCCATGTTGGAAGTGTTGTTTGCAAATATCTTTTCCTGTTCAGCTGGTTCCCTTTTTGTTTTGTTGGCAGTTTCTTTTGCTCTGCGGGAGCTTTCCAGTTTGATATAGTCCCATCCATTTACTTTTGCTTTTACCTTCTGAGCCTTTGAGGTCAAATTCGTAAAGGCCAAGGCCTGTTAGTTTAGTACCTAAGTTCTCTTCTGTGTAATTTTATAATTAGGTGTTTGATCCATTTTGATATATATACTTTTTATATATGGCGACAAACAGCAGTGTAGTGCGGGCAGGAATGTGAACTGGCACAGCCACTGTGGGAAATACTATGGAGGTTTCTCAAAAAATTAAGAATAGAGTTACCGTATGACCCAGCAATCCCACTTCTGGGTATCTAACCAAAAAATCTGTAAATGTTTATTTGCAAAGACAGATGCACTCCCATGTTCATTGCAGCATTGTTTGTGGTGACATGGGAGCAACCAAAAAGTCCTTTGATAGATGACTGGATAAAGAAGACATGGTTCATGTATGCAATACAATACTGTTCAGCGATAAGAAAAGATAAAATATTGCCATTTGGGACAACATGGGTGGATCTTGGGAATATTATGCTAAGAGAAATAAGCCAGACAGAAAATGTCAAGAATCATATGATTTCACTCATATGTAGGATATACAATGAAAAGCAACAAATGAACAAACAAGACAAACAAATAAAAACTCATAGACATGGACAACAGTTGGTTGGTTACCAGAGGGAAAAGGGAGTGAGTAGAGTAGTAAGGGTAAAGGGGGTCAAATGTATGGTGATGGAAGAAAATTTGACTTTGGGTGATAAACATATAATGCAATATACAGATAATGTATTACAGAATTGCACACTTGAAACCTATATAATTTGATTAAACAATGTGACCACAATAAATTTAATTTTTAGAATCTGTGATATATATGAGCTAAATATGATGTATATGATACATGATATATCATATGATACATGTATGATATATATGATTTTAAAAGAAAGTTTAACATCGTATTGTGTTAGGAAATATAATGATCTTTTAAATTATTTTGGGAAGAACTTGTTAACCAGTTTAAATATAAGACTAAATCTTTAAATGGTTATTTATTTATGAAAAGCAAATATGGAAGAAATCTTCCAAATTTTGAAGCAATTTTTGTTTTCTTTTCATGAACCCAACAAAGATACCTCCATGTTTGCTCTTGCTCTCTTTCTCTCTCAAATTTTAGAAAAGAAATATCTACATGCCTGAGACTATGGCTCTTTATTTCCTTTAGTGTAGAATATGATTTCTTCTTCCCAGAATTGAAACCACTGAGGATTAATGTTTTTTTTTTAATTCTTAAATTGAGATGGTCTTATCTAAGTAATATGATGTGACTATGGCTAAAGTCAGAACTATTAATATCTGTCCTCTAGGATAACACATTAGGCAATATAAATTATGAATAATGTTTATTTTAGTCAAGCACGTAAGAGTCCTGGGAAGCCTGAGCAGCTTAGAGACATTGTGAGATTATGCAGTCTTTGCAAAGCATTTTAAAATTAATGCACATAATCCTTAGTGCTTCACTTCTGCAATTGCTTTTCTCTATAGTATACCAGTTGCACATTAATTTGTTTTTAAACTGGTATCTACATAGACTTTTTATCTACATTTGTATTAGTTGAATGAATTGTTGGTATTGGATATATGACGTACTTTAAATTGCCATGCTAAATTTTATGGCATTTTATAAGTACCAGAGTAATTTGATGTAACAGCCTCACATTAATCAGATATTGAAGCTTAATCAAAGAAGGAAGAGGTTTTTCTTTAGAATAGACCTCTCGTGATTTTTGTCCTGTGCTGTGTGTGGAGGACCTGACTCGTCCTGTGAAGCCCCTGCAGTCTCTGCCTGCCTCAGTCCCCGCTCTCTTATTTGAACAAGATCCCACTGACTGGGGAGGCTCTTTTTTTTTTCTATTTTTTTAATTTTAATTGTTGTTCTTGTACAGTTTTCTGTCTTTCACTCCCACCCAAGCCCACCGCCCCAGCCCTCCCCTCCTCCCTCCCATTTCCACCCCCCCCCTAGTTTTTGTCCATGAGTCCTTTATACTTGTTGCTCTAAACCCTTCCCCTTTTCCCCTGAAATTCCCTCCCCTCTCCCCTCTGGTGACTGTCAGCCTGTTCTCAATTTCAGTGTCTTTGGAGGCTCTTTGACATAGATGTTTTTATTCTGCAGTGAACAGAAGCCAAGAGAACCCTTTCTGGAATATTGGATTAGGAAACTAGATTTCGAAAATATAACCCTGTGCTGCAAGAATAGTAAACTTTCTAATGGTTCTATAAAAATACTGTAAACCATCTTTGGGCCAGTCAAAATAGTTTCACCTTTCAGCAATTCAACAATTTTTGCAGAAGCACCTATAACTTGGGCCCTAAGATATTGGAGTTAAATGTGAACAAATTCCCGGTGCCGTGAGGCTAGGCAGGATTCCTGAGTCCGGGTGCTGCGCATGCGGAATACATCCACTCCACTTGCATGGACTCTACATCAGACTGAGATGCTTGCAAGGTTAAGGGGTCCCACTCACAGGATTCTGTGATAAGATTCCTATAGGTCCCCATAATCTCCTGCCACCAGGACAGTCCTGTGCCACTCAGAGTTCCTATGATGTCGTTCTAAAGCTTTACCTGAATGCCTACTTCCGAACGCCTATTTTTCCCTGAGCTGTTTTCACCTCAGGGAAAAATAGGCTTGATATCCAGATGTGTGGATTTGAGAATTTTCAAGAGGTAATGAAGTTATAGTGATCATCTTCAAATGATATTTTCAGGCAGTATGGGTTCCAAAATGCAAAATATAGAAATAATTGTTTTTAAGTATTTTTTTACAATGCAAGAGAATGAAATAAATCTGAACTGAGGCTGCTAAAAATGGTGGTCAAACTTGGGTTTTCTAATGAAGAGTTGCTAAGTTTTTTAAATAATTTCTTTCTAATTACCTTGAAGCAGAGGTAGCATCTTTAGAGTTGCATGAACAGTACTAATATTCCCTCAAGTTTTTGTAAATGAAAGTGTTTTTATTGACAGTTTATCACAGTGAATTTGTGTGGATCTGTTATCCTAGTCAGTATTTTAAAATAAGATTGTACTTTAAAAGTACAAATTTTGTGTGCCTTTCTGTACATGTGTTAATGAAAAAACAATTTGTCCCATCCGAAAAGGAATGACACAGATTCGCCATCCATAAAAAAGTATCATGTAGTGAAACTAACCTCTTCAGTCAAAATTTAAATGACTGTAGATTTAGAGAAAAGTGTTAGCACTTTCTGGCAGCGCTTTCTAGCACTTTCTATAACAGTCATTGTGATAACAGCCTAACAAAGACTGGTTAATATTGCTCTTTAATTTCCTACATAACAATACCTACTCCAGTAACATGTCATCTCATTTCTCATGTTGCATTGTGGTTTACTTGCCTCACAAATCTTTCAACTTACTTTGAACCCTTTTCTGTCAGGCATCAGCTACTGGCTGATTGTTTGCTTGCCATACTGTTCTGATTACCACTTTTTAAAGCCAGCTCCTCCTGCTGTTTCTTTTACTTCATGCTGGTGCCTTAGCTGCCTGAGGGCATTGCACGGAGCTGTTGACACATTCTCCATCTTTACATCTATGTTTGTTCCAAATGTCGGTATTTCTGTGATTTAACTATTTCCCTTGGCATGGCTCTTGATTATACTATATTCGGGTTTTTTATTTATAGTAACAGTTTGGTGATATGTTTGGGAAAAAACACCCTTTTTAGGAATTTTATTTAAAAAAATTCAACTAAGTTGTATTATGTGAGCCTGCATCATAATTTATAACTACCCATTTGAAGAGTATTTTAGACTGAAAGAAAGTAACTTTCACAGTTGATTATTAATAATGTTCACTACCTATAAATTACTGTGGACTAGAAAAAATATCCACTAATGAATGAAAATACCTGTATTTCTCAATGAATTACTCAGAAGCAACTTGAAAAATTCTGAGATATTTCTTCTGGTTATCTGTGGAGAAGGCTTTATCACCCAGGGCCTTCACTCCCAGGGAGTTTCTGAGATGCACTTCTCTTTGGGCTCTTGTGAGTCTCCTGGTGCACTGCACCCCCCCACAACACCCCACGGGAAGCTCTCCCTGCCCCGCCCACAGACACCGCCCCTCTGATCACTTCCCTCCTTTGCTTAGAGGGCTCTTTTCGGATGACTACAAGATTCCAGCTTCTAGACTGTTTTCTGACACCCATTCTAGGTATCTGCTAGTCAAGAGCTGTATCACATTGAGTATAGACAGTCCTAGGATTTTGGGTAAGATATATACAGCTTGCATTCTGTAACCCATGTTTTAGGGACAGTTACCAAATTTCTCATGTTGTATGTATCATTCTGGGAGGCCTCTCTTCCAACCCACTCCCATCCCTCTTTTTCAGGTTCCTCACCCTACACAAACACACGAACACATGCGTGCACACACACATGCACATCATACACACCTGAAACTCCTGTCACATTTTAAGGTAACCTGAGTTTTCTGGTGCTGTATACTTCCCAATGCTCAGGTGGGAAAATGGAGACAACTGTATTCTAACAGTAATTCAAACTGATTTGAAAAGTTAATTTTTTCATTTTACCATCATTTGTTATTTATTCACACTAGCACTAACATAAGATCTACAATGCAATGTGTATTTGTATATAACATGAATATATCCACACATTACACTAAAATCATTTGATCAGTGTGGTGACACAAGTGCCGCTTTTTAAAAAAATTTTAATTGTTGTTCTTGTACAGTTTTCTGTCTTTTACTCCCATCCTGGCCCACCGCCCTCCCCACCTCCCTCCCATTTCCACGCCCCCGCCCTCCGCTAGTTTTTGTCCATGTGTCTTTTATACTTGTTGCTCTAAACCCTTCCCCTTTTCCCCTGAAATTCCCTCCCCTCTCCCCTCTGGTGTCTGTCAGCCTGTTCTCAATTTCAATGTCTTTGGTTATATTTTGCTTGTTTGTTTGTTTTGTTGATTAGGTTCCTGTTAAAGGTGAGATCATATGGTATTTGTCTTTCATTGCCTGGCTTATTTCGCTTAGCATAATGCTCTCCAGTTCCATCCATGCTGTTGCAAAGGGTAGGAGCTCCTTTTTTCTTTCTGCTGCATAGAAGTCCATTGTGTAAATGTACCATAGTTTTTTGATCCATTCATTTACTGATGGGCATCTAGGTTGCTTCCAACACTTGGCTATTGTAAATTGTGCTGCTATGAACATTGGGGTGCATAGGTTCTTTTGGATTGGTATTTCAGTGCTGCTTTTAAAATAGACAGGGAAAGTCTCATTTGTAGGACAACCACAGAAATCAAAACAATCTCAGGAACCATGCCAGAATGTGTTCTTTTGAAGAAATTTTCTCTGAATTTAGAGAATCCTACATTTGAGCTCACACAAAAACATGTAAGAAATGTAATGTGTTCCAAGGTTCTATAAATGTTCACATTTCTGAGTTTGCAGTGGATATAAATTTCAGAAAGAATTAGAGGCTTAAAACATCCAAAAGCTTAAAACATCTAAAGTGCAGGCAAGAGTGAGCACGCATTGCAATTTCACCTATTACATGGATCTGGGAAGATCCATATTTACACACAAGTGGGGACACTGCTTTTGTAGGTCTTCCATGTTTAGAGCTGATACTGGGGCAGTTTGTTCCCCTTCAAGAACCTTTCTGTTCCCCGCAAGAATCTTTGCTGACCTGCCTTCTGTACAAATACTGGTTAAGAGTCGGGTGCCTGCCAGTCTGAGGTTGACATCTGGAAGTAGAGGTTCACACTGTAGCGGAGACTGGTTGGAGGTGTGGCGTCCACTCACCTGAAGGGTGCTGGGGTATCGTTGTTGATCTGAGCAACTCCACATCTTTTTTCTTAAATTTCTAGACTGAAAGACAGAATGACCTGGTAGAAAACGCATGAACTTCAGAATCAGATTTAGTTTAAATTTTCGCTCTCCCCCTAAAACTGTGATTTTTCACGTATTTCTGTGAGCCTCAGTTTCTTCATTTGTAAAATGCAGAACAGTTATACATGATAAACGGAGGAACAAATCCCAAGTGCCTGGTACCCAGTAAGGAATTATGAATATCATTCCCTTTCTCCCACTCTACCACCAAAGAGTTCAGGAGTGGAGTGAGTAACCTCCACAGCAGCTTGAGTTAGCTCCCTTCTGGTTTGAGTAGACAAACCTGGCCAACCACACTTTCAGACAAAGCTTTTGAAAATCATCTGTTCTATCCCTAGTCAGACAACAAGTACCTAAAATAATTCTAAGCTTAGGGAGAGACTAAAAGAGATAGACTTCCCTGGGAACTATATTAGCTCCATGCTTTCCTGAATAATGCCCAGTGATGTATATCTGATGCAATGAGATTATACATTATTAATTTATTTTTTAAGATTCATTACCTCACAGTGAACTTTTTCTTTCACCTCATCTTACACAAGACTGAACTGGAGATTTTAAGAAGGTGATGTGTAATCAAGAGTTTCATTCACAGTTGATTTTCTCTTAGTGAGAAGCCTTTATTTACTATTATGCTGCTTGGAAATTTTTATCAGCTTAAACCACAAGAAAGCAACATTCAAAATGAATTAGGTTGGCCAGAGGTTACATAATCTATTGACTGTGGGAGAAGTTATGATGCACTTAATTGAGCCCAAACCTGTCCTGTCCTTTCAAAATGCACTCAGGTTGGATTATGCAGAATATGAGGTAGATGTTTATTTTTTAAATCAACTTAAAATGCTATTGAAACAATGAGAAATTCAAAGACTTGGTGAGCTGTAAAACTAAGATATCTGCCTCTTTTTTTCTGAACCCTGTGCCATCTTTGACTCTGTAGCTCATAGAAACAGTCTGTGCTAGCAGACGCTCCCTTTAACCATCCCGGGCACTGTGATCACGTGAGGTGTGCTTCTCCTTTGCCTTCTCTTTCTGCAACTGGATTCTAGAGATACTGGAGCCCTTGAGTCATTTCAGAGTTACATGTGATAGACCATAACAGCCAGATTTTAGGTAATGTAGCAGAGAGTAAAAATATTAAGATAAAATATGATTTTAAAACCACGAGGTAAAGTTTATCAGTAGTTGGGTATTGTTATCTTCAGAAATATTTTGAAACAAGTTTCAGAGCTAGTTCAAGTTTTAGTAGTGAAAATATTTACAGAAAAATATTTGTAACTGTTTCTCTTTTTCCTTTTTGTTCCATTTCAGGGTCAACCTGGTCCTCAGGTAAGTGAACTCTTTTCTAACAAATTAATTCCAATTTAAGATTTTTCCAGTGTGGAGGTTTTTGCAATTCTCTTCAAAGGTTATAAAAAAGCTGTGAGCCGGCAATCACGACCCCACACAGTAGACCAAATATGTCCTAGGAGTAAAGCTTTGGGGCCTCTTCAGGGCTGTGTGAGCCGTGTCAGCTGTTAGACCAGATGGCACATTTAACAATGTACTGTCATATAAAGCAAAACTCCTAACTGATCTGAAACAGAGCCACAGGACTTTAATGTAAGACACAATGACTCAGTAGATGTCGGGTATGAGCTGGTTCACATTAGGTACTGATTAATCATGTACTAATAATGTTGTTGTAAATCCACACACACTCTGATTATGTAGGCTGTGATCCTACCAGCCACTTTTGATTCATTATAGACAGATATTGAATTCGTTCTTCATTTTCAATATACACCACCTGCTGAAGACATGATTTATAATTAGATGGGAATGCAGTCAACAGAAAATCTTTTAGTCCTAAATCATATTGAAGAAAATGAGGAAATTTTAGGAAGGGGAGGAATGTGTATAAAGATGAAAGTACAAAAGGAAGGGGTTGTCAGAATTAAAGAGTCAGTAAAAAACAAGAAATGTAATATTAATATTTGCTGTAGTCTGTAAGAAACTACAGAGAAGGAAATAACATTATTAATGTTTTACCCTTAACACCAATAATAACTGTAACTAACACAACTATTTCTTAAGTTTCCCTTACTTCTCTTTCAACATATAGAATGCTGTTTCTATCCTAGATTGTTTGATCAATAAATGATTTTCATACCTTTGTTAGTCAATATCATAAATTGTCTTTTGTGTCCTAATTTCATATTAGATCAAAAGAGTATTATTTATGCTTTTTATGAGCTCTGTATATTAAGGATGTCTAACAAACAAAAACTCTATATACTTCAAAGAGCAGTTCTTTTCACACTACACTCATGAGAAAAACTTTGACATGCAATTAATTTATATTCATATCAAAGAATATTCTCAATATTTGTGATTTTTATTCATATTTTTAGTTGGTTCAAGGTAATTATTGGAGGAAAAAAACTCATCAAAGAAAGCTGTAGCTTCTTCCGTATTTTTGAAACTGCCACATTATACTGGGATGAAGACAAAGTAAAAGGTGCTCCATGTGTTTCATTTCATTTCATTTCATTTCATACATACAACAGGTCTGGAAAATATTGTATATATAAAATTAGAAGAGATAAATGACTCACCTGGGTTGACACCATAAAACTGGGAGCAAAGGTCAAGTTTGTCTCCAAATCCCTCATACCCCTGTACCTCTCCAGAAAAGAGATGAGATAACAGATGATAAAAAAAGTTAGAGTGTTAGTTTTGAGACAGGATTATACTCTTTAACATATTTTAAGTTTTAAAGGGAACTCTGTCTTAGCCTGCATCACCTCCCCCTACCCTAAAGCAGTTCTTAAGGTAAGGATTTGAACATAAATAATTTATTTGGGAGATGATCCCAGGAAGCATTGTAAGGGGGTGGGAAAATAACAGAGAGAGCAAGAAAACCAGAAAACAGATGCATTACTGAACAGGTTATTGCTGTGGACAATAGGGGTTCAGTCCTGCTGAAGAACGTATAAGAGAATGTGTAGAGCTTGCCTTAGACTCTCCCCACTGAGGAGCAGGGAGATTGATGTATTTATCCACTAATTTACCTCCCTTCACTGTTGTTGAGAGTTGTGCCTGGGTGTTAACTCCCTGGGACTTGTGACCTATCCCCAGAAGGTCTAGCATGACCCAGCTGCTGGGGGAATGCTGAAAGCCATAGGGACAGATGGGACCTGTATTCTCTCACTGTCTTGAGGGTAGCAGTGGTGTGGGTTGACACCTACACCTGCCACAACATCTAAGGGAAAGTGTCCCAGCAACAAAACAAAGAGTGAGAAGTTCAGATATGCATGTAAAGATTTGGAAATGGGATAAAAATACAGCATTAAAAGCATACTAGTTGATGAGATGTTAAAAAGAATTATTATACAAAGAACAAGGTCATAATAAATCTTGAGTGTACAGCTACAGTTAATGAGCAGAAAAAAGATAGTGAACCAGCACAGGAAGCCAAAGATGGACAGAACTGGGAACATTCTGGATCACTGTAGCTGAGATTTAAAAGTGTATCATGACATTTCAGAATACTTTTACATCACATCTTATATTTACTGTGGCTCTTCAGAAAAATAAAGTCTACATAATGGCTTGTACTTGAGAAATTTGGAAACTTTCAAGTGGGATAGGAATGGCATTTTCAAATGGTGACCTGCTCTGGTTTTCCTTCATTTTGGCCACCAGTTGGTCTTCAGTGGGCACTCAGATCACACCATCCTTCAGTTCCAAATGTCTTCCTCAAGTCACAGCCAATGGAAAGCAGTGGAATCAGGAAGGATAGGGAAGAGGGGAAATGCAAAGCTGAGAATTATCCTCGTATTGTCTGAAGCATGGAAAATGGAGTTTCGTTGCTATGGCTCTCTGACCTACTTCTATGTCTACATCATTACCATATTTTTGAAAAGAAACTTCCATGTTTGGATTTAAATTAAATAATTATTAATGAAGTTATTCATTTAGTACTTGCATATTAACTTTGCTCTGAGCTTTTTATAAATTATACATCAATTTACATATATGTAGGCTCCTTTCCAACTATATTTTTATTTTTCCTGTTTATCTATTATTATTTATAGATTATTTATAGATTATAATAGATTATTTCCCCAGTCCCTAATCTAATCTTGAGATTTTTTTTAAAACAAAACATGGACGTTAAATAGGTTTTTAACTCCAAGAAAAAATTTTATCTAACTAAAATAGAAATACTTAGAAATGACCTATGTAGTAGATGTGATTATCAATATATACATCAGAATTATAGTATTCTATACAGTTATATCTTACAATAACACCTTACCATAAATCCACTTTTTCCTTGAGTAAATTTATATAAACTATACATAAATGAATACAAAAAAAGGCCTTGGGGAAGGGAGGTGAGTCTTTGCATTTATCTAAATGGATGAGAAAATTGTTCTTGACAAGGGAAAGAAGGTGGTGAAAGGGTGTTAGAAAGAAAAAGGCAATTCTAGCAGCTGTGGTTAAGATGGGAAAAGAGGCAGGGACACGAATGGAGAGGATGTTGTTGTGAACCCACTGAAACAAAGGAAATCAAATTCTTAGAAAAAGGGATGGGACAGAGTAAATAATATCACAGAGACTTGAAAAAACAGCTGGGTTAACAAAAAAATTGACAACTGAATGTAAGGGAAGAAAGAAGGAAAAGAAATTAGAAAAAAGACAGACAAGCATTTATATTTCAAACTAGAGGTAATAATTGTTTGGAGGTGGGGCAAAATCAATAACAGTCACACTGATATTTCTTCACTAATTCATATTATCATAATTCAATTCAATTACTCAAGTATTTATATAGCTCCTACTGTGTACAAGGCACAGTGACAATGCTGTGAAATCGTGGTGCCCAAGACAGACTTAACTCTGTTCTTTTGATAGTTCTTTTAATATGAATAGCAGAGTATGGAGTCCCGTCAATTTTCACAGACCCATCATCTGAGGATGCCTTTCACTGCACCCGCAGCTCCTGCCCTGCATCTCCACATCTGGGAAATCCCCAGGTTCAGTCGGCACACAAAACACAAGGCACTAAAAGAGCCCTTTTCCAACATGCAGGTGCCTAAGGGCCAATGTCTCACACTAAGTGTGGTCCTGGTGCCATACTTTATTTCTCATCATTGGTTTCTGTCAATATCCGGGCACCCCTGTTCTGGTTACTGAGTCCTTTTCTGGCTCCCCACTCCTACATGCCCTTTGTGTGTTACTCTCTTCATCTCATGTCCTCCTTTTCCTTTTCTCTCTGCTCCCAGGTTAAGAGCCATGGTGCTAATGCTCTGTGCAACCCTGCTAATGGCCGGCAAAGCGATTACATCCCTCTAGCTCACTGCCCACATGACAGGACTTTACGTTTCCATTTTTTTTTGACCCTGACTTCCCCATTGCCATTCTGCACACTGTGAAGACATGCCTTTTTGGCCAGTCATCGCTGCAAGGAAAACGAGTCAGGAAATTTAACATTTTCCTGTCTCTGTGATGATGAGAGCTGGGATTAAGTAAGTGTAGCATCAACCAATGTCACCCTATATATGTCTGCCAGATAAAGGTTTTCTATCATGGTTCTGATTATATCATTCTTCTTACCCCAAAACTTTTGAGTCTCACTGTAATTACCATTTAAAGTGAAATAAAATCTAGTTTCTTGCCTGTCATTCAAATCTTTTGGTTTGGCCTGCGTTTGCAGCCCAATCTCCTGCTAATTTTTCATTAATACTCTCTCTGGACACGGTGCTTCATCCAAGCCAAATCAAACCATCTACTTCTTTCCTTTAAATCTGTTTTTCTTCATTTGTCTTTTCTTAGAATATAGCCTTTTCTCCGGAACTGCTTCCTTCTTAGCCCCCAGATACACTCAGTTTCCACACATCCAAATACGATCGCCTTTCATATTTACCCACCACTTCTTCCATCAGGATGTCTTCATGCTCCCCTAGCTGAATGTAGTTTCTCCCTTTTGCTGAATCCCACAGCACCTTATCCGTACAGCTTTTTATATTACTTTACCCTTAAAAATAGGAGGACATAGACAGCAAAGGCAGACAGGTCATAATTCAAATCCTAGCTCTACCACTGATAAGCTCTGTGATCTTGGGCAGGTCACTCAGTCACTGAGTCTCATTTTCCTCTCTGTAAAGCAGAGATATTAATGTCTTATCTCAACAGATAGTTTGAGGATTAAACTAAGATAATAGACGTATAGCTTCTAATTTGGTTCCTACTACAAGACATACACTCAGTAAGTAATAATTCCCTTCTTTCCTTTTCCTCTTTCTGTTGTATCACAGTTATTTATAAATATCTTTTCTCTACTACTAGCTTTTATAATCTGCAAGAGTGGAATCTATGTTTTCTTTCATAATTGGTATCCTCTACAAGACTTGACATAGTTCCTTTTACATAGAACTCTAACAAACGCTATTGAGTTGTGAGTGGTAGATCCAAGACCTTGAAGAAAAGAAAGCCTAGGAAGAGAGAAGCTTTTCATGGTTCTAAATGCCCCAGTCAGTGATACCATTTAAAGCAGGTCTCTGTGGTTTCTAAGCTCTGAGATTTTACTGCACTTTATCAATTTTAATATCTCACTTCCACAAGGTTTGGAGAGTGTGGATACCTTTGTTTCCTTTCATGTCACAGTTTATTTGTATTGGCATTTAATTTGGTGAAAATAAACAGATGGCATTAAGCCAGGATCATACTTATGATGCATTGTTTTATTTTGTAACAATTTATTTGCAAGATTCAAGGCTTGGCTTTGATTTTTAATAATTAAGACAATTAAAGAAGGCAGTTCATGGTAGTTGGGTATAATGCCACATTGCTTAAACAATAATATTCTCTCACTAATAAATAATTTAACACTAATTATAGAATCCAGTTTTTTTTTAAACCTTCTCAGGATGTCATCTCATATGCTTCAGAAAAATACTCCAACCTTTTTTTCAGACAAAATTACTCTATCAGTATATTCAATAGAGGATAGTGAAATAGTAGAAGCATTTTATTAAATGAAAGTTACCCCTTCCATACCAAGACATTTCTTTGGCATAAAATGTTTAGACTTTAAAAGCCCTCCTCATAACTCCCCTTTGGAGTTGCATGTGAACATAAAGGAGATACAATTCCCTTAGGAATTTGAAGTACTAAAGCGGCATGCATGTTGTAATTCTGTGTTACTCAGTGAGAAA
This sequence comes from Glossophaga mutica, assembly GCA_039655065.1. Taxonomy (NCBI): domain Eukaryota; kingdom Metazoa; phylum Chordata; class Mammalia; order Chiroptera; family Phyllostomidae; genus Glossophaga; species Glossophaga mutica. Next base: position 146,238,722 of record CM077303.1, on the reverse strand, counting down.
AAAATGTAAGAGAAAACCACAAGCAAGCATCAGACAATTGCACACAGAGGCGTGTGGCTTCCATTTGTATTTTTTTAGACGCACTTGAAAAGAAATGGAAGATGTCAGTCATTGTGCCTTTTCCCCCAAATCCTTTTTTGCTTTTTTGTCCTGACATTGTCATACCATTTTACAACATTTTACTAAAACTTACAAAAATCAAGCTCTGTGTGCCTTGTAAGGACTCAGTACTGCTATTTGGGGGCAGTATTTAACTTTCTATTCATATGTTTTTAATTATATACTAAGCTCCTTCTAACCTAACACTAGCAGTCCCCATATTTCATGTTTGTGTCCCAGTCCAGCCTTCTTTCCGGCCTGCACAGCCTGCCATCGGGCAGGGAGAGGACATCTACACTCTCCCGTTTGGACAGCTATCCTATTAAACTAGTAATCATTAATCCGTCATGCTGGCTTTGATAATGTATTATCATTTCCCGTTATCTGTATTTTATATAGTGGTTAGATGACAAAGAGAATGGTTATTAAAGTCTTAGCATCTTAGATTTTTAAAGATATTTTATTAAGTGGTTAATATGATATGAAAGACTCCATTGTACTACAAATAGCTCATATCTTTAAGGATATACATAGTGTCATAATAACTCATTTATTTTATTAGAATCCATGTTTCTTTATTCTTACATAGGTCATTTGTATATTGCTATAATATCATTCTCAAAGCTTTTAATTCTTTTCCAGTGACATTAACTTAAGAACATTTATTGCCAATTGTATGTCTTGTTTTCTATCATATGTATTCCTTTTAATTCTGCCTGAGTAAAGGTGAATAACACATAGCTTTCCATTAATAATTAAGTTAATCCAATTTTGATTTGCATATGTCGAAGCTATTATTATTTCCTGAACTTCTTATTCATTTTTCTGTCTCAGTTCCTTTATATAGTGTTGATATATAGAAATTACACAATAAATTTTTGTTGACTAATTGCATATATTTAACTCAAATTTAAAGATTTTCTATTCATTCAATAATGAAATGACTGCAGCAATGGGAAGTATCAGCTTTCGGCAGGCTGTTTTTAAAAGTAGCCCATGGAATACATTGACGAAGGTTAAGGGGTGGCTCCATGGGTGGACGGGCATTTAAATCCTGGTCCACCACCTACAAACTGTATAACTACAGGCAAATTACCTTTTTTCTCCTTTGGTGTTTAGTTGTAAAATCAGGATGGTTGCTTTGATTTAGCACGTGACTCAGTGAAGCACTTAGAACCGTGTACGGCACACATGAGTGTTATTATTGAAGGCCTGCTTGTGCGTACAGCTTCTCACATAAGCCCTCACCCAGGGACAGAGCCATAAAGACGTGTTGCCATTATGGTGGCACTTCATCTGCTGGGTTAATGTATAGAGCTTTAGGATAGCCAGTTCTATCTTAAAATCAAGAAATTCATGAAAAGTGATTATCACTGTTAGATATGCTTATTGTATAGAATTCTCTATTAAAAGATATTTATGTGTACATTTCTAAGTACATCTAATTCTTTCTAAAGATCGCAAAGAGTTATAGTTAGAAATATTTTTCAGGGAAGTAAATTTAGTCTAAAATTTTTAAACTTTATATTTTTATTTATAAATTTTTTCAAGTATATTATAGTATATATATAATTTCATATATATGTTTAAAATGTTTGATATCATAACCAAAATTCTTAATAGGCTAAATTTATTTTCTCATTAAATCTCTCTAGTCATATTCAATTGATACCATATTTTTAATATAAAATATATTTCTTGGATTATGTAGAGATTAAAATGGAAGAATGCTATAAGATAAAATAAGGTAAAGCTATAAGGTAAAACAATAGCTCCAGAGACATCTTGTTCTACCTTCTTTCTTTTGGATGGGCCATATTTAAACTTAACGACTGTAGAAGACTCTTTTACTCCCCTAAGCTAAGAAACCTGAAGTGAACCTTTATACTTCAGATTTATTTTTTCAAATGTTCAGCATATTAAGTGTTAATTTTTTTTTAAGATCTTAGATCAGGCAGAATCTATCACAGTAATTCACATTTGGTAAATATTCTCTTTATAAAAATATGTAGAGTCGATTTACATTTTCCTAATGATTAGTGATGTTGAGCATCTTTTCGTATGTCTGTTGAGCATCTTTTCATATATCTGTTGACCATCTGCATGTCCTCTTTGGAGAAATGTTTATTCAGGTCCCCAGCCCATTTTTTTAAATTGTATTGTGAGAGGTCTTTTTGGTGTTGATTTGTATGAATTCCTTATGTATTTTGATATTAACCCCTTAATAGATATATATTCTGTGTATACACTCACACCTGTCAAAATGGCTATCATAAAAAAATCAATAAATAGGAAGTGTTGGTGAGGACATGGAGAAAAGAGAACCCTTGTGCAATCTCAGTGGGATTGCAAATATGTGCAGCCCCTATGGAAGCTGAAGACAAACCAAAGGTGATGCATCCTCAGTTGATATAGTTGAATAAGTATCATTGATTATTATTTTGCTTAGAATAGTTGTGGCACATCTTCCCTATAACCTCTTACCTGGCAATGTGAACTATAGAGTTACTTGGAAAAAAATAAACAGTGGAATTTTGAGTTTCTGAAAGAATTGTTGCTCCTTGCAATAAACTCAAAGTCACCATTTACATTAGCGCAGGCTGTATACTGCACAAGGCTGCTCAGCCAAGTGGGAGGCAAAGTCTGAGATCCCGCTACTGCTTCACTTGCCAAGCTCTGAGCCCTGGCACAGGGGTACATCTGTCTGGAGGGAAACATACTCGTCTAATTCACACAAAGTCTTGACTTGGGCCCTCAGGACCCTGAATGTGTACAACTTACTACAAGGAAAAGTAACCAGGATGTAAGTGCTGGGTGTCATGATCTGAGATGGAACAAGACATCCAGGATGAAATGTAGAGTGGGTGGGAGCACCGTCCTGGAAAAATGCATATAGAGTAGGTAAGTGGTTGCTGAAACTATGGCAATGAGTGAGATGCCCAGGAAAAGTATGTAGATGGTGTAGAGGAAAAGAGAAGTCGTGGGTGGAGGGAGTGTTCATTACGAAGTACGAAGAGAAAGGGGCGGGGGTGGGGGGGAGCCTATCCATAGTAAAAGACCCAGAAAAAGGAACTGCCAGAGTAGCTTAAGGAGGGGTGGGCAGCCACATGAACTGTTGTCAATGGGTTTGCAATCAGTAACTTCAGTAACTTTAGTAGGCTGGTGATTTTCAAAGTGGTGCTGCTGTGGCTCTAGGAGTGACTCAGTTTTGAAAATGTGTGGAGGGCGAAATAGAATGATACTCTTTTTAAAAATTGGCAGTCACGAGCAGAAGGGAGATAGGAGTCAAAAATATCTGTCTATGTTTGAGGTGTGAGAAAAAAAATCTTTCATTGGACAGAGCTCACTTTATCTTTAAGAGACTGTGTGAAGCTGTTTTATTCCTTTTGCTGTTACTCTTAACTCTTGTGAACTAGAGTATGAGTTAACAATGAGAAATCACAGTGGCCTCTAAGGCACAGTTTCTAGCTGAAATCAAATATGTTCTCATAAGCATTAACTGGAAGCAGGTTGGGCATACAGATAGATATCTGTGAATTCTTGATCGCCAACAAGCTATTCAGGGAATACTAATTTTGGTTCTGATGTCCTGTTAGAGATCTCTGTTACATAAAATCTGTTAACATATTTATTGGATAGTCACCATGTATAAGGTGCAAGGCTAGACATTTGAATTAGAAAAGAGAGGGAGGGAAATGATATTTATGGAAGACCATATGTTCTTTTAATTACTTCCTACAACTCCCATATGATTATTGTATGTTCCATCTTACAGATGTAGCAACTGAGGCTCAGAGAGATTAAGTGATCTTCCCAAAGTCATGTGCTAGTACATGACCTTGGAGCTATTGAAAGCTCCAAAGTCACGTTTGTTACATTTTTCCATATACTTCTCTTCCTGCCTGTAAGGGCCCTGATAGTTTACTATGAAGCATAAATTTTGTACCTAGCTGGGTGAGCTAAGTTTCACAAAAAAGTCACAGGTGCTGAGGAGTTAAAAATATAGGGGCCCTGGCTGGTGTGGCTTAGTGGATTGAGCACCGGCCTGCAAACCAAAAGGTCACTGGTTCGATTCCCAATCAGAGCACATGCCCGGGTTGTGGGCCAGGTCCCCAGTAGGGGACATAAGAGAGGCAACCACACTTTGATGTTTCGCTCCTCTCTTTCACCTTCCTTTGCCCTCTGTCTAAAAATAAATAAATAAAGTCTTTAAAAAGTGGGGAAAATGATTCAATAGGGAGTCAGATGAGGTTGAGAAGAGAGGTCAGGAGATGGGACTTTTAAATGCAAGGAATGATATTGCTTTCAGAATCTCAAATTTCTACTCTGTTCATGTTTTTCCCCAAGTAGCTCCAGAGCTCAGATTTCTAGGTAAGAGGTTTCAAGAGAGGTGTGCTATAAATTATTTCAAGCAAAATGATAATTGATGTTTATTCAGTGGAAAGAACGAGATAAGCAAAGATACAGAGAGTGACAAGAGTGAGAGGCATTCTGAGAGCACCCGGTATTCATGGCTTACTGGAGGAGAGGATCCTTATGGGGAGCTGGGACAATGGTAGGAGGGGGCATGTGGAAAAAAAGAAATTTAGGAGCAGATTGAGTGGACTTTGCATATAGACAGAAGTTAACACATTATTTGGTAGGAATCTGAAGGGTGATCTAAAATAAAATTTTAAATGATATCACTACTTCTTTGGAGAATTTTTAAACATTCTCAAAAAGTAGAGAAAATATTATCAGAAAGTACCCTACACCCATCACCCAGCTTCAAACATTATCAATAGCTAATCTTATTTTATGACTCCCTTTCCTTCCCTTATTTTGTTTTGTTTTGCTGTTGTATTTAAAAATGAAACCTAGATATCATGTCATTTCATTTGTAAGTACTGAAGCATGAATCTCTTACTGGTAGGGCCTTTCTAAAACAAAACCATTATTTTATATCAACCTTGATAAAACTAACAATCACTCTTCAATATCTTTATATTCAGTCATATTCAAATTTTTCTAATTGTCTCAAAGATGTCTCTTTATAGATGCTTCACTTGAATCAAGACACAAAGCTCACAATTGGCATTTAATTGCTATAACTCTTCAATGTCTTTTACTCCATACTTGTCATCTTTTTATTTTGTTCATGTCATCAATTTTTCCAGGACATTTGTCCTATATATGGAATGCCCCACATTCTGGTCTAATGACTTCCTCGTGGTGATGCTTAACTTGTTCCCCTTTCTTCAGTATTTCTTGTAAACTAAGAGTTCATGTAAAAGTTCAATTAGACTCTGGTTCAGCTTTTAGGAAGACTCTTATAAAGGTGTGTTATGCTTCCCAGTTCACTGTATCAAGAGGTACATTGTGTTTTTGATTGATCAGCCCGTCCATCAAATGGGATAGGCCGGATTCCCTACAACCTGTCACCTCGCAGCTTTTGCATCCATGGAGGATCATTTCCTTTAACAGCTTTTTCACTGTGTATTGAAAATGGGCCCTGGGCTTTTTCTGAGCTGGGGAATATATTCAGAAATGTGCTTTAGAAAACATAATTTGACAAACGTGTGTAGGACCAAGTAGAGTACGGGAAGCCCAGGAAAGGCTTTTAGACTGGTCCTGTTTTCTAGGAACAAGGTGCCAGCAACAAACATGAAAAAGTAGATTCAAGGGATTTTGTGGAGAATTAAATCTATAGGACTTGACAGTAGAGTCCATTTACTGACTCATAGGTAACACTAAGCGTTTAGGCTTGGAGGAGTAGCGGTGCGTCTAACAAAAACAGGGAAGTGAGGAGTCACGACCGGCTTGAAGCAGAAATCGAGAAGCGTGGTTTGAGAATGTTGAGTTGAGCCGATGATGGCATATCTGGCCGAGACATCTGGTGAGCAGTTGGGAATGCAGGACTGCAGCCTGGAAAGGAATTTAGGGCATAAGTCAGGTAATAGTTAAAGCCTGAGGGTGTCTTTGAGAGCTGATGAAGGCGGTAAAGTGAAAAGACAAAAGGTTTAGACACAAATTTGGGCAGTCTTGACATTTATGAACTTTGTCAACCCCACCTCCCCAAAGCTCTCGTTTGCTCAGTTTTAGTGTAGCACAGGGCAACCCCTTTCCCGCCCCGAGGACCGGCTCTGCACTTTCCCTTCCCATATCTTAGTTTTCTTCTTCCTAAAGGAAAGAAACACCCCCGACACCACTGTGTACTTCAGCTCATGTTACTTTATTTCTCCCAAAACCAGACTGTAAAAAATAGGACATCTACTTGGCTACCTGCTCTTTTCTCAAATCCAGTTTCCTTTCTTTCTATGACCAATCTATAATTTAGGGGAGTTTGGTGAAAATAGTATGACTAAGGCTAGGACTTATTACAAGGAGGGAGTAGAGGGCAAAGGCAATGTTTCTTCCCCCTGACATTAGGAGAGGGTGAATGACCGTGGGTAGAGATCAAGGGAAGAGTCTGAGGGAGCCATATGGTGGGAGAGATGAGTGAGAGAAATGATAAACAGCAGGGCCAGACTGGAGAGGAGGCGAGAGACAGACAGGTACAGTATGGTCTTCACTCCGCAGAGAGAGGAGGGTGAAGACCCAGAAAAATCTGGAGTCAGAGAGCCTGGTAGTCATGGAAGCTTATATTACAAACTTAATCTTTTCAGCCATCAGCGGACAACGAGGAAGACTGGGCTTCTGATTTACACTGGAAGCGTGAGAATCATAGACAAACCCTGAGATTCAGGGCCTCCTAGCCTCATCTGACAGTGTTTTTTCATTCCTTCTGCATAGCTTCTTAGACGCAGGGACATCCGGCCTTCACCCGGTTTTGAGCTCAGTTCTCAAAACCAATATTGCTCCATAAGAAATGGCAAATGAAGCACAGAACCAAACTGACCTTCCAGTCAGGCATTCTTAGGTGGTAATAGGGCCTAAGTGGGCCAAACGATGTGGGGACAGTATTTAGGAACATGCTGAAATCGGCAATTATAAATTAAACCCAAGTTTAAAGATACATGCACCTCTGAATACATTTTAATTATATTGAGGACACTGGGAGTATTGTAGGATAGTTTACACCATTCGCGGTGAAATCACAGGGGCTACTGTGGGCGTTTATAGAGCAAGTTGATACTTTCTTTCGACAAAAGGAATGTTTAGGATTCCGTATCTTTCACCATGGAGTTCATTTTATTTGACCTCTTGAAAATAAGTTAAAAATGCAGAGTTAAACAAAAAAGTTTTAGCAACCCCTAAAAACATTCAGAGACAAGGAATGATGCTGGGGAGAAGGGCCCCCTTGGTTTTGATTGGCAGGAGTGGCAATTTGGCTGTATTTAATTTGTATTGTGTTAGAAAAGAAAGCCAGAGTGAGCTTCCCCGATTCCTGCTGTTTTATAAGCCCTTAACTCCATTGAGCTACATCAGTCTTAATTTTGAGAGTCCTTTTTTAATGTTTGGTTTTTGAAATTTTCTTTAAGTGTTAGACCCCACTAATTGTTTCCTTACAGCAGCTGCTTACGGTTTGAGACTGGTCATGGGCACATATAGTCCTTGTTTAGGACTCAAACTGACACCACAAAAGAACTTGTACTTACAATCTCACCACAAAAAATGCCCAGAAAATAATAGCTGTAAAAACTTGTTTTGCAGTAAGTGGGGCTGTTTGGGCTATTTTAAATTTCTCTTTGTATCTACCTCTTTTCCTGCTTGGTCTCTTTTAATCTTTAGTGCAGAGTGAAAGGTGTAAAAGTCTAAAGCCATAAATCTGTTCGTAGCTGTAACCCCCTTCCCTACCTTAGCAAAATTTGAGACTTTAATAAACATGGTTCTTTTGCAGCAACATTGGATCTGGCTCTTGTATAATTCTTAATGTGTTGCTGTTTTGAGCACTGAGAGTTTTACTGCACTCTTTTAATTTCGGTGTTTTAATTTGGCAAAAATTGACTGAGGACCTACTATATTCTAGGAGTGACTGGTAGTTACAGGGCCTAAAGTTTAGTCTTGTTTAGTCATTGAAGTAGTGTTGTTAGAACTACAATAAAATGTTTTTGTTTCGTATTGTGTTGTTTGATAAAAGTCCCTGAACATAGAGGTAAATTCTATTAAATGTGCATATTCTCCAACGTTTTCAACGACCCACCTAACACATTTCTCACCAGGCTGCCTTTTGATTTTAAGAAACCAATATATTTATTTTCTTCACCCTCAGATCAAGTATCTGAAAAAGAAATTTTATGTTTACTGTGCTGAAAATATTAACATTATTAAAAATATTGAGCGCATACTTAATAACCACTGTCGTTGGGAGAGCAGGCGTTCTGCAGACTGCTCCATGACAGTGTCGCGTTGCGGCTGAACGGCAAGCGCTGTTTTCCCCTTTTACGGAAGAAGAAACTGGGGCTCACGGAGACTGCCGCAGCCGGGATTTCAGTCTGGATCTGTGTGACTCCCAAGCACGAGCGCTTAACCACCAAGACACTTTACTTGATGTATACTTGACTTTCAAACCCCCCTGAATTATACTTTTACTTTCTAGTTTTTACTTTTTCTGAAGCATTAAAAAAAAATCATATACAGCCATACACACATGTGCACGCACACATTGTTCTATGCTTATACATAGGAACTTCTACATTTTCATGTCAGGTTTTTCATAAAAAGTTTAGAATTTACATGCTAATCACGGAGGTTATTTGCAAAGTTGAAAGTCAATGAAACAAACAAACAAAAATGGTGCTTTGAGAAAGAAATGACCCTAAAAATTATATGCTAGTAAAGCAGAAAACTGTATGTATGAATTCAAGGTTGAAGTATATACTTGAAAGAACACATGTTTGCATTTCAGTTGGAGGAAAAGCCATGCTAACTGCATAAAACACTGTATGCAGAAGTGAGGTAGATTAATCCACATTAAATAACTAAGGTCCCTATTTTTCAAGTCAACACTCAATGCTTCCATTGTTACTACTATTTGCAGTATGATTTTGTGTAGTTTCAGATAAACACCATGGTACCAAATTCAGTTTCTTCATGGGTGTGTGGGATAAGAGTGTCTATCTTATTGGTGCAATGATCAAGTTGAAGACGTAGGGAGCAGGCAGATATCTTATAATCAGTAGAACTGAGGCTTCTATTCTACTTGAACAAGGGAAGACTGGATATTCCCCATTTCCTTTCTTCCTGGGAGACTGAACATTGATAAAGTAATGTTTGCGGGGGTGGAGCGCACACACCAAACAGCCAGTGACCACTGAGGTTGTGCTCTGCTTCTAGGGAATGGCCAAGTGGTGGACTCTGTCTTCTTGACCCTTAAAAACTAGGGCAATGATGGCTTTTAAAATATAGTAAGCCCCTTCTCAGTTTGCAATCTAAAAAGCAAAGGCAGGGAAATGTAATAAGGTTTTCCTTTTTCCTAAGTTAACACCAAAGAAGGATGCCTCTGCCTGGTGGCTGCACAGCATGGCCACCATGCGTCATTATCATCCACGTTCCTTTTTCCCAAAGGGATGCTGAGGAATTCTTCCTTTCTCTCTGTCTCTCTGTCTCTCTTCTCTCTCTCCTCTCTCACAGCTATTTCTGATTAGGTCAGTCAAAGCTGCCAACAATCTGTTTGGATTTGACATACACCCCCAAAAGCAGATTTAAAACTCTGTATGGTTCTCTTGGCTCTGGAGCTGCTGTGTTGAACTGCTCGGGGCAATGCTTTTCTGCAAAGGTACTAAATTGTGAAATTTCAAATGAGTAGGACTTAAACTATGTTGATGATCTGCCCATGGCCCCCATGAGCAATAAGTTAACTGGTCTCATTGGTTCTACCTGAGATATATCTTGTGAATCTACAACCATCTCAGATGTTCACCGTCTCTGTCCTGTACCACAGTAACAGCTTCTTAAGAATAGCACTCCATCACCCTTGATCTTGTTGCTCCCTTGTGAAATTGGTAACAGCATCTGGCCCAGGGACCAGGGTATTGTTAACCAGCCTTTCCAAGTCTCTCTTTCTTAGTATTTCCCACCTTTACTACCACATCACTTACATTCTTACCACTCGGAACTCCGCACCTTTCTCTGATAATATGATGTCCTTTCACACTTAAGCATGTTCTTCCCCTCTGCCCGAACTGCTTCACCTCCTCCCAGTCCCCTTTATCTCTGGCCATCTTTTGAGAGGCAATTCCAACATCATCTTTTTAACTGCAGAACACCTATCTTCCTTCCTCTCTGTGTTCCCACCACACAGTGCTTATGCAACCATGTAGCCAATTGTACTTACACGTCGCTCCTCCAGACTCAGGCTGTACTGCCTGCTAACAGTTGGTCGCAAATGCTTAAAAAATGAAACTTGCTTGTTTTCATAATTCTATCATAGTGAAAAGATTAATCAGAGAAGGGTTGTTCTTTTTCAAAAATAAAAATGGCCTACAATTTATGGGATAGAAATCATAACCCCATTCTTATGCCAGCAGCTCTGGCTGCCAAGAATTCCCAGGGTTTGCTCCTTTTCTAGTTTTTTTCTACCTTTAGCAGAATTTAATTTTGTTTTTATTATTGCCATCTTTTAAAAACTATTCCCTCTTCAGCTTTTGCCATTTCAAAGTAGGCAGAATTTACAGTTGTAGTGAATGAAAGGCTTTTATTGGGACATCCAACCCCTATGAATATATCTGTCTTTTCTAGCTGTATTTCAACTACTTTTATGTAGATTAAAATGCAGTATATTCCCAAATCTCATTTGTTCTGCCTCTTACTCACTGTACTTTTAGTTTGGTTTTATCACTTAATTGAAATAGATAATGGAGCATGGAAAACTTAGTTATTTGGATAGAAATAAATTTTAGGAGACTCAAATTAAAGGCTCAGTACAAATGAAAAAAATTGTTACCATAAAATCACTTGAATAGGGGCTAATTTGAAGTTTGCCACTGAAATTTTTAAATTCTTTGGTAGTAAAATAATAATACTCTAACAGCACTCTGAAAGAAATGTTCCAACTACTGAGTAACAACACTAATAATAAAAACTATGTTAACACCTTTAAAATTTATGTAAATAGAGCTAATTACATCAAACTAACTAAAAAGATTATTTCAAATATTTTTATTTATTTAAGTGGACATTATAAAGATCTACTCCAATGTGCTAGACTAGACAAGATGGAAATAGGAATCCCAAAAGAAGTCATATATAAAACTGTGACTCACTATTTACTCTTCATGATCACTAATTTTACTGTATTTACTTTCTGTTGACCTCAACCATGTTTTGGCAACAAAGTTTTATCTTAAAATATTTACTAACCATCACTGATTCTATTCCTGAACAGCAAATATATTGGAAGCAACAAAATGCCATTGAAAAATACTCTATAATTCAAATAATTCATTGATTTGTATTGCTTCCAGTCTTTTAGTTAATACCATAATTTTTCCCTTTTACTCTAAAGACAAAAATAACTTTTTTTGCAACTTTGAAAGGTGCAGTTTTAATACATTTTAAAATAATGCTTTTGTATTTAATGGTAGGGCTATTATTAAACCTAAAGTTTCCAGGTAGCATAAAATACAGTGCTTTTTTAAGTTGTTGTTCAAGTACAGTTTTCTGCCTTTGCCCCTCCCCCCCTCCCCACCACCCCAGCCCTCCCCACCTCCTTCCCCTGTGTCCATGTGTCCTTTATACTTGTTCCTGCCAACCCCTCACCCTTTTTCTCCATTATCCCCTCCCCTCTCCCCTCTGGTCACTGTCAGCCTGTTTGGTTATATTTTGCTTGCTTGTTTGTTTTGTTGTTTAGATTCCAGTTAAAGGTGAGATCATATGGTATTTTAAAGACAAAAATAACTTAAACAATGGCCCAGCTTTATTTTAAAAGTTAATCATCAGAGAAAGTGTCCTTTTATTTGTAATGTTTTGACTTGGAGAAGAGCCATGGCTCCCAAATTTTGAAATACTATTTGCATTTACTAAGGTAGCCCACATTTTTTCTTAGAATTCAACCCATATTTGCAGTGAAGAAGGTTCAGTTCAGAAAGAAGAGTAGGATTTCTGCCAGAGCAGAAGAAAAACACCTGCCATTAATCCCAAAGGCACAAGTGGGGTCTGGAGTGTCCGAAGCAGCCAGCACAGCTGTGAATGGAGGTTGACCTCTGCTTCGGTTCTGTCTTGAGCTGGCAGGTGCCCGGACGCCATTCTGTCTGCTCAGAAACACCCCTTTGGCAGCACGTGAACGCAAACCAGGAATGCTAACTTTGAAGCTGTCTAAAGGATTCTAGTTGATGCACGTCACTTTTGTGATCAGTAATTAGTAATTACATTTTAAGAGAAAGACTCATCTCCATTCCCCACTGTCAAATTATTTCAGAAGAGTTTTCACCTCAAACCTCCCTCTAACTTAACAAAGCGATTTTAGAGGGCTGGTACAGTGAGAAGCTTGGCTTCTGAAATTTCACCAGTCAAAGCAAATAGAACTTTAAAGAGGAGAAGCTTTTGGAAGGCAAATGGTGAAAGCTGGGGAGGGATGCACAGTAATTGTAAGTGACCTTACAGTAGCTGGACTTTCTAAGGGTGGTTTTTCTTAATGTTAATATCTAATGCTAACACTAGACTATGTAGGTCTTCCAGAGCAAACTAGTTAGCTTTTCTAATCAGTTGCTCCCACCATATTCCCCACCACTACTTAGAACACTGCCAAACTCTTGATAGGCATTTAACAACTATATATGAAGATCAACATAAAGTTAAATAACATTCTACTTAAATCAAGACTGGAGTCTCCATTGTAGCTCTTACACTTGATGGCAGATAGCCTTTCATTCTTTTCTTCGGGCTGTCTTCCGCCCCACCAAAAATAAAATTCGATTTTTGGGGTATTAGTGAACATTTTGTATGTGTTTGATATGACCAAGTAAATTCCTTAAACTTAATTTTACAGAGGTAAGCACACCAGACTGTACTAATTAGTCATTGCTTGATTCAATGAAAATATTAATTGAAACATTAAAAATGTACTGAGCACATTAAAAAATAATTTTCCTAGACTGCCTTTTTCAATGGCAAAATTATTTTCTGGGTAAGTGATAAAAAGGATTTTGTCTTTTTCCCCTCCCTAATACTCTATAATTCCTCTTTCTCTCATTTTGAACTTGAGATCTTGGGGTCAGTGTCCCTGACTCTGTGGGAAATGCAGTGAGAGGCATTTCAGAAAGCACCTGTTGAAGGCAGGCACATGATCATCATTCTTTCTGAGAACTTAGTGGTAGAGTTAAGTCCTGACACTCTGTGTCCCAAAGCATTACATGTGAAGTCCCACAGACTAGCTTAAACTCACTTACAAGAGACCTACACTGGATAATTTTTTTAAATTTTAGGCATCTATAAAAGTATCAATGTAATAGTTTCCTCTTTGGATTGGGAGAGGTTTAAATGCTGAAGCAGTTTCTCTGTTGATGGTAAAATATACAAAATATAGGACATGATGTTATTGTTACTATTAATTTCATGATAACCTCACAATTATCACCAGAAGTGCCACAAATGAGAATGAGAATGTGGTATAGTTCCTCTGTCACTAATACTTAGCAGGAGATGTTTTAGTAGGCTGAGCATTTCCACCTGCCCACCTGAAATGACAGTAATCTTCACTGGGACCTAAGGAGGGTACTTTGCTAGAACCTTGGCTCTTCTTTCCATCTAGACCTCTTATCTCCCAGCACTACTGAAGGTGAAGGTGAGAGATTGAAGTAACTCTGAAATGCTCCAATTCCTCGGTAGGCTGAGCCCTGAAATGTGACTTTATTTTTAAGAGCTAGAGGGGGAAAAGTATTGGTGCCTCTAGAATGAGTATTTCCTGCTAGTAATTTTGTTCAAAGGTAGAGAAAATCTCAGGGTGTCTCAAGAATAGACAGCTGTCTAACAAAGAAATTCCTGAAAAGGTCCACATATACATGGTCATCTAATTTATGCCAAAAGTAACACTGCACTACAATGGGGAAAAGATGCATTTTCAATCAGAGGTGTTGGGTTAATCTGATATCCACATGGGAAAAGAAAACATCTTGACCTTGACCTCACATCATGCACAAAATCAATTTTCTGTGAATTCAGATTGAAATATGAAAGATAAAATAATACAACTTTTAACTTTTCATATAAGTATCGAATAATCTCCTCATGATCTTGGAGTAGATGATGATTTCTTACATGGAACACAAAGAGGTAACTAAATATAAAAAGTGTTAAATTGAGTTTTATTAATATTAAGAACTTCTGTTCATCAAAAAACACCTATAAGAGAATAGAAACACAATGTACAGAGTGGGTGAATATATTTGTGTTCTCTCTCTCTCTCTATATATATATATATAGATATATATATATTAGAGTATGTAGTGTAATATATAAAGAACTCTAACAAATAGGAAGACAATTGAAAAAAGGCAAAAGATGTGAACACTTTCTGAAACAGAATGTAAAATGGCCAATACCAACATTAAGAGAAGTTCAACTTAATTAAGCACTGGAGAAACAGATTAAAACACAGTGTGAAACTACTATACTTTCCACCAGAATGTCTAAAGTGAAACAGGTGGAAAGTACCAATTATTGCTGTTAATACAGGGGAACTGAAGTTCTCATTCATTGCTGATGGGAGTGTAAAATGTTAGAACCGCATTGAAAAACTATTTGGCATTATCTACTGAAGTTGAACATACGTATTTTCTATAACTTAACAATACCATTCCTAGATATACAAGGTCTGCCTGGAAAAAGTCCAGCCACTGTTAATATAACAAGAACAATTTGCACAACATCGATGTGACCTGGCAGCCAAGTAGAGAGGGCTAGAATGCACATTTGTGAGCAACGGCAACTTCACTGTACTAGTCAGTAGGGGCTGTAGACACTGTTGAGTGAGCATGTGTACTGTGTGTCCCTCACATTCAAAATGACTGACTGAGTAGAACAACAAATCTGTGTCAGATTTTGCATTAAGCTTGAATATTCCTCCAAGGAAACTATTCGGATGATACAGAAAGTTTTCGGGGACAATGCAATGAGTGCAGCATGAATAAAAGTGTGGCACAAACACTTCAAAAAGGGTCAGGAAATCTGTTGAAAGTGATCCACGTTGTGTTCTGCAACAAGCAGAACACCTGAGAATGTTGAGTGTGTACGGGCTGAAATCAACAAAGATCAGCAACTGACTATGCAAGAACTAGAATCTGATTGGGGGCTTCCAAAAACTACTGTGTCTAACAGCTGTATGCAAAAATATGAAACTCAAGCACCAACCTATACCATATGCAATAATAAATTCGAGGTGGATTAAAGATTTAAATATAAGTCATGACACCATGAAAGTCCTAGAGGAAAACATAGGCAGGAAAATCTCAGATATATCACACAGCAGTATTTTCACTGATATGTCCCCTAGAGCAAGGGACATAAAGGAAAGAATAAACAAATGGGATCTTATCAAAATAAAAAGCTTCTTCATGGCTAAAGAAAACACCATGAAAATGAAAAGGGAACCAACCATATTGGAAAACATATTTGCCAATGACAACTCAGACAAGGGTTTGATCTCCAAAATATATAAAGAACTCACATGACTCCACTCTAAGAAGACAAGCAACCCAATTAAAAAAATGAGCAAAGGACTTGAACAGACATTTCTGCAAGGAGGACATACAGAGGGTCCAGACACATGAAAAAAATGTTCGATATTGCTAGCTATCAGAGAGATGCAAATTAAAACCACAATGAGATACCACTTCACACCAGTCAGAATGGCCATCATAAACAAAGCAACAAACAGCAAGTGTTGGAGAGGTTGTGGAGAAAAGGGGACCCTAGTGCACTGTTGGTGGGATTGCAGACTGGTATAACCACTATGGAAAACAGTATGGAATTTCTTCAAAAAATTAAAAATGGATCTGCCTTTTGACCCAGCAATTCCACTGCTAGGATTATATCCTAAGAACCCTGAAACACCAATCCAAAAGAACCTATGCACCCCAATGTTCATAGCAGCACAATTTACAATAGCCAAGTGCTGGAAGCAACCTACGTGCCATCAGTAAATGAATAGATCGAAAAAATATGGTACATTTATGTAATGGAATTCTATGCAGCATAAAGAAAGAAGGAGCTCCTACCCTTTGTGACAGCATGGATAGAACTGGAAAGCATTATGCTAAATGAAATAAGCCAGGTGGTAAAAGACAAATACCATATGATCTCACCTTTAACAGGAACCTAATCAACAAAACAAACAAGCAAAATGTAACCAAAGATACTGAAATTGAGAACAGGCTGACAGTGACCAGAGGGGAGAGGGGAGGAGGTTATAGGGGCAAAGGGTGAAGGGTTTGCAGGAACAATTATAAAGGACACATGGACAACAACAAGGAGGGGTAGAAACAGGGGAGGGAGGTGGGGAGAGCTGAGGTGGTGCGGACGAGTGGGGGGAAAAGGCAGAAAACTGTACTTGAACAACAATAAAAAATGTTAAAAAATAAACAAAACCAAAAATTAAAACTACTGTGTTCAAGATTTTGCAGGATCTTGGCATGAAACATGTGGCAAAATTTGTTCCACAGCTTCTGCTACCAGAGCAAAAAGAATATTGTGCTGCAGTTGTTAAAGACTTGATTCAGATTGCTACCAATGAACCACATTTCCTTGGGAAGGTCATAACCAGAGATGAATGGTGGGTCAACTGCTGTGATGGAGAAATGAAAGCCCGCTCATCCCATTGGAAGTAGTCTGGTTCTCCATGCCCGAAGAAGGCACAGCAAAGTAGCAACAAGATCAAGACTGTTAACTGTGTCTCTTGAATGGGAAGGTGTTGTCCATGAAGGTGTTTGGCCCCTCCAGGACAAATAATTAATAAGGAGTACTACCTCAACGTCCTTTGTTGGTTGAGAGACAGGCAATACGATGAAAACAGCCACAGCTATGGGCAACTGGTGCTTGGCAGCTTCATCACTACAATGCACCCACTCATGCATCACATACCCTGTAGAGTTTTTCTGGTGAAACGTCAAATCACCCAGGTGACTCAGCACCCCCTATAGCCCAGATTTGGTGTCCTGTAACTTCTGGCTCTTCTCAAAACTAAAATCATCTTTGAAAGGGAAGAGATTTCAGACTGTTGATGAGATTCAGGAAAATATGACAGAGCAGCTGATGGTGACTGGGAAAACTGTGTGAGGTCACAAGGTGCCTACTTTGAAGGTGACTGAGGCATCATTGACCTATGTACAATGTTTCTTGTATCTTGTGTCTTCTTCAATAAATGTCTCTATTTTTCATAGTACATGGATGGATACTTTCTGGACACACCTTCGTATACCCAAAAGAAATGCATAAGAATATCACTTGCTAAAAAGTTACTACACACACACACACACACGAAAAAAATGCATACCATTTTTAACCAAAAGGCATATACAGTGATATTTATGACAGCACTATTTGTAATAATCAGGATCTAGAAACTTTTGGAAACTAATGGGCATCAGCTGTAGGATGACTAGACAAATTATGGTTTATTCACATGATGGGGCATTGTAAAACAGGAAGAAAAATTATCTACAACCACACATAAAGTTATGCATGAATTTCACACATATTGAGCAAAAGAGCCCAAACACATAGTGTATGATTCCACTTATATGAAGTACATACACTGACCTGTTCTGTGTGACATCAACAATAGTGGTTACTGTTGGTGGAGAGTGGTAATAAGGAAGTGTCGCAATAGGTGTCTCTGGGTTTCCTTAGCTTGTTTGACTTGCACAGGTATGTTCAGTGTGTGAAAATTTATTTAGTGTATAATACATGTATGCCATGTGCTTTTCTGTGTGTATATATACCATCATACCAAATATATAATTTTCACATTTTAACCATAATTATAGTTTAAAGGCCAGCATTCCTTGAAAAACCTCAGTGACAGCTATAGCTCTCTGCTCTTTGTGTGAATCTTATAACTAACCCTTAGCTCATTTTTCAAGCTATAATTTTTAAATTTTTGGTTTTAAACTCTGTTCCTTTTTCTCTTTCTTTTCTTTAGGGCCCTCCCGGTCCAAAAGGTGATAAGGTAAGAAAATGAATAGCAGAAACAAATTAAGTTAGTGGAAATCCATATTGACATGACCTAAACTATGATCTGTTTAATGAGCATCACATACTGACTTAGTGCTTAAACTACCTATCATCTCATTTTTCTACTCCACAGGGAGAACAAGGTGATCAGGGACCTCGGGTAAGTTGTACTCTTCCAGTCCTGAGCAGAAAATTAGTTTTCAGCTCCAAACTTACTGAATGAAAGTAGCCCTAGCTTCGTAACTACCTTTGTATCAGTTTAGTGATGGCCAGCAAAAGTTCTGTACCACTTGTAAGTGAAATAGCCTTGAGAAAAACTAATGTGTATATACCGTTGCATCATCTTTACTTGATAACTATAAACAGAACACTCTACAGTAATTACTCCTACTGATTAAGGGCCAGAATTGCTACTAAAAGTGAACACCACCTTTCCAGAGGCTGTTGGGTCCTTTATCATTGCATGCACTGTTTAGCAACATAAAAGCTATGTGGATTCCTATTGAATTTGGCTTTTTTCTGCAGTTAAAGTTTATGTGCTATTGCATAAATAGGATATATTATAGATGAAAATATTAATGCATTTGATATTTTTATTCATCATGTTTGAATAATGCTTATTTGAATATCTTATTTTTAATAGATTTTGAAGCAGATAAAAGGTGTAATATAATTTAGCATTCCAGGGAGGAGGGTCATCCTTTTATTCTTCTTGAATATGGCTCTTTTAACCGTTAAGCACAATGGTGAATGCATTGTTGTTACCTTGGTAGTGCCAAGTCCTCTGCTCCACATCTGTGCCTTATTACCCAAATGTTCAGACATACTGTTCCAATGATGTAGTGGCTCCGTTCAGACATACCTCTCAATTTTCTCATGTCACTAAGCACAAAAGCGAGTATTTGGTTGAAGAGAATCATTTTTTACAGTGGAAAAGCACATTTAAAACTTACAGGTTGAAAACACAATTATGTAGGTTTTTTTATCATTGTGCATAATTATTGAATTCACATGTACCACAGTAGAGGGTTTATTGCAAAAGATGTAGTCAATGCAAATTTGAAAAGTCTGTAGTCTTATCTGCTCATGCTTATTAAACTAGGTAAAAGTTATGCTATGATTTACTTTCCTTGCTATTCTTCAGCCATTCTGCATAGAGAAATGATTGTGCCTCGGAGCATTTAGTTTCTCATGGCAGTTATTCTAGTTGATGACTAGCTTCAAGGTAAAAGCTCACTTTATGGTCAAGGAAATTAGACATTATGATATATGTCATGGATATGAATGGAATAAAATTCTCATAACCTTAAATGATTAGCGTATAGCCACTTGCTCTGTATGTGGTGATTATTTCACATGGCATGTCTCCATGTATTGAGTATCATTTCTTTCTACACGCAATATCAAAATCACTCAACTTGCCCTTTCCAGGTAAGAAGGAGACTGTTTCCATTCTGAGAAATCTTCTTTTGGCAAAGGAAGTGGAGGGGTGGGCCACAGCTTAGCTGTCATCAGTATGCATGCAGTCCTAATTTTCAAAAAGGTGTGTTGGCTTTCATCGTTCCAAAAAGTGATGATTGATTATAAAGCTAGGCCAAATTTTCAGGATGAAACCTGAAACCATGTGAAATTCACCTGGTTTCATGTTGCAGTACAAACTTAGACTTGGACCAGGTTTCTTGGAAGTTTGGCCAAAGTTCATGAACTACTTTGACGAACCCAGACTGCCTTTTGTACAGATTTCAGCCAGTTTTCACACTGACTCGGGCCAAGTTTCACACGATTCAGGGGCCATTCAACATTTCAGGTGCAAAGTAGCAAAACAAAAAAAAAAAAAGTGACCCCATTTTCCCCTGGATTTTCTTTGTATTAAAGGAATTTTGATTGAATTAACAATGCAGAATAAATCTTTATGGGTAAAGATCTAAATGTCCTGGAATGTATATGAGAGAGAGAACGAGAAACTACTGAATTGCCTAATTTTTCTCAGATTCTTAATTTAGAAATCAGGTCTCATTCAGTGCTCTTAGATTTTATAAATAGCCCTTTCTAGTAAGGTAGTATTAGCTACTTATTAGGACATTTATCATATCAAGATAATAAATGAATGTTTTATATTTCCAGATAAATGAAAGTAAGTTAGAACTGGAAAAGTTTTCAATTTAATGAAAATTAATTTTATCTACATCTTCTATAGGCACACTGTTCCAGCTGATGCTGACACAGACTCTCTTTTCCTAAAATGTAAATCCTTGTATTTGAATACCCTGACCCTTTTTATGCTATCAAAGATTTGAATTCTACTTTTTACTATTTGTTTCAAGTAATTTATTTCTTTCCATAATTAGCTTAACAATATGACCCTCCATCATTTCAGTTCTTTGCGGGCTGACATTCCATTATGTGATCTATACTGCTCCCTTGAATATGGAGTTCATTCATTTTCTCTTTGGCTCCCCAAATGCTACACAGGAATATATTAAGGTATAACATGTGAGTAAAAGCAGGAAAAAGGTAATATAGAAATTAAGAAGATGAAAGTATCTTGAATTCTTGGACATATATTTAGCAATGTGTATTGAGCATCTACTAAGTTCAAGGTACCATGCTTAATACTATAGACAGAGTAAATATGTCAACTTTTCTCTCTCCTGGTACCAGACATTCAGCCTACTATCATCTCCTGTTCTTGATTAGTATGGTGAGCAAGAGTCGAATTAATCTTGCTTCCAATCTTAAACCTGTGTAATCCATTTTCTAAACAGCAGCCAGAGATATCATGTTACATTGTAAATCAGATCATATTACTCCTTGTTTTAAACCTTAGAATGAAATCCAAACAACTTGCAAAATCACAGACCTACAAGGTTTAGTCTTGGCCTCATCTTATGCTAGTCCTCCCCTCCACACACTGTGCTCCAGCCACACTGTCCTCTTTGTGTTTTTCAAACACACCACACTAACTCCTAACTTGACGATGATTTTCCATTTGCTCTCTTCTGGCCTTCTTGTGATTGGGTTTTTGTTATCATTGAGATTTCATTTCAAATGCCTCCTCAGGGAGAACTTGCCTAACTATCCAATCTAAATCCGAGGTTATCCTATTTGCTTGTTTATCTATTTGCTTGTTATCTGTAAAACATACTATTCCTGGAAACATAAACTCCAAGTATCTGGTCTGTCTTGTTCTACCACCATCACCTAGAACAGTAAGGACTTGATAAATATTTATTGAATGTTAGAATGAAATATTATTACATCGTTACTACTCCCAAGATCTGATAATCTCATGGGTGCCTGAATAAGAAAACTATGTGGTTGTATATTATATGCCTTAAATAGCTCTGCCAAGAGATGCTACAAAGTGAGCATTCTTCCATTTTAAATAATAATTGGAAACTGTGGAAGAATTATCATTTGAGCTAGGACTTCATAAGTGGGTAATCTTTAAAAGATAAGATTAAGAGCTAGACATTGCACATTCCCAGAAGAAAAGCAATATTAATCATGTGGGAAATGATAGGATTAACTTAAGAAACAATAATATTCCATTTGCCAAGGAAATTGGGTAGATATTAAAAATTATATCATATAAGGCTAAAATTTTTATTGAAGTTATATTATGGAGCATTTTGACTGTCTAGTGTGGTAGGCAATAGGGAGCCATTGAAGATTTTTTTTGTTACATCATTTGATATTTATTACCACCAGACTATTGGGTATTATTACCAAATGTTCTTTATGAAAATCTTTTTGGTCATCAATGTAAGGAAAGTCCAAACCTGTAGAGAATTTTTGTAAGAGTTTATCTTAGTGAAACTGACATGACCAGAAGCAAGATCTCAAATGCTCTGCAGAATAAAAGTTTTTATACATTCATTTGGAATTAAGGAGAGAACGTTAGGAAGATTACATGAAAGTAGGAGAAAACCAGGACAGGGAAATCTGTATGATTGGATTACAGGACAGTTAACAAGATTTATGTGCTCCCTTGAGTGTGGTTACACCTCCAAGGGCTCTAAAAAAGATTACTCTGGCATTTCAAAGGTTTGTTCACCTAGATACACAAGAACAATGGACAGTGCTTGCTGAAAGCAAAGAAAGACCTTTTATAGGCCTGAGGTGTGACTATCCACAATGCCCTGTCCAGTTAGGAATTTATGTCCAGATCACCCTGTGAAATTACTTTCGGTCAGTGGACTTGGCAGGTTTATTATAGAACCCCCCTTTTTGTTCACATGTTGATAGTGTCCAGTACAAAAAAGAACTGGAAGAGCCTGAAAGCAGGGAGAGCAAGTAGATCGAGAATCTATGTCAGTCATCAGGACAAGGTCATAAGAATCTGAGATATAAGGATAATGCCCAGTCTTCAGTGGAGAAATGAGCAAGAAAAAAGGCGGGGGCTGGCTCAATCTAGAACATCCGCAGTCATTGGATGTAAGGGGCTACACTGAGCAGAAAGTATAGTGTCAGAACCTCAGCAGTGGGAGGGGGCTAAGTTGGTGCCAAAGAAGAAATTCCAAAGGAATCACCAAAATATTGGAGAAAATACCATGTTTTCTATGGAAATTAGGATGATTTTATTTTTCTCACATAGTGGGAGATTCAGAAAAGGCAGTCAAATGGTGTTATTTATGTAATTCAATGATGTTACTGTGGAAGTCTCTGTGAATCTGTTGGCCTCTCAGTCATGATTGCAAGAAGGCCACTTTAAGTCCAGCCATCACATCTATATCTATCTCAGCAGGAAAGAGAAAGGGAAAAGAGTCTATATCAAGAAAACAATTTTTTTCCATGAGTTTTATAGTATACTTCTGCTCATGTCTCACTGGCCAGACCATGTCATATAGTTAGGTCAAAGCTGGAAGTGAGCCAAGGAGAATGGGGTTGAAAAGGAAAGTTCTCAAGCTTCCAGTCAAGATGGCAGTGTAAATAGACATGGCTCACCTCTTCACACAACCACATCAAAATTACAACTAAAATATAGAACAACCATCACTCAGAACCGTCAGAAATTAAGTTGAATGGAAATCTGACAACTATGGAATTAAACAAACCACATCCATCTAGACTGGTAGGAGGGGTGCAGAAGTGGAACAGGCTTGTCTCTCAGCCATGTGTGGTGGATAAAAATTTGGGAGAGATATCTTGGGAGCAAGGAGTCGCAGCCCTGCACCAGGACCCCAGCCCAGGGTTCCAGTGCCAGGAAGATAAGTTCCCACAACTTCTGACTGCAAAAACCAGCAGGCATTGAGTTGGTGAAAGAAACTTCTGGAACCCCAAGCAGGTTCTCTTAAAGAACCTGCACATGGACTCGCCTACTCAGACTCACTCACTCTGAGCTCCAGTGCCAGGATGTCAGCTTGAAGGGCACCAGTGGCATACTGGGAGAGGCTGAAGTTTCAGGCATCAAGGTGAACAGAGGCTATTGTCCCTTTTCTGAGCCCTCCCCTCACAGAGCCATGGAGCTGGCAGGCTAGTGCCATATTTGAGACTCCATCAACTTGGCTAACACTATTTGACCTACCTTGGAGATCCCCAGAGACTCTGCCCCACCCAACTTACGGGCCCACCCAAGCTGCTTTTCCATATGAATGGCTGGTCTTGGCTCATGCTTCACAACTTCCTAAATCCTATCAAATAAGCAACAGCTGGCCTCAGTGAGCTCCAGGCCAGGCACTAGCAGCAGCCAGATTAGTTTCATAGCTTGGCTTTACCTCTGAATCTCTAAGCCCAGCTCAAGTAGTGCTTTCTCAAATTGCTTTAAAGCTCATCAAGGGCAGCCCCAAGCAAAACACAGGTCGGGGCTGACCTTAGCCTGCACCACGCAGGAAATCCCAAGGCCAGTGTACCCAGTGGACAGCTACAGACTACTTTGGAGCACCACCACCCTGCTCCTGCACAGCTGATCCTCCATGGAAGGCAGAGGTTGGTAGTAAGTGGTTCCAGCCAAACCTTGCAGCTGACTGGCCTGGGTAAATTCCTACCATTGATCTGCCAACAGCAAAGAAAGTTCAACTACAAGAGGCAGGTACTCAGCACACATGAAGGGCACACCTTGAGTACCCAGCTTGGGTGATAAGGGAGGCTGTACCATTGGACCCTACAAGAACCTACTACATTAGGGCAAGCTACCAAGACACAGAGTCAAAGCAGTTCTACCTAATACATAGAAACAAACACAGGAAGACTGTGAAAACAAGGAAACAAAGAAACCTGGCCCAAATGGAAGAACAGATCAAAACTCCAGAAAAAGAACTTAACAAAATGGAGATAAGCAATCTCTCAGATGCAAAGTTCATAATACTGGTTATAAGTATGCTCAAAGAATTTGGTGAGGACCTCAGCAGCATTAAAAAAGAAAAAGATCCAGTCAGAAATGAAGAATACACTAATCAAAATAAAGAATAATTTACAGGGAAACAACAGTACAGTGGATGAACCCGATAATCAAATGAATGATTTGGAACATAAGGAAGCAAAAAACAACCAATCAGAACAAGAAGAAAAAGAATCCAATAAAATGGGGATAGTATAAGAAGCCTCTGAGACAACTTTAGGAAGTTCAACATTTGCATCATAGGGGTGCCAGAAGGAGAAGAGAAAGAGCAAGAAATTAGAAATCTATTTGAAAAAATGAAAGAAAACTTCCCTAATTTGGTGAAGGAAATAGACATGCAAGCCCAGGAAGCACAGAGAGTTCCAATCAAATTGGACCCAAAGAGGACCATTCCAAGGCACATCATAATTAAAATGCCAAGGGTTAACTATAAAGAGAACCTTATAAGCAGCAAGTTTCCTACCAAGGAGTTCCCATAAGATTGTCAGATGATTTCTCAAAAGAAACTTTGCAGGCAAGAGGTGGCTGGCAAGAAGTATTCAAAATAATGAAAAGCAAGGACCTACTACCAAGATTACTCTATCCAGCAAAGCTATCATTTAGAGAGGAAGGGCAGATAAAGAGCTTCTCAGACAAGGTAAAGCTGAAGGAGTTGATCATCACCAACAAGTATTACATGAAATGTTGCAGGGCATTATTTAAGAAAAAGAAGAACATCAAAACGATAAACATTAAAATGACAACAAACTCATAACTATCAACAATTAAACCCAAAAAATAAAAACAAAAACAAACTAATCAAACAACCAGAACAGGAACAGAATCATAGGTATGGGGATGATTTGGAGGGTTATCAGCTGGGAGGGGGAAAGAGAAGGAAGGGGGAAATGGTGCAGGGATCAAGAAGCATAATTGGTAGGAACAAAATAGACAGGGGGAGGTTAAGAATAGTGTAGGAAAGGAAGAAGCTAAAGAACTTACTTGCATGACCCATGGACATGAACTAAGGGGAGGAAATTGCTGGAAGGAAGGGGTATATAGGGTGGAGGAGGGCAAAGGGAAAAATAGGGACAACTGTAAAAGGCATAATCAATAAAATATATTTTAAAAAAAGAAAAGTGATGACAATAGGGTTTGTCATAATTGCCAAACAAAAGCCTGGACAGACAGAGGGGAAAAATCAAAGATGGCACCAGGACAGGAGAAACTGGTAAAAGAGAAGTCTTTAAGCAGAAGTTGGAAGATCAATTTGATCAGTATTTATACCAATGTCTGTGGCCCTGGGTGGAATTTGGCCAGTTTAAGGTTTTGGTTTTGTTTTCGTTATTTAAGGAAAAGAAGTCTGGGAGAAAAACTGCAGGATACTGAGGTGAAAATTCAGTACACGTCTTGAAGCTAATTGGATTTAGGGCTGAAGCTGAAAAACACAATAAAATATAGGTCTGAAGTTTCTGGCTCAGCATGACAAACTTGGTCAGAAGAAAGTCAAGAGGATAAATAAGTTGAATTATAGTTATGCTGAATCTGTAAGCTTTCTAGATTATTTTACTTGACTAATGTAGCGAACAGTTGGAAACATGAGATTAGAAATCTAAGGTGGTGTCATAACTGAATGCGAAGGGCACATAGCTGAACTGTCACACAGTGAGCATTGAAACCGTAGGAGTGAAAAATGGGTAAAAGAGTGAAGCAAGAACCACTTTAGAAATATGCATGTTTAAGAGGTGGGACGAGAAGGATGTCAGTGAAAGAAAGTGAGCATTCAGTGAGAGACTAGGACTCTGCCATGTTGGAGCACTGAAGGAAGAACTACATAAAAGGGGAATGGGGGAGACTTTCTAAATAAAAAGAAATCCACTGGGATGAGATCTATAAAAAGCTTTTGGATTTGGTATTCTGGGGTAATGGGGATGTTACGGGAGTGCATTTTGTTAAGTAGTGAAAGTGAAATATTGTAAGAAGTTAAAAGTAAATGGTAGGAAGTTGACTATCTTTGAATATTGTGGATGGCATGTGATTTAATGCAGAAATTGGTGGGCTGACTTTTTTTGACATAAGCTTTCTGTCAGTATTCACTGAACCAATTTTGAGCTTACAGTTTTATGTGTGAATAATAGCCACATATATCATTTGGTTTTATTCTACAAGACACCGAATGTTAGACTTCTACACATGAATGCTTCCTGACATTAGAATTGCACTTCCCTCATTGCTTCTTGGTGAGATGTCATTATGGATTTGCCATTAATCTTTAGTTCATTTTTGCAGTCAAACTTTGTGCCTCAGCAGTTATGCCTTTAGACTATCTGGTCAGTATGGAGCTTTTTCTGTACTGTCAGTCACCATGCCTGTGCTCATTTTTTAAAATTTCATCCTCCTAGTTTTGTATTACAGTTTCCAGGCTATGACTTTACTCTGTATTCAAGCAGAGATCGGAGATCCACTATCAAGGAGTTACAGGGGTGTCCCCAGGCTGCATGAACATTGGACTAGGAAATAATGCCTCACACATTAATTATAACTGCTAATTACTTAGAGTCTTACAACTTGCGGAACACCTTTCTAGGGAAGTTGTCCACATTATCTCTAAGCCTTATTTGCTTCAGCAAGGTAGGTTATCAAGGAAGAAAAACAGGAAAATTGAGAACAGTACAGTGTACAGTGAAATGATTATATCCACATGGGCCTGGGTCAGGCTGGACAGGATTCAAATTCTAACTCTATCACTGTCTGTCAATACAGTTATGACAAGGATTAAATAAAATAACATATGAAAAAAACCTATAAGTTCTCAGCAGGCCATAGCTGATCGTTCTGCCCATATTTCACAGGAGAAATCTGGGATAAAGTAACTTGCCCAGGTTCATATAACTGGTAAGTGGGAGAAGTGGGGTTCAAGCTCAGCTCTCTCAGCCTCTCCCTTGTGCTGTGCCCAGTGGATCAGGCTGCTCTCCTATGAGTAAGATAGTCCTTAAAGTCATCAACCTCAGTGTGAAACAGCACAGAATTATCTATGGCTCCAATAATAACAGTAAAAGTGATAAATAACTTTACTGAGTTCTTAAAATATGCCAAATGCTCTATGGAGACTTATTTCAATAGCACTATGAAATACTTAAAATTGTATTATTTTCATTTAATAGATGAGAAAACCAAAATTTACAGAGTTTGAATAGTTTTTTCAAGATAACAGTGTCAGCCAGTGGCACAGATTGTATTTTTTATATGGTCTCTCATTTACCTTCAAAGGTAACTCTGAGTTAGTAGCACACATATGAACATGACCCTTTTTTTCTTTTGTGATGAGGATTGAGCTCAAACAGGTTAAGTGACTTTTCTACACTCTTTCACACACATCCACTGAAAGACGATGCTGGAACTCAAACCCAGATTACGAGATCTGCTCTTTCCACAATGCCAAGCTGCCTCCATAGACTGCTAGAATCTTTTCAGCTTTAAGATTCCATGCCTCTGTGAATCAGATTGAAAAGCTGAGGAACACAAATGCAAATAGGTACAGCTTTTGGGGGCGGGGCTGTTGTTCAATCATTGATAATCTCAGTCTTTACAACCCATGTACTGTCAACCCTCCAAAAAAACGAATGAATGGTTGCTACAAAGTCGTACTCTAGAACCTGTCTACGTGGAGCCTAGGCTGGAAGGGCCATGCTGAGGGAGGTCAGAATATGCATTTACCTTGTTACACTACAATTGTGCTTCTCAGCTCGAGGACACCAAGTAGAAAATTGTATAAATCAAGATCCTGTTATATTTGCTATAGTGATATTATTCTTTAAGATAACCAGATGAATGAAGTCTATTTTCAGCCGTTCATAGTTCTGTTTACATGTTTTGCCTCATATTTTGTTGATTCCTTTAGTTGAGCCTCTCTTTTTGGAAGATTGAATTACATCTCTTGATCAGTAACAGTACCCCGAACATCAAGTGTAAGTGATTCAAGACTTTTAAGGATTTCCCCATTGTCTGCACCCACTGCCACTACCACCATCTCCCTTCATTATTAAAGAGGACTTGTGGCTTGCTCAGTTCATAAGGGCCTCTGCCCTCATTCATGAGCCACTGCCCCCGGAGGCACCATGGCTTTGATACTAAAGGCTGATATTTCTTTTCTGTATTTTAAACAAAACAACATAGGCTTAAAAATAAGCAAAGCTCTCTTAATGTTTGAAACTGTCTTTTTAAATTAGGCTATCGTGTTCTGAAATTGTGTCAAATTTATTAATCAAACTTAGGCAATAAAATGAGCAAACATCATGAAATTATCTTTTGATAATATATTAAGCTTCTAATCAGTTGGCTTCCATCACCTTGCCAAATAACACAGAGCCCCGATAAAGAAAAGATTTAGTGGTTATTGGTCTCAACATCACCATCCAACAGCTGTTTTTAAATGAGTCCTGGGATCTCACAGTTTCAATAAGCCACCCAGGAGCTCAGCTTAACTATTTTCATAAAATTCTTTTCTCTTCCCAGTGTATTCAAGTAAATTTTCATAACAGCTGGGACTACGCAAAACTGATAGCATCTTAAAAACATCTTCAGCAAGACGGATTAAGTTCCAAAAAGGAAAGCATTCAGAAGTTTATTTTATTATCTTAACCTTTGTTGACTTGAATGATTAAACAGATTCTTTGGCTCTGCTAAAGCATTTAGGCCTGGATATTAATTTGATGTTCTTATTTACTTAACCCTTGCCTCTCTCTAGCCTTAATGAATACCCTACTCATTTGGTACTGAATGTATTGCCTGTGAAAAGGGAATTGATATAACACAATAAAAAGAAATAAATTGTGAGAAAATTATTTTAATGCTTTCCAGATTCAGAAGTTGGCATGGAAACAGCAAGCTTGTTAAAATTTGCAAACGTTCTTGTTATATTTTATAATCAGAGTTCTCTTCTGAGTGTTCTCTGTCATACTTCAAACCACTAAGAGCTGGTATATTGAACTGAGCCCAGGAACATTTATAAATCTGTCCTAATGTGGGTCAGTTTAAAAAAATAAATTAACTTTGCAAATAATCGTTGATGTGTAGACAATATTTTCCTTGGAATTCAGTGTTGTAAATTATATCCAGTTGTTAGCTGTACACCTGAGTTCATCAAGTAAGAAAAAGAAAAGGAGGATTTTGAAAAAGTTTAGGAATAATAATTTTACCTATTTTGCATGATTTTAAAGCTCGCACATTTTTGTTTAATGTAAAGGATTATGTAAGTAAACCTATATTAATGCAGTGTGGTAAACTTTTATATGAAATATTTAGAAATAAAAGTGAACATTTTTCTTAAAACAACAACTTGTAAGCCTTTCCACAATAAAATAGTGGAAAGCCTGACATTTGAACCCTTAACTGAAAATTCTGTTAATGACTGCAGACGCATTAAAGCAAAACCAAAAACTGATCCTAAGCACATCCTTTGGGAAGGAATTCTGGAGAATGACACCAACCAGTTAAAGTAGCCATTGAATTTTCTCTCAGTGTTTTTAATGCAGTGATCTTTATAATAAAATATCTATTCATTCCATTTTAGAAAGTAAAAGAGAGATTTCATTCATCCATACTTTGCTTATATCAACCACAATATTCTCCTTTTTTAACATTATATATGTATTTACATGTATGTAGCTGTGCATATGTATGTCAACATATATACATATATGTACGTATACACACATATACACATATACTTTACAATCTTTTCAGGCTCATGTATACCATTTCACATTTTTCTTGAAAAATAAGTGAAATGAAAGATTTTACATGAAAGAGAATAAATGTATATATATTTAACATTCATTTGTATTTCTTTTGTTTCAATGTTTACAAATGCTGCTCTCTATAAAATATCTTCTAGATAATTTAAAGAACAGCTTGATTTACTAATGACCTCTCAAACACCAAACTATACAAAAGATTTCCTTCTTTTTGTGTCATATTTAAGCAAGTTAATTCTCTCTTGAATTAAAACATGAGTCTTATATTTGTTAACCCGTATAATGTGGAGCTATGTTTTGCATTAATGCCTGCAAATGAAGCATATAATAAAATGTGGAGGCAAAGATAGATTTTGGGTAGATGACTTTCAATATTATATAAGGGAGAGAAAGTAGGCCTTTAGATAAAAATATCAAAATCCATATGTGAAATTGACAAAATTTGAACATACTATAGTTGGTAATTTCTATGAATAATGAGCATATTGCAAATAGGAAATAGAGCAATTTATAAGTAATTTACACTAACAAAATCCAACATTATCACCATCATTCTTTTTCCATCACTCTCAAAAGCAGAATTATCATTGCAACAAAAATGTTCATAAAGTGAATTAACCAAATAGAAATCAAGAACATATGGAACAGCGGATTTTTAACGGTGCATCAGGATTTGCAGAAGGGACTAGAATGCAAGGCTGTATTTTTGATTCTTCCCTTCAGAATGGGTGAAATAATAGTGTATGCATTGACAGATCATGTTTAGGAAGAACAGTTCCTGGAATTCTGAATGAGATAGGTCTCTGGAAAGTCATTTAGTGCCAGACAGCAGTGTCCTTTCATAGCATACCCGCATTAATGTGTCCAGCAGCTCCTCGCAGCAGACACAACCTGTAAATCATAAGTGGCAAATAGGACTGGCTTTGTAGGGAAAGGATGTCAGTGGTGAGATCTCACTTCAAATGCAATTCTATAGCGACTGTGGAGCGAGTCAGGAAACCTTGATTCTCATCAAGGTTAGAAGTCAGTTAAATTTTGTTTGAAAAATGTTGGTGTTAAGAGAAACCCTTACTTACCCCAATTTTTTATTAGCACAAATAAACTTTTGAATCATTTAACACACAAGTAATAGTTAACAGTAGTAATAATAATGATGATGATGTACCATTATTGTTTTCGTAGTTCCACATGTCAAGAAAACTTCTGAGCGTGCTTATCATGCTATTAGCTTGTGAGTCTAACATGAATCTCATGATCAAGGAGCCCTAGTGCTGGAAAAGATGGTAACAAAATCACCAGTGTGGCATTCAGAACATCAAGGAACTAGTAACATGGGACATTCTTTCCAGGCCAGGAACTTCAGTTAGCTACAAGACTGAAGGAATTCATTAGAATTAAATAGAAAAATGATAGTGAGTAAGCAAAAGGAGAGGGAAATTGGTGTGGCAGAGTGTCAGTGTTGCTCTGGCTTGAAGCCTGTGTGATGTGATGTGAGATAGCAGAAAGCAACTGTAACTGTAGGAAGTTCAAGGGAACAAGAACAATAGGTGGCAATTGCTGCCTCATTTCCCTTCTTTACAAAGAACACATCAGCCTGAACATTCTGAGTTTATTGGCAGGTGAGGAAAAAAATAAAGGAGACACCATCAAAATTTTAATTAAGAAACCATTTAGCTGTTTTTTAAAAATATCTATCTTCACACACACTTTGGGCTTTTCGTGAGGCTTATTTTTAGAAGCTGAGTTAATCTATTTATCTAAACGATTAAAATTTTGGCCCACCCTTGAAATATCTCCCCCAAGTCTCTCCTCCATCATGACTTAGAGGAGGTCGTTATGTGTGAGACTCCTGGGACTGGAGAAGGGAAATCCTTCCGCTGGCGAAGTGGGAAGATGGAAGGAAGGCTGCGACTGAGGGAGAGATGCCCAAACCCAGGACACACCGGAAAATCTGCGGAAACATGCCCAGTGCTGAATCGCTGTCATATTTTGTTTTTCCAAGGTTTACAAGTTGTTTTTCTTGTTAGGAATTAGGAAACACTTGCCTTTTCTCACAGCCAAACATTTAAACTGTTATACTGTAGACTATTCTGTATTAATGCCTGCAAATGAAGCATATAGTAAAATGAGGAGGGAA
Source organism: Glossophaga mutica (assembly GCA_039655065.1). NCBI lineage: Eukaryota > Metazoa > Chordata > Mammalia > Chiroptera > Phyllostomidae > Glossophaga > Glossophaga mutica. Next base: position 146,206,324 of record CM077303.1, on the reverse strand, counting down.
AGATAGATTTTGGGTAGATGACTTTCAATATTATATAAGGAAGAGAAAGTAAGCCTTCATGTAAAAATATCAAAATCTGTATGTGAAATGGACAAAATTTGAACATACTATAGTTGGTATATTTGTACATATATCAATTATATACATGTATAGTTGGTATGTTTGTGCATATACCAGTTATTAACAGGTATTATTCTACATGGAGATATATTTTATATACATATATACGTGTGCATGGGCATTTATGCAAAATTGCAGTTGCCTATACTATCTTCATGAAACAGTTCTCCATGAGTATAGATTATTATTCATGTACACAGGAGCTAAACACATACAAATGTTAACCTATTTTTATTTATACTTCAGTTCCTACTAAGAAAAGATAGGCAAATATTCAAAGCAACCTAGAAAGTTTTGGGGGATTAAACTGATATATCTTCCTTAACTGTTTTTTCAAATTCTATTCAGTATGGCTTTTCAGAATTGCTTAAAGAGAACGTAAATTAACTTTTAATAATTTAAGGCTTAATTTTCCTTTTTTCATGCCTAGTCTGCAAAAATACCATTTTTATGATCGTTTGCGAAGTTCGATGGAAATGATCTTGGTGACAGTTCCTGACTATCATATGGAACATGGGCTCTGACTTCTGGGAGTGTCCACTGACTGGGCTTTTTTTGCAATAATCCTTAAGGGACAAATACTTGACTTGACTGGAATATCAGAGAAAAGTTTAAGACTTAGTCCAGAATTCAGTTGCTATTTCTTAGCCATCTTATTCCTTTATATTTCTTAGCGCTCAAGGAAGTCAGATGTTCTTAGAATGTCAGCACCAGAATTTTCTTTTAGGAATATAAACTTTTTGATGTGGAATGGACCCAAACATCATTCCTGAATTGCTTACATTAACATAAGTTACAGCAGCACCTTGTTTTTTTCAGTCCTGATTCTTCTTTACTCTCAATTTATTTCTATCCTGCGGAACAGTTCTTTGAGAAGGTAAACTTTGGAGAGATTGTGAATCGTTAGCAGAGTTTTATCACATGTTTTGGAAATTGGCAATTATTTTGTCTTCATTAGAATAGTTGATATCCACCATATGGCAAAAGCTGCTAGCTAAAATTTAACCATTTCTATTGATTTTTTTTACATTTCTTTGATTTTATGTCTTTGTTGTTTAAAGAATTTATAAGCTATATGATAATCAGTATGATTTTGATAATGAAAATAGTAAGGAATATTTTACTTTTTACTAATGTTATCCTTTCTCTGCCAAACAGTTAACTACTATATTTAAATTAAGAACTTCACCTCTACACACATCACTTTCATTTTCTGACATAAAATAATATATATTATTTCTGCTTTGATAAATTAAAGTCCCTATAGGACCTTCTGTGTTAAGATATTCTAGAATACAGCATTGCAAAGCCATTCTGTTTTTGCCGCCTTTTTTGCTCAGTACAAAATCACCTTTCGGTCTTACACCCTTTTGTTTAGCAGTCATGCTCAATTACTCAGTAATGGTGTGAAAGGAAATGAATTTTGAGGAGTTTCAGGAAGGAGAGAATATCTGGAGATCTATTAGACATTTTGGATTTGTTCATAAAATTAATGTAGAGCTTTACGACTTCACCCTTCATTTTAGGCAGAAAAGTCAAACAAAATCGAAATAGAGAAAGCTTGCTATGTCACCAGTACAATGTTGAATGTGAAAGCTGTAACTCTATACTGGTCTGTGGTATTACTTCTACTTCGGAGACATGTAGTTGTAATAAAATGTGTCAGAGAAGAATGCAAAGTTTGAATCATGATATCTACCCACAATTTTATATAGTAACTGTTATAATAACTCAAGTTTTTAGAATGTGTCAAATGAAATGGCATGTGCCAACAGGGTTGTAGTATGAGAAATGGTTGCATCCGATATGGGATTTCTTGTTCAGCATGGAGAGCAACAGCCTTGGTTGAAACAGGGGAAGGAAATTCATTGTCTTCATTTTTCCTTATTTTTGAAATGCATACACTATTTTACGCCATCTTCCCTCTGTGTTCTGAATTAATCATTCCCATGAGGCGGACTGGAGACTACAAAGTGGTAGCCAGTGGACCAGAATCGGATAGTAGATAAAGTTTGTTTGGCTTTCACAAATTTGTTGCTAACATTTTAATACTGGCAATTTCAGATAAAATCTTATCTTTTCGTTTCTCTTGGAATATTGGAAGATGCTGACAGATCGTAAAAAAAAAAAAAAGAACTAATTTGGGTTTAGTATTATTTGATCCTTTTTTTCCTGTGTCCTCCCTGATAAAAATAAATTTGAAACCCGATTTGTCTAAGTACAGTAATGCAGAATTTGAGGGTGAGGTCCAAAGGATAAAAAAAGATGACATAAAAAACAGGATTCTACTAGGTAGATTGTATTTCCTTTTCTGGAAAAGAGCTGTATGCATTTAAAACATTTTTTTTATTACAGTGTTTTTAACTCTTGGGTAATATAGGAACTAAAAATTGCCTTTTTAAATTAGAATTATTAATCTTTATGGCAATGCCAGAAAAGGTTTCCAGATAATCTTCATGGACCTATTTTGAAAAGATGGCGCGAGGGGAAGAGAATATGGGCCAAACTCACTTTTCCTGTGAAATTCTGATTGTCTCTTATAACTGCAAAATAAACCCACTTCACAGCTAGCCAGTGGACCAAAACTTACACAGGGCAGCCTGAGCTCCCCATTCCTGACTTGTGTTCAGACACTTCTGGCGTCAAGGAGGCCACTCTCTTCCAAAGCAGACTATTCTAATTATAGACAGTGCCATGTATTATGAAGCATTTCATCATCCATTCAACAAACGTTTATTGTTCCTTCTTTTGAATCAGTGTCTGCTATTCTCTACTTCCTATGTGTTCAGTTTTAGTCCTGCCTTCTGAACTGGTTCCTCTCATACATGACAACCCTTTTCTCAGGAAACACTGAATGAAGCTCAAGACCAGAATGAACACCCATAGCCCATCTAGTCCAAGCCCTCATTCACTACATCCCTCAACTAGTACCAGGCCAGCCTGAGCCTGAACACACCCTGTAAAGTGGTGGTGATACTCTAGGTGCAATTCTGAGCTTATTTAAAATTGCTTTCCTATCCCATCCCATTTTCTCTGCTCCAAGACCAGCTCCTTCATCCATTTGCAAGTGACAGTTTTGTGTCTTCTTACTCTCCTGGTTATGCGTATGTCCTCTTTAGAGGGTAATACGTAGAGTTTAAACACATTAATTCAGGTTCAGTCTGGCCCAAATGAAATATGGTGACAAGCATTTCCTGCTTATGGTTCTGTTTGTTAACATAGCCTGAAATTACCTTACCCTTAAACAACATTGGTAGTCATATCATATATTGATGTATAAGAGTATTATCAGTTTAAATTCTAAAGTCTTTTTTTTTTTTCACTATTACTATCCCTTAGCTCCCCAACTGTGTATTCATATAGCTTGTTTACTGGACTCAAACAATGTTTCTTACTTTTATTCCCGTATAATTAGTATACTCTGTCTTCTCTGGAGTTTAATTCTGCCATCCAACAAATATGACATCTCTTCTGTCTCATATTCTGGACATCTGAGTTATAGATACAGAAATCATTCCCAGACCCAGAGTTTGAGAAGACTAATCTAGTTCATGGATACAAATGTTGAATGGAGTAAGACTGAGAACATGATGACCTGTGTGACAAGTTAAGCAGTATTACCTAGGTAAACTGTTCAACCAGTTATAAATCCATTATTTTTATTGGTTTTCAATTCAGGTTCTTTAATTTAGTATCTAAGGATAATATAAGAAACCTTAACTTACCTCTTGTCGTAATCCAGTTATATAGGTACATCCACCTTCTCATAACCCTTTTAAAAAGGAAATAAAAATTGTATTTTAAACTTCACTTTTTTTCAAATGTTCACCAATAATCTTTTAAATAATTCTCATCTTGACTTCTGCGAATAAAAGTTTACTAATCTGTCTATATTTAGTAGGATTTATCTTGTTCCTTATGTTTTCTTCTACTACTTCTTTTACTTTCTACAGTTTCTGAAAAATGATCTGAATGATTTGATAATTTTTTTGCACATCTTCAGTATTTTGAAAGTCATTTCTTAAGACTAGTTTAGATTCTCAAAATTTTTACTTATAGTTTCTTTATTTTTCTTGGCATTTTATACTACCAATATTTGTAGCAATATTTAATTCAAATATTTATATTTTTCTGTTTGACAGATTTAGAAGCTAAATAGGACCTGGCTACCATTGATTTCTTCTATCAATTAACGTTTAACTCTCAGTTGACCTCAGGCCTCTTCTTGTATTCTTCCTCTAATTGAAAATGCTGCTGTTTCCCGTAATATTTTCCCCAAGCCCAGGCGCCCTGGTGCTCCTGATGCAGATCTCACCATCCCATGCCATTCTGCTATAGTAAGCCTTAGTGTGACTTCCACTTCTTTTTCTTTTCCTTCCTTGCATCTACTTATGGCAGCCATAACAAAGGACATTCTACAAACAATGAGAGTGGAAGGGAAATTAAGGGCCTAAAAATTCACAAACTGGATAATGTTTTGACTTACACAAAAGTGGACTCTGGCAGTTCCTTTAAAAATAATTTTTTCAATCATATTTGCTTCATGCCATTTTCCCAACACTTAATAACTTCCCCCAAACATTTCACAGGCCAAGAAACATGGATAATTGTTTTATCCATGTTTGTGAAGCTTCATCTCAACTGTGTGTTATATGAAGCTTCATCCCAGTGCTGGAAAATGACCAGATATTCCCCCTCAACTTAGAGTTCTATAATTGCTCATGTCCCATGTCATGCAAGGAGAAAGATTGCCTCGTGTGTCAGTAATACAGTTTCAGTGATGACATGATAGGTGTACATCTTGTAACTTTTTAGTCACATGTGGGAAGCATAACAGTTGTACCTGATGAGGTGGTAAAAATGATTACTTATCTGAGTATACCAGATGCCACCTGGTTTTTAAAACATAAACTTTGTTCTTTATGGGTGATGAAATTGAAGACCCACTGGAGAAAAAAGATAAGACCTATGAGGTACATTTGTATTTTTGAAACTGAGCTATCACTTTTAGATCTTTTAAGACATCAGAAAAATATTTTTTTCTTGGTCTTTATACACATATGTACGGGGCCTGTCCGGGAAAAGTCCAGCCATTGTTAATATGAGAACAGTTTACATGACATTGATATAATCTGGCAGCCAAGGAGAGTGGACTGGAATGCACATGCATGAACGATGATGACTTCACTGTACTCGTCAGTGGGGGCAGTAGATGCCGTTGAGTGAGCATGTGTGTATGTGTGCTTCGCATTCAAAATGACTGAGTGAGTAGAGCGATGAGTGTGCATCAAATTTTGTATTAAGCTTGGACATTCCTCCATAGAAACTATTTGGATGATTCAGAAGGCCACAGCTATGGGAAACTGGTGATTGGCAGCTTCATCACAACAATGTGCCCACTCCTGCATCATGTCTAGTGTAGAGTTTTTGGAGAAACAAAAAATCACTCAGGTGACCCAGCCCCTGTAGAACCCAGATTTAGCATCCTGTGACTTCTGGCTTTTCCCTAAACTAAAATCACCTATGAAAGGGAAGAGATTTCAGACCATTGATGAGATTCAGGAAAATTCAACAGGGTAGCTGATGGTGATTGGGAGAAGTGTGTGAGGTCCCAAGGTGCCTACTTTGAAGGAGACTGAGGTGTCAATGCCCTGTGTACAATGTCTTCTTCAATAAATGTCTCTATTTTTCATGTTACATGGCTAGATACCTCTCTGACAGACCTTGTATACATCATTTCATGTGCTCAAATGCAAAAAACAGTTACTTTGTGGCTTCTTTTTTCTTCACTGGTAAATAAGGCCAGCATTTTACTTAATGTTTACTAAATTAAAAGACCATGTTACATTTTAAATTAATTCTTGTAAGCATAGGGAAAAATATTGCTTCTGATATATGTGGCAAGTTCCTCCGATAAATAGAATATTAAGTACATTTAAATAGAGAATTGACTTATCATAAATTACAGCTTTGGCTTCTTTTGAGCCCTTATTTTCAGTAACTTTTCCGGACCAGTTAATCTTTACGCTTCACATTTTTGACTGGCCTATTATCATCTAATTACTTGAAATTAGGAGGTATAAAAGGAAATCTGAGGTAAAAAGAATTTGAATATTATCAATGTAGTTATCACAAGTAAATTATATTTGCAAATAAATATTACTTTTAAAAACTAAAAATAATAAACACGATATGTTAAATTTAATATTAAAGGTGTACTGCATTTCATTAAATAATATCATCATCAACCATAGCCACAAAATTAGAACCACAAACTCAGAAGTTTATATTATAATCTATAGTACCCATATCATTAAAAAGTTTAGACTTAATTTCACAGAAGTCAGGAAATTCTGTCCTGAGATTCCTAAGGAAACCATGACTCTCACACAGAGAACAATGGGCTTTTCATTAGGGGCTCCATCCAGCCAGGGGACTCCTCCCCAACAGGCCCCTCAGTACAGGGTGCAGTGCTGCCTTTTCTAAGAGGACACACCCTGTCCTGTTCTTCCTCCTAGAGGTCCTGTGTAACAGTCATATCTGGACGTTTTTATGATTTAAACACCAGTGTTCTGTGTTAAAGCCTGCGATCGATGCAACGAGAACTTGTAACCCTTTCTTCAAAAGCTAGTACAGCAGAATAGAGCACCTTCGATGGTTAACCATTTCCGTTCTGAAGCAGAGCCCTCCACACTTGTCTTGTTTCTAATTCAACGCGCAAAAGCGTGAGGTCAGAGATGGTGCTGGCGGTATGTGGGCCACATCCTCCCGGCAAATGTATTTTTGTTTGGACTATGAAATGTTTTAAAGTAAATTTGAATTGGTAGCAAACATTTAAAATCTGAAGCATTAATTAAAAGGAAACCCTTGGATTTCTGGCTTCTCGTGAAGTGCGTGGAGCTGTGGCAGCTCCGGCCCAGCTTGCCCTGCAGCCAAACCAGTTGCGTCCTCGTTTCATCAGCCTTGGCTTGGCTCCCATTCAGCACTATCTCCCCGCGCATTTCTGTCTTAAGCTTTCTCCCTCGTTATGTTTTTAAATGGAAGGATAGTTGCCATGCAATGTCATATTGGTTTCAGGTGGACAACATAGTGATCCCACGTTTATGTACCTTACGGTGTCACCACCGTGATCAGTCTATTGACCGTCTGTCACCGTCCACACTTATTACAGTATCATTGAGCATGTGCCCTGCGCTGTACATTCCATCCTCCTGACTTACTTATTTACAGCTGGAAGTCTGTATCTCTTTTTCCCCCATCCCTCTTCAGCCTCTTGTTCTTTCTGTGAGTTCGTTTCCTTTTTATTTTGTTTGTGCATTTGTTTGGTTTCTTTTAGATTCCACATATAAGTTAAGTCATACAGCATTTGTCTTTTTCTGTCTGACTTATTTCACTTAGCATAATACCCTCTAGATCCATTCATGTTGTCACAAATGGAAATATTTCATTCTTTTTTATTGCTGAGTAATATGCCATTGTTATATGTACCATATCTGCAACCACTTCTCTATTGATGGGCACCTAGGTTGCTTCCATATATTGACCATCTGTCTGGTCCTTTAAATTTACTCCATATGCACAAGTGACATCAAATATAATTATAGAGCATTCCGACAGCCCTAAATTGCAATAAAAATTTCAGGAACGTTTTCAAGCCACGATTGAATTGACCCTGAGAAAAAAGTAGGGTATAGACCAAAGGGGGATGCAGTGTCAACCAATGGGATCAGTGAGGTAGTGGAGGGTGGTACCTAGAGTCGTTCTACTCTGAGTAACATTACTCTCCAGTGAACCCTTCCAAGTACTCCAGTTTCTCTGCATTGCTAAGGTCATTTTTGAAGAGCTCCACTATTTCAGAGGGCTATCAGGCATTGGCTGTGGGCTCACATTGATTTATGGAGCAGGGTGAACTTGGGAGGCGGCAGAGGAAATACAAGGATAACCATGCACCCGTTACAGCTGAGCCCCATCTGAGCCCTGTGGGACTCTCACCAGCTCTTTTACCGACTGGCTTCCGGCCATCTACCTCTTCTGTCGGAAGAAGAAAAGAGGCTGCCAGCCAGGAGCATGCCCGAGGAATTTTAGAGTCAACCAATCTAACATCACACAAAGGAAGTTTAGCAAATACCCATGAAGCCAGACACTGAATAGAGTTTCTGGGAACAACAGGATGCTTTTGCTTTCTCCCCCAGAATGAGGAATGCAAAAAAAGTTGAATTTTTCTCACAGGCTACTGGACAAATGCCTGTTTTCCCTTCAACATAAAATGCCCTGTCAGCTAACAAATCCCCCATTTTCCTGGCACTGTTCTTTCCTAATCCTGCTGTGTCTCCTCTCCCAGAGGGAGACTCTTTCCTTTCAGAGAACGGATAGGGTACATTGAAGGTGAGGTGAGCCCTTGACCTGGCAGTTTCCGCTAAACAGCAGCCTTGGTTGCGTGGGACCGTAGATGCATAATGTCACCGCAGTGCGCGCTGCCACGGCACTGTCCCACCTCAGAAGGAAGAGTCCTTGAGAAATAAAAGGCTATTAGTTTGGGCCCCATAATTCATAGTTTGTATTGCAAATGCAAATTGCATAAAGTTTGGATGGAGTAGAATTAAAGTTTGCTTTTGCATTATTTTTTTAAAGGGGGGTTGTGAAGCAAATTATCATGCAGTGTTTGGTAATTAAATTGGTCTTCCAAACAAGACTTGGGGAGATTGTTCTTTTAATTTCTAAAAGAACAAAATGTTCACATTTCTGTTTTTGCATTTACTTGCAAAATATATATGCTAATTATAATGTGCTTATATTTCATTAAAGCAGTTAATGAAAACATATATACTAGGTAATTCATCAGGATAGTTCTGATTAGAAATAAATTGAAATTATAAATGTAAATTTATTTTTCATTACCATAAACTGATATAAATTATAATGTAAATTCAGATTGCCATCTAGACAGGGTGTTTGCTAGACTGGCCTATATTAACAAGTTTTGTTGATCAAAGATAAATTAAATGCCTTAACTTCAGAACTTACTACTCTTTCTATAATCTTTGGTTCTGTTAAAGGATCTTTGATTTCAACTTTGAACAAGCTCACAATCCTTTCTTGAAAACCTCAGAGACAACCGTGTTTCAGAATTTAAAGTTCTTAGGCATCGGAAAGTTCACACCGTTCACGCCCCACTTATTGTCCGGCACCCTCAGGGCACCGGAGGCTTGAACCAGCCGTTGCTGCAGCGAGACGTGTGCATGTCCACACCGAGAGGGACTGTGAGTGACCATGCATGGCCTCACGTCTGTTTGAATCAGTCTCTGACACCAAGTGAGTTAGCCGCCAACTTAGACAACCTTTAGTTTAAACTTGTGAAAACAGTCTATTTGGGGGGATTTTAGATTTTGGAATTACAGAAAAGGAATCAAGGGTTATATGTTTACTTTGAATCTATTCATAATTTTGCCAGGGTTGCGTTCCTCAGACCCACTTCTGTCGTGGCGCCTTCATCGTGTACAAATCTTCTTGGCTTCCCACTACGTGCCCCTTTAAAACTTTTTTAAAGACCTTTCAAGAGTTATGTGAATTTTTTCCAGGCTCCTCTCTAAGAGGTATGTGCTTCACCCCAACCAAACTCACCTTACCAGCATCCCCAGAAGGTACCTTCCACATCCTTGCCCATTGCACTTCAAAGCAAAGTACCTTGCCCAAGTCCACAAGTCATGTCACATGCTATCGTCCTATTCATCCTTCTTCTCCTGTCTCTAATTCCACCTTTACAGGAGCCTTACCCATTCCCCAGTCAGAACGTGCTTACATACAATACTGCCTGCCCTCTGATTACAGCACTGATTTAGTGTAGTTTCCATTTGAGTTGATAGTCATGTGCTAACTTCCCCACCCAACTAAATTTAAACCCATACAGCCTTTTCCACTGTACTTGGTGTAAGTGTGTAATTACAAGTCGTTGGTTACATGAAGGAATGAGTGCATTAATTAATGTCTCTCTTGATCTCATCAATCTGATCACCTGCAAGGAACTTACGCCCTGTGGTTCTTGCTGTTGCCCTTACCCTAAAGGTCCCCAAAAGGGAGAGCTGGATGGAGATCTCCAGGGAGCACCCAGAACACGACAATCTCTGCATGCCAAGTGTAGATTTAGTGTTGCTTTGGAAAAGGAAACTGTATTTCATCTTTGGTTCTAGTATTCATCCTGATGATACTACCAAGAAGCCAAGGTGTCACTCCCCTTTGAGAGCAGGCAGGAGCTGAGGGTCTGCAGGGCTCCTTCGTTCTGTAGGTCTCAGCCTAGAGAAAGCTTTCTGGGGGAAGTCCTCCCTGGCCCGCTGGCATGGTGTAGGTCTCCATTCTGTGCACTCTCATAGATTTTGTGTTGTTGTTTGTCATCATATTTACTTTCGGGGTATGAGTCTCAATCCAAAAACTCAGGTCAGTAAGAAATAGGACTTAATTTGCTATAAAAATTTTATTTCTGAATCTCAGCCTCCATTCTTCTGGGCTGACAGAAAAATAAAATAAACATCAGTCTTCTTGGGATGTCTACACTTTCCTCCACCTCTAGGCCTGCTTCATACTTCTGGGGGCCTTATAGTATCAGAAGATCTGGGGGTGAGAATAGAGAGGCACCTGGCCTTCAGCTGTCAACTGCACAGTTTGCTGCTGAGAAGGCTGCATGACTTGATGACTGACATGGCCCTTTGGATGCAGTGTGTCATTGCTGCAGCTTGGGGCATAGGAAACTTTCTGCTATGTGTGCGCCGCCCTTCAGACAGGGGGATCTTTTGCAAGACTTCCTGTGTTCTTGGGCCTCTGGACACATCACACAGTACTTTCTTCCAGGAAGGTATTGCTGCCTTCCTGGAAGTGCTGCTGGGAAGCTGGGCAAAGGCCCCCTGTGCTCTTGGGGACCACAGATCTCCTTCCTGTCTTCCAGTCTGAGGGAGTCTCTTCCTAGATATCTTTGTTTCTGGAACTGTTGGTGGACAAGTTTTATTTCCTACCCTGCCTTATACATCTTCTAAGGCAATATCAGATGGCCAACTAAAAGGTTGATGAAGGGCAAAGGAAATGGAAAAATATAGGAGAAAAAAGCATAGATAAGTATATTAAAAGAAATCTCAGCCACATTGTAATTGCTTGTTTAATGTCTTCCTTTCTTGGTAAGATTCTGAACTCCATGAAGCCTGGGATAAAGCTTTCTAATCTCCAAGTCCAAGTATTATGTTGTTTGTGGTAGGATCCTGTTAGATTCCTCTTGAATTAATGAATGAGTAAATGGGAATGAACTTCAGGGACTAGATCTGTGGCAAGTATAGGCTGAGAGGGTAGACTTGGGAGAAGATGGCCAGGGTGCAAACCTTGGCCTTCCTGTTCAGAGTTAGGTGGGCAAAATCCTTAACCTCTTCATGCCTCAAATTCTTCATCTGTCAGATGGTTGTTGTGAGAATATTTTTTAGCATTATATTTATTTATTTTTAGAGAGGGGAAGGGAGGGAGAGAAACATCAATGTGTCATTGTCTGCCACATGCCCCCCACCGGGGACCTGGCCCGCAACCCGGAATAGAACTGGTGAGCCTTTGGTTCGCAGGCCAGCACTCAGTCCACTGAGCCACACCAGCCAGGACAGCAGTTGTGAGAATTTAAAAAGTTAATGTTTATAACACCCTTAGACTAACGCCTGGCACATAGTATGTATCATATGAATGTTGATCACTATCATTACCAGTGTCCTCATTATTCATTATCTTTATCATTACTAAGAAATCCTCAGACAGGACTGTTCTCATGATGTTCTAACAGAGAGAACGGCTCTGATCCAATTATAGCAAAGCTTGTATAAGTCAGATTGACATAATTTTATTTTTGCATGATCTCCCAGACTGCCAGACTGCTCCATATTTCTGTCCTGTGTTGTGTGTGCTCTGGTTCCGTCAGGACCGTGCTGCTTCGGGAATCGGACTTCTTCTCACCTCCCGTTGGCCTTTCTTAGCCTTGCGTCTTTAGGCAGCACTGCAGTGAGCCCCCTCCTCCCGGGATCCCTAATTAGATTGTACGTAACAGCCAGAGCCTTTCTCAGTATGTGTGGTTTAGGAAGTTTTTCTTGTAGTTTACACTTGCCAGTATTGCAGTTTATCTGCCATCTTTCTGCTTGTTCACAGATCCTTTGCAGTTGTCTTTGCATAGCATTTCAGTAGTTACAATATTCAATGACATTTGTCAGTGTAGAGATTGCATTGTTCTCTCTCCTCTAAAAAATTTGTAAACTCACACTTGTCATTTACATATAAAAAGGTAATTTCTGGAGTGACTAAGGTTGCTATTTATAATAGAACACAACAGAACGGAACTTCGGAACTTCGAGTGTCTATGCAAATGAAAGATTAACTTTGGGAGCCAATGTTATATTCATCCACAGGAAGCTACTGTGGTTCCTTTCATAATTAGTACTTCCACAGGCAGGCTTGCTCAGTCAGTTCTGAATTCTGATTTTCATAAGCCCAAATGCTCATATTATGATTTTTCAAAGGATTCCTTTAGCTATTTCGAGCTTCATATAGTTGATTTTTCTATTCAGACAGATTATACCATCCACTACAATGTCGAATGCTTTAGCAGCAAACTTCTTCCTCTTCATTTCTTTCCGTATTTAGCCTTCTAACATTTCCTGCTGTTAAAGTTATTCTTTCACCTAAATACTTTTGCATTCTATTATAGTATTGCCCCATCTGGTCTCTCTTAGCTAGAAATCATTTTATCAACTTCTAGGAATATTTATCTTTGTTTATGCTGCACACATACCCGCTGTAGTGTTGCGTTGTAATGCATGACATATTTTGGGCAAACAGAATCATGGTCCTATTTACATTATGGGAAAACTTGGGGATTCTCATTTCTCAGCACAACACACACTTTTCTTCCAATATGATTTGCATTGGAGCCCTTACTGACCTTTACAATGAAAATAACTGTTTGTTTTTCCTCCATACCTCTACAACCTCAGGTACACATACTCTCTGTGCTTATCAGTAAACACAACTAACTGTCAGTGACATTGGCCATTGTTAGCTTGTTTTTACTATGGATCATTTCTGTGTATTTGTAGAACACAATTAATGTTGCGATAAACAGTGAAGTCAAGTATGTGTATCCGTAATTTTGAGTCATTTGCCTGTATGGGAGGGAGTTGGCATTCCTCCTGCTTCTACATCCACTTTCATTAATCCTTTTTGCAGTTGCCTCTTTCTCTGCTCATCTCTTAAACTGAAGTCTCTCCAAGTGTTCTTTTCTAGTCTGTTCTGTCTGCAGCCTCCCTATGTGACTTGACACAGCCCTATGAGTCATAATTCCCACTTGTCTCCTATTTTATGTGCACATCCAACCTTTGCTCCTTGGCTGTCCATAGGAACCTCAAATTCAGCAGGTCCCTAACTGCAGTCATCATCTGTAACCACCTACCTACCCACTAGAAGAGAAAATCCAGTCTCTTCTAGTGTTCCCTCTAACATCCTCTACTCCTCAAGCTGCAGACCAAGGACCACTCTCTGCTCCTTCTCCCTGTGTTCTCAGCCAAGCTACAAGTCCTGCAAATTCTCCCTCTTTATTATCCCTCAAAACTATCAATGTGTCTCTCCCTGGTTCTAGGGCGCAGTCCCTCAACTAGACCATTGTAACATTTTCCTAGGCAGTCTGCCTGTGTTTGGTTTCCCTCTTTCTGTGCCAACCACCATGCCCTCATTCACCTGGCTACAAAAGTTTCCCGTGGCTCCTCACACCTGGCATGAGGCACATGTGTTAGTTCCTTTGTAGTCCTTCTACTTCTCCATCAAAACAGTTGTCACCCTGTGTGATTACTGCCTGCTTACTTTTCCCCATTTCCCCACCAGATGTTCACCCCTGTGAGCTTGGGGTCGTGCACACTGTTCAGTCCCCCGGGTCTGTCACAGTGGATGCTGCACAGAAGGCACTCAATAAATACTTCTTAAGGGTTGTGCAATGTTAGTCAAGCTTTCTTATATTTAAACTATAAATAAAGTAGAAAGAAATTATAAACATAAATAGCACGATGACAAAGCCTGGAATTATAAGTCCTGGATCGAGTTTCTGGCTCTGTTGCTGTCTCACTGGATACTTGTGACAACACACAATGTTTTCTCGCTGCAGCGCACTCACATAGCACTCATCATTATCGAGTATCCAATAAAACTGACTATGGCGTCTTGAATTTATGGTCCCTAAGTAGCTAGAAGTGTTTCTTATGAATTATTTATTTGTTCAACATTCCGTTGGGGTAGACTTGAATTTTTCCTCCTCGAAGGTAGTGGAGGGAGAGAGAGCTCCTCCTGTAATGGTGTCAAAACCCTGGTCCTGAGGTGGTTGCCTACTCACAGCATGTCAGGAAGGTTCATGGCGTAGTCTGAGCCTTTATTCTCTCAGGGGAAAATAGGTTCTATAATATAGTTTCATACCTTGTCCAATTTCTGAAGAATTCAAAATATTTGGGAATGAAATTTGCACAAATTATTTCAGGATTTGAGCTCATTCCTGGACTCATTCTCCATGTTTTTCTGGAGACACATTTTCCCCCCACACCCACTTGAACCATCTGTGTACCAGGCAAGCTTTCCAAGATGTAAAACCAAGTAAAATATGTCCGTTTCATTTATTTAGAAAGATCTATGACTAATAATACTGTGAAAAAAATTTGGCATAGATAATGAAAAAGTATGCTCGCTGTGTGAACAGCTAGGAAAACCCCACAGCACCACACGAAGCCATGATCCACGGAGAAGCGGTCAGCACCAGTGCTCCTGCGGGAAGCACAGTCAGATCAGCATCTGCGCCTGAATCTGGAGGTAGCCCCCAATGAGAAGAGATTCTCCATCATCCTAAAACGTTTTTTTAAATGTGTGCAAATTTTACATTCTGCCCCAAATTAGGTCAATGTTTGCTTCACAGAAAAAAAAAGTTTAAAATTCTAGTTAATATCCAAAATTTTAAAGAAGTTCTACAATACCACAAAACAGACCATCCAATTGAAAAATGAACAAAAGGTCTACATAAAAAGAAACTTCTCCAGAGAGAACATACAGATGGCCCATAGACATATGAAAAAATGTGCAGTCTCACTGATCATCAGATAAACGCAAATTAAAACCACAATGAAATATCACCTCACACCTGTCAGAACGGCTGTCATCAATAAATCAGCAAATGAGTGTTGGAGAGGACGTTGAGAAAAGGGAGCCCTCATGTACTGTTGGTGGAAATGCAGACTGGTGCAGCCACTGTGGAAAGCAGTATGGAGAAACCCCAACAAATTAAAAATGGAGCTGCCTTATGATCCAGCAATTCCACTTCTGGGAATATATCTGAAGAAACCCAAAACATTGATTTGAAATGATATATCCACACCTACATTCATTGCAGCATTCTTTACAATAGCGAAAATTTGGAAGCAGCTCAAGGGCCCATCAGTAGGTGAGTGGATAAAAAAGCAGTGGTGCATTCACACAATGGAATACTACTTGACTATGAAAAAGCAGGAAATCTTACCTTTTGCAACGGCATGGAGAGACCTGTAGAGTATTATGCTAAGTGAAATAAGCCAGTCAGAGAAAGACAACTACCATATAATTTTACTTATTTGTGGAATTTAATGAACAAAATAAACTAAAAAACAAAATAGAAACCGACTCATGGATACAGAGAATAGACTGACAGGTGACTGATGGGAGGAGAGTAGAGGGCTGGGTGAAAAAGGCCAAAGGATTAAGTAAAACAAGGATACAAACAAAAACCTCCTATACAGAGACAACAGCATGGTGATTACCAGAGGGAAAGAGGTGATGAAGGGAAGTAGAAGAGGGTAAAGGGAAGATAAATGGTGGTGGAAGGATATTTGACTTGAAGTGGTGAACACACAATACAATATACAGATGGTGTATTGTAGAATTGTACATTTGAAACCTATGTTTGAGGGAGGACCCAAAACCCGCCCAGAATTATCTTCTGGAGGGTGGGCCCCTTGTCATAAAGGCTTCCCCTGCTAGGTGAGTGTCCTAGGAACCCATCTGTATCAGTGCAACAGCTGGTGTTGTTGTGAGAGGTTGCGTTCAGTTTCAGTGAATTTTTCCTGAAGACCCTTTTAGCATGTTTGCTCATTTCACAGTGGATGATTTACAAGCACACCTGCACACACCACACTGAGTGTTCAGCAGTTTTCGACCGAAAATGACATGACTCCCATGCCTCACCCTCCCTATTCACCTAATCTCATCCCAAATGACTTTTTTTTTGTTTGTTTGTTTGTTTTCCTGGATGAAAAAAGTCCTCAAAGGGAAACATTTTGCCAATGTGAGACAGGTGAAACAAAAAAAAAATGGTGGGAGCACTAAAAGACATAGAATCAATGAGTTCCAAACCACTCTGAGCAGTGGAAAAAAGTGTCTCGGTAGGTGTATTGCATCGGATGGAGAGTACTTTGAAGGTAACTGAACTTTAAATGGCTAAGGATACAGCAAAATTTTTTATAAATAAATTTGTCCCCCCTTGTAATTTTATTTACCAGTGTCACCCCAATAAATTCCATTAAAAAATAAGTAAATAAAAATTTAAAATAAAATTATTTACCATCAATTAAATGGGCTCTTAAGGAAGATGCACCATGTTTATTAATGCCTTTGAACCCTCCCCAGACTCTGGCATGCACCCTTCAAGCATTTCCACACTTTGAGAAGCACAAGGTCCCAGGACATTGCAGCCCAGGCCGCGGGATTTTTCTTAGAATTTAAGAGAATTTCTCCACACATCCCCTTTCTACTTTGCTATTCAATACATGTATACTCTTGAAGTCCTTCTGCTTAGTTCTAGTGAAATTGTTAAAATGCAGCTCTAAGCACCTAATTGATAGCGTGTGCACAGTTAGGATGATAGAGGGACATAAAATCAGCTTCCTGACACAGACATTTTCTGTTTGAGGAGAAGGATCTGTCCAAGGTGAGAACTGCCTACCCACTTCCTCTTTAAATCTGGTTAACATTGGAAACTGAACTAAGAAGTAGTAAAACTTAATGCTTTTTTTTGGGGGGTGTGGCATTTAGAAAATATGATCAAACAGCAAGCTGGTCATGCTCAGGTATAAGTACAAGAAGTGACTTATTTATACATTCAAACTTCAAAACATTTCTAAGGCCTACCATGTGTGCTGTTAAAAGGTTTTTAATTTTTGTTAGATAATCCTGTTTAGAGTGACATTATGATTTATTGCCACTAATCAAGATTCTGATTCCTCATAGACTTCTTGTTTGTATCTGTTTTTGTTCTTTGTTACATAAATATGAGGTTTATATATAAAATTCTGACTGTGTAATATAGGGCTAATGAGTCACAGATGGAAGGGTGCTGGCACATTACCATCTAATAACATTTTAAACTCATATTCCATAGTAAAACAAAAGCAAATTGTACACATCTGTTTTCCAACTTGTAGCATTTCTGAATTTGTGTGGAGTCTGTGCTTAAAGGACGCTTTACTTAAGGAGAGGAAAAAGGGGAGAGAGCAGGTCACCCTGCAACTGCCCAGCCACGTTTTAGCCTTATCAGAAAGGATTTGGCCAAAGGGATGAGATTTCTTCTGCTTGGCTTCCTGAGAAGCCCCGGCTCCAAAGAATGAGAATCAAAGGCATTAGGGCTGAAGAGAAAGTCTCATACTACAAACATCATTTCAGTGGTTTTGTTGAAAAGAAAAATATGTCCCTGGTGAGGAGAAAATGTACCTAAACTGGTAAAATTTAGAAACTAAAAATTTTCTGGCCTTTCCTAAAAATATTCTCAGAATAGATTTGGAGGGGCAGAGGACGAGGGCCGTGAAGGGGCAAGAATGCAGGAAGGCAGCATGTATTGCCCTGGTGGTTGTTTATCTTATTTGTATGCTGAACATGTTCTGTGTGGAAAAAAAATGAATAAAAGGCCCCAAAATCGCATTTTGTTGAGAAAAAAAAATGGAACAAAGGCAAAATTGCCCTCTCAGACCTACCCAGCTGACAACGCCTGCAGGGACGAGTTAGTACAGTTAGAGAAGCACAGGGCGCTATACCGCCTCTCCCGTGCTCCTCGTTTAAGGAATTCGAAACCACTTCTCTGCTTCAAGGGGTTGTGTGAACTGTCAAGTTCCTTTGCAAAAGTTATGTGACAGAAGTAATCACTACAGAGTGTGACCATAACGCCCCCTGACATGAGGTACGCATGTTATAAGAGACAGATTTCCATCCACCACCTCTGCAGGAATTCCTGAAACAGGAGAGACCTGAGAATCACCAGATGATTGGAGGGAGAAATTTTGATATGTGGGGGGTAAGGCTATATTTTGTGAGGCGTACTACATTTATTCTGAGGAATACTGCTGATTGGACTGCAAAATTCTGTTCACAGTTGTCCAAAAAAGAATACACGCATTGTATGTCGTGAGTGGTAAACAGGATATAGATAGAGGGAAATTCAAGTGTTGTTCTCATAACAGTGTCTGTAGTTATCTCCATTTTGTACATAACACTCCAGACATGTGAAGAGTGTATACTTGGATCTATTGTACCTGCTGCAAGGAGCAGTTACAAGGAGTTCCCATTCTGGCCCTTTAAGGAATGCGTCACCTGGGAGCCCTGTGTGTCTGATTTTGTTTACGGTTTGTCAAATGAGGCAAGAATTGGAGCTGGGACTGGGTGCTATTAGGTACATACTTGTTTTGTTTGTCCACCAGTGAAATGTCTGTGTGACGTTTTGTGTCGTGTTTTGGTGCTGTGCCCTGTCCATAGGGTCTGCCAGGCTTCCCCACAGTTGCTGCCCTGCACAGTAATCAGATCCTCACCGTCAAGGTTTGTGGTTGGCACCCATGCGCTCCGTCAGAGCCTGCAATCAGCATAAGAGTGAGCAAGAACCGCTACATTGGCCAGCCGAGTCCTGCTGCACTCCCTTCGTCTGCCATAGCAGGCTTTGGGTTCCTGGGCCTCACCTACATCGGTGAGGTAGACACCGAAAAGGAGAATCTTGAGCATGTAAGACAGGAAGATGTTGGAGTCAAGCAAGGACAGTGAAGAGAGGCAGGCACAACTCTCTGGGACTGGGCTGTGCCTCAATGGTTCAGTGTGCATGCACGGCAAAGCTCCATGATATTTTCCAGTCAAGTAAATAATTCTAAGTACTCTGGACTCCGGCATCGATGAAACGGCAGTCGCGTTCATGCCACATTATGCTGGTTGACAAGTCTGATGGACACTGAACTGGCACTTTGTCCGTGGGCTTTCTGCTCGGAATGCAGAGTGCAGGTGACTCCAGCTTACCTGCCCCTGTAGTATCCTACATGAGAAAGGTGGAACACCTGGGCAAAATGATGGGACACGAAAAAAATCCATTTCTAACTAAAAATCTGGTCTCACCGTCCTGTTTCAGGGTTATATTTCTTTCACAAAAAGCCAGAGGGTCTGTTATGAGACACAAGTGCCAGTTCTGCTTTATTTACTGGTCATTATAAGTCTAATGTGTATATCTTTATTTCTTTCTTGGGGCCTTCTGATGTCTATTCTTCAACTCTCTCATCTCTGAACTTCAACCTTTGACCTCACCTGACTGATCAGATGGTGTTTCCTAAAATCAATCATGGGTTTCTCTCTGCTGATCAGCAGCTCATTAAACGCCGCCTGATTAAGGTAGTGCTTATTCTTGCTCAAGTCTGATTTCTTCTTTGCATTCAGTTGTTACTCTAAATACTGCTGCTTTGCCATTTACCTCTCATGGGTGGGAGTGGCGTGGGGGGAAATTTATTTAGAAATATTCTAAAAGAAACTTATGGTTAGTGAGCTGCATTTGTTTGAAATGTAGGTGAAAGTACCAAAATAAAAGGCACAGAGTGCCTAATTTTTTCTTAATTAAGAAAAAGACAGCTTAAGTTATAACCAGTAGTAGACCCAGTTTCTAAAGTCTATAGCTTGGGTAATGTATAAACTATTATATAGCATGACAATAGCCTTGTATGCTTAATTTTATAGGCTATGAAAAAGAAAACACATTGACCAACTTCAAATGCAGCCCTTTTATTAAACAAGGTGATATAACTGATGCAGCATTGTCGTGGATAAAGTTATGCAAAGGTTTTATGCCAGCGTGGAATAGAGTGGAAACAGACACACCGTTCCCAAGAGCTGAGAGCAGTGCTGGTTCCTGAGCTGCTGTGATTTTAACAGCCGCACTTAGCTCACCCAGCATGAATATTTATTTGATCCCTGCTGGCAGGCAAATTGCCTACATGCTTCATGTTTCTGGTTGCTCTGGTTCTTTCATAGTGTAAATGTGAATTAGATAATGCGAATTCAAAGTGTGGAAAAGAAGACCTGAGTCTTTATCTTCTGTGGTTATGGTTGATCTGTCCCCATCTCCATTGTAGGGTGACCAAGGACAAGCTGGGCCACCAGGCCCGCCAGGCCCTCCAGGCCCAAGAGGGCCTCCTGGGGACACAGGCAAAGATGGCCCCCGTGGAATGTCAGGAGAGCCCGTGAGTTGTTTTTCAGATCACTTGTTCCAACAGGTTTGGTTTTGTTGGAAGGGCTGAGAATTGGGATGGAGTGGAGTTGGGAGGGGCCGTAGTATAAGGGGGTCCGGAGTGTGGAGTGCGTTGACAGAAGAGGGATGCTAGGGAAGTCCCCAAACAGAGAGGACCCTGCCAGCAGGATTCTGCTTTACCACTCAGTCCATGGGGACCCCATGGGATCCATGAAGACCTGGGGACCCCAACGAAGCTGGTTTTCAAGCAAGCCTTGATTGGACAAGGCTGATGTTACTGAGTCCTGATTCCACAGAGTTCATCAGTGCCTGCGGTTTGAATGGGAGACCAGCTTGAAAACCCTGGTGGAGGATTAATCACATTTTCTAAAAGATCAATAGCAGAGATGATAAAGTCCCATACGATTTATGGAGAGTAAAGAATTAAAATCTTTCTAATATTTAATCCTTTGTTAATATCTTGACCAGAAAGAATTGCCAATAAAACAGTAAAATTAATGGTTAAAACATCAAAGTAATATGGAGACATCAAAGTAATATTTATCCACAATGTAAAACATCGAAGTAATATTTATCCACAATGTAAAAATTTTTTAAATAAAGATGACCAAAACCAAAAAGTAAAAATCAGCATAGTCATTGTTTTGGTATATTTTATTTTTATATTCATATATTATGTATTTTTTCAAAGAATGGTTCTGTTTGTAAGAATATAAGGTGCTTTAAAACTTTTCTCAGACAACCTTCTATAAACCCCATTTCCCTTTCTGAAAGCTGTTGTTAATTTGTCATATGAAATGAGGAATTAATTTGCAACATATGATATGGGACTGCTTTAACTGAATCATCAAAGAGAGTGGTTTCATCCAAAATTGTAGAATGTTCCCCTTTTCTTGGGTGGATATCTCAAAAGATAGAAGAAGCTGTGGCTTTAGGGATATTTAAAGCTCTCCAGTTGATTGTTGGTCTCCAACAAAGGTACGGTGAGTGTCTCTCGGAAGAAGGGCAGTTAAAGCCATGTCGATGGTGTGGAATCAGTCAGATCTTTGGGTATTGCTACTCCACAGGAAATTTGAAGTATAAGTTACTTTCAAAAAACAAGATAAAGTTGGGGTATGGCAAATTATAAACCACCCAAACATGAGGTCATCCTTTAAGCAAGTGTAGTTTACTCACTGAGGTGAGAAATGGAGCTTTTTATACAAAGGTATGAACATTTTTTAAATTCCACAAATATAATTTGAGCTGGATTTAAAGTCTCAAGAGTTAATTTTATATACTATCATAACCACTGAAAAAATATTTTATAAAAATCTTTTATAAACTAAGAAGTACTTATTTTTAAAGTCCAACATCTATCTATATATAGGCATTAAAAGCATGTTTTTCAAAAAAATACCTGTAACCAATGACTGCTGTTATAATAATATAATAAAACACGATAAGGAATTCTGTATGAATCTGAGTATTTGAAAGTTATGATAGTGGTATAATATGGCAGAAAATTTTATTTTAATATATGCTGTCCATTTTAATTAATCATGTTACTTCAGCCATCGTTAATCCAGGATAATTAAAATTCAAAATCAATCTCTGCTCCTTTTCTTATTTAATTCCCGCACTAAGAGTAATTGTCTGTCTCTTGAGCACGTACACGTGCATATACCCATGTATACATGTGAGAGTTCTGAATTCGCAGAAAGAGAACTGTGCCATCATCTTATGTCATCATGAACAAGACATAATAATAAATGAGATATTACTGTAATTACAATTAAATATTTTCTAGGACCATTTCATGACATAATGTAATTTTATTTAGAATATATTCTTGGTATAATCTTAAATCTCTACTATAATCTAGGCTCATTTTATTAAATCCTGAAATGTTTATAAAATGCATTTGAAGAAAGAATATTGGCCTTTTTTATTGCATTGTGTTTGCATTTCTCTATTTAGCTTGAAAAGTGTATTTGACATTCATGCACCCCCGATGGGTATTGTGAACAAGAAAAAGAATATCGAAATTGTTTTTTAATGTTTATAGCACTAATAAAATTATCACTATTCTTTTTTAAGGGTGAACCAGGGAATCCAGGAAAACAAGGCTCAATGGCAAGTATCTCAATTTATCCTTTACTTTGAATTCTATAAATTGTCATAAAATTGTTATAATAAATAATGGAAGTCAAAGTTACCTTAACACTGTTGTCAAGATTCTGTGTAACAAATCTGTCACATGACCTATGGCAAAAAGAGTGAAAATTAGTAAAAGTTTAAAAGTAATATGGCCCGTTATATGGCGAAGGTCACAAGACAACACATCTGTGGAACCGACAGGAAAAAAGAGAGGGAGCTTCTGGGTGGGGGGAGTGACAGAGACACGGGAAGGGCAAAGGAGAGAGTTTGCTTTAAGCAGGTCTGCTGTAAAGGAAATTAAATTCAGGGATATGCCTAATAGCATAAATAAAATGAGTTTGGAAAAGATTGGTGTAACTAACTGTGAATTAGTATAGTAAACCTTCCACAGTAATTCAAGGAGTTTTTGGGCGAAGGGCTTCACCCAGAAACAGTCGTGCCTTCTTGATCTCCATCATTAAAAAAGATCATGCGAAGGTTCCGCACGGACTCACCCGCAGATGCGCAGACTCCGTTCCTCACGACTGTTTATCCTTTGCCAGTGAGAGGAGTTGGGGCAGCTGATTGAGCCCCGAAGAGTGGAACCCTTCAATGCCCCTCTCCCTGTGTCTCTTGCTGCCACCGGAGACTTCTTTCTGACCTATTTTATGACATAAACAGTATTGGGGAACAGCGGGTGACCATCTAATAGCCCAAATGCTGTGAGATGGCAGTGTCTCACTGTGTTGTCCTGGAGGCAGTGATCACAATAAGCTTGACCAGGCCCGTTCTACAGAATGTGTGACATGCAGCCTGCAGGTGTATGTTCAGGGTATAAAATTTATTTGTAAAAAATAATTAGCTAAGGTCTAGTAAAACTGATGCACAG
Organism: Glossophaga mutica; assembly: GCA_039655065.1. Classification (NCBI taxonomy): domain Eukaryota; kingdom Metazoa; phylum Chordata; class Mammalia; order Chiroptera; family Phyllostomidae; genus Glossophaga; species Glossophaga mutica. The sequence goes on along the minus strand of CM077303.1, from coordinate 146,182,643 downwards.
AAATGGGGTGGTTGGTCCATACTGAAAACAAATGTGTGATTGGGTTAAAGGTCAAAGTCTTATCCCTGCACTGGAGGCCTGCAGTAGCCCTCCTGGGAAGAACTCGCCAAACCGCAGGCAGACCTGGAGTGTAGCTGACTCCGAAACATCACTGGCGAAAGGAGAGCACGCTGGGGCTGCATCTGACCCTTCGCCTGGAAAGTCTCTGTTCCTCACCTATAATATCAAGATAGGGACTTGATACAGATAGGGTGGGAGGGGGAGATACGATATTGGATTCTTTATGATGAAACAAAAGACCTTATATAAACAAAACATTTGTCGCCTGTGGGAACTTTGTGTGCAAGAGCAGCGTTAGATGTCAGGGTTACAGGGTCGAGGGAGGTGAAGGATTCTTGGAAAACTACAATATAAATTTTGGAAGTGCTTTAGGCAACTGAATGCACCTGTGATTTCTATCCTGGATAATGGTCAGAATCCCTCCTGGGCATTCTCACACTGACAGCTCCTTGGGACTCTTCGGAGACCTCCTTTGTCCCCAGGTGTGCACGTCCCACCGGGACTGTCGTCGGTACTGTGGCTTCGACCCACCATGCAGTGCGGTGTCCTCATACACAAAGTTCTAAACTAAAAGTGGATTTTTAAATTACAGCCTTATCTTCCTTAAATTCATATATTCTCTCCAGAATGTACTATGCAAATAGCAATTTAACCCCATTTCCCTACAATTCCTAGCTTACTATCATTAAACATAAATGTTGTGCCTGGCCTTAGCTGTTATCATCTTCATGTGCTTCACTTTCTCATTTCTTACAGCAACTTTTGAGGTGAAGATAATCCTGGGTATTTTCTATAAACTTTTTCTTGTCTTTAAACTTTTCAGATTTAGTTTATATTCTCATTTTTTTAAATGCAGCTAAGAAATGTAATTAAATCACAAATGTTCAAAGGCTATGTGCAATGTAATGCTCTTCCGATGTACACTGTACTGATTTTCAAGATGTAAAATACTTTGTAAAAGAAAACTTCTATACTATATATAAGGGAAAGTAGACAAATCTTAAGTCTATATCTCAGGGAATTTTCATGGGTCAAAGAATAGAATATTACCATATCCAGGAAACCCCCTTCACCCTCAGATCACCACCCTCTTTTCCCCAAGTTCACCACTATTCTGACTTGTATCCCCATACATTGATTTTGCCTGCATTTGAATTGTACATTAATAGAATCAACAGTACACTTTTGTGCCTGGCTTCTTTCGTTCAATGTTGTATTTGTGAGATCATCCACTTCTGTTCTAATAGCCTTCACAGCTGGTCAAGAAAAATAGGAGGAAGAAACCTTACTTCCTTGAATACCCTGTTAAAGCTACATCACTCAAAGAGTGGTAAATGAATGGTCTGTCTGACCTTGGGCAAGTCACTTAACCTCTCAATTTCTCATCCGTAAAGAAAAGATAATAATATGGTCTCTGCCTCCCTTTTAAGGTTGCCCAGGACAAATGCAATAAATTAAGAGAAAGCACTTTAAAATGTATAATGAAGAAGTATATGAGTATGTTACTATTATTATCACTCAGTTGTTTCCTCTAGAGTAAATTACAGGTGAGCATGGATTTATATAACAGATGCATTCCTGTAAAGTTCTGTGTGAATCATATTTTCATAAACCAGCATACCTTAAATGTGCTGAGGAATTTTGCTACTTAAAACAATTCTATTCAGAGTCTTTTTGTAAAGCAATATAATCTTAAATCTTCCCAGCAAGCTGAAATTTTTTATCTTAAATTTGCTTAAGGTGAAATATTCCTATGATTTGAAAAATCTTATCATTTTTTAAAACTACTATTTATGTTTGTTAAGTTAAATAGCACCTGTATATGTTAACCAATCACAAAGAAAGGAGAGGGACACTGGAAATATAATAGCAGTTTTCATAAGGAGAAAAATTTCCTTAGAAAGCTTTTCTTTTAAATCAGGGGTGTGTGTGCGTGTGTGTGTGTGTGTGCGTGCGTGCACTCGCGCACGCACGCATTGACTTAAAGTCTGGTAGGCAGAAAAGTACATTGCACCCATAGTTCTGGCCTCAAAAGTACTTCGTAGTGTATGACTAGAATCTGGGATCCTTTTTACTGGCCTATAACACGTGGACAAATTCCCATTTTATGCATCTCACTGGGTTACAGTGAGAAGGAAGTAAAATAATAACAATAGGAAATGCTTTATGAACTACAAAGAGTTCCATAAATGAGAAGCATTGGAGGTTAGAGCAAAAGTCCAGTGGTTCAGCTCGGCATCCAGACCAGCTCTAGGAATCTCGAGGGCGGGAAGAGCATGGTTATAGACATCACTGAAGTCACAGATCCTGCGATGACAGAGCAGCTTGCTCCTTTTGTCCTGGTGTGTTGTCACCGTGTGTCTGGCCTTCTCCTACGTGTCGTCATTTTACATTACCAACTTCTCATGATGCTCCCGTTCATCCATTTGCTAAACTAAGGGAAGATAATGAGTACCACTGTTCTCATGTTTTCCGCAAGAGCCGCTGCATCTCTTGGATTCTGGTGTGCAGGAGCATTTGCTTAAGTGAGAGTCTTGAGAAGCACTGGAGAATTCTTAAAAATTTAAAATGTCCCTGATGATGAAATGAAAAAGCTAGGAGCAATCTAAAATTAGATCTAACAAAACTGTTTATGAGTGTGTCAGGTGGGGAGTTTGTTTTCCTAATCCAGGATATATACTTTATATTACAAAAATAATCATCTGAAGATTAACAGCTTCTCTGATACGATAAAGGAGACCTGCTTCTCAGGCAGCTCCACATTTGTTTAATCCTGCTGTGCATCTATTCTGTAAACATGACCTTCAGGTTTTCCAAGAAGTTCAGGATGAGATTTTAAAAGACAGACCCTTGAGCTGAAATAAATTGGGCTCCATCTAAATAAAGAGAACAGCTCCAGCTCAGAAGGCTGAACCCAGCCTCAAAGCCAGGACTGACCCGAATTGGAGATGCTAAAGTTCTGGACCCTAGCATGAGTGAACTTTATTTTCAGATCTCTAGAAATTTAAATGCTTGTTAAAATCGTATTTTTGAAGGTATGTTCTTTTTGATATTTTCACTTTTTTTTCACAGATGTAGTGGAAGTTCTCAAAAACATAAGAGGTAGATGGTGTGCACACACACATACCAACCAATCCGGTTTTCCTGGAAATCATTTTTCGATCCTACGTGTCTATATCCAAGGTTTCATAGACCGAGCTACTTTCTTTTCTCTGAAACTCTTTCTTCATTCTTCTCTCTTACCCCAAATATATACAAACTCCATATCATATCCATTCATCTCTTTCTGAATGATTAAAGTACTTAAAATGTCATTCATGGGCCCTGAGGGTGTCTGAGAATTCAGAACCCAGGAAAATATTGCTGTTATTATTCCTTAAAGTGAAATTTGGACTGTATCAAAGGGGTTACACATATTTTCAATTTATTTTAATTTTTCCTGCAATCACATTTAATACATTTGGGTCAAGTGAATATAAATAATGCTTTTTAGCTAGTTAATAACATAAGCATAAATAATTGCTTCTACTTCATTGAAAATAAAATTGAAACAACCAATGTGTGAAGATTTACTCTAAATATATTCAGTTATAATGCTTTGCTGTCCCACAGATCTGATAAGGTGCGTCATTTCACTTCGCTGTGTTTGCTCTGCCAGCTACCTTTATCAGCAGGATGGCAGAGCTTGGAGGCAGCTGCAGGCTTCTCTTCCTGTTAATCTGGCAAAGGAAGCAAAACCTCAAACCTTCAAATCACAAATTGCAAAAGGGACCAAAATCATCTCAGCATATTCATAATTAGACTACATGTTCACAATGAAATCTCGTTTGGTAAAACCGTGTGTGCTTTGGTTGTGCGCACTGCCTGCTGGGAGGACTTAGCAACTGCTCTAATGCTTTGTTGTCCTCATTTCATCTGCTTGTCCATGAAGTACATGCAAATGGCACACCAACAGACCCCATCCCAACCCCTTGGTGCCTTTGTCGAAGTCTGTAATGCTCCGTTTTCTAAATGGACGGAGAGAAGGTAGACAAGTAATGCCTTCTCCTTCTGGTTCTATCCCACTGCCCCATCCAGTCACCCAGCTTAAGGGAACCCACTCCGTGTGGATTCCTGTGTGCCTGGACTGCTGTAACGGTGTCCAAAGGTCACTTTAGCATGGTATGAGATGGAACAATTGACTAGGCTTTAAAGCTGGCATAGTCTCCTAGAAACAACGTCAACTTTTGGAGGAATATTTTTAGTGGTAGTTTAAGAACGCAATCAAGAAACATAAGTATGAAAATATAGTCTAAAAGGCTGAAGAGATAACTGTCTGTATTCTTCTCATGCTCGTTTTGTTTTTCTTAACAACTCCAGAGTGTGAATCAGCGCTATATTTATCTTGCACTGTTCCTGTGAATGGTCTAAAAGCTTTATCCTAATGGGCGAATTAACATATCTAGGCCTTAGATTCCTCATCTATAAAAGTGGTGAGACTAAATGGTGTCTGAATCCACTTCCAGCTCTAAAGTCCTGCCATCCTACTATGTTTTCTTACGAGGCCACAGGCACACATCACATAGTCATTCATCATGTTGTGTGTGCATACCTCCAGCACTCTGAAATGTTTGGGCACAGTGAACAACAGTCATGTATCAAGTTTTAGTGGAAGAAAGCCTTAAAAATTATCTCCTTCAAACCTATAATCAACTTCTCCAGTTATCATTTATTTTAATGTTAGAATTCAACCTACTGTAGCTAAACTGATGCAAAATATGTCACACTTGTATGAGCGTGTTAATGAAATTATGACTAATCTCTTTTACCAAATTTTCATATCTTATCATTAGATGAAGAAGAAACTTCAAAATAAAGGTTGGTCCATTTAAGACCTGTGCCTTATTACATCTGCAGATTAAAGGCAAATGTACAAATTTTAGGGTAAGCATGTAAATAGAAACCTTTCTACAGTATGTGTAAATACCAAACAGATATAAACCAAACCAATAAACTATTAAATAAGTATGTTCTATCCTTTGACCTTCACAATATGTCCTCAAAATGACTTGAGAAGTTCGAATGCAGAGTTGTTGACCTCCTTGGAGATCCAAGCCAAGGCGTGATGGGTTTCTGAATGAGGAAAGCTAGAACTCAGGCCCACCTCCTGGCCCTGGACTGCTTGCTGCCTTTCTATCCCACACCTCCCTCCATCCCTTAATTTGATGAGACTCAAGATCTCACATGTAGACATTCTGGGGTGCACACAGGAGCAAACTCCAGCCACACACCTCTTTGCCCCTTCCTCCAGTTTATTATTGTGGGCACCAGCGGCGTGGTTCACCTCCAGAAAAACAGACCTGAGAAAGAGGCAACTCACAGTCTTTGAAGTGAACTCCTGTTGCTGGGGTGGAGAATTCCAGGGTTCTTAGCACCCAAAGCCCAGTCTAAGGTCAGGAGGTCAGCTACCACATGAGGAGGAGTGAGCCAGAAAAGAGCTCTCTAAAGTATGGGCCCCAAAGCAAGAGTCCTTTTGCCCAGGGCTAAAGACAGTACAGAGACTATGTGTCTGAATGGAGTTAAAAAAAAAAAAAAAAAAAAAAAAAGCCTTCTGCTTTAGTTACCTCCTTTGAGAAAACTTCGAACACACTCACTTACTCACACACAGTCACAATCCCCACACTAAGTTAGAAGCTGTCTTCTTTTCTCCTCCACAGCATTTATCACATCATATAATAATTGTGCTTGGTACTTTGCATATTCAGTAAACTGAATGGTTGGATGATATGAATCAATGAATTAATAAATCAGGTACTGATACAAAGGGATCAAATTTATATTTTTCTTCCAAGCAATGTTATTGCACATCAAGAGTAAGATTAAACAGGATAAATCCAACAGAATTACTACAAAACTACTATTTCTGCAACTTCTTATATTCATTCATGCGTTACAGATTATTTGGGGTACATGTATGCTCAGAGATATGCATGGTGTAATGAAAAGACAGATTGGCATGAGGACAGTGATATTTGAGTCAATTTTCAGTCACACAGTGTGGCTATTTTTAAAGTAGAGTGTGAAAGACATAGAAGAAATCTTAGGAGTGATCTAGTTCATCACTTTACAGGTAAAGAAACAGCATCACAGTGAAGAAATGACTTGACCACAGTCACAGAGCAGTCAGGGGCAGAGCGAGGCAGAGTGCAGTCCACCTGGCTGCAGCCTTGCGTGTTTTACACCCCAGATCTGCCAGATCTGCACTTTCCAATACAGCAGCCACTAGCCACATGTAGCTGTTTACATTTAAATTGATTCAAAGTAAATAAAATTCAAAATCCACTTCCTAACAATTGCACTAGCCACATTTCAAGTGTTCAGTAGTCACATGTGGTTACTGGTTACCATCTGGATGGAGTAAGACAGACCATTTTCATGATTCCAGAAAGTTCTGCTATACAGTGCTGGTCTAGATAGAAAACAGACCTGAGTGTGTATTATACTGTTAAGTCTAAGTTCTTCTTCTGCTGATCTTGGGATATTTAAATTTTAGTAGCTGGTGTTTCTCAGCATTGTTGATTTAAAATAGGCAAGCACTTCCACATAACCGAATAGAAACATTTTTTTACTGAGTGTAGTGTAGGGTGATAGGCCTCTGTGAACCATAAATTCGTGTCCTTTATGGTGCACTAGGGAAGTACGCTTAGTCACAGAGGGCAGAGGAAGCCTGTTAATTTGTCTCTCTTTCCGGGTCATTTCCATTTTGGGTTTAGCAACAAGAAACAATTTATTGAATATTTAGAAAGGATGGAGTAAGCTATTTTCAGCCCAGAACATCCGGTGAGAGGTGATACAGTCTCTGTTTTGGGACCTAATCAGAACATAGATTTTTAAATACCTAGATCTGTCTTTAATCTGCTGGTCGTAGTAATCTGCTGCTTAGTATTTAGACTTGGGTCCTGGTTTTGTCGAGTGTTGAGAAAAGTGTGTTACTTCTTTAATTTCCTGAGCTTTAAGAGACCTCCCTTACAGAGGGCAGAGCTTCATGATTTTGAAAAACACCAATAAATGAGTTCTCCTGGTTTAATATTTCCCCCCAAAAGTCAGCAGTAGAGAAGTCAGAAATCATTTATTTTAAAAAATAGTTACTCCATTAAAAACTTTTGTCATCAAAGATTTACGAATGAGAGTGATGACCTGCCGTCTTACTGATGGGATGTATGTGAGACCTGTGTTAGAGGAACTTCTTCAAGTAATAGGGATTATATGGTGATGTCCTCCCAACAAAACTCCCAGGTGCTAAAATAGAAACAACTGCCTCAAAACTGGAACTCTTTCCAGCGATATAAGTGTGATAGTTTGAGCAGTAAAATAATGGAGGCAATCTGGTAAGTGAAATTTAATAATTTTTCTATTCATTAATTCACTGTTTGGGTTTAGTCAATAATTATTTATTTGCTAGGCACTGACCTAGGTGCTGAGGAGATAAAATATATGGCCTAAAGAATTTGCTGCCTAGTCAAGTACATTTTATAAATATGTAAATACATTAAAATACAGCCAGTAAAAGTGCGCTACAGAAACACAGGACAACACAGGACAAGCTCTGTCTGGGTGCATTGGAGAAGGCTCACAAAGGAAGTAAGCTACGGCTGCTGAGCCTAGAATGATTAAGAACTCCACGTGAAGACTAATAGGGAGACTGCTTGGGAAAATATAAATGATTAAGTGTGACGGAAGACAGAGTCCATGAAAGACTCAAAACGAGATGGGGCTCTCCCATCCCAGCACCGTCCTGCTCTTTTATTGTTTATGCTAGGTTTCTTCCTACCCAGTTCGACTAAATCACTGACTTTCACAACCGAAAACATTTCAGCACACTCTCTCATATTCTAAACATTTCCCAGTAGTTTCTGATTTGGCACTTCCACACACTTAAACTATGAAATCTGAATCTTGTAAAACATCACTTGAATTGTACTCCAGACATACATATAAAAGTGGCTAGAGTTTATGTTTCTCGACCTTCCCTCATCAATCATTCAAGTAGAACATGGAATTTTATATAAGTACATCTTTAAGTGAATCCTTCTTAAGACAAATTTCCATTATTTATTTCAAATGTCCTCCTACTCTTTATAAACTAAGTTTATAGATTCTCTGATCTTGTGATGCATTTGACCCGGTTCATATCTTGCAAAAAGTTATAATTGAAGTCTGTTGCACCAAACAGTTGACAAAGTCTGATGCTAGTATTATATGACTCCGTAAGCTAGATTATGAGTGTTATCGTTTTTCCCTGTGGAACCAGACTTTTAAAAGAATTTTCTTTATTTTATTAAATCATGGAAAAATTCTTAACTCTAAAAAGAAATAATTTTAAATGGCTTAAAGTTTGGGGCTTTTATCCTCCCCTTCTCAGACAGACGCAAGTCTTTTTGCTCTCTGTGTTTTTTATTACAGAAGCTGGTTGTATATTCTTGTATCTAGAAATGACCAGCAGCTTTCAGAGCTTCAGATTTTACTGTTAGCCATCAGGGACAGAACAGGAACTGTGTCCGCCCCCTGCTCACACAGAACATCATTTCCTAATAGCAAGCAACCCGAACTTGCCTTCAAACACCTCCCGAGAGGCATCCTACAGCACATCATTTAGAAACTCCGCATCCTGTTTAAGTAATTAATACCTCAATCAAATTTGTGCTAACTTTGCTTGTGTCAGAAACATTTATTAATTTTTTCCATTCCATGATCTATCAAGCAAAAGGTTTTTTTAATTAAGATTTTTCCCCCATTTTTATGAACCAGAAAGTGCAGCAAAATTATAATGGTTATAGAAACATGCATTTCTTAACTGCCTGCTTTGAAGATGAACTTGGGCTGATAATTCTACTTACTGTTTGCATGACGGCTTTCTGAAGTGCATCGGAGACCTTGGACTTACATCCCCATCCACAACACTCTGAGTGTTGATGTGATCGTGTAACTAGGATGATTTTAGTGTAGAGGCCGTGAACTGAATTCCTCCACTCACTCTTACACTTAGAGGTGATCTAGGGGCTATTAGGGTAGGCCCAGAGTGTTAAAATGACTCTGGGGAACACAAGGGTAAGAAACCTTGTCATTCCTATCTTGAGACAATACTGTCTAAGGTATAAGAAAAAAAACTTGATTTACTTTATGTATTCACTTTATAAGTTTTATGACATTCAAAGGAAACACCATTGTGCTTATAAGCACCTACAAGGCCATACAAATGTGATCTCCCCTCCCTATCCCCTCCCCCATGTTCTCCTTCCACCTGTAGCCTCCTTGGTGTTTTTGAACACACTTAGCAGGTGCCCACCTCTTGGCCTTTGTTCTTGCTGTTCCCTTGCCTGGGAGATTCTCCACCTTCTATATGCCTGGCTTTCTGCCGGACCTCTTTCAGTGCTCTACCCAGGAGTCACTTTAACACTGGAGCCTTCCCTGATTCCTCAGCTTAAATCCTTCCACCTCTCCGTCTCCCGGTTCTGAGCTTCCTATTGATTCAGCACTTACTGCCCCGCACAACTTTGTATTTTAGTTGTTTATCGTTTACGGTCTTTATTTACTAGAATATGAAGTCCAGGAGGCCATGCATTTTTATTTCGCTTGTTCACTGCTGTATCCCCGGTGCCTAGAACATTGCCTGATACTTAGTGGGTATTCAAAAACTGTTACATAGATAAATTAATGAATGAACTCAAAAGGATTCACTGAACAATTACTATGTCCTGGCTACTGTGCATAATAAAAGACATTTAAAGTAAAGAAAGAAGTAATCACCCAAATGCAATACTGTTGGTAAATTCTATAAAAGAAGTACTGCCATGGGGCGCTGTGAAGACAAAAAGAAGGGAGCCTCACCCCAAGGGTGGGGACACTGAGCTCTGAATTACTGAATGGGTGGAAGACAGAGGACCAGCCACGCACAAAGACCATTGTAGAACCCAGCAGCCAGAGGTGCAGATAGGAAAGCGTGACTTATATGGTGAACTGCAACTATTGCAAAAGCTTGGACTTTTCTCAAAAGCTATGGACAGACAAACTGAAGGATTTTTTCAGCAGAGAAAAAGTATGAATCCATTAACATTTTAGAAAGCTCACTCAGGCAGCACTGTGCAGAAAGAATTGAAGGAGACTAAAAGCAGAGTGGCCCTTGGGTGGATGTCACATTAGCTAGGTGACAGAGCAGAGGGTTTGAAAAAGAACATAGCAGCGCCCCTCAAGATATAGTCTTGATTTGGAGCACAAGGAGGAAAGGATTGCCTTCAGGCCTGAATAACACACTTTTGGTAAAGACAATCCCTAAACGGGACGAACATACTTCTTTAACTTACTTGCTCACCATATTCTACCTAATATTTTACATAATCTTTAGAAATGGAATCTAGCCAGGGTGCAGGTAAACAGGAAAGAAAATCTAGGGTACTGTGTAAATTTACTGCTTGTTTATAAGTTTTAACTTGACTTTGCGTACTCCATGGTCTTTTCTGAAAGACAATGAAAACCTTTGTGTGAAAGTCCATCTGCAGGCAAGTGAATTTTTCAGTGGCTCATTTGTTTTTATCTTTTGAATAAAGTTATGTCCATTATGCAGCATTTTTAAATGAAAAAAAAGTTTATACATTTTACAACACCCAGAACCTATATTGGAAATGAGTATATTTTAAGGTTCAAATTGTATTTTAACACTTCTGGAGTTAAAGAAATATAGTTTAATATGTTGAGATTCTGAATGTTACACCGTTTTTAATATTGAGACATATACAAATAAATTATTTTGAAAAATAAAAGAGGCCGGATTATTCTCATTTTAATCAGTTGGATACAAAGTATATCCAAGTATAAAGCTGCCCACCAAAGAAATGTCTAAGAAAGAAACAATTCATCGATTAATAAAAATGGACTGAAAAGATTGATTCTTTGGCTTGAAAAACTATTTGATCCAAACTTATTGTCATGGGGATAACAATAATGTAATTATTTTAGAAATCTTAGAACACTAGGAAAATTGACTTTAATTTTAGGCACAATAAGAAGCATTAGTTTGACCAGCAAATAATGAACTTAGGACATTTTCCTCCAACTCATTATTCATAATGACTTTTGAAGCAAGATGAAAATATAAATAGGAAGAAAGATTAGATAAGTTAATGAGTGGTTCTATGACATTTGCCCATTATTTTATGTATTTATATTTGTACTAGAAACCACAAAATAATAAAATGTAGACAACTTAATTAACTGGTAGCAACATACCGTCACTTCAAAATCAATTTTTGAGCAGTGAAGCCTTCGTTTATAAGCTTAAATTTCATGCCCACAATGTCACAGAAATATAATGGGATTTGTTAATCTAAGGATATTCAAAGCACATACATAAAACCAACATCTTGATCAATAAAATAATTAATGGCGTGTGTGTGTGTGTGTGTGTACTTGTATTTATACTTACTGTAATGTAGGTGTCCTTTGTTCAACTCTGCTTTACACCCAGTGTCCTTTTAGAAAGGGCTGACACTATCCTTGGCTTACTACCATTTTTCCTGCCAATGAGATGAAAGGAGAATATGCACATTTTTGGTAGCTGAGAATATATCCTTGGCAACATAGTTATGAATAATTCTCAAGACATGTACTCACAATTCAAAATTAATGTTATACTTAAAAACTGTTTGCATTTTTAGAGTTTAACAAAAATAGAGTAGTTTCCTAACAGCGAAGAACAACATATTTACTTTCTTTATAGCAATCCTTTGACTTTCATTAAATATTGTGCTAAAATATACAATTGATGTAATTTTATGGACTTCAGAGTTATGAGTAATCTTTCTAAATGTCTGATCTAATGTGATCATGCAACAGAGACCAAATTAGAAAATACCAGATATGTTTGTCTCTAGTTAAAATATTTGATTTAAAAATTGCTCTTATTTTTATATGAAGTATCCCCTTCCAGGGCTACACATCGATGTAATGAAATATTCAATTTCGGTAAACAATATTTTTTCAAGTGGCAAAGTTAGGTTTATAATGGGAAACAAACCTTTTTGAGTGGAACATATACATTCTCAGTCTAAACATTGAATTAATGTGCTTTTTGTTATATGATTTTCTTTCTAACATCAACATTTTAAGAAGTAAAATACTCTGGAGACACTTGGGAAAATGGAATCATAGACAGTGATAAAATCCAAGTCTTTCCTTTACTCTCAGATCTGTAACTACAACATTCAGATTCTGACTTTACTCAGCATTAACATTCATTTCCCGAACAATTTATCCGAGTGAGGAAATGATCAAACATGTTTCTGTGCTCAGAGGAAGGAAGCAGTGGAAAGCAGGGGGCTCTGATATGGATGCAGGGATAACTGATTTGCTCAAATCCCCACGGGCGGAGAAGCGAGGATGCTGCCTGGACAGATGCCTTCGCCCTGCACAGGAGGAGAGTCTTATCTGCCTCTGACAGAGCAAGCAGGCCGATGAGTTTGAGTTGGTGAGAGACGTGATGTTGAGGAATTTACACCTGACAGCCTCTGTTTTTTCCATAACATCTAGCCAGGGAGGGTTTTAAATAGGAGGAGTGAGATGAGGGAGAGGTTGTCTGACCACACAGATACATCAGACAACCAGCTCGTTAACGAGTTGGTTGGTTGAATAAATATAAAAAGAATATATAAGGGTGACGTCATGCATGTGTGTTCAATAATCTAAAGCTGGTTATATGAGGAAATTGTTAGTCTTCTTCTGAGGATTACAAAATAATGTACGAGAACAGATTTTTTCAGTGTCCCTAAGCATTGTGTACTTTTAATTAAAGAAAATTGTGTATGAACAGTTCTTTCTCTAATGACCACTCCACCGCTCATTTAATGTCTCCAACATGAACGTAAGATGCCGATTAACTGAAAAGTAACACATTGAAAATAGCTGGTATTAGTTATATGTAATGCAATGAAGAGCTTTTCGTATGAAGTGATAAGGTATCTATAACTTTGTTAAAATATGCTAAAATTGAAGGTATTTTTGGAAAAAATGGAAGAAAAATGCAGAATATTTTAATGTTAAAATAGACACGAATGGTCAGGTTATAGCCGTACCTCTTTGCGCTCTCTTCCACTGTTCTAAATAAAGCCGCCAGGATCCCAACCTGACTTCGTGGTTGAAAAACCGCTAAATCTCAGAACAGCCACATTTCCATTTTGTGTGTAAATATTGCCATTCATCTTCCTAGACATTATATTTCTTTGTCCCTCCCCCACCTCCCTCCCTAGTGTCACAGTCTATGCAACAGCTGGCGGCATTTTGTTCCTTCTATGCTACACTCAAGGTGCCACAGTGCACCTTGTCATCCCCTAGTTTGTAAACAAGTGTTAGTGCTGGTCGATTGGCCGCATTTCATAAGAGGAAGAATAGAATAACATGTTTATTTATAATACTATTCAATTATTTTCTTTGCAAATCTGCTTACTGAGGTTTTGAAGATGCGGAAATCATTTCATGTGACCAGTTACTGGGGAATTATGTTGTATTTTTTCTTTATTTAATCTATATTGTATTTTTTCCGTTACCATTTAGCCCCCTTATATTCCCATCCTCCCAGCAATCACCACACTGTTGTCCCTGTCCAAGGGAGGGGAGGGGGTGGAGGGGTTAAGCCAAAAAAAAGGGGAAAAGAACTCTCATTGTAGTTTAAATGCTTCTGGCAGCAACCCCTTGAGCTTTCTAAATGAGACTGATATGATAGATATGAAGGTATTTGAAGAAACAGAGGTGCTGGGATAACAAAGAATCTTTTTTAAGGAAAAAAGTCAGAATTTTACTGCATGTGCTTAATGTTCTTCAAATGAGAATAAGAGAGAAGAAAAGATCTCTTACGTACTTCCAAAGGAAATTTTTCATTTTTCTTGATGTACAAAACATAAGCATATTTCAACACAGCAAGAAGGACCTTATAGAATAGCACAGTTTTAATTGGTCATTTAAGTTTAAATGCTTATGTTAACTGAATTGATTTTTTCTTTTTAGGGTCCTATGGGGCCTCCAGGACAAAAGGTAGAGTATAAACCATGCTGTGAGAGTATTGATAATTGTGCTCCCATTGCCAAATGGCAAAGCACGAGGGGCGAATGGGATTAGCTGCTGTGAGCCGCGCCAAAGTGGTCTGGTTATGCAGTCTGCTTTACCAAAATACAGTCATATTATGTGAGCCATTAGATTTCTAATCAGTTTCATTATAGAAAATCCAATAAATCCAGAGCAGACTCTTTTTAAGCTGTCTGCCAAACTTGTAAGTTTTTGAATTTTTTAATTCAAATACTGATAAAATGTGACAAAAGTTAGAATGTGAAGGTTCATACAACATCGCAAATTAAACGCATGACATTGCTCAAATATCTGACTGTCACATAACCATAGAACTGACCAGAACAAAGGACTGACTTGTTGCTTGGTGACTGTATTCAAGCAGCCCACTGGTGTCTTCCTTCACTGAGGTAACCTGGAAAATGATTTCCTGATTATCATTGTTATGATACATGCTATATGTAGTCATCAGAATTGGCCATTATATTCTGATGGAGGCGAACTACAGTTTCTAAAATTACATCAATACTGCAGTAATAACTATATCGATAGCTAGTAGGTGGCGCTTTGCCAACAAAGTATTACTAAGTCCCCATTCCCCATCACACTCCCCACGCCGCAAGGGGGGAAAGAGGATATTTAACCTGCAGAAAACGAAAGAAAACAATTGTATTACAACAGGTGGAAAAGTGATTATCTTTATCTTTGGAATCCATCAAAGATAGAGACTTTTTATCCCTAAGCATTGGGCATGTGGCATCTGTTGAAACGTAATCCTACAAACCAAGTAAAAGCCAGTGAGTTGTGACATGGCTTGTGTGTAGGAGGGACACTTTGTCCTTTGCAATAATGTCTCTATTAAGCGTGGTGTGAAATTGTAAAGCCACCCTGATCCACACGCAACCAGGATAAAATTACTGCCTTGGGCTTCGGGAAGTGTTTTAATAGCCCACTCAATCTCACCCCAAGAGCACTAAGGAACTTGCCATCTCAATTTGTTTTGCATATAATGACTATATTTTTAATTGACTTATTTTTAGGGCAGCCAGTTTATAATTACTATATTTAAAATTTTTTCACTATTATTAAGAAATTTAGTACCATATATCTACTAAGAAAAAGCTGTTTTCTAGTGGTAGGGAAAGAATAAGCACATTTTTTTTTTTAATGGGCTCTCCTGAGCCTACACAGGAAGTGTATGAAGGGAAATGACATCACTGTTTGAAAACATTTGTTAATGTCCCTGTACTCAGCTCACTGTCAGAGATTTTCCTCAGGTGATAGTTAGCTTGCTTATTCCCAGTTCACTCCACCTGTGTCCAGCCACTGGTACTCACCGCAGTGTGCATGTGCACACCTGTCCGAGCACGTGTGCACACATGTGCACACTTAATATTTTTATGTACAGAAGTCGTGTTGTTCCTCATCAGTGTTTAACATTTGTAACATCTTTTCTAGTCTACTTTGCAAGACATATTCATACTAGTGTGGCTTAAATGTAGTCTCTGAAAGTCTGGGGGGAAGTGATGCAGATAACAAATTTGAGCTTACAACATGAGTCACTTATTGGACTAATTGTGGAACAAGTGGTAGTTATTTTAATTACCTTTTGTTTCATGGTATTTAAACTCATGAGATTCAAGAGTTGCTGCTACTGCTAAGCTTTTCCCAGATAGAATTAAGCCTATTTGTTTCCTAAAAGCACCCAAATTTAGAACCATGTGGCCTTGTGATAGATTGCAATATATGATGTCACTTTCTTGAAAATCTTACTGCAGTTACAGGGATATTTAGATGTGTGGTTAAATTTAACTCCATAGTTTCTGCGAACACTATCATATGTTTGAACACAGTAGATAAGGACTGAAAAACATAGCCTCCCAGATATTTCTTAGCAAGGTAAAGTTATGGCTGATATAACTAGCACAATGTAAATTTAGAATAGAAATATTTTGTAATTGTGATAGCAGTTTAATCTAATTATGTGTCTCCTTAGGGTTCTGTTGGAGCACATGGAATTCCAGGGATGAATGGGCAAAAGGTGAGTACTATAGACCATAGTATTTTTGATCATTTCGAGATGACTGAAATCACAAAATTATTCTAGTCTGTAATTAGTAATGTTCATGTGCTCATAAAAACTCTATAAATACTTTGGAAACATAAGAAAATTATTATAACAATGGTTGAATTAGTTAATTTTTAAAGATGTATTAAATAGAAACTCAGAAAAATTTTCATTTTATTCTGATAATTTATATAAAATATATAATTGTATCTTTTTCATAAATACATATGATAGAGGGAAATGCTATGTTTAACATAAATTATGATAAAATGCACTCTAGTTATTCTTATCATTATAAAAGCAACATGTATTATTTTTCATTAACAAATTATTCTTACTAGAAACCTATTGAAATCTGAATTCAGAAACAAGCTCTTTTTACTGGTAAGCAAAATTGGGAGTTAAATAGACTTGTCGAGCTCTGGTCCTACACTTTTATTGTACTGTTAATAATGAGGGGGAATAAAGTAAAATACACACACACAGCTCTCTGTAGACATCTGTGTACACATATGCTTTTATCCCTGCAACGTACTTACTAGCAGGAAAAACACCTAGCTTCACCCCACAGCCAGGTCCGTCATCCTGTCCCCCAGCAGTCCTGACTGGCTCGTCAATCTGGAACCTCTACAGAGACCAGGGAAGCCGTGGCTGCAGCTACTAAAGCCACTCGCTGGGCCAGTATGCTGGGAGCCAGAGCTGAGCTAGGGACTTTCCTGTCTCCCTCAGAGGTTTTGGACTGGCTCTGTGGACTCCTGGGATCCATCACCTTGTCTTCTCAGAAGATTTTAAATCCATGCACTCTGAATTAAATTCTGAAATCGTAAGGAACCCAATGCTTACGGACAGAATAAATCTCTTCATGACCTTCTGCAACTCATCTTTTCTTCTCTAATAATATGTAAACAATCACAGTTTAAAATCAACTAAAGAGCCCTGGCTGGTGTAGCTCAGTGGATTGAGGGCCAGCCTTCGAACCAAAGGGTTGCTGGTTCAATACCCAGTCAGGGCACATTTCTGGGTTACGGGCCAGGTCCCCAGTAGAGGGCACACGAGAGGCAACCACACACATTGATGTTTCTCTCCTTCTCTTTCTCCTTCCCTTCCTCTCTCTTTAGAAATAAATAAACTCTTTAAAAAGATAAAATAAAATAACAACAAAATCTACTAAAGAGACAGTGTGAATTTTGGTCAAGTCTTTGAATTCCCTGGCCTTGGTTTCCTCATATGCAAAAAACAAAAGAGAATAGCCAAACCTACTTAATAGGGTCAGTGTGAGGACTAAATGAGTGAACAGACAAGCAGTGATGTAACTATTAAACTTCTCCTTCATTTCGTTTGAGTGAAATTCTGGAAATTTAATTGACCTGTGGTTGAAAAGAGGCTCTCTGTTTCCAGAATTACTCAGTTACTAAGTGAAATCAATGCTCTCCACCAGGACTCACGGTATCTCGTAGTCCACCGACCCAACACCGCACGCTCAGCAGTTCAGCAGCGGTGGACTGCCTGCCCACGCCACAGCTCTGCTTTCCATTTAGGAAAAGGCATATCCATTTGTTTTGCAAGTCCTGGTAAAGAGAGAAGACTAGCTTTCCATTTAGAACACTGCGGATCAAGGAGGGAAACATCCGCAAAAATTCAGAAGTATGTTCATTTGAAGATGGATTTGAAAATTACGTAGCAATAATATTTGAAAAGGACAAAACATGGATATAGCATAAACATTGTTTCTAACATTGGTGAAAAGCAAAACTTATACTTAAGGTTAGTGTTTTCCTTCTTCTTTGTTTCTTTTTTCAACTTTGAGATAATCATGAAAATTTATAGAAACCTTTCACCTGAAACAAAACAACTTTAAAACTGTCATATACATGCTTATGAAGACTGCATATTCTTTAGTTTTGCAAAGGAAATATGCAATTTCCTTAGCAAGAGAAAGGAATGTGACATGTCCTTGTCCTAGTCACCAAGTTTAAATTATATTTCAGGGACATAGTTAATATTTGCAGTTTTATGTCTTGTTATACATCTTTGTGGCATTTTAAAGTGTTTTCTCTAAAACCTAGGCAAGCTAAATGATTTCACACTTATATGAAGGTATCAGCAAAATGTAATTTAAAATTGTTTTTCCTAGTCTATGGAACTTAAAACTTTGGGTGTGGGTTTCTGTTAATCCTAGTCATCATCTAATGTTTGTAATATTTGGTATGTCATCTTTAGGAAAATAAAGTGCAAGAAATGAGTCCCCTTCACTGAAACAGCAGGTCATTTAAATAGTAAAAACAAAGTTGGAAATTGAGTAATAGTTCTATACTTACAGCATATGAAATATGTCTTGGATCTCTAGAATTTGCTTCTCTAAAACACAGCTTACAGTGACATAAATTTTTTAAAAATGCACCTCAATGTCTTTAAACTATCTTGAGAAAACATTTTTTCCACATTACAATTTTACTTTTTCCAACTATATACTTTTAATGCTTAGAAAATAGTGTTGAGACAGTGGTTAAGGAAGGATATGATTTCTAAGCCATCAGTGTGGGGATTGCTGGGGGAGGGGGCTATAAGGGGACTAAATGATAATGCGAAAATATATAATAAAATTATATATTAAAAATTTTTTAAGTAAAGAAAAAATAAAGTAATAAAAAGTAAAGAAAGCTTCAGCATAAAAAAAGAAATATGGCAGATAAGTAGAAAATGAACAATTTTTCTCCTATAAAAAAGAAAGAAAAGTAAATTACTTTAAGAAAATGTTTTGTTTGTGTTCTACAAGGACATTTTCCATTCATTCAGATTAACAAAATTGGCGATTGGCTTTGAGTAATCAATTTGGTGGTAACATTTTTTTTTAACTTCACATTTCTTTTTTACTACTTTCCTTTAAATTTTGGTCATCCTGATTGCTAATCTGAGCATTGCTTACTTTTGTAACAGTCTCCCCCATTCTTCAGATTGTAGTAGGGAAGAAGACTTACACGAACAGTAACATGGCAGTGAATTCCACTCTAGCTTTTTCTGGTCTCGCCATCTCCAAACGGCCCCTGGGCCTGCCCTGGGAGCAGTGGGAGGCCGTGTGGGGTGGAGGGAGGAGCCTGGACTCTGCAGGCAGTGGGGGAGAAAGCTGCAAGTCCCTGTCCTCCACCCAGCAAGGCAGGGAATGTTTCTAAGGCTTGTGTGTAGAATACAAATACAGACTGTGCAACTAATGACATCTCTAAAGTCAACATAATAGATGCTCAATAAATGTTATCAAATATCTATAACACTATCACACTTCAAGAGTTTCAGCAAATGAGCCCTCTCAAGTAGGGAGCAGAAGCCAGTTGACTTCATGATAAGGAGAAAATGAATATATGAAATTATACATAAATTTAATATATAAAATATATGATATCTAAATATAAATATTCAGTGGTTCTCTGTCTGGCTTCCCCCCATCCCTGCCATACACACATGCCCCATACTAGGTGGCTGGGATGTAGGTACAACCGATATGGGAAAGAGAAGGACGCATCTCATATTACCTGCCAGCTCAGGCACCAGCATGGGGCAGCGATGTAGGAGCACAGTCCTGGAGTCAGGATACTTACTCTGTGGTCTTTCACTTCACAGGCAGCCTTTCCAAGGCCCTTTTCCTCTCTGGGTCAAGTGGCTTCATTTGTAAAAGGAGAGGTGGGGGCTGTACTAATTTATCTCTATGGGCCTAAGTGATACTATGTATCTACAAAAGGTCACACATGTGTCATTCCCAAGTCAACCAGCATCTAGCATCTCCATTCCCAGTTCTGAAAGTTGTTTCCATAATTTGGATTTGTTTCTAACAAACAGCTGAAGCAGTTAGAGCAGATTTAACGCTGTCTTACCTAAAAATGTGAAGTGTTGTCCCCTTCTTCTGTATTACATTGGACACCAAAATGTTTGTAATTCTCATGAATAGATCTTGTTGGCATAGGTTTAATTAACATTTTATTTGTACTCCATGATTCCTTCTCTCTCTCTGTCTCTCTCACACACACAGACATCTGAATATTTGTCAATTAAACCCTACTTCTCCAATACATTGAGGAAGTATGTGGACTTTTAAAAATAATTTTATGAACCTCCCTACCACCCTGAACGCGCCCGATCTCGTCTAATCTCCGAAGCTAAAAATAGTCTTATGGTAGGCCTTTTTAAAACTGAAGCATCCTTTGACAAAAAAATTGGTAATGTATGTCAGAACTTCTAACATTTCAACCCTTAATAGGTGTAATTAGAACCCTATATTTTTCTGCTCTTTCCACATTTTCACATTAATTGGCATCCATAAGAATAAATCATCATAACGACAACTTATTCGAATAGCAATCAGTGCCCAGGGCTGTGCAAATGTCATAGAAGAGGAGGTCTGGGGAGGGAGGGAGGGTAGCGTGCAAGTCTCATTTCCACATCTGTTAGTTTACATCATTGTCTCTTTGTTACAATGAAAATAATATTAAACCTTTTCAAAATTAAAAACAAATTATCTTTGTCTAAGCAAGCTAGATTTTTTTTTGAGGTCCCAGAATTATAGGGATTGTTTCCAAAGCAAAGAGAAATATTAGGTGATCTTGTTTCATGTATTTTTCAAGTGTTTCCTGGAATTTATTATTTTTAAGACTTCAAAATAAAATATAAATTAAATATTGCTATTCATGTATCACCTATGAATCTATCCTAGATAGCAATGAGATTTTTAGTCACATTAAATTTTAATTAGTTTCTGGTAATTTACAGTTCCTTTTCATCTCTTATCCATGGGTCTCACAGTTCTTCACTGACATTCATCTTCACAGCATACTTCTAATGGCATTTTTATTGTGAGTATATTTAGAAAGCAGATAAATTGAAGCTCTCAGACTTCCAAAGGTCAAGTTGTTTATTCATGTCTGTACAGTGGGCTATGCGATGAACTCAATATTTTTTATTGAATTACTTACTGTAACCACTAACTACACTCTTTTCTTTGGCTATCTTGACCCTATCATTAAACAGTCCAAATTAAATTCCTGAAGGATTCGAATATGTCATAGTTTGGTTTGTGTTCTGGTTAGCTTAAAATTTTCCTGTAACAGACTTTACCCAGTGATCTACCATGCAATCTATTTATGACTTTTCAATGTTAGACTTTAAGTAAAGATATTTAGAGTTACATGAAGTGATGGATTTCTGATTCTAGTAACAGGATTAATTAAATAGTTCAGGGAAAGTATCTTACATCGACTTAGTTCTTTTGCAGGTTGAAGTTGAGAATTAAATTATTTTTATTAATTTTTCTGTCTTTAAAGTTGGCAATTGTATACATTAGAAGTCTAAGTATATGCAGCTTTTTCCCTCTGCTGACTAGACGTAACAATAGAATGCATTTTCTTCTTTTTTATTTATTTATTCTTTTATTTTTTAATTTATTTTTACTGCTGTTCAAGTACAGTTATCTGCCTTCCCCCAGCCCTCCTTACCACCCCAGCCCTCCCCACCTCCTTCCCCTGTTCCCCCCCACTTGTTACGTCCATGTGTTCTTTATACTTGTTCCTGCAAACCCTTCACCCTTTTCCCCCATAATGCCCTCCCCTCTCCCCTCTGGTCACTGTCAGCCTGTTCTCAATTTCAGTGTTTCTGGTTATATTTTGCTTGCTTGTTCATTTTGTTGATATGCATTATTTCTTCTTAAGAAACATCATTTTTGTCTATTACAGGATATTTCATGTTGTCAAATCACTTCATCCCTGAATGTGATTCATGCATTCTGAGGCATTTTTATAATACAAATTTACTCTTAAAGAGACATTTTACTCAATTTTACTTATTCTTTATGTAATTAACTTAGTTCCTCTAGAGAGAAATAAAAAGTTAGTTGAAAGAGGTAATTTCATACTAGCTTGAAATAAAACAATGATAGGAAGATGTTTTTTAAAAAGGCAGTTTTCCCTGACTTTATTGAGGCATGTTACTATAAAATTTGACACCAGTTATCATTCTACTAAATGGAAATGCAGGGAAGGGGAGAAGAGAGCCTTGAGGGAATGGGACAGGTGGGGCGAGGGGCGTGAGAGGAAGGGAGGCTGCTCACAGGCTGTGGCAAAACAAGGAAACGGCAAAGCAAATATGTCTGAAGGTATCACGACATTATCAAGTCCACTTATTTTTCCACTTTAATTGAAAAGACACTATATATTAAAGAAGGGATCACACAAATACTGATTTAGTAGATCTGATTAAATTGCATACATAATTTTCAAACTTTTTTAAAGTTCCCTTAAATGTGTCCATTGACGCACTTAATGATGTCTGTAATCATCTCATCAGCCCTAATTACTATGTACAGGCACTAACGTTAAAGCTGTCTCTGCCCTCATGGAATTTCCACCCTAACTGGAGCTATGGCGTGAGATGAACAGTCATAGAAAATCTGTTAGATTACCGTGCTGTTAAGTCCCATGGCAGAGAAGCACAGGGCAGCCGGGCCTGAAGCAAGGGGTTAAGGAATGCGTCCCTGAAGAGGTGATTTTAGGGGAAACTTGCAAGGAGGACAGCATTTAGCAAGGGGAAGAGAACTGTCACTCTGCTGCAGTACTTACAAATTAATTACAGACAACCTTGGTCTTATAATTTTGTTTCTAAAACACCAAGTTAGCAACTAGTACAGGATTTTTATGTTCATCACAGACTTTTATCAAACTTTCTGACCCCTAAAATATTCAGATAATATAAGCTACAAAGTCTGTTTTTATATCATTAGATCTGACCTCTCAATGATACTCTTGACTGTGAAATATGTATGAAAAATCAGGCTGCAATGAAGTAACTTATGACCCTCTTCATGGGTTAACATCTACCCAGTTCCATCCATTTGATACCAGGCCACCTTGCCAAGGGGACAGTGACCATTACCCAATTGCGAGCTGAATTTATGAGGAATTGAATTTCTTTCAGAATTCTTTTCTCTGTCTTCTCTGCCCAGTGCAGAGGATAAAAGAGTGCCATATATAATAACTACTAACATTTATTAAGGCACTGTCCTAAATGTTGCATGCGCATTCATTCACTTACCCCTCACAGCAGTCCTATGAGGTGAGTATAGTATTCTCTCTATAGTGTTATGTTGAGGAAACTGAGGCACAGGAAGAACAAATACTTTGCCCAGGGCCACCCAGGTGTTTGTGGTAGAACTAAGCTTCAAAGCTGGGAGGTCTGCCCCAGACTTATAGTGAGGATTTTAAATTCAGAATATCTCATCTCTGCTCATCAGTATTTATATAACCTTGGGCAAGTTACTTACCTTCTCTGAGCCTTAGTTTCTCTATTTGTCAAATAAGGAGTATAACATTTACCACAAAGTTTAATCAGAAAAAAATGAAGGAAGTAATAACTGTTTATTCAAATATATTATTGCGTAAGAACAAGCTATTTTTCTCTGTGAACTGGAGACATTAATAACCATGAATTCAGAAACCTCCTGGGTGTTTAAGTGAACGTTAGTAAGAACTGTTACCTCTTTCTACTTCACTGATCTCTAGAATTTTTCCAGTTGGACATAACATTTAATAGTTCCATTAATAATTAGGCACACTTCCTTCTCAGGAAAAAAGAATAATTTATCATGCAAAATATACATAGATTTATAATAAAGAACTTTAGAAGAGAAAAAATAAACTGAGTTTTTAAACTTGAAAATGGACATGTTGTGAAGGGCACATTAGGTTGCAAGTCATAGAATACTTAAGAAAACTAATTTTTCAAACAAAAGTGTTTACTGGGTTTCTAACTTGAAAGTTCAGCACTAGCGCAGGCGTCAGCTTTACTTTGCTCCGACAACTAACCCGCTTCACAAAGAACACAGGTGCTTGTGCTCCTCACCCTGTCTCCAAGTAGCTGCCTTCAGCCCAGGTCCCTCTACTGTGGTTGTTGGGTGGCTACCATTCACTCCAGGACTCCATTCTTTCCCATTTGCCTCCAGAAAGTGGATGAGTATCTTTTCCCCAAATAGCCAACAAAACTTTTGAGTCCCTTTGTAACTGGATACACACAGGCCATGACCTCTCCTTCGGCCTTTGCTAGAAGAAGGTCATATAGTGATTAGCTACTACCACTGCAATTTCTTTTCTAGCAGCCCCAGTCCCTTGCAAAGTTGCAATAAGCAGGAACTGTCTGCTTTAGAAGAGATCCAGGGAGCACAGGGAGCTGAACCAGTGCTGTGTGTGGTTTAGCCCACGCCTAGCAAACTCTCCCACTTCACATACCCACCTTCATCCAGGTTGACGTTTTGTCTTTCTAAAACATGTCTTTATTCTTCACCTTTCATTTTCCATGAGAGTATACACAGAGAACAACCTTTTTTGTGTGCAGAAAAGGGTGCCCTCTGTGACATCATCCTCTCTGGCTGGTTTTTGCCCAGTTTTGCACCCTTCTTAAGTTATTTAAAAAGGCGGTACTGGCGTTTCCCTTAGACCCCAGCATGTGGTGCTCCTTGTCCAGCCTCTACTGTCCCTCTGGTGGTGGGACCCTTTCCATGGAATGAGTCCTTACAACCAAGGAAATATGCCTACTCACAGCCCAGTCTCCCAACTTCTAGGTCATATTCCAGGTACCCGGGATGCAAGAATTACTCCTTCAGCTGTCCCGAGTCTGCTTCCAGGGCCGTACTGGCCTCACCGCCAGGCCTGTATTCCCAGGATGAACCGCACGGCTGCGTGTGTGCTCCTAAGCCTGCAGGTGGCCTTGGAGCAGCTACCAGTAGGAACCTGCCGGCAGACCTCTCAGGCTGTGGTGTCCACACACGAGCCCCATGGCTCTTCCTGGGGAGCCAGAGAGCTGGGGCTGGCTGGGGAAGGGAGGACATTAGCACTGTGGGGTGCGGAGGGCCTTCACTCCTATCCAGGCCTTTAAATTTGAAGGATGAGCTCAAGGCAGATAATTCTTCTCATTTGTATAAATTTTACCCAAATAAACTCAACTTAGCTACTCTCTGTACCCCTAAATACTTACTGTCTCTGTGCATTTCAATTTCTTTGTTCAAATTATATTCTGTACATTTCCACCTGCAGTAACAGTACAGAAAACTAAAATAAAAAGAGCCAACCAGCAGACTTATTTTTGAAATAGTCCATACTGTAATATTATTGATACAACCATCACGTTTTCCTACTTTACATTTTTAGACATTTGTACATCTTTTTAAAAAGCATAATGAAGGCTTGATTATGAGGTTTAGTTCAGTTATGACTTGAATCAGTTGAAGACCTATTTCAGTATATTATTTGAAATAGAATATTTTTATTAAATTCCTGCAGATAGACCTGCCTACTTTTATACTCATTAGCATTCCTATTACCAATGCGGACAAAGACATTCTAATTTTAGGGCTGGAGTTTGCTGATTAGAGAAACAAAATGAAATCCTCTAAAGGGATGGCAGAACTCTGAGCATAGCCAAACCCAACACCCAGGCTAAGGGTGTTCTGGTTTTCCTTCCACTATGTTACAAAGCCTCCTCTGCCTCCAGGAAAGAAATAGAAAAATAATTAGGGATTCTTTCCTGGAGGCAGAGGAAAAGAATTAGCAAATAGAAGCTTTCTCACAACTACTGAATTGCTTCACGTAAGAGAGAATGAAGCTGAATTCCTAGCATGGTCTAGGAAGGTAGGAAGGAGGGAAGAAGTTGAGGTGGGAGGGGGAGAAAGGAGAAGGCGGCAAGATGAAGGAAGATTGCGTGCTCTGTGATGTGGCACCTTCCTGAGAACACCAGGGGCTCCATCCTGGGCTCAGCAAAGGCCCAGAGAGAGTTCTCAAGGCAACTGACTGACTGATGCATCTAAGTTGGTCTGGGCAAAGCAGATGTGGCACGTACGGATGTGGGACTGGAGCGAGGGGCCTGGAGAGCAGGTCCCTGTGAAACTGGGACTTGAGACAAGTTTAATCGGATGTCTGAAAAATAAGAAGCAACCAGTGACATCTTTATCCCAACAACAACAAATAATAATAATAATAAAACTAAATCTTAATCACTTAAAGCTGGAAGAAAGAAAAGACTTAATTTACACTGCCCCCCGCTGCTCCCCGAGTGCACACACACACACACCTGCATAGAAGAAAAGCTGAGCTCCACAAAAGCTCAAGAAATCCACTCCATGTCCCAGGACCAGAAGTGGAAAACATGGGGCTGGACTGGAGGCTTCCTGAAGCCACTTTCCTATTTTATGCTAAAACTAAAGAGAAGAGAAATGTAGAACTGAATGAGTATTTTTGATACAAGTTGCTCAAATAGAAGAAACACAGACAGGAATTGGAACACCTAGGCTCTAACTTCACATCTTCCTCTTTGCACCTGTTCACCTCTGGAGAAGTTACTTCCCCTCCCTGAATGTGTTTCTTCACCTGTTGCAAATGACTGGCTCTGTTCAACTAAAATAGTTCACTATTTTGCAAGTGTTTCTGCTTAGGGAAAGGGAGATGTTAGCATGCATTCATAAGGTGATGACACTTGGGTAAATTCTAAAGGGGTCTTTTGGGAATTTTAGATAACAAGATAATTTATATAACCAACACTGCACCGGCTATACTACTCACCCTTCACCAGAGGCACATACATGGGTGAGGGAAGGAGGGAGATAACCGAACATATGGACAAGTTATAATGGCCGGTCTCTGTACCCACAGGCAGAATTGTTGGAGCCTTCCTCCAGAGGGACAGCCATGCTTGCCCTGCCAGAATCCTGAGGGGCTCAGGGGCCTTGCTGGGAAGCTCATTGCTAGCAGCCTGTCCTTACTGGGACTCTCCTCCACCCTTCATTCGTACTGCATGCTCTTCCTCTGTTTTTCAGTCCTAATATTGCAGATGGGCCTGCATGATTGGAGGTGTCACTGCTGGGTTAATATCTGTCCCATTTTTCCCCTGGGTCCTGCTACAGCTGAGACAAAGAGCCATCTCTTGCCACCGTGGCTATAAGTCTTTTCCAGTTTTTCAGTATTGAAAGGGTTATGAGAGTTTTGTGTCCCCATGTGGGTTTAATGCATTGGTATCTCCTGTATTTACCCTTCCCTCTAACATACATGTCCTGAACAATCGTTATGTGTCAGGAATAGTTTTTAGGCGCTATGGAAAGAGAGTGAAAAAAATAGACAAAGTTTCTATTCTAGTGCTGGTGAGGGGATGGGATGGGAAAGAATTGCCAAATAAAATATAGAATGCCCAATTAAATTTGAATTTCTGATGAATAACCTATAATTTTTAATATGACCATGTCCCATTTAGTGTTTGGGATATACGGTACGTAAATAAAAAAGTATTTGTTGTTTATCTGAAATTCAAATTGAACTGAATGTTTTGTATTTTTATTTCCCAAATCTGGCAGTCATAGTGAGGGAAACACAAAATAAACAACAACAAAAAAAACCCAGCCTATTTGGTAATCGGTGCACTAAAAAAATAAAGTAAGGCAGTAGGCACCGAAAATGCAGGCTGTGGTGGCAGTTCCGGGGCCACCTCTATACTAAGGGGACATTTGTAGACCTCCGATGTGCATGTGGGCTGTGTTTTAGATTTAAAACATGTATAGATAACATATATATAAGAAACTGTTTATAAGGATAAACAGTTCATCAGGCCAACAACCCACACAAACTCAGTAAAAAGATAGCAGAGGTGACCTATTATTAGTGCCCACGGGATCTCCCATACGTCTAACTTCCTGAGCATCCCTGGGAGTTCAGGGATGTGTACAGAAGTACAAAAGGATGGAGGATTCTTCTAGAGCATTGATTACACTAGAAGGTTGGGGCGAGACTTCTTATTTCACATTATTGTATGATGAAATGCTACATTTCTATAAATTTTGAGGTAAACCAAGTTCATGTTCATGCTCATTTGCCATTAGGAGACTAGAATGAAAATTAGGGGGAGAGAATACATACGAGCGGAGAGTAGAAACCCCATTTTCCTAACTCTTCCCCAAACAGGTATATCCGAAGGCCCTGTTGGCTGCCTCACTTCCAGCGAATCCTCCTCTACCAGGTGTTGTTTAGCCAATTGCTGCCAAAGCCCGTGAGGCCCTGAGGCCTTGTGGAGGGACAGTGACCCTCCACCATGACTGTGTAGGAAAGGAATGACTAAGGCCAGTCCTGATCACCACTCAAGCCACTGAGGTCCTTTAATGTCAGTCACTATCAGGAAGAACAGCCCTGAGCACCCACTGTTTTAGAGAGGTATCATTGACCTCACTGCACATTTTTAGTCTTTATTGCACATGTGCACCAACCTCACCAACTCCAGGGGTAGGAGAACCATCGTAAGAATGATGCCATGTTATGCCCAATATCACACTCCATCCACTGCTGTTTTTGACAAGTGAATGTAAAATTATATTACACTAAAAAAGTTTAAGCTGCGACTCATTTTCATTGGCAGAATGAAAAACAGTTGTGATTGAGCGTTGGCCAGCCATGTTACTGCGACCTGCCCTACTCCCGTTAGCACTCAGTTCCATAAGAAAGCTGCATTGCTTTCTACCTTTAAGAACTTTTTCAGGTTGCTCCTGCATAGCAGTACCTGAAACAATTGTAAAAGCCCTGAGTGATGTTTTACATTAGAGTTCTAAAGAGTGTTTTGTTTAAAAGAAAGAAAAGAAGGAAGGAGTGAAGGAAGGGAGGAAGAAAGAAAAGAGAAAAGAAAAGAAAAAAAAGAAAGCAGTAAGCCATCCTTCTTGAAAGCCAGCCTAATGTATTTTTAGCTTGAATATACAAATCATCACTTGGGGATAATACACCAGGAGTAGCCATAGAACTTCAGGTACAGAAGAGAGAACCCCATCAAGCTACCTGGCAGTTAAGATGTTAGCTGCTGTTTCTCTTTATTCTGCCTTTGCATTGTCCTTCAGAACTTGTGAATGTGAAACGCATTGAGAAATAAATGGAGAGATGACCCAACAAATGAGACTAGCTCTCCACACACACAAAGCCTAATTCTCTTTTTTAGTCTGTTCTTTTCTGGTATATTTTTCTGCATATGTATGTTTTTACATTGTGTAGCAATATAATATAATTATAACTTTATTTGAAGAGACCCCGTGATAATTATATTTTGTCCTCATATATCAGAAAATAGGAATATTATATATGACATATGGCTCATTCCTCATTAAGACATACCTTTGATTTCTGTTCAGGATGCCTCTTCATGAAGTATAAGAAAACTTTGCTTAAAAAATAGTTTTATAACTTTGATTAGATGCCCTCAAGTTATTTTTGTGCATATGTTTTTTCTCCCTCAAAAATAAGCTCTGTGGGCACAGACATCTGTCATGTCTATTTCATGTTTCTATCCCATGAAATAGTCCAGAGTAGAACATACAGTAGATTTTCACTGAATTCAGTGTTAGCTGAATGAGCTAATGCCACTAGGACCCCACCTTGGTGCTCAGAGTTATAAGACATTTTAGCTGCAACATTTCTTTTTCACAACCTGGGGAACTAAGCTTGAATTATAACAGAATGCTCCATAACCTTCTAATCTTAAGTTTAAATATATTTTTCATGATATATTTTCATAGAAAGGTAAAATTCTCTGAGTCATTTTTTCTTCTTGATTCTATCCTCTCCTTGATTCATTCAGGAAACAGTTTATTTGCTTTTAGCTTTAACATTATGTGAGATACACATTTAAATTACAAACACGTGAAAAATATTTCACCTACAAGTGATAAATGTAAAATTGAGGAACAGTAAGCTTTCTTTTGGGCTTGTTAAAATAACCACAAAAATCATTAAGATTGTGATCTTTAGTGCTGATGAGTGGGCACCTATACAAGCAGATAAAACTTGGAACTTTTTTGGAAAGTGAACAAGAAGTATTTTAGAGGTGTTAGTTTAATAGCAAAAATTGGAAATGATCTAAATATTCAACAGTTTGGAAGAGATTAAACAAATGGTCAAACCTGACTTGGGTAGGTGTGATAATTAGGTAAACTGTTCAGAAGACAATCATGAATACTGTGCGAAAACAAATGTGTGACATAAAATTATGAAAAAATCAGAGTCAAACTTTGTAATCAGCTTACAATTGCTTAAAATATGTAAGCATACATTAAAAATACTAGAAGGAAACAGGAAAAAATGAAAACAGTTGTGATAGGGTGATGAGATTATGGGCACAATATTTTTTGTTTCCTTTTATGTTGAAAATAATCTTTTACAATAAAAAATAATCTCTTTTACAATCAAAGAAGAGATATCAAATTTTAGTCCCTCAATGTTCATATATTAAGGAAGATTTTATGCAGATGCCTAAGTAATCTTTCTCTTCCTTGCTTCAAAAATCTTGGCATGTATTTTGTCTGGTTCCAGGGGCCTAACCATTTTTATTATTGTTATTCTGGCTACCATGGTTATTCTTTGAAAATCTACACAGAATTTGCATTGTTTCCTGGCAGCATCTCCTGTTTGCATTCTGCCGTGAGTTATGACGTTGGTGCGTCCTGCTGTAGCGTCTTTGGAGAGAGCAGACTGGACAGCTCTCCTTCTGGTTGCACAGTACAGTGGTGCTCCTCTTTTGGGGTGGACTTTATTTCCAAGTTCTTACCCTTTGTGATTACAGATGGCCATTCAAAATTTTCCTATGAAGGCCATCATCATTCTAAATCAACAGTTTTGCCATTTTACCAAGCAAGGTGCAAGAGTTACGATTATAGTGAAAGTTGATATAGGAAGCAGGATTTCTTCCAGAAAGTTAAGATGTTCACAATTATAACAATCCAGTATCATGGCAAAACATTTTTTTCTCTTCTATTGCAGAAAGATACCATGAGCTTCACATTGCTTTGCTTATCTGATGGGTATACATAAATCATCTTTATAAGTAACATTTAATTCAAGTTTCTGCACATTCTTTATAAGTGAGCAGTATAAACCGATTGCTAATGAGGATAGAAATACTTATCACTCACTCTCTCCTGATTTGTAGATATTAATGCATCCGTTCATTCAGCAACACATTACATTGTTAAGAACACAACCTCTTATGCCACCTCATGAGAGTTCAAATTGTGGCTAGAGTTATGGAAATCTGAAAAAATTATTTAGCCTTTCTGTGCCTTAATTGCTTCATCTCTGAAAAAGTTATTTAGCCTTTCTGTGCCTTAATTGCTTCATCTCTGAAAAAATTATTTAGCCTTTCTGCGCCTTAATTGCTTCATCTGTTAAGTAGAGGTAAAGGTAGTACTTACTTCATAGCAATTTGTGATAATTGAGTTAATGAATGTGAAGTTCCTGGCACTTAAAATGTTATTATTATTAATGCACATTTTTATACATGTACATGTTTATGTATATTTTTGCCAAGAGCACAAATATTAAAATGGCACAACCCCTGCCTTCCAAGTGATTTACAACCCATGCTTAAAAATGAATTACGTTTGCTGTGAATCTCAAATTAATCTAATAATAAAATCTGTTTTTCCAAATCAACTAAGAAGGAACTTTACTACCATTAGTGGAAGGAGAAAGTTGTCCAGTAGCTGGAACATGTAGTAAAGGGCTCTGAGAACGTTTTTAAATGAACCCAACATTCTAGTTGCTGTAAGCTGGAGTCATATGGAAGCACTGTGAGCCAGAGTATTTCTCCTTCACTTCTGGGCCCTTCTCTCCTGGGGAAACAAGTGCTGGTTCAGAGTCCAGAAAGACTAGTCCACATCATCACCTTGCTGAAACGGAACACTTTCTAACCTGAGAGCCATCAGTTTTTTCCCACATGCCTATCGCTCGATATGATACCAAGAGCCACAAGTCTGAACGTTTTATTCTAATTATTTTTACAGTGAAATTGGAAAGAGAAAGCAAAGCCATTTTTACTTTTGTGTCAAATGAATTAAGTAGATGCGTGTGTTCTTCAAGATTTAGATTTGGAAGTGCTCATTTGATTAAGTTTAATAATATAATGATGTAGTCTATATTTTCCTAAGTAGATGAACCACTTAAAAGGTCTCTACCAAGAGAGTCTTATGTTTTCAGATGCCTTTTACCCATGCAACAAATATTTATTTGTCGCCTACCGTGTACCATGGTAAGTGTTCATTTCATATCGATAAGTTGCTTCAGCTTTCTTAGTTGAGAAAAGACAGAATGAAGGAAATTAGCCTACTTTATCCTTGGGCCTAGCACATGGAATTTTGAACCAAACACACTAACTTGTATTTACAGTGGTAGACACTTACTTTTCATCTACTTTTAGAGCCTTATTGATGGCCATATCTTCTAATGATCTATGGAATGTACTGACTCTGTCTATTTTATTTAGCCATGTCTATTTTTTATTTTGAGGGTGAGCCTGGGGTGCCTGGAGCAGTGGGGCAGCATGGAATGCCAGGGCCAAAGGTCAGTACAAACAAAACCAAGCAGAAGTATTTGATACAGTAGTTTTCATGGAATTGTAGCTATTACAATTTTTTTTAATATCTCACTGATTTTACCTGGGTAGAATTTTTTATCAATAAAATAATATGCTTCAGTACAGAACTTTGTGACAAATGAATAAATTATGTTTGTGTTTCTTGTTAGCATCACGAATGAAGGATATGACTGTCTAAAACCTACACGCTGGGATATTTAAACAACATGAGAAAGCCCATATTTCAAATATGACTGTTGTCACTGGCCACTTAATATGACCATATTAAAACATAGGCCACGTCCATGTGGTCTAAAATTTGCATAATATCCACATAACCTACTAAAGATGATGTTCACAGTATCACTCACTGTGGCTTTTCCTCAAGATGTGGCTGCTGCCTCTAGCACTTATACGACATAACCAGTTAATCAGAGAGAGAGCAGAATAAAGATGTGGCATGTTTAAAGTGTAAAAATGGATGTAGTCAATTACTAAACAGAGAAAAAAATGTAATGAAGATTATTTTTTTTGGATTGCAAATTGTCTTTGTTTCTTGAAAGACAAATGAATCTGTTAAATATAAAAAGATTGGTGACAGTTTAGTTTAAACCAAACAGGCAGACAAATCCCAAATCCTTTGATGAGTGAACATCCCTTGAAGTACAAAACTAACGTCTAATCCTGTCAGCTGTGCTGGCGTTTATCCATACCCACAGATGCCTGTCAGCTGATTTTCCAGATCACACTGCTATTGACAGGCGCCTAAGACAGACCTAAAATTTGTAGACCTGTCCTTTGTCCTGTAGGAGAGGAAAGAAAATACACCTTCTGGTACTACAGCCATTCTCCTGTCTTTTTCCTCTCCTGCTCTGTGCTGAAAGGCCAAATGATAGGAGTTCGTGCTTAATGCCTGTTCTTGGTGCTATTCTTCTGTTGCCTAGCGACCCTCAGGATGAATGTTGAGCACTGAAAGGTAGCCAGAAATTCAGAAAGCCCAGGGTCAGGCTGACTTCCAATGAATGAGGAGTCTTGCCTCTGAACTGACTTCTAGAGTGGGTTATGATTTTTAAACACACAATAATCACCTTACAACATTTTTAGGCAGTTGATCTCGTGACAACACTTGTGCTTTTTAGAAAGGGAATATTATCATAATATGTATAATTTGCTTTAGAACCCTCCGACTCTGTCCCTTGTCCGTTCCTGGGTGAAGTGAAAATGAGATTCACTTCAGAGCACAATGTTTCATTTTAATCCTCATACAGACTGGGTCATCATTTTGAGTAAAGATATTCTCCTAAACTCACTCTGATTCTGCCATTCTAGTGTTTTTGCTGAAGGTACCAGTGCCTCCCAAAATACGCCTGATTTGGAACATGCTGGTTACCAGTAGGTTAAAGAGATTCATGACATTGTGAAAAGCTCCAAGTTCAGGACTGTGTTTATGGTCGTGTTAGGGGAAGACAGATCAGGCAACAACATGGGGACTCTGAACCCCTGAAATAACCCATGAACCAGGGGCTGCTTTGAATAAAGACCTCATGGAAGGATGTGCTGGCCCATCTTACTGATTCTGACTTTGGGCAGAATACAAAGTCCTAGACAAAGAAACTGCCCAAGACATTAAATTACTACCAGATTGTTCTCCTTAGAGCCCCAAAAGCCAGTTTCAGGATGATAATTTCAAATATCTTTCTTTAGTCCTCTAAAAGCAAAGAATTATGATTATATTTGATATTGATATCCATATCCAATTCTACAGGAAACTCACCATTTATTTTTATATAGCAACTATATATTGCCCCCCCAAAAAAGGTCATATGATTTATCTACTATGTTTCATGTCTAATTTTGTTTGGCATTGCTTAATTAAGTGCATTATAATTTAATATGTCACCCAATCTTGGTTCTTTTGACCAGGGAGAACCTGGAGAACGAGGAGAAAAGGTGAGGATTATTCTGCCTACATTTATATTTTTTCCCCAAAAGATATAGATATAGATATAATGACCACTGTTGATGTTTTTTTTAAAACTTAATTAGTGGAAGGAGAAAATAGTGTGATTCTTCTGTACGGATAGAAGTTTTTAAAAAGTTTAAAGAAATGGAGAGAAAAGAAGCAAGTTTAAACATTCTGTGTCTGGATTTTAAATGGCTTTCAGAACTCGCCAGGCCTGCAGAATTTCTGCTCTCCCTGCTTGCTAATGCCACTCCAGTGCTTTTCTAAGCATCCACGTCTCTCCACTGCTTCTTAGGTCACTGAGTTAAAGGGATACAGATGTTTACTGCAGTGAATATGCTGAGAGTTGCCCACAAAGAATTCCCATAAAAACCAAAAAGAGAAACAAAAAAAGAAGAGAGCCATATGTTAAATTTCTCTTAGCCGGCCTTCCTGACTACCTTTGGGCATGTCCTGATTACTTTTGGACTTCCAGTGCATTATTTAGCACTAACTTTCCTGGTTCCCATGCTGCTTAACAGTGTCTGAGAAATGTGCCGTCTGCATAGGAAACTTCCGAGATGCTGCGTAATGCTCTTCATAAGTGAGCCGATCTTTCTGACAAATCGGTATTATCACCTCTAATCCCAAGAGAAGTACTCGTAAAGATCCAGCAAATGTATTGAATGGAACTGCAATTTGGGGCATTGTGAAACAAAAAGGAGAAGGGCTTTTCCTTACATGGGAAGAGAGCAAACCAGAGGGCCGGTCAGACCCTTTGTTTCCTGACCTCTCTGAGCAGTTTTCCTAATGAGAAAGTTTGTTTCCTTTGTTTTTTTTTTTTAATTTATTATTATTTTTTATTCATCAGCAAGTAGTTGTTTATTATCATCATGATAGCTCTCCACAGAAAAATATTAGTCCTGATCCACTACGAAATCAGTGTGGACAATTGGCATAAAGTAGAACTCCAGAAAGTTGGTACTTTGTTTTTTAACAAATGAATTTCTAAGCGATTAGGAAAAATGTATGCTGCCAAGTTCCTATCAAAGGTCCTCATAACAGATTATCAGTACTTTTACTTGGCACCCAACAAGTCCATGGTAATTAACCTGAAATTAATTAGTCACCAGCTGACTCTGTGATGTGGACGCTAAGGAGGGAGCAGGGGCAGTGCCAGCCTGGTCAGGACTGCTCCGGGGCTGCTGCCTGGCGTCCCTCACAGAGACAACGCCTCGCCTTGGGGTGGCTTCCTGCTTATGGAGCAGGAAAAGACAATAGAGAAAGAAGAGAATGGCTTCCTCCCTCACCCTCCTCCTGTCAGGGAAACAGTTATCAATAGTTCTTCCTCTTATCTTAAGGCAATTTTTAAGTGAGTGAAAAGCGAGCTCTTATGAAGGAGGCAGAAGGGCGTTGCGCTCAGGGAATATAAGAGCGGTAGTCATGCACCGTTGTTCTAACAGCTGTCATTTACAGCCCAAGGGTCAGATGCTACTGTCCTCATTGCTTTATGCTCAATATATTGTTTACTTCTTGCGACCCCATAAAGCATTCTTGCCCTTATGTTACATGGGAAAAATAGGATGCAAAGAAAATTTCACTTGCCCAGTAGGTGCTGGAGCTAGGCTTGGCTTCTCTGGCTCCAAATCAATGATGTTTCCACCATAACATGCTATGAGACTTAAGGAATTCAGAATTTAAGGAAGCAAAGCATGGGTAATAAACATGGGTAATTTTTCTAATGCATTGCTTTGTGGGAGAAAGGAGATGTTATTAAGGGAATAAGCATAGGAAATATTGAAAATAACCAAGGAAACATAAACTCCCCAATGTATGATTTTTAAAAAAGCAGTTTTCTAATAAAATAGAAAACGTTCATTTCACAAATGCAAAACATGCAGGCACAGATAAATACTCAGGGCATAGGTTTGGAGGGCTGGGGCACGTACTTTGAGGCCCTGGAGGTTTGAGATGGGCCTGAAGACCCGAGTAGGATTTATACAGATCAAAGGGAAAGGAGAAAGCAGGGGTCCAGGTGGCAGGAATGGACCCAGAGGTGTCAAGGCATGGCATATTTGAGGGAATGGTCAGGAGAAAGTGTTCATTATAGTGGAGCTCTGAGCAGAGGAGAAAAGAGATAGAGTTAAGGAGGCTGTAGATGCCAGGATAAGCTATTAGGTATCAGAGAAATTGCTGCTTTCCATTAATATCATGGAGTAGTTTAAACCTGTTCAGCCATGTTCATTGTAATAAAATGTATTTGGACCGGTGATATCAGGCAGCTGGTCAAGTAAAAGAACCTTAGCTTTGTACAACACTTGCAACAGATTTGGACACATAGTGCTTATGAAAGAAAACTTAAAATTCTTTGCACAATATAGTTTATACATATGTCTTTTTTCCTCTCTTAGGGCGATGCTGGCGAGAGTGGCCCCAAAGGTGACGCGGGCGAAAAGGTACAATGTTAGGAAGTATGGAAGGGTATGTGCATGAGCAAGAAATGGTGCTCCGTGTATGTGAGAATGGGAGATTTTGAGAGAGGCGAGTGAATGGTAGTAGCTTTGTTTGACTAGAAAAGAGATAATTCTGCAAGTTGAGAAAACATTTAAATATTTAATTTATAAAAGGTGATTATTCCACAAGCTCCTACTGACAAATTTAATTATTTTAAACACAAAATGGCTTGTTGCAAATTTTAGAAAATGCGTAGGTAGGTTTCTAGTAATATGCCTTTCAAGGAGTAAGAACACTCATGTATAACTGGCACACTCCCTTTATATGCAGAGATTCACAAATGGAATTTCTAAAGTGATTCTATTTGTCCCAATGTTAGGAGAGAACTCATCAGAGGATTGGGGTGAGATTTAAAAGTTTAAAAGTAAATGTCACTTGATTGGATTCTCAGATGCACTCTTGAAGATGTGCCTCAATTTGAAGTCTGCTAAGTCCAAATATTTTGTCAGCCCTTGTTCTGTCGTTACTGTTGATCTTTAACCCGTTATTTATATTTCAGGGGCCTCGTGGCTCATCTTCCCGCCTCCTCTCTTTCCCCAGATCTATCAGGACAGCTTGTGCTGCGGTTCGCACTTGCAGCCGTCTCTGACATGAGAAGGATATTTTCCTTCACTTGCGCTCTCTGTTAAGAATGAAGAGAAAGATCTTTTAAGAAACTGAAAATAGAATAGTCAGTCGTATTTTAATTTAAATCAACCTAAGTAATTGAGTAGTGAAAAAAACTGAATTATTCATGTAGGCTTACAGTTCAGAATAAGGATCTTCCACTTTGAAAGTTATTACAGTACAGATGGGTAATGTTTAGTCGTAAAAAACATAGCCATAAAATAAAGAGAAATTTTATCTTTCTCATTCTTATAAATATTAATATAAATATGGCATGATGGTAGGAACGAATTAATGTTGCCAGGTGGCCGCGGTGTTTGTGTCTGCGGAGCAGCGGGCAGTTCGGGTGGACTGTCAGTCTCCTGCGGACCAGGTGCCCGGCCTCAGCATAAAATATATAAAATATATACACCTGAACTACACCTATGCGAACTTATGTAGAGAATTTTATGCTTCAGAAGATATATTTTTAAAGCTTCACTTTTGGAATGTAGGCCAATAATTGTTTCTTTAATCACACATTTTAAAAATTTAATTTTCCAATAGTAAAGCAACTTTTTTCTTTTACAAGACCAAGTCCATCTCAGAGGGATACTGTTCTTATTTTTTATGTTAATGCAAATCATTTACCATACTGACTCACACATAGTAAACCCTCAATAAATGTGAACTTTCTTACCACATGGAAATTGAAATCAACTGGATTCGTTGTTTTCTTTTTTTATCAAAAAGTTTTATTAGTCAACTGAAATTAAGGACAAGAAATGCTTCGGTTAAAACGGAAATCATTTCTATAAACTTTCAATGGGCCTAAACAGGGAATTGTAAATAGGATCTGCAGCGTACAATATGTAATCTGACCTGCAGCATTCATCCCCGGGAATGCTGTAATTGGGATATAATTTTTGATGTGTTTTTTAAAACATTTCCTGCTTCTGTCACATAATTTGTTTCCAGCATGTTAGAAATGCTCCTCTCATGGCCTTTGGGTTTAGTATGTGAAACTAATTCATCATTTACCAAGTTTGAGATGTGAAATCAAAAAATGCTTCTTTTCTGTCCATGATGTAGTAAAAATGACATCACTGACTGATCCAATTTAATAGGATTTTTTTTCCCCCTCTTGATGCAACTCAGTGCCTTTGAATGGTAAAGCAATCTAAGCCTTTCCAGACTGGTCATCTGGAAACGCCGTGCAACCATAAAAACCACTGGCCAGCGAGAACGGTGCCCTCGGGGCGTTCAGAATGGCCTTCCAGGAGCTGCGTTCAGTCATGTACGGAGTTACTGTGGAAGGGTTACGCTCTGCTCTTTGGAGTATTGATCCCACCAACAAGTGTAGAAACGGATTTCTTATCTGTTTCCCCCACTTGAAAGTAGATGTTTGTGCAGCACACTAGGTGGTTTGGACAGGCTACTTTTTTGTTTATAATTTTATCTGTTGATTCGGAAGCTTCACCTTCACTTTCTTGGTATTACTTGTCTGTGCCTTCATTTTCTTTGCTCCCCCTTCTTCATTCCTATGAATACACTGCCTTCTTAGTTTATGGTTATAGAACATCTTTGATTTACATCCTCTGAGCCTCTGCAGAAGCCACACCCATATGTGGAACCACCAAGCAAATTATCTTCTTAAAATCACATGTGAAGGGCTCTGTGTGGGTGCTTTCACCCCAGTCAGTGAAGAGCCCTGTCTAACTTACACATGTGATTCCTTCAGCTTAGAACACTCTTGCTCCACCTGCCTCCACCTTCTAACCCTGTTCTGTAGTGAACTGAAACCTGATTTTATGCCATTTCCCTGGAACAGCCTTTCCGTCTCCTCAGAATTGGTTACGTTACCTGCTATATTCTCCCACAGCCCTCCTCATGAGCCCTTTCATAACCTGTATCATGATTTATTATAATTCTTTGTTTAATTGGACATTCAGCTCCCCGATAAAGGAAAAAAATGAAAACACTGTATGATACCAAACTATCCTATTTCTAGCACCAATCCGAG
The DNA here is from genome assembly GCA_039655065.1 of Glossophaga mutica. Classification (NCBI taxonomy): domain Eukaryota; kingdom Metazoa; phylum Chordata; class Mammalia; order Chiroptera; family Phyllostomidae; genus Glossophaga; species Glossophaga mutica. The sequence goes on along the minus strand of CM077303.1, from coordinate 146,142,968 downwards.
TTCCTGGAAGACAACAAATATTTATTAAGTGAACAAGCATTACATTTTTTTCTTTTTACTTTCAACTGTTTCTTATTTTCACCAGGCGGTGTAACTTCTTCCTATACCATGCATGTGCTCATCATGTCTTCCTTGTATATACAATGACACAGAATTTCCAAAACATGAGACTCTCCTCCTGTCCCAGGTTTTTCTTAATGAAAAGAAAGTATCTTTCATGCCTTCAGTCAGGAATACTTTTGTGTACATGTATAAGTAAATCATTATCATGTGCACAGGACGAGGGCGGGGATTATAGCTTCATTGTTCACTATTGTCTTCCAGCCCCTAGTTCCCCTGCATTCAGAATGTGGCTGCTACTCAGTAAATACTTGCTGAACAAATTAGTGAATGATAGAAATATGGCCACATTCACTGTATATAACCACAGAGACTTTATTAACACATACATACAAGGCCTGTACAGAAAGTATCTGGCTATGTAATATGAAAAATAGAGACATTTATTGAAGAAGATACAAGATACAAGAACTGTACACAGGACAATGATGCCCTAGTCCCCTTCAAAGTAGGCACCTTAGGACCTCGCACAGTTCTCCTAATTGCCATCAGCTGCCCCATTGTGTTTCCTGAATATCACCGATAATCTGAAATCTTTTCCCTTTCAATAATGATTTACTTTTGGGAAAAGCCAGAAGTTTCAGGGAGCCAAATCTAGGCTGTAGAGGGGCTGAGTCATCTAGGTAATTTGATGTTTTACAAAAAACTCTGTAGGAGAAGGGATGCATGTGCAGGCACATTGTTGTGATAAAGCTGCCAATCACCAGTTTCCCACAGGTATGGCCTTCTGAATCATCTGAATAGTTTCCACAGAGAAATGTTAAAGCTTCACACAAAATTTGATGCAGATTCATTGCTATACTCACTCAGTTATTTTGAATGCCATGGCCACACAGTACACATGCTCACTCAACAGCATCTACCACTCCCACTGACTAGTACAGTGAAGTCATCATTGTTCATGCATGCACATTCCAGTTCCCTCTCCTGGGCTACCAGGTTACATTGATGGCATGCAAACCATTCTCATTATGTTAACAATGGCTGGACTTTTTTCAGACAGACCTCATAGTATAATTGTATTCCAAGTTTTGTGTTTGAAAATGATCAAAACTAAAAACGGAACTTTCTGTGTTTGAATGATAAATAGTAAAGTCAAATTCATTTACCTCAAGTATCTTCTCAAAGTATTTTTCCCCATTTATGATTTACCCTGTGAAAACTTTTATTTCCAAACCAGCTGATTTATGCCGCCAAGAGTATACTTAAGACACTGTGGCTTTTTTTCCTACTTTAATCCTGTATTCATTTTCACTGTTTGCAGAATGGGAATTATAAACACTGACTTTTATTTCCACTTCTTGCAGCATTATCCTTTAATATGTTTAACTTATGAATGCCTTCCAGCAGTTGCTTTTCCACTTAAAAGTTATAAAAATTCTTTGAGATTTCACAGTTCTAATTTTTTAAAAAGAGAATTAAAGTATCACTTATAGTTGTCCATCAAATGGCTCCAATTTGCACAAATAAATCAGCCTTTCAGGAAACTTTTTTTCCCACCCACTTTCTATGAGAACTGAATCTAGCCTTTATTCTCATTAGTGGATTATCTAGCCACTGTCTGTTAAAACACTGAAAAAACATTTTTAAACCACAGTTAATACAAGCAACTGCCTTTATTCACAATTTTACTACAATCTTTATGTCCTGTTGTCAAAATGAAATAAACCAATAATTCTTTTCTTATGACAAAAGAGTCTAGGGAGTCCAAAATTCACTTAACCTCTAGTTGCTTCAATTTCCTCATGTATTAGATGAAAACAGTAATATCTGCCCTAACTCCTGGGAGGTTTGTGAGGTATAAATGAGATGAACGAAGGGACTTAGCTGAGTCAAAATTGCTTCTATGCATACAAAGGTCTTGTTGTGCAAAATCTTGCAAACTTGATTCATTGGTGTCTATGGCTTTCAGACCTGATTCAGTAGAAATAGAAGTATTATCTTGTTAGTCATATTTATTTTACTCCTCATGTGGAACTAGATTGTGAATGCCTGGAAAGGGAAATAAGTGTCATTCTATAATATTTTGGGTCCTCTTCTTTATGTCTCATCATGTTTTAATTTTTCCTTGGATAGTAATAATTACAGATATCAAAGAAACTCACATATATATCAGTTTCTTCAATAAGCTAATGTATTATTTCCTTATCTTTCCTAAGCTTTTTATTTTCTTCCTAAAGTTTTGTTTTTAAATTTTGATTCTTGACTTCTAACTTGCTTAAAACATTCTTTTTGAGATTTGCTCATTCACCATATGTGTATCTATCAAGCATATACTACGGGCCAGGCACCGAATAAAAATAGACACTGAGCCCTGGCTGGTGTGGTTCAGTGGACTGAGTGCCGGCCTGTGAACTGCAAGATCACCAGTTCGATTCCCAGTCAGGGCACATGCTTGGGTTGCAGGCCAGGTGCCCAGTTAGGGGTATATGAGAAGCAAACCAATCGATGTATCTTGCACATTGATGTTTCTCTCCCTCTCTTTCTTCATACCTTCCCCTCTCTCTAAAAATAAATAAAATCTTTAATAAATGATTCAGTGCTCACCATTCATAAACAAAAAAATAGACACTGAGTCTGATTGTCTCATGGATAGACACACAAATAACAGGCAGAAAACATAAATAAATGCATAATTACATAGTAAGCTACGCTACACAGTGCAATGTGTGTGTGAGGGTCATGTGTCTAGGTTGGTTGTTTGGTAGAGGGTTATTTGAGGCAAAGCCACTTCAGCCAACATCAGAAGAAAGAGGAGGTACCAACCATAAGAAGAGGTGACAGGGGGAAAGAATCAAGGGATGGGGACAGGGACTCCATGTACAGAAGGAAGCCTGAGGCCTTCTGTCTCTCTAAATGAGACTGATGGGCAGCTTCCTAAATCCAGAACAAGGAAACAGACCCCAGGAGCTGCTTGAGCGTTTGCACAGATGTGACAAGCGAGGAGATCCCAATAGGAGATAGTTTTCTCCTTGTGGTTATTTCTGTTTTCTTAATGGTCTCAAAAACTCAGTGTTCTCCTTTATGTTCATGGGATGGAGACCGGAAGGAGCTTGCAAATGCTGGCCTTTTGCTGGCCTGATTTTAGGGAGAAAGCAGCATTCTCAACTATCCCACACTCTTTCCCACTTGGCCCTATCTACTCATATATAACACATTTGCTCTCGAAATGTAGCCAGCTTCTATGAAATGTGGATGGAATACAGTGCCTCTTAGAAAACCAGATTCTATCTCAAGAGTTTCTCTCAGACCTCACATGCACCCCTGCCACCCACAAGTCATTCATCATCCTGTAACTTTCAGTGACTGTGTTACAATGAAATAAGTGCGAAGCTCAAGAAAATGCGCCAGCCATGGCTGGGACAGTGCTTCACCAGGAAGACAAGCTGGACCGCTGCGTGGCTTTTTCCAGCTCAGCATCATTAACCTTTGACTTCATCTGTTGAACCCTGACTTTCTGAAGAATGAAAGGGTCAGGGAACTCCCACTAAATGATAGCCACTGACATTAATAAATTCCAGAAATAGAGAAAACCACGATTCTAGATCCCCAAATTATAACTTACTACTTTAGAACACAATGTTAGCAGTATGTGAAGGGAAGGGTCCGTATTTATATATTTGTATTTATTTCAGAGACTATAATAGTCCTTACATATTTTGCATTCAAAGTAAACCCATGTTTTTAGAAAGTACATTGTTTATCTTGGAAATTGTTCACATCTTAACAGCTGACAGATTGATACACAGTCTTAGGGAGCCTAGTTAAGCCCATTAGTCATGGGGTTCCCTTGAGTGCCCCTGTCGATAATGTCTGTCTGTGTGTTTGCATGTTTCCTAGTTCCATAATTTGTGGAATAATCTCCCATGGGTTTCATTTTAGGGGGACCCTGGATCATCTGCTGCTGGAATTAAGGTAACTCTAGCCTTGCAAGAGTTTGTACCCCAGGAGATACAGTTTCATTTTTCATAAGCCTCTGCTTTCTCTTCCCTTTTACCAACTTTGAGGGTTATGACTCTGTTCCTGTTCTCTTGCAATAATCAGCTTCCAAACACAATAGGAAGTAGCTGCTGGAAATCCAATAAAGGCTTAAATAAGAGGTCTTGCCTACTCTTCCCTTTCCAATTGGTTTTTATGGAAATGTGGATTATTATGTGAGCTTTAGTTATATTCACAGCAAAAATAATTTTTTTTGCTGTGTCTAATGAGACATAGAGTAACAAAATAAAATAAATAAAATATATGTAATCAAGGAGGCTGGGCCATCTCTGTGAGAGTGTCCAGAGGCCTAAGGGTTTTGGAAAATTCTTGTAAGACTATCCTTTTCATCTTTGGTTTCTTTGGCCAGGGAGAACCTGGAGAATCTGGTCGTCCAGGGCAAAAGGTAACATCTTTATTTTAGCATGGTCTTTGCACTGTCTCATATTCACCTGTGTAATATGAAAGCAACCATTGCAAAATGATGTTGTTTTCCTGCTTTGCATGCTGGGTGTTGATTGTTTTGCATTTTAAAAGGAATGATGCTGACCATAACGAAAGTGAAAACACACTCTGTGCATGTAAAAGGACGCTACAAACTAAAATCTGCCTATACCGAGCTGTTTGAGACTAACAAAGCCCAGTTGGGTTCGAATGTAACAACTTATCTTGCATGTTTAAAGACACTCTGCATGCTTCTGTCTTTCATGAGAAGAAATGAATACTTACTAAATGGTCTCAATAGGAAGGATGGGCAGTTCTTTTAAAATTATATTCCTTTTCCTTTCACTTAAAATACTTCCCTACTGATAATTTTCTGCAAATAATATCTATATGTGCAGTGAATGTTTAATCATACAAAGAGGTTTGTTCAAAAAGTGAAATTTAATTACGGATACTAGCCAAACCACTTTAACTGATCTATGGATACATATATAAATTTATTGTAATTGTTTGTGTTTCACTTCAATGATAAGTTGGAGGACATGCGGTGCAAATGTTTAGATTTGTGTTCTACTTTGAGTCTGAGGCAGGAAACAACTGGAGCATCTGGATATCGATGCCCAGTGCAGTCGGATTTGAGATAACAGATGTATTGTAGCTAACGAATCAATGTGAATTCCACATTAGGTTAAATCTCTGAAGATCATGACCCTGCCTTTGTCCAGCAGTAGCTGATGTTTTAGGGGGGGGGGGGGGAATGAATAGAAACATAGACTTCACCTCATTAGTGTACATGGAAAGAGAGAATCGATTCCCTTGTTATAGTTTGGAACCATAAAACATGATAAAATATAGTTCCCACATTCTTTAAGTCATTGTGAGGATCATTGCTTTGTTTTGAACACTTGGGATTAAAGTAATTTTGAGGTCTTTCACATTCTTTAAGTATTTCTCTAATTTAAAAATAGACTTTCTTCTTGAAACTAAGAATCTAAGAATAACAATTTATCAGGACCAATTTCAGGCAAAGTTGAGATTTTTCCAGAGTACAGCAGAACGCTAAAAATTTTGCTCTTTAATTCCTAGGATTTCCTACTGATTTTGTATTTGAAAACTTGAAATTAGTGATATCATCCTACTAGAAATCCATGGTCTGCTTTGGTTTGAAAGAACAACTAATCTCAGAGATGATCTAATTTCAGGTCCCTTAGTAAAAATTAAAGGCTGAATTTAAGCTGCTTTTCAAGTCCAGGGTACTCTAAAAGAAATGTCTGCGAGACCACTGTGTCTTTTTAAAACGCAAAACCAATCTGCTCTAATCTCACATAGCCCCACTGTTTTTAGAGTGGAGGGTCCAAATTGATTTTTAATTGCTTAATAAAACATTGCCTTATCATGATTATTTAGAAATATACTTTAGATTCATTTCTGGAATTTCGTAGGTTTACACATGGAAACCTTGAATTTCTTTCATATTTCATTGGACACCTGTTTTAAATTATCCTGAGAAAAACTTACAACCAGTCTGAATAAACATGCACCCTGAAATGAGCGGCATCTTTTCCATGAATATTTAGGGCAGACTCCACCCTCTGAAGCAGTCTCATTTTCCCACAATATTTATGACTTTCTTTGTCTAATGTCTGGGTTTGGCAATACTTACCCAACATTAATTTAAAAGTAGAGCATGTCCATGCTTGCTCGCTTACTTAGATTAGAAAATGACAAACAGAAGTGACTACAAAATCAGTTCAGTAGATCTTTCATGACAGTTTTCTCACCATTGCAAAACTGTGTTGTGGATTCACTCGCACTTAAGCACTTGCGTTAGGGGCATTCCCAGAAAAGTAGAGGATGAAATCCTATCGATCAGTTTCCACTGCCTCGTTCTCTGTAGTATGAAAGTTTGTTCTTTAGAGTACCATTCATAATGTAGGAATGATTTCCTTAGAGGTTTGTTTCTTTTACAGACTCAACAGTAGAGTGTATGATTAATACATGAGTTAGAGTGTGTATGTGTGTTTGTAAAGTGTGTAGGTGTATAAAAGATATTGTTTTTCCCACATAATTCTTCCCTTCCTAACTTCTCCATCATCTTTTAAAATTTAAACTATTTTTAAAAAATTTCAAATGGTAAAACTACTCAGTCCCCACTGGAAGGGACCCTCACAGCTGAACCCCACCTAGAAGGACAGCGCACCGTCACAGGGACATGGGAGGGAAGCAGAGTTGCAGCTTTGACTGCAAAGTCTCCTCCTCTCATGGAGGGTAAAGAGTGAAAGGGAAAGGAAAGCAGAAGTATCATGTATCTGTGTGAAGTTTAATGTACTTGGATAAGTACCCTTCAAATGGAATAGCAAACCACTTCTTAAACATGACCCAGATCTGACCGTGGACTCTGTATGACCAAAAACTCAACTCAGAGAAGCTCCTGAACCAAGGAGCAGGCAAGAATGGAGGAATTAACTGACTTACCATTAATTGGAAGATAAGCCTTCATGGCATAAAGAGAAATTTTACATGAGCAGAAAGATCTTCCTCAAAATGTCAAGAGATAGATGTTCCACAAAGGGTAACATGAAATATTTTATAACATTTTATTATGTCATCTTTTAAGTAAACATGAATTTGAAAATGTCAAATTTATAAAAATATAAGACTCTGAAATATTAATTCCTGAGACACTTGTTCATTAATAAGTACACTTATAACCTCTGTACATACGTACATGCATACAACACACATAGTATAGTGCAGGGAACAACTATTATAAATGATCGAAGTCTCTAAGTGTTCACTCTACATCACAAAGGGTTCCATAACATCTCATGCATCTTTCTCACTGTTGGAAAACGAGGGTGTGTGTCCGTGTATGCATGTGTATGTCTTCAATCAGTCACACGATTAAATTTGGTCAGAAGGGAGCGGGTGGTGAGAACTTCCGCTGGGGAAGGGTTACAGCCTGTTTTAAATAGGATGTTCTGAGTGTTAGGGGACTCTTTAAAAACAATACAAAACTATAGATTTGACACCTCTACATTTACTTTTTTATGGTTGTATATCTACTACAATTTAGTATTTTCCAGAGCCTTATACTTTTTAAAAGTAAAAGAGAATCCTCGGTAAAATATAAATGCAATCCCTTTTGACTAGATCTCCCTAAATTGATTGATTGAAGGGGAAAGTGGGAAGAAAATAAGAAAATCAAAGGTATAATGTCGTATCTGTCTGAAGTTTAATTTACTCGGACAAATATTACTTGAAAGAAATATCAAATTCTTAGTGATCATCCTTTCTTCTCTGGTTTAATCTCATCTCAGTGCTATTGTTTACAGTGCCAGCTTTCACTGATAGTTCCAGACAGAATCGCTTTTCTTTTGCATTCCTGAAGCACCTTTGACCCAAACCGCCAGGAAAGTCATTGTCCTTTCTGTGTCTAACCATACAGCCTAATGAGCAGCATATGAAGCCATGGAGGGATAATTAATACTAGAGCAGATATGACTCTTCATAATTTGGAAGAAATAATGTTTAATAATGAAATGTCTGGTTGTCTGCAGTTGATTTTCTTTGAAACGAAGGTTGTTAGAGAATTTAGATGAAAAGACATGCGGCCACCTACCACTTTTGTGGTTAGTTTGATGCTCCTATCTCTTTTAGTATAGCTGTCATCCTGCTGTCTGAGAACGTGTAACCCTTTTACCTTCCAATGTTACTTCCACGAATAGTCACCTCAGTCGACACCGGACGGACTTTCATTTTCGCTAGCGATTCCATTATGCTTCTTTAGTGGAATTCAGGAGATTTTCTATGTAATGTAATCTCTTGTCACCATACTTTGTACTTAAAATAATGTGGACTGTTCTGTGAAAATGAGAAGGTTTATCATGACTCCAGTGTGCTCACCCAGAATGTACCACTTAATCTCAAACCTGGATTCAGGAACAGCTGCATGGGACCATTAGCTCTAAATTGCTAGGCAGGTTTACCCAGACTCAACAATTGTCAGAAATATGGGCTGGAGTTAAGTATAATATTAACCATGCACTTATCTTCTCATCATTCAGGAATGGAAAAGAAATCTTACCATACTGTTAAGTGAGCACGACTTTTAATGTATATTGTTTTGATGTAACCATCTGTTCATACAGCCAACTCTTGATTATCTAAGGTAAGAGAGCACTGGACTAGGAGGCTGTACTGAGATTCACACCTAATCCTCATTTCAGCAAAGAGCTTCAGCCTCCCCAGCAAATCATTTACCAGGAAGTAATAAAATATGGGGGTTCACTCTCCTTTTACTTTTCTTTCTTGCCTTCTGGTAGAAATGCCAATGAGCAGTGAACTGGCAGAAAAAGGGAAAATCCTCAAAAATCTGCAAAATGGTCAACCAATTTCTGAATCAAGAGTTGACTGAACTGCATAACCTCACCAAACTTCTTAAAACGAGACAGTATGGATATAGATGTCAAGTACTCAGCTAGGAGCATTTGCCGTGCTTTCTCCAGAGACTGTGTCTGAGTGAATATTGTTCTATAATGTTGTGTGATTTTCCTGTGTAGGGTGAACCAGGGCTTCCTGGGCTTCCTGGACTTCCGGGGATAAAGGTAAATACTGCACTGACAGTCTTGGCTTCATAGAACTGTAATTGTGAGAGTCACAAAAACCACAGGAAGACAAGGGGAAAAAAATGAAAACTAAAAATATAGCTCTCTTCCTTAAATACTCACCAGCCATCTCAACCAATTAAAGTTTTGAATTAAAAACTAAGCACAGGTATTTTTCAAAGTTTTCCATTGCTATCTGGACTATATATTATGCTGTGTAACCTAATATGCCCCTTAATTAAGTAAATATAAAAACCACTTCATTGGAAATCATAGGAATTCTTTAAAGTCTAGAATGTCTACCTTAACATTTAGTTTTAGTCTTAAGATATTATCAGATTTTTACTAGAATCAGAGTCTTCACATTCCCATAAATCTAACATTTAGGCAGCTGTTTTTATGATTCACCTCTTACAATAATCTACCTAAAGCATTTTATGCTTCCGCTTTCTGTCAATAATTCCCACTAGAAAGTGTAAATCATTTTACTCAACTATTTTGAGCCATATACTATTCCCATAAACTTTTTATGTATCTTCTGAAATAACTGCTTAAGGCTTAGTTTCAAACATTGTTTTACATATATTTAAACGATCTAAAAATATTAAGAAATATTTTTTAATTGTGTAAAATTTTTCACATGGCAACTGAGAAGACTTAGAAGTTCTACAGCCTTAGCTGTAGCTACTCCTTTAAAATCAGCTTCTTATTTTATAGTTCTTTTCTAAATTCCAGAACTGTTTGATAGGGTGATATAAGGCAAGTAGATTTTTTCTTACATTGTTCTCATCTTATAGAAGTTTGAATTTTTCTCCAGGATACATTAGATGGTCCTACAGTCAGTATTCCCCGTTTCAGTTTGAGGTCCATGTACACTGTTTTACGAAGGTTGTGTTTAAAGTGCATTACAGAAAATGATTTGATTTTAGAATAAATATGTCAAATTACTAGGTTCCCAGACATATGGTATCATATATAATATTTTATGAGTGCATTTTATACAATTAATGTAATTAACAGACATGAAAGCTATGTCTTCCAGATTGGCACTCAGAATTTTTGGTCCTGTTTTTTGTTTGCTGGTTTTGGATTGGTCGGCAGAAGTTCAGATGCATGTTTTTTACAATATGATTAGGCCTTGGCTTCTTCAATGAAAAAGCACAGTCTATGACAATAGTTTACTAAAAAAGCCAAAGTTATTTCCTTATCATTTGTTAATTAGCAAAAAGTGACTTCATAAGTTAATATGTGATTTCATGTTATAATGTGTAGCAGTTCCTTATTCATTCGCACACATTTTTAAAAAGCAGCTTTTAAAAAATGATTGGCAGATCACAGAATTTTACAACGAATTTTAAAAGTCATATTCAGCATTAATTATAAAGGACCTTGTAGAATTATAAATAGAGGAAGGCATTTAAAGGGAGGGCGTTTGGGAAGGATCCAGCCCTTTTCGCTGCAGCACATGCCTGCAGGTGGGCGTGGCTGGGGAGCCCGAGCCAAGTCCAGGGCAGGAACCGCAGTCCGGGCTGCGTGGCAATACAGCTGTCTGTTCTCCTGAGAGCGGGGCGCTTTCTTGTTGAGAGTGTATAGGGTGAAGGTGTTGAGAGTTTTTCTGTCTAAAAAACAAGCAAACAATTTCAATTACTACTATTTTGTTATCATCACCTTTTAGTTATTTCATGTCCTCCGCCATGAAAAGTATCCTCCACCATGAAAATAGTTTCGTCTGTGGACTAATCTGAATGTTTCAAACTTTTTCAAATTGGGGAAAAAGTTGGTGATTTACCACCTCCAGCAAATGCTTTTATCATTAAGGTCAGAGGCAATTGTCACACAAATGTTGTCGAGATCATAGAACTGATATCTTTGTTTTTCTAACCTTGATATTGATTATAATGACAAGATGATAATGACAAAAACCTTTTCTGTATAATTACCAAGTACTGCTGGGTAACTATCTAATATTTTATTTAAATTACAGACTCTATTTTTGGATGAATAAGCTTTGTCTTCTCTGTTCAGATGTGAATAATAATGCTTTCCTTATAATATAACAGGTTTTCAGTACATGTAAGCAAATTTGTAAAAAGAGACAATTTAAGAACACAGCATAGTCATTGGTACTCACTTAATATTTATAAATGTAGAGTTGAAAGTTTGTAATTTTGTGATATAGCTTCATTGTTGAGGTATTTTTATTTCTTTAACATACCTGCTTTTATTAGGTAGCTAACCACAGGGGTCTTAATCACGGTTTCATAGTTTGAGAGAATAACAATATTTAAAAGGTGAAGCTGAGTGTGGTAGAAAGAGCCTCCCTGGACTTGTGTGTTTGTTTATGCTTTGGAAATACTTCTGTTGCTATTCATCTCCTCCTTATCTGCTGGTACTACAGAGGGCACGCAAATGCCATCCGTTATTTCCAAGACGTTGAGGAAATCAGCCATGACATGCCAGGGAAGCTCTGATTTGCCACCTGTTGTACTCGGGGAATGGTTGGAAACTTAATGAGCATCCAAATGCCTTCCATGCGGCTCTCAGGAAATGAGCAAAGTGCATAAATACAGACAGCAGACTCATCTATCACCTCACAGTCCCACTCAGAGAAAAGTGCTAATACCTTGGGCATACATAATAAAAGTCACTAAGAACAGGCATAACTTAATTTCGAATTACTCTTAAGCTTCCTGCACAAACATTGGAAAGCCCTCTCACCATGTGGAAGACATGTGGAACTCCTGTTTCATGCGTTCATGGTTCACAGAGTGTGGAGATGTTCAACTGGGAAAACTAAATTATGCACAATGTACCATGCAGACATTGATCTTCTGGAATAAGGTTTGAGCTCAGAAAATTATTTTTATAAACAAGCTTGCAAATATATTTTTCAAGGGCAAAACTTGTAGCTAGCTTTTCTGGTATCACGTAAAAGAGTAAGATTCAAAGTTCCAGTGTAAAAAAAATTTCTCTCCACAGTTATTTTGGAAAATGTAAACACATTACTTAGCCCTGTTATTATGATTGCGTGTCCGTGGTAATGAAGGAGTGCAGAGCAGGCAACCAGAGCCCCGAATGCAGAGCCAGCTCACCAGTCTGCAGATCCTGGTCCCGCCACCCTGCCTCCCCACCAGTTCATGAATCTGTATCATCATGTTTTCTTATAAAATGAGAATCATCATTGGACAGAACTCAGAGGGCTGTTGTGAGGAAAAAATAAATTAATATATGTGCAGCTCCTAAAATATTGCCATAAATTAAACGCTGTATAAATTTTAGCTATTGTTATTTCTTCTCTTAGAGCGGCTCGGAGTATTAGAAACATTGGTTGCATACCTATTCTATATCCTGTCTTTCCTCATGTTAGTAATTTTAACCTAAAGAACATAAAGCTAGGTTAATGGATGTAAATCCTGCAAACTCCTGTTCAGTGATAGGTGAATGTTATCTTTAAGAGCAGTTAGATAACCAAGTTCTCTCAAAACACAATGTCACACTATTCCCCTTTTCCTGTCACTGAAATCTATTCTAGGAACAAAAGATGGGGGCATAATGTTCTGGGCATAAGACATGGCACTAAGTTCTTCCCGATGCTGTTCACATGAAAAGCAAAACGAAAACTTGACAATTTAATGAAGAAATTCTCTAGGCCTTGGTCATGGTGTTGTCTAGCCCAAGACATTTTTTAGAAATTTTTATTTTCAATGTTTGTTTTTCTCCTTTCAACATAGACTACCAGTTTATCTCATTTTCAGAAAATAAATTCAAAAAAATTATATAATACAGTAAAATGAATACAGTAGATATACATACTACAGTAAAAATTACATCAAATTACTTAGATGGCAAAGAAGTTTTTGTAGTATTTCTCCTCAAAGCGTGATATTTTTGCTCTGGCTTCCCCATTAGTGAAAATTTGACATTTAGATCAAGAACTTGAAGACTGAGATATTATGAGGCAGTAACTAACTCTTTATATCACATTACACAAAACCCTCTTTGACACTAAATCATATAAAGTCTAACTCTTACAGGTGGTGGGAACATTTACTTTGGCATCCTTAGGATTAAATGTGGCGCTCAGTAATCTAACAGAAATTTATGTCCTAAATCTGCTGGAGACGAAACATCAAATCACATTTTAAAAATAGCAGAGAAAAGTTTTAGGAAGGAACATAGGATATGAAATTAATTCCTAAAAGGAAAAAAAGGGAAGAAATACAGGTTAAAAGGATAACATTGTGTTGTTGTTTCTTATAATTATTTGCTGCTCACACAAAGTGTGTCTGAGCAGTTGAATAATTTCAAAACCTAGTTAGGAAACTCGTACAGCCAGAATCAGAGATTTTTAGAAGCCAGAATAAAACCTCCAATAAATACACCAAATGTACTTTCGCGATGTAATCCTGTTAAGAAAAAAAGTCAGAAAGGTATGTTTTCTAGGTTTTAAAGAAACCTGCTATGGTAGTTCATTTTCCTCAGAGCCACCAAGATGTTTTAATTTATACTCAAATTTGATCCTTAAGGAAAATTAAGTGTTTTGGGGATAGGCTCTACTTTCTCATTTTCTTCCCCTCAATAATTTTACAAATCAATCATTACCAAAACTGGCTGCCTGGAGGTTCTTATTACAACAAATGTTCTTGCTGTAATCCTCAAAAGTAGGCATCATGCTGACTTGAATTCTAATTAGCCTTTAAGCAAGAAGAATATTGTGTGGCTAATGCATTCAGTGTCAAGTCACATTAATCAAAATTATTGGTGATGCTTTTTGCACCCAGGCAAACCAGCACATATTTTTCAAGTCCTGTTGTACTGCTTTTTTTTTTTGGGGGGGGGCAATTAAAATTCGATCTGCTTGTGGGTAATAAATATCATGGAAAAACATAACTTAGTTTAAGCTGGTATATTAAAGGGCTTTTTTAAAGACAGGTTAAAAATGATATCTTTTACTTCTTTAATTGATAATGACTTATAAAAATAAAACAAATGCTAATAAATGAAAAACCAGAGATTTTTCTGTGGGCAAGAGCTAATCAGTTAGGACCTTCTGGCCAATCTTCTATTTAGCAGATGTTAAGTTCTGGAAGTTTATAGGGAAACACCTGGTGAGCCATTTCTGTATGAGTGAAGCTGTCTCCTTTTTTTACCTTGACTAATAATCTCATCTCTATATTTGTTGACTCTTCTCATCTATATAAAGGACATCCTTTATATAAATTTGACAAAAAGAGTGTTAGGTAAACTGTCCCAAAAAGCCATTTAAAAGATAAAGTAAGGTCATCTGAAATACTTTCTTGCTATTAATAAATGTGGGTTTGAAGAAAAATTGGTCCAGATTTTATTATGGAACTCTAAGACTTAATGAGACCTTTGATGGTCATTGTTAGAGTTCATAAAGGTCAGATTCTTAAAGCATCTCCTGGCCTTCACTGGCCTTTTCGTAAGATAGAAAGCCAAATTTTGTTGCCCTCTTGATTTGTAAAGATGGTAAGGGTTTGCAGTGTTCTGAGGTTTTTATTTTGTTTTGGAGTTGTTTTTTTACCAGCCAGAATACACAGAATTTAAGCTACCTCAATAGACTGTCTAAATTTTTAAAAACTAATAGCAAATGAGTTGAGCAAAAGTGACTTTAGTCAAAACCTTATTTTTGTGTTATCTTCATTTTATCTTAGAGTGAATATTGCCGACTTACAGAAGAAAGCATAGAAGAGAGAGAGCTCTAATACTGATACTCTAATCAATAAGAAATTCATTTGGTGAAAAAACAGGATAATTTTCAAATATAGTACATGTTAATTACTATGGCTTATTTTCATGGAGCTGCATGCTACAAGATCAAAGTCGTGGCTGCTGAAACGGTTAGGTGGGGTTGGGAAGATCGATGTGAAACGATTAGGCCCACCAAAATTGGTCAGGTGAAGATCCACCTTTGATTTCAGCTATTGCTGAAATCCAGACTTCTTTCTGCATCTTTATGTGCCCTGACTATTTAGAGCTTTTATCAGATTAGCAACATGTGTGAGATTTTTCAGATGAGTCTGCTTGCTGCTGCTGCCACTTCCACAGTTCACTACTAGGCTAACTATATTGTGCTTCATTCTGAATTCATAGCATATCTGCTGCCAACCTGAGTCCCAATTTAGTTGCCAAAACCATGTCTTTCCTACCAGCTCAACACAGTCTTTACAGTCTTGGTGTTGAAACCTGGGTTATTAACTCTGGTGCTGAGCTAATTAATTAATGTTAAGGGTAAACAAAGGACAAAAATCATGAAACAACTCATGAAGAAATCAGATGCAATATCCAGGATAAGACTGAATTTTTCTTCATTTTGGAATTTGATGTTGCATTAATTCTATGTTATAATACCACTAACAGAGCTGAGATTTCTATTTCTCTGGCAACCATTTAATCATTGATTATTAGCATGTGGCTTGGGTAGCAAAATATGGTGCCAGCTATTAATTGTGTTTTAGTGATTAACATTTTAGATTGCATTAAGGGTTTTGATAAATAGTAGATATATTTTATCTCCAGGCTTTGGTTAAATCATACCTTTGTATTTATTTTAAGAGTTAAATATATTGTTTTTTTTTCTGTTTGATACAAAGGATAGACCTAATTTCTGGAACCACTGGGGGAAAAAACACAGCAGATTAAACCTGGATTGAATTTATTATGGCCATGGGAGAGGAATAAAAATTTTGAGGTGCTTGTTCCTCCCCATTCTTCCTCACCCCTTTGCCTTCCTCCCTCTTACTTCTGCTCCTTCCATTCTGTCATTCTTCTTCTTCACTTCCTCTCTTCCTCATTACTTTTCTCTACCCCCACGAGGTACTTTGCATGCAAGTACATGTTAAGATCTGTCAGTTGGTTGCCTTCACCCTTTTAATTCCCCTCCACATACAGTCAGCAGCACCAATGTGAACAGAATCCCAATTGACTTTGTTCTCTACAACAGTACAAGTAAGAACCTAAAATGCGGCCTCACTTGAGATGGTGAATGAATACCAAGATGGAGGAAAATTTAGAATATATGAAACGAGAAAAAGTGTACGTGAAACTTGAGAGAAAATCAGATTAAAGCAACTCTGAAATAATTAGCACTCTCCTTAACTTATTCTTAGGCTGTTCGTTGGCACCCTGGTGTTATGACAAACCAATGTTTAAAGGCTTTGCCTTCCCCCCACTTTTCTTAGACATTTTTTTTTGTTGTCATTCAAATAGAAGCTCCAACATATCGTAAACTGAAATGATTAATATTTTTTCAGAAAATGTCATATTTAATTGTTTTCACTTTGATTGTAAAGCTATTTTACTTCCTGTTTACCTGTGTGAAGCCATGTTTCCCTGGTCAGGGTGGCCGCCATCTGCTCTTGTCCAAGTGTCTCTGCCTTATGTCTCCCGTGTTGTTCCTATAATGACTTGTTGACATTATAATGTGAATTTTCTAATTCAGGTAATTGCCTGGAAAAAAGAAAAAGAAAAAAGCCTCTAGATTTAGTTGTTTCTTCATTACAAGTAATGTAAGAGCTTCATTTCCTTGTAGTGTGAATTTCGTCTATCACATCTCACTCTGTCTGCTTAGGCAAATGCATGTGAGTGATTTTCAATTTAGCGATCTCCTATTTCCCATTGACTAAATGAGATTAGATATGTAAAAAAAAAAAAGGTCTGAGCATCATTTTATAGTCTAATATAAATAGTTACTTCTCCTGTTTATTGCTCTGAAAAAAATGACGTAATGTCATTTTTGTATAGTCTACTTTACTCCAAAGATGATTTCATCGAAGTGCTTTGTGTTTGAATCATATTTCAGCTGCTTTCCACTACCTTCCCCTGCTGGTCTCCTTCCTCTATCCTGGTTAGCTGGAATTGTGACTACAGTAGAATAACCACTTGCTTTTCATTTTTATCATATTAAAGTATTTATAGAACTTAGGTTGTCATCATCTTTCTACTAGACATTTTAGGAAAAATCTAGAACCTTTAAACTCTACATTGGCCCTTGTCAAAAAGGCAAGATTTTTTTATAGGACTACATTGTATGTAGGGAGATTCAAAAGGTATGACCATTTTCTTCTTTCTCCTCCCTATGGGATAAAAACTCATTCATAGTAAACCTGTTACTTCTGTACCTTACACACATTTGGTTTTGCAATCCTACATGCTCTGGCAGATGGATATTGTGTCATAAAATGATAGGTTCACATGAGAAAATTGAGAGTTGCTTCTTGAAAGAAGTTGAAGAGGTATCAAGTATAGCCCCATCCATGGTGTAAAGAAACAAGCATTCACCTTGTATATCACCAATGAGTTGGGAGAATATAATATATCAGTTACTATTACTAGTAATAATAATGAAAATTTTAAGAGCCATTAGATAAGGATAGCAATACTAACAAACATTTATTGTTCACTTACTTTATTCTAGAGATAGTGCTAAGTGCTTTGCTTGCATTATCTTATAATAAGTCTTAACTAAGCCACCCCTAATGATGCCAGAATCTTCTGTTATTTGTCAGGTCAAGATTCCAGCCTGCAAGGTCAGGTTTTAACTCACTTCTGTAACTTTGTACCAACAGTTCCCAAACAATTTGGTCTCAAAAACCCTTTACTCATTTACAAATTAGTATTCAAATTTTGTTTATGTAGGTTGTATCTATTTATATTTCTGTATTAGAAATTAAAACTCAGAAATTAGAAAATAGGTTATGTGTTAATTAAATAACATGTTTTGTGAACTATAACAATCTTCAAAAAAGCAAGAAAAGAGACATTGTTATTTTTTATTCTATGCAAATATCTGTAATGTCTGGTTTAATAGAAAATAGCTGGATTTTCATATCTGCTGCTGCATTCTATCTGTTATAATTTGTTGTTTTGGTTAAAATATATAAAGGGAGACTTCCAGCCAAGATGGAGGTGTAAGTAGACACACCGTGCCTCCTTGCACAACCAAAGGAAGGACAACAACAAATTTAAAAGCAAGAAAACAATCAGAACTGACAGAAAATTGAACTGTATGGAAGTTCGACAACCAAGGAATTAAGGAAGAAACATTCATCCAGACCAACAGTAGGGGTGGAGACGGGCAGCTGGGCAGAGAGGACTTTTGGCAAGATGGTGGCTGGAGTACTGAGACAGGCAAGGCTATGGCTGGTGGACCCAGCAAGGCAGCAGATTTCGGACTGGGCAGTCCCACATTCACATGAAGATAAACTGGGAGCAAGACATAACACACAACCCAGGGCTCCAGAGTGGGGGAAATAAAGCCTCAAACCTCTGATTGAAAACCTCTGATAAGTGAAAAGGGGAGTGAGGTGGCAATGGGAGAAACTCCCAGCCTCACAGGAGAGTTCCTTGGAGAGACCCATGGAGTTCTAAAATGTACACAAGCCCACCCACCCAAGAATCAGCACCAAAGGGCCCAATTTGATTGTGGGTAGTTGGAGAAGTGACTGAAAGCTGGCAGAGAGCTGAGCAAGTGGCGTCATTCCCTCTTGGACCCCTCCCCCACACACAGCATTACAACACAGTGACGTGTGTTGCCTGCCCTGGTAAACACCTAAGGCTCTGCCCCTTACTATGTAACAGGCGCACCAAGACAAAAAAAAAAAAAAAAAATGGCCCAAATGAAAGAAAAGATCAAAACTCCAGAAATAATACAACTAAGTGATGAAGAGATAGCCAACCTATCAGATGCACAGTTCAAAACACTGGTAATCAGGATGCTCACAGAAATGGTTGAATATAGTCACAAATTAGATGAAAAATGAAGGCTATGCTAAGTGAAATAAAGGAAAGTGTACAGGGAACCAACAGTGATGGGAAGGAAACCAGGACTCAAATCAACAGTGTGGACCAGAAGGAAGAAAGAAACATTCGACCAGAACAGAATGAAGAAACAAGAATTCAAAAAAATGAGGAGAGGCTTAGGAACCTCCAGGACATCTTCAAACGTTCCAACATCCTAATCATAGGGGTACCAAAAGGAGAAGAGGAAGAGCAAGAAATTGAAAATGTATTTGAACAAATAATGAAGGAGAACTTCCCCAATCTGGCAAAGGAAATAGACTTTCAGGAAGTCCAGGAAGCTCAGAGAGTCCCAAACAAGTTGGACCCAAGGAGGAACACACCAAGGCACATCATAATTACACTACCCAAGATTAAAGATAAGGAGAGAATGTTAAAAGCAGCAAGAGAAAAGGAGACAGTTACCTACAAAGGAGTTCCCATCAGACTGTCAGCTGATTTCTCAAAAGAAACCTTGCAGGCAAGAAGAGGCTGGAAAGAAGTATTCAAAGTCAGAAAGGCAAGGACCTACATCCAAGATTATTCTATCCAGCAAAGCTATCATTTAGAATGGAAGGGCAGATAAAGCACTTCCCAGATAAGGTCAAGTTAAAGGAGTTCATCATCACCAAGCCCTTATTATATGAAATGTTAAAGGGACTTATCTAAGAAAAAGAAGATAAAAAATATGAACAGTAAAATGACAGCAAACTCACAGTTATTAACAACTGAACCTAAAACAAAAACGAACTAAGCAAATGACTAGAACAGGAACAGATCACAGAAATGGAGATCACATGAAGGGTTATCAGTGGGGGAGTGGGTGGGGAGAGAGGGGGAAAAAGTACAGAGAATAAGTAGCATAAATGGTAGGTAGAAGATAGATGGGGAGGTTAAGAATAGTATAGGAAATGGAGAAGCCAAAGAATGTATATGTATGACCCATGGACATGAACTAAAGCGGGTGGGGGGCGGATGCAGGTGGGAGGGGGTGTGCAGGGTGGAGGGGAATAAAGGGGGGGAATGGGACAACTGTAATAGCATAATCAATTATATATATATATATATGAAAGCCAGTCTTATACAGATATGTAATTGGACAAGGGAAGATTATTTTAATAAAGCTTTTTCATAAAATTAGAAGTATTCTTCTTTGATACTACCCAAACTCCAGAAGTGGTCATTTTTTTAAAGGTTGGATGACATATGGAATCTGAAACCATAACAATGAACTTTTCCAGCTCTGTACACTAATAAGCTATAAGCTTAGGAAGGTGAGAAACAGCCCAACCAGCTCAGTCAGAATCATGAGTAGACATATTTATGCCTTATATTCTTCAATAGTAGTCTTTCAAGCCTGAGACAAAGAAGAAACCGATCATTATTTCCTCCCCATAGATAGGGTGGAGCTATTGTCTCTAAAGTCGCTGAGAGCTCTGGAATTAAATAAACATAAGTCTGTGACCCTAAAGTTAAATATACTATTTTACCTTTGAATAAATTGATATAAATAGGTGTACGGGTATGGTAGATGCTTCCATAAATTTTTTCCTGAGACTACTCTGTTTACAGGAACTTTTTATACATTTACTTGGAAGAATTTAATATATGTTCTGTTTTCTAAAAATGAAGGAAAAAAACACTTCTCTCTAGCCACTGAGATCACAAAGCCTTATTTATTTATTTGTGAACTATGAAACTGCATGCTTCATCTTTTTATAAACTAAGCACTAACATGAATAAGAAATACATCTTTGCAACATTTGCTTTTTTTCTTCTCTTTTATTAGTATGCTTTAATAGTGCTTCTACTTTCTTTGCTAAAGAGTGAGATCATTTTGTTTCTACTTGAAGATATGCAAGTCTTGTCTACATGTAAATTTTCAACCGATTAACTTGCATTGTATTTCCATGACCGTAAGTCGTTACTAATGGTACTCACTGACTTAATACAGCTTGTTTTCTTGAGGGTGGAGAGGGAATATTTATATGGTTATATATATAATTTTATTGAGAGAAATATCTTACTTATAAGTAAATCTATTCCTTATGACTTTTTTGTTTAAAATAACAAGCTAAACTCTTTTACAAGACGTAGAATAGTCATCATGATTTCTCGGAATATAGCTGATTTTCACTTTAGGCCAATAAGAGATCCACCAAAATTACTTTTTCAGATGCTCCTTTCCAATATGTGTAAGGGTATGGGGACGAGTAGAATAGAGTTACAGAAATTTCACAAAAAATAAACTTAGAATACTAGTTCTTCTCCTCCTCATTTATTTCTTAAACCAGTACCATGAGCATCAGCACCAGAGATAAATCCATTTCAGTTCTTTATCAATGTGATACATTTTGTGGTGGTGATACCAGTTTGTTGCTCACCTGATACCCAAATTTTATATAGTGTTTTTTAAAAACTCAACTCCCAGTGTCAAAAAACTAATGTTGAAATGTCACTACCTTATCAAAAATCAACTGTATCAACATTAGCAGCTATTATAGAAATAATCTAATGAGGAGAGAGAGAAAGAGAAAGAAAGAAAGAAAGAAAGAAAGAAAGAAAGAAAGAAAGAAAGAAAGAAAGGAAGGAAGGAAGGAAGGAAGGAAGGAAGGAAAGGAAATATGGTAACAGAAGCATTCCAGGGTTTTTTGCTTTAAAACTTTATTATAGATTTTAGGAAATTAGACCCTCTTACATTTGAGCTCAAGTGTTTAAAAGGAATACAAAACTTCATGGGTATTCAAGAAAATATGAACACCGGTCTCAGGTGTTTCCTGACACCAAACATGGTGGGTGTCTTTTCCAACACTGATTATCCAGCTCTGATTCTCTGACACCAACTGTGTGTCTTACAATTCTATCCTGTTGTGACGCTAACTACTCAGAGTTAGCATCAGACTCCACAGGTTTAAAGGCTCAGCCTCTCAAGACCGCCCTCTTTCAGACATGAGTCACAGGTCCTGGGTCCCCAGGTTAGCACCTGCACTTCTGACTTCTAACTGCAAATTTGAGGGTACTCATAACCACCACTCCTAACCCAACTCAAGTTCGATAATTTGCTAGAACTACTCAGAAAACTCAAGAAAATGCCATACTTAATATTACAGATTTTTATAAAAGATAAAAATAAACAGCCAAATAAAGAGGTACATAGGATGAGGTCAGGAGGCTCTGTCCCCATAGAGTTGGGGTGCGTGATCCCACCAGCACATGGGTTGCTCACCAGCTTGGAAGTTCTCCAATCCCCTTTGTTTAGGGGTGTTTATGGAGGTTCCCTTGTAGGCATGATGGGTTAAATTATTGGCCATTGGTGATTGAACTCAGCCTCCAGCCTTTCTCCCCTCTCTGGAGATGGTGAGAGGAGGGGAAGGGCTAAAAGTTTCCACCTCTTGTCCCAGCCCCCATCCTGAAGCTATCTAAGGGCCCTGCAGGAGTCACCTTATAAACTCAGGTAGGTTTGAAAGGGGCTTGTTAAGAATAAAAAAAGATGCTCCTATTACTCTTATGACTCAGGAAATTCAGAGGGTTTAAGGAGCTCTGTGCAAGGAACCAGAAGCAAGACCAAATATATTTTTCATTATACCACAACTGGGTTTCCTCCAGGTAGTGGAGCAGAGGTTATACAGGTGGGGCAAGGAGAGAGATTTTTTCTTTCATGCCAAACATTCCTGAATCTTTTCCCTAGCGACATCTACTGTTCAGGTTATCTATTGTTGCATATCATTTTTACTCCCTTAAACTAGAGTGACTTAAAACAAAAAATAATTATTGCACAATTTTGGAGAAACTGGAATTTGTGCACAGGTCAGCTGGGTGCCTCTGGATCAGTGTCTCCTATGAGGATGCAGTCAAGCTGTCAGGCAGGGCCGTGGTCTTACCTGAGTGGAGCACCCGGGCCCAAGCTCACACATAGTTGCTGGCTAACCTCGGGCCTCAGCATGTGGACTCTCCGTAGGGTGTGTTCACAGAATGGCAGCTTGCTTTCCCCAAAGCAAGCGATCCAAGTGAGAGAGAACAAGACAGGGCCCCCAAGATGGAAACCACAGTCTTTTAATAACAGTCTCAGGAGTGATATCCCATTATTTCTGCCAAATTCTGTTCATTAGATATGAGTCATTAAGTCCAATCTACACTCAAGCAGAGAGTATTACACAAAGATATGATACCAGGAGATGGGATCATTTTTGCCTACCTTAGAGGCTACCTACCATAGTTGCCCAAACATAATTAATTGGATTTGGTAAATGGTAAGAACCACTGGACAACAGGTGAGAAAGGTAATTATAAACACATTTCTAAAGCTTCTCCAAAGCATAGGCTCAAACTGTTCTCATTGGCCAAAACCTATTCTGATTAATTTTTATAGTCAGTAGCTGGATCTCAGCAATAAGGCTGTGTGCAATCAAAGGAGTAAAATCCCAGTAGAAGGAAATAGTTTAACTTCATGTACTTGCTGTCAAGTGATAATGACCTCATGTACCCATCTTTTTAAAGGGTGAACCAGGTTTCATTGGTCCTCAAGGAGAGCCAGGCTTACCAGGGTTACCAGGAACAAAGGTGAGTGGAGTCTTTTTTTACTTTCCTTTCTGAATTTTTCTGTCATATATTTTTAGTTTGTTAGGTTGAAAAATATGTGGGGTAACTTTATTATTTAGGTGACCATATATGTTAGCCTAATCAAGAACTAAAGCAGCCTATCACCCATTCTAACCCTTCTAATGGGGATACCATCTTAAATAGAGTAACAGGAAGTTAATTTTAGCCTTAGGTAAGACAACAGGAAGGTAGAATATCTTAGTTGTTGCAGTTGTCCCCAAAATTGCTCCTAAATTGACGTGATGCTATTCGCTTCCTGGCCATATGGAAAAGTGGGGGAATTCTGAGGAGGAGAGATAGAACTCATTAACTCCTGCCCACTGATTTTAGGACATATTTGTAAATCAACATTATTATTATTCCCACATCACTCCCAAGATTTCAAGGAGTACTGATGTCATATAGATTCCTAAGTGCCTCATCCCAGAGAGATCCATCCTGAAAAACGTTTGCAGAAAGATTCTATAATGAAAACCATCTCATAATCTTCCACTTGGCAACCCTAGAGAGGGCCCTAAAAGCACAATCTATATGCCAGCAAATAAAAAATTATGTTGCTATGGATACAGTCAGGCCTATGGTTTTCTTTTTATCTACCCAGTAAGACATAAAAAGGTACAGCTCTGAGGATGGAACCTTTCTCATGACAGACTCATGAATCAAAGGAGGGGCAAAATTAGATCAAACTACTTTTTTTAAAAAAAATTATAGCAGTCTTTGCCTCAGTATGTATTGCATACACCAGAAATAAACCAGGATGATTTCCAGGAGCTAGAGAAATGTGTTCATGGTCTGTTCTGACAGAAGGGTCCTCATTCCCTCTGGTTGGGAGAGAGCGACTCTAATCCTAGTAAATGGGAACTGTGTGTGGCCCAAGGGGGACCGAAACTTGGTCAAATTTATGCAAACTTGCTTTTTTTTCCAAGCAATTTCTTTTTCACATAATGAGCTGTCAGACTTATTAACAAAATATGAGAAATGCCTGTTTTAGCCTGAACAGATTCACACAGGAAACACGCTTTCTGGAATAAAAGGAGAGCAAGAGAATAATGAGCATTCTATGTCCATCTGAGAACCATGTACTCACTGGGCCTGCAGCCCCCAGGAAGGAAGGCAGACTCGGGTTTGGGCACAAACAAGGGAAACCCGGTCAGTGCTGCAGAGAAGCAGGCATGCGCCAACTAGTCTCCAAACGTTGGGGGATAGTACAGAGTGGAGTTTATCCCAAATATCTCTTCTTTAGTTTATTGATTTTAAACTGTTCCACAGTTTCAAAAAATCCAGATGGGGAGTCCTAAAGTCAACATTAATTACTGTTCATAAAGAACCCAGCCTGATTTTGCAGACCAGATACTTTTATAACAGATACTACTCTGAAGTCCCAATAAAAGTACAGAATGTAAGGTGCCTGTTTTGTATTTCCACAAGAAGGGATGTAGATAGGAAATTCATTTTATTAACGATATCATGAAGTCTATTTTTCAGCTAAATTGTCTATCTTTCATGAATTTGGTATCTTAACGGAAAAGCCATGATTATGTAAAAGTCTTATGCAGCCAAACGCTAGTTTTTTCCCCCCAGTTTTGTAGGTAGTCTAGATTTGTACCACTCAAGTCAGATTGAAAAAAATAAATTAGCTCTGCATTTTACCCCCAACACAGTGAAGTGAAATCATAATGAAGGAAGATGGACAATGCCATTTAAAAAGGCAAAAGATTTATACGATCTGAAGAGAAACCAGAGCATAGATAATGCCATTTAAAAATCTGTTTATGCATTGCTATATCCTTAGCGTCTACCTCAGTCCTGGGAGAGACATACAGCAGCCTAAAGAGATGGGGTGTTATTCCCAGTGATTCAGAATATTTTGAGTACTACTGTTTATTCATTAATTCAATATTTTTGTTTGGCCAGACATTTTTCTAGTGTTTGAGAATGAAGAGTAAATGGAGCAAAAACATTCTCTACTCTTTTTTTTTCAATTTTTATTTTAATTGTTGATCTTGTACAGTTTTCTGTCTTTTATTCTCACCACAGCCCACCACCCCAGCCCTCCCCACCTCCCTCCCATTTCCATCCCCTCTGACACTTACATTCCGGTACGTGTGAGGGAGGGCAGGAAGGGAGAGAAGTAAAGAAATAATGTTATCCGGAAAGTGATAAGCAACTAATTAAGGGTACCGTGATTTTTTTTTAAAAAAGTAATTCTAGATAAATATATATTGACTCTACTCCTATGGTGTATTACAGATAAATAATTTTCTAAGGTTTTTGTTTTTCCCTAAAATATCACCTTATAGTTACTATTTTAGAATTCTTCCATAAAATATTAAGAAAAACACTAAATATAGTATTTTTAAGTAAAAATTCCATATATCAGCAAATGTTCATCCATCTCTAATCCCTGGAAAAGCCCTCTGGAGCGTCTTTTTCATCTCCCGCACCCAGTCAAATCCTTGCTTTTCTCCCACCTTCTTCATTTTCCCACTCTCCTTGGTTCATGCTGAGAAACCTACTGAGTCTTCTTTCATCCTTGCCCTACCCTATCACACTTCCCCTGCAAAACCATAGAGGCTTCCCAGAGTGGGAATGACAGAGATACAGATCTCAAAATTTAAAGCCCTACATCATCCATACAGATCCAATCCATTTTCTTCTCTTTTCCGAGATGAATCCATTCCTTCTGTAAACATGCTAACACCAGGCTGAACTGAAAACCTGTTTGATTATTAAAATCCCACCCACCACGCAGGAAGCTAGACAGTCTACTCTCTGTCTTGCCACAGGGTGATTTGGCAAATTTCTAAAATGTTCATACTTTTTGACATGGCAATTCCTCAACTACAGATTTACCCTAAGCAAATGACCAGAAATGTCCAAAGGGTTACACACAAAAATATTTATATAGAAGTTGAAGATGAAGCACAAACAATTCTAAATTACAGCTTTTCCTTTTAAAAGCTTCGTGACTTTGAGAAAGTTACTTAGCCTCTCTGAACTACAGTCAGCTCATCTGTAGACTGTGAACACTAACACCTTTCTCATCTGCCCTAAGGATTAAATAGAGTAGTGCATGTAAAGTGTTTCTGTGAAGTTCCTGTACTCATTAATAACACAGTCATAAACAGCATAATTATATAAAGTGCAACCTACTCATCCTTCAGAACATGGCTCAAGTCTCACGTTCAGGGAGCCAGCCTAGACTATGGAAGACCCCATGGGCTTCCTCTTCTCTCACCCACGGCCTTACGTTACTCCTTAATTCTTCGCTATTTTGTTATGTAGATCTTGTCTGTCTAAAACCAGATCACTAGCTCCTTGGGGCCAGTGACCTTGTTCATACTTCACAGAGCTGCGATTAAAGTAAAAGCTGTAATACCTATGTGCCTTGTACCATGCTGAGCACTTTACATTTATAAGTTATGAGATCAGTACTATAATTTTTTTATATTTTACAGAGGAAATTGAGGCTTTTGGAACTTAACTAATTTGCCCCAAAACACTGATAAATAACAGAGCTGGGGTTAAGACCCAGGATGTGGGGTTACAAGTAGCCTGGCCATTGTAGAGTGACAAGTTATAATCATCACAAGGCCTTGACCACTTTGCCATGCTTCATCCCAGCAGTACTTAGAAAGGGGCTGTAGAATGAAAACTGGGTCTGTCTCTGTTTTGAGGTATCATCATGGCCCTTATCAAGTCCTTTTAAAGGCCTGTTTTATTAAATGAGATAATTCATGCTGAGATTAATACAGTGCTGGGTACATGATAAATAAGTAGCAGCTTTCCTTAACTTTATTCCACTTATTTATTAATCTTCAGGGACCAGCTGGGGGTGGGGTGTGGAGAAGCAGGTTGCCATTTCCCGGTTTTGCGATTTGTGACAGGGTGAACGAGGGGAGGTGGGGCCTCCTGGAAGAGGCGAGCGAGGAGAGCCTGGAACCCCTGGACCAAAGGTCAGTTATTCTTACACTGGAAAATGACATTCTTCAGTTTGGAAAACATAAGACTAAACTCTAAAAATTTCTCAAGAGGCATTAATAATTTATTGAAATATACAAATACTTTATTGAAAGGCACACCAATTGGTTCTTTTCCAAAGGAATGTTACAATTCAACTTTTCCTAGTTTTCTCTCTTCTTCTTGATTAACAAATTTAATAACACATCCAAATGTAAAGGGGGAGGGACTGTTGTTGCCAAATTATCACTCACTGGGTATTAACACTTGCTGAGAACATGTTGATATGCATTGTGTTAGTTTCAATGATAACTTGACAGTAACACTTTGGAAATATTAGCACTAAGGATTTACTTGACCGTTGAATCTTTATTTCTCTAAACTTTCTGCAAACTAATATGGTAACACTTTATTTTAATAACCCATCCTAGAGACACAGAAAATAATGAGAAGGAAATTTATGCAGACACTATGGAGATTAATGAGAATGAATCACAGCGCTCCTGCTGTCCATGGGTGGGAGGGCAGTCGGCAGTTACTGTGGGATGAAGGTTGATGGGCAGACCAGGGAATGAACCAATGAAACTGTGATGATACTGCTGTTTAGTGTTTTGATAGCCACCATTACATAAAGCCATATATTATGGTAGTTAAAATAAAGTGTTTCCATCTTTATGAGTCACCGATAATTTCTTTTCCCTGTTCTTACCTCCTCCGTCTTTTTTTCTCTTTTTCATCTTCATATTCTCCTATCATAGGGGAAACAAGGTGAATCAGGAGCTAGAGGCCCGAAGGGGTCAAAGGTCAGTAACCAGGCAATCGTATTAATGTAACACGAGGCCTTCAAGAGCTGTGCTTTTTTTGCCTCTTCCACAGAGAATCACGTTTTCACTTAAAGTCTGCCATACGCTGGGATTGCAATAATTTCATCCCAGTGATGATATCCCAAAACAATCAGTTTCTTTCATCTTGTTTGTTTTTGCATGCTCCTGTGCTTCAGATTATTCTTTAAGGAAAGTTGTATTTTCTGTTTCATAGGAATAGTTTCTTTGGAAAAAAATTAAGTTCTGTACTTAATTTAACTTATGTATGGAATAATCTTATTTTTCATTTTCTGGCAATCTTTGTGATAAATGTTCAAATTATACTTTGCTTTTAAGTTAGTTGACTCCCTTCATTGCATTAAAATTTAACCACCCATTAAATTCTTTCCTTTACCATGTTCTTTATAATGTTTGCAATTATCTATGCACTGTTAGCAGAATCATGTTATTTAAGATGCTGTTAGCTAATACATAATGTGGAAAAATTAGTGGAAACATGAAGAAAACAGAGCAGGAATTATTCTCCATCCATAACAAATTTAATTATTATGTATTGGTGTGGATGGATAAAAACTTTTCCTGATTTTCCTGCTTCTCTTCATTGGTCCTTACCCAGTTCATAGTAATATATAGAAAGGCATGTCAAAATGCTTTTAATTCCATGTAGAAAAAGATCTGAATAAATTTAATGCTGTTTTAAAAAGAAACTCCAAGTACACAGGTTCAATTCTCTTCTCCAACACTTATGTTTAGACTTCTGAGAAGGTTGAGTGTTCTCAGGGTGATGTGCGTGCAGTTTGAGACATGGACTCTTCCCGGTGCCTTCCCAGGGTGGGTGGTAACACCATAAACGGAACTTCAGAGATTTTTCATATTGCATTTAAAAAGAGGGAGAGCTGGCTTTTCCCTTTCCCTGACTTTCAGCCCTGCCTACCAGTCCCAGCTAGCAGCACCACCTTCTGAGTGTTGAAATGCCTGTACCTACAGGAAACTTCCCTTCAATCCCCATCATCAGAGGAAGGCCTACCTGATGACCTGTCCCTTCTGATTCACCCTAAAATGAGCTCTCCACTCCTTCCCTGTCTCAATCATTTACGTATTACTTCTCAGAGGAAAGACAAAGTGGTTGGCTCTTATTTCCTCTGCCCCAAACCTTTTCATATAAAGGCAAGAATATGGTTCAGTCTGAGAGGTAACAGTGTACTTTGGGTATCATGGAAACCACTTGCTTTGCTTTTGAAGATCTGTAGCAAGAGAGTAACATACATATTGTTGTTTGAAGATTCTCTCTTTTCTTAAAGAAGCATTTGCCATGTTGGTGGTTATTGCTCTTCTAGTTGTGATTTTCAACTTCAGAAGTTAACACTAGGGCTGCTGCTGTATGGTATTAAATACATCCTTAGTTCTGAGACATTTCTAGACTGTTGACCTGCCTACTAATTAGGTTTTTTCTCTTTTCACTGGTGAAGGGTGACCGTGGCGACAAAGGAGACTCTGGAACATTAGGACCAAGGGTGGGTGTGTCTCTCATTTAATTTTTGCCCCTTCTCCCTTTCCTGGGCTTACAAGCCCAGGTTTAAAGTATGTGTCTGTGTGTCCTTTCACAAGGCACTTGAACTAATAGCATGCAATAATAGCACTGGAGGTAGGCTACTGTAGTTATTCCTGATTACCCCCTTTCTTCTTATTTTTTATTTCAGTCACTGGTAGCAATGAGTATGTAGATTGTAACTCATAAAACAAGCTCAAGAGAAGAAGATCCAAAGAACCCTTTCAATCTACTTTCCTTCTGACAGATGAACGATAGCAAACCCATAGTCATCCAGTTAGTAGAATTTTCCATTTTTCAATTGGCCCAATTATATAGAAAGCAATAACCTGTATTTTCAACGTCTTTTAAACACAGGCAAGGAATGAGGACATGACTAATGGAAATTCAGTAGCAGAGATAATGAGCAAGATAGGAGTCTTTAAAATATATGTGTTCTCTTTTGTGGTCTCCATTTGGTTTTATTTTAATAGAATTCTATCCCTGTTGGGAAAACCAGGCATTTCCTAAGAACAGTGTTCTATCTTCTTAAAGAATGAGAAAGCAATCTTTGAGTTGTAGGTGACTAGAAAGGTTTGAGTTGCTTTAATAAATATGAATAAAGCCAATCAATATTTGCAAGTCAAATCAGATTAGCCTACCTTTTGTAATTTTCAGAAAACAGTTTCAGATATTGAATCATATTCTTTTTATTCATATTTCATATCTTTAACATACCACAGACAAGGAAGTTAAAAATAGTTCACCTCCTTTGAAATAAAGACAAAATTCAAACATGGTTTATGTATGCTTTTGTGCCTTCGTAGGGAATAAATGGTCTAAGAAAGCTGTAAGTTGCTATTTCTGCTTTCACCATAGTTCTCTCTATATCCCTAGCCTAACCACATGGTTTTCTGTTGGTTGGGTTTTTTATAGGGTCCACCTGGCCAAAAGGGGGATCAAGGAGCCACCGAGATCATCGACTATAATGGCAACCTCCATGAAGCCTTGCAGGCAAGTGACTGCTCCCTCCCCTGACCCAGATGGTGACACTGAGGCACACCGGGTAATGTGTGTGAACATCAGCTTCCACGCCCTGGGGATCACAGAGGTCCACTGCTCAAAGCACCCTCTCTCCCTATTCTGACCCACCCCCTTCTTTCTGCCCCAGTTTATTCTCTTTGTTTCCTAACATTTTTCAATCTTTCTTTTCCCTTCTACCTTCAGATGTGCTTAAGTCCTACCTGGTTTAGATCCTGTGTTAGTTTTGCCAATGTTTGCCTCTTTGCTTGAAAAACAAGCCTAGCAAAGCAATGAAGATCCCTGTGGTTCTGTGGTTGAAGTTGCCTAGTTTCAAATATCAGCTCTTTTGCTTACTAAATACATCAAGTTAATTTACTTCTCTGTGCCTCAGTTTCCTCTGAAATGAGGACAGTCATAGTATTTACCTCATTGGGTTGTTATGAGCTGAATGGGAGTAAGTGGCGAGTGCCTGGCACATAGTAGGTCCTCTGTGGGTGTTTCTTATTACTGCTACCATTCAATTCTTTGTCTTCTACCAAGTGAAAACTGTAGATGATGTGGCATGTCTCCATCACTTTGCACCTTAGTCATCCTTTCCATGTTTAGACTCCTGCACTCTAACCTATATCATATTTCTATTGGAACTTCTCCTATAAAGGTCACTAATAACCTCTAGGTCAAGCACATTGTACTTATCACTCTTGACTTCTCTTGACATTTATACTAAACCAACTTCCTTTTGAAACTTTTCTTTCTGGTTTCTCTGATCTCTACTCTCATTTCTTCCAGTTTTCTTTTTTTATGGATCCACTCACTTCTTGTATTTCCAGTCTCTCTGTCCATTCCTAATTTTTGGCATCCTCATCTCTGGTCTTTTCTTGGTGCGGTCACTCCCTGTGTTTCTGCAGTATGGCTGCTTCCGAATCTTTCATTGCCAGGTCAGACCTGGCATGTACTTCCAGCTGTCTAGAAAATCTCCTCTGTCTAGGAAAACAAGGCAATGGTTACATCATTGCCTTATTAACTTCCACCAAGACACGAAATTAAACTGGTTACCTTTCCCACCTACCAAGTGATTCCCTTTCTTAGCTAACCAGTTTCTTTTAATGAGACAATAAGTCTTTGAATTCCTTGAGATAGAAACCTTACAGTTATTTTTTACTATTCTTAGTCCTTCACCCATTATATCTCACCAGACGCTGCTGTTTCATTTTTCAAAGTATCTGATGAGGCTGCCCCATTCTATCCATTCCCAACTGGGTCCACATTCCATTTATTTCAGGTCTAACACTGCAACAAACCCTCAGCCAATTCTTCTGGCCTAATGACTCTTGCTCTTCTGATCCATCCTGTTATCACTCCAAGGCTCACTGTCCTGATTTTTACCACTCTGATGGCTTCAGTGCGCTCAGAAACCTAAATGGACCCCCCTCACCTATTCTATGATGCTCAAACTTCTCCATGGGACTTCTATCAGGAAGGCTCTGTCATCCTGCCTTTCCTGTACAGAATTTTCTATTTCTCCACAACACATTTTCCCCCAAATCAGTCATATTGATCACATCCATAAAAGTCCCCCTCTTTTTGCCTGGGCTATGCCAATTCTTCTTTCCTTTTTACATCCATCTAAATCATTTCCGAAAGTCCCCTGCCACCACCCGGGTGGGTTCCTCCTCTTAGTCCTTTAAACGTCAGCAGTCAGGGCCCAGTAGCTCAACATTTAATTATTCTTAAATCATATAGATTGTTTTAGCGTTGCTGCTTACCTGACTGGGAGCTGCTCAGTGACAGGAAACATGTCTTATGCTTACTCTGTATCCGCCAAAGTGCCTGACCCCGGTCTGGCATAAATAGTAAACAAACTTACTGGTTGAATGAGTGAGTATACTTAGCTTATACATACAGTACATTTTTTTTTCTGCTTGAAAGGCAAATCAGTTGTTTTAAATATTTGCTATTTTGTACTTGTTTGGGTTTTTTATTCCTATCCTCATGATTCACTATCATTCTTTAATTTTGGTAGGCATACATTTCTGTGGATCCTTTTCTACAATTACCATTTTTAACTAGCTTTTACAGAATCTGTGTTCAGCTCAGCCTGCTTGTCTGTTCTTTTCATTGGCACGTGTGAAGAAAGAGAGAAACAGAATAAGAAGTTTAGGCATATCTGCTATGTTTTCAAAGTTCTTACTTATAAAATATAGGGACATTTTTAAAACTTAATTTATTAACAGTGTTGTAAATTTCCCTTAAGCTGCTTCCAGTGGTGCTATAATTCTTACTACCATCTTCAAGATTCTCTTACCTTCCACGAAATGCTCCAGTATTATTGGCCATTTTCTGAAACCTTGTGAAAGAGTACTTTTAAAGCATTCGTGCATGAACAGGGCTTGGCATGGAGCCATTTCTATCTCAAGAAATTCAAAGACTTATGGTATCATTAACAGACACTGGTTAGTTAAGAAAGGGAACCACTGAGCCTCAAACCGAAATCTGTTTCGATCTCCCCACCATTGCTAACTAGCTAAGTCATTTAGGGGAAATCAGTGTATCAATACTTCATTGATTGCATCTGTAAAATGAGGATTTGGGAGAACAAGTTATATTCGAAAAGTCTGTAAAATCTAGGATTATGCTTAGGATTATTTTCAGGAGCTCCTGAACACGTTTTGCTGGCGTGCCTAGGCGCACTGCACTTCATTAAAATTCTGACTCCTGCGTCTTGACAGGAAAGGGTATTGTGCTCAGGTTCCTCCTCTTACCTGGAGTTCTGTATAGCCGTACACAAGTCACAATTCATCATTATCAACTAGTTCACACTTATATCTCAACCTGTGAAGATTTATTATTCTTGTGGACTTGTTAGGGCAACAATATGTTGTGCTTATAAATAGTTTATAGTTTTTTTTTCACTTCAGAACTATTTATTTGCTTTCCTAAGTATGTACTGCAGTGGATTAAGAGTCCCTAATAAAATGAACTAAATTAAATAATGATTAGATTGAGAGGAAGTTGCAGGCATTCATTCTTCTAATTCTCTAACCAGTGATGGATTTTCACAGTTTTGTCAAATTTCATTTCTCTATTGCATCCTCTAAAAAAAACTGCAAAAAACTAGGATAATTAGATAATAGGAATATATTGCAGTTATAAAAATATCACATTACAAATATAAAATTTTACTGTTGTCTCTATTAAACGTTATTATTTACATGAACATTTGCCATGAGCCATTTATTTTTATTTTTATTTAAAGTGATTACATTTCCACAATTAGCAGTAAAATCTCTCCATTTCCTACACAAGCTTTTAAAATTCCTCAGCTCCATTCAAACTCAACCTGTTCTGGACTGTAAATCATCAGTGATTTTAAGGTTGCATCTTTGTCAGAAATGAAACATAATGACCTTTAATTCTAAAGCAATTCACCTAAGTATCTCAGGTGAATAAATTACAAAGCAGCCTGCCAGCCTTCCACCAGTTTACAGTCATGCTAGCAGCCTCCCATCTCACACGGTGCCTCACTAGAGAATGGCGTGTCTTTCTTCATCACGGCCAACATTCTGGTTTTCAAATCATTACTGAACTTCAAGAGAGAATCCTGCTGAGTTTACGTAGCTTTAATTAGAAGAACCGGAGCCCTGGCAGATGTGCCTCATTTGGTTGGGTGTCGTCCTGTAGAACAAGAGGTCTCAGATTCAGTTCCCAGTCCAGTTCCCAGTTCCCAGTGCATGGAAGAGGCAACCAGTTGAGGTTTCTCTCTCACACTGATGTTTCTCTCCCTTCGTCCCTCCCTTTCCTTCTTTCTAGAATCAATAAAAGGAAAATATTAAAAATAAATAAATAGCCAGATACAAGAAGGCCAACGTGAGCAGACATCTTTCTAATGTCTCTGTGGTCTGCACGCCGGTGCTTCAGGATGGCAGTCAAGACTTGGTTTTGAGAAATTAGCCTAGTTTACTGTCACTTGTTCTTCTGTTAACTGGATGGAACCTGCCCGATATAATTTTTAGATCTCACAAATACAGTTATTTAACAAAATCACTTAACCTCCATCTGTCAGATAGTTCAGTTACCCTTCATACTATTTTTTACTAAGCACCTCAGTATAAAACAGGCTATTACCCTTAAATTAAAAAAAAAAAAAGACAAACTAGTTTTGCGTTTAGGTGAAAAATGAATTAAACATGGCACATGTTGGAAAACCTCTGAGAATTCAAATTTTAAACTCGTGTCCCTTTGTAAGGTCTTATGATTCTACTTTCTAGTTAAAATTGCAATATGTGATTGGAAGGCAATGATAAAGAAATTATTTCTACTCTGTAATTTTCTAACAACTTTTTTGAATGACTCATCTACCTATAGCAGTGAAGAAGTAGCTTTCTTATAACTATAAATTCGACTTTAGCTCTAGGTGGATCCCATAAGCATAAAGTAAGTGGTATCTTAATTTACACAGATATGATGGCATAAAAATCTGGGCCTTGGTTTTTTTTTTTATAAGCTGGTCCAAGTTTGTGGTAATTTTGCCTTGATCTTAGAAGTCTGGTTGATTTACTCCTACTATGATTTCTCTGTAGCTGTATGACCGTAATTGATTTTATCATAGAGTACAAAATCAAACCATTTATACACATGCATAAATATATTGTTTTCTAAGAGGTAATGATACCATGTCACTGGAAACTCAAGTGTTTGAAGTATGATAGATAATGTTAAGATTATTTTTCACCACAACAATAAAAAAAAAAAACAAACCCGCAACAACAACCTGAATCAGAAATTGAATGGAGTAGTGGAAAATGAAGGGTGTGTTAAAGCAGTATTCACAAGTTTACATGCAGTTAGATAATGCTTTTCTGTTGGGACTGGAGTCCCTGATGGAGAGTGTTTTCCCCTCTATGATTGTATAGATTGATTATAGATCCTATAGAACATTTAGCACAAGGCTTAAACTAGAAAATATTAATACAGAAATGATTCATGGATCAAGTGTTTAGGAGATTTATATTTTCAGAGAATATATTTTGTTACAGTACTCTAGCCCTTTACATTAAGAAACTAGATAAATCCCATGTCAGTTTCTCTCTTTAGATGTGGCATGCACACACATGTCATAAGGTACAGACTAAAGGAGAAAAGCATACCACTTACACTGTAGATAGCTTGGTTTTCTCTAGTCAAAGTCTAGAATAGAGCTCTTATGAATGATGGAGTTTCTCAGGTCACAGTTACACTGACAAACCTCTAGTGTGTAATATTTTATACATAATTTTTTTAATCAGGTGAATTAAAATTTTCACATCTTTTTTAATCCATAGATTTTCTTAAAAAAATAAAGTTCTAAAATAATATTTAAAAGAATCTTTATAATATATTGTATTCATTGGAAGATAGATAATATGCTCTCAGATTCTTGCCAATTCCTTATGAGATATCAGTCTTGCCAAAACACATTTAAAAAGTTGATCATTTCAAAATGTATTACTGTACTTTGGCACACAAAATAGGTAACTTTGCCTTTGTCGATTCACTTTCTCAACAGAGGATCACCACCTTAACCGTCACGGTAACTCCAATTGCATGGTTTCTGTGGTTTGGGGCTTCTTTGTACCTGGTGTTAATGCATGCTGTTTCTGATGGTACTAATGTAGCAGTTGTTTTCACCTGAGATTTTTGTTTTTCTTATATTAATAACCTTTTACACTTTTGCCCCAGTGGAATCACTTTGCTTACTAAAAAAAGGTCCAAGAAAGTTGTTTTTCTTAAAAGTCTTTGGCCTTATCTTAATTATGTAGCTTTTTTCTTTAGTGTTCAGGAAATCAAAGCCTTTAGAGGGGAGGGGAAAAATGTGTCTAGAAACACAGGTAATATTAATAAACTAACTCAACCCAAGACGCTGACTGTGAGACATGGTGGCAATTTTACATTGTCTTACAGATCAACCCAAAAGCATCTTCAGTTATTATTGTGGCCGAAATATTTGTTGATGTGTATGCATATATAGGGAGTTTAGGGAGTTTTTTGGATTCTATAACCAGTGACATTTTTCCTCATTGCAATCAATATTGGGGGATATTTGATTATGATAGAAATTAGGAATGTGTGTAGTGTACTTATTATTTAAAGCATAAAATTTAAGACACAGACTTGGCTACTTTTTATAACTTTGTCTTTTCTGGATTTAGGGTCCCCCTGGACCACCTGGACCTCAAGGACTACAAGGGCCAAAGGTTATTTTTTATTTTACTAGTTTCCATTGACCACATATGGTACAGGGAATTCTATATCAAGTATTTCTATCTTTGAAAATCAATCTTACAAATTGCTGGAGAAGCTGAGATCAGCAGTATTGCTTGAGGAGGTAAGACTAGAAATTGAGGTTTGGGCTAAAGGAAGAGGAATCAGGAAAAAAGGAAACTTAGGAAGGGAGGAAGAGAAATAGGAATGGCAATTTAAATTTAGGAGGAGGAAATGGAGAAAGACAGAGAATATTAAACAAGGGGAAAACAAGTTTTACAGAAATTATAAACATAAATGTGGTATCTGAGGGAAGGAAAATATTTAAATAGAGGAGGATTGAAGGAAAATCTATGCAGGCACTCAAAAAGATCCTTCCTTCCAATCATTTTGTAGCAAAAAGAATAAGGGGAGCTTTAGTATGTTGTGTGTACAATGACAATTTTAAGGAATCACTTTGGAGTCATTTTGCATAACACATCCTGTTATTATATGTATTCAGACATTCTGTCATTTAAATCTTATCTAATAAAGTATACCAACTATGAACAGTACAAACTTAAAATTATTTGATTATATCTGAAATTTGTTGCTGGTGTTAGCTTTCTCCCTCTACACTAAAGCTTAGTCATGTGATCAGTTAACACATAGCCAGTTACTGTGGCTTTTCAGAACTAAGTTATGTGTTGAAATATGACTTTCATCATTGGATTTTTTAGGTAATTCAGGTCGTTTAGAAATCTGTCTTTTGTTTATGCTTCTCAAGGCAGTTTATTTGCTAAGTCTATTATATACGTACAGACACACACACATCAGCTTTTGTACTCATCACTTTCAAGATACTTAAGAACAGAGAGCTAGCACATAGAAACAGTTCTTTTTCTGTTATAAAAAGAAATCTAAAGTAAAACATTCCTGAGGTTGTTGGCTATGTGAAATCATATTTGAACATAGACCTTAACTTCAAACAGATTTCCTGTATAACAGTGTAAGATAAGGTTTGGGACTTTTAATTTTCTATTTCTCTACCACATTCTGATCATACATAATCTCCTTTCCTGGTGAACAAGTCAGCCTGGATTCTCATTCTTTAATATCTTGGTGAGCTGACTAGACAACCTAGAAGGAAACCTGCAGGTTATTTGTCCTCTATGTAGAGTCAGCCAGGTCTGAGTTCCTAGTTTCATCTCCTCACTTGCGTGAGTCTCCAAAAAATAACATTTTTCCTGGTGCTAAATGTGCGCCTCATTCCCTGCAAAGCTCCACAACCTCCAGGACTTTTCTGTGTAGCCCAAACGCCTACAGAAGCTGCAAAGGTACCCATCCCTTGACCCACAGGGACAAAAAGGGCCACCTGGCCAAGAAGGCTGTATCATTAAAACCTACATCCCCTTTGTTTTATAATCCAATTGCTGTTCATTTATTAATTCAATTATACAATAAGTAATGTTTGAGCCTCTATTCTGTGATAGGCACTAATATCTAGTAATGATACTATGGTATAGTGGGGGGTTTCATCGAGGGGATTACAGCCTGGGGAAGGAGATAGATAAGTAAAGACACAATTATTTATAAATAAGTGTAAGTGCTCTGATCAAGATGTGAATGAAGAAGGTTGTTGCAGCCTTGGGAATCAAGGATGAATTTGAGCTGAAACTGAAAGACAGGGAAATTGGCCAAACGAACATCTAGACAAGGGGAATAGGGGGTGGAACTTAGTCATACTCTCTTACCTAGCCGTCCTTCCAAATGTGCGGTCCCTCTGCCCCATCCCTCACCCCTCACAGAGACCTGATCATTGAGATCTGGGTCAGTGGGTGGGGGCCTTTATGTGTTCCATGACCTCTCCTGGAGGAGGCTGGGATTAGTGGGGTGATATGTGCCTGTGACCAAGACTTCATGATACAGCCTGAGCCAAATGTAAACCCTGTTCGAAGTCAGGACTCACAACCTCAGACTGAATGGGGACCGTTCTGATTAGCATTGCTCCTTCCTTAATCAAATAAGGATTGTATGAATTCTTACACATCAAATAACTCTTCACAAGCTACATTTGATGGATGAAGGATAAGTGAGTAACTCACGAATTAGGTTTTTCTTTTAAACAGTTGTGGGTCACATTTTGAAGGTAAAAGTTTAGCAAAGCATCATTATTGGGCCCCGAGCACTGACAGGTATTCAGACGGAATGAAACTAGGGCTTAACCAGTGGCATCCAACCTCAGCAGGCTTATTTGTGGCAAAATAAACTTAGCTGCTACCACAAAGAGCAGGAAATCTGGAAAAGAAAAGCCCTTTCTTTTCTTTTTCTTGTTTTTCATTTGTTTGTCATGCCTTCTAAAACATTGGAAAGCTCAAATTTCATGCTGTGGCCAATAGCTGTTAGGGTCTTTACTGGGGAAAAGAGCTCTAGCCATTTCAATATTGTGGTTTATAACATCACCAAACAAGCCTTTCTAGAAAAATACAGCCTCCAGTCAGCTCCCTTGGAATTCTGTCTGTGAGGCGGGCCACTCAACCCTGGAAAGAGCTGTTTTTAAAAAGTGTCTACAATGTGGAAACAGAGGATACTGATAATAGGATCCAAATATATGATTCACTGATATAAAATAATATCTTGCCTTTCAAAGAATTTGTTTCATATCTTTCCAGCTGAAAGGTGACTGACATTTGTTGTTTGAAAAAATCTCTAGCACATTGTTTAAATTTGTTTTTAATGGAACGTCTTCAGTTAACAAAAAATAAATCTATATATTTTGAGTTTGTCAAGAGTTTTAATAAATCACAGTATAAATAGGAAATTTGGTGCATTCCTAGCATAGTATAAGAAATTGAATTGATCCAAAAGTAATTTTATGTGGATTAAGATATTATTTGATTTATCGTAGCCCTCAGTGAGGCTGATCTGGAAGTGACATTCACAGTCACTGTAAGTTTGTATCTATGGCTCAAACAGCACCAGCTAAAATACTGTGAATTTAAGGGACTTTGCATTTTATTCTTTCTTAAGATAACTGTCACATTTTAGCTTTTTTTCTCAAGTTGAAAAATAAGAGAAATCATACAGATTTTTTGAGAAAAAGTTAACTGAGGTATACAGGTTGCTAGAGCGTATGGTCAGCCATCCGATGATTTTTTTCATTCAGTTTCCTTTCACCATTTTTTCAGCCTGCATCTCACCTGAGGGAAAAAAAATTAAAAAAACTAGATCTTAGTGACATATAATTATTGTTATACATAATAGTCGAGAAAATGCTCTTTCACTTAGTTTAGATATGTGTTATGATATAATAGTGTATTCCTGGATCATGATACATTTGCTGAAAGCCAAACTGTACTGTTACCAACTAGCAACATTTTTGTGTAGTTTAATACGCTACCAATGATAAACGGAAGGAAGCCATCAATTTTTATCTTAACAGGGAGAGCCAGGATCTCCAGGAATCCCAGGAGTTGATGGAGAGCAGGTAATTGTAAAGATACATACTGTCATTTAAAGCATTATTATTGATCACTACTTCCATTGTATGTTTGAAGCCCAGAAAGGCATGTGTGTTGATATATGATAGCCTTTTTTTTTTAACCATCTGTTCTGGAGACTATATTAACTCTAAAAAGCAATTGGTTTTAAATTAGACAGTTTTCTTCACAGAAACATACAAGCTATATGATGCTTTAGTTTTGTCTTTAAACTTTTTATCAATCTACTGGTGATACTTTTGTGAATTTTTAATAGACTTGTAAAATTATTACGTACTTAGTAAAAAATAGCCTACTTTGTGTCAGTGAGTACAAGTGGTTCAAAATGAAAATCAGTGACAGAGTTGCCACAAAATTAGATGTATGTATTTTCTTTTCCCAAGTAGTGATTACACTTAATTCTCTAGACGGTTAGAAAAGACAAAAACAAACAGGGCTGTTGTAGCTTTGCTGGGCAGTTTCTCTAAGGGTTTCCCCCCAAAACAGAGGTTGGCAAAGTTTTTCTATAAAAGACCGGATAGTGAATGTTTTAGGCTTTGCAGGCCACATGCAGTTTCTGCTGCATATCCTTTTTTTTTTTAACACCCTTAAAATTTTTTTTAAATGTTCAGCCTGTATGAAAACAAGCGCTGGGCTGGATTTGGCCCATAAGCCAAAAGAACCTGGCCAGGAGATTGTAGAGAGTATTCAAATTTCAGACTTAAATCACAGGGTTAGTTTCAGGCTAGTTGCTGTTTTCTCAGCTTCCACAATTTACCAAAGAAATGGCTAAAATCGAGTAGATCAGAAGAAATCAAGTAGATCAGAAGAATTTGGGGACAGTGAAATACACTCCTCAGGTGATAGTATTAAATACGTAAATTAAGTTTAAGAGAAGACTTATTATACTATCAGAGTTGTATGTTGAAAGTACATGGTGTCACAGTAAATAAATGTGATAGTTAAAAAGAGACATTAGATGATTTGCCATATCCATGAGAGATCACGATAGAATTTAAAATCTGGTTGTATATATTTCCTTTACCACTATTGGTCATTACAAATAACTTGACATGCAGAATGACATGCTTCATGATCTCTACATGTAAAATAGCTGGATTTTTCCCTATAGGCTTTACAAAGTTTTCCTCTGCTACTATGTCCAGAGGGTTAGCTATTCTGCTGATATCACTAGAATCCTAAAACCAACCAGGGTCTGATTAACCAGTAAGATTTACTTAATCATTCAGGCATCTACCCACTCACCTAATGGGTGATTCTGAAGTAAATGCTATGAAATAGGTATAAGTAACAAGAAAAGAAACATTTCTGTCCATTTCTGTGTTTCGTAGAGAAAAGGTGAGCAGGTTGTACAGCCTCAGAGCCCCTTACCATAACAGTTATGATTAACTCTGCTGAAGAATGGGCCATCTGGTCATATTGCACTGAGGAATGCAGTTTTGAGGAATGAGGAAATTATACATTTTCCTTCAATAAAAATGCTTAACAACATAAATTAATTGCAGTATTAGTGTCACTAATTCAGAGTTGTTGGCATTCAGAATATCCATCTATCAATTTCCTTGTAATAAAAGGAGAATAAAAACAACATCCTGGATCACCTCACAGAGATGTCATGAGAACAAAATAAGAACACTGTGGAAAAGTCTAAGTATTTCTGAACATTGATTAAGCATCAGTGTGCGGTGAATGATTGGGCCATTGAAAACGGATGGTGGTTGGAACTTCGGCCTGCATTTAAAGGGGCCACAGGGCATCTAGTGGGAGATGGGAGAAATTGGTTTGGACCTTTGTTGTTAAAACACTAGCTTCTGGTTCAAATGTGTGTTGTACTGTTGAGAATTAAATCTATGAAATTGTTTTCAGGACTGGTGATACAC
This sequence comes from Glossophaga mutica, assembly GCA_039655065.1. Taxonomy (NCBI): domain Eukaryota; kingdom Metazoa; phylum Chordata; class Mammalia; order Chiroptera; family Phyllostomidae; genus Glossophaga; species Glossophaga mutica. The sequence goes on along the minus strand of CM077303.1, from coordinate 146,100,488 downwards.
ATTAGCTTCCAGGTAAAGATATGGAATCAGGAGAAATGATGTCGATACCTAAGTTCATGTTTTTCATACTTACATGGCCTGAACGATAGAATTTAATCCCTTCTGTTATGCAGGGAAACCATGTTGAGTGAATGCAGAAGGCTGAAATACCTCTACCTAAAAATGAAAATCAGAATCACCCCACATAAGGACCCACCTAATGACAAAACCAATCGGAATTCTGTTTTCTCTAGGAGGTAACTGTCAAGGGTCAATATGATTCTTACGTGCAAACCGTGTCATTTGTAGGGACTCAAGGGCTCGAAGGGCGACATGGGCGACCCAGGTACGCCAGGTGAAAAAGGAGGAATCGGACTTCCTGGACTTCCGGTATGTTTGTGTTCGTGTCAAGGTAAATGATCAGAAAAGCATTGTATTGTTAGCCACGGTCTCTTCTAATGGTTCATATAATGTTATTATTCTTAAACATTTGAGGTATTGCTGTTTAATTCCTGCAACTGGGGCTCTACAACACATTTTAAAGCATCTAAATGAGTGAAATATAAAATAAACCTTCATGTTTCCTGAATTATTTTCACTAGAAGATGGTTAAGTAAATGAAGTTCATCACTTTAGTACACATAAGATAGTGATAACTTCATTTTTAAATAAACCATAATTTAAAAGTAAATAAACTAAAAAATGTAAAACAATTAAAAAACAAATTAATCTTGAAATTGTTCTCTTTATGTATATGATGCTATGGAATGGTGTTTTTATGGTCTTCCCCCTAATTTTTACAGAGAAATGGGAAGGGAAATTGTAGCAAAATGTAGGGGAAAATACAAAAAACTTCATTGCCCTCAATTTTTAAAATAGGGAAGTGTATAAATAAATGTCAATGATAACATAGTTAAAAGACTGACCTTTCTCTTTTAAAGTGAGCACCACCATAAAAAATATAACATTTATAATATGATATATTCAACAATGTATAAGTTTAACCGATCGAGCCTAACTTAGTTTATATTGCATTTACTTTCTATTTTATTTCACACATTTTATTTCACCCACAGTCTAAGGGTTTGGGGAAGCTTGCTGTTTGAGGCTAAATGCAGGGGAATAAATCCTTCTTTTACATATCATGTGTACGGTATAAAAATTTCAAGAGGATGATGGATTTTGGGAGAAAATTCAGCTGTTCCTTACACTTTGGAAATAACTTGACCAGCTCAACTCTCTTAATGATTATTTGTAGGGTGCCAATGGAATGAAAGGAGAGAAAGGAGACTCCGGATTGCCAGGTCCTCAGGGCCCTTCCGTAAGTCCGTGGTGACCGAACTTCCGTGGCTGCTGTAAAACTCTGCAACGGACCTATTATTCATCTAGTTCACTCTGTGCCAGATGGCTTATCAACAGTGGAAAGACCATGAACCTCTTGGTTTGTCAAACTGTAGAATAAATACCTGTCAGCCTTGTATACAGTAAGAGACAAAATGTTTCAGAGGTCTTGGTTAGAAGCAATTTTTCAGAGGACTGCCTAATCCTGGGGAAGAAAAATCAATGGTTTTCCCACGACACTTGTGGGTAGAGCTTTGTGAATATAGAACATACGTTCTTTTCTTTTTCTCCAGAGCCCTGTTGTTGCTTAGTGAAATATTGGAGAATTTAATAGTGGTTGTGGCATTATAGCATTTCTTGGTAATCAGTTGCTTCCTTTTCTTTTAATGTACTTTTGATTTATTCTGGCTTTTGTAAAACAACTGTATTTTTTAAAGTTTTTTTTGTTCCCATAAAGGAATTTCTATGCCTAGAGAATCAAACACATCATTTCTTCCCAGTATCCTTCTTGCTCTGCAACTATTAATGGTCTTAGCAGAAACCCAGCAAAAGATTCAAGCCAAACCTCCTTATCTAAATGAAGTAACCAAACCCATGTTTATTGTTTGGACACACAGATCATAGGCCCACCAGGCCCTCCAGGTCCCCACGGCCCACCCGGCCCCATGGTAAGTCTCCCTTGTCTCCAGAACGCGATCACTTATTTACGAGCATGCTACTAGAGAAAACATAAGCGCATTCCTCAAAACAGCCCGTTTGTATTTCGTACTCCTCTCTGTGGAATGGATGGAAAATACGAGGTGCTCTGAGAAATACTGACTTTGCAGTGTTGTCTTTCACTCCCCCAAACACATCTCTTGGGGAGAGATAGAGCAGCTTTTGTGATAGGGAAGTTGGAGACAGGCAGATCTGGCAAGCTTTACCCCGACCTTACAACGTGAACATTGGGAAATCATGCTGAACACTGCTGTCGGCCATTAGTAGCAAAACAAAATTAATAGTTGTAGCCATTAATGAATGTTTCTAACCAACTTTGAAGACTAACATCCTTTAATGAAATGTTCAGTAAGAATATTTATAAAATAATACGATAAAAACTGAAGCTCACTTCCACAGATTGGAAGTGACATACATTGTTGGGTCTTTTCCTTTGTACTTTTGTGGTACTTTGATAGACATAGTGTGTACTGCAGGTGTCCCTCGGCCACCGATGCAGACAATGACCGTGTCCTCGAAGAACTTACGTCCAGTGAGGGAGGCAGCCATTAAGCCAGTATAATTCTCCAAATGTCTAACGACTGTTGTGTTAAGATTAGAAGTGGGAGGCAGAGAGCTTCCAGTGCTTTTGGCTGGGGCAGGATGGAAACAAGTCCAGCTGCCTCTGAGGCCCCATTCTTGTCCATGGTGCCTCAATAAACCATGTCTTCAATCCTACCGACTAAATGAATGGTGGGTCTCACTTTCCCCTACTGTGTTCTAAGGAAGAGCATCGTTGGGATGCTCCAAGCCCCAGAACAGAGCCGCAGACCTGTTTCTTACTGTTGTTACTGTTTCACCCACAAAATAATTACAGTTAACCCTATTTTCTTAACAGCTAAAGAGTTTATTAAGAATTTTAAAAATGGCATAGTTTGGGGTTTTTTATACTCCCTCCACTTTAAGTGAGGAGATTAAATTTAAAAACACTGTATCCTGTTCATATCATAAAGTTAATTCACTTAAAAGAACTTTAAATCATGACTGAAATGAGATAAGAATACTTAATAAATATCAGACATTTCCTGAAAATGTTTATCTACAGCTTATCTAAAAAGAAAATATTATTCCGATGTAGACATATGTAACAAATTTCTAGATATTTGCTAGTTAAAAAAATTTCCTACTCTTGTATGATTTCACTGATGGGTATTTAAATACTCCTCTCTCCAATATTTATTTAAATTACTTGAAAAGCTTAAAGCAATGCATGGTAAATTTTAGTTAATTTAGGTTGGCTGATCAGTCTCTACATTTAGATTTCCATAAAATTCAGGGGGAAAGCTCTGATTCATGTGCGTATTATGACTTCCTTCCATTGGTAAACGTTTGCTACCACAACCTTGAAGAACTCATCTTCGTAAAAACGAATACGCTCTAAATACTAATGCTTACCACTGCTGCATCAGCGTCCTCTCCTCAGTCTGAAATGAGTGAGCGAGCAGGGTTCCAGGCCTGACTGCCGTCTCGCATTTTGTTCTACCTCCGCGTCCTCGGCACCCAGGTCTAGAACAGTCAGTAATGGAGAAGTTCCCCTCTTCACTGGTGTTTATAGTCCGTGGCTTTTCTTTGGCAAATTTCTGTCTTTTAAGTCCTACCAGTATTCCATATAAATTCATAAAGTATCTCACATTTTCCACCTAGATTTTTTAACGGGGGTTTGAGAAATAGGAGTAGTGTGGATTTAAGTACATGCTTTTTATTTTCTATTTCTTCGTTTCATGTAACCCGTTCAGACTCCTCCCTCCCTCGCACAGGTATTTAGCAGAAAGCATTGCTGTTAATAAAGTTCTTATGACAGAGCAATCCAGAAACTGGAAGGAACTTCCACTAGGTACTGGCATCCACTGGCTTGCCTCTAACTATAGCCCAAACAAAAGGATTCTGGTTTTACAGCTCTTTTGTTACTTTGTGTAATCACTTCTGCTGGAAAACAGTGAATCAGTTCTTAATTAAAAGCTGTGTTTTTCATTTTCAGGGACCCCACGGACTTCCTGGACCAAAGGTAATCTAACAAATCCCTTGGTTGTTGGATTTCTGTTTCCTTGTTAATCATGAAGCAGCATGACGGAAGCATGTCTGTCCTGTCTTACTTACTTGTCAAGAATGTTGATGATCTTTAAGCCTTTAAGTATCCAGATGTTTAGCTCTCACAACACAGAATGACTTAGAACAAATTTAAGTGATATCACCTGGAGATGAATTATTCCTCATTTTGCCTTTTTTTCCTTGTCACTGATTGAATTTCTTAAATCGCTAATCATAAGATACTCAAAACTAACCATTTAGAAGTAAATCTGATGAGATTCTCAGACTAGGCTGGATGCTTTCTTATGACAGTGTGTTTAGTTGTACGTTTAGATGTTATTGATACTTCTTGCTTGTCACAGAGTAGCAGTACCGCATCCAAATGCTTTGACTGTCCAGCGCCCTAATTCTGTACCCTCCTGGAGGTCACTGGCCTAGAATGGAGCAAGGAGGATTAGGTGTGCTATACTGAGGAAATTACGCCTCATACTTTGAGACATACACATACACTCTGGATTAACAAGAGAACAATGGAGAATAGCCTCTCCTCTTTAGAATTAGTGCAGCTTGTATTGTGAAGATGGTCTCACCTGTTCTCTGCCTTCATGTGAACCAAGAAGACACCTTGGAGGATTAAGGTGAGCCCTGAAAGACAGTCTCTTCTTCTTCCAGGGAACATGTGTGATGATATCTCATTTCAGTTTTGTCCCTGACAGGCTGTGTCACCTTGGGCAGGTTATTTACCCTGTCTGATCCTTTTTACTCAACTAGGTAACTTACCACATAGGGCTGTGATGATTTAATAGCAAAATATCTGGTGCAGTTGTTGATAAGCACCCAATGAATGTCAGTTGTTTTGTTTTCTTGTGATTGGATGCTTTGTTCTGAACAGAAAAATTTAGCTACTCCACAAGGCTGTTTGAGAGAAGGTTCGAGTACTCTTGAAAGCTCCTCAGTAGTGAGTTGGTACATTTAAACGGTGAGGAGTGAGAGAGTACATACATGCAGTGTTGGTACTAGGCCGCAGAAGGGCAGCCCACCCTCTTCTCTGGAGGCTCCCTCGGGCTCACCCAGCTCTAGGGACGGCAGAGATATGGGTCTGACTCCAGAAATCCGAGTTTTCCCTTGGTCAGACAGGTGACTCGCCCAAGTGTGGGAGGAGTCCATGCCTCTTTATTCTTTGTAGAATACCTTACCTTCTGGTAAGGCCAGTGAGTAACAGTGTCTCAGAATCATGGGTTATAGTTTGGGGTAAGAGCATTTTTCTGGGGTCAGAAAAGAGAGCCCATCTATCTGTGGGCTTTGTGGTCTTAGTAGTCATTTAACCTCTCTGGGCCTCTTTTCCCACTCTGGCTTCTCCTTGGGTGTTAAGGCACCCCAAAGAGCAGTCCAGTTGTAAAAACTCAGGCTAAAGCCATTAAGACTGTGTTTTTCATTCTATGAGTGATTCAGTATCCCATTACCATTAAATTAATAAACACCCAAGATTCTTTTGATATCTAAAATACAATGATTTTTTTTTTTGCCTACACTTAACTTTAATTGTACTTAGATCATAGACTTCAGAGAATTTCTATAAAGCTTCAAAGACCTCATAGGCTACCGATGCTGGTTCCTTGATTGTATAGATGATGAACTATCCGCCCAGGAAATTTAGGTTATCCATCCTAAATTACACTGCTAATTAAATGACAGATCTGGGACTGGAATTTAGGTCCCGCATTGAAATTTGGTCTTTTTGCCACTGAATCAGATTGTTTATACATTCAGGCTCTCAGTTAATGACCATTCCTATCAATGCATGACTCCTCACCAAAGAATTTCACAGCCTTCCAGGCTTTGCTGTCTATCCGTCATCTCGGGACCACTCGCTGAGAGACCACACACACGCAAAAGCCATGCATCTCAAGTTTAGACCAGTTAACTGAAGTTGACTATTGAGCCTTGGCCTTAACCTTACATTAACTCTAGCTCTGTGACATCCCCAGGATCAAGCTTCACCAACCAGAGCACTTTTGGATTTCCCATAGTGGCAGCACTGTGACCATCCTATGTTTAGAACCCAAAATTCCACTAGGTTGTGCCCACATGTGTCCATTACTTTGTGACCCCTCTGGAAGTTCAAATGTATACCATGGTTCTAAGGATAAGCTATTTCCCAGAATTTCCTGATCAGAAGAATCACAAGGAGGCTTATTAAAAATACACATTTCCTTGTTACTAAGGTCCAGGTAGGGCCCTGGACTCCATGTTCCCCCAGCACCCCACGGATTCCATCATCAGATAGATTGGGAAATACCAGCCTGCCGCCAGGTAGACCCAATCTCTTCCTGCTCTCACCCCACCCGGAAAGACTCTGCAGGGCTTTGAGACTGAAATCATCTCTCTTTCAAATCTCTCAACATTTTCTTGATGAATTTAATGTTTATGCTTAAAAGTTGAAATGTGAAGCAGTCAGAACTCTATTTCTCACATGCTGCTGCTGATAGAAAATAGGTGCACTGTATTCTTAGATTTTTTTTTTTTTAAAGAAAAGAGTCAACGAAATTTATCACTTCCCCTGGCTTTCATCCTGTCACCCTAAGCTAAGTGCAAACTTTCTTTTATTCTAACATTGGGCAGAAGAAATTACTACATGTAAGTTCTGTGATCTTCCTATTCTCTGCTGGGATTGGCTATTTGCTGTCTCCTCTATTGATTAATCAGTTTAGGGACCTGACTTGGCAATGTCGATGAATGAGGACTCACTTAATGGCATTACTTCAAACGTCAGCTGCTATATTTTTAGCTCATTCCCCTGAGCAAAATGCTTAAAGGCTTAAAATGTCTGTATATAACACTGTCCTGCATATTCCAGTTTTCCATTGCAGCAGAGTAGGTTTTTTATTGCTGAATCTCCTTCAGCATCCTCCCCTCTGATTGTCTTTGATTTGCTTGGTCAGAACAAGCTATCTTAGCACCCATTTCCTCGATACACAACTGAAAAATTCAGGACCTCAGTTACATGCATATATATTTTGATGGTAAAGAGCACACTTTCTAGGCAGTTTGGTCTCCTAGAATATTATTTGTCGATTTCAGCTTGTTAACTTTTTAGCGTTTTAAAAATTTATACTGAACTGATACAAGACAAATCTAGCCTGACTCAGCTGTTTCCTAAAACTGGAATCTGCAGCCATTTCAGAGACTGGCTCTCTTCTCTCACAGTTGAAACGCCCGTGATAGCAACCAAAATTGGCATTTGCTTTTGCATTTAGGGCGAACCAGGGTTAAATGGTGTTAAAGGATTGAAGGGTGAACCAGGTCAAAAGGGTGACAGAGGACCCCTTGGTCTTCCAGTAAGTAAAGACGATTTTCCATTTCAGTGCACATCTCAGACTTTCCTTCCTACCTTAAGTAACAACTCTGGTTTACTCAGCGACTACCTTATAGTTGAGATTTCTGTAACTGGAGAACGCCTTGTGCTAGTGCAGAGCTCAGCCCAGGTTTGCCTTCTGACGCCTGCTCCCCGTCAGAGGAAGACCCCATAGCACACGACGCCGTAAGTGTTTCGTCCTCCAGCTGCACGCATGCCAACCTTCCTCTGGGAAAGCTGGCGGTTCTTCTCGCGTCAGTCTCCTCTTTAAAAATGCATTGTGCTGATAACTTCTCCAGACATTTTCATAACTTAGTGCATTTTAAATTATTCTTCAATTTTTTTTTCTCCTTCAATACACAAAGTGTAGTCCTTTGTCGGTGGCAGGTATGCAGTGGCCCTTGTCCACGGCCTGAGGTCGGCGCTGTGGCTCCTCAAGTTGATCAGTCACACTGTGGTCTGAATGTTGTGTGTCGTTTGTTTTGGAAATGCTCCCCTATGAGATTATTGTGGCGCTAGTGGGGAGGACAGAAAAGTGCCCATCTTCTTTCCACAACTAAAAAGAGATTTTTTTAAAAGTGTTTTTCAAATATGAGGTTTTCATTTCAAGCTTTTACTACGATGTCTATTCAGTAAATGCTGGTAAAAGTCAATACAAACATTATAGATTACATTATTAAAATATGACATAAAATTGGTAGCAGGAAATAGTTTGCACACATTTTACACAAAAAAAATTGATGGCTGCTTATTTTATTAAGATACTGTATCTTAACTACTAAGGCATTCTACTGGATAACCAGTGCCTTATATAAACCAGGCACGCAGGAGATGCTCAATATATATTTATTTATGGAGTGAGTGATATAAGCCTTGTGTTACGGCATAGGTTCAATCACACCAATTAGATCAATGGACATCAGGCATCAAAGCTCTATAACATATGTAAGTCATTAAATCATATTCCAGGTAAATACATTATCAGTGCAAAAATTTCACCATCTCCCTATTGACTTTTAAACGTTGTAATAGTGATGACTCTGAAAAAAAAAAGTACCAAAAGGCAAAAGAAAATTTGGATTTCTATTTCATTTAAGCCCTTAATTTGATTTTTTGAAAGTTTGCCCTAATTTCAAATTTAGGGCTAGTAATAAGTTTTATACAATGTTTAGCAGAGAACTCTACATGTGCTAGCATTAAACAAACAGCAACACACTGTTAAAAATTTTTAATCATTGCTAACTAAAGATGTATTTTGCAGTTATAGTTTGACTCAGAGTTACAAAGAAGGAATTATAAAATGGAATCAAAAATTACTCAAAATGTATATGGTGCAGCATCATTGGTAGAGTTTCCAGCTGGAATAGATGTTTTCCCTTCACTTTGTATTATTGAGTACATCTCAAGCACAAAATGGGAAAATAGTTCTGCAACCTTGCCTAGAGAATTTATAGGGCGAGTGAGTGCATCATCTTTCCTAAATACTCCTTGATTACTAGATAATCAATATTTTTAAATGACTATAAGTAAATATTTGAGTTTTGATATACAAAGGCCATATCAAAGAAGTAATTGTGCTTATTCTTGAAATAAGCACCGACAATGTCACCTTTTAATCACGGGCTGGGCACAGCCTTGAGCCCAGGGCACAGAGAAGCGTGCGTTACCTGAGCACAGCATTGCTTTTTAAAGCGCTTCCCCTTCACACTTTGATGCAATGTTTATTTGAGGTGAACTGAGGAACAGTTTTGTTTGAGGTGGTTATTTTTTATTTGGACTCATGAACTATTTCTGGCTTTTTCCTTTTCCTAGAAGTCCCCCTAGTGGTGGCTAAGGTGAACACAGTTAAGGACAAACCAGAAAACATGGACCATTGTTCATGTAAAATCCAGACTCATTTGGCAGGTTCAAGTTCTGCATTTGTTATTCATAAATGCCATTTTAACAAGCAAAACTAGAGCTCTTTTCTTCTCCTCTGGAATGATAACCTTGATTGATGATTATAATGATCCCTTTCTTAGGAGATTGGCCATTATTTTTCCTTCAGAACTTAAAGAAAAATATTGTGAATAGTACAGTCTTTAGAAAATGAATTTCATATGGATGTCAGCAGCCTGTGACAGTTACTGGTTACCTACTTTAAAGTCCACTCTATAAATCTCATTAACTTGATTTCTAAATAAAAATTCGTCAAATGGAATTGTCATTAAAATGCCATCGTCTGTGGGGGCGTTTATTGTCCTGTGTTTTTTGTTTTTTTTTTTAACTAACAATTTGTAGCAATGTGATATTCATCCCAGAGCCCTGTGACTGGGTATTATGTTGTTTGAAGTTTTACACTTGTTCATTGGTACCTCATACTAATCTCTGTTCTTGTCATTCGTGTTACACCCACCAACCCTGCTACCAACCAAATCACACAGGGAGCATCTGGCTTAGACGGAAAGCCAGGAGCCCGGGTGAGTCAGCGCCTCGTCTTGCTCCAGCGCGTTTGTGGCTATGAATTCTGTGCTTCAGGACAGACCCTTTTCGCTCACATGCTCTCATTAAAAGATGAGGGTGCAGGGTGCCTAGGACTGGGGTGAAACGAGAAGGTGGACAAGGATAGAGGCAGAAAAGGGAAAGGTGACAGGGCCTGGGCTGCGGCTCTAGTAGACACACAGCCTTGCCTACAGAGCCTGGAATTCAGGTTTGGATTGCTTGCTGGGTGAGAAGAATGTCCACTCTAACTGGCATCACTGTCTTAGATCCTGACAGATTTTCCCATAACCAATGGACATTTCCTGGAATTCCACGAGAGAGGCCCTCTGAAGGGATTAAAATCACGTGAATTTATTTTAACTCGCTTTTCCTTTTATGTTTATGTTTATTTAGAAATGTAACTTCTTCATTGGCACTAACTTTCAAATATTTGTTCATCAAAATGACTTGTCTGTCTTCTGCCATTTTGTCTAACCTCTTAAATTTCAGCCACAGATACTCAGTATTTACAAGTCTTCTGAAGGTGAACACTGAGTTCAGATAGTAAGAGATCAGTTTAAGATGATGAGAATTTGCCCACATTAGAGGGAATGTAAAGCCCTGAATTATTCCATGTCACAAGGCTCTATCAGAATAAAAAAGAACAGAAGAGAAATAAAGAACACTACAGAAACTTTTTCTGAATAGTTTCATTTGCAAATTCTGTAATAAATTCTTTGCGAATCTAAGTATAGTCTTCCAGAAAATGAGCAAATATATTGGAGTCCTTGCTACAGTTTTAAGAATCAAAATGAAATTTCAGCTCTTCAATTCTAAAGCCCTTCTTCAGGCTTTCACCTTCAGGCAGTCGTTGTTTTTCCTGGACCTCAGTGTTCCTGCGTTCATTCAGATGTCATCTCATCCACCGCAGAAATCCTAATCCTAAAGCAGGAGGCCAGAAGGCAATTATGCCATTAAAGCATCAGCTGCCTTGTCTATGCTTTGTAAGCCTGGTGACTTCAGCCACCACAACAGAACCTGCGAGAATAGTTCCTTCCCTCTAAGCCCCCCACTGCTCCCAACAGAGCTGAAGAAAGTTTGGTTTGAACACTGTTCTTATTTATTTAATTCTTTTCCACTTGTGTAACTGTTCAAGCCTCTTAAACAGCTGAATACAAGGCTTCAGAGCATCAGTGGCCAAAGAAGTGGGGGTGACGTTGGGGTGGAGAATGAATACGGTGATAGGAAGGAAAAACAATTAGTTTTTTTTTTTTAAGATTATGGGGGCAAAGTGAAGTTCCATTTAGTCAGGGAGGAAATATATAATTAAGTATGATATACAGTTTTTTTGTGTGTGCCCTTCATCGAAATATAGTTATATAATTCATCCCTTCTGTGCGAGTTTCTTGAAAACTACTGGCCTTAAAGAATCGAGTATAAAGCACTTGCAAGATGAGTTGTCTTACTGACATTCTCAGGCGTCATTCACCCAGGAAAGGTCCAGGATAAATTACAGCTGCCTTTCTGATAGCCCTTGGGATATGTCTCATATTATCTTATTTTTATCTTTCTTTTAGGGTACAGATGGCCCTATGGGACCCCATGGCCCTGCTGGTCCCAAAGGAGAAAGAGTAAGTTGCCCCTAAGGTTTCTAAGCTGTGACCTAGTACATTACCTTTTCATTTTACTTGAATGAACTGTTCATTTTCCAGGAAAAACGAAGAGCCGTCTAATATTCAATGAAAATACATATCATCTTAAGTTCTATTCAGAGCCATCACACTGAGAGAACAACAGAGTATTAATGTGGAATATGGCGGCCTTATAAAAAACAATGCATACATTTACATAGCTAAATAAATAGCTCAGACCATTCCTTCTGAACCCATAAGGAAGATATTTTTATTTGGCCTTAATCCAGAAAATAGAAGTCAATGGGGCTAAAATTTCCAGGACTACATATTCTGGTTGATAATCTTTTATATAAAGCTACCGTGTTCATCGAGAGTAAGTCATAACTTTTTTTAAAGAAAACGACAAAACCTAAGTATTCTCCTCTTCACAGTTACACATGCTCCTGTTACAAAAAAAAAAGAAGAAGAAGAAGAAGAAAGGAAGAAAGAATAGCCTGTCTTTCTTTAGCCATACGGAAATAATTTCAGTGCATTATAAAACAAAAACCTTTCACTAACCTCTCTATTGCTAGGCCATGTTTCCATATCCTTGGGAAAGGAAAGACAGAGCAGAAGATAAATATCCGACACACAAAAATGTGTGCCGCCCCAGCAGCTGGCCGTCTGTCTGGAACTTCTCTCCCTCTTTCTCTGTCTTCTCCCACTTTTTCTTTTCCTCACATTGGAAGACTTAGAAGTATTTGTGTGTCTAAGTGGAACTGTGCTACCAGTTTCCTCACCATCCAGGACGGGATGTAAAGAAAGCATCCTAATAGTGAGGGCTTCAAAATGTTGGAATAATTCATTGTTTAAGTTTCTGGTCTTTCAAAGCTAGATGGAGTTTCATCAATCTGTGATAATTTACTTTAAAATAGAGGGCTCACCTACTGATTTCTTTGGCGTGCACCCCAATTCCATGTTCTATAAATTGAATTCACTCACTTGGTAAATATTTATCACATGTTATGATGTACAAAACTTCTAGTGGGAAAGAGAAACACTCTCCTTCCTTTTATGTAAAGTTTATTTTGCTCCAGTGAATTGAATAGCATTATAATCAAGTCCTCATCCTATAATCTTTTACTAATGTACTATATATATTTATTCAGTGCTATAAAGGAAACAGCTGTTTGCCCTTATCTGGAAGAGTTTACAACCTAATTGCACAAGAAAAAAAATTCTGAAAAAAAAAAACAAAAAACAGGTAATGAGGCCAAAGTGAATACAAATAGGTACAAGCAGTACATACAGCAATGAGGAAGGCTGGCTTCGTCTGAGAGTGCTTCTAGAAGGACGTGAGTCTTAAAGGAATATATAATCTGATCTTTATTTGATCTTATTTCTAACTAAGATCAAGTCAATGACTTATGAAGATCATCTTAATTAAAAAATATTTGAAAGTGAAGAGTCTCCAGTGCTGAACCATTCAAGCGTTGTATCAAGAAATTCAGTACATGTACTAAAAATGGAGCAGCAAATCTCAAGTAATCTTTTGGCAGAATGCCCTGGGGCTCAAGAGGGTTTACCATTTGGTAAATCAGCTGCTACTTCCGATAGCTCCACAGTGTCACAAGAGTATCAGGTCTCGGCCCTGGGGCAGAATTAACCAGGAGAGCAAATGAAATCTCTAAGAATTTTTGATGGCATAGTTTAAGTCAAATGGTGTGCGGTGTGAAGTGTTACACTTGTATTTACTCAGCATGTTAACTATCTTAGCTGGATCACGTATCAGTGCTCTCTAAGTGCCCCTCACCCAAAGTGCTGAACTGGAGTGTGATTCTCAGCGGTAATTGACTGAGGCGCCACCTGGACTTCCTTGAAAAGTTTCCAATTTTAAAGAGGGAGGAATCAGGAAAGGGGGCCATTCTAGAATAATCCCTTAGTGTGGACATGCAAATTGAAGAGCCTGAATAAAATTAGACCAGCTAAAGGAAACCAGGCACTTGACAGGCCATTTAATCCAGAAATGGTCAAAGACGTGATGGACACGATTAGTGTTCAGCTCTTCAAGTACCTGATGGTTCCTGACTCCAGTTGGTTTCCTCATCTGGCCTTGTAACTGCCTAGGAACTGTGTAGAGGATGTTAAATTTGAGAGGTTCAAAGGGTTTTAGAATTATTTAATCCAGGAAAAGAAGTTGAACATTCCAATCCCCATGTCAATACTTCACTCCTGAAAGTTTTCACGCTGGGACCATTAGGATGCTTTTAGCTCTAAGTGACAGAACCCCAACTCAAATACTTTAAACAATAAAGACATTTATTGTTTCATGTAACAAAATGTTCAAAGGAAGGACTCTCAGCTTTGCTTCTGTGCTCTTTCCATGTACGGCCTTTGTCTTCGGACCATCGGCAGGCGGTGGCTCTAACCTCCCTTCCTGGAGGGCAGCCCAGAGAACACCCAGAGGCCTCCTCCTCCAGGCCTTGAGCGAGGAGCCCTCCCCCTGGCTCCATAGTGACGCCTCCCACATCTCATATCCACTTCTGAAGTCCCCACTGGTGAGGGGAATGGGATGGTCATTGTTAGCTTAACATCATTGTTTGGGGTGGGCATTTCTATCAGAGAAGTTCCACAGACCAATGTTTTATTGACGGCTTAATTCAAATAAGCCGTGGTATGTTCATTTTTAATACAAAATAAAGCCACTATAGTCAGTCAAAGCAGGGAATAGGTATATAAATATAATCTGTGGAGATTTTTTTTCAAATTAAATCTACTCTAATCTGTCAAGTTTTTTAAACTAGATCTCCTCCAGGTTCACCAGATTTACCATAAGAGCCCTCCTTCAAAACCCACACCTCCCACTACTCCCCCGCACACACATCCACCACCACCTTTTAAAGACCACAAAGAACACTGCCAATTCAAGGTGAAATAAATTTATTTTGAATTAAGTGACCTTTGAGTTGCCAAGCCCTTTTTAATTAAACATAAGACCTCTAATTGTATAATAATAATAATGAAAGCTACCATGTATTGAGATATATTATTCGGCAACAATAAATTTCATATTTTATCATCACATTCGTCTTCAGAAAAAATTCTTTTTACAGCCATTGAAATTCAGGCACAGAAAAGTTAAGAAAATTACCTAAGGCCATGTAGCCAGTGAGTGGCGGAACTGGAATTCAAATTTAAACATGGTCCCCAAAGCCTGGCACTTTCCTGAAGGCAATTGCTGCTCCTTCAGTAATGACGATAAAGTTCAAAACCACTTATCATGTTTATTTTCAGTAATCTCCCTATTCTTTATAGGCTTCTAGGTGGCAGTGCCAACTAGCCCCACCAATCCCTAAAGTTAGATTAAAGAAGAATGGTAGCAGAGACTCGGAATGTGGTCCGAAGGGAATCTGGAGCACAGAGAAACACAACAACATACTTGGACCTTCATGCACAGTTATTAGCTGAACTTGGCATTTTACCCATGAAGAAAATTTGCTAACCTTTAAACTTCTTCAGGGGTGTGATAAAAGAAGGTAACATTTTCTGTTTGGCCACTCCTGTAAACAGCATGTGGCTCCCGAATTGTTCATGCTAAATCCTGACAAACACGTTAACGTTGGAGATGGCAGTGGAGGGGAACTCTGCTTGAAATGCAGAACACCTCTTTCTCTGTCATCACAGTTCTATTTCATATTCATGGGACCACCTCCAGTTGTATTTATTCTTTAGAAGCATTCAAGATTGACATTTAAGCCAAGGCATGCTATTCTACTTAAACAGGCACATGGAGAGAGCCATGAAGGTTACCAGGCACTTAGTAGAAGATATAAAAGGTTTTAAACCCTCTTTTTCAGAAAAGAAGCTAAACAGGTACATGGTTATATTAATGTGATTTGATTTATTAATGAACAGGTATTTACTGATGTTCCAGACACTATTGTAGGCATGGAGGTGCTGCAGGGAACAAGCCAGAGGCCCCGGCACCCGAGTGTGAATATCCCAGTGAAGAACACTCAGGTTTAACCTGCGTGTGTCTCCAGTGTCTCCCTGCGTGTGCCGTGTGAGCTCCAGAAGGCTTGGGTGGTCAGGGGAGGCCTTGCTGAGGAAGAGACGCTTGACGGGAAAAAAAAAAAAAGACATTTTATTCTTATAGTTTTAAAAAGGTAGTAACAGAAAGTAATTAATAACAAATAAATGTTTCACACTAGTGCCAAAATAACTCAAGTACAGCATCCTAGATATGCTGGCCCTTTTGCACAACCAGCCCCTCTTTCCAAGGTGATTTAGTAAAATAGTCTAATGTAGATGACTTTTACTGTATCATTCATTGGCAGGGACTGAAAGAGCCTGAATCTTTGGAACTTTGATAGACTGACACTTCAAATAGAGGCTTTATACACAGGCCTTTAGGGTGCATCTGTGAATATTGGTGTTTGGGTATAAATATTGGTGTTTAAACTTTCCGCCTTTCATTTTAGGGTGAAAAAGGAGCTGTAGGGGAGCCGGGACCCAGAGGACCCTATGGTCTGCCTGTGAGTTCTCTGTCTTTGTGCACCTCCCCCTTCACTGCACAGATCACCTGTCACTGGCACGGTTAACCCTCCCCTCATGAGGCCAACTAATCACCTTACGGGGCCAACGAGCAGCCCACTAATTCTCTATAGCCCTGATGTCACCATGTCCCCCAGAGATGGGTCATAATCGTATCACATTCTCCCACTCACGTGCAGATGAACACCTCTGCCCTTCACAAGACTGAGAAGATCAGAGCTTGTCCAGGAGACGAACAGTTCTGACCTAAAGGCAGGAGGCCCACTGTCTGACGACACCGTCCCTGGGCCGTCGGACTGCTCGCCCCTAACTGGCACTTCTTTGGGAGGTCACTGTACCAAAAGTGGCTGTAGAAGCTTTATTTAAACAACTTCCTGCAGACTTGGCCTGTTCTCATAGAACAGATTGGCCTGTTCACTGAGACTACTCTTACTAAGAAAAGTTATTTCTCAAATTGATGTTTATGATGACTTTGATATCTCTGGTCCCTTTAAGTCATTGTGATGACAATGGATCTTCGGAACGTAGCATGTGGAGAGTGTTCTGTCTTTTAAAAATTCTCAATTACACAGACTTCTAAGTGAGGCCTCAGGTCTGCTTCAAAACATTATCTTTCGGATACTCATAAATGATTCCATGGGGTAGGGAAGGACTACAGTAGAAGCATATGCTGTTTTAAGGTTTATGCTGTGTACCTTCCACATACCTTGTACTTCTAGTTTTTATGAAGTGACAGAATAAACCATGATTACTTCAATGCTAAAAAAGAGGCTGATTTCAAGTGAAGGCTGATTCTGAAATAGATTTCAGCTGACAAAATTAAAGCATCCTCTTGGTAACTTTGGGTGAACTCATTGTTGACATGACGTGGCCACCGCCCGGTGAGCCACGCCCTGGAGGTGCAGATGCCATCCTGGCCTGACGGTCATGTGACTCCCTTCACGTCTGGGGATCATGCGTTTGCAGAGCTTGCTTAAAAACAGTGCTTGAGGGGTGACCCTCACACCCTCAGTATTTGTAGACAAGGCGTACATCTAGCCAAATTCAAACTGTATTTAACAATAAAGTTGCCATGTTTTTAACTCATTTACAAGCTAACTACTAAGTTATCAAATTAAAGCAGTGATGACTTGCATACTTTATTAGTGCTGGTGTGTTTTCAAATCAACTAAACTATTTTCATCTTTCTCCTGGATTAATAATTTAGATATCAAGCATTCAACTTCAGCAAAATAACAAACTATTTAACCCAATATATAAGAAAAACTTTTCATGAGTTGTAACAGCAACATTAACAGTCGCTTCACTTGATTTAGTGAAAGAAATGTGTGTTACTAATCAATAGAGAATCTTTTTCACCTTTTCGAAGTAGTTCTAATACTTGTGTTGCATGTCCAGGCAGCCTCAAATAGAACAATAACCTATCCCTGAAACCTAGGAACACTAATGTAGCTACTGTGGTTCTTTGGCAGGGGAAAGATGGAGAGCCTGGTCTTGATGTAAGTAATACATGCAATGAACATCTTTCTATTATGGTAGATGCTGATGGTCTCCATCATCAATAACAGTGAGAATACTTGTTTCTGTGCACATAGTTATGCACACAATATCTATTGCTGTGCATATAGACAGCAACATAAAATACACCGGAAGTATTTGCATAAATTAAACATAAAAGAAAAAATAATTAGCTAGTATAAAATTAATAACAGACAGTTGATACTGCCACTTCAAAATACTTTCCCAAACTAAGGATACTCTCAATATTTGCAGTTGAACCAGTTATTGTAAAATATGTATAAAATTGAAGTACCTTACACACACCACCCTTAGATAATGGTCTATTCTATCTATTGTCAAAGCTCTAATGCAATATTTTTTTCCTTTAGCATAAAGCCCCTCTATATCTTATAATTCTATAAATATAGAGAATCTCAAAAGTAAATGCCTCTTGAAATGAGCACTGCTTGTCCCATATTGTGTGAATAACAATAGCAAAAATAATAGTAGTTACTGTTTACTGAGCACCTGGTATGTGCAGACATAATTCTGGTACTTTATATTATTGCATTTAATATTCACACCAACAGTTGTGTAGTAGATATCATCGACCCCATTTTACGGACATGGCACTGACATGCTGAGGTAAGTGATTTGCACAAGGCCACTTAGAACAGTGAACTTGCCAGGGTCCAAACTAGGACCCTGATATTCTCTCCACTGGACCTTCCATGGGAAGAACCCTATAGTATGTAATTGACATGTTAGTAAACTATTATTTCTAAGTTCTACCTGACCTATGTTTTGAGATTGTTGGACTTGCCATTTTTTCTTTATATCTCCATTGAGAACATGAAGTTTTACATTTATTTTTTTGAATTTGGTCTTGCCACAGTTACATCAGCAGATCTCCTTGGTTTGCTTTTCATCCTACAGGGCTTCCCTGGTTCACGCGGCGAGAAGGGTGATCTAGGAGAAAAGGGAGAAAAGGTGACCCCTCAGTCCCAGCATGTGCCTGCTTGGTTTTTCTCATTCTGTCTGCTGTGCTGTTCAACCGGTGTGATCCTTTCCTACATTAAATCTCTCTTCATCCTGTGCTCCAAAAACACGCCGATGCTTGATCTAAAGGCATCAGGTCTTCACAGTGGAATGAAGAAGGCTATACCACTAAACATAAGGGCACTGACTAGTATAGAAGAAAAATATTACAATCCCCAGATAGCCAGGCTACAATTTTTCAACTACCTGACACCAATGTGTTGAAAGATGAAATGTTAAGAGACTCTTCAAAGTGAAAAAAAAAATGCATTTATTACACATTAACAGAAACTGAAATAGCACAAATCTGTAGTGGTTTTCTGGCAGAGTTCACCTAACGTGGTAAAGCCCGCACCTTGATTATCCTCACAATGTTTCCCATGAAGAAACAGAAGATAGGTTCCATATCTAGATTTTTTTTTTATTGGAAAATAGAAACAGTGTGACTGATAAACCCCAGTGAGCCCGCTAGGCAGGGTCCAGGACTTGCTGCTGTGAGCTGCTGCAGATGTTTCTAATGAAGATGCTGGTGTATTTTATGAGGTCGTGTTTAGGTTCTGTCTCAGGACCATCAGCTCCAGGGTACATAGGAGCCAAAATCAAGCTAAATGGTTTCATGTCTGAAAGTAAAAATTAGATTATAGATTTTCAAAATCACTTTTTTCTTTCCCCTCCCCATTGCTTAGATCTTTGAAGAATAATTTTTTTATACCGGACACAGCAAAAGAAGCAAACAAAAACTGAGCACCTCAATAGAATAGTGAAAATCGTAAAATGGCTGAAATTGTACTTTCACAGTTCAAATTTAAACCAATTATATTTCTCAGACTCAGTCACGTCCTGATCTACTTAACAGCACACTGTTTTATTCAACGGTGAAATTTTCAAAACTTCCTTGTTAATTTTCATTAACAGCAAAGTTCACAGCTGTTGAAAACCAAGGCTGAAGGAGAGCTGTCAAAGAAAGGGCGGTCGGAAGGCCGCGGTGTGCGCCACAGCCTTAAATGTTACTTACCTTCTGCTGGTAAGAGAGCTACTGTGAGCGCTTCTACAACAGCACCACCACCACCACCGTCTTCACCAATACCATTGCATTTATTGAGTACTTAGTGTTTTTCCAAAAGCTTTAGACAGGATAAGTCTTTTAATCCTGATAACAACCCCCTGAGGTTGGTGCTATTTTCTGCTCATTTCACAGACAAGGAAACTGAGGCAAACATAATTTTTTTATTCTGAATAACAAATTCTAACTATAAAATATGAATGTTTAGAGAGAAATTGTGTACTTTAGCTCAAGACAATTATGCTGTAAAGATTATAGATTTTGTATTGACGTAATGGGTTGTGTGAATCTAAAACCTTACTCAAAAATATGTCACTATTGTGAGGATATTCATTTCTAATACTCTTTTAAACAAAGAAGTAATTACCAGGATTGTAACTTACAAAAACATTAAGCTGCAAATTTAAGCCTCAGAGTAATGTTAATCACCCATACAAAACATTTCCATGTTTCAGATGCCATATGTAGAAGTTTTATGTTTAGGAAAGTTACATTCTGGATGCGAAGACTTCGTGTTTGTATATCACTCTTTGACACGGGAAATAAATATAGGGGAGCCCTCATGTGCTCCCTCCCACAAGGACAGATGGTTCTGTGTTACACAGGGCATCCCTATTACAAAACTGTGCTGATTAGCAATAACACTGATATATTATTCTTTGTATATAATACTGTTTGTTTTACATAGTTTACCAAATTATATTACTGAAAAATTATTCCTATAGCCTGTTCACTCAACATTCATATGACAACACTCTTCTGTTGAACTATTAATATGAGTTGATTTACCAAACAATGAAGTGAATTCTAAATTAATAACACCTAACGCACCTGGTGTCAGTCACACCCACTTGAAGAAGAGTCCACTGCGTCCTGAGAGGAAAGAGCATGTACAAACAAGGTTAAATCAGTTTTATGTCATGGCCCTGAACTTATTTGCTGAGAAAGGATGTTTATTCATCTTGCATGAGTGAGCAATTTACTCCTGAATGCTCGTCCCATCTTCTCCCCCGTAGCACCTGCCGCCATTTCACCCCGGCTTCTCAGGTCTTTTGTCTTTAATCATGATCAACAAAACCAACCAGAATTTCTCTTTCCCCAGTATGAAAGAAGCCCAAGTGTTTCTGATTCTGAGCCTTCTGATGCAATCTTTTTGGCACACAGGAGATAAATGAAGAGCTTTTGCTCACGCAGTCAAAATGAATACATTAATTTGAATGCACATCTCATATATTTCTGTTGTGTGTATGTCTTTTCACTTTGACTATTCATGTTGTTTTGCTTCTGAAATTAGTTTTATCATAACTGCCATCCTGATTGCAAAATGACTGTGCTGATTTAAATATGTATTGTATTTTGTATTCTGTACTCACCAACTTCTTGTCTATAAATATGCAGATATTTATGTTAATGTAAAGCAGCTGAGGTGCATTCCTTACTTCTCCTCCTTTTGCCTCCTTTCCTGAATTCCTCCATCCCTTGATCCATGCAGATTTCCACAACCTTTACCTTGAATCCTAATACTAATGTCCATGGCTACATTCCCACTATGTAATTATCCCGCCTACCTCATTTTTAGTGTTAGCTCAACTGAGTCCAAAATGCTTTTCCTCTCCTGAACAGAATTTTTTTTTGGCGTTTGTAAGTAAGCTGGAAACCCATTTACCATTGTGAATACCTGGCATGAGATCAATAAGAGTGAATTAAAGAAGATCCCTGGGTTTATAAATAAGTCTGTTTCTCCAATTTGTATTACTGAGAAGTATTAGCACTTTTAAAATTTATTCGCCTGACTTAATAAGGAAAATATTTGCTCTTTATTTCCTTCAAAAATGTTAAAAGATATAAAAACATATTTAAATACATTGAATAATTTTTAATGATAGCTACAAAAAAGTGGTCGCTGTATTTCAAAAAGCTAGAAGCTGTTAATATTCTTTTCTTCTGGCTCAATGAAGCTTTCATCCATTATAGGATTAGGAAAAAAACAAGTTGACGAGTATTGAAAATTGGGCATAGTATCCATTATTCCTCTGAACTTCACCTGCCGCTGGCTGGCTTCAGTACAGTTGGCATCTGTCGCACACCCCGCCCTCCCCAGATCCACGGCAGAAACGCCTCTCTGAAAAGCAGGACCGCACTGGGTTCTCTGTCGGCACTGATGCTCCTTTCTGATGGGTCGGCCTCTTAGGTCTCCTTGCATCATCCCACTGAGTATTGTAAATACAATGCCACGTATTGCTGCCCGGATTCCACTGTCGCTCTGTCATTTTTATAATATCATGCCTTACCTAAACCGGTGGTAAATGCCCTTCCAGATTTTATTAGCTAAATCATGTTTTGAATTATCACTATTCCCCACCCCAATAAAACCTGTCTTTTATTTAAACCCTTGTATCCACAGGGGGAAAAGGGAAAGAAAGGCAAAAAGGGGCCTAAAGGGGAGAAAGGAGAACAGGGTGCTCCTGGATTAGATGCACCTTGCCCGTTGGTATGTCTGACTCATGGAACTTTGTCTCCAGATGTCTTGTGTGAAGGGATAAGCTGGGAGAGGAGCAAGCTGGAGGCACCTGTAACATCAGGGGGTTAGGATGGGATCATTTCACATAGATTTCAAAGTACCAGGAGTGTCCATCCGGGTTATCCTGGTATGGTCCACCCCTTATCTCTGGCCACCAGCTCTGCCTGGTTTCTTAACACTCAAGTATTGATCCAGCGTGAATGTCTATGATCTAAAGAGGAACCGACATGACTCTGTACTTCTCAAAAACAGGGCGAGGTTCCCAGACAAGCCCTCCTTGTTTGTGAAGCTCAGGCCAACCTCACCGCATGTTACTTTTCACTTCAGAGTTGCTCCTCTCTCAGCCTTTTCTTATTGTGTTTATTTCTTTAGCAGAATTTGTACGTAAATGATTTCTTGTTAGTAACGTTATGAGTTAATCTTTACAAACAGGGATTCCGTGGCATTAAGGGGGAAAAAGGGGAGCCAGGCCAGCCTGGCCTGGATGGGCTGGATGCCCCTTGCCAATTGGTACAGTATTTCTCTTTCCTACCTCCCTGCATGCAGTTCCTTTGTTTATTACATATTCATCTCTATTGGTGTAAAGTGGTGCTTCTGGACCAAGCTGTACATGATAAACACACTACATGCATGTGCATGAACCGCTCCTTCAGCAACCCTGCCGAGTGAAGAGAGCAAGCATGCATTTCTATCAGTGACTGCAAATTAATCTCCTAACCTCGTTCTCACAACTGGCATGACCACCATGTCTGCCTTCTGGGGATATTAATTTACTCAATAAATATTTAAAGGTTACATTAAAGTATATGAAAAGCTTCTGTGTAAAGGCACAGCTGAACCATAACTTTGGGTGTTACTCCTACATTGAACTTTTTTTTTCTTTTCCTATAAAGGAAGTCAAGGCATTTTTGCCTCTTCCACTAAATTTCTGTCAGGTTGAAAATAAGGCCAAGACTACAGAGTTAAGCTTCTGCGGTCAACTTCTACAGAGTTAGTCATTTCTAGGGTGCTGTTAAGAGACCGTGGGGAAGTAAGCCAAGCTTCTTGGAGCTTCTGAAGATGACAACAGTCTACAGCCCAAACCCTCTTCTTTGTCATGTAACCTTCTCGATTTAATGGTCTCTCCTTTTGAAACTCACTTTCCCCAAAATAGACAGAACTTCCTTATCTCCATCGGCATGAACTCAAAATCCTCCTTATACTAAAATCTAAAATTCTACTGGGTGATCCTTCTCCTTGTACCAATCTGGCATTACCGAATTTTTCCCAAGTGTCTTATAAAGCTATTTCAAAGTGGGCTTTTTTATATTTTTTTAAAAGTATTTTAATATATTCTGAGGTATAACAGAAAACATTTTATGGTTGTGTTGATGGTTATACTTGGTCTGCATGTTCTTATATTACTTTTTAGTGCTAAGCATGATTCTATAAAGATAACTTAATGTATTTCATGTCCTGTAAGATATTGCATTTATAGAAAAGATTTTTTTCAGTTCATAATTACAATGAGAGAATGTCAATATAAAGTGCCCAGTTTTTTATTTTGTTTGCTTGGTAATGATAATAAATAATGTTTTATAATCATTTTGTGGGAAGAAAATATAAGCATGCCTCATCATATACCAACTCTCCCTTCTTTTTTGTATCATTTGTATCTGAAGAATATTTACACTTTAAATAAAAACAAATTTTGCAACATTTAGGAATCTTTTGTTTATTCAGAACTTAACTGGCTTCTGAAAAATTTTAATAGAAAAATTGAATGCCATGGATAACATTTCACTGTAAAGATATAGATAGGCTGCCTATGTTTTAATTCAATTGACTAAATATACTCTACTACATCTTCTTTCAATATAGAAAAGTGAAAAATAACATGTGAAGAGCTGTAAACTTCAGATAGAAATGGTTCATCATTGATTATTCATCATTATCGTGTATTCAACCATAGACCATAGTGACCAGGAAGTGAAGTTATTTCTGTTTATTTAATAAAAATGATTGGGAAATGTGTTTTAATAATTAAGAGAAATAATACAGGTTTATTATCTAAAGATAGAACTGAGTAGCCCCCCATGCTTTGTAAATTATTTTTTCCAAATTAGGCTTATTTTTTCTATGCTTTATGGGTTTTAAAAATGTATACTCTCTCTAGAAAAACTTGAATTTCTTCATTTTTTACTTATGTTGGGTATTCTATTGGAGGATGTTATAATTAGAAAAAGATTCCTATGACTAAAGCTACCTAATAAGTAGAAATCTATTTTTAAGCCTCTGCCCATGTGAATTATGAGGTACGATCACTTTTGTGGAGCCTGAGGAATTGTTGTCCTTCTCTTTAAAACAGGGGCCAGATGGATTACCCATGCCTGGCTGTTGGCAGAAGGTAGGCGTTATGGAATTTTTTCTAAAAGAAGCATGCTCTCTTTCTCTTCACCTGGCCTAGCCTTTTCCATTTAGAGCAGAGCTTTTGAATTTGACGTTGCTGAAAGCTTTTTGGATGTTAAAAAGCAAAAGATTCCATCTCCAGAATACTTTCGATTATTATGTTTGCTAATGATTCCTTCCTAAACTGAGGCGTAAAAGCAATTCTTAGTAAACATCGTGATGTGGAACTTTCCCTCCCTAATCTTTTCTTCAGATGGAAAGGGGTAGGCAGTGCACGTGCATAATGTTTGCTTGTCTCTCAGTGAACTCCTTGTCCTCCTACTGTTGAAAACTATTCTTAATTGTGATTTTTTCTATTTATATTCAATTACTTAGGCCAACATGCAAATACACGGTAGAACCCTGTCAGTATTAGTCACAAAGCTGAGAAAGCAGAAAATGTAAGCATGATCTTTTTTCTTCATCAACATCCTGATTTATTAGCTTATGCTAGCCTCTTTATATGGCTACCCTTGGCCACTGTGTAGGAAGGGAACTTTTCCTCAACAGAGAAACTTCTATGTGATCACATAGCCCTTTCATATAAGGGGTATCATTTTATTTAATCCTCACAATAACTCCATGGAGTGTCATCCTCAGCGATTCCGATGAAGAAGCTGAAATTCAGAGAGGTTAAGGAACGTCCAAGGCCCAGAGCTAGTAAGCAACGGAACTAGAAGCAGACGAGGGAAAGCAACGGCAGAACTTGCGGCAGGGAAGAGCTGGCTCTGTGCTGTGCTGAGGGGATTCCGAACCGTTTACACAACAATGGTGTGAACCTGTGCAGGACTGTGCATGCGTGTGTGCTACCGGAGGGCAAAGGGATTCCACTGGTGTAAATCTGAGCTAGGGGGAAGTATGCAGGCTCCTTTGATCATTTTGAAATTTATTCTCTAAAACCTTGGGGCTTATTCAGTAAGTTTTTACCGACACGTTTCATTGGCAAAATTATTCAAAAGTACATAGCACTGCAGAAAAATAAAGGGAAACTTGCCTCTCCTGGTTTTGTCTTTGCTCATCAACTACATTGGTGAGACCCTATGTAACTCGCTCTCTTGCTTCACCACTCTCACCCTGCTTGACCAGGGAAAGAAACACCTTCCTTCTTTCTCAGCAGCGCCATTTATTTAGTAGCTTCCCAAACTCTACTTTCAGCCTGTCAGATAATTATCTCAATCACATCTGAGGTCAAGTGGCTCTCAGGAAGATGGCCCTATCATCAGATTCTTCTTCACCTGAGAAACGCCTGTTCTCACAATTTTTAATACCATCCTGAGCTGGAATTACCACTTACTCCATAACCCTTGACCTGTAATCTAACACTATAATCATTTTTTCATACAGCCACTGGCACACCTTACACAGAGGGAGACGTACAAAAGGCTGACCTTCGCAGCCTTCTAACACCACTCAGAACGTGGGTTCACCTCATTTTCATTGACTTCTAAATCACTTCCTTTTTGTGAGGGCATAAAAATGACAACAAGCAAAGCACTCATCATCTTCCGGGTTCATGAATAGGCCAAACCTAGTAGTAATATAAGTAGCATCAGAAAATCAGAAATGTCCCTGGTAAGCACTCATTTTTCCAAAGAATAGATACCAAAGTCTACATAAGATCAAGAATTTCTTAAATCTAGCATCTTCTTACATAAAGAATAATAACTCAATGATAAAACCTCAGTATTGCGTGCCACACTCCCGACACACACACATGTAGATTGTTGTGATCGACCTCTCCCAAGACCCTCTTCCCCCAGAAGAAGAAAGAAACAATGAGAAAAATGGCATGTTCTAAAATCTCGTACGTGGTCAACTTAGCTATCTCAAATACACGTCAATCAAATCAAATTATTTTAAAAACATTTTTAAAAGAATACCAGTAGATTCCTTGTAGTTCATCCTGTGTTATGTGGACCCCCTTTTGAACATTATTATTTATTAGCCTCTGGAACATGGTGGTAAATGTTTGACGGAAAATTCAGATTGCTGTGGCTGTGTTTGGCAAGTAAGTCCCCTTAGCTGGGCTACTCTCAATAATAATTTTTTCATGCAAAATGATTTGGTCTTTGTTTAAGTTTCTTTTCTTTTTAGATCCAGTTCAATTTTCTAAGTTTTGAAGAATAATGATGTATCAGTTCCCGGTGTAATTCACACAGTGAATAAATGGCAGAAGTTATGGTTAAGAAAATACTTACAGGCTACTACGGTTGTCATCCATCCTCATCTGGAGCTTAAAACTATTTAATAGGAAAAATACCTTGAGCCTTTGTATTTTTTTAATGTTTCACTAAACCTTATCTTTCCAGATAGAGCTGACAGGTTTTTAGCAGAACCTACCTAAAACAAGGTGACATATTTTTTAACTAAGTTTTAAAATCTAGAGGGTAGGAGGAAATTTTTTTCATTCTGTAGATTATTTATAAAACACTGGTACTCAAAAACATGCATCTGTTTGAAATTTGAGATAAGTGAGAGTTTGGAGAAATACTTCCTGTAGGCACATTCTCTGGCATGGACAGAACACACATAAACATGGAGTGAGCCCCATCTCTGAAGATTACAAAGTTCCCAGCCACTCAAACACGTCTAATGCAGTGTTTATATATCTTGGAGAGAGATAACAAATGTTTTTAATTAATGAATTGGACATTATACTTTTCCCATTGCTTTTCATTTTTGAGTAAAAGTCAACATCTGCAAGATGTGCTCTCTAAGTTTTTACCTCAAAGACGATTGCCCCTCAGTTCCCTCATATTTAACGTTAGCTCTGGGAACACCTTAATAAGTATGGCTGTTCAAAATGAGGAGCCAGAGATTTATGGTATCTGAGATCACAGGGGAGCCTGTAATACAGCTTAAAGACCTCAGAGCAGGCAGGTTTACCTTGCACACCTGCCACAGCAGGGCAGGACTAGCAAAAGGAAAGCGGATACAAGAAGGAGAGTATTGTAGTCGGGTGTCTCTGAGGTATGTAGTGCCATTGAGGTCAGAATCCTCAGCCTTTTACACAGAGTGTTTTAATGCTTGGGGAAGGTTATGTAAGTTATAAATAGGATATGTGTTTTAATTATGGCACATATATGCTAAAAATCCCAATTTTCTGCTTTCTCAGAATAGTTACTAAAAAAGCACTTACCAGAAACTTCTCCACAGCAAAAGGATAATGTGGGTGGAAACTAGGGTGGAAATTTTGATGATGCTGGAGTTTCAGAAAAGTAATGTGTAGGACATACATTGATTGGTTCATTGATTTAAAAAATACAACTCTATTCAGGGTTCTACCAGTTTTCTTAAAATAAATGTTACTTTGGAATTTTTATCCTAGACCACTAATTCTGTATATTTGTCTTTTTTGTTGTTTGTTTTTCTGCAGTGATGAATCTAACCTCCCAGCATGAAGTTGTGTATATAACGGTCCACTTTTTATATTTATAGTTGAAAATCGAATGGCAGATTTTACAAGTCTGAGATATGTTTATGCGTAGCTGCTTCTTCCTGTTTGCAGTAGCGCATGGGTCCATCTCTTCTCCACTTACATCTGAAACGGGGCAACCTGTGAAACTAGCGAGAAGCATGCAAAAAAACATAGATCAGTGTCTCTATCTCATGTAAAGATATGTATTTATATGCACATACCCGTGATAGAGAATGATTGTTCTTGCTATTTTCCTACTTTGAGTTTGTTCATTGCATGGACAGAAGGTGCCATGAAATAGTTTACATAAAATTGTGACCAAATATGGGCTCAACCCCATGAAAGTGTACTATACTAACTGATGTTAGAATTTATTGTCACATCCCTACTCACCTTCACTCCCAGCATTGAGTTCGCACCGCCCACGGAAACCGACTAACAAAGCATGACCGTGCCAAGCCTGCTCGTTGCCGTGCGACTCGAGATGCTAGCATGCCTCTCCACGAGTCCTTTGACCGCATCTGAGCTTTTATTTCTTTTGTCATCTCAAGGGGGTGACACCGTGGCTTATTGCCAAAAAGAGATAAGGTGGTGGAGAGCACACCCACAAATGGTCTTGTATTTTGAGGGAGCTGCAGTCCCAGCTGCGGATCTACAGCTTCCAGTATTGCAGGCTCGAGCAGCCACCTTGGTTGAAATACCGAGGGGTAGAGCTGCTTGTGCCGCCGGTTTTCCTTGGGCTGCCCTGGGCAGTGAAGACCAGGAAAGAGGACCGGTTCAGCCTCCTGCGCTGTCTCTCATGTGACCAAGTAGGAGAGAGGTTTACAAGTGCAGGCACCCAGAACGGCAGACCTTCTTTTTAATAAACTGAATTTCAGCAGGTGTTAGAATGGGTGCTTTTGGAAAATGACAGTGACATACAGCACTTCTTTGGGGTAGAAGATTCTTGGAATAGCAGCCTCTGTTTCTGAAGATGAAGGGTGTGTACATCCCACCAAAGCTCAGGTTGCTGAAAAATTCACACGTCCTGAAGGGGGCTTACTCCACAGTCTCTACCGAAGCTGATGTGCGAGCTTTTCTTCTCTCCAAGATGGAACCCATTTCAAACATTTTCAACAAGGTTCTAGAAACAGAAGACTTCCAGTTCTTTTAAAGTCTTTTCTCTTTCTGTTTTTAGTACAAGGAACACTAAGCTGAAATACTTTTGTCATATTTGTTTGAACATTTTTTAACAAAAAGTCTTTAAATCCTAATAACTTGGAACCAGCAGTCAAAATGACCTTTTACTAATTTCTTTCTCTCTTGTTCTAAATAATTGAAGAGGATGTAAAAGAAGCTCCACTTTCACTTCAGTCGTAGCAAAGTATCAAAGTGAACCAATTTTTTCAGTACTTTCTGACTTTTTTCATATGATGAATATAACATACATAATGATTATTAGTAAAAAAGAAAGTCAAGATTTGGTCACATTTGATAGTATTAACTCATTTCTATTTTTTGTAGTTCTATTTAGATTTAAGATTTGTTTCTATTTAGATTTCTTTATCTTTTTTTTTATATTTCTAAATGTTTGTCATATGCACAGACCAAATCCGAGATCTCAGAAAGCTGTGAAATATAGTTGCCATATAGAGAGTAATTTTTCATCTTTTTGCTCAGAAGTTACCTAACTGGATTAGACTGAGCATTTCTTTGCACAGTGAAGTGTTGGTACAGTGTTCCAAAATGGCTTGTTCTGCATGGGAGAGTTCCGTTAGGGAAGACTTCATCAATGAGCAGTAGTCACATTTAGCTTATGGGTCAATATAATTTTTCTCCCAACTTGATGCCATTTTGTGGGGAAATTTCTAGTTTCATGCATAGGTTTTTACCACCAGAGGGAAAATTAGCTCTTCATTGACTTATGCTGACAATAGTTAAAATATGGTTATAAAATGAGGATCCTACGGTCCTTAAGAGCTTTTTCATATTTTATAACCAAATGCTCAATTACACAGAATGCCTTCTTTTTATTTCCATTAAGTTTTCAAGATTGGAAAGATGTTCAAACAATTGGATCAATCTGATTGGTCACAGTTCTAGTAACATTCCACACTCGGAAGCCAACGTGGTATCTTTAAAACAACAGAGGGCATTTTTCTAACCATCTCTTGTACAACATGGTTAGTATTAGGTATTGTTGTTCAATGTCTGAAGCAATTTGTCTTAAGTGGTTTGGAAAAATGAACTGAAGCAGGTCAAACTATAGTCTCCTCAGGAAAACAAACAGAAGTATCTTGAGAAAAATCTGGTGGTTATAGTTCATCCTATCTATCTTTCTTTCTACTCCCCTAGTAGAAACAGGTATTAAGATGGATTACTATTTAAAACTTGCACAGCTTCTAAAGAGAATAATACCTCAAAAGAATTGTTTTATGTACAAAATTTTTAAAAATGCAGCCCTTATGAGATTATTGTTCTGTCCTATGTGTATATTGGGTTTTTGCTTTCACTTGGTAACATTGACGTTTATTCCATGATTAAAGGAATAAAATTATTAACTTCTATTACATGTACTTCCTTGGGAAAAACAAAGGGATCACAGTACTCCTCTTCGTTCAGTGGAATTACTGGGTCTTAACCACGTTGGATAATCATACAGTTTTGGTTACTAACATATTTTCAACCATCCACTTTGTCATCAATATAGAGAATCCTTACATAACAGCCAAGTGAACTAATAAATTATGTCTGCTGACATATGTTGGCAGATACATATATTTTAAAGATTTCTTTCTTTTAATTTATATAATTGGATAGAGGATTGAGGAAAAAATACATGAGAGACACATTGGAAGTAAATCAAGATTGTGTTCTATTGCTGATAAGCATCTTTTAAGGATACCAAAATTGGTATGTGTTTTAGCTTTAAAATTGTCTTTCATTCGTGTTGGTGCTGATGTTATTTCTTTTATCTTTCTTTATGGACAGTGCAACTCTACTATGGATAATTTCTTTCTCTGTTTAATAGCATTCCTAAACTGTTAGTGCGTGATTTTATTTTCACAGTTCACGAATTTGCTGTGATCATGGTTTGATCAATGGCCAGTCTTTGTTAATGTAAAACAAACGGAACAATGAGCCCATAGATGATGTGTCCTTACCTGGATCAGGGATCCTCATATCACATGTTCTTTTCACATACTCTATGCCTTTTATCAACTTGCATTCTCATCTTTTAGCTTACGGAATTCTATTGTGTGACAAAACCAGAATTAGACAAGCCTGCATACATTCATAGCATACCTGATACACAAGTAGGCCTCAATTTTTCTTGTAGTTTTTATTTCCATTACGAAAAGCAGTCTTGAAGAGTTTTTCTGTTTTATTTGATCTTATAGAAAACATAAGACTGTCTTGAATATCTATCTCCAAAAAAGTCTTTAATTTACTTCCTCTGCATGGTGTTCGAAAGGCACAGAAGAACTTACACAGCTAGTAGTTCATTCTACATGTCCTTTTCTAGTTTGGGAAACAATCAGATCAGCATGTCAGTATCAGTGGAAAAAATTTTGGTGTCTTATATTTTTATTGCTTAAGAAATGTGCTTAATTTTCCAAGATCTTTATATTTTTTGGCTGTTACTGTCACAGCATAAAATGTTAACACCACTTTTCATCTTTTTTTTTATTTGCCTCTGTGTATTATCTTGCTCAGAAGTCAGTTATGCTTTGCTTGGTGAGTGGTGTTTTCATACCCTCTAATAAGTAATTATAAGAATATGCCAATACTGATATTTCCTTTATTTCTTGATAATCGTTATATTAATAGTTAACGTTACCAAAAAATGAACTGTTTCAACTTATACCAAAACAAAAACCAAAATCCCTGCTATCTCTAGAAAGTCAAGACCATAGCAACATATTCTTATATTCTCATAAATAGCAATTCAGAACAATATCATGCATTTGATTCTGGCTGTTAAAATTATTCCTTCCTAGTGGAATTAACGTGATTGACCAATTATTATTTGCTGACCTTCAGTCCCTACTTTTTCCACTTACGTTGAAATATCTTCATATTGGCTAGATTTACTATATGCCGTAGCAGAGATACCCTTCCAATTTAAATTTTTAGTGGATTAGTGTTCGTTAATCCAATGCCGAAACATTTTAATGGCATGTCTGATTTTTTTAATGTGCTTAAATGCGTAAGATTCCCAGTGCTGCTTATTGACAGAATGGTCCTTTTGGGAATAGGGAGACTTTTTAAACCTAACCTGTTATGATTTATTGAAAACTTAATAAAATACTATCATCTCTTAAAATGCAGTTGATATTCTCACATATCCCAGAAATATTAATAAATTGGATTCACAAAAAAAGTCTTACATAATATTGACATTTATGTGAATATTCTTTATACTGTTGTAAATGTTTCATGCAACTGAATGACATTTTTAAAAGATGTATGTATCTGATTTTCCTTTAGAAAATATTATATTTTTATTTGTATTTTTTACATTTTAAAGTTCATCTCTATGTGCAGCTATTTTTATATTGCCAAAAAAACACATAAATGCAAAATAAGAGGAAAATGCAAACAAAATATTTTGGCACACAGTACACTGCATATTTTTCTTAATATTTTGTGGGCCAGTCTCACGCAATTGATTATTCTAAGATGTGTTGTGTCTTATCAGTGTAAATATGGCACAAACCTGTTTTTCCCTGTAGTGTAAATAATTGAGAGATGAGTTCTCCCTGTTTGATTTCTTGTTTCAATTTCATTTTAATTTCTCCAGCTGACATTGCTGAATCAAACGATGCGTGTGATTTTCAATTTGCAGTTTGAAGATAATTGCATTGTGTTCAGTTTCTAATTTGTCTTTATTTGCTTGTATAACTTGTTTACAGGGTTCTTAGTTTGTGAGAAGTTGATCTTCAGAATTATTTTTACACTATTTATGACTTATTTTCATAATGTAAAAAGTGTGTAATTATTACAATATTAATCCAAACAATGGTAATGAATTGTATTGTTATAAAGCTTTATTGATATTCATGAATACCTTGGACTGTTTTCTCTGATTTAAACACAGCCCGTAAATAATTTTATCTTACATTTCTACAATATTGCAATACCCCCATTCAACTTAGTGCACATACCTAGCCATGATGATTTTCTTAAAAAAATTTTGTACTTGCCCTCTCAGAGAGTTTATCAGACAGTAAAGCCTCCAGACTGAGCTTCCCCTCCAAACTCACCTTTCTGCCAGAATTCTCCATCTGGATAAATTAAACCTCCTTACACTCCATTAACTTTTATTTCCACCACATCAAATCAGTTATTATTG
Organism: Glossophaga mutica; assembly: GCA_039655065.1. Lineage (NCBI taxonomy): Eukaryota > Metazoa > Chordata > Mammalia > Chiroptera > Phyllostomidae > Glossophaga > Glossophaga mutica. Next base: position 146,067,100 of record CM077303.1, on the reverse strand, counting down.
TTCAATTAGAATGTAATCACTTAAATGTATTGAGTAATGAATGTCAAATGCCTCCAGTCAAGTCACCAGTTATTTACAAGTCCTCACTGAAAGTGCATACTTCCCAGGCCTCATCTCCCTCGCTCTCACTAGCAGCATTAGCCGCAGCTGCCGGCTGCCACCCTCTTACACAGTCTGCCTTCAGTTCCCATGCTCAGGCATGCGGCAGTCAGTGTGTTTCTTGCTCAGTTGACATTCTTCTCTTAGGAGCTGTTCCAAGTAGTGACTATTCAGAGCTGTCTTCGCTGGCAACACCTCTCTGTGTGGCACTCCTCTCCACTCCCCTTTTCCGTCTCCATTAGTCCCCTCATCCCCTCTCATGTCTCCACCAAATGTTCTCCTCTTAGTTTGAATTGGAGCCTGACTTCAGTACTGACCCAAATCCATCATTCAAAGGCAATGACAAGATCCAAGAGTAATGAGTAATAAAGTCCCATTTGGGAAATGTTTTTCAGCACAGTGCATAACAGGCAGCCAACTGGAAATAAACTTTTCTTAGAAAATTAGGAGTTGACTTGCAAATTAGAGGGGTGGTTGGAATACGAGAACAAGGAAAGAGGCGAGCCATGTTTATATTGAGTCAATACATCAAGTTACTGAGCAAGAAGCTAGGAGTCCTGAAAAGGTAAAACTTTAGAAAAATAGTTGTTGACTTCACCTATGGCTAACATGTTTGATAGATGGACAAAATATCTTTCCACTTAGATATTGAATAACTGTGGAGTTTCCTAGACTAGTCTGCCTTTAGAAAATCAAAACAAACATAAATAAAAGCAAGTGACAATGGAAAAATTGTGTAAAGATGTTTGACTAGATAATTTATTCTCAAATGGTTTCAGCCCCATATTTTACTCTACTTGCTGTTTTAAACTTACTGCCCATAATTTACTGTTTACAACTTACTGCCCTGTCACCTCTCGCATCTCTTCTTTAATTCACCTAAGAAGCTGGTGCCACTCTGAGAATGCCACCACAGTAAAGGTATCTTGTCTGTTCTTAGAGCTAAAGGATTCATGAATTTTGAAAGAGTATTGTCCTCCCTAACTCACCACCTTTTAAAAAATATAAGAAAGAGCCCTGGCCAGTGTGGCTCAGTTGATTGGGCATTGTCCCGCAAAGTGCAAGGTCACCAGATGGTTCCTGGTCAGGGCACGTGCCTGGGTTGGCTGGGTCCCCAGCCGGGGCACACTCGGAAGGCAACAGGTCAATGTTCCTCTCCCCCTTTTTCTCCCTTCCTTTCCCTCTCTAAAATCAAACATAAAATTTTAAAAATATATAAGAAGGGAGAAGAGCCTAATTATATCATATTTTGATATTAAAAAGTAATAAATATATAGTATAAGAAAGGGGAAATTAGGATACATTTGACAAAATTAAGTAGATATTCCTGATAAAAACTGAACTGGAAAATTTTTCCTTAATCTGATATAGGTATGAATATGTTGAAAACCTACACTATGGACCATGGCTGGTGTGGCTCTGTGGATTGAGTGCTGGCCTGCGAACCAAAGGGTTGCAGGTTTGAATCCCAGTGTATATGCCTGGGTTGTGGGCAGATTCCCCGTAGCGGGTGTGCAAGAAGCAACCACACATTGATGTTTCTCTCCCTCTCTTTCTCCCTCCCTTCCTCTCTCTAAAACTAAATAAATAAATTCTTAAAAAAGAAAACCTACAGCATCAGGGGCTGGGTGTGGGTGTGGGTGGAAGAGGGCATAAGGGGGATAAATGGTAGTGGGAAAAATACAATTTAAAAATAAAAATGGTTAAAAAATAAATGAGTAAGTAGTTTTTTAAAAACCTACAACAAATGTCTTTCTTTTTTTAAACTCACTTTATTGAGGTATAATTATAAAAAGCTGTATTTAATGTATGCAACTTGAGTTTGGAGAGAAGCATACAGCCATGAAACCATCACCTCAGTCTACAAACATCTTTTTTTTAAACAGGAAAAAGTTAGAAATGGTCCCTTCAAAGTCAAGAACAAGAAAAGAATATTTAATATCACTACTCCTATTAAATACAGTGGGGCAAAAGTGAGTTTACAGTTGTGAGTATGCGAAACAGTTATTCTTGCATTATTATTTATTAATTATTATACTATTTTTTCATATGAACAACAGTAAACCTACTTTTGTCCCACCCTGTATTGTACTGAAAATCTCAGCCAATGCAATTAGGAAGCAAAAAATAAGGTAAAAGCGTTGAAAAGAAAGAAACGTAAAAACCTGCCTGTATTAGTTTTCTATGGTCCTGTAACAAATGACAAAAATTTAGTGTCTTGAAACAACACGAATTTATTATCTTGTATTTTCACAGTTCAAAAGATCCCACTGGGCTAAATTCGTGGGTTGGCAGGGCAGCATTCCTGTGGAGGCCCCGAGGGGGAATCAGTGTCCTTCCTTCTCCAGCTCCTAGCAGCTGCCTGCATCCTTGGCTCCCTCCTCCATCACCAAAGCCAGCAACATCAGGCCAGGCCGAGTCCTTCTGATGCCACCGTCTATAGGCTTCTTCCTCCTCTGCCTCTCCCTTCCTCTTGTAAGGGTCCTTATGATTACATTGTGCCACTTGGATAATCTAGGATGCTCTCCCTATTTTAAGGTCACCTAATTAGCAAACTCGATTTTTCTGCAATCTTTATTCTCTTTTGGCACATAGCGTAATATATTCACAGGTTCCGGGGGTTGAAGACACCCATCTTTGGGCGTCATTATTCTGCCTCCCACGCTGCGAATAACATATTCACAGGTAATTTGATTGTGTATAAAGATAAACCAAAAGAAACTACAAATTGTTGTATTTTGTAGTATTGACATCTAAAAATTATAGTTAATGTAATATTGATGTTTTTGATAAAATAATGATGCTATTCATATCACATACTTCCCACATGTTATTACTAGGAAGAATACTTGACAATCTTGGTATGTTAATACTTAAATATTTTTTTACTTCTGTTTATCTTCAAAATGTTATGGTGTGTGATTTTTGTTGTTTTTATTGATTTCAACTGGAAAGCCATTCTTGGTTTTGTTTTGTTTTAAGCCATTTAGGATTTCATGAGAGGGCATGTAACAGGATACTATTATTACATAATATTATACTGAACCTTCCTAACACTGAAAAGTAAATATTTTTCTCCCTCTTTTATAAATAAAACAGCTGAGGCTTAGAGAAGTTGGATCACTGTTCATCCAGGAAATAAGTGACCGAGCGAGGACTTGCATGCCGGACAACGGTCATGGCTCTGGCAGCTCCACCACCTCCCAGCCCCACGGCTCTGCCCTCTGGGCAGGTGCCCGATGTCACTACCATTTCTCCCCACCCTGAGGTGACACAGTCCATATGGACCAGTGACAACAAACAACAATAACACCACTTACACTTCCATAGTACTTTGTATTTGTAAGCCACTTCCTACCAATTACATCTTATTCTCTCCGTGACGATACAAGATGAATAACACTGTATTAACATTTTCACTTAGGAAAAAGAGTAAGAGGAAGAATTATGCAGCCAAGGTGACATGGCTGTTAATAGCAGAGGATAGAACCAGAATCTCCTCACCTTTAGAACATGGTGCTGTCACCAAGAAATAGAGCACAAAAACCCTCGGAAGTAGCGTTCCAAAGCTATTTGACACACGTTTTCCATGAGATATTTTTGGGCAGGGAAAAATCTATTCTAAAACCTCATCATTTTCTTCCGTGTTAAGCTCTTTCCTTTTCTTGTCATAACAAGAATACATTATTTCTAGGATGTTCTCAGTTGATGTTTGCAAAGTCTTTTTTGTCATTCAAAAGACACATAATTTAGTGTTTAAGAACTCAGTTACTGGAGCTAAATAGCCTGAATTTGAATCCCTGTTTGACCTGTTACTAAGGCAAGATACCATGGTGGGGTGCAGCGGGAAGGGGGGCGGCACGCAAAAAAAGCAGAATTATCTTCTGGAGGAGGACCCCTTGTAGTACAGGCTTTGCCCACTAGGTGAGTATTCAAGAAATCCATCTGTATCAGCATACAACCTGGCATTGTTGTGAGAGGCTGTTTGGCTTCAGTGGATTTTTTTTTTGAAGACCCTTTCATTGTTGTTGCCCATTCCATGATGGATGATTTAGGAGCACACCTGCCCACACTGCATTGAGTGTCCAGCAGTTTTCGACCAAAAATGGTATGATCCCCATGCCCCACCCTCCCTATTCACCCAATCTCACCCTGAAAGACTTTTTTGTTTTGTTTTCCTGGACGAAAAAAGTCCTCAAAGGGAAACATTTTGCTGATGTGGAAGAGGTGAAACAAAAAATGGCAGAAACACTAAAAGGCATCAAAATCAACGAGTTTCAAACTGCTTTGAGCAGTGGAAAGAATGTCTCAGTAGGTGTATTGCATCAAACGGAGGGCACTTTGAAGGTGACTGAAGTTTAGACATAAGAATAAATACACAATGTTTGATAAATAAATTCCAGGTTTCTGGGGGTCCCCTCTCATATCCAACCTCACTGGGTGTCAATTTCCTAATTTGTGAAATGGGAATGATAAAAGCGCCTGCCTCAAGATGGTAAGTTAATGCATACCTGTAGTGAGTCAGTACATACGTAGGCTTAGGTCACAGCCCGGCTCAGAGTCAGTCCTTACTACGCCACTAGCTAGTACTCTCTTCACAACAAAAGCCCTGCATAGCTATCACCTTAGTGTAAAGTCTGTAATGATTCAGTTCCAATCTATATGAAGAAACTAAGCCACTTGTTCTTTAAAGCCAAAAGCTGTTTTTCTTGCATTTCAGTGGTGATTTTAGTGTCACAAAACCATCTGCAGACACTGTATATACACATAAGCACAATTCTGATAGAAAAGCTAGTAAAAATGAAAAGTCGTTTTCTTCTTTTCTCTCACTCCAACTTCACTGAGGTAAAACTGACAAATAAAAATTATGTATATTTAAAGTATACATTGATCGTATACATCTAAAATAATTACCACAATGAAGCTAATTATCATATTCACTGCCTTACACAATTCCCATTCATGTGTGTGCAGGGGCCTGCTCTCCTAGCCAGTTTCATGGACACAACATAATATCAACTACAGCCACCACGCTGTCCATTAGACTTCCAGAACTTATTCGTCTTACATAACTGAAACTTTGTACCTTTTGACCAAAAGCTCCTCCTTTTCCCTACCCCCTACCCCTTAAAACCACCATTTTACTCTCTGCTTTTATAAGTTCAGCTTTTTTGGTGTCTGTCTTTAAGTGAGATCATGTAGTATTTGTCTTTCTGTGTCTGGCTTACTCCAATTAGCTTAATGTCCTCCAGGTTCATCCATGTCATCACAAATAACAAGATTTCCTCCTTTCTCGTGGCTGAATAATGTTCTACTCTGTGTGTTTGTGTGTGTGAGTATCACATTTTCTTTACCCATTCTTCTGCTGACAGGCACTTAGAGTGTTTCTATATGTTGGCTATTGTAAAGAATTCTGCAGATAGCTTTCTTCTAATAACTTAGTTAAAAATACTGAATGTTACCACTTTCCAAGACACTGAAAATTGTCCGTGCATAAAGATAGTCAGCTATTGACAAGAGAAAGGTATGGGACTCCCAGAAATGAACAATGAGAGGGAAGCCCATCAAAAGACAGCTGAACGGAGAAGCATTGGAACAGAGGCATTTCGTTACATGTTTGCCCTGTTCGCACAGTCTAGTCAAACTGCTGGACGAGAGAGAACTCCAAGTGCCTTTCCCAAGCAGCAGTGCCAGAGTACTTCTATAACCCTGACCTTTTGTGTTCCAAGCCTGGCACTACACAGTATACCATAATATTAACAAAGAAGAATTATCATCACCTAGATTAGGGTAATGGGCTTTTCATAAACTAGTCCCTTTGTGATTAAGTTCAATAGTGAAGAATTTTATTGACACTCAATAAAGATTAATTCATAAAAATATTATCACAGATAACTACAAACTCTTCTATCATGTAACTCCTTAACAGGTTGTGTTCTCTCTCTCTCTCTCTCTTTTTTTTTTTTTTGGTTGTGTTCTCTTAAAGACATTTGCATTTGGTCTAAAATCGAGCTCAGACTGAAGCACAGGGAAAAGTCCTCTACAGAGGTGACACCTCTCACTCACACGTGCTTGAGCTATTTTCTAGTACTAGTGGTAACTTTTCAATGAATGAGGAAAAATGCTCTTGTTCAAGGAGCTGTGAGGCCAGCGGCATGAATTTAAGTGATGCACCAACATATCCGAACCTAACTGGTTCTTTGGCCCTACATACCATGGGCACTGTGACCAAATGCGAATCAGTCGATTCGGATCAATGGTCTCAGGGGTCAGCTGCCAAGCTCTGTACAAATGAGACACAAAGAAATATGTGGTCTATACAGGTAAAGAGGTACTAGTATTATATGTCATTTAATGAGTGCTTACCACATACCATTATGCAAAGCCATCACGCATAGTATCTCATTTAATTTGTTCAACCCTCTGTGATTTACATAGTTTATTGTTCTCATTTTACACATTAGAAAGCTGCAACTCAGAAAGGTTAAGTAACTTCTGCAAGCTCACACAATGAGAAAGTGGCAGAGCCAGAATTTGCATTAAGGTACAGTTTGGCACAAAGGAGGAACATTTGGCCAAACCAACTCCATTTCTCACTCTATGACTCTAGAATGCTAAAAAGAAATGCGGTGAATTCACGGGAGGAGGCTGCTCTCTCAAATGTCAACACCTGAAACTGGCCCATATGGGAACTGGAAGCTGAACTTGCCCCTTCTCTCTAAGGTGGGAACCAAAATTAAGAATCATGATACTTGCTAAAAATGTTTTCTGTCCCCTCTATCACATATATCAAGTCCTATAGGAAATTGGTTCACTATCTCCTGAGGAGTTTTCCATTTCCAAAAGCTAGCCAGAATCCAGCACATTTCTCCTTTCACATAATGTAATCCATGCCTTTGTCTGAGTGAATCTAAGAGCAGGGAGAAGCCAGTTACACTAGTTACACTGACAGAAACTTCAGGTGTAACTCTGGACCCCCACTGAAAATGTATGCATATATGTAAATATGCACATAAATTCATATATAAGTGTACATTTACATAAAAGTTGTTGATCACATTAAATACATGTATTTCTGTGCTTCTGGGTCTCGGGACAGCAGAAAACACAGCAAGACCCAACCCTATTTGTGTAAAAGCAGCTAATCCATATTCCAAAATGTACAAGGATAAAATTAAGATAGAAAAAAGGGAAGAACATCTTATTACATGATTAAGATGCTGTTTTTGTTATATTTGCTATACTCTGAGAATATTCAACCATTTACAATAAAATCACTAAGGAGAGATGTGAATCACATAATGAAAAGTATGCCTAAGAAAAAACTGATAAACATAATAAATTGACTTAATGCATAAAATATTCTGAGTTAGGACATTTGGTGGTGAGATAATCCTAAAATCTCCGCAGTTAATCAGCCTTTTCACAGTGAAGGAGGACCGAGGACTCTAAGGACACGTGTAATTGCGATGAATCGTGTCAACTTGGTTCTTCTAACAGCAGCTTCCATTGAATCGTACTCCATGATGCAGCACACTTTTCTGTATGGTGCCTGCTAAGTATAATTATATTTTGAACTCACACTGGAATTCTCTTCTGAAGTGCTGACGGCACCTTCACATATAAAATTTAAGCAAGCAGAACTCTCCTGAAGGAAAGTAACATAGTGTCAGTGAAATATAAGGAGGAATTGTTTGCAGTGTATTCCAAGACACTATGGAATGCAACATTCAGGCTGTCAGAAAACCAAAATCTGACTCATTGAGACATGTAGACATGGGAGGTAAAAGATACAGATGTATGTTGGGGTACATATGGGGAACCATGAAGTAAACATACAAACAGAAAAATGGCATCTCGACAGTTTCAAGGGGTTCTTAGTGTCTGGGATCCTCAGGTGTTCTTTGGCTGGTAGGTGCCATTCTCCCTGTGTCTCCGTGTGGTCTTCCCTTTTTACCTGTCTGTCTTTGTGACCACATTTCTGCTTTTTATACAGACTCACTCACATTAGTTTAGGATCCACCTTAATGACCCCCTCTTAACTCGATCATCTACGAAGAGCCTATTTTCAAAAATAAGATCACATTCCTGCAGGCACTGGGGCATTTCAACTACATCCTCTTTGTAGGGGGAGGTAGAGGCATAATTCAATCCATAACAGGTGGGCTGAAAAGAAGAAGCAAGTTGAGCACAGGCATACGGGCACCAATCGCCTGGGAGCTTTGCTCTTCATGGTACCCGGAAAACTGCAGGGACACTTGAGTAATTTTCTGGGAGTGATGCTGATACTCTAAGAAATAAAGGGTTTGAAGTATAACACATTGTTCATTTCTGCTGGATACTTTTTAAAAAGAGAGGGCTTCGTAATAAAAAAAAAAACTTTGGTTTTGGGATTCTTTGAGGTTGCTTATTAAAAACAGATCTTTGTGTAGCTAACACAGGAATTATACTTCAAACTGCACTGAAGTCTACAAGCCAAACAACGGGGTCAAAGAGATGGCTAACTCGCAGTTTTCGCTGGTATTCACCTAAAACAGCTCTGAAGTTATGAAAACGTCAGTGGGCGAACCCCATCAAGTTCCATTGATTTATGCATTCATTGCTTGCCTCTGGTGTGTGCCCTGACTAGAAATCAAACCCACAGCCCTGGCGTATTGGGACAGCACTCTAACCAACTGAACTACCCAGCCAGGGCTGTGTCTATTTTTCTTTAGCTTTCCCCCAATCTGTATTCTGGCATTAACTACAAGTCCCACACAAAGAAAAAATTATAACCTGATTTTGAGTTTGTAAAGGGTTTTCTGCTTTGTTCATGCCAAACTTCCCATAAACACTATGCCTAATCAATAATAACATTTATTTCAACATAATGCAGAATTCTGAGGGATAAAGGCATTTTTACAGCACTTCTCACCAATAGAGGGCAGACCCAGAATGCCCAGAAAAGTTACATGTCCTTCAACGCCCTTGGGCCCAGTTCCTTGAAAGCTCACGAAGGATAAAGAAATACAGCTGCAAGTCCCTCTGGTTATGTTTGCGGCCCCAAATCCAATTCACTTACGTGAAATGTATTTCCTTTGCACATACATCTTATCTCTCAAATAATGTCCTCTTGTTTTAAGAAAACAGTATCAAAAGACCAACAAATAAGCAAAGCAAATATTTCTGCAAGTCCCAAATCCGAATAGCATAAAGATGAGAACAAAACCCGATATATACAGCTAGCAGATTTTTCCAGTAAATCCAAAGAAAGATGTATATTTGATAATATCCAGAAACCTGAGTGCTAATTAACATAAAAAGTTATATTTCAAACAAAATATTAGCCCCAGAAAGGCCCACTTATTTGAAAACTGGCAGAAAGAACTCGACTGAGTGTCCATGAATTCCTAATTTTTTTAAATCAAATAAATTATGTAAATGCCTTTTAAAAAAACAAGAATATTACATTTTACAGAGTCCCTTTTATTGAATTGATAACAAGTTCTAAAAATTCAATTAACATAAAATTACTTGATTACGTTCAAAAAGTGAAATTTGCATACTATTTTTTCCTTTCTCAATCTGTTTTCCCACCCCCACGTTTTATTTAAGTCAAAAACAGTAGCACACAGGCGTACAAAGCCCCAGACAAAGAAGACAAAAAGAGGCTCCTGCTGTCGAGGTGTTTTCATCTATATAAACAAAATCAACTCATCTGAATGCCCGGGGAGCATAAAATAACTTCTGTATTGGTGGCACAAAGAAAGTGTTGTGGCGAGAACCAAAGAGAAATCATGAACCAGCTCTTGAACTTATGGATCTTAAACAGAAGAAAAGTGCTTTCATGTTACTGTCATGCCTTTTAAGCCCTGAATCAAGCTTTTCTCAGCAAGTGAGCACACTCTGACTGGAGTTTAGCAAAAGCTCTGGTACACTTGCAAATGAGTTTGTTTCTGCATGTAAGCATTTTATATTACAATGTTTCATACGAAAAAGAGCTAGAAATATAATACCGGTGACACTGTTCAGGCAGAACAGGTACCTGATGGGGAGTGGACTGCAGTGTGAGGGCTGGCTCCTGTACCGGGGGTGACTCTGGACCCTGGCGACCCCCCAGGTGACAGGCATGGGATGAGGGGTTCCCCGCACACGGAGCAGCAGACAGTCCCACAGCCCTTCCGAACACTCCGAGAAAGCAGTGGTCACACTAAGGCCCGAGGTGCGTAGTCAGGGACTACGTGTGCTGACTGAGGCGCAAATGAAAAAGTCACTCGAGAATTCCAAAAACAGCACACATTTAGAAATAAAGTGTATTTTCATATTCATTTCTGAGTTTTAAATCAAAGATCTACAACATGTTGCCCTAAACATAAGCCCCTTCTACACGTGGTTAAGTTATCCAAATTTAAGGCACATTGGATAGATAGTTTACCTCCATATGACAACTGCCCCCAAATCTCTTTCTTTCTCCTTAAATCACTTATTGTGGCTAATAATTATCAAAATTTGACTAATATGCATTTGACAACCTTCCTGTTACACAGAACCTGCTCAGGTGTTACCACCATTGTAAACCAAAACAAAAAGAATGTGGTGCCTGAGATCACCCACATCCTGACTGAAGGAAGCAAAAGCAAGCTCTAGGTAAGTTCTAAAGATTTATTACCATTACCATTATTAGCGACATAACATAAAGTAATGTATTTTTCTAACATTCCTTAATTTAGAAATCCTTTCCCATTTACAATGTCAACTAAATCTGTAAAAACAAACTCGGGAGAGTGAAATGTCTGGCTGAGTCCCATAGAAAGTGAGGATGGGGACAGTGAGAGCAAAGACTGCTCCAGAACGGGACCGCTGCCTGAGCACGGCAGGACATGCCAGTTAGATCTGAGGTGGAGCAGAGATTGCTTCCCCCAAGTCCCCTCAGAGACTGGCCAATCGACCTCTTCCCTGTGGCCCATAGCTTGTGGGTTTGCGCGGGTTCCTACAAGAGGCCATTGCCTCGCCCTGAGCAGGGGTGAAAGACTTGTTCCCTTGCCTGGGTGGTCCCCCTATCCATTCTACCCTGTTCTATATAACCCTTTTGCCCTTTAGCACCTGCCAGGTGACAAGGAGGATATCTTGAGGCTGCCAGGGACATACCGAGTATGTAATTTCCCTTAATAAACCCTTTATGTAATGATAGCATCAGCCTCTTCCTCTGGTCTCTCAGCTCTGGAACATTTTCACAAGGACTAGAACTCAGCTCTAGGCAGCAGGGTTTTCAGTTGTCTTACCTGATCTCTCACTACAGCCAGAGCTGTCAAGGAGTCCTAAGGAGCCATGAGAACATTATCAGAGACTCAGAAGCAATTTAATTCCAGATTAGGAGGGCATGCTCTATGGTGTCTTTTCAGGGTTGAGCATACCACGCGCCACCAACACCGAACCCTTCCTGGAATTCCCACACTAGATTTCATCACTTTCTGAGTTGAGCATGGGAAAGTCTGGTACGGGGGCCTGAGATAACGCACCAAAGTAACCTAGCAAGTTAAGGGCAAGAACCAGCCCTCACCAAGCATTCACCATGTGTCAGGACTACATAGATAATTTATCTACCCTTCATCCCCACTTCCCTCAGGATCAGTTACCCTATTTTACCTGATGAAACCAAAGAGAAAAATTGAATGGCTTGACCAAGGGTTCACTCATAAGCTCAGAGCCAGGCCTTGAACTCAGACGCTGGGCCATCACAGTCCTGCCTCTCCCACCAAGCTGCACTCTGTCACAGGAGGGGGTCTCTCAGCTGCAGCGCCGAAGGTCTCTGTTCCACAGTGGTGGGGGCTGGAAAGCTGCTTCATATTCTGAACCCACTTTTAAGAACCCTGTTATTTAGTATAATATTCAATCTGAATTCAAATTCTTAAAGCAACAATAGGGAAACAAATTTAAACGTGAGAAAACTGAGAATCATTAAAAGTTGTGCATGCTCTCCAGAGGGAGAGCATGAACATTGGGATTCAAATTACAAAGAGGTTGTTGAAGTTCAAAGAAAAACATAGGGTAAATTTCCTAGAATTGACAGTGTCCTTTTTAAAATAAAATGTACTTATGTATTAAGAGCATTTTAAATCCTTTGAGCTGGAGGTCTTTTTAAAGTGAGGAGAGAGATGCTTAAAGTTTCTATGAACCTTTATAACTAATGTATGTCATCAGTTGCTTTTCTTTTAGTTAATTCCTCTGGGAGAAAGAGGTATAGATAGCATGGGAATTCTCAGGTCTTTATTTCTATAAAATTAAACAGCAAAAGCTATTAATTAATGCGCAACCAAGACTAGACATGTCTATATATAAGTAATATATATGTTAACAACAACATGAATGCTAACACTAATGAAACACTTGCTGTAATCATGTCAGGCACTGTTTTAAGTGCTTTACCTTATTATCTCATTTGATCCTCCCAACAACCTACTACTTGCTCTATTCTCCATAAGAGGAGGTTGACCAACACCCCAAAGTCATATAGCCAGCAAACCGTGGGGCCAGAACTTGAATCATGCAGTCTGACTCCAGGACCTGAACTCTAACCCATGTATGACATGTCCCTTAACTTAAACCTCCCCATAATCCTGTGTCCTGTGAGTCGCTTTGTATGTAAGCAAACTGTGGCCCAGGTGGGTTAAGCAGTTGAAACAGAGCTCAGTTTCAATTTCAAGTCAATCCGTCTCTAGAACCTTATTTCTTTTTGTTTGTGTGTTTTGACTTTGTATTAAAACGCTTAGGCTACAGATTGCATTTCTTTTGTAAACGACTGTTTACTCTTCCTGAAATAGGATGTATACGCGCTCTAATAACACACAATGAAAAGCCTCCAGTCACAGCAGTTCCTGTACAGAGGTCTGATCCTCACTGTTAGGGCCCGAGCTCCTCACGGCAGCTTCTTTCTGCTCTGTTATTATAGGAAGTGGTGCTATTTGACTTCTCAATCCCCTCTTTCTCCAGTGGCCAAAACAAGCCACTTTCACAAAGAGCTGCTCTGCGTAGAATCCAGAGGTTTCTAGCTTGCTACAAAGTGATTAGGGGGAAACAGGGAAAAGAAAAACAAGAAAACTAACACTGAAGCAATCATACTTCTCATGTCTCTGGATAGAGAAGTATGGGTTACCTTTAGCCAAAGCAAATTAAAAGTATGCAAGTTAACTAATTCACGGTTAGATAGACTTGTTCACTTAAGGCTTAACCCCCTTCCCAAATCAACAACCTTGATCCAGCGATGCTTGCTCATAAGTGAAAGCCATGCTCACTCCAGACTCCTACCCCTCATGAGCCTCTGCATTTGGTACATGGCAGTGAAAAAAGTATGCTTTCCCACTAGCACTGAAGACGTTGTTAATGAGAAATCCAACTAAAGAGCAATGCTCTCTCACTCCAAAAATATGTTATTCACACTTCCCCTTCCTTTACATTATAAGCAAGAATCCACTGAATTCAACACTCTGCAAATGGGCATCATCATCACAATTTTCGATTTTGAGGAAACTACCTCTAATTTTTCAGTAAAGGAAAAATAAACAAAGATACCCTCCCATCTTAAGACCACCTCCAATCCCATCACCTTCCATTGCAAGTGTAGAAAACTGTTTAAGATCATGAAAATCAATGTCGCACATGGTATTAATAAAATGGAAAGCTATAAAAATAACCCTCATCACACTCCTGGGATGTGGTGGCTTTCACACTGACTGTTTACCAACAGTGAGTGATGCTGGCTCAAAAGCAGCAGCTCTACACACAGTTCTTGGGTTAGAGTTTCCCCAGCTTAGTTCCGGAATGGAGAAAGGCAATTTCATACAAAAAAATCTGGAGAAGCTACAGATGTTAAGCTTTTAACACCAAAAAAATTGATAACTGATTTTTTTAAAAAAGCTCATAAACAGTCCAATAGAGAGACCAAATTCTCCACGGGGAAAATTTAAAGTCCTCTGAGTAAACCTTTCCCAGATTCAACCAAATGCTACAATACCAGATTTTTCAGTTCTCAAATCACAGAATTAAGAGCCTTTAAGCTGTTAACTTTATCCCGTATGACTCTCCTATTCAGAAAAAAATCCCCCCAAAATCCCTGTGCAAAAGCAACTGACACACCAGCAGTACATGACAACATAGGAGATGTCCTCAACGCTTTCATGAGGCAAAAGTCACTTTTTATAACTGAAAATGAAAAAGGTGCCACGAAGAAAAATAAAACTTCATAACAGTTAATTAAAAGCAGGCTGGCTGAGATTTGTGACTTTATAAGTAATAATAATAATAATAACCCACTCTGTAATTAACTTCTCCACGGTGAACAATCTGCTACACACTCCGTGATGAGAAATAACCCTCGCTTGCCGCAGTGGCCGGGGCTCTGCCCTTTCCTGTTCTGCGCACAAGGTGCTGCCACCTACCACAAGGCAGACAGAGAGACGGGGGCTTCTCTCCCAAGCCTGCTGACTCCAGAGGACTGGGTCCACTTGACTGAGCTCTGGCCTCCAACACTGTGCACAATTTTATGAAGTATCTAGATGCCATTTACTAGATTTAAAGAAAAGAAATCGAAAACCCTGGACCAAGTAAATAATAAACTCAAATAGTTAGAAGGGAAACCAATTACATTAACAACACTTTCTTTAAAAAATAGAATCACTTTCTTTTGAAATCAACCACAGCAGTGAGATGTGTTTTTCTTTGCAGGTGTCCCACGATGGCACGCAGCTTTCCCTGGCAAATCCCTCCAGCCCCCAAGTCCCGGGTGCTGACGGCACCCGAGCACCGGGCAGCGTCACCTCCCAACAGTGTGGAAAGAGCACGCGTCACCACTGGGCTCTGAGAGAGCTGACAGAGACTCTTGGCTTCTCAACGCCAGACACGGTTGTGGAGAGCTTTCCTTGTCCTATTAGAAAAGTTCATGAGGAAGCTGTGATTGGGATCAGTCCAGAGAAGTAACCTCTTTTATTTTCACTGTCCAAAGGTCAGTCAATGTCCTGGGAGAGCCAGCACAAGCCGTCGCCGCAGCCTTGCCTCTCGAGCGCGCTGCACAGGAACACTGCCATGGGGCGGGCGTCCAGCTCCTTCAGGGTCACATTGCCCTTTCCTGTGGTCTGTCCATAAAGTCCAGACACCTCGCAGAGTCTTTCTTCACTGATTGCATCTGATCTGTCCATTTGTTACCCGAGGTAAGGATTGGCTCATAGGATACCGTTCAATCAGTCAGCAACACATTAAGTTCAGCTTTGGATTCCGTGAGGCGAGGATGATCTGCACAAATGCTCCAGAAAGGCAATCCCATCAATTGCTGGGAGATAATTTTACCAAACCCAACGTGCCTGCTCATGCCCACCAAGATCAAAAGTTGTAACAGTCGTTCCAGCAGTCGTCAGCTCTTCTGATGTCAGATGTGGTGTTGGAACATGTTGGCGCAATCTGTCCTCCTTGAGCACGTGTAGAAGAGTGGTTTTGCCTGCATTGTGCAAACCCAAGAACACAAGTTTTCCAGATTTCTTGTAGACTCCTAGGAACTGAAGCACATTTCCGAAGCCATCGCAGATTCGATCAAAGATGAAAGACATTATCGATGCTTACT
Source organism: Glossophaga mutica (assembly GCA_039655065.1). Taxonomy (NCBI): domain Eukaryota; kingdom Metazoa; phylum Chordata; class Mammalia; order Chiroptera; family Phyllostomidae; genus Glossophaga; species Glossophaga mutica. The sequence goes on along the minus strand of CM077303.1, from coordinate 146,051,412 downwards.
GTGGCCCAACAGGCTCCTCCTGCGGTGGCGGGAAGCTTCCATCCTCCTCTGAGCACATAGCCCAGCTGCACCGGGGAATGTCAGCTACAGAGCCCTATTTCTTCCACCACAATTTCCCTAAAACCAAAGCAGTGCCGTAAGAAATATAGTCAATAATAGTGTAATAACTATGTGTGGTGTCAGATGGGTGCTAGACTCATCGGGTTGATCACTTTGCAACGTATGCAAATGTCTAATTGTTATATTGTACACCTGAAACTAATATAATACTGTATGTTAGTGGTAGTTAAAACATAACTTTTTTTAAAAAATTAAAAATATATTTAAAAAAGAAGAAAATGAACGAATTAAAAAAGGAGATGCTCAAGAGGAAGACAAGAGACAGGAAGGCTAACTCTCCAGACTGTCCCTCATGTCAGCTGCTGGGGCTTCTTGGACCCTCAGCACCTAGGAAACAGTATCTACAAATGCCTGTGCCGATTGTGGAAGAAGTTCCCGGAGCGGCTAGAGGGCTATTTTCTTTGGGTCATCTCTACCACAGGCTCCAGTCTGCTGACTCCTCCTCCCCACTCTGCTCTGCAGACTCAGTTTTGGGGTCCTGCCCTGCTCCCCGATTTCCATAGCAGTCTCAGGATAAACTCAGTACAGATGCAGCAGGCAGCCCTGTTCTCTTTGACCTTTTCTTTCACACGGGCCCCGACCACCCCTTCTGATGCTCATCTGTCTCTTCCTGTTCCCTCCTTGAGCCCTTCTTCTCCAGAACAAGGATTCCTTCCCTTTTCCCAGGCAGAACAGTTCAGTCTCAGGAGCCTTGCTATCCAAGACTCTGCTCTGAGCCCTACAATTTCAGACTCAGAAAACTTCTCAAGTTATTTTGCTTTCCAGAAGAGAAAGTAGCTCTTCTTCCCAGAGGAGGCTGGACTGGCTGTTACAGTAGCAGTCGCCCCTGCCGCAAAACGTGCCACAGAATTCTTTCATCAGAAAACAATGGGCTGGGAGGAATTTCAGGGCTACAAAAACAGAATGTCATGAAAACCTCAGTATACTTAACTTTTTAAACATTCCAAATACCAAACATAATATCAAATTAAACATTGTTTCACTTCCATTTTCTTAAAAAATTGATTATACATATTACATAACTTTGCTTGCTACTGGCCTGCTGTCCTATCCCCCAGTATCAGAGTCAAGCCAGAAAGAAAGGAATCTCATTGGCGAAGCACCAGGCAGCCATGTGGCTCCTGAGGCCTGCCAGTTCCCAGGGAGGCTGCTTCCTGGCGGCCTGCCTGGAGGTGCTGGCACTCCTGTGTTCCATGTTTATTCTTGCAATGTCACTCATTAGTTCTGTACTCAGTCTCCTAAAGAGACTAACTGACATTTCTGGACTTTTTCATGTAAAAGGGAGCTAACATATCAGCTAAATACTGCTGCATTGGTGGCTTTTTTTTTTTTTTTTTTTTTTTTTTTTTTGGTTTGACTGTGAAACCTCAAACTTTCTGCAGGAAAAGCAGCTGAGGCTCAGTCTCAGCCAAACTTGCAAGAGACTAGCTTGGCAGAATGAAGAATAGAATAAACACAAAATTCCTTAAGGAAGGAGATTTGAAAAGAGAGAACTATAGCAGGTAGCCCAGGTGTTAGGCAGAATAAAGGAGACACAAACTTTAGATCTTCTCCTGACTGTACCTCAATGGAGCTCTGTGGCCTTGAGCAAATCATTCGACCTTCTGAGTCTCAATTCCCTAATCTGAAAGTGGAGATAACAATGTCTACCTTGCTGACATAAAGACTGGAGAGGTTAAGTCAAAGCACCCAGGGCACATTGCCCACATGGTGGGGGCGGGACACTTGTAGCTGTGATTGCTGCACTGGTTATTAAATTTGATACTTACATGTTTTTTTTTTTTTATGTATTTTTATTGTATTTTTCTGATTTTTTCAGTTTTTGCTTCTTTTAATCTTTTTTCCTTTATTTTTACTTTTTAATGATTTTATTGTATTTTTTCTGTTACCATTTAATCCCCTTATATGTACCCCACCCCCGCAATCACCACTCTGTTGTCCATGAGTCCCTTTTCCTTCTTGCTCAATCCTTCTACCACCTAATCTTCCCCCACTCACTTCCGCTTAGCTGTCATCTGTTCTCCATCTATGAATCTGTCTGTTTCCCGTGTTAGATCAGTTTGTTCATTAGATTCCACACATGAGGGAGATCATATGGTATTTGTCTTTTTCTGACTGGTTTATTTCACTTAGTACAATGTTCTCCAGGTCCATCCATACTGTCCCTAAGGGTAAATTTTTTTTCTTTTTTATGGCTGAGTACTACTCCATTGTGTAAATATCCCATAATTGTCTTATCCACTCATCTACTGATGGGCACTTGGGCTGCAATATTTATTGTTAAAATATTTACTGAGTACCTATCATGTGCCAGGCTCTGGACTAGCCATTAGGGATAGAGTGGGAAAAGGTCAGACCCAGTTTCTGGCCCAAGGAATTTCAATTCTAGGGAGATAAAGTAGGCCTTAAATACATCATGACATAATGAATTTATTAATTAATTGCAATTGTGACAAATGCTACTAAGGGCAAGTATGGGTATTATGAAAATCCTGAACAAAGATCGGCTGGCTAGAGTTGTTTTCCTAAAGCAGGGGGAGAAGCCGCCAGGAGACAGCATCACTGAAGTGGAGTGAAACAGGAGAGGTGGGAGTAGGGTGGGCGCCAGGAGAGCTTCACACTGAGGACCTGGATGAGGCATCTGTGTGAGGGCCAGCGTGCCTGAATAAGCAAGCAGGTGCAGGGGGAGGAAAGAGGCGGGGCTGGAGGATGCAGAGCTGGCAGGTTGTGTTGAGGATCCTGGATTGTATCCCTAAGGAGACTGGGGAATCACTAAGAAGTGTTCACAGGAGAGTGGATGATCCAGCTTCATAGTAAATGTGTCACTATGGCTGTTTTGAGGACGACACCAGAGGGAGCCCAAGAGAAAGCCTGGAGCGTAATTAAGAGGCTGTTGGAATAATTCTGGAAGAGGAATAGCAGAGATGCACTGGAATGGTGCTGTGGCTCCACCCTATCTGCTACCACAGTGACAGAGACCTAAGACGTTTGTTAAAAATACGGGTTCCCAGGCTCCCACTCTAGAGATTCCATTTTGGTGGTTCTGGGAATCTGTACTTCAAAACAAGCTTCCCCAGTGATACGTCTCACTGGCAAGTTTGTCCAGAGCTACCCTGCAGAGTACACTGGGGAATAGGCCTGTGTTCCCCTTGTAAAATAAATGGTATTTCTAAAGATTGTACTTCTCATGACCCCAAGCAGCAAAGGATCCAGGTGTTAACTTAGTTCACATAATGTTTTTCCTACTTAGAACTTCAGCTGTAACATTTCCAACATCCAAATGATCTGAATTGGTGTTTTTTAAAAAGTGAGTTCCTTAAAATATGAGTTTTTTGGAATGTTAATAGATGTATAACTGTCAGGGAGACAAGAAGCAGGCACTCCATGACTGAGAAAACTGCCAAGAGCAGCTGGAGTGGAGAGCAATGGAATGGCGCATCCGCCTGCTTCTGCATTTTATAAAATGCCTGCAAAGCTCAGGGACACCTCTTCTGCCCATCGGCTGTTCAACTGGAGACTTTGTTACTTGCCCCCAACCTCTCCCGGCATCTCCAGAAACGGATTCTGTCCTTAGAAAATTCTTTTCAGTATTGGCCTAGTTGCATATTATCCAGTTGGTGTAGGAAGGAAGCCTTTTGTAGTCTATCCAGGTATCTTCTCCTTCAGCTCATCCACAGAGAGGCAGCGTAGCATGGTGGTTTAAGGAACAAGTTTGAGGATCCAGCTCCCACTGCTCAGTTCCTGGCTTTTGCTTATTAAATGGAGAAGCTACTTAACCTTTTTGTTCTTCAGTTTTCTCATCTGAAACAGGAAATGATAATGGTGTATTAGTTTGCTAGGGCTTCCATAACAAAGTACCATGGGTTGGAGGGCTTATACAATAGGAATTTATTTTCTCTTAACTCTGGAAGCTAGAAGTCTGAGATCAAGGTGTTGGTAACAGTTGGTTTCTTCAGATGACTGTCTTCTCACTAATCTCTTCACGTGGTCTTTCCTCCGTGTATGTCCACATCCTAATCTCCCCTTTTTATAGGCACACCAGTCCTATTGGATTAGAGTCCACTCTAATGACCTTAATTTACCTTTTTAAAGCAGTATTCCCAAATACAACTGCATTCTGAGGTATCTGGGTAGGGGGTGGAATCTCAACATATAAATTTAGGGGAACACAATCAATCCTTAACAAATGATATCCATCCAGTAAGGTTATCATCAGTATTAAAAGACCTAGTGCATGCACCTGCCCTGTAGTAAGTGTTCAATAACTGTTGTCTGTTATTGTCCACTCCTTCATAGTGAGCAACTGTCACGTGCCAGGTACTATGGTTAAAGCACTGGCCATGCAGTGAAGAAGAAGATGGTAAGGTCTCTGCGCTAGGGAAACCTACATTCTTGTAGGGTCAGACGAAACAGGTAAATGAGAACAAAGGCACCAAGGAATACTGAAACATAGGAATGGGAAAGAGCAGAGGTGGACATACTTTTTCTGTAAAGGGTCAGATAGTAAATATGTTCAGCTTTGTGGGCCACTGACACAGACCCCAGCTTGTGGGGTCTGAAGCATTATGGATGAGAGGTGAGACAAATTCACATGGACTACTAAGTCCTGTGGAGGAAAAGGGATGGCACAGCCACTCTCTCAAGAGGAGAGCACGCCAACCTTTACCTTAACAAGCTTTTATTGCTTTTCTGGGCACGTTACATTGAGGGTAGTCCTCATTTACTATGCACAGGTTTGCTTTAAGTGGTTACCTTTTACAGAAAACAAAGGAATGATTGTTGCTAATTATTTCAAAAAGAAGGATGTTACAGATCAAGGGGAAAAGTGGTTGAACTGGTTATGCTCCATACTTGGGAGGTTTAGCACAGACTTTAGGAAGTTACAGTAAGCACTTGCTGCCTCAATTCAGGGTAAGAGAGTTTTAGCAAAAAGCAAGTCTCAAAGTGGCCTAGGTATAATGCAGACCTGATTCCCCGTGGGAGAACCTATCCATGGGTATGGGTCCTGTGCAGAGGACCTCGCTTTCTACTTGCCTTTCCAAGTGGGAGCTGGGCCCACGCCATGCAGAATAGTCTATATTCCCTGCCTTGTTTTTAGTTAGGACCGCTATAGATCTCACAAAGCTTGCTACTTGTTTGTCTCTCACACAACCCTGGGAAAATAATTTGCAAGTGCATCAAAGTACACAGAGCATCATTATAATCAGTAAGCAACCAGCAATTCCAAAGACCCACATTCTCAGATCAGGCCCGTCAATCATTGTCAGGCAATAATGATCAAATAATAGATAACATTCAAAGAACTCTGAGGGCTTATTTAGAGTTAGGGTCACATAGCTAAAGGGTCATAAAACTTTGGGAAACAAACTTATTTCAGGCTTGGGCCCTTATCATTTAAATTGAGGGTATTAGCAAAGCAGGTTTTACAGAGTTTTATGCATTCTTTCTTAGGCCTGATCACCTGGGGAATCGCCCTTTCCAGCACAGGGCTGCACCACCCTCTGTCACTGTTTCAGGCTTAAGTCAGTCAGGGGAAGTAAGGCAGCCAAGAGATTAAGAAACTTCTAGCAGACAGAATGATGACTCAGGTTACGTCAAAGTCGAGGGTCCATCACCCCCTTTTTCTATAGCCCCCCAAGTCCTTCCCTAAGGGCCTTCTTGTGATTGTGCCTGTCTTAGGTCATCCCTCCTTTGAGGAATCTTACCCATCATTGGCTAACCCATCACGCACTGGGGGCCAGGCAGGGTGAAGTAAGGTGGGCAGAGGTGGTGCTCCTGCCAGGGAGATAAGCTTCGTCTCCTCAGTGGCTTAGGGTCCCAAGGTCTCTCATTCAGCCTTAGCCATGGCTCGAGGTGGGGGGTGGGGGGGAGGAGCAGGGAGGGTTACAGCTTCTGAAACCATACAGGGTGGTTCCCAACATCTAATCTACCCCTTTTTTGTTTGTGAACACAATTGTAGTTGTTAAGTCTGTGAAACCTACTATTTGCTTTTCCCGAATGTGATCTCAAGAAAACAACCTCCATGTACATCATAAAACACAAATAAGGAGTAAGACAAGGAGGCATCCAAGGGCCGCCATGACCCAAACTCGTAAATTCAGTCCACTGAACCAGTTTTTAGAGTCAGCCATTGTAGATTATCGTGGAGGATCTGGAACACTTTCTGTTTGATAAGGCCTTTGCTTGAGCATTAAGAACTTTGATGTCCCCCGTGTGACGGGGACACACCTAAAGGGAACATTTTGGGGCACTGAGGGGTTGTTGCCCTCTGCAGGAGGCACTTGAGCCTCAGCCCTTGTCATTGGGGCAGGCCCCATCCTCCTCCATTGGCAGACCCAGGCCTGTGAGTGACAGTGCAGGTATCCATTTTCCTTCTGGTTGTTCAGGGTTATCTAGGCCATCTGGTCTGTCAGTCAATCAGTTCTCTACTCCAGGTAGAGGAGTTTGGTGTTTATCTCACTCATGATAAGGTTTTACTCTTTTGGCTGGCAGCCAGATAGGACCTGTAGGGATGGAAACACACGCATACCCTTTTCCCCATGTTAAGAGATCTACAGGGCCCTGACAAGATCCATCTCCCAGCGGACAAACCTGAGGATAAGATGACTTTGGCTCTTTCTTCTGAAAATGTTTCTCAATTGGAGTACAAAGTGATTCATCACAATTCAGAAAATTATATGTAAACATGGCTAACATAATCAAATTCTTGGGGGAGGACACATGACTCCCCCTTTTTTGTTTTTTTAACAAGATTTTTAAAAGTATGATGAGCCCGTTCTACAATTGCGTGACCAGTTGGATTGTAAGGTATTCCTGTTTTATGTTGGATATTCTCATGCTAAAGAAAAACCTGAGTAGAATGTGCAAGGTGTCCAGGGCCATTATCAGTTTGCTGAGGCTGTCCTAAATGACTAAAGGCCTCAAGCTAATGGGCTTGTATATTTTTAGCAGATTCTCCAGTTAAAACAAATGCATGTAGGGAACCAGAGTAAGTATCAATAGAAATATGAACATATTTGAATTTTCCAAAGGGAGCGTAATGAGTGACATCTGTTTGCCAAATTACTTGAGAACTTAGTCCTCGAGGATTAACTCCTGTTGATGGGGGTGCCTTGTTAAGGACTTGGCAATTAGGACATTCTTTAATAATTCGATTAGTTTATAAAGATAGGCCCCCTGCTGTTTCTGTAAGATGCAATGAGTTTAAGCAGCAAGTTAATTGCCCTGTTGCTCTCAAGACCTGGTAGTTCCTAGGTTCAGAGTTTGCAAGGAAAGTGGGAAAGATGGGGTGGGGGGGTGCTCTGAAAAAATATGTTTTAGACAAACGTGGTTATGCGCCAAGGGCCTTTTGTGACTCAACTGACTAACTGTTCCCTCCGAAAGAATAGCCAGTTCTTTCCCAAGGAAACGATCAGTGTTTGCAGGCAGACAGAGGTAAAGGCAAAATCAAAGGGACCACAAGAGGCGGCTTAAAAGAAAGAATTTGCTGAGATGCTTGTAAATTGTCCTGTAACCAGCTGATGTTTTTAAAGCTGATTAAAGGGAAAATCTTTATAAGCCACAGCTGCTGAACTCTGCTGTTACAGAGCAAAGGTGGTCGAAGACAACACACAAGTGAGTGAGCAAGGCTGTGTTCTGTTAAAACTTTATTTGTGGACACAGAAATTTGAATTTTATTTAATTTTTATATGCTACAAAATAGTCTTCTTCTTCTTTTGGTTTTAAAGAAAATGGAAGCTCCTTCACTCCAGATAACCTGTAAGTTCAGAAGTCTACATGTAATTTTCTTTACAGGAGCAGAATAGGCCACACATCAATATCCATCTTCTCGTTGAATCCTTGAAAAACTTTTCGTTGAAAAGGAGAGTGAGAAACAGGATCCAGATAGTGAAGGGCAGCTTCAGCACCATCGTATGAGACAGCTCTTAGACACTGAAATTTGAATTTTGTTTAAATGTTATATGTTATGAAATATTATTCTTCTTTTGATACTTTTAACCATTTAAAATGTAAAAATCATTCTCATGATTTTAGCTCATGAGCGATATAAAAACCAGTGATGGGCTGATTTGGGTCTCAGCTGGTTGACTTTTCCTCTAGAAAGCTGACAGTGCCTGGGAGAAAAAACTTCCTCTACCCTCTCAGGTTCCATATACTTGGGGGTCTGCAAATTAAACTTGATAAAAGAAAGATTAACAGGAGAAAAGACACATTTTATTCACTTATGGTGAAGAGCTCAGAAAAATGCTACTCAAAAGAGCAGAGAGAATTTGAAACTTTTATACCATTTGTTAAGAGAAAACGACAGGCCCAAAATGTCACATGTTACTAAACCTGGACCCAATATTTTTTCTAATTGCGGTTTCAGCCCTTTCAGAAATGTAACCTTAAATCAACCAGTCTGGAGTGTTCTGGTCAAACATCAATAAGGTAATCTGTCACATGCCCCCTCTCCATTTCCTCCCCCACTAGAAGGAAGAGGCAATTTGCATGATTAAAACCATTGCAGTTCTCTTTTCCCCTAACAAGATGTCGTGGTCTAAAAATAATCCTTTCTTTTCTTTTGTTACCAGCTCCCTTGCCCTACCCCTCTTCCTATAAAAACGTTCCAGTATAAAAACTCCTGGGACCACCTTTTCAGTTGCTGGATGGGCTGCTGCCTGATTCATGAATTGCTTAAAAAAGCCAATTAGGTCTCTAACTCGGTTGGATTTTGTTTTTTAACACATCTTCCTAAAGGAAGGGGAGTTGAGAGTGGGCATGTATGAGAAAACAAACTACTTTTAGGAAAGATAAATGAGCCTTTAGGAAAATAGGTGGTGGATACCATAGTTTTGTGAATGTTCTGGTGATCCACCCAAGTGAGTAGAGTCAGTCTTTCCTGTTTGTGTGAAACTCCAAGGAGAGGATTTATAACAGTTGAGTTCTTTTGGTAGGCTCTGCTTTTAGGCAAACAGGGGTTTCAGTGGAGTAGGGTGGGGTGGAAGACTATTTATATATCTGTTGATTCTCAAATGCCCACAGTTCAAAATAATTTTTATGCCACAGTGGCATATCCTGGACCCCTTCAACAATAGAAATAAACTCATTAGAAAGAAATCGAAGCCATATTCTAGATCCCTGTCTACCTGTGTGTTGGGAACCACCCTGCCTGATTTCAGAAGCTATAATCCCCCAAGGCTAAGACTGAGTAAAAAGACCTTGGGACCATAAGCCACTAATGAGACAAAGCTTATCTTCCTGGCAAAGGTGTTGCCTCTGCCCCCTTTACTTCACCCTCCTTGGCCCTGGGCAGATGACTTGTTAGCCAATCACAGGTAAGATTCCTCAAGGGAGAGTCAACCTAAAATAGGCAAAGTCACAGATGGGCCAGTAGGGAAGGACTTGGGGGACTATGGAAAAAGGGAGTAATGGACCCTCACCCCTCAGCTTTGACATAGCCTGAGTCCTCATTCTGTCCGCAAGTAGTCTCCTAATCTCTTGGCTGCCTTACTTCTCCTGCCTGACTTAAGCCTGAAACAATTACAGAAGGTGGTTGCCTGGGACAATCAGGCCTAAGAAAGAATGCATAAAATCCTGTGAAACCTGCTTTGCTAAGAATACCCTTAATTTTCTGATAAGGGTCAGAGCAGGAAATGAGTTTGTTTCCCAAAGTTTTATAGCCCTTTAGCTATCTGATCCTGACTCAGAATAAACTCTCCTAGTTCTTTGAATGTTATCTATTGTTTGATAATTACTGCTTGACAATGATAGATGAGCTTTACCTGTATTCTTATATAAATTGAACTCAATAAAAGCCCATTAAAAAACAGGCTCAAGGCCCTTCTCCTCTGAGAGATTAGCCATCTTTCCTTCCCAAGCCTATCATGTCTTGGTAAACTTATTCTCATCCTCGATGGCCAGTGGGGCTCTGCTGGGCAAAGCTCCCCCATATCTGTGCCTCACAAAGTGCAAGTATCAGTAGCAGGCTTCTTGAGTTTTCATGTGGCGGTTCAGGATGACTACAGGTTCCAGTAAGAACTGGGATGAGCCTGGAGTAGTTAAAATACAAGCTTATTCCACAACCACCGCTTCTCCCTTAAGAAGCCCCTCACTCTTATGCCCCACCACACACAAACACAAGTCTGGAAGACTCCTGGGGACTTAGTTTTTTGGGGAAATTCAGGATGGAGGGAGGAGAGGAATAGGTATATATGACCCTAACATGCCATTCATTGGTATACAGCAGAGACACATGCCCACATATTGTGTGTAGTCAAATGGCTCCTTTAAAGTGGTTTTGGGAGGACTTCCGGCCAAGATGGAGGCGTAAGTGAACACACTGTGCCTCCTCTCACAACCAAAATTAAGGACAACAAATATTTAGAAACAAGAAAACAACCAGAACTGATAGAAAATTGAACTGTAAGGAAGTCCAACCACCATTCATCCAGACCGGTAAGAGAGACGAAGTCGCGGCAGGAAAAAGTGGAGGTGCGGACCTGGAAAGCAAGCGGCAGTGGCTGGCAGTTCCCAGGTGCACAGGCGGCAGCTGGCGGACCCCAGGCACAGGGGGGCAACTGTGCAGACCCAGTGAGGCCGCACAAGGCGGCTGGCTGACCAGGTGGTCCCACATTCGCACGTGGAAACGGTCTAGGCAAAGGGGAAGTGGCGGAAGGCACTGAATCCAGCAGAGAGCAGAGCAGGCGCCATTGTTCCCTCTCAGACCCCGCCCCCACATACAGTGTCACAACCCAGCGACTGGGCTGCCCCACCCCGAGGAACACCTAAGGCTCCACTCCTCACTACATAACAGCCACGACCAGACTAAAATCAAAACAAAACAAAACAAAAAAACCACCAAAAATGGCTCAAACCGGAGAAAAAAATGAAAGCTCCAGAGCCAATTCCTCTAAGCCCTAAAGAGATAGCCAACCTATCAGATGCACAGTTCAAAGCACTGGCCATCAAAATGCTCACAGAATTGGTTGATTTTGCTCACAAATTAGATGAAAAAATGCAGGCTACAATACGTGAAATGAAGGAAGATGCATGGGGAACCGATAGAGATGGAAGGAAAACTGGGACTCAAATCAATGGAGTGGACCAGAAGGAAGAAACTAACAACCAAACAGAAAACGAGGAAGAAACAAGAATTCAAAAAAATGAGGAGAGGCTTAGGAACCTCCAGGACATCATTAAACATCCCAACATCCAAATTATAGGGGTCCCAGAAGGGGAAGAAGAAGAGAAACAAGTGGAAAACTTATTTGAACAAATAATAAAGGAGAACTTCCCCAATATGGCAAAGGAAATAGACTACCAGGACGTCCAGGAAGCTCAGAGAGTCCCAAAGAGGTTGAACCCAAGGAGGAACACACCAAGGCACATCAGAATTACATTAGTCAAGATTCAAATGAAGAAGAGAATTCTAGAAGCAGCAAGGGGTAAGGCGACAGTCACCTACAAAGGAGTTCCCATCAGACTGTCAGCTGATTTCTCAAAAGAGACCTTCCAGGCAAGAAGGGGCTGGAAAGAAGTATTTGAAGTCTTGAAAGGCAGGGACCTACATCCAAAATTGCTCTACCCAGCGAAGCTGTCATTTAGAATGGAAGGGAAGATAAAGTGCTTCTCAGATAAGGTCAAGTTAAAGAAGTTCATCATCACCAAGCCCTTATTCTATGAAATGTTAAAGGGACTTACCTAAGAAAAAGAAGATAAAAAATATGACAGTAAAAAGACAGCAAACTCACAGCTATTAAGAACCACACCTAAAACAAAAGCGAACTAAGCAAATAGCTAGAACAGGAACAGAACCACAGAAATGGAGATTATATGGAGGGTTAGCAACAGGGGCGTGGGAGGAAGAGAGAGGGGGAAAAGGTACAGAGAATAAGTAGCATAGACGGTGGGTAGAAAATAAACAGGGGGAGGGCAAGAACAGTGTGGGAAATGTAGAAGCTAAAGAATTTATGACACATGGACATGAACTAAAGGGGGAATGTAGGTGGGAGGGGGTGTGCAGGGTGGAGGGAAATGATGGGGGAAAAAATGGGACAACTGTAATAGCATAATCAATAAAATATATTTTAAAAAAATAAAAGAAGATAGGCAAGATTAAAAAATAATAATAATAAAAATAAAAAATAAAGTGGTTTTGGATGCCCAGGGATAGGAGGACCTATCAGACTCCTCCTGGTGTGAACTAGGAGCTGGGTGAACAGTTATATGCACATGCAGACATCCGTGAGTGAGGACTATTGGGGGAAGGTAAGCCATGTGATCTGTACTCACATGCAAGGTCTGGCAGGGACAAAGGGGACCCTCTTTGGATATCATGTGTCATGTTAGCAAAGCATCACACCCAGCATTTGTCCCAGGTGGCATATGGTTTTCAGGAAAGGCAAGTCTCCGGGGAGGTATGGTAGGTCAGGGCAGAACAGGGTAACAGGAAATAGGAACTAGTCAAATTACCCTATTCTGTCTTGAGCACTGTACAATGTGGGGAGGAAGAAACTTACCTCTACCCTCAAAGTTCTTCTGGCTCGTCTAATAATCAAATAGTCATGAGATGATCAGCAAGAGAAAATAACTGAGCTAAACACATACATATGTATGGTGACACGGACTCTGGCCTGCAGTGTCCATGGTATTATGGATGAGATACAAGAAAAATTCACAGGGACTGCCCGGTCCTGTGGAGGAAAAGGGACAGTGCGGCTTCTGTCTCAAGGGGAGAGCCCTCAGACCCTTGCCTTGACAAACTTTTATTGGATTCAATTTGCATAGGAATACAGGGTGTATACGTAAAGCTCTTCAATCATTGTCAGGCAGAAATGATTAAACAATAGATAACATTCAGAGGGCTCTGAGGGCTTATTCTGAGTCAGGGTCAGATAGTTAAAAGGCCAGAAAACTTTGGGGAACAAACTCACTTCCTGCTTGGACCCTTATCATTAAAATTGAGGGTATTAGCAAAGTAGGTTTCATAGGATTTTATGCATTCTTTCTTAGGCCTGATTGCCCTAGGGAACCCTCCCTTTCCAGCACAGGGTGGCATCCACCTCCAGCATTGTTTCAGGCTTAAGTCAGGCAGAGGAAGTAAGGCAGCCAAGAGATTAGGAGACATCTTGAAGACAGAATGAGGACTCAGGCTGTGTCAAGCAGAGGGGTGAGAGTCCATCACCCCCTTTTTCTGTAGCCCCCAAGTCCTTCCCTGGGGGCCCCCATGATTGTGCCTGTCTTAGGCCATCCCTCCCTTGAAGAATCTTACCTGTAATTGGCTAGCTGATCAAGCACTGGGGGCCAGGTAGGGGGAAGTAAAAGGAGCAGAGGCAGTGACCCTGCCAAGGAGATAAGCTTTGTCCCCTTAGTGGCTTAAGGTCCCAAGGTCACTCACTCAGCCTTAGCCATGGGGGGTTACAGCTCCTGAAACCAGGCAGGGCAGTTCCCAACAGTATGGGAATCCTGCATACAGAAGAGAATCAGAGACCCACATGCAGGAGAGGTTCAGAGATGGAAAGGGAACATGGGTATACATGCTGGGGCAAAACTAGGTTTACAGTTATAAGTATGGAAAATAACACAATAATTAATGAGTAATAATACAAGAATAAATTGTGTTTCACATAGTCACAACTGTAAACCTACTTTTGTCCCACCCTAAGACCTCTTGTTATAGGGAAAGGGAAGGTACATTGAGGGCTCCTGAGGCCACCCCAGGATGAAGAGAAGAGCAGCAGACCTTTAGTAAATGAAGTTTGCCCTGCCATGTAGGTGGGTGTAAAATGTTATTACTGATAATCTCTTATGGGAAAAGCCCCTAATTCAAATTCTTCTAATCAGTTGAAGGTCGGGGACAGAAGTTTCTCCTGAGCCTGTAGCTAAAGTTGCCTTCAGTACAACACAATGTGCATGCCACAGAAGCGCCTCATGGGTGACTCGTTCTGGACCACACAACAGTCACCTGGGGAATCTGTGTCACTGGAACCTACAGTTCACTCACCTCTGCACGTTCCTCACTGACCAGGAAATCAAAAACTGCCACTCAGACTTTTCTCATCTGACTATTGAGTGGAATACTTACTGTCCCAAGCTCATGCCATTTTGTTTCAGTCATGCACAAGTAAGGTTTGTTTGTCCAAGCCCAGATAATTGAGAAATCTGTGACCTTCAGGCCTGAGCAAATGCGACAAAGTGAGCCAATCAATAGTGTCAGATGCAAAACTGAGCAACCGTCAGCTTCTGGGGAGAAAGGGAACGCCAGTGCCCATTCCTATCAAACAGTCATATGATGGAGAGGTTCACGAGAAAATGTACCTCAGGTTTTAACATAGCATTTTGTAGGACAACCTGTTGACGATTTTTACTCATCTTTATTTGGGTACTATTGTGCATCTGTTCTCTATTTAAAGACGGTCCTTGATACCTAGTTAAAATTATATATTCTTCACTGTGAAGTCAGTTAAACAATGGGGAAATGCTCTTCCATGCAAGAGTAAAATGCTTTCCCATAAATTAGATAATGAGTCAAGTATCTCTCTCCAAAAAAAATGGTAAAAATATAAGTTGGCAGTCAGCACACAAGTAGAGAGAACAGTTTCAAGAGCAATATGGTTCAGAAGAACTTTTATCTACAAAACAAGGTATTATTGAGGGAGAGGGGGGTATAAGGAGACTAAATGGCAGTGGATAAAATACAATAAAAAATAAATAAGTAGCCCTGGCTGGTGTAGCTCAGTAGATTGAGCTTGGACCTACAAATGAAAGGATCACGGTTCGATACCCAGTCAGGGCACATGCCTGGGTTGCAGGCCAGTTCCCAGCCTGGGATGCACAGAAGCAACCATACATTGATATTTCTCTCCGTTTCTCCTTCCCTTCCCCTCTAAAGATAAATAAATAAAATCTAAAAAAAAAAAAAATCCATTACAACCAAAAATAAATAAATAAATAGTCCTTATTAAAAATAAATAAAACATATTTTATTTGGCAAATAAAAAAACCAAGGTTATTAAGTCTTAATGTGTTTCCCCTTTCAGTCAGCCAGTCAGTCAGTCACCAAATATCTATCAGTCTACCATACACCAAGTGCCGGGTACATCAATGAACAAGACAGATAAAGACCAAACAAAGACAGCATTAAGACAGAGGAACAGGGTAGAAATTTTTTTTGAATTAATTGAGAACTATTGAGATGGAGTAGGCAAGAATGACCTCTCTGAGGCTGGCTGGGACATTAAACCGAAACTGAAGCCAGTTTGAAGTCCTTGAAGTGACTCAGGATGAAGGAGGGCAGTGCGGTGGTGTGCAGGCTGGGTTGGGGGGCAGGGGCCCAACATGAACTTAAGAGGAAAACTGGAGGCCACTGATGGGTTTTATGGATGGAAAGGACTTGATCCGGCTTCATACAGTGGAAAGGGGAAGCGAGGAAATGATTTATAGTGTGTGTGAGTCTCAGGGGAGAGGCAGAAGGCTTCTATGGGGTGGTAGCAGATAAGGTAGCAGTAGCTGGAGTTAAGATGTGTTTTGAAGTGGGGTATGCTGGGCTTATAAACAGTCTGACATGGGGATGGAGTTGAGGAAAAGATAGAAATTATCCAGGACTCAGGTTTCTGACAGGATCATTTCCCTTAGTTTATTTTCTTCAAGGCTCCTACCACAATTAAAGCAACTTAAGCCATTATCTTGTTTGTTTACTTTTGTATCCTGTCCATCAATAATAATGCTGTCCAATAGAAAACCAATGCAAACCGCACATGTAAATTTTAAATCTGCTAGTAACCACGTTGAAAAAGAGGTAAAATTAAACTTAATCCAAAATATCCAAAATATTATTTTGGCCCTGGCCAGGTGACTCAGTTGGTTTAGAGCATCATCCTGTACACCAAAAGGTTGTGGGTTCAATCGCCAGTTGGGTCACATGCAGGAGGCAACTGATTGATGTGTCTCTTTCACATCAATCTCTCTCTCTCTCTTTCTCTCTCCTTCTCTTCCTCTCTCTCTCTAAAATCAATAAAAACATATCCTTGGGTGAAAATAAAAAATATTCTGACAAATTATCAATATAACAATGAGAATTCTTAAACATTTTTCTGTACTAAGTCTTCAATATACAGTGTGTATTTACTCTCACAGCATATCTCAATTCAGACTAGCCACATTTCAAGTCCTTCATAATCGCCCACGGCTAGTGGCTATGTACTGGGCAGTGCAGATCTGGAGTGTGAACCTCCGAAGGCAGGTATGTTCAGTCTAGCTCACTGTTTTCCCCTAGCTATTGAAACATTCAGTGAGCCTTCAGTTTTCAGTGAATGAATAAATGCTTGGTGATGGAAGGCTTATTGGAGGCAATAGTTTTGGGGGTTTGGATCAAAGTTTCCATTTGGACTCAGTCAGTCTGGCGTGTTTATGAGGCCTCTACAGGGAGACATCAAGAAAGAAAGGGGATGGGAGAGTCTGGCTGGGCCTGAGGGGAAAAATCTGGGTGGAGATGTAGATTTGGCACCTTGATGGGTTCTATATCCAAGAACATCATGGTGAATCACCTTGGGAAAGAGTATGGAGAAATGAAAGGGTCAGACTCCTACTTTCAGAGATACCAACATTTATGTGTTTGGTGAGAGAAGAGGAGAATCAGGAAAAGTGTGGTGCTGTCAAGATATCAAGACAAAACGTTTCAAGGAAAAAGGAGTAGTCAGCTCTGCTGAGAGGTCAGTTGAACAAAAAGTAAAATAAAAAGACCAAGAAGACAGAAGCACTGAGATCAAAATAATCCTAACACATTCCACATATCACACAAACCTTACTGGTAATGCTTTGAGTCAGAGAGAGATTCTTTTCATTCGTGTCTGTGTGTATGTTTTTAAAAACAAAGAGATTTGACCTCCGAAGATCAAAAAGATAGTTTCTGAAGAACCAGATCTAGAACCCAAGACTCATAGTCCAGCATTATATAAAGAAAATATTATAAAGCACAGGAAATAACAAAGGACCGTTGGAGGTTTATGGAGGGAACATGAATATCTGTGACTTCACCAGGTCTAGGGGGTTTGAAAGCAGATACACATTTGACAACATCTTTTAGGCATGGAACCCTTCATTTACAACACCTACAATTTTTAGCATGCTGCTTCTCCTAGGACTTCCATTTCTCAACCTCAGACAATGCAATTCTACTACTCTTGCGGTGGGTTAATGTGAATAACTTCATTCAAGAAAAAGATCATCTGAGTGGATAAAAAAAGTTGTGGGGCACAAAAAAGTAATATTCCAATACAATGGAATATTACCTTGCCATAAAAAAGAATGAAATCTTACCAGTTGCAACAGCATGGATGGATCTGGCGGGTATTATGGTAAGTGAAATAAGTCAGTCAAAGTCAAATAGCGTATGATTTCATTTATATGTGAAATCTAAAGAACAAGATAAACAAAACTGAAACATACTTATACACAGAGAACAAACTGGTGGTTGCCAGTTGAGAGAGGAGCTGCAGGGAATGGATGAAAAAGGTGAAAGGATTAAGAAGTACGAAATGGTAGTTAGAAAGTAGTCACAGCAATGTAAAGTACCGCATAGGGAATATAGCCAATAATACTGTGATAGCTATGCAGGGTGCCAGATGAATACAAGAAATAGCTGGGGAGGGGGTGGGGACACTTGGTAAAGTATATGATTGTTGAATCACTATGCTGCATGCATGAAACTAATAAACAAAAATAACAATGAATGTAAACTGTAATCGAAAAATATAAATAAATAAATAAATAAATATATAAATAAAATGACCATTTACAAACATCTATAAAGTGTATTGTTATAGGTAAATTAGGCTTTCTCTGCAGCCATTCAAAACACAGAAAGAACGAAATCACCTAAATTCTATGACTAAGTAGCTGTGTGACCTTGAATAAGACTGTACCTTTGCCTGCTGTTCTTATCTACAGAACAGAGGGGTTAAATTGGATTATCTCTAGTTCTAAAAATAATTCAAGATTTAATGTTATAGTTAATTAGGGTTTCTTCTGTCCACATATTTAACTTTGAACTTCATCAGTGTGCAAAGATCATCCTAAAGGAAGTCAAGAAACCTAGGAATGAATTCTAACTTCACGGCCAGATAGACAGTAATCATGGAATAGGGAACTAAAATGGAGTGCTAACTGTCATGCTCATCTCTCAGGGTTGTTTCTCCCACTGAACCAGACAAATAAGTGAATGTTTTGTAATCTGTATAGTACTAGAGAAAGTAGAAGTACAGTTATTGGATAATGATGTTTGAAACACATTATCACTCCCAACAAATACCAGGCTGAGTCATCATTTATCCTTAGGGCCTGCGACTTGTTACTTTTCTTGGATTATGGTAATGAGACAACTGTTCAGCCTTGATATCTCCAGGGAGGGCCTATCTTTGCATATTTACAAGAAAATAATCAGATACACATACAAAAAGAAAAAAGAAAAAGGGAAGGAGGGAATTCCTAGGCAGAGGAGGAAGAAGGGTGAAGGCGAAGTTAGGAAAATAAAAGGCAAGTCAGAAGAAGTAACAGGGGTGGGGGTTGGGGAAGTGAGCATCAGCTGGTTAGGAACATGAGCCAGTTAGCCGGGGCGGGGGTGGGTGGCGAATGAGTGGCAAGTCCAGTGACTTGCCAAGCAAGCACCAGGCGGAGGAGGGTGGGGCTTGGAGTAGGGTAAAGGCAGGACAAGACTTAAAAGGGAGATGGCCCTAGCTAATTGATGCCACTGTTTAACTCCGAAGAGCAGAGGAAGGAGACCCAACGCAGGGTAAAAGGAGTCAAGGCCTGCCACTGAGGCAGTGCGAGAGGAGGCGCACAGACAGGAGACAGGACCCCTAAGAGTGCCCGGCCACCCGGCCACCATGTGCGAGCTGTACAGCAAGCAGGACACTCTGGCGTTGAGAAGGAAGCACATAGGGTAAGGCCTCCCCAGCCCGGAGGAACGGTGCAGAGAGGGAGAAATAACGAGTGCAGGGGACTGAGAGCTGAAGCACCGCAGGCAGCAGCCGAGGCAGGAACGGCGCCCCAAGCTTTCCCAAGGCGGCTGCCAGCTGAGTGCAACGCGCCTCCCTCAGCCCCTACACCCCTTCCTGCGGAGCGGCCCACCGCAACCGCGCACGCGCGTTCCTTGCTGCAGGGGAAACTTTCAGTCCGCTCCACTGTAGTTCGGGTTCCAGTCCCTGGAGGCGTGAAGCTGCGGGCGGGTTGGGAAAGTTGACCCGTGAGGGTTAAAGGCCCCAGCAAACACTTATTCCAGGGATGGGCGCTGAAAGAAGGGTACCTCTCCGCAACTCCCACCAACTCTAAAGGTTTTCAAATCTAGGAACTCAGAAATATGTTTGGCGATGGTTCTAAAAGCAAATTCTGACACCTTTTGTTTAAAGTGAACTTTTTCTTATTGCATGGTTGGTTCAGCGGTAAAGGGTTAAACTAGCCAGTAGAAAACCCGTCGAAACCACCGTCCTTAGGGTTAAGGCGATACTTACCCACATTGGTGTCTCCCAAGCCGAGCCCCTTACTTAAAGTTTAAAATGCAGTGTTCTCTCCAGGCTACGTTTTTGTCCGTGCTGTAAACGACTTAGTAATATACTGGTGAGCATACCGGACTGAACTTGGTCAGACTTGGGCCCTAATCCTAGCAAGTGTGACCTCTGTGAAATTAATTTCCTTTACTGTGAAAGTAGGAGTAACAACTCTGCTTCACAAGAAGGAGCAAATGAGGTTAATAAGTGTGATTTTTTAAAAGTAAAAATGAATAATGATTGTGGCCATTCTGGACCCCTTGTCCCTATAAAATCAAGGGTCTGCAGTATTTATATGTAACTAGCAAGCGCTACAGAGGGCACGTGAGAGAGGTCTGGGGGGCACAAGAAAGAAAAGAATCAGGATCCCCTTCGGAGAAGTGCTGGGCAGTTTGTCATACTGAGGCTCCAGAAAGCAACGCCGGGGAGGTTTCTTAACGGTTTAGGAGGTTAGTTAGAGCTGTCTCAGCCCTGCTGTATGGTCAAAATAGATTCCTCATTACCCATCTCCCCTTTCCCTTTTTCTAATCACCACTCCCTTCTGTTAGTTTTCAATCGTACATAGTTTGGTTCCGGTGAAAACCTAGTGATTTCTGAGGTGAGCAGAACAAATTCTGTGAAGGGAGGAAGGTAGCCATGGACTGACTGGAAGAAGAATTTTACCCAAAGTCTGAGGGGCAAGGTGGAAAGTACATTGTAACAAGGCAAGGTGAAGTCTGCAGTTTTCAGCACACATCCAAAACAAGGGTTTCTTTGGATTTTAACTCTTAGGTATAAAGTAACAGCTGAGTATGAACCAGTAAGAAAGTCACATTAAATATTAGTTGCACTTTCACTGATGATGATTAATCTTAGGCAGTTTTAAATTTCAAATTACCTAGTCACAATAATCAAAATACTTTCTAAGCAGTTGTATATCAATTTAATATATAAGTATCTAATTAACCCTCTAAACTTCCTCTAATGCATGTGGCATTTTTTTGTGTATGCAAAATCACCAAAATAAAAATAAAAAAATCTAATTAACCCTCTAAACTTCCTCTAATGCTTGTGGCATTTTTTTGTGTATGCAAAATCACCAAAATAATAATAATAATATTCAGTTTTAGTTTCTAAATGTCTATAGAACCAAGATCAGAAACCTGATCTTGTTTCTGTGTTGCTAATATTTATACTCCAGAAATTCATTTAAATAATAAAAAATATAGATGACTTTATTATGCTCAAAAGAGCGTATTAAAGGGTTAGAAGAATGATTGGATTTTATTATTTGAGACTGGAAAAATCCAGGACTTCAGGTCAAGATGGAGCTGTACAACTATAGCAAAAAATACAACTAGACTACAAAATAAATTTCACCCAGAATTATCAGAAAATTGAGCTGTGTGGAAGTCTGACAAGCAAGGATTTAAAGAATCCACAATTATCCAGATATGGATAGGAGGGGCAGAGCTGGAAAAGGGCGGTCCCACACCCATGTGTGGTGGATAAAAAATGGGAAGGGTACGTTGGGACAGAGAAATCCCAGTCCCAGTCCAGACCACCCAGGCCAGGGTCCTAGCATCAAGAAGCCAAGTCCCCATAACTTCTGGCTGTAAAAACCAGTGGGAATTGGGGCAGCAGAGGAAACTGTGTCCTCTTAAAGGACCCACAACAGACTTAAGACTCACGCAGGCCCACACCCTCTGCGATTTGCCACCAGAGCAATAGTTGGAAGGGCATCAGTGGCATGTGGGGAGAAAGTAAAGTGCTAGTGGGGACACAGCTTCCTCCTGGGCAAACTCCAGAGGCCAGGGAGTGGCATTGTCTCCTCTGTGAGCCCTCCCCCACATGGAGCAACAGAGCTGTGAAATGGGTTGTCCCACCCTGGTGATTACCTAAGCTCCACCCCATACAACATAACATGTGCTAAGACAAGGAGTCACAGCAGCTCTACCTAATACACAGAAACAAACACAGGAAGGCTGCCAAAATGAGGAGACAAAGAAATATGGCCCAAATGAAAGAATAGAACAAAACTCCAGAAAAAGAACTAAATGAAACGGAGATAAGCAACCTATCAGATGCACAGTTCAAAACAAAGGTTATCAGGATGCTCCATGAACTCATTGGGTACTTCAACATCATAAAAAAGACCCAGGCAGAAACGAAGGTTGAATGATGTGAAATAAAGAAAAATCTGCAGGGAACCAACAGTGGAGGGGATGAACTTGAAAATCAAATCAATGATTTGGAACATAAGGAAGAAAGAAAGCATTCAGTCAGAACAGCAGGAAGAAAAAGGAATTTTAAAAAATGAGGATAGGCTTAGGAACTTCTCGGACATCTTTAAATGTACCAAAATCCAAATCAGCTGATTTCTCAAAAGAAACTTTGCAGGCTAGAAGGGGATGACAAGAGATATTCAAAGTGATGAAAAACAAGGACCTACATCCTAGATTACTCTATCCAACAAAGCTTTCATTTAGAATGGAAGGGCAGATAAAGTGCTTCCCAGACAAGGTAAAGGTAAAGGAGTTCATCATCACCAAGCCATTATTATGTGAAATGCTAAAGGGAATGATACAAGCAAAAGAAGAAGATCAAAATGATGAACATTATAACAAACTAAGCAATGAAGCAGAACAGGAACAGAATCATACATACGGAGATCGTTTGGAGGGTTATCAGTTAGGAAGGGGGGAGTTGGGGGGTAAGGTGCAAGGATTAAGAAGCAAAAATTGGTAGGTGCAAAATAGACAAGGGAAGTTAAAAACAGTATAGGAAATGGAATAGCCAAAGAACTTATATGCATGACCCATGGATATAAACTAAGGGGGGAAATTGCTGGAGGAAATAGGGGTACTGGGTGGAGGGGGGCAAAGGGGAAAAATTGGGAGAACTATAATAGCATAATCAATAAAATATATTTTTAAAAAACGAATGGAAAATCCACTGGATACAGAGCAAGCACCACTCAAAGACATGGAAATGATCTCCCATAAAATCACCTTCATCATATTTAACACTAAGTTATTTGTATTTAGCCTTTGTTGCTATTTGATTCCTCATAAATTAGAAGGAGAAAGGGAAAGCAAGCAAGCATTATCTTGGGCTATGGCATAAGGCAGTCTACTTTCAAATTCTGGATTTCTTACTGGCTGTACAACCTGAAAAAGTTCCTTAATTTTTTCTGTGCCCCAGTTCTCTTGCCTATAGAAATAAGAATGATAATAACTCCTATTTTATATGATTGTTGGGAGAGTTGGGAAAATTAAGTGAGATAATATTTGTAATATCTATCCGTTCTGGACACATAGTAAACCTCAAAAGAAATAGTTTGCTTTTCTTTCCTGGTAGAATGAAGTTTCCCAAAGGAAAAATTAGTTATTGGTTCATGTGATTAGATCTGTCAGAGTCGATCCATGTGCTTGTACATAGTGTTGTCAAATCATGGCAAATTTAGTATAACAAAAATAAGAAATGTGAGCAGTGTCACAAATGGGAGGTTAAGATGAAAGTTTCCAGGCTGATATGAATTTTTTTTTCAAATGTGTCACCTAGGTGGTGTTTGCCCTTTCTTTCATATAATTGTAATTTCCCACCTATAGCAACCTCCACCGAGAAGGAAAAACACTGAGCATCCCTAATAGACCAGAGTGTTTCCTTTCATTATTTCTAGGCCCTCCTGCAAAGTCTTCTTTGCTGCGGATCCCCTTAAAATAGTGCGCGCCCAGCGGCAGTACCTGTTTGACGAAAAAGGTGAACAGTACTTGGACTGCATCAACAACGTCGCCCATGGTAACTGTCTTGTCTTGTTGTGCCTTGAGGGATTAAGGCACAGGGATGTACCTTTATGGGGTAAGGCAGACTTAGTACCATTCATATTTGTGCAGGAAATGCAGAGGCTGCAGTTCCTTTGCCGAACAAGACTGGTAATTCTAGAAGATAAAAGTCACAGCAAAGTGTGGGACAGAAAGGAGATCAACTTTGGTTTTCTTGCTTCAGAATCCCCCTCATTTGCCAGGCATTTAGTATTGTGGTTTATTTCTGTGGTTTTTGTCTCCTAAATTTCAGTGGGACACTGTCACCCAGAAGTAGTCAGAGCTGCCCTGAAGCAGATGGAAGTGCTAAATACAAATTCTCGATTCCTTCATGACAACATCGTGGAATACGCCAAGCGCCTTTCCGCAACCTTGCCGGAGAAACTCTCTGTTTGTTACTTCACAAATTCAGGGTATGTTTCTAGGTTTGACACTCATCCTGTTTCCAGCAATTTCTTTGTTAAGTCTCTCATATGTACCTTTTAGTTTTGATTTGTAGTGGAGCATAGATGTCTAAAAAGGTTTCCTGACATTCTTGCCATTTACTAGGTGACTATACACGGGAACCTGACCAGTTTGGTTCCTGTGCTTTAGTCCATGAGCCTGTTGTAGACAGGACACCACACAGCATGTTCCAAGGCTTTTGAGCACAGCCACTCGGCTTTTTTCTTTACCATGGTTTCCCTGCTGAAAGATGGGGAAGCCATCCCCTAAAATATCCCAAAAGGCTATTGTGTTCCTGTGAGAAAACCTAACTAGTCAAATGACACTCACCTCTTCCAGCAGTAAAGTAGATAAACTATCCATAACCTTGAATGAGATTTAGCAAGCAAAAAGAACTCTACTAAACAAACTATAACTTTTGTAAGATTTTTGATGGACTTGAACATATTTCCATCACACAAACACAAAGAAGGGAGAAATAAATTGAATAGATAACATTCCAACTTTTAAATTCTGTAAATTCAAATTATTATAAATCCATTCTATGGAATATTATGTAGACATTTAAAACGTATTTTTTGAGCCCTGGCCAGTGTGGCTCAGTTGGTTGGAGTGTTGTTCCGTAAGTGGAAAGGTTGTGGGTTCGATTCCCAGTTGGGGCACATACCTAAGTTAAGTTGCAGATTTGCTCCCCAGTCGGAGAGCATTGGAGAAGGCAGCCAATTGATATTTCTCTCCCACATCAATGTTTCTATCTATCTATCTATCTATCTATCATCTATCTATCTACTCTTTCTTTCTTTCTCTTCCCCAACCCCTCTCTAAAACCAATAGGGAAAAAAAATGTCCTCAGGTGAAGATTTTAAAAAAAGGTATGTTTAGAAAATACATGCCTCAGTGAGCACTAGAAGTTGAATCTAAAGAATGAAAAGAGAGGCTAAGAGTGAGTATTCAAACAGCTGCTCTGAGACCTCCAGAGTAGCTTAGGATCCGGTCCCAGCCTCCATGAGGCCAGATCGTCCTAAGATTCTGTCTATTCAAGTGCCATATTTCTTTCCATATTGCTCTGTACACGAAACCTCCATTAATTGAGCTGGCCTGAATGGATCACAGCTGCTTTTTGAAAATGATCTAAGTGAAGTTTTTTTCAAAGAGTAGCTTTATGGAAATGTGATTCATGTACCATACAATTCATCCATTTAACGTATACAACTCAGTAGGTTTTAGTATATGTGAGACCATTACCACAGTCAACTTTAGGACATTTTCATCACCTCAGAAAGGAACTTGTACCTACATTAGCAGTCATTTCCCCTTGCCCCCTCTCTCCAGCTCCTGAAACCACTGATCAACTTCCTATTTCTGTGGATTTGCCTATTACAGACATTTCATGTAACTGGGACCATACAATATGGTGTGACTGGCTTCTTTTACTTCATGTAATGTTTTCAAGGTGCATCCGTGTTGTAGTATGCATAAGCACTTCTTTTTATTGTGAAATTTCACTGTATGGAAAAAGAAAAAATACATACCTAATAACATGTGAAGAGCTCACAATACAGTGTTATATTGGGAAGAAGCCTACATATTCAGCATAAAATAGTATTTTAAAATGATATATATGTTTAAACTTAGCTATTAGAAATTCTGTAAATGTTTGATTATATGATTCTGTAATTCACTTTTCTCTTTTCAATGAGCTATTTTAAAAGTAAAATTTTAATCTGAAGATCTTTCTTTTTTCTTTGTAAAGAATTAAGGTACTTTGTTATAAAGCATTCTTGCTTTCAGTAAATTAAACATTATAATATTTGCCTTTTGCTGATAAAGAATCCTATATTGTCAGACAGGGATTAGCCCCAAAGAACACTGTTCTCAAAGAAGACTGTCCCCAAAGATTGGAGATGGTAGAGCCTGGGATAGTACAAAAGATAATTTGAAGTTAAGTAGGCTTCAGTCTGAAACCTGATTCTATCTCTTATTAGCTATGAGAACTTATTCTGGTCACTCACCTTCTTTGAGGCTGCTTTCTCATTCATAAAAAGGAGATGGCAATACTCGCCTGTTTGAGTAGTTATGAGAATGAATACAAGCCAAACACAGCATAATGTCTAGCAGATAGAAAACATCCCACAAACGATTATTTTCTTCCCTGTGTCCAAGAGGTAGAGTTGGGCTCTATGAACCAGATAGAGAAGTTCCGATCTTCATTTTATAGATGAGAGACAAGCAGGGTGTCAGTCAGCAGAGTGCAGCAGCCGAGTTAACAGGCCCTGGTGCCCCCGCTCCTCCCAGGAAGGTCAGGCTCGAAGCAGGCTTCTCGGCGTCCTCAAAGTTAATCACCTACTGATGTGGCTGAACTCTGCTGAAGTTTGAAACGAGCAGCACGTCCTTCACTTGTATTGTTTCTTCTGTGTACACCATCTTTACTGAAGACATCTGGGGAACTTGTATTAGAAGGATCAAGTGAGATTGTTGGGTGAGCAAGACTGAAGGTGAAGGAGAGGAGTTCAACTCACTTCTTAATACATTTCTGAATGCAGTGCCCCCCACCTTATTCTAGATTTCTCTTTCTGTTGTTTTGGCTACCCATGACCAAATGCAGTCAGAAAATTCCAGAAATAAACAATTTATACTTATTAAATTATGGACCATTCTGAGTAGCAGGAGGAAATCTTGTGCCGTCTGGCTCTGGCCCCCCTGGGGCGTGAATCAAGCCTTTGCCCCGAGTATCCACGCTGTACATGCTCCCCACCCGTTAGTCACTTAGTAGCCCTCTCAGTGATCGGACTGACTGGCGGATCACCCAGGGTGCCACAGTGCTTGTGTTCAGGTAACACTGACTTTACTGACACTTTGCCCTGAAGCGCAGAGAGATGCAGTGCGGACAGTTCTGCTATGCCAAAGGGGGGCTGAAAAGTGCTTCCTTTGGATGAAAAGGTAGGTATGGCCCAGTAAATAATTTGAGGGAGAGAGATCACATTCACATAACTTTCATTACAGTGTATTGTTGATAATCATTGTATTCGACTATTAGTTATTGTTGTTAATCTCTTACGGTGCCTAATTTATAAGTTAAACTATCATAGGTACGTATGTACAGGAAAAAATGGATATCCACAGTTTTATATATCCATTGGGAGTCTTGGAACATATGCTCCTCAGATAGAATCTGTAATTAGAATCTTCTTTTTAATGAAAATTTTGAAATATTTTTAAAAGAATTTATGTTACATTGTTCCCTCTATGTTATCTTATAGGTCTGAAGCTAATGACTTAGCCTTACGCCTGGCTCGGCAGTTCAGGGGCCACCAAGATGTGATCACTCTTGACCAGTAAGTCTGGAACACAAGATTTCTAAGCAGGACGCTCCTTCAGAGACAAACTCGTGTTGACTCTCTCCATACTAACACCATACACACACGCAGAGGAGGGCGATATGCGGCACAGGGATTTTTACTTGCGTTAGGGTATCAAGGCCAGGTTAGGCCTGCAGATACCTAATTCCTCCCAAGTTCCTGCGAACAGGGGAAGTTCTGTTGGGTGTTGTGGTTATGGCTGCATGGGCTTTGCATGAATCAGGACTTTACTTAATTCAGCCACATCTGCAGAGTCCCCTTTGCCATGTAACATAGTCTTAAGTTTGAGGATTAGGGGGCATGGTCATCTTGTGGGCAGGTGGCTACCACAGTTGATTTTTCGGTTCTCTTTTATTCCCAGTCTTCCCACTTATAGACAATTATTCCAATGCGTCTCTTGCCTATCTTTTATTTTTTAATGTATATTATTTTATGTGCATCTGTTTTAATTTTTAAAATATTGCTATAGACCTCTTTCTGTTTCTGACTCTTTTCCCGCAGCACAGTTTCAAGATTCTATGTTGATGGGTGTACATCTATTCTTCTAATTCAATGATGTCAGATAGAAATATAATTTGAGCCACATAGGGAATTTACAGTTTTCTAATAGCCATTATATCCCAAGTATCATTTCAACATGTAATCCTTATAAAAGATGTTGAGCGTTTTCTCTCTCTTGCTCTCTCTCTCTCTTTTTTTTTTTTTTTGTATTGTCTTTAAAATCCAATGGGTATCTTAACACTTACAGCACATGTCAGACTTGCTTCATTTCAAGCACTCAATAGCTACACATGGGCAGTGGCTGCCATAAGGAACAGCACAGCTGAAACTACTGCATGCTGTTCTCACCAGTGATGGATGCTGTGACTGCCCTTTACCCCCAGCTACCATAAACAGTGCCGCCATGAGCATCCTTGCAATGTGCCCTTATGGACCTTTCTGAGAATTTCTTAGGGATAAACACCCAGAAACAGGATTGGTAGGCCATAGAGGTACTGTAGACATTGCTAATTTGACTAAATACTGCTAGATCCACCTCCAGAATGGTTACAACGCTTACTACACAGTGCATGAAATTTCCCATCTTCCCATGTCCTTTCCAAAACCTAATAGTGTCTTGCTTTCTAATTTTTTCCTAATTTTTTTCAGTGTAATAGGTATAAAATAATACCAATGTTATTTTAAATTGCAATTTTCTAATTATGAGTTTGAGTATCTCTTCTTATACTTATTTCACATTTGTGATTTTCCTTCTGAAAGTTACTGTTCATATTTTTGCCCATTTTTAAAACTGGGATTCCACCCTTTTCTTGTTGGGTTTCAGTTGTTTATATAATCTAGATCAGAGGATTTCAACCTTCAGAAGACTGTGGTTTAGAATTACCTGAGGAATTTTTTTTTTTAATGCTAATGCCAGGCCCCTTGCCAGACCTAAATTTTCCCAGGTGATCCTAATATACAGGCAGAATTGAAAACCACCATTTGGAAAATTAATCTCTTCAAATGTGAGACATTTCAAATATGTTTTTCCTATTACATGTCTTTTTACTTTGTCATTGGTGTTCTTCAACAGAAATCTTTAATTTTGATCAAATTAAATAGATAAAATTTTCATCTTACAGTTTGTATTTTCTAAGTTTTGTTAATATCTCTTCCCCAACCCCCAGATTGCAAAGATATTCTTTATTTTCTTCTACCTATATAATTATTCCTCATACTGAGTGCAGCTGTGGAGTCCCCTGTGTCACCATTTATGTATGGATATAGCTCTGAGGTCACCTGTCTCAGTCATCACTTTGGTCTTTCTCCAATGCCACACTAATTGTATTACTCTGGCTCTGTAGCATGGTTTAACCTATAACCTATGATTTTAAAAAAGTGCTTCCTCTTTGCTTTATATGTTCATGGGCCTTTTACAATTTCTTTTCCAGATCTCTCAATTGTATCTCTGGGCAAGAAACAGAAAAGGGCATATGAGAGCCACCTGTATTTTACTTGAAAGGAACTTCATAGCTGCTCAATCACTTATCAATCTTAGTTCTTGAAGAGACTTTCTATTCCTTACCAATTTGTATTTGCCTGATATATGCAATTGGATATCCTTTGGAAACCATCCCAAACAGAAAACACAGCCCATTATATGATAGAAAGTTATTTTTAAAATTCACTAGAATGTAACTATCAAAGACACTTTTCATGAAGCTATAGAAAATACTGCTTTTACATTTAGACAATCTAAGTTAGCAGATATAATTTAAAGAAATTAAGTTCTTTCTGGTTAAAAAGAAAAATTTTATGAGGATACATATTTGGATTTCCTTGTGTTTTATTTCTTGAATAAGAACTGGACAAATTAAATGGCCAGTCCTGTCATGGAGAATTAGATCCCATACTGTTAAATCTGGTGCCCATATTGAGATTCTCCGCAGATGATATGCAATACTATTTTGTATTTGCTAGAAAAACATCCTTCTTTGAGCAATTTTGTTTACTGATTTTTTTTCTTTTCAGTGCTTACCATGGTCACCTATCATCTTTAATTGAGATCAGTCCATATAAATATGGACAGGGCACAGATGTCAAGAAAGAATTTGTGCATGTGGTAAGTATTTTAGGATCCAGGAATCAGAATGTTAGTACTGGAAGCATGCCTGGTGATAATCCAGTCCAATCTTTTCATTGAAATGAAACCATGAAAAAGAAACTAAGACCTTGAGCAGTATGTGACTTGCTAAAGTCAAAAAGCTAGTTAATGACAGGATGTGGTTCAAAATCCATCAATGAGTAACACAGCGAGCAAATTAGTATGGTGGTCGTGATTGCTGTTATTCACAGCTGTTTGTTTTTCTTGCCCCTTGGTCTTTAATTACTTTTTCTACCAATGATATCAGCTTGAAATTCAAAGTTGAATTAAGCATGTATGATTGTCTTTAAATTGCTGTGTGCTAAATTATTATATACATTTATTAAGTAAAAATAAACAATAACCCAATTAAGTTGTTGAAACAGTAAAACTGATTTGGTTTAAGTAAGGATTGGTAGACTTTCTTAAGAAAATCATCAATACCTTCTTCCAAATTTTGAAATCTGGAATCTGTAGTAAGGCACTCAAGTTTTCTGAATAATTACAATTTGTTATAAAAATGGTAAATGTTAGTTTATTTTCAATCTAGAATAGTTAATACAGTTTCCACTTATTGACATTTTCAGATAATATAATCACACTTGTTAATTTGAACTTGGTCCCTATGTGAATACAGGGTTGCAGTCTTGACTTACAAGGGTCTAGGAGCATTAGCTCCTGTTCACAATAAAAAGATTTCAGGTACTCATGGAATTCAGAAATGTTATGGAAGAAGAACAAAAGAACCTAGAGTCACTTAAATCCACGTGATCACCTTTCTAATATACTTTTGTGGGAAAATGCCAAATTTTAAAGGCCTATTTTTCCAAGAAGCAAGTCATAAGAGATTCCACTATTTGATGTTTAAGGCACCAACTCCAGATACTTACAGAGGAAAATATAGAGAAGACCATGCGGACCCAGCCAGCGCTTATGCAGATGAGGTGAAGAAAATTATTGACGAAGCTCATGAAAGTGGAAGGAAGGTTTGTATTTACAGTTTTGAAAACATTTTAACATCTTTTATATCACTGTGATATATTGGAGAGATGGAAAAGAACTACATCTCATTTCCCTTTCTGTTCTTCTCTGGTTACATTTTCACTTGGTTCATATTTCAAAAAGTGTGTTATTATAGTCATGCCTCTAAGACTACTTATTTTTATTTATCCTGGAAGGGCAATCAGTGAGCCCGTTCCAAAACCGGTGGCCTAACTCTGACCTTCCCAGTGGGGTGCAGACTCTGGTCCAAAGGGGCAGAGGAGAGGGGATTAGGGAAGGCAATAAACCAGGGACAGATTATTCCAACTCGGAGCAGCACAAGCGGGCTAATACATGGGACCAAGAGGGAAGAGGCAGGGTGGCCCTGGAGCATCAGGACCAGTGCAGACTCCAGGACCCACAAAGGAGCCTTGGCACTTCCCTTGAACTGGTTCAACTTTCCTGAAGCCACAGAACTTGGGTAAGTCATGTCAGAAAAAGTTTCTTCCAGTCTGGACCTAGACCTCTGAGACAGAACCAAAAATCCTGCGGAGTAGGGAAAGCACTTTGTTTTCTGAGTCTTTACCCTACTGTCTTCAGCTTAACCTTAACTCTCAGCCCATTTGAGGGTTACTAATGTGGTATTTAAATGCGTTCTGACACATGCTTTGCCTTTCAACGTGTTTAGGCATCAACATGGCAAAAAGAAGATTTGATGACAATAAAAATGAAGCCTTTGCCTTTTCCCATTCAAATACGTTTGTTTTAATGACTGAAGAGTCACTTGCATTTCTGTTTCTTCTTTTTCTTTCCAACCCATTGATTTTCATATCTTCCTGTATTATACCTATACAGGTGGACCTAAGCTTAATACACTTTTTCTCTTCAAATGTAGCCTTTACCTCTTTACTGAACTAAAGCAGTGAGCACTGCTTCTGGGGAAACATTTTTCATTGCCGGGATCATGTGGTCTTTTTTCTGCTAAAGGGACTCAGATGATATTTTGAGCACATTAGCATTCAATAGTTATTAAATAGATGCTGTCATGTTAACAACACTGAAAGCAATGAGCAAATGTAAAATTGGATGCTTTGGTGCATTAGATGTGCTTAGAAAGTCATAGAATCGTAGAGTATTTCTTTGCTGTCCAGCAACCTCATTTTACAGCTGATAAATGAAATAGTTTAAAGTAAGGGGCTTTAAGGTAATACAGTTACTAAGAGCTAGGCTAGACTAGAACCTTAGTTCTCTTGACTTTGTATCTTAGTTCAGTGTTACCTATTTTCTACTCCATTCCTATCCTCTAGAACACTCCCTCTGCAGTTCCTATTGGGAATTGCCTAATTCTGCTGAGGTAAGCTGGGCTCAGGGCAAGCACTAGAACGGGAGCTCAGCAGCTCGTGCGTGGCCTCAAGTTGTCCTCCCACTTTGTTGGTGGTGCACATTCCAGGCTCAAGCCGTCCTAGTGCACCAAGCTGAGAAATAAGCACCACGGTAATGTATTAGAACCTGGGTAATTTTTTTAGATCTTCACATAAAGACTGATCAAAACATCAGTCTTCTCCAGTTGGTCCTAATGAAAACCCTGCATTTAAATTAATTGTCACGAAAGGGAAAGCACCCTCTTCTCCATTTCTCACTGTAGTTTCATTGACACTCTAGAATTTCAGAAGCTAACACTTCAGATCACTTGCTTTTTCATCATAGATATCTTTTCTTTTTAATTAAATGGCCTATTTACCACTTGGCACAGGTTGATTACCAGACACTTTTTTAAAAACTGCTATGTAAGAAGTCCCCTTTTTTAGGTAGTATGAGGGGGGACCTAATGGACTTTGACCCCATCTTCTCTTGTATAGATTGCTGCCTTTATTGCCGAATCCATGCAGAGTTGTGGTGGACAAATAATTCCTCCAGCAGGCTACTTCCAGAAAGTGGCAGAGTATGTACTTGACGGGGTACCCTTGATGAAACCGAGGGCACTGTGACAATTCTGTAGGGCTGTATTGGTTGTTAAAATATTGAAGAACTTCCACCCTGGCTGGTGTAGCTCAGTGGATTGAGCATGGGCTGCAAAGCAAAGGGTGGCCGGTTCGATTCCCAGTCAGGGCACATGTCTGGGTTTCAGGCCAGGTGCCCAGTAGGGGGCATGTGAGAGGTAACCACACATGCATATTTCTCTCCCTCTCTTTCTCCTTACCTTCCCCTCTTTCTAAAAATAGATAAATAAAATCTTTAAAAAATATATTGAAGAACTTCCAGACTAGCTATTAAATAGCCACTTCAGAATTCCTGCCACCCCAAGACTCCCAGAATTCCTCCACCTTCTCAAGACCCAGAAAATAAAGAAGCTTAATCGTGGTCTAGCAGGGGCCCTCCAGGACTCTGCCCCAGCCCCTGGCCTGAAATCCTCTCTGACTGGAGGGTGACTAACCCTTACCAGTTCGTAAAAATTTCAAGATTAACCCCACTAAACACTGCTTCTTGTTCACTTCTTTCTCTTCCCACTTAAGATGCTGCCATAGGACTTATTTTAACACAAACCCAAATAATATATAATAGATCTAATCTGGAAATTATGTGGTTATTTTTCAAAGTCAATGGCAACATAGATGTCATTGAGAGTTTTGAGCACTGAAATATTTTTAACAGAGACTCCAGGCTTCAAATTAATAACACTTTTTTTCTTAAATTCTCAAAAATCTGTATCTTTACGGGTGGGTGTGGGGACTCTCGGTGACATGAAGGCATTAGACTGTCCCTTTGTTTTTCAGATATGTACACAGAGCAGGAGGTGTGTTTATAGCTGATGAAGTTCAGGTTGGTTTTGGACGAGTTGGGAAACATTTCTGGAGCTTCCAAATGCATGGTGAAGACTTCGTTCCAGACATCGTCACGATGGGAAAACCAATGGGCAATGGCCACCCAGTGGCATGTGTGGTAACAACCAAAGAAATTGCAGAAGCCTTCAGCAGCTCTGGGATAGAGTATTTCAATACGGTATATTTTGATTTCTGGCTTTAATGCTAAGAAGAGAAAAGAACGCTTGCTCTTACACTTCTTGCCTATTTAGTAAAGATTAAAGCTCATTATTGCCAGCTAACGATGGCAGAATCCTAGCCAAACTTTGATCTAACCATGCTTCATTCTATCTGACACAATTCTCCTTGTATTTTTCCTTCTGTGTCTCTCCTGTTTCTCAATTGTTCTTACTAATTATTCCACTGATAGGTGGCTGCCCTGCTAAATTCTAGTTATGATATTTCATTAACATATTATTTCTTTGTTTTTTATCATATATGAATTTCCAAAACATCTCTGTTCACATGATTCCATACTATAAATGTTATATGGCTGACATAAGAGATACTAAATTTTTACCTTTGAGAAATTTTATTTCCTTGGTTTTATCCCCCTCAAAGTATTAAGTGTTAAGCTGGGGGAAAATATTATAGTTTGTACAGTATGTATAATAGCATTTGTTATTTGTTATAGCTACAAGTAAGATTCAAATCTAAGGACATAAATTATTTGGAAGAAACCCATACCCCGCCCCCCACCCCAACCACACTCTGAAATCCTTAATTCCCAACACACTCTCTTTTTTGTTTGAATGAACCAATGAATTTCCTGATGGTCTTTCATACTTCTTATGCAGCATGGAAAATATAATTTGGAATGAGTTTTCTTTTAATCCTCTGTTTATTCTTTTAATAAACAGAATCATGCTATATTCTAATCTATGAAATTAATGTATAAGAGAAAGTTTTATTGAAATTGCTTGCTTATGTTTGACACAAATTTCTCATAGATGAAGCAATGCTGCTAATTTAATAATGTTTTCTCATTTATCCTTTTTCTGAAGTATGGAGGAAATCCAGTATCTTCTGCTGTTGGTTTGGCTGTCCTGGATGTGATTGAAAGTGAAGACCTTCAAGGAAATGCCACGAGAGTGGGGAGTTACCTCATTGAGTCACTGAATAAGCAGAAGGCTAAGCACCCTTTGATAGGAGATATCAGGTGTGTTTGTCAAGACATTGTCATGCAGCTACTCATCCTTCCAAATGAAAATAGCTTCTATTTTACCTGATACATTTAAAACAAAGTGCAGAAAACAAAATCTAGAAAACACTGAAAATATAAAAAACAGAACTCATTCTCAGTCTAGAACCCAGATATCATTGCTACTGTTAACTTTTGAGTATATTCCTTTATAAGCTTTTGAGAGACAAAGCTGGGATAGTTACAGCACCAAAAAAGATGAAAAGGAAGAATTTGAAATAACTTTAAATTATTTATTAAAAATTCTTTAAAATGACATCTAGGAAAACTAGATATTTTACATATATATAACATTTATCATCATTAATGTCCTGAGAAACCAAATAGTCTGAAGAGGTTGTTTTAAGCCTTTTGCTTATTCAATTAAGTAAGGGGGAAAAAAATGCTAGATGACAAAAACTGACTTGTTTCAAAAACTAGAAAGAGCTACGGACACTTGGATTGGTATCTTGGATTAGTGAGAATCAATTACAATCACTCTTAAAGGGAGTCACATTCAACCTCACATTCACTTTAGGGACCATGTTAATTTTCTGTGCCAGTGCAGTGTTCAGTAGTGTGTCAAGTTTTCTTTCTTCACCTCCTTCAGGGGAATTGGCCTTTTTATCGGAATTGACTTAGTGAAGGACCATCAGAGGAGGACCCCCGCCACAGCCGAAGCTCAGCACGTCATCTACAAGTAAGTGCACTTCCACCCTGTTAGGTGTCTGGGTTCTAGGGTGCCCACCCTCATGAAGGCTTCTTTTACTTCCATCTCTCCAAATAGAGAAAGTTTAAGACACATGCATTTTTTTAATGTGGGCTTCTTATGTGTGGGATACAAAACTGCTCTATATTCACATTATTCTTAAAGAATCTTATCATTTGTATGCATTCTCACGTATTTCCTGCATCCTCATTAGGATGAAAGAAAAGCGAGTGCTTCTCAGCGCTGATGGGCCTCATAGAAATGTACTTAAAATAAAACCCCCTATGTGTTTCACTGAAGAAGACGCCAAGTTTTTGGTGGACCAACTCGACGGGATTCTAACAGGTCTGTCCACAGATTTTTAAGATGCTTCCTTGCCCCCCCCCACACCTTGCTCTCCACCACCAACCCCGGATTGCTCACACATGGTCGTGTGTCTTGTCATTCGTGACGGAAGTGAAGGAGGGCAGAAATGAATGTTAACTTTGTATTTAGAACTAGGAGAAGAGAGCTGAGAAATAATAACTACATTATGGACTCTTGGTTAAATCAACATTTTCTGTTTGGACTCACACAATTCCAAGCCTAAGCTTTTACTGAAATAGCACACAGTTTTATTTTTATCATTTACTTTCACTTTAAAAACTGCATACACCACAAATTCTGCAGTGTATAGTATTTCAATATTGTGCTATGAAATTATGTGAAATATTATTAATAAAAATTATAGTCTACAGGCCCCATTATTTATTTTATGCTGAATCATTTGATTTTGTGTATTTTACCTATTACATAATTTTTTTAATTTTTTTAAAATAGAAATAAGTTTAATGGTCAACACAAAAATTATTTCTTTTTTTTTACAGCTATTAAGAACCACACCTATTACAACATAATTTTTGAGCACTTTTGTTTGTCCATTCAGAATTATAGCCTGTGATAGGAATTTATCTTTTGTTTACCTATATTATAAAATTAGGTTACTTTTTTTGTGAGTATAAATCAATATTAGAAAGTAAACTAACAGTGTAAAACCATGTTGAAAAACATAAAGTGCTGTCAAATGTTAGAATTTTTGTGTTATCACTTTAGTTATATTTTCAAGATTCAACTTCTCGGCTCTCTTCTCAGCCTTTTAGGGTTGAGACAAGGCTGAAAAGCCAGGAATTAGCATAACATACATAGTAGATAATTAATGTTTGGGAACTTGAGCGTCAGCCCAAGTTATTTGTAGTAAGTCACTGCCGAAGACACCCAAACCTGACAAGCACGCCTCACACCCCTGCCTGTGCTCTGGTTCCCTGAAGGACCAGGCAGTGGAAAGAGTGAAGGTTGGGGCAAGTCCATAACTATCACTTAAAAGTCACCTCAGATAGAGCTTAAGCGCTGTGGATGATGGGCCGAAGAATTTCTTTTGAATAAAGTGAACGAGGGGTAGCTAACACAGGCTCAAGTGCCCCTTGTAAATGATAATGCTGAAACACTGCCATAAAAGCTTAAAAGCAGCAATTTGCACAGTGACACCTTTAAAAAAAAAAAAAAAACACACATTCAGCTCTCTATTCTTAAGGGTATTCCTATAGATACCAAAAGGCTTTTTTGAGATTTTTATGTTCTGTCTTCTCCATTGCACCCTCTTTGATGCAGTTTTAGAAGAAGCCATCGGAGCCAAAACTGAGAGTGTGGCGGTGTCTGAGAACACACCCTGCAGAACAAAGGTAAGAGTCAGCTACTTTATTTTTAGGAGAAAAGATGAAAGCCGTAGGAATTTACGAAATAAGATTGCAAATTTAAAAAAAAAATGTACAATGACCTTTAGAATAAGACCTGCCTTTGCCAGGGATGGCTTATTGTTGAATTTTGAGTGCACCATTAAATTTCAAGCTGTGTGTCAGGCCACTTGAAAGGCACAAAGGCAAAGATTCTGATAGGATGTTCCTGCAACAACCATCAAAAACCCCTCGGGCCCGTGAAGAAGGCCTGCAAGTCATACAGAGAGATGATTACATGTGACCTAAATGCCTTCTTGTTTGCTCTGAAGACCACCTGACACTGCCTCAGATACTCACACACCACTCTTTAAAATCGACAGAAGCGTTAGCAGCACGGCTCCAAAATGCCAGAGTTTGATCCTGACGTGAACTAAAGCTGAAACTTTGAATGGCCTCCGGAGCCTGGGAACCTTCTGGCACCCAGTGGCCTACTTTCTGCATTTGATGTGCTTCCAGCAGAGGCCTTTCCAGTCTCCCCCTGAGCTGCCCAGGGTGTGAGAGAGAGCTCCCCGTGTCGGGACTCAGTAAGGCAAAAAACTTGGGAGGCTGTGTTGCATAATTTGTTTATGACTTTGCCGCATAAAGGAACAATCAGTGCCTTGAGCCCGCCTGCACGTCCAGTGTGGTCAGCAAAGTCCTTCTCCTCACTGAAAAACATTGGCACTCAGAATGAGAGCAAATGATTTGCTTCACAGGACAAACCAATTCTAGAAATCAATGATTATCTGCTGTTCGAGAGTTGCTTCTCTGACTAGGACAGAATTACAGGTCTAAGGACTGAGCAAGCATTAAAAAGGAGCTTCCATAAAAGGGGTTCACCGTGGGAAGTCCTACTTTGGAGTTTGCAAAGTTAACAAACATTTCTGAAATGTTGGCCCAGAGTGCCAGATTTTATGTTGCTATCACTTTTCAAATGTCTATGGAAGGTACTTACAGCATTAGAGAGGAACAACCAGCACTGGATTGCGCGGGGCTGGTGTGGGTTCTCCCACGTTCTGTGTTTGCCTGCTTCTGTGCAGCCCCCGGGGGGGGCTGGGCAGGTCAGAGGTGGAGCGCCCACTGGAGTTTGCGTGCCTGTCTTACAGATGCCTAAGGACGCACACTTGGAATTGCTCAGTGAGGAAGCCCTGGACCAGAAAGCTAATCCCAGGCAAAAGAGAAATGGATTGTGCACGGATAAACATTCACTGCTCAGTAAGCGGCTCAAGACATGAGAGATTAGTGTATTAAAGCAAGTTAAATATCCTGAATTACGAAAGGAAGTGTCTTCTTAACAGCTCTCTACTCCTTAAAGGTAGATGTTGCATTCCATATAGTTTTGACAATAAAAAAGCATAAATGAGTAGGAAGAATTAACCAACTGATGATCAAATCATGTCAAAATTATTAGTTCAGCCTCTAGCCTGTTAATTCCTGACTTGAACTTTCTGAATGTACTTAATTTATTCTACTAAATTTAAGCTTTAAGTTGAATATTATGTTGGAAGTTTTACTTTTCATGTTTCAATGTCTGAAGTAACGGAGCAAAGTACAACAGGTTCCTTAACTTAGGAGACCTAGTGCCTTAAAATATGAATTCTATAATGATTCCTTTGGTATGCATTTATGGACTATAATAAAATAAAAGATAATGTAAACCACACATGTTTTACTAGCAAAGTGTTTGTCCTTCTTTTGCAAAGAATATTAAAAGTTGGGGTGGTAAATGCAGTCATTTGGGGAAACAAATCACATAGAGTGAATGAATAACCCAGACCTCTGGCCAGGCGCTAGGACCGGGTTAATCATGATCCTGTGGGGACTAGGGGTCAGGGCACCCGGAGTGCACCCGGCTGCGCTCTGCAGGGGTAGCTGGGACGGCAGCCGGAGCCAAAACTCTGTGTTCACAGGAGACTGAGCTTTGTCTACTCAGATTGTGTCACCTTGGCGAGGCACTTACCTGTCAGGTAAGAAATTAACTTTGAACCAAACATCTTCCTTTTCTCACCATCAAGTTTGTCGCGCGCGCGCACACACACACACACACACACACACACACACACCTAACCAGACCTGAGGACACTGGAACCTCAAGAGACTCTCCATTACATGCTGGTACCATACATCGACTTGGAAAGCAATGTACCGAACTGGGAGACATTTGAATTTTAGTATAGACTTCCCCTTGTCTCTCTATTGCCTTCCTAATAGTTATTAAATTTTGTGCGTTTGTTACATAAAGTAGAGGTAATAATCTTGCTATGGCAATTTCATGACAACTGAGAAGGATGTTGGGAAGAAAATTAATTGTAAAAAGCTTTCTTTCTGAATTCATCATAGATAAGAAGGCTACAAAAGTGCTACCAAAACATAATATTCTTAATACTTTTTACTCCTGAAAGTAGAACTGATTCTGGATCCCTGCTGGATAATGCTGCAGTTGGTTCCCAAAGCTGATGAAGAGGAACGGGAACACAGGTCTCTGTGGTTCGCCCCTGGAGAACGAGTTAATGACAAGATAAGTTCTGTGCGCACCCCTTGTTGTCTCCCTAACTGGAGAGCTGCTCGAGGGAGGAAGGGCAAAACCCATGCTCATGCTTGTTTTCCAAATACCAAATAGTAGAAAGCTATTCTATTCTTCAGTACACTCCACTCTTCTTCATTATCTAAACATTAGGTTTTTATAATAAGAGAGATACAGAAATACATGATGCCTTCCTGAATGCACCTGTGTGTGATGCCCTGGTAGCTGCCTCATTTGTGGCCCCAAAATGGAGGCTGTGTCAATGTGGCTCCC
The DNA here is from genome assembly GCA_039655065.1 of Glossophaga mutica. Lineage (NCBI taxonomy): Eukaryota > Metazoa > Chordata > Mammalia > Chiroptera > Phyllostomidae > Glossophaga > Glossophaga mutica. Next base: position 146,011,261 of record CM077303.1, on the reverse strand, counting down.
CTGGGACTCAAGAGAGTCCCAAGGCAGATTTAACACCAAGATAGAAGTGCAAGACATCAGTAGGAGTAACTCCTGTCAAAGATAAAGGAACAAGGAAACAGGAGTAGTCAGGAGGGCCTTTCAGGTCTGACACCTATGGAAGGAGAAGAACCAGAAGTGAGGATTGAGTAGGAAGAGTCTCAGGTGGAGGTGCAGCCCTGAAAGGGTCTCTGCCAGCAAGCGGGGACCCAGCGCAGAGAGGGTCCCTCACGAAGAGCTGTGCTGGATGGATATGACCAGCCCGTGGTATCTCTGCTGACTTCACCCTTGGCTGGGAGCTCTCAGAGACAGCGCACCCAACTTAAACGCTGCAGTCGATCTCAAAGACACTGCAGCTAGAGGCCGTCAGCAGACGGCTCTCCTTACCACAGGTTCCCTCCTGAAGGGAGAGCTGAGCAGCACATTCCCATGGCTGCCAAGTCCACTGGGGGTGGGATACAGATCCACTTCCTCACACATTTGGGGGAGCAGCTCCTTAGTGGGTCTCTTATCCTGAGAGGATACTTAGTGGAGCAAACTACAACTCCTGTCACTGTAAATAATCCCAGTGCCACAACTGGTACTTCTTATCTTCCTTCTTCACCATTGAAGTTCCACTCCCCCTCAGCTATCACTCCTGGACCTCCTAGAAGTGGTGCAGCTCAAACCCTCATTCCTAGGAGTGTGAGTCCCTGGAAACCATGGCCTCCTCAGGCCAAGACTGTGGTCCTTGTCCTTTCACAGTCACAATTAGGCAAGGGGTGCCAAGACACACCAAAATATGTCACCTGAGTTCCACATCTGTTACTGCCTCCCCCACGTTGCAAGAGAAGCTCTGCCTTGAACATGGTGACTCCGCCCACTGCTCCCTAGCCTAGGAGTGCAATATGCTTAGATGTCGGGTAAATGCCTTGTAGTTAAACAGGACTCTTGCTTTGTCCCTTGGCAAAAGTGCAGCCATTAGATAACCAGGGGCTCCAACTTGGCAGAACCCAAAATTATAGGGATAGGAAGAACACAGGTCTCCACTGAGGTCATTAACTGGAAACAAGGCCATTCCTGCTTTCACTGCTGGGATCCAAGATCCTACTGGGGACACAGTGCCTTATAGAGGTCCCCAATTGGGTGCCTACATTTGAAGGATGCCACCCCTTTCTTTCAGAGTATTGGGTTGGTTTTTTTCCTTAAGATAAAAGACACATTTTTTTCATTTTCACCAATAAGTTTATTGATTTGGATATTTTAAGTACATCGGCTCTCTGCTGCATGGTATAAAATTGATTGTTCTCAGCGGGCTGCATCTGGATTTGATCTCAACTTCAACAGGTCTGCCTAACTGTGGAGTATCATCCAGGAAGAAATCTCCAGCTCAAAACTTCACAAACCACTTTTGACACATTCAACCAGTCACAGCACTTTCTCTATACACTACACAAATCCTTTTTTTGCATTTCCTTTGCATTTTCACTTTTCTTGAAATAAAAAAGTATAATAGGCTGAAAATGTTTCTTATTTTCTTCCATCTTCAATATTAAAATGGCTACACAAATATCCACTAATTTTGATAAGTTTTTTTTAAATGGACATTGATATGACAGCTGTCACAGTATAATCTAACAAAATTGTTTAGAATGAAGACAACTAGAGCTATCTTATGGAAAACACCAAAGGAACTTTTTGGCCAACCCAATACTACTTCTGAGCTGGTGCTTCAGCTGTACCCTCATTCAGGATGGCATCCCAATGCCCTTTCAGAGTGGCAGCTTCTGAACGGGGTGATTGTAATACAACCAGCCAACTCATGGTCATGGGCCCACTCTACCCATCTTCATTATAAAGTGGGTTCCCCCTTTGGATGATGTTTTGTGGAGTTTCATGCTTGTGGATCCAGATTCTGCTACTAGCTCAGGCTGTGCAAGTAGGAAAAGTAAATACAAACCTATGTTCCATACAGATGTATATTCCTGTGCAAACAAACCACTGCCAGCATGGATAGGGTCCAAGGTAGTCAACTTGTTACCATGCAGCCCACTGATCTCAAGGAATGGTGTCATATCAGGGACTCACTGTTGGTCTCTGTTGCAGGCACAGTAGGTGTGCAGAGTGGGCAATAGCTAGATCTGTCTTGGTAAGTGGGAGGTCATGTTATGGCCAACACATTGCCCCCACCTCTGCCACTGTGGCCATTACGCTCATGTGCCCATTATGCCTATTGTGGTATGGCCAATGTCAAAGTCCGACTAAGGTCAACCAGCCAGGTCATTTTGTTTACTTGGTTGTTCAGTACTCCTTCTGTGGTAGACATTAACATATAATAAAAAGAAAATCTTAACATATGGTATTTATTCCATATACCCATTTAGGTTCCTCTACCCAATGCCTCCTTTGTTACAAACCGTCTAACGCTTCTTTCAGGCCCCTGACCAGCTCACCAGGCCGTTCCCCACTGCTCAGGGTTTCATACGTGTGCTCACCTCACTGCTCCTCCCACACAAAGTGGATGGCCAGGTGCACCACTCAAAGTTCTACCTTAGGAAGATTTCCTGTGTCACTGTTTTTCAAGGCCACCATTGAGTGTGCCTGTAATGTGGCCATAATCTACTTTACTGAAATGATAAATCCCTGATTGTTTTTAGTGTTTAATTCCCACCCTCTTGAGCAAACATGCCACACTGAGGCCTCCAGTATTCTGGCCACCTCTCTTCATGCAGGATCAGGATGGTGTCATCTAGGTAATGGATAACTGATATTTTTCAAATTGCCCAGATGGTCCAGATCTTTTCAGACCAAATTATGACAGAGAGCAGGAGAGTTAACATAGCTCTGGAGCAAAAATACAAAGAATATTGTTGTCTGTTCCATAAGAATACAAATTTCTGATTTTCTTTCCTGATTAGGTCAAAAACAAGCATATTCCCCAAATTAATGACTACAGATCGTGCACATGAAGCCTTATTAATCTGCTCTTGAAATATCACCACATCTAGCTCTTCGGCTGTAACTGGGGTTACTGATTGGTTGAGCCTGCAAGCGTACAGTAATTTTCCAGGAATCATTTACTGTCTGTAGCAGCCAAGTAAGCTAATTAAGAGGACAGATGATAGAAACAGCCACCCCCACATCCTTTAGATTTTTAAGAGCGGCACTAACATCTACCATCAATGCCCAGAACGTGATACTGTCTTTGATATATTATCTTGGTTGCAGAGGGTGAGGGAAGGTGTGTGGAAGGATGGTTTGGAGGCTTCCACCTGGCCTTCTCCACTGTGACAGCTCTTACTCCACAGGCTAGAATCCCATGTGGGGGCTACTCCAACTGCCAAGTATGTCCATCCCTATTATACATTTGAGGACTGGAGAAACAACCACAAGTGGACCTAACGAGTGAAGAGCAATGAGTTTCCTACCTACATCCTTCTAACAAGGCTTGGCACTCACGTGATACATGGGAAGACATCTTTGGGGGCAGTGTAGACAAGCAGATACAGACTTTATACGGAGCTGTTTGTGACTAGGAGGTAGAGGGGTATTATTCCTCAGGAGAGCAAGGGGAAAAGGGCTTTTTTAAAGGTAAGATGCCAAGCTGAAATAGAAGGGAAGAAAATTCAAGACCTTCTCCTGATTGTTCTGAGATAAGGAATCCAGCCTTGGTGGGTCCACATTTTCAGAGATAGTTGATATATTTGGGTGTCACTGTAAATAGCATCTTTTTTAAAAAAATTATTTTCTAACTGCTTTTTTGTAAAGATTTTATTTATTTATTTTTAGATAGAGGGGAAGGAAGAGAGAAAGCGGGGAAGAAACACCAACGTGTGGTTGCATCTCATTTGCCCCCAACTGTGGACCCGGCCTTCAACCCGACCATGTGCCCTGGCTGGAAACTGAACCTGTGATTCTTTGGTTCACAGGTCAGTGCTCAATCCACTGAGCCACACCAGCCAGGGCATTTTTTTCTAACTATTCTTGATGTTTAGAAATTTAGTTGATTTTTTGAATTGATTTTGAATTCAACAAACTCACTAAATACTTGTAAAGTACAAAAACCTATCAATTCTTTCAGATTTGTACCTACATAATCAAATAATCTGAGAATAATAACGATTTTATTAATATCTTTGTCCTCCCTATGTCTTTATTTTTTCTTTTCTGCTTTACTCCACTAGCCAGGAATTTTAATACAAAAATCACTAAAGTGGGTGATAGTGAAAAAAAATCCTTGGGGACCTGTTGCCAGTCCCCAAGAAAAAGCACTCAACATTTTAATACTAAGCATATTTGCTATGGATTTTTGTGTGTATGTGTGTGTGTTTGTGACTAATAAAATTAAGGATAATCCTTTCAACTGTTATTTTGCTACAAGTATTTATCATGAAAGGGCAATGAAATTTATCAAAGGATGTTTGTGTCTATTGAAATGATTACACAATTTTCTTTTTATTTTGTCATGTGGTGATTATAGTGATTTTCTCTTTTCTTCTTTTTGTAAGCACAGGAACCCTTCCTTGCTAACTGCCCACCAATGTTTTCAATCTCCTCTTTGAGGAATTCCTTTCATTATGTAATCTCTTAAAGCCACTTAACATTATCACTTACATTTCACTGTCAATTTCCTTCATATCAATAGCCATTTTATATTTTGATATATCACTTTTATTATAATTTTAATTTTTTCTCTATATATTTCTCAAGTTTTTATTTTGAAAATTTTAAACCTTCAGGAAAGTTTCACATAGCAGTGCAAATTCCATGTAGCTTTACCTGGATTAACCAATTGTTAATATGTATTCTGCCCATCTACTTTCCTATCTATGCACCTACATGCAGGCTTTTGGGCTTTGGCTGAACCGTTGGAGCAATTTGAGATTTAGTTGCTGACATCAAGGCAATTTACCCTAAATATTTCACCCTGTCTTTCCTTAAAATGAAGTCATTCTCCCACAACTCAATTACCATACTAAGGACATTTAACATTAATTTATAATATTATCTAGTATATAATTCATATCCAAATATCCTAAATTGTATCAGTAATGTCCTTTATAACCCTTTTTTAAAAATGAGAATTGTGTCAAGGATTCTGCATAGTGTTTAGATGTCATTTTTGTTTGGTTTCCTTTAATCTGGAATATCTCCCTATCTATTTTTTTCTCTCATCAAAATTACACTTTTTTAATTTTTATTTTAATTGTTGATCTTGTAGAGTTTTCTGTCTTTTATTCTCACCCCAGCCCTCCTCTAAACCAGTTGGACATCTTGCAGAGTATCTCTCAATCAAATTTGTATAATTTACCTCATGATTAAATTCTGGTTGAACACTTTGGGCAGGAAAATTAGATAGGTTATGTACACATATTTATTTTCAAACATAAAACTAATCTGAAATTAACTCAAATTGGTCATAATATGTATATGTGCTATTTTATATATGTATATCAATTTATATATTGTATGTATATATCTCAAATATATGTACCAAAATTCTAAACACAATTCTAGCAAACCAAACCCACATTCATTTAAACCTGATATTGCAATATTGACTGGAATTTTTATCCTCTTCATGGTGAATGCGAAGACCTCAGAATATTTTTATTTTGTTTATCCCTATCTGAATGTTACTGTCTTGCATTTAAGTCTGTAAGTTTAGACATATGTATTTTTCATTGCTCTTTATTTTTTCCTTCCGTCTGGAATTATTTTCCTTTTTCCTTAAAGAACATCCTTTTAGTATTTCCTTTAGAGCAGGTCCAAGGTTCAGCTCCCTAGTTTGAGGATTGGATAAACTGAAGGCCTTGTATGTTCAATGGATGAGGTGCCCCTTATCTTTAGAGGCAAAGTGGTTTTTCCTCCACACCTTTTAAAGATGTTGGATTCAGGGAGTACTGTCCTGATCCCCCTCGGTGGGGCCAGAGCCCGGCTCTCCGTATCTCCTGGGAGCCCATGAACACTCCAGGCCGCCAGACCACCTGGCCGCCAGTCGCCCGGACCCCCACCCAGCGTTTCCTGGCACCGGGGGCCATGGTCACCAACTCCTGGGCCCTGGGTGTGGACCAGCAGGAAGCAGAGGACGAGTCTTTGAGCAACTTGCATCTCCAGAAAGAGAAAAACCAGATGCCAGTGGTGCTGTTGTCAAAACCTGTGCTAATGCGGAGAAGACAGATGAAGAGAAAGAGGACAGAGCTGCTCTGTCGTTAAAGAAGTGGATCAGAAGCTACCTTGTCATAAACAAACAAACAAACAAACAACCTGTCGGTAACACAAACCTAGTGGAAGTCTTGGAGCAGGACCCCAACATCTCCTTCCACTCGGTGTAGTCTTTTGAGGAGGGGCGGCTGAAATCACAGCTTCCCTAGCTCGAGCTTATGCTTGGCCTTCAAGATACTAGAGAATGGAACTGACAAAACTCAATCCCGCTTTAAATTTTCCACTTTTCTAAAACTTTCATTTTTTTAAAAAACTATACTGGAAATACATGCTAACTTTAGAAAACAATGAAAATAAGAAAACAAATAATCTATAATCTCCTTCCCCACATACTATTAACATGTGGAGTAGATTTTTTCTATATAAAGATATATACTATTGTTTTTAAATCCTCACCCAAGGATATTTTTTTATTGATTTTAGAGATAGAGGAAGTGAGAGAGGAAGAGAGAGAGAAAGAGGAAGAGAGAGAAACATCTATCAGCTGCCTCCAGTATACTCCGGATCAGAGGATCAAACCCACAACCTAGGTATGTGCCCAGACTGAGGATAGAACCCACAACCTTTTGGTGTATGGGCTGTCACTCCAACCAACTGAGCCACCCAGCCAGGACATATATGTATACTTTTTAAAAAATGAAACCGTATAAAATGTTTAAGTGCTTTTTAAAAACTTGGTACGTGATCATCTTACTATGTTGGTAAATACACATTTATATCATTCACATACACTATAATTTCACTATATGGTATATAAAATTTATTGTGTCACCCTGGTCAAGTGAATGAGTTGGTTGGAGCATCATCCCATGCACAGAAAGTTTGTAGGTTCAATTCTGGTCAGCGTGCATACTTGGGTTGCAGGTTCCATTCCCCGGTAGCAGGGGAATACGGTGATGTCTCTCTCTCTCTCTCTCTCTCTCTCTCTCTCTCTCTCTCTCTCTCTCTTCTCCAACTCTCTAAAACCAATGATAAAATATCCTGTGAGGCTTTTTAAAAAATTTAATTTTTTGTGTCACATATAGTAGGCAAAAACCAAACAGCGTTCTAGGAGACCAGAATAGTACAATTACTATGGTTGTTTGCTGGCGCAGTGTTTCCCATGCTTTCATAGCATGTGAATCTCAGAAATGCATTAAAATGAAAATTCTGCTTTCAGTGGATCTGAGGTGAGGACTGAGGTTCATCGTTTCCTGTAGTTCCTAGTGAGCTTTCCAGGTGAGGTTGATGCACCTTAGTGTCAGCTCTCTTAACAAGGCACTAAAGCACGAGGAACTTTTTATAAAAATTGACTCCACATTTTGTATGATTATGTAAAATTGTACTACATATAATCTTAAATGCTGAAACTTCTTTTTCTACTTATCTAAAAATAGGTATTTTAGGTCTGTATTTTCTCAAAGTTTTCTCTGTTCTGTGTCATAATGATAGGGGACTTAAGAGTTGGAAAATTTTAGTTTAAGTAATAGCTAATAAGCTTAGTAATCAATGCAACGTAAAAGCTTTTGTTCCACGAACTGAAGGTGTGACCCACCCTGACTCCAGGAGACCATAAGTAGTTGCACCTTTGTTCCTCAGGAGGGCCGTAGGCAATTCAAGATGGTATCTTAGCCATTGTACTCCGGGGTGAGATGACCACCGCCCAGGACACAAGTAAAGACCACCACCCAGGGCAAAATGCTGAGGTGGTTTTTTTAATCCAATTAACTTTTCCCTGAATTCCAAACCCCTTACCTACATTTTATTCTCCTTATAAAAACGGCCATTTTAAAATGGAATTTAAGATGCTCTGTTAGGGTATGAACCCCCCATCTTCTCAGATCGCTGGCCACCTAAATAAAGCACCCATAAAGATTCAGTCGCTGTCACTGCTTATTGGGTTTGGCAGTGACAGGCAGCCTGAACACAAGTGCCCTTTCTGGTTTCAATGATAGGGACATTATTTTAAGATGGGTAATGTCTTTTTGTTAACTTGGTACTTGAGCAAACTTAAGATGAATAAATGATACAATTACTAGAAAAATATAAAAATTGAAGTCAGAGGCATAAAAAGGTAATCAATTAACATAAATGGTTGAATCTACTAATGAATTGTTGTAAAACCAGTTATTTTGATGAATTGGCTTTTGACTACAGCAAAGGTAGGGGTTCAGAACAAGTCACCCCCAGATGTGCCTCTGTGATATGCAGATTATTTTGAGCTAAAGTGAGCTGAGATCCTGGGATCTCAAGAGAAACTACTGGCCTCCCCTCTAACTACCTAGAAGAATTTGATTTAGGGGCCTTGCCCATAATAACAGATGATCAGAGACAACACCTTTCTACCTCTACATGGCAGGGAAACTGCAGATTACTCAGCATCTGCTCCTCTTATTGTCCTTCAATGGCCTTCTTCCCCACTGAAGCCCCAAGGCAATTTACTTCATCCTCTGCTCAGAATGCAGTATCTATTTTATATTAACTGTGTGTCTCTGAACCTCTCGTGTATGTGGGGCTCCCATCTATACGTACGTAATTAAATTTGGTTATTTTCTCTCATTAATGTGTCTCAGGTAGATTATTATTAATTATTAATTATTATTTAATTATTAAACCAGCCCAGTGAAAGAACCTAGGAGGGTAGAGGAAAGTTTCTTCCTTTCCCACATAGTTCATCTTTTTATTTTATTTTTCTTTACTTTTGTGGTTGACATTATTACAGCTGTCCCCATTTTCCCTCTCTCTGCCTGCCCCCACCCTGCCCCACCTCTCCTTCCCTCTGCCATCACCACACTGTTGTCTGTGTTTATGGGTTATACACATATGTTCTTCAGCTAATCCCTTCACCTTCTTTCACCCAGTTCTCCCTATCTCCCTCTCCTCTGACAGTTGTCAGTCTGTTCCATATTTTCATGCTTCTGTTTCTATTTTGTTTGTCAGTTTATTTTGTTATTAGATTTCACGTATAAGTGAAATCATACGGTAGTTGCCTTTCTATGACTGCCTTATTTCACTTAGCATAATAATCTCCAGGTGCCCCCCCCCATGCTGTTGCAAAAGGTAGGATTTTCTTCTTTTTTTACAGCTACATACTATTTCACTGTGTAAATGTGACAGACACAAAAAATATTAGTGAGGAAAGCTCACCTAATGACACAATAAAAAATACACAATAATTCTACTAGGTAATATTGATCTGAACATTGAAATGAAATGTGGAAAAGGGCCCAAGCTCATAGAGTTCTCTTGTCTTCTCACGTTCTCCATCATCCTGAAACAATTAGCTCACAAGAATGGAGGAGTGACCTTTTAAAAACTCAGTTATGGTGCCAACATCTTGCAAGGCCAGAGAAATGTCCTCCAGAATGCAGGATTCATGAGATGGGGAATCGAGGGGTAGACAGGAAAGGGACTCCTCTCATGATTAACTGCAGTGATCTACCAGCATAATGCTTCCTTCCTAGCTGCACGGCTTGAGGCCCTGCTGGTCTAGAAGTCCGGGTTCCAGAAGGAATAATCCTGCCACTAGAAGACACAAAAATGATTCCTCCTAGAAACAGAGGCTGCCACCTGGCCACTTTGAGCTCCTCATGCCACTGATATAGGATATAGGGATATAGGACAATAGGCCTGGCTGGGGGAAGGGACATATGGAGTGGGGCCATTGGGAGATATTCTGCAGGCCGGCTTCATACCTGATATGCAAAAAACTGTTATTTTGTATATCAATAACAATAGACTAGTCTTCCAGCCAGAATGGAACCAGAAGGTATGCATAACTTTGACCCATGATGTAACTGGGAGGCAGCTCCCCCTGGTTACAGCACCTGCGCGAGAGTTTGGAGATGGTTCGCTCCACACCATGGGGCCACGCCTGCCCAGACTTACTGTGGCAGCCCAGAAAGGCTGAAAATGTGGCAGTGCTGGCAGGTGTAGCCAGTTGTGGGAGGAGTTGGAAATAGGCTTATGAAGGAGGTTCCAGGCTGGGATTTAAACTAAAGGTAGGAGGCCATGAGGGATGAGAGACAATGCAGGACAATGAGAGGGGACAATGCAAAACCACTCGGGAAGGAAAAGGGTGAATGGACTCTCACTGGTGGACCAGAAGGAGGTGCCACTGGTTTTAGATTAAGAAGTAGAGATTGCGGTGGCACAGCTGATGGTACTACTGGGAGAAGTGAGCTGTGGATTTCTGTTCCTTTTCTTCTGGAGGGTGGTACTTCTGATTGGCATGTTCTGAGACTGGCCTGCCTGGGCAAAGGTGGCAAGGAAGGACTGTGTGTGTTTGTGGGTGTTTTAAGGGACTTTGGGATTTTAACAACGATGGTCTGTCATTACCCTTAACCTGTGTAACTTTTGAATAGTTCGTTCCTTTTCACCAAACTATGGCATTGAGAGCCACAATTTGTAATAACTGGCGGTGGGCAAGGAATCCATAGTGACAGAGAGACCCCATATCTGGAGCCCCGCTCTGCATCCATTCTGTAACATACCCATAGAGGATATTTCTGGCTCAAAGCTTCAGGCATACAATGGGTTTCAAAGCACAGAGGTAGAGAAGCTCTTCCTTCCACGGAGATGTGCAGAGACTCTCTTTGCTTGTAATCAGGCGTTAATGGGGAACTGTGAGGGTCAACTCTCTGTGGGCAGCACAAGAGTTGTGTATTTCTTTACTATCATTCAGGTCAAAGGGTGTCAGGCTGGGACTCCTTGTAAATCAAAAGTCAAAATTCTATTCTTCAGAAAATCAGGGCCTTTCCAGCTCTCGGAGTCCAGTCACGTGCATTACAATTTGAGGTTAATTTAATCCTCTTTAACCATTAAGGTTCTAATACACCAGCTTTAAAAGGAGGGTCAAGATAATGAATTTTCTCTGATATTCAAAGTGATAAAACTAAAAGTCCCAAAAGTCAAAATGGCCCTGGTACCTCTTAGAACAGCAATTTTCAACCGGCAGGCCACAAGAATGTTTAAAGCATGCAATACCTGACTATTTTGTCAGGGGCACTGACCTATTTTCCCTTGGATTGTCAAATAACAAAATGACAACAGCCAACACAACAACAAATTTCCAGTGTTAATGAATAAAAATCATACCTCTGTGTGTGTGTGTGTGTGTGTGTGTGTGTCAGAGCTGTAAAAAGTATATTTTTTGGTGCGCCACAGAATATTAATAATTAGTTTATGTGTGCCGTGAGATGAAAAAAGGTTGAAAATCGTTGCCTTAGAATAAAGAATAAAGTCTCTGTGCTTATGCAGATGTAGTTGGCTTTTCCATGAAATGTGGAAAGTTATTGTTAGCAAGAACTACTTGGGAATCCTCAGAAGATTCAGTTTGCATATCCAATAGGAAAAATCTCCAGTGAATAATACAAAGTTCTCTACCAAATAATAATATTATTAATTATTAAATAAGAAATTTACCACTTCGAAAATGACACCTAAGAGTTTCTCTAAAATCCTCTGACATGGTAAGATCCAACTATAGAGATAATTTGATAAATAAGCTTTGCTCCAAAATGCATGAAATCCTTTCATTGTGATTGTTTCCATGTGTCTTTTTGAAAGTTTCACAGGTCAAGTCTAACAGTGATAGAAAACAGTCTTTTTTTTAATGACATGTTTGCGTTAGATAGTCCTACATTAGTGTTGTATCTGATCTGGCTTGAGTCTGGGTGTTGTGGTTTGGGAGTGCAGACTGACAGGGCCCCTGGAGGCGGAGCTGCTGCCAGTCCGGGGGAAAGAGAAGCAGACTATCCTCAACGTTACCAGATGAACGGGACAGACGGTGAGACTTCAAAATGAAAGGGCAAAATAATGTTCTTATCTCCATCGCCATAATGAAGTCGTAAAAGTCATGACTTTCCCTGTGGAGTCGCCATGTGGTTTTAAACAATGCCTTAGTTCGGGTTTTCCTAAAAGCAGGCCCTGGGACCGGGGCTGGAGCAGATGTTTGCTTTGGAGACAGTCCCAGGAAGCACAAGTGGGGAAGTGGGAAATGGAGACTGGACAGGGAGAAAGGCAATAGTGAGTGGATATCCACTCTCAAGTACTTTGAAAACATTAGTTAAAAGCCTGATACAGGGTGGAGCAAAAGTGGGCTTACAGTTGTTTGTATGGAAAATAATAAATAATAATATAAGAATAAAGTCTGTGTTTCATGTACTCATAACTGTAAACCTACTTTTGCCCCACTTTGTATTAAATTTAAATGACTTCACATGATTCTTGGCTACCTTTCCTTCTAAAAATGTTCCCTGGCTGAGCCTGCTTTTCCTGTATTTGTGCCCCTGTGTGTGAGGGTTGCTTACACTCAGACCAAGAACACTCATTGGCCCAGCCTCTCCTGGAGCATTTTCTCTGGCTTGAAAGCCTAAGGCCGAGATGTAGGTCATTTGGTAAATGCCAGCCCAGACAACCACTTTCAAGCCTATCTGCGCTGTGCTAGAGGAGGAGAGGAGAGGTGCTATGGCTCACTGGAGACCTGGAGGTAGGATGGGGCGACAGGTGTAACCATCTGTGCCTTTGGCCAGTATGTCTTGGACTTCTCCAGTGTTCCTGCCTAGGATCAGCCCTGCCAGCATGTGAGCAGCACGATATCACCATGGATGGTCTGTGCTACATATCGTCAAGGTACACAGAGAGTGTGATGGGAGGAACGTTGAAAATGGAGCAATCGGCTAGGTCCAGAGAAATCCTGCAGTCTTCACAGTCCAGAAGATGTTGAAAGAAAAGAATTTACCAGACAGGGAAGAGTATATATCTGCTTCCAGACAGAGGAACAGCATGTGCAAAAGCCTAAGCTCTAGACCACAGGTGGCAAACACAAGGCCCTCAGGCCGAATCCAGCTCTCCACCTTGTTTTATCCTGCCCGGCACCTTGTTTCTACCTGGTGGCAGCGTCAAGCTCCTTGCCCCTAGTTTACATTGATACAGTCCTAAAATTACATTCAGCCCTTTGAGGGCAACCACGAGGCTGATGTGGCCCCTGGTGAAAATGAGTTTGACACCCCTGGTCTAGAGTAAAAAAAAAAAAAGGAGAAGGGAAGACAAAAGGAGGAAGAAAGATAAGGATTGTGAAGGGAGAAATAAGGCAACTTGTAAAAGAATTTGGACATCATCACCTAGACTCTAAGGGGTCTGTGAAGAACTTTAAGCAAACATATTTGCATATTTAGAGCTCTCTAAGGCAGCTGCAAGGTAGAGATTGAAGAGGTGAGTCTGGAAGCAAAGGAAGAAGCAGTGTGATTGTATTAGTTTCCTTTGCTGCTATAACAAATTACCACAAACTTAGTGGCTTAAAACCACACAAATTTATTCTCTTAGAATTCTGGGCATCAGAAGTTCAAAATGAATCCCAAGGAGCTAAAAAGCAAAGTATTGGCAGGCCTGGTTCCTTCTGGAGGCTCCAGGGACAAGCTGAGTCATTGTCATGTCCAGCTTTTAGAGACCACATGGATGCCTTGGCTCCTTGTCCGCTTCTTCCACCTTCAAAGTGCACCGCTGCAACTTCTGTATCTACTGTCCCATCTCCTCCTTTTCTGACCGTCTTGCCTCCCTTTTATAAGGACCCTTGTGATTACATCAGACCCTGTTGGATAATCCAGGATAATCACCCCATTTCAAAATCCTTGATTTAGTCACATGTTCAGAGTCCCTTTGGCTATAAGGTAAACACTCATTGTTCCAGGGATTCCTACAGGGTATCTCTGGGGGCTATTACTCATCTCACCACAGTGATGGTTTCCAAGTGGGAGACAAGTCAAGTGAACTTCTAAAATACACAGGAATATCTTAAAATAAGGGAGCTCTTGGAAGGAAAACTCTATTTCATTTTCTTTCCCCAATGCAGAATGAGAAACTTGTTTCAAATACTCACATAAAAGGAACTAATATCTTGGCTGCTCTAGCCCTTTTCCTCTTCTTACCCAATGCTTTCTTCACTTTTTTGTATGTGTGTGAATTTGTCTTTATTATGTAAGAGCTGTGCTTCCAGTGCCTGCAGAGTCAGGCAAAATCTGTGTTCTCCCTCACGAGACTTTGATCACAGCACCACAGGTAGGTAATACCGTCGTGAAAGCACCTTGGTGTGTAGGTGTTTGGGAAATAGCCATCTCAACTCTTCCCCTTCGAAGTCCTTGAGAGCACCAGCTGCCCCCATTCGTATTACCTCCCACACAGCGGAGCACGCCTGCTCCACTACCACTTGGCGTCTGCTGACACAGCACACCTTCCTCCCTCCCTCGTCTTAACAGTGCTAGATTTTCAAATGGGTGCACAACACACATGTGCACACCCACACACACACTGGTTGGTGAACTCAATCAGCATTTCCATGCCTTGGGCCACAGCACATGAACCATTGGCCCAAGCTGTTCCCGGTAGAGTGAATGCTGGGACAGAAGAGCTTTCCTAGTACAAGGAGGTGCATCTGCAACTTCTACGGACACGTAGCCCACACGGGAATAAAATTACTACCTCTACGGAGAGAAGCATATTGTTGAACCAATACAAAAAAGGTAAAAGAAATCAACCCTAAAGCCAAATCTTACTCCAGATATTAAATGAGCCAATAAATTCTTTGTGTTCATTAATCTAGTTTGAATTGGATTTTCTATTCTTAGCAGCTAATATTTCCTAACAGGTACATATTTATTCCTTGCTGAATGAATATGGATGAATAAATGAATAACAAGAAAACCCCTTTTGTCACAAGTTTCTTCTTCATGCCACTCAGAATATTTTTAGTGTTGATCTTATTAAAATAGCTGCTTTTTTCCCCTGGCCTTTGGTATAATTAGAAAAATGTTTCATAATTTTAGAATTACATGTAATCAGATAGGGCAGCAATCCCAATAAGATTGCTGAAAATCAGGGTCCTGGTCTTGGAGAGGCTTTTGTAAGGTAAGCACTTTGTTCTTCCTCAGCTTCTGTGAGGTTGGGGGCTGGCTTTGGGGGACTGATAGAGATTATGAAGGTGTGAAGACTACTGATTGATGGCTTCGCTGGCTCAAAGATTGCTCCTTACTACTTTTCCAAAAACCATTTAGTGTAATTAAATATTAAATAAGGAAATTGTAAAATCATTTGCAGAACTTAAAAGATATTGTGCTCCCAGGTTACTTATAATTGTGTTTAAAGACAGCTAAGGAAAAAATCTTAAAAGAAAGGGAATGGCTTTGGCCAGGTAACTCAGTTGGTTAGGGCATCATCGCATATACCATAAGGTTGTGGCTTTGACACACCTAGGCTGCAGGTTCCATTCCTGGTTGGGGTCCATAGAGGAAGCAGCATATCGATGTTTCTCTGTGCCATCTCTCTCTCTCTCTCTCTCTCTCTCTCTCTCTCTCTCTCTCTCTCACTCACTTTCTCTCTCTCTCAAACTCACTCTCTTCCTTCCTCTCTCTCTAAAATCAATAAACATATCCTCACATGAGGATTGAAAAAAAAGGAGAATGTAAAGGGTAGAGTGTCCCACCCTCTTACCCCAACTCCTTCTTCCACTAACAGTTCTGTTTAATTCCCTCCATTTCTATGAACACGTGTATAAGGCAGAGAACTGAATATTTTTGATCCCTTCAAAAAAATAGAAGTGGCCTAAGCCACCTACACGATGACCCAGGGAAGCCCTTACAAAATCACCTCTCTCCAGCATTTGAACTTCTGCAGACTCTAATTTGCCTTGCTATTCTGCCTGATTTCCCCCTTGCTTACTCTACTGACTCTCAGAAGACAATGCAAAACACCGTTTTAGAGGTTTAAAATTTCTGCTGACTTTTCTTATGTGCTAACCACTGTTTCTGCTGTCTTAAATAGTTTATTTAAATGTTACTATTTCATCCTGGTATTGTCATTGCATTTTCTTGCCAAAGGCACAGTGTTATAACTATGAATATATGTAAGCATGTTATAACACATTTTTACATGTGTAGTTCATGTAGTATGTGTGTAAACCTGGTTTTTGCTCTCCCATAGCAATAATATAAAATGCTATTGGCAAAATACATGCAAAAACTCACAAACTATAGACACCACACATCTGGTCTTTAAACTGTTTATAACTGGTGGGTTATTTCTTAATGGTGTTGGGAGAACTGGGCAGCCTCCTAGAGAAAAATGAAGTTAGAGCCATAGTCCACACCTTACACTTGGTTAAATTTCCTTAGATGAAGGATTTAAGTATTAAAAATAAATGACCTAGAAAAAAAACATAGGAGGTTTTTAAAAAATGTAATCACAAACTTCAGAAAGCCTTTCTAAATGTGTTATGCAATTCAGAAACCATTAAGAAAAAATTGAGAAAATTTTTTCTACCATGTAATAGCCTGCTTGTAAAATCTCTTAATTTAAAGAAATTTTTATTTGGAAAAACTATGTGGGGAATTATTAGCAAGCTGTAGTTCAAGCAATGTAATTTACACATCAACTGTTTATACATACATGTGTGCATATGTGTACACATGGGAATGTGTGTGGAATGGTGGGGTCCTCGAGCAACTCCTTCCTTGTGTCCCCCCTGGTCACCCCAGAGTCTGTCTTCACACATTGTTAGAGGGCCTGCTTTCCTCCTTCTCCACCTGTGTTTGCCCTGGGAGGCGGGAGAAACTAGGAAGTGGCAGAGAAGGAAGAGACAGCTGGCTGCCTATTAACAGGGAATGGAGTCAAGTTGAAAGCTCATTGCCTTGAAAATCTTGAGGATCTGCAACCCCATCTGTAAGTGCAACCCAACTGCCACCTGTAGCTCTCTGTGAGGCCTTGAATAAGTGTCCTCATGCAGGGTTGTTTGAAAAAAGTGGAAGAAGGAAAGTGTGTGGAAGTGGGATGTGCTTTATAGATATAATGTTATTGTTATTATTGACAACAGTTGCAATGATATGGGACTTGCAAATTAGATATAAGTGCATACTTTCATACCAGGGTGGATTCGCCAACTGTCCCAGGGTCCAGGAATTCTGGGGAAAATAATTGGACACAGCAATGTTAACTTTATAAAGTAGAAGGTGGGCTATGGTTGTACTTACTGAAATAATTCTGCTGGGACAACAGAAGTGGCTGCTAGCGATGGAAGGAGCCTGGGTCCACACCACAAGCCCAGGGCGGGCAGGCCCATGTGGGGGAGTGGGAGGAACTGCTTTCTGAGCCCAGAAGGATGTGGCATGCAATAGATGTCAGTAAGAGCAGGAAGAGGCCCCCATTACAGGGATACATGTAAAAAGGGACAGAATGACAGTCTAGCTCTCTGTGTTCTGGATCACTGCCCCAAAGGCTCCATGAGACAGCCCAGCTGTGGCTTTCTCCTTTTCTCTGTCTGAGAGCCAGTCGTGAGTGCTTGCTGTCAGTCTCTGTGTGTTCTGGAATCAATTAGAATCCATCCTTCTGGCTATTACTGCAAGCCTAGCAAAGTCTGGATCCCTTCATTAAGAACAAACATTGTCTACCTACAGGTCCTCTGCCTCCCTCACAGAGGCAGCACTGAAAACTTTCAGTCGCTGATTCTACATTTCTTGGAACAGTCATCTGCTTTCTTTTGTCTGCATTCCAATCTCCAAAGTGTCCCCTCCCTCCCCTGTCTTATGTTGGGTTTCCCAGGAATAGACCCTGACTAAAGCATTTGTATGAGTGGTTTATTGCTCCAGTACTGGCAGGGGAAGGGGGAGGTGAGCTAGAAAGGGAAGGCAGCCAGTCAAGTGCAATTTGCAGAGCAGGTCACCACTTGGGGCAGCTGGGGCTCAATCCTACTGGGAACCTAAGGAGTCAATGAGAAAATGGCTCCATTTCCCACCCTCTGGGGCAAATAATCTAAACTATTTAGTTATCTTCCAGTTCTTATGCATCATTAGCTGAAGGCTGCTTGGGGAGAATTAAGAAACCAACACCTCTGGCTGGCTCCATGCCTAGACCAAGAGCCAGGGCTCAGGCAGAGTCACAGGTCCTTGCAATATGACGCCTTACACACTTACTGGAATGGTGAGGACCTAGAGCACATGGGCAGGGCACAGAAGCATCTGCTGCATCCTACTTGTCCCAACTGCTCCTAGGCTTTGACACATCATTACACAAGCATGAGGTCATTTAACATGAAAAATGCAAGTCATTCAAAACGAGCCTTGGTTCCAGCAGAGCAAAAGTTCCATAACCTTTTGATTAATGTTAGTGCTCATCTCCAGTTAGCCTCAGCTGCCACAGGCAGAGTTAAATTCATTGCACATGATTTTGCACACAGAACATGCTATTTTGTGGAGTTAGTCACATATACATGAAGTCAATTGTGTTTAAATTTTGTGTGTGTGTGTTTAAATATTTTTGACTAGCTTTATCCCCAAGATTGTTTCACATTTTTTATCATCTCACCCTCAAGAATGTAAATGCAGCATCAAAGAATGTTGTAGGACAGAGATACTTGTTCCTACGTTAGAGCACATCATAGTCCAAAGAGCATGGAAATTGGAACCAATCAGTCTAGTTCTAACTCTGCTTTTGTGTTTAAAAAAATCCTTCCCTCTCAGACTTCCAGCCAAGATGAAGGCATAGGTGGACACACTGTGCCTCCTCGCACAACCAACATTAAGGACAACAAAGATTTAGAAATAAGAAAACAATCAGATCTGATAGAAAATTGAACTGTACAGAAGTCTGACAACCATTCATCCAGACTGGTAAGAGGAGCAGAGTTGTGGCAGGAAAAAGTGGAGGCTGGCGGACCTGGGTGCACAGGCAGTGGCTGGCAGACCCCAGGCACCGGGTGCCAATGGGCAGACCCAGTGAGGCCACTCAAGGCAGCTGGCTGACCAGGCGGTCCCACATTCATGTGCAGATAATCCAGGCAAAAATGGGGAGTGAGACAGACCTTGCAACCTAGGGCCCCAGCGCCAGGAAATAAAACCTAAAAACACCAATTGAAAACACTTGTGGGGGTTGAGGTGCCAGGAGAGACTCCCAGACTCACAGGAGACACCAGGAGGGCCCAATTTGCTTGGGGGAAGTAGCGGAAGGGACTGGAATCCAGGAGAGAGCAGAGCAAGTGCCATTGTTCTTTCTTGGACCCTGCCCCCACATACAGCATCACAACCCAGTGACTGGGCTGCCCTGCCCTGGGGAACACCTAAGGCTCCGCCCCACACTATGTAACAGCCACAGCGAGAGGGGGAAAAAAATCCAAAAAATGGCTCAAACGGGAGAAGAGATCAAAGCCCCAGAGCCAATTCATCTAAGCAACCAAGAGATAGCCAACCTATCAGATGCACAGTTCAAAGCACTTATGATCAGGAGGCTCACAGAATTGGTTGATTTTGCTCACAAATTAGATGAACAAATGAAGGCTACAATAAGTGAAATGAAGGAAAACGCGCAGGGAACCAATAGTGATGGGAAGAAAACGGATTCAAATCAATGGAGTGGACCAGAAAGAAGAAACAAACATCCAATCAGAAAAGAATAAAGAAACAAGAATTCAAAAAAATGAGGAGAGGCTTAGGAACCTCCAGGACATCTTTAAACATCCCAACATCTGAATTATAGAGGTACCAGATGGGGAAGAGGAAGAGCAACAAGTGGAAAACTTATTTGAATGAATAATAAAGGAGAACTTCCCCAATCTGGCAAAGGAAATAGACTTCCAGGAAGTCCAGGAAGCTCAGAGAGTCCCAAAGAAGTTGGACCCAAGGAGGAACACACCAAGGAACATCATAACTACATTAGCCAAGATTCAAATGAAGGAGAGAATTCTAGAAGCAGCAAGAGATAAGGGGACAGACACCTACAAAGGAGTTCCCATCAAACTGTCAGTTGATTTCTCAAAAGAGACCTTACAGACAAGAAGGGGCTGGAAAGAAGTATTCCAAGTCATGAAAGGCAAGGACCTACATCCAAGATTGCTCTATCCAACAAAGCTGTCATTTAGAATGGAAGGGCAGATTAAGTGCTTCTCAGATAAGGTCAAGTTAAAGAAGTTCATCATCACTAAGCCCTTATTCTGTGAAATGTTAAAGGGACTTATCTAAGAAAAAGAAGATAAAAAATATGACAGTAAAAAGACAGCAAACTCAACAGCTATTAACAACCACACCTAAAACAAAAGCAACTAAGCAAACAACTAGAACAGGAACAGAAACACAGAAATGGAGATCCCATGGAGGGTTAGCGACAGGGGAGTGGGAGGAGGAGAGAGGGGGAAAAGGTACAGAGAATAAGTAGCATAGACAGTGGGTAGAAAATAGACAGGGAGAGGGCAAGAATGGTGTGGGAAATGTAGAAACTAAAGAACTTATGACACATGGACATGAACTAAAGGGGGGGAATGTGGGTGGAAGGGGGTGTGCAGGGGGGATGATGGGGGAGAAATGGGACAACTGTAATAGCATAATCAATAAAATATAAAAAATAATAATAAGTAAAAAATCCTTCTCAAGACTGATGTCATGAAGATATACTCCACTGTATTTCGTAAAGGCTTTGTAGCCTTTCACATTTAAATATGTAATCCATCTAGGAGAGCAGGATGGCAGCTGTGGAAGGGAGAGGAGATAGGGAGTGGACAGATTGAGCAAAAAGGAAAAAGGGCTCACGGACATGGACAACGGTGTGGTGATTGCTGCAGGGAAGGAGGTATAAGGAGACTGAATGGTAATGGAAAAATATCATAAAGATTAAATAAAAAATAAATAACTAAATAAATATTTAATCCATTTAGAATTGAGTATTGTATATAGGTTTCGCGGGTTTTTTTTTTTCATATGGTTATGCCATCGTCTAAGAAACATTTATGGGAAAGGCCACCCTTTCTCCACTGCTCTAAATTGTCACCTTATCATGTGTCAAGCGCCCATATGAGTGTGAGTCAGTTTCTGGCTCTATTCTGTTCCATAGGTCTATGTGTCCTCTGATGGGGCAAGCCTGCACTGTCTTGTATGGCTTATAAATTTTTATGTTTGGTAGACCAGCTTCTCTTATCCTGTTATTTTTCTTCTAGACTATGTCATCAATTCTTGGCCCTTTGTATTTTTGTATATATTATAGAATCAGCTTTTCAAAGTAATTGCTGAAATTTTGATTGGGATTACTTAATCTATAAGTCAATTTGAGAAGAATTGACATACACGTAGTATGCTTCATTTACATAAAGTTAAAAACTACAAACTAATCTGTAGTGTTTAGAGATTGATAAATTTTAAATATGGCAAAGAATTAATCACCACAAAAGTCAGTGAAATGATTACTTCTAAGAGGGAAGAAAGGGGCATGATTTGAAAGGAATGCATAAGGATCTTTGTTTCATTCCTTGACTTAACTGTGGTTATTTATTAAAATCTGTATTTCTGATTTACTTAATTTTATGTAAAATTGCATACAATTTATTTTAATTTCATAATGAAGTGTTTTTAAAATTCTAACTCTGCCCTGGCTTCTGTGGCTTAGTGGATTGAGTGCCAGCCTGCAAACCAAAGGGTCACTGGTTTGATTCGCAGTCAGGGCACATGCCTGGGTTGCAGGCCAGATACCTGGTGGGTGGCACACAAAAGGCAACCACATACTGATTTTTCTCTCCCCCTCTTCCTCCCCCCCTTCCCTCTCTCTAAAAATAAATAAATAAAATCTTTAAAAAACTTTTTAACTCTGCATCTTACTAATTGTTACATTTGTCTTTATCCCATTAGCTGTTCTCCTTTTTTTATCTCCTCTCTCTCAACCCCAGTTTTCCTATTTGTAAAATGGAGCTAATCCCTGTATCACAGATTTGTCTCTTCTTACAACATTGCAAACAGCACATAGTACAGTACTTGGCACATAATAGATAATTTTTTTTTAAAAGCTGATCCTACCTCCTCACCTGCCCACCACCACAATCCCTAGTAAAATCAGTCAGAGAGGAATGAGAGGACAACTTCTACAAGAATTACAGAATTACATATTCAGGAGTCCCCTACTTATAGCCTTGGACTTACACTCTGTCCTGTACAAAAAGAATGTTGACTAAGCAGTGAGCTTATCTCCTGTTCTTTCTGGGAATCATGACATCTGTCAATTTCATCACTTCAGGTGTAGGGTAATGTGAAGCTTGTTTAATAATTCTTATCTCTACACCAGGCTTCTGCCAAAGTCATCACTTGGCAATGGACTTCTCCCCACCTCTTTCACTCTGCCCTTGGCTCTAGAGAATGTGAACCTGTAGCCTTTGATCCCTACTGGTAAACACTAAGAGATTGTAGCAAATGGTGGTAGTTTTTTTTTTTTCCAATTTTTATTTTAATTGTTGACCTTGTACAGTTTTCTGTCTTTTATTCTCACCCCAACCCACCAGTTTTTAAATTAATTCATTCCAAATTGAGATCACTCTAAAATATTGTGATGGAGTACCTGTGACGTATAGATAGATAGATAGATAGATGATGGATAGATGATGGATAGATATATTTTCATAGCTCTTATGAAATAGACACCAAAGTTAGTTCCTTAATAATAAAAATAAAACAATAAGGGTTAAGATATTTTAAGTGGTTGCTAAATATGCAAAGTATTTTGTTTAGCATAATGCACTTCAAGGGTATTATTTATTTAATCCCCACATGATAATGTGTTATTTTTAGCCCCCATTTTACAGATGAGCAAACTAGGTCTTAGAGAAGTTATGACTTTGCTCAATGTCCCACAACCAGTAGATTGTGGAGGCCTTTATTGTATATCTAAACTTGTGTAAGGACAAGTTACAGACTGAAGTGGTGGATGTACACATACCCTCATGCATACAAACTGGCTCATATGTCATGCCTTCTGTTTCTACAGTGACCGACTGCCACAATGATGATGTGTTCTCCAACCTGTGTCATTTTTCTGTGACTGAAGGCCACCTACGGTGTGCTAATGATCATAATGATTCTCCTGCTCAGACCGGCACAGCGAGTATAACTGATGGAGGAAGAGGAGCACACACCTTATAAACCCAGTTGTCGCAAGTACATTTGATAGCCAAATTGTTCCACATCTGCAGAAAATACAATCACCAACTGCATACAAAAGTAACTGCTTGTTGGGTCTTGGAGAAAGTAATTGTCTATGGTTGCAAGAAATACCTGACCCCAGACTAATAATACCCTTTACTGCAAAATTTGGAATCAGAACGAAGAGCCATTAGGTTCTTTGTTTAGCCAGAAATGTAACCCATAAAATTGGGGGTGCCCAGAAGAGCAGAGAAATCTGTTCACCAGAGAAAGAGCAGAGAGGCAGTGGTACAAAAAGAGTTGGGAAAATGAGGTCAAGAGAAAGAGCCCTGAGGGCCTGGCGGTTGCCCATTTCTTTGGCTCTCAGTGGAGCTCGCTGTACGTTTGTCCTGGAGTTCCTAAGATGTCCTTTAACCCTTTAATTCAGATCTCGATTGGTTAGTTGGTTTGTTGGTCTTGTCTTAAGGTAATTTGAATGCGGAAGAGAGTTTAAAAGGAAACGCCCCCCACCCCTTTTCCTACAGTGCAGCTTAGAGAATTTTGATTCACCATTCCCTTCAGCGGAGCCTCCAAGCTTCCTTCAGTCCCTGTCATGGCTCTTCTTGGTTTTGTCCACGCATTCCTTTCAAGCTCCACTTGCGCTTTAAAAAAAAAAAAAAAAAAAGATTTATTTATTTAACTTTAGAGAGAGGGGAAGAAAGGAAAAAAGAGAGGGAGAGAAACATCAACATGTGGTTGCCTCTTGAGCGCCTCCTACTGGGGATCTGGCCCACAACCAAGGCATGTGCCCTGACTGGGAATCAGCGACCCTTTGGTTCACAGACCAGCACTTAATCTACTGAGCCACACCAGCCAGGGCACCTGTGCTTTTAGAATGTTGCTTAATAACAGTTTTCACCAGCACTGTCACATGGCCCTAATCCTAGATATGGCACATGGTGTTTATATTTATAATAAACAGGAGAGACACAACAACCTGCCTTCTTTAAAAACAACTGCAAAAGTACAACCCTCTAAATTGCTAGAGGTGGCAAGATACAGCTGCTATTTTCCAAAAAGGAACTAGAGGGTTCACATGTGTTCTTGGAGACAAAGAAAGGGTAGAGAATGAAGAGTGTGTAGACCAGATGCACATGGAATCCCTCGGGGAATTTTAAAATCATGATGCCAAAGTTCTACCTCCAAAGATTCAGATGGAATTGGCCTGGACCCACGATACCAGGACATTAAAAATGCTTCAGTGTCCCAGGGGATTCTAATGAGCAGCCAAGGCCAAGAGCCACTGTTATGGAGGAGAAACATTGTTGGCAGTTGGGCAGGTTTTAGGAAAAGGTAAAGGTGATGAGATTGATTTTGTTTTGTTTTGTTTTTAAAATATATTTTATTGATTATGCTATTACAGTTGTCCCATTTGCCCCATTTATTCCCCTCCACCCTGCACACCCCCTCCCACCCACATTCTCCCCCTTTAGTTCATGTCCATGGGTTGTACATATAAGTCTTTAGTGTCTACATTTCCACACTATTCTTAACCCCCCTCCCTGTCTATTTTCTACCTACCATTATGCTACTTATTCTCTGCACCTTTCCCCCTCTCTCCTCACCCACTCCCCCACTGATAACCCTCCATGTGATCTCCATTTCTGTGATTCTGTTCCTGTTCTAACTGTTTGCTTAGTTTGCATTTTTTTTAATATTTGGTTGTTAATAGCTGTGAGTTTGTTGTCATTTTAGTGTTCATATTTTTTATCTTTTTCTTAGATAAATCCCTTTAACATTTCATATAATAAGGGCTTGGTGATAATGAGCTCCTTTAACTTGACCTTATTTGGGAAGCACTTTGTCTAACCTTCTATTCTGAATGATAGCTTTACTGGATAGAGCAATCTTGGATGTAGGTCCTTGCCTTTCTGACTTTGAATACTTCTTTCCAGCCCCTTTTTGCCTGTAAGGTTTCTTTTGAGAAACCAGCTGATAGTCTAATGGGAACTCCTTTGTAGGTAACTGTCTCATTTTCTCTTGCTGCTTTTAAGAGTCTCCCCTTGGGTAATGTAATTATGATGTTCCTTGGTGTGTGCTTCCTTGGGTGCAACTTGTTTGGGACTCTCTGAGCTTCCTGCACTTCCTGAAAGTCTATTTCCTTTGCCAGATTAGGGAAGTTCTCCTTCATTATGTGTTCAAATAAGTTTTCAATTTCTTGCTCTTCCTCTTCTCCTTCTGGCACCCCTGTGATTTGGATGTTGGAATGTTTAAAGCTCTCCTGGAGGTTCCTAAGCCTCTCCTCCTTTTTTTGAATTCTTGTTTCTTCATTCTATTCTGGTCGAATGTTTCTTTCTTCCTTCCTTCTGGTCCAAACCGTTGATTTGAGTCCCAGTTTCCTTCCCATCACTGTTGGTTCCCTGTTCATTTTCCTTTATTTCACTTTTCATAGCCTTCATCTTTTCCTCTAATTTGCAACCATATTCAACTAATTCTGTGAGCACCCCTATTACCAGTGTTTTGAACTGTTTATGTGATAGGTTGGTTATCTCCTTGTCACTTTGTTGGGAACTGACCTGCCTGGTTTCAGGAGCTGTAACCAACCCCTTGCCCCCTACCCACGGCTAAGGCTGAGTGAGTAACCTTCAGACCATAAACCACTAAGGAGACAAAGCTTATCTCCCTGGCAGGGGCGCCACCTCTGGTCCTTTTACTTCCCCCTGCCTGGCGCCTAGTGCTTGATCAGTTAGTCAATGATGGGTAAGATTCCTCAAGGGAGGGACAACTTAAGACAGGCACAATCATGGGATCCCCAGGGAAGGACTTGGGGGGCTATAGAAAAATGGGGTGATGGACGCTTGCCCCTCAGCTTTGACAGCCTGAGTGAGGACTCAAAATGTCTTGCAGACATTCTGTCTGCAAGAAGTCTCCTAATCTCTTGGCTGCCTTACTTCCCCTGCCTGACTTAAACCTGAAACAATGACTTAAGCCTGAAACAATGCTAGAGGTCAGTGCCACCCTGTGCTGGAAAGGGAGGGTTCCCTAGGGCGATCAGGCCTAAGAAAGAATGCATAAAATCCTATGAAACCTGCTTTGCTAATACCCTCAATTTAAATGATAAGGGTCCAAGCAGGAAGAGAGTTTGTTCCCCAAAGTCTTCTGGCCCTTTATCTGACCCTGACTCAGAATAAGCCCTCAGAGTTCCTTGAATGTTATCTATTGTTTTAATCATTTCTGCCTGACAATGATTGAAGAGCTTTAGTATACACCCTGTATTCCTATGCAAATTGAATCCAATAAAAGCTTGTCAAGGTGAGGGTCTGGGCACTCTCCCCTTGAGAGAGAAGCTGCGCCATCCCTTTTCTCCACAGGACTGGGTAGTCTGTGTGAATTTGTCTTGTATCTTGTCCATAACACCACAGACACTGCCGACCGGTGTCTGTGTCATCGTTTAGTTTTATTTTTCTGGAGCTTTTTTTCTTTCATTCGGGCCATTTATTTTTTGCTTTGTCTCAGTGCACCTGTTATGTAGTAAGGGGCAGAGTCTTGGGTGTTCACCAGGGTGGGGCAACCCAGTCACTGTGTTGTGATGCTGTATGTGAGGGAGGGGTCCAAGAGGGAACAATGCTGCTTGCTCCACTCTCTGCCGGTTTTCAGTCACTTCCCCCATACCTACAAGCAAATTGGGGCCTTCTGGGGCTGATTCCCAGGTGGGTGGATTTGTGTAAGTTCTAAGACCCTGTGGGTCTCTCCAACGAACTCTCCTGTGAGGATGGGAGTTTCTCCTGCCATCTCAACCCCCACAGGTGTTTTCAGTTAGAGGCTTTGAGGCTTTATTTCCCCATGCTGGGGCCCTGGGTTGCACAGCCTGTCTTGCTCCACAGTTGTTTCGTTTATCCACACGTGAATGTGGGACCACACAGTCTGCCAGCCGCCACCTTGCTGTGAGTCCTCTCCACTCCGCTGCTCATCTCCACCCCTCCTACAGGTCTGGATGAAAGTTTCTTCTTTAATTCCTTGGTTGTTGGACTTCCATACAGTTCGATTTTCTGTCAGTTCTGTTGGTTTTTGTTTTTAAATTTGTTGTTGTCCTTCTTTTGGTTGTGTAAGGAGGCACAGTGTGTCTACCTACTCCTCCATCTTGGCTGGAAGTCGATGAGATTGATATTGACCAAACTTTTTATTCTCCGCCAGATCTAGTTTTAAGTAATGACTGTCTATTAAGCACCCACTGTGTGCCAGAAACTGTGCTTTATATTAATTACCTCCATTCATCAGAGTGACCCAGGAGTTTTCCTAGTTGAGGAAGATAAAACTCAGGAAGAAAAGTATCTCCACTAAGGACAAACCCCTAGGTCATAGAGTTTGTGTCTTTCCTGATATACCACTCACTCTGACTTCACTGTGCCTCAGGACCAACAGGGGCACCTGCTAACAATGCATTCCTTGGCTCTATCTCACAGGGATTAAATAGGTGTGAACGGGTTCAAGTGTTTCTCCCAAGCACTCCAGGTAAGTCTTATGCACATGGTTCAGAGACAATTTAGGAGATTTTCCAAATTATACTGTTTCCTCAGTGCCAACATAGTAGATGCTTAAGAAAAAATTACCAGGCGGGAAGAGGAAGGGAGGAAGAGAGCGAGGGGGAGAAGAGGGGAAGGGGAATAAAACCAGAAAAGTCAGCATTCGCGCTGCTTGTGACTACCAGAACCAATAAGTAGAGACAAGGATTGAATCTTTATGGGTGCTTTATTCAGATGCCAGCCATCTAAGAAGATGGAGGGTTATGTACCCTCAAAAATTATCTTAACATCTCCTCTCAAGCCTACCTTTTTATAAGGAAAAGAACGGATAGGTAAGGAGTTTGGAGAAAAGGCTAGTTGGATAAGAGTTGCAGTCCAGCAATGATTTTCCTGGTGCTTCTTTATCTACTGACCAACAATTTTTTTATCCTCCGCCCCTTTTATTGGAAAACTATGGACAATTTATATATTTCTACTTACATTACCACTATGTGGTCAGATTTATTTATTTTTATTGTTGTTCAAGTACAGTTGCCTCTACTTCCCCCACCACCTCCCCCACCCCACTCACCGCCACCTCCCACCCTCAATCCTACCCTGCCTCTGGTTTGTCCGTGGGCCCTTTATACATGTTCCTTGATGAACCTTCCCCTCTTCCCCCCTATTTTCCCCTCCTCCCCCTCCCATCTGGTTATTGTCAGTTTATTCTTTATTTCAATGTCTCTGGTTATATTTTTCTTGCTTGTTTTGTTGACTAGGTTCCACTTATAGTTGACATCATATGCTATTTGTCTTTCACCAACTAGCTTGTTTCACTTAGGATAATGCTCTCCAGTTCCATCCATGCTGTCTTGAAGGGCAGGAACTCCTTCTTTCTTTCTGCTGCGTAGTATTATATTGTGTAAATGTACCATAGTGGGGTTTTTTTTTTGGGGGGGTGCTATTTTTTTAAATTAATTATTGTTTGAGTACAGTTTTCTGCCTTTTCCCCCCACCCCAGGCCAACACCCCAGCCCTTCCCACCCCCCTCCCATTTCCACCCCCACCCCCATTCTTGTTTATGTGTCCTTTATAATTGTTCCTGCAAACCTTTCACCCTTTTCCCCTGAAATTCCCTACCCTCTCCCCTCTGGTCACTGTTAACCTGTTCTCAATTTCAGTATCGTTGGTCATATTTTCCTTGTTTGTTTGTTTTATTGATTAGGTTCCTGTTAAAGGTGAGATCATATGATATTTGTCTTTCACTGTTTGGCTTATTTCACTTAGCATAATGCTTTCCAGTTCCATTCATGCTATCACAAAGGGTAGGAGCTCCTTTCTTTCTGCTGCATAGAATTCCATTGTGTAAATGTACCATATTTTATTTTTGTTATCCACTTATCTACTGATGGGCACTTAG
Source organism: Glossophaga mutica (assembly GCA_039655065.1). Classification (NCBI taxonomy): domain Eukaryota; kingdom Metazoa; phylum Chordata; class Mammalia; order Chiroptera; family Phyllostomidae; genus Glossophaga; species Glossophaga mutica. The sequence goes on along the minus strand of CM077303.1, from coordinate 145,982,225 downwards.
GTTGCTTCCAGCACTTGGCTATTGTGCATTGTGCTGCTATGAACAGTGGGGTGCATAGGTTCTTTTGAATTGGTGTTTCAGGGTTCTGAGGGTATAATCTCAGCAGTGGAATTGCCAGGTCAAAAGGCAGTTCCATTTTTAGTTTTTTGAGGAAATTCCATACTGTTTTCCCCAGGGCTGCACCAGTCTGCATTCCCACAAACAGTGCACTGGGGTTCTCTTTTCTCCACAACCTCACCAGCACTTGCTGTTTGTTGATTTGCTTATGATGGCCATCTGACAGGTGTGAAGTGGTATCTCCTTGTGGTTTTAATTTGCATCTCTCTGATGGCTAGTGATGCTGAGCATCCTTTTGTATGTCCCTGGGCCCTCTTCATGTCTTTCTTGGAGAAGTGTCTGTTTAGGTCCTTTGCCTATTTTTTAATTGGGTTGTTTGTCTTCCTGGAGTGGAGTTGTATGAGTTACTTATATATTTTGGAGATCAGACCCTTGTCCAAGATACCATTGGCAAATATATTTTCCCATATGGTTGGATCACTTTTCATTTTACTGTTACTTTCTTTAGCCATGCAGAAGCTTTTTATTTTGATGAGATCCCATTTGTTTATACTTTCCTTTATGTCTCTTGCTCTAGGGGACATATCAGTGAAAATAGTGCTATGTGGAATATCTGAGATTAAAAATATGGAATGCTTCACAAATTTGTGTGTCATCCTTGTGCAGGGGCCATGCTAATCTTCTCTGTGTTACTCCAATTTTAGTATATGTGCTGCCTAAGTGAGCACTGAACAACAATTTTTTTATCTGCTTCATGGACATTGCCTCCCTGGAACACAATGGCTCAGATACTATCTCTATCACTTGCAGATCCCCTGAGGCACAAAGATTTAATTTCTCATTGATATCCTGGACTCAGGTGGTCATGCATTCCAGCTCCCAGAATAAGAGCTTTCCACATGTATTAGTCACTTAAGCTTATCAACTATGACTGAAGCTAAAATCTTTAACTCTTGAGTTCTCCTATCATTCCCCACCTCTGTTAGTTTTTAATTATATCTATAAGATTAGTTTAAAGAAACACAAACTAAAACAACATAAAAGGGATAAGATTATTTAAAAATCATTTTGCTGTTGAGTAAACAGTCCTTCCACATATTAGAAATCATCTTGCAGGCAATTTGACATTACTAAAGACACGAGGTACAAATGTGGTGGTGTTGCAATTCATCTAAAACATTTTTTTGTACAATTGACAAAAGTTGCACATTTTCCAGCTGGGGCTACATTAGCCTTTTGAAAGAAAACATTTCCCAGTTTTTAGAGTTATCACAGGTCCCCAATTATCTTTTCAGGGGAGTACAAATGCCTATAAGACATGAAATGAAAGTTTGTTCGACAGAGATTACAGTCTACTTTTCTTCTAGTTGGCTTTCTGGGGATCCTGTCTTCTAAGTCTAGAGTAGCACCTTATCTCCAGGCTCAAAGGAATATAGCAAACCTGTGGGGAAGAGATCTCTAATACAGCTAAGGTCATTAACCACAGCTAAGGTCTGATTTAAATGTTGTACATAGTTTTTTACTTTCACTTCTTGAGATATATATATATCCCATGCCCCCAATCTTAGCCTGAAATGATCTCACATACGGAATTTCATAAGGACTCAATTGAATCCTATTTTGAGGAACCACCCATATCCTAAACATAACAATAGGTAAAATTTGATCCCAATGGAGATGTGTTTCTTGACACAGTTTGGTTATATTTTTCTTCAAGGTGTGATTCATCTTCTCTACCTTCCCAGAAGCCTGAGGTCTCCATACCATGTGGAGTCTCCACACCATGTGGAGTCTCCACTTGATTCCATGTAATTTCTGAAACAAAAGCAGGTCCATTATCATTCTGGATGCTGCTGGGTAGGTCAAATGGAGGGATTATTTCCTTCAGTAGGACTTTCATTACTTCTGAGGATTTCCTCATTTCTATTAGGATAAGTATCTACCCAGCTTGAAAATGTGTCAACAGAGACTAACAAATATTTCCATGCTGAGACTCTCGCCATCTAGGTAAAGTCTATTTGCCAGTTTTCGAACAGGCAGTGCCCTTGGTATTGTTTCCCTTTTTTTTCTGATAGAGATCTGTCTTAGGATTGTTTTTTCTGGCACACACAACTTTAGAAATTCCAGGGCCTGTGGGCCATGATTTAATATAGGTGGTTCAAAACCCCAGCTATTAGCTTTCTCTTAGTCTGCAGTTGAATATTCAGGGTCGAATTCTGACAAGTCTAGAACAGGTATCAAATGTTCCTTTCTCAGCCTCTTTGCTGCTTAATCATCTAGTTTGTTTGCTTTAGCTACTTCAGTGTCTTCTTTCTGATTCTGAGGGCAGTGCATAACAGCCACCTGTAAAGGTACCTGAACAGCCTCTAATAATTTAAGATTTCTATTGCATGCTTAATTTTCTTTTTATTGGAACTTAGTAGTCTCTTTCCTTTCAGATACACATTTACTCTCTTTTAAATCAATTCTTACAGAAAAAAACTTCGATTATTTCAGCACAGACATGCATTAGCATGGCCAAGTCAGTTCTAGGAGAAGGGAGGTGGTATTTAACTTACAGTTTTAAATGCTTGGTACCTGCCCATTCTTCCAGCAGTGAGCCACAAATTTCCCTCTTGCTCCAGCAGTCTCAACACTTGGAGGGGTGCATCAATGGTGACAGGCTGACCCAAGGAATACTTTTCAGCATCCTATAAGAGCTCACAAGTGGCTGCCACAGCTCAAGCAGGCTGGCCACCCATGAACAATGTAATCTAGCTTCTTTGACAAGTCCAATGAGAGTTCTTTCATCAGGTTCAAGAAGGAACCCAAGAATCCTTACTGCTTGTTGGCAAATATGGGCCTTCGTGCTGTTACTTAATAGGCACAAGATACCACATGGTTCAAGGTAGCTATAGTATTAGCTAAATGATGCATCTACATATTGCAACAGAGTTTCTCCTTCTAGTTTTAGATCTTTTAAGTCCTGCCTCCCCCCAAAGCATGAGGGAGTACTTGAACTCTTGTCAGAAGACTGTCTAGCAGTTGTAAATCTTGACCCAAGATTCTGGGTCCTACCATTCAAAAACAATCAGTGGTTGAGGGTCTTGGTCAGTCAGAACGCAAAGCATCTTTTAAATCTAATACTGAATACCAGAAACTGTCCCTGAGTATACTGTTCTGTATAATGTCATTTATGGCCCTTAAATCTTGTATAGTATGTGGAGCAGCAAGGTCAAATGAGTCCATATTCCTGAAACTTCTGAATTATTAGGCATACTCCTTTTAGGGTCTCCTTTCACAAGGCATACTGCCTACTATTGGGAGTCCCAGCTCCTGGTTTGAGATCAACTTTAACAGAGGAGACTCATTTAGCCTTCCTTGGCCTTCCAGCAGCCCACACAATGGGGTTTACCTAATGCTCAATTTCTTTTGGCCAGGGTTGCTTTCCTCCTTCCCACCGTTTCATAAGGAACTGCCAGGCATGCTCTAGAGGAACCTGTAGGGGGAGCCGTTGTTCTTCTAAAGAGAAAGTGATTTAAGCAGAGTTTTGACAAGTCCCTTCCCAGAAGAGACAACTGTATCTCCCACAGCACATTCGAATGGTTTCGAGAACAATTGGCTTTTAGGGCTTCCAGAAATTCCATTTACAGTTGAGTTAGAGGTCTGTTGACCACAAAATATGTCATTCAGGCATCAGTTATAAATGTCTACAATTTGTTCCCCCACTGTTAGTTTTCTCCAAGTCCTCAGACTCGGACTTCCTTTTCCCTTGCTTGGGGCACTCATTTTTCCAGTGCCCTTTTCCCTTGCAATATGATTACTCTGCCCCAGTAAAGGCTTTTCATCCACCAAATTTGGTTTCCTGATGGGTTTGGAATAGAAAGACCAGTTCAGGTTTACCTCCTTCAGCTCCTTTGGCCAAGTAAGGAGGAGTACCCCCCAGGGCTGGAGGGTCCATGGGAACCCTGGCCATGCTTGCAGCAGCCATCCTGGTCTTCCTTGTCCCTCTCTTCTGAGCTTCTGCCACAAGCAAATTTCCTTTTCTCTAGACCATTTTCCCGTTTACTTGATGTTTGACAAGACAACTCTAATTGCAGTATAGTGGTGTAGTTTGAAGACCCATTCAATGGCCAGTGTTCTCCTGAGTCCAGGTTACACATAAGCCGAGCAGTATTAAACACGAAAACAAAACAACAACAACAACAAAAACATTGTCTTAGGTTTGTAACTCAACCTATCAGCCATAATTTGCTCCAAAGAGCTGTTTCCCAGAACAGAGGCTCCCCAACCCCAATTTTACCAGACAGAGCTCTGTAATATCACAAAAAAGAAAGCACCTTAATTACTGATAACCATTCTAAGTCATAACCTGAGACTGCAATTCTACCAGAAAGCACAGTGATTCGATCAGAAGTGAAGTTGATAGGGAGTGCTGAGAATCAGAGGAGAGTCTCCAAGAGAAATCACTTGGTAGCTGCTAGGAAGTCTCCAAATCTGCACCACAAGGCCTCCTGATCCAGGCAGCCAACAGAACTCCCCACCAAATATCTAGACTTACCAGAGAGTCCTGAAGGCATTCCACCAGAGTCATCAGAAAATGAAACCAGAAAAGTTGGCATTCATGCTGCCTGTCTCTAATAGAACCAATAAAGAGAGACAAGGATTGAATCTTTATGGGCACTTTATTCAGATGCTGTCTATCTGAGAAGACTGCAGATTATGTACCCTGAAAAACCATCTTAACATTTCATCTCAAGCCAAGCTTTTATAAGAAGACAGGGTAGGTAAGGGTTTGGGGGAAAAGGTTAATCAATTAATACTTGCAGTCTAGTGATGATTTTCCTAGTACTTCTTTATCTGTTGATCAACAATGTTTTTTTTTATCTGTTTCATGGACATTCCCTCCCTAGAACACAATAGCTCAGATACCATCTCCACCACTTGCAGACCCCATGGGGCACAAAGGTTGAGTTGCTTGTCAACCTTCTGGAGTCATGTAGGTCATGTATTCCAGTTCTTGGAATAACAGCTTTCCAAATGCATTAATTATGTAAGCCTATTAACTATAACTACAGCTAAAATGTTTAACTCTTTAGTTCCCCTATCAGAAGGAAGGAGGGAAGGAAGGAAGGAGGGAAAGAAGGAAGGAAGGAAGGAAAGAAGGAAGGAAGGAAAGAAGGATGGAAGGGAGGAAGGAAGGTGATATGGAGGGAGGATGAGAACGAGGAAGGAAAGAAATGAGGACTTGGACTTCAGTAATAATTGAGTCATAATAATTTAGTCATAATTATTAATTGATTAGTAATTGAGATGACTCCCACACAATAAAATATTAAGGGATACACTTCATATATCTGTAGGGTTTTTTGTCAGCCTTTCTTCCTGATGTCAAAGAGGTAAAATGGAAACACTGAAGGTCAGGGATTTAGAGGCAGGAAGGGGCAAAGGCAGCAGTGGGAAGTAGATGGGAGGGTGTATCCTACTCAGAGCCACCAAACTGGACCAGATGCCGGCAACAGAGGCCAGTTCCAAAGACAGATCTCTTGAGCCCAAAGGTGGTTTCTTGTCCATGCACCTATTCTATTGAACTTGGTTTTTACACCATGAATAAAACATCCACTAACACATAAAATACAGAAGCTCAAAGTTCTAATTCCAGTTGGCATTTCAGGTCTACTTTAAAAAAAAATAGAAGGATTTTTTATTTTTTTAATCCATCCAGCAAGAAGGATTCCATACTTAAAAACAAGGTCTTAGGCAAAATGGCAAGAACAAAATAGATTTGGAGGTTAAATGACTCTTTCTGCACAAACAGGAGAAAACTCACTCAAAGTTATTTATAATCATTGCCCCAAAATTTCTGTATTGAAAAAGTAATAATTACCAAGGCCCCAGTGGCACATATATTTTATCTAACCACATTTGTGGCCAATAAAGGAATCTGGACAGTCCCTCAGCATCTGTTCACTGCCGATGGCAGAACTGTATTGACAACAGGCCAAACCACATCTCTTCCTGCCTCTCCCTCCTCCTCCGCTCTCTACCACCACCATAAATTGCCTGCAAACCCAGGGAAAACAGCTAAACAGGGACCCAGAGATATAACGTCAGTGAACATTTCTTTTTCCACTAACTTCTTGGACACAACTGATGTGTGAAGGACTTACAAAATGTGTTTGTTGAATGAATAAGTGAAAGAATTAATTAACCTAAAAACAGCCTGGGAATCCATGTAAATAATGCTATATAACAGGAAAAAGTCAATTGCTTGTCATTGACTCAGAAATTCTGTAGTAGTTGCTCAATAAATGAGTGTTAAATGACAGGAAATAAAATATTCATTGAGACACTGACCCAGGTGAAGTATATTTGTTCAAAATCCCAGGGCTGTGTTTCAAAAATCCACCCATTACTAAGAAGCATCTGGTGTTTTTATTAAGAAAACAAATTCCCCAGTCTTCTGCCACATAGATTCTATTTCTGCAGATCAACTGCAAGATCTGGAAATCTGTATTTGCAAAATTCCTAAATACTCTAGGGCCAAAGTATTAAGGCAGTTTGCTATTTTTCTCCAATTTAGTGGAGTCTGACATATTCATTCATTCAGCTAACATTTATTCAGTTTCTACTGTGTACCAGGCACAGAGTTAGGTGCTGGGCATACAGCATGACCAAGCAAAACCAGGTCCCTGTCCTTGAGAGGTCACTCTGTGGAAGATTTGAAACTCATTAGATGGAGTGAGATAACAACTCAACACATCCGAGACCAACACAAACAAAAACCACTTTGTCAAGTCCTAGGTCAGTGGATGAGAAAAGGGGGAGGGTAAACAGAAAGAAACCTCTCTAAAGAGGATTAAAATTCAAAGTTCAGGAAGATGCTGGAATTTGCTTCACTGCCTATTTTCTTATCATCACCACGCCCAGGGTGGTGGGGCCTGAGAAGGGAAGCATTCCAGTGGTTTGCTCAGGGTCACTTCAGTAATAATGGGGTTAAGACTAATGCTCCTGCCTGACCTCCAGAACAGGAATGTGTCTCTCCCTGGGGCCTGTGGGACTTGACTTACAAGAGTTTCCAGAAAATAAATATTGTAATTACTGCAACAGATGAGTGAAGCTCTCGTGGCTTTTGGAGAGCATTTGCTGTGAAGGTCTCCTCAGGGACAGCCTGGGGGCATGAGTGTTTCCATCTTTTTCACAAGTCGAAACTACAGGGTTATGGGGCTGAAGTACCAAACACCACCAGTTTTGGACTTAGGCAAATGAACTGAAATTCTGGTTTCTTGACTTATTTATTGTGTTAGGCAAGGGAAGTCCTTGAGCCTGCTTTCTTGTCCCTTGGGCTCTTTGTAAGCATTATATGACAGAATACATATGAATGCTTGGCAGAATTCCTGGGCCATAGAAGATGATCAACAAATCATTGCTATTGTTTTTTCCCTAGAAGTGCAAAAAAGAATAGCAAAGATCTATGTGCCTATAAATGTCCATTTTGTGACTGCCATCTTGACAAGCTCCCTACCTTTGGAAGCCTGGAGTTTCCACACTTATCTTCCAGGTTTTCCGTATACAAGATATTCATTAAGATATCCTGATTCAAAGAGTGTTAGGTACGCTGACCTAGTGGGTTTAATAACATCAAAGGAAAGACCTAGCTGGTGGGCAAATGTAGATTGTGGCGTTAAGGATTAAATCATGAATGATATTGATTTTTTAACTAAGCAGAGAATATAAAGAGTATTGAGAGTGTTGGTGGATCAGAGAATTGAAACTCTGAGAAAAAAAATTGTTTCAGTGGGGGAAGGGACACCAAGGAATGTGGATGGAAACCAAGGATGGAAACAATGGGGACAGAAGGTGAGGAGAGTCCCAAAGGAAGACGAGAAAAAGTTGGTCAAAGAGGGCAGAACACCTCAATTAGGACCTTGGATACTTTGACTATTACCTGAGTTTCACCCTGGCATTGAACCCTGCCAGGTCAAGTATTCACTGGTTCATTCATTCATTCATTCATTCATTCATTCATTCAATAGGTATTTATTATGGATGTAACATGAAGCTGCTTATTATAGAATGTACAAATTCCTAACTGGATTATCAGGCCACTTTGTGCAATGACTGACTTTGGGCAGGTTACTTTTCCTCCATGCCTTAATTCAATAAAATGAGTGTAATAGTACTACTCACTGCATAAATATGCAATAAGGATTAAATTAATACACAGAAATTGCTAAGAAGAGTGCCTTGAAAATGGTAAATTCTCAATTAATGTTAGCTGCTGCTTGTTATTAACAGAAAGTCATTTAGGTGTCAAATTAGGAATGATGTTTGTAGGAGATTATCAATTCTTTCTTTCACCCCATCCCCCACCACACACGCTCTTCAGTTTAAGATCAGGTGATTTATAGTCAGCTCAGCCTTCCCAGACTTCAAAATTTCTTTTCCTTCTCTTATATGCCTCACACAAGATTCTTCTGTTTCACCTCATTCTCATTCCTGTCTCTCATTTCAGCATCTTTAGAATTCCTCATTTTGTTTAGAGTATTCATTTGATTCTCATACTTCTTGCTTTCTTGAATGAGTCCTTGCTACTCTTACACCTATTACTGAAGACAGTTTAAAAGACCTAGGTAGAAAGTGTTCGATAAATTTTCTTTTCTTTCACTCTCATCATTTCTTCTAAAGTGACTTTCTATTCTTGAGATCTATAACAGAAGTTTAAAATGACTGGTTCATTGTAAGGTGATTAATAGACTTTAATTCACTTGTATTCCCCTAAACTGATGATTCCCCCAGGATTCAACACAGGATTTACTTATATCTGAGCTATGTCTACAATTTTTTTCAACTCTTCCTGTCCCCATTTGTTCACCATAGAGAATGGAAATCTCATCAAATTCCTGCGGACCCCACAAGGGTATCATAAAGGTTAATGAGGCAATTTCCCAGCAGTTCTTTGAGTGCTGAGAGTGTACGAATATTATTATTGCAAGATTATTGAGGACTTTCAGTGCTTATAAAATAGCAGGCTTTCCCCTCAGGCTCTTAGATTAGAATTCTTCATTTAAAATTTTCAGAATTTAGTGAATTCAGTTTCTTTCATCTTTAGAGTTTGTTAAGCATTGTATTGACATTTGATGAGATGGAATTCTGCAAGTCTTAATGTAAATTAGAATGTGTAAATACAATACTTATATGTATTGATATATGTGTGTAAATGCTTGTATTTCTATACCACATCAGTGATTTTATATATTATACCAAAAAAATCCTTCCAGACAAAAGTGTCTGAAAGAGTAAATATTAAAGGCTTGAGAAAGGAACATTTAACCATCCTACATCTTCAGTCTGACACTTGAATTGTCCCCAAAGACATCACTGACAAATGTTATCCTCACTATGCTTAAATCTCTCCATTGACAACTAGTTCCATTTAGTATAAATTTGCTAACATATAAGGAATTCTGGCTTCTGCCAGGGAAGGGCTGTTTCATGTTGTCCCTTCTCCCATGAAATCTCCCACTCTTCCTCCATCCTCATTCAGTGAGCCATCTTGCTGCCAGCTTTGCTGAAGAAATTAAAGCGATCAGAAGAGAACTTCCATAATCTTCCATCACCATACACTCTGCCTTCTCTCTGCTTCCTGTGGGTGAATGGACTGTCTGTGCTCCTAGCTAAGGCCAGCCTCCATCACCTGCTTTAGGAAATCGCACCACCATTCTCTTTTCTGTCATTTACATCATCCATTTTTCTCTCTCTACTGAATTATTCCTGATTGCCCATTTTAAAACAACTTTTTAAACCACATTTGTCCCTTCTGACTAATACTCATTTTTCTTTCCAACCTTTTTTGGCAAAAATCCTTGAAAGTCTTACAGGTATCCACTGGTCCAATCTCTGTCCTCCCATTCCATCACCAACACCCTCGCCACTCTGAAACTCTTCTCAAAGCCACTGGTGACTTCCACACTGCTAAACCTACTGATGAACTCTCAGTCCTCATCTTACTTGACCTAGCAGGGCCTTTGACCCAGTGGATCACTCTCTCCTCCCTGAAATACTTCCTGCACTTGCTTTCCAGGACATCCCCTTTGCCTGGCTTTCCTCCCTCTTTTCTAGTGCTCATTCTCAGTCTCCCCTGTTGGTTCTGCCATTGATGTATCTCACTTCTAGCTCCACCCTTGCTGTCCCAAGCTTTGTCCAAGCTACTATCATTGCTCACTTATATTATTGCAACTGTCTTCATAACTGGTCTCCCTACAACTGCTCTTGCAAGATACTCTCTCCGCAGTAGCCAAGTTGATCCCATTAATAATATGTCAAGTTGAGTCATTCCATTGCTCAAAACACTCCAGTGGCCTCCCATCCCATCTGAACTAAAAACAAAGTCCTTACTATGTCTTGCCAGGCCCAGTATGATGTGATTCTACATTATCTTTCTCACTTTTTCTCTCCTATTATTTTGCCCCTTGCTCATTCAACTCCAGCCACACTGCCTCCTTACAAACTCCTTGAACTTGACCTCATGACCTTTATACTTACTCTTCCTACTCTTACCCAAATCACCTCACAGCTCATTCCCTCACTTTCTTTATTTCTTTACTCAAGAGTTACCTTCTCAATAAGGCCTGGCTGACCATCTTATCAAAAATTGTAAGCACCCCCCAATTTTATATCCCCTTTTCTGCTTTTATTCCTGCTTAGCATTTCATATCTACCCATATTTCACTCACTTGTTTATTATCTGTCTTCCACATTAGAATGTAAACTCCATGATGATTGGGATTTTTTTTTTGGTCTATTTAGTTTACTGTTTTAGCCAGTGCCTAGAACAATGTCTGTAAAATAATAAGCACTCAACATAAATATTTGCTGAATAAATTATAAATGAAATAGATAAATCAGGCCCTGGCCAGTTAACTAAGTTGGTTGGAGCATTGACTTGACATACTGCTGTTACGGGTCCCATCTCCAGTCAGGGTGCACACAAGAAGCGACCAATGAATGCATCAATAAGTGGAACAACAAATTGATATCTCTCTCTCTCTCTCTCTCTCCCTACCTCTCACATTCTTTCTCTTTCCTTCCTTTCTTTCTTTCTCTCTTTCTCTCTCTCTCTCTCTCTCTTTCTTTCTTTCATCTCTCTCTCAAAAAAAAAACCAGATAAATCTTTTTTTGTAATTGGTAAATTGTTAGAAAAATAAAATTCAAATGTTGGCATCCAATCATCTTTGCTATGGAATAGGGCATTTATGTGCCCTGTTGGTTTCTGGTGTTGATGAAGCACCAGCTGGATGATCCTCCCCTCAACTCTCAGCAGCATGAGCTGCAACAGTCTTCTTTCAGGAGCTGGTTTGTGCTTGAGAGGACTGGCTCTCCACCAGAAGGAGTTTGTCAAGTTCATTGCTGTTACCTAATCGACAAAGGCGAATAGAATTTTGTTCTTTTTTAATATTCTACTAGGTTATCAGGTCTCAATCTTCTTGGCTTTGCCTCTTAGTTTTGTTCCCAAATCCAATTGGTAAAGATTTCTATTCAGACTTAATTAAACTCTTAAGGAACTAGCTGTACTATGATTTTCTTCTCCTATTGTTTGTCTCTGAGTGTCAGCAAAGCATAAACATTTAAGTAAGATATCATTCATCATTCAACAATTATAGAACTACGAGATTCCAAGTACAAAAAAGGATGCAAAAATAAATAAGGTCCAATACTCGCTTCTGAGGAGACCAAAATCTAGGGGAGAAGAGAGATTTACAGACTAATTCAACACACTGTTATAAGCTCAGTAATAGTCAAAGGGTTATGGGAATGCTGAGCAGAGAGCAATGAAGTCTGCAGGCAGAAATGAGCTTTGAAGGAGAGAAGGTGCTTGCTGAAATGGGAAACTACAGGAGATTCTGCCTCACACAGGGACGCCTGCTTCATTCAATGTGACACAGAACAAGAGTCACCTTCTGCTTGCCTTGAGGCTGAACAGTGACACAGGTAAAAATAACATGATTTTTCATAAAATTTTATTTTCACATCCATGTCATTTGATCCATCCCCAGGAATAAAATACCATAGGATAAAGTAAGCCAAGGGGCCTGCTTGATAGGTTTTCCACCTTAGACTCACAGACTATTAGAGATGAGATTTTAGAGACTAGCTCTGCCCTAACTTGATTCTCTCCACCATAAGAAGAGAGTGACTGCCCTCCCTAAGTGTGCCTGGTGAGTTAGGTCACCCCATCTCTCAACAGGACTTGATTTGAACGCCTATCAAGGGAGTGAATCAATTCTCACAACTTATTTTCTGCATTTTCCAAGCCATTCTTACCATTCTCCAGGCCTGAAATAGACAACATTGTTCTGACCCGTTCTCCCCGCCCACCCTCACTCACCATTGTGGTTGCACGGGACCTATGTATGTAGCAGGAGAAGGAAGTACCAGGAGGTCTGACCCAACCACTCTCTCACATCTAAAGCAGTCTATAAGCAGTCCCAAGCTTTCCCTTTAAAAAAGCTCCAGAGTGGCTTTTAAGGGCTGTGACTCAAACTCTAAACTTAGGTCTTTGTTGGGGTGTTAAAAGTTATCACATCTTGGCGTTGAAGATTTTTTTTTTTTCCAGATTCTCCAGGGTATTCTTCATTGAACCAGATTCCCCAGGCTTTGTCCTGATCAGGAACGACAAAAGGGATTGAAAGAAAAATGTCCTTTGTCCTCCCTACCTGGTCATAGCTCTATAGAGCAAAGGCAGACAGCCATGTGTAGACTAGTATCATCTAGTGGACCTGTGCCCTTTTAGCTTCAGTTAATAGGGAGTTATTTTAAAGTACCAAAAGGAAATAAAGACCTGAAGCCTCACAGCAGTTAAACAGTCAGCCTCGAGCAGTCACTCAGAATACCATGGTAGGCCAGCCATCCAACAGTTCCCAGTCCCGGTCATCTGTTCATCTTGACCCTGCTACCTCTACTGATTCCCTCTCTTTTGCTTGTCTCTGCAGCTTTTATTAAAATTCAAGGTGTCTCTCTTGCTGCTGCCAACTATCATTAAAAATATCTGATTGCATGGTTTGCCATGTATGTAGTCACAATTTGACATGAGAGATCATTCTCATCCTCTGAAGCATACATACACTCATGTGAGTAGAGTTTTTAAATAAGATTGGTTCCTCTTCAACTGGGCCATGGGTTGCTCCTTCAGACCTAGATTAAAGGAAGCAATAACACCCAGTGTTTGTTCAGAACTATACCTACATTAATTCCTTTAATTTCCATACCTTACTCCAATTCATTTTTCTTCAGAATATTTGTCTACCTGCTGTTATATATTTATTTATTTGGATATGCCTCCCCCTCTAGAATGTAATCTCTATGAGGACAAGATCATGTTGTTTACTGTTATATCACTGGCATCTAGAAGAATACTTGACAATTAGTAGTGTTCTTTCAATATTTGTTAAACAAATTAATCCACTGACCACCTATGATATAGATGCTATGATAACCTTTGTTTCCAGTAAGAAAACTGAGGCACTGAGGAGTTAAGCACATTGCCCAAGATCACACAGTGAATAGGTGCCAGAGACCAGATTAAAGCCCAACTGACCCCAGCATCCTCGTGCTCTGCCACTGTGCTGTCCTGCCTCTTGGCACGCTGGCGGGGTGCTCTGGGAAGAAAGCCTTCCTTTCAGCCCCTGCCTATTTGAATCAGACTCAGACTGGGTTTTAAAATAAATGAAATAATTGTGCACTTTGAACTGATGCCATTTGTGATCAGCAGCAGCACAACTCTCCCCACACTCCCCCCCGCCCCCGCCCAGTAGAAGGAGAACAGCATGGCTATCACTGCAACCCAATGGTCAGGGGCTGTTGCCAGGCTGCCAGGTCCAGAGAACCAAACTGCCAATGTAGCCCTGAAATCTCGGCTGAATGGATGAAATACCAGGAAGTTAAAGCAAGTGATTCTGCACAGGGATTGCCCAGTGGGGCTGTAATATGAACGACTGTACAAAAAGGGCTTTCTGAGAGCTGATTCATGCTTTCCCAAAAGATGAACCTGAATCAGGTCTTTAAAACAGTTAAGAAAACTATGCCCCACACTGATATCCTGAGTGATGAGTGTCAGGTTCACTTCACTAGCAGCCCCTTGGAACTGTCACACCGAGGTTATCGCAGAGGACAAACCTTCAGGTGTGTCTCTGTCAACATAAACGCTTCAAAGGACCCAAGTGGCTGGGGTCAAAAGTGTTGTAGTTGGGCAGTAATGCTTTTGTCACAGGTAAACAAGTCAAGAGAAGAATAGTGATAGAATTTAAATAGGGCCAAAATTATAACATTTGAGCTGGACTTCTATAGTACGACTTCCCTTTTGTAACAATTTGTGAAATGTGACTGATGTTTATGGAATCTCAAATAAATACTGTAGTTCTGGCCTAATATTTTTTAAAAATTGTTTATAGATAACTATATACCTCATCAGGGATTCACTTCAAATTAATCTGGGATGGGAGTAGGGCAGTGGCAGTGGGCATCAGTGGAACGAGATTGGCCATGAGTTCATAACAGGTGAAGCTAAACAATGAATGAAGGAATGTTTGTTACAGTACACACTCACTCTTTTGTTGCCTGTGTTTGAACGTTCCATAACAAGAGTGAAGAGATAAGCTAACAATAAAAATAACCTTCACCCTCCAGCACGCGCAGCACTATGCCACGTATGGTAAATAGAGTGAGCATGACCAGGTTCCTGCCCAAGGAACTTCAAGTGCTAGCGAGGAAAATTTGCATAAAAACATTCTAAAGTCTAGCAAATTAAAGGAATTTGTTAAATACCTGTAATTAGTACTAAGTGGAGTAATTTACATGTATTTTGTAAACTTTAAAGCACTCCTCAAAAGTTATTTCTACTTAAGTCCCCAAACATAAAACAAGTCTTACTGTATGCTAAATTTTGTGCCTATTTCTCAGACGCAGGTGAGACTAAACTCATAAAATGTAGTAAGTGCTACAACAGGTGAATACAGATATGTAACTAGAGGTATGGTGCAGAGAATTTTGTAAAGAAGTAAATAACAGAATCAGACCCTGAACTTAAAACTATTTCCAATCTAGTTTATTCTTTTTTATAAATAATAAAAGGTTGCTATTCCTTTCAGGTCAAATAAGGACATGTTCCTGGAATGCTCCATTGGTTAAGAGCAGAGACTCTGAATCCAGACTGTAGGTCCATCACCTAGAATCTGTGCAAACTTTGACAAGTGACTTGACCCCTCTGAGGCTCAGTCTCCTTGTCTACAAATCTCATAGCATGGCTGTGAGGATGCAGCAAGGTGGTAGATGAAGAGTTCTGGGAGCAGTGCCTGGCACACGAACATTAGCTATTTTTAATACCTATACTGCCTTGAACAGCAAAGCTTTCCACAGTGAAAAAACATCCTCTGCAGGACACTAATGAGGGATTTAAAAGGTTAAAAGTCTTAGAGAATGGACTGCTGTAAGGCTAGTGAATCAGCACTTTCCTTATTTACTCCCTGTCCACTCAGAAATACAAATTAACATGCTCAGAGGAAGAGATCCAAGATGAATTTGAATGACCAGGAGAACAACAAACGTTTTTGATATAGAGGCAATTTCCTCGGTCAGGTTCTACTTTATAACAACCAGGTAATGTGACTTTGGGGGGAAAGGGGAGAAAAAGAAAAAGCTAGACCCAAAAGACTCAGAGGTAGTTAGTCTTCAGCTTTTTCTGGGACAACTGTCTGCTCTTCTCAAAGTGCTGACCAGGCGTGGCCCAGGGCAGAGGACACCCAACCATGTGGTCCAGACATATGACCAGCTTGTTGTGAAGACCTGCGCAGGTCACTCAACCTTCGTTACTCTGAGAAGAGGCTTACCTCAAGGGGGACGTGACCTTTCATGAGGATACATGTCCAAGCTTAGTAAATGAAAGAGCTGTAGTTTGTCTTGGTCTGCCTTCAAGAGGTGGTTGAAAGACTCGGCAAATATTTGATTTGATTATTGAAGCAGTGGGAGGTGGTATCACCTGCTGAAGTGCACTCCCATCTCAAGACATCTCTTACTTAGAAATGTGAAGGGACAATGTGACACCACCCTATAAGTGAACATGGCTATTTATAATATAATAAAAATTGATACTGGAAAGCCCTAAGAAAACTTTGAGAAAAAAAGAGAGGAAATGAAATTTCAGAAACACCTGGATTTTTCTGCTTCCTGTTTTCAGGCATCATTTATTTGGTATTTAAGAGGAAAAAATATCGATGGTATTAGTATTAGTATCCATTTATAGATAAAAGTATTAAGTATAAAAATGTATTTATAGCCTGGCTGGTGTGGCTCAGTGGATTGAGTGACAGCCTGAGAACTGAAAGGTCACCCATTTGATTCCCATCGGGGCATTTGCCTGGGTTGTGGACCAGGTCCCCAGTGGGGGGCGGGGGGGGGGGGGAGGTGGTGAGAGGTAACTGATCAAACTGATCAATGTTTCTCTCCCTCTCTGTCTCCCTCCCTTTCCCTCTTTCTAAAAATAAAATCTTAAAAAATGTATTTATAAATTGAAAATATTCTTGAATTCTCCAGGACTTTTACTGTATTTATGATCACAATAGCCTTAATAAGAAGAATTTCCCAGCTTCTGAATTCCTGGAACACATTTGAAGGCCACAGAAGATCAGACATACCAGTTCCTTCACAAAGGAGGCAGGGAAATACCAAGGTCACTTAAGTCCAGGCCTCAGATTGTGGCACCTAAACTTTGGGAACCACCTCAGTAATCACTGAATCCAGTTTTAAACATGGAGAGGTTTCTTCCTGGTAAAGTGGTAAGTGCTCCTTTGAAACCTTTACCATATGTAAAAACAATAATCTGAGATAAGCTTAAGAACATAATTATACAAATGTGAAGCGGCAGCAATAGGATTCTACATAAGCACAGGGTAGGCACTTGATAAATGCTTCTTCCTATTTAGTTATCAAGAGCCCCATCTGCTGGTCAACTGGAAATCATTTGTAGCCCTGTAGAAAAACCGGGTGTCCGAAAATTAGAAAAGATAAAGGGAATAACAAAGGTGAAAGATTACATACATATCATCTGATACACATACTTTACAAATGAAGTTTATTATAATATTGTATGTAGTTAACTAGAAGAAATGAAGAAAGTAAAACAATTTGTTAAAATTGTAGTTCACATATAGTAAGTCTGAAAGAAATGGACTCTGAGACAAATCTGAAATTTTATAAGATAAAAATAATTCACATATTGAACACACTTTCTGATTTACAATTGCTATCTGCTCTTCTCAGGGAAAACAGTAAATTGGGAGTTTGGGTTTGAAGTCAAACCAATGTTCGAATTGAGATTCCACCCCTGCTAGCTGTTTCTTGGTCAAGATGTTTCCCTCTCTGGCTTAAGATCCTTCATCCTTAAACTGTGAATCATAATACTCTGCTATAGGGGTGAGCAATTGTGCATCAAAGCGGTAACAGCAGTCACATGGTAGGAACCCCAAAGATGGAGGAGAAAGAGGGAGGATAATTGCGGTCGTTGTTATTATTTATGCTGTGGACTAACGACAGCTTTCCGACACGCCTAACAGCGGGATCTCCAGGACAATGGAGGTGACGCAAGTGCAAGTTCTGTGTAAACCAGAAACACGCAACACAACTGAAACTTATGAGTTAACCACGGAGAGATGATATACTAATGATTATACTTTTAATCATCAATTCAACAACAAAAATTTTTCAAAAGAATTAATGAGGAACATTTCTTGGATAAACTTTTAAACATACCAGCTTTAATTTGCTACCTGGAAGGACTGTTCTCGGCTCTCTACTTCTCTAGTAGTTTAAAGGGTAGTTTATTTGTAACAAAGGCAAAAGTATTTCAGATTAATAAATGATTATGTAAGAAATTTCACATGATTCTTTCTACTGCCTTAGTTCCTCTTGAGATTGAGTCTTAATTCAAGATAATTCCTTTAAAAAGAACTTTTATTCCTTTAAAAAGAAAAATTCTCCACGCCTTTAGGGTAAGAGTAGATGGATCTGCCTTGTTCTAAATTCAAGTCATGTTCACTCCTACACTATCATACCCTGAAATAGTACAGTTCATTGGGATATATCGATATCTAAGATAAAAAAAAAACTTGAGGGACTTCCGGCCAAGATGGAGGCGTAGGCGGACACACTGTGCCTCCTCTCACAACCAAAATTAAGGACAACAAATATTTAGAAACAAGAAAACAACCAGAACTTATAGAAAATTGAACTGTACGGAAGTCCAACAACCATTCATCCAGACCGGTAAGAGGGGCAGAGTCGCGGCAGGAGAAAGTGGAGGTGCGGACCTGGAACGCAAGCAGCAGCGGCGTGCAGTTCCCAGGTGCACAGGCGGCAGCTGGTGGTCCCCGGGCCCACAGGCAGCAGCTGGCGGACCCCGGGCACAGGGGGGCAACTGTGCAGACCCAGTGAGGCCGCACAAGGCGGCTGGCTGACCAGGTGGCCCCACATTCGCGTGCGCAGACGGTCCAGGCAGAGGGGAAGTGGCGGAAGGGACTGAATCCAGGAGAGAGCGGAGCAGGCGCCATTGCTCCCTCTCAGACCCAGCCGCCACATACAGCGTCACAACCCAGCGACTGGGCTGCCCAACACTGGAGAGCGCCTGAGGCTCCACTCCTCACTACGTAACAGCACTCGCGCGTGCGCAGATAATCCGGGTGAAGGGGAAGTGGCGGAAAGGGCCAGAGTCCAGGAGAGAGCGGAACAGGCGCCATTGTTACCTCTCGGACCCCGCCCCCACCTATAGCGTCACAACCCAGCGACTGGGCTGCCCCGCCCTGAGGCTCCACCCCTCAGTACGTAATAGCCGCGACCAGACTAAAACCAAAACAAAACAAAAAAATCCCCACCGAAAAATGGCTCAAACCGGAAAACAAATAAAAGCTCCAGAGCCAATTCCTCTAAGCAGTGAAGAGATAGCCAACCTATCAGATGCACAGTTCAAAGCACTGGTCATCAAAATGCTCACAGAATTGGTTGATTTTGCTCACAAACTAGATGAAAAAATGCAGGCTACAATACGTGAAATGAAGGAAGATGCATGGGGAACTGATAGAGATGGAGGGAAAACTGGGACTCAAATCAATGGAGTGGACCAGAAGGAAGAAACTAACAACCAAACAGAAAACGAGGAAGAAACAAGAATTCAAAAAAATGAGGAGAGGCTTAGGAACCTCCAGGATATCGTTAAACGTCCCAACATCCGAATTATAGGGGTCCCAGAAGGGGAAGAGGAAGAGCAACAAGTGGAAAACTTATTTCAACAAATAATCAAGGAGAACTTCCCCAATCTGGCAAAGGAAATAGACCTCCAGGAAGTCCAGGAAGCTCAGAGAGTCCCAAAGAAGTTGGACCCAAGGAGGAACACACCAAGGGACATCGTAATTCCATTAGCCAAGATTAAAATGAGGCAGAGAATTTTAGAAACAGCAAGGGATAAGGGGACAGTCATCTACAAAGGGGTTCTCATCAGACTGTCAGCTGATTTCTCAAAAGAGACTTTACAGGCAAGAAGGGGCTGGAAAGAAATATTTAAAATCTTGAAAAGCAGGGACCTACATCCCAAATTGCTGTATCCAGCAAAGCTGTCATTTAGAATGGATGGACAGATAAATCGCTTCTCAGATAAGGTCAAGTTCAAGGAGTTCATCATCACCAAGCCCTTATTATATGAAATGTTAAAGGGACTTATCTAAGAAAAAGAAGATAAAAATATGACAGTGAAAAGACAGCAAACTCACAGCTATTAAGAACCACACCTAAAACAAAAGCAAACTAAGCAAACAGCTAGAACAGGAACAGAACCACAGAAATGGAGATCATATGGAGGGTTAGCAACAGGGGCGTGGGAGGAGGAGAGAGGGGGAAAAGGTACAGAGAATGAGTAGCATAGATAGTGGGTAGAAAATAGACAGGGGGAGGGCAAGAATAGTATGGGAAATGTAGAAGCTAAAGAACTTATGACCCATGGACATGAACTAAAGGGGGGAATGTGGGTGGGAGAGGGTGTGTAGGGTGGAGGGGAATGATGGGGGAGAAATGGGACAACTGTAATAGCATAATCAATAAAATATATTTAAAAAATAAAAAAAAAAAAGAAAGTAAAAAAAAAAAAAAAAAAAAAAAACTTGACTGCTAGGTCTTTCATAGTCTTATCAGCTGCCTTATAGTTCCTCCCCACAGATCTGACACATATTTGCTCTTTGAGGCATTTTCAACAATGTAGGTCTATGGAAAAAGCCCCATCAAGATAGACCTCAACTGAATTTTTTTTTTTAATTATGATCATATAGCCCTGGCTGGTGTGGCTCAGTGGATTGAGTGCCAGCCTGCGAACCAATGGATCACCAGTTTGATTCCCAGTCGGGGCACATGCCTGGGTTGCAGGCCAGGTCGCCAGTAGCGGGGTGTACAAGGGGCAACCACGCATTGATGTTTCTCTCCCTCTCTTCCTCCCTCCTTTCCCTGCTCTCTAAAAATAAATAAAATCTTTTAAAAAAATAATGATCATAGTGATCATACCATACACAATTTTAAAATAACAATGTGTTAAGCAGTAACTCAAAAGCAAGCAAGACTAAATGATATATTATTTGAAGTGCTCAACACAAAATTCAGAGCAGTGGCTACCTTTAAAGGGAGGGTAGGGGAATGGATAAGAATATAAAGATAGACTCAGTGGTATTGGTAACATTTTAATTCTTATGTTGGATTGTAAGTTCACAGGACTTGATTGATTTTATCATGCTTCCCAATTTACATGTTTGTTTCATATACTCCTTTGACTATATTACATATTACATAATAAAATATTAATATGAAAATGACATGAATCAAGATTTAAAGGGGAAACAAAGGAATGTAAGATTTCAAAACTACAATTTCATTGAATTAATAATCTGAGTGTTTTTCCATAGTCTAGTCCTTTTTGAAAAAATTTCCTGTCATTTTTTTTAACCTGAAGGGGTTCTTTAAAAGTGTCTATGGATAATGTACTTCAGGAGGTTTGTGTATTCCCTGAAATAACAGCAAAGTGTGTGCATGTGTGTTGGAGGGGGAGAGATTAGGCAGAGTCCATTCTTTTGGCAAGAATGTCTAGAAATAAGCAATGCTTAGTAGTTAAGGGGATGGGCTTGGGCGTCAGAAAAACTTGGGTTTGAATCTTGAATTAAACATTCCTTCATGTGCAATCTTGGGCGAGTTGCTTACTTCTCTGAGATTCAGTTCCCACCTCCCAGTGTTATGCACAGATGATATATATAAAGAGTTTGGCTTTGTTCCTGATAGAGAACAAATACGCTTTGATTATTATTATTTTTATTGTAATTTTAATCAAATCCTCAATTGATCCATGACCCAAAAGATTAAGCAACACTCTCCCTGATTCTGTGAAATTGGCTCCAATTTCTCCATTGTAAATGAGCAAACCCATATGATCTCACTTCATCCACTGCAGCAAGCAAACGTAGTATTAGATTCTGGGGATAAGGAAAGAGCTCGCACTTTCAAAAGAAAAACTGGCTTATAAGAACTTTTTCTTTACATACAAGATTCGTAGATTACACACATCATCAATGTACAGCTCAGATCAAAAAGCAACATTAGCAGCAACCCAAGCAGCAACCCTCATTGTCCCCTGCTAGTCCCCACCCCACCTCTCAAGGTATCCACTGTCCTGACCTCTAATGGCATAGGAAAGGTTGGCTTTTAGACAACAAATTAAAATACAAGGTGAAAAGTACACAATGTGCCAGCAGAAAGACAGGGGATTTAGAGCCAGCCACGCTTTAGTTCAGTCCTAGCTGATCGCTGTGAAATGGACACCATACTTCCGACCAGACTGCATTGCTGTGAGGATCAGGAGAAAATAAGGGTCCAGTCCCCAGCGTGGCACCTTCCTGTGTGGGCTCAGCCTGCTACTTCTTATGACACTAGGAGACATGAATGAGGGACGGGATCCTCATTAGGATTAAATGAAATGACAGATGTGTGGGCACTTTTAAAAGGTGAAATAGGTCCTTATACAAATATTAAGTATCATGTGAAAAGACACAGCGCATCTGCTATGTGGGCTTAAAATTGTCCTATCAGTTTCAACAGTTTGGCAGTTTTGGGATTCTGAATTACAGCTATTCCAACCTGTTAACCTGGTCAGACCTTGAGGGCTCTGCGGTTAGACTGGCGCCCACACTCTGCTGTCAAGAGAAAACCCTCTTTCTGAGGAGGAGCAACTGCCAATATAAGCACGGATGGCCTGCATGAAGGTTCCTCCTCAACAGGAGCACCTGAAGAGAGGGACTTTAGAAGAGGCGATGCCATCTATTAAGCAAAGGCAGCTCCTTGGCCTGAGTCCAGTGGTGGTGTCATGCTGCAAGCTGCGTAGAAACTGTTTCCACCTTGCAATGGATGCAACATAAATCATAAAACACTTTTTCAAGTGGATGTAAAAATAAAAGCAGACATTCTATGCTTCAACTACATTTATCACACACGCGTATGTGTGTACATTTCCACCACTCCCATCCCCAGAGGAAAATGTGTAATCATGCATTAAATACAGCTACAGAGTGTGAAGAGAGAGATAACTAAAGATATGTTTAGAGCTAATATTTCTGGAGCACTTAATAAGCTCCAGAGGCTGTGCACTCTCTCATTTAATTCTCAGAGCATCTCTATGTCGTAGGTACTGTGAGCTTCATTATATTAAGAGAAAAATGATGTTTGCAGAGTCTAAATACCTTGCCTATCAGTGACACAGCTAGTAATTGGCAGAGCTGGAATATGAGCCCAAATCTGGTTGATTCCAAGTGTGAGCGCCTAGTAACTCGCGGTATTGTCCATACAGATGGGTAGTGACCGTTGCTGAAACCCTGATATTAGCACTGCTTATGAGAAGAATGTAGCCATCAAAATGGCTATAACAATCTCAATATAAGCACCCCAGAAGCAGTGCATAATCTTTTGGGAAACATTTTTGAAAGACTATGAACAACCAGGGTTATAAAGACAAGCTGGGTTATAAATTGCAGTTTATAAATAAGTATATACTTCTTACTACTATCTTTAAAGAATTGTCTTCTATACCAAAAAATAGCAGCATGTGATGGAAACAATTGGTCTGCTATGCAGAAGACCTGGGTTCTACTTCAAGCTCTCTGTCTGGCAAACAAATCTCAATTCACTTACTAGCAAAATGGGAAAATAACCTTTATTCCAGCTTTACACTTTAGAAACATACCACTTACTGAGGACCTCATACCTTTCCATTTGAAACATTAACAACCTTCATAGTCTGATCTTTTTTTTTTTTTTTTGCTGTAAAAATGTTTATTGGTTAAAAAAAAATGTCTTCGAAAAGTAATTTCCTTCCAGTATTTTTAAATAATTTGCATACTTCACTTTGTTCACCCACATAGCAGAAACATTGAAATGAGAAAACAGAAGACTATATGGCTTTTTATACGTTTAACATCACAACATATAACCAGTGCAACCAGTCTGCCATTCTGGGGCTCTGAGAAGGCAGGGGAGCTGTTCACTCAGGTTTACACTTCTAGCATCCCCCCAAATACTGAGGCAATTTGGGGTGAGTGCCTATAGCTTCTTTTTTTAAAAAAATTTACTTACGTACTTTCAGAGAGAGGAGACGGAAGAGTCAAAAGGAGAGAAACGGCACTCGGTTGCCTCTTATATGCACCCAGGCCAGGGACTGAACTCATTACTCAGGTATGTGCCCTGACCAGGAATAGAACTGGCAAACTTTCACTTTGAGGGATGAAGCCCAACCAACTGAACCACACCGGTCAGGGCCTTATGGCTTCTTGGCCATCTAATTCCTCAAGGACAGGAATTCAAGGAGGGAGCTTAAAATGTTTCAAATAATTTTCAACACTTCACTGTGATTCCCCCAAAAGGCCCAGAGGTAGAAAAATAATCTACCCTTATTTCTCTTTCTATATGGAAAGGCTTCATTTATATTTGTGAACCAGTTGGGATCCACTACCGAACCATCCACAGATCCCACCAGACGCACAGCAGGTTGAATACCCACTACCCTAGGCTAACCTCTAGCTGGCAGTGCCCTCAGGGTAGACCATGGAGATGGAATGTCCCTTTCACAGGCTCTCCCAGAGGGAGCATTTGTTATTGCCACGCTGGTCCTGCTATCTGGCCAGCCTCCACAGACTCCTACTCTCTCTCACTCAATACAAAAAGCTTTACATTCTTTTCTTGCTTTTCGTTCATCAAAGATTTCCATGCTTGCCAACTGGCTGGAACTCAAGCTTCAGTGTTTATTTTTGCACAGCCCAAACCCCTGCAAACCCCAGCTTCCTTCTGTATCCCCCACTGTGGCCCAGGAAACACAAAACCTTAAAATCCAAGGCTTACCATCCGTAAGTGAAGGAACACTTATATAAGATACCTATCAGGCTACCAGGCTGGCTTTCTTTCTTTCTTTCTTTCTTTCTTTCTTTCTTTTTTTTTTTTAGATAGCCAAGAATGCATCTAGTCCAGTGGGTGCTGAATCTGCGGCCGCCTGCTGGAAAGCTCCAGCTCATCCAACGCTGTTGCCGCTGCACCACACAGCACTGCACAATCCCGTCTGGGAATGGCTAGAGCCTGTGGGAAATGCTCTGAACATTCAAGGGAAATTTGTTTCCCTTGATGGCAAGTACCGATTTTGAAAACGGCTGAAAGATGTCTGGAGGCAAGCCTGGTCAATACACTGGGCCCCAAATAAGGGGTGGCAATAACCACTGAGCCTGTGCTGGAAAGCTCTGATGGCCAAGGGCCATCGCCAGAGAAGCATTTCAGGCATGCCTGGAGCAATGGCAGCCTCATCACCAATAATTCTTCTCTGAGGGACAACCTCAGTGAGTACCAGGCTTAGTGATTTATAGAGCCATACTGCATACATTTGCTAAGGATTCGAATGGTTTCTTGAATGGAAAATATTTTGTATGCACTTGGTAGGCAAAGTGCTTCAAGAAAAATGTTAGACACAAGCAGTTCCCATCAGTTTCTTACCCGAGTGTGTAAAGATTACATGACAAACACATAAAGACAATAGGTACACACTTCCCTTCTAACAAAACAGGAATAGAGGCTAGAATTTCCAGTGCTAAGCCAAACCTCTTCTTCTGGGCTTGTTTCTAAATTTCTATAATAAATCCAAGGAGCAGGCCAATCAGCTGTCAGAAGATGGACCCCAAAGCTACTTTCAGATTGGGAAGCCCAAGAGTTCCAGTGGAATCCTACGTCCAAGTCAGAAGATCAGTTGAAGAGCTGGAAGACTAAAATAACTGGTTCTCTGAGCTGCAGGGAGATTGGGATGATGGCACAGCCTCCTTGACCCAGGAAGCTCTGGAAAGTAGTTAACATTGTGAGTCAAAAGGCATTTGGAGTCCAGCTGAATAAATTGACGGCCAACTTTCTCCTTTAAAAGAAGAACTGTGTTCAGGACCGGCAAGGTTAAGGCCTTTAACCTTGGGCCAGCTCTTTCGGTCAGAAGCACTCTGGTCCCTTAACAACCAGGTCCTTCTAACTTACCTGCTTCACTTACCTCCCCAGGATTCCTCTATCACTGCCAGCTGTGGCTAGCTGCATTTTAATAATGTGCTTTAAGAGTGCCCTCAGGTGTCCTTTAAGAGAGAAGCTGCTGGCAGGGACCAGCTAGACTGATCTTGAGATGCTGATGTGGAGAAACCCCTGGGGCAGAGGGACTTTTGTTTCAAGAAGTCTCAGTGCTCATGGGCTCACGTAACCCCCAAATTTCAAGTCACTGAGGTTAGGCTAATTTGCGGGGAAACTGACATGTCTTGGAACAGAATGGATGCCTTGTGGATTTCTCAGACCTTAGCTTAATCCTGCAGTAGGAAAAAAAGTTCACTTAGGTGAAAGCACTGATATTCCTGGGATCTTTATAGTAAGGATTTGTTGGGAGATTATATACTCTTGGGAGACAGGAAAGGAGAAAGACTGGGTCAGGGGAAAAGCAGATGAGATGTTCATTTCACTTCATCTAGGCCATGGTGCCTTTTTTTATCTTTGCAGCTATGGTTCCAAACAGATGAATATTGCTGCTGAATTTCTCTTTAACAGTTCAAGACCGTTAAAGCACATTTGGAGAGGCAGTTTCGAACATGTTTTGATAATCCCCCTTTAGGGATGAGATTGAAAGCTGGAATTCTATAGTCCTAACCAAGGCAGGGTTTTACTGCCAGAAATCTTTGAGATTTAGTTTTGGCATCATCTTCCTAAGTCTCCTTATCCAGACAGTGCAAAGCACTGGGGTCTGACTGAAACTTGAAAAAGCTATGGAAGGAGAGGGAGACATGCCTGCAATTCAGCCTCAAAAATGAACACCTCTCCTTGTATTGGTATCAGATTACTGGAAGAGCTTGTTGGAAAGGTAGACCCCCCGGACCCTGCACCTCCAAAGTCCTGAGCAGCTGGAGGTACACAGTCACATTGTGAGGCAGGGTAGGACTGGTGGGCTCAGAGACAAAAATAATAAGGAAAGAACAAAGAAACACATGTAGAAAAAAAAGATCTAGAAAAACATGAATGAAAGTGAGCAGAAGCACTAAAAAGGAACCATAAAATAATAAACGTGGCCCATGGAGGGTGGAGCAGCAGTGGCCAGGTGTCCCAGGGCAAATGACCTCAGCGAGAAAGCAGCATGTTGGCATAAGTCTTCTAAACCTTGGCTCCCTGGGAGCCTCTGCTCTTAAAACACCAAGCTAGTCAAACAAAATTCTCAAAAATTCCAAATCAGGCCAGTCAACTGGGCCAAAATACAAGACAGACTGGCTACCAGGGAGGTGGTCAGGCACAGTCCCTGCAACGAACTCTTCCAGCAGCTCCGGGAGGTGTCTGTGTGTGTGTGTGTCTCAAGATCAGCCCAGACTGGGCCTGGCATCCCCAATCCAGGGGTGAACGCCCTGGGCAGTGATTCCAACTGGGAGGGAATGTCTTCAACCTGGTCAGTGTCGGCTCTGGCGCTTTGCGATCTCCTCCTTGATGCGCAACTTGATGGCCTCTCACATGAGTGGATCCAGAGGGGTGTGTGCTGACACCTCCTCATTCACCCTTCCTGGGTCATCGTCCTGATGCATGATAACTGATGTGACGTCTCCTCTCTCTGCCTCGTAGACTAAGCAGAAAAGCTGTGGCCAGAAGGCTCTGGCTCTGAGCCTCCATGGCTTTCGCTGGACTCTTCAGTCTGGGTTGCTCAGGTAGGTAGAGCCAAATCGGTGTCGTGGCAGGTACACTTGCATGTCGGCTTGCGGGGCCTCATCAGCAAGAGCGTGTGCAGCCTCCTCGCCTTCTCCTTGGTCACCTGCTTCACCCTCTTGCTGTAGTCGTCCTGGGTGAACTGATTCCGCCGATGTGGTGCATGAAGCCGAAGCCGTGGCTCATGTGCAGCTGCCCACCAGGCTTGCAGCAGGGACCTGGTCGGGGATTCATTGCCGCTTCCATCTGGGGCACTGGGAGCAGTCCAGCCGCCACCCCAAAGACCGTCCTCCCTCCTAGAGAGCTCTGTGCTGCCCCTCCCAATCCTTCTTTTAGAAGCAAGATATATAGAACTTCCTCACTTTAATCCTGTAAAGGGGATGTTTCTTTTATAAGTCTGTGGCAAACAGATAGATGTGTGCCTCAGATGCCCTTGACCGACTCACTGGGTGCAAGGAGTGGGGCTAGCACTTGCACCTTGTTAGCTTTGTCAGGGTTCACAGCCAAGATCTTGCTAACCTCCAGGTGGTCAAGGACCTGAAAAGGCAGTGGTAGAATGGTCTAGCCATGTCCATCCAACACGCTGCTCTTTTGATAGGCAGTCTTTGCTGCTCTGGAGCTCCCCGTTGGGCTAACAGCAACTCCGTCAGCTGCGCATCACAGAATGACAGCTTCCCCTGCCTAATTCTGCAACCTTCCTTTGCTTCTCACTGGGGTTTCTCTCCACTTAAACCATATTGCACTAACTCCATTTTAGCACCTACTTCCTAGAGAATTCCATGATAAAATCAAAGACTAGATTACTTCTAACCCAGCCTATTAATTTACTCTCTCTGTCTTTCACTTAACCTCTGCTGATGTTAACCATGCTTGGCAGGTTTTCTGTCAGGCTGGGACATTTCAGTGTAGTATCCTCAAAAACATTTTAAATCCAGTACAAAGCACATTTACTTTCTTCACATATAACACTGTAATTTTACCAGAAAATTATATAAAGATTTGTCATTGCATTTAGTAAATTTACTTTTATTATAAAAACCAAAACAAAAACCTTAAAAGCTGTGACATAGAAAAATACACGAAACCTTAATAGCACCATCTGGTGGTCCTTAACAGGAACCGTTCACTACTCAATTAGAGGAAAAGACCTTTTAAAGCCATTAACACCTTTATATTATCTTCTGTCCATCTAGTTTCATGTTTTAAAATATGCCCAAATAACAATGAAAAAAATGTAATTAAAGTTAAATCAAGTCTTTAAAGTTAGCGAGTACACACAGGTCTTGTTTTCCATTTTCAGAGCTTTGGAGCATAGCAACCTCCTCTTCCCGCATCTCTCATCACTACAGGACAGTCCACCTTGCTAGATTTTCGTGGTATGTTATCGGTATCTGACATTTTTATAAACATTTTTATCTTGTGACTGTCTGGCTCCCCAACAAGATTTTGATTATCTTCTCTTCCTTCTATGAGAAGAGCAACTTTGTCTTATTCACCCTTATAAATCCTCAGTGTAGCCTGGCCAGTGTGACTCAGTAGATTGAGTACCAGCCTGTGAACCTAAAGGTTGACAGTTCAACTGCCTGTCAGGGCACATGGCTGGGTTGCAGACATGGCAGTTGGGGGCATGCGAGAGGCAGCTGATTTGGTACTTCCCTTCTTTTCTCCTTTCCCCTCTCTGAAAATAAATAGAATCTTTAAAAATAAATAAAGTCAATGTTTAAAAAAGAAAAAATCCTCAGTGTGGCTTGGCATGTAATAGATATTCACAACTTTCTTTCATTTACAGAATGCCTTTTTTATTTTACTTTTATTGCCAACACTATTAACAGATGTCCTCAACCGCCCACCCCTTTGCCCACCTCCACCCAGACCCTGCCCTCCCTTCCCTCTGGTCATCACCACACTGTTGTCTATGGGTTATGAGTGTAAGTTCTTTGGCTAATCCCTTCATCTTTTCACCCAGCCCTTCTCTCCCTCCTCCCTTCTGATAGCTATCAGTCTGTTCCATGTGTCCATGCCTGTTTCTGTTTTGTTCATCCGTCTATTGTTTATTATATTCCACATATAACTGAGATCGTATGGTAGTTATCTCTAACTGGCTTATTTCACTTAGCATAATAATCTCCAGGTCCATCCATGTTGTCACAAAAGGTTTCCCTTTTTATGGCCATATAGTATTCCATTGTGTAAGTGTATCACAGCTTTTTTATCCACCCATTTTCTGATGGGCATTTGGGCTGCTTCTACACCTTGGGTATTATAAATAATGCTGCTATGAATAAAGGGGTGGATTTATTTTTATATCAGCCTTGGAATTAGAAAAGAAAATTTTACCTTATAACTTTCCTGTAAACTTGAACATTTTAGGAAAAGAATTAATTGAGCCTTTAGAGAACTGAAGTTCATGGCCAGCCAGGGAGAACTGAAAGGCCTGGCTAGCAAAAATGAGGGGAAGGTTACAATAGCCTAGAGATGTTTTCAGATGTGCTCCAAATTGCGCTGATTACTGAAAATGAATGAAGGGAACTTTCATTTAAGACATCACATTTCCACCAACTCTGATGCCGGCGCTTGAGTATTTATGGGGAAGTGAAGTTGTTTCCTCACAGGGCATCCTGCCTGCTGTATTTGGAGACCGTAAGACACTGACAATACTGAAAATCAAAAGATGGGACTGAATAATTATAGACCAAAAGGTTAATATCATCAATTAAAAAACAGAAACAGGAGGTGTTAATTACAAAATTATTTATTTCTGCTCCTTTCATACACCTTATTGCTCAGGAAACAGTCTTACATACACTCTGAAATAACATCCTGCCATCCACTCCGTTCAAGGGCAAAGCACCACAGGTGAAGCTGATCAGCTGCCCAGAGTTCTCAGCTTATGGGATCTTGCTTCCTGATTTTACACTGATTTCTGAAAGTCAGAAATGTCATCTCCAAAAAATGTTAAGGAGGTTGTAAAAAATAATCACTCTATTCAATATTGTACTTTTGGAAATGGAGTATATTTTCAAGAAACTAAAAACTGAGGAAAAAATGCCACTTAACATCATTGGTATGTCAGTTTAGGTCAGCAGGAAAAAGTGTGATAAGTGTCTCTCAGATACCAAGACGATACTCTAGTCCAAGCTTTAGTATGCTTCCCAGGTTTTCTACTAGATGCTTCTTTTCTACCGCTTTTCATCCTTTTCCATGTATCATATCAGAGGATTGGTTCAGCCTTTAAAACTTCAGTAACAGGAACAAATCCAGTATCCACAGATTTCTTTTCAAAAGGGACTCTAACCCATCAGATAGCCCCTACAGAAAGAAAATTTACAAACACAAAAAGGGAAAATGAAGCAACATTTCAAAATACCCAAACAAATTTTATGATGAATCAAATAACAATCTGAAAATGTAATTGTGTGATTCGTTTTTATGGTTCTTAGCTCATACCTTCCCCCCACCCCCAAATATTTTACTGGGCCTCAGTTCCATCACTCTTCCTCCTCAAAGGATAAAGTTACAAACCAATATGCTAAATACAAAATGGGGGGGGGGCAGCTAAATTTTAAAAATGTTATGTAAAAATTAAAGAGTCAGAATCAATTTCCTTTGGAGTCTCACAACTTTAACAAAAATCATAAACCTTTTAATGGAAAGAAGTTGATTTTGATTTTCTAAAAATCCTAATAATACCAAAGAAGGTGGGAGGATCAGGAGCTCCTCACACCTGCGAAGTGAGCCCCTGAACATCTATTTTTTCAGGAAATGTCCAGACAGCAGAGATGCCTTGGCTGCAGCTGTTGAGCAGGCCAGACTTCATGTGGATCAAACAGGCGATCCTTTTACTAGATGTACAACTTAGGCCCTGGAATCCCTTTTAAATTGAAGCATTAAGTTTGGTTTTATAAACTTCCGAACTTTGACCTTTGCAATAAATCCCTGCAATCTATTAGTAGGGATCTGCAAGATCAGGGAAAAGAAAAAAGAAAAAAAGAAAGACTATATAAAGCTATTCACGTAAGAAAGAGTGTAATACACCCTGTCCCCAGTGCTGCCCACGGAGCATCTCCCCCTCGGACCCTGCCTGTAACACTGAGTGGGTAAGCCTGGGCAGACCTGACTGTTTCCCTAACTGTAAAGTGGAGTTATCTATCGCAAAGGGTTTTAAGGATTATATAAGAAAATCTAAGTCTGCAGTAAATGCTACTCATGGTAATTAAGCTCCTGAAAATGTTAGCTGCTATTGTTAGTTCAGAGTCAAGTTTCTTCATCTGTAATGTAAGGGATCAAAATTCTTCATAGGGCTGAGATCTACTACGGTGCCCGGTGCGGAGCAGACATGCAAAAATGTTATGTTCCCCTCTTCCAGCTTCTGGACTCACTTGATCTACAGGGCTTATCATCTCCCTAAAGTTCCGTCTCACTTTTTCTTGTGCTGTGTCAGCCTGGCTGATCCAAACTATGAGTACAAAGAGAATATCTAACTCACACAACCACCTTTGCAACAACTCTGATACAACCCAGTACTTCTCACCCAAGGAAAAAAAAAACTGAATAAAAAATAAAAAGGCTCTTAGGATATATATTGACCTTGAAGACTCCACATAAATTTGCTACTGGAATGCCTGATACTTCACAGAAAGCATACTTTAAGACCTAAACTCTGTAAGGAAAAAAAAGTTCAAAAAGATTGTAAGGACGTATCCACTCATATCTGCACCCATGGAAGTTAGCTTACACTTTACAACCCTGAAGGGCTGAGGATTCTTTAGGGGCAGTCGCCTGTCACCTGCATATACTGATAAGTGAGCATGCACCTTTGGACATCAGTCTCTTGACAGAGTTGTATGTCGCAGTATTCTTCCTCCTAACTAACGTGTGAACTATGCTTACGTACTATAAATTCATGGATTATCGTCAACCTAAATTTACATGGAACAGACTACTTAAATGGATAAATCCTAGTTCAAAGCTGCCAAACACAGATAGTCCTATCTTAGGAAAAACTGAGGGAGCATTAAGAAATATAATGCTATAAAGATACCATGCTGGAAGAAAAAAAAGAACAAATAAACTAATTGTACTTCTTGGTAGGGAATAAAAATAAACTTGTTGAAACACATTTAGTCCCTTCTCATGGGCCAGAAAATGTCATGCTCTTCAATTATTATATTCAGGCTTGTAAGAATTTTATACAAGTAAAATTATTGGCAAAATCAAGTACTTAGGTAATATAAGCATTATAGATAAATAAAAGTAAATCAAGAACACAAAAAACAACTACACATAGAAGCCAGAATGAGCTCCTATTTAATTTTTATTTTAAGACACTCATTCTCTCAAAGTGCCTTATGTATATAAGGCAGGTAATATGTTAGGTTGGCACTAACACAAAACCTTCTCAAAAAACTATGACATGTATTCTTGCATTTAACCCTTGCAACAATCCTAAAAAGGTGGGTGAAACAAATATTGTTCTCATTTTGCAGTTGAAGAATGTGAGACCATGGGGCAGTCATGTGGTTTGCTCAAACTCACATCGCGAGAAAAGAACAGAACGAGCATTAAAACAGAAGCATCCCACTCCTGGACCACTATCTTCTCCAACGATCCTAAAACAAAAATCTCACTTTTTTCATTTAGAAACAGAAATTGCTTATTTATTTATTTTTAAAATGGTGGCCATAATTCAATTTGAAACATAGAACTTTTAGAATTGTTTATCTTTACAATAAAAACACAAATAATTAATATTAATATTATGCTTGAGAGCATATAAAACACCCTCTCACTTAATCCTGACAGTAACTCTGAGTCTCATAATTAACTGCACTTAACAAGTTTAGAATCTGAGCCCACACAACTGATCCAAAGTCTCTGAGCAAAGACACAGGAAGCCCCGATTTGGCCCCCTAATTCCTCACTTCTCCTACTACACTCTGTCCTTAGTAGCTCCACACTGTTTTGTTAGGGTTCCTTTTCTCCTTTGCTAACAATGAACCCCGGACACAAGATTTCACTCACTGAAACATGCCAGCTCATTCAGATGCCAGACTCTCTACAATGTTAACTTTCTGAATAAAACTCCAAACCTGGGAACAAATGAAAAAGACTCAAGCACCGTACAGGACAGGAAAAGCCAGCCCTCAAGCTCTGCTTCCTCCAGGGCTGCTTTAAGGAAGCAGTCAGACAGCTAAGATGTCTATTTCCTCAAATCACAGAATAACCAACAAACTGAAAGAAGCAAGGAAAGGGTGAGCTTACAATGGTAACAATTGAGAAGTGACAGGAACAACTAAGTGTGAACAACTGAGGAAATAAACTAAAAAACTGAAAAGTACTCCTATGTCTAACATAAGTGTGAATGTAAAATGACCCTGAGTCAAGAAGGCAAAATTATGCTTAATGTTCACAGTGCCCAGCAAATAACAGTTATCAAATAATATTTGCTGAATACAAATTTGAGTGTTAAGGAGGCAATAAAACACTTAAAAAAAAAAACAACACTTTTGAAAGAGGTATGTCAAAAATGAGTAAGAGAACGTTTTAGTACATGTAGGATTAAATTTCACTTATATGGGAGAATCACATATATGCATCATCCTATTCCCTAAAATTATGTTAATTTAAGTAAAATACTATTATATTCTTATTCTTATTTTTCACTCCCTTCCCCTTTACGAAAACTTCTTTTCTGAACTGATCCCATTATCTTAGGATTTACTCAGGGGCTCCCTAGCTTTTCTCATCAGACTTAATAAACACTTGTTCAAATTACTAAAATGGCAATTTTTGCCAGAGTAAAGCAGACCTTTTGTCTTCAATTACGTAATTGTACCTACTTCGTCTATTTTACACAGCTTTACAACACACTTGCCTGGAGGAACTCTCTCCCAACCACTTGACCTAACTTTAGGCCATTACACTATGACATGGCAGGACATCTTTTATTTTTTTAATTTTAAGATTCTCCTATTAGCTCAAAAATACCCCAACACTGGAGGCTAAAGAGTATCTAACGACTGTTCTTTATTTTTTGGAAAAACCAATTACAAATTCATACCAAAGTCCTCTACACAGCGTAAAAACATTATTTCTTTGAGCCTGTATACATTTAAAAGATACCTCACACACAGCTTTACATACATTATCTTATGAATTATATTAGAAAACTTTTATTTTCAAAATGAAAATTGGTTGTTAACTTTGTGTTAGTACAATAAAAATAACAGGCACTAAAAGTGGATTTTTCATTTTAAATGTATTGTCATGTATACAAATGGTCAAAAACAGTTCTATTTTATCAACATCCACATTTCTTCAAAAGACAAGGCATCAGAGCCATGATTTCATTTATAAAATTTTGTCAGTAGGGGAGACACCAGGTCCTTAGAAAGCATAAATCAGGAACTATAAAATTAGTAATACCATTCCACCGCTCTTGTTTTCTCCTTTTTAAAGGTAACCCGTGCTAAAAATGCTAAGCTCTTGTTCAACGGCCCAGCACTGGAGGTCGTCATGATGGACCCCCTCACGCAGCCATTCCGTCTCAGGTGCTAGCAACCTGTCTAATCTGAAAAAACCCATGGTTACTGCTATTTTTAAATGTCTTTTTGTTGTTGTTACTGTTCCACTTACTATGTATCAAGCTGCTTATATATGTTGGAAGCAAGATAACACGTGTGTAAGAAGAAAGACACATCCCCTCCTTGCTGGTGGTACAAATCACGACCTATTGTGTGCAATACGCAAGCTCATAAACCTGGTCCACTACGGTGTGTAGGGCCTGCACATATGCCATAAAATGCAACACCCTTCTTCCCTCTGTTTTCTCAAACTGTGTCCATTGTTTCTCCCCACTCCACACCTAAGGTATCAGACATTGGGAGCTGTAGATAAGGAAGCATATCAAAGAGGCCATCATAAATTCTTCCCTCCTAAAAACTTAAATACTAGAGTTACCACTATGACAAGTTACAGAAACAAGCAATTTTCTGCCTAGATCGTTGTTCTACTTTGGTTACACCTCAACATAACTCACACCTGAAACCCAGAGAGTATACCCATTAGGAAATGGGTATACCCTGCTGTTGGCTTAAGTCAAGTCTTGGATAATGGCCTACAGAATGGGGACAAGGAGACAAATGTTTATATAAATAACTGCAAAAGTAAGATGGAGGCATCCAGAGAATTAAACGCTTATCAAAGCATTTTAGTAAGCAGTGACTAGCTCTATTATTCTAAAAGTCAAATACCTGAGCTAAAAGAAAAACACACTCACATCCTAAGGAGAGGACTTAAAACTACAAGGAAGCGCAGGAAGCACAGGTGTTGCAGAATGAGAACAAGTCTGGTTCTATGGGCAAAACCAGCCCACTTCTGTTCCACTGTGTCTCCAAAGGTTCCTTCTGTTTTGCTCGTTAATTTTTAACAGCCTCCTCATTCTCTATGGGAGCCTCCTTTTTTCCTTCTTTGCTATGGAAACTTTAGCCTCTTCCACATACTCTTCCAATACATCTTTTCCAGCAGGGCAGAAAAAAGAAAAGAAAAAAGAACAGGAAGCTAGAGCACCTTAGCCCTTATACAATTTAGCCAGTGGCCAAAATTGTTTCCGCTGGACAAAAACAAGAGCCACTGGCACGAGTCTGAAGGAGCGCTGCACGGCCACGTCGATATTCAACTGACAGAGAACACTGTGCTCTCTTTCCCACCCTACAGGGCTAACGTGGGAACATGACTGCAGGGTAAGTACTGGGTTGGCCAAAAAGTGCATTACGTTTTTTCCATACCATGGCACTAGTAAGTAGCGCTTAGTTGTCTTTAACTTCATTTGAAACAATTTTTAGATTGTATTGTGACAGCTCTCGTATCAGAAT
Source organism: Glossophaga mutica (assembly GCA_039655065.1). Classification (NCBI taxonomy): domain Eukaryota; kingdom Metazoa; phylum Chordata; class Mammalia; order Chiroptera; family Phyllostomidae; genus Glossophaga; species Glossophaga mutica. Next base: position 145,946,010 of record CM077303.1, on the reverse strand, counting down.
GCATTAAAATAATCTTATCAAAATTGATGAATTTTTGTGCGGCCATTTTAATATTGAAGATGGAAGAAAATATGCAACATTTTCAATGTATTATGCTTTATTATTTCAAGAAAGGTAAAAATGCCACTGAAATGCAAAAAAAAAGATTTGTGCAACGTATGGAGAAGGTGCTATGACTGATAGAACATTTCAAAAGTGGTTTGCAAAGTTTCTTGGTACTGTTGCTATTTTGGCCAAATAACCCTTTGCTGTGGGGCTGTCTTATACATTGGAAGATGTTTCGCAGCACCTCTGGCCTTCACCCACTAGAAGCCAATAGTGGGAGATAGCTGGTATACTGAAAATATCCAATAAAGTTATTGGTGAAAATGAAAAACCTGTCTTTTACAGAAGAAACGTAATGGACTTTTTGGCCAAGCCAATACTTCTGCTTTTCTAGGGGGAAGTCTGCCCATTTCCCCCCTGATGTGTTATAGACAATGGACAGGTTAAGCCACAGAACAAGTAAACTCATGAAATTAAACACATTCCTATATTCCCTTTTATTGTCTCTTATAATGAGGGGATGTCAGTTTTAAGAAATCATTCTAGTTGTCACTTGATATTTAACATATCCACTAAAAAATGAATTTACCAGCAGCTAATTTTTGTGTTGTATGCTTGCTCCAAGTACCTATAGTTACTTACTAATGCACCCATAGGTGAAGTGAGAATTTAGGGAAAGGTGATCAGATTTAGCCACATCTCAAATTAGAGCTCTCAGCTGGAATTATAAAAGTTGTCATAAAATGAATTTATCTTTGTTCTAAAGATATTCTAAGTTTTCTGAATTAAAATTATATATATTCCTTTTCCTATCTTTTTAGGGAGGCAACAACTCTCCTTTCTCACTCAAGACTTACTGGGTTTTCTTCATACTAATATCAAGGAACAGCAGCAATTAATGTCTTAAAAATATTCCCTACTATTACCATTACTGCCACAATCCCATATGCTACAGACTAACCAAAAAACACTTTAGAGAAACAGTGGTCAGTGATGCTACAGCAAAATAACTAAATTTTCTCATGAACATGCATGAAGATAACAATCAGGAAGACCTATTGGTCTAATTTTTTTTTTTTTTAATCATTAAGCATGTCCTCCGATGAGGACATGCTTAATTCATTTTTTTTAAAAGATTTTATTTATTTATTTTTAGAGAGGGGGGAAGGGAGGGAGAAAGAGAGACAGAAACATCAATGTGTGGTTGCCTCTCACATGGCCCCCACTGGGGTCCTGGCCCGCAACTCAGGCATGTGCCCTGACTGGGAATTGAACTGGCGACCGTTTGTTTGCAGCCCGCGCTCAATCCACTGAGCTACACCAGCCAGGGCTATTGGTCTAATTTTTAACTATAACCTTGAACAAGTAACCAATTTTTTTTAGTTCTATAAATTTTCATCTATTTAAGTGAGTTCAATTAAATCTTCTAAAATTTTATGTAATCCAGGTAATTATTTTACCAATTTTCCAAAGAAGTTAAGTTGCTGATTACACAAAGTACTTAGTAACTTACGGCAGTTTCATTCTCATGAATACTCTAGCCATGAAAAAACTCAATAGGACACAGACGAATCCAATGAATAGAAGAAGAAATCTATTGAGTTTTGGAATGTTTGGAGCATTGGATCGGTCTAGGATTATGAAACCTAAACCTCCCATTGTAAACAGGAAGCTGGATGCAAGTCCTTCCATAATATATTGTCCATTTACTCTGAAAAAGAAAGACCACAGCAAAATAAAAACTTTTTCCTTAGGTTGAAATTCCCACTTCTGCTAAAACATTTTTGTCTTAATTTCTTACTCTTACCCTTACAACTATTTTACTACATTTCTGGATATTTGTTTCAACAAATATTTATTGAGAGCCTATTATGTATCAAGTACTATCCTAGGTTCTGGGGCTATAACAATGAACAAAACAGACAAGCTTTGTCTTCATGGAGCAAATGTCCAAATAAGTTTTAAAACCTCAACTAACACAACTATCTGTGAAAATCAATACTCATATTTTAACCATTAGCTTAAAAAGCCAACTACTGTATGAATATAAATCCTTTACACAGAACTTGAACTTTTAAAACTTATGCTATTTAAATGTCTATCAATTTCAAGTTCATTTTGAACTGGTTAGAAATGTTTTTGTCAAATTTTATAATAATTAATAAACCTCTAAGTTCAAAGGCAAAACTTTAATAGCAGATGATCTTGACTTAGACTCCATGAACACTGCTCCCCCCACCCCGAGGATTCCCAGTGATCTGTAAACCCCTATAATTATGTGCAAATTTTTGTATATTATTGTATCTGGTTTTTAGAGTCTGTGGGCCCCCAAAAACAATGGTCTCTGTTAAATGGATGATTTATATATGGGCATATGCAAGGAAAGTGCACATTTTTGTTAACTAATTGCTTTAATTAAAAACTCAATACATGCACCACCTTCAAAATTCCACACGAACCATGACACTGAAAGGTTTCCCTACCACAGAGATCACGTGCCATCTAGGTCCCTCCCCAGAGAGTCACAATAATTGTTTCAGGAATATCCTATACATAGAATACCACTAATTTAAGGCATAAATACAAATATATAGCTACGTTTACATAGGCAGGTATCAAGTGGATTGTAAAAAACAACACAGTACGTGTTACTCAAGTGACCCAAACCAACTGAAACAGTGTTTCATTACTGAAATTGAACTCCCAAATCTCAAAAATTATGTTTTTTATTTAATAATATATATTTCTTAAATAGCCAGATAGTACAGTGCAGGCTGTATGGTTTGTGCCATACTTACCACTTTAGCTTGAAAGCATCCACAGATGGTATATAAACACATGGGCATGCCTAGTTCCAATAAAGCTTTACTTAAAATTGGTTTGCTGATTCCCAGAATAGTGTACAAACATATTTTAAACTGATACCCTACTTTAAATAAATGATCATATCATTGTGAAATGTTATTTCCTAATAGATGAATAGATAATACACTTCTCTTATTCCTGCCCACTTCATGCCATTTCTGAATTTAGCATTTTAAAACAGCTATTGTCTAAATACGAATGGACTCTATAGGTTTTGCTGTATTTTTAAATAAGCATTCATGGTCCAACAACCTTCTTTCCCACCGCCAAATCATTCATAAAGGTATCTTTTACCTGTAGGCCAAGAAAGCTACTGGTCTCTGATGGCCATGTTCATCGGTCATAGAGCCAACACTTGGAGGTTCAACAATAACATCATAAATTATTCCTATATGGAAAACAACAGTGAGATTAGATTGAGTTCCTAATTTTTAAAACAGGATTAGTTCTGTCTCTAAAGATTTGTTTATATTTAAATAGCACTGCTTAGATATATTATTATAATCAAATGAGACCCAGCTAATCTAAACATCAGTTAAAACCATTCAGAAATTCAACTCAATACTTTAGAATGACTGGTAAAACAATATTGTCTCATAAAAGAAATTCATTTAGTGACTGTTTCTAATACTCAAAAATGACTCCACAATAAAGGAGATTTAACATTAAAGATTATATTTTAGTTCAAAAAAATGTTCCAGAGAAGCTTGGATTTGTTTCTATAAATTGAGAGCTACTAATTATCTTGCTGAAATGTAAAACAAGGAATCATTTTTAAATCACACCATTAGCACTAGAGATTCATGTTCATTAATATTAATGTCTATCAAATTTTAAGTTTTCCAAATCTCTCATTGTCAACATGATTTTCTCCATTGTTCTCCAACATCCTCACTTTCAGCGTTTCTGAGGAATGGACTGTGTCTCTCTCCCCGCGGACTCAAAACAATCATACTGGAATTCCTTAATCCTCCCTCTCCCATCTACTAACTGGCACTGCATCTATCCTCACCTCTCTCCCTCCACACCACAATCAAGGAAGAATGCCTTCCCCTATGAAGGTGGAATGCCTTCTCCAGTTATCATGGCTCCATCCCCTCTAGCCTTCTTACAGACTTTGTTCCTTTGGATAGCTCTTCTCTCTCCTGTATTTTCAACATGTCTTTCCCTACATCACCCTTCCCTGAACTTCAAATCATCCTAGCTAACATACCATTTTTATGCTTCCTTTTTGAGAGTCAGGCTTCCTTCTGGAAAAAAAAAAAAAATCTGGCAAATTTGCTGTCTACCGGTCTTATTTACCCTTCATTCTTCAACTCACTCCAATCTGGCTTCTGCCACCACTGATATTACTCTTGCTAAGGTCATTTATGACCTCGAAGTTGCTTAATTCAATGGCCATTTTTCAGTTCTTATCTTAGGTTTTCCAGTAGTACTCGATCCAACTTTCTAAATCCATTTTCTTGTGAGGATATATGTCTTCTCATGGCTTTTGTAACACTCTTATCCATGACTTCCTGCTACCTCTCTAGCCATTTCTTGCTACTTCTCTAGCCAAGCCTCCTCTTCCATAGAACCAGTCAGAAAAGTACCTTAGGGCTTGATCCACCATCCACTTTTCCTACATTCTCTCCCAAATTGAACTCATCCCCCTCTGCAGTTTTCAATTCAACGTGCTAATGACTCCCAATGTGCCAACACTTATCAAATAATGTTAGCACCATTTGAATTAGATGTTAAGTTCCCCCAAGAACAGGGGCTTTGACTATATTCTTCAAGATCTCACTTATGGGAAGAGTTCAGAAAACATTTGTTGTTAACCAACTTCAACACAGACCACTTCTCTCAAGGCTAGACTCATACCTGTAAATTCACATTTATAATTAATTAGAATTGGTTAAGTCTAATTATTGTATATCCCAAAGTGGCCTCTGGTTCACCGTTCTCCACCAACAAAGACTTCATTTCTTCAATCTCAGAAAATGACACTTTCATTTACTCAGATGCTCAAACCAGACACCAATAAGATTCATTCACACTTCATTCTCCCCCTACATCTAATCAATCCATCAAGACCTACTGAATCTACTTCCAAAATATCTTCCACTATCTTTTTCTTCATCTCCACTGCCACCCACCTAGTCTGGTCTAAGTCAACTATAAAACCCACCTAATTGGTCTCTCGGTCCCATACCTGTTCATACCTCTCCCTCTGCTTTTCCCCCAATCCATTGGATTTTGACTCCCATGCCATTTCCTCAGGAACCACACTCCAATGACATTCCCAACTCCCATTATTTTCTCATAACTTGTCATTCTTTTCCTTCAATGCATTTGTGGCATCTTTGCAATGAAAATAGTAACATAACAGAAAAAATGTATGTGATATTTAACATGTCTCAACCATGACATTATAAGCTTCAGCAGGGCAGGGTCGCTTCACAGCTATACCTACTGCCTGAAACTTAACAGAAACTTGATACATTATTTGCTGAACATTTCTCTGCAGTAAATAGTTTGTTTATAAAGGTACACTCAGTTTTTCGAAGAGACACCTTACCAGCAGCAAAACCGATTTCTTGTATGAGACACCTTTATGGCCGTGGCCACTATAAAGGTGTCCTTTTCATTTTCCCCAGGGGTTGGTGCAGAAAATCTCTCCCACTACAATCAACATGGAAAAGATAGCCAGAATAAAAACTGTGAAGCATCTAGCAAAGGGAGGTAAGGATTACAGAAAAGAGACTAGCAGATAAAAGCCCATGAAGACTCTCTTATTAAAAAAAAAAAATTAAAGACATGCATTTCAAATTTCATTTATTCACTACAGTACCATCGGAGAGCTGAGGAAGTGTTAATGCTAATGCAATGCTATGATAGTATCTTATCAACATAAGAAAAATTAATGTAACTTATTTAAACAAACATAAGTAAACTGTCACTGTTCTGTGGGGGAGGGTATGTAATTGAAAGATACATTCCAGAACTAAGCTTTCACAGTTTCACATTCTTCCCTCTTGTATAAATAACTATTCTCACAAATCATCTATGAAAATGAAGATGTCTCATTACTGCCTTAAAAGGAAAACTTTTACTGTTCCTAACCTGCAGAACTGATTTTAATAACTTCCAAATAAAGTATCCCACTTTCCAAAATCTAACAGTAGCACAGTCGAGTAAATGTGGCTTGAAAGGGTGGTGGCTCTGAAAGGACTAGCTGGATTGCCAGCTCACCACTATAAAAAGCAACGCCCCTTTTGCAACTTTCTATATTTGAAAGAATATGACAAAACAATTCATAAGTTTTTAATAGTAATGCTATTTTCCTTATTCTTTAAACTCTCAACTTCTGCTCTCTGAAACACAATACTACCTGCAAATCTATCTCCAATCTCAAATATTTATAGAAAACCACGGTTTTAGAAAATTCCATTCATATTCACTGTTGACCTCTACAAAAAGCAGCACCGAACCCTTAGGTCTGAGCTAAAAAACTTAAGAGTTCTCAAGTCTCTTCCAAGGTTCCAGAGACCGATGACAAAGAAAAAGTAAAAGTCCCACACTCTCTTGACCAACCATGGAAGTAAAATGGGCCAGACTAGCCTTCCCAGTCTAGACTTTGTCAACCATGGCAATCAATAAAGAGCAACAATCCGGCCTTGAAAAATATATTCGATTTGGATCTTCAGGCTAAGAGGCTAGAAGAAGAAAAGCAATGGTAGTGAGAACACGAGTGCTGCCAAGAAAAGGACCGGGCGTCCGGGCAAATAAACTTTCGGGATGTTAATACTTGGCACTCCAAAATTTCCCTCCACCCTCTGAAAAGATCAAGAGCAGAGCGATGCTTGCCCCGGGGCTGAGAGTCAGAGGAAGAGGAGCCTCTGGGGCGAGTGAGTTCCCCACGGCTCGGCACCTCTCGAACCCCGCCAGCCCGAGTTACCTCCGGTGATGAGAAAGTAAGACACCACCACCAGAGCGTACACCGTCATAGCCGAGGGCATATGCACCCAGGGCGGCTTCTTCAGCTTCAGGTTGGGGCATTCCAACACTAAGAATGGGACTCGGTACAAAGTCTCCATGTTGGTGGTGGCAAGGACAGCTGCGGGTCTCAAACCCCAAGCTCCACCCGGAAACAGACCAGTCCTTCCTTTCTTTTGCGCGTGCACGGAGCAAGGACCGGCAGGTCGACAACACTCAGAGGCAGTTTATGTGTTCATAGAAGAAAATAGGAAACTATTAAAAAACAAAAAATACAGCATTAACGCTATATGTTACCAAAATTTTTATACATAAATTTGAATAAGCAGCTCAGTTTTTGGAATAAATTAACGCGTTATTTGTGTACCTTCAAGGACCTGCACGGTTTCTGACGTGGCCGAGCCAGAAGTGCTGAGGAAACCCAATCCTTCTGAGCCCGCCCACTTGTTGGCGCTAAGAATTTGGAAGCTGATTGGACCAGGACGCTCGAGGTTCCCCAAACTGGAGGATGAATGGGGACGCTTGGAAAGCTCTTTCTTTTTTAATAGCATTTTTTTTCAGGAGCTTGAGAAAGTACTAGATTGCTGAGCTTTTACTTCCCGATGCGCTAGTGGTGCTTGTAATAATACAAATTGTTATTAATAATTGCTAAAATAATATAGTATCAAAAGTTTAAAAATATCCAGTACAGCTCTATCACAAATGTCAAGAGGACATTTCCACAAGACGGGTAAAGTCAATACCTTGACTTAACTAAAATACTATTTTAAATAGCCCTCGTAGTCTCCTCTACTTTGTTCCTCTCTCAGCCATCCCTAGCTCGTAAATGCTAATCTTTCGGGCAGAAAATCTTGAAATCAGCTAGTTGCTCTCTTTATTAAACCTTCACACCCCAAATATCAGCAGGTGTTTTTGTCTTTACTACCAAAAGTATCTGTAATTCATCCACTTTTCTTCATTCCATTGCTATCACCCTAGTGGCAGCCACAGCATGTGTCACCTGGGCTACATTCACAATCCATGTGATGAAAATATATGGTGAAATATATGATCTCTGGGGATAGACCAAACGCCAAAAAAAAAATGATTTTTGTTTTTTAATACACTCTCTTAAATCCTGCAAATATCAATTTCCTTTTGGAGTAAGAATTAAAAGTGACTGATTATATAAATCCAGAACACACTGATAAATGGATTTTTGTTTTTGTTGGTTTGTTACTGAACTCCTGGTTTTTCACAGGATAACATGAATTTATTCTTCACATTTAGTTAATGACTCAATTATTGAGAAATTGTTTAAATATCATAATAGTGAAGATATTTATAAAACATTTCAATATCCAATTCTAAATACAGATAAAGCTTGCTGATCCTATGGTTCAATAGTGAGATCTCCCCAGAGTCTTACTCAGCTTTGTATTACGGAAGGTACACTGATCTTAGGTTATGAAGGGGTCACTAATAACACCAATAATGAACTATGTCTACACCAGAATCTGCATTTGTCCTTAGGAAATTTCTCTGGGGACTGTAAAGCATAGTGTTTCTGAAATTCTCCTAATTTTATGAATAAGGAAGACTGTGGAACGATTAAAAATGTTGCCTTGAAAAAAAATGTGTAAAAACAGAAATGAAAAGTTTTAAAGCTTGCTTTATAACTTCAGGAAGAAAATTAACATTAATTAATTAACTACTGCTTGGCAGATACTATGTTAAATGATTCACATTGGTCCTTATTTAGTCTTCATGACAATTAGGTAAAAACTATTATCACCACTTCACATATGATGAAACCAAAGTTTGGGAAATAAGCTCAAAAAGTATAGTACAGTTTGTAATTAGATGACACCAAAAGGCAATTGCCCTAAACATAAGACAGATTTAAGGTGTTTAAGATGTTATCCTTCTTCCTATATAATCTATGACCAAATAATTCTATATACATGGTGGAAAACACAGTTTTACATATATAATTTTTAATGAAAAATAAAAATGCCAAGTCAAAACAAATCACATTTATCTATATGTTGAATTATTACTGTCACTTTTGCACTCTATTTCAAAAAGTAAGTTGTTCCATGAACCAATTCATTATTGTTTTTAACACCTTAACTTTGAAATATACTTCAATTGAGTTTGTAATATTCTACAAGCCAGGTATAAAAGAAAACTTTCTTGAGTAAAATATACACATCTGCCACCCTCCATGTCCTAACCAACAATATTCCTATAGAAAATGTTTTGTTTAAACAACACAAACTCTAACTGAAAACCAAAGAAACCATGGACACTAGATTCTAATCTTTCAGTCACTGGCTATTTTATAAAGATGAAGAACAATTGTTGGTAGAAACAAAATTTTAGAACATTATACACAGTAGAGCCTGTCATTTTAAGCCAAAAATAAATTTTTAAAATGACTAATTCACACTGTATACAAGCAAATCTATACCTAAGGAAGAAAGGAAGCTAAAACTGATATTTACCAAAATTTGCATGTGTAATGTACAAAATCTTAATAAAAAGCCTTGAAATCAGGAATGATTCTGCCAGTCAAAAGAGAAGGAAAACCCCACAAATAAGTTTTAAACTAAATTCTAAGCAGGCTGGAGCTCCCAAAACTATTAATATTGCTGACTTCAGTTTATTTAATATGTATTAGGGAAAAATTAATAGCTTTGTTTTTTGTAAGATAATAACACACAGTTTTAACCAAGGTTTATTCAGAAAACATTGTGCAGTGTAGTTGAAAGTCTCCTGGACAATGCTCTCTCCTCCTGGAGTCTGTATAGGCAGCGTACGCCTGCTTCCCCAGCTCAGAAACCGTTCATCGCATGGCAGCTCTGTGCCAGGCACTCCGTCACACTCTCTTATGTCTCATGACTACCACAGAAAGCCTTCATAATACAGTATCAAATTGTGAGTTTTGTTGTTGTCACTATTTTAAATTTTGAAAATCAAAATTTCCAAGTACAACATAGGTACATGACCAATGTAAATTAGTTAACTAATTAATTTAAACACCAGAGACACATATGGAATAAGTCTCCTCTCATCACCACTCATTTTAGTTCTCCTTCCAGAGGTAGTGAGAACCCTGGAATTATTTCTGGAATGCACAGTTGGAATAAACGTGCTTAGAAATGTAAGACTCTCCACATTGGTTTCCTGACATGTTGGGGGACTCTGCCTGCAGAGACCTCCGTCCACCAAGGGAGAATAAGTCTACCAAGACATGATCTGCTTGGGGAGGAGAGGTGGCCAATCTCTCAAAGGAGAAGGGCCAAGAGCCCCTTCCTCAATGGCTTTTATTAGGTTCATTTTACACAGGAATACAGGTAAAGCTCATCCATCATTGTCAGGTGGCAAGGGTCAAACAATAGATAACATTTCAAAGAATTCTGAGAGCTTAATCTGAGACAGGGTCTGCCAGCTAAGGGGTTACAAAACTTTCGGAGCCAAACTCATTTCCTGCTCAGACCCTTATCATTTAAATGAGAGCACTCTTAGCAAAGCAGGTTTCACAGGACTTGATGAATTCTTTCTTATGCCCTATCACCCAGGGAGCCCACCCTAGCCAGCACAGAGCTGCACCACCCTCCATCATAGTTTCAGACTTAAGTGGATCAGAGCCAGGAAGCAAGTTTATAGAAGATATCTCCCATATGGAAATGGGGATTTGGGCTATGTCAGAATAGCCGAGGGGCGAGGGTCCATCACCCCCTTTTGCTGTGGCCCCCAAGTCCTTCCTTGAGGGCCTTCCACATGATCGTGCCTGTCTTAGTCGACTCATCCCTTGAGGGAATCTTACCCGTCATTGGCTAACTGACTAAGCATTGGGGGCCAGTTATGGATGAAGGAGAAGGGGTGCTCCTGCCAGGGAGATAAGCTTAGCCTCCTTAGCAACTTACAGTCCGAAGGTTGCTGACTCAGCCTTAGTCATGGGGGTTACAACTCCTGAAACCAGGCAGGGCAGTTCCCAACACTGACTCATACAGTGAAAACTCTTAGGTGCCACCATCAAGGACTTGAAAGATGTGGAGTGGCAATTCCTACCACCTTCCTTTCAATTAGCCAACCTGGCCCTTGCAAACGAAAGGTGGAGCTTGGAGACCAACAGCAGATAGATGTCAAGTTAACCATGCGGTGACTACAGTTGCAGCTGCTACTCTACATTTGGTTTTGTTGTTGGTGTGCATCATCACATACCCTAACACTTATCAAGTAGCTATTGATCTGGCTAATGCTTTTTATACCTATTGGTAACAACCATCAGAAGAAATTTGCTTTCGGCTGGCAGGGTCAGCAACACACCTTCACAGTCCTGCCTCAGGGCTACATATAAAGTTCAGCCCTATGCTATAGTCTGATTTGTAGGCAACTTACTGCCTTCTTTTTCACAGGACATCACACTACGCCATTGCCCTGACAATGTGCTGATTGAACCTAGTGAGCCAAGTAATTAGCTCTCTAGGTACATCGGTAACACACATGCAGCTGGAGGAGGGACAGTGAGGAAAATAAACATCAGGGGATCCTCAGGGAAATTTCTATGGGCCTGTGACCTGTAACAAGAGAGATATCCCTTCCAAGGTAAAGGTTATTTGGTGCATCTGACTCCATCTTCCACTAAGAAAGACATAAAATGTTTAGGGAATTACTTAGGATTTTGGAGGCAGCATACATTTCATTTGGTCATATTCTTTTTACCTACTTACTGAGTAATCCGATAAGCTGCTAGTTTTGAGTGGGATCCAGAACAAGCAAAAGGTCCAGGTTGTCAAGCAAACTGCTCTGTCACTTAAGTAAGCCACATGACTCAGCAGATCCAACATTACTTTTATGTCTGTGGCAGACAGGGATGCTCTATGCAGCTTTTGACAAGTCACTCTTGGTGAATCACAGCACAGAACCTTGGAGTTTTGGAGCAAATCTATGATTTGGCAACAAAATCCACCTGATCATTAGTTACTTCTGAAAGGTTGAAAATATGCAACTGAAAATAGAGGATTAATTAAATGAATTTCATCCATAAAATAGATACTATGCAACCATTAAAAATGATACTGTCCACTTTTATTTTCTGGAAGAAAAAAAAAACCCAGATGTTCACAAATAGGTTTTAAATGATGAAAATAAGACTGTAAAATTGTATGGAGGGTATTGGCCAGTTTGTTATTGTATTTCCTAGACATTGTGCATAGAAAAATTCTAAATGGACGTAAAGGTGATTAATAGCTATATGGTAAGATGACAAATGAATTCTCCCCTCTTTGAAACTACATGTATCTACTAATTTTCTTTAATAAACACATATTATTTTTGTAATTAAAAGGAAGTTTAAAAACTACTTTTTTGGAACACAGCAGATATCTTGTTTCTAGTCTTACGTCAGCATATCTGTCTCCTCAGGTATTGTTTGTTCAGTGCTGTATTCTGTAAAGAATGAATAATAATGCTGCCCAATTGTGTTTCCATCACTATGCACCATTAGACAGCTGACTATAGAATCAGAAACTCAGTGTATTCAATAACATGCTTTTCATCACTGGATTCTCTGCATCTCTCACAATGCTCATTATGAATTTGCTAAATAAATCAATGAACAAACCCTTGACCCTTCCATCTTATTTGATCCTTCAGTGTGTCATTTTAACAATTGCACTTCCTTAATGTCTCTTTAGTTTCTTCCCTCCTCTCTACCACCACCACCACCTATTAGTCCAGACCCTGCCACCAGACCCAAAGGTGGGCAGAGGCCATTGTTATTTTTCTGAACTTACGCATACAGAGCCACAGTGTGGCAAAGAGGTATCATATCTAAAACTCCATAACCTGGCTAACACTGCTTGCCCTACCCTGGGGATTCCATGAGGCTCTGCCTCACCCAACTTCAAGCCCACCCAAGCTGTTAATAGTGGCTTTTCCAGATGAATGTCTTGTCTAAACTCTTAAATAAGCAACAGCTGGCCTCAGTGAGCTCCCAGCCCCCATACCTCTTTTTAAGTGGCCACAGGCCCAGCACTAGCAACAGCCAGCCTAGGTTCACAGCTTGGCTTTGTCTTGGAACCTCCAAGCTCAGCACAAGTAGCAGCCGTCTGCAGGTTGCTTTGTAGCTCATGCAGGGTGGCCCTGGTCAGAATAGATGGTGGCTGACCTTGGCTTGCACCACCTGAGAAACGCCAGAGCCTGCACACCCAAGACAGGGAGTCATAGCAGCTCGACTTAATACATAGAAACAAACACAGGGAGGCTGCCAACATGGGAAGACAAAAAAACATGGCCCAAATGAAAGAATACATCAAAACTCCAGAAAAAGAACTAAACAAAATGGAGATAAGCAATCCATCAGATACAGAGTTCAAAACACTGGTTATAAGGATGCTCAAGGAACTTAGTGAGGACCTCGACAGCATAAAAAATATCCAATCAGAAATGAAGAATACACTAATTGAAATAAAAAACAATTTACATGAATCAACAATAGAGTGGATAAAGCCAAGAATCAAATCAATGATTTGGAACATGAGGAAGCAAAAAACAACCAGTCAGAACAAGAAGAAGAAAAAACCCACAAAAACAAGGACAACGTAAGCATTTCAATATTTGCATCATAGGGGTGCCAGAATGAGAAGAGGAAGAGCCAGGAATTGGAAATCTATTTAAAAAAATAATGAAAGAAAACTTCCCTAACTTGATGATGGAACTAGACATATAAGTCCAGGAAGCACAGGGAGTCCCAAACAAGATGGATGCAAAGAGTCCCACTCCAAGACACATCATAATTAAAGTGCCAAAGGTTACAGATAAGGAGAGACTCATAAAAGCAGCAAGAGAAAGGAGATTAGTTACCTACAAGGGAGTTCCATCATAAGAGCGTCAGCTGATTCTTAAAAGAAACTTTGCAGGATATAAGGTATTAGTAAAGAATGTTCAAAGTGATGAAAAGCAAGGACCTACAGCCAAGATTACCCTATCCAGCAAAGCTATCATTTAGAATTGAAGAGCAGGTAAAGAGCTTCTCAGACAAGAAAAAACTATAGGAGTTCATCATCACCAAATCATTATTATATGAAATGTTAAAGGGACTTATTTGAGAAAAAGAAAAACTATGAACAATAAAATAGCAATAAATACATATCTATAAGCAATTGAAGCTAAAAAACAAACTAAGCAGCCAAAAAGAACAAAAACAAAATCATAAATACAGAAAATGGTTTGATGGCAATCAGATGGGAGGGGATATTGGGGAATAGGTAAAAAGGTGAAGGGATTAACAAGCACAAATTGGTACTTACAGAATAGTCATGGAGCTGTAAAGAGTAGTATAGGAAATGGAGAAGCCAAAGAACTTATATGCATGACCCGTGGACATGAACTAAGGCGTGGATATTACCTGAGGTAGTGGGGGTTGCTGGGTGGAGGGGCACAAACGGGGGAAATTCAGACAACTGTAATAGCATAACCAATAAAATATAATTTAAAAAAACAAAAAGGAAAACGTGGTGGAGGGCCTTTCAATGCCATGATGAATTTAGATTTTATATAAATTTTTAGGTTGAAAACATTAAAAGATTTTTTTAATGGAAATAATCAGTTGTGTGTTTGGAAGGTGGGTGGGTTAGCAGAAAGACATGAGTCAGAGAGAACTTGTGGGACCTGAGTGTGGAGTCCAGCTGAGAGGTGATGACTGCCCGTGGTACTGTGGGAATGAGGAGAACAGGGAGATCGGTGGTAACAGAAAGATTGTAAAAGATCCATCTCAGGCAGAATCAGTTGAATGTAATCAACTGATGGATATGGTTCCTCTGGAAAGAGAGAGCTATGGTGCAAGTGCATTGTGTAGTAATGGCCCCAGGCAACTCTGCAGCTGTGTCCAAGAGCTGGACCAAAGAAGAAGGCTGCTTCTAGAGCCAGCGAAGGAGACGGAGGAAAGGCCGGGGGCAAGCAGAGCTTCGGGGGATAGCAAGAACCAGGTTGGAGCAGAGCTGCTTCTCCCCAGCGACCCTGAGGTTATGTGCATGCGCTGCTCATCACCCGCAGCTTTCTCAAAGCCTCTCCAAGGGAGATGCGAGGAGTGGGAGGTTGAGGTCCTGTGGTCTGCCTGGTGAGAACTATTGTTCTAGAAGGACCCGCCAGGAGGGGACCTTGGCCAGGCTGGGAAAGTGGCTGGGGTTAGAAATACAAGAGTCAGCAGTACCTGGGTGATGGTGGGAATCATATCAGTGGATAACCACTCTGAAACACGAGATGGAGCAGGCAAGGGTTTTGTCTGGAGGGGTCATGGATCTCCTTGGGGAGCTGATAAAAAATTTGAGCTCTCTTCCCAGAAAAATGTCCACACATACCCACCAAATGTAGCTATAATTTTAGAGGTTCACAGACTAAAGGTAAAAGAGTGAGAGGGAAGGGAGCTGAAGATGATACCTAAGAATCACCCAGGTGATTACGAGGTTACTACAAAATAGCTACAGCAAGATCAAGGAGCAGCAGGCCTGGGAGAGCAGCAGCAGCAGCAGCAGCAGCAGCAGCAGCAGCAGCAGCAGCGACCGAAGGCTCAGAAGGGGTGGTTCCCAGCTAGTAGGGTGGGGTGAAAGTGCACAGAAGCCACTGGGCACAGCCTGAGAACATGGTATCATGATCGATGCTCATAAATGTTTGGCAAATTAACTCATTAATTTCAGTAGCATCGTGTTAGGAGAAACCAGACTGCAGAGGGGAGAAGTGGATGGGAATTTTAAAAACACTAGCGATTTAATATAGAATTTATCCTTCCAACTGGGTATGGAAAGAATTTTCTGTAATACATAGACACACTCATGCATTTTCCACTAAAAATTTTAAAGGAAAATAACCGTAATCTGCATATTTTTTACCTTTCCTGCAAAACTGATGCGATTCCATGAACGGACTGCGAGTTTTTCTAACTGCCCACATGTAATTCCTCTCTGCGGCCACGGCAGGGCAGGAGTTCTCTTTTACAGGCGTCAGGGCCCTGTAAGTTTTAACTTCGCAGAAATGTATTTTCCATACCTGGAGATTTTCAAACTGTATTCGCGAGCATAGTGAAAAGGCAAACTTACTGAAAAGAAACTCGTCTCAACGCTGTGATCAAACAAGCGCAAAGAAACATCACACAAACAGAAAAGGCTGCTTCCCAGGGCAGGCAAGCATGGCTTTAAAATGCAAATGGTTTACTCTTTTAATGATGAAAGGAAAATCTTGTGGAAGCAACATTTTCAGATGAATAAAATATGAAACCCAGAATACTTTCTTTTACATCCAGTTGCCTTGCAAATTACATAGCTTAGAAAAGAAAAAAAGAAAAGAAAAAAAAATATGTACTTTTCTGGCACATTTTGGTTACTAAATCTTTTTTTAAAAGAAATAATTTCTAGTGAAGCTTTTTTGTGACTACAGTAAAGTTTATTAGTATTTTTGCTAATGTAACAGAAAAGATCTATACTTTATTCAGAAGAGTAAACTGATAATACAACTTAAGAGTTTAAAGAATACTGAGGTCTAGTTAAATTCCCCTCTAGTGAAGCTTTTTAAAGTAAACCTTTTAGATTTCATTTTTCAATTCAGAAATTTATAAAGAATAAATAACAAGAGTGACCTACAATACCACCATACAGATGATCCTTGTTCTTTTTTAAAAATAAGATTACATGTTCAGTTCTGAAATTGAGTACAAGTAATAAAAATATGAAAATCGAACGCCACTGTCCCCTTATCGTCTTCCCCTTGCCCATTCCTTCTCCTTGGAAAGTAGTCACTACTAATAGATTCTTGTGATGAAGAATATTTTCCACGGAGTGTTTAACCCCAAGATTAGGAACGGCGTTTGAACAACAGACTTTAATCTTTTCAAAAGAATTTGAGCCAGAACCCAGATTGCAATTTGGTCGCACATGTGAAATGTGGCAACGGCCTCAGAACCAAAGGCCCGCGCGATGGCCGCCACGCCGCCGTCATCCCCCCGCAACACCTTTCAGAGGGTATAAGAAATCAAAGTGCCTTCTCACCTCCACAAATGATCTTTCCAGAGGCAAAATATTTGGGGTACATTTGAACAGCAGCTGCTCCTGCTGGCTGCCAGAAGCCCAGAGAAAAGACCACTGTCTCCACGGCTGTCAATTTCGCCCTTTCATACGCACTTAACGTTGATTTAACAAAACAAAACAAAACAATTCTAGTTCAGAAATGACAAGAGACCCTTTAAGACACTGATATGTCCATATTTGCACACACTGAAGAGAAAAGTATGTTTTATATATATATTGAATAAAATATCTAACTTTTTAAGAATGCTGTAAAATATTTCCATATGTACATTATATCAAAGTACTTTTCCCCAAAGTTCGGTTTTGAAAGGAAATACCCAGAGCATTAGGCCCATCAGAATAGATGTCTCCAGTTGTGGTTTTCAGATGCCCTAACGTGCTTCTGCCCAGAACTAATCAAATACAGCTTGGCACTTCCAGCGGGCGGGCGGGTGGGGGGTGTTGGGGGTGGGTGCGGTGGTGTGTGTGTGTGTATTTCCTTACAAAGAGAAAAATCATTTTGGGTAAAGCATGATATAGGAGGATAAGATATCAGTTGACATTTTGGTTTATTTCCAACACTATCACTTTAATCATTCAAAATGAGAAGATTTCATTGTGGCCATCTTGATGCACTTTGTTTCTCCATAAACATATAATAAGGCGGGTCTTATACTGGAAGCAGGAAAGGGTCATCTGGTCTGTGGTGTGGATAACACAGGACGTTTTGCTGAGCCCACAGAACCTCTGAAGTTATATTATCTTCATTTTGTAGGTGAGTTGACTAAGGGTTACAGAGGGTAAGAAACTTGCTCAAAGTCCACCTAATGGTGGACCTAAGATTTATTTAAACCCATATTTGTCTAACACCAAATCATAGATGCTTTCTACGGTATCTTTTTTAATTGACTGTATTGGGGCGACATTGGTTAATAAAATTGTATAGCTTTCAAACGTACAGTTCTACAATGCATCCTCTATGCATTGTATTGTGTGCCACCTCATGTGAAAGGGCAGGCCGGGATCCATTTCAGCTTGTTAAAATGCAGGTTTGGGGCCCAACTTTCAGAGATTCTGACTGAGAAAGTCTTAGATGGGGCTCAGCAATGTGCATTTTAACCATCTCCCCAGCAGACTCTTAAGTGAATCTGAAGTGTGAGAGCCATTGTCTGTGTCAGAATGCTCAGATGTTTAAAACAGAAATAGAAATCCCATATGATAAACCTTACTGGAGCTATTTGTAAAGAGGTTGCAATCCCAGCATGCTCTTCACCCCTGACGCATCCTTGCCATTGCCTATTAGCTTTGTATTTATATTTGGTACAGTGATCCTTGACTCCTACAGATTAAATTATCAGCTTCACCCTTTTGAAATTTCTTTGGCAGAAGCTGGTCTTTCAACCCACCATCAGTAATTATAAAGCTAAAATGTAAGCCGCCCATGGGGAACCCACTGATTTATGTTCACACAGTGGCTGAGGGCAGATATGTTCTGAGACAAGATAGTGAGAAGAGATGGAAAGAGATGGGAAGAGATGGAAAGAGACCCAGAACCAGCATTTTTTAAGTACCTACTAGGTGCTAGGCACATTTAATCTTTGCAACCACCCTGGAAGACAGTTATTTTTATACCCTTTGGACGGTTCATAAAACAGAGACTCAGAGAATTTTAAGTAGCTTCTCAAGGCCAGTAACGGGTAAGTAGTGGAACTTCTGCTTTGTCCTCAATATCAAGCTCCATGCTTGTGTGTATGACAAGAGGCAGGCAAGGAAGGGAGATGGGGAGATGGGAGACTGTGTATATGCCAGGAATCCTCTCAGGGTCTGTGCCAGCCCAGTGCCTGGTGTATGTCCAGGGCACAGTTAGGGTTTGTTGAATTAATTGCTGTGAATTCTTCATACCATTACAGAGAACCTTCTGAATGCTAAAGTACTTAAAACTCCTTGGTGTCTCCCAGTTGCCCACAGTAACAGTTCTGTAGCTCGTTTAGAAAGCAAAACATTTAGAAACCATGGTGCTCTTTTCAGAATACAATAGATTTATATGTTATGCACAATTTAATTTATTGTTAATCAGATTTTGTGCAAACAATACGCAGCATCAAAGACTTAAGAAAAAACGCAAATCAACACATTCACCCATTCATTTAGAGTTATTTTTCTAAAAATTGGGAGTATTGGATTACCTTGCTGAAGACCAAAGTTTTATGGTTTGATCTTTTTTTCCAAAATGTTGAATTTCTCCAGATAATGTTCAGGACAAAAATATAATCTCCCTTGGTTTTAGACGGTGCATTCCTGGAAAATTCAGTATTTATTAAAACCATGCAAAAAATACTTTTTGTTTATATTTAAATGGAGTTTACTAAGGCTTCAATAATAAAAAACAGGTTTCTCACTAACATAAAAACTTAATTGGATATTGGAAAGTAACGTAGGACTTGGGACAATTTGTTGAGAGGACTGTCCTGTACAGGACAGAATGTGTTGCATCAATGCCCCAACACATTTCCAAAATGCCGCATAGGTGCCAGACATTGGCTTGAACCATTCATTTAAACTAATTTATCAAAAGGCATATGTGGCCTGCCTGGCCTGGGTAGACTTATTGGTTAGAGCATCGTCCCAATACACCAAGGTTGCAGATTTGCTCCATGGTCAGGGCACATACAAGAATCAGCCAATGAATGCAAGGGTAGTTGGAATAACAAATCAATGTTTCTCTCTCTCTCATCCTCTTTCTCTCTAAAATCAGTTTTTAAAAAATGAAAAAAAAAATGCATATGTGGCTGAACTGAACAGCTAGATGGTGAGATCCTGGAGGGCCCTGGTGGCATCATATTCACCTTCAGAGCCCCGTCCAGTGCCTAGAGCACAGCAGAGGCTTAATTCATTACCAGGACAAATCAAATTAATTAATGAACTCACTAATCTAACCTCCCAGAGCAGGTAAGTGACTTTACCAAGATAACAGAAGTAGCAAGTAGCAAACCAGGACTATATACAGTCCAGGCTTCTTTGCTTCGAGTATAAATACTTTTTCTACCAAATTAGGGATTATGAAATTTGATTCTTCATACCTTCAATCTCCAAGGTACCTGAAGACATCTCAAGAGGTGCTGGAGCATTGCTAATTTTAAGGAAAAGAATTTCTAGATTATCAGATTCCCTATGTACTGGTTGATCTCCTGTTTCTCTCTTTTACAATCATTTTTCTTCCATTTTACAAAAGAAAATGAACCCCACACCCAGCTGGTGCTCCATGATGCATTGACTGGATGCATATAAATTTTTAAAAAGATTTTATTTATTTATTTTTAGAGAGAGGGGAAGGGACGGAGAAAGAGACAGAAACATCAATGTGTGGTTGCCTCTCACATGGCCCCCACTGGGGTCCTGGCCCGAAACACAGACATGTGCCCTGACTGGGAATCAAACTGGTGAGCCTTTGGTTCACAGCCCGCGCTCAATCCACTGAGCTACACCAACCAGGGCTAGATGCGTATTAAATTTGAGAGAAGTAAATGGGCAACTTTAAATGCTGGGGTCAGCCTAGCCTCTTTTAAGCAAAGCACCTTGGATGGCCACCTGTTCACTCAAGAGCCAATGACCTGCTTGTAACATTTTGCAGGACTTGGCACAGGAGTACTAATAGATGTCTAACGTCACGTCAAATACCATGTGCAAACACTAATAAATCAAGCTAACACATGGTTCACTAGGATAAGTTCTGGCCTCCCACTTTGACAAACATACTTCCCAAAGGTCTTTAAATCTGGGTTCAACATTAGAATCCAGGGATTTGCGGAGGTTTTTGTCCAAACGTGGTGGCCATGCAAGGCTACTGCCTGTTCTCTGTATGGCCCACTTTGCACCAGGCCTCTGGCTGTCTTCCCTACCTGGGGAGCTTCATGTGCAGGTATGTGGACAGCTTAGCCCACACAACCGAGCTCTTTTCATGGTCCCTGCAAACACCCTCCAGCTTCAGGTGAACATCTCAGGTGGTCAACCCTCCCTAACAGATGGGCCCTGGAGGAGTGCTTAGGCCCAGGGAGGGCACTTGGGTGCTTTGGGTAGGGGTTTCTAGGGCCATGTGTACCTACCCCACCATGTGGGGGTGTCAAAGGAAAGTAAGTGTACGTTCAGTCCTGTTTGCATGTGGGGTGGGGCATTGCCACAGAGAAGCCAGATCAGGGCCTCTAAAGTGTGGGGCTCAGGGAAAAGGTCTCTCTAGCCCAGGTCTAAGGTCTGCAGAGGCCCAAACAGAGAGCTATAGGAACCAGTACAACCTGGCACCTTCTTAACTCACCGACCTCATCTGCTCCTCCAGTCCAGCCACATGGCACCCTCCTGCCTCCAGACTATTCTGTACTCTGAACGCTCTTTCCAGATGTCCTCATGGTCTTTCCTCACCCCCTTTAGGTCTTTGTTTAAATGTCCCCTTCTCAGGGAGTCCTTCCTTCACACCACTATTCAAATGGCAACCCCCTGCTTTCTTCTGCATTCTATGCCCTTTCCCCACTTTATCTCTCTCAAAGTCTATAGCATATATCAGTCATGCCATATATTTCATATACTCACTTGTTCATTCTTTCATTTATTCATTCATGTCCATTTCCCCTCATTGAAATGTAATCTTCAATGAGGCAGGGATTTTTGTCTATCTTGTTTATCCCAGTGCCTCGAACAGTTCTTTATAAATAGTAAATAAATGGTAAATAATACTTGACTGATTGATTTTTAAGAAATTAAAAAAAAAAAGAACAGTGGCAAGGCTTTGTATCTTCCCCTGTTGCACACATAAGGCAGATGTTAGATATTGGACTACACATTTGGACGACCCAAATACAGATATAACGTAGAACAGAGTGGGAGGGAATGATGACAATTTTCACGTAACATCCTCACCTCTTTCATCTTGCCCCAAACGTCAAAGAACAGACTACCCCTGGGAGAGAGAGAGAAAGAGTTCCTTCAGAATGAGGCAAAAAAAAAAAAAAAAAAAAAAAAAAAACCCACACAGATGAAAAGCAGTGGTGCTTTATTTCATCCAGAGGACAAATGGGTGGTGAGACTCCATGCCTCCCTCTTTCACTTTTTCTTTCTTAGAAATAGAATGGTGGGAATTACGAATCGGGAAAAGAGTTATAAAACTCTTTTATAAATATAAATATAAAACTTCCAACTGTTAAAAGAGCTGATTCCTGTCTCCTCCTCCTCCTGCTTCTTCTTCTCCATCTCCTTGTTCTTTAATGGTTGCTATGTAGCTTCTATTTGATATATTTTCAAAGTGATAGAACAAGCTTTTAAAAATATTCACTTTTTATTATGCTGGAAATGACATCCTTTCAACAATTTAAACATAATAAAAGTTTTAGATGATAATCTAAAAATGTGCAAGGGCCTATATGTTTTTCAAAATTCATTAAAGGATATGCAAGCAAAAAAAATATTTAAGGACCGTTGCACTGTAATACTGTTTTAGTGGTATATTGCTATGTAACAAAGCACCTCAAAATTTAATGGGACAGAACATTAAAGAAGGCAGTTTTCTTCTGGTCTCGCTTGAGGTTTCCCATGCAGTGGCCATCAGATGGCAGCTGGAGCTGGAAGCACGGGACATCCAGAATAGGGAAGGTCCACACACTACAACCTGCAGACAAAATCTGACCCAACATCAGTATTTGTAAGTAAAGCTTGATTGGCATACATCCCTAGCCATTTAGTAAGTGTTGTCTGTGGCTGCTTCCACACATATCACCAGGGTGAGTAATTGCAATAGGCCCTATAGCTTATAGTCTTTGTACAACTTATACCGATGCAATAAACATTTGAGTTTTCTTCAAGATATTTTGTTCTTTAAGGCATGTCAAGCTGTAAGATTATTTCTAAGAGAGAGAGAGAAAGAGAGAGGAGAGAAGAAAGTGCAGAGCCCTCAGGCTATTTGCACTGGCCAGGGAATATAGAAGCTGAATGCATATCTGGGGAATTCAGTCAATAATTTCGATCTTTTCCTTTTTATCTACCAGATTATATAATTAAAAAAAAAATCCTCTAATGTGGAGTTAGAGTGGGTGTCTTTGCTCCTAACTAAAACAAAAAGTTTAAGAAAGCTTTTCCTTCACTGGTCTCCCTTGGAAGGGAAGGTGAAACAGATCTTTGGGGGCCTCGAAGGCGACTGAAAGCTATTTGCTAACAGGAATGTTCCTTCTCAATGATTAACAATTTGACCACACATGGAAGATTAATTTGGCTCTAAATCTTGAGGGTGACTTGGGTTGCATGAACTACTTAAAAAAAAAAAAAAGGCTGTTTCTTACATTTACACACGTTGGTTCTCATGTCTGGAACGCTCTCCCTACTTTTCACCCAGCGAACATACATTTATTCTTGCTCTGAGCTTAAATATCACTTTCTCAGAAAAGCCTCTCTTAACTTCCCAGGAGATTCCATTCTTACTGTTTAACAGCACTGTGTACTTTCTTTTTATGATTCTTATCCTAATGTGTGCAATTAAAAATGTATTTGTATCCTCATGTAACATGATCTCCCCACATACCGTGAGCACAGGGTAAGAGTCAGCTCTGTTGACAGTTGTATTAATATATACCCAGCAGCACAGTTTCTGGAACATAGTAGTTTCTAATAAATATTTGTTGAGTGGATGAATGAAAGCTAAGGCAAATTACAAAAGAATGTAAATGAATGGCAAAAGTATTTATGTAATCATTCAAATTAACCAGAAACACTTAAAATTTATTCAAAATTGAGTAGCTAATATTTTAGAAATCAGAAAGCATCTTTTATTTGAAATTGAGTAGCTAATATTTCAGAAATCAGAAAGCATCTTTTGATCTAGAAATATTGTGAATCTTATCCTTTAGAAAGAAAACTCATGAAGATAGTTTGCTAATTTCCCAAGTGTAAATACTTCTGACATGCCAATTTCAAAGTATCCACCTGACATCACAAGATAGAGCTGGAAAGGGAGACACGCAATTGGCTCTGACACTCAGGATGAGCTGGCACCACACACCACTGCTTCCATTGGTAATATCTAATAATTACTGACCTTTAACCAGCAGTAAGTAATCTAACTCAGAGAAAGTCATAACATTCAGCCCTGCTTCACAGTCTCACTGCAGAGATTGGCAGAGGCACGCATCATTTATTGTGCCTCACTTTGTTGCTCTCCACAGATACTGTGTTTTTTCTTACAAATTGAAGGTAAGGGTAACCAGCAAAAAGACTAGGACTTGGTGAAAGCTCAGATGATGGTTAGCGATTTTTAGCAATAAAGTATTTTTTTAAATTAAAATATGTGCATTTTTTAGACTTAATGCTATTACACACTTAATAGACTACAGTATAGTATAAGTTTATATCCACTGGGAAATCAAAAACTTCATGTGACTTGCTTTATTGTGATATTTGCTTTATTGTGGTGGGGTTGGGAAGCAAAGCCGCAAAGTCTCTAAGGTATGCCTGCATGTGATTTTAGTTAGGAGGATAAAACGGCTTACAGTTTAGAGCTGGGTACAGCCCTGCCCGTCAAAGTTCTGGGAGCCCAAGCTCCAAATCATTAGGGTAAAAAGTGTGTGTTATTACACGGCTGAAAATAAACTTGATCTACTTATTTAAATATATGAATATTTTCTGCTTTTAAGGGTGAAACACTCCCCTTCACCCCCATCCTGCATTCTTCCAAAAGAATCTATAAGCCATTCAATGGAAGGAGAAACATTAGACTCTAAAAAGGAACCACTGACTACATTCACATGTCTATTTAGGAACTTGTCAAAAATACTTCAAGTCATACACACAGAACTGGATTCAATAAAAACTTTTTGAAAAAATAAAATCAAAACCTAGAACAGTGTAGAATCCATTTTGGTCACTTGGACAGAATTGGCACTACGTTCACACCAGACTACGGTCTCCTACATCTGCCCAGCACGACACGCACTCTGCACCCCTGTGAGTGTGGGAGTGAGAGGGGACAACTGGACCAGGACAGTGAAAGAGGGAGGTGGAGAGCGTTAGCAAAGGGAGGGTGAAGTATGGTCTGTGGTCAGGGACGTAAGTGGCTGGACTAACACAGGTAAAGAAATGGCCACTAATCAGGCACAACTCACATCTTTACTGTTATGGATGTGAAATGTGTTAGTGCTATATATGCTGTGTTCCTCCAAAATTCACATAGTGGAACCCTAATCCCCAATGTATTCAGAGGTGGGGGCCTTTGGGAGGTAATTAAGTCATGATATTGGAATCCTCTTTATGGCTTTAGTGCCCTTGTAAGAGCAGAGACAAGAGAGCTTGCTTCCCTTTGTGCTCTCTATCACGTGAGGATGCAAGAAGACGGCTCTCTGCACACCACCAAGTGGGCCCTCACCAGGAACTGAGTCTGCCAGCACCTTGACTTCCCAGTCTTCAGAACGGTGAGAAATAAATGGCTGTTGTGCAAGCTACCCCATCTACAGTACTTTGTTACCAAAGCTAAGCAGACTAAAACACTTACGAGACATCACTGTAACCCCCATAATTAAATTTGACTATTGAAGTACTGTATTTTAATGCCAGCTTATGAATTTAAAAAAAAACAGCATAAATGAATTAGGTATATAAGAATGCTCTCAAGTGGTAAAATAGAGAAACATTAGAAAAAGCCCAAATATTCAAAAGAAAGGGGATATTTAAATTATGGCACATAGATTTGATGGCATATTCAGTCCCTAAAATAATTTTTCAAAAGAAATAGGTTCACAGGGGTTAAGGGTAGAAAGAACATTGAAAATTTGTATATAAGCCATGCTTCCAATTTCGATTTAAAATATCTGTCTTACACTTAGAAAACAAAATGTGAAGACATGAAATTGTTAAAAATGATCATCTGCAAACTGAAATTAAAGGGGATATATTTTCATTCTTTCCCCATACTTTCTAAATTGCCTACAAAGATGTTTTATAAGAAAAGTGAAAACATTTCCAATTTGGAAAAGGTTAAACCATTTAACATGAAGAATTCTTTGAAAATGTAATGCTTCAGTTTTCTCGAATTTCGAAGTTAACCCATTTATTTTGTTGAAACTCGATAGTCCTCACGTTAGACCCCGTGTTCAGTCACGGAACTTTGCTTACGGAACTTGACGCAGAGGGAAGAGCCCTGACAGGCAAATGGAGGCTTCCCCTCCAAGGCTACGACTAAAAATTACATCTCAAGCCTTTCAAAAACTAGATTCATTTACAAAGCAATTAAGTAACTAAATATAAATTTTAAGTCATTGTTTTTGAGAGTGTTATTTTAAAAGTACCAACTTTTAGATTGTTATACCAAACACCCTACATGGTCACAAAGCAGAGCCATGAAGTATCAGCTTCACTAAATCATAGAGAAATGAGCTGTTAATCTGCCTCAGAATCCAACGCTTTTCAATTATATACCTTTTAAAACCTTTTTGTGCTATGATTAAACATTACTCAAAATAATTGTATTGTTCTGGTGGTTTAACGATCCGAGTGGAAAGGCATTTGGGGGAGACATGACGGATCTCAACCACCTGAGACAGTGTAAATAGGGGCCTCGGTATCATTTCTTGCGCTAAAGTATTTACTAGGAGTGAGCCATCATTCAATCTCAACTCCCTAAACACATGTGCAAAAATTCTAATGGGTAACATTATACCATCTGTGTAATATTTATAAAATGGGGATAACAAAGGTGTCACAGGGTTGTTGGGAAGACTAAATGAAGATGTTAAGCACTTTGATGTGTCAGGCACATAGCAAATAGATATCACTATGGAGATGCTATCAATATTGTTAAAAAGAAATACTTAACTGCCTGAGTTCAAATGCCAGCCTAGCCAATTTACTCTCTTTGGCAAAATGTTGATAAAAAATCAACCAAAGAAGTTAGCTGACAGTGTAGTGCAATGAAGTTTTCAAGAGGGAAGGAAGATTTCTGTCTTTTTCCTTCCTTAGACAAGGGTACTGCATTTATTATAAAGAGAAAATGCTCCCCTGTATAAACATCAGGCCAACAGCAATGTCTAGAGGAGAAGGGTCAAATTTTACAGAATTTTTCAGCTGAGTTTCTAGATTTCTTGGCTTGTGCAAGTAGCCTGGGGGCTCCTCTCTCTATTCTTGAGATTAGAAATAAGCTTGACATGGCTTGAAAAAATGGTCTTGGAGGACAATTCAGAAGTTATGCATGTAGAATACTTGGATGGACACTTGGTACGGCCGCAGCACTGTATGAATGAACTATTAAAATATATACTTTTGCATTATTATGAGTTGTCAGAAACAGTATTACATAGTTCAGAGAAAATACCGGGTAGGGAAAAAGTAGGCTTACAGCTGTGAGTACATGAATTCATTCTCCTATTATTGTATAATTTTCTGTACAAACAACTGTAAACCTCCTTTTGTCCCATCCTGTATATCTTAGTATTTTAATCTATTATTCTAATGCTCTGATCTGCATTATAGGCCCAACATAAATCTGAATTTGAATTCACTAGGATTTGTACACAGTTCATTATTTGCTGAGTTTCACTCTCCAAAATAGACCATTTTGAAAATAAACCAAGGAAATAGAGGATTTAATGATGTAAAAAGTTCCATTCCAACTTGAACACTGTGGTCTTTGTCCTGGGCACTTTGATGAAGGAGCCGCTATGTGAATGATCCAAGCAGTATTCAGAGACCTTCACCTCTAAAGGTCACTCTCCTCAAACTTCATTTAGTGACCATAAAAAAATTCCATCACTGGCTTCTCATCACTGTGCTTCTCAAAGGTGTGCTGCCAGAATTTTAAAACATGCAATACCTGACTAGTATTACTCAGGGGCACTGGCCTCTTTTCCTTTAGATAAAAGTGACAACAGCCAACACAATAGTATCTAGTGTGAATGCCCTTTCTTTTTTCTTTTTTAAAAATTTATTTTTTAAATATATTTTATTGATTGTGCTATTACAGTTGTCCCATTTCTCACCCATCATTCCCCTCCATCCTGCACACCCCCTCCCACCCACATTCCCCCCCTTTAGTTCATGTCCATGTGTCATAAGTTCTTTAGCTTCTACATTTCCCACACTATTCTTGCCCTCCCCCTGTCTATATTCTACCCACCGTCTATGCTGCTTATTCTCTGTACCTTTTCCCCCTTTCTCCTCCTCCCACTCCCCTGTTGCTAACCCTCCATATGATCTCCATTTCTGTGTTTCTGCTCCTATTCTAGTTGTTTGCTTTTGCTTTAGGTGTGGCTGTTAATAATTGTGAGTTTGCTGTCACTTTACTATACATGTTTTTATCTTCTTTTTCTTAGATAAGTCCCTTTAACATTTCATAGAATAAGGGCTTGGTGATGATGAACTCCTTGAACTTAACCTTATCTGAGAAGCACTTTATCTGCTCTTCCATTCTAAATGACAGCTTGGCTGGATTGAGCAATCTTGGATGTAGATCCTTGCCTTTCATGACTTGGAATACTTCTTTCCAGCCCCTTCTTGCCTGCAAGGTCTCTTTTGAGAAATCAGCTGATGGTCTGATGGGAACTCCTTTGTAGGTAACTGTCTCCTTATCTCTTACTGCTTCTAGGATTCTCCCCTTAATTTTAATCTTGGGTAATGTAATTACAATGTGCCTTGGTGTGTTCCTCCTCGGGTCCAACTTCTTTGGGATTCTCTGAGCTTCCTGGACTTCTTGGAAGTCTATTTCCTTTGCCAGATTGGGGAAGTTCTCCTTTATTATTTGTTCAAATAACTTTTCCACTTGTTCCTCTACCTCATCCCCTTCCGGTACCCCTATAATTCGGATGTTGGGACGTTTAACGATGCCCCGGAGGTTCCTAAGCCTCTCCTCATTTTTTCGAATTCTTGTTTCTTCCTTCTTTTCCATTTGGTTGTTTCCTTCTTCCTTCTGGTCCACTCCATTGATGTGAGTCCCAGTTTTCTTCCCATCTCCATTGGTTCTGCGTACATTTTCCTTTATTTCTCTCAGCGTAGCCTTCATTTTTTCATCCAATTTGTGACCAAATTCAACCAATTCCGTGAGCATCCTGATCACCAGTGCTTTGAACTGTGCATCTGATAGGTTGGCTATCTCCTGATTACTTAGATATATTTGCTCTGGGGCTTTGATCTGTTCTTCCATTTGGGCCATTTCTTTCTTTCTTTTTTTTGGTCTGGTCACACCTGTTACATATGAGGGGTGGAGCCTTAGTTCACCAGGGCGGGGCAACCCAGTTGCTGGGCTGTGATGCTGTACGTGGGGTTGGGGTCAGAGAAGGAACAATGACGCTTGCTCTGCTCTCTCTCTCTGGTTTTAGTCCCTTCCACTGCTTCCCACAAGCAAATTGGGCCCTTCTGGTGCTGATTCCCAAGTGGGTGGGCTTGTGTACATTCTAGGACCCTGTGGGTCTCTCCAACGAACTCTCCTGTGAGGCTGGGAGTCTCTCCCAGCACCTCAACCCCCACAAATGTTTTCAATCGGTGCTTTTAGGCTTTATTTCCCTGCACTGGGGCCCTGGGTTGTGCGGTCTGTCTCGCTCCATTTTTGCCTGGTTTATCTGCATAAGAATGTGTGACCACTGTCAGCCAGCTGTCTTGTGCGCCTCACTGGGTCTGCCTGTTGCCACCCCGTGCCCGGGTTCTGCCAACCTCCACCTGTGTGCCCAGGACCACCAACCACCTTTTCCTGCCGGGATCCCTCTCTGCCATCTGCTGACTCCATCCCTTACTGGTCCGGATGAATGGTTGTCAGACTTAAGTACAGTTCAATTTTCTGTCAGTTCTGGCTGTTTTTTGTTTCTAAATTTTTGCTGTCCTTAATTTTGGTTGTGAGTAGGCAGTGTGTCTACCTATGCCTCCATCTTGGCCTAAAGTTTTGAATGCCCTTTCTTGAACCATAAACATACAGGTCCTGTAATAGTTGCATCTTATTGGTCATGTGCATAAGGCTGCACCTGATTGGTTAATCCTTATATATATGTATAGGTACTAAATTTTTTATATATTTTTGTAAGTTAATCAAAATTAGACCTATTTTGTCAGATTGGCAAAAATTAGTTAACATTTTTCGGTGTACCACCATTTTAATAATTAGTTTTGTGTGCCATGAGATGGAAAAGGTTGAAAAAAAGTCACTGCTTGATACATAGAAATCTGATCAGGCAGGGAAGGGATGTAGGAGTTTGCAGAGGGATGGTAGTGTCAGACAAGGATTGGCTGAGAAGCTGAATGCCTCCAGAGTGCATGGAATTATGGGTGAGATCTGAAACAAAAGCAGCACTCTTGACCTCACACTGGCAAATCTATGCCTTGAGGATGCCCGGATGATCCTGGGGTAACTGCCTGCCTTTCCCAAAGGACTGGCCTGGCCTGGCAGAGGGTGGCAGGGTGGCCTACAGGGATATGAGGCAGAAGCCTGCTCTTCTTCTTAAAATGTGTAGCTTTTGTATCGTTTTAGTTTGTAAACTAACCCTATAGAAATTAGATAATTAAAACGGGAATTATAGAACTGAGGTGTTGAAGTTCAGCCTCAATTGGTGAGTTTAAATGACTAATACATGTGGAAAACTGTTATTCCAAAATTGTGATTCTTTGAATAAAGGTTCTTTTCCTAGATCACCAAACCTTTGCCTCTGGGGCTATGCGTAGAGCAGGGGCAGCAACAGCCTATCGGTTGCCTTCAAAGGTCTAAATATAGTTTTTAGGACTGTATAAATGTAACTACGGGCAAGGAACTTGGTGCTGCCGTTGGGAAGAAAGAAGGTGCTGGGCTGGATTCAGCCCTCATGTTTCCCGCCTGTGGCCTACAGGATGACGGGCGGGCAGCCGGACCCAACTGCTCTTCCTTAACAGTATCATTAGGAAAAAGTAAAAATTTAGAAATTAGAGGGTCCCCACATAGAGACTATATCTAACCTGTATACTAACGAATTACAACACAAATTACAGAACAAGCCTTTTAATTATTTTTATTACTCAAAAAAGCTTCATTTTTTTTATTTAGCTTTCTGACTCTGTGCTTGTGCCTTCAATACTTTCACAACAATTTTCTGCTCCTCAATAAGGAAAGCACGCTTGATCCTAGAAAGGAAAATATAAAATATAGTGAAAACCCAAATAACACTGACTTAACAAAGGCAGGAAAAGCACCAGAAAAGAATTAAGAAAAGCTATCAGGGGAGACACTCAGAAAAGTTAACAAAACCCACAAATAAAAATTAGAAATTGAAGTGATCTGGACAGGGCTTTTCAGCCTAAGGTCTCTTTCTACACTGGCATTTAAAGCAGGTAATTCTTCAACTCCACGCCAGCAGTACCCACCCTCTTCTTCGGAGTCATGATAAACTATAAAGACACCACCACAGACTGCTCTCTGCTACTGTAGTGGCTTTCATTTAACTGCATTTCATCAGGATCCAGGGCCAATGACACTACTCGATTTGTAAAATGTCTTAAAATGTTTTAACCGCATTATTGAAAATTTCCAGTAAAAACACAGGAAGGAGTTATGTGCTGGGAACCAAAATGAAGGGGTAAAAGATATTAGCAAGAGGTACTTTATCAAGAGCAAGGACTCTAGAGACTGAATGTCTGAGGCCAAATCTACCATTGTGATCTTGGGCAAGCTACCTTCTCCATCAGAGAGCACAGAATACTTTCATACATATTTCACAGGGTTTTTATAAAGATTAAATTTGGAAGGATTTGCAATTTCTGTACTTTGAATTTCCATTTGGAGAGAAAGTACATTTTTATCAATCACTGTCACTAGTACATAGGACCTGGCAAAGAGCAGGCACTACACTATTTGTTAAATCAAAGTTACCCCCAGAGCTAAAACACTCACTCAATCCCCACAGAAACTTGTCCCACCAACCTTCCCCACTGGTACCTCTGGTTACCTAGTAACCTGACTGAGAAAACCCTGCGATTTCTGCTGCAATCACATTACAGAAATATGACTGATGCCACTCTTACTCAGGACACTTAAAAATTCCCTAAACTTACACAACGCAAAGACCACGCAGACTCACTGTCACAGCTGATACTAACCCAAATGCTGTGTTCTAGAGTCAAACCCAACTCTCCAGGAGCTAGGGTCTGAGAACTGCACTTTTAATAAACGTCCCGATGTGAGCATGCCTGCCAAAGTCTGGGAAACAGACTGGTAAAAAGCCAAACAACTCTTGCTGTAAATGTATAACCCCTTCACCCCCAATGTGCCTTTCCAATTTCATTTATTCTTTTCATACCCTCAGTGTGCCAGACCAAACCTGTGTGTTCTTTGCCTGCAGTGCCCTTTCAACCTTTTAGTTTCCACCTTAAATGCCGCCCAGATTCCCAGCCACTTGAAAGTAATTTCTCCTCTCAAATTTCAGAGTTAAGTTCTCACGGAAGTCATACAGTGTCCGGCAGAAGGCCTACTTAAGTGTGGTTGGTAGGGTAATAATAATATGGGTGCAATAATTTATAGTTTTAATTTGAATATTTCACCTAAAATGTCATATGGTGTACTTGAGTGTGACATTGTTATGTTACAGAATTACATGTTTATGGTTTTGTAATAAAAGATTTTGTAATAAAAAGGGGGTGTTATTTGTGCTGGGCCCTGTATTTATCATGTATTTGTATTCACATAACATGCCTTACCATCCCCTTACAACTTAACTCCTAAAAGGCAAAATGAATTTGCAAAGGCTGGTGTCAGATCTGGTTCAGAAACTTGGCCGGACCACTTTACAGAACTATCTGAACAGAGTGGAGGCAGACTACTTTTCTGAACCACCTTCTTCACTTGTAAAGACCCATCATCACCTCTCAAATCTGTCCACTTAGGTCTTTGGAGATAATTTAATATAGTCAGTGGGGTTAAGACCAAGGTCTCAACGAAGCCTGGTATAAATCCCTGGGCTGCACCTTACCAGCTATGTGAATTTAAGCAACAAGTCTTGGTTTCTTCACAAGAAACAAACACCAGCAATAGTATCCATTATAAAAATGCTGAGTACCCCTGGCTGGTTTAGCTCAGTGGATCGCATGCAGGCTATGGGGCAGGTCCCTCATGGGGGCCATGTGACAGACAAGCACACATTGATGTTTCTCTCCCTCTCTTTGAAAATAAATAAATAAAATCTTAAAAAAAAAAAAAAGCCGAGTAAATGTTACCACCATCAACTCCACTGCTTCCATTCCTGTCTATGCTGCTTTCACATACCCTGAAGACCTAGCCCTCTACCTGAACCTCTCTTTTCCAGCCTCTAGGTTCTCATGAGGGTGGTGTCATTTCATTAGCTCTCACAAACTAGAGAAACTCTTCCCAGCACTACTCAGCCTTTTGTTGAAAGAATGATTTCACCATCCATCCTGCTGTAGTTTTAGTTTCTGGCACACCAAAGGTTTCCCTGCCCTTCTTAAACCCTCATTTTTTAAGAATCAAGCTAAAAATTGTACTTCACGATCTGGGACCTTTCCCCCTTTCTTGTCTACCAGCTCTCACTACTCTCTGCTCCAGCCACACTAGAACTAACACATGTCTACTTTCTCTCTATTTCTAATTCTTCCCACTCTCCATCTATCTATTTTAATGCCCCAATAATCAATAGTTTCTTACCTGCCTCCCCCACAAAACTAGGGTCATTTTAATTTCCACATCTAGCATAAAGATGGCCAAAATCCTAATGAATTATTTTGAACTAATATCACTTATTAGTTTGTACAGCACTAATTATCCCTAGTCTAGGAAGGATCCTAAAGCATACAACTTTTGTTTAAATGATCTTCATCCGTCTTCTAGGAACAAAGGGCATGCATGATTAGACTCATACACTTGCCTAAGAAAGCCCATTTGATCTAGGAGTTGTATTTACCTGTCACGGACACATTTAGCACACATGGATCCACCATAGGCCCTGCTGACGTGTTTCTTCGTTTTAGACAACCTCATTAGAACTTTAGGTCTCACAGCACGAACCTGCATACGGAAAATGGTGAGATTATTTTTGTGATACTTTTTATAGAAACAGAAACTGTGCCAACTTTTTTTTTTTTTTTTTTTTTAAATAAAGTGTAAGTGCAACATTAAACTAGGTTACAAAAGGGAATGGTGTACTGATTTACGTGGAAGGCATTTCAGTTTATCTGTCATACTGGCTTTAAAAGAAAATCTCCGTTCTTACCAGGTCTGGATTGTGGATGTTCAGTAATTTCTCACCTCCCCTAATGGTGACCCCTCCTTCACCATTCCCATACCAGAAATTAATGCTCAAAACTTCAACCCGTTAACTTTTCCAGAGCAACAGGCTCACTTACTCCACGAAGTCGGCCTGGGCACACGCCACATGCAGATTTTGGTGCCTTCCCGACCTTTTTGGTATAAAGGTAAACAATTCTATTGCCAGGGGTACGGGACCTAGAATGTGAGAGGACAGACGATAGCTCAGCATTCTGCAGAGTAAATGACAACATGTATTTTAAACTTTTGTAATACTTACAGCCTAGTTTTGTTAGAGGCTGTATTGTAGGAGAGCCTCCGACGGTATGTTAAACGCTGGACCATTGCGAATACCTAAATTAAGGAATAAAATTTCATTGCAGAAATAATTTACTTCAAAACAAAACAACATCACGCAATTTATGCATTATCCCTATCCATAATATCTGTAACTGTTACCTTATGAAAGGGGTCCATTTTTTGAAACTACTTATATTAGCCTGGCGCATAGCAGATGCGCGTCTTGCCCAAAAAGCAGCACCTGGTTCAACTTATGTGCCAGCCATTTAACACTAACTTTGGTATTTCTTACGAAATCAGTTATACAGATATTGGGTTGGCCAAAAAAATCCATGTTTTTCTCTGTAAAATAAAAGACACATTTTCTTTTCACCAATAACTTCATTGGTTTGGATATTGGAGTATATCAGCTATCATCCACTATTGGCTTCTAGTGGGTAGAGGCCAGGGGAACTGCTAATCACCTTCCAGTGCATCAGACAGCCCCACAGCAAAGAATTATTTGGCCAAAGTGTCAATTAATACCAAGAAATTTCTGCAAACCACTTTTGACATATTTGATCAGTCACAGCACCTTCTCCACACACCAAATTTTTTTTTTGCATTTCAGTTGCATTTTTACATTTCTTGAAATAATAAAGCATAGTACACTTAATATGTTGCCTATTTTCTTCCATTTTCAAATTAAAGTGACTATACAAAAATTAACCAAATTTGATTTTTTGAAATCATATGCTGATATGACAGCTGCCACAATACAATCTACCAAAACTGTTTCCCAAGCAGTTAAACTAAACACTATTAGAACCATGGTAAGGAAAAAAAACTAAAGGAACTTTTGGGCCAATCCAATATATACATGAATGACTTAAGTTTTTCAGTGAACTACACAAAGTAACATGAAAACATAAGCAAGACTTGAATCAGCCTCATTTTTTATCCTGAATTTTGTAACCATTTCATCACAGTCATGTTCTTTGAAAACGGCCTGCATTTATTATTACAAGATCCTTACTAACATTATACTAAAACACACCTGTCAGACAACAAAACCTAAGCGGAAGGCCAAGGTGAGCGACCCGATAAGTCACTATTGCGTTTGCATCTCTAAAACTACGACAGAAAACCCCTAACACATTAAAAAGAAAATCTCCCTCGCTATTGGCCTGAGGGGAGGAGGAGAATGTTTGAAACATATCGGTCGTCCGCCATTCAAAAGCCTGAGAACATCCACAGGAGCGGTGTTAAAACACCGGCCTAAATACGAAAATGTTCCGCCATCTCCTGGAGTCTCAACCAGCCGCACCACAAACCGTTTGTCTTCCAAATGCGGGTCTTCACAAGCAGCAAAGTGCCCGGCGGTGAGCTCCAACCTCTCCCGACTCTCGAGATTAGTTAGGGTGGAGGGGTGGTGTCTGAAGCTAAAAGCCGGGGACCTGCTCACCACCAACCTTCCTCCTGGAGCCTTTACCCCCACGCCAGTTCAAAAGACTGCGTCTGATAGATCTCGGCTGCCGCAACTCCCTGGATGGCGGCCGATTGTAACAGGAGTAACTACAAGCAGAAAGAAAAAGCAACCATACCTAATGACACCGTTCCCGGAAGAGGAAAAGGAAAGAGCTTCCGAGTTCAAAGGTGCAATCGACTGAACACGACAGGAGGTGACGTCAGAACCAGAGGCGTGGTGAGAGAGTGCCGCCATATTGTACGGATATAACGCGGCCTTCCCAAGTGGACGAGGAGGCATAGCGCCGCCACGTTGTACGGCAACCGACGTACCTCTTCTCGCTGTGTGACAGACACACTTCGCCACGTGAAGATCTTTGGGGAGTTGCTTAGAAGCAAATTCAAGTGGCAAAGGAGCTGCGAAGGGCAGAGGCAGGGCAAAAGTCACTATCTTTCGTTTCTAAGGATGCTGTGACACATTTAACTTAAAGAGCTCCAGTTTTGGGATTAGACCTGGGCTTACATCCGAATTCTGACACTACTAAGTATGTGACTTTTGAGGAGTTACTGTCTTCAACTTTCCCTTATTTTTCCTTGCCATTCAAAGCATAAGATTTACAAATTGGGGTTTTAACTCAGTATCTGCTAGTTATTAACTGTGTTATGTTGGGCAAGTCCCTAAATCTCTAAAAGAAAGATATTAGTAACTACCCTGCAGACTTATGTCGAAATCAAAGGCATGAAGTTAAAGCACTTACTTAGCACGTGTCTTGTAAGAGAGTAAGTGCTCAATAAATGATGGCTAAACTTATGATTATCTACAAAGAGCTACTTGAGGCTTCAAATGGGTGGTAAAGTTTGAACTGTACCTTAAAGGTGAGAGGAAGAAAAAAACCTCTCTAAAATATTAAAATAGTATGTAAACATTTACACTAAGTGCCTGTGTGTATTTTTCTGAGAAGAGGGTCTTTAGCTTTCATTGTATTGTCAAAGGGGTTCATGGCCTTCAACAAAAGGCCAACAAACTTCTGTGAAGAAGTTTGGCTGGCCTCAAAGGAAGAATGCTAAAAGGGTCCTTTAAACTTTTAGATTAGGCCCTCTGGAAGCAGACTTGCATGCTGGTGTATTGGGGGAGTGTTCTTAAAAAATACACTCGTTGACCTGGATCCTTGGAGGATTGAACGGTCTCCAGTTGGATTCCCCTTCAGGGCACATGCTTGGGTTGCAGGCCAGGTCCCCAGTAGGGGGCGCACAAGAGGCAACCACACATTGATGTTCTCTCTCTCTCTCCCTCCTTCCCCTCTAAAAATAAATAAATAAAATCTTAAAGAACAAACAAAAATATCCATTTTCCTGCCCCACGTGGCTCCGTTGGTTGGGTGTTACCCTGCAAAGCAAAAGGTCGTGGGTTTGGTTTGCTGTTGGGGCACACACCTGGGTTGCGGTTCCTCCCCGGTTGGAGCGTGGGAACCAACGTGAGGCAACCAATCAGTTTCTTTTTCACATCTATGTTTCTCGACTTCTCTTTCTTCTTCCCTTTCCCTCTCTATAAAAATAAATGAAATAATTAAAAAATATATATACCAGAAGGTGGTAGGATCAGGATTAAAACGTGTTTGCAACTGAGTTTGTCCAACAGGGCAGTGTGGAATTAGGATGGTTGTTCATAGGTGTCCCAAACAGGCGAGGGAGCAGGCCTGTGTGCTCCCATATCAGCCATTCCTTAGCCTGGCTGCCCCCAGGTGGTGGGTGAGGCAGTTTCCTGCAGCTGAGAGCAATGTCCAGTGAGGAAGGCAGCTGTGAGCCAGCTGCAGGGACTCACAGGAGAGGCGTTGAAAAGAGCATCCCAATAGTCACTCCAGTTTCCTTGGAGGTTTTCCGTGCAACTACTGAAGTGAGAAAGCAGGCAAGTGACTGAGGGAAGATGTCAGGGAGGCCTGCTGATTCCATCATGCTTCACATCCCTGCCATCTTTGTCCCCGCACCAGATAAAAGGCTCCGGTTATACCCTTGCCTTTGCGGACTCAAAATAGCTGCTTCTCCCCTGACCTAGTAGTGAGTTACTCCTCTTTTTCCCAGTCCTCAAACTTTTGTCCTCTGGAATCCCTTTCATCTCTGTACCAGGAATTGAGACGGAGGCTGTAATAGAGAATCAAAGGAAGTTTCTGAATGAATGAGCAAATGAATGCTTTACTTGCAATATATTATTTTTATATTACTTTTTATTCTTAGAGACACTTTGCTGTATAGATGAGTACAACAGGTGGAGGGAGCCCTTAGTGCACTGTAACGGAGTTCACCCATCTTTCTGTGTTCCCCTCCCCTCCACAGTGGTCTCACTATCACAGTTTGCCCTTATTATACTTAACCTAGTTCTGTAGTGTGACTTTTCTTCTCTTTCAGTTTGTATTTGCATTTTTTTCTTGATCTGTCTTGCCAGAGATGTGGTGATCTTATTAAACATTTCAAAGAACCGCATTTGTTTTTATTAATCTTTCTCTCTTTTAGTTCTCTGTTCATTAATTTCTGTGTACACTTACTAAATATTTTATGAACTTTTATGAAATTGAAATAAGATGAACCTACCTCATTTTTTTCTGCCTTGGGCTGGGAAGCTTTGAGGTTTAAAATTCATTTATTTAAGGGATTTTCATAAAAGTTATTAATTTTAATGT
Organism: Glossophaga mutica; assembly: GCA_039655065.1. Classification (NCBI taxonomy): domain Eukaryota; kingdom Metazoa; phylum Chordata; class Mammalia; order Chiroptera; family Phyllostomidae; genus Glossophaga; species Glossophaga mutica. The sequence goes on along the minus strand of CM077303.1, from coordinate 145,907,428 downwards.
GGTCAAACATCTTTTCTGCGTTGTGCTGTTTGTACCTCACTTTAAAAATGCTTTTCTACTCTAAGGTCTGTAAGATATCCACCTATCTTTTCTAATGATTTAAAGTCTTTAGAGTTGAATTTTGTGTATAGAGTTAGGGAAACACTTTTCTTTCTATATGTACAACCTTATTTTTTCAACTTTATTTACTGTATAGTGTCTCCTTTCCTGCCAACTGGGTAAGTACCGAAGTTCCATATGCGTACAGGTCTGATTTCGGTTCTCTTCTATTGCACTGGTCACTTTGTTTTTTTATCAGTTTTGCATTTTCTGAATTCTTTAGCAAATCCTAAATGTTGGAAGGGCAAATAGCACTACCTGTTTTTCTCTTTCAGAAGGGAAATTCTTGACCTTTTTCTCTTCCAGATACATTTTAGAGTCAGCTAATCTGAAATTTGTTTGCATTTGCGTTGAATCAATTAGAAGAGAATTGACATTTTTTGTTATGAAGTTTTGTAAGTATGAATATAGTACATCTCTCTGTATATTTAAGTCTTCTTTAATACCTCTTAATAAAGTTTTATAATGTTTCTATTGAGATTCACATGTCTTTTGTTAGATTAATTTCTAGGTACTTGACATTTTCTGATTCTATTGTGAGTGGTATTTAAAACTAAATATTTTAATGTATATGTAAAACTATATATTTTAGGGCTTTTTGCTGGTATATAGAAATGAAATTGTATATTCATTTTACTTTTAGCCATCTTGGTAAGTTCTTCTATTTTTTTTAGTAGTTTGTGTGAAGATTCTTTTGGATTTTCTGAGATTCATTTGAAGCAGTAATTTAAAATCTTCACACATAGAATACAAATACAGCTCCATAAATTTTCGCAAACTGAGCACACTTAGATCAAGACACAATATTGTCTGTCTGCCTCCTAATGTCTCCTTCCATTCTCTTCCCCCTTTTCCAAGGGTAACCATCATTCTGACTCCCACCCATTGATAAGTTTTATCAATTTTTGTACTATATATAAATGGAAAATATCCTGCATCTGGCTTTTTTTTTTTTTTTTGCTCAACTTTATGTTTGTAAGATTCATCTGTATTATTTTTTATTCTTATTGCTATGTAGATTTCCAATGAGCAAACATACCACTGTTCTCTTGAGGGACATGGGGTACTTTCCAAGTTTCGGCTGCTATGATCGGTGCTTCTGTGAGCACTGTAGAACATGTATTTTGGTGAAGATAATGTACACATTTCACTTGGGCATATACGTGGAAGTAGAATTGATGGGTGATAGAGTATGTGCGGTAAGTCGAAGGCTACGTTTTTTAAGATAGCCCCAGTGACTTCTGTCCATGGTGATACTCTTGTAATTATGCACGGCAAAGGAGAGTTTGAAGATGTAATTAAGGTTACCAATCAGTTGATCCCAAATAAATTCAAAATTAAAATTGGGCAGAAGGACTGAGATGTGGGACACCAACAGCTTCTACTGTGATAGATATAAATTCAAGGTTGCTGGTTGTTTTTTTTCTTTCAGTACTTTGAAAATACCACGCTGTTGTTTTTTGGTTTCTATGGTCTATTGAGATGTTAAATCATTCTTATTTTGTTCCTTTAAAGGGGATTTGTCTTTTTTTTTTTTCTGGCTGTCTTTAGCAACATTATCTCTTTAGATTTGGTTTCCATTTGTTGAGGACTGTTCTGTGTGGTTTCAGAGACTGTAGCCCCGTGAGAGCAAGCCCTGAAAGGGGTTAGTAAGTCTCCCTGGAAAACCAGGCAAAAACGTAGGGGGCAGACATGACCCGATGCTAACACTGAGGGTTCCCATGGGAATCAGGCCTGAAATGTACATTTTGTCCTTTGAAGCCTGCTCTGCCTAGCATAACCCTATGGATATAAACTGGATGTTTAATTTCAAGGCATAAGGAAGAAACTCCTTATCTTATGAAACACGTCTTAAAGACCTGCTGGCATCAGCATGACTAACAGACTCTGACACATGACAGATCTCTGTGTTCCTTCAATTGTTATCTATAGATGATACCTGTTTTTGTGTGACTGCAGCCTTTTGACACTGACTGTTGAGCTATGCATGTATGCTGTGTACACCTACACATACCATCCCCAATAAAAGCCATTTGGGAGAAAGGCTTCAATATTCCCCACTAGAGGGAATTGCCACCCCCTTTCCTGCTGGAACAGTAAGATTGTATCTGGGATGATTTATTTCTCATCCGTGGCAGCCAGGAGAGCTCTGCTGGACAGAGTTCCTCCCACATCCATTAGTTTTACGATGATGTGCTTTTCTTTTCTTTCTTTTTTTTTTTTTTGAGATGCCTCAAAGTGCTTTATTATTTAATTAAGCCTCACAACATGCTGCAGTTTTATTTTTTTTAATATTTTATCTCTTTATTTTTAGAGAGAGGGGAAGGGAAGGAGAAAGAGAGGGAGAGAAACATCAATGTGTGGTTGCCTCCCACATAGCCCCCACTGGGGACCCGGCCTGCAACCCAGGCATGTGCCCTGACTGGGAATTGAACTGCAACCCTTTGGTTCACAGCCCGCGCTCAATCCACTGAGCTACGCCAGCCAGGGCTGCAGTTTTATTAATATATAAAGTGAGATACAGTACAGTTGAGTGCCTGACTTAATTGTATAAGATGAAGAAAAGAATGAGAATAGAAATTTGAGTTTGGAAATAGAACACATTTCAGCTCCTGGACCATCCAGACTGCTACAATCTCAGGAAACACATATTTCTGTTTATCAGAAAATGTTGGCAAAATGTAAAAGTCTGTTTACATAGAGATACACAATTTCCACATTTATAAAATAAAAAATAACAGTTGCACCTTTTGGAGTCATTTTGTATGTATTATGAGACTTTGTTTCTCCTTGTCTTTTTCTCCTCCTTTTACTTTTTTCTAACCACATATTTATGAGCCAGAGAGAATGCTACTCTGCCCCTGGTTATCAGAGTAATTTTTGCTTTGCTCTTGGAGAGTATGTAAAAATTTTTTAAATTTTCTTTAGTACTAAGTTATCCAGTATCTACAGCACTGTGAGAACTTATGTGATCCCAGTATACAACTTCATACTCATCCTTTGATCTGCTATGGCACTTAATATGGAGACATGCATGTATTTTTTAAAATTTTTTAATTTTAATTGTTGTTCTTGTACAGTTTTCTGTCTTTTACTCCCATCCTGGCCCACTGCCCCAGCCCTCTCCACCTCCCTCCCATTTCCACTGCTCCTAGTTTTTGTCCACATTCTTTTCTTTTTATTTATTGTGTGGGGGGTCATAGTGGTGTTTAGAAAACTGGACAACAGGCAAAAGAGTGAAATTGGACCACTATCTTACACTATACACAAAAATTAACTAGAAATAAATTAAAGACTTGCATGTAAGACCTGAATTCATAAAACTCCTAGAGGAAAACATACATAGCAAGCTCCTTGATGTCAGTCTTGGCAATAATTTTTTGGATTTGACACCAAAAGCAAAAGTAACAAAAGCAAAATGAGCAAGTGGAACTACATCATACTAAAGCTTTTGCACAGCAAAGGAAACCAAAACAAAAAGGACAGGCACTGAATGGGAGAAAATACTTGAAAATCTTATATCTGATAAGGGGTTAACATCCAAAATATATAAAGAACCCACACGACTCAATAGCAAAGAGAAAAAAATAAAAAAACAAAAACACACAAACAAATGAAAAACAACAGTCCAATTAAAAAATCGGCAGGGAATCTAAATAGACATTTTCCCAAAGAAAACATACAGCTGGCCCATAGGTATATAAAAAGATAATCATCAAGGAAACATAAATCAAAATTACAATGAGATATCACCTCATATCTGTTACTAGCAAAAAAACAAGAAATAACAAGTGTTGGTGAGGATGTGGAAAAATGAAACTGTTGGGCACTGTCACTGGGAATGTAAATTGGTTTAGCCACTATGGAAAACAGTATTTTTTTCATTTTTTTGAGATTTCTCAAAAAACTGAAATAAAACTATTATATGATCTACCAATTCCAATTCTGGGTACAGTAAGCCTTCACTTAATGTCATCAATAGGTTCTACAGCAAAACAATGCATAATTAAATCAATTTTACTGTAGGCTAATTGATACAAATAAGAGTTAAGTTCTTACAGCATCTCATCAACAATATAACAAGACAATGTTGTATGAAATAACACTATTGGAGGAGGACCTGTGTATTTATTCAAAGAAAATGACAACACAAATTTGAAAAGATACATGTACCCCCATGTTCATGCAGCATTTTATATAAATGAATGAATATATATATATATATATATATGTATATTCAGTCATTAAAAAGAATGACATCTTACATTTGCAACAGCATTGGTGGACCTTGAGGGCATTATGCTGAATGAAGTAAGTCAGACAGAGAAAGACAAACGCCATATGACCTCACCTACATGGGGAATCTAAGAAAAACAGGCCCATAGTTGCAGAGAGCAGATCTGTGGTTGCCAGAAGCAGGTGAGGGGGAATGGGTGAAGGGTCAAAAAGTACAAACTTACGTTTATAAAATAAATAAATCATGGGGATGTAATATACAGAATGGTGACTATAATTGATAATACTGTATTGCATATTTAAAAGTTGCTGAAAGAGTAAATCTTAAAAGTTCTCCTCACCAGGAAAAAAAAATTCTGTAACTATGTATGTTAGTAGATGTTAACTAGATTTATTTTAGTTATCATTTCACAATATATACAAATATAGAATCATTATATTGTACACTTGTCACTATTACAATGTATGTAAATTTTACCTCAATAAAAATAATAGCCATTGATAACGATTTAATTCTTTTTTTTTCTTGTCATGTCAGGAATGGCTGTTTAATTTAACTTCCGTTTCTGTTTCTATTAAGATAATAATTTAAATTTCTCCTCAGATAAATTAATGCAGCCAATAGTATTTGGGGGCGGGTGGAGGAGCACGTTTCCTAACTTGCGCCCAGGCATCAGGCAGGTGCTCCCACTTCCCTGCTCTCTCCTCCCGCAGGTATCTGCACGGCCCCCTACTTCCTTTGCTGCCGCGCTCCTGGTCCCGTCCTCAGCGCGGCCCACCCTAACTCCCCCGTTTCAGCTGCACATTTCTATCCTCCATCGGGACGCCTCCCTCCCTCCCTCCCTCCCTCCACACTGTTCTATTTTTCTCCCTGCACTTATCACCTCCTAACATACTATATGTTTAGTTATTATATTTATTGTATGTTGTCTGTCTCCATTAGAAGTAGTCTCCACAAGATAGGGAGTTCTGTCCTTTTAAAAATCCTTTTGACTGATAGATTTCCGATGCCTACAGCAGTGCCTGGCATGGAGGAAGCACTAAAACAATTTTTTTTTAGGTGGAACCTGTCAAGGAATGGTGAGAGGGAGCATTTGCCTGGAGCCTCCTGTTCGAGAAGAGCTTGAAGTTAAGAATTTTGACGTCATTTCTAGATAAGGTTATGCTGACAGTCTTGGAGACTCAGGGGGAGACTGAAAGTCTTCCCTCGCAGGACTTGGACGCTTTGTTCCCGCAGCGGGAGTCGCAGCCCGCGGTGCTCGGGAATCCCAGCATTCTATTAACCCTGCGGTTAGTTTGAGCAGCCCGCTTGTGTCACACTGCATTTTGTGTACCAAAAGCATTATTTGGTTTCATATAAACATTTAAAATACGTCACTTTTAAATTTTTACTAGAAACCTCAAGAAAAGTAGCAGGAGCGGTGCAGTCTTTCCTCGGCTTCTGAGAGGCCTGCCTGTCCACCTTCCGCTGCAGCTCCCTGCCTTCTGAACTGCTGTTGAGACTTCTCCTAAGGGTGTCACCTGCATCTTCCGTAGGTTTGCTAGTTTAAGCTGTGATTTAGAGGTAATTTTTGCTGCAGAGAATTAAAATACCAGAGCATTTTAATTTTCCTAAAATTTAGAAATAGGAATTTGAAACAAATTAGATTTTTCTAATGGAAATTTTCAGAGCCTAAAGCCCTAAAGCACAGTAAGGAAGCCAATTAACTTTAATTTAAATAATCATGTCTTAAGTAGCGAGTGAACCAAGTCCTATTGTTAAAGAACAACAGTATTAAATCCCTCCAGGTTGGCTTCGAAGTGGCACTAATGCAGTGGTTTCTGTCTTGCAGATGAAATAAGTTTCTGTTGCTCACTGCAACCTCTGCTTGTTGTCTCCGTGGGCACTGCCACTGAGAAGAGGGGAGGGGGAGACTGAGGGACCACAGAGAGAAGGGTTGTGTGGAATTCCCATTGTTGTTCCTATTGTACCTTTTTTACTTTGTTTTACTGCTTATACTATCACAGATGTCCCCATTGTCCCTTCTTTGCCCACTTCCTCCCCACCTCCCCTTCTCTCGGGCCATCACCACACTGTCGTTTGTGTCTATGGGTTTGTGCATATCTTTGGAGGAACTTGTTTTTAAAATAACAGCAAACAAAAACGCTAATCATTTTATTTCTGGGAAAAAATAGTACAAGAAAACGTGAGATGAAAAAAGCTTATTTTCTTACTCTAAAACTTGTATATAGTATATTACTTGATTTTTTGTACTTGCTATTTAAAAATAATGTACATATTTATGATGACTGAGGTTATTATTTATAACTACGATGACTAAATTTCAGCCAGTGCCTGTAAATGTTATGGCAACCATCAACAATGTATTAATAAGGTTTATATTATGCAAAAATCAGGGCCAATGTCTGGAGACATTGGATTTTGGATGCGTCTATGAATGAAGTAGAAGTATCATGACTGTAGCAGGCATTCTAAAGGCAGATCACAGAAAGCTTTTAATGCTATGCTCAGGGGCTTAAACTCTTCTATTTCTTCTTTCTCGTGTGCTGCCTTGGTGACCTTAGAAAAGCGAGTTAACCTCACTGAGACTGTTTTCTTCTCAGTAGTGTGGGGGTTATACTTCTGTATTGCAGATACACTGGGAGAACAAACAGAGGCAAAGCTTGTGACTGAGGTGGGCCCACAGCGGAAGCTTAATAAATAGTGACTTTAGTATTGTTTTCTAGAAATGAAACGCCTTTTTTTTTTTTTTAACCAATTCTGCACATCTCTGTCACTCACATCTTGTGCTTACTAATGTTTGCTTTGTTTGTGAGAGAACCTTTTTATTTCCCTGTGGTACATTTTGGAAGACGCCTTAAAAAAAAAAACCCACTATAGAATTTACCAAAATGGAAAATAGCATGGATTGACAGAAAAAGGCAAAAAGAGTTAAAAGTGTTAATATATCAAAGCCTTGACTTTCTGGAGATACTTTTTTCTTCAAAACATAGCTACTCTTTTGCCAGCAATATGACCTGTGCCTTTCTGATTATTTATGCAAATCAAGACAATATTTTTTCCCATGAAAGACTTGGTGAAATGATGCTGTTGAAAAATCCAGCGCATTACCATATTGCTTGCTCAACAGCAATACTATTTTGCAGCAAGAGGAAAGTAACTTCGCAGAATGCTCCTCCACTCCCTCATAGAAAGTACATAATATCATGTTTGTGTTGAAACTTTTTCTTCCAAAATGCCATAACCTCATAGGAGAGAGAATTAAAATCCCGTTATTTTAATTTCCATCTAGCCACAAGATAAGTAAAATTATCATTGAAATTCTAATTAAGTGGGATGATTGACTAAGGTAGCACATCAAAGAAGAGAAGTGAATATGGTAAGACGAAGACTTATTAATTAGTCTGCGTGGAAGAAATTCCAGGGATGTCAAGCTGAGCCTGCTGCAAGGAGAAAAAAAGCAGACAAGAAAACGCTCGTTTCTTTGAAGTTGGGAACTGAGATAGTGATGGAGGTAATTGTGTCTGACTGGATCCAGTAATGAAGAGCTGTAAATCAGACCTCAAAATCGAAGGAAAGATTCAAGTAACGAATGCGGCTGCCCACCCCTGCTGTGAAGAAACAGAATGCAGAGCGCGCTAATTGACCCAGCCTATTTCCCAGTAGTTCTCTGTTATTATTTATTAATTTTTAATTTCTGAATTATTTACGTCCTGGGAAATTATTCTTGACAGCCTGTTAGGCGTGCCAGAGTTAATGGAGGATGAAAGGACTGGTACCAGAATTAGCAGGGATGTGGTCACAGGCTACTGGATTTAATGATTTTGGAAAGAAAAATTGATTTCACACAGCGTGTCATTTTATACTACTTTAGGGATACACCAGCTATTTGATTAATTGAGGAATAACCAATTCAAAGTATATTTGAAGTGTAAATGAGTCACCCTGCTCAGCTGTTTATTTTTCCTCCTTTCTGGGAGATCTGAATTTTCTTGAAGCTGATGATTAAAAGCTGATGAAGACACACTTGCAGGCTGCGAATGCACACCTGTTTGATTTGCATTAAACTCAGAACGGAGAAAAACCCTGAACTACACGAGAAGATACGTTCACTTTTCTTCTTTCTCCTTTCTGATCTCTGTGTGATTTCTCTCTGGCGTGTGGCACGGCAGTAGTTACAATCCGCAACCCCAAAGAACAATGCACAAGACAATTTCTCATTTGTTTTATGGCCTGCGAGCACAGGCAGAGAGAAGCAGTGCTTGCTAATGAATAGAAGGGAAAAATAGAAGAAAAATATATCAAAAGAAAACAGCGACTTTAACAAGTAAGGGAAGAAGACTATTCTACGGGGGAAATGAGTGAGGCGGAACGAGGCTATCACCCTCCCGCCTGGAAGCTCCGCGTCACTCTGCCCTCTTTCTGACCAACCTCATTAGCTTCGGTGTCTCTCTACTGCTGCCATCTTTGTTCACGTCTCTTTGGCCTAGTCCTCCACTGGTCTCAGGTCAAATCTCTCTCTTCCGTTGAATGCTACACCTTCTCTAAGTTTAATGGGCAAACATCACGTCGGGGCTCTTGCTGCTCTGTAGGTTTAGGTTCAGTGGGTCAGGGAGGGGAGAGGGGCTGAGATCCTGCATTCTAATAGGCTTCCAAGTGAAACTCATGCTGCTGGTCCTCAACTGGTCTTCGTGCAGCAAGGCCCTGCAAAACTGACAAACTCATCTTTAAAACACTGTTTTTAACCATGCCACTGTCTTATTCAGAAACACTAAGTGATTTCTAGTACCTCCAATTAAACACAGATTCTTTAGCCTGGCATTCAAGGTCTTACTAAAGTGACCACAGCCAGTCCCTCTGGGTGTACGCTGCACTTCCCAGCTCTGGGCTGCTGTTTATGCTCTTTGTTCTTCCTGAAATGCTTCTGTCTTTTGGAAATCCTACCAGTGCCTCAAGGTGTATTTGAAACACCACATCCCTAATGTTGGCTATTCTAACCTTCTACTCAACAGACATGAGTTCTTCTTCAAATTCTTTCTCTCATACTTTAGATTTACTTCTTTCTTGCCATGTGATATCTTCATCTTGTATTATTGCTATAATGTGCTTATGTCTCCTTATGCATGTAGAGGATTGTAAATTATTTAAGGGTGGGGACTATGCCTTCGTATCCTCCTCAAGTACAAGTGCAGCGCACAGAGTGCGTACCTGACAAATACTTTTTCTGTCTGGAAAAAGTCCAGCCATTGTTGATATAACAAAGAAGGTTTGGGTGACATCGATGTACCCTGGCAGCCAAGGAGAGTGGACTGGAATGCGCATGCATGAACAATGACAACTTCACTGTACTAGTCAGTGGGGGTGGTAGACGCTGTTGAGTGAGCATGTGCACTGTGTGGTCATCACATTCAAAATGACTGAGTGAGTAGAGCAATAAATCTGCATCACATTTTGCATTAAGTTTGAACATTCCTCCATGGAAACTATTCAGATGACTCAGAGGGCTGCAGCTATGGACAACTGGTGATTGGCAGCTTTATCACGACAATGCGCCCACTCATGCATCACATCTTGTGCAGAGTTTTTTGGTGCAACATCAAATTACCCAGGTGACTCAACTCCCCTACAGCCCAGATTTGGCCCCCTGAGACTTCTGGATTTTCCCAAAACTAAAATCAGTTTTGAAAGGGAAGACATTTCAGACCATTGATGAGATTCAGGAAAATACGATGGGGCAGCTGACAGCGATTGGGAGAACTGTGTGGAGTCCCAAGGTGTCTACTTTGAAGGAGACTGAATCATCATTGTCCTATGTATAATGTTTCTTGTATCTTCTATAAATATCTCTATTTTTCATATTGCATGGCTGGATACCTTTTGGACAGACCTTGTACATAGTTAAACTGAACTATGTGAGAGTGTCCACTTCATAATTATTCCCACCCTTGCAAATTTGTAACATCTCTGGAATTCTTTAAAATAGCCCACAAATTATGATATTTGCTACTTCATTTACTCATTCATTCACTTACCTGTTTATTCATTTGAATGTTCTCTTTGTGCCAGGTATAGTGCCAGGGTCTGCAAATGAAAAATGAAATGGTCCTTACCCTCTAAGAGCCCCCCCCCCCACAATTTTATGTCCTGCTTCATCATTTTTCTTTTTCATTACTCTAACCCCCAAATATAACCTATCTAAGCCATATATATAGCCAGAACTCTTCTTGATAATCCTTGTAGCTGTTATAGGTCCAAGCATCATGGCCCCAGAACAGGGACTACCATGAATCCTGAGTATATATTCTCTTCTCCTCCATATATATTCTCTTCTCCAAAGGATTTAATAATCCTTAAAGCCTTGTCCATTCAATCACAATACCCACCTTTCCCACCATGCCCTTGTATCCCATTTTCAGCATCATACGAGTTCTCAAACCACTGCCTCAACCTGTGCTAGACTCCTGAAGACTCCAACACCAAAATTGTCCCCAGCTTTTCTGCTTCTTTTCTTCTCTCCTCTTTTTTTCTTTGTGTGTCTCGTGCCCTTACCCTGCCATAATTTTCATCCTTAACCCCTATGCCCTACCAAATGCAGGAGGAAAAACACTTATTTTTATTTTTTATTTTAGAGAGGGGAAGGGAGGGAGAAATAAAAGGAGTCACTGGGAGAAGCATTGCCCGCTGTCTTCCTCATGTGCCCCGACTGGGACGAGCCTGCAACCCAGGCAGGTGTCCCAACTGGATACCCAACCAACTGAGCCACACCTGTTGGGGTGGGAAAAAACTTTTTAAAAAATCTCCTAATTTCTTATCTATCATAAATATTCAGACAAAAATCAGCCACAATAAGCAACTTATTTTTTCAATCCCTTGATCAAATGTGATAGTTTCATCTCTTCCCTTTATATATTCATTGTTTCTTAATTAGTTAGAGATATCTGTATTGTAATACTTTTACTTGGTATTATGGTAATAGTTTTGACATATGTTTTCCTTGCAAGATGGTGAAATCCTTGAGAGGAAGATTATTTTATTTACTTTATCTTCTTGCAGATCTCTCTGCAGAAAGAAGCAAGGTATAAATGTATAAAGTGCATTTTATTTCTCTTTGAAACTCCAATGTCCAACACATAGAAGATTTTCTATAAAGAATCATTGAGCTCTGGCTGCTCCATCTCTCAGAATGGTCTGTCAGTGAATGAAATAATTTTGAATTTACTCAGTTGTCTTAGGCTGTTTTCACGAACCTTTGGAACCACAGTTTCAAGCAGCTGGTAGTCAAACCACTTGGAGCAGTGGTGGCTGAAGGCTGTTGCTGAAGATCTGTAGCCATTCGTTATTGGTCAGGCCCCAATGCAAGTCTTACACTGGGCTCCTGGTTGTGTGGGCTCCAATTTATTCAGTTCACAAGACCAGCAATTCTAAAATGAACAGGCAGATTTTCACTTTATAGTGTTCTAAAAGACTCCCTGAGAACAACCAACCTCCTTAAAGAAAAGGCAGACAAAGGGATTTTCAATGGCAGTGTATATAAATATTACTTAAAAGGCCAGAACCTGTAGCTGATAAGATAAAGCAAAGAGAAAAATATAAAAACCCTTTTGATGGGATGTTTTTAGCTGATATATTAAATATTGAAACTCTTTTGGTGGGATGTTTATAACTGATATTGGCAAAAGAAGGAGGAGTGATTCAAATTATTCATTATTAAGGAATATTACAAAGCATAAAAACCCAGTATAGTTCTGGTGTAGAAATAAACTAAAGGAACATAATGACAAGTTCAGAAATATGTCTGTGTGTAGATGGGAATCAGATAGATGATAAATATGGCACTACAAAAATTGGAAAAGAGTGCCTTGTTTGGTATCAGGAAAACTGGCTCATTACCTAGAGAAAAAGCTGGATTTCTGCCTTATATTTTACAAAGGTGGTTTAAAACCCTAAGTGAGGATACAGAGCCAGTAGAAGAAAATGAAGACTATCTTTGTGATATTTAATAAGCCATAAAAACACAAATAATAAATGAAAAATTGATTATTTAACTACATCAATATTAAGGCTTTTGTTGTTGTTGTTCAGCTAAGGATACTAAAAGAAGTTAACAGAGCAAAGATAGATGCAGCAAACCAGTGGGGACTGAGTTGGTGGAAGAAACTTCTGAAGGCCTAGACAGTGTCTTTAACGAACCCACGCACAGACTTGCCTACTCAGACTGACTCCCTCTGAGCTCCAGAACTGGGGTAGCAGCTTGAAAGGCACCAGTGGCACAAGGGGAGAAAATGAAGTGATGGCATCAAGGTGAGAGCTGGGGGACAGTTCCCTCCCAGACAGAAAGGTGAGCAGAGGCCATTGTCACTTTTCTGAACCCTCCCCGCACAGAGCTGCAGAGCCACAGAGCCAGAAGGCTGGTGCCATATTCCATCATCCTGGCTAACACCGTTTGCTATGCCCTGGAGATCTCCAGAGGCTCTGATACATACATGCAACTTACGGGCCCTCCCAAGCTGCTTTTCCATATGAACAGCTGGTCTTTGCTCATGCTTCACAACTTCCTTAATCCTCTCAAATAAGCAACAGCTGGCCTCAGTGAACCCCCCAGTCCCCATACCTCTTGCTAAGTGGTCCCAGGCCTGGCACAAGCACCAGCCGGTCCAGATTCACAGCTTGGCTGTGGCTGGGAATCTCCAGCCCCAGCACAAGCAGCAGCCATCTCAGATTGCTTTATAGCTCAGGCATGGTGGCCCTGGGCAAAACACAGGTGGGGGTTGACGCTGGCCTGCACCACCTGGGAAACCCCAGAGCCTGCATATCCAGGAGACAGCTACAGATCACTTTGGAAACCACCACCCAGGGCCTACATAGCTGAACCTCCACGGCAGCCAGGGGGTACTGGGCAGAGGTTGGTGGTCAGTGGTCACAGCCAGTCCTTGCAACTGACTGGTCTGGGTAAATCCCTCTTACTGACCTGCCAACAGTAATCAAGGCTCAACTACAAATGTAGGATGTACACAAAGGAAGAACCTCAAAGACCCAGGTTGGGTGATAAGGGAGGCTGTGTCACTGGACCCTGCAGGACACTTACTGTACTAGGCCACATTTCCAAGACAGGGAGTCATAGAAGCTTGACCTAATACATAGAAACAAGCACAGGGAGGCTGCCAAAATGAGGAGATAAAGAAACCTGGCCCAAATAAAAGAACAGATCAAAACTCCAGAAAAAAGAACCTAAACAAAATGGAGATAAGCAGTTTATCAGATGCAGAGTGCAAAACACTGGTTATAAGGATGCTCAAGGAACTTAGTGAGGACCTCAACAGCATAAAAAAGATGCAGTCAGGAGACTTCTGGTCAAGATGGTGGAATAAATAAAAATGGCTCAACTCTCACACAACCATATCAAAATTACATCTGAAATATAGAACAGCCATCACTCAGAACCATCAGAAATCAAGTTGACTGGAACTGTGAAAACTACAAAATTAAAGAAACCACATCCATCCAGACTGGTAGGATGGGTGGAGAGGCAGAATGGAATGGTCCCACATCCACATGTGGTGATAAAAATTTGGGAGGGATATCCCAGGAGGGAGGATTACCAGCCCCTACCCAGGGTTCCAGTACCAGGAAGATAAGCCCCCATAACTTCTGGCTGCAAAATCCAGCAGGATTGACTCAGTGGAAAAAAACTACTATAGTCTCAAGTAATTCCTCTTAAAGAACCCTCACACAGACTTAACCAGACTCAATGCCAATCAGAAAATGCCAATTGTACTATGGAGAATGCTGGAGGGAATGGGGGTACTGGGCAGAGGGATTTAAAGGAGAAAAAAATATTGGAGAACTATAATAGCATAATCAATAAAATATACTTAAAATGATTTTTCTTGCAAACAAAAGCATGTAAGTTTCAAACTACATTAATCATCTTTAAATAAATTCACCAACTCTTGTGCCAATTTAGTATAATTACATTGAGTCCAAAGGGCTATTACATAACTTGGAAGCAACTCTAAATTTACCAATTTTAGCAAAGAATTCTCAATTTTTTTCTTTTTGCAATCAAATTACATAACACTATTATGGATAAACTCTCGTCTACTTTGATATGTTATAAAAATGTGTAAAACTATTATTAATAATTTGTATTTTATGAAGAGTTTTAATTTCAACATATTCTTGTACCTGTCCAGCTAGGTGAAAAATAACCTTTGTTTTGGTGTTTTAAATTTAGTTTGTTCATATGTAGTTTGTTACCTGTGAGAAAATGCCAATTGCACCATTATTTTGTGTTTGATTAGCAAATATTTAGCAAGCATTCCTTCTGTTTCCAGAAAATCTTGAATTGGACCGAACAGTATATTTTTAAGACCCTTCCATGATTCTATCAGTGAGCAAATGAGCAGTTTTAACAAGCACTGACAATGTCACTAAAATCACAGTCTTCTGTTTCTTTCAACTGCCCCACAATTTGGCAATGATTCACAGCATTCGTGCATATGCACCAAAGGACTTTTAAACAAATGGACCCATAAGACTTTCCATAGAGTTAGTTTCAAAAAACTGAGCACAAATACTTTTTAATGTATCATATACTGGAATAAAGCAGTAAGGGAAAGAGCTGTCTTGTTTTAAAATTCCAATAAACCTGGATTTTTGACCTACTAGAGCTTGACCACTATATTTCAGATTAGATCTTTAAAAAAATATCTAGTTGAAATTCTTTTTTGATGGCTGTAAAAGATTTTTTAAGAATCTGCACCTCAAATTTTGTTTTTTCCCACTCTGATTTAATAACTTTTCTTTATAATTTTGGAAGTCCTTTGAGAAATAAATATATCAAGTGCTAATAGACAATGTTTTATATCACATGGTTCATGTAATGCTAAAGAAAAGTAGTTGCAATTTTTTTAAATTAAGAATTAATTGATCTTTGATATTGTTAGAAAGGTCTTGTAGTTTATGGGCAATTGTTTGATGGCTTAGTTGAGATCTTTCACTTTTTGAAAAGTCTTTTTTAGCCTTTTCTTCATAATTTTCTAACATTTCCATAACTGAAATAAGAATTTCTTTTACTATCTTTTTGTCTAAAAATGACTCTTCCAGTACCAGGAAGATAAGCCCCCAACTCCTCACACAACCATATCAAAATTACATCTGAAATATAGAACAACCATCACTCAGAACCATCAGAAATCAAGTTGAACGGAACTGTGAAAACTACAGAATTAAAGAAACCACATCCATCCAGACTGGTAGGATGGGTGGAGAGGCAAAATGGAATGGTCCCACATCCACATGTGGTGATAAAAATTTATTTCATTTCCTTCCTTCTTTCTTTTTTACTTCCTTTTCTGCTTCTCCCTCTTGTGTATGCAAGAATCCAAAACATTTTTTAGCTGGAAAACTAGGAGAAGTTGTTGCCAGCACATCTACTTTTTAAAGACTGGCTATAAAGGAAATTATAACAAGGCTTAAGACTTCAAAAATGAAGAAAAATCAATGGATTAGGTAAAAATAGGGGTAAATATAATAGGCTGTTCTTCACCTCATTAGTTTTTTAAATCATGTTGGACAGTTTATTGGTTTTGTATTGCTGCTATAACAAATAGCCACAAGCAAAATGGCTAAAACAATACAAATGTATTATCTTACAGTTCTTAAGGTAGAAGTTTAAATGAATCTTATCTGGGGTTTCATATATAGACATTTCAATATATAGAGTGCTTTTATGTTTTTATTTTTATTTAATTATTGTTTGGGGGAGTAAGAAGTATTGGGTTTCTTTAGGATCTTAAAAAGTGTTTGACAGATGCAGGAGGGAAGCAGGTATGCTTATAAAAAGACAGTATGGGGGAACCCCTATAGTGTTGGAACTGTACAGTATCTTGACCCTGGTGGTTGATAGACAATGCCTCACAGGTGATAAAATTTCATAAAAGTTAATACATTATACATACATAAATGAGTCCAATAGGGAAACCGGAATATAATCTGTGGGCTATATCAGTGTCAGTACCCTGGTTGTGATATTATTCCAGAGTTTTCTAAAATACTATATTTGGGGAAACTGGAATCTGTGTACAAGACATACCTCTCTAGCATCTCCTACAACTGCATCCGAATCTATAATGATCTCAATACAAATTTCAATTAAAGAAAAAGTGAAAGAGTAAAGGGACCTAATAAAAGTAAGGCTTCTACACTTCACTCAAAGTGATAAAATGTTCGCATTAAGTAAGAAGAAAAAGTAAGGGAAAGATAGAAATGAGTGACAGTGGATGCTACGGTTACCTCACTGGTCTCTTAACCCCGTCAGGGCCCTAGGCCGCCCTTGCACCACTTGTCCTCCAGGTACCTTACTGAGACACTCTTCAGCTGAGCACCCGCACAGGGCATGGCATCTGTGAGGCCTTCTGTGAAGATCCACCTCCAGTGATACAGGTTAGTGTGCAGAAGTCTCTCGAGCACACTGCATCTTCTTTCTCGATTTTTCCCTTTCATTTTGGTGGGATGATATCCTCACCAGAGGAGCTTCTTGAGAAAGAGTACATAGAAATTAAAATTTTAAGACCATGCATATCTGAAAATGTCTATTCTTTTCTCATATGTATTAAATAGTTTGAGTGAATCTAGAATTGCAGTAGGAATACTCTTCCTGGAGGATTTTGAAGGTCTTTCTCCCTTGTGTTGTTGCAATGAAGAAGTTTGGTTGTTCTGATTCCTGGTCCTTTGTATGTAACCTGCTTTTCTCCCCTGAAGCCTGTAGAGTCTTATCTTGGTCCAGCGTTCTAAACTTTCAGAGTGAGGTTTTGTGCTATAGATCTACCTGAATCTGTGGGGGCGGGGGGACACTAGGCATGCCCATTCCACCTGGCAATTCATGTCTTCATTTCTAAGAAATGTTTTCTAGGAAAAACATCCATGACTATCGTCTTTTGATCTACTTTGTCAGGACTTTCTTCAACTAGATCTTCTAACTTTTATTGAAAAATATCTTGTTTTAGCTGTTTTTAACCTCCAAGAACTCTTTTTACTTTCTGAATCCTTCTTTACATAGTGCCATTTTCTAGGTGCACAAGGGTATTATTTTTTCCCTGAGGGTGCTAATACTTTTGATAGAGTTTAATTCTCTCTCTATAGTCTCTATTTTCTCTAGGTTGCTTTTTTCTGTTTATTTCTTTTGGTGTTTGTCTTCCATGTTAGAGGTCCTCCTTAAATATCTGGACATCCTCCCTAGGTGTTCATGTTAAGAATGAGGGACTGAAATCATAATTGGCTGCTCTGAGTTCTTTTATGGGGCTTGCTTACTTTGACTGACGTAGGTGACCTCGATGGGCTATTTGTTGGCAGACTCCTCATGTCAATATTTCTGAATCTTTCCCCCCAGGTTGGCTATGCTTAAAAAAACAATCTTCCAGTCTCCTGCCTAGAGGGAAATGGTAAGGCTGCTGGCATTCTGGGAGCCGAGTCAGGGAAGAGAGAAATGTTTTTAGCATTTAGCATTCAATTTGCATTCAGGCGTGCGATCTCTCTGTGTTTGGTGTGATAACAATACACACGCCTTCAATTATACCTGATGTCCCACAATTCAGAGGCCTTCTGCTATACCTACTCCTGAAAATGAACTACCATATTTTGCCATGTATAATGCGCATTTTTTTTGCCCAGATTTTTGAGAGAAAAATAAGGATGCACATTACACACGAGTGGTACTAATTTTTTACTGGTACATAAAATTCCTTGTATCTTGTGTCCGTTCTTGTGTTTTGTAATTATTTGTTACATAAAATTTCTTGTACCATAATATTTTCAAAATTAAATGCTAAAATTCCTTTATAATACAAAAAACAAGTATCTAAATATAAACTAATAATAATTGATTTTAAAAATTAAAAGATTTTTTCTCTAAAAGCTTGAGCAAAAAACATAGGCGTGCATTATACACAGCAAAATACGGTATTATATTCAGGTGGGGAAAGGACTATTGCCATGCAATGTGCGGTGTGAGTGGGGATCTAGAGATCTAAACCAAAGGAACAGTTTTCGCCCACAACTTCCTTGCAGCCACCTCGATATTTTAGCCTCCCCTTTACACCAGTTGCAGAGGTATATGCTGCTGCCGGTTGTCAGTCTGCTTTCCAGATTCTAAAATTATACGGCTCTTGTATTCTCTTTCATGTGGGCTTACACCTTTTAAACAAAATCTTCTCACTCCAGTTTTAGTGGAATTTTACACAGAAACAAAATTAGATTTATGATTCACTCTACCACCTTAACTCAGAAAGCCATTTAGACCCACTTTTGCTCCTTTAAAAATATGCAGTGAGGCAGAAGTTTCAGGATATTGAGGTAAAATGCTGACAGCAGACTGTGATAAGTTTTGCACATCAAGTTATGTCTGTGTTCAGTTCAGCACAGTCTCCTTTGGTCTCGATCCATGACAACGTGAAATGCTGGTTAGATGGAACACGTGTTCGTTTAAGCCTTCTGAGAAAAAGAGTTTTGAAAGTTTGAACAGTCTCAGCAACCACATTTTGGTTCTTGGAGATGACACAGCGGGGGTTTTCCACAGCTCTCGTCTGATGGAGTGGCGGGTCACTGAAAGAACACAAGACATCTTACTACCTCTCCCAGGACAGAAATAGTAGCTTCCTTTGAGAGCAAATGCAGACTACTCTTTCTCATTTGTGGGAAGTTCAACATCCAAGTTACCTCTAGAAAAAGAAACACATTAAACAGTAAACAAGCTTAATTTCTGAAAAAGAAATGTTTCTTGTTTTACTTAGTACACAGTTGCATGTGTTAATTATTGAAATATGGATAAATTGTCTTCTGGGAAGGTGCATTTGTGAATTTAGTGTGAAGTACAATAAATAAAAAGGGAAAACATTCCATTTGTTTTCCATAAAAATGAGGCAATATATGATAACCGTTATGGATACTTCAGGACTATAAAATGGGAATTTTGCCAAGGGTCTCTGGGACTGACTTTAACTGACATTCATGCTTCCTTCCTTCCCACAAACATGTTTTTGATTCTAGGTATACGCAAGGTTCTGAACTAGCGACTGGAGCTCTAGCTGTGGACAAGGCGGACGCTGCCCCTGCCTTCTTGGAACTATACCCTGGCAGAAGGGACAAGCATGAAACAAGTAATTACAACAAGATTTACTGTAATAAGAATATAAAAGAGGAGGACTTGCCCCAATCTCAAGAGAACACGTGAGCTGAGGTCTGAGAGGAGTAAAAGACGTTAATTAGGCAAAGGGCAGATAGGGGGCTTGAGAAAGCAGGCCAGACCTCAGGAACAGTGAGCACCAATGCCCAGAGGCATTCCTGGATGGCCAGGGTGCAGAGACAGAGAGAGACGAGACAGACAGAGACAGGTCAGAGATGAGACTGAGGCGAAAGCGGAGTCCACTTCATGCTTGGTCATAACATTCTTTCCTCAGAGAAAGGAAAGAACTCACAGCACAAACACCAGGCAGTGGATTTATTTGCTGAATAGATTAAATGGTCATTGTGCTTCAGTACCATATTTCAATTAAAACATTTTACTAAAGGTAAGTGTTAAAAAGTATATATATAAATGTTAATCATTTATAATAACATAACATAATAAATTGCATATAATCAATTATGTCATTTATATTAATATGATAATTCATAAATGGTATAGGCTTTTATTAGAATACAAAATAGATTACTAACAAGTGTACAAAAACAGGATCTATTAAGAGTACTAAAAAAAAAAGAGTACCCAACACCTATTTGCTAACATACCTACCTCCCAATATTTTTGGGTTTTTTTGTTTTAATCACAGTTCAGTGTTTAAAAGATAAAGCTTTTTTAGCGTTCAATATTGCTCAACAGCTAAATGCATGTGCTGTCCTAGATTATGAGGTTAGTAGTACTTATTTAAATATTAAATAAAAGGATCCATTTTCATTGAAGCAAGCAGGGAATTAAGCTCACAACTACAATTACCAGTAATTAATTCCCCACACTGCAAGCCATGCAGTTTGCATTTAAACTCCCAATGCCCAATGGATAACAAAAATCTATTTTGATCACTTTTTATTTTCATCATTTAAGGAGTACATCTTATTTCAATTAGGCACATGTATTTCTAGATTATAATAGAGAACAAATACCTCTTCTTAAAAGACTAGGCAATTAGAGCGGGGGAGACTTTTAAGCATGACAAAGAAATTCTGGGATCTTTTCATTTCTCTTGCTTTCACTGGAGGAATGCCTAATATTGTGTACAATTAGCTACCTTGTATACACTAACCTGTTATTTATAAGCAGATGGATAATTTTTTGGAATTTGTTTTTCCTTATGCATTAAACTATTCTTTGGTGGCTTTTCATTATCTGAGAGAAAGTAATTGAGCACATGATTTAAAATGAGGCAGAATTAAGTCTGCCTCCAGTGCCAACCTCAGAGGCAGGCATAAGGATCAGAAGAACTTCTTAGACAGGGAGGCTTGACCTAGTGATGCATCCAACAGACTGAGCTCATCAGGATGTTCCACGTTTTTGTTTTTGTTTTTTTGACAAATTCTGAGCAGAAAGAAGCCATCAGGGTGTCACCAAAGCAAAGACACGATCAGAGTTCAGTTTCTAGATGTAAAAAGAGGTGATTGGAAGTAGGTTTGACTGAAAATAGGCACACCTGTGTGGCATGCAGAAAATATATTCTAAGAAACCTTATTTTTTAAGTTTAAAAAATATGTCATATTGATTACGCTATTACAGTTGTCCCAGTTTTTCCCCTTTGCCTCCCTTCACCCAGTACCCCTATTCCCTCCAGCAACCACTCCCCTTAGTTCACATCCATGGATCATGTGTATAAGTTCATTGGCTTCTCCACTTCCTACACTATTCTTAACACCCACCTGTGTATTTTGTAACTACTGATTTGAGCTTCTTAATCCCTACACCTTTCTCCCCATTTTCCCCTTCCCCCCAACTGATAACTCTCCAAATGATCTTCATATCTATGATTCTATTCCTGTTCTGCTTGTTTGCTTGGTTTGTTATTTGGATTCAGTTATTGATAGTTGTGAATTTATTGCCATTTTAATGTCCATCGTTTTGATCTTCTTCTTTTTTTTTTTTTTATATAATTCCCTTCAGCATTTCATGTAATAATGGCTTGGTGATGATAAACTCCTTTAGTTTTACCTTGTCTGGGAAGTACTTTGTCTTCCCTTCCATTCTAAATCATAGCTTTGCTGGATAGAGTAATTTAGGTTATAGGTCCTTGCTTTTCATCACTTTGAATACTTCTTGCCAGTCCCTTCTAGCCTGCAAAGTTTCTTTTGAGAAATCAGCTGACAGTCGAATGGCAACTCCATTGTAGGTAACTCAGTTTTTCTCTTATTGCTTTTAAGATTCTGTCTTTATATTTAACCTTTGGCATTTTAATTATGAGGTGTCTGGTGTGGTCCTCTTTGGGTCCATCTTGTTTGGGACTCTCTGTGCTTCTTGGACTTGCATGTCTGTTTCCTTCACCAAATTAGGGAAGTTTTCCTTCATTATTTATTCAAATTAGTTTTTAATTTCTTGCTCTTCCTCTTCTCCTTCTAGCATCCCTATGATTTGGACTTGGGTACATTTAAAGATGTCCCGGAAGTTCCTAAGCCTATCTTCATTTTTTTTTTAAATTCTTTTTTCTTCCTGCTATTCCAACTGAATGCTTTTTTTCTTCCTTATGTTCTAAATCATTGATTTGATTCTCAGGTTCATTCATTCCCTGTTGGTTCCCTGAAGATTTTTCTTCATTTCACATAATGCAACCTTCATTTCTGCCTGGGTCTTTTTTATGCTGTTAAAGTACCCAATGAGTTCCTGGAGCATCCTGATAACTATTGTTTTGAACTGTGTATCTGATAGGTTGCTTATCTCCATTTCATTTAGTTCTGTTTCTGAAGTTTTGTTCTGTCATTTGGGCCATATTTCTTTGTCTCCTCATTTTGGCAGCCTCCCTGTGTTTGTTTTTGTGTATTAGCTAGAGCTCCATTGACTCCCTGCCTTAGCACACATGTTAAGTTGTATGGGGTGGAGCGTAGGTAATTGACAGGGCAGGACAACCCATGTCACAACTCTATTGCTCCATGTAGGGGAGGGCTCACAGAGGGGACAATGCTGCTGCCTGGCCTCTAAAGTTTTGCCTGAAGGGAGAGACTGTTTCCCCACTCACACTTCCCTTTTTCCCTGTATGCCACTGGTGCCCTCCAGCTGTTGTCATGGTGCTGAATCCAAGAGGGGTGGATCTGTGTGAGTACTAAGTCCATTGTGGGCCCTTTAAGAGGACACAGTTTCTTTTGCCAACTCAACCCCACTGGCTCTTACAGCTAGAAGTTATGGGGACTTATCTTCCTGGTGCTGGAACCTTGGCTGGGTGGTCTGGACTGGGGCTGGGATACCTCGCTCCTGAGGTGTCCCTCCCATTTCTCACCTACCACAAGTGGATGTGGGACCACCTGTTCCTGTCTCCACACCTCTCTGAGCCACTCCGTGTCCTCATGCCTCCCCATGCCTCTCTCCATGTCTTCCCCTCCTACCCATATGGATGAATGTGGCTTCTTTAAATCTTTGGTTGGCAGACTTCCACACAGCTCGAATATCTGATAGTTCTGGGTGATATTTGTTTTGTAGTGTAGCTGTATTTTTTGCTATAGTTGTGTGTGGAGGCAGGCAGTGTTTATCTACACCTTCATCTTAACCAGAAGTCTATTTTTCAAGTTTTAAAGACATTTGCTTTCTTCCTGCTTGTGTTAATTTCACTCCAAATAAATATCATAGAATTGATCATGTTATAGTAAACCCTTATTTAAGTGGAACTCAATGAAATGAAACCATAAATTAACTGGAATTACCTTTTACATTTGGCTTTTAGGAAACAATGCAATATTAGTCCCTTAATAAAAAGTAATAACTACAATGGCAAGTTCTAGGATTAGTACACATCCATTTCAATCTTCAATCCATGGCTTTAAAATGGCTAACCATGTCCAGAGTCTTGACTTGCATACCCTACAATGTCCTTAATATGGTAGTAACCATGAAAAAAAAATCAATTTGGTGCATTATACTTCCCATTTTAAGAAATCAAACCACTGTCAACTGATACATTTTTAAATGAAATTATTCACAAAGGTTGAGGAAAAAGGATTTTCTGGCTAAGTGAACCTTAGTAATTAAAAATAGTAATAGATATTAAGACTAGTAATCAAGCATTCTGATTAATCAACTATTTCCATCATTTTTAAAAAAGATTTTACTTATTTATTTTTAGAGAGGGGGAAGGGAGAGAGTAAGAGAGGGAGAGAAACATCAATGTGTGGTTGCCTCTCATGTGCCCCCTACTGGGGACCTGGCTTGCAACCCAGGTATGTGCCTTGACTGGGAATTGAACAGGCTACCCTTTAGTTCACAAACCAGGGCTCTGAGCCACAGCAGCCAGGACAACTTTTTCCATCGTTAAGTAAAAATATATACAACATTGATGGACACCCAACTCTCATATAAAATTCAATTAAAAATTTTCAAATGCAAGGAAAAAAAGGAAAGGATTCACTGGATATTAGTATGCAAAACAAATAAAAGAAAAACAGATTTCATGCTCCTGCAGGCCAAGGGCCCCATCTACTAAAATCATTTAAACACAGAAACTCACCACTGGCCTTGCTGTGTATGTGTTTGATGCAATGTTGCTAGCATGGCCAAATATTCCCACCTAGGAAAATTAAATCTAAAATATAGTATGTGATTTCTGTCCCCATGACAAGCTTAGAGAAGGCATGAAAAAGTTTCTTTAATGGCAGAATTTGTGCTAACGAACCACTCTGATGATAAGAGAAGACAGAGGAGAAGATTTGTCTTGCTTGGGAATGAAAAACAGTTATGTGAAATTCACTTGTTGGTGCCCGGCTTCATGATATTTTCAAGGTCATGCCTTCAACAATAAAGGTGAGTCACTCATCTTAGAGTCTTTGTTACCTTTCTGCTCAACGCCATCTGGCAGGCACAACCCCTCTCTCACTTTTTGTAAGGCTTTGGCTTCTTTTCAGTGGCCCATTGATGTTTTAGGCATGCACAAGCAAACTCAACCCAGCAGCTTTATTGTGGTACCAAAAGAATGTAAGTTTCTAAGCACAATGGATTTTATTAGTCCAAAATATCCCTACAAGACCACACAGCTCTGAGACTCACCCCCTAGTCATAGATAGCCTCAGGGAACAAAGAGAAGAGAGAAGCCTTAAATTTGCTTGGAAACATGGGCCAATCCTGGAGGTCTGGGACACGGAGCAGCTGAACGCCTGACGGATTTGCTATGACATAGCTTTTCTTCCCTGGAAGAGGAGCAGGGGGCATTTGTGCCACTTTCCAAGATTGTCTAAATGACAAACTTCTGGAGGCAACAGCATACCACTGGCTAAAAACATCTGTGTAACTCTATAAGAACTTAAAACAGACAAGATCAGAAAGGCCAGCAAGACCTTTGTTGTTTCCCAGTTGGAACCAGACGCTGTCTCCTAGTTAGCAGTCCACCGGAGCTTGGAGATGTGCTGTTTTTCACAAGTCAGATAGACAGTGTTCATGGCCATTGTCTGTCACTCAAGCATTTTGAGTTGTTTTCTCACTAGAGACGATAATCTCATGCTCTTCTGCTCTGTGCTCCCTGTTACTAAATTACTGTTTTTGAGGTGAATACCTAGATAGGGGTGCAGACTTTGGCACAGCAACACCAACTCTTATGCACAACGTCCAGGGAGTTCTAGGGGCTGAAAACTTATCAAGGTCATAAAACTAGGTAACCCAACACAGTTGTGAATTCGAATCTCTTGTCAGCTCATTCCAGAATTCTTCTGACTATATAAGTCATTCCAGTATTTAAGATAGATTCTTTTTTATTTCACTGTAATACATGGAGCAGTTACCCCCACCCCCCACAATGTTTACATTCTAAACCCTGGAACCAGTGAAAGTTTTTGTTTCATGGCAAAGAAGAATTAGGGTTGCAGATGGGATTACAGTTGCTATTCAGCTGTCTTTAAAATAAGGAGGTTTTCCTGGATTATCAAGGTGAATTCTAATGTATTCACAGAGGTCTTGAAAGGTGGAAGGAGTGGGAGGAGTTAGTGTCAGAGTGACATCATGCGGGAAAGGCTTGACTGGACATTTGTGGAGGAGAGACTGTTTCGTGACGTGACCTCGCAGGCTGGACCTGGGCCAGGATGGAGACTGCTTACCACAAACCCTCCCTAGAGACTGTCTGACCATCATGAATGGTCATTCTGACGTAAATCAGCACCCCTCCCTGCCTCCCACTATGTGCTGGTTCCTAGAAGAGGCCATCGTCCTGACCTGCTCAAGCATGTGAAGTAATATCCCATACCTGGTGACATTCATTTACTAGTACCCATGACCATCACGTTTTACTCTGTGTAATTCTTTGGCACCTACCAACCGGCATGGGGATCCATTTTGTTTTGCAGCTGCACAAGATGTGTCTCATATGTAAATTTCCCTTAATAAACTCTTAATTACCAGACTGGAAAGGCCAGCCTCTCTATCTTTCCCTGCCCTCTGCTCACAGAGGTAGACTTTCAGTCTGGGGCCTTTCCCCAGGTCTGTGTGCACTAACGTCACTGGCTTTGACAAGGTAAGGGGGCCACCAGCCAAGAAATGCGGGCAGCTGCTAGAAACTGAAAAGGCAGGAAAAACACATTTTTCCCCAGAAATGCAGTGTCCGGCCAACATCTTGATTTTAGGCCAGTGAGATTCATTTTGGATTTTTGACTTCCAGCACTGTAAGATAATAAACCTGTGTTTTTAAGCCACTGAATGGAAGGCATTTGTTACAGCAACAATAGAAAACCAATACACTTTCCAAAGTGTCTAAAACACATGATAACAAAACTCAATAATACATCTTGCCATCCTATTGTTTTTAAAAAGTACCCATTCATTATACCTTTGAGATTAGATCTTAACAAGTTGTAGCCATTAAGAATAATAGCAAATATGCAAGTATAATACCTAGTATGTGTCTACTGTTCTAGATGTTAGATATGTTAACTCATTTAAACCTTTTCAGAACATCATGAGACGGGTTTTCTATTGTCAGCCACACTTTGTAGAGAAGAGGCACATAAAAGTTGTGTAATTTGTCCGGGGTCGCAAAGCTAGGAAGCTGCAGAACTGTGGTTGAACCCAGACAGTCTGGCTCTAGAGTCTGTCCATTGCTATGCCATTCTGCTCTCAGTGGTAGTGGCCCGAGAGCATCCTTACCCAGAACTGACTTAGATGATCTTGTCCTGTATCCAAGAGCTGAACAAAATTGCTTGTGGAGATACATGTTTTTCTAGCTCATAGATTTTTTTCTTTGAAATATTTTTAGCTTTTGCCTGTAGGCTCCCCACACTGCAGTTTAACATGTCTCTTTCCTTAGCTCTGATAAACAAACACTTTACCTTAACTTAAATCCTGAAATTTTGTAGTCTTACAGATATGGATTATTCAAGAACCAATCAATATGCCTGTGGTTTCCCTGCTGGGTTGCCTCTGTTCCTTCTTGCCTCTTGTCCTCTTCAGGCACACTACCCCACCTACTAGTCTACACTCAGTGCAGGGTAGAGGAGGTGAAAATAAAATCTGAAAACTCAGTTACTTGTTAAAAAGCTCGGACAAAAGAGGAGGTTGTGTATCATGGATCCTATTTTCTATTTGTTTTCAAATGAAACGTAAGCTTCTTGTGTTCCTCTAATGTTTTTTATTTAGACGTCACTTTCTTTTAAGTCTTCATTTCTAATAGAAGCTTTTGAGATTTGTTAATTTGATTCATTCATGCTACACTACATTCTCCATTATCACAGATGATCAAGAATTGGCTTTAATCATAGTGGTTTTCTTCCCTGTCACTAGACTCAGAAAACCAAAACAGACGTCAACATCAGTTTTTTACTTCTTAAAAGCTTCCTTCCTATGTTAAATATGCTTCACTCTACATGATAACCTTGGAGTGGAAATAGATTAGTAATGGCCAATAGGTCAGCAGAGACTATCCAAAGTATTTTTGAAAAGGATTTTGTGGAGAAGTCTGGGCTTTATGGAAGAGTTTGATGATCTACTAGCAGATATAGGTGTCCATTAGGATGTGTGGATGTACGTTTTGGAGGCGAGCTGGGCATCACAACTGCCGCACACTCACTGTTCCTGCTCTAGTGAGTAAAGAGCTGCTTTATGGCAAATTTCTGCTGAGCTCCATGTAGAGGAACTCGGGTCCGGGCAGCGTTGTTTATTTCAATATTACTTTTTCTCAATCCTCAGAGTTTTCAAGAACAAATACTTAAAAGCTGCATAAAAGCACAGATACTGGGAATGCACTTTAGCCCGGAGAGGAAATCGAACCCATTTCACGTGATCCCTGTGTGACAAAGAAAGAGTTACCCCAGTGGAAACAGTGAGCGATGTGGTTGGTCACTGAGGGATTGGACGGGGCCAGATTCAGACAGGGCTGCCTCTCAGGACTTTGTTAAGTGGGCAATCTCTCTCTCCTTTTCTGTCTCTTTCTGGGCCATTCCTTGCAGGCTTTCAATCCCATCAATGACTCTCCTTTACATTGCCTATCAATTATGTGTTGTCTTGCTCTGGGGCTGTGATAGTTAAAAGAAGGTAGAAATCAAGCTCTGAGGTTTTGCCCAACTTCCTTAGCACTTGCCTCAATTTTCTGTTTAATTTTTGCTTTGGAGACTAGTTATACAATGGGTAGATCTTCTCCTGCCTCAGAGGTCAGAACACAAAGCTAGGAAAGCTTGGTTATTATCACAGACTCATGAAATCAGATCTCTGGTAGGAACTTAAACCCAATGAAATATCAGTCGAGAGACTATTTGATGTTCTATTGAGGTTTCGTCTTGTTTCAAGCTTTCAAAAATACACAAGTTAAAACACACACAGCTTCAGCTTCAAATTGGTTTGTGAGGTACACTTTTCAAACACTGGCTTAGGTCACAGAGGCTGGGGAGAAAACATTGGGGTGATAATTAACTGGATTCATTCCAGCTTTGAGGATTCAAGTTAAGGTAAAGTAACTCTTGTCTGCCATTTTTGACAGCCAGGTGAGTGGAAAGGAAACATATTTTCAGAACTCAGAGACTCAGAGACTCAGAGACTCAGAGAATGTCATGAGAAAAACAGAATCCATACATGCCTGAAACAAAGATGAGTAAAGATCATATTTGGAGATGGTTATTGTATACACAATACCTTTTCCTTAGAATAGTTCTTTAAGTGTTACTAAATAGAGTTTATGTTTATGATACAATTTAAAGACAATATGATATTCCTCTTGTTGCACAAGTAATGGTGAGATTATATTCCTTTTAGCATGTTCCTGCCAAGGCTATAGAGATTTGGGCAAGTTTGTTATGTGTCCACCAAAATCCATTTCTTACCTCCTGACCAGACAGCTAGCCTACATTCCCCAGGCTCTTTTGTACTTTGTTGTGATGATGTAACTGAGTTCTGACCAGTGAAATGTGGGTGGATGAGAGACATATTACTTGTAGGCCCAGGCTGCCCTCCCCCCAAACTTTTGCAATAATCTTCATACTCCCTCTGATGTCCACCCTCAGACTACATGCTCCAAGAGAGGACTCTGAGACCCCAGTTATTCTGAAGTCATGAGGTGGAATGACCACATCAGAGACTGTGTCAGAGGGAAATCATTATTGTGTGGAGCCACTAAGATCTTGGGGTCTGCTTTAGCAGCCAGCATTACTCCCTTGAACTAATACAGAAATGGTCTTTGCGATCAAGATAAAAGATAATGTCATCAATGGCAAGCCTGAAAAAATAAACCTGCGTTACTTTCACAAGTTAAATTGGATTTGAATCAAAATCTCAAGATCTATATTTTTCTATTGCCATAGCATACAATAGGAAAAGAACTAGTTGAAAATTCAGCCAGTTGATTATTGTGCTATTTGTTTTATCTAACAGCTGGTTTGTCTAGTATTTAAATTAAACTAATAGGTATTTAAATTCAAGACACTAGTTGTTTTGGTGATATAAAAAATTTAAGTGTCTCACTTCTCATTTATATAAAGAACTTGAAATTTTTATTTTTTCATTTGTTTTCAACTACAGTTAAATTAACAGTATTTCTTTTTTTAAACCTTCAGCTTATCTAAAATCATTTGAATATTCAACTTAAAATAACAACATTTAAATTATTTCAAGAGTATCTTGGTACTTTCACCAGTAAAGTTCGTGCACTTAATTTTTTGTTTTCTAGAGAAATGTCCAACTGAGTCTAGAATCTTTTGAGAGAAAATGATAGGGAATATGATATAAAACAGTAACTTTTTTATTATAACATTCATTATAAGACTATCCCATGAAAAACAAAGGAGTAACAGGACAACAAAAGATTTATATACAGTGTACTTCCGAATAATCTTAACATATGGTAGGAGAAAAAAATGGACTTTAAAAAATTGATCTCCATGGTAGGACTTGGATGTCTTGGGGAACACAACTCGGAGGCTTCTCATTGAACAAGGGTAATTTGTTCTGGGTCCACACCACAAAATGGCTTCAAAGGTTTTTAAAGTAGGTCGTTTGGGCATCTGAAATGTTCGGTGGGTGGTCACCTTCCTTAGCGCATTCGTATGAAGGTGGGCGCCTCCAGATAGCATCCTTGGGGTTTCTGACAAAATCGAAGCAAACTCAACTACATCATCAAGGAACTCTAATTAGACAGCTTGTTTCATTGAAATGCTTTAAATTACCAGGTGGTACAGCATGAAAAAAAACCCATTATTTTCATTAGCTGAACTATTTGAGTTAATCGCAAACTAGAAGTTCTAATATTGAACCATGATATAATAAATGTAAAACATGTAAAAAGGTAAGCAGCAGGTTACAAAGAGAAATTTAAATGAAAGAATTTATTTAAAACATTGAGATTTCACCTTAAACATTACTCTTAGTCACCTAGATGTCACCAAGCCAGGAGAAACGTTGACGAGAAATAGGCCCCATCTACACAAATAGAAACCCTCTTCACCTCTGTGGGCCAGGCAGCTCTCAGGTCGGCACACAGGCCGGGTGGGCTGTTATAGACACCATTCCGTTTAAGAGCTTTTGAGTATTTTTATTACTGAAGATAAGCTTATTTTGACATAAGAAGAACTCACCCATAGTTAAGTGGACAAGACCCACACAGTATTTGTCGTGATTGCCTTTGCACTGAAAACTGCCTAACAATGGAGTAGCAGACGTAAGAGTCCCATTTGGTTAAAATAGGATCTATTCCAACATGAGCCACTGGTTTTTAAGAAGCATCAAAAAGTAGCCTCAGAATTGTTTCCCTCACTCAGCTGATTTGTATCATGAGCCAGATCAAGAGGGTCCCCTGGGAATGCCCTCTGTGGGCTCACCTAGAATGGACTAAGGGGGTAATTTGCTTTCATGTATTAGTTATAACTTAGGAGAGAAAAGAACAATTCTCAACTCTGAGATGTGATTTAAGATGGATTTTTAAAATGAGATGCAGAGTATTAGCAGTAGAAGAGACTTTCTTGACTTTTTGAGTAATAGCGAAGGTTCGAATTACTTGCTTTTGATTTGTGCAAAGGAATAGATATAATGGGAAAATTTCCTATTCATGGGATAAGTACATGGAAGTTATCTGAAGAATTTAAAAAATTTTCTCTAACTTTGTGAGGATGTTAATTTGGGTTGTGTTTTGTGATTAAATGTTTTAGAAGATGCTATTTTGCCAATAGTCATTCCAATAATCAAATTCAAAAAAATTCTCCAGTTTTATACAGGTAACTTCATATGGATAAAGAGAGCTGGACTCAGGAATCTTTGTTTCATTAATTTTTTTATACTTCTGACATTTAGAGTACAGTACATATACGATTTTAAGGATTCTCTTTTAGGAACCCTGGAGGAGCTCCTCCCACAGAAAAAGTATTGATGTACTAATAAACTATGCTAGTTATTTTTTTTCCCACCATGTTATAAACTAGAAAGTTGAATCTTTGGGCTTCTAAAACAACAACAAAAAAAACTTGAATGTTTTAATCATTCCTCCCTGAGTTCCTGTACTCAGCTGAAGTTTCATTTTCCCATCCCTGGTCCAGTTTTAAGTTCTTTGTCTGCGATTCAATCTCTTTGTCTTTAATCATTTTGGATTGTACCAATGACTTCTCAGTAATAAATGGGGAGCCAGACTCAGCATGAGACAAGTCTTTTCAGCAGGAGAAAGATATTACATGTAAGTTGCCTACCCACAAAAGGGCCCACTGTCATATTAAATTAATGAGCTGCATGTTTTAATCATTAAGGTAACAGCAACATGTGGATTCCTTGCCTCTGTTTTAATCATTTTTATGTTTTTACCTGCTAGATCATGAAATGATTTTTGAGAAGTCTCCCCATTTTCTTGCAGAGAATGTCACCTATGGGGGGCAGAAATAAAAGCTTCAGAGCCCTAAGAAACACTAAATAGCTTTCCACATTAGGGCTGAGTGAAATGTATGGAGCTACCTTTTTGTCCTCCAGTGACAGAATTTGGAGGGAGGGCTGTGGCCACCATTAGCAAATGGATTCAGCGTGGGTTCTAGGTAACAAAGAGTTGAAGTGGAAGAGGTGAATTGTCAGTCTTAGCAGCTGAGGCTGACATGGGTTATTTTGCGGACTTTGCACAGCACTTGGACCAGGTGAGTTGAAAGAGATACTGCTGACTACACCAGCGGGGACTCTGAACACTTTGTCTTAGCGGGAAATTGCTTTATGCAAACTTTCAACTCACTAGCTGCTATTTGCTCAGCAAATGTTGGTAAGAGGCCTTGCTAGTCTCCGGAAAGTCCTGGTGAGCAGATCAGGCCACATAGTTCCTGGACCTGATAGACTTGATAAAGCATGCTCCAGAAAAGGGTGTATGTGTATTTTCCTCAGCTATCTAAGTGAAACCAAGAGCACAGGTTCAAAACAAGAAAAAATCCAATGCACTGGTTATTTTGTTTGGGGATGCCAAACACATGGTTTAACTGATTTTTCCCTGAATTTGCTAAATTAAAACAATCATTTTGTGAGCTCAGTGGAACTATTGCACTGTCCTATGTGTTACCATAGAGATTGTTCATGGCTTGAACACAGCTTGTTCCCTATGTGTTATGGTGAATTACATCACTCAGCTGTAAGCAGGGCCAGCCACAGTCACCTCTGTGTCTTCACTAGGTCTTAGAACAGAACTAGTGGTTTAGGGATAAACAGAAAGTTTCTGCTTTTCTTTCTGAAAATTGGGGGATACCAAGGGGTGTGGGGGACAGTTTTAAAAATATATAATTTATGGATTAGAAGGGGTCTCAAAGATCATGTAGTTCAATACTCTCATATTACAGATGAGGAAAGGGAGGTCCAGAGAGGTCGATGAGTTGGTTAAGGTTGCTTAGTTAGTGGCAGAGCCAGGGTGCAGATGATATTGGAAGGCTGGAAATGTGTTAGACCTGTGCCACCATCCAATACGGTAGTATGTTAGTCCAGGTTCTCCAGAGAAACAATATACAAGAAGATTTATTATGAGGGAATTGGCTCACATAATTCAGGAGACTGAAAACCCTAAGACCTGCCATCTATAAATTGGCCACCCAGGAAAGGTGGCAGTTTAACTCACTCCGGGTCCAAAGGCCTGAGAACCAAGGAAGACAATCATGTAAACCCCAGTCTCGGGGCAGGAGAAGATGAGATGAGAGGTCCCATGGAGAAGCGAGGCAGGAAAAAGTGAATTTCTCCTTCTTCTGCCTTTTGTTTGATTCAAGTCCTCAACAGATTGGATGATGTCTACCCACAATGGGGAGGGCAACCTATTTTATTGAGTGCACTGAGTTAAATGCTAACCTCATCCAGAAACACGCTCACATACAGCCGCAGAAATGGTGTTTAATCTGGACACCTGTGGCAGTTAGGCTGACACAGAAACTTAACCATCATGGTTAGCTACTAGCCTCACAGGGATACTGAGTGCTTGAAATGTGACAAGATGGATAGTGGTACTGAATCTCAAATCTTACTTAACCTTAAAAACTGAAACAGCATAAAATAACTTTTCATTAAAGACAACTTCACTGCTTTGGTAGACTCACATTTCACATTAACCATTGAAAATTTAGTGTCTGAACTGGGATGTGTGGTTGGTGTAAAATACACACGGAATTGTCATGATTCCATATGGAAAAAAGAGTGGAAAATATCTCACTCGTAATTTTTATATTGATTACATGTTACAATGATAATATTTGGTATATATTGAGTTAAATGAAATATAATGTTAAACTGACACATGTTCTTACTATTTTTGTGTGGCTACTAGACAATTTAAACTAACACATATGGCTTTCATTATATGTCCAGTGGATGGCACTGGGCTAGACAGTTTATTTCACTTAATATGTACAACAGCTATCACCACGTTACTCTCCGCAGTTCACAGATGAAGAAACTGAGAACGACAGGAGTTAATGTATTTGCATAAAAGCAAACCACAAGGGAATGACAGATGCAAGATGATACCCTGTCTGGCTGACTTGGCAGCCAGTGCTTTTTCTAGGGATTCTTGCTTTCCAGACAGCGACTCGGCATCCAAACAGCTACTGACATACAAAATTGAGTGTAGATTCTAACGTAGCTATTCATCACTCTTTCATTTATCTCCACTGACCATTTAGAGGAAAACAAGAGGGGCAGTCCCTTTGGCTGATCGCTGAAGAATTTAAATCAGCCAGCCTTAAGATTCTTGGGTTCTGTTCTACATGTGTCTCTTAAAAATACTGAAAATCAAACACATGTAGTTAATTCATTTCGGGGACTTTTGTTATATATATATTTTTTGATAGTTCTCTTTTTAAAATTTATTTTAATTGTTGTTCTTGTATAGTTTTTTGTCTTTTACTCCCATCCCAGTCCACCACCCCAGCCCTCCCCACCTCCCTCCCATTTCCACCCTCCCTAGTTTTTGTCCATGTGTCCTTTATACTTGTTCCTGTAAGCCCTTCCCCTTTTCCCCTGAAATTCCCTCCCCTCTCATCTCTGGTCACTGTCAGCCTGTTCTCAATTTCAGTGTCTTTGGTTATATTTTGCTTGTTTGTTTGTTTTGTTGACTAGGTTCCTGTTAAAGGTGAGATCATATGGGAGTTATCTTTCACCGCCTGGCTTATTTCACTTAGCATGATGCTCTCCAGTTCCATCCATGCTGTCGAGAAGGGTAGGAGCTCCTTCTTTCTTTCTGCTGCATAGAATTCCATTGTGTAAATGTACCATAGTTTAGTTTTTTTATCCACTTATCTACTGAGGGGCACCTAGGTTGCTCCCAAGACTTGGCTATTGTAAATTGTGCTGCTATGAACATAGGGGTGCATAGGTTCTTTTGGATTGGTGTTTCAGGGTTCTTAGGATACAATCCTAGTAGTGGAATTGCTGGGTCAAAAGGTAGATCCATTTTTAGTTTTCTTAGAAAATTCCATACTGTTTTCCATAGTGGTTGCACCAGTCTGCACTCCCACAAACAGTGCACTAGGGTCCCTTTTTTCCACAACCTCTTCAACACTTGTTGTTTGTTGCTCTGTTTATAATGGCCATTCTGACCGGTGTGAAGTGGTATCTCATTGTGGTTTTAATTTGCATCTCTCTGATAGCTAGCTATATTGAGCTTTCTTACATTTTTGTTTGCTTCAATTTTCAATGCTCTTAAAAACGTTTCTAACTGAATGTTTGTGCTTCTGATGAGAATCAGTTACAAAATAGATATATCTTGTTTTTTACGGAATCACCTATTTTTATGTGAGAAGCAGTCTGTATGTTTTGGAAAAAAACTAACAATATTGTGGAACTAAAATTATTTCAAAAATTGAAATATTTAAATAAATGTTGTGTTTTAATATTTGTTTTGTTCTTGTTTCCAGTATAAGTCTGCTTTTTGCCCAGGCAGAAAAAATAAAAAGGTAATCTGTCAGCTCTAGAGTGTATTTTCTGTAGGGCAAAGATATTCTGTTCTTACTATTGGAGATTTGGAAATTCTATGACAATTTTACTCAGGGTTCTAACATTGGTCAGATACAGAGGCCTAAAGATGTGGCACAAAAGTTTGGATGCATGAACACAGCTTTTGATAAAAGAGCATTCGTATTTTCCCAAAGACTGTAAATTCACCTAGAGTTTATATTCGTAGAAGACCTGAAAATAACCTCCTCTTAGCTCTCCTCGCTAGAAAACGTTATAAATTTACTGCAACTGAGTTTACTGTCAATAGAGGGCGCCAAAGGATGAAAAAGTAATTATTGATGGCTTCAGTTTATTTCCCCAGTTCAAAACACTATTAAAAAATTAATTAAGGAAAGGTAACTAAAACCTTTGAAATGTCACTTTTTCACTTCAAAAAGGGGGGTAATTCTGTATTGCTATCCATATGTGTAATGTCGTCTCAGTTTATCTAAGCATGAATGGTCAAGCCTGGAGTCGGGGTGGGTTGGTGTATGTGTAGTCTCTCTGAAGGGCAGAGAAAACTCCTACTTTTGGCTCTTCTACCAGAAAACGAGGTACAGCAGCTTCACTTGAACTAGGCCTTTAATTGTTAGCAAATTAAGTTGCTTCACTGGGAAGTAATTTGACTCAGTAAATATGCCAGTTCCTGCCATGTGGCAGGCACTTTGTTAGTTCGGGGTGGGGACCAGAGACTAAAACAGACCTGGCTGCATGCAGCCTACAGTCTATTGGGCAACAGAGACATCTGTAACAAAACAATCACACACACATAGGGTAAAAAGTTATCTTGACAAAGTGGTGTTCAAGCTGAGATGTGAAGACTGAGTAGAGGTTAACTAGATGAAGTAGGGAGTGTTGAGGAGGAAGATTCCGGGCGAGGAGAACAGCAGCGTCCCCTACTGGAGTCAGGAGGGAACATGGGCGCTTCGGAAATTGAAAACCAGAGTGATGGAGCCTGAGGAATGAGAGGAGAGTGGCTGAGGCTGGACGGGGAGGCAGAGTAGTATTATGTAAGAGCTGATGGCAACAGCAACAGCAAGGATTTTGCTGTATATCCAGCACAAAGCCCTTGATAAGTGGATGATAGGATTAGATTTATGTTTTAAAAAAACGGCTCCAGCTGTTTTGTGGAGAATGGATTAAAAGAGGGCAGGAACGTAAGGAGCCTGCTGTAGCAGTTCCGATGGGAGACTTCAGTGACTTGGACCAAGGCAGAGATGATGAAAGTGGAGAGACAGGATCAGAGAAGGATATCAAACCGGTTGGACAGAGTTGTTGATCGATCGATCACGGCA
Source organism: Glossophaga mutica (assembly GCA_039655065.1). Classification (NCBI taxonomy): domain Eukaryota; kingdom Metazoa; phylum Chordata; class Mammalia; order Chiroptera; family Phyllostomidae; genus Glossophaga; species Glossophaga mutica. The sequence goes on along the minus strand of CM077303.1, from coordinate 145,870,725 downwards.
GTGAGGGAGAGGATAACCTCTAGGTTTCTGGCTTGCAAAATTTTCACCAGTTTTTCGAATTTAGAAAACACAACTGGCAGTGTTTGAAAGCGTTACCATTACTGACATGAGGCAAAAATTAGAAATTTCAACATTAGACAATCACTTGTTGGGCAACGTTAGTCCAGGCTGTTGGCCTTTCCCTCAAGTCTCCCAACTGTCAATAAGTGAACATTTCAAGAAAAGCTGGGAATGACCAACAAAATTTGCCATGTGGTATCTAAATATGTAGCCAATGTTAATATATACATGTGTATAGTATCGGAAAACATCTGGAAGAATATAACTAAGCTGTTACTGTTGTTATTTTTGGAGGTGGGAGATGACAGGAAGCATCCATTTCAAGCCTACATTTTACCGCGTTGTGTGAAAAAAATTGAAAGTAAACCTTAATTGGTCTTCTAATTAGTAAAACCCATAAAATCACCGTTATTACCAATAAAAAGCTATTCAGTTGGGAAATTTAAAGCCCTTTGTGGAGCCTCGGTAATCTCTCCTCTCCATTAAACCTCTCTCCTGGAATCTAGAGACTGTTTCCATTCCGGGACCTTCTAGCCCCAAAGAGCAGATTCGTCTTGCTTCAGCCCTTTGGAAATGCTCAAAATAAACGTGAGGACTAGTAGCTGCAGAAGCCCTCCCACCACCCTTTTTGATCTTTTCAGTAGCAAATGTGTCATTTGTAGCGAACAGTCCCGTTCTTCTGTGAGGCTGAAAGAGAGCCACTGAAAGGTGCTATTAAGACTCCCTGAACTCCAGCTAACTACCTATCTTTCTCCCCGTTCTTGTACAAGTTCTGCCATATCCCCGGGGAAGTCATTTCCACCTGCTTGGTAAATAATTAGCCTAGCTGCCTTTGGCTACAGAAAGGATTATAAATTTTTAAGCACTGCAAGTGATTGAAACTGTCTCTATTTGATTTCATCTCTGCCTGCAAAGCTTTGGGAGAAAACTTATCTCTAAGCACAAAACATCCTTGGGCAGACGAATGTTCTAGGGGTGAGAAGAATGGGTGTTGTTTAGGCTGCTATGGTCAGTGGGTATTCAGAAACATGCTATCTAGTAAAACAGTAGTTAAAGCCTCTCCAATTTTAGCTCACACCGGTTAATTTTTCTCCCAATGAGAGAAATAAAAGATATTTCCCCAAAAGAACATTTTTATGCTTACAGGACTTAAAAAAAATAGACTTTATTTTTTTTTAATTTTTATTTTAATTGTTGTTCTTGTACAGTTTTCTGTCTTTTACTCCCACTCCAGCCCACCACTCAAGCCCTCCCCACCTCCCTCCCATTTCCACTGCCCCCCCCCCCCAGTTTTTGTCCATGTGTCCTTTATACTTGTTGCTCTAGACTTTATTTTTTTTACAGGAGTTTTAGGTTCACAGCAGAATTGAGTAAAATTACAGAGTTACCATGAACCTCTGTCTCTAGGCAGGTATAACCTCCTTTCGACACCCCCACCAGTGTGATACATTTGTTACCGTTGATGAACCTACACTGAGGCGTCATTATCAGACAGAAGTCCTGAGTTTACTTCTTGGTGTTGCACATCCCACAGGTTTGAACAATGACTTGCATCCAGCATTGTTTCACTGCCCCAAAGCCAGGCCTGTTCCTCCCTCCCCCCAACCCTAACTCTGGGCAACCACTGGGCTCCTCCACAGTTTTCTGTAAGGTGGAATCCTTATAGAAATTTAAAAGTTATTCCTCTAATGGTAAGTTAAAAATGCATGTTTCCATTAATATAATTGTTTGCGATCTTTACAGTGAATTCTTGCGGTTGCTATGAAAACCCAGGGTCCCACACAGACCACGTCTGTCTGTAGCGGTGGGACAGCTGGGTGAGAATCTTGGCCTTACCAGAGGCAGGTGGGGGTCGGGGTCGGGGAGGGCTGGGGCGTTGCAGTGGGGGATCCACCCAGCACCCTGCAGGGTATTTGTTCTCACTCTTGTTTTGAAAATAGTAAAATGTGCTCATTTGTTCGCAAAATGAAACACTATAATTTTGCAGAGAGTAAATGTCATCCCCAGAGATAACCACCACTGTAAATGGGCTCATACTATAGTTAGTATGATAGTATGATAGTTAGTATAGTTCAATAAAATGCTGATTTTATTGAATAGTGTATCATGGTGAACATTCCATGTCAATTCATAAAGATCTTATCTTTGTAAAGATACACAAACATTCAATTGTCTGTTGATGGCTATCTGGATTGTTTGCAAATATTTGCTGTGAAACACCAGCAATGAAGATTGTCTCTTTGTACATCTGTTTGATTATTTCTTTGGGCTAAATTCCTAGAAGGTATAGTGCTGGGCCCTAAGGTAAACATTGAAAAATTTAAAATTTCAATACAGCCCTTGCTGTTGTGGCTCACTGGATTGAGTGCTAGCCTGTGAACCAGAAGGTGGCTGGTTTGATTCCCAGAGAGGGCACATGACTGGGTTGTGGGCCAGGTCCCCAGTTGGGGGGTGCATGAGAGGCAACCAGTGGACGTTGTTTCTCTCGTACATTGATGTTTCTCTCCTTCTCTTTCTCCCTCCTTTCCCTCCCTCTAAAAATAAATAAATAATATTTAAAAAATAAAATTTTCATACGTATTGTCAAATTACACTCTCACCAAAAGTATATGAAATTATACTTTCTACAGCCAAGTTACGAGAAAGAACAGCTATCTTTCATATTTGCTTATTTAGGCTTTTTAAGGTTAAAAAAGTGTTAATTTTTTTCTTTATTGAAATATTAATGACATTGAATTTGTATTTTAATGCTGGTTATGTGAGTATATTTAGTTTGTGAAAATTCAATGAGCTCTATATTTGATATATGTACTTTGATGAAGTGTTATATTTTAGGTGTTTATTTGGGGGCTAGGATATTTTGTTTATCTCTTGGTTTCCTTAGGACTGCAAGTAACAGGAACTGTAAATTCATTAAGAATGCTGTGGGTAGGGTGGTACAGGGTTGGTTCATTCAGCAGATCGGTGCATCATCAGCCATCCTCCAAGCTTTGGCTTAGTTCCCCTCATGGATGCAAGATGGCTGCAGCAACTCCAGGCTTCACATGCAAATGCCACAGCATCTAGTGAGAGGAGACTGTTTCTCCCTATCTGTCTATCTTTACGACTAAGGGAAATCTTTCTCAAATATTTCCTTCCTTCTCCAAAACTTGCTCTCTCATGTATTGTAATTGATCAAAATTGCATTGTATGTCCTTACCTCAGTCATTGGCAAGAGGAATAAGAACACCATGACTTGTCTAAACAAATGTTGATTCCCCAACTATGCTAGTTATATGTGATCTTGCAGAATTCTTACAACTCTGTAAAATAACTATGTACTATATTCCATTGGCATGGAAACTGAGGCTTCAAGATGTTGAGTCAACTGTGAAATATCACTGTTGTATTTGAACCTGGGTCTTTAAGACTCCAAAGCTTGTGAATTAGTTAATCCCGCTATATTAAGATAAAATGTATTTTCCAGCCCTGACCAGCATGGCTCAGTTGGTTGGGTATTGATCTGCAAAGCAAAGGTCACTGGAAAGGTCACCAGTTCAATCCCCGGTCAGGGCACATGCTTGGGTTGTGGCTTGGTCCAGGTTGGGACACTTAGGAGAAGCAACTTATCTCTCATATAGATGTTTCTCTCCTTCTTTTTCTCCTTCTCTTTTCTCTCCCTAAAAATAAATAAATAAAATCTTTGTGTGTGTGTGTGTGTGTGTGTGTGTGTGTGTATCCAAATAGAAACCAGGGAATTCTTAAAAAAAAAAAAAAAAAAAAAAAAGAAGAGCACTAAAGCATGTAAAAATGTGCTAATGCCCCCTTTGTATTGAAGAACCTTAAGAAAATTAAATTTAAGTCCACTCGTAGACCACAGTCCTGACCAGACATGCTACGTAGGGTACATCAAATTACTGTTCTTCTTGAAGAAATCCAAGTCCAGAATATAGACTTTTCCCAAATATTTTTTCATGAAAAAAGTCAGTGTGTATTAAAATTTACAGACTTTTAGTAATACTTACATATATAATAGGCACCTTGCATTTTCTAGATGAATATCAATTTATCTAAAATAACATTTTTTAGATGAAAGCAAATTAGTTTTAATTTTTATACTGAATCAGCCTGCCAGCTGTGCTCACAAACTGAGAGCTCCAGCCCGCCCCACCCACCCACCACGCTCAGCTTTGCTGTCAGGAAGCAACAGTTACCCAGAGGGTTTTCTGTTTCTTGGGAGATTCCCTCAAGGCCTTGGCCAGATGTAAATGGAGCACATGTGGTGTTGGAGTCTTGACTTTTCAAATCTTCTTTTCTTTAGTAGAATGACTGGGTGGAGCAAAGGAAATTAATTGTTAAGGGGCATTATGGTTTCTTTCTCTTCTGAGCTGAGTTGAACCTTGCCAACATCATCAGCGACCAAAGTCACTGCCATCCATCAGTTGTGGGTGGCCCAAACTAGGGGTCTCCTTCTGCTCCCAATGGACAGGTAACTTGTATCCAAAAACCCCAATACATCACATCTGGGACTTATTGGCAGACTCAAAAGAAAATCCAAACATGAAAATAGTCACGGAGATAGAACGCCCTGCTTTTTCTTGGAGCTGGTATCTGTTGGGTTCAGGCTTGTGGCATATGCGTAGAACAACTCAAGAAAGTTTTCCAAAGGTGTAGGCCAACTGAATGTACTTTTCTGAAGCACCACCTTCTAACAAAAATGGAAAGGGGGGAAAGAAGGCCCAAACCAAACACACCTAAACCAACTCACTCCTTTGGTGTGCCACGTAAAATAAAACTGCCTGTCATGAAGATATTTGAATTTAAATTGCTGCCAGTTCTAAGGAAAATGTAGGGTTAGCTGCCTGAGAGAAAAATCAGCATTCTAACAAAGTACCCAGGCCTAGCACTATAATTAGTAAACACAGGTGGTACAGCTTCTTGCTTCCTCTTCCTTAGATACATTAGAGATCACTGGGGAAGGGGGGAGGCGGGGAGGAGGGGGGAAGAATGACAGGATGGGGGAAAAATAGAAAACATGTAAGGAAGTAACTTTATAAATAGGATATAGTATAGTTTTGTATCAGAAGGATAAAAATAGATGAAAATCTCGTTAAAATTATTTTAGTTTTCACTATTTTCTATACATAATTATCTCACTTTATTCACCACAACGTTAGAATTTACATAGCAATGTCCCTCATAAACACTTCAGATAGCAATATACTCAATTTCAAGTATAAACCATGGCTGCTTTTATAAGAATACAGTATTATAAAGAATTTAGATGAGTGAAAGAAATGGAGAAACCATATTTAAAAAATACTCTGACGCGTTCTTAGGGGTCCAAACAGGCAGCAGTTGTTAAAGGAGTATTTGTCCTGCAGTCAGCCAGGGCCTTACACACACACACACACACACACACACACACACACACACACACACTTTTCTCTGGAGCTTCGAACCTAGAGAAGAATGAGTGTGGGGTAGTGGAAAATTCAGCAGAAAATGAGCTCTGGCATCAGACAGACTCAGGTTTAACGCCTGACTCTGCTGCCTACCAGCTGTATGACTTTGGGCAAGTTACTTAAATTCACTGAGCTTTAGTTTCCTCATCTATGAAATGAGAGTTGTTCACTCCTTCTTGGTAAACTGTCTGTGAGGATTAAATGAGAAAACACATTAAAACGCATAGGAGGGCAGGGCAGATGCTTTGCCGCTGGGTTTCATTTCCTCTTGTGTCTCTCAGCACAGTGGTCACTGTTCTACATGTCAACGTGTGGGTTTCTCAGAGCCAATGACGGCTTTGGCAGAGTGGAGAATCTGGTCTCTTCTGCTTTGCACTCCTTCTCTTTTTTCCCCCTTCTAATGATAGTGTGATTGCAACATCTTATGGATTAGCTAATTCATTCTCGATGCTCTTTTTCCCCAGCCTGAGTAAAGCCTGAGGAATTCCCCTCTGGTGAAGAAACCTTTCCTCATGGCTATAAGAAATTCACCAGCCACAGGGCTTGATTTCTCCCCCTCCATCAGAGTACGAGGAGAAAAGATCAGCAAGAGAGCTTGCCTTGAAAGTATTGAAGGTCAATGAGAAATTGTGCTTGTCTGTCTTTGAGCTTTGCTCCTTACCTATCCCAGAGGGATCAAGAACGTCCTAACTCTGCCTCCACAGTACCAACTGTGTTTGTCTGGATTAAGACAAAGATATTTCCTTCCAATGTTAACATTGTGCCATGATGAACTCCTTTGTGTGTTTGTCCAGATGTGGCCCAGTCTACTTGTTTCCTACCTTTCATAGTGCCAGCTACACATTTGGCATCCAGGAAGCAGTTGATAAATTCTAAACGAGCAAGTGAATGAATGAGTGAATGAATAACTTTAGAAAAATACTTCTTCACTTTTTGAAATCTGTGCTTTTGATTAATACCTCCCAGCCCCCAAATGTTATACTCTCCCAAAGGGTCCTGCCTTAAAGACAGTGAACTATATTTTTCTACATATCCCACAAGATAAAACTTGGTAGAGCTTCACCTTGTCTATTTATTTTCCCCCTCCTCCCAAATTATATATGAGAAAATACAATTGGACCTGCTTTCTCCTGCCCAAGGAAGGTTCTGATTTCCACCCTGTATCCCCAAGGGTATCCGTACCATTTTTGATCAGAGACAAGAACATACTTATTCAAGCATCTGCCATGTTTAAGATATGTTAGGTACCAAATAAGTGCTTTTGATAATTACACAAACGACAACTTTGGAGAAGCTTTAGTGCCTCACCATCACCGATTACATCTAGCAGTTCAAAACTGGGTTTAATTGCAGACCTCCCAAGAAGGGTCCCAGTAGCCTAGTCTGAGATGGAATGCGTGGTATTCTTCAACTTCTCTTTCTTAAAATCTGTCCAGCTTATGTCTTTTCATGTGCTTTTGAAGTAGAAAAGAATCATGTCTTCTACTAAAATATTTCCTGACTCAGGCATTTAATATTATTAATGAAAACTGAATGGCTAGAGTTTTAATTTTTTTAAATGCTTTCAAAGTGAAGCATAGGATTCCAGGAACTGAATCTTTGGCCCAGAATAGCTAGAGGCCTGCCTATACTTTTGGTGTGCATGAGTATAAAATGAAAAAGAAGCATGTAATTTTATAGCAACCAAACACATGGTTTCCCCCTTTCCGTTGGGATGAAAATTCCTTCCTGTAGAAACTAAGGTTATGCCCTGACTTGTGAAGTCCACGGAGGGACACTTTGATGTGCAAGAGAATCCTGGTGGCATAACGGATACAGAAACCAGTGTGGGAATAGGAGGAGCCTCCAGCAACAGGAAAAGGCATTGTCCTGAGGAGGGGTTATTTCATCCCTCTCTGTCGTCATCCGGGCTGTCTGGTTTATTTCCTCCCCCAGGTTGGTGTGAGTTGGAAGGAGAGTCCTTTGTTAAAGAGGTCGAGAACAAGACTGCCCAGTTTGTGAGGTGGTTAGGGCTGAACTTTCAGATTTCAGATTTTATGAAAGGTGACCAAGAACAAAATTAACCTGGGCTTCATCTAAACAACTGGCTGGGAAGTAAAAACTCCAGTTAACTGGTGTGGCTAAGCAACATCAAACAACTTGGTTGGATTAATTTTCCAAGGAAATGCTTCCATTGGCTAACAGTTTAGGCATTATGTAGGTATGTATAAGACTGAAAATTTGCCCACAGCTAGGTTCCCTGAAACCAAAAAGTTGTTAAAATAAAAGGAATTTTATTTTGAGTTTCCTATGACAAGCGAATAGCTACTGGTCAGAAGCACGAAGCAATGCTTAGGGCTGGGAACATTCGTGACCTGGGTTTCTGGGTTGGCATTAGCAATGCCCCGTGTGGGTCCCTGCTTCCTCGGGGGCTTTCTCAGCACACACCAATCAGTCTGGACCCCACAGCTCCCTTTGGGAAGGAACGCTGATGTGTGGGTCCGGGCAGAATCTTCAGCCAAGCCTTCATCATCTGGGAGCAGTATGGGACAGTGGCCAAGACCGGTTCCATCTGGCACAGGTCCGAAGCCTCTGGCCACATTCTTTTCACTATACTCAGCACTGAGCCCTTTCAGAGTGTTGAGAATGCTTTGTATTTATTAGTTTTCACACCAGTGTGTGGTGTAGAGCAACTGTAATATTAGACCTCCTATTTTAGAGACCAACGAGCTGATGATCGAGAGGCTTATGGGATCTGCACATCATCACCCAGAAAATGAGTGTTAGAGCCACGATTAGGCTGCACAGATAATGTAGGGGCTCTAATGGCTGTGTAGTTCACAGAGAGCATTGGCTCCTGCTCTCAGGACCAAAGGAAATCAATTTTCACCTCAAGAACCCTGTAGGAACCTCTCTCCTCCCAGGGCCCAGTGAAGTCCCAGCCAAACATACCTCAGGACATGAACTCTGCATGAACTGCTAGAGACACTCTCTGAGCTGAGTTGGGCTCAACCCAGCTCTTTGTTCCCGGTCACATACAAAGACCCATGAGAGTTTGAGATGAGCAGGGTTTTTTTCTAATCTGGAATATTAGTACATGAAAACAAAACCGAAGCGCCTTAGGGAGCATAAGCTGAATAAGAAGCCAAGTCAGGTCTTCTAAGGCCCTTCAATATGGCAACGGCACGAGACGCCCTCCATGTGCAAGGCACAAAGATGAATAAAAACAGTCCCGACTCTCCAGGGCATAGCCTTCTGGGGCAGACAAACCGGTGCACACCTATTATACCATGAGACAAACCAGTACACACCCGTGTAATGGCTGCAAGGAAAAGAAACAAAAGTTAGGAGTGTCCAGAAGAGGAAGGAGATGTTAATTCTGACCAGTAAAGTCTGGAAGGTTTCTCAGGAGAGGTGACAATTGAGCTGGACCTCAATAAGTCAGACTTGCAGAAACAGAAATGACTTCCCAGGTCCGGAGCAGTAGGACGTGGCTGAGACCAGAATCAGCTCTGTATTCCCCCTCCCAAACTGCTTCAGAACCATGACCTAAAAGCTGCCAGGCAGACATGCTATCCTGTGAGGTTTAGATGTTCTTATTATCGGCTCTGTTTTGCTCAAAGACCCCAGAATGAGACAATGGCAGAAATGACCCATTTTTTTATTCCCATTTTGGATAATTTTGTATTTAAATTCTCGCTATTGGGGATTTCCATAATAATATTTATCCAGAGCCTTGCTTCAGTTTTAAAGAAGGACTTTGATTAGGAGAAAAATTTTCAAATAGATCAATCATGCATTGAAATCCATTTATGTTTACTATATTATTAATAGGTATTTTCTGAAATATTTTCAAATTACTACATTACTTTTAGCCAAGATCGAATCCCCTGGCTTTTTCTGTTTATTTAAGTCAGAATCAAATGAATAGGTAAGGCTAAATCTATTGTCTCTATTGAATTAAAAGGTTATAAACATAGGATTAGAATTAACTGTAGTGTTAAGCAGGAGAAACTTGTCATAATGTGTGGCAATAAGTGTCTTTTTCAAATGTAAAAATAGAATACTTCTCAAAGCACCAAGGTATTACACTGAGAGAGGCTTTGTTAATACTGTCTTTTAGTATTTTCCCTTTAAAATACATAAATGCAAAATACATAATGCAAAAATGCAAAAGTTAGCTAGTTCTGTTGGATAGATGTGTGCGCTTGGTTTTCAGGTATCTGCTTCTGTGGAAGTTTCTACTTAGCACCAGTACTTATAGCTCAAGCTCCAGGATAAAGTATTGGGTACATGTAAGTCTGACAATAAGAATATGCAGTTCATTTTGTCCCAAAAGCTTATGTGTCCTGATCATACATAGTATTGGGTACTATGTTTTCTCGGCGGAGACCCATACAATCCTATTCTAAGCTTAATTCATTCATTTGATTAATCATTATTGGGCACATAGGATGTGTCAGGAATTATACTACATGCTGGGTAAGCAAGTCATTTGTGATCCTCACTCTGAAGAAGCTTATAGTCTTATAGGATAGATGGACAATAAACAGGCAAACAAATCAATCTATTTTATTGAATAGAGAGGCCACTGCTCATTAGATACATCATTATTTTTGAATCACTTAGAAAGAAAGATCATGGCCAATTATCATATGATTTATCCCAAGTTCAGAGATGTTAAAATGTGGGGAAAATGTATATCTTAGAATCACTGAAATGCAGTATTCTCAAGGAAAAAGAGGACTGTATTAGACTATCGTTGGGGATCTTTTAATAGGGATAGACACTGATAAGATACATTTTAGCTTAGAGCCGAAGAAGAGGGAGAAGTTGGTCCCACTACTCCACTCCAAGAAAGAATATTCCAGGCAGCAGGTACAGCCTCAGGCCACAGAGGCAGGAAGGCACAAGGCAGGTTTGGGGTGCCTGACTTCTACGTCACAGGTTTGGCAGCACTTGTCTTGGGGTTTCCCCAATCCCCCACTGAACTGATTTATAGAATTCTAAACCACTGAAGCATCTCCCTTCCCACATGGCCTTCTGCGGCAGTCAGTTTTCCTGCTGTCGTTCTGCTTCCACAGCTGCTCACCACTCCTCTCCTCCCACTGCTGCTGGCTGCATGGGGCCGCCTCCCTGCCCTCTCCCACTACCGCCCGACCATGGCCTGCTTCACTCTCAATCAAAGTGAATGCCACTCTTTGGAAGTCTGGGGTGGTCTGACCTGATATTTTAGTTTACTGGCCACAGATATTTTAGGCCCCCAAGAGGTAGTCTTGCTCTTTCCATTTTACAGGCCCCACTGTTTAAGGAACTTGGACCAGTTTCCCCTGGGACTGGTCTGGAGGTACCGTTGAATAACACCACAGTGTTTTTCTTCCTCTCCACAAAGGACCAGCTGGAGACTCAGACCAGCATAAACCTTTCGGTGCTCTAAGTCTGAGGGAGAACGCTGCTTTCCTTCAGCGTTCCTACCCTTCCTGGTCAAGCAAAAGCTTGTATTCTTTTGTTGTTTAGGATTTAGAATCTTGATGCTGCCTCGATTTTGTTTCCCAAGAGAATTCAGTGCCCTTGGGCGTTAGGATTATAAAACCAAAAGACTGCCTAGATTTTCAAACTAAGTCTCTTTCCCTTCTCCTTCCTTCCACAAAAAGAGAGATAGAGAGGAGATTGGGCTTAAAACCTGCATTGTCGTTTGTTTAGCTATCCATAGCCTGTGTAAGAGCAAGTTGGGGCAGCTATCATAAGCCCTTTGCACAGCTTTTTTGAGATGCTCACAGTCTCCCTGAGAAACTACCTGTCAATCCCTTTATTTATACAGGGAGGAAACATAAGTCATCTGCAAGATGATTTTATGACACATTTGAGACAAAAATACTCAGGAAAGGATATTTTAAAGCAATATTAAATGTCCATGCACTGGTGAATGGATAAACAAAATGTGGTATATCCATACAATGCAATGTTATTTAGCAACAAAAAGGAACTTTCTAGAACATGGAATAACTTCAAAGATGCTATGTTTAGTGAAAGAAGCCAGATATAAAATACAACGTGTTTTATCATTCCATTTATATAAAATGTCCAGAAGGAGCAAGTCTATAGAGATAGAAAGCAGATTAGTAGTTGTCTTGGGTTGGAATGAATGTGAATGCATACGAGTATGAGGGATTTGTTTGGAGTGGCAAAAATGTTCCAGTAGCCCTGGCTGGTGTAGCTCAGTGGATTGAGCTCGGGCTGTGAACCAAAGGGTTGCCAGTTGGATTCCCAGCACATGCCTGGGGTGCAGGCCAGATCCACAGTGGGGGGCCATGTGAGAGGCAACTACACATTGATGTTTCTCTCCCTCTCTTTCTCCCTCCCTTCCCTTCTCTCTAAATGAAAAAATAAAATCTTTTACAAAAATGTTCCAATACTGCATTGTGGTTATTATTTAATTATACTTTTTAATGCATGAGTTTTATGGTATGTAAATTATACCTCAAAATGGATGTTAGGGGAAAAAAGGATGATGTAAGATATCCACTGTGGCATCAACCAACCATTTCTAACTCCATTGGTGTTCCTGGCCTGTGCGCTCTGAGGTATTTCACCAACTTAACTAGATTCCAAAATCAACACTTCATAAACCCTGGGTATGCACCAGTGATCGTGTTCAGATATATCCCTTTATATAATTATTTCAAAAATGAATTTGACTTGAAATGGGGGTAGAAAGAGTCTCATTTTAGATGATACTATCTCTCCTTGCATGTGTGGGTGTGTGTTTGAGCCAACCTGAGGGCAATGTCAGGAAGTAAGATCTCAAATGTGCCAAAACTATCTGTCCTTAAAATTGAAAAGCAATCAAGGTAAAAGAAAAAAAATCAGACTAAAGAAAGAAAGTGCATCAAGCCGTAATAAACCAAGTATGATTGCCATATCTTTTCGCACCATTTATATTCAAATAATGCATCAGTAATATAAAGTCTGGAAGGAAAACACATATCCCTCCACAGCCCCAGCCTCTACTTCTCTGTCTATCAGGTATCCCCAAGTTCACCTGAATAATTAGGAGTAGGTCCAGTTGTTCTATATGTGCTGACTATAGTAGAGGTCTGTTGACCTTGGGGATGGACTCTAACAGCAGAAACTGGGATAAGGTCCTTCTCCCCATAGTGGCCCAGTAATAGGACTTTTCAAGAATAGACAGATTTCTGGCCAAGATGGAGGCATAGGTGGACACACTGTGCCTCCTCACACAACCAAAATTAAGGACAACAAGGATTTAGAAACAAGAAAACAACCTGAACTGAGAGAAAATTGAACTGTACGGAGGCCCGAAAACCATTCATCCATTCATCCAGACTGGTAAGAGGGGTGGAGTTGCAGCAGGAGGAAGCGAGGAAGCGGTGGTTGGCAGGCCCCAGGAGCACAGGTGGCAGCTGGCGGACCCCAGACACAAGGCAGCTGGCTGACCAGGTGGTCCCACATTCATGCGTAGATAATCCAGGCGAAAATGGGGAACAAGACAGAACTTGCAACCCAGAGCCCCAGCGCCGGGAAATAAAATCTAAAAACACCGAGACCCTGCCCCCACATACAGCGTCACAACCCAGCGACTGGGCTGCCCCACCCAAGGGAACATCTAAGGTTCCACCCCTCATACGTAAAGGCCGTGATCAGACCCTCCCCCCACCAAAAATGGCTCAAACAGGAGAACAGATCAAAGCTCCAGAGCCAAATCATCTAAGCAACCAAGAGATAGCCAACCTATCAGATGCACAGTTCAAAGCACTTATGATCAGGATGCTCACAGAATTGGTTGATTTTGGTCACAAATTAGATGAACAAATGAAGGCTACAATAAGTGAAATGAAGGAAAATGCACAGGGAACCAGTAGTGATGAGAGGAAAACTGGGACTCGAATCAATGGAGTGGACCAGAAGGAAGAAAGAAGCCAACGAACAGAAAACAATGAAGAAACAAGAATTCAAAAAAATGAGGAGAGACTTAGGAACCTCCAGGACATCTTTAAACATCCCAACATCTGAATTATAGGGGTACCAGAAGGGGAAGAAGAAGAACAATGAGTGGGAAACTTATTTGAACAAATAATAAAGAAGAACTTCTCCAATCTGGCAAAGGAAATAGATTTCTAGGAAGTCCAGAAAGCTCAGAGAGTCCCAAAGAAGTTGAACCCAAGGAGGAACACACCAAGGCACATCGTAATTACATTAGCCAAGATTCAAATGAAGGAGAGAATTCTAGAAGCAGCAAGGGATAAGGGGACAGTCACCTACAAAGGAGTTCCCATCAGACTGTTGGCTGATTTCTTAAAAGAGATCTTACAGGCAAGAGGGGGCTGGAAAGAAGTATTCCAAGTCATGAAAGGCAAGGACCTACATCCAAGATTGCTCTATCTAGCAAAGCTGTCATTTAGAATGGAAGGGAAAATAAAGTGCTTCTCAGATAAGGTCAAGTTAAAGGAGTTCATCATCACCAAGCCCTTATTCTATGAAATGTTAAAGGGACTTATCTAAGAAAAAGAAGATAAAAACTATGACAGTAAAAAGACAGCAAACTCACAGATATTAACAACCACACCTAAAACAAAAGCAAACTAAGCAAACAGCTAGAACAGGAACAGAAACACAGAAACGAAGATCATATGGAGGGTTAGCAACAGGGGAGTGGGGGGAGAAGAGAGGGGGAAAAGGAACAGAGAATAAGTAGCATAGACAGTGGGTAGAAAATAGACAGGGGGAGGGCAAGAATAGTGTGGGAAATGTAGAAGCTAAAGAACTTATGACACATGGACATGAACTAAAGGGGGGAAATGTGGGTGGGAGAGGGTGTGCAGGGTGGAGGGGAATGATGGGGGAGAAATGGGACAACTGTAATAGCATAATCAATAAAATATAATTAAAAAAGTATACACTGATTTACTTTCTGCTGCTCAATTGAATGAAAATGATTCCCAGCCCAAGTGGCCAAGGCTAGAACTCTTTCCAGGCTCCTAAGCAATCTCCAGGTGAAGCTAATGGGTTTACTTTTGATAATTACCACTGGGCTGGTGGTAGCAGAGACCTGGCTGCCATGGAATTGCTAGTGGTGTTTATAGCTATTCCTGAAAGTCAAATAAAGACCAGAACAGGTCAGAGTGTCTTGACTGGCCAGGACTATGGTAGTAGAGACAAGTCTTTCTCATTTACAGAAAATTTTCAAACAAAAATGATTTTTTTCTTGGGTATCGCCCAGTCACAAAAGAATTTCTAGCCAGAATCTGGCCAATCCCTTGGTGTTATAGTCCTTAGCAACCAGATCTTTTTGCTTCATGCCCGTGATATTTACATGGCTGCAAGGTAAATTTAGGTTGGGCAGATCAGGATGCACTAAGCTTTCTTCTATTCATACCATTGCAGGCACCTTCTGTCTCAGTGCCAGGACTAAACGCTGGTCCTCTTTCACTCCCCCTACAATAGCTTTTGGATCAAGTCACCGTAAGTATCCTTGATGTATTTTCCTAATTCCATACCTCTTGGAAAAAGAGCCAGAGTTATTGAATCCTTTTTTCCTAAAAGAACTCTGGGTTCTTATCTTATCTCCACCCACTTCTTCAAATCCTATTTTTTCCAACACCTCCCATCTTCTTCCTCCTTAAGCTATTCTACCATATTTTCCATTCTCACCAAAATTTATACTGATACCAGTTAGCCAAATTCAATGGCTAAAGATTATGACATCATTTTACTGACCAGTCAGCTCATAGTTAACCACTCTTTGATTCTTAAAACAATCTTTGCTTACCTGACATTATGCTCTTTTGGTTTTTCTCCTTTTGGACATTCTTTCTTTGCTCAATGCCTAAATTTTTTAGTATTCCAAAGGGCAGGTCTTAGTTTCCTTATTTTTGTCTGTCTATGGCCTCTCTAGTCAATCTCATCCATTCCCATAATTTAACAAACCAATTAAATGATGATGATTCTTCAAATTTATTTAATCAAATACACTGAGCTCCAAATTTCCATATCCAATCACCTCAATGATGTGAAATTTGATAACTAATGATCATTTTAACCAGTGTTTTAAAAAAATATTTTGTCTATTTATTTTTAGAGAGATGGGAAGGGAGGGAGAAAGAGAGGGAGAGAAACATCAATGTGTGAGAGATACATCAACTGGTTAACTCTCACATGCTCCCAACCAAGGATCTGGCCCACATCCCAGCCATGTGCCCTGACTGGGAATCGAACTGGTGACCCCTTGGTTCACAGGCCAGCATTCAGTCCACTGAGCTACACTAGCCAGGGCTAAATCAGAATTTTGACTTTCTTCCCAAATCTTTGTCAATGTATCTATATATAGTTGTTCAAGCTAAAAACCTGGAAATCATCCTTGATTCATTTTCCCTCATTCCTATATGCTATCCACTAGCAAATCTATTCAGCTCAACTCTGTTGATGTAAGAAATGTTCAAACTCATCAAGAATTTTTATGAGTTTATTTGAACTAAACTGATGACATTGACAGGAAGCAAGATCTCAAGCTCTGGAGAATGGCAGTTTTACAATTTATTTTATATATTTGGAATTAAGGAGGGAACGTAAAAGAGATTACATGAAGGTGGGAGAAAGAGAAGCATGGGAATCTCTATGATTGGATTACTGAATAGTTAACAAGATTATGTGCTCTCTTAAAGGCAGTTATGTTTCTGAGGGGTCTGAAAAGGAGACATTTCAAAGGTGTGTTAACCTAGTTGCAAAGAAACAATGGACAGGGCTTGATTAAGACCAATAAATCTTTTCCTAAAGAAATTATAAGCCTGGGGTATGCTACTCACCATGACCTTCCATTGGGAATTTATGATCAGATCACCCTGTGAGGTTACTTTCAGTCACTGGACTTGTCAGATTTATTATAGAGACTCTTTTTCATCCACACCTCCAAAATCTATCCCAAATCTGTCCGTTTCTCTTATTCTCTGCCTTTCCTGTCTCAGTCCAATGACCATCTAATTGGGCTCCGTGTTTCTATGCTTGCCCTCTCACAAGTCATTCTCTACACAGCAGTCAGAAGTTTTTTTAAATGCATTTCAGATCATGTCCCCTCTCTGTTACTTTTATTAAACAAAATCCAAATTCCCTTACTTGGTGTGATATGATATTGTCACACAAGCTTCATCCATTTGTTTGGTTTTTTTTTTTTTAAATCAGGCATAGAGGTATAGATCTTTTTATGTAGATCCTTTTACTCTTCAACTCAATCCCAATATTGCTGGAAGCAATAGAGTACTTCTTGGTCTATTTAAGAACTGGTTTAGTGTATTGAGAGAGAATGTATTTTCTTTTCCTTAAATCTGGACTGGCCTGTGACTTCTTTGGCTAATAGAGTATGACAGTTCTAGTTCTGGCCTTTCAGAGGACTGGCAGCTTCTGTCTTGTTGTTTTGGGCCACGTAAAAGTCTGACTAATCTGAAGTTTTCTTGCTATGAGGAAACTCAAGCTGAAAAAGTTGAAAGACTAGGTAGGCAGAGAGAAGTTCCTGGACAGACCTCAGATGTTTGTGTTACCCCATCTGAGATCTCAGATATTGAGGAGCAGAGACAATCTGCACCATCTGTGCCCGTTCAAATTTTTGGAAAGATAAAAGATAGTTGTTTTAAGACATTAAGTGTTCAGATTGTTTGCTGTACAAGAATATGAACCTGGAACATATGGGAAGTAATTTGAGACCTTAAGTGTGTTGAAATATCTTCATTCCATGTATTAGTCACATAATAGTTTGGCTGGATATAGAATTCCTGGTTGTAAGAACTCCCTTCAGACCTTTAAATGTACTCATATTGCTGTGTTGTCTTCTAGCTCAAATGCTGCTGTTGAGAAGTTTGATGCCATTCTGATTCACATATCCTTGTATGTGATCTATATTGCTTTGTTTTGTTTTGTTTTGTTTTTCCTTCTGTAGAAGTTTTAGGTTTTCTTCTCTGAACCCAGTGTTGTTAAACATCATGATAATATATTTTGTTGTGGGTCTCAGGTTTCAGCTTCTTCTAAAGTTGACTAAGTTCACCTCATTCATCTAGTTTTCACAATTTTTATTGTTCTACTTCTCTGCCACCACTGTTCTTAATAGGTTTATGCCTTTCTAAAGCATGTACTCTATTATTAATGGGATTTTTGGAAACAGTGGCTGTAATAGGTTGTGCAAGTTTTCTAAACTTCCGTTTTGTAATTACCTGTATTATTTTATAATTCGTCTCTTCACATGGCCTCTTCCACAAAATTATAAACTCCATGACAGTTGGGACCATTCCCTCTTGTTCAGTACTTATTCTCATTTCCAAGTACAGTGCCTAGCATACAATTGTCATTGAATAATCACCTTCTGAATGGGTGAATAAAGAAATGCCTGAGGCAGAGGGCAGAAAAAGCGGCAGGGGCAGACATCAAAAGCAAACATCATAATCTGCATCATCATTGTGTCTAGACCAGACACAGAATTTTAAACAAGGGTGATTCTGTCCCCCAGAAGACATTCAGCAATACCTGGAGGCATTTTTGGTGATCATAACTGGGAAGGGAGTAGTGAACTACTGGTATCTAATGAGTAGCAGCCAGGAATGCTGCTAAACATCCTACAATGAACAACACAGCTGCCTACAACCAAGAATTATCCACTTCAAAATGTCAATAGGGCTGAGATCGAGAAATCCTCATATAGATCAAGCTCAGATACAGTTAATATATATAGATTGGTCTCTTACATGCACATGCCATTTTCAAAAAACACACACAGGTGTCAAAACTTCCAACTGCATGGCTTTTTCTGTGTATAGGCTCAGGGAAGTCCTAGGTTTGGATGTCCTATGGCTCACTCCTATATAGCAGACTTTTGTTGTATTTAACATATTCACTTATTTTTTTGAAAGCTGGGATTAGTGGATAAAGAATGAAGTAGGAAAGAAATTCATAGAATCACCACTAATTCATTTTTTTTGCAACATGCAATGGTAAGTAGATTTAATGATATCTTGCATTTTGTTTTCTCAGCTGATCTCCCACTTTTTCAGAAGAAAGTACGTACCAGACTCTTCACAAGTACCAAAAAAATACAATTATAACTCCCTAAGGCTAGAAGAGGGCTCATTTTAAGATAAAGTAATTGAGCCCCGTATAGCTAGCTCAATACAGAACTAAAATAAGAATCTAGGTCTGTCCTAAAAGGTAGCTATATTCTATTGTAGCATGTTCTTTGAATTAAAAATAATCAAAACAAAAAAAAAATATCCTTTTACTACACAGGCTCACTTTCAACACCATAAGTAAAATGCTTACTCTCGTGTACTTTCATCAAAACTGAAATCACCTGGGGTAATCATTCCATGTCATCCAACCATGCCAAATGCTACACTGCAGACACAGTTGATTATGACCTTGCAGACAAAGCATGGATTTGTAGTTATATGTTGTGACATGCAGCCCATTCAGGAGCCTTGCATAAGCTACATTTTGATGACAGCTATGTTTGCAGAGTGAATCCATTCAGGCTAAACTCAGCTATTAGTCATGGCTGGTTATTTAATGCCCTATCATTCCTGAGCTCCACCTCTCTCTTCCAACCCCACCACTGAAGCCCGAACTAAGGTTGGCACGAAATGGACTCTGTGCTTTCTCCTCTGCGGCTCTTGTTCCACGAATGATGTGTGATACATTTAAAGCAGTTAACCATTTTGCCATTGTTACTCTCTCTATAGAAATCAGATAGTGGCTCTCTTCTTCATTTTCTTCTCCCCAAATTTCTGAAAGTCAATAACACTACAAAATTTCTTCAGATAAATGAAAGCCTTGAACCAAATCCATGGAGTCTGCCTGCTTCTCCCTTCACAGCTCTGCGGGATGAGAATTCAGTTATTCCCTTCTTTTCCCACCTGACCTACAGGTGCCCTGTTCCTCCTGGGCCTGCAGTACTTCTCTAAGTCTTAGTGTTTAATGACATCTCTGGGCTGGGCTTTAACAGAAGTCACCCAATCTTCTCAGCAGGCCACAGACCAGAGTGGAAAATCCATCATATTTCTGACCATGGCATAAATTTAAATCTCATTTCATCACCAAGGAGAATCTGGCTACCAGCTACTTCTCTACGAACCCCCATTTAACACTTCCCTCTTCATATTTATGTTCGTTTTCATATCATTTATATGCATGACTTTTCTCCACTAAACTGTAGTTCCTTGAGAGTAGAGAACTATCTTTTAAAAAAATATTTATATTGATAGTATACTGCCTCTTCCCCCATGATTCATTCCAACTGCGTGATTTGGTTCTAATGAATTTAGGGTGATGGGTGAAGCTATAACTGATGTGCTCTATGCCATAGTCCTCATTTACCTATTTACCTGGTGACTTCCCTATTTGGGCACCTAGACCGGAAGATATCCATTTCTGTAGGAGTTGTCAATGAGGTAATCATAAGGAAAAAAAGTGCAAATTATTGGCTTTTAATATCAAAATCTTTGTCCTGAATGACAGGAAGTAGTGTAAAAGATAAGCAGTAGGTAGAATCAGTTATTCTCCTCTGGTTCAGCCTCCTGGCCAGCAAGTAAGTGTGGAGCAAGAGTATGGGAAAAACCAGAGAGCTTCGGAAACTGGCCCCTCTCTGGGCCTTGCCTCCTACCCCAACCCTCAGAGTTTCAGGGTATCCCTGATTTGAGTTCACCTGGGTTTTGCTGATCACATCTGGAACTCACCTATGTCCTAGAGAAACACATCCGAGATGGTTGTGAGGCTTAGAAGGAGCAGGGTGAGTGCCAGGGACAGTCCGAGGTCCTTTGGGAGCCCTAGGACTGGAGATGACCGACCTTCCTGTGGTTCCATAAGAAAAGTCACAGGAGTGTCCAAACTTTTGGTGTCTCTGGGCCACACTGGAAGAAGCGTTGTCTTGGGCCACACATGGTGGCATGTAATCGCACACACACAAAACGCTCCTGGTGGTTTAAGTAAATTTATGATTTTGTGTCGGGCAGCATTGATAGCATCCTGGGATGTATGCAGCCTGCAGGCCACAGGTTGGACACCCCTGGGACCTAGAATTAGGGAGAGAGGGAGAGATAAGAAAAGGAGGGTGATATGAGGAGAAAAGGGCAGGGGAGAGAGAAGGAGGGAGGAAAAAAGGAAATGAAGGAAGAAGGCAACTAGCGGGGGTAGGGAAAGGGAAGAAGGGTTGAAAAGAAAAGATTATCTTCTTTGTCTTCTCTGCCTGTCTAGCTTGAGTTGAAAATTTTCTGCACACCACCAGCAAAGGGTCCTCTGAGAGGGAGATAATAGGTCAAAACTTTTTTGTTTTTTAATTTTACTATGGTAAGAACATGCAACATGAGATCTACCCTCTTAACAGGTTTTTAAATGTACAGTACAGGATTGTCATCTATAGGCAGATCTCCAGAACTTATTCATGTTGCATAACTGATAGCTAGTCAATGACACCCATTGACTAGGCATTCCTTGTTTTGTAGGTCTAGAAGAGTTGTTTATTAGCAATTTTATATCATCTAGCCTCATACAACAGGCAGGACCACGGTATGACTTTTAAAAAAATCGCCATCCAAGGACATTTTTTAAATTCCTTTTTAGAGAGAGAGAAACATGTATATAAGAGAAACATTGATTGGTTGCCTCCCTTACGCTCTCTGACCTGGGATCAAACCCACAACCTAGGTATGTGCCCTGACAGGGAATCAAACTCACAACCTTTTGGTGTACAGGACAACACTGTACATCAAACTGAGCTACCAACTGAGCTACCCAGCCAGGGACACGTTATGAGTTTTGAGAGCATAGGACACTTCCTTCCTCCTTTAAAGAAATTAGAAATTATAGTGTATGACTATGTTGGAATAAAGGCAAATATCTTAATATTATATATTCAAATATGTTCAACTTAAAAGTGCACTTTATTCTTCTGATTTCTAAAAAAATAAAACATTTTCATGGGCCTCTAAGAGCGTTGTGTTCCCTAGGCACTGTGCCCACTGCACCCGCTGGGGATGTTGGCCCTGAGGACAGGACCGGAACGGGTGGGGGGCCCGGAGCTCCACCCCTCTCCTGGTAGGGGGTCCGCCCTCCCTTTTCTCTCTGGATTTTGTAGATTTCTTTCTTCTCAGGAGGGCTGGGCTTCTCTTGCCTTGGCCTTTTACAGGTGAATAAATCCCTCTAATCTCCAACTCCCTGCAAAAAGTCCTGCTCATGTAATTAGTAAGGCTATTTCCATTTCACCTGGGAACTCATTGCAAATGCAAGGTTTTATGCTGTTATGTAAATTAGCCTGACTGCACACTATAATATTAAAGACAAACAAACAAACAAAATCCCCAAAGCTTCACTCCCACCATATGGATACTGAGTTCCTGACTGCCATCTATATTATCCCTGGTGACCGGGAAGCAAGCTAACAACTGATTTCGGTAGTGGGTACATTTACACACTGGCAAGGTTTCAGACCTCCCCGCCCCTTTCCCCCTCCACTAATTGCCCTTCTAAGACTGTGGCAGAAAACACACTGGCTCCTGCTTTGAAGACCACAGGGGCTTGTGTGAGTGAATGGCATTTTATTACTCTGCCCTTTAGAAATCAGCCTCCATACCGTCAGGCCCACCATGGAATTTTCCCCCACTTCTTCTTCAGATGTCAACCACCCAAATTTCAAGTAACACTGGAGATGCCACTAGATGATTTGGCTGCATGTAGATCAGAGCTGCCTCTGGGCAGCTTGGGGGCCAAGGCTCTGTGGCTAGAAGGAAGTGGGGATTAACAGAGAATCTGAAACAACATTTTAGTTCAAAGATGCATCAATTAATTGGTTGCTATTGGTAACACACACACACACACACACACACACACCCCCGTAGTTTTATGAGAATCGGTCTTAAGTTGATGTGGGTAGAGGGCTGACCCAACTGGGTAATTCTTAGTCTTTGACGTACAACACCCAGTCTCCTAATTCTTCCCCTACATTGCATGCCTATATTTTTAAATTAGAGAAAATTAAATTTGATTTTGCTTCAATAATTGTCTTGACAATTTTAAGATACCTTTTGAAACTATTTGCAGCATTCCAGACCTTTTCAAAACTAAGGTTGGAATTAACTTTTGTGGTTACTTGCCCCATGTTTGAGTTCAGAACACAGGTCTTGCCCTGGCTGGGTAGCACAGGTGGTTGGAGCATCGTCCCTGATACAAGGTTGTGAGTTTGAGTCCCAGTCAGGGCACATACAAGATTCAACCAACGAATGCCTCTCTCTCAAATCAATTAAACAAAGAACACACGTTTTTGCATTTTCAACTTAACATTTGATTTTGAAATCATATGGAAACTTGAAGTCAATTAAACACTTCAAGAATTATTATAGAATATCTTTGACAGTAAAACTATGCTGAGTTCAGTATTTTCTTGATGATTATGAAGACATTTTCTGATAGCAAAATTATGAAAATCAGTTTTTATTGCAATATTAATGTGAGTAATTTTTAGGTCAATGGAGACAGAATTTTATAAAGTAGACCTACGTTTTACTTGGAAACTGACTAAAACACCTGGACTATATATAATTGAATGAGATAATGTGTATCAGTGAACCAAGCACCAAGTATATTGTAGTATATTTTCAGAGAATAGACTTGAATATTATTTTCACCTTGGAGGTTAACTTTATAGAACTGTTTTCCTGTATGCTTCTTTTGTATCAGTCTCACTCAATTAACAATGCTTTTTAAGCACATACTATTATATTTCCTTCAATTTTAGGCCAAACATTTATTCACATTTTATCAGCTCTAAAATTGTGGTAAGTTTTAACACTGATGGCGGCTCCCGTTACTCTCAGTCAGAGCAATCATGTACCATCTGGCTGTCCTTCTCGGTGGCACAGTCAGGAAACTGAGCCCTTTCGTGTTCCTGTCAATTGACTTCTTAAGGACCACTTTCCGAAGGCACGTGAACTTCTCCATATTCCAAGTCTAACACTGCCAAAAACTTAACTCATCAGTGTTAGACTCAGAATATGGAGAATTTTAAGAAATCGAACTGATTTAGTTTGCTTATATTTTCCTTTTTGTTTGTGTAAGAGAGATATAAATATTTGACTACATAATTCTCTTATACTAAATAGAAAAATGTCTAAATAATAAGAAAGCATAACGTCATGGTTTCAATAGACATGATGCCACAATTTTTTAGAGGCTTTTTTCCTGTTTCTTAATTGTATATAAAATCATGATACATTTCATCATCATTGTTGCTTTAGATTTAATGAATTCTGAGTACCTGCTAGACCCTGTACTAGGCTTTATAGATACAATTAATTAAATGAATTTTTACTGAATGCCTACTATGTGCTCCAAACGTGCTGAGTGCTGTGAATAGACCAAACTCTCATGAAAGTTTTACTGACTGGGAAGAAAGACATTGCACAGTGTTTCCAGAAAGGGAAGAAATACTCTGGAGGGGGGAAATGTATAATGTATTGTGAAGTGTATCATAATAGAGTTAAACACCAGTGTATAAAACATAATCCTTGTTCTCAAGGAATTTAGTGTCAAAGTGAGAAGTTAATTTCAAAATGATGCATAAATATGTGAACTCCTGAAAGGTCTGGAAGAACTCACGGGGAAATAAGTATTAGCCAGCTGAAGAGCAAAGGAAGAGTATTCCAAATAAGACTGTCATGTTTAAGAGCCAAGTAAGAGGGAAGCTGGTGAATTCTTCCAACCGTAAGTAAGTTTAGTAGGTAGAACTTACAGAGCACAGGACAAGGGCTGAGCCTGGAACGTAGTCAGGGCTTGGAAGATCTTGCAGGCCTAGGATGAGTCTTTTGGTCTTTATCTCAAGAGATGTGGGGTTTTATTCAGGGTATAGGCATGTTCAAATTTGCATTTTAGAAATATCACTCTTGCTTGAGTGTGGAGAGTAATTTTCTCCCTTCCCCTTGCCCACAAGCAAAGAGCCAATGGTTGCAGGAAGTCAGGCATCAACAATGGTAGCCATGTTAAGTTTCTCAGTTTTCCCAGCTAGACTGGGTCTTCACCCCACTTGTGTGTGGGCTTTGTAGTAAAATGTTGCCCTCGGTAGCCTATGAGCACCGCCCAAGGGGTGCCCCATTACAGACACTGTAGCCATTTTTAAATGAGGTCCTGTCAAGGTATTTGACTAGATAAGCAGATTGATAAACCCGCTGATCCAGTGAGAACGGGTCAATAAAAAAGTGCCACTTTAATTACATGAAAAAGTAAAAAATCAAAGTGCATGGTTGCTCTCCTGAGCTTCTGTGAGACTGAAGAATTTCCATCTGAGATTTATCAAAGGGTCTTGAAAGCCAAAGAATGGTTTAGATAAAACTCAATTGATTTTGTGTTTCTGCCAGAACTCGGCTTTCTGCAGGTCACAGCCTGTCAGGAGCAAAAAAAAAAAAAAAAAAAAAAAAAATCATAATTTTACCAGAGCTTCCTTTCAGGATTTGGAAGGGAGAAGACCCCAGCAAAGTGCAGGACCAATAAATGCTGGTGATGTGTCTGTTTAAGTAGATGTAAATGAAAATGCCAAAAGGTGCAAATTGAAAGGGATGATTCTGTACCTGAGAAATGTCATTTTATAGAATTCCCACTTCTTTGGAAAAGCGCTTGGCTGAAAGTTTTCTTTCGCACAGCCAGGAAGACAGTTTCAGTGCATTCTTGCCTCTCCCAGAAAGCACCACCCCCACGCTTTCTCCTCTGGAGCCCAAGGAAGGCTGGGACCCCCAGCCAGGTGGGCTGTTGCCTGAGCCATCCGGGAAGGGTGGGGACCCAGGGAGAGCGCTGCCAGCTGTTCCTCAGCAGTGTGTGCCTTTCTGAGAATAGCAGCATTTTCTAAACATCCTCTTGCAAGGAAATAAAAATGGACTAACCAAGTCATCTTTAGACATTTTACCCTCATTTGCTTTCGTATTTCTGGGGGTGCATGGATTTATCCCTGCAGGAAACCATTTAAAGAATGTAGATAATACCTACCAGTGTTGTGAGTCACCCTGTCAAGAGAGTGATGTACAATCCTGCATCCTTGTAAGTTATTTATCATACCCTGAGGCTGGAATGAATACAGTTTCCTTGATGAAGAGATAAAAAGGAGCAACATAAAAGCAAGGTAAAAGAACACTTCATTAAAACTGAATCTACTTTCTGGTCTTAACTTTTTTTTTGCTTTTTTATTAGTATTACTGAAATTTATCATCACAAAATTTACTTTGTAGAAACTTTTCAGAAAATAAAGAGAACAGTGAGGAAGGGAATAAGGTTGGGAAGGGAGAGAAAAACAGAGACATGGAGAAAAGTTGAGAGACAAAAGCAAAAAGCAAAAAAAGAAAGGGTGCGGGGGTTGGGTAGGGAGAGACTGAAGAGACTGGCTTCAGTAGAACTGGAACACCGAATGAACAGCTCCGAAAAGGCAAAGGCATTTTGCAGCTGAAATCGGCGGGGGGAGTTTGCAGAGAAAAGCATCCCCCACCCCCAACGCACTCCCGAGGCAGGGCTGTACAATGAGATTGTAGAGAACAGGATTAGTCAGCAGGAGCAATGAATTCCAACTTGCACAAACCAGTACTTGCACCTGAAATCCTGGGGTGAAGCGAAGGTTTCTAAGGGCCCTAGCAGCTCTTGGATTCTGGGTCTGTCAGGGTGGGTTACGTAGCCACAGGGAGGTGATGGGCTTGGCTCCAAGAAAGGGTGAAGAAGGAAGATAATTAATGTTTTATTCTGTGTTGATATTTATTTCAAAATCCAGTTTGTCTACCCTTGTCTCTCATTGCTTTACTAGAACAGAACCACATGAGTAAATAAGCCTCAAGAAGAAGAACAGCTAATTCTCAGGACAATATTAAGGGTTAGCTAAATAGAGCAATGTGAGTAATCAATGTTTTAATTTTGTAGTATTGTTTCTGTTTAAAAGAACTTAAATTTGAACTGCACAAATAATATATGGGTACAGTCTTTTGTAAAAGGTGAAAACATTACATATGAGGCTGAACTCTCCTTTCACCATTATTCTTTCTTTATTTCTTTATAGGGAGAGGGGAAGGGAGGGGGAAAGAGAGGGAGAGAATCATCAATGTCAATTGGTTGCCTCTCGTACACCCACAACTGAGGACCTAGCCCACCTGACTGGGAATTGAACTAGCAACCTTTTGGTTCGCAGGCCAGCACTCAATCCACTGAGCCACACCAGCCAGGGCTCCTTTTACCGTTATTCTTAATCCCAAATATCCCCCAGTCTTTCCCAATTTATCATGTTTATTGTTTCCTTTACAGATCTTCTTCTACGTAGAAACTATACAGTGTAGTTGTATGTGCTTAATATAAATAGTATGGGTTTATGATAATTTTTATGAAATAAATTTGACATGTAAGAATCTGCGTAAGGTAAGGTGTGTAGCATGTTACTTTGACACTTGTTGCAAGTTTGTACCCTTAAACACCATTGCTATCTTTTTTTTTTTTTTTTGAGGTTTACTTATTTATTTTTAGAGAGAGGGGAAAGGGGGAGAAAGAGAGGGGAGAAACATTGCTGAGTGAGAGAAGCATCAATGGGCTGCCTCTCATGTGCCCCCCCTCATGTGTCCCCCACTGGGAACCTGGCCTGCGACACAGGCATGTGTCCATGACTGGGAATTGAACCAGCAACTTTTTGGTTTTCAGAATGACACCCAACACACTGAGCCATGCCAGTCAGGGCAACACCATCACTCTTATTCCCTCCCCTGGTAACCACCATTTTATTTTGCTGTTCACAGGTTTAACTTTTTTAGATTCCACATGTGTGATATCATACAGTACTTGTCTTTCTCTGTCTGGCTCATCTTGCTTAGCATAATGTGGTCTAGGTTTATCCCACTGTCACAAATGAAAGAACAGCCTCCTTTCTCATGGCTAAATAATGTCCCCTTGTTTATATGTACCACATCTTTTTTATCCATTTGTTTATTGGTGGGCATTTGTGTTGTTTCCATACCTTGGCTACTGTGAATAATTGGGCACTAAACATGGGGGTGCACATAATTCACCAAAATCCTGTTTTCATTCCCTTTGGGTATGTACCCATAGTGGAATTGCTGGAACCTGTGGTAGATATATTCTTTAATCTTTTGAGGAAACTCTCTATAGCTTCCCATAGTGCTTGGACAAATCTACGTTTCCATCAGTAATGTATAAAGTCCAGTGTGGGTTTTTATATTGCCATGATGCAGATGTGTGTCCTTATTAGCAGTTAGGTTCCATCTCATTCTTTGAAACTGTTCTGTAATGTTCTGTGTCATAGGTCAGTCACAGTTTATTTAGTCATCTCCCTATTATTTACAATTACGTGGCTTTTGGGTTGTTCCTTGTATGTTTTTAAGGCCTGAAAATACCGCTGCACAGACCATCTTTATACCTGCCTCCGTGCGCACGCACCAATGTGATGATTTGTTTCTGTAAGGTAGAGATACTTTGGCTTCTAGTCTTTGGATCTTGAGGTCTTACAAGGGCAGCTTGAATTCAGCTCCATGTCACAGAGGGTCTGAAAAATTGCCTCAAAATTGGAGGGAAGGGGAGAGTTACTCTTTAATCTTAGCAAAACACTAGCCCTTTTCCCAGCTACCTAAAATGACTATTAGTTTTCCAGTCTTGATAATTAACTATCAGTTAAGAAAGTATGGCATCATCGCCCCCAACAAATACTCTGATACCCTTTCTGTCTTTTGTAGCTTGCATGTTAAATATGTATTTCAGGAATAAAATATGGTAGTCATTTGTATTTATATGAAAACACATGTAAACCAAGATGTTCATCATGAAACAAAGTGCTACGCTAAAAGAATAATGGCCTTTTAAAAAAAAAAAAAACTAATGAACACATGAATGCATGAGATGGGAAAGGGAGAAAAAGGACGGATGTCGGAACTGGAAAGCGCCGTCATCCTGCAGGCACCGCACAGTCTGAACTGCCAGTGTCAGGGTCAATCCAGTCGCAAATCCTTTGTGCAGCTGCTTGCGTGCTGCCCACTAATGAAGCTCTGTGAGTGCTCTGCCCCTAATGCGATGAAGCAGGAAAAGGAATAAAGAAAGAGAGTGGGCCAAAGGAGATCCATCCTAAAGAAAGACTCCCCTTCCCCAGCCACTTGTGGAAATCCATTTCAGGTCAACTGGGACCAATTGTGAGTTCTGGCCTTGGGCAAAATTCCTATTTGCAGTCAATAAATTAATGGGTGACACCTTGAAATGGGTTGCACTCTAACCAAATCAATGTCTGTTGCGGCAATCTATCCTCAGGCCAGATTCCCACTGAAGGTCGTAGTTTGGGGTTGACTGAAGAGATGGACAGATTCTCAGAACTTTCTTCTTCTATTTTTAAAATCACTACAAATAAAGCAGAGTGTAGTATTCCGGTGCTAACATTTTCTCTTTCTTATTCTTGCTCGTCCTCTCTGCACCTGGCATGGAAGAACTCATGCTAGTGTAGATTTCATTTATGCAGAACTTCATCATGTACAGGGTTCTTTATGTGGCTGATTCCAGGTTAATTTGTTTCCTCTAAGAAAGTTGCCCATAAGGCCACAGAGGGAACTATTTCATTACAGTAGTTCCTTTTGAAACAACCTCTAGGCAGCAGGAAACAGAGAAGACTGCTCTGTTGGTTCAGCTGGCTTTTACAGCTGAAGATAACACGCACCACAAATCTGTTGAAGTTCGTGTTTTCTTGGAGTGGGAGGAGAATTCAGGGAGCAAAATAAGGAAAAGTTGAAGTTTAATATTTCATAACTGTCTGCTCTTTTCCAGGTTTTACTCCTATAATATTTTCAGTGTGTGGCCAGGCCCTATTGAAGAAGGAGAGGGGGAAGGAAAAGGGAGGAAAGGTGGAGGTAGGGATTAAAAACTAGCCTTTGGGGGGAAAAATGACCACTGCTTTTAAGTACCAACCGTGACCTTAACTGGATAATCAGAGCCCCATGGAATTCAGTTGGTCATTCATTCTGAAACTAGGATGGAGAGCACGCATGGGCATGGTATTTGCTGTGAGGCCAGAAGAGAGAAGTGGCCCATTTAGAATCTTCTCTGAAAAAGGGGGGTTCCCAAGGCATCAGAAAAGTGATGGACTAGGAGCTTTCCTTTCCCTGAGAGTGTACTGGGTAATGTCTACTGGAAAAAAAAAATCCGAGGAACAAATATGGTTGAAATGTTGGAGCAAAATATTTTTTTGTATTTTGGAATCATTCTGTGGAACTAAAAAATAAGAGAAAGATTTTTCTAAATCTCTGGAAAAAGAACAAGCATTGACAGGTCCACATTAAGCATGCAACACTGTTTCTGCCACCAGACTGGGAGTCTAATAAGCTCAGCTGCTTAGGAGAAGCATATTTTATTTTCAGGTTGGCCAAGCAATTTCCTGCCTTTGGAGCAAAAACCAGTGCAGCTACTGTACCCTGACAATATTTTTCTCTCTCTGAATATCATAACCTTTTAAATAACAAGCATGCTGCTCTTTCAAGGGCTCCAAAAACATGGATGGAGAAATACAACAGCACCATTTTATCCCTTCCTCCAGAAGAACACCCCTTTCTCTAGGTCTATACACCATTGCTGGGGTTTCTGAATACAAAGGTAGAAGACGACAGTTGTTTTCATCTCTCAAGAGTGAGAAAACATAACCGAAGCACACAAAAGTGATCAAGTCACATAGCCTTGAAAAGAAGCAATGAAAACAGGGCCAGTTATACTGTCTGAGCTGGGTGGAGGTCAGGGCGGAGAAAGAGTGGGGAGGGAGTGGGGCCATGATGGGAAGGTTCGTGAATGGTGAACAATGACATATGGCAGTTCACGTTCATTGACAAATACTTCTTCAGTGCATGATCATAGAGCTAAAAAGACCTTATATTTCACATGGTCCAATGCCCTTATTTTACCAAATGACTTGCTAAGGCGAATGCCATAGTCAAACCAAGATTCGAGGGCTCTTGTCTGCCAGGTTAGTATTTTCCAT
The DNA here is from genome assembly GCA_039655065.1 of Glossophaga mutica. NCBI lineage: Eukaryota > Metazoa > Chordata > Mammalia > Chiroptera > Phyllostomidae > Glossophaga > Glossophaga mutica. The sequence goes on along the minus strand of CM077303.1, from coordinate 145,840,224 downwards.
TGCTTTGAGTTGCGTATTTTACCATTCAGGTTAAAACACACAGTCTCTGTCTTCTAGTAGCTTACAATTTAAAATGTCTTATTTCCCAGAAAAAGGAGTAGTTTGGGGAATGAATTAGCACCGAGATGACCAAAGAAGATGCTTGCTTCCAAGCCTTGTCACTGGGTGAGCCTGAGAAAACCAGTGAGCATGTCTGTGCTTCCCAGAGGACCAGGCAGAAAAGGGGAGACTGGGGCAGATGCTTTAGCAGTTTAAGAGTTAGTAGTTCTGTGTTAAACCAATGTAGACTCTTTAGTGTGCCGTGAGAGATAAGGGAGTTTTCAGACTTAAGGCTAAATTTGTCATTTGAAAGTATGACATTGGAATAATAGTCCTACCTGTCCTGTTTCTGTATCAAAGGTCAGTGTAGGGTTTCACAGTGACATAAAATGCCCTGGTTCTGTACTTCTTTCTTTACAAACAGGACTCATGTGTCAGCTTCCTGAGAGACTTCTGGTAACTCATCCTCAAATGGTTCCTGGCATTGACCTCATAGAGGGTTAAACTTCCTTTCACGAACCCGAGGGCTACATGCAGAGGAGAGAGACTACAAAGGAGGGTGTTGGTACTTATTTTATACCAACTGGAAGAAGAGTGCCAAAAGGAGGAAAATGCTGTGGCATAATTTAAAAAATCTAGCTTCATAAGAAATTTTTACTGAGGTTTTCACTCCATTTTTCCCTCTCTCCTCTCCACCCCATCTAAACCATGTTTAAAACTGTCCTTATTTAGATAAGAAAGACAATTTATGCTACGGCACTGTATGTTGAAACCCGGGAACAAAAGGTTTGAGCAGAGGTGGGGCTGATAGGGGTTAGTGAGGTTGACTGACTGGATTCCCGGCCTTGGACCAAAGGGATTGAGGGCAAAAAGGTTTCCGGCAGGGGTGCCTTCATCCTTCCCATTAGCAGAACTGAAAGAAGTGTATGATGGAGGTAAAAAGGAGCTCCACCCTCATTCCTCTGCCCCAGCTACCTCTTTCTGAGAACTGAGGTGAAGAGAACAGTCATATCCCTCAATGCCTCTGAGAATTACCAAAAAATGTCAGCAGGGAATAGTAAACCTATATTGCCGGAGAGCTGGAAGACTAGGAACACGGAGTTGAGTTTAGCTAATATCTATGTAGAAATGTACAGTATCTTCTTGAACAAAGAGTTAGTTATTAGCCCCTCATGAACACTGTATGATCCATATTACATCTTGCAACCTTTTCCTGATCTAATTTTTCAGAGGTGAAGACATGTAATGAAGAATTAACATCTAGGGAAAAGCAGAATGAGCTGCTGGAAACTTCCATGCTATTACATAAGGATAAGCAGACAAGCTGATAGAGTGCATATTTAAACAGTCCGGAATGAGGCAATATTAAAAATATTTATTCTGGTACCCGAAGTAGGTGTTGTCATTTAATATGAAGGGCATGCAGACCCACTCGACTGTCTTTCTGTGCATTGCCATGCTGTTCAAAGGGCCAACCACCTCTTGAGAATTAACCTGCTTTATTTACTAAAAGTAAAACTTTCTTGGGTTCCACTTTTTTGGAGGGGGTGTAAAAATAATTTGTTAGCTGTCAAGATAGCCAAGCAGAAGGAAAAATGGCTTCCCTCTCCTTTATTACCCTCTTTGATGGCATGGTAACCAAATAACCAAGCTGTGCGCATATACTCACAACACAGAGAATGAGAGTCCTTAGGGCGGGGTGAGGTCATCAGTACTTTCCTAAAGCTCCTCAGACAATTCTATTGCACAGTCAGTGTTGTCTGAAGTCTCACTGGTTTGAACGGGTATCAGGAGAAAACTTGGTCAGAAAGGGAACACTAGGAAAGGCAAACATGTAAATGAGCTATGAAATATAAATGTGCTGCTTTTTGAATTGCTTCATCAAACTTAGAACATGAAAAGAACTTGGAGAGTTCATTTTTTTTTTATTCATGGGCATCCACATGGGAACATTCTCTAGGAATTTATCTTTTTAATGTCTTTCAGTGCTGAGTGTCCAGGTATCGTTTTATAATCCATTCAAGAACACCACAATGGATGGAAAAGCAAGTAAGTTAAGTAGACCAGTAGTAAAAATTGTTCTAGAAAGAGCCTATTTTTACAGAAGATAAAAATGGAAGTTAAAGCTCAAGTTAGGATTGCTTTGCAACTATGCATTATGGGTAATATTACAAATAAAGCTGATTTTCTAAAACCAATTTGTGTATGCTCTTAGAACTCCCTACCAAAATTTTTCTTCTTAGCTAATGCTAGAGAATGCTTTAGCCATTTCTCTGGTCTCTTGTAAAGGTACTGGTCTGGCTAGATTTATAGGTAATTTCCAGGCTGTAACAACAATAACCAATAACTTACCCATATTTAAAAGCTGTAATTATAGGAGGAAAAAATTAAAGGTAAACCTTTTAGCTTCATTGAAATACAAGAGGATAGAAAAACTTTATAAAAGGAAAGGTCCAAAGACAGTCATACAAATGTTCTAGTTTGAAAATATAAATTGTTTTCTTAATTAAAGGAATTTGGGCATATGTAATAGTAAGGACTATTTTCTTTTAACAGCTAAATAGGCAATCAGGTAGGCTGAACTCCAAATCTGATGGTCTTCCCCCTTTTGTCTCCTTTAGGGTAATTTCCCCCCACCCCTCCCACTGCACTTAGGAGGCAGGGAGATAATTAATTAAGGAAGGTGCAGGTGGCCCTGTTTGAAGACCTGAAGGTAGAATTCCACAGGGGTGATAACAGGTCATCATTGTACGAAGTGGGGTTTTGAACTCATTAGAGAAAGTGCTGAGCCCGAGGAAGGAAAGCAGTCACTGAACACTGACAAATGGGATCTAATGGGAGATGCAGGCCAGGAAGGAGGAAACAATTCCTTAGCTTTTCCACTTTATGAAATAGTAAGACTTTCCCACCTCAGCCTAGATTTAGCCCAGACTTTTCCCAGAATCCCATGAGAATTTTCATGAGCCCTAGGTGATTTTGCCTTTACGCGTTTCTTCTTTTATTAAAAAAAATACTAAAAATTATATTTTATGGCTGTGTTGGTATAAACTGAAAAATACAGGGTGAGGCAAAAGCAAGTTAATAGTTGCTTATATGGAAAATAATACAGTAATTAATATATAATAATACAAGAATAAACTGTTTTATGTACTCACAACTATAAACTCTACTTTTGCTATATCCTGTATTAATAGTATATGTTAAAATATTGCCTTTAACCTAAAAATATTTTCTTCTGTTTTTAAAAGAAATAGAAAATTGTATTTTAAAAGTGTCGTGGACCCTTAGGACTATGTCTACTGACTAACGGAAGTTATCCTTTACCGGATGAAGTAAGTGAGGAAGGGACTAGTATCAGCCCCTGATACTCAAAGGAACAAAGCTCACAGGGCTTCTAGGCCATGCACAGTGCTGAGGATGGTGGAGTTTATGTTCATGAGTGAGATGGGATGTTCTTGATTGTTATGGACAGAAAGGTGACATGATTTGACTTACATGTTAAAATAGTTTGTTTTGTGCAGAATATAATATAGAAGGTAAAGAAGAATATCAGAGAGACCAGTGAGGGGGGTATTCTGAGATTCTAGGAAAGAGATGATGTTCCTAAGGTGATGGTGGAGGTGGTAAGAAGTGGTTAGATTATGAATAGATATTAAAAGTAGAGGCAAAAGAATTTGCTGATGGACTGGATGTCAAATGCAATTGAAGAACATGCAAGATGACTCCAAGCTTTTGCTTGAACAACTAGAGTGAATTTGTCATGTATTGAGATGAGAAAGTCACAGGGAAAACAGATTTATGGAGGAAAACCAAGAGTTCAGTTTTGGACATGTTACATTTTAAATGTTTATTAGACACGTAAGAGGAAATGTCTGGAGTTTGGAAAGTGGTTCAGGCTAGAAACAGAAAACTGCAAACCTCTGCTTTCAGGTGGTATTTAAAGCCAAGGAAGAAGTGGAGATCAGAGAGAAAATGTTGTCAGATATAGTACAGAAGACACCCGAGGGTTAAAATTGCAGGTCCTTTGATATTTAGTGGTTGGGAACATAAAGAGGAACCAGCAAAGGATATTTTAAGAATGGCTGGTAGAGTAGGAAGAGATCCAAGAGAGAGCATCCTGGAGATCATGTGAATGTGCCACCAGGTCTGCACGTGCCGTCGCTTTCGAACTTCGCCACCTCTGACTGCTTAACACCATGAAGTGATGGTCGGCCCACGAGCTTCCTCCCTGAGGGGGCAGGAAGCTATGTTCCCACAGCCAAAATTGTGATGGAAAAACCAGCCTAACAGACAGTCTATTCTCTTACTCCCTTATGTGACTTGCCACAAATAAAGAAATTTATTTTATCTGTCTGGTTCAGTTAAGGCACAAATATTTCTGAGAAGGAAGAATGAGCTTGGGGTGTAATCTTTCCTCAAGGTGGGAAAGTCCTCTCTGTAGGCAGATGACCTCTTCTGGTCATATTTGATGAGGCTTTCTCTCCCTTATAAAATTCTGGACGTTCTAGAAGGAAATGATGAAAATTATGTAAAAATGGCAGAGTGAATATGGTGGACACACAGACATGAGGAGGAAGCTCAGAAAAAGGAAAGCATGGCTCACACCTAGGGGGAAAAAGAAAGCAAAATTCGATCAGAAATAAATGAAGGGAAAGAGAAAAAACATTATTCTTTGCTCCAAATAAGATCTTATACAACCAACAGTTTACATTGAAATATAATTGTCACAGATTTAGTCAGACATTGGTGCTAAGTCAGCACCAGCACCCAAGGCTGTTCATATAGGGTTCCAAAAGATTTTTAAAAGAAAGTCTTGGGTCACGTTTTTTATTGCAACATAACATTAATTTTTTAAAAGAGGTGTAGGAGAAGGAAACAAATTGCCATTATTAATGGGTGAGAGACAATGTCTGAAGTTTCTGAGTAATTTAGAAATAAAATCTTTTTAAAAACTGCTTGCTTCTGAGAGTACATTCTGATACCAGAGTATAAAAACTATATTCCATTCAGTGGGGTTTAATTATAAAAAGACAAAGAGAGAAATGATAAGATCATGAATAATATGTATATAAATCTTATAATCTTATTAACTCTCTCCTTGCCTCTTTATAATATATAATGAGATAAAGTAATATAATTACATCACAAAATTTTGAAAACATATAAAAGAAAAAAAATCACCCTACATCAAACCACCCAAAGCAGTCGTCATTTTGGACTATTCCTTTTAAATCTTTTTCCTAGGCAAATTAAAAAAATCTGTATGGTTATAAAATTAATAAACTGTGTACCATATTTTCTCCATAGAGCATTAAGACACAGGTTTTTAAATATGAATAACTGCCTTTCTAAACTGGGAATCCCTTACAGCAGGATCCTTCCAACCTTTGGACTGCAACACTTTCATTGCTCCAAAAATTATTCTCCAACAGCAAATGACAAAGGAGTCTATAGAAGACCCTGTTAATCATCTGTCATATAGTACATCCTCTTTTTTCTTGGCAACTCAAATCCAAATTTTGTTCAGATGTTCACACATCCTTTATTGGCATCCATTCCCAGTTCCAAGGTGATTGGGCTTTGCTGAAACTGGTGGTTCATTTCTCTGGGTATGAATGTGGGACTCAGGTCTCTCCAGTGAGATGTGAGGAGAAATCAGGGAACAGCTTATTATTAAGAGTCATGAAAAAGAGATAGATCTTGCAACCAGGAAGAGAGCTAGCCAAGGACAGAGCCGAGATACTGTGGTTGGCAAAAAGGAAAGAGAGGGAAAGAGGGAAGTAACATAGATACCAATCCTGGTATTTGTACCCTACTTAGCATCCTACTTAAATATTCTTTATTGCTTAAATTGGTAAGTGGAGGTTTACTGTCACTGAAGCCAAGGCCTCTGCACTAACACTGAGCCACTGCCTTCAAGCTGTCCTCTCTCCTCCATTAGGAAGTAGCTCTGTTAGTTGGGTTTCTCAGAGAGAAGGGCCCCGTACGTGGTTGCCCTTGACTCTGGATATTGCCCAAGAGCTTGCCCCATTGTAATTAACACTTATTTTCCTCTGACCTATACCTTTTCTTGTTTCCTTAATTTCAGGAAAGAAGCTTAAGGTGTCTTTAGGATCTGGTATTGAATGTTGGATTCTTACCAAACTGCAATCATATACTGAATTTATTCGGTATGTGTTCGAGCACTTCCTTTGGTCTTTTATTAGACATTGCTAGTACAAATAAGAATGAGGCATAATATCAGTCCTCAGTTGGTCAAGCAATATATATTGATTACCAGGCATGCATCAGATGGGGTTATCACAGAGAATAGAGTCAGACAGGATGAGACAGACACATCCCTCCAAAACCCAAATTCTATAATAGTATAACAGTGGCATAAATAAAATATTCTAGGACACAAGAACTGACAGATGGCTCATCGACAAAGAGTCAGGAAAATTTTTACAAAGGAAATAATTAGATGTTGATGTGCTTTGGAACAGAAATGATATTTGAATTAGGTATTAAAGAATAAATAAAAGTTTTTCTGGTGTAGAAGTGGAGCGGGAAAGGACATCTTTGACAAAGAGCTTAATATGAATAAACACATAGAGTCGTATTAAGTATTTGGAAGACAGTGAAAAGTTCCGGCGGGGGGGGGGGGGGCAAGAGACTTGTGAGATGAGAGTAGGAGATGAGGCTACAAAGGTTGGTATAATCGAGTGTAATCTGGTGGACCAAGCTAAGAATTTGGGGTTTTATCTTGTAAGCACGTAAACCTGTGCCTCACGGTAACTTGGGACATTTCATTTAACATGCAACTGAAGGCAGAGCATTTATTTGAACTCTTGAGGTTTATCTGAATTCATATGAATTTTGCAAGCCTATACCATAACATGTCTATATTTGATAATATAGACTTAATATATTTCTCTAAGTCTTTAAGTAAAAGTAATGACCAAGGAAGACATGTCCGATTTATTCTATCTCTTACTTCTCCAGTGTACTCACAGTCTTTGGGGGTATCTATCCTAGATTGAGAAGCACTCTGAAAGCAATGGAAAGCTCAAGATTGTTTTTAAGAAGATGATTTGACCTTGGGTGGAGGGCACACAATGCAACATACAGATCATGTATCATAGAAATGTGCACTTAAAACCTATATGACTCTATTAATCAATGTCACTCCAATAAATGTAATAAAAAATAGTCAATTAGAATTAAAAATTAAAATAATTAACTAATTAATTTTAAAAAGAAGCAGAGAAGGACTAGGAGTATGTTTTTCACCCACCCTTCCCTCAGAAATGCATCTCTGGTTTCAGAATGGCGCATGGACTGGAGGGTGGGAGACTAGTGACGTGTGAAAGGAGAGAAAGCACTACATGGGACTTGGTGAAAAGTGGAATTTGAGCTAAAGTAAATAGTAGCTGTTCATCTCCACAGCATCCATTTCCCCTCCTTCTAACAACAGCCTTGGCTTTCTGGCTCCTCCCAATTTCTGCTCACATGGGCCTGCCCAGGCCCCTGTACCCAGCCACAGGAGTGGAGCCTGTGACTGCTCTGGGCCAATCACTACACTTCATTTCCCCGATCACAGAGATTGATTCAATGGCCCAAGTGAGTTCAATCAGAATGAAGCACAGAAAATATGCTAAGAATGCTGGGAGAAAAAATTTGCTCTTTTCTTCTGAATTAGAAGCTGACAGCCCCAGAAGCTGTTGGGAACCTTATTCTGATTACTTGGATTATAAGAAAGGAGTAAAAAACAGAGAAATAAATATGAAGCTTGGTTCAATTTAGCCATCTCAGTTTTGTGAACAAATAAATCTTTACTTGTTTTAACAAATTTGATTTGTATTGCTGTCATTTGCAACCAACAGAATCCTAACAGAGACAGAAGAAAAGAAAAAAAAATCTATTCTTTTTCTAAATGTTGTATTTGCTGATATACGTACCACAGGTCAAGTTCTCTGAAGAACCTGGAGATTTGAAGAACACTATATTTTTTAAGTTTCTATTTATCTTGCCCCAAAATGATCTAAGTTTTCAACTACAGTAATAAAAAGCAAAAAGAAAGGAGCTACATTCTTAAAATTAGATATTTAAGTGGATACAATTTATCAAAGGCTATTCTGGGGATCTCTTTTACACACACACAAGACACAACTCAGTTGCATAGGGAATTTTTCGTGTAACAGTAACTTGGTGAAAAGCAAATGAGAAACAAAATCATATGCAAGGCTATTCCTCTCTGGCAAATCCACTGAAACCTACTTTTGAAGCAAATTGCTTTAAAAATCCACTTTTAATGCATTAAAACAATAACTCAATAATGGAAGTAAAAAATAAAATTTGACATTAACTAATATTCTCAAGGCTATAAAACTTCTGAGATAGGCTGAATCTGGTCTAGGGACCGAAGGAATTAATCTGGCACTGGCATTGCTTTAGCAAGATAAGCTGCTGTGGAGTGCATTGCCTCTGTTTCATGGTGTGCCCCTACTGACTCAGCCTGATCCTGGCTTATCTGTTGCAATCATTTGGCACCCCATATGGAAACCTATTGACCCCATAAACAATGATCAAATCTTTGGTCCAGGCATTTCAAGTTGGAAATGTATTTTCATCCCTGACAGAGCTCACATATTAGATTTCAGTTTACTGTTACAAGACCAAACCAAAAAGCTCATAAGACATCTATCCTTCTCAAGGTGGGGGTTCTAAATGTAGGGTGTAGTGTGGCCAACAGTAACCAACCCACAAAGAAACAGACCTATTTTTGGGATTTTGTGGAACAGTTGGATGAAATTTCCTCCAATCAATGCTCCAGGAACAGATAAAGTCCTATAGAGCATTAAAAGATAAGTGGTTTTGGATGATAACTTTGATAGCTGTGTAGCAGATGGGCTAAGTGGGGACAATTGTTGAAACAGATAAGACTTGCTGAGAGCAGAGGTGATGGGTACGGAGACAGGAGGCTTATGGAAAGAGCCTTAACTCTAAGTGCCCACTGTGTACTAGGCATTGTGTCTTCGTGTAAACTCCATGAAGGCAGAAATTTGTCTATTTTGCTGGTTATTTGTTAAATAAATACATGAATAAATGGGTGAATTGCTCTGTGTAACCAGTTCTTACCCTGTTCTCCAATCCTCTTTCCATAATAACCTTTAACTCATACAAATCCAAATGCCATGTCCTCAGACTAACCTACATCAGCCTGCTGTCCTCTGTATTCTTCCTTTACAACCTTCATTACACTGTTCAATATCCCGTATTCCTATTAGACTGTAAGCTCCATGCAGGCTGGAATCATGCCTCTCTTTTCACTGCTGCACCTAATAAATATATAGAATGAATGACAATCTGTAAATCTTATTTAGCTAAGTCTTCTTATCATCATTTTGTTTAAGAGTAGCTCACCAAGAAGCTAAGTGACTTGTACAAGTTAATAAGATGCATCTTGGAATATTTTACATACATGGACACTTCCAAAGTAGACTATTCTGAGAAATGCTCCAAAAGCTAATTTTTTCTTTTAGGCTATTTTCATTATTTTTATGGCCACTTACACATATAAGTGTAATTTTAAAGATATATTGAATACAAGAAACCACACACATGCACCACTTTTTGTTAAGCAATCTATGTATCAAAACCTCCGCCACAGCCTCAGAGTGTTGAGTTATAAATGAACAGGCCCAACAAGATAATGCATTAACCTGACATCAGCTCTTAGGGGAAATAAAACTACAATAATAAAAAAATCCAAAATAAAAACTTTATACTCCCAACCAAGGAGGAATAAAAATTATAATGATAATAATAGCGAACTTGTATTAAGTACCAGAATGTGGCAGAGCTGTGCAAAAGCATGCCATAGACTCTCATTCAACCCTCACAGCGAAAATGTGTGGTAGAACCAATTAATATTTCTATTTTATAGAAAAGTAAGCCACCTGGAGAGGTTAATGATTTTCCTAAAGTCACAGGGAGAATGTGGCGAAACTCAAACCCCAAAATGACATGCCTGCCACTCAAGCCTGTCCCAGAGAGAGAACAAAGCACAAAACACTGGGTACTACCTCGCAGTCAAGGCCCCTTAAGGGGACAATTTATAGTGAAGCATGAGAAATTTGGCAATTTCCAGCTATGTTTGACTTGATTTCAATATTGTTGATCTAAAGCACTTGTTCTTAACCTTTTTTGAGGTTTGGAAGCATGACTAAACAAGTCTTTAAATCCATCATTTTTTGTGGCAGTGAAGCTGTTTAAAAAGAGTGAATTTCTTCTTCAGTAGTAAGGAATGATCTCACTTTTCCCCTCTCACTTCACCTCTCAGGTATTTCCCATCAAAGTGACTAAATTATCAGCACAAGTGTGGTCTGGTAGTTCCCAATGTTGACTGTGGGAACTACTACTCCAATGGGGAGTTTTTGTTTTCTTTACTATTGACATTTCCGGCAAAATAATTCAGAAGCAAAGCTAAAGGACAACGAAACAAACACCATATTAAGTATGTGATATTAGCTTTCTTCTTGAATTGTATCAACAACTTTACAAGTTAGATATTAGTAAACTGCAGTCCAGAGAGAATGCTACTTGTCAAAGTCTCACAGTTGTAAGTGGCCTATACTCTTAAACACTGGCCTACATTGCCTCATTTTATTAAAACACCAAAACCATTTCCAAAATAACTGCAACTGGACCTTTTCACATTAACTGATACTCTCTTGGTTTACTCTTAAGATGGCAAAGCTCATCCACATTTCCATTCAGAGGGCATTCTTATTCTCATTGTTTCTAAATTTTTGCCACACCAAAAGCTCCTATGCTTTGGGGAAGACTGAAGTATACCTCATTGTTTTTATAGAAGATTATACAACAAAACTGTTGTTCAAAGAGTATGCAGCTAAATGTAGAAAAAAATATTGTAGAAGTGTCGGGTACTTCATTAATAAACACATTCTGTTAACCTGAATTTTACGATGTTTCTAATATTTATCATTTCTTTGAAATCATTCTTAAATATTTACTTTCTTACCTAATTGTAATGTTGTGTTTTATTTCTGAAAGAGAGCTCTCCAAGCGGTGTAGGCATTAGACCTCACAGAACAGGATCTGTCCCTGGGGAGGCGGATCCCATTAAGGATCTTGGTCTCTTAACATCATTTTTTAAAATTATTTTTAAAGATTTTATTTCATTATTTATTTTTAGATAGAGGGAAAGGGGGGGAGAAAGAGGGAGAGAAACATCAATGTGTGGTTGCCTCTTGTGCGCCCCCTACTGGGGACCTGGCCTGCAACCCAGCCAGATGCCCTGACTGGGAATCCCACCGGTGACCCTTTGGTTCCCAGGTTGGCACTCAGTCCACAGAGCCACACTAGCCAGGGCTCTTGACATCATTTTTAAATCAAGGTTCTAGTCTGTAAGTTGAGGCAACATACAACTATTATCACCTTCTAGAGGACTATTTGCTGTCCCAGAACTGGATTAGAATGCTAGGGATAATAAACCATCTTCTTAGCTGATATCAGCTGCCACAGTGTCTTATCAAAAAGGGGTCTGAGGCTGAGTAGAAAGTAAAAAATGCCCAGTTAGCTCTCTTTTATCCCCACTTGGTTTCAAAAGGAGTAAGTGCAAAAGTTAGTCATGAAATAAAATTGACATGACTCAGGACGATTGAAAGAATCTAGTATGGTATTTCCTTACACTACTGTACCAATTAAAGTGGGCCTATTATGTTTTCTATGTAAATATGTATTATGGTAAATGTCCCTTAACCAATAGTATACAAAATCTATTGACTTAACTTATACAGAGGTGATTTATTTAGCCACCTCAGTTTATGGAGGATATTTGGTAGCTCAAGGTAAAGTGGAAAAAGACAGTCAAAAGGGTTATCCCAAATTCTGTTCATCAAAACAGGTGCATTTTAATCACTGATAGGCCATAAAAGGTCTCGCTCTTAGCTTAGACATGCTTCTACTAAATTTAGGTGTATGATTGCCGACATTAAGGATTAAAGGAAGTGAAAAATTTAAAAACGTGGCTACAGGAAGGCTGAACTACTGTGGATGCTCAGTGAGAAGGAAGAAAGGCTATTAAAAGAAGACCAAAGAGCTTAACAGGAATAGGGCCATTTCTTGTGGGGGCATACAGGCTCACACATCACAATTGCTCCTGAGGACTTTGTACAGTAAGTGACATTCGTAATGAACAACTCTGCACCATGCAGAGAAGTTTAGTTTTCTTTAGTATTCCTCTGAAAACATTAAAATTTATGGTGCTTAAAATTTCAATTACCTAGAACATCTACTTATACATATATACTAGTTTACTTTACAGTGATGTGGCTTTAAAGATAATAAAACTATAATAAAGAACCACATTAGGACAGCATTCCATTTTAGCTAACTTTGGAAAGCTCTCTGTGCTTTCCCCCGGGGCACTGCTTGCCTTGATTATATTATTTGCATCCACTGCCCACACATCAAAAGAGAGTTAAGGAGTTCATCTCAGGTTAGAGACAATGTAAGATTAAGTATTTGCTGTGTGTCATTCAAAATTTGCGTAAACCACACAAGACGAACAGTGAGGGACTGGCTGCGTGTCCCGTGGGCGCATGGACATCAACCTCGCTCTTCCTCCTGTGTCCGACCACGCTGAGCTTTCCGTTGCCTTGCGTCGCAGTGGAATCCCCCACTAGATGGTGCTGAACAAGCAGGGAGGGCTGACCGGGAAGCCTCGCTTGCTGGCCCCCCACCCCCGTTCTGACCCTCACCTCTCCTTCCGTGTGATTGATGTTCCGAGAGCGCTCGATTGTTTAGGAATGCCTAAGGATAACAAAACCCCTTTCAAACATTAGACAAACACGAGCGGAGGTGGGTAAACATCATTAGCAGACTCCTCCTTTGTCTGTTACCAAAAGGAGTGAAGCCTAGTAGCACCAAACGCAAGCTGGTGTGCTTCCAGTTACCGACTCAGTAACGAGGCACCTCTTGAAACACTCGGATAATCTGTTCGGGGTAGAAGGCAGTTGGGGGGAGGTGCGGTGTAGAACATTTAAGAAGTTGTGCGTGTGTTGCAGGGGGAGAAATGTCAATTTGCCTTTGACAGCCAAGTGGAAGAGTTGGACACAAGCAGCCTCCAGCCAGACACCCTTGTGTTGGAAATTACGTATTTTATAGTAAACCGAAAAACAAAAACAGGAAGTTATGTATACAAGACAAAGTATCATCCAGTTACATGATAGCTCCCCATAACATAACAATAAGTGACACGTGTGTCAAGACAAGAAATCAATTTTTTTTTCTCATTAAGAGCTCTCAATGGACCAGAGGGAGAATGCTCCTGGCTGCCTTAACTACACTCCTGCGCAAACAGGAGTCCACACTTCATCGCTCCTTTTTAGAACACAAGTCTGGTTTCAGGCCAGGCAAAAACATGGGGGAGAAAAGACTCCAGGAATAAAGTAATCTTTGTTTCCACTTTAGCACTGGGGAAAAAAGCATGAGGTGTTTGATTAATGTTGATACTTAGGTGTTCATTTTACAGCAACTTGGGGAATCCAGTGAGTTGAAACTAACTTCTTACCTTATAAATCTTCGAGAACTTCAAGTTGAGGGAATTTAACTGAAAATAATGGTGTCAAAAAAGGAAGTTAAACATTATTACTTTACTGTTTTTCTTGCCAAACCAACTAGAGCAGAATTTCTTGACCAAGGCCACGAACCTACAGTAGTCCTTTCTAAAGCTGATCAGGGTGGCCGTACACGTTCCTCAGCGCATGCTCCGGGGGAGAGCCGTGGAGAAGTGCGCATTGGACTATTTCCTCCAGAGCCCTGTCTGTGTGCCAGGAAATGTAGGGGGTGTGGATGGTGGGACTGTGTTTGGGGAGGCAAAGGGGAATGAGATGTATGTATAACATCAGAAGTAGGGGGAAGATCACAATCAGAAGCAAGTGTAGCTGTGGGTCTGCGGACATTGTAGGCAGGAGTAAGACATGTCTGGGGGGGAATGATACCATGGTCAGGAGCAGAAACTGGCATAGATGTGGGTGCTCCTAAGTAGCCCTATTTCCGAAGGTGAACTTTGTTTCAGGATGGCAGCTGAGGAGAGTGTAAACTGCTTGAGAGGAGAGTGGGGACATGCTAGATGTCATGACCACCAAATGTTATGCCTGTAGCAAAGGTTAAAGGACACAGAAAATTGTCCTGGTGCATTTTCACCAAGTGCCTCACTGTGTAACCACCAGCAAGGCATCAGTTGCAGCCTGGTATATAGCTCCCAGGCAGCTAGGCTGTGTGATCTCCTGAGTGGACTCCAAGATGCCTCTCTGGTACCTGCCTAGAGTGAGGACCACCATAACAGCGTGGTTATCTGCAGTCACTGTGCTCTCACCTTGAAAGGGAAAGCCTTGCAGTGACAGGGGGCCTTGGTGAACTGGTTGGTGGTGAGGATCACAGTGGCCCAGTATTGGTCTTTATTGCTAGATTAGAATTACCCCAAAACTTAGCAACTGAAAACAAGAAACGTTTATTACATCATCCAGTCTCTGTGGGTCAAAACTTGGGAATGATTTAGCAGGTTGGTTCTGGCTCAGAGTTTCTCGTGAGGCTGCAGTCAAGATGTTGGCCAGGCTGCCGCCATCGTCTGAAGGGCTGACTGGGGATGGATGGTCTCTTTCCAAGACAGCTGACACACAGACCTGGTGAGCTTCTGCGAGCTGTTGGCGGGAAGCCTGTGTCCTTCACGTGTACACCTCTCCACCGGGCTGCTTGAGTGCCCTCACAACATGGTAGCTGGCTTCTCCCAGGACAGGTAATGAGGGGAATTAAGCTCCACCTTTTCAAGAGAGGAGTATCAATATATGGACAAGTTTCAAAACCACCACTAACAGTGAGGATTGCTAGGTGGCTGTCTCGCCGGTGGCTAGGGCAGAGCCTTAGTAGACTCTGTGTCTCCTACAGTCCCCGGAGCAGCTGCCTATTGTCTCACTTGGGAGCTTTAAAAAGAAACGCCAGCACTGGAGTCCCAGTCCAGACTAATAGAACAAGAATCTTGGGGTGGGGGAAGCCTGGGAATCTGTATTTTTATTTTTATGTTTTTAATATATTGTATTATTTATGCTATTACAGTTGTCCCATTTCTCCCCCATCATTCCCCTCCACTCTGCACACCCCTTACCACCCACATTCCCCCCTTTAGTTCATGTCCATGAGTCATAAGTTCTTTAGCTTCTACATTTCCCACACTATTCTTGCCCTCCCCCTGTCTATTTTCTACCTACCGTCTATGCTACTTATTCTCTGTACCTTTTCCCCCTTTCTCCTCCTCCCACTCCCCTGTTGCTAACCCTCCATATGATCTCCATTTCTGTGTTTCTGTTCCTGTTCTAGCTGTTTGCTTAGTTTACTTTTGTTTTAGGTATGGTTGTTAATATCTGTGAGTTTGCTGTCTTTTTACTGTCATATTTTTTATCTTCTTTTTCTTAGATAAGTCCCTTTAACATTTCACATAATAAGGGCTTGGTGATGATGCACTCCTTGAACTTGACCTTATCTGAGAAGCACTTTATCTGCCCTTCCATTCTAAATGACAGCTTCGCTGGATAGAGCAATCTTGGATGTTGGTCCTTGCCTTTCATGACTTGGAATACTTCTTTCCAGCCTCTTCTTGCCTGTAAGGTCTCTTTTGAGAAATCAGCTGACAGTCTGATGGGAACTCCTTCGTAGATGATTGTCCCCTTATTCCTTGCTGCTTCTAGAATTCTCTCCTTCATTTGAATCTTGGCTAATGTAATTACGATGTGCCTTGGTGTGTTCCTCCTTGGGTCCAAATTCTTTGGGACTCTCTGAGCTTCTTGGACTTCCTGGAAATCTATTTCCTTTGCCAGATTGGAGAAGTTCTTCTTTATTATTTGTTCAAATAAGTTTTCCGCTCATTGCTCTTCTTCTTCCCCTTCTGGTACCCATATAATTCAGATTTTGGGATGTTTAAAGATGTCCTGGAGGTTCCTAAGCCTCTCCTCATTTTTTTGGAATTCTTGTTTCTTCATTGTTTTCTGTTCGTTTGCTTCTTTTTTCCTTCTGATCCACTCCATTGATTTGAGTTCCAGTTTTCCTCCCATCACTACTGGTTCCCTGTGCATTTTCCTTCATTTCACTTATTGTAGCCTTCATTTGTTCATCTAATTTGTGACCAAAATCAACCAATTCTGTGAGCATCCTGATCATAAGTGCTTTGAACTGTGCATCTGATAGGTTGGCTATCTTTTGGTCACTTAGATGAATTGGCTCTGGAGCTTTGATTTGTTCTCCCGTTTGAGCCATTTTTGTTTTGTTTTGTTTTGGTCTGGTTGTGGCTGTTACGTAGTGAGAGGCAGAGCCTTAGGTGTTCCCCAGGGCCAGGCAGCCCAGTCACTGGCTTGTGATGCTCTATGTGGGGGCGGGGTCCGAGACGGAACAATGGTGCTTGCTCCACCCTCTCCTGGATTCCAGTCCCTTCTGCTGCTTCCCCTTCGCCTGGATTATCTGTGTGCAAATGTGGGACCACCTGGTCAGCCAGCCGCCTTGCATGACCTCACTGGGTCTGCACCATTGCCACCCCGTGCCTGGGGTCTGCTAGCCACTGCTTGCACACCTGGGTCCACCAACCTCCACTTTTTCCTGCTGCGACTTCGCCCCTCTTACCGGTTTGGATGAATGGTTGTGGAACTTCCATACAGTTCAATTTTCTAAAAGTTCTGATTGTTTTCTTGTTTCTAAATCTTCGTTGTCCTCAATTTTGGTTGTGTGAGGAGGCACAGTGTGTCCACTTACACCTCCATCTTGGCCAGAAGTCTAATTTTTTGGAATCTGTATTTTTAAAGCTTCTCATGTAATTATAAGCACAGGGAGGTTTGAGAACCCTGGTCTAGACCAGTGCTGTCCAATGGAAATGAAATGTAAACTGAATAAGTGATCTAAATTATTCTAGTAGCCACATTAAAAGAGTAAAGAGAAACAGGTGAAGTTAATTTTAATATATTTTATTCTCCCCAATATATCCAAGCTATTCTTATTTCAACATGTAATCAGTATAAAAAATTGAGACATTTAACTGTTTTCATGCTAAGTGTTTGAAATCTAGTATACATTTTTCACTTACAGCTGGACTAGCCGCATTTTCTTCTTTTTTTATTCCTCACTGCAGGATTTGTTTCCATTGATTTTTAGAGAGAGAGGAAGGGGGTGGGGAGAGAGAGAGAAACCTTGATGTGAGAGAAAAGCTTCGATCAGTTGCCTCCGGCACTCACCCCACCTGGGGATCAAACCGACGACCAGACCAACTGCATTTTAAGTGATCAGTAGCCACATGTGTCTAGTAACTACCATACATATCGGTTAGCATAGATCTAAACTGGAAATCCCATAAGTGCAGGGACCTTGTCTGTTTTCTTCCCTGCTTTTCACAGAGTCTGGCATTTAGTATGTACTGAGAAATATTTGTTGAATAGACTAATAGTGTGCTGACATGAAATTAAAATGATAAAATATATATTCATGTCATGTATAGTATTTCCAAAAGATTCCAATGATTTTATAGATTTTTTAAAACAGACTGAGCTGTTATATACAATGCTGAAATTCTTCACAAGAAGCCTTTTTGGAGCTTTGTGACTTGTTGGTGTGGTTTTTAGCCTGAAGAATCTAAATTACTTTATCCTCTGCGTGTGTGATTACTATAACCTGCATGTAATTCTAAAGTTAAGATATAGTTTGGCCCCCTCCCCGTCAACAATGCCTCTTCACTGCATCTCTCAGCTCACCCCAGGCCTCCCACACAGCCCCCGCTCACAGCCCCTGGTCACTCCAGGTCCCTCGCATTTCTGGACTTCAGTGCTCTGTAGCGGGTGAGCTCCTTGGAACTCCTCAGCTTGAGGGCCAGAAGCTAGATCCCTTGGTCATCTTCCTGAGCATCTCTCTGTTTCACCAGCAGTTCCAGAGAACTGAAAGAAGCTCCTTAATCATCCTTTCAGGGGTTTATACTCTTCAGAATTGAAAGAGTTTCTTAGGATTAACAAAAACTCAGAAAACATTAATGACACCAAAGTAAAAGATGGTAGAACTCAGCTTCAATGAACCATAGATTTTAAAAGTAATACCTAGAAGCTGGAGAACTAGTAGTTCTCAATCACATACATAAAGGTCTGCTTTCATTCCAAATTGTAAATGCAATGCTTAACAAAAGTCAGTATGAACACTAGAAAAACCAGGTAGAGAGTCAGTATTCCAATTCAAATACTTTATTTTTTCCTATTTACGCACACACACGCACACGCACACATTTTAAAAATGGGAACTCACTTTACCTACTGTTCTGTGTTACTTTTTTCATTAGGCTGCATTTTGTGACGATATTCTCATGACTCCATAGAATAATTAATCTCATTGTTTTTGGTTGGATATGTAAACTTTCATGGAAATGTGTAGTCTTGCTGATGATCATTGGCCATTAAAAATGTTACATTAAACATGCTTGGGCAATAGAAAAAACTTGGTGGGGAGGGTAGGCCTGACTTCAGTGACTAATACCCCCGAGTATGTAAACAGAGGAGAACTGGAGCAAAATTCATGGATTTTAATTTCCATAATGAGTACATTTCTAGGAACCAGGAATTCCCTGGTGGGCAGTTAGAATACTCTGTCCAGAGCCAAATTAACAAAGACACTCAAAGTTCTGGGTCAAAGTCATCAACCAGGTATTAGGCTGACTGATTTCTAACAGAGCAGCAATCAAGAATGCATCTAGTGACTAGCACAGCCGGCTTTTTCTCCCAGCTGTGGGTATCTGGGCCCAGCGTCCAGATGGGACCATTTGGGTTGTTGATGACACCAGCAAGGGGCGGAATGGAGTGAATCATCACAGCTGCCACTCACTGCAGAATAAACCTGACCCCATGTTCTAGAAGAAAGACAGTAATTCTACGGGGGCAGCCTTTTAGAAAGTACTCCATACTCTCAATTTTGTAGACTTTAGACGAGATCGGGCACGTTCAGGGTGGTATGCCTATAGACTCGATTTTGTAGATTGTAAGTTACAAAGACCTCAAAGCAAATATTTCTTTGTGATGTTGACACTGGGCAAGTCACTTAAATCTCAAACTTAGTTCTCTCATTTGAAAAATAAGGATTATAGCACTTGGTTATTAGACCTTCAGTAAGAATCAAACGAGATAATCCAAGCAAAGAGCTTAGGGCAGGGTCTGGCACATGGGAAACACTCGGTGCCCAGTAACTGCTGTTACCATTTTAAAGGAAGCTAGGAAGGAAGAAGAACTTATCAAATCTAAGTTGTGTTTCACACAAGACAAACATATTCTCTGGTGTATCAAAGTCAAAGGATGTACCTGTAGGAGGAAAAATTGGCCCGTGATTTAGTGGGAACAGATTCCCACCAGATCCTGACGGAAACAATGTTCAGCTTCAAAAACATAACACAAGACTAAAGCAGACATCAGATGGGGTGCTGAAAGTCGTTGCTCAGAGACAATAGTTGACCTCCCACGTGGATTCCATTCAGCCTGTTAAGTGCTAAAAGTCAGATCACAGTCAGGTACTGCACCTTCTTCTCCGTCCCTGAGGGCATGCTAACCAACCAGGGCACCTGGCCATGAGGCAATGATCCATGTGGTAACGGCAGCGCTGGCAACGCACATCCGTGGCATCTCTCCAGGGATGAACCAGGCTTGTTCATTTCCTGTTTAGTTTCACGTGGGTGGTGATTATTTATGGAGTTGCAGGAGGTAAAGTTCTTCTTTTTTTAGATTCAACAACCAGTTATGGGTTTGAGGTTCATTCTCTAAATAACAACAAAACTAATAGTTTGATTAATTTAAGTTACTCCCTCCACATTTGCTGTGTGGCCACTGAGGGAAGTGTCATTACACTTGGCATTGGGGTCATGTCCCAAACCTAGCTCCCCAAGCTGTCCTGGGACATTTTGGAGGATTCTGTGTGATGGCCCTAATTTCACTTTTTTTTTTTTTTTTCCAGCCAGTTCCTGCACTTTCTCTATCTCTTCTGCCTGTTCACTGGCTTGTTAATGGTCTGCCACCACTCTCCAGTTCCATCACCCTTCTGAGGTTTTCTAGTTCCCGTTTTCCTAGCTGACCTAGGCTACTCCTAGGCATCAGGCTTTTCTCTGCAGGGCTACTGCAACTGGCTTAAGGCGGTACACAACAGAGAATTCTCAGCTGATCTTGGCCCAATGTGGTGTGAGGGACAGCCTCAGTCACTGTCTTTCTAAAAAAAAAAAAAAAAATGTTGTAGAGACTCCGATGGCATCTCCTATGTAGTTTCTAGAGTCAGTGCTCAGTTGAGCATTCCCAGCCAAAAAATGGTCTTCCTGCTTCAGTCCAAGATGGGAGGAGGTGGCCCCTTACAGGCCTGTTGCTTTCTTACATCCACGGAGCATAGGCTTCAGGCAACCTGGTCATAGGGAGCTAATTGCATATGTATCCAGATTCTGGACAAGAAGACACGCCACATGCACATTTATTTATTTATTCTCCATTTCAAATCATATTTCTATTGGGTTCACACATGAATGAGAAGAATGAAGAAAGCAGCATGAATAAATGGCTTGGAAAAATTTAGGAACAATTAGAAAAAAATATTTGAAGGCACAGACAAGACCCATTCTATCCATCTTTAAATCCTGAATTCAAATGTAGCAAACACTGCATTCTTGGCATCTGTTCCCGTATTCTTCCTTCTCAACTGGACCTGTTTTCCATTTGTGGTCATACCACTCCGGAGAAGCTGGCTACCATCAGCCATGGCCCAGGGGTGACACACACGGCCTGGGCTTAACCAGTCATAGGGGGATGTTGCATTGGGACATGCCCCCAATGCCAAGTCTACACAAAGAAGAACAGAAAAATAAATGATAAGAAAGTGGCTTCCTTATTTGACATTGTTGAGCCACCAGATCAAACCCAGCCAGACACTAACCACTTTTCAGTTACATGGACCAAAATATTTATTTTTAAGCTATTTTGAGTAATGTTCATTTCTATATGGAACTGTAAGTATCTTCACCAGTATATTATAATGACTTGTGCCACATAGTAGGTATTTGATAAATATTTGTAAAATGAGTGAGTGAGTGATTGAACAGCTCTACCACAGTGAAACTTTAATAAAGATTGAAATGTCTTTGTTTTAGCTACACTTCAATAATAATCAAAACCAGAAAAATTAGAAAAGCAAAACTAGAAAAAGTCATCAATTTACATGAGAGGTCTGGCAGATTTGGTGAAACCCAATTTAATGTCTTAGAGATTCTTCTGAATCCTCTGAACCCAGAATGATGTTACATAATGGGGATCAACACCTCAATCATCCTATCTAAAGTTACACCCTCCCCTGCAACACTCCATCACACCTTCCCTTCTTTATTTTATTTATAGCAATGATTAGTATGTGACGTACCATATATTTTCTGTTACTTCTTTTACTCAGGTTCATATATGTACTATTTTACACTCTACGGGGTTGGGGATTTGATCTCTTATTCACTGCTGTATTCTCAACGCCCAGAGCAGTTCCTGATACACAGTAAGCACTTGGTAAATATTTGACAACTGAGTGAATAAATTATAACCTTCCTTAGCAATCAGCAATAAAGACAGATTGCACATAAATAATTATTTAGATTAATACAGGGTCTTCTGCTTCAGGTTAGCTAAGGGAATTCACTTAGGACCCAGAGAAATCTAAGCTTTGGGGAGCTCCTATTCTACTAAAGATTGAATGGGAGGTATCAATTTCATTCTATTCAAAAACTGCAGAGAGACATCACCGGCCAACATATCACTGTGTTCTCTCATCTATGTTCCCATCGCTTTCATCTCTGCCAGTCTCTGATTTGAAGCTCCTCAGAGGCAATCTTAGTGAATCTTTAAAAATCTCTGTTGAGGCTAATAAAACAAAGGCAGGTGGGGCTGGAATATCAACAGTTGCATTTTACATTAGGAGTAAACAATTCCTTTAATTCACCTTCCGTTTTTCAAGATAAGCAATGTAGCAAAATTTAAGGAAGGGTCTTAGCTCTCAGGATATGTTTTATCAGGATCATATAATGTAGTTCAGGGATACATCCCAAGGTAAGTGTGCGGTCTTCCAGATGAATTTATGTCGGAGATGTAGTCACAATGACTTTGTAGAAAGGTCATTTTTTATTTCCCGAATCAAAGTAGAAGATACATTTCAAAATGTTGCAGGAATTTAGCACATACTACACTTTATTTGGACATTCCTAAGCTTTTCCTGAATCGGTGACATTCTTGTTTCTGTAGAAACTAGTGCACTTTAAAGGGAAAAATAGAGAAAACTTAATGACCAAAGTGAACAAAATGAGAAAACCATGTGATAGTCAAATACATGAGGGAACCATTTGTCAAAGAGTTTTCCCTTAATTTAAATAACTTTTGATGGGGAAAAAAAATAGCAGGGTGTAGCTCATGAGTAGTTTGTTATAGATTTATAGTCATGAATTTCCCCTTGAGCTTTAAGCACTAGATCACACTGAAAACTGAGCAGGATCAGGTGAAATGGGAAAAATGACTCCTTAATTAAGTAATGATAAGCATTTAGTTGTGTGACTTGACTTAACATGACTGCTTAAAGGAACATAAAGCCTCTATTTAACGTGGACCCGGAGAGCTGTCCCGGTGTTGTGTTATCAGGGGACTGGTGTTGTTGGCAAAATCTGCAGCGTTGCAGCACACTCGTTAGCAGGATCGAGGAAGTGATTGAACTTAATCTTTCACTGACAAAGAAACTTACTGCAACAAGTATTTACGTCTATACATACACACGCATACGTAGGAAAAATGTGGCTAAAGAAAATATGAGCAGAGTAACGATGCAGTGTTGGGACCTAACTATCGTAAAGATTCTTAGGGCATTTCCATGAACTTAAAGAGAATTTCAGCACAATGCAGGTATATGGAAGAGGACGAGGCAGAAACAGGGAACAGGCTTGAGTGCAACATTGGGTTGCCTACCGTCTCTAATTTGTCACACATGGGCATGCCTCCTTGCGGAGCAAACCCCGGGGCTGGATCTGCATTCCACAGTCCTCACCCAGGAGACATCGCAGTTGAGTGGGGCTGAGGGAGTGATACTTCACAGCATACAAGGACTGGGTTCCTGAAGAGGGAATTGATCTAAAAGGTGTTTCTGTTTTGCCTGGAGCCAGTACTTCAAGGGGGGCGGGGGGTTGGTACACAGTGGTAAGCTGACACATATTTTCTCAAGTAAATTAACTCTGCATCTTGGTTCACTGACTGGCTTGGGTGAGAACAATAAACTGCCAAACCCATTTAAACAGAAAAGGAAAAGGAGTGAAAGAAATGAAGTAAGAGGGAAAGTGTGGAAGAAGAATTTTTTATCTTATCAAGATGCTAGCCTTACAAAACTTTTACAAAAAAAATATGCATTTTATATTCCAAAGGCAGTGGAAACAGGCTATTTTGAATAATTAGTTGGGTTAGCCTAAATGATTCTGTGGTAGCAAACGAACCCCAAAATCTCAGCAGCCCAACACAATGCAAGCTAGTTTCTCTCTCACACCAAGTCCAAGGCCATTGGCAGGGACTCCTCTCCTGCCACAGAGTCAAGAATCCAGGTTCTTGCCACCTTCTGATCTGTTCTCTCCACACTTGGCTTCCACTGTTGCCAGATAACAGAAACGGAGAAGGCACTCTGGCTTTTAAACGCCTCACCCTGGACATGGCACATGTTATTTTTGTTTGCAGTCATATTGCAAAAACCCAATTCTGGAGAGATCTGGGAAATGGAGAAGAAAACTTGTATATGCAGCAAAAGTGAACTGAATTTGCCACAGACATTAAAGGAAATGACAGAAAACGGGTGACTAAAGGAAAGGACAGATAAATGAATGAGACCGTCGAGAAATGCAAAGAGAGAGTAGAGCGGGAGATCAAACCCTAGTCTCTCCCCTATGGCATTAACGGGTAGTCTAGCGCTGACTTTACTCTTACTTTACAAACAATGCTCTTTTTTTTTTCTTAATCGAAGTAATACATGTGGACATTTAGGGAAAAGTTTTAAATGATTATACATATACCTCCATCCCTCCCTCTTCTACCATACAATTGTAACATGCCTTTATATTTTCTTTCTCTTGTTTTATTTTTTGAAGACCCCATCAAATGGCCCCTCTTAGACAGAATTCCTTCTTCTCCCCACTAGGTATACACTGGCCCTGTTTCTGCAGGGCACTTACCACATGGTTGACCCCAAAGCCTGTCTGTCTCCCTGGTTGGATTTGAGTTCCTGGGCACCTTTCCCTCCCAGGGGTCTGGCATGGATCTGACAGAGTTGAATGAATGAATGATGCTTGCAGGTATAAGTAAGGGAGTGAATAAATGAATAAATGATTCTTGCTCTTTAAATTTTGTGTTAGAATTAGATATTTTCATGCCTCTCTCCTCTGAATTCTGTAGTAAAACTTAACTCTTACTTCTTCAGAAGACTTTGTGGACCCAGTCTGGTAGGAAGCTGGGATGTGTGTAGATCTCATCTGTAAAGACATTCCAATGCAGGATGGGGCCACTGGATACAGTTAATAACTCATACACATGGAAATCGGGGCCAGCTGCTAATGCAAGGGCTAAGGGTGGAAACCGGGAGCTTTTCAGAGGACCATGGGATATGAAAAAGTATAGAGTTAGCTGGGAAGTCTCGGTATGACAAGACTGAGAAACAGGTCATCAGAAATAACTAGGCTATTCAGACACCCAACAAATGAGAGAGCAGTGGGCCGACTCCAGAAGGCAGAGTCAGGGTCCCTGAGGTCTTCCAGAAGAAGGACTCACTCTGAAGCTAAGTGGACTCACTTAGTGGGCTGACAGAATATGCCCCTGTGTTTCCAGGAAACAAAAATACAGCCTTGGGCGAAAGACTAAAAACCTTACCAAGAATGAAGATGGGAGAGTGAATACACAGGACTGGGGTTGGAGATGGGAGGGAGGGACAATTGGGAGAGGGAAACAGGGAGAATGGGGCCGTTTGTTTGTTGAGTGAAACCCAAAGCTTTCAACTTGTGCCAAATAAATTGAGTAACTCAAGGCTTTGTGATTGTAACTCCCCTAATCTCTGAGTCACTTGTACTTTGAGAGTCCCTTGCCTTGTCCTATAAACAGTTTACTGAACTGATGGTGTGTTCTAGTCCAGGGAGGCTTTAGGGTGGAAGAGACATGACTGAAGAGAGAATGTGGCAGAGGTCAGAGCCCCAGGGAGCATCCTGCTTAAAGAAAACGGTACTGACTCTCCCAGGTGATACCAAGAGAAGTATTTAGAGAAATAATAGAGCGAGTGCAGAAGGCCATACTTTCTGCTTGAGTGTTATTTCAGAGGTATTTGTAGTAGCTACTCTTCTTGTTGGGGTGCTCCTTGTTCAGAGGAAATGGCTTGATCCTGCTTTGGCCACAGACTCAGCTTTTCCAAGCTGCAGGGGTGAGTCACCAGCAGTGCGTAGGTTATTCTGAAACAACAGGGAGAAAGACCGAGCTAGGCCCTGCAACCGCCATGAAACTTTGGGTAGTCTCCCAATACTTAGAACATCCTTGGTGATATCAAGGGAGAGCAGTCAATTGAAATGTCCTTCCAAAGGAATTACAGTCCACATCAAGATTCTGGTAAGGATGAGAGATTCAGCAAATTTGGGAAGGCAGGTTCGAGACCTCATGGAAGTGGGACTGGGAGTCGGTGGGGAAACTTTGCCTATGAGATAAAGTTCACCCACAAGTAACTGAAGGCAAAAGAGTGCGCGATCAGAAATCCCAATACTTAGAAATCAAATACTCTAAGTCCACATTGTACAGTGTAGAGAAGCATTCCTTATAAACTTGAGACACTTACGATAATACTATTAATAGTGCACTGGCATGCAAATTATAGCAAGTCTAACCCAATAATTGAGAAAACTGAGGGCTAAAAACGTGCTTTGCTCAAGGTCACAACATTATTGAAAAGGTGGCACAACACATTAAGATATGTAAATAACCCATTAATATGTTGCTATGGGGCCCCTACTCTTCAGAAATTTGGGGGTGCCTTTCAACCCCAAAACACCTCACTCCTGAAAACAAGTAATCTCACTCTCAGACTAACAATCACAAATAGGACCCATCGCATACAAACAGCAACCACCAAAAACATATCACAAAACAAAACAAAAAAACTCCTCTAGCCTTAAGTTGAATTTTAGAAAAAGCGGTATTACGACACATTGGCCACAGCTTACAAGAGGGAGGGAATTTGCCTCTTTAAACTTTGAACCATCTGAATCTTAGAACTTGACCACTCCTACACATAAACATTGATTTGCTGTTTAGTGTCTACAAAGCCAGGCACGCAGTCTTAGGTAGAACCTTGAATGGAGGGGAAAAAAAAAAAAAGAGTGAGGGGACTTTCTGATTCTCTCCTTATTGAGTCCTCACAATATGGTGGGTTCTTGACATTCATTATCCTGCTTAATTCTTTACAGCAGCCTTGTAAGTTACCTCATCTGTCTTACAGATGAAATTACCAAGGCTCAGAAACGTCAAGTAACTGTCAATTCACTTAGCTACTGAATGCTCAAGCTGAGACTTGAATCCATGTTTTTCACTGTGTGACTCTCCGAAGTCTTGGCGTTGTCACAGCTACGGAGTCTAGGACACACCTGGGGTTCAGCTCAGCTGTTGAAGTCCTCAAGTAATCCCACATGGGTGAAAACTTAAGGACCATTTGTGAGAATAATTCTCTACATTGTAGTGGCTTCTTTCTCTTGATAAGAGCAAGAGAGGATGTCACTCACTGTGGTTCTCCCAGCTTAGTGATAGATCTGCCCGGAGAAATGACCTCGTTTACTCAAAATGATGCAGTTGGTTCAGAGCCTTCAGCTGCCAGTTCAGTAGTCCCAGCTCCCCTCACACCAGGACTGGCCAGCCATCCAGTCCTCTCCGGCGGGCCTCTTAGGAAATGACTGTCCCCAAGCACCATCACCCTGGCAGCCAGTTAGGGGTGATGGAGAGAGCACAGCTGGGGAAACAAAGGTCAAGCTTGGTACCTGTTGAGAGCTTCCCTGTTGAGGGGTCCTTTCTTCTCTCTAGCCAACTTCAGAAACAGTACATGCAGCAGTTAAGTCCTCAGGGATTCCATGCACTTGCCTCTTCTGACCATTTCTTATTCACATTATTGGTGAAGGAGGGTTCCTCTGTTCTGAATAGTATCAGATGGCTGGATACATGACATCCAACCCTGGACAGAGGAAGCTGACAGCAGTTCATTCGTGGCATAAACTCACAGCTTGGGGGAGCAGCACACCGCCTGCCACACAGGGCCACACTTGCGAGCAGAATGGCCAGAAGGGGCTGTAGGTGGCAGGCTTTGTAATAACAAGAGGGTGTCATGCCTCCTGATTCCTGCAGGGGGATGTGATTGGCTTGTTTGGATAATTTCACAGGCAGGCAGGGTGGTAAAACCTATTGGGTGGAGGACCAGGTGGAGTGCAGCTGGCCCAGCTAACAGGGAAAGTAGCCAGGTGGGAAGCCTTTCCTATTGCGTCGGGACTGGGACATATCTGATGAGAGCAGGGGCGATCATGGTTAGGCCTCCGGAACCCTAAGAGGCTCAGAGAGGTTAAGGCAGCTCTTGAAATTTCAGGCCTTAACAAGGCGTTGTCCAAGATCTCAAGTTTCTGCCCCACCATGTCCTGGCTGTATGACCTTAGGCCAATTATCCTCAAGGTTGTTCTCCTCAGAAAAATACTATATAGTACCTACCCCCTTAGGCTACCATGAGAATACGTATCACGTGCTGAGCACAGTACCTGGCACATATGAGTGCTGACTGGACATTACTGACAGTCACCCTGGTCACTGGAAATGGTAATGGCAATGGACCACTCCTCCCCATTTTGTTCTTGGTCGAGCAGATATTCAAGCAAGATCTTGCTTTTAGGTTGTTTGGGTCGTTTAGTGACCTCAGCAGTCACGTGAGTAATGCAGCCATTACTGTGTTCACATCACTGCCTTGACTTTTTTTGCAAGCAAATGCTTCCCCAGCATCAGCAGGCAGACATGGAAGGGGCACTACGTGGCTGAGAGGGAGAAATGACTCGAGCCAAGGCCTTTCTAGTAAGCTGAAGATTTAGACTATTTATAAGTTCTTTTCTTTTACTGTCTAAAAATTTTTTATTTTGATCAGAAATGGAAACAAAGGGATTAAAGGGATCAGAAGAGCGATTTGTAATTGGTCTCCAGACTGCACTCCTGTTTCCATTTGTCAAGAGCAAGCTGGTGAACGAGACTGCATGGGAGGACTTTATTAGCAGTAGCTTTCCTCGTGCAGCCTGGGATTAGAGGCATACTTTAACCTTGACGCGTTCGTTTTATGATCACAAAGCCTTTCGCCTATCAGTCTATTTTCTCCTTTTCATATTGCCCTGATCCTGGTAGAAGCTTTTAAAATTACCAGAGAATGGTTTTGTATTCCTCTCCCTCTGTCCCTTCCTCCTCCTCATCTTCCCCTAAATGTACACACCAATTCTTCACTAAGACAAAGAAAAACAAACCCTGAAGGATATGAATGTGACAACATTTTTTACACATATTCTAGAAGGCTGCCAAAGGCAACAGTGAGCATGGCTATCGAGTAAGAGTCGATGCAAATAGTATTGATTTCCAAAAAGACCTTTATTAAAATTAACAGATTTCCAGGGAAAACATAAAACAGCACGCAGGGAAAATATCAAATATATTTAGCCATCAACTCCTCTGCAAGGAACAAAGGGAACCAGGAAACTCTATGTCAGAAAAATATGCATGAGACATTTTATCCAAGTGATTATAAAAAGGATACATAATCTGCTTTAAATAATCCATTTGAAATTGTAGTGGGGTGGGTGCCACCAATGTGTATAAATCTCTGAGGTTCTAGTGTACAATTGACTTGTATATCTGCTAATGTGAGATCTTTATTCTCACATTAGTTAAAGGTTAATTGTAAAACACCTGACTAGTATTCCCAAGATACAACCATCTTTGTTTGTTTGATAGTTGAAGAAATCTATCCACTATACCCCAATTTATTATAATTATGGAGTTTTACTTTACTTTTTTCTTTATCCAGCAACATTTTTGACTTGTTTTAGATTAAAGTGTAAGTCTCGTTAATTATGGCATTTACTCCTCAGCTTGTAATTGGTATCTGGTGCTTCTAACCCGTAGCGCTCTTACTGTTGTTCCAAGGGGGGCTAATAACTTGCCTGAGGTAAACCAAAATGGAAAGTACCAACTTCCTTAAATAATTTCAATTATTTCTTGTAGCTTCCGCAGTTTAAGATTGTTTCAGGGTAGGGGGCGGGGGTGGTGAAAGGTAGGTAGTACATCTGATTACCTCCCAATCAGAGGGAAGGAGATAGGGGCCTGTATTACTGGCAGGACTGTGTGCCAAAATGTAATCACATAGGAAACTGGGTGCCAATGGTAATTTTTTGAAATGTGCTTTTATGACATCCTCCACAAAGATGAAAGCAGTGCTCCCTAAAACAAACAAACAGCACCGGACTTGGGCTAAAGCTCTGATAGGAAATTTATTTATGTTCCACCAAACCCGACTTGAAAGTCAGTGTACATAATTTGGAACTTTTAATTGTTCTTGTTTCTCTCTACAAATAAGGAAATCCTGGCTTTCTGTAAAAAACTCTAGATCCTGACTATTGGTTTCTTTTCAAGATTCAGCCACACTAATTGCTTTCTGTTTGATTCCATGCCCTTCTGAAATTGAAGGTTGCCTCCAGGCAGGAGAAAAGCTGTGGTGGTGACTTGTAGGTTTGGGGACAAGGGGAACCCACAGCAGTGGCTGCAAGCCAGTCTCATTATCACACGGCTTGACAGGGCCGGCCAAGGGCCTGGTTTACTGCTGCAGACCTGAGCCCGTGACTGGAAGGGGTAGAATCTCAAAGCTTTCTCTGCATTATTTATCATTTCTGACTGATAACAGCACCAATTTCTTCTACGAACCAAACGTTGGTCATTATGGTTTTGTTTTAATGTAGTATTTGGTATTGCATTTCACTGTTCTTCGACCGCAGATTTGAAAACTGGGAATATATTCAGGGCTATGTGTTTCACAGGAAATAGACATTTCACTTCTTTTCAGCAATAATATGGCTTTATTGCTTCTACACCAACATATCCCTAATGTTGCTATGTGACTGTTTCCCCTTTAAATCTGTCCAAACGGCAGTGGTGAAAGTTGAAGTGACTTTATTGGTGTCTGAGAACATGTTTGAGCTGGATGAAGTCAGAAACAATTTCATCAGTTGTGTGACCCAATGGTTTTATAAATGGGATTTTAAAATTGGAATTGCATAGTAATCCAGAAAGAACTTCTCTGTGGGATACATAGGCATCCTTGCTGAACGAAAACTTTACAGAAAGTTGTAATTAGCAGGGAAAGCTGTGGGTCAGACTGCCTGGGTTCAAACCCCAGCTCTGCCACTCACCAGCAAGGAAGGCCCGTCCTCCGTGCTTCAGTTGTCACCTGAGGGTGGTAATGGTACCTGGGACTTAGGGTTGTTAACACATCTTAGGGCGCTTAGATCAGCACTAGGCACTTGTTGGTGGCTCAATAAATGCTAACTGCCTTTACTTTCCTAAAATGTGTTAGTACTTTAAAAAAATGCCCATTAAATATAATTTGACATTTTCTTGCACTCTGAGACATCTTTGAGGACTTCAGTGAGAGCAAAGGGATGTTCTGCTGGGACTCTAGGCGATCTAACCACCCTCCAGGTGGCGCTGTTTCAGCTTGGAGACTTTAGCACCCCGCCTCCCCCCAGCCCTGCCTGCTACCTGCTCCACCCCACTGCCTGCCCCTCACTTCCTGGGCCAGAGCGGGTTTTTACCCGTCTTCGTTCTCATGTTAAAGGACCAGTACCCCATGCTTCCCTTTCATTATCCTTCTTATAATAATCTGAGTCAGTCTTTTCTCCCACTAGCTTGTAAGTTCCTTGAGTCCGGAGGCCGCAGCCTGTCTTGTCATTGCTCTTCTTCAGGGCTCGGAGCACCGGGTTCCCCAGCGCTGCAGGCCCAGTGCGGACTGCGCTTAACAAGTCTGTGCCCCGAAGCCGATAACATGTGTCCTAAATTTGGTTTTACAGTTTACTGGCCTGAGTGAGGATGAGAAGGTTACTCAAACTCTCAAGTTTAAAGCTTTAGTTTCCTCATTAATAATAATTTAAAAAGTGATAATAGTACTGACTTCTCAGGATTGTTATGGAGATTAGATGAAGTGATCTAAATGGAAAGACCAGCGTACAATAAGTACTCAATAAAAGTGGGCAATTACTATAGCTGTGGCTAAGCTAAGAAAGTAATCAATAGCCCTGATCTCTGTGCCAGCCCCATCCTCAGTCGTAGAGGTAGTGGGAAATGTTACATGAAACTCGAACATGATCCAGAGAAAAGAGCATGCAGAGAGAATAGGAGTTTTCAGTAGAATGTTGCGGCATTACAAATAGGACAAAGCAGGGAATGGAAATAACTATTTTGTCCATTCATATTAAAACTAAATATATATCTTTAACTCTTAAAGCAGCATGTTTCAATGCTGCTTTAAGAGGAGCATTGCTACCTCCTTTAATCCTTATTTTAAATTTCTTCAGTCAGTTATCTGAACTATTTGTCTGCATGGCCCAAATTTGTTAGAAAATTATAGGTATAGACCAATGGTTCCGAGCACCATTCTGACTGTAAATTTAAATAAAACTATTCCTTCTATTTTCTCTGCATAATGACATGATCTAAGCAAATAGAGGCCACCTTGGTCATGGCCATTCTACCCTGGCCTAAGATCTGGAAGGAACTCAGAAACCACCTAGTTCAACTTGACCATTTAGACAGATGAGGCTGAGAAGGCTAAACAAGTGAAGTCGCTCATTGAAGACCAGAGAGCTGATTACTGGACATGGTGCCAGAGGACTCCCATCGCCTGTTGATTGCTGAGCTAAGATTTGTGACAGCACAGGTCCTCAATGTGTCCCTGAGCACCTGTTCCGCTAAACTTCCCAGTATGATTTTTTAAAAAAAGCATTTATGAAAACAGCACCAGATCAGGGATCAGGAAGCCTGGCTTTTCTGACTCTATCACTCAGAAACTTGGGGAATAACCTTATTCCCTAGTCTTCATCTCTGACAAGGGGGGCCAGCATGGCTGCCCTGCCACCTTCCCAGCGCTGCTGGAGGATCGAATGAGCTGATAAGGGAGAAAGTCCTTTGAAAGAAAGATCCACTGGATGCTCATCAGACCAGGGTTTTGGTCCTGAACCCTTCCTGTACCATATGTCATTCATGTACCCTTGATCAGTGTAGTTCATGAATGGGAATGAAGCTTATCATCTTATAAATCTGCTCAGAGATTTAACAAAATGGTATATAAAGTACCAGACACAAGGTGGACTCTCAAGAAATGGTAGCTGTTATCAAATTATTATAATACTTCTTTAAACAACTTTGTAAAATACTGCAAGGATGTGTGGGGCCACCCTGTCCATAGCTGCCCCATCTTAGTAGGTTTCACTGTCCATGATCCTTGTAAATCTTCAACACCCAGAACTGCATCCCAGTGCTACTGGAGATGCATGATGCTTTCTTGTTGAGCTGAGTAAGCCCAAAGTATGTTTATACTTATAAAATGGCTTGCTAGAAAGCTTAGCTATAGAGCTTATGAAGGAAAAAATGGCTGCTCTGAAAACTATTTCCGAACTTATATTTTCAAAACAATGAACTCTTCCACTTATCTAAATTAAAAATCTAATAAGCACTGTGTACAGGGAGGTAAGGTCCAAATTGCAGCCCAGCAGGGCTTTGCGCCTCCAGATGGCCTTAGGCCAGGTTGTCCTCTTCATATCTAGTGTGTGTGTGTGTGTGTGTGTGTGTGTGTGTGTGTGTGAGAGAGAGAAACCTCAGAGAACTATGTGGAGGTTCCTCAGGGGTGCACAGGGGCTGACCCTTATTGAGGGAATGGAAGCTCTGTGTTAGACATTTCCTCACACAGCAAAGCCTGACAGATACCCTATGGCTCTGTGCTTTGTTTCAATTTTACTTGTCCATTTATGGGGAGGAAGAGGGGTTGAAAAATTAAGCTGATGCATAGTTTTACACATAAATTCAGAAAGTCTTCATTAGAAAGTAAAACCACAGCGTGGGAGTGATCAAAATAAATTGTATTGTCATAAAGCAATTAAGAGAAAATCAAGCAATCAAAAGGTGATAAAAGCCTATTAGTTAAAGGGCCTGCAAAACATAGCAGGTTGTAAAAAAATTAAATTCTCACACAGAAAAAATGCAAATACATGTAATTGTCTCTCTATGGCAAAAAGTCAGATTACTGATGTGCGTGAAGAGTTAAAATAAAAGCCTTGAAAAATGTGAGGTGCAATTTTATTTCTTACTTGTGCTGAGATTTGAAGATTTCTGTCCCCTAAATGCTTTTTTTCCCTCCAAAGTAAGTCTTACAAAACAGCTATGTTCTTTGAAAATAAGAAGACACATCTTTTAAAATGAAATGCAAGAGAATGTAATGAATTTCACATACATTTCCACTTTTCAACTCTTTGAGACCATTCTGGAATTATAGCCCTTAGATGTCAACCAAATCTTATTCTAATGCCATTGTTAGAAATGAAGAAACTGCAGCCTGAGAAGGTTAAAGCCGGGTTTGCGTATGGCTAATGGGTTAGTTAATGGGAGCAGATCTGATTCTAGACACAAGATTGGTTCCCTTTTTCCCAGCTCAGAGCTGTTTCACTAGGCTACCCTTGCTTTTCTGCTATCATGTTAGTTCTCGAAACACTGGGTCTGTATCAGAGTTGGCAAACTTTTCCTATAAAGGGACATATAGTAAATATTTTGGGCTTGGCAGGCCACAGGGTCTTTCTTGAAATATGCTCCTCCCTAGACCTGTTGTAGTGAAAGTGGCTGCAGAAGGTACTTAAACAAGGCAGGTGCCTGCATCCCAGTGAACACACTCACGAAAATAAGGCCATTGGCCTGATTTGGCCAGCAAGTGGTAGTTTGGTGACCCCTGGTCTATATCATTTCTTCGGTAATCATTAAGGTGTCCTTAAAATAACATGAACCAAGATATTATAAGGTTGTTTCTAATGGAAAGATTGATCACTTCCCTTGGTTAGGTGTGTATTTTTTCTGCACATATTCTAAGTTTTCAGAGGCCTTCCTCGGTGAGACCAGTCCTTGGTACTACAAGTGGCAGAAGCCCCAATCTTGGATTAGTCTTACCCATTTCTTCCCAGTTCAATAGCAGGCATGCACACAATGCAGACAGGTGCTGGTGCACAGTCACCTTGCAGTTGTCCCAGGGCAGGCCTCTCTCTGTGTCCACAGTGACCAATCCAAGCTTAAGGCAGGGATCTAACTACTTTTCTGCAACTGGATAAACAATTGTCCTAACACTTCAAGTAATCTGTCTTTTTGGCACTGATTAGAAATGTCACATTTATCATATATGAACTTTCCCTATGCACGCAAGTCTGTTTCTACATAGTCACATGTTTCATTAATCTCTTCATCTATTTCTCCATGGATCGTTGGAATATTGTATCTTCTCCACCAGGAAAGTCTTTATTCAGATTTGCTTTTGTGTCTTTTAATAAAAATGTATAGTTTTCTTCATATGTGTTGTATATTTTCATTATGGCTTTTATTTAAGCTACAGTTCACCAAATTAAAAAAATTTTATTGACTTTTTAAATATATTTTATTGATTATGCTATTACAGTTGTCCCATTTCTCCCCCATCATTCCCCTCCACCCTGCACACCCTCTCCCACCCACATTCCCCCCTTTAGTTCATGTCCATGTGTCATAAGTTCTTTAGCTTCTACATTTCCCACACTATTCTTGCCCTTCCCCTGTCTATTTTCTACCCACCGTCTATGCTACTTATTCTCTGTACCTTTTCCCCCTCTCTCTTCCTCCTACTCCCCTGTTGCTAACCCTCCATATGATCTCCATTTCTGTGGTTCTGTTCCTGTTCTACTTGTTTGCTTAGTTTGCTTTTGTTTTAGGTGTGGTTGTTAATAGCTGTGAGTTTGCTGTCGAGAGAGAGGAACACGGAGAGAGAGAGACATCAATTTCTTGTTCCGCTTACTTATGCGCTCGTTGCTTGCTTCATATATGTGCCCTGACCAGGGATCAAACCCACAACCTTGGCATATTGGGACCATGCTCCAACTGACCAAGCTACCCAGCCGGGGCAACAGCTCACTGATTTATAAAGCAGCAAACAGGAATACAAGTGACTGAAGCCTATGTATTGAGAGCAAACACAGTTGCAAACAGAGCCTGAGCGTGCTCTGTCATTTCTGTATCCTCTTTGGTACTGGAAGAGACTGGCTGGTGTGCACCAAAACAAGAAGATAGAGTGGACAGGGAACCAATCAATTTTACAAAGATCGTGGACCCAGTCAAGGAGCAAGGCGGCCTTAGTCCTCTTGGTGGAGTGTCTCATCAGCACACACGTGAAGAAGGGTCAGAAGCTGCCTCTGAGGGCAAGGACTGCAGGGACTCCGCAGCAGGTGGCATCTCCTGTCAGGTTGCACAAGCTTTTGGGTTTTAATTGGATGAAACCGATCCTTCTGCATTTCCCTTTGTCCACAATGGCTGATGTGAGAGCTTCCTTCCTTCCAGATCACCCCTGCCCCATTCTGGCTCACTGGCCCCAATTCTTGCTTTGTACCTACAATGGTTCAGCCCAGCCCACCTTAGATTAGTTGCTCGCTTGTCATTCTTGCACTCACGTCTGTGCCAGTGTTTATTTGAAATGATTTATTGGGTCTTATGTGCATTTACTATGTGATTCTAGTCTCTCGACTTCTCTTTCTTTGCTATTAGAATGATCCCTATTTGGTCATTTTGTCTTCTGATT
Organism: Glossophaga mutica; assembly: GCA_039655065.1. Taxonomy (NCBI): domain Eukaryota; kingdom Metazoa; phylum Chordata; class Mammalia; order Chiroptera; family Phyllostomidae; genus Glossophaga; species Glossophaga mutica. The sequence continues at coordinate 145,804,188 of CM077303.1, read as the reverse complement.
TTCCATTTTGGGGCAATACCCTGCTGCTCTGGCAACCACTTATTCCCCAGGAACATCTGTTCCCGAGAGCCTGCCAGCCTCCTGGTCAAGACTCCAAAGTAACCCAATGTCTCTATCTTCCCCACAACTCATTCTTTAAAAAAATTTTTTTAAAGATTTTATGTATTTATTTTTAGATAGCAGGGAGAGAGAGAGAAAGAGAGGGAGAGAAACATCAATGTGTGGTTGCCTTTGACACGCCCCCTACTGGGGACCTGGCCTGCAACCCAGGCATGTGCCCTGCCTGGGAATCGAACTGCCAACCTTTGGTTCACAGGCTGGCACTCAGTCCACTGAGCCACAGCAGGCAGGTCAACACAACTCATTCTTGTTCTAGTTAATACTAGTAGCTATTTTAAATTACACTTCTGTATGTGTTTTTACAATAACCATATAGTAAGAGATATCAAATGAATTCCATAGAGTCACTTCTAACTAATCCTCTTATCCATTTTATAAAGTCCTACGTTAAATGAAGTGCCACAGATATCATGAGGAGGCTTATCTAAACCAGGTGGATAAAATCAATGCACAGAGTCACTCTCCTGGCATGCGCACTGGGCAGATCAGGTGACCAGCACCACTTAGACTAAGGTGGACGCTACCTGTTGCTGGTTTTGCCTCTTCCAGTTGCAGCTAACAGTATTTGATGTACATTTTCATGCATATTCCTATTGTATAAACTGAGACACATCTATACCAGGGCATCATGAGTAGTCATAGTAATAGTACCAAAAGATTTCCAGCTTGTATGTATGACTTGAATTCCCACTAATATAGAGCTTATCAACCATGGTCTTAGATTAGCTTGGCAAGCTTTAGAAGATACAATGCTCAGGCCCCAATGTAGACCAAATGAAACAGAATTCCTAAAGGTGGAGCTCACACATTGGTATTTTTGTAACTTTCTAGGTGACTGTAATGTGAAACCAAGGTTGAAAACCACTGTTTTAGCACAGCTGTTGGAGGTACTGGCGCCGGCTACACACCTTGTTGTTACCAGACCTCACTCTCAAACTTGCAGAAAACTTACAGGAAGCCAGTCTGTGAGTTAGGTCAGGCTACCTAATTTAGTATTCAAAACCTGGACTTCTTTGTGTCCTTTCTCTCTTGTGTTAATCTTCCAGATTCAGGAAGAGATGTATCAGAGAGAATTATGTGTAGTTTTTAAGAGGGGTATCAGTGCCCAAAGCCACGGGTTTGTCTCCACGGGGATTTAAGTGGCTGTGCTATCTTTAAAAAGTCTGGCAGGAATTTCAACAGAATGAGAAGTTCAATGAGTATTAGTGGAACCAAAGCAAGTCCATAGTGGAATACGATTGTCAAAACGACACTGTATCAGCCAGCCTTTCCAGATATAAACAAGACTCACTGTAGTTAGTCTGTGCAGAAAATTCATGTATAAAGGGATTGAGTGCAGGTAGGAGGGGTCGCCCAAACCCTGCCGAGTGTTTGCCCCTGTGGAGCCCAGGCTGTTGCCATTGGAGGGCCAGGGGGGCAGTCCACCTCAAGGATCTGCGGCCCAACCCCTGGAGGTTCTGTTAGCACATATGCTCCTTCACCACCAACTTAGTTAAATGGTGTCCTTTCTGGATGGAAATCTTGACATCGCACAAGATTATGCCTGGCTGTAAGCACTGCTGGGAAACTGAGTGATTTTTTTCAATACTTGGGAAGAAAGACAGATATTGTAGGAAATTCCTAAAACATAGGAAGGATGTTCAAGAGCTACAGAGGAGCCTTAAAGAATGACAAACACCCTTTTTGAGCTTTTTCCCTTCCCTTATCCTTCTGCGCTGTCCCTCCTAATAAAAAACTACCTGGAAAGGATCTGACCTCTATCATCTTTATGTCCCTGTGAATTCAAAACTCTGGCATTCTCCCTCCCTGGAGCATGTGGACTTTATCTCATCTCTGCTAATGGAGGGGAAGACAGGCTTTATTCTCTGCTAAAGTTGTTCCTGTTTTCAGTGGTATTGGGGTAGAGGATTGTTAGTAGGTATGTAAAGAGAATGCAAAGAACGTCCCTCTTAACTCAATCCCAAAAAATCAACCCTAGAAGAGGGGTTGATTTACCCCACAAACTTTCACTTACACACAAAATGCCCCTGAAGTTCCGAGTTGGACTTGAAAATTAAGGAAGTTTAATGAATACTCAAAGCAAATTTTAAAAGAGCTATATTAAAATACTAACAGAAAGCTGGAGCCGTGAGGAAATGCTGGTAAAAGAATACTGAGAACACATGAAGAGAAAAAAATAAATATAATAGATTTTAGGGAGAAGGTGGCAGTCTTTCTGTTAGGGCTAGGGAAAAATGAAAAAATATATAGAATAACAGGAAGAGCTTTAGTTAAACCAAAGGAACAACTTCCCCATGATGTTGCCCTGAAGACACCCGGTGACGCTCCAGGTCCCTCAGTGGAGGCGATTTTCTTCCAGCACTGATGGCCTCTGGGAGGACTTGAGAGAGGCAATGTGATGACCAAACACTCTTCAAGTCTCTCGCAGGTTCTGATGCCGTGAAAAAGCTTCTTCCCAGTCCTCCAGTGGAAATGAAATCAGTGTCCTCAAGCACATTGGTGACGTTTGTACAGTCAAATGAAGCCTCCGGGTAGTTGATGGAATAAACAAGCACAGCCAGACCCTGCCTGCCCGTGGATCCAGCCTCACCCGCTCCTCACAGAGCGAGCGGTTTGCACTCATCTGGTCCCCTGTCCTCTGACCTGGGGTGGCCTCCTGCTTCTTGAGAAGAAGCAGAAAGTCTGAAACACAAACTTCAAAGACAAAGGGAATTGTATTTTAACATTTTTATTCCATTAAACTGAGACCATTCATGAAAGGTCATCAGTAAAGAACAAACAAGATAAGCACTGATCTGGATGTCTTCCACAAAGACGGAGGAAGGAGTGGCTTTGGAGTAGAGCACAGGGTAATGAAATGCGTGCTGGCTGCTGACGGTGCGTATTCAATTCAGTTTTTACACAGGAGGGAGCGGGTTTCTATTGCAAGCATTTGGTTGGTGTCGGTCCAGTTTTACTAAGGGGGAAAAGTTGCATGTGGGAACATACACTGTTTTACCAGGCTATGTAAAGATGTTGCCATTTTTAGAACTTCCAAATTCTAGTCTTTGCTTTTGGGAGTCTGTGTTAGATACCAAAGAATGGTCAAAGTGTAGAAAGCAAAAACAGGAGACCCAAGCAAATATTTCAAAGGATGTGTTTATTTCCATGATAAAGTATTGAAAAAAATCGATGAATGGCAACAAAAATATATTGATAGTAGCATTCAGCATCTGTAAGCACATGACCTCAATTTAGCCTTCATAAAATGCCTGTGATGTACCTATTATTGAAGAAAATGAGGTTCAGAGATGTTAAGGAATTTGTTCATAGTTAAAAACTGGTTACTCATAATTTTTCTGCTTAGCTACACTGTAACCTTTGGCAGACTCCGCTGCAGTCAGCAGCTGCTGGGGGTTACAACAGATAGTCAGGGCCCTGCCGTACCCTCTTGCCCCTGCCACTCGAGTGCACACTGCTCAGTTTCTAAGTTGGCAGTTCTTTGTCTGAAGATTTTCCTTGGCTGACCTTGGAGCCCATTCGGCTCCTATGGCTGGTCCAGAATACCTATGCGTGAGTGCTCCATAACCCATGACTAGAGAAGCTGGGTATTTATATCCTAGGCCCCTCATTCTTCAGGTAGGACCACTCTAAGGCATGTATTCTATATTGACTCCAAGTTCCTCAGCAAGAATAAGCCTCAGTTAGCCACAGTGGGGACTTGCTTGGTAACAGAGGAAGGCTCATTCCTTTCGCACCCCCCCATGCCCCTACCAGTGTTTCCCAGCATCACTATCCAAATAAACTCCTTGCATTTGGATCCTTGTCTCAGGTTCAGTTTCCAGAGGAACTCAGATGAAAGCAGTTGTATGGGTTCATAAATGGAATTTGGTGCTGAGGCAACTGTGATAGTTTGATGTCAAAATTTCAGCCTGAGTTCTCCAGCCCTCATTGTATCCCTACCCTTTGTAAAGTGCATTTGCAGCTCCTGCCATCAAGAGATGGAAGGTACTGCTCCGTCCCTTGCGGCTGTGCTGGCCTTGAAACGTACTTGAGCCAATAGAGTGAGGCGGAAATGACAGTCTGTAGTTTTGAGCCTAGGCACCATGGGATACTTCTCTCTCTCTCTCTCTCTCTCTCTCTCTCACTCTCTCTCTCTCTCTCTCTCTCTCTGATGTATGCTACTCTTATATAAACAATTCTAGGCTTGTGTGTGCTGAAGGATAAGAAAACACATGCAGCAGAGCTCTCCAGAGGTTCAAACCATCCGAAAGCAGCTAGCCCTTAGCTGACTTACCAGCTGACCACAGACACATGAGTGGATCCAGCCATCCGAAACCCAGTCTGGCCCAGATCAGCAAAACCACCTAGCAGACCCAGAGACTTCGAGGCAAAAATTAATATTTATTGTTGTAAGCCACTGCTCATTACTATGCAGCAATTTTGTGGTAATAGAGAACTGATACAGTTACTGCAAGCTCTTCTAATTTCTGTTCTTTTCACTACCTTCTTTCACTATACTATTATTGTACACATTCACTTTCTCTCCTCCTCTGCTAGTGTTTATAACTATATTAATACTTCCTCTGATCACTCAGCAAGCAGGATTGCTCAGCAACATGCAGGGGACTATGCCACTGATTTAACTGTAACCTAACATTACAGAGCATCTTTTTATACTTGTCCTTCAGTTACTCTGCTTATCACACATTGAGTAGCTACGATATTTTTATGTAACATGATTGTAGTATAAAGAATTTTCTCAAGAGTGGGTGGAGGGCTAAGGGAACATAGAGGCCCTCGGAGGATGCAAAGGGAAATACAGATTTTTCTCCCAGATTTTTTTAAAAGTCAAAAAGAGAAGCTGGGTCACAAGGTAATGCCTTATTTCTAAATAGTCAATAATCGAGCTCCAACTATGTGTCAGGCACTGTTATGCGGTGGGAATGCAAGAGTGTATAAGAGTATGGTTTCTGCCTTTGAAGAACTAAGGATCTAGTGGAGGATTATGCTAGAAAAAGGGATAGTTAAGTAATTCTTCATATTCTGGAAGCTTGAGAGAGGATTGGTAAACATGTATTTTTTCAGGTGGGGGTGGCGTTTAGACAAGCAAGTTACTACGAGGCTGGTGGCTTCCCAGAGGCAGCTTGAAGGAGATCAAAAGCTGGAGGATCTGGCGGGGCGGGGCTGGTGCTAGTGGAGAGGAGGGAGGGTTAGACAGAGAACAAGGTAAGGAAACTTCACCCCACTACCCAGCTTTAGGGCATGCAGTGAAATCCTGAAAACCTGGGAGGCTAATGATGGGGAAGTGCATCCTGGGAGCTCTCCTGTTCTCAGGACGAGATAAAGCTCCCAGGGGTTGCTGAGGGGAATAGGTAGTTCACAGATTTACATGTAGGCTACTTACTTAATAGCAATCAATGTGTCATTTCACATTTGTGTTAATTAAACTTTTTAATAAAACTTTGGGTTAAGAGTGCTTATCTCATATTTCAGACATTCCCAGGAGTGCTTAGAAGGGGGCTCTGAGTAGGAAAAATATGCCATTTGGCAATATTCCATCAAATTAATTACCATGAAGAAGTCGTGACAATTGCACAGAAAGGTTTGCTACAAGTATTTGAATCAATTCAGAAGATAAGTTACCTCAGATTTGCTGGTGCTCATCTCCCACATGGAAGCTTGCAAGAGATTGAGTCACTTTGCCTTCCCAAGATTCCAACAGTATGAACTTGTCCTTTAAAATCTGGCTTCCCTTTGGGATCCCATGGCACCCCTAGATACTAACACCAAGAAATAAGGAAATGTTTTTCTTTGCTCTTTAGAACAGAGTCACCCACATAAAAGATTCCACTGAAGCTCACCTTTCAGGGCAAGCTCTGTCACCTTCTGAGACACAAAATGTAGCACCATTATGTTGGCCACTTTCACCAGCTTTTTATTTTTTTTTACCAGTTTATTTTAGCTTGACTGTATTTTACAATGTTAGTTTAGCTTGACTATATTTCCAGTGCCCAGTGTATTTTAGTCAATAAAGGAATGTAAGAATTATATACCGTATTATATAGAATCGGTGGTCCTCAGCACATTCGACCTCAAGTCTCTGTTTCTCCATCCCAGATGAGAGGCTCAAGTAGGAAAGCACCCTAACAGCCTTAGAATCTAACTGCTTATTCCCGTGTTGCATTTCCATCTTTCTTCATCTCCTCCAAGATGCCCATTCCACAGAACAGAGGCTACAAATGGGCATCCCACAGAAGTGTTTGGTTTGGCTTGCCTGGTGTTTAAAGTTTGTTTGTTTAATTTAGCCTGTAGCATTTAACAATTGGAGAAAATTAGTTACCTACATTGGTGCTGTATTCCTGCTCATGAATGGCCTGGAGTGTAGTAGCCACTCCCCTATTTAGACAAAGTACATACTTCCTAGCTCACCAGTTTCTACCCAGGCTGCTGTTTGCTCATTATGTTGCCTCTGTATGCCTTGGAGTTTCTAACTTCTATGTGAGCCCCTACACACTGACTTGGCATCATAAGGGACCAATTCTAATCAATATAAGCCTCCATGTTTTTGAAAAAGGAGAATTTACCTTCGCTTCTTCAGTTATAGTCTTCCCACTGAAGTTCACGTTTTCTTCGCTCTTCTAATTGGTGTTTTCACAATCTATTAATACTCTAGTTCATTTGAGTTACATATTGTTTGCACTCTCTTAGGGTATGCATTTTTGAACAATGGGTCCTATGTAGTTAGGGCAGAAATCAGGAAAGAATATGGTCTCTACCCAGAAGGAGTTTATACCTCATTTAGGCAAAGTGGAAACATTGATAGTTGAGGTAGATTAATGTACATGAGTTGATAAATACATCAGGATCAACACTGTTGTCCATTGCAGGAAGATTCACCCTATTTGCCATTGGCTTCCTAGTTCTGACTGTGTGGAGAGAATAGCAGAGAACTTCCCAACATTCTGTGCTGTTAGACCTGACTTGGGAGAAGAATATGTAATTGTTCATATGGGAACTAAGTCTGATAGCTTTGATGGTTAATATCAGAGTAAATTTCTTAAACCTCCTATGATTTTTCTGGACTCACTTGTTGTTTATTGTGCTTAGCTCAAATCATGGAAAGACTAACATTGACTTTACATTCGTATTCAAACTGTGTTGGCATTGTGGCTGCTGTTAGGTGGTCCGAATGCTTCCTCAAACTTGGATAAGGCCCACCCAGCTGCTGGGAGAGAGATTACCTTACTTCTAAAAGATCAGATTTCCACTCACAGAGTAATGTAGGACTCCCTTCATGGTACCTCTCAGGAAATTTAAATTTTATTAAGTTTTGTATATATACACACATGCTCGCATATACATATACAGAGAGAAAGAGAAATAAATGGAAGTATCATAAATATAGAAAAGATTATGTTAAACCATTTTTTGTTGTTGTTTTTTGTTTTGTCCTTTTTTTTCCACATTAGACTATTTGAAATGGGCATTTGTCTATCCCGTCACAAGCAGATAGGAATGAGTATGCACTTGGCCATTTTACTGAGCATTGCCACGAAGCGGAAGAAGCTGGTCTTTGCCACTGGGCCGCGCAGGCTCCCCCGCTGTTCCACATCCATGGAGATGGCATGGAGCACAGACAGTTACTGGACCAATCCATTATTAGCTGGGGGGTGGGGAGTCACCTCAAGTAAAAGAAAGAATGACACAAATCTTTAACACAATTCAAACTCTACTCCAGTTTCTGAAAGTCTAATCTATTTAGTTAACATTTTAAACTGTGGCTTTTTAAAACCTAACCTTTTAAAGAGTGACTTAGGGCTGGCATCAAAACCACCATATCACACAAAAGGATTTTTTTCCTGGTGCTATTTCTAGCCTGGATGGAAACTGAAAGCTTTTGAAATCTACCAAGACTATCTAATTTTGATAGATTTTTTTCGCCCAGGATTGAGGTCTGTGGGTTTGGATAAAAGTCAGAGAAGTCTGTGGTAACATCTCAAAACATACATTTTCATGTAAAAATATTATGAGGAAAAGAGAGAATGGGGGTGCAAATATATTAAAGAAAAAAGAAAAGGTGATTCTAGTCTTTTATAAGTACAAATGGTTTCAGACCTTGTCCAAAGTAACACTGAAATTATAAGTGAAACAGTTCAGTTTGCCTTAAACAATGTTAGATGGGAAGCAAAGTTACTCAAATCCGTGCAGTCAAGGAGTGATTGACCCATTGTGGTCATTCAGAGTTGTCTCAAGAATGTCAAGATTATAGAGAGCATCCAGAACAGTGGGTGACAGAAGAGTGGCTTGCGAAATTTACCCAGAAATCATTGCATCACTCCTTGAATTGGTGCGGGCATCTACGGGAAGCAGAGAAGTGAAACCAACATGAGAAAGACCAGGCCCTAGCAGCGGTGTCCGACCTTTTGGCGTCTCTGTGTCACACTGGAAAAAGAATTGTCTTGGGCCACACATTAAATACATTGCAACACAGAATCACACACAAAAAAAATCTCATAATGTTTTAAGTAAATTTACATTTTTGTGTTGGGCTACGTTCACAGCCATCCTGGGCTGTCTGTGGCCCCGAGCCATAGATTGGGCACCCCTGCTAGAGATAGAACTCCGTACTGGAATTCAGATACAGCCTCCCCTGGTAAAATAAAAACCTCTTGTGTTCAGTGAGTGTTGGTAATCTTCGCTTCATAAAATGGGCTTGCTTTAAGAACTGATATGTGACTGGAGTTTGGGGAAAGGGATTCCTGTTGGAACAAAAATGGAAAGAATCCTTTGAGATACCTTTGTAAAGTGAGTATCTATTTATTAATCTGGTTATTTTGTGAGTTTGAATTTTCTTATGATGAGATTTCAAAAAGAGGGCACAACTGTTGTTTATCTGAGTGAGACACTTGAAGGACAAAGTTTATGTCTTGGTTAATTTATTAGTGTTTATCTGTTTTGTGAAGATGGTCTTTCTACTGTTTTTTAAACCTAGTTAAGAGCCACTTGCTATTCATTTGGCATGATGGCTATTGTGTAAGTAATAAGAATTTTTTGTGGAGTACAGCCTCGAGATAAGAGAACAAATACTTAGATTAGCCCTCCCTCCAATCCAATGAGTCACTGGAGAAGTTTGGGGGGGGGGTGTCGAAGGGTGTTCTCTGACCTGAATAGAAAACCTGGGGGTGGGGGCAGGGAGGAGCTGGCAAAGCACAGACAAGATGAACAAACAGGCTTTAAGCATTTGTGATAGACATTTCTGCCTTTTGGGGAAGACATGTGAAACTGAATCCTCTAAGCATTTCCTTTGGAATCATACCACAGGGCTATCTTTTCATTTGCTTTTAGCCACAGCTATTGACTCAAGGAGGTGGTGTCAATTGTTGTCCTTCCTCTTGCAAAGCTCATTTGGCTGCTGAGCCCTCTTTCAGGACTGGGAATCTAAAGATGGACACGGAAGAGCGGAAGCTAGAGAGTGCAGGCAGGCCTTTGAGAAGGCAGCCTCCCCAAGGCCAGGCTTTTAGGTTCAGGAGCAGGCCTGGCTTGCGTGCTATGGCTCAATCACAGCATGGCTGCCACCTCATCCAGCCCAAAGGAGACCTTTCAGGTGGGGGCTGGAACCACTCATTTGTTCAGCGCAGCTCACCTGTCACGAATCGACAGAATGAATATGAGGGAGAAAAACACAGGAGGGGAGGGGGAAGGGGATGCTCTATTCATAAGTATTTCTGTTTCTCATTCAATGTTCTCATTTGCAAACTGCTGACAATATTATTCATCCCAAGTGATATCAGAAGGGTGAATAAAAATAATATATGCAAAAAAAAAAAAAAAAAAGCCCGCTGAGGCTCCAGCCCACAGGAGACACGTAATCTACAGGTATGGGTTTGAATCCCACTCTTGGTAGGAGTGCTAAGCCAAGCTGTGGTTGGAAGGGGCATCTCCAGAGCACGGTGGAAGGTCCATCATCACTTACAAACACACCTCTCCCAACAGCCACAGTGTGGTCCTGCTCAAACTGGCCATTCTTACTGACTCTAGGGTGCTAGTTACTAAGCTTTTGTCTCTCAGCTTCAAATCCATCCTTCCATAATCCACTCGGGGGCTCTGAAAACTATGATTTTCATTGTTAGCTAATTCTCTGTGAAATCAGCCACTAGAGAACATTAGAGGAAAACTGGAAGGCCGGAAGAGGGGAGTTTGGCAGCACTATTGGTTCCCACTTCCATTGTGCACCTGCACTCCCAGAACCCACCTTGGGGTCCCCACCCCCTCTGTCTCGGAGACAATGGCATCAGTCAAGTGGAGCCCTTCTCAGATGTCAAGGTCAAGCCCTGGATCCGTGAAAGTCTCCTAAGGTTCCTAGGTTCTGATAACCCCAGTGTCCTCCCTGTGTTTTCCTAACTTTGGATGTGACAGGTGCTTTTCGTAGTCTGCGTTGCTGCGTTAACTCGGTGTGTGCTTTTGCACTGTTTTGTTCTTGAGCACCTGTTCTCTCATTTTCCTGCATTTTAACATAAAGCTTAGGGTACTATACACATCCTGATGCACCTTGCATTTTCCATGTTACAATGTATCTTGCAGACATTTTTATATAGACATTTTTCTCGTTTTTGTGGTAGTTGCATAGTACTCCTTAAGGTTGATGTACCATAATTTATCTAGCCTCTTATTGTTAGACACTGGGCTGATTTCACTGTTTTGGCAATTTAATCATTATTTCAGTGAATGACATACCCCATTGCCATGTTGCATATGTGCATGTATAGCTGTGGGACAAGTTTTCTGAGTGACATGGCTTGGATCATACTCATTTAGATGTTGCCAACTTGCCCTTCATAGAGACTATACCAATTTACATTCTTGCTAACAATATATAAGAATGTCTGCTTCCCTTCCGCTTCACCAACAGAGTGTTAGAACCCTCTTCCAGAGCTGATAAAATGAGTCTTTCATCAAGCTTCCGAAGTCATAGCATGATAGTTAAAAGATGCTTTTGTAGGCCTTAAAAATCTAGAATATCACTTCACTGATCCATCAATAACCTCTTTCTCCAGGCAGAGGTTCCACGCGGGGCATTCTCCTCTCTGTTAGGCCCACCCTCTCCACTCTCCCAGTACAGTGATGGAGCCTGGAGTGAGGCAGCCTAGGGATCGGAACTCTAGCTTCAAAGTCAAAGGCCTGAGTGTGTCTCTGGATATCAGTTTGAACCCCTCCTTGTCATTACCTCCAGATTTCTTTTCAGCGTTCTTCTCTGATATTTTTATTTCTGGGAATTTGATCTTATTTGGAGGCATGGGGACCTGTGGAAAGGTTTCACCAGGGAGGAAGTGGGGAGAATGGACTGATTGGGGAGGGGCAAGGTGATTTATGAGTGAGGCCTGAGGAGGGCAGTGCAGCAGCCATGAGTGAGGAAGGGGGGTTGGTCCGCAGAGATGGAGAAATGAAGACCAGCTGATAGGATGGTGGGAGACAGGAGCTCTGAGGAGGAAGGGAGAAGTGATACGTGACACCAAGTTAGTTTCATGTACGTGGTGAATAAATAGACAAGGAGTAAGTGGGAGATTGAAGAAATGTTTTCAATTTATATTTGCAGCCTAAGTTTTTAAATGAAAAAATTTTAAACATGTCCAACTGTTGAATGAAAGCATATCGAGCACTCCTACATGTATTACCTAAATTAAAAAGTTGTTAATACTTTGCCATATTTGATTTATACACATACGCTATACAAAGAGAGGTGTTTATTTTTTGCAGAAACCTTTGAGAGTAAGTTGCAAGCATCACAAAAATTCATCCCTAAAATAGTCAGCATATACCTCCCAAGAATAGGGCATTCTCTTTCACGAACACAATACCATTACCACATTTAAGGGAATTTGCACTATGTCTCTAATAGTATCTAACTTAAAGTCCATGTTCAGATTTTCCACATTGAACCCAAAGTATCTTTTATAGCTGGTTGTTTCAAAGCAGGATCCAATTAAGTTCCATGCATTGCATCTGGTTATCTTTTTTTAGTTCTTTTATTCTAGAAATCCTCCATTCTATAAACTATATTGACCTTTATTATTTACTGTCTTTTCAAAGATACCAGGCCACTTGTTTTATAGAGATCTCACAACCTGGATTGCTACCTTGTGGTATCATTTAACTGGTTCCTCTGTCCACAGTATTTTATGTAACAGTGTTTTATGTTGGGCCTTAACACTTAATTACATTCAGGTTAAATACTTTTGGGCAGGAATAATTTATAGGCAATGTCTTTACTTTATATTTTATCCCATCAACAAGCATATAATGTCAGATTTTCCCACAACTACTAACACCCCATTTGGTGGCTGTTGTATTTCTTCATTATAAAGACACACTTTCCCATTCGCTATTAGCTAGTGGTTTGAGGGGTGATGTTTGGGCACCTTGCCAAAGGACAGAAGGCTAGAAGAGTTCTAGCTTCCATTATGAGCTGAACTTGGAAAGCTGGCCTATGGAGCTATCCAATGGAAAACTGGTGGCATTTAGGGAGCTGAGGCCCAGAGAGAGGGCTGGGAACCACGGGTGCCCGAGTGATGGCTGGGGCCAGTGAAGACGATGAGATCCGACAGAAAGAGTGTACAGAGAAGAGGATTGGGCCTGGGCAGTGGGAGCAGAAGAGATCAGGATAAAAGTTCTCACCAAGAATAAGAACACATAAACCTGGGAGATAAAAGTTTCGAGTGGTGAGTAAAGGGGCAACAGCACCCGACCCTGCAGAAGGTCTCATAAGATGAGGCCTGGAAGGAGGTTATGGGATGTGGAAAACCACCAGAAGGTTCTTAGCAGATTGTTGAGGACAAAATCAGCTTGACAATGAGGGCAAGGTCTGAATCGGACAGAGGCCACCTTCTTCCAAAAAGTTGGATGTGGGAAGAGAATAAAAAGTGCATCTTCAGAAATAAGGGAGTGTAGTCATGGAGAAGATTTTATTTTTGGTTGCTTGTTCATTTGTAGGATGCACTACTTTTTTATCCTACCTTAGGACCAAAAGTAAGGAACCAGTGGAGAGGGAGAGGATTAAAGGGGTAAAGGGATCATTTATAGGTTAGAGGAAAGGGGAAGGGACATGATCAAGGACACAGGTATTGCCTTTGGAAAGAATTGTCCCCTTCAAGACAAAAGTAGTCAGTAAGGATGGGGGGAAATGTGTAAATATGTTGGGGAGGGAAGACAGAGGAGTTCTTGCCTGATGATCTCCATTTCCTCAATGAGGAAGAGATTCCTTTATCTTCCAAGACAGGAGACGTGGGGGTTCAGGGCCTCGAAAAGAGTGGAGGGTTTGAAACAGCTGCTGTTGAGAATGGGGAAGGGAGCCCACATATGCTCATGTGATAGCAGGGAAGAAGATTGTGAAAAGGCCACCAGAAATGTAAATGAAAGGTCTGTTCCTTTCACATCTGTAGCTCATTAAGAAGATCATGGCTCCATCAAGGGTCCTCCTGCGACTACATCTGCCTCTGCTATAGGTTTAAAAAGGGGTGTCAGTGGAGCCTGGAAGTCAGCTTCCCACCCTGTCTGGCAAACACGCCGCAGACGGGCAGCCCTGCCGCCCCTCACGCAGGGCCAGTGAGATGCTTCAGAAGTCAGCCTCACAGAGACCCATTGTGGCATGTGAGAACCCACAGAAAATGTTCCCCCTGTGCATTATTTATGACTTTCCTGCATTTATATAATATCCAGCTTCCTGAAAGTAATTTGTTTTGGATTGTGTAGAGCTGGGCAGCACATCAAAGGTATGCTAAGCAGTGGTAATAAAACATTGAGGTTTATGGTCACTGAGGTATTAAATATCACTCATAAATTACAGGGTGAGTATTTTAAATGAGCTATGGCTCAGAGAACAGTAGGCACCCCATCTCTGCACATATTAATTGCCACTACTGCCTGCCTTATTAATTATCAATAGTTCCAAAGGCTTTGTTGTTGTTGTCTTAAGAAACCACTCTATGTCCTTTCTATGGTTCTGTGCATGTGTGCACGAGTGGACTTGTTATGTGCCTAAACTGGCATTAAGCATAATGAAAATGTGAGGATACTTTTGAATACTGCAGAGTCTGACAGCCTTTCATTTAAAAATGAAACATCCCTCCATGTTAACCACTGGCACTCTGGCTGCTGTTTAACTTTTTGTGTTTAATTATTCAATCTAGAAATTGCCAGGGAGTCCCAGAGGACACCCCAGCCCCAATCTTGGAAAGGGGCTGGTGTTTTAGTAGAACTAAGTCACTCACACTTTGGGAAATTCATCATTTAAAGCAGAGACTCCAGATACAGTGACTCCAAGTGTGTGGAACTTTGGGGGACTCTCCCAGCTTTGCATAGTGGGAGCCATGGGGAGGTTTAGGAAGTAGGTGGCTGAGCACATAATTCAGGTTAGGCTCCTGTCATTAACTGGCCTTGACCCTGGCTGGTCAACTTACCTTTCGCTGCAGGTGGCTCTGTGTAGTTCCCTTTGTCCAGCGAGGTCACTCTAGACTTGTTTAGTTGGATTTCAACCGTATAAAAGAGGAAGCGCAGAGAGGAAGGCCAGGTGAACGCAGTTTCTTAGCAGCACAGGTTACGCCTGCTCTGTGCAAGGTGGAAGCCAGGAGCACCCGTCACTAGGGAGGTCTTAAATGTGGTCAGTGAGACTCAGAAATGGAATTCGTCATTGTATTTCATTTCAATTAATTAAAAGTTACATTGAAATCAATACTCAATTTAGTTAGAGAACATTTATGTGTGATTGGTGTGTGACTCTGCCTTTACAACTCTAAATGTTATGAAATCTACATGTAGAGAAACTGTCTCTAAATTTAGCCTCCAAATAGATACACTCTAAGGGTAAAATGCACACCAGACTTTAAAGACTTAGTGTGGAAATAAAAAAAATCTTACTAAAAATTTTGATTCCGTATAGAATATTTTGAATGAGTTTAGTTGAAATGTATTATCAAAATTCATTTCACTTGTTCATTTTTATTTTTAACTATGACTACTAGAAAATTTTAAATTACGCATGTGGCTCACATTATGTTTGTATTGGACAGCTCTAGGTTAGAAGAAATATTTCTTGGAGGGGCACGAGCCCATTTCTCCTGAGTTCTGCAGAAGTTTTGATCACAGCAGTTACCTGGCGCTCGTGGGGCACAGCTTCCAACAAAGGGCTGATGTGCTTCCCTGAGGGAATGCCAGGACCAGAAACTCAGACTCTGCACCCGGATTAAGGGTTTGAATTTGTCTGGAATAATAACTACTAGTCTTCTTCTTTTGAATATTTTAAAACTTCATGTAAATGACATTTTTCCTTGTATGCTTCTATAGACTTTTTGTCCTAACATTATTAATTTTTTTTTAGAGTTATCAATAGGGATACAGAGAGGGAACACTACAGATACTTGTAGTTCTAGTTAATTCAACTTCACTGCTGTGTGGCACATAGTGTTCCGTTATGCGAATACACCACGGTTTATTTACCAGCCTCCTTTGGATGAACATTTAGATTGTTTCCACCGTTTAGGTTGTTTCTCACCAGTACAGACAAATGGTGCTACGAATGGTCTTCTTCACATTTCCATGTTCACACGTGCAAGAGTTTCTCTGGGGCATAAGTGTGGAACGGAAATGTCGAGCCTTAGTGTAACACACCTTTGACTTTACTGCACAGTGTTCAATTTTCCTCCGCAGGTTGGATCAGTTCACATCCCCAACGGCAGTGGGACTTCGCTCTGTTCTCCCTGTGTGGTATTCTTTAAAAAAAAAGCTTAGCGATCTAAAGTGTGAAACTCTCTCTTTACTGTTTAATTTGCATTTCTCTGGGCATTTTTTCATATTTATTGATCAGTCAGGCTTCTTTTTTTGATGTGTTTGTAACTATTGCCCATTTTTCTATTGGGTAGTTTGCTTTTTCACGCGAAGGACTCTTGCGCCAGTCCTCCTGAAGCAGATACAGAGGTGACAACTGAACTGTTCAATGTCTTATCATTGCCCCTTTTTCTCTATTTGCTTTTCCTTTTCTTTAAATAATTACTTTTTAAGTTTGTCATCTGAGATCAGAGAAGGACCACCCCCTTGACAACTCCCCGCCCCCAACCCCACACACACACACTGCCATGGTGAGTACCAGTAGGGGGTGAGAGTGCGGGATGCTGCCACGGGGAGCCCTGAACGCCAGGACGCAGGGCCAAGCAAAGCGATCTCTGTGTCCTCGGCATGGCTGGCAGCCATCCTTATGTGCTCTGCCTTTATTGAAAACAAAAGCTGCTGTTTGCTAGAGAAAAAAAGGCAAAAATTACCACATGTTGTATATGTAAGTATTCAAGAGGTTTCACTGAAGCTATAAATAGATAAGAAAAATCAAATAATTTGAGAATTCCAAAATTACCACTAGTTTAAAGTAGTAAAGGAAACTAGTTTGAAGATGGCAAAAAGTGTTTTCAAAAGCATCTCTTGAATCTACAGCTCAGTACCAGGCTGGCTGCACAGGAGCCCAGTGTTTAAGCTGAAAACAGGACACAGAGCTTGCTAGGTAATTCACACTGAGGCCTTCCTAGACCCTTGTGAATCAGTCTTTGAAAGCTTTTCTGTGGTCTGTAACAGCTTTTGTTTCTTAGGATACTTGGTATCATAAGTATAGATATAGTTATTAAATGCTATTAATGATAACTAGTGTTTATACAACACCTTTCATCCAAGGGCCTCAAAGAACTGGGCAAACATTAACTCACTAATTCCCATACGAACCATGAGGCAAGAGTTATTATATTCATTTTACTGAGGAAGGAACTGAGGCCCAGAGCGCTTAAGTGACTTAACTTAGTCACAAGACATTAGACCTCAGGCTCTCTGCTCATGTTTGTCTAAAAGGTTATCTACTTTTTTTTCAACAACTTATGTTTTTATCCCCTTCCCCCCCTCTATTTTCCCCTAGTGAGTCAGGTTAAGCAGTTATGGGAAGGGAAATATTTTAATGCTTAAAAGCAAGTTTCCAGAGGGCACCACAATGTCATATAATTTTGGAGGCATATGTATTGAACAAAAGAATACAGGTGTGTGGCAGAAGAAGACAAAAAGTTTATGTAAGATGGACCACTGGTTTCTGATAAATGAACCCTCAAGTCATTCTCTAAAAGAAGTGGCCTCTCATTTCTTTACAGTGACTAAGGAAATTCTACCATCTCAACAGGTAGTTCTACCAGCCTACTCTAACAAGAAGACCCAGACATTTTTCTCTCTGCTTGACAAATCCTGGGGACCCTCACTAGTTCATTTGCAGCCCATTTTAGTAGATTCTGAATTTCTTTTTATACTGAACTGAGGCCTGCCTCATTGATCTTAGTTCTACCCTCTGGCATGAGAAGGAACCAGCCCAAACCCTGGGTGGAGTGACAGACCTCCATAGCTCTGGACCCAGATCTTTTGTTGCCTTCAAGCCCTTTTCCAGCAACAACCAGAGTCTGGGCAACTCTAACTCACATGTTGCTGTGCATAGGTACACACCATTCTGTTCACCCCTACCTGACACGCTTCAGTTGACTAGGTCTCTCTTAAAAAATGTGGCACCCAGACTAACTGTCATATTCCAGATATGGTTTGAGATTGGACAACAGCTTCTCCCACTAACCATACCATAGTTTTTCCTTTTTTTTTTCAAAATTATGGTTTAGTCTTCTTTCAACCTTTTCTTTTTCAAGCAAAAAAAAAAAAAAAAGCAAAAGTAAGGCAATTTACCTTGAAATGTCTTCTTTTGAAATCTTTTTTGTTTAATCTTTATTGTATTTCTTTTTCCATTACTATTTAGCCCCCTTATGCCCAACCACCACCCCTGCACTCACCACACTGTGGTCCATGAGTCCGTTTACCTTTTTGCTCAATCCCTCCACCGCTTAATCCGTGTCCTGCCCCCAGCTGTCATCTGCTCTCCGTCTATGAGTCTGTCTCTGTTTTGCTTGTTAGTTGAGTTCATTAGATTACACATATGAGTGAAATCATATGGTATTTGTCTTTCTCTGACTGGCTTATTTCACTTAGCATAATTTCTCCAGGTCTGTCCCTACTGTTGCAAAGGGTAAAGTTTTCTTCTTTTTAATGGCCTGGAAGAATTCCATTGTATAAAAGTGCCATAGTTGTTTTATCCACTCATCTGCTTGGGCTGATGGACACTTAGGCTGCTTTCCTATCTTGACAATTGTAAATAATGTTGCAATGAACGTAGGGGTGCTTATGTTCTTTAGAATTAGTGTTTTGGGTTTCTTCAGATATATTCCCAGAAGTGGGATCACTGGGTCAAAAGGCAGATCCATTTTTAATTTTTTAAGGTATCTCCACACTGCTTTTCATGGTGGCTGTACCAGTCTGCATTCCCACCAACAGTGCAAAAAGTTCCCCTTTCTTCACATTCTCGCCAGTGCTTGTTTGTTGATTTATCGATGATAGCCATTCTGGCAGTTGTGCGATGGTATCTCATTGTGGTTTTAATCTGCATCTCTCTGATAATTAGTGACATTGAGCATCTTTGCATAGTCTATTGCCCATCTGTATATCCTCTTTGGAGAAGTGTCTATTCAGATCCTTTGCCATCTTTTTAACTGGGTTGTTTAATTGGGTTGTTTTTTTGGTATTGAGGTTTTTTTTTTTTTTTACTTTTTTAAAATATATTTTATTGATTATGCTATTACAGTTGTCCCACTTCTCCCCCATCATTCCCCCCCACCCTGCACACCCTCTCCCACCCACATTCCCCCCCTTTAGTTCATGTCCATGGGTCATAAGTTCTTTAGCTTCTACATTTACCACACTATTCTTGCCCTCCCCCTGTCTATTTTCTACCTACTATCTATGCTACTCATTCTCTGTACCTTTCCCCCCCTCCTCCTCCCATGCCCCTGTTGCTAACCCTCCATATGATCTCCATTTCTGTGGTTCTGTTCCTGTTCTAGCTGTTTGCTTAGTTTGCTTTTGTTTTAGGTGTGGTTGTTAATAGCTGTGAGTTTGCTGTCTTTTCACTGTCATATTTTTAATCTTCTTTTTCTTAGATAAGTCCCTTTAACATTTCATATAATAAGAGCTTGGTGATGATGAACTCCTTAAACTTGACCTTATCTGAGAAGCGCTTTATCTGTCCTTCCATTCTAAATGACAGCTTTGCTGGATAGAGCAATTTTGGATGTAGGTCCCTGCTTTTCAAGATTTCAAATATTTCTTTCTGGCCCCTTCTTGCCTGGAAGGTCTCTTTTGAGAAATCAGCTGACAGTCTGATGGGAACTCCTTTGTAGGTGACTGTGCCCTTATCCCTTGCTGCTTCTAGAATTCTCTTCTTCATTTGAATCTTGGCTAATGTAATTACGATTTGCCTTGGTGTGTTCCTCCTTGGGTCCAACTTCTTTGGGACTCTCTGAGCTTCCTAGACATCCTGGTAGTCTATTTCCTTTGCCAGACTGGGGAAGTTCTCCTTTATCATTTGTTCAAATAAGTTTTCTACTTGTTCCTCTTCTTCTTCCCCTTCTGGGACCCCTATAATTCGGATGTTGGGACGTTTAACGATGTCCTGGAGGTTCCTAAGCCTCTCCTCATTTTTTTGAATTCTTGTTTCTTCCTTGTTTTCTGTTTGGTTGTTAATTTCTTCCTTCTGGTCCACTCCATTGATTTGAGTCCCAGTTTTCCTTCCATCTCTATCGGTTCCCCATGCGTCTTCCTTCATTTCACATATTGTAGCCTGCATTTTTCATCTAATTTGTGAGCAAAATCAACCAATTCTGTGAGCATTTTGATGACCAGTGCTTTGAACTGTGCATCTGATAGGTTGGCTATCTCTTCACGGCTTAGAGGAATTGACTCTGGGGTTTTCATTTTTTCTCTGGTTTGAGCCATTTTTGGTGGGTTTTTTTGTTTGTTTTGTTTTGGTTTTGGTCTGGTCTCGGCTATTACGTAGTGAGGGGTGGAGCCTTAGGTGTTCCTCAGGGCGGGGCAGCTCAGTCGCTGGGTTGTGATGCTATAGGTGGGGGCGGGGTCTGAGAGGGAAGAATGGCGCCTGTTCCGCTCTCTCCTGGACTCTGGTCCCTTCCGCTGCTTCCCCTCTGCCTGGATTATCTGCACACGTGCGCGTGCTATTACGTAGTAAGGAGTGGAGCCTCAGGCGCTCCCCAGCGTGGGGCAGCCCAGTTGCTGGCTTGTGATGCTGTATGTGGGGGCGGGGTCTGAGAGGGAGCAATGGCGCCTGCTCCGCTCTCTCCTGGATTCAGTCCCTTCCGCCACTTCCCCTCTGCCTGGACCGTCTGCGCGTGCGAATGTGGGACCACCTGGTCAGCCAGCCGCCCTGTGCGGCCTCACTGGGTCTGCGCTGTTGCCCCCCTGTGCCCGGGGTCCGCCAGGTGCCGCCTGTGGGCCCGGGGACCGCCAGCCACTGCCTGTGCACCTGGGAACTGCCAGCCACTGTTGCTTTCGTTCCCGGGTCCGCACCTCCACTTTTTCCTACCGCGATTCCGCCCCTCTTACCGGTCTGGATGAATGGTTGTTGGACTTCTGTACAGTTCAATTGTCTATCAGTTCTGGTTGTTTTCTTGTTTCTAAATATTTGTTGTCCTTAATTTTGGTTGTGAGAGGAGGCACAGTGTGTCCGCCTATGCCTCCATCTTGGCTGGAAGTCTGGTATTGAGTTTTGTAAGTACTTTATAAATTTTGGATATTAACTCCTTAAGGTGAATATGGTCTTTCATTTTGTAGGTTGTCTTTTTATTTTGTTGATGTTTTCCTTTGCTGCACAAAAGCTTTTTAGTTTGGTGTAGTCCCATTTGTTTATTTTTTCTTTTGTTTCCTTTGCCTGGTGAGATATAGCCAATTAAAAAATTCTATAAGCAATGAGATTTTGCTGCCCATGTTTTCTTCTGAGATTTTTATGGTTTTGGATCTAACATTTAAGTCTTTGATCCATTTTGAATGTATTCATGTGATCCATTTGGTTTAAGAAGGTGGTCTAGTTTCATTTTTCTGTACATCTCTGTCCAACTTTCCCACACCACTTACTGAATAAACTGTCTTTAGCCCATTGTATGTGCTTGCATCCTCTGTTGAATATTAATTGACTATAAAAATGTGGGTTCATTTCTGGGATCACTATTCTGTTCCATTGATCTATGTGTCTGTTTTTATGTCAGTTCCAGGCTGTTTTGATTTCTATGGTCTTGTAGTATAGTTTAATACTAGGTAGTGTGATTCCTCCGACTTTGTTGTTCTTTCTCAGGATCATTGGTGCTATGCGGGGCCTTTTGTGGTTCAATATAACTTTTTGAAATATTTGTTCTAGTTCTGTGAAATACATCATTGGAATCTTGATGGGAATTGTGTTGA
The DNA here is from genome assembly GCA_039655065.1 of Glossophaga mutica. Classification (NCBI taxonomy): domain Eukaryota; kingdom Metazoa; phylum Chordata; class Mammalia; order Chiroptera; family Phyllostomidae; genus Glossophaga; species Glossophaga mutica. The sequence goes on along the minus strand of CM077303.1, from coordinate 145,782,729 downwards.
ATCTATAGATTGCTTTGGCTAGTATGGGAATTTAATGATGTTAATTCTTCTTGTCCATGAAGAAGGTATGTGCTTCCACTTATTTGTATCTTCCATTTCTTTCTTCAGTGTCTTATAATTTTCTGAGTACAGATCTTTTACATCCTTGGTTAAATTTGGTTCTAGGTATTTTATTCTTTTTGAACAATTGTGAATGGGATTTTTTTTTTAATTTCCCTTTCTGTTAGTTCATCATTGGCATATAAAAATGCAACTGATTTCTGGATTTCAATTTTGTATCCCGCTACTTTGCTGAATTCATTTATCAATTCTAGTAGTTTCTTGGAAGAATCTTTGGGGTTTTCTATATACAGTATCATATCATCTGTAAATAAAGATAGTTTTTATTGTTCTTTTCCAATTTAGATGCCTTTTATTTCTTCTTCTTATCTGATTACTGTGGTTAGAACTGCCAGTACTGTGTTGAATAAGAGGTATGAAAGGAGATATTCCTGTCTTGTTCCTGATTTAGGGGAAGGCTTGTAGTTTTTTTCCTGTTGAGTATGATGCTGGCAGTGGGTTTGTCATATATGACCTTCATTATGTTTAGGCATATTCCCTCCATTCCCACTTCACTGGGAATTTTTATCATAAATGGGTGCTGGATTTTATCAAAAGCTTTTTTCTGCATCTCTTGGTATTATTATGTCATTTTTATCCTTCCTTTTGCTTATGTGGTAAATCACATTTATTGATTTGCAAATGTACCAACTTGCATTTCTGTGATAAATCCCACTTGATTATGGTGTGTAATATTTTTGATGCACTGCTGTATTTGGTTTGCTAATATGTTGTTGAGGATTTTAGTGTCTATGTTTATCAGGGATATTGGCCTATAATTTTCTTTCTTTGTTGTGTCTTTATCTGCTTTTGGAATTAGGATAAAGCTGGCCTCATCAAGTGAGTTTGGGAGCTTTCCCTCCTCTTGAATTTTATGAAATAGTTTGAGGAGAGGAGTTAGTTCTTCTCAGAATGTTTGGTAAAATTTACCTGTGAAACCATCTGGTCCAGGGCATTTGTTTCTTGGGAGTTTTCTTTGATTTCTGCTTCAATTTCATTAGGTGTACTCTGTCTATTCAGATTCTCTGATTCTCCCTGATTTATTTTTGGAAGACTGTATGTTTCTAGCAATTTATCCATTTCATACAGTTTGTCCATTTTGTTGGCATATAATTGTTCATCATATTTTCTTACAATCCTTTGTATTTCTTTGGTGTCAGTTGTTTTTTCTCCTATTTCTTTCTCATTATTTGAATAATTTCTTTGCCTGTTTCCTAACACTCTTTTTCTAATCTATTTCTAAATTTCATAGAAGTGGACACTATGATCAAATAACACTTTTGAGCTGATTAAAAATAATGAGCTTCAATTTAATTAAATATTAACTTTTTTCTTCATCAACTCTTAGACTGTAACTTTGGTGGATGTGTCTGGAATTTGGGTATATATTTAATATTTGTTATGCAAATTATAAGCTAAATACAATAGTGGGGTTTATTTTTGTTATTAAAATAAAAATTATATGTTTGTATGTTCCTTTTTTAAATTATATTTTATTGATTATGCTATTACAGTTGTTCTGACTTTTCCTTCTTTGTTCCCCTGCACCGAGTGCCCCCTACTTCCTCAGGCCATCCTGCCACCGTTGTTCATGTCCATGGGTCTTGTAAAAGCTCTTTGACTACTCCACTTCCTACACTATACTTCACATCCCCATGGCTGTTCTGTAACTACCTATTTGTACATAATCCCCTCACCTCTTCACTCATTCTCCCCCACCACCTCCCATCTGGTGACCATCAAAATGTTTTCCATATCCGTGATTCTGTCTCTGATCCCCTTGTTTGCTCAGTTTGTTTTTAAGATTCTGTTGTTGCTGGATACATATTTAATGCTATTTTATTGTTCATAGTTTTGATCTTCTTTTTCTTAAGAAAGTCCCTTTAACATTTCATATAATAATGACTTGGTGATGATGAATTCCCTTAGTTTTTTCTTGTTTGGGAAGCTCTTTATCTGTCCTTCGATTCTAAATGATAGCTTTTCTGGGTAGAGCAATCTTTGTAGGTCCCTGCTTTTTATGACTTTGGATATTTCTCGCCAATCCCTTCTATCTTCAAAGTTTCTTTCAAGAAATCAACTGTATGTAATTAACTTATGGGAACTCCCCTGTAGGTAACTAACTTCTTTTCCCTTCCTACTGTTAAGATTCTGTCTTTATTTTTAACTGTTAACATTTCAATTATGATGTGTCTTGGCATGGGTCTCTTTGCATCCATCTTGTTTGGGACTCTCTGTGTCTCCCAGATTTGCATGTCTCTTTCCTCCACCAAATTAAGGAAGTTTTCTTTCACTGTTTTTTTCAAATATATTTCCAATTTCTTGCTCTTTCACTTCCCCTTTTGGCACCCCTATACGTGAATGTTGGACCTTGTGAATTGTCCCAGAGGCTGCTTATATATCCTCATTGTTTTAGATTTTTTTCTTGTTGTTCTGGTTGGTTGTTTTTGGTTCTTTGTGTTCCAAATCATTGATTTGACTCTCAGTTTTATCCACTCTACTGTTGTTTTCCTATAAATTGTTCTTTATTTCAATTAGTGTATTTTTCATTTCTGACTAGATACTTTTTATGCTGTTGAGGTCCTCACTAAATTCCTTAAGTATCCTAATAACCAGTGTTTTGAACTCTGCATCTGATAGATTGCTTATCTCCATTTCATTCAGCTCTTTTTCTGGAGTTTTGATCTGTTCTTTCATTTGGCAGCCTCCCTGTGTTTGTTTGTTTGCATTAGGTAGAGCTGCTTTGACTCTGTGTCTATGTTCTGTGGCTTAATGGAGTAGGTGTCTCGTAGGGTACAGAGGCACAGCCACCCCTACCACCCAAGCTGGGTACTCAAGGTGTACCCTTCATGTGGATTGAGTGCACCCTCCTCTTGTAGTTGAGCCTTATTTGCTGTTGGCAAGTCAATTTATCCAGGTCAGTCAGCTCCAAGGACTGGCTGCGACCACTGATTACAACTTCTACCTTCTGTGAAGGATCAGCTGTGCAGGGGCAGGGTAATGGTGCTCTGACATGGTCTGAAGCTGCCCATTAGGTGGGCTGGCCCTGGGGTTTTCAGGGTGGTTCAGGTCAAGGTCAGCCCCCACGTCTCTTTTGCCTGGAGCACTCTGCCTGGGCTATAAAGCAATCTGAGATGGCTGCTACTTCTGCTGGGCTTGGAGATCACAGGTAAAGCCAAGCTGTGAATCTAGGCTGGCTGCTGCTAGTGCCAGGTCTGGGGCACACTGAAGCCAGCTATAGCTTGTTTGATAGGATTTAGGAAGTTGTGATGCATGAACCAAGACAAGCCATTTGTATGGAAAAGTAGCTTGAGATGGCCTGTAAATTGGGTGGGGTGGAGTCTCTGGGAATCTCCAAGACAGGTCAAACAGTGTCATCCAGGTTTACAGAGTCTCAGATATGGCATCAGCTTGCTGGCTCTATGGGGAGAAGGTTTAGAAAAGGGACAATGGCCTCTGCTCCCCTTGATACCAGACACTTCAGTTTCTCCCTGTGTACCATTGGTACCTTTCAAGCTGCTACCATGGTGCTAGAGCTCAGAGGGAGTTAATCTGAGTAGGTGAGTCTGTGTGTGAGTTCTTTAAGAGGAATTGCTTTGGGCTGCAGAAGTTTCTTCCACTGATTCACTCCCCACTGGTTTTTGCAGCCAGCGGTGGTAGGGATTTATATTTCTGGTACTGGAACTATGGGCTGGGACACCTTGTTCCCAAGATATCCCTCCTGAATTTTTATCCACCATACATGGGTGTGGGACCAGCCCATTCCCCATCTGTGCCCTTCCTACCAGTCTGGATAGATGTAGTTTCTTTAATTCCATAGTTGTTAGACTTCCATTCAATTTGATTTCTGATCATTTTGAGTGATCATTATTTTATATTTTAGTTGTAATTTTTACGTGGTTGTGTGTAGATGCAAGCTATCTCTACCTTTGCTGCCATCTTGAACAGAAGTCCCTATGTGTGTTTCTGATTACAAAATAAATGAAGTTTAGCATAGTGGCTAATAATCCAAATTCTGGAATCAGTTATACATGGGTTTGAATGCTGGCCCTACCACTAATGAATCATTGGGCAAGTTTATTTAAACTCTTTAAACTTTAGTTTCTTCATGAGTAAAGTGAGAGTAATAATTGCTCCTCTCATAGGATTATTGAGAAGATATTATGTACTAATGAACTTAAAGTCTTCATATGGAACCTGACATAGAGAAAGCACTCAACAAACAAAGTATTTTTATTGTGGAAATATTTAGAACATACAGCAAAGAGGAAAAAGAAAAGTCACTTGTAGTATCCAGCTTATTCTAGAAATATTTACAATATATTCTTCAATATTTGTATATACTTTTGCTACTCCTCAATAAAAGGAATTCTTGAAGAATAAACAAGGTTGTGAAAAGTAGCAGTGAAATTTCTTATGTATCATGACAAACACTAAAACAAGAATATCAAGACTATGATAGGATTCACTTAGAACTATAAGAAATACACATATAGATTGTGATGTCATTGTTATTAGAAGTTGCCTAAAACCATATGTAATGGATAAGCTATTCTGTCTTTTATAAAAGTAAGTCAGTGATGCAATGGGTATGGTTAGGGAAAGCCTCTCAGAACATACAGATGCACCCAACTCCTGGTCAGGGAAAGGTATATATCAAGACCAAAGAGCATCAAGTAAATTGCGGTTCTCAGAACCTTTTGTGATCTTACATAACCAAATTATAGATCAAGTTTTGGTGACGTAGTACTTTGAAACTAGTAATCTCACCAAGAGATTTAAATTCCAACAGTAGGTGATTCAAATTTACTTACCAAATTTATTTATGGGATTTATCTTATTGATAAATAGACTTAAACTTGTGTTAAATTGCTTTCTTTCTTTTCCCTAACATTTCTTTCCCATAATGTGGCCTCTACTCTGGGAAGAAAAGGTCTATGGTTTCCAAAGCAATATTATTTTTGGCTTCTCTGCTGCACCTGACTTGTGTGAGAGGGCCATTAGACATGGGACCACACTTGCTCCCCAGGACCAAGCTCCCACTTCCATTGCACACCCCCTTCTCACAGCCTCCTGCAACTGCTAATAATATCCAGCCATTACCCTGCAGGGCTGGATTCCTGCCAAAATGGGAGATTCCCAGTACCAGGACCCTGAGGCAACCTTTACCAGCCCTTTCTCAACCCCCTGAGCCACACCTTTCCCATGTGATAAAACTTCTAAACCTAAGCCAGGCTCTAGTCCTATTCAGCTCCTCAGCCACAGGTTGGGCCAACATCTCAAAGGCAGAACACCCGCCAGACAGTCCGGGGAGCTGTGAAGGTCTCCTAAGGCTTGATCAGGTGCCAAGCCAGAAAGAAGTGGGGCCAGTGGGTGTGGGGTGGGGAGCAGAGCTTGAGACACTACCGGTGTTTTATGGCACAACGACATCAGCATAGAGACAGATGGCTGTGGAGGCTGTTTGGAGAGCAAGCCTATGACAGACCTAGAAGGTGTGGGCTCTGTGAGTCACACTAGCAGGTGTGTTATTATCAAAGTGATGTTGGGGGGTGACAGTGGGGGTCTGGAATGTAACTTAAAAGGCTGTAATGACACATTATTTATAAATATTAATTGCTTCAAGTAACATGGTACTAAAAAAGGGAGGGCAAAAAGTGGTTTCCTACGAAATCTCTGCTCTGTGCTTTCTGGCCATGTGTGAGCGAATATGAGCGATGTGTAAGCAGAGTAAGTGAAAGGGCTGGGTGCTACTTCCATCTGGAGGAAGCCACACAGTTCTTAGTCTCCATTTCTCCCCTGCCCCATTTCCCCAACACAATTCCCCTGACTATTAGAAACAGACTTTCCATATGGGTATCCTGTTAATTCCTAAGAAAATCTTACCCTTTCCTGCCATCCTGACCTAGGATGTGAAGCCTCCCTATTTCTCAAAGTACAGTCACACTGGGAGGGCAAGGGATCTATCATTGTTCTCTACGTGTTCCTGTCTTTCAGGATCATAAAGGATGTGTGTACAATCCACTTTGAGGGTGCAGAGACCTTCTCTGCCTGGGGCCCTGAACAGTAATCAGTAGCAGTCGTATCCAGCTTTTTGTATGCTGACTGGGCAAGTTCATGAGGTGAGCAATGATTGTCTTCAAGGCTGGCTGCCACTAGCAGCTCTTGCTGACAATACCCTTGTCCAGCCTCTTCTCAGCCATACACGCCCACTTCTATCTCAACCCAGCAACCTCCCCAGAGTGTCCCTGGGATACCCCAGGAAACATTTTAGCATCACCACAATCACTTTGCAGAGACAGACCCAGGAGGTAGCCTGAGCAACCTGACCTACAAACAGGACGGCTGTGGGTTCCAATGTTCATCCTGCGTGTTTCCACTTTCTGTTTCTCTGCCCACAGAATTAGGGTACTGTACAACCTGCAACCTGCTTCACCCCATTTCTACCTGACACTGAACCCTATTATTATCACCTGTAGTAAGACTACTAACAGTACCAGTATTTACCCATACCTGTCACTTTTTCAGTGTTTGCGGATATTGTATATTACCTCATTATTATTGTTTTGTGATAACTTTATAGACAGCTTATTTATTTTGAGAAATTTTGGCATATTGTTAAAAAGTGTCAATATATATCTTAGGATTTTAAGTTACTCTCTTCACACAAGATATTGGATGCTGTCTTTATACATTAGCTCAAACTTTGGCTCATGTCTAATTATAAGACCACTTTTTCCCAACATAACTCTTTGCTTAACTAAAGGGGTTTTTTTTCTAAGTAGAAGAAAGGAGAAAGACTAATATTTTTTTAAGCCTAATACATAGTAGGTACCTTTTCACAGCTGACCTCCTAAGTTCTCCACTGACCCTAAGTGGTACCTCTTATTATGCCTGTATTGTAGACATGAGTTCGGTAATATTGCCCAAGGTCACAGAGCTAACAAGCGGCAGATCCAGAATTTAAACTCAGAATTTGAAGTTCTTCCTGGGTCAAAATATTCCAATTATGAGCCTGAAGCTTTGAAGTTAAATGCAAGATTCTCAGAATCTTAAACCATAGGTATTCAGCACTTTAATTTATTTGATAAAACCAAATGAATTATGTGAAACCCAGTTATGAAGATGGAATCCATAGGTTAGAAAAAATCTTGTAAAAATACTGCACAGAAGATACCACTTATAAGCTTAATTATTTTCTAGAAACACTTGATTTTCAATTATATCACATAAAGAATAACTAGGAAGTACATCTAAATTACTAGGGTAATGTCAGTGTTAACAAAGATTTATTTTAAGTCTTCACCCAAGGATTTGTTTACTGACTTTAGAGAGAGAGGAAGGTGGTGGGGGGGAGATAGAGAGAGGGAGGGAGAAATATCAATGTGAGAGAGAAACATCGATCAGTTGCCTCCCACACATTCCCCAACCAGAGATCAAACCTGCAACCTAGGTATGTTCCCTGACTGGGGATCAAACCCACAACTTTTTGGTGTACAGAACAACTCTCCAACCAACTAAGCCATCCAGCCAGGGCAACATAGGGTTTTTTATGGTTACATATTTAAATGCTTACATTTTCTAAATAATTCACCTATATTTCTTATCTGTTATTAAACTCAAGATTCTGAGATTTTAATACCTAAATCATTTCCACTGCCAGTTAATAGCCATCTCTGCACAAGTGACAGAAATACAGACAAATGTCATGCAAATGCTAACTCCAATATTATCTTCCTCAATTCTGCCATACTGCAAAATAGCAAAAACTCAAATCTACCAAATATGGATTTTAGATAAAATATTTGGCTTGAAAATCAAGCTCAAGCTATAGAGGAACACTGCCAGAAGCCTATGACCCTAGGTGGTTTTTTGTTTTTTTTTTTTTTGGCCTTGGACAGATAATTAGACCTTTTTGCACGTGTTTTCCACGCTTAGAGGATGGAACCAGATAGTTACTACAGACCCTTACATTTCAGAAGTCCATGATTCAATGGTTCACAGCAAGGTCATAGATGAAAAGTTCTGCTCTTCCTTTTCCGTGTAAGTGTTGTTTGGGGATTCCCAGAACCCTTTTCTCCTTTTTTCACGAACAGCATCTTCTCTGCTGATGCTTTGGTGAACTGCTCCTCTCTTCCCATCATTCCAAGAGCTGCTTGTTTTGTAATTCTGGTGTGGCAGCCACTTGGCACACTCCACCCACTTGATCACAGGGATGAGCCAAGTGGTACAGATGTGACCCCAGTAGCGCCAACCCAAGCCTTTCTTTGAGATTTTTTTTATACAGCAGCTGGCAGGGATATTTTCCTTTTTTTCTTTGGAATTCCAGTCTTAGGATGGAGCCCAGACCTGCCTGTTTATGCCTCCTAACATGTGAAGGAGCTGGTCAGCAAGAAGCCAGGACTGAGAGAGAAGCCAGGGTGAGAGAAGGGGTGGAAAAGACAGATTCCTGACAGCTTTCAAGACCCTGGATCTGGTTGACTCTGAGGTCAGCTCCACAATTACCTTCCTGTGGTTTGGTGATGGGAGTCTACAGTGACCACTTCTTTACTCAAATCTTGTAAGTTTGGAGTCTCTGTCACTTAACAATCAAAAGAGCCCTAAGCAATACATTTCTCCACCTTCCTCCAAATTCCAGCATTCTAAATTTCCATTTAGTTAAATTTGGTGCAAAACTGTTTACGACTGTGACAGCTCACCACTGGCCACCCACATCCATGCTGTAAAACACCATGATTTCAAATTTTAAGAAATGGATAGCTTTAATCATGAACCAAAAAATCTTTTCTTCTGCAAAAAATCTGAGACCTTCTTTCTTATCCTGTGTGGGGAATTCCATCCTGCAGAGTCCTCCAGGTCAAGAATGAAATGAGTTATCCTGGACACAATCTGTTGTTCCAGTGGAAAAGGGGATGGCGATTCCCTCTAGTAGAGAATGCCTTGACCCCTTCTCTGAAATGGCTTTTATTGGGATCGGTATGTACAGGGGTATACAGTATGCATGCAAAGCTTATCAATCAATGTCTAAAGGCCATAGTTACAGAAAACAGATATTGTTTATAGGCAACAGTCAAAGGAACACAGATATTTGCCTGAGGTCAGCATCTGTTAGACATGCTGACGCCAGATGGTTGTTAAGGCACATTTCATGAGATAACAAATTCATTCTTTCTGCCTTTGGCCTTAGATATCTGATTCATGGCAACAGGGCTATACAAAGCAAAGCAAGCCTCAAGGGGTATAATGCATTCTTTAGGCCTGATCTCCCACAGGAACCCTGGGTGCTAGTATCAGGTCATGTCTGCCTCCAGCATTCCCAGCATTCCAGTCGAGACTTACAGGCCTCTTTCAAGGCCTTGCTTGTGCAGGGCTATAGGCTCTAATGCCTCACAAAGTGATCCCTAACAATCCTGAATTTTTTTTTTTTTTTAAAGAAGAAATCAAGCCAGAAAACCTCATCATACTAAGACACTGAATAGAACTTCTGGAATGAAATTCAGGGGTGGGAAATGCCCTCTGTTGTGTTGTATTTGACAGTAGATCAAGAGGAGGTAGGGCCTTCTCCTGATGGCAAATGCAATGGAGCAGGAAGGGAGAGGAGAGAGGCGCAACACTGCCAGACCCCACTGAAAACTCAGGTTTGGCATCATGGAAATGTTCTGGTCAACCCCGGAAAGATCACTGAGCAGTGCATTCAGTGTGAACACCAGATTTGGCCCTGGGCAGCCTCAGCTCCTTATTGCAGGGAAGCTGGGGATGCATGTTTAGGTGGAGTCATTCAGTACCTCTAGCAAGTATAGTCATGCACTGTGTAACAATGTTTTTATCAACAACAAACCAGGTATACAATGATTGTCCCCTAAGATTATAATGGGGCTGACAATTTCCTATTGCCTAGTGAGGTAGTGCCCATCCTAACATCATGGCACAGCACATTACTCGGTGTTTGTGGTGACGCTGGTGTAAACAAACCTATGGCTCTCCCAGTCTGTAAAAGTATAGTACATACAATTATGTACAGTACATAATACTTGATAATGATAATTAACAACCATGTTGCTGGGTTTTGTTTTTACTATATTATGCTCTACTTTTTATCATTATTTTAGAGTGTATTCTTTCTACTTATAAAAATTCTGTAACACAGCATGCCATGTTATGCTGACAAAAAGCCTCACACATCTCATGTACTGTGTCTCTTGCTTGCATCATTTTCTCTTGTGTTTGATTTAATCCTGTGTTTTTTGTTCATCATGGGTCCTAAGTGTAAAAAATCCACTGCTAAATGTTGCCAGTAAGAGGCCATGTGATTGCCCTGGAAACAAAATTAAAAGTGATTAAGAACTACGAAGGTGGAAAATCAGTGGTGGTTATTGCTTGCCAGTCAGGTATGTCCCCTTCCACCAGAGCTATGACCTTGAAGAACAAGAACAAAATGATGGAAGCTGTTAAAGCCTCTGCTTCATTGATGGCAACAAGACTAAGAGCAATTTGAGAAAGGCCTCTCGCAGACAGAGAGAAGCTTGTAATGGCCTAGAATGAAGACCAGGCACCGGAGCGTATCCTTTTGAACACCACAGTAATCATAGCCAAAGCAACAAGTTTGTGACATTGAAAGAAAAGGTTGGACCCAACCATGATAGTTACTGCTACTCTGGATGGTTTAAATAATCCAAGAATCGGTATTCATTACATTGATGTAAAGTGAGTGGTGAGTCTGGGAGTGCTGATGTGAGGGCAGTTGAAGCACTTTTGGAAACTCTAGATAAGCTGATTGTGGAGGAATATTAGTTGCCAGAGCAAACATTCAATATCAATGAAATTTCTTTATTTTGGAAACTGATGCCCACAGGACCATCATCCACAAGGAGATCAAGTCCATGCCAGGTTTCAAGGCTTTTAAGGACAGGAAAACAGTGTCTTGTGAAGGCAATGTTGCAGGCTACAAATGGGAACCCTCTGTGATCTGAACCAGTAAGAGCCCCAGGGCCTTCAGGCACATCAATGAGCACGCACAGTCAGCCTACCTTAAGAGCAAGGAGAAGTCATAGCTGATCAAGTTCTTTTTCCAAGATGCCCTCCTGCATTGCTATGCCAATGAAATGGAGAAGATCTATTTGGAGAATAACATAGCTTTCGAGATTTTACTCACTGTTGATAATACTCTGAGACAGCCTCCTTCTGTTGGTGATCTTTATCCTAATATCCAAGCGGTATTTCTTCCTCTAAACACCACCTTTGTGGATCAAGGAGCTCCAAGGCCTGCGACCTGAGGACCTTTGCCCAGCTATTGCTGCAACTGAAAAAAAAAAAAAAAAAACTGAGAAAACAATGATACATTTCTGGAAGGATTATAATATCTATGACTGCATCAAGAACCTTCTTGGGCTTGAGGTGATATCACCAAAGAGTGTATAAATGACAACAGGAAGAAGGCATTCAAGAGGTTCTTCTGTGAATTCAAGGGATATGCCAAAAATGAGGAGGCTGCGAAACCCATCAGTGCTCTGATTGGAATGGTGAACAGCTTTCACCTGGATGCGGGCGAGGGCGACACTGAGGAGCTCCTAGTGGTGGTTCCTGAGGAACTGACTAATTCGGAACTAATGTTGAAAGTGGAATAGAAACATACAGCTGAGCAAGAGGCAGGAGAAAAGAAACATAGGAGAAGAAAAGAACAGAAGCCCCCAAAAACTAACAGTGAAGAATTTGGAAGAATCTTTTTCAGACCTAAAGAAGTACCTTAAAATGTTTGAAACTACGGACCCCAACACCAAACAGTTTTCAGTAATTGAGAGGAATGCTCATGGGGCATGATCTGCTTGCAGGCAAATCTGTGGTGAAAAAAGAACCAAGCCAAGCAAACCACGATGGACATGTTTCTGAAAAGAGTGGTGAGTCCTCCAGAGGAGCCTCGTACAGGTCCTGCAGGGGGTGTCCCCTGCGGACGTTCCAGGGGGACAGGAAGTGGAGGGGGAGGTAGTCACGGCGATGATCTTGTCCCTGTGCAGAACTAAGTTGTGTCTCAGTGTTTAACAAAAACTTTTAAGAGTAAAGAAAATTGTTTAATTTTTAAAAGAGAAAAAAGGCTTATAGAATAAGGACATAAAACATAAAAATATTTTGTATAGTTGTACAATGTGTTTGTGTTTTAAGTTCAGTGTTAATACAAGAGAGTTAAAAAGTTTTTAAAAAATTAAAAAAATTACAAAATCAAAATGTTACAGCAAGCTAAGATTAATTTATTATTGAATAAAGAAAAAAATTTTAAATAAATTTAGTGTGGCCCAGATGCACAGTGTTTATAAAGGGCAGCAGTGTACAGTAATGTCCTAGGCCTTCCCATTCACTAACCACTCACTCGCTGACTCACCCAGGACAACTTTCAGTCCTGAAATTTCATGGTAAGTGTTCTATACAAATGAACCACTTCTTGTCTTTTGTACCGTATTTTTATTGTCCCTTTCCTCTGTTTTTGTGTTTAGATACATAAATACCACTGTGTTACAATTGCCTCCAGTACTCAGCACAGTAACATGCTGTCCAGATTTGTACCCTAGGAGCAATGGTCTGTACCTTGGAGTCTAGGTGTGTAGTAGGCTGTGCCATCTAAGTGCATGTGGTGATGTTTGCACGATGATGAAATCGCCTACCGATGTGTCTCTCAGTCATTACTCGATGCACAGCTGTGTACAGAATACATAGGGACACTCCATCTAATGGCACGAAAAGAAAACCACATACAAAAACTCCAATCTATGGCTTCGGTGTAGGCTGGAAGGAGAAGTCATTCTGCCTCACTGGTAAGAGCACCTCTAGAAAACCCAAAGGAAACTACCACGCCTGTGTTTGGTGCATGGCAGAGTTTGTGAAGACACACGAAAGCCCTGAGTGGCTGAGAGCACAGAACAACCCTGCAGATGGGGGACATGGCTCCTGAGAGACAAACCAGCTAGAGCTCCTCTACACCACAGATACTCAAAGGTAAACGAGGCCATTTTCCATTTGAATACCATTTATTTGCTTTAAATACATTTAAGCTTGAATCCACACTGCAAAATGACACAAATAAATCCCAAGGCTTCAAATCCCGTTCTCCTTCCCATGCCATTTCCACAGTCAGAACAGTGTGTAGTCAGTCTCACGGTTAGGCTTTGATTCATACAAATATAAGCTAATAATACCCTCTAATAATGTTTTAGGAATTAAAGCTTTAACATGGCCACAAAGGATTGTATAGTAAGTTACTCTAAGCACCACTATTTGGGTTATTGTAAATTCAACTCTGACGGGTTTATAGGATTGAGCACTCCATATCTATTATTTGTGCCTCATCTTTTTCTCCATTGCCTTAAGCCTTTTCTGAAGTTACACATGGTACAGGGATATACCATTGAAATGATCTGGCTTAATCTCCCTGTCTTTTAAAAAATATTGAATTTATTGGGGTGATACTGGTTAACAAGATTATATAGGTTTCAGGCATACAATTCTATAAAACATCATCTGTATATTGTATTGTGGGTTCACTACCCCACATCAAATCTCCTCACCTCCTTGTCTTTTGAAGAGCAGGACACTAAGGCTCAAATAGATGACACAGCTTGCTCAGGGTCACCCAGGTTACTAATGACAGGACCAGAGTTGGAAGCCGAGTCTCTGGAATAACAGGTTCTGATCAACACACGCCTCCACGAGCTGCTCTATGGAACGTAGGCATCATGACGCAAGAGTTTGCAAGAGGAAGTAAAGGGGACGAGCCCGGCAACTCAAACTGCCCAGAATGGATTTGAGGCAGCAGGTCAAAACTGTGACAAGATGAGAACAAATAATGTTTACTCGAGTGAATATGACCAGGGACTTTGATAGTAGTTAACATTTTCACAATACTTTTCATCTGTAAGCTCTCAAAATACTGTGAAAGTAGTATGATTAACTCAAATTTACAGATGGGGAAACTGAGGCACTCGGTAGAATTAAAAACTTGCCCAAACTTATGCAGAGAAGCAAGAGTGGAACTTAGCCTGACTTTGCTGCAAACCACGGAGTTGGGGTGGTTTGAAATATGAGTCCATAGTAATTGTCCAGTTCTACCCTCTGTGTGGGCACCAAGGTACAGAAAGGTCTAATGACCTGCCCAAAGTCACAAAGCTAGTTGGTAAGTGAGCTGCAATAAAACCCAGGCCCCCTAAACCCCAGAGCTGGGCTTTTCCCCTTGTTTACAAGGCCTGTGTAGGCAGATGTGATGAGCCCCAGAAGGGACTTCCTACTGAAGCCTTCTAGCTTTCTGGCTGCAAGGTAGTACTTCTTCCCTCACTTCCCCTCAAGGGATGATTAGCTCAAGGAGACAACCTGTCCTTCCTGGTTGTGAAGATCCAACATGAGACCCAGAGTGAGAATAATGCACTGATTAAGGCAGGCCATTCCACAGTCCTCATTTCAGCCAAGGAGTGGCATCTCCCAGACTCTCAGCTGCACCCACTGCCTCAGTGGTTGTTAGTTGTCAAACTGGAGATCCAGCAGCAGCCAAAATGGTCTGGCAGCATTTGGTAGCTATGGACTAGACTTATGATTCCATTAGATTCTTAATGGTATCTTCTCCTTCAACTCGAAAACACTTAGTATTCTTCCCCCTGCAGGACATCCCTAAGCAAAGAACACCCTCTTATTTTTCCTTTAAATATTATTTTGGCAACCACAAGGGATGGCAACTCTGCTACAGTTGAAAAATCTGCTCCACATCAAAGCCACCCTTTCTTTTCACCAGATTCACACAGCTTTTAATTCCCAGCCCTCGTAAGTCCTCCAAATGCCACCAGTGTTTACATGTTTGTCCAGCCTACACGTCTTTTCCTGCTTAAGAACCATATGCCCTATCACTTTAGTCATGTGGCTAACACACCCTTCCTTCCTTTCCCCTGGCTCTTCTGGCCTCTGACTCAGTTACACCCATCCTGGCTGATGGCACATTAGGGAACATTGAAAAAATACCAGTTCTTGCCAATGCCCTCTGACATGGTTCCCTTGTTCAGGTCTGAAAATACTCCACCCACTCAGTCACCCAAGAGCCACCAGTGTTCCTCACTGCTGATGCCTTTGTGCCAAGTATTTCGATAAATGTTCTCTGATGGTGACCACTGTAGAATGTGTCTTACCCAAACAAAGTCTATCTACTTTTACTGTTCTTGCCCCATTGAATGAGAGTTAGGAAGCAAGATAGTGCTGATTGGGTTTGGAAAGAAGGTAAAGACCAAAGAGGTTGTCATCCATCTCATGCCTCAACGTAAAGACAGAAACCCTGGTCCACCCAACGACACTGGGTAAAGAAAAAGAAACAGCCTTATTCGGGGTAGAAAAGACATTAACAATCTCCTTCTCAGATGCTACTAAAATGTGAGGAAGTGAATTTTCCAGGGAATTCTTCATTCTTTCATAGGGAAAAACTTTTTTTAAAAAAGTCAAGCCATGGCATCTTAAGTTGTGGCTGGACTCAATTCAGTCATTCAAAAACTATTTATTAACTATGTACCGTGGCTGGGGACTGTGCTAAGTTCTGGAGATAGCAAGTAAAACACATGCTGCCTACCCCAGAAAGTTACAGTCTAGTAGGAGATTATGAATTGGATGCCCACCTCACCCAGCTAGGTCTAGTTGGTCAGTTGACACTTTGGTAAATTAAATATCCATTGAGTACAGAGTATTACATAAGGAGATAGACTATTTTATTGTTGAAACATTTAGTAATAAACTCTGCTAAATCTGAAAGCTGCAAAACTTCCTACCACTGGGTAGGCTGCCTCACCAGCAGAGGGCACCACTGTGCACTTGACCAGAGATGGTATCCGCAGTCCTGTAATGCTCTCTAGGATTGGGGTAGGCTAGAGGAGACTTCTCACTTGCTTGTGGGCTAAGGAGCACTCCAGGCGCGCCCAGCACTCAGTGCTATGTACATATTTACCCTGTCAAGTAGGTTTTGTTGCTTCTGATTTATGGAGAAACTGAAATCCAGGGAGGTAAAATTACTTGTTCAAGGCCAAGAGCTAATATCAGGCCCAAGTTCGGATCTGTTGACTTGAAAGTTCTTGCTTTTCTCGCTCATGACACACTATCTCTGAAATCATAGAAGGTAAGATCTACAATGCAGTAAGCTAAGACTTAAATTTTGCCAAAGTCATTGTTTGTGTAATAGAGGAGCTATCCTTTTATAAAAAAGCTTTTTGACTGTTAGAGTCATAAGGTTGGGGGCACCTTCACTTCTCTTTATTATCCAGGGGTTTTTAACTATGGAAAAGGTCAGGCCCTTTCCAGATGTATACACACACACATACATGTGCATATATACGTGTGCATGTATGTGTGTATATATATGTAATGTAGGCATGTATATGCCAACAGTATTTTTAAAATGTGTATTTCACATGTGGATCTACTGTTTCATTTTTGTCCATTCTAGACCACAACAAAAACACCAACACAAAAACAAGAGTAAGAGGGGAATGCTGCAGGATCATTCTCCTGGGAAATGTTATGTGGAAATCATGTCCCTCAGCTCCACTTGCTCTGTCTCTCTGATCCAGTTTATCCTCAGTTCTCAAGACAATGTAATAATTTGTCATACCCTGAAGGGGAACCAAAAAACCCCAAAACTGTACTTCAAAGCACAGAAACTTCTTACTAACTTGAAAGAAATGATCAAGCAATTTAATATGAAAATGACTCAAATTTACTTAAAAAAACAACAAACATAATTGGAGGCCTATTGAATGAAACAAAAGAAATAATTTAGTTTTTTAAATTTTTGTAAGCAGACTATTTTGGAAGAAAATCAGGCTTTTCTAAGAAAGCTTATGTTTGTCGAATGTGGTCAGGTGGTTGCAACATGGGCGTGGAAATTGCCCCCTCCTCCAAATTGTGAGTATCTAATGGACTGGAAGAGTACAGAAAAGTTTTTACTAACACCGGGCTGTTCTTTGGCTGTCTACAACTTCAGCGTGGCTATCATAATATGATTTTTAAACTATAGATCCACAAAAGAGTGTAGGAATTTATAGCACAAGTGGAATCATCCTGCCCCATCATGGTGTGGCTGGTGGAAGGGCACTTGCTGTGCAATGAAAATTGTGACCAGGAGACACCAGTGAACAGGAAGGGTGTTTATATCAATGTCCATGGGAACTCATGGCAAATGGGTCGCTAATGGGCACTTAACCAAGAGAACCATGATGGCACAAGGTCAATTTTGGAAGGAGCCAAAGAGGGAGGTTTGGGAAGAGTTGTATGTTGAGTTTGAGCTGTGAGCCTAGCAGCAGGAGAAATAGGAAACCTGTGTGGGAAAGATGGGCTCCCTATAAAAAGGGAGCAATGAGGAGCGGGTAGAGACCAAGATTAAAAGTAGGAGTGATGCATGTGAAGGTTTGGGAAAAGATTATTTTCTCCATACTAATGAAGGTAAATTTGCATTATTATTGACTTAGACGTACCCACTATACTAGAGTCAATACTGAGCGTGCATATTACATACTCATTTTTAAGCTAAGAGCCTCCAGCTCACAGCTTGATGGTGGACTGATTAAGTACATTTACTGATTTAATGCACCATAGTGGTTACTAATAATCCTCAGTTCTGGGAATTACCATTTGCATGGATCCTTGAATGAATGAAGCTGATACTAGAAATGAAAAGGATATCACCCTCAAAGGGAAACATTTGGATGGCCAAAATAGGTCTTGTTGAAATTGCTAATCCAGCTGCCTAAGCTTTTCTTGGAATTCTGGCCCATTCCTTCTCGCTGGCTGGCTCATGTCTTGTGATCTAACCAGCTCTCAGGGGCTCTTTGGTCAAGCACTTTGGCCCTGTTTCCTCCTTTTGCTTGGCTGGCAACTCTCACATAGACTTCAATGGCAAAAAGCTGTCAACAGTTCATAAAAGGATCAAACACCTTAAGACATTGTATACAAGACCCAGGGATGTTTTCAAATACACTTCCTTTCCTAGTTCCTCACAGATAACCTTTGGCATGCAGTGAAATAATTGGGAAGGCGGATAGCCAGTCGTGATCTGGGGAAATTTTTCCACCCACTAGTTGTCACCATGCAGGGTTTGGTTGGGGAGACATTTCATCAATGGAACCTTGTGATATTCCTGTTAGCAACCTTCCTCTTCCCGGGGAACAAAGGTCAAGGAAAGGTTTTTCAAAGGAGGCCAATTGTACAGGCCTGGACTTACTTTCGTGTCTGCCATCACAGTTCTTAACCATTCCTCCCCAAAGAGAAGCAAAGAAAAACACAGCTTTCCCTGAAGGCTGTCCCTTTGGTGCCAGCCTAGTTTCTAGCAAAAAGAGTTTCAAAATGAAGTAGTAAACGTTGCAAGGTTGTCGTTTTTTAAAAAATCTCCAACTCTGAGGCTAAATATTGGTAGACTGTTTAAAGAGGATGTCAAAGATAAAGAGCAAGAGTATTTTCTTGCCTCATCTCCATGGCTCGTGGGACTGTCTTGCTTTCCAGGGCAGAAGACAGTGAATGGATGAGTGGGTGAGCGCAAGGTGAGACTGACCCATTCATTATTCACAGCACCACAGTCTCTGGTCAGCCTCTGAGCAACTGTTCCTAAGGCCTCTTTTGCAATCCTCAAGCTTTTCTGCATTAGGGTTCTTCCTGTGAGCCACAAAACAAACAATGATTTGACTATTTTCTCAGTTCTCCCAAGGATGGCAGAAAGCTAGTGCCATTCTGGAAGGCACATAGAAGGAAGTTAATCAATTTATATCATGAATAAGTCACAGCAATTGGGGTTAACTATCTCCAAACTGACTGAGGAAGGCCATTAGAGAAACAGTGCACCTAAAGGCCCAGGCCTGCAGCCAAAAGCTGATAGATAGATAGATAGATACATACATACATACATACATACATACATACATACATGCATATTGCCTCTCCAAGAAGCAAAGGTAATTCAGTGGTTTAAAAATACATGCATGGACTTGAAATTTAACTTTCACATAGTCACAAGGTTTAGGAAAAATTCTTTCAGATGAATTTAAGAAAATCTCCAGAAGTCTTTAGAAGATTTAGATGGGAGAATCACAACAAAAGGAAGGAAAATCACTCCACTTTGGATTCAAATGACCAAATGAGCACATTCCCCACAATATTAACTCTGTAGCAAATCACTAATTTCTCCTTCTTTCCAACAACGAACAAATATTTTGTTGGGCGCTCCCTGGGTGTTGGGCATTAGGGGCCTGTTGAATGTTTCAGTTATGAATTAGACACTGTGTGTTGTCCAGGCGCCAGAGTCAGAGCAGGGCGGAGAACAGGTATATAAGATGGCCCTGGGAGCAAGGGACAGAGGTGGGTGCAACAGATATCAAAGAAACCAAACCTTTAGGAGTTGGTAATCAGCTGTACTCGTAGATGGAAGGAAGGGGCTAATTTGGGTGGCAGGCTTTTCCAGACCTTAAACGGGGGTTACATGAGGTAGGGTTGAGTTGCTGTGATTACAGTTGCCGTTGCGAGGTGAATGGGGGAGGACGGTGATGCAGAGCTAAGCGTTGGAAGAATCTGAGGTTCCAGTAAGGCATCCGGGTGAAGGTACACAGTGAACAGCGGCACACGGGTCTTCTAGCTTTCAGGAGAGAGAACTCACCTGGGGACGCAGATTGGAGAGTCAGTAAAGGTTTTAAAATATGTTCTGCTCACTCATGGAAGATGTGTTTACTGAGGAAAGGAAAGAAAGGTCTTTGTGTTCGATAACTTGAAGAGCAAAAGCTATATTTTTGGTAGTAGCCTCTGTCCTGCCTATTCAAAAGGTGATGTAAATGCAGTTATCAGCCAAACTCTGGGCCTAGACTTTGACCCAAGGAAACCCTGGCAGGCTGCTGCTTTCGGCACAGCTCCTCTTCCCCCCCAGATGCTCTAATTCTCTAGTTTTCCCCCAGCACTTGACTTCCCTGGGAGAGATCAAAAAGCCATCTGTGCTTCAATATGTGTATTTGAAAATCTGTTTGATTACACTTCCCATCATAGGAGGAGATTAAATAGGAATATTAACTAATAGATGTTAATATAATTAGTATCCAAATAGTCAAATTTTACCATATTTCTAAAAGCTTAAACTATCTATCTATCAATTCTTATGACAAAAGAGATAACTATGATGATATGAAATTCTAAACACTGACCTTTCTACAAACCATTATACAAAACATTATGTTGAACAAATATTGAAATATTGCATCTATTAAAAAAATCAAGTAATGTAATTTGGAAGCAAAACAGCACAAAGTAAAAATGAAAAATTATAATATAGTTACTTTTACCTAGTAAATGAAGAAATTATTAGTGATAATATTCAAAATTATATGTGATAATGTATCGATACAGAACCTAATCAATGAGTCCTATGGAATAAAATAGCAATTATTGCAAAATGAAATGAAATAATTTGCTCCGATACCCTCACAAATGCAGCTCCGAAACCCTGGGCTCCCTGCTGCTGAGCTGGATGCCCCTGGAGCGCCGCCCGCAGCGGAGAGGACAAGAAGAGTTTCTGGAGAGGTCCGACCGCTCAGTGGGTAAGGTGGGCCAAGAAGTCAGACCGACTGGATGAAGATCTTGGGTAAATTACTTAACGTGTATTTTTTCATCTGCAAAACGCAGATAACGTGCAAACTTTTGGTTAGGGCCAGTATAAAGAGCAAATGAGCCAGCAGAGAGTCTGGTAAGCAGTGAATGTTCAATACATATCACGAGGCTGTGCTGATGATGGTGGCGCAGTGGGGTTTGGAGCCGAGATGCGAAGCAAAACCCCAGCTTCTTGAAGCAGGACGTTAAGCGACATTGTAAGACACACGGTTTCGACAGTATGATACAGAGGGGGAGTCAGAGGGGCTGCTTTTGGCTGCAGTCTGCGCGCTGCCCAATTCCAGGGGCTCCGTTCAGAGATGCTGACCGCCCAGGGCCTGCTGGATTTATGCTGGCGCTAGCCAGAAGCCAGCCCTTTTCTTCACTTCTTGATTTTTTTTTAAATGTTGCTTTTTTCCTCATTTAATGTCAGAACTCCTGACTCGTACAGAATTCTTTATTTCTGTTACTTTACCTAAATCGGGATTCCAAATGAATGCCTCCAGAGCCAGGCCGTTAAAGACACATGCGGACTCAGCTTACTATGGTCAAAACAGAGAGAAGACCCCTCGTCTCAAGGTGTTCATGTTCATATGGTTTTGAAACACTGCACAGCACAAATAAAACTCATTTGGAGGCTAAGCAAGCTAACCAACTGTGAGGCCTTGCTTGAGTCAATTCATCTGTTTTCTTAAAGTGGACAAATGAAAGATGGGATCGTTCTCTTGCTGCGACTCAGGAATGATGCTCATGGAGCCTGAGCCTCCTCAGCCTACCCCAGACACCGTGATCTCCTGAGTCAGACTGTGGATACCGGTCTGGGAAAGAGCAGCCTGTTCCCTGGGAGCAGCCCAGCTCCCCTCCTCCCACTGCCCTGCTTCATGATCTCTTTTTTATTTGACTATAACTTTTTAAATCACTTAACATCCGTTTGCTGTCAAATGCAGCATTTGAAAAATACAGAATAGCAGAAAGGAGAAATAAATCACCTACAGCCCCATCTCTGAGTACACACACACATGCAGAGACATTCAATTCTCCTCTGGTCGGTGCTCACACTAGTTATATGGAATAGAGCTCATTCTGTACCTGCTCTTTTGTAATGTAACTTATGTGATTAATATTTTTCTTCAGCATGTTTTAAAAATGTAAGTAAATGTTCATTTTAGAATAGCTTATGTAAAAGTCACAAAAGCTACAAAGAATTTCCCGATAGCTGACACCCGTTTTCTCTGTTGCTTGCATCTTGTATATTGTTATGTATGTTTTTCACAACTAACAACCAATATTGATACATTACTATTAACTAAACTCCATGCTTTATTCATATTTCACTAATTTTTCCCTGATGTCCCAGAAAATCCAAAGAGTACTGGTTAGGTGTTTTGCAGAGTGCCGCAAAATTTTTATTTGTCTTTTTTTTTTTTTAATCCGAATTAGGCTAGGACTATCATTTTTTTAGGGAGGCAGACCACAGAGGTGAAGTTCCATTTCACACACCACATCAGGAGCACATGGTATCAGTATGACTTATCGCTGATGATGGTAAATCTGATCACCTGCTTGAAGTAGTATTTGCCAGGTTGCTTCACTGCGAGGTTGCTTTTTCATACACTACTTTTTTTTGAAAGCAAGTTGCAAAGCACCGCTCACTCAGGGTGTGTGGAGTTCAGCTCCACTGCCTTGAGGGAGGAGAACACACATAAATTATTGGGATTTTTTTCTGTGTGAGAGATTTGTCTCTTCTTCATTTGTTCGCTTGTTCTGTCATTTATTTATATCAAGATGAGTTCGTGACTACTTATTTTAAATTTTGAGCTTTAATACAATACTACATTATTTATTTTGTTGCTCAAATTGTTGCAGTTGCTTTGGTTATTGGGAGCTTTTTTAGGTTCCCGCAGGAAGGCCCACACAGGAGCTTAGCTTAGCTCCTGTGTTGTTCTGACATACCTCCATCCTTTGGTTTTCTGAGTACTTCCTTACTTCCTGGCACTTAGAGGTGTTTCAGGCCTAGCTTACAGATTTCCTGTCCCAGCACTAGAATCAGCCATTTCTGCAGGGATCCCTGGGTCCTTTTATTCTAGAACAGTATTAGAAACCAAGATCTGAGTGAAACATATGCTTACAGCTACTATGGTGCCACTGCTTCTAGTTCCCTCAGTAGGTAGAACTAGGAAATACATGAATGCATACTAATCAATGGGTACACACGTATCTGTAATTGTTCCTGCACCTATTCATCAGTCCCTATATTGAGCTAAACATGAGTTCACATTAA
Source organism: Glossophaga mutica (assembly GCA_039655065.1). Taxonomy (NCBI): domain Eukaryota; kingdom Metazoa; phylum Chordata; class Mammalia; order Chiroptera; family Phyllostomidae; genus Glossophaga; species Glossophaga mutica. The sequence continues at coordinate 145,759,727 of CM077303.1, read as the reverse complement.
TGTCTCTAACCCTAATCCATTACTACATGGTTCATTCTATTTCCCCCCCTTGCTTATCTGTTACCTCTCCCTCCAACCAGAAGTCTGTCTTCTGTTATCCACTTATTTATCTGTTCAATGCCAGTAAACTGTGTACATCACTTTTAGAATCATTAAACCAAACACCGTGATAAATAATTTTACCAACTAGAATGTAGTGCTTATGTTAAATTCCTTTGAACTTGCTGTTTCCAGTTAGAACACCATTTCCCAAAGTTTCTTAGGTCAACACCTTTTTCTCCCCACCCCAAACCCCTTTAGTGAAGTTAGTCATATATTTGTAATACAGGTATATTCTTTTGTCATATTCTATCCTGAAATTTCCTGACCTCTAAATGGTTCAGATTTGCACATATTAAGGTTCACCAAGTACTATAAAGCTCTCTGGGTTTGGAAAATGCATAGACGTATGTATATACCACTATAGTACCATAGAAATTCATTTCATTACCTTTAAAAATTCCCAGTTCTTTCCCTAGTCGAACACTTCCTCCTCCTTTTATTGTTTTTCCCCTTTTTATTGAATTTATTGGGGTGACGCTGGTTAACAAAATTACACAGGTTTCAGGTGCACAATTCCACAGCACATCATCTGTACACTGTGCTTGTGTTCACCACCCAAGTCGAGTCTCCTTCCATCACCATTTGCTCCCCACCCCACCCTCCTCCACCTCCCCTTACCCCTCTCCCACCCTAACCCCCTGGCAATCCCCACACTGTTGTATTTTTTTCTCTTTTTTCTTTTATGCTCAATTCCTCCACCCCTATCCAGTCCCCTAGCCTGTCCTTACCCTCCACAGCTGTCAGACTGCTCTCTGTCTGTAGATCTGACTCCTTGTATTTTTAACAACCACTGTTCTATACTTGATCCCTATAATTTTGGTCTTTTCCAGAATATCATGTGAATTGAATTATATGTTATGTAGCCTTTATGGCCTGCCTTTATTCACTCGTAAATGCATTTATGATTCATTCATGTTAGTGTGTGAAATAATAGCTCATTCCTTTTTATTGCTGAATGGTATCCCATTATATGGACATAATGCAGTTCATTGATCCATTCACCTACTGAAGGACATCTTGGTTACTTCCAGTTTTTAACAATTATGAATAAAGTTTCAAATCAGTTAGATAAATGACTAGGAGGGTGATTGCTGCCGTACAGTAAGTCTATGTTTAATTTTATTAAAAAACTGTAAACTGTCTTCCTAATTGGTGTACCATTTAGCACTCTCATCAATAGTAAATGAAAGTTCTCATCACTCTGTTTTCCTTACCAGCATTTGGTATTGCCACTATCTTTTTTTTTAATTTTAGCCATTCTGATAAATGTATAGTGGTACCCCTTGTTTGAATTTGCATTTCCCTAATGACAAATGATATTGAACATCTTTTCATCAGCTTACGTGCCATTTGTGTATCTTCTTCAGTGAGATGTCTGTTCAGATCTTTTGCCTATTTTTAAATTAGATTATTTGCTTTCTTATTATTGAGTATTAAGAGTTCTTTATATATTATAGCAACAAGTCCTTGACAAAAGGTATCTTGCAAGTATTTTCTCCCCATGTGTGGCTTGTCTTTTCATTCTGTTAACAGTATTTTTTAATTAATTATTTATTTATTTAAATCAGTATTTTTTTAATTGTTGATCTTGTACAGTTTTCTGTCTTTTACTCCCCCAACAGTATTTTTATAGAGTAAAAGTTTTACATTTTGATTAAGCCCAGTTTACCATCTTTTTTCTTTATGAATTACGTTTTTCATGTTGTGATTGAAAACACTTTGCCCAGCTCAAATCACAAATATTTTCTCATATTTTTTCTAGAAGTTTTATATTTTTACATTTAGGTCTGTGATACATTTTGGGTTAATTTTTACATAATGTGTAAAGTATAGGTTTATTTTGTTGCACTTGAGTGCCTGATTGTTTCATCACCATTTGTTGAAAAGACTATTCTTTCTCCATGGAATTGCTTTTTCACCTTGTAAAATAAACCAACTGTATTTATGTGGATCAAATGTTTCTGGCTTCTCTTTTCTGTTCAGTTGGTCTACATGTCTATTCTTTTCCTAATTCCATATTGTCTTAATTACCATGGATTTATAGTAAATCTGGAAATTGGGCAATGGGAGGCCTCTAACTTTGTTCATCTTTTTTAAAATTATTTTTGGCTAATCTAATTCCTTTGCTTTTTCGTGTGTGTGTGTGTGTGTGTGTGTGATTTTTGATAACTAAAAAATAACACTTTTCTGGGATTTTGCATCTATAAATTAAATTGGGGAGAATTGGCATCTTCAAAATATGTTTTTCAATCCTTAAGTATGGCATATCACTCCATTTATATAGGTCTTCATTGACTTCTTTCATAATTGTTTTGTTTTCAACATACAGGTCCTATACATATTTTGATAGATTTATAACTATTTTTTGCTGCTATTGTAAATGATATATATATATTAATTTTGAAGTTCAATTCTTTCTTGCTAGTATACAAAAAGACAGTTTTTAATATTGATTTTGTATTCTACAATGTTTTTTGAATTAAACAACAACAAAAACTCACTAACTCTAGGAACTATTTTGTGCATTCTTTGGGGTTTTCTACGTAGACATCTATCTGCACAGAGACAATGTTACTTTTTCCTTTCCCGTCCGTATGCGTTGTATTTCTCTTTCTTGCTTTATTGCGCTACCTGGAAAGCCCAGTGTGATGCTGAAGGGGAGTGGTGACAGAGGACAGAGTTGCCTCCTTTCTGGTGTTAGAGGCCTTCCCGCGTGCTCCTGTTCCTCCCTCAGCTGTGGAAAATGTTTGTACCTCCATCGAACCATGATAAGAAAGGCTGTTAGAATCCTGACATTTTCAAGGTGTAAGGGACCTTAAAGATCTTCAATACTCTTTATTTTGAGAATGAGAAAACTGAAATCTAGTGCCCAGTTTCACTCATTTATTTGTTGCAGAGCAAGATCCAGAACTCAGGTTTGTTTACTTTTAGTCCAATGCAGCTTCTACAAGTCTATGGATGCTATTTGATACGACAGAACAGACAGACCTCTTTAAGGTTCACTCTGCTGATTCCTATTTACAGTATATCTGACTATACGGTACAAACAGTATACTCTATGGGGACCTCCATGTAAAAGTGTTCAAGCCTCTCTTCCTCCTGATATGGACTCCCAGAAGACCTTCCCTGGAAATCAGTTTCAGTGTGGTCCTAAGACTAGTCCTACCTTCCACATAACTGCATTCCCTGAGATCTCTCTACCATAACCTCTATCCCCTTCAGGTCCTCTGAGCAGGTACTCTGAGTTCAAGGAAAAGAGAAGGATGGGAAAGGCAAAGTGAAGTAGGTAAACAGTAAAGTACATATCACACCAGGGGAGAAGGTATATAACCATCCCAAACATTCAGGAAGTTAGAAACATGTTCTGAGCAAGGATAACAACACAGATGCTAATTTGAGAATTCTTACAAAGCCTACTGAAAGGATTGAACTTATTTGGGTGTTTATGGTCTGGCAAGGTATGTTATGAAATGATCCTTATTACTTTATAGTCACACATCGTATTCAATCCTTTATAATGGCAAATAAAAGGGAAATAATAACACCTATGTTTGCATATTACTTTGCAGCTTACTAAGCACTATTATAATCATGATCTCATTTGATCCTTACAGTAATGTTGTGAAGTAGCCATGGAGGGCTATTACTAATCCCATTTTACAGATGAGGAAACTGAGGTTTAGAGAGATTATATAAGTGCTCCAGATCACAGAGCTGAGAGATAGGGTCCAAGACAGGAATCCAGAGTTGGGGACAGAGTGGTGCTCTGTGAGGGACTATTGAGGCACTAAGCATGGCCAAAGATAGGAAAATTTTCTGTTTCATAGATTTAAGATTCAAATCAAGTCACAAATTTGGGTACTGGAAGAGACCTTGAAGGTATATTGAAGTGGCACAACATATGGAGGAACCAAGGTGTAAACATCCTCTGCAAATAAGGAACAGGTTGTGCAGCTTTAATATAGTACAATTTTTATAACAACATTGCTATAAAAAGAAAGGCCTGAGTGAATGAAATGGAAGTCCAAGAAAGTCTTAGAAAGATCACAGACAGTAAATAACGTGAACTCCATTTTTGCCTACTCAGGAAAGAAAAAAGAAACAACATTCAGAAAGAAAAAGGAAAATGAGGAAAAAATAGCAATGGAAACACATTCCTGTGACTCTGTCTACCCAAAATAACCACAATGTCTAATCTCCCCCAAGGCATACACACTTCTAGGCTAACCTATTGATGAAAATTTACACAATTTTACAAGTTTTCTAAGCATGACACCAAGGCAAAAATTATAAAGGAAAATATTTATAGATAGGACTATATAAAACTTAAACATTTCTCTCTCTTAAGTAAATATAAAATGAACTACCATAAACAAAGTTATAAAAGGACAAATTGGAATAATATTTGGAAAATACATGCCTGACAAAGGGTTAATATCTTGTTTTTAAAAGTCCCTAACAAATTTGTGGTAATAAAATGAACTTCCCATTTGAAAATTATGGGCTTTAGAGTATGAACAGGAACTTCAAATCAGAAAAATATATATGAGGTCATGAAAAATACACACGCTCATTGAAGAAGACACAAGATACAAGAAACATTGTACACAGGACAGTGACAACTCAGTTTCCTTCAAAGTAGACAGCTTGGGACCTCACACAGTTCTCCTAATCACCATCAGCTGCCTCATTATATTTTCATGAATCTCATCGACACTCTGAAATCTCTTCTCTTTCAAAGGTGATTTTAGTTTTGGGAAAGCCAGGAGTCACAGGGTGCCAAATCTGCGCTGCAGGGGGGCTGAGTAACCTGGATGGTTTGATGTTTCACAAAAAAATGTCTGTACCAGATGTGATGCATGAGCAGGATGTTGTCACGATGAAGCTGCCAATCATCAATTGCCCATAGCTGCAGCCTTCTGAATCATCAGAATAGTTTCCACAGAGGAATGTTCAAGCTTAATGCGAAATCTGATGCAGATTTGTTGCTCTACTCACTCAGTCATTTTGAACGCGATGGCCGCATAGCACACATGCTCACTCAACATCTTCTACCACCACCACTGACTAGTACAGTGAAGTCGTCATTGTTCACATGGGTGCCTTCCAGTCCACTCTCTTTGGCTGCCAAGTTACATCGATGTCTTGCATTCCCATTATATTACTGATGGCTGAATATTTTTTGGATAGACCTCATATACAGCCAATAAGCTATGTGTTCTACCCTTATTTGTCAACATATCAATCCACACTAAAATAAATTTATTTTATTGTTGTGGGAAAATGTTATAATAAGTATATAAAAGAGGTTACAAAACCTTATCATTCAGTATTGGGTTTTTTGGAAGAGCAGAGGTACTAAGATGTAAATAGTGGTTACCTGTAGACAGCAGGATTATGGATACTTTAATTGTGAAGTATTTTTTCTTATTTAATTTTTAAAATAATGAGCATGAGTTACTTTTGTAATAAAGAAACCAAATTGGCCATCATACCTGTAAGCAAGGATATAACTAACCATTACACAATGGTTTCTATTTAAAAATCATTTTTGACTTATAGCATTTTCAACCCCGATTTCAAGAACATAATCTGCCCTGAAATGGGAAAACTTTGCATACAACTCAAGTCATATAAATGAGTCGAGTTGGCACAAATGACTTGAGTTGGCTTGTTCCCCTCTTGGTGTTCTTGCCCTTCAGGGTAATTCACACAAGTACTCCTGGCTTCCTAGATGTAATTATTCTACTAGGAAAAGAGGTACTGAGATTATTATATAAACAAACATCATAATCATAAATGGTATCTTCTGCAATTTGGGATGTTGCCTAGTTTTCTTTCATAGCAAAATTAGATTTACATATATTTTGTGTATGCTACCTTAGAAACTTAGTACATTTGAAGAAATCCTCCGTGGTAGTCAGATGTTGCATCTTTGATGCAGCAGATTATTCCCCCAATTCAGAGTCTTCTCTCTGGCAATCTTGCCTGAGGCATCCCGCCACACTTAGCTCCATTAACAGGCACAACCTGCTACACACACTAGTGTTTAACCAAATACAGACACACAGAAAGAAAACACATTCTCACAATCAGCAAGGGACAAAACTAGGATCCAAATAAAAGGCAGTTTGAGAAAACGTAATTTTCTGCCTCTAAATATTCCAAAAGTCAGATCACCTTCGTTGTTGAAGAGGGATGATCTGATGCATTTTTAGGAGACTTTGAGATCCTGAGGGTATTCTTGTTCTCCATGGCCCCTCACGAAATGCAATTTGGCAGGGCACCTCACTTTAGTGAAGGTCAAGGTAGCATATAGACTTTACATATACAACCTGTTATGTCTCTCATACCACAGGGATAAAGACAGAAATTCTCCTTAAGAAGGAGGCATCATTAGCATCTGTGTTGTGCATCATGAGCATATGGCTGAAGTGGGACTGGCTGGTTCTGCTCGGGCTTAATCACAAACATGATAGGCCACTTTGCATATTGGGCTACTGGTCACTACCCCTTCGCCCAAATCCCCTGACTGCCATTTCCCAGAAATAGAAAGAATCCTTTCCTAGATAATAATGGTTTCTTTTGTTCTCCACCTCCGGATATTCTACTGCGTGTGTGTGTGCCCGTGTGGGCATGGAGGGGAGCAGGCGGTTACGAGGGTCCTTTTTGGAAGCCATGTTGCAATGCCGTCTTGACTGGCAGAACCTGGCCGGTAGCAGTGGAAGATATTTCATAATAACGATGATGCTACTCACACTTTTCATCTTCAAAGCACTTTCTAAACAGTAATTAATTCCCATAATGCCCATGAGGTAAGTAAGTAAACACAATTATCCCCATTTTATAGATAGAGAAACGGAGGTGAAGTAGCCAAGCAAAATGGCCCAAGGCCAAAAGGAGACAGTGTCAGAGCAGAGATCAAAGGGCAGAAGCTCCCTGCATCTGCTGGTCCATCCAGCTCGCACCACCCCAGGCCGTCTGCGCTGGGGGAAAGTCACAGTGGAGCTGCAGGTAGCCGGAGGCTGAAGGAGGGCAGGATCTCCCAGCAGGCCTGGCTCTGGCCTCACTGCCCTGGCAAATGAATGCAGCTATTCATCCTGTGGGCAGTTTGTGGGCATTCACTTCAAGATCCTTGCAAAATAACAACAAAAACCCTATTGAGGCTCCTTTCTCCTTGGACCACGTATTTCCTGAGTTTTTCCTTGAAATCAGGAGCTGCATGGTACATACGCGCCCTCAGGAAGCAGGATTATTCAGCCCACCCTACAATTCTTGGGAGGCTACATTCAGAGATGTGACCACAGACCGGGCCACACTGCAAGAACCTTCTCCTCTGGGGTTTTCTGGCCCAGCTCCCTCACAAGACATTTAAGAGCCATCTGGCTGGCTTCACACTGGAACACTCATCTGGCTGCTGCCTCCGCATCCCTGTGTTCAAGACGCACACATCTCAAGTAGCTGGCAATTACCCTGAAACCTTATATGACTACCACAGAGGCGGGCCAGGAGAAAATATGGATTGAAATGAAATGAAAATGGTTTATGAAGGAGGGACCCCATCTCAGGGAAGGGAAAGTCACAGACCAAACTCCCACACCACCCCATGGTGAATTCTACCCAGGGCCCCAAGGACATATCAGACACTGCTCTACGATGCTTTTCACCTGCCAGAAATGCTGCTGCCTATTCCCCGCCCTGAATCTCTCCTCTCACCACCTCAGATTTCCTTCAACAGCCTTAAGGTTGCCATGACCACCCACTTCCCATGTGTGTCGAATGTAGGAGCTGCTGCTTTCAGCATTATCTAGATCACGATGGTGTCATGACTTGGCTGCTAATGAAAGCTCCGAGCCTTTGAAGTGCTGAGCCTACCATTCAGCCGCATGCTCCCCTCTGGCTCCACGTCTTGCCTCCATTTGGCAGCATGTACCCTACAGAGCTGTCTCCTGGAATCTGCAGGGAAACCAGACCCAGGGAAGCTTGGAAGGTCTGTTGGAGAAGTGTTGGCCCAGAGAACATAGGGATGGCACCCAAGAAAACAGTGACACAGATGTCCTGTTAGCGTCAGGCACACACAGCAGAGGCCTTTGTCTGGGACCTCCCACAGCATCTCACTGGTTGGCCACAGAGGACAGCGTGTTTGTCACCTCTAACCTGCCGTTGGAACAGGTGGACTTAGTAGAGTACAGGATCGTACAGTTTATATAGGGCCTTCCAGCAAGGAAGCAGACCTATGGAGGGAGAAGTCCCCAACATTGAATAAGGCCCATCTCAATAATATGTAGATGACATCAATCAGACAAGACACTTCATGATCAGGAGTAGCCTCTCTGGTCCACATAATTGCAAAAATTAAACAATCCTAAAAATAACCAATACAGCCTGAACAATGGTTACAGTAATGCCTTGTCCTTTGGTTCCTGGGCACCCCCACCTGACCAAACAGTAAATTAAGCCCACAGGAAGAATCCTTCTCTGTCCGCTCTGAATGGACTCCACATCCCCCTCCCACACTGAGCTCCCCACCAGCCCCGTGGCTGAGTGTGTTCCAGACTCAGGTGTTACACACGTGTTTGTTCCCTCCACAGCGACACACTCCAGGTGAACGCAGGAGAGGAGGGCAGAGCAGAGAGGCATAACTTTCCACCACATAAAAGAGGCAAAATCCGGCTCGCTGCCAGAGCGCCGGCTGCAGTGACAAAGCATGTCACACCTTGGATTTTGAAGTTCATAAATAGATCCACAATGTTGATACTTCAGGGGGAGGGTGGGTGGGAGTTGGATTTCTGTTTCTCCGACTCTGTAATTAATTTATCCAGCAACAAGGCTATAATGATGCCAGGAAGAGAAAAAGAACCCTGGGGGGCGGGGGGGCTGTCTGTGGCTTTTCCTCAGAATGACTGGGTATTATGGAGTTGGGGCTGCAGCCTAGATGTATGTGAACTCGAAACTGTGTGTGTGCATGTGTATGGTCTGCTTATGGTGCATATGATACATGGTAAAGGGGAATGTGTACATGCACGTTTTGCGTGGTGTGTGTGTGTGATGTGTGTGCAGTGTTGTGTCTATGTGGTTTGGTTGATATGTGTATCTATCTGTGGCATGTGTGTGGTGCATATGTATGTGGTATATATTTATGTGCAATACAACAGTGTGAGGTGTGGTGTGTGTGCTATAGTGTGTGTGGTGCACACATATGTGTGAAGCATATATGGGTGTGGCACGTGAGCATGTGTGATATAAGGGTATGAGGTGTGTTATAAATGCACTGTAGTGTGTTGCATGCATGTTACCACATGTAATGTGTATGGGTATGTTGTGTGTATGAGTGTGTGGTGTGTGTTACACGTGGGTATGTGTGCATGTGGGGTGTACAATGTGTGTGGCAAGTGTGGTGTGTGTGTTGCATGTGGATGCATGAGTGTGTGTGGCGTGTGTGGAGTGCAGCTGTGTGTGTGTGACATGTATACAGGTTCAGCCGGCCAGCACTTGTGGAAACAGGCCCAGCCCTTCACTTTTTGATGTTAGCGCGGAAATATCCTAGAGCAGCTGGCTCGGTGTTCCGACACTCTTGCTGGGAGAGCTAAATCCCAGGGGAGGAAAAAAAATGCTGCTCAAGCACCACACCCGGGAGAAGGGTTTAAAGTTGAGGATATTTATCGGAGACTCTACCAAACTTCTGCCCACCCTCAGGCTCCACAGTCCGTCCTCAGGCTGCACTGTGGCGCCGGATCTTGTTGCTGGAGTTCAGAGAGTGCGGGAAGGGGAGGGATCCTGTCATCTGCAGAGGAGTGCGGTGGGACTCCAGCGTCAGGTTCAAGCCTTGGCCCTGACGCTTTCCAATGATGAGAGCAAGTTAGTTCAGCTTCAGTTCTGACGTCGATAAAACATACATAACCCCGTTTTCCTCCTGATTGGAGAGTTCCATAACATAACGCTGACCTGAAATTACCATTCCCCTCTTGTCTTCAATGGTGGTGTGAGCTTGCTCAGGAAATGGGATTCTTTGGCTTTCTTTTGGCTTCGGATGTTTGGTCCTCACCTCATACCGTAAAAAACGCTCATCTACAAAGCTGAGAACTGCTTGGCAAATAATATGGCTGGTGACTTGCTCTTGTCCCCATTTTCCTTTCCAGGACCTGTGGGCAGTGCTAGCGGGCCTAAGGACAGTAACTCAGCTTCCCTGCTCTGAGAGTGGGAAGGGAGGGGACGGGAGTTCACTGAGACTCTGATTGAAACCCAGCGGCAGGGCCATTCCTTTGCTGTGGAGTGATGTTGAAGTGCTTTAATGGTTAGGGGCATGGGCTTTCACATTGCTGCATATGAACCCCTGTGTAACTTTGGAAACATTACTCAACATCTCTGAGCCTCCATGTTTTTCAGTCTCCAAGCTAGAGCTCATAATAGTACTTCATTCATAGCATTCTTTGAAAATTAAATGAGATAATAAAAAATAAACTCTAGCACAGTACCTACCTCATAAGCAGTAGTAAAAAATATTGTTTTACAATATGATTACCCTACTCCCTTGTGTAGATTCAACCCATACAGAAGGAGGCTCAGAGAGGTAAAGCCATTTGCCCCAAATCACACAGTTAGTAAGTGGTGAGCCTGGCTGTCTTGCCAACACTCTGCTTGGCCATGCTCTTCGCCTTCTATTTCTACCACCTCATGCAGCTTGCCCTTGCATCCTTCAGAGACCTCTCCCTGGGCGGCTGCTGAGTGCCAGACACACTGTCATCCAATTTAGCTTTCATCCAGAAAATAGTCTAGGAGGAAGCCTAGGAAGTACAACAAAAGCGTGATGGACTGGCAAAGTAAGATTATTCCCCTCAGGAGGAGCTAAAAAATGCCCTGGCCTGTATTTGTAAACTGGTAGAGTCCTACACAATCTTCCTGACATGGGGAATTAGTTGCTGAGTAAAAACAAGCCGGATAGCAAGATTCCATGGCTACCCTCACTCACAGCGGAGCCTACCATGCTCTCTCAGGCCTCCATGCCTTGGCACAGGCTGTTCCCTCTGAAAAGACACCCTTCCTCTTCCCTCCCAACACCTGGAGGTTCCACCCTACTCTTGGCTTTCACTTTACTTTGAATATACTTCTTTTGTAGCATTTAGCACATTAACCTAACAATTGTTTATATGTCCGATCCCTGCCCCTGGATTGTGCACACCCAAGGACAGGTGACCTGTTCCACTCACCATTGTTTCCCCAACACCTGGCAGGATTACCTGGCGAGAAAGCATTGCCAAAGCATGATACAGACCCATCACCTGATGCAGCATGTGCAGTGTTGGTCCTGGCACAGAGTGGATGAAGTGGAGGGTCAGGGATGGGGGCTGCGCATCGCCAGGATCTCCACAGAAAATAGCAATCACTTTGAGTGTTCACAGCAAAGGAAGTTTCATGCAGAGAAACAGTCCCACAGGTGTTGGAGGGCCTAAGAAGCCAAACAGAAGAGAGGAGATACCAGAAATTAGCAACAGACGTGACTACCACCACTCAGAGGCTGGAGGGACAAAGACAAGGGGTGGCAGTTCCTAGAGCCTGAGAGCAGAGGCAACCCGACTGACAGAGGGCCTGTCCTGGGGACCAGGGCCACCAAGGAGACGCAGCCACGGCACACTCAGAGAGCCTTCTTCCACCTTTCAGTCTCAGGCCAGCGCCCCGGTTGGCCTCTCCCAGCTACAGGGCACTGGGAAATGCCTCCTGCAGGGTCAGTCCCTCCTACAGAGAGCAGCACCTGGGCAGAAGGGGTGGATCTGAAGGTAAACAGACCCAGGATGGGCTGATGCACACAAGTCTAACACTGACACCTTTGGGTAATGGGGTTAGGTATAACTTTCGTTTTGCCTTATTATATTTTCTAATAATGCACTTTGTAAGAAGAGGGCTGCTGTGAAGGGGAGCCAAGGCCAGGCCGAGAAAAGGCTGAAGGGCACAAGTCAAAGTGACACACTCACGGGTTTCAGGGCAGGTCTGTGTGTCAGTTACCTGTTGCTGCATGACAAGTAACCACAGATTTAGTGCTGCAAAGCAATAACATTTCTTGTCTCCAGTCCTAGGGGTCAGGAGTCTGGGCCTCACTGAGTCCTTTGCAAGGGTCTCATGAGGCTTCAGGCAGGCATTCAGCCTAGCTACATTTTCATCTAGAGACTCCAGTGGGGGAAACCCGCCTCCAACTTTGTTCGATCTCTTGGCAGAACCCACTTCCTCACAGCTGTACCATGGAGGGCCCAGCTTTCGGCTCGTGGTCACTGGAGGTCATCTGTGGGCCCAACAGCTGCCTGCAGTTTGTAGCTATGTGGGCTTCTCCAGTATGGCCACTTAATTCACTAACCCCATAGGGGAGACTTGCATCACATGATTTAATCACACGCATGACATCCCATTACCTCTGCCATGTTCTGTTGTTAGGAGCAGGTCCCAAGTCAGGCCTGGGCTTGAGGGGAGGGAATCCCACCACGGTGTGAGCACTAGAGGCAGGTGTCGGGGGCACCTAGGGTCTATCGGCAATAGCACATCTTACGCTGTAGCTTTGTGTACATCAGCTCTGATTTTCTTCTTCGGCAGTTTGAAGTTTTACTCACTAAGGAATAAAAATTAGCATTAAAATCCATAGACATTGCAATTAGTGAAAGCTCAGATGTGCCATAAAAATTTGCTAAAGCAAATTCCATGTCAGATTAACTTTAACTTTTAATTTGGACTATCCAGATCCATCTTTAAAGTTTTAATATTTTTCAAGCCCTTTCACCAAGAAATTCCAGTTTGAGAAATTTATTCAAAGAAAACTGTCATGGCTGTGTGTGAAGATTTAGCTACAAAGATGTTAACCACAGCGGTGTGTATAATTGAGGGAAAAAAAACCCCTAAACTACAAACAATCTGTTTTTTTTTTTTTTTTCAGTAGATTATTGTCTGGACAAAGCTATGATGCATTCAGGCAATAGAATGTTATGGTCCTTTTGAATATGATCTAGAAGTCATTGAAATATATGGGAAACTGTTTACTATCTAATACTAAAGAGGGGGAAAGGTCTTAAAACGGAACCTACGCCACAACCCTCTTTGTCTCTCCTTCATTTCGTTTCAGCACATATGAACACGCGCAAATGGCTGGGGAGAGGCCCACAGAGCAGTAACAGTGGACATCTGTGGGCAATGAGATTAGCTGTAATTTGTATTTTGCCTGATATTTTCTAAATTTTCTCCATAAACATTTATTACTTTTATAATAAGAAAAATGTTAATTTTAAATATATAAGTTTTCATAGTCAAATATCAGGAACAAAGGAGATGTTAAAGGCAACATCAAGAATTCCTACTAACTTTGGGTCATGTTTCTCCTATTTGGTAGTTCCGTTCCCTCAAGCAAATCACTTGATCTCACTAACCATGGCTGACTCACGCACAGAAGAAAATCCCATTTCCTCTAGCTAATAGAAGTGTCTACCGTAACAAGTAAGATGATGAGTAAGAAATTGCTTACTAATTATGAAACATGAATAACAAATATTTTTCCTTCGACATTCAAATTAAATAAGATACAAAATAGACAGAGGCATGAGGAAGGATCTAGTGGTGAAAGCTGTCATTCTGTGAAGGAACTTCATTCAGTTATCGCCTCACTTGGTGTTGGGGCTCACTGGGTCTGTGTATACGTCTTGTTCACCACTAGCTAGCTCCCTCATCAGAGGACACTAGTTACCTCTCTGACTTGATTTTCCTACCAGAACCTTGTAAGGGAAGCATTGTATTAGGTTTAAAGGTTTCCCACCAGGCTTGTTTCTGTTAAGGAGCTGATGATTTCTAGGGTTTTATTTCCAGCTCTAATATTCTATGATTCTGGGAAAGTATGTTTTTCCATGGGTAGAGTATAGCCAAAGGAGGTGCACCAAGATGGAGAAAAATAGGAATCAGGGTTTTTCACTTTGAGGAGGTTGCAATCCAGGCTCGTTACATTCCCAGGTAAGAAAAGATTGAAGGATATTGGTGACGTATTAGTGATATAACAGCAAACTTCCCAAAGTCCCACTGCATTGGTATCATTGGAGGCACTCGTGTGAGTGGTGGCATTGGCGAATTCAAATAACGTGGACTCTGGCATCAGACTGGCCTGGGTTCAAATCTTGACTTGGTCTCACCACCTGTATAATCTTGGCTTGTTATTTCATCTGAGCTTTGGTTTCTAAACCTCATATGACTCTTACCTTATGTGGTTGGGGGAGAATTAGGAACTAGTACAGTGCTTAGCATTCAGATATTCAGTAACCAGTAAATGTAATTAGTATTTGGAGTTCATTGGAATAAAGTAATCAGAAAATATTCCTTTAAAAAAAGATTTTATTTATTTGTAGACAGAGGGGAAGGAAGGGAGAAAGAGAGGAAGAGAAACATTGATATGAGAGAGAAACATTGACCAGTTGCCTCTTGTACGTTCTCTGACCAGAGGCCAAACCCGCAACCCAGGCATGTGCCCTGACCAGGAATCGAACCAGTGACCTTTCACTTTGTGGGACAGCACTCAACCAACTGAGCCACACTAGTCAAGCCAGAAAATATTCTTGATTTAATCTAGTTCTTCATTTCTCTTGGGTCGAAGGGATGACATTATAATCTGTGTCCTTGTCATGGCTGAGGTATCCTTTGATGATGCCCAAGTTTTCCAGGGTCAGCTTTTTAGTCACTGATTGCACTCAAGTATTTGACCATCAAATTCCAAATTATAGATAAGAATCATGTTAAAATATCATGAGGCTTTAAGGAATTACAACAGATAAGATATATTTTCTAGAGTCCTGGCCAGGTTTCTCAGTTGGTTGGAGCATCATCCCATGCACCAAAAGGTCATGGGTTTGATCCCTGATCAGGGCACATACCTAAGTGCAGG
Source organism: Glossophaga mutica (assembly GCA_039655065.1). Lineage (NCBI taxonomy): Eukaryota > Metazoa > Chordata > Mammalia > Chiroptera > Phyllostomidae > Glossophaga > Glossophaga mutica. Next base: position 145,744,726 of record CM077303.1, on the reverse strand, counting down.
TTTGATCCCTGGTCAGGGTGCATATGGGAGGCAACTGATCAATGTTTCTCTCTCATATCGATCTCTCTCTCTCTTCCTCCTTCCCTCCTTCTCTCTCTAAAAATAAAAGCAATAAAAAAAGATATATTCTTGAGCTTCCTAACAATATTCTCATTTCAGCTCTCCCACAAATATCCAGGAGATGTGAAATTCCCAAACTGTTGCCATGGACACTGAACAATGACTCAAACTCTGCCCTCACTCCTTGTCCCAAAGCTCTAAGTCAAGTGCAAAAGCAGGACAGAAAGTTTACTTAGTGACCTAATGTATAAAGACAGAATGTGTGACTTCTATTGGTAAATGAAGTTGTAATTTTTACCATGTGACCTACACTTAGAAGGGAGAGACCTAGCATGGGGCAGAAGCAGTTCTCTTGAGAGGAGAACAGTTGGGTCCTCTGGTCACCCAGGACAGGGATGCCTGCACCAGTTTCCTTTCCCGTCCCTTCTCGGCACTATTTTCAAGGGGCAGGATTTGTTCATGGACAGCTGGGTACCCAGTTCCTTGGCACATCGATATGTGGGAATGTTAGTGGGCTAATTGCACATTCCAACTGCCATTAATGAACAAGAGGAAGGACCCTGACAGATGTTACATTACCTTTGACACTTTGTGTCAGAGATTGTGTTGAAATATCTGAGAAGCTCTTTGTAGGATAAAATTTTGTGTGGACCTTGTGAACTAAAGATTTGGAGAGTTTCTCTTGAGAAAGACTAAATTAAGAATTTTTTCTTCTATATAGGGCTAAAGTTAATATATTTCCTAAATGCCAGGGCTTGTTCTCCCAAGAAACTTTTTAAAATAAGTAGTGCAGAAATTTTTTTAAGTAATAATAAGTGAATGAGGTTTGATTTTAAAATTTTATTAACTTATTTCCTTTTATTATAAAACTAACACATGCACATGTTAAGAAATTTATTTTCATATGATTTGTAAGGGAATAAAATGGAGAGTCCTCTCTTCAGCTTCACCTGAAGCTCCAAGAGCAACTCACCCACCTTCTCAAAGGTAATCTCTGTTAAAGCTAGGTATGTTTGGCATTTTAATTATGATACGCCTGGTGCGGGCCTCTTTGGATTCATCTTGTCTGGAACTCTCTGTGCTTCCTGGACTCTGTTTATTTCCTTCAATGGGCAGGAATGCTTTCAGTTGCTATTTCTTCAAGTAGGTTCTCAATTCCTTGCTCTCCTTTTTCCTTCTGGTTCCCCTATGGTGCAAACGTTTTTATGCTTGATGTTGTCCCAGAAGTCCCTTATTTTACCCTCATTTTTGAAATCCTTTTTTCTTTTTGTGGTTCTTATTGGTGTTTTCTGCTACTTTGTTTTCCAAATCATTGACTCAGTTCTCTGTTTCACCTAGTCTGTTGTTGATTCTCTTAGTGTGTTCTTCATTTTGGTTATTGTATTCTTCATTTCTAACTGGTTCTTTTTTAATGTTTTCTATGTCTTTTTTTTTTTTTTTTGTGCTTAAACTCTCTTTATTGAAGTTCTTCTAAGTTCCTTGAGCATCCTTATAACTAGTGCTGTGAACTCTGTATCTGGCAGATCAATCGCCTCCATTTATTTAGATCTTTCCCTGGAGTGTTGTCCTGTTCTTTCACTTCAGTCATGTTTCTTTGTCTCTCATTTGGGCTGCTTCTCTGTGCTCGTTTCCATGTATTATGTAGATCTGCTCCACTTTCCAGTCTGGGCAGGGTGGCCTTTTGTAGTAGGTTTCCTATGGGGCCCAGTGGCACAGTCTTTCTGATCACCTGAGCCAGCTTCTCCAGGAGTGTTCTTTGTGTGGGTTGTGTGTGCTCTCCTGTTGTGAGTTTTCATTGTGGTTGAGTTTGACCCTCAGGCTGACTGGCTGCCAAGACTGGCCATGACCACAGTGTACATATGAGCTGCTGGCAGGAGATGACCCCATGGGGTGGGATTTGCCCCAGCTGGCTCTGGTGCCTGTCAAGACCACCCTTTCGTTGCACCATTTGTGGAGCTAATTGGGTGGTACTCTATTGTTGTCCGAAGCTGGTTATCTGGTATATTGGTCCTGGGGCCTCTTGAGAGAAGTTCCTGTGCAGACCAAAGTCAAATGCTGCCTGTGACCAATTAGAAGCTACCTGGTAGGAGCTACAGAGCAATCCACGGTTGGTAGATGCCTGTGCTGTTTGGATGTGTATGGGAGAGGGCATGCTGCAAAGAGTGCAGGGCCTAGGGCAGCTCAGCAAAATGCACAGGGCAACCCAAAGCCTGCTGCTGCTTGCAGGCTGACCATAGTGTTCAGTCCCTGAAAGAGCCTTGGCAGTGCAAGAGTTGGGTGGGTCAGGGTCTCAGGGAGTCATGGGGTAAGACAAGTGGAGTTCACCAGGCTAATGAAGATTCAGATTTGGCTGTTCAGGGGGAGGGCTCAACACAGGAAAGATGGGGCTCGCCTGTCAGCTATGTAAGAAGAGGGCCCAACACAGGGACAATGGCGGTTGTTCCTCCACTCCTCACCCTGACGCCCACAACTCAGTTTCTCCCTATGTGTCTCTGGAGCTTCCTGAGCCTCTGTCCCGCTGCCAGAGCCCAGGGTAAGTGCCTGCAAATGAGCAATTCTGTCACAGGCCCTTGAACACCTGGTTTTCCAGCTGCCTTCTGACTCACCCAGACAGATGGGTGGAATCCCTGCTGATTTTCACAGCTAGATGCTCTGTGGTGTCCTCTTCCTGGCACTGGTACTCCAAGCTGGGGAGCTTGTGTGGGGCTGGGACCCCTCGCTTCTCAGGGGAGACCTCTACAGCTGATTCTCAACCACCACACGTGGGTACGGAGCCAGCCTGTCTTGCATTCTCTCTCCTCCTACGAGTCTTCATGTGGCCGAACTTCTTCTTCTGTTCAGCTACTCCTCGGATGGGTCTCCAGGTTTATTGTTCTATAATTTAGTTATAATTTTGAGTTGGTCATGGGAGGAGATGCGCACAGCATTTACCAACTCCACCATCTTGACCAGAACTCCTTATAATACTTTTTAACATTTATGTTTGGGGCTTCATTTTATTTTATTTTATTTTTTAAATAGTTTTTTATTTTCATTGTTGTTCTTGTACAGTTTTCTATCTTTTACTCCCACCCCAGCCCACCACCCAGCCCTCCCCACCTCCCTCCCATTTCCACCCCCAATAGTTTTTGTCCATGTGTTCTTTATACTTGTTGCTCGAAACCCTTCCCCTTTTCCCCTGAAATTCTGCCCCCCTCCCCTCTGGTCACTGTCAGCCTGTTCTCAATAAATAATTAATTTTTGTAAGCAGTTTGAAACTTAGGTTGAGGCTCATTATTTTTCCCCCCATGGATGTCCAATTGTTCTCACTCCATTTGTTGAAAAGACTATTCTTCCTCCATTGGATTGATTTTGCACTGTTGTCAAAACTCAATTGGCTATATTTCTGGGTTCTCTATTCTGTTCATTTATTTGCGTGGCTATCTCTATGCCAGTACCACACAGACCTCATTGTAGGGTGGACCAATTAGTCCTATTAGATTACTCTTTTTCAAAATTATTTTAGGCATTCTACTTCCTTTGCCTCACCATGTGAATTTTTGAATAATGTCATCCACATGTACAAAAATTATTGCTGGGATTTTGATAGTCATTGCACTAAACCTATATATCAATTTGGAAAAAATTTATGCCTTGACCATACTGAATTTCCTAATCCCTGATACAGTGTGTCTTTCCATTTATTAAAATTTTATTTGATTTTTTTCACCAGCATTTTGTAGTCTTCATCATACAAGTCTTGCTCATGTTTTGGTAGATTTAACCTAAGTGTTTTATATTTTTTTGTATTTGTAAATGGTATTATATTATAGTGTTTGAGAATTTTTCCAACTTCATTGAGATATAATTCACATAGAGCATTGTGCGAATTTAAGGTGCACAATGTAAGGGTTTGATACCTATGGTTACCACAGTAAGACTGGTTAACGCATCCACCACCTCACATGATCACATATTTTCGTATGTGGTGAAAACAGTCTCTTAGCAAGTTTTAAGTACATAACACAGTATTATTGACTATATTCACGAAGCTACATATTAGGTCCCCAGAACTCATTCCATGTATCTTATAACTGGAAGTTTGCACACGTTGATCAACATCTTCCCATTTCTTCCACCCACCAGTTTCTAGCAACCACCATTCTACTCTCTGTTTCTATCAGTTCATCTTCTTTTAGACTCTACATATACATGAGCCCAAACAGTATTTTCCTTTTTTCTGGACTTATTTCACTTAGCATAATGCCCTTAAAATTTATCTATGTTGTTGCAAATGGAAGAATTCCCTTCTTTTTATGGCTGAATAATATTCCATAGTTTAGATGCCATGTTTTCTTTTTCCATTTGTCTATCAAGGATGCTTATGATGTTTCTATGCCTTATCTACTGTGAGTAATGCTACAGTGAACATAGGGGTGCAGATACGTCCTCGACATAGTGCTTTCATTTCCTTTGGATAGATATACGAGATCTATCTAGAAGGTATCCGGCCACGTACTGTGAAAAATAGAGACATTTATTGAAGAAGATACAAGATACAAGAGACATTCTACAAAGGACAATGATGCCTCAGTCCCCTTCAAAGTAAGCACCTTGGGACCTCACACAGTTCCCCCAATTGCTATCAGCTGCCCCGTCATATTTTCCTGAATCTTATCGATGGCCTGAAATCTTTCCCCTTCCAAAGGTGTTTTTAATTTTGGGAAAAGCCAGAAGTCTCGGAGTGCCAAATCTGGGCTGTAGGGGGTCTGAGTCACCTAGGTGATTTGATGTTTTGCAAAAAATCTTTACACAAGACATGATGCATGAATGGGTGCATTTTCGTGATGAATCTGCCAATAGCTGCAGCCTTCTGAATCATCCAAATAGTTTCCTCAGAGTAATGTTCAAGCTTTAAAGTAAAATTTGATGCAGATTCATTGCTCTACTTGCTCAGTTACTTTGAATGCAATGGCCACACAGTACACATGCTCACTCAACAGCATCTACCACCCCCACTGATGAGTAGAGTGAAGTCATCATTGTTCATGAATATGCATTCTGGTCCACTGTCCTTGGCTGCCAGGTGACATTGATGTCTTGTAAACTGTTCTCTTTATATTAACAATAGCTGGACTTTTCCCAGACAGATCTCAAATACCCAGAAGTGGGAGTGCTGGGTTACTTAGTGGTTTTATTTTTGATTTTTTGAGGAATCTCTATACTGTTTGTAATAGTGGCTGTACCAATTTACATTTTCACCAACTGTGCATATGTGTTCCGTTTTCTCCACATCCTTACCAACATTTATCTGTTTTTGATAATGCCCATTTTAACAGGTTTGTGGTGGTATCTTATTCTGGATTTAATTGAATTGTCCTGATGATTAGTAATGTTGAACATCTTTTTGTGTACCAGTAAGCCATTTGTATGTATGTCTTCTTTGGAAAAATGTCTATTCAGGTACTTTGCCCAATTTTTATCAGATTATTTGTTTTAGTTTTAGTTTTTTCTACTGAGTTGTATGAGTTCCTTATTTTTTGGATACTAACCTTTTATCTGATATATATGGTTTGCAAATATTTTCTCCCATTCTGTAGGTTATCTTTTCAGTTTTTTGTTTTTATTGTTATTTTTGTTGTTGTTGTTGTTGTTATTCTTTATTATTCTTATTGCTGTGCAGAAGCTTCTTAATTTGATGTAGTCCACTTATTTATTTTTGCTTTTGGTGTCATTCAAAAAATTATTTCCAAGATCAAAATCAATGAGGCTTTCCCTATGTTTTCTGTTACAAGGTTTACAGTTCCTGGTCTTACATTTAGTTCTTTAATCTCATTTAAGTTAATTTTTGTGAGTGGTGTAAGATAGGTGTCTGATTTTATTTTATTTTGTTTTTTGCATGTAAATATTCATCTTTCCCAGAATCATTTATTGAAAAGACTATCCTTTCCCAATTGAATATTCTTGGCTCCATTGTCAAATATTAGTTGACTAAATACACATAGGTTTATATCTGGGCTATTGATTCTGTTCCATTGGTCTATGTGTCTGCTTTTATGCTAGCTGTAAATGACATTAGTGTTTAAAATTTGGAACCCACAATTCCAATTGGGAATCATTTTTAGTGTATATATGAAAATAAGTATTTTGTATATTTATCTTTATCTTGCATTCTTGCTGAACTCTCTAATTCTAATCTGTTTTGTAGATTGCTTGGAATTTTCTACATAGAACACCATGTTGTCTGAAAATATAGATAATTTTATTTTTTCCTTTCTAATCTGTGTATATTTTATGTCCTTTTCTTGACTTACTACACTGGCTGGAACTTTCAGAAGTATACTGAAGAAAAGTGATGGGAGTGTGTATCTTTGCCTTGTTTGTGATCTTAGGGGAAAAGCATTCAGTTTTCACTATCAGCATAAATGTTAGCTGTAGGTTTTTTGTAGATTCTGTTTATCAAGTTGAGGAAGTTTCCTTTCCCAATCTGGCAGAGGAAATAAACTTCTAGGAAGTTCAGGAAGCTCTTAGAGTCCCAAAGAAGTTGGATCCAAGAAAGCACACACCAAGGTACTTCATAATTACATTAGTCAAGATTAAAGATATCGAGAGAATCTTAAAAGTAGCAAGAGAAAAGGAGACAGTTACCTACAAAGTAGTTCCCATAAGACTATCAGGTGATTTCTCAAAAGAAACCTTTCAGGAAAGAAGGGACTGGAAAGAAGTATTCAAAATCATGAAAGACAAGGACCTACAACCAAGATTACTCTATCCAGTAAAGCTTTCATTTAGAATGGAAGAGCAGATAAAGTGCTTCCCAGATAATGTCAAGTTCAAGGAGTTCATCATCACCAAGCCCTCATTACATGAAATGTTAAAGGGACTTAGCTAAAAAACACAAGAAGATAAAAAATATGAACAGTAAAATGACAACAAACTCACAACTATCAACAGCTGAACCTAAAATAAAAACAAAAACAAACTACTAGAACAGGAACACAATCACAGAAATGGGGATCACATGGAGGGTTATCAGCAGGGAGGGAGAAGGGGGAAAATTGAGGAAAAAAGATACGGGGAACAAGAAGCATAAATGGTCAGTACAAAATAGACAGGGGGAGGTTAAGAATAGTATGGGAAATGGAGAAGTCAAAGAACATATGTTCATGACCCATGGACATGAACTGAAGAGGGAAGAATGATGGTGGGAGGGGGTGCAGGGTTAAGGGAGATAAAAAGGAGGAAAAATGAAACAACTGTATTAGCATAATCAATAAAATATACTTTAAAAAAGGAAGTTGCCCTTTATTCCTATTTTTCTAAAAGTTTTTATTTTTATCATGATTAGGTGTTGAATTCTGTCAAATACTTTTTATGCATCTATTGATGTAATCATGATTTTTCTTCTTTAGTCTATTAATATGGTAGATTATGGTTGATTTTCAAATATAGAACCAGCCTTGCATCCCTGTAATAAAACCCACTTGTCAAAGTATATAATTATTTTTTTATTGCTGAATTCTGTTTGCTAATATTTTGTAAGGGGTTTTTGCATCGTATTAATGAGAGATAATGGAATGTATTTACTTGTTTTTTGGTACTTTATCTAATTTTAGTATCCGGGTAACACTAGCTTCATAAAGGAAATGAGAAGTATTATTTCCTCTTCCATTTTCTGCAAGAGATTGTGTAGTGTTGATCTTAATTCTTCTTTAACTATTTGGTAGAATTCTCTAGTGAAAATATCTGGGTCTGAAGATTTTGTTGGAGTTTTTAAATTACAAATTTAACTTCTTTAACAGAGAGCTATTCAAATTCTTTGTTTCATATTGGGTAAGTTGTGGTCATTTTTAAAGAAACTGGCTCATTTTGTATAAATTGTTGGATGTACATGTGTAGAGATGTTTGTAGTATTCTCTTAGCTTTTGATGTCTACTATGTTTTGGTGATATCCTCTTTTTCATCTCTGATCATTGTTTTTTTAGTTTCCAAGTGTTTGGTGATTTTCCTGTTGCCCCTTCTATAATTTATTTCTATATTAATTTTATTATTGTCAGAGAATACATTTTGTATGATATATCTGAATTTAATAAGAGCAGCAGAACCATTAGGATATATATAAAATATATGTGAATATGCTTATATTTATTTATATACCTAAATTATATATCTATGTTTTTAAATGTATATTTTAATGAGTGCTCTAGGTATAAAATTATAAATATATAACTTCTCTCAGTCTACTGGTATTCTCACCAGTTTGAGTAAAGTATAGAAACATTACCCTTCTTTATGTCCCTTTACTTAGCTACCTTTATAATATATTTATCTTAAATGTTTCCTTTATGTACATTTAGAAGCACATCAGAGAGTATTATCCTGCTTACTTCAACTATAAAACTCAGGAGAAGAAAAGTATATCAAATACAGCTATATTTTTGGTTATCTTCATTTTCTTCCTAATGCACCAAAATATCTTCTTCTATCATTTCCCCCTTTATTTTTTTCTGGTTTCCATGGTTTCTGATGGGAAAACTCTGTTGTTGTTGAAGTTGTTTTTCCCATATAGGTAAGGCGCTGTTTGTCTCTTACTCTTTTCAATGTTTTTTCTTTGCTTTTTTCCCCAAAAGTTTGATTACAATGTGTCTGCTGTAGATTTCTTTGTCAGTTCTAGTGAAGGTGCACTCAGCTTCTTGAATCTACAGATTTATGCCTTTTATCAAATTTGGGAAGTTTTCATTATTATTATCTTTTTGAGTCTTTTGCAGCCTTACTCTGTTTCTCTTCTGGAACATTAGTGACAGGAATACTAAATCTTTATTGATAAACCTTGAGTCTCTGGGTTTTTGTTTTTCAGACTTCTTTCCATGTGTTATTCAGATTGATCTTCATGTTCACTGATTCTTTCCTGTGTTCCATTCTACTGTTGTGCCTATCCATTGGGTTAGGTTGTTGTTATTAGCTATTGTATATATCATTTCTAAATTTCCATTTGGTTTTTCATTTTTTGTTTTTATTTTTTATTTTTATCATTATTGTTTTTAATCCTCATCCAAGGATATGTTTATTGATTTGAGAGAGAGAGAGAGGAACATCGATGTGAGAGAAACATCAAGCAGATGCCTCCTATACACACCCCAACTAGGCATCTAACATGCAACCTAGGTATGTGCTCCAACTGAGGATTGAACTGCAACATTTTGGTGTGTGGGAGGATGCTCCAACCAACTGAGCCACCTGGCCAGGGCTCCATTTTTCATTTTTTAAAGCATGTTCACAATTGCTCAGTGAAGCATTTTTATGATGGCTCCTTTAAGAATCTTGTTATGTAGGTGTAACATCTCTGTCATCTCAGTATGGGTATCTATTGACTGTCTTTTATCACTCAGTTTAAAATCTCCTGTTTCTTGATCTTCTTGATACAATGAGGGTATTTTGCTACGGGACTGAGGATCTTATTTGAACTTCTGTTTTTATCCGCCTGTGATACCACTCTAGCTTTGCCTTGTTACCAGGCATGAGTAGATATACAGCTTCCCTCTACCTACCTCTCCCTTGGCCTCTATCGACACCCAAGGTGGGGGTGCTCCTCATTAGCACTGGCAGAGGTAGGAATTACTGTGTTTTGTGGTGTATTATGAGGACCCACAGTTTTCTGCACATTATACATGGGATTATTATACCCATGGTATATAATCATTATACTCAGGTATAATGTGCATCCGTATTTTTCCCTCAAAAATTTGGGCAAAAAAGTGCTCATTATACACAGCAAAATATGGTATGCTCCCCAGTAGTTCTCCACCGATTCCGGGCTTGGGGGAGCAGGAGTGCCTCCTTACTGTTCTTCATATGGCCTCCACTGACACTGCTGGAGGCCTTCTTACCACTGGGCCGTGGTGAAAAAGCTGACTCTTTATTTGGCCTTCTCGGCACCATCCTGCCACAGGATTTGGGGCATTTCATTACAGGCTAGTGAGAGTGGATATCTGAGCTCTCCATTCAGTCTGGACTGCCGTGGGTGGGAGTAGGGCCACAATTTTTTTTCTGTGGTTTTGGTCAGAGTAGAAAAGTTATTGCCCAAAAGTTTTTGGTTTTGCTATGTTGCCCCATTCTTGGTCCACTGGTTAGAGATAGCCAACTTTTATTGGGACATTTTTGTTGATTTATCTGCCACCGATGTTGCTATTTTCCAACTTCTTTGGCTCTAGGATATACAAGGCAAAAAAAAAAAAAAAAAAAAAAAAAACAACAACAAAAAAAAAACCCTAAGGAATTCACCACTGTATTATTTCTAATGTGCTGAACTTCTCAGCTGGTTTTTCCTCTGTCTTTACCTTTCAGAGTCTTCTTATAGTTGCTTTATAGATAATGTCCAAGATTTTTAGCTGTATTACTGGGAGGAACAGAGAGAAGTGTGTGTACTCTGTTTTCCTGAAAGCAGAGGCCCAAGGTTTACTTTTAACTGGGACCCAAACAGTACAAGTTTTCCCTTGAGCTATAAAGCACGGAGTTCTAGCAACTACAAAGAACTAATGGAAGACTACAATTAAGGAAAGCTTTAATATTTAAATTAGCTAAGTAAAATCATTTTATATGTAACAGGAGAAGCTGAATAATGCTTGTATATTATAGACCCAGAGTTGTGAAGAGCTTAATAAATTTTTTAAACCAAGTGTGCAAATACAAGTGTCTTATGAGCTACCAGAACCATCAAAATGAAATTAAGACCCAGAGTGTTCACAATCTATATTTTATTGTGTGAAATCATCATTCTTTCCTCTGTTCTTTTCTTCCCTTTCTCCCTTCCTCTCCCTTCCTTCCTCCCTCCCTCCCACCCTTTCTCCCTCCCTTTTTTCCTTCTTTGTTCTTTTCTTCCTTCCATTCTTTCATTTTTCTCATTTTATTTTAAGACTTTGATTTTGGAAAGCCTTTTTTTTTTCTTAGTTCTACATTTTTGCTTCCTACATTTATTTCTGACTCTGCTGTTTGACCCAACTGATTGGAACTGTCGTTTAGAAAAATGTCATAAATCTATGGATTATTGTGTACTAATCCTGAGAACATTTTAACTAAGGACAATTCTATTGACTTCCTGTGACTTGGAATAGCACTCCACAGCAGCTTGCTTTCAGACTTTTCTACAAACCCTGTTTCCAGACTTCATTTACAACCCATCCTCACAAATTGGGTCACATTTTTATTCTATTTGTTTAACTCATACTTTATATTTTTCTTAAATTACTTTTTAAAACCTTGTTTACTAAAAAATTGTAAAAAAAAAAAAAAAAAGAAAAGAAAGAAGGAAAAAGGCACCCCAATCTCCTACAGTAAGCAAGTTCACCACTTGAAATTTTAGAGCTGGAAGTTCTCCACGCTGTCCAGTCAGGCTCTCTATCCCTAACTGCACTTTAAATTCAGTTGTTGGTTTTATGAACATGAACCTGACAGTACACTGAATATATGAGTCATGGTAGAGAACCAAAACTTAGCTTTATTTATTGTCTCTCCTTTAAAATTTCTGTCTCCTTTAAAATGTGTTTCCCTGCTACTTGATGAAAACTTGCAGGTGTCACGGCTTTTCTGCTCATTCTGGGATAAGAAAACATCCTGAAGTCTCAAGTCAGTAAAGAGGATGTATTCAGTCAAAGATGGAAATCAACTGCTCAATTTTCAGTTGAAGACCAGAATGCTGCTCCCCTATTTCTTCTTGAGGCTCGTGGTTGGAGGCTGCCGGCCTGGGAAGTAAGGGGAGTATAGGCTGCTTCTGCCGACTTCCGTGACCACATTCTCCCCTCCTCTGAGCCACTTATGCCAACCCTAGCTGTGTGACAAAGGAGCAAGATAAGTCAGGAAGGTGGTGGAACAATCCTTCTTTGGTCACTGGCTTTGTGCTCTCTGGCACTCCCAGATGACTGAGACTCACCCTTTCCAAGATTCCCATCCCTGGGACCCTCCCTCTTGCAACCCCTCTGGCAGCCTTCCCCTCGTAGGCCTGCATTTGGAGTCCTCTCACTCTCCTGGCTCGTCCTCTTGTGAAGGACCTGAAAAAGCTGCAGTGCATTCCTCCTCTCAGACATGGGCACACCGAGTCCCTGGGAAACATTCATGCATCCTTTATGATGAGAAATCAGATTTGCAGCCCCTTCCCAGCTCAGGATTACACTACCGAGTAAAAGCCACTCACAGCCCTTTCCTGTACTCCACGTCTCCTCAAGGACCAGACCCACGCTCTCCCTGTCTTCAGCCTACACATCCTCTGACCAGGCCCCTGGAAACACCTCCTATAAAATCCAATGAAGGAAGGAGCACCCTGTCTTGGGGTGAGCGGGATCACAGTGTACCAACAGTTCTCCTGGTGGGGAAGCTCTTACAAACACTTCAGTCTGGCTAAAGGGGCCCAACAATTACACAACCAATTCTGGTTTGTTTTTTATTTGTTTTTCCTTTAGAAAGTCTGCAAGTGATGATCTGGTACCTCAGTACATTTTTCTCATTTCAAATTTTAATGTTAACACTCAGCACAGGAGAATGGCAACTTTTTGTCCCCCCAACTTATTTTTTGGTATTTCCAGGCTGGTATTAAATCTTACTCTGGCTTATTCTTTCAGAAACTTGGGGACCTCATTCCTAGAGTGACTCATATGACCCCCAAGGCCTTTAATATGTCCAATGCCTCTCTGCTGACTTCTCTAGTTTTACCACACTTCAAATAATTTGTACATCAGAAATAAACACAAAAACAGTTCATATGATTTTTATGGGTTTTATTTTTATTTTGCCCACTATTTTTTATAGGTAATAGTTTCATTTATTTAAAAATTCAGAATTACAAAAGGGTTTACAGAGAGAGTTTCTTTTTATTTTTGTCCCAAAGCTGTCAGCACCACCCCCCACCCTCAGGAATGAGTATAAATAGTTCCTTAGTGATCTTTCCAGAGATACTCTGTGTACATATGAGCAATCGTGTGTTTATATTCTGACCCCCCACTCACCCTCACATTTCCTCTTTTTCAAATTCTTTTCCCTTCGCTTTTTTCCCTTCTGATAACTTTGAGATCTTCCATATCAGAAAAGAATTTCTTCATTCTCTTCTGTAGCTACATGGTAGTCCTTTGGCCGAATGCCCTGGAGTTAATTTAACTAGTTCCTTATTCTTGAATATTCCAACCTCTATCATAAGTAATGCTGTGATGAGTAAACTAAATACATCATTTAGCTCATATAGAAATATGCCTACAGGATAAAGTCCTAGAAATTGAATTGGTTGTCAAAGCATGTGCGCCATTATAAGTCTAATGATGTTGCCAAATTGCTTGTGTTAATTGATTCTTGTGCTAATTGATTCCTCCCGGCAATACAGGAGTACCTGTTTCCTCACATGCTTCCCAGGAAGCACTATCAAACTTTTTATTGTTGACAATCTGATTGGTGATATTTTATTTCAGCTGAGTGAGGATGAGCAAATATTGTCCATATATTTCATCCACTTATATTTTCTTATATTGTAAACTTTCTTGCGTGTGATATTTGAATGTTTACCTGATCAGATCTGAAAATGGCGGCAGGATTACTGGAATGGCCATGTAGGTGAATGGTAGGAGATCCTGTTCCTGAGAAGGCACCAGGGCTTAACACGTGAGGCCTCAGGTGTCCCTGCAGCAGGAAGCGTGGACAATAGGCTATAGCACAATGTGAACGTGGACAGTGGCACACTTCAGCTGGATGCAGGGATGGTTCTTAGGTCATGCCCCCGTGCAGGGAAATCACTAGCTGGGTCACGGCTCCAAACAGAGAGACTTATTAACAGATATTATGTTCCAGCTGAACATAGCGATCAGGAAATTGCAACCGGGCAAAAAAATCTTGAAAATATTTGATACCCACTATGATACCACTTTATAATCCATCGGCACTAAAGAAATTTGGTCTTGTGGTTTGGAATCTAGGAAGGGAAATATATGCAGATAGTTAGGTAGATAAATGCATTGACGATAGATATAACTGTATGAATATACATACCTATATTTATGTATAAATATATAGTATATTTAATACATAAGATATACATTATATAAGTAATCAAATATTTTGCACCTTTATAATAGTAAATTAGTTTGTCCAAAGAGCTGTCCAACCATTGATTGTTTAATGATAAAATTTTTATCAACTATTTAAAAAATTTCACACAACAAACAGCTACACAAACAAAACAAACAAGCAAAAAATATTTCTGCCAGTTTTGTGTGTATATGTGTGTATTAGGGGTGGGGTGCTTTTTTCCTATAAGAAGCATTTGCTTGTGTATGTAGAAAAGTCACTGGTTGGAGATCTTAAGCATTGAGCAAATTTACTTAAACTTTTTGTAAAAATGCATTAAAAGGTAGACTTTTAACTTTTCATTTACTCAGCAATGTAGGCAATACTTGCAAGGCTTTGAAATTAGACATGTAGAAAGATTTCTTTCCAAGTCATGTTAGCTCCTTTCACTCATCTTTGGGCAAGCCGACTCTTGAATAACCTAAAGTCCCTTCAGCTGTGATTGCCTGACACAGATGGGCAGTGATAACCTCAGACGCGGCTGAGGTTCGCAGATGTGGCTCCTGGGAGACTTTAAGACCTGTGGGCCAGGTGAAGCTGTAGGGTGTTGAGGCTGCGGGGCGCTTTGATAAGCACTTTGCCATGTGGTGGGAGACGATAAGAGGGCAACACCTGAAAGTATTGGGGCCTTGAGTCCAGAAGGGGGAGGGAGTCTGGGAGCCATGTGCAGCCAGTTAAGAATAGGAATAAGCACAAAACAATATTAACTTTAGAAATGAGATGAAAGCCCATGTGTGTGCTAGCTCTCACACAGAAGGGGAGACCCAGCAAACCTCCCACCCCCTTTAGCAGTGCTTTTAGATGGAAATGATTCCGTTGAATACTGACACAAAGGGAAGATACAGACACCGCAAAGAGCCTCAGCGAAGAACAATTACATGCAAGTAGGTTACATGAAAATATAGTCTCAAGTGCATGATATCTTGTGAATATTAATTAAGGAAATTATTCTCAGAGCAGCTAGTGTTTAAAACAAGATCTAATCTCTGCTGAGTGGGCCCGCCATCCTCCCTCTCAATGTTAACTTCAAAGGGCTTCAGAGTTGGAGCAAATGAGATTGTTATTACTTCAATCTAGAGAGGAAACCTTTTCTAACCAATTTGAGAGTAAATTCTAGAAATACCAGTTAATACAAAGAACAAAAATATTCCACACTCACAAATGTCTATGCCCTAAAATGTTTCTTAATCTTTTTCATCTGATTCATTCTGTCAAACCTGAAAAAATGGCATATTTCAAATATGAAGCTGGAAGAGGGTATGGGCAAACTGAAGATACCATTTTATCAAACCTTTCTTTTATTTGACTTGGGGCCATTTGAAGTAAGAATATTGCTGTTAACAATAGCTAACACAAACACATCTGTGTGTCTAGTACTAGGTGTTTTCCTTGCCTTCACTCATTTAACCCGTATAAAAGCCCTGTGCGGTTTGCATGGTAAACAGACATGGGCAAGGTATACGTGTTAGTTTGCCACAACAAAATGCCACGGCCTGGGGGCAGACTGAAACAACAGGAATGTATTTTCTCACAGTTCTGGAGACTAGAAGATTGAGATCAAGAACAAGATCAAGGTGCAAGCAGGGTTGGCTTCTAAACCCTCTTTGCTCACTTTGCAGATGGCCTCCGTCTCTCTGTGTCCTCCCGCCGTCCTTCCTCTGCGTGTGCACACCCCGGGCATCCTTTTGTGTGCCTTTACTTCCCCCTCGTACAAGGACACCAGCCAGATTAGATTAGGACCTACTCCACTGGCCTCATTTTAACAAAATCACCTCTTTAGAGACCCTGTCTCCAGATACAGTCACATTCGTAGGCTCTGGGGATTAGAGCTTCAGCACACGGACTTTCATAAGAGGAAGAGGGAACACAATTCAACCCCTAACAGAAAAGTAACCCGCCCATGCCCTCACAACAGCTCAGATGTGGAGCTGGGATTCCAGCCCCAATACAGAGTCAGATGCTTAACCATCATGTGATGCTGCCCATTAGTTACAGCAGGTGTGAGATAAGGCAATACATGTCTGTTTCGATCAGGATAGTGGTCTGATGCCCCCGTACACCTGAGGGCAGAAGGACAAAGACAAAGCACAGAAAAATAAAGAAAACAACGATCTTATTAGGTAAGACCAGTAACAACAAATCCCATTCATAGGTTATTAAGGGTATCCATATGAATGTGGCAGATGTGTATTTAAAACACATTGGGGAGAAGATAATCCTTTGCCTAATGTTAGAATTTCAGCCGTTGGTGAAATCAGTGCTGCTGCCATTCAACTCTCCTTACACAACTGTAAACACATGCAGGTCATGGTTGGCTATTGGCGTGCCCAGATGCCGAATGGATACAGTTACAACGGGGTAAGAAATGCAGATGTCGAATAGATATGGAATGACTGCAGATGTGGGCTGGACGTGGGTCAAGAGGGGCATGTCCATGTGGGTTCTCCAGCAGATGCAGGCTGCCATGGTGCCACAATGAGTGTTGGAGGTAAGTGCAAGTGTGTTCTGAAACTTGGTGATCCACCTGAAACTCAGAAAAGTCGGACTGCACCAGTCAGAGCCAGCCCCATCACCTGCCGTTTGCCCCACACATGAGCCTGGCAAGCCCTCTCCTGGTTTACCAGCCGTGCTGTGCAGGGTCCCATCTGCACGCCTGTGCTAACTAACACTGTTCCCTCTGCCGTGAATGCCCTCACCTGCCCCTCCCTGCCCCAATTGCCCCAGCGGGTAAGACCCTCCTCGGAATTTCTGACTGCCTCCCACCTGCAATTTGAGAGTCTCTTCTTTCACTGCCCCATTGATCTTCATCGGTTTGCTGTATTCCAGCAGTTTTTATTTTTATTTTAGTTTCTACATCTCTCTCCTTCACTTAACAAAATATTTGAAAACATGAACCCATTTTTTTGCATTTTTATATCTGCTGGCTCCTGACACAGTGCCAGGTCCATCGCTGGTACTCACCACATAACTGCAGAATAAATGTCCTTCTCGGACAGATCTAAAGTCCTGGAGGTACATTTTCCTTGGTCTGCAGACCACTTAAAAATGATAAGGCCCTGGCTGGTGTAGCTCAGTGGATTGAGCGCGGGCCTGCGAACCGAAGGATCGTGGTTCGATTCCCAGTCAGGGCACATGCCTGGGTTGCCAGGCCAGTTCCCGTCAGGGGACATACAAGAGGCAACCGCACATTGATGTTTCTCTCCCTCTCTCCTTCCCTTCCCCTCTAAAGATAAATAAATAAAATCTAAAAGGAAAAAAAAAATCTTAAAAAAAAATGATAAGAAGCACGGTGTTCATGTTTACGATTTCAGAGTTCTCACGGAGTAAAAATTGAAGTACTGGCTTTGCTTTAAAAGTCAAAAGATCTGGCCACATGAGGCTTGAATTCCCACACAACAGTGAGTTGATGCTGAGTGGTGGCTGTCCCCTTTGGGCGGTGTGTCCATTCTGCAGTTTGCCCCAGTCTCTACCCTTCCCTCATTATTTTTGCCTCATACCTTGCATTCTTCACTCATTTGTAAAATCCACTTCACCCTTTTTTTGGCATTTTGTACATCTGATTCCATGAAACCAAGATCCTCATTTACTTTGGATTGCCACCCCCTACCCATGTACTGGAGCGGTTTTCCATCAGCCAACTTTAGCCGTAGCCACGCCTCACTCCCCCAAGTCTGTTTGGAAAGGGCAAAAGGGGTGGGAGAGAGATGCTTCCTTCAGTCGATGAAAAAGGAGCTAAAGGAAAGATCTGTCTTCTCCTGGCATATCAGGTATTGGCTCTGGTGAGAGGCAGGATACTAGCTGGGGTGGGCAAACAAGCCAGCTGGGAATGGCAGTTCCTCTATTTCAGTCAGCAAAAGCCTTTTCAAAGCCTACTTTGCATAAGACAGTTCCACTGACCACATTAGAGTCATAGGGAATAGTTACCTCTGGAACTTCCTTTCTGCAACAGTAGCACCCTGTTTAAGGGAACCGAGAATGGAATACGATCGTCTCATATATATGCTGCCATGAGGTTTCAGACGACCGTACTGGCATGAGCTTTCAACATTGAAAAAATAAATGAAAGCTCTCTGGAAATAATAGGAGCACTGTGTCCTGGAACCCGAAGAATAATAATCCCAGGCCATCAGTCATCCAAGCTGAAAACACTTTCTTCCTCTCTCTTGGCTGTGCCTGGGATGACATGACACAGATCCTCAGTGCAGGAGTGACATGACCCCTGGCTGGGGACACAGAAGAGGCTGCTCCCTCCACTGCTGAAATGCTATGGACGGTGAGGGACTTTTCCCTTACACACAGTGAGGGTCACTTCCCATGTGTGAATAGGGAGCATGCTTTGGGAAGACAGATTGTGTAATTCATGAGCCCCAAATATCTAGAGGATTTGCAAGAATATGAACCCCGTAGAGAGAATTTACATGTTCAGAAGCCCATGAGGCTCTCTCCACGCATGGCCTCCCAACAACCTGAAGCAGCAGGCACCGTCCTGACACCCATCCCCCAGATGGCTCTGCTGAGGCCAAGCAGGACAAGCAAAGTCACCAAGCTCGTGAGCAGCAGACCACGGTCTGTCTGCGTGACTCCAAAGCCCTGGCTCCCAGCTTTCACTCTCTGTTACTTCCCCGTTCATTCGCTTCACAAATCAGGGAAGAGGCCCTCCAGGACGTCACACCGGATGCAGGGTGCACTGCAGTGCTGTCAAGCGCGCACCCCCCGGTGGGGAAAGCTGTTTGCTTTAGAAGTGTCGCTTCTAAAGTCCCTGGGAAACATGTGAATTTGGGGAGAAGTGTGAGCTGAGTTGCTGCATGGGCATTTTTAAAGTAAATTCAAAGGGCTAAAACAAGTTCCTGCTGAACTTGAAAATGAAGTTGGGTATGTTCTATCACTTTTTCCTGGAGGGAAAAAACATCCCCCAAGTTTAATTCCCTTCTGAACGCAGCCACATGTTGAGATAAGGAGGGTGGGATTATAAATCAACTCAGCTCCCTTGGGAGAAAAATTATAGTAATAAGCTTTAAAAAAATGATGATAATAATAAGCTATATGATTTCAAAGTGACTCACCACCACTCCCTCCCCCTCCTTTATTATTTTTTTTGACAACTGAAATTGATTTTGAAAGGAAAGGCAGTGGAGATTTTCATAGAATACAATCCAGACGTTCTAAATCTAAACCCTCACACCAAAGAGACTGCAGATCTGGGAGCCTGGGCTCTGCTGATAATGCCCTACTCCAGGCCGACACACTATACCCACCACCACGTGTCAGTCAACCAGCCAGAGAGCTTGTAGATGAAGGAAATGAAGATGGAATGCTATTAAGACAAAATCAATACAGCTTTCTTTTACATTTCCCAATAGTCTCAATAACTTCAAAGATGCAGATATGAATGTAATTAATGAGTAGAACAAACACCAAGTGAAAAATAAACTTGGCCCCTGTGTTATGAGCGCTGCTAGAACGATGGGTTTGGAACTGCAGACATTTGTCGGCAAATCTGACTGTTCACTCATTTCCAAGTGCTAAGGCCTTTAGAGCAATTGAGGCTGCATCAGCCTGCGTGGCCCTTAGGAAAAATATATTACTGGAACTACTTGCTACCCAATTAAACAGAGTCCTGTACTTGATGCATTCAGCCTGCGTTAAAATTTACGTTTGAACAAGTATGAGGATGAATCCTTATGCCAGCTCTCCATCTGGCTGCCTCTGCAAGCTAATCCTGCTTTAAAATATGTATATTCTTAGGAAACTGACCAGCCTGAATTGCAACAATGCTCAGAGGCAATTCACACTTCTGTTTGGAAAAGAAGTGGGAGTTCTAGCTGGGGAATGGGCACAAAAGCTGTGAAAGTACATGGCTTTGTGGGTCTAACTCTGCTCTCATTGTGTGGCCCCCTTATGGAAATTCCTCAAAGTTCTGATTCTTGGTTTCCTTATCAAGAGTAGTGATAACGATAATAATGATACAAGTATTTATTGGTTGTTCATGATGTATGAAACTGACCCTGTTTTAAAGCTTCATACATTTATCTCTTTTAACCTTCACAACAGGCCTATGAGGTAGTTCTGTTACACCCCCTTTTACAGATGAGGAAAATGAAGCTCCGAGAGGTGCAATGACTGCTCGTGCTTTTACATATGTGAAAGCCAGCATTTTAAGCAAAGCCCCCTGCTCTGGCCTCTACTCTTAAGCACTATTTTCTTAGGGCTGGCAGCCAGCAGATTTCAGATATGAATTCATTTATCAACCCTGGCTAAGTTTATTTACTCCGTGTTTCAGGTTCCTGGTCTGTAGACTGATAATAATCATACTTGCCTACCTCATGTCCTGGACTTAGTGTATTTCGCATGAAAAAGTCAAAAGCAGAGGAGGGAATAAATAGCAAATTGCAATGGTCTCTTTACATGTGATAGAACCAGCAGCAACTGGTAAAAAACAAAGTCTTCATTACTTATAGCCTACTTACAGCCTCTTGCAATACCAGGGCCTAGGTACACTGGTTCCTTTGCTGCTGAACCTTCTTAGCACACTGTGGCCAGTTTATGTGACGAACTACTCAGGTACAGTGTAATGGGTCTGTATTGGAAGAGTAGAAGAATTCAGGAATTCTTCATGAATATAAACCATGTGGAATCAAACAAAGGATTCAGTCCTTGGAGTGACTGTTAAAAAGCTAGATTATTTTCACCTTCGGGATCAAATACACTAGTTTGTGCTCTATAGTATTGGGCCATTATTTGGCCCTGGAGACAAACCTATTTTCAGACATCTGCCCTGAAAGGACTCCAGGCACATGGATTTAGCCAAAAAATGTCCCAGCAAGTGAAGCATGTTCATTACAAGAGAGAAAACGTAGTAAGAGTTTGTTCCAGTGATTGTCATGAAAGATACACAAATGTCTTGATATTCTTTCTTCTGAATGTGTTGTGAAAAGGGAAATTGCCTCCTTAAATTATAGCTGGATAAAAATGTGTATAAATCTTGACCCAATCGGGCTGCTTAGTGTTCACGGGGCAGGGACTGAGAGTGAACTCTAGGGAGGCCCTGGCCCTGTCTGAGAGGGACAGAGTGAGGAGGACCTGCTCCTTCTTGGGTCTGAGCAAGGAGCCGGCCCCAGGCAGAAGCAGCATCCTGGGTGCCCTGCATCTGCTCCAACAATTATGAGCCCAGCAAAAATAAAAACATCGGACTAGGCCCAGTGGGCTGGGGGTGGGGGTGGAGAGGCTGAGGGTGGGGGGAACGACAGCTCATATGAGCCACCCCTCATCCTTTTTCATGTGGTAAGGAAATCTAAGATCTAATCCTTAATTGAAAGGTTCAGTGAGGGGGATCTTGCAGCTCCTCTTCCTGCCATTAATTTTAATTTTAGCCCCCTCAGGCATATTGACGGGAGGGAAGGTGATGCGTGGGGACCAGCCATTCTGAATCCTGTAGCCAGGGAAGGAGGGGGAAGCGCTTCTGCACTGAAATCTGCAAAGCCTCCGAGGAGCAGGTGCGCTGGTGGTGCGGCCCAGGTACACAGAGTCCTCCCCCTCAAAGCTGTCCTGCTCAGGGGCCGTAGTTTTCCACCTCTGCACACAGGCTGCCACACGGCACCTGCTCCTGCCCAAGAAGGGAGACCTGGCCCTTGGCACTGTCCCTCAGCCACCTTTCATGAAGGCCACACTCATCGGATGTGGGGTGGGGGGTGGACAGGGGAGACCTGGATAGAGAAATGGGGAAGGGTCCAGAAGATTGGGAGGCGGGGAGAAAATGAACCAACACAGCAGCAGCGAGTGCTGTTGAGGAGCTTTAAAGGAGCATTACCTACTCTTCCTCCTTTATTTTTGCAATGGTGTTGAACGCTCCTACCAGATGCAAAGTTAAAATCTGTGGTCATGCTAATTGAGCTACCACTTTGGTGCATACTACCCGCTGTTATACAGGACAAGCTTCCTTTTGCGGCTATTAAGACTTTAATAGTGTCTCCTTCGTGCTTTCACCAGTTTAAAGCCAGCGCAAAACATAATTATGGCAAAGGCTGTTAATGGATCAGGTGGTGGCTTTTGCGGCCTTACTGTGTGCCAGACTTTCCCTCCATTTGGCTGTGCTGGCTCCTGGCATCTTCTAATGACCCGTTCCACTTTTGTTTGACAGCTTTAGAAGTTACAAGGATATTATCTGAATCCAAATTCAATTTCTTTTTTCTTTAAAGGAAATGGAAAACAAGGTAGGCTCTTTTTAGGAGTGTCATATTTCACTCCAGACAAACCAAACACGAAAGACATGTAAAAGCATCTATGGTTTTCAAAACCTACGACCGTCAAATCACCCCCAAATCAACGCTAGCCCTGCCTTGGATCCAGTCGGCAGTCAGTCTCTTCTCTACCTGAGAATTTGCACCAGAAAAAAAAAAGGAAGGAAGGAAGGAAGGAAGGAAGGAAGGAAGGAAGGAAGGAAGAAAGAAAGAAAGAAAGAAAGAAAGAAAGAAAGAAAGAAAGAAAGAAAGAAAGAAAGAAAGAATCACACTTACTCATCTCAGAGTGGCAATTGGTGGATTTAACAGGGCCCTGAAAATGAGACTCCTGTGTTTAATACAGCATTTCATTCAAAGGTTCATTTGGCTAATAAAACCCCCGTTTTTCACTTGTGTTTGAAGCTCATCTATTATTCTCTCGTGTGTGGTGCAAACCAGTTTTCCGGGAGCTGCTGAGGATGGATATGAAGGGCACTTACTAGGAAGGGAAGAGCTCATGAATTCAGATCATCCTTAATGCTGAAATGAGCTGTAATGAAGGCCTGAGATCAAAGTGCTTGAGGAGCCACAGCCGATGAACAGGCCTCCGTGCTTGGTCCAGGTTACTGCAGAGGGGGATTAGGAAACTTCACTTAAGTAGCCATAATTGTTTATGAGACCCATGGAGGGGAGACACTTTTAACAGACACGTAGTCTCCCTCAGCGAAGACAGGAGTTATCGGGCATTTTCTACAGGGGAGAGGGAAAGGCTTTAAATTAGTATCAGGAAGAACAGAAGCAAGGCCATTCTTAACTCCAGGGGGTTGGGGGATGAGGGAAGAACACAGACCCAGAGGGAGGGGAAGAAAGGGGAAGGAGAAAAGAGGAGCCACGAGAACACGGAGAACACCCCCCCACCTTCCCCTCGGTCCTCTGCGAAAGGACAAACCCTCCTTCCCGGGAGAAGCACGCCTCTCTTTTTCTAAATTCTGAATGAGCGTGAAGCAAAACAGAGCGCCTGAGTTGCAGCTGGGTCCCTCCCTGCCCCGCGTCACTGCAGCAAGAGGCCGGGGAATCGAAAGCAGATGCGGTGGCCTAAGTGCTCCAACATTTCACTCTCCTCCTTGAAAAGATGTCAAGGAGTATTTGTGTTGCGTTTGTGGGAAAAGCAGAGAGATACTCTTCAAGGATGAATGAAAGATGGGTACAAAGAGTTAATTTGAAACCAATCAAGCCCTGTGTGCGTCTGCTGCTTCAGAAATCCTGCTATTTTAATGATGAATTTATTTTCAAAGCAGTGCTGATTCTTTTGAGGGGAATTCCACCTCTCACAGCTGCACGGTGTGCCCTGCAGTGTTGAGCTTTCTCGCCCACCTGCTCTTTGTGAAACAGCATGGACTTCCCAGAGCTGAGCGTGTGCCAAGCTGGCTGAGCCGCCGAGGACCCATCCTCAGCCTGCAGCCACCGAAGTGTCAGCGAATACACCACAAACCCCTGCAAAATGGGCAAAGCAACTTGTGGAGCCACACAACCACATGGCAAAGCCACAGACTCCCTCTCACCTTGCAAAGGACCCTCTTGAATTTTCTATGGTTGATCTGTTAACCTAACTTGGCTTCCCCGCTGCCCTGCTCAAAAGCAATTGCATTGAAAATATTATTTGTAAAAAGTTTTCAAAACATCACACCTCAAAATGCTAAACAAAATTCCTATTTTTTATCCAAGTACAACTCCCAAAGAGACCAGAGGATTCTATCTACTTTAGCTGGAATAGCGCTGATGTGTTTGTTTTGAAATCGCACCTAGCCATGACTCTCAAAGCTCCCCTTAATAGCTTTTGGTTCCCTTTACCCAACCCCCAAAATCTTTATTCCAATACCTCTAATTGTAATGTTCTAGAATTTAAATGTGATTGCTATGCATCTGGTTATCAACAAAGAAATTCTGGATTAATACAGAGGCCCTTTGAATAGAACAGAATACTGTCCCCTTGTTCCTTTGACAACATCCATAGTTCTCTTAGCGAGGAGGACGATGAGATCTTACCTGTGGCTGAGAAACGCATCCTGTTCCCCTCTGTAAAAGGAGGTCTCTTTCTAGCTCCTTAAGTTATCTGAGGTCCATTATTATTACCCACTATAGTGTTACGGCAAACATAGTAAAAGGGAAACATTATATCAATTACCTATTTTATAATTATGACTTATTGAGAAAATGCACATTTTATTCTAAATTAAGTTTAATGAAATGTAATTGGAATAACCTTTATTCTTTCCTTTCAACCTTAATAACCCAATTTTACACACCTTTACAGTTCCCTCAAAGTTGACCAAGCATCTCAAAATGAGGTGATGGACAATTTATCTGAGAGTTGTGGCAGTGACAGTAAGAGTAATTGTGATAGCAATAGTAGTAATACAAGTAGCGGTAATAATAATAGTGATGCTGGACTAAAGGCAGGGGACTGAATTTTATTGAACTTCATTGAATATGTTTTGACATTATTATTCTAGAGCGTCATACTTCATGTGCTTTCTTTCTATCAGTCTTTGCTGTGAATAAGACAAAAATCATTGTTTGTGCTACAGCATCACATAATTTAGAAATCTACAAAATGCAGCTCACAAGTGTTATTCAGATAGCAATTTAAAGATTTTTGGGATACAGCATGCTTCAGTGAAGTATATACAATGTGTTTCCATTGAATGGGTAGAACTTGCGTACCCATCAGGTCCTTGTGAGGAATAGAATTGTCAGGAGCCAACTTCGGCTCGCATCCCCACTTCCGGCCTTACGACCATGGTGGACCCACTAGTGACTGTCCTGTCACAAGTGCAGGCTTCCAGGCTGCCAGATGGTGCAGACACATCTGTCACAGACAAACTCTCCAGGCAACTGGGGCAGTGGCCACACGGCAGTTGCATTCTGTCCTCCCCACACTCTCCTGTGCCGAGACTTGAGTTTGACACACAATGCAATCACCTGAATCAATTATTTTAGTTCAATTTACCTAAATGTTTAAATATATTCTTTCCATTACAGAGCTTAATTGCTTCCAACAGAAACTCTAAAGCAGCATCAAATAGGAAGCTTGTAAATCCTCGTAGTGAACCTACCAGTTGTGCTTCCTCTAATGATGGGTTTCAGACCAAAATCTTCTTGGCTCGGGTGTGAACAAGCAAGTCCTCTGACTCCTGGCGCAACTTCTGTACCGTGTGTCATAGGCTAGGAAAGTACTCTAGAAATATCAGAACAACGATTCAGAGTTTTGTCCCACTTCGTATTTTAAGAATGTCAAAGTTGTGCTACGAATGTTTTAAAGATTTGCGTATAGGTGTTTGGTGAGACTGGACCATTCTCAGTGGTACCCTCAAAGCCAGACACAGTGGATGGCATGTGGTCGGTTCAAGCAGAATTGATTGCTTCCCAGCATCCATGCTACCTCTCCTGCATCAGGTTCTCCTGCGGCTGTGTACGGGATGGTCTGCCTTCACTCTAAATCCAGGGCCGACCCTAAATAGTGTGGACCAGTCAGTAGAATCTCAATTGTCTATCTACAGTGATTGTTTTAGAGAAGGCACAGAGCCCAAATTGGTCCAATAGGAGTAAAGCCCAGAACTTTGCTGATTAGGGGAGAAATTCTTTCTCACTCTGGACAGACTAGTGTGCAGATATGAGCTATGAAGTAAAACAGCTATTTTTCTACTAGGAGAAAAAATACATGAGAATAAAGATGGTATCCAGAAGAGAACCATGGCTAAAAGGAGAGTAAAGAGCTTCCAAATGAACACAAAATGGTTCAAAAATATTTATTGAATGATTGCAGTTATATATAGTAACTTAGTACACATGAAAATAAAACACTGCTAATCACCACATTTCTATCACTAGCGAGCTCTAAGAAAACATTTGATGATTGTAAAGTACTATATGTTTTATCCATGGTAATAGACCATTGCCTGAGAGTGAATGGACAGAAAAAGATGTTATCAATTCCTGAAAGATTTCTATATGTTCCTATAGAAATAAAAGGTGTTGTGTGTACTCTCTGCATATATGAAATGAGTTACAAAAGTTTAAGTTGTTAAGGTAAAATGTTTTGAACAAATATCTTAATAGTTCACATTGAGGAAAAGAAGATCTCAAAAATGGTGATTTGTTGTAAGCCATCCATTCTCTCACCTGATCTTCCAGTGACCAATGGTTCACAGGTGTGTGGCAGCTGACCAGGGCACAGACTGGCTCTAAGCCGGGTAAAGACCATCTCCATGCTAAATTAATTGGTTCACCCACAGATTCTAGAAGATGAGCTCAAAGAGGGTGGGGACTGGACTTATTCTCCATTGTGTCCCCACACCTAGTACGTGACACGTGGTATGTGCTTGCATGTGTACAGTTTGTGACACATAGTAGGCTCTTAATTATTATTTGTTGAATAGGAAAATGATATTCATTTATGACTTGAGTTTCATTTGCACTATTCCTATTCTGAGCTTTATATAAGAAGTTGGAGGAAGTGAAAGACATAACTGAGTTAATTTGCCTTGTTTTCTCCTGAGCTGCTCTTGACCCTCATCAGGTTCTTGCCTCCCTCTAAACTCTCTGTAGGATGCCCTCACCTACTCTTAAGGCATTTTTCTCAACAGAAAATATGCAGTCTGCCTATAGAGAAAGGAGAAACAAGTGAATTCTTAACCTAAAAAGAGGATTTGCAACTTTTTTTTTTTTGGTAATTGTGAGACCTTAGGGAAATCATTTTACCTCTCTGGGTTTCGATTTCCTCATTTTTAAACTAGAAGGAGAGAGTTGAACCGTATGAACAACTTTTTGAGCTGTGTCTTATAAAACCTGGTGTATTTTGTAGAGCAGAAAGACAGAGGAATAAGGCCAGGACCCAGGGCTCTCTACTCCCACATAAGCACAAGAAGGTTCTGAAGCTGACTGCCTGGGTTCAAATCTCAGCCCTACCCTTTACCAGCTCATAATCTTGGGCAAGTGACTTGACTTTTCTGCATCTGAGTTTCCTCATTGTAAATAGCAATGACAATAATATTTGTTTATAGAGTGTTATGAGGATTGAATCAATCAATATATAAAACCTGGTACATGAAAATGCTATATAAATTTCAGACATTATTTGTTTTATATATTGGATTCCTTCATAATGTTTAGATTTAAATTTTTAAAGGTCTTCTGCTGCCAACAAAACAAAAATACTTAGATTTTTAAAAACATTCCATCGTTAATTAGAATGTAATGTAAGGAGGGCTAATTGCAGAGGGTCTGGTGGGCTGTCACCTTCTCCAGCTACTGCCCCGCCACCGTCACTGACACCACACCTCTCTGCCGCCAGCCAGACTCTCCCCAGTGCTTAACTCAACACAAGGGGCTTCCGCCACCCTCGGGAGGCTGCTGTTTCTTCCACAGCTTATTCTGCAGTCTCACTCAAAGGGCCTCTGCGGAGCCGGGCAGCTGATGCCTGGCGCTAGACAGGGAAGGGCTCCGTGGCTAATCGCCTACATTCCTGTGAAGACTGAAGGGAAAGATAAATTTTCTTAGCAGCCAACATTTCAGGGAAGGCAGTTCTTAACAGAAAATGATGACTATCTGAGAAGATAGAAACATCATGCAGTTTAAAATTTGCAAAGAAGGAGACCCTGGCAGTTCAGCTGCTTTAAAATCTCTTTTCCCCAAAACCCTGTATGAATCTAAATAAAACTTGTATAATTATGGCAATTCTCCCCACTAATAATCTTGCTCGGAAACTTCTTTACCTGTGGTTTCACTTCCAGAACATCCTAAAGACTGCAAGGTATCAACTTCTTTCCCTTACCTGGGGAAGAAGGTGAAAGTTGATTGGCATACTTCTCAGGAACTGAGATTATGGTACAATCTGTTTTTGGACTTGCCCAGTCTCTTCACACCCTGGCCTGGCTACTGATACCACTCTTTAGCAAGCCCCATTTTCCTAGTTTGCTCCCCCAAGACTGAGCAAAATTTGGCTTACATATACATTTTTAAAAAATATTTGTTTTCCCTCTTTCTCCCTTCGTTCTTTTGTTTCTCTCCTTGAGCTCACTTGGTCTAAATTTTTAAAAGTGCTTCTGCCTATTTCTCAGGACTAAGGTTGGACAGGGATGTCTCTGTCCCAGAAATATGCTGAGGTTAATCCAATTTGCAAGGGCACATAGGAGCTGTAAATATTTGTGGGCAACAGAGAAGAAATTGACCCAAGCACACAAAGTGAAGGAACTGGGCAGAGGAATGGCCAAACAGCAGTGAGCCCAGATGTCACGCCCTGGGGGCCAGGAGCAATTAGCCACAGTGCCTCCCTTTTGGGGCAGGGTCTCCCTTTTGTAGGAGGGTGGAAGTCTATTCTGGCAGTAGCCACATTCTCTCTCCCTTTTCCGTACCCCGGGTCCATTTCTAACTACCAGTCTGTTGGAGCTTTTAGGGACCAGGTTAATAATTGGAAACTTCCCACTCGGCCAACCTGCCGCTCTCTGGCTTAGATGACTGACTTCTCCCAGGGAAGGAGAAAACAGATGCCCACTATCCCCTCTCCCACCCTCCACAGCTTGTTTTCCGTACTCGTACCCAAGCACATGTGAATTGTTTGAGATCCAGGGTTTAAGAGCGGATATGTCAAAATCCACAGAGTTTCTAGAATATCCAACTTCTTGGTTCCAGTATAGACAGAATAATTTAGAAATAAACACATTGGTTTATTACTAGGTGATTTATTACTAGAAACATATTGCTACAAAGAAAAATTTTTACCAGGTGGTCACCACTTTTTGCATTCTGCCAGGAATGGGGAACTCACTACTACCAAAGGCAACTCAATCATGTTGGCTCATTAGAAAAGCGTTTGAAATCAAATTAATTTGATTTCAAACTGCATCCCAACTAAACATACCCAATGCTCTTTTCCCCACCTCTTAGAGTTTTATACAAGTCATCACACATTGCTAATTTGTAGTCTACATTTGCAGGGTTTTCTTTTTTATTTGTTCATATCTGTCTAGGACCCTAACTCTTCTTCTGGAATTATTCTCTATGCTGTGAGTCTTAGAGGAAGGCAGAGCTCTGCCCCCTACCATGGAAGCTAAAGGGGACTGGGCACTGAGTTTCTCTTGTTAGCAGCCATGAGCCCTAATTGGCACACTTTCTTTCAAATATTTGAAGATAGTTGTTATGTACTCTTGCTGTCTTTTTTAAACCTCCCCGCTTCCTCCAACACTTTTCCAGATGGTGCAGCTTGCCTTCCCCTCCCCACCCTTATTGCTTGCCTACAGATGTGCCCAGTTGTCTTTGCACACCCTGATGACGCAGGACTAGCAGGCTCTACTCTCTCCTTCTAGATCTAGACAGATACTTCTAGTAATACTGACACTACCTGGAATTTGTAATCATAGCACACTGCTGACTTGTACTGAGTCCAATTAAATCCCCAAGTCTTTTTTCTAGATATTATAGCCAAGCCATATCTCCTTCATTCTATCGTGTGTGTGTGTGTGTGTGTGTGTGTGTGTGTGTGTTAATTTGAAGTCCTAAATCACTAACAGGGTCAGAATTTCTCTGTCTTGGGGGAATCCCACATTCCTCAACAGTTAGGGAATGAGTCCGACTGCACACCTCATTTGTCCAGGGGTCAGTTTTTGACCTACCCCTTTCCTTATTTCTACTACCTCCCCAGGGGGACTGAACAGCCTGCCTGAGTCTCCAAGTCACACAGCTAACCACCCCTCAGGAAAAGCCTCTGCTGGCATGGCCGCCCCTGGGCCACCACGTGTGCAGGCCCTGCTTCATGTGCACGTGCAGGACGTTGGGCCCAGGAGGTCACCGCACGGCTTTAGGCATAATGCCTGTTCTGGTCCTTACAGACCGACTTCCAGTTTCTCTTGACCTCCAGGTATGTGTCTTAAATGACTAAACCCCACATTTCAGTGCCTTCTCTGAGTTGGTCTTGGACATGGGGAAATGGGGGAGGGTATAAAGAAGATTGCAATTGTTGGGTGCTTATTATATACCCGCCATGGTATTGAGATACCTTGTCTTAGTCACCAGCTCTCTATGACAGATATGACTGTCCCAATGTTAGAGATCAGACAATTGCATCTCCAAAAGGATAAACGATATCTATCCAGTGGCAAACCTAGAATTCAAACCCAGATTTTCTCCAGACTCTCCCAGCCCTGTTCTGACATAACTAATGAAACTGAAGTATGTGGATGAGAGTTCGGAGCAGAGAGCCCACTGGCGTCTGACACAGCCTGTTTCTGGATTCATGTCACCAGTCAATAGTGTCTTTAAATAAAGAGTGAGTCTTAAGGGTGATCCAGAGTCTTCAGTCGTTTCTCCCAAGATAATCTTGTTGCCTCTTCAACACCTTGTGTGAAAAATAGGGTCAAAATATTTAGACAGGCATTTATCCTAGGTGGTCTGCATCCTCAAAGTGCTTCTTAACCATGAAGATTATCTCACCAAGACTGTGATACACTTTGGGCAAGAGGGGGGAAGGGTCTCCCCCACCCCAGTCCCATATAACTCCACTCTGAGGACCAAAAATGCTAAAATAGGAACACGTCTAACCCTCTTCTTGGTCTTGCAGTGGCCTGTGCTGAAAGGAGTGGGGAGGCCTGGGACCTGCTTGGCCAAGCCTTTTGATTCCCCCCAGACTTCTCTCCAAGAGGACGAAGCCATGTATATGCTCACATAGCCTGAAAACCTAATTCTGGTCAGTAGCTTGAATCATTTCCGCAACCAAACCTTTTCTATAAAGTGCTTATAAATAGAAAAATTGTCTGGTTCAAACTTTGTTTTATTTATTCTTCCAAATAGGAAGGGAAGAACAAAGACCTGGGTAATCCACAAACTAGAAAATTGGTGTCTGATGAGAGCTGATGCTATCTTCTGGGAGGTAATACATTGCCAACAGCACTGGCCTAGTTTTGTTTTGAAACCTCCCATCCTGAAACCACAATTGCTACCACTTTGGTGGCAGAAGGAAGATGTTTATCCTTCACCAAGACTGCAAGCTTTCTAACCCTTTATGTAATCTCCCAGGCCACCAAGGGGCCAGCCACATGGTGTCTGCAGATGCAGAGAGAGGCCGACAATTGTCATACCAGGAATTCCTCCACTGTCCCTCTAGTGTGAATAACAGGTCTCTTCCTTTCAGGTTGCTTTGCTTCCTTCCAGCCCACGGAACCCGAGGCTCCACTACTGACTGCCAACTTCCTACTCAGACCTGACAGCAATTTGTAACTCAGATTCACAGACCCTCCTACTGTCTGTATTTTTGTTTGCAAAATGAGCAATTTGCTCTTGGTTGCTTAGCTGCTCTGTGAAGGCAGCCACAAGGGTGGCTCAGCATGGGGGACCACTGGTCAGTGGAAGCAGAAGTCAGATCCCCAAGCACACGGCCCATGCCTGGCCCCTGCCTGCATCCCGTACACAGGTTTGTCACACGGACTTGCTTTCCAGAAGCCAAGCGCCAGATCTCCGTGTATGTAATTTGCAGCGATAGAGAAATCAACCCAGAAGGAAGGGTTGATGTGATGTTTGGGAGGACTGGGCAAAGGCAGTGCCCTTTGGGCAGCAACCTTCTTTTAACAGACTTTGTCATCTTCTCTTGAGAGAGGAGGCCTGGGAGTGGGGAAAGGAGGTGGCAAAAATTTGTCCTAGCTCACACTCCAGGGGTGAAACAAACCAACACACTTGTCAAGTGATAAAGACATGGTGAGGAAATAAAAAACCACAGCCGAAGCTTACTGCCTCAACGGCTACGACATTATCTCACCACTCATTTAGAACATATGTTCAACAGCAGCGTGAGGATTTGGGGTCTCAACTGCACTCTGAACACAGAGGGGAAGAGGTGAGAAATAGTGCAGGGGAAAGGCCACGTGACAAATTCTACAGACATTCTGAGACCCGCTTTCCCCTCCCTTCTTCCTCCCAATGCCATCACCAGCATCTCTACCACATGCAAACTATTTTGTTGTTGGGAACCAAAATTAACGTGTGGCTGTTCCAGCTACCTGCATTCGACATTTGCAAAGAGGGGGTAACACTACCTGACTCTCCTCCCTGGCCACCTCCCCCCACCCCCTCTGTCAAGGGGAAAAGGTGCAGACTCACAGTCTTATCGAGCATTCAAACGCTTTCATGGGAACACTACACTTTGTCCTATTCTGGCTTCCCTCACAAGGGGTGGGGGGACGGCACATCTTCAAACGCCTGCTAGCTTAAATGGTGACAGCTGCATGCAACGGGCTTGCTTACAGCCCGCCTGGTGCAGTGGGAGATAACTGCAGGGTAGGACTTCAAAGACAGACCCACTGCAGTCATTCCAACAGCCCCAGGCTGCCGCCTCCAGTTGGTGGCTCCCTGCATGCAACAAGTGAGCCAGGGGAAGCTAAGAAATGAGACCTTTCCCATATGCACTGGGAGTTATGATGCAAGAAGGCAAGAATGAACGAAGAGAAGTGTTTAGGATTTTCTGCAAAGTCCTAAACACATTTGTCCAAGACAAATGTTTGTGTCTAAGGTAGATAGCGAGGAGAACCAGCTCATCACAGTATGTCAGTTTCATCAACACTCATTATTATAGCAGATTATGAATTACATTTTAAAAGATGGAAATGGGCTGATAATTTTATTGTGTGTGTGTGTGTGTGTGTGTGTGTATTTCCCTGGTGTCACCTAAATTACCCATCTTTGTGGAAATCATTTATTAAAAGTGGGCTCCACGTTAAAATGTCTGGTGGCCTTTGATCTTTGGCTAAGGAGCCGTTACGGGAGAAACTGTCACACAGAAGATTCAAGAGATGACTTGAAATCCTCGGCTCCTTGCAATGCATAGCACAGATGGCTGTTTAAGGAACCACATTAAAGAGGCACCGTGAAAGGTAGTTATTTCCTGTCTCCTCCATCTGGCAGGTCCTACAGAAATGCACCCCACGGAGCGGACTCACTGTGACATTGTATAGACGAATGTGACCACTGACGCTTTTGGTGAAGCTATTCGTGTTGGTAAATTGACCCCCTCTGCCCCACCACCCAGTGCAATGCCTCATTCTTCCTTTCTGCCTGTCAAAATCCTAAATGAACACGGGCAAGTGGATATAACCTCTAAGCCTTGGTTTTCTTGTCTGTGAAATGGGAATGAAAATATAATAATTGTAACAAGTGTGTTTTGCCTCAGTTAGGTTGAATAGGTTCAATGACTTAAAAGGAGCCTAATTAATAAATAAATTAAGATGTATTCATATGATGGAATGTATAGAATTCAAATGATGGAATATAAGATAATCAAAAATGTTTTAAGACATAAGAAGAATATTGCACTCTGATTATTAAGTGAAAAGAGCAAAGGTTTTGAAGAATAAATGACAGAATCCATGTAAAATGATTAGTATAGTGTATCACTTGGTCAGCATGTAAAACACTTAAGTCCTTGTCACTTTTACCTCTCCCCTGTCCCCAATTCAAATACCGTCTCCTTTATGAGGTCTTATGCATTGTCCCATCCAGCGCTAATCTTTCTTTACAGTTCCACAGTCACCCTGCCTTTGGCACTTACCACCCTATACCTTGAATTATACTAATTTATGTCATGTTTTGTATTACAAATATTCCTCTTCTTGTTTTGCTTCAATAAACTTAAGTTGACCCTGCAACTTGAAAGGGAGTTTAACTGCCCTGGCCAGTGTGACTCAGTTGGTTGGAACATCATCCCATAATAAAAAGGTTGTGGGTTTGATTCCCAGTCAGGGTGCGTACCTGGGTTACAGGTTCAGTACCAGGTCTGGGCCGCATGGGGGGCAGGCAACCGATGGATGCTTCTCTCTCTTTGTATCGATGTTTCTCTCTCTCCCTTCCTCTCTTAAACGCAATGAAAAAATGTCTTCAGGTGAGAGAAAAAAAAAAAAAGAAAGGGAGCTTAGCTAATAAATTATGGTGTATTCACATAATGGAATATAATATAACCAAAAATAAGACATAGGAAAATTTTATATTGTAACTATTAAGTAAAAGAAGTTACATGGAAAACTGTTACTACAGTATGTTTGCAAACAATAAAAGAGAACCCCATCCCCCAGAAAAAAATTGAAAAAATCACTGCTAGGAAACACACTAAATAATAACAGTGGATATTATTTGGCCTTAAGTTTTTAGCTGATTTTTTATTGCTTGTCTTCATTTTTTTTAATTTCCCTATTTCTACTAATCAGGAGAACAAAAAGTAGTATGCTCCGTTTTAAGGGGTAAATTGTGAGGTATGAATATGGAGTAAAAAACAAAGCAAGGGACTAGGGAAGATTTCATGAGTTTCCAATTTTATCTGTTCATCCAACAAACATTTTTAGAAGTACTGTAAGTATAAGGCTTTAATAAGTGTTATAGAAGTAAACATATTTAAGACAGGTTCTAACCTCAAGAGTCTAAATATTTAGTTGGAGATGAGACATACGAACAAGGGTAAGAATACAGGTAGCATCAGAGGAAGAGACAAGGTGAGTGATTTCTGCAGGTGTGTCTGCCATGCTGGGGAGGGCTGCCCAAAGAGGCCACACTAAGGACTCCTTAAGCTGGGACAGGGTACATGGCCATCCCTGATTAAAGAAGTCAGGGATGGAATGATTAAATTAAATCTATATACCTAACATTTTTATTTAAATCATTGATTTCAAGCATTTTCCCCACCAATTTTTTTCCAGAATTACTAGCAAGTAGCAAAATAGCTTGAGCATGAATTCCATCAACTTTTGGTTGATCAACAGTGAAATGCCAAAAAGACAAAGAGCAGAAAGGAAGAAAGAAGGCAGGCCTGACTATCCTCAACCATATTTTTCCCCTCACAGACCATTAAGACTTATAAAATTTGATTTTTTTAAATTTTATTTTAATTGTTCTTGTACAGTTTTCTGTCTTTTACTCCCATCGCAGCCTGCTGCCCCAGCCCCCCCTAGTTTTTGTCTATGTGTCCTTTATACTTGTTCCTGTAAACCCTTCCCCTTTTCCCCTGAAATTCCCTCCCCTCTCCCCTCTGGTCACTGTCAGCCTGTTCTCAATTTCAGTGTCTTTGGTTATATTATGCTTGTTTTTTTTGTTTTGTTGATTAGGTTCCTGTTAAAGGTGAGATCATATGGTATTTGTCTTTCATCACCTGGCTTGTTTCGCTTAGCATAATGATCTCCAGATCCATCCATGCTATTGCAAAGGGTAGGAACTCCTTCTTTCTTTCTGCTACACAGTATTCCATTGTGTAAATGTACCATAGTTTTTTGATCCATTCATTTACTGATGGGCACCTAGGTTGCTTCCAACACTTGGCTATTGTAAATTGTGCTGCTATGAACATTGAGGTGCATAGGTTCTTTTGGATTGGTGTTTCAGGGTTCTTAGGATACAATCCTAGCAGTGGAACTGCTGGGTGAAAAGGCAGATCCATTTTTAGTTTTCTGAGAAAATTCCATACTGCTTTCCATAGTAGTTGTACCAGTCTGCAATCCCACCAACAGTGCACTAGGGTCCCCTTTTCTCCACAACCTCTCCAACGCTTATTGTTTGTTGCTTTGTTTATGATGGCCATTCTGACTGGTGTCAAGTGGTACCTCATCGTGGTTTTAATTTGCATCTCTCTGATTGCTAGTGATGCTCAGCATCCTTTCATACGTCTCTGGGCCCTTTGTATGTACTCCTTGGAGAAATGTCTGTTCAAGTCCTTTAAAATTTGATTTTTTTAATGCTAAAGTATTTTCAATTCAGAATAATTTTATGGAAATTAAGGTTTTCCTGTAATGTTTTTAAACAGGAAGTTTATCTGATTTTTCTCAAGATAATAGAAGTAATTTAATCCTCTACTCTGTATTAGCCAAATTTTTCTCTAGACTCTGCAAGGCATTTTAGTGGAATTTAGCATCAAGGCATCTGAATTTATCTCTTATATAAAGGTGTAACAATGACAACTTTACTTTGATGGAAAGTGTATACCTGTCCAAAGTTTCTAGATTCTCCATTCTACTAACTAGTAGAAAAGTTGATAATCTCAAACCACGGCAAATCTAAATAATTGGTTATTCCTTTGCATCACATGTAGGAAGGGCAACGAGCAAGAGGAGAGGTGCCCTAATGGTTCTTTTAAAAGAAGCGATGATGTCGGCGCCATCAGAGGTGGTTCCCTGGAGGCAGAACAAACACACAGGTTGGTGAGAAACCTTACTGACACAACCCACTCCACCAATTTAAGCAAAGCTGACATTTAGGACAGAAATTCACTTTCAAGAAGGGAAGAGGCTCCTTTGGTCAAGGTCAGAACTTTTTTGTGACTTTGCACTAACTCTCAACCCAGAGATTTGGGCTTTTGGATGCTTTCTGATGGCTCTCTACATCGAAAAGTTCACTAAGGAAACACATGTTTCTGGGTTCTGGAGAAAACCCAGTGCCAGTGCTTAAGTGGAGATGTTGATGTCACCATTAGTGACAGCTTTTATCGGGTTCTTAGATGCAGTATCTGAAGGTGGTACTCTTGGGAACACTCATCATCACATATGGCCAGGGGTCAACAACGACATTCCTATGCTGAGTTCATCCCACACAGGGGCCAAATGGCGTCCTGACAGAAGCAGTCAGTGGTGGCCGGTGCCCATAGCAGCTGAATCCTGGCTGCAGTTCAGAACCCGTCCAGCCCTCCCTCCTTCTCTGGCGCTTCCCCAAAACTTCTGTTTCAAAGACAAGGCCAGAGGCTGCCTCACACTCAGCCAGAAGCTTGGTCAGAAGCTGGAGGTGTCTCAGCACAAGAACGCAGAGTGCACAGCTTAGTCTTATCACGCCTTGATTTACAGAGCTGAAACTACAGCCTCCAAGGCAGTTTTCTAAAAACATTTTTTCACGTCATTAAAAATATGCATAATATTATCAGTTACCATTAATAGCTTCTGTATTTCTAGTAACTGGCATTGTTGTTACTTCAGGCAAGCCAGAAAATAAGCGTGCCAGGAACTGACATGGTGCGTTATGTCACCAAAACAAAAACACTCACACTGATAAATGTCAGGTTGGCTTCTTTGTGGTTTCCCCCCTTCCTTCTGCAAGTTATAGCTTTTGTTCTCTTTGCCACTCTTGGTGTGGGGCAAGGCATTGAGCAATACAAAAACTGGAGTCTCTTTCAAAGATTTCTGCATTCTGAAGGTGGGAGTTTATGGAATGGCCACAGCTTAAGCAGATTCAAGAACTCTACCCATTCCCTTTGTCTTAGATCTAGGAATGTAGTAATGTTTTTAAATAACTGATATTCCTGGGAATCATGCTCATCTGGCATATTCATCATGCAGAGAGGAAAAGGCATGATCTTTTTTTGCCGTGAAAACCCTGGGTGGTCAGGGCTGCTTGAAGGAGGGGAAGACACTAGAGACTTTCTCAAGTGGCAACGAACAAACAGAAGTAGGTGCAAACGTGCAAGCGGAGGAAGGGTGGCGATAGGACTCTGCACCACCCGGTCGCAGAAAGCCTCGCCCTTCAGTTTTCCCACCTACCAATTTCACACTCTTGGCATCCATTTCCTTTACTGGCTGATTTATTGCCATGACAGACAAAATAAGAAAAGGTAATAATGTCTGCAGGGGCCATTTTCATTGGTTTTTCTTTTCCCTAAAGCTAACAGGCGTTACTGCTTTTGTAAAAGAGGAGCTAGTACTCTTGGGTGTGTGATTTGTTTATACTTGTTTCTGCTCTGGGTAGATGTCACATGCTGCCTGAATGTAAGCAAGTGTGCACCACACATATTAGACACAACTATTCGTGGCGGTAAAGAGTGCTAGACATTTACCCCAAATCTCTCTCTCTCTCTCTTTTTTTTTTTTCTGGACACACAGCTAGAAACACTTTGAAGAAAATCCACGTTGACCAGGAGTACTCACTGCAGGCCCTTTTCATGAGCAAGGAATTTACTGCTACTGTGTTTAAACCATAATGCATTTTCAGTTCTACTCATGATAGCAGTTTACCCTAACTTAACGAATACACTCTCAGTCACATCTTATAGGAACACACACACACAGCTATCATATAAGCACTGTATCTTCAAAGATGTTTTGAAAGTTAGAGAAAACATTTAGTGTTCTAAGAACATATTACATCTGAAGACTATTTTCCAGTTGTCAAAGCACTTTCATGTAGAGTCTGTCATGTAATCTTTCTAGCAATTTCACAAGGCAGGTAATCACAGCTTACTGGTGAGAAATCTTGGCTAAAATGGTGAAGTGGCTCTCATAAAGTCACAGAGCTGGGAAGGGAAAGAGTTGTAGGCTGGGCCTTGACGCAGATCGCTCCCCCCGGAAAACCCTTCCCCCTGCTGCACACACCTTACCAGAGCCCCACTCGGGCTTTCCCCATAGGCTGCCTGGCCACCTCTACCCCCATTAGAGCTTACCATCTGTTCTTAGTTCTTTTGCAACTCACTTAGCCCTGCATGTACCTCCTGCATGTACCCCCTGCATGTACCCCTTGAATGCACTAAGGCACTTCCCACATTGCATTATACTTATTTATTTACATGTACTCTAAGAGTCCTGAGTTTGAAGGAAGCAGATCTTATTACTTCTTAGACCTACCACAGAATGTGACTCCAAGTTAACTGCCAGTCCACCAAAATGGTACCTAATATGGCTCCAAAAGTATGAGAACAATTTGAAAGGAATAATTGTGCAAAGTGATGTTTCCTTTGATAGCATTAAGGCATGATTAACAAGCCCAGCAATTTTTTTAGATGTTACATAAGAATCAACTAGGCCTTCCTAACTTTGAAAGCTAGCTGGAACACAGATGATTCCTGGTTAGGCCAGAATTGCAGTAGCCCGTTTACACTAAGTCAGTTTTGACAGTGGGAGTGATGTGAAATAGTCCTAAATAATCCTGAAATGCAACTCTGTAAGAGAGCATTACCATAAACACACACACAAACACATCTAGCCACATATTAATGAGGAAGAAAGGTACTATTCTCTCATTCTTTTACCTCACTTCTTTAACGTGTTTATTTCTGTTAAAGAAATGCTTCACATGGTCCCATCACCTGCACAAGTTAGGCAATGGTGTTAACCTATTGTCCACTCGATTACAAGTAAGGCACTTTGGGATAGAGACTCATTACATCTCCATGAGCCATGCAAGCAGTCAGACTTAAATCTTGTAGGGCTTAATTCCTGGCAGCAAAATTACCAGGAAGAATTCTCATCTCCTTCTACTGGAAGTTTAAGACTTGGCAGTGATGCTGTATAGGGATGTCCAACCTTTTGGAATCTCTGGGACACACTGGAAGAATTGTCTTGGGCCACACATTAAATACATTGAGACACGTAATCACACACACACAAATCTCATGGTGTTTTGAGTAAATCTACAATTTTGTGTTGGGCCGCATTCATAGACATCTTGGGCTGCAGTTGGACACCCTGGGGGGCCTAAGACTTGGCAGTGATGCTCCAGCTTCATGAAGGCACGTAAGGACTGAGGAAGTAATACTTGTCTGCTGGAACCACATGGGAAATTCTAAAAGACCCACCAGTTGTCACTCCCAGGAATAAAACTGGGAAGGATGAACACAACTCTTGCCAATGTTAGTTTTCTAGAACATGCCTTGGACATAGTTAGTGAGGAAGAAAGAGAGGGGAAGGGGATGAACTGGTGAGGATTTCTGGCTAAAAGACAAGATTCCAATAAGCTGTTTAGCCTTTGGTTTCAGCGTTCCCAAACATCATAAAGATTTCAGCTCTTGTAAAAGGGGAGCCAGTTGTTTACAATAGACTGTTCTGGAGGGAGTGGGTGTGTCTCGTGAGGCAAATATTTGCCCATAGGAGGTAATAAAATTGAATTAAGCTTTTACTCCACTGTTGTACGTGGTCATCAATGTGATTAGCTCACTCAAGTCTATTTTCAGATCCTGTCAGGCACGAACATTGACAAGAACCTGGCATTTCTCCTTAAGAATATATAATTGACCTTTCAAGTCCCTAATCTTGTTTATCAGAGCGGATGGCAGGGGTTTATGCAGAATAGTTTGCATACCTCTTTGATTTCAGCCCCCTGAGAACCCAAACATGCATCCCACCCAATCCTGTTTTATTTTCGCCATATCCTGTGTTGTTGAATGGGCCTCTTGTAAAAATTCAATGTAACTGCCCCCCACCTCCACTTTTTTTCTGATGTTCTAAACAAATCTTACATCAGTTTTGTAAAATGTGCCGTTCTCTTACATTCCTCAGGCAAACTTTAAAGGTCACAGTTCTAAGGAGCTGGGGAAATCTGTTTGTGTGGACAAGGACCCACATGGGTGAAAGTGAGAAAGCCCCATTACAGACAGATAAGCAAGCTTGATGGGCAAATTTGCACTCCAGAAAATCGTGGATAGCGGTGGGTGGGCGTGCACAGGTCTGGAGTTTTGTTATTCATTCGCTCTTAACTTATGTTATGTCTTTTAACGAAACTTTCTGGCAAAAAACGCGTGGACCAACAGCCCTCTTTTTCACTATGGCCACAGCGAGATAGAACCAGAGACTGTCAGCTCC
This sequence comes from Glossophaga mutica, assembly GCA_039655065.1. NCBI lineage: Eukaryota > Metazoa > Chordata > Mammalia > Chiroptera > Phyllostomidae > Glossophaga > Glossophaga mutica. Next base: position 145,703,796 of record CM077303.1, on the reverse strand, counting down.
TCAGAAAGAACTGGAGCTGGCAGGAGAGCTGGAAGAAAATGGAATCAGGGCTTGCTGGCCTCCATCGAGTTAAAACCAGCCGTGAAAACTTCCCTTGGCATTTTCAGTGTGTGCTTTAACCGTTGAGCACAGCCCCTTCTCATCTCCAGGCACCACCACGTGGAATCTTGTTCTCCTTTCATGAACATTCGCATGACAACGTTCCTTATACTCGTGCACATCCACACTTTACCTCTCAATTGGCTTTCAAGTCAGTTCAGGCGCCGACAAGAATCCAAACCACTCTTTGTGTGGGTCTGAATGATATGCACAACCAAAGAAATGCACCAAAGACATCCTCAGCTCTGTTGCTATAAAACTAATAAATAGAACAATAAACACAGAAAACCTTCCAGAGACAGCCTGCGCTCCAGGGTTGGATGCGGTGACTCAAAGCAGCAGGCTCCCCACATTAAGAGTAATAGGAAGGTTGGGGTGTGAGGCTAGGAAAGGGATTACATGTCATAAGAAAAAAGAAATTATGTCGATAATCATTCCTGGAGTCACAGCCAACAACGTCAGCCAACTTGCCTCATCAAAGGTGCCAAGAGTAGGCCCAACACTGTCAGGGCTAAGAACACTCTCCACACAGATCAAAGGAAGACCCTCAGAATAAGTTTTCAAATTCAGTACAAATATTGGCCCCCAAATCAGAGACCTCCAGACTCCTAGACTTAACATATATTAGAACAATTTCCCAGATTACTGTTTTAATAGGAACCTGGGGCTAATCCTTAATACCACCTGAGACTCACTTGTTCATTCATTTATTGTACTGGTTGGGTACCTATAGTATGCGATGTATTTTGCTATTTTCTGTGCGGGATCCAAAGTTGGCAAAGCTAAGAGGCAGGATAGCATTGCATTTAAAAATATGGGCTCTGGTGAAATTCAAATCTTCAATTTGTCACTTAGTAGATGTGTTATTTAAGCCACGCCTACCTCATAGGGTCATTGCAAAGATGAAATGATAATGCATGTGAAACTCTTGACTGAGCCCCTGGCACACGGATGTGCCTAGTCCACGTTAGTCATGATTTTAAACCAGGATTTCTAGAGCAGAGGCAGAGTTTCTGAAGGAGAAAAAGTGTCAGACAGGGTCACCCAGACCCTTAACACTCAAACTTATTTCCTCTTCACACACACAATATGCATACAGCTCTCAGACTGTCTTCAAGTAAATATTTGCAATTAAGTTTATTTACTCATTTGTGTCAATGTTTTTTCTTAAATGGTCTGGGGAAAAAGCAGGGTAGGGGGCTGTGCAGGGCCCACTGTGAACTGGCATTCGAGCCCCAACAGATACCATATAGTCTGTGCCCAGAAAAAACTACTGCCAGCGTCTCCTGAAGGGTGTCTACTTACCTCCACATTATGACATTGTCCACCTGAAGAGAAAGTCAGTCAGCTATGGAGGGGGAAAACAGAGGACAAGACAATAGTCATGTGTTCCAGAAGAGGGTTTTTACATAGTTCTGGTGTCCTGGACGCCTCTGGCTCTGTCCAGGAATGAACTTTCTCAGCAAAGCTTTGGACTCGCTCAGCTGTGTTGCCGCAGAGCTACCTGCAAAGCCTTTTCCTGAAGTGATGAACTTGTCTTTTGCAACCAGTTAGCACCTGCTCTCAAAACTTGATCCCTCCCTGATTTGTTTCAAGTAGAGCCAGGGGATCAGGACTTAATTAGCAGTGATATATCTCTACTGATCAGTTCCATCCCGCTTCCCTCGGGGCCCCAGATTTGTCTCTATTTGGAATTCCCGTGCTAGCTGGGCGGCTGGTGTTTGCAGCGAGCTGGCAGACCGGTCTGTGCAGTGTGGGGCGGGAGCCCCCCTGGTGGTGCAGCAGATGCCGCCGCCTCCTCTAAGCTGCCACCGACCCAGGGACCGGGCCACGAGGCCTCTCATCGAGTGAGAAGGTGACCCACCAGAGGAGGGGCGCGGGCGCGGGCGCTGGAGCAAGCGCGGTGGAGGCCTGAGTCCCTTGTGTTTGCAAATGGCCCTGGAGCTGCTGAAACAGGGTTTTGGTTTTTTTTTTTTTTTTTTTTTTCATGAAGAGAAACCGCCTCCTGCTCTGTACCAGCTTGAAGCCAAAATAACATGTTTTGGCAACCGTTATTTGGCAATTAGGGCCTCAGCTCACTGAAAGCATTCTTCCATGCAAAATATGCCTTGGAAAGAAAACCCTAAACCACATCTGAGTGGAAATATAGGAAATGAACAAAGGGTGACAGAGCAGTGAGAGTCAGAAAGGGAGGAAGAGGGGGCTGAGGCCGGCCCCTGCGGCGGGGGCTCGGCAGGGGCGCGCGACTGGATGTTTCCACGCCTGACTCCAAGTCTGGCTCAGTCCAGGGAGAGGCCAGAGGCCAAGCCCGGAGGTCCTGTGTTTCCGCAGGAGTTCGTCTTTCAGTGTCCCTCCAAGGGGCCCTCGCGCAGGATTTAAGGGAAGGCCAACTACAGCAGCGGGCGTTGCCTGGGAGGGTGCTGTCGCAGGGGCGCACACCTCCTAGTCACCTCCCAAAGGGTGTGCAGGGGCAGGACCGGGGGGGGGGCGGGGCGAGGGTGCTCCCGGACTGACGCACTCTTCAGCGCTGCTAGCCTTTGCTCCCTTTCAGCCGGGCGTCACCCCACGAAGGGGAGGATGTGGCGGAAAAAGAGAGACTCCTCTTCCCAGCAGGTCACGGCACCCAGCGAGAGGACAGTCAAGCGGAATAGACTCCTTCATGGCCCAGTATGACGAAAATAAAGGGAGGCTCTGACACGTGGCGCTCTGTTCCACATCACTGCGCAGCTGCATCCTGCGTGTTAACGGAGATATCACAGTGGTTCACGTTGCCGCGTGCTCTGGGGGCACCTTCTTTCTTCCCTTCCCTTGTCCAACTCCCCAACTTTATTTTACTTTATTCTTTTGGTGGCAAACTTAGGATAAGATTTTGAAGGCAGGGTAACAAGACTCCACAGTGGGCAAAATAAAACCCCATCCTCAAGTGCAGAGGCCACAGAGGGTAAGGGAGTGAGGGCCAGGACGCTGGTCTCACCTTCCTTAAAACCCCAAAGAACCACCTGCAGTTACCAACAGAAGTGTGGGTGGTTTCATTGGTGACTCTGATGTCACCCTGCAACGTGCACCTATTCCATGGACATTGGCTTAATCTCACAACAGTAAACTCCTCTCCTCTCGGTATTAGGTTATTTTCTGATATTTTTTCTTTTTCTCTTCTCTTTCTCTTCTTTTTCTTCTCTTCTTCTTCCATGTCCCCCCATTCACAATAGAGACCGACCGGGCAAAGGGCCTGGGCTGAGGTGCCCCCAGGGTGGGTTACTCCGCTGCCTCTTTCTGTGCAGGCGGTGGAAGAACGCAGCCTGTGGTAAGTACTTGGAGGCTAGGTTTTGTTTTTTTTTTTTTCCTAATAGTATGAATGTTCACACAGAAATTCATTAATCCTAGGTTGCTTATGCATAGCCATTGGATGAACCATTTTTAGCTTAATCAGAAATTTGTCCATGTCTGCATGACCTATTTCTATATAATCATACACTTGATAAACATGATAAATATGCCATTACGATGGCATTTCTGAATTTGGCTTTCATAATATAGTGTTGGTATTTTAAAATCAAAGTATTATTTATTTTGCTTACATATCAGATTTAAAGTTTCTAGTGGTCATAGACTAAGATATTTAAATTAAATGTGAATAATATCCAGCACACCATCTTATAAATCTAATGTGATCTATAATTTTGCATAGATAACATCCTCACCTATGTTTAAATGAATGAAATCAGAATATTATCACCTTCTTTCCATTTGTATCTTATCCTTTTAACTTACGTGTAGGGTGGCAAGATAAACCAGACCATGGAAGAAAAGTCTAGTTAGCTTGGCACCAGTCTCGCTGACTCTCTGCTCCTCCTTTTCTGGGCCTGCTTTGCTGTGTCTTCATGCCCACAGCCTGGAAGTGTTACGGAGGCTTGGAGGTATGCCGGCACATTTTGGCTTGCCTTTCTTTTGAAACTTTAGACAGAGTTCTGCCTGCAGTTTGTGAAGGGGGATCCCCAAAACTCCAGAATTATCTTCTGGAGGGTGGACCCCTTGTAGCACAGGCTTCCCCCGCTAGGTGAGCATTCTAGGAACCCAACTGTATCAGTGTGCCAGCTGGCATTGTTGTCAGAGGCTGTGTTCAGCTTCAATGAATTTTTTTTTAAAGACTCTTAATGTATTTGCCCATTTTATGATGGGTGGTTTACAAGCCCACCTGCCTCGCCATGCTGAGCATTGAGCAGTTTTTCATCCAAAATGACATGACCCCCATGCCCCACCCTCCCCCTATTACCCTCAAAGGGGTGATGCACCCTATCACCCCCCCAAAGGGACTTTTTTTGTATGTTTCACTGGATGAAAAAGTCCTCAAAGGGAAATGTTTTGCTGATGTAGAAGAGGTGAAACAAAAAGGCAAAAGCACTAAAAGGTATCAAAATTGATGAGTTCAAAAACTGGGTTGAGCAGTAGGAAAAAAAAATGGCTCAATAGGTGTATTGCACTAAAGGGAGAGTACTTTGAAGATAACTGAAGTTTAAGCATGTAAGAATAAATACATATTTTTTATAAATAAATTCCGGGGTTTGGGGTTTATATTCATAGTCTGGACCCTGAAAAAAATAAAGTATATAACATTTTCTCTCTGGGCATGGATATTAAGGTCCCAATGTTCTAAAAGGGTTAGTGTCTTTCCAAGCTGGCGTCTTTCAAAGTGAGCTCTAAGGGCTCCATCCCTTCTCCGGCCAACCACCCACACTCACATGGGTGTGCTCCACACATGGGCACAGCTGGCTTTCGGAGGGCAACAGGTAGCCACTGACAGAAGCAATAGCGAGAGCATATGATAGCTCTAGAGATTTACTGCATGTACGTTTCAATAGAAATTTCCGTCGCGTTTAGAGATGGCAGCTAGAATATTATGGCAGAATGCTACTCTACCCTTGGAATTGAGGGTCTTTCTACCCCAGCAGAAATGGAAGCTTGTTTTGCCAATATTTGAAAGATCTGTGGGCATAAAAGGCATAGAAGCTTCTCGGAATAATTTTTTTTTAAATCAGTTACTCTTTGGAACATCAAAAGCTATGTAAATTCATATTGCACATTATAGGAACTAAATAAGTAATTGTTAAATGAATAGATGAATATTTGAATCTGGCAGCCCTCATGTACTTAGCTTCTAAGGCAATTTTTAAGGTTCTGGCGTGTTGCAGGTGCATGCATCTCATGGCATCACTGAAGGACACCCTGGTGTACTCACCCTTAAATCAGTTCAATACATGGGTGAGAAGAAAAATGTCCGCAAGCCGATTCTCCTTATTAATTGGCTTAAATGCAGTCAGGAGGCAGGTTACCTAAATGCAAACTGCCTTTTCCTTAACGTGCTTTGTGAATTACAGGCTAGGATTTTCCTCTTTGTCCACGTCTCATAATCAAGACTATTATTATAATAACACGTAGCACAGATGTCACTTGTCTTTCCCACTCGTCTTGCCTTATACTTCCTTGCCTGAAGTCACTATGCTGCAGGATGGCACTGTCAAACACTATTCTAATACGTTATTATCATTTATGTTAGGTTAGTGAAAGGCTGCCACAGTTTTAAAAATTAAGCTAAAGAAAGAAATGAAGGATGAATTTCAGACATAGCCAGTGAGGCACGGCAGGGAAGTGGGCATGTGTTGTCACCTTGCAAAACCTTCTAAAATGCAGTCAAGCAGGAGGAGCTCAGCAAAAGGAAGAATCTGACTCGGTACAGTGCTTCATTGGAGCGGTGATGGAATTTAACTCCCAAGATTGGGAACTGAATTCTTCTCCATAGGAAGGGCTCCCAGAACAACATACACATTTGTGTGGATCTCTTGAACAATTGTAACCACTTTGCTTTGCCCGGAGGGAAGCAGACTTTGCTGACCTTGGGTAAATAATTTAACCTCTGCAGTTTTGTGTCTGAATCTATACAGAATAACAATTTTGTAGCACTTCCCAGAGACGCGAGAGTGATAGTGAGCTGCCGTTAAAGGGCCTGCAGTGCCTCGGATAGAGCATCAATGTGAGGTTATTTGTTTGATTGGAAGGTGAGATTATTACCTCTTTGACTGAAATTCATATGTATGAGAAACCAGCGCTGCACACCAGTGTTGTTCTTAATTCGCAGAGGTTGGTGCACTTAGTACGCTAGGGGAGTATTTCATATGTGTTACTCGCAGAAAATAACTCCTTTCACAGCGCCCCCACAGTGTCTTTGTGCTCGCCCCAAGCTGCTCAGAAGCTCGGCGGTCTCCAGCTCCTAAAAGCAAGGGTTTGTCTATGTCTGTATGTGGGAGCAGCAGCATTTAATTCTCTACGCAGAGTTTGAGAGTTGTCTCCTTTATTTCCTGTTGACTCAGCTATCTTCTTCCCACATTTTGGGGTTTGTGGTAAATGAAGAATTTGTATTTGGCCACTGGAAACAAGGCTTTTGAATAAGCAGAGACTCATGTGGACCCTATGATTTTTCTAAATGATCTGAAATTCTCCTTTCCTCAGAGACTCATCGACATTAATAGGAATTATAGGTGCGTTTGCTAGGAGTGGGGCCTTGGTGGTAGCACAAGGTTTGACTAAAAACTATCTAAAACTCAGCTTTAAGATTCCTCACTTCCTTGACATTCTTTCAAAAACAAATCAGCCCTTATAAGTGATGCACAAAGCCTGGCTTTGTTTCTGCAACTTTTCTCCCTCTTGACAGGCAAACGGACTGCACCAAAGGAAGAAATGCTTACACTCATACCGATAAAAATAGAAGTTGTCTATGCAAATCCAAGGGTGTACCGCACAAAAACTGGATGTACATTTGACCCAGTTCATTTAATAATTTTGAAGGATTTTACAAATACTTTTCTATCTCTCATTCTACTTTTTATTTCTCTTTTCTTATTCCTTGTGCAGTCACCAAAAAGAAAATCTTCAAAGTTATGTTAATGTTCACGATTTTTGTTGTAAACATCCTAAATTGAAAGAGTGAACTCATTGTAATCACTTGAAAACCTTTTAACCATTTTTACACGTACGGTTCAGTGTTGTGCCACGTTCACCGCCAATGACCTCCAGAACACCATTTTCTTTTAAGCATTGTATTTTAAAGCTCTCCTCCAAAAGAATTGTTCTCACTCCCAGTACACGACTGGGAATGACTGGATCCCAGCACAAGATTAGGAGGCTTGTTAGGGGCTGGGTCTGGCTTGGGGTGATTGGAGTTCAGGCCCCACAGAAGAAGAAGGCCTGCCTTGAGCAGAGGGAAGAGGCAGCCGTGTGGGCAGACACAGCAGCATCTCCACATAGCAGTTGAACAGGATGCGCTAGGTCTGAGGGACACAGAGAACTGTAGCAGGAGCATAAAAGGGGATGCCAGTGGCAAAGCTCTCTAGAGAGACAGAGAACAAGGTACGAGGTGCAGGAGGGTCAGGAAGTTTGGAAGCAGCTCTTCAATGAATGGGTGTCTGGGAGTCCCTGTCAGTCACTGTTTCCTTAACTGCAGGACAAGAATACCTTTTATAGGTGTTGTTTCCTAATTTATTTTTCTTCCTCATTCTTTTGAACCCTACTTCCCCCCAGTATTTATTAGGGAGAAATTAACTCCTTTTTCATCAATCGTGATTTTATATTTCATCCTATTCAAAGTATTTTGAAACAGCACCGTGGGGTTGGAAGGAATGGTACCTCAATTTTGCTACTAAATACAGCACTCTTCTTTCTTCCTTCTCCTCCCCACCCCATTAAATGTATCTTTCCGCTCCTGTTATTATACATTGGACTTTCATGGTTGGCTGTTGTTACTTGCTAACTAGAAAAATAGACAGGAATTTGGGGGAGGGCTTGGCAGAAGGGTGTGCAGGGGATGGTGGAGTGAGCCTTTCCTGACCTTTTCCATGAAGGGGATAATCAGAAGCTTACGAAACTGTGAGGCCAGAGGCTCATGAGCTCCATGATCAACTGTAGTCCAGAGTTATGGAGAAAGCTATTCTTTTTGCCTTTGCAAAGGAGCTAGCATTACTCTGACATCCCAAAGATGGCAAGTTCCACGACTTTGTCACGAGCATTGCTTTTCCCATCCTGGGTGGTGACAGAAGAAGCATTCTTCAAAGTGGCTTCCAGGCCAGCAGGTACAGACACTTTGGGACCAAAGGCAGAGAAAAGTGGATTGGGTATAATGTGGTGACAGTATCTCACAGCCCTAATTGTGGGCACAAATAAAGCCCCCCCCCCCCAGGGATTTCCACAAGTAACCTATAGACACGTGGAAGAAGGGCTAGAGACCTATTTTACAATGCTATCACAAGGGTGGAGGCTTTGAGCTGATACATTATATGACTCCAAAATATTCACATTATGCCTAAACTTCCTCTGCCAAATGACAAATACATGAATTATTGTCTAAAATATGAGACCTAGTGTCCTGCGGCACAATAATAGCTCAAAAAAGGTACTGAGATACTTCTGGTCAGAAGTATCTTATAAAGATTCACCAGCCAAAAATATGGCACTGTATTATTTTAAAGTGTCAAGGATGCTACAAAATTTCAATTCAGTGCAGGACCCACAAAAGTTAACTCATTGGACTAAGAAACATATCCTGAGATACAATTATGAGCCAGGCTCTAGGGGTAAAGCTATGAAGCAGGATCTATTCTTTCAATTCAGAGACACAAAGTTGAGAATTACCTGCGTAAGAGAAGGACACCTGGAGAAAACATCAGCACCCAAGGACTGTGCAAAGGAGTCCCCACAAGGACACAAGACCAGTTGGAGATGAGTGTCCTTCACATCCTGGCTCCAGGCTCCCTGTGCCCTTCATCCCCCCAGTGAGGGCACTCGGGGCATCTGGATACCTTCCCTGGCTGTGGAAGGAGCCAGGGAGGAGCCAGCCTCCATCAGGGGTTCCCTCTACGTGAACAGCACATTTGTTTCTCGACGGTGGCCACCACACACCACCAGGACCACTGTACCAGGTAACAGTCTTCTTTCAGAATCCCCCGGTTGAAAAGAATTACACAAAATTCTTCCAGCTCTAAGATTCCCAAATCTCCCTGGGAGATTTCCATTCTTCCTCCCTCACCCAGTCCCTTACTCTACTCAAGTTTCTATCCGTAGTCATGGCTCACCCCCTGGTGTTCCTCTGCCTTTCTCATCGGGTTGTAGCCCCCGGCCAGGGCCAGGACAGGTTTCTGTTTTGCTTTGCCGTGTTCCTTCTTGTATGACAGGAAACCACCATACATCATGGCGTATCATTTATCTTTCTTACTCTGTGGTTATCTCTCTCAACTGTGCTCTAGTTCTCTATTTTGTTTCCTTGAAACCCACACATCCTCTCTTCTTTCAACAAAGCCTGCCTCTTGCAAATGGAAACCTTGGCTTTCACATCTATTTTCCCTAAAATGAGCTTCAACAGCCTCCTTTGGAGAAGCTCAACACTGACTCCTTTGTTTTGGGCTGGTTTCTACTGCCTTCCTGCTGAAGCAAGGGACGCCCTCCCCTTCAGTGGATGGCAGGCAGCAGGAATTACTGAGGAGGAAAAATATATCCAATAATACTTTTAAAATACTGTCCCATTATAGAAGAACATCAGGCAGCAGCTGAGGTTGAAAACCCTACATTTGTATCAGCACTAATCTCACTACTGCGTGATTTTCTCTGGCAACGCTCAGAAGGCTGAGTGTAAGCAGAGAGTTGGACAGGTCCAGGCTGGGTGTTCAGAGGCAAGTTCTTTGAAAAGACAAGGGACAAATGAGTGTAGCTATTGACAGGACAGTGATTACTGGATAATGGAAAGAGCAAAGTGAGAAAAGAGCTGGAGGAAACACAAAGGTCAGGAAACTAGAAGTTTCTGAATATTTGGAATGGATTGGGAAGTAACTGAGTGGGAGTGAGTGACATTCTTAAATGTATGATTTTAGTGATGAAATAGTTTACGGAAGTTCAACTCAGATGAGGTCATGCCCAAGTGTGTGGAAAAATATCCTGCCACTCTCCCGATTAGGCTATGAACACTAGAGTCACCTAAAACCTGGTGCACTGCTCCTTTGGCACTCCCACCTGAATTGCTCTGTAAACTACCCCGGTGGTCGCTGCCAGGAGGAAAGGGCTGTAGCCCAGGCTTCTCCATTTCCTGCCCTCATACCGCTCCCTCCGGGAACACCTTTTCCTCACCATTGGGATGGTTCTCTAAAACAAAGCCAGGGGAAGAGTAAAATGTTGGCAACACTGATGTCAGCCCTTGTCGGTCTTACATGCTATGCCTTCACTGCTGACCCATGGAAAACAATCCAAAGATACAAGTACAGTAAGAATGGATATTTACAAAATTTACAAAATTTTTCTGTCCATTTTATTAACCCCCCATGCCATTGTGATACCTATTTTACAGATGAGGGAAATGAAGGTTCTGTGAGGCTAGTCCAAGTTCACAAAGCTAGTTCATCCTCTTTGCCCCTTATACCTGGCCCAGGTACCGTCTTCCTCTCGGACTCGCCTCCCTGTCCTCTCAACCATACCCCACAGTTCATCTTCTTCCTGACCTGCACACCCTCTGTACATACCTCATTCTATTTGACTTGCGACAGGCACTATTGTGACACCATCACTCACCTGTGTGTGCGCTAGACTAGGCTATCTCAGAAGCACCTAGCACAGAATATGGCTCCTAGCAAGGCCCTCTGAGTGGTTCTTCAGTGAAGAAGTAGACAACCTTGGCAACAATGTAGAAGGAAAAGAGCATCTGTGAATAACAGTGCTTCCCATAGTCCATTTGCTGACAGATCTCATGCCACTGGGGGTTGCCAGGCTGCATGCTCACAAATTAATTTGGGTACAGGGAAGACATGAGGACTTGGACTGACCTGCCCAGGTACACTGAAGGTAACACTCCAGGGAGACAGGCATTTAGGAAATGGGGGTTATAGGCAGATAGCCAAGCCGGGACCTTTGGGCTTCAGGAAAGAAAGGGTGGGAAGGAGAACAGGATTTTTACAGCCTTGTACATAAAGATCTTGTAAAACCAAACTTCAAAGGGAGACAGAATATCACTCCTTTCCAAAGAGTCTCATCAATGATCACAGTATCTCTGAGAGGGAAGTATGTTGGAAGGAGTATTTCTCCAATGAGGAAACAGCGTGAAATGGCTTGATTACCCGCAAACTAGAAAAACACGGCCCAGTGTATTTCCAGACTCTCCTTCTAAAATGTCAGCAGTCTCCACCAGGCCGGTTAGTCACTCACTAAAGAGGCATTTACAGAGACTGTGTTAGGCGGAGCACCACACCAGGAGGCAGGAAATGCAGTCTCTGGCCTAGAGGATTTCACACAGCACCTGATGGCCAAGGAAGTCTGCAAATAATCTAAACAGGCAAACAAATATTTGTGGCGCACTGTGCAAAGTACAGGGTACAAGAGTGAACGTAGAGCAAAGGATCACAGAGGGGAGAGTGATTACGTTTGCCTGGGAACATTAAAAAACCTCTAACTGAAATCGTTTGCTCATCACAAGGCTTAGTGAGCCGACGTTATTAGCAGAGTTCTGGGTTAATACTTTGAATGAAGCTGTTAAGTGAGGACAAGCTGTCCCTCCACAGCACTGTGTCTTCATAATCTTCCAGCATTATCTTACAGAATTAGTTATCTACGCCCCCGCTGCACCAGCAGTGGCAATGAACTGTGCAAAAGGTTGTCATAATCCTTAACATTTATTCAGTACTTACCATTTACTACGCTAGTGTTGTTACACGAATTATTAATTTAATTCCCACAACTGGCATCAGTAAAAAATATTTGTATTGCCATTTTACAGATGAAGTTTGGAGGGATTAAGTAGCTTGCCCAATAGTTCACACTGAGACAAATTACTGTTACTTTCAGAACAGTCCCTGTTTGAATTAATGAGAGTGATTAGTTGTTTTGGTCACATGTTTACTAAGTTACAAAAATTAGCATTTCTATCTGTTGCTCAAAATTAACAGCATTCATTTAATTACGTAAAATTAACATTGACCTTTCTTGTAAAATGTTTCCTTTTCTCTCTGAATCTGAGGTAAAATAACCATTCACTTCATGCCATGTTATGAGCCATGCAGTTGAGATGTGGACTGTGGTCCCACAAGTTCAGAACACCTTTCATATAAGCATGAATAGTGAGTTAGAGTTAAAGAGGCAGCAATTTTTTAAAGCTTCATCTCAAAATCACCTGGACTGGATAGATTAAACCAACACACCCAATTAGAGATGATTTAGAGTGATACCTTTGTCACTTAAAATCCTCTCCCCTCAAAACCTAGAGGTTTTTACCTGTACCGCAGAACCCTCACTTCCAAAAGCACAACAGCCACTCTCTAGGCTTTTGACCTCTTGAACTCAGACAGTGGGAAGTTCAGGTCTCATCGCCACATCCCCACTGGGGAGAATTCCTTATTACCTCACCCTTCCAGCAGAGTTAAGTAAAAATCCCACAACAGATACCCATTGAAAGAAAAGCAGTTGCTGATGAATTAATTATACACATAGCTGTCTGTATCAATGTCACTTAAACGCTAAATTTTCAGCCTTGGAGTGCCTGATTTGAATCCCATTGCCTCTACTCAATAAGTATGAGTTATTGGGCTACTTATTGAAACTTGCTAGATCTAACTTGCCTCATTAGTAAAATGCCGGTGATAACTGGTAGAGACTGCAAGTTGCCCAAGACCTGATGGGTTCAGTTCAGTTAAGATTTCAAAGAAGCCTGAACATCTGTAACGAAAGTACCAGCACTAGTGCCAAAACCCTTTCTCCTCGTTTCCCACAGTACTGGCATAGTAGCTGAGTACAGAACTGCTCAGCTGGACTACTTCCTTGTCTCCCTTGGTACCAGGTCAGCCATGACTAAATTATCTCTAATGGAATGTAATTTGATGAGAGTCACTTAGGTCATACTGGAAGAGCAATCTTCCAAGCACCGTTTCCCTTCCTCCTGCCAGAAATGGTAACAACGGCAACGATCGTGAGGTGCTGCCCACCATCCTGGGGCCCTGGATGACTATATGGAAGGGAGGCATATGAGTATATCTACTGGATTTATGAGAAAAACAGCATCCTATTCTGTCTGAGTCATTACACTTTGGAAGTTTATACAATAATAGTATAAAGTCATAAGGATTGAGAAGGATAGTGCATGTGCTCTTAGCATATACCATTACTAAGCACCAGCTGTTAATGTGAGAGGCTGTAGTGGCTGCGTTTCCTAAGAACCTGTTCACACCAAGAGATGTTTTGTGATAGGGAGAGGGAAAAAATGAGAAGTCTCCTTCCCGCTCAGGATCTGCCAGAGAAAACCTGCGGGCAAAGCTAGGAATTGTTGGCATTGTCACTGTGACGCCAGTTCCTTTTTGCAGGGAAAGGAAGCTATTGCAGAACTCTTAAGTCCAGTGACTCAGAAGCCCTTATTTGACCCAGAAAACCTCCAGCCAGATTATATAAGACCCAAGGTCAAACAGATAAGATGGATAAGAATCTAAAAGCCAAACAGAAGTCTCTAATTAATGCCAACAATCTGCTCTTTACAGCTTCAATTTGGTCTCTAGTTGGTAGTCAAATTAACTATAGTTCATTTCCTATTACAGCCAACTTACAATTAGGCATAATAATGAAGGGAAGTAATGGCATTCATGATTAAAAAGAGCAAGTACCACAGAATTCATTTTCTTTGGCTTTGGAATTGTGTGCATGCACAATGTACATGAACATTCACCATTGTACCATCTACACACAGACTTGCCCCCTCCCGAAAGAATTAGGAACAATTGGTCCGTAGCTCTTCTTTGTTGTTGATTTTCTATTCCCATGATTAACTTGACACAGAACTAAAATAAAGTCTTTTGTTTCCTTACTAGTGCAATTATGCAAAACCATTTTTGGACCAGTATTTTATTTAAAGTTCAATCATATTTTAAAATGAATCCATCAGGTTTCTGGAAAATGTTAAACGTACCTCCTACAGCACAATAAGAAGCTCTGCGGTAACTGTGGCTGAAATAGAGTGTCCAGGATGCGGTATTGTCCATTCAATCCTCTCTACTCCATTTCCCCTCTGTCCACGTGCCCTATTGTAAAAAGGGGCATCAATATTGAGGCCTGGAATTCTTTAATGAACCATTTTCAGTTTGGTTGCTTTATTTGTAGGGGTTTTACTTTAGTGGGATTCCTCAGGAAGAAGAGAATTCAAGAACTACAAAAGACTATTTGTTTCCTCACCTTTTGACCCATGTTGAGTGTCTGGTTTTCTCCAGGCACATTCTGTTACCAACAGTGGGCTATACCAGGACCACAGTATAGAAGGGTTCATTAGCCCTGGGAAGAAAAAAAATAACTCACACTCCACAGCCACTGATAAGACAGCAGCAGCATCACCTCCTAAATCAGTTCCTGGAGACTCAAAGAAAATTAGGCTACTAAACATTTACTTAATATATTCCCTTTCATTTAAATGCCCCCCCCAAATCCTCATACACTGTTAAAAGCAATTTGGCAATACCCAATAAAGATGAAAATGTACGTCCCTGAGGACCTAATAATTCTACTCCTATATACACAGCAATGACAAGTACGCACATACACATACAAGAGCATGTACAGATGTGTGTTCAGGGCAGAACTGTTCAAGAAGGGAAAACTGGAAATAGCCTAAATGCCCATCAATAAGAGAATGAAAAAATAAACTTATGCAACGGAAGTCTGCACTGCAGTAAAAGTCTACCCTTTTTAATTTTTTTTAATCCTTGCCCTGGGATATGTTTGTTGATTTTGGAGAAAGAAAGGGGCAGAGAGAATGAGAGAAAAAAAACATTGTCATGATACAGGAACATCAATTGGTTGCCTCTCATACACATCTTGACCTAAGTATGTTCCCTGATCGGGGAACAAACCCACAACCTTTTGGAGTACAGGATGATGCTCCTACCAACTAAACAACCCAGCTAGGGTTATCCATTTTGATTTATAAAGATGTGTGGGTATGAATAAATATAAGAACATAATATTGAACGAAGAAATTTAGTGGTAGACTTATATGTTCAAATATACCATTTATATAAAAAGCAAAACTAAATATTATTTATGGATAGATGTATATATATAGCTGTTGCCAAAACTATATATAAATTTAAAAACATGTCTTGGAATAATTAAAACTCAAATTCAGGATAGTGTTTATTTCAGAGTAGAGATGGGATAGTAAAAAGAAGATGGGTTCAGGGAGGGTATCAAGTGACTCAACCAAACATCTAATCTTTTATTTCTTACAAAAAGATTTGAGTAGCTATGACATTATATTAAAATGTGTCAAAGCTCTGTGGAGCACCAATGAATGTTCATGATATTATTTTCTAGCATTTCTTTCTTTTTTTTTTTTTAAAGATTTTATTTATTTATTTTTAGAGGGGGGAAAGGAGGGAGAAAGAGAGGGAGAGAAACATCAATGTGTGGTTGCCTCTCACGTGGCCCCCACTAGGGGCCTGGCCTGCAACCCAGGCATGTGCCCGGACTGGGAATCGAACCTGCAACCCTTTGGTTTGCAGCCCGCACTCAATCCACTGAGCTACGCCAGCCAGGGCCAATTTTCTAGCATTTCTTTATGACTGAATTACAGGACTTTCTCAAGTGGTCTCTTGATAGATGGACATGGGTGGGTGTCATTACATCATTTATGTTCACAACAGGGAACGTTGGCCATGGCTTTTGCAGAGAGCAGCAGCTGAGACCCAGCCAGCACGTGGTGAAGATGAGGGCTCCTTAACCACCCTGGAACTCCAAGCGGTAGCTACATATATATGTATTTACATATGTCGAGCATTTATTATGGGCTAGATTGAGTGCTTAATGTGCACTATCTCCTGTACTCCTTACAACAATTCCCAGGATAAGACACTGTTATTATACCCATTGTATAGATGAGGAAACTGAGTTGTACAGAGCAGCACTTTTCATCTTGTGGCACACATAAGCTTCAGTGGCACACCAGAAAGTATATTTTTTGCCCATCTGACAAAAAAAAAAGCAGTTATAATTTTTATTTATTCACACTGGATGCTATTGTTGTATTGGCTGCTGTCATTTTGTTATTTGACAATCTAAGGGAAATGAGGTCAGTGCCCCTGACAAAATAATCAGGTACTGCATGTTTTAAAAATTCTTGTGGGGCACCAGTTGAAAATCGCTGGTATAGTCTGGCCCCGGGGCCCATGGTGAATGGAGAAGCCAAGAATCACTCCAGGCCCTCTGAGACTCTACCACCACTCTCTACCACCTCCTCATGGTTGGTGTCCATTGTCTTTACAAATAGTTATTTTCCAGAATTTTCAGGATCAAGAGTTCACCGAAGTTCCCAGTGGAGGAGGTGTGGGAATCACCGTGTAGCGATCCTCTGACACTGGAACTGTCCCTGCAGCACACCCGCCACTGCGAGCTGCGGACAACTCCTCGGTGACCTTGAAAGCTGTCCTGCCAACCAGGCTTCGACTCGGGAGTCAGGTCGGCTGAGGCCTGTCCTCGTGACAGCTCTGGAGTCAGCAATGTTCATTCACAGTTTCGAACTATTCAGCGGCAGGCCTGAAACAGAGACGTCATAAACCCCATCAAAATCTCCTCCATCATGTGACACACTTTGTTAGAACAGAATAAGGGGTTCGGCTCTGTTGGACCAAATCAAGTTGGTCTATGTGGAGTATCACATTTTAGATTCAAATCCCTCTTAAATCCTCTGCTTAGGCTCGTGGTTAACAATATTTTTGTATCTGTCTGCGGAGATGACAGGCAGCCCAGCTCTGGAGCGGGCCCAGCGGCCCCTGCGCGGCCGCTTTGCGAGGCAGGCTCCACAGATGAAAGGCGGAAATCCCACCACCCCAGTGTCTCCTGATTAGCCTGGAGAAAAGCTGAATGACAAACATGTTTCCAGTCTGCCTGGCTCATGCAGGGAAATGGGGCAATCTGGCCTGAAAGGGGATTTAGACTTTTGTTGTGTGCAAGGGAGGGGGATGGAGAAAAGAGCTGATTTAAATCCATCCACAATGCTTTCCCTCTTGGTGATCTCTCAGATAAGAGGCAGCCTGGCTGCGGTTCAGACCCCCTCCATGCCCGTGCACCTTCCCTGTGCCCGCCTCACCGCTGGGTAATCTTGGCCCTCTCAACGTTGGACACTAGATGGATTATGGCAACTGGTTGTTTCCGAGCACTCGCTCATTTAGCCAGAATCTTATACTATGCTTGCTGATTAATAAAATTGGCCTACAGTAAAATTCTCTATAGAGCCTCTAGCTTAGAATAAACCTCAGTACAGTGTATACATTACCTAGTTAGCTATTCAGTTACTTGCACTAATCATATTACCCTATACTAGCTTCAAAATCATATAAAATGCTCCGTAAAATGATCACAAAGCTCATGCTGCAAATGCTAAGTGTTAAGTATGTGATTTTTATTAGAGACACTGCGATAAGACAGAATACTTTTCTCTCTTCCCAATAGAGAGAAGAGCCCCACAGATATTGAAAGCATATATGGTTGAGGCAGAGCTTCTTTTAATTATATAAGTCAATAAATCATCACTTTTTATTGCATAATTGTGTGTTCAGGTGGGCAGGGCTTGGTGCCAAGTATTTCTGAGAAATGCACAAGCCAGACAGAGGAAAACTCTGTCCTCTGAGAGCATCTATTCTGGCCTCAATGCATACACTTGGGCATTGCTAGTATTATGCTGAGGGAATCAAGGGCGGATTCGGGGAAATCTCTCCCCTCCGAGAGGCCCTGCGCCAGGATGTGGATTTGAGAAGAGCACCCACAACATGGCTGCCCGCTGCATCTGCTGGCCGCCTGGGTCAGCCAGGGCGTCTTGCTTTGCGGACATCAGTACAGTGCTTCTTCAAACACAATTATCAAGACAGTCTTCAGTGACCTCTTATTGCTGCCTTATTTGGGAAACAGCATTCAGATGCAGATTGACCTAAATCCCATCAATCCACTCAACCATGTGTGTGACTGTGCGTGTCTGCGTGTGCACCCGCACATTTGTGAACACATATCACATACGTATTTGCACTTACATATATTCTCCCAAGAGCATTTAAACCTCCAACGTAAAATTTCCAAGTGAGGAGAAATGCTTATTTTCCCAGGCAACTTTATCAATTACTCTTGTGCTCGCCTTATAAATATTTCATAGAAAATATTTAACATGACTCTCCAATCGGATCAGCTTCGAAATGCTCCTCAAAGTGAATTCTCCCCTAACAATAGCTTGATGCAAAAGCTTTTTTTCTGCTTTTAAGCACATGGTCTGCTGCCATAGCAGCACGAATACTTCTTATTTAATGGAAAAGAAAAGATACTTTATATTGATTCCGTAGTCGCTGAAGGCGGGGACGGGCGGGGGGGGGGGGGGGTCGGGGCATACGCTGGAGGGCGCAGCATAGGCGTACCTTGCGCCTCCAGGGTGGAGGCCCAGCCTACCTTGACCTCCCCTCCTCCTCCCCGACAAACGCCTGTGATTATCACTCAGCCTGAATTAGAACTGTAATGGGAAGTGACAAGTTTATGTAAATGATCCACATAAGGATTTTGCTCTTGTTAATACCGAGCAGTTACTTTGGGCTTTCTAATTATTTCATGCCTTCTAGTTCTCTGATGGGGCAGGGATGACTACAGTTGAAAAGTACCCTGTGATTGATAGACTTCTGTCCCCCTGGAGCTCATTAGGGCTCTGGCTTTGGAAGTGGGAAATAACCCTACCAGGCACCAAAAAAAAAAAAAAAAAAAAGAATTTACCTTAGCACTAGTGATTCTGTAGATTCATTTGATCAGATGTATGTTTGGTTGGGGAAACAGTGTTATCAGGAAAGTGCACCATTGCCTTTCTGATCCAAACAGACTCTGCTTTGGTGCTTTTGATTTTTGTAAACCGCATGTAGAGTCACACAGGCTGTATGCGGTAGAACTTGAAGGGTACAAAATGCCAGTAGGATTTTTCACAAGGAAGCTGAGGAGAGGTCAGATGAGTGGAGCAACATGCCATATGGAGCAGCTGTAGACTCTAACCAGACACTAACCACTGCTGTCGCCCTGCAGACTCAGCACCACCTCTTCCTAAGTCACACCAGCAGAGAAATCAGTGAAGAGGGCAAACAAAATGGAGTCATTGGTTAGGAAAGTCTGATTGTCCCTTCAGTTTAAATGCACCCTGGTGAGAAAGAGAAGTGCTCAAATGGAGTGTGACTGTGAAAGAAATCCGTGAAGCTGGGAAGACTTTAAGTTTCATTTATTTTAGTCTTCCCATTTTACGGATTAGAAAAGTAAGGACAGAGCAGTCACAGGGCCAGGTAGCCGTGCAGGCAGAACTGGAACTGAGCCTGCACCTCCTATCCAAAACCCACTTGTCTGGAGCAGAACCAGGAAAGGAGTAGAATTGGGGAAGACCAGGCGATATGAGGTCTGCCAGTGGATGAGGATCGGAGATGAGAAAGCCAAAAACTGTTAGTCCAAATATAGAGGGTTCACCTTTTTTCCCACTACACTTAAATGTGTAAAAACTGGAGCATTGTTTATATTGCTATAACAGATCTTATTTCAAGCTACATATCACTGGGTAGTTAGAACAAATACTTACACGCCCTAATTAAAGCAAGTTCAGTGTCTCTCAGTTTTAAAGTTTCTTTCTGTTTGGTTTATTTTCTTTTGGATAAATATTCAGTCAAATTCAATGTCTAAACTTCCTACCAGGGCCATTCGTCTTCTTTCAAAAGTTCTCCAATCCCCCGCCCATGCCTACTTTCTCAAGAAGGCTTCTGGGTACATTTGTGTGTGTTTGTAGTGATAAGAGGAACTGACTGGTTTAAGTTCAGGTGTGGGGAGTGTTCTCTGGTCCTTTTATTTAAGTATATTTTATTGATTATGCTTTTATAGTTATCTCAGTTTTTCCCCATCCCCCTGCCCCCGCCCAGTACCTCCCTTCCCTCCAGCGATCCTCCCCCTTAGTTCACGTCCATGGGTCATGCATATAAGTTCTTTAGATTCTCCACTTCCCATACTGTTTCTTATACTGTTCTTAACATCCTCCTTTCTATTCTGCAACTATCCAATTATGCTGCTTAACTCCTATACCTTTCCCCCATTTTCTCCCTTCCCCCTCCCAGCTGATAACCCTCCAAGTGATCTCCATTTCTATTATTCTATTCCTGTTCTATCATTTGCTTAGTTTGTTTTTGTTTTTTAGATTCAGTTGTTTATAGTTGTGAGTTTGTTGTCATTTTAATGTACATAGTTTTGATCTTCTTTTCTTTAAATAAGACCCTTTAACATTTCATATAATAAGGGCTTGGTGATGATCAGTTCCTTTACCTTTACCTTGCCTGAAGCACTTTATCTGTCCTTCAGTTCTAAATGGTAGCTCTGCTGGATAGAGTAATCTAGGTTGTACGTCCTTGCTTTTCATCACTTTGTATACTTCTTGGCAGTCCCTTCTTGCCTACAAAGTTTCTTTTGAGAAATCAGCTGACAGTCTTATGGGAACTCCTTTGTAAGTGAGTGTCTGCCTTTTTCTAGCTGCTTTTAAGACTCTCTATCTTTAACCTTTGCCATTTTAATTACGATGTGTATTGGTGTGGTCCTCTTTGGGTCCAACTTGTTTGGGACTCTCTGCGTTTCCTGGATTTGTATGTCTATTTCCTTTGCCAAATTAAGGAAGTTTCATTATTTTTTTCAAGTAAGTTTTCAATTTCTTGCTCATCCTCTTCTTCTGGCATCCCTAGAATTCAGACGTTGGTCCTTTTGGAGATGTCCCAGGGTCTTCTTAAACTCTCCTCATTTTTTTGAATCTTGTTTCTTCATTTTGTTCTGGTTGACTGTTCATTTCTTCCTTGTGTTCCAAATCATTGAGTTGAATCCTGGCTTCCTTCCCTTCACCATTGGTTTCCTGTGGATTTTTCTTTATTTCCCTTAGAATAGCCTTGATTTCTTCCCTTATGCTTTTGCCATATTCAATGAGCTCTTTGAGCATTCTGACCAACAGTGTTTCAAACTCTGTGTCTGATAGGTTAGCCATCTCCCCATCACTTAGTTCTTTTTCTGGGGTTCTGTCCTTTTCCTTCATTTGGGCCATATTTCTTTGTCTCCTCATTTTGGCAGCCTCCCTGTGTCTGTGTACTAGGTAGAGCCACTTTGACTCCCTTCTTAGCACACCTCTGAAGTTGTATGGGGTGGAGCCTTGGGTATTTGCTGGGCAGGGCAACCTGCTTTGCCACTTCGTGGTTCCATGTGTGGGGGAGGGGTTGAAGAGAGGACAATGCCACTGCTGGCTGACTTCTGGAGGCTTGCCTGGCACTCACCTCTTTTCCAGTCACTACTCACTTCCTGTATGTGACTGGCATCCCTCTAGCTGCTGTCCTGGTTGTGGTTCCCAGAATAGGTGGGCTTGTGTATGTTCCAGGCTCTCCTGAGAAACCAGTTCCTTCCACTGCTTCGGTCCCCACTGGGTTTACAGCCAGTAGTTATTAGGTTTCATTTTCCCTGCACTGGAACCCTGAGCTTTGAGGTCTGGCCTGGGCCTGGGATTGTTCCCTCACAATGTGTCCCCCTGATTTTTATCCACCACAAATGAATGTGGGACTGCCCATTCTGCCGGCCACTGCCACCTTGCCACCCCCAGCTTGCCACCGCCATACTGCATCCTCTCTTGCCCAACTCCCCTCTCAGCCCCTCCTACCCATTAGGATGAATATAGCTTCTCTAAGTCCTTGATTTTCAGACTTCTGTACAGTTTGGGGCAATTTTCTGCATGATTTGCTGGAAGTTTTTTATTTGAAAGTTAGTTGTGTTCCTTTGTATGATTGTGCAATGAGGTAAAGTATGTCTACCTACACCTCCATCCTGACTGGATGTTCTCTGGTTCTTTGATGTCTCTTCAGCCATGTCTACCGTCAAGCAGATGCACAGGCAGACAAGCCTCTTCCCTTTCCCTCACTCATCTTGGAACCTAAGAAGGAAAGGGGAGGATATTTCTTCCAAATAAGACTTATTAAACTATAAGATACTTACTTTTTTTATATTTGACAAATTTTAGCACAATGTCACGACCTTCCAATGCCCTTCCCAACTTCTATCATTTACAATGGAGGAAGTATGAGTCAGTTATGAAAAATAAAACAATTACATATCTGAGCCAAACTGTTTAAATTTGACCAGCTGCTATATGTTAGCATTACAGAGCCAGAAACAAAGGCACAAACCATAAACTAGAGATGAGATGAGGCGGTAATTCAAGTGCCAGAGAAGCAAGCAAACCAGGCCAGGCCGAAGTAGATGATGGATGAATGCGGAAAGGAAGAAGAGGCAGAAGCATGCTGTGACACTTCCACCCCGAAGAAAATATGAGAGAGGGAAAGCTCCCCAACTCATGTTGGGAGGCTACTAAAACACTGATTCTAAAACCAGTATGGGCAGTACAAGGAAATAAAGTGCATGACAATTTAATGTGAGTACAGGTGGAAAAATCCTATGCGAGTTGCTATCAAAGCGAATCTAATAATGTGCTAACAAACAAACACAAGTGAGGTTTATCTCAGGGATGCAACAATGGTTTCATATCGAAAAACTTATCTTAAAACAGAAAACAGAAAGAAAGAGCAAAAGGATTGCAAAAGGATTTCATGAAGTTTAATATTTACTTACAATAAAATAATGATAGTCTCAGTAGCCAGGAGTAGAAGAAAACTGCTTTAATCTGATATAGGTTTTATACTAAAAAACTAAAGTCAACATGATAGTTGCTGGAAAAAGCAAAATTTCCACTCTCATGATCCCTACCATCATTTGACCTGTTACTAGATGTCCTCACCAATAAGAAAAATGTTAAAGGCAAGAAGAAAAAAGAGTATAGGATGTGGTGGTTTAAAGTATGTTCATACATTCTCTGATGGTGCCTTCAAAAAGTGGAGCCTGATTTTTCTCCCTTTGTGTTTGGGCCGGACTTAGTGAATTGCTTCTAACAATAGAGTAAGGTGAAGTAATGCTACGTGACTTCTGATACCGGTTAGATTCCTGAATTTCTAACCTCAGAGATTGTGTGATAATTATCTGTTGTTTTATGATGCTAAGTTTTGGGATAATTTGTAGCAACTGATAACTGATTCACAGAAATTGGAATAAAGGATATTAAACTGTCATTCATTGCTGATAATAGGATAGCCTACATAGAAAATCCAATAGCATCAATAAAGTATTAAAATTATGAGAGTTCAGCAAGTTTGCCTTAATGCAAGATCAACTTAAAAAATCAGTAGTCTTTTTCTACCACAACAACAACCAACTAGAAAATAAAGTATCATTCACAATAGTACCAGAATTGTAATTTATGTGGGCGTCAATCTTACAATGACAGTGCAAGACATTTTTATGGAAAAAAATATTAAATTGTATTAAAAGATAAGGAAAGACTGAATAATGGAAACATACCACATTCAGGGTTGCTGACTTAGTATTATGTATTTCAAAATCTTCCTCAATAATGTAAAATAAAGACAATAAAAATTCCAGCCAGATTTCCCACCTGCCCAGATGGCTTCTCATCACCTACTGCTGTGTCCTCTAAACACCCCATACTGAACACGGTAAACACTGGGCTCTGCCTTTATCAGGTTCCTCAGGTGGCCTTCAGCCGGGTCTATATTGAAGGGCCTGTCTCACTCTTGTGGCCGTGTCTCTTTCCCAAGTTTCAGCCTCCACCGTGTGCTCTGGCTCACCTTGTTATTTACTGAGTTCCATGCTTCTCCTGTGGTTTGGGCTATGATAAGAGATGAGAAGCTAGGCAAAAGAGGAAAGAGGAGGAGGTGGAGGAGGAAGAAGGATGAAGGCAGAGCAAAGATAATAACATTTGGATCCTGTGGAGATAGGACCCCTTTGAAGGCAGTTTCATTATGAAACCAAAAGACCAGAAGATGTTGGATCCTGATTATCAACTCATTTGAATGAACCCATGGGGCATATTTATTTGAATTAATAAAAACTGCTAGAAGTGAAGACTTCTATGCAAAGTTTAGAAAATATATTAGATGAGAAGATTCCAGACTGTGTTGTTATTCTAGTCAGCAGACCAATGCAAATGACATTTTTATTGTCTTTATGAATAATGAATAAAACAATAGATTTTAAAGTTATAAACTAGTTTAGATTTGGTGTGGAGGACAGGAAAGATAAGTAGGAAACAGACTTCTATAAAAAAAATACATAGGATCACCTAAACAGAAGTTCTTTTCATTCATGAGCCAAGAAAGGCTATAGTTGATGAGGAATGCAGTCAAAAAAGGACATCCTGTAGCTACATTTTGAGAAATCACCTGAGTGCATGAGTAATCAAGTAATTCAGCCATGAAGGATTTGATTCAGTGCTAAGGCAAATATTGGGACCTTCTTTAAAATCTGCACTCCCTCTAACATATTCACACCCCACTTCTCCTGACTTACTCTTAATTATGCTTCAAAACTCAACTCTGATGTCAATATCTCTGCAAAAATGCTTTCCTCTCTATCTCTTCCTTGCACCTCAGTTTCCACTAATTGCCCCTCCTCAATTTACCCTTATTGCTCCTTCCATAGACTTGTTACCCAAATGAGATTTGTTTATTCATCTCTTTCTGCACTAGACTTTGAGCTCGTGAAAGGCAAGAACTATGTCTTGAAATTCTGTCTTCTAAAGACCCAATCCAGCAGCTTCAAGATAGTAGTCTCTCAATAATATTCACTCAATGAATGAATGAGTGAATGAATGCCATTGCTCTCTATAAAAAGAGAATTAGATATAATCTCTACAAAGCTAAAGTGAGTATGCATGCATAAGAGAATAGCATCACTGAGCCAGATGTGAAGGACCAGTAAGAGGAATGAAATAAATAACAAAAGTGCCCAAAGGCATGGAAGAAAGTTATCAGGGACTGGAAGAGACAGAAAAAAGACATGGTGAGTAGGAATTTAAAAATAAACAACAGAGAAAAGTAAAGAACATATAGTTTCAGCTGCAATAGAGGGAAAGGAAAAAAAAAAAAAGATATTTCCAAAAGCTCAAGATAAGCAAGAGCGTGGTAAAAAGAGGAAAAAGGACCTGCTGAGAAGGGAAGATGCGGGGGAGGGAGGGGGCGGGCAGGTTTCAGAAAACCATACTTGAGGTTCTTACAAAGGAAAAGTGAAAGTTGAGGAAATTAGGGAAACAGAGAAATGGGGAGGATTAATGGAAATAAGATATGAATGCCCAAGAAGTTACATAAAGGGCAGAAAGGCCGAATAAAGAAATAAAATAAAAACATTTGTCGAGCATATCCTCAGGCCACTGTGCTAATGTATGTCAATTCATTTACCCTTCATGACGGCAGGCACTGCTGTACAGGTAAGGAACTGATGGCCCAGAAAAGCGCAGTTTAAGGCTTAAATTCACCGAGTAAGTGGTAGAAATGGGTCTCTGATCTAAATCTTTTGGCCTCTAAAGCTCAGAACCTGAAACAAAAAGGAGGGAGACAAATAAACTATTGTGGGAGGGGAGGAAGAAAAGATTTTTGCAGGAAGCCCATGTGTACCAAGCACATCTATCAAATGAGGGTGGCACACAGCTCAAGTAGATTGCACAAGCGGTGAGAGAACGTTGAATTCTGCCTTCTGAGCTCTGAGGAAACAACTTTTCTTTAAAAAAAAAGCTCAAGGAGGAACGTCTTCTTTTGCACATTCAAGTTTACTCACCTCTCTGTAAGAAAAGACACAAACTTGTTGAGACTTAAAGAAGGCAGTACAAACTACAAGCCAACTCCTGTGTCTCCATGTGGGGCCCCGGTTTCATAAGAAAGTGGGCAGTTCTCTACATGATAAAGTGGGGGAAGAATTTAAGTTTCGGGGGAGAAAATGTATGGAGGAGGAGATGAGTAGTCAAGGATGGAATGGTCCACCAGCCACGAGAGCAGCATGAGAGAGGTGAAATGGTGAACTGAAAGACCTAATGGATTTACGAAGTGCTGTTGTGTGGCTGAGTTAGCATTGGGGTTAGAGACCCCTACACAATCTTCAGCAAAAGCAATGAAAAATAAACGTTAACATTCTAAAATGGTTGGATTTCTTACATAAAATGTTGAAGGATGCCAGGTCACAGTATGGTTTTAAATGGAGACAAAATAGCCTGTTTAACAAGAGAAAAGCGAAACCACAATTGTATGTATAATAATACTTTGAAAACAAATCCATAAAGCATCACATATCAAAAGCCAGAAAAACTGAAAGTTATGTGTATGTGTCAGAAAATTGCACTACTTGAAATTCATCTTATAGAAATAATAGATGATACACATAATGATTTTTGCCTGCCATGATTCCATGGGAGTATGGATATGAGGAAAATGACCTGCCCAGCAAAAAGTGGTTAAGTAACTGATGATGCATACTTACAATTGACTACTACTACCCACCTACAGCAAATTACACTGTAGAGTCATTCATTTATTTGGCAAAATTTGTGGATGTGGCTTTCAATGTGGCCAATGCTATCCTAGGCTCTGATGACTCAGCTGAGAGCAAGAAAATGTTTCTGCCCTCCTGGAATTTATTTCCTAGTGGAGGAGAGAGAAAAACAATATGCAGGTAAACAAACAAATAAGCAATATAATTCAGATGGTGATGAGTGCCAGGAAGAATAAAGGAGGTCCCAGCAGATGTGGCTCAGGTGGTTGTGTTTTGTCGCATGAACTGAGAGGTCACTGGTTCAATTCCTAGGCAAGACATACACCTGAATTGCAGGTTCAGTCTCAGCTGGGGCACATACAGAAGGCAACCGATCAATGTTTCTCTCCCTCCCTTCCCCTCTCTCTAAAAATCAAAAATAAACTTTAAAAAAGAAGAAGAAAGGAGGACAGAGATTAACCCAAGTGCATAAATTATGGCTATTTTATAAAGCTGTTCAATAAAGTCTCATTGAGCATAGAATCAGCTACTCTACAGGACAATGTGTCCTCTGGCCAGAAGCAGTTCTTCTTTTGGGGACCAGGATCTTTATATCTGAATAGCCCAGAGTTGGAAGGACAGGAAGCACAAAATCCCCAGTCTGTAACTGGGAGTGATGGTGTGCAGGACTACTCCTACTTCCACCCATTGAGTCCTAGATGCATGTATTCTACCTATTGAGACACTCATCATGTAATTTTGTTGATTTAAAGTGAGTACTTCTCCACCCTCGAAAGCACCTCCAGAGAGACACTTCAGCTATAACCTGAGCTTGTTCCATTATTCTCTCAGGCTGGCAACTTCTGGGTGGTGTAGTACCGAATATGACTGTGGATCCTGTGGATCTGTAAAGTGGATTGTTTGGTCTGATGTGATGTCATTGGGGATCGTGTAGACACAGATTAACCACATCATAAGCTTTCACAATAGGGTATTGGCTGAGATCCCTGAAGGCAAACCCATATTCCAACCACTTGTCTCTTCCAGTCAAGATGAATGCTACCCTTTCTAGTATAAAAGGGACAAGGGGTCAACTTGCCACAAGTGGCCATTACAGACAGCTTGGGCATTTGGCAATAGGGGCTATATTGTTTTTAGTTGGTGAGATTGTGTTAGAGATGCCTAATCTTAACCCAAGTCCACAGCAAAACACTTCATAAATTTCAGTTTCTTTTAATTCAGTTCAACAGACATTTTCATTCTCTCTAATATCTCTCAAAGGCGGCTTTCTGGCCTTGGGAAACCTTTCCCCCTGCTCTCTCCCCATGGAACTGTATTCTTGTTTGCTGACTTCTCCTTTCCACTCTTAGCCTCCATCCCTGCCTCCATGGCTAGCTACCCTCTCTGTGCCTTCATTGTGCCAGCTCCAGGCTGATAACAGACACTGGTTGGTATCAGCTGGTAGAGTCATTCTGCCTACTTTTCCATGGTGGGTGCTCTGTGGTGGGCATTCATTGACATGAGATTTGAAGGTCTTCAGAGTGCTTGCTCATCCCCATGCTGACCCACATACCTTTACTCTTTGTCTCCTATCTCCCAGTCTTTCTTCCTCTAGGATCCTGACCAGCTGCCTAAGCTACTTGCCACTGTCTATGGGTCTGTGTGTATTCTAATCTCAGGCTACTCTGTTCCCCATAAAGTAGGTGACCAAGTGCACCCCCCAATCTCTGCCAGTGGGAGAATTTTCTGCCACCCCTCAGTGTTTGGTAGTACTGCTGCTGTCCTTTTTCAGTTGGCACACAAATACCAGGCTGACACATCCATGATCCAAAGACAGCTTTCCCTCCTGTCAGTTGGTTATAAAGGATCCCAGGGGGACCATCTACGTGAGCTGAGGGAGAAGGATGTGGAGGAGAACACTGGTGGATGACATGGACGTGGGCTACCCTGTGCGGCTTGCTTGTGCTCTCTGGCCCTACTCATGCTTGGTCCTGATGTGCCACTTGCATCATTCGATGGTTTGTACTGGGCCCACATCACCCCATGACTTGGTGGTCTGACAGGGCTCAGCTCAACATGAGCTGCTCCGATAGTTTGGTCACTTGGTGTCCTAAGGTCAAGCACTCTCAGGGTATAAGGCTGAGAGCTGTTTTTCAACAGGTACATAATTCTCCACTGCACATGGCACACTCTTGCTCCAGACACCCAAAGCTCTATACTATTATTTTTCCACTGAGGCCTGTCATAAACTCCAAGCAATGACTTTCCCACCATGACATCTTTAAAGCCATAGGGCCTGCTGGATTGTAAGACCTAAGTGGCAGTGTTGGACCATAGCCGGGACCTGCTAGAACTTGCTCTTGATTTTACTCTAAGTCGGTAGTCTTTGTGCCATCTGATGTGGATCACAGCTGTACCTGCAGGTGTGTAATATGCTGCCTCCAGAACCCAGAGGCCTGGGAGATGTTATGTTTCCTCCTTTGTGGTGGGGGATGCAAGATGCAGTAATTTGTCTTTCATTTGGGAGGGAATGGGGTGATTCCCCCCTTGCCCAGGCCACTGTATCCTCAAACACTTCACTAAGTGATCTGAAACTTTATAAGGTTTATTTTTCACCCTCTGGAGGGCAGGAACCTGACAGGAGATCATCCACTTCTTATTCACTGACCTGATTAGCATAATATCATCACTCTAGCACACTAGTTCGGCAGAAAGTCCAGCCATTCAAGATTTTTCAGACTATGTTGTGATAAAGCATACGAGAGTTAATATATCCTAGGTCAAGTTTGTGGATGTAATCTGTTGCTTATTCCAAATGTTGTGTTTAATCCTCTTTCCTTATAGAGATGGAAAAGAACATATGTGGCAAATCAGTGGCCACATATCATGTACTCCAGGCCTTGTTAATCTGCTATAGCAAAGATACCACATCTGGCACAGCAGCTGCGAGTGTAGCTACTACACGATTGAGTTTATAGTTTTCCGTCATCCTCCAGCATCCATCTATTTTTTTTCAGGGGCAGACTATTCAATAAAACAAAGGTATGACGGGGTCCATGACTTCAAGCATCCTTTAGTCTAGAAAGGTGGCTGAGATGTGACTTTTGTTCTTGAATTATTATTTTTGCTGGAAGTAGGGGACTGAGTTGCTTGGTTTCACTTGGCCTTCCCACTATGACAGATCTTCTTCCAAAGGTGAAGGAGCCAATATGGAAATTTTGCCAAACATTGTACAAAGTGTATTTTCTCCCACTGTACATTTGGGGACAAGGAAATGACCACTGAATGGGTCCATGGTCCCAGTGGACCCATGATGAGCCACAGCTGGGCCAGGATTCAGTTTCTTACTTGGCTGCCACATTTCCTTATATGATACTTCAGGTTCTTGGGATCAATGTTAAGTTAGGACTCTGTGCTGGGGGATTCTCCCTTCCCTAGTGTATGCTCCCCAAGTAAATGGCCACAGGTCTGTTTTGAGAAGAACTGGGGAACCATTGCCATGTACTTGTCATGATAATGCAAAATCCTTCATCCTGAGAATGACATTTCCTTCAGGTGGAGATTTCTTGGAGCCAAAAGCAGGCAAGAGGTTAAAACTATTTATTAAAGTGACTGTCCTCAGTGTCCTGATCACCCATCCTTGGTTTGTTTTGACTGAATAGCTCGAGTAGCACCCTGCTGGCTGCCTATCTGTTTAGTCCCTAGGGATACCGTTCTATTAGCCAACTGCCTGCCTTCCTGTGCAGCAGGCCCCTGACTGCACTTGGACCTTGCCAGTCAGTTTTTGACCTCTGACAGTTAAATGCCCAACCTCATCCCCGTTGCTATCAGTGAGTCCAGTTTGACAAGCATCTTCTACCCTGAGCTCTCAGCCAGACAAAAGGGCCACCACTGAACTTCTTAGGGGCGAAGGTGCCCTCTCACCAGCACCTTATTGCTTTGGTAAACAGTGAATCCTCCAAACTCTCCCATGAAGCACAGTCACCTTACATAGCAGTACGCTGTAACCTGCCCACCTCTATGGGCCTTTTAATCTCTCCCACCATCTGCCATGGCAATTCGGCCATGTCTGTCTCACTTAGTGTGGACCATTTCTTTTCCCATACTTCTAGGACCCCTCCTGAGAGTACATTGTACCATGAATTAGTGTCTTCCTACTCTTAAATGAATAAACTTGCCCTTATCCAACTCCATTGCATGACTTCACCCTGCGCCCCTCCCCCACCCAAATCCCGCTGCCCAGAAACCAGTTCCTTGCGTACTCTCCAGGCTTCTACTGCTACATGTTAGAAGGGTCCCGTGGCTCCCTTTCCTCCCTTAACAGACAGAATGTTCCCGTCCAGATTACGCTGAGACTTAACCCTCGTTATCCTAATCAGGAAGCAGGGACAGCTCCCAAGGAAAGAGCTTGTTCTCTTACAGGAGAAAGATGTCTGCAGCATCTTCAAGCAAGGAGGCAGAGCTCATGTGGAGGAAGGAAAAGCAAACTATTGCTGCTGGTTCAGAGTTCAGAGAAATCCAAGCTACAAGATCTGGAGTTCATCAACCCAGATGTCTCTATCCCATGTACCAGGAACGCATTCTTTTTTAGCCTACCTGCCTCAACTGAGAATTAAACTTTTAGAGCTCTGTGAATTTTATAATTAAGTCCCAGTCTTGGTCTTTAGCTCTGTATAGCCTCTGGCTATAGAAGATTAGAGCACTTTGTAAACTACCTAGGAAGCCCTGTGGCTATCACTCTTTGCACTTGACTGTCAAATAATCATTTCTGCCTTTTATTAGCTTTTCCTGAAGTGCTAGATGAGCTTCGCAATAGCCATTCAATTCTGCTGGCCTCATGTTATTTCTCACTAGTTGGTGCATTTTATTCTACCATCATCTCATCCCAGTTCACCATCAGTGAACACTTGAACAGTGCTCTGCATCCTTTGGCCAGGGGTTGTCTCTTCTCTACCCACCACCACTGATGGGGAACTCCCGACCAGGTAGGGGGCAAGTGATCCAGCCCTAAGCTTAATGTCTGCCTTCTCAGACCAGTCCTAATATCAACTATTATGGGTTGGGTTCCCCAGAAAAAAACTCTGAGACAGAGATTAATGTATCCAAGGTTCTTAAGGAAGTACTCTCAAGATCAGGTCTCTGGAAGGGAAGTAGTGGGGTGGGTGAGCCTGAAAAGAGAAGTGGGCTATGATGGAATCCCAACTGAAGATCTCAACCTACCCCACAGGGAATTCTGAAGCAGGACTAGCCCTTCGGAAGTGTCCAGACTCAGGGCTAGGGGGGCTAGCCTTTATTTCCTTGCATCTGTCAGCCATTAGAAGCTAGCAGCTGATGGAAAGGGGTGTGCCCCTGGGCAAGACCAGTACTTTAATCCCACAGTTCTAAAGAGAGCTGAGGGCCAAGGGTTGTCTGCCAGTAGCCAACAGTTGGGTAAATCCATCCTCTAGGCCTGATGGGGGATCTGGGTGGGATGGCACGGCATGCACTACAATCCTCTGGATGAACCAGAAAGATGTTCAAAATAGATTAATACGTGAAAACAAATATCAGGTTATAAAAGACCATATCTAGATAACCCCTTCTGGAAGAACGTGCCCAAGGCATTGACAACGGTCCTGTCTTGACAGTGGTGGGATTCTGATTTGTTTTTCCTCTTATTTATCTACATTTTCTAATATTCCTTTAATTGATTACTTATAAATTAAGTGTTTACTTTTAACTTGAAAATGGTCTGAAGATAAAATTGGACATATGCGAGAAATTACAAATAAAGTATTTTAAGTGTCCCTTATTATTTTAAGCTGTTTAATTAAAAAGATTTACATTGTGGCCTTTGTGGG
Source organism: Glossophaga mutica (assembly GCA_039655065.1). Classification (NCBI taxonomy): domain Eukaryota; kingdom Metazoa; phylum Chordata; class Mammalia; order Chiroptera; family Phyllostomidae; genus Glossophaga; species Glossophaga mutica. Next base: position 145,671,421 of record CM077303.1, on the reverse strand, counting down.
CTTAAGTAGTTGAAAGTATAAAAGTGAGCTAAGGAAAATATATTGGATTTCATAATTAGTAAAAATATTCACACTGCTTAGTTTTCAAATTAAAAGTTATATTGCTACTATAGTGTGGTTTTTATCTGGACACTCAAAAACTCTTAATGAGAAATTATTATAACTCCTATTTAGCTGATGGACAAAATAAAATATAGAAAGGTAAAACGATCCAGCCAAAGCCACACAAATTACTGGCAGAAAAGACAGCCTTGGTTTCTGATTTGGAATGCCATTTTCTAATTATTCAGCTGTCCTTTCTCCAAGCAAAGTTTAGGTCAAGGGCATTGAATACCCAACTCATTCTAAAATGGCCCTTTTAATTACCAGTGCTCATTAATTTTATGTGTCATTATCAGAGCAAGGAGGTGGGGAGGGAAGTGGGAGATGTAAAGGAAACAGGAAGTAATACATTAATTTCTAACCAAGGTCAGCTGTTCCCCAGAGCGCAAAGCAATGGAAGATGGATTACTCCAGGGACTCATGTTGGCAAAGAAGTTATTTTGAAAAGTTTTTAAGATGTGGACAGAAAATTCTATCAGATAGCAAATATTCACACCAGCTAAAAACTATGATGAAAAAAAAGAGATTTGAGTTTAAATGTTTTTCTACAAGTTCTTTCTTCTACATGTGTATTCTTTACAGAATAAGTTGAAACTAAAGGAGCCCATAGGTAAATAGAATGAGATGCTCTTAAAAGGAATCTGAAAGAGAGAAAGAGATGAGAGAGAAAGAATGAATGGGAACCTCCAAGCATTTTTTTAGTTTGTCATGCAGTTCGAATGGGCATTTCAATTTTTGTAGTGTTCTTCAAGCGGCCTTCAGCCTTGTGGAGAATCACACATTACTAAAGTCATCAGTAAATTACAAGTTCATCGTTCACCAGTTGAAAAGTAAATAAAACCTGTTTATACAAGCTAACAATAGTTTGCCATATGAGATACATAGATATAAAATACAAGACATAATTTTCTATGTAGTCAGACACTACAAACTTCACAGAATCTGTGGATAAGGATAGAAAACAGTTTCAAAAACTAAAGTTAATAAGAATCAACACAAAACACCTCAAACAAGCTTAACATCAAATTGACATTAAGTCCTCCTGATGAGATACAAAGGAAGACATTCTCACCTGTATAGTAGTCTCATGAAAAGATTTCACCTGGATCTACTAGCAATCGAAATCCAAAATGTTGGCCTGGAGTTTCACAATGTCACTGTAATGAAAGTAAAAAAGAGTCAAAGGTGGGGACGAAGGGTTTTTCTTGATGAACATTGACTAAAAGAGACATGACACTAAGTGTAATGAATGATATTTGAGAGAATCCTAGATTTTTTTAAGAATTATACAGAATATTTTTAATTGGGTAAACTTGAATATGGACTCTATCTTAGATATCAGAACAATATTTTAATGCTTGCCTGTGATGATGGCGTTTTGGGTGCATGGGAGAGCATTTTTAGGAGGTGCGTGCTGATGTGTGTAGAGGTGAAATGTCATGCTGTCTGCCACTTACTTTACAGTGCTCAGGGGAAAAAAGAAGCTCATATACAAAAGAGAAGTGTTTATGTGTGTATATTTATAGATACACACATAGAATATGTACATATGTAGAAGCATTCATGTGTGATATATATGTGTGTAGGTATGATGTATGTGTGTATACATACTTATGTATGTACAAATGTGTGTGTGTATACTTACATACTCAGAGACGTGACACAAGGGAACAATTGGTGAATCTAGTTAATATACTGTTCATCAAAGTTTGCTATAGGTTGGACTTTTTTTCAAAAGGAAATTTAAAAAATGAACTCAAAACGGAGGTGATCGTTTCATGAACATGACCTGTCCACGATGGAAGAGTGAGTGGCTCTCCTGGGCTGGGCATCTGGCATCACGCCCTCCCCACTCTGGGTGGCTGAGTGGCAGGCAGAGGGGAGAGGGGCTGGCTCTCAATCCTCGGGTCGGAGCCCTTTTCAGAGTCGATGTCCAAAGGGATACGTCTAGTCTTTCGATGTTTACTTTTTGGTCAAAGGAGATGTATTTTAAAACAACTTTTTAATTTATACGAGATGCTAGCTACCAGATACGCTCTGATATAATCTCTTTTTATTTTAAAGAAATTAACAAAGTTTGAGGTTTAGTTGCTTCTTCTAGGGACAATGCAAAGAGAGTTCAAAAATATGTGGCTTATAATCAAAATCAACGTACAATCTGGCTATAGAAATTTAAATTTTGAACCATGGAGTAAATACCCAAGGCTAGTTTTGTAGTCAAATTAGACTTTTCAAATTTATGATGTCACAAAATATAATTTAATTAGGTCGAACACATGAATTTGACATTTTCATGGGTCAAAAACAGTTGAGTAGAGACAATTTCATATGGTTCAACTGTAAATTTTCCATTTATCATACAGATCCAATTTTAATATGAGGTGCTTTCATTTGTTCAAAAAATTATCCTTCTAAAATGTTTACTCAAGCATTGAAAACCCTCTCAATTTTTAGGGAGCTCTATAATTATTTTAAACAACAAAATATTCTGAGGGAAAGACATTCACCTGAACCGTCCTCAACCAGTGCCTAAATTGGGGGTTTTTCATGGTTACCTGGCAGGATCAGTTGGTTCTTTAAATTAAAAAAAAAAAAAAAATTAACACAGATTTAGTAACTATTCCAAAGGACTTGATCACACCACATAAATGTTCAATTTCATTTTGTTTTATTTTTTCTTATTTATTTAATTGTGGTGAAATGTACAGAACAAAATTTACCCTCGCAAGCATTTAAGTGTCCAGTTCAGTAGATCAAGCGCATTCACGCTGCTGTGCAGCCATCACCACCGTCCTCTTCAGCAGTTTTCATCTTGTGAAACTTGAAACTCTGTAACCATTTAAATTATAACTCCCTACCCCACCTTCCCAAGCACTAGGCAACCACCATTCTTTGCATCTCCATGAATTGGACTATTACAAGCATCAATAGCTCATATAAGTGGATTCACACAGTATTTGACCTTATGTGACTGGTTTATTTCATTTCTTCGAGGTATAGTGTACATCAGAATTTCCTTTCTACTTAAGGCTGAATAATATTCCTGTGCGTGTGTAGCACATTTTGTTTCTCTATTCACCCATCAATAAATGTTTGGGTTACTTCCACCTTTTGTCTCTTGGGAGTGTTGCTCTCTGAACATGGGTGTACAGATATCTCTTTGTGACCCAGTTTTCAATTCTTTGTGAATGTCCCCAGCAATGGGGTTGCTGGAGCACATGGTAATTTTATTTTTAGTGTTTGAGGAGCCACCATGCTGTTTCCCATGTTATCTGCACCATTTCGTATTTCCACCAATGGGGCACAAGGGTTCCAATCTCTCCACATCTTTACCAACATTTGTGATTTTATGAGGGTTCTCTTTTTATAGTGGCCATCCTAACGCATGTGACATGGTCAATTCTATTTCTGAACAAGACTTTTAAGGTACATTTTAAATGATTACAAGATCATAATTATTTATCTTTGAAAAGATTGTGAGGAAAAATAATTATTTAATAAACAGGTACCCATGGCTTATATGAAACTTACAATGACAGCAGAAGTCCTGAATTTAAAAATTGACAGAAAATGATATGCTCTGAAAACTGTGTTTGAGGAATTAAAAGATAGCTCTATGAAAAAAATAACCTAATGTCGAAGTGGCCTGTGAAGAACCTGAAGAAAATTGTTTCCTGAAATGTGTGAGTGGAAAAAAACAATCTTTCTAAATTAATATTTTATGTGTATAATTTTAAATATGTATGTGTATCTAAATTAATAAAGTAGGCAATTGCCTGTTTTAGTCATATTCCAAAAGTTTATATATTCAAATTGGCAAAAAATTGGCTTAAAAGTTTATATATTCAAAACAGCTAAAAAAATGAAACCAACTTATATCAGGGCCTCCTTCTACTCAGGTGTGTCCAGGACATGATGTTTCATGGTTCTCGAAGCACTTTGCAAAAAGCGCCCCTCTCTCTGCAGAAAGAAACAGCCTGGGCACACCTTCCAGGCACAGATCAGAGCCAGTGTCTGAGAAAGGTGAATTCGAAAATGACTGACTACATTTTCAATGGAAAACTACATAAAGAGGTCATATGCTAGGCCTCAGGAGTCAGACTATGACAGTATTGCAAAATAATTCTCCTGTGGGGCAGAGAACATCATTTTCCTAACTATGCAATAGATACAGTGGCAGAGTGGGGTGGTCCTGTACAGGAATGGGCCAGTGGTGGGAGACCACATCACAGGCCTCTGGGCAAAAGTGAGCTGGACTGGGCATGAGGAAAGATCAATTAAACAGATGTGGTTCTTTATTCTCCAAGAGCTGATTAGCCTCTGAAATGGGTGCAGACAGAGGTTTTAGAGTGTTCTGCAGACTAAAACAAAACACCCCCTTCCCCAACCCGCAACCCTCCCACCCCCTGCCACACACACACACAGCATTAAGATAGCTAAGAATGGCCCTGGCTGGTGTAGCTTGGTAGATTGAGTGCAGGCCTATGAACCAAAGGGTTGTTGGTTCGATTCCCAGTCAGGGCACATGCCTGGGTTCCAGGCCAGGTCCCCAGTTGGGGGCACATGAGGGGCAACCACACACTGATGCTTCTCTCCCTCTTTTTCTCCTTCCCTTCCCCTCTCTCTAAAAAATAAATAAAATCTTTTTTTAAAAGATAGCTAAGAATGTATATGTTTGATTCAACAAACAAGTTTTGAGTGCCTGCTATACGTGTACATCAGGGCTTGTGTTAAATGCAAGGCATTTCAAACTAAACAGGACCGAGTCACAGAGAGAGATGATGAGGATGGCAGCAATTTCACTGAGCACTGACCATGTGCCAGGCATGTTCCCAAACAGTTTGTGTGAACCAAGTCAAGTAATCCTCAGAGCGATCCTTACCATGGCCTGTGAAGCCCTGTGTGATCTGGTCTGAGGTTTCCGCCTACTTCATTTCCTAGCACTGTACTCTCTCCCTTGGCCTGTCCTCTTTAGCCACACTGGTTTTGGGGTCCCTGACCACATCAAGGACATTTCATCTTCAGAGCCTTGGCAATTCTGGTCCCTCTGTCTAACAGGCTGTTTCCCAAGACATCTACAAGGCTCGATTCTTAATTTCCGTCAGGCCCCTCCTCAAGTGTGACTGTATCAGAGAAACCTTCCCTCATCACCGTATGTAAAATAGCACATCTCTTCCCACCTACAGTGGACATGGTGATGCCCCAGGCACACACCCTTCAGGGCCAAAGCACCAATTCCCCCAGATGCTGAAAGTGATGGCAAATGACAACCTTTTCTCAGCATTCTCCAGAAATCACTCTCAGCTGAAGAACCACCTTCCTAGAGGCATGTCTGGGGCCTGATGAAAGCAGGGTATAAGTGCCCAATATCCTTGTCCCAACTGGGGTCAGATCTGAAAGGCCATCCAGCTTCAGAGCTTCCCGTGGCGTTAACTGTGGCCTTTTATCCTCCTGTGCCTTTCTGCTCCCACAGGTGTTCATTGTGTGAGCACTCCCTAAGGAGTCCTGCACAGCAGCCTCTATCTCAGAATCTGCTTCCTGGGGAACTAAACTGCCACCCCTCCCCCACCCCTGTCATTCCCTTTCTCCTCTCCTCTGCTTTATTCTTCTGCAATAACTTAGCACATCTGAACACACTGCATACTGATTTGCACACTTCCTCCTCTGTATGTTAACTCCTTGAAGGCTGGGATTTATGTTGTCCACTTCTATATCCCTCAGGTACCTGGAATAGCACCTGACACATAGTAGGAGCTCAAGAAATATTTGTTGAATGAAAGGATGGGTGGCTGAATTAACAAACACCACTAGGAAGTAGATGTTGTTGTTGCTGTTGGCATTTTACAGTAGAGGAAACCAAGGCTCAGAAAGGTTAAGTAACTTGCCCAAAGTCACACAGGTACGGTAGAGTTCGCAGAAAGACTTGTGAGTGGAATGTTTCAGTAGAATGTGGACAGTAAGGCCACATTATGTGCTGAGAAAACTAGAAGCAAGCCAAGTAAAAAGACACACTGCTGGGGCACAGTGAAGGGAGAAATGGGAAAAAGTAATTATTTTCTGTATCAAAATTTGGAAAGGTATGAAACTTTTTAAAAAGTTAAGAAAGCAAAAAGAGGCATTTCACCACCCTGATGAATGGCTAAATATTCTGGACTCCAAGTAAGAATAATCAATGGCCAAGCCAACCCTTTATTCAGACAGAAAGCCATTCAACATTAGGTGTTTCCATTCAATTTTCTTTCCCTCCCCTAAATCATCAGTTACTTATCATTTATCTAAGATTTGGGTTGAAACAGATGGAAAATCAAATTTGTTGTCATTGCCTATATTCTTGGCTTTTCCAAGGTGGCAGGGCTCGGGAGGACCAGGAAGGAGAGCGGTCCTTTGTCCCACACTGAGAATTTATTGATACCAACAGCTAGCCGATGACCAGGCTGTGGAAAATGGATCCTTAGAGAAGCCTCCATATTTTTATTACAAAAGTCCATCTTTAGACAACTGAATAGTTACTTTAAAAAAAATACCATTTCTTTGTCTTTTTTTCTCTTGGAAGAAGAAAAGATTAATGAAACCAAAAACATGTCCTAAGTTTCTGTCACAGAGCGAAGTAGTAGAAAGTCACACTAATTTTTGGAAGGAAAACAAGGGGCTCTGAGGACCTGAGTGAATAAGATGTTGGGGGGGGGCGTGCAACATGGGGCAGGGGCGAAGACAGTCAGCCGTCCTGTGCACAGACCACAGAAAATCTTGACTTTCTTCTTCCCGACAAAGAAACAAGTAGCTGTCACTTTGACCTTGTAGGCATATTTCCAAGATCACAAGGCAAAATTTACAATACAGGAATACGAAACCATAGAAGAAAATCAAAGAAGAGCACGTGATTTGGGTGGCTCGTGAAGAAAGATAAAGGAAGCAAGGTGACAAAATGAGCTACACCAGAGAGCTGGGGGAAAAAATATATGCTTTTACTAGTCTGCCAAAGGGAATAAAACCATGAAAGGGAAGTGTACCACTAAATAAAGGAGGAAGAGATGAGATGAAAACACAATTAAAATACATAACAGACCACAGTGAAAACTGAAAACTCTTGTGCTCACTAGAAATCTCTACCACAGTATATTTTTCTATAATTATTGAGATCCCAAGGTTGATCATCAGGGCACTGAATTCAATGTGATTAAATGTTGCTTCATCACTGTCTCCCTTCAGCAAAGGCTAGTTTGGAGCTGAGCCAGCTTCGGATTGGGCTGTTGCATGTGTGAGTTTGAGAAGCACAGCCAAAAGGGAAGCTTTGTCTCAGTCCTTCCAGAGGCCCCCTCCCACCTCCACCTTGCCCCACCTCCCTACACACACACCCCCAGACTGGATCACCTGGGGCTCTTCCTTAGTCTTCCACTTCATAGCTACTTATTGAGTGCCTGTCTGCTGAGTGCCCAGCACTGTGATAAGCCTAGAACCTGCAAAAGTGAACAAAACAAACAAGGTCTCTGCCTAACATGGAATCACATGGAAACGGGCACATTAATCAGATCATCTTACAAAGCTTATATTAGAATCATCATGAATGCTAAAGAACTGTGAGAATGTACCACATGGGCTCAATCCAGCCTGGTGGGTCAGGGAAATTAAGGTCTATACCTAGAACAAAAGGACAAACAGTAGGAGCCAGGTTTGAGGGGGTGGGGCTTGGAAAAGAACATTCCAGGCAGAGGAAACAGACTTGCAAAGGCCCTGAGTCAGATGGGGTGTGGCACAATTGAGACTCCAAGGGGGCCAGAGTGCAATGGCCAGAAGAGATGCAGGGGCAGAGAGGTGAATGGGCACTTGGGGTTTTGTAGACTTTTGTGGCTATTTTAAGGAATCGTGTCTACTCCAAGAATGAGCGGTGAGGGTTTTTAAGGGGTGGGGGGTGTCTGACAAGCCAGATATTTTTATCTAGGTTTTTTTTTTTTTAATCAGTATTTTTTAATTGTTGATATTGTACAGTTTTCTGTCTTTTACCCCGCCCCAGCCCACCACCCCAGCCCTCCCCACCTTCCTCCCATTTCCACCCCCCATAGTTTTTGTCCATGAGTCCTTTATACTTGTTGCTCTAAACCGTTCCCCTTTTCCCCCGAAATTCCCTCCCCTCCCACTTTGGACACTGTCAGACTGTTCTCAAATTCAGTGTCTTTGTTTATATTATGCTTGTTTGTTTGTTTTGTTGATTAGCTTCCTGTTAAAGGTGAGAGGTTTTTAATTGGAGCCAGGACCAACTGGGGCTCGGTGAAAAATAAAAATGAGGGTCTTTGTTAAAAATTAGTAAGAACTTCAAGGCTGTGATAGCAGAGCGTTAAACTAAGCATTGGACCTCTTAAGGCAGCCCAGGTTGACACAGCCCCTGAGTCCCTGGGATTATTTTGGTCTTTGGTGAGTTAGGATGGCTCTGTGGCAGGTTCTCAGCCTTTGTGTTAGGCCAGCTGTGAGCCCCGTGAGGAAGCAGGCTGGTCCCCTCACCACGCAAGGTTTCTGGTCTTCAGATTCTTAAAACTAACCAGTAAAAAGAAAGAGAAGTTGAGCTGAGGTAAATACATGAGAAGCACACAATCAAGCTGTAGAGACCTGGATATGAGGGTTTTGTTTGTTTTTTTGTTTGTTTGTTTGTTTTAAATCCTCAATTCGGGACATGCTTATTGATTTTTGAGAGGGGAAGGGAGGGAGAGAGAAACATCAATTGATTGCCTCCCATATGCACCCCTACGGGGGAAGGAACAACCAGTAGGCAAGTGCCTTGATGAGAATCAAACCTGCAACCTTGTTTATGGTCTGATGCTCCAACCAACCAAGCCACACTGGCCAGGGTCTGGCTGTGAGGTTTTTAAGACTAATACAATTCATACATTTGTTTCCAGAGCATAGAGCATCTCTCTCCAGGTCAGAGTCAGTAAGGGGGGGCAAATGAGGCTCCCTGGGTGAAAAATTTAAGGAGGCGCTTATTCTCAAGGTTGTGAAAGTCCAGGGTCAGCACCTGAAATTGAGTGCCTCCTTAATGCTTCTGCCTTCACTCTGGCTTACCTCAACCTACTCAAGGCTCTAATCAGGGCCATTCACCAGATTGTGTGAATCTGAAAACTCTGAGACCACTTGACATCCCATGTGAGGGCTGGGTGAAGACCCGAAGGTTAGGAGAAGAGGTCACCTGTGGGTTGGTAACACTTTTCTAGAATTTGGTGACATGGAGCTCTTCTACTGCCAACTTCGGACAAGTAAGCTTGAGCCAGTTAATGACCTGAGACCCCACAGCCACCTGAGCCGTGTTACACTCTGCACGCTGCAGTGGCCCGTGTAGGCGGTGGTCATTCGGAAACAGCGCCGCTGACATACTTGTCCAGGAGTTCAGACAGTCAACTGCTGACATGAAAACAGCTTCAGCTAGCTCAGCCTTGTCTTGTCAGTGCTACGTTCATTTCATCCACATCTCCTGCTATTTTATGAGAAGAGAAATGAAATCGTGATTCTGCTGAACCTGTCTTCCTTTCTTTTTCCATTTCCTGCCATCGCACCACTCACCTTCTCCTGCCTGCCTCTTCCTTCCTCTCCTCATCCCCTGCCCACTAGTTTGTGCCCCAGTGATGATTACAAACGTATTGAAAGTGGTTTTGTTTGCGTCCAAGTCAAAGCCCTCTGCAGGTGCCATCAGAGGTCTGGCTGGGTACACCGATAGCAGTTCCCTAAAATGCAGACTATCCTCATAAAGTAGTTTGACCCTGGAACCCTGTCTGGCTTTGTCTTTCTTCTGTCTATTGCTTTGTTTAAATGTTTTCTCCCTTTCCGCCTTGAAAAGCACAATTATTCCATGGCGACTGATTCCCCTGGTAGAGAATGGAACGACCGTTATTAATTTGTCCTCACATTAATATACTTCATTTCCTTTCATCTTTATTACCCATCTATATCTTCCTCAGAGGTCTTGTTTACATAAAACAGGACTCTTGGATGCAGAAAGTGCTTAATGAGTCTCAGCCTAACCACTACAGAGCAAACACGGTGCACACCCCCTTTATAATTATGAATCATTTGACAGTATTAAAAAACGTCTTCAGCAAATGGTGCCAGGCAGCTTCTTTCTAGATTTTTTTATTACTATAAAGATCAGCCATAAACTAAATTATGAGCTTGGTCTATGACACTTTGGCCTTAAGCTCTAACAGTAATATGAACTGTGCTCATATTATAGGCTTGAACAATTCGGCTCTTCTTATTCTCACAAGTCTCTCCCTCCCTCATTTCTTTTCTTCCTTCCTTCCTTCCTTCCTTCCTTCCTTCCTTCCTTCCTTCCTCTCTTTCATTCTTCCTCCCTCCCTTTCCCCTCCCATCTTTCCTATCCTCTTTCCTCCTAGTTTTAACCATTTGCTCACATTCAGAGCACTACACACAAAGAAATAAGACCTCAGAGGTGTCAGAGCCCTCAATCCTACTCACACTGTTTCCTCATGCAAGGATCTCTGCTTCAGCAAAATTAGTCTCAGAGCCTGAGCTGCTGGCCCGTGAATTGCCCTCTGACTGAATCTGTATCATGAACAAAGCACTGAGAGCAGGTACTTCAGTTTGAACAATTAGTTACTGAGCACCTGTCATTGTTTTAACCATTGATGAAATCCAGATGTGGGAGAAATTAATTTTTCTTTAACTATGGAGTTCAGATCATTGATCTAGGCTTTGAAGGATGGCTAGGAGTTTGCTAGCTGAATAGGGAGAAAAGACACGTCAGAAAGAAAGCCCAGGATAATAAATAAAGACATGGAAATTTGAAAACATACCAGGGTTTGGGGAAGGTTGCTCTAGCCTGTTAGGGTTGGCTTCCAGGGATTCTAAGAAGGCATGATTGAATTGGAAGATGGAACAGAGTGAGGAGTAAATGGATTGTGAAGGGACTTAGGTATACACAGTAACAAGTTGCTCAGTCACACAGAAGTGTTCTTCCTTAGTTGTGAATCATTAAGCACAGTTCGCTATGAAATTCAAGGGTGAATAATGTGGGACAATTCATTCTATCACACAGACATTTTTCGAATGCCTTCTATGTGCATGGCACTAACTAAGCACTAGAGAATAGAAAAATGCAGTTCTCCCTCTTCAGGAGTTCACAGTCTACCTGGGAATACAGAGGTGCTTAAACAACTACTGCCCAAAGCAAAACGAGAAGGGAATGGTAGGAAATACATAAAGAAAGCACACGGCTGGGAGCAATGAATGCCATCTGAGAAGGTTCAAAAAGAGTTGGCTTGGGTGCAAGGAATGACATAAAACAAGGGCAAGAGCTTTCCAAGCATAAGGAATGACCTGAGCAGCATGAATAGTATGTAAGTGATCAGCCTGTGTTTAGGAAAAGGTGGGAAAAAGAGGCTACCTTTGAGGAAGAGCGTGGTGGTAGAAAGATGGGCTGGAATGGGTCTAGGAAAAGCCTTGAATACCGTAACAAGAAGCCTAGGCTTTATCCAGATAAAATGGAGATCAGTAAAAGGTTACTGAACAGTAATATCATATCAAAGGCATAGTCTAGGCAAACATGTTTCATCTTGAGAACCTCCCCTTTTATTAATTTAGTAATGGCTGCCAAGAATATTGTATTGAGGATTCTGAGCTCAGTGAGGAAAAAATGGATCCATTTATCCATTCAATTATATTACTAGCCTAAAAAGTATTCATTCTATTTGAATAGCAAGAAACCTCTGGGGAAAAAAATGATTTTATTGTCCTTGGGCACATCTCCCTTTTATTCACCTCAATAAAATCTCGGGAATAGTGGAGCAACACTCATCAGAGGCTTTTGTAAGAAAGCAATCCTACACTACTCAGCTCAACTGCAGAACCGAGACATCATTAGTTAATAATACTGGCCAAGTCTTATGATGCTCAAAAGTAGCATAAACACACTACAAGTTGTTAGTAGTAATCAGTGAAGGAGAAACACCTCTCCAGCACCCAATGTAAAAGACTTTACAGTTGGCACTCCCTCCCTCTCCTCGGTTACTACAACCTCTCAAGACACTGCTTCCGCTGATGTCAAGGGCAGCTCTGCTTTTCCTGAATATCAGGGGACCTGGGAATAAATGTGGGCAGCTGGGTGCAGGAAACATGGGCATGCATTGCAAAAAACAAAGGGAGAAATGACCCAGATCAGCCAGGAAATCTTAGGAGACAGTTACAGGACAGAGAAGCAGAATCTTTGAGATGGGGAATTGGAGTGATTGAATTCTCAGGTCTAGGTTAGGGGTCTCTCATCAGATCCATGGAGTGCCCTCCTCCCCTAAGGGTTCCATGGATGAAATTTGAGGGGAGAAAAATAACTTACATCTTTATTTTCAATGACCTGTAATTGAAATTTAGCACTTCCTTTCATTATAAATATAATCAACAAACCATATTGACATCAACAGTACCTGTGATTTTTTTCACTGATAGAAATCACAGTTATTTTCATGTCATATTACAGTAGTTGCAGATGTCTTGAAATATTGTTTATGGTGGTGACCTTGAATTGTGGTAGGTATCAGACTTAGTGCTAGATCTAGATCTTGTTAAGTGTTAATAAAGAAGTTCCTGTATTACTATATCATAAATGTAGTTTTTTAAAAAAATATACAGGCTACTTTTAGAGCAGTTTTAGGTTCACAGAAAAATTGAACAGAAAGTACAGAGTTCCCATGGACTCCCGTCCCCCCTTCACACACACAGCCTCTTACTGTCAACATCCAAGACCAGAGTGGTACAACTGATGAACCAACATAATACACATCATTATTACCCAAAGTCCATAGTTGACATTCTGTGGGTTTTGACAAATGTATAATGGCACATGTCCACCATCATAATATCATAGAGAGCAATTCCACTGCCCTATAATTCCTGTGTTCCTCCTATTCAAACTTCCTTCTCCCAAATAAATTTGTAGTTTAAGAACTATTCTGATAAATTTACTATAATTGTTTTCTTTTTTAATCCTATGAATTTTATGTCTTTAAAAATTCTGAGAAGGGCTCATTGGCTTCCCTAGACTCCCAAAGAGTCTAAGACAGAAATAACTGTCCCTTCTCCCTTTTGTCACAGCCTCAGGGATGGGGTCTCCTCTCTTTCTCCCCAGGCAAACAAGATTTCTTCTTCCATCTGCCCCTTGGGAGACCCCCCACACCTCCTTTATGATGTACAGAGGTTTAACTTTGTCCCAGTCTCTCTCTAAACTTGCATACTTAATACTTTATACTGAGATTGTGGAACTTCTGTGTGATTAGCAAACCAAAGATCCTCTGGTTACCAAGACCCACCCTCCTTAACAGCAGTGGGGATTGTAAGTAACAATTTTTTTCTTGTCTTATGTTCAAATTAAAGGCTAGAGATTTATTATATGTCCAGTACAGGAACCAGACCATTTTACATTTCACCCATTCCGTAGCAAGTAATGTGGGAAAATGGTAGTTAAATGGCACCATCTTTCTAATGTTTTTCCAGGGATATTTTTGTACCCTTTGTAGTAAGGCACCTGGGAACTGGGGGTTTGTCCACCCCTTAATTCAGTTCTGCCTCCAGCTGAAGCACCACTTTCCCATCCCCCTGGCCCACCCATCCATCTCTTAAGCAGCATCTCTTCTAGAAGGTGTTTGTTTCTTAACCCTCCAGGTACCATCTCTATGGACATAACCAATTATATTGTATTTAAATAGTTTGTTTACTAATAACAGCTAATACTTATTAAGTATTTACCATGTGCCAGGCACTTTTATTTTACAATCTCAACAGGGTTTTACAAAATGTTTAACACAAACTGCATCGTAGTAGGACTTTATAAATCTGATGTCCACAACAACCCTAATGAGATTACAATCACCCTAGTTCATGGATGAGGGATTTGTGACCCAGAAAGGTCACATCAAATTTCAAAGGCCACACAGACTTGATCAGCTTGACTTTAAACACTGCATCCAAACCTCAAATTTGAACATTGACTGAATATTCTATGACTTTAAAGAATTATTGTTAATTTGTTTCTTTTAAGTATGTTTCTTAAGTATTGTTTCTTTAAGTATGATAACAGCACTATTATTATATATTTAAAGTCCTTTTCTTTCAGAGATGTATTCAGAAATATTCACTGATAAAAAATCAAATAAAATCCAGGACAGTAAATAATGTCAGGCCTAAAGGACAATATGTCATCAAGGGCACATGCCAAGGTCACTGTAGTTTAGAAAGACCCACACCCAGTGGCAAGAGCAGGATTTTTCCCCAACAAGCTTTGTGACGTTGGCTGAGTTCGCTACCCTTCCTTTTATTTATAAAAGCTGGCCCTCAAACAAGGTGATGGTTATTTACTTCTGCCTTGCAGGTCAGTTCCATAGTTAATGAGTTAATAGAATGTAGACTATAGCCAGATATGATCCAGTTTGCCTGAGTTTAAACATAATATTAATGAAGAAAATATTTTCTTATTCTATGCCAAAAATTTCAATGATCAAACTTCTTACTTTATTTGTGTTTATCTGTATAAGTAGTAGAACCCTTTCTTCAAATGAAATATTATATAGATGTGTAATTTATAAGCCCTTTAAAAAGAGTTGTTCTGGTTTACATAGGAGCTGAGAATAGCACCCTATAAAAAAAAATTCGTTGTCTAGCCCTGGCTACTGTGGCTCAGTTGGTTGGAGCATCATCCCATAATCAAAAGGTTGGGGGTTCGATTCCTGGTCAGGGAACACGCCTAGGTTTCAGGTTCAATCCCCAATCAGGGCACATATGGGAGGCAACCAATAGATGTTTCTCTAACTCTTTCTCATTGTCTCACTCACTCTCTCTATCTCCCTTTCCTTTCCTCTCTCTCTCTCAAATCAATAAACACATTTTTTAAATATATTTTATTGATTATGCTATTACAGTTGTCCCATTTCTCCCCCATCATTCCCCTCCACCCTGCACACCCTCTCCCACCCACATTCCCCCCTTTAGTTCATGTCCCTGTGTCATAAGTTCTTTGGCTTCTACATTTCCCACACTATTCTTGCCCTCCCCCTGTCTATTTTCTACCCACCGTCTATGCTACTTGTTCTCTGTACCTTTCCCCCTCTCTCCTCCTCCCACGCCCCTGTTGCTAACCCTCCATATGATCTCCATTTCTGTGGTTCTGTTCCTGTTCTAGCTGTTTGCTTAGTTTGCTTTTGTTTTAGGTGTGGTTCTTAATAGCTGTGAGTTTGCTGTCTTTTCATTGTCATATTTTTTATCTTCTTTTTCTTAGATAAGTCCCTTTAACATCTTTAAAAGAATCGGATGTCCATACCACTCAGAAACTGTTGTAATGATTACATTTATTAACTTATTTCATTTCATATCATCTAAATAAGATGGATTCCATTTGAAGATGAGGAAACTGAGGCACGGGGAGGTTAAGAAAGTTGTCCAGTGTCATAAACATGGGAAGTATCTGAGCTAAGCAGCCTGGTTCTAGAACCTGTGCTCTTAGCTCCTACACTATGGCCCTCTCACGTAGTTGCACATTTATCTTTCATTAAGCAGTGAGATCCTTGGGAAAGAGTGGGGATATGTGACCTTGTATTCCTAGTGCCTGGCCTCATGTCTAGACAAGATCAGGTATTAGTAAACATGTGTAGAATGAATGAAATTTATTGGACACTTTTCAGAGGTGAAATTAAAACCTGTTAAACTTTATGCATATGAATAGGCAGTAGAGATCAAGCTAAGCCCCTTATTTTTAAGATAAAGAAACTGAGGCCCTAAAACATTAAGTGATTTGCCCAAGACCAGCCAGTTAGTAGCAGAACCAGAACTAAAGCCTAGGTCTTTCCACTACTAAGTCAGTAAAAGAATCAAAATCATAAAGGGATTGGATTAACAAATGCTTACTTCTCTTTCTATCTTGAAGCTGTTCTTTTTCTAGTCGTGAGACATTGATAATTAGGGGAGTGAGGAAACTTTGTCCTGGTCACAGTAGAGCTGAAGGGGACCCTTCAGGAAACTTTAGGAGAGGTTCTATGATCCAAAAAAAAAAAAAAAAAAAAAAAAAAAAAAACCTTAAGTGTCACCAGCTGGCAAAACACAAAGTACCCACTTGCCAACATTATCACTAACAATATTGCCTGGTTCCCCCAAGTTATCTCTTTCCTTCATAGAATTTGAACAAGGAGACTACAGACTACAGCCTCAGCCCCGTTCCAGGCCCAGGAACAATCAGGGTATAATTAAAGGGTCCCAATTCAATGTTCAGATGGCTTATGTCAATATGTAGGTCTAGTCCTTTTCTAACCTGGTTGTAAAAATTGGCTTCTTTCTTGTTTTTGAGACCAAACCTTCACATATACCTCAATTTGATTGTTCTCTCCCCCACCCCTCCACTGGGCCTAAGATACAATCTTGATAATTGGTTTATGGCAAAATGCAGAAACAGAAGACACCTGGCCCTCACGCTGCCCCTCACCTCCTCTTCAGCAGACATCAGTAACGGATCACAATGCTCTTTCCTGCAGAGCCCACAGCGGCTTCAGAATCTTTCTCTAGGAAGCCCCTGCACTGAACAGGCAACCTACTGGCCGCTAGGGCTTTATTTTTTTTCAGGATCTGTTACTGCCTTCATTCTGGTTTTTCTTTTCTGAGGAACCAGTGTTCTATCCATTTATAGACCTTGCTGTCTGTTAAGTGGTCTTTCTGATGCTGAGCGCTGGTGGCATGCCTGAGAGCCGTTCCCTCTGGAGACACAGACTGCCCTCCCTTCCCTGAAGGAGTGGCTTAGGAGAGGTCATTTGAGAGTCAAAACCAGAGCACATATATCTCACTCAGAATTCCAGGGAAGTCAGAGGTGTGTATGGAGTGAAAGAAGGATGAAAGAAAAAAGTCAACTTCATAAAGCCAGAAAAGGAATTGGAGGAAAACCATCAGCAGAAACTGGAGGGGAAGCATGAAGACAAAGGGAATTGGAAAGCAGAGGAGACAAGACCATGACGTAACCCAGGGACTTTCACCCATGTGCCACTGCAATTTTTACAACATGCAATGCCTGACTATTCAATCTGGGGCACTCACCTCTTTGCCTTTACATTGTCAAGTAAAAACATTGACAACAGCCAACACAACAATAGCCATCCAATGTGTATGAATCAAAATTATACTTTTTTTGTTAAACTGGCAAAAAATACATTTTTGGTGAGCTGCAGAATTTTAGTAATTGGTTTATGTATGCTGTGAGGTGAAAAGGGTTGGAAATCACTGATGTAACAGATCAAGGGAGTGGATAATAGGTGGGGAGTAGGAAAAACTTATAGAATCCATACTATTTTTCTTATTGTGAGGATGTTCAGAGTCAAATTTACTATATGATAAATAGTAACTGTGGGGGGGGGGAGCTCCGCCCGCAGGGCCCCACCCATCCCCCCATGGATGAAAATAAGTCTACCAAGACATGATCTGCTTGGGGAGGAGAGGTGGTTGGTCTCTCAAAGAAGAGCCAAGAGTTCCTTCCTCAATGGCTTTTATTAGGTTCATTTTATGCAGGAATACAGGTAAAGCTCATTAATCATCAGGCTGCAAGGATCAAACAATAGATAACATACAAAGAACTCTGAGGGTTTATTCTGAGTCAGTGTCTGTTAGCTAAGGGGCTACAAAACTTTGGGAAACAAATACATTTCCTGCTTGGACCCTTATCATTTAGTTGAGAGCATTCTTAGCAAAGCAGGTTTCACAGGATTTTATATATTCTCTCTTAGGCCTGATCACCTGGGGAGCCCACCCTATCCAGCACAAAGCTACACCGCCCTCTGTCATTGTTTCAGGCTTAAGTCAGCAGAGTCAGCAAAGCAACCAAGAGATTAGGAAAACTCTCTCAGACAGAATGAGGACTCAGTCTATGTCAGGATAGCGGGGCCAGAGTGAGGGTCCATCACCCCCTTTTGCTGTAGCCCCCAAGTCCTTCCTTGAGGGCCTCCCACGTGATCATGCCTGTCTTAGGCAACCCCTCCCTTGAGGGAATCTTACCCATCATTGGCTAACCAACCAAGCATTGGGGGCCTGTTATGGATGAAGCAGAAGTGGCACTCCTGCCAGGGAGATAAGCTTTGTCTCCTTAGTGGCTTACAGTCCGAAGGTCACTCACTCAGCCTTAGCCACGGGGGCGGGGCAGGGCGGGGGCGGAGGTGTGTTGCAGCTCCTGAAACCAGGCAGGGAAGTTCCCAACAAGTAACTATATTAGCTCTCGTAACTAGACTATCTTCTCTCACCTTCCCTTAGTGGCTTAAATTTTTTTTTGAAAAATCAGGTATGTCTAAATATACATACATTATACATGTATTAATTTTTGCAATTTCCATTCAGAATAAGAATGGATCAGTCCCATTTTAAAACTCTAGCTGGAAAAAAGCGCATAAGGCTTTAGACATCCATGTGGAAGGAGAAATTTAAACCACATGTTCTTTGCCGTGGATGCCTTCACATTTCTCCCTCCACCCTGCCTATGGTGCAGGATGAGGTCACGCCAACCTAGACACTCCTGAAGAATAACATTCAAAACGAAGCCATGCTGCTCAAGTTCTAAACTTACAGTTCCCTTTACAGAAGGTTTAGATTCAAGTATTTAAGCAAGAGTCCTGTTTAAAATGATGTAAAATTTTATTTATTTATTTTTTATAAGTAGCATAGATGGTGGGTAGAAAATAGACAGAGGGAGGGCAAGAATAGTGTGGGAAATGTAGAAGCTAAAGAACTTATGACACATGGACATGAACTAAAGGGGGGAATGTGGGTGGGAGGGGGTATGCAGGGTGGAGGGAAATGTTGAGGGAGAAATAGAAGAACTGTAATAGCATAATCAATAAAATATATTAAAAAATAAAATGATGTAAAATTTTAAAAGTCCCAGGAAATGAGAGATGAGAAATCTTCAGTCGATTCACTTCTCTCAGTACAGCTCAATGTGTCTTCATTGGGTATTGAATATATGTTGGGCTCTGAATTGGATGCTGTGAAAGAGGTAAAATCGAAGAGGCGACTGATGTCCTTTAGGAGATTAGCATCTTCTCGGGGAAACTGACTATACAGTCAGCTCAAGTGAAGATGGTCTACTCACCATGAAAGAGGTAAATTCCAACAACAAAAATGACCACAATTATCAATCATTTCCTATGTGTCAGTTGATTCACTAGCCCCTCAACCCTTCCACTATCCCCCACCAAAAAAAAATACAAAGAAGACAAAATTATCACTCCCAATTTACAGAGGAAAACATGGAAGCTGAGAGCAGTCAAGCAGCTTTTCTAGGTCCCCACCGTGTGTAAATGACAGTCAAATTTGAACCTGAACTGGTCTGACCCCAGAGCCTGTACCCTTCACCACCCACCCTCATTCAAGATATGAGCTGTTTTCTGAGTGCCTGAAAATGCAGAGGCCCAAGCAATAAGGCAACCTCCTCATCGTATCACCAACTGTACCGCCAATTGGTGGGGTATCGCTTCATCATTATGCCTCCAGCGTTATTTTTTGTATAAAATATGAGAGATTCTGCTACTTGCCACCCAGTTACCTATGAGCTGGAATGAACTGAGGTATGTAAAACTTTAGAGAACTAAGGATGAAAAGTGTTATAAATAGTAGTATTACAAGTGGCAATAAATCAGGTAAAGAATGTAATGTACAAGTTGGAACATAAACTGGGATTAAGCCTCATAAATATAAAAGAACCCAAGGCATGCAGTTCTTTGAATCTAATAGTAAAATTCTTAACCTAAATTTTAGATTAACAAGGCACCCAAACAGCCCCCTCAGAAAGGCATAATTTGAGAAGGTTGGGGCGGGGTAATCACCAGGAACATTTTGAAAAGGTAGCTAATCTGATGTATTTCTCTAATGTTTTTTAGGAAAAATGAGCGTAGTAAAATTTGACAGTTTACTATGTGCCAGGGACAGTTTCTAAGCTCTTCCCATTATTAACTATTTACTCTTCACAAGAATTCTGTGAAGTCAGTTGTATTAGTATCCTCCATTTGAAAGATGGATTTTTAAAATCGAGAAACAGAGTTCATGTAAGTTTTTTTTAACCAAGGAACAGAAGCCACATGACTTTTTAAACTGGAGAACTGAGGTCATGAAACCGGTAAGTGGGAAAGCCAGGGTCAGAATTTAGGCAGTTTGGCTCCAGAGTGCATAGTCCTGACTGCGGTGTTTGGACTAGTACTTATATGTTGATAACTTACTATTTTTAAGTCTCTCTCTCCCTCTCTCCCTCCCTCCCTCTCTCTCTCTCCTTTCATTGGCTTGTTCTGTTTATCCTTCTGGTCCATCTTTTTACCATCATTATCTCTGACTGGTCAATGACTGTTGCCATAAAATACGACAAAACACCACCACAAGGACCACGACCTTTTTATTCTTTATGAATGAAGCCATCTAGACAAGAATACTAATAAGAAAGTTTATATCAAGGAGCCCCCAAATAAGTGCATATTTCTGCCCTGACTCGCAGTGTAACAAAAGGAACAGAGAACATACACCTATCAGTTCTTTGTGGTCAGCGATAACCCCTGCTCTTCGCAGCCTCACAGGCTTCCTTCCTCTGGCAGTTCTAACTTGGCTTATCTAAAAACTCTGCCCCAAATTGATGCCTTCCAGATAACATTCTTAATGTAATTTCATTTCTAAGTGCTTTACAGTTGGTCAAATTCTTAGAAATCAACTGCAATGATCCCATGAAGCCCCCAGAAGTAAGCAACTTGCCCAGAGTAACTCAGAGGGCTGGTGCAAACAATGGCTCTGAACCACAGGCCTGCTCTGGGCCTGGCTGCCCTGAGTCTGAGCAAGAAGCTGGAACCTGGGACCTGCTCTCCAGCCAACCTGACTGCCAGTTCCAGGTTCCCCACTTGCTCGATGTGTGAGCCTAAGAATTATTTAATCAGACACTACTATCAGAAAGAGATTCAAATACAATCATTTGGAAAGGGTATATGACTATATACTTAGAAAAGCCAAAGAAATTCATTAAAAATCTATTTATATTTATAGGTAATCTTTTATCTTCCCCAATGCATGATAGATATACAAAAACTAATAATATTTTTATATATCAATTACAATTCATTACAACATATAGTTCATTTCTTCTTAAATAGCTACCAAAAATACAAAATACTTATAGATTTAGCAAGTGATGTACATTACTTATTTTTGAGAGATAATATAATTGGTTTGGTAGAAGGAGCAATATTTCTGCTTCTAAATGGGAAAATTGCATATATAAAGATGCCCGATTCTTCATATTCTTCACATTCTTTAATGCAAACCCAATGAAAAGCCCAACAAAAATTTTACTAGCATTCTGCAAAAGTAAAATAAAGTTTATCTGGAAAAACAAATGGGTGAATTTATAAGTAATATATTGAAAGAGATTAGCAAGGATAAAAGCTATTTTAATTAGGTATTAAAATAGAGTATAAAGCAAATTCAGAACAGTGTCTTATCTCTAATACAAAACTGGACACGCACACTAATGGGCCTATGTAGGACATTTGTTATGTATAAAAATGTAATATATAATATGGAAATTAAAAATATTTGTATAAGTGATGTTATACTCTCTCATTAGAAATTGGAGAAAAGAAATAATCTTAAGTCTATATGTATCTATCACAAAACCCAAATGAAAATTAAAGAAAGAAATAAAAATAAAAACTAGGACAAAAGATGATCTAATAATAATCAAATATCAAGAGGAATAATAACTTCATAAATTTGAGAAGGAAATTTAAACTACAAACATTAAAAAAAGGCAAATAGACTAAGAAAACAATTTTAGTAAAAATTGGCAAGGGTAACTTTTATATTATCTTTGCAATATAATAAGCCTGTTTCATATTTTTAATATTGTTGAGATGAAACTAAAATAAGTTATATAAAGAACTCCTACATTTAGACAAGAAAATAAAGACCTTAATAGATAATTAGGCAAAGGACAAACCACAGATAATTTATACTAAGAGAAATAAAATGGATAAACAAGTCCATGGAAAATTATAGCATCAATACTAACCAAAGAAATTCAAATTAAAGCAACAATGGGGCACCATTTTCCAACTGTAAAATTTACAAAAGTTGTTTTTCACTGTTGGTTAAGGTCATAATGAAACTGTACACTCATATATTTCTGGTATCAAGGTAGAGGAACACAAATACTTAAGCCATAAAAATAAACTTCAGCTGTATAAAAAAACTTGAGAATGGAAAAACTGTAATTACAAAGGTGTTCATACAGTGTTATAATTTTTAATAAAAGTTTTCAGGATTATCTAACTGTCTCAGCCTAACAATGCTCTGGGAATGTCTCTAGCAAGCTTTGCCTCACTTCCTGGCCTGACGTTTCCTTACCTTCAGATGCCTCAGTATTTCTACCACCCACATGTCCCGAGCCTTTGGCACAGGCCCTGGCACATAGTAGGGATTTAATCATCATTGAGTGAATGAATGAATGAATGAGTGAGTGAATGAAAGAGTGGATGAATGAAATGAATGGAATCCATGTTAAACAGTAGGAGGTTGCATTAGTATGGCTCTTGATGAAATGTGAAACTATTAATTTGTTAATTATAAAAATTATGTTACAACTTGGAAAAGGCTTCAGTATAGCAGCAAAAAGTGGGGAGAAAGCAGAACACATAACTACACACATATGATGATTGTAACTAGATAATTGTTGTAAGCACATGGACAAACCCTGGGAGATAATATGTAAATTTAATGGTTTTTGTTGGAGTCATGGGATTGTGGATGTTTCAGTCTTTTTCTGTTTTCAAAAAGCATATAATTTTTTTTCTTTTTACAATTGTAAAAAGGCAGGGTGAAAAATTCACAGGCCTTGAGTCACAATACTTGGGTACCAGTCTTGACTCTACTATTTATTTAATAGCTTTCTGACCTTATACAATTTACTGGAACTCTTTGAGCCTCAGTTTCCTCATCCATTAAATGGGGACCATAATAGCAACCTCTCAGAGCTGTTGTGAGATATAAATGGCCTAATGTATGTGAAAGAGTTTTATAAACTATAAAATGCTGTGTGAATGTGGTGTCATTATTATTAAAGTAGCCTCTGTTTCCTAAGGGAAATAAACTTTTTACTTCTTCCAAATGTCTACATTTGGTCATTTACATACAATGCAAAAACAATTCTAATGTCCTTGAACTGCACACCATCCTGTGTTTCACCAGCTAATTCAAAACGAGCCCTAAGCCTGGCCTATCAGCAGGCTTTGAAAATGGGTTTCCAGCTGGGTAAGTAGAAGGGACTTATGAGAAGCTGGGACTGCATGGGAACAGAGCCCAAAGTGAAGTAGTTTCCCCAGGTAATCAAATCAGGAAAGTCACAGAAATCTATCCCCAACTTTTAAAAGTTAATTATTTATGTTTTTGCTTAATTCTTTTATTATTATTGTTATTTTATTACAGTTGTCCCCACTTCCTTCCCCCTTGCCCTCCTCCACTCAGCCTTCCCCCAGTTCCCACGGTCAACCCCCACACTGTTGTCTATATCCATGGGTCATTCATACATGTTTTTTGACTGACCTTCCCTTCTTTCCAACATTATCCCTTTCCCCTCTCCCCTCTGGCAGCTGTCATCTGTTCCCTGTATCCATGTCTCTGGTTATATTTTGCTTATTAGTGTTTTTTTTTTCATTAGATTCCTCTTATAAGTGAAATCATACGGAATTTGTCTTTCACCACCTGGCTTATTTCACTTAGCGTAATGCTCTCCAGTTCCATCCATGCTGTCACAAAAGATAGGAGCTCCTTTCTTTCTGATGCACAGTATTCCATTGTGTAAATGCACCACAGCTTTTTTATCCACTCATCTAGTGATGGGCACTTGGGCTCTTTCCAGCACTTGGCTATTGTAAATAGTGCTGCTATGAACATAGGGGTGCCTAGGTTCTTTTGGATTGGTGTTTCAAGGTTCTTAGGGTATAAGCCCAGCAGTGTAATTGCTGGGTCAAAAGGCAGTTCCATTTTTTAGTTTTTTGAGGAAATTCCATACTGTTTTCCACAGTGGCTGCACCAGTCTGCGTTCCCACCAACAGTACACTAGGGTTCCCTTTTCTCCACAACCTCTCCAGCGCTTGTTGTTTGTTGATTTATTGATGGTTGCCATTCTGAGGTGATATCTCATTGTGGTTTTAATTTGCATCTCTCTGATGGCTAGTGATATTGAACATTTTTCCATTGTCTATGGGCCCTCCGTATGTCCTCCTTGGAGAAGTGTCTGTTCAGGTCCTTTGACTATTTTTTAGTTGGATTGTTTGTCTTCCTAGTGTTGAATCATAAGAGTTCTTTATATGTTTTGGGTACTAAACCCTTGTCAGATGTATCATTGGCAAATATATTCTCCCATATAGCCAGTTCCCTTTTCATTGTGCTGATGGTCTCTTCAGCCGTGCAGAAACTTTTTATCATTTAATTTTTAAAACCAAAAACTATAAGAGAGAAGTCTTCCTCCCATCCTGTCCCTGGTCACTCAGTCATTCCTCTTCCTTCCAAGTGGTGACTATTATTGCTTTATTATGTGTCCTTCCAGATTTTATGCATATGTAAGCAAACACAAATGTATTAATTTTTCCTTTTCAAATACATCCTGGTGCTTTTTACATATTACACATAAAGAGTTTCCTTATGCTTTTTTTTTCTTTTTGCAGCAGCAGTGTTCTAGTTCATTGAATAGATGTGCCTTTTTTTTTTTAATCAGCCCCCTTTGAAAGGACACCCAGGTCATTTCCAGTCATTTGTTCTGCCCCTAAGGAAGGAGGGTCTCATCCTGCCTTAAGCAGTGAAAGAAGCAGCCATCTAGACAGCCCATTGCTTGCTTCTCTTCCAAACAATCAATTAGGCCTTTGAAACAATCTACTCACTTATTTTCCTCGCCCTGGATTGAGACCACATGGTTGGGAGAATCTCTTTTAGTTAGTCCTTTCCTTAATAGTCATTATAATGCTGTGTGTAGAGTCTGAAGCCAGACTACCTGGTTTCTATGCCAGTCCTTCCCACTTATTCAAATTCTCTCTCCCTCAAAATGGGGATAATAACAGTATACACAACACAGAGTTTTATATAAGGCTTAAGGGAGTTAGTGTGTGCATCAGTGGCCCTTTTTATATTTAGCATCTTTCAGAGGGTAATTGGAAAGTAGCAACCAAAACAATAAAAGGTGTTTTTATCTCAAAAAATTATGCCCTAAATCAGTGGTTCTCAAAGTACGGCCTGAGGGCCAACAGTATCAATGGAAACTTGTGAGAAATGCAAACCTACTGAATCAGAGACTGAGGGTGGGACCCAGCAATCTGGGTTTTAACAAGCCCTCTAGGTAATTCTGAATGGTTTAAGACCTATTGTTCTAAAATGTAGGGTTTGGCAGGGCAGGGTGGTTTTAAAACCCATTCAGATCATGGAACACCTGAAAATCATGTTCTTTGTGTGGCACCACGAACTGGTAACATAAAATTTTATGCATTTTACTAGTGGAAAAATATGTCCATATTATTTTGTGTGCTGTTTTCTGCATCTCAAAAATATACACACAACTGTTTTCCTTTAAATCACATTTCCGGTTTTCCCTTAGCATTTGTTTGCTACTAGTTCTGTAGCACTGATAGATTAAATAGTAGCAGGTGTCAAAATTTTAATTAAAATATAGAGGGGAAAATTTGAAACCGAAAAAAATTCTAACTCTTAAACTTACTCTGTAATTACAAAATGAAATTTAACCACTATGATTTAGCGTTAGTCTTTTTTTATTTGTTTATTTATTCAGCAAATGTTTTCTGAGCATTGAATACATTGTCAAAACTGTGCTGAACATTTGGAATTCTAGTGAATAAGACAGGCTGGAGGAGATGACCTGTCCATTGATCTAGCATATGAGCTATCCACAGAAAATCACAGTCCAACTTGTACTATACCCATGTTTCCATGCCATTGGGCAGAGTCTACAGAAGGGAACAAGCCATTACTATTCTTGTTCTTCCTTGGATCCAGCACAGTGGTTTCCCCAATGAAGAAATGCTGCTATCCTGTAGCATAAAACCAGGACAATTTCAGCCAGCTGGCGGGGCCCACCTGCAGCATTATTTTCAGAAAGATTCTGGGGCAATATTCTGTCTGGGCAGGAAAGAGTGCTACGCAAAAGAAAGAAGGGAGTACCAACATAAGGGTTCTTTTTATTTGCAGCCCTTGAAGAGTGTAGTTTTTCTTTCCCTTTGGAATAGGGGAGGCTATTTCTAAGCATTTCTTGGATTATAAAATCATACCATTTTCCTTGTCTACCCCTGAGGCCTCTAATATTGTTGGCCTTCTCCTTTCCCCTATTTCTTTCTCCAGAGCCATTGGGAATGACCTAGCCAAGTTCAGAGTCAGTGAACAGTGGTTTCCTGATGTCAAGCACATTAGCGTGAAATGATTTTCTCTGTGGTGTTTGGGCTGAGGCCCAAGTACCCAGCCCTGTTGCTTTCTTCCATTGGCTTCAAGTCACCTGGCTTGCTCCTAAGCATGAAGCAGCAGGATTTGTTTTCCTGAATGAGAGAGCCCACACTTTCTCCTTTGCTATGCAGTTGGCATTACACAGATGTGAACAAACGTCCCTTCATCTTCCACCTCCATGCCAACCAACCTCTTGGAGTAAACATAAAGAAGATTTCCACTGAGAGCTTTGTACAAGAGAACACAAGAGGAGACAAAGTGGGCATTATGGTTAAGCATCCACTGGTTGGGCTGGTTTTCCATTTGCTCTACAATTAAAAAGGTGTGTACAGCATTTCTAGATTGCTTTTTATTTGCTTCCATGCCTCTCTTACAAGGTAATCATGAATCCGTATTTAGGATCTATCAGGCTCATAGCTCTAGGGAAGTTTGAACCAGATCAGTCTGGCTCATATGGTCAGCTGAAGCTTTAATAATATGGGATGTTTGGTACAGAAAACCCATTTCATGCTTTAAGAAATAACAAAGACCCAGGCCCTGTCCAGGTAGCTCAGTTGATTACAGCATCATACTGTCGGAGCACATACACAAACCAACCAATGAATGCATAAGTGGAACAATAAATCAATGTCTCTCTCTCTCTAAAAATCAATGAATAAAAATAATTTTAAAAAATAAATAACAAAGACCCTGAAACTCCAAAGATTTTTTTAACCAATTTTGTTCAGGAAGAGCCAATATGGAAACATGATGAAGAGATTTTTCAGTTAGTCTTACTGAGAATACAGGTATTTATCCTGATTTGCTAAAGACATTAGAAATCACTTTTCTCTCCCCCTAAAATGCTATTTTTCCCTCCTGTTTTCTCATATTTGCCTCTTTGTTCAGATCCAAATAAATTTATGATACTTGCTCATCACTTGATTTTTCAGGTATTATTTGGACTTCCTTTCCTTGGCCTTCCTTTCTAAATATTTCTGTTTTCTTCAGATGCCTTAAATATACTGTTTTTAAGCTCTCTATTTTTCTTTCCATTCATGAAAAAGTGCATATATATGAGGTTATCTAAGTCTAAATTCTACCACAAAGTGATGGTTTATAACTTCCGTAAAGTTGTAAATTGAGAATCAAACCAGTGTTTCCCACAAAATAGTTAATTGTAAAAATATTAGGGCTTTACCTGATTGATTCTAATTTTACACTGCTGTGATGTCTGATCAGAAGATGGCCAATTAGAAACTTCCAGCCAAGATGGAGGTGTAGGTAGATACCCCCTGCCTCCTCGCACAACCAAAAGAAGGACAACACACAAATTTAAAAACAAAAAAACAACGAGCACTTACAGAAAATTGAACTGTATGGAAGTCCAACAACCAAGAAGTTAAAGAAGAAACACTCACCCAGTCCTGTAGGAAGTGGGGAGATGGGCAGCTGGGGTGGAGAGGACTTTCTGCATGTTGGCAGCTGGCAGACCAAGCAAGGCAGTTGCTGGAGGACCAGGCAGTCCCACATGTGTGTGCAGTTAAACTTGAAGGAACAACTGGTGAGCAAGACAGACTGTGCAACCCAGGGTTCCAGCATGGGGAAATAAAGCCTCAAAACCTCTGACTGAAAAAAACCTGTTGGGGGGGGGTGTTGCAGTAGTGGGAAAAACTCCCAGCCTCACAGGAGAGTTTGTTACAGAGACGTAGAGTCCTAGAACATACACAAAGCCACCCACCTAGGCATCAGCACCGGAAGAGCCCAATTTGCTTGTGGGTAGTGGGGGAAGTGCCTAAAAGCTGGCCAAGAGCCGAGCAAGTGGCACTGCTTTCTCTGGGACCCCTCCCCCATGCACAGTGCCACAATAGAGCAATGTTTGTTGCCCTGATCTAGTGAATACCTTAGGTTCCACCCCTTACTATATAACAGGCAAGCCGAGAAAAAAAAATGGCCCAAATGAAAGAACAGATGAAAGCTCCAGAAAAAATACAACTAAGCAATGAAGAGATGGCCAACCTATCAGATGCACAGTTCAAAACACTGGTAATCAGGATGCTCACAGAAATGGTTGAGTATGGTTGCAAAATACAGGAAAACGTGAAGGCTATAAAAAGTGAAATAAAGAGAAATGTACAGAGAACCAAGAGTGATGGGAAGGAAACCAGGACTCAAATCAACAGTTTGGAGCAGAAGGGATAAATAAACATTCAACCAGAACATAGTGAAGAAACAAGAAAAAAAATGAGGAGAGGCTAAGGAACCCCCAGGACAACTTTAAATGTTCCAACATCCAAATCATAGGGGTAACAGAAGGAGAAGAGAAAGAGCAAGAAATTGAAAACTTATTTGAACATATAATGAAGGAGAACTTCCCCAATCTGGCAAAGAAAATAGACTTCCAGGAAGTCCAAGAAGCTCCAAGAGTCCCAAAGAAGTTGGACCCAAGGAAGCACACACCAAGGCACATCATAATTATCTTACCCAAGATTAAAGATAAGGAGATATCTTAAAAGCATCAAGAGAAAAGGAGACAGTTACCTTTAAAGGAGTTCTCGTAAGACTAGCAGCTGATTTCTCAAAAGAAACCTTTCAGGCAAGAAGGGGCTGGAAAGAAGTATTCAGTCATGAAAGGCAAAGACCTACATCCAAGATTACTCTATCCAGCAAAGCTTTCATTTAGAATGAAAGGGCAGATAAAGTGCTTCTCAGATAAGGTGAAGTTAAAGGAGTTCATCATCACCCAGCCCTTATTATATGAAATGTTAAAGGGACTTATGTAAGAAAAAGAAGATAAAAATATGAACAGTAAAATGACCACAAACTCACAACTATCAACAACTAAACCTAAAAAACCAAGCAAGCAAACAGCTAGAACAGGAACAGAATCACAGAAATGGAGATCACATGGAGGGTTATCGGTGGGGAGGGGGCAGAGAAGGAATGGGCAAAAATGTACAGAGAATAAGAAGCATAAATGGTAGGTACAAAGTAGACAGGGGGAGGTTAAGAATAGTGTAGGAAATGGAGAAGCCAAAGAACTTATATGTATGACCCATCGACATGAACTAAGAAGTGTGAATTTTTAGTGGGGAGGTGCCAGGTGGAGGTGAATAAAGGGGGGGAAATAGGACAACTGTAATAGCATAATCAACAAAATATATTAAAAATTATGAAAAAGATGGGCAATTAATTAATCCTAATAATAATGGGTAGAAAGAGTACTGCAAGTTAAATTAAGCCATAGATTACTATTTTTATAATAATAACGATCCCTCCCTCACACACACCAGCAGGCAGAAGTGACATTAAGAGTAAAATTGTCTGGCTTACTTTTTCTTGTTTTTCTTCCTGTTTCTTTCTGGAAAACAATGAACAAAGATGGTGAGGGGGAGGGGAAGAGTAAAGGATGAATATCAAGAGATATATGAAAATGCCAGGAACGATCCCTAGAGAGTAAAAAAGTTGGCTTTTGTTGGGACTTTCAAGATCGTGGACGTAATATGCCATGTCCATTCACTGGCTTTAAGTACAGTTTTTATAGCCCATCATAAAATGGAAAGTAAAGGTTCATTGTGAAACAGTTGGCACATATTTAACAAAGGTAAGACAAGCTGGCACCACTGTAATTTGTGCCCATTAGCATGGGGTTCGGTGGTGATCCTGTGGTAGAGGGCACAGCTAATAAAAAAACTTCAAAGGAAGAGAGAACAAATTATGAAATGTAGATTAGTGTAAGCAGTTTACATTTTCAACTATGGTGAAACTAAATTTGACTTGCAAAGATTAGCAAATATCACTATTAGTTTATATAAATAACTTAGCAAAACTATAAATGAATACAGATTTCCTACAAGTTTTGCCATAAAAAAGACCCAATTTATTGTATCTAAAAATCTGTACTATTTAACTTTTTAGAGAAATGAAATGATAGCTCATGAGAGCACTTACGAAAAGTTACCTGTCAGTCCTACATTTCTAACACTCATCCTTGCAAAGACAGAATAACTGGATCCCTTTGCCTTGTAGTCACCCTCCGTATTTCTAAAAATGGGAACTGACCCCATAATCCTTGGTTTTACGGGTGAAACAATTCCATCCCCATCAGCTTTTTCTTATAGAATCCATTTTCTATATCTTTGCTTATTTGATTACTTTTCTCTGGATCTTTTTCCCACTCTCACTTTTAAAATAAAAATTGGTCTCAGGAAAGATTCTTCCAAACCTCACCCAGAAACATTTCCACGTCTTCTAACTCTGCACTCTTTCTTTTAATTGGGGCAGTTCCATCAAAAAACATAACCAGACACCTTTGAATTCCTAAGAAGAGAGATGGGAACACAAATCAAAGGTGACAACCAAACCTCTAAAATCATAATAGCACTAATCCCTCTGTTAGTGGATGGAGGGTCTGCGAACCACATGTGCTCACACCGGAGAGTGTGGCTGGAGAACCTGTGAGCCACCAGCTTTACCATTGGATAGTCTCTCTGCTTGACTTGGGTCCTGCTGGATTGCCCAGTGTTGCATACAGGGTCTCTTCCTTCAGTCATTCGTAGTGTTGATTGTAATGTTCCACCCTCTGCCCCCAGGAATGGAGTCTGCTCGTGGCAATTTTGGAATGCTAGACTGTTCAGAACAAGCCATTCAAGTCTGTCCTATTAAGCTTCTTTCTTTTCTCTTTTCTTTATAGTGTAGACTTTAGAATTTGCAGTTTGGCCCCCATAGGAGCCATGTTGGAAAGTCTTAATATACTTGAAACACATAAAATAGTTCCTTTTAAATTTTATCCTAATCTAGTTTTTAAGGACCAATATTAGAAATAAAGGTCTAGTGCACAATTTTCTCTCTTTATTCTAATAACCATTTTCATTTCCATGGTTGTACTGATTTTTTACTCATTTTTAAACTTATTTCGGCTGCATTTTCAACTCATGTATAATTTGAAATTTATAATGTATCTGTTATTTGTATAAAGTGAGCCATATATTCACCTTTCCTTAAAGAGGAAAGCGGGCAAGGAGGGGTCACATCTGGGGGTCACACAACAATTGAGCTCTGTGGCAGCCTCTGTAATATCTGGGAAAGCAGAGAAAGCAGGAAGATGTGAGAATGACCCACAAAGAAGAAACTGAGGATCAACTTCCTGTCACTTTCTATGGATCGAGGCCAGTCCTTAAGAAACTTGTAAGACTGTGCCTATTCTACTGGGCCGAACAGGGATAGGTTGCCAACAATGATTATGGGAACAGATTCAGGAGAGTATAATTAGATTTCTGACACAAGGCCTGAATGTATTCAACATTACACACGAGTGTTAGCATATACTAGAAAACCTAGCATTTATTAAAACATACAGGAACTTAACTTGCTACAAATAAGACAACACTGCAAGTAACAGAGTCCCCATGTCCTGAATCTAAGTCCTAGGATTGTAGTTTCTCCATCTCCTCTTTGCTCTCTGGGTACACCTAAGAATGGTGCTAACTATTCAGGGAGGCTGGATGTCTCAGAATTGTGTCCTTTTAGACAAGACAGCAGAAACCATCCCATCACCCACCTCCTGTGACCTTTGGACTTCTCATGTCTACCCTCTTAACCCTTTACACTTCAGTTTCTTGAATCACAACCATCTTTTTGTTTTTTACTATTCACTGGCAAAGTTTCTTCTTCTCTAACAGTTCTAGTTCCTAATTCCAAAGAGATAGCTTTTGTTTCCCTGAGTTATGCTTAGATTAGGGTTGCACTCCTCCCCCTACAAAAGTTTACACCTTTAGAGAGATACCTCTGTTAAATGTATGATTTTATTCATCCGGTAAAAATAGATTATGAACAGGCAGCAAAATGAATATGTTCTTTTCCCTATACGTTTCCAGCTGCCTCTGTCCTACTTCTCACAGTAGGAAGTGCCTTATCCAATTTCAAATTTTGGTTGAATATGTTAGCCATTTTTGCTCAAACAATCAAGTCAATGCAACGGAAAACGTATATTTCTGATCACATACCCCTGTTTCTTTTATACATATATGTATTTATATTATTAACATATTCCATACAGGATGAATTCATGCAGAAGAATTGGGTTTTGACTAGAAACCTTTGCACATTGATTTCTTTGGTTTAAATTTCCAATGTAGAAGGGGGGTGAGCAGATACTGTGATGAGGATACTTAACTCAGTGGTTTTTAGCGCATTATTTTAGTCTGTGAGAAAGCTGAATAAGTTGAACTCTTTCTGAGACCCCAGAGATCAAAGAGAATTCCATTAAAGGGCAATCGTTTGAAGAGCAACAACTATACTATTCTTTAGCAGAAGTTCCGTGAAATGCATACATTTCTGTGATTCTTATGCACATGTCAACGCCAAGAAAATCTGTTGGAAAATGTAGATCTAGCCATTTAAAACTTGTATGGCCTGTCATTTTGTTTCATGACAGTAGGCTGCACAGTCATGCGAACTGAAGGTATATATTGATGTTATTTACTAGTATAACAATGGTCCATCAGGCATGCCCCTCATACACACTACTGTGAAGTGCTTGGTAGTCAAACAGAGACTTTACTTCGTTTAACCTCAGGGACTGTACTTTAGAACTGAAAGGAGAGCTATAATCCAAAAATCTTAAACCCCTCTTTACTTATCACCTGTCCTTTATAGTCCCTCACACTCAAAGTGTGGGCCCCACACTAGCAGCATGGTGTTGTTTGGGAGCCTATGAGACATGCAGAATCTCTGTCCCGACCTCAGCTTCATTAAATCTGTATTTTAACTAGATTCCCAAGAGATTAGTTTGCGTATTAAAGTTTCAGGAACACTGTTTAACAGATAACTTTCTTTTCTTTATTTAAAAAAAATGAGCTGTAAAATGACTTTTTTCATTTAAAGTTCCCTCACTGGGAAGTTAAAAATGCTAATTTAACCAAAATGTATTAATTACAAGTCTCTTGTAAGGCCATTGGCAATGCCCTCCGTCTTTAAATTCATAGGGTGGCCTATTTCACCCAAGCACTAAGGCCTGGAGGGAAAAAAAAGAGTTAAAAGACAGCTCTTGGCAAGACATCAGATATATTCCCTTCCATGTTTTACCTTGTCTAGTGAGGAATCTCCCTAGAATCAGCTTCTTTATTTCATACAATTTTCTACCATTTAGAGTCTAGAAAACTTCAAAGGAGGGCCAGGTGCTCTAAGATTAACAGCTGTTTATTATTTTAATTAATTAACTGAAAGAGTTTAGTTCTAAAGAAGTCCTGGGGAGATTCTGAACACAACTGGAAGTGCAAGCAGCCTGTATGCCTACTCAGCACAGATCAACTCTACTCCATAACTTATAGCAAGAGCACTGTAAAGGTGGGGGGAGGGGGGAGACTCTATTCCCAAAAGTTCTTGAAACTGTCCCTCACCTATTCCAATTAACATAAATATGGAACTAACTTCAGGTGGGGTACCTTTCTTTGAAATGCTTCATGACTTCCAAACCAGCCTGGGATTCAATTTTCTGTGACATCAGGCACCGGGCAGGGCCTCCATGGACAGAGCATTTTAGGAATAGGGCATGAGTTCTGGTGGAAAGGGGTAGATAGCTAAAGACTAGGTTCCAAAGGATATGGGAAATAATTTCTCACAATTCTAGGTCACTTTCACTGGGGACACAACAGCAATTAGTGGCCATTCTTGCTAATTACCCAACCTATCCCTTTTCAGAAAGTACTTAGAGATTTTCAGCCATTTTAAGGAATCATTTGTAAATGGGCTTTTAAATTTCTCCTTTGTTGTTTTTTCTGCACAGCCTATATGACGAAGCAGGATCTGCAGAGAACAGCCTGAGGGCAAGTACATGATTCCTTAACACAATACTTCCTGAAAAGTGGACTAGGAGTCTCCTGGACCAGAATATTCCAGAGTGCTTGTTAAGATGCACTTATGAGTCTCTGGATCTACTAAATCAGAATCCTTGGCAGCTGGGTCTTAGAATCTACTTTTTCAACAGCCCTCTCAGTGGTTTTAGGCTTGTAAACTACTGTTTATAGCTTAAAGTAAGCTGAATTTTGGAGTATGAGAGCACTCCAGCTTGCATCAGATTCTGTAAGTATCTCCAACAGTTAGGCAGGGCTCTGAATGAGCCTGGGGTGTCTTACCATCTTGGGCAATCCCAACTCAGCCTAGATTTTTTTTTCTCCATATAGAAGTGTTAGGGGAAGAAGCAAAGTATTATTGGTAGGTACCCTGATACACTGAAATGCTTCCCTGGTGATTTACGTTGTAGTTTCGTGGACCTTCAACCCAGATCCTCCCTGCACAGTTAAAAGATGTTTCCACAACCAACTAGCTCCCAGTAGATTCTCTCAGACTGTGGGATTAGAACAATCAATGCAGGAAACAAGTGATATGCCAGCTAGATGGACTGTAGAAACCCCTCAGACTACCTAGACTACCTAGGAACACACAGCATTCCAATCAGGTATCCAGTTGGTCCATGCCTGAACTCCTCTTGCAACAAATTGATCATATCTTGGGTAGCTGGGAACCACCCCGCCTGGTTTCAGAAGCTGTAACCCTTTCCATGGCTAAGGCTGAGTGAGTGACCTTTGGCCCATAAGCCACTAAGGAGACAAAGCTTATCTCCCTGGCAGGGGAACAGCTTCTGCTCCTTTTACTTTACCCAGTCTGGCCCCCAATGCTTGATCTGTTAGCCGATGAAGGTAGGATTCCCTAAGAGGGGAACAACCTAAGACAGGCACAATCCTGAGGAGGCCCCAGGGTAGGACATGGCAGGCTATAGCAAAAGGGGGTGATGGACCCTCATCCCTTGGTTTGACATAGCCTGAGTCCTCATTCTGTCTGTGAGAAGTGTCTTAATCTCTTGGCTGCCTTACTTCCCCTGCCTGACTTAAACCTGAAACAATGACAGAGGGCGGTGCAGCTCTGTGCTGGAAAGGGCAGTTCCCTGGGTGATCAGGCCTAAGAAAGAATATATAAAATCTTGTGAAAACTGCTTTGCTAAGAATGCTCTCATTTAAATGATAAGGGTCCAAGCAGGAAATGAGTTTGTTTCCCAAAGTTTTGTAGCCCTTTAGCTAACAGACCCTGACTCAGAATAGGCCCTCAAAGTTCTTTGTATGCTATTGTTTGATCCTTGCCACCTGACAATGATTAATGAACTTTACCTGTATTCCTGTGCAAATTGAAACCCAATAAAAGCTTGTCAAGGCAAGGGTCAGGGCGCTCTCCCCTTGAGAGAGTAGCCGTGCCGTCCCTTTTCCTCCACAGGACTCGGTAGTCCATGTGAATTTGTCTCATATCTCATTGATAATGCTGCAGACGCTGCGGGCCAGTGTCCACATCATTGGATTGTTTTAGAATTTGCAAAGCCACCAAAATTATGTCTCCATTTCATAATTAATACATTGAAAAGAATTAGATTTAAATTTCCCATTAGGATGAGTAGTAGACAGCTCTGGTTGAGCATACCTATTCACCAAGCTCTAAATTCACTGTGCTCTTATCACATTATTGGTGTTTCTTTCGTTTTTCCCTGGTAGAAAGGAAACATTTATATGAATACAATAAAAAGGCAGTCCTGCAAGAGAACCATTATGAACAACCATTATGTTCCAAGTGTCTATGAGTATTAATACTCAATTTAATTTAAGCTCCAAAGATAACAAACAAATCAACTAGTACACATTTTTAAACCACTTACATAGTAAAAGAGTTATCTTTAAATTCTGCTTCTTATCAACTTAGGTTCAGTCTTCCATTGAAATAAGCAGTAATGTAACAGATTTCTGGCAGGGTTTTTTCACCAAAACCATACACCCAGCCCAGATTCATAAGCCATCATCTGGACACCTACATTTTATGATCAATAGTTAACCTGTCTCATGTTTCACTTAATGTGAGACTTCCTCTTTGAGGTCCTGTATTTAAAAAGAAATACACGAAGAATTAAGTTTCACTTCAAAGGAGTAATAAAAGGAATGTTATGCTTGGCCTAAGAACTAAATGATTTCCATTCCCATGAAAAGCAGACAGCCACAGGTATATAACCAAGCTCTTAATAGGTAACTATCAGTTTTTTTCCCTAAAATGATTGACTTTTGCCGCTATAAACTACTTAGAACTAACCACCTCAGAATGAGGTAAGCTTGATATTTTCATGACAGGAAGTGAACTTTGAGTGACATGTAGCCACTCTCACATTGTAATCTTTTATTGTTTGTGCTCTTAATATCATTGATATGTAAACGAAGATTTATTCTGACAGCTTAAGAAAAATTTTAGTCACACCAGTGATCTACCTATTTAGTATTCAGTGTTTCTGGATCTGAAATGTCCAGATAATCGGCAAATTCATTTAGAATATTTTAACACAACTTTGTATTCAAGCGACAAAAGGACAAATGATGTTTGATGGTTGGTTAGAGGTTTTAAAAATGGCTCTTTTCAACACAGGCACATGTCCACAGTCAGATGGGAATGAGGAAGTTGCTGCCTGAGCACCATGAAGCTACACGGAGTCAAGGTGAGTGCTTACTCCAGGTTCCCATTGCTCCTGGGCCAAGTGTGCAGTTCTCATTTATCATCAGTTTACAAAAGGACTAAGGGCTTGTTTGCCCTTAGTTTCCCAGGGAATTGATAGGAAATAAAATCAAAGGTTATCACTACTTAATAGATCAAAAATAGAAAACCTTTGAAATAAGGTGAATGATTTGCCTCAGGTTATATAATAATTTTATGCCAAGCCCAGATTAATACTCAGAATGTAGAGAGGCCGGGGAAGAGGGCATAGAGCATGTGTTCTGGGCCAATACTCTATTATCAGCAGGACCTCATACATCATTCTTACAAAAATCTTGTGAGGTCAGTTTCCTCATACCCCTTTTACAGATGAGGAAGTAGGGACTTAGCTACTCTTGCACACCATTGGAAACTCTCATAGCCAGGAATCAAACACAGGCCTTCTTTCTTCAAAGCCCACGTAGGTTAAGCTCTAAATCTAGTGTTTCCCAAAGTATAATGTGCACATCACTCCTTGGTGGTACATGGCAGATGACTAATGCAGAAGTTCGACTTGACTCTGAAAGAGAATCACCTATGAAGCTCATTAAACTGCAGAACCCCACAGCCTCCCCAAGAGCTTCTGAGTCAGCACCACCCAGGTGATGTCCCGATGGTCTCACCGTGAGAAACTCACGAGGGATGAAAATATAATTAGCACTATGAACCCACTTCACAGGCATTTTCCTTTTTAAATAAACTTAGAAGTAAAATATTTCGGGAAGGGATTATAAATTTACACACATCACTTTTTTTCATTTCACTTAATTTAAAGAAGAAAACGTTAAGGAAATGATAGTAGAAGTGGTAGCAGGTCTGGCAAAGATCATGGAGGTATGCTCTCAAGACTGAAATCTGGGAAACCCAGTGATTCACTGCTATGAGATGGAGAGGAAAGGGATGTGCCTCTGTTTGCCCAGATGAAGGCAGAAGCTGAAAAAGCAAAGACCTACCTGGGAGCTCAGGGGCCCTCTGCTGCTTCGATGGCACAATGTGACCACTGAGGACACAAGAATGATCACTGAGGTGCTGTCAGCTGAAGGCACAAAGAAGTATCCTGTACCATCACGGCAGTCCAGCAGCACGAGGTACACTACAGCCTCTTCAGCTTCTCTCACTAAGGGTTCCAGACCACAAGGGGTCCCAAAGCACTCTGATAATTAAAAGCAGCATGGAATACTTTCCCCAGAAAAATTCTCCGATAGACACACAAAAACATATCATAGTGTTGCGGGGGCTTTTCAGGCTCCTTGCAGTTCATCCACAGGCTCCAAATATGAGAACTCCTTCTTACTGTGAAAACAAAGAGTGCATTTCAGCTCGTGGCAGCCTTGTTTGAGTTCGACTTACCCTTCCTCTGAGGAGTTCTTCATCTGGATTCCACCGTTCCCAGCAAGGTGGAGCTGGGGAGAGGATGTCAGAGTTGTGCATTGTGCCCTGACTCTGCAAGAAGCAGTCAGATGTTGGTACATTTCTCTAGGGAGTACTGTCATGGAATGCCAAAGGAGCTCAAAACTGAGAAACAGTTTTTTTAAACATAGTTTTAAAAATTTTATTTAAAAAACCTTTTTAAATGTAAAATAAAACACAAATAACAGAAAACTTCCACAAACCAAAATAATGGCATAGTGAATTATTATCAGGTGTAAAGCGTGTGCCCACCACTCAGGTCAAGAACTAGAACTTTGCCAGCCACCCAGGAGTGCCTTCATGTGCCTCAGCCCATCACAGCCCTTTCCTCTCTTCAGAAATAACCAGTGTTCTGAGATTAAGGCAGTCATTTTCTTAGGCAGTAACTCTCTGATTCTATCACACAAGTGTCTATCCTAAGATACTGTCATTTAATTTTGCCTATCTTTTGTTTCTTCATCCTCACCCAAAGACATTTTTTTATTGCTTTTAGAGAGGGAAAAAGGGAGGGGGAGAGAGAGAGAGACCGTCATGAGAGAGAAATATAGATTGACTGCTTCTCATAGGTTTCCCTGACCGGAATTGAACCCACAACCTTTGGTGTACAGGATGACATTCCAACCAACCGGACCACACCAGCCAGGGCTCATTTTGCCCGTCTCTAAAATCTGGTATATATTTTCAATCTCTTTTAACCTACCAGTTATCCTCTATGCCTTATTTTTCTTTTTATAATATATCTTTTAAAAATACCAGGCTATTTAACTATAGTATCTCACAAGCCAGACTTTGCTGGTTGCACCCCCTTGGTGCATGCACTGGATTGTGTTCCTCTGTCCCTGGTATTTCTTGCAAACTGGCGGTCAGGTCCAGAGGCTGGATTAGACTCGGTTTGGCCAAGTTCTGGAGGTGTTGTGCTTTTCTATCAAGAAGCATATAACATGTCATTTTTCTTACTTTTTTTTTGATGTTGGCAGCCATTGCTTTAATACCTGGATCTATTAATGCATTCAGAGTTACAAAATTGTAACACTCGAATTTTATCGTTTTGTTTTAGATACCTGGTGGTATCATCCACAAAGACAAGCTTCATAAATGCTTGATTTTTCCCCTTTATCTATTCAGTTTTTAAAGGAGTGAGTGAGTCCCTGTTATCTCCAGAAGGTGACCAATAGCGTAATATATAAATACATATATATAATCATGAACTGACAGATTTAAAAATATTTGATGGATTTCAAACCTTTGTGATTCTTATCCATTTTGAAGCTCACATTAGTCAATGGAAGCCTTGTCTTCAAGTCCATTAGCCATGACCCTAGCAGCCTTTGATAACTTCTTTGCTATTTGGTATTACGAGATGTTCAAGGCTTATCTTGTATGTCTCCTGCCCCAGACATGGGATTAGCTATTTTCCAATAAATCCTGATTTCTTTTAGATGGGAATGGTATTTCAAGACCACATCTGAGCCCTAAGGATATTCATTGTTTCTAGGCCTTATCAGTGAACAGAGCTAGTGAATACACACACCAGGTATGCCTATGTGTCTTTTTAAAATACCATAGCTCATAAATTCCTAATGGTATTTCCAATGCCAGTCTAAGACAACCAAGACTTTTACAGGGCTCATGGAACAATATTTAAAGTTGTTCCATGTTGATTCCAAGTTTTTGTGCCCTTTTTACTTGAAAATCAGTTTTGCTAGATGCAAAATCTTGGTATACGTTTTCCTCGAGTATCTTTAGTATTTTACATGATTTTCTTCTGTCAGAAAACATTGCTGTTGTTAAGTCTGATGATCATCTAACTGTATTTTCCTTTATGTCATGTTTTCTTTTTCTATATGCACAAAGGATTAAGATTTTTTCCCCTTTTTCTGTAAAGTGCAGTAATTTTATAAGAACTTTTCCTGGTGTTGGTCTTTCTGGGTTGATACTTTAAGGTTCACAGTGTGCTTTTTGAAGCATCGTTTTAATTCTTTTTCTATTTCAGAAACATTTTCTGGAATTTTATATTTGTTCTATTCCCGTATATTGGTTTTCTTCTTTAGGGACTCCTGTTTTCTGTGTATTATCTTTTCTTTGCCTATTTTTAAATATCTGTCTCATTGTCTTGAACCTTTTTTATTTCTTTTGTCATTTCTTTTTGAGCTTTAATTTTTTTCTCCTCACCTCCTCTTAGGGAATTTTTCATTATAGTTATTCACTGTTTCATTTTTTTTTCTAATTTAGCCTTTGGTTTTCTTTTATTTTAAATTATTTTTGAAACCAGTTCCCTGACTTCTAAATTTTTCAAATTTTTTGTTGTTTTGTTATGTTTTGAATAATATTCTAAAATCTTTATCTTGTTTTAAAATAGTATATTATAGTTTTTATCATTTTTACACATCTTTCTGGTATGTTTTATTGCCTGTAGAGATTTTATTCTGTGCTCAATTCTCTTTTTTCTTAAAGTAACTTTGTATAGGATTTGACCTCAATAATTTTCTGTTGCTAATTTTTATGTAAAATTAGGTTTCCTGAACTTTTAAGAAGAGTTTTGTTCACACAACTTTTCTAACTTCACAGAGATCTCTCCTCTCTTGTTTTCACAGATTGTTTAAAAAATATATATAGCAGGTACAAACACCTGACAAGTACTCCTCAAAACTGCAAAGGCCATCGAAAACAATGAAAGTCAGAGACACTGGCACAGCCAAGAGGATCCTGAGAAGGCGTGACGACAAAATGTAATGTGGCCGCCTGGCTGGGATCCTGGAGCATGACAAGAAATTAGGTAAAAACTAAGAAAATCTGAATGAACTGTGAACTTCAGTTAACAGCAATGTATCACCATTGGTTCATTAATTATAAGAACTGTATCACACAAATAAAGATTTAAAGATGTTAATG
This sequence comes from Glossophaga mutica, assembly GCA_039655065.1. Classification (NCBI taxonomy): domain Eukaryota; kingdom Metazoa; phylum Chordata; class Mammalia; order Chiroptera; family Phyllostomidae; genus Glossophaga; species Glossophaga mutica. The sequence goes on along the minus strand of CM077303.1, from coordinate 145,629,997 downwards.
AAAGGGGAAACAGGGTAGGGAATATATGGGAATTCTGTACCATCTTCTCAATTTTTCTGTAAATCTAAAACTGTTCTAAAAACAAGTCTACCACACACACACACACACACACACACACACACACACACACTCCAGCAGCAGCAGCTTTCTCTCTAACATTTCCTGGCTCGGTTTTCCCCACCCACCCATCCACTGTTACCTGAACCTTCTCTTTCCTTCACTCTTCAGGCTGTTTCTGCTCCAGTCACTTTAAGCCTTAACATAGCAAACTCGTATCACCAGCAGCTGAGGTGGGCTGAACGTGGCAGGTTCAGCTGCTCTTACCAAACTGGCCTGCTTTTGTTCTCAGTGTCATCTACTTTGGGATTCTTCCATTCTCTTATTTATCAAACCGGCCTCATTGCTTCCTTCTGTTCTCTCTTACATAGATGCCAGAAAATACTGGTCTTATGGCTCCTGTTTAGGGTTCACTGGTTTACCTTGTTCCCTTGTTTGTTTGTTTTTTTAATACATGTTGTCCATGGATAGTTGGTTTAATTATCTGTTGCTCTGTTGTTGTTGTTTTTTTCCCCTTACTGTTTAGGATCCTGAGCTTTCAGAGCATACACACACATACATTTCTTAGTTTTACTGAAATATAATTCACATACAATTCACCCTGTATTTTTTGTGGGGAAGTTAGGAAACCCCACAAATCAGGCTTCCACCGTTTCCCAGCATTGACACTGCACACCATCGAGATGATGAGGACTCATCATGATAGAAGATGCAATGTCTCGTTCAACTACAGACAGGCTGGAACGGCATGTGGGTGGCAGAGATGTGCTGCTGTGCTTCTTTGTGTGTTTAAAGGCAGAAATTCAAGGGCTTCCTGTCACGTGTGGCCTATCACCAGTTCATAATTATTAACAGTGCTATAGTAGCAGCATTGGCAAGGACATTTGAAATCCAGCAACCATACCAATAATCTCATTAATGTTACTCTTTTTCTGGCCTGAGTTTCTCTGACTTGACCAATCTTTGAGGACTGAAAAGAAAACTCAAAATACACACAAGTGTAATTTCACCGTCGTCTGCCAGGGCGTGTGTACCTGTGTGGAATTTTCTTCCTCTTACCTGGAAACACAGCTCTGTACTGGAGGAGGTGTCTGGGAGACAACACCCAGGTAACATCAGAACAACAGATGCTGTGAAATGATACACCTTATTTACAGGGGTCCATTAAAAAAAATCTTAAAAAACTCAAGGTCTCATCTGAAGTTCCTTCTGGCATCCACGATTTAGGGGACTCAGAGCCTGCAGCACCATCCTGAAGAGTGTTTCCCAGGCCCGTGTAACAAGGAGCTGTGCGTTTGCAGAGGCCCCACCAGCCTCATTCTACTACCAGCTCTGATGGACAGGTTTAGCAGGGCCAGCTCACGCCAGTCTGTAAACTGCTAACTATGCAAAATCAAAATTGTTAGAGTGATTCCACTCAGCCCCCAACAATTTCTTCCCTGAGGTGTTAATGAGTTTAATATGACCTTATACAAATTTCCTACATTCTGTCTGCCCCTGCCTGTTCTTTAGGCAAAGTGCTAACAGGCAGCCATGGAGAGGAAGTAGTAGGGTCCCTCCCATGATTCATAGCCTGGATAATCAAGCCCCAAATAAAGGACAATGGGCTCCGTAATGTCTTATTTTAAAGCTACAACCGGGCCTTGTTGGAATGAGACAGTGGCTCTTTCTCCCCAGGACATTCTGAGGGTGAGAGGCCACCCTCAGAATGCCACCCTAACACAGACTAATCCCCATGCACACAACTAGTCATGGTTTGTTTTCTTAAATAGCAAAAGTTTATTTTATTTCACTGCTCCATCAAAATTATTTATCTCATTTATCCTGCCTAGTGTGTTTTGCCAGAACTAACATGCATGAAAATTATGTTAATGGGCCTTGGACTGGTTTTAACGTACTTCATATAATCAAGAAACTAAACAAACAGAAAGGGCTCTGAAAGGTGCTCATTCTCCTCAGAAGAACCACTTGCTCTTGTAAGACACGTTTTTGAGGAGAGTAGCTGCCAAGGATCAAACCACCAGCAGTGCCCTTAGAAAAGACCCATTTATTCAAAAAAGAAAAGAGACTGAGGGAGTGATCATTGTATCTCCACTCCATCAAGTACCCCAGGTTTCCATGAACCAGAGGTGGTTTCATGGAGAGAGACTGGGAAGTGATTTGGAAAGGATTCTTAACACGTAAACGGACCAAGAGAAAAAAATGTTTTGATTTTTGAGGAGAAGCCAGCTTGGTGGAAATCATCCATTGCTGGAGGAAATCAATGTGTGTATACACAGGGATGTCACTATAATGCTGGCCTGGTGGTCTCCGTCCAAAGCTCACTGACGTAGGGCAAAGCCATATTATAAAGAAGTCTTTCTGCTACTACTGAGAAATGACTATCCTAGGATTTAGTACAAGTTGGACCCACATTATCATAAATTTTCCTCCATAAATAAGTCTTATGAAAAAACTCCACTAAACTTGCTAAAGAACTAAAATTTTCAGCAGCAGTTTTAAACAGCTTTGTGATATGACTCTAAATATTTATATTTATGTGCTAATTTCTTATAAACAACTAAAACATTTCTTGAGAGCCAGAAATTGGGCTAGTTTCTGGGATACAACAACCACAAAAAAAAAAAACCCACAAAAAACACTCATTAATAATATCAAAAGAATGGTAAAACCAGAGAGAATCTATGTGTCTCAAGTGAAAATAAAGATACTGGTGTGCTATTTTCAGTCATTAAAATAAGCAATAGTATCAGATAGATTGATTGAGTGATCAGACCTATAGAATTGAACTTAGTGGTTAAAATGACCAAAATATGTGATCTCAAATGGATTGTAATGTATAAAATATGTACTCTTCATTCTTATCTCAGATCCCACCAAGGACATTGGTGTCACCTCTGTTCCAGTGACAGGAGGAACTTTGTACATTTCAAGGGAGAAATGAAGCTGCCTTTCAAGTTTTTTGTTGTTGTTGTTTGTCTAATCTGTCCTCCATGAGAACAAGAACTATTTTTGCTTCTTTAAGAATAAGAAGGCAAGCCCTGACAGGTGTGGCTTAGTGGGTTGGGTGTTGTCCCACAAAGCTAAAGGTCACCAGTTCGATTCCCAGTCAAGGCAGGTGCCTGGGTTGTGGGGCCTGGTTGGGACACATGTGAGAAGCAACCGATCAATGTTTCTCTTACACACATTGATGCTTCTCTTCCTCCCTTCCTCCCTCCCTTCCCCTCTCTTTAAAGTAAATAAATAATTTTTTTAAATAAAAAGGATAAGAAAGCAAAGCACAGCTGGATGTCACCAGCTCAGAAAAGCAGGCCACGCTAAGTGTGAGAATAGGCAGCAGGAGCAAGTTGCTGAAGCAGGGCCCTGGAGATTGCAGGCTTGCAATCTATGAACCAAGTAGGGGCCTGAAACATAACATAATTTCAAAAAGTACCTTCACAACCCATGTCCATTAGCAGATGAATGGATAAAAAAAGCTGTGATATAGTTTCACAATGGAATGCTACTGAACCATAAAAAAGAAGGAAATCTTATTGTTTCTGACAGCAATTGATGGACCTGGAGAGCATTATGCTAAGTGAAATAAGCCAGCAGAGAAAGACAAATACCATATAATTTCACTCACATGTGGAATCTAATGAACAAACTGAACTAACAAGCCAAACAAAGACAGACTCAGACAGAGAGCAGGCTGACAGCTGTCAAGGTGGTAGGGGTTGGGGTGCTGGAGGTGGAGGTGGAGGGATTGAGAAAAAAAGAAAAAGAAACTCATGGACATGCAACAATGGTGTAGAGATAGTTGGTGGACATGGCATGGGAGAAGGCAGAGGAGGGTAAACGGGAGATAAATAGTGAAAGAAGACTTGACTTGGCGTTCTGAACATACAATTCAGTGTACAAATGATGTGTTGTGGAATTGTGCACCTGAAACCTGTATAATTTTGTTAACCACTGTCACCCCAATGAAATCAATAAAAAGGAAAAAATAAAATAAAGTACCTTCTTAATGTGGTTCAACAATAGCTAAAACTTCACGATTGAAAGTTTTGTTCTTTGACTTAGATTAAACAAGGTCTTATCTATAGAAATAAAAATATATACTCCTGAAGAGAGGTGGCACATTAAACTTATCATTTATTTTGCATTTCAGATTCTTTCCTTACTTTTTGTTGTAATAAGGAGCAGCCTGGGAAGGGGCTGTGCAGGAGGAAGGGCACAGAGGCAACAGTGGTGAGGTAGAGAGAAAAGGGGACAAAGGGTGAGAGGACCCCTGGGGTGAAAGGAGGAAATAAACCCTGAAGGGGTGAAATAATGAAAATAGAAGTATAAGCAAAACTAGCAATGGAAGCCAAATCTTAACCATATATTTTCCCCCTTCAGCGCTTCATTTACAGTCAGTCCTGCAGGTAGAACATGATAACAATCCTTCTCTGCTCTGTTCAATCTTGTGACAAATACTAGGTCTATGAGTATGCCACATTTTAAAAAAGATGTTGACCAACTTGTACATCCACAAGAGTATGACTAGGGAGATGAAAATTCTGCAGGATCTTTAAGGAGACTAAGTATGTTTAGCTAGAGGAGATTTAGCAGAAGCATGATAACTCAGAGTTTGTGAAGTGCAAGAAGGCAGATAAAGATGTACACTTACAAGTGTTGCCCTTGACAATACATAGAGGACCAATGAGAGGAGATAAATTTGAGATCAGTGCAAAATGTTCTTACATTCAGAATCAGCAAAAAGGAAATGAACTGTTCCACAAAATAGTGACGGCCCTATCTCTAGATATATTCAAGAGTTGGCTGCTGAGTTTCATTAGAGTTGTTATAGAAAGAAATTATGTTAGTGAGAGCTCTCAAATGCAAGCGACAAAAACTAATTGAAATGGCTTAACCAAAAAAACCCCTCAACTTCCAGCCAAGATGGGGGCGTGAGTAGATAATGCTTCGCTTCCTTGTACGACTAAAAGGATAACAACCAATTTAAAAACAAAAAGCAACCAGAACTCCCAGAAAATTAAACTGTACAGAAGTCTAATAACCAAAGAGTTAAAGAGGAAATATTCATCCAGACTGGTAGGAAGGGCAGAGACAGGCAGCTGGGGCAGAGAGGACAGATGGACCAGATGGGTGAGTCAGTGGCTGGTGGACCAGGAGGTCCCACATTCACAATGCTGATAAACTGGGAGGAACAACTGGGGAGTGAGATAGACTGTGCCACCCAGGGCTCCAGTGCAGGGGTATAAAGCCTCAAAACCTCTGGCTGTAAAAATCTGTGGGGGATGTGGTGGTGGGAGACATTCCAATCTCACAGGAGAGTCTGTTGGAGGGGCCCCAGGATCCTAGAATGTGCATAAACTCACCCACCTGGGAATCAGCACCAGAAGGGCACGATTAACTCGTGGGTAGTGGGGGAAGTGACTGAAAGTGGGGCAAGAGCCAAGCAAGTGGCATTGTTCCCTCTCTGACCCCTCCCCGACATACAGTGCCACAATGCAGCAAAGTGTGCTGCCTCACCCTGGTGAATACCAGGCTGAGGCTTCATTACCTAAGCACCTAAGGCTCCACCCTTTACAATGTAATGGATGTGCAAAAATAAAAGAAATATGACCCCAATGACAGAACAGACCAGAACTCCAGTAAAGGAACTAAGCAACGAGGAGATAGCCAACCTATCAGATGCAGAATTCAAAACACTAGTAATGAGGATGCTCACAGAAATGGTTGAGTATGGTTGCAAAATAGAGGAAGAAGTAAAGGCTATGCAAAATGAAATAAAAAAATATACAGGGAACTAACAGTGAAGGGAAAAAAACTGGGACTCCAATCAATGATTTGGAGTGAAAGGAAGAAATAAACCTTCAACTGGAACAGAATGAAGAAACAAGAATTTTTTTTTTTAAATGAGGAGAGGCTTAGGAACCTCTGTGACAACTTCAAACATTCCAACATGCGAATCATAGGGCTGCCAGAAGGAGAAGAGGAAGATCAAGAAATTGAAAATTTATTTGAAAAAATAATGAGAAGAACTTCCCCAATCTGGCAAAGGAAATAGTCTTCCAAGAACTCACTCAGCAAGTCCCAAAGAAGTTGGATACAAGGAGGAACACACGAAGACACACCATAATTAAATTACCCAAGATAAGGAGAGAATCTTAAAAGCAGCAAAACAAAATGAGACAGTTGCCTACAAAGAAGTTCCCATAAGACTATCAGCCGATTTCTCAAAAGAAACCTTGTAGGCAGGAAGGGGCTGAAAAGAAGTATTCAAAGTCATGGAAAGCAAGGACCTACACCCAAGATTACCTTATCCAACAAAGCTATCATTCAGAATGGATGGGCAGATAAAGTACTTCCCAAATAATGTCACGTTAAAGGAGTTCATCATCGCCAAGCCCTTGTTATATGAAATGTTGAAAGGACTTATCTAAGAAAAAGAAGATAAAAAATATGAACAGTAAAATGACGACAAACTCACAATGATCAAAAACTGAACCTGAAAACAAAAACAAAAACAAACTAAGCAAACAACTAGAACAGGAACAGAATCATAGAAATGGAGATCACATGGAGAGTTATCAGTGGGGAGGCTGAGGAGGGAGAATGCAGGAAAAGGTACAAGGAATAAGAAGCATAAATAGTAGATACAAAATAGACAGGGGGAGGTTAAGAATAATATAGGAAATGGAGAAGCCAAAGAACTTTTATTCACGACCCGTGGACATGAACTAATGGGGGAAATGCTGGAGGGAAGAGGGGTGCAGGGTGAGGTGGGATAAAGAGGAGAAAAAAATGGAACAATTGTAATAGCATAATCAATAAAATATATGTAAAAAACAAATTATAAAATAAAATAAATGGCTTAACCAAAAGAGAAAATAAATTTGTTCAATGTAATTATAGATTCAGCATAGATAGATTCAGAAACACGAATAGTATCATCAGGAATCTCTATTATTCAGTTATGCCTGCTTTTGGCTTGACTTCATACTTAAGCACATTATCATGAGATGGTGGCAAAGATGACAACCTAGAGCTTCAGTTTTACACTACACCAACTAAGCAAATGAAGTGGAAAGAGTTTTTTCCTTCTTGATAGCACCAGCAATTGGTAGACTTCCCTCTAGCTTGGATTGAATGCCGCCCCTGAACCTATTGGTATGGCCACAGGAAAGTAGCAATCCCATTAGCCAGAATTAAGTCACATGCTCACCTCTGCACAAATTCTGGTGGTCAGGCCTTGTGTGTGTACATCCTGAGAGCAAAAGAGGCAGGTGGGTATGGAGTCAACAATCCCTCGCTCTCAAACCATGTGGACTTGAGAGTTGCACAAGGGAAAATCAAGAAGCTATTATCAGAACAAGAGGGAAGAGTTTCAGAGCAGACAAAAATAATAGCCATCCTCTAACAGGGGTTCTTCATAAGGTAGGAGACAGGCCTACGAAACTTGTACTGCTTTTTCTAATTAAAATTTTATTGCTAAGTCACACTTGCTAAGTCAAGAACTAGGTATTTATTCCATAATTAAAGCCAAACTGCTGATTTTTTAGTTACTTAATCCCATAGATATTCAGTAATATTCAGTAATATTGACACAGAAAGTGAATTATTGAAGTAATAGCCTGTTATTTACCTCCCTTTGTAAGATCTATATAAATGGAAACCAGTGGTGTGCCAGTAAAATGGCTCTCTGGAAAATAAAGCCCTGGTGTATACTACAATGTTGGCCAATTCCCATTGTGTAAATACTCCCCTAAAGGACAGTTTCAAGCTATCAACATGAGGTCACTAAGCACAGGGTTGGGAAGAGATGTACACACTCATGGCTCCTGAGTTGGTGCTGTCCAGCTCCAGCACACCACTTGACAAGCCTGTGAGAAATGATTTCAGATGAAGTCAAGTCCGGGTTTTTTTTTTTTTTTTTTTCTTTTTCATTTGAGGATAGAGTAAGAGACTAAGGATTTAAAATATAACACAAAATATTTAAATTAAGTATATCAATTTTCCTATAGCAAATGCTATTAACTATTACAGCAGATTTTTTCAACTTGATATGGAATTTCCTCATAACACAGTTCTCATTTCTTATGGCTGAATTCGAATGATCTAACAGACACATTGCTAGCTAGTGGCTTATCATAATATCTCCAGATTCTTAAGGCCCCTCTCTACCTTCTCTACCCTCTCTACAAAAACTGGTCTACTTTTTGGCAAAAAAAAAAAAAAAAAAAACCTTCAACCACCTAACAGGTAGTAAAAATATGTCTATAATAGTTTATCAAAGATCTGACTTATTTTGTGACAAGATACAAAAAAAATCCTACAAAAGCAAGTACAACTATATATGAATGTCATATGGTGAGCATTCGGCAACAAGGGAAGAGACTATGAGGAAATGCACAGAAACTCTGCAGTAGAGTGACTCCTGGCAGTGTAAGAACCTGTACTAGCCCAAGCAAGCAAAGCATATGGTTCCTTGCAAGAGGTCTCAGTTCAAACTTTAAGCATCTCATATCTCAGATAGATAATGACAATTATCTTTTTAAAAGGAATTGCTCTTAATTGAACCTTTTCAAATATTGCAAAATAGAATATAGCTAAATACATGTTTCTTAGTTTGTTTATAGCACCTTGTTGCAGATTGTAAGAAACCATCCAAAGTGGTGAGGCCTGAGGCAGGGATCAGAGCTGATGGAAGCCAGAGGTGCCCAGAGGACAAGGGCACGCGGAGCACAAGGCTGCCCAGGGAGGCTGGAAACAGGGACTTCCGCCGCTCTCCAAAGCAGATACAGCTGCTTGTTCCACTTACCACGTCATAGAGAGAACAGTGTAGAATACCTTTTTAAAAGTTAGAAATCTGAATTTTGAAATGGGTGTATTTTAAAAATTTTCTGGGTAGGGTCTTTTTAAGGAAACTATAAAACCCAGAAACCATACAAGAAAAGATTGACCTATTGAATTTGCCTCAAAATTTGAAATTTCCATAGGAAAAAATACTACAAATAAAGTATAAAAAGGCAAACTTGAATAAAACATTTGCAATACATACAAAAAGATCTCTTATAAATCAGAAGGAAGGAAGGAAGGAAGGAAGGAAGGAAGGAAGGAAGAGAAAGAAAGAAAGAAGGAGGCAAAGGTGAAGTAAGAAAGAAAGGCAAAAAGAAAAATAAAAGACAAACAGGACAAGCTTCTCATAATTTTATATACATCACTTATAATTTTAAAATATAAACATTATTCACAATTTTTAAAATGTAAATTAACACAACAATGAAGAATCCTTTTTTTAGCTTGCACACCTAAAATTAAAGCAAGCATGTCATCAAGTGTGTGGTGGGAGATAAATTATGCAAGTTTCCTTGAGGACAGCTTGGCAAAACACCAAAATTTAAAATGCATATATTCTTTGCCTTTGTAATTTTATCTAAATCCAGAATCCAGAAAAATAAATGAAATCAGGATTTTAACTAATGAAGAAGCAAGCCACCTAAAAATGAACACTATTGTTCCTAGATGATTTATGATATAATTTATAATATGAGAGAATGTGAGCTTTCTTAGACCGGACTGATGGATTGCAGGTCCAGTTGGAAGAATATTTATGAGCAGAACTAATAACAAATTCTGTGCCTACTTTGATCTGTGACTTGCTTGAATTGGCTTTACCTTTGTCTTCCCCTAGACCGATCATCCCGTAGAAAGCGAGGTTATTCAACACTCAGCATATCACTCAGGTTAGTGAGCTATGAGCAACACTGTGCCGGAGGCTAGGGAGGGGAGAGTGTGTGAGTCAGGGTAACAGAAAAACTAGATGCTTTGTGACTGCATGGGTGAAAGCGGCTTTATAGAAGACATCACCTGAAATGTGTCTTGAAAACCAGGAGGGAGTTGAAAAACTGCAAAGGATTGGAAAGGGCCTTCCAAGGGTAGGGGAGAACAAGACCAAGAGTCGGGAATGGGCAGGGAAATTCAAGACTTAAAGACAGGCCTAGAAGATATTGAAACAGGAGCAGTAAGTCTTGGCACTCATCCACAACCATCAATAGACCAAGGAAAACAAAGCCCCTGGGTGGCAAAATCTTCTATATTACATGTATTCCAAACTCTATACATGAGTTCACGACTCTTCCTCAAAAGTTTTCTATTGATCTACAGACCTACTTACTCTAAATTTTTCCTTTTTCCAAAAGTCTACTTTTGTTCTCAGGCCCATCCTAAGGAATAATATATGTGAAATAACAGGTTTGATATGCTGGAAACAGTTCCTCTAGTACAGGTCAAGTAAACCCATAGCCTATAAAATGTTTTTAAAAGTTCAGTGTAGACCACCTAATATGATACTGTGAACCAACCAAAAGACACACTCCCCACCTTGACAAAGTCCGGTCTTCAGAAATAGTCACTTCTAACTGAGCTCCAGGAAAGCTGTCATTTATGTTTACGTCTCATATGACAACCTAGCCCAAACATGACGCGTGAATCTGAGGATACCAGATGGTGTTTTTAAACAGTGCTGAAGCACACACCAGCGTCCAGGAGGACAAGAAGCTCACATTTGGCTGGGGGAGCGACTCTCATGTGCCATCTGTGTGCTGGTTATTTCAATTTTCTTATGAATGGACGTGGGGTTTACACAAAATCAGATAGTATAACTCTCAGGTAACCTCCTAATGCAGACACCTTCATATTCCAGAACTCTAACAACCTGATATTAAATATCATTTCAAAGTGGTTTTGGCTCAGTTTTGAATTCCAACCTTTGAGGAAGGTTGTTGGATCCCACTTAAAAGGACAACTGTCCTCTAAGGAGGAAGACCACAAAACCACAAGAAACAAGAAAAAAATACAACCATCAATTATTTTACAACGTTTACTAAAGGCAGAAGAGCTTTCAAACTAGTGTGGCGGCTGGTTGGAATCACGGTATGGTTTCTCCTTTATCCATTTACTTGCCTAACGTACATGCATTCATGTCTCCCACCAGCATAGATTCCAGGTGACCAAGGGTGATTTTTAACTAGGATTGTAATTGTGTTAGTGTGAATCTCTCCATGTGTAAAACTAAGTGACTTATCTTCCACTGAGGACAGAAAGGAATCAGGGAATCATGGTCACCTTACTGGCCTGGTTTGGGGATTCTGGCAGAGTCTGTTTCTACTCCCCTGTTTATCCCTAAACCATAACAAGAAGCCTCTTCTTCATGCGGCCGGTGAGGCTGAAGTGGCACAGGGCTGAAGGTACCAGGTGAAGCATGCTCTGGGGCAGTAGGAGGGAACAACCGAAATGATTAAGTGTTTGGGAAACAGTCCTCATAGTGAAAGAAGTAAAATAATTCAGATATATTGTGTCTTAAGAGAAGACAGCTGAGGGCAATGATGTGACTCTGTTCTTAAAAGATAGGGATGGTTATTGACAGTCGGATGACAAGGATCTGTCGACCATACGCATGCAAGTGGAGCAACGCAGAACTTGACAGGAGGTGTTTCTTGTGAGCTGCAATTCCCTGACTGCTTTCTAGAATATTGACAGTGTATGAGGGTGGGGCCACCAACCTTGCAGCCATGCAGACTCTGGAGTCAGATGCTGAGCCTCAGTTTCCTTCCCTGTGAAATAACAGCCACAGAGCTTACCTCATTAAGTTTTTGTGAGGATTGTACTTGCTACTATAGGTAAAATGCTGACCCCGTGTCTGGCACATTAAGTTCTGTGTGTTTGCTATTGTTGATTTGTTAGTGTTACATGACCTGCAAGCAGTTGCTCCATTTCCATCAAGATTAAGAAGTTTGGGGAATAAATGAAAGTGCATAAAAATGAGGTGAGATAAGCAGAATGAAATTTGTTAGGAGGGCGAAGTGGATATCTTATCCTTGAGGGTTGGCCTATTTTTGTTGTTTGAGAGTGTTTCTGAGCTGGTGGTATGAATGAATATAGTCCTTCCTAGAGGATACAAAATGACCTATTAGTTCTTCCAAGCCAACTAATTTGGTATCAACAATGTAATCACACCAGCTTTGGTTAAGAAATTTTCCCCAAATGCATCTCACAAAAAGCATCTCCTGTCAAGGTCTGTTGACTTGCATGTTGTGTTACTCACATGCATATGGCAGGCAGATCTTTGGATCCACCAGTGAATACACATGTGTGGTGGCGTCTCTTCCTATGGCAGGAGGGGGATGAAGAAGTGTCTCTGAATCCAAACTTTACAAAGGATGTGAGCGGGCTCTGTGGGTCTCTGCTGTCCATGTCAGTCAATAAAATTAGATCCTTACATCTCCTTTTTCTTGAAGGCATTTAATGCGTTACATATTCTCTGTTTAAAGAGGCACACTCGAGTAACAATACGGTTTGTGGGCAGAAAGAAAATAACTACTCAGGCTAGGTTCTGATGCCATAAAAACTTGGTGATAGGAAGTAACCTCAAACACTGGTGAAATCTTCTGAACGAAGTGGGAGTCGGCCTGCTGAAAGACTGCAGGATCCCCTCTGCGGGGGGAGCTGCCTAGTGGCAGACAGATGTGGCTCAGCGGGTGTTTAAATCCTGGAAATCCTTGACATTTGCAGATCATCTATTCACAGTAGACCGCTGGGAAGCAACCTCAATGGCCTCTACCACACAATCGTTTGTAATTCTGTTGCAAGGCTGGAGTTCTTGAAAGGCCACATAGCTAGTGCCGGGACATGGTGGACTACCCAAAGGCAGTCTAGCATGTCAAAATTGGGACGATTGACTTACTGTACACAGTGGGACAATGTTTGAGAGTAAGAGGAGATGTTATTAACAACTACAACAGGACAACAGGCATGAACTGAGTCTCCTGGGCAAATAGAAGCATACAGTCATTCCCCTCCATGTCCATCTTTAGAATCCTCTGTTAGTGCTAGCTTTATCTCTGTTTAATCATGTTTTAAAAAAATGATTGCCTATTTAAAATCACAATAAAGTGAGAGATGCACTTTTAATTCAGAATGGTTAACTTGCACGAAGTTTTGCAGAACAGGGGAGAGCCATGAAACATGTCCATTTTGGCAATTCATCAAAATTTTGCCCTAGAACTATGATGAGGCTCCCCAAAATTTACTGAATTATCAAACAGAACATCACTCTGAAGACTGTAGGTCCTCACCCTATTTCTATCAAATTGAGTCAGGACACTTATGTAAGGAGATGACCGCCCCCCACACACCCCCTGCCGCCCTTGCACCAAGCAGAGCTCCAGCCCCCACCACCAGGGCTTGTTACTCAGAGCACTGCAGTGAGTGATCATGTGGGTCCCTGGTGAGATTTACATCTTGTAAGGTTCTTACTGAAAGCTGAAATGGATGAATTCACTGGGAAAATTTTTGAATTAGGAACATCATATAAAAACAGCCCTACTAAGGCTTCTGGGTAAGAGGAAATAGGCAAAAACACGTGTTGTACACTCAGATGCTCCAGGCTCTTCGCTGGACTCTCTCTACATGTGATCTGATCAAACCTGCACAACTCTGTTTAGCAGCTTGAGAAATGAGAAAGCTGCGTATTCGCTCAAGGAAAGTCACTTAGAGTTTCAGAAAATGTTTTACACAGTCATGGTCAGGAGGTAGCAGAAAGTCAACTTTCATATTCTGTTCACCCAGGAAGGGGAAGAGAAATTAATTCTTTGTTGTCTCCAAGAAACCACTGCAATTGATTCATTCGTGCAGGACAACCTTCTAGAGTCTAAGCAGACAGAGAGTCTAAGTAGACAAACTAACCCTTCTGTCTGTCACCTGTGATCGAGTTGCTCCGTGCAATCCCCAGGACACCTGGAGGAATTCTGGGGCAGCCTGAGTGACAACAAGAGGGCAGTGATTTGCAAATATTTTACTATCAATAGTAAGAAAGCCCTATTTGGGGGAAGCTCTTTCCATCTTTAATCTAACATCTGTGCTGATTCATTAATGAAGAGGAAGAAATTGGCATTAAGGGGTATACTGGAAAGAGACAGAATCTACAAGTTGTAGCCCAGAAGTGACTGAAAGCATTTTGTTACAACTGCAATGGTTAAAAAAAAGTGAGGCTCTGGCTAGGTAGCTCAATTGGTTAGAGCATCTTCTGTTATGCCAAGGTTGCAGGTTCAATCCCCCTCAGGGCACATACAATAATCAACCAATGAGTGCCTAGATAAGTGGAACAAAAAATCGATGTTTCTCTCTCTTCCTTTCTCTCTCTAAAGTCAATAAATGAAAAGAGTGAGGAGAGCACCAGTCAGTTTAAAAACTAGGCACCAGTCTACAGGACACAACTCCCAAATGAACTCGATGTAGGTGAAAAGGTGAACAGACTCAGGTTTACGCTGCAGTAATTACCTATAATTATCAATTGGATTTTTTTTTTTACATAAAAGGAGATAGGTTGTATTTATGTTTCAACAATCCACTTAAGCACAGTTTCTGTGAATTCTGTCTATGATGGGAGATGGGAGGGTGCGGGGAAGAACTCCCTTCAGTCAAAGCTTTAAATGAAAATGTGTTTCATGTCACCACAAGTCAGGTAAGTGCAATGATCTGGGACTTTTAACTCATGAATGAAACATTGGAAGCCTGACACTGAAAGATTTCAAAAGTAAAAGAACAATTCCACTAACCTGGCAAGATTGCCTGGATTTGTGTATCCAACAGGGCAGTGTGTTCCAAGATGAAAAAATGTTTTGGTTGACTTTCTCCAGGACACGCCTTCACTCTGGAAAACTTCTTTGTTGGAAACAGGTTTCCTGTTCCTCCCATGGCCCCTGGCAAACTCCTGCTCCTCATGCAAGTGCATCTCAAGTGTGACCTCTGCATGAAGCCTTCTCCTGACCCGTGGGTGATACCTTAGAGACTCCTTTGACCCCCTGTGCAGGCACACCTGCCCCACACTCCTCGCACACCACACCACGTTAGCACCCGAGAGTGATCGGCCTCCAGCTCGTCACCCCTGCAGCCCCAGAGCTGACTGAACGATCTGACGGATCAGACAGGGGATCTCTTCCTCACTCAATACCCAAGAAGACGATGCGCGCACCTAGCGGAAGGCTTCTGTACAGCGCAGGACAAAGCAGCAGCTTGCAGGTAAGTGTTGGTTCATGCGTGTGTGCTTGTATGTGTTGTCCACTAGGCTGTGAGTTCCTTGGGCCCAAGAACTTATTGATCTTATTGGTCTTATTGATCTTTTATAATCTGTGCTTACATAGTACAGATTATATTGCCTCATACATCCATGTTTGTTCATGCAATAAACTGCAATGAAAATAAGGTAACCACTCACCTTTTCTAAAAATGCCATTTCCCAGGTTTTATTTTCTAGGATCCATCTAGATTTTTAAATGACTAGGTTTTATTTTCTAGGATCCATCTAGATTTTTAAATGATTTTATTTTTACTGTAACTGAAATAGCCTTAAATTTTTAAAGGAATCCATGTTTGTATTTCCAGCCCTGTGTTTCAAACACATATAAGCAACTTTCAACTTGCCTCTCCACTTGTATAACCAACAGGCATCTCAAGACTTTCATGGTCAGAATAGAATTGTGGATTTTATCCTCACCCCACCCTTGAAAATGATATTCCTTGCTCTGCCCATCTCATTACCTGCAGTATATATCTTGTCTCTTCCATTCCAAATATAACCACTGCTACCACCCTGGCCTGAGCCATTGTTGTCTCACCTGAGTGATTTCTACCTAGTCACACAGCAACAGCTATTGTGCTCTCCTTAAAATATTATTCCCACACTCAAAAGTCTCCAGTGGCTTCTTAAGATACTTAGAACAAAATCCAAAGTTCTTCTAAGGGGCTCCAATGTTGGCGGGCCCACACTCCATTCTGCTGTAGGAACCTGACCGCTCATCCTCCTCTTAGGACCCATCAGGACGGACGGTCTCTTTGCCCACAATGCACTGCTGGGTCTTCTCCTGGACAGCTCCATCTGGTCCTCCTGCTTCAGCCTGAGCATTGGCTCCTCAGAGGAGCCTTCCCCCACCCACCCTCTAAAATAGATCTCTGAACACTCGCTAGAATGTCTCCTTATTTTATTTGCTTTGCAAATTATTTTGTTATTGTTTCTCTCTCCACCAGAGTGCAAAGTTCTTGAGAGCTGAGAATTTGCCTGTCTCATTCAACTGCATCCCCAGCTCCTAAAACAGGACATATGCTCACTTGTGGAAAGAAGAGGGAGGAATTTTGAAAAACAGGAACAAAAAAAACATGATGTCAACAAGAAATCTGAATCTCTGTCCCGTCACCAGGAAGCGGCTGCTCTGTAGGCATGTGACACTTTCTTTGTTGTCCTCCCTTGGAGTAAGAGAAGACTGCACACAAAGAACAATCTAGTGACAAATGTGCAGCTGTCGTTCTGTGACGACATCCGCAACATGGAAGACTGTCAGTGTGCTGGGAGAACAGATGTTACCCAAATTGCCTGAAGGGCCAACACAGCTGTGTTGGACACGTGGCCTGCTCAGAAGAGAGTGGGCAAGACTCTGCACCTCACAGAAGAGATTCTTACTGACTGAAAGCACTGTGACAGATCCAAACCATGCTACAGCAAAGAAACAGCCCAACCCTTCGGTGCAATGGAAGGAGGCTGAAGAACCAGTCTGTTTTACAAAATACAAATCTTGATTCTACCCTGACTCAAACCCGGATCACTGTGGCAAATTAGCTCCCTATTTTGGATACATATATTTGCCTCTGGGCTCTCTAATTATGACCCCCTGATACCAACCTCACGTGTGCCAACCCCTTTGTCACACAGCTAAAGTGGCGTATATGTACAGACACACCCCAAAGCCATCCCACAATGAATTTCATTACTTTTGGTCATGTCAGTGGCCAGTATGACGTGTAACATGATCTGTGTGATGACTGTGATAATTGCTCTCACTGTAGAGTCATTAGAGCCACCAGCACCGTACCAGCCGTATGGATATTAATGTGGCCGCAACTCTACAGATTCCTCCAGCTTCCTCTGTGCTCTTGCCCGAGAATCTAAAAGACTCACTACTCTCCCTCCATAACCACCCACCAATTCATCTAAAAATATCTAATTTTTGTTTACCAGACAATTCTAGAGGAAGAAGTCCTTACCCTAGCTAAGTCCTTACTTTTCTGTGATGCAGAAGAACATGGGTTTGAAATCATGCACATCGTGTGACCTGGGCGAGTCAGTGAACTTCTGCCATCCGGGAGTTCCTCTCTGATGTTCCATGTGCCCGTTTTAGGCCAATTCATAATCAACGAGTCACAGGTTGGCCATCACCTATCACAAGCAGGAAATGCTTTGCTTCTCAAGAAACACTTCTCTGTGAACTCATTTGTGTCACACGGCCTGTGTGCCAACAGGGGCTGCAGAGCAAAGGATCCAGCTCAGAGCTCTGTGATTCGGTTACCTCGGTTACCGGACTAGGCGGATGGAAGGCCCGGCCGGTTCCTTCAGTGGCTGTGAGTGCAGGGAAGGACAACCTCCAACAGAGCTGGGTTTTGAGATGAGATAGTTAGGAATTTAAGCTCTGGAATAAAAAAATGTCCGATTCTGCCACTTACTGGCTATGTGATACCAGGTGGCTAACAACCTCTTCAACTTCCGTTTCTGAAAATTAAAAAACAATACAGCGTCTACCTTGCAGGCTGAAGAAAGGATTAAATTGCATCTTTACTTATACTTATTATTTGATGACTTTGTTGGAAGGTTCGGTTAAGAAGGTCGGCAGCTCTCCCTGTCCTGTGTTTTCCGTGTCCCTGGAGGGTCAGCAGAGGCAGGGCCTGGGACAGCAGAGGCAGGGCCTGCAAAACCAATTACCTGGGAGTCTAGGACACAGGCACCCTGGTATGGGTCCTGTGTGAAAAATAATGATGGAAGTACCCACCTCATAAGGTAAGATAATTGTGAGAAGTAAGGAAGCTAAATCATGTGAAACTACCTAGAGCCTATTTTCTTTTCTTCTTTCCTTTGCATGGTTTGGAAAATATTTAAAGTCTTTATTTAGTGACTTAGAAAAACATTTTGTTACCTAAAATCCAAAGAAACTATCTCTTTCCACGATAGATTTGGGAGTGCCATGCGTTTATTACACGTTTTTCCTAGTGCTCTCGCCTTCCTCTCACCTGTGAGCCTCCTTCTCCCTTGTCGTCCTCTTCACACCCATTCACATTCTGCTGCAGAGTCCTGGTGCGAGAGCTTTACTGTGGCGCCAGTCTCAGAATGACTGTGTAAATGGTCAATTTCTACAGAAAAAAAGTAGAACCCTAGCAGGATGCATCCTGCCACACTCCAATGGATATTCTTTTCTTTCCCCCCTGCATTGAAAAAATGGCTCTTTTAGTATTCTATGCAAATAAACTTTGCGTATAAGTTGGAAACACATTCAGCTGCCTCCTCAAGCAAAGATGTCTTTCCCATGTTAGAATTCTTGAAAGTCCTTGAATAAAAATTCACTTCCCTTGAGAGTTGTATTGATGTATTTTTAATATTGCTATTTTTCTTTTGTTGTTGTGTAGAATGCATTCTAATTTTATTTGTAGTTTATAATAAAAAGGAACCAAGGGAAAAACTAGTAAGGTCTATTGAAAGAGTTAAATCATTTCCCTACAGCTTTTCTAAGCGGAACTGATAGTCTTAGTTTGACTTAGAGAGCTGGAATAGAAAGGCTGCCAACATCTGCTTTGGTCAGAGACAGATAAAAGAGACTAATTCATAGTGGGAATAACCCATGTATGGCATGCTGTACTCCATTACCCTTTTCACAAAAATACACCCATGATATAGATAGACAGATATATTTCTACTTAAACTTTTCCACAGTGGAAACAAAAGAAAAGTAAAAGGCTCAAAAGAGTTACCGTTGATTTCTTTACCTAGAATGAAGCCAGGAGGCACAGCACGTCAGCATCACCACTCGGTGAGGGTGGGTCTTAGCAACTTCACAGAACGGATCTTAAAACTTAAAATTACATAAAGGAAAATAAATTTTCACACACCCATGGAAACATGGGGTAAGGCTGACATAAACGAGAAGTGCAAGAATAAAGTAAAATCTTTATCCATTAGTGTCAACCTTCTCTCCATTAATACTAACTCAAGAACTGCTAATGTGTAACCAGATAAACTAGTCTGAGACCCTCTTTTCTCACTATTGGCAAAGATGCTAACAGGGAGGCCAAGAGAAGTGGTTAGCTGTCTGGATAATTGAGAAAATGAGTAAGCCACACAGAAATAATCAGGACATGCTTGTATCTAGAGATCAACACAAGAAAAAATGTTCTGCATTTGGCAGGGCTGCAGCTGTGGAAGTGGGAGGGGGATTTAGTTTCTCAGGTTGGTCAGCTGGTTGGCTCATTGGGAATGAAGACTGTCAATTCCATATCTTACCTAAGAACACACAAAAAGCTTCCAACACCCAGGGTCATCAAGAAACTCATTTAACTCAGAGTTACTTCAGACAAGTAACTCAGGCTTAAAATCTCCTTTCCTTTTTGACACCTAGCTTTGCATAATTGAAGCAGTGTTGTGAAAGGAAGAGGGTTTTATGTTATACATTTCACAACGACCAGGAAAATCTGGAGTCAAAGCAGCCCAGTGGATGAACTACATGCCACCCAGGACTTATGACGCCCACAAGAGGAAAACTCCACCTTTGATACTCTGGACATGGAGGCGGTGGGTGCTCTTGTTTTCCTTGAGGTTTGAATTCTCGTCTCCTTCCTTAGAAATTAAGCACAAGCCTTTTGTGACTATCCTACTCTTTTGCTCTTCTTCCTCTTTTCTTCTTTCTTTTCTTTTTGGCCATCTTTCTCACCCTCTCTTTCTCTTCCATTGCCTTGGAAATGGGTCACAACCTGGGTGAGGAATGTCTTCTACCTGAATACCGAAAGTTCACTGGGGGCTGAGACTGTACAATGAAGACCAGGAGAAAGTGATCAAATAAACACTCTTAATTAATAAAATGGAATAAAATTAATAAAGTAGAAAAAAATGAAAAGAATAAAATACAATAAAACCAGGATGACCCCCAAAGCCCTGCACTGAGGAAGAAGCTCCCACACAGGGAGGGTGGAGCTGATGTGACATACTGTTCTTTACATCTCAGAATCTGAAAACATTTGCTTTTGAGCAACTATCTTATAAGTAATAACCGTAGCCTTTGATACTCAGAGTACAATACAAATGTTTTATGTTTCTGGATTCTTTAAACATCTTAGAACCTTCATTAACTGAAACTCAGTGAAATGGAACATTACCACCACCACCACCACCAAATATAGTTAGAAGTTTTGTCAACCCACTTCTATGAGAAAGATTTAATAATATTCAAATTATATTTTATTGACTATGCTATTGCAGTTGTCCCAATTTTCCCCTTTTTCCACCCTCCACCCAGCATCCCCCACTCCCTCAGACAATCCCCACACCTTTGTTCATGTCCATGAGTCATGTGTCGGTTCTTTGGCTGCTCCACTTCCTGAACTGTACTGTACATCCCCATGGCATGTAATTACCTATTTGTACTTCCCCATTCTGTAACTACCTATTTGTACTTCTTAACCCCCTCACCTGTTCAACCATTCACCCATGCCCCATCTGGCAACCATCAAAATGTTCTCCATATCCATGATTCTGTTTCTGTTCTTTTTGTTTGCTTAGTTTGTTTTTTAGCTTTAGTTATTGATAGATATGTATTTTTGCCATTTTATTGTTCATAGTTTTGATCTTCTTTTTCCTGAATAAGTCCTTTTAACATTTCATATAATAATGGTTTGGCGATGATGAACTCCTTTAGTCTGGGAAGCTCTTTATCTGCTCTTCAATTCCAAATGATAGCTTTGCTGGCTAGAGCAATCTTGGCTGTAGGTCCCTGCTTTTCATGACTTTGAATATTTGTTGACAATCCCATCTAGCACACAAAGTCTCTTTTGAGAAATCAGCTGACAGTCTTATGGCAATGCCCCTGTAGGTAAAAATCTGCTTTTTTCTTGTTGCTTTTAAAATTCTCTCTTTGTCTTTAACGTTTGGCATTTTAATGATGTGTCTTGGAGTGGGCCTCTTTGCATCCATCTTGTTTGGGATGTTCTGTGTTTCCTGGACTTGGCACATCTATCTCCTTCACGAAATTAGGCAGTTTTCTTTCACTATTTTTTCAAACAGATTTCCAATATCTTGCTCTTTCTCTTCTCTTTCTGGCACCCCTATGGTGCAAATGTTGGAAAGCTTGAAGTTGTCCCACAGGCTGCTTACACTATCCTCCTTTTTTTGGATTCTTTTTTCTTCTTGTTCTGATTCATTGTTTTTTGGTTTCTCATGCCACAAATCTTTGATTTGGTTATCAACTTTATCCACTCTACTGTTGATTACCTATAAATTGTTCTTATTTCAATTAGTGCATTCTTTCTTTCTGACTGAATCTTTTTTGTGCTGTTGAGATCCTCACTAAGTTCCTTGAACATCCTAATAAACAGCAGCATCTGATAGATTGCTCATCTCCATTTTGTTTAGTTCTTTTTCTGGAGTTTTGTTCTGTTCTTTCATTTGGGCTATGTTTCTTTGTTTCCTCATTGTGGCAGCATCCCTGTGTTTGTTTCTATACATTAGGTAGAGGTGCTATGACTCTTGTCTTGGTAGTGTGGCCTAATGTAGTAGGTGTCCTGTCAGGTCCCACAGCCTACCTATCACTCAAGCTGGGTACTTGAGGTGCACCCTCTGTGTGGGTCGAGTACACCCTTCTCTTGTAGTTGACACTTGATTGCTATTGGCAGATCAATGGAAGGGATTTACCCAGGCCAGTCAGCTGCAAAGGACTGGCTGAGACCACTGACCACCAACTTCTGCCCTCCGTGGAGGATCAGCTATGCAGGGGCAAGCTGGTGGTGCCCTGACCTGGTCTGTAGCTGTCCGCTGGGTGCACAGAATCTGGGGTTTCCATGGCAGTATAGGCCAAGGTCAGCTACCATATGTGTTCTGCCTGGAGCCACCCCACATGAGCTGCAAAGCAATCTGAGACAGGTGCTTCTTGTGCTGGACTTAGAGGTTCCCAGGTGAAGTTCAGGTATGAGTCTAGGCTGGCTGCTGCTAGGGCCAGGCCTGGGGCCACTTAGAAAGAGGGAAGGGGGCTGGGAGCTCTCTGAGGCCAGCTATTGCTTGTTTGAGAGAATTTAGAAAGTCGTGAAGCATGAGGGAGTCACTCATGTGGAAAAGCCACTATTAACAGCTTGAGTGAGCCCATGAGTTGGGGGGTGGAGCCTCAAGGAATCACCAGAGTGGGACAAACAGTGTTTACTAGGTTGGTAGAGTCTCAGCTACAACATGCACCTAACAGCTCTGTGGCTCTGTTAGGGGAGGGATCAGAAAAGGAAAAATGGCCCACCGTTTTGTATGGGAGAGAGCTGCCTCCCAGCTCTCACCTTGATGCCAGATACTTTGGTTCCTCCCCTTATGACACTGGTGCCTTTCAAGCTGCCACCCCCATGCTGGAGCTCAGAGGGAGTGAGTCTGAATAAGTCCCTGTGTGGGTTCTTCAAGAGGAACTGCTTGGGAATCCAGCAGTTTCTTATACTGACTCAATCCCTACTGGATTTTGCAGCCAGAAGTTATGGGGATTTATCTTCCTTTCACTGGGACCCTGGGCTAAGGGTGGGGCCTGATGTGGGGCCGGGACTCCTTGCTCTGGAGATATCCTTCCTGAACTTTTTCCACCACACATGGGTGTAGGACCAACCCATTTCATGTCTCCGCATCTCTGCCCCTCTGTCCCTTCTAATAGTCTGGATGGATGTGGATTCTTTAATTCCATAGGTGTCAGACTTCCATTCAACTTGATTTCTGATGGTTCTGAGTGATGGTTGTTCTATAGTTCGTTGTAATTTTGATGTGTTTGTGCAAGGAGGTAAGCTGTATTTGCCCATACCTCCAACGTGACCAGAAGTTCAGAAAGATTTAAATTTGAAGTGACTCACAGAGACCGCAGGTACAAATGATAAAGATGTCCATGTACACCTAGGACAGTACACATTCAGGCCAATCTCTTAAAGCCTCTACAGGCAGAACATACAATGCTAAGTGCCTAATGATCATCTGTATTCAGAATCTTAATCCTCAAGTAGAACAGAGCCATGATAACAGAAGAAATATTGTTTTGTCCTCTGTTCTTACTAAAGCAAGAGAAACTGCTACTGCTCTTAAGAAAGATTTTCAACAAGAGAGAATATTCTTTTTTCTTCGCATTCCAGATAACTGAATTTCTTTTTTCGTCTGCCAAAGAATGTCAGTGTTCTGATACTTCTAAGAAATCTGGGAGTAGTAGCCTGGAATTATTTATGATTTATGCCTACTGCCATAAAAGATTTGAGGCCTGGGATTCAAAGAATTGATATGACCAATATGTTATACTCTGCCCTTGACTTTCTGACCAAAGATGTATGCTTCTGCTACTCTAACTGTAAAACAAAGGACCAAGAGTCCTACGATGACAGAGTGAGAAGGGACCTTTACTACTGAAAACTGTAGATCACCCTATAGAAAACCAAGTCCTAGAGAAGTAAAATAACCTGTCCAAGCCCAAAGGACTCTCAGTAGCAGAACTAGGAGTAAAACAGACCCCCTAACTAAAAATCATTTCCCACTGGCCCAGGAGTTGTTAATAGGACCATTTTTTTAAAGTATGTGAATGCTAGGCAGGCTCTGGAAGAACAAAATATGAAATCCAGTTTTCCTCTAAACACCAAATTCCACCCTGATATTTAGACTAACCCAGGTGCACTTCAGGTGGGTTACAAACTAGCATCTAAGCTACCACATGGCCACCACCATGTTCCTCCTTTCTCTGCCATTGTTCCTGGGGTTACTGTCCTTGGCAAAGCCACTGACCAAGTGGAGTCCAAGAAACAGCTCTCAAATCTCCAGTGCCCACCATTAGGCTTCCAGGCTGCCCCCCTGTGTGGTGGAAGTGGGCCATGGTGGATGCTGTCTGGATCACGTGCCATGGGCCAGAGCCGGTGGCATTAGCAAATACCAGAGCATTAGGCTGGGAGTGGGACATGTAAAGAAGGAGGAGGGATACTAGGTTATAAACTGAAGAGGCAGGAAGCAAGTAATGGGAGATGGACTGTGGCTCCGTGGGCTGAGAGTACTAGAGAAAGGGGCGGCCATGAAGGGGCGGTTTGCATGAATCTTTTGCTTTTCATGTGCAGTTTTCTGTTTTGTTTTGTTTGCTTTTTATAAATCAGGTCCACATTTAGGGCCCGAGCTGGGAGAGCCAGAAAACTGTTAGGCCGTTTCTTCCTCTCTTTCGACGAAGCTGTAGTTCGTTTTGTGCAGATCCCGACAGCTCTCTCAAGCAGGCTGAGTACTTTCGACCCTCACTTGTGCCACAGCTCCTTCTCCAGGACCAAACACCGAAGAGACTTTGATCCAGGAAAACGGAGGCCAATTCCAAGGAGGAGTTGGAAACTCATTTATTAACGTGTCCTAGTGTGCTAGTAGAATTTAACATTTGGCTCTCCAGGGGGAAAATATATGCATAAATTTAACATACATTTTACAGATATAAAGAAGGTGTGGCTACAATTTATAAACATAATGAAATACACAAAACTCTGTATATAAATCCTATATACTTAGGCAAATGATTTCTCACAGAATGCTATTTTTTATTTTTATCTAATTCTTGTATCCTTGGCCAACTTATGGTTACAATTATCAAACAAGTATAATTCCCAAAGTACACTGGTTAATATTTTTATTTATGCTAAGGAGTAATAAACAAAAGAAACGTGGATAAACCTCTCGTTCATTGACTATGGAAGCAGCTTCTTTGCTGAATCAGACAATAGTTTTTGAATATAGAAGACTATTTCCTCACCTTTGAGGGCTATTCACAAGATGATGACTGCAGACACAACACACTTTGAAGTTTGATATGCATTACTACCGTTCTCTCCATCGCTTTCTTAAGTCTTACAATCAACAAAATGCTAAATCAAGCCCTGATTTGTAGCCAGTGTCTGTGATGTAATGCTCTCATCATGCTGATTTCGAACTCCGACTATGACGTCACCAAAGGTGGGGTTGTAAAGAGACCCGGGCTGACACCGTCGGTCCACCGGACTGCTGTGGTGAGTGCCAGCCACCTGAGAGCACAGATCGTATTAAAATGTAACAAAATATTTACAGAGTGTTCAGTGTGGGTATTTTTTTCACCTTTGTTTTTAATATAACATGTAATTGTAAGTTTATAGAATTTGATTTTTAACTGCGGCTGAGTTTAAAAACTGGCTTACAAGATGCCTAAAATCTTACTAATCAGCACTCCTATGCTGGCCTAAGCTGGCTCCAGCACTCCACTTGGGGAACAGATATTCTTTTAAAAATGAAGTATCAGGGAAAAAATCCTAATTTTATAAGCTATATGTTTATAAAATAAGTTATTTTATCAAGTTACAAAATCTTTCGTTAAGAAACTGAGTTTTCAAACTCCTTGTCCAGTCAGTAGATGTGGCACTTCTGTCCAAGGTGTGGGGGGTCAGATTCCCTCACTTCCCCCGCAGTAACCAGCCCCACCGCCTCTTCCACCGACACCCACTGCACAGAAGGGATTCATTTCACACACCTCATGAGAGCTTCACCTTGTCCTATCCAAAATAACTCTTTCTGGAGCCAATTTTTTAGTGTAATTTATTCCAAGCCTTTGATGGGGAAACTTGTACTCTTGAAGCTGTTCAGATGTGCAGCCAGTGGGGAGCTCCTGGACCACATTGGCTTCTACAGCTGCAGATGCTGCGGCCAGCCCCGGCACCCAGGGACACCACGCGGATTTATAACATTCCTGGAGGGATCTCGGATCCACAGCCTGTAAATGAATGCATTATGCTTATCCATGTACATGTTTTTCATCCGTGACAGGTATTTTATGGATTGGAGCCTTCATTTAAATGTTACATAATCCTCCCTTAATAAATAATGTGAATATTCAATGTAGTTGAAACAAGAAAGACTGCCTTTCTTTCAGCTTAACAGGTTCCAAAAAAAAAAAAAAAAGACTGACCACAGACTAGAGACCGTAGAGACTGAGCACCAAAATATCAGTTACATTATAAGGTATGGGCACACGTCTATCAGCTGCATTGTAATGAAAGAAGCATAAATGATATAAGGAGTTTTGCCTTTTTATATGGTCATCATGAACTCCTCAGACATAAGAAGTTAGAAAAATGCACCATTTGGTCACACTAACTAATTTGCCTTAACTAAAAGAAAAGCCAGGGAGAATTAATTTTAAATGCTAAGTTAAAAAATACTTTTTACAAAACACTTTATAAAGCAATTGAGGTGTATTCCTCTGCGGTATAAGGCATAACTGACATTTCTGTCCATATCATCAAGTAGAGCTCTTACTTCCATGGCTTTCATGTGTGGGCCATTGATGTCAACTAGGGAACCTGTCACCTCATCTTAAAGAGCTTGTACCTGTAGCATTTGCGCAGTGCCTGGCTCAACACTGGAAAGGAATTTCTAGAATGAATGAATGAAGTTAATGTCCTAATGACTAAAGACATTTTATTAACATTATTTTAAAAGTTTCTTCTGTTATTTAGACTAAAGAATATGTTCGTAATTTTACTTATGACACTAATTTTTTAAACAAATATTGTCTCCATTAATACTATAAAAAGTCAGGCTTTCACTAAATTATTATGTTTTAGATTACAGGAGCAGATAATTAAGAAGTTATATAGCTCCTCCATTGTTTTGTCCTGTCTGAGATCCATTTCCCTTTCTGCCATTAATAACACCCCAATTTTCTCCTGGGAAATCAGCTCTCCCCTTCTCATCATCCATCACGGTATGAATAAGTTGACACCATCCCCAGTCCACAGATGAGTGTATGATATCCAAACCTGGCATTTCTTCCTGCTGTCCACAACAACTGATTTGGGGGTGAGCCTGTGACCTATTCTGGACCAATAAAATCCACTCCCCAGACTTCTGCTAGGACTGTTATGAGATAGATGCTCCCTTGCTGCTAGTGTGCTAATCTGTAGGGGTAAGCCTGGTATTGATGGTAACTGCATTAAGTTTAAGGAGAGAGCCAGACCAAGAATGAGGCCAGTGCAAAGGAACGCAGAGCTGAGAGATAAGGAAAGATAGAGTCCTCATGGGTGATATTATCTGCATGTTTGTGCAGTGGCTAAAGGCTGTTCTAGTTTTGGATTTTTCAATTTCATAAACCTGTAATCGAGTTGGGTTTCTATCATTAACAACCAGATGAGTCTATTCTACAAGTTTTTTCTATGCTGATTTTCAAAGCTTACTCTCCTTGGTTACATTTTAAATCCCATTGGAAGTAAATACATTTATTCAGCTGGCCATGTGCATAATTTAAAGTCTTGCTAAACTTTCCAAACATTATAATTAAGGACTCCAGTAATTCAGAGAGCCAAGAGTTATGTTTTAACAGAATCTATGAAGAAAAGGGTTTTCTGTGTAGCTTGATTGTACACAGGAGATAAAAAAATATCTTGTTTTCAGAAAATAACTCAAATCTTAGGAGAGTATGATTCAAAAAGTCCTTCATACAGGACTTTTTTGTACTGTTAAGTAATACCTATCACCACCAATTGGCAGGAATCTAGAAAGACGGCATTAGGGTGGCAAAAATACAGATTCTCAAAGTGAAAAACCTAGAAGATTGCCATTCTTCTAGGACTCATAGGATGTCTCACAAAACTCCTCAAAGCAGAACTTAAAGAAAACTATTCTTAAACAATTTCGTATCATCTCAAATACTGTACCACAGAATCAAAAGGGGACAGAAGGGCTTGGATAGAGAAGCCTTAATCTGGGTATGGGTCCCGCTTTGGAGACTTACCAATTGTTTGATCCAGTGTGTCAGCTTTAGTGTCTCCATCTAGAAAACTAGGGCGATATTTTTTCCTCATAAGAATCAGTAGAGACAGTGAACTTTAAGTGCCCCAAGAGCTCTCAGCTATCATTTTAATCAACATACTATTAATTTTGTTATGTTTATTGACAGAGTTCATGTACTTTAAAGAAAATCTGGTGTGGTAAGCAGTTAGTATACAGGGAATTTATCTACAAATCCCCAGTCTGTGTACAGAAGACAGACTTAAACAAGGATTTAAGTTCTTTGCAGCAAGAAGATAGATAGTGTGGGTGCTCCTCCGCTTTGTGAACTGTGCTTGACTTTCGGTAGCATAGTGAGCCTTGATTTTCTATCCACAGCTGATTCTTACTCTGGCCAGTGGGGTCCATGTGTTATCGCTGCAACAAACAAATTCACATGGACTGCACAAATCCTGCAGAGAAAATGGGATGGCATGCCACTCTCTCAGTGAGAGAGGGCCCCAACCCCTGCCTGGACAGGCTTTTATTGCCTTTCTGGGCACATTACATTGAGGATGGTCTTCATTTACTATGCACTGGTTCAGGTTCGCTTTAAGTGGTTACCTTTTACAGATCACAAAGGAGAGGATGTTGCTAATTACTTCAAAGAAAAAGGATATTTGCAAATGCAAGGGGAAAGCCTGTTGAACTGGTTACACTCCATACTTGGGAAGCATAGATCTTAGGAAGTTATTTTAAAGATATGCAGTAAACATTTGCTGCCTCAATTCAGGCTGAGGGAGCCTTAGCAAAATGCAAGCCTCATAGCAGCCTAGGTGCAATGCAGGCCTGATTCCCCACAGGAAAACCGATCCATGGGCTCGGTTCCTGAGTGCCCACTTGCTCCATGCCAGTTTTCCAAATCAGGGGGTGCACTACATTCGCCACTGCCATGCAGAATGGTTCCCTATACACAGCCATATACTAAGCATTTACCAGAGCTATTACCATGTATAAGACAGTCTCTAATTTTAAGAGCACAGAGGCCATCTACAGAGGTAAATGTATCCTGGACCAAGCACAGCATGAGTGTTAGAACAGATGGGCAGGCAAAGGGCCATCTCAGGGGCAAAACAAACAAAAAAATGGATTAAATCCATTTGACCATCAAAAATGGGTATTTCTGCACCATTTCAGAAATGGCTTAGGATTTAACCAGTGCTATGGAAGTGTCCTCACAAGAAAAAGGAAAAATATGCAAAAAGGCACTGAGTAGTGAAAACATATATGGGATTCATGGAGTTAGAGATAAAGTATGAATGAAGGTTCATCAGACTAGGGAGGGCTGGAAACAGCTGGATAAGAAGGTGAGTTTTATTCCAAAGGTGGTGATGAATTACTGTATTTTTAAATGAATGAGCTACAAAACCAAGCTAAAAATTAGGAAGAAAGTTCAAGCATCAGTGTAAAGAAGTTTTTAAAAGTATTTTTTAAAAGATTTTATTATTTTTAGAGAGAGGGGTAGGGAGGAAGAAAGAGAGGGAGAGAAACATCGATGTGCTAGAGATACGTCAATCAGTTGCCTCTCGCACATCCCCAGCTGAGGACCTGGCCTGCAACCCAGGCATGTGCCATGAGTGGGAATCAAACCAGTGGCCCTTTGGTTCTCAGGCTGGCACTCAATCCACTGACCCACACCAGCCAGGGCATGAAGGATTTCTTGAATAGGAAAAAGTATATTGTTAGGTAGAGAAATAGGGAGTGCTGTAATTTATCCAGTTGAGGGAATGATAGAGTCCGAATTATGCAAGTGCCAGTGGACACAAAAATGAAGGAAGATATTTCATTGACTTCTGCATATGAACCAAAAATATTACTTGATACAAAATTGGTTATGGGCAATAAAGGAAAGCACCAGTGCTTATTGATAGAATGACTAGGAAGTTGATAATACTACTAATCAAGTAGGAAATTCAAGTAGGGAAACATGATTGGAAATAATCACTTACATTTCTTAAATCCCAAGCACTGTTTCAAATGTTATTTTCCTGGTTTTTCTTTCCCAAAAGGAAAAAGTAACATTAGGGATTTGGGTGATTTTTTTTTTTAGTGTCACATTTTTAAATGTTTTTCTATTTTTTAAATATTTCAATCAACTTTATTTACAAAATAGTAACCTAGGAATTACAATTCTACAAAGCATCCATTTGTAAAAATATACAATCAGATTATGATAGATAATTCAAATTTACTTTAGGAGAAAGACAAAAGAGTTTTGGTTTCTTAGTGTTTCTAGAAGCTCAGCAGTGAAAGAGAATCCAATCTAAGAAGAGGAAAATGAGAACTCCTTGTTGGAGAGATATTTATTTTGATAGAAGGATATTGCAGACCAGAAAAACTGCTTTGCCAAAAAGGTCCTCATTGTGGTTCATAAAAGTCTTCTCGGAAAACAAGAAGATGGTGTCCCCTTGGATCCATTGTCATCACAAACATTTAATTGGAGTTACAGGTGAAGAAGCAAAACAAAGGTGCGAATCTCAGAGGAGGGAAAGGAAAAGGTCTTCCCTCTAATCAAGACTGACCCTTTGGGGAGGGCCATGCTAGAGGACTCAGCTTGGAGCCCTAATGGAAGAGGTCACTCACTGGTGGTTTCATACACTTGATTTTTCCCCAGTGCCTACATTTCCAGGAGTATCAGTCTTTCATTGTATCTCAGTTTGACTGTTTAAATTTGTTTGCTTAGTTCTTTTACTCTAAAATCCATTTCACTCTGAAAGACAAGAATTAGTTGAATGGAAAAGTGAAACCTCCACTGGTCACCTCATTCTTAGCTGTTCCCGATCACTCATAATTAAGGCTGACATCTTTTTAAGATAACTTGTGGTTACTAAGCATTCATTTAAGTTTAAACATCTCAAAAATTTCTACATTTTCTTCCAAGTACTTTGGAAAGTTGCATAGCAAAATGTTTCTCCCTTTGTCTAGCAGCTGATTTTTAACTGAGTGAAAACTTTTGCTCAAAAGAGAGAGAGTTATTCAAAATTCAAGGATTGCTACCCATGCCATCAATTCCCATCTGCCATAATGAGGACCTAGACTCAAGTTTCCAGCTGCAACAGTCTTATACAGCTTCTCCAGAAGCTCAAGACACAAATCCAAAGCAGTTCCAGCCTCTTCGTAGCTCTGATGGATGACAGAGTTGCTGTTAGCTGCCAGTGTCCCAGGAGCCACAACAAACCAAGCAGAACACAGAATTCAACCTAGATCCACCCCTGCCTCTGGTAAACCAGGGAGCCCATCAATGGAGCAGGTCAAGGGCACTGCCCCCTGTCCTCTTCCCCCACCCCTCCCCTCCCTACCTCTCTCCTCTCCCCTCCCCTCCTCTCCTCTCCTCTCTCTCTCTCCCTTCCTTCCTCCTTTTCTTCCTTAATTTCTTCCTCCTTCCCTCCCTCTCTTTTTACAACTTTATTGAAAAGTAATTGACATATAATAAACTGCCCATATTTAAAGTGTCAACTTGATAAGCTTTGCCAAATATGTACCCATGAAAACATCACTACAATCAGGATAACATTTCCATCGCCCTCGAAAGTTTCCTGGTAGCCCTTTGTAATCCATCCTTCCCTCCACAGGCAAATTCTGACCTGCTTTGTATCATATAGATTTGTTTGCGTTTTCTAGAATTTTATGTAAATGGAACCGTGCAGTACGCATTCCTTTTTGTCTATCTTAAAGCATAATTATTCTGATATTCATTTGTGTTTTTTGTGAGTCAGTACTTTTTTCCTTTTGTGGTAGAATTCTGTTATCTAGATATACCGTAATTTGTTTAACTATTCACCTATTCAACTATTCAACTATCGATGAGCTCAGTTCTATCAGTGGAGTTGCTATGAACATTTGTATATGAGTATTTGTGTAAAAATATGCTTTCCCTTCTCTTGAGTAAACAACCAGGACTAAAATGTCTGGTCATAGGGTAAGTATATGTTTAACTTTTTAAGAAATTGCCAAAATATTTGCATTGCAGAATTGGTGTTATTTCTTCCTTAAATGTGTGGTAGGATACACAAATAAAGCCATCTGGGCCTGGAATTTTCTTTGTGGGAAAAATTTAAGTACTAATTCAATATCTTTAATTAGTATAGGATTACTTAATATTGTTCCAATTCTCTCTTTATTTTTTTCTTTTTTTGTTTTTTTTTCTTTTTGCTATCTTTTCTCTTTCTGTGTTTCATTTTGGATAGTTTATATTTGTATGCCTTCAAATGCACTAATATTCTTTTCTGTAGTATTTAGTCTGCTATTAATCCCATCTGGTCTATATTTTATCTCAAGCATTAGTTTTTCATCTCTAGAAGTTTGATTTGGGTCTTTTTTATGTTTTCAATGTCTCTCTTTACCATGTTCATATTTTCCTCTATTTTTCTTGAACATATAAAGCATATTTTAAATAGTTATTTTAATGTCCTTCTCTATTAATCTTATGATTCATTTCATATCTGGGTCTGTTTCTACCGACTGTTTTTGTTCGTTGATATATTGTGTATCTTCCCATTTCTTTGCAGGCCTAGTCTTTTTTTTTTAGATGCCAGACATTGTGGATCTTTAGCTGTGAAGTGATGGATTCTTGCTCTTCTATTCCTTCATATATTCTTGAACATTGTTCTGGGAAAGTTAAGTTACTTAGAAATAGGTTGATCCTTTCAAACTTGCTTTTAATTTTTGTCAGGCAGGGTCATAATAGCATTTAGTGACCCCACAACTAAGGAAACACCTTCCTGAGCACTCTACTGAATATCCTAGGTGTCAAGAGGTCTGAATGGTGGGAAGGTGAACTATCCCTGGCCCTGTGTGAGCTCCGGGGATTGCCCTACCTACCTCTTCCCTCTGCCTTGGAATTTTCCTCACATACATGCACTGGCCAGTACTCAGCTAAAGACTCAAGGGTACCCTCTGCATATCTCCAGAGCATTCTCTCTCTCTCTCTCCTCCCTGCCCCTCCCTCTGTCTCTCTCTCTCTCTCTCACCCTGTAGCTCTCTGCTCTCTGGTACTCTGCCCTGTGAATTCTAGCCACCTGTCTTCTCAAGGTACAGAATCTTTCTCCTCAACTCAGGGAGGAAGCTCACTGCAGCCTGGAGATGTTCACGAGGCAGTGAGCTGGGCCAGTCGTAGGACGCACTTCACTTGTTTCTCTTTTCTCAGAGATCATTGTCCTCCACTATTTTAAAATAACTAAACACCATTATTGTTTTACATCCTTTTGCCCATGTTTTTAGTTGTGTAAGGCAGAAGGGTAAAAATACAGTGCCAATTACTCCATCACAGAATGATTTATAACTCTGATTCAAGGGATTTGAGAACAGGTTCAGAGATCTGAACTATAAATTCCAAGGGTTAATGTTGAACAATTTCTACAAATTTCTCAGTCTGACCCACAGCCACTAACACATGTGAAAGGAATTCAGTGTTCCTGATAGCAATCCTATTTTCATTTTTATAAATTAAGATTCTAATTATCGGTATGTGTTGCTCCACATTTTCAAATCCTAGCCCAGAGATTCGGAGATATTTTCTCTCTCTGTGTAGGGGGGCGAAGGGGGGAGGGTGTTGGGAGGGGGTGAGCAGGGAATGCTCCTGCAGACACACATGTGTATCTATTTTGTATCCAGCTGTGTGACTGAATTTAGGCTTAAAATAAAATTGATGAGTAAACTTTGTTTAATGCATGCAAACAGGAAATTGTTACTTGTGAATTCATTAATTAGAATCCTGTTTATGACATTATTGTGAAGGGCAATCCTTTGCTCACAAAAGTGAGATCCTGCTGTCAGAATGAAAGAGACTGAGGTTCTGTTAAGGAACCGCTTAGTTCACTGCACAGCCAGCCAGTTTCCGTCCAGAGCCCCTTGTATCTCCCATCTTCTAAGCCTGGGTCTTACTCTCGAAGTAGTAAGCTCTTGATTGGACTAGAGCCTTGCATAAGAATTAGTCACCAATTCATCCTGCCTCCCTTTTCCTCTGAATCTACTCCTACAGCCACCTTGGCTGCCTGCCCAGACCCTTGACTTCTCAAATTTGGACTCACTTTGTTTTCCATGCGTGGCTGAACCCAAGGCCCACCTACCTTTCCTTGACCTTTGGTATAAACTTTCTAGGCTCCTGTCTGCCTGTCCACCTGCCATTGCTTGGCTCAATGCCCAGTATATATTAAAAGCAAAAAGCAGGATATAGGAATCTACTTGTTTCCTCTGAACTACGGAAAGGCAGCCAGCAGCCAAGCGGGATGGATATGGTACCTATTTATAATGTTAAATGAACCAAGGACGTACCTACAGTTCAACCAGACACTACTTAAGCCAGGTGCTATGCAAAGGTCTAGAAAACAAGCTGAAAACCAACACTAACCCTGATGATGGGGGCTCACATTCTAGTTTGGGGGACAGGCAAGAAGGAGATTGTAATACAGCCTGTGAAAGAACCACGGCTTCTCCTTGCCTGTCTAGTTTCAAACACTCTTCTTTTACTTATATACATGCTCGGACAATGGACTAGACACATTACTACTAAATGATTGACACTGTGTCCAGACTGGTTTCCAAAACCAGTCTATATATCTGGTTTTGTGACTCAATTATAAATTCCCAAAGGATAGGGACCACATCTTATTTCTCTCTTGTCATTCCCAGTGCCTCACATAAATTTTCCTTATATTAAAAAACATGCAATTCATACATATAGGGGTCTACTATAAAGTAATAAAAATAATTATAAAAGCAATACCTAATAAACTAAAGTATGCCTTGTGATACATAGCAATAATTCTATTTAAGAAAATAGAGATGGTTACAATTCACAATGGGAAGTTAATAGGTTAACTAAATGGTCAAAAGGTTAATAAAGTAAATGCATTAAAGTTGTTCATGTTTGTTCTACGTACCCCAAGCGTCACCTTTAATGTATGTATGTCGTAAGGTCACATCCACACAAAAGCAACGGCAGCACTGCTGGCACCAAGCACTCGGGTGATGGACAAGATGGCAGCTAGAGCTCATTGTCAAACGAGGGCAAAATCCTGCATTCTGCCGTTGTTACCGTTGTTCATCATCTTTTGGCCACTGCTTTGACCTACCACACCTCTGCTCTATGTAAAGTTGCCTAAGAGAAAGAAAATAACTCTGGATAATTTTGTGCCTAAGAAAAGGCAATAGTAAGGATTTAACTAGCAGCCAAGGTAGGGGCAGGAGGTGGGGAGGAGGTCCAGCTGACTCTGTTGGTTAGGAATCTTCCAAGTGGCAAAAAACTGAACTCGAACTGATATAATAATAAATAAATAATGAAGGTACAATGTTTATGCTTCAGGCACAGCTAGATTCAGGGCTCAGACAACATCAACAGAACCCTGTGTCTCCACCTCACAGTTCAGCCCTCCTCTGCGTCAGCTTCCCCTTCAGCCTTCCTTCAGCTCACTGAACAATTCTACCTTGGAGAGAAGCTGATTGCAATGACATATTTTCTAGAAACTCAGCATTATGTTTGATAATGAATAAAGGAGGAATGAAATTGTTTTAACCACTCTGCTGTGTTACACTGCAATGTCAAGCTCAGGGACAAAAGTGTGAAATATAATCTAACCAAGAGAGAGGCAGCCCCTTCCGAGTTAGCTGTCCCTGAACTCGGTGGTATCGTCAGGTCTCGTGAGCACATGCTGGGTCACACAAAATGAAAGGTACACCGTTCTGTGTGTCTGTTGAAGGCAGTCAGTGAACCGTCATGAGCAGTACATGTTAAGTTTCTCTCGCAAAGACCATGATGTGATTTATAATTCAGTTTTTAACTGCATTTTATGTCCTCAGTTACACATTGTCATGGTAAAATAATATCATTTAGTTCTAGCCTTTGTCTCTGCGTTGGTCTGGTTTAGCACACATACTTTTGTAAAGTCAGATTGCGTTTTAGTCAAGTATTTATCCCAAGCAGAGTACTTGGTCCAAAGTAGGTGGGTGACGAGTGTATTTTAAATGAAAGCCTTCCGTCTTCAACAGTCCGTCAGGGTGGTGGTCTGCTGACGCCACCAGCACCCGCACGCCAGCTTTCTAACTCACCCACGGGGCGCACACCGCTGTCAGTCACACACTGTGTGCGTGCGCGTGTTCTAATTGAGGTTTAACTCACAAGTAGCACAATGCACAAACCTCAAGTGCTCAAGTATAAAACCTGATGAGTTTTTACCAAATGAATAAACTTGTGTGACCATCAACCAGCTCAATAAATAAAACATTTCCAGGAGGCTTCCTTAGGCCCCTTCCCGACAGTACCCCACCAAAGGTAACTGCTATTCTGACTGCGTCTCTACAAATTAGCCTTACTTTGAACTTCATACACATAAAATCATATACTGTATCAATTACCTTCGCTTTATAACAAACCACCCCAAAATATGGTTGTTTAAAACAACCGCCATTTATTTTATTTGCTCACAATTCTTCCAGTTGGCAGTTTGGCCTGGGCTCAGCTCCACTGTTTGTTCCACCTTGGGTCACACACACCGCTTCTGTCATTTGCCAACTCACTTTGGTGCTTCATGATCTAAAAGGGCCCAAATATATCTCCGGTGGCTTTTGTTGACTGTCCATACAGACTCTATCACATGGCATTCCTTTTCCAAGAGGGTGAGAGCTGCAAGCCTCTGAGGCTCAGGCTGAGAAGTGATCCTGCATTACCTCGTCCACATTCTCTTGGTCAAAACAGGTCATAACAGCAACTCACAGGAGGAATACCAACACTCTGTCTCCTATTGGGTGTTGTTGCAAAATACATGTGGCCCTTTTTAATTCAATACACACAATCAGTACTATTTCATGTCTGACTTCTCCCACTCAACATTATGCCTATAAAATTCATACATGATATTGTGATTATCATTAGTTTGCTCTGAAAATATTTTTCCAAGCAGTAATTGCAAAGCATTTTGATCTAGAAGTTTCACAGTGGCTTAGAAGCCTATTTCAACAGCATTACCCATGTGTCTTCTTGGGTTCTCAAACAAAACTTTGGATTTTTTTTCTCTGTCATATATTCCTATAATTTCTTTAATGGTAAAAAAAAATTTTTTTTTACATAGCCATTCATTAATTACTTTGGCCTAAACAAATTTCCCTGAACAATCAAAACACAAATACTTTTTTCGGAATGGGCTAGAGATACATAACAAAGCCAGGATGTCAGTGACAGGGAGGGCACAGTAGCTGAGTCAGACAAACATGGCTGGAATCACACCAGCACCAAAGTGGGAGACAAGGGGAAGGGGAGGGCAAGCAACATTTGTTGGAGACCTATTGTGTGAAAAGCCCGGTGCTATGCACTCTGCCTAAGGGACCTCAGTGAATTTTCACAATATTGTGAGGTAGGCTTGATTATTCCCATTTTATAGATGAGTAAGTGAGGCTCATCTACCTACCTGAAGTCATTTGCCTGCAAAGTGGCAAAGCCTGGATATACATTTTCATATGTGCTACTTAGCATTGTGTCAAATAATTGTGAAATAAATATCTTCAAGATGAGCAAGATTTGTGAACTACAACAAATCAGACTCAATTAACACTTGAATGTACTGAGACTCAGAGACAGTCAAATGAATCCAAAAGAATCTGTGGCACCCTGATGTTCATAGCAGCACAATTTACAATAGTCAAGTGTTGGAAGCAACCTAGGTGCCCATCAGTAAACGAATGGATCAAAAAACTGTGGTACATTTACACAATGGAATTCTATTCAGCAGAAAGAAAGAAGGAGCTCCTACCCTTTGCAACAGCATGGATGGATCTGGAAAGCATCATGCTAAGTGAAATAAGCCGGGTGGTGAAGGACAAATACCATATGATCTCACCTTTACAGGAACTTAATCAACAAAACAAACAAGCAAGCATAATATAACCAAAGACACTGAAATTGAGAACAGTCTGACAGTGACCAGAGGGGAGAGGGGAGGGAATTTCAGGGGAAAGGGTTTACAGGACTAACTATAAAGGACACATAGACAAAAACTAGGGGGTCGAAAATGGGAGGGAGGTGAGGAGGGATGGGGCAGTGGGCTGGGTAGGGAGTAAAAGACAGAAAACTGTACAGGAACAAAATTAAAATAAAATTAAAAAAAAAAAGAAAGAAAGCCAAATGACAAGTGCTGCAAACTTCTCAGCACATCCTCAAAGCACAAACTAAAATGCCTCATAGTTTTTGATGAATCATTTTTCAAATCAAACCCCCACCTGCCTCAGGTATCAGAGGATGAAATAGCACTGCCCACATGCCCAGGAGTGAAACCACTAGAAATGAGCCAGAGTGCAAGAAGAGTATGTCCAAGCCCACATTCACATGTTCCATTTCCCGACACTATCCGCCCATTCTAAATTGCTCTGTGCCCTTAGATGACAGCCTTTCAAGCTCCCTGATAAAGTGCTCAGTGCTCTACTGGAATCTCTGCTCCCACCTTCCCTGTTCACCCCGACTCACTCTGCCCTGACAACACTGGACAAGTCTATATCTTATGCACACCAGATACCAACCCCATAGGCCCTTCAGTCTCTGCTCAACCCTCTCACTGGGCACAAAAACAACCCATCCAAACCTGGGGCATGATTTACAATTTAAGAGTACAGTGGTCCTTCAGTATCCACAGGGCATTTGTTTCATGACCCTTCTCAGTTACCAAAATCTATGGATGCTAAAGTACCTTAGTTGGCCTTCCAAATCCACAGGTTTTGCAACCATGGATATGGAGAGTTGACTGAATATAGTTTGTGCTTTCTACAGTTTTGTTGCAGTAGGAAAACACTTGGTTCTGCATTACATGCTGTCAAAACAATGTACCTCCACACACAACTGTTAATTCTCCCATTCTTCAACACATACACGTGAGTACATACAAATGCACATACACTACTTCATGCAACAACCTCTTCATGGAAGTTAATCAATGCCCTTGTTTTTTTTTTTTTTTTAGTCTGTTATTAAAAAGGGCATTTTTCTCTCCTGTCAAAGCTAAATATTTTCCATAATAATCTAGGCCTTTTAAAGAAAGAAAATAAAAGTAAATCAATAATTTATACATGACGCAACTGTCTCAGCCTCTGAGGTGCTTTTCAGAGCTGCGATTCGCTGTGGAGCTTTGAGGACCGCCCACCCCAGGCTAAACAAAATTAATGTTCTGCTTCTAAAGACTACCTAAAAGAATACAGGACTGAAA
Source organism: Glossophaga mutica (assembly GCA_039655065.1). Classification (NCBI taxonomy): domain Eukaryota; kingdom Metazoa; phylum Chordata; class Mammalia; order Chiroptera; family Phyllostomidae; genus Glossophaga; species Glossophaga mutica. The sequence goes on along the minus strand of CM077303.1, from coordinate 145,590,865 downwards.
TCTCCTGAGTCTTAGAAATCTTCACCCCTGGGTGACATGTGGGACATGTCTGTGAAAAAGCAACACTACTTGATGGCACTTGGGGGTCTATTTTGGAGGCTGGATGTGTAATGATTTAGCAGACAGGCTAAGTCCTAGGTCTGCTCCTGGCCAACAGCGTGGCCTTGGGGAGGTTAATACACCTTCTAGAAAATAGAAATGATAGTATCTATCTCATATTACTGCTGCGGGACTCCATGACGTACTTCATGGGATATGCTTGGTACAGGACCTCGCCCATAAGGAGGCCTCAGTAAACGTTAGCTATTATTGGTCCCCAAAACTGTCAGTGTCACCATTGCACCTTCAGCCTGACTCCCCATCTCCTTCCTGCTTCCTACTACTGGAATGTTGCCCTAGATGGAAATTTCCACACTCTGTCCTCACTTCCCATACTCTCACTCCCATTTGGTTCAACCCCATCCTACCCCTCACTCCACCAGGATCTTCCACTCTGCCCTGTGGAATGTCTGTCCTAATGTAAACACACACGCTCTTTGTCCTTTCTCCTCAGTGATGGCTTGTGCCTAAGCCAGCCCTTTCAAAGGTGGCCTGCAATCCATCACCTTGGAGGGAAGCATACTCCAATCACGAACTGAGTGCTTCAGCCATCTCCGAACACCTGTTTATCCTGAAATCAAAGCCATCCACATAGATCACCCTTCTTCCTTTTTCTTGCTGCCATATTTCTCAGATTTTTCATAAATTGTACTTGGTTTTGGTTGTTTGCACTCATGTATTTAACAATTATTGTGCATTAATAGATGCACAAAACCTTCCATCAATCACGGAATAAAAAGGTAAATAAGTATCCAAATATAGATACTTACGAGTATCTATAAGTAAGTATTCGAGCTCTCTGAATTAGCAGTCTGGTGGGAAGGCAGCCGTGTGCTAACGACAGAATGGAGGAGGAAGGAGCATGACCGAGGAGAGAGTGCCGGTGCAGTGGAAGCTCGGACCCTGTAGCACCTCCATGTCCATATGTCGGCCCTTCTAAGCCCTGTCTCTTGTGTGACCTGATTACCTCAACTTTTCTACTTTCCCTGACCAGAAACAGACCCCCACTTTTGATCTGGCCATCCATAATTCAGAATTGCTCACCTCCAAGACCTTAAGTTGCCCTCTTTGATGATAACCTCCAATCCCTATTAAACTTGCTCTCTGCTTCATTTCCCATTAATTCTTAATATTCCCTATCCTCTCTGAGCATTGGTCTCTTTTAGACGTTTTACAATCTCCATCCAGTGCCACCAATTCTATCAACCCACGTTCCCAGTCTTACCTTATTTAAGAATCCCTAACACGGATCTTCAAACCATCCATATTCACCTTTCTCTTCCCAAGATGCTATTACTGGAAATGTTAAAAAGAAAAATAATTTAAAACTGTTGTACTTTCATCCAGTGAAAGCCAGTCACAGTCCCTGCAAAGCCAACTGCACATTGTTCCCTTTCTTCAAATCCTCCTACCATTTTGTCTCAGCTGAGGCCATGGGCCCGTTCCTCCTTCAAATTATCTTCAGATTTTCATCCAGTTTCTCATCTTTCCTTCCCAGCACAGAGCACAGTTTTCTGCTTTCCAAGGCTAACCACTATCCATGTGACCTTGACCTTCCAGGTCACCTCCTTGAGCAGCCATACCAATTGTCAGTTTACTTGATTCTCCTCTTTCTCCCTCTCCACTGGTCCTGCCTAATCAGTCTAGAAGCAAGCTGAAATTGCTCTTTATATCCTAAAAGAGCATTCCCTTGATATACTACCCCATAGGCTACCGCCTATTCTCTTCTCCTCACAGCCAGCTTCTTGAAAGGAACCTTGTGTCACCAATTTCCACTCCCTGACCCAGGCCCTGTATCTCATGCCTGTGAAATCTCGCTGCCAGCCATGGGGCTTTAACAATACTGCTTCAGCATAGATCACCAAGAAAAATACAGGATGCTAGAGAAATCACTCAAAACCAAGGTTAAATAGAATAGTTAGGCTTTTGCAGTGAAGTTCTCACAAGAATTAAACACCACCCAATTCTCACGGTTGTATGTTGTTGATTTAAAAAGAAAAAAAATGTCCTTAATTGTTTTTCTGAAAGAGGAAGAAACTTCAGGATGTAAATTACCAATCATGTGAGCTCCTTTTCCTCTTTCCTAAAATACTCTAATTTTTGGAGCGTAATGACAATATATAGTATTTCAGAGAACCATTTGATTTATAATGTATGACTTTTCCATTTTTCATTAAATAAATCCTATCAGGTCTTATGGTTTATACAGTATTCTTTATTTATAAAAGTACCTCCTAGGAATTAGCAATGAACCAGCTTAACTAATTCTTCCATTATTCTGAAGACAGGAAAGAAAAGGCACAAAAGTTTGGGGAAACATATCTAGAAGGAATATATAATATGTCTATAATCTCCTGTCCTTGCGATCAAAAACCATAATAGACACCCTTCTATCTATTGGAGAATAAAATTCAATATGTTTTCACAAGTTTCAGAAGGTTTTAACACATTGTTGTTTCTGTCCACACCTTTATTGTGACTCACTTTCCCTGGGATTCTGTTGAACAATCTGTTCTAATGCATTAGTGAGAAGCTTAGAGAAAAACTCCTAGAAAAAGAAGATAAAAATATGACAGTGAAAAGACAGCAAACTCACAGCTATTTAGAACCACACCTAAAAAAAAAGCAAACTAAGCAAACAGCTAGAACAGGAACAGAACCACAGAAATGGAGATCATATGGAGGGTTAGCAACAGGGGCATGGGAGGAGGAGAGAGGGGGAAAAGGTACAGAGAATGAGTAGCATAGATAATGGGAAGAAAATAGACAGGAGGAGGGCAAGAATAGTGTGGGAAATGTAGAAGCTAAAAAACTTATGACACATGGACATGAACTAAAGGGGGGAATGTGGGTGGGAGAGGGTGTGTAGGGTGGAGGGGAATGATGGGGGAGAAATGGGACAACTGTAATAGCATAATCAATAAAATATATTTAAAAAAAAAAAACCCTCCTGTAACCATCATTCAATCATTCAGGCTGGAATACATCTTGTCCTTGTCCAACACTGAGCACTTATACAATGTTATTCACTCACCAAAGGGAATTCTGGTTACCATGAAAACAAGCCACAGGGACACTATAGACATTTCCCACAATTATTTGTTCCAAAGTAAATACATTTCCTTTGATTTTGACAAAACCATAAAACACAGAAGTGTATTGTGAGGCTCCGTTTAGCTGTGTGTTTACCGATACCCTGGAGGCTTCACTCTTTGAAATGCACGATTACCTCATGCTGTTTCACCCGTCATCACTTGGCATGCCTGTGTGTTATACCTAACAGTCAGAAGTCAGCAGGGACAAACAATGAACTAATTCATGAATCAGGATTCTGCCTTATATTCCGTTCATGAAGGATTATGGTGATTTAGCTTAAATAAGATTCTGCCTGGATTACAGGTATGAAAGCATGAAAAGTGTTGACTGAGCCTGGGTCCCTGGCATAACACATGAAACAAAAAATATTCATACCATCTCTGCCAGAGAACTGCATAGGGGCTAACTCACGCACCGTCCAGGAGAAACAACAGAGCATACAGAAGATTGCCATTTCTAAATTGTATCACTGTTCTTCTCAACCGTAACAATAACCTTGTTTTCACTGAACTTTCTTGTCTTGTCCAATCAAAAAGGCCTTTGCGTGTTTGTGCCCTCCCCCGCCGCCCCCCCCCCCCCCCGCCCGCGTATCTCTGCTCTCCAAAAATCAGACAGTCACGTCAAGGGGGCACTCTGTTTTCATTTCTGATAGAAAACTTCTTTTGCTCTCTTCATCTGTTTCATTAGCTTATGGGTAAAGTTGAGTTGTAAAACAGCTCACAAGTAAAGTTTATAGTTTCTCTTTGTGGCTATCCTTTTATGTACTCATTCATTCATTCAGTAAGTATTGAGCATCTAAAATATGCCAGGCACTAATCTTCCAAGAAACAATACAGAAGGGTCTTGTAGCTTTATGACCTCCTTCACTCTGGTTCATTTACATCCATTCCCGTGGACACACCTCAGGGACCGGGTCACCCTGAACTCATAAACACAAACCACGCCTTCCTACCTATGCCCTTCTCCTGCTCTTTTCCTCTTTTCAAATGTATTACTTGATATTACTGAAACCTTAATTTCTCTTTCCTTGGAGTTCTCTAAACATACCTGGATTCAGATACTCACTTACCTAGAGCCCACAGTTAGTCTTTCTAATAACACTCTGTCCAGTACCCTTCGTTCTAGCCTCCTTTGTCCCCTCTGCCGTCCCATGACCACCCCCAGTTCAGTCCAATCCAACTAAACCACTGAGGGCTTGGTGGAATGGCATGGCCCCAGATCAAGCCCTTGCCTTTGAAATGAGCCTGTGGTTTGCAACTGCTTCTGCCAATTGCCAGCTTAACCTCCATAAGCCTCAGTTTCTCATCATTATTTTGCTCAACTAGCATTATTTTTTCTGTTGCTGGAAAAAAATTGCATATTCATATTACTGATCATTATTATAAATGTATGAGCCCCGACCTTATCTGGGCCCTCAAGGACTTCCCATCCCTCTCCATAACAGCTGTTGTGAACCTTACCACTTCCCCCTAGGGTCCCACCAGCTCACTGCCTCATTGCCCTCATCAAGCAGCCTAACCTCCTCCTTCACTGAGGAATGGGTCCCTGTAAGCAAGTGCACCTTCCTCTTCGGCCCTGACCTCCGTCAGCCTTTCATCACACCTCTTCTCTCAATTTACTCCTATCTCAGGGAAAGAAGTATCCTTGCTTATGAGATCAATAACTAAATGACACAGGAAGTATTTATTGAATGCTGACCAACCGTATGTCAGGGCCTGTGCTGGGTGTCAACGTGCCCTCTTACATCTTTAACTTCATACAGGAGTCAGACCAGTAAACAAACAAGAACCAAACAATGGGATTCGTGTTACAACAGATACAAAGACAGGTATTAGCCAAGACTTGCAAGCAGCTAGGACAGCTTTCTATAGGAGGTTGCACTTGAGCTGAAAACTGAAAAAATAGTAGTAGCCAAGTTGGGGGAAGGGGAGGGGCTTTCGGGCAAAGAAAGGAAGATATGAAAATCCTGGAAAGTGGAAGAGCCAGGGGATGGGCCTAGATGTCATTACAGATGTGAGAATCCTGGAGCAGCACAGCGGTTGGATGCAGCAGCTGGACTGGAAACTCGGTTTGTGGCACTAAGTGGGTTGGAATGGAGAAGCCAGACAGACCCTCCCACCTTGCTCCAAAGCAAATCTAGTGCCATAGAGGATGATCACAAAAACCCCTAACTGGGGTATGACACTCTGTGCTGGACATGGAATGGCTTCCCCTACATATGACCCAGGAGGGACCTATTGATTATGACCACAGTCCTTAAGAACAATGGGCCAAAGTCACTGCACCATTTCCTGTTGGGAAAGAAATTGAGGTTAGAACCATATTTGTTTACAAATCTGGCTTGCTTGCACCCCACCCCTGCTTTTTTTTGGGGGGGGGCTACCTGCACCTCCATGAACAGATTAGAGAGAAACTTGTCCTTTTGTATCCCAAATAATGCAAAAATAAGTTTTATGTACCTTTCAAACATAGGCCCATAGTTTCTTCTTTGGAAAGCATAAGAAAGATTGGAGATCTTCACAATTTACTAGAAAGACATCCTGGGCCAGCTTTAGGGACCTTGCCAGGGCCATGGCCATCCTCTGCTACCACCCCTGGCACCCCCTGCTTAGGTCTGAGATCTTCCAGATAGCTGCTGATTCTCATCCTCAGGTGGAGGATTTATAGGGTAAACGGAGGTAGTTTGGCTTCCTTATCCAAGTGTCTGGGTAACTAAGGGGAACAGTTTCCCATAACCTTGAGAATGGGCCTGATGTGCAGTGTTCTCATAGCCTTGAGACTGAGTCCCATAAACTGTTCCCACAGCCTTGAGTGGGCTCACATGTGTAGTATGAAGCTCTGTTGCAAAAGATCTGTTGGCATCCTGCTGGCCTTGTTTGTCTCTAGTACTTAAGCAAGTAGGGACTCCCCACTGGGTGCCATGACATATGCTATGAAAGGAGACAGGTGACATACAGTGTGACATGCAGGGACATGTAGGGAGACACACAGCTTGCAGTGTGCATGGCTCGCCCACCTTTGAATAAAGGCCTGTCAGACATCCCAATGGCCCCTCGAATATTCTTCCGTCTGCCCAAATACCGTGAACCTGTCTGGCTTTGACACAGGGTTGCAACACAGGGCTCAAGGCCATGTGGGTCCTATTCGAATCTTGTTTAGATATTAGTTTTGAAAGGAATGAAAGGATATGAAATCATTTGGCTGGGTTCTACCCCTTGATGCATGGAATTTTGTCTCTACACTTAAAAGAAGTGAAGTCATCATTCCCTTGGTGGTTGTCATAGTTCCCATTTCCAACACAGAGCTTCTAAAACTCTTGGAATTTTTCAAGTGATAAGAGAGATAATGGTGTCTTTGTTGATCTCTTTCTAATTAATTTGTAGGAACTTTATAAGCTTTGTTTTGCCATATTAGCTGCAAATAATTTTCAATTCAATGAAGCATTTTTCAGTGCATGAAAGCTGTATGTCTTTGATGAATTTTATCTTTTACTAATATTGCAATGGTCCCCTCTCTTGTATTCAGTATATTTTGTCTTAAATTCTTCTTTTCTCTTACAATATTTCTATTCCTAATTTTCTTTTGCATGCATTCAACTTCTATCTTTTCATATCTCTTTTTAAACATAATTCTCTGTCAGTTAATTTTAAGTATATCTCTTATGAATAAAACATAAGTGGTCTTGCTTTTTTTACCCGAATGGAAAGCCTTTGTTTGTTGTCGAGTGGTATACGGAAGAGAATGAACTCATTCACACTTATTCTAACTACTGATATATTACTATTGATTTAGTCTTATTCCTGCCATCTTAATTTGTACTTCAATGTATTATACTTCCTCTTTGCTTCCTTTCTTCTTTATTACATTTTGCCCTTTTTACTCTAATAAATATAACTGAACGTATACATCTCTATCGAAGTCAAGAATTATTCAGAATCTATAATCTATCTACACAGCTGATCTATCTTCAAGATTAGATCTTCACACAACTCATCAATATTCAAGATCAGATCTTCAGCAGAATTTTAATTCCTTTCCCCACTCTTAGGCTTCATTGAGTAAACTGAAATTCTGGCTACAGATTGTTTTATTGTTATAATTTATTTCTTCTGATATAAAAATCCTTAAAACTTGAATTTAACTTTACAATTACAGCATCAGTTAGTTACTATAAGTTTTCTATTCACCATTCTGCCTTATCTACCTCAGCTTCCCTTTCTGACTTTGTTATTCTGATTTGTTTTTCATTTGGATGGAGTAGTTCCCTGAGTAATTATTTTTATAAAAGGTATAGGTAGCATAGTTTCTGTGTATTTTTCACATCTCCACAATTGAGCGATAGCTTAGCTGTGTGTGGAATTCAGGGGCTATGATCATTTTTCCTTAGAATCCATCATCTCTTAACTTATAGTGTTTGTTTATGAAAAGTCAGATTCCAATCTGATTACCTTTCTTGTTTTCCTGATTTTCTATTTTTTTCCCCACCTAGAAGCTTGGATTGAGAATTTTCAAAGTATTTGAAGTAAAAAGTTACTCAAAAAGAAAACAGTAATGCCTGTCTTGAGCATTTAATGGGTTCATAAAAGTGACTGAAGAATAATTTATATTCTACTAGAAAATAATGGCTAAGTTTATTAAAAGGCATAAAAATTAGTTTTTAAATGAGTAGCAAAAGAGCAAATGTGATTTATCTCTATGATCAAAACAAATCGGTTAGGCAGAATGAATTATTTTTGGAAAGTGTATAAAGTTAAGTACTACAAGGTAGTTTCTTGAGTCCAGGAGGGTCCCTGGAATTAGGAAGGAATTCCAGGTTCAATCATATAACATTCAGCATTAGAAGAGGATGTGTCAGGCACTTTACCTACACTATTCTTCATGACTAGCTCTCAAAGAAGATAAATACCTCCTCAAGCCCCGGGCACTAATAATTAAGCGGCAGGACTAGAATTTGAGCCCAGGATTCTATGCCTTGACTAACCTCCTCCTTGGAGTACTTCTTGCAAAAGTGAATGCTAGTCTCTGCCTTCAAGTTGTTAACTAGGTAGACCTTATACAGTGTACTTAATTTTAAAAGAAAAACAAGGCCTAGCACTTTTCTTCTTGTTATTAAAAATTAGGCCATGAGCCCTGACTGGTGTGACTCAGTGGATTGGGTGTTGTCCTGCAAAATGAAAGGTCACTGGTTCAATTCCCAACCAGGGCACATGCCTGGGTTGTGGACCAGGCCCCCTGGGCAAAGCATGTCAGAGGCAACCAATTGATATTTCTCTCAGCACATCGATGTTTCTGTCCTTCTCTTTCTCCCTCCCTTCCCCTCTCTTTAAAAATAAGTAAAATTTTTAAAATAAGTAAATAGTTTAAAATAAATAAATTAGTCCACAAATCTGTGATGCAGAAGAAAAATGTCCTTATCCAGGTGCATTTTTATACATTAGCATTTAGGGCAAATTGCCCAGAACTCCAGTACTAATTTACCTCCAGCATCTCAACCCATAGTTACTGTTGAATATTTGGCAAGTAGATTTCCCTGAGGGTAATAGTCAAATTAAGAAGTCTCCTTAAAGAAAAGGTGTGAGTCTTAGGCAACAATTCAAAGCTTGGTGTTCAGAGGTGGGAGGTACTCGGAGCAGTGCCCTGGTGGTAAAGGAGGTGAGAGATTGCCTGTTTCCCTTGGCTAGCCCCTGCTTAATGGATCAGTGGTAGGATATGATGTGTAGTGGTGACAATCTTTACTTTGCACTTAAAATTATAGTGAACCATATTTTAACTTCTAGCTCCAAGGTTGTCATAGCAGATTTGGGGGTGGGGGATGAACATTTCCAGGATCACACTTGAACTCTCTGCAAGTATGACAAAGCAATGTAAGTTTGGCTGTCCAGACAGGTACATCCCACACATCTCCCATTCTCTTACAGCAGAACTCAAATGGATGAGTTTGTTCCCATTGAACTGACAGTCCCCTTGGATCAACCAGGAAAATACTACCAATAACAACAATAACTAACTTCATTGATCATTTGCTATTTAGTAAGTATATTCTAAGGGCTTTACCCTTCATATAATCCTCACAACAACTCTACAAGTTTATATACCTTTTCTATTAGATGAAGAAACTAAGGCCCAGTGATATTAAGTGGTTTCCTGAAGATTATACAGCTGGTATGTGGCAGATTCAGGATTTGAACCATATAAACTGACTCCTGAATATGCATAAGTAACCACTGTCATTTATAAGGTTTTGTGTGATCACATCTGACCTTTAGAGAAAATATTTTTATCACTTGGATCAATGTTGCTAGGGCTGAGTGAGAGTTTAATTGAGAAAGTTGACTGCTATAGAATTGACTCCTACAAAGTTAAGCAATGTCCTTTGCAGACTCAAAAGGGATCTAGAAGACAGAATGTCAAAGAAATGCAAACACTGGTATGGGATGGGGTGGAAATCAGTGGTAGGAGTACAGTAAGGGGAAGCCACAATGGAATGAGCAGGTCAGTACTTATCCCCAAAACACAGTCTGTGGCAACAAGATTAAGTTATGCCTCACTTCCAAGTAAGGTACTGAACTTGCTCACTGTCCTGATCAGAAGTGATTTAAGAATTGGGTATAATTTATCTGAAGAAATCCAAAACACTAATTTGAAGAATGCATCTTTATGTTGATAACAGCATTTTTTACAATAGCCAAGATATGGAAGCAACCTGAGTGTCCATCAATAGATGATTGGATGAAGAAGATGTGGTACACATATACAGTGAAATATTACTTAGCCATAAAAAAGAATGAAATCATACCATTTATGGCAACATGGATGGACCTAGAAGGCATTATGCTAAGTGAAATAAGACAGACAGAGAAAGACAAATACTGTAAAATTTCCCTTACATGTGGAATCTAAATAACAAAATAAATGAACAAACAAAACAGAAACAGACTCATACATACGACGTTCAGACTAACAGTTGCAAGATGGTTGGGGGCAGGGTGGAAAAGGTGAAGGAAATAAGAAATACAAATTGGTAGTTACAAAACAGTGATGGGGATGTAAAGTACAGCATAGGGAATGCTGTCAATAATATTGTAATAACTGTGTATGGTGCCAGGTGGATACTAGATTTATCAGAGAGATCACTCAGTAAATTATATAAATGTCTAACCACTTCCTGTATGCTTGAAACTGATATAAAATGATATTGAATGCCAACTGCAACTGTAATTAAAAAAAAAAAGAATTGGGTATGGCTGAGCCAAATGGAAGACACGTGGGGGAGGGGCTGATAAGTCAGAGGCTGGAAACCAGAATAAGCATACAAGGAAAAACTTTCAGATCCATGTCCAATTCCAACTTGGGAAAACATGCACTAATAACTTCCCAGTTTGAATTAAATTTCTGCTGTCTAAGATATCTGACCTACCTTAACATCACTTTATTATGTGCATTGAGTAAAAGGAATGTTCAATGCAAGTTTGTTGATTGATGTCTAGTGTGAGATAGAAGGAAGGGTTGCCCTTCACATTCTCCTTGTCTCCCAGTGATTCTCTTTTGCCAGTGAGCACCTCTCCCCATAGGACACCTACTCTTGAAAGCCTGCGGCTGCACCATAGCCAGGATCTGGCTAGATAAGTCCCAGATGGCCCAGATGACCTTGACCCATAAGATATAGGGTGTGGCAAACCAAGGAATCAACAGTCCTACCTATGACAGCCAATGGGCTTTTTTTTAAATACCCACAAAAGACTGTCTCAAATTAACTAAAATTCCTCTTCAATGAAGTAGGACTGACTAGGAACCTAGAGATCAGAGCCTTAGGTATAAGCTTTCCTGGCTGGCTTTTTCACTTTATATGGCTGTGAAAGACCTGGGGTTTTTTAGTTACTTGCATCTTCTCACATTCAAGGTTTTCAGTCAAGGATGTCTCTGGCTATCAGAGGGAGACATTGGCAGCTGTAAGGGGAGCTTGGCTACCTTTTACTCCTGTCAACTTCAGAGGCATTGCTTTTGGCCAACCTTCCCACCCTATGTGAAAGGATTCTCTTCTCCTTTTGATCTAGTTTCCTGGCAAGACGAATGTGCTTTTTCAGAGCACTTCCATCCACTGGCCAAGGCACAGACTGTTTGGACACACGGCCCCATTTCTATAATCCTTTAACCTATAGGAGACGTGTGCACCAGGGTGGACAGTGGGTCTGTGGGGCCCCATCCAGAACAGAGAAGAAGCCAGGGGGTCCCGTCCTCATGGGACACAAGTCTAGGAAAAGACATAAGTTCCATGGGATGAGGGTCTGTGCTGGTGTTGTACTGCCCGTGTCCCCAGAACTGATCATAAAGCCTGGGACACAGCGAGCATTCAGTAAAGGTGGTGGGTGTTCAGTAACATCTGCTATGGGAATTTCTCAGTAAACTTACTCTTGCACAGAATCTACTGGTGCTAAATGGCAGTACATGGGATAACCTGGGACAAATTCTATCCCATCTGTATTCTGAGTGGCTAACACTACAGATTATAACATCTTTCCCACATATTTTCTGGGTCTCTAGACTCGAAAGGTGCTCAGCAAAAAATCAATCTAGTGATCAAGTAACCACTTGGGGTCCCAATTCATATTATTCTATTAAAGAGACCTTTCAGTTTTCCTATAAAGAAACATGTTTAATTTAACCCAGAATTTCTTCTTCTTTTTTTTTTTCCACTATGGAATCTTCACCTTGCATGCATTAGTTTCTGTCTCATGGAACTAGTGCCCCTTGGAGCTCACCTTGTCATTACATTCAGAAACACAGAGTTATATCATGATTAGCCCTGTATTCCTCCCAAACATCCTTCAAATGGATATTCTAGACTCTCCTCTGAAGCCATTTATTAGGTGAGACTGAGGAACTATAATTTCCAACTCATCCTACATGAAAATAGGAATAAAAGCTCCCATCTTTCTCCCTATGAAGAGAGGTTAACACTCTCTAAGTACTTTGCTCAGGGCAGCTCTGTATCAGAAATCTTGCACATTGCCTGGCCTGGAGCTTAGGGTGGCTCAGGCACCTGGTGGGAGCAGAAGTGGACCACTGGCCACAAAGAATGCTGGCTTCCTGTGACTGCCTGTGATGTGTCAACCTGACAAGGCTAATGTACCTAGTTATAAGATTAAACAATAATCTGGGTGTTGTTGTGAAGGTATTTTGTAGATGTGGCTAACATCTACAATCAGCTGATTTTAAGTAAAGGAGATTATCCTCAATAATCAGTCTGGGCCTCTTCCAATCAGCTGAAAGTTCTTAAAAAGAAAAACTAAGGATTTTCCTGAGGATGAAGAAATCTCACCTGAGTGTATCCCGTGTCCTGCTGGTTCTGGTTCTCAGGTAGAGCCCTGATTAGTGCTAACGCACTTTTCAAGCAGAGTAAGGAAGGATGAACACAGCATCTTCCCCTCAGGCTGCATAAAGGGTCCGCCTCAAAGCCATGGGAAATATCAGAATCCGCAGTGACAAGAAGGCTGGAAAGGAGAGACAGAAAAAGCCCTTTGCCCTCTACCCTGGGGGAGCGTGCACCCCCCGATCAGCCTGTGTCTCTTCCGGGTTGCTGCCCAGCAGCGGGGCAGGAGGACTTGCTCAGTGTCATCGTGTTTCCCTATCTAGGCACAACCAGGTGCATTAATTTGTGCAAAAGAATGCCTGCCTTCGATTTAACAAATTTTTCACAGTTTATCAGTATCTTGGTGCATTTGTTTTTATTTAAGATGAAGAGCCTAGATTTGTAAATATTATGGAAACAAACTGCAGTTCTCACTTTGGTGAGGAATGTGAAATGTGGCCCATTCGCCAACACAGACATGAGAGATAGATGGACACGTGTGTGCACTTACATGGACATTCTTTTCACGGTGTATAAGGAGGACTTTAATTTTCATAATTTATGCTGAAAACATTAAAATGTGCATACTCAGCAATTCCAGGTCTAAGATTTACCCTGAGGATATGTACAAAGTTATAACTTATAAAGGATTTCTTTTCAATCACAAAATATTAGAAGCCACTTAAATATTGAACATAAGAGGTTAGCAAGCTATGACATAACAATATACAATAGAATAAAATAAAAACAGCTACGATTCATTTAATAGTGTCAGGCACTGTTCTACAAGGGCTTCGTATGTATTAACTCAGTCTGCACAACAAATCCACTAGGCAGGTTCTCTCATCTTCTTTTACAGATGAGCAAACTGAGGCACAGAGCGAATAACAGGGCAAACTGCACGGGGTCACACAGCTCGCGGATGGAGCCAAGACGCCAGCCTGAGCGTGACGCGCTGTGTCTGTGCTGTGCCTCGCTCTTGGAAGGAGGATGTCATTTCAAACAGCCATATGCTCATATATGTATTTACAAAACAGAGTAACAGCAAAGATGGCAAGTGCTACACTTTAAAATCAGTGAGCTTCCGTTTTTATTGCTCATCTCTATATACTAAATTTTCCACAATAAATGTCTAATATTGATCATTTATACTTTAAAAATAAAAACAAAAAAAACATTATTTTTACTGGGAGCCAGCTGGATGCACACTGATGTTCAGAGCAGCAACTCAAGCCAGCATGTTCCAGAAGAACACAGACCAGGCAGCATGGGAGAGACCCTACAGGGCACAAGCTCCAGGATCCCTGGTCACACACACTGTCCTGAGCCAGTGAGCCAATGAACTCTCTGCTAGGAATAGAGGGCCAATCAGGGAACATCTCCTGGACCTTCCTTTAGCTAGTTTCTAAACCTCAGTTGTCTCCACCCAGCCAAGTGTTATGGTTGCCAACAGTGACCATGAGTTTCAAGTCCATAATCTTTTGAAAAGTCAGGAAAAAAACAAAAGAAGCAACACATGTGATGAGTCAGACTTCACAGAACTCTGTGGGTGTGCTCTGCGTCTCCTGCAGACTGCATACCTATTGAGTGACATGAAAAGGAATCTGAAATTGTAAAGTTTAGTACTGGATGGATTGTTAAAGATATAATCCAAGTATCTTCATTTGACAAAGATCCCAAAGCTCAGAGAGTTGAAATCACTTACACTGTTACCTGGATGCTAGAGGCCGAACTAGACTTAAAACCCAAGTTTTCAATGCCTAGTTCAATGTTCTCTCATTCCGAGTGCTGAATGGGGCTTGGACTCAGGTGAAACAAGGGAAGGAAATATTGGTGTGAAAACAATAGATATTTTATGAAACCCATTTTCTATTCACTCATTACATTAGCAATATATACAAAAGAGAAATACATAGAGTCAATCATGAAGTTTCCCCCACTCCACACACAGCAACTCCCCACCAGGAGGTGATTGCTGCAGTCAGTAATTTGGGGTGTGACCTTCCAAACCCCTTTGCAGAATGACCTAAATGTATTTACTAGTGTGCTAGATACAGTTCATTCTGGTTCCTGAGAGCCAACATAACTTTTCAGGAAAGTTGTGAGCTGGTTGTTAAACACAGTCATTAAAAGTTGTAAGTACTCAAAACTCATCACTTCCTCTTTTTTACTACAGTTTGCTATCATCTGCATTTGGGGATTATTAACATTTATTGTATCTCTATGGTGGAAACACAAATAGTATTTCACGGTGCATCTTTCCCAACTTCAAGCCCAGTGATGTCGCAGGGGTTGAATCTACCACAGTGAAAGTATTTACACCACAGAAATTGACAAACACTACAAATCAGGCCTTCCCTCCCTTCTCCTTCCTCCAGAGAGCCAATATTTAAGCATTTATCAGCATATCATAATAGATTTTTTCAAGTATTTTTTTCTTTATATAAAGAAACCAGGTGTGTGAACACTTAAAAATCTGTTAAATGCATTTTTTTCCTTGGTGGAAATAGAGAAGAAAGAAACACTCACAGAAACATATAAAACATCTTTGCCATCAAACTGTTTTTTAAACTATAATTCTTTTCTCCCTCAATAAACTGCTCCCTTGATAATCTAGCCTTTTATTTTAACTAAATCTCAGTTCCTTTTAACTTTCCTCAAGTTTAACTGCCTCCCACCTCAATTCACCCCCACACATTTCAAGCCCTCTGAAAGAGAGAAGAAGCATTTTTAATGGTAAAGGTGAACTTTTTCAAAGGTAATTACTTAATAGGCAACCGAACAAGAATGGCTGGGCTTGCTTTGCCTGGTAAGCACTAGATCTTGTTAGCTGCTACTCCAACACTCCTAGGCTGTTGAGTGTCGGAGAGAAAGCAATGTACTAAAGTCCCTTTTGTTTACACACCAAAAGATTAGGTTTCCTTGAATTCCAAAGGAATTTCAGAAGATTAACTTTCAGATAGGAAACTTCATAGGCTGAGCAGGCTGAGAAAAGAAAAAAGAAAAAAAATCATGTCACCCTGAAGCAGTTCCATCAAGGGATGAAATTTTAAATCACATCATGTCTCACACCCATTTCTTAGTGCAAAATAAATCACTTGAACAGAGTGCAAGCCAATTTTTACTTTAAAAATGTTGTGTCCTAAGGCTGTCTTCTTGAACTTCAAAAGCACACTTTGTAATTACTCTACCTATCAAAGGAAACTCAACATTTCACCCCCAATCTTTTTCAGTCTGTGTTATCACTTTTAATTGTTAATAAACCACATTAATTTTAAACTGATTATTCTGTTTAGAAATTCTACACTAAATTATAATAAATGAATTTATTTATGAACAAGCTTATCGAGGGGGTCTTTTTCTCTGCCTTCATTGGTTTTATTTTTAGTAATTTCTGCCATTTTGGAGACACAATAATTCATGCCCTTTATTTCTTAAGAGCATAGAGTTCTGGGAACTAGAAGGATAAAAAGCAGTCAGGGGTTTTTATTTGATTGTGGGTTATGAGCTTGACTGCAACATTTATTTGTTTGTTTGTTTTAAGAAAAGTGAAAAACTAAAAAATAATTTGCTAAATTCAGACCACACTATTAACCTGTATAATTCATTCCAATTTGTTTAAGCCCTTCATTTTCTTAACAAGTTTTTCCACAACCTGGAATTAACCAGCTAAGTACTTCTTATTATCAGCCTCCCTGTCGCTGTAGATGCTGACCGTGCCTTCTTGAGAAAAGCATTTGTTCACAACCCATACTTTTCCAGCCTAGCCAATTTTCTCTTGGAGTACAAACAAAAACATCCTTGGGATGGAAGCATGCCGTGTTTGTTCCCACTTGGACACCAAGCTCAGATTTCAGGAGCAGGGAGCACTGGCTGCCTGACTCAGAAGTTCTCAGAACACCCTTCTCCCCACCCTAACTGTACCTGTAGTGCTGAACCTTCCACCTGTTGGGAGCTCCCTCTGCTCTGCTGCCCTTCCCAACATCCTGGGTGAAACTGACATGCCTTTCTCATGCTCACACCTGGGAGCAGCTATCACCACCATCATCAGCATCCTCATCCTCTAACAAGGGCTTTCTGTGGTGCCAAGCACTGTTCTACGTGTTTTACGCATGTTAACTGAAGTAATCTTCATCACTACCCTATTGTAAGTGCCATTATTATTCACACTTTATACGTAAGGACGCTGAGGCCCCAAGGGGTTGGTGCCTGAAGTCACCCAGTGGTAGATGACGGAGCAGGGCAGCTCCAGGGACTGTGCAGTTGAGTGCTCTACCACACCGCCTTTCTGCATTGAGCTACTTAGCTACCTAGTTGTTTCTCCACTGGCCCACACACTCACAGAGGGCGGGGACCATCTCTTATCCATTCCTACAACACCCAGAGTGCCGGCTATAGTGCTCAGTGGATGGTAGGGGCTCCTTAACTGTTAATGGAATGAATGAGTGGGGTTTTCCTACCATTTCCAGGTATGTCAATTGAGAGATATCCCCACAAGAAGCTGGCCTGTGGTAGCATTAGGGAAAGAGCTCACCAAGCGGGTAGCTCTGGGCTTACATGGCCTAAAGCCAAGATCTACCCACTCCTGGGCCATATGAGGTAAGCACCATAACTGACTTTGTTAATCAGGTAAACACTAATCAATTATCACCTTCCCTAGAAAGGAAGGAGCCCAGGTGGCACTTGACATGCTGCAAGTCAATGATTGACACTGGTATAAGCTGCAGGCTCATCCTGGGTTGGTGGTAAAGAGGAGAAAGTTGCCATTAGCATATTTTTCTATTTCTGTTAGCACTCCACAGAAATAGTCTCAAAGAAATCATGGAACTTGACCAGGTTCACAGAGAGAGTAAGTGTGACTGTAACCAAGGCCAGTACAAACTCTTTGGGGTAAGAAACTGTAGTTGACACTCAAACAACACAGATTTTAATTGTGTGGGTCTACTTACACACTGATCTTTTTCAATAAATAGTGTAAATGTATTTTATCTTCCTTATGATTTTCTTAATAATGTTTTCTTCTCTCTAGTTTACTTTATTGTAAGAATACAGCATATAATATATACAACATGCAAAATATGTGTTAATCAACTGTTTATGTTCTCGGTAAGGCTACTGGTCAACAGTAGAGTATTCATAGTTAAGTTCTGCAGGAGTCAAAAGTCATACTCGGATTTTGGACTGTGCAGGGGGTAGGTGTCCCTATCACACACATTGCTCTGGGAGAGTTACTTCCAAGGAAGGACCCATGTCTTACCAGCCTTGGTGGACTCTTCTCCCTCCTGCCTCTCTGCCCCTCCAGCTTCACCTCTCCCTCCATTGCTTCTACTCGCCACCCCACCCCACCACTGCCTCCAGACAGTGCCCCACCTGAGAAAACCTAAGGAAAGTGCTTCAGACACTGCCTTTCCAGAAATGTGTTTCTGAGCCTCTGCAGCTGCCATTTACAGAAGGCTCCACCGCAGGGTGCGCCAGTCGACACAGTGAACATAATCCTACACACTTAGACGTGGGATTAGTGGCAGCCGGCACACTGAGGAACAAAACTTCCTCAGCATCCAGCTGACTTGACCTGTGAAGGAGAGGTCCAGCTGATATGCCAGCAATATCCCCCAAACAATGAAACAATTCAACATTTTCTGTTCAGAGATCCAATCACCACTAAAGGGGTCTTACCAATGACACGAACACCCTGCTGCTCCCACCTTTGCTGACTCCGCTCATGTGGCCCCATTCTGGCTGTGATAATGTACCAGCATGTATAGATGTAGGTACTTCTCTTCAGAAAACTAATCACAGCTCAGGGTAGCTTGAAGTACCTGAGTCCAGTGACTTTGTGCAGCTATAAGATCATCTATCAACAACAGACTGGATTTTTAAGAAATCCTTGTGAAGGAACATGAAATAAAATCCAAAGATACCTCAAAAAAAAAAAAAAAAAGAACAGGGATTTTAGGAAATAGTTTAATCATCTTTTTAGTCAAACACTCAAACAAGACAAGCACAAAATAGCGGACAATTCATTTACTGGAACAAACTTGGAAGATAATGTAGTACACCTCCATTTTATAGATGAAGAAATTGAGGCTCGAAGAAGGTAAATGAGTCTTCCAAGGTCATAATGCAAGTGAGTGGTGGGACAAGAAACCAAGAACAAGACAGGCAGCAGAAGTAAAGTAGTAAAAAGAAAACAGCTTTGAGAATCCAAGGCTGCTGGGATGATATAGTCTCCTCCGTAAGTTAGAGAAACACACACCCTGTGTCGCCCACTGATCTCAAGGGGGATCAACACTCCCTCCCCATTGCTATACCCACTGCTCACACCCCTCCACCCCACCTGGAGCAGGTGCCATTTCAAATTTCCATCTGGGGGCACTGTCACAGATGGTAAGATGCAGACTGAAGGACAGAAGTCAATTGAGTTCCTACCTACAGTCAAGGGGTCCACTTCCCACCCCAGGAATGGGCGAGGGAGGAGAACAGTACAAGGTGCAGCAGCAGTTGCTTTATTTATCCCTATTCATATGTGTCCCCTCCCAACAAAAAGCAACCTGTTGCAAAAAGATTTTAAGATGACATGTTTTCTTTAAGGCCTAAGCATCAGAAGTCTAGGACATTTAGCATTTTAAAAAAATGCCACAGTGAAAAATGAGTTCAGAATGCCATTGTTCTACTGCAAGTGGATACCTGAAATACCCTCTTCAACTTGCCTACAAAAATAAGTTCAAGAGGAGTTGGAAAGAAGACCACAGAACGTGTTTCCTGAGTTCTGGGTTTTAAAAAATCAATTTTATCACTGAACAAAACTAGCTTCCTTTTTTCTATAGTCTGGTACTATGGTTTGAAGTGACAATTGGCCCTTGGTGACAATCCTCCTAGGACACTACATCTGCTCCTAACCATCGTCTTGGAGGCTCAAGACAGAGGCTGGAGTCCTTAAGGGATTCCTGAAACCTGGATTCTAATTTATTCACTGTTGACTTACTTA
Source organism: Glossophaga mutica (assembly GCA_039655065.1). Classification (NCBI taxonomy): domain Eukaryota; kingdom Metazoa; phylum Chordata; class Mammalia; order Chiroptera; family Phyllostomidae; genus Glossophaga; species Glossophaga mutica. The sequence goes on along the minus strand of CM077303.1, from coordinate 145,571,333 downwards.
CACACTTGTTTTCTAAACTCCTTTGTGATCTTTAATAATACATAAATTAAGTTTTACCATATAAATAAAATTGATCACCACTGCCAACCACAGCAAAAACAACTGCTAAACAGTAGATCTGCAGAGAGGGGCGGTGTTCTGAGCCTGGATGTGCAAACCAGCATGAAACACTGAGTGTAACTGAGCACATCTGGGAAAAGAAACCCACTGCCCTTAAAATACCTATTCTATTCTTCAGCACATCTGTGATGCAATTAAAGAACCTAGTGCACAATTAAAATTCAGGTCAGCACACAGCAACAATGGGGCTCTTTGATGTGAGGTCAGCTTTGGTCATTCTCACAGACTCATTAAACAGGTTAATCAACTTAGTGCAGGGTATAGGACAGGAGTAACCCCAAATCTAATTACCATTACTCTGAAAGCATTGGCAGAAAGATCTGTTTTATTCGTTTGACATAGCAACTGCTGCTTCATTGTCAGCGCATACTGGAGCTAAAGGCATCCTTTCTGGAATTGTGTCCTTTTCCCCCAGCTTACGAAATGTAGATATTACACAAATATTTGTTTGTACTTATTATTAATTAATATGTTACAAAAATAGGTGATCTGCTGTGTGCCTTTCCTGTTTTTCCTACACAGTTCTCTTTCTTGGTTAAAGTGACAAACCATGGGTTGTATATGTGGCATCTTCCTCATGTTCTTTACATTTGTTTGTCTTCCCTTGTGTCAAGAAGATGCTAATGTGATACATGCAGTTCAAATAAGTAAACTTGGTTTGAGTTCTCATAATGCGCTTTACCCAGCACCCACAAGGAAGTACAGTTAATACCGGCAAATAGTGCTTATTATGAGTGCTTTAGTAGAAAGATCTGGACTTTAGGTCAAATAGTCTTGGATTTGAATCCAGCTCCCTGACCTTCAGATGCTCATTTGAAAATTGAAGATCATAACCTACTGTGCAGCATGGTTGTGAGGATGCAATAAAATAATGAATATAAAGAGCTCAGTGCAGTGCTTGGCACATGAGAGAACTTAATGGTGACTGTTCTAATCATTAAGGAAATGCTTTCCTAAATCACTGAAGAATCTATAACATCATTAATCAGGGTACGGTTTTCTTTCCCTCCCTTAAAGACAGTATTCAGTGCTTCTTAATACAAACCACTGGTTTTTTCATGATGAAATTGAACACACAATATAATGTCAAATTAAATAATGGAAATCACTCACTAGACATTTAAAAAAAAGGGCTATATGGCCTCAAAAGTAAGGCACTGTGATGTCACAGGCATCCAAAAGCTTCCTGTGTCATACTCAAATAAGATATAGGGAGTCTCATCTTTGGGGAGCAGGAGGTAACATGGGGATACTCAGGTAGCCCCAATAACCCTGGAATACCCCTTAGGAAAGAACACTTCATTTGGTTCTCATTATTCGTGGTAGTTAATGTTCCATAACATCACTGCAAATACTGAACCATTGTTCCTAGAGGAAATAGAGGATTAGGTTCCTGTGAGGCTCTGTTCACATTTTTGTCAACTGATTGACACATAACCTTGTTTTCTACGTGTTTCTGTTTTAAAATACTGCACTTAATATACATTGTTGATTTATTAACATTGAACTCATGGACAACAGTCTTTCAACTCATGACCGAATGAAGCTTATCTAACACATTTTTCTCCGGAAGGTACATCACAGCCCGCCTGCACAGGAACACCAGACTGCACTGGGCAGGGATAATTTTAAATAGCAAAATAATACAAAAAATATGGCACCATATTGACTACAAATAGGACACTTGTTTATGAGGTGTCCTATTTGTATGGACACCTAAATATGAGAACAGAAACAAGAACACAGAAGGCTGTGTAGTTTGACCTCAGCTGGGAAAACTATGCATTAGGCAACTCAACATTTTCATCACTCTGTGCATGTCTATGAATGAGTGTGAAAGCACCAATATTAATTTTGGGGGTACAAATAAATGTGAACAAGTAAGTGAACTCACAGATGCAAAACTCACAAATAATGAGGATCAACTATGTGAACTTGAAAATTGACATATCACCCCTCAGTGCATCCAACATAGCAAGTCTTTTCTTCAAAGTTTGAAGGAAAGCTCTTTCTTTGGATAAACACCAGATGAAGCTATGGACTTGAAATTAGGGACAACAGTACATGAAAAGCGCTAGAACAATATTTTTTATTATTTAATTATTTTTGTTGATTATGCTATTACAGTTCTCCCAGTTCTCCCCCTTTGTTCTCCTCCAACTGGTACCCCAGTTCCCCCTCAGGCAACCCCCACACCCTTGTTCATGTCCAGGAGTCATGTGTATAAATTCTTTGGCTACTCCATTTCCTATATTGTACTTCACATCCCCACGGCTTTTCTGTAACTACCAGTCTGTACTTCTTAATCCCCTCATCTCTTCACCCATTCACCAACATACCCTCCCATCTGGCAACCATCAAAATGCACTCCATGATTCTGTCTCTGTTCTTCTTATTTGCTTAGCTTGTTTTTTAGATTCAATTGTTGATAGATATGTATTTGTTGCCATTTTATTGTTCATAGTTTTGATCTTCTTTTTTCTTAAATAAGTCTTTTTAACATTTCATGTAATAATGGTTTGGTGATGATGAACTCCTTTAGTTTTTTCTTGCCTGCAAAACTCTTTATCTGCCCTTTGATTCTAAATGATAGCTTTGCTGGGTTGAGCAATCTTGGCTGTAGGTCCCTGTTTTTCATGACTTTGAATATTTTTGACAATCCCTTCTTGCCTGCAAAATCTCTTTGAGAAATCAGCTGACAGTTTTATGGCATCTCCCTTGTAGGTAACAATCTGCTTCTTTCTTGCTGCTTTTAAAATTCTCTCTTTTTCTTTAACCACTGGCATGTTAATTATGATGTGTCTTGGAGTGTAAAGTGTGCAAAGTGGGCCTCTTTGCATCCATCTTGTTTGGAATGTTCTGTGTTTCCTGGACTTGCACGTCTATCTGCTTCACCGAATTAAGGAAGTTTTATTTCATTATTTTTTCAAATAGATTTCCAATTTCTTGCTCTTTCTCTTCTCTTTCTGGCACCCCTATGATGCAAATGTTGGAAAGTTTGAAGTTGTCCCACAGGCTGCTTACACAATCCTCCTTTTTTTCAATTTTTTTTCTTCTTGTTGTTCCCATTGGTTGTTTTTGGGTTCTTTATGTTCCAAATGATTGATTTGATTCTCAGCTTTATCCATTCTATGGTTGCTTCACTGTAAATTGTTCTTTATTTCAATTAGTGTATCCTTCATTTCTGACTGGATCTTTTTTGTGCAGCTGAGGTCCTCACTAAGTTCCTTGAACATCCTTTTGACCAGTGTTCTGAACTCTACATCTGATAGATTGCTCATCTCCATTTTGTTTAGGTCTATTTCTAGAGTTTTGACTCTAGAAATTCTTTTGACTCTATTCTTTCACTTGGGCTATGTTCTTTTGTCTTCTCATTTTGGCAGCTTCTATGGTTTCTATGACTCCCTTCTTATAGTGTGGCCTTATGTAGTAGGTATCCTATAGGGTCCAGTGGCACAGACTCCCCTATCACCCAAGCTGAGTACTCAAGGTGAGTCTTTTGTGTGGGCTGAGTACACCCTCGTCTTGGATTTGAGCCTTGATTTCTGTTGGCAGGTCAATGGGAGAGATTTACCCAGGCCAGTCAGCCATAAGGACTGGCTGTGACCACTGACCACCAATCTCTGCCCCCCATGGAGGATCAGCTGTGCTTGGGCAGGGTGGTCGTCCTCTGACATGGTCTGCAGTTGTCCACTGTGTGTGCAGGCCCTGGGATTTCCTGGGTGGTGCAGGCCAAGGTCAGCCCCACCTGTGTTCTACCTCGGGCCACCCTACATGAGCTATAAAGCAATATTAGCTTTCAGATTCCCACTCAAAGCCATACTGTGAATCTAGGCTGGCTACTGCTAGTGTTGGGCCTGTGGCCACTTAGTAAGTAGTAAGGGAGATGGGAGCTCACTGAGGCCAGCTGTTACTTGTTTGATAGGATTTAGGTAGTTGTGAAGTATGAGCCAAGACCAGCCATTCATATGGAAAAGTGACAATTAACAGTTTGAGTGGTCCCGTAAATTGGGTGGGAGTGGGAACAGAGTAACAGATGATCTCCATGGCAGAGCAAATAGCATTAACCAGGTTGATGGAGCCTCAGATGCGGCACTGGCATGCCAGCTCTGTGGCTCTGATCGGGGAGGGCTCAGAAAGAGACAATGGCCCCTGCCTACCTTTCTGTCTGAGGGAAAACTGTCCCCCAGCTCTCACCTTGTTGCCAGACACTTCATTTCCTCCCTGTATGCCACTGGTGCCTTTCAAGCTGCAACCCTGGTACTGGATCTTGGAAAGAGTAAGTCTGAATAAGTCTATGTGTGGGTTCTTTAAGGAGAACTGCTTGGAACTCCAGAAGTTTCTTCCACTGACTCAATCACACTGGTGTTTGCAGCCAGAAGTTATGGGGACTTACGTTCCTGGTACTGGAACGCTGGGCTGAGGAGCCTACTGTGGGGCTAGGACTCCTCACTCCCAAGATATCCCTCCTGAATTTTATCCACCCCATGTGAATGTTGGGCCAGCCCATCTCTGCATCTCCACCCCTTCTACCAATCTGGACGGATGTGGTTTCTTTAATTCTGTAGTTATCAGACTTCCATTCAACTGGATTTCTGACAGTTCTGAGTGATGGTTGTTCTTATTTTAGTTGTAATTTTGATGTGGTTGTGCAAGGAGGCAAGACGTGCTGCCATCTTGACCAGATGTCTAGAACAACATTTTAAACATTAAAACAAGACTCTAGAGAGTCTCTGAGTGAGGAGACCTTAACTATGAGAAGCAAGAGTAAACTGAGACCAATTAAAAGGTCAGTAAATTCAGGTCTCCCAGAACCCAATTGTCATGGAATAGTAAATAAAATAATAACAACAAAAAGTAATAGCTTATAATTATGTAGTGTTTATTTGGTACCAGGCACGGGTCTAAGTTTAACTTACCAGTTAAATATATATTAACAAAGTAATGCGTAAATACATTTACTATTATTATTTAAGCATTGTTGTCTTCCTCTTTTTTCTTGAGAAAAGTTGGTTCAGATGCCCAGAGAAGGAAGTCTCTGGTGATTGACAGCAGATAGGTGTACTGGGAGGAAGACTAGAAGCCATGGTTTTCTAGAAGTGTTCTCACCCCTGCACCCCTGACATAAGAGCATCTATTGATTTACGCAGAAAACAGCCATGACTACCATATTTTGCCATGTATAATGCGTACTTTTTTGCCCATATTTTTTAGGGAAAAATAAAGATGCACATTATGCATGGGTATAATGTTTACATTCCATGGATATGATAATGTGTATAATAATCCCATGTATAATGCGCACAAAAACATGGATGCACATTATACACAGCAAACTACAGTCATTTCAATGAGCTAACCAAATGGCATCTTTTTCAGAGAGCTAGATAATTTTTAGGGTGATAAAATGTTAGACCTTGATGGGACCCTAACAGCCACCTAATTGAATGCCTTCTTTTTCAGAGGAGAAAAATGAAGCTACAGATGTTAAGTGACAGAACTAATTAATAATATATATATATATGACTTGATCAGTTAGAAAAATTGTATTATCTCCATAACTAGTGTGGCTCAGTGGACTGGGCATCATCCTGCAAACCAAAAGCTTACCAGTTCAATTCCTGGTCAGGGTACATGCCTGATTTTTGGGCCAGGTCCCTGGTTGGGGGTGTTCAAGAAGCAACCAATCAACGTTTCTCTCAGCACACGGATGGTTCTCTACCTTTTTTCTTCCTCCTTTCCCCTCTCTTTAAAAGTAAATAAATAAATAATTCTTTAAAAAAAAACAAGAAAATTATATAATCATAACAATAGAGGTTGACAGTAATTTGATGAAACCCACCATTCATTTAAAAGAAGAGAAATGAAGATGGGTGCTTGCCTTATTACAATTAAAATGTGTTATAAAAACATATCATTTTAAAATATGTGGCACTGAAGAAGAATGAAACAGACAGACCAGTGGCATGAAATATTGGTTGACCGAAAAGTCCATTTAGTTTTTTCTATAAAATAAAAGACACATTTTTTTTTTGGTTTCACCAATAACTTTATTGATTTGGATATTTTTGAGTATGTCAGCTATCTCCTGTGTGATATAACATTGATTGTTTTCAATTAATGTCTAGATTTGATCACTATCAACTTCAACTGTTCTACCCAACTGTGGAGCATCATCCAGCGAGAAATCTCCAGCCTGAAACTTCGGAAACCATTTTTGACACGTTCGATCAGTCACAGCACCTTCTCTATATGCTGCGCAAATCTTTTCTTGCATTTCAGTTGTGTTTTTACCTTTCTTGAAATAATAAAGCATGATATGCCAAAAATGTTACATATTTTCTTCCATCTTCAATATTAAAATGGTCACAGAAATAAATTCACCAATTTTGATAAGTTTTTTCTAAATGCACACTGATATGACAACTGTCACAATACAATCTAACAAAATTGTTTCTTTTCTTTTTTAACAAAATTGTTTTGAATAAAGTTAAAGACAACTGAGCACTACTAGAGCCATCTTATAGAAAAAATAACAAACAAAGTTTTTGGCCAACCCAATATATACCCCACAAACAAATCATAGTGTGTTTATATGGTTGTATGGGTAATTATCTGTGGCATCACTTGAAATTATTTACCAAAATAAGATATAGGTAGATTAAACAGCTAAATATTTTTAAAAACTAGAAAATACAGGTAAAATATACATTGATATTTATCAGATCTCCATTTAAGAAGGACATTTTAATTTTACAATAGTGGAAGAAATTATAAGAGAAAATATCTACTATGTAAAAATTTTAATCTTCTGTTTAAAAAATTACCAAATGTTAAAGTAAACAAAATGAGAAATACATTTTAGCAGACTGATGGCTATCTAACCAATATTTCACTCCTTTTCACTTACTAACAGAACTCCAGTTTCCTCAAAGTACCAATGTATCCAATTTAAAATCCTGTTTTAGACATCTTTGCGTGAGGCATGGCTATGCGATGAGTTTAGATTGAAGGAATAGACTGAAGATTGCTAACTGAAGCATCCAGAGAAGCTTCATAACAGAGACAAACTGCAGCGAACACTGGGAGCTCTGCCCAGACCCCCTCAGAAACTCTTTATCCTCTCTGTGCACCCTTTTTTCTGTGAGTTCTGATCCTAAAGCTTAGCACCTGTTAGTTTCTTCAGACAACTACCTTGGCTGTTGCAGCCTCTCTGCCCAGATATCAGAGGTCTGGGTCTTCCCACCCCCATCCCTCCTCCACTGATTGGAGCAGCGGGCTGAACGTAGAGCCACTGTGCTTCAAAATGACACCAAGCTGTACGATTTATGCTCATAGTTCCCCTTGAGATTAGGCTGAAGCACTTCTTTGTTTGGCTTCATCTTTTCCTTTATGCTGCTTCCTTTTCTCCATTTACTAATTTCTCCTAGAAATGCTTCCTTAGTAAATCACTAACACATGAACAGGCCAGGGTCGGCTTCTGGGGAATCTGACCTAAGACATATTCTCAGCTGGCATGCCCTTCTATCCTTTGCTTCTTTGCCCTTCACTCTGCCACCTGCTTCCTTCCTGGAGACTGGAAGAAATGCCCAGAGGTTCAGCAGCTATCTGGCCATCATGAGGCAATAAGCACAGAGTCAAAGGTCCATGCACTAAGAATGGTGTAGAAGAAAAATGGAAAGAGCCTGAGTACCTAGTGACATAATTAAGTTATACTAGTCCTGGACTGACACCCCTGGACTTATTTTTGCATAAGACAAGTAAACGCCTTTGTTTTCTTGACTGGTGTGGTATATAATAATGCTCGCCCCTGCCCTGGCTGGTGTGACTTAGTGGATTGAGTACTGGCCTTCGAACCAAAGGGTCACCAGTTTGATACCGGTTTGATTCCCAGTCAGGCACATACCTGGTTTGCAGGCCAGGTCTCCAGTAGGGGGTGCACAAGACGCAACCACCCTCTCTTTCTCCCTCTCTTCCCTTCTGCCTAAAAATAAATAAATAAAATATTTTTAAAATAATGCACACCCCCAAGATGTCCGCATCCAAATCCCTTGAACCTGTATTTATGATAAATTACATGACAAAGAAGAATTACAGGCATAGATGGAATTACGAACAGGAAGAGTTTTACCTGTAGACCCAGTGTAATCACAGGAATCTTTAGAAATGGGAGAGGGAAGCAGAAGAGAGATCAGAGCCAGAGAAGATGTGGTGGTGGAAGCAGAGGTGAGAGTGATGGCATGTGAAAAGGACCCAGCCTGCCCTCACTGGCTTTGAAGACAGAGGAAGGGGTCATCTTCCAGGCATTCTGGCCAGCTCCGGAAACAGGAACAGGCAAGAAAACAGATCTCTCCTCTGTTGCCTCCAGGAGGGAACACAGCCCCACCAACACCTTGATTTTAGCCCACTGAGACCCATTTTAGACCTCTGACCTAAAGAACTGTAAAAGAATAAATTTGTCTTGTTTAAGCCACCAAGTTTATGGGAATATGTTAAAGCAACAATAGAAAACTGATACACCTGTGTTTACTGAAAATTTGCTAAGGAAGTAGATTTGAAACATTCTCATCAGAAAAAAAAGGTAACTTACTATGTGAGATGATGGATGCGTTAATTAACTTGATTTTGGTAATAATTTTTATATATATCAAGTCATCACCTTGTACACTTTAAATATATACAATTGCATTGGTTAATTATAGCTCAATAAAACTAGGGGGACTAATGCACCTGATTTTCTGCTACTTGTAACCTAATTCAATATAGTATAATAGTACATGAAGAAGATACAGAAATCATACTGTATGTTTCCAACTATATTTTTAAAATAAGTATTGAGAAAAGGCTAAAAGGAAAGATTTTTAAATGGTAAGATTTGGGGTGCTTTTTCCTTCTTTCTATTACTATTTTGTATAAGTCATATCCAAATGGCTACTTCTCTCAGTTTATTCAGCTCTCTTTAATAGGAAAAAGAAAATAAACATTGCCTTAAAAAATAATTACAACACAGAATGCTATTTGTGATAACACATGGAAGGAAATGGGAGGCCCAGTGCTGGGATGAAGGAGAGGATAAGGCTTTGCCTGGGAGCCCTGGGAAGGCCTCGCAGAGGGGCAGTAACTGAGTGGGGCCTTAGCCAGGCCCACTAAGGAAGAAGGGCTCTCCAGGCAGAGGAACGGCTGTGCACCAGCCCCAGCGTGTTGAGCAAACTGCAAACAGCTGTGACAGCTGTAATGTGGCATGGGAAGAAGAGAGCAAGTGTAGGACTGGGCACGGACAAGTAGAAGTCAGACTGGAAAGGGCTTAGTAGAGTTTGACCTTCAGTCTATGGGGAAGTAATTTTTGGCAGGAAAGTGCCATGATGATATTTGTAATTTACAGAGATTTTTCTGCCAGTGTGAAGATGGACAGGGGACCCAGAGGCAATGGGACAAATCAGTTCTATTGCCATTGTCTAGGCAAGAGGTCTGAACCGAAGCACAAGCCAGGGCGATGAGAGAAAGAACAAATTCAATAGATACGTGAAGAATCTATGAACCAAGGGGAATGATTCAGAGGAAATAATGGAGTTGACTCCCAGTGTTTATTGAGCATCTTTCTACCATTTTCCCCTATTTTTAAAATGACAGCTAACATACACACTGAAAGTAATGCAATTGAATGCATGGCATGTGCAGCTCCATGAATTATCACAAAGTGTACACACTTAAATAATCACCACGCAACCAGTTACTTCTTGGATCATTGGGGCCTCAAAGGAAATGACATCCACTTGCTCAGGCTAAAAACCTAGAATCTTTTATTACTTTCTGCTCCTCAGATCATACATCTAAATCATCAGCAAGTCCTAGCACCTCTAACCTTCAAAATAAATCCAGAACCCAGCCTGTTCTCACTCACCATCTTCTGCTACTACCTTACTCAGAGCCAGCATCCTTTCCAGCCTGAACTCTTGCCACAGCCTCCCGCCCGTTCTCTCTCAGCCCGCCCTTGCTCCTGGCAATCTGTTCTCCACACAGCTACTGGAGTGGTCCTTCTAACATGGGGATTGCATCCTGTTACTCCCTGTGATGAATTACCTTGATGGCCCTAGATCTTTGCCCCTTCCTAGGCTGGCGGCTTTTGTCACTTTGCAGTGACCTGGCCCACCCACTTTGATTCAGGGGTCAGCTGTGTGATTTGCATAGTAGATATGATGCAAGCAGATGCTTACACTGGATTTGAGCATTAAGACTTTTTCTTTGCAGCCTGGCTGGTGTGGCTCAGTGGGTTGAGCGCCAGTCTTCAAACTGAAAGGTCACCAGTTTGATTCCTATCAATGTTTCTCTCCCTGTCTTTCTCCTTCCCTTCCCCTCTCTCTAAAAATTAAATAAAATCTTTTAAGAAAAGACTTTTTCTTTGCAAAATTGTGCCATATTCCATGCTTCTCTCAACTTAACTGAGCTCATAATTCAAGTCTCCCAAAATGCGCCTGATTGGTAGAACCTAATTCACATCCACAGCTCTACTGTAAGGGCATCTATGAACAATAGGCACTATGCTATTGGAAGAAGCACAAGAATGAAGTTACCATGAACAGAGAATGACCCCTGTTCTCTCAGACTATCACCATATCTTCCTGCTCCAAGGGGCCTTTCCTGACTGCCTTGCACAGCCTTGCACCTGTACCTGCCATCGCCCCAGGCTCCTCCATTCCACTCTCTGGCTCTCAGGGTCCTGGCCAGTATCCCACCTTTCCCCTGAACCCCTCCCTACCCACGCTGGCCCATGTTGGTCTCTGTCCACTCTGCACAGTGCCTTTTAGCAATCTCCTCCCAAATCCACAACTGGCGTTAGGTAAAAGAAAATCTCCCGTCTCCCTCACTATGTACCTGTCCCCCTTCCTTCCCGCTGCACTCTGGACTTTATTCAGCTGCCCATCCTATCTTCCCCTTGTCCTGGACACTGACATCGAATTCCTAAGAGCCTTAGTTCAGGTCTATACAATCTCTTCCTCTTTTGACTTTTTCCTTACTGTGTCACATGTGGAAATAGGACTGACTTACCCACTAGGGACACCAACGCAATACCTGGAAGCCCACAAAAATGTTTTTATGTGAGTTTCTTTTAAAATAAAAGAGAAAATAACAATAATGAATCCGGCCTGGATTATTATTCTCTTTGTACTACATATTTGTAAAATATATTTTTAAATATTTTTTAATGCAGGAAGGGGCCCACAAAGACAGAAAATTCCCAAGGCAATCAAAAGATGTTGCTGTTATCTTTTGTGGGTATATGTGTGTTTGAGTTTTAAACTCCTTAAAAATAGAGATGACCTCTTTTACGTATGTGTTTTTGTTTTTCCTACAGAAACTTTCTTCTTATTAGAAACTTGTTTTAATGGGCTGACCAAGTGCAACACACTCCCCACAATATAGTAAGATCAGTAGTTACAGTTTCTTTTCTCCATTCTAGGGTGGAGGCCCCAGATGGTAGACCCCATGAGCCCCACACAGCTACTTAATCTACACAAAGATAGTGCAGATCATTCACTTTGGGCTGAAAGTTCACGAGCAGGCAGCATTCTCAAGTGTTGTTTGCGGAAAGTGAGAGAAGACAGTGGGTCTTCCCATTCGTTTATTCATTCACTCACGTAGTGGAACCCTGGCTCCTCTCTTCTAACTAGTTATGTGTCATAGGCAAGTAATTTAAGCTCCCTTTGCCTGAGCTTCCTGAACTAGAAACTAGGTCATAAATACTAGCTTCTGAGTGCCATGATGAAGAATGAATGAGCTAATCCACATCAAGGCCTACAATGGAGCCTGATACACTTTAGCAATGGTAGCTGTCAGCTAACTGGACAAAAATTTGAGTGCCAACAGGTTTATTGAGGTGACACATGGCAGTTGAATGAACCAACACCTATCGAATGTCCAAAGGCCTTTTCTCTGGGCTCTGTCTCTCCCCAGCCCCCCACAGCACTCAGCCTGGGCCCTTAGGTCAGCTTGACCCAGCTACGCCAGTCAAGTACATTTCGTTCATCAGCCTTTGGTGGAATGCAGGCACCTTGAACGCATGCCCACTGACTGAGGAGAGAACATGTCAGCATCCCCATGAGACTGCAAAGTGTCTCTAATAGTTAGGGGTTTATGACAAAAGCCACCTACCAGTCTTCCTGGCCACAGTTTTGCCTCCATATCAGAATATTCTCCACAGAGCAGCCAACAGATCCTTCCTTGTGAAGGTGTGCATTAGAGCACGTCACTTCCCTGATTATCTTTTAAAGGCTTCTCTTTGAGTCTACAGAACAAACTCTCAGTGGCTTACCAAGCCCTCCATTTTCTACCCCAGCCTATCTCAACAGGTTGGTCTCTCTCTCCCACTCTCCCTCCAACTCCCCACTCCAGACTTGACCTTGGCTTTTCGGTTTCTCAAAAAGGACCTTTCCTTTATTTCACAGATCTCCTGCCTGCCCATCCTCTCCCCACATCACACGCACACCCGTGGAGTTCCCTCTGCCTCGAGTAATTGTCTCCTCACTCGGCTAATTCTCACTCCACCCTGGGAAATAACTCTGGACCAGATTAGATCCCCCAGCTTTGCTAGTATTTCCTCCCACAGCAGCTAGTATTTCCCCAGCCACCACTGCAGTCCCTCGTAATTATCTGTTACTGAGTCTTTCTTTCCCACAGGTTTGTGGGGTGACCACTATGCCTGTCTTGTCCATGATTGTATCCTCGTCACCTAACGCAGTGCTTGGCGCTTTGGATCTGTCAACGCGTATTTGTCGACTGAAAGAATAAATTAGTAAATTAAAGAATAAAGTCCTAAGAAGCAAAACCAAAAATAAACCTCAGTGCCAAGATTTAGTCTGCACCACTAAAACAACACAGGGTTGGGGCCAGAGAGTGAAAGAAGTACATAGGTAACTACTGTGCTCCTCAGTTTTCTCATCTGCAAATTGGTGATACTAGAAAGCCTGTCTTACAAGGCTATTGTGATGGTCAAGTGAGTGAACAGAAATAAAGCACTTAGAATAGGTTGTGACATGTGCTGGCATTCTATATGATTATTCTTTCCTGTTATCCACATTGGTCATTTTTCCTGGGTAGTGCACTTCATTCCACACAGTGAGCGTGGGGGCAGTTCACTGAGGCAAGCATTCGCAGGAAGGGACATTCCTGGTCAGGCAAAGTCCAGTGCCCGTCCTAGAGGAGCAGAGAGCAAAAATGGCTGAGGCTGCTACTGCTTGGAGAATGCTGTTATCTACAATATGATATTGATTAGAAAGTTATGAGCCTGCTCATAACTGTGGAAATGCATGTAACACACTGCTGCATTTTCAGCCCATCTGGAGAGCCGGGCCCAATGAGTATTCCATCTTTATCCTCCCAAGTCCCCAAGAATAAGACATCAAAGAGCATGTTTGCATCCCCACAACAGATAAGAGCACTGCCCTAAGCTTCAGGGTCCACGCAAGCTACAGATAGAATAAATTAATAATTTCACATATGTATAAAATATAAATTAACACAAGAAATATATAACTTTAAGTAAAATTTCTGCTTTTTAAAACTGAGCACAGAAAGATACTTTGATAAGTGAAAGGCTAGTAAGTTTTCATTATATGGCATCACCAAATTGGCATTTATCACATGGAATAAATCAGGTGTCTCCGATATATAGGTGTGGACACAACAGAAGCATTAGGCTACTTTGGTGCTGACAGAAGGGTTGGATTCCAGAAAACTGAGTTTTTCAAATTACATTCATTATTCGGCTTTTTTTTTTTAACAATAGGAAAGTAAGTAATATGATCAGTAAGAATTCTAGAGGCTCCAGTGCATTTATATAAGCCCAGTAAATTACTCGTAAAACTATGAAGCATTTACCTCTGTCTTGTGTATAATATACCGTGTCTGTGTGCAGCCCAGTTCGCTTTGATGGTAAACAGCTATTCTTTCTGAAACCCTGCCTTCTTTTACTCTGCTCCGTGTTGAGAGGTTCCCTTAATAGCTGAACTGGTTTTCCTGGAAGAAGAAAAAGAAAGCAGTGTGAGAAAGTATTGGACTTTTTTCTTTTCTATAATAATGTAAGGAAAATTTACATTCATATGCAAAGATGTAAAGATCCATATTCCAGCTTTGCTGAGAAGCAATAAAAATGTAAAGTAGTACCTTATATTAAATATACCACAGCAAAGAAAAATACTTGTCGGTCTATTCTGAAAGGACATAATAAACGGAAAACAAACCTTTCCTTTCCTCATGTCTCTGACCCTGAAACAGAACAGTATGTATACCTGCAAGAATGCCATAGGCATGTAGTTTATTCATCACTGGGTTTGGGGATTATTTTGTTGCTAAATAGGCTTGAGGTAGACTACGTATTATCTATGAGATGTTTCTAAACATTATTAAGGACATAGCATGAGAAAAGAGAGCAACCTTATAATTTAAGGTTCTGTTTTCCTCATAAAAAATTTTTCCATTCAGAACCTGAAATGATATCATATATATTATATATATATAATATATATGTATAATATATATATATAATACACACACAGACACACAGATCAAGATATATGTATCAGGATTTTATAACCATGATAGAAAAATAAGATTAAAAAGGAAGACAAGCCCTGGCTGGTGTGGCTCAGTGGACTGAGTGCCAGCCTGCAGACCAAAATGTCATCGGTTTGATCTCCAGTCAGGGCACATGCCTGGGTTGTGGGCCAGGTCCCCAGTTGGGGGCACATGAGAGGCAACCACACATTGATGTTTCTCTCCCTCTTTCACCTTCTTTTTTTTCCTGTCTCTCTAAAAATAAATAAATAAGTAAAACTTTTTTAAAAACAGGAAGACAAAATCATTAGCATTACATCCAGGTAAAGAAATATGTGAGCTGTAATGGAAAGCCTTTATGTATAAAGTCAAGAATACTTCATACTGTAAAATGTGTCAAGTTTTGCAGAGTTAATAGCATTGACTGAAAATGTTAATTATAGTAAATGTCTCAGAAACACCCTGGACTAGAACCTCTCCCTCTAGCTCAGCATGTTCTCTAGAGCAGACCAAGGAGCTTGTCCCTGCCCCTCTTCTCCTGTTCTCTGGCCTTTTCTAAATGCCTCAGGTGAAGCACAACATTTCTCTTTGGCAGCAGAGCCAGGAAGCGGCATTCAGAGGACCCAAAGTTACCCTACAGGAAGCTCTCTAAGGCGCCCCACAGCCACAGCCATGGAAGAGCCAGCCCAAGACTCACCCAGAATCAGGCCTGTGAATTCCACTCCAGCCAGGGCCACCCAGCCTCTGGGCAATGCCCATCTGGCCAGACGCTCCAGTGCTGCAGCCACACACAGAACCACCTGAGAGAAGGGAAGAGATCCTTCCTGCTCCACAGTCCTCCTCTCTCCATGTGTATCTGAGCCAGTTCCATCCTTCCCACTTGCAAACCACATTGAGTACAGAATAAAACAGCATTGCATAGAAAGAGGAGAGGCTGGAATCTGTACTTGACAGAACCCTTCTTCCCAACCTTCTTCCCACACCTGTTCCTTCACCGCCTAACAATTACATTGGTAAATTCCAAGCTGTGGTCTTGAGGGATGTGTTGGATATAAAGCTTATTTTAGAACAGGGAAGATGGGAAATGGCCGGTGTATAAAAACAACCTCTTATTAGAAATTTGTATTATACTAAGGGCTCTGCAAACGTAAACTCTGGAAGTTTCTATGATCAGATCATTCCATTTCACAGAGGATGCAGCCCAAGCTCAGAGACATGAAGGAACTTAACCCAGGTTACATAGACGGTAAGTGTCTGAGTGAGGTTTAAACCCAGATTTTTAAGAGCCCGTGATTTTAACCACAGAAACAAATCATGCTGTTTATCTTCATAGATTAGGCAAATGTAGACATGATGAAAAGAACCCATTTATGATTTAATAAACAATGGTTTCATCAAAGTACATATGACAACCTGATCAGTAGCATTTGAAGTACAGTCATTGCAAAGACATAAAGAAATGTTGGTTTGTCTTTATATCACACACACAGAGATTTAGGTTAAATGCGTGGAATGCTGCAAATACAGAAAGGAACATGTACAGCAGGAACACTGTATCTTGCGATTGAATGATCAGATTCTGTGGTCTTAAGGGTTTTCCTCCAGCCATAGGACAAGAGCCGACGTGGTTAACCCTAGAGGCTGCAAAGAGCAAGGTTGCTGCCTCCTCTGTGGGTTAATCAAAGAGCAAGACTACGAAGTGCCAGATGGCTTCCTGACTGGATCCTGAAACAGAAATGACATGAATGGAAAAACTAGTGAGACCCAAATGAAGTCTGGGGCTTAGTTAAGTCATGTCAATGTTAATTCTCAGTTTTGACAAATGCCCCACAGTTATTTAAAATATTAACATTAGGGTAAATGGGATGAAGGGAACATAGGAATATTTTTTGCAAATCTAAATGTTTGGAACCTTTCTGTTAACTTAAAATTATTCCAAAATAAAATATTTGGTTTAAAAAGTTAAGTCAAATTTAGATGTAAAAATGAGAGAGAGAGAGAGAATGCTACAGGCCAAAAAGTCATCTTGTTGGACTCTCTCATATCCAAAGGGAAAAGCCATGTGGAATAATTTTGCACAAAGGTTGTTTACGTGTTACTAATATGGTCGCACAGATGCAAGCTCACCGACTGTGTATGCTTAATAAAGAGAAAGATGATTCCCAAAGATTATAAATATACATTAGTTAAGCCAAAATCTCGCTTTGTCTGGCTAGCTCTTGGGGGAGCTTATCCTCTTGCCAGCACCTCATTAGGAAGGATTCTCTTTACTGGAGTGAGTATTAAAGGAATCTGCTACTAGTCACAAAAGAAGACTTGGAAAAAAATAGCGAAAAATACCATGCTTTTGGATAAAGACTTAGCATCTTAAAATTTATTTTTTCCTATATCAATCTGTAAACTTAACATGTTTTCAAAAAGAAAGGCTATTTTGGTGGGGGAACTGGACAAGCTCATTTCAATGTCCATAAGCAAGCAAGAACAGCCATGAAAATTTGGAAGAAAAGAGTAATAGGAGAGAACAAGCTCTATCAGATTTCAAAATGCGTAAATAAAACTGCAGTTCTGAAAACAACATGGTACTGGTGCAACACTAGATGAACTGATGTATGGAATGAAACAGAATGCCCAGAAATAGACCTAAACTCATAATGTAATTTAATACATAGCAGTGCCCTGGCTGCTGTAGCTCAGTGGATTGAGTGCCAGCCTGTGAACCAAAGGGTAGCCTGTTCAATTCCCAGTCTAGGACACATGCCTGGGTTGCAGGCCAGGTCCCCAGTAGGAGGTGCATCAGAGGCAACCACACATTGATATTTCCCTCCCTCTCTTTCTCCCTCTCTTCCCCTCTCTAAAAATAAATAAATAAAACCTTTTAAAAATAATAATATAGTAGTAATTTTTAACATTAATAAAAAGATATATATTATTCAGCAAAAATGGTGTTGAGGCAAGCAGATAGCAATATGGAAAATAACAGTAAGACTGTTTTTTTTTTTACCTTATACCTTCCACAACAATAAATTCCAGATGTATCAAATATAAATTCATAGACAAATAGATAAAAGTATGGAAAGATTTTTAAAATAACCTACTTTGGGAAAAGAGTCTTCAAATTAAATGTAAAACCTTTATGTCATAAAAGATAGATAGCTGGATATTTGATTACATAAAAATAAAAACTTTCTGCATGGTGAGGGAGGAGGACTAAATAAAATAAAATAAAATACATAAAGCAAACTGGTAAATACATTTGTGATTCATATTCCAGAGGGGAAAAAGACTATCATTGTTAATATGTAAAGAGTTATAAGAAGTCAATAAGAAAAAATAACAATAGAAAAATGAGCAAAGGATATAAACATACAGTTTACAGAAAACAAAATACACAAAGAGCTCTTTAAAGGTAGGCAAAGGTGTTCATCCTTACTTGTAAGAGTAGTTCCCATTACTCTACACTGAGACACTGTTTTCACTTTCCAGATTGCAATGATCCAGAAGTCTGATATCACACTGTGTTATCAAGGATGTGAGGAAACAAGCACCCTCTTATATGGCTGCAGGGGAATAAATTGCCTTAATCTTTATGGAAAGTGAGGCAATACAATTTCTACCAATACCACCAATGCTCATATCTTCCAATCTAGCAAATCCAATTCTAGTTATCCTCCAGGCACACTTTCACAACTGCAAAATACCACAATGATGGGAATATTAATCATCCAACTGTTGGTAACGGTAAAAGATTAGAAACTACCTAAATATCTATCAGTAGAGGACAGGTTAAATAAACTAGGCAACTTCCATACAATGGAATACTATGCTACAGACAAAAAGAATGAAACAGTTCTATAGGGATTAAGAGTGAAATGCCTCCAGAATATACTACATTAAAAAAAAAAAGCAAACAATGAACAACATGCTATTGTTGGGGGGGGGTTTATAAATGGATATAAAATCTGTGTAGGCGAGTGGTTGGCTGGGGGGACAAATGTAGGAAGAGACTTGGTGACAGAACTTTGTAAACTTTCTTTTGGGCCTAATTATTTTATCATGGACATTAATTCCATTTTAATCAGGGAAAATCGACAAAGTTAATTTTGTAAGAAATTCGATCAAACAGTCTGTAACTACTCCACGGCATTTCTGAGAAGAAAGGGGAAACAAATCAAGCCACCTGGTTCTCCAGGCCCCTCTCCCAGATCCTCCCCAGTCCCTACCTCTCCCTAGGAAAACAATGTCCTGTTAAGCCCTCAAAGCCTTCCAGCTCAGTAGTTAAGGTAATTGTGTTTACTCTTTTCCAAATGGAGTAACTTGAATCAGAAAAGTAAACGTGCTCAGTCTTCAGGTTCTTTGATGTCATCTTCCTCCTTGCTCGCAGCTCGAGATGCGCCCAGGGCGCTGCTGCCCAGAGCGTGACACACACATTCTGTAAGCATTGCCATAGCTACACCATTCTGCTTGTGATAACGACATAAAACACATAAGAAAATTCAAATTTGAACTAAAACAATAGGCTTTGAAGAACGTAAGCTGTGGACTCTTGTGGAGATTATGAAACTTTGGAGCATTTTAAAATTTCAGGACAATTTCTAGTGTGGCAAAGTCTCAGAGACAAGACTATTTTCTTTCCTGAAAATAACGTCTGATCAAGGTAAATGGTATGTTTGATGCATTAAGAACCTGTGCCTGTACCTCCCGAGCCTATCAGATGCTTTACCTCTAGCTGACCCTTGTTAAACATCACATTAGCTCTAAACATGATTTTAGGATTTCAGGTTCCTGAGACTCCAAAGCTGGTGGCTATTTAGTCGTGCAGGCTGGACCTACGCAGGCAGAGGACAGGGCATCAGACGAGCCATCCGAGTCATCCCAACAAAACCCTCTAGTCTGTGAGACACCTACTGTCTCCTCTGCCCCCAACTGCCAGGCCATTAGTCCCTTCTCCTCAGTGTATGGGGCCCTGGGTCCACTCGCCTGAAGCTAGGTTCTTCTTACTGTTTCTCTTTTGTGACACTCCGTTTCCCCCTTGCCCTTGTAACAACAAATTTGAAGTTAGAAGGTTTTTAAGAAAAAAAATACAAAACAATTTTTAAATATGCTAGAATTTCCTTTGTTCTTTTAACACCCTGGGGTTAAGCTTCTTTAATGGCATTTAAATCCTTGGGGTTTTCTTTTTCATTACTTTATGTACTTGCAATAAAAACATTTCTTTAGACTTTAGAAATTCTAAATAAAACAAGAACAAAAGAGTGTTCTTTTTTTCAACTCTCCACCCAAATGTTACCATTGTAAATCAAGGTAAGAAAGTAAATTAACTACTGGCATTTAAATGTTTGCTGTCCCAAATATTTATTCCTTCCCTCTCCCCCAAATTTGTTTTATACAAAACAATGCTCATAAAAACAATAAATATTCATTTGTTATCTACTAAAATTTGTAGATCAAAATACTGTGCGGCCCAAATCCTCAGTAACAAAAAGTGATGCTGTTTGTTCATCAGGAAGCCCTCCTCTTCCCAGGAGCCACCTGACCAAGTTTTGTTTCCATTTTCTCCAAGTGCTGGCAGTGTCATGCATAGACATAATAATATCACTATCACTCTACATTTCCATAATACACTTAGCAAATAGTTTGACTCACACCTTCAATGCACAGTGTGCTAGAAGGGGATACAGTCTGGCCTCTGAACTGGGTTGCATCCAGGTACTGTCACTTACCTGGCACCATGCTGCCACAGCTGGATTCAGTTTGTCCTGGATAAGACCAGAGGATGTGCCTACTTCACTGGGATGCTGTGATGACTGAACAAAATAATGTGTCCATGGCAGCCGGCCCTGGCAGGCCTGCCCACTGTTACACACACCACGCTTGCTGTTTTCCTGTGTTGCTTGTTTGCCTCTCACTGCTAAAATGGGAACTCCTCTAAGGGGAAATTAGGTCTCCTCTACCTTTGAAATGGACCTAAGTGTACAACAAACATCTGATTTTTTAATTCTTTCCTTGGGCTCACAAAACTCCTACTGTGCCCCCCCACACACACACACATTCCCAACAAGAGGGAACCAGAGCCCCCATCTTTCCCGGCACATTCCTACTTCTCCTCCAGCCCCATTCAGTCTGAACGTTTGCAGGAGCAGTAAGAGCCTCTGAGATGGGGTTCTCCCACACCCCAGTTTCGAACCAGGAGAAGTTGACACACCCACCCTCGCCAGTCCGACTTGCCCAGAGCCTCAGTGCCCTCCACCAGCTGTGCTTCACCTTGTGCACAAACACGGGCACACACAGAGGCCATGCTCACATACGTGTGACTCCCAGGCTCAGAGCACCAGGCAGCCCACGGCTCCCATGCAGAGCCACAGGATTGCCAAGGCATTCAAACCTTTCTGTCAGCCCCTCCCATCTTCCCAGAGAGAGGGAACAGCTTCGTGTTTCCCTGAGGTAGAGTCCCCACTCCAGACTCTTTGCGTGTGTGCCTTGTTCAGTGATGAAGCTGTCATAATAAACTTGGCAAACAATTTTAAAATGTCTCCACCCTAGGGCAGATTACCCAAGGGCAGATATACACTCTCTCCTATAAACTGCTCTGTGGTCCTTGAGTGTCCTTGGGCACCTCTTTTAGAGACTACGTGGAGAAAAGATGAGGTTAGGCACTTTCGGTCAAGATGGAGGCAAAGGTAAAAACACTTCACCTCCTCACACAACTACAGCAAAAATTACAACTAGACTACAAAATGAATATCACCAGATTCATCAGAAAAGTGAGCTGTATGGAACTCCAACAACCAAGGATTTAAAGAAGCGACATTCATCCAGACGAGTAGGAGGGGCGGAGATGCGAAGATACGTGGAGAGATGGAGAAGCACGGAACTGCAGAGGGGTGCAGAGAGGCACAGAGACATGGAATGGGTGGTCCCACATCCACGTGTGGTGGATAAACATTGGGAGGCAAACCTCGGGAGCAAGGGATCCCAGCCCCAGACCAGACCACCCAACCCAAAGTTCCAGTGCCAAGAAGATAAGTCACCATAACTTCTGGCTATAAAAACCAGTGGGGTACGGAGTGGCAGAAGAAACAGCAGGATTCTCAGAAGACTCCTCTTAAAGCACCACAATGGACTTAGGGCTTATGCAGATGCACGCGCTCTGGAATTCAGCACCAGGACAACAGCTGGAAGGGCACCAGTGGCATATGGGGAGAAATTGAAGTGAATGACAACAGGGCAAGTGCCAGGAGACAGCTTCCTCCTGGGCAAAACTCCAGGGGCCAGAAAGCAGCATTGTCCCCACTCTGAGCCCTCCTCCACACAGAGACACAGAGCAATGACACCGTTTGCCCTGCCCTGGTGATTACCTAAGGCTCTGCCCCCAGCAACTTACCAGTGCGCTTTTCTATAACAGGCCACACTACTAAGACAGGGAGTCAAAGCAGTTCTGCCTAATACACAGAAACAAACACAGGGAAGTCACCAAAAGGAGGAGACAAAGAACTATGGCCCAAGTGAAAGAACAGAACAAAACTCCAGAAAAAGAATGAAATGAAATTGAGATACCCAACCTATCAGATGCACAGTTCAAAACACTGGTTATCAGAATTCTTAAGGAACTCATGAGATACTTCAACAGCATAAAAAAAAGACCCAGGCAGAAATGAAGGTTGCATTAAGTGAAATAAAGAGAAATCTACAGGGAACCAATAGTGGGTCAGATGAAGTCAAGAATCAAATCAATGATTTGGAACATAAGGAAGAAAAAACATCTCATCAGAACAGCAAGAAGAAAAAAGAATTCAAAAAAAAATAGGATAAGCTAAGGAGCCTCTGGGATCTCCAAATGTACCGATATCCAAGTCATAGGGGTGCCAGAAGGAGAAGAGGAAAAGCAAGAAATTGAAAACTTATTTGAAAAAATAATGAAAGAAAACTAATCTAATCGGGTGAAGGAAATAGACATATAAGTCCAGGAAGCACAGAGTCCCAAACAAGATGGACCCAAAGAGGTCCACATCAAGACACATCACAATTAAAATGCCAAAGGTTAAAGATAAAGAGAGAATCTTAAAAGCAGCAAGAGAAAAGCACAGAGTTACCTACAAAGGAGTGCCCATAAGACTGTCAGCTTATTGGTCAAAAGAAACTTTGCACGTTAGAAGGGACTGGAAAGAAGTATTCAAAGTGGTGACAAGTAAGGACCTACAACCTAGATTACTCTATCAAGTAAAGCTATCATTTAGAATGGAAGGGCAGATAAAGTGCTTCCCAGATAAGGTAAAGTTAAAGGAGTTCATCATCACCAAGCCCTTTTTCTACGAAATGTTAAAGGGAATTATGCAGTGTCCAGAAGTAACTTCTGCTTGAGTGTGGTTGGTAGGGTAATAATATGGGTGTAATTTATAGTTTTAATTTGAACATTTCACCTAAAGTGTCATATGGTATGCTTTAGTGTGATATTGTTATATTACAGAATTACATGTTTATAATTTTGTAATAAAAGATCTTGCAATTAAAAGAGCGCATTATTTGTGCCAGACCCTGTATAAGAAAAAGATCATAACTATGAACATTAAAATGACAAGAAATTCACAACTACCCACAACTGTTTTTTAGTTTGTCTAAAAAACAAACTAAGCAAATAAGCAGAACAGAAACAGATTCAGAGATATGGAGATTATTTGGAGGGTTATCAGCTGGGAGAGGGAAGGGGGAGAATAGGGGGAAAGTTGCAGGTGTTAAGAAGTACAAGTTGGTAGGTACAGAATAGACAGGGGGAGGTTAAGAACAGTGTAGGAAACAGAGTAGCCAAAGAACTTATATGCATGACCCATGGACATGAACTAAGGAGGGATTGCTGGAGGGAATGGAGGTACTGGGTAGAGGAGGGCAAAGGGAGAAAAATTGAGACAACTATAATAGCATAATCAATAAAATATATTTCAAAAATTCTTCTGGCACACCACTGTGTCATGGCACACAAGTTGAAAATTGTTAAGCTAAATTATGGCCTACTTTATTATATTATTCAATGTTTACTTAAATGGTTTGCTTTGGTGGGATACAAAGTGTTAATGAGTCAGTAGATGGATACTGCAGAGGTTTCCAGCTCTTGATGTAGTCTAAAATAAAATAAAACTTTCTTCATATGGATGGGAAAAGAAGAGAAAGGATGAGGTTAATTCATAAACCTGATAAACATTCCTTGGTGAAATAGACTACTATCCTACTAAATTATTCAGTGACACATATTTACTGCTGGACTGTGAGCCATCATTGTGCCAGCTGTTGTGAGTGAGACACTACAAGACATGGTCCCTGCCCTCGGTGCCCTCCAGGAGAGGTGGCACAGGGCAAACTTTCCACATCCCAGTCCCGCCACACACCATCTGGGTGACCCTTAGCCTAGCTCTGAACCTCGATTTTTATTCTGTGAAGTCGAGATATGCTGCTTTGCAGATTGTCTCCAGGAGGAGAAATGATGTCCTCCTATGTGGCATACAGCACAGGGGAGTGGTTCAGTAAACGACAGGTCTTGTTTTGTTGGTTTTTGAGCGCTTGCTGAGAGGCACATAGGAGGAGGGGCCAACACGTAAAGAAACCACATGGGCACCAGAGTGGACTCCTCCATAGGGCAGATTTCCAGGGGAGTGAACAAAAGATGCATGCTCACGCCTTCTGGGATGGGGAAGTCCTCATAGAAGCGGTGACAGGACTTAAGCCATGAAGAATGCTTAACTACAGGGCAAGTGGTGGAGACTGGAATGGCACTGTACATGGGGGGAAGAGCATGAGCAAAGCCTGAAAACGGCATGTAGTTCGGAATTCCTGGAGCCTGCAGTATGAGCTTGGCCCACGCGGCATAAGACTGTTGTGTGGGGAAAGGAAGCCTGAGGGGGAATCAGCCACCCGGCACGGTGAAGTTTTAGCCTCCTGCTTGTAAGCACAGGGGCTGTTCATTGAACGTATTTCCTCTTGAAAATCTTTATCTTTATTCATTTTCATTGGCGAAATAATACATGCTAATTGGTAAAGAAAAATCAAGTTGTAGAAAAGTGCATAGAATAAAAAGCAAATGACGTTGCCCCAGTCCTTAGAGAAAACAGTTTAGTGTTTAGCTTTCTGGACATTTCATTGGAGATTGTTTTAAGCCAGAAAGTGTCATGAACAGATTTAGCATTTTTTTTTTAAAGAAATCACTTTGCACATAAGATGAGGAAACTGAAGGCAGGTGATGGAGCCAGACGTTTCAGACGCGAGCCGGGTGCCTGCATGGAGGCAGTGCAGCGTCGGGGCAGGAGGGTGGGCAGAGGGTGAGGAGGCCAGCATGACTCCCTGATGCTGGCTGAAGATGATGAGCTTGGAAATACAGAAAAAACCCAGGTTGTTGAGAAAACATATTTATTATAATTTTGGACACGATGAGTTCGATGTGGCTATGGCATGTGCGGGGAAGGATATCTTAGCTCTGGGGCTGAAGAGTGCAGTCCAACTTAAAGCAGTAGACGTGGAGAGGATTTCACACGGTGGTGAGATTGAAGGCCTGGAGTTAAGAAATGAGCAGAGTCCTGACCGGTGTGGCTCAGTTGGTCGGGTGTCATACTGCAAGGCAAGGGGTCGCCAGTTCAATTCCCTGTCAGGACACACGCCTGGCTTGTGGGTTCCGTCCCTGGTTGGGGCACGTACAAAAGGCAACCAATCGATGTTTCTCCCTTGCATTGATGTTTCTTCCCCTCTCTTTCTCCTTCACTTCCCCCCTCTCTAAAAATGAATAAGTAAGTAAATAGAAATGAGCAGAGACAGATTTTTATGAGAAAATGGAGAAGGAGCAGACTCAAAAGGGGAGAGTTCAGTGTCACAATCCGTAGGCAGGACAGAACTTCAAGAAGGGCCAGAAAGAAGGGAGCAAGTAAAATGACTAGGGTGAAAATGAGCATTGCCCTTAGTGTTCATCAGGGGGCTTTACCAGATTGGGTTCAGCCCATCACTTATGTATGTTATTAGAAAAGAACAAGAAAGAAATGTAACATAATGTCAACAGTAATTATTTCCGGGTGTTAAGATTATGGGTGATTGCTCTTTCCTTCTCTTCCAAGAAAAGAGATGAAGGATAAGGGAGAAGTAAAAGGTATGATATTCCAAAGGGAGACATTTAAAGATTACACGGATGAAGCAAATTTATTCAACATGCTCAAGTATTTAAATCATAAGGGAAGATACCAACTTTATGGGGAACAAACCATAAAATAATATTGCTGCTACATATCACTTCTTGCTATTTTGTGAAGGAGCCGCATGAAGCATGGCAGGAAACTCTTCAGTTCCCTCAGAGAGCTGACGAAACCAGTTAAGGAGTTACCAGGATGTTCCCCAAACTTCAGTCATTGAAGTCCATGACTTTTGTCAAATCCCTTTATCACCAGTCCTGTTATTTAATCAACACTGTATAGACCAACTCACTTTTGCACTTGAATAGATCCATTTAATATCACAATCATAAACAGAAAATCATTATCACAATAAATTAGTTACTGAAAAATAAGTATAATAAAAACCAAACAGCCCTGGCTGGTGTGGCTCAGTGGATTGAGTGCCGGTCTGCAAACCAAAGGGTTACCAGTTGGATTCCCAGGCAGGGCACATGCCCCAGGGTTGCAGGCCAAGTCCCCAGTTGGGGGCGTGTGAGAGACAACCATACATTGGTTTCTCTCCCTCTCTTTCTCCTTCCTTTCCCCTCTCTCTAAAAATAAATAAATAAAATATTTTAAAAAATAAAATAAAATAAAATAAAAACCAAATGACTGTCAGTAATTCCAGCAAGAAGCTCTCAAGAACCCAAGCTTTCCACCCTGAGGCCTGAACTAGTGCTCCTGTGAAACAAAAGCTCTGTAAGCACTGTAACTGGTGAAAAGCCTTACTGGTACTGCCTTGGTGTCGTTTCTTCAGAAGCAAACCCTTTGACAAGAATTCAGTTGCAAGTACTTTACTTAAAAGGTGAAGGAAACATGTAAACACAAATAAGGGAGTTGGGACTTGTGACAGAAAAGGGAGGGAAGTCAAGAAATGATGCATCAGGCCAGTGATCTCTTCAGGAAACTGGAGCTTAATCCCCTTGGAGAAACTCTGGAAGCCAGTGCAGAGTACACCTCAGAATTAGCCCCCACCAGGGCTGAGAGCTATATACCCACTGTTGTCCATGGCTGATTCTGGGGACATTAATTCCCCGGCATTCCTGGGCTGCCTCAGGGGCAGCAAGGCAGATCCCAGAGGCAAGAGGAGACCTCAGGCAAAGAATACCACCAGTGCTGCAGTTGGAAGTCTGGCCTCAGTACACTGACTTGATAAAGGTGAGAGATATGGACCAGCAGGCAGAGGCTGCTAGACACTAAACTGGGACTAAAAGATAAAAAAGGAAATAGCTTTCCCATTATTTACATCAAAGGAATTTACGCTGGACCTATTAATCACTCAAAATCAACTTCCATACCAACAGCCTAAGGCCTCCCCACCCAGTGAGGCCTGAAGCAGCTCCAGAGGCACAGAGCCTAACCCAACCACCTTCCTGCCGGGCCTGGCCGAATCTCGTCCAGACCAGGCCGCCAAGAAACAGAGCTTTTGAAATACCGTATGATCTCACCTTTAACTGGAACATAATCAACAAAAGAAAAAAGCAAGCAAAATATAACCAGAGACACTGACAGTAAGAACAATCTGACAATAACCAGAGGAGAGTGGGGAGGGAGCAATGGGGCAAAGGATTTTAAGGAACTACTAGAAAGGACACATGGACAAAACCAAGGGGGAGGGTGGGAGCAAGGGAGGGAGCGGGGTTTGGCTGGGGTGGGGGGAGAGGTGGGGGGGAAATGCAGACAACTATAATTGAACAACAATAAAATAATTTTTAAAAAATAAATAAGATAAAATAAAATACATTTAAATTTACCTTCTTTCCTATCAATGAGAAATAACCTCATCATATCTACCTGCCCAATAGAGTTGTCAAAAAGATTCCTATCTTCACCAGAGCTCAGTCAGTTAGAGTGCTGTGCCAGTACGCCAAGGTTGTGGGTTCAATCCTGGGTCAGAGCACATACAAGGAGCAACCAATGCATGCATGAATAAGTGGAACAACAAAACAATATTTCCCTCTTTCTCTCTCTCTCTTCTTTCTTTTCTCTCTCTAAAATCAATCAATAAAAAAAAATTTTAAAATTCCTCTCTATGAAAGCAATTCATTAGGATGAAAATCTGTATTAACAATATAGACAAATGAGAACTACTGATCATTTTTAAACGGAATTTTATCCTCATAAAAGACCATCATATGCCTCGATCCATTTAAAATGATTTAATAACATCCCTGATCCATTTAAAATGATTTATTTACAAATATCAAGCTACCCCATCTATAGTTCACAAGTACACAAGGGATAAAGTATACAGGTGCCAGGTGCTACCAAACTGCGTGTATGTATGTTTAAATATATTCTTTCATCAGCAAACATGTGTTGACTCTCTCTATACCAAGACTGTCCTAGGAGACTAGAGACATAGCAATAAAGGAAACGCAAAAATCTCTTCCCTCCAACAAACTACATTCTACTGGGAAAGATGGTCAATAAAGAAATGAATAGTATACGGAGAGTATCAGCTGACAATAAATGCTACAAATAAAGCAGGAAAAGAGGATTAGGGAGTCCCAGTGGCTGGGAAGGGGTTATGATTTTAAATAGGGTGGTCAGAGAAGGATTCACTGACAAGGGATATTTGGAAAGACCCAAAGGAGGCAAGGGAGTGATCCAGGTGAAGATTTGGAGAAAGATTACTACAAGAGAAGAAATAGCCTGTGCAAAGATCCCAGGGCAAGGCCATGCCTGAGATTTGAGGAACAGGAAGAATCCTGGTAAGGCTGGTGCAGAGTAAACGAGGGAAAGGAGATGCAACAGGAGACCCGACCAAAAAAGCCAGGAGTGAGAGCAGATAACGTAGGGTCTTGTAAACCATTGAAATGGTAAACATCTGGATAGTCGTGAGCAGAGGAGAGGCCTGAACTCAGGGTTAAGAGAATCACTCTGCTGGCCACGAAGACAACAGGCAGGTGTGGCAAGGCCAGGAACAGATCAGTTAGGAGGCTGCTGTTGAAATCCAGATGGAAGATGATGGCAGACTGAGCCAGGGTGATGAGAAGTCAATGGTTCTGGTTACATTGTGCAGGAAAGGGACATGTAGCTAGATTAGGTATGGGGAGTAAGACAAAGAGACTTTTGGCTTGAGCAGTGGCAGAACTGGGGCAAGATCAGTTAGATTTTGAACATGTTAGATTTCAGATACCTATTAGACATCCAAATGGAGAGGTCTTAGGCAGTTGTACATGCAAGTCAGTAAGTCAGAGGCTAGGTCTAGGCCAAATATTTAACTTGGTAGTTGCTAGTGCCTAATGTACCTAAAGGCACAAGGCTGGATGAGGTCACCAAGGGGATGAATGGATGGAAAAGAAGGGGTTGAGAGGCTGGGCCACAGGGTACTCTGCCAACTTCAGGTGAGGAAGAAGATGAAGAACAAGCCAAGGAGACTGATGGATGGCCCAGGAGACCAGGAAAGAACCAGAGCTGGTGGCATCCTGGGAGCAAGTGAGAAAGTGAAGAAAGAGCAATCAACTGTGTCAAATGCTGTTGCTGAGTCAAATAAGAATTGACCATCAGATTTAGGGAAGCGCTAGGGCCCGAAGCATGTCTGAAGTATGTTCAGGAGAGAATACATGAAGAGGCACATGCCTGCACCTGCTGCCCGCTCTGTGCCAGAGGGTTTAGCACAGTTTGGGACCTTTAAAAAAGTCTGATTTTTTCCCCTGACAAAATAAAGTATAATTAAACATCACATTTAACTAATTGATTCAGGTTAACAAAACTGTCCTTTCTTCAACAGTAGGGTGCTTTGCCTAAGATATTTGATGACTGATTTAATTTTTTGACTTATTTTTTACATGAACAAAAATATCGACCACATACTGCGATGCCTGTGGTAAGTATGATGGATATTGTGTGTATAGCGTCACTCTTGTGAGTGCCTTGTAGTATCTGAGTCAGTAAATAACTCTCTGCCCCTCTCTCTGTTCCCTTCCAGTAGGCACCAGCAACCTAGAAGATGGGAAAAAGGAGACAGTGGGATGAAAAAGGGGATCAAGCAATACATCTCCGTTCTCTCCAACCTGGTGATGAAGTTAGTTCCATTTAAATCCAGTAGCAACGTAGTGTGTGCACACAAAGTCACATTCATCAGTGTTCACAGTGAGGCTGGTGGCATGATTACTGACCCACAGTGTGACTGGGTTACCAAAACGGAAAGAAAAGAGAAATTGCCCCCTCTTGCCTTTTAAATTAAACCTTGTGTCACGTTGATCAGAATACAATCCTGAGTTTTTAACTGTATAAATTACTTGTAATGTCTGCAAGTGTCATCCTTATTTGATTGTAAATTCCTCTTTCATCTTAGATGAGAAGAAACTATGAGGAAATAGGATATCACTCATCCTCCGATTAATGAGAAGTGCGGGCAGTTTTATTCAAAGGATCGTAGTCTTAAGTTAGAAATGGAATTATTATTTTATTTATTTATTTTTCTCTTTTTTCATTCAATAAAAAAGGAGCAGACAGAGACAGTATAGCTGAAATAGAGCCACTTCCCTGAAGTGTGTCTTCCCCAGTGCTGGGAGCCCTGAGATAACAGTCCTGTATTCAAATGTGAGAGGCAGAAAATGTCATTTACTTGAAGCATTATATGAAACAGAATAGCTTTTTTTTTTTAAATCAACCATAGTAAAGTGAAATACTCACAGTAACTGATGTACAATGTCCATTTGATTTTCAATCTTTTTTCACTTTTAGTAATCAAAAATAGATATAATGACAATAATGGTCATTTAAAGATCAGTTTCACTGTTGCTGTTGTTGCATTAATGATTATAATTAATTATATAGCATTAACTCTTGCAGGCAAAGCAAACAAATAAATGCCCACCTTGGTCTGTAAGTGAAGGAGGCAGACAAAGGAAAATATTAATTGTTAAGTGAACTTCCTTTCTTGCTTCTTTTTCATGGATTGTAACTTAACTTTTGTTATTGCTCTGTTTACCTCTTTCTCATTACCTTCATTTTCAGCCCACTTATTATTACTCACCTACAGGGGCACTGCACAAAGGTATTTCTTACCTAGGTTTCTGGTGACCAATTCACCACGTTGATTCTTAATTCTCTTCATTTTCAGGGGTCAAACTATGAAATTCTCATGACTCACCAGTGGAAACAGTTTGCCAAGTGATTTCACACCCCACGTGCTGCAGGGCCCGGGAAGAAAGGGGACCGGATGAAAGGCAAGGAGAAGCAGGACAGCAGCTCTGGAGCAGTTTGCAGTCCATCCTGGGAGTGAATCCTGAATGTGGTTTTCGCAGTATTGTTTTTATTTCCCTCACAGCATGCAATGTCTTTTTGGACTACCAGGATAGTAATCCAAGAAGTTCTGACCCTCAGCGACGGAACCATCTGACCCAAGCCACGCGGCAATCCACTCCACAGATGGCTGGACAATTCTGACCTGTTTACTGATCAGATTGTTCAGGCACAGGCCTTTGAACCCATATTTAAATTGATTAAATTTTCTCCTTCCTGGAAGCCCAGGTTTATTTTCGGGTAGGGGCATGAGTGGGGAGAGAACTGAGAGACACAGAGAGCCACTGAGAGAGAGAAGACAAGAATGTCAACTATTTCACAATAAGGGGAAAAAGCATCAGACTGCATCCTGTCTGTATTTTTTAACACTTCCCATAAGAGAAATCCAGGAAATGCTCCCCCTTACCCTCTCCTTTTTTTTTTTATTTTTTTATTTTTACAATGAGTGCTATTTTGTGCCACAGCCAAGAGACCCTCCTGTTAGCTTTGCTCAACTGCATGTATGCAGCGGACTGGACCAGCCAGAGGCCAGAGGAGTGCTAAGCTCAGGAGCATGTGCTGGAGGCCTGTGCAAACCCACCGTTTTGCCCTCCTGTGTTGCTACACCTACCACAGATCTTCACATTCCCAGTCTCTCAGATACAGCTGCCTCTGGAAATCACCCCATCCCTTCTTTCTCAGCTCACCCTGCAGTCTCCCTCCTCCCCGAAGCATGGTGACTGGAGCACCCAAGACCTCTTCTGAATGTTGTGTCTGTTGGGGTCACAGACATCATTTCATTTGTTACATTGAAAAGCAATTTGTAATACAAATATCTCCCTGAACTTATTTGGTGTTTCACTTCAGCATTTCAATGGCCAACCCTGCACCCTGAGTTCGGTTTCCGCCCTTCCTATAAAATATATCATTAGCACATTTTCTGGAAAGGCCTATTTTCATCAGACAGGTTTTTCAGATGGAGACAATAAATCATGTAGAATTTAAGGGATATTTCCAAAGCAGTCAGCAAGAAAATGATGATCTAACAACATATGACATTTTACAAAAAAATGTAGCTTTAAAAGTTGCTTCAAGATAAGTTCCTTCCATGGGGGAATTTCTGGGATGATTGAAATGTTCTGTATCTTGATCAGAGGGGTGGTTTCACAGGTGTATGTACTTATAAAAGCTCATTGAACTGCACACTTAAAACCTGTGCATTTAACTCTATTCAACTTTTGCCTTAAAAATAAAAAGCCCAGCCCTGGCTGATGTGGCTCAGGTGGTTGGAACATTGTCCCATACCTTTCGGTTACGGGACAAAATGGGAAAAATGGGTTATGAGAGCAATGGGAAAAAATGTCCTTGGATGAGGAGATAGAGAGAGACAGACAGATAGCCTGCCTTTCACTCTGCTATAAATGGCCAGAGCCCCTTGCGTTGACTTCTGCATACCCACCAGTGGGCCCTGCGAGGTGTCTGCTGTGATGCAGTGGCTCCGACGCTGCCGCTGCTGCCTTATTCTCGTCTTGTTCATGGTGACTTCATGATCTCTTTCTAGTTTTTTTTGTTATTATTGTCAAAATACCCTAGGATCAGCTCTTTTATTTTTTAAACCTTTTTTATCATATTATATTTTAACATTTTTTAATTTTCTTCCTTTAATAATGTTTGTTCATTGCATATGTTTTTTAAAAACACAAAGAGGATAAAACCCACCTGTGCCCCACTATTCAGAGAAAAGTCCATCGGTACTTTAGTCTAGCCTTCTAGAGATAGACAACAGATGCAGACTGAGTGCCCATTTGTGAGACAGAAATTGTTCAAGGCACCAGGTACACTGTAATAAACAAGGCAGTGCCCTTGCTGTCACAGAGCTTGCATGCTAAAGAATAGCAGGTAGAAGGGGATGTTAAGTATCAATACGTGTTCATTTATAATCTTTTGCCACTTAACAATTTAGCCCTGCTATCTTTTCAAGTGAATAAAAATAATTATATGACATCATTTTCATAGCTGCATAATGCTCCTATGTGGCTAAATTAGAGTTTATTTAATAACCCCTAGTTCAAACAACTAGACTTTTCAAAGTTATAAACTACTCTTCTGTGAACATCCTGTTGAGAGTCTTTTGTATGTATTTTTAGTTATTTTCTTGCTAGCAAAAGAATTTCAGGCATCATTGTTAACATACTTAACTGTTTTCTTTCAAACACTCTTCACTTTAGTTGTTGCATCAGCTTACTCTTTAACTCCGTATTGTTGATGAAAGAATCAATAGGTCATTTCCAAAATCATGGAACAGGATGACGTGCTCATGCACTTATGTCCGTATGATGCCTCTCTACCATTAAGGCACATCAAGGCTTTGAAGGCAACCGCCCCCATCAGCAAATTCTTTACCCATTTCTTCCAGGAAATTACCTAACTTTTTATTGCATCAGGTTTTAAATCTCTGAAATGGGCAGAATGATTTTTGCAACTCTAAAGTATTTGCCTAAGTCTAAGGCGAATGCTTTATCAAGGTGCCTTGTTTGAAAAAGCCAGGCACAACACAGAGGAGATTTACTATCTGGCTCATGTGTGGCCAAGAAGTAGTAGGAGGAGAGCTGAAAATAAAGCCTGGAGTGTGAGTGGGAGTTCCCCATGCTATATATTTCTTGAGAAACATTTGATCCTAGACAACTTGTAGAGAATTCAGCAGTTTTGCAGGGGAGGAGAAAATCATGTTAGAAAATATGATATAGGAAATCCTCACCTTACATATTTCTAAGAATGTAGCACAATACTCAAACTATTCAGCACACACTTGAACCACAACTATTCAGTGAGCCCCTATCATGTGCAAAGCACCATTTTAATCATTTAAGACGATTCTTACAATCTCAAGCTAGCTCAAAAACTTATTTCACCCTCCAATAAAGTTGAAAATAAGTTTATATTTGCCATAAAAATAGTATGTAACAACATTATAATATTCTTTAATACATTTTTGATTGTCTACTGTTTTAAGAGAATTGTGCAAGGTACTATTGTAGCAAGGGGCTTACAAAGATGAATTAGACAAAAACTTGTCATTAAAGAGCTGACCCACCACAGCTGCACTGTCTAATATGGTAGCCTCTGGCCATACATGCTGCTGATGGGTGGAAATTTGGCCACTATGAACTGAGAGTGCTATAAGTAAATGATACACCAAATTCAAAAACTTAATATGAAAACAAGAATGTAAAATATTTCATTAATAAGTTTTGATAATGATTACATGTTGAAATGGTAATATTTTGAATATTGGAGTTAATTGAAATATACTATTAAAATTAATTTAACCTGAGTCTTTCTAGCTTTTTAATTTAAAATTACAGGTGACTTGTGTTCTATTTCTATTGGCAGTGTTGATCAACACAATTATAGTTACTAACCTATTCAGTGTATATACAATGTGCCAGGTAATTTTATATTAGATATATGTAATCTGCCACAGGAAAGGTATTACAGATGAGGAAACTTAGGGGCAAAGGCTATATTTATTCATTATTCAACACATACCAAGATCTGTCCAGAAAATCCAGCCATGTAATATGAAAAAGAAACATTTATTGAAGAAGGTACCAGATACAAGAAACATTGAACACAGGACAATGACACCTCAGTCCCCTTCAAAGTAGGCACCTTGGGATGTCACACAGTTCTCTCAGCATCTCTTCCACTGTTCAAAACACTCTGCAAAATCCTTTGTTGGAATTGCCATCAGCTGCCCCATTGTATTTTTTTGAATCTCATTGATGGTCTGAAATCTCTTCCCTTTCAAAGGTGATTGTAGTTTTGGGAAGATCCAGAAGTCACAGGGTGCCAAACTTGAGGCTGTAGAGGGGCTGAGTCACCTGGGCGACTTGATGTTTCACCAAAAATTTCTGCATGAGACATAATGCAGGAGCAGGCACATTGTCGTGATGAAGCTGCCAATCAGCGGCTGCCCACAGCTGCGGCCTTCTGAATCATCCCAGTAGTTTCTGTGGAGGAATATGCAAGCAAAAATTTGATGCAGATTTGGTGCTCTATTTCCTCAATCATTTTGAATGCTATGGTCATACAGTACACATGCTTACTCAATGGTGTCTACCACCCTCACTGACTAGTACAGTGAAGTCATCATAGTTCACACACGCGCATTCCAGTCCACTCTCCTTGGCTGCCAGGTTACATCGATGATGCAAACTATTCTCATTATACTAACAATGGCTGGACTTTTTCCGGACAGACATTGCATCTTGCTTATTTTCTGTGCACCTAAGGCTGTTGTAGGCAGTAGAGATACAACAAAAGTCCCTACTCCCATGGAACTTATGTTCTGGAGGGAGAGAAAGGTAATAAATAAGTATAAAAAATATGTCGGGCAGTGACAGTGAAGAAAGACAAGGCCTATGAAAGAACACATAGTGCCCAGAATCAGGGTGAGGTGGGGTGGGCTATCTTTTAGATAACAAGGTCTGAGAAGGAATTGTCACCTGAGCAGACACATGAAGGAGGGAGTCCTGCCTGGCTTCTGGGCAGAGGCAACAACAAGTAAAAGACTAAGGGGCAGGTGTGCGTGTGTGCGTGCGTGGGTGCTCTCGCGCTTTATACACTGGAGGAACACAGGAGAGCCAGTGGTGTTGGAGATCAGTGAACAAGGAGTAGGCGGAGAGGAAACCAGAAGTCTATTCCTGTAGCAACTTGGAAGCCACCACGACTAGGAAATATTGAAGGATGACTTTGGCTGCCTTATGACGCATGGACTGTTGTGGGCATGCCTGGAACCCAGCAAGAGCAGAAGCCGGAGACCAGCTGAAAGGCTACTTGCAGTAATGCAAGAGAGATTTTACAAGGTCTGTCTGACTCAGCCACCAGAGATTTGCTGTCCCTATAATACAAAGTAAAATAATCCAAAAATTATCCAGAGAATTAGACCAGCAAAGGTCAAATATCTGGATAATTTGAGCTTCAAAATATATTTGGGAGTCTGTAGAGTTATCTGAAATGGCAGTAAAAAAAATCACTGTCTAACTTCATAAGATAGTAATTTGTCTCTGTCTCTTGCTTTCTGCCATTTTAACCTAAGGAAAGTGGACTTGAGATCTGCAATAGGCAGAATAGGATTGCAGGACCTTTAAGTCAAATTCAGATCAGGCAGATTAGCTTTATTTTTGCCAAAGACAACTGTTTAGTTGAACCAGATGACAATTTTGTAGCCTGAACTTTTTGCATTGGCTGTCTACCTTCTGAATTAGTGCCATAATTGCTAATTCTGAGATTGAGCATAGCTGTACATGCAAGACACAGGCTGTGTCTTGGATAAATGTAAGTATTAGTCTAGATAACCCCCCTCAATAAGTCTGTTTTGATGGGCAGAAGTACTTTTAAAAAGAAAGTATCCTCAAGGTCAAATGTTATGTAGGCCAAGACCCTCTTCTGAGAGATATATTAAGGTTTAAAGTAGGTACCCAGTTTCAAATGGGAACAAGTACAGAGCAATCACAAGGACACCCCCAAAGTCTTGTCTTGATGAAAAGGAGGCTAAATCTTGACCCTCCAGGTGGTTTATTTACTTTGGTGGCATTCACTGGAAAATTGTTCATCTCTGTGTCTCACTGTGCCTGTGTAGGTGTGCTTTCTGGGCCCTGGATGTAGTTCCTGTCAGTCAGGCAGTTCCCCCCTCCCCCCAGAACTAAACTGTACAGATCATGCACATCAAAGGCAGGCTGCAACCACTGCAGCTGAAATTTACACAAATCTGTGCTTTGAGTAACCGGATAAACAATGAAACTAATGACCTCGCTCTGCATTAATCTCCATATGACTCTGTTGGTATTGCTCTGGTCTTCCGGCAGTAAGGCTGTAGCTTGCGTTTCTGGCCTCCAACCAGGGATTAGGCACTGGCCCATGGCTGGCAGAGCCCAGGGCCCTGCTCTTATTATAGCCCAGGAAGCCTAAGAAGGTTACACAGGCCGTCCATCTTAGAAGGTGCCTTTGCCACCATTCAAGAAACCCCTCCATTACCATAGCCATGGAGGAAACACATTTATAAAAATAAGAAAATCCTTTAGTCACGCCTCTCCCTTCGGAGAGTTTATCTTCTTCAACAGAGGACCCAAGATTTCCTTGAGTATTCTCAGGGCCTTCCCACTGCTCCAACCCCTCACCCTTCAAAGGAGACAGAACTCTCAGTGCCTTGGTCCATGTCCCTCTTTCCACCAAGAATAAATTTCAAAATGGCTGCATCTGTAAAGAAGAGTGAGAGACTCAAGCTGATCAATGAACTTGATCAGCATTTACTTCTAATCTGAGATACCTGGGGAAAGATATTTTTTAAAAAGAAACTGTCTCCTGCCCTGGCTGGTGTGGCTCAGTGGATTGAGCACCACCTGCAAACCAAAGGGTCGCCGGTTCGATTCCCAGTTAGGACACATGCCTGGGTTGCAGGCCATGTCTCCAGTGGGGGCTATGTGAGAGGAAACCACACATTGATGTTTCTCTGCCTCTCTTTCTCCCTCCCTTCTCCTTTGTCTAAAAAATAAATAAATACATACATACATAAATAAATCTTAAAAAAAAATAAAAAGAAGCTGCCTCCTAAATAATGCCTTCCCTTCTGATGACCATAGCATCCCTTTGACACTATTTGCAATTGCAAAGTCTGAGTGTTGCTGCCAAAAGAGGTGGAGCAGCCTTGGGCTGCAGTAAAAGGAGAACAGAACACTGGAAACCAGCCCCTACTCCTGCTTCACCACTTGGTACACAGGTCACATAGAAAATTTATACTGAGAGATAGAGTGGAGGCAATGCCTCCGTCAGCGGGGCTAGCTTAGGTTAGAAAGGGTCACACATGAAAGAAACATGCTGAGCTGCAGGCCCTAAGTGCTACACGTGTAACACTCTCGTCACTTCCCATGCAGCCCTAGCCATAATCTTTATTGCCTTGAAAACTTGAGATGCCTCCGTCTGAGATATGCAATCACATTCTATTCTGTACCATAAATTCTGGTGAGATTTACATTCCCAAGAAACACCTCTTATGCACCTTTCTGCTCACTCTCCCTGTATTCGTAGGGCTTTGTTGTTTGAAATACTTTATCCATGTATATACATTATCCCTTTCATAGGCCATCAGACTATGGAAGCTATTCTCAGAGTTATTGGGAGCTGTGTCAAATGCCTCACAAAAAAGTATTCTATTTTCAGTGTCATTCTTCTTCATCCATTTATCAGTTCATTAAGAGCCCATCATAAACATGAGGCGGAGGTAAGGCACATTCCCTCTCTTCCTGGAATATTCTTTCTCTCATCACACTCATTCTGGGTAACAAGGGCTAAGGTGACTCTGGTGCCTTTGTAATACCACTGTTGCAGTTGTGGAGATGGTCACAGCAGTGGATGTACATGCTTGACACCATCCCCATCTGCCCCTGTGGTAAAGGTTCCTAGCGCTCCAGAAATTTCCTATTTTGTAATTTACAGATCTCCTCAAGAATCATCTTTGCTTTGTGGACTATAAACACCTAGGATTTGTACATACTTTCACATGCATTACCTCACTGAATTCTTAAAATAATCTTATCAAGTAGGCAGCCATCATACCCATTTTGCAGGAAGGAAACTGAGCCTAGGAGAGGTTAAAAATCTTTCCTAAGGCCATCACATCATGGGAGGGAGTAGCAAAGCCCACCTCCAACCCAGGATTTCTAACTCTTTACATTACACTCTTTCAAAGCTGTCTCTTTATACTGGTTACTTCTAAAACAAGAGAATACTGTTCAAGAAGCATTTCAAGAGGGGCCCTACAGTTTAACCATCAAGACAGAAACTTTCTAGCCACATTCTAACTGTAGGAAAAGATTTCTGAAATCTGCCAATAAGGCCTCCAAATCAGTGAGACCATTGAGATAGGGAGTGCTTTGATAAAAAAAAAAAAAATAACATTAACATTGGTTCTCCAGACCCTAGCTTCTTCGGGGGGGGGGAAAAACAACTATGTGGTGCACTGTACTGTGTGTAGAAAAAGCAGCATTCTGCACAGTAAACACGTGCACACGTGTTGTGTCAACGTTCTCTTCCCAAATGTTGCTGCAGAAGAAAGTGTGAAGCATACTGAAATGAGACAATATTTATGGCTGAAGAAATTCGGCTTCACATAACGGTAATTATGAACAAGATATTTTCCTTAATAAAATTACTGCAAAACAAAATCTGGAGGAACTAAGTGTTTCCCTATGTCCTCTTTATTTTATTCCATGTGCTCAAGGATGGCTGCAGGAAAGAAAGGGAGAGAGTAAAGGGAGCAGAGGGAGAAAGAGAGTCATAGCCAGACGGTCTCTGCTGAGGGTTGGTTTTGCTTTAGAAACTGGAATGTGTCCAGGCTTGATTTTTATTTTCAATTCACATTTCAGATCCAGCTCCCCAAACTCTTTGATCTTTCTCCCTGTCTCCTTACCCGGAAGAGAACCCTTGGCCTTCTCAGCTGGGAGCTGAGAGCACACGTGGAAAGACTGGCTCGGATCCATATTCTTGCCAAATTTAGTCACACAAAGGGGCCTGCGAGGGAAAAAAGAAAGGATGAAAGAGGCAGCCGCCGGGACTTCAAAGGCCGCGCCGCCGCGCCGGGTCCTGCGCAGGCGCCGCCCTCCGCAGATATAAGGCGAAACTAGCGCGCAGGCGGCCTCTCCGCGCCGCTGCCCCGCCAGCGTCCCGGGCCCGAGGGTGGGTGGGGGGTTCCCGCAGGGGAGTGAGGGGCGGGATCCCGGCGCCACCCGCGGGTTGCCCGAGGCCTATCCTCGGCCAAGTTAGGGCGCTTGAGAAAAGTTCTCAGAGCGTAGGGGGAAGACTGTCACGTCCAAGCGCCCTAGGCGAGCAGTGCTGAGGCCAGCCAATTTATTCCAGCTCCCATTACGCTCTATTTCGGGGATCCCCCTTCCAGACGAAATGCCAACTCCATGCGGGAGCCCGGGCTCCGCGCGGCTTCCCATCGCGGAGCGGAGCAGGGAGGGCGCGTGGCAGGGCTCTCCCTGGTCCAGATGGCCCCCCCCCCAGCCCGTTCCGCACCCCACCAATCCCGTCGGGGATCTACCAGTGGCCTTGGTACTTGAGCCCTTGCCTCCCGGTTGGCAGAGCCTGTGCTAGCGAGCCCACAGTTGATGGGGTGGGACGTGGCCTCCCTCACAGGCCATGGGAGGGCCGGGACCCTAAACTGGCGCCCCTGGGGCCCCATCCCAGCGAGACCAGGACGCCAGGCTCGGCCCACACCCAACCCGCACCCGGCGGGCGCGGGAGAAGCCCCCAGAGGGCTGAAGCGGGCTCCGTGGGCGGACCTGCCAGTAGGCGCTGGCCGGCGGAAGCCGGCTGTCCGCAGGCGGCCGGATTTGGGAACGACATTTTTACGGTCCCACGAGTTCTCTATTGCCCCGGCGGGTGGGGGGTTGAGTTTGTTTGTCTTTGGAGGAGAGGAGGCGGAAGAACCCCTGGGACACAAACTGCCATTTCCCTTGCCCTCCCCTCTCCCTTTCCCCTTAGTCCGTTAAACTGAAGATGCGCACAGCTTGCAGTCCCTGGTGAGGCTGCAGTGGAAAATCCGGGGTGCCGGACGGAGTCCCATCTCTGTAATCACATTCTTCGTTTCTCTAATCCTTAGCCCTCGCTTCTCTCTTTTTGAGGATCCTCTTCCGTGGGCCCCCGCCACCCCCTTCCTTCGGGATCCCAACAAAGTTGCAGCTCGCTGGGAGCGAGCCCAGGCCACACAAAGGGGAAGACCCAAAGCGCGAGTGGGGCGGGGGTTAGGGACCGCGGGGGCGGAGAGGGCTCTGAAGGGCACCGCGCTTTTTCTCTCCTCCCTGTAATTAAGGACTCACTTTAGTGTTTGTAGCTGACTGGGTCTGGCAGCAAAATCGCTGGGGTGGGGGTGGACTCCGGTGTGGGCGGGGGGTCATTCTCCTCGTTCCCCTGCCCGCACCCGCGGAGAGCTGAGCCCAGTTTGCCCTCCGGGCAGCGGGGCGCGTCTCCGCTCTCCCCGCCCTCGGTTCCGGCGCGGGGTGGGCGCCTCGCCCCCCACGCGCAGCCCTGCCTGCGGCGCCCAGCGCAATAGGAAGTGTTGATATAAAACAAGTCACTGTTCGCTCGCTCCCAAACTAAACCCCAGCCAACCAAAGCCACCAAGAGGGGAAAAACCAACAGCAATCCAGCCAGCCCCTAGCAATTGTTTCACGGTCGGAATTAAATCACATCAAAACGCCCCCTGAAACCCACATCCTGAAGGAGTGAACCTGCAACAGCCAACCTCCAGTCGTTCGCTCGAGTTCACACGAACAACCCGCCTCTACATCCGAGGGAAGGGGGCGGCGGGGCGGCGCAGTTTCTCCCGCGCTGCACCCACCACATCCCGGACCTTGCACCCTTGTACCCGAAGAGGCGGCTGTACATGTTAATAGCAGCCCCCACACGAATTAGAGGAGACCTGCTGGCGAAAGAAATACCTTTGCCTGGAACTTCACCCAGCCTGAAGGGAGAAAGGATCGTCCTCCTAAGAGTCACTTCACCTCTCTTGCGCCCTCACCCCCTTCCTCGAGAGACAGACTTCGTGTGGAAATGTCAACCTTCTTCCCAGGCAAAGCTTTTGAAAACTTGGTTGAATGTTTCCTAGTAAAGCAGGCTCCTTTAAAGACATTTGCAACAATGCTAAGGACAATCAGCCAACATCTCGCACACCATAGGGAAGGAAAACAATCATGCACACAGAGCCCGGCGTTGGGTGATTTCCAGGGTTACGGCCAAGTACCGAAAGCAGGCACCCACCCTCGGCCTTTTTAGTAAGCAGTTCCCACTACTTATTGTTCCCCAAATTCCCATCTTCTCGAGTGCCTAATCTCCAGGACACCTGGAGTTGAGTTCCAAATGACTCAGGGAGTCCAGATAATTAACGTGAAGAAGAAAATGGGATTCGAGTGAGTTGCCTCACTTAAATGGAGCGGGGGGTGGGGTGGGGTGGGGGGGAGTAAAGTATGGGGTCATCATTTAATCTTTTTTGGCTTCCAGAAACTACCTTTTGGCCATGCCGTGTGCCCCCTCTCCCTCCTCCAGTTTGAGGAAAATGAACTTCTACCCTGGCTGCTTTGGTGAAGCTGCATTTCTCCAGTTCTTTTCCTGTCGGCAAATTGGCCCTTTTG
The DNA here is from genome assembly GCA_039655065.1 of Glossophaga mutica. Lineage (NCBI taxonomy): Eukaryota > Metazoa > Chordata > Mammalia > Chiroptera > Phyllostomidae > Glossophaga > Glossophaga mutica. Next base: position 145,529,056 of record CM077303.1, on the reverse strand, counting down.
TGAAAGGACTTTTGACGCTACCCCCGCCCCCCATATTTCTTTTAGGAAAGAGGGTATAAATGTCTGACGTAGCTACAGGTCCCCATTTCTAGGACCTTCTACTCACATTGGTACACGACTTCAAGGGAAATTGCATATGAACGCCAATCAAAAAATAAAATTGGTTTCTTTCCAACTTCTTCAGTATTGCCATATAGACATAGTGCAGCAAAATACTCTTTTTATTTTTCTTCTCTAAGGCACAGCATTGTCAACTATGCAAAGTGGCTTTAATGTTTTACTTTTCCTGGTTCCCTTCACCAGCCCAATGCCCCCAGAAAGAATGGCAAGAGAACAACTACTCGCCATTCTCTGTGTGACCTAGTGAACCCTTCAAATGATAGTTTTTAAATTCGCTTCCTAGAAAATCCCCATCCCTAGGAAGTAGTTACCAGTAGGTGAAGTTTTAGATGCTCATTTAGAGCATTGTTATCAGCGTGCAGCAGCAGGCATTCCCTCTTAGGAAGAGAAGTGGGATCTTTGCCTGACTGTTCCTGTGTCCTAGAGCTGAAGTCTGATTCTGTAGTATTTTCCTTATTTTCAAATTAAGGGAGATGTAGACACATTTCTTCCTGCCCCATGTTTACTGTTCTGAGGTTTTTACAGATGCCTACTGTATTGGGTATAATAATTTTGCCTAGATTTTTAACTGAGAGGGGTTTGAGAGCCAAGGAACAAAATGTAATGTGTTTTCAAACTTCAGGTTCGCTTGTACTGTAACTTTCACAAAGCATCTCCTTAAAAGTCCTGTCCTTCCATAAAATGCATCAAAGAGACGGTGGAGACTGGAGAATTTTTGAGGTTGGATTCGGACTTGCAACTTCAAGGGTCCCTTTGAGCAGGCAGTCAGAAGTGCCAAAAACTGCCGATCTTTTCTCCCTCTCCTGGCCTGGCTCTCCTGGGTCCTTCTGCCTTCTCTTCCTCCTCCCTCTGTTGCTTTTTCATCCTCTGTGACATTCCCACACATTGTGGGTGTAATTCCGAAAATCCAGGAGAGACCTAGAGAAACTCTATATGTACATCACATAGTGAGGATGTAATGTAAGAGATCTTATCTAAAAAGCGATCATTAAGATCTTCAGTTTTTTTCTTCCTCGTCCTGTTACTCTCGGTAAGCCTGGAGATTTTATTTTTGCTAGCGTGTGATCCCTTGTCCTTTGGCATTACATTTAGGAAAGCCACAACTCTCTCCCTTGTCCTCCTTGCTTCCGTTCACTCGTGAGTTGAGCGATGTCTGTTATATTTTCTTTTCCCTTCTTCTCTCTGTCCGATTCCCGCCTCATCCGCTCGGTCAGAGCATCTATCAATGTGGTGTCGATCACAGCTGCGGCGGCTTCTCTTTCATCTTCCTCCCCTTGCCAAAGCTGGGTGGGGGCGGGGGGTAGAAAGGGAGGCAGCGAGGTGTGGGTGAGACTGCAGAGGAGGGGGTGGGAAGGAGGTAACAAGAAAAAAGATACTTAGATGATGAAGTTAAACCATTCGGGGAGTTTCTTGTCATTTCACGCAGGCAAAGCCTGACTCTCAGTGGGTAACAAGAAGAGTCCGGTCCTTCCTTCCCCTGCCAAATTGCCTGATTCTTCCCTCCAGGAGCGCGCGCGCGCACAGACGCGTGCGCGCACACACAAACACACCCTAAAACTAGGACTCGTCTTACAGGCTCTGGGAAAAGAAAAAAAGTCCTCAATCACCACCTCCACTCGCGGTCCCCCTCCTCCCCCCCCCCCCCACGGGCAGCCAAGGAGAGCTGGAGGCGGGGGATGGGAGGGGGAGGAGGAGACGCAAATGGGTAGCTTTTCAGCGCCAGTGAGGCGCGCGAGGAGGAGAAGCGGTGGGGAGGCACAGCCGCTCACCTGCGGGGCAGGGCGCGTTGGAGGGACCCAGGCTGCATGCTCTCCGGCCAAAGAGCCGGGACGCGCCCGAATCCCGCACACCGCCAAGCCCGCGGCGTCCCCTCCCCTTGGCTGGGAGAATCCGAGGGGTGCAGCTCTTTGCTTTGACAGGGAGGCCCAGCGGAGGCGTGGAGAGCGGCGAGCGAGACAGCCCGCGAGCCAGGCTGAGAAATTCGAGCCGGGAACAAAGAGGGGTCGAGCTCTGAGCGTGTGTGTCGGCTCCAGCTCCTGGAAGAAGCAATTGGGTTCGAGGCCCCTGCTGTGACTCTCCGAGACCCCGCCGTGCCCTCCACTGCCGACTCCCAGCGCTCGACGGCACAAACTTTATTCTTGGCAAACTTCTCTTTCTCTTCCCCTCATCCTCCGCCCCCACCTTCTCCTCCTCCTCCTCCTCCACCAGCAGATTAAACGCGCCTGGAGAAGGAAAACCGAAGCGAAAAGGAAAGAAATAAGAAGCTCTAAAGAGGACATCTCCAACCCGGGTGGCTCTTTATTATTATTATTATTATTTTTACCCTCCAGGAAGTGGACATTTCGTTATCTTCTGATTCTCCTTGCACCTTCGCCGCTGGGTCAGACGGAGCCTTTTTTTGCTCAACTCTCCCTTTTTCTCGGAAAACCCGTTCCCAAGGCGGCATCCGGCTAGGGTGGGAAGGCTTGCGTAGAAACGCGCCGACGGACCCTGCTCCGCACTTCGGGGAGTCGTGCCTCCACCAGAACCGGCGCCTTCCGCGCGCGTCTGCTGGGGCGTGGGGTGGCCGCCAGGGCAGCGGAGCCTAGAGCACGCCACGCCGCGCCGCGCCACCGCCACCAGAAGCGCCGGCTGCTGGGCCCTCGCAGCCCGGTGCCCATCGGCCTCCAGAGCGGGCGCCGGCGTCAATCTTCGCGGAGCGGGAGGGTGCGGGCGGCCTCCGGGGCCCCGGAGCCGCCGCAGCTGCTGCGGCTGCGGGCCGCCGGCCCCACGCTAGCCGACCTCGCTTCCGCTCACTCTTACTTCACGCATCCTTCCAATTCTTCTCTCCTCACCCCCTTTCGTTGACCTCCTCTCTTCCTGCTGTCGCCTCGAGTGCTCCCCCAGCAAAGCGGAGATTACAGAGTGGTCGGGATGCCCCAACTCTCCGGGGCAGGCGGCGGCGGCGGCGGGGGCGACCCGGAACTCTGCGCCACGGACGAGATGATTCCCTTCAAGGACGAGGGCGATCCCCAGAAGGAGAAGATCTTCGCCGAGATCAGTCACCCCGAAGAGGAAGGCGACTTAGCCGACATCAAGTCTTCCTTGGTTAACGAGTCCGAAATCATCCCGGCCAGCAACGGACACGAGGTGAGTGGGCCGCTGCCCGAGCGCCGAGAGGCGTGGCGGGTCCCGGGATGGAGTGGCGAGCGAGAGAGGCAGGGAAGGCACCAGGCAGCCTCGGCGACAGTCCCTCGTGGGTCCCTCGTTTGCTGGGGTGTGGATGAGCCCCTGGTCAGCTTTCCTCCTTTGTGTGTGTGTGTGTGTGTGTGTGTGTGTGTGTGTGCGTGCGCGCGCGCGCGTGTTGGGTGGGAGGTGGGGAGCTGTGTAGGGAAACTTATTCCAAGTGGATCCGTTTAGGGTTAGGGGGCTAGACCGTTGGTTTGCGGGTAGAGAAGCTGGCCTTTTAACACACGTTTGTCCTCGAACTTTTCCCTGGCGTGGAGAGGATGCCATGCTCTAAAGCGAGGATGTCTGAAGTGAGAAGTTTGCCGTAGGACGGAAAACAAAGTGCACCCGCTATCTCAGTAGAGATCTCTGCAAAAATGCGTTAAACCACCAAAGGCTTAGGTATAGACGAGCAGAGCCACAGGCAGAGAGGAAGGGGAGGCGGGCGTGGGCCGGGGACAGGAGGGGCTGGCCCAACCGCCGCCTAGCTGGGCTCGTGCGAAGCCGGCCGGCGGAGGGGGCGCGCGCCCTGGCAGCGGGGGCAGTGTGGGGCCCCGTCCCCCCGACCCGCGGAGTCCCAGCGCCAGGCCCCCTGCCCAGAGCCGTGGGCGCGCTGAACCGACCCATCCCTTTGCAGTACCTCCCGCAACACTAGATTTCTCCAACCCGTGTCGCTTAAAAGGAAAAAAAAAAAAAAAAAAAAGCACATGTATTGGGGTTAGTTTGGGCCCGGATCAGGCCTTAAATCTACACCGAAGAGAGGAGATTCAGATTGGTGATGGGGCGGAAGCCAGGGCACCCACTCAGGGGAGGGTGGAAAGCGCTTTATCAGATCTCCTGGCCGGTGGCAGGCGATAGCGCTGGTAACTCGAGTAGAGTAAATACAGACACGTGGGTGCCAGCGGGAGAAAGCCGCGAGCGGGGACCCCGCGGAAGGGCTATTTAAGGCCACTGTAGAGCTGCAGAAAGGGGTGGGGTGGGCGGATGGACCCTGACACCGGACACTCCATTGGCCACCCTAGTTCAACAGCTGGGAAACGCTTTGAAGGAAATCCGGTAGAAGTTTTCTGACACTTAGATGATTTCACCAACGATTCTTCCCTCCGAAGAAACTTGGAGGGTATACCCTTTTTCCTTAAATGGCATCCTTCTACCCCCAAAAAGAAAGCGTGTGGTTTTGGGGGCGGGGGCATTTTGGGTTTTAAACAACGCGTTTAAGAACACCTCATAGTTACCTTCTTTATTCCAATGGCAGGGGTGAGTACGCATTTTAAAATGGAAGAGTGGGACCTGGGTTCTAAGGAGAACATATAAGGGTGTTCTTTAACCTCTGAATCTTTCTTCCCATTATGCCAATTTGAGGGGGACGTGGTGGTGGGAGGTAGGGTGAACCCAACCCCATTTAAATGGTTTGTGACTGTGTGTATTGAGGGGGAGGAAGTCTCGGAGGTTGGGGCGGGGGGGGGGGGGGGGGAGACATGTCCAAAGAACCAAAAAAACTTCCAAATATTCAGGCCAAACTCTCATACTTGTGGAGGAGCCTCTATTTCTTCCTACCCATGTTGCTCTCCTTCCTTATTTCATAAATGAATTTGCCATTCACATTTTCACATTTTCTGCATGTTTCTGCTCTGGGGAGAAGGGTGCTTATTTGAAGCCCAGAATCCAGGTATTAGGGCTCAGTCAATCTTGGTCCTGGAGGTAAATGGGCATGGGGCAGCCCCAAGGAAGATGGTGAAGGGGGTAATACCACTGATTTGCACGTGGTTGAGCCTGGGTGGATGGTGGTTACCAGAACTGATATTAGCTGGGCTACCTTTTAGATGTCTATAACCCAACTCTCAAATTTTCCTTTCTTTAACCACAGAGTAGTTTACTTTTCTCTTGTAAGCTTACACTCAGCCAGCCATGGTAGGTTACAAGGAATGGAGCTCCTGCTGGGTCTGGCTGGGGACAGTGGCCTTAAGCCCCCATCTGCCAGTGGTTGGCCTGTTTTTATTTAAAATGTCATTTTCAGTTGCAAAGTGATATTTCAGCATGCTTTTAATCAGCTTTGATTGAAGTGAACAGTGGTTGAAGAAGCTATCAAAATGATCAACGGCATTAACGCAAACTCCTATCATATTAGGCATCCAAGCAGCCTTGATGCATTTTAGCAAACAGCAGTCAGAGCAGCATGTGGATCTTCCCCAAATTTACTATACTGTTATTGTTTTTCCTCTTATTATTTATCCTTTTTCTACTCCTGGGTAAGATAATAATGATTCGGAAATACATGTTGAAAAGAAAAAGATTTTCCAGTACTTAACCCTAGCCTCCACCTCTTAGATTACTAAAACAGCTGATTGAGTTGCACCTAACCCTCCTCCTTTAAATTACCAATGGACACACACTTAAATTAGTATTGTCACAAACTCTAAGTGATTTTCTTTCTTTGGGGGGTGTGGATTTATGCTGTTAGGTGGCCAGACAAGCACAAACCTCTCAGGAGTCCTACCATGACAAGGCCAGAGAACACCCTGATGACGGTAAGACTTAATTCTACTTCTCTCAACTTAATCATTTAACAAGTGCAATTTGTGATTGTAGGTATATTTTGTTATTTTTAGTCTCCCCCCTCAAAAACAAAAACAAAAACATGGGATTAGATGTGATAAGACTGTGCCCACTCTTTTTAATAAAATAAGGGGGGACCCAGGAAATGTAATGCTTATCTTTAATGTGTATTTATGTAATTTTAAAACTATCTTTGAATGAGTTAGGGGCCTTTGGATTTCATTTGGCTTCCAGATTCTTTGTGGAAGAGGAAATAATGAGTTTTCCTCTTTTTCTTATTTTACCTACAGTTTTAATTGGCTTAGATCTTTAGCATTTGTTCCTACATTGTTATAAAGAGTGACAGTCTAAACCAATTTATTTTCTAACATGAATAGTTTCACATGGATTTTCATTCGTTAAAATGCTATTTCCACTTACAGTGAGAAGGCAAACAGAATGCACAGAATAAAGCAGAATGCTCAGTAAAGCAGAATGTAACTTGTAAAAATATAAAACTTCATTTGTAAAATTATGAGCTATGCATATGAAACATGATAGTGTGACTTCCTCTGCATTTTTTATTCTTGCTCAAAACTTTAAAAATTGGACATATTTTTTTTAGATTAAAGGAGAACTCTGTGTGACTTTAAAAGAATCAAAGAATCTGTAGGTTTGTCTTGTCAGATGGTCTGCTTTCTGTTCTCTTTTGATTATTTGCAATTGGCCTGACCAGAACGAGGTGTTTGTACGTACAGTGTGTCAGCCAGAGAAGAAAGGGAGAGAACTATAATATCAGTCTTCTTTCTGAGCTACAAAGTAGTTATACAGGTTAAAGAGAAGAAATGTACATACTGAACACATGCAAATTGCTGTGGCAAAATGATGTAGGAGTAGCACATAAAATTAAGCTATTGGAGTTACTCCTTATAAATTTGGGTGATTCCTCATGTACTAGTGACAGCTCTCTTCCTCAGTAAAATCTAGAAATTTTCTAGAAATCTAGAAGCACAGGTAGGATTTTTGCGTTTGCCTATAAGGTGGAGAGTAACTTTAAGTGTCTAAATATATATGTGTGTGAATAGCTAGATGACCTAATATATTTATATTACAGCTTTAGGTTTGTGTATGTTCTTTCATGTGTCTCTTTTTTTAGTCCAGCTTGTTGGTATCCGAACAAATTAAATTAGATGGATAACACTTATTTTTGTAAAAACACCAGTCAGTAGTAGTAGTAAATTGAAACACATGTCTTTAAAACATCTGGTTCCCTGCTAATTTCATTTAAGAGAATAAATACTATCAATCTAAAATAGAGCATAATAATTTAGTTACAATGTTTTGTAAACAACTCTTTTATGAAAGGCCTGATTTGTCATGGAACTAGTTGATTTTCAAATAAAAAACAGTAATGTAAAAAGGAAGTCAGTGCATCATCAATTGTTCTTTGGATTCTCTCAGGGAAGCATCCAGATGGAGGCCTTTACAACAAGGGACCCTCCTACTCGAGTTATTCCGGGTACATAATGATGCCGAATATGAATAATGACCCATACATGTCAAATGGATCTCTTTCTCCACCCATTCCAAGAACAGTGAGTAACATGCAATCTGTAACATGTTGCATATTATTTTCGGAAGAGCAAATTGATTTGTATTTTGACAAAATGTTTTTTTAAACACATTCGAAATGCTTTTTATTATGTATGACCAGTCATTGCTAAATAAGATCTGTTATGAGGAATGGCTGCCTTAAAAGAGTTCTAACTTAGATGTCTTGCATTTGGAATTTTATCTTTTGGCTTACTGGGTTAAGATTAATAACAACCTATCACCAGTTACCATGAAATTAAGTGAAGTTAAGTCAACAGATTTATAATTTTATGAGTATTTTCTTTTCTGTGCTGATGAGAGGGAAAAAATGATTTACTCTTTCAGTTAGCTAAGTATTATATAGCTTTCACTGCCCTGAAGCTATCCAGAATCAGAACTAATTTGGCTCATTTGGAGCTGAACATTCAGAATGTTACTTTGACTTCTAAAACAGTGTCCTCCTTATATTGTATTAGCCATTGTTTCTTTAATATCAGTTGGGATGAGCTATTTTTACTTTATTGTCAATTGTTAAGAAAATATCACCTGAAGATAACCCTATGAAAATGGTTCTTTTCGTTTTGTGGTTCGTTAACTTTTAAAGTTGTAAAAATGCAATGACATTATAATTGCATGGTGCGAATGCACAACGCTATAAGGAATTCCAGATCTGTTACTTGATGGTGTTTCTCTTTCCCTGGGACGTGGAAACCTCATTTATATATAAAGCAAGCATCTAAAGGGGAACGTGAGACATGCTGGTGATTGGGTGCCCTCTGAGAACCACCCCTGTGGCAATGGGGATTGCTTTTTACTGCTCCATCAATACACTTACCTTTATTCCATCTCACTCTCCCTCCACCACCTAAAAGCTAACAGAAGCATGAATGTCTGGGTCTTAGGGATTAGAGTTTTCCATTCTGCCTGGCCCTCCCTGAAGTCAGATTCTGATAGTGAAAAGGAACCTATGATTTTTGCCTTCTTAGCCCAATTCTTCCACTAAGTGAAAAAAAATAGCCACAGTCATCTGGAGAAAGTAGTGTCATGAATACCTCAGTGAACAGAATCTGGGGTCAAGAAGATTCACCAAGATTGCCAAGAGGAATGGCTCATACAAGAGAATTTGTGTTTATCTTGATTATCTGTAGTAGTCAGTTGTTGGAATTATAGGTATATGAAATATAACTATTTTATGTGGGCACTGTAAAATCTGTATTTTTCCACAAATTTCAAAGAGATATTTGACCTTTTGTGTAGGGAATAAGATTTTTTTAGTTTTCATGTCATGGCTACAATGGTGATCTTGGAGATCTCGTGATGGTTGCTTTAAGTGATAGCAATTTCACATGTCATTCTAAAAAGCTTTTTAAATATGTAATGGTAAAGATGCCTGTGTGGTGAATATAAATCCCCTACCTAAAAAGTGAATGAACTAATAAAACAAACAGTTTAATATTTAGAAGCCGCCCCCAAATAAACGCTTCTCTAAGTTTTAAAATTTGTAGGAGAGTTTGTGTTTCCTGAACTGAATGTACAAACATACCAGATATTTCTTTTATAACTGGGATATCTTGTTTTGTTGGGATGTTTTTTAGAGGAATGAGGAGAATATGTTTTAGATAAGGAATAATTGAAGATTACTGTTGAAAGGCTTTTTAGAACAACAAATAATCTTTCTGACAAATCTAGATTATAGTCTCTGACTTGTTAAACAATAGAAAATAGCCACTAAAACACTTACACTTTTCAAAGCTGTGCACACAGTTAATGCTTAATGAGTATTTGTGGGGATTTGTTCCATAGTGCAGCTACTTCTTCTTTCAAAACATTTTTAAAGATAATATAATAAAAGTCTATTGGTATTTATAATTGATCCCTACTAATGTTGAAAATCATTTCTTCTTTTTTTCTTTCAACGAGCAGTTTCTTCCTTCAGCATTTCTCTCCAACACCCCCCGACCCCCGTATATTAATCATTTTGAAATTTTGATAGAAAATGGAAGGTATTTATTATTAGTGTATGTATTGAAATTTTGAGGTCAGTAAATTGAACAGCCATTCATTATGTAGGAAAGATTTGTGGCCAGAGTAAATGTTGGTGGGGGTAGAGTGGAGGAGAGAGGGGCGTGGTCAGGAAACAGTTACTTTACCCTCGTATCTGCTGCTTTGCTTTATTCTGTTACATTTTAGGACATATATATTTTAGGTACATTTTCTTGCAGATATTTTGCAGTTTGCACAATTCCAGAAGCTTTTCTGATTTAACCACAAGGCCATGTCCAATTTTTTTATTTAAGGTTCAACCGAACTGAGTTGCAATCTTTGTGTTTAATATCTAACAGCTGTTTTTAACATGTCTGAGACCCAAGACACTGTAACCGGAAGGCAGCCTCTCTCCATCGCCCCTAACCACACTTCTGCCTTCTCGATCTCTAACTCTGTCTTTAGCAGGAGTATTTGTGTGACCGACGTCCACGGTGATAGGTTTTTATCTGGGGTGTCAGGATCTGGGTGACCATTTGTGTTTGGACTTAAGGTGGGAGCAGCCCTCAGGCATCCCTTTACTGGAATTTGCATTACAAACAACTGCTTGTTTACTGCATCTGCCACCTGCAGGTGTTAAGACTAGAAAAACATCTGGGGGTGGAGAAGGTCCCTACTGCCCCTTCCCACACAGAATCTTCATCGTTAGTAACTGCAGGTAGCCCAGAAAATACCAGCTAGGGCCACAGGCACGCACAGAAATGTTTCTGCTGGTAGCTCATTCTAACAATTCTGTATGCTTTTCCTCTTTTTTAGACAAACACTGACATGTATGATCACACGGTTTTTACAATACTTATGACCTAAGTACAGGATTACCTACTCAGGAGAACCACTCTCTCCAATCCAGCTTTTTCCTTCAGGAGGGAAATGTTAATGGGCTAATTATACACTTCCACAGCTGGAATTCTTAGTGGTGTGTCTATACCACAAATCTTACAATTGGGTGTTTCACCGAATTTTAAATAAGAATTCTTAATTCAGATCAAATGGACCTAACAAGAAAGTACCTATAATGAAAACGCATTTGGTGTCAGAGTGAGTTCTCGAAGCCTAGTAAACCTTGTCGTCATAGAGAGTGAGAAGAAGATGCAGGAGCCTGTTCGATACATTAGAGCAAAGACCCTGGAGACTGTATTAAAAGCATAACGCTCAAGCCTTTCTTTCTCTAAGTCTCCTTTATGAAAATCCCTGTAGGCCAATGGTAAAGGTTAATATTAAAAGAAAAAAATAGTTTGTTTCCTCCTCTGTGGAGTCCTGACACTTGTATGCCTGAGTACCGTGTGAGCAGTGAGCTGGGCTGGCTTTAACCCAGTGAAAGTTCCCATTGGCCTACTGCACCGTGGTTATTCATCTTAAGTGTCAGGCTTCCATTTGTCCCTCACACTACCCAAATGTTTAACACCTTTGAAGAGACACATCTCATTTCTCTTCAGCTGCTTGGGGGAGGGAAAAGCAGCAGGCTCAGCGCAGGAAGCAGCGAGCGTGCAGCTGGGTCCCACCGACCACAGGAGCACCTGGGCAGCCCTGCGCTGCTGGCTGCCTGTTGGCTTCTCTGTGATCTTTCTGAATGGCTTGTTACGTGGGAAAGGAAGATGTTTGTTTGCATTTTGTCTTCTTATTTTTACTAGACACTGCTATTAAAATGTTTCAGGGGTTCCTTTTTCATTATTTCCAACAACTCATTAGTTTGGATTCTAGTGTATGGTTTTTACCTCAAGGGAGTCAACATTTGGATATCTGATGAACAGAATTACACTTCTCATACCTTTGTCTTAACCTGCCCCCGCCCCCCCCCCCCATGTTTGTATTTGCTTACAAGCATCTGAAATTTGATTTCTGTCATTGCTCCCATCTGGAATTAAGGAACTAAGGTGGATATGTCTAATCAGTAAGCTTACACTTAAATTGCATTTGTATGTAGCTTTGAAAATAATCAGAGAAATAATAATTCAAGGGTAGAGGAGACTATGGCTTGTATTTTGAGCAAGATTTTTAAAAACGATTTTATTTATTTATTTTTAGACAGAGGGGAAGGGAGGGAGAAAAAGAGGGAGAGAAGCATCAATTTGTGGTTGCCTCTCGGGTACCCCCAACCAAGGACCTGGCCTGCAACCCAAACATGTGTCCTGACTGGGAATCAAACCGTCAGCCCTTTGGTTTGCAGGCTAGCACTCAATCCACTGAGCTGCACCAGCCAGGGCTTGAGCAAGACTTTTAAGAGAGTATGCCTTGCCACTTCACTGCAAGGAGCTACTTAATTGCACTTACTGACAAGTTACTTTTAATTTTCTAATCTAAGTAGTATACTTTTTGAAGCTAAGCATATTAAATTTTCTTCTTTATCTCAAGTGCAGGAGAAGTTAAGTTTTAGAAAGTGTGTTGTCTTTCAGATTTGAATGCAGATGTTAGAAGAAAGCATGGGAAAATTCCTTAGTGGCTCCAGACTCTTCTGTTTGATTCATTCTTAATTGTACTGCTACACAGTTGAGAAAAGGTCACAATAAGAATGGCTGGGTGCTATTGCCACCCCCCTTAGGCAATTATCTTAGGTATCTTACGACCAACAGCTTGCTTCTTCCAGCAGCCCAGGCAGCACATGGCACGCGGGCCTGCAGAAGCTGGTGTATGACTGGTACCGCAAAAGTATGATCCTTATTCAGATATATATATATTTTTTTTAAATAATCCTAGAAATTTCTTGTTTATTTATAAGGACCTGAGAACAAGCCAATTTCACTAAAACAAGGTCATGAAAACAACCTGCAGAAAATCTTGCTCTTTGAAGTAACCTTCTTCTACCCCCATATAGGTCCTGGATTTGCTCTCATCAACCCCATTATTTTGCTTTGACCACGTGAGTCTTGTGGTGGAAGACTCATGTGGGATTTAACAGGACAGAGATAGGGCCTCACAAAGATGTCTATCTGAACTTGAACTTGTAGCCTCAAAAGTATTCTTCCATAATATCAGCTGAGAAAATTTTGCAGCTTTTGAGTCTTTTTTTTAACTAATCCTATTAGTTCTTTAGACAGAACCATTTTTGGTTTACGTGACTTTTTTTTTAAGCAATTGGATCATTCCATTCTTCTCTGACTCCTTTTGTTTCTCATTTATGTATTATAGATATGTATTATATAGATACATATAATACATACAGATATGTATTATAGATATGATTCTATATAGATATAGCATTTTATAAAACTGGTTTTTCTTTAATATCAAGATGGACTTGGAATTTAAAGACAAAAACACTCCAACATGGTCTGTTGGCCAGCAGAAAAGCACATCTGTTTTATTTCTAGGCAAAGTAGAGCTCAGAGTTATTAGTTTGGCTAAAAAGTTCATTTGGTTTTTTCCATATGATGGTCCTCGTAGTGCTTAATTGTCTTTAACTTTATTCAAAAAGTTTTGTTAGATTGCATTGTGACAACTGTCATATCAGTGTGCATTTAAACAACTTAACAAAATTGATGAATTTTTTTGCAGCCATTTTAATATTGAAGATGGAAGAAAATATACAACATTTATGGCTTACTATGCTTTATTATTTCAAGAAAGGTAAAAATTCAACTGAAATGCAAAAAAGATTTGTATAATGTATGGAGAAGGTGCTGTGACTGATTGAATGTATCAGAAATGATTTGTGAAGTTTCTTGGTATTGTTGACATTTTGGCCAAATAATTCTTTGCTGTGAGGCTCTCTTATGCATTGGAAGAAGATGTTTAGCAGCACCCTTGGCCTCTGTCCACTAGAAGCCAATAAATAGCAGAAGATAGCTGAATACTCAAAATATCCAATAAAGTTATTGGTGAAAATAAAAAATGTATCTTTTATGGAAAAAACTAAATGGAATTTTTGGTCAACCCAATATGGAGGCACTGCTGTTATGGGACTATGGTTTTTAAAAGGAGAATACTCATTAAACCTTGTGTCTTTAAAGTTTCTAAGTGGCTATGCCAAACTGAAACAGTTTGTGGAAGGTAGTATTGCAGCAATCAAGAGACTTAGTACTACTTTGTACTGTCCCAACAGGTCCTTACTCATTTGGAAAAGGCAACCTTTGGATTTTATTTAAATAATTTAAAAAATATGTTCTAACTTCATGATCACCTTTAAATATTAATTATGACCTTATGAAGTCACAGTCTAAGAAATGTGGACTTTGCTATAAGCTATTAAGTCATTTTAGGCAAATAAATGATCCAGTTTCTAAGATTTAGAGGCATAAAGCCAGAAAATGACCTACAGATGAACAACCAAGAATGGGCGGCAGGGTTTGAAATGCACCAAAGGGAGAGCAGGGAGTTGAACGCAGACAGTGAACAGGGGTTGCTAACTTGAGAAATATGGGTAATGTAGCCAACTGAGTCTGGACTATTTCTAGACAATTAACAGAGCCTCTTCAGAGGATTAAAGTTTCTAAAATAGTATATTTGAACACAATACCTACTCTATCTAGAATTATAAACCTGCTGGAGTTATTTACTTGCTGTATGTAGATCACTTACAAAGCTCACTGAGGAATGGCACTCACCTGCCTTCAGTTTGTAGTGGGAAATTTGCAAGGGCATTAGGGAGCCAACAAGACTTTTGGTTACCTGTGTCCTTTCTCCTATGCGACTGAGAAATATGACTGGAAAAGATGTTGCATCACAGAAGGTCTAGAAAGGGGTTTTATTTTTGTAGATAATGAGAGGCAAGTAAACATTTGATTGTTGACCATTGTTTCTGGCTATGCCCACAAGTAATTTGTCATACAAATGTGGTGTTGCCCTCCTGGCTGCTGCCCTTCCCCTCAACCAACTCGCTCACACCAGTCTGGCCTGTGCGCAGCCCTGCGTGCTGACTCCTGCTCCAGCCATATGCAACCCTGCAGCCTGGAGGCAACCTACAGCATGAGGGACACCAACATGGGCCTTGCCCCCAGTTTCTGATGGAGAAAAGGGAAAAGCTGCCAAAGCAGTATGTGGCATGCCCCTAGGGGCCTGACTCGGAAAATCACAGGATGGAAGTGTAGGTAAACAGGGCTTGCCTCCTCACGTACCTCGCAAAAATGCAACTAAACTACAGTACAACCATCACCCAGAATCGTTAGAAAATTGAGCTGTATGGAAGTCCAACAACCAAGAAATTAAAGAAATCACATCTGTCTAGACAGGTAGGAGGAGCAGAGACACAGTGACACAGAATGGGCAGTCCCACACCCACATGCGGTGGATAAAAATGGGGAAGGACACCTCAGAAGTGAGGGATCCCAGCCCCACATCAGACCACCCTGCCAAAGTTCCATAACCAGGAAAATAAGTGCCCATAACTGCTGGCTGTAAAAACCAGTGGGGGTTGGGGAGGTGGAAGAAAGTGCGGGGTTCTCAGGACTCTACTCTTAAAGGGCCCAAAATGGACTTAGGACTCATGCAGACTCACTCCCACTGGGCTCTAGCACTGGAGCAGCAGCCAGAAGGGCACCAGTGGATTATAGGGAGAAGCTGAAGTGCCTGGCATTGGGGCGAGTGCCGGGAGACAGCTTCCTCCTGGACAAAACTCCAGAGGCCAGGCAGCAGCCTTCATCCCTTTTCTGAGCCCTCTCCCACACAGAGCCACAGAGTGGTGACACCATGTCTGAGACTCATCATCCTGGTTCACATGAATTTCCCCACCCTGGTGATTACTTAAGGCTCCGCCCAATCCAATTTACGGGTAAGCTTTTCTACAGTAGGTCACACTACTAAGACAGGGAGTTAGAGCAGCTCTACCTTATGCATTGAAACAAATACAGGGAGGCTGCCAAAATGAGAAGACAAAGAAACATGGCCCAAATGAAAGAATAGAACAAAACTACAGAAAAAGAACTAAATGGAACGGAGATACGCAACCTATCAGATGCAGAGTTCAAAACACTGGTTATTAGGATTCTTAAGGAATTCATTGGGTGCATCAACAGCATAAAAAATACCCAGGCAGAAATGAAGGTTACATTAAACGAAATGAAGAAAAAATTTACAGGGAATTAACAGTAGAGTGGATGAAACCAAGACTCAAACCAATGATTTGGAACATAAGGAAGAAAAAAATTCAATCAGAACAGCAATAAGAAATGACAATCCAGGCAAACAAGGACAGGCTAAGGAGCCTCTAGGACCACATCAAATGTACTAACATTCACATCATAGGGGTGCCGGAAGGAGAAGAGAAGTAGCAAGAAATTGGAAATCTATTTGAAAAACTAATGAGAGAAAACTTCCCTAATTTGGTGAAGGAAATAGATGTGCAAGTACAGGAAGCACAAAGAGCACCAAAGAAGATGGATGCAAAGAGGCCCCCCTCCAAGACACATCATAATTGTAATGCCAACAGTTAAAGATAAAGAGAGAATCTTAAAAGCAGCAAGGGAAGTTAGTTACCTACAGGGGAGTCGCCATAAGACTTTCAGCTGATTTCTGAAAAGAAACTGCAGACTAGAAGGGACTGGTAGCAAGTATTCAAAGTGATGAAAAGCATGGACCTACAACTTAGATTACTCTATCCAGCAAAGCTATCATTTAGAATAGGAGGGCAGATAAAGTGCTTCTCAGACAAGGTAAAGGTAAAGATAAAAGTAAAGGTAAAGGAGTTTATCATTACCAAGCCATTATTGTATGAAATGTTAAAGGACTTATTTAAGAAAAAGAAAAGCAAAACTATGAACATTAAAATGACAATGAATTCACAACTATCAACAATTGAATCTAAAAAACAAACTAAGCAAATAACAGAACAGAAACAGATTTATAGATATGGAGATCATTTGGAGGGTTATCAGTTGGGAGGGGGAAAGGTGAGAATGGGGGGCAAGGTGCAGGGATCGAGAAGTACAAATTGGTAGGTATAGAATAGACAGGGATGTTAAGAATAACATAGGCAATGGAGAAGCCAAAGAACTTATGTGTATGACCCATGGACATGAACTAAGGGGCAATTGCAGGAGGGAATGGGGTACCAGGTGGAGGAGGGCAAAGGGTGTAAAATTGGGACAACTGTAATAGCCTGATCAATAATATATATTTTAAGAAAAGAAAAAAGAAACACTAAAAAAAGAAATGTTGATGTTATGTTCACTTTTAAAAGAGGACTTTTGCTATTTTACTCAACATAGAGAGAGGTTGAATGAGGGCTGGGTGGAGGAAAGGCTCTGTAATATAAACAGAGGAGTGGCTATAGTGTAGTTTAATATTCCTTTATTATCGTCAGCTTCTGAATGAAGCTGAATGAATGAAATAGGCACCAAAGCAAAATCTTAAAAGCTGACATAGTGAGATATTGTATAAGTCCATATATTTTTATTTTGCGATGAAACCTATCAACTGTTGATGATAGTTGATTACCCGATCAATTGATCCAAGACTACTGATAAATTATGAGACAGTAACATTCAGTTTAGTACAGAATAGGCACTTTAGAAGATTTGCTGAATAAAGAATGTACTGGAAAATTTTCATATGGGTGTTCGGATACTTCCGAAAGACTTCTCTTTTTCTAACCAAATGTTATGTGAAAAGCATAATCTGAATGTGTCTGCTAAATAATCCTTAGCATTTTATTTACTTTTTCTGTGATTTGTTGCATCAGTGAAAAGAGCATTAAACCAATGTCTTTCATGAGGAAGTCAAAGTTGCTCCTGACAGAATGTCAAGTTTCCAAGTAAGAGCTGAAAGCAGTCGGTGTCTGGGCTTGCTGCTGGGGTAAAAGGAATGGGAGTAGACCCTCCTATGAGAACTGATCCTAAGAAGTACTTATTTCTTACTTAGGTCCAGAAACCTAACTGAAGAAGAGGAGATAATAGAAATGCTTTTTTTTTTTCAGAAGTGTACTTGAGATGGAAATAGAATAAAAAGAAAGCCATCTTCAGTTATGTTTTAGTATCATATGGTTAACACTTTTCACTTCATTTTTATTCTTTCCCAAATAGAAAGGATTTTTTTTTTCAGTAACACTTGAGATATTTTCCAATATTAAAAATTCTTTGTGTTCTTTCTAAATACATGTGGCAGCATCAGTGCCAACTTTTCCAGGCCAGTGTATGTTGTAAATTGATTATATCCTTCTGCAATGGGGAAAGCACAGTTTCTGAGTCTTTATTGAGGGTAGGCAGTCCCTGTGAGGGCTGAGCCTACCCCCAAGTCTGCTATTCTTCCCCAAGAGCCTTGGGAAATTATTTAACCTTTGTCAGCCTTTGTTTCCTCATTTACAAAGTGGCGTATTAATGTCTGGCTTGCCTACCTTATATGGTTGATGTAAAATTCAGATAAAGCCTGCGAAAGCACTCAGTTTTCTAGCAGAGGGAGCAAAGTTCGAGTCTTAGGTGGTACAAGCCCGTGCTCTGGTTCCCACCTGCTGGGAATTCTCCAGCCACAAGAGGTCTTGGCTGTAGCCAGGAAGCAACCGAGAAAGGGAAGAAGTTTTTGGTTCTTACTATGCCACCATGCTGACCTGGAATTTGAACACTGAGTGGAGGCCTTACATTAACCTTTAAAAACTGTCTGTACAAAAAAAGTCTGGGGACCTGTCATTGCATCCCTTACAAAGGTAGCTTTCTTCTCTTGGGCTTCTTTTTCTCCTAATTGCTAAAGCATCTGATCTTCCTCTTCAGCACCTAAGTCTTCTAGTAAGGGAATGAGATTTGTGAGGGATCAGATTTCTAAATTTTGTATTTGTTAATAATCTCATATCCTTCTAATATTTGATACAGAATGTCCAGATGATTCTAAACTCAATGGATTGGAGTAAGAGTATATTTTTGGTTAGGCTGCTTTCCCCCCTTAGTCCTATAGGAGCTGAGTTTCTTCTCCCCACTGTGCACAATATACAGGGAAAGCAGAGCTCTGCAATTGTGAATGTAGAGGACAATGGGCAAGTTTTCCCGCCCTTTGAATTTTCTTTTAACTGAAATCTTTCTAGCTTTCCTTGACACCTAAAAAGATCAGGTCCAAGGGGATGTGTTGGCTGGGCAGTAAGAGAAATCAGTGCTTTTTAATAGATAGTCTCATGGAAAACTCCAGCTTCCATCCTTTCAAGAATTTTTTTTCTCACAATAAAACCCAATGAATATTAAATATATTTCAACATGGAGTCAGCTTTCTTGGTACAGAATTCTTCCTTTCAAGCACTGTACGTTCCAACTTGTGGTAATTGCGATCCCAAGTACCATCTTGGTGCACTGGCTCAGAAGCCTTGGATGAAGGGTAAAGGTGTTGTGACCTCATCTCAAGTGTGTTGGATCTTGTCTTGACTCCTAACATTTATATTTTTTTAAACTCTTAACCCTAAAAGTCCTGGAGTAAAACTGTGTTTACTGTTCACTACGGTTGGGTTAACCACTTAGCTCACCAGCAAGGTTGGGAAGAGAATTGTCTCCCAAACAGTGCTTGAATTGGTTTTCATTCATTTGTTTATGGACACATTAAAAGCTTTAAATTAAAACTGAAGT
The DNA here is from genome assembly GCA_039655065.1 of Glossophaga mutica. Classification (NCBI taxonomy): domain Eukaryota; kingdom Metazoa; phylum Chordata; class Mammalia; order Chiroptera; family Phyllostomidae; genus Glossophaga; species Glossophaga mutica. The sequence continues at coordinate 145,510,088 of CM077303.1, read as the reverse complement.
TTGTTTTTTTTTTTGAGAGGGAAAACAATTACTTTTTAAGTTTTTTTAAACTACTCCCTTGTACCACATACTGTGCTAGGCAGTTTACCTGGTTATAGTATTGAATTTCACCTTAACTGAAAACTGTGGGTGGATGTTATGGTCTCCATATTAAGACTGGGGCCCATCCTCAGGCACAGCAGTAATCTGCTTTGATTTAGTGATCTGTAGAGTCAGTGCCCTTCCCTAAGGTCTGAAAGCTTATTTTTATTGGAACAATCATATTTGCCTTTCAGAACATTTATTAATGAATCATGATAGTGATTAAAATGTAAAACAGGAAAGCAATTATTTTGATGATTGTATTGGAAATTTCTTTTCAATAATCTTAACTATTTTTAATGAAAAGAATAATTTATTAAAAATCAATACATGTTCACTGGAAAAATTAGAAAACTCAGATGAGCAACTAGAATAATGAATATTAAGTTCCCAGGATTCCACTGTTGGAGATGATCACTATTAAAATGCACCTGTGGCCTTCAGAGTTATTCCCATGCGCATATTGAAACATACATAAATGTATGCAATATGTGTTACACATTCATGGCAGTGGGAGCATAATATACCATTTTGTTACTTGCTTTCTTCCCCCACCAATATAATATAGTGGATATCATTTTACCCTAAAATCATTTTAAATGATTGCCTAAGCAGTTTTTTTGTAGATATTCAAATGGTATTACCATATCCCCCTTATCTTAGGCAACATTGTAATTAAATACATATTATCTCATTAAATCTTTGTACAAATTATATTTCTTTATAGTAAATTACTGGAAGTAGAATTGTAGAATCAAAAGCAGTGCACTTTTTTAAGTTATATTAACCCAGCATTGCAATTTCGCCTTAAACACATTTATTTAAGGTATTTGAAAGTATGTACTCGATCGAGTTAAGCTTGGTTATGGTTGGTGTTTTGAGGCTGATAATTGTTATGCCTTCTTCCAGTCGAGAATAAGTCCAGCAACAGCCAAGAAGCTGGACAGATGGAGAGCAGACTATCAGCTTACTTATTAATAAGGCTGGATTGGAGACTGTGGCTTGAACCATGACATGAATTTGGACTTCTTTTGACTTCCTTAAATTGAATACACTGCTCCTTGACAGAAGCAGAGGTTTACCTGCCAGAGAATTGGAAATGGAAACAAGCCCATGCTTGGGCAAGCTAATCCCAAAAGAGAAAACCAAGACTCAGTCTGTCTTTGCCCAGTTTCTTCTCTCAATCACCAGAGATGAGATGGCCTCCCTTGTGGAACGTGAGTGAGGGAGTAGGAGAGAGAAAGGCTACTTCTACTGCCAAGAGGGCAGAAATTCCTGCTTTATTGACCAAGCTAAGGAGAAGCGGGGAAGGAGTGGGTGGTAATCTCCTTAATCCTAACCATTGATCAGACCATGGGCCACAGGCTGTGGTGGTAGCACACCTGGGTGCATGTGATCAGACTGATCAGACCGTGGGCCACAGGCTGTGGTGGTAGCACACCTGGGTGCGTGTGATCAGACTGATCAGACCGTGGGCCACAGGCTGTGGTGGTAGCACACCTGGGTGCGCGTGATCAGACTAAGTGTTCTTTCCTGTGGGTTCCCATAGGACCTTTTCATAACTCTGTTACTATGTCTTATATACTAGTTGGTTGTCTCTGTGTCTGCATTTCTCACTAGTTGTTAGTTCCTTTAGGATAGGGAGCATGTCTTACTCACCTCCATGGCCCAGAACCCATTATACCACCCTGCATAGAACAGGTTCCTCCCTGGATATTTGTAGCAGATATATAGCAGAAATTTTTTAAAAATCCTCACCTGAGGGTATGTTTATTGATTTTAGAGAGAGGGGAAAAGAGAAAAAGAGAGACTGAGAAACAGAAACATTAATGTAAGAGCTCCAACTGGGGATCGAACTCAAAACCTCGGTATATGCCCTGACCGGGGATCAAACCTGCAACTTTTTGGTGTACAGGACAATACACCAATCAAGTCAGCCAACTTGTTAGGGCTAACAGAAATTTAAAGACTTCACTAATGCAGGGCAATAACACCAGATGTCAATTCATACTTAAAGACTTAAAGGTATATAAACTCATATAAAATCACAAAGCTGGCATTGAGCTTAGAAATTATCTGAGCATTAAATACAGAGTCCATGGACCAGACATTAGCTATTAGTATTGAGTACTTAGTATTTGCTAAGACCTGTTCTAAGCTCATTTGATCCTCACCATAACCTGCCAGTATTCCCTAATATCCCTCTTTTACAGATGAGATACTGGGGCATAAAGAAAGTTAAGGAGCTGAGGCATAGAAAGGGAGTGGACCAAGAAGTAGAAGGTCAGGTAGAGTAGGTGCTTTGCCCAGATCACACCCCTGGTGGGTAGCGGCACTCTCATGGGGCCCAGGCCCTGAATCCTCCTGCAGGGTGCCCCCTGCAGCCTCAGCTTCTCTCTGCCATCACTGTCACTGGCACACGGAGCATGCTGGGTGATTGTCGAATCAGTGAATTTATTGTCAATCAGATGTAGTTGATTCGTAACTCACAGGGGTTTTGTGAGTATAAAATGAGATATAATGTATGACATTATGAATTGCTTTAATCTCATTTTTGGTAGTAATAGCTGTTGTGCTAGTGGAGAACATGGGGTCAGAGGCAACCAGTGAGATGTGGGGGAGGGGGAGGTGTAGCAGATGGAGAAGGTTCCCGCCTGATGATGAGGGGCAGTATTCGTGAAAATAATGGTTCTAGAAAGGGGCAAATTGTAGGACAGCCTTTCCTGAGTTTAGCTTAAGGATTATCCTATGTTTTCTCTTTTATGGTAAGAAAACCAAAACGTTAACCAATATCTGGAATGAAATATTTTACATTATGGACATCTTTTTGGTCCATGATTTATTTTAGATGCCTCAAAACAATCACCTAACTTAACTCTGAAGCTATGTGGATCTGGACCAGAAGCTTCTGTATGATTGCGGGAGGTAGAACTGCATATTGCCTAGAGGTGAGGAAAGGAATAATAGCATTGATAACATAGTAGAATGTAATCTTTAATGAACCTATTTAATGCATTTTTCTTATTAAAGACTATAATGCTATGACATGAGTACTAGTCATCTTTCCATGTTTCCAGTAAAGAAACGGGGGCACGGAGAGGCTATTTGATTGCTGCAGTCCCACAGTTAGGTAAGTGGCAGAATTTGGATTCCAAGTCAGATATCCCTGATTTAGGAGCCAAGGCCCAATTCATGAACTAGTTTCTCCTCATAAGGGTGTTGAGAAGAATCCTTCAGTCAATGTCAACAAACTACTTTGAGGGTCATAAAAGCATTTGTTACGTTTGTGTTTCATTAAGCGATGTAGACAGTTCAGCTTTAGTGGTGGCTTTCATAACAGGTTCTAAAAATACTTGAGAATTGTCTTCTGGTTCATTCAACACACAGCCATGTAATTGCTCAATGTGTTCATGAGAATTCCCAGGAAATATTGGATCCTTGGGTGTAGCAGACACATGTTCATAAATGTCTAATTTTTATGAAAATCCTATTGCCCACTTCTGCGGGCCCAGGGTTCCAAAATCTTAAGGACCAAAGAGAGTATAAGGACCAAATAGCTGCATTGCCAAAGAGTTTCTGATTCTTGAATTCTCTTTAGTAAAGGATGTTGCCTCGTTATTCCATGAGAACTGAGCATTTACAGGCAAAAAAAAAAAAAAAAAATGCTGTCAGAGAGTGTGCTTTACACAATAAGCAATTAAAATGTGGAATGTGCTTCATTTTTTAGAGCTGTTGGTGGTGATTTTTGTGGTATCATAATGTTATGTTAAGTAGGAGAAATTAATTTAGAATTAACTAGAATTGTGATCTTTCCTGAGAAGTTACGACAGTGGGTTTGCTTCAAAAAGTGAAGAAACTTCTTGTTAAGGAGATCTTATTAGGAACAATCTTTTCTTCTTTTTTCTTTCTCAAAAGGAAATACCTCTTTTTGGTTGGTTTGTTTTTTTAAAAGTAATAATTTTTTAAAAAGTCAGGGGAAAGCTCATTAATTTTCCCCTGAAGTCAGAAAAAAGTACTTATTCAGGTGATTTCACTTACACACACTTTCAGATGTTCTTTGTGCACCTACACTTAATAATACAAGCATTTTTATAAATGGGTTCATTAGGTTAGTGGTTTATCGTAATTTTTTCTATTAAAATATATTGTGTGCTCTTTTCATGTGAATGTATATAGGTCTGTATCATCGGTTGTAATGGCTGGCTACTGTCTAGTTATAAGAATATTTCAACTTATTGATTTTATCCTCAATTATGGATGTTAAAGTTTTTTATTGTTTGTTTTCAACAATGCTAAAATGGAACTCTGAAAAATACTTATCTATCTATAATCCTTTTATAGGCTATATAGATTTATATGGAAAGCATCTAATCTCTAATAGAAATCAATTTAAACAGATTATAAATATGTATTTTTACATATCTTTATTTGTGATTTACATATTTATATTATGAATTGCTTGTTCATCTTTCTTGACTTGGAAGAACTCTTTATATATAAAGCATATTAACCATTTTGATCTCCTACTCTTTAAATAATAATAGTTCACATCTATTCTACACCAATATTATCAATGTTTTTCTGTTTCCTTACAATTGAGATCTGTCTACTGGTGGTTGTATAAAAAACAATTAGGGACTTGTTACAAGAAAATGCTTTTCAGCATGAGCTTGGCTCATTTCTTGTATTTTATTTCAAGAGAGCAGATGGTAATACAGCTCACTTGACCTCGTAGGGTGGTACAGTAACCAGAAAGGACATTTTATTCCATCTCATTCATCAGGAGAAGTTATCCGTGGTAACTGCCTCTGAACCAACCCAAAGTTTAGGGTTAACAAGTTTCCTGATAGAGTGAAGACTAACACCAGACAACGTTTATCTCGGCACTAATTTAATCGTCCATCCCAGAAATAGTCACTGACGGTACTTATTTTGAAAGTCATGGTGCTGAGCCCCATTGTGGATGTCTAACAATGAGGAGCCACCCCTCTCAAGGAGCTTACAGTGCAGTGAGGGGGAGACACCCTGCAGACACCCAGAGCTTAACAGGGAGTGAGCAGGAGCCACGTTGTTGGTACAGGCCTGGGTACAAGGTGGCAGAGACAAGCCAGGTCTTCCTGGAGTGGTGGCAGCCTGCTACTGCCTTCCACAGGGCAGCAGTTTTTATAAAGTGCCAGTCTTTCTCTGCTTTCAGTTCAGTGTGGCCCTTTGGAAGCACAGTGGAGAGTATTTGGTTCACTTGTTTAAAAAATGGATGTGTAGAGAGCTCTGTTCAGTTGGGCCAAGAAAGTTGCTTAATAAACACTTTTTAAATTGAAAGGTCATGCATATTAAGCAACCTAAGACTACTGAAGAAAGAACTCAGAACTACTTGCAGGGCATTCAGTTTTATTTATTTATTTTAAAATAGAGTTAGTTAACACATCCATCATGAAACCTTTTAAATGAACACATTCATGAACATTGGTGCCAAGCGAACTGGTGGTTGGTGAGAATGAAGGCCAGGAGAGGCCCTCCTCTGCTTTATGCTGTTGGTACCGCATCAGCGTTTCGTCAGCACAACCACCAGAAACCGTGGCGTGGAAGAGACATTCACTCTGTGCACTCTGTAAGCATATTTTAGATAGTTGTCAGACTTGACTACAATTAGAACTAGGCAGACGGAATCTCATGAAGGTAGGTAAGTTTCCATTTATTTTATATGGTATAGTGTCTGGGAACGTGTGTGCCCTTCACCTGGACCACCTGAGCCCAAATCCAGGATTAACCACTTGCTAGGGGTCTGATGAAAAATTACTTCTAGCTTTCTGTTTCTGTTTCTTGACTCACAAAAAGTTTGAAAAATTCTGTGATAGTTGGAAACACAGCAGGAAACGACTGCTTTGTTTCAGTCATGTGGCGTAGTTACCATATATAGGAAATCTTTGGTCAATATCCATGGCAGGGGTCACTGCCTGCTGGGAACAGGTGCCAAGATAGACCTGTGAGGTGCAGGCCTGAGGATGTTTGCTTTCATCCCTTACATACCACTTATCAAATAATTCTAAGCTAAAAGCAAAGTAAAATAAAGCAATAGCATATTAACTAGATTTATGAGGATTTCTTATGGAGCTAATTGGGGAAATAGTCACATTAAATTTTTCAAGAAGAAATGTTTTCTCCCAAGATGGCTGGTAATCAGGAAAGAACAAAAGTCTCTGTGTGGTTACAAGAGAAATGTGACATTTAACCTACAAATGAGAAAACAGTTCATATTTCAGGGACAGTTCAGATGTTTATTTTTTGTTTATTATTTGTTTTTGCATGAATTCAGTGATGTGTATGCAATGTGAAGTTTGAAAATAGTTGGCTACCTGAAGAAAATCACATTTTAAAAGGTTGTTTAATACACATTTTTTAAGTTCTGTTGTTGTTAATGGTGGAACAAAAATACTGACACGGAGTTAGACAAGTCATCCATCAGCCATGTGTCTTTGAGCAAATCCCCAGCTTCTTCAGCCTCAGTTTTCTTATCTAAAGCCTGGTAAATAGCAAGTGGTTGTTGGTGCGCTGAGGGAGGCACTGCCTGGGTAGTGTGCCTGTTCAAATCCCAGGGTTTCTTGGTGCCAGGTCTCTGCACTGGGTCAGAGAAGGAAGCATTTGCACTGCTCCCAGTCCTGCAAACTTTGGCAAAGGAGGTTTTTCTGCCCTGGGAATAAAGAAGGTAGAAAATTGACCCAGTGCTGCTTTTGCCTATTCTGGGAGGGCATCTCATTGTTCGTTAGTAGCTTTCTGGGGCACCAGGACTGCAGACTTCTACCAGGTAACATCTGGATATCTGACTTGAATAGCTCCCCTTACCATAAAGGTCTGCCTCAGGGAATCAGCCCATCCCTATTTTCTGTTCTTCTCCTCTCACTCCCCAGTGTGGTCCTAGAATTCCTTGTCCACAACTTCTCATTCACATGCTGCCTTTTCATGAGTAAACCTTCTGTTGTGTTAAAGTTATCATGTAGCTCCATGGACAAAGATTGAGCCACACAGTAGTTTTACTCAGGAAAATCACATCCAGGAGGGTTTCCCCACTGCCATGTAATAATTTTTTTAATTGGGTGAAGAGGAATTTATTTACGTATTCACTCAGCAAACATTTATTCATTGGTTATTTATTCATTGAGTTATAATTCAGACACCACTCAGTTTACTCATTTAAAGTATACAGCTGAACGGTTTTTAATATTTTCACAGCCAATTTTAGAACATTTTCATCACCTCAGAGAGTAACCCCATACTCTTTAGCTATCATCTCCGTATTTTCCGATTCCCTTATGCGCTACCCCACCACCCTAAGAAAGATTAGTGGTCTGAGAAACCACTGATCTCTTTTTTATCTCAGTAGTTCTCTGTTTGGGACATTTTATAAGAGTGGAATCATGATATGTGGTCATTTGGGACTGCTTCTTTCACTTAGTGCAATATTATCAAGTTTCACTCAGGCCGTAGCATGTATCAGTACATCATCCCCTTTCCCTCTGGCTGTTCATAGCTGTATCTTGCCTCCCAAAGGTTACATCTTCATGCTGATACAGATATGAGCACTAGTGCAGTGAGAACAGGAGGTGGTTCAGTCTGTTTCAGGAGGAAGGAAAATCAAAATTGGTTGATAACTTTAGATATAAAAATCAGTGGTGAGAATTTTTTTTAATTTCAGGTCTGTGTCAGTTAAAATTTTTTATCATTGTATAATTATTTATGAATTATATGCCTGAATTGCATAATCATCTAAGAACTTAGATTACAGTGTACACTTAGGGCAATGTTTATGGTCACTGATGGAAGCTGCAAATTCTGATTTCAAATAAAATTGATGGTTTCTAACTATTCGGGTCAGCTCCTTGTCAGATCTCATTACAGATTTCAGATCTGGTGAAAGCTCTGTATAGGGTTGGTATTAGGAGCATGATAACTGTTAGCCTTGCCATTTTCTTGATGTTTGTCTGTGTTTGCATTATTCAAATTTTTTCAGTCCACTTGACATTCTTGCCCATCTGACATACGGAGCAAGTGGGGGCCCCAGTGATGATGTGTATTAAATATTTCTGTAAAGCTTAAAATGTCTACTATGAAAACATATTTTGACATTGTAGTGTTTTCTTCCTGCACCACAGTGGCTGCTGCTGCGTACTTTTGTGTAGTGCAGTGCCACCCACCGCTGTAGCCTGATGGGGAGTGTGGAAGGGGACTCTGTTCCTGTTGGTTCCAGTGAAGTGCTTCTGACAGCCTGGCTGCTGTGTTTCACAGGAAGGCTTTTTATGAGACCAGCAGATTGTGCAACACTCACGAAAATACTTCTCTTTTTGGCTGGTTTCGTCAGCGCCTGGCTATGGGGGTTCCTTGCAGATTGCTCAGAATCACCGGGGGTTTGCTGCTGCACACTGGCCCACGAGCTGAATGGGTATGTGACCCTGGTGTGGCCCAGCCAAATTACCTCACTTGAGGTCGTGCTTCACGCTGACCTTGTGGCTTCTCCCGCTCACCCTCCTGTGGCCCTGCCCTGCAGCAGCTGTGTGGGAATCCTGCTGCCTTCTCTCCCCCAGATTAGAATGTCTGTGCGAGGGTGTTGTCTATTTTCAACCAAAGAGGTCATCCTGGGTGTGCTAGTGATGAAATCCCTTGAGAAGAAAGCCCTACAGTGTCTGAGACAGTTCTCAGTCTTTCGTGAGCATGTTGAAAATTGGGCACAGTTCAAACTTTGGCATATTCTGGTGGCTGTTGATGGCAGATCTCTTTGCTAGTCCCCAGGGGGACCTGCCCGAGAAGCCAGACGTTGCACTTGGAGGCCAGTTTGAAATCATCTCCAAGTATAAGACTGTTTCTTTCACGTGACTTTGTGACCAGCTCTGTTCTTCACTGAAAAAACATCCAAAGGAAATGGGCTTAAATTGTTGACAGAATTTAGGTGGGAAGAAGTGCTTCTAAGGGAAGGATCTGTAAACACTGAATGGTTTATCAGAGGAAAGCATGGAATCTGATTATTTAAAGGTTTCTAGAATAAATGCTTATTTGTATGAAGCGTTATTAAATGCCTTACCTGGAGGGACCCCAGACTTCTCCCCATCTCGTCCTTTGAGGCAGTTCTGTTTTCTTTCCAGTAAGCAGCATACAAACCCTCCAGGTCCTCCAAGAGATTGTATTCCTTCCTAAAGGGAAAAATAAATGGGCCAGCATACAGATCACGCTCTGTAATGGAGTCCCCCATGCATTCTGCCAGTGTTGTCACCTCGGCTCTCAATTGTGGCAGTTTTTGCTGAGGGGCAGTCTTAGGAGGGCGTGGAGCCCAAGGCCCTGGAGGCCGCTGAGTATCCGTGAGCTTCAGTGTTTCTCTGCTCAGCCGTGCAGTGTCTCTCTCAAGATTGGTGGCTGAGCACCCCTCAGGTGCTGTTCAGGTGACTGAAATTCTAAATTGCAGTTTTTCTGCGGAGATCCTTGAAGAGCATTGGGCTCCCTGGAAGGAGTCTAGGAGAAGTCTGACCCGTGCTTGGGGGCAGGGGCCTGTGTTTGGTCAGCGGTGTCAACTTCTCCTTGGGTACAAATGGGAATCCTGGGATGTATCCAGTAGCTGTTTTGCTTGTTACTTTGCTGGAGAAGGCTAAGGATAGAGTCATAAAAGAAATGGTTTTTGCCTGATAATCTCGATAAATTGAGGCCTTGGGATGTGGAAAATGTGATAAGCTTACTAGAAATGGAAACTAGAGAAAAACATTTGATAACTGGAACTTATTTCTGGCATTTTCTGCAAATGGGAAAATTAAGGAAGGACAGCATTTTTTCAAGAGAAAAAGATCTAGACTTTGAAATGTTATAATTCATATTTTCTTGCAGAAATTTGCTGTTGCAGTTCTGAATTCAGGCAGTTTGCACAACTTCCTCCAAAACAAACAAAAAACAAACTCCATAAAACACAAATATCAAAACTGAAACCTAGTAAACTGAGGTGGACAGACCGTTAAAAGAACGAGTTTTCTAGTTCAGCACAGTTTCAGACAAATTTTTTGAAGAAAATATATAGTTAGGTACCTTACGCCCAGGCCTGTTGATTCAAAATCCTGTCAAACAGACAAAGGCAGCTTTTGTTCTCCAATTACTTGGTGTTTCAGAACTAAGAGATTTTGTACAGAATGAAAAGAGGCAAGTTATTTTGTAGTCATTTCTTTGATGTCATTAAGTTTCAGAACTTCACAGACGTAAAAAGTAAAAGGCTGATGGTTTATTGACTAATACCTATATAAACAACACTTAGTCTTTGCAAAAAGGGCTTTAGTAAGTGAGATGCACTCAATTTTATAAATTCTTTAAAAATTCTGCTTTTCCACTCTCTCTTAAGCCTTGTCATTTACTACATTTGGAGTTTCTGCATAAAGCTACACATAAATTGGGGCAGACATTTTCTAAAATAGCAATATAAGTATTGGAATTGGAACATCAGAGAGTCTTCTGACAGCTAGGGAGGGGAAATCACTGGACACACACAGCACTGTGCATATCACCCTAAAGACATAGTCTCGTGATTTATGGTTGGCCTGCTTGTTTTCTATGTTGATTTTCAGTGCAGTAATGGATTATTTGCACATCATGCTTGATAATAATGACCAAGATGCCTTAATTACAGCTCAGGATGAGGGGCAGGGGTTAAGAAGTGGAGGGACTGAGCCAAAAAGAAAAAGGGCTTATGAACACAGAGGACAGTGTGGCGATGCAGTGAGGGGGGCGGTGGAGGTGGAAGGAGGGCATAAGCGGGGTAAATGGTGATGGGAAAAATACAATAGAAAAAAGATAGAAAAAATCAGAAATACCTTCACTCTTATTTGGTATTTTAAGAAAGAGTAGAATGCTAGTGTTGATATATTTTGATCATTGTATCCATAAGAACTTTTCCGCCTCAGGTTTTGATTCAAGTGTCAAGGTGTAATCATGGACACAGATTTGTGCCTGCGTATTTGCAGCCTGATTCAAATACGGCCTTTGACTTTTCTGTTCTTATTCTCCTATTAATAAGGAATTGCACATTCGCAATTTGCCAGATAACCTGTGATTCATTACAAATGCACATTCCAGCTTTACTTAATCGATGGACAAGGGAGCAGGTGAGGGGGTGGGGCTGCTCTTGAGCAGCTGTGCTGGTCCACCTTGCATCAGGTGCCTGCAGAGGCTTCAGAACCAATGAATGCATGTCAGAGTCCCTCTCCCGATTGGAATCACTTACCCCATCGTTTTCATTTTACCCTCTAGGCTTGAAAAAGTGTGTATTTAGCCATCAGTTCATTTTGTGTGGTCTGAGTTATAAAAATGCCCCTGCCGTTTTTTCCATATGAAAAACATGTTTTTCATTTGTGGAAACTTATATAATTTTTTTTTGCTGGCTTTCTTTTGTGCTGCTTTAAATTAAAAGCAAATGTACTTCCCTCCCCTTCATTCTTGCTTCCCCACCCCCATCTTTGCATGTTCCAATTACTGAGTTGTGAAAATAAGTCATCTTTCGGCTTTTGTTACTTTAAAACAGCTATCGGTGATGTCAGAGTCAATACTAAAAGCATTAAGAATGCTGGCAGAATGTAATGCAGCTGCAATCCAACATGATGCTGGAAATGGGGTTGAGAGCATAAAGGCTTTCCATATTCCCAGGGCGCACAACTGCTTGCGGCCTTGGCTTTGATCTCTTCAAAGGCTGCTGCCTCCTCCTAGATGGAGAGACTTGGCTGCCACTCGCTTGCATTGAAAAAAGGCAGAGGTCTCTATTCAGGCAGAAATCAATCACTGTGCAGAAACAATTATGTGTAATTCAACCATCATGAAAACAGGACAAGATTACGGGTTTGTTACCTGAGTGACTGTGTGGAGACGGGGAGCAGAGAACACTGGAGTCCTGCTGACATGCCACATCTCGATGACAATTACAGACGTACGAATGATGTGGCAGGCGGGGGAGTCACGATGACAAATGCTGGTCATGCTGTCCAGCAGAGCAGAAAATGAGGTTACAATTGGGAGATAATGTTTGCATATGTAACCATATTTCATCAAGCTGAACAACTTCAGGGACCAGACCCTCAAAAACTCTTCTGGTGTTTGTCTGTGTATGTACACTAGCATATGACTGTGTTATTAGCCAAATTAAGGCACAAATGACCCTAATAACTTGATCATTATACTGGAAGAGAGAAAGATAGTGAAGTTTGGGTTATTACATTAGCTAATTTGGAATATGTACTCCTGACATCAAACTTGAAAAATACAACTAAGTTTCTAACCTATGTATGTGAGTCTGTCTTTCAACATCTTCTGGTTCGAGAGTAACGTTTTTGTTTTGAATTTGTTAATCTGCCTCAAAAAAGCATTATGTTTTTTTCATCTTTACTTAAGCTCTTTGGGAAATAGTTTTGTCAGTCGTACACCTTCCCTTATTTTCAAATGTTATTTTTCTAAAGCAACCTTCTGAAATGGCGTTGAAGTTTTCTTTCATTGTGAATGAAAGCAGGGCCTCTTTTCTAGGTAGGAAATAACTTTCTGCCTTAAGTAGATGTATATTTAATCTCAGAGCCCTGGCACACAAAGCTGTCGAGGCATTTATTTTTATTTTTATTTTAACTTGCTCTTGTCACCTAACAAAGGCGTAGGAGTAACCTCACACTTTGCCAGCAAGCCCCAGTAAGGGCTGGGGGGGTGGGGGCGGGTGAGGGGCGGCGAGGCAAAATAAGATGAAAACCTAGATGGCTGATTATAAAATGGTATTGCTGCCGCTCAGCTTGCTACCCAGGCCCAGGCTTACCTTTTATGCTGCTCCAGCTTAGACATCAGAGGCGTGAGAGCTGCTTTGAGTTACAGATCTTCAAACAATAAGTCAAAACAAAAAATCAATCCCCTCCAGTCCCTGGGTACAGTTATCGAAAGATAAAAGAGAAAAATAAAGTTATGCTAAAGCAGATAGAGGAAAGAAGCAGATATGCCAAGGAAACTCGGAGGACAAGTGCAGAGTTGAAGTGGGCCTCGTGTGAGCCAACATCAATGAATTTTTATCTTATCAAAAAGTTTTAGGGTTGCCAGTTCTTTTCATACTGGATCCAGTCTGCTCCGGGGCTGCCTGGAGCATTGGCTTCAATAAAATAAAATGCTTCCCCGCTCCCCTTTAAACATAACCACACAGGAATTAGATTGCATTTCACTCAAGGTATAAAACTTGCCACAGACTTCAACACAAATTAGGGGTTTCAATAATCCCTTGATATTTTGAATATAAATTGAGGGGAGTTTTTTTATGTTTATTGAAAGCTGTAGATTTACATGAAAAGTAAGGCAAATCTCTGTAGTGGTGTGCTTTCTTCAAGCCAGATTTCTAAGGAGGGCTGGAAAGCCCCATGAATTCTTTTTGAGGTAAGAAATCTGTATTTTTCCTGGGTTACATGTGGGTAATGTCAGATATTTTTAGAGATTAACTTTAAGTATCTATCTAAAGCATTTTGGCCAGCATTTTGATATATGAGCCAGTATGTATTTTTGAGAATCCAAGTTATAGTAAAAAAAAAAAAAAGACATATTTTTGGATATTCTTCTAAAATAGTAAACCTGTTGCTCACTAATTTTATAGCTGTAAACATTTCTGATATAATCCAAGATAGAATTCCTTCCCTAGCATTCCTAAAGGTCTTTTTAAAACAGCAGCCCACATTTCACTCTCCCCCTTCCCTCGATTTCTCTTTAGTTTTCTCCTGATAGAGTAGTTAGCGTACCTAAACTTGTGTCAGGGAGCCAGCTCCCCATCCGTCTCCCTGAGCACTGCGGAGCCCAGTCTGCCCCTTGCTGGGTAATCAGCTTTCAGATTTTAAGGGAGCAAAGCATAGTTTGCTTAGATCATTAGAACTGGATGCCCTTCTATTTAAAGAAACATGTTCTATATATAAACTATAGTTAGTCATTTGAGTAAAACCATCATGGCTTTCATTTGCATAGTTCAAATGACTCACTGTTTTGAAAATTAAATAAACTCAAACAGAAAACAACCACACACTGCGGGTTGCAACTTTTATTTCCTAGTCTAGAGTTAATGAGCAGAAAAATGGCAGAGCCATTTCCAAACATCTAAGGCTTAAATTTTTTTGAACTATTAATGAATGTACTTTATTATAAACACTGAAGCTTCGAGTATGTGCTGTTGGCCCCGAGAGAAGTGGAATGAAGACTCTTTCTAGTTTCTTATCATTAAGCCATGATAGAGAATTGCAAGCTGTATATTTAGGCCTTTGTCCTCTGACTCTCCTTCAGGCTGGGTTCAGCTAACGTTTTCACTCCAGCCTCTCTCTACCATTTCCTATCCTTAATCCTGTCTTGTCATCCTTCCAAACTACTTAGAGGATGTTGTCATAAGTGGCTGCAAGTTCATATTCAAGGAAGAAAAGAAGGCAGAGGAGGAGAATGGGGCAAGGTGGTGTATGCCACCCATAGGGACCTGCCCCAGCAAGCTCTTTCTGGCCCTGGTGGAAGAACCTGTGAATTCCTAACATTCCAGCCCAGAATTCTGAGCTCTTTTACTCTGGCGCAGGCAGAGGGTGGATGGGTGAGTGGGCCTAGACTCTATAATCACTGGTAATATCCTCAACCCCAAGTAAATTTCTATGCTAAGGAAAAACATTCTTCAAGATAGAACCTCTAATCCCCTCTTCCAACCAGGTTGCTGTCCCTAAGCGCCTGTTAGGTAAAATATCTATGCTGGGTAACCTGTCCGGCGTATTCACCTGGTGCTCGCGTGCTCACATGTACGTGTGCATATGATGCAGTCTTTAAAGCTCGTGAATCAGATCGACTGCATGTGAATCCAAGCTCCACCACTTAATGACTGTGTGACCTTAAGCAAGTTACTTAAGTATTTTCATCCTCTGTTTTCTTATCTGTGTAATGGGAGTGTAGCCATCCATGAGCTTTGTGTGAAGGCCATGCAAATGCGAAAGGCACAGCATATTTGACGTCTGGGTGCCAGTAGATGTTAGCTGTCCTCGTTGTTGTTAGGAAAGGACACGTCTTCTGCATTCAATTGATCACTAACTTTTTGAGACGTACTATTTTTTGTTTATGCATTTTTGATATTTGAGTTTCTTCATGACCTGTTCCCAGAGTAGAGCCCAGGCTCTGGAGGGAAGTGTTGAGTCCAGCCTGTCTTGGGTAAGCCTGAATTTCTATTGAAGGTGCAAAAATAGGAGGTTTTGTTGTGGTGGTCCTAAAGGTGGTATAATCATGGGATAAATTTAGGGATAAAAACATAATTTACATTTTTCTAATGCTTTTAATATTCTAAAGGAAATAGCTTATCTTTTTCACAGGAAAAATAAACTTTAATTACATGAATGTTATATGTTGGCATTTTATATTTAGTTGGATATATTCCATAGGACAATATTAAGTACTTCTTATAGAGTACATGCATATGTAATATTTGGAATGGTAAAAAGGAAAGCCATATTTCAAATGTTTTGAGTCAAATAAAATAGGAGTTATGGATCTAAACTTTATAATCAAAGATATGGTGGGTAAGACAAGCAAGATTCAGGTCACAGGATTAGCACAGTCCTCCAGGAAAAAAAGCGGGCTCTGCGCAGCACGGTCGCTGGGACCTGCCCTTCCCCATTCAGACGGCTCCCTTGGCCCGAAGCGCTCCCAGCCTCCCATCTGTACGTAGCCTGCCCGCAGTCAGCAGGGCGGCCAAACCTTCTCCCTCTCTCCTCCAGGCCTCCTGAGGGTAGTTCTCTCTCACACAAACTCCAAATTGAAATCTAAGTTGCAGTGTGACGATAACTTTATGATATGTAAAATATTACTTGGGCCCTGGCTGGTGTAGCTCAGTGGATTGAGCGCGGGCCTGCGAACCGAAGGATCGCGGTTCGATTCCCAGTCAGGGCACATGCCTGGGTTGCCAGGCCAGTTCCCGGCAGGGGACATACAAGAGGCAACTGCACATTGATGTTTCTCTCCCTCTCTCCTTCCCTTCCCCTCTAAAGATAAATAAATAAAATCTAAAAAAGGAAAAAAAAAAGTACTTAAAAAAAAATCTTTAAAAAAAAATAAAATATTACTTGGACCTTCTGCTTTAAAAGGAAATCTCTAACTTTTATGATGCTGATTTTGTAAAACTGTTTGGAAATAACATATTTAACAATTTCACTCCTTTTAGCTTCAAAATTCTGTAAATTGAGAAATATTTATTTGGGGAGGGGCACTAAAATATTTTAATTAATGTTAAGTAACATCAGTTTTAAAGTATTTAAAATAAAAACACTGACTTTACAACAAGCCAAAAGAAACTTGCTCTGAAATAGCTCTATCCTTAGCAGAAATGACCAGACAGCCTCTTATTTTCTCCCCAGCTTCAGTGAGGTATAATTGACAAATAAAAACTGTGTATATTTAAGGTGTACAATGTGATGTTTTGGTCAAGCTCTCAGAATTTTAAAGGAACACACAGAGGTCTCACTTGTAATTTTCAGTGACTACATACCTATATAATATCTTCATAAAAATTTTTGGACAATATCTCCCATTTTACTCTTGGCTATTTGGAGTTAGAACATTATTTCAAAAATCTTACAAATGTAACAAGGTAAATAATCACACATATTTATGCTTTTGAAATAAAATACAAATCATATTGGAGCCTAAATGACTTAATTTGACTCTTCGGGCTCTCTAAAAATTCACCGTCACACTTTATAAGAGGTGTGAGTCCTCACCAGCTCTGCAGTTGTAACAGTCCCAACAGAGGACCTTTTGGCATTTGATCCTAGATATTGATGAGCTTTCCAGATCTGACTGGGGTATCCAGACTTGGAATGTTAGTATGTGGCATAACTATCTAGAGTTTAAAAAGGAAACTTAAGGAGATGTGCATTATTTCGTTAGAAGTATTGAACTGGCAATTCAGCACACACACGTTTCTGTAAAGGTGAACCCTTTGATTTTAGAATATTTGGTTGAGTAGCCAGTAGAACTACAGTATTGAAGATTTCAGGGAATATTTATAGTAGGAGGATAAAGCAGAAATGACATGCATTTTATAAAGTGCTAAGCCAACACCACATGGATATTTTAAAGGTAAGAGTTCTTTGCAGAATTTGTAGTGTTGCTTGTGCATCTTAGAAAAGATGAACTGTGTTTTATAATTTTCAAGTTTTTAATACGATCATCTCCTGGAAGTTATTTGGCATTTAAGTTCAGAGGCGTTTTCCCCTTCTCTTGTCTACCACGTTTTGCTTTGTTTTGTCCTTCTACCTGAATTTTAGCCCCACTTCATCACCTTTCTACAAGAGGTTGCGTTGCTTCCAGGTAAAATGAGACCAGTTTTCATTTGGTTGGCCTGTTTGCTCAATAATAATGTGACTTTTTCTTTGTGGATGGGCGAGGAAGTCAGCCTAAGGAATTTTTTAAGGATGCATTTAATCACACAGGCTGATGTATATTTGGGCGTGGTGGGGGGAGGGGCATATGTGTCATGAAGCCAAAAAGAAGAGGTTCCTTGAAACCTCAGCCAATGGGGTCAGTGGGAGGAGGGCAGGAGGAGTCGCAGGCTCCAGTGGGCTAGCCCTTCAAGGATTCAGAGCGGATAATTACCTACCCTGTAGGGCTTGAGGAGGACTACGTGTCTCTGCTTGCCTAAAATCTCTCCCCTGCTGGCAGTCCATTGAAATGTCACTCAGCCAGCTCACTTGCTCCCAATTCCCGCTGTTACAGGTCCTCCACTGACAAAGCCTACAGGCCCCAGTTCAGTGCCCAAGAACAGAACCTGAGGAAAGGGGGGCCTTGGAAGTGGGCCGGCCTAATATTCTGGCTGGTCCACACAGCTCTGCCTCTCCCCAGGTGAGGCCAACCCCCTGCAGGAGTAACTCCTTCACCTCTCACTCTCCCACCATCCCCCACCCCCAGTGGGAGGGGCACCCGCATTTCAGGGCCACCCTGACAAGAAACGGAATCACTCTTCTGTAAGTATTTGAGACTGCTGTCATTTGGTTTCCTCCCACCCTTTTTTACTCTTCCAGACTAAACAGATAATCTTAGTTCTTGCAAGCCTCTGATTTTGGAACCTTTGCTGTTCTGCCCCCTTCCTCATTACGTGCTTCGTTCTGGTTCAGTAAAGGCTTGAGGTTCTAACTACTCAGTACTTCAGATTGGGTCTGACCACTGTGGCACAGGGTTGGTCTGTGGCATCCCTCGTTCTGGGCTTCAGAGAGGCCTGTTAGTGTAGCCAGAAGATTACTTTTAATCACCTTTTGATACCTAGGCTCAAAGTTAATTTTATGTAACTGAAACTTCTGTCTTCCTCCAACATGTTGGTGCATGGACCCATCAACTTGTAAAGTTTTACAGTAATCCATATTAAAGAGTCCCTTGTCGATGTCACTTGGTCATTTTTAGCTGCTTTGGTTCATTTGGATCCAGTGATAGTTTTTTTATTCTTCCCATTTTCTTGTCCTGTTGGATTTTGAAAGGCAGGCATCTTCCTCCTCTTTAAAGTCATTGATCATTATTGTTCCACTTACTCATGCATTCATTGGTGGATTCCTGTATGTCGATTGAAATGTGTGTGGAAGCCCACTAAGACAGAGTCACTGAGCCCTTCATCAGAGGCCTATAGGTATATTGGAAGGAGGGCCTGCCTAGACTTTGGGATCAGACGAGAATTCTGGTTTTGCCTTTGGCTTGCTGTGTGACTTTAAGCAGTTAACTTCTCAAGGTGTTGCTTTTCTCGTGTATGAAGTGTTGACACCTCCTGCTTCACAGAGTGGTTGTAGAGATTGGAGATCATGTATGCAAATCGTCAAACATAGTGCCTGGCACATAGCAGTGGTCAACAAGCATTAGTTCTTCTCTTTTTTCTATGTTTTGGAATCACAGAGAGAAAGTTTCGTTCTTCATCCATGTCTTGAATCAATTAAACCGCAGTCTTGCCCATCAGCTTCACAAGTCTCTTTTTCTAAGGTTGAGTGCCACTTCTTTTGGACTGCTCTTCCTCTGCTCTTACATTACTGCGCATTTGAACTTCAGGTGATGAAATAGGGCTGCTTTGGATGAGAAGTTGACCCTTTTCCTGGTCCTCTTTTATTACACTGGATTACTTTATCAGCTGATAATTTAGAAGGATAGGGACGTGTAGGAAAAGTCAGAGGGGGTAAGCGGGAGGGTGGTAGCTGTCTTCCGATAATTGAAGGACTGCTAGCATGGAAGAGAAAGCGGACTAACTTTGCAGAATTACAGAGAACAGCATCATACAGGTCCACAATCCTTTACTCATAAATTTGGGTTCAAAAAATATCTGAAGATGGAGGGGGGGCGGGTTTTGGTGGCAAAATTTGACCCTAATTAACGTGAAGTTATTTATGGTCTTTATTGCACTAAGTGTGCATATTTATATGCCTCATTGCACAACTAAAAATGTGTTTGATTATAGACTACTGCCTTGGACCAGACAAAGGGCTATGCATGCCAAATATTACTTTTGTTTTTTCCAAAATATTACTTTTCTAAAGAAAAAGTAATTCATGAAACATATGGTCCCAAGGGTTTCAGTTGAAGAGATTGTGGGCCTATACCAATGGGTAAGTGGAAGGAAGTCTTCGAAAGACAAATACCAGCCTAGTTTAAGGAAGACTTTCGAGTAGTACTTCACAATAAAGTGGAGATATTTGCCAATGTGATGACATCTCGAACCCTTGGTAGGGGTGGGGAGGTGCTGTGCAACCACCTCTTAAGGATGTTGTCAAAAGAGTTAATTGAGCAGGAGACTGGACCTCTAGAGTCTCTACCAACCCTGCATTTAACTTAAAAGACACAGTTTGTTTAGCCCCAGGTGGACAAGCTCCAGTGGAGGTTTCTTTGGGAGAATGAGCCCCAGCCCATTCCCAGAATTAATTGGGGAATAAACTAAGGATGGGGTACCATGCTGGAGAGTGCAGGGGCCCAATGATAGAGAGCCTGCAATTGCTTTACATCCGTTACTTACATCGCATGATTATACAGAATTCTCTAGTCATTGTAAATTTCAAATTCTAAACAACGGTTGTATGATAAGCTCCCATTTCATGAGACTGATCTAACCCCCAGGTTCTCAGAGTATGGTCCCTGGATCAGAAAAATCAGCATAGCCTGGGAACTTCCTAGAAATTTGGATTTCTACTCCCATCCTAAGTCTCCTGAGAATTCTGTAGGTGAGGTTTTCCAGGCAGTTCTGATGCGTGCTGACTCAGTAACCATTACTCAGTACCCTCACACCCAGAGGGGGTCGTGATGTCTGCCCTCTAGTCCTCAAAGCATGTTTGTGAGATAGGCCCAGGCTGCTCCATGACAACGTGCTATTTCCAAAAGGCTGTAAATGAAACTTAAAATGCAGAAGGAGAATTGGGGAGGAGTAAAGGATTCTAACTGGGACCATGAGAAAGGCTTATGGGAAGTGTGTGCTTTAAGACATGGCAAGACTTTGGGGATACAGAATGGGATGGCATTCCTGGCTGAGGGGAAAGGACAGTTAACCTCTCCATTGGGGACTCAGTTGTCTCCAGAACGCCAATGCCATACAGCACCAACAAGGGAGAACTAAGACAATGCTACCAGCCAGACTACGAGAGTACATATTTCACATGCTTGGGATATGAAGTCAATTCTTTCTGGACCCAAATGCCTTACATTATTTCATTTTGCTGCCGTAGGCACATAAGTCTAGTCCTATAATGTTTTGGATTCCTGAATCTGTTATCTCATTGCCTGATTAGATCCTCACTCAAGTCCTCAAAACAACTTTGAACTTGGATTTGAAATTTCCCTCCCTTTTGACCTAAACCCAAACTTCAGTTCAGTGTACTTCTTGAACTAGAAAGAAATAACCCCGATTTTTGTGTGTAGTTTGCAAAAACAGTCTCATTGTTCTGTCATCATACCCTACACAACACACTCATTTTTTTACTGGGAATTTATTACATTTTAAGCTTTTTGTCCAAGATATGGTTTATACTATATGGTAAGCTGCACAAAAGCAGAGTTGTGTCTGATTTTCAGCCTGTCAGAAATTTTAAAATTTTATTTATGTTCCCAAAGGGCCTTTGCCTCACAGAAGCTTAACTATCACGAGTAGCAAGTATTGGCCGCTGCCAGCACGCCACCCAGAACAAGGGCTCCTGTGCTGATCCTCGGCGGCCTCTTCAGACCTCTTGGCAGTTTATGGAGACTGACTTGGGGACTGTTGCTGGAGAGTTCAGCGTGTTTCCAAATGTCTTTCTTAGACTAAAGTTATATCTAATGATATCTGGGAGTGTGTTTTCGTAATGGCCTCTTGCATAATTGTGAGGGCGTGGCCTTGGGTACTTTCGAGTGGCTCAAATTAGAGAAAACTGTGTCTATGTAGCACCACCACCACCATGCAATGGTTTAAGATTGTTTAAGACAAAAAAAATTGGATACATAACCAAATTTCTTTCTTCATTGGTTAGGGACAAGCCTAAGTTCCAGGAAGCAATTTAGGGAGGGTGAGGAAGGAGACATTATTTTGCTTTATTGCAAATTCACTGGAAATACTTTTGGTGAACTGTAAACAGCTAGAAATCATAGGCTGATAACACAGCATCATAGGACTGGCAAGTACCATGAGGGAGTATTCTGGTACCTGTAAAGGCCTCATCAACTTGCAGGTAGATATCTGTCAAGCTCCCTATCACTTCATGTAAAGAGAGTCATTGGTTCTGGTCACCTACGGCACAGGCTCTTCTTCCCCTTTTTGAACCTAAATTCCAGCTGCTGTTCTAAAAGTCCTTGTTAAAAGGGAGGAATTTGAAGGACTGTTTTAACTCATCCTTAAACTCATATCGAAGTGCGTGAAGTACTATTTTTCCATAAGTGATCATTGGGGCTGATGACGTTATGGAAAGAAAACATGAAAAGTGGATCACTCTTGAATACCTTGGGGACTGTTCAGGCTGTAAGTAGCATTGCTACCTATAGCAGGGCTTAGGAGGACCATGTGTCTTTCCGAAACAGATACCGTTCATTATTGGCACTCCAGACAGCAGGCTAAGAAAACTGTTCAAAGAATACCCATGTGATTCCTAGGATTATACCCTAGTAAGTATCCACCCAAATTGATACCACATTTTTGTGCCTTTGCATAACTTAAGATAAACTGGGTATATTTCTAACTTTGTTAAACAATTAGAGTGCCAAGATGTTACCTGAATCAATTGGGAGTATTTTAAAAATTGCTAGATAGACAAAGAGAATGACGAGAACAACCATCAATAGTTGCGTTGCTTGTTTGTTTTTTAAGTGGAGCACCCAAAGCAGGGTTTTTGTCTTATATCTGGAATTTTCTCAGAATCCAGCAAAATGTTATTTTACTTTGATTGTTCTTTCTCCTTCTGCCTCTCCATTATTTATGAAGGGCCATGCTTTTGAGAGCAAAGCATTCAAAATTCATGCAATCCATACATGGTTGGAGCTTCTAACTATCCCTTACAAAAATAATTATGACTCTGAGGCTTAGAGAAACTATGGTTCAGAGATATTTTTTCCTCCTAAAATTATAATTTCCTTTGGGATTCTAGTACTCTTAGAATGTTAGAAACAAAGAGAGTATTCTATATGACCAGTGGTTTGGGGGAAAAGATTTGTACTCTTCTCTCTCTTTCTAGTGAGCTGGTTGACTAAACAGTTTGACACAGCAGAACTCTGTGGAATCGGAAAGACTTTGAAATGACTAGAATCCTTTAAAGGTGTTCAAGGAAACTTGGAATTCTGTAGTCCTTCCTTCTTCCCTGGGGCGCAGCAGGGTCGGTAATGTCAGAAACTGGAGAAAGAACGGAAGCAGAAGAAATGTACTGATTCAGCTTTGAGGGGGATGAGAAAGTGGTTTCACCGCACCTTATTTTCCTACTCGGTAGTGTTGCCTATGATTTAATCATTTGGGAAGTGCTTATTCATTTTATCTATGATAGGATTTATTTGATTGTTACAAACAACCATTTATGATAGGCTTTTTTATGGATTCTTTTCCTCCTTTTTACTCTGAATCTGTATTAAAGCAACAACAAAGGAAATGAGCTAATTCATACACAGCCTTACCACCATAATAAGTAACTCTTTTCATTTTTCATGATCTGTTCTAGTCCTTGCACAGTACATGTTTTTTATATTTTTATAATTCTATCTGTTTGGATATTTATATCCTTCAATAAGTATGGGTGCTATATCTTAACTATATATTTTTTATTAAAGCGAACATATTCACGAATTAGAAAAGGACTCCTTTAGAGTCAGCTTTAAAATAAGTAGTATTTTTCCAAAGAGCAAAAAATACTCTTGTTTATTTTGTGTCATCAGTTTATCCTCCCGCCCCTAAAAAAACACCCATTACTTTTTCCCTGAAGAATTTTAATCCCACCTTGCTTTTCATGATAACTAACTTTCCTGATTAGCTTATAATGTAAACATGGACATTGAGGAGTTCTTGCTCTGGTTTTGTTCATGTTTTCGCTATGTTCTTGAAGCCCCGGATGTGTCTTTGAGGGGCAGGACTGAAGGTTCCTGACTGCAGGACCCTTTGTGGGAACTCCGCAACAGGTGAGGTGAATACTCCCACTTTATAATAGGGTGTGCACGTGTATTTATTTGTGAGCTTCTCCCTCCTGAGAGTAGTGCACACTTTATTTGCTGTTTTTCCCCAGCAATTATATATTATGAGAATATGCTCTGTACGTGTTATATTAGCAAACCTCCAGTAGTTGCGCACTTAAAGAAATAGGGTTTGTGAGATTAAAATGGAGACTCAGAGCCATGGAGGAAAGCTCCAGAAAAAGGGACACACGGATAGGCACCCAGTTCTTGACCTAGTTCTTTGCCTGGCCCCGAACGTTTGAAACCTTAAATTCCAATTTCCCACAGTCCACCTTTTACTATTGTACAAATTATAGTCCCTACATCCATAAGTTCTCTGTGACTTCAACTTTCCCACTGTTTATATTCCTAAAATCTCTGGTTCCCTGCCGTGGCAGGGGTGCTATAGCGCCTCGTTTGCTTAACCGAGATGGGGCTGCAGGACATGTTCGGCCCCAGGAGGTGAGACATGCTATCAAGCCAGTTCTGGAGATGACCCGCAGGCTCATTGAGGTAGTGTGACTGGCAGTTTTCAAATACATGGAGAGAAGGAAAAATAACATAAAACTTATGACATCACAGTAGTAATTATAATAATTTTTTTTATCATCAATGAACTTCTGGGCTTTCTTCTTTCTGGCCACCACGCTCTCCAGTTCTTTTCAGCTTCTCATGGGAAGCTCACAGCTTCAAAATGAAATCAGTAATTTTTAGGTATCTTTCATTTCTTTAATAGCTCCCCACCCCCCCAGCTTCCAGAGCTTTGGGATCACATATGGAGTCCTCCCGGAGTACAACCACAGGAAGTCCGGAGTGCCAGCCAGAGCCTCCCCTGGTGTCAGCGTGCTGTTCCAGCCTCTGGGCCTTGCCTGGCTCTTTTTTCTGCCAAAATACTTCTCCCACAGGCCAACTTTGGCCCAGCCACTGACCAATCCCACAGGCTCTATCTCCTTGAGCTGTAGGTGGCCTTAATTACTCCCATAGTATTGTATTCAAGCCTCACTTAGGACATTGTTCACATTGTATCGAAAGTGATTAATTTGCACATCATCCCTGTCATTAGACAGTGTACAGATCCTTCATTCAGTGCCATGGTCCCTTCATTCAGAGACCATGTTTATATTATTATTCCCCAAAATAGAGCCACATATACACAAATTAACAAGTAATAGAGCAAATGAGCAGCACTTTCACCTCATCTTTTTTGAAGGATAAAAAATCAGGAGATGAGTATGTTGAGAAACTATTAAATTACAGTCAGTTTAAGTCCTGGTAAGGGACTTAGATGAAAAATTTTGATTGGGGAAGTTGACATAATTGACTAAAATAACTTCTGAACACTTGCTAAAAATATGCATGATATCTGTTTTTCATTATTTTCAAAAATATAGAATTGGCTTTTTATGTGCATGTGTATATAAAATTTATTTCAATTTAAGAAACTTATAATTGGAGCTTTAAGTCCTTGGTGGAAAATGAGAGTTTCAGAACGTAATTGAAACCACTGGACTCTGTAACAGGACCACTTCCTGAAACAAACAACGAGAAACTACTCCAATCCAGTAAAGAGGTCTCATGTCCAACCAAGAACTTAAACATTTAAAATTGGCAGATTATTGGGTAGTTTTGGTGGAGTTTGGTAATAAATCACATGATTAGTGCTCACACTGTTATGATTAGTAACTAATAATGCAACATAATACGTTTAGGATTACCTCCTACATAAATCACAATGGATTTAAGCACCTTCATGGATTTCATTGAATTGAAATCCCAGGCGAGCTGTGGCTTCCCTTCTCTGGTAGTAAGAGTGCACACTCAGGCTGCTGCACTCAACCATCTATTGTAGGTCAGTTTCCAGGATTTGACTAGTAGGACTTCCAGCCAAGATAGAAGTGTAGGTTGATACATTGCGCCTCTTTACACAACCAAGAGAAGGACAACAACAAATTTAAAAACAAAAAACAACTAAAGATTCCAGAAAATCGAACTGTATGGAAGTCCGACAACCAAGCAGTTAAAGAAGAAATATTCATTCAGACTGGGAGGAGGGGCAGAGATGGACAGCAGGGCAGAGAGGATGCTGGGTAAGGTGGCAGCTGGTGGAGTGGGCAATCCCATATTTGCGTGCAGATAAACCAGGCAGAACAACTTGAGGTGGGGGAGTGAAACATAATGCACAACCCAGGGATCCAGTGCAGGGAAACAAAGCATCAAAACCTCTGGCTGTAAAAACCTGTGTAGGTTGAGGTGGCGGGAGAACCTCCCAGCCTTATAGGAGACTTCGTTGGAGAGACCCATAGGGTCCTAGAATGCACACATATCCACACCCCCAGGAATCAGCACCAGAAGGGCCTAATTTGCTTGTGGGTAGTGGAGGAAGTGACTGAAAGCTAGCTGAGAGCCGAGCAAAAGGCATTGTTCCCTCTCTGACCCCCTCCTCCACAGAGAGCGAGCACCACAACAAAGTGGGTCGCCCAGCCCTGGCAAATACCTAAGGCTCCACCTCTTAATATATCACAGGCGCACCCAGACCCCCCCCCCCAAAAAAAAAGGCCCAAATGAAAGAACAGATCAAAGCTCCAAAAATAGAACTAAGTGTTGAAGAGATAGCCAACCTATCAGATGCACAGTTTGAAACACTGGTAATCAGGATGCTCACAGAAATGGTTGAGTATGGATGAAAAATAGAGGAAGAAGTGAAGGCTATGCAAAGTGAAATAAAGGTAAATGTATAGGGAACCAATAGTGACGGGAAGGAAACCAGCACTCAAATCGACAGTTTGGACCAGAAAGAAGACATAAACATTCAACCAGAACAGAAGGAAGAAACAAGAATTCAAAAAAATGAGGAGAGGCCTAGGAACCTCTGGGACAATTTTAAACATTCCAACATCCTTAGTGTTTAAAAAAAAAAACTTCCAACATCCAAATCATAGGGGTACCAGAAGGAGAAGAGGAAGAGCAAGAAATTGAAAACATATTTGAAAACACAGTGAAGGAGAACTTCCTTAATCTGGCAAGGGAAATAGACTTCTAGGAAGTCCAGAGAGTCCCAAAGAAGTTGGACCCAAGGAGGAACACACCAAGGCACATCCTAATTACATTAGCCAAGATTAAAGATAAGGAGAGAATCTTAAAAGCAGCAAGAGAAAAAGAGGCAGTTACTTATAAAGGAGTGCCCATAAGGCTATCAGCTGATTTCTCAAATAAACTATCAATAATATATACATATCTGCTGACCTTTTATAAGCTTTCACTAAATAAATTTTCACCATCAAGTAAATTCTAAAACACTAAATATTTCACCTTAAATGGTGAGAAATTTAAAAATGATAATGTGTGGAGGGATGTATTTAAAAGAACTAGAGTTCTGCCACTGGAAACAATATTGATAAGATAATGACTGAATTATATTGAATTGGTAAGTGCAATGTATACTTAGTAAGCTCAGTGCCTTAGTCCAGAGAAAAATAATTGCTAGTTTATGATGGGAAAACATGTTGTGTATGAGAATTCTAAGTTGGGAAGAGATAAATTCTATGTGATTAACCTTCCAATAGAGAATTCACTGCAGATTTAACAAGTGAGAAATCATGCTTCCCACAGCTCGGAACCATTAGCGCCACACTAAAATGTGTAGAACAAAGCTGAGGCACCTAGACGGGAGTGTTGGAGGAAACCTGAGTGTTAGTCCTGGGTCCAGGCTGGACTCTGGACATATTGCTTGAGAATAACAGAATGTGGAAATCAAAAAAAGCTCTGAAATCTGCCACTGTTTTCATAACTTAATTGGTGGCCAAATTTTGATGTGAGACTTTTCATAGCCTTTATTTACCCCGCTTAGTTTGACTGCTATTGAGTTTTGCTGAAGTAATGTTAACGCATCTGATTAAGGGGTGCTGCCCTAGACTTCTGGGGGCATTATACATTACACAGTTTATATTCTGTGTTGCTTTTCATATGTATAAAAAGTTTGTAAACTAAAAACCATTTGGCTTAATTCATTTCTATAACACACACATTGTGGACTAGAACCTCATTACTTTGTATAAATTAGATTAACAATACTATATGTTTTGCTAACCAGAGAGTGTTTGATGTCAGACAAATCTGGGTTTGAGTCTGCCTTTGCCTATAAGGGACAGACAGGTTATTACTCTGAAAGGATAAAGCTTAATGTGTAGGGTTATTTATTTTCAAAGTTTCTAAAATACAGTGTTTGATAAGTGATAATTCAAAATACTCTTTAAATTGTATCTTTGACTATTAATTTTAAATTTCAAACTGATACTAGGCCTCTAACAGTCAATGAGATCTAATTCAGGCATCATGCTTGATGATATACTCTAACCAACCATTTTGCTAAAATAAGCTAAAATTACAGATACAAAGTGAGCCTGTCACTTTCGTGGAAACAGTTATATTTGTTACCGATGATAAAGTTCAGACTTGCATGCACAAATTAGAATTTTGGAGATTCTGTGTCCTCCACCATAAGCCTGAGCTTCAGTCCTTAAAGATTCGTATGACGAGCTCTTTGGTGATAGTGACAACTTCAATTATGATTTTGTGTAATGAAATATGTCAATATTTGAAGGTGTGTATAACTCAGTAAACCAACATTCTCCAAATGATCAGTACTTGTTACAAAGTCATACAAAGGTGAGAGATTTATTTGAGGTGCAGGACAGACTAATGAATTTCAATGCGACAGAGTAGGAAAAGTTCACTGGTACGGTTTCAAATTCCATAGTACAGTGCACCTTATGAAAGCATCATTTGTCCAGTGCAGTATTAAGGCGGAATGTTCACAATTATCTGAAAAGTCTATTAAAGTAATTCTTTCCCAGCTACATTTCTGTGTGAGGCTAGAGTTTTTCTACATATACTTCAACCAAAACAACATGTCACCACAGCTTTTATACAGAAGCAGATATGAGGATGCAGCTGTTTTCGATTAAGCCAGATGTAAAGGGATTTTCAGAAATGTAAAACAGTGGCGCTTATTTTCCATAAAAAAATGTTATTTATGGTCACATGCAGTGGGTTTACTATTGTTTTTGTAAACAAATTAATATTTTTAAATGTTCTTAGTTTTAATTTCTAAAACAGTAAATATTGGTAGATAAAATCCACGTAAACAAAGCTCTTTGGGTCCTCAATAATTTTTAAGAGTCAAGGTATCCTGAAACCAAAATGTTTGAGAACTACTAGTTTAGCAAGTCGAGCGGTCAGGCTCCTCATAGGAAGGACTTGAGGTTGCCGAATGCACAAATACACATGTGGCTTTTTATTTGTGATGAAGGCTACTGGCGATGAAACACCCATTCAACATAATCCCAAATGGGCCGCGTTGCAAGGACCTTAAAACCTTTTATTGAGCATTTGAACTATTTTTTTTTTTTTTTGCATTACAGGGGGATTTTTTGTAAGCGTGGGTAGTTCTCACTGTCATTTTGAACATGACTGTAATATTCTTAAATGACACATTGAATACCATAAATCTGAACCCTATCATATATTTAAAGGAGACTCAAATTTCCTGAGTGAAACTTGGTAAGAATGGGTCATGTCCTTAGCTTATACTTAATTAAAACAAAACAAAACTTCAGTATGTGCATTTAAAGGAGATCGAGAACAGAAATAATCTATTCTAAATGAAAGGAAAAAGAAAATTTCCCCATTTTAACAGAAACAAAGACAAATGATTTAGAAACCCAAAGACTTGCTTTTCTCAGTGTGTGATTTTCAGTAACCTGGTGTTTGAGCTTTCATCTGAATGTGGGAGTTTGCCTGCAGCCTTTACAGACAAGGTTGTGATCACAGCCTTTCCCCTTGGCCTTTAGACCTCAAAATCCCACAAGCACAATTTAAGAAAGCTGGGAGCAGGAAAGAGGAAAGCTCATCTTACTGTGCATCCATACAGTATTCCGGAGTGTGAAAAAGGAAACCATCAGGACTGGGAAGCCCACCTCCCTGCGTAATTTCCATCTATAATCTACATAGTTGACTTATTGAGAAGGCAGAGAGATTGAATAACAAAAATCCTCCTTTTTAAAATTAATTTTGTTTTCTTTGATATAAATTGCTTGAATGTTATTTGATTGCAAACTCTGTGACATGAAGGGGAGGTCTCTCATGATGATGCATAGCTGTCATACACACACAAAATGTGTTTGAAAAGAAAACAAAATAAAACAATTTTTGCTTCAATCAAAAAAGAGCTCAAGAACAGATTAGGCCGAAACACCAAATGTGTGTAAAACAGAATGTAGAAAACAGGTCGGTGGATGTTGTGTTGCACCATCTCATTAAAGAAAATGAGTCAAGATTGATCTAATTAACTCACACCGATTCAGCACATTTACCCCCTCCCCAGGCGGCAGTGGCCATCTCTTGCCACAGCTGTTTAAACTGCTCAGATGACTCATTCTGAGAAGAGACTCTGCCTTTAAGAAAATAAGTAAACAAACTAGTTGAAAAAATTGTCTTCTACCTGATAATCATCTAAGAGCAGCATTGTAATTATGTACTTGGGAGAGTCCCTGGCCTGAGGCCTTTCCAAACCTGAAGTGGCCTCAGAGACATGGAGAAGTTTCCATTCGTCCGTCAGTGGGGGCACCGTGTTTACCAAGTCTCTCACCGCCCTGCTAGTTCAGCTGCAGTGTAGCATTGCAGCTGGCAGTGCACATTCAGACTAAACTTTACACTCAAGCCATTATCAAAACTATTCTCATATGAAATATGTGGAGGGTGACTACCGGCAAGCTGATCTGTTGAGTAATTTATGTCACCGTTTAGCTAATGCAGAAATGTGGACTTGTAAAAGACTCAAGAGATGAAAGTATGAATTTCTTTGCCACCCTCTAAACTAGCAGTGGGGACTAATAAGCTCATCTTTTTAAAACTAATGTAATGAAAATAAAAATAATTATGTACTCTTACAAGATGCTTGGAAGAAGCCCTGTTCAGTGTCAAACAGATCTGGATTTGATTCCTGCCTCTACCGCTTACTAACTATGGGATCTTAGGCAACTCATTTAGTCTTTCTCAGCCTTATCCTAAAATGGGGATAATTATAGCAATCTCACAAGGTTGTTGTTAGGATCAAATAGTTGTTCAGCACAGTACACGCAGTAAATGTTCCAACTGGTAGTAATAGTCATTGTGACTGTTATCTTTGCTAATATTAAGCTGTGTTTCACAAGTAATTAAGTCCTGTTATCTTCCTGAGTCTTGGTTCTCTTCTTTCTAAAATGGGGAATTGGTAGGTGAGCTCCAAGATTCTCTCAGCGGGACATTCTGAGTGGTTCAGGAGCTTGGCACGCTGCCCAGCGGAGGGTCCGTCAAGCGTCCTGCTCCCCTCCCCTTCTCCTTTCCCTCCCTTGAGCAGCCCTGGCCAGTTAGCACCAGGCAGGAGGAGGTTGCTAGATCAAAGCCCCGGGAAAGGTCAGGCATTCCTGGAGCTGTGGAGCTCAGCTGGCTGCAATAGCTGCCCTTCCCTAGTCTAGTACTGAAGAAGCTACCACCCCGAAGTGGAGAGGCTTTTCTAGAAGGCCTTTTCTGAGCACTGGGCTCAGCTGAGCTGTGGAGAGATGTAAGGGACAGTGAATACCTGTTTGCGGGGTCCCCATCAAAAGCTTTCATTGTGATGATTTTGTTCTCTTTGGGGATATGTAAAAGGTGAGAATAGGAAGGTAGAGGTCAAGTCTTGCCATGAAGATGCTAACAAGTGGTAAATTAGAGTATAATCAAACAGTGCAACCGTTAAAAATGGTGTTACAAAGCATTAATCAACAAGGGAAAATATTCCAGTGTATTGGATAAAAAACTAGACGACAAAACATCACAGGCTTTTTAAAATAAATGTATACATATAAAACCGTAATAGAGAAAAAAGACAAAGCCAACTTACTGTGTTAAAAAGCTTTCTCTGGGTAGCAATATCAGGTAGTTTTTGTTTAACTTTTATTTGTATTTTCTAAATGTTTTGTATGAGTTAAGAATTCTAATAAAGAAAAAACAAAGCTGATTTTTCTCTTTAAAGAAAGAAACTAAATTGTCTTTCGGATGAAAAGCTTAACCTTTTCAGAGAAAAGAGGATGTGTGGATGTAAACTGTGCCGTGGCAGCCTGAGTTCACGCGTCGCCGCCCCCCAGGGCTGCGAGCTAGAAACCGGGGATGCAGCTAGTTCTCTCACTTGTGAAGCAGTGCTCACCTTGGGCCCAGCACTGTTCTCAGCCCTCTAGATACAGTGACGGCACGAAGAAGACCCTCTTATCCGTACTTTGTGGGAAACTGAAGCACAGGGGACGCTAACACGGTCAGTGAGAAGGAAAGGCAGGATTCAAACCCAGAACCCAGACTCCAGCCACACACCGTCCTGGCTGCCCTGGGCTCAGACTCTGCCTGCATTCCTGGCCAGTTGCTTTTCAGGTGGAGTTATACACGCATCATGGCCAGGTGAATTGGGGTGCTGTGGGTACATTCAGTTTTGAGCGGACGCAAAGGGATTTTGGACCCTTTTCTCTTACTGGTTGATTCTCTGCCTAGTCAGCTGAGTCCAGCCATTGTGGCCCTGCACTCCTCACTGGGTCTGGGTCCTAATCCCACAACAACCTGGGTTATCAGGTTCCACTACTTATTTTACCTGAGAGTCAAAATCTTACCGGCTGTGAGTACAGCAATGTATCTATAGCATCGTTTGACATTATAAAACCACCATTTCTTTTCCTTCTGCATAGTCAGAGGTTTCACTTCTCCCTACAAAAACAGCTTTTCCATAAGTGGTTCTCAAAAGATGGAGCAAAGCAAGGTCAAGAAGCTAGATCCCTGGCAAGGGGTCTTCAAACTAGAGGGGTACCTTAGCCACCTGTGTCTGTGACGGACAGACCTTTTAATCTCTCTGGGCCTAATTTCCTTCATTGGAAAAAATCAAGAATGGAATTACATGAATTTCAAGGTCTCTCACTGTCCCAGTTCTTCGAAAAGCTTCAGTGCCATCTCTCAACATTTTCTGCTACAGATTGTTTTTTCTAGTATATTTCTGAAGCAGAGAGAAGTTAGAGTATTATTATATATTTGTGCAACAGCCACTAACTCTTTTGTGGCTTTAACTTCTTCCAGTCTGGTAAGTACCTCAGCTCTGTCTTATTGGTTTGATAGCAATTATCTGTAATGTGGCATCAGTTACTAATTTATTTTTGATGGAGAACTGAGAGTTAAACAATTCTCGGATTAGTAAAATTGTTTCTAGGAAGACTATGATCTCTTCAGAGCAAACCGCCTTAAAGTAACATTTAAGTAGAAATGTTCTCAGCGTCACAAAGCAGAGGAATGATACGGGCTCACCATGCCACATGGAGAAGCGGAAACTTCCCAATCTGAAACCAAACGATATCTCACTGACTTCCCTTTACCAGGTCTTGTGACTGTTTCTACTTACTCCTGTTCTCACCCTCAGGTTGACGTATACGTGAAATTGTGCTCATAGGTCTGATTGCTTTGGACAAATCATGTTCAGTTTATGAAGTCAGGTATTTGCATGACCACTGGAGATTTTCTGTCCCCAGCAGAGGAATATACCAGTTGCACCAGTGTGTGCATGTGTGTGCACACATGTTGATATACCTTTAGTTGAAGCCTGTAATCTAAAATGGATAATAAATAAAATCCTTTAAATTCAGCCTCTTGGACTTAGGTTGTCTACAACAAGCCGGTGGAACACAGCTCAAACACCACCCTCCCCCGCCCCTTTCTTCCCAGGCAGCTGACCCCCTCCTCCCACCACACCTGGGACTACTTGCTGCCTGGGCGATGCCATCCTGGGCAACTGAGGGGCTGGTGGCAGGGGGGCTTCCGAGTTTCTCTTCACAGAGGTGACAGTCCTCTTCAGACTATGGACAGTAGTTCTCTGAGACATTGCAGATCTTCAATTTGATGTGATTTGATGGTGACCAGTTATGTGTCACGTGTGACAGGTGCCTCTAACTATGGTCCTAATAACTGCCCTTGTTAAACCCTTTCCAGTGTGGAAGATGTTTCCTTTGTCCTTTGGCCACTGCTCTCTCATAATCATTGTTCTCTCCCTAAACATGAAATCCCATATCTTCAGCTCAGGGAGCTCGTCTGCTCATAGGCACCAAAATTACCTCCACATTTCCTGAAGAACACTTGTTTTCGTACCACTTGGGGCTGTTGACCCAAACTGCGTAACTTTTCACCTTTGTGGCCTTGCTGTTATCCTCATTTTGTCCTTTCCCTGTAATCACAGGGCCCTTTGTGGCGGGGGGCGGGGGGGAAGGGGGCGGGAGGGGGGTGTGATGAAAGCCTCCTTTCTACCGTAACCACGTAACCACGTGCTGGAAGGGTCCCGTTGACATTTCTCACCATGCTGCCATGCTGACAGCAGGATGGTACCACCTGTGTGGCCCTTTGCATATAAAATACCTTTTCCTCCATCATTTAGGCATGCTTGGTAGTTCTACCTGGCTTGTTCTTATACATTCCTTTATTTGACCCTGACATATTGTTAGGTTGGTTTGCTTACCAAATAGTTAACTATAAAGGAGAGAGAAAAATCTCTGAAGGACAGTTTTTCTTTGTTTCTCATTTGCTTGTATGCTAACTACTCTGGGCTGTTACAGAGTCACAGAGTTTGAATGCTTGTGACTACAAAGCTGAATAGACTTACAATGAAAATATGGATTTTTAGTAACTTAATAAAACAGGTAAAAGTGTTTGAGTAATTTTCAACTTTCCGAAGTTCCCCTCACATTCTCTTGCCTTTTAAAACAAACAAACAAACAACAAAAAAGAAATCCAGATTGCTTTAAACTTATTTGTTGCCTTTCTTTTATTCTTTGTCTTCACATAGTGGTTTTTAATGGCTTGAGTGTCCAGATCTCAAACTTTTACGTCTGGAAGTAGGACAAACTGTTTAACTTGAATCGTCTTGCCTTTTTACTCAGAGTGCTTATTCTACGCCGTGGTGGCAGAGGGTGCCCACAGGGCAGAAGCAGCCGTCCGCTGCTCAAGTCCCTGCCCTGCCTTCTCTCTCAGCACACGCACCTGCGGCTCACGCGTGGCCCCGGCCTCCCGACTCGGGTGTTACTGTTTGGCGGCTGTCCTCCCTCCTGTTCTAGAGTGCCAGGGAAATCCTGTCGAATTCTTTGAAGAGCAGATTTGTAGGTGTCTTATGTTTTGATATTTTGACAGCGCTAGGTGCCGACTTGGGTTCAAAGTGCTTGTGATCTGTGGCGAAAACAGGATGTTTTAGGTGAGCCTGACTATATAGGTGGTAGGCTTGTGGCAGGGTGGGTGCTCCCTACTTTGGTCCCCATTTCCCCCTACACACCCACAACAATTTGATTTCTTTGTGTGCATGCTAGTTTCAGGACTTGGCAAGGGACAGTGGTTCAGTAGGTGCTCCCTTCTCCCTCTCACACAGCTCCCTGGGTCCCCCGACCCAAACACAAGTAGCTCCCTGCACCCCCTCTCCCCTGCCCTCGGTCACAGCAGCACCGAGCCCTGTGGGCCTCCTCTGCCTGTCTCCTTTCTGCTCTCCTCAGATCGTCTTCCGTCCCATGTGCTTTCTCTCCAATTTCCAAACTCTGGGTTAGTGGATTTACTGGTCGCTGTATTTCTTCTCCTTTGGTGAGTAATATCAGACAAAGAGAATAGTTTCCATCGGTATTATCGATAAAACACACGGTATATTGCCCCCTCAGTAATATCGCCCCTGTAGAGTGTGCCCCCCAAGTCACCATGTGGAGGCTCGGGGCAGCACCAGGCTCTCGTTTCCAGGCTCCTGACCCTCCTGGAGTCTCACTCTAAACGGGTGATTTCTCACAGTGGTGTTTTGACATCTTAGCCTAACAGTGTCTTTTATGGGTCTGTGGGAGTGTGGGGGGGTGCCTTGGGGGCAGAACATTTTGCTTTGTAGAGTTAGATCCTGACTTGATTCTGCTTTTTCTGAGAGGGCTGCTTCTCTAGAAGGGCGTAGGTTTCAAACGAGGAGCACAAACCAACCTTGGTCGTGCTCAGTCATTGGTGCTGGGTCCCACTGATGCTTGGTCACTGCGCCACAGATGGTGACTTATTTTCACATTTTATCTATTTAACAAACAGTATTATGAGCCAGAAACTGATTCAGACACTTGAATAATAGTAGCTCATTTAATCCGTAACCATCCTGTGGACTAGGCACCGTTAGCATGATCCTTATTTTCAGATGAGGCACTGAAAGAACAAGCGACTTGCCCAAGGTCATACCAGCAGTAGCGGAGTTGAGGTTCGGACCTTGGCAGTCAGGCCCTCCACACCCTCTGCTTTACCAGCACCCCATGGATGTGTGCCTGCAGGTGGGTGGGCTGGCCAAACACTGTGCTGGGTCCCACTTCAAGACACATTCTCTTTGCCCGTGAGACACCAGGACCAGAATCCTCTATGCAGGGGATTGGAGCACACAGTGAAAAACAAACCCTTCGGCCTAGAAACTCTTTGTACCGGCATTGGTCTTTCCTGGGCCTCTTCTTATGGAGGCAGATGCCTCAGGTGTCCATCTGACCACACCATCGTAGGCTCACAGAATGGGGTTCTGGGGACGGGAGTTTCTAGAGCCACAGCTGCATGGGTTGTGCACAGTTCCTGACCTGTCAGTGTGGCCTGCATTGGCTGGTGCCAGCCCAACATGCCAGCACCACTGAACCCCTGATAGGTCATTACCACTCTTCCTTGTTGCCTCCAAACAACCCATCTCTTTGCCTCCCACTCCAACCACTAGTTGTTGACCCCTGAGGGGCAATTTGGATGGGACTTGATTTCATGGATGGAACATTGTGCCCATAGTCCACCTTAAACGTAGGGCCTAAATCTACCTGCCACTGTTTTGCACGCCAGCATCGTTCTTTCTCATCTGGCCTTCCTCTAGGTCACCCTTCCTTCACTCTCCCTCTTGTTAAATAAGGTGATGGGGATAAATGACAGAGTCAGGGCTAGGAATTTATCCAGTAGCTGCAAAAGGGAAAGACTCTTTTTTTGTAGCCATCTCTTGTTTTTCTCTTCTCTCTTCCCCTCAAGCAGGAGCGTGGGGACTCTGCAGTGTGGCCTGGCTGCTGAAACATGACTTAGCCGACAGAGTCACTCATTGGCTCGGTCCCCAAGGTACACTCAGCAGGTGGTGCTTTCAAAATGAGCTATAGGCCAATGTGCTGGGAATCGAGATAAAAATACAGCTTCTGTGAAATCATCAAAGCTTTAGGTACATTCAGAAAAGAAAATGGAAATGGAAGGAAGGTAGAGAGTCCAGTCTGCATAGGGGCACCTCACAGGTGAGTGTCTGCATGTGCCTTCACAGGGGTTCTGTTCGGATCATCGCCATGAATAATCTTTTTTTCCTCTTTTTCCTGTCACATGAGTTCCTTGGTGTATTTTACGGAAATAGTGGGTGGGTGGGTGGCGGGGGGTGGGGGGGAATAAGCTTTCCACTAGCCTTATACCCTGCCTAAGAAGAAGTTAGAGGAAATTATTTGGCCAAATTTTCCCAATTGCTAGGAATTTCAGCATATAGAATGATGACCCATGTTTTCCCCAATTTAATAAATGTTCAGTCTGGGAAGATCTCAGAGACCTCATAGTTATAGGACCATCTAGGGTTTGCAGTAGTAGGAATTATTGTCATAAGCTTATTGAGAAGCTAATAAGTGCTGTTAATTCTATTTTTTCCTTACTACTTATCATAACATCGTATGGTGGATATTAACGTTTCCATTTTATGGTGGAAGACATAGAGAGGTTGAGTAACTAGAGAAGGACTATGAAGGTGTAGAGTGAAGATTCGAACCCAGACCTGGCAGTCCTGCCTCACACCTGGAGGCCTGAGCGCAGTGCATCACCCCGCAGAGGCACGATTAGCTGGGCTGATTTCCTGGGAGAAGCGGAGAGAGGAGCATTCTTAGAAGGGCAAAGACATAAAGAACATTGATATGTCTGTCTCTTCATTGGAAAACAACCTCCTCTGTTTGTTTTATTATTATTATTATTATTATTATTATTATTATTATTATTATTAAACATCAGTAGCAGAAGTTCAGTCTCAAAGACAATTATAATCATCCTATTAGCAACCTTCTAGGCAACAAATGGTTCTATCGCCAGGGACAGATTGAAGCTATTAAGCTGTAGAGATTGGAAATGCCCGTACTGTATGATGCTTGTGAGAAATTCTGACTTCAGAGAAATGAGAATAAAATCATGAAATGTATTAATTTTAGAAAGTGAAAACATGCCCAATAAGGAAATGATTATAATACATAGTGACCTGTGTTGCTGTACTCAAAATAGTAGACAGAAAAATTTGACAATTAAGCATTGTTTGGAGGATATTAATTTTCTACCTGGAAACCTGTTTAGCCAACATTGCCACCTGCCTTTTCCCCCTCCTCTCCTCCCCACTGGAGGTGCCTCACCTTTGCTGCCTACAAACAATTGAAAGGAAAGGCTGTTCTAATACAAATCCTCATTACTTTCCCTTTCACACCCCTCCCCCAGTAGACTTTAAAAGTGATAATTGCTTGAAATACTGGGAGAAAGTAATTTGTCTTTGTAAATCTCTGATGAACTTCAAACAAATCTGCATTCCGTAATAGTGACTTCTTTTAATTATGGGGCTGGGCAAACGGGTACTTCTGTGGACCTGCTGCATCTGATCCCCCACCCCTACCTTCACCCCAAGAGCTTGGGCCTTGGTGATGGAAAATCACTTGTCTGGATTTTTAAAAATTTGTGTACAACAGGAGGTCATAATTTAGAAGCTCAGGGAATGAATATCTTAGTATTCAGGACCCTGAGTGTTTTGGTTTCTGTTTTCTAGGTTAAATTTTACATTAGATAGTGGTAGTATCTAATGCTTATTGGCCACTAGTCTAAGCACCTCATAGACATTTATTTTTGTTTAACACACAGTACTTACCAGGCACTGTTCTAAGTGGTTTGCAAATATTAATACATGTGCTCCTCACATGGTTCTTCAAGGGTCCTTCTGTTTTTGTTCCCACTTTCCAAATGAGAAAACAGGGGCACGTGGGGAAGGGCTGACCTGCCAGAGTCACCCAGCTGGTAAGTGGCAGAGGAGCTGTTCAAACCCAGGCAGTCTGGCTCCGGAGTTCGTGCCTAATCACATTACTGCACTGGGCGACGCTGTGTCTCCCCCTAGTTTCCAGGGGCCTTCCACAGCCTTCAGCAAGTGAACAGAATTTAGCTTTCATCTGTTAATCATTGAAACAAACTGAGCACTGAGGAAGTGCTCAGGCTAAAACACTGAGGAGGAATCGTTGATGGCCTTGCAAAGGAGTGGATTTCTCTACTTTCCCCCAATTTAATTAGTTCTTCCACACAGGTGCCAACTCATGCCTAAAGATTGCATGCCTCCAGCAGATAAGTAGCTTCTAGCAGATTCAACAAATTATCCTTTGCCTGCCAAGCTCCTTTGTTATCAAAACTACATCCCTGGGTAGAAATGTAAGTTTTTACACATCAAAGTTTGCCTGCTAAGCTGGGGATACACACAGGAGGGACCTATTGAATTTGATGCTTGGTCTGGATCCAATCCTGTGTTCCTGGTTCCAGATAGAAAATGAAAAACACACGTAAGTCGGCTCTAATTATTAGTGAGATCTTCACTTCAGATCCTTTTAATGTAATTAAGAGGGTTAATAGGAGTAGGAGTGCGAGGGAGGAGAGAAGCTTGCCGCTCAACAGGAAGGGCTTGTTTGCTTGTTTTCTGTTTATTTTTAAACCTAATATTTAACTGTTAATCCTAACCTCGTGTGAGTGTACCTTATAAAAAAGGAAATTGAGAAGGCAGTGATTTGTGTGGGTCTCCCAGGTGGAACTGCCTCTTGGAAGAGATCAGTCACATAGAGTGGGACCCTCACGCTGCTCCTGACCCTGTGGCTGCTCTTACCTGATGGGAGCATCTCCAGGCCGAAGGGAATGAGGCATCTCCCATGTTTTCATGTGATTTTCATACACATGGAGAAGGAAAATAACAATTTTCATGCGTGCCTTTGCTTTAGTTTGGATAGGAAAAACTGAGGCCAGTAAGACATCAGTGCTGCACCTCTGAGGCAGGTCAGGTTGCAAGGAGAAAGGGTGAGTGAGTCAAACCTAGAAGCTGAAAGTAAAAAAGGTGCTATGACAAACTGATCACAGATAAGATGATGATAAACTGAGACCTTTTTATTACCAGCACACTGTATGGCTTGTTACAAAACCGTCATCTGTTGCACAGTGCCTGAAGGTCGGTGTGGAAAATCTGAGCCATTTAGAGAGGAAACCTCAAAGCGAAGCACACTGTTAGGAAGCCACATGTCGAGGTCGTGGTCCCTTGCAGCTACACATTTTCCAGAATCAGTGAATGTAGATGGTCAGGTCTTGTTGATACTTCCATCTCTCTCTTGAATTCAAGTGCAGATG
The DNA here is from genome assembly GCA_039655065.1 of Glossophaga mutica. Classification (NCBI taxonomy): domain Eukaryota; kingdom Metazoa; phylum Chordata; class Mammalia; order Chiroptera; family Phyllostomidae; genus Glossophaga; species Glossophaga mutica. The sequence continues at coordinate 145,469,879 of CM077303.1, read as the reverse complement.
AGTTTCACTTGATGGTTTGTTCTGTTTTTTGTTTTTATTTTGTCTTGCCTGTCCCTGTCCAGGCAGCCTGTCCCTTTGTAGCCAGCGTAGTGCTGTGGATGACTGGCTGTGAATCGTCGAGGTGTGCTTTCTGAGAATGTCCCGGCTCCCATTACGAGACCTTCCTGTGGTAACTGTCCCCATGAGTTACGTGTCTGTCCTAGGTTCTCTATATCTTGTATTTTACTTACAGGGGAAGTGGCAGTGAGAGGCAGCAGAGCGGGCGACAGTGAGGAGTGAAACTGGGAAAGTGGACTGTTCGCTTCCATCGTAGTCAGAGGACATAGCACCCAATTAGTTTTCCTTTGATGGACCTAAAATGTGTGTGTATGTGAAGGCAATCAGCTAGTTGACCGAAACATAGGGGGAAATTATGTGAAAAACCTAAAGATGTACATGTGAGGCTGACTTCAGTAGCTATCCAAAATAAAATTCATAATGTATGATTTCTTTATACAAGAAAGCTCAAGTAGCACTGAAATTTCCTTTTGTTTTGTAAAATGAAACTGTTTTTCTTGGATTGTAATGCAAATGCTTAATACTTTTGGTAGAAATGTTGGAACATACAGAAAAAAGCACAAGAGTCAAAATCACCTCTAGTTTTCCCAAGTTAACGTCGGGATTAACATTGCGGTGCGTATGCGTCCAGCCTTTTTGCTGTTTGTATACATCACTGTATATGAAATTTCATTTTTCCCAGAACTAAGGCTGCTAAATCCGTGTGATCTTTCTCTTTTTTATTTTACACAACCCTTTTCTCCCTCTGTGCCCATAAACTCCACCATGTTTGCTGCAGAGGTCACTGACCCCAGCCCTTCTTCCTGGTGTTAGTCTGCATGTTTGTGCGGAATAAAAGTGATGGGGACAGAGAGAGCGGGCTGCCTAAAGGTCCAGTCAGCCCTTCCACTGAGACCAGTGGGCCTTTGTATCTCAATAGGCATGTGAGGTGTGGGTTTGATGTTTTTCTCTTTAATGTCTTCTAGTCAGGGTCAAGTTACCAGCCCACTGCTGGCCTCTGGGCGACACGCAGTTTGCCTGGCCTGCTGTCTGATTTCTCCTCATGTCTCTGCCCTTCCTCAGCCTGTCTGCTTCCTCACTCAGATGGGTTTCTTTTTTTCAGAGCATGCGAAGAAGTCGGGACTATAAACCTGTGTACACTGCCCTTTATCATCAAGTGGTTCTTGATGATCATGTGATGTCACATTTTCTTATGTATTTTTAACAGTTTCCCCTATTTATGCAACTAATCTTTGAAACTCATCCACTACAGAGGTAACAGTGTAGAGCCGTGGCGTGGCCAGGGACCAGAAGTCAAGCCCTGGAGTCTGGCGTTGGCTCTACCAACTTTCTAACCCAGTAACCTCATGCAAGTCACTTTGTTAATTTTGTTGCATAAGATGACAACAAAAATACCCTCACTGGTGCATGAACGTATGGCTTTGTTGTCGCTGGTTTGTTTCTAGTAAACGGAGTCCGTTATCATTCCTCAGCCACCTCCCTTCCCCATCCTCATCCACAAAGGCAGTCTTACAGTTCTCTGAGGCTTCTAGCTGGGAAGCCTGGAAGTCCTTCCTGACCCATCTTCTCTGACACCACACCCACTCTGTCCCTGCCTTGGGCCTCTCTGCCTCCTCAGCGGCACTCAGGCACGCGGCATTCCCTCCATCACGGTCATCCCTCCAGCATGCTAGCTCCTGCTGGCCCTGCTGCTCTCCCAGCTGGACGAGTTTTGCTCTGGACACTCCGTGTTATAGTTACTTGCGAACACATCGTACCTCCTTAAGCAGATTCTAAGTTTCTGGTGTGATGAGGTTTTACTTATCTCTGTCCCCTTTGTCTTGCTTCCTTGTCCAGCACTGCACCTTAACATGGTAGACACTTAGTGGAAAGCTGATAGAGTTGGATAGAAGTAAACTGCATTGACTGGACTATGTACTCTCCTGAAGCCAGAGCTGGGCTGATGTTCGGGCCTTTTGGCTGACCTGGTGGTGGGGTGGCGTCATCAGGGCAGCACTGGATTTGGAGTGAGAGGATCTGGAGTCTGACTGCAGAGAACCAGCTCCTAACTTCCCTGGACATCACTTTCCTCGTTGGCTGACTGACGGTAGTCAGGCTTGCGAGCCCTCCAGCTCCTTTCAGCTCTCGAATTTCATTTTAATAAACTGCTTTGCACTTGATCACTTTGAAGTGGCAGTTTTCTTCCTCTCGGATGAGATAAAATGAATATTTCATCTCAAGCCCAGGAGCCATTTTGCACATACCTATGGTAGGAGGCTAATGAAAGCCCTGACAGAGACTTTACACGGAAAGAGGTGGGATCGTTTCCATCACTCTCGCGTAAGATTTGACCAGATCCTCTGTAGAGAAGCGTGGTAGAAGACTTCACATTTCATTTGTAACAGTAAAAAAAAAATCATAACTTGAAACATTATTGAAGTTAATTTTAAAACCATTTGGGAAAATTGAGATATTTGAAGTGAAAACAGTTTTTAAAATTCTACCAGAGTGGCCTTTTGGGTTTTTATTCCAACCCCAGCACTCCTCTTCAGGGGTGACTATTACAATGAAGTGGATTCTTCATGCAATTCTGAATTTTTAAAAAATGCTGCATTTTTGAACATTTAAACCATAGTACTTGGCACTCCGAGTTAAAATGTTTGGTTTCTAAGTTCCTGATGACTGTGAACCTGGCATGGCGGCAGGGCCAGCAGACGCCCCAGGAGCCCCGCGGTGCCTGCCTTGCTGCACAGTCCTCAGGTGGGCATCCGTCAGCTCCCAGGGCACACACACACCTGTCTGCCCACCTGGCAGTTGAGAGCAGGTGAGGAGACAGTGCCAGTTCCCAGGAGCTCTGCACACACCCTGCTCATCCACGGGCAGGTTGGAGAATACCTGAGAAGGCACGCCTTCAGTTCCCAACTGTCAGTTCACCGGAAGTGCCTCCAGCGAGTCAGACTAATGACATTTAGGGACCAGCTCCGGAGAGAGCTCCTGGAAGGGGGCTGGCAATGGGCGAGTAGCAGCCTTAGCCCCATCCCTGTGAGACAGGCCCAGGAACTGTGTCTGTGTGGGAAGGGGGAAGGCTCGCTCCTAGACTAACATCCTGAATATGATAATGTGGGTGTCATCTGTGTTCGTAACTATATACAGTATGTCACACTTGTGCTGGGGCCTGCTTTGATTATCTCTGATTCCAAGTTTAGCCTTCTGAGAGTCCCCTGCCATCACTGATGTAGCATTACACGGTTCAGAGGTAGAATAGACACAAGTAAAATTTCACTTCATTTGCCTTACACATAAAGTAAAATTAGCCTTTATTCAGTTCCAATCAGTTTTGCCTTTTGTTTATCTAATTCCAGAGCATTTCTATCACTCCAAAAAGAAGCTTTTTATCTATTAACAGTCACTCCCAATTTTCCCTCCCCTCAGCCTCAGGCACCTACTTTTTGCCTCCATGAATTTGCCTATTCTGGACATGTCATGTAAATGGAATCATACAATATGTGGCCTTTTGTTTATCTAGTTTATTTCACTTACCGTAGTTTTCAAGGCTTATCCATATTCTAGCATATCAGAACTCATTTTTTTATGGCTGAATAATATTCCATTGTATGGATGGATATACAGGCATACTTTGGAGCTATTGTGGGTTCGGTTCCAGAGCATGGAATGTAGTGAGTATTGCAATAAAGTGATTCAACCTTTTTGCTGATGGAGAGTCTTGCCTTCATTTTGTAAGAAATGTAACATCTGTGAAGTACAATAAAGCAAAGTGCAATACAGTGAGGTATGCCTTACCACATTGGTTTATCCATTTATCAGTTGATGGGCTTTTGGGTTACTTCTACTTTCTGGCTGTTATGAATAATGCCCCAGTGAACATTTGTGCATAAGTATTTATGTGAACATATGCTTTCAGTTCTCTTGGGTGTATACCTAACAGTGGAATTTCTAGGTCATTTGGTAATTCTATGTTTAACTTTTCTGAGGAACTGAAAAACTATTTTCCTATCTATTTATTTTAAGTATGTAAAATTCCTAAATATCACCTAATTAAAAAATTTTAAACGGAGGTAGGGTGTCAAACAAGTCAACATACCTGGTTAGAGAAAACACTACTAAATTAGTAGTAAGTTGAGGAGGAAAATTTCAGGTTATGCTACACAAACAAAAAAAAGGTATTATTTATAGCAGTTCATGTCATCTCCACATTTATACAATAAAACTGGTTTAAACAGGGTTGGTGGGAAGATGAATTCCTGCAGATTTTTAATAGACATATTTAATCTCTGCTAAAATAAAGTTTATTTTCAAGAATTACCAGTAACAGTGAAGGTTGAGAAGACATCCTGAGTATTGCCAATTAGCTGGAAGAGTTGAGAGCCTGAAGGAATGACCAATATTAACATAAACTGGAAAACTGAAAGCAAAAAAAACAAAGACAGATTTCTTAAAATGATTATTTCTTGTTTTATGGACAGGAGTTTTCTAAATAGAATGATGGCTTACATTCTTTTTTGACATTGAATTCTTCAGCTTAACTTGAGGATCACAGGCTTGTGAACAATCTATACTGTCCTCTAGAATTCTATTATGATGGTGTTGCACAGCCACTCCTAAAACATAACACAGGTGATGATAGCAATAATCCCTCATTAAGAGGAAGGGAAGGTTCTGCGGTGATTTCTTGTTTGGTTACACATTTACAGCTTGACATTTCCTGGTCTGCCTCTGGGGCCTCTGGGGCCGGTCCCAGGTCACCTTTAGGGAACGGCCCAGGGCCTAGGGAGAGGAGCTGTTGGCCACTGTGCACGCAGAAAATACGCTCCATCGTGGTGTGGTGAGTCCAGCTGCTTTTACTTGCTGTGTGATGTTGGGCTTTTCTGAGCATTTAAAAAAATTTTTTTAAATAATAATAATACTTTCCTTACAGAGTAAGAATGACATGCAAATGAGATAGAGAACTTGAAAACACTTCATAAACAAATGTAAATTTGGTTGTTTTTGTTATAGTTCAATTCTGGCTCCCCACCCCATCCACCCCAAGACATCAGCCTCTCCTTGGAGTGGTTTATTCATAGCTAGACCCTAAGTTGAGTCTTATGTTCTCCAGAGGGAATTTATGTTGTGTTTCTTGAGTGAACATGCTGCGAAGGCAACAGCCTCTCATCTCCCTCTTTGTTAATCTCTAGTCCAGTGCCAGGCTCCATGCAGTTGGCTGAGGTCATTGCACTCTGATACACTACCTCATGTAGCAAGCTGCATACTTTAGTGCACAGATGACAGTCTCAACTATTTGCAAATAATGTGTGTAAAAGTCACTTGTTATGGATAACTTTTGAAAAAATTACATTAAACATTTTACACTTAAAAAAACTACATTAACTGTTTCCTTGTGAAGAGGGAAGAACAAGCTGGTGAATCTTCTACATGTCTCTTCTCACGGCTGTGTGGTGAGGCCTCTCCTATCTACAGACTCAAATCCAGGGCTGTGTAAGCCCAGAGACAGTGACCCAGGGACTGATGGCCACATACTACTCCAGTGTTGGCAGGACCTGGGGCATAGATCAGGTCATCCTAGATTATGTGAAATGATGCTTTTTGAAATGTCTTATTCTGGAATGGTTTCAGACAAAGATGAAGGTTATTTTCCTATTGCTTGTCAAAGAGAAATAAGGAAAGAAAAGTTTGTTGCACCTAATAATTCAGGAAGGGATTCAGTGCTTGCCAGCAGTGTGCTGGTATGGTTTAACAACTGGTTTGGGGAAAAACAGCACTGACTTTTCACATTTTCCAATTTCCATTGTGTAAATAATCCCACCATGCCAATTTAAAGCTACCAATGTAATATTAACAGGCTCTCAAAATTAGTGAAAATTTTATAATCAGCTTTAGAAAGCTAGTACAAGCAGCCAGCACACTACTGGAAATTAAGGATAATGAAGGTGGTTTTGGAAAAAGATTTATACATCAGGAATTCAGTGTCTACCTTGATTTCATTGGCATGTTCCCACCAAAAAGATGCAAAATGAAGTTCAGGGGGAAAATTTTTCTATTCACAATATGTGGTTAAAATGAAAGTTATCTTTGACTGTATGGTCACAGAAGCACCTTTTTTCACTAGCAGAGAATAGCTCTTGCCATCTTTGCTGCTATAGTTTTCTGACTGGCTATATAACATTTTTCTTTTATAGTCTGTACATAGAATTAAGAATCTTTCGTATTTTCGTCCTCTTTTTATACCATTGAAACAAATGTTCTTAAGGAAAGTTTTCTATTCTAGTTTGATTTACTTGGGGACTTTAAAAAGGTGAATCAAAATGTGAAAAATTACATAAAACCCAATTTTTATAAGCTTTGTTATTTTTCTGCTTTAATTTTCAACTCATTTCAGGATTTTGCTTTTAAATCCAAAACAAAAGGTTCTTTTTCCTTGACTCATATAAGTATATCCTGTGAATGGTGATGTCTACAGCATCATTTTCACTAGAGATAAGCTCTGGGCTTTTTTCCCCCCAAGCAATATTCTCTGTTGTGAGATGGAAAAGATGGTTACCTATCAAAGAGTGAGTTAATCATTAATTTTCAGTGAATCTGAAAATATGTATTAGGTGTTTTTAAAAGTAATCTGAGCTGACTGAGAAGTTGAAGAAGTTACATAAACCACTGTGCAATAAACCATGTATTCAAAAAGCTCTCTCAAACCTGTAAAAGATAGATATTTAGTAATTTTTTCATACCATAATATGAACTGTTATAGGTTTATACTGCTTGTCATATAAATATTAAACTTACTGACTTGGCCCTCAATATGGGGTTTTGAAGTCCAATGTTTGATTGCCAGATCTGCCACTAAACTTTTCTGATTTTTGGTTTCCTCGTCCATAAGTTTCCTTTTCCATAAAAGGAACTTTTGTTAACAAGTTTGCTTGTTTTTTTTTGTTGTTTGTTTGTTTGTTCATGTCAAATTGGAGTATAGCTGGGAAAGGAGCAATCTTATCTACGGATTTTCCAGCTGTAAAGCCAAGCTGCCTGTCAGAAATATAATGGGAGTTGCAAATGCAATTTATGTGTGAAATTTAAAATTTTTTAGTAGCCACATAAAAAAATAAATAAAAACATAAAATTAATTTTAGTAATTATTACTTCATTTAATGCAATATAGCCAAGATATTATCTCAACATGTAATCAGTATTAACTAGTGGGGTTTTTTTTATGATTTTATTTATTTTGAGAGATGCAGAAGGGAAGCAGAAAGAAAGGGAGAGAAGCATCATTGTGTGAGAGAAATACTGACCAGTTGCTTCTTGCACACCCTCCACCGGGACCTGGCCCTCAACCCAGGCATGTGCTCTGAGCAGGAATCGAACAAGGGACCTTTCGGTTTGTAGGCTGGTGCTCAATCCACTGAGCCACACCAGCCAGGGCCAATGTGAAATATTATTGAGATATTTTACATTCTTTTTTTTTAACATTAAATGTTTGAAATCAGTATATACTTCACACTTAAACTGCAACTTCATTTGGACTAGCCACATTTCAAGCACCGAAAGCAAGTGACCAATGGATACCATGGTGGACAGTGCAGCTCTGTGCAAGAGGCTTATTGCTTGTCTTACCTGTAAATATCATGGTTATACAGTCATAAAGATGATCTGAATTTCCTAGTAAACTTTAGCTCTCAGCTAAAGTTTTAGTCTTAGTAGCTGAATACAAAATAATATTATTTGTTGCATTTTTCCTTTAGATTTCTGACTCTTTGGCAAATTTTATAGAAAACCAAGGATCCCCACAGACTTAAATGTTGCTCTTTTCACTTTTTAAAACACCCAGTTTTAAGCAAAGAATATTTTACAAATGTGGCACTTAATTAAAATCATGAAGGCTTGGAGGGATAAAATTGGTACATAAGCCTTTTTATTCAGCTGGTTTGCAAATGCTTCACACCTGATCTTAAAACAAAAATCAATTTTGTTTAAAATGAGGCTGATGCTTTTCATAGTTACTTTAAATGTCAGTGGTTCCTTTTCAATATGAAATTATTAGGTTTAAGTCTGTCGTCTTTGTCCCTACGGAATTTTGCCGTTCCATTTACAGCCTGAATATCTGGGTAGCTGTGGGACTTCCCTGACCTCGACGGCCATGAAGGCTCCAGCCAGCCCTTCCTGCTAAGGAGACCTAGCTCTAGTTTCCTGGTGCCCCAAACAGTCTTCCTTTCCCACTGGACATTCTGAGTGCCAGTGCGGAGCCTCCAACTCTATGAAACTGGGGAATACAGAGGTGCTGCTGCAGGGAGGCTTCCCTTCCCCTCACATATGCCATCCCTGGGCAGTGGTAGAGAAAGGGGGCAATGTGGGCCCGGACCAGCACCAGAAAACCCAACTGAGTCTGTCCAGGCTGGACCACTGACAAGATTCAGAGAACTGGGAGTTCGCTCACCTCACAGCAGTACCCTCTCCCAGGTTCTGGAGAGCCAGGAGTAGCCTCATTCTGTTCATCCTATTGCTTGCGGTCATTAGTCAACCCTGTCCCTGGGCCCTGCGGCCTCTGCTCTGACCTCTGGTAGACAGCAGGCTCTTGCTCCTGACACGTCACTCCCCTTCACTGACTTGTTTACCTTCTTTCCCGGTGACCTACACAAATAGGACTTTCAACAAGCTGACTAACCTCTGGCTTATTAATAATAATGAATGATTATGCAGCGATTGCCAAGCACCTTTCTCTGGGAACAGGGCAGCAATTTTTAATGTAGAGTCCATGTTCTCCCCTATAAACACTGCAGCCTCCACCCCAATCTACTGATGAGTGATTGCATTTGTGTATAAAAACGTTTGCACACAGTGTTCATTGGATCACAAGGCTTGCAATCCAGAAAATGTTAGGAACCACTGAAATCTTGTTCTACCCCATGTCCTTTCCACTGTACGGTTTTATAAACACGTGGCCCCCACAGAACCCCAGGCTTCTACAGCTCGCAGTCCAGCAGACTCCTCGTCCCTCTGCCTCTGTAGAATCGAGCCATCCTTGCTTTCACCTGTGCCCCATCCCTTTACTGCACCTCTGGACTTGCAATATTTTACCACCAGTACTTGTTTTGTTCTTCGTTTATCCTGAATGACTCCAGTTCTTTCTTTTAATTTTCAAAGGACAGTCTTAACACAGACAAAAGACAGTCTGTAACGTGCAAACTAAATGCAGCACCCAGAGGATTGGGGGTATGTGATACAAGTGTTGTGAAATCAATTAAATAATAGGATGTTACAATGTTTCATAATTACAAGTCATTCTCCCCTTTTCTCTGATCTTTTCTTAACTTCCAACTTTAACCCCAGTCCCTCTATTTATAGACTTCAGTTACTAGAAGGTAGTGATGGGGAGTCCCTCTTGGGTCCCTTTGGCTCCAAGAATGTGTTACTCCCTTTTGCAGCCATTCTTTTCAGCAGTTCACAGAGAAAAGTTTATCTGTCTGGGATAAAACAGATCTGTATTTAATCCAAGTTCAGCCATTTACAGGCTGACCTGTGTGACCTGGGACAAAACTTAACCTTTCTAAGTTTCAATTTGTTTCCTCATTTGAAAATAGGGGGGTAAATTTGATTGCAAATACGAAAGCATCATTCGTAATTCCTACAATAAATATTCAGTGAATTGTCTTTTACCTTCCTCACTCAAGCATCCACATTTTAATTATTGAGACCTATACTATCTCTCTTTTCAATTCATTGCCTTTCTTTGATTTATTTCTCTTCTGTGTTTACTTCATACAGCATTTAGTGCATTATTAATAATTAATGAGTTTTAAGACAACTACATGACTCTTTAGGCACCTTCAAGTGTCAGATAATTAAGTTAAAATAGAACTTAAGGTTATACATAGTAATAGACTTCTTTTACTTTGGCCATGTAGTAGAAGAGGTGTGCTTAAATATAGAATAATGATTTTTCTAAAACTTTTCTTGAAAGGCAAATGATTGGCCAAAATTTGATAGGCTGGTTGTTAATGTTGGTGAGAAAGCCAAAGGTTTTTAAAACTTTTCCTCAAAATAGATATATTTGGACCCTTAACTCTGTTTAGATTGTCCTTTTCCATTTCATCAGCTAAGACCCCCAGTTACTGTGGAACTTTCCCTGCTTCCCTGATGTGGGGTGGGGGGAGGGGAAGACGTGCTAATCCTGACTCTGCCCTTCCCCTCTGCACTGCAGCTCCCATCAGCTTTGATGTGTGAGGCACATACTCTTGACTTTGTAGCCCCTGGATAAAAGGAAGAAAAAAAAAAAAGAAGAGAAAAACACAAAACTAACTTCAGAACTTTGTATGTAATCAGAATAACTATGACATTACCATGTACTAATGTTTGTAATGGCACTTCATTTTTATCTGCTAAAGATAAATTGGTGATAACATTTCGTAGATGAGAGAAAAGATTCAAAAAAGTTAAGTGGGGTATCTTTGTCTTATTATATGGTATTAGGCCTTGCAGCACCCTGAGCTTATCGCAGCTGCCCTCCCCCTCCTCCGCTCATCACTCTCCCTGTTGACTTTTGGAAAGAGAGATTGTGGGGTAGGCCTGACACAGTCACATGAGTCCTTGAAAAGCAGACAGGTTTCTCCACTGGTCGTAGAAGAGGAAGTCAGAGATCCAAAACAAGAAGCATTCAAAACAAGCACCATTGCTGGCTCTAAGATTGTGTGTGCGTGCATATGTTTCCTTCTTTTTTTCTTCCCGTTCCTCCTCCCAACATCAGGGAAGCAGGGAGAGTTCCGCAGTACCTGAAGGTCATGGCTGAACAGATGGAAAAGGGCAATCACTAAACACAGCTAAGGGTCCAAATAAATTTATTTTGAGGAAATATTTTTTAAAGTTTTGGCTTTCTCTCCAACATTAACAACCAACAGGTCGGATTTTGGCCAATAATATTTGCCTTTTCAGAAAAGTTTTAGAAAAACTATTTTATATTTAAGTGCAGCTCTTTTATTACAAGGTTACTTTACCAGGGAATGTGAGTGGCTCCCACCTGATAACCAGCAGGAAATGGGGACAGATTACCAGGGACCCCGAATTGTACTAGCAATTGTACTAGCAACCGAAGTGAGTTTACAGAGCTTCCAGCAGGAGCCCAGCTGACCGATACCTTGTGATTCCCTGAGCAGAGGACCCGCTCACACCGTGCTGGAATCCTGCCTGTGGAATCTGTGAGGTAATTAAGCTGCAAATAAGTTTGTGGTAATTTTTTATGCAGCAATAGAAAATACAAGGATCAATCCTTGTTTTTCTTATAAAGGCATGAATTCTTTCTTGAAAGGAATTGACTTCTTATCTTAGTGTTGAAAGCCTCATTCAGACAGTTCATCATAAGAAATAGGTATTGAATATCTCCATTTTGCCCAGACCTGCCCCAGATGCTGGGGATGGTTACGAAGTCATGGCCTCTCTTTGGTACGAGAAAACAGAGGCACAGACAGACAGTAGCAGCACAGTGTGGTCAATGCAGAAAGAGTCATGTGTGAGGGGTTGTAAATACAGAGCAGATGATGAGTGGACAGGAGGGAGTGAAGAAGGCTTCTTAGCACTGAAGGGTGCAGATCTACATTCATAGTTATTGTATGTCAAGAATCCTTTTGAAGAAAATAACTCAAAATCTAATGAAAGGACACAATTTCAGCGTTCTGTACTGAATTGAAGGAGTTTCAAAAATTTAAATATTATTTAAATGATATTTTTGTTTGCTTTTCAGATTCCTCTTTTTTCCCAATGATTTTATTTATTTATTTTTAGAGAGCAGGAAGGGAGGAAGAAAAAGAGGGAGAGAGGGAAAGAAACACAAATGTGTGGTTGCCTCTCACACGCCCCCTACTGGGGACCTGGCCCACAACCCAGGCATGTGCCCTGACCAGGAATTGAACTGGCCACTCTTTGGTTTGCAGGCAGGCACTGAATCCACTGAGCTACACCAGCCAGGGCAGCTTTTCAGAATCTTCTTGATTTGACATTTAGAATACTAGGAAATAAGAGGGGGAAAATGATAGCTTAGAACATCACAAAAACATTTAAATCATCTTTGTAGTCCATAATCAATTCTTCTCTGAATTCCACATAACTTTTCAATATTACTTTTCACTTTATTAGCTTGGATCACCCACAGTCAACAACTATTTCCGTTCCAATACTTTACTGTAGGCATCCGTTCTTAAAAGCAGTCTGTGGATCTCTGGGGCTCCCTGGGGTAGGGGGTCTGCAAGGTCAGACCCCTTTCATGGTAACACTAGCACAGTGCGTGCTTCTTCACTGTGCTGACGTTTGCAGTGAGGGTGTGGGCACAGTGACGGGCAGCGGTGCTGGCGCCTGGGCACCCGGGGGGTGGGGGGAGGGCTGCAAGCGGTCATCGAACCCCGCACCACAGCACCCACCCAGAAAAGGAAGTGCCAGTGTCACTTTAGAATGTTCTCGGTGAAGCAGGAAAAATTATTAATATTACTGAATCTTGACCTTTGAATGCATAACTGGCAAACTGTAGTTTCTTCTGACTTTGGTACTTGGCAGATATTTTCTCACAAATGAGCAGAGTCTCTCTTTTCAATAAAAATAATCAGCAGCATTTGTGGCCAGTGATAAAGTTTGAGCTTTCAAGCAAAAATTAGAATTTTAGAAATTTGTGTCCATTTCTGTGGGCTTGATAGCTTCTTAAATTTTCAGAGCTTTTCTGAGATTGATGATGATAGGAATACATGTGATTTTTATAATGTATAATGAAATATGTCAGCTCAGCGAGCCCGTACTTCCAGATGACTAAGGCAGAGTGTTACTCAGTGATACATCGGTAAATTCATAGTGTGAGGTAGATCAATGGATGTTAATGTAAGAATAGGAAAAGAATATTGATATGGTTTTTGATTCTACATTGCAATATGATAAAAACCTACCACTTGCTGAGTTTTGGTATAATATCAAAGAAGAGGATTCACAATTATCTGAAAAAAAAAAAACTTAAAATAATCCTTTCCTTTCCAATAACATATTTTTGTGAGGTCAGATTTTCTTCATATACTTCAACCAAATAATATCAAGAAGGAGACTTGAATGTGCAAGCAAATAAGAGAACCCTGTGTGGCTCAGTGGATTGGGCACTGGCCTGAGAACCAAAGGGTCTCCAGTTTGATTCCCAGTCAGGAGACATGCTTGAGTTGCAGGCCAGGTCCCCAGTGGGGGCTATGTAAAAGGCAACCACACACTGATGTTTCTCTCCTTCTCTCTCTCTCCCTTCCCCCCTCTCTACAAATAAGTAAATAAAAATCTTAAAAAAAACATTTGCCAGAACTGTAAAACTAATTGCCACTCTTCTCATTTAATGCTTTTATTTCAGAGAATGGTAATTACTCATAGAAATATTTTATGTTAACATGCAGTGGTAATTTTTAAATGAACTAGTAAATACTTTTAAATTTCTCATTTTAATCTCTAATATTGTAAGTATTTATAAATAAACCAACACAAACAAAAGCTCATTGAGATCCTCAATGATTTTTTACGAGTGTTGAGGTGTCCTGAGAAGAAAAGGTTTGAGAACTGCTGCTGTAAGAGATTTTTCAAATGAAGAAACATAGGTTGTTTTATCTATTAAATTATAATCTAATAGGAGAAATAAAGCAAGCACATAAAAAACCTACGTGTATATGAATGCATAGCAAGTTCTATACCAGAACATTCTGCGTGGTTAAGGCTTTATCCAGCGGTGCCACTTACGATGAATCCTGAAGGGTAGGAGGGATTTCCACGAGCAGTGACGAGAGAAGTTGTTGAGATTACAGACACTTTGGACTGCAAGGATGTTGGCAGATTCAGGAAGGGAGAGTCTGGTGGGCAATTCACCTGAAAGAAAGCATAGGTCTGAATTCTAAAACTTACTGTATCTTAGAGATAAGTGATTGAAATTTGGGGGAGCAGGGTAATTTACTTATTGGCCCTCTTTTTTGTCTTTCTTTTTTCCATTCCACAAATATTTATTGAGCATATATTATGTGCCAGGACCTGAGTTAGAGGTTTTGTTTGCATCACTCATTAGACCTCACCTTAACCCTGTGAGATATTAGTTCACCCATTTTGTGTATGAAACTGAGATTCTGAAAATTAAGTGAATTACCTGAGCTTATCAACTAAGTGGCATTTAAATGTTTGGTATTTGAACTCTCTGCCTCCAGTCCCCATGCACTTGTATTTTAAACTGTGTTATTACTCACCTCTTCCACTTGCCAATCGGAGGATGCCGGACTGTCTTTTTTAATTCTGTAGAAAACAAGCTGTAAACTCCAGTGCCACCAGCTTGAGTCAAATCCTGCTGCTGCTACTTAACATCCTGTGTAATCTTGTATAAATTGCTTCCTGTCTCAGAACCTCGGTTTTCTTTTCTGTGACAGAGAAATCTTAACACCTAACTTGGGGGGTGATTTCAGGATAAAATGAGGCAATGTATGGAAAGCATCACTTTATAGAGAACTGGGGAAATCATGGGCGGTCCACACCTCTTTTTAGCAGCTCTTCCAGCAGTCTGTTTGTAATCCTGCTAGTGACATCAGGTTTCCCCAAGTGGTCAGTTGTTCTGTCCCGATGCTGCCTGGCTGTTGAGCCCATGGCAGGACACACTTGCCTGGCAGGCCGGTTTGGAACAAAAGTGGAGAAAGATGCTGAGTGGTGAGCAGTGTGGGGCTGGAAGAGCATGGACGTAGTATCAAACAATGCCAGCACAAGTCCTGTCGACTAATTATCACCGAGTTGTGTGTCCAGAAAGACTCGGCCTTCTCACCCATAAGTAGAGTGATACTGCCCACTTATGTGGACCAGTGCCAGAGAATGTTAAGGCACGACCATAACCATAGGTGCTGACTGGGTGTCCAATTCATATTAACTCCTTTCCCTGTGACATGTGCCTTCCCCTCTTAGGAAAACACCCCAGGTGTCCAATGATGGGACACTTTTGCCTCCAGAGTTGGGCTCATGGACTGTTTGTCCCTTACAACTTTACCGGTGAGCTCCTGCTCAGAAAAGCCTGCAGAGCCTGGGGCCTCATCACGACCTGAAAAGGGCAATTGTATCACAAGCAGTAGTGGCCTTCTGTTCGAAAGCCACATCAGACCTGAATCAGGTGTGTAGCTTTGGTGGGTCTTAGGAAAGGTGTCCAATACTAAATGTCACTTTTGAGGTTTGGTTGATGCAAGGACTTTGTTCTCCTTTTGGAGCAAATCAAATCTGCTTCTCTTTGTGGGAAGGCTTAAGATGCTCTGACTCTCATAGGAGGAGGGAAGGCACACCATGACATTACACAGCTTCTATTGTACTTCATGACTACCAGACTTCCTAAGAGTTCAATAAAAAGTTAAATGCCACCGTAATGATTGAAGCCAGATGAAATCCCTCAGCTAAGTTGGTGGAGTGCTAAAATTTCCCCGGATTCAGCTATTACCAGGAGGATTATTGATAAAATGCACAGCCAATTGATAATGGAACTCGGGTCCTTCCTGCACAGTTGGATCCTGTGCTGTGGGTTGAATTGAAATCCGGAGATGTGCAGGTTGGGGACCATCTACCAGGCCAGCAGATTGCTCCCTCCATGCAGCACAATAGGCCCACACCTTAGCCGGGAGGGAGCTGAGCCACTTTTTAGTCCTTCCAGAACCACATCCTCAGAGGCTGACAGCTTTCATGACAGCTTGAGTTACAGCCAGTGGGGCAGTGGGTCATTTCTGGGAACGTTGCTGTGAGGGGGACTCTCAGGATCCCCAAGGGGCACCCACGTTGTGTCAGCAGGAGGTGTGGCTCTTTGGGAACTGTGATGCCACAGGGGTCCATACCTGCAGGAAGCAGCCTGGGTGGCAGCCACTCAGGCTTCCGGGAGTGCTTGCCAGATATGGGGAGAAAGGTGGCAGTTGAATCTGCAGGTCTAACTGCTTCCACTGAGGTGCCTCTTTGTCTGAGATGGTTCCTGTGCTCAGGACAGAGACTACACAGCCATTTCATGGATGCACATCCTGTTGGGTATGACCCAGATGGTTGACTCAGTGTCCAAGGTTTTATGAACTTGGCTGTTCAGGGAGGCTGCATGGTGTGCTGGTAATGAATGTGGCCTCTAGAACCAGACTTCCTGTGTTTGAGTCCTGGCTTTGCCATTTACTCACTTTACACCCTTGGGAAAGTTGTTTAACTTTACCATGCCTTGGTTTACCTGTCTCAAAGGTTCTCTAAAGTGCTTGGTAAGTACTAGTTGCTCTAATAATGATGTGCTTTGTGGGTAGGATGGCCTGATAGGGGGGGTTCAAGTTTGTAAAAGGCTTATGGGCTTCTTACTGAACGTGTGGGTGCTGAGTGTAGGTGGGAGAGCTGTCTTCTAGAGCCCACCCTTTATATTTTACACCACTTTCCCGGTACCCACTCTTTCCATCTTTGGATTTTTCCTTTGCGCACCTGACTGATCACCTGCCTGAGAGTACAGAATGTGCGGTATAGTTGGAATCAAAAGATCAGGGTCCGTGGCCTAACTCAGCCAGTTACTGCCCTGTGAGCTCAGACCTAAGTTCCTGCACCTCTTCAGCAGCATTGGAGTTTTCTAGATGACACAAGGCTCCTGGAAATCTCCTAAAGGTGGAGTAATTGTGCACGCTGTTACCCTGGGCAAAGGAAACAAAGGACAAACATTGGGAATTCCTGGTGCTTCTCCACTGGAAGCTAAAACTTACCTGACTGTACACATGAATGAAAAAGGATCAAAACAATGTTTACCCTCCCCCACCTACAGGGAGACATGGAGTGGGAAAATCCCCAGAGTGGGTGTCTGGAGACTTGGGTTTTATTAAGTGAAGTCCTAGGTGCACAGAGCAGGAGCTAAAAAGATGGAATTTCTCCACTACTTGGTCCCCTGCATTGACTCAGGGGTTTCTGCCCGCATCGCACTCGCAGAGACACTGTGCTACCGGCGCTGTGTGTGAGCAGCCCTGTGTTGTTTTAAAGTGCTGAAAGCAGTAGTGGCTTGATCAGCGGTTCCCTGGTAACCTCCGTTTCCTGTTTTAGAAAATAAGGATCTTAGACTATTTAAAATGTTGGTTTCTTATAGCGTTAATGTGACACTAAGGCATGTAATTAGCTCCACACTGTCTCTCATATCACCAGGTTTCTTTTTTTAATCGTGTTCTGTGTCGCCCTCTCAGATTTTGCTTGTTGTCGTTTTGTGTTGCATAGTTGTTCCTTGTCTCCAGTACCCCACCACCACCACTTCTAGGCCCCTAGAAAGGAAGGTGCATGAAAATAGGGACCGTGTCCGTGTCACCCATCAGTGCTAAAAGAGAGTTTGGCACGTTTTAGGTGCATAAATATACACGTAGGCCCACACACACATGCATAACCATATATTATAATGTACTTACATAAATTTGTTTGTAAAGATTACGTAGTCACTTGGTTATTCCTCCTCCCCCTCCTTTGCCTCACCCCAAGATCCACCACATTGTTATTTGGAGATCTGAGGACTAGAATTAGAAATGGTTATATTGTCTGTCTTAAAACTTGCTCCAAGTGGCAGTGCCTGGTTCTTGCCTTATATGCGCATTAGTGTCAAAGGACAGAACCTCGTGCGGTCAGGGGCAGCCTGCAGCAAAGGGCCAAGGACACTTGGCCATGATAGCAATGGGGGGTGTGGGTGGGTTCTGTTTATATGCATAGAAGAGGTGGTCAGCAGGAGCCAAATATAAACCTTAGAATTGCAGTCACACATATTATTGAGATTTCATATTGCTTTTATTATTTGGCCACAAAAATGGACATAATCTTTGTTGGCTTTAACACACTACTAGTAGGCTATCCATCTTGCAAAATATAAGACAAGGCCAGAGCTTAAATTAAAAATCCTTGGCTTCTTATCTCCTTTCCACAGGAAAGCAAATCTGTGTTGAAAACCGTAAAATTAAGAGGGGAGAGCAAGGATAGCATAATTTAGCAAAAATTCATGGCACCAGATTCTGAGCTATATGACTGGAGGGATAGGTCAGACATTAAGAAGATGCTGCCTGCTAATGCAACTTCCTTAAGATGGTGCTCTGGAAATAAGAAAGGCATGAAATATATATATATATATATTTCATGCCTTTCTTATATATGAAAATATATATGAACATATATATGTATATATATGTTCAGAAAAATTCTGCAATGCTTATTCTTTATAACTGCCTAAGAAGATATCTTTGTAGATTGTTTGGCAATTACACTTCTTACAAGACTTTTGAAATAAAAATCAAAGCCGTTACTCTAAAGTATAGTTGAAATATATTCATTTTAGCACTTGGGTGTTGAGATTTTTGTTTCCATTTCAAAAAGGGTTTATAACAATATCCTTCTATCCCTGCACCCACCCTCCCACCAGCCCCTACCTCCTCTAACATTCTAAATTCCTTGTATTTAAGAAGCTCATCTGTGTATCTGGCAGACTGCATCATTAACACTTGAAAAGCACTGAAACATTTTTTTTTAACCTTTTACACATTTATATGCATAGATGTCTGTACTGAGGTATATAGAAAAAAGGCGTGTGGCTTTGATAATGGTGCTCTATTTAATAAATGCCAAGGGCGATACGAGCTATGCAAGTTCTGCCATTAGAGAGGAGATGTAATTATAAAATAGGGAAAATCTAGTATGGAAATTATATCATTGTCTAAAAAGGGGTGATTTTTTTCTCCTTGCTTTTTTCCCCCCATGTTTCTTTTGGGTGGAGGTTGTAATGATAGAGTATAGAGAATTACTGTTACTGGCTGTAAAGAGAGTAAGTGTTACTAGGATAATTGTTCCTAATGTTCCTGAGGGTAGACCTCCTTCTTGGAGCCACATACCTCTTATACCTAATTTGTAAAAAACATCAAATACAAAACTACGTCAGTCACAGGTGCCGCTACCATGCACCAGTGTTGCAGGCCCTCACCGAGGACACACAGACCTGAATTGTAAGGGGTTTTTACTGTGCGCTGCAATTTTCAGGCATTTCCTCAAATGTTTAAATGCAGATATTTGCTCCTGGAGAGAGAGATTTCATATGCATTTTAGTTTATAGTACAGTAAAAACCTCATCAATTCACACTATGGTGAAGGCATGTCTGATGTAGTGAATTAATGAATATTCAAAATTCATTATATCCTGTTCCTCTTAAATTCACAATTACTCATTACTATAGTGTTTATAAATGGAGAACTTTGTGATGTTGCTTTAATTGGTATATGTGTTTAAAATAAATATATTTTGTGTGTGTGTAATTGTACTGAGTTTACTTTCTTTTGCAGGGGAGGAGGTGTAGAGTTTTTCATAAAAAACTGTGTCCTTAATTAGGTTAAACTGACCCTTGCTTATATTACTGATTTGCTTAGTAACCACTTTCTTGGGGGTAGGGAGCAGGGGGATTCAACTTTAACCAGACAAAAGAATCCCAGATTTCAAATTGAAGAAGTCCAGATAATTAACCTGTATCTTCAAAAGTATTGTTATATAGCTTTAGACTTCCAATTTAAATAAAATTATTTTTAAATAAATGTAATATAAAATATGTTAAAATATATAAGATGTTAACAATTTAAAATGTTTTTACAAGCTGCATTTCGTATTATGCATTTAAACTCAAGATTGGAAATTCCCTTTGATCAATTAAGACTTCTCGAAACTAGATGAACTGAGCAAGGCCACGGATAATGGATGGTCAGCTTTGATTCACAAGCTGTAAAACACTGAAAATACTGTATCATGGTCCTTAGAAATGCACCATTGTAGAAGTGTGAGTTCTGTACACTAAAGGGATATTAATACAGCATATTTATATTTATTGGGTTTCTTAAAAACTTGCCCTTCAAATTGGCAATATTCATTCATTTATTTGTTTATTGAATGACTTTTATTGAGTGCATGTTTATTGCCAGATGTGTGTAGTGAATAAAGAGCTTATAAAACGTTCATAACTTTTGCTCCAATAACTTTTCGTTGAACTCAACCTGAAGAAATAGTTTAAAAGGGAATGTAAATATGTATACAGAGATTCCTGTCATATGGAGTAATAGTAATCAACCTAAATCTCCAAAGGGGAACTGATTAAATAACGGATAGTCCTCTGATGGGATATTCAAACACTCGAGGAGTTTTTAACATGGACAAATTCTGAAGATCTAGATGAGTATCGCAGATGATTTCGGTTGTCCAGGTCTGGAGAAGATTCCTGGATGATGCTGATGCGCAGTTACTGCGATTATGTGGCTTTTTCTTTGGGGGAGGAGACAGGAGCTGGGGATCCATTATTAACTGTTGACCTGTGGTTACTTTGCAGTCGAACAAAGTGCCCGTGGTGCAGCCATCCCATGCGGTTCATCCTCTCACCCCCCTCATCACTTACAGCGATGAGCACTTTTCTCCAGGATCCCACCCGTCACACATCCCGTCAGATGTCAATTCCAAGCAAGGTGAGAGCCCTGCCCTCCGGGGCCTTCCTCGGTTAAGGAGGAGCCCTGCCTCATCAGTCCAAGGGACCTTGCAGGTGCCCTCGCTCCATGTCCCTGCGGGGACCCAAATACATTTGTAGGAGACAAGAGTAATTTATTTGATAGCAATTTTTAGTAAGTCATAAGAATTCATTGTTGCTTCTTTTATGTTTCAGGATTTAAAAAAATAAGACAAAAAATCTAGAAGGGTTATTTTCAAAGTGACAGCTCTGAAATCTAGGATCCGCAATATAATCCAATTCAGTTATACAAATATACTGAAAATTCAGTCCTGGGTGGCCCCTGCAGTTACTCATTTACTTCAGCATGTACTAGGTGTTGATGGTAGTGTTAAAAGAAATGTTAGAAAAGGGACAAAGTAGGAGATTTTTACTTTCAAATGTTACTTTTTTGACCCTTTACTGATTTATTTTGGTTTCAAATATATCCATGTTAGCTTTTATCCTTGTTTTGTTATCTACCAGCACCAACCTAGATATAAGTGACAAAGTATAAAACCATAACATGAATCTGACTTCTCTACACCATTCACAAGCTCCACTTCTGTATCACTTTCAGAAAAACACACAGTACAGAGGTCTGAAAAGTCAGAACACTGAGGGGTGGGGTAATGGCCGTGGGACACAGGGCAGGCCCTCCCAGCCTGCTGCCACCATACGCTGAGAGCACACTGAGGATGGACTGAATCGCAGGGTGGCCTGTCTTCTCTCCATGTGTGTAATGCACTTGGACCTCAAGGGAGTTCTTAGGAGTTTGAAATAAAAGATCCCGCGTACCTGAAACTAATATAATGTTGAATGCCAACTGTACTTGAAAAGAGAGAGAGAGATAAATAAAAGATCTGATAAAACCAAATGAAGGCAGAGAATAGACAGCACCTCACCATTTTGATCTGAAGCGGATAACAAAATGTATTAAGTTTGTAAAAAAGAGTGGAGTTCAGAGGCTGGGTGTTTTCAGTTAAAGACGAAACACCTTCATTTCCCTCCCTGGTTGACATACGCAATGTATTTGAGGACCTAGTTACTGTTGGACTTTGACTTGAGTGGAGCCCAAGTACCTTCATGTAGAAAAGGTAAGAATCCCCTCCAGATTTGCCTCTGCTTTAGTCCTCATCTCTGGTTCCTTACTCCCTTTACCAAGGACCTCTAAAGAATAAGAAACATCAAAGACGAGTCTGGGGATTTATGGTGAGAGTGGGAACTAAGGCATTTTAGGAAGAAGGCCAAGTTTGAGAGGGAGGCCACGATTGCGACCTTTGTCCTGGTGAGTTTGAGATCTCGGAAGGGAAACACAAGGTGGGTGATTTAAACGCCCCAGTCCCAGAGCCTCGCTAGAGATGCACACCTGGGAACTGCAGAGGTGTGGGCGACAGTTTAAAGTAGATGTAAAAACTCAGGCAGGCTATTAACAAAAAGAACCCAACAGTATATTTTATTAAGTGTTTAACTATTTATTTATTTAAGTTATATGGTGCTTTGGGTCCTAGGCCCTGTTCTAAGTAAGCACTTCAAAATGAACTTATTTAAAAGAATAACATGTGTTGGTTTAGTAGTTTTTCTCTTAAAAATTCTAAGACAGCTTCATTTTTTAAAAAAAGCAAGTTCATGACCAGCTACCAATTCTATTTTATCTTCCGTTTCCATCACTTCCTGCTACCTTACCTTGTTTTGCCTTACCGGCTGTAATTATATCATTGCTTCTCAAAGCTTTTTTTTTTTTTTTTTTTTTTTAATGGACTCTCCAGAACTTGAGAAGGCCCAGTGGGTATGACCAAAAGTTGTCTGTTTACAGTTTCTTCGAAGGTTTTATTTCATCCTAAAAATTTGTGCTGTTTTTGTGTTCTACTCCATACACTCTTTGTGTAGCTTCTAATGTAAAGCTCTTTTGAACTGCTTTTGGACTTGGACTTCATGTGTCTCATCGCCATGTATCTCAGGATATGCAAACGTTGATTTGAAAAGAGCAAATTTACAGGATTTTGAATTTATACTTTTCCATTTGAGTACATTCATCACGGAAAAAAAAAAAAATACAGTGAAAAAGCATACCAGGTTTCTTGCTCTCACTCTTTGCCCCTTCGGTCTGCCTTTTGGCTTTATCACGTAGCACAGCTGGTTAGAACACGGTACTGAGGCCAGAGTCACCGATCTCACAGGTCCCAGGGGGCTGGTTAGCTTTATTAAAAAAAAAAAAAAAAAAAAAAAAGAGTGGCATGTTCATACTCTGATGCTAGATATAACCATCCAGTAAATATAAACTGTCAGCAGAAACCATTTGCATTTGTAAGAACATAACTTTAGATTAATGCTCCATTAGGAAGCACATTAGTTTTTACCTTTCCCTCAATGTGTTGGTGCAGGGAGGCGGGTGTAGGTGTAGAAAAAGAAAAGGAAGATAATACCAATCATTTCATTATGTCTGGTAAAAATGGAAAAGAGCTTTTGGTAAATGGTAAAAGGAAAGAGCTTTTAGGAAATACTGGGTTTATATACCTATTTATATCTTTGTACTCTTCATTGTATCCTGATAAATAACAACAGACATATCACTTACACTGTGTACCGACCACTTTTCTGTATTACATATATTAATGCAATTATTTTTCACAACAACCCCTATTCCATTTTTATTCTGATATTATGGAATAATAACAACTTCTTGAAAGATATGTAGCTGAGTGGCAAAATTGATATAACCATACAGTCTGACTCCAAAATCGTTTTATCTTTATTTACCAGTTCCTTATAAAAGATTAAAAAAAATTTAAGGTTATGCTATGTATAGCCTACAGCACATAGTAAGTGTTCAATAAATACCAGTTAAATGAGTGATGGTAAATGTATCTTTAGTAGATACATTTCTACTCCACAACAGAGTTGGTGGAGTCACATACTTATAGGAGTCTTAAAGAGGATCTTAAAACAACAATAAGCTGTTTAGAAAACACAGATCCATTTTCGGCTCATGTAATGACCAAAGCCCCATCATGTACTTGTATGTATGTCCCTGCAAAATGGTTGATGATGCTGACCCAGCATGGGGAATGAGTCTGTTTAAACAGTTTTTTTTTCACTCATTCATTTGTTCAGTCATTCAGCAGTATTTATTGAGAACCTCCTGTGGAGACAACGATGGTTTGCTGCATTGACTGGTAAAACATGGTTTCTTTTTTCAAGTAGTATTTAAACTCATGCAGGAAATCCTTTGCACAAACTAACGATAAAACAAAATGAAGAACATCTTTATTACCATGTTAAAAGTACAAATAAAATCTTGTAGATGCAAAGAAGAAAGAGATTTCTCAGAGCTATAAAAGTTAGTATTCCATGGGAAGGGGATATTTGAAATATGAGCACAATTTTAGTAGAAACAGTCAAATTAAATGACTAAAATAGGAAGTAGCGTGTAGCAGGTGCTAAGTAAATGTTAGTTTTCTCCTTCCTCCTCCAGAACAGTAAAAGTAAATCCAACTAATTTATATACTCTGTTCTGCTAAGTCACTCCTACACAGTCACTGATATGTTCTAAGCATGTTCAGAACAGGGAGTAACATGGGGAGCAAAGTTTTAAGCTTATCTGCTTAGAGGCATGTGATTGAAGCAAGTCAATTGCTTGTGTCCCAGTGCCAAGAGCTCAGGACAGACTTTGTACCCCACCAGTCACTGCACCTCCCTAGCAGAGGGGTTAAAGGAGACAGTTCAGGTAGCCTCTCATCTCTAACCATGACTTTCAAGTTCGTATTTTCACTAAGTTTCCAAAGTCCTCCTCAGTTGGTCTGGTTTTTATTCTCAAAACTGAGTGATCCCCCTGCAGACCCTGAGGTCTGAGGAGGTATCAGAATCTCAGGTGAGGGTGCCAGCCTGCTGGGAAAGTCCTTAGTGACCCCGATAAGTCATGAACGCCACTATAGACTCCCTTAGGGTCACCCCTGCTGCTCGGACCTGCCCAGACTCCCCCCAAAAAGTCCAGAGTATGAAATTTGGGGTCTACTGTGACCAAAAGAAGCAGTACATCTAGCTGAAAAAAGGAGATTTGAAAAACATTCTTTTAAAAACAGCAAAACATAAGATGATCATGTAAAAACATGTAAACTCTCTACTGAGGGAGATTAAAGACCTTTCTCCATCTTACCTACTTTCTACAATTGAGAAATAGATTGTCCTAACTTCAAAGTCAAATAAATATCAACTTCAAAGGCAACATTTCTTAAGTCATTCCCATATGTTTAAGGCCTTCCATATCTTTTAAGATTCAAATGAAACTCATAACCAATTTGAACAGTAGAAAAGCAGAATACAGAAAGAACATCTTCCATGGGCTCACCCAATTCCACATACTGGCCAATCAATATATTTACAACTACGGAACGTATCTTCTAAGTCCTCAACTACAAATGTGTGTTTCCATATGGAAATGTCCTTACAAAGTCAGAGTAGCTGTGTAAGGAAACTGTTGTAGCTTTTTTCTATTCAGAATCACTCCCATTTCCCCAAATACATTCAATCTAAGTGCTAATATTGTACATTGTTATACATGTGTCTTACCCCTTCTTTTCTGTACCCAAGGTAAGATATAAACAAAGAGATGTCATTTGGGACTAGGATTAGGTATAATCTTTAGGTGGTTTTGACAGTTGGAGGAGAGTGTACTCCAGGGAGTGTGAGCTCAGGAAACAATTTGGTGGCTCTCTCATTGTCTGTGGAATACAACTAATCCAGAACAGCTTGACCTTGGAGCGCAGAGGACTCAACTTGATGAAGAGCTTTGTTGGAGCTGAAGTGGCAGAGACCAAATGAATCATATCAAGTGTGACCATTATGGGGCTGAAGATGATTCCTAATTAATCTTTGATTCTCTGAGGCATTGCATTTCCCAAATCTGTGTGTCCATGAGGGAGCCAACACAAATATGAAAGCGGCAATTTACCTAATCCTTGAGCACATGGCAGGCCGTCTACTTAGGAAGGGCTCTCACTTCCCATTCTACACAGAGACAAGGGCCTACTGTTTTCTTAACCCAATGCAATACTGTGGGCAAACTAAATAATTTAAATGTCGTACTTTGATGGCTTTTATTAGCAGCATATTTACCCTTTCAGAAATTCCTCAAGATGTACTGTTTTAAAACCTGTTTTCTCAAATGTTGAAATTTGAAAAGATAGCAAACTGACTTCTGTTAAACAGATCTGATGAATAAATGTTGTTTCATTCTAGATCATAAGAAGTATGGCATAAAGCATTTTGTTGCTTTTCTATCGCTGTCAGAGTCAAATGTCTTGTGACTCTGAACACTCTATCTCTCCATTCTTTTTAACAGGCATGTCCAGACACCCTCCCGCTCCTGAGATCCCCACCTTCTACCCGCTGTCTCCGGGCGGTGTTGGACAGATTACCCCACCTCTTGGCTGGTAAGACCCTGCCTGCAAACTCCAGCCAGGCTCTCCAACACGTGTTCTACTTCCCACTTATGGAAATTAGCTTTATGAATGATAACACCTGTGGACTTGAGGAAATTTTACAACAACAAGCAAGGTGGCAACTTTATTTCATTTCAATTTAGAAGATTAAAAAACACACAGACTTTGAAATGGATTGAATCCGTTTGCTTATGTGTGTACAAAATGACTGTAGCATTTGCTTTGAAGCTTATAGTTGTATGGATTCAATTTGTGGCTTTGGGCATTTGCTATGCCTGTACCAAATGCTCAGTGTGGTTTTTTCTTTTCTGTTTTATTTATGAAAATTTATATTTTTGAAAGAAACTGAGACACATTGAGTATCTACAAGTATGTACTATCTTTGCTTATAAATGGCAAGTGATGTAAATGACATAGAAATAGAGAGGAATTTTAACATAACAAAAGCATCTTTTGAATTTTAATGAAGTAAGCTCCAGCTTGAGTTCAGAGAAGTAAAAAACTAATGTTTGGGCTCCCCGCCCCCCCCCCCCCCAGAATCCTACTGCTCTTTGTTTGTTCTAAAAAATTCTTAATTGTAGCCTTTAAAGTTTTCTAAATTATAAAGGTAAGGGAAAGGAAGCTTAGGTAGAAAGAATCATTTTCTGTAGTGTAGCCTATCTTTATAATTTTATTGTGAGCACACATCTTCCCCTGTTCCCACTCCTGCCGCTTCTCCATTCCTTCCTCCCTGGTGCTCACTCTGTGGAAAGACTGGGGCAGAGCTTTCTCTCTTTAGCCAACTCTCTGCCCCTTCGGGCCCCAGGTCATCGCCCCAATCTCTCTGTCTTGACATCCTTACAGTATCTCTTCTTCAGCAAGAAGGGGTCATCCTGCCAGGGGGATTTCACCTCACTCTCTTTAGCATTAGATCTCTTAGTC
Organism: Glossophaga mutica; assembly: GCA_039655065.1. NCBI lineage: Eukaryota > Metazoa > Chordata > Mammalia > Chiroptera > Phyllostomidae > Glossophaga > Glossophaga mutica. Next base: position 145,442,983 of record CM077303.1, on the reverse strand, counting down.
AATAACCGTTTGAATTAATTGATTGTGCATACATGTTCGGTCCTACACCAATCATTCTGTCTGACACTATTAGCTCTTTAGGGGTGATAATCCTGTGTTAGCAGTGTTGGTAGCAGGTTATAATGAAAAATGTGAGATGTGGGAAATGGGGGAGATGGACTTCTCAGAGTGGAGAGGAAATTATTCCAATAAGTTCATCTCTTATTTTTTTATTCTAACACGGGGATATGGGGGGAGGAGGACTAGTGTTTTTAAAATATTTGTTCAGTCTTATATAAATAAGAAGTTTCATTTCCTTCTTTCTTCTTTTTCCTGAAATTCTCAAAGATTCTGATGAAGAACCCATTAACCTTCTCTGAAAGGAATATTTCACCATTCTCAGGATTCTGTTATAGTTAATAAACATTTGTTACATGCCTACTTTGTTAAAAGCATTCATGGGGTTGGAAGAGGGGAGGGGATACGGGTAATTCATGAACTGGTTTGTTTTTAAAGTTGCGGGTTGGAGATTTTCTTCAAGGCCAATGATACTTTGATTGGGTGGAGGGTAAGGAAGGGAAGCAACTGGATAGCTGAAGAAATGCTGTGATCTGTGATAGTCCAAAAATTCTATTTGAATACTTCGCCTTTCTCCTCTCATCAAACTCTTACTGCTGGTTGGTAACTCATGTTTTGTCATTGATGGGTTCCTTTCTTCTGTGACCTCAGGCAAGGTCAGCCTGTATATCCCATCACGGGAGGATTCAGGCAACCCTACCCATCCTCACTGTCAGTCGACACTTCCATGTCCAGGTAGGTGGAGGTGGAAACCGGGCACCCAGGACAAGCTGCTCTTCCTGCGCTTGCATCTTGTGCGCCTCTGCTTGCCTCTTGGTTGGCTAGGAGGGTGCGTAGCTCAGCCACGTGTCTGTCTGCGCAGTGTGCCTGGCTCCCACACTAGGTGTTGTAGAGATTCCTGGGTAGGAGCCACACTCTGCGCCCCCACACCAAGCACCAGCCACACCCACCGGGGGCATGGACTCAGCCACAGGGGCAACTGTGCCTCCAGAAGACTTCACTGGCTGCAGGATGTGACACATCCCCAAAATGGACATCATAAGAGATTGTTATTCAAAATATGCTGAGGGTGTGGTAAAGGGGAAGGTAAAGACTGGTTTGGTCTGAGTTCTACCATTTACTTTCTTTGAGGAAAGTTGTATCGGTTTAACGTGACAGTGTTTGAAAATGCCCAGTTAGTCTAGAGCCTTCCCGGACCAAGGCTGTCGGAAGAGAAAGAATGGTGCTTATCGGCCACCAGGCCTTACGGGGTTGTGTCCTAGTGTGTGAATCAGGCCCTGTGGGGGCACAGTGCCGGCGAAGCTCTGTGAGGTCTGCTGCCACCCTGCTCTGTGTAATGCTTGCTTCTGGAAAGGATGGCTTCTGTGCCCTGTGCTTGACATACACACATTTGTGGTGTATCATCTGTGTGTTTGATGTTGCTTTTTCAAGGGATCTAGCATTATTGTGCCGGAGTCAAACTTTTGGGTTAATAACTGGTCGTGAATCTTTACTTTTTATGCAGGTATGAAATTCACAGTTTCTGTGGTGAATTTCAGATTAAAAAAACATAACAACAAAACATTGTTTGTTTAGCAAATTGTAAATTTAGCCAGGTGGAAGGGGATGAAATTAATGTCCTCCCCCTAAAATACATTTTTACAGTTTTCAACACTGTGAGAACCATCTGATGACAGGAGTTTCTCACAGGCATCAAGTGTTTTTGCAAATGGTGCATTTAGCAAAGGTTACTATCTGATCAAATATTTGTATTTTTACCATGCCACCTTAATTTTTTAAAATTTGTTTCCAAAATATTACATAGCCAAGCAGTCCTTCCGTCCTTCCCAGATGAAGGAATAAATTGTACGGCCTGTGATGAAAGACCTGAGAATGTTGTTCTTGCTGAATTAAATGTTTACTTTAAAATAGTTTGAAAAGCAAAGAGTTCTGAAGCAGAACCAAATTTATCCAAAGCTCTTGTTGAAAGTAGTCTTTATTTATTTTATTTTTCTTGCATGGCAGTTTCCCTCCTTTGTGTTGGATGGTGGTGGATATTTTGAGATTATTTTTTTTATACTCTGCAAGCACATTTAGGAAAAAGCCTTTGTTCAGCGAGTGTAGTTTTTACCTTGATGTAGAACTGTACGTATTCTTCCCTTTGATTAAACCCTTCCCTTAATTTTGTTATCAGTTTTCCACGAGGCTAGATCTCTCAAGCATTCTCTGTAGAAAATTACTTTGGGTGATGTTAAGGGCAACCTTATTAAATTGGGGACTGAAAAATATCTTCCTGTCCCTTATTCTCTCAATTGTTCTCTCCCAATATTAGTAAAGAAGCCAACAATATGAGAAGCCTCTTAAAGTGATGGTTTCACTGGGACTATAGGCAGAGGTTTTTAAATGTAATTTCTTTAGCTTTAATTTTAAAAATCTTTCAAAAGCTAAATCTTAATAAAGTGTTACATTTCCAATATAACTGTTATTACTGGAATTATCTGAAAACTGCTTTGCAAGAAAAGTGACTCAATTTTTATTTTCTTTTATCCTCTGGCCTAGAGCGTCCCAGGAAAAATGCCAGATTCGACCATTAGTTTGGGGGGGAAAGTTTTTATACCAGCAATAATTATAAATGTTTTCCACCTGAACACAGAAAGGAACGAAAGTATCAGCCCGCTCTCATTTGTGGTTAATACGCCCATGTGCAACTGCCACGAGCAGTTAGTGGGTTGCTGCAACACTCCCTCCAGCCTTTGCTCCAGCAGCCACTAGCACGTATCGTTTCTTCTCTTTCGTTTTTCTCAGGTTTTCCCATCACATGATTCCTGGTCCCCCTGGTCCCCACACCACTGGCATCCCTCACCCCGCTATCGTGACACCTCAGGTCAAACAGGAGCACCCCCACACTGATGGCGACCTGATGCACGTGTAAGTATGCGTGTGGAGCTCCTGAAGACACTGAGGATTTAAACAGAGTTTCTCCTTCACTGTGGTTGAACCTTCTCCCTCTCTTTTAGTATGGAAACCAGTGTAGCTCTGCTTTGAAAGCTCTGCCCCTGAGGACTTTTAATCGGCTTGATTCTCACTGCCAGCTGATTTTGATTCTGAGATTGGAAAGGAGAGCAGACTTCAAAAGGTTAAGGGAACCTCACCAGAATGATGTTCAGGGCGCAGGCATTGGATATCTCGAGTCACATAGCCGTTACTACCAGATTTCAGTGGGTTCTGACGGCTGGGAGCCCCTGGTGGTCCCTGAAGTGGACAGGAGAGTCCAGTGCATGCCCAGGAGGAATGTCCCTGTTTCCAGGCTTTCAAAGCACAGAAGTCAAGGGAAAGGGGCAAGCCCGCCCAGGATAGGCTCTGGCCGTGTACATGAGCCAGGGGCTAAATTCCTTGAAGAATTCCTTGAAGAATTAAGAATTGAGTTTCTTAATCTAGGGTTTGCAGACAGGACAGGAAGATAGGGTAGCAGGAAACACGAGATAGTCAATAAAATCCCTGTGAATGTCATTCTAGCCTGTGGCTCAGTTGGTGGGTGTGTTTGTCCCATAAACTGAAGGGCCAAGGGTTCAATTTCTTGGTCAGTGCACATGCTTGGGCTGCAGTTTTGGTCCCAGGTCCCAGGTGAGTGCAAGAGGCAACCATCCCATCCATCAGTGTTTCTCTCCCTCCCTCCCTCTCCCTCCCTTCCCCCCTCTCTCTTAAAAAACAACCAAACAAACAAACAAACAAACATCCTGCAAATGTAGGCAAAGCCAACATGCATGTGTTTGGGGGAGAGAGTCTGAAGTTTCATTAGCTCTTCAACTGCCTCCTATGCTCCCTGCCCCCCCCCCCAAAAAAAAAGTTAGCAGCCTCATCTGGAAGAGGAGTGGACATTTACTTACACTATGGGGCGGCTTTTCCCAGGTGACCCAGTTGCTCAGCCTCCCACCCCTAAATAGACCAGCTCTGCACACCCATTTCCATTTTGTGTTAAACACTTGCATCGCCCCAGGAGGGCTTTCACCAGCGGAAGGAAGGATACTCACAAGAGGTGCTCTCCTGAGTTGACGGTGTGTTCAGGCTTGCAGAGAGCTGGAGGGTTGCCCCAGCCCAGGTTTGACTGGTGATGTAAACAGATGCTCTGCTTTTCTCTTCCCCCTTCCGGTCTCTTCCTTGTGCTGCGCACCCCTCCTGCAACACCACCACACCCACCTTTTAGGAAGCCTCAGCATGAACAGAGAAAGGAGCAGGAGCCAAAAAGACCTCACATTAAGAAGCCTCTGAATGCTTTTATGTTATACATGAAAGAAATGAGAGCCAATGTCGTGGCTGAGTGTACCCTGAAAGAAAGTGCAGCTATCAACCAGATTCTAGGCAGAAGGGTAAGTAGCGGGATGGTAAATAAATGTTCATGGGAACTGTGGAGATGCTTCATTAAAACCTGCCCAAATGTACTTGCATATCAGGTGGTCACGGTGTGCATTTGGGGACTCACCAGCCACTTTGGGGAGTAACAGAACAGGATAAGTGATAATCTTTCGGAGGATTAAATGATCTAAAGCATTGTAAACAACTTAGATTGTACCTGGCACATAAAAAACTTCCTGGAAATGATAACCCCTTTTCCTGTGACCAGTCTGTAAACCACATTATTTATTGTCTTTTATGTGCCAGGCACTGTAGTTAGGCAATTAGGTAATAATTGCTGAATAAAATAGATACAGTCCTTGTTTTCATGGAGTTTAAAGTTTTGTGATATGATACTGATATTAGGTAAGTAATCAATGTGTAATTCAAATTGTGACATATATACTGTGAATATAAAGAACAGCTTCTATGAGAAAGAACAGCAGGAGGCTGGGGAAACAGTATGTAAGCTGAGACCTGAGGCATGCGTGAGGGCTCACCAAGTGCTGAGGGGGAGAGGTGGGCGCTCTCCAGATGGAGCCCCCGCCTGCACCTGTGGACTGAGGCAGGCAAGCCCCGAGCCTGCACAGAGAGCAACACAAAGGCCTTGACCAATCAGGGTTCTTCCGGATGAACCCTGGCAAGTATGGTCACATTTCCCACGATAGGAGGCAATCTGTGTTACTCAGAAGCTTTAAGTGGGAGAATTTATATGAGCCAGAGAAATCTTTATTGTAGAAAAACCACTGTCTGATTCTTGAAGTGTACCTGGGCCAGGTTTGTGGATTGCCCCTTTTCTTTTCATCCCTTCTGTCGCCCTTCCTAAGATATTTTTGTGAGCACATATTATGTACCAGGCACTGGGCTGCCACTAGGACAGATGCTAAGATTTTTGTAATCCAACCACCAGCCAAAAGGCTAGTCGGTGTTTTCAGGTACTTTTCTCAGGATTGAAATGTTTTTAGTTAGGTTTTTGAAGAGTGTTGAAAAAAAATTGAGTTTTTTAATTGAAATAACATTTTCTCTGTAGTTATATTGTAATTTTAGAAAAGCTCCATCATAGGTGTTGATTCTCAACATAAATGTGTGGTGGTTTCTTAATTAGGCATGTGTGCATTTCATTTTGCAACCTCTCAAGAAATTAATGATTTGCAAATGAACATTCGCTTATGGAGGTCTAACGACCTTTGTGAAACTCAGAGTACCATGTTTCACTGTTACTGATGATGATTTTCACCATGTTTGTTACAAACCTAATACATTTCAGCATTCATAAGAGAGAGCATTCAGGAGATTTCAGGCAGACAGAAGGAGGCTTTCTTGCATTATCGATTCCTGTTGGGCAGCAAAAAATGCAGCTATTTCCAATCTGCAAGACACCAGGGTTTCAGGGTTAGGGTGCGGTGACAGATTATAGCTTTTTGGTGCCCTGCATACAGTACTCTATCTCCCTGTGGATTCTTAAACACTTAATAACAATGATTACAATGATTTCCCAACATAGATCATAGCAGATGAGTGATTCCCATCATCTTTGAGGAACTCTGCCTTAAAAGCTTAGAGACTGATGATCGTTTCCCCTGACCCTTTAAAAGAAGAAACCAGAGGAAAAGAGTTAATAAGAGTTCTTATTTCAGCTTGTATAAAACTCTTAGCTTTTTTTCTTCCTTTTTTGAGTTAAAGGTCCCCTGTCCCTCCAGCAGGAATTCTTTTCCTTCTCAAGGCAGCAAGCAAGGCCATGACGTGGAGGCACGTTCCCCACAGTTGCCGCTTTCTCGGCTCCCTTGACAACCCCCAGATCGGAGCATGCGTCCTGCGGGATGGTTCTCATTTGGGGTCTCTCTCTGTCCTTGATTTGGGCACCTGTTTCTATTTATAGGTCTCTGAGATCTTTGATTAAGATCAGATTTTCTGTCCTTTCATAACTCCCCTCTGGCAGAGTAGTCCTTGCTAGTTCTTTAAAGTTCCTGGCTTTAAAAAGATGAAGTTTTACACTGGGATAATTATTATTCTTAAAAGTGGAACTTCAACCTCTGAACATTATATCTTTTGATTTTTATGCAACTTTACTGTATCTCTAAAATAGAAATGTTCATTCATATGAATTAGTTTTCTTCTTTGTGTTATAAATAATAACAAATCTTACTTTAAGATAAACTTTTAAAAATACCTTCTAGGCTAATAAAGGAAGTCTATTTATTGTAAATGTATTCTCAGGATTTTTAAATCTTGGAACTGTGTAAATTTCTTCAAACTAAGTGGGTATTTTCTGAACAATTTGGTAAAATCTTGACAATGAAATTTAATTAAAAAAACTGGCTCTTAATTTTTTCAGCAAGCAAAAGCGATAGAAAAGCATTTTTAGTACATTGTGTTTCAGAAATTCCTATAAAGAAAGACCAACTTTCTGGTGTATATGAAACTTTATTTTTGTTTCAGTGCAAAACTTTACTACCATTTGACCTAGTGTTTTACTCTGGTAAATGATCTTTTATTTGTGAGTAGATTTTGTGCATTACAAATATTAGGAAACTAAAAGCAATGGAAAACACAAGCAAATAGTTGGTGGTCTGTTTTCTTCTCCATGCAGTTTGCTCAGTTTGGTAGGCTCAGGTCTTTTTATCAACCTGTTTTCTCCTTTAACTGAAAAATACCTGATTGTTTGGGTAGAAGATCCAACTTCCCAAATCTTGGAAGATAAGTTGTTTAAAAAAAAAATCCCCACCCAAGGGCATGCTTATTGATTTTAGAGAGAGGGGAAGGGAGGAAGAGAGAGAGGGAAAGAAGAATCCATGTGAAGGAGAGAAGCTTCCACATGAGGGAGAAATGTCCATAGGTTGCCTCTCACGCACGCCCCAACCAGGGACGGAACCAGAAATTAAACCACGACTCTTTGGTCTACTGGACGATGCTCCAGCCATCTAAACCACCCTGGCCAGGGTGAGAGAGAAGTTTTATAAAACGTATTTTAGGTTTTCTTAGCAAGTTACAAAGCTGCCATAAATTATATAAAATTCTGTGCTATATCATGGTAGCATAATTACTTGTCAAATGAATAAACAAATTTATAAAGTAAGACTTCTTCTGTTACTTTATTTCCTTTTTGTCTTCTTTTCTTCCTTTTTGTTAACACTCTGCCTCCTGCCAGTCACATTTACTTAATATCAGATGCGTGTAAACATTAATGATTAGTCTTTTCTAAGAAAGAAAGAAAGAAAGAAAGAAAGAAAGAAAGAAAGAAAGAAAGAAAGAAAGAAAGAAAGAAAGAAAGAAAGAAAGAGAGAGAGAGAACCATCGAGGCTGACCTCTTCATTACACTGTCTGTCTCTCCCTGTGAAGGTGTCCAGCACCAGGTGAGGCTCTCAGCTGTAGGAAAGCTGTGGGTTGACAGAGCACATGTAACTTTTCTTGCCTGGCTTACACTTCCACAGCCGACCCAGACGTGCTCCTTCCTAGGCTCCTTTTGACTTACTGTGTTTGCTCTGCTAGTACAAAGAAAAGAACTAGGTCTCAGGTAATTTCCAGGGTTTTTTTTCTTTCTTCTGCCTCTCCCTCAACTCTTTTTTAAGAAAAGCATATTACCCGATTTAGGTTCAGGCCAAGTCCCGCTGTGTTGTACTTCTTAACTTTACACTGCACTTCTACAGCAATTGAGAAAATAAATCGTCTACCCTGTCCAACACAGAGGCCTTGGGTTTTAAGGGGTTTTCAAAGGAAATGGAATTAGTTGACCTCCTGGAGGCTGGAGTGGTGGGTAGGCTGTGGCAAAAGGTGCTTTCGTGCTCCTCTTGAGATCAGCGGGTGTTTCTCTTTCCCCGAGGAAAACTCAGGGAAATGGAAACTCCAGGCCCGGGGCGACCTGAGTAGGACCTAGACGGCGCCTCCTCCTGGAGAACTCGGGTCAGCCTCTCTCCCTCACGCCCCCTCCCTTTCCTCTATCCAGCCACACCTGTCTTTGTTTTGTTTCTTGTGTTATCATTTTAAAAAACAAGAACGGGGCATTAGAATCAATATTCAGGGCGGACATAAATGAGAACGACTCACCTAGCCTTGAACAGGAGTGAAGAGGGAAGCTCCACACTCTAGAGCTGGGGAGAACAGGAGTCGCAGGCTGGGGCTCATCCAGAGTGTGGCTGCCCAATGTGCGTGTGCGCGACTGTGCGGGCTCAGGTCCATTCCTGCAGCTGGCCAGTGAGTCACCCAAAGCTCAACCAATTCTCCTGGAAGATTCTGTTGACAGATCCCAGCACTGAGGAAGTAGGAAAATACTCCAAAACTGCCTGCTGGGCGGGGGGTGGGGGAGTGGGGGGGGCGGTCTGGGGCAAGTGGTGTGCAAATGTATGCAAAGTAATGTGCAAATACAAGCTGCCTAAAATCTCAAATGGATACCCTGCCTACATGAGCTGTTTCGCTATATATGATATATATCAGTGATATAAAAGGGAAATGGAAAGTTTGCAGGGTATCAGCCACTGTATTCTCCAAAGTAGGTACTACAGCCTCAAATTCTAGATGGCACAATCAGCTTAGACAACCCTCCTTGCTTTCCATCAGAAGAAAGTGAAAAACGGTCACCATGGAGTGTGCGTGTGTGACTGTGCAATGTTATCAGTGTTGTGCTGTAGACAGTGTTCACAGAAGTGTGAGGAGAGCGGGGAGAGACTGAGACAGACTAACTTTTGGTGTCTTGCTTTATAGACAGGATCAAGTGACGAAGCTTTCGGGCTCTTCCTAGGGCAGCGTGGGAGAGTGTCCGTGTAAAGGGAAGATGTATCCGTGGAAGAGACATGTAGAAATTATCGTATTTTCCTAACTAAGTGGTAGTAAGGCTCAGATAGCAGAATATGCTGCAAACTATGAAAAGGGCTAAGCTGGGCACTGAGGTTCAGCAGTGAAAGCTCTTTTTAATTTGTATTGGAGACAAGAAAGGGTGGGGGACAGATCATTTACTCTGAGTACTATGATCAACTTGGATGAGTTTCATGCGACGTCAGAGAACAGAACAGAAAGCCCAAGTTCGAGTGTCTCACTCACCACCAGACTCCAACTGGATTTCTGACGCACTTGGTCTTCTGCCATTTAGAAATAAATCAATGTTTAAACATGTAACATTTTCATTCTTCAATGTTTGGAACATGAAACGTATATTAGTTTCTACTTCGCTCACTCTTATTTGTTTTTTCCCCTCCCCTTTGTGTTTTAGTGGCATGCCCTCTCCCGTGAAGAGCAGGCTAAATATTATGAATTAGCGCGGAAGGAAAGACAGCTACATATGCAGCTTTATCCGGGCTGGTCTGCAAGAGACAATTATGTAAGGCCCTCTTCGTACCGACGCCTGTCTGCTTTGACCCCTTCTTTCTTTCTGTGACTTTCATGAGGGAAATATGTTTTATAGTGTATTTTATGTCCTGTTTTTGGAGGTTAGTGGGCATTGTAATAAATATTTCATAGGTATATCAAATGTCAAAAGCTTTGAGCTGTCAGTTTCTTTTTTTTGGCTATGAATTTTTTAAGTGAAACTTAAAATTTAAAAAAAAAACACCTTATGTTTACTTTCATCCAACGCCCCCCCCCAGCAAAAAAAACCACCATATCACTAAAAGGTTGGTAAAGATTTTTTTAGGCCATAAACTCATCTTAAAGTCAACATTAGTAATAACTAATTATATTACCTTCCAGTATTTTTTCTGTGCTTGTGTTTTTATTTTTTACTTGAATGTGTGTATGTTCATACCCTTTTGTGTCATGCTCTTATATGTAAGCATTTTTTGTTATGGTGTAGTATTTCTATATATCAGTCTTAATGGCTGTATAATATTTCGTTGAGTGAATGTCACAATTAACCATTTTCCCTGCTTTTAGACATTTAAGTTGCCACCTTTTTTTTTTTTACAATTGTAAATAATTCTGCTATGAACATATCTGGGCATAACAGTTTTTGTATTTAGGAATATTATTTCTGTAGGATAGATTCATAGTAGTTGAATTGTTGACTTCAAGTGTATAAATATTTTAAAGGCTTTTGATACATATTGTTAAATTGCTTTATAAAAGGAATATATTACTTTACAGTTCTTATTTACATTGTAATCTAGTGACTACTTTGTCGCAGACTAATCAGTACTGGGGAGAATTTTTGTTTTGTTTTGTATTGATGTGCTTTGATGTCCATTGTGTATGTATTTCATTCAGTAGGTATTATTATATTTTTTAAGTTGCACTTTAAGTACTTTATATTGCCAGTTATGTTACTGCTTTAGAGTATGAGCATCTTACTAATGTAATCTTAATGCAGCAAAGAATATTTCAATGTAAGTATATTATAAATAATATGTGATCTAGGGGAACAATTTTGATTATTTAAGCTTTTAATTAAAAATGTGAAGATTGTTTTCATTTTCCATGTGAAACTAGCCTTCAAAATGAAGTGCCAGCTAAGACTGTCTTAAGCGAATGGCCCCTTTTTATAAAGGCCTGAGTGACACCATTAATCAATATGTAATTTAACATGTGGCCATTGCTGTAGATAGTCCTATGGGGCTGCATGTCAGAGGCCACTTGTCCCACATAAGGAGACACCAGGACTTTGGGGTGCATTGTGTCTGGTAACGTGCTCCGAAGAAGAACTCACTACTGGCAGGATTTGGAGCGGAGCCCTTGGCTGCCACAGGACACAGGGCACCCATGTCCAACTGGGTGCCACTTAGGAGCAGCAGGTCATGGGCTGCCTGAGTTGTTGTGATGACTGCCGTATGCCAGTTGTGAAGAGCTATTGGAACGCCTTCTGTGTTATTTTCTAATCCTTATAATACTCCTTTAGCAGAAATAGTATTATTGCCTTTCACAGAGGAAGGCAATTGAGGAGTCGAGGAAGTTAAGGAGTTTGGCCATGTGGAGGCTTGGGTGCAAGTCATACCCAGGTCTCCCTGGCGGCACTGTTTCTGGAGCAGACTAGCTCAGCCTTCCAGTGCCTTCTTAAGAAGACTGCTTTAGCTGAAGAGTTTTCTCCCCTGAACTGGGCTTCTCTTCTCTTGGCAACAATTAACATCTTCTGGGTAGAGCCTTTGCCGGGTCCTTTAAGTGGGAATCAGTTTTCCACCTAAAACATTTCAAAAATGTCCTCTTGTGACCCTGTCCTGGACCTCTTTTGGATGTGGTTTGGCTGGAGGGGAGAGTGGACCCTCCTTCCCTGGCCTGGGGGAGAGCTTTGCTGTGCCGTGAATTTGTATAGATTGAGTTAGCATTGCTTGTTGAACGTGTTTGAGTGAAGTTTCTGGTTCTGATCCTTAAGAAGTTAGTTTTTACTTTTAAAAAGAGATAAAAGAAACATTTTCTCCCTCTTTTCCTCTCCTCTTCTTCCCACGTGGAGAGAAGGAAAGAAACTTTGAAAGAAAGCCAGTGTCATGGGAATTTACCTTGATAAATTTTCCTCTGCCCATTTTTTAAAGAAAATTGTTTTGTATAATTCGATTTTAGGATCCTCTTGAATGCAGGAGAAACCCAGCTTTGTTGCATACAATTTTTATAATAAGTCAAAATAAGCCTGTTAATTACTAAGGCAAACAGAAGTCAATCAAGTGATAGCACTTTAGCTAAAAATATTATTTGAATAACAGTATAAGAATGGTCTAAACTAGTTTTATCGTATGTTAGCGACTTAGTGTCAGAATGTTGTCCTGATCCTCACTGAGGTCATATTACATATATCTCAGTGATTTACTGTAAAAATGCCCTATTCTATAGCATTGTAGATTTTATAACTCCAATTTGTCTTCCTAACTTTTATAATGGAAGTTTTTATAAATCAACAATGCATGTGTTTTCTTAGGTGAGATCAGCCAAATATTTATATTGCTAGAGTCTTCAAATTTAGTGCTTAATAACCTCAGTATTTGGTATAATTTTATGAAAAATATTTTTATGTGTGCCACACATTAATTTTTTTGTGTAAGTTGGCATAATACGTCCAAGCTACTTAGCTCTTCTTGTTTACTGTAACTATATGTTCTCTTGAAACACCTGTCCATCCCTGGAATATAGTATAGGTTATTTCACAAAGGCCATAGTCGCAAGTCCCAGGCACGAGCTGCGCGTGGCAGGGATGTGCTGGCTCAGGTGCTCTGATAGGCCCAGGTGTGCTGAGGGGACTCCACAGCCCAGCACAGCATCAAGGAAGAGTGAGTGCGGTGGTGGCTGTGAGCTCTGCCTGAGGGCAGAGTGGGTTGAGACAGAGAAGGTTCCTGGAAGAGGTGACGCTGGAGATGAATATTAAAGGACAAATGGAAGGTAGGAGGAGAAAGTGAGGAAGCTGGCTCCAGGTATGAAATAAGCTCACAGCACCTCAAGAAAACCACAGTGATTCCATTCGGAAGGGAGATGGCAGAGGCCTGTGAGACGCATTGCTCTCCCCGCCTGCTCCCCTCCTCCAGAGCACCTTCAGGAGTCTTAACGACAAGTCTGTCGTTACTGATGCACGCCGTTTCCCAGGGCTGCTAGCATCTGCCGGTTGCCTTAGTGTGTGTGAGGGTAGTTTCAGTCAACTTTCCAAAGCTTTATGGCTGCAATGGGCAGGTCATGTGACATGAAGAAAAACTATATTGAGGTTTATAAAAACATATGCTTTTATATGTTTATATGTGTATTCACACAATATATCCAGTACAATTTTATGGTTTTATGTTTTGTTATTTATTAAAGTGATTATTATAGCAGACGTGAGATAGAGATATTGGGTGTGATGTGTTCTGTTACAGTTATTTGTAAGTACCTGCCTAATCCAGGTTGGTCATTTACTATTCATATAAATCAAATAAGTACTGTGTCTATGCCCTATTACAATTATTTTTTGAGGGAAAAGTAACTAGGATGAAAAACAGAAAACTAGACCACTATAATGGAACGTAAAGTTTTTAGTTTGTGATTAAGACGACTTTGAAATATATTTAAAATTGCATGTGCATCTATGTTATTGTGTGTGTTAGGAAGCAAGCTCCTTAACTGTCAGAAATAAGTCTTTGAAATTACCTTTAGTTTTCTCAAGCTTGATCTTACACTTTAACCCCTATCCTTGGTCACATCATGTCTACGCCATGGGGACTGAGGGTCCTCAGTTAACATTCTGAACTTCTAATTGAGTGGTGGGACTTGCAGTAAGGAAGTTTATCTCGAACAGAAGCATAAGCGGGGGCTAAGTGTGGTGGTTAGAAAGGAAAGTTCCGCCTCCGTAAGCGGGTTTTCCTCGCAGGCTGTTCTGGGGCCGCCTCCCTGGGGCGTCCCCCTGCTGGCACGCATGTGAGGCCCCCTGATGCCAGTGCTGCTGGGGTTCATGTGAGGCTGTAGAGACAAAGCTCACAAAGGAATAAGAATTCATTTTCTTCCTCTTGCTTTCTGACTGTTCCAAGGTACAGATGGGGGGAGGGAAAGAAAGTGGGTAGGGAGAGAGAGAAATGAACATGAGGCACCTTTGTCCCTCTGCTGATTGATCACCTGCCTACATTTTTGTGTCACACTCACCCATGTGTTCACAGCACGGGATGTAACACGACAATGTGCTGTATTCTTCCAGGGTAAGAAGAAGAAGAGGAAGAGAGAGAAACTACAGGAATCGGCATCAGGTAGGCCCCACGTGGCTTTTCAGTCAGTGCTCATGCCTCTGACAAACACCTTGAAAGTAGTTCGCGTCTTTCTATGTACACACTGCTTTATTCTGCAGCTGTAACTTGTGATACTTCAACTCCGCTTTTCCTCCTGAGATTCTTTAAAGATGTTTTAGGAGACCTTTCTTTTCAATGTGGCTATGTGAAGGTACATCTAAAAACTCCTTTCCCCAACCCTGTCGGTCACCTGGAATCCTGGTTAACTGTGGTTGTTTGTTTTGTTTTGTTTTTGCTTCTTTGTCTTTGTTCCCTTTGCTTTATTAACACTTCGGTTCTTGTATTTGTATAACAATAGTAAAATTTTATATGATGATTCTATAATATGCTACTTTATATCCCCTTGAGAATCTTTTCTGAGGCTTAGGTTATTTTAAAAATATAAAACATGATGATAGGGTTTATCTTTCCTATCCATTAATTCAAGGCATCAGTCAGTGAGGTCCTATTTAGTTCCCTTTTTTCTTTCATTAAAAGTAAGGCTACTTGGACTGCACAGATAAGAATGGCTGGTATAAGAACCATAAAAAGTAAAGTGAACAAGTCCACGTGATGTTGTAGCTACTACGTATTTGGAATGTTCAAAAACCTCTTCAATAACAATTTGTTAAAGACACAATTTTCTGCAGGTACAGGTCCCAGAATGACAGCTGCCTACATCTGAAACATGGTAAGAACGACTCTCTGGCCCTACTGCTGACACTAGCTATGAACAAAGCACTTGCTCGTGAATCTCCTTGCTCACACTGATACCATTCCACATTGCTCCTTTGAAGAGGAAACGCCACCAAAATCAAATTAGCGCTTTAAAAAATCTGATGGTTTTTATACCGGCTATGTATTTGCAATACAGTATGCGTTGCTCTCTCCCTTTCTTCCCCCTTTGCCCCTTTAATCTTCCTCCATTCCCTTTTCCTTCTCTTCTCACCCATTCCTTACTCTGATGAGCGGCATACCTGCCTGCTTATAACACAAACAAACAACAACACAGACCAGCAAGCAAAACGCGAGTTCCCTCAGCACAGCCAGGGCCGGGTGTGAGGAGCCCAGGCCTGTGCCATGTCCAGACTCAGCGCTTTTTGCTCTTTCCAATTGAGAAGATATATAGATACTTAAAAGTCATTTATGTGTTTCTTTTGAAAAAGAAAGATGTGTTTTATTCATTTTTTTAAATACGGCATGGGGACTACTGACTTGATTAACTCTGTTCTGCTGTCAAGTTTTTTCTTTATTGGCCATCATTGCTAGATCTTTCTCTAGTATTTATAAATAATATTTATTTCATTTCTTTTGGGTGTAATTTTATTTCTGAACACATAACCACCAGCCTGGGGAAACTGGCTTTGTGCGCCGATGCGGTCGTTGCAGAGCTTTGATCCCACAGTGTCTGCGCTTTCTCTCAGTGACAGTTCTTTTCCGAGAGGCCACCTTGGATTCTACCCTCTCTCTAGCAACCACATCCAGGTCCTGTCAGTTCTGCCTTCTGGGTCTGTCTGGCTTTCCTCTCACACTCAGCCCATCTCAGGAGCGCAGACTTTTCCATCCGGATTATTTAACAGCCTTTGGATCGTTATCCCGCCTCCAGACTTCCTTGCCAGCTCCCGGAGGGGTTTGCTAAAACAAACAGATTGATTGGGTCTCTTCCCAGCTGGAAACGGTCAATGCCCTTCACCATCTGAAGAATAAAGTACAAACCACGTAGCCAAGCTCCCCCTCAACCCTCTCCTCAGGGCTCTGCCTTCACTCTCTCCTGCTCTCCACGCCTGCTTACGAGTCCTGTGTTCAGTCCAAGCAGGAACTCTAGCAGTCCCCCTGGTCGGTGGAGGCCGCTGCACAGAAAGCCCTGTGCCCACTGCCCTGTGCCCAGAAAGCCTGTGTCCTCTGCCTGGGGAAGAGATCCGTCTGCAGTGTGTCTGCGGCGAGCACTGGCCTGCACGTCATTTAGTGCTTGACCAGAACCAGGTGACTCCTACTTAATCTTCCTTTTTCCCATCTATGAAATGGGAACGATGACACCTGCCACCTGCAGTTGTCTCTGCGCCACGGAAGCCCGCCTTCTGCCGTGGCCCTCACTGCGCCCTGACTCAGGTGCCCTCTCCCCTGTGCAGCTTCCTGATCTTACTCGGGCTCCTCGGCTTCTTCAGAACTCCACCCCTGGAGTTTTATGCTATTATTAAACTAATGCCGAGTGGCAGGCTTTGCTCCAAGGGAAAAGAGGACCATCCCTCTGTCTAGGTGTCCAAACATGGTACCCAAAAACCATCACAGATGCCCCTATTTCATTCCACCTAGTGGCTATTATTTAAGGGCCTCTTCTGAGCAGGCCTCCCGGCTTTGTTATTAGGAGCAGAGAGATGACGTGACTCCCGCCACTAGAAGCTCATGGCATCGTAATAGAATTGTAGTAACAATCACATACACAGGCTTCTGTGGGGTTGTTGCCTTCTGTTTGAAAGAATGCTGTCCTTTTACCTCCTGATTCAGGTGCGGACAGCAGCCCTTCCTTCCCTGCTCTTCCTCTACATGGCAGACCCTCCAAAGTGCTAAGTGCTGAGGGCTGACATTTACTGATTTAATTCCATCTTCTGTGTGCTCCAAAATCTTCAGTGCTGTTTCTATGAAAAATCATTAAAAAATGTACTTCTGTATTTCAAAGTTTGTTATTTGATTTTGTGTCCCTATTAACCTTACATCGTATTTTAGATTAGAACATTAAGTTAATTATATTTGTATCCTAGACTGTATCTCAAACATCTTTAAAAATAAGTCACAGCAATCACTGTACTTATTTTTCGGACTATAAGATGTACCTTCCTCCCCGCAAAAAAATTTGGGAGGAATAATGGTTGTTAATGCTGCTGTTGAGTTGTGTTTACATTTACATTGGTGAAATATTATGTTATTAAGTATTTTACCATATTTTTTGCTTCAAAAATTTTTTTCCTATTTTCCTCCTCTAAAACCTAGGTGCATCTTATGGTCCGAAAAATATGGTATTTGTTTTTAGAAAACCTTAACTTTAATCTCTCTCTAATCCCCTCCATTCTGTCCCAGAAAAAACATAAAGTGCCCCCTACCCTCCGCAAGAGAAAATTCCCACCAGCTGCTGGGTGAGGCTGCAGACAGTGGGGCTTCACCTACTCAGAATCTCTAGTGATGCTCCTCAGGCCCGCTCCTCAGCCTTCACAGCCATTGTCCTCCTCACCATCCTGTTTTTGGAGAACAGCACTGGCAGTCATTAGATAAGATTTATTGAGCAATGAGGAGCTAAGATTTGCATTCATAAAAATTTCAGTACATTAGGAATGATAATATTCCTACTCTTCCCTCCACCTCTTTCCTTGTTTTTGGAATTCAGTAACCTTGGTATGTACAGTTGTTGATTTGTTTTGTCATCGTTTGGCATTTATTGAGCACCTAATAAATGCCATGTTGCATTGTAAGACCTGGAAACAGGGGTGGAAAGGGGAAAAGGAGCTCCCTGCTCTCATAGTGCTTACACTGTGTGGGTGGGTGCTGAAAAATGAACAGGAAAGTGTATGTGCTAGAGTCAAAATAAAACAGGGATTGGGCTTGGTTGGCTGGTCAGGAAAGGCCCTTCTGAGGTGACATTTGATAACACCCAGTCGTTACTCCTGGAAAGGGAACAGTATTCTGTGCGTGGTTCTGGCACAGAGCAGTGGCGGAGAAATGAAAGACAAAGGAAACAGAGCCCCTGTTGCAGAAAAAGCTTAGAGGAGGAGTGAGGCCCCGGCTTCTCACATTCACCCCATGTAAGCTGTGTGGCCTGGGGCAAGTCATTTAAAGCCAGTGGACCTCTGGTTCCCCAGGCAGCGGGACTGAAAGGGCTGGACCCATGGCCTCTAAGGTCCCCCATTGTCTCAGGTCCAACTTCCTAGCTTGCTTTGCTCGGCGTGGTCTACACTGCCTCCCAGTGTTGTTAAAGGGACTTGGGTCTCTTTTATATGCACTCATTTGTATTCTTGATTCTATGCCTGTGGTTTTGTGTAACTGTCAAAGCCCCTTGCGATATCAAGAATGACTTGTGCATGGTGTGGTTGCTCTCAGTCCCTGCACAGGTCTCTCCTGCCTGCCCTGCTCCTCCTGCCTGCCCTGCTCCTCCTCAGAACTGGGGCCTCCGCAGCTCTGCCTCTGGGGAGGCTGGGAGCTCTACGGACATGGTCGCATGGCTCCTTGTTTGCCAGACGATGGTCATGCCAGTGCTGGCTTCAGCTTAGATACAAACCAAAGACATAAAATATTTGATTAGAATCAATCCCACAAGCAATGTGATGTGAAATCTCACGTGACTGGTGTTCACTTCTGAACACAAGTTGCTGAGTATTATCTAAACCCTTGCGCTCCCCTCTTTAGTCAGGTAGAGCTGATGGAACTCAGGCCCAGGCAGGGAGACATCGCGACTCCCACAGGAAGCGACTTTTTTGAGATGGTTTATTTCTCTTATGTGAAACTTAACACTGTTTTGGTGTCCTTAAAGAAAAATCCTGCTTCTGTGTCTGTAGCTCAAATGCTGGGGAACTCTTTACTCTGAACTAGTATGGAACGAGAAGCTGTGAGGAAAATAGTCCCACTAATAAGGAAAAGACTCCCCTCAGCAAATGAAAAAGCCTTCTGAAAACTTGTGCTTCTGCTCTTTACAAGGTAGATGTCCCATCTAAAGCTCCGTGTTTGACGGGAAATGCCATTGCAGTTGCCTCACGCAGACCAAGGCAGAAACTGGCCCATTCGGCAGTTCCTTATACACCCAGCTGGGTCCCCATCTGCCCGTGTGTTCCTCCTTTTGTGCACTGTGAGAGTATTTACTCTGGTGAAATCATGTTGAGACAAAGAAATTAGCATTAATCCAGTCTCTATACCTCGCAACAACTTCCAGGATAATTAGACATGAGATCCATAAAAGACATTCCTCCATGTTGGAGGTGATTCCCAAGCTGTGGGTCTTTCATGAAAGCCAAGTTCATGCTCAGCTTTTGGACTTGTGGGAATGCTGGTAGCCCAGGGCCACAGGGAGTGAGGCTGCCCACATTCTCCTGCGTCCCACCGGAAGGCCAGTATCATGAATGCCAGGCGTTAGTTTATTCATTCTGCAAACATACAATGAGGATAGTCCAGCGAGTCTAGAAGTGCATTAGGCAGTGGGGGTGTTTGCTAACTGGACCCTGTTCCTTCCTGGAGTGCTCCCAGTTTAACAAGATACAGACATACAAATGGGTAATTATACAGTAATACGTTTTATGCTGTGAAGGAGGTGCATGCAGTACATTATGTAAATGTAAAAGGAGCAGGAAGTATTTAAAGCAGTGAGATCAAGGAAGGCCTCCTGGAGGAGGTAACACTTGAGCTGTCTGTCATGAGGGAATTCTGGGGCTTGATAGAACAGTGATTAAGTTGCTATGAGTTTCCAGTGTTTGGGTACATGTTTGATTTGTAATACGTTATATCTCAAGAGTTTATCAGAAGTCAAAGATTATTATCAAATACTGAACTTCCTTTCCTGACTTAAGATTCATAAGGAATTAAAGAAGCAAATATTTAGAATTTTTGAAAAGATAAAAAGGATTATCCTTCTGAGTTTACTAATTTAAAAATATAACTTGACAAATTGGTTAGTAACCTTAGCAAAACAAATACAAAAAGCCCGCCATCTTAAAATTATATATATTGAGATTTTTTTTGATATTTTAATGTATTTTCTTTGATTTTATAACACCAAAGTGCTAGTTTAAAAAAAAAAAAAAGCAATCTTTTTTTTTTTTAAAACAAAAAACCTCTGGTTAAATAGAGAGATATAGACACTCCCAGACACTCAGCTGCAGACACTCACACACTGCTTCTGGCCCTGGCACAGTCTTTATCTTGTACACTTGCTAAACTGAGAAATTAAAATGTTTTTTTACTTTAACCTGTATTTTTCTGGGGCCGAGAGCTATGTATATGAGAGAGGCAATTTCCAGTACGGTATAGTACACAATAGTTACTTGTGCAGCACTTGGATTTACATCCTTTAAAAAATTGTTTCTTGCTTTCCATTGGAAGGTGGTGTTTGTGAGCCCGGTGAGGTGGTTGGGGTTTGGGAACTTGGGGCCCCGGGTGCTGTGAGGCCTCCCTCCAGAGCTGGCTGGCTACAGCATGGGGCAGGAGACGTCTTCAGGACAGGTGACCCTGAAGGTCTCTCAGGAGCCTTTCCCGAGGCCGGAGAGGGGCCCCTGCCCTTGTGGTCAGGGCACAGTCTGGATATTTTCAGTGGTCTTGTTGAAAAAACATTTACTTCATATTGTCTTTGAAGTTCACCCTGCTGAGTTGCACACTGCTGCCCAGACTTTGCTCTGACCTGTCTTCCACAGTGTGACTGCGGGCACCCCATTAAGTGCCAATAGGCCTCTGGGTGTTTGCTTCTGTGCCGGCGTGGCCAGTTAGAAGACGCAGCTGTGCCCCTACCAAGTAATAAAGCTGGAAGCAGCTAGAAAGGTCTTGTCAAAAGTCTCAAAGTAAAAATTAAGGTTTTGATAATTAGAAAGTAAAAAAAATGGCATTCTGTTTTCCATTCTTCATCCATTTGTCACACACTTAGGCACCAAGTGTGTCAAACACTGAGGAAGCCCCTGGCCCAGAGTTGTCACTAAACAAGCAAGAGACACGTGGGGCTGAGGGGCTCTCGGAAAGGGAGCGGGAAGTGTGCAGGTGGGTGGCCATCAGACCAGGGAGACCCAGGGATGACACAGTGGCCCTGGCAGCGAGGGCTCTGCGGCTTCCAGGGCCCGAGTCAGCATTTCCCGGGAAAGTGCACGTGCCTGGTGCTCCCGCAAGTGGCCCTTCCAGTGCAGGCCTCGCCCAGGGGCCCTTCTGCCTGCCCTTTGCCACAGCGATGGGATCCGGGTAACGTCATTCATCTTGCCAGCGTCGATGGTTCAGCCTGCCCAGGAATGGAGGTCTCAGTGGCCAGGAGAGGCTCGCGCCCACCCCCTTCCCTGTGTGTGTTCCTGCCTGAGATGGTGGTCTGCCTGTGCCTCCCCTCCTCTCATGTGTGTCCACAAATTCCTGCTCAGCTCATCACAGACAGCACTTGACTTCAGTGCTCCTTACTAGGGAGTAAGAACATTCAACAAGGAAAATCGACATCTGAAAGTAAGGGCAGGCCCGGTCACACTGTCCTCAGTGGTGATGGCTGCTTAATGACACTGTGTCTAGACTGTGTTGTGTGTGGACTGCAGGTTTCAGACTCCACCCCTTCCGGAGGGCGCTTCATTTGCACTCCTGTGGCGGGAGCCTTCAGGTCACATGTGAGCTTAGGCAGGGTAGGAACACTGTTTTAAGGGAACAGGAGCATCTAGAGGAAGCCGAAGACAGTGGGGCAGAGGAAAGCACTAGAGAAGGGCCTGGGAAAGTTGTCCAAATGCTCTCCCTGCCCCTTACGCCGGTCATTCCCTGAAAATTGCTTCGTCCTCCCTCCTGCAGATCCACTCCGAGCTCTCTGAGCCATTCATGCAGAATGCCCACACCTGTGTCATCTCAGTACCGCTGTCCCAGATGGCGCTGCCTTTGCATTCCAGAGCAGGGTCTCTGGTAGGCCCAGCCTGGTCAGACTGCTGCCCCGAGCCACTGTGGGCGGTGGCCAGAGGAGGTGGTCACCCTGCAGATGGCTATCAGGGCCCACTGCTCTGACCCTGGGAGTGAGGAGGGGGCATGAGAGGAGCGCCAGGCAGCGGCCCGGCAGGTGCGCGCCACAGCTCCATGGCCAGCTGTGGCTGGGCCCGTCCAACTGGCAGACGGGGGGTTCTGTCCATACAGCTGTGCATTAGTGAAGAGGTTGGGAGGGGACTGTGCAAGTGGTGAAAGCTTTAAAAATCTTTTCTGTGCTACAGTGTCCTGGTCACCAATTGCTCATCCTTCTTCTGTGGTCAAAAGAGCTAGAATTGTAAGTTGCGTTGGGTGACAGAAACAGGGAACCAACCGGACCCTTGGCCATCAAAGTTGATCATGTGTCATTAAAATACGGGAGGGGGATAGAAATATGAGGCTCCTTAAAACCCTCTTGAGACACGTAATATTTAGTATTGTTCATGAAAGTGAATTAAGATCAATGCCAGGAATGGCTGATAGAGTTGAAAATGTATTTTGGACAAATTTTAATTGAATGTTTTTCTCGCTGAGCCATCTGGAACAATAGAGAAAATTAGCCCTTCTGAATAATGGGGATTCCCAGAGAACTCTAGGTTTACCTCTTATTTAATTTCACAAAGCACGTAATGTTTTAGTTTTGGGGGTGCAACTCTGTCTCCCGCAGAGAATGCACTGAAATCAAGTCCCTCTCCACACCGCCTGTCCTCACCCCGCAGTGCGTCGTGCACCCCGTGCCGACGGGGCGTGGGTGCTGGTGGCAACGGTTCTGTTTTCCCTTTGAATCTCTCGCAACCTTGGTCAGCTCTCTGCCACTCTTCTTAATGACCCCAAGTCACGTTGGAGTTTTTAAGAATCTGCTCTTTAAATATTCTGTGCATCCCTTTTCTCACTGAGACTGTACCTCTCCCATACAGTAATATGTCGCTTCTGACATTTGAGAATGAGAAAACAAAGCTTATTTAAGTAAAATAAAAATGAAAAGTAACTAGGGCCCAAGTTGGCGCGTGGAGGTTGCTCTCGTGAGGAAGGGTAAGACGCGCTATTTTCGTGAGTGAACTTGATAGTACTTTGATAGCTGGAGGCTTTGCCACTTTGTGTTCCTCAGCTGTGGTCTTGATGACTGAGGCTGCCACACTGAGCGATACCCAGATGAGTGAGGTGGTTGTGCTAAAGCTGCCCGTGAGCTTCAGGAAAGCTGCTTTATTGTTTTTGGCAGAATGAGGAGAAAAGTGTGGTGGAGAGAACATGTATTAAGGGCTGAAAAGCTCACCTGCCACCCATTGGTTGGGTGACCTCAGGCAAGCTGTTAAAC
The DNA here is from genome assembly GCA_039655065.1 of Glossophaga mutica. Classification (NCBI taxonomy): domain Eukaryota; kingdom Metazoa; phylum Chordata; class Mammalia; order Chiroptera; family Phyllostomidae; genus Glossophaga; species Glossophaga mutica. The sequence goes on along the minus strand of CM077303.1, from coordinate 145,419,949 downwards.
CTCACACAGTCCCAAGGTCCTTGTCTGCAAATGGACGGAAGTCTGTGGAGCTGGGGTGATGGCAACGTGATGCTGTACGTGTGAGGAACTCGTCCCAGTGCCCAGCACACCAGTGCTCAGTGGACATTGCTTTTCCTCCCCCGTCACCAGCTCCTTGCAGACAGGACCACCGCAGGATCGACAAGGCTGTGACCCACATGGAACCAGGAGGCCTAGGCACCCTTGAGGGGGTTACCTGGGACCAGTCCCTTAGACTGCATGCCTGAGGCCAAGATGATGGCCAGGCTAGCTCCACCATGCTCATTCCCTGCGCTGGAAGTCTGCCTCTCCTCGTCTGCACCCGGGACGTTGCGTAAGGCAGAGTTCATGCCCTGAATGACAGGCTTTGGTTGGCTGGCCCTGTGGTGAGGCTGAAACACTTAAGCAGCCGACATAAAGTGTGCAGTGTGCTACTGAAAGGCAGTCTTTGTGGTTAAAATCTGCCTCTGTTCCCCTCTCACAAAACATATCTCTGATACTTCTCAAATTTCATGTTATAACTTTAAAACATTTGAAGTCCCTGTTCCTTGCTAGGATCATTTGGGTGGGGGATAAAGGAAGGATCTTTTATTGTAACCTGCCTTTTTGGGTTCCTCACCATTTCTGAACAAGGCCGTGATTTCTGAACAAACCTCACTCCAGCTGTGGGGGGTGCAGATCTTCACATATTCCTACCAACAGCTCTGCTGTCCCATGCCGACCTGCCGCCGCCCCCGTCCCACTGGCCCTGCCAGTCAGGACAGAGCACCACCCTGGGGAAGGGGGCTGGGCTGCAGAACCACAGAGTAGGGGCTGGCAAAGCACTCAGCTTCCTACCTTAGAGCTGATGAAGCAGGAATTACCCCCTTTTCCCTTCTTCACTTCTTTTAAGTCAAGGCCTAGAAAGCTCCAATGCCTCAGAGTTAGTGCTATTTATCTCCCCCGAACTGGTCCATCTGAAAATCTTCAGATTTTCCTTTGGGCTCCTAATAAATGATTCTACCCATTTGGGTTTCTGGTTCTGTTTGGTTAGTGGGATATTTTGTCAAGATTGGAGTTTGGTCCAGGAAAGAGAACATCCTGGGTTTCAGCTGGGGGGAGGGGTCATCTTGTACCTCCTTGAAATCCACTCTGCAAATGGCAGCCCACTGGCCACAGTGACTCCTGGTGGAGGGAACCTGAGCTTTAACTGGCTCCCTTTGAAGCTGGAGCAGTAATTGCAGCTTTGATTGCACCAACTTCACTGGTGGGTTGGGCTGCGCTGGGGCTCGCCTGGCTCGCCTGGCCCGGCCCGGCCTCACCACAGCCTCCCAGTGAAGCCTTAGATGTGGGAAGTCTCCAGTCTCCGAGCATCATGCCTGTGGTTTCTTGAAAAGACTCTTGATCTGACCAGTTTTATATCTGTGAAGCAACGCTGTCAGGCCCCCATCTGTCCCGTCCGGAGCTAAGCCTCCATCCACCCCAACAACCTTGTATTTATAGGAGCAATAAGGTTCGGACCGCCTTATCTGATAACGAGATGGTTTCTTTACCGATTTACTTAAATGTTGGTTCCACTGTTAGGAAAGTTTCCAGTGCGGACAAATTGCTTTTCTGGTTGACACATGTACAGAGGAGTTCCGAAGTCCACTTCTCAGGAGGATTTGAAAGCAGACATTGAGAGAATGAAGTAATAGTGGGGAAATGCGCAACTGCTTGGAAAGAAATGGCTTCGTTAGATGTTGAGATTCTTTCTGGAAGTATGTATGACGTCTGCGGGAAATAGCCCCTCCGGACAGCCAAGTTGGTTGTAACAATTATGTTAGCACTGTGCTCAGCTCAAAAAGGGAGGAGGCGGCTCTCTGGGGTGAGGTCGGAGGGGAAGGACGCCTTGGCAAGCACAGGTGCAGGCTGCTGCAGACTGGCAGGGTCAAGCCCCGTTTAAGCGGTGGGACCACAGCAGTGGAGGTCTTGACCTCAGGACCTCAGAGTCAGGCTGCGGCTGGGATTAGGAACAGATCCCAACAGAGGGACGGTTTGTCCCCCTCAGCCTGCAGACATTCCTGGCTTCTAATGGCCAGTCCATTCTGAGCCACAACACTTGTGTTCCGCTGCTGTGAGCCCTTAGGCCAGGGCTGCAGGCCTTCCCTCCTTAGAAGGGGCAGCCTGGAGCGAGCCCTTGAAAGTCTGGGCTGCAGAGCCACAGTGCCCTCACCTGTATCTGAGCTCTGCTCCTTTCTCCTGCGAAAAAGAGGGTCCTGTGGCACTCTGATCCTCCAGGGTGAGTACCCTGCTTACATCTGAAAAACCACAATGCTGTACCGTGTGTTTTCCTGTTAAACAGGGAAAGGGTAATTTTGTAGGAGAAAGGACTTGAAATTGTCATTGAAGACCTCCTCAGTTGATAGCACCCTGTGGCTGATTTCCTTCTGTTTTTTTGTTTGGTTGTTTTTTTTTTTTTTGTAACTACCCAGATATGCAGATAGTTTATCGAGTTTTGATGAGTCGTTTTGAGGATCAGCATTGGTGGTGTTGGGGTCATCACAGTGACAGCTGACACGTTCCCAGGCTCCCTGCGCTCCGTGTGCCTTCCGAGCACACAGTGGGTGTTAGCCTCTCCTCCCCATGCAGTCCCGGTCTCACTGAGCTCTCTCCTTCCGTAAACAGTGCTTTGCAACTGTAACCCCCTATCCAAAGTTTAGCTTTTATTGTTAAACTGTTTCAAAGCATCCTTCTGTTTCTCCTCTGATGTCTCTTTTCACTCACTTAAAAGCATGAAGTTCACTGTTACAATAAATTTTTAAAGAAAACTGCTGGCGACAAGGACAGAACAAACACAGAAGGTTGGGATTCACCTGACAGTGTCAGGCACCTGCCTCCCCAAGTTCAAAGCAGGGGAGGCAGGTGCTCTCCCGGGCGAAGGAACCAAACTCTGGGATGCTTTCACTTTCTTTTTGTCTTTATCTCACCCTGTTACGAAGTTATATTTTATTTTTAGTTGCTTATTAAAATCTCAGCTCATTTTGGGATTTGGGGATTTTCCTTTGTGAAAAGTCATTATCATCAGCAATATTAAACAACAATTACTTAAATACTTGTCAAGTGTACATTCCAAGGCTAACATTAGAGATCCTAGTTATCAGGAAGGAAAAAATTCTGAGAATTGTAAAATCTTCAATAAAATTGGAGAGGCCTGTGCACCTTGGACTGAATGCGGTGAACCGGGCACACCCCGGGCGTGGGGCCTTGCGGTGGGCGCGTGCGTGCCTGGGCTGGTTGCAGTACGGTTTGGTCCCATGCAGTGGAATCATACAGTGGGCGCCCACAGTGGACTCACAAACCCACACCCTTTATTTACATGATGGTTCTTTCCCTGACTTGGCTGTTGCCCGCCATTACAATCCATGTTTGGCCATGATCCAAATAGTAAATGTATTTCAAAAAATCTACTTCACATCATACATACATACGTATATACATACATAGACATATATATGGACCAAAAAAAAAAAAAAAACCATTTCAGTAAAATATACTTGCCTCTCACGTAATCTGGGGATTTGGGGCTACCATGCAGTTTGTTTTAACCATCACGGAGTCAAGAAGTAGATTAAGTGCAGAGACCTGAAGTCACGGGCTGTGGTCGGTAGAGGTTAAAGCCTTTTCAAGGCCTGTGGCAAATTCACATTAACAGCATTTCATGTGTTCCTTCCTGAGGTGGAAAACGAAGCTCATTCCCAACGTGCAAAGCCAAGGCAGCAGCCCCGGGACCTCTTCTGGAGATGGAAGCTTGTTGAAACCCAGACTGTCTCCACGGCTTGCCCAGTCGACCCCAAATGAGAACCGACACCAACTTCACTCTGAGGTCACTGCCAGAGACACTGATCCACAGAGACAGTCACTGCCAAACCCCCTTTCATCTGCTGCGAGAGCCAAGTTCCAAAATAAAGCGTTAAAGGTTTTTTAAAAGAAAATTGAAAAGCACACGAGTTTGCTAGCAGGCCCTGGGCCCGCTGAGCAGCTCGCCTCCCTCACGTCTGCCGTCTGCCGTGCCCTTCCCAGAGCATCTCGCATCCTTCCCTGTCACCTTCTGGCCAGGACAGTCACTTGGCTGCTGCGGCTGCCCCAAGCAACTGGAGCCGGCAGCCAGCACGCCCTCCCGCGTCCCAGAGGGGACCTTGCGGAAGAGTTCCCGCTTCGTCTCCGTCTTTGCTTTTCTGTCTCTTCCTTTCTCCTAAAGCTTTTATTTAACAGTGCAAAAGGATCAATCTTAATGTTTGCTTTTTTTTTAAAACTTGAATTTTTTTTTTAATTTACACTTTTTAGGTTTAATTTTCTTGTATATTTTGCTGGCTACGAGCTTTTAAGTAAAATTGAAAGATCTGGAAAAGTTTGAAATAAAAATGAAATGAAAAGAAGCCACCTTTGTTTTGGGCAGCATCTTGTCCAGTAAGTGGCTTCTCCGTGAATGACTTGTAACAGATAGTGGCCTGTCTTTGAAGGTGTCCGATAGAGCTAAATAAACGTGACCGCCAAATCCACTCTGTGGGTAGCAGTGGGCAGTACTACGTATTTCATTTTATTTTTCTTCTGATCTCTTTTCTTTTTTAATGGTAAACTTAACAGATACTTTCAGTAGACCAGTTTGCAGTGAATTTTCATTTCTTCTCACCCCTTCTTGTAAAAAGCCCAGCACTTGAATTGTTATTACTTTAAATGTTCTGTATTTGTATCTGTTTTTATTAGCCAGTTAGTGGAATTTTATGCCACTTGTTAAAATGGTCATTGATGTACCCATTTTTTTTAAACAGCAAGGCACAGCCTTTGCCCCAGACTGTCATCTAACGTTTGTCATTCCAGTTTGAGTTAACGTGCTGAGCATTTTTTAAAAGAAGCTTTGTAATAAAACATTTTTTAAAGTGTAATATTTTAAAAGAGTGGAGTTCCTGCTAATCTGGAGTTGGTAATGGTGAATCAAACCCACAGGCCAGGCCAGAGCCGGTCGGAGGCGCTGCAGGTGCAACTCTCTCCTCAAAGGTACTTGTGTGGCACGGGCCCCGCCCCTCGTTCCCAGGTGTGGACCGAACTCAGCACCAAAGCGAAGAGTGTCCCCAGGATTCAGATGGGACTGACCAGTGGTTTCCCATCCATGCGGACCATTCATACTACTGGTGTAACTTAAATCTCTTGCTGAAATTCTATCTCCTCTTTCCAGCCTCAGTACAGCTGGGGAACAGCTGGCTACCATACTTGTAATCCTCCACATACTGTACTTGAAGATTGCCGTTAAATCACCCCTCAAATTTCTCTTCTCCAGGCTAAGTAATCCCAATTCCTTGAACCTTTCATCATCAGTCCTTTAATCATTTTTATTACTATCCTCTGGAACCTCTCCAATTCCTCTTCATTTAGTCCTAAACTTGAACCAGGGAAAATGTCTATTTTGTGTTCAGGGGACCTACTTGTTACAAAGGATTCGTATTCATTTGAAAAATCTCAAGTTTTTTAAAAAAGATTTTATTTACTTTTAGAGATGGGAAGGGAGAAAGGGAGAGAATCGTCGATATGTGGGAAGTACATCGACACCTCTCACATGCCCCCTACTGGCCCACAACCCAGTCACGTGCCCTGACAGGGAATCGAATCAGAGACCCTTTCTTTGGTTCTCAGGCCAGTGCTCAATCCACTGAGCCACACCAGCCAGGGCTCTTAAGGTTTTGTTTTTGTTTTTTTTTTTAATGTATGTGAACCAAGTAGTTAAAATCGTCTGAAGCCCCCATTGTGTTCTTTTCAGGAGTTGACTAGAAGATCCAACAATGTGATGTAAGAAGTGATATTTAAGTGTTACTTTTTGGGGGAGTGGGGTCAGCAAAGGTTGTTGCAATATATTGATGGGGTCTTCTGGATTTTGGAAAGAAATCCTTTAGTGAGAAAATTCTCTCCATCATGTAAACAGCAAGGATATAAATCTGAGACTCAAGCCTTGCCCAAAGCCCACTTAAGTCTTCTCCCTTGGTTCCTCCTCCTCCACATTTTTGACCAAAAAAAAAAAAAAAAAAAAATGCATAAATAATGTTGAAATGGGTTATTCGCATCCTCTCTGAACCAGTAGTTCCTTCCCTACATTAAGTCCCCTCCTTTTTCATATTTGCTTTCAGAATAACTTTTCCCAGAGAACTTGAATGTCACAGTTGCTTTCTGCAGACAGCGGTTCTGGGGAAGGCGAGTCAAGAGCCCCCTAGAGGCGCCGACCACGGAAGCTCTCCCCGGGGTCGCCCAGCACTGCTTCCCTTAGGTCTGGGAGCAATGAGGCTTTCCTCTCACCCCAGGCTCCAAGCTCAACTGTGTGCCCCGAGGAAGAGGGTGGGTCCACCTTTTTTCTAGGAGACAACCTTTCTCTTAGGCCACAGTTGGGACGCTGACCCTTAGAAGGGGTGTTTCCGAACAGTTTCGTGACTACAGCTGTCCGAAGTATGATAATTGTTTCCTCTGTAATTTGGTCTAAGGCTGCAACAATGTGGAACCTCTAATCGGGATCCATGAGCACTAACACGATGTCCTTGTGGCTCTCCTCTTAAGAAAAGTCAGGAGGGAGTAATACATGGTTCTGATAGAAAAAGGAAAAATGCCACATGATGGAGTAGTCGTACAAATCACACTTACTACACATGCCATGGGGTGTTATTTTTATACATAATTTTAAGAGCTGCCTTACTTCCAGGGATACATACAGACATACACACAGAATTTTGAACTGCTTTTTAATAGAAACTGAATAGTTTGCAAGTAAGCATCTTAATACTAATAGAGTGTGATTCAAAATGCTGCTTATATAGGTGTATCATGGGGAAAAATAAGATCATTGATTTTGTTGGCCGTCACTTAGTAATACCATTTTGGAAGTTGCTGAGCTTCCCATTAGAGAGGGGAAAACCTATATAATCCTCCTCTGCAGCCAGAAGTGGTTCTGAGGGAGGCCAGGGGAAGAGTGTAGCAAGAGCAGTTATTAAACATCACTCACATGAATCAACCTAAGTTAGAGCTTTATACATATTAGGTGATATGGAATTAATAATTTGTGGTAAACCCTGAAGAACTCAAGTGAAAACTGGCTGTTAATGTCATTGCCCATTTGAGGAAAAAAAGGCTTATGTTTACCATTGGGCAGGGCTGTGGGGCAGTGACTGGTATAAAAAGAAAGGACCAGTGTGCCCTCATTCAGTAATTTGTTTGTAAGTATTTTTCTTACTCTGCACTAGCTTGATACTCCAACTTTCATGCTGAAGCTTTAGGATGACTGCCTCTATTCGCCCCTCCAGTCTCCACCACCCACGCCCCCCAGAACAGGAGGGATGGGGAAGTTTGGGCCATGATCAGGAACGTGGGAGTGCAGAGTCCTCAGAAGGCTGTGGCCACTGGGGAGGGGCCGGGGCTGCAAGCTGCAGGGTCGTGAATGAGCTCTGCCGTTCCCCAGTGACCGCCCAGCATTTGACATACCTTTGATTTCTGTAAAAGGTCCCTATGAACTAGTTCTCTCTCCTAGCAAAAGAAAACCCTGACACACAGGAAACTTAACAGGAAAGGGTAGATAACAGAGAAAAAATCAAGACAAAAGCATTAATGACAACCGCAGGCCTGTGAGTGAAGAATGCCATACCAGCTATTGGCAGAATCCATGAGACTGAGCGCTGGAAGGGCAGCTGGTCTGAGACCGGGATGCGAGTGAACTCGCACGAGTCTCACCAGCTGTGCGGACTCTGCTCTTTAACCCTCCCTCCCTCGTGCACCACTCTGTCATCTGACAGCTGTGGAGCAAGAGCTGCTCACCTGGGGAGCAGTCTGCTGGCGGTCATCTCTTCCTCGGACTCGACCCACAGAGCTGACCAGCAGGGCTAGACAGCGTGCTCCTGCCACACGCCGATGCAGTGCCATCACCACCCTTTCAAAACCTGGACATGGAGGCTAACGAGCTCTGGTACAACCTCCCAGGAGTATATGCCAAAACCTCCACTCAGCTCCGGGATGAGGCATTTAGGGTTCAGTACTTCGAACTGCCCCAAGCAGCTGCTTAGTTCAAACATGCACTGTTTGAACTAAACATGCACTGCTTAGTTCAAACACGTTTAGTTCTTCCCAGCACTGGTTTTGGAAGCTTCTCAGTTCCCTGTCCTCTAAACCCAGTGGAGTGGATGGCTGTTTAAGAGGATGCAGGACCCAGAGTTCTCCTTCTAGGAGGTCTTCCCTTCTAATACCTGCTTGCCTAAAAGCTGACTACAGTTTTTGGGTGGAATATCCCAGTAAGGGGGCCAAGGTGTCTCACTGAGGCCAGGAGCACCACACTCACACACAGCTTCTCCAGTGATGAGGCCTGCGTTGTCACCCACCATGCAAAGGGGCTTTGCCTTGACAAACTACGCTATGGTAGGGCAGTTTCTCTTCTGTTCACATTCCACCATTTCCCGAACTACCATGTTAGGAAAACTTTGGGACCCTCTCTCCCATATATCTGCTTTTTTTCTGGGATCTTAAATTATCCAGTCCACCATCCGTACATAAAATGTAACTTACTCCAGCACCAGCCACCTCCAGCAGCTCACTGGTTTCCTGTGTGCTCTTCCCTCCTGAGTCCCCTGCCAGCACCCATCTTTTACCCAGGTGGACCCGCAGCTTAACTTTCAAGACTCTTTTATAAGACTCTTGGCTGTTCCCAATCTTCAGTTCTCTCCCCTCAAGTGTAAGATGTTCAGGCTCTCTAAACCATAGGCTGTGAAGGAACTGTGGCTTCCTTCCAAACTGGGCAAAGAGGAGGTTGTCATAGCTGGTGCATTATGCAACACAGTGTGCTCAATATGTGATGTCCATTATCTCGTTTGGTCTTCAACAGCCCTATGGAATCCGGGCCGTCATTTTGCCCATTCTCCCAGACAGACCCAGAAGACAACCCCCGCAGGACGACACAGGTAAAGAGAGTGGAGCTGAGCACTAGAACCCAAGTCTGTTTAATTCCAAAACCCATGGTATTAATCATTTACCATGTTGCAGAACTGGTTGGTTCTGCAATAGGTACATTTGGTGATTTTAAATAAAACAGCGAATTGGTATCAATTATGGGGTTTTGTCTTTCAGGAGTTAAAATTTGTTCTGCCGTAGAAATAAAAACTGTGATTACGAAATATTGAGACTGATTTTAAAAATAGGATTTACACAACCAAATGTGTTGAAAACAGCAATGCTTCCATTGTTCAAAGTGTTTTTTGTTACTATTTATGTAGCATCGATGTCTGTTTACAAAAAATTAGTCCCACAAAATTATAGTCATACCTTGTGTTTTTAGTAGACTTAATTGGTTACTTTGGTTGAAATGTTAAAAGGATTAAAATCAAGGCAGGACAAGACAAAAATTCGTTTCAAATATGTGAAAAGTGTAATTGAAAAACCGAGAAAGAAGGCAGAAAGTACGCTGTATAAGCCATGGCAACATACTAGTTCTACCTTCTCTGTCAATTAGGGGCTGAGTCTACAACGAGCTTCTAAAAGCTGACCTGTTAACGAGTCAGAAAACTTTCTGTATAACAACACTCAGTGGGGAACCATTTTATACCAGGTTCTCAGTTCCAAAATCTGGTCCCACCTTGCCCCCATGCTGTGTCACTTAACAATCCCCAAAAACGGAAATAGAATTTACAATTGATGTCAAAAGAAGCTAGCCAACCACTTCCCCACATGAAACTGTTATTAACAGTGAATCTTATGCACATTGAAGGTCCACAATTTTTATTTACAAAGATGTCTTCCTAAGCATTAAAACTATTCTTCAGGGAATAAGGACTTCTGGCCAAGATGGAGGCATAGGGAGATACGCTTCGCTTCCTCCCACAACCAAAAGGACAACAAACAATGTAAAAACAAAAACAATCAGAACTTCCAGAAAATCAAACGGTAAAGAAGTCCCACAACCAAGGAGTTAAAGAAGAAACATTCATCCCGACTGGTATGCCAAGACAAAGAAATATGGTCCAAATGAAGGAACAGATCAAAACTCCAGAAAAAGAACTAAGCCGTGAAGAGATAGCCAACCTATCAGATGCAGAGTTCAAAACACTGGTAATCAAGATGCTCAGAGAAATGACCGAATTCACCGCAGAATAAAGAAGTAAAGGCCATACAAAGTGAAATAAAACAAAATATACAGGGAACCAACAGTGAAGAAAAGGAAACCAGGACTCAAATCAACGGTTTGGACCAGAAGGAATAAATAAACATTCAACCAGAAGAGAATGAAGAAACAAGTACTCAAAATAACAAGACTTAGGAAACTCCAGAACAACTTTAAACATGTCAACATCTGAAAAATTGGGGTACCCAAAGGAGAAGGGGAAGAGCAAGAAATTCAAAACTTATTTGAAAAAATAATGAAAGGAGAACTTCCCCAATCTGGTAAAGGAAATAGACTTCCAGGAAGTCCAGGAAGCTCCGAGAGTCCCCAAAAAATTGGACCCAAGGAGGAACACACCAAGGCATATCATAATTACATTAGCCAAGATTAAAGACAAGGAGAGAATCATAAAAGCATCAAGAGAAAAGGAGACAGTTACCTACAAAGTAGCTCCCATAAGACTATAAGCTGATTTCTCAAAAGAAATCTTGTAGGCAAGAAAGGGCTAGAAAGAAGTATTCCAAGTCATGAAAGGCAAGGACCTACATCCAAGATTGCTCTGTCCTGCAAAGCTAACATTTAGAATGGAAGGGCAGGTAAACTGCTTCCCAAATAAGGCCAAGTTAAAGGAGTTCATCATCACCAAGCCCTTATTATATGAAATGTTAGAGGGCCTTGTCTAAGAAAAAGAAGATAAAAACTATGAACAGTAAAATGGTAACAAACTCAGAACCATCAACAACTGAACCTAAAAAACAAAGCAAACAACTAGAACAGGAAAAGAATCGGACACAGAAATGGACATCACATAGAGGGTTAAAAGCAGGGAGGGGTAGAGGGAGAATGGAGGAAAAGGTACAGGGAATAAGAAGCATAATTGGTAGGCACAAAACAGGGGGAGGTTAAGAATAGTATAGGAAATGGAGAAGCCAAAGAACTTGTATGTATGGCCCATAGACACGAACTAAGGAGGGGGAGAATGCTGGAGGGAGGGGGGTGCAGGGCAGCCGGGGAGAAAAGGGAGAAAAAGAAATGGGACAACTATAATAGCATAATCGATAAGATACACTTAAAAAAAAATCTATTCTCAGAGAACACCACCTTGCTAAATCCAACTGAGGTCTATGTGATAGGTATGCTCAGAGGCCCACTCAATCTTTTTCAACAAACCACTTCATCAATTGTGTGGTTTACCTTCTAATCTCAAATTTTCATTTCTACAACAGGAATATAATCACTAAGAAGGGAGTAAAGGGAAGGGGGGGAAGTATCCTCTTGACCTAAAATCTGGTAGTTACTGAGGGCGCCACTCTCAACTAAGGCATTTATGAGGATGTTCAAGATGCCTTCCCATTCACAAACTTGAGGCACAGAACGATTTTTTGAAAAGAATGTTCAGAGGCCAGGGTTTTGACTCACTGGTAGGCTAGAAGTGTATTTAAGAATCTTAGCCAGAAAAAGATTGCTGTGACCCCAACCCTCACGTCCTGGCAGGCTGGTGGTCGCATTGCTGAGTTTTCTCCCTTCCCTGGAGTTCAGTGGTCAAGAAAGAGCCCTGCCATTTTTGGGACAAGGGCCCACATCCTGTGGGCAGTCCAGTCAGTGCGAAGGAAATGAAGCCCCTCCTAAGGCCAGAACACACATCAAAGGTCAAGAGCCAGCCCCAGAGTGAGTGGGTGGCAGGACCACAAGGGTGACCTTGAGTAATGGAAACGGCGGTGGCATCACAGGTGCTTCCTTTTCTTCGTTAGGAAATATTTTATAAGAATAACCTACAAGTTTCCTAACCAGGTTCTGTATGTGGTAGAAATGTACATATTTGTTTTCCTATTATGCTATAGTTAGATGCAAGAAAAAAGATTAATAAGCCCCCTTGTGTCGGGGGGTGGTTGTGGGGGGAATCTCTTAACGGATAGGCTTATGACCCAGGACACCAAACAAGGATGCCCATTTTGGGGACACTCCTGTTTGAAAGCCTAGATTTGAAATTCTCAAATTTGCTATTTTGCATTTAATTTTATCACCAAAGCCTAGTTCTAATGCTGGCTCTCCTACAAAATTTCTGGTGACCTTGGGCATATAACTTAGGGTCTTTGTTATGAGGTCATTGGATCTCACAGTTTCTGATGTCTCTCTAGCCTCAAAATTCTATCTTGGAAGACACCTTCACAAGCCAATGGTTAAGAGAAGCCATGAAAAAGGAAAAAGGACTCATGGACAGAGATACCACTTGGTGATCGCAAGGGGAGGGGGGACACATGGGGACTAAATGGAATGGGAAAACATAAAAACACTTTTAAAAATAAAAATGACTTAAAAATGAACAGTTTATCTTGGCATGCGGAGGTAAAGTACAGCACAGGAAATGTGGTCAGTGACACCGTGACAACTCTGTGGGCCGGGTGGGCACCGGAGATGCTGGGGGAGCACCGTAAGGTATGTGATTGTCTAACCACTAGGCTGGACACTCGAAACTAATGCAAAGCATTACTAAATGTAAACAGTAAATGAAAAATAAAAAATTTTTAAAAACTTTAAAAAATAAAAGCAGTTCACGTTATTTCTCTTTGTTGGCAGAAGATCTGGAGTGATGCCGGTGGCCAGGGCCACACAAGCACCACCTGCCCCACCGCCGCACCACGGCCGCTTCAACCACAGCCACGCACCGACGAAGATGGGGCAGAGTCCCGCCTAAATTACTGAGCTTTACTTTTATAACCAATTAAGTACATTATCACTTTAAATTATACCTGTTTATTTCAATTCAAATTTTCACAGATTGAAAGAATGTATTTATTGGAGTCAATTTATAGGCAGTTTGCAGTAACAATTTCTCATTAAAAAAAAAGAGAGAGAGAGAGACCATAATCATTCTGATTTCAGATGTGGATGAAACCTCTTCCTGCAATCCAAGCACATGGAGACACTCCTGCCAATTCAGTAGCGCATCTTGATGATGAGTTGAGTAGAGACAGGACACTTAGGTCAAGCCCAGAATACATGGGAAGGCTCGAAGCTGCAGGTAGCAAACATTCTCACCAAGGCAAAATGCAATGCCGCTCCCTACAACACTTCAGACAAACCACGGACACGGCAACAGCCACACCCCCGCTCGCTCTCGGAGGCAGTGCTTGCCCCTCCACACGTGAATGTGTTCAGGCAATGAGTTACGAAAATGATGAGGTTCAAAAACAATGTTTGCTCCAAGGCACCAAGGGTGTAAAAGCTTTTTAGAAAGCACACAGAAATGAACAGACTAAAAAAAGGGCATTCATTTTCAGTGGAGGATTCTGCTATATGTAAATAATTATGTTGGACTGATTATAATAAAAATGCACATTTAACAGACTGTGCTGTGTAAGAGAACGTCTGACCCAAGAGCATTCCCGCAGGCACTTGGGGCAACTGCTGGTACGAGCTTACGGAGTTCTTCCCGGGGCCAGAGAACCTGCACTTGTCATTTGTATTTGTAAAATCCTTCTCCAGTCTTCTTGCCGAGCTTGTTCTCTGCTACCTTCTTATTCAAGCATGGGCTGGGCTGAAACAAGGGGTTCTGCGCGTCGATCTCATGCCACCCTATTGAGAGGAGGGGAGAGGGCTTAGGATGAAGTGCAGGGTTTATTTTTACATCTCAGCACTCCCAGGGCAAGTCTAGAGGCAGGGCTTGAGGGGAAGGATCCCTACTTTGATGGGGAAGGGCCCCTTGGGCGTGGTGTCCCGAGGGCCAACACAGCAGAGGCAAAGGAAGGCTGAGCTGGGGCAGGCCCAGGAGCCCCAAAGGAGGTGTGCTGCCTGCCCCCAACCCCACACCACTGAGGCCTGGCTCCACCACGACCCTCTTGAAGTCTCTGGTTCATCTGTGGCTGTGACCCTCATTGCCACGAACAACTTGCAGAACATGTCAAATTTCTGAATTTGCTGCCACTGGTAATTTACATCCTCTCAAAATTCTAAGAGTCATGCTTCAAGTACAACCTTCCTCACTCCTCCCAAAACATAAGTATTCTTTGTGAAACTTGGTAATATGAGCTACATTCAACTTCAGTAGTGCAATTTTAACAATTATTTTTACCCTGTCTTCAGAGCCTCTAGAGTAAAATGGACACTTTTTTAAAAAACTGGTTTTAGGGAAAGGAAGAGAGACAGAGAAGCATTGATTTGTTGTTCCACTTATGTATGCATTCATTGGTTGATTCTTGTAAGTGCCCTGACCAGGCACAGAACCCACAACTTTGGTGTATGGAGATGATGCTCCCACCGAGCCACCTGGCCAGGGCCTAAAACGGACACATTAAAAATAAATGGTTCTGTATCTTGATTGCAGGGGAGGTTATACTGATCAGAATATGTGAGAGAATGAGGCAATGCACCATGTCCATTTCCTGGATGCACACTGTACTGGGGTTGTGTAAGATGGGACCATTGGGCAGTACTGGGAAAAGGGGTAATCAGAACCTGTCCACTTTATGTTTGAAACTTCCTGTGAATCTATAATTATTTAAAAATAAAAAAGGTACACTGCGAGGAGACACTAGGCAGTCACATTTTTCCTTCTCCTACCATTTATCTATTAACTTGAGTCTAAGCTGGTGTGGGCAGGACTTGGAAAGTCTACTAAGACCCTTATAATTTGTTTTAAATAGGCATTAGAAGTCACAGTAGAGAGAGACTACCTCAACTCAGAGAAAGACAACAGAGAGTCCCAAGTCCTACCGTCTATGATGAATTTCACAGTATCCAGCCCGACGTAATCACCAAGTTCAAAGGGGCCCATGGGGTACCCAGCTCCCAACTTCATAGCAGTGTCAATGTCTTCCTTGGATGCGTCACCTGGGGAGAAGGGGGCAGCCCTGAGTCACCACCATCTTCCCCACAATTCTCCTTGTCCAGTCGTCAGTTCCAGAATTACTAGTTTTACATATTTGCACATTCAAAAAATATTCAGAGTCAGGATTTCTAGCTTTGGTAAGATTCTGCCAAACAACTCACAGATTTCAAAGCTATTCCACCAGGCTATCTGTGAGGTGAATTCTGTCCTTGGAAAGATAAAAGCCCTGTGGCCTGGAAACATGAGTTACTTTTTTTTTTTTAAGTTTTTAATATATTTTATTGATTATGCTATTACAGTTGTCCCATTTCTCCCCAATCATTCCCCTCCACCCTGCACACCCCCTCCCACCCACATTCCCCACCTTTAGTTCATGTCCATGTGTCATAAGTTCTTTAGCTTCTACATTTCCCACACTATTCTTGCCCTCCCCCCTCCATCTATTTTCTACCCACCATCTATGCTACTTATTCTCTGTACCCTTTCCCCCTCTCTCCTCCTCCCACTCCCCTGTTGCTGACCCTCCATATGATCTCCATTTCTGTGGTTCTGTTCCTGTTCTAGTTGTTTGCTTTTCTTTTAGGTGTGGTTGTTAATAGCTGTGAGTTTGCTGTCTTTTTACTGTCATATTTTTTATCTTCTTTTTCTTAGGTAAGTCCCTTTAACATTTCATATAATAAGGGCCTGGTGATGATGAACTCCTTGAACCTGACCTTATCTGAAAAGCACTTTATCTGCCCTTCCATTCTAAATGACAGCTTTGCTGGATAGAGCAATTTTGGATGTAGGTCCTTGCCTTTCAAGACTTCAAATACTTCTTTCCAGCCCTTTCTTGCCTGTAAGATCTCTTTGGAGAAATCAGCTAACAATCTGATGGGAACTCCTTTGTAGGTGACTATCCCCTTATCCCTTGCGGCTTCTAGAATTCTCTCCTTCACTGAGAGGAACTGTTCTCAATTTTGGCTAATGTAATTATGATGTGCCTTGGTGTGTTCCTCCTTGGGTCCAACTTCTTTGGGACTCTCTGAGCTTCCTGGACTTTCTGGGAGTCTATTTCCTTTGACAGATTGGGGAAGTTCTCCTTTATTATTTGTTCAAATAAGTTTTCCACTTGTTGCTCTTCTTCCCCTTCTGGTACCCCTATAATTTGGATGTTGGGACGTTTAAAGATGTCCCGGAGGTTCCTAAGCCTCTCCTCATTTTTTTGAATTCTTGTTTCTTCCTTGTTTTCTGTTTGGTTGGTTGTTTCTTCCTTCTGGTCCACTCCACTGATTTGAGTCCCAGTTTTCCTCCCATCTCTATTGGTTCCCCATGTGTTTTCCTTCATTTCACGTATTGTAGCCTTCATTTGCTGACCTAATTTGTGAGCAAAATCAACCAATTCTGTGAGCATCCTCATCACCAGGGCTTTGAACTGTGCATCTGATAGGTTGGCTATCTCTTCATCGCTTAGAGGAATTGCCTCTGGGGCTTTGATCTGTTCTCCTGTCTGAGATTTTTTTTTTTTTTTTGGGGGGGGGAGGTCTGGTCACAGCTGTTATGTAATGAGGGATGGAGCCTTAGGTGTTCCCCAGTGCAGGGCAGCCCAGTCCGAGTTGTGACGCTGTATGTAGGGGTGGGGTCTGAGAGGGAACAATGGCCCTTGCTCTGCTCTCTCTTGGCCCTTCTGCCTCTTCCCCTTTGCCTTGATTATCCATGCGCAAATGTGGGACCACCTGGTCAGCCAGCCGCCTTGCTCGGCCTCACTGGGTCTGCACAGTTGCCACTCCATGCCCGGGGTCCGCTCGCTGCGACCTGCACGCCTGAGAACTGCCAGCCGCTGCTGCCTGTGTGATCGGTCCGCACCTCCACTTTTTCTGCACCTCCACTTTCTCCTGCTGTGACTCCACCCCTCTTACCGGTCTGGATGAATAGTTGTTGGACTTCCATACAGTTCAATTTTCTATCAGTTTGGGTTGTTTTCTTGTTTCTAAATATTTGTTGTCCTTAATTTTGGTTGTGAGAGGAGGCACAGTGTGTCCACCTACGCCTCCATCTTGGCCAGAAGTCTGAGTTACTTTTTAATGGCTTGAAATTTCCCAACTCTGGAATAATTTACTAAAATATCATTTAAAGCTAGCGCAGATTTTTGATTGATAAATAGATTTATTTTTTTAAAAGAAGTTTTATGTTTGTATATTATATATGTACATTTTTATTTATTATATACATATTTTTCCATTCTAGCTTTCTTGGTTTTACAAGTGATGAGAATTCCTGTAGAATCACATTGACATGAACTCCTCAGCCAAGATAATATTCAAAGAAAAGTCCAACCCCAATTTAGAATGGCCACACGAGTTGGAAAATGTGTTGAGAAGACTAAGACAAGGGCCAATATGCTTTTTCCCAGGAACTTTATCCTAAACACGTTGTCCTTGGACCACAAGAGGTCTTTATAAAGAACAACCTGTCTCCTTCTCCAAAACCAGGAACAGGAAGTCTCTAATAACTGGCTATCTAGAATTTTATTCCAAAGCATAAAGGAGTAATTATACTAAAATATTAAAATACTCAGAAGTGTCCTATCTAAATATTTCAGATTTTGGGACATGAGAAACAGGAACTACTAAAACATCTATAAGGGCTTTTTAAAGAGCATATTGAGTACTAAAGTAATGCCAAAGGATTTCAAGGCAGTCCAAGGTGATTAAAATACCAATCAATTATTTGATAAGGGTGACATTATTAGTACTCCACTAATTAGTCAGGAGATCCTGAGAATCATGATTTGAGTTACAGGTCATATGAAGACAAAGAGAACAAAAATGATCATATGCATGAGCCTTATCAGGTGTCCCCGCTCATTCGTTCCACTTGCATTCATTTGTTAAGTACCAGGCACCAGGACTTAGAATGAGACAGAGAGAACCAAGACTACCACTTGAGTATGAATGCTCATGATACCATGGGAGGACTCAGAGGTGTAAATCAGACCTTTCTCCATAACAAGTGCTGAAGATTCACATAGTTCTGTGGGCAAAGATGGAGAGGTTTACTCACATTACCATTATTTTACCAAAACCACCACCAGGCCCAGGTTCTAAAAGTCCCAAAGAGAATCCCAAGGGAGGAGCGAGCAGGGAAGGGCATTCCGGGCAGCAGGAACAGCATGCACCAAGGCAGGAATAAGAAAGAACATGGCAACGGAAAAGTGGATTCTGCTCACAGAATTCCATTAAACCCCAAGGCGTCTACAATGTCAGAGCTGGAATGCTGGAATGACAGCCTAGCACATTCCTCTGGCTCAGCACCTGCCGCCCCCTGTGCCTGATGCCCAGTGTCCTCAGACATCTGACATCTGTTCAGAGTACCATCTCTCTCCATGCATATAAACCAGCAACAGTCAGCACTCTAGGCCAGGAGTCCTGCCAGAGATTCCTGGTCACAACCTAACTTGTTATCCATTGGTTATTTACTCGGGGCTATCTCCTCTCTTTGGAATATAGACTCCCTGGGAACAGAAATCTGATAGCATAATGGTCCCAACCTACTTAAATTCATTTAATCAAATCTATATTCAAGGACAGGCAATCAATCCTAAAGGCAAGACTGTAATTCTACATTCAGACTCACTTAACTATTTCAAAACAAAACACACACACGCGCGCACACACACCATATCTAATAAAAAAATAAATGGTTTTACAAAGTCAGCACAACTCTAAAATTTACTCTTAGTATACAAAGGCAAAGAGGCAAAAAGAAGAGAGAGAAAAATAAATAAAACACACATACAAAAAGATTGGTGTGCCATGTGGGAGTTATATGTGGTATCGAGTTTTAGAACAATACTTCCTAACCTTCCTTATACATTGCTCAGTGAAGCACATCACTGAGCATCTGACACCCTCTCCAAAAAGAATGTACATACACACAAAATTCTACATCAACCATAAGAGGTTCAAGGGATCCTCCTACCCAGTTAAGAGCCCTTAACTCTAGACAACAAAGAAAAGCTTCCTCAGTGAACTAGCAGATCTTCTGCCTCATGAGAACCTGGAATCCCAGGACCTGCCCCAACAAGGCTCTTGCTGGCTCATCAGTGCCACCTACCAGCCATTCTTGGCATTAACAACAACCAGGGTCACAGCAACAAGGATCAGAACCTCTACACAGCCAGCATTCCTTTATTCAGCAACAGTGACCTCAATGCCGGTCCTACACCAGCACTTTGAGAGGTATTAAGATGAAGACCCAGATACTGCCACAGAAAAGAGCACAGAAGACAATGGAGAAGGACAACACTGCAACAACACAGATTAGGTCCAGTCTGAGGCCTGAGGACACTCTGGCGGGGTGCAGCGACAAAGGTGGGGGTGAGGTGTGTGGTGATGAAGGCAGGGGCAGAGGGCGAGGAAAGAAGGCAGGGGAGCTGTACTTGGCAGGTGATGACAGCACCACTGAAGGTCCTGAGGAGGGGAATGGCAGTGCGAGCAGGTATCCAGTGACTGGGGGCACTCCCAGGGTGTCACCCAAGAAGAGATAACCATGTGGCCCCATCACCCTGCCCTAGCTGACTGAGCTGTCAGAGTGGCATCCTTCGGGGTCAGCTGTCTGCTGCTGGGCACCAGCCTGTTCAAAGGTCTGGAGAGTGAGCTCTGACTCACAGGAATAAGGGTGACCGACCCCACCAATCAGACCGTAACTATAGCAGGAATGAATGAGAACAGAAAGAGTGAAAACAGAGCTGAAGGGCACTGAGAATGGAGCCCCAGTGCAGATGACCCAACGTGCAGAACATCAGAGCAGATGTGAGGGGGCAGTAGAGTGCCTTGAGAGACCACGGAGGCAAAAGGGGGTGGTGACAGCCTGTGACTTTCTGCCAGCTGTCCAGATGCCCAAGATGCTTGATGACAACTGAGATGGCCCCTGCTGTGATGCCCACCCCTCGTCCTGACTAGCCTCCACCACTCCAGGGAGCCCTGTACCAGCCTGTCTGCGTGGAGCACTCGCACCACAGGCCTATCAACAGTGCTTGTTACGGGGTGAACGTCTATGTCCTCCAAGCTCAGATGTAGAAACCCTATCCCCAATGCAATGATATAAAAAGGTGGGGCCTTTGTGAGGTGATTAGAGTTAGGTCATGAGGGTAGAGCCCCCATTAATGGGATTAGAGCCATTTTTAGAGCTTGCTCCCTAGCTCTGCAATCTCCACCTGAGGACAGAGCGAGGAGTCAGCAGTCCGCAACTAGAAGGGTCCCCTCACCAGAATCCAACTGTGCTGTCACGCTAATCTCAGACTTCCGATCTCAAGAACTTGTTATTTATAAGCCATCCAGTCTATAGCAAGTAGTATTCTTGCTATAGAGGCCCGAGCTGACCAAGACAGTGTTGTATGGAGTCCACCTCAAATGAGTTCAGAAAGGGCCGAGTCACTGACTTCACTGTACGACTCTGTGCTGGGCCCGGGCGCTCCCCCAGCTGGGGGGGGGGGGGGGGGGCGGTGGTAGGGCAGACACAGCAGGCACTGCATCCTCACCCTCTGGGACGACAGCAGGCTACTTTGTAAGCATGGCAGCAGAGACCAGTTAGAAAAAGACCAGAGGTAGCATGAACACCTCTGCTGCCTGAAGCAGCCTCACTGAGACAGGCTGACTAGCATGGGGGAACTGGGATGACAGAAGAATCAAAAGTGACAAATGAACAGATGGGACAGGCAAGAGGATGATCCAAAAGGGCTTCAGGCTTCAAAGTAGAATGGATCAGCTAGCCGCTCGATGCAGACAAGTGGAAACAGGGTGGCCAGTGTGCATCTAAACACACCTCTGTGTTGGCTGAAGGAGGGAGAACCTTGAGGCAGTGGCAGGACGTAGTAAGAAGCCTGAGGGGTGACATAAGGAGTTCAGACCATAATGTGGCTTGCTGAGAGAAAGCACCCACACCAGACCTGATGCCCAGCTCCTCTAGAAGCACATGCTCTGGCTTGGAGGGTCCAAGAAGGCTGTGGGGAAAGAGACAAAGGGACAGCAATGACAGGGTGCTGGGGGCGGCATCAAATCAAACTAAGAGCAGTTCTCCCACGGCGTCAGATGCCCCCTTCCAGCCTCACCTCGCAGGCCACTAGTGACAGTGAGGGTCAAAGGGAGTTCATCTATTTAGAAAGGGACCAGAGACAAGAGGACTTTCCACTCACAATCAGCTGCAAGGTACATCTGAAACTCTATCAAAGTGACAGTGTGTTTCAGTGAGAAAAACACCATTAGGAGAGGGATCACCCACATGCTATGTTCTAACACATTACATTAAAAAAAACAACCCTGCCTTTCAAGGTAGGGCAAAACACTTCCTGCTTTCTTTGAGGTGTAATTAGGCATATTTGCTGATAGATAAACACAGAAGTGTTGGTTTGATCTCGAGCAAAACTGAGGCAAACGCTTCCATGAAACAGAGAAAAGTTTTAATATTTAAAGCAGATTTTGAGAAAGCAAATGTGCTTTCATCTCTCCAGAAGAGCTGGTATAAACGTTTTGTTTCAAAAATGACATTCTTGGGAGCAAGCGCTTGTGAAGTAATTGAAAACAATTACATTTGTTTTTTATCCAGTCCTATTACGGTCTGTTTGCCTTTGAAGCAGACGTGATAGTTACCTTCTCAAAGATGTGGTGCGGAAGGCAGGCAGGAGGATACATGACATTTTGTAACCTGGACAAGGTCCCAAGTCTTACATTTCTATTGACAAATACTAAAAAAACATTTTGACCTCTCTCAAGGTTAAAAAAACAACACCCATTGCGGCATCATCAGCAAGGCCAGCAGAGCTGTTAGACACGGTCCTCAGCACATTCAGCCTTGTTACTTACTTCCTATCATGCAGCCTCAATTTTATTTTTTCCAAATATATTTTATTGATTATGCTATTACAGTGGTCCCATTTTTTTCCTCCCCTTTATCCTCCTCTGACTTACATCCCACTTCTCACCATCATTCCCCCAACTTAGTTATGTCCATGTGTCATCATATAAGTTCTTCGGCTTCTCCATTTCCCATACTATTCTTAACCTCTCCATCTACTATTTTTTTTTTTAAGATTTTATTTATTTACTTTAAGAGAGAGGGGATGGGACGGAAAAAGAGAGGGAAACATCAATGTGTAGTTGCCTCTCAAGCGCCCCCTACTGGGGACCTCACCTGCAAACCAGGCAAGTGCCCTGACTAGGAATTGAACCAGCTGGTTCGCAGGCTGCCACTCATTCCACTGAGCCACACCAGCCAGGGCCCCTTGTCTATTTTATACCTCTTATTTATGCTTTTAAAATTATATGTTATCGATTATGCTATTACAGTTTTCCCAATTTTCCTCCTTTATCCCCACTCCTCCCCACACCCCCCCAACCTTCCAGCATTCCCGACCTCAGTTCATGTCCATGGGTTGTACATGTAAGTTCTTTGAGTCCTGTTTCCTAAACCATTTTTGACCTCTCCCCATCTATTTTATGCCTACCAATTATTATTCTTCTTCCCTGTACCTCCCCCCATTCCTCCCCTCCCCCTCCCCACTGAAAACCCTCCATGTGATGTCCATTTCTCTGATTCTATTCCTGTTCTAGTGGTTGGCTCAGTTTTTGTTTTCATTGTTTTTCTTTCCTTTTTTTTAGGTTCATTTGTTGGTACTTGTGAGTTTGTTGTCATTTTACTGTTCATATTTTTTATCTCCCTTTTCTTAGATAAGTCCCTTTAACATTTCACATAATAACAGCTTGGTGGTGATGAACTTCTTTAACTTGACCTTAGCTGGGAAGCACTTTATCTGCCCTTCCATTCTAAATGATAGCATTGCTGAATAGACTATTCTGGGATGTAGGTCTTTGCCTTTCATGACTTCAAATACTTCTTTCCAGCTCTTTCTTGCCTGTAAGGTTTTTTTTGAGAAATCAGCTGATAGTCTGATGCAAACTTCTTTGTAGGTAACTGTCTCCTTTTCTCTTGATGATTTTAAGATTCTCCCCTTATCTTTAATCTTGGGTAACTTAATGATGATGTGTCTTGGTGTGGCCTCCTTGGGTCCAACTTCTTTGGGCTTCCTGAAAGTCTATTTCCTTCACCAGACTGGGGAGGTTTTCCTTCATTATTTGTTCAAGTAAGTTTTCACTTTCTTGTTGTTGTTGTTCTCCTTCTGGCACCGATATGATTTGGATGTTGAACGTTTAAAGTTGTCCTGGAGGTTCCTAAGCCTCTCCTCATATTTTTGAATTCTTGTTTCTTCATTCTGTTCTGGTTGAATGTTTATTTCCTCCTTCTCCTGCAAATCATTGATTTGAGTCCCACTTTCCTTCCCCTCACTGTTGGTTCCCTGTATATTTTGCTTTATTTCACTTTCATAGATTTCACCTTTTCTCTATTTTGCAACCATACTCAACCATTTCTGTGGGCATCCTGATTACCAGTGTTTTGGACTCTGCATCTGATAGGCTGGCTATCTCTTTGTCACTTAGTTGTATTTCTTCTGGAGCTTTGATGTGTTCTTTCATTTGGGCCATATTTTTTTTGTCTCAGAGCAACTGTTAGGTTGTAAGGGGTGAAGCCTTGGGTATTGGCCAGGGCAGGGTAACCCCTATTGCTGTGTTGTGTCGCTGTCTATGAGGGAGGGGGTCCGAGAGGACCCCCTTGCTCAGCTCTTTACTGACTTTCAGTCACGTTCCATGCTACCCACAAACAAATTGGCCCTTCTGGTACTGATTCCCGGGTGAGTGGGTCTCTCCAAAGAACTCTCCTGTGTGGCTGAAGAGTTTCTCCCAGTGCTGCTGCCCCCATAGGTTTTTACTGCCAAGGATTTTGAGGTTTTACTTCCCTGCACTGGAACCCTGGGTTGCGCAGTCTGTCTCACTCCTCAGTTGTTCTCCTGGTTTATCTGCACACAAATGTGGGACCGCCTGGTTCTCCAGCCGCCTTGCTGCAAGTCGGCTCTCCACCCTGGCTGCCCATCTCCACCCCTCCTACCAGTCTGGATGAATGTTTCTTCTTTAACTCTTAGGTTGTCAGACTTCCATACAGTTCGATTTTCTGGCATTTCTTGTTATTTTTTGTTTTTAAATTTGTTTTTGTCCTTCTTTTGGTTGTATGAGGAAACAAAGTGTACCTACCTACACCTCTATCTTGGTTGGAAGTCCTAAGTTGTTCACACCCTCAATTTTAGAACCTTAAGGAAAATTGAAGGTCACCTGACCCAACGATTTTTACACTATTAATATTATTTTAAGTGATAGATCTTTTAAACAAAAATGGAGACCCAGGCTATAAACCTGGGCTGGCTGTGCAATTGCTCTAGCTGGGACTACAGTGGAGGGTCCTAGAACCACATCTCAAAGGTCTCACAGGGAACCCGGGGATCCCTGGGAACACAGTGGCAAAGGTAGCAGGGCCCAGGGCAAGGCCAAGTCACTCAACCAGGAGACAGAAGCACCGCCCTTGCCCCACACAGCCCGCCCTTCCTGAAGATCCCACACAGCAGGGACTCCAGAGCGCAGAGCCTCCCAGACCTGCTGCTCCTGCCCAGCTCAGGATAGCTACCTCGTTCGAACAGCCGGATTGCTTCCATGAGGTACGGCACCAGCAGGCGGTTCACTATAAACCCAGGGGTGTCCTGTGTTAGGAGACAGAAAAATAAAAGATCAGTGAATTTTCATTGAACTTTACCTTTTGTGAAGTCACCAGGTTGTCCCTTCCCACCCTAGGTTATGTTACCCACATTTATAGAGCTATATATTTTCAAAACTGGTTTAAAGTGACAGCGTGGCTTTACCACATGTCCCCACTGCATGGATCCTGAAATAAAGGCCAATGAAGTTAGGGGGTCATTAGAAGAGCACAGCTTTGGGGCAGACAGATCGGGGCTCAAATTCTAATACTCTGACCTTGCACCATCCTGAAATTCAGTTTCATCATCTGTGAGATGGGAGTAATCGTTTCTATGTGCCAAGTTGTGAAGATATATCAGAAACCACCTTTGCTGGGCATACTGCCCTACACTCTAATGGTAGCGTCTTTCCTCCTCTCCTTGCCCACATTCCTTTCAGGGATCTAAAAAAGTACTGCTCCATCCCCAACAGCCCTCACAGGAGCAGCATTTCTTCCTTGGAGCCATTCCTGGACCATTCAGGATTTTCTCCTGCTTCCACGCGTAGTGCAAGATGGTCGAGCTGGGAACAGGTTCCTGGACAACTGAGCAGATGCCCTGAGAGCCGGACCGCAGGCCTTCACACACAACACTTAGGACCCACCACCCTGGATGACGCCTTCCAAGCCTTCCCTTCACATGGAAACACCTCCTCATCTCTCCCGGAGGCTGAGTGTGGGGTGTGGATCCAACTACTGATCTCTTTTGGGGGCCTGTGGGGCAGGCTGCAGTTATATATATATATATATATATATATATATATATATATTTGGTGGTATTTATGTATAGCTGATTCCATCAAGTAAATGCCACCTCCTCTTTTAATAAGGGGCTGTGATCTCCCTGCAGGTAGAATCCTCACCCTGTCCTTGGGTTCCCTTTCTAACATACACGAGGCAATCCATAACATCGAGTTAATTAAAGGTGACCGCCCTGTGCTACTCCTGTAGCTAACGCAACTGCATGCGGTATACGCTGGGCAGCAAAGCCATAGGATTTGTGCCTCCTCCGAGACCATCTCCTACCCACATCTCCCAGGAATACAGAGATCCACAAAAAGCCTTTATCAGTTTAACCAAGATTATAATAATGAAACAAGATGATTTTATAACCAGGGCAAAAATGCTTTACATCTTCAAAAAGTCTGTTGTAGAAACTCAAGACAAGGTACCCGAGTACACAAAGCACACCATGTACACGGTCAGAAGTCAGAAAGCAGCCTGGGAAAAATATCTGCTCCGCTTATAATACGGGCAGTTTTCACACAGATACAGTTAATATTGTCTACATAAAGATCTTGGAAAGAGTGCTAAAATTCACAAAACATTTAAACACACTGCTAACCAAAGAAATAGTCACTGGAACAAAATAGCATTTTGCCAGTAAGATTATTGAGAAAGAGTTTCTTCCCCCAGTAAAATAGTCAGTGCTGCTATGGATGCCGAGACAGACAGTTTCAAAATATTAGTGGAATGTAAAGAGACATCACTTACATTGTTCATGCTCTTTTACTTATTTATTAAAAATATTTTGCAGCACTTACTATGTGCCTGGTATTGTTCTAAGTATTTTACAAATATTAATTCATTTATTCCTCCTATTAACCCTGTGAGACAAGTACCATTATTACCTCTTTGTGAGGCAAAGGACACTGAGGTACAGAGAGATTAAGTAACTTGCCCAACGTTACACAGCCAGTAAGCGCCAGAGGCAAGATTTAAACCCAGTCAGGCTGGCTCTAGAGTCCATGGCCTTACCTGTTTGACACCTGTGAAATCTCACTATGAAAACAGACACACTGCAGGCACATTAAATGCCACTCTTCTTGGTCAGGTGTTGGTAATTACCACTATAATCCTATAGTCCAAATCCAGTCCCCAACCTGTCTTTTAAATAAAGTTTTATTGGCACACAGCCACACTCATCTGAGCATGTGTTTATTGTCTGTGCTGCCTTTCTACCACAACAGCAGGGTTGAGAAGCTGCAGCAGAAACCATGTGGCCTACAATATTCACTGCTGGCCCCTTACACAAAAGTGTGCAGACCCCTGTCCTATGTGGTTGCCTTATATTGTCTAGACACCTCACCCACAGCCCAAATAACGGATGCACAAAGACTCCCAGAAAGCGCTAAATTCTAGCCCAGAGAAAGTGTTCTGGATGATATAACAAAAGTAATTTTATGAGATCAAAGAGCTCCCATCCCTGTGTCTTCTGTGGCAACCCCAGCAGGAGACAGATCCTTACTCTCCATGAGTTAATGATTCCACTGCTGAAGACGCGCACTGGCTCAACCCCGCACTTCCACTTTCGTAACGAGTTTTTGACTTCCTACACACTAATGTTCTTTCTAATACGTTATTACTCTCTGCCACTCACACAGCGCAGACTGGTAAGAAAGTGGTCTTAACATCTGGTTAGTAATATGATTTTTAAAAAATTCAGATGATTGAAAACCACAAAACTAAACAAACAACAAATGAGTGTTAAAATGATGAGACTCCCTAATAATACCACCCTGGACTGGGACAATGGCACCTACTAGTCCGCTCTCTTCGGCTCCCAGGGCCACATCGACAGACGACTTACTCACATGAATCGTGAACGACATGAGTCTTCATGGTTAATACGACACTGAGTTCAAAGTTGAGAACCTTTTAGAAAGCACAGTATGCTATGAAAAGAACCACGACAGTACAAAAGCTCATGGTCAAAAATGCAGGTGAGATATTTATAAAAATGGGTAATGACATTGTGGGACACAACTGCTTCAGTAGGAACACTGCCAAGTCCTGCAAAAGTGTGGTCCTTAAACCTGGGGGGACCCAGAGAGGAGCTGAAGCAGCAGAGATTGAGGCAGTCAGAGTGATGCAGTGGACAGCAAGGGGGCCACTCGACATCTAATCAGCGGGCACCTTAAGAAAGGGGGGAAGGCCGAGGTTTACTCTCCATCTGACCGTACTTCTCACTGACAACAATGCAACACGAACTACAACACAATGTTCCACTGAGAAACAGCATTTTTAATGCAACCCAGGGCAGGGCAGCTGCTCCTCGCTCATCACCTCCGAGGCATGCGCGGTGGTCCTGCCAACAGGGCAGCCTCGTGCTTGCTTGGCAGGACCATGAACACCAGGCTGTGCCTGACACACTGGGTGGTTCCGGCTCCCTGCGGCCTAGCAGAAGCTAAAGCTGACGGGGTAACAAAATCCATTCATGGAGACACAGCCGCTCATCGACAGTCAGCTGGGCCTCATTAGGATCCCAGCCTCTCCACGACAGCCTCAGGCTTCCCGGCTGGCAAGCTAGAAAGGAGGCACAGCTTGCTGTCACCATTCATGGACAGGCCTGTAGTACAAGTGCCCTGTCTCTTGCATCCTTCTACAATGCAAGAATTCTACCTGGAGTAAGTTAGGGTCCCAGGAAAATCACCCCCTTTCAAGCTACTCATACTCTACCTTGCAAGAAACAGGATGCTTTCCCAGGGCTTTGGTGAAGTCCACCAGAGATTCAAATGTCTTCTGGCTGGTCATTGGTGTTTTAATGACCTGGAGATGCAAAATGGAAAAGAATTGTGACCAAGAGTCAGCAAGCAATTTTAATAGAACAATTCAAAAAACACTGACCGAAAGCATCCACAGAGGCAGCAAAAATAGAAAGAAGGATCTCAAGCCAGAAACAAAATGCTTACCAAAATGCCTACTGTAAGAGAGTGAAATACTGCAGAATACACGAAATCAAGGCTTTAAATATAAATGTGTGCACGCATGTAGTTGTTTTACAGGCTTTGTTGCTGAGACAGACCTGGGCTCAAACCCCAATGGCACCACTTACTGGCCCGGTGACTCTGGGCATGCTCTGTGAAACTGACACTGAAATCATTCTATCTCAAGGACCTGGGGTGAGGATGTAATTAGTCGAGGAGGTAGAGCATTATGTGCATCCCCTAACAGGTCTGAAGTACTCAGTAAATGCTGGCTTTTGCTGGTGTTTTACTTTTTACTGTTCACTGCTTCATGGAAATAACTAGAAGTCTACTAAAGTATGATGACTGCCCTAAAGACTTGGCATGGAGTCCTCCCTTCTGTCAGTAGAAAGAAGGAGCCCCAGAATATTGAGTGATTTGGCCAAGTCACAGGTCTCCTGCCCTCTGAGTTGAGTGTCTCCCCATTATTCTACCCTCTTGTACATAGATGCCCCGGAGCCTAAAGGCTCCCTTTGCTTCAGAACAGGTTCGTCACAGAGGAAGGCTTTCATTTTCAGAAAACAGGGGCTCATGGCTGGGGCTTGCTGCCCACTAGGCACCTCAGGAGGGCACCCACAGTCCTGTGAACCCCCAGGAGGTACCGTGCAAAGGGTCCAGCAGCTGGCTGGGATCTATAGGAGACGGCGCCAAGCACCATGCCTGGAGTCAGCCCTCAGGAAACAGTAAGAGAATTTACCTGTCAGGAATTAGATTTTGGCAAATGGACAGAGAGCCAGGTGAATGTATACTCTATATATAATTTAAACGCAAGTTAAGAAACTTCAACGAGAGTCAAAACAAACAGGCTTGGCTTTGGCACCAGACTGTTTCTATGAGCACAGGCAGGGCAGACCAACCCTCCAGGCCTCACCTCTCTCCTCTGAAATGGGAGAATGATACTTGACACATCCTGGTAAGAACACTGTATGGCTTAATGAGCTGGTGTCTGTGCGAGATGAAAGGCGCTATACACAAGAAGAGAATTATCATTCGAGTTTTAATGTGATCACAGCATGGGGTGTGGCGGTGTGTTCTGACACTAAGGGAAGTACATGAGTGGGAACAGTGCAGCACCGGAAGACGGAGAGGAGCACTGGGAAGCACCAGCCAGCCCCGGCTCTGCAGGCGTCACGAACTGACCGCAGTCCGAGAGCTGCTCCCAAGGAGGGGTCAGAAGCCTCCATCAGAACTACGTGGATGGAGCGGAGGCAACGGCTGCTAATTATGGAGTTTGAAAAATAATTTGTTGGTTTAAAGAAGTCAATGGTAAAGGTTTTCAACAGAAGGGCTAAATATTCATTCATTCAACAAAGAGCAACATGCTACAGATAATCTGCTTATAGCTCCCACAGATTCTGAAAACATATATACAACTCCAAGTCAAAGAGAAGGGCCACTCAGACACACATGGAGACACTGAAGTTGAAGAATGAACACTGACCAGAGAAGAGCACTTTTAGAAAACATCTAGAAAATGCTAACGTTTGCTAATAAGCACTGGCTGTTAACAACCAAGCACGTTTCCAAAGACACAGACAGATGTTATCAGATAAATGCAGTTGAAAACAACATTATTAGAGTGCAAAGTAAATCTACAAACTGTCTTTATCTCCAAAGCACACATGCACATAATATAGTAACTAAAGAAATTAATTAGTCCCCAAGTCCTGAAATGTTAAAAATTCCATTCCACTTCTTTTGCTCTTTTCTGCATAAAAGAGGATAATGTGGTTTCCTCCACTCCCCGCACCACCCCCCAACTTCATTCTTCAACTTCTTCAAAAACAGCCTTAGGGAAGGGGGTAAATTGGAAGAAGCTGGGGATCAATGTTAGCAGAACCTATCCCACGAGTGGTCAGAGTTGTCACCTGACAGAAAACTACAGGAAAATCCAGTCATCTTTAACCTAGAAGGTAATGCTTACGGGGATACAGGAAGGAAGGGGGCCTAAAGGAGAAGGCCGCAGTGGAGAAAACAGATCTCCAAACACCCTGGCAGCGAGGCCCTCAGGGCTCCAGGGCCTGCTCTTCGGCTCCACTCCCCCACGGCTGGCAGGCCAATAAACCCTTAACCTCACAACAAATGCTACTTTAACAGCTGCTGCTCCTCAGACCCTGTAATTAGTCACCTGCAAAAGGCAAGTTGCCCCATTTCAGGTGCAAATTGTCTATTGTGACTCCATCTCCCTAGTCTCCAACCAAGTAGAAGCGGCCCAACCACGAAGCTTCTACTTGGGCTGGGGCAGCCCTCCCTGGCCACTCTCCAACACCTTCAGGGTTGCGGTCAGGAGGTTTAGGGTTATCAGGAGCTCTTTAATAGCTCTGATCGCAACACCTAAGAGATGTGCCTCATCTGGGGACAATACTGAGGCCCTATTAAATGGGGCCAAATTCACCACAGGAATGGAAGATGAGGTGGTACAGTGGCTCTTGCGTAACACCAGGCTGTCTAATAACAATTCCACTTACAGCCTGGAGCAAACTCCCCTCAATGCGACCATGTAAACATGTGAAGCTCTCCAGAGTCTCATCAAGCCAGGGGTCTTCAGTGCTGCATTCCCAGTACTTTCTCTGCACTGCCCATCAGCTATGGCACAAACAAGTAAATGACATCTACAAAGCTAGCAGCCCCCCTGGACACCATGGGTCAGAACACAGGGCTGTGAAGGAACAAAGCGCAGGGGCTTTGTTTCCATTGGGCCTTCCATTGGTTCTAAAAGGACAGGCTATAGCCAGAGAATCACTTACAAGGACAACCTTCCTTCCATTAAAGCCCAGCCGGTGCAATCCCCAGTGGCAGGGCAGGTACGAATCAGAGAAGCAGGACTGAGAGCTGGCAAAGCAAGCGAACACGCATGGGCAGGTACCCACTGACCTCCACGAGCTTCATCATGGGCACTGGGTTGAAGAAATGGAGCCCAGCGAATCGGTCCTGTCTGGTGGTGGCGTTGGCTATGCTCGTGATCTGCAAAGAGGAAGTGTTGCTGGAAAAGATTGTGTGTCTGTGGAGAGAAAGACAGTAAGTACTGGAATGAGTCCCATTTTTGGAATGGTCTGGACAACTCTCGGGGGCACTGCGCAAGGCAACTGCTTACTGCCCAGATCTGTAGTCCTGACCCCCGGAGGAAGCCAGAGAAAAGATACTTCTTCCTAAAAGAAGCTGAAATAAAGTGACCTGGTTTGTTTAATTTTAGACTTTTAAATTAAGTCATTTAAAAGTTACCTATTCCAAAGGTATATTTAATCTTTGTCAATCTTTACTTAATTTTACAGAGCAAAATTTCTCCTCTCTACTTGTATTAGTTAATATTGATGTTATGCAAGAAAAAAAGAGGCAGCTACTTAACCAACCTCAGTCACAAGATTAAACTCTAAGTTATCAAAGACTAATGAAAGAAAGAAGGATGCATCAGACACACAAAAAATTGTAAAGAAACACCTGGATTATGGTAGACAGATACACTTTGCATCCTTGCACAACTAAAAGTAGGCAAACAAATTTAAAAACAAAAAATAAACAGAACTACCAGAAAATCAAACTGTATGGAAGTCCGAAAACAAAGGAATTAAAGAAACATTCATATAGACTGGTAGGAGGGGTGGAGACAGGCAGCTGGGGCGCAAGGCAGCAGTTGGCAGACCCAACAAGGAGGCAGCTAATGGAGCAGGTGGTCCCACATTAGTGTGTGGATAAACCAGGAAAAACAACTGGGGAGCAAGACAGACCCCCCCTCCAACACAGGGTTCCAGTGTGAGGAAACAAAGCCTCAAAACCTCTGACTAAAAACACCTGTGGGGGTTGAGGTGGCAGTGGGAGAAACTCCAGCCTCACAAGAGAGTTCGTTGGAGAGACCCACGGAGTGCTAGAATGTACATAAAACCACCCACCCAGGAATCAGCACCAGAAGGGCCCAATTTGATTGTGGGTACTGGGGAAAGTGACTGAAAACCGGCAGAGAGGGGAGCAAGTGGCACTGCTCCCTCTTGGACCCCTCCCCCACATACAGTGCCACAATGCAGCAACGTGGGTTGCCCCGCCTTGGTGAACACCTAAGGCTCTGCCCCTTACTACATGACGGGCACACTGAGACCAAAAAAAAAAAAAAAAAAAAAAAAGGCCCAGATGAAAGAACAGATCAAATCTCCAGAAAAAATACAACTAAACAACAAAGAAAGAGCCAACCTATCAGATGCAGAGTTCAAAACTCTGGTAACTGGGAAGCTCACAGAACTGGTTGAGTATGGTCACAAAACAGAGGAAAAAATGAAGGCTATGAAAAGTGAAATAAAGGAAAATGTACAGGGAACCAACAGCGATGGGAAGGAAACTGGGATTCAAATCAATGGTTTAGAGCAGAAGGAAGAAATAAACATTCAACCAGAATGGAATGAGAAAACAAGAATTCGAAAATATGAGGAGAGGCTGAGGAACCTCCAGGACATCTTTAAACATTCCAACATCCGAATTATAGGGGCTCCAGGAGAAGAGGAAGAGCAAGAAATTGAAAACTTATTTGAAAACATAATAAAGGAGAACTTCCCCAATATGACAAAGGAAATAGACTACCAGGAAGTCCAAGAAGCTCAGAGGGTCCCAAAGAAGTTGGACCCAAGGAAGCACACACCAAGGCACATCATAATTACCTTACTCAAGATTAAAGATAAGGAGAGAATCTTAAAAGCATCAAGAGAAAAGGAGACAGTTACCTACAAAGGAGTTTCCATAAGATTATCAGCTGATTTCTCAGAAAAATCTGTACAGGCAATAAGGGGCTGAAAAGAAGTATCTGAAGGCATGAAAGGCAAGGACCTACATCCCAGATTACTCTACCCAGCAAAGCTATCATTTAGAATGGAAGGGCAGATAAAGTGCTTCCCAGATAAGGTCAAGTTCAAGGAGTTCATCATCACCAAGCCCTTATTCTATGAAGTGTTAAAGGGACTTATCTAAGAAAAAGATAAAAAATATGAACAGTAAAATGACAACAAACTCCCAACTATCAACAACTGAACCTAAAAAAACAAAAACACAAAGTGAACTAAGGAAATAACTAGAACAGGAACAGATTCACAGAAATGGAGATCCCATGAAAAGTTATGAGCAGGGAGGGGGATGGGGAAGAAAGGGGGAAAAGGTACAGGGAATAAGAAGCATAAATGGTAGGTGCAAAGTAGACATGGGAAGTTTAAGAATAGTATAAGAAATGTAGAAGCCAAAGAACATATATACGACCCACGGACATGAACTGCATGCGGTGGAATGATGGTCGGAGGATGGGTACTGGGCAGAGGGGAATAAAGGGGAGGAAAAAATGGAACAAATGTAATAGCAAAATCAATAAAATATAAAATAAAATGAAAAAAGAAACACCTGAATGCTCAACTAGAAACATCAGGTAAGAAACATGAATGAAGATCTTTCCCCCTCAAGTGGAAAGCTTTACTTCCCCATTGAATGGGGACTCAATGAAAAGAGAAGAAAACCACCTGGTCCAAAAGCAGCTTTAAAGGTTACACAAGTAGAACTGGGGAAGGAAAGATACATGTATATACATGATAAATGTAGTTCAAGGTATTCTACTTCTAAAAAAAGCAGCACCATTTTCTCTTGTACGTATAAAATATTTTTAAAAATACACACTAACTTAAACTGAATTTAATTTTTAAGACCACAATAAAGCGCAGTGCCAAAGGCACAACAGGCAAATCTGTAAACAGGCAAGACTTCTAGGCTTTCCTACAGCGCCACCTTGTGGATGAATATACACAACACAGTCTGATGCTAATTATGACCACCAAGGTGCCCTCACAGTACAGGAGGAAGAGGGGTCCCTTATTGATCACTTTCGGGGGTTCCTGCTTACCGAACAGCAATACTGCAATCAGCCTGAAAACAGGGGCAAGTGGGAAGAGGGGAAGAGGGACAGGAGAAGAAACAAGTAATCTAGAAAGAGGAGAATGAGGTGAGAGGAGAAGCCAGTGTGGCTGGGTGTCTGGCCAAAAGTCTGAGGGAGGAACCACTTCCCTGTAAAGGCACTGTACCACCTGCCTTTTCCAAACAACTTCCAAGTTGGCCAATTTAAAGCTAGGTAGAGGGGTTTCCTTTTAAAACAATGACATTTTTTAAGTTTTTAAATTCTAGTTTTCAAAGTCAGTCAATAGAAATATTATGAACCATTGCCTGCTATGGAAGGTACTGAGAAAAGATCCCCTACAGTAAGTGAGTGTGGCCCATACAAACCAGCACCCTGAGCCACAGCAGCAGGAGCTTGTGGGGCTGGTGCTCAGGTATTAGGGACCTTTGACAGGCAACCTGCTGCAAAAGGGGAAATGAAGATGCACCGACTGGTGGGCACATTTTGTGAAAGGATGAAATTACAACACCGCCCAGTCCCAAGTGTCCACAACCTAGGGCGCTCCCAGCACACGTTTTTTACTTGAAGGGGAAAATGTCTCCTCCCAAGGGACTGCTACACCACCCCCTCCAAATCGGTGGAGCTGGCTCTGCTCCTAACACTACCTCGCATGCCCTCTTTCAACTCCCTGTGCGGACCCGTCACATATACACCCTTGCTGTTTCTCTGAAACACTTGACTTTCTTGGACCACCTTTTGTTTTTCCCTTTCTGACATGCAGGCACAAAAACAAAACCAACTAACCAACCAAAAAAAGACCCTACTTTTCTCTTAAATATACTGATAAGAAACCAACAGCACAAGCCTAATGACCATTAGCAATGCCTGCAGGCCTCAGTGTGGAGAAGACAAAAGGGGGTGGTGGGGACTGGGGTGGATGGGGTGTCCATGAGTGTGGGAAGGGGATGGAGAGCCAGGACTCAGCTCAGCTGCCGGGGGCTTCAGCCGAGCTTTGCACCTGCAGTTCTTACATTGCAGCCAGGGAGTTCTCCTCCATGGTCCAGCCATTTCAAAAGACCTTCCATCTGTAATGTTACCACTGGAACATATTTTGATCTCCTGTTATAGGACCTAACTGTAAACATGGCAGTAAAGTGTATCTCAATCAAGCTATTTAGAATGAAAATAAGAGTGCAGAAAAGGGTGGCTGATGCCCAAAAGCAAAGTCACATGTGCAACATGCAGCAGGTGCCACCACTCCTATTTGACAGGTTACTAGGGAACCTAGTCTTAGAGAATTAGAACTGGGATGGTCTGGGAAACTCTTTACCCCTAACCCCTCAACTTAAATTACAGGCGATAAAACTGAGAGCCAGAAGGCTTCCCGCCAGTCCACAGTCAGAGGGAAGTGGTGGCAGGTGGCCCCAGGCCCCCTCCACTTTCCCTATAGCCCTTCCATTACTCAATGGTGATGAAGATGGCAGTCAGACCAGTCACCGTCACTAGGGAAGGACCAACATTTTGATAGAGGCCAAACTGCTGGGTTACACTCCCTTTCCTACTCTTAGAGGGCTCCCTGCTGACTTGGGAGCGAACACCCCTACCAGCAGAGTCTGCGCTTTCTGTCAGACATTTCTGCGGCCCCTAAATGCCAGTGCACAGAGCATGAGCATGCAGATCAGCACAGTGCTGGATGGGTGACAGAAAGGTAAGTCTCTTCGCTTTGTAGGGACAGGGCCCCTCCAGACACCAGACCATGTAGCTCTGAGGGTTGACACGCCAGCAGACTGGCATGCAAGTCTCTCTTTAGCCACTGCTCACTGGTGGCTGCTCCTGAATTATCTTTGTCATATAATCTTATTCTGACTTTCAGTTCCATCGAAGAAGGGAGAAGTGTGGCCAACACAGGAGAACATGAATGACTCAGTCAGGTGTCACATTCGCCAAAAGCCAAGAGGCAAACACAGCACAAGGCTCCAGACTCTGAGCACTTGAGCTGCATGGGTGAGCAAGCTTGCTGACAGTGCACGGGGTCCCAAGCCCCGGGCACCTGCACACCTGACCGTCACGGGCTGGCTGTCCTCTCCTGCCCTCTGCCAGAGCCTGGTAAGAACTTCACGCTCCTTTAATGCTCACAAGACTATTTCAATTTAACATACATAAAGCTCAAAACAGGAGAGTTCTAGGGAAGTCTGTGGGGACACAGGCATCCCCTTCACTTACAACCATTTTGTCTGTTCCACCCAAATAAATGGGACACGTGAAACTACTCCGAGGTTCCTCAGCAGACACAAGGACTGGCCCAAGCCTCCTCCATCCTCTGGCCTGGAAGACTCAAGCCCCAGATGCTGCAAGAGACAGAGGCCTGTCCCATGGATGGGTCCTCCATGGACTATGGGAAATCCCACCCTGGCTGGGGGACCACAATCAGATCAGGACAGCTCAAGCCTCGGGAAGCAAACTGGGAGTCAGGGATGGAGAACAGGGCAAAGGGCTGCGGGCTAGAGAAGGGGAAGTGGGCTTCGTGTCAGAAGATGCCTTCCTGGGAGCAAAGCCGGAACCCGGGAAGGAACCCTGACCCAACAAGAACATCAGGGGCCACATACTCAGCAGCAAACTTGTCCAGCCTCTTAAAGAGCTCGGTCTTCACATTCAGTTTCTCCACAATGGCCTCCACCACCAGGTCCGTGCTGTGGACGACAGACGCCGCGTCCGTGCTGGTTGAGATGTTGCTCAGCGCCTTCCCCACAAATTCACTGCCTGCCTATTGCAGAAGGAGAACATTCGCTGAGCTCACTGGAAAATGGTGTGTAATTTGCTGCTTAGGCAGAAGGAAAGAGGAGGGTGAGAAAAGGCCCACGCACCCCAGACACAACTTGAATGCAAACTGCAATTCTGAGAAATTAAACTCCCTGTGTTTCTGCTTAGGGAAACAGCATCCCCATGTACTTCAGACACCAAGGCAAGAACTCGGCCTGTGAGCATCCCAGATGTTGGTCAACCAGCACTGTCAGGTCTGGGGTGCAACCTTCTGAGCTTCTGGCCTGGTCTGCTCCTGTTACTAAACTGTCTGTCTACTCACAGCACCTGTGTTGGTGCACTGTACCTGTTCCCAGAGTGACAGGCTGCTGTGTCCTGTTCCGGGTAATCTGTCCTCCTGGAAAAGGGTGAAAGCTTAGCTCAAGACCATTCATTAGTCAGGAGGTGGTGCTAGCTATTCCCCTCTCACAGGAGGTAGGGAAGAGCTGAGTAAGGGCAACAGAGAGGGTAAGAAAGCCAAACTCAGCAGTCATTCATCAAATAATCATCGCCCATCACACGCCAGCAACTGGTGTTTCAGAAACACACCAGACACAGCGTCCGTCTCAAAGGCTTCAAGTCCTACATTTTCCTCGTTGGGACTCCAGTTTCCACAAACAGCCTCGGGGCAGAAATGGACAATTCCTCTAGCAACTGCCATTTGGGTTCAAGATGTAATCTGCCCACAGGATGAAATGGTCATGACCAGCACAGGCTTCCAAACCATCTCGAAACAGCCAACTACCCAGAGCTATTCTAAAGAAACATAACGTGAGGTAATTTTAAAATATCTATTTGGCCACATTTTAAAAAGGGAAAACAGGTAAAAGTTTTATTGAATGCAGTAACCTATTATCATTTCAAACTATAATCAGTATTTTAAAAATTTAGATGTTTCATTTTTTTTTCTATTGAGTCCTTGAATTCTGGTGTCTATTTTGCACTTCCAGCATAACTCAAACCGGACTGGCCACAGGGTAAGTGATCAACAGCCACCTGCAGCTTGCGCTGCTGTCCTGGTCAATGCAGAGCTACGTGAATACAGTATGTCAACCAGACAGGCTGACGGTGACACGTCCCTCCTCAAAGCAGGTCCCTGGCAAGGGTGAGAAACACCAGGAGACTGGACTCCTGAGCAGTGACTCTCCAGGAGCTCAGCCACCTGGGCACAGGGGCACCTATTCACACTGAGGACAGGGCCCAGTTTCTGCTCAAGGGCGACAGTCCGCAGAACTCTGCAGAGTAAACAAGTGAAAATGCAGGTTACACATCTGGGTTCAGACTCACTGTGAAAACTACACCCATCCCTGTCCCTCTGATGTTTAAATAGTGACTAGATATTAATAAAACATAAGCCCAAAACATGAAACATCATTTTCACACCTCCTATGATGGCTTTTATGAAAAAAATGGGAAATAAGAAGTGGTGGCCAGGACGCAGAATATCTGGAACCTTTGTACACTGTTGGTGTGAATGTAAAATAGTGCAGCCACTGTGGAAAAGAGTTTGGTGGTTCCTAAAAAACAAAACAAAACAAAACAAAACAAAACCCAAAAACCAAACACAGGACTTCCACAGAACCCAGCAATTCCACCTCTAGGCACATAACGGAAAGGACTGAAGGAGGGACTTGAACAGAGAGTCCATGACTGTTCGCCGGAGCATTATTCGTAACAGCCGAAAGGGGAAAACAACCAAGTACCCACTGGCAGATGAATGGATGAGGAAAATGTGGTGTATATATATATATATACGTATGTATGTATATATATATATAAAAAATAGAATATTATTCAGTCATACACAAGAATGAAGTTCATGGGTGAGTTTTGAAGAATTATACCAAATGAAAGAAATCTGTCAAGAAAGGACAAATATTGTATAATTTCACTTATATGAGGTCCCTAGAATAGGCAAATTCAGAGACAAAAAGATTAGAGGCCACCAAGGACTGGGGGAGGAGGGAATGGGGGGCTATTGTTTAATGGGTACAGTTTTTGTGTGGAAAAACGAAAAGGTTTTGGAAGCAGCGGTGATAGTTGCACAACAGTGTGAATGGAATTAAAGTCGCTGAGTTAAAATGATTAAAATCCCAAATTCTATCATATACACATTTTACAATAACAAGTTTATTAAGGTAACTGGACACACGCCTGTGGACACCTCGGATGAAAGCCCTACCTGCACCCTTCTCTGCCCACAGAAGGTCTCCATTCCAGCCATAAGGCAATCAATCTCAGGCAGCTTTCACAAGTTGACAGAGGCAAACGTAAATTCACTGGGGTGACTTTTGCAGTATTTCTCATTATTTGTGAAGGTCCAGTGAAAAAGAGTCAATAAGCCTGAGTTCCCGCGCTTCTGGGAGTTCCTCGGGTTCCCGCACTTCTCCTGCTGCAGGCGGCAAGGACTCACGCTAATCAGCTGTCCTTTCTAATCAGCGCACACACTGCAGACCTAAGACCTCACCTGAGCAATCAAGACTGCTACCTAAGTACACTTTGTATTGTATCATTCCCTTTTTAACTTGCAAGTACAAAAATCATCTTCCTGTTTCTCCCTCATCCATCCTTATAACAAAATAGGTGTCATTCAATCCCAAACTCTCAGCAGACAGAACGAGTTCACTACCCACAGAAACTTTCTCCTCAGCCTCAAATCCTACCCAACAATGTGACTATTTACTTCTCCTGTTTTCTAACCAGTATCCCCGGTATGTTTAGTGACTATGTTATATTGGTCTAAAGTTATGGAGAAATGGGTTTTACATAAACAAAGTAAAAAAGTAAGCAAAGGCCAGCATCTCTCCTTCCCAAAAACGTGAAGTGGTTGGAGGACTGGTCTTTTGGAGGACTGCTCCTGGGGACACTGATAACAAGAGATTACCTTGGGGTCTTCTGCGAATTTCTTCTTGGCTATTCTCCTAAGGCTCTCCTCAATTCCCTTCTTTGATTTTGCCAGGATGTCCTCTGTCTGGTCTACCAACACAACTGTGTGGCCAGTTGTTGCAGCAACCTAAAACAAAAGAAGAATAATTTTGTTCAGAAAAGAAAGAAAATATAAAAGTTGAAAAAAAGAAGTTAATATTCCACATGAACTTTACCACCATTCTATTCAACATACTCAGTAAACATAATAAGCCAAAATTAACTAGACACACAGTTTCTGCTAAGACCACAGTTCTCACTAGGCACCGCTCTAAACCCTTTACACGAATGATGACAAATTCCCAAAACCCGTGGTCTAAATCAAAGTTCTAAAGGCCACACTGTAACTACTTCCTGTACTACCCGGTACAGCATGAAAGCCACTAGCAATATGTGGCTACACAAATTAATTGAAATTAAGTAAAATTAAAAATTTAGTTCCTTCCCTGGCTGGTGTGGCTCAGTGGATTGAGGACTGGCGTGAGAACCAAAGGGTCACTGGTTCGATTCCCAGTCAGGGCACAGGCCTTGGTTGCAGGCCAGGTTTCCCAGTGGGGGCCACACGAAAGGCAACCACACATTGATGTTTCTCTCCCTTTCTTTCTCCCTCCCTTCCCCTCTGTCTAAAAATAAATAAAAGCTTTAAAGAAAATTTTTAGTTTCTTTGTAAAGGCTATGATTATCTAATTACTATGTTGAACATCTGAAACTAATACAAATAACATTGAAAGTACAATGTAACTGAAAAAAAATTTTTTAATTTAGCTCCACAGCAGCACTAGCCTTGTTCCCAGGGCTCAGCAGCTGGTTCGCAGGGTGTGCCCACCTGCCACCCACTCCTCAGAGCTGGAGCCTCCTTGCACAGCTCTGTGCTTTGGCTCTTCTCTCCTGCAGCCCTTCAATCACTAAGAGGTAAATGGCACAAAAAAAACCCTCTTGTCCCCAAGGGTTATTAATAACAAGACTCCCATGAAAGGAGGCCTCTGGCAATCAGCCAATTTAGGAGAGCAATTCCCCTCCCTTCCCCATACTCACGCTGGCTGAATCCTGATGGCACATTTAGTGAAGCTGCCACGAGTTTAACTGTAACCAGCTTAGTTCAGCCACCATCAGTGACCATTTAATCCCTGTGTCATCACAGTTTGCCCGTAGTTTTGGCCGGAGCTGTAGCATAGCTGGTGTGGCTAAAAATGGATCTGGTCACATTACAGGCAGGTGTAAAAGTGAATCAGTTCAAGCCTTAAGTAGAGGCACATGTAGCCTGATACAAATATAAATGACACAGGAGGCCAGACACTGAGGTGCCCTCTGGGTCTGAGAAGCCCCTGCAGAACCCGGGTGTGTGGGAGAGCGGCATGTCAGCTAGAACAAATCTGCCTGGAGATGACATTAAAAAGTACAGTGGACCTTTGAACAACACAGTTTGAACTGCACAGGTCCACTTACATGTGGATTTTTTTCAATAAATATTGCAAATGTATTTCCCTCTTCCTTATGACTTCCTTAATACTTTCTTTATCTTATTTATTTACTACGAATAGAGTATATAATACATCTGACATATAGAATAGGTGTTAATCGATTGTTTATGTTATTGGTAAGGCTGACAGTCAACAGTGTGCTGTTAGTACTTAACTTTTGGGGGACTCAAAAGTTATATGTGGATCTTTGTGCCAAAGGGTTGGCGCCTCTAACCCCCACATTGTTCAAGGGTCAATTGTATGTGACTTTGGGCCAAGATGGAGGCATAGGTAGATCCACTGTGCCTCCTCACACAACCAAAAGAAGGACAACAAATAATTTAAATATAAAAAAACACCCACAGGGGCCCACCCGAGCCCACTCCAGAAGCACCGGGGATGGTGCGCATTGGTCAGTGGTCTGGCAGCTGCCTGTCCGAGCTCACACCGGAGACACCAGGGATGGGATGGAGTACCATCCACCTGGCTCCTGTGCCCAGAGCCCTGCAGGGCCAACTGGCTCTCTAGGAGGAAGGTGGAAAAGCCCCACGGAAGGGAGCTGCAGTCCCTGGAAAGACCTGACTCAGCAAGGGGCTGAACTACCCTGAAGGGGCGATGAGAGTCCTTAGCATCTAGGACAGCAAAGAACGAGAAGGCAGTGTGTGAGTTGCCCCTAATTGGTGCACCTCAAGGACAGTGCAACAGGTGGACTGAAGGCCTAGGCCAGGCGCAGAAGGGCACTGAGGAACTGTGCTGGAGGCTGGACAACAGTGAAGAGTGCAGCTCAGGAAGGGAGAAAATCGAAACCAATCCCTCCTCAGCCTGAAGCAGCCAGGATGACCAGCAGCAGAACTGGCCTGACCAGTTCAAAGCCAGCAGAGGGCTTTTTTTTTTTTAATTCCTTCTTTCTTTCTGTCCTTCTTTTTTTGTTCCTTCTTTTTTAATTTTTCCTTTTAATTTTTTAAATTCCTTCTTCCTTTCTTTCCTTCTCTTTCTTATTCCTTTCTCCTTCCTTCTTTTCCTTTGTTATTCCTTCTTCCCTTCTTTTTAAAAAAATTCCTCCTTCCTTTCCTCTTTCTTTTTTTCTTTTC
The DNA here is from genome assembly GCA_039655065.1 of Glossophaga mutica. Taxonomy (NCBI): domain Eukaryota; kingdom Metazoa; phylum Chordata; class Mammalia; order Chiroptera; family Phyllostomidae; genus Glossophaga; species Glossophaga mutica. Next base: position 145,377,439 of record CM077303.1, on the reverse strand, counting down.
CCTCCCTCCCTCCCTCCCTCCCTCCCTCCCTTCCTTCCTTCCTTCCTTCCTTCTTTCCTTTCCTTTTTTATTCCTTCTCCCTTTCTTCCTTCCTTCCCTTTTTTTTTTCCCCTTCTTTTCCCACAGGTGAGACAAGAACATCTGGAATGGAGAAAAGACCCGAGTTAGACCCAAACAGGGGTCATCCCAACAATAGAGACAGTGAGACAAATTTCACTTTGCTACTCCAGAGAACTTTCAGGATGGGAGCGGTGAACACCAGGCCACCTCCTGGAAGAGGAAACCCACCAACAAAGGAACCACCAACAGATAACAACAGAAGAAGGTGAAGGAGGGAGTGGAAGCCACACTAACCTCCATCCAGGACCAATCTGGAAATACAACTAAAAGGTGGAGAAATTACCCACAACAAACAATTGAACAAGAGCGAGAGAGAAGCCTCAAAACCCTGTACACACTGAAGAATCAGCTTCAACACAACCTGTTCGCACCTGCACAACACAATACAACACATGGTGGATAGAGTGATCCTCAGTTAACCAGCTGGAGGGAAGGACCCAACAAAGAAAGACCCAACAACAATTAAAACCCAAAGACATACAGAGAGCCAACATAAATGACCGCCCAAGACCAGTGAGCTTGGGAGATCAAGAAGATGGCACCACTGAATATCACAGGTCTTCTACCATAGAAGTTCACACCAGAAACCCAGGGAGTCAGAACAGATCAATTAAAGAAGCTGAGGCTAACAAGAAGAGTCTCACAAACAATGGGAAGACAAAGAAACAATCCCCAAATGAAAGGAAAGGAGGATGCCTCAGAAGGAATGCTAAATGAAATAGAGGCAACTCAACTCTCAGATATTGAGTTCAAAGCAAAGGTTATCAGGAAGCTCAATGAGCTCACAGAGAATTACCAGAAACTACAGGGAAACTACAATGAATTCACTGCAAACTATATCAATATGAAAAAGGAAACAGAAATCATCAACAAGGGCCAAGACAAAATGAAGAATACAATTTCTGAACTGAAGAACACAGCAGAAGGAATCAAAAGCAGAATTGATGAAACAAGGGATCAGTTAAGTGAGCTGGAGAAAGAGCAAGAAAAGTAAAAGAGGCTCAGAAAGAATGAAGAGGGGTTAAGGGAAATGCAGGACAACATGAAACATAATAATATCCGCATAATAGGGATACCAGAAGGAGAAGAAGAAGAGCAAGGGATAGAAAACCTGTTTGAAAAAGTAATGATGGAAAATTTCCCTAATTTGATGAGAGAAAAAGTCACACAAATCCAGGAAACACAGAGAGTCCCAATCAAGAGGAATCCAAAGAGGCCCAATCCAAGACACATCATAATTAAAATGGCAAAAATTCCAAGACAAAGAGAGAATCTTAAAGGCAGCAAGGGAGAAACAGGAAGTGATACACAAGGGAGCCCCGATAAGGTTAGCAGCTGACTTCTCAATGGAAACGCTCCAAGCCAGAAGACAATGGCTCTCAATCAAGATAGAAGGCCAAATAAGGAGCTTCCCAGACAAAAGAATTCTAAAAGAATACACCTCCACCAAACCAGCTCTGCAAGAGATGCTAAAGCGACTGCTTTAAGGAAAGCAAGGGAAAAAGAGAGAGAGGAATACAGGTACAAAAGAAATGGCAATGAACAAGTACCTATCAATAATAACCTTAAATGTAAACAGATTAAATGCTCCATTCAAAAGACAGAGAATACTGGAATGGATAAGAAAGCATGATCCACACATATGCTGCCTATAAGAGACCCACCTCAGGACGAAAACCCTACACAGACTGAGAGTGAAGGGCTGGAAACAAATTTTCCAAGCAAATGGACAGGAAAAAAAAGCCGGGGTAGCAATACTCACATCAGACAAAATAGACTTCAAAAAAAGGGCTGTAAAGAGAGACTTCATAATACAAGGTCACTTCATAATACTCAAGGTCACTTCATAATACTCAAGGGAAGAATCCACCAAGAAGATATAAACATTGTAAATATATATGCACCTAACACAGGAGCACCCAAATATATAAAGAAAACCTGGGAGGACTTCAAGAAAGATACTGACAGCAACGAAATTATAGTTGGCGATTTTAACACCCCATTGTCAAAAATGGACAGATCTTTCAAACAAAATATCAACAAGGATATTGTGGCACTGAATAATGCCCTAGATGAAATGGACTTACTGATATACATATAGAGCCCTTCATCCCAAAGAAGCTAAATACACATTCTTTTCAAATGCATATAGAACATTTTCAAAGATAGACCATGTAATAGGACACAAAACAAGCCTCAACAAATTCAAGAAAAATGAAATCATATCAAACATTTTCTCCAGCCAGAAGGTCCTGAAACTAGAAACCAACCATAAGGAAAAGAACCCAAAACACTCAAAATCATGGAGATTGAATAGCATGCTATTAAACAATGAATGGGTCAAGAATGAGATTAGGGAAGAAATCAAAAAGTTTCTAGAAACAAATGAAAATAAACTCACAATAACCCAAAACTTATGGGAAGGCAGTCCTGAGAGGGAAGTTCATAGCAATACAGGCCTACCAAAAAAACATAGACACATTTCAAACAAACAACCTAACCCTGTATCTATAAGAACTCAAGGAACAACAACAAAGACAGCTCAGAGCAAGTAGAAGGAAGGAATTAACCAAGATCAGAGCAGAATTAAATGACAGAGACTAAAAGCACAATTCTAAGGATCAATGAATCCAGGAGCTAGTTCTTTGAAAACACAAACAAAATCAACAAACCTTTAAGCAGGCTCATCAAGAAAAACAGAAAGAGGACCCAAATAAACACAATCAGAAATGAAAGAGGAGAGATTACAACTGATACCACAGAAATACAAAGGACTGTAAGAAATTACTGCAAAGAACTGTATACCAAGAAATTTGAAAACCTAGATGAAACTGACAAATTTCTAGAAAAATATAACCTTCCAAAACTCAGTGAAGAAGAAGCAGAAAGCCTGAACAGACCAATAACAGCAAATGAAATTGAAGCAGCAATCAAAAAACTCCTGACACACAAAAGCCCTGGACCAGATGGGTTCACAAGAGAATTCTACAAAGCATTTAAGGAAGAGCTAACCTCTATCCTCCACAGACTATGCCAAAACATCCAAAATGATGGAAGACTCCCAAACTCTTCGTATGAAGCCAGCATCACCCTAATCCCAAAACCAGATAAAGACACAACAAAGAAAGAAAACTTCCAGCCAATATTGCTGATGAACATAGATGCTAAAATCCTCAACGAAATGTTGGCAAACCGCATCCAGCACATTAAAAAGATCATACACCATGAACAAGTGGGATTCATCCCAGGGATGCAAGGATGGTACAATATTTGCAAATCAATAAATGTAATACATCACATAAACAAAAACAAAGACAAAAGTCACATGATCATATCAATAGATGCGGAAAAAGCATTTGATAAGGTACAGCACCCATTTATGATAAAAACACTCAGCAAAGTGGGAATAGAGGGAGCATTCCTCAACATAATAAAGGCCATATATGAGAGACCTACAGCCAACATCATACTCAATGGGCAAAAACTAAAATCTTTCCCACTAAGATCAGGAAGAAGACAAAGTTGTCCACTTTCACCACTTCTATTCAACATAGTATTGGAAGTCCTAGCCACAGCAATCAGACAAGAAAAGGAAATGAAAGGCATCCAAATAAGAAAGGAGGAAACAAAACTGTCATTGTTTGCAGATGACATGATAGTGTACATAGAAAATCCTACAGACTCTGCCAAAAAACTGCTCGACCTAATAAATGAATTTGGCAAACCAGCAGGATACAAAGTCAATATGCAGAAATCAAAGGCATTTTTGTATACCAACAATGAAACAGCAGAAGCAGAAATCAGGAAAAAAAAATCTCATTTGATAGAGCAACAAGAAAAATAAAGTAACTAGGAATAAAACTAACCAGGGAGGTAAAAGACTTGTACTCAGAAAACTACACAACGCTGAAGAAAGAAATCAAGGAAGAGACAAACAAATGGAAACATATGCCATGTTCATGGATCGGAAGAATTAACATCATCAAAATGTCCATACTACCCAAAGCAATTTACAGATTCAGTGCAATACCTATTAAGAGTACCAATGGCATATTTCACAGACATAGAACAAACACTTCAAAAATTTATATGGAACCATAAATGACCCCAAATAGCTGCTGAAATTTTGAGAAAGAAGAGCAAAGTAGGAGGGATAACAATAGCTGATACCAAACTGTATTACAAGGCCACTGTAATCAAAACAGCCTGGTACTGGCATAAGAACAGACACATAGACCAATGGAACAGAACAGAGAGCCCAGAAATAAACCCAAGTCTCTACGGTCAATGAATTTTCGACAAAGGGGGCAGCAACATAAAATGTAGTGAAAATAGCCTCTTCAACAAATGGTGCTGGGAGAGCTGGACAGCTATATGCAAAAAACTGAAACTCAAGCACCAACTTACACCATACACAAAAAATAAATTCAAGGTGGATAAAAGATTTAAATATAAGTCATGACACCACTGAAGTCCTAAATGAGAACATAGGCAGGAAAATCTCAGATATTTCACACAGCAATGTTTTCACTGATATGTCCCCTAGAGCAACGGACATAAAGGAAAGAATAAACAAATGGGACTTCATCAAAATTAAAAGCTTCTGCACGGCTAAAGAAAACAGTATTAAAATAAAAGAGAACCAACCGTATGGGAAAACATATCTGTCAATGATACCTCAGACAAGGGTTTAATCTCCAAAATATATACAGAACTCACACAACTCCACTCTAAGAAGACAAGCAACCCAATTAAAAAATGGGCAAAGGCCTGGCTAGTGCAGCTCAGTGGATTGAGCACAGACTGTGAACCAAAGGTTCACAGGTTCGATTCCCAGTCAGGGCACATGCCTGGGTTGCGGGCCAGGTCCCCGCAGTGGGGGCCATGTGAGAGGCAACCACATATTGATGTTTCTCTCTCTCGCTTTCTCCCTCCCTTCCCCTCTCTAAAAAATTAATTAATTAAAAAAAAAAAGGGCGAAGGACTTGAATAGACACTTCTCCAAGGAGGACATACAGAGGGTCCAGAGACACATGAAAAGATGCTCAGTATCGCTAGCTATCAGAGAGATGCAAATTAAAACCACAACGAGATACCACTTCACACCAGTCAGAATGGCCTTCATAAACAAAGCAACAAACAACAAGTGTTGGAGAGGTTGTGGAGAAAAGGGGACCCTAGTGCAGTGTTGGTGGGAGTGCAGACTGGTACAACCAGTATGGAAAACAGTATGGAATTTTCTAAGAAAACTAAAAATGGATCTGCCTTTTGACCCAGCAATCCCACTGGTAGGATTATATCCTAAGAACCCTGAAACACCAATCCAAAAGAACCTATGCACCCCAATGTTCATACCAGCACAATTTACAACAGCCAAGTACTGGAAGCAACCTAGGTGCCCATCAGTAAATGAATGGATCAAAAAACTATGGTACGTTTACACAATGGTATTCTACGCAGCAGAAGAAAGAAAGAGCTCCTACCCTTTGCGACAGCATGGATGGAACTGGAGAGCATTATGCTAAGTGAAATAAGCCAGGCGGTGAAAGACAAATACCACATGATCTCACCTTTAACAGGAACCTAATCAACAAAACAAACAAACAAGCACAATATAACCAAAGACACTGAGATTGAGAACAGGCTGACAGTGACCAGAGGGGAGAGGGGAGGGAATTTCAGGGGAAAAGGAGAAGGGTTTGCAGGAGCAAGTATAAATGACACATGGATAACTAGGGCAGGGTGGAAACAGGAGGGAGGTAGGGAGGGCTGGGGGGGGGGGGTGGGCTGGGATGTGGGAGAAGGCAGAAAACTGTACTTGAACAACAATTAAAATTAAATAAATAAATAAATGAAAATAAAAAACAACCCAAACTGACAGAAAATTCAACTGTATGGAAGTCCAACAACCAAGCAGTTAAAAAAGAAACATTCATCCAGACTGGTAGGAGGGGCAGAGACAGGCAGCCAGGAAGGAGAGGATGAGTGGCAAGGTCGTGGCTGGCGGACCTGGCAAGGCAGTGGCTTGTGGAGCAGGTGGTCCCACATCTGAGTGCAGAACAACTGGGGAGCAAGACAGACCCCCCACCAACACAGGATTCCAGTGCTGGGAAATAAAGCCTCAAAACCTCTGACTAAAAATACCTGTGGGGGTTGAGGTGGCAGTGGGAGAAACTCCCAGCCTCACAGGAGAGTTCGTTGGAGGGACCCACAGAATGCTAGAATGTACACAAAACCACCCACCCAGGAATCAGCACCGGAAGAGCCCAATTTGATAATGGGTACTGGGGAAAGTGACTGAAAGCCAGCAGAGAGCTGAGCAAGTGGCACTGTTCCCCCTTGGACCCCTCCTCGACATACAGCACCACAACACAGCAACATGGGTTGCCCCACCCTGGTGAACACCTAAGGCTCCACCCCTCACTATGTAACAGGTGTGCTGAGACCAAAAAAAAAAAAAAAAAAAAAAAAAAAATTAGCTGAAATGAAAGAACAGATCAAAGCTCCAGAAAAAGTACACCTAAGCAACAAAGAGAGAGCCAACCTATCAGATGCAGAGTTCAAAACACTGGTAATTGGGAAGCTCACAGAATTGGTTGAGTGTGGTTGCAAAATACAGGAAAAAATGAAAGGTATGAAAAGTGAAATAAAGGAAAATGTACAGGGAACCAACAGTGATGGGAAGGAAACTGGGACTCAAGTCAATGGTTTGGAGCTGAAGGAAGAAAGAAACATTGAACCAGAACAGAAGGAAGAAACAAGAATTAAAAAAGTTGAGAAGAGGCTGAGGAACCTCCAGGACAACTTTAACATTCCAATATTCAAATCACAGGGGTGCCAGAAGGAGAACAGGAAGAGCAAGAAATTGAAAACTTACTTGAAAACATAACGAAGGAGAACTTCCCCAATCTGGCAAAGGAAGTGACTTCGAGGAAGTCCAGGAAGCTCAGAGAGTCCCAAACAACTTGGACCCAAGGAAGCACACACCAAGGCACATCATAATGACATTACCCAAGATTAAAGATGAGAGAACCTTAAAAGCAGCAAGAGAAAAGGAGACAGTTACCTATAAAGGAGTTCCCATAAGACTATAAGCTGATTTCTCAAAAGAAATCTTGTAGGCAATAAGGGGCTGGAAAGAAGTATTCAAAGTCACGAAAGGCCAAGGACCTATATCCAGGATGACTCTATCCAGCAAAGCTGTCATTTAGAATGGAAGGGAATATAAAGTGCTTCCCAGATAAGGTCAAGTTAAAGGAGTTCACCATCACCAAGCCCCTATTCTGTGAAATGTTAAAGGGACTTTTTATCTAAGAAAAAGAAGAAGACAAAAAATATGAACAGTAAAATGACAATAAACTCACAACTATCAACAACTGAACCTAAAAAACAAAAACAACCTAAGCAAACAACTAAAACAGGAACAGATTCACAAAAACAGAGATCGCGTGGAGGGTTATCAGCAGGGAGGGGAATCATGGAGGGGGAAGAATGGGGGAAAAGGTACAGGGAATAAGAAGCATAGATGGTGGGTACAAGATAGACAGAGGGAGGTTAAGAATAGCACAGGAAATGGAGAAGCCAAAGAACAATATGTACAACCCATGGACATGAACTAAGGTGGGGAAATGATGGTGGAAGTGGGGTGCAAGGTGGAGGGGAATAAAGGGGAGAGAAAAATAGAACAACTATAATAGCATAATCAATAAAATATATAAAAATAAAAAAATTAAAAAGTAAGGAGTGTGGTGGGCATAAATATTCTTAGCCTCCTGATGCTGGCTGTCACTTTCCCACCAACCAAAGTCCTTCAATTCCTGGGTGGCACAGTAGCAGCAGAGCCCAAGTTCCAGAACTGGACTTCCTAGGTTTAAGCCACTTACTTAGCCACTTACTACATGACTCTGGGCAAGTGATGCAGCCTCTCTACCTATGGTTTCCTGACCTGTAATAAGGGTTAATAACAGCACCCATCTCACAGGTTTGTTGTGAGGATTAATGGATTGAAGTGCTCAGACCAATGCTAGGCACCTGGAAGGTACACAATGCCTGTTAGCTGATGCTCTCATTACTGTATCAGGCACTGCCACTTTCTCCTGACCCTTGCAATTCATATACTCTAGGGACATGGTTCCTCTACCACCACTGCTGGAGGAAACAAATCACAAGTAACTCACCAACAGTCTTCTGATTGCTAACATCAAGGCCTGTTCTTCAGCTCCATCTTATACAGCCTGCACACTGTCAACCAGGGCTTCATTTCTCTTTCTTATCTGTCTATTCATTTGAGCCATATTAACTGACTTCTCTTAATCCTTTCAGCCTCTGAACAAAGGTATCCTTCAAAGTTCTGCTTTCAATATTCTTCTCTTTTGTCTCTACATCCTTTCCGTCTGGAATCTCAATCATCCTCAAATCCCAACTGTGCCTGAAACCAACATATTCTGTCCTAAGCTACAGTCATCTTCTTGATCTTGGAACCAGTTCTTCTTGACCTTCGTCAATGGTGCCACTTGTCTGAGGGTCACAATCTGGCTGAACAACACTTTTCTTTCAACCTCACCCTTACGGTCAAAGAAAGCCTACCCATTATTCAAGGCCCATTTCAAACGCTATACTCCCCAATGAAGATTTTTTTCCTCCCCAAATGAATGTACTCTTGCCTCTTTTTGAAACCTCAAAGCTAGACTTTTACTGCTCTTATTATGCTACTTTATACCAAAGTAAACTGTGCCATCTAGATCTTTTTCTAACAATCTCTGCTCTTAGATTTAAAATCTTGTAGTGGCAGAAATTATTTGGTCTTTGCGTCCCCTAGTACTTATCACACGCCTTGCACATCATGGTTGTCCAATAAATAACTGCTAAATACCAAATGCTTTGGTGGGTAGTAACCTGAGCCTGCGCTCTTCTCCAGCCACACCACACTTCTCTTCCATGCTAGTCCGGGGCTCCATGCCCTGCCTAAGTGGTTTCCACCACCGGGAAGCTCCTTCTCCCTCGATGCAGCCTGGGGGCTCCAACTCCTCTCTCATAATCCAACACAGACTATCTCTGCTTCAGTGCAATGGTGGTCACTTCCTCTTGTGCCTCTGCTAATTTACAGATATAGCAGGTCTTTCACACAGGACTTGAAATACTGAAAGAAAATAAACAAGGCATAGAGCTGATGTGAGCCACCAATGGCCACTCAGTTATGTAATAATGGTGACCCAATCCCCAGGATGTGAGCACAACTGCTATTTCATCACTATTTCATGTTGTAAAAACCCACGAATCCCTGAGAAAAGGTCATTAACCAACCAGTATGTAGGAAAAATTCCAGGCAGTAAAGAGGAAACGTGGAATAGTTGACCAGTATCAAATTTTCATGATGAACATAAGATAACACCTGGAAACTTTTCCAAAACAGCTGTTACATCATCCACTTCTTCAGAGGCTGAAGTTGCTGTTACCACCAATCCCAACGTAGCGTGGTTCTGGCACACCCGTCTCTGTAGCCCACCAGAATTTCCAGAAAATAGAAATGTCGTATACATATATGTAGTACAATATACGCATGTCTTTTTTTATATATACTTCTTAAATGTCCCCTTTTCCTTACCATAAGAAGGTACACCCTATATGTCATACATCTTAAGTGCTTAGAGCCTTATCTTAAGGTATTTATTTAAACCACCGAAACTTCCATCTGACCAACGGGCAGTCTGTGCCTTTATTGCAGAGAGCTCCTCAGGAGGAGCGATCGCATTTTACCTGTCGCCTGGCCCAATGTCCAGCACATGGGAGATACTGGATAATGTTCATGAAAAGAATGCATGGATAATAGACCTATTTTTTAAAAACCTCAATGTGTAAATCATTTTAGGAATGAGTTCTCAAGGAATCATGACAGGTTTTGTTGTTAGAAATAGTAACAAGTTTCATACAACTTTCAAGTCATTTTAGATTTAAGAAAAATCACATTAGCTTGAAAAGGATAGAAAGAAAAAAGTTTATAATTGACTAAAAGTCTTTAGTCAATTACCAAGTGGGAAAAAATGCTTTCGAAAGTCTCTCTTCTCCTGGTGATCAGTTGGCTGAACACCAGGCAGAGGGGAAACTGGAAGACGAGCGTTGTGCAGTGTGATGTTCCTGGGGCTTCGACGTAGATTCCTGCTTGGTTTCCTCCAGGATGTGAATGTGTCATATACCTTTGTCTAAAGGGGCCGTGGGCAAGGGCAGAGGCATGCAGACCCTGTGTTGTGTCCCTCTCTGAAGGGTGCATGTGTGAACAGGTCAAGGATTAGCCACAGATCCATACGCTCACTCCCTCCAACACAGGTTTCTTCTGTACCACACTAGGGAAACCGAGGCACCTTTGTTTTCTCAACCACTGTAATGTCAGAGATGAGCAAAAGCATTTATTGTTCATGTTTATTAGTTACAGATCATCAAAACCATCAACTTTTTGAGCAGGAAGATACTCTAGAGATCATTCACTGCAGTGGCTTTCCAAACTTTCTTAGTCATAAAATTTTTCTTCATAGAAATTCAAAGAGAAGAGCAATACGTAAAACAGAGGTCAGGGAAGGGAAGTGCAGGAACCATCAAGGAGATTCATGGAACCCCTAAAGTCCACAGAGCACAGCGTAAAAACCTCTGATCTATTCATACCCATTAGGATGGCTATTATTAAAAAAACAGGAAATACGTGTTGGCAAGGATATGGAAAAACTGAAGCCCTTGTACACTGCTGATGGGAATGTAAAATGGTGCAGCCACTGTGGAACACTGTATGGCAAACCACTTCTGAGTATGCACCCAAAAGAACTGAAAGCAAAGCCTCTACCAGGTATCTGTACACCCATGTTCATAGCAGCATTACTCACAACAGCCAAAAGGCAGAAGCAACCCAAGTGTCCGTCAATGATGAACAGATAAACAAAATGTGCTATGTACATGCAATGAAATATTATTCCATTAAAAATATTCCAGTGGAATGTTATTTCCTAAAACAGGAAGAAAAAAAATCTGTAAAGTTGCAGGATACCGAATCAATACACAAAAATGTTCCATTTCTACTACATCAATAACAAACTAGCAGAAAGACAAACTAAGAAAATGATTCTATAATAACTGCAACAAAAAAAACAAAATGCCTAGGAATAAATTTAACCAAGGAGGTAAAAGACCTGTATACTCTAAGACATAAGAAAATGACAAGCATTGATTAGAGAAACTGAAGACACAAATAAATGGAAAGATATTCTCATGGACTGAAAGAATTCATATTGTTAAAATGTCGAAACTACCCAAAGTAATCAATAGGCTTAAGCAACCACTATCAAAATCCCAAAGGCAATTTTATAGAAATAAAACAAAGAATCCTAAATTTTGTATGGAATCAGGAAAGACATCAAAGAGCCAAAGCAATCTTGAGAAAGATGAACAAAGCTCGAGACATCATGTGCCCTGGTTTCAAACTATATTACAAAACTACAGCAATCAAAACAGTACAGTGTTGGTAAAAAAACAGAGACACAGATCAATGGAACAGATAGAGCACCCAAAATTAAACCCATACATATATGGTCAATTAATTTATGACAAAGCAGACAAGAACATTCAGTGGGGAAAGGACACTCTCTTCAATAAATGGTGTTGGGGAAACTTGACAGCCACATGCAAACAAATGAAACCGGACCACTAACGTACACCACTCACAAAAGTTAACTCAAAATGGATCAAAGATTTGAATGTAAAACCTGAGGTCATTAAACTCCTAGAAAAAAAAATGTAGGAGACAAGCCCCGTGACATTGGTCTTAGTGATGATTTTTTGAATTTGACACTAAAAGCAAAGGCAACAAAACTAAAATAAATTAGTGGGACTGCATTAAACTAAAATGCTTCTGCACAGCCAGGGAAACAACCAACAAAATGAAAAGATAGCACACTGAATGAGAAACAGCATCTGCAAATTATATATCTGCTAAGGGGTTAATAGCCAAGATACAAAAAGAACTCATACAACACAACAGAAAAAAAAAAAAAAGGAAAGGGAAAAAATCTAATTTAAAGTGGGCAGAGGAATTGAACAGATATTTTTCCAAGTAAGACATACAGATGTCCAAGAGGTAACTGAAAAGGTACTCAACACCACTAATCATCAGGGAAATGCAAATTAAAACCACAATGGGATCTCACACCTGTCCTGTTAGAATGGCTGTCAAAAAGTAAATGGCAGAGAGGATATGAAGAAAAAAGAACCCTTGTGCTCTGTTAATGGGAATGTAAATTGGTGCAGCTACCATGAAAAATAGTAGGGAGGTTCCTTAAAATATTAAAAATAGAATTACCATATAATCCAGCAATTCCATTTTATCAAAAAATAAAAATTAAAAAAATGAAAGAACTAGCTAGAAAAGATGTATGTATCTCCATGTTCATTGCAGCACTATTTACAATAGCCAAGATATGGAAGCAACCAAAGTGTGCATGGATGGACAAATGGATAAAGAAAATGTGGTTTATGTGTATGTACACGCACACACAGGAATATTATTCAGGCATAAAAACGAAGTAATCTTGCCATCTGTAACATGGATAGACCTTGCAGGCATTACGGTAAGTGAAATAACTCAGACAAAGAAAGACATACCGTATGATCTCACTTACATGTGAAATCTAAAAACAAATGCGGGGGGCTCCTGTCCTGGGTGCCAGATGGCGGGGGGGCTCCGCCCGCAGAGCCCCATCCCTCCGTCACGGATGAAAATAAAAACTACCAAGACATGACTGCTTGGGGAGGAAAGGGGTCAAACTCTCAGAGGAGAATGACCCAGAGCCCCTTCCTCACTAGGCTTTTATTGGGCTCAAACACACCGGAATACAGGTTTAACATGTCAAAGAAATCTGAGGGCTTAATCCGAGCCAGTGTTTGTCAGGAAAGGGGGGTACCAAACTTTAGGAGACATACTCATTTCCTCCTGGGACACTTATCACCTAAGGGAGAGCACTCTTAGCAAAGCAGGTTTCACAGGGCTTTAGGAATTCTTTCTTATGCCCGATCACCCAGGGAGCTGTCCTGGCCTGTACAGGGCTGCACCACTCGCCCCCACAGTTTCAGGGTTTAAGCCAATTAGGAAGCAGGAGACATCTCCCAGATGGAAATGAGGACTTGGGCTATGTCAGAATAGCTGCGGGGGGCGAGGGCCCATCACATCCTCTTTGCTGCAGCCCCCCAAGTCCTTCTATGAGGCCTCCCAAGTGGTTGCGTCTGGCTTAGGTTGCCCCTCCCATGAGGAGTCTTACCCATCATTGACTAACCAACCAAGCATTGGGGCCAGAGATGGGTGAGGCAGAAGCAGCACTCCTGCCAGGGAGATAAGCTTTGTCTCCTTAGTAGGTCACGTCCTTGTGACAGAACAGACCCAGATGAAGTGGGTCCCTAGGGCTCTTACATAGCCCACCATGGGGTGAGGGTTACAGCTCCTGAAACCAGGCTGAACGGTCCGCAACAAACAAACAAAAAACATGGATACAGAGACAGATTGGTGGCTGTCAGAGGCAAGGGAGGTGGCAGTGAAGGGGGTTAAAAAGTATAAACTCCCAGCTATAGAGTCAATAATACTATAATGTATATTTCACAGTTGGTAAGAGAGTGGGTCTTAAAAATTTCATCACAAGAACAAAAACATTGTGAGAAATGTCAACTAAACTTACTATGGCGATCACTGCTCAATATATACAAATACTGAACCATGACGTTGTACATCTGAAACTGATACAATGTTATACTGGCAGTTATATCTAAAATTTTTAAAAAGGAAGGAATTATGACACATGCTACAACACATACGAACCTTGAAAATACTGTATCGGGTGAAATAAGCCAGTCAGAAAAGGATGAATACCGTATGATTCCACTTATATGAGGTACCTAGAACAGCCAAATTCATAGAGACAGAAAGCAAAGCAGTGTTTGCTAGGGGTTGGGAGATGGGGAGTTATTGTTTAATGGGTGCAGAGTTTCAGTTTTGCAAACCAAAGAGAGTTCTGGAGATGAATGATCATGACGGCTTCACAACAGTGTGCAGGAACTTAAATGCCATGGAACTGTATATTTTTAAATGGTTAAAACAATAAATTTTATGTTATATATATATATATTTTTTACAATTTAAAGGAAAACAAAGAGCTCTGTTCTGGTTCAACACAATACCGTCATTTTACCAAGGAAAAAACAGGAACTAACGCAGAAAAGTTACTCACCTGAGATCATATGCAGGCACTAGTGTTCTACCTGAATGTAATTCTGTGAAAGGTAGTTCATTGCTTATTCCATCAAACTCTTCAGTGGCTCCCAGTGACCACAGGATAAGATTCAAGTCCCTGTACATGTCACGCAAGGCCCTCCAGGACGCGCATTCACCTCCTCTCCAGACACGCCATTCACTGCTGCCCGGCACTCCAACACCGTGAGGCCTGGAGCTGCCTGCATCTGTCACTGCCTCTCTCACCTCCAGGCTTCTGCACTGCCCACACCTTCTCCCCAACTTCACCTGATTAAATAAACCTGAAGATCACCTCCAGATACTAAACATCCTCATCCCAAGATCCTGTCGGCCTCAGGCAGGTGTCCCTCAAGCTCCTATAACACCCCGTGTACCTTACCACTGCACCCATCGCAATGTGTTACGATCATCTGTTTAAGCGTCATCTCCCCTACTCCCTTACTGCAGGCTCCTGACTAAATGTTTTTCACCTTTGTCTGCTCAGTAGCTTGACCCCAGCTGGCTGTGGCACAGCCTCAGGAAATGGTGACGGAAGAAATACATCTGGTGGAAAAGCCAAGGTCCAGGGTTCTTTTCATCAGGGTAACTAAGGGCCTCCTCTCACAAAGTGAACATAATTACTGGTTAAGGGTTCTCACTTAGCAAAGAATTTCATGTGTCTTAGATGCAAGGATACCAATCCCACTGGTTCCTGAATTATGCACCCAAGTGATTCCAACTTTTGGAGGAGATGGCAGTGGAAGAGTGGACCACAAAAAGTAAACTTGTTTCCTCCCCCCATAAACATCTGTTATTTTTACAATAAATAAGGAAGACTCTTCTTGGCCCTTTAACTTGTGAAACCAATTTAAATCAATCCATACAGAACTCGTTTTACATGACAGGGACCTACACCCTGTAAGACCTTGAGGACAAGCAATCTACAATGGAAAAAAATTTATTTGAAGGCTATGTCCTCATCTCCATAACTTCTCTAACCTTGGTAGAAGGTAGGCTTAGCCAGAGAGAAATATTTTTAGGCGGGGTGCTTCAGAGCTATAAAAATAGACCCAGCAAACAGCACACTTGTCAAAGCCCATGAGTACTCTAGCCACAGGGCCACGTGAACATGCCAAGCGGAAGCATACTGAATTTACATTTTTACAAACACATCACCAGATTGAAGTAGCTTCTCTGAAGCATGACGGGAATGGTGAATTAGTAAGAACTGTGTCACCTGGTCCGATGAGCCCCAACACTACAGCAGGGCTGTGCTTCCGCAACATTACATTCTCACGGGAAAA
Source organism: Glossophaga mutica (assembly GCA_039655065.1). Taxonomy (NCBI): domain Eukaryota; kingdom Metazoa; phylum Chordata; class Mammalia; order Chiroptera; family Phyllostomidae; genus Glossophaga; species Glossophaga mutica. Next base: position 145,361,758 of record CM077303.1, on the reverse strand, counting down.
TCACAGAGCTGCATGAACTATCTGCCACACTGGAATTCCAACTTCCTCCTGACCCCAGAAGAAGTGTGTCTAATCAGCACTCCCCACACTAACTGTGCCTCACCAGCTCCTGTGCCTTGCCAACAAGGCCTGGTTTCAGGCTCTCGTGATTTGATCCAGGGAAAAGTCATGCATCAGTTACATCGTTCAGAGCTGGCAATTCTGGGTGTGTAATTATCCCTGGTTGTGCAGTACTATAAACACTGCCATCAGCACAAGTTGTCTTCAGTAACCTGCACAATCAGAAAAAGGCATTCTAGGACTTCCGGCCAAGATGGAGGCGTAGGAGGACACACTGTGCCTCCTCTCACAACCAAAATTAAGGACAACAAATATTTAGAAACAAGAAAACAACCAGAACTTATAGAAAATTGAACTGTACGGAAGTCCAACAACCATTCATCCAGACCGGTAAGAGGGGTGGAGTCGCAGTAGGAAAAAGTGGAGGTGCGGACCCGGGAACGCAGGTAGCAGCGGCTCGCAGTTCCCAGGTGCACGGGCGGTGGCTGGCGGTCCTGGGGCACACAGGCGGCAGCTGGCGGACCCCGGGCACAGGGGGGCAACTGTGCAGATCCAATGAGGACGCACAAGGCAGCTGGCTGACCAGGGGGTCCCACAGTCGCGCACGCAGACGGTCCAGGCAGAGGGGAAGTGGCGAAAGGGACTGAATCCAGGAGAGATCGGAGCAGGCGCCATTGTTCCCTCTCAGACCCCGCCCCCACATACAGCGTCACAACCCAGCGACTGGGCTGCCCCACACTGGGGAGCGCCTGAGGCTCCACCCCTCACTACGTAACAGCACGCGCGCATGCGCAGATAATCCAGGTGAAGGGGAAGCGGCGGAAGGCGGAAGTGACCGGAGTCCAGAAGAGAGCGGAACAGGCGCCATTCTTCCCTCTCGGACCCCGCCCCCACCTATAGCGTCACAACCCAGCGACTGGGCTGCTAAGGCTCCACCCCTCATACGTAATAGCTGCGACCAGACTAAAACCAAAACAAAACAAAAAACCCCACCAAAAATGGCTCAAACCAGAGAAAAAATGAAAACGCCGGAGTCAATTCCTCTAAGCAGTGAAGAGATAGCCAACCTATCAGATGCACAGTTCAAAGCACTGGTCATCAAAATGCTCACAGAATTGGTTGATTTTGCTCACAAACTAGATGAAAAAATGCAGGCTACGATACGTGAAATGAAGGAAGACGCATGGGGAACCGATAGAGATGGAAGGAAAATTGGGACTCAAATCAATGGAGTGGACCAGAAGGAAGAAATTAACAACCAAACAGAAAACGAGGAAGAAACAAGAATTCAAAAAAATGAGGAGAGGCTTAGGAACCTCCAGGACATCGTTAAACGTCCCAACATCCGAATTATAGGGGTCCCAGAAGGGGAAGAAGAGCAACAAGTAGAAAACTTATTTCAACAAATAATAAAGGAGAACTTCCCCAATATGGCAAAGGAAATAGACTACCAGGACGTCCAGGAAGCTCAGAGAGTCCCAAAGAAGTTGGACCCAAGGAGGAACACGCCAAGGCACATCGTAATTCCATTAGCCAAGATTAAAATGAAGCAGAGAATTCTAGAAGCAGCAAGGGATAAGGGGACAGTCACCTACAAAGGAGTTCCCATCAGACTGTCAGCTGATTTCTCAAAAGAGACCTTCCAGGCAAGAAGGGGCTGGAAAGAAATATTTGAAATCTTGAAAAGCAGGGACCTACATCCAAAATTGCTCTTTCCAGCAAAGCTGTCATTTAGAATGGAAGGACAGATAAAGCGCTTCTCAGATAAGGTCAAGTTCAAGGAGTTCATCATCACCAAGCTCTTATTATATGAAATGTTAAAGGGACTTATCTAAGAAAAAGAAGATAAAAATATGACAGTGAAAAGACAGCAAACTCACAGCTATTAAGAACCACACCTAAAACAAAAGCAAACTAAGCAAACAACTAGAACAGGAACAGAACCACAGAAATGGAGATCATATGGAGGGTTAGCAACAGGGGCGTGGGAGGAGGAGGGGGGGGAAGGTACAGAGAATGAGTAGCATAGATAGTGGGTAGAAAATAGACAGGGGGAGGGCAAGAATAGTATGGGAAATGTAGAAGCTAAAGAACTTATGACACAAGGACATGAACTAAAGGGGTGAATGTGGGTGGGAGAGGGTGTGCAGGGTGGGGGGAATGATGGGGGAGAAATGGGACAACTGTAATAGCATAATCAATAAAATATATTTAAAAAAAAACATCATAAATTAAAAAAAAAGAAAAGAAAAGAAAAAGGCATTCTGTTGAGGATTTCAACCACAACTTCACAACTTACCACTATAGCCGGCAGTCTTGTTCTTAAAACAGTTAAATTCACTGGCTGGCCCCTTTATATAAACTTAGATTTTTATATTTCAAAAAGTATTTCTAAAAACCCAAGCAAATGTGCCTCTATTTTTAGAATAGGTAAGAAGTCTGTTAAATACACAATTTTTAAAAAAATGTAGTAAGCATCTAGGTTTGGTAATGTAGAGGAATTATCGATAACTTCCTGCCCAGGGCTCTCCCCCCAACCCCATCTCCCACAAATTCTACAAAGTAGAAGGGATAATGGGCCACATGGACAGCATCAATCAAGTCTCAGCTAAATTTAAGAATCTCTAAAAGGTGTTACCATGATGGACAATTTCTAGGTAGAGGAGAGAGCTACAAATCCACACTGCTCCCTAGGAAGATTAACATGGCAATGCCTGTTAGGATAGTGGAGTTTCAGAGAAAAGGACTATTAAGAGGCTCCCACAACAACCCATGTAACAACACCTGATCCAGAAATTGCAAAGGAAAGCGCAGGGCAGAACCTTCCTCATACAGGCAAGCCCCAGAGCCATTTGCATTGTGGAATAGACCTGATCACGACCCTATCTTCAGAGTGCATGTGGCTAGAAGAACAACAATGGCAATAAGAAAGGGAGGAAACTCTGGAAAGGTTGAACTGAGTTTTGGCAATGGACTCTAAGCCTATTGACAGAAAGATGGCAGCAAAGAATCCAAGTGGAGAAGATTAGCAGGTGACTCTAATTTTGAGTCTATAGCTGAGAAGAGGTCAAGCTGGTATCTGTGGATTCCAGAGAGCCATGAAGGATCCCCTTGTCCATGGAGGCCACACCCACAGCTCCCCATAGACAGCAGAGCCAGAGGTGCAGGCAGAATGTCGTTATCTTGGCCTCTGGGATCTCGAGCCAGTGGAACAGGAGTTAAGAGACCAGAGTTACAGACCCAGCTCTGCCTCTGACCCTTGACCCCAGTACCATCTCTGCAGAAGAGATCATTATAATGGACACATGAAATGATGGAAACATCAAGTACTTTCAACAGAATAAAGTATCACATTTGTAGAGTTCTTTCCAAGTGTCAAGCTCTGTTGTAAATGCTTTATGAGTATGAACTCATTATAATACCCAAAAATGTCTAGCAGGGGTGTCCAACCTGCAGCCCACAGGCTGCATGTGGCCCAGGACGGCTATGAATGCAGCCCAACACAAAATTGTAAATTTACTTAAAAACCATTGTTTTGCTCATCAGGTTTCATTAGTGTTTGTGTATTTAATGGGTGGCCCAAGACAACTCTTCTTCTTCCTGTGTGGCCCAGAGACGCCAAAAGGTTGGACACTCCAATGGAGCACTAAGATTTTTCCCAGCAATCCACACAATTAGTCTTGACATCTTCAAAATTGTTTGAGCTCCCCATATCTCCCCTATCGAATATCTTTCAAGACAAGAAAATCTAAAATAAGAGTCATCACCAGATTAGATCTGATGGAGCTATATAAAAGTATTTATTCAACAGTCACCACTGAACACATTAGTATGACTCTAAGCACTTAGCTCATTTAACTCGCATAACACTGTGCAGCAAGCATCCTAATTCCCAGATAAAGGACAGAGGCAGAGAAGGGTTAAATGACTCCCCCAAGGCTCCTACAACCAGGAAAGGAAGGGCTGGGATCCAAACTCTAGCAGGCAGCTCACAGCCTGCTCACTTTCAAGCATTAGCCCACTGCTCACCAGACACAGAACAGAGAGCAGCACCTTTATCTTCCTGTGGTTCCAGGAAAGCTGGGCAGGGAGGGGTGTGCCTAAGGCAGAAAGGGAGAGAAGTGAGAAGGGGGAGGAAAGGAAATTAGAAACTCAAGCAGGGGACAGAGAGCAGTGAGGGGGGATCTAGCACATGGCAGAAAAAACTCCAAACCTGTGGGGGCATCTCCACTCTATCATGTCCAAAGGTATTCCATGGCATTCTTTTTCTGCCGGTCAGCCCCACTCCAACTCCAAACACTAGCATGCTGACAGAAGCTGGCTTACTGCCCCAGTATATCACAAAGAGCAGAGAACAGCCCAATCAAGAAGTGAGCAATACAGGAAATGAGGGAAGCACCTGTGACAAACACATCCCATACCCTCGCTGAGGAAGTTAATACCTGGCAGTAAAAACATCCCTCCCCTAAGAGTCAAAAGAGAGATTGTGCCAGTCTTCTGTGATCCCAAAACTTCTCCCAGGCCACTGCACTGTTTTCAAGCAAATTCCAACAGAGATGAACTCACTGTAAAACAGAGAGGAAAAAGTTAAACATACAGAACAACTCTGATCCCTCTCTTATTCAGAAAGTTCAGAAAGTTCAGAAAGTTCAGAAAGTTCAGAGCTGAGGGCAGAGAAAAGTGAAGGGTAAACAAACTCAGTGGTTGAGGAGAAGCTTTTGGGTTACCTGAGTCCTCATCAAATCGCAAATGTCAGGGAAATGTTCATCTGTAGCTTAGAATGTTGCCCCCTCTTTTGTTTTAACAGCCTAAGGAGCTCTCCCCAGAAGAAATGAACCCTCTTTGCTTTTTAAGAAGAAAGAAAGAAAGGGAGGGAGGGAGAAAGGATAAAACAGGCTTTGGGAGAAAAGAACCGAGCCAATATTCAGCCTCTGAAAGGGGCTCCCAGGGAGCTCACTGACTCCTCGCCAGTAACTTAACAAACACTACAAGTTCTCTGGGCTTTCCCCACTCCTTTATAAAGCAAAAAGCAACCTGATCCCCACTCAAGGGTCATTTGACGCTGTAAGCCTCTTTGCCAGCCTAAGTGTCCAGCTGATGACAAATTGGCAATTAGAACCAAGTCAGAAGTGTATAATGGGCAAACACAAAAAACAAGTTAACCTTACTTAAATATTAACCTGCAGCCTAAGCAATTTTTTTTTAAATTTTAGACAAACAAAAAAACAATGACAGGCAAAGTAGATACTCTTGGAGAATACATATGTACTAATGACCTGTGCTCTGATCAACTGTAATTAAAGCACAGACCTCACTCATCTTAAATTGCTTAATTGCTCAAGAAATGTGCCAGGCTCCCACAAAATCTGCTTCTTTTTTTCCACCCTACTCAGCACCAACTGGAACATATGGCAAAAATCATAAATTCTTAAAAATTAAGATTTTAAACAGAACTACACCTTAATTAAAATTAAAACTATTTCAGAAAGTTCAGGAGAGTGAAGCAAAAGCTGAATTAGCAGCCTACCTTAGATGCTAGTTTGTTCTTGTTTTATGAGGATTAACAATACAATAGGGAGAGAACAGTAAGTGCTTTTCCTCTTTCCAGAGATTTCTGGACAAATTGCAGTATCAGCTGGCACCTGCCTTCAGCATTAAGCAAGATGGAACAGAATCACAACCAACACTCTCCATCTAAGCATTACAGGCCTACCTCAGCAGCAACAATCAGAAATGGGAATGGTATGAGGGGAGGACAGAAAGACAAGCATTACTGCAATGAAGATAATAATTATAGCCCTGGCCAAGTGGCTCGGTTGGTTGGAGCATCACATCATCCTAGGCACTGAAGGCTGTGGGTTGGATTCCCAGTTGCTGGGGGTTCAATCCCTGGCTGGGGTGTGTGCAGGAGGCAAATGATCAGATGTTTCTTTCACATCAATGTCTGTTTCTCTCTCTTCCTCTCTCTCTAAATCAGTAACTATATATCCTCAGGTGAGGATTAAAAAAAAAAAAAAAGATAACCATAAAGGCAGCTAACCCTTTGTGAGCTCTTACTAGGTACCAGACACTGTGCTAAGTGCCTGACATGCTCTAACTCATTCAATCATCTAGATCCTCCTACGATGCTAGTACTAGCATTAGTCCTACTTTAAAGATTAGTAGGCACAGAAGTTGAGTAACTTGCCCGTGTTTACACAACCAACATACAGGCTGAACCAGCATACAGACCATCCAATTTCCCATACTGAACTGGAGCCAATCGATAGTCAAAACCCATCAACTATTGCCTGTGGCACTCAATAAGCAAAACAGATTTACCATGTACAAAAAGCTGTAGGTCAAGAAGCATGAAGAATGAGGCATTACTGTTCATAACTATATGCCCAGGGTGCAGTGCAAAAATGCATCAGCTAAACTGCTGAACCCAACCAACCTACTGGCTGAGAGTGGCAGAGATTTCTGCAGAAAAGCACGGTTCCCATCTACAGGATTAGAGCTGTCATCTAAAGCAGCTGAGGCTCTTGTAAACCTTGTTCTGTAAGAATGAAATTACTGTTCCTTATGATTGTCCACTATTTAGACTTCTGGTCTTTATCAACTTTTGGAATGACAGTTTCATTATATTTCCAACCTGTGGGATAAATGCTCTCTCTTATTCCCCCCTAAGTTTCAAAAGGCACTCCCTGGTCCAACTACTCAAGGATTTCATACACAAGTCTGTGTTCCTATGAATGTCTGTCTCCTCCCTCCTTTCTCATATGAAAGCTCCAACACCATACCCATAATTTTACCAGGTGTCACCTCTGGGCCTTTTTGTGCAAAATAATACCCTTTTCCAACCAATAGTGGATACAGCATTCCAAGAACTGAGCAACCTTAAATACTGCTTTCTACTTGGTTTTTAATCTCTTTCACTGATGTCTCCAAGGCAGCATCAACAATAGTTTCTGGACCCATCTCCTGTATTGGTACTGGAGAGTTAAGGCCCTAATATCTTCTCCTTACAATGTTGTTTAAACCCTGGCTGAATAGCTCAGTTGGTTGAGAGTGTTGTCCCCATGTGCCAAGGTTGAGGGGTTTGATTCCCAGTCAGGGCACATACAAGAAGCAACCAATGAATGCATGAATGAATGAGTGAAACAACAAACGGATGTTTCTCTCTCTCCCTTCCTAATAATCAATACATTAAAAAATTTTTTTAATGTTGTTTAAACGTTTTTAAATAAATGCATCATTTTATACTTTCCCACAACAAATCTCACTCTCACACTGTGGAAGTTTTTGGTGGAGAAGGGAAATACAAGTGCACTCAAGCTAAAATTTCTCTATACTATAATGCAGTACAATGTTTGGACTTACATTAAAGGGACTTACTCCTCACGTACCTTGCAGACATAGATTAGGGAGACACCATAACCTAGCAGCCAAAGCATCCACACAATAAAATGGGCAATGTATGTCCAGAAACATGAAAAACTATAAAAAGTTAGAAGGATAAAATCTTAGTGAAATACTGATTTTAGAATAAAAAGCAATCAAATTAATATGTTTGTTGCAAAAAAATTCACAGGGACAGGAAAATTATATTTAATAATAGTAAAAGATTTTTAAAAGATCAAGCATGTAAATGTGGGCCTGACTAGAAGGACATTGAAAATATAAACTCTCATGACTGTATCCAATGCACCTGAGTCTCCACTAAGAAAAATTAGTCTCCCCTTCACCATTACAAGGTGCAAAGGGCTGAAATGCTAAGAATATAACCAACTAGGATGTGAAAATCAAGGTTTTCCAATACGAGCTGGAATTTGCTAAAAATAAATGAGGCAAGTATCAGTATCCGGGTAATCAATTGTACAACTGACCTTGAGCCACAGCTTGTCTGGCACAGGGCAGTCTTGAAGATGTATATTGAGACTGGAGCTCATAAGGGCTTTATCTTCCCCTCCCACTTCTCCAAGCTCTTAAATTGTGCAGCACAGAGGGTACTGGGTGCAAGGTCAAGTTTGCGTTAACAGCCTTCCAAGGACACACTTTGTAAAGTTACCTCTGGAGCAGATTAGGTAACTTTACAAAGTTGTGCAAAAGTGGTAACTATTATTATTCTTTGTAACCCAACAAAGGTAGCACACGGGGACTTAAGAGGAAAACGTTTAGGAGAGCAGAAAACTACTCTTACAAAGATTGTATGATTCGAAAAAATCCCTGGTCTCTAGAAGCAATTGGGGTGTAAGCCAAGAAAGCAAGCACGTTACGTCTCAACCTCGGACACAAACAATACTACCTTCTCTCTGCAAGTCTCAGTTCCAAAGTGCATTCACCAACACGCTTCACCCAGCCCTCCTCGGGCCCTGGGGGCGGCTGGAATTTACAGACTAGGAAACAGGCTTAGCCCCAAGACACTGGATCTTTGAGGCATGAACAGTCACAGGCCCAGACCCGAGACGTTTCAACTATACCAGGGAGAAATTCCCCGACTCTCCCGTGGACCCCGGCCTCTCTGCGAGACACCCCGCCAGGTCGTTCCCTCCAGCGCACTCATCTCAGGTGGGCAGCAAAGCGAACGGGCTGCGATGCCGCCGGGCTGCTCACCTGGGCAATGCCGGCGCCCATCAGCCCGCCGCCGATGACCGTCACGTTCTTGACGACGATTTTCTTCGCCGAGGCTGAAGCTGTGGACATAGAGGACACGGTGCGCACGAACTGCCTGGTTACGAAAGCCATGGTGCAGAGATGGAAACCGAGGAGGCCACTGCGACGGCGGGGAGACCCTTCGAAGAAGGCTCAGCGGCGCTGCACGAGGAGCCAGCGAACCTCTAGCTGCAGAGACCCAGATGGCCCCGCCTCCCTGCGCGCCGTAAGCGTAGCGGACGTCACCGAAGATGGGGCGGGGACCCGCGGCCCGCGCAGCTCTTAGTCGGAAGCCTTGAGGGCGGTGTTCCAGCGTCTCAACCCAGCGTCCGGGCCTAAATGGGCTGGCGCCGCTCGCCGCCTTCAGCTGTCTAGCTAGGGGCTCACAGCAGCCAGGCATTATGTGGGACCTGAGGGAAACAGCGGAGCGGGGCGCGGTTTGCGCTCCCGGACGGAACGAGAGCCGGCCCTTCCCTTCCTCCGGCGCCTGGTAAGATGAAGAGCAGTGTTGACTTGCTAAATCGTCACCTTCGATGCTTGTGTATACCACTGCGCTGAGTTAAAACGTCTTCTTTGACGGTGGTGAAGAGAACCAAAATGAGCACCCTTGAGTCATGTTGCCAAATAATCAGCTCTAGGGATTATTTTACTCCCGTGGACAATGAGTGTTTCTGCTAAAACAGAAAGAAACTGCTCACACTGAAATAAATGTCTGATGGCTGATGAGTTCCTATGTAAAGATCAGGTTTAGACTTCATACAGGGTGCAGCTAGGGAGGCCCCAAATAGGGATTTGAATGGGGTCCGGAACTCAGGGTGTCTAGGAAATATTTATATATGTATATGTGTATATATAGATACACACACACATATGTGTGTGTGTATCTATATATATGATGTCCTCACCCCCACAAGTCTGAACTGGGGGATGGGACACATGGAGCAAGAGCATGGAGAGCTGTTTTGTATAGCAACAATTTTGCAGCCAACCTCTGGCATGGACATTTAACATATCTGTAACTTTTAACTGGTTTCATGGATATGTTCAATAGCCGTGGTCATGCTTTGAGCCAGGGAGATGGGAGTGACTTCAACTTATGATGTAACTGGGAAGGTGACAGCGCTTGTGTGAAAGCTTGGAGATGATTGGCTCCACACCTTGGGGCCATGCCTACTGGGACTTACTATGGCAGCCCAGAAAAGCTGGAAAAATAGGGAATGCTGGCAGGTGTAACTGATTGTGGGAGGAGTTGGAAATGGGGCTGCAGAAGTTTGGCGCTGGGCTTTAAACCCAGGCATGGCAGCCCTGCAAGGCGGGGGTGGGGGGGGTGCGGGGGAAGAGGACCTCTTGGCTTTGGGGTGCTCCCTTTTGCCATGTGCCTTAGGAAGCGAGACCTTGCTGGAAGGAAAGGGGTGAAAGGACTCTTGGAGTGGGCCATGAGAACGTGCCACATGGTTTTGGATTAACTGGAGATTGCAGCAGCGACACAGCTGATGGTGCCAGGAACAGAGGGGCTACCTGAGCCACAGACCTCTACTTCTTTTTCTGAGATACAGTACCCCAGACTACGCAAAGGGAGAACGAAGGACTGCGTGTGTTTGTGTGTATTCTAAAGGACGTCAGTATTTTAATGAAGACATTAAGTCATTACTCTAAGTCTGTATAACTTTTTGAATAAATAATTCCTTTCCTTTTCACCAATCTCTGGCGTTGAGAAATGTCATTCCCTGGTGGCAGGCAAGGCAAACCTAGTACAGAGGGACCCTGGGAGCAGAAAGGGTGGTAATAGTATATCGGTAATAGTATCTCATTCTCACCCCCCAGGGTCTGTTCTGTAACAATCTCATTTTGGCTTTACACATCTGATAGTTTAAGGTTAAAGAGAAGCCTTTGTGGAGTAATTGATATCAACAAGGCCAATCTCCTCCCTCAGGGGAGTAATTTCTAGTTACTACACTTCAATAGTAAAAATTTTTTATTATTTTTAAATATGTAATAAGGACCCACAAACTCACCATGAAATCAAAAGTAGGCCTCCTCCTATGAGAAGTAGCTATCATAGTGAATCCTATGTTCACCATTCCTTTGCTGTGATCACATCTAATTCTATAAAAACACGGGAGAAGCACTGTCGAAGAGCACTGTTAGACTTGGGACAGTACAGAAAGATAGGGTCACATCCAAATAATAAAGTCCGTTAAATGCTAGGATGTAGTAAATGCAAAACCTGATGGGACTAGAATTGGAAAAGGAAAATTACAGAGAAACCTAGTAATTTGAAGAATGAGTATGTGTATGAGAAAAAGAAAAAAGTATTCAAGCCAGAGGAAGCAGCACATGCAAAGGTAGAAACAAGAAAATGTTGGCATGGGAGAAGGAAAAGGAATTAGGTGTGATGAGGGTGAAGAAAAGATGGTAAATTAGGAAGATGCATGGATGATTCTTTAGGCGGATTTTTAACCTTTCATTCTCAGTTACAAGTTGTGCCTAATGCAAGGCTAAACATTCTAATGACATGTCACAACATTTTTTTTAATGTGTGTAACGTCAAACAAAATGCCTGAGAATGGTTCATTTTAAGATCCATGAGTTGTTTTCCTTAGGAAAGAAAGAATAACCGTATTTTTTTTTTAGCAATTCTCTAATCTGAGACCATCTGTATTATGTAACTGTCATGTTGAGAAGGGAGCACTGGGAGGGGTCCTGGCTCTGTCCTGGTGGGCAGTATGGCCATATGCAAACACCTCCTTGGGCTCTTGTGTCCTTGTCTGTCAAAAGAAACAGTCAGACAGGTATCTTGCAGCTGTTTCATACTGAAAGTCTAGCCTCCGTTTAGAGTCTTATGAAGCAAGGGCCACCCTGCTCTGACCGCCCCCCTCCCCCGCCCTGCAAGTCCTAATCAGATGGCAGATACAGTAGAATCATTCTTTCACCAGGACAGCTAGTTTTTTCCAAGTGCGGCCTTGGGCTTTTGGGTGCCCAGTAACAATTTCTGGGGTCCTTGCCTTGCACAGTCACCCTGTTCTTGGAGCCGTACTTCCTTTCTCTCTGCAGAAAGAATGGAGTGTAGGAAGCATGACCCAAGTCATTGAACCAACTCAGAGATGGCAAAGGAAAGTGCTGGCACAGAAAACTGAGTAAGTAATGACTACTTAGTTTTGTCCTGTAAGTGGATAATTGTAATATTTTAAAAATAGATATCAAAGAAGCGTTATTTGAAAACATAGATGGTGGTGGGCTCTGGGAGTGGCAGAAGGAGAGAGTGCAACTGGCCCTTTGCCTCCAACAAAGTGGCGGTATACAAACAATATCAAAGCCTATGCTGCTTTGGGAGGTAGGCAGGCAGAGAAGGTGGAGCTGATGCTGTCTTCACACTGTCATGTGACAGTGACCCAAGGACAGATGTGTTAGCAGTTATATAGACATTTATATAACATCCTAAGTGATCGCCCTGATAAATCTAGTACCCATCTGACAACATACATCATTATTACAATATTATTGGCTATATTTCCCATGTTGTACTTTACATCCTCATGACTATTCTTTAACTACCAATTTGTACTTCTTGATCCCTTTCCCTTTTTCATCAATCTCCCTAACACCCTTCCATCTGGCAACTGTCAAAATGTTCTCTGTATCTAAGTCTGTTTCTATTCAGCTTGTTTGTTTTGTTTATTAGATTCCACATTTAAGTGAAATTATCTAGCACTTGTCTTTGTCTGACTTATTTCACTTAGCATAATACCCTCTAGATCCATCTATGATGTTCAAGATAGCAATATTTCATTCTTTTCTATGGCTGAATCATCTTCTACTGTATATATGCACCATTTCTTTATCCATTCATCTATTGATGGATACTTAGGTTGCTCCTAAAGCTTGGCTCTTGTCAGTAATACTGCAATAAACATATTAATGTGTATGTCTTTTTTTGTAGTTGATTTCCAAATACAGAGAGAACATTGTAGTGGGAAAAATATGCTAGATATGTTTTCAATCTTCTTAAATTTGATGAGGCTAGTTTTGTGTCCCAACATATGGTTTATCCTTGAGCCTGTTCCATGTGAACTAGAGAAGAATGTATATTCTGATTTTTCTGAGATGAAAAACTTTATGTCAATCATCTCCATTTGGTCTAATGTGTCATTTAAGGCTGATTTTTTCTTACTGATTTTTGTTTGGATGATCTATTCATTGCTGCCAATGATATAGTTAGGTCTCTACTATAATTTTGTTTTTTGTCAACTTCTCCCTTTAGTTCTGACAGTAGTTGTTTTATATGTTTTGGTGCTCCCAGATTGGGTGCATATGTATATGAGTGTTATGTCTTCTTGATGTGTTGTCTTCTTTATCATTATAAAATGTCCATCTTTGTCTCTTGCTGTCTTTTGTGTCTTGAAATATATTTTGTGTGATGTAAGTACAGCTGCACCCTGTTTTCTCTGGATACCATTTGCCTGACGTATGATTTCCCCCACCCCTCACTTTGAGTTAGTATGTCTTTGCAGCTGAGATGTGTCTCCTGAAGGCAGCATAGTTGGGTTTTGTTTTTTGATCCATCCTGTTCTTCTGTGCCTTTTTTTAATTCACTTGAGAGACAGAGAGACAGACCCATGCATTCACCAATTAACCCTTGTACGTGCCCTGACCCAGGATCTAACCTGCAACCCTGAGCCACCGGCCAGGGTATCCTGCTCCTCGGTGCCTTTTAATGAGCAAGTTCAGTCTATTTGCATTTAGGTGATCATTGATATATGAGGATTTCTTATAGCCTTTTTATCTTTGGTTTTCTGGTAGCTCTGCGTATCTACTGTTTCTTTTCCCTTGTGTATCTATCATTTTAGTTTGGTATTATTCTAGATTTTTTTCTCTGCTTTCTCTTTTTTTATGTTATGTGTCTCAGTTCTAGATGTTTTTTGGTGGTTACCATTAGGTTTATGCAAAAGTAATTTTCATATATGCAGTAGTCCTTTTTTTCTTCTGATTGCTACTTCATTCACCTGTGCAAGTCCAGTCCTTTCCCCCCACTCACTTTTGTGGTTTTTATTTAATTTATTTTATTTATTTACTTATTATTATTTTTAATCAGTATTTTTTAATTGTTAATATTGTACAGTTTTCTGTCTTTTACCCCACCCCCAGACCACCACCCCAGCCCTCCCCACCTTCCTCCCATTTCCACCCTCCATAGTTTTTGTCCCTGTGTCCTTTATACTTGTTGCTCTAAACGGTTCCCCTTTTCCCCTGAAATTCCTTCCCCTCCCCCTCTGGTCACTGTCAGACTGTTCTCAAATTCAGTGTCTTTGTTTATATTATGCTTGTTTGTTTGTTTTGTTGATTAGGTTCCTGTCAAAGGTGAGATCATATGGTATTTGTCTTTCACTGCCTGGCTTATTTCACTTAGCATGATGCTCTCCAGTTCCATCCATGCTGTTGCAAAGGGTAGGAGCTCCTTCTTTCTTTCTGCTGCATAGAATTCCATTGTGTAAATGTACCATAGTTTTTTGATCCATTCATTTACTGATGGGCACCTAGGTTGCTTCCAGCACTTAGCTATTGTAAATTGTGCTGCTATGAACATAGGGGTGCATAGGTTCTTTTGGATTGGTGTTTCAGGGTTCTTAGGATATAATCCAAGCAGTGGAATTGCTGTGTCAAAAGGTATGTCCATTTTTAGTTTTCTTAGAAAATTCCATACTGTTTTCCATAGTGGTTGTACCAATCTGCAATCCCACCAACAGTGCACTATGGTCCCCTTTTCTCCACAACCTCTCCAACACTTGCTGTTTGTTGCTTTGTTTATGAGGGCCATTCTGACTGGTGTCAAGTGGTATCTCATTGTGGTTTTAATTTGTATCTCTCTGATAGCTAGAGATATCGAGCATCTTTTCATGTGTCTCTGGATCCTCTGTATGTCCTCCTTGGAGAAGTGTCTGTTCAAATCCTTTGCCCATTTTTTAATTGGGTTGCTTGTCTTCTTAGAGTAGAGTCTTGTAAGTTCTTTATATATTTTGGAGATTAATCCCTTGTCTGGGGTATCATTGTCAAATATGTTTTCCCATACAGTTGGTTCTCTTTTTATTTTAATACTGTTTTCTTTAGCTGTGCAGAATCTTTTTATTTTGATGAGATCCCATTTGTTTATTCTTTCCTTTATGTCCCTTGCTCTAGGGGACATATCAGTAAAAATATTGCTGTGTGAAATATCTGAGATTTTCCTGCCTATGTTATTCTCTAGGATTTTAATGATGTCACGGCATATATTTAAATCTTTTATCCACCTTGAATTTATTTTTGTGTATGGTGTAAGTTGGTGCTTGAGTTTCATTTTTTTGCATGTAGCTGTCCAGTTCTCCCAGCACCACTTGTTGAAGAGGCTATTTTTGCTCCATTTTATGTTGCTGCCCCCTTTGTCGAATATTAATTGACTGTAGAGATTTGGGTTTATTTCTGGGCTCTCTGTTCTGTTCCACTGGTCCATGTGTCTGTTCTTGTGCCAGTACCAGGTTGTTTTGATTACAGTGGCTTTGTAATACAGTTTGGTATCAGGTATTGTGATTCCTCCTACTTTGCTCTTCTTTCTCAAAATTGCTGCAGCTATTCGGGGTCGTTTATGATCCCATATAAATTTTTGAAATGTTTGTTCTATGTCTGTGAAATATGCCATTGCAATACCTACCAACTTTAATAGGTATTGCATTGAATCTGTAAATTGCTTTGGGTAGTATGGACATTTTGATGATATTAATTCTGCCGATCCATGAACACGGTATATGCTTCCATTTGTTTGTGTCTTTCTTGATTTCTTTCTTCAGTGTTGTGTAGTTTTCTGCATACAGGTCTTTTACCTCCTTGGTTAGGTTTATTCCTAGGTATTTTATTTTTCTTTTTGCTATATCGAATGGGATTTTTTCCTTGATTTCTGCTTCTGCTGTTTCATTGTTGGTATGCGAAAATGCCTTTGATTTCTGGATATTGACTTTGTATTCTGCTGTTTGGCCAAATTCATTTATTACGTCGAGAAGCTTTTTGGCCGCGTCTATAGGATTTTCTATGTACACTATCATGTCATCTGCAAACAATGATAGTTTTGTTTCCTCCTTTCCAATTTGCATGCCTTTTATTTCCTTTTCTTGTCTAATTGCTGTGGCTAAGACTTCCAATACTATATTGAATAGAAGTGGTGAAAGTGGACAGCCTTGTCTTGTTCCTGATCTTAGTGGGAAAGATTTCAGTTTTTGCCCATTGAGTATGATGTTGGCTGTAGGTCTCTCATATATGGCCTTTATTATGTTGAGGAATGCTCCCTCTATTCCCACTTTGCTGAGTGTTTTTATCATAAATGGGTGTTGTACTTTATCAAAAGCTTTTTCCTCATCTATTGATATGATCATGTGATTTTTGTCTTTGCTTTTGTTTATGTGACGTATTACATTTACTGATTTGCGAATGTTGATCCATCCTTGCATCCCTGGGATGAATCCCACTTGGTCATGGTGTATGATCTTTTTAATGTATTGTTGGATGCGGTTTGCCAATATTTTGTTGAGGATTTTAGCGTCTATGTTCATCAGTGATATTGGCCTGAAGTTTTCTTTCTTTGTTGTGTCTTTATCTGGTTTTGGGATTAGGATGATGCTGGTTTCATAAAAAGAGTTTGGGAGTCTTCCATCATTTTGGATTTTTTGGAATAGTCTGTGAAGGATAGGGGTTAGCTCTTTCTTAAATGTTTTGTAGAATTCTCCTGTGAAACCATCTGGTCCACGGCTTTTGTGTGTCGGGAGTTTTTTGATTGCTGCTTCAATTTCATCAGCTGTTATTGGTCTGTTCAGGCTTTCTGTTTCTTTTTCTTCGAGTTTTGGGAGATTATATTTTTCTAGAAACTTGTCCATTTCACCTAGGTTTTCAAATTTCTTGGCATACAGTTCTTCGTAGTAATTTCTTACAATCCTTTGTATTTCTGTGGTGTCAGTTGTAATCTCTCCTCTTTCATTTCTGATTGTGTTTATTTGAGTCCTCTCTCTCTTTTTTTCTTGATGAGCCTGCTTAAAGGCTTGTCGATTTTGTTTATCTTTTCAAAGAACCAGCTCCTGGATTCAACCAGCTCTTAGGATTGTGCTTTTAGACTCTATGTCATTTAATTCTGCTCTGATCTTGGTTATTTTCTTCCTTCTACTTGCCCTGGGCTGTCTTTGTTGTTGTTCCTCGAGTTCTTGTAGGCGTAGGGTTAAGTCGTTTGTTAGAAATCTTTCTATCTTCTTTAGGTAGGCCTGTATTGCTATGAACTTCCCTCTGAGGACTGCCTTCATTGTGTCCCATAAGTTTTGGGTTGGTGTGAGTTCATTTTCATTTATTTCCAGAAACTTTTTGATTTCCTCCCTAATTTCATTCTTTACCCATTCATTGTTTAATAGCATGCTATTCAATCTCCATGATTTTGATGGTTTGGGGATTTTCCCCATCAAGTCGGTTTCTAGTTTCAGTCCCTTGTGGTCGGAGAAAATGCTTGGTATGATTTCAATTTTCTTGAATTTGTTGAGGCTTGTTTTGTGTCCTATCATGTGGTCTATCTTTGAAAATGTTCCATGTGCCTTTGAAAAAAATGTGTATTCAGTTTCTTTGGGATGAAGGTCTCTATATATATCAGCTAAGTCCAGTTCGTCTAGAGTACTGTTCAATGCCACAATATCTTTGTTGATATTTTGTTTGGAAGATCTGTCCATTTTTGACAGTGGGGTGTTAAAATACCCTACTATAATTGTGTTGCTGTCATTATCTTTCTTGAAGTCCTCTAAGATTTTCTTGATGTATTTAGGTGCTCCTATGTTGGGTGCATATATATTTACAATGTTTATGTCTTCTTGGTGGGTTCTTCCCTTGAGTATTATGAAGTGACCTTCTGGGTCTCTCTTTATAGCTCTTCTTTTGAAGTCTATTTTGTCTGATATGAGTATTGCTACCCCGGCCTTTTTTTCCTGTCCGTTTGCTTGGAAAATTTGTTTCCATCCTTTCACTTTGAGTCTGTGTAGGTCTTTTGTCCTGAGGTGGGTCTCTTGTAGGCAGCATATGTGTGGGTCATGCTTTCTTATCCATTCAGCTATTCTATGTCTTTTGATTGGAGCATTTAATCCATTTACATTTAAGGTTATTATTGATAGGTACTGATTCATTGCCATTTTTGTACCTGTGTTCCTCTCTCTTTTCCTTTCTCTCCTTAAAGCAGTCCTTTTAGTATCTCTTGCAGAACTGGTTTGGTATAGGTGTATTCTTTTAGACTTCTTTTGTCTGGGAAGCTCCTTATTTGGCCTTCTATCTTGATTGAAAGCCTTGCTGGATAAAGTAGTCTTGGTTGCAGGCCTTTGGTTCTCATTGCTTGGAATATTTCTTGCCATTCTCTTCTGGCTTGGAGCATTTCCATTGAGAAGTCAGCTGCTAACCTTATTGGGGCTCCCTTGTATGTTACTTCCTTTTTCTCCCTTGCGGCCTTTAAGATTCTCTCTTTGTCTTGTAAGTTTGCCATTTTAATGATGAGGTGTCTTGAAGTGGGCCTGTTTGGGTTCCTCTTGATTGGGACTCTGTGTTTCCTGGATTTGTGTGACTTTTTCTCTCATCAAACTAGGGAAGTTTTCCATCATTACTTTTTCAAATAGGTTTTCTATCCTTTGTTCCTCTTCTTCTCCTTCTGGTATTCCTATTATATGGATATTATTACGTTTCATGTTGTCTTGCATTTCTCTTAACCCCTCTTCATTCTTTCTGAGCCTCTTTTCCTTTCCTTGCTCTTTTTGGTTGCTTTTTTCTACTTTGTCCTCCAACTCACTTATTCGATCCTCTGCTTCATCGATTCTGCTTTTCATTTCTTCTACTGTGTTCTTCAGTTCAGAAATTGTATTCTTCATTTCCTCTTGGCCCTTTTTGATAGTTTCTATTTCCTTTTTCATGTTGATATAGTTTGCAGTGAGTTCATTGTAGCTTCCCTGTAGTTTCTGGTAGCTCATTGAGAGCTCATGGAGCTTCCTGACAAACATTTCTTTGAACTCCTTGTCTGATAGTTGAGTTGCCTCTGTTTCATTTAGCATTCTTTCTGGGGCTTCCTCCTTTTCTTTCATTTGGGGATTGTTTCTTTGTCTTCTCATTGTTTGTGAGACTCTTCTTGTAACCCTCAGCTTCTTAAATTGATCTGTTCCGGCTACCCGGGTTTATGGTGTGAACTTCCATGGTGGAATACCTGTGAGATTCAGTGGTGTAGTCTCCTTCAGGAATCCTGGTGTTCACAGCTTCCACTGTCTCAGCTGTTGGAATACTCCCTCTTTTGGTCCAACTCTGGTTTTTTCACAGTTCTAGGCTTTTTTTTGGCCTCACTTGTGGATATTTAAAAAGAGAAAAGAATAAAGTGAAAAAGAAGAGAAAAAAAGAGGAAGGAAGGAGAGATAGAATTGGAAAGAAAGGAAGAAGGAATAAAACAATAAAGAAGTAAAGAGAAGCAAAAGGAATTGAGGGATAAAAAAGGTAGAAGTAATAAAAAATAAAAAATATCTAATCAAAACAAAACAAAACAAAAAGAACCCCACAAAAATGAAAAACAGACCAAAACAAACAAACAAAAAAACCAACTAAACAGACAAAAAACAACTATCAAAAAAAAAAAAAAAAAAAAAAAAAAAAAGAAAGAAAGAAAAACCCCCACAAAACAAAACAAACACCCAAAAACCAACAAAAAAAATCTCTTGCTATTTTCAAACAGGCCAAACTGGATTTTCTGGACTTGCTGGCTGTAACAGGCTGCGAGGCGACTCATACCACTTTTCTCCCTGTTCCTCACTCAGTCAGCTTTGGGCTACTGTCCTCAGTGCCAGCCGAGCATTGACCCCAGGGCTAATGGCGCACTCTCCATGCAGGGCCTTGGGTGTGATTTCTGAGCCTCCTGCAGAGGGCGAGCTTTCCCGAGTTTATGGGTCTTTTACAGATCCAACCCTCCGCAAGTCTCTTGCTGTGAGCTCCGGGTCTCCTACAGGGTGAGAGCGCCCACCTGAAACTACGGGCGTGGGCTCCGAGAGTTTCCCGAGTTGCACGCACTCACCCCAGGATCACAGATGTGAGCTCCGGGTCTTTCACAGAGTCCCCTCCTCTAGTTGCAGGGTCACCTCCTGTCCCAGGGCCGCTTCCAACCCGGTCACAGAGCCGCTTCCGTCCCGGTCGCAGAGCCCTCTCAGGACCCAGGGCCACCTCCGGTCGCTCGGCTGCCACGTCTAGTTTTCCAATGTTTGCTACAGGTTTTGATCTCCTATTTTCATATATACTGTGGTATTGTTGGCTGTCTGCTCTGTTCCTCTGTAGATCAGCTAGGATTTTCTCCCATGTGCAGGAGGAAAGGCAATCTGCGTCCTCCTACCATTGCCGCCATCTTGAACCCCCCCCTTTTTGTGTTTTTGTCACGAATTATTCCTTTTAATGCTGTGTGTTCATTTACAAATTACAGTAGCTGTTGTCTTTTCTAAAATGTTGTTACCTCCATTAACCTTTATGTTAAAGTTAAGTGTTTACTACCCTATTCTGAACAAAGGTTGCAGTTTCCTGCTACTGTCTGTCTGTTAGTCATCTTGCTAATAGTTTTGTATCCTTTTGTCTTTTTCTTTCAGGTAGAAAAGTGTCTGTCAGTGTTTCTTACAATTTAGGTCTTGTGGTGGTAAATTCCTTCAGCTTCTGTATGTCTGGTAAAGTCTTTATTTCTCTCTCATATCTAAAGTATAACTTTACGGGATATATTATTATTGGCTGGTAGTTTCAGTAATTTGAATATTTGATTCCATTCTTTCATAGTTTGTATGGTTTCTGCTGGAAAATTCAGTGATAATCTAATAGAGTTTCCTTTATAAGCTACCATTTTCTTTTCCCTGGCTCCCTTGGGAATTCTTTCTTTGTCTTTAATTTTGACAATTTTAATATAATATGCTATTCAGAAGGCCTTTGGGGATTGAGATAATTAGGTGTTTTGTTAACTTCTTGAGTTTGTGGATTCAGTTCTTCCCATAGATTTGGGAAGTTTTTGTTGATTATTTCTTTGACTAGGCTCTTTGTTCCTTTCTCCTGTTCTTCTCCTGGTATATCTATTATTCTTATATTGCTCTATCTAATGAGGTCAGTTTGTTCTCATAGAGTTCATTCATCTTTTTTTTTTTTTTTTTTTACTCTCAATTCTCTCTCTAACTCCGGCTGGGACATTTCTACATCACCAATTCTTTCTCTATCTGGTCTGCTCAGTTTCCTAAGCTCACTAATTTATTCTTCATCTCATTTATTGAGTTTTTCCTCTCCAGAATTTCTGTTTGGTTCCTTTTTAGAGTTTTAGTATCTTTGGTGAAGTACTCCTTTTGTTCATCGATTTTATTTCTGAGCTTGTTGAATTAATTTTCTGACTCTCCTTGTACCTCATTGAGTATTTCTAGAACTGCAATCTCGAATTCACTGCCATTTAAGTCACAGTCTTCCATGTGTTTATTTTCTGGAGGTTTTCATTTTCTTTCTGAATTCCCTTGCTAACTTAGTTATTCATTTCCTTTATGGAATATTTCTCTACCTGAGCATTTGTGGGAATGGAAACTTTTTTTTTTTTTGAAGTACTTGCCACTCAGTGTTTATGGCAAGTTGGTAAGTAGAGGTCGTTCATTTGTTTTCCAGTAGGTGGTGCTAAATCACAAGTTTTTATTTTCTCCTATGGTGAACTGCTAGGGCTTCTGGAATCTCTGTGAGGCTGTGTTGCCTCAGCCATGGAAAAAGCCCCCGGTGCCCCTAGGAGGTGGGCGTCCCCTTTCTGTTGGAGTTGCCTCGGTCTCAGGGTATCACTACTGTGGATTCGGAAGTCTCTGGGCTATGTGTCTTTTGTGTGTTCCTGCTGCCGCTGCCTTCCTGTAGTCAGAAGCTGCCAGCAGAGCTGCTCAGTCTGGGTTGATCCAGCTGCCTCTACAACTCTGCTGCTATGGGTGGGGGGAAAGGTCGGCAGGGGTAAACAGGTTCGCATATCTGGGGTTCTTTCTGTTCTTTTCAGTGGATTTAGCTGCAAGGAGTACAGACCAGATAGGCTGGCTCTTTTGCATCTGCCAAGTGAGCATTTTTACTGCCAAACAGGCCACAGGTGGATAGGGTGGGCGGGTTCCCAGCTCTGCAGAATCCTTTGTCTGGTGCTGGTGGGTTAAAGAATGCTAAGACCCTTTACATTGCCGCTCTGCCCCTTGGCACAATCTCATTGCATGCCAGCCATCCAGGCCCAATTCCTGTCTGCGCCCCTCAGGTTTGCCTAGTGGGGGTTGCACCCTAAACCGTCACTGCAGTCAGTCACCGCTGTAGTGTCTGCTGGGGTCAGGGTGAGCACCAGACGTCACTCGGCTTCTGTGTCTGTCCTTCCCTCACCCTGTCCATCAACGCTGTTTGCTCTGATATGCCCAGGTCAGCTCTCAGATGTGCTAGAGTGTGGAGCAGGTAATCCTTTGTGGAATTACAGCTGTCCAACTTGTAACTTCAAGAGGAGAGACCTGGAGGTCCTCTCACACCACCACACTGCTCACATCCTACAGTGATTTTTGATTTACAGAAAAGATGTAAAGATGGTGCAGAGAGTTCACATGTACCCTTCACCCAGTTTCCCAACTTCAATATCTTACATAGCCATGGAATATTTGTTGAAAAAGAAGAAATTAACCATGGTTCAATACCATTAACTAAACTCCAGATTTATTGGGATTCACTGTTTTCCCCCCTCTTACTGTAGTATTCTTTTCTGGGATCCAATCTACATTGGTACAATACTATTAACTAAACTTTAGACTTTATTGGGATTCACTGTTTTTTTTCCCCCCTTAATGTAGTAATTTGTTCCAAGATTCAATCTAGTACCACTCATTTGGGAACAAATACTGTCAGAATATTTTTACATATCTTAAATTTTATCCAGAAATGTAGTTCCAATCTATATTGCCAATAACAGTTTATGAATGCATCTCACTTATCAATGCTTGTTATTTTCCTTTATAAAATTATTTTTAAATTTCAATGAGTAAAAATTACTATCTTACTGTTTTATGCATTTTTAAGTATATTTTATTGATTGTGCTATTACAGTTGTCCCATTTTTTTTCTCCCCTTTACTCCCTTCCGCCCTGTTCCCACCAGCAGTATTCCCCCTGGTAGGTCATGTCCATGGCTCATATATATATGTTCTTTGGCTTCTCCATTTCCCATACTATTCTTAACCTCCCCTTGTTTATTTTGTACCTACCAATTATGCTCCTTATTCCCTGTACCTTTCCCCCTATTCTCGCCTTCCCCATCCCAGCTGGACCCTCCATGCGCTCTCCATTTCTGTGATACTATTCCTGTTCTAGGTGTTTGCTTAGATTGTTGTTTTGTTTTTTTAGGTTCAGTTGTTGATAGTTGTGAGTTTGTCATTTTACTGTTCATATTTTTTATCTTCTTTTTCTTAAGTAAGTCCCTTTAACATTTCATATCATAAGGGCTTGCTTGATGATGAACTCCTTTAACTTGACCTTATCTGGGAAGCACTTTATCTGCCCTTCCATTCTATATGATAGCTTTGCTGGATAATCTTGGATGTAGGTCCTTGCCTTTCATGATTTGTAAACACTTCTCTCTAGCCCCTTTTTGCCTGTACAGATTTTTCTGAGAATTCAACTGATAATCTTATGGGAACTCCTTTGTAGGTAACTGTCTCCTTTTCTCTTGCTGCTTTTAAGATTCTCTCCTCATCTTTAATCTTGGGTAATGTAATTATGATGTGCCTTGGTGTGTGCTTCCTTGGGTCCAACTTCTTTGGGATTCTCTGAGCTTCCTGGACTTCCTGGAAGTCTATTTCCTTTGCCAGATTGGAGAAGTTCTCCTTCATTAAGTTTTCAATTTCTTGCTCTTCCTGTTCTCCTTCTGGCACCCCTATGACTCAGATGTTGGAATGTTTAAAGTTGTCCTGGAGGTTCCTAAGCCGCTCCTCATTTTTTAATTCTTGTTTCTTCCTTCTGTTCTGGTTGAATGTTTATTTCTTCCTTCTGTTCCAAATCTTTGATTTGAGTCCCTGTTTTCTCCCCTACATTGCTCATTCCCTGTATATTTTTCTTTTTTCACTTTGCATAACCTTTGCTTCTTCCTCTATTTTGCAACCATACTCAATTTTTACTGTGAACATCCTGATTACCATTGTTTTGAACTATGCATCTGAAAGGTTAGCTATTCCCTTGTTGCTTGGTTCTATTTCTGGAGTCTTGATCTGTCCTTTCATTTGGGCCATATTTCTTTCTCTCAGCACACCTGTTACATAGCAAGGGGCAGAGCCTTAGGTGTTTACCAGGGTGGGGCAACGCATATTGCTGCATTCTGGTACTGTATGTGGAGGAGGGGTCAGAGAGGGAACACTGACACTTGCCTAGCTCTTGCCCCACTTCATTATGCCCCTACCATCAAGCAAATTGGGCCCTTCTGGTGGTGATTCCCAGGTGGCTTGGTTTGTGTATGTTCTAGGACCCCAGGATCTCGCCAAAATACTTTTCTGTGAGGCTGAGAGTTTCTCCCATAACAACCGGCACAAGTTTTACAACTGCAGGCTTTAAGGCTTTATTTCCCCACACTGGCACCCTTGGTTGCATGGTGTATCTCATTCCCCAGTTGTTTCCCCCCAGTTTATATGCACACAAATGTAGGAATGCCAGCCTCTGCCTCACCCAACCAATCCTTAAGCTGCCACCTTTCCACTGGTCATTTCCGCCCCTCCTACCAGTTTGGATGAATGTTTCTTCTTTAAGTCCTTAGTTAACTTCCATAGAGTTTGATTTTCTGGAAGTTCTGGCTGTTTTTTTTTGTTTGTTTGTTTTTAAACTTGTTGTTGTCCTTTTTTTTGGTTGTGTGAGAAGGCAAAGCATATCTACCTATGCCACCATCTTGGCCAGAAGATGTTTTGTGCATTTTTGAAGGGTTTAAACATTATTCTATACAATGGTCACTTGTATTTTCAAATCCATGTATGGAGATAGGTTACCATACATGAATTTTGGGGCCACACAGATATACAGTGTACAACAGGGAGGTCTTAGGAAATGTCACTTTAGATAGGGCTTTGATTGAAGGCCTCCTGACCTCTGAGATGTGACCTACATGAGGAAGAGTGGGCAGTGGAAAAGATGGCAGGGGGCTTTATCTATAGGCAAAAATCCATAGGTTGAGGTATTAAAAAAAAATCTCTTCTTCCTGAGCTGAAAAGTGTAAGGCAGACAAGCACTCAATACTTTGCCACAAGGGGATGGAACATTCAGTAAAGATGGTGGAGTAAACTCTATTTTCTCACCTCCTGACAGGAGCACATCAAAATAGTAACTAAATTATAGAACAACCATCATTGAGGACCACCTGAAGACTAGCTGGAGAGAATTCCTGTAAGGATATAAAGAAACCATGTCAAGACTGTTAGGAAGAACCAGGGAATTGCAGGTCCCCCACCCGTGGTGTGTTGATCAAGAGGGCTATCTTGGCTGCAGCAGTACTGCCTGGGGAGCGGCGGTTTCCAGCCCCACAACTGAGCTCCCCAGACCAGGGAACCAGTGCTGGAAAGAGGAGTCCCTATAACATCCGGCTGTGAACTCAAGCAGGGATGGTGTCCAAGAAAGACAAAGGGCTGCTGGAAACTGAGACTTGCTGCCCTTATGTGGCCGGCATACAAATTCAATTGCTCACACACACACTTTCTCTCAGCTCAAGGAAAGTTCAGGGACAGCAGCTCAAAAACCACCAGGGACATATATGAAGAAACTAAATTGACTAACTTCAGGGTGAAAAGTGGAGGGGGAGGGGCTGGAGCAGTTCTCTGTGGGGACAGAAGCATAGGCACATGCCACACTATTCCTCTGTTGAGCTCTCCTACCACCGAGCCAAGCCAGTGCTGGCGGCTGCCAAATCTGTGCTCTCCATTTAACTGGCCAACGCCGTTCACCAACCAGGGTGATTCCCTGAGACCACACCCCACTCGACTTGCCCTCCCAGCCTGAAACTCTTCCAGCAGCTCCCTCACACCAGCAGGCAGATTGGCGCATGCTGCCCACTGTCACAGAATCAACGAGGGTCCACAAACCCCATTCTTTTCAATTGCTCATGGAACATTTTCCAAGATGGACCACACTATAGGTCACAAAACCAGTCTCAATAAATTTGAGAAGAATACAGTCATATCAAGCATCTTCTCTAATCACAATGGTAATAAACTAGAAATCCATTAGAAGAAGGGAACTAAACACACACAAACACAGGGAGGCTCAATAGCATGCTACTTAACAATGAACTGGTTATCAATGGATCAAAGAAGCAATCATGAGATACCAGGAGACAAATGAAAATGAAAACACAACAACCCAAAGAGGGAGATTCATAGCAATACAGGCCTATCAGACAAAACAAGAAAAATCTCAAACTAATGTTACACCAAAAGAACTACAAAAAATAAAAAAGAACAAGCAAAGTCCAAATAGAGTAGGAGGAAGGAAATAATAAATATCATATTGGAAATAAATGCAATGGGGTCTAAAAAAGTAGCCACAATCAATAAAACTAAGAGCTGGTTCTTTGACAAAATAAATAGGAGTGACAAACCAATAGCCAGACTCATCAAGAAAAAGAGAGAGAGGGTGCAGTTAAGTAAAGTCAGAGATGAAAGAGAAGTAACAACCAACACCACAGACATACAGCCGATAATAAAATAATACTACAAACAATCATGTGCCAACAGACTGGACAACCTGGAAGGACTGAAAAATTTCCTAGAGACACACAGTCCCTCCAAGGCTGAATCAGGAAGAAACAGAAAATCTGAACAGACTGAAAACTACTAATAAAACAAAATAGGTAATCAAAACACTCCCAACTAACAAAAGACCTGGACCACATGGCTTCCCCACTGAATTTTACCAAACATTCAAAGAAGAATTAACACCTCTCCTCAAATTATTCCAAAAAAACTGGAGCAGGTGCATGGCTTCCAGACTCATTATACAGAGCAGCATTAGCCTGATACCAAACCATACAAACACACTACAAAGAAAGAGAGAGAGAGAGAGAATTATAGGCCAAATATATGTGCAAAAATCCTCAAGAAAGTATTTGCAAAGTGAATTCAGCAAGCATTAAAAACATCAGACACTATGATCAAGTGTGATTTATTCTTGGGATGCAAGGATTGCTCAGTACCCACAAATCAGTTAATCTGTTATGCCACATAAACAAAATGAAGGATAAAAATCACATGATCATGTAAAGAAACCCAGAAAAAACATTTGACAAATCCAGCCCATTTATGATTAAAAACTCTCAGCAAAGTGCAAACAAAGGGAGCATACCTCAACAGAATAGAGGCTTTCAGAGACTGAGGATACTACCAAAAAACTGTGAGAACTAATAAGTGAACTCAATAAAGTAGCAGGATACAATGTTAATATTTGGAAATTGGTCACATTTTTATACACCAATAACAAACTACCAAAGACAGAAATTAAAGATCAATCCCCTTTACAATTCCATCTAAAATAAAATACCTACCAATGCATTTAACCAAAGAGGTAAAAGAGCTATACTTATAAAGTTTTAAGACACTGAAGGAAAGAATTGGAGATGGAAATAAATGGAAGCATATACTGTGCTTATGGATAAGAATTAACATTGTTAAAATGCCCATACTAACCAAAGCAATCTGTACATTCAGTGCAGTCCCTATGAAAATACCAATAACATATTTCACAGAACTAGCACAAATAATCCTAAAATTTATATGGAACCACAAAAGACTCCAAATAGCCAAAGCAATATTGAGAAAGAAGAACAAAGTTGGAAGTAAATCCCACCCGATATCAAACTATACTACAAAGTTGTGGTAATCAAGCCATCATGGTGCAGGCTGTAACAGACACATAGATCAACGGAAAAGTACATAGAGACCCCAGAAATAAACCCATGCCTATATGGTCAAGTAATCTATGACAAAGGGATCGAGCATATACAATGTGGTAAAGCCAGTGTCTTCAATAAATGGCGTTGGGAAAACGGGACAGATAATGCAAAAAAAACAAAAAAAAAGGAAAAAAAGAAAGAAACAGAAGTAACTAGACTACTTCCTTATACCATATACAAAATAGATTAATCACCTAAATGTAAGACTCAAAGGCATAAAACTCGCAAAACAAAACATATTCAGTAAACTCTTTGACATCACTCTTAGCAATATTTTTTTGATATGTGTCTTCTGGCAAAGAGAACCAAAGAAAAAATAAACAAATGAGACTACACTAAACTAAAAATGTTTGGCACAGTGAAAGAAAAAACAAAACAAAAATACAACCTACTGAATGGGAGAAGATATTCTCCAATTACACACCCGATAAGGGGTTAAAATCTAAAATATATAAGGAGTGCTTGCTTTGGCAGCACATATTCTAAAATTTGAACAATACAGAGATTAGCCTGACCCCTGATCAATGATGACATGCAAATTTCTGAAGTGTTCCGTATTTTTTAAAATAAATAAGAGAATGAATGAATAAACAAGTAAAAAATATTAGGACTCATACAACTTACAACAAACCAAAAAAAATCTTTGATTAAAAGTGGACTGAACACCTGAACAGACTTTCTCCAGAGAGGACATACAGATGGCCAACAGACATGTAAAAAGATGCTCAACATCACTAATCATGAAAGAAGTACAAATTCACACCACGAGATATCACCTCACACTTGTTACAATGGCTATCATCAATAAATTAACAAACAAGTGTTGGCAAAGATGTGAAGAAAAGGAACTTTTATGCATTGGTGGTGGTATTGTGAATTGCTGCAGTCACTTTGAAGAATAATATGTAGATTCCTCAAAAAATTAAAAATAGTGATACAGGGTGCAGCCAAGAGGGGGGCTCTAAATAGGGATTCAGAATGGAGTCCAGAACTCAAGGTGTCTAGGAAATATTAGAAAGACATATAAGATGTCCTCACCCCTTCCCCGCCAACAAGTGTGAGTTGGGGGAAGGGATACATGGAGCAGGAACATGCAGAGCTGTTTTGTACAGCCACAGCTCTGCAACTAATCCAAGGCATGGTCATTTAACATATCTATAACCTTTAACTGGTTGCATAGATATGTTAAATAGCTGTGGCCATGCTCTGAGCCAGGGGGATGGAAGGGACTTCCCCTCAAGATGTAACTGGGGGGTAGGTCCCCCCAGTTAAAACGCCTGCATGAGAGCGTGGAGAAGATTGGCTCCATGACATGAGTACACACCTGCCCAGACTCACGATGGCAGCCCAGTAAAGCTGGAAGAATACAGGAGTCCTGGCAAGTGTAGCCGATTGTGGGAGGAGTTGGAAGAGGGGATTGGTGCAAGGATTTAAAACCCAGACGTGGCAGCCATTAAGGGAAAAACATGAGGCTTTGGCCAGGGTTTCGCAGCCCTGTGAGGCAGAATCACCATGCAGCTTTAGCAGAGAACTGCCACTGAGCTTTGGCAGAGTGGAGACCTCCCTGCAGCCGTGGTGAAGAGAGGACCACGCAGCTACCAGGAACCTGAATCATAGACTTCGACTTCTTTTCCTGAGGTACGGTACCCCAGGTAAGGGCAGATGGAGAAGGAAGCACTATGTGCATCCATGGGTGTCCTAAAGGACTTGGGTATTTTAATGAAGACATTAGGTCACTACTTTCAGTCTGTACAACTTTAAATATACATTTCCTTTCCTTTTCACACATCTCTGGCATTGAGAGATGTCTTTCCTCTGGCAGCGGACATAACGAACCAGGCGGGGGGGGGTACTTTCAGTAATAGTATATAGTACCCTGCCCTTGGCCCTGTGTGTGTGTGTGTTCTGTAACAATAGAATAACCACTTGCCCCAGCAATTCCACTTCTGGATATTTTATCTGAACACATCCAAACACTAATTCAAAAACGATTTCTACACCCCTATTTTTATTGCAGCATTTTTTACAATAGCTAAGATCCGGAGGCAACCTAAATGTCCATCAACAGATGAGTGGATAAAGAACATGTGGTACATATATAAAATGCAGTATCACTCAATCATAAAAAATGACATCTTGCTATTTGCAACTACATGGATGGAAGTAAAGTGCATTTTCCTAACTGAAATATGTCAGAGAAAGACTAATACCATAGGATTTCACTTATATGTGGAATGGAAAAAGCAAAATAAACAAAACAAGCAAACCCGATAGTGGCCAGATGGGAGAGCGTTGGGGTGATGGGTGAAAAGGGTGAAAGGGATTAAGAAGTACAAACTGTCAGTTACTAAAAAAATAGTCACGGGCACATTAAGGACAGCTAAAGCAATACACTCAGGAATGCTGTAACTTTCTGTGGTGTCAGGTGGGTACTAGACTTATTGGAGTGATCACATCATAATGAATATAAATGTCTAATCACTGTGTTGCATACCTGAAACTAATAGAATGTTGTATATCAACTGTAATTGAGAAATAAATAAAATAAATTGAAAACAACACTTTGCCAAAAGAGCTTGTCTAGATTCATCCTTATTCTCAAATAATGCTGGTCTGGACTTGGCAAATAAGAAACTTGGGCTGTGATCCAGTCCTGAGAGTAACTACTGTCTAAATTGCTTGTGTAATACTGTGGCCATCTCTCTCTTTTTGGAGGTCTACTCCCTCTTCCACGTCCTAATTTGACATCTGGTCAAACAGAATTTTGTGCAGCAGTTAAAATGAAGTAAGAAACAAGAGGCCAAAATGGATACTATCAAAGTTAAAATAAAATGTTTAATGAAAGCATATAATTATGCTAGAGGTGAAGACTAAAAATAATACATTAGGCAGATACATAAAACAAAGTACGATAATTTTCACATTTCAAAGAAATCATGAAATATAAAATTGTAAAATACCAACATATGCAAGGAAAGTATTAACAGCCTTTTGGTGACTTACCATATAAAGCTGTTTTTAAAGTGCTACAGGGTGAGGCCTTATATTTAAAAATTGAATAAACATCTGATTCCAACATAGTCTCACAGAGCAAGTATTTTTCCTCACATAAGCTGCAAACTTGCATTAGGAGAGTTGAAATTAAGCATGTGTAATAGTAAGGAGGTATAAATTTGCTAATCCCAAGTTTTTAGAGCAACTCAAAAGCACATACAATTCCAGATTAGGAACAAACCGTGTTGCTCAAGGTGCACTTTCATCCACACACATGTATCTCATTTAAAACCCACGCAACAGCCTCTCTATTTACTTACAGTCTGTTCCCGGGAATTTTGTTTATTAGTTTTCTTTTTAATTAACAAAAATCTTCAAGGCACCCAAAGGTTAGCCTGCGTTTAATTTGTCCACACTGAAAACGCAGAGGGGTAGACTGCTATGGGATCAAGCGGTGGCAGTGCAGGGAAGTGCTTTAGAAAGACTCTGGGCACACAAACCACGGGTCAGTTTGAAGTGAGCAATGGTGCCTTTTAACAAGGTGCCTACACATCTCCAAGCTTCGGCTTCATCAGCTACAACATGGCAGCCTCTTGAGAGAGTTTCTGTAAGAATTTGTATGCCTACAAGTAAAGCATTAAATATGCTACCCACAGAAGCAGAGGCTCAAAAACACAGTTGTTTATATAAGTATCACGATCACTCCTATACAAGGAAGGAGTACTTTGCGTGAAAACAGGAAAGGCTCATTCTTCTTTGGACTGCGTTCTCATTGGGAGAAATATCGGCATAGTGGGCAGGACCATTCTTGAACAGAATTGCTCAGACATTTAGCATCCTGGCCTCAAGGCAGCAGATGGACAGTAGCAACCCCATCACTGTGGTAACGAAAAATGCATCCATTCTTTTCCAAACAACCATTGAAAGAGGTCATTTACCTTTCCTGACATTTTTCTAGAGGGGCCTTCTGAATTAAGGAACAATTCAATTATCTTGAGAAGAATGCCTTCCTGTCTTTGAGAGTGGTATTTAAGGATGAGATACATTAGGCCTAGTCGTGGGAGAATAGGAAAGAAACGTTCCGTACAATCTGAATCCTTTCTTGATGAATCCAGTACCAAAATCCCCAGGCTCGCTATTCAGGGCTCAAGTCAAAGGCAGAGCTGCGTCTTTGGCAGAAAGGAATTGTGCCATGAAGCCGCTTCTTCAGCCAGGCTGTTTATGTAGTTGACATACAAGGCAGACATACACATTGAGACCTTTCCTCAACATTACTGGACCAGGGTCCACTTCATCTCATGTGTACACAATGTAAAAACTAAAATCATAAACAAAATGACTAACGAGAACAAAACAAGGCCCCCCAAACCGACAAAGGATCTTTGCCAAGAGAGCTCCAACTCCACTTAAGCTCACATCCTTCTCTGACAAAGTGTTTAAGTCTGAAACAGGGAGGTCTTCCTCTGATTCCTAATTTTTTTCTCCAGAACTTAACAGTGTTTTGCTGATGTCAGAAAAGACACGGGGCATCTGACCTTCGTTAGTGCGGAGAGCTAGAAGGCAAGCTTTGTTAAGGTGAAATGACTAAGGCACTGGGAGATGAGAGGAAATGCTCCTTGGTGGAATCCACTGGGAGTAAAATTCTGGTCTCCTGTTTCCCAATCCAGTACTTCGGTTGTACCCACTAAGTCACAGACAAGAGCGTAGTTCACGATGAACACTCCCGTTCATTCTGCCTTCTTTTTAGTCTCTACTCTGAGCCTATCCTGGCCCTGCTGTCAACTGCAGAAGAAAGCATGTGTTTAGAAGACACATATTTACATTCTGTTCACCATCTCTTTTTGGAGATGTCCTTTACCTCTTTGAAATGATTATATTGAATGGATGCGGGGCTAAGGTGAGACCATATCTTCCAGTCAGGCTGGGCTTCTTAGAATCCTTAGGTAAAGCGAATGTGAAGCTCTGCATCAGGCTCACAAACATCAGGAACAGTTCCATCTTTGCCAGCTGCTCGCCCATACACACCCGCTTCCCTAAGACGAGATCAGAGAAAAGGTAAGCATTATAATGCCACCCCGTTTCCTATCTCAAAAAGGACACATTTACATGAACTATCTGCCACATATACCACTTGACCTCCCACAGTAATGCTGGTCAGAATTTCTACAGAGGAAGTTCACATTCCAACCCCTGGGCATAAAAACTAACCTCACCCTGGACAGGAACTAGAGACAGACCCACGTGGTGGCCACCTTGTCCCCTCCTACTTACTACACACCTACTCATTTCTTTCCTGCGCTCTTACCTGGATGATTAGGGAGGAACTGAATCAGGTTCAGACTCTCTGGAGCACTCTTTTTCTGTAGAAAGAGTCCTACATGTCCTCATGTGGGAACCTACACGAGGGGGTGCTGAGACCAGAGAAGCCCCCTCTCACCCACCAGCCCAGCAGAGGGTCAGGCGTTGCTCTGAACTCCAGCACTTCCCTGGGACTCAAACTCTCACCTGAGCAGTTCACAAATGAAGATTTCTGGGCATATTTAAAGACTTAAAACCAAAGTGCTTTCTTTCATTTGGTCTTTAAAATCTGAAGTGAACCAGTGGAGATGTAGCATCTAAACATTTAGCTCCTCTCTTACATTAGCTTGCCAGGGAAGAATATTTTTTAAAACAGTATCATGAAACAATAAAAGATTCTTTTGATTCTACTTCATTTTAAATTATGCCATGAAGAAAATAAAAGTTTAACTGACCTATCCCAAAAGGAATAAATGTTTCTTTTTTAATTAGTTGTCCTTGATCATCCAGAAATCGATTAGGGTCGAAATCATCAGGTTTCTCCCAAATGGCTGGGTCTCTGTGCACTGACCACAAGTTGGGTATTATCACTGTGCCTTTAGGGATAGTGTATCCTTGGAGCACTAAAACAAACAAACAAACAACCCAGTATCACTCAACATGCTCTTTGCTGAACGGTTCTCTGTAAACATCACTATCGAAAAATACCTAGTTACATATCCGGCTCCCTAATTTGCTGAGACTGAACCACGAGTTCCTTGCAGGCAGGAGCAAGACATTATCAACTGACATCCTTTCCTCCATATCACCCCGGACCCAGCCTCGGAGTCAGTCCAACAAACGTACGTTGTGGTAATGAATTGGATCAGCCACTAAAATATGATTAAGACAAAACACTAAAACAAATTACAGTGCATATCAGATAAGCTTTCTCATAGAATGCAAGTTCCTAATTTTCAAATACTTGTATACAACTTCATAAGTGTCAGAGTCTTTTATGTCCGCTCAATAATACGATGAGAAAGGTAAACTAAGGTAAAGGGATGTACAGGGAAGTCAGCACTGCCTCTTAAGCAGCTGAAAATTTCCTATGCACTTTAAAGAATGCCCAAAAGATGGTGCTCACACAGTGTATCTAATTCGTACCCAAGAAATTGTTAAATGTCATTTATAAGTCATTGCTGCCTACAGCTGGCTCACGACTAGATTTAAGCCTCTTACATGGCGGTCTGTCTCCAGGAGGTAAATTCCTTGTGAGGAGGGATGTTTACAGAAGGTCCGACTGCCTGTACTTGGTGGGGGCAAAGTAGGTTTACAGTTTTGCCTGC
This sequence comes from Glossophaga mutica, assembly GCA_039655065.1. Classification (NCBI taxonomy): domain Eukaryota; kingdom Metazoa; phylum Chordata; class Mammalia; order Chiroptera; family Phyllostomidae; genus Glossophaga; species Glossophaga mutica. Next base: position 145,327,454 of record CM077303.1, on the reverse strand, counting down.
CCCAAACGGTTTATTTTTGTATTATTATTTATTGATTATTGTATTGTTGTCCATGTGAACAAGTGGAAACCTACCTTTGTCCACCCTGCATGTCAAGGGCATGACCAAAAGCACACACTTCACTGTGAGGGGTTGAAACAGGTACCCTTAGAATCAGACGGGGTCTTCTAATTCTTCACCACTTATGCTTCAGTGGCAGAATTGTAACAACTGACATAGGACGGTTCCCAGTTAAAATCCTGAATTCCATGTTTAGAGTAGCTCATCTGCCTCTCAGAAGAAGACACCGAGGCAGGCGCTTTGCGAATTCTAGAGTTTCTTCTGTCAGTACAGCCACTGTACATGGTGGCACAATCTGACCACGGTGAGTATCTGTGCTCTGAAGACTAGAGAGCTGTTTACAAAGGGAAGCTGGGCTGGAATGCCAGACAATGGATAATGAACAACTAGGGCTGAAGCATTCCATTTGGTAGTCCATGACACAAGGCTAAACCATCAGAAGCATAGAGGTGGGTGAGGGTCGCCATGCCCTTACCTCAGCTCTTCTGGATTAAGGGGCTGGGCTTCCCACAAGGGCATTCAAAGGAGGAAGCCCGGGGACTTGCCTGTCTTCTCTGAGGTCATGTGAGGAATGGCAAGCGGCACTACCATAGTCAGCCTCTGCACCTCCATGATGGTGGCTTCTGTGTAGGGCATCTGGGCCTTGTCAGTGAGGGAAGGGGCTCGCTCTGCACCAATGACTCTTTCAATTTCTTCATGAACCTTGTCTATACAAAAAAGGAAAGAATAAACCAGGAGATAAGCCAGGAGTGAGTTGAGACTGCCCCCCTACGCCCACTTTCCATCCCTGTAAACCCACAGCCGGTAACTTGGCAGTGCAGGCCTGAGTCATCCTGAGTGAAGTGAAGCATTGCTCAGACAGTCCAGGTGGAGCCAGCTAGCCCAGGGACCCTGCACCACTCTGTGACTTTGATGGATAACAGAACAGCTGGAGGGCAAAGGAGGAAGCACTCTGCATTCAGGAGCCCCCCGAATCGTTCTCTCCCGTGAACATCAGACTGGCTGTCTAAGCTTTTGTGGGTGACAATGTGTGGTAGCCCTATGTTCCCCTCAATGACCCCTGTGCCTCTTGGTTTACACAATCTTACACAGTCCCCTCCCACTTTGTACCAAGTTGGTCCAAGGGACCAATAGAATAGAAGAGTTGGCACATCAGTGGTGAACTTAGGTTATAAAAGACACTGTGGCTCCTGTCTTGGCCATTCACTCTCTGGGGCCAAGTCAAGCAGCTCCATAAAAAAGGTCCAAGCTCGAAGGCCTGCAGCCAGTAGCCAAGTGGGTAAGCCATGTTGGAGGTGGATCCTTCAGTCCCAGTCAAGTTTATAGACGACTGCAACCCCAGCCAGATTTGACTCCAACCTCCGGACAAATCCTAAGCCAGATCATCCTGGCTAAGCCACTCCTAGATTCCCTATCCTCAGAAGCTTTGTGAGATGTTGCTGTTTGAAGCTGCTCAATGTTGGGATAATGTGTTACTCAGCAGTAGGTTAACTCTTGGGAGGTACAATCCCATCTACACTATGAAAGAATTGCCCGTTTAAAGATGTCCACACCTAATGTCCTGCAACCTGTAAATACTATATAGACTACCTTACCTGGCCAAAGAGTCTTGCGGATGTGATTAAATTAAGGGTCTGCAGATAAGGAGATTATTCTGGAATGTCTGGGCATGCCCAATCTAATTCCTTGGGCTTTAAAATTAGAGAGGTTCCCCTAGTGGACTTTAGATTCAGAGGGAAATGTGACTATGGATGAGTGCACAGAGAGATGCAACCTTTCTGGCTGCAAAGATGGAGGAAAGGGGAAGTGGATTCTCCTCTAGAGCCCCTAAGAGGGAATGCAACCCTGCCAACATCTTGATTTTAGCCCATTGAGACATGCGTTAGACTTCTAACGAACAGAACTGTGACAAAATTTGTGTTTAGATGCTGAGATTGTGACTATCTGTTGTAGGAGAAATAAAAACTAATATATTATCCTCCTCTGTGTTCTTCCACTATGAACGGCCACTGGCATTCCCTACCTATTGGTATCGATGTGGTCGAACTAGTTGTGTGAACTTGTGAAAGTCACATAACTTCTCTGGGCCTCTGTTCTCCATTTTCAAAACAAGATGGTTGGGTTCCAATGACCATTATGATCCCCTCCAGCTCTAAATTGTTATTCCTCTCTGAAGTTCTCTCTTCATCACAGATTCCACACAGAGTCAGGCCTCTGGAGAGTTCACGCAGTATGACGCCATTAGAAACTTGCACTTTCACTGCGAACACCGTACCAACTCCCTATGAGATGCAAGGATTTCCATTTTGTTTTCCAGCCTGCAGACATTGCTGAGCGCTAGGAACCACAGGATCCCCAAGGTGACTGATCCTCATTTCAGCCACCCAGTTTTGCCATCAACAAAGGGAACATTATTTACCTTGTATGTCAGGGTTCAGTGACATGTACAGAAGACACCAAAGCAGAGAGTTAGTTGTCGTATCAGTCCCAGCAATGAAGAGATCCCCAATGATATAAAATAAGTAATCTTCATTAAAACTACTATTGCTATTATTTTTCTTCTCTTCCTCCACATGGAGAAGGTACATATCTATGAAGTCCTGAGGGTTCTCAACATCCAGAGACTCTCGATGATCTTTGATGATTTTCTTAAGGAAAGTGGTAATATCCTTTTCAATTTGTCTTAATTCCTTAAATGGTCCAAAGGGAAGGTAATAAAGCCAGGAGCATATGTTAACCAGTTGGAGCTGGTTGTTCAGACAGATTTCTAAGCCTCGTGACATAAAAGTAAGCATTTTCTTAAACTCACTATTGGTGTAATCAAAGCGCTGCCCAAAGCACATGGAGCAAATGATGTTAGACACAGCATTGTTGACAACGGGGAAGGGGTTGAAGGGGTCTCCTCCATGCTTTTGCATTTCCTCTTTCACGTATTTGAACTCCTCGATGACCTTGGGCTCCAAGCTAAGCTTTCCTAAGCCAAAATGACGAAGAGTTGAATGAGAGAACTTCCTCTGTTGTCTCCAGACTGGACCATAACGTGCGAATACAATCCCTGCAAAAGGACACACAAGGGAAAAGGTGAGAGGGAGACAGAACAACGTCTGACAGTACTCACCAAGGCATACCAGGAATGTATTGTGTATTTCTTGTCATTTGCGCAGAGTTCACATAGAGATGAAGATCACCAGCCAGGACGAAAGATTAGCAAAGTATAGTTGTCAGGATAGCATATATGTTTCTAACAACAAAAATCACATGCAATTTGATTAGGGAAAAATTTGGCTGTACAGCTTATTATTATAGATACTAACTCCTGATGAAGTGAATAAGTGAATGACTTTCGATTTCTAGAGTTAGTGTACATTTTGAAATCCTGTTTTCACGAGAGTGAACCCAGGCTTAGAAAATATTTCAGGCTGGATACATCCATACTCCGAACATTCCCAGAAGAAGGATCAGTATGGTAGCAGATTGCACATGAGGGCAGGAAAAATGTCTGATTGTGCTCATCATCAAAATCCCAGCTTCCAGTGTAGTGCTGGGCACAGAGCAGGAGTTCGTTAAACATAAGCCAAATAAGGCAATAGTCCACCTGGATTAGTGCACTGGGCTCCAGTTTGCAACTGAAAAACAGTCAGGTAATCTGAAATGTCTGCTGTTGGCAACAGCCCTGATTTAAAATCATCTGAACTTAAGGTCGTCCACAACTGCATCTTATTTGACCCTCACTTATGTTATACTTCTTCCACCATCCAACCCAACAGAATTGCTCTCAGATGTTCCTTGTTTCCTGTGACTTATTTCATCCTCCTACCTTCCATAGTGTGCTTTACTGTTTCAGTCAGTTCTTCTCTCTCTTTCAATCTATTCCATTTCTGCTACTTTCAATGACATGCTTCATTCACTTAACAGGTATTTCACAGTTCCTACCATGTGCTGGGAACTGGGATGTGGAACAATAAAAGTAATTACTGTTACTTTATAGTAAGTTATACAGAATCTTTGTAATTAATCTAATATCTCATGGAGATGTTTCCCTGCCCTCCCCATCACCACCTCCATATCCCCATGTCCTTGTTTAAAATTGTTTTATCATTCTCAGCTCTTTACTCTTTCATGAAACTTAATCATCTGGTCAAGTTACATTTTTTAAGAAGTGCCTTTGGAATTTTAATTGGATTCAATTGTTTTAAAAATTCGTATTTGTGAATGAAAATGCCTATAAATTTTAACATACTGTATTTGTCTAGATATACTGGCCTCCTAAAATGAGCCAGGGTGTATTCTTTCTCTGTGGAAGAATTTGTTTAAAATTACAACATGTTCCTCTTTTTCCCTTTGAGTTTATTTTTGTTGTTCTTTTTTGGATATATAAAGTTGTTCTTCTACCTCATTAATTTTCAGACCATTATCTTAATAGATGAGTTAAGGTTCTGCTCTTTGCCTCTGGTACCTCTTAAGCTGAATCCAAGAGAACTGTTTGCATGTATTTTCATTACAGTTTAGTTTAAAAAACTTTTTCTGTTATGATTCTCTTTTGACACCTAGCTCAATTTGTCTCATACTGATTTTTGACACTGATGACCTTGCTTTTTAGCATGATACAGGATTAATTTAATAAAACTTCTAAGTAATTAAGAATTTTTATCCAAGCAATTTTGTGTATAAGGTTCTTTATACATCCAACAAAGAAAGCCTGATAACTGTTGCACTCAAATCTTCTATATCCCTACAAAATTTTTATCTGCCTGCTCTCTGAACTACTCAAATACTTATGTTAAAACACTCTGCTATGGCGGTGTGTTTGTCAATTTCTTTTTGCAGTTCTGTAAGTTTTGTTACATGTAAATAAATAGCATAGCTGTTTTATATCTCTGTCTATGAATCTTTCTGTTGTTAGGTACATATAATACACTAGACAATATTGCTAGGTATGTTTAAGTTTAGAATTATTCTGTGTTCCTTGTTTTAAAAACATCATCATGTAAAACCCTCCTTATTCTTAACAATTAGTCTGACAAAGTGTATTTGGTCAAAACTACATCAGCTTTTCTTTTAAAAGTATTTTCTATTTAAAACTTGTATTCATTTATTTTTTTTCTCACCATTTAGACCCCCTACGCCCTCTTCTACCTCCACCCACTCTCTTCCCATCACCACCACACTACTGTCAGTGCCCACGAGCTCTCTCTCTCTCTTTGCTTAATGCCTTCCCTTCCTAGTCCTTTGCGCACTCCACCCTGGGCTGTCAGCCTGCTCTCTTTGGCTGAGTCTGTCTCTATTTTGCTTGTTAGTTCAGTGTGTTCATTAGATTCCACATATGAGTGAAATATACTTGTCTTTCTCAAGTGTGATTTCACTAGCATAATGTTCTTTTCCTTTCTTTTACCCTGAACTTGAACATATCCTTGTATTTGGGGTATGTCACCTTTTTGGGGGATGACATATCTCTTTTAAAACAACATATATTTGGATTTTTCTTAAAACATCCTTTTTGGCAATTTTTGGGCCTGTAAGTATAGGCCATTTACATTTAATATAACTACTATTCCTAAAACCATTTTGCACTTTCTATTTGTCCTGCTATATCTATTCTCTTTTTCCTCGCCTTCTTTGGCTTTGAAAGAAACAGGTTGAGTACTTAACCCTTAAGTTTTTAAAAAGATAACTCAAAGTCTAGTTCAATGGTTAGCAAATCAGGGACCAAAATTTCCCTGGAACTCAGAAACTCAAATTCAGCCTGCCCCCTCTTTTTTATTGCCAAAGAGCTAGGACTAGCTTTTACATTTTTACATGGTTGGAAAAAAAATCCGAAGAATATTTCATGGTATGTGAAAATGATATGAAATTCAAATATCAGGATCAATAAATAGTTTAACTAGAACACAGCCAGTTACTGAGTCACAGTAATTCATTTACAATAGTCTACAGCTTCTGTACTAAAATGGCAGAGTAACTGCAACAGAGATTAGTGGTGGGGAAGAAAATTTTCTGTGTCAGTATTCAGGCCAAGACAAGCAAATTTCCTTGTTTTCTTTTACTGGTGGCCAGGTTTGTTGGGTGTTCATTGTATAATCCACTGAGCTAAGCTCTTTAAGGGTCCTCTCTTTATCTAGGGGTAACTTGTGATCTTGCGTGGTACAAGGCCACACCCCTCTGACCTTGCTTCCCCCACTCTGCATCCTGAACTGCCCAAGAGTTCACTAAAACCCAAGGTTCTCCAGAGCATCTGCTTTCTATTTTCTGCAGCGGCCGGGGTGGTAACAGGAACTCCTCTAACTACTACGGTTTATAGGCATCAAACAAGGGCTGTTTTTAGCCTGCTGGCTGACCCCTGTATCCAATTCCTGAGCCTTTTGAGATGTTCTTAGGGTAAACTGTTCCACGCCTCACTAGTACTATCCACTGTAGACACTTAAAGGTTATCATTCTTCAGTCTATGAAGTCATTTGCCAATCCTTTGTCCACTTTTTTGTCTTCACATGCTGTGGTGCAGGACTGTAAAAACCGTATTTTTTGGACTACACGATGCACCCCCCATTTGGAAGGAAAATGGGGGTGCGTCTTATAGTCCGAATGTAGCTTGCCTGGCTTGTGGGGTGGGGGTGGCAGCTTATGTTACTTACGTTATTAAATATTTTACCATATTTTTTGCTTCAAAGTTTTTTTCCTATTTTCCTCCTCTAAAACCTAAGTGCGTCTTACGGTCTGATGCATCTTACCGTCCAAAAAATTTGGTACATTTCATCACAGATGGAGTATATGCTTCTGTTAAAAGTCCCCTTGGTTTGGTGTGTGATTGTCAAGACAAATGTTTCAACAATTCCCCAAAAGAGAGCTCTGCCTTTGTTTACTAAAACTCCATAAACTATCTCCTAAGCGACCACAGCTTAGTCACTCTTCCTGTTTTTAACCACGGCCGGGTCTTTTGCTGCAGTCAGCATTCATTAAGTGTTGTTGGCCTCCCCTTCTCTTGGGAAGATATGGTCTCTAACTCTAACTTCAGGATTCAATACTTATTCTACCTTTTCATCACTTAAGATATTACATATGACATTTCTGCTTTGTCCTATTACTCAATGAATTTTATTTTTCCTTCATTAGGTCCTCAGTCTATATCACCTACTTACCATCTTTTAAATTACACATCTGCATTTTAGAAATACTTTAGCAAAATGTCCTTTTTCTATCAGTTTCCCAAATATTTAGAGTCTCTATGTGCCAGATACTAAGGGCACGAAGATTTAGAAGACACAGTCCCTGTTCTTGGGATGCTTATAGTCTTGTGAGGAATGGGGTAAACCAACAATCCTAATATACTGTTGTATGTTAGATTGTATTGAAGTTGCATATTGTATTGAATGTCATATGGTGGAGGTGTAAGTTGCAATGTAGACAGAGGAAGGAACACCACGTCAGCTGAGAGAAGGCAGCGCTTCTCAGAAGAGAGGTCATCTGGCCTGATACTTCATTTGTTCATGAGATGCATGAAAGTGCTTCTTAGCATAAATAAATAACTTCAGCAAGGTTAAAGAGGGTGTTTTAAGAAGGGCTACACTACCTTCAAGAGGAAATAAAGTTTAGACAAAGCAAAAAAGTGGAGGGAACATTCTTGGAAGTGGCTAATATTTGAACACTGGGTTTTTTAAAAAAAATTATTGATTGATTTTAGAGAGGGAGAAGAAGAAAAACACTGATTTCTTGTTCCACTTATTTATGCATTCATTGGTTGATTCTTGTATGTGCCTTGACCAGGGATTGAACCGGCAACTTTTTCGTGTAGGTGAAATGACACTCCAACCAAATGAGTCACTTGGCCAGGGTGGTCTAAGTATGATAAAAACTCAAATATAATATATAAGTTCCCCACATTCTAGACCTTTCTGGCAATGGGTTAACTATTTCCAATCTCTCTATGCACATCACAGTTTATGAAACATTCCCTTTTCTGCTAGATTTTAGCAGCAAAAATTATTTTAAATATCTTGTAATAAGTATTTAATAATGTTATTGGTTTCTAATTTCTAATATCATGTCTCTTCTCTAACAGTCTACACATCTTGTTTCTGGAAAATTCACATTTTACAATTTTGCCACTGGAAACATTTAGCCAAAAGTGGTTTGGGAACTCTTCAAGTCTACCTCCACAGTTAGCTTCAATGGTCTCTCTTCTTCAGGCTATCCATTTCTTGTCCTGTGAAATCTAGTCAGAACTCACCTGCTCTTTCATTCTTTGATTGGCATCTAGAAATAAACTCATATTCTCCTCTCTAATTCTTCACTCTTGAAAAAGTTCCAATAAAAAAATATCAAATGATCTGTTCTTTATTCCAAGTGAAGACCACAAGCATTTTCTTTGTGACAAAAGGTTCTTCCTCTACCTTTTCTTGTCCATCATCTTCATCAGCTACAGAAAATTTTCTCATTCTTTCACAGCACATATTGTCCAACACACATGCACCAAAATAAAGGCAGCAGTGCCTAAAACATCCTGTATCTTGGAGAAATGAATGAATGCTTTAGCTGAGATACCGAAGATCTTTAATTTCCCCAGGCTCCCAATGCTTTCTTCAATAAAGAGGGAGCTGATAATAATCTGTGATCCAACTAATGCATAAAAACTGTCTTATTGTAAATTCTTGGCCAAATTATACATCCACCAAGAAGGGTCTCAGAGAAGAAAATCTAATTCCTACCTTGAAAAGTATACAGGAAAAGACAGACATGCAACACAAATTACAATATGATGTGGTGTGTCAACAAATGCTTGTATGTGCACATTCATTCACTTCTTGATTACCTACTCTGTGCCAGTTAGTGGGGAAACAGTGGTTACCAAGATGAACAAAATCTTTGCCCTCACAGAGCTCACATTCCAAAGGTAGGTGGACTTGGTAATAGGCTAAATACTTTCCAAGTGCTTATCGTACGAAGTAAGAATGTGAAGAAGAAAAAGTTGTGGTACTGTCCAGTGCCAAAAATAGGGCCAAAAGACACTTGGCCTGACAGATGATGAGGAGTCAGTCAGTCAAGTGAAAAGTTATTCTGGGCTCAAGGATGACAAGCTCAGTGGCCTGAAGCAGAAACAAGCCTGGTAGGAATCAGCTTACTGTGCCTAGAGCAGGTTGAAATGTGCAAGCAAAAGAAGAGTGGAAAGGGAAAATGAGAAAGGCAGGTAGGGTTAGAGTAAACGTGAAATCCTATTGCAACAGATAAGGTGTTTTCTAACCCAGAAAAGTTGCCCAAATTAGACTCCTAGGGGCAGGAATCACAGTGGCTACAAACCCGGTGTACTCAGTTAGCCAATAGGCTCGCAACGTGTTTTCTGGACTTTTCATCTTATGGGAAAATAAATATCTTAAACTCTGGCACGCAAAACTCAGAAGGTGAAAAAGTATCCCTCCCTCTTTCTCGCTCAGCCCAGGTTCTTGCCGGCACACCGTCTGAAGAGTGAGGCTTGGTCCTGGGAAGGAGAGAACACCCCTGGAGAGACGCAGCCCGGCTTCACACGGTGCTGTCACCCCTTCCTCCCTCCGCACTTCCTGAGTTTCCCGGTGCGCTTCCTACTTCTGATCTTGATACGTGAATGAGTCACTCCTCAGTTACAGCTGCAGGGCATCTTAAAGACCCGGGAAGGGGTGGCGCTCCCACCGCCTTCCCCCTGGGCCCCGATGCAGGAGTGTGCCGGCAGGGAGCGGGCGCATGGAGGGGGCGCGAACCCTGCAGCCTCGAGCGTTCCCACGGCCCGCGACACCCCAGGCTCCGGGCCGCGGCCCAGCTCACCCTTCTCCTTGGTCACGAGGGAGACAAGCGGCACCCGCGGGCGGTCGCTGAAGACCTCGGCCTGCTGCACCAGCGCCTCGCGCACGCTGTGGAAGTCGTTGAGGACGACCACCAGGTAGTGGCCAATGAAGAAGCTGTAGATGTTTCCGTAGACGCGGGCCAGGTCGGTCAGCAGCACCTGCGAGCCCAGGGAGGAAGGGTCCATGCCCGCGGCCCTCGCCCTGCGGTTCACCCAGCTCTTCCCGCGGAGGAAGGGCGGCAGCAGCACGAAGCCGAAGTTGCCAACCACGGGCCAGGGCGCGGGCCCGGGGGGGATGCCCCTCGGCCGGCGCCGCCTCAGCCAGCTCCAGCCGAGCAGCGCGGCCAGGCCGAGCAGCAGCAGCGCGCCGCCCGTGGGGTCTAGCCGCAGCAGCCCCAGGGGCGCGGGCAGGAGACTGGGAGGCCAGAGCGAGCTCTGGGCTGGGGGCTGCGGCTGCGCCGGGGCGTCCATGGCTAGTGAGCGCGCAGCGGCCTCTGACTTCGCGTCCAGGAGAGTGCACGCAGTTGTGGGGCTGTGGCCACGGAGGGAGCCGAGGCGGAAGGAGTGGCGGAGGACGCCCGGGATTGGCTATTGTAAGCCCCCCTTTCTCCACACCTCCTCCAAACAGCGACGCCCAGTTGGAAAATCGGACAAGCTCGCTATGCAGCTGATGAGGTCGGGTGACCAGGCGTGGCGCGCTGTCTGCCATTTTGCAGACTAATTGCCTTAGGCCCCCTCTTCTGGATCTGGCCTGCAGTACAGATGCAAGCAACACATTCTTGCGCTCTGATTGGCTCCCGGTCTTTCTTGAGTTATTGGTTTGTCCTGCTAGTGTGTAAGTCCTGCCAGGGAAACAGGTCCCTGAGGCAACTCAGCCTCCACCTCAACAGTTCCTCCCTAAGCTGGGATAGTGGAGTCCCCGACCCACCCTTGATAGCAAAGAGACGGAGCTACTTCTTTATCCAAATCGGGATTCGGAGGAAGAAAGGTCCCTTTCCTCCTCCCAGAGACAGGAGGATGGCAGAAATGCAATATGTTAAATTTGTAGTCGTAGGTGGCCAAAGCTGCGGAAAGGATGGGCAGGGGATAGTGGCTAGTAGGGTGGTGGAGTCAAGTTCTTAGAACTTGCCAGGGTCAAGGAAAGCACTCGGAGACTGAACGCTCAGTGTCCATTTCAGCCCATGGCCTGGGTAAAACACCTATTTCAGGAACTTGCTTGGAAGGTTCAAGTAGCTAATTTTATATATATAAAATATTAATAGGGTGATAGTATTATTATTGATAGGAGACCAAACTTGAAATGCTGAAGATAAGATATATGTGAATTGTATAACAATTTTAAGACAAATGTCCCTTTCTTAATTTGTCATAATGGATTCCAGCTGGTTCCCTTTTCCCTCTTGTACTGGCTAAATCCTCCACTTTCTCTTTGTTGAGGTTGACACATAGAACTGTTGATACTAGACCATTTCCTTTAATCTACTGAAAGGCCAGTTTCATATGAATTATCTTAATTGATCATAACGAACATCCAGTTCCTGATTTTTTTTTTTTTTGTTATTCTATTAACAGTTCTCCTGATTTGTCCCCCTTTGTCCTCCTCTGCCCAGTCCCACTCCTCTTCCCACAGTTAATTCCCACACTGTTGTCCATGTCCATGGGTCATTCATACACATTCTTTGACTAGTGCCTTCCCCTTCTTCCCACCATTATTCCCCTCTGCCCTCCACTCTCGAGGCCTCTGTCAATGTTCCATGTTTCCATGTCTGGTCTATTTGGCACCAAAGTTTATTTTGTTCATTAGATTCGTGTTATAAGTGAGATCACACGGTATTTGGCTTTCACTGATTGGCTTATTTCACTTATATAATAATAGCATCCATTTCCATCCACGAGGTCACAAAAGACAGGAGTTCCTTCTTTCTTTCTGCTGCATAGAATTCCATTATGTAAATGTACCACAGTTTTTTGATCCACTCATCTACTGATGGACAGGTAGGCTGTTTCCAGCACTTAGCTATTGTAAATAGTGCTGTGAAGAACATAGGGGTGCACACATTCTTTTGAATTGGTGTTTTGGGATTCTTAGGGTATATTCCCAGCAGCAGAATCACTGGGTCAAGAGACAGTTCCATTTTTAATTTTTTGAGGAGATTCCACACTGTTTTGCACAGTGGCTGCACCAATCTGCATTTCTGCCAACAGTGTACTAGGTTCTCTTTTCTCCACATTCTCCTAAGCACTTGTTTGTTGATTTATTAATGATAGCCATTCCAATAGTTGTGAGGTGATATCTCACTGTGGTTTTAATTTGTATTTTTCTGATGGCTAGTGATGTTGAGCATCTTTTCATATGTCTATGGGACATCTATATGTCCTCCTTGGAGAAGTGTCTATTCAGATCCTCTGCCCATTTTTTAATTGGATTGTCAGTCTTCCTGGTGTTGAGTCGTATGAGTTCTATACATATTTTGGAGATTAAACCCTTGTTCAATGTATCATTGGCAAATTAGCACAAATAATACCCCCCCTTTTTACTACAAAATCTTTTTTCTTAAAGATTTTATTTATTTATTTTTAGAGAAAGGGAGAGAGTAAGAAAGGGAGAGAAACATCAGTGTGTGGTTGCTTCTCACATACCCCCAACTGTGGACCTGGCCCACAACCCAAGCAGGTGCCCTGACTGGAAATCAAACCAGCAACACTTTGGTTCTCAGGCTGGCACTCAATCCACTGAGCCACACCAGCCAGGGCTACAAAATCTTTTATTGCAATATCATAAGCATGTAATTCTGTAACATTATCACACCCATATCATTACTCTACAAACCATACTCAAGCAAGCGTTACTTCTGCTGTATGTTCTCCAATACTGTCAGTTCCCTTTTCATTTTGATTATGGTTTCTTTAGTCATGCAGAACCTTTTAAATTTGATGTTGTCCCATTTGTTTATTTTTTCTTTTATTTTTCTTGCACTAGGAGATACATCAATAAAAAATATTGCTCTATGGGATAGCTGATATTTTACTGCCTATATTTTCTACTAGCATTTTTATGGAATCGTGACTTATATTTAACTCTTTTAACCATTTTGCGTTTAATTTTGTGTATGGTGTAAGTTGGTGGTCTATTTTTTTTTTTTTTTTTTTGCATGAACCTGTCCAGTTCTTTTAACACCATTTATTGAAGAGGCTGTTTTTACACATTATATGCTCCTGCCCCCTCTGTCAATAATATTAATTGATATAGAGACATGGGTTTATTTCTGGGCTCTCTCTTCTGTTCCATTGATCTATGAGTCTGTTCTTATGCCAGTACCACGCTGTTTTGATTACAGTGGCCTTGTAATATAGTTTTATATCAGATATTGTGATCCCTCCAACTTTATTCTTCTTTCTCAAGATTGCTGAGGTTATTCAGGTTCTTTTTTTGTTGCAAATACATTTCTGGAGTATTTTTTCTAGACCAGTGAAATATACCATTGGTATTTTAATAGGGATTTTGTTGAATTTATAGATTGCTTTGGATAGTATGGGCATTTTAATGATGTTACCTCTTCCAATCCATGAACAGGATATATACTTCCATTTATTTGTATCTTCCTCAATTTCTTTCTTCCGTGTTCTATATTTTTCTGAGCATAGATGTTTCACATCCTTGGTTAAATTTATTCCTAGGTTCTTTATTTTTCTTGTTGCTACAGTAAATGAAGTTTTTTCCATTTTTTCTTTCTGATAGCTCATTGTTGGTGTGCAAAAATGCTGTTGATTCCTGAATATTGATGCCAAATTCACTTATTAGGTTGAATAGTTATTTGGTGGAAACTATAGAGTTTTCTATTTACACTATCATGTTGTCTGCAAATAATGACAATTTTACTTCCTCCTTCTGAATTTGGATGCCTTTTATTTCTTTTCCCTGCCTGATTGCTGTGGCTAGGACTTGCTGTCCTATGTTGAAAGAAGTGAAAGCAGAAACCCTTGTCTTGTTCCTGATCTTAAGGGAAAAGCTTTTAGTTTTTACCCATTGAATATGACGTTGGCAGTAGGTTTCTCTTATGTGACCTTTCTTATGTTGAGTTATGCTCTCTCTACTCCCACTTTACTGAGTGTTTTAATCCTAAATGGGTGCTGGATGTTGTCAAATGCTTTTTATGCATCTATTGATATGATCATGTGGTTTTTGTCCTTCATATTGTTTATGCTGTATATCACATTTATTTATTTGTGCATATTGTAACATCCTTGTATCCCTGAGATAAATGTCACTTGATCATGATGTATGATGTTTTTGATGTAGTGTTGCATCCGTACTGCCAATATTTTGTTGAGGATTTTAGCATCTCTGTTCATCAGAGATATTGGCCTATAATTTTCTTTATGTGTTTTGTCTGTATCTGGTTCTGCAATCAGGATTTTATTGGCCTTGTAAAAACAGTTTGAGCATCTTCCATCTCTTGAATTTTTTGGAAGAGTATGGGAAGACTAGGAGTTAGTTCTTCTTGTAACCTTTGGCAAAATTCACCTGTGAAGACATCTGGTCCAGGGCTTTTGTGTGCCAGGAGTTTTTTTATTACTGCTTCAATTTTGCTAGTTGTTATTGGTGTATTGAGACTTTCTGCTTCTCCTTGATTCAGTTTGTGAAGAGTGTATGTTTATAGAAATTTATCCATTTCATCCAGGTTGTTCAATTTCTTGGTATGTAGTTGTTCATAGTAATTTCTTACAATACTTTTTATTTCTGTGTTACTTCTCCCCTTACATTTCTGGTTTTATTTATTTGTGCCCTCTCTTTTTTTTCCTTGATGAGTCTTGTTAAAGGTTTATCAATTTTGTTTATCTTCTTTAAGAAACAGTTCCTGGATTCATTTGATCCTTTGAATTATTTTTTTGATCTATATGTCATTTAATTCTGCTCTAATCTTGATTATTTCCTTCTTTCTACTCATTCTGGGCTTTGTGTGTTGTTGTGCCTCTACTTCTTGTATATATAAGGTTAGGTTATGTATTTGAGACTTTTCTATCTTCTTTAGGTAGGCCTGTATTGCTATGAATTTCCCTCTCAGGACTGCCTTCACTGTATCCCCTAGGTTTTAGGTTGTTGTGTATTCAGTTTCATTTGTTTCCAGGTACTTTGTAATTTCTTCCTTGATCTGATTGTTAACCCATTCATTATTTAATAACATGTTATTCAGTCTCCATGTATTTGAGTGTTTTTGAGTTTTTTTCCTTGAAGTTGTTTCTAGTTTCAAGCCATTGTGATCCCAGAAGATGCTTGATATGATTTCAATTTTCTTAAATTTGTAGAGGCTTGTTTTGTGTCCTACCATGTGGTCTATCTTTGGAAATGATCCATGGGCATGGAAATGATCCATGGGTATATTTTGCTGCTTTGGGATGAAAAGCTCTGTAAATCTCCATTAAGTCCATTTGATCTAAGGTGTCATTCAATGCCATGATATCCTTATTGATCCTTTGTTTGGAAGACCTATCCAGTGTTGACAATAGGGTGTTAAAATCCCCTGCAATGACTGTATTGCTGTCGATTTCCTTCTTAAAGTTCTCCAAGATTTCCTTTATACACTTAGGCATTCTTATGTTGGGTGCATCTAAGTTCACAAGGGTTACAACCTCTTTTTGGACAACTCCCTTAAGTACTATGTCGTGACCTTCTTAGTCTCTTGTTATGGCTTTTGTTTTGAAGTAGATTTTGTCTGATATAAGTATTGCTACTCCAGCTGTTTTTTTCATGTCCATTTGCATGCAATATTTTTTTCCATCCCTTCACTTTCAGCATGTGGAGTCTTTTGTTCTGAGGTGGATTTCTTATAGATGGCATATATGTGGGTCATGTTTTCTTATTCATTCAGCTATCCCACGTCTTTTGATTGGAGCATTTAATCCATTTACATTTAAGGTTATTATTGATAGGTATTTATTCATTGCCATTTTTTTCCTTTGTGTCCCCCCACTTTTTCTTCATCTTCTTAAAGCAGTACCTTTAGCATCTCTTGCAATGCTGGTTTGAGGAGTTGTACTCTTTTAACCTTTATTTGTTTTGTATGGGAAGCTCCTTATTTTGCCTTCCATTTTAAATGAGAATCTTGCTGGCTACAGTAGTCTTGGTTGCAGGTCTTTGCATTTCATTACTTGGAATATTTTATGCCATTTCCTACTGGTTTATAGTATTTTTGTTGAGAAATCAGCCATTAGCCTTATTGGAGTGCCCTTCTATGTTACTAGCTATTTCTCCCTTTCTGCCTTTTAAGGAAAAAAGAATATGAGGTGACCAATGAAAGAAAAAAAAATTTTGAGGTGGGGGAGGAGAAATAATAATAGTAGGGAATGGAAACAAGGCAAAGTAAAAGAGAAACTAAATTTTAAATGTAAATGGTAAAATAGGGAGGGTATAGGGCAAACTGAAGTAAGAAAAGGGAAGAGTACAGTATGAGGTTTGGAGAAAAAAGAAGACAATAGTGAAGAAATAGGAACCAAATTGAAGAAAAACAGCCACCACAGCAATATCCATGACAAAGGAGCAGAGATCAATAAAGGTGGAAAGAGAATAATAGTGTTATAAGAAAGAAAAAAGAAAGACAAGAAAAAACAATTGTGAGATGTCTAAAGGAAAGGAAAATGATTTTGAGATGATAGAGGGAGGAGAAAAATAAGCATAAAGGTTAGAAACCAGGCTAAGAAAGGGAGAAAATAAAAGTTAAAACAAAAATAAGGCAGAGCAGGCAGAAGGCAAAATGGAGGACAGGGGAACAGTAAAATATGAGATTTTAAATTAAAAAAATAATGAACCTAGAACTAGGAATAAAAATTGAGAAATGCAATAACATCCCCAATATCAATGACAAGAGAGCAAATATTAATAAAGGTGGAATGATAATAAGGATATTATAAGGAAGGGGAAAATATGAGATGACTATGGAAAGAAAGATGGTTTTGAGAGAATGGAGGGAGGTGAAATAGTAAGGGGGAGGAATAGAAGCAAGTAATAGAAAGGGAAATAATAAAATTAAAAAGAAAAATAAGAGAGAGGGATGAAGCAAAATGGAATAAGAGACAGGAAAAGTAAAATATGAGATTGGAATTAAAACTAAATTAAAAACAGAAAATAATAAAAATAAAATACATATAAAAATAAAAGAAAAAAATAGTGAAATAATAGGAACAAAATTGAAGACAAAGAAAGAATATTAAAAAGCCACACAGGAGAAAAAGTAGCACAAGTAATGAAAAACAACGAGATGGAACTCATCTCAGCAGAATGTAGTGTTTGTTGGCCTACTGTCTTCTCCTTCAGGATCTGTGCCTGATATCAGCTGGTGTCCCAGTCTAGCTTTAGGCAGCCTGTTTGAGGCTACAAGCAATCCACAGTCTGTGATTCTCTCCTTCAGGCGTGTCTGGTCCTTGCTATTCTGCCTTGCTGGCTTTTCAGCAGCGCAAGGCCCAGGGATGGTTCATCTACCATCTGACAGTACCACATGTACCACCTCTATCTGCCTCCAGAGGGAGCCTGTGGTGCAATCAAGAGGGTGGGATATCTGGATCACCCCCAGGAGTCAATGCTCAGTCTTCAGGGAAGATGGTGGTGGATGTGCTCTCCTGTGTCTGTGCCACACTTCTCGGTCTGCCCCAGTTTATTTCCAATAATGTATGGCTTCTGGTGAATTAGCTATCTGTTTCATGTGAGGGGCCAATCTGTGTTAAGAGGGTCAGCTCTTTCCTGCTTGGTGCTGATGGCAGCTCCGTATGAGATCTGAGGCTGGGAGAGGCCCTGAATTCCTCTTGCTGCACCAATTTCTAATCTCTTTGCCCTGCTGTTTTCAATGGAATAGGGCCCAAGGAGGAGCTAGCATAGCATCTGATAAAAGTTCATAAAGGGCTTCTTTAGAGATTCTGTTTCTTTCCCCTGCAGACATGCACCTGGCAGGGGGCTCTGGAGCCTGGCCTGACTGTTTTTATGGAGTTCACAATCCTGCAGGTAGTGGATGAGTACACCTTCCACTTCCCAGAGGTTTGCGTACTGCATTGTGAGTGGCTCTGCCTGGCTGCAAAGAATCTCAGGCACTCAGCTCTTGCCCTGTCCAGTTCCTAACTCACTACTTTCACAGGAGGCTCAGACCCAAACCCTTTATTCTTCACTCAGTATTCCCACTCACCAGCCTTGCTGGGTAGGCCCCACATCCCTGCAGCTTTCTACTCTTCCTGGCCAGCTGGGTTCAGTGGGTATGAACCATGCTTTCAATTTGGCCTCTTTCCTGGCAGGGCAGCTGCACACAAGCATGGGGTTCCTGCTCACCCACACCTCTGCACCCCTCTTTAAAAAAGGCCCTATGTGCCACCCACACTGCAGCTCCGAGTAACAGGCATTTGCATGTGTGGAATCTCTAGCGGTTTGTTTTTTTTTTTTTACACATAAGATCATATCATCGGTTAACAGAGTTTATTTTACTTCTTTTCAATTTGGATTACTTTTTCTTTCTTCATCTTATTCAATTGTTCTGGCTAAAACTTCTAATACTAGGTAGAATAAAAGTGATGAAGGCTTGCATTCTGCTGTCTTCCTGATATTAGAGTAAAGCATTTAATATGAACTTTAGCTATGGGTTTTTCATATATCACCTTTGTTATGTTGAGGTAGTTTATTTTTCTAGTTTGTTCAGTATTTTCATCATGAAAGGGCGTTGAATTTTGTCAAATGCATTTTCTGCATCAATTAATATGATCATGTTTTTTCTGTGATTCATTCTGTTAATGCGGTGTAAAATATTGTTTGATTTTCACATACTGAACCATCCTTGCATTCCAGGAATAAATCCCACTTGGTCATGGTACATAATCCTTTTAATATGCTGCTGCATTTGATTTTCCAACACTTTTAGGGGATTTTTGTGTCAATATTCACAAGGGGTATTGGTCTTGAGTTTCCTTTTCATGCCTTCATTTGGCTTTGGTGTCAGGGTGATACTGGCCTCTTAGATGAGTCAGCAAGTGTCCCCTTCTCTTCAGTTTTCTGGAAGAATTTCAGAAGGACTGGTGTTGATTCTTCTTTAAGTGTTTGGTAGAATTTGCCAGTGTAGCATCTAGTCCAGGGATTTTCCTTGTTGGGAGGTTTTTGATTACTGATTCAACTCTCCTATTAGTCCTATAGGTTTACTTGGATTTTATAATTCTTCACCATTCATTAGTATTTTGTTTGTGTTTCTAGGAATTTATTCATTTCATCGAAGTTATTCCATTTGCTTGCATACAATTATTCATAGTACTTTTTAAAAAATTTATGTAAAATCATTAGTAATATCCACATTTTTATACTGCTTTTAGCAATTTTAACTTTTTCTTTCTTTTTTAGTGAATCTAGCTAATGGTTTGTCAACTCTGTTTCTCTTTGCAAAGAACCAACTTTATGTTTCATTGATTTCTGTTTTCTTTTTTCTTTTTTAAAAAATGTATTTTATTGATTATGCTATTACAGTTGTCCCATTTCTCCCCTATCATTCCCCTCCACCCTGCACACTCCCTCCCACCCATATTCCCCCCTTTAGTTCCTGTCCATGTGTCATAAGTTCTTTAGCTTCTACATTTCCTACACTATTCTTGCCCTCCCCCTATTTTCTACCCACCATCTATGCTACTTATTCTCTGTACCCTTTCCCCCTCTCTCCTCCTCCCACTCCCCTGTTGCTAACCCTCCATGTGATCTCCATTTCTGTGGTTCTGTTCCTGTTCTAGTTGTTTGCTTTTCTTTTAGGTGTGGTTGTTAATAGCTGTTAGTTTGCTCTCTTTTCACTGTCATATTTTTTTTTTCTTTTTCTTAGGTAAGTCCCTTTAACATTTCATATAATAAGGGCTTGGTGATGGTGAACTCCTTTAACTTGACCTTATCTGAGAAGCACTTTATCTTCCCATCCATTCTAAATGACAGCTTTGCTGGATAGAGCAATTTTGGATGTAGGTCCTTGCCTTTCAATACTTCAAATACTTCTTTCCAGCCCCTTCTTGCCTGTAAGGTCTCTTTTGAGAAATCAGCTGACAGTCTGATGGGGACTCCTTTGTAGGTGACTGTCCCCTTATCCCTTGCTGCTTCTAGAATTCTCTTCTTCATTTTAATCTTGGCTAATGTAATTACGATGCCTTGGTGTGTTCCTCCTTGGGTCCAACTTCTTTGGGACTCTTTGAGCTTCCTGGAAGTCTATTTCCTTTGCCAGATTGGGGAAGTTCTCCTTTATTATTTGTTCAAATAACTTTTCCATTTGTTGCTCTGCTTCTTCCTCTTCTGGTACCCCACCCCTATAATTCGGATGTTGGGACGTTTAAAGATGTCCCAGAGGTTCCTAAGCCTCTCCTCATTTTTTTAAATTCTTGTTTCTTCCTTCCTTTCTGTTTGGTTGTTTCTTTCTTCCTTCTGGTCCATTCCATTGATTTGAGTCCCAGTTTTCCTCCCATCTCTATTGGTTCCCCATGCATCTTCCTTCATTTCACGTATTGTAGCCTGCATTTTTTCATCTAATTTGTGAGCAAAATCAACCAATTCTGTGAGCATCCTGATCACCAGGGCTTTGAACTGTGCATCTGATAGGTTGGCTATCTCTTCATCGCTTAGAGGAATTGGCTCTAGAGCTTTGATTTGTTCTCCAGTTTGAGCCATTTTGGATGGTTTTTTTGTTTTGTTTTGTTTTTGGTCTGGTCACGGCTGTTACGTAGTGAGGGGTGGAGCCTTAGGTGTTCCCCAGTGCAGGGCAACCCAGTCGCTGAGTTGTGATGCTGTATGTGGGGGTGGGGTCCAAGAGGGAACAATGGCACCTGCTCCGCTCTCTCCTGGATTCCAGTCCTCTCTGCTGCTTCCCCTTCACCTGGATTATCTGCGCGCTCGAATGTGGGACCACCTGGTCAGCCAGCTGCCTTGTGCGGCTTCACTGGGTCTGCACAGTTGCCACCCCATGCCCAGAGTCCGTTAGCCGCCGCCTGTGGGCCTGGGGTCTGCCAGCCGTGGCCTGCACTCCTGGGAACCGCCAGTCACTGCTGCCTGTGTTCCTGGGTCCACACCTCCACTTTTTCCTGCCATGACTCCGCCCCTCTTACCAGTCTGGATGAATGGTTGTTGGACCTCTATACAGTTCAATTTTCTATAAGTTCTGATTGTTTTCTTGTTTCTAAATATTCGTTGTCCTTAATTTTGGTTGTGAGAGGAGGCACAGTGTGTCCACCTATGCCTCCATCTTGGCTGGAAGTCCTATTTATTTGATTTCTGTTATTTTCTATTCATTGATCTCAACACTAACCTTTATTTCCTTTCCTTGGTTTTCTCCTCCTTTATTTTAGTTCTTTAAGATTTGCTGTTAGTTTATTGATTTGAGATCTTTCTTCTTTCTTTTTTAAAAATTATTTCATCATTTATTTTTTTACATAGAATTATTTTATTTTTTAATTGAATTAGTTGAGGTAACATTGGTTAATAATATACAGGTTTCAAGTGTACCGTTCTATAATACATCATTTGTATATTGCATTGTGTATTAACCACCCCAGGTCAAGTCTCCTCTTATCACCATTTATATCCCCTTTGCCCTTTCCTAACCCCACCCACACTGCTTTCCCTCTGGTAATCACCACCTGTTGCCAGTCTGTTATCTTTGTTATTTCTTGATGTATGAATTTATAGTTATAAATTTCCCTGTAAGTACTACTTTCACTGTATCCCACATGTTTTTCTATGTTATTTTTTTTAAATTATTTATTTATGTTTATAGATAGGGGAAGGGAGGTATAATTAGGGAGGGAAACCTCAATGTGTGAGAGAAACATGGATCAGTTTCCTCTTGCACACTCCCGAACAGGGATACCCAATGAACAATTCACTGAGCCACACTAATCAGAAATAGTTTGGTAGTATCCCATGATTTTCTTCTCTGTTTTCTCTTTTTTTATGTTAGGGATCTCAGTTCTAGATGTTTTTTTGGTGGTTACCATTACATTTATGCAAAAGTAATTTTCATATATACAGTAGTCCTTTTTTTCTTCTGATTGCTACTCCCTCACCTGTGCAGTGCTTCTCCCCAACCCTCATTTTTATGTTTTCGTTGTCACGAATTATTCCTTTTTATGCTATGTGTTCATATCCAAATTACAGGAGCTGTTCTCTTTTCTAAAATGTTTTTAACTCCATTAACCTTTATGTTAAAAATAAGTGTTTACTACTCTATTCTGAACAAGGATTGCAGTTTCCTGCTACTGTCTGTTTGTTAGTCATCTTGCTAATAGTTTTGTATCCTTTTGTCTTTTTCTTTCAGGTAGAAGAGCACCTGTCAGCATTTCTTATAACTTAGGTCTTATGGTAGTAAATTCCCTCAGCTTCTGTATGTCTGGTAAAGTCTTTATCTCTCTCTCTCTCTCATATCTAAAGTATAACTTTACTATATTGGCTGGTAATTTCTGTCCTTCAATAATTTGAGTATTTTATTCCGGTCTTTCAATAATTTGAATATTTGATCCAGTCTTTCCTAGTTTGTATGGTTTCTGCTGGAAAATTCAGTGATAATCTAATAGAGTTTCTTTTATAAGCTACCATTTTCTTTTCCCTGGCTCCCTTGGGAATTCTTTTTTTGCCTTTAATTTTGACAATTTTAATATAATATGCCATTCAGAAGGCCTTTTTGGATTGAGATAATTAGGTATTCCATTAGCCTATTGAGTTTTTGGATTCAGTTCTCTCCATAGATTTGGGAAGTTTTTGTTGATTTTGTTCCTTCAATAGGCTCTTTGTTCCCTTCTCCTGCTCTTCTCCTGGTATATCCATTATTCTTATATTGCTCTATCTAATGAAGTCAGAACGCTCTCCTAGAGTTCATGCATCTTTTTTTTTTTTACTCTTGATTCTCTCTGTTATTCCAGGTGGATCATTTCTATATTTCTATCTTCTATGTCATTAATTCTTTCTCTGTCTGGTCTGCTCGGTTTCCTAAGCTCACTAATTTATTCTTCATCTCAGTTACTGAGTTCTTCATCTCCAGAATTTCTGTTTGGTTCCTTTTTAGAGTTTCAGTCTCTTTGGCGAAATACTTCTTTTGTTCATTGATTTTATTTCTGAGCTTGTTGAATTAATTTTCTGAGTCTTCTTGTATCTCATTAAGTATTTCTAGAACTGTAATCTTGAATGCATTTCCACTTAAGTCACAGTCTTTCATGTGTCTATTTTCAGGAGGTTTTTCATTTTCTTTCTGAATTCCCTTGTTAACTTAGTTATTCATTTGCTTTATGGAATATTTCTCTACCTGAATATTTGTGGGAATGGAAACTTTTTTTTTAAGTACTTGCCACTCAGTGTTTATAGCAAGTTGGTAAGTAGAGGGCGTTCATTTGTTTTCCAGTAGGTGGTGCTAAATCGCAAGTTTTTATTTTCTCCTATGGTGAACTGCTAAGGCTTCTGGAATCTCTGTGAGGCTGTGTTGCCTCAGCCATGGAAAAAGTCTCCTATGGCCCTAGGAGATGAGCATCCCCTCTATATTGGAGTTGCCTCAGTATCATGGTATCACTCCTGTGAATTCGGAAGTCTCTGGGCTATATTCCTGATGCTGCCGCCTTCCTGTAGTCAGAAGCTGCCAGCAGAGCTGCTTAGTCTGGATTGATCCAGCTGTCTCTATGATGCTGTGCTGCTATGGGTGGAGGGAAAGGTGGGCAGGGGCAAACCAGTTCACATATCTGGGCTTCTCTTCTCTTCAGTGGATTTAGCATCGTGACTAAAATGGCAAAACTTAAAGACAAGGAGAGAATCTTAAAAGCCATAAGAGAAAAGCAGTTACCTACAAGAAACTCCAATTAGACTGTCATCTGATTTCTCATCAGCAACATTAGAGGCCAGAAGAGGTTGGCATGAAATATTCAAGATGATGAAAAGCAAGGACATCCAACCAAGGCTGTGTTACCTAGCAAGGCTATCATTTAAAATTGAAGGAAAGTGAAAGAGTTTCCTGATAAGAAAGAGCTAAAGGAGCTTGTTAACACCAAACCATTACTGCAACAAATGTTAGAGGATTTGCTTGAAGAAGAAGAAGAAGAAGAAGAGGAAGAGGAAGAGGAAGAGGAAGAAGAAGAAGAAGAAGAAATAACAGAGGAAATGGTTAAAAATAAAATGGCAATAAATATGTACCTATCAATAATCACTTTAAATGTAAATGGCTTAAATGCTCCAACCAAAAGACATAGGGTAGTTGAATGGATACGAAAACAAGACCCATATATATGCTTTCTCCAAGAGACCCACTTCAGATTGAAATATACACATAGACTAAAAGTAAAAGGATGAAAAAAGATAGTTCACGCCAATGAAAATTTAAAAAAGCTGGGCTAGCAATACTTATATCTGAAAAAATAGACTTTAAAATCCAGGTTATAGTAACAGACACGAAAAAACAATACATAATGATAAAGGGAACAATCCAACAAGAGGATATAACCCTACTAAATATTTATGCACCCAACATAGGAGCACCTAAATATGTAAAGTAAATCTTGATGGACATAAAAGGAGATATCAACAGAAATACAATCATAGTAGGGATTTTAAAACCCCATTGACTTCAATGGATAGTTCTTCCAGGTAGAAAATCAATGACAGCAGATTTAAACAACACTCTGGATCAAATGGATTTAATTGATAGCTTCAGAGCATTTCACCCCAAAGCATCAGAATATACGTGCTTTCCGAGTGCACATGGAGTGTTTTCTAGGATAGACCACATGGTTAGGACACAAAACAAGTCACAATAAATTTAAGTAGACTGATATCATATCAAGCATTTTCTCTGACCACAATGCTATGACACTAGAAATCAGTCACAGGTACAACACTGAAAAACACAAGAAGACATGGAAGTTAAGTAACATGTTATTAAACAATGAATGGGTCAACAATGAGATCAAGGAAGAAATCAAAAGATGCTTTGAAACAAATGAAAATGAGAACACAGCAATCCAAAATCTGTGGAACACAGGGAAAGCAATCCTAAGAGGGACTTTTGTCACATTGCAAGCCTATCTCAAAAAACAAGAAAAAATTCAAATAAAGAAATCTAACTGCACACTTAAAGGAACTTGAAATACAAACAAAGCCTAACATGAGTCAAAAGAAGGAAATAATAAATAGCAGAGCAGAAATAAATGAAATAGAGGCTGAAGAAATGATACAAAAGATCAATGAATCCATGAGCAAAAACTACAAATGTTCCCCTTAACACTGGAAACAAGACAGGGATGTCCACTTTCACCTCTCTTATTCAACATAGTATTGGAAGCCCTCACCACAACAATCAGACAAGAAGAAGAAATAAAAGGCATCCAAATTGGAAAGGAAGAAGTAAAACTGTAATTATTTGCTTATGATGTGATACTGTACTTAAAGAACCACAAGATTATACCAAAAAACTACTAGAACTGAAAAATGAATTCAGCAAAGTTGGGGGGGGGGGGATTATCCAGAAATCAATTGCATTTTTATATGCCAAAATGAACTAACAGAAAGGGAAATTAAGAAAACAAACCCATTCATAATTTTTCAAGAAGAAGAAAATATCTAGGACTAAACCTAACCAAGAATGTAAATGATCTGTTCTCAGAAAATTGTAAGACACTGAAGAAAGAAATAGAAGAAGATACAAATAAAGTGGAAGCACATACCTGTTCATGGATAGGAAGAATTAACATCATTAAAATTTCCATACCACCCAAAGCAATCTATAGATTCAGTGCAATTCATGTCAAGATTCCAAAGATGTATTTCACACAACCAGAACAAAGATTTCAAAAATTTGTATGGAACCACAAAAGACCCCACATAGCAACAGTGATCCTGAGAAAGAAGAACAAAGTTGGAAAAATCATGCTACCTAATATTCAACTATACTGTAAGTCCATATAGTAGTCAAAACAGCATGGTACTGGCATAGAAACAGACACACAGATCAATGGAACAGAGTAGAGAACCCCCCCAAAACCCACACCTTTATAGTGAATTAATATTTGACAGAGAAAGCAAGCACATACAGTGGGCTGAAGATAGTTTATACGATAAATGGTTTTGGGAAAATACGACAGATGTGTGCAGAAAAATGGAACTAGACCACCTTCTTATACCACACACAAGAATATATTCAAAGTGGATTAAAGACTTAAATGTTAGACCTGAAGCCATAAGTATCATGGAAGAAAACATAGGCAGCAAAATCTCAGACATTGCTCATAGCAATATTTTATCAGATATATCTCCCCAGGCAAGGGAAACAAAAGAAAACTTAAACAAATGGGACTATATCAAACTAAAAAGTTTTTGCATGGAAAAGGAAAACAACAGCAAAATAAAAAGACAACCCACTGAATGGGATAACATAATCACCAATACAGCTGATAAGGGTTACTATCCAAAATTTATAAAGAACTTACACAACTCAACACCAAAAAAACAACCCAATTAACAAATGGGCAAAGGACCTGAACAGACACCTCTCCAAAGATGACATACAGATGGCCAATAGACATATGAAAAGATGCTCAACATCACTAATCATACGAGGAATGCATATTAAAACCACAATGAGATATACCTCACAGTGGCCAGAATAGCTATCATCAATAAGTGAACAAATAACAAGTGCGGGCAAGGATGTGGAGAAAGGGGAACCCTTTTGCACTGTTGGTGGAAATGCACACTGATGCAGCCACTGTGGAAAGCAGTATGTAGATACTTCAAAACATTAAAAATGGAACTGCCTTTTGACTCAGGAATCCAGCTTCAGAGAATATATTAGAAGAAACCCAAAACACTAATTCAAGAGAACATAAGCACCCTTACGATCATTGCAGCATTATTTACAATAGCCAAGATATGGAAGCAGCCCAAGTAACTACCAGTAGATGAGTGAATAAAACAAGTATGTTTTACACAATGGAATACTACTTGGCTGAAAAAACGAAGAAAAATTTACCCTTTGCAACAGCGTGAATGGACCTGGAGAGCATTATGCTAAGTGAGATAAGCCAGTCAGAGAAAGACAAATACCATATGATTGCACTCATATGTGGAATCTAATGAACATACTAAACTAACAAGCAAAATAGAGACAGCATCATAGAGAGCAGGATGACAGCTACTGGGGAGGGTTAGCAGGTAGGGGGATCAAGCAAAAAGGAAAAAATGTTCATGGACATAAACAACAGTGTAGTGATTGTGGGAAGTGGGTTGGGGAGGAGGATATAAGGAGGATAAGTGATAATTGGAAAAATACAATAAAATATATGACAATGAAATAAAATAAAATTAGAGTATTCCACTCATTGAAGTATAAAACTTTGTAATTTAAGGTCATTAAAGTTTTGTCAAGGATGATACAAGAACTTTTTATGATTTGCCAACTGGATTTTTGGATTCATTTTCTATTTTTATATGTTTACATGTATTCTGCTTTACTTTTGTGATTGAGTTCACTATTTTTTATGCTAACAAAGTAGCTCCTTATTTTTATATCAAAAGTTTCAGAGATGTGTGAAAAAAATGTATTATTTTTAATTTTTGACTTTTGGGGATTAATTTTGATGTGTGGGAAGTAGGAAAAATTTTACTATAATTTCCTAAATAATTAACCAATACCTCTAGCACCACAGTTTTTCAAATATTGTTTCCTTGTTACATCATAGTATGGTGCCACTTTCATACATGAGAAGATATGGGCTTATGTTCTATTTTATTTCATTTGTTCATCTAAATATTCTGGTGCTAGCACCAAACAGTTTTGTGATTCATTACTTTAACAGATAGTATATGTCCTCACATATATGGCCAAATCATTTTTAACAAGGGTACCAAGACCATTCAATAGATAAGATGATCTTCTTAACAATGATGTGAAAACTGTGTACCCACATGCAAAAAAATGTACTTAGATCCTTACCTCACAGAATATGCAAAAATCAACTCAAAATGGATCAGACATTTAACAATAAAACCTAAAACTTTAAATCTCTTAGAAGAAACAGGGAAAGCTTCATGTCATTGTATTCGGCAATCATTTCTTAGCTCTGACCCCAAGGGCATAGGAAACAAAAGAAAAAAATGGGCAAAATTAGGAACTTGTGCATCAAAGGACCCCTCTGCCCAGAGGTAGAAGAGATGGTGGAAACTAAAGGTTTAAATAAACAGGGTAACTATAGGTAGAAAAAAAAGGACTCTTGAGGAAATAAAATGGGTGTGTTTTTTTAGGGAGTGCTTTAGTCCATTTTGGCTGCGATAACAAAAATACCATGAACTGGGTGTCTTATAAATATCGGAAATTTATTTCTCACTGCTCTGGAGGATAGAAGTTGAAATGTCAAGGCGCTGGTAAATTCAGCATCCATTGATAGCCTTTCCTGGCTCATGGATCTGTCTTCACATTGCATTCTCACATGGCAGATGTGGTAAGGGAGATCTCTCTGGGTGTGTTGCCTAAGAATACTACTCCTATTCATGAGGGTGCCACCATTATGACCTAATCACCTTCAAAGGCTTCATCTCTAAATACCATAATATTGGGGATTAGATTTCCATACATGACTTTTGGGGCTACACAGATATACAGTGTACAGCAGTATACGGTTGTCTTAGGAAAGGCCACTTTAGATAGAGCTTTGGTTAGAGGCCTTCCAGACAAGGTGACCTCTGAGATGTGACCTACATGAGGAAGAGTGGGCAGTGGAAAAGATGGCAGGGGGCTTTATCTATAGGCAAAAATCCATAGGTTGAGGTATTAAAAAAAAATCTCTTCTTCCTGAGCTGAAAAGTGTAAGGCAGACAAGCACTCAATACTTTGCCACAAGGGGATGGAACATTCAGTAAAGATGGTGGAGTAAACTCTATTTTCTCACCTCCTGACAGGAGCACATCAAAATAGTAACTAAATTATAGAACAACCATCATTGAGAACCACCTGAAGACTAGCTGGAGAGAATTCCTGTAAGGATATAAAGAAACCATGTCAAGACTGTTAGGAAGAACCAGGGAATTGCAGGTCCCCCACCCGTGGTGTGTTGATCAAGAGGGCTATCTTGGCTGCAGCAGTACTGCCTGGGGAGTGGCGGTTTCCAGCCCCACAACTGAGCTCCCCAGACCAGGGAACCAGTGCTAGAAAGAGGAGTCCCTATAATATCCAGCTGTGAACTCAAGCAGGGATGGTGTCCAAGAAAGACAAAGGGCTGCTGGAAACTGAGACTTGCTGCCCTTATGTGGCCGGCATACAATTCAATTGCTCACACACACACTTTCTCTCAGCTCAAGGAAAGTTCAGGGACAGCAGCTCAAAAACCACCAGGGACATATATGAAGAAACTAAATTGACTAACTTCAGGGTGAAAAGTGGAGGGGGAGGGGCTGGAGCAGTTCTCTGTGGGGACAGAAGCATAGGCACATGCCACACTATTCCTCTGTTGAGCTCTCCTACCACCGAGCCAAGCCAGTGCTGGCGGCTGCCAAATCTGTGCTCTCCATTTAACTGGCCAACGCCGTTCACCAACCAGGGTGATTCCCTGAGACCACACCCCACCCGACTTGCCCTCCCAGCCTGAAACTCTTCCAGCAGCTCCCTCACACCAGCAGGCAGATTGGCGCATGCTGCCCACTGTCACAGAATCAACGAGGGTCCACAAACCCCATTCTTTTCAATTGCTCATGGAACATTTTCCAAGATGGACCACACTATAGGTCACAAAACCAGTCTCAATAAATTTGAGAAGAATACAGTCATATCAAGCATCTTCTCTAATCACAATGGTAATAAACTAGAAATCCATTAGAAGAAGGGAACTAAACACACACAAACACAGGGAGGCTCAATAGCATGCTACTTAACAATGAACTGGTTATCAATGGATCAAAGAAGCAATCATGAGATACCAGGAGACAAATGAAAATGAAAACACAACAACCCAAAGAGGGAGATTCATAGCAATACAGGCCTATCAGACAAAACAAGAAAAATCTCAAACTAATGTTACACCAAAAGAACTACAAAAAATAAAAAAGAACAAGCAAAGTCCAAATAGAGTAGGAGGAAGGAAATAATAAATATCATATTGGAAATAAATGCAATGGGGTCTAAAAAAGTAGCCACAATCAATAAAACTAAGAGCTGGTTCTTTGACAAAATAAATAGGAGTGACAAACCAATAGCCAGACTCATCAAGAAAAAGAGAGAGAGGGTGCAGTTAAGTAAAGTCAGAGATGAAAGAGAAGTAACAACCAACACCACAGACATACAGCCGATAATAAAATAATACTACAAACAATCATGTGCCAACAGACTGGACAACCTGGAAGGACTGAAAAATTTCCTAGAGACACACAGTCCCTCCAAGGCTGAATCAGGAAGAAACAGAAAATCTGAACAGACTGAAAACTACTAATAAAACAAAATAGGTAATCAAAACACTCCCAACTAACAAAAGACCTGGACCACATGGCTTCCCCACTGAATTTTACCAAACATTCAAAGAAGAATTAACACCTCTCCTCAAATTATTCCAAAAAAACTGGAGCAGGTGCATGGCTTCCAGACTCATTATACAGAGCAGCATTAGCCTGATACCAAACCATACAAACACACTACAAAAAGAGAGAGAGAGAGAGAGAGAGAGAGAGAGAGAATTATAGGCCAAATATATGTGCAAAAATCCTCAAGAAAGTATTTGCAAAGTGAATTCAGCAAGCATTAAAAACATCAGACACTATGATCAAGTGTGATTTATTCTTGGGATGCAAGGATTGCTCAGTACCCACAAATCAGTTAATCTGTTATGCCACATAAACAAAATGAAGGATAAAAATCACATGATCATGTAAATAAACCCAGAAAAAACATTTGACAAATCCAACCCATTTATGATTAAAAACTCTCAGCAAAGTGCAAACAAAGGGAGCATACCTCAACAGAATAGAGGCTTTCAGAGACTGAGGATACTACCAAAAAACTGTGAGAACTAATAAGTGAACTCAATAAAGTAGCAGGATACAATGTTAATATTTGGAAATTGGTCACATTTTTATACACCAATAACAAACTACCAAAGACAGAAATTAAAGATCAATCCCCTTTACAATTCCATCTAAAATAAAATACCTACCAATGCATTTAACCAAAGAGGTAAAAGAGCTATACTTATAAAGTTATAAGACACTGAAGGAAAGAATTGGAGATGGAAATAAATGGAAGCATATACTGTGCTTATGGATAAGAATTAACATTGTTAAATGCCCATACTAACCAAAGCAATCTGTACATTCAGTGCAGTCCCTATGAAAATACCAATAACATATTTCACAGAACTAGCACAAATAATCCTAAAATTTATATGGAACCACAAAAGACTCCAAATAGCCAAAGCAATATTGAGAAAGAAGAACAAAGTTGGAAGTAAATCCCACCCGATATCAAACTATACTACAAAGTTGTGGTAATCAAGCCATCATGGTGCAGGCTGTAACAGACACATAGATCAACGGAAAAGTACATAGAGACCCCAGAAATAAACCCATGACTATATGGTCAAGTAATCTATGACAAAGGGATCGAGCATATACAATGTGGTAAAGCCAGTGTCTTCAATAAATGGCGTTGGGAAAACGGGACAGATAATGCAAAAAAACAAAAAAAAAAAGGAAAAAAAGAAAGAAACAGAAGTAACTAGACTACTTCCTTATACCATATACAAAATAGATTAATCACCTAAATGTAAGACTCAAAGGCATAAAACTTGCAAAACAAAACATATTCAGTAAACTCTTTGACATCACTCTTAGCAATATTTTTTTGATATGTGTCTTCTGGCAAAGAGAACTAAAGAAAAAATAAACAAATGAGACTACACTAAACTAAAAATGTTTGGCACAGTGAAAGAAAAAACAAAACAAAAATACAACCTACTGAATGGGAGAAGATATTCTCCAATTACACACCCGATAAGGGGTTAAAATCTAAAATATATAAGGAGTGCTTGCTTTGCAGCACATATTCTAAAATTTGAACAATACAGAGATTAGCCTGACCCCTGATCAATGATGACATGCAAATTTCTGAAGTGTTCCGTATTTTTTAAAATAAATAAATAAATAAGAGAATGAATGAATAAACAAGTAAAAAATATTAGGACTCATACAACTTACAACAAACCAAAAAAAATCTTTGATTAAAAGTGGACTGAACACCTGAACAGACTTTCTCCAGAGAGGACACACAGATGGCCAACAGACATGTAAAAAGATGCTCAACATCACTAATCATGAAAGAAGTACAAATTCACACCACGAGATATCACCTCACACTTGTTACAATGGCTATCATCAATAAATTAACAAACAAGTGTTGGCAAAGATGTGAAGAAAAGGAACTTTTATGCATTGGTGGTGGTATTGTGAATTGCTGCAGTCACTTTGAAGAATAATATGTAGATTCCTCAAAAAATTAAAAATAGTGATACAGGGTGCAGCCAAGAGGGGGGCTCTAAATAGGGATTCAGAATGGAGTCCAGAACTCAAGGTGTCTAGGAAATATTAGAAAGACATATAAGATGTCCTCACCCCTTCCCCGCCAACAAGTGTGAGTTGGGGGAAGGGATACATGGAACAGGAACATGCAGAGCTGTTTTGTACAGCCACAGCTTTGCAACTAATCCAAGGCATGGTCATTTAACATGTCTATAACCTTTAACTGGTTGCATAGATATGTTAAATAGCTGTGGCCATGCTCTGAGCCAGGGGGATGGAAGGGACTTCCCCCCAAGATGTAACTGGGGGGTAGGTCCCCCCAGTTAAAACGCCTGCATGAGAGCGTGGAGAAGATTGGCTCCATGACATGGGTACACACCTGCCCAGACTCACGATGGCAGCCCAGTAAAGCTGGAAGAATACAGGAGTCCTGGCAAGTGTAGCCGATTGTGGGAGGAGTTGGAAGAGGGGATTGGCGCAAGGATTTAAAGCCCAGACATGGCAGCCATTAAGGGAAAAACATGAGGCTTTGGCAGAGTGGAGACCTCCCTGCAGCCGTGGTGAAGAGAGGACCACGCAGCTACCAGGAACCTGAATCATAGACTTCGACTTCTTTTCCTGAGGTACGGTACCCCAGGTAAGGGCAGATGGAGAAGGAAGCACTATGTGCATCCATGGGTGTCCTAAAGGACTTGGGTATTTTAATGAAGACATTAGGTCACTACTTTCAGTCTGTACAACTTTAAATATACATTTCCTTTCCTTTTCACACATCTCTGGCATTGAGAGATGTCTTTCCTCTGGCAGCGGACATAACGAACCAGGCGGGGGGCGTACTTTCAGTAATAGTATATAGTACCCTGCCCTTGGCCCTGTGTGTGTGTGTGTTCTGTAACAATAGAATAACCACTTGCCCCAGCAATTCCACTTCTGGATATTTTATCTGAACACATCCAAACACTAATTCAAAAACGATTTCTACACCCCTATTTTTATTGCAGCATTTTTTACAATAGCTAAGATCCGGAGGCAACCTAAATGTCCATCAACAGATGAGTGGATAAAGAACATGTGGTACATATATAAAATGCAGTATCACTCAATCATAAAAAATGACATCTTGCTATTTGCAACTACATGGATGGAAGTAAAGTGCATTTTCCTAACTGAAATATGTCAGAGAAAGACTAATACCATAGGATTTCACTTATATGTGGAATGGAAAAAGCAAAATAAACAAAACAAGCAAACCTGATAGTGGCCAGATGGGAGAGCGTTGGGGTGATGGGTGAAAAGGGTGAAAGGGATTAAGAAGTACAAACTGTCAGTTACTAAAAAAATAGTCACGGGCACATTAAGGACAGCTAAAGCAATACACTCAGGAATGCTGTAACTTTGTGTGGTGTCAGGTGGATACTAGACTTATTGGAGTGATCACATCATAATGAATATAAATGTCTAATCACTGTGTTGCATACCTGAAACTAATAGAATGTTGTATATCAACTGTAATTGAGAAATAAATAAAATAAATTGAAAACAACACTTTGCCAAAAGAGCTTGTCTAGATTCATCCTTATTCTCAAATAATGCTGGTCTGGACTTGGCAAATAAGAAACTTGGGCTGTGATCCAGTCCTGAGAGTAACTACTGTCTAAATTGCTTGTGTAATACTGTGGCCATCTCTCTCTTTTTGGAGGTCTACTCCCTCTTCCACGTCCTAATTTGACATCTGGTCAGACAGAATTTTGTGCAGCAGTTAAAATGAAGTAAGAAACAAGAGGCCAGAATGGATACTATCAAAGTTAAAATAAAATGTTTAATGAAAGCATATAATTATGCTAGAGGTGAAGACTAAAAATAATACATTAGGCAGATACATAAAACAAAGTACGATAATTTTCACATTTCAAAGAAATCATGAAATATAAAATTGTAAAATACCAACATGTGCAAGGAAAGTATTAACAGCCTTTTGGTGACTTACCATATAAAGCTGTTTTTAAAGTGCTACAGGGTGAGGCCTTATATTTAAAAATTGAATAAACATCTGATTCCAAAATAGTCTCACAGAGCAAGTATTTTTCCTCACATAAGCTGCAAACTTGCATTAGGAGAGTTGAAATTAAGCATGTGTAATAGTAAGGAGGTATAAATTTGCTAATCCCAAGTTTTTAGAGCAACTCAAAAGCACATACAATTCCAGATTAGGAACAAACCGTGTTGCTCAAGGTGCACTTTCATCCACACACATGTATCTCATTTAAAACCCACGCAACAGCCTCTCTATTTACTTACAGTCTGTTCCCGGGAGTTTTGTTTATTAGTTTTCTTTTTAATTAACAAAAATCTTCAAGGCACCCAAAGGTTAGCCTGCGTTTAATTTGTCCACACTGAAAACGCAGAGGGGTAGACTGCTATGGGATCAAGCGGTGGCAGTGCAGGGAAGTGCTTTAGAAAGACTCTGGGCACACAAACCACGGGTCAGTTTGAAGTGAGCAATGGTGCCTTTTAACGAGGTGCCTACACATCTCCAAGCTTCGGCTTCATCAGCTACAACATGGCAGCCTCTTGAGAGAGTTTCTGTAAGAATTTGTATGCCTACAAGTAAAGCATTAAATATGCTACCCACAGAAGCAGAGGCTCAAAAACACAGTTGTTTATATAAGTATCACGATCACTCCTATACAAGGAAGGAGTACTTTGCGTGAAAACAGGAAAGGCTCATTCTTCTTTGGACTGCGTTCTCATTGGGAGAAATATCGGCATAGTGGGCAGGACCATTCTTGAACAGAATTGCTCAGACATTTAGCATCCTGGCCTCAAGGCAGCAGATGGACAGTAGCAACCCCATCACTGTGGTAACGAAAAATGCATCCATTCTTTTCCAAACAACCATTGAAAGAGGTCATTTACCTTTCCTGACAACATTTTTCTAGAGGGGCCTTCTGAATTAAGGAACAATTCAATTATCTTGAGAAGAATGCCTTCCTGTCTTTGAGAGTGGTATTTAAGGATGAGATACATTAGGCCTAGTCGTGGGAGAATAGGAAAGAAACGTTCCGTACAATCTGAATCCTTTCTTGATGAATCCAGTACCAAAATCCCCAGGCTCGCTATTCAGGGCTCAAGTCAAAGGCAGAGCTGCGTCTTTGGCAGAAAGGAATTGTGCCATGAAGCCGCTTCTTCAGCCAGGCTGTTTATGTAGTTGACATACAAGGCAGACATACACATTGAGACCTTTCCTCAACATTACTGGACCAGGGTCCACTTCATCTCATGTGTACACAATGTAAAAACTAAAATCATAAACAAAATGACTAACGAGAACAAAACAAGGCCCCCCAAACCGACAAAGGATCTTTGCCAAGAGAGCTCCAACTCCACTTAAGCTCACATCCTTCTCTGACAAAGTGTTTAAGTCTGAAACAGGGAGGTCTTCCTCTGATTCCTAATTTTTTTCTCCAGAACTTAACAGTGTTTTGCTGATGTCAGAAAAGACACAGGGCATCTGACCTTCGTTAGTGCGGAGAGCTAGAAGGCAAGCTTTGTTAAGGTGAAATGACTAAGGCACTGGGAGATGAGAGGAAATGCTCCTTGGTGGAATCCACTGGGAGTAAAATTCTGGTCTCCTGTTTCCCAATCCAGTACTTCGGTTGTACCCACTAAGTCACAGACAAGAGCGTAGTTCACGATGAACACTCCCGTTCATTCTGCCTTCTTTTTAGTCTCTACTCTGAGCCTATCCTGGCCCTGCTGTCAACTGCAGAAGAAAGCATGTGTTTAGAAGACACATATTTACATTCTGTTCACCATCTCTTTTTGGAGATGTCCTTTACCTCTTTGAAATGATTATATTGAATGGATGCGGGGCTAAGGTGAGACCATATCTTCCAGTCAGGCTGGGCTTCTTAGAATCCTTAGGTAAAGCGAATGTGAAGCTCTGCATCAGGCTCACAAACATCAGGAACAGTTCCATCTTTGCCAGCTGCTCGCCCATACACACCCGCTTCCCTAAGACGAGATCAGAGAAAAGGTAAGCATTATAATGCCACCCCGTTTCCTATCTCAAAAAGGACACATTTACATGAACTATCTGCCACATATACCACTTGACCTCCCACAGTAATGCTGGTCAGAATTTCTACAGAGGAAGTTCACATTCCAACCCCTGGGCATAAAAACTAACCTCACCCTGGACAGGAACTAGAGACAGACCCACGTGGTGGCCACCTTGTCCCCTCCTACTTACTACACACCTACTCATTTCTTTCCTGCGCTCTTACCTGGATGATTAGGGAGGAACTGAATCAGGTTCAGACTCTCTGGAGCACTCTTTTTCTGTAGAAAGAGTCCTACATGTCCTCATGTGGGAACCTACACGAGGGGGTGCTGAGACCAGAGAAGCCCCCTCTCACCGACCAACCCAGCAGAGGGTCAGGCGTTGCTCTGAACTCCAGCACTTCCCTGGGACTCAAACTCTCACCTGAGCAGTTCACAAATGAAGATTTCTGGGCATATTTAAAGACTTAAAACCAAAGTGCTTTCATTTGGTCTTTAAAATCTGAAGTGAACCAGTGGAGATGTAGCATCTAAACATTTAGCTCCTCTCTTACATTAGCTTGCCAGGGAAGAATATTTTTTAAAACAGTATCATGAAACAATAAAAGATTCTTTTGATTCTACTTCATTTTAAATTATGCCATGAAGAAAATAAAAGTTTAACTGACCTATCCCAAAAGGAATAAATGTTTCTTTTTTAATTAGTTGTCCTTGATCATCCAGAAATCGATTAGGGTCGAAATCATCAGGTTTCTCCCAAATGGCTGGGTCTCTGTGCACTGACCACAAGTTGGGTATTATCACTGTGCCTTTAGGGATAGTGTATCCTTGGAGCACTAAAACAAACAAACAAACAAACAAACAACCCAGTATCACTCAACATGCTCTTTGCTGAACGGTTCTCTGTAAACATCACTATCGAAAAATACCTAGTTACATATCCGGCTCCCTAATTTGCTGAGACTGAACCACGAGTTCCTTGCAGGCAGGAGCAAGACATTATCAACTGACATCCTTTCCTCCATATCACCCCGGACCCAGCCTCGGAGTCAGTCCAACAAACGTACGTTGTGGTAATGAATTGGATCAGCCACTAAAATATGATTAAGACAAAACACTAAAACAAATTACAGTGCATATCAGATAAGCTTTCTCATAGAATGCAAGTTCCTAATTTTCAAATACTTGTATACAACTTCATAAGTGTCAGAGTCTTTTATGTCCGCTCAATAATACGATGAGAAAGGTAAACTAAGGTAAAGGGATGTACAGGGAAGTCAGCACTGCCTCTTAAGCAGCTGAAAATTTCCTATGCACTTTAAAGAATGCCCAAAAGATGGTGCTCACACAGTGTATCTAATTCGTACCCAAGAAATTGTTAAATGTCATTTATAAGTCATTGCTGCCTACAGCTGGCTCACGACTAGATTTAAGCCTCTTACATGGCGGTCTGTCTCCAGGAGGTAAATTCCTTGTGAGGAGGGATGTTTACAGAAGGTCCGACTGCCTGTACTTGGTGGGGGCAAAGTAGGTTTACAGTTTTGCCTGCCCCAAACGGTTTATTTTTGTATTATTATTTGTTGATTATTGTATTGTTGTCCATGTGAACAAGTGGAAACCTACCTTTGTCCACCCTGCATGTCAAGGGCATGACCAAAAGCACACACTTCACTGTGAGGGGTTGAAACAGGTACCCTTAGAATCAGACGGGGTCTTCTAATTCTTCACCACTTATGCTTCAGTGGCAGAATTGTAACAACTGACATAGGACGGTTCCCAGTTAAAATCCTGAATTCCATGTTTAGAGTAGCTCATCTGCCTCTCAGAAGAAGACACCGAGGCAGGCG
Organism: Glossophaga mutica; assembly: GCA_039655065.1. NCBI lineage: Eukaryota > Metazoa > Chordata > Mammalia > Chiroptera > Phyllostomidae > Glossophaga > Glossophaga mutica. Next base: position 145,289,167 of record CM077303.1, on the reverse strand, counting down.
CTTTGCGAATTCTAGAGTTTCTTCTGTCAGTACAGCCACTGTACATGGTGGCACAATCTGACCACGGTGAGTATCTGTGCTCTGAAGACTAGAGAGCTGTTTACAAAGGGAAGCTGGGCTGGAATGCCAGACAATGGATAATGAACAACTAGGACTGAAGCATTCCATTTGGTAGTCCATGACACAAGGCTAAACCATCAGAAGCATAGAGGTGGGTGAGGGTCGCCATGCCCTTACCTCAGCTCTTCTGGATTAAGGGGCTGGGCTTCCCACAAGGGCATTCAAAGGAGGAAGCCCGGGGACTTGCCTGTCTTCTCTGAGGTCATGTGAGGAATGGCAAGCGGCACTACCATAGTCAGCCTCTGCACCTCCATGATGGTGGCTTCTGTGTAGGGCATCTGGGCCTTGTCAGTGAGGGAAGGGACTCGCTCTGCACCAATGACCCTTTCAATTTCTTCATGAACCTTGTCTATACAAAAAAGGAAAGAATAAACCAGGAGATAAGCCAGGAGTGAGTTGAGACTGCCCCCCTACGCCCACTTTCCATCCCTGTAAACCCACAGCTGGTAACTTGGCAGTGCAGGCCTGAGTCATCCTGAGTGAAGTGAAGCATTGCTCAGACAGTCCAGGTGGAGCCAGCTAGCCCAGGGACCCTGCACCACTCTGTGACTTTGATGGATAACAGAACAGCTGGAGGGCAAAGGAGGAAGCACTCTGCATTCAGGAGCCCCCCGAATCGTTCTCTCCCGTGAACATCAGACTGGCTGTCTAAGCTTTTGTGGGTGACAATGTGTGGTAGCCCTATGTTCCCCTCAATGACCCCTGTGCCTCTTGGTTTGCACAATCTTACACAGTTCCCTCCCACTTTGTACCAAGTTGGTCCAAGGGACCAATAGAATAGAAGAGTTGGCACGTCAGTGGTGAACTTAGGTTATAAAAGACACTGTGGCTCCTGTCTTGGCCATTCACTCTCTGGGGCCAAGTCAAGCAGCTCCATAAAAAAGGTCCAAGCTCGAAGGCCTGCAGCCAGTAGCCAAGTGGGTAAGCCATGTTGGAGGTGGATCCTTCAGTCCCAGTCAAGTTTATAGATGACTGCAACCCCAGCCAGATTTGACTCCAACCTCCGGACAAATCCTAAGCCAGGTCATCCAGGCTAAGCCACTCCTAGATTCCCTATCCTCAGAAGCTTTGTGAGATGTTGCTGTTTGAAGCTGCTCAATGTTGGGATAATGTGTTACTCAGCAGTAGATTAACTCTTGGGAGGTACAATCCCATCTACACTATGAAAGAATTGCCCCTTTAAAGATGTCCACACCTAATGTCCTGCAACCTGTAAATACTATATAGACTACCTTACCTGGCCAAAGAGTCTTGGCAGATGTGATTAAATTAAGGGTCTGCAGATAAGGAGATTATTCTGGAATGTCTGGGCATGCCCAATCTAATTCCTTGGGCTTTAAAATTAGAGAGGTTCCCCTAGTGGACTTTAGATTCAGAGGGAAATGTGACTATGGATGAGTGCGCAGAGAGATGCAACCTTTCTGGCTGCAAAGATGGAGGAAAGGGGAAGTGGATTCTCCTCTAGAGCCCCTAAGAGGGAATGCAACCCTGTCAACATCTTGATTTTAGCCCATTGAGACATGCGTTAGACTTCTAACGAACAGAACTGTAACAAATTTGTGTTTAGATGCTGAGATTGTGACTATCTGTTGTAGGAGAAATAAAAACTAATATATTATCCTCTGTGCTCTTCCACTATGAACGGCCACTGGCATTCCCTGCCTATTGGTGTGGATGTGGTCGAACTAGTTGTGTGAACTTGTGAAAGTCACATAACTTCTCTGGGCCTCTGTTCTCCATTTTCAAAACAAGATGTTTGGGTTCCAATGACCATTATGATCCCCTCCAGCTCTAAATTGTTATTCCTCTCTGAAGTTCTCTCTTCATCACAGATTCCACACAGAGTCAGGCCTCTGGAGAGTTCACGCAGTATGACGCCATTAGAAACTTGCACTTTCACTGCGAACACCGTACCAACTCCCTATGAGATGCAAGGATTTCCATTTTGTTTTCCAGCCTGCAGACATTGCTGAGCGCTAGGAACCACAGGATCCCCAAGGTGACTGATCCTCATTTCAGCCACCCAGTTTTGCCATCAACAAAGGGAACATTATTTACCTTGTATGTCAGGGTTCAGTGACATGTACAGAAGACACCAAAGCAGAGAGTTAGTTGTCGTATCAGTCCCAGCAATGAAGAGATCCCCAATGATATAAAATAAGTAATCTTCATTAAAACTACTATTGCTATTATTTTTCTTCTCTTCCTCCACATGGAGAAGGTACATATCTATGAAGTCCTGAGGGTTCTCAACATCCAGAGACTCTCGATGATCTTTGATGATTTTCTTAAGGAAAGTGGTAATATCCTTTTCAATTTGTCTTAATTCCTTAAATGGTCCAAAGGGAAGGTAATAAAGCCAGGAGCATATGTTAACCAGTAGGAGCTGGTTGTTCAGACAGATTTCTAAGCCTCGTGACATAAAAGTAAGCATTTTCTTAAACTCACTATTGGTGTAATTAAAGCGCTGTCCAAAGCACATGGAGCAAATGATGTTAGACACAGCATTGTTGACAACGGGGAAGGGGTTGAAGGGGTCTCCTCCATGCTTTTGCATTTCCTCTTTCACGTGTTTGAACTCCTCGATGACCTTGGGCTCCAAGCTAAGCTTTCCTAAGCCAAAATGACGAAGAGTTGAATGAGAGAACTTCCTCTGTTGTCTCCAGACTGGACCATAACGTGCGAATACAATCCCTGCAAAAGGACACACAAGGGAAAAGGTGAGAGGGAGACAGAACAACGTCTGACAATACTCACCAAGGCATACCAGGAATGTATTGTGTATTTCTTGTCATTTGCGCAGAGTTCACATAGAGATGAAGATCACCAGCCAGGACGAGAGATTAGCAAAGTATAGTTGTCAGGATAGCATATATGTTTCTAACAACAAAAATCACATGCAATTTGATTAGGGAAAAATTTGGCTGTACAGCTTATTATTATAGATACTAACTCCTGATGAAGCGAATAAGTGAATGACTTTCGATTTCTAGAGTTAGTGTACATTTTGAAATCCTGTTTTCATGAGAGTGAACCCAGGCTTAGAAACTATTTCAGGCTGGATACATCCATACTCCGAACATTCCCAGAAGGATCAGTATGGTAGCAGATTGCACATGAGGGCAGGAAAAATGTCTGATTGTGCTCATCATCAAAATCCCAGCTTCTGGTATAGTACTGGGCACAAAGCAGGAGCTTGTTAAACATAAGCCAAATAAGTCAATAGTCCACCTGGATTAGTGCACTGGGCACCAAAGTTTGAAACAGAAAAACGGGCAGGTAATCTGAAATGTCTGCTATTGGTAACAGCCCTGATTTAAAATCATCTGAACTCAAGGTCGTTCACAACTACATCTTATTTGACCCTCACTTATGTTATACTTCTTCCACCATCCAACCCAACAGAATTGCTCTCAGATGTTCCTTGTTTCCTGTGACTTATTTCATCCTCCTACCTTCCATAGTGTGCTTTACTGTTTCAGTCAGTTCTTCTCTCTCTTTCAATCTATTCCATTTCTGCTACTTTCAATGACATGCTTCATTCACTTAACAGGTATTTCGCAGTTCCTACCATGTGCTGGGAACTGGGATGTGGAACAATAAAAGTAATTACTGTTACTTTATAGTAAGTTATACAGAATCTTTATAATTAATCTAATATCTAATAGTGAAGTTTCCCTGTCCCCTCTACCACCACCACCACCACCACTGTGTACTTTTTCAAAATTGCTTTTGATTAGTTTTTGATCCTTTAACTTTATAGAAAACTTAATCTTCTGGGCAAGTTCTACTTTTTAAAAAGTGCCTTCGGGATTTTGATAGGATATAATATATAGATTAATTTGACAGTGGCATTCTTGTTGATAATTGGACTTGTTTCCAATCCTAGAATAAATTCTACTCCAGTTATGTTTTTATTCTTCTCATAAAATATTGTAGTACTTGGTTTCTTAATTTTTAAAAAATAATTCATATCATAAATGAAAATGCCTATGTATTTCCTTTCTCATAGTGTACTTCTGCATATACTGGCCTCCTAAAATGAGCCAGGGTGTATTCTTTCTCTGTGGAAGAATATGTCTAAAATTATGACGTCTTCCTCTTTTTTCTTTTTAGTTTATTCTTTTGTTCATTTTTGAATATATAAAGTTGGTCTTTTAACTCATTAATTGTCAGAACTTTATCTTAATAAGTGATAAGGCTCTGTAATTTGTTACCTTGTTAGCTATGGTCAATAGGTATTGTTTGCATGCATTTTCATTTGTTTAATTAAGAAAACTTTTTTCTTTTTGATTGTCTTTTGCCTCCTAGCTCAATTTGTCTCATACTGATTTTTGACATTGATGAGCTTGCTTTTTAGCTTAGTATATGATCAATTTTAATAAATCTTCTGATAGTGAAGAGGAATTTTTTACGCAATTGTTGTGTATAAGGTTCTTTATATGTCCAACAAAGAAAGTTTGATAACTGTTGGACTCGAATCTCCTGTATGCTTACCAAATTTTTATCTTCCTGTTCTCTCAACTACTCAAATACTTATGTTAAAATAGTCCGTTATAACATTGCATTTGTCAGTTTCTTTTTGCAGTTTTGTTACATGTAAATAAATGTCATAGCTGTATATTTATATCTATGTACCTGTCTGTTCTTAGGTACAAATATATATATACTAGACAACATTGTTAGGTACTTTCAAGTGCATTCAAGTTAGAATTGTTATATTTTCCTTGTTTAAAAAAAACTCTTAACATTATGTAATGCCCTTTTTATTCTTATCAATGAAATCAAAGTATATTTTGTCAATATATCAGCTTTTCTTTTTCAAGTAGTTTCATCTTAAAATTTTTATTTATTTATTGTTATTTTTCATCACCATTTATCTTCCTTATACCCTCTCCCACCTTCTTCCACTCCCCTGCCTCCCTCAGTCGCCACACTTATTGTCCAAGTCCATGAGTATTTTCTCTTTTTTTGGCTCAACCCCTCCCCCACATCACCGCCCAGGGCTGTCAGCCTGCTCTCCATCTATGAGTCTGTCCCTATTTTGCTTACTAGTTCAGTTCGTTCATTAGATTCTACATATCAGTGAAATCATAGGGCACTTGTCTTTCTCTGCCTGGCTTATTTCCCTTAGTATAATGTTCTTTTCCTTTCTTTTACCTTGAACTTGAACATATCCTTATGTTTGGGGGTATGTCTCTTTTTTAGGAGGTGGGCATATCTCTCTTAAAACAACATATATTTAGATGTTTTTAAAAAATCTATTTTGGTAATCTTTTAACCTGTAAGTTTGGCCCATTTACATTTAACATAAGTACTAATTCTAACACCATTTTGCACTTTCCATTTGTCTTTCTATGTCTGTTCTCTTTTTCACCTTTCTTGCTCGATTCCTTAACATGGAGAGAAACAGGGTGAGTGCTCACCCTTAAATTTTTAAGAAGCTTACTTAAAATCTAGTTTAGTGGTCAGCAAACTAGAGACCAAAGGTCAAATCTAGGCTGTTGCCTTTTTGTGTACTGCCAGAGAGCTAGGACTACCATTTACATTTCTACATAGTTGGGAAAAAATCCAAAGAATATTTTGTGGTATGTGAAAATGATATGAAATTCAAATATCAAGGTTGATAAATAAAGTTTAACTAGAGCACAGCCAGTTACTGAGTCACAGTAATTCATTTACAGTCTACAGCTCTGCACTAAAATGGCAGAGTGGTTACAACAGAGATTAGAGTCCAGTCCAAGATAAGCAATTTCTGGGGTTTTGTTGTTGTTGCTTTCCTGAAGGCCAGGTTCGCTGAGCTTTCTTTGTCTAATTCACTCAGAGTTAAGCTCTTGAAGAGTCCTTTCTTTATTTAGAGGTAACTTTTCATGCGTGGTACAATGCCACATCTCTCTGACATTACTTCTCTCACTTGGCATCCTGAGCTGGCCAAGAGGTTGCTAAAACCCAAGGTTCTCCAGAGCATCTGCTTTCTATTTTCTGCAGGGGCCGGGGTGGGATGGGAACTCCTCTAACTACTACGGTTTATAGGCATCAAACAATGACTGTTTTTAGCCCACTGGCTCACCCCTATACCTCCAATTCCTGAGCCTTTGTGGGGTTCTGTAGGGTAAACTGTTCCATGCCTCACTAGTACTATCCACTGTAGACACATAAAGGTTGTCATCCTTCAGTCTATGAAGTCATTTGCCAATCCTGTGTCCACTTTTTTGTCTTTAGATGTTGTGGTACAGGACGGTAAATAATTTCATCACGGGTGGAGTACATGCTTCTGTTAAAAGTCCCCCTGGTTTGGTGTGTGATTGTCAAGACAAATGTTTCAACAATTCCCCAAAAGAGAGCTCTGCCTTTGTTTACTAAAACTCCATAAACTATCTCCTAAGCGACCACAGCTTAGTCACTCTTCCTGTTTTTAACCATGGCCAAGTCTTTTGCTGCAGTCAGCATTCATTAAGTGTTGTTAGTCTCCTCTTTTCTTGGGAAGATATGGTCTCTCACTCTAACTTCAGGATTCAATACTTGTTCTAACTACCTTCTTTTTTAAAAAAGTATATCTTATTGATTATGCTATTAAAGTTGTCCCTTTTTTTCTCCCCTTTGTTCTTCTCCACTCTACACACCACCTTCCACCAGCATTCCCCCTCTTTAGTTCATGTCCATGGGTCATACATACAAGTTCTTTGTCTTCTTAATTTCCTATACTATTTGTAACCTTCCCCTATCTATTTTGTACCTACCATTATACTTATTCCCTGTACCTTTTCCCTCATTCACCTCCCACCCTCCCCACTATTGACCCTCCATGTGATTTCCATTTCTGTGATTCTGTGCCTGTTGTAGTTGTTTGCTTAAATTATATTTATTTTTTGGGTTTTTTTAGGTTCAGTTGTTGATAGTTGTGAGTTTGTGGTCATTTTACTGTTCATAGTTTTGATCATCTTCTTTTTCTTAGATAAGTCCCTTTAACATTTCATATAATAAGGGCTTGCTTGATGATGAACTCCTTTACCTTGACCTTATCTGGGAAGCACTTTATCTGCCCTTCCATTCTAAATGACAGCTTTGCTGGATAGAATAATCTTGAATGTAAGTACTTGCCTTTCATGACTTTTGAATACTTCTTTCCAGCCCCTTTTTGCCTGTAAGGTTTCTTCTGAGAAATCAGCTGGATAGTCTTATGGGAACTCCTTTGTAGGTAACTGTCTCTTTTTCTCTTGCTATTTGAAAGATTCTCTTATCTTTCATCTTGGGTAATGTAATTATGATATACCTTGGTGCGTGCTTCCTTGGATCCAACTTCTTTGGGGCTCCCTGGACTTCCTGAAAGTATATTTCCTTTGCCTTCTCATTATTTAAGATATTACATATGACATTTCTGCTTTGTCCTATTTCTCAAGGAACTTTATTTTTCCTTTGTTAGGTCCTTGGTCTGTATCATCTACTCACCAACTTTTAAGTTACACAAATTCAGATGATCTACCTCTATTCCAAGTGAAGTCCACAAGCATTTTCTTTGTGACACAGGGTTCTTCCTCTACCTTTTCTTGTCCATCATCTTCATCAGCTACAGAAAATTTTCTCATTCTTTCACAGCACATATTGTCCAACACACATGCACCAAAATAAGGGCAGCAGTGCCTAAAACATCCTGTGTCTTGGAGAAATGAATGCATGCTTTAGCTGAGATACCGAAGATCTTTAATTTCCCCAGGCTCCCAATGCTTTCTTCAATAAAGAGGGAGCTGATAATAATCTGTGATCCAACTAATGTATAAAAACTGTCTTATTGTAAATTCTTGGCCAAATTATACATCCACTAAGAAGGGTCTCAGAGAAGAAAATCTAATTCCTACCTTGAAAAGTGTACAGGAAAAGACAGACATGCAACACAAATTACAATATGATGTGGTGTGTCAACAAATGCTTGTATGTGCACATTCATTCACTTCTTGATTACCTACTCTGTGCCAGTTAGTGGGGAAACAGTGGTTACCAAGATGAACAAAATCTTTGCCCTCACAGAGCTCACATTCCAAAGGTAGGTGGACTTGGTAATAGGCTAAATACTTTCCAAGAGCTTATCATACGAAATAAGAATGTGAAGAAGAAAAAGTTGTGGTACTGTCCAGTGCCAAAAATAGGGCCAAAAGACAATACTTGGCCTGACAGATGATGAGGAGTCAGTCAGTCAAGTGAAAAGTTATTCTGGCCTCAAGGATGACAAGACTGGTAGGAATCAGCTTACTGTGCCTAGAGCAGGTTGAAATGTGCAAGCAAAAGAAGAGTGGAAAGAGGGAAAATGAGAAAGGCAGGTAGGGTTAGAGTAAACGTGAAATCCTATTGCAACAGATAAGGTGTTTTCTAACCCAGAAAAGTTGCCCAAATTGGACTCCTAGGGGCAGGAATCACAGTGGCTACAAACCCGGTGTACTCAGTTAGCCAATAGGCTCGCAACGTGTTTTCTGGACTTTTCATCTTATGGGAAAATAAGTATCTTAAACTCTGGCACGCAAAACTCAGAAGGTGAAAAAGTATCCCTCCCCCTTTCTCGCTCAGCCCAGGTTCTTGCCGGGACACCGTCTGAAGAGTGAGGCTTGGTCCTGGGAAGGAGAGAACACCCCTGGAGAGACGCAGCCCGGCTTCACACGGTGCTGTCACCCCTTCCTCCCTCCGCACTTCCTGAGTTTCCCGGTGCGCTTCCTACTTCTGATCTTGATACGTGAATGAGTCACTCCTCAGTTACAGCTGCAGGGCATCTTAAAGACCCGGGAAGGGGTGGCGCTCCCGCCGCCTTCCCCCTGGGCCCCGATGCAGGAGTGTGCCGGCAGGGAGCGGGCGCATGGAGGGGGCGCGAACCCTGCAGCCTCGAGCGTTCCCACGGCCCGCGACACCCCAGGCTCCGGGCCGCGGCCCAGCTCACCCTTCTCCTTGGTCACGAGGGAGACAAGCGGCACCCGCGGGCGGTCGCTGAAGACCTCGGCCTGCTGCACCAGCGCCTCGCGCACGCTGTGGAAGTCGTTGAGGACGACCACCAGGTAGTGGCCAATGAAGAAGCTGTAGATGTTTCCGTAGACGCGGGCCAGGTCGGTCAGCAGCACCTGCGAGCCCAGGGAGGAAGGGTCCATGCCCGCGGCCCTCGCCCTGCGGTTCACCCAGCTCTTCCCGCGGAGGAAGGGCGGCAGCAGCACGAAGCCGAAGTTGCCAACCACAGGCCAGGGCGCGGGCCCGGGGGGGATGCCCCTCGGCCGGCGCCGCCTCAGCCAGCTCCAGCCGAGCAGCGCGGCCAGGCCGAGCAGCAGCAGCGCGCCGCCCGTGGGGTCCAGCCGCAGCAGCCCCAGGGGCGCGGGCAGGAGACTGGGAGGCCAGAGCGAGCTCTGAGCTGGGGGCTGCGGCTGCTCCGGGGCGTCCATGGCTGGTGAGCGCGCAGCGGCCTCCTGAGGTCCCTCTACCTGTCCCTAGGAGAGTGCTCGCAGGTGCAGCAGCGACCTAAATTGGGATCTTGAGGCAGGAGGCGCAGCAGACGGCGCCCCAGATTGGCTGCTCTCGACCACACCTCCTTAAAACAGCGAAGCCGGAAGGGAAAAGCGGTCGTGCTCGCTCTGCTGCGAAGTTGTGACCCGCAATCTGCAAGTTTGCCCCCTGATTTCCGTAGGACTCCTTCTCTGGCTCTAGCCTGGCTGTGGCCCATCCCGAAACAAAAATACAGGCAACGCATTCTTGCGCTCTGATTGGCTCCCGGACTTTCTGGAGTCATTCGTTTGTTCCTCTGGAGTATACATCCAGCCAGGGAAACAAATCCCTGAGGTGACTCAGCCACCACCTCATCAGGTCCTCCCTGAGCTGGGAGAGTGGGCTGTCCGACCCACCCCTTGATAGCAAAGAGACGGAGCTACTTCTTTATCCAAATCAGGAAGAAAAGACCCTTCCCTCCTCCCAGAGGCAGGAGGATGGCGGAAACGCAATGTGTCAAATTTGTAGGCATAGGTGGGCAAAGCTGCGGAAAGGATAGGCAGGGGATGGTGGCGGGTGGGGCGGTGGAGTCAAGTTTTAGAACTTGCCAGGGTCAGGGAAACCTCTGCAAGTAGAGAGTGAACCCTCAGTGTCCAATTCAGCCTGGGTAAAACACCTATTTCAGGAACTTGCTTGGAAGATTCAAGTAGTTAATAATATAAAAATAAAATTAATAGGGTGAGGAGGGGGTGACGATATTATTATTGATATCCGACCTAACTTGAAATGCTATGGTTATTATATATGAATTGTATAACAATTTTAAGGCAAAAGTCCCTTTTTCAATCTTCCATAATAATTGCTTCCAGCTGCTTCCCCTTTGCCTCACCTACAGGCTAAATCTTCTACTTTCTCTTTTGTTGAGCTGACACATAGAATTGTCGATACTAGACCATTTCTTTTAATCTACTGAAAGGCCGTTTTCATATGAATCATCTTAACTGATCATAGTGAACATGTTTCCCTACATCTGAGTATTTTTTATTCTTCTGCACACACCACAAGTTTGAGCACCATGTTGTGCTTGCAGCAGTGAACCCTGTTTATTTGTTCTGTGATCCATTCTGTTTCCTGTAACCTGATGCCTGGAGGCTCTGCTAAGTTTAAAGTCTACCCTGTTCTAGAATAATTTTTGCCATGTTCATTGTAAGTTGTCTTAGCTTAACAACAACCAAGAAAACCTTATATATTCTATAATCAATCATGAGTTAAATTACTCTTCTCATTGTTTTGAATTTAGAGAATTTTTAACATTTAAACTACTGTACTTGTTGTCAGATATGAATGTCAACATGTCGTCTGATTCTCTTCATGGCCCTACTGTCTAAAATTACGTAGACACTAACATCTTTCCTTACAAGCAACTTAAATTCACAGATGATTTTAGAATAGTGGTACATGTGACTAATTTAACAACCCAAACAGACATCCTCTTGTACAGGATGTAATTGCACTCGTGGTGTTTTCCTCAATATTCTCTTATTTTGTCAGGTCTGTGATGCAGATAGGAAGTGTTATGGGCTGATTTGTGTTCCCCTGACAATTTATATGTGGAAACATACTCCCCGTACCTCAGACTGTGACTATATTTGGAGACAGGGTCCTTAGAGAGGTAATTAAGGTAAAATGAGGTCATATGAGTGGAACTTAACAGGGATCCATAACAGAGTGGGGGTGGGAAGTGGCTTTCATGCACAGGGAAGGACCTTGTAGAGACCAGGTCAGTTGGCTGTCCTGGGGAGCAGCATGCTTGGTGTCCAAAGGCTGGCACTGCTGGACAAACTGATACCCTTGTCATATTCTGGGGGGCAACAGATTTGGCAAGAGGGTTAGAAGGAAAAATTAATACTGTAACTACTAAGTGACAAAGGCACAGGCTAATTCTTCAACGTTGCACGTTAGCAAAAGAGTGACTTCTTTGGAGGAAGGTGTGCAAGGTGCTTCACACCTATCCAAGGTCCTTTTGCTCACTACGCTTAGCTTGGGCTGAGGGGAATATTTCAGGGTTTCTCACTTTTAGACCTCTGAGCCCTTTCTGTCCAAGCCATTAGGGAAGAAAAGTGAAACCAGTTTTAAAGTGAAGCCCAATGATCGCCCCATACTTCACCAACCCAGCCACTTAGTTTAGCCAAACTGTTGAATCTCAAGAGGTGATGATGCTGATGGGCTTCTTAAGTGAGGCCTGTCTTGCCACCGATCACTCAGGTAATGAGATCATAGGCTTATACCCTATTAGAACAGAAGGCAGAACACACACAATTCACACAACCCACAAACCAGTCTCTGAGGCTGCAAGACTGTCTTTTGGGAAGACATCCAGGTGCAAGGCCTTTGTCGGCATGACATTTAACAGTGCCAAGTGGACATATTCATCAAAGACAGTTAGCTGCACTAGTCTAATGTCCACTACTGAGCATTGTGATTTTCCTCAAATCACAATTTTTCTCAAGATCACCCTCATTATCATTAAAGGCCTGCATTAAATGCAGTTTTAATTTTGCCTGTTCGTTTGAATAACCACAATAAGCAACACTTGATTACATATGATCTTTAAGTCTGCTCTGCTGGAACTTAAAGGAACCTTTAGATTGACACTTTAGTCCTCCCTTCAGGGCACAGAATCTGAGCCACACACCTGCCATCTGGCCTTGCCTGTACCACCTGTTTCTCTCAAGTCCTTGAGGTTTTCCATTGTGCCTTAAGGTTCCTGCCTTACCATCTTTCAGGAAAGCAACGTTTGTTCCTTCCCTGGGAAGACTGCCATGAACCACACAACCAATCAGGGTACCAGGCTTTTTCTCATGGGCTTTCATTGGCTTCAAAAATCAGTCCCAGTTCCTCAGGGCTTTCCGGTGCTGTCCAGAGCTCCAGCACGCCTCCTTCAGGCGTGACATTCCAGTCAACGTCTTGGTTGACAAAACCACCATTAGCTACAAGTCTTACTGGTTTTATGCAAAGAAACCTTATATCATCACTTACTCTTTTCAAATGCCAAATTCTGGAGGGATCAAGTAGGGAGAAAAACACAAAGCATAAAGGAAAGTGCTTGTCCTTCAAATATCCACCAAGATTGCATCTCCATACCTTATACCTTCTATTGCTAAAACCATGCAATTTCTTTCCAAAACTTTCACAAACTTCTACAGCCTTCTATACATGTTTACAAACCTTCTTATTTTCAGTACTAAAACTACATTTCCATGCCTTAGATTTTCCCCTGTTCACTTTCCCACATAGTGTGAAGTTTTAACTCTTCCTGAGAAATCTCAATTTTTCTTAGGGAAATCTCACCTAAGAGCTGAGGTTTCCTTTCCTACAAGTTTAAAACTTTCATAACCTTTTATAGCCTTTATGACTTTCCACAGATGTTCTGCAACATTCACAAATTTTCCATATACCATATTCCTTCACCCTTGGACCCAATTCATAGCCTTCAGAACCAGGACAATCCCCATTGGACACCAGTCCATGGCCCTCAAGACCAGAGACATCCCTATCAGAACCCAGTTGCACAGAGAACCCTACTGGGGCAGTGCACAAGCAGCACAAAACCTGAAGAGTGCACCTAGCCCACTGTTTTGCCCAGAGCACAGATGGAGGCACCCTCACGTGCTACATCATCCAAGACGGGAGAGCAGCCATGTACCACCTATAAGATGGTGGCATGCCCATGGGATTCATCCTCCACGGTGGAGCTCTCACGGGATTTACCAAAGTGGTGGCATGCCCATGTGGCTCAGTGTCCAAACCCCAACATGCACATGGGTTCTGTTCACAGAGCCTAGAGGTTCCCTCCTCCCCAAACCTGTTTCCTTACCCCATTCTGGCATTCCTGGTAACTGGTACCTTGAGCTGGGGTGCAGGACAGTTTCTTGAGACTGGGAAGTCCCCACAGCCCTGCTCCAGGGGTCTGTCTGTCCCACGTGGCTGGAACCTGACTACAGGTTCCTTTAGTTCCATCTGGGCTCACCAAAACTGTAACCAAGCAAACAGGGGCCCATCCACATTCTGCCTTGATGCATGACCCAATAATTAGTGTGGAGAGAAACAGGTTTTTATTTACCAGATTCAAACCCTGGGGTTGCTGAGAGCACTTATGCTCGGAGCTCTGTCTTTTCCTGAGACTCAGCACTTCCCTTGCTCCCCAAAAGGCTAAAAGCCAAAGCCAAGCCCAATAGTTTCCCATATCTTTTCTGTACTTAAGTCAGCTGTGCCAACAGTCTCACAGCAGCCCTCTCCTTCAGATTCTGGGGTATGTGGTCATCAGCCTCCATGTTATAGTCCAGGAATACATGTACCCTATCACACTGGATCGTGGCAAAGTCCAGGAAAGGAACAAGTCCCAAGACAGTGGCCTCTCCGTGTGTTCCAAGTCCCAAGAGTCCAGAAGAGACTGGGTCTCCAAGGCAGCAAGCAGGTCAGCGTCCTGCAAGTCAGGGTTCTGGATGGCTTACAAGTCAGCTATAGCAGGCATGATCAGAGCAGCAGCAAGCCATTCTCTCCCACACTGCACCAGGCTGCATGGCTGAACCCTAACTACAAACTGCCCAGCTGCTACATCATGGCTCTTTCTTCTCTACATTCACTCCACCTACATGGCTCCTCTCTCACTGCTGGCAGCGTGGTGAATCTCCCTGACATGACTGCCCTTTTTACTCCAGACCAGCACAACTGCTCCCGACTCTCTAAGCCCTCATGTTGGACCAGCCTCTCTCTCTCTGCCCATCCCTAGTTTAAGTCCTGACCCAGAGCTTCCTATGTGCCCCCAGACATGATCCTTCCACAATGAGCTACATTTGCCAGTTTCCTTATCATTTACATTCTCTTGGCTGCCCTCTCTAGTCAGGGCAAGAGTGACTCAGTGACCCAGGGGCAACCACCTCCCTGCCTTGCGAGGGACTGTACAGACCCGGGCTATGTCACAGTCACATACACACCCTACACCCTGAGCAGCAGCACAGCTATTATCTTGTCTTTTGTTGTGCAAAGTACCCCAAATGCTCTATCATCTCTTCCCCTACACCCCACACCCAATCACGGGCTCTGGGGACTTTGGGGACACCCCACTGAGTACCACATTTCACTTTGTCATGGCAGCATTAGCAAACTAATACAGGAAGCTATATTGTTCATAATACCTTGGATAAACTACATTAAACACGAAGGCACTTAGCTCATCCAGTGCCTCTTAGGGATGAATTTACCCAAATTGTATTCAGTTCTTTTTGACAGAAAAGGGAGTACTTTCTGCTCCATCCTTCCTATTTTAAATAGGGGAATAATATAATCAGTAGCAGTAAAAGAAGAGAATACTAAATGATCTTTGGGGTGGGTAGAAAGGGGAAAGGAGCTAAGGAGAGCATTAAGGAAAAATATCATTTTTTAATAAATCCCCAAGATCAGTTTTAAATCAAAGTACTTATTATTTCGTTATCAAGAGTGCTGTTAAATTACTCCATTTGTAAAACTATATCGGTCCAGCTGGCCTGTAATGCCCCGGGAGGTAAATGTCACACACTACAGCCATTCAGACCCAGTGAGCCGGAACAGAGAGGGCTTATGGCTTCAGAAGAATTTGCAACATGCTAATGAAGAGAGAAGGTAAAATGCTATTTATATTACTTAGTTGCACCACTAGTGGTTTAAAAATTAACCCCTTCATTTCCATTAAGTCCCTATGATTGCTTCATATACATTCCTTTGAGTGTCTTCTTTTATGTTTATGTTCTTCTTTATGTACCCTCTGACCAACCACATGCTCTACCTGAAGTTGGGATAATAAATGTACCTACCTCAAGCATAAGTATTAGATAAAATAATTAGCACAATGCATAGCATTTAGTTAAGGGTTGCTGGGGACCCTGGCCTGGGTGCCAGATGTGGGGGGGCTCCGCCCGCAGAGCCCCATCCCTCCGTCACGGATGAAAGTAAAAACTACCAAGACATCTTGTGCTTGGGGAGGAAAGGGGCCAAACTCTCAGAGGAGAATGACCCAGAGCCCCTTCCTCACTAGGCTTTTATTGGGTTCCAATACACCGGAATACAAGTTTAACATGTCAAAGAAATCTGAGGGCTTAATCGGAGCCAGTGTTTGTCAGGAAGGGGGGTTGCCAGACTTTGGGAGACATGCTCATTTCCTCCTGGGACACTTGTCACCTCAGGAAGAGCACTCTTAGCAAAGCAGGTTTCACAGGACTTTAGGAATTCTTTCTTATGCCAATCACCCAAGGAGCCGTTCTGGCCAGGACAGGGCTGCACCGCTCACCCCCACAGTTTCAGGCTTTAAGCCGATTAGGAAGCAGGAGACATCTCCCAGATGGAAATGAGGACTCGGGCTATGTCAGAATAGCCGGGGGGCGAGGGTCCATCACATCCTCCTTGTTGCAACCCCCCGAGTCCTTCCATGAGGCCTTCCAAGTGGTCGCGTCTGGCTTGGGTTGCCCCTCCCATGAGGAGTCTTACCCGTCATTGACTGCCAACCAAGCTATGAGGCCAGAGAGGCAGAAGCAGCACTCCTGCCAGGGAGATAAGCTTTGTCTCCTTAATAGGTCACATCCTTGTGACAGAACAGACCTAGATGAAGTGGGTCCCTTGGGCTCTTACACAGCCCACCATGGGGTGAGGGTTACAACTCCTGAAACCAGGCTGAACGGTCCACAACAAAGGGTTAATAATACAAGCTGTGATTATAATAATTATCATCAGGGCACCAATAATGCCTTAAACTCTATAGGATGACACTATTGCTTCCTCCGACTCAGCAGTAATTTGTAACTTTTCTGTAAGTATCCTTCAATTCTTTTTTTAAAAAAAGTATCGGTATTTTAAAACTTTATAAACATTTCGATTTACAATATTCATGTATTCAATGATATGCAAATAAGTATATATAATTAACATTTTCTATGTTGTTGTCCACAGATCACTCTCAATTACGGTACTCTAGTCCAGGGGTTCAGCAACATTTTCTTGTACAGAGCCAAATAGTAAATATCGCAGGCCGTGCAGGCATATGGTCTCTGTCACACTATATGGCTCTGCCACGGGAGCAGGAAAGTAGTCATAGACCATAAGTAAATAAATGGGCATGGCTGTATTTCAATAAAACTTTATTTATGAAAAGAGCACAGCAGCTAGATTTAGCCTTTAGGCTATTATTTGCTGACCTCTGAGATTTAAAAAAATCTATCGTTTAGGAATATTTCAAAATTTATTTGACCAATATCTTGTTGTTGACACATAGGCTATTTTCTTTTCTTTCTCTCTTCTTTCTTTTTGCAATTATGAACAGTACTGTGATATTTTGATAATTTCAGCAGAATAAACTAAAACATAAAATTTTGGTACTAGGGCTATTACTGAGTAAAACAAAGCGCACACAGATGTATACATGCACACAAACATACATCCACTTTGCCTTTCTACCTCTCAGAGATAACCTCTGTTAAAAAGCATGGTACATACATCCTCTCAGGTTTCTCATATTCTTACATAGATTTCCACCCTCACTCATCCCTTCCCCAAAGACATCCGTTCACTAACCTGCTCTTTTCATTTACTGGTATTTTTTGAGAATCCTGCTGTGTCACTGAGTATTGATCTGTCTCCCTTACCTTGTTTAAGCTGTCTGGTGTTTCATTAAATGGACTCATTCGATAAATATTTGCTGAGCACTGAGTGTCATGCATTTTTCTTGGCTCTGAGAATGCTATGTGAACAAAACAAAGTACTTGCTCTTCAAGGAGTTTATTCTCTAGTGGGAAAAGACAGACAAAAGATGAACAAGTGTATAATGTGTCAGGGGTAGGTACTGTGGGGGAAATAAGACACAAAGAAAATGGTAGAGATTGCTATCTTTGTTTGTGTGAGAGGAGGGGTTGCGGTCTTACATCAAGTTTCAGGGAAGGTTTTGTTTTGAGTAGATATCTGATCACAGGATGGAAGCTTGCAGATACCTGGAGGAAGAGCATTCCAGACAAAGGAAGGAGCAATCACAAAGACCCTGAGGTTGAATTATGCTGGGAGTTTTCCAGGAACAAGATCTCAGTGAAGAAGGCAAGGGGAAGAGAGAAAGGAGATGAAATCAAAGATGTAGCCTTGCAGAGCACTGGAAAGACAATGGCTTTTACTTTAAAATGTTAAGTCATAGAAGGGTTTTGAGAAGGAATACCAAAATCTGGCTTGTTTCAATAGAATCACTTTAGCTGTAAAGGCCATTAGGAAATTCATCTAGGTATGTCACGATTTATAAGCAAATCCTCTGTTAATAACGTGTAGGTTACTTCCAGTTTTATTTATTGTGGTAAAATTTACATACCATAAAATTTACCATCTTACCCATGTTTAGTGTACAATTCAGCGGCATTAAATACATTCATAATGCTGTTTTTAAGTGGACTCATACAATATTTGTCCTTTTGTGTTTGGCTTATTTTGCTAAGCATAATGTTTTCAGAGGTCACTCATGTGGTACCCTATTTCAGAATTTCATTCCATTTCATGGCTGAAGAATACTGCATTGTATGTATATGGTACATTTTGTTTATCCAGTCACCCATCGATGGTCAGCTGTTTCCACTTTTGGCGACTGTGAACAACGCTGCTGTGATCATTGGTGCACAAATATCTGAGTCTCTGCTCCCAATCCTTTCAGGTGCCAGGGCCAAGTAGCTGAATCATATAGTAGCTCCACGTGCAACCTTTTGAGGAATCACCACACTGCTTCCCACAGTGGCTGTGCCATTTCGCTTCCTATCAGCAATGACCAGTGTTGTAATTTCTTTGTATCCTCACCAACAATTGTTACTTTCTGTTGTTCCTTTTTTTCCTTTAATAGCCATCCTAATGAGTGTGAAGTTGTATCTCATTTTGGGCTTGTTTAAATTTTTTTAATAACTAGTGATGCTGAGCCTCTTTTTGTGTACTTATTGGCCATTTGTATGTATTCTTTAGGTAAATATTTATTCAAATCATTTGCTTATTTTTGAGTTGAGTTACTTTTGTTGTTGTTGTTGAGTTGTAGGAGTTTGTCATATATTCTGGATACTAATCACTTACCAGATAAATGATGTGCTAATATTTCATCCCATTTTGTGATTGTCTCTTCATTCTACCGATACTGTCTTTTGATGCACAAAGGTTTTTAACTTTAAGTCCAGTTTATCTATTTCTTGTTTTGTTGCTTGTGCTTTTGGTGTCATGCCTAAAAACTATTGCCTAACTAATGCAATGAAGATTTTCACCTATGCTTCCTTCTGAGACTTTTATAGTTTTCAGTCATAAATTTAGGTTTAGTCCTCACAAGTGCAGCTCAGTGCATTGGACTTAGTCCTGCAAAGCGAAAGGTCACCAGTTTGATTCCCAGTCAGGGTGCATGCCTGGATTGCTGCCTTGTCCCTTCTTGGGGGTGTGTGAGAGGCAATTGATATTTCTCTCACAAATCAATGTTTCTTTCCCTCTCTTTCTCCCTGTCTTCTCTTCTCTTTAAAAATAAATAAAATCTTTAGGGTTTTTTTAAACCCATAAGATGATATCATCAGTGAACAGAGTTTATTTTACTTTTTTCTTTCCAATTTGGATGCCTTTTCTTTATCTTTTTTAATTGTTCTGGCTAAAACTTCTAATACTATGTTGAATACAAGTGGCAAAGGCTTGCATTCTGCTGTCTTCCTGGTCTTAAAGCATCGAGTGTGATGTTAGCTATGGATTTTTCATAAATGGTCTTATTATATTGAGGTGGTTTACTTTTATTTTTACTTTTATTTCTAGTTTGCCTAGTATTTTTATCATAAAAGGGTGTAGAATTTTGTCACATGCATTTTCTGCATCAATTAATATGATCGTGTCTTCCCATGATTTATTCTGTTAATGCAGTGTAAAATATTGTTTGATTTTCACATACAGAACCATCTTTGCATTCCAGGAATAAATCTCACTTGGTCATGGTGCATAATCCTTTTAATATGCTGCTGCATTTGATTTTCCAACACTTTTAGGGGATTTTTGTGTCAATATTCACAAGGGGTATTGGTCTTGAGTTTCCTTTTCATGCCTTCATTTGGCTTTGGTGTCAGGGTGATACTGGCCTCTTAGATGAGTCAGCAAGTGTCCCCTTCTCTTCAGTTTTCTGGAAGAATTTCAGAAGGACTGGTGTTGATTCTTCTTTAAGTGTTTGGTAGAATTTGCCAGTGTAGCATCTAGTCCAGGGATTTTCCTTGTTGGGAGGTTTTTGATTACTGATTCAACTCTATCAGTCCTATAGGTTTACTTGGATTTTATAATTCTTCACCATTCATTAGTATTTTGTTTGTGTTTCTAGGAACTTATTCATTTCATCGAAGTTATTCCATTTGCTTGCATACAATTATTCATAGTACTTTTTAAAAAATTTATGTAAAATCATTAGTAATATCCACATTTTTATACTGCTTTTAGCAATTTTAACTTTTTCTTTCTTTTTTAGTGAATCTAGCTAACGGTTTGTCAACTCTGTTTCTCTTTGCAAAGAACCAACTTTATGTTTCATTGATTTCTGTTTTCTTTTTTCTTTTTTAAAAAATGTATTTTATTGATTATGCTATTACAGTTGTCCCATTTCTCCCCTATCATTCCCCTCCACCCTGCACACTCCCTCCCACCCATATTCCCCCCTTTAGTTCATGTCCATGTGTCATAAGTTCTTTAGCTTCTACATTTCCTACACTATTCTTGCCCTCCCCCTGTCTATTTTCTACCCACCGTCTATGCTACTTATTCTCTGTACCTTTCCCCCCTCTCTCCTCCTCCCACTCCCCTGTTGCTAACCCTCCATGTGATCTCCATTTCTGTGGTTCTGTTCCTGTTCTAGTTGTTTGCTTTTCTTTTAGGTGTGGTTGTTAATAGCTGTTAGTTTGCTCTCTTTTCACTGTCATATTTTTTTTTCTTTTTCTTAGGTAAGTCCCTTTAATATTTCATATAATAAAGGCTTGGTGATGATGAACTCCTTTAACTTGACCTTATCTGAGAAGCATTTTATCTGTCCTTCCATTCTAAATGACAGCTTTGCTGGATAGAGCAATCTTGGATGTAGGTCCTTGACTTTCATGACTTGGAATACTTCTGCCCAGCCCCTTCTTGTGTAAGGTCTCTTTTGAGAAATCAGCTGACAGTCTTATGGGAACTCACAACTTTGTAGGTAACTGTTTCCTTTTGTCTTGCTGCTTCTAGGATTCTCTCATTTTTAATCTTGGGTAATGTAATTATGATGTGCCTTGGTGTGTTCCTCCTTGGGTCCAACTTCTTTGGGACTCTCTGAGCTTCCTGGAAGTCTATTTCCTTTGCCAGCTTGGGGAAGTTCTCCTTCATTATTTGTTCAAATAAGTTTTCAATTTGTTGCTCTTCTTCTTCTCCTTCTGGTACCCCTATAATTTGGATGTTGGAACGTTTAAAGACGTCCCGGAGATTCCTAAGCCTCTCCTTTTTTTTGAATTCTTGTTTCTTCATTCTTTTCTGATTGGATGTTTCTTTCTTCCTTCTAGTCCGCACCTTTTATTTGAGTCCCAGTTTCCTTCCCATCGCTGTTGGTTCCCTGTACATCTTCCTTTATTTCACTTAGCATAGTCTTCCTTTTTTCATCTAATTTGCAACCAAATTCAACTAATTCTGTGAGCATCCCGATTACCAATGTTGTGAACTGTGCATCTGATAGGTTGGCTACCTCTTCATCGCTTAGTTGTATTTTTTTTCCTGGAGCTTTGATCTGTTCTTTCATTTGAGTTGGTTTTTTGTCTTGACCTGTAATGTAGTGAGGGGCGGAGCCTTAGATGTTCACCGGGGCGGGGTAACCCAGTCGCTGGGTTGTGATGCTGTATGTGGGGAAGGGGTCCAAGAGGGAACAATGGCACTTGCTTTGCTCTCTGCTGGATTTCAGTCACTTCCCCTGCTGCCCACAGTCAAACTGGACCCTTCTGGTGCTAATTCCCAGGTGGATAGGTTTGTGTACATTCTAGGACCCTGTGGGTCTCTACAAAGAACTTTCCTGTGATACTGGGAGTTCCTGCTCCCCCTTTGTTTCTCCTGGTTTATCTGTGCACGAATGTGGGACTGCCCGGTCCGCCAGCTGCAGCCTTGCACGCCCTGCTCCACAATCTTCCGACTCAGGGGGTCCGCCAGCCTCCGCCTTTCCACGAGTCCTCTCAACCTGGCTACCGATCTCTGCCCCTCCTACCGGTCTGGATGAATGTGTCTTTTTAACTCCTTGGTTGTCAGACTTCTATACAGTTCAATTTTCTGTTAGTTCTGGTGGTTGTTTTTTAATTGTTGTCCTTTTGGTAGTGTGAGGAGGCACAGTGTCTCTACCTAAGCCTCTATTTTGGCCGGAAGTATTTTTAAAAATTTGAAAGTAGTAATTGTTTCTCAGCTTTTGTCAATTTTTATGTGTCTTTTAGGAAGGAGTTCAGAGAAGAAGGTAAAGCTTGCAAGAGCTAAGACTTCAGCTGAACTTTCAGGACAGGCAAGATCTGGATACATATTAATAATTTCAGTGCTCGAACCATGGTACCTAAAATCTTTGTTAACTGAACCTGACCAACATTTATTGAATGTGTATCTTGTAACAACTCTATGGGATATGGACTATTATTATTTCCATCTTACAGATAAAGAAGGTGAGGCACAGAAAGGTCAGGCAACTTGTTTAAGGTCTTCCATGAACCACCAGTTCTGGAAGAACGGAGATTCAAACTCAGAGAGCACAGGGTCACCAGGTTACGTTTCCCCTTTGGGAGACAGGTGATATACTGGGTGGGGAAGCATATCACGTGATAGGGCTGACCACTGCAGTGCAGAGGGCAGGGACGCACGAGAGCAGTCTGGCCAGGACAGAGGGCACTGCTGGCACAAAGCAGTGAACCAAGTGCCTTCCACAGGTAGGACTCACAGATTAAGAACCACGAAACCCAAAGAGCTTGAGCGTGCGACTGCACTATAAACAGTGCACTTTGCTTTAAAAACATGTTTATGGAAGGAGCATATGAGACTCACCGGGCATGACTGCTGTCCATGTTAGATGAGAGGAGACCTATTACCCATGCCTCTGTATGGGAGCTTCTCAAAAGTAGTGGCTTCTTTTCTTTTTACCCAAATCAATACCTTATTTAAGGAACTTAGATAGAAAAGGAAATACATGCTTAGATCTAAGACCTGAAGTATTACGTGCCCAGAAACTTGGCCAGAAGTAAGTGCACATATTGGTTTGGCCAGGTTTTCAGTACAGAAATCTCACCAGTTTGTGCCAGGACAAACACCACCATGACTTCACTTTGGTGCTGGGGGAGCCCAGAGTCTGTCCAGACTAGACTGATTCCAATTCTCTTGTTTCCTCAGAGCTGTGCTGTCCTTTGAAAGCAGGCCCTCACAGCTTTCTTTTTCACACTCCCTTGGGAACAAGCCTGAGAATCATTTAGACATAAAGCCTTCTGCATGGTTATATCCCCGGTGTTAACCTGTGTAAGGCTAGAAGTGCACAGTCCTGTAAGTCAGGGGTGTCAAACTCACTTCCATCGGGGGCCACATCAGCCTGGCAGTTGCCTTCAAAGGGCCAAATGTAATTTTAGGACTGTATAAATGTAATTACTCCTTAACTAGGGGCAAAGAGCTCAGCATTGCCACAGGGTAGAAACAAGGTGGAGGGCCTTGTGTTTGCCACCTGTGCTCTAAGTGATACTTGCAATGAGTTTGCTCCAACAAATTTGCAACACTTGGGGATCTTTTTCCACACCAGAAGCCTTGACTTCTCTCCCCTCTGAAATGTAAACTATATTTAAATGTAAATTGCAACTATAAGAAAAATCGGTAACATCTGACAAAGAACCTGTTCCAAAGACCAGTTTCTCTCTTAACTAATTGGCTGAAAAAGGAATAAACTCCCCTAACAAACAACAAAACTTCTAACAAGCTGTGGTGGCAACCACAGTAATTAGGACAGGGAGGCAGCAAAACAGGAAACAAAACTCAGGCTCTAAACTCTGACACTATGAACTCTTTCATTTCACAAAAGGACACCACCTGTAGCTCTGTGAAGATTAAAGAATGTATGTCAAGCATAAAAATGATTAAAGAATGTATGTCAAGTATAAAAACTGTAAAATGCTAGGCCTTATCACACGTGCCATGTATGAGTTAAATATGCATTATGTAGGCACACAGTGCATACGCCATTATTATTCTAACTTATATCAGTGAGCAATCTAAGATCATACTGATACTCTTGTATATTTTATTAGAACAAAATGGAATCTTAGATGTCAAGGCTTGTGAAGCATCACATCAGTTCCCTGTGTAATGCATTCTGGTAAGGAAGTCTTTGAGGCTACAGCCAACAAATCAGCACATGAATGTTTCAAACAGGAGGATGGGACCATCGTTGTGATGAGCTTTTCATCCAAAGCCTGGGTGGAGGTGACAGAAAGGCTATGCTGATCTATACTGTATCATTTCCAGATAATCCAAAATAATCTTGACTACATCCAAAAACTTAACCTTTGAAACATATTTATCTTATTCTAGTTCCCCTCATTCTACTGACTTGCTGTTACTAAACAGGTCTTGGGAGTAAGAGGGGCTAAAAACAACTTGCTACAATCTACTGTTGCAATGACCATCCTCTCAAGTTTTAGTCGAGGACATCATCCTGGCGCCCCCTTTGTGAAGGAGTGAAGTTGACATTCCTTTCGGAAATGGTGGGAAGGACCCTGGTGTCCTTGGGAAGTTCATGGTTTTGTCTGTGAGCAAAGAGAATCAGAATTATGGAGTAGTTAACTGATCTTTTTCTTCTCCACGAATGATCTCATTTTGTCATGAATTATTTTTTTCACCTTAAATCCAAGGGCAGGAAAAATAGCACACAGTTTTTTTTACAGTTCCATTCATTGAAGGTTATCAGCTTATTTCAAAAATAGTGCTTGAAAAAATAACCCACTGTGGTTTTAATAAGTACTTAAGACTAAATAAATTTTTAAAATCTCTCAAGAAAATAACTTTTTTTAAATTGAAAGAAACAGTAGTACTGACTTTGAAAAGACTGTTGATGTCACGGTGGTTTATTGAGTAAATACAAAGTATAGGCTCTTACTTTTTAAAAAAATTTTTTTAAAGCAAAGCCAAAGAGATTAGAAACCAAGTACACATAATCTCTTCAGAATAAAAACATAAATTAGTTTTAACTAACAATTAGGCACTTAAAATGTAAATGTAAAACAGTATTTTGAAGTACAAACTATAGTTACACTCCTAAATTCCTCCTGAAATGTTTTTACAACCACAAAAGCACGAGCATGGACAACATACTTCTAAACAAAGATAATTTCCTCTTTTTTTTAAAAAAAAAGAACCTGAATTTAAATCCCGTAAGATAGACCAATGATTAAGGTACTGGTGGGCAGAAGAAAAAAGAGCTTCTGAAATTTACATATTTGATTAAAACATAAGCACTTAATAAAACTATTACATTAACATACAATATATATCATGATGGAAAATATATGTCAGGAAAATAATGCATTCTAGGCTGAAAATTTTTCTTTACAACAAGGCACTTGACACATTGAAACAGTACAGTAAATCTCTGAAAGAATGCAACTGGTTACCACTCAAACCTGGTAATGATATATCTCTTTTGTGAATAGACCATAACATAACCATACATTTTGCAGCATTAATCATCACATAGGAGGTAAATTAAATAATGAATTCCAACTTGGCAACTGGATTAGCTTATGCAGCTGCTTCTTTCTCTTTTAAAAAAACATTTTAAGTAATTCCAGAATAAACAACTGTTCTCATTCATGATTCATTTAGAACATAGCACAGTTACTTTAATGAATAATAAAATAAGCCACAACTTACAAGATGTGTATCTGTATAAAAACTTATCTTTGGGTACCTTTGACGTGATTTTAATGTTTAGGTACTGAAGTCAAGAGCACTTCTTAACACACAAAATATTTTTAGCAAGTAACTCAAATGAGTTAAATTATTGCAACACAATGACATTAAAGAAATACCAGTAATTTTTATACAAACAGAAAAGCTTCAACACATACTACTTTTAATATGCTTGATCTAAACATTGCAAACTCATTTATTAAGAAATTCCTTCTTACACTTCCTTTACACTAAAGAGTGTGTTAGGACCGGCTTAAATTTTTAATCAATTCTACAGTGCAAAATAATAATAACAATAAAACATTTTTAAAAAAATGTTGAAAATATTCAAGGAAAATGTGAAATTTCAATGAAAAAAAAAAACTGTCTGAGTGCTAGCATATAAAAAAAAGGCAGCCAACTTGGTGTTTCAAAGTAAACATTGTGTCAATAGTTACAAAGGGAGACATTAATGATTGTGAGGGTGAGAGGTAAAAATGGTCTTTGAATTTTCTTCGATCAATGGATTAAAAGATTAGAATTGCAACACCCTGTGATCCAGTACCTTTCCCCTTTGGGAAAGGTTTAAAATACCTTAAAAATAACTCCTTTTGCACTGTGCTTTCAGATTATTTGCAAAATGATAAGAAACATATCTTCTGAAAATACACTTTAAATAAAGTGGCAAGTTTGTGTTCCACATCACATTTCCACAAGGGGGTGCTGGTACACAGCAAAGAACCTGATGCAAGGGCATCCACAAACCAGACTGGACACTCGCCCTCCCTCAAAACAGCCTTCCTTCCAAGCAAAACTTGCTTCCCAAGATGCCAGTGGATTAAATAACCAATTCAAAATTACTTCCGGTGGAATTGGGAAAGAATGCTTGATTTTCAGAGTTAGTGGAGGAGCCTAAAAAATAGAATCTGAGAGGAATTCATTTCTATTTCAAAACAATTATTTTAAAAAGAGGTATAATTTATAGGAATTATATGTTATACATATTGCACAGAGGACGAAATTATAGCAGAAGTTTCCAACAGGAGTAGTAATTTCCAAAAACAAGAATAACTGATAAGATTCATATCTTGATTAGCAAGGAAAAGGAGCTCCCAAAATTTGTCTCAAAGGCAAAATCAAAAATTTTTTAAATTGAGATATAATCTACATATTATTTTAGTTTCAGGTGTGCAACATACCAATTCGCTATATCTATATACTGCGAAATGATCACCACAATAAATCTAGTAACTGTTTATGTTTTACATTCCGAAGTGGCATGTTGGTTAACCCTCAAATTTGCTTTCCTGAATGTAAATGTAAGAGAATCACTATTTCTCTTATTTTCCTATCTTGAAACTTTGGTATTTCCGCCTCGCACGCGTCTTGTGACACCACACGCTCCCCCAGCCTCCCCCACAAAGCTGGGACGCGTGCTGGGAGGACGACAGCAGCAGCGGTGGTGTCCGGCCCCACGTGGCGTTGCAGAGGTTTCCTCGGGTTCCTTCACAGGTGATGGCATTATTTTTTAAAAATCAAACACTAATGACTTGACTAAAATGCAAGGTTTGCCATTTCAAGGGTTTCCAACAGTCAATGTACCATGATTCTAGAAGCTGAAACACATTTCCCAATTTAGAATGAAGAAAAGTGGGTTGTCTAAGATGTAGCAGAGTAAGGCTCTAAGGTACACGAGGTTGTCTTATTTATTTATATCAGAGGCTCCATGTCCCAGTGTCATAGAGCAAAACCCAGGCTTCAGTGCCAGATGTTTTTCCTCATAATCCGACAGCAGAAATTTAAAACCAGTGTTTTCAAGCAGAACACCTTGTTTTAGCACAACTATCAATATTTAATGAATGAAAAGGGAAAATTACGTAGAATGATAGCTAAACATCTCAGGTAAGGTATAGGTATGTTTCTTATTGGTTTAATAATAAATACTGGAAAAACTTCTTGCATTTCAAAACCTGCCAAGAAAGTTCAGGGTTTCATTTCTATTTTTAAATAATCTGTCTTTGAATTCAACCACCTTTCCTTTAGCGATTCTTCTATTATCCAGAGCAACAGCCATACTGAAAACACACAGAATTTTAGCACCAACGGATGATGACCCTTCTGAACACATTTAAGTTTATATTGTGCTTCTTTTGAGCAATTTAAAAGTCAATTTTGTATATCAAATCAAGGCTGATTAGTTCATTATAACATATTTAGGGATTTTTTTTTTTTTTTCATTTTAAGTGGAGGGAAATTTTATAAATGTCACTGCCTCTTTCTACCCCAGTTGGCCTCCCTGCTCTCTGGGTCGATGATTTTGTAACCTTAAATCTTTTTTGTAAGGTTACTAGAAGTCTTAAGAAATTAAGTAAGAATTATCCACAAGATCCAACAGCATTAAACAATACACTAACTCTGATAGCATTAAATCTGATCAAGGCCATCTTTTTCTTTTTTGCATCACCTGAAAGAACTTTAGAAACGATAAGCTCCCTTCATCAACTAGCTGTAATGGCCTCACACCCTGACTCCAATAGCTCACAGAGCAGCAATGTGGGGTGATCTCAGGGTCAGAGTGAAATGACTCAGTTATGGTGTGTCCTTAGTCCTTCCTATAAACACTCAGTCTATAAGAAGCTGGGTCTCTTGCAAAAAGGCAAGGATGCGTTAAACTTTTGGGGTCCATCTTGGTTTTTTCCATAAAGCAGAAAGAAATGGTTTTCAGTGAAATGTGACCAATTATACTGAATTTCAATAAGCAGCTCTAAAACAGATCTCACACAGGGCAAGACCTGGGAGAGACACACTGGCTTCTTCCTCGTGTGCAGGAGCATCAGTTCACACATGCGTATTCTGCTTGTGCTCAGCAGCCGGCTGCCCAGGGTACCAGGTGCAAATTCACCAGGCAGACAGCAGATCACTGCAAACCAGGCCCGCTGGGAGCAGCAACAGCCCTGTGTTTCCTGCGTGTCTGTCACAGAGATCTTAAAATTAAGTATTTTCAAACAAGTAAAATCTGTGGGGTGTGTCAAATGCTTTCATACTTAGATCACGTTTCTTCCATTTTTAAATAAAATCTTCGGTTTAAAAAATAAAGTAAAAGTGATAGATATTAACATTGGGTGGTAGCAGCAGTACATATTCCCAGGCCTAACCTTATCCTTCCCCATGAAAGGGTAGAAATAAGCATGCCCAAAGTTTACTCCCAACCCTCAAGGCTCCCCCTCACTAAGAGCCTAATGCTAAAACCCACTCTCAACATTAGGTTATTTATTCTATTTACACAGTAGCTGTATCTGTCCAGAGTTTATTTAAAACATTAACAAATTCTTCCGACCTTGGAGGGGGAAAAAATCCTGAAAAAATTCTTTAGTGGAGAAAGACTAAGGAAAGGTGTAACGTGTTCTTTGGCACCTCTTGGACAAGCTTGCTAGTAAAATCCCAGGTGGAGGGCTTGTCACCAACGAATGAAGAGCCACAGGAGAATGTAACTTTCTCAGGATGAATTTAAAAAAACAGTCAAAGGGTAACACTTTGTTCACCTTCCTAATCATTTACCCCAAATTTGGTCCACTTCTTCATTTACCAGTCAGTTCTAAAATAAAAAACAAAACCAAAAAACTACACCTTTGGTGACAGCGATACCTCTTTTGGTATAAGAGCTGCTGCCTTTGTTTTGCGGCTCAGGTAGATTTCTCATTGTCTTCGCCCGTCTTCTGAACCCGGGAGTACTTTTTGCACGATGATTTAAAGCAGCCAGGAGGCCAGGAGAGCGGCCAGGAGAAGCAGCAAGGAATTGAGCCTTGTACGTTTTTCTCAAAAAAATAAAAGATGGGGAACCACCATGCACGAGACAAGAAATTAGTCTGTGAAGAGACCTTCAAGTTCTGTAAAAGGTAGAGGAAAAGTCAAATGAGATTATTTTTCATGATTCACATCCTAATCCCCACCCCCCCAACCCCCCGCAATTAAACTGTCCATCGCTGTAACTTAGCAGGGAAAGCAGCAGAATCCAGATCACAAGGCAGGCTTTACCCTGTTCCCTAACTCTGATGTGACCTGGCCCCCTGCTCCCCAGCCCCCTCTTCCGTCCCTCTTTGTAGCCTGTGCAAATCTTCTGCCTGCAATCGCAATAACAACGTAGCTTAGGGAGGCACGTGACAGTTATCCAGGAGGAACAATTCTCACTAATTATAAGTGGTCAGGTCAAGGAAGATGGAAGAAGGAAAGGAGAGCTCACAAGGCTGAGCGTGTTTAAGAGGAGAGATGAAAAATTTGGTTCAGTGGTATCAGCAGACAACTAAATGGAAGACGGAAGTAGGAGAATACAAAACAGGAAATAGAGCTAAAAGACAAATGCATAGGAAGGGCATTTGTTAGTGGACACCACTAAATGAGAACTAGATTTAGGTCCCTTTGGAAGGACACGTTTCAATCTCTCTCAAATTCTCCAACCATGCTATCTATCGGACAATATGACAAGATGACCTCAAGGTAAGTTATGTGATAGCACACAGACTAACTCTAGCACACCAAGGACACACACCAGGGCTAAGGAAGCGCAGAGAAAGGGAGGATTGAGTCTATCTCAGGACTAGAGGCAGAGGGCAGGAGTTCAGGAAGGCTCCCCAGAAGAGGTGGCATTTGAGCTAGCGCTTTCAGAATGAATGGGAGAAGAAAAAAAATGTTCATCTGGAAATAGGGTAAAGCAGAAATAAGAATAAGGGAAGTCACATAGCACAACATCACCAAAAAATGTACTAAATCCAGTTATTTGTAAGTGACTTACTTTGCCTGACTTTCAAAAATAGTTGCCATGTTGTTCTCAAAATTAAGTTCCCCAAAGCCAGGGAGTGTCTTACCTAGCAGCCCACAGCAATTCTACAGAGAAGGTTCCTAAATTTTAATGTAGCATAAATACTTCTTTAAATCTCATAAAAATTAGTCAAATTAGTAAAACGCTGTGCTCTACAGTCATACAACATTTTTATCCTCAAATGTTATTTACATTTGTGGTTTTCTGTATTTTAAGAAGCAATGATGGATGTAAGTTTAAGAAATGAACTGAATTAACCTAAGCTCCGCCGTATGAAAAGTGCTCCACTGCATTTAAAGAAATCACCCAAGGATAATCTCACCACTCTCACCTTTTCATTGGCCATTGAATGGTACCACCAAAACAGCCGTGTTGTGATGTAATAGGCAACGATGACATCGACAGTATAGTGTTCATGTGCCACAAGAATGCAGACGATCCCAGCAGCGCTCAGCAGCCAGCAGATTAAATGATACCACCAGAAGTGACGAGGCGAATCTGGACAGTGGAAAAATTGTCGAGTTAGTAAGAGTCCACAGATGAACTTAATGATTAGTCTCTCCCAAGGACCTGAATTAGAATAATGTAAGGTCAACGACTCATGGGAAGGAGAAAACTAAAGACCCAAAATGAGTCACTGTGAACAGCCCAGGACTTGCTCACATAGGAAGGGAGAAGAGGGTACCACTGGGTAGCAGGTCTAACAGTCATTCCCTGGGGAGGCTGGTCACACAGGACACTCAATCCTTTACCCCCTGCTCGGTTGTTTAATATGAGCGAACAGAACTGTGTCTTATTAGGTTGCTTGGACTGGCTCACACAGGGATTCCACTGGAAAGAAAAACAGCAGGGGTCAAAGGAAAAGGTAGCTGTCAATGAAAGTGGGGTGGGGGATGAGAACGCTGGAGTAGTACTTTCAGGTCTTACAGAAACTTACTTCAATTTCCCCAAGGGGAGAAAAATGGCATTGTGGCTAACAATATTTTGATTCTGAGCAATTTTATACTGTTACTATTTAAATACTCCCTATGTAAAGCTTAGGATGCTTGCCTATTCACTGATGGATTTTAGCCTTCCTAGTGAGGCCACTAAGAAGTCTGCCACACTGGTCGGTTGGTCGGTCGGAGGACAAGAGCCATCCTCAGATGAGACGTGAGGCCCCACCGCATTCCCACACAACAGTCAGCGATGCACGTGAATGGGGCCAGAGTTCATGTCCAGCAACTCCTCTTTTTTCTTTAATAACTTTCTCTATTTTAAAACTTTATTAGCTCACAATGTTAATAATCTAATAAACTAAAATTTATTTCATGTTTGTGTTTATATCTATAGTGATATTTACTTTCAAGTGTGGAAAAATGGTTGAAAAGCAAAAGTCTCTATTTCCAGAGCTTTAGATGAAATACCGAATCAGGGACTTCCGGCCAAGATGGAGGCGTAGGTGGACACACTGTGCCTCCTCTCACAACCAAAATTAAGGACAACAAATATTTAGAAACAAGAAAACAACCAGAACTTATAGAGAACTGAACTGTACGGAAGTCCAACAACCATTCATCCAGACCGGTAAGAGGGGCGGAGTCACGGCAGGAGAAAGTGGAGGTGCGGACCCGGGAGCGCAAGCAGCAGCGGCTGGCAGTTCCCAGGTGCACAGGCGGTGGCTGGCGGACCCCGGGCACAGGGGGGCAACTGTGCAGACTCAGTGAGGCCGCACAAGGCGGCTGGCTGACTGACCAGGTGGTCTCACATTCGAGCGCGCAGACGGTCCAGGCGGAGGGGAAGTGGCGGAGGGGACTGAATCCAGGAGAGAGCGGAGCAGGCGCCATTGCTCCCTCTCAGGCCCTACCCCCACCTATAGCGTCACAACCCAGCGACTGAGCTGCCCCGCACCGGGGAGCGCCAGAGGCTCCACTCTTCACTACGTAACAGCACGCGCGTGTGTGCAGATAATCCAGGTGAAGGGGAAGCGGCGGAAAGGGCCGGAGTCCGGGAGAGAGCGGAGCAGGCACCATTGCTCCTTCTCAGACCCCGCCCCCACCTATAGCGTCACAACCCAGCGACTGGGCTGCCCCGCCCTGAGGAACACCTAAGGCTCCACCCCCCTCACTACGTAATAGCCGCGACCAGACTAAAACCAAAACAACAACAACAACAAAAAAAACACCAAAAATGGCTCAAACCGGAAAACAAATAAAAGCCCCAGAGCCAATTCCTCTAAGCAGTGAAGAGATAGCCAACCTGTCAGATGCACAGTTCAAAGCACTGGTCATCAAAATGCTCACAGAATTGGTTGATTTTGCTCACAAACTAGATGAAAAAATGCAGGCTACAATACGTGAAATGAAGGAAGATGCATGGGGAACTGATAGAGATGGAAGGAAAACTGGGACTCAAATCAATGGAGTGGACCAGAAGGAAGAAACTAACAACCAAACAGAAGACGAGGAAGAAACAAGAATTCAAAAAAATGAGGAGAGGCTTAGGAACCTCCGGGACATCTTTAAACGTCCCAACATCCGAATTATAGGGGTCCCAGAAGGGGAAGAAGAAGAGCAACGAGTGGAAAACTTATTTGAACAAATAA
This sequence comes from Glossophaga mutica, assembly GCA_039655065.1. Classification (NCBI taxonomy): domain Eukaryota; kingdom Metazoa; phylum Chordata; class Mammalia; order Chiroptera; family Phyllostomidae; genus Glossophaga; species Glossophaga mutica. The sequence goes on along the minus strand of CM077303.1, from coordinate 145,256,234 downwards.
TAAAGGAGAACTTCCCCAACCTGGCAAAGGAAATAGACTACCAGGACGTCCAGGAAGCTCAGAGAGTCCCAAAGAAGTTGGACCCAAGGAGGAACACACCAAGGCACATTGTAATTACATTAGCCAAGATTAAAATGAAGGAGAGAATTCTACAAGCAGCAAGGGATAAGGGGACAGTCACCTACAAGGGAGTTCCCATCAGACTGTCAGCTGATTTCTCAAAAGAGACCTTACAGGCAAGAAGGGGCTGGAAAGAAATATTTGAAATCTTGAAAAGCAGGGACCTACATCCAAAATTGCTCTGTCTAGCAAAGCTGTCATTTAGAATGGAAGGGCAGATAAAGTGCTTCTCAGATAAGGTCAAGTTCAAGGAGTTCATCATCACCAAGCCCTTATTATATGAAATGTTAAAGGGACTTATCTAAGAAAAAGAAGATAAAACTATGACAGTGAAAAGACAACAAACTCATAGCTATCAAGAACCACACCTAAAACAAAAGCAAACTAAGCAAACAGCTAGAACAGGAACAGAACCACAGAAATGAAGATCATATGGAGGGTTACCAACAGGGGCGTGGGAGGAGGAGAGAGGGGGAAAAGGTACAGAGAATGAGTAGCATAGATAATGGGAAAAAAATAGATAGGGGGAGGGCAAGAATAGTATGGGAAATGTAGAAGCTAGAAAACTTATGACCCATGGACATGAACTAAAGGGGGGAATGTGGGTGGGAGAGGGTGGGTAGGGTGGAGGGGAATGATGGGGGAGAAATGGGACAACTGTAATAGCATAATCAATAAAATATATTAAAAAAAAAAAAAGAAAGAAATACCGAATCAGGTATCATTCAAATAAAAGATATTTTTTGGTAAAATAGTGATGATCTTTTGTTCTCGAGTATAATATTTGCATCTCAAAGTCTGACCTTCTAATTACGAATGTGCAACTCAGTATTTTTCATATGGTTCATCCTGCTACTAAATCTGGGCAGAAAACTCATGTAGTCCCAGAATTTTAAGGCTGGGAGAGGCCTTACTCCTGTAGCCTGGGGGCTGTGGGAGGACAGATACAGTCCCCGTAACTATTCTGGTTTGTTCAATTGTTAACATTCTGAGCCGAACACTTAGAAATCCAGAGATTTCACATTCTTCAGCATCATAACCCTGACCCCTCCCTACAGTCTCACACCTGCTTCCTCTGCTTATTATGACATCTGGTATTTCACCTTACAAGTTCAAAACGTCTGAGTAAACCAGACTATTTTGTATCTGTTTATCCAAAAGAAGCAAAGCCAAAGAAGTGAAGGAGTAAGGAGGTGGCCTGATGGTCGCGTTACCTCCCACGGAATTGAAAGTGAGGTTTCAGGATAGGTGGGAACCCTAGCACTGATTTTCCTTAAAAAATGCATCCTCTGTCAGACTCCTACCCTGGGACCTTGGCTTCTTAATTGAGAAACAGGAATGGCCAAATGGTAATCCCCTCTGCTCTCTGGTATAACCCAGCGGGATCACATCAAACTGAAAGTTGATAACACGGATATTAACAACTCCACTGTCTGTGTGGTATCCCAGCCCAGTTATCACTGAATAACAGAGACAACACATTCACTGTGGCAGCAAGGTGAAAAAGAAAATGTTTTCTCGACTAGCAAGACATATACATGGTATTGGGTTGGCCACAAAGTTCATTAGTTTTCTCCGTAAAATAAAAGACACATTTTTCTTTTCACCAATAACTTTATTGATTTGGATCATGGATTATTTTGAGTATGTTAGCTATCTCCTGATATTGGGTTCTGGTAGGTAGAGGCCAGAGGTACTGCTAAACACCTTCCAATGCATAAGACAGCCCCACAGCAAAGAAATGTTTAGCCAAAATGTCAATAGTACCAAAAAACTCTACGAACAACTTTTGACATGTTCAATCAGTCAAAGCACTTTCTCAAAACACTGCACAAATCTTTTTTTGTGTTTCAGTTGTGTTTTTACTTTCTCGAAATAATAAAGCATAAAAATGCCAAAAACATTGTGTATTTTCTTCCATCTTCAACATTAAAATAGCTACACAAAAATTCACCAATTTTAGTAAGTTTTTTAAAAAATACACTGATATGACAACTGTCACAATACAATTTAACAAAATTGTTTCAAATGCAGTTAAAGATAACTAAGCACTACTAAAAGCATCATGTGGAAAAAAACTAAACAAACTTTTTGGTCAACCCAATGCTAGGAGCCAGGCTGACTTCTCCAGTCTAATTTTATAAGAAATCTAGGCCCCAATGATATAATATTTGCACAACTGGGTAAAGCCCTCTGTTGTTCACCTCAAAGTGGTCCTGGTCCCACATTTTCATCTGCTCTTATGACTAAATTCAGATCCACTCGTGACAAGAGGGCCCACAAGGAGAGAGTCCACATCGATCAAAAGGCAGGAAAACAAAATACACATAAATGACGCACCTAATTCTAGAAGCAGAGTGTTCAGGAGCCACTGGAACCACTGCTCACTCACATGGCACTCTTACTCTATTATACCATAGTAACAGATGGTGCAATTTAGAAAGTAACTGTTTCCTAATAGCACAGGAAGCAGGCAGAAACATGGAATGCCATGTTTACGCGGAGAACTAAAACAGCTGAGTTGTATTAAGCATTACGGTTTGCCATTTTACTTGTCAAAGACTGGGAAAAGCAGAATGTAATTCTTTCCTTGCTGTATGTAAACTTACACAATTTTAAAAACCTCAGACCAAAATCATATCTTGGGAAGAAAATGTCTCTACATACTGCATAGAGTTCGTTAAGGTAAAAAATTATCATAAATTGCCCTTCTATTTGTTAAGGTAAAAAAATATCCTAAGTTGCTCTGATATTGTTCTGAGGTGAAAGAAAGATTAATAATGAGCAATGTACTCACTAGTAATTTTATAAAATCAGACAACTTGGGCTTCTGAAAATTCTAAACAGAGCCAAGAAATTAACAGCATAACATCTAGAGTCAACCTGCTTGGGCTTGGATAACCTATCCTCCAATTACTAACTGTGGGCCATGGTCCCGTCACTCACTTTCTCTCTGTGCCTAAGTTTCCTCTTTGAAAAATGAGGAGAAACAGTGCTCCCTTCATGGGTGCTTGCAGGATTCAACAAGTTAATTTACATCAAGGTGTTAGAAGAGTGCCTGACACAGAGCAAGTATTATGTCTATCTGCTGTTATTGTTAATATCATGTGGTCTTCGCTTATTTTATAAAACTTTCTCTTGCTTCCCTGGAGTGTTTTCTCTTGATTACTTTATGGTTTTCAACTCACAGTGCATTCACTCTTAACATGCAATTCCTCCCTACTCTCATCTTCATCCTCTATAAAGTTTCTATGATGCTCAGATTAGAGAGATGATCCTTCAACTCAAATGCCCCTTTGGACTTTAAAATGACTGATCTTACATACAGACAGATGGAATTTTTCTTGATGTAACTTTTTTCATCAAAAGCTAGAAACGTAAGCTACACACATCATTCCACCTGCTTTGCAGAGCCAATAATAACTAGGTATTAGAAATGTAGTAACTAAAATGTAAGGAAGAGATGATCTTCTGATATTGGTGCAGAGACAGACGTAGGTTCCTTCCACCACAACTTCCCAGAGGGCATGAGTAGAAATCAGGGGAAAGGCGCAGAAGGCACTTCACCTTAAAGACAAGTGTGGACTTCTGCTCAAGATGGCGGCCTAGGTAAACAAGGCTTGCCTCCTTGCACAACCACATCAAAATTACAACTAAACCACAAAATAACCATCATTTAGAACAATCAGAAATTGAGCTGAATGGAAGTTCCACAACTACGGAATTAAAGAAGAAACCACATCATGAGTGGCAGGAGGAGTCGAGGTCCCACACTGACAAGTGGCAGATAAAAATCAGGAAGGATATCTCAGGAATGAAGGTTCCCAGCCCCACACCAGGCCCCTCAGCCCAGGGTTCCAGTACCAGGAAGATAAGTCTCCACAACTCCTGGCTGCAAAAACCAGCGGGGATTGATGCTGTGGAAGACCGAAACTGCTGGACTCCTGGGAAGTTCCTCATAAAGGGCCCACAGACAGACTTACTCACTCCCTCTGAGCTCCAGCATGGGGGCAGAAGATTCATAAGTCACCAGAGACGTACATGGAGGAAGTCAACTGTCCAGCATCAGAGTGGGAGAGGGGGCAGCTTCCTCCCAGACAGATGTGCTGTTAGAGGCCACTATACCTTTTCTGAGCCTTTCCCCGAAAGAGCCACAGAGCCATCAGGTGGACACCGTATCTGAGACTCCATCAACCTGACTTACACTGTTTGCCCCACTCTAGTGATTCCGAGGTTCTGTCCCACCTAACTTTCAGGCCTACCCAAGTTGTTTCCAGTGGCTTTTCCATAAGAATGGCTTATCTTGGCCTATGCTTCACATTTTCCTAAATTCTCTCAAACAAACAGCATCTGGCTTCAGTGAGCCCCCATACCTCTTGCTAAGTTGGGCCAGTTCACAGCCTAGCCTGGCCTTCCCAGGGCACCTCCAAGCCCAGCAAAAGTAGCAGCCATCTACAGACCTTTCTATAGGTTATGCTGTGTGACCCTACACAGAACACAGGCAGTGGCTGACCCTGGGTGTGCCGAAAGCAATCAAGGCTAACTACAACAGAGGGTGTACACAGCTTGGGTCATAGGGGTGGCTGTGCCCCTGGACCCTACATGACAGCTACTATATTAGGCAACTCTACCAAGCCAGGGAGATGTAGCAGCTAGACCTAATACATAGAAACAAACACAGGGAGGCTGCCAAAATAAGGAGACCAAAAAAAAAAAAAAAAAAAAACAAACACAAAACCATAGCCCAAATGAAAGAACAGAACAAAACTCCAGAAAAAGAACTAAACAAAATAGAGATAAGCAATCTATCAGATGCGGCATTCAAAACACTGTTTATAAGGATGCTCAAGGAACTTCAAGAGGACCTCAACAGCATAAAAAAGATCCAGCCAGAAACAAAGGATACACTAATTAAATAAAGAACAATTTACAGGGAAATCAACAGTCGAGTGTATGAATCTGAGAATCAAATCAGAGATCTGGAATATAAGAAAGCAAAAACCACCAATCAGAACAACAAGAAGAAAAAGGAATCCAAAGAAATTAGGACGGTTACTGTAAGCAGCCTCTGGGACAACTTCAAGCATACTAACATTCATATCATGAGGGTGCTGGAAGGAGAAGAGAGAGCAAGAAATTGGAAACCTATTTGAAAAAATAATGACAGAAAATTTCCCTAACTTGTTGAAGGAAATACATATACAAGTCCAGGAAGCACCGAGTCCCAAACGAGATGAACCCAAAGAAGCCCACCCCAAGACACATCATAATTAAAATGCCAAACGTTAAAGACAACGAATCTTAAAAGCAGCAAGAGAAAAGGCGTTAGTTACCTACAAGGGAGTTCCCATAGATGGTGAGCTAATTTCTCTGACACTTCGCAGGCTACACGGGGCTGGCAAGAAATATTCAAAGTGATGAAAAGTAAGGGCCCACAACCAAGATTACTCTACCAGCAAAACTCTCATTTAGAATCAAAGAACAGTTTCCCAGACAAGAAAAAGCTACCAAACCATCATCATATGAAAAATTAAAGGGTCTTCTTTAAAAATAAGATAAAAAATATGAACAATAAAATGGCAACAAATATATATTAGAATCAACAATTGAATCTAAAAAACAGAATAAACAAACAAGCAGAAGAGAAACAGAATCATAGATATAGAGAAAGTTCTGATGGTTGCCAGATGGCAGGAGGGCCCGGGGAATGGGCAAAAGGGGTGAATGAACTGAGAAGTGCAAGTGAACAGTTACAACACAGTCAAGGGCATGTTCAATACAGCATGGGAAATAGAGCAGCCAAAGGAACTATATGCCTGACCCGTGGGCAATGGTGTGAGGATGGCCTGAGGGAGTGGGGGCTGGGTGGAGGGTGGCGAAGGGGGAAAAGGTGGGACAACTGTAATAGCATAATCGATAAAATATAATTTAAAATTTTTTTTAAAAAGTTGAGTACGCTGAGGGCCACATACTCAACACGCTACTCTCCCTACTCTAAATTCATATGTAGCATTTACCAAGGAAACAACTCAGAAGCCACACAATTCTCACCAAAAAGAAAAAAAAGACTTTACTGCAGAGGATCTCAATACTTTGTTATACTACCTATAAAGCAAAACTTAAATCGAACACTCCAGGCAACCTGTGGGGCAAGAATTCACTTTTCCACCACTGGAAGATAAACCTTGGTATCCCCACTGCTAGTAGATGACACTGAACCTGTTTGGATTAATGACTGGCCAAGACAGGAGGTAAGAGGAAGAAATCTACAAGAATGGGATCTGCTAGGCAGCTAAAACCAAACACAATCCACAGTACACCAGACACCGTTCCAGCCACTGAAGTCGCTGAGGTACACTAGGGTTTTGTATAATGGAAATTCAGAGTATAAATCAGGAAAGATACTTCATATTCTTGCCTCTATAATGCTTCTTAAGAAGAAAAGGATCAGTACTGGCAGAATGTTCCGTGAAGACGCCTATTAAACCACAGAAGTCAGCTGGAAATGATGAAATTAGAATAAGCCGGGACAAGGAAATGTTTTAAAAAGGAAAAGAGAAAAACAGTAACTAAATTATTTGAAATGATGGAATGAAGCTTCATATACAGTGGTAGTTTCCCTCAAAAGTCATTTCCATTTAGCTTTAGTGCGCAGATTCTTTTTGCAATAAACTTGACAATCATTCTTGGTTTCAATGTTAAAAAGCTTTTCATAACTTGAGAAGTACTAACCAAGGAGGGAGACTTTTTGGAGGTATGCTAAATGTTAGCGAGAAGCCAGGGCCACGTTTTAAGCCTTCAGTGTTTAAATCACATATGACCAGTTGAAGTGACTGAAAGCTGACTAACTCTCTGTATCCGCCCCCCCCCCCTCCCCCTGGAGCTATCGATTCCACTAGAACAAGAGCTCCCATCAGTTTCAGGGCCCAGGGATTCCCCCCACGACAGCAATCAATCACACGGGAATGAGTCAGTGCTTACATTCTTTGATGAACAAATAAGTAAGTGTCAGCACAACCGTGTGGCCGCTGAAGAGAAAGTCTCCACACAAGATGTGTGACCCAGTTATGGACAACCCCCCACCGGAAATCAGCCGCAGGATCCGCTGCACTTTGGCCCGGGAGTCTCCGTTGAGCTGAAAGACACAGGATCAGGAAGAAAATTTACAAGCTGGTAAAATCATATTTCAGCCTAATTTGTGGGGTCAGCAGGTTGTGAGTTTTGTTTTTCTTAACTTAAAAAGTCAAAAAGAACTCCAGGGGGAAGTTTCTCAGACTGGGTTTATACATTATTATTGGCCACTTTTAGCGACACATTTTAAATTATTCAATATGTTACTAATAATAATATGTTTTGGTGATGTGTCCTTGGGCAAAGCTTTTAAAAATATTAATAACCAATGACCTCACCACAGCTATGTGCTAAAAAAGAAGATCAAAGCTACGTTCTTTCCTCTTTGCAGGGGGAAGTCAGGGTTTCGGGTGATTAATATTTAATTCAGCTGCATACCACATTGCTAATATTGTACAGTGTATTCATACCTTGTGTTAAGTGGGCAGCCCGAAGTGTACCTATAAGCTGTATTAACATTTGATCAAGCATAGTTAGAAAGGAAAGCTGCAACACATTAAGGACTTTAAGTAGGTTTGAAAATAACTGATTAGCAACGTACCAACAGCTTTAAAAATGAGTAGCTCTGATCAGGAAAAACATCCCCCAAAGAGATAACCCATGCGCAATGGCAAGGGCTCAAAACAGAGGTCCCTCCGACAAGGATGTGGAAGCCTCTAGAGGCCACCACGATGACCCGGAAACAGTGATGGGCTGGGCAGGAGTCTGAGGCAACAGTCAAGTTTATATCCCATTAAAACTTCCACCTACAAGGAGGAGAAGTGGACTGAGCTGGTCAAGACGGTAGGCACGGAGCACTGCAACACTGACATGTTGGGAGGCCACATGGAAGACTTAAGATCGATCTAGAATAAACTCACTATGCTTAGAAAATTAAAGAACAATACAGAAATAAGGTTGGGTAACAGAACACAGGAGAACAGAAATACAGAAAGACCATTAATGACTATTCATTTGGGACCTGAGGGGGCAGCTGTGTCACACGCTGCCTTTTATACTCAATGCTGACCCTTCTGCGTGGCTGGTCCCTGAAGCACGGCCAGCTCGGCATGATGCTGGTTAAATCGTTTAGTGGTAAAGATGGGTGCTGTCTTGTCCAAGTGGATTTACGGTGGTGAAGGAGGGTGAGACGTGCACAGACGGGTGGGAAGAGAGTTTAGGAGGAGAGAGATTAAGGTAGCCTCCAAAGCACATGGAAATCCATCCTGTCCAGTACAGTAAGGACTTGGGGCAGGAGTCTTTGCCTGAAACATCCATTCTGGGGTATGTAAAACTTTCCCAAATGGTAACTATCTCATGGGTCTGGACGGCTTTCCGGTATTAGGGTGACCCTTATTAAAAAAGCAAACACACCATGACTGCTTAGCAGTTGAGAACAGGTCTCCAACAGAAAATGACGTAAGCCAGGATTCCAGGGCAGAGGGAGAAGCAGGAGGTTTTGAAGAAACAACCTTCTTCAAAAGCCTGCTTAGGGCAAACCTGGGTAACAAAAAACAAGAGAACTTGTGTGTTTTAGCAAGAGTTGACAGCCCATAAAGCAAATGTGCTGAGTAATAGGTGATCCCGCCTTGAAGAGACAGGCTCTAAGAAGGTGGTCGAGGATCCACCACCGAGGAAGAGTTGACAGAGTTGCAGGACCCTTTCAGGTGCAGCTTGAAAAAGGCGCACTGCAAACTGCATGAAGGACGTGCTATGCCCTGATGGGATCTGGCCATGTGCTCTAGCAGACGACCCACGGCCCTTTGGGAATTTGTCATGCAGTTGGTACAAACGACTGTTAACACCAAGATCAAATATAAAGGTATGTATGCTCTGCCCAACCACTATGTTCCCAGTTTAAAGGGACACACTATTCTTTGTCCCAAAACCACAATTTTTTTACCCACTCACTCATCCCAAGTCAATACTCTCGTTTTTTAGGGGCAGAAACACTTAAAGCCATCAGCCCCTTTACTTGGGGGTGGAGGGATCCAAAGACAGAAAAAAATCTCAGAGCTAAAATAAGCCAAACATTTCTCTTCTCCCCTCTTTCCTTCAGCAGCCCTGTGAATGCAGATCTGAGAGCATTTGATTCAACGTGCCTTCACAGAACAGAGGACGGACTCTCTCCTTGCTGTGTCTTTTCTCGGTTTTTAATTCTTCAATCTTGTCATTGCTACCCTGAGACGTCCAATCATGCCCAGTAAAAACGCTAAATAAAACCTCAGCTTGGCAGGGAGGAGGGTGGAATAAAAAGAGCATAGAAAAAATACTGGGAAGTTGGGGGTGGGGACAGAGTTGGGAATGAATGGATTGCTTTCTAGTTCTGTTCTATTTCACTAGAACCCCCTATCACACACCACTTAAGATCCTAGCTTCTATTAATTCCCTCATTTTTCAGACATGAGAAGATGTAGAAAGCTAAGAGAAAAAGCATTAATTGTAACAGCCAAAGCAGACAGGACTCAGTATTCCTAAGGGTTCTTCAAACTATGACCACCATGCACCATATTCATTCTCATTTTCTTCCCCCCCGCCAAATTCTTCTTCTTCCAGAGACAGGACAAGGGAGGGTGAAAGAAAGGGAGACAAACATTGATGTGAGAGAGAAACAAGGATCGGTTGCCTCTTGCACATGCCCTGACTGGGGACTGAACCCACAGCCCAGGTATGTGCCCTGACCAGGAATTGAACCTGTGACCTTTTGGTTTGTGGGATGATGCCCAACCAATTGAGCCACACCAGCCAGGGTACCACATGCCATTTTCCACAAAAATAAATAAGGTGCAAGAGAGCCCAACTTGACTACTGACAAGCCAGAGACCTTATCATCCACATCGTCCCTTCAATTAAGGGGAGAAGTCCTTTGGACATCTATGGGGGGGAATTTTCTCAGGGAAGGGACTGTATCTATGCCAGCCCGACATTCTTGTATGTAGCAAAATGGGTTTAAAAAGCTATGTAATTTCATGTGCAACTTATTTAAACACACTTTTCAGAACACAGATTTTGTGACTGCAAACAAAAGCTTGGGTTGGTGGTTTGGAAGCAAATCACAAGCAGACCAACAGGAAACAAGAGGATAGATAAGGGGGAAGGCAGCTGGAAACTGTGAAAGCCAAGGATTTCAGCAAGAGTCCTGTGGTGACCACATCCAGTGGGTGACAAGTTGTGTTAGGCATCAGTGACTAGATCTGACACCCTTGCCATAGAGAGTGGTTTCGGTACACACTGTTCTGTCACTGCTTATAGTCACGAAGGGCATTCTACAGAGCCGGCAACAAAGGAGACAGGCAGGCTACCTAATAGCCTTGTAACCGCAAAATCTATGCAGCACTCAAAGCCAGCAGCCAGACCACATTTAGAACGTAATCCTAACTCCTCTTCTATAACACCACATCGCTTCCATCCAACAAAGTGATGGTGTTTGTTTTACTGAATGATGACTCGGGCACCTTCAGCCTGCTTACACTCCAGGAAAGGGTCCTGACACCCAAACATGGGAGCTGATTAGTAAGGATGCTCCCAGAGCTTCCGCTGTATTCATAGGTGGGTTTTCCAGGAGTATTTTTACTAATGTGGCTTCTGAAAACTGCAGCTCCTCCAAGGAGTATACTTTTTCTATAATCATAGCAATTCACCCCTGCAAACCTCATCCATTACTAAGATGGGCTTGCCTTTTTTCCCTGTGGCCATTTCTTCATTTAACACGATGCAATAACCCCTTAGAAGTGTTTATTATGTTTCTGAACTTCTCCCATGCCTTAATTTAGCTTCACTAAAAATCAGCCAATGTTTAAATTCAACATGCACACAGTTTTAATTACAGATACTTTCTGCTTTGATGGCTTTGGAAAATTACAGCTTCTCCAAACCACACCTATATTTGGTGAGGGAGACTGTTGACTTCTTTAGAACAGCTCCATTTTTCCTTCCACTTTGGACATCTGCTTAGTGTCCAGTGAAATATGATGTTAGACTTCATTCCTTCGTCCAGAAAGCACAGGATTTGTAAGTTTTCCTTTTTATAAACCAGGGTATGCTGGGGTCCAAGATGATGAACAGCTCTCTCAAGAAATGACTCTTCCTGGCGAAACTGTGAATCCTGCTTTAAGACAGTTTCAGGATTCATTTTCATACTGTCTCAACGAAAGGCCACTTGGTCTTTCCAGATGCTAAAAACTGGGCTCATCCTTGGCTTCCTTCTCTTAAACCCATATCCAACTTATTAACATATCCTGTTGGCTCTATCTTCAAAATGTGTCCCGAATCGAATAATTTCTCACTTCTTCCTTACTTGCCACCACCCAAGGTCCAAGTTCCTACAATGGCCGCAAAGTCTTATGGGATCTATAGCTGCACCACCTTCACCCACACAATTCTACCAGCCGTAATGGCCTCGCTGCTCTCTCCTGAACGTACAATGACTGAGCTACTGTCTCGGCCTGGAGCTCTCACCCAATCCGCATGCCTCACTCCCTCATCCTGATTTCTGCCCAAATGCTTTCTTATTAAAGAAGCCTTTCTGATCTCTGTATAAAACAGCACCTACCCCAGTCCCTTTCACTCTCACTCAGCCTTGCCATTCATCTGACAGTCGCCTGGCTGATCAACATGTGACAGGTTACACATTTCTTTATCACTTGTCATCCCACAATGGAATATAAGCTCTAGGAGAAGAACCTGTTGGTCCCCGCTGTCACCTCAGTGCCTAGTACACTGCAGCACTTGTAGAATAAGTGCGTAACTGAGTACAGAGAGGGTAAACCAGCAGAGTCAAGTTCCCAATCATAACTTTCAGTTAGCAGAAAATAAAATTTTTATGCTCAAAGACATACATTTTCTGAATATATTTTCATTTCTTTCCCCCCAAATCTAAAGAAAAATGGAAAACATGCCAGATACCAGCTCGACACATGAAAGTGTACCGATGAATGTATGACAGCCAATGTTTAATGCTGGCTTCTTGACTTCCCGTACGTGGTAACTCAGAGGTGCTTACCTTTGGAGCACACTGGAAGTGCATTCCGGGCACAGGCAGGGTCGTGACGTACATTGTAATACAGCGATACAGGTATAAAGTTCCAATGATAAAAAAGAATCTGCGTCCCACTATTGACCTAAAGGAATAACAGGGATGGGGAAAAACAAGTTTACTGGTTGTGTCTGTTCCTAATGCAATACGGAGAGTGTTCGGCAGAATAAAAAAATGACACAGAATGGCATTAACAGACCACAGTGTGGCAGCCTATTTCTGAGTGACTGTCCCCACGGCTCGGGGAGAGGCAGCGCTGCAGGCTCCACCTGGTGTAGTGAGTCTGGGTGGGCTGGCCCACGAGCGGCGAGCCTGTGGGCAGTGGCGCAGTTAAAACAGACTGAGGGCTCTGGAAAACCGCCTTTCCTAAAAAAGCCACTCTTTGTGAGAGAATTCAATGAACCTCTCTACATTTCCAGTCAACTCAGAGCATTAATAAAACCCTCTCTTGAGAACATTTGAAAGGTATAAGCAACCCACAGTCACGGAGGAATTAACTAATGAACTAAGGTGATGCTACATAATTGGACACACAGGGAGATGGGACAACTCATTGAACCTGTTATATAATAAGCAAGGTTTATTTGGGGACCATCCAAATGTATTTTGACGATCTGAGCATGAACTATTTAGTCTAAGACTATACTACAGATTTTCAGAGAATATTTTGAAGTTCAGAGCATCCTAGTACATTTAAGAATATTTGAAAGTGAAGTTATAAACTGATCATTTTACCCTTATTTTAGTCAATCTTGAACAAGAAAGACAAAAAAATTTTAAAAAAATCAAAACCCCGCCCCACGCACAAGTCCTTTTTCACTTTTTATTTTTTGGTGAAGATACTTGTCTTGATTAACATTAGTCCCTGTCCCCTACTACTCATGTCCTCCCTCTAAGGCAGTGGTTCCGAGCTATTGACCTTGAGCACACTGTCCTTCAAAGGGAAGGGCTTCGCCCCTCTGCACCACTGTCTCATGGGTACCTGAATGGGCCTCAAGGGTGCCGAGTGTCCTCGGTTCTAGTTGAAGACAACAGCTCCTCTTCTGCTGTTTGGTTAGGGGATGGGTCTACAGACTTGGGGTTCTGGGGATTAAGAGATGAGTGGGATCCAGACAGCCCCTAGAATTACAATGTGTAAGTAACTTCCCTAGTACATACACTCTATTATTCCAGGTCTCCCATTTTCAGACCTATCAACTTCCAACACTGGTAGTAGTCAAAGACTTCAGGAAAAAACAGGCAGTTTTGGGCATGTGTCGTATTTTAAGTTTTCTATAAGACTGTGGTCTAACATGAATCAGGGTCTAATTCAGGTAACTGCTGGACTCCTAATTTAAAGAATTATGTACAAATATAAGTTCAGATGCCCATTTTGAGTAGCTATTTTAAGAATATTCCAGGGCTTCTGGGGTCGAAACAGAGAGAACCACCACCTTGACTAGTTGATGAAAGTATGTATTTACTGCAAGGCCCTTCTTTTAAAGGCTTCCTGTTCAGGCTTCGCCTTTTTTAGCGCTGGAGAGGAACAGGTGATAAAACAGTGCTGAATCTCTCAGACTGGGTAAGTGAAAAACAATTCACCTTTTGATTCAACCCCAGGTCTCCAAAGAGTTCCGAATTGTGCTCCATGTGTTAGATAAGGCAAAGTAATAAGCAGGAATTATTATGAGTCAATTATATTCACTCCAGTATTTTGAGTTCAGCTGTACAGAAAACTAAGAAGGTGCAACATGCATTCTGCAACCTTATTTAGAAAAAGAGCTACCACGACTGACTTTTCCCCGTGGCTTTGAAGGAGCTTTTGAGAGAGAGACAGACAGACAGAGTTCTTACTCAGCTGAAATTTTCAAAACAGGTTATGAAAATTACTCTGCTAGTTACTAAAATATAAGCTCCAATTCTACCTCAGAAATGAAAGAAAAATTAGTGTGATTTCCCCAACAAGTTTTTGATGATGGGTTGTGACCAAAACAGCAGATATTACTAAAATATGTGGCCAGCTACGTGACCCCAAGTTTTGACATGGTAAACCCTAAGGTAATAATGAAGAGGCAGTCAACAATTCTCAGTGAGGATTCAAACAAATTGAGATTGTACTTCAGGTTGAAAGCTAAAAAATTTTTTCATCCATATATGAATAAAACTTGGCTCTAAAATAGAGGAGAATGCAAACATCTTTGGCCCAAGCAGTCTCTCAATATTAAGTGTGAATTCCAGACATGAAAAAGAAAAATGCTGAAGTTCAACAAATACAATTCACTTTTAGCATAAGCATGCCATAACCGACAACTTTAGCAGCAAAAAGTTACACTAAGAAAATTGATAGCTATTTTACCTACACATATTAAGGAAACGTATTAAGAGAGATACTTTAAGGGGAATACTTAGGGGAGTTGTGAGCAAAGATAGACTGAATTTTTCTAACCTCACAGCAAAAACCAGTGGAAAGAACAATATCACATAAATTCCCTCTTCTAAAAATGATCTTGAGGCATTAATATTAAAATCCTACCAAAGTTTGAATTTTTGAATTGTATCAACTAAGTCAGCATGCATTTTCAAAAGCCTCAGTTTGTGATCAATGTTTTGATTAAACTTATATTCCAGTGATTTAATTACTAGAATCTTAATAGAGGACAAATATCTGAATGACGGATGAGATAAGAAGGGAAATAGAGGGGATTTTATTTTTTTATGAAATTAAACAGGAAAGCAAAAATTACCACTTCAGACCTATGCCCCAGTTTTTAGCGTTGGCAAAGCAAAAGTACCTGGCTCAGTACTTTCTGATTCCTGTTACTCGACAGAAAGCAGGGACTAAGGGCCCCTTTGTGGTGCCATGGGGGACACCAGACAGCACATTTCCTTTAGAAATGTAAAACCAAAACCGCACGGACCCATTTCTAAATTCAGTTTCTTAAACGGATTCTTGTGACTGGATTGCCAATAGACAAATGGAAAAGGAATGTAAATTGAGAACTCCTGAATAAAGGCAAACCTCAAAGCATGCTAATGTCTGTAACCAATAGTCATCAGTTGTGAGTAATGGAGAAACAAGCTCCCCAGACTACCACCCCTTTCCCCACCTGTCAAGAGCCTGAAATAACACCAGCATGATGAAGTGAATGGTATTACTCTCCAGAACTCTTGATTTATCATGCAAATACCATAGTGCCAAGTTGCTTGAAGTCACAACTGCACCTTAAATTCCAAAGCTCTGAATCACCCACCATAGCATTTCTGTTCATTCCTATACAATTGTCACTTTTCATACATAGTTGCGCCATACATGTTTACTGAACGGTGACTGGATTTATCCAATGTGGTAGACCTTTCTATCACTTCCTTTCATCAAAATGCCTGAATAAGACTGAATTTCTGAGATAAAACCAAGGAAGACAATTTCAAGTACATATCTACTGACTTAAATACAAACTAAGGGCAACTCCCCCCAAAACATGTTAGGCCTACTTACTTGTATCTCAGAAACAGCCACTGGGTGATCCATAATCCAACTAATATAATCCCATTTATTTCTGATACAGAAAATGCCCATGTCACCCGATCAATGTAATCAAAAAACTTGTCTGGGAGCGGAGGGCTGAGCTCCTTGGGAGGGACCCTCTCGTGCACAACCGTGATCATGACAGTGGTCAGGACGAGGTTGAAAAGGGCGTACACGAAGGCGATGCCCGTTTTCCACCACTCCAGGGGAAATTTGTTCCTCGAGTCAGTGGGCATAGCGATTTGGATGTAGTCCGGATACTTTTTGGTGCCCTTTCGCAACCCATTGGATAAGCTCTTAGGTTTACCGTTGCCATTTTTTTCTTCTTCTTCAGCAGGTTCAGCAGGTCTTGTGTAGGTATTTGCCGGATCGCTGGTTTGATTTTCCATATGTTCTTCAAGTTTTGCTGTCTCTATAATATCCATTGTCTCCCAGTCTTCAGATCAAGAGAGAGATGGCAAAGTTCTTTGTAGGAACGTTTTTTAATCCTTCTGTTTCCAAGACCCACATGGACTCTTCAACTGGTTCTGCTTGCCGGTACAAAAGGTAGAAAGTAGCCCCTGAGGACCGTCCCTCCCATGCAGCTCGCCGCTGTGCATCCAGCACTCTCTCAGGGCAGCGGGCCGGCTACCTCCTCCCAGACGGTTTCACTGCCCTACCTGTCAAAACAAAACAAAACAAAACTATGTTCAGAAATCACGCCTGTCCAATTGTCAACCATCCAAAACAAAACATGATCGAAACATGGAAACAAATACCAAGGCCATTTGCTTTATAAATATATTGTCAGAACATAGAGCTGCTGAGATGAGTTTATTTAAAAAATATTGAATTGTTTGATCTTGGACTTCTTCTCTTTTTGAGCTGATGTCAACATATCAATGCCTTTTAAATTTCTTTAAATAGAAGTCAGGCCCCAACATTGCAAACACTTCCTCCAACACTACTACCTGTTGCTAACCATGAAGTCATAATAAGCTAGAACCTGCCCGGGTCACATCATTCTTTCCTAAGACTGTACCTCTCCTATGAGCCTTGAAGAGTTCAAAACTGTGTTGTTTATATGCATTGAATAACTGTTACCCTCAGCATTTGCCCAAACTGTCCTATTATTAAAAACCTGAAATATTTTAAAGTGACCACTCCAGGATGTATTCAAGAAATGGAACTGCCTCAGTTTACCCGTGTGCATTCGGAGATGCATGCCATAAACTAGGAAAGCTGATAGCCTCCGAAATAACACAAAGCCTTAGTCACACAGAGCCTTAACTATGTCTCTTGAGGTAACAAGCTCTCCTTTTTTTTTGAAGGATAAAATTGTTACTACAACTGACATGGTACATTAGTAATATTCTGATGCAGCCACAACAATTTCTGGCAAACAGTAGAAACCGGCAGTCAGAGGATCGGCTCTGGGCACTTACCCACCAGGACCCCGGTGAGGAAAGGGTGCCTTTAGCTGAAGCTCCGAAGAGCAGAGGCTTCTTCACAACACAGAGCGCCAGCACAGGCCCTTTATACTTGCTGGCAACACGGCCCCAGCTGTTCTCAATTTAGGAAAGCAGTATTTTAGTCCTGCTACAGAGCCCAGCCACCTGAAGAGGTTTTCAGACCTTGTAATTAGTCCCCAGCCTGAGTACACTGCACAATTTAAGTATAATCCTTTGCATTTTTAAAGGCCTCTCTTTCAGGGTAACTTTGGGGAAAAAAATTAGCAGGAGGAAAAAAACTCAAAGTGGTGACAGCTAAGCCTTTATTTAACGAAAGAAAAAAATGTTAAAATGACACAGTTAATAGGTAAAGGCAATATTTGTTGACAGCTGTGGATGGCAAATAGAGCCACCGCAAGTGTTTATTGTGCACTCAGATGCCCCAGTGATGAGGGGTATGTGGGGGCAATTAAAAGAAGTTAAAAAAAAAAAACCCAACAAAATGACACAGACCTGAACATTCCACCCAAAAAGCTCACAGTCTAACTGAAGAGAGAGAGAGAACTAAAACTACCCAACTATTTGAGAAGACTGAATGGCATACTGTAAAAGGAAGAAGGTGACGGCTAGATAAAAACAGCTTTACTTATATTCCTGTTCCCTTGACAAGATGTTTTCCAGAGAGAGGCACTGTCATTTCCGAGGAAGCAAAAACAAGAGGAAAGTCAGCCTAGCAGGGAAATGGAAGGTCAGGTCAGGATGGAAACCAGCTAAAGATTTCAGGCATCTCACTTTCGTCCCTGTGAAAACCCCAGCTACTAATACATTGGGCTAGGGTGAGCAAGAAGCAGTGTCCCTTTCTATAAACTGGGCTTCACAGAGGTTCTCTGTAGTGACCTAGTACAATGCTGGAGGAAGAGTAAGTATAATGAGGAGATGCCTCCGAAAGGTAGTGGCAGAAACAAACCTTCAACACCATGGATTACTACTTCTAATTGAGGTACCAAAGCAGTAACTTAGCTATTACCTGTCTCTCTTTACCAGCTGTGGACTGTACCACTCAGAGCATCTTGCCAAACTACCGCCCAAATCTCCTCCAACTTTACTATTCCACATCTGTCTCAAGCTTGGCATTTGTATGTGAAAGAAGCTTGTGATTTTAAAACCCAAGTCCACTGACCGACATACAGATGGTCTTTACAAGGTAGCTACGTGGTTCTAGAACACAGAATGTTGAAGAAAATTCAATTAATTACCTTTTTTTTCCCAAAAGGAAGTGCTCAGTCACCCACCTCCTGGGACAACCACGAGGATGACTGAAGTAATTAACCTGAAGGACTCTGTGCCCCTGGGAGTGAGAGCACTCTGTGCGAGCAAAGCCCATTTACCATCATTAGCAGCTGGATTGATATTTTCCTTGGGATTTCATTAAGAAGATTAAATACATAAAGCTCATGTCAACCAACCTTGGGCTACAATGTTTGTTGTCACGATGATTACGACACACGAGTTCTTTTGGTGATCCTTCCCAACCAGTAAGTATCTGGGAAAGTGAGGAAAGCCACCATAGTCCTCTCCAAGGACGGCAATCCCATTAGTGCCTTTGTTTAGGGGACTATGCTGGGGCACAAAGCAGCTTTCCAAGTCCTCTTCCATTACAAAATATCAGAAGTTACCCTAGATAACATTTAAGGAGCAAAAGCTCTCTACAGACTAATTTTCCTCTTGAGGGCAAATGCAAAACTCTGAAACTTTCAGAACACTAATGTTTCATGACTGTTGTTTTTTTAGAATGAGGTGTGATTAATTCCAGAAATGCAAGGAAGGTTTCAAATTAATAAATGATCATGATAAAATACAAATGTATGTATAAAGAAGATATGATCATCTTGAGTGTAGTCAAAAAGGCATTTTGTAAAAATTCAACTGCATCCATGTGACTTTTGGGAAAGTTTTCAATAGGACAAATAAAGGTACACTTAGCTACTCTCTTTTGATACCAATGCCACAATTTTAACTGTGTAATATGTGTTCTAATATCTGCCAGGAAAAGACTTCCACTGCTGCTCCTCTTTTTATCTCTAAGAGAACTAACTTTAGAAGCTTTTTTGGGTCATATTACAAGAAAACATATCATTTTGCTTCTATGCTTTATTTCTATTAACTCCATTATATCACAAAGGGCTTGATACTACCATATTAATATATAACAACATTTTCTCTTAATAATCCCAATAGGATTGTTCCTTAATTTGATAAAATGGTTCTCAGGTTCACCAGGAAGCAGATGGGCCCATCAGTCAATGGTTTGCACCAGTAGGTATTAGACAACATCACATCACTGATGTTGGGGTAATGGCACCCAGTTATTCTATTTTGTGAGTTACCCAAAAGAGATAAGGATGTGCAAAAGAGTATCTCCACAAGTATGCTTGAAAACTGGAAACAGCAAAATATCCAAAGACAGGGTATTAAATAAAGTATGGTTATCTTATTATAAAATAACATGTTTTGATTCAGAAGGGTTAAGAAGGGTGAAGTGAAGAACTGAATTAGTAGAAACTTAGGTTTGAATGGATGTAGAATCTCAGTAATTCACAGCAGAGGTTACAGTTTAAAAAAGGGAAGGGGTCACGCGACACATACTCAAGGCTCTAAGAAGAGGTACAAGGGTGAGGCCCATGACTCCCTCCCACCGCAGCTCTGCCCCGAGGCTCTCTGACAGCACAGACGTGGTCAGACGTAGTCTGGCTGAAGGGCTTGGAGATTCTTTGCTGCCAGATTTGCATGTCGGTATGGTTATACATTTGAAGTGTTCAAGAAGGCAATGTATTAAATGTGTAAATGTAATTTAAAAATTAAGGAAATGTCTAAATTTACGTATGGGTTTTAATATAATCTGTTACTTGTATGTAATCTGTTGAAGATGGAAGTTAAACAGTGAGCAAAGAAAATGTGTTTCTAACATTTACAAATTGTAACAATAAATAAAAGAGATTTATACAGCGAACCTAAAGGTTTAAGAAATCTAGGTCTTGAAACAGAATTTACTGAATTGACTTATCAATGAAAACAAATAGCTGATGAGTTTCTCAGGCCTTAAAAAACCTCAGTAGTCACCAGAAAGCCTCTAAAAAGTCAAACCGTAGAATAAAATAGCCACAAACTAACGGCTCTCAGTAAACGTTACTCATGTGCCTTTAGTGTACTTACTGTGCTTTGTGTATCATCTACCGTATTTTTCAGACTATAAGACACACTCCCCCCCAAAAAAAAAATTTGGGAGGAAAATGAGCAGCCACCCTGCTCCTGCCTCCTGTGACCCTGGACCCTGCTCCACCACCGCCTCCTCTCCACAGGGAGCCAAGTAAGCTACATTCAGCTATAAGACACACCCATCCTTTCCTCCCAAATTTGGGGTGGAAAACGTGTCTTATAGTTCGAAAAATATGGTAATAATGAGTCCTCATAACAACCCTAGGAAATATTTTAAAAAAGAGAAACTGAGATGAAGTGAGATGCCCAAGGTCAGACAGGTAGAAAGCGGCAGAGCCCAGATTTGAACCAGAAATCTGACCTCAGGAGCTCCTGTTCTTAATGGCAAACCACCCGCCTCAGTGCCCTCCATTACCTGTTACAGGTGAACAATATGGTCAGTGGGAAAGACTGAGACAATCAACTATAAGCTTTATTTTCTGAAAAGCTATACACAAATACACAGGAAGGCCCTCTGGATAATGTTACAGGCATTTTCAATCTCTGTAATTTCTGCAAAAATTAATATATACTAAGAAAAAAATTAATATATAATTCAACCCTCTCGTGGGGGAGGGGATAAAAGTCTGGAAAATGTTTCCCTGTTACCCACATGTGCCACTTTAATTCTAGTAACAGTTACTAATAAGCCACCATGTTAAATTTATAATACAGGTATATCACTGTATGTTAACAGGAGCCAGTTTAGCCAAGAAATTTTATGCCCATAAAGTTTTTTCTGAGACCAAGACATCTTAGCTTTTCCTTATTAACATTCTGAGAGCTTAACTTGTTTATAAAAACCTCCCCACCTAAAACTGATAAGTACCAACAAGCTTATGGATGCAAGGGTGCCCGCCTCGTGAGTCATGAGATTCCCCCTGCAAGAGCACCCGCAAATTTTGTTAAGTATTTTCACTAGAAAGTTTGTGAAAACTGAAAAAGAAGATCCACTGCTCACTAAAAATTTATCATGTATATTTGTGAAATACTTTCTCAACAAACTAGCACGGAGGAAGAGTCCTTGAAAGAGCATTATATGGTTTTATACTGCCACAAGCCCCACATTTGAATAGGTGTGATGGATTTAAAGTAGGGAAATGAGCAGGCTTGTAAGGTAGTTTGTTGACACAATTCAGAGAACAGATTGAGGACAAGCCTTTTTTAACATAAAAGACAGAACTGAAAAATCAGTTACCAATGACTGCCCTTCTGAA
The DNA here is from genome assembly GCA_039655065.1 of Glossophaga mutica. Lineage (NCBI taxonomy): Eukaryota > Metazoa > Chordata > Mammalia > Chiroptera > Phyllostomidae > Glossophaga > Glossophaga mutica. The sequence goes on along the minus strand of CM077303.1, from coordinate 145,234,562 downwards.
CTTTGGGAGAGACATGCTCGGGCAGAGGACAGACCTTTGGATTTCTGATACTTACTTACTATCCCATATGAGAGTGTACTAGACATTAGTTCTGTATCCGGTTGTTCTGAGGGAAAGATGCACCTACCCATAATGGTTGCCTGGGCCGGCAGGTAGGAATGAAGGCAAACATGTTGGCTTGAAGTTTCTTTTGGGGTGATGAAAATATTCTAAAACTAGATAGGGATGATGGCTGCCCAATTCTGTAAATTTACTAAAAATCAAATGAATTTTACAACAAATGAATTTTATAGTAAGTTATAACTCACTAAGCTGTTAAAAAGAAGATAGCACCCACTGAGATAAACTGCTTCTCAAGAATTAGAAAATCAAGTGTTGCGGACCCTTCAGCCTGGTTTCAGGAGCTGTAACCCTCACCCCATGGTGGGCTGAGTAAGAGCCTAGGGACCCATTTCATCTGGGTCTGTTCTGTCAAGAGGATGTGACCTACTAAGGAGACAAAGCTTATCTCCCTGGCAGGAGCGCTGCTTCTGCCTCATCCATCTCTGGCCCCAACGCTTGGTTGGTTAGTCAATGACAGGTAAGACTCCTCACGGGAGGGGCAACCTAAGCCAGACATGACCACTTGGGAGGCCCTCATGGAAGGACTTGGGGGGCTACAGGAAAGAGGGGGTGATGGACCCTCACCCCAACCCTGGCTATACTGACATAGCCCGAGTCCCCATTTCTGTCTGGGAGATGTCTTCTGCTTCCTGAGCCTAATCGCCTTAAAGAATGAAACTATGACAGTGAGCGGTGCAGCCCTGTGCCAGCCAGAACGGTTCCCTGGGCAATTGGGCATAAGAAAGGATTCGTAAAGTCCTGTGAAACCTGCTTTGCTAAGAGTGCTCTCATTTAAATGATAAGGGTCCCAGGAGGAAATGAGTATGTCTCCCAAAGTTTTGCAACCCCCTTTCCTGACAGACACTGACTCAGATTAAGCCCTCAGATTTCTTTGAAATGTTAAACCTGTATTCCTGTGTATTTGAACCCAATAAAAGCCCAGTGAGGAAGAGGCTCTGGGTCATTTTCCTCTGAGTTTGACCACCTTTCCTCCCCAAGCAGATCATGTCTTGGTAGTTTTATTTTCATCCGTGACAGAGGGATGGGGAGTCCCCCCACATCTGGCACCCAGGACAGCGGCCCCCCACAATCAAGTAATATCCCATCCTCTATTATAATCCAGGGTCACTTACCCCTTTAAAGTGTCATACTTACCAGCTGAGCACTGGTTTAGCAGTGACTCTGAAATAACACACATTTCTACGTTTTTCTACAGACAAGACCAAGAACCAGCCAATGAAAGGCAAACTGTTTAACAAAATTTCTGTAAACTGTGCTCCAAAAATAAACGTGTGACTAAATAATCTAAAGTGACAAAAAACAGATGGGTTTTCTAATAGAACTCATCAAAATTCACTATGAGTTGGATCAAAAGGAAAATAAGATGGTCTTCTTTCTCACTAAGAAAAAAATCAATCACTTTAACAAGCCAGGTAGACAATATAACACTCATTGAAATGAACGCTTATTTACACAGAGCAAATATTAGCTGTGCAACTTTGCAAACAATGACTTGTGGGAATGGGGCATGATGTAACCACGTTTGATACACTAAGGTATCTTCACTAAAATTCGACTTGAAAAATGTTCCATAGCATGTTTCAAAATTCGGCTTCTATCTTCTAGCTGTTAATCTTTTTGTTGGTGGCTGGAGGATTGTGATGATCAGATCTGACCAGGCGGTATTTTGGAAAGACAAAGCTGCAGCCATAGCCTTGAAGGAAAGAAAGCTCTCCTGTGGGAGGAGAGGAACCTTACAGAGAGGTGGAGTCACAGGGAAAGACAGTTTAACAATATACATATGGATCTTGGAGTGAGTAGGGTAGACAGGATAAATAGACTAGAGTGATCCAGTGTATGGATTAGATAGGTAGGTAAACAGGCAGATAGACAGGGACCCTGAAGACAGAAGAGGGCGTTAAAAACGGGGCCAAAGATTAGGGAATATTGAAAATAATCCTTTTGATCATCTTTGGGATATTCTAAGTCAGAGGTTCTCAGAGTGGGACACATCAGGCTCCTTTCCCCAAAGCTGGCTTCTGCTCGCCCTACCCCACCCCACCCCTCTCCTGGTTGTCCAGGAGAGTTTAGAGAATTCCTGGAGGGTGGGGGTGGGGACTTGCCAAGCAGTTTCTTCCTCCTGTAGGTATGTGTTTTCAGTGTTTAGTAGAAAGAACTAGGCTGGGATTTTCGACTTCCCCCTGTTTCTGAACTTACTGCCAGTGACACACGTGTACCAATGGCCTCCAAGAATAAGCTGGGTTGAAGGCTTCTCTTTGTGTTTAAATACTTACCTACTCTGAGAGGTAAACAAAAGACACCTCCTATAATTTAAACAGACATTGGTACTTTGAATAATCCAAACTGTTAATTCTGTTATTTCATGAGAAATGGAGAAGCCCTGCAAGGTAGGCGTTGGGCCACTAGAATCACTCCATACAACAGGCACGCCCGACTCCACATTCAGCAATCAAAGGAAGGCAGCCAGCACTAGTTTACCATAAACGCCTTGGAGGTTTTATCAGAAAGGCTTCATCTAATGGCCTAACTGAACAACAGTGATAATTACCTGCTTCTCCATTCTTCGCTGGCTTTGTATGCCCCAAAGATTTACATACCTAGAAACTGATTCCCGTAGGTTTTACTACTTACTGCTCTGGGATAGGCATCTGTGCAGGTTACCTATTAAAGTGCGAGGTTTCCGATAACCATAAAAAACACTCCATTCAACATTTTAAAAGATATTTAAATCTGACATAGTAGCTTATATTTTCTCCTAAGAACGGCTAGACTAAGAAAGAGAGAAGCAGAAGCTGGATCTAAGATTTTAACATTAGCCTCCCCAAAGCACAGGTGTTCTAACTGGTGTTAGAGATCTCATTCTTAGGAAACAAAGAGATCACACTACCAGAGTCCCAGTATATTTATTTCCTTGTCAATAACAAAAATGTTTTTATATTTAAAAACACAATATCTTATTACAGGAAAACATGCTAATGAACAGGGAGAAAAAAATAGTTCCTTACAAATAATTTTGGAATTCCCTGTTTTTACAAATAAAGCTCCTTTATTCCATACCCCTCAGATTATTTAGAAATATACCTCTTGATTCCTCCATCTACCACATGGTGACCAAACTGAGTGTCTATTTTATACAATTTCAAAAAAGTCTGCCTGTAATAATATATATAGGCTACTTAACTGGGTATCTTAAAAGAGCATCTTGAAACTTTGCTGCTGTTTACTAGTGCATTAGAAGAGAATACTACCACTTTGTTTTGAGATTTAAGTAAATTATCTTTAAGCAAGAAGCTAAAGAAGGGAGTTAAATAATCCAGCTCTAATGTGGAAGCAAAAGCAGAGACTTTAGGAGAAGCTTTTAACCAGGCGTCTGCAGTTCATGCCGTGGTTACGGCAGGGGCAGGTGTCTACGAACGTGAAGCTTTCTCCAACAGCGCTGCGGGGAAGACTCGGAGCTACACACGTGCCTAAAGTCTAGAATCAGGCATTTCGATATGTATTTAAAGTGCAGTGGGTTATTATTATATTTCTGCTTAGTGTTCTGTGTCAACAACACACATTCAAAAACAACTTAAAACAACCTGAGAGATTTAGGGGGACACTTCCTAACAGCCAGAATTAACACTGAAAAATTAAGAAGGAAGGTTCCACAACTTGCACCTTCAGCAAATTGACCCCCTCTGCTTGTTGCAATTCAGGTGTGGTGTTGTACTGGCCTTGGTAGAGGGCAAAGGCGAGTAGGGGACATGAAGAAGACCAGAGAGCTCTGTGCATCCGAATGTCCTGTGCTTCAGCCCACCTGGGCCCTGGAGGCAGAGCATGGTTTTCACTCGAAGGAGAGGAAAAACCACGAAAGGAAAGGGACCATAGAAGACTCAGAAAGCCCTGTAAAAGCCTACATTTCTCATTCTCTTATGCCAACCACAAAAATGTTCTACAAATAAAGTAATAAAGAATGTGTTCTACTCATATAAGGTATATGCTATTTTCAGCTTCCATCAAGAAACACAGGGCTGTGTATTTTCTAAAGCTGCTTTCGCATGACTGGCAGAATAAGCCCTTGATTTCAAGTGGTGTGAGACTATAAAAAGGAACTCCAAAACCATTAAGGTCAGTATATTTGCCTCTAGTTTCTCCCAGAATTTTAACTATGCTGTATTTAAATAAATTATTTCTTATTTGACCAATGCTTCCAATCTAGGCTTTGGTTTCTGCAAATAACCTAATAATGGTGCTTTGTTTCCTAGATTTGGGGCTGTGAAGGGGGACCCAGATTCCCCAACCCAACCCAACCCAAGGAAGACTACAGAATGGGGAAGAGGCAGCAAAAGTAACTTCCAAGATTAAAATCCTGAGACTAAAAGAATGCCTGGATATTCAGAATGACAGCTAACAAACATGTGCTCTGTGAGGGGAATATGAGACTTTTTAGCACTAAGTCCCAATATCTTTAGCAAGAATAATCCAGGAAGCTTCAGCTGTGTCAAAATGCTTTGATGCATTTGTCTCTTAAACAGGGAAAACAGCTCACTCAAGTCTTTTTCCATTTGTGACCCACCGTGCTGATTCACAAATTGTAAAGCAAAGGTTCTAATAAACGTGTCTTTCCCTGTTCACTCTCCTCACTGTCCCCTGTCAGCAACTGGAACACTCCCCCCCCCAAAATGTAGGCAGCTGTTGGTATAATAAGGACCACAGAATGGATGTCTGCATACCATTTTGCAGTGATCCTCAGGCAACTGTCCATTTTCTTTAAGCAAAAAAAAATAAAATAAAATAAAATAAAATCAAGAATGGGATAAACAGTTCTTGTTTTGTATTGCTTTTAGGAATACCATGACACGAGAAATTTAGTTCCAATACAACATACTCAAGCAGTCCCTCCAAAAGATAATTGGGGGGAAAAAACAAACATGGAAAAGAAAAGAGATACAACAACAAACAAGAGTTTTTTACGGTGAAGCCATAAATAGAAAGAAATATAGAAAAGTAAAAATAACATGATTAAATGCATTTAAATGGCTCTTCTGGGCCCAAAGTAAGATATATTCCGGAAAAGGGCAGCTTACAGCCTGGGGAGCACACAGAGGCAATGGAGCTGTCAGTCTTTGTCTTCAGAACCAGGAGAGCTCTGAACATTTGGATGGGATCAACCTGGGGTGGAGATTAGAGGTAGGTATGGTTGCACAGCAACATAGTATCACAAACCTGGGGATTGAAATGAAACATTTCCACCCTGGCAACAGTAAACACAACCACAATTGAAATTCATTTTGCATGTCAAAAGAGTTAGATAGTATATTTAGCAGAAACTATTAGTTACTATATGTAAATAAACAAATAGATGTAATTAAAACATAAATATAAATAAATTCTACTAAATAATACACAAAATATATTATAATTATGATTATTTATTTAATCAAGGTTTTCATGTGGTACCTTGGCTCTTGTCTTTCTTTGCACATTAAGTCGGTTTTTCATTCTCATATGCTTTGTGGTAAGGGTCAGTGATTTCAGGAACTATAAAGCCTTGGAGCTGCCCTCGTAAGATGTTGGGAGAACAGGGAATGAGACACAGCACAGGGAATAACTTCCACTGAGAGAGCCATGTGGTGAGTAGAGAATGGGCAGGCAAGGAAACAGAAGCAGCGGATAAAATTACAGTGGCCCAGTCTCACTTCCTTGCTTTCTACTTGGAGCTGATTACCCCTTCCTTCTCCTCTGTTGACAAATACTGGCAACAAAGTTCCTATGAGTAAATAGCTCCCAATATTTAGAACAAAAACTTCCTCCAGAATGTCTTATTGACAAATTAACACAAGCTTCTACCTCATTACAATCCATAGACAGGAACACTGAAAGGTGACCTTGAATCAAAGGCCATTAAAATGCAGTTTAAGCTGTAATGGGAAAGCAGCATGAAAACTGCAGTGAACTGCTGGTGGCATCACAAATCGGTACAATTCTTTTGAAGGTCTGCCTCTCTTTTTTTAAACATGACTGAGTTTTAAAAATGCTTATACATGCCCCTTGACATAGTAACTCTATGACTGAGAATTTTGGAATGTGTCTTAAATACAAAGAATAACATTATCCAAAAATACATTCGGTGAAACATTAAAATAATCTAAAAATCTCCAGCAGGAGACTGAAGCATCCATGAAATACATTAAATTTATTGTTTTTAGACAGCACTATATTCTTATGTTCATAAACATGTAAATGTATGCACTAAAACAGACCAAGTTAATAAATATAACAAAAGAATATTACACATTAATGCTGGTGGTAGGGTTTACCAGTTATTTTTATTATTTGCTTTTGTACTTTCCTATTTTTTCCAAATTTTCTGTGATAAAAATATTCACCCTTGCATCTGCTTACAAAAGTATTTTCAAATAGTATCTAAAAATTACATTTAAGATTTTAATGACAAGGAAACTGCAGTTAAGATTTCAGCAATGTACCCCTGACTGGTGGCTCAGTGGATTGTGCGCTGGCCTGAGAACCAAAAGGTCACTGGTTGAATTCCCGGTCAGCGGACATGCCTGGGTTGTGGGCCAGGTCCTCAGTTGGGGGTGTGTTGGAGGCAGCTGATAGATGTTTCACTCATACATCATGTCTTTCTCCCTCCCCACCCCTCTCTAAAAATAAATAAATCAAATCTCTAGATTTCTGCAATGTAAATATATATATATATTATATATATCAAAAAAATCTGAAGAAAATATACCAAATATTAACACTACTTGATGAATTTATGGGGAGGTATTTTTTATTTATTCTGAATTGTATTTTCTAAATTTCCACATTAATCATTCTTATAATCAGGTAAATATTAGTGGCTATCTTAACTATACAAGCACTGATAGAGTTAACAGGGAGAATGTGCTTTTTTTAAAAGGTATGGTGTTTTGCACAATTTCAAGTATGTACAAAATGCATATACAGAGAAGTCAGAGCCCAAGTACACTAAACTGCTAAGAACCATTGTCCAAGTAGTAGGAGGATGAGCTGTTTTCCTCCCTACATTTGTGTACAGTCCATATTTTTAGAAATTTTCATTATAAATGTGTTATTTATGGCCAAAAGCATCAGAAACCAGGTATAGTTGTTACTGTTGCTTCCACAGAAGCATTTGCATTTATTAACTGAAATCTCTATTTCATGTTCTCAACTCAGCCTCAAGCAACTGCAATAAAAAAATATAGAATGTTGCACTTTGGAAAAGTCTGCATTAGTGCTGCTGCTTGAGAAAGCCTAATAAACTAATAACCATGTGGGTGCTGTGGCCCTAATCTGAAGTCCACATAATCGATTAAAGTTGGCCTTTACTTAGTGTCAACTTTCAAGAAGAGACTTAATTGTGCTCAAGTGTGACGTCTTTTCTGCAGGGTTTACGAGCAAGAGGGGAGTGAGGACTACTTTATAAGTGAATCATTTCCATAGAATGGATGTCACTCAGTATTTCACAGAACAAAACCAGTCACTTACTTGGTGTTGTTCCCCTGAAAAAACCCAGCTGCCAAAATAGCAGAGAATCAGGCCGAACTGGATTTGATGGAGAAGACAGTTCAGTCAAAAACGCAAATCCCCATGCCTTCTTTTCCAAATACTGGTAATTTTTGTGCATCAAGGATGTTTTAATAAGCTTGTGTATTTGGCATTTTTTAAACTTTTTTTTGCTGATATTGGGTGAATTCTTGCCTTATGGCACTCATTATCAGCTAATAGTTTCTGTCCTCTGCTCTCTGTGACAATAAAACTTTGGATATAAGCTAAAATTACCAAATGATTAAATAAACTATGGCTTTCAAAAGAGTATGTAGCTTATATATAAAAATCATTTTAACAAACTGAAAGAATGATTGCAAACATTAATTTAAACACGTTTGCAAAAATACATTAAAAAATTACTGAATAACAATCCCAAGTATTCCAAAATTCTAATTCCATATTTTTTTAGGTTAGTATTTTTCCCCTAATTTCAAAAGCTGTATGTTACCTACTCCGAATCACTTCTAGGAGTTTATCTTACAGATACTGGACAAGCATGAAAAGATTATTTTCCAAATTCACGAATTAGAATTTTTTTGGAAAAATGCATTTAAAAAGTCAGCACTTTGGATTTCAGAAAGATTATAGATACATATACCATATATTAGGTCACACAGCTTACAACCACTACCTTGCTGGATTTGGGAAACACCAGATCATCAAACATTAATATAACTGAATGAGACAGCTGGATATTCACACTAAGATGGATGAATGAACTATACAGAATCTTGATCAGTTCAAGAAGGGTGTTGACACCAAAGGTGACTGAGGGAAGGACAGAGGTGAGAAGGGAGAGAAGAAGGAAGGGACAGAGGAGGGAAGGAAGGAAGAAGGAGCCTTTTGCTTTTAGGAGTTTAGATTTTGAAATCACAGATAGGTGATTCTGGACCTATTAAGACTAAAACCATGCTGACCATCAAGATGGGACTAGTTACATTGAACATACGTTTTCCTTGTATAATAACGTACTACCACACGATGTCAGCTGAGGGAATTAAGTTGCAAAATGGAGAGTACAGCACAATTCTTCACTGTGGGGAGAAGTTGTGCTACATATTAATATACATAAATTCGGTTATGTCTATTAATCAAACTTTATATAAACTTTATATAAATTTATGTATCTATTAATATACATAACCAAATTTATGTACATGTTAATATACATAAATTCACCATGTTGGTTGGTTTATATATATTAACATATACATGATTACAGTGCAAATGTGAAATTATATGGAACATTTATTTTATTCACCTTTTTCAACATTAAAAAAAATAAGCAGCAGGCTTTGATTTTACTGCCTACAAAGCCAAAGATTATTCACTCAACGATACTTAGTGAGTACCTACTCTAAACTAGGAACTGTTGTAGGGATTCAACAAATTTTGAAACGTCACTTCCCTCATGCTTCGATCCGCTGGCATGTAACAGGAACAACAACAACGAAAGGATTAAAAGTGCTGTGAAGAAAAATAAAGCGGGATGGGGCGACAGAGTTACAGGAGAGCTAGTCAAAACTAGGATCAGGTTTATGAACTGACACTCAATTCAAACATTTTAAATGAACACTCACTGTCGGGGAAAAACACTTAAGTACCATCAAGTCAAAAGAATATCAAGAACATCTCTGTTCCAACCTGCAGAGACCCAAGTACAGTAAACAGCTTCTAAAAACCTATATAATATTCTGAAACTAAAAAGGAATTCCATTGAAAGTGTCCCCATACTTAATTATAGATTTTTGCCTTGAGTTCTTTTCCACTTCTAATAGATCAAAATAATGGGTGTCTGCGTATAATATTCTAATTATACTGGTCATAATGGACTTTATTTAATCGATCACCCCAATGCTGTCTTCTAAGAAATGTTTAATCTACATGAGGCTTTTAAGAAAAGGTTAAAGATGCAATATTATAAATGCAGGAAGGATAAAAACAAAGACATCACATGGGGACAGAAAAGCTGAAGCTATCAACTCTCCAGTGAGGTTTCAGGATTCAATTAGACTTTCAATAAAGAAACTTTATAATTTTATCCTAAGCAGGTGGGATAGAAATTACCAATACAGAAAAATTTTTAAACTGTACCAAGTGTAATGAAACAGAACAACCAAATTCAAGATAAGCAGAACCTGAGAATTAAATAGGTAGCAACTGTTCTATCCCTGCTGACAGCCTGGACGGTTAGGCATATTAATGGGCAACCGTGGAAGACAGAACTCTCTCTGGCCTTCCATCCTGTGCAGATGGAGCTTGGGCCCTAACCAACGAAGGCAGCAGAGAAGAAGGCTGGCTCTCATCCTCAAGGGATTTTTCACTAAGTAACGCTCCCCCTTTTCCAACCAAAGTCACTTAAAAAAAATAACGAGCCATGAAAATAACTTTTATAAATTACAGAGGAGCCTGAAAAAGCACTTGAAGTTTAGTAAAACCATACACCAGACAGAGGTAAAAGTAAAAAGGAAATTCAAATAATGAACATAAAATGGGGGGGAGGGGACACTGATGACATACCATTTAGGAATTTTATAAAAGATCAGGGTGTAGAGATGAAACTGAAACTGAAATTTTTAACACTTAAGAATAGTCTTTATTTTTCCAAAAGCCTTTAAACACGCCAAGCTCCAAAAATCAGCAGTGAATAGAAAAGCAGGGAAGGATAAGGTCATCCGATTCAGGTTAGCACTGGCCGGTCCTTGGGAGCCAGCTTCAGTCAGAGCTGTTTTCTACAGAGCGAAGCACATTTAGAACAACACAGGATGATTAAAAGCACTTTCTCTAAACCTGGACATCATGCCAAGAGGTAGTCAGGAAACACTACAAACTCAATGTCCAATTAGTATCAGGAAGCTAAAAGCCGTAATTCCATATTTAATCTTATTTCCATTAAATCTAATTCTCATTGATGACTCTACATAAATAAAAGTATTTGACTATAAATAATCACTTGAAATTGGTTTTTAAACATATGTACGCTATTTTTAAAAAACCAGTATTTTAAAAAACTGAAACAAAGTTAACAACCTAGAAAATGAGAAGGCTCATTTGTTTTCTGTTTTTTTGTTTTGAAGAGGACTTTAAAAATTTTTTTTGCTTCCACAATATCTGTATTAGGAGATTGGGGGCCCAAAGCTTGTACTGAACAAGACCAGAAATACTCTAGTTAACATGCATCTATACTTTAGGGGCACATCTTAAGAAATGTGAGAAAGGATTATGGGTTGATGGGGGTAAGGGAAAGAGTAAATTCCATCTGAAGGGTCCACAGCCCTAAGAACAGAAAAAGCAGATGCTTAGAACTCACGACTCCAACTGCAACGGTCATTTCCCTAAAACAGGCGAATGCCTCCTCTTCTGCTTCTTATCTCAGCAAACTGTCCCGCCGACCACCCAGTTACTCAGGGCAAATAAAATCTCAGCTGTCATCTCAGCTTCAAACTCCCCCTCTGCTCCCTTGACACTCAGCCCAGGTCCTGCCCATTCTAGTGCCCCATCTATCACCCGCCTCCGCTCTGTCGAGCTTATTCGTTCAGGTGACCAACACCTCTTACTTGCCGAAGGCAGGAATTAGCCCAAACATATCAACAGAGACAACAAATTAAATCCATCCACCAAAAAGATACATTAACATCATTATTTTCTTAATTTTTAAGGAAAAGAGGAAGAGAAAGAAAAACATCAATTTGCTGTTCCATTTCTTTGTGTTCATTGGTTGATTCCTGTATGTGCCCCAACCAGGGATCAAACCCACAACCTTGACGCATGGGGACAACACTCTGACCAACTGAGCTATCCAGCCAGGGCAAATTTTATTATTATTTTTAACAAAAAGAAAGCCAATATAATCCTAGGAATATCAGGCACTGCTAGTATTTTGTACTTCTAGAGTATAAAATGAATGTGGTAAGACAAAATGGGTAATAGCACACAGTTTACTGACAAGAGATCAAGTCATGGACGTCCTTCCGCAAGGAGAAACTGAGGTGCCATGATCCCTGTGGGAAAAGACCGACTGGGTATTTAATGCAGCACTCCTCCTCCCTCCCTGGTCTCGTTGCCAGTCCTTTTCCTGCTTTATTGACTTGAAGCCCTTAAATGGCTCCTGATGGTCAAAAGTCCATTGCTTATTTTGACTTAAAAAAAAAAAAAGCTTAGAAAATTTCAAACACGTTACATTGAAAGTAGAGAGAATAGTATAGTAAACAACCTCATCAGGTACAACACTTATCATGGAAAATCTTTTTCATCTCCCTTCTACCTGGATTTTTTGGAAGCAATCCCAGAGATCATATCATTTCATCTGTGAATATTTCAGTATGCCTCTTCAAGATAAAGGCTCTCTTAGAAAAACCCTTAATGCCATTGTTACATCTAAACAAAATTAACATAATTTCTGCAACAGCAAATACCCAGTCAGCTCACCCTTCCCCAATTACCTCACTTATTTTTTCTCCCGACTGCTTCTTAGGTGGGGGTTGCCCTGCTGGTGTTGCTTACAAGGACCTTCCCAGTCTGGCCTCTGCCTTCCTTTCAGGATCAGTTTTTGAACTCCTTTTTTTCTTTTCCCTAAATCCTGTGCTTCCCTCCATATTTACTTAACTTCTGTTCCCTTTTATTAGGCCTTTATATATAATTTTCTTAGCAGCCTAAACCTCTTCTCAGTCCTACCCTCTGGTTTCAGGTCTCAGCTTAGACGTGAGTTACCCAAGAAACCTTGCCTGCTACAACTCCTGTGCCAAGAAGTGAATGATCTCGCAGCGCACTCACTGCCTGGTGAGGTTACTAACCCTAATGGCCCCTCTCCCCAGTTCCCATTTAAAAACAAATGCCAATGTATAACTTCCGGCTTCTTAGAAACTAACCTTCCCCTCTGGGGTGATTTGTAACCAACATTTTCAGGGTACAGTTACTATTTTTTATCATATATTCATGCACAGTTATTATACAAACCGTTTAAAAATGGTGTTCTATAGGTGTAAATCAGACTTCAGTTCAAAGGTTGTAAATAGTAAGAAAATCCAGAATTACTTAAACACTATATTCCGTCGTCATACGTGGTGTGTGTGTGAGTGTGACAAAGACAGGGACGAAGCAGCTAGTGGAGACAGGCCCCAGCCCTGCAGCAGGGCTCTGGAACCCGCTTGTCAGAGGAGCAGAAAACCACTCCGTCTTGTTCTGAACGGTGCACCTACTCCTAAAAATGAAAAATGCACCCATCAAGGATGGTACTGTTCTTCACCAGATAACTGCCTAACTAAACAGACTTTCTCTACGGAGATTTTCACCCAAGTACAAGCAGAAACCTACATTTGGAGGTCAACTATCAGCAAGAGTTTAGTAGGAAATGTCAGTTAACCAAGTACTGTAACTTGCCTCATCATGAATAATAACCAGGGAGAAGTGAAAATTTCTCTGGGGCCCCAAGTCTCATTTAGATTGTGAAGCCGTTTGATTATTATACTTTTGGCTTTGGTTATTTTAAGAAAGCTTTTGTTGGAAAAAGTATTTATAAATATACACTTTAAATACTAGACTGGAATATTTAAGTGTTTTAAAAATGTGGACTTTGTATCCCATTAATGATTTAAATTTATATGGCTTGGATTTAAGAATAAGAGCTACAGCTAACACTGATATAGTAGTCATTATTGCCCAAACACTACTCTAAATACTTTATCTTGTTTGATCTCTACCACAACCCTACAAGGTAGATGTTACTACTACTCCCATTTTGCAGATGACACAGAGGTTACGTGAATTGCCTGAGGTCACCAGCAAGTAGGTAGTAGGGCCAGCATTGGTAGTTCCTGACTCGGTATGTCCTTCTACCACTCTTTGGGACAAGCATCTACACATGAGCACACAGCTTCAGGACAGATTCCTACAGCAAGGAAAAAGGAGTGGGGTAGGGTGCCCCTGCTGAGTCAGAAGAACCAACCTTGGAGATGAGTGGTTTTGCATGGCCAGACTGCCCCCGCTGCTGCCTCCGGACACACAGTAAAAATGTTCCGGGTCACCTGGGAAGACCTGCCCTTCACTTTACAGCTCTGACTCCCAGTCTGGGTACCTTACCTCCCCCAACTTTTCCATTGTGTCCACTTTCAGATACAGGGGGACAGAAATGCTCCAGAGCAGCAGAACATGGCCAGGGTTAGTCTGATGTGAGGGGATAGGAGAAGGGCCACACGTGTTACCTGTGCTGTGACCCATGTTGAGAAGAGGCCCGCTACAAGGCAGCGTCTCGGGGAGACCGTGCGGGCATGTCTCCAGGCCCCCATCTTACTTCCACTAGTCAAGCTCTGCTTTGCTTTCAATTTTGGGGGTTACCCAAAATCTCAGCTGAAATCTGGGTTCCACGGCCAAAAAGTTTAAAGACTAATGACCTGGATGCAAGGCCCTGGATCAGAAGTCAGCAGGCCAGAATCCTTATCTACATTTGACCACAACAAGGCCGTGACTAATCCTGGGTAGGTAATTTAGCAACCTTAGGCTTCAGTGTTCCCACTAATACAGCCCGATTATCTTATGGATTTCTAATACATTTTGCCATATTAAGACATATACAGGGTGGGGCAAAAGTAGGTTAATAGAGTATATGAAGCACAGAGTCTATTCTTATATCATTAACAATTGTATTATTTTCCATATAAACAACTGTAAACCTACTTTTGCTCCACCTTGTATACACATATCATTCTATGAAAAGAAAGCAAAGATATGTTAGTGATCTCACCAAAGAGAGTTAAACAAGGTAAACAAAAAAATCCCACTTCTCACAGAAAGAGAAGTAGGGTAAGGCGACACTGATGAACACCAACCACTGGATGCTCTAGGTGTTTCCTTGTAATGCTCAAGCTACCGCCATGAGATTGGTCCTGCCATGTGAGAAGTCGAGTCCCCCAAAGATGAAACTGTTTGGTATTTTAATTTAGCTTGATGTAGATAACTGATGGGTAACACTTATCTATATCACGTGGGTTTATTAAGACCCAGGTTCTAACCCTGACTCTTATCACTTGATGAAAATTAAAGCAATTTCTGAAACATCACCTGTACACTGCACTGTATGCCCACCACCAAAAGTCAGATCTTCTTCCATCACCATGTATGTACCGGAATTGTACACATGAACTCTATAATCTTATCAGCCATTGTCACCCCAACAAATTTAATTTAAAAAGAAAAGGACAAAATAAAACAGGCTCCTTGGACCTCAGTTTCTCCTGCCTTACCTTTCTCACAATTCTCAAGGGGCTATGTTAAAAGATTGGCCATTAGCACATTATAATTATAAAAAACATGGTTTATCTTTTTTCTTTATTTCTCATGGTCAGAATCACAATGTTAGAATAGGCCACATGAAAAAGGAAATAAATTCACGGAAGAATCATCCATTAGGTTCCATCCACTATTTAGGCATCTGAGTGGAGTAAGGAGACTACTGTGTGGGATCTGATGTGAACGCCCTTTCCCACCAGTACTGAACCAGTTAAATAACATCTTCATGAAGAGCTCCGGGTCTCAGGCTCATTAGAGGGGGAAAAGGGCATTAAAAGGAAAAATAATAGTAATTTCATAGTGTGGAAGGTGAAAGGTCCTATGTCCTAGAATAAAAGATGGCTAATTAGATGCAAGGTAAATGACAGAAAGTTACTAGGTGAGTTCAGAGGTCAACACCAAAGGACATAAAAGAACAAAGTACTATACTTAATTATACCAATACACCATTATATGAATACAGATTCAAAATTAAGAAATAATATGATACAGATTAGTATAAGCTATGTTTAAAATACTTGGTGTTTAAAAAAGATCTTTTCTGAAATATTTAAAATTAAGAAATAAAAATATCCCAAATAATCTGAAATTGAATATGTTGATTTAAAAATTTAATCCATTCTGCTAAAATTAATGTTTAAAACAGACAATTTATACTATCAAACAAGAACAGACTTCTCTGGTAATAAATTAGCAATCCTACACATGGTATTTTTTTCTGGGTAACAGGCTATTCCATTTTTAATCCTAGACATGACAAAAAAACTTTTGAAAAGCAGCTGATCACATGTTAGAACTCTGAAGCATTATTTTATAGCTGCTTTTGTTTTTGAATATGTAAGTTGTTTGTTCACTACAAACAATGATTAATACAGTTTTCCATTAAGTATAATAAAGATTTCCAATGAAAAACTGAGAATTTAAGTGAATGGGAAAACTCTAACTTCTTTATAAAACAATCCAAACTTTTAAAGCATTTCTCCAAAATTGGTATTCTAAACTCATGGAAAGTTATTCAAGTTAGAATACTGCATTTAAAACATGGATTCTACCATCAATGCCAAATCTGGAGAAACACTATATATGTGGCTTCAGGGAATGTCAGAAAATTTTAGAGTTAAACAGGTTTTCCTCTTACTTTTTATAGAGATCCAAAAGTTAACCATAACTCATTAGGCTATTATTTTGGTAATAAAGAAATCATTACAGTTACTCAATAAAATGGTCATGTACTTATTTTATACCACTGACCAGGGCTTTTAAGCATTTTTAAATTAACTCTAATACATAATGCTGAAAACCTTTGGAGAGGTTCCTTAAATGATGCTGTGATTATAATTACTATAATTGCAGTCTTCAAAGTCATAAAAGAAGAGATAAATCATTAGAAAGTTCTCACCTACCTTTGGGCCCCCAGCACTGAGGGAGTAGTCTGGAGGGTGGAGGGCATAACACTTCCCCGAGCTTATGATTAACAGATGGGTGCTTCCCAGATATTAACATGTTAATATGCACAATCACTTTATGAGGCAGGTACCCTTATCTCCACCATTTGAAGTATGAGGAAGTGAAACCTAGAAATGCAGATCCAGAGTTTGTGTTCTTAGCCACTATGCTACGTTGTGATTTTTGAAGGTCTTGGTCTATTTTTACAATTAGAGATGTACTGTTTTTCCCCCTAAGGGCCATGAATTAATTTCCCTCCCCTGTGAGTCATTCTGGGGAGAGATTCCACTGTTCCCCCATCCAACTTCCTCCCCAGTTTCGATGCAGATTATAGTCTGTGTTTGCGCTGTAATGTAACTTCCTTCCAAATATTAGCCAGCCCTACCTTCTAACACATGGTTACCAGCTCCAACTCATTTGATGCCTTCAGTGCCTGTGTGAATCTTTATCCCACTCCCCAGTGACTTATAAGACGGGCATTTCCTGGAAACACTGCAGATGGACCTTTCACTGTAGTGAGGTGTTTAGTGTCTGAATCACTTCTGTTGCCTAGAAACCTATTTGTGTTTGGCCGGAGGAAGGTGACTCAGGCACAGGTACAGTCAGACATAAAGCAGACATTCCTTAAGCACGACCTCCTCTGAGCACTAGACTGTTGATTTCATGCTTAACCTTGACAGCATTCTTTCCCATGTTCTTTTTAAGTCACAGAAATTCAAAAGGCCCTACACTGCGCATAGCATGGGGAGATCCTTGTCAGCTGAAATATGCTACATTATTTTACTTACTGAAGTCTGAAGAAAAGCTTTAAGACAAAAGATAATTACATGAATCTTATATACATAGGGAATTAAAATTATATGGTGTCATAAAAGTAACCTGACATCTGCATAAGAATTAGTTCTCTCTCATAAGTTCAGTTAATATAACATATTCTTAAACAGCACTGAGTCATTACTTCGGACCTCACAGTTGAAAAAGAACTTTTTCCAGGCAACTAGAGGGTTGACTCATTTGGTAGGGAACACTCAGGCCAAAAAAACTGTTATATCTTTCTCTGTCTCTCTTTTTAAATTTTTTTTTTTGAGGGGAGGAATAACAAAAAATAATTCATGACCACATATAAGTAGCTTCAGAATTGAGGGGGTCCATCCTCAAATACCATAATATAAACATGTCGCAGTCAGCCTAAGGTCATTTTGCTAACTTTTATCTTCAAATTTAAGTTAGCACACATGCCTAAGTCGCTCTAGAAGCCAACAATCTAAATAGAATAAAACACTCTAGAGTAAAAGAATGGTTTGCCTTCCTTATAAATTCTCTACCAGTTATTGCTGTTCCTCTTATATTTGGGGGCACCACTATTTTTCTTAGTCATTTCTATGCATTAAATATTCAAAGGAAGAAAACTGCTTTAAACAAGAGCAAACACATGCACATGTACCAGACACTGAAGTTTTCTCCTTGTCCTCGTTTTTACCCATATCTGCTAAAGACACAGAAAGCAAGACCTAAGAGTGTACCTAAAGGTTACCTACTTAGGAAAGTCCTGACTCCTAAGTTTAGGTAATGCTTACAGACTGAAGGATACAAAGTAATTTAGAAAGTTTTTTCCTTACTCTTACCAAATAATATTTATCGGAACACAAGGGTTCCGGTATGCCTGACATCTGTTCAGTACTATTAAAGGTCCAACAGATGGAGGCTTCCAGTCAAGACGGTGGATGGAGTAGGTAATGCTATACTCACCTCTTCCCACAAGCACATCAAAAGTACAACTAAACTACAGAATGGCCATCATTGAGAACCACCTGAAGTCTAACTAAACAGAAATCCTGTAACTAAGGACACACAGAAGAACCACATGGAGACTAGTAGCAGGGGCACTGGTAGGAGGGGCAGAGATACAGAATAGGCTGGTCCCACACCCACGAGTGTCAGTTAAAAATCAGGAGGGATGTCTTAACTGTGGAGGCACCCCCAGAGAAGTGAGCAGGGGTGGGGGGGGGGGTCCCAGCCCTATACTAGACTCCCTAGCCCAGGATCCAGTGCTGAAAAGAGAAGTCCCCAAAACTTGTAGCTGTGAAAACCAATGGAGATTGTGGTTTACTGAGATGGAAACCTTCTGGGGTCCCAGGTGTTCCTCCTAAAGGGTCCATGCCTGGACTTACTT
Source organism: Glossophaga mutica (assembly GCA_039655065.1). Lineage (NCBI taxonomy): Eukaryota > Metazoa > Chordata > Mammalia > Chiroptera > Phyllostomidae > Glossophaga > Glossophaga mutica. Next base: position 145,215,976 of record CM077303.1, on the reverse strand, counting down.
GCTCTGAGCTCCAGAACTGGGTCAGCAGCTCAAAAGGCTCCAGGGACAAATGTGGAGGAACTGAATCATCTGGTTTTGGGGTGAGGGCTGGAGGGGCAGCTTTCTTCCAAACAGAAGTACTGGCAGAGGCCATTGTTCCTTTCCTGAGCCCTCTCCCCACAAAGCCAGCAGGCGGGCACCATTATCTGAGTCTCCATCAACCTGGCTAACACTGTTTACCCCACACTGGTGATTCCTTGAGATCCCACCCCACTCAACTTGTGGACCTACCCAAAGCATTTCCAGTAGTTTTTCCATACAAATGGCCTGTCTTGGCCCATTAGGAAACATAAAAATGGAAGTAGAAACATAAAAAGAACCAGTGAAAAATAAAGACCACAATAACTGAAATGAAGACATTACAGGGAATCAATAGTAGAACAGATGAAGCAAAGGATCAAATCAGTAATTTGGAAGATAAAGAAGCAGAAAACACCCAATAAGAATAGCAAAAAGAAAAAAAGAATCCAAAAAATGAGGATAGTATAAGGAGCCTGTGGGACAATTTCAAGTGTACCAACATTTGCATCATGATGGTATCAGAAGGAGAAGAGAGAGCAATAAATTAAAAACCTACTTGAAAAAATAATGATGGAAAACTTCCCTAACTTGCTGAAGGAAATAGACATACAAGTCTTAGAAGCACAGAGAATCCCAAAGAAGATACACCCGAGGAGGCTCATACTAAGACACATCATAATTAAAATGCCACAGGTTAAAAACAAAGATAAAATATTAAAAGCAGCAAAAAAAAGCAGATAGTTTCCTACTAGGGAGCTCCCTGAAGACTGTCAACTGATTTCTCAGTAGAATCTTTGCAGGCCAGAAGGGACTGGCAAGATATATTCAAAGTGATGAAAAGCAAGGACCTACAACCAGTATTACTTCACTCAGCAAAGATATCATTTAAAATCAAGGAATAAAGTCTTCCCAGACAAGAAAATGCTAAAGGAGTTCCTTACCACCAAACCAGTATTATAAGAAATGTTAAAGGATCTTCTTCAGAAGAAAAAAATAAAGTTAGCCCTGGCTGGTGTAGCTCAGTGGATTGAGCGCGGGCCTGCGAACCGAAGGATCGCGGTTCGATTCCCAGTCAGGGCACATGCCTGGGTTGCCAGGCCAGTTCCCAGCAGGGGACATACAAGAGGCAACCGCACATTGACGTTTCTCTCCCTCTCTCCTTCCCTTCCTCTCTAAATATAAATAAATAAAATCTAAAAGGGGAAAAAAAAAAAAAGAAGACAGGGTTTTTTCCCCCCAAGTCTTCACACATTAAAAAAAAAAGAAAAAGAAAAAAAGAAAGTTAAAAATATGGATAATAAGTCCTGGCTGGTGTGACTCAGTGGATTGAGCACCAGCCTATAGACTGAAAGGTTGCTTGTTCAATTCCCAGTTAGAGCACATGCCTGGGTTGCAGGCCATGTCCCCAGTTGGGGGCATGAGAGAGGCAACTGATCACCATTTCTCTCGCACATCATGTTTCTCCCCCTTTCTTTCTCCCTCCTTTCCCCTATCACTAACAAAAGAAACAAATGAAATCTTTTTAAAAATATGAATAATAAAATGGCAATAAATATATACTACTAACAATTACTTTAAATGCAAATGGAATAAATGCTCCAATCAAAATATACCATGGCCAAATGAAAAACAAAACAAGACCCTTACATGCATTGTCTACAACAGACTCACTTCAGATTGAAAGATACACACAGACTGAAATTAATGGAAAATGATATTTCATGAAAATGGAAATAAAAACAAAAAAGCTATGTAGCAGTACTTATACCAGACAAAACAGGCTTTAAAACAAAGGCTCTATAACAAGAGACAAAGAAGGAACCAGCAATTCTGCTTCTGGCTCTTCCTCTAAAGAAACCCAAAATACTAAATAAAAAAGACATATGTATCAGTATATTCACTGCAGCATTATTTATAATAGCCAAGGTATTAAAGCAATCCATGTGCCCACCAATAGATGAATGGATAAAGAAAAACTGGTTACACATATACAATGGAATATGATCAAGCCATAAAAAAGATCAAATTCCTGCAACAACATGAATGGACCTAGAGGGCATTATGCTAAATGAAATAAGTCAGACAGAGAAAGACAAATAACGTATGATTTCATTTATATGTGGAATCGAAAAGGAAATTAATGAATAAACAAAACTGGAACAGACTCATAGATACAGAGAGCAAATTGATGGTTGCCAGATGGGAGGGAGGTTTGAGGGATGGATGAAAAAGGAGAAGGGAATAAGAAGCACAAATTGGAAGTCACAAAATAGTCATGGGGATGTAAAGTACAGCATAGGGAAGAAATACAGTCACTGATATTATGATAATGATGTTTGGTGTCAGATGGGTACCGGATTTATCAGGGTGATCAAGCTGTAAGTTATATATATGTCTAATCACTATGATGTGCACCTGAAACTAATAAAATATATATTGAATATAATTGAAAAATATGTTTAAAAGCCTAACGAGGATATAAATTTCACTTTGACAGCTATTAAAAGGGTATGTAGATAAGCTTACCAACCAAAGATTTTCATCTTAAACATATGTTAAAATGATCATCTTCAAAATACATATTTTTTTGAAAAGCATGCTAGATGGGGAAAAAATTATTTCCATGCCTAAAAAGTTCCTCAAATCCACCAAACTCTGTAATAGCTTTAAGAAAGGTGTATCCTCATTGTTTAGAACTGGTTTATTGTTGATTACTATTACTACTGGCAAGCAATATGGGGGTCAATTTTTCTCCAAAACATTTTAAAGTCCTTAATCCTGTCTAAAGACAGTTCACCCAGTTTGGGGCTCACAGCTGACAAGCAGACCTGCTTCAGCCTTACAGATGCTTGGGCTTGTGGATGTGGCTGAGGATACAGAGCTTTGTTCTTCAAATTTCCAAAATGGAGTTTAGTCTTGGAAAATGAAACTGTCAGCAGAAAGCTTGGGATTCAAGTTCATGAATCTGTTGCGGACAACCTGCTTAATGCAAGTTTCAGTAATAAAAGAATGCCTGTCCCCATGCTATAACTAAAGCTTCCTGATACTTACATAGGAGCAAAGTCTCATCTGTGATAGCCAGCAGTTTCCTGCCTTGTGTACTCTGAGCACTAAACTACCACTAATTCTGTCTCTTCTTCTGAAACCTTACTTAACCTTCACTTAGAAATCTGAATGTCTGTCATGGCCAGGTGAACCAGACAGACCTCATCCCTGCCTTCAAAGAGCCTGAAGTCTAGTTGGGGAAATAGCTGTAACACAAGGAAAAAGTGTCTGGATAATTAGAAGTCAATGGCTTTATGGAAACCCATTGCCAAGGCACACCACCCAGTCCAAGAAGGCCCCAGAAGCCTTCCTGGAAGAAAAGGCCTCTCAATTCACATCTCCAGGGTAAAGTGGGGTTGGGCAAGTTGGGGTGGGGTTATTTAAGGCAGAAGGAATAGTATGCAAGCACCAGTAACCACGTGACCCCAGAAAGCAGAGTGGCTTAAGAACTCGGCCTCTAAAGAAAAATGAGCTGAATTCAAATTCTAGGTCTGTACCGTGCTAGCCAATCATTTAACTTTGGGCAAGTCAGTTAAACCCTCTGTATCTCAAACTGGAGTTAATAGTAGCGACTTCATAGAGTTGCTATGAAAATTGAATAAGGTATGTATGTAAAGCACAGCGGCTGCCACAGTGGCAATCTGTTGGGGGGGGGGTGCTCCGCTCACAGAGCCCCATCCCTCCGTCACGGATGAAAATAAAACTGCCAAGACATGATCTGCTTGGGGAGGAAAGGTGGTCAAACTTTCAGAGGAGAATGACCCAGAGCACCTTCCTCATTAGGCTTTTACTGGGTTCAAATACACAGGAATACAGGTTTAACATGTCAAAGAAATCTGAGGGCTTAATCTGAGTCAGTGTCTGTCAGGAAAAGGGGTTGCAAAACTTTGGGAGACATACTCACTTCCTCCTGGGACCCTTATCATTTAAATGAGTGCACTCTTAGCAAAGCAGGTTTCACAGGACTTTACGAATTCTTTCTTATGCCCAGTCATCCGGGGAACCGTCCTGGCAGGCACAGGGCTGCACCGCTTGCCCTCATAGTTTCAGGCTTTAAGCCAATTAGGAAGCAGAAGACATCTCCCAGACGGAAATGAGGACTCAGGCTATGTCAAAATAGCCGGGAGGCGAGGGTCCATCACATCGCTTTGCTGCAGCCCCCGCCCCCCAGTCCTTCCATGAGGGCCTCCCAAGTGGTCCTGTCTGGCTTAGGTTGCCCCTCCCGTGAGGAGTCTTACCCGTCATTGACTAACCAAGCAAGCATTGGGGCCAGAGATGGATGGATGAGACAGAAGCAGCGCTCCTGCCAGGGAGATAAGCTTTGTCTCCTTAGTAGCTCACCTCCTCTTGACAGAACAGACCCAGATGAAGCGGGTCCCTAGGCTCTTACACAGCCCACCATGGGGTGAGGGTTACAATTCCTGAAACCAAGCTGAACAGTCTGCAACAGCAATCTTACTTATTATCATAAAAAATATACCCGTCAACTGTGAGCATGAAGAACACTACTCTGGTCTACGTTTAACATTTTAAACCATATAAATATGAACACTTCCCTTTAGACATCATCTAATTCTTTAGCAAAAGCAGCTTAAACAAACTAATCTTTATGTTTAACACATCTGTCAGTTTTCTACTCAAGTATTTACACATTTCAAATGAGATGCTAATACAAAATTATATGAAATAAAACTTTATTTCAAAATCTTTGGGCCTTATGTCCCATCTAGAGAAAGGCCTGCCATCCGGAGCGAGCTTTCTGGGAACACTGATCTGTGGGTAAACTTTAGAATCCGCACACAGTTAGACCTCAGACTGCCTAACTAACATCCGGTGGCTGGGAATCCAAAGGAATTTGAATGAACCATTTAGCTAATAATCAAATTATAGAACATTAAAGCCAGAAACTTTTAAGCCTAAATATGGACATTGGGAGGACCCAAGGACCAGTTGTGGATTCCTCACTAAACCTGAAACCATTCAGCGCCTGGCAGCCTTCTTCTTGCCTCCATTTGTAGATATGAATGTCATGTCCCTGTTCAGAAATCTCACAGATTACACATTTTACAACAGAACACAGACTGCAAGTCAAGATATAATGCCAAAGGTCAATTAATTGCATGCAAAAAATATTTGTATCACTCACCACTAATACTGCAGACAGACAGAGTATTAAAATCTTTACAAAGCTGATTCTGTCTGAGTTTCCGAGACCACTTCCAGTTCAGTGACTCACTAGGACTCACAGGACCTAGCATAGTTTCTTCACCGCTACGATTTGTTACAACAAAAGGACACACAGCAAAATCAGTCAAGGAAAAGGACACACTGAGCAAAGTCCACAGGCGACCAGTAGCAAGCTCTTAGGGCTCCTTTCCCAGGGGGGCGTCACACAGGTCAGACTCAGTTCCCCAACAATGAGTGTGACAACACCTGTGAGATGCTGTCTGCCAGGGAAGCTCATTAGTGACTCAGTGCCTGGGGTTTTTATTAGGGTTGCTCACACAGGCACCTGCTGCAGGGCATGTTCCCAAAATTCCTCCCAGAATGCAAGCAGGTATTCCCCGCACACCATCACGGTTTGCACAGACTGTTCAGGCACAGTGACATCGTGATGGAAACCCTCCTCAAAGCTAAATTCCCAGAGGCCAACCCAGGCCAACCCTACGGGCAGGCCTGTGTAAGGATGGCCGTCTAGGCCTGCTGTGGTAACTCATTTGCACACTGTCCTATTTCAATCAGCTAATAACACAGCACCAAACAGGAGAAAGGACTTACTCTTAGCAGGCTGCCTAAGTCCATCCCGAGCCTAAGAAGCACTTTAATCCTGTGTGTTTTCAGTATTTAAAATGTAGCATTTTAACCTGAACAAGGATTGTTTTAAATTGCATAACAGAAGATTTAGGATGGCCTTTAATAGTTCACTTACATAATAAAAACAGCTGAATTCTAGTCCTGTTTAGCTTTCTGAGCATTTTATTCCTTTGAAAAAAATACGCCGAAAGTTCTGAACAAATAATATTCTTACACTGAAACTATCCTGAGACACAATTTAGCCCACCAAATTAGCAAAAATTCCAGACCTTGGTGACAGTTCACCTCACAAGTTCCTAGCAGTGATAAGAATAAGAAAAACCCTCTCCAGGAAGCAATTTGACAATATCTATCAACATTATACACACACTTTATGATGAGCAATTCTACTTTGCCAACTGTGTAAACTGGCAGATATCATTTGCATACACAGTATCATTGAGTATATGTAGAATAACCTATGCAAAAAGTCATTTACTGCAGCATTGCTTAAGAGCACAGGATTGGCTGCAACCCAAGTGTCTGTCAACAGGTCACTATTTAAATTGTGGTACATCCATACAATGGACTACTCTGTAACCATTGAGGAAAAATAAAAAAGAACAAGGAAGCTCTCTTGGTACTGATGTGTTAAAAACTCCTACATACACTAGGAGAAAAACATATATTGCAGAGAAGTATAGTTTGTTATCTTTATGTAGGGGGCAAATAAGAATTCACATTCATAGTTGCTTATCTGTGCACAGAGAAACAGGAATCATGCATTAGACTCTGACAATGAGGCTGGGAGGGGATGTCAGAGGCAGAATTTGGGCAGAATCTGTAAACCTGAAAAAAATATACTAAAATGGTATACCTGAAAAGTAATTCCTCTTTCTTTTCTAAGCCCCAGTTACATCGACCTGGCATCTTTCTGTTTGTTTGTTGTTTTAATAAGCTTCTGTATTTTTGCAATTATTAAACCAGAGCATAAGGTTATTTTCTAAATCAGGTTCCAATAACCTTCTTTTCATCTTGTGCTTGGCTGCCATCTTCAAGGGGTTTTTCCCAAGACACCTGAGAGCAAGCCAAGTTCTCTGCACCTCCCTTCTTCTCCCGCTTGTTTGCTGAAGATATATGGGAGTTTTTTTAAAGCTCCATGAAAGCAAGGATTTTGTTTTGTTCACTGCCCTCTTTGCAAGACTGAAAAAAGTTTTCAACATACAGAAATTCTTCAGTATTTGTTGAGTAAATGCATTCTTTTCTTTACCTGGTTTCAATGGGAAAGACAACCAGGCAAAGGGAGATATATCATTGGGGTCAAACATTTAAAAATAGCTGTCATTCCCAATATTGTAACAGAGGGGTCTGGTCAGGTTGCTGAGGAGCAGTAGAACCCCCATCCAGCAGAGAGAGGCTGAACTTCCCCAGAGAAGGGGAAGGGTTGCAGGACACCCCAAGGCATCAGACTGAAGCAGCAGCTGGGAAAAGAGCCTGCCTTCCCTGAGAAGGGAGGGTCCCCTGAGAGGGGCTGGGAAGTGCAGAAAGCAGCCCAACATTGAAACCAGAGCTAGGGCTTGACAGGCTTCCACATCCCCGGGGAAAAGTAAACAACCAATGCAGCTCATGACACAGTTTGCGCGGAACCTGCAACCTGCGCAGGGATGAAAAGGTCACAACACACATGTAACAAGGTGACACCCCACCCTGGGCAGCTAGAAAGCCCTCCTACGTGCTTCCAGATCATGGCGGTGGGCCGGGGGGAGGGGGCAGCAAGGACAAGGACAGTGTGGGGCTGATGTGCATGGTGGACATTAGCCCGAATTGGCTAACAAACTGGACACTCCCACAGAGCATGGGACTGGAGGGTGAAAGACTTAAAATGGAACATGTGTGAAAGCTTGCCCTCTTTCCTTCCTCCTTGCTAGCCCGGTCGGGGTTTGGGGGCCATAGTGTCCCCAGACCAGCAGGCACTGCAGACCAGGAGAGGTGCCTGAAGCCAGGCTGTGACCAGAAACCAGCCAGGCTCCACCCTGTGCACAAAGCAGTGGCTGCAGCTGCTGTTGCACGGCCCTGCCTGGCCAGGCACACACAGACTCAAGGGAGATGCCTGAAGCCAGGCTGTGACCAGGAACCAGCCAGGCTGCCTGGATAATCATACTGCAGCCACGTGCATATCCCAAAGGACTATATTTTTAATGGGAGAAGGGATTCCAGGCGCATCCTTGAACAGAGCTGGCAAGAGGTGGAGGGGTTATTTGCCTTTGGGTGTTTTAAAGGGAATGGGCTTTGATGCAGAAGCCTGTTATTCTTCCAAACTGTATAGCCTTTAAAAAAACAACTCCTTTCCTTTCCCACCAAACCTCTGCCTCTGGAATCTACGGGCAGCGGGCAGCAGAACCCCATGTGGCTGTTCAGCAACAGTGTTGGGCAGCGGGCAGCAGAACCCCATGTGGCTGTTCAGCAACAGTGTCAGCCCAATACAGGCATTAGAAGCCCAGGAACATTCCTAGAATTATTTTGAATTTTACGGAAAACAAATAACCCTACAGAACGCCATGCTGAATAGTGACTCAAATATTCGTAAAAACTTATTGTTAATTAAGTTGGGATTACATGGCCCTGGGGTCCATCTTTCAGCTGAAATCTTTCTAGGCAAACAGCACACTAACAAGTAATGATGAAAAAGAACAGCTACTATGAGTCAAATGAGCCCCGGTACAAGGTATAAATATTTTCTCTACATATATGTAGAGAAAATATTTTGTATTAAAAAAATGCAACTGCTATCTTTATTTTCAAGAATAAAATTATCACTGAAATGAAATTCAAATTAGCACAGTGAATTGACCTGCACAATGTCAATTGCAAAACCTCCTTCCTCCTCATGGGTGCAGAATAGGTATAACTACCACTCCACTTTAACCTTGGTTTCAGTAACTATAAAGCAGAATAACACTGCTAATAATAATTGTAGTAATGTTGCCAAATAGGGGCAGAGCTGACTGACGTTTCTTTGAAGATTTCTGGTGCCACAAACTTTTCCTAGTGCATCATTGATGCAGTTACTGAGTGCTGTCTCTTAGCAGTAATGGAATGAGGTTCAATGTTTTGATGTTACCACTATTTCTCTTGCTGGCATTTAAGACAACAATCCAGTGAGTGAGGAAGCATCCTCTCACCTGAAACAGCTTGAAATCTAACCCTTTTCTGATAGTAAAATAAAAATTCTCATTACTGAGGCATTTATGAAATGAATGTCTTAACAGGAAAGAGAAGCCAGCAGAGAAGCTGCAGGACAACTGGGAGGCAGCCAGCCTTCTGGTGATGGAAATTAAACTTACAATACAGCGCCAGGAGACACCAGACCTACTTACTGGGTGCAGGTGGTGCCCAGCGATCCCACGCTGGTCCTCACAGCAGTCAACGACCCCAGTCTCGCAGCCGATCCTCTCTGCAAAGAGCAGTGCAGGGCAGAGGACGACAGCTGTAACAGGAGGAAGAAGTGAGAGGTGAAATAAGAATGATGCTTTCTTGTAATGTTTTGTTGGTTTCCGGGGGTAGAGGTGAAATCAAGAGTTATCTGATCTGTTCCCAGGAAAACACTGGCTCTAACAGGTACCAGTATCTCAGGAGCAGAAAAGCAACTAGACCCTTCATTTATGGGTATTTCCTTAATACATGACAGGCCCTGCTCAGAGGCGGGGCAGATTCCCTTCCCTCATGATACTTCCGTTCTCTCACACGGGAACGAGCTACAGTAATAGGTTAACAAAAAATTGTGATAATGTCTCCTAGAGAAGTCAGTGAACATCAGAGCAAAGCTAATGTGGCTGATTTAGTGTGAGATTAATGTGAGCAAATAGTGCAGGAGTCTGTCTGAGGAAATGCTATTTCTGTTAGGACAGTAACTGAAATGTGGGTGGGAGTAAACGTATACTGCCATAGTCCAGAGGTCTCCAGTTCACAGAACCACAATGTAAATATCCTATGGGCACACCCTGAGATCAACTAGCCAACTGCAGTCACTCACTCACTCTCTCTCTCTCTCTCTCTCTCTCTCTCTCTCTCTCTCACACACACACACACACACACACACACACACACACACAGTAGTTGATCTGTGTCTTTTAATGGCCTAACAACCTGTTTAACAATCACAGGACATACACCTGTCTGCAGTCAGAAGCTGATTTTCAGTTGAGATGCCACTTTCACCAGAAATATTCAACTGTTGGAAGAGGCTCAAGAATGAATGTGTCATTCCTAGGTACAGACCCAAGAAAAATCAAAACATGAGTCCACACAAAAACCTGTATGGAAATGTTCACTGCAGCATTACTCATAATAGCCAAAGAGTGGAAACAATCCAAATGCACATCGACTGGTGAATGGATAAACAAAATATGGTGTATCTATAAATAAAAATATTTGGCAATAAAAAGGAGTGAAGTTGTGATACACGCTTCAACATAAACAAACCCTGACAACATTATGCTAAATGAAGGAAGCCAGTTTCAGAAGAGCACATGTTGTATGATTCCACGTACGTGACATGTGCAGACAGACAAATCTACAGAGACAAGAAGTAGGTTACTGGTTACCAGGGTCTTGGGGGTAGAGGCAAATAGGGAGTGAATGGCAATGGGTTTCTTTTGGGGGGTGATGTAAATGTTCTAAAATTAGGCCATGGTGATGGTTACAGAACTCTATAAATATACTAAAAACCAGTGAATTGTCCTCTTTACAGGGTGATATTTATGGTAGGTGATTATATCTCAATGAAGCTATTATGAAAATAAAAGCCCAAAAGTATGTCTGAAATGCAGTATACAAATACAACAAACCTCTACTGGTCAAAAATGCCATGTTCCAGCAAGGCCTATAATAAGAGGTAAGCAGCTTAGTTTTCTACTTCACTTACTTACAACACCCTCAGTGAGACATGCATAACCCTTTGGGGAGACCACCCAACCCTTGGAGGATGTTTTTCTCATTTCGCTTGGAACCTTACTCCAGCTATTACCCTCCCTCTTGACTTTACTCCCATCCCCACTAACCTGACCCTACTTACAGCCACCGCCCTATTTCCCTGGATTACAATAATCTCTTTGTTAACCCCCACCCCAATTATCCACAGCAGTCTTTCTAATATTTTACTCTCCTATTTTAAACCCTTCAGAGGTTCCCAATATTAAGACATTTCTACAGCACAGAGGTTATTAGGAAAAAATCACGTACACTCATATTCAGTCACAGGAACCGACAGGGTCACGTGGCTAATGACATCAAAGGTGCTCACACATGCAGCCTCCAGGTGGCCCCACGCCGAGCCTGCAGCGGCTGCTACAGCATGAATGCCCACCAGTGACCTCACTGGGCTATGTGCCTGCCAACTTCAGTGACTCTCTCATAAGGATCAATTTAATCACCCATTTATAAAGACAAGTGAAATCAGCTTAGAGCAGCAATTTTCAACAAGTGTTGAATTTTTAAAACATGCAATACCTGACTATTTAGTCAGAGCCACTGACCTCTTTTCCGTTAGATAGTCAAAAATTTTTTTAAAAATGCCAATAGCCAATACAATAGCCATCTGGTATGAATGAATCAAAATTATATCTATTTTTTTTTGTCAGATGAGCAAAAAACATATTTTTTGGTGTGCCACAGAGTGTTAGTAATTAGTTTATGTGTGATGTGAGATGAAAAGATTAAAAATCGCTGGCTTTGAGAAACACCTGATTAAGTGAGAACTAGGCTAACAGAGATTTGTCGAGGAGATGCATCCCGAGGGTCCAATGGTTTCCATGTACCTACACACAGCCACACGGAAACAAGCCAGGAGTGTCAAACCGGGGGAAGCTGAAAGTCAAAGGAGCTCATAAAACAGCAGTGACTTGTTTCTTAGGCAGGAAGCCTAAGTCAAATGAAAGAAAAGCAGATAGTTGCTCTTGGTCCGTAACTTAAGTCTGTGGACAACTGTAATTGATCATAACATGATATTAATGATATTAATATTGTCATTGGCTCACACATTTTATTCAATTACATAGCAAAACATGACTTTCACCTAGTCAAACTTAAAATGTATGCCATTTTCAAAAAGAATTGAAAAGTGGTGCATGGTAGAATAATCCCACTAATTCAGATGGGTGCTTTAACAGTGAAATGGTATCATGAACTCACACAGTGTTTTCTAATTATAGATTCTTAAATTTAAAGTATCTTGAAAGGTCACTCAGTACTTTCCTCTGCCTAATACAGGCTGCATTCAAAACATCCTAGAAATAGGACTTTTTTTTAAAGCCCAGAGAGGAAGGTTGAACAACAGATTAGAAAGCCCTGTGTCTGCAACCTCCGCTTTCTACAGTGTTTCTGTTGGGTCTTCCACGAAGAAACAACGGCCAACCTAGTTCTTTCCTTCATGACACAAAGTTGTTACTGTTCCATCCACACTCCTGAAACCCCTCACAGTGCAAGTCATAAGGAATAACATGAAGGTCACATACTATCTTAATAGTGAAACTTAAATAATTATTTAATTTCAGAATAGCCATTCAGACCTTCTGCAACAACAAGAAATAAACCCTTTATACCTTTACACTGAAACCGAGACAGTGTTTAATTTTGCTGGTGAACAAAGAAAGCCAAATCAAAAAAGTGAGATTTTATATTTTATGTATTAAAAACAAAATCATCGAGCTGCTCTCCAGAGCTGCAGTAACACACATGCTTAGCATTTTATAAGCACCCTAAGAATGTGACAAAGCACTCCGAGTCCTGACACTGTTGAAAACACTGAAAAACTGCAAACGACTATGTCCAAAACTTGCGGACCACTTAAATGAACTGTGGTGACGGATGCAATGAAACAGTGAAATGCTTCTTTGCCATGTTTGGCAGAGAGTGACAGCTTCACGATAGAGTCATGTGTACAAAAAATACATGTGTGACCCTATTTATCCTGTTTTCTTAAAAGCTGCATGGATAAGCATACACATGCTGGGAAGACAATGCACAATGTTCACAGGTGACAGAGATATGGATGACTTAAATCCTCCTTTTGCTTCCAGGTTTAAAATTTTCTAAAATAAACATGAATTGTCATTGTCACTAAAAAGTTAAGAGAAAAGATGAGTTAAAAACTCCCAAGACAAATTTCCAAATATCAGCTACTATATTAACAGTCTCTAAAAAAGGCTTATTGCGATAGGTACATAGTCTGTTTAAATTATGTACTAAAGATAAAAATAGTAAACCTCAAATTTTCATTTTGGTCACTATGGGTGGGATGAGCAAATAAGAATACTCTGTCCTGAAAACTTAAAAAGTCTTCTTTTCAGCAAGGTGCCATTTGTGGTGATGCAGCACCAGGTAGCTAAAAGATTAGCCTCTCCGGGTAAATATGGCGTAATTATATAGTACATAAAATTAAAGTGAAAATGTACATATTTACTATGATTATTACTCTTGCTCAAACAAAATTCTCTTTGAAAATAAAACAAACTAGAAAAATGAAAGTAGAGATGGATAAATATGAATTAAAATAGAAACAAATTTGGGAGGGGGGGCATTATTAGAAATAGGGCTCCCAGAGAGAGTTCACCTCCGGTCAGGGAGAGAGGTCACGTGTTGGGAGGCAGGGTTACTCTTCAGGACATACATAAGCATTACAGACCTAAAGGACCCTGTAGTGTATACAACTGATCAGGTTAACACAATGGGCAGACTAGTTCACACCTGAGTGATTTAGCTAGAGCTAAACTTGCACTAACTCTTCGGCCTTGCTTTAGGAAGTTTCCTTTAGATTCCCAGCCATCCAGGTCTCTTAGTTCTGTAATACATTTCCTCAATTTTTAAAAAATTTTCTCCCTCCTCATCTTTCATCGTCTTAAGATTTCTCAGAGGTTGCTTACTCAAGCCTCCTCACTAGTTACCAGCAGTTTGCTTCTCTTGTGAGAAACTTGTTTTAGAAAATAAATAATCTGTACATACTTTAACTCTTAAGAGTTTATTTGGTTTTCCTTGTCTGTTACTACCCATATCAGACATTCTCCCCCCCACCCCACAGGTTTCCAACGTTTCTTCTAAGAAATTCAAAGCAAATTACATATTGGCATATTTACATAACTTCCTACTTCACAAAGCAGCATCTTTCAAGATTTTTTAAGTCTTGGATGAGGTACAATGTTTAGAGAACAAAATGACAGTCAAGAAATAAACTCTCAGGACCCCAAAGAGCTATTTAGTGTCCAAATAAAGGACCGATTAAAGTACCAAGAATTACTGAAAAAGAGGAAGAAGAAAGAAGGAAGTGAAGTAAGGGCCCATGAGTTGAAGTTTGTGCAACTGAACCTTGAGCAAAATGAAGCAAAGTACCCAAATGCCTGAGATGATAAACACATTTTAGGGACAGGCATCAGAGGTGAGTAGCAAGATTGAACCCAGAGGTCCTGCTGGTGGAACCTGAGGCATCATTCTGGCTCTAATGGGCTGTCACCAAATGGATGGCGATGTTGACCAAGTAAATAAGTCAGTCACCTCCTACACCTGAGGACACAGGAAGGAACAGTTTAAGGAGGAAGCATTTTGAATACCATTATTAATAACCATGCTACTCTCTTGCTTTTGGAGTACAATCCACAGGCTTTGGATACTGAGATACCACCATGATCTCAGAATATGGTACCGTGAGCTTTGGCAGCACAGGGAAAAAGAACCCTTGAGGTCCTCCACCAACTCCCTAACATGTAAAGCTTGTTATAGGGAAGATTAAAGAATAATTCTTATTCATCCTCACAGAAAGGTTTACAGAGAGTAAATAATCCCACATTTCTGTACAAACAAAAATGTGTAAAGCAAATGCAAGCAGGTGTGCTCTCTCCAGTGAGAAGAGGCACATTCATTTTTCACTTTTCATGGTACCTTGGTTAAACTATAATTATGCATTTCTTGGTGAGCCTCTCTAATTGAGAGTTGTGGGAAATATGATAAAAACAAGAAGTAAAGGGGCTTAATGTGGGGAAAGAACACTGGCAAAGAGTATTTCATTATAATCAGAAATCTGGTTTTAATCTGAATTCTCATGTTGCTAATTGTGAAACTTTAAAAATTCACTTTAGCAGATGCAACAAGTGGAAAATCAGTAAGGCTATAGAACTCAACGATACAATCAATCAACTAGATTTAATGGACATCTATAGACTACTTCATCCCAAACCAGCAGAATACACAGTCTTCTCAAACTCACAAGAAAATTCACCCAGAGCCCTGACTGGTGTGGCTCAGTGAGTTGGGCATCATCCTGAAAGCTGAAGTGTCACCCGTCCAATTCCTGGTCAGAGCATATGCCAGATCCCTAGTTGGGGGTGTGCAGGAGACAAGTGATTGATGTTTCTCTCCCTCTCTTTCCCCTGCCGAACCTCTTTTTCTAAAAATAAATGAAATCTAAAAAAATGAAATAAAATTCACTAAGATAGACCACATTCCAGGCCATAAAACACACAATAAATTAAAAAGAATGGAAATCATACAATGTCTCCTCTCAGAGTATAATGGAATTAAACTAGAAATCAGTAAAACAGAAAGATAGCTGGAAAATTCCAAAATACAATACTTGGAGATTACATACTACTAATTAACACACATAGGGCAATGAAGAAATCTCAAGAAAATGTTAAAAATAATTTGAACTAAATAAAAATGAAAATATAACTTGAAAATTTACAGATGTAGCAAAAGCAGTGCTTGAGGACAATTTATAGCAGTGAATGCATATTTTAGAAAAGAAGGTCTAAAATCAATAAACCTAAGCGTATACCTTAGGAAACTAAAAAATGAAGAGCAAATTAAATCCACAGTAAGTAGAAGAAATAACACAAAATTAGAGCACAAATCAATGAAATTGAAAATAGAAAATCAATACAGAAAAATCAGTGAAACCAAAAGTTGGTTCTTTGAAAAGATCAATAAAAATCAATGGGCCTCTAGGTAAGCTAAGTAAGAAAAAAAGAAAGAGAATGCAAACTACTAATATCAGAAATAAAAGAGAGGACATCACTACAGATCCCATGGATGTTGAATAGATAATAAAGGAATACTATGAACAACTCTGTCCACAAATTTGGAAATACAGATGAAATGGACCAATTACTTCAAAGATACAATGTACCAAAACCCACACAAGAAACAAACCATCTGAATAGGCCTACAGCTATTAAAGAAATTGAATCAATAATTAATAAGTTTCCAAAATAGAAAGCACCAGGTCCAGACGGGTTTACTGATGAATTCTACTAACATTTAAGAAAGAAATGATACCAATTCTCTATAATCTCTTTCAGAAGAGAGAAGCAAGGAGACTATCTCCTAATTCATTCTATCAGGCCAGCATTACCCTAATACCAAACCAGAAAAAAACTATTACAAGAAAGCTACAGACCACCATCTCTCATGAACACAGATGGAAAAAACCTCAGCAAAAGAGCAACTGAATCCAATGATGTATGAAAAGAATGATATACCATGACTAAGTGAGATTTATACTAAATATGCAAAGCTGGTTACACATTTGAAAATAAATTATTGTAATCTATCACATCAATGGGGTAGGGAAGAAAAATCACATGATCATACCAACAGATGCAGAAAAAGCACCTGACAAAATTCAGCATCTACTCATGATAAAAACTCCTAGTCGACTAGAAAAAGTAGGGAAGAACTTACACAACTTGATAAAAAATATCTACTACAAAAAAAACAAACAAACAAACCTAAAGCTACTATCATACATAATGCTGAGAATCTAAAAGCTTTACCACTAAAATCCCTCTCCACTGCTTTTTAACATGAAACCGAAAATCTGAGCTAATACAATAAGAAAATGAAAGAAAAGGTATAGAGGTTGGAAATGAAGAAATTTTTTTCACAGAATACATGATCATCTATAGGTAAAACCTGAAATAACTGATTTAAAAAAATACCCCTTAAAACTAATTAGCAAGTATGGCAAGATTGCAGGATACAAAGTTAATATACAAAAGTCAATCACTTTTTTATAAACCATCAATGAACAAGCACAATTTGAAATTTAAAACACAGTATTTACATTAGCAGCCCCCCTCAAAAATGAAATACTTATGTTTAAATCTAATAAAATATGTGTAAGACCTATATGAGGAAAACCATAAAACTCTGATAAAAGACATCAAAAAGAGCATGAAGAGATATTCCGTGTTCATGTATAGAAGACTCAACATTGTCAAGATGTCAGTTCGTCCCAACTCGAATGAGAGTCAATGCAATCCCAACCAAAATTTCAGCAGGTTACTTTGTGAGCACTGAAAAAATGATTCTAAAGTTCATACGAGGAGGAGAAAGACCTAGAATAGTCAACTGAATTTTTAGAAAAACTAAAGTGAGAACATTAACTAGCTTCAGACTTACTACTGTTTAAAGCTACAGTAATCAAGACAGTTTAGTGTTTGCGAAAGAACAGACAAACAAGTCAATGGAATGGGACAGAGCGCTCAGAAATAGATCCCCATAAAGAAAGTTAACTGATTGTTGACAAAGGAACAACACACACACCATGGAGCAAAGACAGTCTTCTCAGTAAGTGGCATGGGAACAACTGGTCATACACAAGAAAGGAAGGAAGGAAGAAGAAGAGAAGGACAAGGACAGGGAGAGGGAGGAGAAGAAGAATCTAGACACAGACCTTATACCCTTTACAAAAATTAACGAAAAATAGATCACAGGCCTAAATGTAAAGTGAAAAACTTCAAGAAGATAATGTAGCAGAAAACTAACTGACCTTGGGTATGGAGGTGACTTTCTAGATATAACACCAAAAGTACAATCCATGAAAGAAGTAACTGACAAACTGGACCTGACGAAAATTGAAACCTGTGCTCTGTGAATGGCAACTTTGCGAGAATAAGACAAGCAACAGACTGGGAGAAAATATTTGCAAAAGACACATCTGGACTATAATCCAAAATATACAAAGAACACTCAAAACTTAACCACAGGAAAACAAACACCCACTTAATAAATGGGGCAAAGGCCTGAACAGACCTCATTAAAGAAGATATACAGGTAGCAAATAAGCATATGAAAAGAGGCTTCACACGTATGTCACAGGAAAATGCAAATTAAAACAAGATAGCAGTACATCTATCAGCACAGCCAAAATCTGGAACAGTGCCAACACCAAATGCTGGTGAGGATGCAGAACAACAGAAACTCCTATTCACTGCTCGTAACAACGCTAAATGACACAGCATACAAAAACTCTCTACACTTTCTGATCGAATTTTCTGTAAACCTAAGGACAGGCTGGCAGTTTACTATGAAACAACGTATTTTCACTATATGATCCAGCAATCATGCTTCTTGGTATTTAACCCAAAGGAGTTTTAAAACATGCTAACACAAATACCAGCACAGAGATGTTTATAGGAAGTTTACTCACAACTGCCAAAACTGGTGGCAGCCAAGATGTCCTTCAAAGGGTGAATTAATAATCAAACCATGATACATTATACAACAGAATGTTCGTGATAAAAAGAAATGAGCTATCTCAAGCCACAAAAAGACATGAGGGACCTGTTAATGCAAAATGCTAATTTAAAAAAATAATCTAAAAAGGCTACAGATGTATGATTCCAACTATCTGGCATTCTGGAAGAGGCGAAACTACAAGAGACAGTAAAAAACCCAGCGTGCCCGGGGAAGGGAGTGATGACCGATGAGGCACGGGGGATTCTCAGGGTGGTGAAACTATTCCGTGTGGTGCTGTAACGGTGGCTATACGCCATACGTTTGACAAAACCAAGAGAATCTACAGCAGAATGAGCCTTGATATCAGCCAAGGCATTTATCTAGTATTAATGTAATCAGCATTGGCCCATCGACTGTGACAAATGTACCACACTAATGCAAGATGTCAACGACGGGAAACTGGGGGGGGGGGGGGGGGAAGGGACGTGGCAGAGAGGAACTCCACGCTTTCTGCTCCATTCTTCTGTAAACGTAAAACTGCTCCAAAAAATAAGACTGATTAATTTACCAAAAAAGTACTCCTCAGAATTACATATAAACAGTCATATTTAAGATTGTAATCATTTTTTCAAAGATAAAAATAAGAAATACTCCAAATATCTTGATTTCAGCTATTAAGCAACACTCGAACATTAATGGCCAAACATTAGTGGCAGAATGGCGCTCAGTTAACAGCTTGAAGAACAATGAAAGTTTGCTCAAGCACAACCAGTGACCTAAATTTGCCTTACAGCTTAAAAGCACTTAAGGCTTCTAAATGTAAAGAACATTCTAAACACTGCTTAATGTTGATGGAACAGTGTCTGTGGTCAAGGCGGCACACCTTTCTGAGCTGTGACGTGTTTAGATTTGTAACCCCATCATCGCCACCACAGGCTGTCACACTCCATGCACACATTCATTCCAGCAGACGTGAAGGTGACACCCTACATGCCAAAATGGCAGGGTGCATCTTTTGCCTGCTGGAATCAAAGTTCTCATTCAGTGTGCAGCATAACATATATAGGCAGGGGGCTTAGCACAAATCTGTAATGTGCCATTTTCAAAGCTGTACCCTGATGAAATTATACCTCAGACTCTCTTTACTTCCAAAATGACATCTTTACGACATCCCTTAAGAATATTCTTGTAGCCAAAGACTCACTGTCATGGAGCCCTCTAAGTGATATGTTCCCCAGCTGTGTGCCTCAAGGAACCCTGCTCCCAAGAGCCTTGCTATCAGCTAAGAAAATGAAGCTTATAGGAAATGTATCTGCCAGTAAGACAGAAATTCGGCTACAGAAATAATGGCCAGGTCCCAAAAGATGTTTTTCTGCCGTTTGCAAAATTCCATGTGAGTTTTGCACTGTGATTTTAAGTTAAAACATCTCAATTTCAAACAGCCTTCTTAAAGCTTCTGTGGATTACACCTACAGTTCATAATTACACATGCAACCTGGGTGGTCACCCTGAACACCTTCTATAAAGTAGTGTTTCACTGCACAATAATTTCATTCTTCACTCGTAACCCAAAAGGTACGGGATCTTCGAGCCTCTTCCTGTAAAAGCAGACTTAGAACAGATGTGGATCCTGAGGACTCTGGACCTCAGAGCTCCACCTCCAATTTTCCTTCGTTGTGGTCACACCTTCTGCTTCTTCTGTTTCTCACTGACAACTGTGTCCATGGCAATTCACAGCCGGCACTTTACTATTTTCACACTTCCATTTTCAGACACAATATTTAGAAACTATTAGTAACACTTGTGGTTTATAAACAAATAGTTAATAATACAGCTGGCTTATCAGACAGCCATATTTATTAAATTCTGGTTATGTTTAAGGAGTCAAAGCAAATTTCTTTTTAGAATATAATCTAATCTCATGTAAATGAACAAAGCTGCTTTTGAGGACAAGTGATTCAAAAACAGCATTTTGTTAATATTTTCCTCTTTTTTAGTTTTGTGTTGGAAGGGATCACAGGAGCCTTAGAATTCCAAAAAAGCTAATTAATTAGGTGTCTAAAAAAGTACGTATGCAACCCTAAGACTGTTTTACAAATACATTTTGGAGGTAAGGTTCAAGTACATTATTTAAAACAAACAAATGAACAAACAAACAAGAAACCCAGCCTCACTTCCTTAACCACAAAGGCAGAGCGAGGCAAGGGCTCAACGGCTGTGTGAATGGGGTGGAACAAACACCAAAACACCAGAAATGAAATGTAGGCACTAACACCATATGTTAACTACCTTTATTTGTTTTAAATTAAACCATTTAGAAAGGACTTTCATAAATTTCAGCCTTCCAGCTATTGTTTCATAATTTTCCTGCTCCATGCTCACCTACTAAAGGCGATTGACTTGTTAAGAAGGAAAACAAAACAACAAAAAAGAAAGATTAAAAGAGGGGGTTAATATAGGCTTACATTACACCACTGGATAAAGAATACTGGGAGAAAATGAAGGTCTACAGTACATGTGACTAGTAGTCAATGAAAAAACAATAAAAGGAAGCAATGACTGCGAAATTTGTTAAGTCTGTTTGACAGACTGAGCCTGCCTCTAAAATCCATTGAGGCACAACTAAAAAGGAGAGGACAGTTCATTAAGACAGGTACACTTTACTCCAGTTTCTATCACTGCCAAATAAACAGAACTAGCGTCATCTAAATTTCTCTCACACACACATATTAATACAGAGAGAGATACACAGACAAAGATACAGATTAGAGTGTCCTTCAAATACAGAGTCTAGCAGAAGTAATGCCTGTTTGAGTGTGGTTGGTAGGGTAATAATCTGGGTGTAATAATTTACATTTCACCTAAAATGTCATATGGTGTGCTTGAGTGCGATATTGTTATGTTACAGAATTACATGCTTATTATTTTGCAATAAAAGATTTTGTAACTAAAAAGAGGCGTTATTGGTGCCAGGCCCTGTTTATTCTTGCATTCCTTCCAACCTAAAATATGTAACATTAATTACCCTTAATAAACCTGTGTCCTTTAGACAAGCATAATCTCAACTTTAATAATAAGAATCTCGGTGAAAAGTAGTTATATCACCCCCTTAATCTCCTTCTCTTAAAAGTTACTAATTTAGTTTACTTTTCTTCTTGATTCCTATAGTTATGTGGCAGAAAATGTGCTGCTGCTGAAACACAGAAACAATTATTAATCAGTGTCTTCCTTTTCATCCCTTGTCACGGCTATCATCACGCCTCAGAAAGCATGGGATGTGTGTCTAATTAATCTTCCTAAGACTGCAGCTGTGTGCACATCCACATCTTTCAGGACGTCCAGCACACCCAAAACTCCTCTCCATGACAATCACCTTCCTGATCCTGGAAAGGGCACCAAATTGGATTAGAGAGATGGATTAATCTTGACTTTCCTAGGAATCTTAGTTTCTTCATCTAAATACAAAATCACATTAACTAAACTACTTAAGGATTTTTCATAGTCTACTTCCAACATTTTTATTCCATCCTTCTCAACCTTACGGAAGACTTTTTTTTAAAGTGTCATGTAAGTGACCTCTACTGTTATTGTTGCTCCTGCTAGAGATAGTCTGAAGCCTCAAGGAACTTAAAATCTAGCTGAAGGTCCAAGGACACTAGATTAAACCCAATAAAAACCTATTTCTGATTGTCCCAAAATGAGCCCCGCAGATGATAACTAAAAAGAGTGTGCATTCTCCATAGCAAAATCACTGCTCTAAGGGTCAATAAAAAGGGTTTGTGGGCCGAATTTTGGGGGGTGGGGCTGGGCTAGGAAAAACCTGTCTAGAAAGACAAGAATGAAAAAAAAAAAAATAAGGTTGAGAAACACTGACAGTGGAATCCACAGGGAGCTTTACATTTCCCCATTGGCTAAATGACCATGACCAAAGTACTTAACCGAGTCTCACCTTGGTATACCATCAAGAGCATGCGTTTTTTGCTTGGATTCCAGCCACATCTTCTCATCCTTCATTCCTCAAGATTAATGCTGTTTCCTCAAAGGGGTCCTTTTCTGACCACTGTCTAACAGATGTCTCCCCTCTTTTTCTCTCTCAGATCTCATCCCCTTTTTCAAGGTGTACTTGAGAACTTGTTTCCTTGTTTGAATTGGATGTCTCCCACACTAGGTGACAGGCTCCAAGGTGGCGGGCTCCAAGGGGCAGGACAGAGTCTGGTTGTTCACGAGAGCACCCAGCCTGACACAAAATAGGTGTGCTCGCTGGTTCTGGCCAAGCCCTTCCTCTTCACCAACTTTATTCTCCTGACACACTGAAGGGTGTGTCAGGACCGTTGTCTAGAGATTAACCTCAAGTTTCCATTACTATCAATTCGCTAACTCTTATTTTCATTTAAAACCATTTCAAGTGTCCCTTGGTCCCAGAGCATAACCTGCCAATTTTCTCAAAAATCCTTAGCAGTTATAAAAATTTTAGTATGATTTTTACAGATTTTACAATAATAAATTTTATATTAAGGGGAATGGTTTGAAGAAGGAATGTGCATATTTTTTACACGAAAGACTAAGTGTCAAAATGGCATTTTTCACTCTTCAAGATGTCCAAAATTTAAGACCTTCCCTTCCTTATTCCAGTGGCTGCTGTTGTACTTTCAGGTGCATCAGTAACTGAGCTGCTAATAAAGAGATGAGGTCAGGGAGCAGTCTAGGATATTCACCCATTCCACATGCGGGAGGGAATCTAATACCAACGAGAGGAGAGCGAGTACACTGGGCAGAGGGAAATCAAACCAGAGATATGGGAAGTTGTTTTGAATCAGAACAGCGAACATTTGCACCTTACTGCTGCCCTGAAAATAGGCTTCTGCCCATTTAGGCGGAGCCAGGTCAGGCATTATTACAATGAAATGCATCTTAGTAAAAATGTACCATGAGGAGATCAGGAAGACAAAAGTTCTCTTGACTTGCTTACAACAACAAAAAATACACATCTATATCCTCCTATAGTGTCAAGACATTCGGCAAGTGTTAAACTATAACTTTAATTGGAAAGAGCAAAAGAAAAAGTATATATATGCTTATGTGTGTATGTATGTATATATAATTAACTTATATCCATATGTATCTATACATAAAAGTTACATGTATTAAAACAAAAAATATTTAATTCCCTCAGTTTTCTATTGAATGTGGTCTTTAATTAGGGTGAGCACATAATTTAACATCCTTACTAAGAATTATACCAGGACAACAGGTGTACAGTGGGACATACAACTAGGACACATAATCACCCTAATTATAATAAAGTCCATGAAAAACTGCAAGGTTTTGGGAAATAAATATCAGATGAACAATGTCTCCTTTAGTAAGGTTTTTTAAAAAGGTTTTAAGAAATGAAGTTTAAAAGAGGAAATCCACAAAACATTTTCTCTCTATGAGGCAACATTCTATTAAACAAAGGATATAAAAGAATCAATATTAAGTTATTAAGATATGGAATTAATCTCTAGTAGGACCAGAAGCTTAAACTAACACTTTCTTTAATTAAGAAAACCATTCCTTTCTAAACACATTAGCTGGCCCCAGAGTGTCTCTGCACCCCAATCTCTAGAACCACTTAGTTATTTTTGTCACTAGGAAACATCTGCACAAAAACAAGATTAAAATCCTCCTCTTGCTTCTATTCTTCCACCTTAAGGAGTAACCTCCATTATTAGCAATACACTTAATATCTCCATAGCAACTGAAATAATTGGGGCGTTGCAACAGAAGGATAACGAAGTGGAAAACAAAGGGATAGTAGTGTAGAAGAAAAAAACACTTCCACACAGCCTTGGTGGCAAAACAACTACCAAGGGAAAAAAAAAAGGAAAACTTGCTAACAAGAACCTTTTTGAGGTTGCTAAGGTCAGTGGCTACTAGGCCTTTAAGATATTTAAGTATGCAATGAGGCAAATCAAGTGTCAAAAACAGTGAAATGTACGGAGTAACTGCAGTGACTTCACCAAAAGAATGCAGAGATGGGAAGAGATAAGGTTTCTGAAATGCATAAGAAGTAATTTCCATAGGTTTTCACATGTGTATCCTAAGAAAGTATACAGATACAATACAAACAGAAAAACTAGTATTTGAGAATACTCAACTCATTAATTCAGAAACATGTATTGAGTATCCGCATCATAGTACGAAATACCAAAAAAAAGTATAAATTTTGTTCTCAAGAAACTCAGTCTAGAAGGAACATAATTTCAACAGAAAGATCATATTACAACATGGTAGAGTCCAGTGACAGGGAAAGGCCAAAGTACTCTGAAACAAAGAGGGAACACCTAGCCCCGTGAGTGGAAGGCAGAAGGGAGGGAGCGAGGAAAGCTGCCTTCAGGAAGGCTGGAGATCAATTCTCTTGTGCTTTAAATCATTTCTCTAAACACGGAGCAACAAGATCACCACCTAAAGAAATCCTCCACATTGCAAAAACCAGTGAGCCCTGTGTTCTCATCTTACTCAACTCAAAAACTTACGGACTTCCGGCCAAGATGGAGGCATAGGTGGACACACTGTACCTCCTCTCACAACCAAATTAAGGACAACAAAAATTTAGAACCAAAAAAACAACCAGAACATATAGAAAATTGAATTGTACGGAAGTTCGACAACAATTCACCCAGACCGGTCAGTGAGGTGGAAGCGGTGGTGGTGGAGAGGGATCAGGGCAGGAAAAGCAGTGGCTAGTGGTCCCAGATGCACAGGCAGTGGGTACCGGGTGCGGGGAGGCAACAAGCAGACCAAGCAAGGCACACAAGGCAGCTGACTGCGGTTCCATATTCGCGTGCAGATAAACCAGGCAAAAATGGTCAGCAAGATAGACTGCACAACCCAGGGCCTCAGCGCCGGGAAATAAAGCCTAAAAGCACTGACTGAAAACACTTGTCGGGGCTGAAGTGCCAGGAGAGACTCCCAGCCTCACAGGAGAGTTCATTGGAGAGACCCACAGGGGCCTAGAATGTACACAAGCCCACCCACGCAGAAATCAGCACCAGAATGGCCCAATTCGCTTGGGGAAAGTAGCTGAAAAAACTGGAATCTGAGAGAGCGGGAAGCAAGTGCCATTGTTCCCTCTTGGACCCCACCCCCACATACAGCGTCACAACCCAGCCACTGGGCTGCCCCGCCCTGGGGAACACCTAAGGCTCCGCCCCTCACTATGTAATAGCTGCAACCAGACCAAAACAAAACAAAACAAAACAAAACAAAACAAAAATGGCTCAAATGGGAGAACAGATCAAAGCCCCAGAGCCAATTCATCTAAGCGACCAAGAGATAGCCAACCTATCAGATGCACAGTTCAAAGCCCTGGTGATCAGGATGCTCACAGAATTGGTTGATTTTGCTCACAAATTAGATGAACAAATGAAGGCTACAATAAGAGAAATGAAGGAAAACGCACAGGGAACCAATAGTGATGGGAGGAAAACTGGAACTCAAATCAATGGAGTGGACCAGAAGGAAAAAAGAAACAACCAAACAGAAAACAAGAAAGAAACAAGAATTCAAAAAAATGAGGAGAGGCTTAGGAATCTCCAGGACATCTTTAAACGTCCCACCATCTGAATTATAGGGGTACCAGAAGGGGAAGAGGAAAAGCAACAAGTGGAAAACTTATTTGAACAAATAATAAAGGAGAATTTCCCCAATCTGGCAATGGAAATAGACTTCTAGGAAGTCCAAGAAGTTCAGAAAGTCCCAAAGAAGTTGGACCCAAGGAGGAACACATCAAGGCACATCATAATTACATTAGCCAAGATTAAAATGAAGGAGAGAATTCTAGAAGCAGCAAGGGATAAGGGGACAGTCACCTACAAAGGAGTTCCTATCAGACTGTCAGCTGATTTCTCAAAAGAAACCCTACAGGCAAGAAGGAGCTGGAAAAAAATATTCCAAGTCATGAAAGTCAAGGACCTCCATCCAAGATTGCTCTATCCAGCAAAGTTTTCATTTAGAATGGAAGGGAAGATAAAGTGCTTCTCAGATTAAGGTCAAGTTCAAGGAGTTCATCATCACCAAGCCCTTATTATATGAAATGTTAAAGGGACTATCTAAGAAAAAGAGGATAAAAAAATATGACAGTAAAAAAACAGCAAACTCAGAGATATTAACAACCATACCTAAAGCAAAAGCAAACTAAGCAAACAGCTAGAACAGGAACAGAACCACAGAAATGGAGATCATATGGAGGGTCAGCAACAGGGGCGTGGGAGGAGGAGAGAGGGGGAAAAGGTACAGAGAACAAGTAGCATAGACGGTGGGTAGAAAATAGACAGGGGGAGGGCAAGAATAGTGTGGGAAATGTAGAAGCTAAAGAACTTATGACACATGGACATGAACTAAAGGCGGGGAATGTGGGTGGGAGGGGGTGTGCAGGGTGGAGGGGAATGATGGGGGGAAATGGGACAACTGTAATAGCATAATCAATAAAATATATTTTAAAAAAACAGAACTGAGGACTCCACCCTCCTTTAAACACAAGATTCTGTTTTGCACCTGCAACACGGCTCTTCTGGCCTCCTCCTGCCTCACTGATTACCTCATGGTCTCCCACCTGATCTGTTAATTCTGTTATTCTGTTTCCTCAGGGTCTGATCTCTATTTCCCTGCTCTGCTTATGAAATCTCCCTAGGTGATGTTAGATTTCCCTAACCTTACATACCACTTCTATGCTGACACAACTCTGGCCCTGACCTTGTCCCTGAATGTAGGTCTCTCAACTACTGCTGGCCATTTCACATCTTTCTCCATTAGATGACTAACAGGCAACTCATCCAACCAAGGGCCAAAAAGAACTCTATTCCCTACAAGCCCATCACCCATTGATACACTAGGGAGTCCTGTTTGATTTTCTTGTTCTCTTGTCACCCATCCAAACACCGTAAGTTGTGCTGGTTCTGCCTCCAAACCTCTCAAATCCATCCACTGCTCTACCTCCAACACAACTAACTACTCTACCCCAGGCCACACCGCCTCTCATGACGAAGGTTGCCAATAGCTTCAAAATTGATCTCCTTGCTTCTCTTCTTGTCCCTTTCTACTCCACTCTGCCCAGCAGCTAAGCTACACAGTTGTGATAAATGTAACTCAGATCATATCCCCCTCCTCCTTGGATCACTTCACAATGCCTTCTCATTGCATTTGGAATGAGACTCGCACTGCTAAAAAGTCTGCAAGTGCTACCCAACCTGGTCCTGCCCACCTTCTCTCCTTCTCTCACCATTCTCTCCTGCCCGGATGCCGCAGCCAGACTGGCCTCCCTCCCTTTCCCTGCATAACCAAGCACTTTCCCTCCCGAGGCAGATGCACATTCTATTCACCCTGCTGGCTCCTTCTTTCACATCTTAGCGCAAGTCTGACCTCTTCTAACAAACCTTTTCTGATGGTGCTACTGCAGGTGTCCCCAGTCACTCTACTGTGCCACCACATTTCCTTCAAAGTCCAAACTGCACTTACCTGGTTTGTTTATTGGTTTCACTTTCCCACCGTCTGCTCAACCTCCCTTTTCAATAACTTTTCCTCTCTGAACACATAAACTCAAATAATCTCCATTAGGGTAGAAACCTTGACCACAGTTCACTGAATCCCTAGGGTCAAAAATAATGTCTAGCACAAAGCAAGTGCTCAAAAAAGTTGTGTTGAATGCACTCATCAATTTCAGAAGGAACTAAGGAGGGCTTGGAGTCTATTTCAGCCAGCTGCACAGAGCCGGTATTTGATGGAGTCAACACATTTATGAAGTCCAAGGCAACCTATCTTGAGAGCTCTGTGAGAACAGCAGCTTGCCCAATGGCTGGGGGAATTTTCTGGTATGAAATCTACTGCTATGGGTTCTTACAGGATGTTTACATCCTGGGGGCAGGTCAGCAACTGGTCCCAGGTCTGGCCTCTGCAAGCTTAGAAACTATTTTGCCAGTTCGCCCAGGAGAGAGAAGCTCTGGAGCTCTGATCTGTACTCATTAGGATGCAACAGAAAGCATAGAACTATTAATTTATCAGTGCCAGGTGGGAGATGACTAGTGAAGGTACTCACTTGACCATGTACAGAGCCAAGACATCCTCATTCTGCTACAGAGATATTGGCAGGGAAAAGCACGCTATTAACCAATACTTGCTTGATGAGGGTAAAATGCAAGCGAGGCAGTCATGTAGGCCATCACACCCACAGAGCCACATCCTGAGAACTTTCTATACAAAAGCATTTTAGAACACATATCAAAACTTTCCTTTACTCACATCATTTGATTTTTTTCTACACCTTCACATTTATAAGAGGAAATTGATCATTTTATGGACAGGGTCCAGCACAAATAACACCCCTTGTTTATTACAAAATCATAAGCATGTAATTCTGTAAAATAACAATATCACACTCAAGCATGCCATATGACATTTCAGGTGAAATTTTCAAATTAAAACTGTAATTTATTATATCCATATTATTACCCTACCAACCACACTCAAGCAGGTGATACTTCTGTTGGACCCTGTATTTCCCCCTAAACTAACAAAGCAATTCCAGATCTAAAAAGGGTATATTTAAAAGAACTGCAAATATGAAAATACTTTATCCCATGATTTTAAGTTTTTAATATTTGTATACTTCTACATCAGAGAGTCTATTCCACCCTTTCCCAGAAACTGCTAAATGTATATTTATACCATCCAGCTAATTTGCCACCATATTTCCTTAAAGTTATTTTTTAAAAATCCTGCATTATCCCACATTTTATTTCCCAAGACGATTCCCAAGATTTTATTGCTTACTCTGGTACATTGTACAGATTTTATTTCTTGCTCTTTCTACATTGTACCAACAGGAGACCCTTAACTGAAGGAAGTTGTCTACGAATCACAATGTAAGATTATTATTGGAGGATTTAAGGGGGAAAAAAACGAACTCCATGCGCCTGATGGCATTTCTTGTTGTTTTTAATTTCAGTAATTTACACTTCCAATCAAGATATAGTCTACTCTGGGGGCCTATAGTCCATTTGTTTAATTCATTACAATTTGGGAAGCCCTTGTGGCCTTGCTTTCAGAGAAGTCATAAGAATATTGTTAGGCGAGCAGAGCACATAAAAGGTTAAAAAAATTTAAAGGGAATCTGAAGTCAAAACTCAAGTGATAGTCTCCACCACCGCATTTAGGCTATCATCTTATGCCAACCGAACACAAGGTTTTGACCACCACTCCATGCATGGGACGCGGAGACACATTTCTGTCAGGCTAGTCTAATGAAAAAGGCTGATGTGGCTCCACTTGCTCCAGAATCAATAAGACTGTTTTTTGCTGAAATCTTGGTACTGTCATTTTAAATATTTGCTAGTTATAAGAATGTATAAAATTACTAAAAGTTAACTCCCCTTCACACCCTTGCCCAAAGCGGTTAATTTTATATATGTAAACCAAAACAGCCTCAAAATGTAAACACTTGCTATGTCCCATGTGCCGGCAACAATGTATCACGAGATTAGGCAGCCCTTTCCCAGGGATGACACAGGAACCAATCAAAACCTGGATTGTTCTAGTGACTCTCTGTATTCATTTCCTGTTGCTGCTGTAACAATTTACCACAGATTTTGTAGTTTAAAACAAATTTATTTTCTTACAACTCAGGAGGTCAGAAGTACAAAGCACATCTCACTGGGCTAAAATCAAAGTGTCAGCATAGCTGCATTTCTTCCTGGGATCCAGGGCAGAACACATTTCCTGGATTTTCCCAGCTTCTAGAGACTCTGCATTATTCCCTGGCTCATGGCTCCTTCCATCTTCAAAGCCAGCAATGGCTGTTGGAGTTTCTCTAGTGATGCCAACTCTCCTGTTTGGACTCTTCCTCCCTTTTGCACTTAACAAGGACCCTTGTGCTTATACTGGGTCCACCCAGAAAACCCAGGATTATCTTTGTATTTTAACATCACCTGGTTAGCAACCTTAATTCCATCCACAACCTTAATTCCCCTTTGTCATGTATTAAAATAACAGGTTCTGGGGATTGACATGTGATTCTGCCTACCACTGTCTTCTACTGTCTTCAACAGTAATTAGAAAACAGCCGAATAAACCTCACATTTACAAGCTACTCTCCTCAAATAAGGACATTTAACTGTTTTAATTTGCAATAGGTGAAAGCCTTAAAACTAAAAATAAAAACCGTTAGAACAGCAGGTGTAATTTGCAGCTCCTCTTGCTGAGTTGAGGGTGCTGAATAGTGGAATGGGAGAGAGAATACACTGATGGTCTCCCAGATCTGATGGAGCACTCAGGAGCTTTCAGAGAAAAACATTTGACAATACCATATGAAAGTGCTAGCGTCAATATCTTTGAACAACAGGAAGGAAATACATGGCCTAGTTGCAATCCTCCACACGGTAAGTCATAAGCAGTTGACAACATAAGGAGTTTGGACGGGTGTGCCTTTTGCTTTGATAAAACTGCAAATGTAAGGACACCACTGGGGCCCACACCAAGATGCATGCCGGATTGCACGGTGAAAGGGCAGCGATCAGACTGCAGCCAGACGGTCTGCTTCAACTCTGTTGTGTGACCTTAAGCAAGTGACTTAACCTCTGTTTCAAACAGAAACCCTAAAATGGGTATATCTGCTTCACAGTAATTTAGGAGGCATAAATGACTAACAGTACTCAAAACAAATCCTGGCACACAGTGAGCACTGTAAGTATCTGTCAAGTAAAATTTTAAATGTTTCTGCTCCCTGATCGTAACTGGCCAATCAAGCTGCATTCCAAGGGAATGTACTTTTCAGTACTAACTAATCCTCTATGAGAGCATAGAGGATTTGATATTTTATACACACACACAATTTAACACAAACAATGCCCCTTCTTGCTACTGAAGTTCAGCAGCAACTACAGGGGTAGTAATAACTGGATGGCTAAGCAACTCAATGAACAAATGCAAATCCGGAAACAGTAGCAACTATGATAAATACCTGTCTTAGGGCCTCCTAAACAAAGATGCACAGCACTGGCGAGGACAGTAGGGTTTGTGATTCTTTTTTTTTTTTTAAGATTTTATTTATTTATTGTTAGAGAGAGGGGAAGGGAGGGAGAAAGAGACAGAAACATCAATGTGTGGTTGCCTCTCACGTGGCCCCCACTGGGGTCCTGGCCGGCAACCCAGGCAGGTGCCCTGACTGGGAATCGAACTGGCGACCCTTTGGTTTGCAGCCCTAGCTCAATCCACTGAGCTACACCAGCCAGGGCGGGTTTGTGATTCTTAACGGCCTCGGCATTTTCTGGGACAGTGGTGTTCGTGGCACTCCTCAGAAGGCTGAGCTCTGCAAGGATAGCAGCATTTGTGCTACACTGACACTACCAGCATCTGCTGAGAGGCCCAGCATATTGTGACTGCGGCTTTGAAAGCTTTTCAGCATTCGCAGCTACCCTTATAAACTTCTTATGAAAGTTCCTGAATTCAGTGGCAGTGTACAATTGACTTCAGTATTTTAATTTTAATCCTGAAGGGGAAGAGGAGGGGCAGGGGGTAAGATCCAGGCCCTCCCAGTACAGACAAGATGTGGCAAATACATACTCTTAATTACAAAATAAGCCATTTTAACAGGAAATAACAATTTGATTTTTGAGATAAAAGGACTAAACCCTTTGTTTTCAAAGTGAGAGGTGGAGCTTCTATGTAAAGAAATAACAAGAGCTGAGGCCCTCAGTATTTACTCTGAGTCCGGCATTATTCCCCATGTTTTACCCACATAAAGTCATGGCATTTGTAGAGTCACCTTATGAAGTAAATACTGTTTTATTTCCATTTTTCACCAGCAAATGTTAGTTCATCTGGGAAAGTTGCTCAAGGTCACCTAGTGGTGAGTGATGGTAGTACTGGGACTCAAGTCCACGTGGCCTAACTCATCTCTGTGGCATTACTTCACAACCTTCAGGCAGCACAGGCCAGAGAAGCACCCCAGGAGATGGGGTGGTAACATATAATCCCCGTGCCAAAAGTACATCCCAACAAGCCTGCCATATCTCATAAACCAGTGAAGACATCATGGGAAGCCAGGAAGGATTTCGGGTGGCTTGTGGGCACTAGAATCCCCTGCCTCTGGCTTCAAATCCCTGCTCTACCTCCTACCAGCTCTGCAGCCTTGAGTACATTAACCTTTCTGTGTTGTTCCTACCTCCACAGGAGATTACACAATTTCTATTTTGCAGGCCTGTCTGAAGATGAAGACAGCATTTCATTTGGTCATCGCCATCCTACCTCAGAGGACCTGCCATTATTTAACCCTCACTGTTTTACCTCACTGCCTCCAGCTTTGTGTATGATGAAGCTTGGAGAACTAACCTGAGCGTTTAGTCTGTTTGGCCCCTCTGTTTCAAAGGCTTACCTTCACTTTCAACTACTGCTGCCAGTCGTCCTGAAAGGTCTCCGCAACTCTTTGGAGACAGGTGCTATCTGAAGGTATCCCTCCCAGGCACCACCCCTGTTAGTTAAGGAGTCCAGGAGCCAAAACCACTTACTCTTTCTTTGATTCTCTTCCCTACCCCTAAATTATAAAAACAAACAAACAACAACAAAACAGCCCTGGCTGGTATAGCTCAGTGGATTGAGTGTGGGCTGTGAACCAAAGGGTTGCCAGTTCAATTCCCAGTCAGGGTACATGCCTGGGTTATGGGCCAGGTCCCTGGTGGGGGCCACATGAGAGGCAACCATACATTGAGGTTTCTCTCTCCTTCCCTTCCTCGCTAAATACAAATAAATAAAATCTTTAAAAAACAAAACAAAAAACCCTCATTCCTTCTCATTTTCTCTAGGTGTTATATCAGACCATCTAACTGAAGTACTTCCCAGGTAAGGAAAAGTATCCTTGGCTTAACCCATCTGGATTGGCTGTCTGTTAAGAGGCGGCTTCCCAGGAAGATTCTCATTGGAGAGCAGGTGAGAGATGCCTCTGACACACATTCTTACCCCTGCCAGGGGGATCATACACACAACCCCGGTTCCAACAAAAGAAGCCAGTTCCCAGCGGGCCTTGAGAGGACGTACACCCCTCCAGGAGCACAGAATTTGCCCTTGGCATTGTCCCATCTTCTTTCTAGAGTTCCTTTCCCACCTTCAGGGACACCTCTCCCCTCAGTCCCTTCTAATTTGTGGGAAGGATTTTTAAAAGTTTAATTCTTATCATGTATTTTACATTTCTAATCATCTTCATGAAAAGTGATTGAAAAGAGGTAGATGCTTATTCCCCAATTTTCAATAAATACGATGTTTCCAGTTCCACAGTTTCAGTTGGACAGTAATTCGCCTTCATTCAGATAACCACAGCGCACTTTCTTGGTGTGGGCGGGCATGCTGGGTAAACTTAGAGGTGAGAATGCTTAAGATAGCTATTTTAGCTCCGGCTCAGTTTTGACTGAGGCTGGCCCCGACACCTGGGCACTTCTCCTTCCACAGTCAAAATGTGCCACCACGCACGAGCCTCAGCACAGGCACTACCAGGCAGTGCCATGGGGCATGCCCGATGGGCCCTCTGATACAGTTTCACCGGACCTGAATTTGTTACCTTCCATCCTCTTTTATTCCCCTCTACTTTAATAATTTTAGCATGTGATTTCATTTAATTTTTTAAGAACAGTACAAAGGGGTATATTGAGAGAAAAGATGTATATACCAGATACTCAATCTAGTTAATGCATCTTCAAAAAAAAAAAAAACAATCTAAGAATGTGCACAAGTTTGGTTTGGAAGTTTTAAGCAACACTATCAAACTAGGACACAAAATCATAAGATTGAATTTTGAATTTTGAATTATAAGCAAATAATCAAATTAGGGTTTGGAAGTAAGGAAAAACCACCAGCAAATAACTGATTATCCTATTTACACATTAATTCTATTAACTATTTTTTTCAAATTCTGCTTCTATTTACAAGTCATTACGAGAAATTACTAAAGTGAACTGATCTGGGTTTCTGTAAGAAAAGGCTGAATTGAACACCTCTCATATTCCAACACCTTTATCATATCTATCAGGATAAAGTAACCAGCACTGCAAATGGAAAAATAAACCCAAAGCAAAATTAAATTTTGACTCAGGGTAGCAAAGAAAGTATGACATTATAGTGTTGGATTGGCAAAAAAAAAAAAAAAGTCCACTATTATCTTCCATAAAAGACATGTTTTTCATTTTCACCAATAACTTTATTGATTTGGATATTTTAAGTATGTCAGCTATCTCCTGCTATTGGCTTCTAACGGGTAGAGGCCAGGG
The DNA here is from genome assembly GCA_039655065.1 of Glossophaga mutica. Lineage (NCBI taxonomy): Eukaryota > Metazoa > Chordata > Mammalia > Chiroptera > Phyllostomidae > Glossophaga > Glossophaga mutica. Next base: position 145,181,282 of record CM077303.1, on the reverse strand, counting down.
GTGTCACTAAACATCTTCCAATGCATAAGACAACCCCACAGCAAAGAATTATTTGGCCAAAATGTCAATGGTACCAAGAAACTTCACAAACCACTTTTGACCTGTTCAATCAGTTATAGCACCTTCTCCATACACTGCACAAATCTATTTTTGTATTTCAATTGTGTTTTTACTTTTCTTCAAATAATAAACCATAATACGCCGAAAATGTTACGCATCTTCTTCCATATTAAAAGGGCTGTGCAAAAATTCACCAATTTTGATGTTTTTTTAAAAGCATACCTATATGACAGCTGTCATAATACAATCTAACAAGATTATTTCGAATGAAGTTAAAGATAACTAAGCACTACTAGAACCATAGTATGAAAAAAACTAAATGAACTTTTTAGCCAACCCAATAAAAGCTAAGAATGTTTAAATGAAGTTATGTTTTAGACCTATAATGAAAATTAGCTAATGGAAATTTCTTGTACTTTCATTAAATCAACCCAAAATGTCTTACCAACGATATACTTTTCAAAAAAATCAAACAACAAATGTGTAAGGTTTTCTTTTAAAAGCTGACCTATTTAAAAGTGATTAAGCCTATTTAAAACCTAGTGATAAGTCTGGTAAATGCAGTATCTGAAAAGTTTAACTTATGTATCTTACTGGGCACCTAAGGGAGCACATTGGAGAAGTAGAATTTATTCTAGAGAGCTGCTCGGCACAATGAACTCTGCTCCATTCTGCTCTCTTTCCCCAAGAAAGAAGTTTGCTTTGGGGCTAATAACAATAATACAAACAAACAGTTCTTAAGAAAGCCTGTGTGCTTCATTTTAATCAGATAAACCACTTATGCAATGAGCTACTGACCTATTGTGCAGCTCCACAGAGAATGTTGATCCTATTGCTGAAACCTTATGAGAAACACTAAAGGTACACAGAAATTAAAACTCAAATTTTAAAGAGGAAGGAGAAACTTTTCTAATTCTGAATATGATTTTAAAAAGGGCAGCTAAATTAGACATTATAAATCACCTTTTAAAATGACTATAATAATCATGGATGTGCACAGAGATAGAGCTAGAAGGCAATTTAACGCAAAATTGCTTAAAATGGTGAAAACTGGAAACAAACTGACTAACAACAGGAGACCGAGTCGAAATGCAGATATGTAACAGAAAACTATAAATGATGTTGTACGAACATTTTAAAGATATAAAGATGCCCACATTTGGGTGGGAAAAAAGTAAGTTAGAAAATAGTATGTAGAGAATGAACCCAGTTCATCTCAGTGTCTCCTTCTTCTTAGCAACCATAGCACCTAGCAGCTGGAATAATAGTTGTTCACTAAATGTTCACCAACGGAATGAACTGAATAAATGTCTGATAGCAGTAGTCCAGAACAGAGGCTTCAATTTCTCCATAAGGGTACTGGGCAAAGGCAAATAGGCTACCTTTAGTCTGAAACTGTCTAGAATTCTTAGTAGTTGTTTCTTTAAATAAATAAATAAATAATCACACTTCAAAGTATCGCTTCTTTTAAAAAAATTTACCCTGGCTGGTGTGGCTCAGTGGATTAAGTGCCAGCCTGAGAACAGAAAGGTCCCTGGTTGGATCCCCAGTCAGGGCACATGACTGGGTTGCAGGCCAAGTCCCCAGTTGCGGGTGTGTGAGAGACAACTGATTGATGTATCTCTCAAACACTGATGTTTCTCTCTTTCTCTTTCTCCCTCCCTTCCCCTGCTCCCCTCAAAAAGTAAATACATAAAATCTTTAAAAAGGAAAGTTCTCACTTGTATTCCATTGTCTATTTTAATAAGTGTAAGATTATTTCTATTTTTTCCTTATTTTTTTAAAAGTCCCACAGAATCCCAGAAAGTTTGTTACTCGTTCAGAGTAACTCAGCTAGTAAATTACCACCCAGATAGCCTCAGGTATTCTGGATGCCACAGCAGTCTCAAGATCTCTCTACAAAGGCAGTGAGGGGAAACACCCATGACCTTTGACCCTAACAGTTGCAGATTTAGGAAAAACAAATGTTTTCAATAACACCTGAACCAGTGCTTAGGCTTCTTTGGAATATTTCCTAGGGCTTTTATGAGACTCTGGGAGAAGAGAAACTGAGGACTGGAAACAGCAATGCAAAGGTGTCCAAGTGTTTCCCTCCAGGTTCAGAGGTCAACCAGCTTTAGTCAAAAATGAAACCAAAGAAACCGAATTAAATATTAACTCATAAAAACAAAAACAAAAACAAAAACACTTCAACCGGAACACTATTGTGAAGTAAGAGTATCATTAAGCCAAGGGAATGTTGCACAGTTTTGTTCTGTTTTAAGAAAAAAAGACTTAAGGATAAAGTTAGAGAGTTTTCCGCACATCCAGTTTTCCTCCACATTCCAAGTTTTCACTTTCAGCAACTCTGACTTTGTTTAAACACTGAGCAGCAGTTTCCTCAACTTGAGGTGGAAACCAAACACCTTTCAGGTACACACACTGAAATGTTTTCCTTCCTGAAGACACCCCTTCCCATTCGGTGGAACTTGCCAAAGGATTTCACATGCAAAACCTCAGTCTACCAAATTTGTAAGTAGGAAAACTTGTGGAAATTAATTGGTTATCACCTGAGCCAGCTGGAACACCCTATTATTTATATATAAACAGTTACAATCTGTTGGGGTCTGCTTTGTGCCAGACATACAGGTCTTTTGCTCTTTAATTCTAATTATCTCTGAAGTCCTTATAGTCCCATTCTACTGAATCACAGTGTTTAATGTAACTGAGAACCCAACCGTTAATATATGGAAGGAAGGGTGAAACAAAGATTTATTTATAAAGTAAAGTTTAAATTCGAAATTCGCACCTGACCTAGAGATACTAAACAGATCTCTCTGAAAATTTAAAATACATGTCAAAATGATTTTAAGGTCATATCAGAGCAGGCAAGATAAAACAGAAGAATGACAAAGACTGATAAATAAAAGAATGCGGGACACGACACTTGAGTTTCAAGACACAGCTGCGAGTTATTAACAACTACCCGTATCTCAAAAAGATATACAGGTCCTTTTCTACCTATTTGCGCTAAGAAACCAAGTCTTTCCTTAAGGGGCCGCGAAACGTTGAAAGGTTTCAGTATGGGCTGCCCAGAGCCTCTCAAAAGGAAAAAGAGAATCAGTCCCTCTGTCACCACCTGAACTTCAGCCTTGACCTCCAAAGTATCTCTGAACAACCTATGGTTTAAAGCGTCCTTTCAATGCCAGGACCGAGTTACCCGAAATGGTTGCAAATGAATGAACTGAATGCTCAAGGCAACGAGACTGAAGCCACACGTCAATCCTCTTTCTGGCAAAACCAAGGCGGGATGCCCTGGGGTGGAGCTCGCCGGGGCCGAATTAAAGCCGCGTTCCAGCTAGCTGTCTGTCTACCTCCCTCTACCCCGCGCTTCGCAAGACGCGCGGCTTCCCAGCCCATCCTCCTCCCAGCCCCTCCGAGTGCTCCTTACCTGCTCCGAGCCGAAGACACTGGCTCCCCGCGGAGGACTTGCTAGCGGACAGAGCCCGCTGCCGCAGCTACCTCCGCAGCCGAAGCCGCTAGAAAGTTTGCTCGGGGTCTCTCTCCTTCCCGCGACCGCCGCCCCCGAGGCCGGTGTTGGCGGCGCTGCAGCACTGGCGGCGCTGGGGTGGCTCTGTGCGCGCCGAGGGCGGGGTCTCCCCGCCCGTCTCGGCTGGCGGCGCAGCGCTGGGTGTTTACCGCGGCCCCGCAGCCCGCTCTCCCCGCCCGCCGCCTTGCGCGCTCCTGACATCATTCATTCTCTCACACCCTCGCCCGCCCACTCCCTGTCCAAACAGTGACTCACCGCGGGCCGCTCGTGGCAGCGCCCGCTCCCGCTGTTGTGGCTTTCCAGGCGCGGAGCGGAGCTCGCAAAACCGGTGCGACTTCTTAAGAAGAAAACCCCGGCCGACACTCCCCTTTCCCAGCCATTAAAGGTGCAGGGAAGGAGGGACTTGGCAAGAAGGGCCGATTGGCTCTGCGCGCAGAGCCTGAGCTCCCGGAGCGGACCTCTGTGACCAGTGACTGAGATTAATCTGGGAAAGTTGTTTGTTTAGGTGTCACTCACAGTTACTTTCAGGGGTGGAGCCGGGAAGGAATCCCCCACCCCCGCAACTCGTCTAATTCAGGAACTGCTTCCTGACGGGGATGTGAGTGGGTTTGGGGACACCGGCGGTTATTCAAAGGGTGTTGCCGGGCCTAAGTCTGAGAGGTGGGTGCCCACACCTCACAGTGTGGCCTGGCAGGGTTAGTCATCAGTCCGTACAGTGGGAACTCTAGGTGCGAACTGGAAGGGTGCTCCAAGTTAATGAGGCTAATAATACTTTCCCTTCAGTGACTAACCGCCGTGTCATTTGTCCTGTTAATTGACTCACTTCTCTTAAGGATAAGAAACCGTAACCAAAATAAACAGTGAAAGAGTCTTTCTTAGCTCAACTGAACACTGCACTTTGCCCCAGCTTTTGGGGCACAAGGCAGTCATGTGTGGTTTCTTTGATGAGCTCAGCAATTATGTTTTTAGAAGGGGTGTTGCCTTCTTAAAAATGGCCAGGGCTTCACAGTTTTTGGTGTTGCTATTCATACACACCTGCTGGGCAGTTTTCAAAGTAAAGGATGGCAGCCCCAGAAATTCTAACTAGGATGAATTAGAGGGGATTTTGCCAAATCTGTATTGAATTTAATTAACAGAAATGATTTGTTAATTTCTACCTGTGGACAGGGTAATTATGTTTAAGTTTTACACTGGCTTATGGGTGATTCCATATAATCAACACAAATAATCCAGAGGCATCTCTGGGTGCTTAGTTCAGAAATAATATGAGTAAACAATCATTTGTCTATGGTAATTAAACACAATGGTAGCAGGAAAAAAAAAAAAACCACACAGGGCAGTTGGAAACAGACAAGTGTGAGATGTTACTAGAGAAGTCTCTCTTGAATGAAAATGCTCCTGAAATTAACCAGAGATTCCACAGCATTGTTGTGGGAAATGTACTCAGTAGAAAACACCAACTGAAATTTATTTTCCTTGGGTCTATTTTTTCATTTCAATAGGAGTTCATTTTTAATTTTACAAAGCCCAGGCATTTTGCCCAGAAGGGAATAGCAAATGGATTGGCTTGCTAGGATGCAGTCAAAGCAAATGGAAATTCAAACCAACTCTAAAATAAAATCTTTTAATCCTCATCTGAGGATATGTTTATTGATTTGAGAGAGAAATATCAATTGTTTGCCTCCCCTATACGATCAACCAGGGATAAAACCCACAGTCTAGGTATGTGCCCTGACCGGAGTCAAACCTGCAAACTTTTGGTGTACTTACGCTTTATTTTTCAAAAAAGGTAAAAACAACTACAATGCAAAAAAAAAAAAAAAAAAAAAAAAAGATTTGTGCAGTACACGGAGACGGTGCTGTGATTGACCAAACATGTCAACAGTGGTTTTCGAAGTTTCACACTGGAGATTTCTCACTGGACGATGCTCCACGGTCAGACGGACCAGTTGAAGTTAATAGCAATCAAATCGAGACATTAATTGAGAACAATCAGTGTTATGTCATGCAGGAGATAGCCAACATACTCAAAATAAATCAATGAAGTTATTCATGAAAATGAAAAATGTCTTTTATTTTTCAGAAAAAACTAAACAGACTTTTGGCCAACCCAATACAATGAGTCCATGACTTAGGGCAGATTACTACCTAGTTGGAGAGACAGTAACTCCCAGAACAACTAGAGATTAAGGCTGCTCACCCTGTGGATTTCAGGTTTCAGGTATTCACCCTGTGCAAAAGCAAACACATACCATTTATTGAGAACTTATTGTATGCCAGGGACTATGCAAGTTGATTTTCCTGTATTATATCATTTAATCCATTCAGCAACCTTCTGAGGTAGGTACTCATAATGCTCTTCTCTGCATATGAAATGTCCAAAGATAAGAGATTGCCATTTTCCTGAGATCACACTCAAATAAGTGACACTCTTGTATAAAACCAGGACATCTGGCTCCAAAATTTATACTTTTGACCACCATTTCTTAAATTGTATCATCTACACTGATGTAACAATAATCTTACTTATTTAGTTTTAAAAACATTCATTTTAAACTTTATCAAAAATATAAGGTAATATTGCCATATTATAGAGCAAGTGGAAAATAAGGAAAAAAATAAAACCATCATTACATTTTGTTGTCTGATCTGCATTCTTTAGAGTTCTATTGTTTAAGATAATTTCAACATCATATGATTTTTATTCTGATTTTTTAAAACTTGGCACTGTACAATGTGCTCTTTTCTTATAATTATTATATTAGTGGGTCCTGCTTGTGTATATTGAACATGATCTGAAATCTGGTAGTCCAATTATATTTGGGGAGCAGTTTAATATAATATTTTTACAGTTTTTTATTAATGGAAAATTTTGGACTACTTTTTTTTTTCATGGTTAGTACTGCTATACTATGTATACCATGCTCTAATTAAATAAAAGTGTTTGGAGTACTTAGAAAAGTAAATGAAAGGTACCATGTGCCACATTTTATTAATATTATTGTCCATACTTCTGGACTGAAGCAGGATGGGTGGGGGGTGAGGGCATGTAGGGAGAGCAATAAGTAGCTTTGCAGCAGTCCAGGTGCAAGATGGCAGGGGTCTAGGTTAGGAGAGCAGTGATGGGAAAGTAGGAAGCAGAGTGGATTTCAAGTATAATGGGCAGAATGTACAGATCAATTAGATATGGGAGTGGAGCCAAAATAACTCCTGCTTTTTTTGTTTGTTTACGTGTGCACTTGGGTGGATGGTGGTGCCTTTTACCAAGCAATACAGAGAATGCCAAGACAGGAACAGGTTTGCAGAGGAAGAGGGTAAGTTTGAAACATGGTTAGTTTGAGATGTGCAATGACTAAGTGGAGATGTAAGTGGATGGCTGGTGGTATCAGCCTGGAACCCAGAAAAGAGGCATAAACTAGTGATTTGAATTTGGGGATAGTCAGTATGTAGATAACAAGGAAGCCATAAGGAAAAAATGATGTGGCCTGGAAAGAGTACAGAGTGAGAAAAGGAGAGGACCGAGAGAGCCCAACGCTATAGGTTTGATGAAGGAGAACAGTGAAGATATGAAAGTACACAACTAGAGAGAGAGAGGAAGAAAACCAGGATAATGTAGTGTCAAGAAAACCAAGAAAAAGGGAGGTTTGAGAAAGGTGGCATGGTCATTTATATCAAACATTCCTGAGAGCAAGTAAAATAAAGGCTGAAAAAGTCCATTGGATTGGGTGGCAGGGAGGTCTGTGTGGACCGTAACCAGAGGGAGTGCGGGTATGCTGTGGTGGAGCAGGATCCTGATGGAGTGGGCTAAGAGAGAGCCCAGCAGGAGGCCATTGAATTGGCTTCCCGAAGGGCTGACCTATAAGGGATGCTAAAGTAATACCACAATAAAGTCACAAAATACAACTTGGGTTGGTGGGAAATGAGGAGTGAGTGCTAATGGGTACCAGGTAGTGTAGTGATGAAAATGTTCTACAGTGGAATGCCGATGGGAAAAAAGCAGGAAAGGAGATGAGAGAGACGGTAGGGAGGACAATCAAAAGAGACAGTTCAGGGGAAGTCAGGAGGAGATGGCATCCAGAACAGTTGGAAAAAATAGCCTTAGAAATGAGAAGAAACAGCTTCTCCAATAAAATAAGAGCAAATAGGAAACAAAGAAAAACATGGGTCCCAGTGATGCAGTATCATTTGCAGACTGCTTGCAGAAAGTTGAAATCAGTCTTTCTGGTGCTTCCGATTTTCTGTGAGTTACAGGGCATGTATTAGTTTTCTATTGCTGCTATAACAAATCACCAAAAACTTACTAGTGTCCAACAACACAAAAGTGGTGTTGGCAGAACTCCTACAGGCTTCTCTGCTGGTTTCTCAGCTCCAGCTTTCACAAGGCTGAAGTCTGGATGTTGGCTAGCGAGGCTCTTAGCAGCAGGCTCTAGCAGGACTCCAGACTCATTCAGGTTGTTAGCAGAATCTACTTCCCATCAGTAGCAGAACCAAGGTCTCTATTTCCCTCCTGGCTGTCAGCTGTGGGCCACCCTTAGCAGGTAGAGGGGTCTGTCCCAGAGCCAGCAGCAGTGTATTAAATCCTCACATGGAGTCTGACTTCCTCTGCCTCAGCTGGAGAAAGTTCTGTTTTTAATGAGTCATGTGATTAAATTCGCCCTGGATAATCCAGGCTGTTTTGCAAAGTCCTTTTGTAATGTAATATATTCACAGGTTCCAGGGATTGGGGTGTGGACATCTTTGGGGGAATATCATCAACTGAGAATAAAGTGGAACAGGTGAAAGGCTTTGGAAAGAATAGGAACCATTTGAAGTACCCCCATTGGAGAGTAAGAACAAGAACTGACTAGAGAAACTTCATAAATCTGACAGATGGCATTGAAGACTGAATTGAATTCAGGGCCATAGTGTCTTTCTCCAGCAGCACTCCGCCGCTTAGGCAGGGCACAGGGAACAGAGGGGTGGATGGGAGACACAGGCAAAGGAGGGAGGGAGTGTGAGATAGTGTCAATAAAACAGTGGACTCAGAAATAAAAAATGGTCAGAGAGAGGAGGGAGCCAATCAATAAAAGAAAAGTAAAAAGATCAGTACCTAGAGATCTGGAGATGTGGCAGAACCTGCAAACCAGGGATAATAGATGGGAGAATTTGGAAGAATAGGAGATCAGCTGGTAAGATTTATGAAGTATTTATCTGAGCAGTTTGAGCTGACAGCGGGGTCTTGGGATGCGGCTGTGAGTGGGTGAGTAGGTGAGTGGGTGAGTGAGGTGGAGGAAAGAAGAGGAAGAGGTCACTTCAGGGTTCATGGCATTAAAAGAGTAATTCTCATGGATGTCAAAGTTACTCAGAATAATGTCCAGACAAGATATAGAGAAGACTGTAAGTAAAGAGCCAAAAATTAATAATAGCTTGGGGTGAGGAGAGGAAGAAGATGGTATAGAAGATGTGAATGCCTCAAAGGAGTGGGGCATCTCACTAAAGCCCAGTGGAACTTCGATTCTGAAATATCTCTAGAAATTGAAGGCATACAGACTTTCCCTTTCAACTCCAAGGTATATCGAGTGTGAGAAGATAATCAGATACCCTTTACAGGCTGCAGACAATGTATGTTCCCAGATTTCGATTAACACCAGAAAATACAGGGAATATTCCAAGGAACGATTGAGCCTGTTGGAAAGTTTGTGATCATGAAGTAGGGGTAATGGGCAGAGTCAGGGAGATCAGGGGAAATCAACGATAGTATTATGGGAATGAGCGAATGGGGATGAAGCAGGCCTGTGAGTGGGGTGGGGGAGGTTTTCTTCCTAAATCCTCACCTCCTGCCTTTTCTGGAGCAGATAGCTTGACCCTTTCCTAAAGCCAGGGTTGTAGAAAGTGGTCTCGTGTAAGGCTGGAATGGAGACATACTTTTTTTTTTTTTTTTAGCATAATATAGTTCAGGAGATATGTCAAAAAAGAGGTGAATCTTACCAGAAGTGGCCTCATTTTATATTAGCCGTTCCATTCAGAGGCCAAACAGGTATGAGGATCCCTGCTCCTGCCTTTTTCCTTGGGATCCAAAGGAACACTAACCACTGCTGACCAACAGAGGAAACCACGGGTCTGTTAGGAGAGTGTACAGTTGTTGTGGAGCAGAAGTGAAAAGGCAGTAAACTGACCAAGCTAGAGACAACAGTACCACATGTCCATCACTCTGGGGGTGATCTGGTTGGTTGAAATGTAGCACCTGAACCAGAAGTAAGGGTTGGTTTAACCCCTGGGGTTCTGTGTATATGCTTGACTGGCTAACAGCAACATTGTTTGGGTTTCACTGTATGACCTTCACTTCCAACGTAGAGGGTTAAGTTTTGGGGCCGCCTGAGAAATGGCAGATAAAGGTTCTGAGTCTCCTGGAGGGTAGTGGGAACAGGTGACTTGGAATATTCAGCAGTAGTGAAAAGGAGGCTTGCATGAGAACAATGATTTAGTGTCTAGATAGAGTAGCCTGGAGTGGCATTGCCCAGACTTGCCGGATTTGTAAGAATCACTATCACATGAGGTTCACATGAATCTTTAGGAGAGGAAGTCCAGATACCATTTAAAGTAAGTGACTGAGATGATTCTTACACTGAGAAAAATTTGGGAAAGGCAATGATTCTCTACCTTTGTTAAAAATATGGAGCTGAGCAAATTATATCCTTCCTAAAAAAATATTAGCGATAATTTTAGTCAAAGGACCATGACATCTTGGAAGGGGCTAGCAGAATTTTAAGGCTGTCTTGAGCTCGGTAAGAGGGTGGAGAGGATAGAGGGGACTTAAGTAGCTTTAAACAATTTCCCCAGAGAGACTGAGGACCCTTCTCAATAGGAAGGGTCATTCCCCACCATCCCACTCCCAACCTCCTTCCCTCTTGGATAGTCACTGGTCTCACATGGAATCTACTCTAGAGACACAGAATTCACTAATGAACTTCAGTTATATCCTGGTGTTTAAAGTGTTCTGTGAATAGAGATTGTGAGTCAATCTTTAGAAGGCCAGTCACCTTGCTTTTCTAGCTCAGTTGAAGTTTTAAGCCTACTAAAGTGAACTAAAGGCCAGAGTTCACAGACTGGTATCCACGCCAGGAAACTGACTCCCTGTAGAACACATGTGGGCAGCCTGCTAGTCTCCCAGGCCACACTCACTTTCTTTGTTGGCTTCCTCCCCAATTGTTTCCCCTGGCTCTATTGCAAATCGAATGTGGACACACGTGTGTGCTCCTCCACACAGTTTATCAGGGCGCTGTAGATGACTGTATTACCTCACCCAACCTGGCCCTTCTGTAAAGACACAGGGCTTGCACTGCAAACTAGCAGACTATTTTTTTTCCTAATTTAAAATGTGAAGAAGAATTTTATCATAGGAGGACACGCTTACTTTATGGAGCCATGACTTTTCAGCCATTAGTTCTAACAAAAATGTCTAACGAGGGAGGTACGAAGTCCATCTGTTGATCTAAGCCTTTTCTATAATGAAGGGGAGGTAATAATTGTACAGTCAATGGCATCAAACATATAATAAATACTATGTCAATCACCTTTACAGCTGCCTGGTAGTTAAATATAGTCAGGGATAAAGAAACATAGAACATAAGCAGTAACAGATGAAAATCTTTGACTTCTCAGTTTTTTTTCCAACCCTTCTAATCTTAGGTGTGTTTTCAGAAGGTGTGTTTTCAAAATAAATTTCTATTTAACTTCTTGACATCATCCCCCCAACACACACACACACACACACACACACACACACACACACCTGGAATTCTTCATTCTCTTGCCTGTGCCTTTTTTTATTCAGTTCTTATAAATTCATCTTGTCCTTTTAACCCTCTTGTCCTCTGATTTAGTTCATTTCTTAGATTTACTTTTCTTCTAATTAAAGTTGAAGAAAATAATTTTTTTAATATATTTTATTGATTATGCTATTACAGTTGTCCCGTTTCTTCCCCATCATTCCCCCCACCCTGCACACCCTCTCCCACCCACATTCCCCCCTTTAGTTCATGTCCTTGTGTCATAAGTTCTTTAGCTTCTACATTTCCCATACTATTCTTACCCTGCCCCTGTCTATTTTCTACCCACTATCTATGCTACTCATTCTCTGTACCTTCCCCCCCCTCCTCCCACACCCCTGTTGCTAACCCTCCATGGGATCTCCATTTCTGTGGTTCTGTTCCTGTTCTAGCTGTTTGCTTAGTTTGCTTTTGTTTTAGGTGTGGTTCTTAATAGCTATGAGTTTGCTGTCTTTTCACTGTCATATTTTTGATCTTCTTTTTCTTAGATAAGTCCCTTTAACATTTCATATAATAAGAGCTTGGTGATGATGAACTCCTTGAACTTGACCTTATCTGAGAAGCGCTTTATCTGCCCTTCCATTCTAAATGACAGCTTTGCTGGAAAGAGCAATTTTGGATGTAGGTCCCTGCTTTTCAAGATTTCAAATATTTCTTTCCAGCCCCTTCTTGCCTGTAAGGTCTCTTTTGAGAAATCAGCTGACAGTCTGATGGGAACTCCTTTGTAGATGACTGTCCCCTTATCCCTTGCTGCTTCTAGAATTCTCTCCTTCATTTTAATCTTGGCTAATGTAATTACAATGTACTTTGATGTGTTCCTCCTTGGGTCCAACTTCTTTGGGACTCTCTGAGCTTCCTGGATGTCCTGGTAGTCTATTTCCTTTGCCATATTGGGGAAGTTCTCCTTTATTATTTGTTCAAATAAGTTTTCTACCTGTTGCTCTTCTTCCCCTTCCGGGACCCCTATAATTCGGATGTTGGGACATTTAATGATGTCCCGGAAGTTCCTAAGCCTCTCCTCCTTTTTTTGAATTCTTGTTTCTTCCTCGTTTTCTGTTTGGTTGTTAATTTCTTCCTTCTGGTCCACTCCATTGATTTGAGTCCCAGTTTTCCTTCCATTTCTGTCGGTTCCCCATGCGTCTTCCTTCATTTCACGTATTGTAGCCTGCATTTTCTCATCTAATTTATGAGCAAAATCAACCAATTCTGTGAGCATTTTGATGACCAGTGCTTTGAACTGTGCATCTGATAGGTTGGCTATCTCTTCGTTGCTTAGAGGAATTGACTCTGGGGTTTTCCTTTTTTCTCCGGTTTGAGCCATTTTTGGTGGGTTTTTTGTTTTGCTTTGTTTTGGTTTTAGTTTGGTCGCAGCTATTACGTATGAGGGGTGGAGCCTGTTCCGCTCTCTTCTGGACTCCGGTCCCTTCCACTGCTTCCCCTTCGCCTGGATTATCTGCACACGCACGCGTGCTGTTACGTAGTGAGGGGTGGAGCCTCAGGCGCTCCCCAGTGTGGGGCAGTCCAGTCGTTTGGTTGTGATGCTGTATGTGGGAGCGGGGTCTGAGAGGGAACAATGGCGCCTGCTCCGCTCTCTCCTGGATTCAGTCCCTTCCGCCACTTCCCCTCTGCCTGGACCGTCTGCATGCGCGAATGTGGGACCCCCTGGTCAGCCAGCCGCCTTGTGGGTCCTCACTGGGTCCGCGCAGTTGCCCCCCTGTTCCCGGGGTCCGCCAGCTGCCGCCTGGGTGCCCGAGGACCGCCAGCCACCGCCCGTGCACCTGGGAACTGCCAGCTGCTGCTGCTTGCACTCCTGGGTCCGCACCTCCACTTTCTCCTGCCGCGACTCCGCCCCTCTTACCAGTCTGGATGAATGGTTGTTGGACTTCCGTATAGTTCAATTTTCTATAAGTTCTGGTTGTTTTCTTGTTTCTAAATATTTGTTGTCCTTAATTTTGGTTGTGAGAGGAGGCACAGTGTGTCCGCCTACGCCTCCATCTTGGCCGGAAGTGTATACTGAAGAAAATAATTTATTTTTATTGTATATAGTCTATGTTTCTCCACTTAGCAACCTGTTGCTACTCAATAAATAAATTTGATTAATTGTATTTTCACCCATTTTGAGCCCATGTATCCCATAAGCTCTATGAAGTACTGCCTACTTTTTGCTGAATTTTGTAAGGGAGACAAAGGTATAATGCATATCCCTGATTTCAAAGTACTCCTAATACAGCTGGGGAAATAAATAAACACACTACCATTACATCCTTATAGTGTGATCATATTTCACCTGGAATTAACTTAAAACTTAATGTGCTTATTTTACATTTATTTTTAAAGGGTTTTAACCCAAATAATGGACAACGTGCCAATCTGCCACCAGGCTACCTTCTTCCTTCCCACTGCCCCTTCATTCCTAAGGTAACACCCTTTGAAACATGCTAGATAATTTAAGTTGTAGATAACTGAAGAAATAGAAAAGGTTAAGAGAAAAGCATAGAATAATAATAGTAATGATCATTACCAAAATCCTAAACCATAAGCATATGGCTATACATTCACTTATATAGAAAATGTTGTAGCAGGAAAAAAGATGGCATACCAAGAGTTTGTTTTTGTTAAAGATCCAATTGGCTTTCTTAAGTGATTCATGAATCGGGCAGCATCCAATGCAGCAACTAGAAGGGCGCTCCCCAAAGGAGTTCAACTAAAAAGAGTTTAATGAAGGAACTATTTATAGAGTCTAGTCAGAGAGGCGAGTACAAAGAAACAACAAGAAAAATGAAGCACCAGGGACCCTGGGAAGCCATGTCCACCTCTAGGCCTGAAGAAGGAAGGGAAAGATGTTTCCAGGGCCGATAGAAGGAGCTACCACTGGGGAAAGGGGCTGCCAAAAAGGAGCCATGGCCTTAGCAGGGGGAATGCAGCAAGAGGGAGGAGAGTGAGAACAATGATTCTGACCTCCCTCCTCCTGCCCTCAGATTTCCTGCTGACGTCTGACCCTGACCCAAAGCTGATGGGTGAGGAAGCCCTGATGACAGCATGGGTAGAGATTGTAGGGGCAGAATGTATCTGGAATGGCAAAGGGACAATAACCAGCCCAGCTCCCTGTAGAGTTTTGAGAGTCCATTACAGGTGGGTTTATGATAAGGTTTTTCTAAGGTCTTGAACTTCAGCATCCACAGCCCATTTGGAAATCATGATAATAGGGCAAATTAAAGACACCAGTGACCTCAAAATTTAGCTTAATCAGTCACTCTCTCAAACTGTTTCCAAACCACTACACAGCTTAGGTGTAGCCAAGGTGTTAACATTCCATCCCCTCTTATTTTGGTGAGAAAAAAAATGCTCTTTTGTCAGGCCAAACCTTATCCTCATAGCAAGGGCCAACTAGGAGAAAAATAGAGGTGAACACGAAGTAAGGCAGACAGTTATGCAGGTTTGCCCCAGACGATCCCAAGTTAAACCATACACAGGACAAAACCACCCTCACGTTTGTCAATGCAGAGACTCTCTGAATGGCCTGTCCTAAGAAAAATGCAAATAATCCATGCCTAGGATCTTAATTAGAATTAATTTGCGAAAACATTCTAGGGGTACACTAATACACAAAATGATTCTTGACTACCACAATTCACCGATTGTTTAGTCAATTAAGAGTCTGGTGTCCTTTGACTATCGCAAACGACCTTCTCTGGACACATACTCTGACCCTGGAGCCCAGGCATTGCCTACTGATGGCAGAGCTCTCTTGAACACCTGGGCTTTAATCAAGCAGACAATGAAAGGAAGGTAGCCTGCTCTTCTCTCCACATACTTCCTGACCGCCAATTGCACATTATATTGAACAAACTGTGGTCACTTTAAGTAAAGAATCCCCGTGATCAATGCACTCTGCTATAGAATGGGTGTGGACAGAGAAGCAAACATTGCATTTCTCAGTGAAGTCACTGGTGTGTCCTTTGCCAGAGCACTGTAGGTGGAGCAGAGCTTCCCACCAGGTGTGCCTACATAGGCTGGTGAGCCATGAATATTGCATGTGAGCTGAAGAATAAACTGTTTAAATTCCTGACACTTCAGGGGGGATTAGAGTGACCTTGATAGCTGTCCTCAGAGTGCCAGATAAATATGTTAATTTTCTTTGATTGCCATGACATGAAAAAGTTTGGAAAGCACAGCTGCAGAGCGATGGCGGTGGAAGTCCAATCAAAATTCAGGAGGAGTAAGTAGAGAAATGGGGGCGGAAGCTGCACGCATAGAGAATTCTTTCAAAATATATGTCAGTGAAAGAAAGGAGAGAGAGGATAGACAATTCTAAGAGGTTTTAATAGGCAGATGCGTGAGCACATTTGCAGAGAGGAGAGAAGGATCTGGCCATAAAGAGAAATTAAAGATATAAGGGAGAGAAAAGATATTTAAGTTAAGGCGGAAAGGAGGGGTGCTGAGGGAGTTCACTACAATGACTCCTGTTTTCTTTGTTAAATAAGAGGTTGAGTCATTGGCTGAGAGTGAGCGTGTGGTAGAGAGTTTTAAGAGAGAGATAAAGACTTGAAATATTTGCTAACAGGAATGAGAAAGGAAGCTGACCAAAGATAAGTAAAAATGTGTCTGTGATGAGAGTCAAACTAAGGATGACGCTCATAAATTTATAATGGAACTAATCAGCAGAGTTCTATGTTTCATACAACTGTGCCAGGACACCTGGTGCTTGAGTAGACACAGTGGTTACTTGGTTTCATCTAGAACCAAGGTCTGGAAGAGCGAGTATAGTAGAAGGATCAGCTGGCAAGAGAATGCAGAGCGGGAATAGAATCTGAACTTGTTCTAAGACAAGCCCTGCCTTATTTGTCTTATTCATTGCTGTAGCTCCAGTATCTGGAGCAGCGATCCTTACCTTTATCCGTGGATTAGAATTACCCAGAGAACTTCGGAAGCTCCTGATGCCTAAACTGCACAGTAAACCAATTAAATTGGAATCTCTAGATGGGTCCCAGGCACGGTATTTCTTAAAGGCCTCTGAATGATTCCAGGGTATACAACCGAGAATGAGAATGACTGGTCTAGAACAGTGTCTAGCCTGAAGTAGAAGCCTAGTGAATTGAGTTCAGTGAGTGAGGGAACAGAATTCAGGTCAGGTTAGAGGGGCTGACCCTAAAGCTAGGAAGGGCTGAGATTGAGAAAAGGGTTAGAGACCGAAGTCTCTGTGAACTTGAAGTGTAGGGTTGAGGCCACTGTTTTCTAAGACAGAGATTTATGCATTTATTATTTTGGAGTGGGCACAGGTCCAAGAGCTTTTTCGCCAATTCTGGCCAAGAGACTTTTGCCGAAGTACTGTGGTGTTGAAGCTTGCTCCCACAGTGGCAGTAAAGATCTGAAGGCGGGATGTTGTGAAGTGAAATGTTCAGTTTGCACAGGGTATGGCCAGAGGGCAGGAGGGGAGGAAGAATTGCTGTAGTGGCTCTCAGGTTGGACACTGATCTCAACCGAACCAGTTCTGACTTGCGCTTCTTCCTGTTATTTTCATGACCCTAAATTCATGTTTTTCAGAAAATTCTTAGGGCCCCCTGAGACCAGCTTTGCTTCCGTGGGACTGGGCCCACCTTACCCTAACAGACCCACACTAAAGTCTGATTGTGAATTAGTTCAATCATTTTCCTGCTTTCAAGAGAGTGTTAGATGAAGGTGTTGGAGGCTGGGAATGCAAAGAGTAGCGAAATGTGGAAAATGCTGTCTAAATTCACCTTATTTACTTACAATGTTGCTTGAGGCTACTTTGATCAGGGCTTCTATTGAGTGAAAGTGACAACAGAAAACTCCATAAAACTCCCCACACCCCAAATACCGTAAGGATTTAGGAGGAACATAGAGAGGTCCATGAGTTCTAAAATGACATTTCTTTTTTATTTGAAGAAGATACTTATTGCTCGTTTATTTTATCACAACCCACAACCCTATGTTGGGTTATGAGTCCCGCTGAGCTCTGATGGTGACGGGTGATTAGGGAGGGCTGGGCTCCCAGGAGAGAGTTTATGGGCCCTTCCCGCTGCCCAACAGCCCCGTCCTTTCCAAAGAGTAGTTGGGTCAAGTATGGTCAGGTGGTGAGGAAACTTGAAACTCATTATTTATGAAGAAGCACTTGTATTCCTTTTCCCAGTGAGGTAAATATTAACCTTCTGGGTGGAAACCGCCATCCTTGCCATCTCGGAGGCACTGGGTCACGTGGCGTATCTGGGGCGGCTCCAGATGGCAGCATGTCAAACAAGTGGTGTAAGCCCCAGGCAATATTGGATTAAGAATTGTTCTCTTCAAGGGAGGCAATAAGCCCTCAAACCAGCAAGCACTGGTGAACTCTCTCTCCTCCAGCTACGTGGCAGGATGTTTGGGGACGTTTCGGAAGGAAAAATAATATCCCTTGCTGCTATAGGTGAGAAGAAGCGAGCCAAAGAAATGGTCAGCTTGGCATCTGCATGGGAAGAAAGAAGAAGCCAAAGTGAACACCTGAAGTGCTCACCAAAGCAGCAGAACTGGGGAAGGACACCATGTCTCCCTATCCCATTGTCACAGCTCTGTCCAGGTCACCACCTTCCAGCCCTCGTTTAGAACCTAGAACAGGCAGGAGTTCCCCAAAAGGAGCCCTGCCTCCAGCCATGGCCTCCTCCATGCCTGTCCACATCCTGCAGCCAGCGGGCTCTTTCTAAAATGCTACCCTGGTTTTATCATTCCCCTACTTAAGCCCATGACATGGCTTCCTGTTTCTCCCATCTCTCACAACCAAGTAAAATTCCATGTAAAAGTATGGCTAAAAAGGTCTATTATAACTTAATTTCTGCCTACCCCTCCGTTTTTAAATTATGCCACTTCCAGCTCCCCTTCTTCACCACATTAAATGTCTGGTTTGTTTAAACTGGTGAAGCTCTCTGGTTTCCTCTTCTGGAAATTCACTTCCCCTTCTTCTTCTGGCTAGCTCTTTCTTAGTTATCAAGACTCAATTTAGATAGCCTAGTGGGTGCTCCTACAGCCCCTTAGTCTTCTCTGAGCATAAGTTGGTATGTCTCTTATGCCGTTTTATTATCTCCTGTCTTGCTGGACAATATTGGTTCACAGTGAATGCTTAATAGTCACCATATCTTGTTTAAGTATTTTCCTTGTCATATGTCATGTGATTCCCAAAAGGATACTGTGAGAGAGATACTTGATTACAAATGATTAAACCAAGGCTTATGTTAAGTCATTTGCTTATGTCCTACAGCTAGAACACTCCATAGGGCAAGATGATGTCAGTCTTGCCTATCACTTGATATCCAGCAACAATTCATACCTAGTCCTTAGATGGAGCTAGCACTTATATTGCACTTGGAATGTACTGGGCATATCTTAATCTTATGGCAACAAGATGGGGAAACTGAGAGAGATAAAGGCTAAGTGACCTGCTCAAGGTCACACAGCTAAGAAGTAGCCAGGCTAGGATTTCAACCCAAGCAGCTGGCTTCAGAACCGCTGCGCTTTGCCCACTGTACTGATCTTCCCTTGCCATGAGCAAAAATGCTTCAAATTGCAAAGGTGTTAAGGAAACAAACACAAGTCAATAAAGTAAAGCAAATTGCGATCACCATTTAATAAGATGATTTGTTAGGCCTTCAGATTGCCTCCGTGAACTCTTCCACAGAACACGAGACAGAAGGATGGGTGCATACTTCCTGCCAAATGAAAGCATGTTGGAATCTTTTTTTTTTTTAAGTCTGGGAGCATTCCAACTTCACTGAGTAGTAATCAGTGATAAAAAAAGATTCAAGTAAAATTTCCTTTTTGGCACTGAAATATGTACTCAAATCACATTCTCTAGAGAAAATGGGGAGAGAAATCCAATGGGATTATGGTGAAAAGTTGAACAAAACCAGCTACATTAGAAGAGAACTGCTGTGGTCTGGGAAAAAAGGAAGAATGGAAAAATCCTTGTAGTCCCAAACAAGGCAAAAAAAAGTTTAGTTTGGCTTTGTCAAGTACAAATAGAACTTGGGTGGCAGAGAGAAAAAAGCAAAGGATCGCTTTCAGAATTGTGTTTTTCTCCCTTCCCCAAATGGAAAATTTTATTGCTGTTTCTTCTGATTTCTGTATTGTTCTCGTGGCTTCTTCCACAATGAGTTGTTTTAAAAGGTCATGTTGGCATTTTTTTTCCTTCTTATAACATGGAAAAAATTTGAATAATTAACAGAATTTTTTTTTACTTTTTGGAAGATAGGTGGAGGATGACAACTTGCCAAGTATGATCTTAAGGAGCCCTCCCCCTGTCACCCGGTAGCTGTTGTAGCTCCAGTTCAGGAGACCCCAATAATTGCCACAAATGCCAGAAGCTTCTTTGACTTGGCTGCTGCCTTTTGTCAGAGATAAGAGGCAATGGTTGTTGACCAGGAATGTTAGCTTGGAGATGGGGAGGAGCTCACAGAGTAGAGATGGGATTTGTTAGTGGATTTAGAGAAAAGCAGGTGATAGAAAAGAAGGAAACTCATAGATCTCCAACCTTAGCTTTGGTGTGGAGCCAATATTTGAAATAAGGAAGTCCCTGGAGAAGAATAGATTAAGGGGAAGTTTTTAAAAAATTTGATTTTGTTCATGTTAAGTTTGAAATGTCTGCAGTAGGGTCCCACCTTGTCTCCCTTGTTTTACCCACGCATTATAGTATCTATTCACTGTGCAACAGCAAAAGGATCCTTTCAAATTATAACTCGAATCCAATGACTCCACATTTAGCTCTGCATAAAAACCAGCCAAAGTCATCACCTTATTTCTACACACCTCCTTGCTCATTCTGCTCCAGATGTACTGGCCTCCCTGCTGTCCCTTGAACATTCGAGGTATACTCCCACCTCAGGACCCTTGTAGTGTTTCTTCCTTTTTCTTAGAATGTTCTTCCTACAGATATCATAGATAGCTTCCTGACCTCACCTCCTTCAAACCTTTGCCCAGATTTCATCATCTCAATGAGGTTGTGCTGACCTGCTTAAAATCACAACTACTCTTCTAGCCCAGGCTTCTCTTCTCTTCTCTTCTCTTCTCTTCTCTTCTCTTCTCTTCTCTTCTCTTCTCTTCTCTTCTCTTCTCTTCTCTTCTCTTCTCTTCCCTTCCCTTCCCTTCCCTTCCCTTCCCTTCCCTTCCCTTCCCTTCCCTTCCCTTCCCTCCCTTCCCTTCCCTTCCCTTCCCTTCCCTTCCCTTCCCTTCCCTTCCCTTCTTTTCTCTTTTCTCTTATGTTTTGTAGCACATCACCTTCCATGGTCAATTTGGTCAATTGTTATAGTCAATTGTTAATCTCTGTCTCCTTCATGGGAATAGCAGCATCATGAAGGAGAGAGATTTGATACTAAGATATCCTTAGAACCAAGAATATTTCATGGCACATAGTAAATACCCAACAAATATTGGTTGAATGAGTAAGAATAATTATCCAATGTCTGAGAGTTGTCAAATGGATTGTTGATTAGATAACTCTAAAGCTCAGAGGAGAGGTGAGGTCTAGAAATATTAATCTGGGTGTGGATAGTAATTAAATCTATGAGAACAGGTGAAATTACCAAGTGAAAAACTGACTTGAAAAGAGAATCTTCAATATTAAGACTTGGGAAATGCCAACATTTCAACACCATGTAGAAACGGAGAAACCAATAAAGGATTCAGAATTAGAGTCAATAGTGCAGGTGAAAACCAAGAGATGCCTGGAGAGGGTAGAAAAGCCTCAATTACTTTGCAAAATGGGGATCTTTGCCAACCTTGGTAAAAACAGTTTCTGGGGAGATGAAAACTGAGGTGGAGTTTGCCAAAACGGCTTAAGGATATACTGGGTCTGCTCTTTCATATACCATCACTAAATAAGAACAAATGAATAACAAGAGATAATAACTCAAGATGTTAACACTAATAGAAAAGGAGGCAACAGCAGATACGCCATGTCAATACATCTTTGGAAGGTGGACAGCAGAAGTAGAAGCTGACTTAACTTACAGGGCAGGGGGGTCCTCTGCACCTGTGCAGGGTTGAGGGATTTTGATGAGGAGCAAGTCAGTTTGCAGAAGTTCTGCATTTGGATTCAGTAGGTATTGCCAAAGGTGGAGGTGACGTGACTCGATGAAACCGAGATGGTGGTTGAACAGGTTTATAGAATGATTGAGCTCAAAGACCCTTTCCTTACATGACCCAGCCAGAGGACGACATCTCTGTGTACCTCCAACCTGCCCAAGCAGTTTTAGTCTCTGGAGAGAGAGAGATTCTTGATTTTTGGACACTGGGTCTGGCACAAGCATAGGATAGGACATGGAGTCAGAAATGTGGGGATTAAGTAAAAATGTTCATACTGAATGATAGTTCTTAGACTCTCTTCCCATGATGGACTCGTGGAATTATTTCAAAAGATGGGATAGTAGATTAGAGAAGATTTCCCTGGAGAATCTAAATTATGTGTGAGAAAAGACTGACAGATATTGATATAGTCAGATTAAACCTATAAAAAAAGGCACTGTCTTAGTCTGCTCAGGGTGTTATAACAAAACACCATGGACAAAATACCAGACATTTATTTCTCACAGTCTGAAGGCTGGGAAGTGTAAGATCAAGGTGCTGAAAGGTACAATGTCTGGTGACAGCCCTCTTCCTGACTTGCTGACTTGTCCTCCCAGGATGGAGAGAGAGAGCTCTTTCTCTCTCCCTCTTCTTCTAAGGCCACCAAGCCTATTGTATTAGGACCCACGCTTATGACCTCATTTAACTTCCTAAAGCCCTTTCCCCTAATCCAGTTACGCTGGAGTTAGAGTTTCAACACACGAATTTGTGGGGTGGGGTGGGGCAAGGCAAGAAAGAGACCTCAACAGTGTGTCTTTTTAGACATTTGGGGATCTTTTTACAATGGCAGTTACTGTCCCCCCACCCCCCCGCCCACGGCCCTCCGTTAATACGAGGGGATCCAGCAGAGGCGCAGAGCCGTGAGACGGACATCGCCAGGCCTCCCTAGGGGGCAACCAACCTCTCCTGCCCAGAAGAGAAGAGAGTTGATGTGTTTTGATTTTTTTAATGTTTGGGAAAAATTATTGGTAAAGGTTCAGCAGATCTATGAAACATGTAGAAAAAAATAAGTGATAGATATATGGGAAGCCAAGTAAAGGCAGTTTCAATTCCAAGAAAAAACAAATGTTGTATGACAAGAAAATATTCATAACATGCAACTTGGGTTGAACAGTGAACATCCACTGGTCATGGTAATGTAAGTGGCCTCGGACTTAGCCAAAAATTAGAACAAGGCTATAAAGGGGACTAAAGTTTTGCCACCCCCAAAATATGCCTTTTGTGATATTGATTTTAAGCTGGTTATTAAGAAACAAAAGACTCGGAAAGAATCTTTGACGCTTTCCACCTTACCTGCCTAAAGACATTCAGATAGAAGAAACCTGGTTACAGGAAGGGAGCCTCACCCTCGCATCATCCTATAATCAGAACGCAGCAGACAGGGAGACATTCAGCAAATCCTGGGTTCCCTCCGAGTTCCACTGTTTCTGGGTGGCCCAGGCAAAAATTAGTTTACCACATTTGCTCTTTCTCATCTACCTGTAGATCGCCTCCCTTCCTGTTCAAATCCAGACTCCTGCCTCCCTCTCCTTTGTCCAGAATTGGCATATAAGCCTCAACTGCCCAGTGCCTCCCTTGGGTCTCATATTTTATAGAACCCTCACATGCACATCCATAATAAATTTTGGACATTTTCTCTTGGTGATTTGTTTCTGTTAATCAGATCATTAGCCCAGCAGAAGAACTTAGAAAGGTGAGAAGAAAGGTTTTTTTTTTCTTTCTTTCTTTTTGGTGCTACCACAGCTATATTGAGAGGATGAAGAAGGAAAGGGAAGTTGTGTGTGTGTGTGCGTGCATGTGTGTGATGATATGCTTTACATTTGATAACTGGAGGTGCATAGAAAACACTTAAAATAGATCAAGAAATAGCAGTATAATTCTATAATTTTAAAACATGTAAATAATTACCAGTAGACACAGTGTAAAAATCGAGAGTGTTTCCCACTAAGAGAGGGGTTGAGGGAGCAGGATTGTAGACTGAGGAGGAGAGTGTTAGTTCTTACTAAAGCCTTTTAGTACTAGTTGAGCACCTAAAAAGTATATTGGAGCCTTGACTGGTGTGGCTCGGTTGGTTGAGCCTTAGCCTGCAAGATCACTGGTTCAATTCCTGGTCAGGGCACGTGACTGGGTTGCAGGCCAGGTCCCTGGTCCAGGCATGTGCAAGAGGCAGCTGGTTGATGTTTCTCGACATTGAAACATTGATGTTTCTGTCCCTCTCTTTCTGCCTCCCTTCCCCTCTCTCTCTAAAAATAAATAGAATCTTTAAAAAAATTAAAAAGTAAAAGTTATATTGGATAAAAGTTAGTTACAAATCATTCCTTGTTTAAATATATTGTACAGGAGATGAAAAACAGGAGCCAGGAAGTGTGGGCAGCTCTTTCAGGAAATCTGCCTGCAGGGAGGGGCAGCAGCCCAAACACTCAAGGGTGGATTTCAGTGTTTTTTAAAATTAAAGTAGTAATACCTAGTTAGCAAATGAAATGCTGGGTTATAATAAAAAGTAAAATTTCCTGCCCCACCCATTCCAGCTCATAACCCCATTCACTGATAAGCATTTAAATGTATGGCTCTTCCCCTGCAGCAGCCTGAGCACAGGAGTGCGGTGTCCAGCCCTGAGAGAGGAAGGCACAGACAGGATTCTGCAAAAGGAGAAGGATGGTAAACAGCCCTCTGGCTGGCCGACTGCTCCTCCCAGGTCTTACCACCAGCAGCCCTTTCAAAGGGAGGACTGCAGAGGGGAAGCTAATAAGGCACCGTTAGGGCAGTTCTGTGGCCCTGCTTTTCAGAAGCCTGTGATTTCTCAGAATCACAGTGTCTTCTCTGTACTTAGAAAAATGCTTGTGCAAAGAGGAAAGAAAAAAACAGTTGTATCTGCAGCACAGCTTAGAGCAGCAATCGAGGGAGTAAGGAGAGTGCTTCCTATTTCTGCACTCCTTGAGAAGAAAAGGTGAGAAGAGGCTTACAAAAGCTTTCTGTTGGTATCTTGGTCCAGACCCTGTGTCACCATAATTATAAGGAGGCAAAGAATAGTGCCTGTGGCCATGCCTCTACTAAGAGTTCTGTAGGTAGGGATGAGTTTTATTGTACTCAAGTACCTCTAACTATAACGGTATTTTGTAAACATACTTTGAAAGTAAACATACAATGTTTATTTTCTGAACGTTGATGAGACAACCATATTAGTACAGGAAAACAACTAAAACTATGGAAGACTCCAAAGCAAACATAAAAAGCCTCTAAGGAGAATGACTTAGCTGGCTTGCAGATCATTATTTAATGATTTTTAAAGATTACATTTTAAATTATTTGGTATCCTGTCCTTCTCTTTTTCCCAGCATATTTAAGGGAATGACAGATCTGCCGAGTTTGATGTAATGTAATCCATTATAAAATTACTGAACTTGAATGCTATAGGTAGGACTAGTGTATAAATATACGCTACTGCTCTGCACTGGGAGTTCATTTTGGAGGAAGGTTATGGTAACTACCTTGGCATGAATCATCCAATCATTTCCAGAGGAATATTTCATAAGTATTCACCAGCTGAACTCCTGGATGTGTTCCATGATACTGTCCGCCATTGTCCTGAAGTGTGCATAGGGGAGTGAAGCTGCCCCATCATTTAGCTCTGTCACATTGTTACAGCAGCTCAGCAGAGGGAAACTCAAATGCCTTCAGGGATCAGACAGGTAAGTAGAATGGGAATAATGGTGGGACCCAAGAGTGCATGGATTAAATTAAACCTACATTTATATGTATATATATACATATGAGGCCTGTCTCATATGCATATATGTCCAACCATTGTCCAACAACGTCCAACCATTGTTAATATAATGACAATGGTTTGCATAACATGGATGTAACCTGGCAGCCAAGGAGAGTGGATTGGAATGCACATGCGTGAACAATGATGACTTCACTGTACTAGTCAGAGGGGGTGGTAGACGCCATTGAGTAAGCATGTGTATTGTGTGGCCATCGCATTCAAAATGACTGAGCAAGTAAAGCAACAAGTCTGTATCAAATTTTGCATTAAGCTGGAACATTCTTCCACAGAAACTATTCAGATGATTCAGAAGGACACAGCTATGGGCAACTGGTGATTGGCAGCTTCATCACGACAACATGCCCACTCATGCATCACATCTTGTGCAGAGTTTTTTGGTGAAACATCAAATTACCCAGGTGACTCAGACCCCTATAGCCCAGGTTTGGCCCCCTGAGACTTCTGGCTTTTCCCAAAACTAAAATCACCTTTGAAAGGGAAGAGATTTCAGACCATCAACGAGATTCAGGAAAATATAATGGGGCAGCTGATGGCAATTGGGAGAATTGTGTGAGGTTCCCAAGGTGCCTACTTTGAAGGAGAGTGAAGCATCATTGTCCTATGTACAATGTTTCTTGTATCTTCTTCAATAAATGTCTCTATCTTTCATACTGTATAGCTGGATACTTTCCGGATAGGCCTTGTCATATACAAAACAGCCACGATGTGCTGGCCAAATAAAAGTCTGTTAGTCATATCCTTCCTCAGGGCTACCAATTTATGATCTCTGCTTAGCTGTAGAAATAATGTCACTATACAAACTCTAGGATCCTAACCCATCTCTAGAATCTTCAGGGTTTCTGACCCCATACTGGAGTAGAATGAATTTAGGCCAAAAGTAGTTAATTCAAAATGACTGCCTGAAGTCCTACCTACCCTTCAAAGCCTGCTCAAACCCAAACTCCTCCATAAATCACTTCTTTCCCCCTCTGAGACAGAGCCTCACCTTTGACCTACCTTGCTCTGCTGCAACAATTCCATTATCTCATGTCGCAATGGCTTGGGAATGTGTCAGCCTTGGCCCCTGGATGGCAAGGCCCAGCCTTACCTATGCATACACATATCACTCTATAAAATTTAAATAAAGAAATCTCTGAGCATTTTGATTGACATATATAAATTATAAAAAACCCTGTAATGACATTCAAACAAAAGAGTTCCTGCCACCCCAGGTATTCTCTCCATGTTTCCCAAACTGGTGTTCCTAAGAACATGAGTTCCAAGAGATGCTCCCAGAAAAGAGCTCTTTGGTCTAACACAGCATTCCATGTCCTGACAGACTTACAAGGCACCTGGGCGGTGGAAAGGCTCTGAAAAGATCAGAAGAGATTAAAGAGAAGTTTACTTTTCCTTTTTAACCCAGGTTTCTCTTCATACGTTAGGCCATGGGATTTCTTTTCATAGGACCCTTTAAACGGCTTGCTTCTTAGAATGCGGCCTCTGCAGAGGCAGCAAGGACAGACTCTGGCCCTCAGGCCTCAGCATTCACTGCCCTTAAGTGAGTCGCTTGACCTCCTCATGCCTTCTCATCTGCAAGGTGGGCATAATAGCAGGCGTAACTTTATAGGGCTGTTATAAAGGTTAAACGAGTTAATAATACCTGTACTACATGTCTACTCTGGACTTGGAGTTTAGGTCAAAACATCAGTCCTCTCTCCCTACTTCAAATTCAGCAATAACTGAGAAATAAGATAGTGATCAAACTATTGGCTTTGCTATCAATAAAAGCTATTTAGAGAAGGAGCCTCTCTAATGGGTTTGTTAATGTGACCCGCTACCTCCCTGACTGACTCACCTCACCCCCGATTGTGTCAGGCCTCCGAGACACAAGGCGAGGTAGACATGCGGGCTTTCTTCGCAGGGGCAGGTCATTTGCAGCAGAGCAGAGAAAATACTTGTCTTGTGTACTAACTTGGTAGAGTTGCTGTAGCAAAGTACAGTATGTCCTCGAATAATGTTTCATTCAACGGCATTTCCTTATAACGTTGATGAGTTGCAGTAGGAATTTAACTTTTGTGTATATCAATTTGCCTATGGTAAATTTGATTTTGTTATACTATAGGTCACTTAACTGCAGTTCCGAGAACCTATCAACAACATTGAGTATTTACTGTGCCACAAACAAGGTGACTGAGAACAGAAAACACTGTTTCACAGGTCTGGAGACTAGAAGTCTGAGATCGAGGTACCAGCAGGGCCATGCTCCCTCTGAAACCTGTAGGCCAGCAGCTTTTCCTTGCTTCTTCCAGTTGCTGGCAGGCCCAGGTGCTCCTTGGCTTGTGCGGCGTAATTCCTGTCTCTGCCCTCACGGACACATGGTATTCTCCCCATCTCTTCTTATGGTCCTCCTTCCATGTGTGTCTGTCTCTGCGTCTAAATTTCCCCCTTTTTTAAAGACAACAGTCATATTGGATGAAGAACCACACTGGTGACCTCATTTTAACTTGATTACTTCTCTAAAGACCCCATTTCCAAATCAATTTACATTCTGAGATACTGGAGGTTAGGCCTTCAACGTATCTCTTCTGGAGGATACAACTCAACCCATAATATCCTGAGACCAGGCCCTCTAAAGTAGAGGGAAAGGGACTGAAGACAAGTTCTGACCCTTCTTCCCTGCATCACCAATCAGAGACATCATTCCTCTTTACTTGGGAAGGACTGAGCGGGGGCTAGGAAAGTCCAAAAGTGCTCCCAGTCCTTTTTCTCCTCCTAGGGCTGGGATTTAGAAATTTCATTCTCTCCCTTTGGAAAATGAGGAAGCAGGGAAACATCCCCACCACCAACCATGAAATGTAGCCTGAGGATGGCTTTGGTGTTAAATTGGTTTTTAAAAGTTCTATGGTCTTGCCTTAAATTTTCTTAGCTAGCGTTCCTTCATTTCTCCTGGAGCTCATGGTATACCTGTGTGTACTGAGTAAATTGGTTACCTAAGTGTTGGGAGACTTGAGTGCTCCTTAGTGTTGTACTTGGGGCCACTTCCAATTGGCTATGCCCTTGGGACCTGGGTTCTTTCAAGCCTGATTTTTTAGGGGCAGGGTGGGGGTGGGTGGGTGAGCATTACTTTCATTAGTTTTGAAAACAGATTTTAGCAGCTAATGTACAACAATGTGCATTTAGATTTTTAATAAAGATTTGGGGGAGAGGAATAGTTATTCAATAGTGAGGCAAAAAATGAAGTTACACATGAGACAAAGAGAGTGTTTCAAATAACAATGGATAGAACAAGCCAGGTATCTTAGTTTGGGGAGAGACGCTAACAGTGTTAAGAACTTACCAAGTGATTGACAAGTATTAGCTCATTTAAACCTCACATGCTGTGAGGCTTGATGCTGGGTTGTGGGGTGGGCAATCTGTTGTCAGAGTTTGCACCCCTAAGCGCAGAGCTAAAGAGGTTGCCCTTATTTCTGCCCCGAGAGCAGTTTATGTAAATACTTTCACAGCACTCAATACACTTGAAACTATTCCCTCTCTTGATTATGAACTCCTCCAGGACAGGAACTGGTTCACACTCACCTTTATCACTTAATTTGCTACCTGTTGCCTTGGAGGTAAGTTTTTAGTTAAATGAATGAATATATATATTTACCAAATATATATATATATTTACCAAAGAGCCTTTTGAAGATTTCTCTGATCCACAGTTATTAACAGACTTGAGAGTAATATGACTTGTAGATTGTAATTTTTCACACCCAGAAACAAAAATGTCTAGGCTTAATAATCAATGTGATACTATGTTGACCATTGTTTTTCATTACTTAGAACTTTCCCCACCATTTAGATTGAGAAAGCCCAGTTTATTTCTGGGTCTCTTTGTGAAAATCTCCAGGGAATGGTGCTCAGTGCTCAATGTCTAGAGTTTTCAGGGAACCTGCTGAGTGGTCACTTAGAAAGACTCTTCCTAGACCTAGTGGGATATGCAACTCTTAGCCATTATCGGTGGAGAACAACAGACTAGCCTGGTGCTGCATTCAAACCTGGAGTTTACATGGTGATATTAGAGTAGGAGGTGCTGACTGAGCTTTGTGTGACATTCTGCTCCTTAGGAAGCCTCTCATTTCTGGACCTCCTGAAGCCCAGGCTTGGTCTAATACAGTCACAGAAGGAAATGCATATATTAGAAAATCTCTAATCAAAACCTAATGGTAACTGATATGTGGCTTCCTTTGGCAAATGGAAAGGGAGGAAGCCCCAGATAATTAGCTGCTTAGTAAACCTAACATCTAGTCTTTATGTTACTGTAGGCATTTTTTTTTCATAAAAAAAACAAAAGAAAGAGCAAAGGGAAATAATGTTCATAGTAAAAAAGTTATTGGAGGCTGCACGGGAGCCAAAATGGTAGAAATGGTGGCAAAGAGTATGTCTCTTCTGTTTTCTAAACCCAAAGAACAGAGTGAAAAATGGATGTTGCTTCTTGTTCCAGTGGTTGGTCTCTGGAAGCCTAGATCTTTAAATACTTGTTTAGTGGCCGGCCTGCTTTCTTTCTTTCTTTCTTTCTTTCTTTCTTTCTTTCTTTCTTCATTTATTAATTAACTTATTTAACAAGAACTTTATTTTGTACCTAATATGTGCCAGGCACTCAGTAGGACACTGAGAATATACAGATAAATAGAGCTATTGCCTATTCTTCAGAGTTTCTGGAAGAATTTAAACATGGGCGTGAAGTAGGCTGAACACACTGTGAAGGCAGAGGTAGACACTTGTTCATCACGATAACACCAATATCTGACATGGTGACTGGCGCATATTAGGCAGTTAATAAATGTTTATTGAATGACTTAATGAAAGTATTGGTCATACATTAAGTAAACAATTATCACATTGTATGTAAACTATCCAACATAGATAATATAGTCAAAGGCTTCAATAAATACCAAAAAGTGACTTGCATGGTAGCAATTTAGTTTGATTTTAGTTAGATTTGCTGGTTGGAAAACATTCCCAACATAATCTATACAGTATTCATTCTTAAATGTGTTGAAACGTCAACTGTGCTGCTGTGCTGCCGAGTTCTAACTGTGCTTCAAATGATTGCTCCTAGTTAAAGGTCTCAGGGCAGGTACTCTTCCCTAACACTAGCTGATGTTCCATTCAGCTGTGTCTCAACCTGAGCAAAACAATTGACATAAAAAGGACATCAATTGTTCTGGTTGCCTCTGTGAAAAGAATAGCGTGGCAGGGGCTGATGGTTGCTGGGAGGACATTCATAATGGTGGGTGTGTTTATATTCTTATTGATTTCTGATAGAACTTTTTAAAATAGAAGCCATAAATTATGTATGGCCAAGACCTATTAGGAACTGCAAGGGAACCACACTTAAAACAAATGGTGGCAGTGAACTGTAAAGTCAGCTGGCTTAGAGCAAGAATTTCTAACAATAATTTATTTGTAACTGCTACTAGTCATGCTCATGGCTTTGGAGGATGCTAAGGAGTGTCTCCGGTGTGGCTACAGCCACAGGTCAGATGCCAGCTGTGGGAGGGCACTCAGGGCCTGATGCTTGCCTATCCCTAGAAGTTATTTATTATTCTAGTGGCTCTGGGACTACGCTTATCTCCACAGATGGCTGCCCACAGAGGGCCACAGAGTTCCTCTCGTGAGACTGTGTCCTTTCTATCTGGGCAGCACTCTCTTCATGTCATGGTAGGGACAGGAGTTATAGAAGAGCATGAGGGGCTGCATGTGTTCGGTATCAGGTCCAGTGACACTGCTGGTTTGAACATGCTTAGCAATGGTTTGTCCCATAGCTACCTAAGGAGGTCTTGAGGCAACAGCTGTCTGGCCGAAAAGTGGTGGCATGCACACCAAGTTCTCCTAGTTAGAGAACTCCAGAGATACAGGATTAGATTTAGCACTTGCATAATCTGGTCTCCTTGGCATTCAGGCTAACCAACACATGGCAATTTAATTTGAGGAATTGCAGAAGATAATATTCTTTAAATGACAACATTTGAAGACATAAAAACAGTTATTGGGAGTGCTTTCATGTTTTCTAACTGTGCAAGTGGAGGAAGATGTCCAGAAGAAAGTGGGGAAAGTAGATGGACAATCTTTGTGGAGAGCATAGGGCAGCACACAAGTAGCTTCTGGTTACTATGCACAGGGACTTTGTGGCCACCTGCACCTGGCCTTCTCCTGCCAGAACTAGGCAGGGAATGAGCTAGCTGTTCTTTTGAAGGATAGTTGAGCAACCAGAGCTGGTTAGCAATCTCTCTGGATATAAGCCAGCTCTGTGACAGTTAAGACGCATCTTGGTACTTTTCAAAAACTTCATCATAAGACAAGGACCTAGAATCTGGGAAACAGTTGGCTGATGTTCTGAGACCTTTCCTTCTGGTAAGCAATGTGGAAGTGAAGTTTGTTCTTTCATCTAACATTTATTCACTGAGCATTTGTTACATTCTAGTTGTCAGGACTACCATGGTGAGAGACCCAGCCTACCTGGATGGAGTTTATTATTAGCTTAGCGAGGGAAAGACAACTTTAAAACCAAGTCGCAAAAATAAATTTGTGTTGTCAATACATTTTTTTTCACAATATGTATTTTCAAATAGTGACATAAAAGAGAAATACAGGATAATTCAAGCCATTGTTATAGGACTGACTAATTTAGATTTGGGGTTTAGGAAAGGCCATATTTTGAGTAAATGACATTAAGCTGAGAGTTGAAGGCTGGAGTTGGAGTTAGGGAGAGAAGGTGGGCAGGGGTGGGGGCAGAGACAGGGTGTGTGCATGTGCGTGCATGTGCCCATGTGCGTGAGAATGGGAGGTGAATGCTGGGGAGATGGCAGTATCTTGAGCTGCAGGAACAGCAAAGGTCTTGTGGGCAGAACTTGGCACTTTCGAGGAACTGAAAGAAAGCCATGGTGGTTGTCATGTGGTGCCTGAGGCAGCGACTGGTATGAGTTGAAGTTGGAGGTAGGCAGGGGTCCTCCAGCACAGGGCTTTGTAGTCCATGAAGAGCATTTGTGATTCTGTTCTAAGGATAGAACATATCAGTAAGTGACTGCAGTGGGCAGATGGATTGGGGTTTGCGCCCCAACTGCTGACCTGAATGACAGTGTTTATCAGCAACAGTTCTTTAAAGGAAACAGGGATTGGAGTATGACCTTCAGTGCAAGGCCAGAGAAACAGGGTCACATTTCATAACACATTTTGTAGGTTATCAATGTTGGTAATAACGCTTTATCAAGGTTGTGAGAGAGCTGTATAATCACACAGGAAAACACTTCATGTTGACTGGATCAGCCCCAAGCCTCAAATGCGTGATCACATGTACAAACACCCACGGAGGCGGAGCCGGTGGACAAGGAGCATCCCTGCCGGAAGGGGGACCTGATGGCAATTGTTCCCCCCACGTCCTGCCCTTAAGAACGTCTCCTTGTGAGCTGCTTCTATTGCATCTCAGCTCGAGAATTAGGGGGGACTTTAAGTAAACTTGTTCACTGGCCCCTTCTCATAAGTTAAACATTTTTTTCCTGAATGTTTTTTAGGAAACGGTCACCCAAAAATACCAATCTGCAAAGTTGCTAACAGTACAAAGAATGCCTGTGGTGTTGCCCACATTGGCAACGCCTGGGCTAGGATTCTTTTTTTATTAAAATCCTAACAGTAATCCCAGGGAGAATGTACCTTATAAAGTGCTTTTGGGGAGTATGTAATTCAACACGTTTTGCATTTCATCTGGGAAGTGATTTCTTTTTCTTTTGAATTTGGTGCATGGAAACCAAGGGGGAGGGTGGAAGCAAGGGAAGGAGGTGGGTTTGGCTGGGGTAGCAGGGGAGTGGTGGGGAGAAAATGCAGACAACTGTAATTGAACAACAATAAAGTAATTTTAAAAATTACATCCTAACAACAAGAAAGAAAAAATAAAAATAAATAAATTTGGTGCATGGGAAGCATATGTACAATTTAAGTGTCAAAACCTATAACCCCAATGAACCAGTGGGGATCTTACAGATTGGTAGAAAGAAGGCTACCATTTCAAGTTATGTTTTCATGAGTTTAACCATCAAATATTTAAAAAAGTTGTTGGTTAAAAGCATTATTTATAGACTACCAGATGGATTATATGATGTACTGTTTACAGATGTATTAGGTCAGTAGAAGAAGAAATTCTTGGCTGTGAGAAAATACTACAGATCACAACCATGACTGCTACAGAATGAATGTGAGTGGGTTGAAGAGGCCATGGACTAACTGTTTCAAAAGACTGAGAATGAGAACAAAAATGTACTAGAAATGCACAGCATATGTGAACTCCATATACTGAGGAAGTAAATCTGAAATAATACTTTTTCTCTTATGTGCTTTATTTCATAGAACAGTAACTTCCAGTCTCACTTGTATAATCTTAAGTGGAAATAAAATAATAACCTACTTAACAGCTAGAGGTATGGCCATGAAGAAAAATGATTCTAAAGCCACTGGCAAATGGGGGCTAAATTCAGAGAACTGAGGAGAATGAGGATTGAACAAATATTCCTCAATTTCTATTTGCCACAGGATTGTGAAGTTGGCTTCTAGAGAGCATAGCTAGGCCATTCTTATCCCCGAGCTAGGCTTGGACCACGGAGAATGGATATAGCCGATTAGACTAGACAGTTTAACCATAAAATGTTACATAAACTACAGACTCAGCGTTACATAAATACTTCATTACTTTTACTGATCCTTAACTGCCTATTGAGTTCCCTTTAAAAAATTCAGATGATTTCATCCAAGAGTACGAGGAAAATGTGCACTTCTCTGCTGTGAAAATGTCACGCTCCCGCCAGCTGCCATTTTCTGAATACACTACACGGAGCTCAGTGAAACCTGGAGGAGAGGATGTTGACTTGCAATTGTTTCTTTGGATTCTTTGGCAGAAAAGCAAACTCACTGTGTAAAATGTTGTAAGTTCTTTTAGTGAAGCACTAATAAACCTTGTTGATATAAGCCATGATTATTTTTGAAGTACTTAATACATTTTATTTGCTGAAAGGGTATGCGTCATTAACAAATGCTTTTTTTGTGTTAAGTTTCTATGCTGAAGCATAAGAACATAATCTCTATTTGCTAACTGTGGGAATTAACTTCAATTCATTAATTTTACAAGACTTAAAAGGACTTGAGATTTTTAAAACTTTAGATAAAGCACAATAATGTGATTTCTGGTTTACTGATTAATTTCAATACCTGAAATTATGTTTGCTGTAAAGCTCTGTGCTTGGACTTTGGATTGTAGATTGTAGATTGTAGAACTAGATAAATCTACATTATCTAGTTCTCTGAAGGTCATTTCATAGATGCTTTTAGAAGGAGGAGAGTTGATTTATTGTTTTATTTCAGGAGTTCTAGTAATTGAAGGAGATAAGAATAAAAAACTCAGAAATGTTTCTTTTATTTTACTATTTCAGGAGTTTTCAGCCAAACTTCTTTTTTTCCTTCATTCTTAATATTATTTCTGCACAATTTCTGAAGTTTGCACTAAGCAATAAAACAATAAAAGGGCAAAGATATGGGCCACATACTCTGGGGAGTGTCTGTCTAAAGCAAGTAGCAGGAACATCTGGGACTTGGCAGAGCCTTTTTACTTTTCTGGCAGAGCCTTGAAATGGGATTTGCCTCAGCCATATTTCAATGAGAAAACTGGTATCAATTGTTTATATAATACTCTTGGGTTTCACACTACTGAATAGGTCTATCTTCAGCCTGTAATTTACTTCTAGGAGTCCAAAGTGGGTTGAAAATTTCTTCTGGATGAAATAAGCTGTGTAAATTGTAGGTAAGGTGGAGATTGTTGGCTGTTTACCAAATTCTGTTCCATCCTTCTGCTAAATTATAAAGTTGTAGCTTGAAAGCCATGGCTTTCAAGCTGTGAGTGCCATTTCCAAACCCCTGACAGCTAGATGTGGCCAGGTTTCTAAAGTCTCTGTAATAGAATGTAAATGGAACTGATGTGTGCCATTTCCACTTCAGACCCTGAACTACGTGTACACTCCTCAGTGCTCTCTCCCACTTCTTGTTGCTAAACTCGAACCATCATTGGACCAAGTCTCAACCAAGCAGGTAAGAAAAACACCCTAGAATATGGAGGAGAAACCAGATTCATTTATTTTGCATCTAATATTTACTGAGAGTCTACTCCATGTGAGCAACATTCTAAATGCTGGCCATACATCAGTAAATAGACCAAAATACCTCCCCCTCTTGAGCTTAGATGGACAATAAAAAATGGTAAATGTAATGTAGAGCTTATTAGAAACAAATGCTAAGGAGAAAAGTTAGCCCAGGAAGGGAGATTTAAAATGTTGATTGGGTATTTGGCCATTGTGGGACCAAATAGCAGTCTAGATGAAGTAATGAAATGAGGAGCTGTGGTATTCTGGGTGAATGTTGAAGAGAAAGCCACAAGTGAAATAAATGGAAATGGAAAATATACAGTAAAAAGTAAACTATTAAAAAAAGAACTTCCAAAACATAAAAAAGAAATAAAGAAAGTAGAGAGTCCACAGGATTTGCTGAGAGACTGGATATGGGGTGTGAAAGAGAGAAAACAGAGTCCAGGAAAACACCACGATTTTGGCTTGAGGAACGTGAAAGATGGCATTGCTATAACTTAGATTGGGAAGACTGTAGGAGGGTAATATATCTGTAATTCAGTTTTACAGATATTTGCTGTGACTGAGGGAAATATCTGTAACCCGGTTTTAGACAAGGTTGTGATGCCTATTACATTCCCACTGAGGTGTTGAGTGACCAGGAAAAGTATGGGTCTGAAGGTTAGAAGAGGAATCCAGACTAACAATACTCATTTAGAAGTGATCAATGTAGTTATCATTTAATACCACAATACTGGGTGAGGTCACCTAGAGAGTGAGTGATGTTAAAAAAAGGAACAATCCAAGGGTTGAACCCTGTCCCCTAACCTTTAGAAGTGGGATAGATGAGTGAGAACTAGCTCTCCCAAAACAGAGGAGAGGCAAAAAAGATGGGAGGTATACCAGCTGAGTGTGATGTTCTGAAGGGCAAATGAAGTAAGGAAGTAAGTTAGAAATTTGGAGAGAACTCAGATCCTTGAGTTACTAGGTGGAGCAGAGCAGCCTACTTATTCACCCTGTAGGATTGTTAAATGAGAGAAAAATAGACTTCATTATTTTTTGCTTACTGAAGTGTTATTTCTCTAATACAAAATTTTAAACTTTTACCGTAACACCAGGTAAGTAGCAAATGGTATTACCGGGTAAATCTTCAACAACAACAAAATTAACATTTATAAAAAATTATCAGATATTAATTTACGAGTGGGTTGTGTGTGTGCATGCTCAAGTGTATGTGTCTGGAAGAGTTTGATTATTAAAAAAATTTTTTTTTAAAACACATAATTTTGAGTTGACTCTACTACCACTTTTCTGGTCAGCCTTTGAGAAGGACTTGTTTCTGGGTAAGTAGATTCTACTTATCTACACCTAAGAAACACTTCTGGCTTTATTTTCTTGAGACTATCCAGAGGGAAAATTGAGAGGGTAAGAAATAATTTATTGCAGAGTCCTTTTTGTGATCTTTGACCTTAGTTTTCCTATGATTTTGTTACATTAATTCTCTTGACTCTCAAGGGCCAAGGGGTCTGCCTCCTCAACTAAGTTCTACTAATAGTTCGACCTGAAGGAAATGAACATGGAAAGATAAACTCATTGTAATACTTATGAGTTTGTTATGGAGTAGCTTTCAAATATTATTTCTGTGACTAGGTATTTTACAATAGGCACATATTCACAACCCAATGACTAAATATTACATGAGGAAACTATGATCTTTAGACCAAGTCTCTTTGCTGTTATGCTTTTCCTTCCACATCCTATTATCATCTTTTAACCTAGAGACTATGAGGATCTTTACCACTATTTTACAGCAGTGCAGATCTTATACCCCATAATCTTCTCTTTTGCCAAATAATTTCTAGCATTGTCCAAGTGTTTTGCAGGATCTAAATGCTATCAAATGCTCCCTTTAAAAGATGAGAGAGGACTCAACAACAACAATAAACAAAACAGAGTGAAGTGACAAATACAAAGCTGACTTTATCAAATGTATAGTAGGTGAACTTTGGATAGGGGCCGCATATTTAGATCTAGTCAAAATGGAGAGATCCTAACACAGAGAAATAAAGAGGGAAATAAAAAGTACTCTGAGTAGTAGATTTCCAAATTTCTCAACCTTCTCTCGAAGAACTGCATGTCTCTAGAGTTTAAATGACATCACATACCATGAGTCAGAAGACCTGGGTTCCAGTGTCAGCTTAAAGACACACCATCCATGTGCCTTAGGCTTCAGGGAAACAAGGAAGTAAGCAAAACTGAAGGCCATGGTGGGAGCCCATTCAGTATGCAGGGAAGCGGTGTCCATTCAGGTTGCCAAGGTTAAAAGGCAGAAGCATTTCACAAAGGTCAGCTTGTGTAACCAGAAATGTGAAAGGCATAAGAGACCAAGGACACTAGTTGAGTGCAGTCACGGAGAGAACATTCCAGGGAAATTGTCCAGGTGCTTGCCAGTGACCATCATGGGGCAATTGTGGGATGGTCCTTGGATGGGTGCATAGTGTTCATATGAGACAGTAAACCTGTCCCACTGTACATTCCTTCACTCATTCAACAAACACTTTGATGTGAAAGGCACAGAACTAGGCAATGGACATAAAATGGTAAGCAGAATAGACTTGATTTCATCTTATCCTCGTGGACTTTATAATTTAGTAGAGACCACTGATTTTAATCAAATGGTCTATTTAACTTTGACTTGGAAACACATATTGCTTAGTATTTTGCCAACTACATTTTTTCTGAGCACTTTGTAAATAATAACTTATTTACTATAGCCTGTGAGATAGGTGCTGTTATTATTCTTGTTTTTATAGTTGAGGAAACTGAGTGTAAAGAAAATTTGCCCAAGGTCAAACAGGTAGTGTGTGTTAGAGCAGGATTTGAATCCAGGCAGTATGACACCAAGGTCCATGTTCTTAAGCATTTATTTACAACTTCTAATAAGTGCTCTAAAGGAAAAGTATAGGGTGCTGTAACAGGTTTTAATGAGGGCACCTGATCTGATTTAGGGGGGAGATATGAAATTAGATCAGAAGTTCAAAATAAGGTGGTGTCATTCATGTCAAATGCTGGAACTAGTTCAAGTAATATGAAATTAAAAACAAGACATTGATTTTTGCAGTTGAGAGGCCAGTGGCCGTCATAGTAACAGCTGCAGAGGATATGTTGTTGTCAGTTCAGGGTTAATTGTTAGAGCTGCCCAAGGAGGAATGGACTGCTTTGGTTGATGAGGAATTCCTCCTTGAGATTTTCTTCAGAAGAGGCTAGAAACCACCTCCTATGGGCTTGGCACATAGTATATGCTCAACAAACACATGCCTATACATGTATATGACTGGTAGGGATATTATAGAATGTTGTATGGTTCAACCTGATAAACTTTGAGATCTCATCCACCCATAAAATTCTACATTTTCACTAATTCTAAATTTGTGATAACACAGTGGTTTTGGTTGTGCTTAAATTTTCCTTTGCCTTATCAAAATGGCTTTATATTTTAATTATATTTTGTTGATTATAATATTACAGTTGTTCCAATTTTCCCCCTTTTGCCCTCCACCACCTCCCACTCCCTCAGGCAATCCTCTCATTCTTTTTAAAAATCATTTAAAAATTGTTATTTTATTACAGTTATCCCAACTTTTCCCCCTTGCCCTCCTCCACCCATCCCACCCCACCCCCCTCCTACAGTCAATTCCCACACTGTTGTCCATATCTGTGGGTCATTCGTACATGTTCTTTGTCTGGTCCCTTCCCCTTCTTTCTACCACTATCTCCCTTCCCCCTCCCCTCTGGTCACTTTTAGTCTATGCAGCAGAAAGAAAGAAGGAACTCCTACCTTTTGTGACAACATGGATGGAACTGGAGAGCATTATGTTACATGAAATAAACTAGTTAGTGAAAAACAAACACTATTATGATCTCGCCTATAAGAGGAATCTAATGAACAAAATAAACAAACGAACACAATATGAGTCCTCTCACTCTTAAAATAGAAATAGTTAATTGTGAGTGTTAAGTGAGATAATATAGAAAAATGTTTAGAGCCCATTAAGGACATGGTATGTATATAATAGAGCCCAATGAATTGTATGATCATTATAATCATTATCATTACTAGTAGTGGTGATGGCAGTAAATGCCTTATATGTACACATAGTGAACTATTTCAATGGTATTATATGATAAGAACTCTTTCAGATAACTCCTGATTGAAAAACCATTGCAGTCCTCAGGAAATCAAGTACAGGACAGTAAAAGTAAATGCTACAGGTTTCTCAGAAAGCATGCTTTTTTATACATGGCCTTTAAATAGAGATTCATTTTAAATCTAAGGAAAACTTCATGTATTTTTAATCAATATCCTGTTATAGTGACATATACTCTCCAGATTTTCCTCATGAAACATAATTATTAGCTCTCACTTTGGAATTGGACCCATGTATGTGACCATGGGTCATAATGCTAGCACCAATGTTTATGATTTGGGTACTCAGATAAAGTCCAAGATATTGTTTATGCTTTTTAAAAGTCAATCTTTTGCTTTTTGTGAAAGATCCTCTTTATGGATCAAATTCAGGTTTTTTAATTCATTTATTAATAATCTACAAATAATTTCACTTAACTTTGGAATATGTTTTTGTTTTCACAACTGAGTAGGGACTGTTATGATTCATTAGCATTCATATATCAAGAGAAAAAAAACCTTATTAAATTTATGGCTGAAGAGGCTGGGGAGATTTTCCTTAATGTCGGGGTGGCCAGTGAATGCTGGCTGTGAAAGATTCACGATGAGAGGAATATGGAGAGACCAAAGTTTTATTTGCTTTTCAGGAAAGGAAAGGGGATAGTTCTGGAGAAAGTTACCAGCCCTGAGGTGTTAGGGATTGAGCTTTTATTGCGTTATAAAGGGCTAGGGGGTTGTGGCTAGATAATTGGGGCATTTGTAGAGCAGGATGTTTCAGTTGGTCTTCTATAGGCTGCAGCTTGTTTGGATGTTATCTGAGGCTTTTAGGTCTGGCTTGTCCTGGAGCCTCTGTACCTTCAGGGAGCTTCCCGTAATTTTCTAGTCCTGAGAATAGAAACTCATAAAAAAAGAGTCAGTCATGCTT
Organism: Glossophaga mutica; assembly: GCA_039655065.1. NCBI lineage: Eukaryota > Metazoa > Chordata > Mammalia > Chiroptera > Phyllostomidae > Glossophaga > Glossophaga mutica. Next base: position 145,140,756 of record CM077303.1, on the reverse strand, counting down.
TAGGGGATCCAGCTAGCTCTGGCAAAGAGGCCTGAAAAAGGGGCTTTGATTTTTTTACTTAATGTTAATTGTTCAAATCATCTCATCACTTCAATTTTTCTACTGGTGGGAAGAAGCCTCCTCTCTGACTATCACAAAGCTCTAGCCTGAAGTGCTTTCTCTGCATGCTCTTGTTTTTGGCCTGCTGTGTTTGGTTATCATCTCCTTTGTGTTGAGAGAGGTCTCTGGGCTTCTTCATAGTTAAGTGATGGACTCTTCAGGATTTTTCATTAAAAATGGATTTGTATATGTAAATAGTGTTAATGTTGTGTTTTCCTTCTTAGTCCTTATATATGCATACATATATATACCCTTTTTAAAAGCAAACTTGTGATTATGGTAAAAAAAAATCTTTTAACTTAATTATACAGGGTCCAGCACAAATAAAGCCCCCTTTTCACTACAAAGTCATAAGCATATAATTCTGTAACATAACAATATCATACTCAAGCACATCATATGACATTTTAGGTGAAATGTTCAAATTACAGCTATAGATTATTACACCCATATTATTACCCTACCAACCACACTCAAGCAGGTGTTACTTCTGGTGGACCCTGTATAATGAGAGTTTCTCCATGTTTGTAAAATAGTCTCAGAAAATACTCTCTTTTTGGTGTTACAGGGTTTTTTGCTATTTCCAGTAATGTTATAGTGAACATTTTTGTACATAGATTTTTAGAGAATTAAAGATGTGTATATTTGAGTATCACTGAAAATCATAACCATATGTAAGACTGTAGATACAGAAAACACATTTTTAAAGGCTCTACATTGACTATTATAAAATCTATTGTGGACTTCCAGCCAAGATGGAGGTGTAGGTAGACACACTGTGCCTCCTTGCACAACCAAAAATAAGGACAACAAAAATTTAGAAACAAAAAAACTCCCAGATCTGACAGAAAAATGAACTGTAAGGAAGTCCAACAACCATTCGTCCAGACTGGTAAGAGGGGCAGAGTCAGCGGCCGGTTGAGAGGGGTTGCGGCAGGAAAATGTGGTGGTTGGCAGTCCCCAGCACATAGGCAGCGACAGGCAGACCCAGTGAGGTGTGCAAGGTGGCTGGCTGACCATGCACACACATTCGTGCACAGATAAACCAGACGACACTGGGGAGTGAGACAGACCAAGCAGCCCAGGGCCCCAGCGTGGGGAAATGAAACCTAAAAGCACAGATTGAAAACACTTGTGGGGGTTGAGGTGCCAGGAGTGACTCCCAGCCTTACAGGAGAGTTAGTTGGAGAGACCCACAGGGTCCTAGAATGTACACAAGCCCACCCACCTGGAACCAGCACCAGAAGGGCCCAAATTGCTTGTGGGAAGTGGTGGAGAGGACTGAAATACAAGAGAGAGGAGGGCAAGCGCCATTGTTCCCTTTTGGACCCTGCCCCCACATACAGCATGAACACCTAAGGCCCCGCCCCTCACTATGTAACAGGTACGACCAGATGGTCCTCCCCAAAAATGCTCAAACGAAAGAACAGATCAAAGCCCCAGAGCCAATACATCTAAGCGGTCAAGAGATAGGCAACCTGTCAGATGCAGGGTTCAAAGCACTGGTGATCAGGATGCTCACAGAATTGGTTGATTTTGCTCACAAATTAGATGAAAAAAATGAAGGCTACAATAAGTGAAATGAAGGAAAATGCACAGGGAGGCAATAGTGATGGGAAGAGAACTGGGACTCAAATCAATGGAGTGGACCAGAAGGAAGGAAGAAACAACCAAACAGAAAACAAGGAAGAAACAAGAATTCAAAAAAATGAGGAGAGGCTTAGGAATCTCTGGGACATCTTTAGATGTCCCAACATCCGAATCATAGGGTTACCAGAAGAGGAAGAAGAAGAGCAACAAGTGGAAAACTTATTTGAACAAATAATAAAGGAGAACTTCCCCAATCTGGCAAAGGAAATAGACTTCCAGGAAGTCCAGGAAGTTCAGAGAGTCCCAAAGAAGGTGGACCCAAGGAGGAACACACCAAGGCACATCATAATTACATTAGCCAAGATTCAAATGAAGGAGAGAATTCTAGAAGCAACAAGAGATAAGGGCACAGTCACCTACAAAGGAGTTCCCATCAGACTGTCAGCTGATTTCTCAAAAGAGGCCTTATAGGCAAGAAGGGGCTGGAAAGAAGTATTCCAAGTCATGAAAGTCAAGGACCTCCATCCAAGATTGCTCTATCCAGCAAAGCTTTCATTTAGAATGGAAGGGCAGATAAAGTGTTTCTCAGATAAGGTTAAGTTAAAGGAGTTCATCATCACCAAGCCCTTATCTTATGAAACGTTAAAGAGACTTATTTAAGAAAAAGAAGATAAAAAATATGAACAGTAAAAAGACAGCAAACTTGCAATTATTAACAACCACACGTAAAACAAAAGCAGAAGCAAACTAAGTAAACAACTAGAACAGGAACAGAACCACAGAAATGGAGATCATATGGAGGGTTAGCAACAGGGGAGTGGGAGGAGGAGAGAGGGAGAAAAGGTATAGAGAATAAGTAGCATAGATGGTGGGTAGAAAATAGACAGGGGGAGGGCAAGAATAGTATGGGAAATGTAGAAGCTAAAGAACTTATGACACATGGACATGAACTAAAGTGGGGAATGTGGGTGGGAGAGGGTGGGCAGGGTGGAGGGGAATGAAGGGGGAGAAATGGGACAACTGTAATATCATAATCAATAAAATATATTAAAAAATAGAAGTTAAAAAATCTGTTATGAAATTGTTTATAAACATTTAAAAGATCTGTGGTGTTTGACAATGCATAAAATGCTATAAAATATTTATTAAATAAAAATGTTATTCCAAAAAAATTGATGTGTATAAATCTGAAAGGAGATTTTTGGCCATCTACTTTCAACTCATGATTCTAGTTTTGACCTGAAACTTGAGCCATTAGTCTTTATTTTTTATTAGTAAATGTTTTAATTGTTATTGTCATTTATGTTCTTATTTTTCAAATTATGGTTTGTTTTCAAATCAATCTTGGGGTTTTAAGAGTTTATGTCATTAGAAATACATGTTGATGTATATAGCTTTCTCTTGGAAAAATCTTCAATGGAGAAAAAAGGTAGAAGATCTTAAAGACCACTTCTTTAGACATATGAACTGCAGGTGTACTATGAAGTTTTTAATTTTCAAACATTTTTGTATCCTCAGAGCCTGACACAGTCTCTGGCACTGTGCAGGCCCTCGGTGAGCGTTTATTGGTGCTAAATCGACCAGGGCCTTTGGCGAGAGGCCTGCCTGAGTATTTACGTGGGAAGATGTGGATCTGTGTTGTCAGCCTCCTGCCATTAAAGCCATCTTGCTGATTTAAAAAGAGGCCTGTGCTCAGGCATCCTAGCAAGACAATTAAGTCAGAATTTCAGTGGGTTGGGGCCCAGGCATTGCCTATGTTTTAAAAGTTTTCCAGATCTAACTAAGCAAACAGCTAGAACAGGAACAGAACCACAGAAATGGAGATCATATGGAGGGTTAGCAACAGGGGCGTGGGAGGAGGAGAGAGGGGGAAAAGTACAGAGAATAAGTAGCATAGATAGTGGGTAGAAAATAGACAGGGGGAGGGCAAGAATAGTATAGGAAATGTAGAAGCTAAAGAACTTATGACACATGGACATGAACTAAAGGGGGGAATGTGGTTGGGAGAGGGTGTGCAGGGTGGGGGGGATGATGGGGGAGAAATGGGACAACTGTAATAGCATAATCAATAAAATATATTAAAAAAATAAAATAAAAGTTTTCCAGATCATTCTACTGTGTGCTGGGCTGAGAACCTCTCAGGCACGTCAAATTTTTTGGGGGGGAGAATTTCTTCTAACTTTTCTCTACTTAATTTTTTTCATTTTACAGTCATTACATTAATATCAAATAACCTAGGCTTCCTTCCTATGAGACTTAATGCAGGCATTTGTCCAATCTTTTACAAGCCGCTCCCTCCCCAAATTTTTCTACCTTCTTTTCCTTTCCACTTTTATTTAGTACATTTTAATATTCAACATAAGAAAGATAGCAATCTTGAAGGTAATGTAGTTTTGCTCTCTTAGCCTTTGTTCTACCAACTGGGTTTATTATAACCTAACCCTTTAATCACTAGTATGGAAATTGGCCCTGGAAATGGTAGCTGGCAAGTACATGTACACAGTTAGTGAGGGGCCTCTCTTACAAATGCTATTTGTAATCCAATGAGTAGTGGCTTTGGGACTTGAAAAATTCAATGAGAGAGTAGAGTTAGATTTTAAAAGCTATTTAAAGTTCAAGGAGTTTTTGCCTTCAAAGGCAAAGTAAAGTTAAATTAAGGGGTTTAAAATCATAGTTCTGAGTGTGATGTTTTTAAAAAGACATACTTTTATAACTAGTTTAGGGTACAGATTTGCCTAACATTATAAACACTGCTTTTTAATCTTTTTTCTTGTTTTTATGACTCATGGGTAAGAACTACCAGAATTAAAGGCCTTTTTGGTGTTCTTTTGTAGTAAAACACTGTATTCTTTCCATAGTAAATAAAACAACCACAAAAACTATGATCCCACTTGTAAGATAAATAGGTGGATAATTAGAGCGGTTTTAAAAAGAATTGTGCCACACAACAACATAAACAAGAAAATGTTAACTTAGTGAATAAAAATACTCTATCAGTAGAACATACAATTTGAGGAAATGTTTGTTCCAGAGGAACTAGCTTTCCTAGAAAAGCATGAAAAGTATCTGACTTCAAATTATAAGCAAATATCTGTGTAACAAGTTTATTAGATATAAAATAAAGAGAAAACTTGACTCTTTTACTAAGGGAAAATCAAGCCAGTCAAACTACATCATTTAGACTACTCAAATGTACTCTAATTGAATTTCGGTTAGCAAAACAATTACCTGCTTTAAATTTATTTTTACATTTTGTCATATTATCATCATTCTTTTTTATTACTATGTATAATTATAATTTCACTATCCAGTAAATAATCGATTTCAAAATTTAAAAATATATCTTAAATGAAATATCTTATTTCTTACTAAGATTATAAAACTTTTAAATGAACACATTAAACTACCTCAATGTTTGCTCAATATCTACCCAAGGCAATACTTTAAGGTAAACAAACTTAAAAACTAAAGTCTGAATTGGTCTGTTTACCTGAATTTATGCTTTATTCTTTGTTTTTCCTCATAATTTCAATGTTTGTACATAAACTAAATGAACTAAATTTTAAAAAATTTTGGGAAGTTAGCACGTCTGCTGTCATGTATTCACACTGTTGTGATTGTACATCTAGAACAAAAGTATTAAATGGGTAGATTTAGAAAAAGAACAATCATGTTACCTGTGAAATTAACAGGGGAGTTCTATTCCCATGATATATTATTATTGGTCTTCTACTCCTGAGTATAAATTTTTAGTTTAATTCCTTTTCTTTTCTTTCCTTGGCTCCTCCTTTCTCTTCCCCTCTTCTCTCCTTCTTTCCCTTCCTCCCTCCTTCACTTCTCTTTCCTTTCCTTCCCTCCCTTTCTTCTTCCATGAAACAGGTAGAGAGTTGATGCACTGAGTATTGTGTCAAGTCTGGGGACAGGAGCAAGACAGACCTTGCTTAAAAACAATTTTATATTCTCAGTTGGATCACTTAGAAGAAAAATTGGGAAACTCAATGAGGAATTACAATACTATTACATAGTAATTATAATAACTATCATGTATTTACTAGGTGTTGGTAGTATTCTAAACACCTTATTTCTAGTTTCTAATTAATCTTAACAACAACCCCATGAAACTAGCAGCTTTGCTTCCCCTCTTCTATAGGTGTAATTGAGGCCCTAAAAGAGTTAAATAACTTGGCTGAGGTGCAGAGCAGTAAGCCATGGCAAGTGCAATTCAAATTCAGGAAGTCTGACTCCAGAACCTGTAGTCTCAGCCACTAAACTGTCCCCCACACCAGAGAAATTCTTTAATTGAAGAGAAGGAAGGAAATTAAACAGTTTGGTTGGTTTATTTTGACCATAAAAATAAAATAAAAAATTTTCCGTGCTCTTTATATAAACATAATTTTAACCCTGCTGAGCAGTGAAGCTATCTATCATCTTGATTATGTGGTTGCTATGGATTGTTTTACTAAGGTTTAGTTCATAGTTATCTTTTTACATATGGGATCCAGTTTGGATTGAAAATATTTTGACTGCAGAACTGGAAGTTTTGTTGACTGCAAAGCAGATCGATCAACTAAACCTTCCAATTGAATGGCTTTTCAAATGGGTTTGACAAAGGATATGTATGCAATGAAGATCAATGTAATGTGTAAGCATTGATTGGTACAGTGTTCCCTCAGGAGAAATGGTTAATATTGCGCAACTAGCATTTCCCACTCCAATTTTGAGATAAATAAGGGAATCTTTCAATTTGGGAGCTGATGTGCTAGCTATAGTTACAGCTATAGCCTTATCCAGCAGCTCATATTTCAAATTCTAAAGATAGATGCTTCACTTATAGTGTGTGGGTATATGTGTTATAGATGTATCAAATGGTTTCTAAGTTTTTTCACATATAAATGTGAAAAAAATCCTAGAGAGAGAAAAAGAATTCTCTGTATATTTTGGATAACTGCCCTTTATCAGATGTATCTTTGGAAATATTTTTTACCCAAACTATTGCTTGTCTTCTCATTCTCTTGACATTGCCTTTCACAGAATCCAAGTTTTTAATTTTCATGAAGTTCAGTTTATCAGTTATTTCTTCATGGGTTGTGCCTTTGGTGTTGTATCTAAAAGGTAATTTCCATACCCAGCATTAGCTAGGTTTTCTCCTATCTTACCTTCTATGAGTTTTAAAGTTTACATTTAAGTCTATGATCTATTTTTTTGGAAGGGTGCAAAGTCTGTGTCTGATACATTTTTGCGTGTGGATGACCAGTTGCCCCATACCATTTGTTGAAAACATTATCTTTGCTCCATTGGCAAAGAACAGTTGTCTTTATTGATATTATGGAGTCTTCTTACGCCGAACATGGAGTATCTCTCCATTTATTTAGTTATTCTTTTATATCTTTTATCAGAGTTTTGTAGTTTTCCTCATACAGATCTTATACATATTTTATTAGATGTACATGTGGTTAATTTTATTTAATAAATGTTAATATGCTTTTTAATAAAAAGGATTTTAGTTATTTACTTTTAGAGAGAGGAAAATGGAGGGAGAAAGAGAGAAGAAAACATCAGTGTGTGAGAGATACATGTGTCTTTTGCCTCCAACATGCCCCCAGCTGGGGACCTGGCCGGCAACCTAGGCATGTGCCCTCCTGAGAATCAAACCCATGACCTTTTGGTTCACAGGCTGCTGTGCAATTCACTGAGCAACAGCAGCCAGGGCTAACTCATTATTTTTAATGACCATATAATATGTAATATATAAGTATACCAAAGTTTATTTAGCTAGTACCCTATTTTTGATAATTTAGGGAAACTTGTATTTTTACTTGAAGACAATACAGCATATAGTACAAGTGTGTTTACACATTTCCATAATTGCATCTCAAGCATAGATACCAAGAGATTAATTTGCTAGGTCAGAGAGTATGTGCATTTTAAATTTGATAAGCATTGTCAGTTGCGTGAGTGCCTATTTGTCCACAGCCTTTTAAAAAAAATTGGAAAGATTTATAAATGACTAATGATGGAGACACAAATAATTATGGTACTGCAATTTTATAAATATATTGTCAGCTTATTTTATAATACTTAAATGTTAAGTATAAAGGAGGTTTTACATGAAATGTTTATAGCATAGTACCAAGAATAAAAAGTAGAATGTTTTGCATGTAAAATTATGTATGACTAGAGATGAGAAATAAAAGAATACATGGAAAAGTGAAAACAGGTTGAATGGTAGAAGTAGAGATAACTTTTTTCTTTTTGTTCTTTGATATTATTATTTTTATATTGTTTGTGCAATGAATACAATGAAAATGGTAATCTTTAAGTAATAAACAGGGAAGGTCAATATAAAAATACTTATCAGATTTATTGGCTTGTCTCAATCCAGCCTTGATTTGCTATTTATCTGTCAAATAGGCAATGACAGATTATATATGTGATAGAATACTATTTGGCCATAAAAAGGGAAATCTTAGCTTTTACGACAGCATGGATGGAACTGGAGAATATTATACTAAGTGAAATAAGCAGTCAGAGAAAGACAAATACTATATGATCTCACTATACGTGGAGTCTAATAAACAAAATAATTTTTTTTGTGTGTGTTGAAACCTGGGGTTGAACCAGGGACTGAACAAAATAATTTAACAAACAAAATAGAAACAGAAGCATGGATACATGGAACAGACCGACAGCTGTCAGAGGGGAGGGACACAGACAACAGTACGGTGATAGCCAGAGGGAAAGGGGGGTAGAGGGAGGTGGAAGAGGGCAAAGTAGGGGGAAATGGGAATGAAAAGAGAGTTTACTTTGGGCAGTGGCCGCACAGTGCAGCATGCAGATGATGTTTTGTTGAGTTGTATACTTGAAACATGTACGGTTTTGTTGACTGATGCTGCCCCAATTAACTCAATAAACACAACAGAAAACCAAACCCAAACAAACAAAAAAATATGTGTGTTCATGTTTTGGGGACTAAGTGCTTTAAAAAGATGAAACTTTAAAAAAAGATTGTATTTATTTATTTATTTTTAGAGAGCATAAGAGAGAAAAAGAGAGGGAGAGAAACATCAATGTGGGGTTGCCTGTGGAGTGTCCCCAACTGGGGACCTGGCCTGCAACCCAGGCATGTGCCTTGACTGGGAATCAAACCGGTGACCCTTTGGTTTGCAGGCTGGAGCTTGATCCACTGAGTCACACCAGCCAGGGCAAAAGATGAAACTTCTCTAATGGGGAATGCCATATGCTGAAAGGACCACTGGCACATCGGCTGTGAAAATCACTGGTATGACGCACCCTATAGATTTACCACAGTCTCTTGAATTTGAACAAGTGTTCATATGTTTAAATTTTTCTTTTGCCTAAAATGTCGTAAAGGGTGTCTTTTACTAATTTTTTTCTCCTTAAGCAGTATTTTAAGTTTCAATAATAAAGACAAAGTTACAAAGTTGATAAAATGGAATTACGATAAGAAATACCTTTGCCAATCCTGAAACAGGCTTTGAGGAACAAGAAGGCTTTGGCCAGGTACGGAGGAGATGAACCCAAGTATTTAGTAATAGCTTGAATTCAAAGATAACAGCAGCTATGGCCCAGGGTCTGCATGGTTGGTTCTAAAGGGATCCATCCAACTTGAACGGAGAGCGCCTGTGGTGATGTAATGGAAAATAAGGTGAGATAGGCAGAGGGCCGAGAGGGAAGGGTAGGCTTCGAAAGCCAGGCAGACAACAATTTGGATTGAACGCATTAAATTGGATTAATTGGAATAAGGAGACACTCTAAGATTCTCAGCCAAGAGTTAAGAAAAAGTGAACAGTTGTTATCTTCAGCAGGGTGGGGAAGCATGTTCTTATCTAATTCTGGGGTGGAGGGAAGAAAGGGCAGGCCCAGTTTGAAAACAAAACAGCGTTTTTTCTCATTCCTTTGAATTGTTTTCAGTCACAAGGTTTGTTTTATTCTCACCTTCAACTAATGTTAAAAAAATATATGAAAATTTTGGGGTTTTGTTTATCAGATGCAGTCATAGGTTAAAAATTGTTGAGAAACACAGACTACAAGCTAATTTAATTAAAATAATGGGATATAACAGAACAGTTAAAATTTTAAAAAATGACCCACCTTTCCTTTTGCCCAGTTTCACCCTTCAATTTCTAGTCTGTTTCCAGTATCTTCTGGTATTTATTTTTATATATAAAAATTATATGTTTATGCTACCGTATCTTGATATTATCAACTTTGTACATGATCTATTGACCTTTCACATTGGTAAATAAAGGTTTGGCTGTCTCATACACCCTGCTTCCCCTCACTCTAACTCCTCAATGTAATTAAATCACAGATTTATCTAAGCTTTATTCTGTATTTACATGATTGTGACTGTCTACACATATTTCCTTGCTGATCTAGTAGTATACTGTGATTATGCTTTCTTTCTTTTTTCTTGGCGTTAATAATTGTGTCGATTACTAATTCAGTAGTCTTTTAAATAAGTCTTCACATAACCCACTACTTGCCAGATAATCTGAGTTCCATTTTAAATTTATTTCCAGAGACCTTTGCTCTCCTGCTCCTATCTCAGCTGGTCACTTTCTACCCCCATGCATGTCATTCCATCACTTTCTTTTGCTATTATCCTGGGAATTTCCCTCACTCTCTTTCTTTGTTGGATCCCTTGTTTCCTGAATCATGTTTTCTTCTTTACTGGTTTTCTTCCAGTTTGAGACTTTGCATACCTGCAAATGGCTTTGAATCTGCAGAGTAGTCTCAGGGGTTATTCCGTTTCTACACAGAAAGACACTCAAGTCTTGTGCCTGACTACAGGTAGGTGCTTGGGGACTTGGATTGAGAAAGAGGACTGATGAGAAAGAGGCGTGTGCTTCTCTGATGAATATACAAACTTGCACTCCATTCCCTATTTGTGGCTGCCTTTGAGCTTTTCTGTACCCATTATCCTTAAGCCCGAGAACGTTTTGATTCATATTTACAAGGAATCAATCCCAAGTCTGAGAATTTGGGAGGGAATGTCACCAGCTCTTTGAGGTCTGTGTTTTATGCCGACTCTCAAATGATTCTCTTAATTCCAGATCTCTACCTCACACTCTCTTTTTGCAAAACTCAGTTTTTTTTCTTTTAAATATTTAATTGTTTATGCTATAAGGGTTGTTCCAATGCTTCCCCGTTTGCTCCCCTCCACCTAGCCCCCCACTCATTCCCATAGTGAATCCCCACACAGTTGTCCATGTCCATGGGTCATGCATGTTTGTTCTTTGACCCTTCACCTTCTTCCAACCAGTCCCCCCTCCTCATTCCCTTCTTACAGCTGTCAGTCTCTTCCAGGTTTCTTTATCTTTGATTCTATTTTGCTCGTTAGTTTATTTTGTTCATTAGATTCCACTTATAAGTGAGATCACATGGTATTTGTCTTTCATTGACTGGCTTATTTCACTTAGCATAATGCTCTCCAGTTCCATCCATGCTGTCACAAAAGGCAAGAATTCCTTCTACGTTACTGCTGCACAGTATCCCATTGTATAAATACAGCACAGCTTTTTTAAAACCTCTCATCTACTGATGGTCACTTAGGCTGTTTCCAAATCTTGGTTATTGTAAATAGCGCTGCTGTGAACATAGTGGTGCCTATATTTTTTTAATTTGGTGATTCAGCATTCTTAGGATATATTCTCAGAAGTGGAATCAGTGGGTCAAAAGGCAGTTCCACTTTTAATTTTTTAAGTAAACTCCATACTGTTTTCCAGAGTGGTTGCACCAGGCTGTATTTCCACCAAAAGTACACTAGAGTTCCCCTTTCTCCACATCCTCACCAGCACTTGTTGTTTGTTGATTTATTATTGATCACCATTCTGACAGGCATGAGGTGATATTTCATTGGGGTTTTAATTTGCACCTTTTTGATGGCTAGTGATGTTGAGCATTTTTCCATCTGTATGTCCTCCTTGGAGAAGTGTCTGTTCAGGTTCTTTGTCCATTTTTTTAAATTGGATTGTTTATCTTCCTGGTGTTGAGTCATAGAAGTTCTTTATATATTTTGGAAATTAAACCCTTGTCTGATGTATCATTGGCAAATATGTTCTCCCATAGAGTAGGTTCCCCTTCTCATTTTGATGATAGTTTCTTTAGCTGTGCAGATACTTTTTAATTTGATGTTGTCCCATTTGTTTATTTTTCCCTTTGTTTCCCTTGCCCTAGGAGACAATATCGGCCTAAGTATTGCTATGTGAGATACGTGTAATTTTACTGCCTACGTTTTCCTATAGGATTTTTATGGTATCATCACTTATTTTTAAGTCTTTTATCTATTTTGAGTTTATTCTGCTGTATGGGATAAGTTGATGGTCTAGTTTATTTATTTATTTTTTTTTTTTGCAAGTACTAGTTCTGTTCTCCAAACACCATTTAATGAAAAAAAAACTGTCTTTACTCCACTGTATGCTCTTTTCTCCTTTGTTAAATATAAATTAGACCATAAAGGCATGGGTTTATTTCTCAGCTCTCTATTGTGTTCCATTGATGTATGTGTCTGTTCTTATGCCACTCCAGAGTGTTTTGATTACAGTGATCTTATAGTATAGTTTGATATCAGGCATTGCAATCCTTCCAAATTTATTCTTCTTTCTCAAGATTGCTGTGGTATTTGGGGTCTTTTTTGGTTCCATATAAGTTTTTGGAATATTTGTTCTAGATCTGTGAAATATTCCATTCGTATTTTAATAAGAATTTTGTTGAATCTATAGATTGCTTTGGGTAGCAAGTTTTTGCCCATCGAGTATGATATGACTGTAGGTTTTTCATATATGGCCTTTATTATGATAAGGTATATTCCTCTGTTCCCACTTTGCTGAGAGTTTTTATCATAAATGGGTGCTGGATTTTATCAAATGCTTTTTCTGCATCTATTGGTATGACCATGTGATTTTTATCACTTATTTTGTTTAAGTGATGTATTACATTTATTGACTTGCAAATATTGTATTAAGTTTACACCCTGAGGAAAAATCCCATTTGATCGTAGTGTAATCTTTTTAATGTATTGTTTGAACAGTTTGCCAATATTTTGTTGAGGATTTTAACCTCTATGTTTACCAGGCATATTGGACTATACTTTTCTTTCTTTGTTTGTCTTTACCTAATTTTGGGATTAGGGTAATACTGGCCTCATAAGAAAAGCTTCGAAATCCTCCCTCTTCTTGAATTATTTGGAATAGTTTGAGAAGGACAGGTGTTAGTTCTGGTAAAATTTGCCTGTGAAGCCATCTGGTCCAGGACTTTTGTCTGTTGGGAGTTTTTTGATTATTGCTTCAATGTCATTAGCTGTTATTGGTTTATTCATTTTCTGCTCCTTTCTGATTCAGTTTTGGAAGATTGTATGTTTTTAGAAATTTATCCATTTCACCCAGGTTGTCCAATATCTTGGTACATAGCTTTTCATAGTAATCTCTTACAATTTTTTTGTATTTCTGCGGTATCAGTAGTTACTTCTCTTTCATTTCTGATTTTTTTGGGGGGCGGTAGGGCTCTGTCTTTTTTTTTTTTTTGTGATGATTCTAGTTAAAGGTTCATCAATTTAGTTCATCTTTTCAAAGAATCAACTGCTGGGTTCATTGATTTAAAACTTTTTTTAGTCTCTATGTAATTTATTTCCACTCTGATCTTTTTACCTCCTTCCTTCTACTCACTGTGGACTTTGTGTGTTCTTTTAGGTGTATGGTTAGGTTGTTTGTTTGAGATTTTTCTATATTCTTGAGGTAGGTCTGTAATGCTATGAACTTCTGTCTTAGGACTGCCTTAGCTGTGTCTGATAGATTATAGGTTGTTGTGTGTTCATTTTCATTTGTTTCCAGTTACTTTTTGATTTCTTCCTTGATCTTATTGATGGCTCATTTATTATTTAATACCATGCTATTTAGCTTCCATATACTTTAATGTTTTTGAGGTCTTTGCTTTGTGGCCTACTATATGGTCTATCTTTGAGAATGATCCATGTGCACTTGATAAGAATATATATTCTGCTGCTTTGGGCTGAAATGTTATGTAACTATCAATTAAATTCATTTGATCTGGTGTTATTTAAGGTCACTGTCTCCTTGTTGATTTTTTGTCCAGAAGGTCTATCCATTGGTGACAGTAGTCGGTTAAAATTCCCTATGATGACTGTATTGCTGTCAGTCTCTTCCTTAAAGTCCACCAAGATTTTCTTTATATATTTAGGTTCTCCTATATTGGGTGCATATATATTTACAAGGATTATATCCTCTTGTTGGATTGATCCCTTTAGTATTATGTAGTGACCTCCTTTGGCTCTTGTTAAGGCCTTTGTTTTGAAGTTTGTCAGATACAAGTATTGAGACCCCAGCTTTAGTTTCATCTCCATTTGCATGGAATACTTTTTTCCATCTTTTCACTTTCCGCTAGTGTAAATCTTTTGTTCTGATGTGGTCTCTTGTAAGCAGCATATACATATGGGTCATGTTTTCTCATCCATTCATCTACTCTATGTCTTTTGCTTGGAGCACTTAATCCATTTACATTTACGCTTACATCTACATTTAAGGTTATTGCCATTTTATTCCTTTATACCTATGCCCCCTACCCCATATTTCTCCTTAAAGCAGTCCCTTTAACATCTCTTGCAATGTTTGTTTGGTGTTAATGAGCTCCTTTAGCCTTTTGTTTGTCTGAGAAGCTCTTTATTTAACCTTCAATTTTAAATGGTAGCCTTTCTGGATAAAGTAGTCTTGGTTGCAGATCCTTGCTTTTCATTACTTTGAATACTTCATACCAATCTCTCTGGCCTGAAGTGTTTCTGCTGAGAAGCTGACAGTCTTCTTGGGACTCCCTTGTAGGTAACTGACTGTTTCTCTCTTGCTCCCTTTAAGATTCTCTCTTTGTTTTTAAAATTCGCCATTTTAATTATGATGTGTCGTGGTGTGGGTCTCTTTGGGTTCATCTTGATTAGGTCTCTCAGTACTTCCCAAACTTGTAGGACTTTTTCCTTCCCCAGGTTAGGAACGTTTTCTGTCATTATTTCTTCCAACAGGTTTTCTACCCCTTGCTAACTTTCTTTTCCTTCTGGTATCCCTATGATGTGGATACTATTACTTTACATGTTGTCCCAAAGTTCCTGTAAACCATCCTCATTCTTTTGTAAGTCTTTCTTTCTTTCTGTTGCTCTGATTGGGTGTTTTTTTCTACTTTGTGTTCCAAATCACTGGTTCAGTCCTCTTCTTCATCTGCTGTTAATTCCTTCTTGTGCATTCTTCGTTTCAGATATCGCATTCTTCATTTCCAACCTGTTCTTATTCATATTGTCTGTGTCCTTCTTCCTGCTGATGTAATTCTCACGAAGTTCCTTGTAGTTCTAAGTTCCTTCAGTACCCTTATAACCATTACTTTGAATTCTATGTCTGATAAATTGCTTGTCTTAATTTCATTTAGTTCTTTTTCTGGGGATTCCTCCTTTTCTTTCATTTGGAGTTTTTTTCTGTCCTATTTTTGCTGGCTCTTTTTATTTGTTTCTATGTATTAGATATCTGCTTTGACTCCCTGTCTTTGTGGGGTGGTCTTTTGTGGTAGGAGTCCTATGGGACTCGGTGGTGCAGTCTCCTGGATCTCCTGAGCTGGATGCTCTAGCAATGTCCCTTTTGGGTTATAGGGACTTTCCTGTTATATTTGGGTGTTGATTGTTGTTGGCCTGTGCCTTGGTGGGATCTCCCCTCTGGCTGGCTAACTGTGAGGTTCTACCCCCACAACATCTTGTATGCTGTGTTGTACAGATTCTGACAGAACAAACAAAACCACACAAAAAACAGTATTAAAACAAGCAAAAAATAATCTCCAACAACAACAGCAAAATCAACAAAAAGAGAGCAAAGAATAATAAAAATGAAAAGAGAAATAGAATAGAAAAAAAAAGAAGACAAGAAAACCAAAGAAAAGAAAAATGATTATAAGAGAAGGAAGAGAAACAATAAGAGTAAGGAATATGAAGAGGAAATCACCAAAAAGGACAAAGAAAAGGAAAGAGTAAATAAATAAGAAAAGGAATAAAGAAAGAAAAAAGTGAAGAAAAGGGAAGAGTAAATCATAAGAGATATGAAAAAAATAGAGAAAAAAACAAGAAAAATTGAAGGAAAAGAAAAAAATAATAAAAAAGCTATGCAAAAGGAAAAAAATAATGAAAAAGAAGGAAGTAGAATTTGTCTCAGCCGAGATTAGTGTTTGCCTGTTGAGTTCTCCCTTTGGATAAGGCTATGATGTTGTCTGAAGCTGGTGTAAGACAATGTCAGATGCTATCCACGTCTAGCCCTCAGCAGCCTGTTCAAAACTACAACAGTTTGTGACTGTCACCAGTCTTGATCTGCACCCAGGACGAGCCTCACTGCAAGGCTGGCTTTTATCAGCATAGAGCCCAGGGATGAGTCAGCAAGCAATCAAAGGCACTAAAGGATCTGCTTCCACTGCTGTTAGTCTTAGTCTATCCACTGACCTGTTTTTGAGAGGGATTCTGGTGGAATCAGGATGATGGACCCCTGGTTTTCTCATGGGAGGTGCCATTCAGACTTCAGAAAGATGGTGGGTGTGTTCCCCCATCCCTGAGCCACAAGTCTGAGTCCGTCCCAGATTATTGCCCTGAATTTGGCAGGGTGGCACTCCTTGTAGGAAAGCAGGTGGGGCCACCAGAGTCCAGAATTTGGGTCTGCTGGAAAGCAGTAGGGTGTTTCTGTGGCTGTCCTGTGTGGGAAAAGAGCCAGTCTCGTTCCCAGGACAGTGTACGGAATGGCAGTGCCCTAAAGCCAGTCTCTGACACCCCCTCTGTCTGCCTTTGTTGCTGTCTCCTCAGCAGGGGTTAAGAAGCAGGGCAACGGAAAATAAGAAAAAAATAGACACAGGGTGGAGAGATCAGGATACCAGAGGGTGGGGTGAGTGGTTTCCCACAGGGTGGTTTAATTGTTTTTTCCCTGGGAGAGGCTTATTCTTCTCAAGAAAAGTGGCTGCTGTGGTATTGAGGTAAATCCTGGCAGAGGGAACCCAGCAGCGATTCCCCCATGTCTCTCCCCAAAGCTTCCCACTCCAGACTATCCTTAGATGACTCCAGTCCATGCTGCCCTCGCTTTGCCTTAGCCCAAGATGAGTGCCTGTAAAAGAGAAGCCTCTGCTTTAGCCCCTTAGGGAGAAAAAAACAGTGGCTTTGTCACTAGTGGACTCCCTCTCTCCCAAGCATGGAAAAACTCCGCAGCCTTTCACTGTCAGTTGCTACATAAGCAGCTGATCCCGACATTGTTGCTCTGCGCTCCGGGAGCCCTGTCTGGGGTCCACACTTCATTCCTCTGAGCGGAGAAGCTCGCACAACCCTGCTGTAACCTCAGCTTGCTGCCTGTAGTTTCGGGGCTGGACTCCTCCGCGTCCTGGCCCTTCCTATCGGTCTTGAGATGGTTTCTGCCCATCCTTGATCAAGAGAGTCCTCTTCAGGTAGTCATCAGTTATTTATGTTGAGTGGCTGTTCCCCTCTTTATTTTTATTTCCAGTTTGGTTCTGTGATGCAGCATGAGACAGATCTTCCTACTTCACCACTATCTTGCCTACTTTTAAAATATTAAGCCTGGTCTTGAGCTTTTGCAGAATCTTCCTTGTTCTGAAGAAACTTAGGTTCAGTTGGCTCTGCTTTCCTAAGTCGTAAGTTGTCTATCCTCCAAAATATGTTGATATTTCCTTTTCCTTTTCTTTTTTCCTGTTTTTTTTTAAAGAAATCTTTAAGGCCTATGTATTTTAAATATTAGTATTGTAATTTTAACAAGCATTCAAGAGAGAATGGAAGTGATACATCTATTCATATTCACCATATTGAATTAGAATCCCTATTTATGTTTAAAATCCTGTGGTAGTAGTGTATTTTTTTTTATCTTCCATTATAGAACTTGTTTTTCAAAGATATTTTTGGCAGAACGATCATAATGAATTGGGTCATCCTCCTGTGTTTTAACATAGGGATTATAATAAGAGTAGCATTATCATTCTTTGAACTGACTTTGGAAATGTGATTTTTAGTCTGTCACAGGTGATTTTTTATCACTCTTGAAAATCTTTTCCTGGCTAAGACAAAGGCATAGGTGGATACACTTCACTTCCTTACACAACCAAAAGAAGGAAACAACCAATTTTTTAAAAAAATAAACTGCCAGAAAATTGAACTGTATGGAAGCCCAACAACCACGGAGTTAAAGAAGAGACATTCATCCAGACTTGTAGGAAGGGCAGAGATGCACAGCTGGAGTAGAGAGGATGTGAGGGAAGGCAGGAGCTGGTGGACCAGCGGTCCCACATTTACGTGTGGATAAACAAGGAAGAACAACTAGGGAGTGAGGCAGACCACGAAACCCAGGATTCCAGCATGGGCAAAATAAAGCCTCTGAACTTCTGGCTGCAAAAACCTTTGGGGGTTGTGGTGGCAGGAGAAACTGCCCGTCTCTTGAAAGCAGGGCGGGAGCCAAGCAAGCGCTATCATTCCTTCTCTGACCCCTCCCCCATATATAGCACCACGATGCGGCAACTGTGGGTTGCCCCACCCTGGCTATTATCTAAGGCTCCACCCCTTATAATGTAACAGGTGTGCTGAGACAAGGAAATTTGGCCCAGATGAAAGAACAGATCAAAACTGCAGAAAACCAACTAAGCAACCAGGAGATGCTAATCAATCAGATGTAGAATTCAAAACATTGGTAATCAGGATGCTCACAGGAATGACTGACTTTGATTGCAAAATGAAGGAAGAAGTGAAGGCTATACAAAGTGAAATAAAGCAAAATATACAGGGAATCAATAGTGAAGGGAAGGAAACCAGGCCTCAAATCAACAATTTGGAGCAAAAGGAAGAAATAAACATTCAACCAGAACAGAATGAAGAAACAAGAATTCAAAAAAAAATGAGGAGAGGCTTAGGAACCTCCAGGACAACTTTAAACATTCCAACATCTGAATCATAGGGTTGCCAGAAGGAGAAGAAGTAGAACAAGAAATTGAAAACTTATTTGAAAAAATAATGAAAGAAAACTTCCCCAACTAGCAGAGGAAAGAGACACACAAGTCCAGGAAACTCAGACAGTCCCAAACAAGCTGGATCCTAAAAGGAGCACATTAAGTCACATCATGATTACATTACCCAAGATTAAAGACAAGGAGAGAATCTTAAAGCAGCAAGAGAAAAGGAGTGAGTTACCTACAAAGGAGTTCTCATAAGATTATTAGCTGATTTCTCAAAAGAAACCTTGCAGGCAAAAAGGGGCTAGAAAGAAATATTCAGTCATAAAAACAAGGGCCTACATACAAGATTACTCTATCCAGCAAAGCTGTCATTTAGAATGGAAGGGCAGATCAAGTGCTTCCCAAATAAGGTCAAATTAGAGGAGTTCATCATCACCAAGCCCATGTTATATGAAATGTTAAAGGCACTTATCTAAGAAAAAGAAGATAAAAACTACGAACAGTAAAATGACAAGGAAGTCACAACTATCAACAACTGAACCTAAAAAACAAAACCAAAAACAGACTAAGTAAACAAATAGAACAGGAACAGAATCACAGAAATGGAGATCATATGGAGGGTTAGTGGGGAGGGGAAGGGGAGAGAATAGGGGAAAAGGCACAGGAAATAAGAAGCACAAATGGTAGGTGCAAAATAGACAGGGGGAGGTTAAGAATAGTGTAGGAAATGGAGAAGCCAAAGAACTGATATGTATGACCCATGAACATGAACTAAGGGGGCAGAATGCTGGAGGGAAGGGGGGGGAAGGGAGTACAGAATGGTGGTCGATAAAGGAGAGAAAAAAATGGGACAACTGTAACAGCATAATCAATAAGATAC
Source organism: Glossophaga mutica (assembly GCA_039655065.1). Classification (NCBI taxonomy): domain Eukaryota; kingdom Metazoa; phylum Chordata; class Mammalia; order Chiroptera; family Phyllostomidae; genus Glossophaga; species Glossophaga mutica. The sequence goes on along the minus strand of CM077303.1, from coordinate 145,121,198 downwards.
ACTTAAAAAAAGAAAATTATTTTTCACTAGTGTTTCCTTATATCAATTTGTTATATTGATTCAGATACAACATTCCTATGTCTCTGTAAGTATCATCCCTCCCCATATCTTTCAATTTCATTAAAATTGCCTTTTGTAAATAAATTAATTATTATAATTTTTCTATATAACTATATTTCTGGAAAACACAGCAGCTGAAGTAATGCTGTTAAAGTAAAAACAAAAGAAGAGTTAGGTTACCAATTCTTGTACATATGACTCTAAGAATTTTACAGTGAATTTCTTTTAAACTACCTAATATTAATACTGCATATACCTACCTTCATCTCTGGAATTGCCTTTGCCATTTTTACAGGAAGCAAAGAAAGGGGAAACAAGAGACGAGACTATGCTATATATCATGTTGATATGAAATAAAGGTGATGATAGTTGCTATGTAATATAAATCATTAATATTTAAGAAATTAAACACCAAAGCAGATAACCAAAAGCACTCCCATAGTATATCATGATTTTTTGGCAATGTTTCAAGTAACTTAGGGTGACTGATTAACTCTGTACACTGTCTGCATTGAAAAGCATTTGTAGTTTGAGATGCCAAATTGATATTATTTGTTTTCTCCACTGAATTGACTGTTAATAAAGTATAAGCAACATCAAATTTGTTCTACATTTCACTGAGTTTAGTTTCATGCATGATGGGCTTAAATTAGCTATGTGTATGTACTAATAAAACTATTAACACTGAAAAATTAAAGTCTTAATCAATCATGGATCAACTTATAACTGCTCCTCCTATATCTCTTAGAGCAGAACCATTCTTGAATGAAGTAGCTGCTCAATACATATATGTTGTTTTGTTGTTGTTGCTTTATTATTTTATTATTATTATTATTTTGCAATTTGCTTAAGGCTTTTGGTATATAAGCAGTGGGTGGAAATTTGTCCAAACCAGGTATATGTATATCATGTAAGAATTAATTTTTATTGGATGCAAAAAAGATAGGAAAGGATTTTCTTACAGGTACTGGAAAATCATTATTATGCTGAACACACTTTCATACTCAGTCTCTAATCAATCTAGTCAAGTATCAGCTCACTTTATATCTTCTACTTCCCCTGAACGGTACCTCCTTTCTCAAAATTTTAGAGAAGAGAAAGCCTACTAGGTAGGCAGGATTCCCTGACCAGTGTAGCTGCCTCACTCTCAACAGCCCTTTCTGCATCGCTGACCTCCTTCTGGGCCTTCCAACATAAATTATCAGTTTTTTCCCCCAAGTCTTACTTCCAGACTGTGGGGTGCAGCTTGGAAACAATACACAAAGTGTTGCGGACCGTTCAGCCTGGTTTCAGGAGTTGTAACCCTCACCCCATGGTGGGCTGTGTAAGAGCCCAAGGGACCCACTTCATCTAGGTCTGTTCTGTCAAGAGGATGTGAGCTACTAAGGAGACAAAACTTATCTCCCTGGCAGGAGTGCTGCTTTTGCCTCATCCATCGCTGGCCCATTGCTTGGTTGGCAGTCAATGACGGGTAAGACTCCTTGTGGGAGGGGCAATCTAAGCCAGATGCAACCACTTGGGAGGCCTCATGGAAGGACTCGGGGGTTGCAGCAAAGAAGATGTGATGGACCCTCGCCCCCCGGCTATTCTGACATAGTCCAAGTCCTCATTTCCATCTGGGAGATGTCTCCTGCTTCCTAATTGCCTTAAAGCCTGAAACTGTGGGGGCGAGTGGTGCAGCCCTGTGCTGGCCAGGATGGCTCCCTGGGTGATCCGGACATAAGAAAGAATTCCTAAAGTCCTGTGAAACCTGCTTTGCTAAAAGTGCTCTCCCTTAGGTGATAAGTGTCCCAGGAGGAAATGCATATGTCTCCCAAAGTCTGGCAACCCCCTTTCCTGACAAACACTGGCTCAGATTAAGCCCTCAGATTGCTTTGAAATGTTAACCATTGTTTGATCCTTGTCGCCTGACATACCTGTATTCCCGTGTATTTGAGCCCAATAAAAGCCTAGTGAGGATGGGGCTCTGGGTCATTCTCCTCTGAGAGTTTGACCCCTTTCCTCCCCAAGCAGAAAATGTCTTGGTAGTTTTTACTTTCATCCGTGACGGAGGGATGGGGCTCTGCGGGTGAAGCCCCCCCACATCTGGCACCCAGGACAGGGTCCCCCACAACAAAGCTCATTGCATCTATAACTATTTGATGACTTCCAACATTAGCCCATTTTACTTCCTAGATAACTTCCCTACCGATTGAACTTCTGTCACTTTTATCACACCTACCACTGCAGGTACACTCCCCTTATCTCTGCCCTATTAAAGAAAATAACAACAACAGCTGTCACTTAACGAGTACTTATGGCCAAACACTTTACAACAAAACTACACAGTAGATCTTTTATGCCCTTATTGTAGGTGAGGAAAGTGAACCTTGGAGGGGAAAAGAAACATGTTCAAGGGCACACAACTCATGCACATAGCTCACCAGAAACACCTGATTCGTGCCTGATCGTTTTCCTTTGCTTTTCCATTCATTATCACTTCAGATGTAATATTTGACATTTATGAAGATATGCATCTAATATATATAATTAATTGTTAAAGCTAAATAATGACATGAATGTCTACCATTCCATTATCTAGGAACTAGAATATAACCAGTACTATGTTGTCTTCCCTTTCTCTCCCTCTGGCCTCCCCTCACTCCCAGAGGTAACCACTGTTTGCAATTTGCATTTATCATTCCTTTGCCTTTTTTTGTTTTTATTTCAAAATAATTTATTTCTTAAAATATTTTATTTACTTATTTTTAGAGAGAGAAGAAAGGAGGGAGAAAGAGAGAGAGAGAAACACCAATGTGTGAGAGATATGCATCAATCGGTTGCTTCTCCCTAGCCCCCAACTGGATATCTGGCCCACAACCCAGGCCTGTGCCCTAGACTGGGAATAGAAACAGCGACTTTGTGGTTTGCAGGCTGGGATTCAATCCACTGAGCCACACCAGCCAGAGCTATTTCAAAATAAATTAAAGCACTATAAAGCTTAAACAATGTTACAAAAAAATTCTGTATACCCTTCATCAGATTCAACAATTGTTTTCATTTTGCCCATTTGTTTTCTCATTTTTTTCCTCTGTGCATGTGGTTGTTGTTGTTATTTCATAACCACTTGAGAAAAAGTTGCAGATGTCATGCCTCTTTGCCTGTAAATACATGAGTTTATATTTTCTAAAAACAAGGACATTCAATTTTCAAAATCAGAATATTCAACACTGATACATCACTATGTCTAATCTATAGGCCATTTTGAAATTTCACCAGTTGTCCTAATAAAACATCTTTTATTACCAACCTTTCACCCCTCCATATGCCACCCCCACCCTCTGAGCGGATCTAATCTAGGATCACGTATTATGTTCAGTTGTCTCTTCAGTCTCCCTTAATCTGGAACAATTCCTTAGTCTATCATTGTATTCCTTGACTGTGACATTTTCTTTTTTAACATTTCAGGCTAATTATTTTTATAGAATTGCCCTCAATGTGACTTTATAATTTTCTTCATAGGATGCTTCGTCATAATTCATTTAGTTATAAAATTTTGACCAAAATATTATATGTGAGGTTGTGTCCTTTTTAATGCAACACTCAAGAAACATATGTCTGTTTTCTCCATTTTTGGTAGTGTCAACTTTGATTACTTGGTTAAGGTGATGTCTTCCAGTTTTTGCCACTTTAAAAGCACTACCTTTTGCTTTGTAATTAATAAGTAATCTCTGGAGAGGTGCTTTGAGACTATGTGACTATCTTGTTCTTCATCATGGACAATTTTGTCTCATTCAGCTATTACTGCAATGGTTGCCAAATGGTGATTTTCTACCTTCAGCATTCTTTCTACATGAGATTCCACTGTAAGAACAAAACTTTTACTTCTTCCCTATTTATTTCTTATCAGTAGAAACCAATCTATTCATTTAATCCCAGTATGAACTTTCCTTGCCGATCAGCATTGGCACCTCTGTCATGTGTCAAGTTTCTGTACGTTCTTGGGTCTTTCTGGGCTCTCTCATTCAATCCCTCACTTGCCCTACCCAGTGCCAAAACAACGTTATTTCAATTATTATGATTTCATATTAGTTTCAATATCTGGTGGGCCAAGTTCCCTCTTTTTACTGAGGAGTTCCTTGCATTCTTGCTTTTCCATAATGGCAACAGAATCAGCTGTCACAAAAACCTCTGTTGATATTTTTATTGGAATTACATAAGCTCTGTAGGTCAATTTGGGGAGAATTTACTTTAAAAAATTGAGCTTTTCTTTCCACAAACATAGCATATGCTCCATTTTCTTAGGTCTTCTGAGTATCTTTTAATACTGTTACAATTTTTTCCATACCAGGCTTATACATCTTTTATTAAATTTAATTTTAGATATCTTATTTTTGAGATGTTTAAGTGAAATCTGTTTTTAAATTATGTTTTTATGTGCTCATTATAGAAATATTTACTGAGTACTTATTAGATTTTATGGAAATACAACTGAATCCTGCATATTGATCTTATGTAAACTCACTATTTGTAGTAAGTTGTCTTAGATTTTTTTATAGACTATCATCATTTTGAAATAATGAAGTCCTTTGTCTTCCTTTCCAAACTTCTTAGACTTACTTTTCTTATCTTCCAGTAGGAGATGAACAAATTGAGTAGGAGAGCCTACACATCCATGGGGATGTGACTTCACTCTACAAACCCATCCTGGTCCCCACTAGAGTTTGGCGCCATCTGGTGGTGATTGTCCACTCCATCTTACATTTCTGATGGGAAAAATTCAGGGTCTGTAAGAGGACTGGAATTCAATGATTCCAAGAAATTCCTAGCTGGACAGCACCAGTTTTGTTGGCCAGCTTTGGGAGTATTGAATTGGGAGATTACTGAGCAAGCAGGATTCCAACTCCACCTCCCCTCTGGGTTTTGTGCTATATTTCTCCCCGCAGCGTCTTATTTCATTCCCCAATCTCAGAAGATAAGAACTTTATCCTCCCTCCCTCTGCTCCACTTGTATTGTTGGGTGGTTGTTGCTAGTAAATCATCCACTCTGTAATCTCAGAGTGCATGATATCCTATAAGTATTTTCACGAGATTTTGGTTTTTTTTCTTCCTGTATATTTTTCTCCCTCCTATTATAACATAGCTTCGAAAGCTTGAGGATTTTTATGTTTCATTTAAAGCCAATGAATATAAGAGTTCCTAGTATAAGAGAACTCAAAAATATTTAGTGAATAAAGTGAATGAATCGATCTTGAAATCTTCCATAAGTGTAAAATACATACTGGAGTTTGAATTCTTAGTATAAAAAAAGTAAAATGTCTCAAAGATTGCAAATATTGATTACATGCTAAAATGATAATATATTAGTATAAGTTAAATAAAATATATTGTTAAAATTTACAAAATATATCAAAATCTTCCTTTATATGGTAGATTTGCCAATGTCTTTCTGTAATTCTATTAACTATTGCTTTATATATTTAAGGCTCTTTTATCAGATGCATAGAAAATTAAAATTGTTATAGCTTCTTGATGAACTCCATCTTCCTTAACAATATTTTGGTTTTCTTTGTTTTTTTGTTTGGCCATGAAACCTATTTCAAAACTAACATGCTACCAAGCTTCTTTCAGTTACTATCAGCTAAGTATATTTTTTCACTTTTACTTTCATTTTTTTCCCCCTAAATGTGCTGGCATAGCTAACAACAGAGTTGGCATGAACCAGACTCAGATACTGGCTGCTGTTCTCCCAGCAATGTAACTTTGCTTTTACTTTCAACCTTTATATGTCCTTTTGTTTTATTTCCCTCTCTTTTAAATAGTACTTAGTTGGATTTTAAAAATACAGTTGTGCTATCAATCATTTAATTGGTGAGTTAGGTCATTTATATTTATGTATCAAATTAATTTCTATGTATCTTTAAAGCCCATTTAATCTGGTTATCAATTAAAATTTTTTTTAACATTTTTACATTCCTAGAAAATCCTTTTCCTTCTTTTTCCAATAAGGTTATTCATCTTAGTCTTGTTTTGCCTGCTCATCTTTAATTTCATTGTTTAATTCCATTGTAATTTGAATAATTCCATTGTTTGCTTCCATAAATAGTCTATTCCTAATCCTCCATTCTATGGTAAAGTTATAATAGTTACACAGGTAACATTTATATAGTACTAACATAACTGCCACATGTATTAGATAAACATACATATGCTAGGCACTCTTTTTAGAAAAAATTAATATATTTTATTTAACCCAGTATATCCAAAGTATTATCATTTTGAGGGGGAACTCTTTTACAAACTTTACATGTATTAACTCATTTAACCCTTATTTTATTAATTAACCTCATTTTAAAAATTAGGAAACTGCAGCAGCTGGGTAGATTTCTGAGCTGAGATTTAAACTCAAGCTGCTCCTATACTCTCTAATACCCAGTATGGGAAGAGGGAGTGCCGGTGAGGAACCAAACACTGTTTCTGGCAAAAGAGAATTTGGTTTTTGTTTTTTGAAATGTTAGTGATTTTCAACCTCTTTCACATGGCTTTTGCTTTTTTTCTTTAGTTTATTATTTATAACTTCTATCAGTTCTTTTGCCTGAGAGTCCTAAATAATCTTTTGTATTAAAAGACATTCTCTTTGAGTACAATAAAATTTCTTCTTATTTAAGAAAATGTTACATTAACAGTTAACATTTTAATTTTCTAGGGAAAATTAAACAGAAGATTTATACAACAATTTCCTTTTCAAAGAAAATACACTTCTGCTCTTCCACATTTTTACTATTAGGAAATTCTCAGCTGTTATTTTCTACTCTTGAGCTTGAATTTCCATAAAGAAAACATATGAAGAAAGAAAAAATATACGTATCTCTGTTATATATATTATGTAGAATATCTTCTCTAGATCTGTGTGAAATTGAATAAAAATGTATTAGTTACACCAAAGAACTAGTTCTATTTAAAATGCAACAAACAGAATTTTAGGTATTTCATAAATAGACATGATTTATATTTTAATGTTTTAAGGAAAGAAACAAAATTCAAAAATTTTCAAAAAGGTAAAGATTAATAATCGTGCAAGGTATAAAAATGTATACTTTATTCTCCAAAATGATCGACTATAGAGTTCCTTTATGGAGACAAACAAAGACTTATCTGATTTTTAAAACTAAAATAAATAAATAAATTCAAAAAACTAAAGAATCACACACTTTCATTTAGTAATTGCCATGATCAAAACCAAGTCTTAGGAAAACAGTACGATTTAGAAATGTTGCCATCTAGTGGTCTCCTTTAGAACTGGCCCCATAAAATGAGTAATCAAAACAGATTATTTGAAAATATAGTTAAGATCTTGACTCCTTGAAATTGGAACCAGAGATTAAAAGCGTTTCCTGAGGTAACTGAACAGTTTTTAAAATTAAGGAAAGAGCCCTGGCCCGTGTGGCTTAGTTGGTTGGAGCATCCTTGCATAACCAAAAGGTTGCCATTGGATTCCCAGTCAAGGCACAGTGCCTAGGTATGTCCCTGTGAAGCCTAGGCACCTGCCCCATCCCCGATGTGTACAATTCCCCTTCTGGAGCATGCAGTAGGCAATGGATAGATGCTTCTTTCTGGCATCAGAGTTTCTCTCCCTCTGTCTCTAAAAGCAATGTGGTGAGAATTAAAAAAATTAAATTAAGGAAAGAAAGCTGGAGGCTACTAACAATATATGTGTATATGCATAAGGGAAAACAATGAATGAGAATAGACAGTAGAACGAGAAAATGATAAAGGCACAGGATCTTTTAGCATGAATAAACACCATGAGGAAAAGTTTGGCTTTTTGATTTGTAAGAAAATAGTGCGATTGGTCATTGAAATGTATTGGATGGGAAATTTAAAAAAATATAATGTATTGGACATTTACAACTTCTGAAGATTTTTTTGTTTTAGATAATAAAAGCTACCATTTATTGAATGTTTAGTGAGTGTTAGGTGTTCTAAATGCTTTCCCTGTAATATATATTTGACTTCAATGGAATAATTACCCTGCTAGTTATCCCCAGTTAAAGTTGAGAAAACGGGAGTATGAAAACACTGCAAAGCTGGTAAGTGGTAAGGCTGGTTTGTCTAAACCAAGAGGCAGGCTCCAATGTCTGCGTTCCTCACCCATGTGATAGACTTCCTTTTAAATTAAGTACAGAACTTAGGTTGGACATACCCCATTAGGTAGAGAGTTTAGTCAATTATCCAAATAATTTTGACCAAATTTTATTATCTGTATCTGATGTTTGCACTGATAAACTCATCCAACAATTGTTTTGTTTTCTTTACATCTGTCCTATACTTTTGATAAACTCTAGTACCCAATTTGTCTTTCGTATAAAAGTATAGTACTTGCTTTCATTTATAATGTGCGTGTATTAACTTCTTCATAAGTACTTATGGTAAATTTTTCCTCTTCAGCGCTTGGTCCTCTTCCTGGTCACTGGCACAGCTGTGGTCACTGTTGTGGGTTGGCCTGTGTGCTCTCCCCTCAGTTTCACGTGTTGCAGTCCTAACCCCCAGTACCTCAGATGCGACTGTATTTGGAGCCACGGTCCTTAAAGAGCTAACTAATTGAATACAAAGTCATTGGGGTGTGCCACGATAAGAAGAGAAAATTTGGACACAGTTACAGAGGGAAGGCTGTGTGAAGACAGGGAAAAGTCAGCCAGCTGCAAGCCAAGGAGAGAGGTCCTAGAAGAAACCACCACTGCTGACACCCTCATCTTGCACTCCTAGCTTCCATAAATGTGAGAAAATACAGTTCTGTTGTTTAAATTACCCAGCTTGCATTGCTTTGTTATGGTATCCCTAATATACTAAGACAGTCACTGTATGTCAACTGAGGTCTTAGTTTACCAAAAAACCATGTCAAAACAAAATGAAAACTCAAAACAAAAGAACCCTCATTCTTGTTAGTTTAAACAAGCAAACGAAAAAACGTCAGTTCTTAAGGAGTGTTAGCCAGCTCAGAGAATTGTTGGAGGGCCAAAGAGCCAGGTTGGGAGGCAATGCAGTCTGCAGCAATGCCCAGACCACGCTGTGAGATCGTGCCAGTGGATATAAATGCTAGGACTCCCAACTTCTGACTACGAAAGATAATATTTCAACTGCAATGCATTTGCAATAACTAACTAACTAACTAACTAACTAACTAACTAACTAACTAAGTAAATATGTACATACACACACACATATGTAAAATGGACTTTCTGCAGCTCCTGCCCTGTCATGTAGCTCATTTCTGGTTTGATATCTCATGTGGGTGGGTGATTGGGAAAACCTAGGATCTGTGCCCACGGAACTAGCTGTGAGTGAGTATAGGAGAGTGTTTGCTGGCTTCTGCCATGGGGAGGTGGATCAAAAGGCAGGAGATGGGCTAGACAGGCAAGGGGCATTCGAAGGGTGGTGGCACCACAACAGTATGATTCTTTGACCAGTTTGCTCTGATGGTTCATTTCTCTGAACCATTTCCAGTCATTCCCACAGTCCTTAAGCTTTTCTTGAATCCATTCTTATTTTCATTGGATAAAACTCTTCCTTGTCTAGAATTCAAATAATTATCAATAGCAAATAGTTGGACCTCTCACCCCAATTTATTGTGTACCTTTGTAAGAAAGAACTTAAGCAGCTTACTAGGAAGATGTTGCTTGCCAAGTATCCATTCCTCCTAATGCTGGTAAAATTTCCTTGGTAAATCATTTCTTTCCCCATCTTTCTCTGGGGTTTGTGTGTCAGCAACATACCCTACTCTGTTACTGCCGTCCAAGAGTCTGACTTATGTTTCATTTGCTTGGTTAGAACGTGCACCCATCCCTCCTCCCCAGCCCTGTGATTAGCTCTAGAATAGGTACGCACACTGTCCAGGACACACTAATGGGACTCAGTCCAGGGCACCTCCTAGCACAACAGACTTGTAGCTCTTTGGCCCCTCTCCTTCTGCTGTGGTTGCTAGGCTCGGGTGTAATCCTGGAGTTGCTGCCTCCCAAATTGATAGTCCTTAGTAAGAACTTTCTGAAGAGTGAAGTTGGCACAGAGGAAAGTAGAGCCAGGAGATGGACAGTGTCATGGTATCCCTTGAGCATCGAGGACCGGCTTTGCTTGAAGCTGCGCTGCATCTGCCCTTCCCTGTTTCCTTTGCTAATAAAGTCACTTTGGCTTAAATCCATTAGAACGATGTCAGTCACTTGCAACCAAAGACTATGGACTAATTTTATTGTTTAAATAAAATACGTACAGATTTTTCCCTAACAATTCTACTTTAACAAACATTAATAGTACCTCCAAGTCGATGTTCAAATGAAAAAAAAAACTTCTCCGTGACTTGCTCTGAAAACCTGGTATCAGACCCCATCTCTGTCTCTAATTTATTATTATTATAGTTACTAACATCCTCGTAACAGAAATGAAGTTCGTTTTTGGAGTTCAAAAAAACCACTTGGTCTTGTTTTTATGTGTGTAAATACCACATACACACAAAGTAAAAATGGAGTAAATACATCATAGATTTTATTCATCTTGGTTTCTTTATCTTTAGCTAAAATGATAAGATCAGATCTTGTTAAGATCTGATGAGCAATAAAACATACTTGGATATACTTCTCCTTATCTCTTGCTTTATCCATGTTTACTCTTAAATATAACACAGTTATTTTGCTGTTTCTTGTGTCCGAGTGTTTGGAGGTTAGCAGTGGGTTAACTGCATTTATTTTATTTTATTTTTTTAAATGTTTGGCTTCACCATCTTCAGGTTTGATCTTTCAATCTCATTCTTACTTCTGACTGTTCCTGGTTAATTGCTGGGGTGTAAACACATATTTAACGGAGAAATATTGCAATTTCAGGCTGGCTTGCACCTCTCTGTCTTCTGTAAGAGTTTATGACCTCTATCCAGTGACAATAGTATCCTGCTTCATCGTGTTTTGCCTCTTAGCTTGCAGTGCCCAGGGTCAACTGTCTTTTGTCCTCTCATCAGAAATCAGAGCCTACTGTACCAATCTTACAAGTAACTGTTGTGTCAAAGAAAATAGATCACTATCACAAATTTAAATCTAAATCTGCTTTGAAGAACATATTTTATTAAAGGTACTGTACCCAAATATATCAAGAATATAATTCTCAAGTGTATTTCTGAATAAATTATTGATACCAACAGATTGAGACATAAATGAGTGCCCTGGGGATAACTAGGGACATAAGCAGTGTCTTAGTCAGTTCAGGCTGCAGTAACAAAGTACCATAGCCCTGGGAGGGTAGCTCAGTTTGTTGGTGTGTTGTCCCTATATGCCAAGGTGGTGGGTTCGAGTCCTGGTCAGGGCACGTAGAAGAATCAACCAATGAATGCATAAATAAGTGGAACAACAAATTGATGTTTCTTTTTCTCTCTCTGTGAAAAATCAATAAATAAAGAAAAATACCACAGAGTGAGTAGTGTATAAACAACAAATTTATTTCTTTTTCTCTGCTGAGGGCCATATTCCTGGTTCCCAGCTGGGGTCCTCTCATTGTGCCCTCATGTAGTAGAGGGAGCTGGGGATATCTATGGGGGTTTCTATTATAAGGGCACAAATGCCATTAATGAGGGTTCTACCCTCATGACCTGATCACCTTCCAAAGACCTGACATCCAAATATCATCAACTTTGGGGGTTAGTATTCAACATAAGGATTTTGGAGAGGACATAAACATTCAGAATATAGCAAGCACTATGACACATTGGCTTGAAGAGTAGAAGCTTTGTCTCTGTTGTTCCATAATGCCTTCCTTTCTTTTAGTTTTTCCTTAACAACATTAACTTCGTGTTTTCCTGGACATAATGTTTAGTGTGTCTTTTTATGTTATCTTGAAATATGTTCCTATAATTCCTAAACAAAAACTTACTCATGTATTTAAATTCTTATTCTACAACTCTGGTGAATTTCATTTACTAAAATTTCTATATGGAATAATTTCCCAGTGAGTATCTGAAAGGTGTATCCAACAAAGCTAACCAAGAATGCAGCTTTTACGTAAGGAGTGAAGAGCTGTGATTTAGGATTCTGTGCATTTCATGTTGCTAGATTGCTCAGCCTAGAAACGAGGTTGCTTGTCCTATGATAGAGATGATGCTGTTACTGAACAGAGATGGGGTCCTGCTGCCAGTGATTTCCAGAGGCAGGCAGAGGTTTGGTGAAAAAGTAAAGGAGTCTTTTATTCAAAAGCTACGCAATTTTGGAACAATGGCACGCTTCTGCCTCAGAACTCATTCCCTCTAAAACACCCAAAGAAAAGTACCCCTGCCACTCTTTACCAGACTAGTTCAAGGCCACACCTGGAGTTCCTTCTCCCATTCAAAATACTGTTGCAGGTGGCTGCTGAGCTGTCCTCCAAGCTGCCCACTTTTTCACCATCGCTGTCTGGCCTCAGGTTCCATTCTGGTGTCTGCTCACACGTGACCCACCTGCTGTGCTGTTACACCACTATGCCCCTTGCTGCCACTCCCCATGTACGAAGTCCAAGGCTGCTGCTGGCCCACACAGTTTCCAGGGGTTGCCAGTCTGTGAACACTCTGGCTCCAAACAGGGCAAGTGGGGGGAAGAAGAAGGGAACAGTCTCTCCCTACCCTCCATTTAAATTTCTCTGCCCCAAATTCTAGGAGCTCTGGAAGTGTCCAGCACCCTAGCCAATCACATAGGCTTAGACTGGGAGTTCGGCACGTCCCCCTTGCCACCATGTTAACCTTCAGATACACAAGTCTCTGAGATCTTTTGTTTCCCCTTCAATCAGGAACTGGAAGGGGGTAGAGGGCTAGCCTCTGTCAATCACTGTCCCTAGCAGCACACAGTATCTCTGCCTGGGGAGGGGGTGACACTTCACACTAGCTTGGTTGCCAGGGCGACGCGACACTGCCCGCTGTGGCTTCAGTTCTGCTGTCTCCCCTCCCTTCTCCACAGCAATCCCTCTGTATCAATGTCTCGCTCTTACAACACAGTAACAACATTTGGGCTTCTGACTGGCTTCTTCGAAATGAAAGCATGGGTTTCTCCGACCCCTACCTCACAAAACTCACACCAGTGTCACCCACTTAATACTTTGGACACCAGGGCAAAAGGATTAGTGGGAAGGGGAAGGCTCGGCAGAAGGGAAAAAGAAAGGTGGAGGAGGAGAGAAAAACTACCGTTTAACTGGTGCATTTTCTCTTGGATGGGGTAAATAATTAGTATCCCCAAGATTGTAAACAACAGGATAATGTTCTCAGACTGAAATACTTATTTTTTTTGTTAGTTAATTATAATTTTCTAATTGCTATTGATATTTATTGCAGCCAAAACAAGCAGATGTGCTTTTAGATTAGATTTTCCTATTATGAACAAATGGATGTCTCAAGTTCAATCCAATTTTTTCTTAGTTCTTTATTGCATGAAAGTATTTTAATTTTACTGCAAGAAATATGCACCACTAAATTGGCTTCTCTGTGATTAAATATTTTATAACATTACTTGATTTTTAATTTTTACTAATAAAGCAGCTATTTTTAAAATAAATGAAGGTAAATGATTGTTGTAAACAGTGAAATTATTTAAGTATTTGTACATAAATTTTGTAGATGGAAAAGGAGTTCTACAGAGAGTAACCTCACAGGGTGATCTGATCATCAAGTCCTTACAACAGACCATTGTAGGTAGTCATGTCCCGGGTATGTAACTTTTTTTTTTTTTTTTTTTTTTTTTGGTAAAAGCTTTATTTTTGCCTTAAGTAAGCCCTGTCCATTGTTTCTGTGCATCTAGGTTGACACACCTTTGAAATGTCTCTTCAGTAGCCTAACAACCCTCCAGAGAGCCTGTAATCTTGTTAACTGTCTTATCATCCATTTCTCCCCCTGCTTTTTCCCACCGTGACGGAACGTTCTCTATGATCCCTCCTTAGTTCCAAACGCATAAAAGAAGCTGTGGTGCACTTTCCCTCCCAAGAGCAAGCCTGTGTCTTTCCCTACCCGCTGTTCTTCCCTCACAGGCAAGCATCTCCTAAACTCTAAGGGACTCCATAAGACTTGCAACCAGGGGAGTCTTCTGCAAGAGAAGACTACTGCCTCAGGCAGCGTCACTAGCGGCACAGCTAGCGGGAGAAGGGGCAGAAAGGCAGAGCTGCACTCTCCAGTGGGAAACCTGAAAGGAGTTGGGAAACACAAAAGGCAGCTTGAGATTGAGACTGGAACTGGGGCATGCTTCCATCTCCTCAGAGAACGTGAACAATCAGTGCCACTAGTGACGTAGGCTGCACAGAGCCTGCGTGAGCTGTGGGAGCCACACGCCCCACCCCTGGGGGCTGGTGACTTTGCCCCCTTATGGAACATGGCGACCAGAAGAGGTGCAAAGGCAAGCATGGCTGACATGGCCCACATTAGTTGTAAAGCTGGACACTCCCACTGGCTGCCGGACCACGTGGGATTTTGGGAAAGGACTTTTAAAGAGAAGGTGGGCAGAAGCTGCTCCTCTTTCCTTGCCCTGCATGGGCAGGAGCAGCAGATGCTGGAAACGCTCAGGGTCTAGGCCCTGCACTGGTGGAAGTCAGCTCTTGGAGTCAGGGTCCCATACTAGGATGCATGCCTTGCTGGGCACCAGCTGTTGGGATGCTACGACCCAGTGCAGCATGGCACGTGGGTCCTGGACTGCTTCCCCTCTCTCACCCTGAGAGCAGTGCACGGAGACTGGGAGCAGCACATGGAAGTGTGAGCTGGGAAGTTTCTCTGTGGATGGAGCTTCCCCTGAGGGACGGTCTGGAGTGATCTGGCAGTGCATCCCGGACCCTGAAAGAGGGGGAGAAAGGGCTCCTGTGAGGCAATGGTGACTCTGGTACTAGAGAGAGAGAAGGCCTGGAGCTGGAGAGATGGAGACTCGTTCCAGTATCAATCTTGGGCTACAGATAAGGAATGATGGGAAATTTCTGGATGTGGATTCAGACTTCCTGGGAGTGACTGGTTCATCAGTCACCGCAGCTGGTCCTGGCATCACCCACCTGGTTTTGCTGCTTTTCTGGACCTGGAACTGAAAAACGACTGAGATCTAGATGTTATCTTTAGGGAGGAAAAGTCAGGGGGTCTAAACCACGTGACCAGCCATATGCTAGGGGAGGAAAGGTTATCCTGGGGGCCAGGTCTTTGTTTCTCCAGTTTTGCCTTTTGCTAAGCACCTGGGGCTTTTTGCCTTGGTGACCTTCTGTATCTGGCCTATTGTTTTTGCTCAGCTCATGTCTGTCTAACTGCCTATTACAATTTGAGTTTTTGACTCTGCGTTATTTCTTTGCCAAACCAAGAACCAAGGTCCAACTTCACTGGCAATGACAGGTGCCGTTTTGCTCCCAACATTGCCAGTAACAGGGTCTGGCTGAAACAGCGCTACTGGGATCAGATATTTGGGACTTTGGTTCTCCCTGTAGGTTGGGTTCCTTAGTCTTTTCCATGTAGTATCAGAGCCTCTTTGTTGCCTGCGGCCTCGCCATGTAGTTCTTTTGGCAAGATAGCCAGACTTCTTGTCAGTCTTGAGCCTGGAACTGATACACAGTCCCTTGTGCCACATTCTGTTGGCCAAAGTAAGTCACAGTGTCACCCTGGATTCAGTGTGGTGAGAACTACTTAAGGGTGTGAACACCAGGAGGGGTGGGTCATCAGGGCAGAGAATACACCCCTGGAGACTAGCTACTACAGTATAATTATCTCTTGACAACTTCACTGCCTGGATCCTAAATTGTAAGATCCAGTGTTTCTCAGGATATACCTTTTGTGTAATCTGAGTGTCTTGCAGCCTATCAAGGCCTGGCAGGTTCACTCTGGATTCGGGCAGACAGGAGAAAAGTCGTGGAGCCATGGGGAAGCCTGGCATGCTTTTATTCAGGGGTGGGTCATCCAAACATGCTGCAAGCTGTGTGTTCCCAGGGGGAAGCCCTTACCCCCTTACGTACTAAATGCACACAAAGCCAACAGGTTGCCAGAATGCACTGTATAACACAGCGAGATTCTGAGCATGTGAGCCGACTCAACATTAAGGGAATTGTTTTTCAGACCCAGTCTCAAAGCTATGAGAACACAGCTTGTCTTAGTTCCCCAGACATCTGGGTGAGGGAGCCAGACTGCCTGTTTACCCTACACTTAGACTTAAGAAATACTTTTCAGAAAAAGAGCACTGACTTAATATATTTGAGAGAGAGAGCAAACTATAGCCCTTTTCTTGAGCTAAAAAATTAAGGGTTTTGCAGTATAAAAATCTATTTACTTTGCTTGACCCAGCATTTCCCATTTAAATGCACAGAAGCCCTGGCTGGTGTGGCTCCATGGATTAAGTACCAGCCTGAGAACCAAAGGGTCACTGGTTCAATTCCCAGTCTAGGGCACATGCCCGGGTTGCAGGCCAGGTCCCCAGCAGGGGGCACATGAGAGGCAACCACACATTGATGTTTCTCTCTCTCCCTTCCCCTGTCTAAAAATAAATAAATAAAATCTTTAAAAAAAATAAATGCGTAGAACTGTACCTGGCACTTATCTTGTAAATATTTATTGAATGAAATTGATCACAGGACCATTTTTTCACAAAACACCCATTTATATGAAAAAAAAATGTTTCCAATGGAAAGGACTTTTGGAAAAAACAGATCTATTCTGTAAGAGAGGAGTATACAATTCTAGTTTCTTTTTGACCTACAACCCCCATGTAGGTGCTTCCTAATGAATTAATTGTTGTACTTTAGGTTACATAACCCCACTTCCTGGTCACAAGTGACTAGATTCCAGTTGGGCATGTGACACAAAGGTAGCTATCTATAGGTTGTCCAGCAACTTAAAAGATATCCTGGCGCAAAGGCTTCTAAGGTAGACTAAACTGGACTGTAATAGGCAGACCAAGGTAGAACCTGTCACTTAAGTCGTTGGACTGTGAGAAAACCAGTCAGTTAATTGGGAGGAGTAGAAGCTGAAGAAGCAGAAGCTGATACTCAATGAATTCCCATTCTATGGAGCCCCAGGTACTAGTTCTTCATTATCCTGTGGTGTGGATGCTGAAAACACTCCCTCTTTCCCTCTCTTCCCCGTCTTTAGGAGAAAACCTCATTAACTGAGGTTGCCCATCTGTGTCTCTATTTCTTACTATTTGAAAAAGCCTAATTACTACATGATGTCAAGGAGAGAGGCCTAATGTTCCCATATTCAGAGTGAGAAAACACTCTATTACTTGTTTAGTCAGGGAAGAAGTGCCACGATGAGATGCTCCTTCACAAGCATGCAACGCCGGAGGGAATTCTCACTAGGGAGTTAATGGTAGGCAGGACGGGGTGGGGTAGGTGGGCAAACCAGCTGCTCAGTCAGTGGTTCCAGCTGTCGTAGGAAACTCTTTGGTCAATATCTGCAGAAGAAGCTGACCGAAGGTGAGAATTTTTCTTTAAAAAAATTCTCAGAAGTATATGCTGAAAGCTTTAGTTCTGGACACGTTATTTCCCCTTGTTGACTATGGGAAAGGAATAGGAAGAAAGTTAATTGCAGAAGAAAGGTGTCAGGTGGAAGGAGAGAGCACATGGACAGCAGTGCAGCTGAAAGAGCTGTGCCAAATTTGGCCAGTTCTGGTTTCTTTTAGTACAAAGCAGAGCTGGCCTAGGGAATAATGTGAAACCAGCAGAAAGGCGTGCAAGCTGCTGGTCTAAGTCTGCAGGGCAGTCAAAATGGATTCACTCCCTAGGGGATTTACTAGGAAACCTTTGTTTAATCTCGAGGAGACAGCTTTAAGGAGTGGGAAACAGCACCAAGAAAATTCAGTGTAAGTCCACAGAAGTGCCAGGTCTAGAATGTCAGTGAGAAGAGGCAGAAGACTGACATCCGAACACCAAGTCAATCAGTGGGTACAGCTGCACTCTTCATGAGGTAAAGGAAATCGAGTTGAGATGCCAAGAGCAAACAGGACTAGTCTGCTGTTGTCTGGACAGCCTCACTGTAGGCTGAACATTTGGGGATTCATCGCAAGAGAGAAACATGTTTGTGTTCAGGTGTCAGGATTCTTTTAAAAAATACTCTTTATTTTTTAGAACAGTTTTATATTTATAGAAACACCAAGCAGGTACAGAGGTACATGAAGATGGTACAGAGACTCCCCATGAGCACCACATTCACTTTCCCCATGGGTACATTTTACCTTAGTATAGGCCTTCTTACATTTAGCGAACCAATAGTGACACATTGCTCTTAACAAAAGCCCTCAGTTTCCTTAGTTTTTACTTAATCTCTTGCTGTGCTCCAGGATCCCAGCCAGGCTGCCGCGTTACATTTAGTTGTCATGTTTCCTTAGGCTCCTTTTGCTGTGCCAATTTCTCACACTTTCCTTGCTTTTGATGACCTTTGTGGTTTTGAGCAGTGCTGGTCAAGTATTTTGTGGGCTATCCCCCTATTGGGATTTGTTTTATGTTTTCCTCATGATTCACCTGGGGTTATGGGTGTTTGGAGGAAGATCACAGAGGTAAAGTGTATTTTCATTATGTCACATCAAGACTACATATTATCGTGATTTATCACTGTCGATGTTGATCATGATTACCTGGCTGAGGTAGTGTGTTTGTCAAGTTTCTTCACCATGACAATACTCTTTTTCTCTCCATTTCCACAATACTATTTAGAAGGAAGTGTGCATAGTCCATATGTGAAAAGTAAGGATTACGCTCCCTCTCACTGAGAGTCAAGTATCTCTAGAAATTATTTGGAATGCTTCTGCATGGGAGATTGTTTCTTCTCCCCGTTTATTCATTTTTTCAATCATTTATTTAATATCAATATGGATTCAGACATTTATTTTATATTTGTGATAGTCCAATGCTGCTTTATTCATTTTGTTGCTCATTGTTCCAGCTTCGGCCATTGGGAGCTCTTTCATTTGGCTCCTGAGTTCTTTTGACAGACCACATGAATCACCACATGAACGTGGTGATTTTTTCGTTTGTTTTGTTTTGTTTTTTTGTACTTCCTTACTTTCTGACATTCCAAGATGTTCTAGGTTCCTCTTGTATATTTATTTGTTAATCCTAGAATAAGCTATTTCTCCAAGATACCCTAGTTCCTTTTATTGGAAATGGTATTAGAAACCAAGGGCTGGGCATAAAGTGTACTCCTTGTTACTGGGGTGTTTGTTCTTTTGAGCCATCTCATCTGGCAGAGCAAAGACATATACAGGTGCATATCATATATCATGTATATATATACACACACATACCTATAAATATTCTTATATATAATCATCTTGATCTATATTAGAGTAAACATGAGTTATTACTATCGTTTCCAATTCTTATCCGGTACCAAATGAATCATTCTAGCCTCCTTCCAACTCACACCCTTTGCTTACCTGAATCCTACTGCAACAGTTGAGAAACTTGGCTTCCACTTTGTGCCATCCATTTATTTAACTGTTTGATTCCATTATGCATGTACAGTAGCATCAGAATTGTTCACCTGTACCCTCACGGGGAATGACTTTATCAATAAGAGTACCATGCTTATCTACAGTTCCTTTTGCCTTCAGTTTTACAGACTCTACTCAGTTCCACATTTACTTAGGTCGGTGCCCCATTTCCCTTTAGTGACACTGTAAGGAAATTAAAAGGATGGAGGAGTAAATTTACAGGTTGAAATAGTTTTAAAGATGTGTCATAGGTTTTAATTTGTTACAACTAAATTACACTGTCTAGTGATATACATTTAAATGGTGAAACTTAATAAAAAGCAAAGAAGTTTTTATATAGAAGTAACCTCATAAAAAAGCAACTTCTACTCCTGAGCAGGAAAAATATCAGTGAGTGGACGTACCCTCCTACTACAAACAACTAACAAAAACCCAATAAAATAATATATAACACAATAGTTTTCAGACATTGGAAACCAGGTGCTACACAACAGTGATCCCTGAGAAATGGGGGTGTAAATGAGATTAACCCTACAGTTGCCTTAGCTTATTATCTGGAGAGAGTTTCCAGGCTGCAATGCAGGGTGCCCAGGCAGGGGCCAGGGGTACCCTGAATTAAGAAGTTGGAGCTGGGAGGCTTGAAGACAGGGTGGAGGACTCGAGGGGAGAGAGCAACCACAGAGAAAGCCCCAGAGATGGCAGAAGTCCACCTGGCAAAAGGCAGTGAGAAAACAAATGCGGTACAGAGACACAGCACGCAAGAGGAGCAGAGGGAAAATGCCTGCAGCTCAGAACCAGCAGTGGATGGACTAGCTGCGTTCCCACTAGCTAGTGTGGAAAACGTTGGTAACGGGCAAAGTACTCAAAATGGTGTTCTGTGTGGTGGGGCACAATTAGCCATGGACTAACAGCTGCTCTGACACCACCTAATGATGCCAAAAACAAGCCTTGAAAGGATTAAACTGTTTCCAAGTAACTTAACTGTGACCCAGAATGAAGCTTGAGAGTATAAATAGAGGAATATAAAAATATGCAGCATTCAACAAAGTAAAATTCACAATATCAGGGGTCTGATAAAGAGGAGGAGGAGGAAGGGAAGATATGATCCATAATGAAAAAAATGAATCAATACAAAGAGATGTAAACACAGGTAATAGAATTAGTAGATAAAGACATTAAAACAGTTATGTTACATATATTCAAAAATATTTTTATATTAAAAATGATTTCATATTAAATGAGGCATAGAAGATATATATATATTTTTAAAAAGACCCACATTGACCTTGAATGTCATGAAATTCATGAAAGAGATGAAAAATAAAATGTTTGCCTTGAAACATATAGACAATTTTCAAAACTCAGTAATAAGAGAACAAATTAGAAAGTGGACAAAAGATATGATCAGATACTTAATCAAAGACGATACATAGGTAGCCATGAAAAGATATTTAATGTTGCAGTCTTTAGGGAAGGACAAATTAGAACCACAGTGAGGTACCATTTTGTACTACTACAGTGACTAAAATGGAAAAGACCAGCCGTACTGTGTTGGCAAGGATACGCAACAACTACAACTCTCTCACACTGCTGTCAGGAACATGAAATTATAGAACCATTTTGGAAAATGATTTTGGCAGTTTTCAAAGAATTAAACATATGCCTAGCATAAGGCCCAGCCATTACTTTCCTAGGTACATATCCTAGGGAAAGGAAAGCGTATGTCTATACATAAACTAGTATGGAAATGTTCACGGCAGCTTTATTTGCAATAGCCCCAAACTGAAATTACCCAAATATCTTTCAACAGATGAAAAAACAAATTATGGTATATCCATATGTTAAGAGTTCAGTTAAGCTACTCAATGGTATCGCTGCTTTGGTGTCTGTTTTGTTTGGTCAAGTGTCTGTGGGAGCCTTAGACTGACACTAGCCCCCTTGTACAATTGCATGCTCTAGGTCAGCAGTTTTCAACTGGTGGCTGCGAGAGGCACACTGGTATGCCACAAGAATTTTTAAAACATGTAATACCTGACTATTTAGTCAGGGGCACAACTTCTTTTCTCTTAGATTATCAAATGAGAAAATGACAACGGCCAACACAACAATAGCTATTTGGTGTGAGCGAATCAAAATTATACCTATTTTTTCTATTTGATTGGCAAAAAATGTATTTTATTAGTGAGCTGCAGAATTTTAGTAATTAATTCATCTGTGCCATGAGATGAAAAAGGTTGAAAATTGCTGCTCTAGATAATAGTTTGCAGATTCACAAGCAATTGTAAGTTCCTAATATGACTTCCCCAACGGCCCTTGGGATCAAGTCTCCCCTACCTGCAAGACTTTCCTTTTGCATGTGTTTTAGATAGAGAAGCCCATGGAGTTTATCAAAAATATGCTCTTTTTAGCTTGAATTGACCAATCTGTTCCTAGGTTGGGATACCCACAGCACTCCACTTGTGGACTCTACTAAAGGCATGTGCTCCAGGTCTTATCACTCTGTCTGTCTGCACCCTGCCTTGACCCCCCCACCATGTAGCCCCCTGAGGTGTGTTTGTGTACCTCCACCAGCACTGTGAGTAATGAATTTCTGTATTTCGAGTTCTCTTGTGGTCTGTTGCTGAATAGCAAATCACTACCCAGCATCCTGTGCTCTACTTAAAAATGTTAATTTAACAAAACCATGACATGGTACAGTGGAATACTAATCATCATAAAATGGAATGAACTATTGATATTCACAGCAACATAGATAAATCTCATCATAATTATGCTGAAAAAAATCTAGGAAAAAGGCTATATGTTGTTTTTGGTGCTGCTTCACATTAGTTACTACTCATTTATTTTAACATATCAAAAAGATTTAACAGAATGTTTTACATAAAGTAAGGAACTTAAAGATAACTCCTGTCTTGATTAAATTATTATTTTCACGTATAAGTGCCATCTAAATTAAGAACCTAGAATAATTTTAGCACTGAAAGAATCCTTTAAGATAAATTTATCCAATAGACTCACACCTTCAGAAGTCACGTGTTTACCTGAGGTCATGTAATTAGTAGCAAACCTAGAATTTGAGCAAGTAATTTCCACTCTGAAGATTGCCTTTGAATTATGGAAAAACCATAATTTAAAAATATAACAATTTTTAGTAACTGGTCTTATGAAATTCACTATTTGAGAGATTTTTTCCCTAAGGAAAAAAAATGACAATGATAACCACAGGAAATGCATCAGATGAAATTTGGTAAGTGATGTTTCAGGGATTCTTTTGGCCCTATTTCTCTTATTTTATTCTTTATTCAATCACATGACTCGGTGGAGAAGACATGCCTTTGCAAAACTTCATATATCTTCTCCACCTATGCAAAATGTGGAGAAATGGTACTGCCCTGACTGGGGGGTGCACGGGGGCGCGTAGTTTTCCCTACAGACTGACAAGTCCCAGAGATTTGAAGTAAGTAGGAGAAAAGAAATTTTCCTGAATCTGTAGTGATTCCTTCCAGAAGGAAATTCCTGTGTGTTTCCAAGTCATCACACCAGTTTCTCAGCTGCTGCAGCTTTAACAACAGGGAGTATAGAGGGTGAACGACCATTTATCTCTCTGGCTTATGTGACGTTTTAAAAATTCTGTTCATCCCAGACTAACTTCTGACACAGATGCTCTGATAGTGCCAAGGTAAACAACTTACAATATAATCAAACTTATTTACTTACCTATTACCACCTTACTGAGTAAACCTGTGTACTTGAAGTGTTAAAATATATTTTGCTCTGGATTTCCTAATTTTTATAGCTTCTCAGTTTAGCTTAAACTATTTAATTTGCTCTTTTCAATTTTAATGGCTTTTGTAGTATACAGTTAAATAATGAGGGAAAAGATCACAACGCCTAAGCGTATTTAGTTCTAGATATTCAGGAATGCCCATTTGTTGTTTAAAACAGTAGCTCTGAAAGTATGGTCCTTTCTTATTAATGGCCCTGCTTCATGCTTAAGTGAGTAAATGAAAATCCTCAGTGGAAAGTCCCTCATCGTCCCACCAACTATACCAATCAGCTAGCATCTGTGTCAGTCTTTTTTTACTTTATTTTGGGAGAATTACCTTCCTCCTCTCAAAGGTCCATCTTCACTTGCGCTCTGGATTCCAACCCTCAAGAACCTCCATCTATCTGTTACCCTCTTGCGCCTTGTTGGGTAATTGTCATTGGCATACAATTTATTCTAGCTTCTCCTTTCTTTTTAAAGCATCTTGTCTTAATTCTGTATTTTCTTGCAGTTATGTTTCATTTCTCTGCTCCATTTTGAAGCTAAACACCTTAAGGGTTGTTCTCACATGGCCACTTCATTTGACATCTAATTTACTCTAAAAATTGTGTGTGTGTGTGTCAAAATTATATATCCAAATGATTCTATAAGGAATTTAAAGACAAATAGCAAAGCCCTGGTCATCTTTCCCTTCTGCCCCAATTTTTCTTCCCTGCAGGCAACCACTCTTAAGTCTATTAGCTAATTTGTTTGATATGTATTTCCATATCTTGAAATAGTGAGTATATTGCTATTTTTGATCTTAATGTTTTAGGCAGTATCTGTTGGTTTTTCACTATGGAAAATGGGGATTTATCCCTATTTCCTTCCCTATCACCTTCACACACACACACACACACACACACACACACACACGCGCGCGCGCTCTCTCTCTCTCTCTCTCTTTCCCTCTCTCTTTCTCTCCCTCCCTCTCTCTCTCTCTTTCTTCATCTCCTTAACCTCTCCATATAGCCATGATACAGTTTTATGGTTTATATTCATAGTTTCTAGTGTTATGACTAAATATTTGTGATTGAGAGCTGAGCCATGCTGAGCCATGTAGTTAAACTATTATCATCCTTTCTTTCCAGGATGATAGTTTTCCACTGGAGATGGTTTCTTTTCCTTCCTTCCTTCCATGTGGGTTTGTTGTGGTTTTCATCATGGAATTCTTTCTTTTTTATTTTTGCTTCTTAAAAAAAAGTACTCTCTTACATAAAAAGGAAAGGATACAGAAATATATCACAGCTTTTCATATTCTAAAGAGTACTTCATAAATGGTTAAGCGAACACTTTTGGTGTCCCATTCATATCCCTTCATCCCTTACTGTTGTGGAGTATGCCATTCCGACTATTGCCTGTGGGTATACCTCTATCAGTTCCTTTGGGACCAGCATCCTCTCTACCTATGTGCATTACCATCCAAAGTACCAGGGATGAACACCCCTGGGAGTAGTCCTTAAATAATGACTGAAGGAAGTTGTATAAATATCCCAGCTCTGTGGTCTCAGGTAATACACTCTGAAGGACATGTTTGACACTTTCTCAGAGCTCCCTGGTGGGATTAAGCTCCAGTTGCCCACAACGGTGCTTGATAACACACTCTTTATTGAGTTCCTGTTCCGGTATAGCTTTCACATTCCACTAATGGTGCTTCTGGATCACCTCCCAAATAAATGACTTTTCTTGAATCCTTCTTTCAAGCCTGCTTCTTGAACAACCCAAACTAAGACAATTAGTGGTAAGTATTTCCAATTACATCACACTTTAAGGTACATGATATCTGGTGTCCCAGTTTTCTGATTGTCCCAATCAAGCTAAGATTGATCTGTGGATGCAAGTAAAATCAGCCTGATCCCTCCATCATAAAATCCCCTTTTCTACCTGTATTAGTTAGGATTCTCAGGAGAAATAGAACCAGTAAACTAGATAGAGATTTATTATAAGGAATTGGCTCATGTGATTATGGGCATTTGGAATTCCCAAGAGCTGTAGTCAGCAAGCCAGAGACCCAGGAAAGCTTATAGTGCACTTCCATTCTGAGTCCACAGGCCTGAGAACCAGGAGACCTGGTGGTTGAAGTTCCAAACTGAAAGCCAGTACACTTGAGACCAAAGAGCTAATGTTTCAGTTTGAGACTGAAGGCAAAAAAAAAAACCTAACAACAACAAGAAACTCACCTAACCAACCAGCCAAACAAACAGAAACCAATTCCTCAGCTCTAGTCAGTAAGACAGGAGTAGTTTTCTCTTACTTGCTGTAGAGTCATTTTTTTTGTTCTACTCAGGCCTTCAACTGATTGGATGAGGAGCACCCACACTAACGAGGACAATCTTCTTTAGTCACACTACTAATTTAAATGTTAATCTCATCTTGAAACACCCTCACAGACACAGCCAGAATAATTTTTAACCAAGTACCTGGGCACCCTGTGGCCCAGTCAAGTTAACACATAAAATTAACTATCTTTCTATCTTTTACCTAATACTTCTAGTAGCTACTAATGATTACCTCATCAGTAGATCAGTCATTAAAATAGTGATTTTTAAATGCCAATATTCCTTCTGCATTCATTAACCTAAAATTCTGTCACTGTGAAATTTCCCCATCAGCTATTTGATTACTTTGAATACAGTTTGTTCAGAATGGGTATGACAAATGTGTCCTTTTTGATGACTTAGTTTTCTAAGTAGTTGCCATTGATTTAATTCCAAACTGTCAGTCATCCAGATCATTTTCAATATGGTCATTCCCATCAGATGCTTTATACATTTCATCTTCCTAAACAATGCTCTCCAAGGGCCTTCTGACCTCTTGCAAAGGCATCTAATTATTCTCTAGACCTGGTACATAGCAGTCATCCTGGGATCTCCCTTCATCAAATCTGGGAATTCCCTTTGGTTGTCTCCTGTGCAGAAACTCCTGTTTTCTGGATGCCATATTTTTTTCTTTCCATTTAGGTGAAGCATATCCTCCAATATTTCCTTAGGAAAGGGTGTATGGTAATTTCAAATTCTAAGTTGGAAATACTTTTCTTTCAGATCTCTGAAGATACTGTTCCATTTTAATGTCTTCTGGCTCTCAATGTTTTTTTTTTTCTTTTAAAGATTTTGTTTATTTTTAGACAGAGGGGAAGGGAGGGAGAAAGAGAGGGAGAGAAATATCAATGTGTGGTTGCTGCTTTTGCACTCTCTACTGGGAACTTGGCCTGCAACCCAGGCAATGTGCCCTGTCTGGGAATCGAACCGGTGACCTTTGGCTCTCAATGTTTTTATTGAGAGCTTCAATTCATTTTTATTCCTGGTTCTTTGTGAACTCTCCTTCTTCTTGGAAGCTTGCAGTATTTCTAAACAATTTCAGAATGCTGGGGAACAGTGTAAAATTTCATAGTGCTGTGCTTTGTGTTTGATTTTTATCTGTTGAGCTGGATATTCAGGGAAGGACTCAAGTTCTTTAATGCTAGGGCATTTTTTTTTTTTTTTGAATAATTTCCTTGGTTATTTCCTCCTGTGAGTTTTCTCTTTATGGAACTCCTAATATTTAGATGTTAAATTTCTTGGACTGTTTTTTTCTTTTAAAATTTTCCCTCATTTTTTTCTTATCATTTGGATTTTTACTCTGCATTCTAGGATATATCTTCACTTTCTTTTTTTTTATTCTTGTTATCTTTGTTTTTAATTTCCAAGATACTAATTTTCTTTCCTGAATATTATGGACTTGCCACTTTGTTGATAAGTCTTTTATTAGGTATCTCTAAATTTAATCCTTTAAGAATATAGTAACAATACTATTATCTATCACATGAAAACATGTAAGACTGTTATCAAGAATATATTCTTTAAATTTTTCCTATTTCTAAATACATTTTTAAGATTTTTTTGTTTGAATCAGTGTTCGAATAAATTCCATATATTTCAACTGCTTGATATTTCTTAAATTTTATTTTAATCTTTAGTTCTTCCTCATTTCTTTTTTCCTGTCATTAAATTATTGAAGAATCAGATCATTTATGATGTAGCATTTTTCAGTTTGGATTTGGCTGATTGTATTTGTGGTGATTTTACATCTTCCTCTTTCCTCTGTATTAACTGTAAACTGATAGACCTGAAGACTTAATTAGAATTAGGTCAGATTTTTTTTTTTTGTCATTACTACTTTGTCAGGAGGAAAAAGTTCTGATGTTCATTTCCATATTAGTAGCCATTGAAGATCTTTTTTAAATCCACTATTTTATTAGAAGTTGTAAAATGGTGATAATTCTACATTTTCTTCTTTATTTTAGCTGTACTTCTACAAAGAGAAACTTTCCCTCATTAACTTATTACCTGACATACGGTTAGCGCAGGGAATGCAGAGTAAGTGCTTAATCATTTCCCTTTATCAGTTTTCAAAATAACAAGTTAGTTCACTAGCATCTTCCAAGGGTGAGAATGAGTTCTTTTTAAAATATCATTATTTTGAAAACCTAGATTTAAAAATATTTGATTTAATATCCTTTTATTATTACCCCTTAGTGCTCTAATTGTACCATTTTTGACATGGGAAAGCTTCTTCAAGTTGACTCTTGAGTCCTTTTGACATAATTCTAGTACTCCTTGATAATTTCCTTATTTGTGGTTTGACAAGACGTTTCAGGCTCATTTGCATGACCCATGTCAGCCTGGAATCATGAAGTTGAATTGATAATATCGATGTAAACTAATGATATAATTTACTTTAAAAGTCTTTCATGAAAAAGACTAGAAGTGTAGACTAAGTCATAAGCAAATGAGCACTCCTAGAGTACAGACTGTGATACCTAGCTACCATTTTCTTCTAACAATAACCAGGACTACTTGGAGAAATGGCTGATTCCAAATGTGGTAGTGTGTTTTAATCTGAAGCTTGCTCCTGTCATTGGAGGAATTCAGAATTTACTGAGATTCAATTATGTATACAGACCTCTGACTAAGAATCCTTTAGAAAAAGCTGTAGGGAACCATTGACATTTTATCTGGTCTAATAAGACAGAATTTCAAGTTTAGGAATACCACCCTGACAGAAGTTGCAAGAATGTTGTGGGTGGCAGGTGTGCAGAGAGCAGCTGCACAGGTGGGAGGATGTTCAGTTAAGGGGCTTAGTTATGATTCAAGTTGGACATGGGAAAGGCCTAATTTGAGACAGTAGCAATCTGGTAAATAAATTGGGGACTTATTTGCTAGCTATCAAGAGGTAGCAGCTTCAGGTCTGAGAGAGAGAGAGAGAGAGAGAGAGAGAGAGAGAGAGAGAGAGAGAGAGAGAGAGAGAGAGGGAGAGAGAGAGGGAGAGTGTGTGTTGAGGGGGAAAGGTGTTGGGTTATGGAAGAATAGACCTTCAAACAACTGTCTTGGTGCCAGGAGCAAGCTGTGGAGAAACACTTATAGTAATGGCAACGGGAGAGGTGATAATTCATGGAGAAAAATACCTTGTACCCTCCAGCTCATCATCCTGTGAACTAGCCCTGGAATAATTGGGTGAATCTGAAAATGTCCTCCACAGGTAGACATCCCACTCCACCGTAACCAGCAGCCCTCTTGAGCCTGAATTTCAGTCCTCTAAAAATTTCCTGAGGAGCTAATAATACACAGGCCCTCTTTCAGCCTAGTCCATGAAAATCACTGGACAGAAATTTCCTGATGTGAAGGGAGGTTTCCATGTGGGTGTTAATCGAAGAAGAGTTTCAGACTGTAATAAAGAAAAGGCATTTACTGGAGCAAAAGTATTGTAATCTGAGACTCAGATCCAGATAACAACCTAAACTGCTCTGGAGAGAAAAAAGAAGGGAGAGGTTTATAAAGGCAAAAACCAGTGTAATTCTTCCACGCAAATGGAGGACAAGTTCTCAGGGGTTGGTTAGCTCCGCTATGTAAATGAAGGCGGGAAAAACTACAAGGAAGAAAGCAAAATGCACCTATTGCCAGGCAGCAAATGCTGTTCTAGAATGTTTATGGCTCCACCTTGAGCTCAGTTTAGCAACAGGTTAGTGACTTACTAGCAGCTCTGAGAACTGAGGCAGATGTTCATAGGCCCTACTTAATAGCCAGCCTCCTATTTTAAGTGACTGTCCTAGCAATACTTATTCCACTACATTTCTCCATTAGGAGGCACTTTGTAAACCCAGTCGAGGTATTAATTTTTGATGTCCAGAGATGGGGCATTGATTTTGGTAAAAAAA
This sequence comes from Glossophaga mutica, assembly GCA_039655065.1. Taxonomy (NCBI): domain Eukaryota; kingdom Metazoa; phylum Chordata; class Mammalia; order Chiroptera; family Phyllostomidae; genus Glossophaga; species Glossophaga mutica. The sequence continues at coordinate 145,091,728 of CM077303.1, read as the reverse complement.
AAATTCGTTGAGCAGAATTTTAAAGTGAAGGGAAGGAAACTTGTGGAATAAGTTCAGGGAATCAATTCTTCCCTGTGCAAGTCTGCCTGGAAAACCCAGTTTTAAATGTGGCCCGGCTAACAAGGCGACAGATTGTTACCCGGACTGCTGGCTACCAGAGACTGGTAGCTCTGGTGGATACCAGAGACTGCTGGCCAGGTTTACGGAGGAAAGGCCAGCAGGGCGGGAATCCAGGTGAGGTTCTCTCCCCAGGAGCACTGTCACCAAGAACTAGGAGCTACTCTCCCGGAGGCCGATGCCCGGGAACAGCCCAACCACCGCGCATGCGCAGCCGACAGGGAGCGCTCTGAGCGTTCCACAATTACCCTCCCAGGCTCTGTCTCTCCCTCAGAATTCAGATGGAATAGCACCGTGCGTCCTCCAAGTCCTGCCCTCATTCGGGCTTCGGTTCTCCACTTCCGCTTCGCTCTCCCCACACAGATGTGCCTGGACCTAAGCAAGAGGAGTCGCTGACACGTCCACAGTCCCAAGCACTAGCGTACGTCAGCGCGCGCCCGCCGGCGCGAGGAGACCCCGCCTCCCGCACAGCCCCAGCCCCGCCCCCGCCGGCCCTCCCTGCTTCGGTTGGCCTGCGGATCTTGAGAACTACGGCACCCGCCCGCGTTCTGCAGCAATGGAGGTTCCTGGGAGCCTGTGCAAGAAAGTGAAGCTGAGCAACGAAGCACAGAACTGGGTGAGTGGGAACAAAGTAGGCCGGGAGCCTCCGGCTGCAACGGGTTCCGGAGCTGCTGTCTCCTTTCCGCCTCCTCTGCATCCTCTCTGGAGCGCCGGGGATAGCTACCGGAGGCCACGGTGCCTTCCAGCTGGGTTGGTGGGTGGTGCGTGGTGAGGATGGCGCGGCGGGAGTCTGGGGTTGGGCGGTGGTGCCTTCCAACCCACCCTCAGTTTGTCGACTCAGAGGAGACCTGGAATTAGTCTTTCCGGAGAGAGCTGGCGGCTGCTGAAACCTGAACCCTCGACTGGGGAGCTGCGGGTATCCCCCCCGAGCTGCGAGAAGGTCTGCAGAGTAGGTGGAGGCGGACGTCTTCCGTGCGTTCTGGTTTTTCTTGGCTCTGCCAGTGCAGTTAGCCCAGGTTTGGGTCCATTTCCAAGTCTTTCCATTTCTGCGTTTCAGTGTGAAGGGAGAGTACCCAACAATGTAGCCATTCATGAGTTGAGACTGCCCTGAACTAAGGTTTCTTTGTGGCTCGGTGTTAAATTCGAATGTCTAATACATAACATGAGTTTTAAGACTCGATTCCTGGAGACAGTAAGGTGTGGGAGAATTAATGGTTTATAACATTTAGCAACGACAGCCAGTTGGCTTTGATGGTGTCAGATGTTGTGTCCTCATTTAGGTTGCTTCCTTCCTTTTTGTTAGATTACAAACAGCTTTAATCTAAGATTGTCAATACCCGGCGTGGTGGGGATGTGGTGTCCAACTTGACAGTCTGGAAAGGCGCTGTGCTTGTAGGTTTAGGTGGACATTTTTATTAAACAGTACAACAAAATCATGAGGTTTAAATGCAGCCCTGCCAATCATTACCCTTGATGAGGCAAGGAAAAAAAATAGAAGCCATTTCAGGCAGATGTCAATTTGCAGTCATTCATTTACCTCATCTGCTGTTGCTAAGGATTCTCACCTGATTCCTTTCTTCTTTTTGTTACTACCTCTTCTTAGGTTTTAAGGGAAGGGAAGTAAAAGGCGAGTTAGGACATTGGAAAGGGCACTGGATTACTGGCCTGGTCTCTGGTACCAGCTTTGCCATTTACTAGTGTGTGATTTTGAGGAAAATACTTCTTTAAATGTCAGCTGACTAAAGAAGGGTATAATAGTGTGTACTTCACAGAGTAACGAAGATAATGAATTTGAAGGTGCAGTAAAGTTACTGCCATGAAATTATTGATATTGCCTCTGTTACCTTGAGTATTTCCTAATTAGGGAAATAAGGGACTAAATTAAGGTGTTTAAAGGTAATTTCAGTTACACTGCCTCTTGCTCATATATTTACTATTCCATTTGCCAAATAAGTGTGTATTCATTGTAGAAACCTGTGCTAGAGATGGAAAAGATGAAAAATGAAGGACTCAGGGTTTGTGGTCTGGTTGCTCCTGGCCCGATTGGGGTTGTAAATGACTACCTGGTGATGCGTTCGTCATTGTGACTACAGTGAGTGGTGTAAGACAAGTTTTTTTTTTTTTTTTTTGCAGTTTAGAGGAGAGATTAATTTAGAAGGGCTGGGAATAAGAATTATTATTATTTTTGTATTCCAGCACCAACTAAGAGTAACTACTCTGGAGGGTTTTTGTTGAGGACTGGAGCTAAAATTCAATAGGGTGAGCTAGGTTATGCAGTTGTTAATGTTTGCCTGCAGAGATAAGACTTGATTCTGTGGGAGATTTTTGATGAGGCTAGAATTTTAATTTTCTGGGCCTTGTAAGTTTTTCTTTGCCTCAATAGGGAACACCCACCATTTTTCTCTCTCACATACTTAAATCAATGGTTATACACATATGCGAAGAACCCATATACCTTTAATGTTCCCATTATGTGATAAAACTGGTATTCCAGGAAGACTGGTTGCTGGAGAAATTAGACATTGTTCCAGATGTGGAAGCTCTGGAAAACAGACAGGGTTATAGTAAGGTTTAAATGAATTGCAGGCATACCTCATTTTATTGTGCTTCACAGATACTGTGTTTTCATCAACATTGAGGTAAGACCCTCCCCCAGCAAAAAGATTATCACTCACTGAATGCTCAGATGATGGTTAGCATTTTTAGCAATAATGTATTTTTTAATTAAGTTATGTACCTTTTTTAGACATAATGCTATTGCACACTTACTAGACTATAGTACAGTGTAAACATAATTTTTATGTGCACTGGCAAGCCAAAAATTTCTGTGACTCGCTTTATTGTGGTGGTCTGGAACTGAACCTTCAGTATCTCTGAGGTATGCCTGTAATAGAGTTGAAGCATACCTGGCCCATACTTTTGTTCTACGTGTTGGGGATATAGGTGGTAAAAACAACAACAAAACAAACAAACAAAACAGAAAAGGGTTCTGTTTTTATTGATCAGATATTTTACAGGGAGAGAGTTACTTAAAAAACAAACAAGTAAATGAGTGAGATAATTTTCCCTTTTACCAGTTCCACCTTTTCTGAACAATTTGTCCCTTATACTGATAGATGTCTTTCTTAGAAGGCCAGCTGCTCATTCTGGATTTGGGGGAAGACTGAGGTGGTACAAAAAGTGAAACAAGAATGCAGAAATGGAACACAGAGCATGTTAAAGGCCAAGCAAGATAGGAGCATTGGCCCAGCTATTGTCATGGACAGGTGCTGATCTTCTTACCCTAGAAGCCAGGGAGATGCTGCTGGAATAATTGCCCAAAGAGGAAAAGCTAGACTTTTACCAAGAACATAATCTCAGTGTTGGCTAACAACAGTAATAAGAATGACAGCAAGATATAGATCTGCATTGTCCAATCTGGTAGCTGCTAGCCACCTGTGCAACTTAAATTTAGTTAGAAATTAAATAAAATTAAAATTTCTGTTCTTTAGTCACATTTCAAGTGCTGTATTGCCCCATGTAGTTAGTGGCCACTGTATTGGACAGCTCACTGTAGAACATTTGCATCATCTCAGAACAAAGTTCTGTTGGACAGAGCAGGTCTAGATAGTCACTTTGGGATGGATGCCAGCATTTTTCTACTTATCTGTGTATTTTTGTGTTCATGTTTTTTATTTTTACTTTCTTTCCAGGGCACAGAAATTTCAAGAGATAGTGGCCACTGTCATGGTTTTAGGCAATTCTGAGCCCTGGCTTTTGGCAGGGTACCCAGCAGTGTTAGCTTCTGCACAGCATAGTTGCTTCTCTCAATTTGAAATGTGAAATAAGCTTCCCCAGCCTGGCTCTGTTTCACTGAATTTTGAGGAGTAGTTTTCTACTTCTGTGGTTCTCAACCAGGTAAAATTTTGCCACCCCAAGGGGGCATTTGGCAATATCTGGAGACATTTTTGGTTGTTACAAGTATGTGTATGCGTGTGTGTATGTTACTTCAGGCATCTAGTGGGAAGAGGCCATTGATGCTGCTAAACATCCTGCAGTGCAGAGATTATCTGGGCCAGAAAGTTATTATTTCTGAAGTGGAGAAATCCTGTTCTACTCTTGCCTTTGAGTTAGAAAAAAGGGGTAAAGTTATGTAAATCTGAAATGCAAAAGCAGTATTCAATAATTTAAAATAAAATCCAATTGATAGTAGAATATTCTCTTCCACCAGCCTGGAAATTACCATCTTGCTCTGAGATGGATAATTACCTGTAGCTTACCAACAACAGAACTACGACTCTGAATTGTTGTAAAAACACATTACTAAGTAATTAGTTCAAATGAAGAGAATAATATTTAATGTTTACCTAAGTGGTAATCATTTCAGTGAAATATCCTTTCCTAAGGACATAGTTCTTTACCAAATAAGTTGTGAGTAAAAATAGTGGAAATATTAGACATTATTTATAGAAGTTCATTTTCTAAGTTTAGATGAATGCAGCCATTATTCAGGTTTTTTTTTCACTTACTCTTCTTTCTAGTTTCTTTGATGTTTGCATTCCTTCTTGTTGTCTTTATTTCTCTTTTGGGTTAAGTGTACAATTCAGTGTGGTTTTGCAACCATCAACCAGAGTTGTGCAACCATCACCAATGTCTAATTTGAGAATATTTTCAGCACTGCCAACAGAAACCCTGTGCCCCCTAGCAGTTGCTCTCTGTCTTCCTGCTTCCCCGCCTCCAGCCCCTGACAACCCATGATAAGCTTTGCATCTGTGGATTTCCTTATTCTAGACTCCTATGGGTGGAATCATTCAGTATGTGTCTTTCATTTAACATGTGTTCAAGGTTAATTCACGCTGTAGCATATGTCAGTACCTCATTCGTTTATATTGTTGATTCATATTCCATTATGTGAACATACCACCTTTTGTTCATTCATCGCTGATGGACATTTGAGTTGTTTCTAGTTTTTAGCTATTACAAATAATGCTGCTGTGAACATTCATGTACAAGTTTTTCTATACAACTTGTACATGAGTTTCTGTCATGGTTATAATAGTTAATTTCAACCTTCGGGGTAGACATTAATGTATTTTTGGCTGCCCAGCCTCAGAACACCCTTCATATGTGTGGGAACTGCCCTGCTGTCACCATGGTCAAGGCAGGGGCCTATTGCAGTGGGATGGTTTCTTTATCTGTTTGCAGTCGGTGTCCTTCCCTGAAACATCTTGTTCTCTTGTATTCCTTGTATCCTCTTGTTCTTCTTGTATCTAGAAGGGATAACTCAGCAACATTGAATGAATGAACATGTAGTTCCAGACTCATTTCTGACTTCTAGGAATCTCTTAGGGCTGGGCTCTCCACCTGGAGGTTGTCCAGGGGACCTTCCATTGAAGTATTGATATTTTAAAAATGTATTAAGTAAATATTTAAATATACTTTAATCTTTAAAACAGAATAGTCGTGGAGACAAAATATGTATGCAGAGCATGCATGACAGTTGATAGTGATCAGATAAGCACACTGCTAACATCTGATTCAGGAGGTTTGGGGTAGGGCCCAGGTTGCTTCCTGCCGTGCAGTTAGTGTTGCTACTCATGCTTTGTAGTCAAAAGATTTAAGTGTAGTTTTCTCAAGTTGTTTTCTCAACCTCCAGGAATATATGATCTTTGCTTGTGCTGTTTGGCTTGTTAATGTTCAAAAGATTAATTTCAGTTATCAGTAATTGAACTAAAGGTTCAGTTATCAATAGCTCTGTGGACTAAGGGTTTCTTCTCATTGCACATTTCCATCTCTTCAGTTTTATCTAAATTATGTTCTGGGATGTGAAAGTAGTGTGCCGGTTACCATTTGAGGGATTCTCTTTGGAGGGAGACACTGTTTAGCAGTCAGTTAAAGGTAGATTGTAGAATGGGTAATAGAGGTAGAAGTCCAAAGCTACACTTGATATTTGGTATATGCTCTGTGCCTTTACCAGTTTCATGTAAAAATGCAGAGTTCTTTATAAAATAATAGTAAATTCACAGAGAATGAAATTTTCTAAATGACAACATAGGGAAAGTTAATTTGCCCTGTAGGAAAGTGGATAAATTAACCAAACAGCTCACTTGGAAATTAAGGTGGGTCAAAAGAGAGCACAGGGCCACATGTGTGGTTGATGAGGACAGAAGTTTGTAGAATGTATAGGAAACGTACACCATGAATGTCATAGGCCATGAGACTTCAGCCTAGCAACAGGACTGATAGTTATTTAGTCCCAGATGTGGAAAAGGAGTGAATTCTTTTGAAATGAATTGTCCCAGTTCTGCTAGACTTAAGATTTCTGAATGCCAGTCATTATTTCATTTGCACTTTATGCAGAAAACAAGTCATGCTTCAAAAGAAATGCCTTGTATCTAACTTTTAATGAGCACTGGCTAGGCAAGTGAGGGTGGGTGTTGTGGAAAAAGCAACTCAGAGTGTTTGACCTGCCTCCCAAGCAAGTCAAAACGTATATGCACAAAAGACTTGTAAAAGTACAGTATAAAACAGTTCATAAATAACAAACAAATGATACGAGTAGTAAATGTTACAAGGTTTATAATCTACAATATCACTAAACCGTTGAAGGCAGAGAATAGGAATGCAGAGTCAGAAGGAAATACTAACTTAACTCTTGGTCTTTAGTGAGTCACTTATGTTACATTTTCCTGGCAGTGTTGTGGGAAGGATTGTCTCCAGTGGGTGGAAAAGGAAAAGAAAGGGTGAGGGGAGAGAGAAGAAGATTGCATGTGGAAGTGGCCTTTAGATGCTTCATGAAGTTCAGGCATATTTCTACCACCTTGCAATTCCAGTAATTTTAGAAAGTGTTTTTTGATTTACTCTGAAAAACTGGGAGGAAGGAGAATGTGGCATATCCTTTTAGTTTATTAATAATATCTTGAAGTTTATCTTTTTGTTTGAAAAATATCAAACATACATACATAATAAGCCTCCTTATACCCAGACTGCCATATTTGCTGCCACAATTTTTTAAATGTAGGAGTATTCTTTTCTAGTGATTAAAACAAAAGGTCTCTGCTTGTCTATATTTGCTCTCAGCCTTATCCTCAGTAGTTTATAGTTTGTCAGATAATTTTTATACATTCTACTCAATTTACTAAGAAAAGCAGAAGACATGTTATAGGGCTAAAATGAATTAAAATTCATGAGAGACGTGTTTCTAATTGCCCCAAAGCAGAGTAACTTGAAAAAAATATCCTCAAACAAAATGACCCAGTCAAACCCTTTGTGCAAGTGTAGGAAACCAACTTGTAAGCACCCTCCTGGTTGCTCCCCCCATTTCCCTTCTTCAGACTCTGCTCCCTTCTCAGGCAGCCTGGCTGGGAGCCAAAATGGGTGGAGGTGCCTCGGCCTCTCAAGAGATGCAGATGTTTGTGTTTGAAATTCTGATTTTTTTTGTGTAAGATATTGGAAATGCAGAGCTGGAAAGTTATGTTTGCTTCATCAGCTTATTGGAAAGAAGTGGGGTCAGGAGACCCTTATTATCATTAGTGATTGTTGAACATATAAATGCATACTGTATTTTTGCCTGGTATAATGCACTCCTGTGTATAATGCTCACCCATGTTTTGGCACTCATTATACATGGGATTATTATTCCCATGGTATGCAATCATTATGCCTATGTATAATGCACATCCTTATTTTTCCCTCAAAAATTTGAGCAAAAAAGTGTGCATTATACATGGAAAAATACAGTAATTTTATTGGAAGTACATCTACTAATGAGGTGATTAGTGGAGTGGTAGAGGTTGGATTTTGTGGTGCACCTATTAAAAGAATTTTCCAGCCGTGCCTTTGGTCCCAAAGAATTTTCCACTTGAGGATATTGAGTGATAGTAAGACTCAGGTGGACAGAGATGCCTTTCTCCTGTACACTGCGGGGGGAGGGGTACATGAAGTGGGAGGTGTGGAAAGAGATCCTGAACCTTTGGCATCTCTCAGGCAGGCTCTTAGAAAAGACGACCTCTGGAAGTTGAATTGCTGCATGGCAATGTGTTGCTTTGCACAGTCCATGCTTATATACCTACAAGGGTATTTGATCTCCATTTTGAAACCCTTTGTGCCAAACCACAGGCTTGGGTGGATTTGTCTCTGACTATTCCACACCTCAACCTGTGGCTTTAGGAAACACAGCCATGGTGACTGATCTTGCTTTAAATTTATGGTCGTTGACTTCACATGAGTCCTTCAGGCTGCCCAGAGCCACTCTAGATTCTCTAGGCACTTTTCCACTTTGTGCTTAATGATCCTTCTGGAAGGTGCCTCCTGAAGGGGTCATCAAAGTCTTAAATGCCCTTTTTTGTCTGTTTGTTTTATAATGGGACAAAGACAGTCTCTTCAATAAACTGTGTTGGGGAAAATACATGCAAAAAAATGAAACCTGACCAGCCTCCCACACCACACAGGAAAACAAATCCCATATAGATCAAAGATCCAAATGTAAGACCTAAAACTGTAAAACTACCAGAAGAAAACATAGGCAGCAAACTCTCTGGCATTGCTCCCAGGTATATTTTTTGGATATGTCCTCTAAGGAAGGGAAACAAAAGAAAAAATAAACGAATGGAACCACGTCAAACTAAAAGTTTTTACACAGCAAAGGAAACCATCAACAAAATAAAAAGACAAGCCACCGAATGGGAGAAGACGCCCAGCAATGATATATCCAATAAGAGGTCTATAACCGAAACGTACAGAAACCGACATAACTTAACACCAAAAAAACCAAACAATCTAATCACAAAATAGGCAGAGGACCTGAATAGACACCCCTCCAAAGAGGATGCATAGATGGCCAACAGACATGAAAAGAATTTCAACATTCCCAATCATCGGGGAAAAGCAAATAGAAACCACAATGGGATACTGCCTCGCACCTGCCGAAATGGCCACCATCAACAAATCAATAAACGACAAGTGTTTGTGAAGATGTCAAGAAGAGGGAAGCCCCATGCACTGCTGGTGGGAAAACTGACTGGCACAGCCACCATGGAAAACAGCATGGAATTCTCCAGAAAATTAAAAATAGAACTACTATGTGATCTAATAATTCCACCTCTGCGTAGCCACCTGAAGAAATCCGAAACACCAATTCAAAAAGATACATGCACCACTATGCTCATTGCAGCATCATCCACAATAGACAAGATATGGAAGTGACCCAACTGTCCATCAATAGGCAAGTAGACAAGGAAGGTGTGGTACGTACACACAGTGGTACACCACTCAGCCATAAAAAGGAACAAAATCCCACCATTTGCGACAACACAGGCAGATCCAGAGGGTACTGCGCTAAGTGAAATAAGCCAGACAAGGAATGACAAATTCCACATGATCTCACCTAAACATGGAATATGGAAAACAAATAAGACAGAAATGAACTCACAGATACAGAGAACAGATTGATGGTTACCAGGTCGGGGGGGGGGGGGCGGGGATGTTGGGGAAATGGATGAAAATGGTGAAAGGGACCAAGGAGTACAGACTTCCAGTTATAAATAGTTGTGGGGATGCAGAGCACACTGCCTAGGGAATACAGTCAACAGTACTGCAACAACCATGAATGGTGTCAGGTGCATACTGGACCCATCTGAGTGGTCACTTTGCAAGGTGTACAAGTGTCCAATCACTGAAACTAGTACGATATTATATGCCAACTGTAATTAGAAAATAAATTAAATAGAGGAACCTAAAAAATATGTAGGTAACAGTTAATAACAATCAATTGTAATTGTTATTAATAATTATTACAATAATGCAACATATAATAATATATAACAATAATAATTGTTAATACTAGTAATTAATAATTAATGCACACACTCACTGTAGTTGAAGGCATTCTCTTATCACTTTGCCCGATTATGAAATCTAAAGAAATCAGTGCTCAGCTACAGCATAAGAAGTGAACACATACAGTGATGCATCTCTCTGCTGGTCCACTAATTACCATTACGATTTGCGTAGTTTCCATAATGATTAGTTTAGTCCATTTGAACTGCTATAACAAATTGCCATAAACTAGATGGCTTATAAACAGTAGAAATTTATTTTTCCCAGTCCCGGAGGCTTCATCATCCAACATCAAGGTACCGGCAGATTGGGTGTCTAGTGAGGGTATGCTTGTAGATTACTGTGTTCTCCATGTGTCCTCACATTGTATAAAGGGTGAGAGCACTTTTTGTGTGTTGTTTCTTACCTTTTTCATATTATGTATTTCTTTTTTACTTTAAATTATTTTTTATTTCTCAATTATAGTTGACATACAACATTACACCAGCTTCAGGTGTACAACCCAGTGACCGGACACTATATAACTCACTAAGTGATCAATCCTGATAACTCCTGTACCCATCTGACACCATACCCAACTACCATAAGACTGTTGACTACACTCCCCACGTTGTTCTCCACATCCATGATCTATTCTGCAGCGACCATGTGTACAGATTTTACGTGGACATGCTTTCACTTCTTGTGAGTCTATATCTAGAAGTGGAATTGTTTGATCATATGGTAACTGTATCTTTAACATTTTGCGGAGCTGCTGTTTTCCAAAGTGGCTGTGCTATTTTACATTAATATCAGCAAATATATGCGTAGGTTTCCAATGTCTGTCTTTTTGCTTACAGCCATTCTAGTGGGTGTGTAGTGGTATCTCATTGTGGTTTTGATTGGCATTTCTCTGATGATGGCTAATGGTGTTCAGCATCTATTAATGTGCTCATTTGCCATGTGTATTTTTTCTTTGGAGAAATGTCTGTTCAGATCCTTTGAGGCCTATGTAATTTTATTATGAAAGAAGAACATTTGGGAGAACAATTGCTTTTGTTTGTGGAATTACCACAAATTATAACCAATGTGTGCCACTTCTTCCATTATGCATTCATGGTAGCTGCAGACCAGGCCTTCCACACTTCATCCTGGAGGCTGCCCAAATGCCACCCTCTCAGAGGTCTTTCTTGATAATTGAGTCTGAAGAGGGATTATCAACCCCTGTCTCTCTTTCTAGTCTTACCCTGTTTTGTTTTTCTACAGTGCACTTGTCACTCTCTGATATTATAATTAAGTTTTGTTGGTTTGTCTCTCCCAGTGGAATGTAAGCTCAGTGAGGGTCCAGACCCTGTTTTGTTCACTTAGTGTATCGTTTGGGCCTCAGTAAGTACTGGTCAAAGGAGTGAGTGAGTGAGTGTGAGTGAAAAGTCTGGGCTCAGCAGTCCACTACTTACTGGTTATGGGAACTTGGGCAAGTTATTTAACTTCTTTCAGGTTTAACATCTTCATCTGTAAAACCTCAGTAATAAGAGTTTTTATGTTTTGGGTGTCTGTAAGGATTAAGTTAATTGAGAACGAAAAGCACTAAACACTACCAGGTACTCCATAGAAAAAAGCTGTTAGTTTTAATCTTTCTCCTTGCTTTTGACATGTTTCATAGGCTAGTGACTACATGTGTGCAAGAAATATGTTTACCTCTTTTAAAAGATTTGAGTGAACAAGAATTCTTTCTCCCCTCCCCCACCCTTTTCTAGGGGATGCAGAGAGCAACTAATGTCACCTATCAAGCTCATCATGTCAGCAGGAACAAGAGAGGTCAGGTGGTGGGGACCAGAGGCGGCTTTCGTGGTTGCACAGTTTGGCTAACAGGTACAGTCAAAGAGAGATAAATTAGCTTATTTCAAAAGCATTGTTATAAAGATCCTTGAATCTAGGAGTAAGCATATTTAAATTTGAGCTCAGTTCTTTTATCTGGAGTGTCATAACATGTGACTAACAAAGTTGCTTAATAACATATTTCCTTTTGGTAATTGTTTTTCTTTTTAATAGAATTGCTGTTAAAATAAAGGATGCATCTAAAAACTGCCTTCTAGTTGATAACTGTGTTACCTTCTATAGACTTTTGCATGAAAATAAGACTTGTATTCTGCCTTCAAGAAGCTAATAATGTAAACCATATGAAGATAAATAGTGATAATCTGCTTCTGTCATTGAGCTTTTGTCTCTGATTGGTTCTTGTGTTGGTTTCCCAGAGTCTTTGGGCTTAGTCATAGCAGACTAGGGAGAGCGTAAATTCATGCAGACTTAAAAATGATAGATACTTTCACTTCTAGGAATTGTGTATTTAATAAATGTGTGTTTAAAATTTAGATACATCTCACCAAATTGCCTACTTAAATTTTATACTTATTTAGTCTCCTACCAATAGTGTGGGAAGAGGGTCCATTTTCCAAAGTCTTTGTCAATCTTAGATACTACTAACTCTTAAAATTGTGGCTGATCATTAAAAACATTTCCATTTTGGTTTTAATATTAGTTCTGTTTGTTTATGTATGAAGGAAGACATCTTACATCTTCCTATCTTATTCTTTAAAAACTTTTTTTTTTTTTTTACTGATTTCAGAGAGAAAGAGGAAGGGAGGGGAAATCTAGGGGTGGGGGAGAGAAAGAGACAGAGAGAGCGAGAGTGAGAGCGAGAGTGAGCACAAGAGAAACATCAGTTTTGTTCCACTTATGCATTCATTTGTCGATCCTTTTCTGTGCCCTGACCAGGGACTGCACTCAGACCAACTGTGCTACCCTGCCAGGCCCCATCTCCTCATTCTTAAGACTACATTGTTAAATTGTTACTTTTTTGTTGTCCAGGTTTGTAACATGTAACATTCTGTTCTCAAATCTTAGATTTCTACAATTTTTTGTTTTTGAATTCTGTAAGTAAATTGATTCAGTACTTGTCTCACCATCATTTCTTTTATTATGGTATACCCACACATGGACTCTTACTTTGAGTCAAGTTTTAGTTTCCAGCCCTGGCTGGTGTAGCTCAGTGGATTGAGCGCGGGCCTGCGAACTGAAGGATCGCGGTTCGATTCCCAGTCAGGGCACATGCCTGGGTTGCCAGGCCAGGTCCCGGCAGGGGACACACAAGAGGTAACCGCACATTGATGTTTCTCTCCCTCTCTCCTTCCCTTCCTCTCTAAAGATAAATAAATAAAATCTAAAAGGAAGAAAAAAGAAAAAAAAATAAAAAAAATTAAATAAAATTAAAAAAAAAAAAAAAGTTTTAGTTTCCAGCATTTCATTGTTAAGTAGTTTTTGTAAGATAGTTTTCTGCTGGGTACTGAATTCCCTGAGGTTTTATTTTCGAGAATGACTGTTATGACGGCTTGTCTTGTAAAATATATATTTGGTTCACACTCACTTTGTCTGGAATTCTTAAAACATTACTCCATTGTCTTCTAATATTAAATGCTGGGTGAGACCAATCTGATTTTTTCCCCATTATTTTAGGAGCTTTGCTTTTTTATCTGGATGCCTGAAGAATTTTTCTTTTCCTGTATTTTCTTTTTGAATTTGGTTTTCCTCATTTAGGCCCTTCACGGAACCGCAGCTGGTTGCTGGGTGTAGTGTGCGGGGGGATCCGTTTGCATTTTCCACATGGATAATCAGTTGTCCCGCAAGCATTGCTGAGGACGGTGCACAGTGCCGGTTGTCATCAGGTGTCCACTTACAGGCGGATTTGTTTCCGGACTCTCCGATCTGTTCCACTGCTGTACTTGTCAATTCCTCTATTACTACCACACTGTCTTAATTATTATATTTCTGTAAATCTTGAAGCCTAGTGGAGTAAGTCCTCTTACCTTATTCTTCATCAGGAATAAGAAGATTTTTTTTCCTCTTGGTATTATTGTATACAATTTTTAATCAGTTTAACCAATTCCTCCAAAACCCTGTTGGGATTTAGATTGGGATTACATCATATGTCAAGTTCGATTTGGTCGAAGATTGATCTTTAGAATATTGGATATTGGGCACTCCTTTTCTTCAATGTGGTATATTCTATTTATTTTACACTACTGATGCTTATAAATACTGTTTGTCCGATTTTTTTGATACTTGCTCTATGTTCCTGTATGTATTCAGTTTTTATAAATGTGTGTTTGAAAAGAACATGTATTTCCCTGATATGTACAATATTTACATTGTTCATCAAGCTTGTTAGTTGTTGAATCTTCTATAGCCTTCATTGATTTTCTTTGTTGTTGATGATGTTGGAAGTGGAGGTCAAGATTGCACCTCAGTAGCTTAACTGGGATCTGTCAGCGTATTGGGTAGTTTGTGTGCCATCCTCCTGGAGCATGGTTTGCTTTTTCTCAGATTCATTTCAGATAAATTTTCTTGTTTTGTATCTTTACATCGGTTGGCATAACAGTATCTCAGGACTGCTGAAGCCAATCACTACAAAGTGGGTGATTTCTAAATTTCTAAACAATAGAAATTTACCCTCTCATAGTTCTGGAGGCCAAAAGTCTGAGGTCAAGGTGTTGACAGGGATGGTTCTTTCTGTACGTTCTGAGGGAGAATCTGTTCCGTGCTTCTCTCCTTGCTTATGGAGTTTGCTGGTGATCCTCGGAGTTCCTTAGCGAGTACTAGATACATTATTTTAACCTTGGCCTGTCTTCACAGCACCTTCTTCTCTCTATGTCTCCATATATCTGCCTTATAAGGACACCAATTATTGAATTTAAGGTCCACCCTAATCTTGTATGACTTCATTTTAATTTAACTAATTGCATCCACAAAAACCCTATTTCCAAATAGGGTAACACTCTGAGTTTCCATGTAGACAGGAATTTTGGGAGGACATTGTTCAGCACAGGACACTTGGTTTCTCTTTTTTCATGTATTCCATTCCTTAGTTGTGGGTTGTCTATCTTGTTTTATCTGTTGTTTTTCTGTAACTCCTTTAATTTTTTCACATTTCTGTTCATGTTCACTACTCATCTCAGTAAGACCTGTGGCAGTAATTTAATTTTTAGCAGTGTCAATTCTTACTTTGTTTCAAATTAAACATATGCATAAAATATATGTAAATATACATGTGTAAAAATAGGCACTTTTATTGTAATTAAGGTTGTCTTTACTGTATAACAAGTTTAGATTTTCAGGTTTCAGTTTTTTTGTCTTTGATACTTGTTCAACTGGTAGTTAAAAACAACAGAAACCTAGAACCTGCTCATCCTCAGCCTCCACATCTTTGTTTTAGTTTTATTGCCGTCTCACAAAGTATCCGAAACCCAGTGGTGTAAAACAATCATTTTAATTAGCTTACCATTTCGTGGGCAAGGAATCCAGAAGGGCTCAACAGAGCAGTTTTTGCTTAAGTCTTGCTTGGTGGCAGTCACGCTGGTGTGGGCTGCCGTCATCTGAGGGCTCAACTGGGCTGGGTGTGTGCAGTGACTCAGTTGATGATGCCTGTCACCTGGGATTTTAGCTGGCTGAGGCCATTGCCTGGAACGTCTGCTTGTGATCTCACGGTGTTTAATAGCCAATTTAAGCATCCAAAGAGAAGCTCCATAGCCTTTTCTGATTCAGTCTTGGAAGTCACACATTGTCATTTTCAGTACTTTTTTTTTCATTCTGGAATGGAATGGTCTTTTTCTTTTGCAAGTCTAATGAATCACCATGGTTTATTTAACAAGGTGGTGCCCTGAGCAGGAAGCCAACTGACAACCTTTTGGTGTTACCAGATGGCATGCCAACCAACCGAGCCACCTGGCCAGGGATGTAAAGCTCTTTTTAATTAAAGTATAGTTGACATACAATATTATATTAGTTTCAGGTATACAATGTAGATTTGACACTTACATACCTTACAAAGTGATCACGACGAGAAGTCTAGTAACCATCTATGACTGTACAAAGTTATTGTGATGATACTTACTCTATTTTCTATGCCGTACTTTTCATCCACATGACTTGTTTATGTTATAATTATAAGTTTGTATCTCTTAATCCCTTTCACCTTTTTGTCCGTGCTCCTCCTACCCAAGCATCTGGCGACTATCAGTTTGTTCTCTGTATCTTTGAGTCTGTTTGTTTTGTTTTGTTTGTTCATTTGTTTAAAAGTTCATTTACTGTGTTTTTCTGACCATAAGACGCACCTAGGTTTTAGAGGAAAATAGGAAAAAAATTTTGAAGCAAAAAATGTGGTAAAATATTTAATAACATAATATTTCACCAATGTACAGGTAAACAGAACTCAACAGCAGCATTAACAACCATTATTCCTCTCAAATTGGGAAGCGTGCATGTCTTATAGTCCGAAAAGTACGGTAGTTTAAATAGCCATTCTGACAGCTGTGAGGTGCTGTCTCATTGTTTTCAGTACATTCTTTTTGGCCACAAGCGAATCCTAAGGCCAGCCCAGATTCAAGGGCAGGGACTGAGGCTGTACCTGTTGATGTGACAGGGGCAAACTCACATTGTAGAAGAGCTTGCAGGATGAGAAATAACTGTTGTGGCCATATTTGGAAAATATAATATGCTATACTCATATTAATAAAGTATTTACTTATTTTTAGAGAGAGGGGAAGGGAGAGAGAAAGGGACAGAAACATCGGTGTGTGGTTGCCTCTTGCACACCCCCTACTGGGGACCTGGCTGGCAATCCAGGCATGTGCCCTGACTGGGAATTGAACCAGAGACCCTTGGTTCACAGGTTGGCGCTCAATTCACTGAGCCACACCAGCCAGGGCTAACGCAAGTTTTTAATGTATGAAGCAATTCACATTGTATTCGTCCTCTCAACATATCCTATTTTTTTTAGTTAGCCTTCCATACGACCATGACTTCTTTCAAGAGCATCAGTACATTAGACTTCAGTATTCTATCTCTTGCCTCATAGCTACCTCAATTATGAATTCTGTAATTACACGTATCAAGGTGGCAAGTAATACTGCATAAATGTGCTCTTGCCTTTTCCTTTTCTTTCGTTGTTTAGTGAATCAACATCATTGGTAGAGGAAAGTGAGTTGAAATGAGGTTAGTTTTTCAAGGTTAATTATATTAGAAATTGGATTTCCAATACTTTTAACTATGAGAGATGATGATCCAGGGATATAGAGGTTACTTAATAATATTTCACTTTTGTCCATTTTCTTTCATCAGGAGTAATTTGGGCACGTAACTTTGTTTTAAAATTGTTATGCAGCTTTGGAATACTACTAACAAGAAGACAGTGAATATCTACCCAACTTTGTCTAATGTTAAAATTGATTAAGCTCTTTGAAGTTTATCAGCGACTTCTGGATACCTTTGGTCATAGATAGGAATTACTAAATACATAAATGCTTTTTATACTTAAATATCAATATTTGTCTACCGTAGAGGTAAATCTTATAGAGAAATACTTGTAAGATTGTTGCTGAGAGACTGCTGTGCCTAATGAGTGCAATTAAGCCTATATTAAAATTCATCATTACTAAGTAGTTATCCTTCTAACTTAATATATGGAATCTGTGTGGACTGTGTTATTTTAGGCTTATCTGGAGCAGGGAAGACCACAGTGAGCATGGCTTTGGAGGAGTACTTGGTTTGCCATGGTATTCCGTGCTATACTTTGGATGGTGACAACATTCGTCAAGGCCTCAATAAAAATCTTGGTTTTAGTCCTGAAGACAGAGAAGAGAATGTTCGACGCATTGCAGAAGTTGCTAAGCTGTTTGCAGATGCTGGCTTAGTGTGCATCACAAGTTTCATATCGCCTTATACTCAGGTATGTGTCTTTGTGCTGATTGTATTTATTGGGAATATGGTATTAGGAAAAGCAAATAGTTTAAACGTTAACATGTGCTTACCTACAACATTTTTATGCTGCAACTTTCTGAGTAAACTCATTTTTAATAAAATCTGCTGTAAACCCCTTCTCCTGCAAAGTGTAATCAAAGTTGTTGGCCTTAAGCCAGGCGCCAAATTATTTTAAGCTGACTGTTCTATTTAATATGTTTATAGAAAATATTCAACAGGTATCAGATACCAGGGAAAATCTTGTTTCTTGACATGTGTCCTACCATGTTAGCTTCTTGGCTTAAAATTCTGGAGTCTCATCTCTCATCATACTCCTCTTATTCCAGAGACCATAGCAGCATCAATTCACTTTTTTGTGTTTCCATGAAAAAGTGTTTCTCACCGCAAAATTTTGTTTCCCCCAACTGAAAGGCACTTTTCTCCTTCCTGCTCTCCCCCTTTTCTCAGCCTCAGTCAGGCCTGTTCATGCTTTCAGACTCAGTTAGGTGTTTCCTCCCCCTGAGTACCTTTCCCTTTCTCGAAACCTTAGGCTTTGTTGGTTACCTGTCTTTGCTGTCCTTGTTATTGTACCTTAGTACATTGTTTTGTTATAAATACCAGTTCCTTGGTTGATGGTGGTAATGGCAGCAGCAGTAGTAAAAATAATAGTGATAGAAGTAGCTAATATTTATTGAACATTTACTTTATACCGGTGACTGTTGTAAAGTGCTTTTATGTGAATTAACCCATTTAGGAATGGGAGGTGGAGGTGAGGAACAGGTGTAAATTGCCAAGGCCACATACTATAGGTGGAGGAGCAAGGATTTGCACCTAGACAGTGTCCCTGGAAGCCATGCTCTTGCCTGCCATCCTTTGCTGCTGCTTCAGGGCTGGAACTACATCTTATTTATCTTTGTAATCTTGATGCCAAGCCCTACTCCTGGAACATAGTGGATATTTAGTGTTTGTTAAATGATAAGCCTTAGGACACCCAGATATTAGAAAATAGGGAAGTTAGTTCAGTGGTTGATGGCAGGGGCTTTAGAGTCAGACACCGTGGGCTGAAATCTCAGCTTTGCCCATTACTGTTATGACCGTGGCCAGTTCCCGTAAGCTTCCTAAGCTGAGATAATGCCTGTCTCATAGGGTCACTCTGAAGATTGCATTCAAAGCTCTCAGCAAGTGGCCTGGTGTGTAATAAGTATTCAGTATGTATAATAAATACTAGCACAACTCTAGTGCTGTCATTTATAAATTTAGATGGTGACTTAGACCTTAAAAAAAAAAACAATGAAATTTGAGCTGTAAAAAATCTGAGATTTATAGATAAGCATCAGGTTGAGTGTTAATCTTATAGGTTCACTTAATTGAACCATGTCAGGAGTCCTAAAAGATTTTGTGAGGAGTAGCTACTTTTCTTTCTGAAATGTTGGATTCTATGTCAATGTATCAGTTTAAAGTATATTGATAATGAAGTGTGTAAGCAGAATGAGTGTGTTTAGAGTTCCTGAATCCTTGGATATAAACAGAATTTGTAGTTACAAAACAACAGTAATAGTTGTGCACCATCTGGGAATCTTTGCAAGTGTTGGAAACGGAGAAAGTCGGTGACACCCGATCTGGAGAGCTGGGTGTCTGAAAGGATATGTGGGTCTGAGTTTTGGCCCCCTGCTGCCTTAGAGTGGAGCAAAGCTTCTGTCGATCTCATCTCTCAGAGCACTAAGAATGAAATTTGGACTGTGGTTAGGGCGTATCGGTATCTATGATAGTATTTGGATTGAATCATATAATATAGGATATGTGCATTTTTCCATGTCACCACTGAACTTGAACATCTGGGCTCTAAAATAAATCCGATCGTTTCTCTTCATAAGGAGTTGGTGTGGTAGGTAGTGTGGCAGGAACATCAGATGTGAACAGTTAATCTTGAGGCAAATGATTAGGTAAGTGTATATAAAAGGTGCTGTGGAAGATTCACAGAGGAGATGCTTGAAATGAGTCAGGAAGGATGAATCGGATTATACCATGTAACAGACTGGAGGAGGAAAGCTATTTCAGACAGAGCAGACAGCACAGTATTTATAAAAGCATGAACATGTGAGGGCATTTGGTGTCTAGGGGACTCTAGGTGGTTTGGTCAAACTGCTGTGCAGGGTGAATGTGAGGGGCAGTGAGGCAAGAGTGATTTGCAGAGGTCTGATGCTGAACGCTGGTCTGTGCTGGCCCCACAGGTAGTTCACAGTTGAGATTGTATCTGGGAGCGCTGTCATTGAGTTTGCACCTTAGTGGGGTCACCCTGGAAGCCTGGAATGAGGATGGCCTGGAGGTAAAAGACTGGGTAGGGGGCTTTTGGAGTGTATTTGAACAGCGGCCATGGAATAGAAAAGATAGGGACATATTGAAGGGCCGTTGAGCAGTAGCAGCAGAGGACTTGGTGCCTGGGTGAGTATTGCTTTTTTGGTGGGTGGGGTGTGAAGGATGGTGCTTTCTGAGGAAAGATGGTATGATTGAGTTAGAAAATACTGGTTAGGAAGGGAGAGGTTGAATATTTCACTGTAGGTGGGTTAGAATTGCAGTGCTAATGGAGTGTCGTAGAGGAGATGATCACTGAGTCATTGAAAAACTGGTTCTGGAGCCCAGGAAAGTAGAATTTGGATACAGCTTTAGGAATCATTAACTTCATTGGTTGACACCTAGATAAAGCTGAGTATATGGAAGAGTGCATGGGATGAGAGGAGCACCACTGACGGAAACTCGGGAACACCTTCATTTAGTAAAGGACAGCTGGAGCAGTGAGATCAGAAATTAATACTCTGCCAGACGCTGTGCTTATAAAGCTAGTGAAATGATTTTAGCATATCAGAGTAAGGTCTTTGACAGAGGTATATGGTGGGGACTCTGAGAACCCAGAGACTCCGGGGGCCCTCGGTTGTCTGGGCATGCCCAGAAGGCTTTCTGGATGTCACCTTGGAGATGTGCTGGGAGGGAGCAGTTGCTTTAGCTAGAAGAGTGCTGGGGTTGGGGGGAAGTGTTTCTTCCAGGGAGATGGCAAAGATGTAAGCCTGAACACCTAGGCAGAGATGAGGGGTTTGTGTCTCTCAGAATTCTGAATGAACTTTGTGTAGCGTGCAGTTGCTTTCATGCCCACTCAGGCTGAGGTTGAGCGTTATCAGGGAGTGGCCTGATGACACCTGCATTTGAGCTGGACTCTGGCTCAGGTTCCTCATAAAATTGAAGGGAAAGTTTTTATGGAGCATCCATTGTTTTCCCTCCTGGAATTCCCCCAATAGCTCCAATTTTAAGAATTGTATGCCTGTTAAAATTGTTATGAAGAATGGGTGTGTTTATCTTAATAATTTCTTGGACTTTTTGTTTAAATTCTAAAAACAGAAATATTATCTAATACATTTTTTTTACTCATCCTTGATATTCACATGGTACCTTTGATTTGTATAAGCACTTTTTATTGTTTCTGTACTTTTTTTCCTAAGGATCGCAACAATGCAAGGCAAATTCATGAGGGGGCAAGTTTACCTTTCTTTGAAGTATTTGTTGATGCTCCTCTGCATGTTTGTGAACAGAGGGATGTCAAAGGACTCTATAAAAAAGCACGGGCTGGAGAAATTAAAGGTAAGTAATGTTTTTTCCCAGTTTCTCTTGGCTTAGGTATTTTACCTGACCATATCTGAAACTGATAACCTCTCCTAAGAGCCTGGGAGTATTCACGTGACTTGGAGCTCCTTGAGACGAGAACGTGGGTCTTATTTCACTGTTGTGGCTCTTATACCTAGCAGCAGTACGTGGCACTGTGTGCATAGTGACTGTCACTGATCATGTTGGACTCCTAATCAGAAGACAGCATTTTAGAGGGTTGGGACTTTGGAGGCTGGTGGAAACCTACTTGATATAATTAGGTGCCAGCATTAGATGGGATATCAGTGTCCAGCTGCTGCCATTTCAGCTCTTTGTTCCATTGGTAATGTAGGGAATTTCAGAGTCAGTGGGGAAAATGCCTGAATTATAAGTATGATGAGAGCAAGGACAACGTCTTATTCTTATATATAGCATAGTGCTTGGAATGATTGCTTATTCATTCTGTGTACAGTTGTTGAATTAGATGGAATTAACATTGCATCCATCAAAATATATACATCTTGCTTTTTAGGTTTTATGGTCTGCTCCAAGAGTTTCAGCAATGATGAGTATTTGGACATGGAAGGAGACATTTAGAACCTGTCTGCTGTGGCCTTTGATACCAATCATATTATTTATCTTCTAGACATCCTTTCACATTATTTCTTTTCTTAACAGAAGCAGGGCCTGCCAACATTAAAAAATAAAAAATCAAAGATAGATTACTCAGTCAGACTTGTTTAGAAATCAGTGATTCATGCGGGTAACTTTTGTTTACCTTCCCAAATGGAAGTGTGATAGCCTGGGACTGTCAGGAGTTCCAGGAGCTCTGTGAATTGTAGATTTTGGCTTTCAGCTTCTGGCCCTGAGAAGAAAAGGTGGAATGGGAAGGAAAATGCTTGTTATTCTGGGCTCTTCTGTGTTTTGGGCATGGGAAGGCTTTTGCAGTTGGGTCAAATTCCACCTGCTGTAGGAAGCCTGGTTCCTTGGCCAAGGCTCATATCCACCAATTGTGCCACCATGGAGACTCAGTTTCTCTGATTAAGCTGGCACTTTCTTGACTCAGAGGACAGGCTGCACAGCCTGAATAATTTAGGACAACGAGATGGAAACCAGTTAAACTCTTTGCCTTCTCTATCACCCTCTCTCTGTTCATGGCCAGTTTTCACTTCAATTTGTTGTAAGCGAGTTTTGGCAAAGAGAAGCAAAATGTGTCCAGGATCCTTTTACTTACTTTAAATCTTTTACTTATTTTAATTGTAGTTGGTTTTGTTGTTTTTGCAAAGATGGATTGTTGAGGGAAGTAGATTTTTCTGCCCGGCTGGAGTAAAACTACTTGTGAGCAGGGACAATACCTTGAACATTTTTGTATCATTAGAATTTAGTGCCTGGCCCAAAAGCATAATACCTGGCAAACACAGTAAATGCTTGTTGGATGGCTTAGAAGGGGAGTGCACATCAGATGCTCAACACACATTTATCAGCACTTTCTATTTGCAAGGTATAAATTTGGTGCTTGGGATGCAAAGATGAATAATACTGCATTCAAAATACCGAGTCGCTTGCTGTGTGCATTCCGTGTCTGGGTTTATGTTTGTATTAGCTTAGTTTTCTATGTGTTACTTATTTAATTTCCTGAGAGTTTCTCAATTCCTCTGTTTAGACACCGATAAAATGTTCCTCATGTTAAAATATGTATATGTGGATGTGTGCACACACCCTTATTTTGGGTTTGCCATGGTGCTAGAGTTCTTGATTGTAGAGTTGTTTGCTTTTAAAAATTACTCATTAGATGGCGCTTAAAAAGTTCCCTATCAATGCTGTTTCTGAGCCTTGATGGTAAACATTCAGGACAGATGAGATTGCATACATTCAGCAAACCTCAGGATTTTATATGTCTTTAGGTATTTACAAAAGCTATAAATGTATTGCTGTGTCAGCCATTCTGATACCCAGATTATTTTCGTGATTACTGCTCAAGTGCTTATTCTCTACTTAAATATTAATGTTCTCCTTACAACGTACATGAATTATAATCACTGATGGGATAAATTAGCTAGGAAGACAGTTCCTTGACTTTTAAAATGTTAAGCCAGGTTTTCTAATATACTGATAGTCAAACTCTGCTGCATATTAGCGTTACCTGGGGACCTTTTAAAAATCCAGTGCCAAGGCTGTCCCCAGACAATGAAATCAGAATCTCATGGGAGTGGGACCCAGTGGTTCCATTGTGTAGCTACATTTGAGAATCAGAGCTTAAGAACTAGTGTTTTAACCAGAATTAGTTTTCCCCAGCTATTTTATTGTGACTCACCACTAAATACTGAGGAGAATATTAATAAAGCAGAGGTTTCTTCCTGCATTTAGGACTTCATGTGATACTTAAAAATAGGAAATAGAAGAAATGAAATAAGAGGGCTGTAGACTTGTAGTATGTAATTCAGAACTCTTTGGAGAACTGTTGCTCTTAGTAGTAATGATTCTAAAGTCATGTTTACCCTTCGAATCCAAGGATGACCTAAGCATTCCAAGGCAGACAGGCCTTGTGTGACTTAGGTGTGGGTGGTGTCAGAAGTGTACTATCAGAATAGCATATCTTTAGCTCAGCCCATTCCTGGGAAGTATCTGTATTCTTTCTTTTTTTTGAAGTTAGGTGGGAGAATCTAAATAGTAGTTAATACTATATTAATTATATTTGACTGTGGAATATATTTTGTGATATAACAGAGTTGCCTTCCTAATTTGTGTTTTGCTTATGCTAATAGTAGTTACTTTGTCTTGCCTTAGCACTTAATCTGGTGGCAGAAGAAGCCTGCAGAGCTTCAGTGTGGCTGTAGATAATCTTTGTGAATAAAATAGACTGATTTGGGGTCAGGTCTGCATTGAGAGGAAAAAACCTTGTCAATTTCAGTGTTTTTGCCCAGCATTTAGGCACTGTATTATGTATACCTATGGAACAGTGAGGTGCTCTGGATCACTTGGTGTTAAGTCCCGTGTCTTCCCAGGCAGTTTAGGCATTAAAAAGGTGTCAGAAGTATAGTTGATCCTCATTAATTGAAGATTCCATATTTTCAGATTGGCTACTAACTTCAACATAGCAGAGACTTGCACTGATGAAATAAGTGTAACTTACTTTTAGTTCTCACCCTTCTTTATTACCTGGTACTTTTTATAGGTTTCACTGGGATTGATTCTGAGTATGAAAAACCAGAGGCCCCTGAATTGGTGCTGAAAACAGACTCCTGTGATGTCAATGACTGTGTCCAGCAGGTTGTGGAACTTCTACAGGAGCGGGTAAGAGGTCACAGAGGGCATCACCAGGGATTAACTCTCTCTGTTGTGTAACCATGTTCTCAGAAAAAAAGTGGTGGTACTGTGGAGGAATACCTGTATTTTAAATTCTTTACAGTGCTCACAGTTTTCTGTATGTACGTATCTCTGTGTTAGGTGTTGGGGAAGGGCACTGTGTATGTACAACATGAATATCGTATCAGCGTAACCTGCAGGAGACTTCATAGCCAGTGATGTTTTATTTTACTAGTAAGTTTACCACACAAGTACCTAACGGATAAAATTGAGCCTTGATTTATTCACCTTTACAACTTGGCATTGTTATATTTTTTCCAGTTAAGGTACATAAGGTACTACCCATGGTAGCCAACCTCTCCTTGAACCTGGAAGGCCTTGGGGAATTTTCTGCATTCTCACATGCATTAGCAGGTCCGTGGTGTGCACCAGTTCAGGATCCTAGGCCAAGAGTTTCCTCTACCTCCCTCCATTTGGCAGACAATATATAAATTCATTAATTTTTTTCTTTTATAACGATGTAGAATTTAAAAATACTGTTGAAGGAAGACTACACACACATACACATATATATGACTACTTCTGTTCTGGAATGTGTCCTCCCTTGATTTTCTCCACACAGTTGAATCTTGAGTGAGCATTAGGGCCCATGGGAAACCTGTGAATGAGTACCTGACATTCAGCTGAGAGTTTATGGTTAGTTGGTGGTCAAGAAGTATGTTTGCCTGCTGCACCCTTATTGCAAGGGGACTCAATATAATGTGCATGTTCCATAACAGACTTCTTCTCCTTGGTGGTCCAGGGGTGGCAAATGCAGTTCAGCTTCATTGTCATCACAAAGGCATTTGTGAGGTTTTCTAAAGGTAAGCTCACATAGTAGAGTTTAAATACAGATTAGGAGGTGAAGAGGTTGAATACGTAGAGTGCAGTGGTGTTTTAAAGCAAGGAAGGATAACCAAAGCATCATAGCTTTATAGTGTGTGCTTTGAATGGGCATGCGAAGATTAGAGCTTCTATATTAGCCCTTGTTGTGTGTAAGAATATGTGTGTGGGCTAGGAGCAAATGTCATTGGCAGAGGTGGAAACCATCAACAGTAACTCCCATTAGTTGAGTTCTTATCATGTGCAAGACCCTGTTTTAGGCACTTCAATAGCAGTATTGTGTTTAATTTGTATTAAAACTCTGAGAAGTACAATAGTTTTAATTATCCTCATTTTACTGATAAGGAAACAAGTTCAGGGAGGTGAAATTGTTCCAGGGCAGTTCAGTCGGGCAGAGTAGGATTTGAACACAGTCTGATGGATTCTGCAGCCCACACCCTTGTCTTTCTACTACACTGCTTTCCTAATAGCTAGATGCTTTCAATTTCTAGCTTATTTCTGAAATATGAATTTTTTAAAAATACTCTTTCAAATTTTTTGGTCATTTGCTCCCTAAGTGTAGTTGGAATTAAGAAATTGAGAAGAATAGGCATTTCATTAACTTATATTTTTAGAAGACTTTTAAAAATACTTGGGAGCAAATCAAGATGACACAGTCTGGGCTGGAAAGAATGTTTACCATGTAAAGAAAGAAACTTCTGTGCCTGTCCTTGGTTAGTGTAGAATGTTTGTTCTCTTTAGTGTGAAATAAGAAAAATGTTTGTAGGTCATCTAATTTACCTTGGGAAGCTGAGACATGTTTTACCAGATGAATTATTATATACTTAGGTCCCAAAACCCAAATCTAAGTGGTTAATGAGTTGACTTGGATTTATGCCAATATAACAAAAACTTCATTTCTAAAACAGTCAAGCTAATTAAATTATCTTCTCTTTAGGGTCAGTTTGTTAGACTTCGAGGGTTTTTCCTCACACCAGGCAATTCTGTTTCCTTGACACCACTGGGTGTCCAACAATTCATTTCCTTTCTGACACAATCTCTCCAGAGTTGGCTCAGACCCCACAGGCCTCACAAGATTGTCTCTACTTCAGATGTCAGCTGCAAATAGGGTGCCCAGGCTACTGACATTTCTGCCCTGCTGACTGCAAATGTCAGGGTTCCCATGATGCTTGCCCCAGCTTCAGTAATTCCACTAGAAGAACTTGGGACAACACTTTACTTACTATTACCAGCTTGTTATAAAGCGAACAGCTCAGGAACTGCAAACTAGAAGAGAGGCATGGGGCAAGGGATGGGGCGGGGAGAGGCGTGGAGCTTCCATGCTTTCTCTGAGCATGCGACCCTCAGTGTGTAAGCCCAGCCCTCTGTATCTGTCTTTTTTTTTTTTTTTTTAAGATTTTATTTATTTTTAGGAGAAGAGAGGTAAAGAAACATTGCTGTGTGGTTGCCTCTTTCGCTGCTGTCCCCCCTCCCCCCGCCCTGAAATAGAGACCTGGTCCCCAACCCAGGCATGTGCCCTGACTGGGAATCGAACCAGTGACCTTTGGTTCACAGGCCAGTGCTCAATCCACTGAGCCACACTAGCCAGGGCTGCATTTGTCCTTTTAGGGTTCTTATGGAGGTTTTATCATGCAGGGATGACTGATTAAGGCTTTGGCCATTGGTGGTTAAACTCAATCTCCAGTCTCCCACCCATAGTACCTAGTATTAGAGATGAAAGTTCCGATCCTATAACGACTTGGTTTTCTGGACTGAGCCCCTCAGCCTAAAGCAGCCATTTTCAACCTTTTTCATTTCATGGTACATGTAAACTAATTACTAAAATTCTATGTACACCAAAAACATGTTATATTTTTTTGTTTATCTGATAAAAATATAGGTATAATTTTGATTCATTTACACTGGAAAGCTGTTTTTGTGTTGGTTGTTACCATTTTTTTTTTTATTTGACAAACCAAGGGAAAAGAGAGAGGTCAGTGTCCTTGACTTAAATAGTCAGGTATTGCACAATTTAAACATTCTTGCTGTACACTGGTTGAAAATCACTGCCCTTGAACCATCTCATTATTCTGCCAAAGACACTGTTACCACTCAGGACATTCCAGGGGTTTTCAGAGCTCTATGCCAGGCCCCAGATGGTATGGTGTGGTGGCTCTGCCCACAGAGCCCCATCCCTCCATCACGGATGAAAATAAAATTACCAAGACATGATCTGCTTGGGGAGGAGAGGTGGTCGATCTTTCAAAGGAGAAGGACCCAGAGCCCCTTCCTCACTGGGCTTTTATTAGGTTCATAATACACAGGAATACAGGTATGTCAGGTGGCAAGGATCAAACAATGGATAACATTTCAAAGAAATCCGAGGGCTTAATCTGAGTCAGTGTCTGTCAGGAAAGGGGGTTGCAAAACTTTGGGAGACATACTCGTTTCCTCCTTCAGACCCATATCATTTAAATGAGAGCACTCTGAGCAAAGCAGGTTTCATAGGACTTTACAAATTCTTTCTTATGCCTGATCACCTGGGGAACTGCTCTGGCCAGCACAGGGCCGCACCACCCGCCATCATAGTTTCAGGCTTAAGTGGACTAGAGCCAGGAAGCAAGGGATAAGGGAGACATCTCCCAGATGGAAATGGGGACTTGGGCTATGTCAGAATAGCCGGGGTGGGGGGAGGGTGAGGGTCCATCACCTCCTCTTTGTTGCAGCCCCCCCGAGTCCTCCCATGAGGGCCTTCTAAGTGGTCGTATCTGGCTTGGGTTGCCCCTCCCTTGAGGGGTCTTACCCATCATTGGCTAACTGACTAAGCATTGGGGCCAGACATGGATAAGGCAGAAGCAGTGCTCCTGCCAGGGAGATAAGTTTTGTCTCCTTAGTGGCTCAGGTCCTCTTGACAGAACAGACCCAGATGAAGCAGGTCCCTTGGGCTCTTACGCAGCCAAGCCGTGGGGTGGGGGTTACAACTCCTGAAACCAGGCTGAACGGTTCCCAACAGTATGGCTTGGTGGGTTGGGCACTGGCCTGCCAACCAAAAGGCAGGCTCCTGGTCAGGGCACATGCCTGAGTTGCGGGCCAGGTCCCTAGTTGGGGGCATGTGAGAGGCAAATGATTGAGGTTTCTCTTACAAATTCATGTTTCTCTCACAAATTCGTGTTTCTCTCCCTCTGTTTTTCCCTCCCTTCTCCTCTCTGTAAAAATAAATGAGTAAAAGCTTTTTTTTAAAAAAGAGCTCTATGCCAGAACATGGGGATAAAGACCAAATATATATTTCCCATTATACCATCATTTTTTATAAAAGCAAAGCTAGTAGTATGTTTTGGGACTTAAAGAGAATGCAGGTGTTTGAGAAGTGCTTTCTCTGTGGTAGTAAATGGAAGTTTGTCTATCTGTTGTTTGGTATTGCTTTGCAGAGACTCTTCTGAAATGAATTCTACCAGGAATTGTTTTGTTAATCTTCTTTACTAAGAAATGGCATTGGTTTCACTGTCCAAGAAAAATATATTTTTAATGTGCTGTGCAATGGATGGGTGTTTTAGGAGGATGGGTATTTTGTTTAGTGTAATAGCCTCCATTATCTCTGGATCATCTTACTTGTCTTTCATTCTGGCCTATGTGATATCATGGGGTAGGTTGATGTGGTCATTTACATAAAGACTGAATTTCTTAGTATTTTGTCAGAGCGTATTTATTTCTTCATGTGCTTTAGGTGGCATATATTTATTCAAGGAAATGGAAGACACTGAAAAATACTGAGGATTTTGGATGAAAACTTTTTTCCTAACCCCTGCGTGGTCACTAGATGGCCTGCTAGGATTGTGTTCTAACTTGGTGCCTTATGACATGAGGAAGTAGGCTTCTTACTGCTCGTTTTAATCTAAAGTAATATTTTAAATACCGTTTTTAAACCTACCAGAAACTCTAGATTTACTATTGCTATAAATTATTTAAAGGTTTGTCTTTTTATAAAGTAGTGGATTGAAGCTCTAATTGGATTTTATTCTGTGCATAAAAAACCAGACTTTGCAGCTCCGTTTTAAAGTGTTGCCTGAATATTGTTTGGTGTTCGTGCTTTGGATGCATGTAGTTTAGAGAGTAGAAATTTAATATGTACCTAAAACTGTATGAGCTCTAACGTTTCAATCTGCGGAACAGATTTGGCTGAAGAAAAAATCGCACAAAATACTTAAAAACTTAAAATATGGAATTATGGTTTATTAACATGTTCAAAGTTCTTTAGGAAGATTAAAAAGAGAGGGCAAGACCTACTATGTGTTTTCAGGTAGTGAATATTGTTTTTTGGCTTTCCAGTTTCCAGATAAAAACCAACAGTTGTCTGAATAAAGATGTGGATGCAGCACATGTTAGATCTTAGATTGCATTTAGTTAAGTAGAACATGTCTTGAGTACTCATGTTACATTTTTAAATTAATATTTAAACATTCATAATATCTAACCCACCTCATTGGAGCATGTGAATTGTTTCCCGACCCTGTAGTCAGGGGGACTCCTAGGGTCACCCCTGGACCTCCTTTACCCTGAAATGCTGGGTGACTGTGGAGTGCTGAAGATTAGAAAAGGGGTTTAGCTATGAAAACACTTGCTCCAGGCCTGGCTTATGATCTGCTTTTGTTTTAAAGTAAATTCCCTGAAGTAAAGGTTTTTATATGTACAATTTGAGGAAGAACATACTGTTTTTAAATAGCCGACTGTGTCTCCGGAAATCCTAATGAATCCTCCCCAAAATGGGAAGCTCATGCAGCAGGGACGTCATATTCTGTTGTCCAGGTACCTTGTCTCATGCTGAGGTGGTTTTGCTCCTGTTAGAAATTTAGTAGTGGCTTTGGAAACTAAAGAGATTCGTTGCTACTAGAACGTGCCAGAAACTGGCTGTGTCTTGCATTTAAAATATTCTTTTTGTATTCCTGGTAGTTCTCTTCTCTCTACACTTAGAATCTGCCTAGAACTTGAACAATGTTCCATGTTCATCTTGACTCATGCTGTTAGTTTGTGTTAATTGCAAAAATACTCATTTTATGAATCTTTTTAGAAGAGAGAAACTTTTGGAACTGTTATTTGGCGTTGGTTATCAGAAGAATTTGGTGTCTAAATTGTGAGACTAAAATTTATTTTAAAATATTTATGGATGTGAATTTTGAAAAATGAATTTTGTGAAACACTTGTAATGAAAAATTATTTTGATTCAGAAATAGGAAAAAATTTTCTCTTTCTTGAAAACAAAGTCATTGTAGCATCTATCCATACAAAGCTGTACATTACTAAAAATGCATTCATGCTAAAGCTATGGCTTTATTAGTGCACAAAACATTAAAAAAATAATTTGGTTGGGCTAATAGTATAAACTAGTATAAATGCTGCCCTTTTTTGTTCGAAGTAATTAATTCTCTTGGAGACAACCAGATTTGCTCACAAGCTGTTTATACCTTTGTTTTTTTAACTCTGGGTATGCTTGGAAGGAAACTCTCCACACGCTGTGTAGAAACATTGGTTAGTTCCCAGTTCCTGCTTTGAACATTTCTTCAGAGGGAATTGATTCACATACTTGAGTGTACCCTCCTGTGTTGTGGATAGGGGTGACTCCGGGGTGGAGGCATGGGGCACAGGCCCAGCCACGTGGGGCGTTGCAGGGAGCAGTGAGCTGCTGCTCCTCTCCGTCAGTGTTTGTGAACTGACTCTAGTGGTGCTGGTTTAGGAAATGAGCTAAATATGACCTTGCATCCAATGAAGATCAAAAGATTAGTTTGTTGGATGCTGTCTTCTGACCTTCCAAGCTTGTTGACAATTATCAATGGTAAATGTTGGAGAGGGAAAGAGTGGTCAGCCCCCAGCACCACATAAGAAAGGTGTTCTAATGTAGGTTTCAGAGATGGCAAAAAACACTTTATGCAGAGTTGTCCTATCATTGAAGTTGAGAATGAAATTCTTCTCTTCTCTGGAGTCCCTGTGTCATTGTTCTAAGACTGGGTTCTGGTTCCGAATTTCTTAGAAGTCCGGAGTGGTGGAAATGATGGGATTTCAAAACATTGGTTGGAAATCGTTCACATGGAAATGCTTAGGCCCAGCTGAAATGTTGAGTATCTTTACTTTTTGTCAAGAAGCTTATCAACACAGAAATATCACATGCTGACTAGAAACCCTGGGAATTGTAAATGTTTAATAAACTCTTGAAAATAAACTAAGAATAACTTGTGTGACAAAATATTTCATAACTTAGTTTTCACAGGAGAAACAGGAAAGTTTTTTGTTTTTTTTTTTGTTTTTGTTTTTGGAGGAGAATAGTATTGAGATCTCAGTTCCAACACTTACCAATTAACTGAACACCTTGGAAAATAACCTACTATCTGTGGCTTCACTTCTGTCTTCTGTAAAATGGGAAATAATAATAGTGCCTGCCTGCCTCAGAATTGTACTGATGGCTCTATGAGTTAATGTGTCGAGTGCTTTGAAATGTTCCTGGCATACAGTAAGCAAATGGTAATTACTGTTTATTGAGTATTTATTGTGTGTTAACTACAGTGGAAGACAGTATAGTAGGGATTTGAGACAAGTTAATAACCATTCTCTTGAGCCTCAATGTCCTCATCTGTAAAAGGAGACTCGCAAATGGTTTCTTCTTCTTTCATAGGTAGGACTGATGGTGTGTCCCTAAAGTTTTGTGATTAATGTCAATATTTAAGTTTAAGTCTGTTTTGTCATACCCTTTCTCACAAAAGTCCTAATGAATGTCAGACTTTTTCTCTGGAGAATTTTAATTCTTTATTTTGCAACTGGGAAAATGTGTATGTCAGCTTTACAGATCCAAGAGGCTAATTGAACATACAGGGTATGTGTGCAGTTCACTTAATGCACATTACATTATTGTTCCAGGAAGAGTTGATTCTGAATTTTTATTTTCTAGCTGATGAAGTTATAGGCTTTGTACAGACTGCTGAAACTATTAATTTCCCTGTAATGTGCCTGTGGGCGAAAAACAGTTGGAAGGGAATATACAAAAATGATAATAACTGTATATAAGATGACTTGTTTTTCTCATTTCCTAATTCTCTTTACTACTGTTTTCTACTTTAAAAGTATATTAAATGTATGAAAACATATGTATTAATGTATTAAATATAATGTATTAAAATAGTTCCTGGAGTTAGAATGCACAGAATGGGCTGTGTTAAGTTAATCTGTTTCTCTTGTTAGATATAAAGAAGAGTTTTTTATATGTGATTTTCTCTTCACGTGCACAGTGAAATCAAGTATAAATTGGGTATATTTACTTATCACTTCTTTGGCATCCTCCCTACCCCCAGCAAAATTTAAGGCATGTCCTCTTTAGCTTGGGTTCATGGAGATAATCTACTTCATTCATACAAAGTTGTAGAGTATTTATATCCACAAAGAGAAGACAGAGCTGGTGGAAGCTGTCCTTCTTCCTTCGCCATTGTTCTCTGATGCCCTGATGTAGCATTTACCATCAGTAAAGAACAAATACCTTCGGCTGTGGGTGACTGCCAGATGCTTAATTGCAAAAGACAGTCTGGAAGGTTTATGAAGGGTCCTGTGCTTGCAGGATTTATGCTTCACACACATACTTTTCCACTTTCCTTCTATGAGCAGCGGGGCAGGCACTCAAGGGGGACACTAAGGGGCCTCCAGAAAGTGCCCTTCGTATCTGTGCTCCAGGAGCAACCTAGCTGACTGACCTTGGTATGGCAGCAAGCAGTGTTTCCTTATTTCTTTTCTGTCTTTTAATTTCATTATTTCTTTTCTTTTTGTTTTCCTTAATGTTATATTGATACTTGGGTTTAGGATGAAAAACATCAGAGGCCTTGAATTTATGAGTAGGATGAGCCTGCTTTTGGCACATGATTTAGCCAGTGCTGAACTGTCCCTCTTTGTTCCTCCTTTGAGGGAACAGTGTGTTGGAGAAATGTGGAATAATTGTCTCTAGCTTCTCAGAACCACAGGGACTGCTTGAGCAATGGCACCACACCTTTCATGAGATCATCTAGCTTTGATATGCTTGTCTGGCTCTGCTTTTTTTCCCCTACTGAAGATATTAATGTAAGATCAAATATAAGTTGAAGTTTCTTCCCAAAGTTACTCCTCAGGAAAAATAGTAGGGAGTGTCCTTAAAAACCTGGTTCTTCCATTAATATTTATTTTGAATAGCCTTTTTTTGGTTTGTGTTTTTTTTTACTGGACTTCATGGAGCAGTTTGAGGTTCGCAGCACAGCCGAGTGGAAAGTACGGAGAATGAGTTCCCACACGTGCCCTGCTCCCCCCCCACCACGCACGCCTCTCCTGCTGTCAGCACCCGTCACCAGACTGGCACATCTTTGTCACCTATAATTCATAATTTACATCAGGATTGTACATTCTCTGGGTTTTTAACAAATATATCCACCGTTATAGTATCATACAGAATAGTTTTATTGCCCTAGGAAATCCTCACTACTCTGTCTATTCATCTCTCCCTCCACCCTCACTCCCCCTACTCCACCCTCACCCCCAACCCTGGCAACCATTCCTTTTTTACTGTTTCCATAGTTGTGCCTTTTCCAGAATGTCATGTCGATAGAATGGTATAGTATGTAGCCTTTTCAGATTGTCTTCTTTTTTCAATATGTCTTTTCATGGCTTCCTAGGTCATTTCTAATCTGCATTGCATAATATCCCATTGTCTGGATGTATCACAGGTTATTCATTCATCTGCTGAAGGACTTCCCAGCTGTTTCAAGTTTTGACAAATATGAATAAGGCTGCTATCCATATCTGTGTACAGGTTTTTGTGTGATTATAAGTTTTCAACTTATTTTGGTAAATACCAAGGAGCATGATTGCTGGATTATATGGTAAGAGTTTATTTAGTTTTGTAAGGAACCACCAAATTGTCTCCCCAAGTTTCTGCACCATTTTGCATTCCTACCAACAAGGAGTGAAAGTTTCTGTTGCTCTGTGTTTTCATAGTTTTTGGTATTGTCATTGTTTTTGGATTTTGACCATTCTCATAGGTCTCTAAGTGGTTTTAAATTGCATTTCCCTGGTGACCTATGATGTAGGGTATTGTTCTATATGCTTATTTGTAATTTGTTTATCTTCTTTTGTGAGTTGTTTACTCTGATCTTTGGCCCATTTTGTAATCGGGTTTTCTTATTGTTGAGTTTTAAGAGTTCTTTGTATATTTTGGATAACAGTCCTTTTTTAGTTATGCATTTTGCAAATATTTTGTCCTAGCATGTGGCTTGTCAATTCGCATTCTCTTGAGAATTACTTTGTTTTGAATAACAAAGTATTGCTTGGATGAGATACATGTATGAAAAGCTGTTAATCAGTGCCAGTTTTATATGCTTATCGAGATTACTTAATAGATTTGGCTTTAAAAATTTAAAGTAATTAAATACACCTAGTAATTAGTCCTAGGAGTATAACAAATGCAAGCAAGCCTTGTAACAGTTACCCAATGAGCGGTGTGTGTGAGTGACTGTGTTACGGTAATTACAAATAGATTCTTGAAGGATAAATGAAGATGAGCCCTGTCCCAATGTTATGTAAGTGAGTACTTGCAGTTTGCAGGAAATTTCCAGACTGCATTTCATATGGGATCCAAAGTGTGGTTTCTCAGACCTGCAGTGGTGGGAGTACAGCTGGCGTGCTCAGGAGCACTGTGTTGCATCCCTGAAAAGGTGGCTTATGTGATTGGTTTCGTCACATGCTAAAGATAATGATTATGTTTAGAGTGGTTTTTGTTTTTGGTTGGGGTCTTGTTTGCAAATTCTTTTTATTGTTACCTCTTCAAGGTCACGTCTTCTCTGCAGTTGCCTGCTTTTGACATATATGGTACATTCTAGAAATTTCTTTCTCACTAGCTAATGAGACATTATGAGTAATGACTTCTTGTATGGGGGATTCTCTCTGCTTGAAAGTAGGCCAACCAACATTTGGAAAATTGACTGGGCAGGGACAGCATTCAAATCCCTCTTTTATTCTTTTTTAAGTCTTACTTTGAAATTTTAATTTTCTTCATTAAGATACCTTTTGAAGAACTGTAAATTGTTAAATCAAATGTTTAATTGTACTTTCGTTTTTGTACCTAGGACATTGTACCTGTAGATGCCTCTTATGAAGTAAAAGAACTGTACGTGCCAGAAAATAAGCTTCATTTGGCAAAAACAGATGCAGAAACATTACCAGCCTTGAAAATTAATAAAGTAAGTGCTTTGTTGCTTTTCATAACAAACAGTTTAGCCTTATATTCAGTCAGTAGTCTATAAAAGTTGTAGTTTTGTTGTTGTGTTTGAGGGTGTGGTTAGCTGTGGTGTGTATCACAATTTCCAGGGTAGGAAATGTGTTCGATTTGTAAAACCATATTCCCAAAATACCATGGCTTTAATTTTCTTTTAGTCATAACATTTATTTATTTTTAAATATCAAAGAACAAAAATGGTACAAGATTTTTAGGCTTATCAGAACACCTGGGTTCTAAAAGGTTGAGAAATACTAATCTGTAATAATTAATTGAAAATATTTAATTTAAAAATGAACCTTTTTTTTTTTTTTTTTTGCTGTAAACATATTTTCTTATTCCCCTGCTAAAACCCTGACTCTCCCTTTCTTATATTATTAAGAATATTTCTGTGGCATATCTTAGCTCTGATGATATCATTGGGTATTTTCCCAATAAAAAAACAGCTTAAACTAGATATGATAACAGTGGAAATTATAATTTATATTTCAAACCTTAGAGAATTTTAGTCATCATTAGGTGGACTCTAAAAACAGACCAGGGCGAGAGCCTGGACTAGAAGAATGAATATGAATCAAGGTCGGTCAAATTTGACAACTCAAAGACAGTAGCCTTTTCTTAACCTGAACTTTCCTTCAATACAGTGGTTTATTCTTTGCAACAGCAGTATGAAAAATAATTAATTAAAAACTTCATGGTAAGTCAGGTAATGTTATTAGCTTGGGCTGCCATAATAAATACCACAGATTAAATGGTGTAAATAGTAGCATTCAGTTTGTCACAATTCTGGAGGTTGGAAAAGCCAAGATCTAGATGCTGGTTGACTTGGTTTCTGGTGATGTTCTCTTCATGGCGTGAGGAAGTCTGCCTTCCCACTGTATCCTCACAGGGTAGACAGAGGGAGCTCCACCGTCTCTTCCTCTTCTTATTAGGGAGCCGACCTGTTGGATTAGGACCCACCATTATGACCTCCTTTAACCATTATCACTTCCTCAGAGGTCCTACCTCCAAATACACTCACATTGGGGATTAGAATTTGGACGTGATTTTCAGGGGACACAGACATTCAGTCTGTAATAGATATCATCTCGAATTGGATTCTAATAGAAACAAATAGTGGCTATGGTCAAAGGTGTAATAAAAAACTAAAATGAAAACTCGACATGAAATAATTAGGTACATGAATATAATTTTTCCTATGAGTTGAAGTAGGGGAATTTGATTTTTCAGTGGAACATGTTTGCCAGCCTCTTTGGAAATAAGTAGTGAGCAACGTTTTACTGCACACCACTTGGCAAGGTGCTTCATCTTTTCTCGTTTGGGAGCCACTGTTACATGTATACAGTACCTAGTTAAAAATGAGCATACCCGGCTTACATTTATGATCCATAGATCATCATTTCTGTAACATTCTAATAGACAGGCTAGACGTCTTAAAGTTCAAGTACAGTCTTTGTAAATGAAGGGTATTCTGTCATTAGGGAGGGACCAATTTTGGTATTTTTAACTGAAGTTTAGTTTAGGACCGTGGTTGTCAGAGTATAGTTTTCAGACCATCATTGTTAGCATTTTTTGAGAACCTGTTCAAAATACAAAATCTTGTACCCTACAGCAAACTGACTGAACCAGAATCTGGGAGGTGGAGCAGTCTTCATTTTAACAAGTCTTCCAGTAGTTTCTTATACATATTAATGTTGGAGAACCACTGGTTTGAGAGACGCTGTCCTTATTGGAAATGCTTGCAAGCCTAATGTTATTTAAACTTATTAAGGGACATGTGTATTTTTCTAGTGCCCTTATTCTTTATTAGATTTGTATAATCTGTAATCATTCTTGAGATGTTTCCATCATTTTCAAAATTAAATTCCTAAAGGCCACTACTGCTTTTTGTTCACATATATGACAAGTACATGACATAGAAGATTTTTCTTTCTCCTTTACTAGGTGGATATGCAGTGGGTGCAGGTTTTGGCAGAAGGTTGGGCCACCCCGCTGAATGGCTTTATGAGAGAGAGGGAGTACTTGCAGTGTCTTCACTTCGATTGTCTTCTGGATGGTAAGACATTTTACATTCGATACTACATTGAGTGTGCAAGAGATATTACACGGTTGCAGGGACTCTTCACTATTTATATGGAGTAGTGGTACAATTTTAATGAAGGTATCATTTTAAGACTAAGTTATAGCAATACTAGACATTTTACATGGATAGTGAGATCTGTGTTCCACTTTTTGTTTCTCCAGTTGTGATTTATTGCAGGGGGAGAAGGAAAACCTGAGGAGTGAAAATGAATTTCAAAAGCAAAGAGTTTCTCTATGCATTTCTACCTGATCATTTTCGTCTCCCCGAAAAGTGCATATACTTCTCAGTTTTGCTCTGCTGAAACCTGTGCTTACTTAAGCCAGAGACATTCTAATAGGGAGTCAGGGAGTCAAGTTAAGGAATGCTGAAGTAGGTGGTTAAAAGGATGATTCTTCCTATTCTTTTAAAACACTAAAAAAAAAAAAAAAAGT
Source organism: Glossophaga mutica (assembly GCA_039655065.1). Taxonomy (NCBI): domain Eukaryota; kingdom Metazoa; phylum Chordata; class Mammalia; order Chiroptera; family Phyllostomidae; genus Glossophaga; species Glossophaga mutica. Next base: position 145,053,441 of record CM077303.1, on the reverse strand, counting down.
GCCAAAGAAATGGACGTTCAGTATATTGTAATTCCAATCTAACTACCTTACACTTTGTGTACTGTTGGTAGGATTAATTTACCACCTTAAAGAAAATATTGTTGTTACAGAACCCTACTAAATTGCTACCACGTCCTATTGTATTATGACTTTTTAAAACTAGGGAGCGAAATACATATCAGAAAATGTAATTTCTAATCATTCTCCTCAAGAAATTTTATCACAAGAGCATAAGGATTACATACTGCTTTTTGATTCTCTTCTTTGGGACTCATGGTAGCATCTTTGTGGACTACATCGTGGATGGTAATTTAGTCTTGGATTTGGTGCAAATCTACCTATTAATTTTCTGCTTTGAACTGTACAAGTGGTGGTGATTTTAAAATAGCCATGCAGTTACCAAAGAAGTTTTGCCATGATTTCCCAAAAAAGTATGGTTTCTATTTGGTATGTAAATAAGATCCACATAGGAATTTGAAAGTACCTTTTATTTTTCTAATCTGTGCATGATGAGTAGGAAAAAAAACTTTTAGAGCTTGAAAGGTTGGGACTTGAGAATGCGCCTTGAGTCAGTGGAACATATTTTGGTTTAAAAGGAGCGCTGATTACTTACTGCCTTTGTTTCTTGGCCAGTGATAGCTGACATTGGTTCAATTCGGATTAAAAACCAAGAAACAAACTTTTTGGGTGTTTTTGTCTTTCTTTCTTAAGGATACACAAGTATACTTGATCCACTTGCCACTCAAAAGGTAATTATCAGCAAGGATTTAAATTTTTCCTGAAAAATTCCCGAACCATAGTTTTTTGTCTTATTCATATATTGGAGATGTTCAGTATGTTTCGATGACGTTAGGCTTAACTTGTTGATTTTTCCTTGTTAAACAGTTTTTTTTTTTTTTACTTCTGTGATTCTTTACCATAGTTTTCCCCCAAAAGACAGTTTCATGAATTGTTGTGAGGATTGCCGCACACATTGTTGGTTTTCTTAATATTTGCTGGGTTTTTTTTTTTTTTAACCTCTGTTGCTTGTTCTGTCTCCTGATTTTCTGTGCCAAGTACCAGCAGAACCCTGTCAGTGTCCCCTGAAGTGAAAGGTGGGTATGTAAGGCCTGTCAAGTAATCCAAACTGTGTGCTCTTTTGTGCCCTGCAGGGGGTGTCATTAACTTGTCAGTGCCTATAGTTCTGTCGGCTACTCAGGAAGATAAAGAGAGGCTGGACGGCTGCACGGCATTTGCTCTGATGTATGAGGGCCGCCGTGTGGCTATTCTTCGCAACCCAGAGTTTTTTGAGCACAGGAAGGAGGAACGTTGTGCCCGACAGTGGGGAACGACATGCAAGAACCACCCCTACATCAAGGTCCTGTGCAAACAGTGCTGCATTTTATCTTGATTTACAAATAACGTTTGTGCCAAAAATGTGGGCATTACCTATCGACTGTTCCATTGGAACTGCTAATATTTTGCAGAATCAAGACCGGACCTTAGATTAGCGTGATGAGAATTTGGTGTTGTCATTTGGTCCAGATAAATATCTGTTCAACAACTGTTTAAGTGTGTACTATATACTGGGCCCTGGGCACCAAGCTAGATGCTGGTGCTGGGAATACAGGGTGATGGGCATGGCGAGCACAGCCTTTACCCACTTGGAGTTCTGACTTTAGGTGCTGGGCAGACGTTGATCACTCATGTACTTATAGCAGGACGTGAGGTCAGGGTGCTGTAGGAGCCCTGGCAGAGGGTTTATCTGGTCTGGGTTTCTAATTGAACACTGTGTTTCTGGTATGAAAGCAGTGAAATGTAATTAGTCTCCCCAGAGTGCCTCACGTATTTTATATATTATATGTGAAATGTTGTCATTGAAGTCAAATCTCTGTCAGTAGGTGTTTTAAAGTACACTTTGAGCATTAAAAGAAATGAAGTGAAATTGTAGTAGCTTTATCCAGAAAATTTCTGTAACATTTGTTTAGATCATGGCAATATGCTAAATCTCATTGTCTCATGAAGGACAAAGTGTTTAAAAAAAGTTTTTAAAATAGGGGATATATTTTCTTACAAAATAAGGTTGTTTTAGTAATGTGCTAAATCTCATTTTATTGTCTCATGAAGAACAAAAAAGCGTTTAAAAAAGTTTTTTAAATAGGGGATATATTTTCTTATAAAATAAGGTTGTTGAACTTGTGATGTGTTGGGCATTCCTTCAACATTAAAATACTATAGTTATTAATAACAGGTAAACATAGTCTCTAAAACATGCTCATGTAAATTCGTCGAGCCACATAGCAAACCTGTGGGATGGGTAGCATGTGCATCTTACACACGGAGAAAGTGGGACTCATAGAGGATAAATGCTCAACCAAAATTATGCAGCTAGGAGGTGGGAGGAAGGTCTGATTTCAGTCTAAATCACTTTGGGTGTCAAAGCCATCCGTCTTCCATAATCATAGCAGAAAGTAATTATTGGTATATTTGGAGTTTCACATACCTACTATGTAGCCTGTATCACTGCAGGGTACTCTTCATATGAATTGGGTGGAAGAGACATTTATTTTGTAATCACTGAACAAATGTTAGTGCTGTTTATACTTTGTCCCATTTTTCAAAGAGTGATCTGTAGGACTTCTTTGTATTAGTTGGCACCTGGTTGCTGCCTGAGGCACCAGGAGGATTTTGGTCAGAGGGAGCTGTGAGGACTACGGCACTCAAGGCTTATGGAGCAGGAGGAGCAGAGATCGGGTGTCTTTCAGAAATAGCTGGTTGTCGAGTGAGAGAAGAGGCCTTGGAGAGATGGTGGGCTTACCATTCTACACTAAAATATTAAGACTTTATTCAGTTATAATACCAATTTACATGTAGTTTTGCTTTTCAAACCACATTTCAGTGTGTTGGTCCTTACAGGGATCCTTGGAAGTAGACAAAGTGTTTTTCTTTACACTGAAGAATCTTTGTGTGGGTTCCACTTGTGCAGAGCTGCAGAGGTCCATTAGGAGTCAGGACTAGAGTCCGTCCTAGGTCTTTTGTGTTCCTTTTACTACGCTGCATGCTGACTAGGAATGAAGAGGTCACGGGCAGGTTTGGAGCATGAGAGGATTCCCAAGTAGAACTTCAAGGACCTCTTAGCCTGGTTGTCTTGTGCAGGATGTCCACACTCCACCTCCACTCCCACCAGGACCGTCCAAGCTATCCAGCTTTTAGGCTAGACTCTTGCAGTCATCTCCTGGCTGGAATCCTGCTTCATCTCTTACCCACTACCCTCCATTCTCTTCACAGTGGCCAGAGTGAGTCATCTAAAAATATAAATCTGAGCACATCATTCTGGTCTTTAAAACTCTCCAGTAAGCTGCTCATTGTAATTAGAATAAAACCCAAATGCCTGCCTGTGGCCTAGCGTGATCCAGCCCTGGTCTTACTCCTCATCTCTATTACTGTACCTCTGCTCCAGTCCTTGCCTGGACCCTTTCTGATCTTCTAGCCACATTCACTTCTTTCTGTTCAAAGAGTAAAGCCTGATGCTGCCCTAGGACTTTGTACTTGCTGCCCCTCTGCCTAAAATACTTTCCCTCCGTGACTGGCTCCTCTTCATCATTTCAGGTTAAATGGCACTCTCCTTGAAGAGGCCTTCACTGCCTCCTTTTCCTTAAATGTACTCACTGTGCGCCCTGGGCACTGTGTTCCATGGCCCTGCTTATTTTCTCTGTAACATTCGGTACCAGCTGATATTTCTTTGGTTTCTCTTCTGTCTCTCCTGCTGTAATGTAAGCACCATTGGAGAAAGATCTTTCTCTCTCTTGTTTTCTGCTGCATTTTCCAATACCTATTGTAGGCCCTGGCACATAGCAGTTACTCAGTAAATGTTTATTGAATGAGTCATTTGATGGATGGGGTGGACCTTCTAGTGAGGAAGACCAGATAGGCAGTGACTGCAGCAGTTTACACTGTTAGCACATAAGCCGAAGCAGTCGTGGGAAAAGAGTGAGCTTGAGCTGCTCTATGAGGTCAGATACATCCTAGAAAATAGTATCTCCTCTTCCCAGATTCAGGGAAAGAGGACGAGAGACATTGAAAGAAATTTAAGGTGGCTTGAAGATTAGAAGGCATGACTTTGTGTCCAACTCTATCACCATTACTTTGCTCAAAAGTTTAGGATTGGAGAACACAAAATAGAGAGTGACCCAGGGTTATAAATCTTTCTATTAATCAACATACAACAACAATGGAAAGAATGTTTTTGTTACTTAAAAAATCATAATTATTCATGTTGGCTTTGTTTGCCTTTTTTTGGTAAATGTAATATTTGTTTCACAAGTCCTTTGAGAAATTCTAAATATATTCTAATTCTGTAGCATTTGCAGTCATGGTTCATTTGTTAAGCTAAACAGATTTACCATTGACCTTGGGATGAAAGAAAAAGTTTACAGCTGTAGTTGGCTTGTATGAGAGAACTCTTCTCACTTATTTTCTCTTGGTTTCTGTTGAAAACAATTATTTTCTTTTTGTTCCCATTAGATGGTTATGGAACAAGGAGATTGGCTGATTGGAGGAGATCTTCAAGTCTTGGACCGAATTTATTGGAATGATGGTCTTGATCAGTATCGTCTTACTCCTGCTGAGCTAAAGCAGAAGTTTAAGGATATGAATGCTGGTATGACATGGACCTAGTTATCTAATACAGGACTCTTTGGGGTTTCTGCTTGACAGGGAAAGTTCTAGAAGATTTTTTTCATTACTTAATAATGTAAAACAGAATAATGAGTAAAGGTAGCAACTGGAATATGTAAGGAAAGGTGTAATTTGATTTCATGTTATTTTATTATGTGGAAGATGGATGGTAGTAACAAATTGATCTTTTACTTGTTTATTATAAAACTCACCTGTTAAAGCTGAATAGAACTATAGAAGAGAAATTTTTTTTAATTTATTGATTTTAGACAGAGAGAGAAAGGAAGGTGGGCAGAGAGAGAGAGGAAGACAAACATCAATTTGTTGTTCCACTTATTTATGCATTCATTGGTTGATTCTTGTATGTGCCCCGACCAGGGATCGAACCTACAAGTTTGGTGTATAGGGATGATGCTCTAACCAACTGACACCTGGTGAGGGCTCAAAAAGAAAGAATTTGAAGAGCTCACTCATATCAGTGTGCTTTATATCTTCAGAATATCTTATATGACTGGAATGTATCACTGCAGAAACTAATAGAACAACAGAAGTTTTGTCATGTTTGCTATTAACTCAGCAAATGTTTGTTGTTCGTCTTTATATGCCAGAGTACCAAGTGCTGAGATCCAGGAGCTTGCTCTGGAAAAGAGGAAGACATTAAACAAATAGAAGAAAAGATTGTTGCAGAGTAGGTTAATAATGATTTTAAATTTCTGGATTATGATGAAATAGAACAGTAAGAGCAGAGAGTCTGTGGATGCTGTTCTTTATCATACTATCTTATCTATTATAAAGTACTCCAGGACAGACTTTTTTATATCAGGTATCTGCTATTCTCAGGTCTGTTACACAGAGATAGGGAAATGATGTTTACACTAGTGACCCATTCTCTCTTTCTCCCTACTCTCACAAGTTCACAGTGCCATGTGAGGGAACAGCATGCATTGTAGATTTTCGGAGGCTTGTTTTCAGATCTGAAGAATTTGACACATCTTAGAATTATGCTACTAATTAATTCTCACCCTCTACAGAAATGTTTAAGCCCTGAGCTTTAGTGGTGCTTTTTTTTTTAAATATACATTTTCTGTGTAGAAATCAGGCAGAGATGGCTGAGAAAAGTCAGGTGAATGTGGTTGCTTTAGGAAATAGGTGGTCATTAAGCCATATTTGTTAACCAGAAGCTTCCCTCCCAAGTGACTCCAGGAACCAGGACAGGAGCGCTCATTTTGTCAGTGTGTTCAGCTTCTGTGAGCCCCAGATCCTGGCAGTCGTTTAGAGTCCTGTGTACAGCATCCCCCTGCTTCGCCGCCTAGTAGTTGTGTGGTTGTAGGAAATTGCTTTCTTTGTAAGCCTCACTTTCCTCAGTTGTAAAAGTGAGGACAATGATGGTACCTCATTGTGAGGCATAGGATTTTATTTTAAAAAGTGAAGTAAGATGCTACGGCACTGTAAACAGTACCTGGCACATAGTAAGAGGTTAAGGTCATAATTTCTGTTACGTGAGTCTGAAGCTAGACTTAAGTGTGTTTGTGTAAAGGTTAGGAAAAGCGTATCTGTTTCTTGTTAAGCTTTACTGTAGTATACTGGTGTTTGACACGAGACGATCGAGAACCGGAGGCCTCACATTGTTCAGAGCCCCACAGTTCCCACCCAGCCTGCCTCCTTCTTTCACATTTCCTGCTTGGTTCCTGTAGGGTATTTGAGTGTAGGATTTCTCACCTTAAGCCCTTCCAAACTCAACGCTTTTCCTTGGAATTTGTAGCGAATATCTGGCTTAAACTAGTTGTGCACGAATTTCTCTGAACGCTTGCTTGGTGCTTGCCTATGCAACAGCTTATTTATCTTGTTTCTCGCTGACATTTTTTTTTGGCTTAGTCACAGGAGAATATATCACTCTTTATGTAAGTCAGTGATGCACCTTACTCTCTTGTCAGTACGTGACAAGAAACTGCCTTAGGACAAAAAGTCATCTTCTCCCAACCTTCTCTCCAAAGCAGGAAGAGCCTTAGATGCTGTCATGTAAAGGTACAGTGTTCGGAGCCCCGGCAGTCCTTTCGTGTTCATGAGAATGGGACACCGTTTGAGTTTCTGGTCCAGTGCTGGACTCTTCTATCCTTGAATTTCTTTACCCAAAGGCCTAATGCACGTTTGAATTATTTAAGGCGCTTCTAATTTGGTCTTTTATTTGCAACCAGAAGCATCCAATAGATTTTTTTCTAGTGAATAGGAAGATGTTTAATGGAGGACTTGCTGAGAAGACCTCAATTTACTTTTAATTTTTTGCCAAAATTTGAATTCATACTTAAAATTTATCTTAGTAAATTAATTGTTGGCACTGTTGAAGAGTCTTATCAGGGAATTACCATTCATAATTAGAGACTTTAATATTACATCTGTTTTACACTTTTCTTAGTGGGCCAAACATTTTAAATCAGTTAGAGAATTCATCACATAATGAGTGATTGCAACTTTGTTTAAAGTAGCTAAAAGCCAGTTATTAGCTTTATATTAGACAAAGATTTCGGAGTGTTATTTTATTTACTTTTCCATTTTAGACTTGGGCAAATGAGCAACAGACTGAGGTGTTTTGTTTGTAGTTCTTGTCCACTCTTAGGAAGCCAGTAATAAGTCATCTGCAGATGTGTATGAAACATAGTTCAAGGGAGGGAAAACAGGGAATATTTTTTTTCTTTTACCTAGGGTTTTCTTTTCCTTAACTCTTTTTCTTTCTCCTTTCCTGGTGTTAGAAGAAGGACCTTGGTTACCCCTTACGCACATTGATATGAGCCATTTGCTGCTCCGACCATTCTGTAGCAGGAGGATTGAGAGGCCTTTAGTACTCAAATCAGTGGTTGCAAGGTGACACAGTTCCAGATGGCAGGTTCTTTCAGTCACTTGTGGTTGATCACTATCTTGGAAAGAAAGAACGAATTTCACTGAAGCCAAGTAAGAGCCAGTTAGTATTTATTACACAGAGAACACTGGTGTCCTGCCAGGTTACAAAGGAAGAAACTGACATAATTTCTTTCAAGCCTAATATGTGGTGGCACAGTGTTGAATAAATCTAAGGGAGCGTTTAGAGCTGTTGAACTAAAAGGTAGATTTTAAATGAATGGATAGAGACATTAGATTTCTGTCTTTGGCAGAGTTGGAGTGACACAAGAGAAAGCTGAGGTCGAAGCAGATAGTTTGCCCATGAAGGCACGAGCCTTCCTTACCGCAATGTCGCCGAGCTGGGGATGGTGTGATCTGAGACTGGGTGAGGAGGGCCTGTCAGTGAAGTCAAAGCACACCCAGATGAGGCTCTGAACATAGTTTAACAAAGTAAGTGCTTCAGGAAGGGGTGGCCGGAGTGCAGGGAGCCCTCAGGAATGTTGCTGCATCCAGGGACCAGCGGTTTTGGGTAGTGTTACCACTCCTGACAGGGCACAGGAAGGAAACTGTTTCTGGAGCCTGGTAACAGGAGCTGGGGCTGTGAGGAGGGGCTGCGAGGAGGGGCTGCAGGACAGAGCCTAGTGGTGGGGAATGCAGGCACAGCCAGAATCACACACTGAGGCAGCCTGCAGGTGGTGCACGGGCTCCTGCAGATTTGGTCTCCCTCCATCTTCTGGCTGCCGGCTAAAGTCTCCCATCTCGGAGGCAGGACAGGGCTCCCCGTCCCCAGGTGCGCGCACACAAATGCACACGCAGGCACAGCCAGAATTGGTTGGAAGCAGCACAGAGCCCAGTTGGCAAAAAGCTTTATATTCTATATTTATAAATTTTAATTTGAAAGCATTTCCAGTCTTAAGAATGAAAAGCATTTCATTGCTGCATGCTTTGGGTTGTAAGAGTACCTGTTTGTGAAGAATTCTAATTAATATGTTTGTATATACTCAAGTGGCCTATCTTTGTCTTACTGAATTTTTTGCCCTCATCGGCAGTTTAAATAAAAGAAATACTGGTAATTTATAACAGTCCAGAGAGAGGCAGGAGATCAAAGTCTTTCTTCCATTCTCTCCAGAAACCTCCCACAAAAACAAACATTACATGTGCACATGCTCACACACACCCCTCCCTAACTCTCGGATTATTGTCAGTACTCTCTTGTTTAGCTACTATATTGATTTAGGGAAAGCAGAGATGCCTGTTCTTAGAGCTTTGGGGTAGAAAATGTGGCAGATATTAAAGCTTGAGTAGTACTGGAAGAATAGACTTATTAATTATTGCTGTATGTAGGACAGTTTTACAGAGAACAAGTTGAAAGCAGGGAAGCAGGAAGATGTTGTAATTCTGGGTTTCGTGGTTGGGATGCATACCAGGGCTCTGACTGTGGGCTGGGTGCTAAGCACAGTTCTGAGAAATCTGGGGGAAGGGTGACTAGAAGTTAGGAGCCCTTTCTTGCTCATCACCTTATTTCTTGCTCAAAACAATCCTGCCCAGAGTACTGAAGTTGTCCTTGGGCACTCAGCTGAGAAATTGCAGAGCAGTGGTCCAGATTCTTTGCACGGTGCCCCCCAGTGTCTGATGCTGTGATATTAGATTGGGCAACCCGTGTCCTACACTGTCCAGGGAGTCAGTGCCCACCCTCTCCCCACCATCAGGAAATGCTAGTGACCACTGTTGGCTTGCCCTGTTGCACATCAGCACTTGCTCAGAGGAACCTTCGCCACTTTCTTCCCCTTTCACCTGCTGGAAGGAAAGCGTCAGATCATGTTTGTTTCCATAATGTGTTGGCTTCTAGTCTAGATGGTGTCCAAGCCAGAGGAAAAAGGAGAACCTGTAGTATGCCTTTACGTAGACATGAAATATAGCAAAAGGAATGGGTTTGAGGGCCTAGACCTGTGTTTGGCTGGAGATGTGACAGTAATAGCAAAGGTGGAAGAAATGAGGGGATGCAGGGCAGTAATGAGCAGTATACATTGAAATGTTTTCAGTGATGTCTCTAAACTGCTGAATTGAAAGGTCAGGACTTAGAGATGCAGCTAACAGAAGCCATCTGTATGCACAGAGTAATTGGATCCAGGTGAAGGGTAAGTTTCCTGAATGAGTACGTAGAGAAAGAATTTCACAGGACCCAGCAATGAACCCTGTTGCTCTGAGAGGGACTATGAGATGTCAGAAACAGGCGATCACACCAAAATGGGCAGCAGAATATAAAATGTCATACATACTTGATTAGAACTGTGCAAAAATGTATGCAGAAGGAGAACAACTAGACTATGCAAAAATCCAAACATAGCCATATTAGCATAGTGCATTTGTAGGTGACATTTTACCAAGTTTTCTTCAGTGTTTCATGGTTTTTATTTTTTTTAAAAAAAGGGCCAAGGCAGATGACATAGAAAAGGTTGGTGCCATGGTCAGCAGGCCTTGAGACTATAAGGACAGTGGGGTATTATTATTATTATTATTATTTTTAATGTCAGAAGCAGCAGAGAGGTAAGAAACATTTAAAACAGGGTGCCTTTGGATCTGGCAGGAGTGTTATACTATGTGTTGGAGTAGGAAGGAATTGGTCAAATGAATGAATCCAATCCTGTTCTTTTCTTCCATCATTTCATCCTTCATGCTGTCACCAGACTTGTCTTCTGAAAACAGAGATATAATTATACCCTGTCACAATTGAAGGAAGTACAGTATTCCTTTGCACATGAATTTATTTTCTAGTTAGCGAATGTTTGTTTCTCTTTCACTGACTAGATTGTGAGCTCCAGGGGGCAGGACCAGTTCCACTGTAGCCTCAGGACAGCATATCTAAAATGGAATTTTCCTCTTGTCCCAGACTGGTTTCTTCCCTGCCCCTGCCTGCTGTGGCTGTTGTGTGGAGGCTGGATGCAGGGAGGAAGACCTGGTGGACACGTCTTGAGAAGAGGTGGTGAAGGGCTGCTGTTGCATCGGTAGTGAAGAAAGTAGATTTGGTGAGATCTAGGGAAGACATAGTCCCTTGCCTGTGGAGGGTGAGAGCATGGAAGGGCTCTGGGGCTCTGGGATGAGTGATGGTGCTGTGCTCCCAGAGGGTGGGAGGAGGACCAGCGGTGCGCATGGAGGCTGGGAGGAGTCCACTCCCAGGTGTCCGTGGGGTACTGAGAGACGTCTGGAGAGATGGTCTGGAGCGTAGGGGAGGGTTTGGTCAGCAGATGTAGATTTACTGGTCACTAACCTAGAGCCTTGCTCAGTGCTGTCAGGAGCAGGACAGGGAGAGGGCAGTGCCTGTCTTCACTCTGGTCACAGTGTGACCCCACTGACCAGTGTGTAGGGTGCAGTCTGTCAGATGACCCTGCCCGAGTCCTATTACATATATTACATGGGTGGAAGGAATGGAAGAGTTGGTGGAAGTTTTATCATCGATAGTCATCTTCTCGTTTTGCTGTCTCTTCACTCTACCCACCTATGCTCTGCTCTCCCCCACATCAGTCCTGCACAGTCCTGTTGGGCTAGTTTTCTGTAACACACTACTGAATGCAGCTCTACTGAGCACCCTGGCACCTTTCCCCTCCCCCTTCCTCCAGTGCCTTTTCCTTGCCTCTTCCTCTCTCCTAAGCCCCAAGAGCCCGTCTTTTGCCTCTGTAACTTGTTCCCTGAGCCCATGCAGCCTAGCTGGCTCACTTTTCCAACCTCTGTGACTTTCTAAATAACCTTTTGCTTGGAAAAAAAAAAAGAAGACACTACTGGTTAACTCACAACCCTTGTTAGGTACATCGTGTCCTTTCTATCCTGGCATTTGCTATTCTACATGCTCACCCTGTGCCAGGTTTTATATCCATCCTTGGCAGAATGAATGATCCTGTTTTCCTCAGACTCATCTCTGCTTTTCTGCATCTACACTTTTGCTCACGTCAGCTGGCTTGCTTGGAATGCTGATTTTACTTCTATCAGCCACATTTCATTTGTCTTTTCAGAGGCTGGCAAACTACAGCCTGCAAGCCAAATCTGGCCACTGCTAGGTTTGTAAATAAAGTTTTATTGGTAAACTGCCACATTCACTTGTTTATGCCTTGCCTGTGACTGTTTTTGCAATGCTGTAGGCTGCAGAAACCCCATTGCCTGCAAAGCCTAAACTGTTCCCTCTGGCTCTTGAAGGAAAAAAGTTTGCTTTTATTCATGGTGTCAGCAGCTTTGCAGTGCACTTTCTATGCACCAAAGTTACAGAATACCTGGTCCTGTCCCAGGAACAGGAGTACAGAGGGCTAGGAAGAAATGGAAATCATAAATGTTAATATTGAATTTCAGTCATCTTGGAGGTCATCTCCTATTTTCAAATGAAGTTGAAACTGTGATCTTAGGTAAAGCAGTCTTAAACTATTTCATAAGGAATTATAAATGAAAAGGCAGATACTTTACTGTGATTATAGTGTGACAGTGGGGGAAGTCGCTGTTTTTTAGAAAATGGGATGAGAATGTGAGGCATTAATGAAAGTTGTTGTAAGTATCCATGGCCCCAGGTTTGTAGTGGTCCATTATTCTTTTACTCTTGATGGAGAAAAATTTAATAGTGATGCATATTGGGTTCTGTTAGTTGGGACAGTGCCCTGGGAATGTAGCTTCCAGTAGATTAGGTACTCCCATTGTTCATTCACAATATAATAAGTTCTCTAGTGGAGAAACCAGGTGTTAGGAATGAAAATACAGCCTGGACCTACAGACAGTTAAAGCCATTTGTGTAATTCATTGATAAATAAGTACAACGAATTGAAAAGACTGGAAGTTGGAGAAAGACCTGGTTGTGTTGGCAAGAAAAAAACGGCAAACAGATCAAATGGTCATTGGGTTTTTGAGTGCAACTGATAGTAAGGAAAGAATTCTACCTGGAAGAGATCTTGGCAGTGAAATCCTTTATATGTTTCTAAGGTGAACTTTTAATAAGTCATCCATCTTAACTTTATCTGTTAAATGCCCAGTGTGGAGCTAGATTGATTCTTTTTGGAAGGAAAACCTAGGTAGATAAATTATTAGAATCTGTGAAATATGTGTGTTTGAGACAGAATTTATCTTTTATGTTTCCTTTTGCACATCCTGTCTTATAAATAATCCTGCTAAATGGCGATCTTACAGAATCAGATTTGACCTGATTGAAGTCTGGGAATGTAGTCATGATACACCTGAGATGCATTACCAAGGGTCATATTCAGAGATGGACTCCTGTTCCTGATTAAAGAGGACACAGGCCATGTGTCCAGCACAGAGCTCACACGCCCTCACCCTGGGAACACTCGCCGGGAGTATAGTTCACACTGAAGTGGACCTTGAGTCACTAGTGGAACAGTGGGTTTAATTTCCTGCCAGGAACTTTGTGGGGGTGTGTGCATGTTTAAGGAATGAATTGTCTTAAGGAACTTCAATTTATTGAGTGCACCGTGCATCTAACCATGCTGTGTACTTGATATTATTTTATCTTCATAACAGTAACCTTAGTATCATTCCCATTTCAAAGATGCAGAAAGTGAAGATGGCTAGCATAGTAGTCCGATGATAAGAACCCATGAGTATTCTTTCTCAAAGCAGTACTTCTTCTGGTACCCTACATATGTCTGCTCTTTTGAACCTTGTTATTATGGAAAATTTCAAACATCTCCTACTTTCATTGGCAAGTAGAGATGGCAGACTAATGAGTCCCTGTGCACCTCTGCGCCAGCGCCAGCGGTCATCTGCTCCTGTCCGCTTGTGTCTCCCGGACCCCCGCCCCGCCTGCATGTTATTCTGAAGCACCTCTCAGACCCCGCGTCACTTCACCTAAATATTTCAGTACACATTTCTTAAGTGTAAAGACTTTAAAAAGCACAGCTATGCTACCACTACTGCACCTGCATAATAATAATAGTTCCTTAATATTATCCAGTCACCAGTGTTCAGATTTCTAATAATTTTATGATAGTCACATTTTCTTTAGTATGTTTGAGTCAGGATCTAAATAACAGCTATACATAATAATTGGTTCATATATCTCTTGTCATAATTTTTTTACTTTTTTAACTTTTTATTTTGAAATTTATTTTTTTATATTAACATTATTTTTTTATTATAGTTCAAGTACAGTTGTCTCCATTTTCTTCCCACCACCACTCCTTGCCCCACCCTCAATCCTACCCCGCTTTGGCTTTGTCCATGGGGCCTTTATACATGTTCCTTGATGAACTTTCCCCTTTCTCCTTTCTCCCCTGTTATTCCCTCCCCTCTGGTTACTGTCAGTTTGTTTTCTATGTCAATGTCTCTGGTTATATATTGAAATAATTTTAAATTTCAAGAAAAATTGCAAGAATAAGTACCAAGAACCCCCTTATATTTTTAACCCAGATTCCAGAATTTTTTTTTTTTTAAGAGAGGAGGAGGGAGGGAGAAAGAGAGGGAGAGAAACATTGATGTGAGAGGGGAGCATTGATGGTTTGCCTCTTGTACACACCCCAACCTGAGACTGAACCCACAACCGAGGCATGTGTCCTGACTGGGAATTGAACCCTTTGGTGGCTTTTAGGTTTGCAGGTTGATGCCCAAACTGAGTCACGCCAGACAGGGCATGATTATTAACATTATATTTTATTTGCTTTTTCAGCCTGTTTGAAAAGTAAAAACATGATCCTTCATTACCCCTTAATATTTCCTAAAAGTAAGGAGAGTCTTCTATCTAAACATACTGCTCATCAAACTCAGGAAAATAATATTGATGTGTTGTCTGATCTGTATATTCCATTCAAATTATGCCATTGTTCTAATAATGTCCTTTGTAGCAAAAGCAGCAACAACAATAAAGTCTTCTCTTAGCCAGTTTTTCTTTCTGGTTCAGGATCTCCTTGTCTTTCAGTCTTGAATAGTCACTTAGTCTTTGTCGTGTCTTTTGTGAGTCATTTATTTTGTTGAATGTGTCAGTTTGGCTCAGGTTACATGTATTTGATAAAGAATGCTGTAGGAAGCAATGCTGAATTCTCAGTGCGCATGTTTGGGGGCTCACAGTTCTGATTTGTCCTGTTACAGATGAAGGTAACCTTTTTTTAAGTTAACTTTTATCACTTAAGATTGTTTTCGCCAGGTTTTTCTGCTGTAAAGTTAGCAAATTATTTTGTACTTATTAACAGCTAAATTTTAGCACAGTACAAATACTGCTCAATGGGGAATTTCTAATTCCATCATTCCTTTTACATTTATTAGCTGACTTTCCACCATAAGGTAGAATTTCCACTTCTCCCTCATTGGTTTCTTCATCTGTTTTGTTCTTCAAGGACTCACAGATTTCTATTTTTCTCAGGGAGTTGCGATCCATTACTCTTGCTTACTTTGGTGTTTAGCTTGTTCTGGGTTTCCCAAACTGGTTGCTATGCCCTTTTGACGTGTCCCCATCATTCTCCGAGCACTCTCTTTCTAATGACACAAAAGATGTTTCAGCAGCTCTTGAAGTTACTTCAGTGTCGTTTCATTGTAATGATGAGATGTCATAGGAACTTAACTCTTGTTTAAGTCAATTAGCCTGTGGTAAAATTGGTTTCATGATACGTCATTTCGTGGAAAGTTGCAGAACCTGTTAATGACATTGAGTGGGGATGTATTGTACTCTCCTTGCCTTAGCCCTAGAGTCAGCCGTTTTGCCAGAGCCCTGATGTATTTAAGTGGGGGTTGGTAAGTACCATTCTAAACAGAATGTAAAATTGGGGCTTTAGTTGTGCTCACTGCCACTGCCTAGTTGTTGCTTGTAGAACTTTTCAGTGGACAGAGCTACGAAATATCATTTGCATATATATTCATAAACAGACATATTTATATCTGTTTCTATATCTGTCCATCTAAGTAGCCATCATGAAAACCATGAGGTCACAGTGTTTTCAGTTATAACCCAATAACGCATAGTCTGTTCTACCCTTTCTTCTTTCGGTGTTTATGCCTTCCTTCTCCTACAGTAAGAATCCTGGCTCCCATTATTCGCAACGTATTTACTTATTTGCTGTACCTCCCTCTATGTAAGCAGGCCCCCAATCAAATGGGCTCTCCTCTAGGCCCTGGCCTGTTGGCCTGACCCTGTAGAAGTCTGGTTGGTCCTGGTGCTGCCGGCCTGTGGCAGGCCAGTGTCTCGCTACTTCCCCATGGTATTGTGCAAGCTTGGGCCCTCCCCCAGACCTTCCCAGTGGTGCCGCAACTCACAGCAACCCAGGAGGAGGATTCATTAATGTTTAGTCAGTGTCTCTGTTGAGATTCAAGGCAGTTTATAAAGAATGAGCAGCATACAGTGAAGGGAGGAGAGGTGTGAGAACTAAGCTGAGTGAGTGATGAGATTTAGGCCAGGATCATTATGGCAGGTTCAGTTCAGGCAGTAATCCCCTAAATGGAGGAATATTAGTGTTCGTATTAATGTCAGGAGAGTGTCGTGAGACCATCATTCTTCATCTGTTCTTTTTTTGAAGAACTGTAGTATAATAAAGTCACAAAGTAAAATTATTTCTTGATCTTGGGGAGAAGAGTTGTGGAGTTCTACTTGATGGTCAGAAAGGATGTTTTAGAATCTCTTTATATCACATAGAAAACAAAATTTGAAGTGAATTCAGAAGGAAAGAAAAACTTTCAGGTCTGTGCCTCTCCTCCCATCTCCTAAAAGCAGAAGTGCATATATATTTGTACCAAGACTTTCTTCTTCTTTGTACCTTGTGTCATATCAGTTATTTGTTGGGTGAAAACCAGCCTTGTTCATGTATAAAAGGTAACCTGAGGAACTTCAAAGCATAATGCTGTAAATCTTGGAATATTGGAGGATGCAATGACCAAAAAACCCTGGTCATGTAGGACCTTTTTGTCCTCCTGGGCCTTTTGTCATGGGATAGAAAAGGGTTACAATGGAGAACAGATTGGGAAAGATGTACTATTTGTCTTAAAATTATTAGGGGAGGGGAAGACGTTCCTCTCTCTGAGCCAAACATGGATTAACACAGCATGGTGCTGTACCAGATGCTGAGAAGGCAGTATAACACAGAGCTCCTCTAACTGGGTTGTTACTTGGTTTTGTGAAATTGGGGTTTCTATGACCCCAAAGAACTGTGCCTTCTAAGAAAGTTCTCCTAATTGCAAGCCCCATATTGGAATGAAGCCAGGGCTGTAAGCTGGAGATAGGGAGTTAATCAGTCTAATTAACCTAGTAGTTTTTTTCTTTTGGGTAATAGTGGCCCTTCTAAGGGATATTGGTGTTGCCCATCTATCATCCAAAGTCCCAACCCGGCATCACAGAGTCAGGTGGGGTTCCAGTCAAGCAGAGTAATTGGTATAAATGAGCATATTTGGATAGCGAGTACACTTTTTGAATTATATTTCTTTACCTTACTGTCTTCTTTTAATAAAGAAGTATCTTAGGTCCTATGGAAGTATTAACTTGATGGGTAGTTAAGGCATTGACCAAGAATTCACATCTATGCAGGCAGCTAAACCAGGATGTTAGGAGCCGGAAGTCTGATTGTTAATTCTTAAGTTTCCCATGAATGCAGAAAGTGATTGTTATAAACCTGTTGCTGTTACATTACACATTCTCAAGCCCGTAAGATTTGTGAAGTAAAAATAGAGTAGAAGTATAGGTCATGTTGGCATCGTCAAAGCGGTACAGTTTTGTTTTGTTTTGTTTTTTTTTTTTACCAGTTTCTGATTCTGAGAATGCATGTTTACTTAATCCTAAGCATCAAGCTTCAGGAATTGTTTAACCTTTGCAAGCTAATCTGTTAGACACATGCTACATTTAACTCTGGAAATTCTCTTTTCAGATGCTGTCTTTGCATTTCAGTTACGCAACCCGGTGCACAATGGACATGCTCTCTTAATGCAGGATACCCATAAACAACTCCTAGAGAGGGGCTACCGGCGCCCCGTCCTTCTCCTTCACCCTCTTGGTGGCTGGACGAAGGATGATGACGTTCCTTTGATGTGGCGGATGAAGCAGCATGCCGCAGTGCTGGAGGAGGGCATCCTGAACCCGGAAACAACAGTGGTGGCCATCTTCCCATCTCCCATGATGTATGCGGGACCAACTGAGGTAGACCGCTTTTCAGATTTTCTCTGCAGCAGTGTTGAGACTGCTCTTACTAACACAACCAGCGTTGGCGACAGACCGTCTGATCTATTGCAAACATTCGGTGTGCCTGGAGTACCACCCCAAGGTGCAGGGAAAGGGCAGGCAGGGAGAGGCATGCTCCTCTTGCTCTTGTTGCCGTTCTTGGTCCTGGTTGTGAAGCAGGTGCCTATAGACAGAGGGCTTGGTGAGCTCGGGAAGGTGTGACACAGGCGCCTCTTGTGGCCACTGGCCACATTACAGACACAGCTCTGACAGCACGGATCTTATCCCTTCGCAGAGTCCTAAGTCACTCTTCCCAGGAGGCAGACATGGTCTGATTTTTTTCTTCTGAATTTAGGAGAGGCCATGAGTATTTCAGTGGGAAGAAGAAGATGGTATCTTAAAAACATTCAGGGAATATTTTTCATCTTTTCAGAGCATGATAGAGTCAGGAAGTAAAATTGCTTCTTGGAATTGAGGGGGTGAGGATTCTCAAGCTCTGCTTAGGGGTCAGAACAGATATTTCGTGATCTTTTCATAACTGTGTATAAAGAGGACTTTAATTAGGTTTTGCTTCAAGACAGAGTAGGCTTTTAAAAGTATTTGTTGAAGGAATAAATAAATCAGTGAATGACCTAAAAAATAGTGTGGGAAATTTCTAGCATGCTTCTGAATGGAAAGCATGCTAGTATCGATGCTTTTTCATCTCCACCTTGAAGGAAGATGAACTTACTTAGTTATATTGATCTGGGAGGCAAACCCTTTTAGAAAGGATTAAATACTTTTGCAGTATATACTCTATGATGTCTTCCTCAAAAAAAAAAAAAAAAAAAAAAAAAAAAAAGGCAAAAAGCCCCCCAAAACAAAACAAACGAACAAAAAGCTTAAAAGGAAATCCACTCATGTTTGGCTGTTCGTTGGGATCAGGCCTAAAAGATTTTATTGGAGCTTAGTTGTGGGGTTGTATACTTTGTTACCTCTTTCCAAAAAAAACAGACAGACAAAAAACCACAGTCACAAGAAGCTGAAAGATTAAAATGTATTTAACTCTTCTCTTGGATCCAGCCAGAGTAATGCAGTTTACACTCCTCATATTCCTTGTTGGTTGGTGTAAAATGTTCCTAAGAATTGGATAGTGATAGACCTTTGAGTTTCTAGAAACTACCATGACCTTTAGCTTTTACATCTCAAAGAGGAACAAAATTGTTTTGGAAATGAAGTAGCTATTTTGTTACAATAGTTTGTCACCCTGTCCTTTGGTGCTGTCTCCATCATCATCACCATTGTCATCATCAGCATCTATAGGGATTCATTTGGTCTGAAGTTCTCCACAATCATAGGATGAATGGTTCTCAGTGGGAACATGACCCAGGTGAGTCCAGCGTCAGGAGTGGATGTGTGATCATAACCTTATTTTGGGTCAGATAGGAGAGTGAAGAAATTTACCTTCTTCGTTTAGGGCATATTTTATCCTCTTTGTGTATCTTATTCTCTTATCTAAAAGGAGGAGAGATAGGACATTTTATTAACTACATAAACTGAACTGCTTCTTAAAAGGTGGGGATAAGGGGAATAGATAAATAATAAATGCAGCCAGCTGTAATAAAAAAGAAAATCTTTTCTTGAGAGGATACCACAAAGGGTCATACATGCTGTTATGTCTACATTAGAAAGATTTTTATGTCTTCTGATTTCAGAGCTGGGCATGTTTCTAAAGGAAGATTCAAAAGTGGAGGTACCTAAAGGTTCCTTTGGGGTGCTTCTGTTTCGGCTTACCTTAGTCTTCCTCCATGCAAGGCAAAGCGGAGTAGCTGGTCAGCTGGTTTCAGGAGGCCCCACCCGGACCCCTTGTTGCCCAGGAGAGCACGGTCTGAAAAGAAGTGACGGAACACTGTTGTCAGGAGGCCAGCACGGGCGTGGGTCCGGCGTGCCACCAGCTGGGTTGGGATCTTGGGTTAGACTTCTCCGGGCTATGTGAAGTGCCCAGTAATTGGTTACTGAAGGGATGCGCAGGACGTGGGACTGAAAGTTTTCTAAGGTTCTGTCCCATTCTGATCATTTTCTGTTTTGTCTTATTTTCTTTTCACTTCATATTGAAGTATAATGTACATCAGAGAAAGCACACATTTCATAGGTACACAAAACAATGAATTTTTCCCATGTGATCACAGTCATACAACCAGCACCCAAAGTTTTTTTCAAAGACTGTTACAGCACCCCAGAAAGCTCTTCTTCCCCCTCCCATTCATTCCCTGCCCTCCCCGCAGTAGTCCTCACTATCCTTGCCTCTCACATCATGAATACAGTTTGTTGGGTTGTGGTTTGGATACTCTGGGAAGCAGACTCAGCGAGATCAGGGTTCAGGCAGTTCCTTAGGGAGAGCCAGTGGGGTCAGTGTTTGTGGGAGGGAACAAATGGGAAGGGAGCAGGACCCAGCAGAGGGAGGAGCTGATCTGTGATTCACTCTCATGGAAGCCTAGTTGATCCCATGTGGAGTTCTGGAAAGGCCTTCGGAGGTGTTCCATGTTGCATGAGAAATAGGCATTTCTGTCCTGTGTAGATTGGTGACTGGCCACCCCGGGGAGGGGCATGCTGCTCTTTTAGAGGCAGTTCCTAAGGAGGGTGTTAGCTGCTGGGTGTGTGCTGGCAGCACTCCTGGCCCCAAGGGACCTGGGCGTCACCTCACAGCATCTAGTCCTGCCCACTCTAAGGCTTGTTACAACTGGAATTGCATACTCTCGCATGTCTGGCTTCTTTCACTTTACATTTTGTTTGTGAAACTTGCCCTTATTGTTGTGTAGTTAGTTGCATGCAGGTTAGTCCTCAGTGCTGTGGAGTGTTCCATGTGTGATGGCATCCAGCACTGTTAGGCTTTCTGGCAGTTTCCAGTTTTTTGCTGTTAAGAATAGTGCTGGTATGAAGGTGTTAGTGCTTACCTTTTCATGAACATTTCTGTTGGTATGCCTGGGAGTACAATTGCTGGGTTGTGGGGTATGCATTTGCTCAGCTTGATTGACTGATTTTCCTCACCCAAGAACATTTTTTTTCATTGCTTTTTTTTTTTTTTTTTTTAAGAGAGAGGAAGGGAGAGAGAAACATTGATGTGAGAGAGGAGCATTGGTTTGGTTTCCTCCTGTTTGCACTCGGATGGGGGATTGTATGCACCTGGACTGGGGATCGAACCCACAACCCAGGCATGCACCCTGACTGGGAATCGAACCCACAACCTTTTGGTTATGGGAGACACTCTAGCCAACAGAGCCCCATGGGCCAGGGCTGCTCTCTGGTAGTAGGTGCTGTCTGTCAGTTTTCCGGTCGGTGGGTGACTATTTTACACTTTTATGAGCGGTGTGTTTCTTCACCTGTATTTTATCATTTTAGCCGTTTGGTGCTTTAGCCCTGACTATTTATTTAGCCAAACATTTTGAAATAGTTTTACTATTTCTAAATCAACCTCGAAAATGTTTTCATTGAACCAGTTTCACTGAAGAGGAAATGTAGCATTGTAAATGAGTTGTATTTAGATACAATGATTGAGAGATGGGATATAATAATAGCCCATTTTTATTGTGCTCTTACTGGATTTGCCAGGCAATATTTCAGGTGCTTTACATGTATTAGCTAACTTAGCCCTCAGAACAGCAGCACCTCAGGGAGGTGCTGTTGCTTTTCTCAATTTAAAGGCGAGGAAACTGAGATAGTTAAAAAGCTGGTGTAGGTCCCAGAGTAGTCTATAGTCTGGCCCCAGAGCCGTGTATTTAACTTCCACAGACTCTTTTTTATCTTACTGTATAATAGTAGAACATTTAAAAAAATATGTGGTCATGCGTTTTTTGAAAACAGCCTGGAAATAAATTCTTTAGATATCCTGCAGGTGTTCCAAAATAGAGAGTGAGGATGGCCCTGGCTGACATTCGTTAGAGGCGGGGTCTCTGTACAGTGGCTTTCACTTCTTTTTTGATTATCATAGTCTAGAGGTGTGGGTTATGATGTTCCGTATGTCATTGGGACAGGCATACCTTGGAGAGATTGCTGGTTCAGTTACAGAGTGCTGCAATTTAGTGTCATGGTAAATCGAATCACATGGATTTTTTTGTTCTCTGATGCATATAAAAGTTATGTTTACACTGTACTGTAGTTTATTAAATGTGCAATAGTATTATGTCTAAAAAATGTACAAGTATTTTATTACTAAAGGTGCTGTCATCTGAGCCTGTTGGAAGATAACACTGATGGACTTGTCTACACTAGGGTGGTCACAGACATTCAATTTGTAAAAAAATAAACAACCCTGCATGATGTCTGTGCAGCACAGTAAAGAAAAGTGCAGTAAAACGAGCTATGCCTGTATTGTTGCTTTTTCTGTTCTTGTGATATCTGCCTCATGGTATTAGTAAGAGCCGACTGTGATTTTGTTGTGGGAAGTGAATGGGATAATGTAAATCATTTAACACCACCTAGCTCGTGATAGTACATGGTGATTAATATCGGTTGCCTTAAAAACAATAACAAAGTACTTTGCTGCAAGCTCTCAACCTCCCTAGGATTCTGTCCCACGTCAAAGGAGCTGCCTGCGCCTCATTGCTGCCTGTCAGTCGGGGTGAAGTCCCAGCATGTTGGTTATGACAGAGAGCCTGGAATGGCCTCCTTCCTAACAAACTTCTTGTCAGAGCAGACATCCTTCGGTTTGGATTGTCCTTTGGTGTTGGTTAGTATATAAAAAAATATGGAAATCAATATTACATAATGAAAGGAAAATAAAAATAACTACTTTTTGAGTGCCTGTTTATGTGTCATACATGGAACAGATGCTTTGCATACATTATATAACCTCATCCTCACAACAACTCAGTGAGAGAAGCTTTCTTCCCATTTGCAGTTGAGGTTAGTGAGGCTTAGAGAGGCCAATTAATTGTGGTCTGTCAGAGAAAATCAGAGCGGGTCAGCAGTTAGAATGGGAAAAGATTTTATTCAGGAACTGTTATAATTAATAGAGGAAGAGAGACCGCAGGATAGAGCTGGGCTTGATTCTGAATATGGCATGGACGGACAAGTGGGAGTAGTTATAGCCAAGGAGGGGGTGGGGTGTGGATGGAAAACTACTAAGAGGAAACATCAGAAATGAGAGTCGGGGGATGACTCTGGTTAAACAGACCTAGCAGGGTTCTTGCTGAAAGTGGCCAGTCTCAGCAAGTACCCCTGGGGGGTCAGGGGTGAAGAATTAGATCAGATATGGAGGATGGGGAATTCCCAGTAAACCGACTTAGCGAGATTTTTGCCACAGCTGGGCAGGACAGGGCCCACAGGGATGCACACTGCGAGTCGAGGCCTAGAGGGCTTCAAAGAGCCTGAGTCGTCGAGTCTGTCTGGTCAAGGAGAGGGTCTGTGTCAGATCCTACAACCAGTAGGACACAGAGGTGGGTCGGAAACTTTGGACTGTGCGGTCTTTTCGCCAGTGCTCCTTGCTGTCTCCAAGCCTCAAAGGAGTCTGTGCCTTGGCAGTCAGTGGAAGGGGAAAGAATTTAGGTGCCTACCCAGAGGTGTCCCAGGTTTGCTAGAGGTATAAGGGCACCTTACAGTTGTATCTGTCTGTCTCTGGAGTGTCAGTCATGAGCTTAGAGGTGCGGTTCTTACCAGGAAGATCAGATCTGATGCACGAGCAAAAAGCGTTATTTAATTTCTGAACTTGTAAAGAACAAACTTCAGAAATTCTGGTAAACCTCCTTATATTTTAGACCATTAAGTATAATAATGTTTATGACCTGGCAGGATTTAAACTCTGAGATTGAGCGGTTTATGAAATCTGTCCATTTCTTTTTCTCAAGTGCCTCACTTGTTTGACTTACTTGGCTTATCCACAGCCTTAAGTGAATTTTTTTTTTTTGTAATTAAAAAATAACACACTCATTTTTGTAGCTTTTCCAGAGACATCAGGAAAAAGTCTGCCGGTAATGCTTATTTGCTAACTAATAATAATAAAATAAAAACAATGACTCTTCCTTTAATCATTTTCTGTGGGTCATTTAGAAGGCATTGGTACCAGATTTGTTTCCCCAGCACAAATGCTTTTCAGAACAATGAGCAGCTGTCAAGGCTCTTTGGTTATCAACAGGATGTCCCTGACTTTCCAGTCTGTAAGGATTTAATGGCTGGATTCCTAAATTCCATTTTAGGAAATGGGTGGCTGGGGCAGCATGGGGACAGAGAGTTGCTTTTCTAATGCTAAAAAGGTGTGACACATGTACATTCTTGTGAGGTATTAATTGACTGTAGAAGTTGTGTTTGTCCCCTCTCACAAAATACTAAATCCGTTTTTGTAAAAGACAAATAGTACTTCCTAAGACCTGTTACATGAAAATAAGATGTATTTTGGAATGTGGTTATGTACAGCTAAAAACTGGACCCTGGTTTAAAACGTTCAAATGAAAGTTGCCAGTTGAATTTTGGAGAAAACAAAGTATTGGTGTAGGAATTCCTTGTCATGAAAATTATCCATGCACAGATAAAGGACTTCCTAATAGAGACTGATTCTGTGGAATTGAGCACGTGCCCTTAAACAGCGGTGGTAGGAACAGACAGGAGCCCCCTGTATCGTCGGGGGTGTATGTTCCAAGGCCCCCAGGGGATGCCTGAAACCATGAATAGTACTGAGCCCTATATGTATATGATGGTTTTTCCTATACATATATACCTTTCCACTCAAAGGAATCACCTTCTGTTTGGCATATCTGATTTGCCAGTGTAACTACGCTTACGTTTTGTGGCCATCATTAATAAAATACTCAATTTTACTTAGTTACTTGAACCACTGCACTGTGATTCCAAGAAAGCCAGCCACTAAGTGGCTAAGGGGTATATGTCCTTGGTGGGATGGAGTGGGAGAGGATGAGATTTCATCACGCTAGTCAGAATGCAATGGAAAATGCCAAAGTGTTTATTTCTGGAATTTTCCATTTAATATTTTCAGATTGTGGTTGACTGCAACTAACCGAAACCATGGAAGTCAAAGCCACAGATAAGGAGGGGACTACTCTGTTGCCACCTGAGTACCAATGTATCATTTCATTAGTCCAGCTTTCCACTAGTATCTGTGTGGAGCAGAAAATAGAATGTCCGTTAAGATATAAGTCTGTTCCTCCCTATAAACACTTGCGAAAAGTTCTGATCACCTAAAGGGATATTGTTTCTTGAGGTCTGAGCCTAATTATGGGAGCCGTAGACTCCCAAGTTTTCATTTTAACCTTTGACCCTCTCTGGGGCCCTTGATAATTTTGTCTTCTACTCATTTATTTTATTCATTTTTGTGAAGTAGTGCGACACAGATTCACAGTCTCTTATCCAAAATCTTTGGGGTTGTGTATTACTTAATTCTGCCAGTGGGTCTGGGAATAAAGAACATAGAAATTTCTATAACAGAGTGAATGATTTCTCATACTAAGTAGGATGAGTAAAACCCATAAATAACCTCATCAGTTTTGATTATGGTTTGCTACTAAATTAGTTTAAAAACTAGGTTTTGGAGGTTTTTGAATTTCAGATGGATGTGTTAACTAATCTTATTGTGGTAATCACAAAAAATGTATATATATTAAATCATCACGTTTCAATGCCATAAATTTATAGAACTTTATATGTTAATTATATCAATAAAACTGGAAAATGTTGGATATCAGATTTTGGGATAAGCAGTTTTGGATCAGTACTACAAAAACATTTTGGATCTGTTTATCTGTTTTAAAAATAATTATTGAGATCTGTATAGTCTGATATCTTATGTACTTTTTAGCTTATACGTATCTTGAGAACTGAAATAACTAATTTAATTCATAGACATTAGGTTTTACAGGTGCTGTAGGATGCTTTTCATGGGAGAAGAATGACCTTTTTTCCTCCTGATTTGTCTATAGATTTTCAGCTCAGAATCTGTTCTTGTTTCTTACTGAAGCAGCATCAAGTTTCAATGTTTTCTGTTAGGTTTACCAGGTTTTCCTGTTGTTAGGTTATCTGTACTGTTTCTTCTCTACATGCACTAGCTTGTATTTTCTCTGCTGCTCTGATGTTCTGTCTTATTGTAGGGCTTGACATAGTGTGAGCAGCTCAGTCAGAACAGGTGTGCGTGGACTGTGGGGTTGGAGAAACCCAGAAATGAGACTGGATCTCTTGTTCATTTTGCAGCCTTGCCCTTGTTATTGAATTTCTCTAAGTCTCATTTTTCTTATTTGTGAAACAGGAATAGTAACTATCTTATCTCTTTGCTGTAAACATTAAATGAGATAATATTTATAAAACAGCTTTGTGCAGTGGCTGGCGTGTTAGGAAGAGCTCAGCGATTGGTACTTATTTTTATCCTCTCTCACCCCAGGAAAGGACTTCAGGTTTTCTTACACCTTACCACCACACTTGCTTTTCTCTGGTTCCTTGAAACAATAATTGGTGCGAAAGTGGAGAGGCAGAAGAAAATCAAGCCCTTCTGGCTTTAATCAGAAGCAAATTTGGGGGCTCCGAGGCTTAGGGGGCGGGGGCAGGCAGGCCGGCCGGCTGGGCCGTAGGGCATTTGCTTTCTCCCGCTGTGCCAGGCCTGCCCTGCCAGGGCAGGGTAATTTACAGGAATAAAATTAGTTCGGTTGCTGATGGGTTCTGAACAAATACATCTCTGACATTTGAGTAACGTCATTTTGAAGATGGAGATTCCTTGTAGTCAAAGGAAATGTGTGGGTAAGTCTGTATTTTGTGTGTTTGGGGCTCAGTGTCTTGATTTGCAGAATGAAGGATTTGGATTTCACAAACTAAAACTGCCTTTTAACTCTTAAGATTGTGTAATGTGAGTAATTATAAGATGCGTGTAATTCTCATTTACAAGCTAGAGAATGAAACATCTAAATAGATTCCCTAACTTTTGCACTGGCAATCAGAAATGTGACTCCTGGGAGGACTGAACACCACTCAGTGCCCGTACAGAGTAACGGAAATTGGTAGAGCCACCGAGAATACTCGTCTATGAAGACGACGGAAAGGCCTCGGTGGCCAGAGCCAAGAATGAGCGTCCTCTTTCATTTGTCTCTAGATTTTCCCAGTCAGCTCGAACAGTTTAAAATGACTCCTCCCACTGAGAGGTCAAGAGGCAGGCTGTTATGATTTGGGAATTTCAAGAAAATAGATGAATGCTTAAGTGATGTGATAATATACAAAGAAGAGAAGGGTGTTTTAACATGGAATTCATGAGATGAGTGGAAATTTTGATTTTTTTATCCATGACTTTCTAAAGCATTTTAGTAGTGTTTAAAAGAAGTACATTTTTGTTTTTTTTGTTTTTTTATTTTTTTTATTTTTTTTAATATATTTTATTGATTATGCTATTACAGTTGTCCCATTTCTCCCCCATCATTCCCCTCCACCCTACATACCCTCTCCCACCCACATTCCCCCCTTTAGTTCATGTTCATGTGTCATAAGTTCTTTAGCTTCTACATTTCCCACACTATTCTTGCCCTCCCCGTCTATTTTCTACCCACCGTCTATGCTACTTATCCTCTGTACCTTTTCCCCCTATCTCCTCCTCCCACACCCCTGTTGCTAACCCTCCATATGATCTCCATTTCTGTGGTTCTGTTCCTGTTCTAGATGTTTGCTTAGTCTGCTTTTGTTTTAGGTGTGGTTGTTAATAATTTTGAGTTTGCTGTCTTTTGACTGTCATATTTTTATCTTCTTTTTCTTAGATAAGTCCCTTTAACATTTCATATAATAAGGGCTTGGTGATGATGAACTCCTTGAACTTGACCTTATCTGAGAAGCACTTTATCTTCCCTTCCATTCTAAATGACAGCTTTGCTGGGTAGAGCAATCTTGGTTGTAGGTCTTTGACTTTCATGATTTGGAATCCTTCTTTCCAGCCCCTTCTTGCCTGTAAGGTCTCTTTTGAGAAATCAGCTGACAGTCTGATGGGAACTCCCTTGTAGGTGACTGTCCCCTTATCCCTTGCTGCTTCTAGAATTCTCTGCTTTATTTTAATCTTGGCTAATGGAATTACGATGTGCCTTGGTGTGTTCCTCCTTGGGTCCAGCTTCTTTGGGACTCTGAGCTTCCTGGACGTCCTGGTAGTCTATTTCCTTTGCCAGATTGGGGAAGTTCTCCTTTATTATTTGTTGAAATAAGTTTTCCACTTGTTGCTCTTCTTCTTCCCCTTCTGGGACCCCTATAATTCGGATGTTGGGACGTTTAACGATGTCCCGGAGGTTCCTAAGCCTCTCCTCATTTTTTTGAATTCTTGTTTCTTCCTCGTTTTCTGTTTGGTGGTTAGTTTCTTCCTTCCGGTCCACTCCATTGATTTGAGTCCCAGTTTTCCTTCCATCTCTATCAGTTCCCCATGCATCTTCCTTCATTTCACGTATTGTAGCCTGCATTTTTTCATCTAATTTGTGAGCAAAATCAACCAATTCTGTGAGCATCTTGATGACCAGTGCATTGAACTGTGCATTTGATAGGTTGACTATTTCTTCATGGCTTAGAGGAATTGGCTCTGGGGCTTTCATTTGCTCTCCAGTTTGAGCCATTTTTGGTGGGGTTTTTTGTTTTGTTTTGTTTTGGTTTTAGTCTGGTCTCTGCTATTACGTAGTGAGGGGTGGAGCCTCAGGCGCTCCCCAGTGTGGGGCAGCCCAGTCACTGGGTTGTGACGCTGTATGTGGGGGCGGGGTCCGAGAGGGAACAGTGGCTCCTGCTCCGCTTTCTCCTGTATTCAGTCCCTTCCCCGCCACTTCCCCTTTGCCTGGACCGTCTGCGTGCGTGAATGTGGGACCACCTGGTCAGCCAGCCACCTTGTGCAGCCTCACTGGGTCTGCACAGTTGCCCCCACTGTTCCCCGGGTCCGCCAGCTGCAGCCTGTGCACCTGGGAACTGCCAGCCACTGCTGCTTGTGTTCCCGGGTCCGCACCTCCACTTTCTCCTGCCGCGACTCCGCCCCTCCTACCGGTCTGGATGAATGGTTGTTGGACTTCCGTACAGTTCAATTTTCTATCAGTTCTGGATGTTTTCTTGTTTCTAAATATTTGTTGTCCTTAATTTTGGTTGTGAGAGGAGGCACAGTGTGTCCGCCTACGCCTCCATCTTGGCTGGACTCTAAACTTATTTTTAAAAAATAGTCTTTGTGCCTGAAGTTCTTTTATAAACCAGTTGAATATATGAGTTTTGCTTAATGGAATTTTTTAGCTGGACTTAAAAATTGTTTTATTCACTATCCTCAGTATTTTTAATTAAGGAAAATTGAAAATATATACTTAATTTGATAAGGCAGGTCTCAAACCTTAATTGAAGGGGAGTGAAATAGTTATTGAACCTCAGTATTAGTTAGTGCTTGGCATTTGTATTGGTCTTTCTATCATTCCCTATCCCCACCTCCTTTTCCCCACCACCTCGCTCCTTTAATTAGTCTACTTTTAAATGCATCTTTAGACTAAAGAAGCTACTGGTTTGAAATATCCAACAAGGATGTTCTTCCCTTTTGTCTAGTGGCAAAAAGAGAATAATTTCAGTGAAGATGTTTTTACCTTTAATTCTTTATTTTGGCTTGTATTAAGTTGAATCCAAATGAGTGAAGATCAGCAAATATATACCATAATGATGTGGGATAAAATGTAATCTACGAATCTTTTTTTATCTTCTCAAGTTTTTATTTCACTTTTTGTTTGTTTTTAACAATTATCTTTTAGGAGTATATTATGTTTTTCAGACAATGAATAGTTTTCCTTAGTTAAGAAATCATAACTTTACAAAAGTCTTTCCTGTTAAAGAGGTGTATTCATGTTTTAGTTAAGGATGATAAAACACAAAAGGGAAGGAAAAAATAAAACATTTTAAGTAAAACTTTAAAAATACAGTCAGAGTGTTGTGGAAATCTTAGATCTTGTGAATTTTTTTGTAAAGTTTAGACATCCTTTAATTGTCTTCCAGCTTGTGTGAATAAAAAATCTTTTGGTTTGTGTGATTTGAAACACATTTAAACAGTGTGAGTTAGGAACTCTATGAACCAGATTAGGTAAAATTTGAGTTACATTTTAAGAAATGTGTTTTCTTCTTTTAGGTTTATTTTAAATGATGTGTAGACCCCCATCTACTTAATTTTTGTTGGGAAATAGGAACCTTAATATATTAAGTTTTCCACCACTTACTTTGAAAAAGTAAAAACATGATGGGAGTATAAATTAATATTGCTTTGTAAATAGTCTTGCATGGACTTTGGGTGCTCAGAATTAGATTAATTGTAATTTTATGGTATATGGTGCACCGTCATCTTTGGTCCATAAGCTGGTGTTGTAAATTTTCATTGCTTCTATGTTATTGAGTGAAATGCTGTGAATTACCTCCGACCTGAGAAGCATGACTTGCTCTCCCAGGTTCTCCTACCAGTCCCATCTGGAATTAGTATTGCTTAGGCTTTTGACATTTATCAACATGCCTTTCAGAAGTTTTATACCAGTATGCATTCACATAAGCAGAGTAAGAGAGTGTAGTATTTAAGCAAATGATCACTGTGCACATAAACATCTGCCTTGTCGCTGACTGTGGCTCTGAGGAACTCACAGAAGGTCTTTGTGACTGCCATGGGAAACAGAGAAGCTTGTTTGCTGAGCCAGCTTTTTTCTTTGCAAGCCTGTGGCTTAAGTCCTGGAAACACCATAGTCTCAAATTACTCTCCTGCTGTTTTCCTCCAGCTCCAGGTAATCACAGTCTTGAATTTTGTATTTTTCATTTTCTTACCTTTACACACGTACATACACATTTTCATCACATGTACATATGCTTATGTGATAATAGCTTTATTTTCCAACTTTATTAAAAGAGTCTAATACTTTATATAGTCTTTGGAGACTTGTTTTTGTATTGCTATGTTACTGCACTTAGGGGTGCCCTTATGTGACTAAAATTCTCCCATGTCATTGTATATTTCGCTGTACTTCAGTCATTTCACATGTATGATGTAGTTCATTGTTAGAATATACCATAATTTATGTTTTTTTCCTCTTTGCAACATTCATGCTTTTGTTGCATGTTCTGTGTTTGTTTTACATTATTCTTTGCTGTTGTGAATGCAGCTGCTACTGTAATTTTTTGGTGTGTGTCTCATGCATGTGTGCATGAGTTTCTCCTAGAAGTGGAGTTTTGGGGTCCAGGAAAGTGCAGACCTCCATATCAAAACAATAATGCAACTTTTTGTCCAAAATGGTTATACCAGTTTACATTCTCATACTTTCAGTGATACATAAAAGAGCCAAATAATCCACAAGTAGTTCAACTGGGATAACTTTTCTGGGAAGTGATTTGATAACTTAAGTCTTCAAATTGTATAGTTTTTGGCTCATCTTTTTCTTCTTAAGGAAATAATCAGATCTCTTAATTTCTCTACATCTCAGTCCCCACTTCTTTCCTCTCTGCCCACCCATTCAACTCCCTGTGGTGGTTTCACCCAGTTCCCTGCTTTAGATACTTCAATGCTGAGGAGGCTCGGCCATCTAGCTGTAATTTACATCTTTTTGGAACTCCAAGCCCATATATCCAACCACCTTGAGTGTCTAACATACAGCTCAAATTTAACATGTCTAAGATGTTAATTGCCGCCGTTTACCCCTCCACATCTGCTTTATTGTTAGCTTCCCCCCTCTCAGTTAATCACAGTTCCTTCTGAAACCTTGGAATCATCATTTTCTCTCATAATCTATGCCTTGTTTGTCTACAAAAATGCTTTTCCTTTTACTTTCAAAATACATGTAGACTTTCACTTCTGGCCATGATGGAGTAATAGATACGGGACTTGCCCTCTTGCTGAAAACAACTATAAAATTGATTAAGTATGTGAAACACCTGTTTGGAGCATTGGAAAACAGGCAGCGCACAGGAATGTAATCCCGAGAGATGGGAAGCACTCACAGTGAACCCCGTGTTTACCCTGATTCTGTGCCTGGGGATAATTTCCTGACCACAGCACAGACTATGGGAATCTGGGTGGAACACGGTGGTCCCATTGAGTTGGGGAGGCAGAGATTGAATGTGGGGCCTGCTGCAGCAGCTGAGGCCTGCAGAGTACTTACCTGAGAGGAGAGGGCAGCACAGAGCTGAGCACCAGAAGGCCGTGAGGATGTTCCCCCATGGTTCCTTGGACTGCATTTGTGCAGGACAAGACTCTGCAAGGACTGATGGAGAGTGGCTGGAATGAGGATGCTAGAGGTTGGGTTACATAGTGTTGGAAGATGACATTCCAGCCCAACTCAAGTGGAGAGACCTTGTTAACATCCCAGGCATTGAGCTGAGGCACCAGAAAAACATGCCTTGAAAGTAAAGACCTCCCTTTACCCTAGACAGTGGATTTGTCTGGCTCCCGTTAGCAGGTGGAAATCACACAGAGTTTGAATACGGGCAATTTAAAGAGTTGCTAAACTTCAATAGGGAAGTAACTGTAAAAATGTGAAGTGAACTCTAATAGGTACCCTAGGGTTGAGGGAGATTACCAAAGGAAGGACAAACTTGTAAAAGGGGTCACTCCCTGAGGGTGGGCTCTGGACCTCATTGAAAAAGGCTTGGTTTCACCCCAGGGGAAGGTGGAGAAATTCAGTGGATTGTCTGGACTACCACTGGTTCATAGAAACCAGAAAGCAGAAAACAGCCCTTTGGTGCACAGGCTGGCTGAGGTGGACAGACTAGTGCCCAGAATGGCTTGGGGCGTCTGGGGGCCTCTCTTGCTGCCAGGGAGGTGCACAGTGTGTGATACCTGAGCTGAAAGGGGTGCAGGAAACAGTCCTCTAGGCACAAGTGAGTCCAGGCTGAGACCTGCGGATGGGTGACAGAAGGGAGTCAGGGAGCCCCTGCTAGGTGGGGGACCCAGGTGCTCAGGCATCTGCATTTGGAGGGCTGCCGTGAGGTGGTCTCTGGGTTCAGGCTTGGGCTCTGAGGTTGTGAAGGGTCATGAACTTTGGGCATGCTGTTGGACCAGAATGCCACCACTTAATCCCAAACACAGGCACCAGTGACACCCCCTTCCTCCTCCAGTGTCCCTATGATGTCCTCTACTGATAAAAGACAGATACTTTAGGAGTCCAATCCATTATGTCAAGTACTAAAGGGTAAATTTGGAGTTGAGAGGCAATAGATTGATAGTTGGCATAAAAAGCTAGACTGGGCCTGCCCAACAAGGTTTACAGCCACGCCTCAGAGAGATAAGAAAAGGTACCAGTCGTTACCTGTCTGCTAGAATGAAGCTCAACGCTCTGAAGGAAAAAACACAATTGAGGCTCCATAAAGCAATCACCCACAACTTCAGCCTACAGTATAGATTACTGGAAATGTGAAGAAATAGGAAAATGTGATTTATAATGTAGAATAAAAGCTGTCGCTAGAAATATACTTTGAGCTGATGCCAGTGTTAGAATTAGTAAATCAAAGCATTTAAAGCTTTTTAAAGGAAAATATGGTCTATGGATGGGGAATCTCAGAAAAAAATGGAAATTAAGGAAAATCAAGTGGAACGTCAAGGACTAAAAAAGTATAGTGCCTGAAATGAAAACATTTATTGGATGGAATTAAAATTAGACTAGAGTTGGTGGGAGAAAAGGTCAGTGAGCTAGAAGTTAGGTTAATAGAATTTATTTGGAAAAAAAGAAAGAAAACTGATGGGAAAAAAGCCGAGCCTCAGTGACCGTAGACAATATCAAACTACCTAATACGTGTATAATTGAAACAATGAAAGGAGGAGAGAGACGATGAGGCAGAGAAAGGTTTTGAGAAAATGGTGGTTGAAAGTTTTCTGAAATTGGTGAAAAGCATTAACCTAAAAATTCAAGAAGCCTACAGTCTTAGAAAAGTAAATGCAAAGAAAACCATACTTAGGCACATAGTCATCAGTCTGCTGAAAATGCGTGATGTAAAGAGGAACCTTGCAAGCAGAGTGGTGGAGGGAGGGTGAGATGAAGAGGGAACATAGAGGAGGTAGTGGAAATGCTGCTTGACTTCTCAGGAGCAATGGGAACTGGAAGCAATGGATTAACATCATTAGGAAAAACAAGCAAAAAATTCAAAAATAAGCCTGGTAATCTGGAATTCTGTTTTCCAGCCAAAATAAAGGCAAAATTAAGACATTTCAGATAAATGAGAGTTGAGAATTTTATTAGGGAACAAAAGCTTTTCAGAAAACCTCCAGCAGACTTCCTGTGAGGGCCCATCATTTGCACCCTGTCTGGCTGTGTGGTGAGGAAGATGGGGAAGCGGGATAGGGGAGGGTGAGCCTGCTCTTCCTCACAGAATGGGGAGATCAGGGCAAAGAGATATCGGTCGTGTGTAGGCATCCAGCAGTATTGCCCACTATGAATTAAATTGCTTTTATAATCAGAAAAAAAGTGGCAAAGCTATTTGTTATTTGTCACACAAATGCAAGTAAAGCAGAAAATAAGTCATTTGTAGTTAGCCAGGCCATTTACTGGTTCTTGGAAGGCTTTGTAGAAAGCCTTTAGACATCACCTTGTACTTGTTTGGCATACATTCAGTGTTCCAGACATCTTGCAAGCCGCTGGGCACAAAGAGATAAATAACACATCCTGACCTCAGTCTGCTGGAGAGATGAACAGGCAGCTCTTACTGGTTTTTAGTGACTGTCTTCCAAGCAGTGCGTCATCTTTTTCATAGAGCAAATGGATTTTTTTAGAAACACTGGTTAGGGAGCAATTCAACTGGGATTGCCAGGGAATGTTGTACAGTATAATAGTAACTGGAGTAATGTTTGTCCTTTGTTGAGGGCCAGGTGCTGTCCTTCATGCTTTCAAATTTCCCATCCATCCTAATGTGTTAAGTTTATCCTCATTTTTGCCTAAGGGTACTCAATTAGTGAGGGGCAAACTCTGGATGCAAATCTAGGACAGCCTGATCTAAAGCCTGTGTGCTTAACCAGACACAGCAATAGCTCTGGACCTACTTGAATTCTCTTGATTAAAGCATATTACCTTTTCAACAGGGTAGAAGTTAACTCACACCAGGTATTCTCGGAAGAGTTACCTGTGTTTTGTTTATTTGCTTTTGTTACAGTTTAAAAGTATTCTCAAAAGGAAACCATTCACTAGAATGTAAATTAAAACACTTAGGTCACCTGCAGGAGAATGTTGACTGCTTGTTTGGTGTGTTTACCTTTAATTTACTTATGTAACCTCTAGAAGTCCAAGAGCGATTTAATTGACTGGTAATTTTACAAGACAGTTAGAACTGGCCACTGCCACCCACCACATGCTTTGTGACTCTGTATGTTGCTAATTTTTCTTGGCTTCAGTTTCCTCTTGTTTTCTTGGTTGGAGCTTCCTTTAAAATTAAGCCATGTATTCCCAGTTTATGGACCTTTTCATCTTTGAATGATTTAACTGTCTAGGCATACATACTTAATAAGCAAGGTAAGTTCACCTAAATTCAGAGAACTGCCTTTTTAGTTTAATGCTGTGTAAGCAGCCAGTAATTCGCATGAGGCAGAAAAGATTTTTCACTGAAGTAGCGTTGTACAGTGGTTAATTGGTGATAAAATTCTTACCTCTTGATAAAAATTCTGAGTCTGAACTAGCAAAGGTCTTTGTGTGACAACTGTGAAGGGGAGTGAGCAGAACTTTCCTGTGTAGCTGGATCTGAGCGTGGGCAAGGAAAGAAGTGGCGTATAGGGGAGCGAAGGCCTGTTAGTGTCATGCTCTGCCATTTTGTTCAGACAGAACTATTGCAGCTCAATGCATGCAGAACTAATGCTGTAGTGGAAAAAGATGTAGGACCTTGGGGTCTTCTCTATTCAGCTGGGAAATGGGAAGACAAGAATTAAGGTAGTACTCAGGAGGCTTTTTAATGTTCCAGTTGGAAGTCGCACACGTTACTTGAGCTCTCATTCCTTTGGGCGGAACTCAGCTACCTGGCCACACTGCAAGGGAGGCTGGGAATTATATTAAACTACGTGTTCAGGAAGACGGATGGTACAAGGTACCTAGGCACAGAAGTATATGGAAAACTGAGTGAGTGAAAAAAATCAAGACAGTTATTAACTCTAGGAAAAACAAACAGTTGTACAAGGAGGAGAATAAAGTAAAGATAACAGCTAACATTTTGCTTTGTACCAGTATAGTGAACTCACTAAGATGCAAAGGCAGCAAATGCAGCTGGGAAATATTGGGCTTTCTGTTTAATTCTCCGTAGCCCCAGGCTTAGCTGACCACCCAGAAGACTGAAATGCCTCCCAAAGATAAAGGCCATGCCCTCAGGAAGGAGGTTAATGAATGCATAGGGTGTGGATACTGCCTGATGTTATCTGTTAGCGGAGGGATGCATTGTTCTTTGTGGTGGTGTTTGTGACTGCCCACCATTTGGTTTTACTCTAACCCCCTATAAAAAGGGACCCTGTCCTGGGAGGGCTGTGGATTTTCCCCTGCCAGCTACCACTGGCAGCCGAGGCTTTTGCCGCGGCTTTGCCCGCATTTCTTCTGTTAAAGCTGTTAGGAATTTGAATAAGGTTAAGTGTCAGTTTTTTGGAATCACTCCTAAATTTGGACTTTTGGGGCGTTTTCCCAACAACCAGGTACTGTTTTATGTCCTCACATGTTTCATATTTTAGTTTACTTAAAACTTCTATTTTTATAGGTGAATGGTGATTTCACCAAAAACACAGGTATCACTGCATTTATTGGATAAATGGGATAAAGAATGAGAGTGGTGTAAAAGCCAAACCTCATCTTTTATAGTAGGAAAAATAATGTGGAAAAATGTATAAATTTTATAATATCTAAAATTAAACAGCCAAGACACAGCAGTGTATGGATGTCATTTGGGAATAAAGAGGTTAATATCAGGGGTAACAAGTGAAAAACAGACTGGGGGGGGAGGGGGTGACCAGCTCAGGTGTTGGGGAGGGGGTTGCCCTCGTGCTATTGCACTTTCTAAATGTGTTGATAAATACACAAGTACCTGCTTCAAGAGAGAGAAAATGAAAATGATGTGTAGTGTTCATTATGTAGGTAGGCCTTATTTTCATGTGGAACAGAAAACGTGGTTTTGTAAAAATCACTAAATAATGGAACTTTACACAAAAAGGGACCTAAAAACAGATTTCTAGACCTGGGTTTGCTCTATGCTTTATTGGCCAAGTCGCTTAAACTTTGGGTTTTACTTCAAATTTTAATGAGAATGATGATCTCTTACAGTTACTTTAACTTCTAAATTCTAGATGTTGGACTAATTTTTGTTTTTAAACGATGTCTTAATGTGAAAGTTGAGGCTTCAGAGGTACTTCTCGTTGCAGGCAAATGCCTTGTTTAGTTCTTACCTAATATCTTGGGTTGTTGTCACTGAGCTTCATGGTTTCCTCGGTACCAGTTTATTTAAGTCTCCAAATAATTTAAGTCATTTTCATTCACTGTTTTTCTTAACCTGTTAAAGTAAAACATAGAAAAAGTGCGTAAGTCGCAGTGTACATACAGCTTACTGAATTTGCACAGTGAGCACAGTCTGGTTGTCAGCACCAGCTTCTGGGTCAGGAAACAGAATAGGACCAGGGACTCCTAGAACTGGCCTCAGAGTGCATTAGCTACTAGCCCTTACTTCCAGAATTGGTCAAATGGTACAAACTTTCAGTTAAAAATGAATAAATTCTGAGGATTTAATGTACAGTCAGGTGACTAGGGTTAATAACACTGCGTTGTGTACCTGAACTTCGCCGACAGTGTAGATCCTGCGTTCCCACCACACACACACAGAGGTTAACTCTGTGAAGTAATGGATATGCTAATTAATTGATTGTGGTAAACATTTCGTGGTGTATACACTTACCAAGTCATCATGTTGTATTCTTTAATATACATAATTTTATTTGTCAATTTACTTGTCAAAAAAGCTACAAAAGAACATCAGAACGTTACCATTACCAGTTCTCAGAAGCCCCTTCCGGTTGCTTCCCTCAAAGGGTCAACCACTACCCTGACTCCTATCCTCCTGGACTAGATTTTGAACTACATATAAATGATACCTAGTAGTTGTGTAGAATCATACATGTAGACACATACGTGCTCACATATTCCCTATAAGCAAAAAATATAAATATATATGTGTAAACACTCATACATATTTATACTTCTAGATTTTTTTTTTTTTGAGGGGAAAGGTTGTTGCCAGTTGTGTTTCTGGCTTCCCAAGTTACTCATTTAAATTTGTTGAGATTTCCTCCTGATAGAAATGGATTGTATAGGAAGTACATGCATTTATTCCTCATTTACTACTTGTAAGGACTGGTCATAAAAGCACAGTTACCTAACATGAACACTTTTATTCCAGGTCCAGTGGCATTGCAGAGCGCGCATGGTTGCAGGAGCCAACTTCTACATTGTTGGACGAGACCCTGCTGGCATGCCTCACCCGGAGACGGGGAAGGATCTGTATGAGCCAACTCATGGCGCCAAGGTGCTGACCATGGCCCCTGGCCTAATCACTTTGGAAATAGTTCCCTTTCGCGTCGCAGCGTACAACAAAAAAAAGAAGCGTATGGACTACTATGACTCGGATCAGTAAGTTTTACATTCACTGCACAAATCTATGAAATACCTTGTGTCGTAAGCTGCTTCTGGGGCTTTAATGTGTTGGCTGCTTTTAAAACAACTTTGCTGACAACAAGTTTTGTTGTATTCACTTAAGAGAAAGACAGATCAAGGAAACTAGTTTCTTCATACTCCAGAAGTTAGAAATACAAATGAGTCTGGTCACATGGTTCATGATTACAGGAATTTTGTCGTGAAGTACTTAAGGGCATTATTGACGTTTCTGTGTCTGCTGTATTTATTGTATCTTACTGAGCATACGGAAGTGTCCAAGGACTTAGTGATGATTATTACTCTGCTAAAGCCCACAGCACCTGTGCCATGAGAAAGAGTTTCGTATTCTTCCAATCACTATGTGACAGGCACTCCCCGAATTATTTTACAGATATAATTTAATTGTTCCCTATAACAATCTTAAGAGGTAGGTGCTGATATTATCCCCGTTATATAGACCAGTAGTAAGCTGAGGCATGCAAGGGTCAAATAATTGTAAAAGATTACAGAGCCGGTAAGTGGCCCCCCAGCAGTTGAACCCAAGCACAGTGACCCCACAGCTGGTGCTCCTGAACACTAAGATTGCAACTTCTTTCTTCGGAAATCTTAGAAGAAGCCACAAACTAACAAGTTTTTAGTACAAATTATTGGTAGCACTGAGAATGGATTTATTTCCCTTTGACTGACCAAGTTGTATTTCTGTCTGTAGATGATGCCAGTAGGTACTGCACTCTATAATTTAGAGTGGCAAGGTGAGGCTTTAGAATGAGAATCATGGGTTTTGATTGCTCTTCCTGGATAGCTCAGTTGGTTAGAGCGTTGTCCCAATAGGCCAACATTGTGGGTTTGATCCCTGGTCAGGGCACATACAAGAAGCAACCAAGAAATGCATAAATGGGACGACAAATCAATGTTTCTCTCTCTCTCTCTCCCACTTCCCTTCCCCTCTCTCTAAAATCAATAAATTTAAAAAAGGGAGGGGAAGGGAGAGGGAAATCATGGGTTCTAGCCCTTCCTTGCCATGTGACTTGAGAGTCCTGTGTGATCTCTGGCCCTGTTTCTTCATCTCTAGAATGATGGCCATGGACAAGATGATTCCCTCCTGGTTCAAAATCTGTAGTTCTTCCCATGATCTGTTGTACCTTGTTATTTTTATGTCTTAGTAGGTACTTGTACATGTGAGTTGGTTTTTTTGGTTGGCGCTGTTTAGTATAATTACACCTGCTTATTTAGTATACCTGCTTTAGTACAAATTATAATTCATGTCCAGCAAATAGAACCAATAATTATTTTCATTTATGTTTTATCAGTATCACCTCTACTGACAGATACAAATTGAAAATTGGCCATAATAACCTTTAATCTAAGAGCTCTCATTCTTTTTTCCATGGTAGTTGACTCTGCTCAGGAATGATCTTGACCTGACCTTGACTCTGGGTCTTCTTTTCTTGTGGGTCATTTTGTAATGATGGGGACAGATAGCAAGAGAAACCTTATTAAAAATTAAAACATTCTCCTGTTTCTAAAAGGGACATAAATCTGTCATTTAATTTCTTTGAGGTAAATGAAATTTGTCTAGATAAAGAAAAGACTATTATCAGAGGAATTTGTTGGCTTCTCGTGTAATGACATAAATAATTCTGGAAGAAGTACAATTTTAGATGATAGAAGGCTTCTCTGAGTGATGACCTGTAGCTAAAATGCAGGAAAATCCTGAGTCAATGAAGAGAAAAGGCTTACGTAACTGGTGTGGGCAAGTGGGAAAGCACTGTGTTCCCTACGGCCTGGGCGTGGAATTCAAGAGTGGAGCAATTCTAGACTGTTATTTTTCTGCACATCTGAAATATGGCCCAGATTCTAGTATACTTCTGAACCACACCATGAGACGCATTTGCAATAAACCACAACATTTTTGACCCTTAGACAAAATCAGGGTTTGCCAGCACTTAGGAATAGTTCTGAATCATGGCATGTTTTGTTTTGACCTAAAAACGTGGTGTGTGCATGCCTGTGTATATATTATATATACATACAGGGTGGGGCAAAGTCAGGTTTACAGTTTGTATGGAAAATAATGCAATAATTAATAACTAATAACGCAAGAATAAACTGCTTCACGTATTCACGATGGTGAACCTACTTCTGCCCACCCTGTGCGCACTCACATATACACACGTACACACTACGATTTCACTGTCAAAAACATGCAACTGTAAAAGTGGTGTGCTGAGAATTCTAAATAGACTATTTCTACCAAAGAGATGCCTTAGAAGCTTTAAAAAAATGAATTTTAAGAAAAATATGGTAAACCTTGGATCATATGACCAGAAAAGTTGATTGAAAGTGAAAATATAAATTAAATACTAGGGAAAGTGAAAAAGTTGTGAATACAGTTTCGTCCTTTTGTGCTTGCAGTTATGTAGGGTCACCCACAGAGAGTCTGACTCAGAGTGAGTAGTCCCCCCGTAACTACAGTTTCACTTTCCGCCGTTTCGGTTACCTTGCTGTGGCCTCGGGCCCAAAAACATTAAAGATAAAATTTCAATAATAAACAGTTCCAGGATTTTAAATTGTGTGCCATCCTGAGTGGTGTGATGGAAGCACACCATCTCATCTGTCCTGCCTGGGCACGTGAGTCATACCTTGTCCAGCGTATCTGTGCTGTATATGTTTCCTGCCTTTTGGTGACTCAGTAGCGTTGGATTGACTGCTGCAGAATCACAGCGAAGTGTTCAAGTAACACTTATTTTACTTATAATGGCGCCGGAGTGTGAGACTAGTGATGCTGGCGATTCTGATATGCCAAAGAGAAGCAGTAAGGTGCTTCCTTTGAATGAAAATGTGAGTATAGTACACTAATAATATAATTTGAAAGAGAACACATCTGCATAGCTTTTATTACAGTATATTGTTCTAGGTGTTCTATTTTATTACTAGTTATTAATCTTTTACTGAGCCTAATTTATAAATTAAATTTTGTCATAAGTATGCATGTATAGGAAAAAACATGGTATACGAGGTCTGTCCAGAAGGTATCCAGCCCTGTAATATGAAAAATAGAGACATTTATTGAAGAAGATGTAAGATGTAGGAAAAATTATACATAGGACAATGATGTCTCAGTCCCTTTCAAAGTAGTCTCCTTGGGACCTCACACAGTTCTCCCACTTGCCATCAGCTACTCCATTGTATTTTCCTGAATCTCATCGATGGTCTGAAATCTCTTCCCTTTCAAAGGTGATTTTAGTTTTGGGAAAAGCCAGACGTTGCAGGGCACCACATCTGGGCTGTAGGGGGGCTGAGTCACCTGGGTGATTTGATGTTTTGCCAAAAAACTCTGCACAAGGCATGATGCTTAAGCAGCCATGTTGTTGTGATGAAGCTGCCAGTCTCCAGTTACCCATAGTTGCGGCCTTCTGAATCATCCTAGTAGTTTCAGTGGAGGAATATTCAAGCTTAACACAAAATTCGATGCAGATTCATTGCTCTACTAGCTCAGTCATTTTGAATGTGATGGCCACACAGTACATGTGCTCGCTCAACAGAGTCTTTCGCCCCCACTGACTAGTACAGTGAAGTTGTCGTTCATGTGTGTGCATGCCAGTCCACTCTCCTCGATTGCCATGGGACGTTGATATGCAAACCATTCTCATTACATTAACAATGGCTGGACTTTTTCCAGAGAGACCTCATATATAGGCTTTGGTACTGTCTAAGGTTTCAGGCACCCATTGCAGGTCTTGGAATGTATACCCCTCAGATAAGGGGGGAACTGCTGTGCTTAGTCTGGGGAGAAGCCTACTTTGGATATTCTTTTGAAAGCTCCCAGCCTCGCCATTTACAAGTTTATAAAACATAGTGTCAGAGATGGAATGCTGGGCCAGGCAGCTCTTTGCTTCTCACCCAGCATGCAATTTATTTGTTTAATTGTGTACAAGATGTTTTAAAAGTAATGATCAGTCACATATAGAGTGAGGAGAGAAAAACAGAATCATTCAACTAGTGGCCAAATATTTAAAACTTAGGTGAGTTTCCATTATTATGAGTTAAGGAAACAAAACTAAACAGTTGGAGCTCTTCTTTTACATGTTCCTTATGCCGATATGTTCCATTACTGTGGCTTCTTTGCATGATCAGCTGATTTAACCACACGTGGGGCGCTAGGACCCATCTGTACGTACTTAGTTGACTGATGTGCTGGGAGGCCCTTGATAACTTTCATGTTTTCTGTGTAGTATTGCTTTAAGTCTGTCTTTTAATCATTCAAAAGCTAAATAATTACATCAGTTTTCATAAGATTTTCCAATGATGAATTCTATATTAGTTGCATAAGTGGCTCATTTTCTTGGAATTTTTTTGAGTTAGCAGATCTTAATAAATTGTAACTTGGGAAGCTTTAAAACTGACTTAGTTTTCTAAATTTTTATATTGTGTTCAAATATGATTAAGTTGATGGGAATGTGTTGGAAAGTGATTAAAATTTTATAGAAAGGCAATAGTCTTTGATGTGGTGAGAAAACAGTTATTAATTGTGCACATGAGAGGTTGTCTTACATTTGATTAATGGCTGTTGTTCAATGCCAATTTTTATGCAATTGATGATTTTGTAGCTTTTGATTTGACTAAATACCAGTGTAAGACAAGGCTTAGGGACAAAGAACCAGCTTCATAAAAATTTCAGGCAAGATATTGTTGATAGGAATTATGACAAAAATCATCTGTTTATGCTTAGGAAGTTAAGGAGGTTCATATTAACTATAATAGTGACTCAAGGAAATTGTTTTAGGACTACAGGCTTAAAGCCCATTCTTTCAGATGTTACAAACTTTTAGAGATACTTTGTTTTGTCATTTTTTTCTCATAAGTCTTCTTTGTAGGTTGGATAAGTGCAAGATTAGGGTTCCCATTTGAACAGCGACTAACAAAAAGAGAGCCCACGAGTGAGAGTGCCTTGGGGAACGGGGTGAATGCAGAACAGTGGGCGCGAGGGTCTGCCTGTCCCACCTAGTGCCCCCCCTTCCCACCCCTTTCTCTTACAACCATGGGTGTCATTTTTCTGTACCTGTGCCTTCAAATGATGCTCTGCGGAGATCCGGCTGTGGTCTTTCCTGACTGTAGGGCTGTGCTGCACCCACAGGCACTGCTCTTGTTTACTGTGAAGAGTTCCAGGAGGAAATAGTCACAGTTATATGTCTCGTGCATTGATTTTTTCCCCTTCTATTATGCCCCTTAGCAGAGCCTTGGCTCTGTTGACATTTAGAGTCACATAATTCTTCGTTATGGGGGCCCGTCCTGTCCACTGTAACAGAGGTCCCCAGCCTCTGGGCCGTGGACTGGTACTGGTCTGGGCTGGTTAGGCACTGGGCCGCACAGTAGGAGGTGAGCTTGAATGTAATGTGCTTGAATCATCCCGAAATCATCCTCCCCACCCTGGTCCGTGGAAAAATTGTCTTCTACGAAACAGGTCCCTGGTGCCGAAAAGGTTGGGGTCCATTGCTGTATACAGTGTTGGCCCTGGGAAAGGGGAGAGGGGAGAAGGCAGCAAAATCACCTCTGTGGAGAAGCAATGGCTTATAACAGTATTGACATATTTGGGTACCCTATGCTCTTCTTCATTATTTCATCATTATTGACAAATCAGAAATAGGTGTTCCTTCAATTTTCCTCAGAGGCTGCTTTTCCCTTTCATATTGGAGCTGATCTGTACGTTTTGAGAGG
Organism: Glossophaga mutica; assembly: GCA_039655065.1. Taxonomy (NCBI): domain Eukaryota; kingdom Metazoa; phylum Chordata; class Mammalia; order Chiroptera; family Phyllostomidae; genus Glossophaga; species Glossophaga mutica. Next base: position 145,009,503 of record CM077303.1, on the reverse strand, counting down.
ACTAGAAATCCTAGCTTCTAAATAAATGAGGGTAGTCACATGTGACACAAAGTAGAAAGCAAATAACAGAAGAAATCCGGGTGACAAATAGAAAGGAAATTGTTTGATATAGTTAGATCAATGCCCTTGTTATCTAAAATGTAGTACTTGGATTCACTTAATTTTCCTGGTTAACTTGTGAATAATTAAGCTGTTCGGGCTACAACTTTTTAAAAACGCTTTGACAATGTATTATTTCTGTCTGTATAACCTCCTGCCTTGGATGCAGGCCTTATACAGGAAGCTATGTCCAGGGATGTCAGCGTGCCGCTCAGAATAGTCCAGCACAGTCTGCTGAGAGGGAGCTCAGCCATGTGCCTCACCCCAGACAGTTTTATTTGGTGATGGGCAACTGAGAGCTATTAGGATTAGTTTTTTGAAAATTGAGATCCTTTTGTGAGTAATCAGAGGCTTGTTAGAGAAGCAGATGGAAAGTGATGTACCATTTTCTAGTTGAGAGCCCAGAAACCCAACATTCTGCCCATCAAGATCCATGTGGATTCTTTAGAAACCTGTCCATTGGCACTCAGTTAAAAACCCCCGTTCTCAAGCTCAGAGATGTTAGAGAACAAGTTGGTAGTTGCTGGACTGGGGAGAGGGCTGAGGGGAATGGGTGAAGCTAGTCAAAAGGCACAAACTTCCAGTTATAAAATAAATAAGTCATGGGGATGTCATGTACAGCCTGGTGACTATAGTTAATAATAGTACTGCATTACATATTTGAAAGTTGCTGAGCAAGTAGTCCTTAAAAGTTTTCATCACAAGACAAAAAATGTGTTTTTGGGAACCATGTATGATGACAGATATTAACTAGACATAATGTAGTCATTTCCCAGCACAGATAGCCAATCATGTTGTACACCTGAAATTAATATAATGGTACATATTAATTACACCTCAATAAAAAAACAAAAAGCAAACAAAAAATACTGTTTTTCTGTACTATAGTGCATCATAGACTTCATCATCCTTTATGGTAAAGAAAATGGAGTTGACGATGGTGACTTCAGGAGTTTGATGTTTGACTGAATGTCTGATTGAAGCTGTTCTCTAACCTTATTCATAAGAATTGGGTGCTGGGAGGAAAATATGATGAATTAAGGATTTGGGTTAATTAGTTTCTGATAATTAAATGTTTTGTGTATTTCAGTTGGTCTTTGGCTTGGAAATAAAGGTCATTAAATTTGTCATGTATGATGGCAACCATTGCTTTTTAGCTTCTGGAAAGTTAAAAATAGCTATTTATCTGTTTTGAAAAGATGGTTTTGTTTTTTTTTTTACCTCATTCTTAAGAATTTGTAGGTTTTTGATACACACTCTATTATATATAAGTTGTTTTTAAGTTGGATGAAAAGTTAAATAGATCCCAGATAGTTCATTAGATTATTCACAGTTAAGTTACCATCACTATTTTTAGTTATATTAGTGAAGAAATTCTCCTTTGCCTGTCATCTAGTTAGCCTTTTTGAAAAGCCGGCCTAATTGAATGTGACTCGTCAGAAGATAAGGGTGAAGGGCTGTCTGCTGAGCCCAGCCTTGTCGATGTGAACAGCTTGCGCTGGTGGCTCTGATGGCTGCCTATGTGGACCCAGACAGAGGTGGTTGTAAAGATTTAAAATCTCCAGCAAGCAGCCAAGAGTTATGGTACGTGGGAGTTAGTTAAGATGCTGGCCATGTGTGGTGTGTCCCACATGGGACAAGGTGCTGGTCCCACAGGGTCCCACACAGTCTGCTGGATGGTCTGGTTTTTCCCCTTCCTGTTGTTTGAATTTCCTCCCCCACCCACCCTTCTTTAAGAGCAGGTGTTCTTTCAGCTGTGGATTATAAGAATGTGTGGTCAAGTGGTTTTGAGAAAGGAAAAAAAAACAAAACATACTTGTGTTTCTTTTTTCAGGTGCCAATGAGAGATTGGTTAACCAGTAAAATTAGATGGTTTAATTAGAGTTGCTCTGTAGTCAAAGCCTAATATCCTTTTTTCAGTAGCCTTTTCTGCTTCCAGCAGATTCCTGATTACTCACAGGTGAAGTTCAGAGCTAATTTCACATCATTCCTGGAATGCCTCAGTTTCATTTAATTATTTCTATAAAAAGATAGCCACTTAAATACATAATTGTTAACACTGTGATTTGATTATGGATAGTGGTTCTTGTGTCAAGTCCTTGCACCTGACTTCTGATAAAAAGCAAAACCCTTATGTGACAGAAGTACAGTGAGGAGGTGAAGGGGGAAACAAACGCGTTTTTCGTGGCCAGGGTGGACTAGAACCACCACCATGTGGAAGCAGAAGCTCCAGTTTCATGTGATGAAGAAATGCTTGTGGCGGGCGTGTGGGGCAGATGGAGTGTGAAATAGCGTCAGGGAAAGAGGTGCCCAGGGACCTTGGCTTTAAAATGCAATTTCAGAAGGAATGCAAGCAGACTTCTGGATTTCAGACAGTGTAGCATTCTGGGGAAAGAAAGGACTTCAGTTACTCTGGCTTTTTTCCTTTAATCAAAAAGTCAAGACAGAATCATCCAGCAGCTGCTGTGCTCTTGCGTCTTTCTTGCATCTTTCTCATTGCCATCAGTGACAAGTACTTCCTGCATGTCACACAGGCTTTCTTTTTTGAAGTCAAAATTTAAAATTTACAAGGCCAGGAAGCTCCAGGTTTGTATTTTTCCTTAATGAAGCTTATTTAGGGAGCTGGGAAGTGAAGTTCCTAAGGAACTGAAACATTCGGTTGATGTTTTATCAAATGATTCTCAGCTAAACTAATCAATTTTACATCAGGCTGCAGCAAGGATTTTGAGATAACAGTTGGACACATATCTGGACCCTGCAGCTCCCTCAACTTGGTGTGAGGCTCAGCTTTGCTGACCCTATCAGGGGGAACCTCTCTGGCCTGGAGAGAAGTTGATTGTGTTGCTGGATTCTACAGTATTATCAATGCATTCCCACACAGCTTCTTGTTACCCTCAGAAGTCAACCTTATGTCTTTGTAGAAACATTAACCGCCTCCCCTTCTACGTGTAACTTCAAATCATCACTATTTCTTTTCTTCATTCTTGATCTTCCTCCTTGTCAAAGCTCCTTTCCTTGTGTTCTTTATTTCAGAGCTGCTCCATTTTTCGTTTTTCTCCTGCTTCCTCGCTCCTGGCTTTCATCCTCCTTTGTTTTTCATTCTTGCCATTTGTTTTCTTCTGCCTATACACTTACTAAGACCTCCCTTTTTCTAGGAAAAAAATCATACCTTTTCTCCATTGTGTGTCTCTGCCATTTTACCATTTCATGTTTTTCTCCATCCACTGAAACTCTTAGATTCAAGACAATTTGAATTTTGATTTGTAAATCCAGTGTTTTGTGTTTTTCTCCTTCCTTCATGGCCATCTTTTTTAGCTCCTGTTTGTCCTTAAAATTTTTTAATTTCTCCCTTGACTTTCATATAATCATCCTGGTTTTCTTGCTTTTCCTTTGACAAAACTTTTTCTGTTGAGCTTATCTGTTTTCTCAAATTCAGTTTTTATTTTAGGGTTGATAAACTTACAAATTATGTTTCTAACCCCAGTCTTTTCAGAATTTTTGTGAAATTGCTCCTAGTCTTCTTTTCTAGGCCCATCCCACATGCACCATTTCCTTTTTCTCACATTGTGTCTCAGTCACTTCTGTAGTCATTCTTGTGAGAGAGAGAGACAGACGGTCGCTTACATCGTGCGTCAGCTCTGGTGACCCGCCTGCCCATGTGCTTATGGAACAGATGATAGGAGTGGGGCATACCCTCTAGATTTAAACTGTTTGAATCCCCCTGCTTTAAAGCATTACCTGTTACCCTTTCCTTCTCATCATCATCTTTGAAAATCTGTACAGACATTTGAAAGATGTTTCACCTAAGAAAATGGGAGCTGTTGAAACCTGAGTTGAATGTGTATACGATGAGTGTGTGTGCGCGTGTGTGTGCGTGTGTGTGCACGTGCGTGCGCATCTTCCTGCCTTTATGTAATGCAGTGAATAGGAAGAGCAGAAAAAGTGACTCGGGGAAGATGTCACATGTCTGAATTACAGTATTGCCTTCTGCTTGATATCAAGAGATAGAGCGTTAACATGGATATTCCAGTGACTGATTAAATGTGTCCCATGAGTTTATATTCATAACCTGTATGTATAGCATTCCAGAATAAAACTTTCAGACATCTTTTAGAGTTGTCTGGGTCTTCATTGATGACTGGGTACCTCACTGCGGAGTTAGGAAGGTTATAATTGGGACCAGCAGTGAATCTGAGAGGTAGAACTAGATCTAGGACCAAGAGTCAAGGTGATTTTAGGAACTAACAGTAGTCAGGTACAGGGGCAGGAGGTGTGTAGAGGCTGGTGGTCACAGAACCAGGTCTGAGGCTCAGAAGGTCAGTAAGCCGGGCCCGTCATTGAGAGTACGGACAGTGAAAATCAGAAAAGCAAGAGAAACCAGAGTCTGGCACAGACTCTGGGTGAGGAAATCACAGTTCTTCTTTATTTCTTGGTTTGGAGCCCAGTGCTATTGAGTAGATAGCTCAAGAGCTCACATAGACTAAATGAACCAGGTTAGGAAAATGGAGTGTGGGTCCCCTGACTAGAGGAGGTGAGCGGGGTCGGAAAGAAAGCAGATATGATTATTGAAGAGATCACAAAGGGCATGCAGAAATTTCTAGTGTGAATAATCCAGGCTTAGAAAGAAAGGGGGGATGTGCAGGCTGCTCAGATTAGTCACAAGTCCTATGTCCCCATTTTTTGCCAGAGGATGAAGAATAGCAACTCATTTAAATCTATGAATAGTCCTGTGTTGAACCACTGACATTTTTCTATATATATACCTTTTCATTTTTTCATGTTTATTGAGTTCCTAATTAGAAACATTTATTGGATTCCGAATTAGAAAGCTAGTAGATCACTGATCAGTAAGTATTTACTGACTGTGTTCTATGTCCATGGCTCTGTTCAGATGTTCTCTTTACTGCCCGTGTCTGCCGTCGGAGTGTGAATTAATAGCCATTATCACTACCTTGGGGCCAGAATAGGAGGCATAATGCTGGGGCAGCACTCTGTTTATCTGTATCATTGCGGTGATGTTCCAAATGACTGAGGTTTCAGGTTAATTGGAAGTTATATTATTTTAAATTATTTCAGATTGCTTTGGATAGGGATTTTAAAAATAAGCTGTTATTACAACAATTGTTATTGATAATTTTATTTGATATTGATAATTGATAAAATTATTATTATAGAAAGTTGCAGAAACCATGCTGAATAAAATCAAAAGCACCTGTGACACCACTTCGCAGAAGTAACTGCTATTAACAGTTGGGTGTATTTCTTTATAGCCTCCCCCGGCCCCATCCCTTGTATTTGACCAAAATTGCAGTGTTTTTCTGTGTGAAGTTTTGTATTCTGATTATTTTGCTTACTATTAATCACGTCTGAACATCTTCTCCCACCCTTAGCTGTAATAATATGTAATTCAATTCACTTTAATAATTATGTAATTCAACTCAGGGCTGTCCCATCATTTATTTAGAACCTTAAATTTTTAGGTTATTTATAATATTTGACAATCATAAGGCAATTTTCATATAGGTATCTTTCTGCAGAATGTTTTTCTGCATCTCTAATTATTTCCTTAATGTAGATTCCTAGAAATGTAATTATTAGTTAAAACATACCTAGAGTACCTTTAGAAGGAAGGGCCACTTGGCAGTTTATGATTTCAGTGGGTCCCCAGGTTGAATCCACAGGTAATTGAAGTGGGGAGGGAACATGCGGGTTCTAACAAGGAGTAAACACGGCTTGTGATCTGGCGACTTCAGTGACTCAGAACTGGTGCTGGGTGCCGGCCTGCTATCTGGTTGGTTCCCTGGTTTGAGGAAAGAGGATGAAATTGCTAGTAGACAAGTATGTGTTCTAGCCATAGGTCCCATGTGCTTCATGGTGGAAGGGCTTTTGTGTGTTTTTGTATTGTGAAGATGAGAGCTAACACCACCTTTGCAGTATCTTACCAATGCAGTAAGAGCAATTGTTGCTACCTGCTCACTGTTGCTGTTGTGAAATTCCAGTTTTCCTATGCATTTAGCCTTTTAGATTCATCCTAAAATATTTTGAATCTGTGCTAGCTAAATTAGATTTAATTCTCTTTTTTTGAGTTCCTAGTTCTAATCTAGCAGTTGCCAGGGGCTGGAGAGCAGGGAGTGAGATGCATGCGGCTCTAGAATGGTGACTGGAGGGATCGTCATGGTTATAGAACTGTTTTCTGTCTTAACTGTGGAGCATAAATGAACCTGTGCAGGTGATAACATTGCACAGAGCTAAATAAACACGCTGGAAAGTGAACACAAATAAAATTGGATCTTGGGGGCAGGATAGGTAGATTGTTTCTCTGCCGATATCCCTGATCATGGTATGATGTTGTAGTTTTGCAAGATGTCACTGTCAGGGAAAACTGGCCACAAGGATACATGGGATCTTGCTGTAAGCATCCTTACAATGGCATGTGAATCTACAATGATCTCATCAAAATGTCAGTTAAAATATTTTTGCTAGTTCTGAAATTGGGTAATTTTTGACAGTGTGTGGTATTTTTGCTCAATGACAAGTTCGAAATCAGCTTGTACATTTTATCCATATTTTCAATAAGTTTGTCTACTGTAAACAGTAGAAGGAGCATAATTAAATATTTTCCTATAAATAAGTTTTTAAAAATGTGAAATAATTTTCCTTTTCTCTTTCAGCCATGAAGACTTTGAGTTTATTTCAGGAACACGAATGCGCAAACTTGCTCGGGATGGCCAGAAACCTCCTGACGGTTTCATGGCTCCTAAGGCTTGGACTGTGCTGTTGCAATACTACAAATCCCTGGAGAAAGCCTAAGCTGCTCATCAGTCCCTCTACCTTTGACACTCGTGGAGTCACCAGAGGGGACCACATAGTTACTGTTGGCGTTTCTTTGTGGTGGTGTCTGTCAGGACACACTTCCTGAAAACAGACCATTTTCCTTAACTAGTATCAGTTTTGGTCTGCCTATGAGTTCTGTTTTGAACTAGTGTAACACATTGCTGGTTTTAGTGTATCTTTTCCACTGATTATAGTTAATATTCCTATAATACAATTTTAAAATCTTGTCTTTTTATATTATATTTATGCTTCTGTCTCATGATTTCTCTCTAAGCTGTTATATTAGGTGTAACCAATAGTATACACATAGAATCTCATTTTTCATCCCTTAAAAAAAGGGGAAAAAATCTACTGAATAATAAATTCAGCTAGACCTTGTTTTGGGAATTTTACGAGACATATGTAGCAGTTAGATTTCTTTTCTACATTGAAAACATAAACTGCTTTCTTCTTTTTGATCAGCTGTTGATTTATTATCCATTATAATCTAAAGTATACCTGTGATCTGTGTAAGCCCTGAATGAGCTTTCTTTATTCAATAAAATTAAACCTGTTGACTTCTTATTTATGTGACGCATTCATTGTTTTGTTTACAAAATTTTTTTGAAGTTTCTGATGGAGGAGGGAAAATACAGGTATTTTTTATTACTGGAATCTAATAATTAGTATTTAACACTGTGTTTCAAGTGAATTTTTAAGTTGGAAAATAATAATGCATTCTTAGCCTATCCAAAAACTTATTACCCTAAATATTTCTCTAATATTCTCAAATACCTAAGTCAGTGGTTCCAGTAAATAGAGAATGATGGAGGGAGGTAGGGGAATGTCAGTTAGTCCATTTTGGAGGGGGTAACATACCAAAGTGCGCTCTTGTAGAATATCCTCAAGTTGAATATTTTAGTGAAGATGCTTATTTAGGAGCCGGATATACAATTTTGGTTGAGATGCTAGCTCTTTTGATTGGCAATCGTACTTTCTATGATGACATGATCATGCATGATTTGGCCTTAAAAATTCAGCATTACAAAGAGATGGCAGATTATACCTGTGTATAGTGTGTTGTCATTAATGCAGGACAGAATAAGATATTACTAGGTAAAAAAATAGAAGAAAAATACAAAAAAAAGTAAGAATGGTTAATAGAGGGAACCAATTTGTGAGAAAGTTGATAAATAGAAAAGAAATGGAGATGATGAATAGGTATTTTCTAGTGGGTAGATAGATATGTTCACTGTGAATACTGAATAAAGTATTATTAGCAGGTGACTTAGAGGATATACGGATAGGTATGTTGATGGTAAAAATTAGAGGTGATCGTTGAGGTTACTTTCTTAGCACCACATTGTCTAGCTCTCTTTATTTGGGGAAGAGCTCCTTTATATAAGTCTACAAAGGTGAGGGCACCATGGATTCTCCCTCTTCAACCACAGACTGCTACGGTGTGATGGCACCTCAGCTCAGCTAATTTAGAAACTGCCACCTGCAATGTTGAATGTGTAGGAAGTGATGCAGAGGTGTAGAGACAGAATAAGTCATGGTTTCGTGGTGGCAGCGATATGCAGTCAAGGTACTGGGGGCCGTGAGCGTCCAGTGAGGTGGCACCCGTGGCAGTTGGGTCTCCTGTGCAGAAGTAGTATGTTTGTTATCTGGAGTAGTCCGATATCATGACCTTGGCCGAGTCCTCTGCCATCAACCTTTCATTCCTGACCACTTTCTAAGCTGCATTTTCTTAACACTTTCCATTAATTCTGTAACATACCCAACAGCCTTCCCTTTCTTTTGTTACCTAAATTATCTGGGGTTGCTATTGTTTGCTACCAAGTACCCTGATCGTTACAGTGAGATGTGAAAAAAATGTGTTTCACATAAAAAAATGTACTACTGCTAAATTGCAAGATTTTTACAGCCAGCATGAAAAGTTTAAAATACAGAATTTAAAAAATTTTTTTAAAAACTTGGCACTCAGAAAATGTCCTTTTAAAACTATCAAATTATATTCATGAGATCAAGATTAGCAGCCTTTGGGTGAAATTTGATCTAAGAAGTAACTTTGTGTTCCATCATGTAATTGTGCTTTGTGAGTCTAGTGCCCACTGTTCCCACTCTGGCCTCCAGCCCACCAGAGAGGAACATGACGAAAACCCTATTCTAGGCCCCCGTACCCTCGGCATTGGCCCTCCACTGGTGTGTTCCCAAGAGATGGTGAAGCAAATGAAGCACCCGGTGACTCCCACCAGCCCCACAGGTTGGTATGCGTGACTTTAATCTGCAAATCTGATCTATGCAGAAATTGTTTTTCCTTTTCCCAGTTCATTAAAATGCGCCCAAACCAATCTTGAAAACATTCAACCCTTATACCAAACCTGTCCTGCCAAGTGGTCTTGGAAATCTCAGTACCCCTTTAATCTATTCATCAGCTGGAAAAGTGAATGGAAAAATATTTTTTTTTTGAAGGAAGGAGGAAAAGAAAGTGCAATAATCTTGGCAGAAATACAGTGTTTTAAAGCTGTCAAATCTTTACTATGATAATCAAGACCACATATTTGAATTTCTAAGGGAGGAGCAATTGTGTCTATCTGTTGGGAGTCAGCAATTCAATTTATCAGGAAAAATTCAGAAGTCATGCTTCTCACATATGGTGTATTTTTATTAGCATATGTAGCCAGGGGTGTGTTGGCTTACAAAGTAAGAGAGTATTTGCCCATTGGGACCCTTATGTGTGGGGTATATTTCTTAGAGGGCCTACAATCCTCTTTGCTTATATTTCTCCAGGATTCCATTCCCTATTCCACACAGTCTCATCCTGAATGTAATTACATATTGTATAAGGTGTGCAAAAAATATCCTGCACCTAACTCCCCATCTTTTCTGGACTGAGAGAAAAGCTGGCCTCACCAGAGATACATACTTGAGGACTATAATTGAGCAGAGGTGTGGGAAGATTGAAAACTCCTTATCCTGATGTCCTGTTTTCCCAGATTCTCAAGGAAAATGGCACCAGGATTTAGGGACTAGATTTGAAGAACTCAGGAAAAGTGGACCCTTGTCTCTGGATTTGCGCCAGCACTGAGCATCCATGGTGGTCTGCCTTTGTTGAAAAGGAAAACACCTCCACTGAAATGAACTAGAACTTGGCCCCCTCTCTGCTGTCCCTCCAACAGCTCTAGCTTATCCTTGAGAAGTGTTTGTTATCTCCAAGAGCTTAACTACTCCAATTGCCTAAGAGAACTTATGCATCTGTTAAAAGCAAACATACAGTGCTGGGGCCTTGCTGCACAATCCATTTCCCAAGGAAAAACAGCCACATTTGAGTGAGTCAAAGGAAATCCTGAGTTACGTCTGAAACAGCTAGATCCACCGCCTGCTCATGCCCTAAATGACTTTCAACCTCACTGTGTGGCTGCGCTATTTTGTGCCAACTAGGGGCATATATATTCTGTATAGGTTCATATGTAGGAATTTGACTTGGGATGTGGGAAAATTCCAATGGGAAGCCAATAAAGAATTTTGAGTAAAAATTAAAAGTTTACTTATCCAGAGGTTTTGGCTTCAGCAGGGGCACAAGCTTAAGGGAGAGTATAGTTTTGAGGTTAGGTATTCAGGTTCTGAAGTCAAATGACAAATTCCTTGTTGGTTGTGTGACCTTCAGCTTCATGAGGCCTTGATGTCCTTACCTGGAGTGAAAGTTATAGTTAGGAATTCATGCAGAGTGCTGCTCTAGTGTGTTGTTTATTATTATTTTATTGAAGGGTGTAGTCTATTGACCAAGAAACACAGTGATACCAACATTTATGAGAGTAGGCTTTGTAATCTCTGCTTCATAATAGCATTCTCTAACCCACTGAGCAAAGTTACTGAGTAGATATACATGTTAGTTACAAATCTAAAGGCATTCAAAGGACAGTATTCAGCCACAAATTAATTGTTAAGCCACATTTTTTCCTCCCACTTTTTCCTTGTATCCAACTTCTATGTTTCCTAGATTTAAAAAAAAAAGTACATTTTGCAAAGGAAAAAATACACAGAACAATGTACACATTTACCTAAAAGCAAGCATAGATAATTCAAGTGCAAAAGAAAAATTACTGAAAAAATGATAGCACTTTGGGAAAGTGGAATCAACTGGAAGATGTACCTTAATATGTGAGGAGTGGAAGATAGGGATTAGAAAGAATTTATTCTCAACATTAAGTTTAATGAGGAAGATCTACTTTAATTAATTTGGTCATTAGTTATTTAAAGCTTAATTTTTACAAGTGTTACACTTTATATAAAAGCTGAGTTTAGTTTGTTGATACTGCTGATCAAAGCATAAAATTTTAAATATATTTAATCTTAGAATTGGAACTATAAGTGGTGATTCATGTAGTAGCAAATTATTTGTATCTTCCGTGAATATAATAAGTATTAAGGTATTAGGAATATGAAACATAAAATTGTATGTTTTGCAGTTTTACACATAGGTTTTTCTTTTTCATGTTCATAGAGTCAAAAGATCTCATAGGAAAGAGTAGAATGATCAGTAAGGAATAGCATAAATTTATGGTAAATAAATATAAACAAAATCTTAATAATAGCTAACTTTTACTGAGTGCTAGACACTGTGCTAAGTGTTCAATGCTTATCACAATAACTAGCATAGTAAGGAATATTAAAGGAGAAGGAAAAAACGATTTTAAAATGAAAATTGAAATAAAAACTAGGAGTATAACTTTTTAGAAGACAAATTAAAGTTAAACTTTCGTGTGTGTGTGTGTACACATACATTTTCAACTTATTTGGGTAACTAACAAGGAGCACTATTGCTGTATCGTATAGTAAGAGTGTGTTTAATTTTGTAAGAAACCGCCAAACTACCTTCTAAAGTGGCTGTACTGTTTTGCATTTCCGTAAGCAGTAAATGACAGTTCCTATTGCTCTACATGTCTGTCAGCATTTGTACTTGCCAGCGTTCTGGATTTGGCCATTTTAATGGATGTGTGATGCTATTAGGGAATTCTCATTTGCATTGTTTTCTCAGTGGCCCAGTTGTCCTCTCGAATGCTCTGAAGGGAGGCCCGGCAGGGTTGGTGTTCATAATGTGGCTCTTACCAAATAGTGGCTCTCTTGTAGTGATTTCAAAGAACGTGCAATAATGATTGATGACAAATATCATGTGTCTATCTTTTCCAGTTTGAAAAGCCACACTCATCCCTTGGTTTTGGGCCCCCTCTTCTATCCCTGAAGCCAGCAACATTGCATTTCTCTAACCATTCTTCTATAGTCACATTTCCCACTCACAAAAATTAAACTGTGATAAAGAGGTTGGGTATAAGATAAATGTGCAAAACCCCAAGTCTCTGTATTAATAATGACTGACTACAAATGAAAATGTCTGTCAGAGGAGGTCATTGGGAGGATGTGACCACCAGTTGACCTGTGAGCTGGACCTGGACAATTAGAGGCTCCTCACCCACCCATCCACCCCTAGACCATCTGTCCTTAGAATGTACATTCTGCCTCCCACCACCCTCTCCTTCCCACACTAGGAGCCATTGCAAGGACACAGCCTTGAAGGAGCACTGTGTTAATCAGCCCATCTGGACAGTACATGTGGCTGAACCACATTAAGGTCCCTATATAAACTTTTAAGATTCTGGTGTGTGGGCATGGAGATCTGCTTGTCTTTTGGCACTCAGGACAAGCCTCATATGTAAGTCCCCTTATTTCTTAAACTGCCGCTTAATAATCTGGAGTGTCCTGTCTCTGTCTTCGGTCTGCCATTCCCCTCTGTGTACAAGGGCTGGCTTCAGATTGTAGCTGAAATCAGAAGGAATTTCTGAAATCTGGGAAACCTCCAAGTTATGCCCAGTAATGATGGCCACACGAACTGCGCAATACTAAGGACAAAATTAAGGAGAAAAAAACCAGGATTTGCTTTAATACAACAATAAAACTTTATAAAAGAACATAAATCAAGGTCTAAAAAAAAACTGGAACAGTACACCATGGTCCTAGGGGAAAAAAGAGTTGATGTCAGTCTTTCTAAAATTCATAAATGTTTGAGACCATTAAAACCTAAATGCATGTCTTTTGTGGGGGGAAATTTGGACAAGATAATTTTTGTCAGTTCATTTGGAATAATAAACACCAAGAATAGGCAAGAAAATTATGAGAAGAGCATGGGGAGACAACTCACCAGCTGATCCAGGCTCATAAAACAGTAAGTAGTTGTTCTATTTTTCATTTTTATTTATTTTTAATTTCTAATTACCTTTTAAAAATATATATTTTATTGATTATGCTATTACAGCTGTCCCATTCCCCCCCTTTATTCCCCTCTGCTCTGCACCCCACCTTCCACCAGCATCCCTGCCTCCTTAGTTCACATCCATGGGTCGAACATATAAGTTCTTTCGCTTCTCTATTTCCTGTACTGTACTTAAGCTCATCCTGTCTATTTACCTACCATTTATGCTTCTTACTCCCTGTACCTTTGCCTCCATTTCCCCCCATCCTCTCCCTACTGATAACCCTCCATGTGATCCCCATTTCTGTGATTCAATTCCTGTTGTAGTTTGTTTTTGTTTTTTTAGGTTCAGTTGTTTTAGTTGTGAGTTTGTTGTCATTTTACTGTTCATAGTTTTGATCATCTTCTTTTTCTAAGATAAGTCCCTTTAATATTTCATAGAATAAGGGCTTGGTGATGATGAACTCCTTTAACTTGACCTTATCTGAGAAGCACTTGATCTTCCCTTCCATTCTAAATGTTAGCTTTGCTGGACAGAGCAATCTTGGATGTAGGTCCTTGCCTTTCATGACTCGGAATACTTCTTTCCAGCCCCTTCTTGCCTACAAGGTTTCCTTTGAGAAACCAGCTGATAGTCTTATGGGAATACCTTTGTAGGTAACTGTCTCTTTTCTCTTGCTGCTTTTAAGATTCTCTCCTTATCTTTAACTTTGGCTAATGTAATTATGATGTGCCTTGCTTGGGTCCAACTTCTTTGGGATGACTCTCTGAGCTTTCTGGACTTCCTGGAAATCTATTTCCTTTGCCAGATTGGGAGAGTTCTCCTTAGTTTTTCAAATAAGTTTTCCATTTCTCGCTCTTCCTCTTCTTCTGGCACCCCTATGATTCAGATGTTAGAACATTTAAAGCTGTCCTGGAGGTTCCTAAGACTCTCCTCATTTTTTTGAATTCTTTCTTCATTCTGTTCTGGTTGAATGTTTATTTCTTCCTTCTGCTCCAAGTCATTGATTTGAGTCCCAGTTTCCTTCCCATCACGGTTGGTTCCCTGTATATTTTTCCTGTATTTCACTTAGCATAGCCTTCACTTTTTTCTCTATTTTGCGACCATCATCAACTATTGTTGTGAGCATCCTGATTACCAGTGTTTTGAACTGTGCATCTGATAGGTTGTCTATCTCTTCATCACTTAGTTCTGTTTTTGGAGCTTTGATCTCTTCTTTCATTTGGGCCATATTTCTTTGTCTCAGCACAGCTGTTATGTTGGAAGGGGCAGAGATTTAGGTATTCACCAGGGTGGGGAAACCCACAGTTGCTAGGTTGTAGTGCTGTATGTGTGGGGAGTGGTTAGAGAGGGAACAATGTTGGTTCCTCGGCTCTCAGCTTGCTTTCAGTCTCTTCCCCCACTACCCACAAGCAAATTGGGCCCTTCTGGTGCTGATTCCCAGGTGGGTGGGTTTGTGTACATTCTAGGATCCTGTGGGTCTCTCTAACGAACTCTGCTGTGAGGCTGGGAATTTCTACTGATGCCACAAGTCCCACAGGTTTTTATCGCCAGAGGTTTTGAGGCTTTATTTCCCCATGGTGGAACCCTGAGTTGCATGGTTTGTCTTGCTCTCTATTTGTTCTTTCTGGTTATTCACATGCAAATGTGGAACCACCTGGTCTGCCAGCCATCACCTTGCCATGCGTCCTCTCTACCCCAGCTGCCTGTTTCTGCCACTCCTACCAGTCTGAATGAATGTTTCTTCTTTAACTCCTTGGTTTTTGGACTTCCATACAGTTTGATTTTTCTGATAATTCTGGCTATTTTTTGTTTTTGAATTTGTTGTTATCCTTCTTTTGGTTGTGTGAGGAGGCAAAATGTATCTACCTATGACTCCATCTTTGACGGAAGATCCTAATTACCTTTTTTAAAAAAATGATTTTATTTACTTTTGGAGAGAGGGGAAGGGAGGGAGAAAGAGAGGGAGAGAAACACTTGGGAACCTGGCCCACAACCCAGGTATTTGCCCTGACCAGGAATCGAACCAGTAACCTTTTAGTTTAGGAGCCAGCACTCAATCCACTGAGTTGCACCAGCCAGGGAAGTAGTTGTTATTTTAAACAATTGAGCTTTGGGGTGCTTTGTTATACAGTGATAACTACCACAGGGATTACAGCTCATGTATCCTAATTCAGGTATACTCAGCAGATGATGGCTGGGGAAATTTGGCTGTGGTAAATGTGAAGGAAAGTTAAGGAATCTGGAGTAGGAACTAGAAGCTGTGATTAAAGGAACAATGCTAGAATCAGTCAGAACAGTAGCGGCAAGATATGAAACACAATTAGTCAAAAGTGTATATTAAAAATACAGTATGCATAGGTTTGGATTGATGGCAGGCCTATCCTGGATCTCTCATAGTGCCCCTCGCTAGAGCAAACTGAGTCCTTGAACCATTGCTGACCTCTGCCCGTAAGCTTCAGGCACTGAAGCAGGTAACAGTGGAAAAAAGAAAGTGTTGAGTTACTGCACTATAAGACAGAATATATCCTTGATAAAATAAGAAAAAGAGCAGATAAAAAGAACTCTCTAGACCAGGAGTTGGCAAACTGTGTGACCTGGCCTGCTGCCCATTTTTGTAAATAAGTTGTACTGGAACAGAGCCACACACATTTTTCTAGGTATTGTTTATGGCTGCTTTTGTGCTCCAACAGCAGAGCTGAGTGGTTCAGACAGAGACCCTGTGACCTGAAAAGCTGAAAATATTTACTAACTGGCCCTTTCTAGGAAAAATGAAAATGTGTTGACTCTTGCTCTAGACTAACAATTTTCAACCTCTTCATCTCATGGCACACGTAACCAATGATTAAATTCTGTGTCACACCAAAAATATACTTTTTGCCAATCTGACAAAAAGAAAGGGTATAATTTTGATTCCTTCCCACTGAATGGCTATCGTGTTGGCTTTTGTCATTTCTTTATTTGAAAATCTAAGAGAAAAGACTTCAGTGTCCCTGACTAGTTGAAAATCGCTGTTCTAGATTGGCAACGACTTCTCAGCATGCAGTTTCCACATCAGAGTTACAACTGCGAGGAGAGGACAGGACCGGGGGATGGAGCAACGCACACAATATTCAGTCTGCATATCTCACCCTTCTGTTTCTCTAACTTGGAAGGGTGGTGGAGGTGGGGAGGGGGAGATAACAGAGGTGAAGAGATCCAGAAACTTCAGTGAATTTAACCTCATGGAGTCAAAGATCAAGGTGGTACATGATCAATTGCCTCCTATCGGGAGAGCAAGGTTGGATGTCCCAGTAATTCAGTTGTGTCAGCCATCCATTCTGACTTGATTTGGGGCTATGTTGACTGAAGTGTTTACTGAATAGATTAGAGTTTTTAGCATCATGTTGATCCAGCAACATTTCTTCTGGTAATGGAAACTAAAAATTTGTGAATACACGTAATTATATTTTTAAGTAGATAAATGCGGAGAATAAAAATAAATATGAATTTTAATAAGCAATAATTCCAGTAGTAATTTTTTTCACTTCTACACTTACAGTTAGTGTCCAGGAAATTTCATCTTCACAAAGAAAGGCTGGTGACCTGGAACATCAGGTTTATCAGCAGAAACACCAAAGCTGTAGTGCTGCTGACAGGTCATCATGCCTGTAGTCAGGGTGCATGAGGTGAGGTTCCTGTGAGGATATTCGCCTCTGCATTTCCTGACTGTCATATTTTAATTTTAATCTGCACATTTTACTAAACATTTTTCTTTGCATGTACTTTTCTTTAAAAAACTGAGAACAAAAAGAAAATTTTAATCTCCCAATCTCTCACCATATACCACAGAATAGCTGCATCGGGAGGGTCTTAATTTTTTTCATCTTTGGCATAATAGGGGAGGAATTTGGTTCCTTTTATTCATATCTCTAATAGATTAAAAGTATTATGCTTCATTTGCATAAAAATTTTCTCTTACTGCCAAAAGTAAACAAAAGAGTACAAAGAACCTCAATAAATAAAATAAAATATAATATAGCTAAGAAACAAATTTTAAAACTCAGTTTTGAGTGATTAAAATTACATTAAATGGAAACTTTTGATAGGCAATCTTTTAGAAAGGGGTCTGGAGTGATGACTTCTGTGATAACTGTGGAAGAGATCAGAGGGAACATGGAGATGTTTATTCCAGAATTGGGAATATTATGTTGAATGAGAATTTCATTCTCATAAAAGCAAGGAGATCTGTTTATTCTGGAGTTGGGAGTATTATGTCGAATGAGAATTTTTAAAAATGTGAAAGTAATTGTTTCAGAACTTTCCATATAGTAGATATTCAGCTTATGTTTGCCTCCTTGCCTGTTGAAGTGACACTATGATTGTCTAGTCTTCGTTCCACCTTGTTTTTAGAAAGGATCCTGTTCTCAGCTTTCCCAGCCTCCCTTGCAGCTATCATTGGCCATTAGACCAATTCAGGCCAAGAAGACCTCAGAGGAATTCTATCAGGGTGGAGGCTTTGCTTTCCTCCTAAAGGAGAGGGAACATAGCCAGCCATGCGATAGTTCCTTTTTGTTTTGGTCTGGTAGGAAGACTTAACAATGCTTCCTTGACAAGCTCTGTAACAGATAACAATGAGTGATATTTAGCAATCATTTTTTAGTTGTTTTTTTTTTAAGTCTAAAGAAATTTTTAGATTTCTTAAAGCCACCTGGGTTGCTATCTCTGCATTGAAGCCAGGAATATGCATTTTAAATATGTGCTTCATGCTATTGTTATGCACCCTGACGTTTGACATTTGGTGGCCAAAAAGCTGAGATGGATAGTTCTTTTGAAGATGGAGGCTTACAAGTTATAATATGTTCTGATTTAGATATCCATTCCACTTAGAGACTTTAATAAGCTTTGGACTTGAGTATCTGCTCCTTGGACATTTCTAGAAATATTTTAGTTGAGATTAACTGCTATATTTTCAGCTAGAGCCAGAGAAGAAACAAGGATGGCCCTCTCCTGAACTGGCTTTTATGTCTTTTCTCCTTTGCTAAAAATGTTTAAACGTATTTGCTTTTCCATAAATTCTCAGAGATTCCTGAAATACTAAGGACCCAGATAATCTTTAAAAGGAACAAAATGAGACCACCACTCATAGTAACAATAAGAACATTTTTTAATGTCTTTTTTTGGGGGAGGATCCTAGGTTACCTTTTCAGGTGTCTTCAGTTTGACTCCATCTCCATGAATTGACAAGGAACTTTAACCGAAAGGCTTACAGTCAATTAAATGAGGTTTTAACTTCAAAAAGGAGAAGTTGACAGGCATTATGAGGTGTCTGTAGACAGCTCCAGATGCCCTCATAGTGGATTCTGCCTAACAGGAAACTCCAACAGTAGGGAAATAAGGTGATGCAGCCCACGCGGTGTGAAGCTTCCTGTTGCCTGCACCCTCTCAGTGGAGGTGTGGGGACACAGCACAGATATTTTCTCTCGGGGCCAACCAAGCCGGTCCCCACTTCCCTCAGGATTCCTGTCTCTCCTCCATGGCAATCCTTCCACGGTGGAAGAATTATAAACCATGGGAAGGAACACTGCAGTCTCAGGAAAAATGCTCATACCAGAGGCATCTGAGGCAAGTTTTTCAGTGTTTACAGTGCTTTTCTTTTTGTTTTTCTCCAGTTTTCTTCATGCTCTGAGAAATACAAGGCAACTCTTGTCACACTTCATGGAGTCTAGGCATCCGCTTACCACTATGGACAGCTCACTTGGGAAGATTCTCACCCTCCAATCCTGAGTAAGCCATGTCGCATAATGAAGGGA
This sequence comes from Glossophaga mutica, assembly GCA_039655065.1. Lineage (NCBI taxonomy): Eukaryota > Metazoa > Chordata > Mammalia > Chiroptera > Phyllostomidae > Glossophaga > Glossophaga mutica. Next base: position 144,990,548 of record CM077303.1, on the reverse strand, counting down.
GGTCAGAATTCAGAATCTGTCCAAGCAAATGACTATTTACAATAACCAGGACTTCCAGTTCTGGAGGCTGCCTTAAAAATGAAAGAAATTTAAAAGTATTAGAGAAAATATTGTCATAAAAATAAGAATAAAATATAACCAATGAAAATAACAAAACAGGAGAAATGTCAGCTATACTAGATTTATTATTATTACAAATTAAACAACTCAAAGGTCTTGTTTTATTTTGGCTAAAATGCAATGAAATTAGACGTAATGTGTGATGGCGTGGAGAAATTTGCTGACTCCAAACCATCTAACTTGAGCTACCGAATGTTCAGGAGAGCATCACCCTCCCCGTACCTCTGGCAGTGAGGGGATTGCTCATGTTGTCAGTGAGAGGAATTTCATGCGTGTGGAGGGGTGAAGCCTACTGTAGTAAGAATGAAGCATTTACATTGGACCCAATAGGAGCAGCCACTGGAGGCTTTTATCTAGGAGTGTGATGTGAGGCAAGCAGGATTTTAGGTAAGTAACTTCGGCCATGGTGTGCTGAGTAGGGAGAGGAACTGAAGAGCGAGATGCAGAGGGACCAGTTAAAAGGGTTGCACTTTTTCAGACAGGGGGCCAGGAGAGCCTGGCTTAGGTCTTGGTCTTGGAAGAGGTAGTAGAGAAGGGGCAATGCATTTACCAGCTTCCCAAATAACTCCCTGGACCTCATACCCCTGAACTGTTCTTTGGTGGCCTCATATGGTTTAGTTTATTCTTTATTCACAGGTGAGCTTTTGATAATGTGAGTCCAGCAAAACCAAATTTGCTCCTCTTGTATCAGCTCCAAATACCAGATGGGTCTGCATGTGCCTGTTTCACAGATGCACACACCAATAAATGATGGAAAGGGCCCAAGGTTTGACTGATTCCAGACCCTGATTATGTGTGAGATAGAGTTTCCATTAAGAGATTTAGAGGTATTCAGAAATGTAAATTAGCCCTTTGAGAAGAGTAGGTACTTAAATATAATCATGTAATAATAAGTGTAACAAATATTTGAACATCTACCAGGTTCTGTGTTAAGTGCTGTATACAAATATCTCTTTCATTCTTGCCATAGATTTAAGAGTGAGATAAAATTACTGTATTATAAATAGGAAAACCGGAGCTCAGAGAGGTTAAGGGAATTATCCAAGATCACAAAGCTAGTAAAATATCAAGACTAGATTCAAACATAGGAATTCTGCAAAGGTGGCCCACATTTCAGGCCATGAATGAACACTAGTTTATATATTTTTTCTGATTCTTTTAATAGAGTTAGAGTTAAGGCTGCTCCTTAATCTAGACTCACAAGGTTTTCTGAAATGTTTTCTAAAGACTTCCTGATTTAGAGTTGCTTCTCATGCTGAATAAAAATGTGGATCCTTGAACCAATGAATTGGATTCTTTGGGAGAGAACCCCAGGGATCTGTATGTCTAAGAAGCTCCTGCTTGATCACTGAGTGGCCAAGTTTCAAGAAACTAGAGCCAGGAGGACTTACAGCCAAGATGGAGGCATAGGTAGACACATTTTGCCTCCTAGCACAACCAAAAGAACAGGACAACGAAAAGGAAAACAACAAATTTAAAACCAAAAAATAACTGGAATTTTCAGAAAAATTAAACTGTATGGAAGTCTGACAACTGAGGAGTTAAAGAAGAAATATTCATTTATACTGGTAGAAGGGGTAAATATGGGCAGGAGGAGTAGAGAGGACGTGTGGCAAGGCAGTGGCTAGAGGACTGGGAAGTTCCACATTTGTGTGCAGATAAACTGTGAGGATCCACTGGGGACCTTGCAACCCAGGGTTCCACCATGGGGAAATAAAGCCTCAAAACCTCTAGCTGTAAAAACCTGTGGGGGTTGTGGTGACAGGAGAAACTCTCAGCCTCGTAGGAGAGTTCGTTGCAGAGACCCGTAGGGTCCTAGGACATACACAAACCCACCCACCTGGGAATCAGCACCAGAAAGGCCCAATTTGCTTGTGGGTAGTCAGGGGAAGTGATGGAAAGCCTTCCGAGAGCTCCGGGCAAGCACCATTGTTCCCTCTCAGGCCCCTCCCTCCACATATAGCGCCACGGCCCAGTGATGTGGGAGGCCCCACCTTGGCGAATACCTAAGGCTTTGGCCCTTACACTATAACAGGTGCTCCAAGACGAAACATAGCCCAAAGGAAAGAACAGATCAAAGCTCCAAAATTAGAATGAAGTGATGAAGAGGTAGACAACCTATTAGATGCACAGTTCAAAACACCGGTAATCAGGATGCTCACAGAAATGGTTGCATATAGTGGCAAAATAGAGGAAAATGTGAAGGCCATGCAATATGAAATGAAGAGAAATGAACAGGGAGCCAACAGTGGAGGGAAGGAAACTGGGATTCAAATCAATGACTTGGAGCAGAAAGAAGAAATAAACATTCGACTAGAACAGAATGAAGAAAGAAGAATTCAAAACTATGAGGAGAGGCTGAGGAACCTCCGGGACAGCTTTAAATGTTCCAACATCTGAATCATAGGGGTGCCAGAAGGAGAAGAGGAAGAGCAAGAAATGGAAAACTTACTTGAAAAACTAAGGAAGGAGAACTCTCCCAATCTGGCAAAGGAAATAGACTTCCAGGAACTCCAAGAAGTTCAGAGAGTCCCAAAGAAGTTGGACCCAAGGTAGCACAGGCCAAGGCACATCATAATTACATTAGCCAAAGTTAAAGATAAGGAGAGAATCTTAAAAGCGGCAAGAGAAAAGAGATAGTTACCTACAAAGGCATTCCCATAAGACTATCAGCTGATTTCTTAAAAGAAACCTTGCAGGCAAGAGGGGCTGGAAAGAAGTATTCAAAGTCATGAAAGGCAAGGACCTACATCCAAGATGACTCTGTCCAGCAAAGCTAACATTTAGAATGGAAGGGAAGATCAAGTGCTTCTCAGATAAGGTCAAGTTAAAGGAGTTCATCATCACCAAGCCCTTATTCTATGAAATATTAAAGGGACTTATCTTAGAAAAAGAAGATGATCAAAACTGTGAACAGTAAAATGACAACAAACTCACAACTATAAACAACTGAACCTAAAACAGAAACAAAAACAAACTAAGCAATCGACTAGAACAGGAATTGAATCACAGAAGTGGGGATCACATGGAGGGTTATCAGCAGGGTGGTAGAGAGGGGAGAATGGGGGAAAAGCTACATGGAGCAAGGAGCATAGATGGTATTTACAAAATAGACAGGATGAGCTTAAGAATAGTATGGGAAATGGAGAAGCCAAAGAACTTACATGTATGACCCATGGGCATGAACTAAGGAGGCAGGGATGCTGGTGGAAGGTGGGGTGCAGAGCATAGAGGAATAAAGGAGGGGGGAATGGGACAGCTGTAATAGCATAATCAATAAAATATACTTAAAAGAAACTGGAGCCATGATGACCCTGCCACACTCTGTTTTTCAAAAGAAGTCACAAGGTGGCCCAAATTCAAGGGCAGGGGGTAGTTTCTATCTTTTGATGGAAAGAGCTGTGAAGTCACATTGCAAGGTCACATTGCAAAAGCTAGAAGGAGGGAGATCTTGTGGTCATGTTTGCACTTTATTGTATGTAGGAATCCCAGCAAGCAGGGCATTCATTTACTACAATCCTACCCTGAAGTATTGCCTTTCCCATGACACAGATCATACTGATGTGTTTAGTTTTACAGAAAAAATAAAACAGGAGATTTTGTAATGAGATGGAAAAAGACTATGGAAATCTTTTGTACCACGCAGTTTCACAACATTTCTCATGGCAATATACTAAAGAGTTGTTTGACTTAAAGATGTATTTTCCATACATACTTAATTTTTATTTATTTATGTATTTATGTATTTATAAATGAAATATTGGATGGCTATTATGTACCAAACAATGAAAATGATTGGTCTACTTTATTTTATGTTTTTAATTGTTGTTCAAGTATAGTTGTCTCCATTTCTGCCCCACCATTCCCCGTATCCCATCCCTTCCTGCCTCCCACCCTCAATCCTACCTCCTTTGGCTTTGTCCATGGGTCCTTTATACAAGTTCTTTGATGACACTTCCTTTATTTTCCCCTGTTATTCCTTTCCATCCCCCCTCTCTGGTTACTGTCAGTTTGTTCTTTATTTCAATGTCTCTGGTTATATTTTGCTCGTTTGTTTGTACACCATACACAAAAATAAAACTCAAGGAGGGGTAAAAGACTTAAATATAAGTCATGACACCATAAAAATCCTAGAGGAGAACATAGGCAGGAAAATCTCAGATATTCCATGCAGCAATATTTTCACTGATATGTCCTGTATAGCAAGGGACATAAAGGAAAGAATAAACAAATGGGACTGCATCAAAATATATAGCTTCTGCATGGCTAAAGAAAACATCAGCAAAATGAAAAGGGAACCAACTCTATGGGAAAATATATTTGCAAATGATACCTCGGACAAGTGTTTGATTTCCAAATATATAAAGAAGTCCCACAACTCCACTCCAGGAAGACAAACAACCCAGTTAAAAAATGGGCAAGGGATGTGAACAGACACTTCTCCAAGGAGGACATACAGAGGATCGAGAGACATGAAAGGATGCTCAGCGTCACTAGCCATCAGAGAGATGCAAAATAAAATCATGATGAGATGCCACCTCACACTGGTCAGAATGGCCATTATAAACAAAGCAACAAACAACAAGTGTTGGGGAGGATGTGGAGAAAAGGGGACCCTAGTGCACTGTTGGTGGGAATGCAGACTGGTGCAGCCACTGTGGAAAACAGTATGGAATTTCCTCAGAAAATTGAAAATGGAACTGCCTTTGGACCTGGCAATTCCACTGCTGGGATTATACCCTAAGGTTCCTGAAAGGCCAAATTAAAAGATAGCTGTATATTTTTAAAGAGACGCATGTTCCAAATTTGCAATCCTTTTCTGTGACGGCAAGTGGCTATTGCTAGTGTGGCACAGCAGGCAGGTTTTGAAAACATGAACACATTAAAACATTTTCATGTATTCAAAATATTAATTCATCCGCCAAGTTTAAAGTGATGTGTTAACAATGAAGAAGAAAGTGAGTGCTTTTGTAAAGAAACTCCTGCTAAGTACAAAACATCTTGAAATTTGATAGTTGCAATTTTTCCCATTGTCATAAACATTGTAAATGTGTCACATCAAATTTTCTCATATCTAGACTGTTAAAAATTGGAAACTAAAATTTTGTTGAAAAAACAGTTTTCAAATATAGTTTTAGCAGATTTTGAAACTACCTGGTGATAAGAAAATGCAATACCTTCTGATTCATTTTTATAAGGGTATAGACTAATGTCAGAAAGATGAAAACTTACTACATGTGTTTTAATAAAAAATACTGAAAATTTGCAGATAAAACTGAAAAATAAATTTCAGGATTTATAACCAATCATACAGTTTTTCAAACTATATGATGGATCCAAATATTTGTGTAAGAAACTTTTCTCCAATGACAAACATTAAAACTAAGTAACATCACAAAATGTTGAATTAAAATTAAAAAATATAATAGTGTACACAGCATGCATTTAACCACTTTGTGTATGCAAAAATCATTAACACTAATGTTAAATTTATAAACACAATGTTCTAAGAAACTTCAATAAATAAAATTTAAATTTATTTTAAATATAATGTTAACTTTATCTTTCCAAATTTAATTTTTTATTTTAATTACTTTAAATTTAATGCAATTATTTTATTATATTTTTTAAAAATTATAATTGCTGTTTCATAGTTAATAAAAACTATTAATATATGGGCACATGTTCTTTTTAAAGAGATGATCACACCGGTTAGGCGTGGCTATTATCAGAATAATAGAAAATAACAAATGTTGGTTAGGATGGTGTGGGGGAGCTTTGGGCACTGAGCACCCCCCACCCCCACCCTCACCCTGTCCACCAGAAAGAGAATTAGTCTACCAAGACATGATTTGCTTCGAGAGAAGTGGCCCATCTCTCAAAAGGAAGGTCCGAGAGCCTCTTCCTCAATGGGCTTTTATTGGGTTATTTTGCATAGGAATACAGGCTCATTAATCATTGTCAGGCAGTAAGGATCAAACAACAGATAACATACAAAGAACTCTGAGGGCCTATTTGAGTCAGGGTCAGATAGCTAAAGAACGATAAAACTTTGAGGAACTAACTTACTTATTGCTTGAACCCTTATTTAATTGAGAGTATTCTAAACAAAGCCAGTTTCACAGGATTTTACATATTCTTTCTTAGGCCTGATCACCCTAGGGAACCTGCCCTTTCCAGTACAGGGTGGTACCCACCACCAGCATTGTCTCTTAAGTCAGGCAGAGTAAGCAAGGCAGCCAAGAGATTAGGAGACAGAATGAGGTCAGGCTATGTCAGGACAGCTGAGGGGCCAGGGTCCATCACCCCCTTTTGCTGTAGCCCCCCAAGTCCTTCCTTGGGGCCTCCACATGATTGTGCCTGGCTTAGGTCATTCCTCCCTTGGGGAATCTTACCTGTCATTGGCTAACGGATCAAGCATGAGGGGCCAATTATGGATGAAGTAAAAGGAGCAGAAGCGGTGCTCCTGCCAGAGAGATAAGCTTTGTCTCCTTAGTGGCTTATGGTCCGAAGGTCGGTCACTCAGCCTTAGCCATGGGGAGTTACAGCTCCTGAAACCAGGCAGGGCAGTTCCCAACAGGATGGAGAGAATTTTTAGAACCCTGGTGCAGTGTTTGTGGGAATGTAAGATGGTGCAACAGGTATGGAAAATAGTATGGGTGTTTCAAAAAGTTAAACATAGAATTGCCACATGATCCAGCACTCAACTTCTAGGTACAAGGTCTGTCCAGAAAGTATCCAGCCACATGCTATGAAAAATAGAGACATTTATTGAAGAAGATACGAGATACAAGAAACATTGTATATAGGACAATGACACTTCAGTCCTTTTCTTTTTTTTAAAATATAGTTTATTGATTACGCTATTACAGTATTCCCATTCCCCCCTTCACTCTCCTCTACCCTGCACACCCTCTCCCACCCACATTTCCCCCCTTTAATTCATGTCCATGTGTCATAAGTTCTTTAGCTTCTACATTTCCCATACTATTCTTGCCCTCCTTCTGTCTATTTTCTACCCACTGTCTATGCTACTTATTCTCTGTACCTTTTCCCCCTCTCTCCTCCTCCCACCTCAGTCCTTTTCTAAGTAGACACCTTGGCACCTCATCTCCGCTTATGACCTTCTTGAGGAAATCTGGTTCTTTGGTAGTGGTTTGAATCAAGTCATTAGCAGCCACAGCACAATGTCCCTTGGCATTGTGCTCCAGCAGCAGAAGCCATGGAACAAAGTTTGCCATGACATGTTTCATGCCAAGTTCCTGTATCAAAATCTTGGACACAGTAGCTTTTGGAATCCCCAGATCAGCTTCTAGTTCTCGCACTGTGAATCACCGACCTTTGTTGATGGAAGCCCGTACACATTCAACTTTCTCAGGTGTTCCACTTGTTGCAGGCCTTCCAGAACATGGGCCACTTTCAATAGATTCTCAACCATCTTTGAAGTGTTTGTGCCACACTTTTATTTGTGCTGCACTCATTGTATCATCCCCAAATGCGTTCTGAATCATCCGTATAGATTTCGCAGAGGAATGTTCCAGCTTAATGCAAAATTTGAGGCAGATTCATTGCCCTACTCACTCAGTCATTTTGAATGTGACAACCACACAGTACACACACTCACTCAAGAGTGTCTACTGTCCCCACTGACTAGTACAGTGAAGTCATCATTGTTCAAGCATGCACATTCCAGTCCCCCACTGTCCAGTCCTTCCCTTGGCTGCTGGGTTACATCAATGAGGAGAAAACCATTCTCATTACATTTACAATGGCTGCAATTTTCCTGGACAGACCTCAGATCCCAAAGGATTGAAAACAAGGACTCAGACAGATATTTGTGCCCCCAGTATTGATAGCAGCATTGTATACAATAGGCAAAAGGAAGAGACTGTCAAATATCCATCAACAGGTAAATGGATAAACAACATGTGGTATATACATACCATGAAATATTATTCAGCCTTAAAAGGGAATGAAATTCTGATACATACTACAACATGGATCAACTTTGAAAACATTACATTAAGTGAAATAATCCAGACACAAAAAGATGAATATTGTGTAATTCTGTTTATATGAATTACATAAAATAAGAAAATTCATAGAGACAGCAAGCATAATAGAAGTTACCAGGAACTGAGGGAAATGGAGAATTATTGCTTAATAGTTACAGAACATCTCTGTGGGATGATGAGAAAGTTCTGGAAATAGACAGTGGTGATGATTACATAACACTGTGAATGTGCTTACTCACAAGTGAACTGTACACTCAAAAATGGTTGAAAACGTAAATTTTGCGTTATGAATGTTTTCTAACAATAAAAATATAAATGAAGACAAGCATTCATGGGGATGTGTGTTAAAAAGATTGCCAATAGGTACGAGCCTATGATAAAAGAACTGGAGATCACTGAGGGAGGGGGCTGTCCGGGGAGCTTCGCCCTTACCAATAAATGCAAAGTAGAGGTTCGTCCAGCCTTTCAGGGACATCAGAGAGTACAAAGGTGAATGCTGACACACATGAAAAAAGCTTTTTATCGGTTTCTTTGTAATTTCTCCATGGTTACTACTTTTGGCTCTCTCTGGCTTATTTTCAGTAGTGATTAGCAGTAAAAGCCATTATGACAGAAGGGTCCATTAGATTGTCTTTAGAAGTTCAGGGGCATCTGGGGACACTGAATTGTACTCTTTGGTCAATCTTTAGGGAAGATGAACCCTGCATTAGTTTTTTAGAGCTGCTGTAACAAATTACCATACATTTCAGTGGCCTGATACAACAACAATGTATTCTTCTGTAGTCCTGGAGGCCAGAAGTCCAAAATCAAGGGCTGTGCTCCCTCTGAAGTCTCCACGGGAGAATCCTTCCTTGCCTCCTGTAGCTTCTGGTGGTCCAGGCATTCCTTGGTTATGACGGCATAGCTCCAATCCATGGTTCCTTCTTCACATGGACTTCTCCTCTATGTCGGTGTCCTTTCCTGTTCTATCTCTTATAAGGTACTTGTCATCAGATTTAGAATCCATTTAAGTAATCCACAATGCTGTCATCTGAGGATCTTTAATTTAATTATATCTTCAAAGACCTTTTTTTTTTTTTGCCAAGTAAGGTCAAATTCACAGGTTCTGGGGAGTAGGTTGTAAGCACATCTTCTCTGGGTGGGTGGGTGGTGGAGTAGGTACCACATAACCACCTAAAAAACCCAAGATACCAAAAGGATATTGTCAGCTTCTTGAAAGAAAAAGCCAAATCTATGGAAACAGGAATGAGTAACAGAGTATCACATTAGGGGCTTGGCCAGAAACTGAAACACGCCCTGGGCTTAATGATCCATGAATTTGTATAGGTATTTACTAAGGTTTCAAACATTATTTTTTTCTACTTCTTTTTTGCTGGTCTTAAAAAGTAGAATAATATGAATTTTCTTACCACATAATCAAGATAGCAATGCTAACTGTTATAACAATAATCTCAAACTCTCAATAATAATACAAAAACAGTTTATTTCTTGCATTTATCTTGCACTTAGTCTGCAGGTAGATGTAGATGAGGCCATTTTTTTCACACAGCTGCTTTCAATCTGTGGCACCCGTGATCACTTTGCAGAAGAGAGAGCAGGGTTGATCCTGCAGGGATGCCTGAATGTGGCCTTTACTGCTTCCTATCGACATTCCATGGGCCAGGATTGGTCACATGCCTCCAAACTAATTGCAAGGAAGGCTGGTAAAGATAGTTTCCCCTGAATTCTTAAAATAGGTTAAAGAGATTAATAAGCATTTAGTTGGTGTCTGTCACAATGTTAAAAAAAATTCCTGATTATTTTTCCAAAAAGATTTAGACACATTATGAGAATTCATACAAGAGAATATAATAAAATAATAACTAAATAAGAAGATTAGGACAATGACAAAATAAAAGTAAGAGATAACTTGTATGAAGCATTTATGTTTTATGACCTTGAAATCCTTTTCTTATTTATTATACAAGCAAAGTCTCTATTTATTCTCTCATTGTGCCAGCTCAGAATTCATAATCCAACTGCATTTCCATGTGCCTGAGCCAAACAAGGCATTGCCATGGAAATTCTGTTTAATTAGTCTCACCCACATGAGTTTTATTTGCTTCTAATTCGAGCCTAGGAAATAAAAAAGAGTCTGATATTACCTTCCCCATTGTATATAAAGCAGAAGCACAGAAACCTTGGGTAAGACTGTCATGCAATTAATTGTTATCATGCTTAAGTTCCCAAGATGGATGGAGGATGAGTTAGGGAAGGATCCATTTGTAAAATATTGTTGAATATTACCTTGATTTCATCCAAGTATTATCTTGCTTTTTAAGCTCATAAACTAACAGTTCCTTTGATTATAGGCATGGCTGGTTATGGTTAGATGGCTTATTTCAATAAGACTCCCAGCCAAATGCTCTATTTCCTTGACAAGAGCCACAGCCAGTGTGACCTTGGGAAAGTCACTTCACTTCTCTGAGATTCAGTTTTGTCACCTATAAATTGAGGTCTCACAGGGTTTTGCATTTGGTAAGATATTTGAAAGTAGCTGGCATGCAGTGAGGAATTCATAAATGTTAATTCCGAATTTTACTGTGGTCCTCCCATATTTTTTTCGTCAGATCCCTCATCCCTGTCTGATACAGCACTGGAGTAGAGACAATGGGGGTGCAGGTCAGGGCAGCAGAGGGGACAAACACCAGGCCATGCACTTCACCCTGGTGCCCCAACTCTGTGTTACAGCCCATGGTAGTTGGCTCGTTCTGTGATGTGTGGGATTCCAAGTATTTATATTTACAACCTAAATTTCACCAAGTTTTAAGTGAGCTTTTCTGTTTAGGGGGCTGGGATGGTGGAGTAGGGGACAACATAAATGGGCTTAGAGTCATAATCCAATCAGCATGTGTTGGGATAAGGAGCTAGGGTGAGAGACTATGACCAAACATGTATGAATGTTGATCTGGCCCAGTGCGGTGGGCTGGGAGCTTCCTGGAAAGCATGGCATGGAGCATGTCAGGGCTCTGAGGGTCTCTTTTGTTCTCTCCTTCAGGTATCTCATATCCACTTGCCAGGGAAGATCTGAGCAAGAGAGGTTGGTCTCATGGCTGGAGACCAAGTGCAAAGCTGGTCTCATTAGCTTTGTCTCGCTATATTTCTATTTTCATCCATCTGGGTCTAGAACTATGCCTAGGGAAGGAAAAACTGCAAAGAAAGCCTTCAGTTTCTTTTTTTCACAGTATAGAAAGCCAGGAGGGAAGAGTTGTCAACCAATGGGGCTGTTCTTACTGTCTTTGTTGTGGAATTGAAGCTAAAGAAAAGAAAGTTTGTTCTAACTCCTTTCAGCTTAATTAAACTGCCTTTCCCCAGCCATTCAGATATTCAATCTTAGTCTATTGCTCTCTGGAATTTCTGTTCATGGATTCAGGGTTTAGAACCAGGGGTATAAAAGCAGGTCTGTCTGGAAAAAGTTCAGCCATTATTAATATAATAAGAATGGTTTGCATCTCATTGATGTAACCCAGCAGCCAAGGACAGTGGACTGGAATGCACGTGCATGCACAATGATGAATTCACTGTACTAGTCAGTGGGGCTGGTAGATACTATTGAGTAAGCATGTACTGTGTGGCTGTTGCATTCAAAACTGAGCTCATGACTGAGCTAGGAGAGCAATGAATCTGCATCAAGCTTAAACTTCCCTCTGTGGAAACTATTCAGATGATTCAGAATGCATTTGGGGATGATGCAACAAGTACAGTGCAAATAAAAGTGTGTCACAAACACTTTGAAGATGACCAAGAACCTGTTGAAAGTGATTCACATTCTGGAAGGTCTGCAGCAATCAGAACACCTGAGAAAGAAAGTTGAATGTGTACGGGCTGCCATCAACAAAAGTCGGTGATTCACAGTGCAAGAACTAGAAGCTGATCTGGGGACTCCAAAAGCTACTGTGTTCGAGCTTTTGATGCAGGAACTTGGCATGAAACATGTCATGGCAAAATTTGTTCCATGGCTTCTGCTACCAGAGCAGAAGGAACATTGCGTTGCAGTTGCTAATGATGCTGGAAGAACTGTGTGAGGTCTCTAGGTATCTACTTTGAAGAGGACGGAGGTATCATTGTCCTACGTACAATGATTCTTGTATCTTGTATCTTCTTCAATAAATGTCTCTTTCTCACATTATATGGTTGGATACTTTCTGGACAGATACTCACAGATTTCATGAACCCCCTGAAATCATATGGAAAAAAACTGCACATGTGTGCATGTGTGTATGCTTTTCTTCTGGTTTTCAGAAGATTCTTACATCTGAATCCTCCCTACAAAATCTTGAGAGTCACTGGTTGCTATGATAGCTGCCAGTGAATCTGGATCTCACCATTGGACTTTGCCGCTATATTTTTTAGAGGGATTTAGTTGCTGTTATTCTTATTTATAGCCAATCATATTTGTGTAATCCTACATAGAGATATAGTATAATTTAATGAATTTCAGAATTTCAAATTAAGAAGAATAGGATCAAATCCTGGCTCCTGAACTTCCTGATTGTGTACTGTAGGCCAAGTTACTTAAGTTTCATGTGCCTATATTCCTTCACTTGACCGAGGACTGATAATTCTTCTTTATGAGGTTTGGAGGAGGCTTTGAAGAAGTAAGGCTTTTGAAATTACAACATCTTGCACAGGCAACTATAAATAAGACAAGTCCCAATTGTATTAAAGTTCTTCCCAAACTGGACAGCAGTCTATTTAAAAAATTAAATTAGCCTTGGCTGTGTGGCTCAGTTTGTTGGAGCATTGTTCCATACACTGAAGAATTGTGGGTTTGATTCCCAGTTTGGAGTGTATACAATAGGCAACCAATAGATGTTTCTGTGTTACATGGGTGTTTCTCTCTCTCTCTCTTCTCCTGCCTATCTCTAAAAGCAAAGAAAAAAATGTCCCTCGGTGAGGATATGCAACAAATTAAATTAATAAGTGATAACTAGAGAAAAATAGAGAAATTAGGTAAAACACGAAGAAGAAAAGAAACCAACTATAACCCAACTCCCCAAACTTACCTTTATCATTTTATTGTATGTCTTTCAGGCCTTGTTTCCTTGGATTGGGTATTTGTAAAATATAGTTATAGTTTTGCTATTTTTATAATCAGAAAACACAGCTTCTTTCAGCCATTTTACTTATTGTTGGATTTTAGGTTGTATTAATTTCCAAAGTATTAATAAATTTATAATGAATGTCATTAAGAATAAGACATTTTAGAGAGGTTACATCTATAAAGTAGATTTCCAAAGGTGCAATTTGAGTGCCAGAGAGTATTCGTCTTTTTTAATGCTCTTGTAATTGGGTCTACAAATTATGTTTGCCAGCTTTCCAGTCTGCCGTGAAACACAGAATAGTGCATGCATCCAGAAGCACAGTTCGTTTCCCATCTATTTATTGCAAAGCAAACACCAGTTTACTTACGTTGCCAATGTTCCAGAAATGGCTTTTATGGCCTTCTTAGTCATTTATTCCTTTCTCCACAAAGGAAACCACAATCATTTTTGGGGAAGTAACTTCCTTATTTTTATTTATAGTTTTATCACCGAAGCAAATGTCCCTAAATCCTAGAGTTTGGTTTTGTCTGGATTCTGATACTCAGTTTTATGTTTGTGAGTCTCATTCCTGTTGCCACGCAGCTGGTAAGCTCATTTTCATTGCCATAAGGTCTCCCCATCAGTAACGATTATGAGCTGTGGTCTGTCTTCATCACATTATAGTACCTGAAGGGATTGTATATTTTAATATTTCTTTATAAAGAAAGAAAAGAAACAAAAGTTTGAGTATCTACTTTAGTTTAGACACCACAAATCTAAATGTTTGTGGGAGAAGAAAGAAAGTGTGTTATGTGAGTATGCTTCAGTTTTTATATGTGGCACATTCAGTGAAGGAAATAACTAACATATAATGTATAGGAGATAATCCACGTTCTAGATATTTGTTCCTTAGTTTGAAAATACAAGGTTATACATGTGTGAGTGTGTGTGTTTGTGTTTGCTTTCATACCTGTGAAAACCTTTTTTCTCCCATGGGGAGAAAAGCATGTTTGTGTCAGCCTCTCTTTAAAGTGTGATGAGTGTTTATGTATTTAGGTACCTTAATGTGTTGATTGGACAAGTAGAAGTTTACTTTAATTGTTGCAAACTGAGATCAACATTATAATCTTTCCTACTCATGAATAGAGATAAGACAGGTAAGATTATTAATAAAATCCTTTATATTACATCTATTTGATTTACAAACAGAGACTCACAAACTTTTTCATTTATAAGAGCAATGGGGAAAAAGGTGGACAATGGTAACTGAACAACAATAAAAAAATAAAAAATTAAATTAAATACAGATATTTTGAAGCAGATGCCTTCCTTATCCTCTACATGTCTTAAGCAGATCCAACTTTATGTACCAATTTGTTTAAAAATAGACTTTCTTCAGCTCATGTGTTTCCAAATGGAGACATGATGGATTTTAAGCAATAGCAGCTTCTCTACTACCATTCTCTTTCTCTATGAAGAATGATTTTTTTTTATTTTGTATCTTTGACAGCATCAAGGTCTAAATTTGAAGTGTCACCAAACGATGTCTCTGCAACCTCGAGCACCTGCTCAAAGTTCTCAGCAGTGACTTCGTTTGTTCACAGCGTGGTGTCTTTGTCTTCTGTGGTGGGACAGAAGGTCTTGCCGCCAGCACCAGGCACTTCATCCACTTGCCAGAGCTGCCTTACTGTGCGTCCATTTCAGTGTCCGTTTGTGACCCCAGGGAAGAAGAATCAGAACTTTCTGTTTATTTACTATATTAAAACAATCAATACAATCTTAGTACTTGCCCAGCATGCAGCATTAGGAAATCGTTACTGTAGGCCAGTGGTTTTTTTTTTTTTTTTTGAGAGTGACACTACTGTGTATTATTATTATTATTATTATTATTATTATTATTATTTCAGGCTAGTGATTTTCAACTGGTGTCACAAGAATTTTTAAAACATGCAATACCTGACTACTTAGTCAGGGGCACTGACCTCTTTTCCCTTACATTGTCAAATAAAAAAAAAAAAATGACAGCTGCCCTGGCTGGTGTGGCTCAGTAGATTGAGTCCCTGGCTGGTTTGATTCTCAATTAGGGCACATGCCTGGGTTGCACGAGAGGCAACCACACATTCATGTTTCTCTTCCTCTCTTTCTCCCTGCCTTCCCCTCTGCCTAAAAATGAATAAATAAACTCTTTAAAAAGCAAAAAAGAAATCTTTAAAAGAAAAATGACAGTAGCCAACACAAGAATAGCCATCCAGTGTGAACGAGTCAAAATAATACTTATTTTTTGTTAGATTGGCAAAAAATATAATACATTTTTTGGTGTGCTGCAGATTTTTAGTAATTAGTTTATGTGTGCCACGAAATGAAAAATGTTGAAAATCACTGCTCTAGGCTACTGAGTCCCGGCAGCCCGCATCTGTGCGAACGACGTTTCTTACAGAATTTCCAGTCTTCCCGAGGAGTTTTGGCAACATTACAAAGGCCTGCTGGCCACCACGGTGCTTGCTGACACTGAAGGAAAAAAATGAGCAATCTTTGGACTTTGTTCATTGATGCTTGTGATTCCAAGGAAATCAAGTTCCCCAAATGAGGAAGCTATTAAAAACTGCTAATTTCCAGGGTGTAAGAAATGAAATGTATACTTTGTATTCCTAAGACAAGGTGATCAGTAAATCCTCACGGCTGCCTGAATTATTGAAATACAATTGCACATAGCCTTCTTAACGTCCAAATTCATGTCTGAAGCTCAGATTTCTGTGCAATAAATGCCTCCTTGGAGCTCCTTCCCCATTACTTTAAATAAGAAATATAAGTATGATACTGTAAGGGAATAAACTTTTTTCTTCTCCTCCAGGTTTTTTGGCTTGTGTAATAATTAAATTGACATAAAACATTAACAGGAGAAAAACAAATTTAACTTTGAATGTCCAGAAACTCATAAAAATGTGGGACTCAAAGAAGTGACTGGAGCAGGCAGCTTTTATACTTGTTAGACAAAGAAACAATAAATTTATGAAGAATTGATAAGACAAAGGGGTTTGGACTTGGGGTAGTAAATTAATAAAGAAGTAGAAAGGTTGCTTGTATACCCTTCTCAGCCTTCAATCCCTTATCTCTGGTGAGGAGGATGACTTCTATCTTCTTGGTACAGGGATATATATATATATATATATATATATATATATATATTTATTTTTGTTCAAGTACAACTCTCTCTATTTGCACACCCACAAGGGATATTTATCTCCTGTTTTCAGGGGGAGGTTTGGAGTATCCTTGCACCAGCTGTTTTTTAGTAACTTTAATTCAGAATAATTGATATGCCAAAGTGGCATAGTTTGGCGTGGCATGTTCTGCTCTCTTTCAATACATTATTCCCTCTCCAGTTCCCTTACATGGAACTAAAGCAGTAATTAAGTATATTTCTATACTTAATTTACATAATTTATATACTTATAAATTATGTATTAAAAGTATATGTATATACTTATATACATAGGTACACAAGTAATAGATTGTAAAATGCCTGCAACATTGTTTCCTGATCACCAAACAATAAAAATAGTGATTAATAAAAAATGTATTTTTCAGACTATAAGGTGTACCCTTCCCTTCCAAATTTGGGAGGAATAATGGTTGTTAATGCTGCTGTTGAGTTCTATTTACATTTACATTGGTGAAAGATTGTGTTATTTATGTTATTAAATATTTTATCACATTTTTTGCTTCAAATTTTTTTTCCTATTTTCCTCTTCTGAAACCTAGGCGCGTCTTACGGTCTGAAAATATGGCAGTTGCTTTACATGGAATAACATGCTGCACTTCCCCTTTGTTAGAAACTTTTAATTTTTAAAAAAGTCTCTGTAGAGTCTGACATTTTAACAGTTGTATTTGGAATTGTAGACTTTTCCTACATATCATTTTGTTTAATGTGTTGTAACGAGTGTGATGTTAATTTTATGTGTCAACTTGATTGAGCTAAAGGATTCTCAGATAGCTGGCAAAACATCATGTCTGTATGTGTCTGTGAGCTTGTTTCTAGAATAGATTAGCATTTTAATTGGTAGACTGAGTAAAGAAGACTGACCTCACAATGCAGGTGGGCATCATCCAATCCCCTGAGGTCCTGCCCAGAACAAAAGGGTAGAAAAAAGGCAAGTTTGTTCTGTTTGAGTTGAGACATCATCTTCTGCCCTCTGATATCATCACTCTTGGTTATCTGGCATTTGGGATCTGGCTCGCACTTACACCATTGGCTTCTTGATTCTTAAGCCTGTGGACTTGGGCTGACATCATTGGCTCCCCAATCCTTGGCCTTCAGATTCAGATCAAATACAATCAGCTTTCCTGGGTCTCCAGCAAGTAGATAGCAGATTGTGGAACTTCCCTATTCTATATCAATCACGTGAGACAATTTCCATAATATCTCTCTATATCTTTATCTCTATCATCTCTATCTCTATCTACATGTATCTGTATCATCTATATCATCTTTTTGTGTATATCCTACTAGTCTGTTTCTCTGGAGAACCCTGACTAATACATTGAGTTTTAGAGAATACAAAACAAAACATCAGCCAAAGTAAGTTGCGCTGAAAGGTGCATATAATCCATGAGGGTTGGGTATTGAAAACAAAAAGATGTTCACCATAAAACATTAGCCAGGGAGATGTTCTGTGGGGTTTGAATATACAAGACTCTAATTTAATTACATAGTCATTAATTAATTAAATTTTGATATTTGAGTGTTTGCAATTATTAAGTGGTCTGAGGAATTAGCCAGTTTATTTATTTATTTTTAAAGATTTTATTTATTTTTAGAGAGAGGGGAGGGGAAGGGGAGAGAAAGAGAAATATCAATGTGTGTCTTTTCTGCACCCTCTACTGAGGACCTGGCCCGCAAACCCAGGCACGTGTCCTGATTGGGAATCGAGCCAGCGACTCTTTGGTTCACAGATGCATGAGGAATTACCCATTTTACATTGCAGACATTCAGGTGCCATTTCATAATGAAGTTAATTCCTTTTCCATTTTTATTCTCCCTAATGTCCAGATCCTCCAGTTTATTCACAAAATAGGAGTCAAA
Organism: Glossophaga mutica; assembly: GCA_039655065.1. Taxonomy (NCBI): domain Eukaryota; kingdom Metazoa; phylum Chordata; class Mammalia; order Chiroptera; family Phyllostomidae; genus Glossophaga; species Glossophaga mutica. The sequence goes on along the minus strand of CM077303.1, from coordinate 144,972,267 downwards.
CAGATCTGGTTTCACATCCTAGTTTCCCCATTTACTAGCTGTGTGACTTTTAGCAAGTTGCTGAACTTCTAAGTTTTATTTTCTTTATTAAAAGAGAATAGTTAGTATGCCTACTTCAGAGGATTATGATAAGGACTAAATGATGCAGTTAAATTTTAAAAATCTATACAAACTCATTCGTTAGTGGACTGTGACAGTTAATTTTATGGAGGATATTTTCAATGAGATTAACATTTGAATCAGCACATTTGAAGTAAGCAGATTGTCCTTTATAATGTGGATGGGCCTCATCCAATCAGTCAAAGACACAAATAGAACAACAACTACAACAAAAACAGCCTATGCAAGCAAGAAGAAATCCTCCATCATATTGCCTTTGGAATTCATTGGCACCATTGTCCCTTAAACTTGCCAATCTGCATAACTGCATGAGCCAATTCCTTACAATAAATCTCTTTCTTTATATGTACATCTTACTGGTTCTGTTTCTCTGGAGAACTCTGACTGATACATAGACCCATAATAAATTAATGGCTCAAACATGGAAGCTATCAGAAGTTAGTATCTACAAGTGTGTGGCATAATGCCACCAACCAACATCAACAAATACCCATTAGTTTGAGAGTATGAAGTGTCATTAAGCAGGAAAAAATCCCAGGAATCCATAAACCATTCAATTAATGCCAACATGATTTAAAATAGTTTTCCTTTGTTATAATGTAATTTTTCTTCAGATTATAACAAACCATATGTTTTCTATAAGGTCAGACATCTGAGCAACTGCAGATATTAAGCATGGGTACTTTTGATGTAGAGAAAGTTAGCGTTTCTTGATTGACTGAATTGTGAAAAGTTGTTATTATAGAATGAGGATCCTGAGAAAGAAGATACCTGCTAAGAAGGACTCCTGGTGGCTAACTGGGCTCAAATTTTTAAAAACAGATCCTAGCAGCCTTTTTTACACAGGGATCTCAGGCAAACTGCACTTCAGGGAGAAGCCTGCATGAATGAACTACCTGCCTCTTCACTGATCTGCTTGCCTGCATTGTGTTTCTGCCATCTGGGTTAGCCCTTATAAAAGAGTTTTGGGAATTCTATTTTAACCAATAAGACTGAGGCTTTCCCCATTAATTTGGAGCTGTGCAGCTATATACCCATCAACATCTTCACTGACCAATCAGAGCAGCTTACTTCTGACTAATCGGGACTGTGCCTTTTGGACCAATTAAACTATGAGGATTTGGAGTCTTCATTTGCATGATGATGGAACAATCAGGGACCAGGAGTGGGGACTTCTGTTTATGTAAGTCAGCTACCCTCCTGGTTGGGAAGTGCACTTTCCCTTTCCACTGAAGACTACATTTCCCTGGCTGAGCTGAAATACAGAAGATGTCCTGCTGGAGCAGAGTGTAGCAGACTGGTGCAGCACAAGGCAGACCTAACCAACAAGAAGAGCACAGCTGTCTAGCTAAAGAGGGGCCTGGCCCCAGAGCTACCTCACAGCTATGCTGTATTACAACTGAGCTGCTTTGTACTGAATAAAGTTTCCTTCTTTACTGAACCCCAACTTGGAGATTCCTGCTCGCATTGAATTGGCACCAACAACGATTGGCCAACAAGAATTATAAGAAGAATGGGTTTTTCTTACATTCAAGAGTAACCTGCATTAGGAAGCACCCCAGCCCTTATTTCTGTCTGATGTGGAGCTCCCTGCTTCTAGGTGGTGGGGGGAGTGGGACTCAGGAGATTTAGGCTGTTTCTGTTCTCTCTCATCTCTGCTCCTTTTTCTGCAGCCTTCTGGTTTCAGCCCACAAAACTTCATATGTTTTCTTTTCTCTGGGAAACTTTTCCATCTTCAATGACTTTGGCTTTGGCTAGATGCTTATGGATACTTTCTTCTGGCCAAAATTGGTTAATTTTGAAAAAATTAGCCAAGTAGAGGAAGATCCATGAGGTGTGATGAAGACCTTGTTCATCACCAATTTAGATACACAAAGTAGATTTATTAGAGTGAAGGGGCATCTCTGTCCCTCAAGTTCTGGAGTTCAGTGCAATGCTTTTTTACATCTCTTACCCTCTGTCTTCAAAACAAAACATCTTGGACAGTGTCTGTGCGCCATGTGGGTTGGGCTGCTATCATTGTCAGAGATACAAACTACTTCAGCATGCAGAAAGGATTTGAATGGCAAAAATGCTTAGGTAAGAGAAAAGACAAATTAATTAACTCATGATTTTGAGAGTTCATTTTCTTCTCAACTTGTGGATCCAGAGATAACTTAGGAAATTAGCAAGGTATTGTTGACATTTATATGTGATTGATTAAAATCACTTTCAACATTACAATTCTTTTCACTTACATTTTATATATGTAGGTCTAGATGTAATATTGGTGAAGAGTGGTAGCAATTTTGTACATTGGTAACAAAATGGACACTGAATGCTAGAATTGCAAATAATTTGATTTTTATCAATGATTAATGTGATTTATTGTATTTCTTATAATATAAATATTATTATATTTTTAAAATATTAAATTAAAATTTAACTCTCTTTACATAATTTCTATTTGATATTTTGATATCCCCTAATGATAAGTTTCATTTTGCCCTTTGGTTTCTGTAATAATTTTGAATATATTAGAAGAAAATCTTTGTTTTTGGAAAACTATATAAATAATTTTAATGAAAAATTTTTATTTTAGCTTCAAATGTTGGAGCCATTTTCAAGGATACAGCCTTGAGGAGGGAAGGCATTGAGACTGTCTGGACAGGATGTGGCACTGAACCCTGGCAGACCAATGGAAAGAAGTTTGGGGAAGCAAATAGAGTCTCCGGAAATGATGCTGCAATGAAGTAGATGCAACTACAGATTAGAAGTCTTCCACATTGAGCTGGACTTCCGTCCATGGGGAGATAATGGTCTGTTATCAACAATGATTCTTTTGATCATTGTTAACTGAATTTTCTGCTACTTCTTGAGCCCATCTTCCTTCACCTGCTCCCTGCCTCTTGCTTTTCTTCCACATTTGAATCTCAGTGTTTGAGCTTTCTTCAGTTTGAAATTTAGGCTACTGCCGAGCCATGGGCATCTCTTGGGACAGCTGGCAAAAGTGCAGCAAGACTGGGCACAAGAGAAAGACCCCACAAGAAGCAAACATATGAGCTGGGATGCCTGCTGCCAGTACTAAGATTGGCCTCTGCCCTATAAACACAGTCTGTGTGAGGGGAGGCAACAAAAACTATGGTGCCTTGAGGCCGCATATAGGCATTTTCTCCTGTACATGCAAAACAAAGATGTATGTGGTCTAAATGCATCCAACAACACACTGGTCCACACCAAGACTCTAGTAAAGAGCAGCATCATGCCCATTGACAGCACACCATACCAGCAGTGGTACGAGTCCCCCTCAAGCACTGCCCCTGGGCCACAAGAAGGAGACCAAGTTGACTCCTGAGGAGGAAGAGATTTTGAACAAAATATCAATTGAAGAAAATCCAGAAGAAATATGATTAAAAAACAACAACAACAAAAAAAACGAATGCCAATACCAGCTATCATCTAAAGGAACAGTTCCAGCCGGGTGAGCTTCTTGCATTCCTTTCTTTAAGACCAGGCCAATGTGACTAAACAGATGGCCATGTGCTACAGGGCAAGGAGCTGGGACTGTAGCTGAGGGAAATTGAAGTCCAGAGAGGCAAATAAATCTTCCTCGCTCCCATCTTAGCTCATGTTATAAAGGGGTTTTATCAGAAAGAAAGAAGGAAAGAAAGAAAGAAAGAAAGAAAGAAAGAAAGAAAGAAAGAAGAAAGAAAACGAAAGAAAGAAAGAAGAAAAAGCTGATGACTCAGGTTTCCCAGAATCTCTGCATCTTCTACTGAGATGCAAACAAAACAAAACAAACAGAAAAAGAAAAAAAAAAAACCCCAAAACAACCCCCAAACCAGCTGAGCCCTGACACTTGCACAACTCATCCAGTTTTCAATGTGGTACAATCTAGCTGCAAGTTGACTGCAGGTGGCAATGTTTTGGTTGATCACGTGTGAGACTCTCCCATAGCTCCCCAAAATCTTAAATTTGTATATTCGGTGGTGGTGTTTCGTCAGTGGAATAACACAAATAGCATAACATAAAGGCAGTCAGGAAGCAGACAGGCTATTATTGAGATTCCTCCTCTCATCTAATCTTCTTAGAATTTAGAATTTATCTGTCTATATTTGTGTGTGAGGGGGAGGTGAAGATGGAGATAGAGATAAAGAGAAAAAAGAGAGAGAGACAGAGGAGAGGGAGAGAGGGAATCTTCATATTCTACCTTGTAGTTTAATAATTAGCATCTTCCTCGATAATGGAATAGAGAGATTGCTCATGAAGTCTGCAGATGGGACTATGCTGGACAGGCTAACAAGATAGAACGTTAGTTACTTTCAGAGTGGCACAAAGCAATGGAGAAGTAGATGAGACTGTCCTTAAGTGTGAAAATTAGGTTAGGTCATGAATATGAAATAAAGGAACATGGTTTTGTAGGAAGGCTAGGAAAAGTTAAATGACAAATTGGCATAAATTTTCAGAAATAGAAATTTTTGGAAAATACTCCAATGGAAGTTGAGAAGAGGTGCAAGAAAAACCATTAGATATAAGACTGGAATAAAAGTGCTAAAATTATTAAAAATGTCTGAATAATAAAAGATCAACTAAAAACAGATGACTAGATAATAATGTGGGAAGGTAGGAGTCAAATAAATCAGCTGATAAATTGATTGATTTTTTAAATGTAAAAATTAAATTAATCTATTATTTAGACATATGCTTTACTTTTCTACTATATGACTCCCTTTTCAACATTTCTCAAATTGTAAGCAAAGTGATTTTCTCTTGTTTTTTAAGGCCTTTATTTTGAAATTATTTTAGACTCAAAAAATGTTTCAAAAATAAAGTTCTACATATCCTTTAAAAAACTTATATTTTCTATTTTCAAATATGAAAATATATCCAAATTTTATATATTTTGAATGTCATTACATTCATAAAGAATATTTATTTATTTATTAATTTTGAGAGATAGAGGAAGGGATAGAGAGTGCAAGAGAGAGAATAAAATATCAATTTGTTGTTCCACTTACACATTCATTACTTGCTGCTTGTATGTGCCCTGACTGGGGATCAAACCTGCAACCTTGGCATATTTGGATGACCTCTAACCAAATGAGCTAGCCGGTCAGAGATAACATTTTATTTATTAATTATTATTGTTGGTAAAACATAAATTATGTAAAAATCTTCACAATAACAGTGTAATTAGCAATTTTGCTGAAATGAGGCAAGAAAATTTTATGAAATGAATACATAAGTTATGAACCATATAGATTGTTCTTTTATTAGCCATACAAACATCACTGACTTATCAATAGGACATTCAGACATCCAGAATAGTAGTTAAATTCAGTCTTTTAAAATATATTGCCAAATTTCAGTCATATAAAAAATCATAGTTTTACACAATCTTTTCAGTTTTGTTGTTATGACTATATTTTTCAAGGCAAGAGGATTAAACATACTTCAACAGTAGGATGATTTTTAACTTTTAAATACTCACAGAAACGATGCATGGGCCTCTTCTGTTCTGGAAAGAGAAAAGCAGCCCAGACATCGGAGAGCCAGCTCTCGGGTGGCTAGAAGCTGCCTTGGTGCTTAACAGTGAGGCCGTGCTGCTCTCTGGGGAACATAGACAACTTCACAGAACACCACATCAGACAAGGTCCCTCTGTGACCAGGGTGGAGCAAGAAACAGAGCCACTTGGAAATCATGTTCTGTATACAAGAACATTTTCAAACTGAAACATAACCAAACATCCTCCTCTCTTAGTTTTTATGAGAGACTGCTGCTTATTCACTGATACAACTTACTTTTCACTCTGTTCTTCTCCTTTTCTATATAAGAATTTTAAGAATCCCAAACATAACATTACACCTGCTTTCTTGACAGTATCCAACCTTAAGCAAAGTCCCATTTCTTAACCTCTCCTCAAAATCACTTAATACGTGCCTAAATCCTGTAAGTCCCTTCTCATACCCTCTTAATAAGAAAGCCCATGTTCCCCATGAACATTCTTGCTTATTAAAATGAGTCATTAATGCCAATGCACTACAGACCATGGCTTTTGGCTGGAGGGCTTTGCCAGTACATTTGTTCTAAGTCCTGCAAATATTACGGGAAGTGGTGCCTGGATTGTGGATTCCTATTCCAGTTCAGCTTTCCCTCTAGCTGGAGTTCTTGCTGCTTCCTCACTAGTTACCAAGGTCTAAACATACCTGTAAGGTCATGAATGATTATCCCCAGCTAGAACCAGAGGAAAGGAAATTCCTTCTGTTAAAATAACTTCAACCGTGAGGCTGATCACATGGAGGAGGGACTGTGGTTATGTGACCAGAAGGGTGTAAACCTCATTTTGGGTTCCCTGGTTCCAAGGTGTTCTGTCCACACGATGGTGGCTCCCGATTTGAGAGAGAAAGTCGTTCAGGAGTTCTTACTGAGGAAGGATGACCAGAGCCACATCTGGTTTCTCTGGCCTTTGCTGTGAGATGGCTTTTGCTTGGAATGGATGTTCTCACTTAAATGTTTTTGCTATAGTTTATTCTTTTCCTGCAATAAACTGCAGATTGGTTATCATAAAACTTCAACCCTATTCCTTGTGAAATGATAAAGTGGTGGCTGAATTATTCATGAAAGAATTCAATAAATATTTATTAAGCACCAGTTACGTGCTAGTCACTATTATAGTTTCTGAGAACACAGCAGTGAGTAAATGGACACAAAACCCTGGGTTCATGGCACTTACACGCTGTGGAGCTTTATGACTCCTTCCGTGTTTGGTTTATATTAACGGAGTCTTTATGTTAGAAGTAAATGTCTCTTTGTTTCCGGATGGGTGACACCAACTGAATGAAGAGCTTTTGGATGATCAGTCTTACTCCACTCTACCTCTCTGTGCCCAACTCTTTGAAGGTGGGGGAGGAATGTTTAAATTCCAAACACACAGAGCTGAGGGAGAAATTATCTGAATATTGATCTGTTTTAAGCAGTTTAGAGGTATCTGTTATCATCATATACATCTATACGCAAATTATTTATTAAGTTAAAAACATTGGTTTCAAATTAAATATGGCCACATGTACCTCTACCATCTTGCTGGCTCTACTTCAGAAAATCAGAGGTCTTCTTTGTAGTTGGAAAGATAATCTTTTTTTTAAAAGATTTTATTTACTTACTTTTAGAGGGTAAGGGAGAGAGCAAGAGAGGGAGAGAAACATCAATGCGTGGTAGCCTCTCTCATGCCTCCTGCTGGGGACATGGCCTGCCACCCAGGCCTGTGCCCTGACTGGGAATTGAACGAGAGACCCCTTGCTTCTCAGGCTGGCACTCAATCCACTGAGCCACACCAGCCAGGGCTAGAAAGATAATCTTAATTCTTGCACTGTTAGGGTTATCACAACATCTAAAACAATAAAATCAAAATTTAATTCAATGCCAAAAATTTGTATTGAATACCTTTTATGGGAAAGGATAGTATCTTTCTCTTATGAAGGTTAAAAGGCATTGCAAACATTTAACATCAGTGGACATTTTAAAGATAATGCCTAGATTTGATCAATAAATTGGTAGCATACAGTTTATATAACTATGTGTATAAAGTAACATTTTTAGCAATGACTCATATATAATAGTGTCTGCCATGTGGTTTCCATTATAATTCTAGTCCTCATCTGCAAATAACTTTCTCCAAATTTAATCTTTTGGGTTGAAATTTTCCATGCCTGGTTTAAGCTCAAAAGTATTAAACAATTATTTTTTAAAGTTGCAAGGCAATTCCTTTGGCTATCATATATGTCTCTTTTAATTTCAATATAGACAAGAGAAAGCAAAAAAGGAAAGATTTGAATACATGAGTATGGTATTTGTGCGTTAGACTGGAACCAAAGAAAGACCTTCATAGCCTACATGTAAGATCATTTTACTCAGCTTGTTTCCTAAAGTAACTGGAGCAGGCTCACTGTTGTCTGGTGTGCCTCCATGGTTGCGGGACCTATTTTAGTACCTGGAAATGGTGGATAAAGAGATCCTTAGAGATTAGATTTTCATGGCTTTTAAATACCGTATTTTTGGGTTATAAGACACACTGTTCCCCCAAATTTGGGAGGGATAATGGTTGTTAATGCTGCTGTTGAGTTCTGTTTACATTTACACTGGTGAAATATTATGTTATTTATGTTATTAAATATTTTACCACATTTTTTGTTTCAAATTTTTTTTCCTATTTTCTTCCTCTAAAACTTAGGTGCATCTTATGGTCCAAAAAATATGGTAGGTATGTTTAGCTGATTCTTGTGGTAATTGTACACAACCTCTTGTCTCTGAAGATCTTGGGGTAGGAGTTCATGCCTTCATCGTGTCCTTTCCCCCATTTCTTGCTCCTTGTAGCAAATATGTTATTTAGGAAACTCAAAATGGCTTCTCGTCAGAAACTACGGATGATTAAGTCTTTGAGGGGATATACTGGAAAAGATGCCACTTTGGTTTGTGTTCTGGTAGTCATCGTGACAATCTTGGAACTATTCTGCTGACATTACTTTTGTCCTAGGATATCTATAAATGAAGCTGTAAGTATACCTTCTCCCCATTCAAAAAGAAAGAATAAGCATGCTGTCTTCATAGAGGTTTTGGCAGTTGAGACTTACTGATGTATGATTCTTGAGGACAAGAAAATGAGGGGGAGCACAGGCAGGAATTTTTTTTGGGCCAACATAAAATAAAATCACCCTATAACTTACATTTTTATGTGTCTTGAATCTTCACCTCACACTTGATTTAAACTTTATTCTCATCTCAAGTGTTAGTAGAAAGTCATTATTTCTGAGATTGTGTAGCTTGATTATTACCTAAAAAAACCCCAAATTGCCCCAAAGGCACTTGAAAAGATGACATTTTCAGTATCTTCTTTATGAAGCCATGCCCATGTGCATATGTACACACAATGGGCTTGCATGCCTAACCATCTACTCTGTTTCATGTGGACATATCCGTACACATCCCTGTAGATTCAAAATTTTCCGCAAGGAACAAAAGAAATCTCATAATGAAAAGCAACATTTTTTCTGGATTCATGCCAAGGTACCGGATCCTTGTTCTTTTCCAGTTGATTTATCTTAATGATGCTCTGTCAGGCAAAGCCTTTACGAATTCTGCATAATGTCCTGTGCAATTACAGCGGCATGCTTGCCTCAGCTTTGCAAGGCTAAGCTTGAGATGATTTTTTCCCTCTAAGAATCTCTCCCATATTCAATGATAAAACGAGACCAGTCATTGCTGGAAGAACACAATGAAGAAGTTTGCTTTTCTTTTTTAAAGACTTGTGCTTAGAAAACTTAAACCTGGATGAGTTTTACCAACATTGTTTTTTTTTTTTAGCCTCGTTTTTCATTTCTTTCTATAGTTCTGTTAGCTATAGGTCATAGAACTATGCTTTGAATTAGTTTTATGTGTAAGACAATAGGATTCATTGTCAAAATGTTCCCTCTCAGCCTCATCCTTCTGTAGAGAAGCATGGACAGGGCTCTGGGTCGCTCTGATAGAGCTTTCCACAATAATGGAAATATTTTACAATCTTCTCTGTGTAATATGGTAACCACCAGCCAATGGTGACTGTTGAGCATTGAAAATGTGGTCAGTGTTATCCAGAAACTGAATTTTAAATTTTATTTAAATTCAACCAACTCAAGTTTAAGGAGCTACCTTTGGCTATGGGATACTCTCCCAACGCAGGTCTACGGAATCACAGTAACTCTTGAAAACTCCACTGAGGTTTGGCAAAATCCTATTCTTGTAACAAACCACCCCAAAAGTAGTGCCTTAAAACTATGAGGTATATATTATCTCATGATTCAGTGTGTTGACTGCTCAGCGAGGCAGTTCTTCTTGTGGTTTCAGATATCGGTGAGGGCTCATGTTGCCTGAAGGCCCAACTGGACTCATGTTTAAGATCGCTTTTCACTCTATACCTGGGTGCCTCGACTGGTTTGTTTGGAACAGCTGGGGACTGGCCAGGCACCTCCCTTTCCACAGAGCCTCTTCAAGTAAGAAGCTTGGGTTTTCTCAGAGCATGGTAGTCTTAGGAATTTGAACTTCTTACATAGTGTCTGACTTCCCCCAGTGTGGGTGACTGAAGGGCGAGGAAGGAGGAGCTGCCGTGTTCTTCTAGCATGGGAACTGGACCAGCACTCCTTCTGTGATCTAACGGTCAGAGCAATCACAGAGCCTTCCCAAGGAAGTGTCCTAGACCCTACCTCTGTATGGGAAGGAGGGAAAAATATTGTGACCATTTTTAGTTATCCATAGCTATTCTGTAAACTGACAAATTTTCTCAAGCTTACCCAGTAGAAAATGTGAAGGCTAATGTCTCTACTTTCCTTCTTTACCTGACCATTAAAATAATTTCAACCGCCCATCTTGCCCACCCCCCCCCAACTTGCTACTTGCTAGAGCAAAGAGTTTTGTGCTTTTGATGGCGTTGTTTTTTTTATTTATTTTTTATTTTTTTATTTTTATTTTTTTAGAGAGAGAGGAGAAGGGAAGGAGAAAGAGAGGGAGAGAAATATCAATGTGTGGTTCCCTCTCACATAGCCCCCAGCCCCCACTGGGGACCTGGCCCGCAACCCAGGCATGTGCCCTAACTGGGAATGGAACTGCGACCCTTTGGTTCACAGCCCATGCTCAATCCACTGAGCTACACCAGCCAGGGCTTGATGGGGTTTTTGATGATGTTTAAATTGAACGGGGGACCTAGGATGTGAATAGAAAGGTGTGATTTCATTTTAACTTAGAAGTCAACTTTGCGTGAGGAGCAAACAGCAATGACTTCAGTCATTTTTATGGCTCTAAAATGATTGAGCACAACAAATTCTGGCTAAAAGTCCTCTTCATGTTATATGCATGTAAGTGCTATTTTTAATCTGAATATATAATGGTTTCTAAAATTTTTTGTTTTGTTAATGCAGATTTATTGGTTGGTATTGTTTTTCTACTAAACTTTTTTTCCCTGCCACATTCAGCATTAAATTGATCTTTTTTTTTAAAAAAAATAATAATTTGATGTTAACAAAAACTTATCAGTTTCTGTAAGTGCATAAGCTTGATGTATCTTTGGATTTCACATGTTGCTCTATAGAAAAGTTCACTCATTTGATTTGTGTTTCATTAAACATCTAAAACATTTCTTCAGTTTAACATCAACTTTCTTCAACTTTAAAACAACTGCACAGATATCCCACTGTCAGCCAGCTTCTGCCTCTCTTGTTTAAGAAAATTATGTTCAGGCGAACGTTGCTTTTTTTCTTTGCAGGCTGGCTGTATTCCAGGACTGCTGTTAATTATTGGGCTTGCCATTGAGCACTCATCAATGATGTTCATAAGTCACCGGGCAATGGCCTGGGTCTTGGTCTCTGAGTCATGTGGGAAGGGTCAGTAAGGCCTTCAGCTTAGTCTTGGGACAGCTCCCATTTCCAGCTGCTACACAGTCACATGGCCTCCCAGAGGACCTCTGCACTGCTTTTGCTTGGTGTCCTACTCTTTGTTTCTTAGATCTTCATGGCAGATAGTGTTTCTTAGGTAACTGAACTTAGCAAGGCTTTAAGATCTATATTGCAGAAGGGAGTCTGGCTGTGTAGGACTTCCTTGATGCACACAGCACTGATCAAAGGAGTGTGCTTCTCATTACTGTTTGGGGGCCAGGTTAAAGGGTGACTGGTGATTCTTTGTTCTGTCCACTTCCTTCTTTTCCCCCGCTGTCACTCCATTTCGATTGCACAGGAAGTTCCATAACCCTGTTCCATCAGGCTTCACGTTGGTCTGCCTCAGTTCCATTTGCTCTGGAAGCTATATACAAGACTCTGGCCCTCATTATTATCAAAAGCCATGGCTTCTGGTTCCCGGCAGGGCCTTGTTAGCACAGACAGAACAGGGTGAATAATGCATGTGGTTTTGGGACTCTAGATGTTTGGCAGAATGGGGAAATCAGTACCTGGGAATTAAAGCGCCATTTGTCACTCCCATACCTCAGGACTGCGACTACTCTCCATCCTCAAAATTATCATCTAATACAGACCATCAGCAACTTATCCACTCTTCCTCTCCTTCCCCCCTCCCCAGCTAGTGCCACAGTGATCCTTTGAAAATGTGTATTTGATCAAGTCACTCTCCTGCTCCCATTACTTCCTGTTGCCTTTAGTATAAAGTCAAACATCCTTACTGTGATCAGAATAGTGTCTGCTTGCCCAGACTTACTCCTCACAATCCCTCACACAATCCCTCAGCTCCTGCCATATTAAACATTTGCAAGTGACTTGAAAAGACATTATCTTTGCTACTGAGGACTTTTGTCCATGTTCCCTTTTCCAGTAAAACTCGTCTTCCCACTCTTTCAGCTAACTCCAACACTCTTGTCTTAGTAAGTCTTAGTTTAAACATCACTTCCTCCAGGATACCTTCTTTTCTGTCTTTTCGAACTAGGTTAGGCCCGCAGTTGCACACACCTTTCCGTCTTCTTCATCAGACTCATTGCACTCATGTCGTTGACTCTGCATTTGTTTTCCCCTAGAATTGGCAACTTAGAAACACTTGTTCACCATTGCGTCCTCAGAACAGGCACTTCCTGAGAAATTGAATAAATGCCACGTAATAGAAACACCTCTGATAAAACCTTGTGGTTGAGCATGACTCTCAAATAAGAAATTGCAGTGTGAATAACTGTCAATCTGAAACAACTTTGCAACAAAAGATTTTATTTGTGTTGAAAGAGTTATCATACCCTCTGCTTGTCACAGCGGTGATATTGCCTGAGATATTTTTAGGTAATTTTGGCAAATGGGCATTAAGAATGTCATAAGTCAAAAGTGACAAAGAGAAAGGAACGCTCCTTTTGTAGGAGACTTGATCCTCCTTTCACTTGGCTGGACTTTGCTATGTGCACATCATGCCTGGCCAACACCAGCTTCGCATGGAAGGGTTCCATCAGCTTTTAACAAACCATATGGTAGAAACATCTACACATATTTCTCCTGATACCTTCAGGCACTGTTAAGCAGCTGGTACTAATGAATAAGAATGACCAGTGAAATCGTGGTATGTTGTTGCTGGGAAGAAACAGTTTATAGCCAGAGAATTGTAGATTACTTACTAGGCAAGAACCCACAGAAATAGAAAGGCTGTGTGATTTCTGCATTTTATCTAGATTTGGCCACCTGTACTGCTTAAGGCAATGCAATGCTGGGCTGATTAGCAACTATTGCTTCTATTTTTAATGATGGTAGCCCTGGGAGCTGAGACCAGTATCTTCAATACTTATCAAAATTATTCAGAGCCAATGCCCCTGAGGCCGCTGGGGGAGCTCTGAAAAGAGTCCCTGGTTAAACATTGTGTAATGTTGTTTCTCTAATTTTTCTATCTTTTCTTGAAAGAAAATATTTGTTTCCCCCCAATATATACATTAAAATTTTTATTACATTGAGGCCCAAATCCTACTTTAACATTTAAGAGACAAGTCCTACCGTAATCCCGATGTAGGAATTTCCTTCTGTCTACATGGGATCCTTTCCAGCTTTGTACAAACTTTGATGCAAAACTCAGCCCTTTCACCAGGTTGCACAAAGAAATCCAAGCATATTTTTGGTAGTTTTTGTATTATTTTGCACATCACCTTGCAACCACCTGATTAGCATAGCTCAAATACTTCCTTCAGGGCCTGGCCCCCAGCTTCATCTTCTCTGTCATCCTTTGCCCAGTGCTGTGCCCCATTCCTAAGACCCTTTTCTTTCTCCTCTGTCTTATTCACAGCAGGGCCCCTTTTAGCAGGAAACTTTGATGATTTTGACACATAAGCTTTTAAAAACAGTGTTTATGGCATAGGTTGCTGACTAAAAATAGGTATGATAAATTTCTCTAATCCTTGCACTGTAACATTTTGGAACTGGTGTCTCCTCTTCCTTCTCTGTCTCCATTTCTTTTTTCCCCTATCTCTTACTTGCTGCCAATTTATTTTTATTTACTATTTGGCTTGGATGATTTTTTTTTTTTAGGTTTCAGAAATAATAAAGTAAATTCCCTTAGAGGAATTCAAGTGTGAAGCTTTTCCTTTTTAGTACAATTCTTGTTGCATAGTTGGCAAAAATTATAGTATAAAGCAATTACACTCCAAGTCCTTAAGCTGGTCCTGTTTACATGTGGGCGAGGGAGTGTTCCACCATTCCCCCATGCACTGCTGGCAGGAGTTTCACCTTCTTAATTTAGACTGTCGTAAGATATTGCAAAAAGATTATCCAAATGGACAGAAAAGACAGGAACCAAATCCATTCTCAAAGCTTGGACAGATATAAATTCCACTAGGCAGCTTTCAAGCTAAGAGTCCTGCGTGTCACTGTAGGAAACTTGTTATTAGATGTGGGTAGAAAAGACAATTATCTTAGTTTTTGAATGGAGGCCACTACGAGTGCTATAAATGTTTTAGTTTTTATTATTACTATTATTATAAACTACACTAAAGGAATTTTTGGATGCACAACCAAACCAGAATCTGAAAGAGTTTCCAGAAAGTTAGAGGATGTGTGGAAGCTGAAATCAAATTGGAGGACAGGATTCTGGAAAGTAGATATGGGTCTAAATGGCTGAGGGTTGGGGTTTTGAAGTCTGTGGAGGAAGAGAAATCTAGGTTGAGGCCCCATGGCAATGAGAGCCAGAGTTGAGCATCCTAAATATATAATAAAAACAGCCAACATTTAATGAGTACCTATTGTGTACCAGGAAACTCTCTGGAGCACTGTAAACTTTTAAAACTCTTAATACTTTAAAGTACATACCCATGAAGTATGAAGTACATATATTATTATCTTTTAAAGCCAGGAGTCATGAAAGGGTAATTTGAGAAAAGAATTCTCCATGGGAGAGTTTAAATATTAGACTGGGCACGCTTGAAGGGAGAACAAATGAATGACAAGATTTATTTGAGAATATTATGTAGCAGAGACAAAAATTAGAAAATAAAAATGAAAAATGTAAATGAAAAATTATGTAAATAAAAATAAAAAGTAGGAGATACATACGGAGGCCAGATGTGGGTTCAGAAAGATTCAGGGAGATAATGGAGAATTGTGGTTGGCTCCAGGATAATGATGACCACTAAATCCAGACCTCTTTATAAACCCTCCTCCAAACTATAAAAATCCCCCGAAAACCAAAAATAAAGACAAGGGACCCATACGTACTGCATGTCTACAGTATTTCTAAGCAACGAAGAATGTTACAAGCTTCAGATTATCTATACAGAGAGAAATAAATACCAATTAAACAGGGCTGACAATGGAGTTCCCACTGCCACTGCTACTCTGCTGGTACGCAGTGTGGGAAAGAGGAACACAGCAGGCATAGCTGTGCAAAGATACAAAATTTCCACTGAACAAAGAAAAGACCAACATTGAAGGCTAAAATGTTGAACCAAAGTCTGGGACTTAGTTCATAGCAGTAGCTACAAAGAAGGGGATTGAATGTGAGTGACACTGGAGGTAATAGCCTTGTAGAAGCTTCTGGGGGAAAAGATGGAAAAGAGACAAGGGGTCCACAAGGAAGTGGCAGAGAGGGAAAAGAAAGAAGGAGAAAGAATTAAGAATCATAAAGAAGTTAGAAGAAAAAGAAAACAAAACACCCCAACTTGCCTTTTCATCTAACAACGTCATCCATTAAAGAATCTGCACCTTACTGACTGAAGAGCGGTTATCTTGAATGAAACATTGTAATGCTTCACACAGGAATCCTAGACAAACTCCAAAGGAAGAAACTGTCAAAAGAAAATAGAAAACCATTTTAACTGATGAAAATTCTCCCCAAATAATCAATCAATAAGTAGAAGAAAATTAAAATTCAATACTCCACACTAAATTTAACATCAAGCAAGCATTTGGAGTTATTAAAAAAAGTCGAATAAAAATTCAAGGAATAGAAACAGAAATTATTAAAAAATGTAGTAAGCATTGTTTGAAATTGGAAAAGACATTAAAGGAAACGTAAACAATCTCAGATTAGAAAATTAAATCATGAGGTGCCAGGTGGAGAAAAGACTTAAATTACAATTTAATAAGAGGCATTTTTATTTATTTTTATTAAATATTTGTTGTATTTTTTCCATTATTGTTTAGTCCCCTTACACCCCGTCCTCCCAGCAATCACCATACTGTTATCCATGTCCATGAGTCCTTTTTCTTTTTAGCTCAATCCCTCTACCCCCTAATCTCCCAGCGCCCGCACTAGCTGTCATCTGTTCTCCATCTATGAGTCTGTCTCTGTTTTGCTTGTTAGATCGGTTTGTTCATTAGATTCCACGTATGAGTGAAATCATATGGTATTTGTCTTTCTCTGACTGGCTTATTTCACTTAGCATAATGTTCTCCAGGTCCATCCATACTGTTCCAAAGGGTAAAATTTTCTTCTTTTTTATGATTGAGTAGAATTCCATTGTGTAAATGTCCCATAGTTACTTTATCCACTCATGGACACTTGGGCTGCTTCCATATCTTGGTGGTTGTAAATGATGCTACAATGAACATAGGGGTGCTTATGTTCTTTTGAATTAGTGTTTTGGGTTCCTCCAGATATATTCCCAGAAGGGAGACCACTGGGTCAAAAGGCAGATCCATTTTTAATTTTTTGAATTATCTCCCACACTGCTTTCCACAGTGGCTGCATCAGTCTGCATTCCCACCAACAGTGAAAAAGGGTTCTCTTTTCTCCACATCTGTGCCTGCACTTGTTGTTTGTTGATACATTGATGATATCCATTCTGACAGGTGTGAGATGGTATCTATTGTGGTTTTAATTTGCATTTCTCTGATGATTAGTGGTGTTGAGCATCTTTTCATATGTCTATTGGCCATCTGTATGTCCTTTTTGGAGAAGTGTCTATTCGGGTCCTTTATCCATTTTTTTAAATTGGGTTGTTTGTTTGGTTTTTGTGTTGTAGTTTGTAAGTACTTTATAAATTTTGGATATTACCCCCTATCAAATGTATTGGTGAATATATTCTTCCATTCTGTAGGTTGTCTTTTTATTTTGTTGATGATTTCCTTTGCTGCGCAAAAACTTTTTAGTTTGATGTAATTTATTTATTTTTTTCTCTTGTTTCTCTTGCCTGGAGAAATATATCTAATAAAAAATTCTTATGTGCAATGTCTGAGATTTTGCTGTCTATGTTTTCTTCTATGATTTTCATTATGTGGGTCTGACATTTAAGTCTTTTGATTCATTTTGAATTTATTTTTGTGGGTGCTGTAAGAAGGTGGTCTAGTTTCATTTTTCTGCACATATCTGTCCAATTTTCCCAACACCATTTATTGAATAAACTATCGTTAGTCCATTGTATGTGCTTGCTTCCTCTGTTGAATATTAATTGACCATTAAGATGTGGGTTTATTTCTGAGTTTCTATTCTGTTCCATTGATCTGCCTTTTAAATTTTTTTAATGCCAGTACCATGCTGTTTTGATTACTAAGGCCTTATAGTATAGTTTGGTATTAGGTAGCACGAGTCCTCCAACTTTGTTCTTCTTTCTCAGGATCACTGTTGCTGTGCAGGGCCTTTTGTGGTTCCACATAAATTTTTGAAATATTTGTTCTAGTTCTGTGAAATACGTCATTGGATTCTTGAAAGGAATAGCATTGAATCTATAGGTTGCTTTGGGTAGCATGAACATTTTAATGATATTAATTCTTCCTGTCCATGGTCAGGGTATGTCCTGCCACCTGTTTATTTCTTTCTTCAGTGTCTTATAGTTTTCTGAGTATGGGTCTTTTATATCCTTGGTTAGGTTTATTCCTAGGTATTTTATTCTTTTTGTAGCAGTTGTGAATGGGATTGTTTTCTGAATTTCCCTTCCCGTTAGTTTGTTACTGACATATAAAAATGCAATTGATTTCTGGATATTAATTTTGTATCCTGCTACTTTGCTGAATTCATCGATCACTTCTAGTTGTTTCTTGGTGGAATCTTTGAGGTTCTCCATGTACAGTATCATGTTATCTGCAAATAATTACAGTTTTACTTCTTCCTTTCCAATTTGGATGCCTTTTATTTGTTTTTCTTGTCTGATTGCTGTGGCTAGGACTTCCAGTACTATATTGAATAACCAAGGTGAAAGTGTACATCCCATCTTGTTCTTGATCTTAAGGGGAATGCTTGTAGGTTTTGCCCATTGAGTGTGATGCTGGTAGTGGGTTTGTCATATATGGCCTTTATTATGTTTAGGTATGTTTCCTCTATTCCCACTTTGCTGAGAGTTTTGATAATAAATGGGTGTTGGATTTCATCAAATACTTTTTCTGCACTTATTGATATATCATGTGCTTTTATCCTTCATTTTGTTTATGTGATGAATCACATGTATTGATTTGCAAATGTTGCACCAACCTTGAATTCCCAGAATAAATGCCTCTTGATAATGGTGCATGAATCATTGCTGTGTTTGGTTTGGTAATATTTTGTTGAGGATTTTAGCATCTATGTTCACCAGGGATATTGGACTATCATTTTCTTTCTATGTAACGTCTTTATCTGGTTTTGAAATTAAGATAATGCTGCCCTTATAAAATGGGTTTGGGAGCCTTCTTTCCCCTTGAATTATATAAAATAGCTTGGGTAGGAGAGGTGTTAGTTCTTCTTGAAACATTTGGTAAAATTCATCTTGCCCAGGGCTTTTGTTTATTGGGAGGGTTTTTTTTTTTTTTTTTTTTTTTTTTTTTTTTTTTTTACCTTGTTTGAAACTAGCCCACATGCTACAGAGCTTTGAGGCCAGCTTCAGTATTACTTCCCCTCCTTTTACGACCACCAAGACCAGTGTTCAGATCCAATGGGAAGGGAACCGGAGGGTTCATTGGGAGTTTTTTGATTACAGCTTCAATTTCATTAGTTGTAATCTGTCTATTCAGATTCTTTCATTCCTCCTGATTTTTTTGGAACAGTTTCTTACTAGAAGTTTATCCATTCGATCCAATTTGCACAGTTTTTTTGCATATTATTTTTCATAATATTTTCTTACAAGCCTTTGTATTTCTTTGGTGTCAGTTGTTATTTCCTCTTTCATTTCTGATTTTATTTATTTGGGTCTTTTCTCTTTTATTCTTGATGAGTCTGGTTAGAATTTTGTCAATCTTGTTTATCTTTTCAAAGAACCGGCTCTTGGTTTCATTGATTTTTTTTTGTATTTTTTAGACTCTATTTCGTTTATTTCTGCTCTGATCTTTACTACTTCCTCCCTTCTACTTGCTTTGGGCTTTGGTTGTTCTTTTTCAAGTTCCTTTAAGTGTGAAGTTAGATTGCTTATCTGGGTTTTTTCTTTCTTTTTTTTTTTTAAGATATGCCTGTAATACTATGAATTTCCCTCTTAGGGTTGCTTTCCCAGTATCCCATGGATTTTGGATTGTTGAGTCCTCATTTTCATTTGTTTCAAGGTATCTTTTGATATCTTCCTTGATCTCACTGT
This sequence comes from Glossophaga mutica, assembly GCA_039655065.1. Lineage (NCBI taxonomy): Eukaryota > Metazoa > Chordata > Mammalia > Chiroptera > Phyllostomidae > Glossophaga > Glossophaga mutica. Next base: position 144,952,702 of record CM077303.1, on the reverse strand, counting down.
TGACTCATTCATTGATTAATAATATGTTACTTAGCTTCCACATCTTTGTGTATTTTTCAGTGTTCATCTTGTGATTGATTTCTAGTTTCATAGATTATGGTCAGAGAAGATGCTACAGATGATTTCAGTCTTCTTAAAGTTATTAAGTTTTGTTTCCTAAAATGTGTCCTATCCTAGAAAATGTTCCCTGTGCACTTGAAAAGTATGTATATTCTGCTGTTTGGGGGTGAAATGCTCTGAAGATATCAATTAAATCCATTTGATTGAGTGTTGTGTAAAGCTGCTGTCTCCTTTTTGATTTTCTGCTTGGTAGATCCATCCATTGAAGTCAATGGGGTGTTATGTTGATCTCTCCCTTTATGTCCACCAAGATTTGCTCTACATATTTAGATGTCCCTATGTTGGGTGCGTAAATGTTTACTAGGGTTATATCCTCTTGTTGGATTATTCCCTTAATCATTATGTAGTGTCTTTATTTTTCTCTTACTATAGCTTTGGTTTTAAAGTATATTTTGTCAGATGTAAGTACTGCTACCTCAGCTTTTTTTCCTTTCCATTTGCATGAAATATTTTTTTCCAACCTTTTACTTTTAATCAGTGTGATCCTTTGACCTGTGAGATGGGTCTCTTGGAGGGAGCATATATATAGGTCTTGTTTTCTTATACATTCAGCTACCCTATGTCTTTTGGTTGGATCATTAAGGTATATACATTTAAGGTGATTTTTGATAGATACATATGTAATGCCATTTTATCGTTAGACTGTTTTCCTCTGTTTTGTTTTGTTTTTCTTTCTCTTTTTTCTCTTCTTCTTAAAGCAAGCCCTTTAACATTTGTTGCAGTACTGGTTTGGTGTTTAAACTCCTTTAGCTTTTTCTTGTCAGGGAAGCTCCTTATTTCTCCTTAGATTTTAAATGGTAACCTTGCTGGATAAAGTAGCCATGGTTGCAAGTCCTTGCTTTTCACAACCTTAAAATTTAACGTCATTCCCTTTGGCCTGAAATGTTTCTTTCTGTTGAGAAATCAGATGAAAGTCTAATTGGAGCTCCTTGTAGGTAACTAACTGCTTTTTCTCTAGTGGATTTTAGGGTTCTCTCCTTGTCTTTAACTCTTGTTATTGTAATTTTCATGTGTCTCCATGATGCAGACACTGGCCAGCAGTGTCTGTGTCATTATGAATGAAGTAAAACATTCACACAGACTACTGAGTCTAGTGGAGGAAAAAGGACAGTGTGGGTTTTCTCTCAAGGGTAGCAAAAAGCCACCACCTCCACCATGACAGGCCTTTATTTTATTTCTGGTCCCATTACATGATGGTCCTCATTTACTATCACAGGTTCGATATAGGTGGTTACCTTTTACAGACCACAGAGGGGCCAATGGCACTAATCACATCATAGAAGAAGGATATTAGCAAATGAAAAGGGAAAAGTGGTTGAGCCGGTTACACTGGTCCTTGCAAGGTTTAGCATGGATTTTAGGAAGTTACAATAAGCCCTTGCTATCCCAATCCAGGGTGATGGAGTTTTAGCAAAAAGCAAGACTCAAAGCGACTTAGGTATATTGCAAACTGATTACCCACAAGAGAACCTATCTGTGGGCATGGGTCCTGTGCATCTCTGAGTAGGAGCTGGGCCCACACCACTCAGAAGGGTCTGCCACATATCCATGTAGGACTCTTTGGGCCTACTTGGTCCAACTTGTTTGGGACTCTCTTAGCTTCCTGGACTTGTGTGTCTTTCCTTCACCAGACTGGGGAATTTTTTGGGGCATTATTTCTTCATCAAACCTTTTATCTGGAGGTAATCAACTTGATACTAAAGAAACATACATCTCCCTAAATATGAAACCATCCATGTACAGAATTATTCATTGAAGCATTATTTGTAAATACAATATATTTTAATCCATCTGAATGCCCACACATTAGGGACTGGTTCACTAAATTATTGTATTTACATAATGAAGTAGTATGTGGCTATAAAAAAGATAAAAGCAAACCTATAACCTCCTACAAAATGCTTTTTACAATAAATTATTAAATGAAAATATCAAAGCACAAGAAGTGTTTATAGTATGCTATCTTTTGTATATGAGAAAGGGGGAAATAAAACATATGTATCTGCATGTATATGGAAAATATATATGATAGATAAGGCAGAAACTGATAAAACCGCTTACATACAGGGTATGTAGGATATCGTAAATAATAGATCAGTATGACAAAATTTAATCACTATATAGAAAAAATCAATGATATGATTAACAAACTTAATTTAAATACAACTGAACTAAAATATTGGGGAACACATTTTTTCCCCAAGAGTAACATGGAACATATATAAAAAATGCCCAACTAATTGATTTCACAGGGACCATATCTCTTATACAAAATGCCCTTAGTTATAAATCAACAAAATGTAAATTAAAAACAATTCTTATACATTTGAAATCTAGGAAACATAATTCTAGGTAACTAAGAAATAGAAATTGGAATTTTGTAATAGTTATAATAACAGTACAACTACTAAATGTAAAAATTAGTGAGATGCAGCTATAGTAGCACTCAGAGGGAGATGTATAGCCTAAACTGTATTAAAAATTAATGTAAAATATTAAATGTTAAACTCATGAGGTTAGGAAAAGAATACAGAAGAAACACAAAAATGGAAGAAAAAAGGAAGTAATAAAGATGACATAAAAACAAGCAAGCAGACAAAAACCAATAGAGATGATCATTGAAACTAAAATTTGGTTCTTTGAAGGCTTTAATGACACTGACCATGGGAAATAAACAGAAGGAATAAATCAGTACTATTGAGAACACCAACAACAAAAGGACTCTAACTACCATACAGGAGGGAATGACGATGTGGTTATATGGAGAAGACGACATGTTTAGCATTCTTTCAAGTGCAGCCCAGATGCTGATTCTGCTTTCATAATGGGTCTTACTTTTTTGTCTCTGTTTTTTAGGTCCAGCCTCTCAGCCTGGCCACTCTCTTCACTATTTACATATCTTCTATTTCCTTCCCCACAGCCATAGAAACTCATATGTCCAAATCCTGAACTCAAACCTTTTTTCTTTTCTCTTGGTTCTCTTAAATTCATTGTTTTTAAGACACAAAGCCAAGTAGATCCTCCCTTTGAATTTCTTCTGCAATGCCTTATCCCTTCACTCTGCAATAAACACAGGAAAGCATTGTTGTAGAATGTGCTTTGCTAGGAGATAAAGTTAATGTCTAAGAGAACAAGTATTAGTTAAAATCTAAAAATATTCTTTACTGCATATATTTTGCATATGTAGATGATTCACTAATGCTAACACAATAGGCATCTTAGGTCCTGAGTCTCAGTCATGATTAGAAGACAAAATATTATTGATTTTTTTATAGTTATGCATTGGGGTGGGCTAGCTTAAACTGGAATACAAAGGGGAATATATTAAATCTTTGACAGAAATAATAATGCAGGTACCTAATGGTGATGATCAAATTCTTTTTTTTTAAAATATATTTTTATTTATTTATTTATTTTTATTATTTATTTATCTTTAGAGGGGAAGGGAAGGAGAGAGGGAGAGAAACATCAATGTGCGGTTGCCTCTTGTATGTCCCCTGCCGGGAACTGGCCTGGCAACCCAGGCATGTGCCCTGACTGGGAATCGAACCGCGATCCTTTGGTTCGCGGGCCCGCGCTCAATCCACTGAGCTACACCAGCCAGGGCCAAATTCTTAAGATATAGATGTTAACATATAGGCATGTTAGTCCCTCAGTTAGAATAAAGTCAGCTTCTTTTTCTCTATCCTGTGACTTTTGCTTTCAAACATTTGAATTTGGTAAACTCTCAATGTGTCTCCTTAAACACTTTTGCCTGTAATTCTTTAAAACCATGTGTGACTTAATACATATGCTTTTCATTCATTTACAATCAGTCATCAGAATATAACCTTTAAAAAGCTATTAGATTTCAAAGAACATTTTTTAATAAGCATTTAAAGCCTTTTGAGAATAAAGAAAGGATGCCACATTTTTTCAAGAGTAAACACAGCACAACACAAAACATGCTCATGCCCAGAGAAATCCAAGCTTCTGAATTTTAATTCTTTTCCATTCCTGACTAAATGAGCCATCCTTTATATTCATTTAACTCCTGGTGAAGCATGAGGTATTTTGAGATGAGGAAGTAGCCTTTTTCAAATTATTCCTTAAAAATCCATTTCACTACAATTTGAGTAGTTTCTGTTAGGACCTGTTTTTATTTGCCTCAGTTGTTCTACAACAGCAGTTCTTAAAATGTGGCCCTGCCACTGGCAACACCATCAACATCTGAGAACTTTCTGGAAATGCAAGTTCTCTGGTCCTGTGTCAGGTGTACTGAATCAGTAGTGGGTATAGCCCAGCTGTCTATATTTAACAAGCTCTCCAGGTGATTCTCGTGGACACTCAGGTCTGAGAACCACTGTTCTAGGGCCTTGGTTCACTCTTCCATCTCAAGTCAAGCTTTTAGGAAAGGTATGAGCTCTGTCATTCACATCTTAGTTTGAATGATTTATATATATGGTGCTTCTTTTGCAGCTATATTAAGGATTAAAGAAATTTTAGGTACCATGAGAAGAAATTTTTTATTTTTATTACCTTTAAAAAAAAGGAATAAATCCTCTTTCTGCTGCCTCTGAAACCCAGCCCCTTAGAATGATATCTCTTCCCTTAAGATCAGAAATATCCTTGAAGATTTTTTGGTCAAGAAATCAGGAGCTACAAGTTTTTGTGTCAAATTAGGACCTACAGCTCATGGTTATGGATGTTACTTTATGTTGCATTTTGAACATTAAAAATGTTATTTTCTGGCTAGCACCTTTTCATGATAGTCTATTAAGATGATGAGAAATTATGAAAAACAAAGTATGATGTTCCAAGATTACTAGATAGTTGTTCCATATAATATATTTACCTAATTGCAGACAGATGTGGCTTTGGAATCAGAGACACCTGGGTTCAAATTTCACCTTTGTAATTTACTAACTGTAAGCTTGGGCCAGTTGCTTAACACCTCTAAAACTCAGTTTCCATGTTCCTCATCTACTAAAGGAAGGAAAAAATATGTACCTTCTGGGGATAGTGTGAGATTTACATGAGATAAAATTTGAGAAGAATTTGGCTTGGTGCTCAATATATGATAATGATTATTTTAAAAATAAAAAAATCCTCACATAAGGACATTTTTTCACTGCTTTTAGAGAGAGAGGGAAGAGAAGGAGGAGCGGGGTGGGGTCGTGGGGGAGAGAAAGAGGGAGAGAGAGAGAAAGAAACAACAAAGTGAGAGAGAAACATCAATTGGTTTTTGGTTGTCTCTGGTAGGCTGCCCAGCTGAGGTTCAAACATGCATGTACCCTGATCAAGAACTGCACCTGAGCCACACTGACTAGGGCAGTATGTGCTAGTGACTATTATTTGGTAAAATGAGACAGCTAGTGATCTGAAAAAGAGTGTGTGTGTGTGTGTGTGTGTGTGTGTGTGTGTGTGTGTGTGGTGGGGTATGGGGCTGATCATTTAGTACTTTAAAAGGAGAAACAGGACTTGCTGGGAAGCCATTTTGCTCATAACCACCAGCTTCCTTCAGGTGGTGGTATGATTCTTTTTTCTAACTAAGCGATGCTTGGTATAGCTCCTGAAATAAATTCTCATTCCTTACTCTATCTCCCTACCCTTCAAGAAAGGATATCAGTGAGAATGTCAGGCTAGCTGATTGATCTAGTGTAGGTTTACAAAGTGTGCTGCCTGGAAACCTGATTCCTTACAAGATTACGAAACCCAAGGTTCCTTCCCTCAGCTTCCTTGCAGGTGCTTGTGTCAGGCTTCTGGGCACTTGGGTCTCCAGCCAGATGGAAGTAACTTTTAAACTCCTCTGTAATTATTATTGTGCAGTTAATCATAATAGTGGTTCACTTAATTGTCAACTGCTTGGCTGAATTAGTGGTTAAATTCAGCTGTTGAATATAGGCAGAAAGTTCAGAAAGTTTATCAGACAGTTAAAATAAAAAATAAAAGTGATACACCTGTTTTGAGGGTTTTTTTTTGGGGGGAGAAGAAAATAGCTTTGACTCAATAGTCTTTCATGTTGAATATTTTGTTGCCTCCTAGTCATTTAAAAAAAAAAAATTGTTAGGCCCTTGGGATCCCTGCAAAGAGAGCCCTGATTCAGGCTCTCCCCGTCTCCCTGAGGGCTTGCGGGCCTGTGGGAAACCGCCCTGCCCTTAGTTGTTTCAGGTTCCAAGCTCGCCTTTAGAACACTGTGGGGCCCCACACTGTAAAAGAACTAGTTAATCAAAGGAAAATTCTTCAGACATGAAAGGCAAGGGTAATGCAACAGAGTTATAATTCTGGAGCTGTTTTGGCAAGGAACTAGATGACTGGGTACCCTGGTTACAGGCTGCACATTTTAGCTTATTTTGCCTTTCAACTTGTTTCAAGGGGTAGTGCCAAAATACGTTTAAAACATAATTTAAAAAATCCTATTGTTCATAATGACCTTTCAAAAACTTGAAAATTCTTTTTGTACCAGTTTTGTCATTCTCAATTTGACAAAAGGGCTTTGTTGTGTTTCTAATGGAAGTTTTAATTATAAATTTAAAAGACTATATTGACAATCTCAGTAGTAACAGGAATCTAGCTTTCAGTTCAGTGCTCATCTGATATTGGCTGAGGACATTTCAATCCACTTTGCTTTTACTTAAGTGACAGTTTTGTCTAAGGGGGGTGCATAATGAAGAAGTTTGTGATACTTATCATGAAGACTGGTCTACTAAGAAATTCTCAAAAAATGAGGGCTTTCTGAGAGTATGTATAAGCTTGAGAACAACCCCAAATTCAAATATTTCATTTTGAGAGGAATGTCTCAAAAAATTTAAATAACCCGTGGGGGTATTTGGAAAGAAAACAGATTATGAAGGTCCTTGACGGTACAGAATCAAAGTTTAGTCTTTGCATCATACAAATGTACAGAAGTTTACCGACATTCAGAAATGTCGTTGGGTCCGGTATAGTTTGTCCCTTGGAATTTTTTAGATACTTCTGATGCCATGTTCAAATAGAAAGTCTCATATAATATTGATGAGAGGCAGATGCCATTGTATTGAAGGAGAGGAGAGATTGGATTAAGGCTAGTTGGAAGAACTGGGATGTATTAAGATAGAAGTATAAGGATTATAAATCATGCTGGGTTGTGGCAGAAGGTCTTATAAAAGACATTGAGAGCTGAGTTCTTAATTTTAGTTTCATGTTGAATTAATAATAATAAAGTATATTGGGCTGAGGATTTTGATTGGGAATATTAGCAGTAAGATAAATTTGGCCAATGAGATACAGAGGAAGGGTTCTGCCCTGTTTTTGGATGCTTGTACCGTAGGAATGGGGTTGAGTAGATATGCAGGGTTCAACCAAGCTGAGCCCAGGTTTCTGCAAGACTTAACTGCGCCTGCGGTACTCTGGGCTGGCTTGGTAAGAGGGCATTATCCTTATGTTAATTATATTATGAAGAGACAATTCTTCCATAAATCAGTAAATTAGTTCTTAGGAAAGATGTGGAAACCTAATTAGGTTAGCTCCATCTTGGAGGAAATTTGGTAAACGTAAGTCAGAGAGGTTTATGTAGCAGAGGAAGATGAATAATCACAGGAGAGAGACCTGGGTTGTGTGTTCAGGGATTTGTTGGGTCTGTGTGCTCAGGTACTTCTGGGTACTACACCTGCTGCTTGTCTCACCCATGGCTGAGTTGCACCTAACACAATAAACCAAAGGTTTGCAAGTCTGCATTGCCTCACTTCTTCTAGCTATCTTCACTGTTCCCTGGAAGGGGCTTCCCATGGGAAAACAGAGTACATTTTTCCTGTGTAAATTGGCATTGAAGTGGAACCATAACAGCTGCCTACTGTCAGGGGTGTCCAACCTTTTGGCATCTCTGGGCCACAGTAGAAGAAGAGTTGTCTTGGGCCACACATTAGATACACAGACATGAACAAAAACTGATTTTAAGTAAATTTGCAATTTTGTGTTGGGCCTCATTCCTAGCCATCCTGGGCTGTGTGTGGTCTGTGAGCTGCAATTGGACACCTCAGGTTAGATAGAGTCACCTATCCCTTTCAATTTCCCAGGAGGGATGAACCCAGGTGGGAGTCCTGGGGGAAAGAGTTAGTATCTGCCTGAAAGAAGCTGACATCTGTAAAACACGCATTTGAGAGAGGGCTCTGACTAGAGCCCAGTTTTGCCTTTCTTTACCTTGGGCTAGTTAACTTACCAAACTCAACTGTCTCACATATAAACTTATAATAACATCTATTACTTCTATATACTTACTGTGTTCCTGTCATTATGTTAAGCACTGGCCAGATATTATTGATATAAATTGAGAACTATTGTTATCCCCTTTACAGATGAGGAAGAAAATATTGGAAAAGTTAAATAAGTTGTTCTCGGTCACACTGCTAGGAGATATATTAGAACTCAGAGCCTAGATTCGAGCCCAGGTGCATGGACCCTGGTGTGTGTTCTCTTGATCCACAGTATACTTAAGGGGATTGTCTGTTGACAATTTTGTCTTAAAATGTACAGGTAAGTAAACAATGTAAGCCCAATGTGTAGTGCATAGTAAATGTGAGATAAATATTAGCCATTATTACAGTTGCATATCACAGAGCTATATAAATTTTAATGTACACTGCCTTTACCCTAAACTAAGAATTATCAGACAAGGAAGGTGGGAATCAAATAGGGTAAGTTCATGTAGCTGGTAAGGAACTGTCATGTTCCTTCTGCTTTGTCAATAGTTTACAACATGGAGTGTGAGGATTTCTCAAGGGTGCAGAGTTTGAAAGAAGGCACTAACAAACCCGTGGCTGTGCTAAGCTTGTAGAATCTACATTCTGTAGATTGAATGTGTGATATATTTCACACATATAGGTACTATTTTCAGATGTATGCTGTGATTAACACACCTAAACCTACTTTTGTAGTTAAGAAAGCATAGGTTCACTACCAGGACTTTATAATCCATAATGTCTTCTGCCATTAGTCTTCTCGATGTAAGTGCAATTACTCTTAGGGGAAACCCAGGAATATTTTTGAAGTTAAAAGGCTTTCACATTTGAAAGTTTTGGATATAGAAAAATCACATGATTTCATACACCTCTGTGATTAGTCAGACTAGGCCTATTTCACAAATTTTCTATACCAAGTACAAGATTATTGTAGTGAAGAAACTGTAGTGCTCTGGACAGACACAGTGGGAGGAGCAAAGGGAAGCTTTATGGGAGTATCTTGTTCATGCATATGCACCATAAATATCTTTCAGCAGTTTTAATGGAGAAAATAACACCCAGAGGAAATTAAAAGCAACTGCTTTGGTTATGGAAATGTGAATGCAAAATTGTTTAAAGCTTTTTGTAGGATTTGAGGAGTGTGATTTCCATTAAGCAGTGGGAATCACATGGCCCTCACCCTAGGAAAGTGTGTGACAATCTCTCCCTTAAGGGTCGGGTGAGTCATGAGCATTTGAAAGGAGGAAATTTGGAGTTAATTTTCCAACTCAATGATTATCCTAGGGACCATTAAAGAGGAGAAAATCCTATTATTGTATGAGACAGTGTAGAGAAGTAAAATGAAACAAGTTTTTACTTGTGTCTTCAATGATGTGGTGTGTCATAAATGAACAATTTGACATATCTATCAACTTTCATTATTTTGTTTTGTTTCATTTTATAGTATTTTACTTCTGACACTATCAAATATCTTCCAAAAGAACATGTTTTATAATTTGTAAATGTAAAATTATTCATTACATAAAGAAGAGAGTTTGTATTTAGGAATTGTAGTCTCTGCTGATAAGCATTCCCCAGTCTCACTTGGTATGAAATAAACTTAAGCGTGTTCAAACACTGCACTATAGCTTTCAGAGAATGAAAAGTGCTCTGAGAGTGATTAGTAGACTCATCTAGATGTATTTTCCTCGTAATCTTAAGCACCTTCCCTATTTCAAGGAATTTAATACAGTACATTTGCTATTTTTGTTGTTCAACTACAGCTGTCCTCATTTTCCTCCCACCACTCTCTGACCCACGCACACTTCTTCCCACACTCCATCCTACGCTCCCTTTGGCTTTGTTCCTGGGTCCTTTATACATGTTCCTTGATGACCCTCCCTCTTTCCCCTCATTATCCTCCTCATTCATCCATTCTGGTTACCATCAGTTTGCTCTTTAATTCAGTGTCTCTGGTTATTTTTTGTTTGCTTGTTTGTTTTGTTGATTAGGTTCTACTTATAGGTGAGATCATATGCTGTTTGTCTGGCTTATTTCACTTAGCATAATGTTCTCCAGTTCCATCCATGCTATAATGAAGGATAGGAGCTCCTTTCTTTTCACTGTGTACTATTCCATTGTGTAAACGTAGCACAGTTTTTTGATCCACTCACTGATGGGCATTTAGGTTGTTTCCAGCATTTGGCTATTGTAAATTGCATTTCTATGAACATCGGGGTGCATAGGTTCTTTTGAATTGGTGTTTCAGGATTGTTAGGATATAATCCCAGCAGTGGAATTGCCAGGTCAAAAGGCAGTCCCATTTTTAGGTTTCTGAGGAAATTCCATACTGTTTTCAACAGTGGATGCACCAGTCTGCATTCCCACCAACAGTCCACTAGGGTTCCTTTTTCTCCACAGCCTCACCAGCACTTGTTTGTTGACTTGTTTATGATGGCCATTCTGACCAGTATGAAGTGGTATCTCATTGTGCTTTTAATTTGCTTTTCTCTGATGGCTAGTGATGCTGAGCATCCTTTCATATGTCTCTGGGCTGTCTGTATGTCTTCTTTGGAGAAATGTCTGTCCAGGACATTTGCCCATTTTTAATTGGATTCTTTGTCTTCCTGGAGTGGAGTTGTGTGAGTTCTTTATATATTTTGGAGATCCAACCTTTGTCCAAGGTTTGATATCATTGGCAAATGATATCAAATCATTGAATTATTTTCCTATATGGTTGATTTCCTTTTCATTTTGATGATGTTTTCTTTAGGTATGCAGAAGCTTTTTAATTTGATGAAGTGCCATTTGTTTATTCTTTCCTTTATATCTCTTGCTCTAGGGGACATATGGGTAAACATATTGCTGCATGGAATATCTGAGATTTCCCTGCCTATGTTCTCCTCTAGGACTTTTATGGTGTCATGATTTATTTTAAGTCTTTTATCCATCTTGAGTTTATTTTTGTGTATGGCGTAAGTTGATGGTTGAGTTTCATTTTGTTGCATGTACTTGTCCAGATGTCCCAACACTATATGTTGAAGAGGCAATTTTTTACTCCATTTTATGCTTCTTCCCCTTTGTCAGATATTAATTGGCCTTAGAGACATGGGCTTATTTCTGGGCTCTGTATTCTACTCCATTGATCTATATGTCTGTTATGCCAGTACCAGACTGTTTTAATTACAGTGATCTTGTAATATAGTTTGATATCAGATATTGTGACCCCTCTTACTTTGTTCTTTCTTAAAATTGCTATGGCATTTTGAGGTCACAAATTTGGGGTCATTTACCATTCCATATAAATTTTAAAAATGTTTGTTCTGTATCTGTGAAATAAGTCATTGGTATTTTAATAGGGATTGCATTGAATATATAAATTGCTTTGGGTAGTATGGACATTTTGATGATGTTAATTCTTCCAATCCATGAACATGGTACATGCTTCCATTTATTTGTGTCTTCATTAATTTTTTCTTCAGTGTTGTGTAGTTTTCTGAGTACAGGTCTTCTATCTCCTTGGTTAGGTTTTTTTTCTAGGTACTTTGTTTTTTCTTGTTGATACAGCAAATGGGGTTTTTCTCTGATTCCTGTTTCTGATATTTCATTGTTGGTGTACAAAAATACCTTTGATTTCTTAATATTGATCTTGTATCCTGCAGTTTTACAAAATTCACTTATTAGGTTGAGTTGTTTTATGGTGGAGTCTATAGGATTTTCTATGTAGATTATATGTCATCTGCAAACAATGACAGTTTTACTTCCTCCTTTCCAATTTGGATGCTTTTTATTTTTTTTTTCTTTTTCTGATCACTGTGGCTAGGACTTCCAATACTCTGTTAAATAGAAGTGGTGAAAGCAGACATCCTTATCTTGTTCCTCATATTTTCCCTCATCTCAGTGTGATGGATTTTAGTTTTTGCCCATTGAGTATGATGTTGGCTGTAGGTTTCTCTTATATGGCCTTTATTATACTGAGGTACACTCTCTCTACTCCTCCTTTGCTGAGGTTTTTTTTTTTTTTTATCATAAATGGGTGCTGTACCTTATCAAATGCTTTTTCCATATCTATTGATACGATTGTGTGATTTTTGTCTTTCCTTTTGCTAATGTGATGTTTTACGTTTATTGATTTGCGGATATTGTTTTTATGTTTATTGATTTGCGGATATTGTACCATCCTTGTATCCCTGGGATGAATCCCACTTGATCATGGTGTATGATCTTTTTAATGTATTGCTGGATACAGTTTGCCACTATTTTGTTAAGGATTTTAGTGTCTATGTTCATTAGCGATATTGGCCTGAAGTTTTCTTTCTTTGTTGTGTCTTTACCTTGTTTTGGGATTAGGATGATGCTGGCCTCCTAACAAGAGTTTGGGAGTCTTCCTTCTTCTTAGACTTTTTGGAATGGTCTGAAAAGGATAGGGATTAGCTCTTCTTAAGTGTTTTGTAAAATTCTCCTGTGAAGCTATCCAGTTCAGGGCTTTTGTGTGACAGAAGTTTTTGATTACTGCTTCAGTTTCACCAGCTGTTATTGGTCTGTTCAGGCTTTCTGCTTCTTCTTGATTGAGTTTTGGAAGGTTATATTGTTATAGAAATTTATCAGTTTCACCTAGGTTTTCAAATTTCTTGGCGCATAGTTTTTCATAGTAATTTCTTACAATCCTTTGCATTTTTTGTGGTATCAGTCATAATCTCTCCTTTTTCATTTCTGATTGTGTTTATTTGGGTCCTCTCTCTTGTTTTCTTGATGAGTCTGCTTAAAGACTTGTCGATTTTGTTTATCTTTTCAAAGAACCAGCTCCTGGATTTACTGATCCTTAGAATTGTGCTTTTAGTCTCTATTATTTTTTAATTCTGCTCTGATCTTGGTTATTTTCTTTCTTCTACTCACTCTGGGCTGTCTTTGTTGTTGTTCCTCAAGTTCTTCTACATGTAGGGCTAAGGTTGTTTATCTGAAATGTTTCTATCTTTTTTAGGTAGGCTTGTATCACTATGAACTTCCCTCTTAGGAATGCTTTTGCAGTGTCCCATAGGTTTTGGACTGTTGTGGGTTCATTTTCATTTGTTTCCAGAAACTTTTTGATTTCTTCCTTGATCTCATTATTAACCCATTCTGTGTTTAAAAGCATGGTATTCAATCTCTATGAATTTGAATGTTTTTGAGTTTTTTCCTTGAGTTTGGTTTCTAGTTTCAGGACCTTGTGGTCTGAGAAAATGATTGATATAATTTCAATTTTCTTGAAATTGTTTTGTGTCCTATCATGTGGTCTATCTTTGAAAATATTCCATTGTCATTTGAAAAGAACATATATTTTGCTTTTTTGGAATGAGAGGTTCTATATGTATTAGTTAAGTCTATTTGATCTCGGGTGTTGTTCAGTGTCACAATATCCTTGTTGATATTTTGTTTGGAAGATCTATCCATTGTTGAAAGTGGGCTGTTAAAATCTCCTAGTATAAGTGTGTTGCTATCTATATCTTTCTTGAAGTCCTCCAAGATTTTCCTTATATATTTGAGTGCTCCTATGTTGGGTGCACATAAGTTTATAATGTTTATGTCTTCTTGATGGATTCTTCCCTTGAGTATTATGAGGTGTCCTTCTGTGTCTCTTTCTATGGCCTTTGGTTTGATATCTATTTTGTCTGATATAGGTATTGCTACTCTGTCTTTGTTTTCCTGTCCATGTGCTTAGAATATTTTTTCCAACCCTTCACTTGCAGTCTGTGTAGGTCTTTTGTTCTGAGGTAGATCTCTTGTAGGCAGCATACGTGTAGGTCACGTTTTCTTATCTATTCAGCTACCCTGTGTCTTTTGATTGGAGCATTTAATCCATTTACATTTAATATTATTATTGATAGGTACTTATTCATTGCCACGTTATTCTCTTTGTACCTGTGTTCTCCTCTCTCTCACTCTCTTTTTCTTCCTCTTCTTAAAGCAATCCCTTTAGCATACCTTGTAGTGCTGGTTTGGTGGAAGTGTACTCTGTTAGCCTTCTTTTGTCTGGGAAGCTCCTTATTTCACCTTCCATTTTAATTAAGAGCCTTGCTGGGTAGAGTAGTCTTGGTTGCAGGCCTTTGTTTTTCATTACTTAGAATATTTCTTGCCATTCCCTCTGGCTTGGAGCATTTCCATTGAGAAAACAGCTGCTAGCCTTATTGGAGCTCCCCTGTATGTTACTTTTTGTTTCTCCTTTGCTGCTTTTGAAATTCTCTCTTTGTCTTTAAAATTTGGCATTTTAATTTGTATCTTGGAGATGTATCTTGGAGTAGACCTTTTTGGGTTCATCTTGATTGGGACCCTCTGTGCTTCCTGAACTTGTATGGCTTTTCCCCTCTCCAAGTTTGAAACATTTTCTGTCATTATTTTTTCAAACAAGTTTTCTATCCCTTGCTCCTTTTCTTCTCCTTCATTGTTTTCTCTCTCCTTTTTTTTTTCTCTCTTTTACCCTCTTCTCTCAAGCTGGACTTTTCTCCTTACTCTTATTAGTTTGCTCCCCCCATCCTTTCAAAATCATTTTTATTTACTGTAGACATCTCACATTCACTTTTTGCTTTTCTACAATATTCTTATTCCTGTTCCATCTTTATTAAACTCCATTCAGTTGTTCTTGCTAACAACCCTTCTGTGGTTTTTCTGCAATTTTGCCCATTGGTCCAGTACCTTTTCAATTTTATTTCAAACCATGTAGTATAGTCTTCCCTATTCTTACCCCATTGTTCCCATTGCCCTTTCATGTTTTACTTATGTTGTAAATTTTGCATTTACAACATAAGTTGTTTACCTCGGTTCTATCTCAACTGTTACCAATTCTCCTCCCTCTTACACTTAATATTTTCCTTCTTTTAGTCATCTCAGGTTCCCTTTGTTATATCTTATAATATCTGCAATCTCTCTTCAACTTTATTAATCTTAGTTCAACCACAGTTGAGATTGGTGATGTGGTAGGGGGTTTCTTTTTTTTGATGTAGGTTTCATTGTCTGGTAATACTGCTTTGTTAACCAACACCTGTACATCAGCATATAAGACAACAGGTTAAACCCAAGTACAACAAGAGAGCCCACACAAATGGAAGAAAGGGCAACCCTAGAGCATCCAGACAAGGAGATCAAAGAAACTGCACCACTGAATCCCATAGAATTCCTATCATAGAAGTTCACCCTACAAAGATAGCTGGCAAAGCAGAGCATCTAGAATCACAGAAACAAACAAAAAGAGCCATGTAAAATGGGGAGGCAAAGAAAGAAACTGCAATCAAAAGGAATGGAAGATTCCCCAGTAATAGAGCTAAATGAAATGGAGGCAAAAGAGCTATCAAATACAGAATTCAAAAGAATGGTTTTAAGTTTGCTTAAGGAACTCAGTGACAAGAGTGGGAACTACAACAGTATGAAAAAGGAAATAGAAACTATAAACAAGAACCAGGGAGAAATGAAGAATACAATATCTCAAATAAAAAATACACTAGGAGGAATTACAATCAGGCTGGATGAAGCAGAGGACTGAATTAATGAGCTGAAAGACAAGGTAGAAAGAAATACCCAGATAGAGCATCCGCATGAAAAGAGACTGAAAAAAAAAAAATGAAGACAGGTTAAGGGAACTGCAGGACAACATGAAACCAACAACATTGGAATCAACATTCTTTTCAGTGCTGCTCATGAAATTTTAAGCCCCCCTCTTAACTCCAATTATGCATTGTGCTTGTAATTTAATTTTCTGTCTGGTTTTAGTGATTGTTTAAATCAAACTTGGTGATTTGTAGAATTATAGTGAAAAAGATTTGAATGAGTAGTGAGAGAATCACTGTGACCTTCCTGTTTCACTGAGGGCAGAATTGTAAATTTTCTTTTAGCTTAAGAGAATTTATTCATATGCAATAAATGCAGAGTCCAGTGTATACATGCCCACCACTGGACATCATCTCTCCTGTCCTGCCTCCCTTGTGGCATTTGAGACACCTTTGAAAAGCCCTAAGTTTGGGAACTGGTTTAAAAAACATTGTTCTGTAGCCTTTCAAAGCTTTTACAAGAAAAATATCATATGCGATTATTTTCCAAATGGATTTTCACTCTAGTAGGATGTTTAGTGTGCACATTCCCTTTCTTCTTTTTGAAAACATGACTCGTTATCAACCAAGAAACACTAGCTTCCTCAGTCTATCAGCTCCAACTGATTGTGGGGGACTAGTTCCTAAGGATCTAGTGCCTTACTGAGCATCATTATGCTTGTATGTGATGAAAGAATATTGAGCAAGGGTAGAGAAATTATTGCAATATAAATAACAACATACCTAACTGAACTGATAATAAAAATCAATGCTACCATTTACTGAGCACATCGTATATATGCCAAGCACTTCACCTACATTTTTTACTCATTTGTAATAGCATCCCTGCGAGCTGGACATGATTACCTCCACTGTACAAATGAGGGAACCAAGGCTCAGGGAGTCTCATGCCAGTGACTGGAAGAGCTGGGATACCAACCCTGTTGTCGCTGGTGTCTTTCCTGTACTTTTTCCACAAATCCACATTCCTTTCTGTATGTGCTGCTTTATATGTCTGCCAACATTTTCAAATCTGTTTGCATGTTTTTGGAGGAGACATATATCTCCTAGAGAGGTTATATTAACATTGATTACACTCTGATAGATTCTCCACTTATAAAAGTGAACAATCATATGCAATTTGTGACTGAAATTATAATTTTAAACTTATTTTGATGTGTTCCTCAGGATGGCATTTTTTGAGGAAGTCTATAATAATATATATTGCTGTGTATTTGGTATCTCTGGGAAGCAAATTGGCTTTACAGGTTAGGGTACAGAGTAAAGAAAAATATTGAAAGGAAGTTGAAGATCTGAATTAACATTACTGAATAAGTCAGTGTTTGGGAATTGTGTGTGTGTGTGTGTGTGTGTGTGCAAAAATATTTTTTTATCTTTGTGTTTTATCTTTGTTAGTGTTGTTTAACTTGCATTGGCCATTTATTATGTTATAATGTCCCCCATCTTAGAAAAAACATCTTTCTTGATCCCATGTGTCCTGCAGCTATGGGATCCGTTTCTCTGCTTCCTATTAAGGAAAAACTCTTCGAAAGGATCTTCACTCCTCCACTGAAAGAACTCCAGCTTGCCAAATCTTGTGGCTAGTTCTCGGTCCTCATTTTATTGGTCTCTTGGCATCCTTTAACAGAGCGCGTCACTTCTTTCTTCTGGAAACCCTTTCTTCTCTTGACTTCCACAACGCCACAGTGGCCTGCTTCACTGACCACTGCTCCTCCTTTGTGCTGTTTCCTCTTCCAGAGAGGACAGCATCCAGTTCTTGCTGGATTCTCCCATCTTGTTAATGAGCCACTCTTTCTTTCTCCTGCTTTCCTCTAACTACCCTGGTCTTGTAGATTCTTGAGCACGCCATGACTTTTCTGTCTTAAATCCTCTGTATTTGCTTTTTCCTCCATCTGGCACTTTCCCTGCATACATCGAATGGTTAACGCTCTCACTTCATTCAGGTCTTTTGCCAAATATCATTACTCCATTCCCTCCTCTATGCCCCTGCTGAGTCATTCCAAATTCCCTCACTCTGCTTTATTTCTCTTTAAAAATTGTCATATGAAATTAGATAATTGTTTGCTAACCTGTGTCTTTGTCTACTTTGATAGACTATAAGCTTCTTGAGGGCAGGCATTTGGTCAATCTAGTGCATTTCTGTATCTCTAATATTAGAACAGTGCCTGGCATTTAGGAAGGGCTCAAAGATATTTAATAAAGTTATACAATTATGTGCAAAGCCGCTCCATGTGAAATGACAATGCTTTGAGTTAATTATATTGTACATATTAGTCACACTCTTGATTTTGCATACTTCATTTTGTTAGCTTTGCAGTAGCTACTTTAGAGCTAATACATGATATTTGTATTTCAAACTTGATTTTATAAACTTGTACATTTTCCCTTCAGGTTTCAATCTCCTCCTATTCCTGTGCATATGTACTTTAATGTGACGGTTTTACTTTGAAGTAACGTGGATGTGTATTCATACCTGTGGGGTCCACAGCGATGTGTTTGGACTAGCTCTGCATATGTTTTACCCAAGCACAGGAACACACACATGTTTGTTGGGGCATGAAGCCCTTGAAGAAATTGAAACCAGATGATATGTAAAGAATTCAAAGGCAAAGCACAAAATCCTTCATTCAGGAGAAATAGTTTCCGTACTGAACAATGGATACATGTTGACTTCCACAGTAGTTCAAAGATAGATTTGCTGTTCTAAATGGCAGCCAGAACCCACTCACCCACTAACAGTGTTTTCGATTAGGTAATTAACCAAATTAGGATTATCTCTTTAATTGGTAATACTCTATAAGGCAGTCCTAATTAATTTGGTAGGTAATTCCTTTTGTAACACAGTGGACAATTTATCTATTTTCTTCTTACTGAGATAAATAAAGTTAACCATCAGACCTTTTTTTTTTAATAAGGTCATCAAATATTGATTTTACTCCATTGGGGACTTCAGTAAAGTGATTGAATAAAACATGCCAAAGGGATTAAAAGAGAGAAAAATATGTCTCTGCTACTTTGGAGGACAGGACCTAGGTGTGACCACATGTCAGGTCACAGCCGGGCCAGTTGACGCAGACTTTCTAAATAGCTGGTTTCGGAGGGTCTTGCAGCCTCTTCCCCTTCGACAGGGCCTAGTTAACATTTCTCTTTTAGAAAATTAGATCACTTGTAATATTGTATAGGTGCAGCAGATACCCCCCACCACTATTGATCCTTTTGCTATTCTCTTTTTGTTTTATCTAATCCTGGACATTCTTTAAGTATTATGGCTTTTGAAAATAGAAAAAATATCACTGAGAATTGAGAGAACTGCTAGAAAACAGGCAGCACATTTTTTTTGTGTAGGAATCATATCGTACTTTAAGTGTCCTCCCCGATCTCAGTGTGCAAAATACAACCAATTGAATCAAGTTTATAGAATTAGGAAGCCTCCAAACAGGGGTATCCACAATCAGTTCTCTAAATGTTCAAATGTAAAACAGGTGAAGTAGCATTTTACACAGACAGTTCTGTTTGTTCACAAATGTGAAGGAGTATCCCCACTGAAAGTTTAGCATACTGTTTAAGATACACATGAGTTCTTTGAGAATGAGCAAGCCCTTTGCTAAGAATGATGGATGGTCCTCTCTGAGATGAGTAGGTGTGGTAAACATAACTTCTGGTCACATGTAGTTTGTCGGTCAGATGATGCCTAACCTCACCCCATCCCTCATTCTCAACCCATCTCTGACCCTGCCTCCTTCCAGACACCCATTTAATCCCTGCCTTCTGCCCCAGGGGTGGGGATCTACAACAGGGTGAAGTTCAAGGCTGTGGAGAGATTTTAGAATGGGAAGCAAATGTCTGTTTCACACATTACTTGTTAATACAAACAGCTGAAAGCTTAATGGTGTGATTTTTGGGGCTGTGTTTAAAAAATCTCCTGCATGAAAACAGCTGCATCAGTGCACGGCTGTGTCAAGAGGGCTTGTCAGAAATGTCATGTACGCACTTATTTTTTCTAGACTATTTGGACACAGTCTACTTTTCCATGTATTTCTTTTCTCCACAGGTATACAGCTATGTATATTTTATAACATATGCCTGGTAAACAAGTTTATACAGTGTAAAGGTAAAAATCTAATGCACACTTGGTGAATTACTGTTCAAATTAAATTATATTATCATTTTTTTGAGACTCCATCCACCTGGAATATCCCAGTCCACAGCCTTTATGGATTTAATATTTAGAATGTAATATGCAAATCTGAAAAGAATTAGCTTTGCCTTAAAAGAGAATCCCTTTGATGGGTTTAGGAGATGAGAGAGCACATGCATACATGAGCAAAAAGAAAAAAAAGATCAAGTTTTATTTTAAATGTAACCATAAATTCAATAACCAATAACCACCCTCCCCCAACCATTTGCAATATAATAAATTTTAAAATTTTTATTGCTTTTCTTTAATGTTTTACATTATAAAATGGAAATGAGTGTACTGCATTAATCTTTCTTACATTTTAAAGTCTGAGTGGAAGGAGAAGTTTCAGGTGAAACCTACCGCTATGTACCAAACTTTTTGAAGATCGTTCTTGGCCATGAATTTAGATACTTATCATGGAATTTGGAAGTTTATGTTTAATGTTTCTTCTTAATTCTTGAATGTACCCAAAGCTCCACAAGCACATAATAACTGCATGACCTTGGATGAGAGTCACTTAACTTTCTGAGGGTCAATCTCCTCATCTTCAAACTGAGAAAGATAATGCTTGCCATCCCCTGCTCTGGGGAGGATTAAACTTGGTGTGCACATGAAACATTCAATCTAGGGTAAACACTCAACCCTAGATGCTACCTAATTCACCAACCCTGAAGGTCCCTGAGGCCCTGCCTCTCTCATTCACGGCCTCCAGTTGAAACTTCCCGTGTACTTTTCCCCAGGTTTGGTAGCTTGCAGTCTTTATCTCTGGTTCGTCTTGGAGTGATCTAATTGCCATAGGGGCAGATTACAAAAGAGGTCCAGGGTCTCTGATGGTCCCAGCACTAGCTGATGATATTGGAGGGTTGGGAAGAAGCCAAGTATAAGCAGCCCCGCTGAACTCTGGGAAAGCTCAGACCATCACTTTAGCCCTTACTTCTCCAGGCACTTTCCCAAGCCCATTAAAACAAGCCTGACTTGAGACTTTACTAGAGGCACAAACCGCATCCCTCCATCATAACCCCCTGTACATCCTGACACCAATCCAGATTCCATTTGTAAGTATGTTGGGAGAGAGCCAGTAGTCACACTATTAAAGCCTGAAGTGCAGTTTGGGTAACATTGATGTGAGTGACATACAGAGTGAAAACAAACAAAAATTCAGAATCCAGCCTGTTCCCTGGGGTTGAGTGGGGTGGAAAAACAAACCATGATCCTTTTTTTTCCTGCTCAGGTGCATGCATTTGCTCTCTCATCTCCTCAGCTCATCCAAGGGATTTGCTTTTAAGGCAAAGGTAATTCTTTTCAGATTTCTTAGGGAATAGGGCTGGGGTTGAGCGGGCTGGGAATGTATTGATTTGGAGAAAGTCAAGAAACAGGAAAGACTGAAAGTCCTTTACAACTTCTATAACTTTACCATGATCAGCCCTGTTTATCGTCAACCGAAATAGAGCCTATGGAAGGAGCTATTTCATATCATGTACAAGGAAACGGAAATTGACTTGCTTACCCTTTATACTTGGAAATCTTTGTAGCACATTCATTTCATACTAAATATTCTAGAATTTTTGCCAGGTACCTCACTCAGTAATAGGTCTCACTGTAAGAAATATATTTATTTTGATATATGACATTTATGATTGCACTAGAATTAGCTCCCTAATTTTTGATAGCTTGTACATCAAATGAGCCTATATCAGGGGTTTCAACTTTGGCTGCCCACTGGGGAACTTTAAAAAAAAACCACCAACACCTGGGTCTCAAACCCGTGATTCTAATTTATAATTGGCCCAAGTCATGGCTTAAGGAGCAAGAGTTTTAAAGTTCCTCAGGTGATTCTAATATTTAAACAAGGCTTGGAACTACTGGTCTAGATTAGGGATTAAAATGCTTGGGCTAAGCCTGTGATTTATATAACCTGGTAAAAATGTCACTTCTATGTAATTCAGTGAAGACTTATTGAGAGGCCCCTGGCTTCAAGGCTCTTTTCTTTTAACCCTAAGTTTGCTGTTTTATGAATAAAACACTGAGGTATTATTGAAAAGAAAATAGCTGGGATCTTACAATTTTATTGTTTGAAGTAGGGTGATAAGCAATTTAAATCAAATATATTATTCTACCAAAAGGAGTACCAATTGGTGAGAGAAATAAAAAATGATCATGCAAACCAACCTTTAAAACTGGAGAGAGAGAGAGCGAGAGAGAGAGAGAAAGGAAGGGAGAGAGGAAATGGGAGAAATTTCCCGAGTAGGTCTAGACAGGATTTTTTTTTTTAATTGATTTATCTATTTTTAGAGAGAGGAGAAGGGAAGGAGAAAAAGGGGGAGAGAATATCAATGTGTGGTTGCCTCTCATGCACCCCCCCCACTGGAGACCTGGCCGGCAACCCAGGCATGGTGCCTGACTGGGAATTGAACTGGCGACCCTTTGGCTCATAGGCCAGTGACAGGGTGATAGCATTTTTTTAATGTGGTAAAAAGAAACACAACATAAATTTACTGTATTAATTTTTGAAATCACTGTACAGTATTATTAACTATATGCACATTGTTGTATGATAGATTTCTAGAAATTTTTCATGTTTCATAACTGAAAGTCTATACTCATTGAACAACAACTTCCCATTTCCTGCCCCCGAGCCCTGGGCAACCAGCACTCTACTTTCTGTTTCTATGAATCTGATTACTTTAGGGAAAGCATATGAAGTGGAATTGTGCAGTATCTGTCCCTTTGTGACTGACTTTTTTCATTTACCATACTGCTCTCACAGTCCATCTATGTTATTGCATATGACAGAATTTTCTTTTTTTAAAGGCTGAAATAATATTTCATTTTATGTATATACTGAATTTTCTTTATTCATTCATCTACTGATATTTTTGCTATTTTGAAAAGTGCTTCGATAAGCATAGGTGTGCAAATATCTCTTCGAGACCAGAGAGCATTTTATACGTATTAACAGTGACACATTCTAAGCACATAACTAACAAATCTTCCCTAAGCAAGACTCAGAATTACTTGAATTCAAGTTGACATGCAAATGAAAATTAATGTGATACCACTTGTTAATTTAGAAGGCATATGAGGAAGCTCAGAATGTCTCATCTCTCCACTTTAAGACCTGTTTGTAAATTTTCTTTATTTATCTATAAATTTTTCTGCTTAATGATTCGTTATTTTTACTTTGTTTAAAACAATCTTTTATATAAATCCACAAAATTAGAAATCAGAGGAGGAATGACTACAGATAAAGAGGAAATTGAAATATTTTAAGATAAGTTATTTGAATTTCTTAAATTTGAAAATCTGCAAGAAATGAATAGACTTCTGGGAAAATAAAAATTACCAATATTGTTTAGAAGAGACAGAGGAGTTAAATAGACTATTTATTATGGAACATACTAAATTTCACAAATCAGCTTCCCCTAGCTCAGATGCTTTCACAAGTTTGTGTTAGCATACTGTCAAGGAACTTATAATTCCACTTCTTAAATTACTCTGAGCCCAGAGAGAGTAGGTGTGCTTCTAAATTCTTTGTTCTTTTTATAACAATGCTGCCAAAACTATATAAAAATGGCATTTCAAAGAAAAATACAGATGAGTCTACCTTATACATACTATAATAGTATATTAAATATTAGTGTGACAGGAATGTTTTCAAATATTTGAATTTATTTAATTAAAAAATTTAATTTTTTTCTTCTCATTTCCCCCTTTGCAGTAGAGAGCAGGTGGCTAGCCTGGTACTTTCCCACCTCACGGGAAGTTTGTGGCAATGTGGAAACCTAGGTCAGGCTTCTGAAAGCAGGGCCCATTGAGGAAATGTGTTAGAAGTCTTAGAGGGAGAGGAGAAGGGAGGACCTCTGAGAAGAACTCAGAGACGGGAGGCTTTTCCCTCCGATTACCATGAAGGCCATGCTGGGGACTGGGAAAAGGAAATAAAACTACATGGGTTCCATGAGCAGCACGGGTCCGCCCTGTTCCTGGTCTGGAGGAGCACCTGGGGAGTTTCTGGTCTTGCCATTGCTCTACACATTAATGTGGTTGGGGAGCAGCAGAACCACTGCCAGACCTGCAGTGAGTGCATGAAGCAGACCATGGTGTCTTAGTGGAAAGGGGAAAGAATGACAGTTGATGCTAAACCAGCCCTCCATGAAGCCTTGACCAGTAAGGCTCTGAGCCATCACTACTGAGCAGTGTGTGCTATGAGTATGGCTGAGACAGTAAGTAAAAATTATGTAGATATAAAGAAAGTAAGTAAATAAGATGCTTATTAATCACCTGAGTGTTGCATCATTATATTAGCAAATAAATCATTTTTTTACAATAAATAACACATTTTTCAACAGTGCAGTTTATTTCAATAATGTAATACGTTTTAATTTATGAAAATGTACTGATGTAATTAAAGATGAAAAATCTTTGATTAGCTCCATGAATGACAATAAGGCATATGACAAAAATCAAATATCTGTAAATGCATAATAAATATATATCTTTTCTGTTAAAACAATGATGCAATGAATGATATTGGACATAAATATTTTAAACTTTCTTCCTGAAGTACTGACCTTGAAAATTGGCATAAATACAATTTCTACCTCAGACACATCTTTTGGCTTGTTATTTTAGAATTCGAAGTTTATGCAAATAGTTCAAGTATAGAGGTTTGAGAAACTTAGACACAAACACACACATATCTTAGGCCTGTGCTTATCAATTCTGTAGCTTCTCTTATTATCTCTTTAACTCCACAGAAAAATTTACATAGATAAGCTTACCTATAAAAAAATTCTCCAACCATAGGGATAAGACATTCTTTGATATTAATTTTCTTTCTATGGAATTGGAAATCTCTAAACTATTCTACAGCAAGTAAGGCCAACTGAGTCAATAAATACCAGCATAATTTGGTGGTGGATTGTTTTCACAAAGTACCAATGTTACCTTTTATCTTTCTAATGATGCAACTAGGATTTTCTGTAGAGAGTCAGTAAAGGTTGTCACTGACAATTGAAATAAGCAGCTATTGACTTTAGGATCATTAATTTAGAAGCACAAATCATACATTAGGAAATTAATGTAGAAAATTCTGATATATATATTTATTGATTTTTAAAGTATATTTTATTTAGTATGTTATTACAGTTGTCCCATTTCTTTCTCCCTTTTATTCCCCTCTGCCCTGCACCCCTCTCCCACCAGCATTCCCCCCCCCACCCCCGCCACCCCTTTTACTTCATGTCCATGGGTCCATGTAAGTTCTTTGGCTTCTCCATTTCCTATACTATTCTTAACCTCTCCCTATTTTGTACCTACTATTTATGCTTCTTATTCCCTATACCTTCTCCCCTATTCTCCCTGCTCTGCCTCCCCAATGATAACCTCCATGTGCTCTCCATTTCTGTGATTCTGTTCCTGTTCTAGTTTTTTTTTTTTTTTTTTTTTTGCATAGTTTTGATCTTGTTCTTTTTCTCGGATAAGTTTCTTTAACATTTCATACAATAAGGGCTTGGTGATGATGAACTCTGTTAAGTTGACCTTATCTGGGAAGCACTTTATCTGCCCTTCCATTCTAAGTGGGAGCTTTGTTGGATAGAGTAATCTTGTGTGTAGGTCCTTGCCTTTCATGACTTGGAATACGTCTTTCTAGCAAGGTTTCAAATGAGCTGATAGTCTTATGGGAACTCATTTGTAGGTAACTGTCTTCTTTTCTCTTGCTGCTTTTAAGATTCTCCTCTTATCTTTAACCTTGCCTAATGTAATTATATGTGCCTTGGTGGGTACTTCCTTATGTTCAGCTTCTTTGGGGGTACTCTCTAAGCTTCCTGGACTTTCTGGAAGTCTATTTCCTTTGGCAGATTGGGGAAGTTCTCTTTTATTATTTTTCTCAATAAGTTTTCGATATCTTGCTCTTCCTCTTCTTCTGGCACCCCAATGATTTGGATGTTGGAACATTTAAAATTGTCCCAGAGGTTCCTCAGTCTCTCCTCATTTTTTGAAATTCTTGTTTTTTCCTTCTGTTCTGGCTGAATGTTTATTCCTTTTGCTCCAAACCGTTGATCTGAGTCCCAGTTTCCTTTTCATCAATGTTGGTTCCCTGTACATTTTCCTTTATTTGACTTTGCATAGCCTTCACTTCTTCCTCTATTTTGCAACCATCCTCAACCATTATTGTGCACATCCTGATCACCAGTGTTTTGAATTCTGCATCTGATAGGTTGACTATCTCTTCATTGCTTAGTTCTATTTTTGGAGTTTTAATCTCGTCTTTCATTTTGACCTTATTACTTCATCTTGGCACAGCTGTTACATTGTAAGGGTCAGACCCTTAGGTATTAGCCAGCTTGGGACAACCCACATCACTCAGTTGTGGCGCTGTAAGTGGGGAGAGGGTTCAGAGAGAACGATGTCACTTACTTGGCTCTTTTCTGCCTTTCAGTCACTCCCCCCACTACCTACAAGCAAATTTGGCCCTTCTGGTGCTGATTCCTGAGTGGGTGGGTTTGTGTTCTTTCTAGGACCCTGTGAGTCTCCCTAATGAACTCTCCTGTGAGGCTGGGAGTTTCTCCTGATGCCACAACTCCCACAGATTTTTATAGTCAGAGGTCCTGAGGCTTTATTTCCCCATTGGACCCTGGGTTGCATGATCTGTGTCACTCTCCAGTTGTTCTCGGTTTATCCACGCATAAGTGTGGGACTACCCGGTCTGCCAACCGCTGCTTTGCCTGTTCCTTTCCTCCAGCCACTGCCTTGCTGTAAATCCTCTCCACTTGGGCTCCCCATGTCCACCCCTCCCACTGGTCTGGATGAATGTTTCTTCTTTAACTCCTTGGTTTTTGGACTTCCATATAGTTCAATTTTTCTGACAGTTCCGGTTGTTTTTTGCTTTTAAATTTGTTGTCCTTCCTTTGGTTGTGTGAGGAGACAAAGTTTCTCTACCTAAATCTCCATCTTGGCTGGGAGTTATTTATTGATTTTTTAGAGATAGAGAAACATCAATCTAGTTTTTTCCCATCCACAGCACCCCGATGAACCCTGACTGGGAATTGAACCCATGACCATTGGTGTGTAGGATGATGCTCCAACCAACTGAGCCATGCCAGCTGGGGAAGAAATTCTTACTTCTTAAGATTCCTCATAGAATGAAAGATGTTTACTCACTGGTTATTGGGGTTAATGTTGGTGACTACACTGCCTGTGCATGAGTGTAGATTCCCAACACCACATGGATCTAGTATAAATAGTTTCTCACTGTGAATGGCAAATTATTTAATGTTAGGTACTGCTAGCTATTAACAAAAGGCTTTCAGATGTGTTCTCCTGAGTATCAAGGGATAAAAAAAACATCTTTGGTACAAACCAATAGAATTTCATATTTGAATTACATAATATCATAGTTTTCTTAAGTATATAGGTTATGTGTGGTAAATATTCTGTGAAAAAGGGTCACTAACCAGCATCCAATTTTAAATTTTATGTATAATGAGGACTTGACTTCTTTGGACAACTAGTCTGCTCTCTAGTTTTTTTTTTTTTTTTAAGTATTAGTTCACAATTTCTTCTTGGCTCTTGGTATTATAAAAGTTATTGAGTTCCTGGGTAATCACAAATATAGAATAGATAACATTTTAAAACATTTTAAACAGCTGGGTCTTAACCCAGGGATATATTTGTAAATCAAACAAATAAAATGTACTTGTATATATTCCTATCTGTTATTGCCAATGTTGAATCAATTTATTTTATAGAATTCAGAGATCTGTATGTTCTAAATGAAATTGGCCCAATTTATATAGTCCCTAAGGTGTCTACGTTTTGTAAAATGGACCTCAGCAGTCAAATAGCCAAATATACTATGATTCAAATAGTGTGTGTAGTATGACAAAAATAAAATTTCCAATACTGTAAGGGTTTATAGGTAATATTGAAAGTGACATTGAAGTAAGGATAAGCAAGTTAATCATTTTCATTTTTTCAACAAAAGCAATTAAAAAATTCTTCATTATGAATTTTTATATTTCTGGGTCATTCTCTGGAGACCTACCTTTAGAGCCAGTAGATTCCCTAGCAGTCTAGCTAGCTACTGCATTTCTGAAGGCCATAGAATATAAACTCTTCAGCTCATAATGACAGAACAGATTTAGTAGTTCAACTTGCTCCTGATGTTAATGCATGTATGACCCACTTTCTTCCCTACTTTTTTTTTTATTCCCCATGTTGTTCAAGTGTTATTTTCCTGGGTCCAGATTAAAATTCTTAGATGTTCTGCATTTAGTTGGGGTGTGTGTGTGTGTGTGTGTGTGTGTTTTGGAGAGACTGATAGATATAAAAGACTATGTAGCTAGAAATCAAGCTGAAGTTTCATTGTGTCTGAGTAGCACTTCTTTGAAGTACTTTTGTCTCTCGGGGAGGGAATCATTATGCTGTACTTCATGTTGAATATGACCTTGTGTGGCTGCAAGCTGGACTATTGGGGAGCATGAGGATGAAGGAAATCTGGGCTGATTTTACCTTGTATGGACTTAACAACTTTCACATGAGGAGAGAACCTACATTAGACAAAGGATGATTAAAGGCAAAAGCTGAGTATAGTAGATTAAGCTAATGCCCTCCAGAACGTGGTGGAGAGTCTTATTTCCTGGGTTTGAAGGTTGCCTTTTTTACTTAAATTCTTTTTGGTTTAGCATGTATTTTTATTTCTTTAAATCTTAAAATTGAGACGTATTCAGTAAATTTTGTCTAGTGGAGAAGACACTTCATCTGTGTATGGTGCTGTCATGGAAAGAAACAAACTGGAAGGCTGGTTTCAGTATTAACCTAGAGAATTTTTCACTTTGTTAAGACTGGGTAAAGGAGTACACATAAATAATACATATACAGGAGAAAATGAAAAGTTTAGTAATAGTGAGCTAAGAACTACATTAAGTGAAACACAAACAGAATAAACAGAGCTTATTCTGGTTGAAATGCAGAGAACAAGTCCTTAAGAGTCCTGATGGCTGGTCATATCCTGGGGGCTCTGTGTGTGAAGGAAAGAAGAAGCAGGACAACAGAGTGCCTGCCGACTCAAATTTGACTTTACAATGAGATGGGTTGCAAAGCCCTGCTGCGTCTTTCTTTTTGGCCCAGGCAGGGGGAAATTCTTAAAATGGCCTGTTATATTTCATGTTCCTTCTTCTGGACAGTGTACGTGGCTTTGCCTGCTTGCTTACAAAAATGAAACTCAAGCCTCTGCATAGGATGTTTGCAATGAGGGCAAACAAGGAAGCAGGGTATTGGACCCATCAGAGTTATTTTGTTGTACATAATAGAAAACTCAACTTTAAGTGGGTTACTAAATAGAAAGATTTATTGGCTCATGTTACTGAAAGAGTCCAGAGGTAGGATGGTCTTCAGGGGAAGTTTGGTCTGGGCTCTTGCACTGTTTCTCTGTGATTTACTGTTTGTCCTCTTGTCACTCAGCTTTGTTCACATGTTGCCTTTGCACTCATGTTCTCTTTCTTGATGGCCACAAGAAGGATTCTAGACATCACATGCTCACAGCACGTTTTGTTCCAGAGTAGGAGAGAACAATCGTCAGGACCACTGTGTGGCACCACTCCAGGGGCACGGTTTGCACGGCATGCAATATGGCTGTTGGAGTTGTGGCGAGTGTCCCGGAATTCCCAGCAAAACTCCTGATTATCCCTGTGTTTGGCCCAGTCTAGGCCCCATATCCACCAATGAACCAATCAGTGTGAGGATAATAGAATACTTTGCTGGGTTTACTCTAGGGCCATGGGAGCCACCCCTGTAGAAAAAGAGAGTAAGGTTCCTTGGAACCACATGAATTTCCACAAGAACTTTGGGATGATTTTTAAGGGATAAGTGAGGAAAGGTAATTGCAGAGGAAATCAAGAGTATACTGCTTTAGATGTTTTGGTTGAAAACTGACCCTCTTCCTGATGAGAGCTACCTTGAGCACTTAGCCTCTGTGGTACTTTTCACTCTCCAAACTGTTCCATTTGATTTCTGTCTCCACTGAGACGGAACAGGGACCTGGGTTTGGGACCCCAAGGATACCAGATGGCCAGAATAAACACACGCAGAAATGTCACCACCCCTGCATTTCCTATTAAAAAATGCAGTGGTAGCTGGTTTTATATCCCCTCTAAACTGCCTACTTCAACTATTGACCCACATGCACAGTTGATCAAGGTTTGCCCCCACAGCCCAGGCTGGAACATAGTTACCAGGCAACACAGCTGGAAAAGGAAGTCACACCACCCTGAAAGGAAAATTCCACAAGGTGCTGCTTTCAGCTTGTAAAAGCAGCCAGGCGGAGTCAGCCCCCAAGCCAGTTCAGAGGTCCTTCCTTTCTTCTGTGCTGCCTCCTGGGGCTTGAGCATAACCTTAGTAAAATGTGTCTGGAAAATTTTCTGGGGTTTCCTCTTTATTTCTACCTTGGGGAACCCAGGAACTTCAACACTAGTAACACGGCTGTTCTCCTGAAACAGCTCTCACCTTGTCATAGCCAATGGAGACCTCTAAGTCTTGATATTTTTATAAGTCTTGACCTCTGTAGCATCTGATAACTTATGTCTTTTTCTCCCTCAATTTTTTTCCTTCCCTGGACTTTCTCCGCGCCCCCCCACCTTGACTTCCTTGACATCATTGCTAGTCACTATGGGCCCTGATGCCTCCCAGCGAGACACCATTGATTAACTGAATGCTTTAAATGGACTCAAGGTCACAGCATTATTTTATATCATTGTCCATTCCTTCCAGTTTTTAAATTAAAACCTTTTTCCTCCCATTAAAAGTACTTATTATAGAATACAGTTATGTATCATATAGTAAAATTACATAATGTTTTATAATATCATTATAGATGATTTGGAAAATTCAGAAAGAAAAAGGAAGAAAATATGCCTTCATGGTCCTATAGCCCAGATATAAACATTATTATCATAGCAGTCTATTTACTATACGTATTTAGAAATATCTGTGATTAAATAATTTTGTAGAAAATTAATTATGCTATTTTAAAAAGTTTTTATATACCAGGGTCATTGTAGAAAAATTGAAAAATATAGCAATAGAATTTATGCTCCAGAGATAGCCACAGTTAACATTTTTGTTTTTCCTTACCATTATGAAATGGCATGAAGAGGTGATTGGAAAGTTACCATCCACAGCACAAGTTCTGTTAATCTTTAGCAATTAAAAAGGCCCCGACAGTTTTTGTCTGGCCAGTGTGGGTTGTAATGTTACAGAAAATCACTACTAAAGTTCCTTCACAATGGAAATGGTCGTTATGTTGCCCTATGCAGTTCTTTGTTGGAAGGTAGATAAAAACATTTTATTTATTCTCTCAGCACAAGGTCTAATCATTTTAATATTTTCTTCATTATTTGCGGTAGCAGGCTAGGATCAGTTATTGTTGCATGAACTATCACATGACCTATCCCATGGACAAAACCATGGCACAAGGTGGACTTCCAGATGTGGGGATGGGGAGGAAGAGGCGGGTAGGGGCAGAAAGGAGTGGAGTCAAGGGTTCCTCTCCAGGCTTCAGAGTCCACTTGACCACACATTATTTAACTGCATTTCTGAGTCAGAAGAACATGTGCATTCTTCCAAACAGTGATTATCTCTTATTTTGATTCATTTATATTTGCTGGAAGAAGTCTCTAAGTGAGATGTTCCAAAATGATCTTTGAATAGTGTGTCTTCTAAGCTCTTGTGTCCTTGAGAATGTAACTTGTTGCCTTTGCACATTGGCTGAGTTTAAAAGTTTTGGCACACAATTTTTCTTTTATTTATTTTTGGCATTTAGTGCTTTGTTTGATAAATCTAATGACAACCTGAGTTTTATTCTTTTGAAAAAATGTCTTTCGTGTCCTTGAAAATATTATTTTTTGCTATTCAAATTTGTTTTTGTCAAATAATTTTAGTTATATCCTTTTATTCAGTTCATCAGAATATGGTATGGGTCTCTTAATGTAACAACTGAAGTATTTTACTTTCAAGTCAACAAAGCTTTCTTCCTTTATGTCTTTAATTATTGTGTTGGACCCAGTGATTGTAATCTTTGTGTTTAGGATAGTGAAATTCCTGCATTAAACCTTTATTTTCTTTCCCTTGGTTGTGCCATTCTCTTTTTAATCATTATTTATTTTTTAAATTCTAAATTTTGATAGAGCATTTTGAATTATTTTTATAACATTGATTTGATTTTTCACAACTTTAGTAATATATTACTACCTTCTATGAGGATATAAATTGTATTATTGAATTTTAATTTCTTTCCTTCCTTTCTGATGTTGCGTATATTTCATCTTATTTTGTTTCTTGAGTTTCAATCTTAGCTCCTTTGCTTCTCCTCCTGTCTGTTAAAGACAATGTCTCCCTACATTTTTCTAAGGATAACGAACTATCTAAAATGATTCCATCCTTCTGTTCTGGTTCTTCTGAACCTTCATTGAAATGTTTAATTTTCTATTGACTGAAGATTTTTTAAGGCTCTTTGTAAGGCTCTCTATTTTTTCCTGCTCTCTGAAAAGACAAATTTACTCATACTGAGTGTTTTACAAAACAAGGTGTGTGGATTGCCCTTGGCCCTATTTTCTTCCCAGTGGTTCTAGAGGAATCTTCACCCATGTGCTGAAAGCAAGTTAATGTGCACAGCTAGTCATTTCCCAAGACTAGAAAGCCTTTCGTTGACTCCAGTGGATTTTGCTGAAATTCACTCATTTACCACCTAAGGTCAAATACTCTTGAAGTAAGTAAGACATGCAGGAAACGAACCTACAATTCCATGCATGCAGACCTTCTTGACTCTTAGAAAGCAACGCACCATTCTCTCTCTTACTCTCTCTCTTGCTGTTATCCCTTTCTCTCTCAGTAGATTCCTAAAAGTTACTTTCTTCATTACAATGTAGAGAAGTAGGGAATTGATAGAAGTGGTAAAAGACCAGTTTGGTTGTCAGTAAAAATGCAACAGAGTCGGCTTTCTAATTTTCTGGTTCCTAATTTTCTGTGCAATGGGGGAGAGAGATAAAAAATCTCCCTACTGACTTTTGGGCAAGCAGGCAGAGGGAAGTCCAGCACTGGTGGTCTATTTGGTGTGTTCAGTGTGGTATTGAATGTAGATATACTTCCCATATTAGAAAATTAGGTTGATTCCTTAGCTTAACTTAAGGTACTCTGAGAGGTTTCATCTCTTTCTATGTCTATATCAGTATTTTGGTAAGAAGTTGTAAGGAGTCTCTTTCTCAGGAACAAAACTAGCTACCTGCCCTGGCTTCCTGGTGACATGATCCACTTCCACTGTTGCTACCACCAAAGCATATTTCGCTCTCTTTGAGAATATATGTCTAGTCCTCACTTTTCCTAGAGGCACCAGTACAGTTCCTAGAGGCAGTTATTTAACTGCTACTGGGTATCTGCATCCAAATGTCCCATAAGCACGTCACATCTCTCAGTTTCACTCCCTTGCCTCAGCCAGTTCTGCTGTATTTCTATCTTGGTAGGTGATAGCAACATTCATTCCCTTACCTAAATCAGAAACATGGGAGTCTACCTAGAATTCCATTTCTTCTCAACCCCTCAAATCTAATAAAATAATGTCAACTAAGAGCTAGCACTCATAATACACTCTAAAACATATAAATGTTGCTCTTAAACACTTTTCATATGTCAATTTATTTAATCTCTGGGATTACCTTATGAAGTAGGTCAGGGCTGGGACTAGGGTGAGTCAATTGCTCCCAGGGAGCAAACTTTAAGGGGAAAGCCACTGTCAGGGTTATGCAAGCACACTCTTCTCTTGCATTGCCCCATTCCAGCCCTGCTCTTTTCTATACCACCATTTTCTAGGTGCAGACAGTAAGAAACAGAAAAGTGAAATAACTTGTCCAAGCTCATGCAGGTGGCCTGAGACAGAATTGAGATTTGGAATCTGACTCTAGAATCCACACTGCTCCTCATGCATCACCTGCCCCTCTTCTTAAATCTGACTTTTCTATTTCTATTTTGCATCCCCTTATTATCTATTCCTGAACTATTGTGGTAATTTAACTGGCCTCCCTGCCTTCAATAGAGCTTCTATCCTATCTGCCAGCCTTAATACTGTTGGAGTTATTCTTGAGTAGCTTGAGTAATTGAGAGATAGTTGATTTCAATTTTCCTTAGCCTGCATGCATGATTTGACCAAGTTTAGCATTCATTCCTCCAGGCATTTAAAGATGAAAAAGAGACCTATTTGATGGACTAGAAAAACATAAATGGGAAAATATTGAACCTATATTAGCACTCCCATGTTTTCACTTGTGATTTCAGGTTAAGTGTTTTTGGGTATATGCATTCTTCCCCATAGAATTGTTCCTAGCAGGGATGAGCTTACGTCTCCTTCCAGTTTGTGGTTTCCTTATGTAGGTTCCCATGTTAACTGGCCAGGGAAAGCAAGAGGAGCGGGTTTGTGTATTGGACCATCGCCCCAGCAGGTTAGTGGTTGTCCTTCGTAGGAGTCCTATTCTCTTCCTAGGGCCTAGTTTTCAGAGATGGCTCCCAGCTTTAGCTCCACCCTAGCATACTAAGACTAACTTCTTACTGGATGGCCTATTCTGAAGCCAGACATTAGAAGAGAGTGCCTTCATTTTCATTACTTTATTTATCCACACTGGGGAATTATGGGACAGTTATTTTCATCTCGTGATTAATCTGATTTAGGGAAATAACTTTAGTGATGGATGATATAAAAACATTTCTCTGGCTAGGTCATGTTGACCAGTATAAATAGTTTCTAATCCCCTGTATATTATTAACCCCAAACATTATTTATTCTCTGAGTCTCAACAGGTCATTGTGACTTTGATTTATCATTTGGGGGGAGAAAAATATAATATTCTTTACAGAAAATTCTCAAACTTAGTTCAACATCTGCCTTATACTTTTATCTCAATCCCCCACATTACGTGCATAGGACTTTAAGAAATACCTATAGCATTGCATTGCTAAATTGAAAATCTGATCCTTAAGAGTCACATCCAGTATCTGTTAAGTGATTTCTTTGTGCCAGGCATTGGTCTCAGTGTTTTATGTACCTCAACTCACAAAAATATTCACAACAATGTTATGAGATGTGTGCTATCATTACCCCCATTCTACAGATGAGGAAACCGAGGCACAGAATGGTAAAATATTTTCCCCAATGACCCAACTGACAAGTGACAGTGCCAGACTTTGGCCTAGGCAGTCTGGCTTCAAAGACCTTGTTCTCATCCACTCTGCTAGCCTGCTTAAACCCTGTAGTATGTCCCACTTGAGACAGGATAAAGGCAGTGTTCCTTAGCACAGAACACATTCCTCTCTGGCTCCTTACATGTCAGATTTATCAGTACCAAACAGCTTATTTCTACCCGCACATGCCACGGTAATCCAGGTATGGATTATGCATCCCCTCTTCCAGGCTCTTCCTCCTCTTTCTCTGTTGTCCAGCTGGTGATCTTTCCCTCTCCCCTACTTCTTCTTACCTCTCCCACAAATTATTGCTATGCTGGGCCACTCTTCTTTGGCTTCTATGACTCTTTCCTTCCCATCCCCTTCATCCATTCCTAATGAAAAGAAGTAAAATATTATCTTAGGGGTGTGTGAACTTTCCTTAAAAGTGGAGATTATGCTCAATATCTGATTAAAAAAAGTGGGAAGTGACTTGTAACTGTGATTCAACCCAATCCCTTTGAATTGTCTTTGAATGGTCCTTGAATATGCTTTTGATTTTTGGAACCCAAACCATCATTGGAATGATCTAATTATTATTTCAGGTATAAGGAAACTCAATCCCAGGGATGTTGACTTGGCCAAGGTCACACAGTTAATTAGTGACGAATTCCAGATTAAGTCCAGGTTGTCTGACTCAGAAGCGTAGTCACTCCTGTGTACCTTTTCAGCCTAGTTCGATAAGGGAGAGAAAATGAAAAATATTTTTGCTTTACTTCCTGTTCCATATTTTTCCTCATGTCAGCAATCCACTATCTTTGGCTTAAGTTTGTGATACTTAAGTAAGTGTCCACCTCTCTTTTTTGAGAGGGTGCCAGGCAGGTTTCCTTAGCTCTCTTCTCTTTTCCCCCTTGTCTTCCTCTCAGGCTAACCCTTTCTCTTGCCTGTCTCTAATACAAACCTCTGATTGCTTCTAAGAAAACATTATACACACTACTACTGTCTTTATTAACTCCTGAGGTATTTACTCTAATAATACTAGTGCCAAAATGCAGAAATCATGTGCTCGTTATATGTGTGGCATGTATACTTTCATTGCCCATCATTAAAAAGAAAATGTTACTTTAAACTTCTGTGTGTGTGCAGTAAATAAAACAACTTGACCCTTGGAGAAAATAAAAATGTAGGTTCAACTAAGAGTCGATATTGTGGTCACATGCCTTTTCCCATTAAGATGAAGCAGTAAGAGCATCTAATAAGGACCGTATGTATGGACCAGCGCACACAGACGTGTGCGAGAATACATGGCCTCAGTGAGAGGTACCAAGGTAAAGGTCATACAAAAGAAAGCAGCTTTACAGACATCAAGGAAATAGCAACTATTTACCGACAGCCAGACATTTCAAATAATAGCATGGATCTCAGGACCACTTCAAAGGGAACTGGTCAGGAAATAGACAACTTTGAATACTTCTGAGATTCCGGAAATTCAAAAGCAGAGCCTTCAGATATTTGCATTAAGGTAGCTCATGAGCAATTACTTCATTTCTGGAAATTGCTCAAAGTCTTTTGTGGAAACAAGACTAAGACCATTTTCTGCCCTTGAATGATGCCTGTAAACTGTTAGAAACTTGGGACATTTTTATAGAAATAAATCCCAAAATCATGAAAAATATATTTTATGTCTCAAAAATAAGATATTTTTCTTTTGAAAAGCAGCACTCCATGAATTACTTTCTCTCCCAGGTAATTGAAAATTGATTTTTGTGGGGTTTCTCAAACTGACTGTACCATTTTAATTTGCAGAAGTGTAGCCGATGTTTTTTAGGAGAATATATAGGCAGGGGACAATCATTAATTTCAATGACAACGTTGAGTTTTTGACCATTGAAATTAAATGTTTAAAAAGCTAAGTTAAAAATGTTGTTTGGTACACAGCAAATGATGAACTTCCTTTCATGATTTTTTTTATTTTGAGGGATGTTGATCTTAGGATCATATATTCCTCATAAGTAGATTAAATGATTAAGAATTCTGAGTGCAATTATTTGAAGTAGTAAAAACAAAACAATTAGACTGTAGTTATTTCATTTCTTGGTTTGTTGACATTTGCAAAAATTATCCCCAGGACTGCTTATTTTTAAACAAACAAAAATGTCTGGGTTCCAAATCCATAAAAGTGGGCATCAGCCTTTCAGAAAACGAACCCCCCATTGGCACTATTCTTAGCCTAGTATTTGGGAGTAGACTTCTGGCATAAAGGATCTAGCTGCAACCACCTTCCCATCATGTAAAGTTGGATTTGCTTTTTTTTAAAGGCATGTGCTTCCCCAGAAAACCTCCCACAGGGAGGCAGTGTGGTCTAGAGAATAAAACACCCATCTTACCTTCCTTTGAGCTTTGCCACTGACTTCTATAGGATCACCTCCAAAGTTTTTGTTACTTTTTCAGTCTCCTTTTCCTATTTTAGTCAGAAAAGCATCCTTTTCTTCTATGTAAAACTCATCTATTGGGGTTAGCTAGATTTGTCTTTTAATTAATAATATGCTTGTATGAAGGATGAGGGAAAAATTCCTTATCCACGTATGAGTGACTGGCAAAACTTTATTAGGAATGCACAGTCTCAAGTAGAAGTTGACCCTTTGCTCCACACACCTTATGGTCTCTCAAACATGTCAGAGCTCCCCGTGTCACAGGCTCAGGACAGGTGGGTAAAGCAATTTGGGCACATTTACTTGTTTGTTCAAATTCTTCTAAAAGCCTATCAGATTCCAAGCACTGTTCTAGACTCTGGGCATGTAGAAGTGAAAGACAGTTTCTGATTTCATGCTGTGTTGTTTCCCTCGAGCTCTCTTCCTGACCATCTAAGGGTTAGGGTCAGGAAGAGAGCTCGAGGGAAACAACACAGCATGATAAATGTTACTGTAGTACTGTGGAGGCACAGAGAAGGGACAACTGGAAAAGGTGTGCTGGGAGGGAGAGAATATGGAGAGTTTTCTGCAGGCATCCAAAAAAGCTTGCGCAAAAGCACCGTGATGTGAATGTTCTGGGCCTGGGAAAATGTGTACAAGTTTGTGTTGGTGCTGTGTAAGGTGTGTAAGAGGGGCCGGCAGGAAATGAATTTGGACTGCTTGTGATTGGTAGTAGTTAGAAGATTTTAAGCAAGGGAAGGATGCGATTATACTTGCATTTTTGGTAACCGCCTGCTGAAGCCAAGATGCAAGGGAAGCTGGAGAGCTGAGGGTGCTACATTAAACCCATTAGGAAAAATGATAAGGCCTGAGCCATGGCAGTGGAAGTGAAGACATAGAAGAAGGATCATATTAAAAAATATTTTTGAGGCAGAATTTAAAATGTCTTCTAACTAGTTGGATGTGTGGTCAAGTGAGAGTGCACAGTCTAGGTTGTCTCTTCAGTGTCTGGTTCCAGTGGTTGGGGGAAAGCAAAGCATGAAGTATATGCAAGAGGAGGTAGCATTTTGGGGCGATGAGTGGTGGTGAGCAAAGACTGGGGTGTTGGGGTTTTGTATGCAATAGCTTCTCCACAAATGGTAGTTCATTCTTTTCTCCTGTTTCTTTTTCTGTGGAATATTTGTAGATGCCTAGTAGGCACTAGCAACATGAGCCTGGGCTGGAAATAAGTCTGCAACTAATCAACATTTAGATGGCAGTTTTAACTATGGAAATGGATGAAATTACCCAGAGACATGTATGTAGAGTAAAAAAAAAAAAAGAGGAGGCAAAGGTCCAAGCTCTGGGGCAAATCCATATCAAAAGGACAGAGAGCTGTAGAATTATTAAAATCTGTTGTTTTCTATGTTCCATTTCTAACTACATATTTCAGGTGGGTAGAAGACTGGATGTTTAGAGTTTGGCCTGAGAAACATGCCACCAGTTTGGTGAAAACAACTGTGTTTACTCAGTGCAGTCTAGTAGCAACATAATTTTGAGATTTTTTTATAGCAATACAAAGAAGAAGAAAAGTTAATTGCTCAGTATTATTTATTCTAAAAGTATATCTAGCGATTAACCCAAATTCTGAATTAATGCAACTTAAGGAATGTGGTTATGAACTCTGTGGCAGAGAATGTATTTACTCGATCTACCTTGAATATTTGGATGCATTTGCTGCAACATCTAGAAAGATTAGATTATGTTTTTGTAATTGTTATTTTTCTGTTGCTATCCTTTTTGGTTTATTTGGCCAAGTTAGTAATCTACATGGAGGGAACTATGCTTAAGACTTTTGTTTTCCCATCTGGTTATCTTCAATTTCAAACCAAGAAGATCATCTCTAGCCAACTTTATCTCCGAGAGGCTTCCTTTTCTTTTTCCCAATTAAAAAGTTACGGTCTAAATACCCTAGAAGGAACTACAGATGCCCACTGTTTTGTCTGAAGGTGTATGATGGCAGGCAGTGGGGCCCTGTGTGGCTGTGAATTAGACAGACTGCTGGGACCCACAGAAGGGGAGAGAGAAAGAAGAGGCAGCTGGGGGCTGAGTAAGAAAGGCTTGCTGATGTAAGTTAAATTGGGAATGAGATTTACTGAGGGCATAGCTAAAAAAAAAAAAAAAAAAAAGATTCTGTATCAGTCTTGAAAAATGTAAAGAGAACAGAAATTCATATTTGAATTTTCTCTCTCGATGTCCACTGAAGAGGTTCCAGCATTTGGGGCCTGCTGTGCACCCACTTGGGTCCTCATGCTGTCCCCACACTGCCTTCTGAGCTGCTAGGAGTTGATGGTGAAATCCCGTGATGAGTTCTAGTCACATGAGAACATTTCTCTGTTTCTTCTTCTCCCCCTTTCCCTTTGGAACACTGTATTATTGCCCATCCTCCTTACCACCTATTCTATTCCCAAGCCATTCTGGGATTTAGTAGGTATTCAGGTTGTTGACACTTAGCTTAATAAATAAATCTATGCTAATATGTAAGTGGTTGGGAACTAGATCTCCAGGATTCTCTGTGCATTTCAGGAGAACAAGTTACTAGAGATAGTAACTATGGAGCTACAGTGAATTTTTCTGTCTCACTCAACAGGATGGCTTTATATGTGGAGATGTCAGGAAAAGGTTGTAAAACCATGGCAGAGGGGATTAAGTAGATGGATAGCTGATAAATTGTTTAAGCAAAAACTTGGATCTTTCTCAAGTGACCCTGGTATTTAGAAAATTAAATCAGATTCACAGAACAAGCCCACTATGGGTCAAAACACAGGAAATTAAATTTAACCTATAAATACATGCTGAGGAGCTAAAGCTTATAAAATAGAGTAATATTCACAGTTATATACTCACTCATA
This sequence comes from Glossophaga mutica, assembly GCA_039655065.1. Classification (NCBI taxonomy): domain Eukaryota; kingdom Metazoa; phylum Chordata; class Mammalia; order Chiroptera; family Phyllostomidae; genus Glossophaga; species Glossophaga mutica. Next base: position 144,912,148 of record CM077303.1, on the reverse strand, counting down.
TTGCTCCAGACACACCAGCTTCCTTCTCTTCCAGCGTCTCTCTCTCACACACACACACACACACACACACACACACACACCCCTTTCCTCAAAGCTTTCCACTTGCTGTTCCATCAGCCTGAAAGCTCTCTGTTTAGATACCTCCATGGTTTGCTTCCTCCTTTCCTTCACTCCTGAGATCTGATCACACTATCTAAAATAGTATCACTCCCATCACTTTTAGCCCCAACTGTATTTTTCTTCAGAGCAATTGCATACTACTGAACTATATGTATTTATTTGTTTGCTTGTTATTGTAGTTAATGAATACATTTTGAATGAATGAATAGTGGAGCTGAGTATAGAACCCAGGTCTTGGATCCACAATTCACAGAAGAGAAGTGATGGGGGAAAGGGGAATGGACAGGATCTGACTGGCAGTACGTGGGTGTGTATCCCTCCACACAACATTGAAAGTAAAAACAGAGGGGGTCATTCCCAGCCTGTTAGAAAGAAGTCCCTCAAGCCTGGAGCTGCTTTTACCTTCAGCTCTACCCAATGAAGTATGGAGACTTTGTTTGTGGACTCATAATCACTGTGGGACATATGACCATCACATAAGATTGTGACGGTTATTTCAGCAGTTAACTGCAAGACTAGGAAACTTCATAGAGTAGCAATAATAGGGACAGTGGTTACAGAAACGTCCAAATCCATGGCCACTATTCTGGGAAGGGCATGGGTTTTTCAGGAATGCAGGTAAATAGCTGGCTTCAAAGAAAGTGGGGCATTGGTACCTACCTCTTAAGGTTGTTTTGTTGCAAATCAAGTAAGATTCTGTGTATAAACACTAAGCAAAGTGCCCGGAGAATAATTGTCATAATGAATGACAGTTGTTACTATTGTTATTAATACATGTGGGTATGATTAAGCAGCTAATCTCCATGCTTTACTCCACCTCATGAATTTCCCAAATTTGCCCAGGCTACAGGGTAGAAGAAAAGTCTCCACAACATACATGAAGTATGTTGAGCTGTTCAGGAACAAACAACACTTACATATAACAGCATACTCATTTTTATTGCCATTGTCACTTAAGAGTTCACTGTGCATTTCCATGTTCCTGAAGACCTAAACTCATTGAAGTCCAAAATATATTTGGCCAATTGCTTTTTAACTTCATTTTTGAAACTGCGAGCTTAGAAGAAAACTTTTTACTATGATATTAATTATTTACATGTAGTTAAGGACTTCCAACCAGTTAAAAAGCATTTCCAAGATTTATTTTTTTCCTTTAGAAATTGGAGTTGCTTTTGGTTTCACTTTGGACTGGAAACACTAGTCATGTCAGTTCTAACTAGGCAGGAACAACATTTTTTGAAAACATTAAAAAAATTTGTGTACCTATATATTCCCATGAATTAGCACAGGGCCTGGTAAATAATAGGTGCTCAGTACTCATTGGTTGAATGGACAATAAGTGACTCAGGTTTTGTGACCCCAGTAAGTATTTGCATTCAAGGGTCCTGACTTGACGTTTCCATCCTAAATATGCTCTGTGTAATTGTAATGGGTTTATTAGCTTCCCAAGGCTGCTGTAAGAAATCACCACAAACTGAGTGGCTTAAAAAACTTATTCTCTCCCAGTCAGGAGGCCAGAAGTCCAAAATGAAGGTGTGGGCAGGGCTGTGCTCTTCTCAGTGTTCTAAGAGAGAATCCTTCCTTGCCTGTTCAAGCTTTCAGTGGCTCCAGGTGTCTTTGGCTGGTGGCTGCCTAACTCCGATTTCTGATTCTTTCTTCACATGGGCTTCCCCTCTACTATCTCTTATAAAAACACTTGAATTTAGGGCCCACCTGAATAAATCTCGATGATTTCATCTTGAAACCCTTAACCTGATTAGATCTGCAAAGTTGCTTTTCCAAATGCAATTGAATTCACAGATTATGGAAGGTGGGCCTGTATTTTAGAGGGATACCATTCAATGTACTACAGGGAGCTAATGGCAATTTCAACATTTGCAGTGAGATTATCTTTCCCTTTACCAGTTTTTCTCACTACATCACTGTGTGCAGATTTTTTTGAAGTTTTTGTAGCTGAGAAGTTTGAGGACCTGGTTCGCGTTTCAATCTAATTTAGCTTAGAGGACCGGGAGAAACAAATCAACATTTTTATCTACAGATGGGAGAAATACAGCCAACGTTGAAAACCGGTGGGTGGAGATAGGAAGTTAAGTGAGTGCTCAAGAGGTAACGTTACATCTAACCTGATGACGTCTGCATGATATATTACGGGTGGGTATCTGAAACATGGTGATTTGAGTGATGACAAATGCAAAAGGATAGTGGTTTTGATGGTAAAAGAGGGCCACTTTGTAATAATCTCAGTGTTTCACCCTTTGAGAGGGAAAAGTGGTTTGTGTAGAGAATTGATAAGCCCTAAAGACAAGGCCAGAAACTCCTGGGATCAACTGTTTAAAATGAAAGCTCCAGAAAGAATACTGATTAGAAAAGAGACCTGGGGTAGATTGTGGCTCCGATATTGAAACCATCTGCATTTGATTTGGCAGTAGTAAAGTGCAGTCTTAGAATGCATAAATATCAAAAGAAATAGTACATCAGCAGTAAGTTATTCCAGTGTTAAACAAGCAGCCAGTGAGAACACTTTCAGAATTATTGTAATTCTGATTAGCATTTTATTGAAAGGAAATTGTGGAAATTGAAATGTTCGACAGGTGGCAACTTCAGTACGGTTTTTTTTTTCCCCAAGTGAAAATAAAACTTTTGCTGAATAAATGAGCCAGTACTATGTAAATGAAAAGATGAAAAGATTCTTGGAGAAAAGGGAGAGAAGTCATGGAGTAAAAACTACCCTGAAAGAGAAAGAACACACTGAGTATGTTAGAAACAGAGCTTCAGCACCCAGGAAGGCCCGGATGAACGCAGCACTCAGTGTGCTGGTGGAGAACCCGGTAGTAACTGGAGTAGAATTCACTTTGTTCTAAGGCTTAATTGTTGAGATAAGGTTTAATGCACAGCCTTTTATGAAAAACGAAATAGCTAAAATTTATTTATAACATCCGCTGGTAGACAAATCATAGAAAAGTGTATTTGTGAAAGTGGAAAGCACCTACAACTTTGGAGGTTGGGAAAAACTGAGTTTATATTTGGGATCTCAAGGGAAAATTGTAAATCTATCTTTCCTGTCACTGGAAATGTCTTTTGATGAATTTGTGATTGAACTCAGGCAGTTGAAGTCACATAGTAAGGATACGATTGAAGATATGGGGATTTGTGAAGAGACGCAGGTACATATTTGCCATGTGAATGTGCTTGCTTACGTATAAATAAAATCAATTACTCCCATTTAATTTAGGTCCTTTCAGAATGGCTGGGATAGGAATATCCCTAGAGCTTCATTTTCAGCTTAAGCCTTTCACATTCCCTTATTTTCCTTTTTGTCTTGTGTAACCATCACTCTCTCTCCCCATTTTCTGGATATGCAAGGGTACACAGCCTTATTTCATTCTCACGGCATCCACATTATCAGTAAAATTGTCCCAACATGTATTTTTTCCTAGTTTTTTTTGGAATTTGATATTAAAAAGAAATAAATTTTAATATATATATATTATATACAATTCAAGATCCATCTTTGATTGCTAAAAAGTATAATCAACTCATTACTTACATGACCTATTTTTCAGTTTATTTAATAGTGTGAGAATGAGTTTCTGATTATGTCTCCATTGGTGGGGGGCAAATCTCCCCATTCCTCTAATGTTCTTTTTCCCCCTCAAATATCCCGCCACTTATTCTCTGATGCATTTTATGATGTTGAAGATTTATTTATCGATTTTCAAATTTCCAGAGTAACGGTCCACTATGAGCATACCTCAGAGCTTTAGGAGAGTGTATAATAATCAAATGAAGAATGAGAAAAAGAAATAGAACTTCTATTTATATTTACATAAAAAATCAAGAAAAAATTAAGCCTGATTAATATACTATAAAATATACGAAATGGCAACCCATATATATGTTTTATAAATATATATATAATATGTATGCATTTAAAAAATCCAATTGATGTTTTAAAATATATTTCTTTTTTATATTTTTTGGCATTATACTTTAGACTTGAAAATAACTTTAAAAATAAACAATTTATTCAATAATAGATCAGAATTTTGAACTTAGGTTTTTCCTACACACATTTTCCTCCCTGAAAATTTCCCCTTTCTGACACATAGGTGGACTCGCATTTCCTGGTCTGTAGAGCTGTGTCAGAATCTCTCCTTGCTGCATCCTTGGTCAGAGAACAGGAGTACCTGGAAGTCTCGTAAAGAGAACCATGAAATACTGCCGGGCACCAATAGGCTAACATAATGACTGGTTTTCACATCTACATCTGTTTTGAAAATTTGGTTTATTATTTTAACTTTTCTTTTTCTATGTTTTTTTTTCCTGCTTAATTACTGCATTAAAACACACAATCACTTTGTTATATCAAATGGAATGTCCTCTTTGAGTACTGTGGTTCGGCCTAGTTCAAATTTAGTGACTTGCCAAATCTTAGTTTTCGCAGGAGGTTCCAATCTTGTGGAATTTTGGGATGGGAGTAAGGGTAGGGGAAGGTTTCTAGCACCAAAGGTAGCAATGTATGACTAGATTAGCTTCAAATAAATAGGTGTATTTTCTTCCTGGTAATCTCACTGTTCCTTCTGTTATTGTGATTTGTCTTTCTGCAGCAGTCTGCTAGTCTCTGCTTATAACACAAAATTTAGACCTTAGCCCCTATAAAATAAGATATTTATTAATTATCAATAAATATATGTGTTCACAGTGTTAGAATTTTTTATTACTGTGTTTTTTGCCCTTATTACTTTAAAAATCTTTCTTAGTAAAAACTTCTTTTTCTAAAAACTCAGTTTGTCCTCACTTCAATTAAAAATAATTATTGAGCATATACTACATTCCAGGCACTGTGCTAAGGCATCGATATGGAGCAATCATCAAAACAGATCCAGTCTTTGTCCCTCAAGCAATCTATAGTGTATCAAGCAATTCAGACAAAGAAGTTGTGAAAGAACCTCATAGTGCTACAAGAGTGTCCTTTTAATTATTTATTTATTTTAGTTATAATTCATGTACAACATTGTGTTAGTTTTGGGAGTACACCATAATGATTCTATATTTGTGTCTATTGCAAAATGCTCACCACAATAAGTCTAGTTAGTCTCCATCATCATACACAGTTACAGACTTTTTTTGTGTGTGATGGGAATTTTAAGATTTACTCTCTTAGCAATAGAGTACTATTAACTACAGTTGCCATGCTATCCATCCCATCCCTGGGACTTGGTTATTTTATAACTGACATTTGTAGCTTTTGACTTCCTTCACCCAGTTTGTCCACCCCACCTCCTTGTTCTAGCAACCACCAATCTCTATATCTATGAACTTGTTTTTGTTTGTTTGCTTGCTTTTCAGATTACACATTAAGCGAGATCATATAGTATGTCTTTCTCTGACTTTTTCACTTAGCATAACGCTGTCAAGGTACATCATGTTGTCATACATGGCAAGATTTTATTCCTTTTTATGGTTGAATAATATTCTATCATTCATATTTATATATGTACATATATATTATCTTCATTATTGATGAACACTTGGGTTGTTTCCATGTCTTGGCTATTGCAAATAATGCTGCAATGAACAGGGAGGTACATATTTTAGTGTTTGTGTTTTCTTTGGATAAATACCTGCAGTGGAATTGATGGGTCATACGGAAGTTTTATTTTTAATTCTTTTAAGAACCTCTATACTATTTTCCATAGTGGCTGCAGTCATATACATGCCTATCAATAGTACAGAAACATTCCCTTTTGTCCACATCATTGCCAGCACTTGTTATTTCTTATCTTTTTGATAAAAATCATACTAACAGGTATGAAGTAATATCTCACTGTGCTTTTGATTTGCACTTCCCTGATTAGTGATGTTGAGTATATTTTATGTACCTGTTGGCCACTTATAGGTCTTATTTGGAAAAACATCTATGAAGAGCTTCTGCCTACTTTATAATTGGGTTGTTTATTTTTTGCTTTTGAGTTGGTAGGAATTCTTTATATATTTCAGATATTAACCCTTTAACATAAATATGATTTGCTAATATTTTCTACAACTTTGTCTATTTTCTTTTCATTTTGTTGATGGTTTTCTTTGTTGTGTAGAAGGTTTTTATTTAATATAGTCTCATTTGTTCATTTTGGCTTTTGTTGTTTTTGCATTTGGTGTCCAATCCAAAATATCATCTCCAAGACCAATATGAAGGAGCTTACTGCCTGTGTTTTTTCCTAGTAGTTTCATGGTTTTAGGTTTCACATTCACGTCTTTAAATCATTTTGAGTTAATGTTTGTGCATGGTGTATGATGGTGGTCCAGTTTCATTATTTTGCAATTGCCCAGTTTTCCTAACATTATTTTTGAAGAGAATATCCTTTCTCCATTGTATATTCTTGGTTACTTTGTTGCAATCAACCATATATGGTGGGGGGGGAGTTATTTTTGGGCTCTTTATTTGGTCCTTTGATCTCTGTCTGTTTTTCTGTCAAAATCATACGGTTTTGGTTACTATACTTTTGTGTCATAGTTTGAAATCAGGCTTGTTCTTTCATGCATGAGAATGTTTCAGTTATATGTAGGCTTTTGTTGTTCTATATGAATTTTAGAATTATTTGTTCTATTTATGTGAAAAAATGCCACTGGAATTTTGATAGGGATTCTACAAGGTTTGTTCAGAAGGTATCCAGCCATGTACTAAGAAGAATAGAGACATTTATTGAAGAAGATAAAAGATACAAGAAACATTGTAGCCCTGGCTGGCGTAGCTCAGTGGATTGAGCTCGGGCTGTGAACCAAAGGGTCGCGGTTCGATTCCCAGTCAGGGCACATGCCTGGGTTGCAGGCCGGGTCCCCAGGGGGGGCCATGTGAGAGGCAACCACACATTGATGTTTCTCTCCCTCTCTTTCTCTCTCCCTTCCCCTCTCTCTAAAAATAAAGAAATAAAATATTTAAAAAAAAAGAAACATTGTACATAGAACAATGATGCCTCAGTCCCCTTAAAAGCAGGCACCTTGGGACCTCACACAGTTCTCCCAATCACCATCAGCTGCCCCATCATATTTTCCTGAATCTCATTGATGGTCTGAAATCTCTTTCCTTTCAAAGCTAATTTTAGTTTTGGGAAAAGCCAGAAGTCACAAGGTGCCAAATCTAGGCTGTAGGGGGTCTGAGTCACCTGGGTGATTTGATATTCTGCCAAAAAACTCTGCACGAGATGTAATGCCTGAGCTGGTATGTTGTGATGAAGCTGCCAATCACCAGGTGCCCATAGCTGCGGCCTTCTAAATCATCCAAATAATTTCCGTGGAGGAATGTTTAAGCTTACTGCAAAATTTGATGCAGATTTGTTGATATACTGGCTCAGTCATTTTGAATGCAATGGCCACACAGTACACATGCTCACTCACTGGTGTCCACCACCCCCACTGACTAGTACAGTGAAGTCATCACTGTTCACTCATGTGCATTCCAGTCCACCCTCCTTGGCTGCCAGTTTACATTGATGTCTTGCAAACCATTCTCATTATATTAACAATGACTGGGCTTTTCAGGAAAGACCTTGAATTACATATGTAGATTGGTTGGGGTAGTATGGACATTTCAACGAAATTAATTCTTCCTAACCGTAACCATGGAATATATTTTCATTTCTTTGTGTCTTCTTCAATTTCTCTATCAATGTCTGATAGTTTTCAGTGTATAGGTCTTTCACCTTTTGGTTAAATTTATTCCTGGGTATTTTATTCTTTTTGATACAATTGTAAATGGGATTATTTTCTTAATTTCTCTAACAGTTCATTAGTAGTGCATAGAAAAATATTTCTGTATATTGATGAGAGTTCCCTTTTAAAAAAGCATTTTGGCACACTGTTTCCCATGGAAGGAAGCCAAAAGCTTTCTGGGCCTGCGTCTCCCACCCTGTCAGCCCACATACTCCTGCTTTCAAAGTTCATACAGGGGAGACCATGGTAAAGAGGCCACAAAAGCATCTCTTATTTTCCTGTGGTTATTTTAAGTGATTTGTAGCCAAATTAAAAGTGAGATTAATTTTAGATTATTTTAAAGCATTTTTGTGGGTGTAGTTAGGTGTTTTCACTTGGAGTGTGGAATCTTTTGGCTACATTTTTGTAACAATTGTGATTCAAAATTGTAATTGAACCAGTCTGTCTTTGTTTATTGTCACAGACCAAGTCATTGGTGTATTCATTGTACAGCAGTGACTGGACAGTGATTTGGATATGAAAGTCTTAGAAATTATCTTGGTTTTTAGCAAACCAATAAAAAGTTAATATTTGCTTGTTTCCAGAACTACAGGTTTGCAATTATATTTGATGTGAAATATTTTGCAGATATTACTATATAAAATGATCTTCCTGTATGTACTGATCAATTAGCTTATTAATCCATTCGGATGTTTTGACAACTCCCAAAACAGAATTTCTTCATTTTAATTCATTTTATTTTATATATACACACACATATGTATGTGGATGCACATGAGGGTGCATCTTTGTATAACTAAATGTATCCATGCAGAATCTTGGAACTACATTCTATTACAACTGAGATGCAGGAAAAACATCAGAAATACTTGCTTTCCAAATGCATAAATTGTCTTACTAAGAATAGTTATTTTTTTCTTATCTTTGCAAGTGAAAGAGAGTGAATTAGGTAATCCTAATCGTGAACTTGTCTGTTGTAATTTATCTCTCATGTGGGGCACTCATATTTTCAATATATTTAACAACCATACAACAAAATAATTCTACTGGTTATAAGGTGAAAAAACAGAGAGAAAGTGAACAAGTAGTAGCAGAACCAGGAATAGAATTCCAAGCTTTATATTCTTTAGTTTGCAATTAATTTCCAGAAAAGCTTTTGCAATGCTATAGAAATTTGGTTACAAAATATTAGGGAAATAATCCTTCAAGAAATTTCTAGTGAGACAATCTTGCAAACTCTGTTAATTAGATTGATTAAGTATATTATTTTCCTAACTCTGTGCTGTGGGTTCTTTGTTCAAAAAAACTTGTGAAGCATTGTATTACATAAAATGAAATAAATTTCTTTACTGCAGGATTTTTGGACTCTTTTTAGTTTTAATGTGCTCTTTTCTAGTTTTAACGTGCCCTATAATCAACTAATGCGGAAAAATAGTATGTCACATTTTTCTAATTTATTTGACCCAGGAACCATTCTTTTGAGGAACCCCTATTCACATTTATGAATTATAGTTTAGAAAATATTTACCTAGAATTTTGGCTTTTGTGTGACTTTCCATTTGATATAACAGTTTGTACACCTGAGGGCTGCTTCAGAATATGCGTAGGAAGGTATCATACCTATGAGTGAAGATTCTAGTCAACGTATGAGAAAAGAAATTTCTGACTAATTTTCTTTGAGTGTTTTTGTTATGGACTAAATGTATATGTGTCACTCCCAAATTCATATGCTGAAGCCCTAAACTCCAGTGTGGCTATATTCAGAGTAAGGAAGTAATTAAAGTTGAATGGGGTCATAATGGTAGGGACCTTATCCTATGAGGGTTAGTGTCCTTGCACTACAGAACAAACCCAAGGAGGGAATACGATATACTATTACAGAAAGGACCCCCAACTAGTTTCACTATGCCCACCTCCAGAGGAAAGACGGCTCTCAATGCTAGAGATTTGTGAAAAGGAAAGGAAATATTTATTTAAATCTGTACAGACTTAGAGTAGTGACTTCATGTCTTCATTAAAATGTTAAAGTCCTTTAGAATACCCACAGACACACACAGTCCTTCCTTCTCCCTCTGCCCTAATCTGGGGTACCGTATCTCAGGATAAGAAGCAGAAGTCCATGATTCAGGCTCCTGGCACCATCAGCTGTGCCACCGCCACAATCTCCAGCTAATCCAAAGCCATGTAGCATCTTCTCATGGCCTATCAGCAAGAATCCTTTCACCCCTTTTCTTCCAGGCAAAGTCTCTCCTGCTGCCTAAGCCACATGGCAAAAGGGAGCACCCCAAAGCCACATGGTCCTCACTCTCACCAAAGCTGCAGAGTCCCCACTCTGCCAAAGCCGTGTGGTTCTCCCTGGCATGGCTGCCGTGCCTAGGGTTTAAATCCCCGTGGCAATCTTCCTCTGTAGCCCTATTTCTGACTTCTCCTACAATCAGTCATACTTCCCAGCATTCCTGTATTCTTCCAGCTTTTCTGGGCTGCCATAGTGAGTCTGGAAAGGTGTGGCCCCATGGCTTGGAGCCAATCATCTCCAAGCTCTCACACAGGTGCTGTAACCAGGGGTCTTGGGTGGAATTTACTTCCATCCCCCTGGCTCAAAGCATGGCCACAGCTATTCAACATATCTATGAAACCAGTTAAAGGTTATAGATATGTTAAATGACCATGCCAGAGGTTAGCTGCAAAGCTGTTGCTGTACAAAAACAGCTCTGAATGGCCCTGCTCCATGTGTCCCATCCCCCAGCATAGGCTTGTCGGTGGCAGGCGGGGTGGTGGTGGTGGTGAGGACATCCTGTATATATTTTTCTAATATTTCCTGGACACCTTGAGTTCTGACCCCATTCCAAATCCCTGTCTGGGGCCCCCCTCTTGGCTGCACCCTCTTATACTTGTGAGAAGAGACAGCCCAGGGCTCCTCCCTACTACCCCCACATTCCCGTCAGAAAAAAAGGCCTTTTGAAGAATGCAGCAAGAAGGCAACCACCTACTAGCCAGGAAGAGAGCTCTCACCAGAAACTAAACTCTGCCAGAATTTGATTTTGGACTTTTTCACCTCCAGAACTGTGAGAAAATAAATTTCTGTTGTTTAAGCTACTGAGTTCATGGTATTGTGTTATGGCTGTCTGAGCAGACTAAGACAGCCTTTAAGGGTGAAAAATCACCGGATTTTTTGCTTGAAGAAATGGGAATAGTTATTCTTTGTCTGCAGTTATTGCCAGATGAGGAATTTTCTAAGCTAATCTAAAAGGAGACAAATAAAGGTGCCCTCAGATATGGAAGAAGTAGAAAAACTGAGGGGAAACATGGGAAACCTCAAAAAAAAAAAAAAAAAACAAAAAACCCCCAACCCACAAAGCTTTCAAATCTTGACCTTGAAATACGTTCTACTTACCTTTATTATCAAGTCATTAGTTTCCAGGATTAAGTAGCAATGTGGTGAGGCAGGAGCAATGACGATAAAGTGGCAACGAGGAGCATGAAGGCAGCGGCACCGAACATGGAGCTGTCCTCTCCTATCAAAGCAGTCTTTGGTGAGCCCGGCTCCATGGCCACTGAGAACTAGAATCCCGCACCTCCAACTCAACGTCATGACTTCGTGTTTCCTGAACGGCCACGGCAATGGTTGGGCTCTCTAATGACTGGGGCTCAGCCTGGCACAGGCTTGCATCTGCTTCTGCTTTCTAAGGTGATCAGGGACTATAGAACCAGACATAAGAAAATAGTTCCAAAGCTCATTTCTTTTCTTTCTTTGGGAACTTAACAGCATATGTGGGAGAGATCACACAACCATTCACCTTGGAGAAGACCCATATCAAAAACTTAGACAGCAAAGAACCATAATCGTTACATTCTTCTCCAAAGGCAAATGGGTGTGTGTGTGTGTGTGTGTGTGATCCACTTACAGTGATTTTAAATATGTGATTCAATTGTAGAAATTTAAAATCCAATGCTCTTACATTATTTTTGATTTACGAATCACATCAAAGTATTTAACAGGAACTTGTGGTTTAAAAAATATTCACCATCAACTCAAACATGCAAGCATAAAATATTTTTTGGCTTCCAGTTTCATAGAGCACATGATTTCTCCAGGTGAACAAGAAAGGACATTTGCTTGAGACTCAGAAGAGACCAAAGTCCACAAAAGAATTGCTTTGACTATCTCAAACGCTGTACAGACCTGTCTTCACGTCAGAGATCTGAAACAGTGCATGAAAGCAGAGACACAGGTGTTGACCAGGCCTGTGAACAAGCCCCCTTTGTTTGTATTGCGCATAATGACCTCCTTTCCTGGGAGGTCAAATTGCAAATGGAAGCTGAGAGTAGCACTTTGGAAACTAACAAGTGCTAATCTCGAGGTGATGCCATTTTTCTTTTAGACATTAGCTTGCTGCAGTTCATGAGGATATTTCAAAGCTTTTCTTCCATCAATGTCCTGACTTGAGTACTTAAATACAAAGCTGCTAACAAAAGCAACTGAGGTAAAACAGACATGTGCCTTGTTTTAGGAATTCTTTGAACAGCCACATTTTGGTGATTCTAACTGATGTTATTTTTATCTTGTAAATCACCACCTTATACATCTTGGGGAAACAGTACTTTAGCCTGGAATCTTCTACAGAACCGCTTGAAACGAGAAGCACCCAAATAAGATGAACATAAACAAGGGTACTCCATTTGGAGCTGATAGCCTCACTTTCTTTTGGAAAGTAGGTACTCAACATAAATATATTCAAATAAGTACACTGGATGTGCTTCCCTGGATGAATTACCCTAAGAAAGAGAACCCTTGGATATAGATTAAGCTGCTACCATGAAGCAACAAAACTAGAGGCCAGTGAAAAGTTAGCATCAGTGAAAAGATTCTCACTATCTGCTAAGTATGATATTCCATCATGGTGATTTGAGAAGCCAGGAATGTCCTTAAAATCTGCTTTGGAAATCTTTTCCTTTCAAATCCTCTTAGCAACTGACATTTATGGCTGTCTTACTGTGCAATGTTAGTACAACAAAAACACTCACGTATCCAGGTGAGAGACTGTAGTTCAGTCCGAGAGACTGATACAACATGAGTCTCTGGAGAGACAGGGGGCAGAGGGGAGGGGAGAACCTCACCCAGGTTTTCTGTGGAAGGTGAAAGGTGTCCCTAGTCTGCCTCTCTTTATTCTTTTCATTAAGAGTTGTTTAATGAGAAGTAGAGGTGACCGGACTCAATGTTGGTGGGAGTTTGGCATTTGGAAAGCTGTCTCTGGCAGGAGGAAGAGCCAACTGCAATTCATTCTTGCTAGAAAATGCAGGAACTCAATGTGTAGACGGTTTAGTGAACTGAAGAGGCTGTGTTATTAATCTGCTTGAGTACTTTTCCAAACATTCTAAGCTCTTTCAGATAAATTCCACCTCCTCTTCTTTTTAAAAAAAATTTTCATTGAATTTATTGGGATGACATTTGTTACTAAGATGGTATAGGTTTCAGGTATACTATTCTATAATACATCACCTGCATATTTTATTGTGTGTTCATCACCCCAACTCAAGTCTCCTTCTGTCACCATATATTTGACCCCTTTTATCCGCTTCTCCCCTCTCCTCCCCATTCCTCCTTTCCCTCTGGTAACCGCCATGCTGTTGTCTGTGTCTGTGAGTCTTTGTTTGTTTGTGTTATTTGTTCATTTTGTGTTTTCTGTTTTATATCCCCCATATGAGTGAAATGATATGGTTCTTGATTTCTTCCATCTGACTTATTTTGCTTAGGTACTCTCCTTCATAATCTCTTAAGAAGACGCACTCATCTTCATACCACCCTTAAACAGATAAACAGAATCATCACTTTCCATACATACACAGAGTAGTTGCCAAAATATAGAGCTTATGTGTTTTCATGGTACTTCAAAAAGTGTTTAAGCTTGAAACTTGGGCCCTGAGCAAAATTTTTAAAATAGGCCTTCTTTCAAATCTTCACATAACCCCACTTTAGTCTCCCCACTGAAACCTCCTTAAGTCTACCCACCAATCCCCTTTCAACTGTAACTTCAGATACTGCTTAAGGAATGGTCAGACTTCTGAATACAGACGTCTCTAGCAGAGGTGGAGAAAGGATCAGGACAAGAACTCAGACTATGCCTCAGTCTTTGAGAAGCATGAATATGCAAACATAACTTCACAGAGCGAGTACAAATACACCTGGGCTGGGGAGCAGTGATCTGGACAGGGATGCCTGGGAACAAAGAAAGTCTGAAAAGGAAAGAGGGGTGGGGAGAAAGTTCTTTTTTCCACTCTGTAGGATGCTTCTAGATAAGAGGAGATGGAAGGCAGGGCATAGGGAGAGGGTGCTTGCAGGAGGGTGGAGTGGCGAAGATGTTGGACTAAGAATTTTAGGGGCAACAGTGGTGTAGGCTGGTGGTGGCAGTGACGGTTGGATGAAGGGGGAGGAAGGTGGCGCCTGCATGTTGATTGCCTTCACAGTGCTGGACACACAGCCCGCCAGGTTGTTTGTATCATGAGGGCAAGCCAAGCACACCTGAGGCTTATGTTGCATGAACAAGTTACAGGATCAAAGTTTTCTACTTTCATGCTTGTAAATGGAAGAAAATATATTCCTAACTCTTGAGCAAAATCTCAAAATCTCCAAAATCTCTTGGTAGAGACAAAGTGGGGTAATTCATAAAGAGTACTCAGAACCAAGTAAGGAATCTGAAGAACAGCCCTTCTTGTTTTTTTTTCCTATTCGATTTAATGTGTTATTTAAATTCAATTACAAAATTAACTATTCCTTTTCATATATTCTTATTTGATTCTCATTAAAAATCTTGTGATGTAGTTTTACCATTATTCCTATTTCACAGACGAGGAAACAGGTTTCTGAAAAGTGGAAGTGAATTACCTAAGGTCAGTAGGTAGCAGAATTAGACTAAGATTCAGTCCCTCTGGACACCCTGGTGACTGTCCTGTAAACCTTTTGTAAAATTTTCTTAAAGATTTTATTTATTTAGATAGAGGGGAAGGGAAGGAGAAAGAGAGGGAGAGAAACATCAATGTGTGGTTGCCCCTCATGTACCCCAACTAGGGACCTGGCCCGCAACCCAGGCATGTGCCCTGACTGGGAATCGAACCAGCAACCCTTTGGTTCACAGGCCCGTGCTCAATCTTCTGAGCTATACCAGCCAGGGCTCCTGTGGACTTTTATGACTGACCACATTATCCTCTATTTGTTGTCCTAAGATTAGCACTGAGCTGCTTTGGACATTGGTACCATGAGCATTTTTCTAAGCTTAGATGACAGGACTGAGATTTGTTAAATTAGCACTGCAGAGTTTTGAATGAAGCCGTACTGAAAACCCAACAAACAATATTTTCGCTTAACACAAGTGCTTGATGAAGTTATTTTCAGAAGTACGTTACATCTTTAAATGCAGTTAAAAGAACCTGGGCTTGTTGAAATGTAAGGGGTGTGTGTGGTGGTCTTAATTTCTTCTGAAATAAAGTTTCATATGGATATTGTTTTCAAAAAAGCAAGAGGTAAGTAAAATGGAAAAAACCAATTAAACAGGTTCAATTAAATACATTTTTACTTGTGAAATAGATTCCCTTAAATCAATACAGCTTTTAAATGCTACTCTATTTGGCAACATTTGAAACTTCCAAGTCTCTTTTAGAAAATGACTCTATTTCTGTGGTTCCGTTCCTGTTCTAGTTGTTTGCTTTTGTTTTAGGTGTGGATGCTAATAGCTGTGAGTTTGCTGTCTTTTCACTGTCATATTTTTTATCTTCTTTTTCTTAGGTAAGTCCCTTTAACATTTCATATAATAAGGAACAGAACCACAGAAATGGAGATCACATGGAGGGTTAGCAACAGGGGAGTGGGAGGAGGAGAGAGGGGGAAAAGGTACAGAGAATGAGTAGCATAGACGGTGGGTAGAAAATAGACAGGGGGAGGGCAAGAATAGTGTGGGAAATGTAGAAGCTAAAGAACTTATGACATGTGGACATGAACTTAAGGGGGGGAATGTGGATGGGAGGGGGTGTGCAGGGTGGAGGGGAATGATGGGGGAGAAATGGGACAACTCTAATAGCTAAATCAATAAAATATATTAAATTAAAAAAAAAGAAAATGACTCTAAATAAATGGTCCTTTAAATGCATGGAGAGGCGGCAGCCCTATGTCAGTGGACGCTCAGGAAAGTGTGCTCTCTTGTGCTGATGAGGGTGTTTTGTAGGCATCGGTCTTTGCTCTGTACAGCACTCACTTTTCCCCAGTGCAAAGCACTGTGGCACATGGGCCTGCCTCTCCTACAATTTTAGCCTGCCAGTCTGGGCACTGGCAAGATCCTGACCATATGTTCAAAAATAAAAAAGATCAAAGAGCTAATAAGTAGTGGTCAACATGCCTGTAGTCAATACAAAAGAAGAAACAAAGCAGGGCCGCAGCTTTCATTTCAGCCACCGTGCTAGAAAAGCCCCAAATCACTACCACACCAGTAACTGGAAACTGAGCTCATAAAACATGGAACGGGTCTGTTTCAGAACATACAAAACAAAAACAAACAAACAAAACAAAACCGAAAACCCCAAAACCAAAAAACAAGCAACTCCAAAACAAACAAATAACCCACCCTAAATAAAATCGGTGTTCTCAGGCATAGCAGATAGCAACATCTTATTTCGCACTTTTTGTACTAAGCCTAAAGAGCTTTCACAGCTTGTTTGTTTTGTACTTACGTAAATAGTTAGGTCACTGAAGCTTTCAGACAAAGAGAGTCACAAGACTTGCTTCATAGGAACAAACACAGTGTTGACAATTAAATGTAATATTTTACTTTCTGGGTGCCACTCTCTTAACATCTGCCTGAAGTCTGCCACCTGCAAAGGGGTGCATAGCTTCTCTGTTCTGCTGTCTTCCCTCCTGAGCTGGATTCTAGGGAGAGATGACTTGATGCCAAAGAATAGAGTCTCCAAATCCATGATTTTCTTGGTCTCCCTTGTTGCATTTTTTGAGTACAACCGGGAGTGAATGATTACAAAAGAGCACCACAACAACGTAATAACAGATGTGGCAAAGAACTGGAAATTAGTGGAAAGGTTAAATAGAACAGAGTATGATTTGGGCAGAATGTAAAGCTGCATTAAATTACTCTCATTCAAAGATCCCTCCAGTTGCGCAATCGTGGAGGACCAATGTGAAAAACCAACAGCCAAAAATGTGATTTGGGAGATACTGGAGAAAAGGAGAGAGGGCAATAGTGCGCCCAGATTTTAATGTATGCGTGGACGCTAGAGTCAATCAGGCAGGCAGACGAGGTGGTGAGCTCCAGAGTTCTCTGCCCACCCACCTTGATCTGGGAAGGAAGTCAGGGAGCTTTATGGCTTTGTGAAATTTCTTCGGTGCCCTTGGAGAGAAGAGTTCGGTTGGGAACCATGCCTTGTTGCAGATGTGTACTTCTATCCCAGGAATGTCCGTAAGCACTTAGCATCACAGCAGGGAGGATCATAATGGTCTCAGACCAAGCTGCAGCTTGTATTTTTTTAGGGGGAAAGCTGCATCCAGTCATTCATTTATTAATTCCTTCTACTTTCATTCATCAGTTAATAAAATTGCAGACATTGAGTCTGTTGTTGGCAGGACAAAAGACAGCTAAGACACGTTTCTGTCCTGGCCTACTAGGCAGTGTCCCTGCTCCCGTGGATGGCATCGGCCTGAGGACCCCTGGTCACTGGAAGGTGAGATACAGTCACAGTTCTTTCCAACTAGGGCTGGCAGTACTGCAGTCTTTCTGAGTACGTCCACTCCATCACGTAGACTCTTTTTTAAAAATTTATTATTTTGCCTTTTATTGATTCCAGAGAGAGAGAAGGGAAGGAAAGGGAGAGAAATATCAATGTGAGAGAAATGTGGATCAGTTGCCTCTTGCATGACCCCAACTGGGGACCCAACGTGCAACCCAGGCATATGCCCTGACTGGGAATCGAGCCCACGAACTTTCTATTTGCGGGATGACACTCAACCAACTGAGCCACACCAGCCAGGGCTAGGCCCTTAACTTCCTAAAAAAATAGAGAAGATAAGGCCTTATAAATGCTAATTCAGTCATACCACCAGTTTCCAAAAAACAGATTTCGATTCCCAGAAACTCTTTGAGAATTCAAGTGAAGCAGTCAGGTGAGGGGAGGGACATTTATTAGAAAGACCTCTGAATCCGAGGTCTAGATGTAACTACTTTTTTTTTCCAGAAACGGTGGTTACTTTGGGAACATATCTGTTCCCTTTTCCTGGGGGTTCTTAAGTCCGTGAAAGAGAGATCTCTGGCTTCTGAATTAGAAATGTCATAAAAGTCCTCCCCCAAATAGCAAAAGGACAAATTCTGAGAGGCCCCAACTTCACTGATGGTGGTAAACAGAATATTCACTCCACCTTCTAATTGAAATATGTTTCAGAAAAAATGCATACCCACACGTGAGATTATCTAGCAAAGTTTTCTGGGATATGGCTAAAGGCTTGCATGATGTTGGTGCGATACCTCACTATTCACATTAGTGTACTCTCAGTCTAGTCTCCATCTCTTCACTTTCCCAGCCCCTATCACTTGGGAGGCCCTATGTGTTTTCTCGCTGCAACTGCTCATGCTGCTCCCACAGGACCGTTCCCCAAGGCCCTTTCACTGTACGCACATTGGTCTTTCTCCTCTCTGAGCTTCTGGAACTGTGCTGCCCAATCTGGCAGCAACTGGCCACATGTGGTTATTGAGTATTTAAAGGATGGCACCTCTACATCTATGTTGAGATATGGTCTAAGTGTAAACACACACTGGATTTTAAAGAATAAGTACAAAAAAACATAAAATGTCCAATTTTTAAAAATTGATCGCATGTTGAGATATTTTGAATCTATTGGCTTAAATTATATTCTTAAACTAATTTCACCTGTTTCCTCTTAGTTTTTAAAATGTTTCTGCTAAAAAAATGAAAATTACATATGTGGCTTACATTGTAGTTGTATTGGTGGGGACTGTCCAAGAGTACTCGGAGTCTGGAATAACTTACCAGTAAGTTATTTTTTTGGTCAGAAGTCAGGATTCTTGCGTTGTAAGGAAGAGAAACCACTCACATTTTATCATGCCAAAATAAGGGACTGTTGTGAAAACATGGAGAGAGAAGAATGAATCAAAGCCAGTCTTACGAGAACAGAAGCAAAATGGGAAAACAGCAGGGCTGCATTCTCTCTCTCCCTCCTTCCCTCTCCCTGTGTTCTCTCTCTCTCCTCCCCGCTCTCTCTGGTTTTCCATCCCTGCTTCTCTCTGCGTATCTGTTCTATCCTCTGCTGTATGCACAGGCTTGTTCATTGATTCTGTTTCTCCATTATTCCAGTTTGCATGGGGCTTTTGCCAGTGACGATACAAACTTTGGCTCTGATTCTCCTCGACCTTTGAGCTCGGCTTCCCATAGCTGCCTCATCAGCATCTCAATTCAAAAATTCCAGGGGAATTGAACTGACCTAGCTTTGTTCAGATTCTTCTGTGACTCTTGGGAGACATGGTCATTTGCATAGGAATATTGCATTCTGGGACCATGGGTAAGGTTAAAGTAGACGTAGTTGGGTGAAGTTAGTAAATTGAAATATTGGACAATTATGTATTTCCTGGCATTGTTTATTTATTCCTTTGGTTATCTTCCATTTTGCCCACATCATCCATTGTTATCTGTCTACTGGATTCTTTCCATGGGTAAAGCAGCCTGCTCTAATCCCCTCTATTCTCTTTAACAAGCTGGTCTTGCCCTTTTCATGTCACTGCAACTAACTCAGACTTGGACTTACCTTCATGTAACTATTATTGACTCAGTTCAACGGGTATTTGTTACGTGTCTCTGACTGTAGTGCACAGTGTGGCAGGTGTGAGGCTGCCCGAGGACACTAGAACCAAGCTGAGGAGAGCCCTCCAGGACTCACTCAGGAGAGCTCTGGCTGCAAGTGCAAGTGCATGCTTGCTGCAGGAGGTTCTGTGGACCTTCCAATGAGCCCACTTTATTTTAATATGTCTCAGAGGGTTTAGCACACTGCATACTATTAAGAAGATAAATTTAAAAAGAGAAAAGAAGCTAATGTTCTTCTAGTGCTTATCATCTTCTAGTATCTCCACTAGGCCTGGCTGCCTTGTACGATTTAAGTTTTATGTTAACAGGGACTTTGTGATGTTATTGCCCATTGTATCTCTTGCCAGAGGCATAGTAAGTTTCATTAACTTACTTAATGAAGGGATTAAATTTATTTATTTATTTATCAAATAATTTATCCCTGGCTGAGTAGCTCAGTTGGTTAGAGCATCATTCCAATACACCAAGGTTGCAGGTTCGATCCCTGGTCAGGGCACATACAAGAAATAATTAATGAATGCATTAATAGGTGAAATGTCAAATTGATTCTCTCTCTCTCTCTCTCCCCTCTTTCTCTAAAATCAATCAATAAAAGTAAAATTTAAAATATCTTAATAAAAGTGGTGTGATTGATTTGTTACTGAGATTGCCAGGTCTGTGAAAAAATAAAAAGAAAAAAGAAGTACTGAACCTCACATAGTTTATCTGTTACAGTTCTGGGCAAAGGGACCACACTCAATAAACAATGGTTTGAAGAAGAGTAATTGATTATATTTTTTCTGCTCCACCTCATCAATGACTTCTTTTCTAGATCTCCACTTACATAGTTCCTTTGTTAAACTTAATTCTAGAAATAGCACAAACTTAGTAAGATTATTTACAAGATTGACTGAAAACATTCGCCTTCGGGAAAGAGTATAATTGTGTTAAAATTTTTATAAGATAAAAAAGCAAGACAAAGTTGGCTACAGTGGCCCAAAGCACACAGACATTTTTCATGCTTGGTCTTTTCAATAAATACCCTTTTAAAAAAATTATAGTACTTTAGTGACCAGAATTACAATTCCCAAGAAACTAGAAACGTTAAAATGCTCGGACATTTTTCCCATCTAATGACTTAAATTATTTCATTTGGGTTTGAGATCATAAAACAACATGATTTTTGCTTAGACTCTAAAAGCCTTTAAGTTTTAAATGGGGACATCTGTGAGAGTGTCAACAACAAAAATACAGTGAAAAAAATGCCTTTAGTTTTTTGATCAGAATTCTCCTGGGACTCTCCTAATATTTTTATATTATGAAAACTGATTTGATATGGAAATCAGATAAAGAACAATGTAAGCACATGTTATTTTCCAGAAACAAATATGAGAATTGGTATACTCTCTGTCACTTTAAATCATCACAGTGACACCCTGAAAGATTCCAAGTTCTGAAGGGCGACTTAATGAGAGTCTGCCCCTAAACTTTTGCTAAAAGAAGTTTAACTCATTGATGTGAAAAGAATCTGCTCTCGTCTTTGAGTATCTTTCATTAAACTATTATTACTGTAGTGTTACTTTACTAATCACAAAATATTTAAAATTGAAAACAAAATCAGGCATTTTTTGTTTAGTGTTTATTTAAGGGATTATGGATCTTGAGAAATATTAATTCTTCTGGCTTTCCATAGGTAAACCACTATAGCTGCAGAATTACTGTCAATATTGATTATTCATTTTTCATTTCACATTTATATTTTTAATGTTTAAAATTTAAAAGTATACGTAAAATTTAAATACATACAAATTTTATTGCTTCTAATTTTTTCAAAGAATAGATCTCTTAAATTTTTGGTACTATTAATGACATTTGAACATTTTAAAATAATTTTTTGGGTTATAATATGACTCTAGTAGGTGTTGAAAGATACACTGGTAGAATTTTTAATTGCTTTAATGATACATCTTTTATTTTAGAAATTTTAATTGCCTATACAGATCATCTGTCCATTTGAAAGTTTGCTGCTATTTTTTATTGATTTGGGGGAACTTTTAGAAATTATGGGTAGTTAAGTCTTTGTATTTCTGTTGCAATTATTTTCTCTCATAAAGTTCATTGCCATTTGCTGTGGTATCTTTTTCACTGCAAATTTTCATATAGTCAAATCTATTTTTCCCATATGACTGCTGTTTTTTTAATTTTTTTGTTCTGTTTATATACCTAATTTATCTGTATACATGGATTCTTTTAATGACATATTCTGATACACTGAATTTAGTTATTTATTTATTTTAAAGTTAAATTTATTTCTTTATTTTTATATTGATTATGCTACTAGAGTTGTCCCATTTCTTCTCTCCCCTTTATTCCTGTCTGCCCTGCACCCCCCTCCCACCAGCATTCCCCAACCTTAGTTCATGCCCATGGGTTGTACGTATAGGCTCTTTGGCTTCTCCATTTCCCATACTATTCTTAACCTCCCCCTGTCTATTTTGTACCTACCATTTATGCTTCTGATTCCCTGTACCTTTTCACGCATTTGCCCTCCATTCCCCTCCCCACTGATAACCATCCATGTGATAACCTTCTATAATTCTCTTCTTCTTCTAGTTGTTTGCTTAGTTTGTTTTTGCTTTTAGGTTCAGTGGTTGATAGTGGTGTGTGTTGTCATTTTACTGTTCATATTTTTTATCTTATTCTTTTTTTTAGATAAGTCCTTTTATCATTACATATGGTAAGGGTTTGGTGATGATGAACTCCTTCAACTTGACCTTCTCTGGGAAGCACTTGATCTGCCCTTCTATTATAAATGACAGCTGTGCTGGATCAAGTCATCTTGGATGTAAGCCCTTGCCTTTCATGACTGTGAGTACTTCTTTCCAGCCCCTCCTTGCCTGCAAGGTTTCTTTTGAGAAATCAGCTGATAGTCTTATGGGAATTCCTTTGTAGGTAACTGTCTCCTTTTCTCTTGTTGCTTTGAAGATTCTCTCCTTATCTTTAATCTTGGGTAATGTCATTATGATGTGCCTTGGCCTGTGCTTTCTTGGATCCAACTTCTTTGGGACTCTCTGAGCTTCCTGAACTTCCTGGAAGTCTGTTTCCTTTGCCAGATTGGAGAAGTTCTCCTTCACCATTTTTCCAAATGAGTTTTCCATTTCTTGCTCTTCCTCTTCTCCTTCTAGCACCCCTATGACTCAGATGTTGGAATGTTGTCCCAGAGGTTCCTAAGCCTCTCCTCATCTTTTTGAATTCTTGCTTCTTCCCTCTGTTCTGGCTGAATGTTTATTTCTTCCTTCTGGTCCAACCATTGATTTAAGTCCCGGTTTCCCCTCTTCAGTGTTGGTTCCTTGTACATTTCCCTTTTTTTCCCCTTTCAATAGCCTTCACTTTTTCCTCTATTTTTGTGACCATACTCATCCATTTCTGTGAGCATCCTGAATACCAGCGTTTTGAACCTGCATCTAATAAGTTGGCTATCTCTTCATTGCTTAATTGTATTTTTTTCTGGAGCTTTTATCTTTTCTTTCATTTGGCCATATTTTTTTGTCTTGGCATGCCTGTTACATAGTAAGGGGAGGAGCTTTAGTTATTCACCAGGGTGGGCAACCCAAATTGCTGTGTTGTGGCATTGTATGTGAGGGAACAATGCCACTTCCTTGGCTCTTGGTAGCTTTTAGTCACTTCTCTGGCTACCCAAAATCAAATTGGGCCCTTCTCGTGCTGATTCCTGGGTTTGTGGGTTTGTGTATGTTCTAGGACCCTGTCGGTCTCTCCAACCAACTCTCTTGTGAGGCTTGGAGTTTCTCCCAGCTCCACCACCCCTGTGGGCTTTTATAATCAGAGGTTTTGAGGCTTTATTTCCCTGCAATGGAACCCTGAGTTGCACAGTCTGTCTCACTTTCCATTTGTCCCTCGAGATCTGCATGCAAAAGTGGCACTGCCTGGACCGCCAGCCCCTTGCTGTTCCACCTCTCTGTCCAGGCTGCCCATCTCCACCCCTCTTACCAGTCTGGATGAATGTTTCTTCTTTAACTCATTGGTTGTCAGACTTCCATGCCATTTGATTTTCTGACATTTCTGATTATTTTTTGTTTTTAAATTTGTTATTGTCCTTCTTTTGGTTGTGCAAGGAGGTAAAGTATCTACCTATGCCTCCATCTTGGCTGGAAGTCCCTGATACACTGAACTTAATAACCTATGCACTGTCTTTGGAGTATGTCATCTAAAGCAAACTCGAATCTGCTTTTTAATTATTTTTCTTAGTTATTCTCATGTAATTCTCCTTTTATATAATTTTAGAACCAGTCTTTAAGTTTCATAAAATATCTCAACTATTTTAATTGAGATCTTTAATATTATTGGAAAGAATTGTCACTTTTAAAATTATTGAGTTTCTCTAGGAGCATGATGTTTCAGATAATCCACTCTCCTCTAAAACACCTTGTAGATATATATAAAATGTTACTTCTTTTATATAAGTATTACATCTTTTGTGTTAGTTTTCTTTAGGTATTCTGGAATTTCTGGTTGCTGTTGTGAATAAAGTCTTTTCATTATATTTTAATATATTTCATTATATTTTAAGATTGGTTATAGCTCTTTGATAGGAAAGTGATTGATAGTTATATCTTGATCTTACATCTAGCCATCTTATATTATGTATAAATAATTATAGATGTTATATAAATATTATCTATAAGTAATATAGTTTGTCCTTTAATTTCAAATATTTATAACATTTTTTTGTTTTATTCCATTGGTAATATAGTTGTTATGGACTTAAATGTTAGTGTATCATGAACATACTTGGGTTTATTCTGTATTTATTGAGATGTTTGTGATAGGTTGTTGGTGAATATCCTTTGCAAAGTTGAGAGTTGTTCCCTTTTGCTGAAGCTGTGAATTACATGGATATACTTTCCCATGAATGTTCCCTATTTTCTTGGATTAAAACTAACATTTTCAGGATGTATTACTCTTTTAAATTGGTTAATAAATTTATTACTTTGCATCTAGGTGTACAGATGAGATTTGATTTAATTTCATTTTCAGTGCTGGTTTTGTCTTATATGTTACAGACACAGTAAGTTTGAACACAGATCTATGTAAGGTAAGTGAAGTGTGTATTGGAAATAATGTGTATATGTATACGTATGCATCTCTCTCTCTCTCTCTAGGGGGAGTGGATTTATGATAGACAGTATATTTTCTTAGAAAGTGAGGTTGGGGAGAAAGGTTGCAACTTGTATTCTGGAGAGACTTGAATGCATTTTAAGAAGTTCTTTGTTCTGCAGAGAAGCTGTTAGAGTTTGAGTATAATAGAGCTATAATTTGATTTGTTCTTTGAAAACTGCAGATGAAAAAAGCATCTCTTCAAGTAGAGAAATTGAATATGAAAAATACAAAAAAGGAGCAATTGAATTTAGAGCCAGTGGATATCATGGCCTTTAAAAGAGCATTGTAAGACAGTTTCATGGGTATGAGAATGAACAAAACATCTATTAGATCATTAGGGAGCTTTGAAAAGAAGCTTCACAAAACATGTCTTATAGCATTGCAAAAACAATAGCCAGACTGTTCAAGAAGTAGTGCCTTCCTAGGGAGATACTGATGCAAATTTAATGATAAAGAGAACTGAGAAGTGCTTATTACACAGAGTTGTACTAATGATAAGGTGATAACATGAAGGAAGAGTCTGTGCAGTAAATGGTTACTTAAATATAATATGTCCATAAAATTTTGTAACACAGCAGGAAAGTAGATTATTTACTCTATAAAAACATTTTACAATTTTATCTTATCACTAGAGAGCAAGCCTAACAATATAATCCCTTAGTCATAGACTATGGAAAAGTAGTCCCTTAGTTCTCTCGGATGGTTTTTGGATCATTTTGCACAGCTGCATTCCTCAAAAACTGTTTTTCCCTCCATAAATATGACATGTATATAGACAAGTATATGAAACAAATGTATAACTCTATTATCATAAAGTGTAAACTGTGTAATCATTTTGGACAAGAAATAGAACATTGTCAGCACCTCCATCCAATTACTACTGTGTCTCTGAGAGTTCTGGCCAAGATGGATGGATAGGTAGATATACTTTGTCTCCTCACACAACTAAAAGAAGGACAAAAACAAATTTAAAAACAAAAAAAATAAGCAGAACTTCCAGAAAATTGAACTGCGTGGAAGTCCGACAACCAAGGAGTTAAAAACAGATCAAAGCTCCAGAAAAAATACAACTAAACAATGAAGAGACAGCCAACTTATTAGATGCAGGTTCAAAACACTGGTATTCAGGATGCTCACAGAAATGGATGAGTATGGTCACAAAAATGGAGGAAAAAGTGAAGGCTATTGAAAGGGGAAAAAAAGGGAAATGTACAAGGAACCAACACTGAAGAGGGGAAACCGGGACTTAAATCAATGGTTGGACCAGAAGGAAGAAATAAACATTCAGCCAGAACAGAGGGAAGAAGCAAGAATTCAAAAAGATGAGGAGAGGCTTAGGAACCTCTGGGACAACATTCCAACATCTGAGTCATAGGGGTGCTAGAAGGAGAAGAGGAAGAGCAAGAAATGGAAAACTCATTTGGAAAAATGGTGAAGGAGAACTTCTCCAATCTGGCAAAGGAAACAGACTTCCAGGAAGTTCAGGAAGCTCAGAGAGTCCCAAAGAAGTTGGATCCAAGAAAGCACAGGCCAAGGCACATCATAATGACATTACCCAAGATTAAAGATAAGGAGAGAATCTTCAAAGCAACAAGAGAAAAGGAGACAGTTACCTACAAAGGAATTCCCATAAGACTATCAGCTGATTTCTCAAAAGAAACCTTGCAGGCAAGGAGGGGCTGGAAAGAAGTACTCACAGTCATGAAAGGCAAGGGCTTACATCCAAGATGACTTGATCCAGCACAGCTGTCATTTATAATAGAAGGGCAGATCAAGTGCTTCCCAGAGAAGGTCAAGTTGAAGGAGTTCATCATCACCAAACCCTTACCATATGTAATGATAAAAGGACTTATCTAAAAAAAAGAATAAGATAAAAAATATGAACAGTAAAATGACAACACACACCACTATCAACCACTGAACCTAAAAGCAAAAACAAACTAAGCAAACAATAGAAGAAGAACAGAATCATAGAAGGTTATCACATGGATGGTTATCAGTGGGGAGGGGAATGGAGGGCAAATGCGTGAAAAGGTACAGGGAATCAGAAGCATAAATGGTAGGTACAAAATAGACAGGGGGAGGTTAAGAATAGTATGGGAAATGGAGAAGCCAAAGAGCCTATACGTACAACCCATGGGCATGAACTAAGGTTGGGGAATGCTGGTGGGGGGTGGTGCAGGGCAGACAGGAATAAAGGGGAGAGAAGAAATGGGACAACTCTAGTAGCATAATCAATAAAATATATTTTAAAGAAGCATTTATGACCATATTTCTGCCCCAAAGGGAACCACTATCCTTATTTTGATGGTAATTGTCTCTTTTACTTTCTTTATAGAGTCATCTAATAATGCATCTCTAAACAATATAGTTAATTTTTCCTTCTTTGAACTTTATATAAATGAAATTATACATTGCATATTATTTTGTATCTGGCTTCTTTCACTAATCATTATACTTTTAAGATTACTCCACATTGTTGAGTGCAGTTGTAGGGTGTTCATTTGATTATCATAGTATTCCATTTATAAATATACCATAATATTTGTCCATTCTATAATTGATGTACATGGTGCTGCTGTAGTTTTTATATATGTTGCTTGAATTGCATATGTTTGCATTTCTGTTAGGTAGGAGTGGAACTGGGTCACAGAGAATGCACGTTTTCAGTTGTGGTCGATAATAAACAATTTTCCAAAGAGGCTGAACCATACTCTCAAGAGCACCATTGAAGAGTTCCTGTTGACCTGCATGCTTGCCAAAACTTGGAACTGTCAATCATGTAAATTTTAGCCATGTTGAGGCTATGCTGTGGCTATTCATATCACTTTAGTTTTCATTTTTCTGATTATAATGAAGTTGTGCACCTGTTTACATTTTTATTGGCCATTTGGGTATCCTCTTTCCAAAAATATCTCTTTAATTCTTCTGCCTATTTTTCTATTAGGTTGTCTGTCTTTATCTTTTTCTCATTGATTTTGAGGAGCTTCTTATCTATTATCCTATGAGCCCATTGACTATTGTATATGTTAAAACATTTTTTCTTTTCCTGTGGTTTACTTTTTAAGTCCTTAGAGTTGTATTTTAATAAGCAAGTATTCTTAACTTTAATGTTAATGTGGATTAGTTTATCATATGACTTTACCTTCATAATAGTGGTTTTTCTTTTTTGTTGCTTTTTAAACTTTTATTTACTTATCTATTTATCATTTTTATTTTTCTGCTTCTGTGGAAATGTAGTTGACATGTAACACTGCGTGAGTTAAGGTGGGCAATGTGTTGATTCAATACATTTGATTCTACATATTGTAGAGTAATTATGACCATAGCGTTAGTTAACAGGTCCATCCCGTCACATTAATACCATTTCTTTTTTTGTGGTGAGAACATTTAAGATGTACTCTCTTAGTGACATTCAACTATATAATACAATATCTTCAGCTTATAATCACCATGCTATACATTAAATCTCTAGAACTTGTTAGTGTTTTTTTCCATTAATCTTTCCTTTCCTTCCAATCACCAAGTTTTATAATTTTCCCTACTCTGAATCATGCCCCTAGCTTTTCACTTCTGTGCACAGAAGTTTTTGCCTTAGCTCTGCCTTCTGGAGAAATCAGGAAAAGACAGTGTTTTATACTGAGCATACAGATATATTTTTAATTATAGTCTGATTGTTTCTGCTTTTAACTGGTGCTTTAGGCCTTCTATACTTAATGTTATTATTGATGTATTTAGGTGGTTTTTTTCTTGTCCTATGTTTCTTTCATTTTCTTATCATCCTTATTGGATTATATTTTATAATAATTTCATTTGAAAGATATATATTATTTTATTAAATATTTAGTGATCCTCTTAGAAATTATAACATGCACCCTTGACTTACCAAAGTCTAATGTTGGTTGGTAGTTTACCACTCCGTTTCTTAGACAATGTAGAAATCATAGAACATTTCGTTTGTCAGTCCCCTGAAGTTTGTGCTCCTGTTGCTTTGTATTTTATTTTAACCTGTATAAGACATTGTTATTATTGTCTTAATCAATATCGCTTTAGCTTGTATTCTTTCAAAAGCAGACACTTAGACAAGAATTTAGGAATTAGATTGTGTGTAGAGGAGGTGGTCCCAGGAAGAATGATAGGGAATAAGAAAAGGAAGGGAGAAAAGTTAATAAAGGATGATCAATGAGTAGGTTATAATGGCAGGCAACTACAGATCAATATTGTCCTAAAAGAACCATGTGAAACAGATCACAGAATCATTCCATGAATGATGGGGTTCCTGGGCTATGTAGCGATCAGCAGCCATCCTTTATTTTCTGAGAGTTGTCCCTGGAGTGTTGAGTCTCCCATACTTCCCGGTTGTACCTGCTTGTAGCTAAATGAGCTTCCAAG
The DNA here is from genome assembly GCA_039655065.1 of Glossophaga mutica. Lineage (NCBI taxonomy): Eukaryota > Metazoa > Chordata > Mammalia > Chiroptera > Phyllostomidae > Glossophaga > Glossophaga mutica. The sequence continues at coordinate 144,882,904 of CM077303.1, read as the reverse complement.
GTGTTCGAGAAGACCTTCAGGCAGAGACAAAAGAGAGAAAAAGGGACTTGCAAAAGGAAGTTATCAGCATGCTGGAAACTGTCTCCCATTGCTGTTGCTATGGTGAAATGGATGGAGAACCATCAGTGTATCCTACAGAGCATCCGTTAGGTTACACTCACTCTCCATATGTTATTTTCCACTCAGTTTTTCATGCTTCAGGGTAGTGACTGGCCACAATTTCTTAAGAATAAAATAAAACAAAACCCTAAACAAAATCCCCTACCGAAACCCTTTCAAAGGAGCGTTAGTGGAGTAAGTCACAGTCCCCACTGCTGATCTGGTTCCAGAAAATGGCCCTACATATTGTCTCCATCCCTTGATAGCTTGGCCACTCTATTTATCAACCCATTGTGCTAGCACCAGGGTGGCTAAGGACAAAAGCTGGTTTATCTCCACTGGATGCATTAGCTTGTTCTTCAGGATCGTCAGTGATTCCACTAATATAGATACTCTCTGCTAAGCATGAATGTGAGTCAAAAATCTGTACAATCTGTCCCTGCTTCCATAAGTCTTCCCACTTGTCTCTTCCTGAGACATCCTTGTCTTTCATCCTTCAAAGGTCCACAATAATCTGTCTTCTATTTTTCTTTCTTTTTGGAATGGCTACACTGGTTATCTGATGGAGACATGACAGTGAGCAATATTTCTACATCATTTGAATCTGAGACTAACAGCAATATCTGAAATTCCAAACAGAATGTGGTATAGCTTTTGATTTACTACATTGACTTTTGGGAAAAGCATCGTGGACTTCACTTGGCCCTTTCCATTCTGATAGCTGTTACTCTTTGGGTCAGAGAGACAATGTGAGCATTCTGACAGTTGCTGACTATATCCATTCTGATTATGCAGTCATGAATGGGGAAATCACTGTGAGTGTATCCATAGACTCTTTGAACCAATACACAGTCATTCTGAGTGTCATTCTGACATTTTGTCAGCTCTGATTCTATGTCCAATAATTTTCAAAAGATCTGGCTATTCTCTTTTCTCCTATATAGTTACCCTGGAAAATGGCTTTAAGTCCCTTTGGGGGCATAACACTATTATATAGTATATTTTAAAAATATTTGTTTATTTATTTAGAGAGAGGGGAAGGGAAAAAGAAAGAGAGGGAGAGAAACATCAATGAGACAGAGAAACATTGATCAGCTGCCTCTCATACGTGCTCTGACCTAGGCATGTGCCCTGCCTGGAAATCAAACCAGTGACCTTTCACTTTGTGGGATGATGCCCAACTAATTGAGCCAAACTAATCATGGCTCATATTATCTTGTTTTGGCACTGCGGGGACCTTATTTCAGTTGACTAGCTCTGGTTTTGAGAACTGGTTCAGAACCAGAGTCAGGAAAGGAATCATCATTTTCCAATAAGATGGTTGACACTGGGCTTTGCTCACCAGTTTTTGATCTCTTATGTTTATATAGATTAAGCAACACTTGTTGGCTGCCCATCTATCTTTCCTCTGGGACCAGGATGGTTTATTAGCCATTGCCATAGATTCCAATGATCAAGGGCCACACCGATTGTCAGTCTGGTCTTGCTGCCTATTACAGTAATTATATCCATGTTACCTCTAATTATTGAGTGCTGAAGCATGGTCTTCACTCTTCTGAAATCATGTTATCCATACTGATATTACAGAGTTCCATGGGAGCATGCTCTATTATTCCCCACAGGAAACAACCCCTCTGAGTTTCTCAGTGATGCTTCAATGAGACGAGGGACCTTCAGTCCTTCCTGTGAACACAGTCAACTGGTACATTCTCTGGTATCCTATAAATTATCTACTATGACCTTTCTACTTTTGTGAAATTCTTAGCCCTTTCTTAAATATTCTTCTAAGGCAGTCTGGCACAGTGAATCTTTATTTTATTATGAACTGGATCAATTTTTTAAGGATTCTGGTTAATGCATGTAAGCACTTCCAGATTAATTGAAAAGTTGTTGACAGTAACGTTCATCTTCCTCATCTACGTGATATATTTCTGTCTTGTGAAGTGAAAGATGGTCTCATGCTTACTGAAATATGCTCAATAATTATTCAAGGGCATAAAAGACATGTTGGTATTTTTCCTGTCTCCCTTTTTATATCATCATTCCTCAATTAGGTTTTTCTTTTAATCTTTCTTTCTTGTCCTTAAAGAAACATTTTCTTGAAAAAAGACTCCTTTGAATGAAAGGCAGTTAGCCTACATCTCTGCTCAGTAAAGCAGGAGGTTTATTAACAAAAACAATAGAGGCTGCTGACCCAGCACACGAGGTGGCAGCCAGGATGATGCGGAGAAGAGGCGGGAACACTGACACTGCTCCGTTGAAAGTGGAACAGGCTACAGGAATACTGTCAGAATAAAGCAACTGTAGTTTCTCTTCTCTTTCCAATTTTGTGACATTCGTCTGCTTCTTTTCTGTCACATTGAAATGCACTCAGACCTCCTGCTGTGGGGCTCCACCTGCTGCTCTTCAGGATTCACCATCACGTTTGTATCAGGACTATGATTCTTGCAGAATGTTCCCAGCCAGTGACTGAGCATGGCAAGAGTACAAAGGCAGGATCATTCTGGCAAAACGTGAGACTCTTTCAATGGGAAACGTTACCTAGGACTATGTACCACAGTCCAACCCTCTTCCAGCCCAATTCTTCCTTCTCTTTATCCTTTATTAGATAACAGATCTACCTCATAGTTAGAAGGCTCTCCTCGTTTTCTGCTTCCTTCCCCAATACATTGTCTGCACATTGTAGCAATGGTTATCTATTTATGCATAACATATTATCCCAAAAGTTAGTGCCCCAAAACTTAGTGTCTAACAACAGCATGCATTTAATAACTGACAGTTACTGTGGGTCAGGAATGTGGGCATGACTTAGCCAGATCCTCTGCTTCAGGGTCTCTCACATGGTTGCAATCAAATGCCAGCTGCTGCTCAGTGTCATCTGAAGCTCAACTGCAGAAGGATCTGCAGGATTTAGTTTTTGTGAACTGTTCTACTGAGGGACTCAGTTCCTTCAGTGCATTGCTGACCGTTGACTGGTAGCCTCCCTCCCTTAGCGGCAAAGGCCACATAGGTGCTCCTCCGGTAATTGCTCACTTTATCAGAGGGAAAGACTGCGAGAGAAAGTGAGAGAGAGACTCTTAGCAAGATGGAAGTCACAACATTCTTTAGTTTAATCACAGAAATGACCTCCCATATTTTTTCCATATTTGATTGGTTAAAAGCAAGTCACTGGGCCAGCACACACTTAAGGGATATGCAAGGCTTAAACACCAGGAGGTGCGGCATCATAGGGGCCATCTTACAGGCTGCTCACCATGCCCATGCGATACCGTCTGGATGCATGCATCCTTCTCAGAGGACCCATGTTCCTCAGAGGACCCAAACTAACACATCTCTAAAACATTTTAAAGAACAGCTTTACTTACTAGGACATTTGATTCTAACAAGGGGAAAATTTCTCATCAAAAACGGAATTGTTTGTTGTTATTGCTATTTTGATATGTCTGAATAAAGGGAATTAATGCATTATAAATTCATAGATTTTTGTTTCATATTGACTACAAATGGAGTGGAACTCAAACTGAAACCATTGTAGTCAGAAGCATTATATTTTTTAGGGTAGGGTAGGTCTATGAGCATTATATTTTTTTCTTTCTGCAAGTAAAGATGATTTGTTTCATATTGATTGCTCAAATAAATGTATCAGAATAATTCCTACCATCAACAGCAAACTTTTCAAGACCGGTGCATGGGAATGGGGGTTGGTGGGGTTAAAAGACTGTATGAAGGTGAAAGTATACCAAGTACTTCATTTGTCATGACAGAGTGCGGTGTCATGCAACTAGCAAGAAATTAGTTTGAATCTCCCATACTGAATTAACAGGGAGTTGTTTTTATGTGGGAGAAAATCCAGTGTTATAAGAGGCAGATAGAAACCATAAAAAATATTATCGTAGATTTTACAAAGAGGAACACCACGGCATATAGCACCAAAGTCATTTCTTTTCTTCCGATAAACATGTGAATAGTAGAATAAAGACCTGGTTTATGCTTCAGTACCCTGACCAATCAACTGTTCTTTCTGTTATGATACATCTACTTTGGGTCTCAGAATTCCCTGAGGGAATTTTAAGTTGCACAGATTTCACAGAAAATTGACCAATGTATCAAAGGAGCAAAGACTCTACAAGAAGGTAAGAGCTAAATAAGAAAATCTAAGTATAATTGCACAGGGATATGACTTTTTAAAAAGCTGTCTGAAATAAGGAAGGAATAAAAAACTGAAATTGGGAAAAGATAAATTCAGACTGACTATCCAATCCAAGACAGGGGGTTGAGGATTATTAAAGGAAATAGTGGAAGTTCATTATATGAGACAATGAAAACTTAGACCAGCTGTGGTGCTCCAGAATGCACCCAGAGTAATCCTATCTGGGCTCCAGGGAGTAGCCTGACCTGGGTAGCAATTTCCAGCTTTAACTTAGAATCTCTATTATTGCATTAGTTTTGTGGGTTGGCTCCAGGCACAAAATAGTTTACAACAGTGACTGTCTGTTATTTCCTGTAGTTGCATTCATATTTCTATGGGCTGCCTTGGGTCCAGGGCTGCTAAAATCTTTTACCTGCTTCATGGCTCTGGGGAATCTAATAGACATTTTCACGCTGCAGTACAGACAGCTTGCAAAATAAAAGTTTGTAACAGGATATGCGGTGTTCATGCCAAAGATATTCATCACTCATCGTTACCTGTGGGTTCAGACCGATGCAGGAATGTCCTAGTTCAGAAACTCTTCCATGTGACCCCCCCCCAAAAAAAACCCCTTTATATAAGGTACTGCCTTTTTATGAAGTGAAAGATTTAGTGCTAAAGTGATAGGGAAACAGCTTCTGAGTTTGAATGGAAGTTTTGGTCAGCAGTGTATACAAATGATAGATGAGAGGTGGGATTACTTTCCTTTCATGAGGGTTTATGCAGCCAGTTTATTACTGTGCAAAAATTTTCCTCCGTTTTCTTGGAGTTTGAACTCAAGCCTCAGTTCCTTAGGGCTTTATTTCACTCTGCTCCATAGTGAACCCACCTATGTTCCAGGTGTGCTCGTGGCTGTTGGTCTGAGCCCTCAGGTGACTCGGGCTGGCTTGAGACTGGGATTGTCACCTCGGGCTGGAGATGACTTGTCTGTTTTATCTCAGTGTCTGCCATACAACCATTATAATGCGAGCATACCAGGCCACGTAGGGGTTTGGGAAGTCCTGCTCTTTTCTTTGTGTAATCCTTCTAGGGCACTTAGATGTCTTGAAATACACAAAGAGAGGTCAAGGTTCATACATGGTATGCTTCTCTTTACTGACTGTTTCCCACCATCTTCTTTCTTCCAAGTAGACTTCTCCTTGCATCTTCCCAGACATAAAAATATATATGTCTACTTCTGAGTTCTGAACATTTCTAAGATAATAAGTCTCCAGTCTGACTTTATTTCAAAAGCTCTTCTTTATCCAAAATGACTTACATCTCTGTTGAGGAGACAGTAGGAAAATAAAATGCTAGATGGGAAATGTTGAGATTTAGAAAGACTTAGTATTGGGTAAATCAACTTCTCTGGGCCTCATGTGTTAAAAAAAAAGCAAAAACAAAAAACCCCAGAAACAAAAACCAAAAAGTTGATGATCTCCAATGTCCTTTCAATAATTATGAGTCTATGTAAACACTTGATTTAGTCATGCTACTGGTTATTACTATTCTTGTGATTCATGATTATATAACATATGAAAACATTGTAAAAATTAAAATAAATATTCTATTACAGACAATGTAAGTTCTCATACATTCAACACTTGGGTAGATTCTTTACCTCAGGCACTGTGCTTGTACTGAGGATGCAAAGGTGACTAATTCATAGCTCTAGATCCTAGGAAGTTTATGTTCTAGTAGTGACATATGATAAGCAGAAAGTTACGTGCTACACGGTGTGGCCAATGATAGAAAGGATGTCTACACGCAAGTTGCTTCCCCAAGGCAGGGATGGATGCTACCTTCCGGGGATGCCTTTGGTCTGACGAAGGGGTAAGGAGAAGATAAAGGGGCTGCTTTACCTTGTCTCAGCTGGTTGTATGTGCACACCCTTGTGCTGCCATGGTTGAAGCCCTGTTTCTACCCCAGTGACTGGGATGGACCTGATCCCACAACACCTTGCTGCCGCCCTTCATCTTGTAATTAGGGAAGATCCTCTCTGGGTGTAAAAGGGCAGTTAGCATTTGAACTTTTACATATGAAAGTGTACTTTGTACAAAACACTGGTATATACGAAAGTCACGGCCCATAGATGACCTGTACTTGCCACTTGCATTGGGTTTCAGGATGCTGATTTAAGGCAAGTGTTGCAATGCAGGAGAGAATGATTGCTCCTAGGGATTAATGCTGGAGAAACAGGAAAAGCTTAACATTTTGAAAGAAAGGAGAAAGGTCCTTTGAGTAATAAAAACAATTTGAATTGAGAATATCTTTTTAAATGCAGCTTTGTTATTTCCAAGTAAATGGAGTATCTACTACTACCGGGAAACAATACCAGTGACTGTTAAGAGTCTGGGTGCTTCACCCATAAGCTTCCTGGGCAGGAGTCTGGGTTTACCATTTACTGTTTGAGCTGGGCCATTTAAAAAAAAAAATCTGTGGAAATGCAGATTTGTAATAGAACATACTTAAGAGAAGATTCAATGAAACATGAATGTGAGGTTCTTTGTCCAATGCTTAGCTTTAGAACGCCCTCAACAGAGGTGAGCCTCAATGTTGCCTCGGTGCACCATCACACCCAGCATCTCATTTGCTCTAATTTTATCACAGAAGGTGGATTTTGCTAATAAAGACCCAGAAAGGTGAAGTGGTCAGTTCAAGGAGAAGCATCGGATTATGCACAAATTCAGTATTCTTCCTTTTACGCCCCAGAAATCTCACAATAAAAGGGATTAAAAATTATGGCTTGCTAACTCTTGTAGACATGGCCAAAGCCCCACTCTTCCTGTCAAATCGTAGTCTAGACAGATGTTTTCATTCATTTTTTCCTATCTGTAATTTGCCATCAGCTCTAGGGTAGCATCTTATCAGACATTCCAGGCTGGGTTGAGTTCCTCAAGGTCAGGATTGTGGCAGGTTTTATATGTACCTCTTTCATCTTTTACAGTGAGTGCTCAGCTAGGGTTCAGTCCCAGTGGATCTGACTCCCACACCTGTGATCTTAGTTAAACACAGTCTTAAATCTGAGATTGGTGAATAACAGAATAATGTCAGATAAAGTGAGAGTTGTGTTACTTTTCCTAAGTCAGAGTAGCCAAAACAATGGAAGTAGAATTAGAACGTTCAGCAGGAAAAGAAATCCCTCGACTCAGTTTCTGCATGCACAGAAACTCTTTTGGCTCTGTTCCTGGAATATTCAAAATGAACTGTGTGGCTCCCTCCTCAGAGAGGAGCACCCCTCATGCTGCCTGGCAGTTGCTGAGCTCTTGTTGTCAGAGCTCCCCTGTATCTGCACCCCACTCCATGTTGTGGTGCACTCTCAGCACCCCGGAGGCAGCCTGCAGCCCTGCTGAGATCAAAAGATATTCATGTTTATTGTTTGTTGTTAATTTGTCAGTTACCTCACAAGGTGTCTTTTGTGAGTGTAAGTTTGCTATACAGTCTTTTGCATAAATCAGCTTGGCAACTGTTTGGCTAGCTGCCTACTGAGCAGCCCGGCACCAAGGAATAGACAAGAGTCACATACAGTAGCTACGTTATTCACTCAGCTTTTACTGAATGCAGGTTCACTCAAAGTAGAACATCAACATACATTAATATCCTACTCACACTCTAACAATCTAAGAGAAATATAACACACACAGCAATCAATGGGGATAATGAAACTGAGTCCCAGAGTCTCAGTCTGCAGATCCCGGAGAGCACGGTGGGCAAGGGAGTTGTCAGCGTCTTGCAAGGAAGGATCCCTGGAGCCAGGTGGGCAGCAGGGTGGACGAAGTCCTTAGTCCAGAAGGTAGAGCCTCTGGTGGCTGATGGCAAGGGAGATCAGTGTGGTGTAGAGCAGCCCTCTGGTATGTGGATCTCAGCTGTCTCAGCAGTGGTCTGGAAAATGCCTCAAATATACCTTGAAAGTGGTATATTCCACCTATCTGGGTCTTTTTGATAAATGTCTTGGCACCCCTGATGCCACCTGGGGAATTTCCCTAGAAACCTATCTGTGGGTGGTCCTGCTCTGCAGACACGGCTGTTCTGACCACGTGTGCCAATATCTTGGGTGTGTCTCCTTGTCAGATGTGTCTGCTCTGATGTAGGTACTTTCCCTCTTGAACCAAAGTGTCACGGCTGACTGGAATCCATCTTCATTGAAATGAGTGACTCCATTTTGTTTTATATCCTTTATGCTATTATGACCAGACCAATGCCATTTTATGGATCCTGCTGTCCACAGTGACAATGATTATTTTTGTTACTCCTCTGTTCACAAAGTTGCATAGAATTTGAATGATGGGTTGCAACTGTTTTCCCTACAAGCCTATTATTTTTTAGTGAGCAGTTTGGTAGGATGCAAAGTTTGTCAGAAACACATACAGGCACTATAGAAGAACAGCCTGTAAAATCACTCTCAATTTTCAATACAGTCCCACCTCCCTTATCTGAAACCAGTTGGACCAGGTAAATCTACTTTGATTATATATATATGAATGTTATAGGGGTGCAGACAATGTATCATCTATAACCAGCACAGTATAATCAAATACATTATAATAAGTGGGATAGATAAAAATTGTACATAGCTTCATGTTAGTGTGTCACATTTTGCCATCCAATAAGTTATGAAAAGCACTTTCAATTTTCAGAACTTTGTGGAACTTGGAGTTGACTGCTGGGGCATCTCTCAGGGCCATTCCCTTTCTCCTGCTCTGACTCCATTGTCACCTGGTACCCTGTGAAGACTGGCCTCTCAGAAAGGTGGCAGGCTTCCTGAGCCACCTCTGGGAGGCAGAGAAGGAGCTGCTAAACTTGGGATTTCCACTAAGAGTGTCTGGGTAATTCAACCACGGCTTTCCATCGGAGGCTCACAGCTGGCTGGAAAACAGAAAATGAGAACATTTGACCTTTTCTCCCTTTCTGTTTCTTCCTTGTGGCTCCTTTTGCCCATTCTAGAAGGGCCTTCTCCCTCATGTCCAATGGAGACTTCTCTTATGTCATGTTGTCTTCTAGTGCTTTCCTGTGACTTAGAGTAAAATCTCTAAGATTGGGGTCCAATATTTAATCAGAGGACTGTTCAGTGAAGCCCCATTAAAATCTCATAAAGCACATTCAAGAGAAACTTGTACTAAAGCATCAGGGTTGGCATTCTACAGTGTTTCTCACATTCGTTAGAAGTCGTGCTATATATGAGACAAGCTGTTTCAAATAAAACAAATGAATTTGAGACTTAAAATTCACTTCTGTCTTAGTCTGGCTGCTATAACAATATATCATAGGCTGGGTAGCTTATAAACAATAAAAATTTATTTCTCATAGTTCTGGAGGCTAGAAGTTCAAGATCAAAGTGCTGGCAGATTTGTTGTCTTATGAGGGTTTGCTTTCTTACACAGCCATCTTCTCACACTAACCACTTTCCAAAGACCCACCCCCCAAACACTGTCACCTTGGGGGATAGGGTTTCAATATACGAATTTGGTGGGGGACACACACGTTCAATCTATAACAACTTCTTTCTTTAAACTAGGTTCCACTTTCCCAAAGGACAAATGATTTTCCATAATGAAAATATTTTAGCTACATATTAAAAAATATTAAATCTATTTCATCAGCATTATAGTGTTTAAAAAGGGAATCACATGATTATATGTATATGTTGTATATATACAATTTTGTGTATGTATATATGGGTATATGTACAAACATATATTTACATCTCAGCATAGAGCATTTCTAGGTTACATCAAAGTTCATGACAAAGTGGTGTCTTGTAGCATAAGAGCCATTTTACCAAGTAACCAGTAAAAACTTTTATTGCTGCCCCAGTTTTAAGAGTACTCTAGTTGTAAGAGTAACAAATTTCAAATATTTTATTTAGCAGTGAGACAGTGTTCTCCATCTAACTTCTTGGCCTAGTATCTCCTTTAACTCATTATTTGATGAATTCTAGAGGTAATATAAATTTGAAGTGGAGGGTTTAGCTGAGGTTATCTTGTGCTTACTCAAAATTTTACAAATCAGTGCTAGTTATCACACACACACGCACACACACATCAGCAAATTGAAAATAAACCACTCAGCCACTTTTTAATAGAGTTGGTAGTTGGGTAGTAGTTCATCTTAGAGATGATGCATTGACTTAAGCTTTGGAGATAGGGCTAGGAAGATGCTCAGGGCCCCCTTTGCTGCAATAGTGAAATTCAAGTAAAATAGAACTTTCAGGAACAAATCCCTTCAGTAACTGTGGGACTGTTTGTGTAAGGAAGATTCAGTGTCTACTCATCATTAGTATGATCACTTCAATGCACATTATCTGTGAATGGTGAGCTGAACTCACTGCCAACATTTGCAAGATAAAATATGTGGCCTGACAACCACAGGGAGAAGAACTATTTCCCCAGGTTTTCTCCTCTAGCCATAATAATATTACAGGGATCAGAGATTTTGAGCCCTGCTTCCTGTTAATATGAAGGGAGGATATGATGAATACTGACAAATAGACCCACGTGTTTTAAATATACAATAGTATGTTGGAACCTTGGAATAGGGACATCCTAATACTATTCATTGTTGTAAGAATGAAAAGCAGGAACTTAAAAAAGGAGGATACTTAAATGTATTCATTTGCCACTGTGCTGGTGGGGATTTATACTCTGGTTTCAACACGGGGTGGAGACTCTTTATTAGACTCTTTGCCTCAGTACGACCAGGATAAAGTCTGTTTTCACCATTTTAAAAAAGGATTATTCAGTGAAGGCCTGTTAGAATCTTGTCCTGTAGCAGGTTCAAGAGAAACTGGTACCAAAGCACAGGCAGCAGGAGTAGCATTCTGTCGTATGTCTCACATTTGTTGGAAGTCGTTCCTTTCACAAAATTTTAAGCATGTACTGGCACTAGTGCATAAATAAAATAAACTAGTATAGTTCCCCTATACTGTCTTTGAATCCACTTTTTCCTTTATGTCCATTTATTTTGCCAGTTCTTCCTTCTTCCTTTTCTATTTTCTTTATTCCCACAGCTTCATTGACTTCAAAGAGAACATGAAAGCATGTGAGAGAATAAAGGAGGAAAATAAAAAAAGCAACTCACTGCATTCTGTGCACTGAAGCAGGCACTATTTTGCCTGGCACAGGGCATGGTGGTTGAGAGAGCGGTGCTGTGGAAGCAGAGTGCCTATGTCTAAACTCCAGCGCCACCTCTTCAAAGCTATGTGAGCTTGAGCAAATTACTTAACCCACGTGTAAAGTCCGGATAATCGTGCTAACATAGTAGTTTTTAGGGGGTGGTGGTGGCATGAGGATTAAACAAGTTAATGTTTGAAACACTGAATATACTGCCCTAAACAAAGCAAGCACTAAAATTACCTGCTACTGCTTCCTCTGAGTTTTGAATTGTTCATTTGCACCCACATTCTTTTCATCTTTTAATAATTTTGCAATTTCATTTTTTGCTACCCCTCTCTTTTTGTTGTGACTGTGTAACTAGGCCCAGCAGGTGATGAAGAGCAAGCCTGACAGAGTTCCAGGTCTAGGGAGCAGTAGAGCAACAAGGACTGGTGAGTCCCCTGACCTCCTGGAGCCTACACTCCGCATTCCAGGGGGAGCACACAACATAAATGAACAAGATGAACTCAGAAAGTGCAAGTACATAGACGGAAATCAAACTGATGAGATGGGGATTCAAAGGGCGGAACTGATGTAGTTACTTCAGATGAAAAGGTGACAGAAGCTCTCTCTGAGGAGATGACATGAGAGTAGAGGTCTACATTTGGATAAGGAGGCAGCCATGCAAAGATTTGGAGATGAACATTCCAGGGAGAGGTACCAGGGGTCAGCAAGTTAAAGAGCCGCGAGGCACAGACTGGCTTGCTCTGTTCAAAGGATACAGAGCGTAGCCCACATGGCTGGAGCTTAAAGAGCTGCCATGGAGAGTGTGTGTGGGGGCAAAGTGAGAGAGGTAGCCTGAAGGAAGATCATGTGAGTTTGCAAATCCGGGAGAGCATTTAGAGTTAGAGCAGGATTTCTCGACCACAGCACTGCTAACATTTGGACCAGAAAACTCTGTTGAGAGGCACTATCCTGTGTGTCGCAGGGTGTTTAGCAGCACTCCTGACCTCTGCCTGGTAGATGCCAATAGCACTCACCCCAGTTGTGACAATTAAAAATGTCTCCAGACATTGTGAAATGACCCTGTAGGGGCAAAATTATGGTTGAGAATCTGTGACTTAGCATATTTACAACAGGGAATAATATAATCTTATTTACATTCTAAAAATATAATTTTGTTCAATTTGTAGAGAATGGAGTGTTGGGAGCAACCAGTGGAAACAGGGAGACTAGTTCCAGGAAGGAGACGGTATTGTCTGGAGTTGCATGGTAACAGTGAATGTGTTTAATTTATATTAGTAGCTAGTATTCCTTCTTAATAAGATAATATGAGTAAAATGCTTGTTAAAATTTGCAAATTATAAAGTAATAGCACAAAATCTGGAGCAGAGTAGGTACTCAGCAATGGTATGTTGAAGGAATAAATGAACAAAACCATTATGGTTCTCTCATGGTAATCAATGCTTCCATGGTCAATACAAGATACAAAGTCCAAGGGCAATATGATGGTGGCTTTGCCTTCGTATTCAATAATGACCTGGTCGGTAAGATTTTTTATTTGGTTGTTGAGGATTAACTCTGTCAATAGAGCAGGGCCCTTAAATACAGATTCTATCTTAGAGGGAAACCCTAAAGATAGTAAAAGCTCAATTCTGTGTTCCTTCAACTTTGGATAATTAGGTCTCGTCCCAAACTTGATTACAGAAAAACATTTGTATAAGGCACTTGAACTATTGTCAGGAGAAGCAGCGATTATTTCCAGCAATTGGATGAAAGCCAACTTTTATTTTTCATTCTAAAATAAACATGCTCACTCTGAGTACCTGCGTATCAAAACCTTTTAACCTGAGTTGATAACGTTGACTTGGATCTGTGTTGAATATTTTTTTGTTGTGATGATTTTTGAGGTTGCCTGTTGTGTAATATCCACCTGCCTATTAAAGAATAGAGGAAAAAAGTGACAGAAGACACAGTACCATAATGAGGGATGAATGGCAAAAAATTTAGAGGCTCCAGTTTGAATGTTTCTCTGGGTTTTTCTGGAGGATGCAAAACTGTGCTGGAAATCTCATAAGAATAGTTTTTCCTATGATGTGTCTTTGCTTTCCCCTGCCAATTGGATTGGAAATATCACAAATAAAAGTGTTTCGTGTGGTATTTTCACATATCTTATTCTAGTTCCAGGAAAAGCAATATATGTGAAATATATAACTATAAAAGGCTCCATCTGAAAAATGATCAACCTTCAGGGATGTTTGATTCATTTCAAGATTTAAGTAAAAGCCAAGGTCTTCTAATTCTTCTGTTAAAGTTAAATTACAACTGGCTTCAGGTGATTGCCTCTAGTTTGCCAAAAGATCGCCATACTAAGAGACTCCTTTATAGTTTATGAGATTTGGGTACTTTGGTGAAATCTAACAAATCTTGCATAAAGTGCTTTTTTGAAAAATTTTAAAGAAGTTGATTCTCGTCAGGGATCTGAAGGGCAAAAAACTGTGGGAAAGGAAGTAAAAACATTAAATGTGATTAAACTCCTTAAAATGAAGTTTGAAAACTTGAACTGGGATTTCCAGGAAATATTGAGAAAGGGTAAGTGCTTTTTCTCAGTGATTGGAGGACAGTCTGGAAGAAAATGACAAAATTCTTTTTCAATTATTTGGTAATGCTTGGTGGACTGAACAGCTATTAAAATGACATGCCTCCATCTTTTATTATCATTTTAAAATTGTAGAGATAATTTCCTACATGTCTACTTTATCCCAGCTTTAAATAGGACAATACAATATCATTGAATCAAGTACTATGAATCCCCATAGTACTAGAAAGAAAATAAATTTTGTTATTACACTTAGTTTGGGAAATATGTAGAGGCACTCAGTAATAAGTCACATACATTTTCTACCTCTCACATGCTATTAAGATGAATATACAAATATGTGTTCAATGTGTCAGATTGAAGCAACCCCAGATAAGACATCTGAGTTCCTATTCCAAGCCAAATAAATGTTTTGCAATGTTTATGATTTTTTTTGCAATCATTTTCATGTTTTTCATTGACAGGAACATATAATCCTCTGTTCATGCTGGGGACCAAGTATCATTATCAAGGTCTATTTCCAGTTTAATAAAATATATATTTACATTGGCAAATTCCAATCAAATTAATGGCCTTGGAGCCCAATATGATAGATGTGGCCTATTTGCACAAAGGCCATTTGTTCTTTCTGTGGGGTTTATGCTTTTTATTGTGGGTAGTGAGAGATCGTCCCTAAGAAAAAGAAGAGGCTTTGCAGGGTGGGGAGGGGTCAGTATTGTGATCTCCTGCGGGAATAGGAGCTAAATCCTTTCAGGGGCTGGAGATTTTGTGTGAGGAAGGGATGGCAAGAACATTGTAAATGGGGGTGTGAGTTGTACACACCATGGGGAGAAGAAGAGAGTCAAACAATTTAATTCAAGTCTTTCAAGATAAATTAATCCCTATGGCATGAATGATAAAGATTGAACAAATTATATATTTTGTTAAAATACATGACCAATGGTAAAAATGTGTTGGTGAAACTTAGGTCAGTAGTTTCTTTTCTGTGGTCATGATTTTTGAACAGTCACGAGTTGCTTAAGGACAAGGATTCCGTGGGAGAAATGTGTCATTAGGCAATGTTGTCGCTGTGTGAACCCCACAGAGTGAGTGCACTTACACAGACCTACATGATATATGGTCCACCACACACCTAAGCTACGTGGTGTTGTCCTTGGTCTTTGCAGGTTACTGCGTGCAACTGTAACACAATGCTAAGGGTCTATATATCTAAACATATCTAAACAGAGAAATGGTGCAGTAAAGGTACGGTATAAAGGATTTGAAATACAGTTCACCTGTATAGGGCCCTTACCATGGACGGGGCTTGCAGGATGGGAAGGTGCTCTGGGTGAGTCAGTGAGGGAGTGGGGAGTGACTGTGGAGGCCTGGGCAGCACTGCACACTGCTGAGGCTTCATACACACCACCCCACGGCCCTCCCCTGCTCCCTTCCAGCAGGGTCAGAAACAGAACATCGAAGCTCTCCGTGCTGCTGCCTGAACAGGGCTGTGGGCTGGATTGTTTGAAATTTCTGAAGAGAACCTGGCTGAGAAGGGCATGGATCACCATAGTAATGACTGTCTGGAGGCCTGAGGATCAGTAGGAATAAGAAATCAAGGTGGAGAAACACAGGAACATAGGACATTGTCATGATGATGTGGTTTTTTTAGCTGTTGCATGTTGGAGTACTGCTTAGATAAAACAACTTTATGGTTTTCATTGAAAACAGAGGGTGTTTAACATGGACAGGGTGTAGAACTGAGGGCTCAGTATCTGACACAAAGAGCTCTCTCTCTCTAGCATTGAATGGGTGGAAGAAATAGAACCTATCTATACTTTGCATCATTACAATCTGAAAATATTTCCAAAGTTCCAGGACAGCTGGCTCTGCACTGCCAGAGAAGGCTCTTACTGAAGTGGCAGTGGCACTTAGTACTTGTTAAGTAGCTCTGGTGGACCTGGTGTCCTTGTACAAGGTCTTAGGTCCTCAGCAAAGCATTTACAGCATGCACGGAAGACTATCAAGCTAGGTCGGGAAGGGCTGTAGCAGCATCTGAATGTGTAACACTGTGGGGATGAGCTCCTCTGTGCTGAAACAGGTCAGTGGCTGCCTGACTGGGATGTAATCTATGCCCTCCAAACTGAGGTGCTGTGAGTGAGAGGGAACCTATTACTGAGCCCTGCAGATACCACTCTCGTCAGAGACAAAAATCCTCCTTAACCGCGTATTCTTCCATTTCCCAGAGGGACCACGGTCACACATGTGGTCTGCAGTTGACTGAGACATTGTGCGATGCACGGCTGTAATAATTTCCTCTCGGAATCATCCAAAATAGGTCCCAGTCTATATGGGGATGCCATTTAAATAAACTCTTGCTTGGTCAGTGTATCTGGAGTTGCTGGAGACGGTGCACCCTCACTCCCCGCTCTCTGTTTTCCGGGTAGCTACTCAATTCCCAGGAGGCTTTCTCAGAGAAGAGCATCCTGTGTCTCCACAGCCTCCTCCCCGAACCAACCAGGTCAGGTTCTCCATTTATCTGTTCTCACAGGTTCCTGATCTTTCCTTTACATTCTCTGAGTTATATTTAAGTAATTATTTTGTGATTATTTGTTAATGTCTGTCCTTGCTAGTAGACAATATGGTCTATAAAAACAAGAAATGATTTTGTGTTATAGTGCCACAAATGTTCCCATTTCTTGGCTCAGTCCTTAACACATATGGCCCTAAAATTTTCTGTGTATAAACAAATAACATGCTCCTTACTCCACTGCCTTTGAAACCAGCCAAACAGGTATTTTATCAACACTTGTGTATGCTCTATCTCTGGCTAAAAAATATTTTTAAAAATCCTGAGCTATGTTGTGTTCTGCTCCTTGTGATTCTGCTTTCCACCCCAATTAATTTTTGAATTGAAAACCCAAAGTTCTGTGATCCAGAGTGTAGCACTGATTTTTAGAAATTGAAAAGCAGCTTTACGTTATAAAATTCAGTTCACAGTGTTGGTGAAATGTATATAGTTCAGTATTTTTCTTCTGACCTCATTGCAAGCCTCTGGAAGAATAATGCACACCTGTCGGCCAGTTAAACAGAAATAATAAAAAGAAAACAAGTTCAGTTTTAGAACTTCACCATTTCATACAGCCTTGGGCCGTGGATGGGAAGTGACTCACGTAGGGTACCAATAAGGAGGTAACCTGACCACTAGGCAGAGAGCCTAAGTTAAAGCCAAAAAGTCTTTGCAAAAAGTCAATCTAAATTTGGGCCTACTATAGAGTACACAAACTGAGGAGAGGAGGAAAATTCTCCATTTGGGAGTTCGGGGAATGAGGAGGAGGATGTGTGCGCATGTTTAATGCTGTTTATACTGATGACATGGACTCATTTCCCTCCTAAAACAAAACCAAAGACTTATTCTATGACCTAGGATTGACTTTTTGTATAAATGTACATTTTACTGATAAGTTATAAATAGTTTATGATGATTTTAAATTAAAACCAGAAGTTAAATTTGGAACATGGAAGAGATAAATAAGTTAACTCTCAGAAATGTGATGTCTTGAACTGCCATATCGTATATCAAATCAGAAACCCTCTGGGGAGCCCTCTCTGGCTGTGATCAGAGCTGTTCTTAGCAGAGTCCATGTCTGCTCTGGTAGTTGGACTCTATGAGCTTTTGCTTTGGTGAGTTTGCAGTCACCGAAGCTGTTCATATTGAAACAGGCACTCTGACTCTCACATTAATAATCATTAATGATGCGAGAGTCAGAAGTGGGAGCTTAAAGCCCAGGGTATTTAAAGATATTTCAATAAAATCAAACAGTCCAAAGCATAGGTAATTGTATATCAGGGCTATTTGTAATGATCACAGAGGACAAATAATGATCTCCAAAGGACTGGGAATAAGATGAAGTGTGAGAATAACAAAGTATGCTAATGACTGATGAATGAATAAGGCTTGGATGAGAAGGCGTGTTAAAAACCAAGCTCCATGAATTAAAAATACAAGTTCTTCTGCACCTTTCAGAGACATGGCAGGGAAGAAACAGCATAACCGATGTTCCTTAATCTCAATTGCCACAGCTATAAAGTCAGGTTACTAAAGACTATTTTGTGGGGTGAATATTAAAAGATGAAATATAGTAAGCGACTGATACATAGTAAGTGATTGATAAATGATTAACATTATTTAAGAGGCAGTATGATGGAGTGGTTCAGTGTCTACTTTATTGCTTACTGGCTTTGTCATAAAGATCATTGGTTTCTTAGGGTTTTCCATCATCTGTATAAGAAAAATAACACCAAAATTGTAGACCCATTTTAGAGAATAAAGTGAATTAATGTTTCTAACATTCTTAGCATATTACCTGGCACATGGTTAACTCAAATAACAGCAGTTTTAACTATAATTGTTAACATATAAACCACAACAATAAATTGTAATATCACTTAGTTTTTGTCTTTATGCCTCAGTTTTATTTTAATCTTTAGAATTAAATATCCCTAGAGTAAAAGTGCTTTTTGTGTCTGGTGGCAATACTATTAAAATGAACAAAACCAAAAAAACTCTAGCCATTAGCACTTAGTAGTACAAGTGGAGCAAAGACTTCAGAAATTGGAAACACTGCCATATAAGAATCCGGCCCTTGTGTTTAATAGAGAGGATAATAAATGGGAATAATAAACAGTGTCCTCCTCAAAGAAATACTAAATTGTATCTTGTTTTTAAAGTGCTTTGACTGAAGCAAAGAGACTACTGACTTTAAGTCCTGAAAGCCTAGCAGTATTTTAAAAATGTCTATTTCAGCTATTTCTGTCTTTTTTGTCACATATTCATTGTTTTAAAGAAGTGGTTTTATTCTTCATTTAATTGACATGCACGCTGAATTGGGCATGTGTTAACGCCTATCATGACCCCAGAAGTGGTGAGTGTTAGGTCATTAATATCCTAATTTTTAGTGACCAGTTTTCAAACATACAAAACAAGAGCTAGTAGAGAATGTAAGAAGCAGTAGCCCATTAGCCAACTAACCCCAAACACTTCCATGAATCCACACAAGTGCTTTCAAAACTAGCCAAAGAGTTACTTGAGTCCTTAAGCTATAAACATTGCATTAAGAGAAACACTTTTTTTCCCATTAATGTCTTTGCATTTTTATACTCATTTGTATCTATTTAATAAGCAAATTTATGCTAATATACCTATAAGGAGACTTCTTGTCTGTGGAAACTTTTGTATTCATTGCTCCAGCTATCCGAATGTAACCAGCCAGAAAACTAAGATAATTTATCAATAAGTAGTATTGTTACTTTTAGAGTTGCTACTTTGAATGATCTGCTGTAGTGATTTTTAACCAGTGTGCCACAAGAATTTTTAAAACATGCAATACCTATCTATTTAGTCAGGCACACTGATCTCTTATCCCTTATATTGTCAAATTAAGAAAAATAACAACAGTCAACACAACAACAGCCATCTGGTGTGAATGAATCAAAATGATACCTGTCTTTTTTGTCAGGTCAGCAAAAAAATTGTTTTTTGACGTGCTGTGGAATTTTAGTAATTAGTTTATGTATGCCATGGGATGCCATGGGAAGGTTGAGAATCTCTGGTCCACCACACATATTTACATATTTACAACCCACCCATATTGAATTCCAAAGGAGGAAAAAAGTGGTGAGAGTGGAGCAGAACAAGTAGCAAAAATTACCAGAGGGAATATTTTTATTTTTTTACACTTTCTGCATGTCAATTATTATTCTGAATGTTAAGTGAGCAACAAACTGTAATTTCTCTTCCAGCTGGGAGAATTAGGTTCTTTTGGAAACTATGAACTCTTTCTGGAATTCAGGTCACTGTTAAACACACAGCTTTGGCAAAAAATGTTTAGCTATCAGCAGTGTCTTATGGTCTGCCAAATAGTTTGTGAACCAACATTGTGTTAGATTTGTTTTATTCCTATGAGGCACTTTGAATAAAAATGTGACATGCTGCAAGTAAAGTTATGAAGGTCATTTTCATAGTCAATTGACAAGATGTTTAATCACTGTGTTTACAGCTCTAGCATTCTGACTCTGAGGATCTTCAACACAGAAATTGGTATAGGCTTCCAGTCAAGATGGAGACGTAGGCAGACATGGATTGCCTCTTTGCACAACTGCATCAAAATTACTACTAAAATATAAAACAACTATCACTCAGGAATGTCAGAAATCAAGTTGAATGGAAGTCTGACAACTGTGAAATTAAGTAAGAAACTACATCCATCAGTGGTAGGAAGGGCATGGATGTGGAATGGGCTGGCCCCATATCCATATGGATACAAATTTGGGAGAGATATCTCAGGAATGAGGAGTTCCAGATCTACACCAGGCCCCTCAGCCCAAGATTCCAGCGCTAGGAAGTTAAGTCTCCACAGCTTTTGGCTGCAAAAACCACTGGGGATTGAGTTGGTGAAGGAGACTGCTGGAGCCCTAAGCAGTGCCTCTTGGGGAACCCACGCACAGACTCCTCTACTTTGACTTGCTTCCTCTGAGCTCCAGCACCAGGGTAGCAGCTTGAAGGGCACCAGTGGTATGCAGAGAAAAGCTGAAGTGTGTGGCATCAGGGTGAGCAGAGGCCACTGACTCTTTGCTGAGCTCTCGCCACACAGAGCTGGTAGGTTGGTGCAACATCTGAGGCTCCATAAACCTGGCTAACACTGTGCGACCCATCTTAGACATCCACAGAGGCTCTACCCCACCCAACTTACAGTCCCACCCAAGCTGCTTTTCCATAAGAATGGCTGGTCTTGGCTCCTAAGTCCAATCAAATAGAAAACAGCTGGCTTCAGTGAGCCTGGTAGCAGCCAGATTAGAGTCACAGCTTGACTTCACTAGGGAATCTCCAAGCACAGAGAGTCCCAATTATGATGGATGCAAACAAACCCACTCCAAGACACATTGTTATTAAAAGGCCAAAGGTTAAAGATAAAGAGAGACTCTTAAAAGCAAGAGAAAAGAAGTTAGATACTGGAAGTTTGAAGATGGGAGGGAGGAGAGGGAGAATGGGTGAAGAGGTGATTATGGGATTATGAAGTGCAAATAGGTAGTTATAGAATAGTCATAGGGATGTAAAGTACAGTACAGGAAAAGGAGTAGCCAAAGGAATTATATGTATGACCCATGGACATGAGCAATGGTGGAGGATTGCCTGAGGGTATAGAGGGTGCTGGGTGGAGGGGGGCAAAAGGGGAAAAATCAGGACAATTGTAATAGCATAATCAATAAAATATGATTAAAAAAAAGAAATTGGGACAACTTTTGGCCAAGATGGTGGCATATGTAGATATACTTTGCCTCCTCACACAACTAAAGGAAGGAAAACGACAAATTTAAAAATAAAAAATAATCAGAACTTTCAGAAAATTGAAATGAGTGGAAGTCCAACGACCAAAGAGTTAAAGAAGAAACATTCATTCAGACTGGAGGGGCAGAGATGGGCAGCTGGGGCAATGAGGATGCATGTGGCAAGGGGGTGGCTGGAGGATGGTCCCACATTTGCATGAGGATAAACCAGGAGGAACAACTGGGGAGTGAGGTAGACCATGCTACCCAGGGTTCCAGAGCAGGAGAAGAAAGCCTCAAAACCTCTGCCAGGAAAAACCTGTGGGGGTTGTAGTGGTGGGAGAAACTCCCAGCCTCACAGGAGAGGTCACTGGAGAGATCCACAAAGTCCTAGAATGTACATAAATCCATCCACCCAGGGAATCAGCACCAGAAGGGTCCAATTTACTTGTGGGTAGTGGGGGAGGTGACTGAAGCTGGCTGAGAGCTAAGTAAGTGACATTGTTCCCTCTCAGACCTCTCTCCCACATACAGCACAACAATGCAGAAGCATGGGTTTTCCCACCCTGGTGAATGGCTACAGCTCCATCCCTTACACTGTACAGGTGCTCCGAGACAAAGAAATATGGCCCAAATAAGAGAACAGATTGAAACTGCAGAAAAAGAACTAAGTGATGAAAAGATAGCCAGCCTATCAGATGCAGATTTCAAAGCGCTGGTATTCAGGATGCTCACAGAAATGGTTGAGTATGGTCACAAAAATAGAGGAAAAAGTGAAGGCTATGTAAAGTGAAATAAAGAAAAATAAATGGAATGAACAGTGAAGGGAAGGAACCTTGAGTGAAATCAACAGTTTGGACCAGAAGGAAGAAATAAACATTAAACCAGAACAGAATGAAAAAACAAGAATTCAAAAAAATGGGGAGAGGCTTAGGAACCTCCGGGACAACTTTAAAGCATTCCAACATCCAAATCATAGGGGTGCCAGAGGAGAAGAGAAAGAGCAAGAAATTGAAAACTTATTTGAAAAAATAATGAAGGAGAACTTTCCCAATCTGACAAAGGAAATAGGCTTCCAGGAAGTACAGGAAGCTCAGAGAGTCCCAAAGAAGTTGGACCCAAAGAGGAACACACCAACGTACATCATAATTACATTACCCAAGATTAAAGATAAGGAGAGAATCTTCAAAGCAGCAAGAGAAAAGGAGACAGTTACCTACAAAGGAATTCCCATAAGACTATTATCTGATTTTCAAAAGAAACCTTGCAGGCAAGAGGGGGCTGGAAAGAAGTATTCAAAGTCATAAAAGGCAAGGACCTACAACCAAGATTACTCTACTCAGCAAAACTAGCATTTAGAATGGAAGGGTAGATAAAATGCTTCCCAGATAAAATCAAGTTAAAGGAGTTCATTATCACCAAGCCCTTATTCTATGAAATATTAAAGGGACTTATCTTAGAAAAAGAAGATGATTAAAAATATGAGCAGTAAAATGACAACAAACACAACTATCAACAACTGAGCCTAAAAAAAATACAAACAAACTAAGCAAACAATCAAAATAGGAACAGAATCACAGAACTGGAGATCACATGGAGGGTTATCAGTGGGGAGGGAGATGAGGGAGAATGGGGGAGAAGGTACAGGGAATAAGAAGCATAAATGTTAGGTACAAAATAGACAGGAGAAGGTTAAGAATATAGGAAAGGGAGAAATGAAAGAACTTAAATGTACGACCTATAGACATGAACTAAGGGGAGGAGGAATGCTGGTGGGAGGGGGTTACCCAATGAAGTAGCATAAAGGGGAGAAGAAAATGGGACAACTGTAATAGCATAATCAATAAAATGTACTTTAAAATGTTTGTTTAACTTTCAGGTTTCAGGTAGTTAAATTTTACTTGTACAGGGAAGGGTTCTCAGACTCTTCACCTCCATCTACATTTTCCTTCAAAATAATGCTAATCACAATTTTTAATCGTGATTAGCTTTACATTAGTAATACATTTATTAGTGTGGTTGCATTAATGTTTACAAACTTCTCTCTTTTTCTCCAAGACTATCAAAAGAATCCATAATTTTGTAAGCTCCTCAATCCAAGATTGGCTCTTAGATATTCATAGTGAAAGATCTGACAGAAAGTGGTGAAATTTGCATGTGGTTAAAACAATCTTAACTGTAAGGAAGTGAGACAGAGGGGAGGGCTTGAGGATAGGGTGTAACAGGCAAAAGGAATGAGGGTACAGAGCATTTGCTATAAAGTGGGTCTATTAGTATTTGCCACTAAACATATATATGTATATGTGTATATTTGTATTTACATATTACTGTTATTTATTAAAGAAATAACCAATGCTTTAAAAATGTTTTCTTTCTAGAGGAAAAATATCAGTGAAATCTCAAACTTCAAAAAGTTAAATTAATACTATAGTTCAAATTTTATACTATAAAATGTTTTTAAACTAGATATAAATTAGATAAAAAGCCTTTCAAAAATATGCAGATTTTTCTCCTTATTAAAGGACCTTTTGCTTCTATAGTATATCTGGCTATAAGTAAAACCCCATAAAATAATTTGCATTATTGGCAAGTCTTTGACATGACAGTTCTATTCTTTTCAGATTATTTGCTGGCAAAATGCAACCGTTCTATCTATAAATAGTATAAAAATAAAAAAATATGTGCAGAAAATTAGTTACATGTCCTAAATTTTCCACAAGGAAAACAAAGTTAATGAGTATGGGGAGCATACTTTGGAAAAGCTAGGTATTTAAACATGTAGAGATAAAATATAAATTTAACCATAAAATGGTTGTATTTGAAAGGTATAAAATTTGAGCATTTCAGGTTGCCTCATATATGTAACAAGTTTTCACTTTTATGGAAGTTGGATTAAGATATATCTTCATTTTAAAGAAAGGCTTCCTGAAGTCAGATTGCCCTCTTGACCCTGCCTTCTCGACAATAAAAAGCATTACCATTGAATGTATGAGCACTTGGACCCGCAGAAACAGCGAAGAGTGGAAGCCAATGAAGATCACCAACACAATGTGACCACCAGGATATTGGGATATCGGTCAGTTCATCCTCTGTTCTGTTTGGAAAGATCTGTCCTGCAGCTGGCTATTTAGGGACCCTTAAAGCATTGAGGAGGGCACGACTGTATTGCAATGAGATGTTGATTTTCTGGTGGTAGTTTAATTAGTATTTTATATTCTCAAATTTTGTGTCAAAGAGATTTACAAGAGTTCAAAGAAATGTTTGATTATAATGGCTATGAGAGGTAAAAGCAGTCATTGTTCTTAGAGGGGAAATTAAACTGTGTAAAAACAAGAATTTTTTTCCCCCTAAGTCAAATGCGAAGGCAAGGCAAGGGTTGATAATTTTTTGAAGGGTTTATTAGTCTATATAGGGGCCTTAAGTAATTTCGTAAGGGAACATACTTGTAAGGAATGTTTTCTCTTTCAGACATCATAAGTTTCTTCAAAATACTTTCTCTGAAGGCTATATTAAAGTAGACATTGTTTGACATGGCTCTGTATTAATTTATTTTACTAAGCAGGGAGGCTTTTGGCTGGTAAACCTAAGTTCAGTAACAAATGGTGTTTCAAATGCCGTTTTGAAAGAACAGGTTGGGCAAGCTGCTCAAGGTAATGGAATCTTTCAGTAGAAGAATTTAGGAAGTGAAGCTGCTTCCTCATTCATAATGCTAATGAAAGGAACATTCTAGGACTTGTTTTAAATAGATTAATGGGCTACTATATCTTAAAACTGTTGACAGTTTGTTTTGGCACTTCAGGAAGTGCTATAGCATTCATGCACAGTAAGTTATGAGAGCTTAGTGATCATCCAATTTAAAATGAGCTAATGGTGTGTTTGTATCAGAGAACCTAATTTACCCAATCATGTTCCCAGCACTAAGTAAGTATGCCAGGCTTGGGGAACTATGAAATGGCCATGCAAGGACCCAGGGGGTGAACATGGTGGTAATCAAGGCCATAAAGACATGACTACCTTTCATGTTTTAATTTGCACCAGTGCATTTGAGGTCTAAGAGCAGAAGCTGTTCTCCAACATGTGCCAGACAAATCCATGTGTGTTTTTTTTTTTTTTTTTTTTTTTTTTTTTTCTTTAGGACATAAAATGTTGCAAAGCATGAGGACTTTCCCAACAGCTGGACTACAGTCTTTGCTGGATTAAGTCTCTTCCTAATTTCATATTTGTGAGTATATATTCATAGGAGTCAAGCTCTTATGTATTGTGACTTCAAATCTAGAAGGAATTACAGTATAAAAAGAGGGTGATTCTTTAAAAATAACATCTATTGAGGTCATTGTTTAATTACAAGCCAATATTGCACTACATTTGGCTTTCCCTTCCAAGAAAATGGTGTCCAAGAAATTTACCATGGCCCTAATTCTGCAAGATTATGACCTTTGTCTTCTGAGATAGATTTTAAAGGGGTCTTTTGTCATGTTTCTTTGCAAGTCAGCACAAATTGCCTTACTAATACACTTTTTGTCTCTGTTGATGGTTTTATTCTATGTAGCAATTGTATCAGATAGGATACTTCGTTCAATAATTTATTCATTCGATAATGTTTATTCAGTATGAAATATGCACTAGACATTTCTGCAGGCCCATGCTTTCCAATGTATAAGCCACTCACCATGCGTACCTATTGAACCCTTGTAAAATGGTGAATCTACATTGCAATGTGTTCGAAGTGCAAAGTGCACACCGATTTTACAGACATAGCGCGCAACCTAGGTAAAACATTACATTACTCTTTTTTATATTTCTTATTATTTAATGTGTTATCAATACAAACCTTGCTGAAAAACAATAAAAGCAAAATATTGTTTCATCTAGAAACTTCCACGAAGCACAGATATCGAGGTTCTGAGTGTCTACTGGAGCTAGCCTGCCATTGGCACAAGGGGACAACCACAGGGCTCCCTCCTGGCAGAAACCACTTTATCTAAATGCAGGATCCTATGAGAAAAGATGCTGACCTGAGTATACCTACTGTAGTGGGTTGAACGGTGGCCTCCCAAAAGATATGTCCATATGTAAATCCCTGGAACTTGCGAGTATGATCTCATTTGAAATAAGGGTCTGTGTAGCTGATTAAATTAAAGATCTCAAGATGAGATCATAACTGCAATATTTAAGTGGGCTCTAAATCCAATAGACAAATATCTTTTTAAGGCACAGAAGGTAAGATACCAGAAACGCAGAGGATGAGGCTGTGATGACTGAGGCAGACTGGAGTCTTGCAGCTACAAGCCAGGGGCCTTGTGGAGTCCCCGGCGGCTGCAGGAGGGAGTCTTTCTTAGAGCCTGCAGAAACAGTGTGATCAGCAGACAGCTTGGTTTTGGATCTGATCTCCAAAATCATGAGGGAATAAGTTTCTGTTTTTGTTTTTTTTTTTTTTTTTTTTTTTTTTAAAGTTTTTTTTTTTTTATTTTTTTTTTTTTTTATTTTTATTTATTTATCTTCAGAGGGTAAGGGAAGGAGAGAGGGAGAAACATCAATGTGCGGTTGCCTCTTGGGAGAAACATCAATGTGCGGTTGCCTCTTGTATGTCCCCTGCCGGGAACTGGCCTGGCAACCCAGGCATGTGCCCTGACTGGGAATCGAACCGCGATCCTTCGGTTCGCAGGCCCGCGCTCAATCCACTGAGCTACACCAGCCAGGGCTGTTTTTGTTTTTTTTTTTTTTTTAAACCACCATGTTTGTGCTAGTTTGTTGTTGTAGTCTCAGGGAACGAACACGTGAACTTTTTTTCCCCTACTACACACAATTCATGGATTAAATAAATCCCTCCTTTTTACTTGGAGAAAGACATAATAATTACTCCAATACAAGGTCCTTCATGTAGAAATAAACATATCTCTTTCTACGAAGGGATGCTCTCTTTGAACTTTACCTTGTATTTCCCAAGCGCATAGGTTGAGTTTTTTACAAACATTATTTACCTATGTTCTCATGTTTAGTCTGTGACAGACCTCATTTAACCTCTTCTTAAACTCTGTTCCAAGATCAAACTAACTCTTCTACACATTGCTCAATATAGTATTAATGTTTATTTCATTTATTTAACAAATATTTTGAGAACCATATTTCCGCCCACAGAGCCCCGCCCATCTGCTACTGATGAGAATAAGACTACCAAGACATGATCTGCTTGGGGAGGAGAGGTGGCTGTGGCTGATGTCTCAAAGGAGAAGGACCAAGAGCCCCTTCCTCCATGGCTTTTATTAGGTTTGTTTTACACAGGAATACAGGTAAACCTCATTAATCACTGTCAGACAGCAAGGATCAAACAATAGATAACATACAAAGAACTCTGAGGGCTTATTCTGAGTCAGGGGCTGTTAGCTAAGGGGCTACAAAACTTTGGGAAACAAACTCATTTCCTGCTTGGACCCTTATCATTTAGTTGAGAACATTCTTAGCAAAGCAGGTTTCACAGGATTTTATGTATTCTTTCTTAGGCCTGATCACTTGGGCAACCCACCCGAGTGAGCACAGAGCTGCAACGCCCTCTGTCATTGTTTCAGGCTTAAGTGGAGCAGAGTCAGCAAGGTAACTGAGAAAGTAGGAAACTTCTCGTAGACAGAATGAGGACTCAGGCTATGTCAGGACAGCTGAGGGGTGAGGGTCCATCACCCCCTTTTGCTGTAGCCCCCCAAGTCCTTCCTTGAGGGCCTCCCACATGATTGTGCCTGTCTTAGGCGACCCCTCCCTTGAGGGAATCTTACTCATCATTGGCTAACTGACTAAGCATTGGGGGCCAGTTATGGATGAAGCAGAAGGGGCACACCTGCAAGAGAGATAAGTTTGGTCTTCTTAATGGCTTACAGTCCGAAGGCTACTCACTCAGCCTTAGCCATGGCGGGGGCGGGAGGGGGGGTGGGGCAGTTTACAACTCCTGCACCAGGCAGGGCAGTTCCCAGCACATATCTATATGACAACATTTATGATATTTTTCATGGGGTACATTGTGAATATAACAAACAAAGATCTCTACCCTCCTATGTCTTAATTTATAGTAGGTTTAGAGAGATAATAGGTACTAACAATAAATAATATAGGGTATTATAGATTAATAAATGATGTGGAGCACAGAAGAAGCAGAGCTCGGTAAGTGGACTCAGGACGTGGGAGGCCGGTTGCAATATTAAATAAGTTGGTTAGAGTGGGCCTTGATGAGAAAGTTACAGTCAAGCAAAGAGTTGAAGAAAGTGAGGTATTATACAAGCAGATATCTGTGGGAAGAACATTCCAGGTGTAGGGGAACAGCTACAGTGAAGAGTTGAGGCGGTAGCATCGCTGATGTATGTGAGACAGAGGCCAGTGTTCTGGGATCAGGGTAGCACAGAACAAGGTGGTAGGGAGAAAAGGTAATGGTGGGCAGCATGTAGGACCCATTAGGCCATTGTAAGGATGTGGCATTTCTTTGGGGTGAAATGAAGAGTGCTGAGCAGAGGAAAGATATATTCTGAGTTAAGTTTTAAAAACAAAGTTATTTTGGCAGCCTTGGTGAGAATGGGCAATGGAAGGGGCATGGGTGAAAGTAAGGATACAGGCAGAGAAGCCTGAGCACCTAGAAGGATAGGGCCAATTTCAATGAAAAAGGAAAGGCTATAGGGAGAACAAGTTATTTTGAGGGGGGTGTTATTAATTTCCAAGTAGATTTTCTCATTATAATATAATTAGCCTGAGCTAGTGGCTCCATCAGCAAGGAAATTAGCAGTGATGCATGCATAGTTCAGTCTCCGTTGGACTCTGGGGAGTTTTGGGCCCACCCCATTACGGTAATGGCAAAGGTCCAAGCTTTCTACAGTTTATTTCTCATTAGCCTGACTCTCTATGAGATCCTGAGGACCTGCATATGGTCTCCTGAAATTACTGATTTCATAGTTAGATTTTCTTCTAGCTAACCTTCCTTCCTTTCCTCTTCCAACATGATAGATTCTCTTTTTAATTAATAATAGCTGCCTTGACATTTCTGAATAGCATTCCAAATTTCTTTCAAGAAATCCTTTCCCCTGTTATTTCCCATATTATTGGTTATCATCATAGTGAAAGTTAGAACCTGCTTCTTCAGCCTTTCACTCACTCTCTGAGCCTACAATATCCTTCTAATAAATTCCCTTTCCTTAAGACAGTCAAAGTTGTTTTCATGATTATAATGAAGAACACTGGCAGGTAGATAGATGTAGCTTCATTTAAATGAGAGAAAGGATAACATTCACTTTTCAACATTAAATTCTCCATTACAAAGGTTGCTGTATGCTTACTTTAGGAAGGTAATTTATATATTAAATATATGTGAGAAATATTTGTATTTACAGTTTTATGTGCAACGCACTTCATGAGCCTTAATCCAATGACATGACATTGTCTACAAATATTATCAAAAAGTTCCATGTGATGGCCCCTGGTGAGCTCCCTAAGCTGAATTTTCTGTGCTTTAACTACTTAAGCTCAATTGGGTTCATGAACTTTGTTGTCTCTACAAACATAGGTCAGGAGGCGATTTTTGCATGGAATCATGATTTGATTACTGTTGGCATTTATTCAGTCATTTCATATCCTTCAGCTTTGTCTCTGAACTGATTGATTTTTTTTCATCTTAACTTAGGTTTATTTTTAGAGCTTTCTTCAGTCCTGCATCAAATTGTTCAATACAATAAATAAAGCAACACAGTCAATAAACCCTAAGGAGAAATGTTTATATTTTCTTCTTATCTTTTAGAGCCTGAGTCTACTGATTTTTAGATTCTGAATTTAATCCTGACTCATTATTATTTATGTTCTGGGTCCAAAGGACCCCTTATACTTGAAAATATATTATGCCCTTTAACAAGCAAATTATAGAAATAAGAATAAGGGGATCATGAAAAATAGCTATATTAAAAATTTAATAAGAATTTAAATAGCACTTTCATTGTCAAAATGGAATACTTTTGAAAACTTTGGTGACTCAATTTTGTTGAAGGAAAGATTATTATTTTTTCCTCCATAGTTATAAAACATTTTTATTTTTAGATTTATAAACACCAGTTGAATGATTATTTTAATAAAATTTTATTTACACATTATATTTTTCTTCTAGTTGTCTTTGTATACACAGCTGCAGTAGCATTTTTAAAAAGACTTTGTTTATTTATTATTAGAGAGAGGGGAGGAGAAGGAGAAAGAGAAGGAAAGGAACACTGATCTGTTGCCTCTTGCATACCAGCAACTGGGGACCTGGTCTACAGCACAGGCATGTGCCCGGATCGGGAATACAATCAGCGACATTTTGCTTTGCAGGATGACACTCAACCTACTGAACGACACCAGCCAGGGCTGCACTAGCATTTTTTCATTTATGAATCATATCAAGAAAAATTTTGTGGATGAATGCCATAAATGATGAGAGAATAGTCATCCTTCTAGCAAAACAGTATAGTATAGGTTCTTGTAAATTATTGCAAGATGAAACCTTTCTTGTTGAGTGATTAACTAGATAGAATACCATATTTTCTTATTGTCAAGCACTGTTCTAAGCACTTTAGATATATTAGGTCATTTGATCATTTAACCTTTACAGCAACCATATGGAGTAGGCACTATTACATTTTACAAAAGAGGAAACTGAGGTGCATAAAGAATCAGTAACTTGTCCAAGATCACATACCTAGAGCATGGCGGAGCCAGATTCAAATGCCGGCCATTTTTTCTTAACCACTGTCTGTAAGAATAAATGATCTGAACCCATGTGCACAAGTCTTTGTGATATTTTGGAAACAACAGTATTTAAAATAGAGAGCAAGCCTTAGAAGAAGGCTGAACAGAGCTTCCCAACCTGTGCATTACAGATGGTTACCAGGTCTATCTGCATATCGATCCCATCCATCCATGGGCAGGCTCCTTTATTTTATTTTTTATTTTTTTTATTTTTTAAATATTTTTTTCTTTTAGATTTTATTTATTTATCTTTAGAGGGGAAGGGAAGGAGAGAGGGAGAGAAACATCAATGTGCGGTTGCCTCTTGTATGTCCCCTGCCGGGAACTGGCCTGGCAACCCAGGCATGTGCCCTGACTGGGAATCGAACCGCGATCCTTCGGTTCGCAGGCCCACGCTCAATCCACTGAGCTACACCAGCCAGGGCGGCAGGCTCCTTTACTTACCCCAGTGTGTTGTATTGTTTTCTATGTGTAACATGACATGAAAAGGATTGAGAAGTAGAGCATATTTTTGGATACTATTGTTTCATTCAATGTCATTTTATTATCACATTGATGAGGAAAAAAAGATCAATCCCTGGCTGGGACCACTGTCTGTGTGGAGATTGCAAGTTCCTCCCACCTGCGTGGGTTTCCTCCCACATCCCAAAGATGTGCACATGAGGTGAACTGGTGTGCCTAACTTGCCCTAGTCTGAGTGTGGGTGTGAGTGGCATGTGCTCTGCGATGGAACAGTGTCCTGTTCAGTGTGAGGTTTGGCCTTGTGCCCTGAGCTGGCTGGGTAGGCTCTGGCCTTTCACCATCTTGAACTGGAACAAGCGCATTTGAAAATCATTATCTTACTTATTTTTATTCACCTTTCTTAAATGTATACATGGCTCACATTCATTTCAGTATTTAATACATCAGAAGTGTTTTGGGTTTCTACTGACAAGTTTGGTGATGTTTCTGTGACCAGAAATATAGCGTAAGAACGTAACTCTTGTTTATATCAATTTGGCCTTTGGTAAAATTTGTTTTCTTATATGTTATTTAGCTTAAAGTTGCAGTTTCAAGAACCTAGAGATGGCGGTGAGGAATTATTCTGCTGCTTTGCTGTACTGATATCAATCCCTGGCATACCATCAGGGTTTATTGGACATATATTAGTTTTTGAGTTTCTTTTTAGTCACTGTATTTGTAAAGATTGTTATTTTTTGAATTCTGTGCCTTCTTTGAGATTTTTTACAAAACAAAGAGAAGAGCTAACAAAAACCAGGAGCCTGGATGTGCAGGAGGGAGAGGGGCAAAAGATCAGAGTCACTCATGGAGCAGGAAGAAAGGGACAAAGGGGTGCAAATGGAGGCACTATTTTGGATTAATGCATTATTTAAGTTGGTTATTCAACAAATATGTATTGATCACTTACTATTTACTGAGTGATGGAACAGGCTCAGAATAAAGCAGTGAATATTATAGAACCCAGGTCCCAATCCTCATGAAATTTAGAGTGTAGCAGGAAATGACATAAAACCAGTAATTACAAGTGTGATAAATGCTATGAAAGGGGAGACATGTTTCTGGGTCTCCTTCCCTAAACCCTTGTTCTCTACTTTTCTTTAGGCATCTGTGAACCCCAGAGCTTTCTCCTGTGTCCTCTTACGGTTTTATTCAAAGCCTCTCTGAGGGATCTCATCTACATCCAGTGTCACTTAGCCAGTGTACAAGATCATTTTCCAAATATGTATCTCCTTCTCTATCTCTCTCTGAGATTTAGACTAATCTATTTAGCCGCTGGTTCTAACTTAGCCACTGAGGTCTAGTTGGCATTTCAACCTGACTGAAAATGAACTCTTTATTTTTTCCTGAAAAGCTGTGTCTCCTAATGTACCTCTAATGCTAATGAATGGTGAAGTCATCCACCCATTTCCCAATTGAAAAATCTAGAAGTTTCTGAAGACAACTCAATCTTCTTCACAACTGATAACAAAATAGTTCAATGAATTGATTGTTTCCTTTTTCTCATTATCTTATTTTAGGCCATCATAGCTTTTTGTTTGTATTATTGCAATTACTTTTTGTGCTAAATTATATAATCAAGTGGTAGGGTTCCTGACTTACTGATATGTCTTTAGTTTTATTGCTATTGATCAGAGAGTATCAACTTCACTATTCCTGCTTTTTGAAATTTATTAAAGTTTTCTTTGTGGTGCAACATGTAGTTAATTTTTGACAATTTGCTACTAGTTTTGTAAAAAGTTCATTCTTTGGTTTTAGGATGTAAAGTTGGATACCTATAAATTAAATAATAATAGTAATAATAATAATAATAATGTTATCTTAATAATTATTTTGTCCACTAGATCTTCCATGGACAGAGAGAGGTAAAATAAAATTTTGACTATTAATCGATTCGGACACTGGCTAGCAGTGTCCGCATCATTATGGATGAAATAAAACATACACATGGACTACCGAGTTCGGTGGAGGAAAAGGGACAACACCATGACTTTTCTCTCAAGGGGAGCAAAAGCCTTAGCCTCCACCATGACAGGCCTTTATTCTATATCTCCTCACATTACAAGATGATCTTCACTCACTCTGTCCCAGTTACAACAAAAGGATCCAATGCCCCTAATCACATCACAGAAGAAGGATATTAGCAAATGAAAAGGCATAAGTGGTTGAGCTGGTTACACTGGTCCCTGCAAGGTTTAGCACTTGCAGGGTGAGGGAGTTTTAGCAAGAAGCAAGTCTCAAAAGCAGTCTAGGTATATTGCAAATCTGATCACCCACGTGAGAACCTATCTGTGGGCGTGGGTCCTGTGCATCTCCGAGTGGGAGCTGGGCCCACTCCACGCAGAAGGGTCTGCCACAATTAATAATTAAGCTATTATCCTTTTATTGATTTTATTTTGCTTATGAGTGTCAGTGCTTACTCAAAGTTCCTTGTGATTCAAGTTGTTTCTGTGATTTCTTTGTTTTCCTTCCCTCTAGTCAACAAGGATCAGATTCGGCAAGACTGCTTACCATGCAAAATCCATCTGACTGATGGCTTCATTCCTGGGTGACTAAAGCGTCCATGTGATTTTGCCTTCTGGGTGGAGAGAAAGCCTGTCTGACAGTCTGTGCTCACCTGCCATTATTGCAAATAAGGTCTTGTTAGTGTCCCCCATGGGGAGCATCCCCTGTACTGGAGAATATCACTCTGTGACCTTGTTTGAAGTGCAGCTGCAGACATCTATCTCCCTTGCAGTGTCCCTCCTCGTGACATTCAGTGCATCTGGGAGCCTTCGTCATGTACTGTGGTTCAAAATTGTATACAGTTTGATGAAACGGTGTTTCTGTTTCTCATTCTATTTGTGGTTAAGAAGTAATTTTTAAAAGAAAGGAGTAGCATCTTTTCTATTTCAGTATTTAAACCTTCCCAATATTGTTGCTATTGATCTGGCTTCTCTAGCTACACACTTGTTTTTCTCCAGTTCAACCCCAGCACTGCTCTCAGGGTAAGCCCTCTCAGTGAAGGAGCTGATCGAGGCCCATGCTTGCCCTCCAGTGACTCCCTACCACCTGCAGGTTACAGGGCAAACTCCTTCGCCTGACGCTGGATACTCTCTGTGATCTGACTCTTGTAAAAATCTTCAGCCTAATGTCCTCCCTCCTTCCTTCACAATACACTCACACCATGCTGAACTGTTCGCAGCTTCCAACTTGTCCCATGATCTTTTGCTTCTGTGCCTTTCAGTAGTCTATTTGCTTGTCCAGGAATATGCCTGTACTCACACCTTGCTGAAGCATTGCGTTCCTTGGTATCTTTCTCATTTTGAGGTCTCATTCACAGGCCTTGACTGTGTGCTCTGATAGCATCTATGTCCAAATGCCATGTTAGTCTTTAATTTATGGAATTTTTATTATGTCCCAGATCCTGTTAAAGTCCTGGGTGCACACTAGAGAACAAAATAGATGACAGTCTTGCCCTCAAGGACTTGTAAAACTATAATATAGTATAAATGTTTGTTTATTGTTCTCTGTATTTAGCATATGAAGTGTTTAAGGAATTGCAGTTTTAAGTATCCAAAGTGGACATGGTAGATCCTCAACAGATTAGTGAATGAGCAAATCATTAGGAGTTTGTAATAGTCCAGGTGAGAGGGTACTGGTTCCAGATCCAAAGCAAGCAAGACATGGGCAAATTTTTGACATTTCTGAGGTGAAAGCATTAAGTTTTGGTGATGAGTGGTTTTAGCATAGCTCAGGTCTCTCGATTGGGCTACTGAATGAGGAAACATGGAGCAGCGAGAAGGCTGAGGGTTAGAGTTCGGTTGTGGACTCTGTAGCACATTCTGGAATTTCAGCTGAAGCATGATGACAGAGTGCGTGCTGCACTCCAAACCCGGTGCACTCTAGACCACGTCCTGAAACTTCAGAGATCTGAAAACATCCAGAGATGAAAACAGAGAGGATTTTTAGGAGAAAGTTTTGGGGAAAACCTGTGTTGTAAGTCACCTCTCCTACCTCTACCTAAAATAGGTGTTTGGGAATGGGAGGTAAACTCAATGTACAGTGAGAGGGGCTTCATTGGATGACATGGGGAGCATCTATGCGTGCTCTAAAACTGGGGGACGTAGGGACCTGGCAACTGACATGAACCTGAGACAGCTGGAGCAACTCACAGCTGCATCTGGGAAGCTGCATTCCTTTCTGACTGAGAATCAAAGGTGTCCCAGGGACCATGACATACGGAACCTCTGCTGTGAATGATAGCTTTGGGTGTTTTAGAAAAAAATCCTGACCAAGGGAGCAGCTACTTGGGCCAATGTGTGCCCAGCAGCAGTACGAGGCTGAGGGGATGGGAGCTGATGGGAGAGAAGGGAAAGCCGCCGTAAAGAATAGGCAGTGCCCATTAGGATGGGAGTTGCAGTTTGCAAGACCCAACAGTGGAATCTGAGGAACACACAAAAGTACACGTGAGAGAAAAGGCCAGCTGCAAACACCTGCCAGGTGGTGAAAGATATGTTTTACAGTGACAGGTACCATCACGTTTCTAATCCCTCTTAACTCTCCTCTTTCCATGGCCTGGGCGTACTCAGCAGGGGAAGATAAGAGGGCGAGGCCTCGATTTTCCAGGGCAAATGACCAGTTCACAGCAGGCCCCAGGCAGGGGAAGTGGAAGAGTTTTAAAGTTCAGTCAAGTTGGGAGTTGTGAATTTGATATTGGTCTGGGAATCCTAATTTCTGAATCTCAATCATGTGACATGAAAAGTGATCTGTGAATCTTGTGACTTGACACTTCCATCAGAGGCAGGGTGAGGACTGTCACCACACAGGGAGAAGGTTTAAAGGGACTGGGGAACATTAACATAAAGCTGTAATATGATTGCACCCCAGGCATGCTGCTTGTTACATGTACCAACTACATGCATATTTAGGAGCCATTAGTTTACAGAAGGTGACTGACATAATAGCATGAGATTGCCAACGATGAATCGTTGAATAAGATGACAAAGGATTTTGTTCAGAACTTTGGTTCATCAATATTAATAGGATGGGAAGAGGGAGATAAATGTAAAGGATGAGAAGGAACTGCCTTATGCTGGTTGGAAAGGCAAAGAGTGATATCATGGAAATAGGGAACCTGGAAGTCCAGGTACCGTGGGGCCTAAAGCTCACTCAATTATTGACACAAATGAGGTCCAAAGTAGATATTGATTTATAAAGAGAAAATAAATACCAAGAAAATCACAAAACCTCAAAAAAGACTGTGACATTTTTATTAGTTATTCCTTAACACATCTATGTAATATTTTTCTTATGCTTTTTGACTATATTTTCATTTGATTGCCTCTTCTTTCTAAAAAAACAGGAAATAATTCAATCTTCCCTTTAAGATAGTTGGTAAAAGTTTAATATTCGATGTCAATAATTTATTATTAGAAATTTTTATTGTGAATCTTTTCAGTTTTATCACCCATTATTTGTAATGGAAAATAAATTTTTAGGATTATTGCTAAATTTGGAAAACCTTCTATAAAATTTCTTTTAGTGTGCAGACAAAAATTTCTGGTCATTTGAAGTATTTCCATATAGTTACTCAGGGCAATTTTAAAACATGATCACGAGTTCCTTGACTCATCTTCCATGGAGAGGTGGAGTTATATCTCCCTGCCTCTGCAATCAGGTGGGTTTTTGTCTGTTTTGGTCGATAGAGTACAGTGTTAATTAAGCTGTGTCACTTCTGAGGCTCAGTCAGAAAGGTCATACATTTCTGCCCTTGGATACTAGAACCTTGCAACTGGAGTCCTGTGCCTAAGTGTTTGGAGTCTGACTATGTAGAGGCTGCCATTCTCTGAAGAAGCTCAAAGCACATGATCAAGCCAGGTGTATAGGTTCTTTGATTAACAATTCCAGATGAGCCCAGTCTTCAAATCATTCCATCCCCGGTGCTAGTCAAATGTAAAGGAACTTCCAGATAACTCTAGCCCCCAGCCATTTGAATCATTCCAACTGAGGCCCCAGGCATGGTGCTGCAGAGATAAGCCATTCTTGCCACATAAATCCAAGTTCCTAATCTACATTAAAAAACTGTTTTATATTAGTGAGTTTTAAGGTGGTTTATCACATGGCAAAAAATATCATAAATAAGGGCTACTCTTAAATTGCCTGGATTTTTATACTTGATTTACATACTTGAAGCTGTGGTTTGCCGATGTTTCCTCATTGTAATGGCATATTCGTTAATGTTGTGTTATTTTCACTGAAATACTTAAAATGAGTACAGATGTACAAAGGCCATTTCAGTTTGAGGGCAGAGCATGGACGAAGATGCGCTATAGCAAAGATAAGGGAGTGGTTCTGGATAGAGCGTAGTGAACACACGGGGTAGCAGTGATAAGACTGGAAAAGCCGTGTCAAAACCTGGAAAAGAGGAGGGAAAAGGTGCCAACTGCTAGAATGTGGTTGAGAACAGAGTATCAAAGTCTGAGAGGCTGAGCACAGACTATTTTAAGGAATCAGGAACCTCGTGATAGACCACCAAACAACTGAAAGACAATAGAGTGTTTTGCTAAGATGTTTAGTGTTAGAATCAGGCAATCCTTGATTTGAATCTTATCTCTGCCACTTACTAGTCTGTGAAATCTTATTAGCAATGACTTAATTATATATCAAGTTGATTGCCAACCACATAAATGTATCCTAACCTTAAACTAAATGTATTTCCAACTGAACTTCTCTTTAGCTAGATTCCCAGAATGCCTATTGCTCAAATGCCACCTAATATAAAGAGTGTGTGATGAGGGGGGCTCAGGACAGATAAAAATGGTAGTCTGAGTTAACAGAGGCTAAATACCTCACTCCCAAATGTAAGAAATATAGTCATGCCGTGACATTGCTAGAACCCCTCTAAGCATGTCCATCCTCTGTAGCAAAGGGCCTGAAAGCTTACACTTTGTTATCTACTTTGCTGATAGACCTGTGTGTTTTTAGAATTAAATGGTGTCAAAATTATAAAAAGGAGTAGAGTAGCATGAGGATTGAAAATCAATCGTTGGTTTTAGCAATTAAGAGTCAATTGCTGAACTAGGAAAGTAGTTTTAAGAAAGAGTTGGTGGGGTGTGCGGGTAAAACTCATGTTGGTAAAGTTTCAAAAGTGGAGAGATTAGCTGAATGAAATCCTGGAAACATCCTTCTGGACCTGGGATTTAATTTTTTTTTTTTTTTTTTGATTCAATGCCCATATATAAAACTCTTCAGATGGTCCTCAAAGTATCAACAAATTAATAAAGTTTCTAGACCTAAAATTGTAACCAATTTTTCAATTGTTACAATTACGCAAGTGCTTGTTTAAATTTTGAATAAAGGAGGGCGAACCAGCTGGGCGCATCTGGTGGCAACTAATAGAAACCACAGTTAGTCTCATCGGAAGGAAAGTGCTTTGTCTCTTGGGGCAACTTCATCCACCACAACACTCACTGTGGCAACTGCT
Organism: Glossophaga mutica; assembly: GCA_039655065.1. Classification (NCBI taxonomy): domain Eukaryota; kingdom Metazoa; phylum Chordata; class Mammalia; order Chiroptera; family Phyllostomidae; genus Glossophaga; species Glossophaga mutica. Next base: position 144,843,935 of record CM077303.1, on the reverse strand, counting down.
GGGTCCTCTGATGGAAGGGCCTGCTTTTGTCTGAACAGCAAAAGATGAGCCAGGGTCCTTGGCAGCCTCCAGATGGCCTAGACTATGCTACACTTTCAGACAACTAGATTATGAAGCGGAAAGGAAGGTTAGGTGCCTCAGACAGATAAAGAATGAAGGGAAAAGGAAGTTTATTTCAGAGTGGGAAAGTATTGAACCTGTTTTTGACAAAAGGGGCAGGAAAGAAGTAAAATACCAGTAAGAGGAAGAGACAGGATAGGGAGGAGAAAATTAATGAAGTGAGAGAGAGGGTAGAAGAGGACAGAATAAATGACAGGTCAGAAAGCTGATATTAAACATATCTGTTATTTGTGTTTCTATTAATTTTCTACCTACTTTTTTTTCTCAGTTGTTATGTCTTGTTGATGAACTGGCCCCTTTACCATAATGAAATGTTTCTCTCTACCCCTGGTCATATTCCTTATTATGAAGTCTATTTTGTCTGATATTAATATAGGCACTCCAGTGTTCTTACAAGAAGTGTTACTGTTTTCAATTCATTTACTTTCAGACTGGAAATGTGTATTTCCAGTCTGGAAGTGTGTTTTTAACGTGTATTTAAAGTGGGTTTCTAGGATACAACAGGTAGCCAAGGCTTGCTTACCAAACACAGCTTGATGATTGCTGCCTTCACTTGTGGAATTGAGATTATTTACATTTAAGGCAATTATTGGTATAATTTGATTTAAATAACCCATCTTTCTACTTGTTTTCTATTTGTTCCATCTGCATACGTTTATTTCTCCCTATTTTACTAATTTTTTATTGTTTTATTTTTTAGTATTTCATTTATTTATTCTGTTCATTTCTATTATTTTTTCTTTATTTTAATTGTTCTTGTACAGTTTTCTGTCTTTTACTCCCACCCCAGCCCTCCCTCCTCCCACCCATTTCCACCCTCCCTAGTCTTTGTCCATATGTTCTTTATACTTGTTTCTCTAAACCCTTCCCCTTTTCCCCTGAAATTCCCTCCCCTCTCCACTCTGGTGTCTGTCAGCCTGTTCTCAATTTCAATGTCTTTGGTTATATTTTGCTTGCTTGTTTGTTTTGTTGATTAGGTTCCTGTTAAAGGTGAGATCATATGGTATTTGTCCTTCACTGCCTGGCTTATTTCACATAGCATGATGCTCTCCAGTTCTCTCCATGCTGTTGGGAAGGGTAGGAGCTCCTTCTTTCTTTCTGCTGCACAGAATTCCATTGTGTAAATGTGCCATAGTTTTTCAATCCATTCATTTACTGATGGGCACCTAGGTTGCTTCCAAGACTTGGCTATTGTAAATTGTGCTGCTATGAACATAGGGGTGCATAGGTTCTTTTGGATTGGTGTTTCAGGGTTCTTAGGATATAGTCCTAGCAGTGGAATTGCTGGGTCAAAAGGTAGATCCATTTTTAATTTTCTTAGACGATTCCATACTATTATTTTCATATTAACTATCTCTTTTGTTTTTAGAAATTGCTCTAGGGTTTGTAATACACATTTTAACTTATTGCAGTTTACCTTAAAAGACACTAAATCATTTTATGTATGATATAAAAAGCATATAAATATGTATTTTATTTCCCCTCTTATCCTTTATGCTACTGTTCTAATCATTTTACTTCTACACATATCACAAATAACACAATGTATTTTTATTTTTAAAATTAAGTATCAGGTAAAATTTAAAAACATTTTTAAAAAATCAAAAAAGATATATTTTTTATACTTATCCACATATTTATCTTTTCTGGTGTCCTTCATTTATTTGTGTAGATCCAAGTTTTTATCTGATATCATTTTTCTTCTGCTAGAATAACTTCCATTAATAATTACTTGCATTATTAGTTTACTAGCAATAAACTCTCCAGATTCTCCTTGTCAAGTATAAGATTCAAGACTGATTCCCCCCAGAATAAATAAATGAAAATAAATAAATCAAATGAAAATAAATAAATAAATAAATGAAATACTAAATACTGCAGCACTTTAAAAATGGCATTCTATTATCTTCTAGCTTGCATAGTTTACAACAAGAAGTCTGCAATAATTTCAATTTTTGTTTCTCTTTATGTAATGTGCTGTCTTTTTTCCTGCTGCTTTTACGATTGTCTCTTAATCATTGGTTTTCAGCAATTAGATTAATTGCTTTGATATAATTTCTTTGGGTTTATCCTGTTTTGGAGTCATTCAGTTCTGGAAATTTTACATTTGTAGTTTTCATTAACTTAGAAAAAACTTTAGGCATTATTTCTTCAATTATTTTTTTCTGTCCCTTTCCTTCTTTTCTGTGTAATTGTGATTCCTATTATACATAGGTTAAATCGCTTGATTTTTGTCCCTAAGGTAACTACTACAGCTCTTTTTATTTTTATTTTTTCAGTCTTTTTTCTCTCTAGATTTCATTTCACCAATTTCTATAGTTATGTTTCAAGTTTACTCATCGTTTTCAGCTTTGTATAATTTGTTTTTAATCCTATCCAATAAAATGATTGTTTTGGATACATTATTTTTATATTTATAAGTTCTACTAAGATATTTTTATGTGTTGCATTTGCTTATTCTGCTAATAATTTCTTTTAACTCTTTAATTATAGTGAAAATAGCTATTTTAACTGTATTACTTGCTAATTCTGTTGTCTCTGTTATGTTTGCTTCTGTTTCTGTTGATTAATTTTTCTTTTTCTTATGGGTCATAAGTCTAGAAATTTTTTTTGCTTGTCTAGAGATTTTATTTTTTTCTTTTTTCGGATGCTAGATATTGTAAAGCTCTCATTGTTTACTGCTTGATGTTGGTGTAGTCTTTAATGATTGTTGGACTTTGTTCTGGTAGGGAGTTAGGGTACCTTTGGATTAGGTTGAAAGGGCAAGTATAAACTTTATTCAGGGTTGGGTAAGCCCCTCTACTGAGGAATAACCTTCTGAGGGTCTCTACTTAATTCCCTGTGTATGTAATGAGGTTTCTTCACTTGGAAACTTTTTGTGATGGTTATCAGTCCTGTGTTCTCTGAGAATTGTTTATCTTATAGCTCCCTGGTAATTATTCTCTTCCCATATTCATGATATTTTATTCTAGGAATGAAACTTGAGCCAAAGTCTCAGGGAACCCTTATGCAGATATCCAGAATTTTTAAATTCCTCTTCTGTGCTCTGCTTCACAAATTGTAGGCCTTTTAGTTTTTCTCAAGTCTGCTGTCTCCTTAATTAAGCAAGACTGAATTAATTTGTGGAAGTAAAGTTAAATATGTTAGTTTTGAAAATATATGTATAGCTATATGCATTGAATGGCCCAATCTTATAAATGTATACTCAGCATGTAAAATAAAATTGTTCCACAAAACACTAAAAATATTTTATAATAGAGTACTGTTTTTAATTTCTCATGTTAGGATCAAAATATTACAAGATAATATTTAGTATGGTTTTATTGCAACCTTGTTTCTTCCTAATAGTGCTGAATTTTTTGGTAATTGAATAAAACAGGGACATTGAAGACTTTTTTTTAGAAACTTAATTTCTCAGGAAAAGCATCAAAATAATAATAATAATAGAAAAATATGACTTTGTGGCATTTTTTACATTTAGTTCTGTGTGTGTGTGCTTAATTATATGAGTTTGCAGTCTTTTTTAGGATACTTTTGTAATTAGGGATTCTAATGGCCTTAATCTCTTTATTCCAATATTTAAAAATAGTAAAAGATAAAAGAGAAAAGATAAAAATAGTGAAAGATGTTTTTCTCCCTCTTTTTCTCCCTCCCTTTCTGTCTCTTTAAAAATAAAATAAAGAAAAATCTTTAAAAAATAAAGGTAGAGATTACTCATGTTTTTGATGTTGTAATTCATGGCTTTGTAATATTTAGCTGATTGCTTCAGATATTATAACAATACCTAACATTAGATAGTAGTTAAACTGAATCCAGTATTTTCAACTGTACTCCCTTCCTTCAGCAAATTTAGCTTCTAAGGCAGAGGTTGCAAACTTATGTTCTGCAGACCCAAGCCAGCCTGTAGATATAATTTTTCAGCCTGTACCTGGTTGGCCCATTTATAGTGTTTTTTTCCACCCCAGAGCAATCCTGACTTGCAACAATTTTTCAGACCTGCCCACTTGAGATGGCGCATAATTTCTCCAGCTTGTCATTCTCATAATAACTCCTCATTCTATAGCCATTAATGTTCACTTAATTCATTCAGCATATATTTATTGTGGCCTGAGACCTGGCCTCTTCATTCCTTCATGGCACCTGTCTGATCACTGGTCTGGAAGGAAGGAGAGGGGTAGAATAGGGAGGGGCAGACAATTTCAAGGGACTGAAAAGCAGGCTTTACATACATTTGTATAAGGTTTTTGTGGTTTTCAGTTTTCGGGACCAAGCAGTTGTATTCATGTTAACTCAATGGTCATTTCCTCAAGTGATCGAAAGTGAGTAGATAGGACAAATAAACCTGCATTCCTCGACTACAGAAAATAGAAGAAAGATTGTATCAATAAGGAAGTTGGTAAAAGGCAACTTTTTATGGAAAAAGAGATTAGAGAACAGAAAATATCTATTTCCTTTTCCTCCTCCACCAACCAGCGGCAAAAACCCTCTGCTCTTTTAGTTTAAACCTTTGTCATGGAAAGACATTTGTTTAGAGAAAAACCTGCTAGTACCATAGCTGGAGATTCAGTACAGATAAATGTTACTAGTGGAACATAGATTCCACTTTGATAACTATAAGTGGAAAATACATAAAAGGAAAGTATGTGAAAGATATAAGTCCCTTTTTCACATTTGCCTTGGAAGAAGAAATCAGGAAGATTCAGAAAACATTGGGTTTTCAGATTGTTCATTTTTTTTCTCCATGAATCTGCTTTTCCTTTGAGCAGTATGGATATGCTGCATTGCAAAACATTGTGTTTGGAGAAGCAGTACTATAAGTTGGCCCATCTGGTGGAAGAACTTGTTCCTTTTTTCAAAAAGCCTTGCCTGTGCATTATGACATCATTCCTTATAAAGGTAGAGATAGATTATGGTGCGCATATAACATAATGAATTTATATGAGATATAGTGACTATCCCATGAGTGGGGGAACAAGACATAATTTGGAGTTGGAGCCTAGAGTGATTTATGAAGGTCATTGTCTTACAAGTTCAGATGCTTTCCATATGGCGTCAGAGAAACCCCCTTATGTACTGTATGTATAAAACATATGTAGCAAATTAGTTTCACTTACATTTTTTCCCCTAAATATGTTTTGGTTTAAAAATGACAGTGTCTTTTGTTTATCTGGTCTGTAAAATTCTACACATTTTTTTTTTTTCTAAGAGAGGGGTTCTTTGTTAATAATAACTGAGAGTTTTTAAATGAGACAGACAGAATCAAATGTGAGTCCCTTTGACACGGGGTCTTGCTGTGGCTTGGGTGCCAGAGTCTTCTGTCTCATTGGATTTATGGCTTAACTTCTGTATCACGCTTAACTTGAGTGCACTCAGCAGTGTGACCTTGTCTAGGAAGAGGAAAAATGGATTGTTCATTTTCCAGCTGTAGTGTATTATATTTCCATCTAATTGCATTTTCAAATAGATGTGAAGATGCAACTACTTCCACTTAAAAGGAAATTGCTCTAGTTAAAGAAATATGGATAATGGATTAGAAGTAATATTCAAAATTGAAAGTATTTTTTACCTAAAATAATAAGCTTTTGTTTGGCCTGGACAACAATCCTATTGATGGATTTTTTTCCCTCGTTGTTTTCGTTGTGAAGACTTACACTGTACATGCCCTTAGACTCCGGTCAAGTACTGCAAACTCTTTAAAACTGTCTGACTTCACACAACTTTCCCCTGCTGGAATATATAGTGGACATAGTTCATTTTAACACTACAAAGAATGGGTACTTTTCCAAATTTAATTTCATATTTTATTTGATAAGGTTTTAATGCATTTAAAAATTTTAGAAACTCGTCAGGATGTGACAAACCCATGAGTGAAATCATGGGAGCATTAACCTCAGAGTAAGAGACTCCTTAAACATTTTTGTTGGACATGATTTTTTGCATTATTGAACACATGTCTGGGTGGATGTTGGAGTTGATCTGTATGTCATTTATGGTTCTTATCAAAACTGAAATATTCAACCAGAATTATAGAATTCTCATAGCTGTATAATCTCTAAGTTATACATGACTATAGTGTAGGAATTGTTCTTTGGTTTGAAAACCCTGGTAATGTGCACTTGAAAAATATTCTCAGAAGGTAAAAGTAACATCTAGGAAGTATATGACTTTCTTTTTAGTTGGACCAGAGCAAAGTATCTAGAAAATCATTAACTAGAGTGAGAAGGAAATTGGGGTTTGAACATAGAGCTTTTTATTTTGATTTCCAGATTTAATTTAAAATGAATATGTATATGTATATGCATATATATTTGTGTATGCACACACATTCACATTAAACAGTAATATTTATCACTACTAGGTGATTTATATACATCAGACCCTCTTAGCAAGGTGGTTATAAAGTCCAATCCAATGCTACCAGAACCTGATGTTGTACCTTAATTCCTCCTATGACACGTTCAGGATACTCTCACCAGGATGTGTAAGCTGCTGACTTATTTCTGGAGAAAGAAAGAGTTGTTTCAGAGAACAATTATTTTGACAACTAGCTTCTTAGATAATGCTTTTCCTATGGATAAAGAAGGATTGCTGGGTTTTGAAACCATTAATTTAGCTCTTTTAGAATCACCTTGATTTGTTTGCTGTAATAAAATTTTCCCTTCATATAAGCAGGCGCATTCTGATTTTAGCACAAATCTTCTTCTCTTCCTTCCTTATTCTTCTAGCAGGCAGCTTACCCAACTGTGCACTATGTCTTCACAGTAAAGTCATTTGCAGCTCCAGTAGTATGATTTGGGGTTTGAGGAAGTAGTACAGTAGCAGGTCTTCTGAATGTCTTTCTCCTTGTTCTCCGTGTTCTAGCTGTATGTATCACATTGCTTAGCAGATTTCCACTGGTTCCTAGGTGACTTTGGAGACTAAAAAAGAAGGTTACAACTCTGTGAAGTCTGAACATCTGCTAGAGCCATGAATGACTTTGGGGATGAGCTCCTCAGCAGGTAGGTCAACTGACTCCTCAGCCCAGCTATCATCAAGCAGATTCACTACTGTTGCCCCATTGAGAATCACTAATGTGCCCCAACAGATGTGAGAGTGGACAGTCAGCCAGAAAGCTAATTTCCTCCTGTCTTGGGATGGGGGTGAAGGAGAGAAGGGGGAAAAAGAGAAATGTGAAAAACCATGAGATCTGTTTGAGTTGTTTACACCATGATGTGTAAAGCCAAACCAAACCAACCTAGCAAACAAACAAACAATTGAGAGCCAAAAGTAGAAATTGACATACCTTAACTCTGATTTCCTCAGAACAAGATTAACTAGATCTTGAGAGAGAATGACAGTCCAGATTCTGTTTCTCCCTTTGACCAGGCTTTCTCAAACTACACTCACAGAGAATGCTGATGGCCCACTTAATGGGGTTATCATTGAAAGGTAACAAAGGTGCTTTTCCTTAATTCACAAGCTAATTTTAAAAAGTAGTAAAAGGAAAACAGGTGAAAAAACTGATGTCATGGACAAAGTATTCTCAATGTTACTGTTTTATGCCATAAGTTTATCTTAAGTGTTTCAAATTAGGTCTACATGTATAAACACTACTATTTTGCTGGCAGAGTTCTAGGTTGGAGATATGTAAGTGAATCATACACCACTCCAGTCCTTGATGATATTCTCGTCCAATGGGGCAGAGAGACACTTTCATTTTGGGAGGAACAATAGCAAGTGAGCCATAAGAAAATGACTATGAATGGGAAAGAATTAAAATTAGTTTTGTTAAATGTTTTTGGAGATGCAGTGGTTTATCTACATGGAGTATAAACTATTTTCCATTAATCAATATTTTTCTAGTTTTTGTGATGGCATTAAATGATGGTATGGGGATAATGTGCTGCCTTAAAGCTGGGCTTTGGCTTCATTGCATTACAGATTGATAACACTTTCTGTGCAGTATTTTTGAGAGAGAGAGAGAGAGAGAGAGAGAGAGAGAGAGAGAGAGAGAGAGAGAGAGAGATGCCAGCATGTACCAGCTGATGTGGGAATCTTCACTACATCTCATCATATGCTGATGGTACAGCATATTTCTGGTGACAAAACAGTAATGGCTAGAAAAAAATAGGGACTCAAATGTTAATATTCCCCTAAAAATTATTATAGGTTGAGGCATAATGTGAGGCTATGGTATTGCTGGGGAATTTGCCAACTTTCAACTAAAAAGTTCTCTAAGTAATTAACTGTAGTAATTGGTTTATCACTGTTTTATCCTTATAATTGCTTATGTGTGAATTTCGTATGATATTATACAATGAGTTATAAAGTATCATAGGAATCACTCAGTACTGCCTCCTCCATTTCGAAGTTAAGAAATCAAAGCCCTGGTCTTTGGAGAACTCAGACGCGTTGAGCTCGGGGATCTTTTCTCTGTCCTCCAGGTCTCAGCTGTGCTGACTGCTGGTGACCTGCTGGTTGGCCGTGTGCAGTGTGCACACAGTTTACACAACAGGCTTCTAGGTGGCAATAATAATTGTTATTAATGTGGTTGGTACTGTCTTTATATTCTCTTCTGCAGGAACTTATTTTCTTAATTTTTCAAACCAGTGCTGTTACTGAACAGTTATTTTCCATAGTGGCCTTTGTGTTCACTTAGATTGAAAACATTAGTGGTCTTGGAGCTATGCTTGAAAACAGAACTGTGTTCATTTTTTCATTAGACTCACTCTTTTCTCCCAACAGCTGTCTTTGTTTCTTTTAAACCTAAACTTTTAAGAGCCTGTCTCTTTTCACTTGCTGTGTGTTAATATTTTTCAGAAAAGTTCATTAAATGGATCAATTTTTCCACCCCTTTCCACACTAGAAAACAAAATAAGTTGAATCATGTCAAAAGCAAGTAGTTCACAGGGGTAATACAAGCAAAATACTCTTTTCTGAATATAATTTAAAAATTTGAGGGGTATATAATTTTGTGAATAATATAATTACTGGTTAAATCTACTAGGGAAGGAAAGTTTGTCAGAAACCCAAATACATTCGTGTAATTTTGAGTACCTCAGCTTTGAAGAATGTCTTGTAAAAGTGACCCAGTGCTCCATAGACTGAAGTTTTTATACTAGGTTGTCAGGTTATGAATCGAATACTCTGTTGTGTAATACAAAAATATTTTATAACTTATTGCTTTTAAAATACATGATAAACTTATACCAATATATGATATGAATGCCCTCACAGCATATATTATTGTTAAGTACTTAATTACCATATTTTGGTACATAGGATGTTTCTACCCCTGGCATTTCAAAGCACCTCATTGCCAAGATGAAGCTCCCTATTAAGCATTTCTTGAGGGACAAACACTAGTCTAGGAATTACTTCAGGATCATCCAGGAAAACTTTAAGAAAGGAGTGCTTCTGATTTATTTGAGGCTATTTACTGTGTGTTTTCTGGTATTTCCTTTTATATAATAGTAATAAACTTAGTGGCCTTATTTGTTACAGATCCATTATTCTGATAATTTCTAGCTCATTACTCATATAGTTCTAATTCTGTTTGAGGAAAATGTAAAAGAAAATGGAGAACACACAGAATAAGAAAGATGGTTATTGTCAGCAGCCTTTCTCAACAGTTATTTCCCATTTCGAAAGAGTTGCAAGACAATCCATAAAAGACTTAACTGGATGAGTTAAGAGACTTTTTGAAATTTAAGTTGCAGTTTTAACTTTCAAATTGTTGCTTGTAAAGTGACTCGGCGGAATTCCCTTTTTCATGTTTGTTGAGGTCATGAACTTTATAAAGTCAGGCGGGCACGGTTTAGCACCTCCTATGTTGAAGGGCATGTCCGTTCTTGAATCACCACAAGCCAACCTGGTGCCCTATGAAGATAGACAAAAGGCTGCTTTTCAGTGTGTTGTCCCTGATGAGTTCCTAAACCATTTCCCATGTGTTCAGTAATTTCCTGCTTATTTTTGGAATACTTTACTTTGGATCTGGTTAGGCAGTGTTATTTAATGAGAAGAACAAGGGATTAGGAAGAGGAGCTGCATTGTATCCCGGGTTGTGTGGCTTTGGCAGAGTAGACTAACCTTGGGTCTTGGTTACCATTTCGAAGCTGGGGATAACACCTTCTTAGCCTTCCACATAGGGTGGTTGTAGGTTCCTTATAGACTCTGACGTACTAAAATATAAGTTGCTATTATTATTGGTAATATAGATTTGGCAGACCTGGCTTCTTCCTTTAGTTTCTAGGAATTTTTACTTATCTTAGCATTCTCTCTGCTCTGCTTTCACTACAATGTCTGTGGTGATTGGAGGAGCTGAGTTCTGCATGTGTTCCTGGCGTCCTTCATAAGGTGTTCCTTTTCTTAGTTTGTATCAGTGTAACCTTTCCTTGTTGTTAATTGATAATCCTTCAAGTAGGTCTTCAGCCCTTGAGTTGAAAAGTTTTACCAACAGTCCACTCTGTAAGTCAGTTAAAGACAACTATAGTTAAGTTCTCCACTGTCTTTCACTGTATATAGAATGAAGCCCAAATTACTTTCTGTGGCCCACAAATCCCTTTTATGATTTCACTGGCCTGTACCTGCTGTTCTCATTATCTTATAGTACTCTCCCTCTTGGTCATTCTGCTCCGGCCACACTAGCTTTTCTATTCCTCCAGTAAGCCTAATGCATTCCTGTCCAGTGCACCGGCACTTGCAGATTCTTCTGCTTGGACAGCTTTCCCCTTTTTCTCCTCCCTCTTCAGATCTTCTCAAAGACAGTAACTTCTTGTTAGTCTGGTCCCAATTCAACTAACCAAGTTCTCACGCAACCATTTAAAACCCTTCAGTGTCAATGAGGTCCCTCATCCTGCTGTCTTTCTTTCATATGACCCTGCTATTTTTTTACCACCTGAAATTCTTTTGTTTATTTATCTGTTCACTTATTTATTATTTGCTTTTCTTGCCATTCACTAGAATGTAATCTCCATTATAAGGGTAGGGACCTTTCTTGTCTTCCTCAAAGCTGAATTTATGGGAATCTAGAAGAGTATCCAATGTGTTGTAGCACTTCATAATTTCTTGTAGAATGGGTGACTTAAATATCAGTACTTCCCATTAAAAAAAGAAAAAAGTTTAAACCAGTATCAGACCAGCAAAGAGGAAAAAGAATTCAAGAAAATTAGGAGAGCTTAAGAAACATTTTGGACAAAATGAAGTGTAACAACACCCTCATTGTGGGAATATCAGAAGGAGAAGAGAGTGAGCAAGGGATCGAGAACCTATTTGAAAAAGTAATAACCAAAATTTCCCTAATCTGGTGAAGGAAAAAGACACACAAGTCCAGGAAGCTCCGAGAGTCCCAAACAAGGTGGACCCAAAGAGGCCTACACCGAGACACATGTTAATTAAAACAATAAAGCTTAGAGAGAAAGACAAAGAGAGAATCTTAAAAGCTGCTAGAGAAAGGCAGATTGTTTCATCTTTCTGCACATATCTGTCCAATTTTCCCAGCACCATTTATTGAATAAACAATCTTTAATGCACTTTATGTGCTTGTTTCCTCTGTTGAATATTAAACTCTAAGGGTGTCAGTTTATTTCTGGGCTCTCTATTCTGTTCCATTGATCTATGTGTCTGTTTTTATGTCAGTACCATGCTATTCTGATTACTATGTGCTTATAGTATAGTTTGATATTAGGTTGTGTGATTCCTCCAACTTTTTTTTTTTTTTCAGAATTGCTGTTATGTGTGGCCATTTGTGGTTCCATATAAATTTTTGAAATATTTGTTCCTGTTCTGTAAAATACATCATTGGAATCTTGATGGGAGTTGCACTGAATCTATAGATTGCTTTGGGTAGTAGGGACATTGTAAGGATGTTAGCTCTTCTTATCCATGAACACAGTATGTGCTTCCACTTATTTGTAGTTTGTATCTTCTTAAGTTTCTTATAATTTTCTGAGTACAGGTCTTTCAGATACTTGGTTAGGTTTATTCCTAGGTATTTTATTCTTTTTGAAACAATTGTGAATCAGATTTTTTTCTTATTTCAAGTATTATGTCGAATAAGAAAGATGAAAGCAGACATCCCTGTCTTGTTCCTAATCTTAAGGGGAATGCTTGTAGTTTTTGCCCGTTGGGTATGATGCTGGCAGTGGAGTTTTCATATATGGCCTTCATCATCTTTAGGTATGTTCCCTCTAATTCCACTTTGCTGAGAGTTTTTATCATAAATGAGTACTAGATTTCATCAAGTGCATTTTCTTCATCTATTGATATGATCCTGTGGTTTTTATCTTTCATTTTGTTTATATGGTGAATCACATTTATTGATTTGCAAATGTTATACCAAACTTACGTTCTTAGAATAAATTCCACTTGATCATGGTGTATGATCTTTTAGATGCATTGTTGTATTTGGTTTGCTAATGTTTTGTTGAGGATTTTAGTGTCTATGTTCATCAGGGATATTGGCTTATAATTTTCTTGTTTGTAGTGTTTTTTATCTGGTTTTGGAATTAAGGTAATGCTGGCCTTATAAAATGAGTTTGGGAGCCTTCCCTTCTCTTGAATTTTATGAGTTTGAGAAGGAGAGGTGCTAGTTCTTGCAATGTGTGGTAAATTCACCTGTGAAGCCATTCAGTCCAGGGCTTTTGCTTGTTGGGAGTTTTTTAATTACTACTTCAGTTTCACTAGGTGTAATCTGTTTGTTCAAATTCTCTACTTCTACCTGACTGAGTTTTCAAAGATTTTGTTTTTAGGGATTTATCCATTTCATCCAGGTTGTCCAGTTTGTTGGCATATAGATGTTCATAATATTTTCTTACAAACCTTTGTATTTTGGTGTGATTTGTTATTTCTCCTCCCTTTCTATTTCTTGATGAGTCTGATTAAAGGTTTGTCTTGTTCATCTTTTCAAAGAAACAGCTCATGGATTCATTGATCTTTTGTATCATTTTTTTAGACTCTATTTCCTTTATTTCCACTCTAATCTTAATTATTTCCTTCCTTATACTCACTTTGGGCTTTGTTTGTTGTTCTTTCTCAAGTTCCTTTAAGTATAAAGTTAGATTGTTTATTTGAGCTTTTCTTGTTTTTTTGAGATAGTCCTGTAACACTATGAATTTCCCTCTTAGGATTGCTTTCCCAGTGTTCCACAGATTTTGGATTGTTGTGTCCTCATTTTCATTTGTTTCAAGGTATCCTTTTATTTCTTCAACGATCTTGTTGTCGACCTATTCATTGATTAATAATATGTTATTTAGCTTCCACATCTTTGCATGTTTTTCAGTGTTCTTCTTGTGATTGATTTTTAGTTTCATAGCATTGTGGTCAGAGAAGATACTTCATATGATTTCAATATTCTTAAATTTATTGAGACCTGATTTGTGTCCTAACATGTCGTCTATCCTAGAAAATTTCCATGTGCCCTTGAAAAGTACGTATATTCTGCTGCTGTGGGTGAAATGCCCTGAAGATATCATTAAATCCATTTGATTTGATGTGTTATTTAAGGCTGCTGTCTCCTTGTTGATTTTCCATCTGGAAGATCTATCCATTGAAGTAAATGGGGTGTTAAAATCCCTGACTATGACTGTGTTTCTGTTGATTGTTTCCTTTGTGTCCATAAAGTTTTGCTTCACATATTTAGGTGCTCCAATGTTGGGTGTGTAAATGTTTACTAGGGTTACATCCTCTTGTTGGATTGTTCCCTCTATCATTATCTAGTGTCTCTTACTATAGCCTTGGTTTTAAAGTCTATTTTGTCAGACATAAGTACTGTTATTCCAGCTTTCTTTCTTTTTCATTTGCATAAAATATCTTTTCCATCCCTCTACTTTTAGTCTGTGTGTACCTTTCGATCTGAGATGTGTCTCTTGGAGACAGCATACATATGGGTCTTCTTTCCTTATCCATTTAGCTACCTGGTGTTTTTCGGTTGGAGCATTTAAGCCATTACATTTAAGGTGCTTATTGATAGATATGTATTTAAGGCCATTTTTATTGTTAGATTATTTTCCTCTTTTTTTTTCTTTCTCTTTTTCCTCTTCTCTAAGCAACTCTTTAACATTTGTTGTAAGAATGGTTTGGTGTTAACAAACTCCTTTAGTTTTTTCTTGTCTGCGAAGCTCCTTATTTCTCCTTTGATTTTAAATGGCAGCTTTGCTGGGTAAAGTAGCCTTGGTTGTAGGTCCTTGCTTTTCATCACCTTGAATATTTTGTGCCAGTTCCTTCTGGCCAAAATGTTTCTATTGAGAAGTGAGATGACAGTCTAATTGGTGCTCCTTTGGATATAACTACCTGCCTTTCTCTTGTGGATTTAGTGTTCTCTCCTTGTCTTAAGCCTTGCCATTTTAATTATGATGTGTCTTGGTGTAGGCCTCTTTGGGTCCAACTTGCTTAGAACTCTCTGAGTTTCCTGGACTTGTGTGTCATTTTTCTTCATAAGAATGGGAAAGTTCTCAGTCATTATTTCTTCAAATAGGTTCTCAATCCCTTGTTCTCTCTCTTCCTGTGGTATTTCTATAATACTGATGTTATTATGCTTTACATTGTCTAAAATGTTTCTTAAGCTCTCCTCATTTTTTATTTTTTTAAATTTTATTTATTTATTTTTAGACAGAGGAAGGGAGGGAGAAAGGGAGAGAAACATCAGTGTGTGGTTGCCTCTTGAGTGCCCCCTACTGGGGACTTGGCCTGCAACCCAGGCATGTGCCCTGACTGGGAACGGAAACAGTGACCCTTTGGTTTGCAGTCCAGCACTTAATCCACTGAGCCACAGCAGCCAGGGCAAGCTTTCCTCATTTTTAAAAATTCTTTTCTCTTTTTCCTGCTCTGCCTGGGTGTTTTCTTCTACCTTGTCTTCAAATTACTGATATGATCATCTGCTTCTTCTAACCTATTCTTTATTTTTCCCAGTGTATTATTTATTTTCAATATTGCATTCTTTATTTGTGACTGGTCCTTTTTAATGGTTGCTATGTCTTCTTTTCATGCTGTTGAGTATCCTTATAATCATTACTCTAAACTCTCTATGTGATAAATTGCTTGCCTCTATTCATCTAGCTCTTGTTCTGTAGAATTCTCTTGTTCTTTCATTTAGGGTCTGGGTTTTTTTGCCTTGCAATTTTGGCTGCTCCTTAGTATTTGTTTCTATGTATTAGGTAGATCTGCAAAGACTCTGTTGTAGGCCTTTTTCAGACACTGCTTGTGACTGGCCCTGGTCACCCTTTTTGGAGCTACCAGTGATCATGTGATCAGCTATCAGCCATATGCTACCTCTGCTGGGTGCAGAAAGAACCAGGCCAGCTTTTATCAGCCTTGGGCTCTGAGGAGGGTCAACTGAAATTCGTAGAGATCTCAGAGATCTTCCTTAATTGTTAAACTAATGAATAGTATAGCCTTAAGCTGTAATCAGCAACTCTGCTTAAACTCTACAAGGTGGGGCTGAGTGATTCCTACAGGCAGGGCTATTGCTTCCCCTCAGGTTGATGCCATTTGGAGAGGAGTGTTCTGCTTGAGAAAGATGGCTTCTGCAGTATGAGGAATGACTGAGCACAGGGATCCTGGTGTCTGTTCCTTCAGCTCTCTCCCTGTAGCCACCAACCCCAGACTTTCCTCAAACCTCTCTAGCTCACTCTGGTGTCCTTCTGCCAGAGCCCAGGGTAAGTAGCTGCAAATGAAATTTTGTGCATTGGCCCTTTAAGAGGCTGCCTGAGTCTCCAGCTTTCTCTCCCTGGAAGATAGAAACCCTGCTGCTTTTCACAGCTGGATGTTATCTAGGTTCCTTTCCCTTCTCTAGTGTTGCAGGCTGAGGAGCTCAGCTTGGAGATTAGACCCCACACTTCTCAGGGGGAACCCCCTGAACACTGAAATATTCCTCTGGAACTTCAGCTGCTGCCTGTGGGAGCCCAACCAGCCCTGTGTGCCTCCTCCACACGCCTTACTAGTCTCGTTGTGGTGAAATTGTTTCTTCGTCTGTCTGTGGTTATAAGGCTTCTCTCTAGCTAGTGTTTAGTTTGTTATTCAGGATGATTTTTCTATAATTTAGTTGTAATTCCAGATTGGTCCTGGGAGGAGGTTAATGCAACTTCTACATACTCCTCCACCATCTTGATTCTCCCACTCAGTATTGTTTATCCAAGTCATTGTAAGTGACTTTATTTATGGTATTTAAAAAAATTTCAGTCTGTTTCAAGAGCTCAAAGAGGTTAAAAAAAAGAAATTAGTTGGTCCAAGTTATTTTTCTAAACTTGAAATTATTTCCTTTACTCTGTATTGCAACATAAGGCAATTTGTTTCACATATCCCATTTTCCAAGGGTTATAAGATTTGGTTAAGGATTAAATATTAAACCTTTTTATGCTAATCTATTTTAATTAATAGGTTTATTTTACTTTATTTAGACTTAGACAGTTAACAGTACTACCTACTTCAAACTGTAGAACAAAGGCAGATGGTAAATACGAGATGCCAATGTTGAATGATTTCCTGATAAAAGGGACACATGGCTGGTGCCATACTTTTTCCCCATACGAGTACAGATGTTCTTCTAAGATTGGTGGCAGCCAACTTTCAACCATGACAGAACAAAACAAAAGATTCAGAGATGTGCTGTTCTTGACATACTTGAATAACTCAAACCAAGAACAGCAGTTGTGTAATTAATACATTTTGCCACATGAGAAGAAAAAAAACTAACTTGTATGTTTGGTAAGGGTGTGGAAGAGATGGGTATTTCCATAAAACAAGTCTGAAGAAAGGAAAGGAGGCTATTTTAGGTAAAAAAAAATTGTTAAAACAGCTTGAGTTAATTGACTCTCATGTTAGCCTTATTTGTTTTTTTTGTTTTTTTTTGTCTTAATGCCTTTCTCCTCACAACTTAATGTTGGCTACCTTGAAATTAACTGACTTGACTGGGAAGACCACATCCTTAATTTAATCTTCCCCCTGAGTTTCTTTAATCAGCAAATAAATTTTATTGGGAGATTTTTCTTCAAAGTCTTTTTTAAATGCTACATCTTAACCATGTTTAGGAAATGATTTCAGGTGTGGCTACTGGTAACCAGAACATGGAACTGACTGGAAGCAAAATTATTAGACATTTATTGAGTATCTGAGGCAACTGACTTCCTCCAACAACACAACACTAGTTTAGAAAGTTTTGACTGATTATGACAATATAAACATTGGAACCAAAATTTTCATGAGTAGAATGTGGCTTAAAAGATTTAAGAGGCTTCACAGAGGGCAGGCTCCTCAATACCCATTTTATTTTTATTTAATTTTTTTTATTGTTGTTCAATTATAGTTGTCTGCATTTTCCCCCATTAGTCTCCCCTGCCCTACCCATACCCACCTCCACATTCAGTCCTTACCCTGCCCCGTTGTCTTTGTCCTTGGGTCCACTATACATGTTCCTTGACTAGATCCTTCCCCTTCTTTTTCCTGTTATCCCTCTCCTCCTTTCCCTCTGGTCCCTGTCAGTTTGTTCTTTATTTCCATGTCTCTGGTTCTCTTTTTCTCACTTGTTTGTTTTGTTTAATTGGTTCCATTTATGGGTGAAATCATATGATATTTGTCTTTCACTGCCTGGCTTACTTCACTTAGCATAATGCTCTCTAGTTCCATACATGCCCTTATGAAGGACAGGAACTCTTTCATTCTTTCTGCTGCATTGTATTCCATTGTGTAAATGTACCACAGTTTTTTGACCCACTCATTTACTGATGAGCACTTAGGCTGTTTCCAGCACTTGGCTATTGTACATAGCACTGCTATGAACATTGGGGAGCATAAGTTTTTTGAATTGGTGTTTCATTTTAGATTGGTATCCTCCCAGAGGCAGAGCCAATGGCCCAGGAGAACTGTGGGTGAAGGAGTTGGTCACAGAGAATAGAATCAAGATTAACTCAAGAACCCTTTCCATCACAGAACAGGGGACCAGCACAGTGTCTCTGCCCAGTGACAACCATATGTCTCTGACTCTTTCTCTCTCTGAATAGATATTTATTGAAGTTTGCGTGTCCTTGGTTTTGTCATTAAGTATATCAAATATTGATTATATGTGGGGAAGAGAGAAGAAAACATATCATTTTAGTCAAGTGGACATAACACAATAAGGAATCATTTTTAGACCTGGTGTAGGGGAATGAGCATCATCCGAAATCTTAGATGCTATGACTGGAGAGGATTTTGTGTTGTCCTTCTGGGAAGAGGGTAGATGTGGTCTGTGTGCAGGAGGAAGAGCTAATGGATATTTGGTGAGTAGAAAGTGGACTATGGCAAAGGCTGGAAAGACACTATTTGCTTTCATCCTCTTGGGTACACAAGAACAGTAGATTTGTATTTAGAAGTTGGAGTCATAAGTTAGGTGACTAGACGTGGTACTGACAGTAGTGTGTCGGTGGATATGATGCCAGTTCCATGCTTGGCTCCTAAAAATCTTTTGTACAGTCTGCCATACCATCTTATCTCATAAACTTGCTGATTGGATGGATGAAGGGGTGGATTCCAAGGAGACTGGTAAATAATGGAGTCACGCAGTGGAAGAGGTCAGCTGGAGAGTACGTTGCCCAAGTTGAGCGGTTGCAGTGTTAATTTATTTTCCAAATCATGGCAGTTTTAAGAGTCCAAGAGGGTGCTATTAGTAATTATGCTGGGATAATAGGCATAGGCCATGACTGTCCAGGGAAAATTGGATGTATGATGGTTGTATATATTGTGGGGGTCTCTGGTATGGACCAGACAGTTTAAAGCATTCCTGGGAAAGAACCAGAGAAGCTGGAAGATGCGGTTGACTGTCTTTGCTGACAGGGTGTTCCACTGCTTCGAGAAAACATCAGACAGGATCAGATAATGAAAATAGCTTTTTCCCCTTTACCACTAATTCCTCCTCCCCGCCTTGACCATGGGGAATCTAGACAAAAAATATTGAGTAGGGAAAAAAGTACTGAAGGGACAGTTAGAAAAACATTAAAAAAACATAGTGTGATTTCCCAGTTGCTGTTTTCCAAAGCCCAGATCAGGTCTGTATTATGGGAAAACAAAAACAAAAATAAAACAATTTTGAATTAGATGAGAGACTAGAGTTTTTATTGGCTTTTTAAAAATCAGAAAATGATGGTCTTTTTCATCTTAAAGTAGCTGGAAATTTTATAGGATCTACTTGAAAGAAGAGCAGTAATAAAAGCTAACATATATAATAATCTATATGCTATATTCCAAATGCTATTTTAATATTTATATTAGTTCAAATATACATATTAGTTAATATATTGTACTAACATGTATTGATTATAATTATATTACAGATGTTTACATTATATATAATGCATTACATATATAATATGTATTTTTATGTATTATATTTATATTTTATATATTGTATATGATATAATTGGAGCTGGAGCTGAAGTTGAGATTCTGGTGGTCTGGATCTTCTGAGTCTGAGCTACTGAGCTTCCTACTATTCCTCTGTGTTTCCTCCTTTAACTGGACTGCCTCTATAGAGAGTAATCAAAGACAATAGTGGAGAAAAATAAAACTGCTTTCTGATTGCACTCCAATGAATCCTATTAAACTGTTAGATTATCTGGCCAGTGTGGCTCAGTGGGTTGGAGCATTGTCCCATACACCAAAAAGTTGCAGTTTGATCATGATCAGGGCACACACCTAGGTTGCAGTTGGAGTGTATACAGGAGGTAACTGATTGATGTTTCTCCCTCACATCAGTGATTTTCTGTCTCTGTCTCTGTCTCTCTCTATATCCCTTTTTCTCAAAATCAATAAGCATGTCACAGTTAAGAAGGCAGCATCAGGCAAGGATCTGCAATAAGCATAAAACTGGAGAGAAAAGCATGGTGCTAGAAATGTAGATCTGGTATAAATACCCCCGAACTATCAAAACTAAGAGATCACATGAGTTTAAAGGGTGGGTGAACACAAGGTGTCCAAGTCTGAGTCTGTTGAGATATTTCCTGTTAATCAGCATGTATCTCTATAGAATGTGTAGAGGTGACGGCAGTGCGGGTGTTGCGAGAGTCAAGAGCTTGAGAGGAGAAACAAGGAGAATTAAAGAACACTGTGTCCCTGGAGTCAAGGCTTACAGGGAGAAGAACCACTAGTTCAATAAAACCCAAAAAGGATGCGAATGCAAATAATTGTAAAAGAGCTTTTGTTGGTTTTCTTCTTTATTTTCTAAAGTAAGCAAATTTTGCCTTGTTAAAATCAGCTTCATTCCCTTAGAATTTGATTTTCTTTAGCCTCAGGTGCAAAATGAGAGTGAAATTCAAATGAAATATCCTTTTCTTTTAGGTTTTACCTCAACTCTGCAGAACATTTGGCTGGACCTTACTTAGCTGGACCACATCTTGCAATGTTAAATAATCCTAATAAATGCAGTGCTGTCTTGTTTTACCCCAAATAATTTGCCTAACTTTTATAATTCAAAATTGTGTGTTCCTCCGAAAAAGGAGCAGGGTGTCTAGGTTTCCCCTGATAGAGGTAAAAGTAATTGAGAACAAATCAAGACTTTTTTTTTTCCTAGTGAAATAAATTCAATGTTACAAATGTGGGTCTGAAACTAGGTTTATGACAGAGGGTCCTGGGTGTCTGTGCAGCTTCCTTTTTGCATCAGACAGCAGAATCCAGCTGACTTGGTCCAGATGGTTTCCAGCCTGTGCAAGTGCTCCTCCCACTGTTCTCCCTGTGCCAGGCAACGGTGGGGTTTTGCTTTATTGCTTTGTTATTCACCATTTGGAAAACGGAATGTAAATTTTTTCTAAGTCCTTATAAGTATTTATTTTAAAAATAGAGACTCACTGTCAACCTATCTTCTTTCCTCTTTTCTGTAGTCCAACCCTACTACTGAGAAAAAGCCTGCGGTAAAAGAAGGGGATGGAAGAATGTGGGCTATATCCATTTACTCATTAACTTAGGAGTGTCCTGGTTTAGAGGCACTGAGTCCACACTCGGAAACCTAGTTGATTTAGTGTCTGCAGTCTGCTTTTCTCAGTCTCTACACCTTAGAACACTTGGTTACTATGGTTAAACTATCTTTTGATTTAAGTGCTTATCTTTAACCATATTAGAGGACACTATCTGAGAATGTAATGAACTTAATTCTTCTAGTGCCTGATTTCCTCACCCATCTTTTACATTCTCATCTATATCCTCAAAACAGTGTTATCTTATATTCTCTGTGCAGGCATCTTATTTGAGTAGTCTGAAGAAGGTATTTGAAAATGAGTCCAAGTTAGCCGGGCCTCATCATCAAGGTCTAAAGGAGCGAAGGAAATGATCAATTTAACAAATTTGCTATAAGAATTCTACTAATCTTTCATTCTTAATAATTAAATGAATTCATGCTTTTCTGCACACAAACAAAATCTCTGCAGTCTGTAAGTCCTGAATTCGGATTACTTGTACAGGGCTTCGTCTCCACTGGCTCCACAAAATGCCATAGTCTTAAAAAGACCGTAGAAGGAGGATTATGAGGATGACACCAAAGGTATCTTGGATCTCCTTTTTGAAAATTTAATGTTTTATAATGATTTAAGTATAAACAAATCAAAGACACATGAATTACATTTCCATTGGAATACACATGGGTTTGAAAAGAGAAAACAGGCTTGGCACGTTGTGGTTGGGTATTATTGAATGTAAAACATTTGGGGGAAATATTTAGTTTTTTTGACAAGCACCAAAAAATAACCAAACTCACTCATCTGCTTTCCCTCCCCTTTGCCTCTAGCATTAGCCTAGAGTTGGAGGGCTTTTGAAGTGAGAAAATACAGAGGATTTTATATCTCTTTGTCAAGAAAGTAACCAAGCCTTATTTGGCTATTCCTCCATCTTTTTTAATACCATATCCCCCACCACTTACAGGAATGAGTAATTCCTCACTTTAAAGAGCGATATAGTTTTGGGACAGTGTATTTACTAGCTTAGAGAATACACATATTTAACTCTGTGGAGCCCAGAGAGTGGGTTTAATAAATCTTTATTAAGTTAATTGCCTGCATAGCCTTAAAAAAATCACCTGCCTTGTAGCTGTATTGTGCAATTGTTAGCTTCATTGTACCTTGCTGAAAACTTACTCCTTCTTTCCTCCTTCTCATTTCCACAAATATTTATTGAACACCTAGTCTGTATAAAGTAACATGCTAAATATTGCCAGGAACTGAATATTTGATCTTTAGGTATTTCTGGGTGGTGATAACCTTAATATAAACATGTAGTAGATAAGTATTAGACTGGGTATTTTGAGGTTTCTTTTCCCTTTTAGGCATTTGCAGATGATCATGAGTAACCTATTATTTGTTCTCTTGATATTCATCAAATCTTCATTTATGTAATGTTTTTGGCAGCAATGCCTCCTTTATACTGATTCTGTTGTAGGAGAAACAAAAATGTAATTAAGTCATAAATAGGTGGTCTGATTCTATATATTATAATGGTGTTCTAATGGTGGGTCTGCCGGCAGGAAACCTTCCCAGGGTGATGTCACAATAGATTAGATGAGGCGTTGCTGTAACATCTCCTTGAACCTTAGGTTTTTAAACTCTTTATTTATAGCAACCCTCATCCTCATTACTAAGGTTCACTGAAGTTAAGTTTTCAGAAAAGTAATGAGCCGTAGCAAGTTAAGAAATAAGACACTATAAATAGCTTATGATAAGAAGACAGTTATAGACAGCCTATTTTCCCAAATTAAGATAAGGGAAACGTATGATCACATACTCACTTGACTCTACTTGTTTTGCCATCCACTACTGTATACTTGGAGCCTAGAAAAAAGTCCAGACCTGGAAGTGCAGACTTATTTGTTCAGGTTTTGTGGAGGGTATCTTACAGCTCTCCCAGTTCCTTCGGCCTGTAGGAATAAAATTCAGTCAGGTTTAAAGCCTGAGCCGACTGGAGTATGGAAGCCTGAAAACTGACCTTTGATTTACTTAGTCTCAGTAAGCACACTAGGATGGGCTACTTGCACCTGGTGGGTGAGCAGGCATGCAGCTGAGACTCCTAGAACAAGGGAATATCAAATCCTATGAATGTGTCAAAGAGAATTTCTGAAAGGACCTGGCAGTCCTACCCTCTATGGCCATGTTTCTGTTTTTCTTTTTTAATTTTAATTTTTTAAATTGAATTTACTGGCAGTGACATTGGTTAATACAACTATACAGGTTTCAATTGTACAGGTCAGTAAAACATCATCTTATTACTGCCTCATGCACTCATTGCCCAAAGTAAAGTCTTTCCATCCCCATCTATCCATTTACCCCTCCTCTTCCAACTTCCACCTCCCCCCACCCCACTTTCCCTTTGGCTATCATCACACTGCTGTCTGTGTCTATGTGTCACATATATAATTTATGCTTCCGTTCTTGCTTTTTTCTCTTTTCAATACATGGTCACCATTGAACAAATATCTCTTAATATCTAGTCAAATTTGGCAATATGTGAAAGATGCTGCCAAATATTTTAATGGAGAGTTGAACACTTGAAAAATTATTTGCTTCCCCTTTACCTGTCTTGGAACTTCACTTCTATAATGCTCTAAGATTTTTGAGTGTGGCTAAGATATTTTGTTTATTTTTATGATCTCTATTTTAATAAAAAGTGACCAACTAGATTTGGAATCTGTATCTACTATATACTTCAAATTTCAGTTAAGCCAAGGTGACTTGATTGTTATCTCTATTTTCAGGTTTCAAATGTTACATCCAATTCTCACTGGAAAATTTAATCAAAAGATTCTAGATAACATAGAAACTGTTTCCTTAGTACCATCTCAGACAATTACCTATATGCATCTCTTCTCACTTTGTATCTTATTCATCTACGTAGCATTAGTAGGCAAGTCCCTTTATAGCAAAAAAGAAAATGAAAGAAAAAATAAGAGTCTATGAATATTTATTCTTTGGAAAATGGTAGACTTGACAAATGACTATAGAATTGATGAATTAAAGTTAAAAAATACATAAATTACTGATCTCTACTGAGATTTATACCCACCACTTACATACTATAAAATGGTCACACACTATGCTTTTAAGGCATATAATCTTCTCTCAGATATGATAGTATATCCTGTGGTCTTTATACCTGTCTGGGTTCTTATTATAGTGAAACGTGTGTATCTGAAAATAGACAATGCATGCAAGCACCAAATATATGTGCAGAATGATTAACATACTGGGAAAGATGGATGTGTGCAATTTCATCTTAAAAACTCAAACCAGTATAGAATTGTACACTTGAAACCTATATAATTAATTAACCAATGTCACCCCAATAAATTCAATAAAAATTTAAAAAGAGAAAAGTCAAGCCAAATTCATTGAACACATAAGTGTACTAAATAACTCCAAAACCTAACAGCTTAAAACAAAAATCCCTGATTATCTCACAGCTTCTGTGGAGCAGAAGTTGGCATAGCTGAGCTGGAGGGTTCTGGGTGGGTCATGAGGTCAAGCTGTTAGCCTGAGCAGCTGTCAGTCCACTCTGTGGATTCAGCAAGGGGAGGATCTGCTTCTAAGTCCTGGCTCTTGGTGGCCAGAAAATATAATTCTTTAAAAATTTTTTCAATTAAATTTTATTTATTAAGGTCTAATTGGCATACAACAAAACTGTGTAAATTTAAGGTGCACCATATGATGATTCGATACACTCACATATTGCAAAACGATTACCACAGTAAGGTTAGTTAACATTTCATTACCTCACATAGTTATCATTTCTTTTTTTGGTGAGAACATAAAAAAGTCTAATCTTTCAGTAACTTTGAAAAATATAATATGATATTGTTAATTATAGTCACCATGCTAGACACCCAGAGCTCGTTCATTTTATAACTGGATATTTGTATCCTCTGACTGATATCTTTCAGTTTCCCACTCCCCAGCCTCCAGCAATCACCATTCCATCCCCTGCTTCTATGAGTTCCGCCATGTACCCACAGACAGACACTTAGGTTGTTGCTATATCTTGGCTATTGTGAATAATGCTGCAATGAACATGACAGTGCAGATATTTCTTCAAGATCCTGATTTCATTTCCTTTGGACATATACACAGAAGTAGGATTGCTGCATCATATGGTAGTTTAATTTTTCAGTTTTTAGAGAACTTTCACATTGCTTTCCATAGTGGTTGTGCACATTTACATTCCTATCAATAGTGCACCAGGGTTTCCTTTTCTCTACATCCTCACCAACACTTATCTCCTGGCTTTTTATTAACAGCCATTCTAACAGGTGTTAGGTGACATCCCATTGTGGTTTTGATTTGCATTTCTGTGATGATTAGTGATATTGAGCATCTTTTCGTGTATCTGTTCACCATTTGGATGCCTATCTTGGAAATATGGCTAGTCAGATCATGTCCAATTTTTTTTTTTAAACATTTTATTTATTTTTTTAAAGATTTTATTTATTTATTTTTAGAGAGGGGAAGGGAGGGAGAAAGAGAGGGAGAGAAACATCAATGTGTGGTTGCCTCTCACGTGGCCCCCACTAGGGGCCTGGCCTGCAACCCAGGCATGTGCCCTGACTGGGACTCGAACCTGTGACCCTTTGGTTCGCAACCCGCGCTCAATCCACTGAGCTACGCCAGCCAGGGCGGATCATGTCCAATTTTTAATCAGATTTTTTTTTTGCTATTGAGTTGTTTGAGTTCCTCATATTTTAAACATTAACCTCTTACCAAATATGATTCACAAATATTTTCTCCCATTCCATAGACTGTCTTTTCACTTTGTTGAGGGTTTCTTTTGTTGTGCAGAAGCTTTTTCATTTGATGTAGTACTGCTTGTCTGTTTTTGCTTTTGTTGCCTGTACTTTTGGGGTCATATCCAAAATTTGTGGCTATGAACAAGGTTAAGGAGCTATTTTCTTATGTTTTCTTCTGAGATTGTTATGGTTTCAGGTTTTCATGTTTAAGTCTAATCCATTTCAGGTTAATCTTTGTGAGCAGTGTAAGACAGGAATTTAATTTCATCTTCTGCACGTGATTATCAAGTTTTCCCAGTACATTTTTTGAAGAGACTATCCTTTCCCTATTAGCTATACTTTTTGTCATAAATTGCTTGCAGCCATGAGTTTATTTTGGGGGTCTAAATTCTGTTCTATTGGTCTGTGTGTCTATTTTTATGCCAGTAAGATGCTATTTGATTACTGTAGTCTGTAGTATAGTGTGAAATCAGGAAGTGTGATACACCCAGCTTTGTTCTTCTTGCTTTGTCTATTCGGGGTCTTTTGTGGTTCCATAGAAATGTTAGCATTTTTTTCTATTTCTGTGAAGAATGCCATTGGAATTTTGATAGGGATTACAGCTACTCTGTAGATGGTTTGGGGTAGAATGGACATTTAACAGTATTATGTGTTCTGATCCATAGACAGAGGATATTTCTACATTTATTTGTGTCTTTTTCCTTTTCTTTCCTCAGTGTAATGTAGTTTTCAGTGTAGATTTTTCATCCCTTTGGTTAAATTTGTTCTTAAGTATGTTATTGTTCTTGATGCTGTTGTAAATGGGATTGCTTTCTTTTTTTCAGATATTTCTTTGTTAGTATATAGAAATGCAACTGATTTCTGTATATTTTGTACACTAAAATTTTACCGAATTCATCAATTAATTCTAATAGTCTTTCGTTAGTGTCTTTAGGATGTTCTATAAATAAAATTGTATCATCTGCTAATGAAGTAATCTTATTTCTTCCTTTTGATTTGGTTGCTTTCCTCTGTTGGCCTCACGATGGGCTGCTCGAGTGTCCTATGGCATGGCAGCTGGCGCCCCCCAAGGAAGTGATCTGAATGAGAGAAAGAGAAAGGGGGAAGGAGAGAGAGACAGAAAGAGAGGTAGATAGAGAGAGAGAGAGACAGAGAGACAGAGTGAGAGAGGAAGCTCAAGATGAAAGTCTCAGTTTTGCATACAGTAGTCTAGGAAGTGACATGCTATCGCTTCTGCTGGATAATATTGTTCACACAGACCAACCCAGGTGCAATGTGGGAGGCACTACACTGGGGTGTGACGTCGCTGTGGGGCTCCTTGGGAGCTGGGCTGCACAGCATGTTTGTGAGCCAAACCTAACAGGGTATTCTGTAGCTTTTTCACTATAGCCTTGCAATTGTCAATGATTATTGTTCTTTTTCAACTGTTTTCTAGGTTATTAGTATTTTACAAGCAGTGCAGGTTTTTTATTCTTTTCTTCATTGGTCCCAAACAAACATTTCTAATTTTGTTTACTCTTCCATTTCAAAACGTCCTCATGATATTTTTCTATAACTTACCAGCAGATGGAGCATGAAAACCTGACATTTTAAGAACTACTTTCTCAGGTTACGTATCACCATGTGAGAGCTATGGAAGAACTCTCAGCATCGGTTTCATCTCTCATCCCACGGATTTAAAAACAGTGGTCAGTCAGTACCAGAATCCAGGTCTCTGGACTTCCTCCTGCATTTGCCCGTATACCACCTGCCTCAGTTGGCATGACTTGGTATTGCTTCCTAAGAGCATTGAACTCAGTTTCTTTTAATTATTCATTCAGTTCTTACTGTGTTGAATTCATGCAAAGATGAATAAAACAATCTCTGTCCCTTAAAAGATTAGCATTTGGTTGAAGAGATTGAAAAGTCACTAATAAATTCAATGCAATGCACCGAGGAGCATGATACCTTAGGGTTTAGGGTTGTGATAGTGGAGGCCATGTCATGGGTGTTCAGATAAGAAGAGTGTGGGAAGTACCTTAAAGAATTAGAAGGGATTATCTAAGTAGAGTTTGGGTGATAGGAGGGGGCTCTTGGAAGAAGGCAAGCATAAGGGAAGATAGAAAGAACAGAATTAGCTTGTTGTCTATGGGAAATCAGGTAGTTCCATATTTCTGATGTCAAAAGAAAAATTAAGATTAGAGTCACTCGAGTTCACTGAGTATTGACTGTACTATCATAATTAGTAGGACAGCCTGGTAATCACCTGGTAGTGACTTGGAGACTTCTTTGTTAGGTAGCCATTCAGTCAGCAGATAGTTTTTGAAAACATACTATGTGCCAAGCACTGTTCTAGGGGCCGGGAATACAGCAATGAACAACAAAGATCAAATCCTTGCCTTGCATGGAATTTACATAATAAATGAGAAATTATAGGTGAAGAGAGGATGATAAGCGCTTTGAAGAAAAATAAAGCAAGGTAAGGGAGAAGAGAGTGTGGCAGTGGGTGATGCATAATTTTAAATGAAGTCATTAATTAGAGTCAGCCTTATTCTGAAGCAAAGACCTCAAAAGTGAGTTGTGGTTGAATAGACTGATGAGATGATCACAGAAATCTTTTGAATTTCAAAGATGATGAAACAATTATCACATGTGGAGCATAAAGAAGGCCTACAAATGTGAAGTATTGCAAGAGACACATGTATCATTTATGCAATATAGCTCACATACTCCTGTGTCTTACATGTACATACTCTAAAGAGGGTGAGCTTGCCAATACACTGATGGCCACATAAGGCCAAAAGTCTGATGGTCCATGTCTCCTGAAGTTCATTTTAATGCTACCAAGGTTGTAAAGTAGGTGCTTTGGAATTCCATGCCCATGTTTACTTATTGCTTTATTGACTATTGTTTTAGTTTATTCAGTTAACACTTGTGAACTCTGGTGAACTTGTGGTACTGCACTGGGTGTTCCTATGCCCATTTCCATGGCAAACAAATGGACTGTCTGTATTGCGATATATTTTATAGCAGATGACAAAAAAAATTAAGAATTTTACCCTCTTTACCTATGAAGATTGCATATCATATTACAGATAAAAATATAGAGAAGAATGTCCTATTCAACTTTGACCTGTTTGTTTCATATGTATATTACCAGAAATATTTTATTACAAAAATTTATTGAAATACATAAACATATTAACAATTAGCACTTAACTCTATTTTCTCATTGTCTGTGGAAAAGATGAAAATACATTATTCATTCATCTGAGGAGCTCACAATATAGGGCACATCAGGAAATAATTGTAATAAAGTTTCACATATTTTCTTTATTGTTAAAATTACATTTAATTTTCTCTCCCCCTCAAATCTCTATGAAGGGCCAAGACTGTGTGTTTTATTCATTCATTATTGTGCTTTTAGTTCTTGCTAAGTGTCTGGCAGAAATATTTAATGAATGAATAGTGGACTCTCATCTGAATCATTTTCTTTGTTCATTATCTATATGAAAAAAGCCCACATAAATCAGTCTTGGGTTTTTTAGGTAAACTACTGTGTGATGTTCTATGTATGCTTAATCAGAGATGATGTCAGCAATAACCACTCCAGTTTCTCCAATGCTGCATTGCTACAATCATTCTATTTGGGGCAGGCTAGGACTATTAATTACTTTAAATCCAAGTGGAAAATTATTAAAGGGTGTGTCTCTACAAAGGCGAGGGTAGGGGGGATTGAAAAGCTGACTTTCAGGCTCCCTCTTGTCTTATGATTTATGTCTTTAACTGCCAATCTCCCTCAATATGTAAACACGTGGTTCTTCCATGTTGATAAATCAAGTTAATTTTACTTCTATGTTTTATAGTGTAATATCCCCTTAGGACACCATATTGTATTGACACCACAGGATAAATTTCGACAGACTTAGAAAAGAGTGTGTTTTTTTATGGGTTCTGTGAAATTTGCTGCTGATGTGGCAATATGAAAAACTGACTTTTTTTTTGCACTAGAAACACTGTCTCTACATTGAAATGGCAAAAAGAGAAAAAGTTTAATCCATCATCTCCACTAGTTCCTTTCTGATTCTATACCACAATTTGAGAGTCACAAAGGGCTTCAGAGTCAAATGTAACATCTTTTCAACAAACTCTTAAGTCCCTGACCTGGACCTCAACATGCATTTTTGTTTTTAATGTGTTCTTATAGAGGTATTATTGTTTAAAGTGGAACTTAGACACCTCCTTTGAGTCCCAGGTACTTGAATCATACCTGAGTTGCCCTTGTTTCACAAAACCAGGCCCTGCCTTGATTTTATTCTCTCTTGTCTGTCCACTTTCACTTTCTTGGATTGGACAATCCTCCCACTAAACCCAAGCTGATGGTTGGGTAGGTACCAGCTCCCTTTTAGTTCCTGTTGATTCTTTGTCCTTAAGCATGGATTCTATTGCTAGCCTCCAACAATTAGCAGGGGAACAGAAGAGAGGACTTTGTAAAATATATGGACAAACTCTCTAGGATGAGTAAAATTGTTGTAGAGTAGAAAGAACATGGATTTTGCAGTCATATGGACCTGGTTTATATTTCAGAATGCCATTTACTACCTTGTGGTGCTTTGGGAAATTTCTTAATCTCTTTAAAATTTAGTATTCTAATTTGTGAAATAGGTACTAAGGAAATAAATTGTAGTTGTTAATTTCTACTGTATAACACTGCTTCTGCAGCTCTGTTCATTTCCCATTCTTCCCCGTGGTGAAAGACGTCTTACTTCTTCTCACCAGCACACATAGCAGGTTCCAACTCACCTCACCCCCAAGCTAGCCATGCCTAAACACTCGAGGTTTCCTACCAAAACAAGCTCCACGACTACCAGAGGGATGGTTGAAAGCTATGCTTAGTTGATTCCTTGTAGGTCCTCTGCTGGATTTCCTTTAGACTTGGGCTGATTTTCACCTGATCTTATGCACACAAGCATGTTCTAATTTACGTGCCTAACTTATATTTCTCATTCTTTCTATTATACATCCTTTGGAACCCTAGTTAACAGCTTTAATTGATGGTTGCAAGGCAATAATGCTCTACAATTTTCCACTCTTTCTAAATAGTGTGCTAGTTACTTTACAATTTCCCTTCTATACTATTAGCAATGTGTGTGTGTGTGTGTGTTTACTTAAGGACTAATGTATTATACAAACTGTCAAAATTTGGAGGACAAAAATCTATAATTTTGTAAATGAAACCAACCCATTTTGATGCTTTACAATATTTTGAATGTTGTTTTAATTGCATAGGGGAAGACAAAAGACTTTTAGGAGTGTTTATGTTATTCTAACTCCAGAACTGTATTCCTTTGAATGTACTGGATGCCCTGCTGACTGGGAGTGGTGCAGAAGGGAGGATACAATATGCAAATACACTAATCAGATCAATGCAAATCAAAATAATACATTCCTTTCTGGGGTCTGGAAAACAGCTGTGTAAAAGAGTGATGATTTTTATTTTCATAGGTTTGGGTGAACCTCTTTAACAAATTCTGTCTCCTTGATTTTGTGATTCTAGTTCTGTTGTGCTTTACTTTATTTTTCCCTTTTGGTTTTCTGGGACTACATATGGTGAAAGTTGGCACTTCAGGAATAAGTGGCTAGCTTTATTTTCTTCTCTTTGCGGCCAGTTGGATTTGGAACTTTTGTTTCCAATAACTTAGCTACAAAGCCATATGAGCAGAACTTTTGTGAGGTTTTCTGTGTGATCAAAGTGGGTGTAACATGGCAACTGTCTCAAAGATTTTGTTAGGAAAGTGTGGATCATCATCTTTGGAGAAAAATAATTTCTGTTTCTAAGAGATTCAACACAGTATTTTAGTTTACCACAGTTGAAGCTATCATTTCAGTGTTTTAATCAGGTCAACGCTTCTGGCCACTTGTTTCATGTGGAAGAAATAATAGTACCAGTATAAAATAAAAAATAGCAGTCAGATAGATACTCCCACTTTCCTAAAATTCTAGTAGACCCCACAGAGAGGAGGAAATGTTGGTAGTGGTAGTTAAGAGTATCCAGCGTCTGTTGACTTATCATAAGGTAAGGGGAAAGCAAGAGGAGAGAAAAAGGAGAAATAACCTTGTGAATAAGGCTCACCAAGTGTTTAATTTTTATCAAAGTAATGAAAAAGAAGGGGTTAAGGTAGCATGAAAGGATTTTAATGGCAAGGTACAAGTGGTAAAACTTGTATATTCTCTAATACTGAATTTTAGAAATAAAGGTGTGTTGTATCATTCATTCCAAAGTGGAGTAATCTTTGGGGAATACAGGTCCAAACCACTCAGTATCATCCTGGAAAACAGTATTAATAAACATTTTTTGGCACATATCTTATTTTCTCATTTCCTGGGAGAGGGTAAATTATAAGAGTGGAAGTCATTCTTTTCAAATTTATTTTTTAATTACAGTTGACATTGAATATATATTAGTCTCAGGTATACAATATAGTGATTGAATT
Source organism: Glossophaga mutica (assembly GCA_039655065.1). Lineage (NCBI taxonomy): Eukaryota > Metazoa > Chordata > Mammalia > Chiroptera > Phyllostomidae > Glossophaga > Glossophaga mutica. The sequence goes on along the minus strand of CM077303.1, from coordinate 144,811,643 downwards.
TAAATTATGAAGTGATCACCCCAATGAACGTAGTACCTATCTCACACTATACAGAGTTACAATATTACAAACTGTATGCCCTACACTGTATTTCACATTTCTGTGGCTATTTTTATAACTGGCAATTTGTACTCTTGATCCCTTTCATCTTTACACCCATCCCTCGACCCTCCTCCCATCTGGCAACCATTAGTTTGTTATCTGTATATGCGTATATGAGTTTGTTTCGGTCTTGTTTGTTCATTCATGTTGTTTTTTAGATTCCACATGAGAGTGCAATCATGTGGTATTTGTCTTTCTCTGACTTATTTCACTTAGCATGATATCCTATCACTGCTGTCACAAATTGCAAGATTTCTTTCTTTTTTAATAACTAATTTTCCATTGTATAAATACAACACCTCTTCTTTATCCATTTTTCTATTGACAGACATTTTGGCTGCTTCCATATTTTGGCTATTATAAGTAATGCTGCAACAACCATAGGGGTGCATGTCTCTTTTCAAATTAGCGTTTTGGATTTCTTCAGCTAAATACCCAGCAGTGGAATTGCTGGGTCATATGATAGTTCTGTTTTTAATTTTTTTGAAGAATTACCTCGCTGTTTTTCATGGTGGCTGCACCAATTTGCAATCCCACCAACAGTGCATTAGGTGTCCCTTTCTCCACATACTTGCTGACACTTGTTTGTGATTTATTGATGATAGCCATTCTGACAGGTGTGAGGTGACATTTCATTGTGGTTTTGATTTGCATTTCCCTGATGACTAGGGATATTGAACATCTTTTCATGTCTTTCTTGAACAACTTATGTCCTATCTGGAGAAATGTCTATTCATGCCTTCTCTCCATTTTTTTAATCAGATTGTTTGTTTTGTTTTTGATGTTGAGTTGTGTGATTTCTTTATATATTTTGAATATAATTTTCCTATTGAATGTATCTCTTGCAAATATCTTCTCCCATTCAATAGGTTACCTTTTTGTTTTATTATGGTTTCAAAACCTTTTGAGTTTGATGAAATTCCACTTGCTTATTTTTTCTTTTGTTGTTTTTGTCCTAGGAAACATATTAAGAAATATTGCTAAGACCAACTGCCTATGTTTTCTTCTAGGAGTTTTATTGTTTCAGGTCTTACATTTAAGTCCCTAATCCATTTTGAATTTATTTTTGCATGTGGTATAAGAAAATAGTCTCATTTCATTTTTTTTTTTTTTTTTTTGCATGTGTCTGTCCAGTTTTCCCAACATGGTTAATTGAGGAGACTATCTTTATACTATTGTATATTCTTACCTGAGTGGTGGTCTTTCTTGCTGAAACTCTGGATTTCAGAGGAATATACAATAGTAAATTTCAAAGGAATCCTCTTTGTGTAATGGTTGCTAGAGGTAGGAGAACAGATAAAAATGCCTGATATAGTTTCCAGAGATCAGATGCCTCCAGATAATTCATTACATTTAAATAAATGCACACTGACTCCAACACATTTACCTCCTTATGTACATTTCCATGTACTTCTCTGCCTGTCACATGGATAAAGACCCAGAGAGCTATACTCATGGCAAATGTAGTTAGTACCTCTCAGAAACAGATTCCTAAGAAATCAAAAGAAGAAATGAGTGTACATTGAACAACATTAGCTGGTGAAATGCGTGTACATTGAACAACATTAGCTGGTGAAAGACGAAATGAGATATATGAATAAAAATGAATACTTTTGGAATTCCAAGTTCCATTGAGTATAATTTTTTAACCTCTTCCAATGCAATCCACTTCTCTCTATACCTGGTGCTACTATTATAGTTCAGGCCAATGTAAACCTCTCTCTAAATTACTTTGACAATTTCTAATTAAACTCACTCACATTTGGCTTCCTCCTTTCCCCAATCCAATATCTGCACTGTAGCTATGATCCTTTGGCTTCAGACCTTTTGGTGGCTATGCACTCTCCGCTGGACAAAGTCAAATCTCCTATGCAGCCAACAAGGCTGTCAGAAGCTTTGCTGACATACTGGCTCTGCCTGCTTGGTTTCTTAGACACTCTGACTGCTTTGACCTCCAGCCTTGCTCTCTGATACATCACATCTTTTACCACTTATGGTGTTTCTCCTTAGAGTGACTTTTTATGTTCTTATTTTTCCTTATCTCATCTCTCCCCCAAAGTGATTCTTACACATTAATAAACAAAACAATGAAACACCAAACAAAACAAAGAAACAATCCTATGGCTAGAGGATTGGTGATGAGAGACTTCTGTTAAGGCCATTATCAGAGTTATGGTGCTATCATTAGCTGTTTGTCTTAGTTTAGGCAGAAGGTCCCCTCATGCAAGCATCAAATACTATTTACTTGATCTTGGCAGAAGGAAAGTGTAGAGCAACTCAGCTGGAAAGGAAGGATCAACTACTAGATTCTTTGGAATCCTCTGTAGTACTTCCTTTCACTTCAGCTTGGTGAGTCTGGTTGCACCTCAGTGAATCCTGGCTTAAACACACTCATAGTTGAGCTTTAGCAATGGGCGTAAACACTGTCTGCAGCTTTCATAAGTCCACTAGGAAGGCCATGCAATATGTAGAGTAAATGGCATAGACATATCCCATCATCACATTTAAAAACAACTTACACAGTTCTATGGTGATACCAGGGGGGAAGGTAGTGGGGGAGGTAGAAGAGGGTAAAGAGGGGGTAAATGTAATAGAAGGAGATTTGACTTGGAGTGGTGAACACACAATACATATATAGATGATGTATTATAGAATTGTGTACCTGAAACTTATATAGTTTTATTAACCAATGCCACTGCAATAAATTCAATAAAAAACATAGTAAATCTGAAACTATCTATCATAACTGAACTAGAGATCAGATTTCGTTTATCTTTCAGGCCTTTCTGTGTAGGCTTATTCTTCCTCCTGAAGCCCTTCTTTTATTCTCTCTCCTCTGTAGTCTCCCAGCACCTTGCCCATACCTCTCTCAGTATTCACCATGAGCTGTTTTCTGATGTGTCTGCCTTTCCCAAGAGATGCAGAGTCTTGACTTGAAGATGGATCATGATTATACATCTTATGACTCCTAGGCATAACACAAGGTACTTTATAAATGTTTATTGAGTGGATAAGACTTTGGTTCTTCTTAAGATCTTATGACTTTTATATTCAGAACTATGGAGACCAAATGATTTGATTGTTTTAAATTAAGGAAAACAATGTGGTTTTCTCATACTTTATTACTTTTCTTGGGAGATGGGGTGTCCACCAGCACAGATACACTTTTGTTACTAGTATTGTTTAACTGTTGACATGGCAACTATGTATTAATATGCAAAAAAATCAAACTATAGTTATGTTTGCCTACATTTCTATTATAGAGAGATTGAAGTCGTAAGATATCTGACTGGGATGGAATGTAAGATGGTGTGTAATTGAAAACAAGTAGTAGCCCCATTTGTTGCAGTAAATTTTATCAAACCCCCTTTCTCACTTTTTAATTCACTTCTCAGAAAGAATTAGTGTTCCCAAGAGTTTTCTGCATTTGATAATTTAATAAACTCATCGATTTATTGATCTATACATGTGTAATTAGTTTTAATAACTTGCTGTTAATACTCAGTGAAGAAGTTGAGAGGTAAGAAAAATGTAAAAAAAAATCAAGGCAAAAAAAGTCTTTACTCAATGCACTTACAATCTAGTTTGAGAGGTAAAATTCAAAGCATAGTCTATTTAAACATTTATTGACACCTATTTGGTGCTTAGAAATGAGATAAAATATTTGCATTTAAAGAGCTTGCAATATGATTGTGAGAAAATATGAAAAAGGAAGCTACCACAGGGTGAATAAATTCCACTGAAGGTAAGTGTGTAAGAGTGTTTTGAAGAACTTGAGGAAAAAAATCCACTATTAAGGAGAGATAGCAGACATTATACCCAGGAGAATTAGCATTCCCAAAATTGAACATCAAAAACAATCTGAAAAAGACTACAAAGTAAATATTTTTAAAAGGATCAAAGACATAAAAGAAAACATAAAAACATAAGAAAAGATTAGAGCTGCTTGGAAAATTTAAGTGGTTTTGAAGAAGAACCAAATTGAACTTCATTATATAAAAAAATATAATAAAAAAGTTCAGTGGATTGGGGTCAATAGCTGATTAATATTAATTAAAATGGGAATAAGAGAACTGAAAGGCAGAGTTCAATAAATTGCCCAGAATGCATAACAGTAAAATAAAATAATGTTTTAAAATTATGAGAGATGATAAGATATAAAAAAACTAGATTGAAGAGTCAGATCACTGAGATATTCCAGAAAGAGAAGATAAAGGACACAGGGGAGAAAAGGATTCCAAGAGACAATGGCTGGGGAGTTTTCAGAATTGGAGAAAGCCATGAACCTCAAATCCAAAAATCATAATGGGTCCTCAGCAGTAAAATCAAAACCTGAAATATACATAAACAAAAGTGTAAACACACGTTAGGATGCATTATGGTGAAACAAACAAATAGACAAATACTTCAAAGCAAAACTCAGAAACAAAAAGAGATTTCTTCCAGAGACATACAATTAGGCTGAAAACAGATTTCTCATTAACAACACTACTAACAATGGATATTAGATGAGAATATAATAGTATATTTAAAGTGCTGAAAACAAGCAACCATCAATCTAGAATTCTAAACTATCTAAACTACCATTCAAGACTGAGAACAAAATAAAACATTTAATTTTGTTTATGAGGAGTTTTGTTAGAGGACTTTTGAAAAACTACTGAAGTTTTTTATTCTTCATTCAGAATGAAATCAACTAAAAAGTGGAATGCAAGGAACCATATCATGTAAAGAAATTTATAATCTGAATAAATTTAAGAAAATTTAATAAAATAATGTCTAGTGGGAGATTTAGAAAAATAGAACTAAAACACTAAATTATAGTAATAAGAATTTAGAAGGCAGTAATTAAAATAAAACATTAAACAATCCAGGGGCATTGCATTATATGAAAGAAAGTATATTAAAAGAAGAAATAGATTATATAATGCCACAATAAGAGTAAGGGTATATTAAAGAAATTGGACTGATCCAGCAGAAATGCTGATTTAGTAGAAATAAAATATATAACTTCAAAACATAGAGTAGAAAAATTGGAATGAAGAAAATTGAATGAAACCAATAAAAGTAATAAATGGAGAAGGACAAAAGTTAAATAGGCAAAAACATAATAGATAATCGAAATAAGTCCAAAGAGATGTAGGTGTGAATAGTTACATCTGCCTGGTGATAAGCAATGATGATCAAATTGGGTTAAAAGGAAATAGTAAGTTCTTTCATTTATAAAAGCTGAGCATTTCTATTAAAAAAGTTGATTATAAATTAAAAAAAGAAATAAAACCTCAAAACTCAGGGCTTCTATATTTTTTTATTTTCTATATATGCTTTATTTTATAACAGGAAGGTTTTAAAAATAATATAAAGTGGACATTTTTATTTCCATTCCCCTACTCCCCTCCGCTTTGGCTTCCATCAGTTTGCTTTCTCTGTGTGTCTTTTTTTCCCCTTTTATTTATTTATTTTTTAATCAGTATTTTTTTAAATTGTTGATCGTGTACAGTTTTCTGTCTTTTACTCCTCCCACAGCCCACCGCCCCAGCCCTCCCCACCTCCCTCCCATTTCCACCCCCCATAATTTTTGTCCATGCGTCCTTTATACTTGTTGCTCTAAACCCTTCCCCTTTTCCCCTGAAATTCCCTCCCTTCTCCCCTCTGGTCAAGGGCTTCTATTTTGAAATAAGATGTTGCATTTTAACAAGAAGTGTCATCTTCTTTCCTCTTCTTTTCCCTAAAAGCATGTATTATTTTTTAAGTAGTTGATACATTTACACATCATATGTTTATGTACAGAGAAAGCCACAAAGAATTTGCAAATTCATATTTATTGTAAATATTAAGTGTTTAGGAAGTGATTAGCATGTCACTGTTCAATATTAATTTGCATTTCCATACATACACATAAACTGAAAGAATGACAAGAAGAAAAAAATACCATTTACAACAGCAAGAAGAATAAAAAAAGAAAAAGAGAAACAGTAAGATACCTGGGAGTAAGTCTTATATGTTCACAACCTGCATGGAAAAATTATAAAGGTTTCTTAATAATATATCAAAAATATATTAAAAAGATTTGGAGAGACATTACGTTGAGGACACTTTTCCTGGTTCTCTTTCTCACTTCATCTTCATGTGGTGAAAGGGGCTAAGGATCTCTGTGGCCCCTCTTTTATAAAGCACAAGTATCATTTATGAGGCTTCCATCATCATGACTTAAGCACTAACCAAAAGCCCCACTTCCTGGTACCATCATCTCTGGGGGTCGGTATTTCAACATAGGAATTTGGGGGGGACACAAACTTTCATATCATAGGACACATCATGTTTGTGAGTAGAGACTCAATATTAGCAGGATGTTGCTTCTTTCCCCTTCAATCTATCAGGTAGGACCATATGAAACTGTCATCTTCGGAGGTCAAAAACAGTTTAATATCAATGTTAAAGGTTTGAACTAATATATGAGGGGGGGCCAAAAGGAAACGGAATTTATTTATAAAAATTTTTGTATTTATTCTTACATGCTTAAACTTCAAACAAAGTATGCTTCACTTGATGCAATATACCTATTGAGACTTTTCCCACTGCTAAAAACAGTTTTTGAACTCGTCAATTTTGATGCCTTTTAGTGCTTCTGCTGTTTTTTGTTTCGCCTCTTTCACATCAGCGAAATGTTTCCCCGTGAAGATATTTTTCATCCAGGGAAAAAGCAACAAAAAAATTACTCAGGGCGAAATCAGGTGAATAGGGAGGGTGGGGCACAGGAGTCGTGCTGTTTTTGGTCAAACACTGCTGAACGCTCAGTGTGGTGTGGGCAGGTGTGCTCGTGAAATGGGCAAACACATTGAAAGAATCTTAAAAAAAAATCACTGAAGCCCAATGCAGCCTATCTCACCACAACGCCAGCTGGTCCACTGATACAGATGGGTCCCTAGAACACTCACCTAGCGGGGGAAGTCTGTACTACAAGAGGCCCACCCTTCAGAAGACGATTCCATTTTTTGGGGTCCTCTGTGGTATAAGTAAATTTATAATTCAAAATAAATAGGGTTTGTATAGGAACTTAACAAGCTGGTTCCTATAATTTATATGGAAAAGCAAAGGTCAAAGAATATACAAGACAGTGCTGAAGTATAACAGAGCAAGGGAACAACTTGCTGTATCTGGTATCGTAACTTATTATCCAGTAATAACAATCAATATAGTTTATCACTGGCCCAGGAAGAGACAATTAAACAATGGAACAGAACAGAGCCCCCAAAGAGTTCCCTGCTTATATGCCTATTTGGAGCAGGTTTCATCACAGATCCTTGAGCAGCGTATCAGTAAATAATTACTGGGCCAATCCTACAATGTGAAATCTGAAATCTGCAGACAGTACTAAGCTCTTCAGGAGCAAGAAGAGATGCTGATCTAAAGATATTATAGGAAGATCTGTCAAAACCATTGATGCAAAAGTGGCAGGTGAGTTTTAGTGCTTAATATCTGCCTATCCTGTGGTATAGAAGCTGTTCTTTGGTGTCTAAGTTTGGTCCAAGTCCCAGTAAAATTCTTTTTTTTTTTTTTGAATCCTTATTTCCTAGACTTTTTGGGTATGGGCTTCAGTCCCTGGGTACAGTTGGAAGGTAAGGATACACCCAGGTGTCAAAATACATGAAAAAGGTTGAATAGACTCAAGGAATCAATAGCTTCTGGTTAAACAAACTTAGTTCAGGAATTAGATCAGAATATTCTGTGTCCATACGTTGCCAGTATCTCCTTTCTATTCTTTCCACATGTGATTAAATGTAGGTTTGCTTTTATTAGTGAAAATAAGATGTTCTATAAAAAGTGAATCTGGCACAACAAATATCAGGCTAAAGAATTATGAAGGAAAATAAAATATTTTGTTATTATCTAGTGTCTTGAAATATAGAATGATGAAGTTGAGCTCATCAAGATGATGTCTGAAATCTTAAACCAGGTGGTTAATAAAATTGTTCTTGCTGAGTAGCATGGTAAAGAATAAGCTATCTGTTTGGGTATCATAAAAGGACGTACAATTACATTGAACTCTTACATTGTTAGCAATGTAAATGAGTTAGCTAAAAATAGAAAGGATGTCAAAACATTTGATACAAATTAAAATGTGCACAGACATCACCATGGATCTAATGACTGCCAATGACTGGCTTCAAGCAGAAAGCAAAAGAAACCTGCCCATCCCAAAAGGAAATCTGTACTAATTCTCCTGCGTGCATCCCCTGAGGTGTCCAAATAAATATTTGGACTTTGCATCTACAGTTTAGATTTGAAACTCAAAAAATTGTTACGATAGATGTGATTAAATCTCAAACTAAATCTAACTGAAGAACTTGTAGCAGAATTAAGATTTCAAGTTTACCACAAATCCCAGAAGTTTATAGCCCGCAAGTGAATGCATTCCACTCAAAAGCAAACAAAATAGCTTTTCGACATAAGAAATCCTTCAAGTTTCAAAAAAAATCCACCAAAGCCAAGTAAGTACTTCGTCATGCAAATCCACTACTTTCCGGGAGATGGCCAGTCAGCGGCACGCATGGATGATACCAAGGAAAGCAGGGACCGTTTTCATCTTCTCAGCAGGAAAGATTCCTCATGCCACAGATGAAATAACCCCCGCTTCGCCATACATCTTGAAAGGGGGCGTTTTACAGATTTTTTAAAAGATGTTTTAAATGAAGCAGATTTCAGATACATTCCTTTTCCTGTGCCTGCCGAGTCTTTATATTCTGAGCAGGTTTTCTCGTTTTGAGAATAAGGTGAAGGAGAATGAGATAGCACACAAGGTTTCTGTAGAAAAGATACACTCTGGAACACCCACTCTGGTCTAGGTGGGAGAGAACCCTGAAAGAAAAACTGTTTGGATGGAAATGCACTTTGAAGCAAAATTTCACCTTACTAATTGAATCTTAACTTACTATTTTTCTAGTGTTTTTGCTACACTAAAAACATTTATTTAAAGCTTTATGAGAATGGAATATGAGAATTATGAAAGGCAGATATATTTACAACTTATGGAGTCATCAGAATTCTTTTTAATGCTTGAATTGTTAGGCTGGGGGCCAGAACTCCAGAACTTTGATTTCTAACTCAATCCATTTGACTCTGTAAGTCTATTAGTCTTTTGTATTTGATGGCTAGAATACCTAAGAATTCTGCTAAATCATTCATTAGTTTCCATTCTGAAAGAGAAATTCTTCATTCTATCGATGTGTTTTTTTCCTTGTTTGGTTACAAAAACAATTGATTTTACTTCTTTTACTTACTGAAGAATAGTTTAATAAAAAAGAACACAGCAATGTGACTTCCCTAGAGGCAAAGTCACTGGATAGAACAAATCTAGTTTTTGTGTAAGAAGAGTTTAAATAACATTTCTGAACTTGCCTTTTAAAATTTGTTTTGGAGATCATCATTTGGTGGAGTAAATTCTGCAGTTGATCAAGAGATAAAAATTCAATGAGGAAAACAGATGTGCTGGAGAAGATTGTTTACAATAAGATGCTACTGTCATCTTCCCATTTCTTCTCTGTGAATAAAGGCACTTGATGTCCCATTAATAGTTACTCCTTATTTTTTTATGAGATTGTCAGAAATATAGAAAGAGTCTCCTACAGTTCTCTCCTGTGATTTTGGGATTAGGATTTGATAACTAACATTTAAGGAACAGATAAAATTATAGGTCACCAATAATTTGCCTGCAAAGGAAAAATGAATGTAAGCAGATAGTCTTGTACATAATAGGTACCCAATAGATGGTAAATAGATGAATGAATGAGGCAAATGCAACATTAGTTTATTTTAGTGAATATTTTTATGTTTTAGGTTTGTTCTAATTCAGTAGATTTGGGCAGCATTGGAAAAGGGTTTGTTGATACCCTCTCTTTCCATTGCGAGCAACAAGTTTAAACACTAATTTCAGTATATTATCTCCTTGACAAAACTCTTCAGTGAATGTACTGACCTCAGGATAAAATAAAAACTTACTAGCCTTCAAAGTAAAGCTCTCCAAAATTTGGATTCACCCATTTTATTCAACCAAGTTTATTACTAATCATGTATTTACTCTGACTTCATTGTCCCCCTCACCTCACTATGTTTTTAATCCTTACCTGAGGATATGCTTATTGATTTTAGAGAAAGGGGAAGGGAGGGACGGAGAGAGAGGGAGAGAGAAACATCAATCGGTTGTCTCACACCCACCCCAATGGGGGACTGAATCTGAAACCTAGGTATGTATCCTGACCAGGAATTGAACTTGTGACCTTTTGGTTTACGGGATGATGCTCTAACCAACTGAGTTACATTGGCCAGGACTTTATTTTTAAAACAAAATAAAACAACAAAAAGCGAACAAGCAAAAAAATCCAAAAAAAAACTGCTTCTGATTTCCAAAACTGAGTTTTTTTCGTTATATTCACATACTTTTCCCTATCAAAATCTACCAACTTTTCAAGTAAGCACTTTTTTTTTTTTAAACTTTGAGATGTCTTGCTTTACAATAAGGCTCTACCCAGGCTTAGAACACTGTGAGACTGCTGTTCCCAGAACGGAGCTTTTGCTGGTCCCAGCAAACCACCTGGCTCCCTATTGCTCTCTCAGAGCTTCTTCCTTGGGGCTGTTGGTAAAAGCCCGTTCTCTTCTGTGTCTCATGGCATCAGTCTATGCCATTTTCCTCCTTTTCTTACTGATGTCATTTACTGATTTCTTCATTATTTCCCCTCACTCCTTGAAGTCCTTGACAACTTTGAGACAGCATTCCCCCTTGTCCTCTCTACCTCATCTCCTGTTAGAGTTGAAAGTTTCAGTGCACTTGTAGAAAACAATCAAGTTTTAAAATTCTAGTTTTCTTTTTCTCCAGTTAATTTTATCTCCACTCTGTTGGAGCCATGTATTCCCATAGCTACGTCATGACTGTTTTTAATATATGAATATTTGACAACCAAAATCACATATATCTCACTCTGACCAAAATGTCTTGTCTGGTAGGCTTTGCTTCACCCTTGCTACCTTTATAGCTGCTCTCAGAACATCTAGTGTCTGGATTTCTCTCATCACTTAACCTTCTACAGGAAACTTTACCTTTCTTACTCAGCCTCACTCTAGGGAGAGAATAGCATATGACCTATTTTCCCACTAAGTACCTGATTTCTTATACCCCATATCCTTCCACTGTACCAGTAGCATTTGGTAACTCAATCCAAAATCAGAGCCATACTTGTTTTTCTTGAGCCCTCTACACGGGTGGCTGAAGGCCAAAATAGTTCAAGACATGCTTTGTGCAGTTTGGTCCTGCTCAATCAGATGAGCTTAACCCTGTGCATACTTTTTTCCCTATAGTTTTGGCTAGCTTTATTTCTCAGGCCTTTTTAGATTTGCCAAATGGAATCATATAATATGTAGTCTTTTGTGAGTAGCTTCTTTCAGTTAGCATATTTTCAAGGTTTGTCCATGTTGTAGCATGTGATCATGTGGTTTTGACCTTTATTTATTAATATGGTATATTACATTAATTGATTTTCAGATGCTGAAACAACCTTGCATTTTTAGGATAAATCTCACTTGACCATTCTTTATAGTCCTTTTGGTATGTTGCTAGATTTGGTTTGCTAGTATATTTTTGCATCTATTTTTATAAGAGATATTCTCCTGTGAGTTTCTTTTTTGTGATACCTTGTCAGTTATTCTAGTGTGTATTTTTTACTTTTAAATTGATATGCAATAAATTTTAATTCATATACAATAAGTTAGACATACATAAAATGCACAATCGCCGAGTTTGAACATAGGCATGGCCTTGTGAAATCATCACCACAATCCGGATGATAGATGTACCCATTATTCGGATGCACTTTTGTGATTCCTCTCTCCAGGCCTTCTTCCTCTCCTTCATTTTCAGAAAACCGCTGATCTGCTTTCCATTACTGTGAACTGGAATTTAATATAAATTGAATCATAAAGCATAAGTCCTATGCAGTTCAACAGAAATTTTATAATCAGTTTGTCAGTTTCTATGATAAAAACCTGTGGGGATTTTGATTTAATGCTGTTATCTATAGGCTTCTTTAGAAAATATACTTTTTAGCTATATTCTCTTTTCTGACTGGTCTTAACTGGTTCCCTTTGCAAAACTCTTCCTTTGTAATCACTAACTCAATTCTATTTCCTTTCTGCCTCTATTTCCTTGGGCATTGGGCTTGATCTTAGTTCCTTTCATCTTTTGCTTAGTTGAGAGCCGATCTCCTTCAATCTCATCCTTTATTTTATTCTTTTGCCATTACTCATTATGAAGAACAAAAATGTAAGTCTGCATGAATTTCCCAAAGGATGACATTCTGAGTACAGGAATCTAGGATGGGCCTGTAACTTAGAGATACTTTTCTTTATTGCAGCGCTTGGATCCTCAAGAGAACTGTGGGATGTACTCATTTATACTTCAGGGTACATTGCCTTGCAAACCATCTTGGGAAACAGCAGGGTATAAATAATAAATAAATAAAATATCCTTCCAGTTACCAGTCTTTGATATGCCAGGTGTGGTTTAAGGAACTTCTGATAAATCCTGGATATGGGGCATTAAGGCAGATCTGTTATCTATTATTAGAGCCTGGATATAGGAAGCCCATTTTTGGATGGTTTCTTCCCCCTGGGTATCCTGAACTGGGTGTTAAAGAGTGAAACATATGTTTTAGATGTAGAAATTCATGAATAAAATGGCCTTTGGGTAAGCCTAGGTATTTTAAACATCTGGTTCTCAAATGCAGAAATCAACATTCTATTGCTGTTGATATAAGAACCATCACGCAGGCAGGGGGAACTCCAGGGCCACAGCAACAGCCTTCTAACTGATTTCATTGCCTTCATGCTATCCTCATATTATCATATTTTAATATTTTTATTTTCCTGAAACATAGATATGATTGTTTTTCTCTAACTTTAAAAGATTAATCTTTGATAGTTTTCTATTTCCTTCAGATTAATGTTCAATTTCTATCACTTGGCATTAGAAGTCTTTTACTGCTTCTTTTCTTTTACCCTCTGCATCTCTGACAAGTCTCTATATAAGCAGCCCATGCACTTCCACATCTCTGTATCTTTGCTTCTTCTATTTTTCTGCCTAGAATACTTTTCTACTTTTGAAATTATGTCCATCTTACAATTCTCATCTCCATTGTCACCCTCTGTGAACTCTCACCCTTTTCTGCCACCTCTTCTGGCTATTCTGGAGTTAGAAGAGGTAGCATTTACTATATACTTACTAAGAGGTAGGTACTATTATTTTATACCACTTGTTAGTTAACAGACTCACAGTTGGTAAATGGCAGGATTCAATTGCAGCATTTCTCACTCTCATACTGATACTTCTTTCATCTATTACTCAAGCCTTTTATTAGGGCACTTCCAGCTGACAGTATTGGATTTGACTTGACCACGTTTGCTATGAGAGTAGAAATTTTATTCATCCAACAACTGTACCACAAGGCCCTGCAGAATGCCCTATATCACATGTATTTAATAAATAAAAAATATATTTGACAAATTCTTTCTGGCTATTCCAGGCATCTACTTAAACTAGCCTAAATAAAAGAGACAAGTCTATTATAAAGAGCAGAGTGATCTCAAGAAATTGGAGGGTAAGAAATGAAAAAGGGAAAAGGCATCAGAAAACATGGTAGCCATGCTCTGACATCTTTCTCAGGAGTCACATGTTTTTTGTACACTTTTTCTTTCCTTGTCCTCCCTCTCTCTCTTCCTTTATAACAGGAAGTGGCTGTTCCATTCAGGTAACAGCATTTTCTCTGTGTCCCACAGCCAACAACTGACTGGAATTTCACGTTCCCAATTTCAGTTCATGAAAGAGGCAATCTGAATAGGGCAGACACTTACCCTTGGTTCCCCCACACATAGCTGGAGGATGAGAGGTTCTCCCCAGATGACCTCATAGTTGTAGAGACAGTTCTCAGGGAAGGGGGGACTTAGGCTAAGAAGCAGATACCTCTAAACTAGTACTTGCTTAAATTAATGATTATATCTTGATAAATTAATGTTTTATTTGCTATGTTTTTCATGTGTTATTCTGGTAAGAATGATCTGATTTGTTGTTCTTATGGGAAATGGTGGACAACAGAAGAGGAGTTCGAATGTTTGAATCCCAGAGCCCCATTTCTTAAACTTCGTTGAGCAAGACAACAGCAAAAACAATGCCTGTGTTTTGAGATAAAAGGTTGTCCTTGTCTATGTTAGAAAATACTTTGTACTTGGTGGCTGGGATTGTTTAAAAAGTTTGACTGCTGTGCACTGCAGCCCGTGCTGTCAGCGGCGTTAATTGGTGACTGGATCCCATGCAATTCCATGTTTCTTTTCAGCAGGTGTCCACATTTTCCAAGGAACGGCCCGTCTCTTGAAGAAACCCACTTGAATGCAGATGATGTAAATCCTTCTCAATGTATCTCTCAAGGTTTTATCAAAAGCTATGTACAAGTTTCCTGTCTCTGACAAGAAGTGAAAAGAAGTTATTATTCTCACTGCTTACCTCCTTGGTAAGTTGGTGGTTCTTCACATGGAGGATTTCACCCTCCACTTAAGTGAAGTGTCAGGTATTTTCCATCATTGCAGGAGGGACGGCAGCCAGATCTACCACTGCGCAGAGAGCCATGCCAAAGAGAAAGATGTCCAGGAGTGGATCACAAATTGCCTTTCAGGACTTTGGATCATTGTTCATTAATTGAGTGCTGACAGTGTGTTTGCCTCTCTGTTAAGTGAGAGAGAAGAAACAGACTCAATTTTCTGCATTCAAGGTCTGAGTCAGTCAGACAGTAGGTTGAAATATCCTGATGGCTGCATCTCAGGTACTAGCTGTTTTATTTTTATGATATAATTTCTTCTCATGCAATGAGGAAACTATAACTTAATAGCATTAAGGAGGTTAGAAGCTCAAAAAAAAATTGAGAGGTGGAGAGTAGTTTCCCAATAAAAAATAAATAATCCTTCTCTTTTCCTTTTGTCATCTAAATTCTCTCTTCTCAACTTCAGTAAACTAATTTGGCTTGAGCCTAGATTTATTTTTTCCCCCTGGAGATCTGTGGTTCTTCAATATTAGTGCAGATTCCTTGCCTATGTGATAGGAGGTGAGACTGGGTGAGAGCCAAACTTCATCATATAACTATGCCTTCCAAATGCCAATTATTCTAATTGGATTATCTCTCCTGTTAACAAGTCTCTTTGTTTTCTTGGACAGCTATGTAAGGAATTCTCCACAAGTTCTTCCAATCTCATACAACCCAGATGTTGTCTATATAAGGATAAAAATGTGAAGAAATCTTGAAAAAACTCAAAACAACTTTAGATTGTTAGATTCCCCTGAGGCAGGATAGCTTAAGGATGTGTTACCTTCAAGTTTGTGGTAAGTGATGGATGAATTCAATAGAATTATTTCTTGGAACAAGTATCACTGATTTGAAAAAGAACTATTTGCACCTACATGTTATTCTGATTCCATGAAGATGAATATATATTTGTATTGTACTGAGTGAGGATAAAGAAAGATAAAATTAAGGTACAGGAAATAGGCATCAAAGGGAACAAAAATTTTATTGGTAGGTATGATGGAATGGGGGTTATAGCTAAAACACAAAGTAGGAATTTTGAGTTTCTTTTTTTTAATAATTATTTTATTGTTGTTCAATTATAGTTGTCTGCATTTTGCCCCCCTCATTCCCTCCCAACCCAGCCAAACCCACCTCCTTCCCTTGCTTCCACCCTCCCCCTCCCACATGGTTTTTCCATGTGTCCTTTATAGTAGTTCCTGAAAACCCTTCCTCTCATTATCCCCTCCCACCTCACCTCTGGTTACTGCCACATTGTTCTTAATTTCTGTGTCTCTGGTTATGTTTTGTTTGCTTTTCTCTTTTGTTGATTATGTTGAAGTTAATGGTGGGATCATATGGTATCTGTCCCTCACCTCCTGGCTTATTTCACTTAGCGTAATGCTTTCCAGTTCCATCCATGATGTCACAAAGGGTAGGAGCTCCTTCTTTTTCTCTGCTGCATAGTATTCCATTGTGTAAATGTACCACAGTTTTTTGATCCATTCATTAACTGATGGGCACCTAGGTTGCTTCCAGCACTTGGCTATTGTAAATTGTGCTGTTATGAATATTGGGGTGCATAGTTTCTTTTGGATTGGTGTTTCAGGGCTCTTAGGGTATAATCCCAGCAGTGGAATTGCTGGGTCAAAAGGCAGTTCCATTTTTTAGTTTTCTGAGGGAATTCCATACTGTTTTCCACAGTGGCTGCACCAGTCTGCATTCCCACCAATAGTGCACTAGAGTTCCCTTTTCTCCACATCCTCTCCAACACTTGTTTGTTGCTTTGTTTATGATGGACATTCTGATTAGTGTTAAGTGGTATCTCATTGTGGTTTTAATTTGCATCTCTTTGATAGCTAGTGGTGCTGAGCATCTTTTCATATGTCTTTGGGCTCTCTGTATGTCTTCCTTGGAGAATTGTCTGTTCAAGTCTTTTGCCCATCTTTTAAATGGGTTGTTTGTCTTCCTGGCATGGAGTTGTTTAAGTTCTTTATATATTTTGGAGATCAAACCCTTGTCTGAGGTATCATTGGCAAATATGTTTTCCCATATAGTTGGTTTTCTTTTAATTTTAATGCTGTTATCTTTAGCTATGCAAAAGCTTTTTAATTTGATGAGGTCCCATTTGTTTATTCTTTCCTTTATGTCCCTTGCTTTAGGGGATGTATCAGTGAAGATGTTGTTGTGTAGAATGTCTGAGATTTTCCTGCCAATGTTTTCCTCTAGGACCTTTATGGTGTCACAGCTTATATTTAAGTCTTTTATCCACCTTGAATTTATTTTCGTGTATGGTATAAGTTGGTGATTGAGTTTCATTTTTTTGCATGTACTTGTCCAGATGTTCCAACACCATTTGTTGAAGATGCTATTTTTACTCCATTTTATGCTTCTTCCCTCTTTGTCAAATATTAATTGACCGTAGAGACTTGGGTTTATTTCTGGGCTCTCAATTCTGTTCCATTGATCTATGTGTCTGCTCTTATGTCAGTACCAGGGGGTGGAATTTTGAGTTTCTTGAAAAAAAAATACTTAGGACCATCAGGTAAATATCACCTTACTTCCAAATTATCTTCATGGCAAAGTATTTTTTCTTATATGTTGATACAGAAATGAAAGATATATTTTTTTTGTAAACCATCGTATATCTTGTGATTGATTTCTTCTATAGAAACAAAATTTTGGCTGAAATTTTTTGGTTTTGGCTCAATAGTTATATATTTCTTGTGCAGCTATTATGCATTGGAGGTTTCTAGGGTTGGGACTAGAGTATATGTCCATTTCATTCCTGTGATGTCCACACTCATCACACTTATCACCTCAATAAACACAGACACAATTGCACTCTTGATAGAAGGCAAACTTAATTTATAGATTTTAAATATCCATCTTCAATATAGCCCTAATTTTGTACAAGATCAACCTATATCAAACTGTATTCTTGATTCTTTCCACAATAAAAATATTTTGGCAGCAGAGCTGTGGTGGGATTTGAGTTTGTTGTAAGTTGACTAGTATGGATGTCAATCCAAAGACCGCTCAGTGTAGCAGAGCAGCCCTTGGGATTTTGAACACATTGGAATCTTCCTCCAAAAGCATCTATAATGAACAGAGTTATTTTGAAAACATTCCCTTCAGTTCATGCCTTAATTCAATCATCTGGGAATAGGAAAGCAGATCCCTCTCAATACACCGCTAACTTGGATTTCTATGGTATTATGCACAATCTTCTCATTTATTTTTACAGTGATAGAGTGGTTTCTGAGCCAAGTTCTGCAGGCGTTTGGGGGAGAAGGAAAAGGTTTTAGATGGTTCTAAATTCTTGAAGTAACAATTGATGTTTGTTATTTTTTTGCTGTTCTTCAGAAATGAAAACAAACACAGTAAACTACACATCTTAGAGCAGAATGCAATTCTTGGCCTCTTGGCTCATTTTGGCAAAGATCAACCCCCTTTGATTCAAGAATGTTTTGTTTGTACCACTGCCCTTTAAATTCTATTGTCTGTATCCTGAGAATTGCTTCTCTAGCTTTTTACTAATTTGCTTTGCTACTTAGAACCAGAAAATTAGAAAAGAGAAATGAAACTCTGTAGGAGAAGTAGATTATATGACCTTGCAACATTAATCATGGTGATGCTATCCATCATCTCCCTTAGCATTTGCTTGGAGCCTTCACAGAAGTGACTGCTTTTTATTAACACCCTCTTTTTCTAGTGGAGGTAATTTATTAGAGAAGAATTCTGATTTCTGAAGTTTTCATTAGTTCTCAGATATATATGCAATAAATTATTATATAGACATGAGCTAAGTAAACACATGCTGATTTTTAAGAAAAACACTATTATATATACACATGAAACTTCAGTGATCTAGAACTTTTCTTTTTCTTTATTTACTCACAATCTTTCCCCAAATCCTTTACTCTTTTTTAAAATTTTAAATTATGAACTATGGCCTTCAGTATTTATCATGCAGTGGAGACAAGTTGTTGACAAGTGCATTTTGGATCAAGCAAAATACTCATTTACTATATAGTTATTAGAAAGAGTGAAAATGATGGTATGAAATAATTCTCCAAGATGCCTAAATAAGTAAAAATAGCTAAACAAAACAGCTTCATTATGAGAAATTCCTTTCCTATACATAATAAATCCCATAAATTGCTTTTATTAAGATTATGATTTAACTACTTAACATTATTAATTCCAACAAGTCATTTCCAAAATAGAAAGCATCACAAATATTTCTGTTCACTATCTAGCTGAATTAGAGCCATGTAAATATGTTTTGCTATATCCAAGAGCAATGTAAGGAGAAAGGGTTTATGATTTTGCAACAAATTAAAAGCAGCAAGAAAAAAGGTAAACTTTGTTTCCTGGGAATAATCTACTACAGAGGAAATTTTATAGCTCTAGGATTCTAAATTATTTTATTCTAAGAAGAATATGAACTTCTGACACAGTAGATTTGGTATACAGAACATCTTTTCTAAGGCAAAAGGGAATGTAAGAAGCTCCTTGATTACTCCATCTAAAATTAACCAGTTATTTCCTATGTTTATCTTGGTTTGCAAATTTGCTCTTCAGCTTCTGAACTGAAAATTGAAATTGCTTCAACTTCACTTAGGAAATATTTCAATTTTATTTATTATTATTATTTTGAATTTTAATTGTTGTGCAAGTACAGTTTTCTGCCTTTTACTCCCCCCTCCCAGCGCACCCCCCAGACTTCCCCACCTCCCTCTCATTTCCACCCCCTTGTTTTTGCCCATGTGTCCTTTATACTTGTTCCTGCAGACCCTTCCTCTTTCCCCCTGAAATTCTCTCCCCTGTCCTCTTTGGTCACTATTAGCTCGTTCTCTATTTCAGTGTTTTTGGTTATATTATGCTTGTTTGCTTGTTTGTTTAGGTTCCTGTTAAAGGTGAGATCATATGGAAATATTTTAATTTTAGCTTTGACTTTTCAATATAAGAATGCATAAAAATAAAAAGTTGGTGGAATTAAATTTAACTTTAGAATAAATAATCAATAATTGACACATAATTACCAGAACATTAGGTCCCAAGTAGATTCAAAATTAGTTAAGAGTAGATGTTCCAAATAGTGATGACAAGAACACAAGAAGTTAAATTTTATTCTTTTAAGGCAATGACTTTATGCCAGAATTAACTGGGACTCATCTGAGGCAGTCCTTACATAAAGCTATAAGCTCATTGATGTGGTAAGGTTAAATATAAAGGATTATGACTTAGATGTTTTGATGTAATCACCATTATTAAAGAATAATGTCCAGTAAAGAATCACAATCCATTTCTTCCATTCTTTTGTCCAGCTTGACTTTTCGTAAACCAAAGTTGAAAGATATTACCATATTCTGCCTCACCTGCTAAAGTTCTAGTAGACGTTTAGGAAACTGGATGAAGAAGTGGGTGAATAAACTGTAGTTCTAAAAAAAAAGAGGGGTCTGAAAGAACATATGAACCTTCTTTTTATTTTCAAAAATTATTAGAACTCCTTCTCTATTGAACATTTAAAAGGTTTAAAACTCCTTCTCTATTGAACAGTTAAAAGGTTTAAAACTCCCATTTTTTTTGCAATGCTCTCCTAAATATTTTCCCCAGAAATGATAACCAAAAAAGTCATGTCCCTTGGAATCTACAACACTGAGCAAGAGAGCAACTGGCCACAATAATATTGGGTAAGTGAGTTGTGTTGGTGCTGGGATTTAAAAAAGACAGAAAATTCACAGCTATTAACCACCACAACTAAAACAAAAGCAAACTAAGCAAACAACTCGAACAGAAACAGAAACACAGAAATGGAGATCATATAGAGGGTTAGCAACAGGGGAGTGGGAAGAGGAGAGAGGGGGAAAAGGTACAGAGAATAAGTAGCATGGACAGTGGGTAGAAAATAGGGGGAGGGCAAGAATGGTGTGGGAAATGTAGAAGCTGAAGAACTTATGACACATGGACATGAACTAAAGGGGGGGATGTGGGTGGGAGGGGGTATACAGGGTGGAGGGGAATGATGGGGGAGAAAAGGGACAACTGTAATAGCGTAATCAATAAAATATATTAAAAATGATGCAGAGAACATGTTTCTATTTTCTATGAGATCTCTTCCTGTTTTGTTGAACTTTTCTAGGTCAATATCTTTTGTTGAACTGGGTAACAATTAAATTTTTGAAGAGTGTAGATCACGCTCCTAGGAGAGGCACTCTACTCCCTTTTTAAATTAGTGTGGTCTTACTCCAACAAGGTGCTCGATTGCCTGTCAGCTACAAGTTAAATCTGGCTTATCAAATGGCTTTAGCATGCCACAAAATAAAATGAAATACAAACATGAAGTTAATGAAAATGGCATCCAATGGAATTCTTCAGAGAAAAACGTCAGTTAGCAAAGTGAATTTTCTTCCAACGTCTAGAGACACTATGATTCTGTTCTACCATCGGGGAAGGAGGAACCCTTATTTCATGTTCAGTCATCCTTGACTTGGAAAACCATAGGGAAGTCGGCATTACTCTAGGCTCAAACTCTGGGTTTGGTGCTAATTTAGGATATTCCTAGTCTGAGGCTTGGACTTATATCAGAGACGACCTAAATTGACCCTTCAATTTTCCTTTTTCAGATTTTCAGTACTGAGGCTGGATTTGATGTTGAAATTGGTCTTTGGAGGTGAGAAAAGAGAAACATTTATTTGTCTGGAAATTTTCTTAGTCACAGTTTCTATGAAAGGAAGAATGACTTTTTTTGAAATCAAGTTCAAGTCACATTAGCACTCTATGGAGTGACAGTTACAAGCTGACTGCTTTTTGGGCATGATATTTGGACACATTTCAGTCAATGCCTTGAATATATTTTTACACCTTCTCTTTTTGTTGCTGAAAAATGAGAGACTGGTAGGTTTCCGTGACCCGAAAACCAAGAGTTGAGGTGTAGTCAAGCTGATGATGCAGAAATGTCACTTCAACAATCTCGACGATGGTAATAATTTCTGCTGTTACGTTTTACAGTTTAAAAGTACTTCTTGTAAATAAATGGGTACATCAGGACAACAGAATATTATTCAGTGCTAAAATGAAATCAACTATTAAGCTATGAGAAGACATGGAAAACATTAATGCATACTACTAGGTGAAAGAAACCATACTATGTGATTCCCACTATATGACATTTTAGAAAAGACAAAACTATGGAGACAATAAAAAGATTAGTGCTCGCCCAGGGTTAGGGGGTAGGAAGGGATGAGTAGGTAGAGCAAAGAGAATTTTTAGGGCAGTGAAACTATGTTGTACTATAATGGTGTACACGCATCAGTGTACATTTATCAAAACCCACAGAATGTGCAACACAAGAGTGAACCCTAAGCTAAACTATGGGCTTTAACTCTATATCTTATAATTTTTCTATTACATTTCTCAAGCTTCTTGTGACTGAACCTCAGTGGGCACCACAAAGTATGAAGGATATGAGACCAGATTAGAGTTAAGTGGTCAAACAAAGTATTCCCAATAAAAAGCACAGGATAAAAAGGACATTTAAGTATGAGATATATATCTAGAAAAGACGAAATCACAACTGTGCAGATACATAAAAATAGTATTTTTAAATATGAAACATTGAACAGTGAAAAAATTGCTTTGGGATATGTTGGTGTCTTAGAAACATTCTTTTTGTAGATGAATTGTTTTTACAACTACAGGAAAGTGTGATTTTCGGAAGTATTTCTAGTATTTCCATGGTAGATTTGACCAATATGTGGTTGCTTGTAGCTTGGCTGTACAATGGATCTTTTTATTTTGAAAATATGTCTCTTTTAATAGACTGTCTGGAATAAGTTTAAAGGGAATGTGTTGATACTCTACTATAACAGACTTTAGATGCGTTTAAAGTTCTTTTGTCAAAACTGTCTAGATCTCATCAAGGTTGTTTTCAAGTTCTGGTATTTGTTTCATTCACATTATTCCTTTATCATCAAGATCTGCCCCTGCTTTGGCTAAATTAAATATTTTTCAAAGTCACTATTTAATTATTTTTGAATAATCCATTAAAAACCCTACCTTAAAAACTGGAATTAAGTTTGGATTAATTATAATAAAAAGAACCCATAGCATTTCTTTAGGCTTCAACTGTAGGGTTTTTCAGTTTTATCACATAAAATAACCTCAATTTCTGTGCTTATAATCAAGCAACGTTGATTTATAATGTTTGGTGGTAGAAAGCACATGAACTTTGGAGTCAGAGCTACTTTGGTTTGACTCTTCACTCTGCATTGCCTTTCTTATTTTTTTTATCCTCACCTAAGGATATGTTTTTATTAATTTTAAAGAGAGAGGAAGGGAGGCTGAGAGAGAGAGAGAGAGAGAGAGAGAGAGAGAGAGAGAGAGAGAGAGAGAGAAACATGCCCAAACTGTGGATCGAACCTTTAACCTAGGTTTTAACCTAGGTATGTGTCCTGACTGGGAATCGAATCCACAATCTTTTGGTGCATGAGATACTTCTCCAACCAACTGAGTCATCCAGCTAGGGCTGCATTTTAAGTCTCACTGATTTCCTATGGCTTGCAGTTCAATAGCAGAACAATTAATGTTGGGTTTATGGTTATTGTTCTTTTTTATTTATTTTATTTTTTATAACTAAAATGATTGATATTTTATTTTATTTATTTTTTTATTGTTGTTTAAGTACAGTTGTCTGCCTTTCCCCCCACCACTCCCTCCCACCCTAACCATCCCCACCTCCTTCCCAGATTCCATGCCCCCTTGTTTTTGTCCGTGTGTCCTTTATAGTTGTTCCTGTAAACCATTCATTCACCCTATTGTTCTTTTTTAAATCCTGCCCTTTCAACATCTGCCAAAGGTGCTTATAATTTCACTACATAATAGATATTTAGTTCACAAAATTCTTATGCAGTTCTCTGGTATTTTTCTCCTTATTTCTGCTATCATCTTCCACGCTCTATAACATGCCATACTGAATTCATCATACCCAGCCTTCAATCGGGTATCTTTTAACAGGGTTTGGAGCTAACTTTCCTGCTTCTTCATACGAACCAGACTGTACCCTGGGCATATTTCAAATGTTTAGCAGATTTTTTCAGGAAATGGTTTAATTCTTGGTGAGGCTTAGTCAGTCATTCATTCACATGATCTTGTGCCCAGCGTGCAAAGAGAAGGGAACATTTGAAAATTGAACTTGGGTTCTTACCGGAGGTGTGAACTGAAACACGGCTAGAGGGCCAAAAATACATTTGTAAAAATCAGCAGGCATTATTTTTGTGATTCATATTCATTTGCTTTCTAAATGAAAACCAAAATTAAGTTTTAGAAGTTTGAAAATTTTACAGGAAACACCAACAACAAAAGAAGTGTAATGCAGTGATCATTTTCCCACCAGCCAGAGTGAGCTGCCACCGGCACTTCCCACGGCTTGCGGTTCAGTAGCAGAGCAATTAGTGTTGGGTTTATCATGTTTGCTTCCCATTTTCATTATTTTCTATTTTAATGGGAAATCACTTTACAAGTTTTATAAGGTTGATATGAGCTCACACTATGACTCCAGATAATGCAGTAAAAATAAGATTGATGGCGAAATTGAATTATTTCCACTATCTAGAAACAAACATCGTTAAACTTTATTAAACATCATGATGAGATCCCATTTCTTTATTCTTTCCTTTATGTCCCTTGCTTTAGGGGACGTATCAGTGAAAATATTGCTGCGTGAAATATCTGAGATTTTTCCTGCCTATTTTCTATAGACATCTTTTTAAAAATTAAATTTATTGATGTAACATTGATTAATACAATTATATAGGTTTCAAGCATGCTACTTTATAACACATCATCTGTATATTTCATTATGTGCCCACCACCCAAAGTCAAATTTTCTTCCATATAAATATATAGAAAAAAGATGGAAAGTTATACTTTTATAAAAATAAAATCCAGTTATTGATACTATTTTTGATAATATTATATATAATTGAAGTAAACATAAAATAAAACTGAACTGAAATATAAAGGAATCATAAAACCATACATATTAACATGTATACATGATAAACATACCTACAGATACATAAATATGTCTATCTATTTATAATTTTTTCATCCAGAAGATATTTTTCCTAAAATATCCTATTTAGGTAAAGAAAATAGATAATGGGAGATTAGGAAGTTGAAGATAACTGTGTTTTTACAGTTTGTAAATTACTTGATTGAATTTTAGATGGTAGTAATGACTCCCTGCAGTAAAAGTGTTTAACCCCATAATGAGCTTCCCTAATTTTCCCTTATTGTCCAAGCACTTAATACCCATTTGTTTCAGTAACATATTTCTCTTAGTATTTTAAATTAATTATAATTTAAAAAATCCTCTCCAGAGGATATGTTTTTAATTAATTAATTAATTAATTAAATTTTAAATTGAATTTAAGGAGAGAGGAAGAGTGAGAAAGAGAAACATTGATTGGTTGCCTGCCATACGTGCCCTGACCTGGGATCAAACTCGCAACATTTTGGTGTGCAGGATGGCGCTTCAACGAACTGAACCACCTGGCCAGGGCTAAAATTAATTATAAATTTTAAACTACTACTATGACATTGTTATTCATTAGGGTTTTTTTTTTTTAATTTTGGGTTTTCTTTTGAGTATATGTACTTGTCAAGTAGGACTTGTGGGTTGTATTTTCCTCAATTTATTTCATATTTGAGAATAATTGCCTTTATACTTGAATGCCATTTAAACAAAGCACAATGTTCTTGGATCATGCTTTTTTTCCTTTAGAACTTTGTAAATACTATTCAGTTGTCTCCTGGCATAGAATACTGCTATAAAAAAGCTTGAGACCAGCCTAATTTTTTTCTCTTGTACATGATCTGCATTAAAGCTTAGATGCTTGCAGAATTCTTTCCTTATGCCTTGTTAAAATATAAAAACATAGTATACAAGGTCTGTCCAGAAGGTATCCAGCCATGTACTATACAATATGACTATAAGAAAAATAGAGACATTTATTGAAGAAGATACAAGAAACATTGTATACAGGACAATTATGTCTCAGTCCCTGACAAAATAGACATCTTGGGACCTCACACAGTTCTCCCAATCACCATCAGCTGTCCCATCATATCTTCCTGAATCTCATCAACTGTCTGAAATCTCTTCCCTTTCAAAAGTGATTGTGGTTTTCAAAGAAGTTAGAAGTTGCAGGGTGCCAAATCTGGGCTGTAGCGGGGCTGAGTCACCTGGGTGATTTGATGTTCCACCCAACACTCTGCAGGAGACGTGATGCATGAGTGAGCGTTTTGCTGCCGATCACCAGCTGCCCATAGCTGTGGCCTTCTCACACAAAATGTGATGTAGATTCATTGCTCTGCTCACTTAGTCATATTGACTGCAATGCCCACACAGTACACATGCTCACTCAATGGTGTCTATCACCCCCACTCAGTACAGTGAAGTCATCATCATTCATGCATGTGTATTCCAGTCCACTCTTGTTGGCTGCTAAAGTACATCAATGGCACA
This sequence comes from Glossophaga mutica, assembly GCA_039655065.1. Taxonomy (NCBI): domain Eukaryota; kingdom Metazoa; phylum Chordata; class Mammalia; order Chiroptera; family Phyllostomidae; genus Glossophaga; species Glossophaga mutica. Next base: position 144,785,408 of record CM077303.1, on the reverse strand, counting down.
CAAACCATGCTTGTTATGTTAATAATGGCTGGGCTTTTTCTAGACAGAATATATCTCTATATATCTCACTAACATATATTAATATATATCACATATATTAATAATTAGTGTTATAATTTCTGAAACACATTTCATTTATTTCCCAATGGCAAATTTAATTTTTTTCTTTATTTCAGAAAATTTTTCTTTATTACATTTTTAAAAATTTGATTCCTTTAATTGGCCTTAGTGGATAACAATTCTTAATTGAATCAGCTTTACTTACACATTCATTAATTTCTCCTAAAATGCTGTTATCTCCATTGTTTCATTTCCTTCCTCTGTAATTATTTCAAGCTTTTCCTCTGTAAAAATAATTAGCTTTCCAGTGGTGCCTACAGAATTGATTTTTGACATCTATTTATTGATTCTAAAATTATTTTGTTTTTACCTTTAATATTTTGTGATCAAATTTCCTTCTAATCTCATCATTCTAATGTTTTATTATTTGTCTTTAATTTTTTATTTTATTGAATGTATGTTCTTATTAATTTACACATTTTCTTTTTTTCTTGAGTCATTTTCTTTTATTCCACATACTTGTTCTTTTTATATGATCTCTCTTTTCTCTCCACCCTCCCTTCCTTTTTTGTAAATTTTGTTTTTTTTTCTTACGATTTCGTTCATGCTTCAGTGCCTTTGTCTAGATACTCAATATGCTGTTATACAGAATGGGTGACATTTTTAACTCTCTTTCAATGTTCTTTGTGTTCTCCAAACAACAGGCTATTGAGGAAAGTGAAGGAAAACAGAATTGGAGGGAAGCACTTAGTTTTTTAAAGAATACTTAGGCTCTGTTCTCTCTGCTGAAATATTCAGAACTTTCGGTTTATTCCTCAGCTGGGAGAAGGAGTATTAGAACTCTTACTTCTGTATGAGAAAGTCAAAACCATTTCTGACCTTTTGCATACTCCAGTATATCTCAGGAAGAGGAAAAAAGAAATTTATACATTTAATGTGCTTCTATCTAAATTTGGGGCGTTAATAAAAATTCTCATGACTTTACCTGTCAACACTGTGAATTGCGGTAGGTGTGGCTGGGGTCAGACGTGTGCACTGCTACAGCGTGTTCTGTTTCTTTTCTTGGTAACTGAGCTTTGGAGACATACTGTTGTGCTTTGCCTGTACGGTAGATGGGAAAAACAGCCACAGGTTCTTTTCATTTTTATAGGTGCACCTCTTTCCATTGTGGCTTTGCAACTCCTCCTGTCAAGAAGGTGACATTTGTTTCCCTACCCCTTGCATCTGGGCTTAGCTTTGCACTTGTCTTGTCTTTGTTATATTAGCAAGTATGGTACAAGCAGAGGGATGAAAAGCATTTGAGCTGTGAGGTCTATTCTTTCTTACTCTTCTTGAACTTTATGAGGAAGTCTAGGCTAGCCTGCCAAAGGATGAACAACGTGTGGCACAATTGCCCTGATATTCTGGTTGAAAGACTGACAATTGTCAGACACGTGAGTGAAAGATCCTTGATCCTGCAGCCATCAGTAGACCACAGCTAAATGCAAACTCATGAAAGAACCCGAGAGATGGGCCAACTGTCTCACGTAAGAACACAGATGACCTAGAGAACTTTGAGGCTGTTGTTTTAAGACAATTAGTTTTGGAGGGTGATTTTTTAAATGTAGCAACAGATAACTAGTCTAGCATTTTGTCGTTGTTAGGTATAGGGGGAGAGAGATTCTAAAATGGAGATGCTGCTCAGTCAAGTTGTAACTCTTAGTTGTTTAGCAGTGTTATTAGGATGCTTCTGAATATTAATCACAATATAAACTCAGCCAAAATTACTTGTTAGTTATCTAATACTTTGTAACCCACTTTCTCATAAGGTAAATTCAGGGACTTCATATGAGGGAAACCCAAAAGAAACCAGAATTATCTTTTGGAGGGCAGGCCCCTTATAGTACAGGCTTCCCCCACTAGGTGAGTGTTTTAGGAACCCATTTGTATCAGTGCATCAGCTGGTGTTGTTGTGAGAAGCTGTTTTCAGCTTCAGTAAATTTGTTTTGAAGATTCTTTCAACACATTTGCCCATTACATAATGGGTGATATATGAGTGCACCTGCCCACACCACACTGAGTATTCAGCTGTTTTTGACCAAAAATGGCATGTTCATGCCCCACCCTTCCTATTTACCTGATTTTTCCTCAAACAACTTTTTTTGTTTGTTTTGCCAGGTCAAAATAATCCTCAAAAGGAAATGTTTTGCTGATGTGGAAGAGGTGAGACAAAAAATGGCAGAAGCACTAAAAGACATCAAAATTGAAAACTGGTTTGAGCAGTGGGAAAACATCTTTATTGGTGTATTGTATCAAATGGAGAGTACTTTGAAGGTGACTGAAGTTTAAACATGTAAAAATAAACATACAATTTTTTATAAATAAATTTTCTTTTATTGGGGGGTTCCCTTCTCGTACATTTGAAATATTGTGCTAGTCACATCTGTATTCTCTTGAGTAAAAGTCCAGGCAGTCAAAAAGATACTTCTGGCTTTTTTTTCCCCTGAGACAGCTCTGCTTTAGTAATCTGTGCTTTCAATTTCATATGGACAAAAAAATGTGACTAATTGAATGCAACTTCTCTATTTTTTCTAAGGCTATCTTTATCCTTCCCTATTTTGAAATTTATTCAGAAAGGTATTAATCATCCACCAAAGGAATTTACAATGAATTCATTTTGGTCCGTCAATATGGGAAATCTCAACACAAATCCTACAAAGGGGCCACAGAAAATAATGGCAAACAAATGCTGAGAAGCAAATAATTATTGAATGCAGCAGAATGTCACGTTTGTTTTCAGCCTCAAGGGCTCAAGATTCTTTAAATGGTCTTTGTTAGAAAAAATCTGAAGGCTTTCATGTCACAGAGCCTGAAGGTTGATAATTTTGGCTTTTTTCCAGGCTGACTTACTCACTGAAAGGCAGACTGACTGCAGACACACTTTTAATTGTTGATGCTTGCAGAAGAGGTTAAAAGTCTAGGCAGGTATCTCCAGCACTGATCTAGATGCCTCCAAACTGAAATTTTGCTAGATATGGATAAATTACAGGCTCATTTGCATGTTTCAGCCCCACCAACTCAAGTAAAAATTCATACTCTTTCTGACTTGGGATTTGTACCAAATATTAACAATCACAATTTGGTCTAATGAAAAGAGACCCCAACTTGGAGTCTGAAAATTTTGTTTTGGACTTGGCTCCACAACCCATTAGTTAGGTGACCTTTGGCAAGTCTCTTAACTAAATTGAATCCAAGTTTTCAAATCTGTAATGTGAGAATGACAGCACACTATTTTTCTCAAGGAACTGTGAGTTGAATGAATCAGTATTTATGAAAGTACTTTGTAAATTATAATTCATTTTATAATGATGCTGTTATTGTGCATCCAGAACGTCTGGAGAAAGAATCCTTCAGTTTACAAGGGGTCCTTCTTGATTAATTTACTTCTTTGGATTATCATTAGACATTTTCTGTTTTTGTGATAGCTCCTAATCTATGCAGCTCTAGCCAAGACCTATTTTCTATATTCCAGAACTACTGATCTAACTGACCACAGGTCTTTTTCTCTGGGATCCATTCAGAAAGTAAGATATGGAGTCCATTGCTTCTTCTCTGAGGCTGTGTTCTTTATATTAGTTACTGATATCACCATATACCTAAAATCTTAGCATCATCCATGACACCCTTTTCTTCCTCATCACCTGTATCCAAGTCAACACTAAGCCTTGAATTGCACTTGCTTAGTAGCATTCAGATCCACTAATATCTCTACATCTCTTTTGTCATAGTCCTGACTAAGCCCTTCAATTTCTCACCAAGATTGTGACCACAACTGCTTTTGAAATCCCCATGCCTCTTGTCTTCCCTTCTTTCTCTGTTTCTCATACTGAAACCAATGATCTTTCAAAAATACAATGTAATCATGTAACTTTCTTTAAATGCTTCTGTGGATCCTTTATTCTACATATGTAGTTTAATATGTAAGGCCACCACAACGTGACTTTGGCCCATCTCTCCAGGCTTTTCCCTAATTTCCTTTCTCCTTGTACAATTATTTCTGCTCCTTTGTAGTTCTTGAATATACAATGAACTTTTTTGCCAGTGTTTTTGTTTGCCTGGAAGAACTATCTCTTACCTTTCTTACCTGAATAATTGTCTTTCAAGTCACAGATCAAAGTGCCACATTTACTAAGAAACAACTTCTGATATTGCCCCATCCCCAAATTTAGTTTGGATTGGCTGCTTTATGAGTTCACTTTGCACTTTATTTCTCTATTGCAGCAATAAATCTCATTGTATTGCAGTTATCAGTTTATAAGTTTACTTGACCAGACTTAAAGGCCATGTATTATTCATCGGATCATAGCTATCACTTCCTGTCCACTGCTGGTGTGTCCAGTGGTTCTGCTAATCTGCTACAGAGTAGCACAGTATCACAACTAATTGCTGGATTTGAGATCAGACACATATGAATTTGAGTCTAATCTTTTCTATCCTTGGTTATGTCATCTGTGGAATAGGAATGAAAATAATAATACTTCTTTCATAGAATAAATTTCTATGTCCAGTAAGTGCTCAAAAACTATTACTGGTACTTTTAATTTTAATTTTTACTAGCAGATAAACCTGAATATCAAGCTTCCTTCTATGAGTTAAGTGTATCGTCTCAAAGGCATGGATTTTGAGACTTCCATATCAGTGCTTCAACATACTAATTGATTACATCCTGGTTCCTGGATATTTCCAGATAGCGAAGTTAAGTTTTATTAGAGAATTCCTGACCATTAAACATCTCAGTTCAGGTTTTGGATCTGAAATATAAATGAAGTAACACTAAGCAAAACAAACAAACAAACAAACAAATAAAAACAAAAACAAAGCTCCAACTTAACTCAAAACAACAAAGTAGTTTAGAGAGTGAATTAGAGATCTAAACACTTGAATTGCCTTTGCCTAGGTATAACTAGAGTCAGGGTATGCTCTTCCAACTGGGTTCACAGCACAGCAGCACTTTTTTAAAAAAATATATTTTATTAAAATTTATTTACAGTTGTCCCATTTCTCCTCCATCATTCCCCTCCACCCTGCACACCCTGTCCCACCCACATTCCCCCCATTTAATTCATGTCCATGTGTTGTAAGTTCTTTAGTTTCTACATTTCCCACACTATTCTTGCCCTCCCCGTGTCTATTTTCTATGAACCACAGCAGTACTTCTAAGAAGCAGAAATAAAGGATTCGGGAGGTTAAATGCATTTTTATTTAACCCATGCTAGTTCACCACGAAACCCAATTGTTCTTATGGCTCTTTGTTGACCTCTTTTGGTGCCGATTCATTGATTTGCTCATCCCACAATTATTAATTGAACACCTACTGTATGCCAGGCTCTGTGGTAGACACGGGCTCATGACTGTATGAGTGTCTGGGATGTGTTCTGAGTTACAGTTCACTGTGACTAGGCTCCGATTGATCCATGCCTCCCATGGATTTCAACTTCTCATTGGTGTGATTCATGGAATAAAGAATACATACAGCCCTGGCTGGTGTAGCTCAGTGGATTGAGCCACGGGCCTGCAAACCAAAGGATCGCGGTTCGATTCCCAGTCAGGGCACATGCCTGGGTTGTAGGCCAGTTCCCAGCATGGGACACACAAGAGGCAACCATACATTGATATTTCTCTCCCTTTCCCTCTCTCCTACCCTTCCCCTCTAAAGATAAATAAATAAAAATCTTAAAAAATAATTATTAAAAAAAAAAGAATACATAGAGTCTTCCATTCTGTGGCACAGGCTATTTTCCTTTTGTTCATGAACTACCTTACAGACTCTCAAACTAAAATGAACTTAGCTTTGCCTTCTCCTATGTCCTAAATGAGTAGTTTTCCTGTCATATGCCAACTTTCATTAATGGGACAATATAGAGGCCTTAACTGGATTGTTGCCTGAGGCATGGCTTCGTTCTGCCTTCTTATATTTGAATTTTCTTTCTAGCTGCACCTCATGCAAAGGGATCAATATTACTCCAAAGTCACCTTGCGGCCTAAACCAGCATTGCTAACCATCATTGACTAGCCTTTTAAATCCATTTCTCTAAGATACCAATTTTAAACCAGTATGCCACACGAATTTTTAAAACATGAAATACCTGAATATTTAGGTAGGGCCCCTGGCCTCTTGTCCTTTAGATTGTAAAATAAAAAAGACAACGACCATCACAACAGTAGTTGTACGGTGTGAATGAATCAAAATCATATTTCTTTTGACAGATCGCAAAAAATGTATTTTTTAGTGTGCTGGAGAATTTTAGTAATTTATGTGTCACATGGGGTGAAAAAGGTTGAAAATTACTGCTGTAAGGCAACATTGTAAAATAGAAATATGATACAAGCCACATATGTAGTTCTAAACTTTTGAGTGGCACATTAAAAATGTAAAAATAACATGAAAAAAACAACATATAAAAATGCTCAGCACTCTAATCACCAGAGAGATGCAAATTACAACTATAATGAGGTATCTTTTCACAACTGCTAGACTGGCTACCATCTATAAATCAACAAACAAGTGCTGGTAAGGATGTGGATAAAAGGGTACCCTTATGCACTCTTGGTGGGAATGCAGAATAATGAATGCTACAGCTCCATTCTTTCCCTGGGGCCACTTATCAAAAGTTCTCAGGTTTAACAAGTCTAACTACTGCTCACTGGGTGTGCACAGACTTTTGTTTGGGGGTGGGGTTTCAGGGAGCCCTCAGGGTGGGCCCAGCAGAGTTTATCAGGGCCAAATAGACCAAGATTTGATTATGTAAAGGGAGAGTTCTGCACTGCCTAGGAGTGTGAGAGAAAAATGGCCCCTGTTCTAGAGCCATATTACTAAATCTGTCCCAGATTCTGCTGTGAGGAGCAAGAGCTCAGCAGGGTGGAGACTCCAGGAGTTGGGAGGATGGGGCTAGTGGATCTTCTTTGTGCTAATCAGGCTTTGGGGAAGGTGAGGGATGTGGCCCTTGTCTCAGAACCACGCAGCTCGGTTTGTCCTGGGTATTGCCCAGCCATTGGCAGGGTGGGGCCACCAGGATTCAGGCAGGTGGGGTGCCCAGAAGCCTGGAGGGTGAAGAGGATTTCTCACAAGAGGAAAGTGGGGGCATGCCCTCACTGCAAAGACACAAAACTCAGTCACTGAAACCCCCGAGTCTTCCTAGACCTCTAAATCCCAGACAAGGCAGTCGACTCCTCAGCAGGACATATGTTCCACAAGGTGGGGTGAAAGGGAGTCCAGAGATTGTGGCTACTGCTTTCTCCCAGGCTGATGCCATAGGAAGGGGAGCGCTCCATCCACAAAAATGGCCTCTTTGGTGTGGGAGAGTGACTCAGCACAGAAATCCTGGTGGCTGTCCCTTCAGCTCTCTCCCCAGAGCCACAAATCCAAGACTCCCCTCATGTGCCCCTAGTCTGTTCTGCTTTCCCTCCACTGGAGCCTAGGGTGAGTGGCTGCAAATGAAATTTTATGCATTGGCCCTTTAAGAGGGCATCTGTGTCTCTAGTGTGCTTTTGTCTTTCCCTGACAAACAGAATCCCCACTGATTTTCACAGCTGATGTTATATGGATTCCTCATCTAACCTCTGGTGTTCTGGGCTGGGGAGCCTGACTTAGGCTGAGACTCCATGCTATTCAGGGGGAACCTCCACAGCTGAGATATCTCTCTGGAACCTCGGCTGCCACCCTGGGTAGCGAGGCTAGCTCTTTTGTATCCTTGCCCTTCCTACCAGTCTCAATGTGGCTTCTTCTGTAAATCTTTAATCATAAAATTTCTCTTCAGCTAATCTTCAGTTGGTTATTCAGGATGATTTTTCTATAATTTTGTTGTAATTCCAGTATGGTCTTGGGAGGAGGTGAATGTACCTTCCATCTACTCTGTGGCCGTCTTGGATCTCTCTGGACTAGTGCATTTTAAGTGCTTAATAGCCCCATGTGGTTAGTGGCCACCATATTGAATAGTGCAGCTCTAATGAATATCTATCCATCCATCTACCCCCTCCCATTTATAAAAACATTTTTCGAACACATTTGTGTCCAGCACTCTTGTTAGTGTGCTTACAAAATAAAATCTTAAAATATACAAATGAAATAGTCGTAATGAAGTATCTTCATACTACGCAAATAAACTAGTAAGCACTTCCTCCACTTCAGAAATGTGACATGATGACCATGATAGCATAGGCACAAGTTACAAAAGGCACACAGAGGAGCAGCACTTAGGAATAGTTGCTGGAGGAGTTGGCATTTTTAAACTTAATCTGGAGAAGTGAGCAGAAGGAGAAGAAAAGGAAAAGTGCTCTGAGGAGAGAGAACAGTGTAAACAAAGGCACCAGGGCCTGAGTGAGCTTGACAGACCAGGATGCCTTTGCAATGCATTCAGTAGCTGAAGAGAAGGCATGGTCTCTGTGTAGTGAATAAATATAAATCGAATAATAAAATCCTTTGTGGTGGTTAAGAAGATGGATTCAGGAGTCATACTGTCTTAGCTTGAATCCAAGGCTTCACACTAGTTCTGTGACCAAGTAAATGACTTGGCTTAAATTACTAAATAAATTTTCTCACATCAAATTGTAGATAATATTAGTATCTCCATTAGATGTTGTTGTGAGAGTGTAATAAGCTGTTATGTTAAAAATTCTTACAATGATTTTCCCAGTAGGCTTGGTAAGTGGTAGATATTACAACAAAAATTTTAAGCAGTCGAGTAATACAATGAGATTTGCATTTCATAAGTATCACAATGTCAGCTGAGGGTGAAGAGCAAGTCCAATAAGGAGATTACACCAAGGTTTAGTGAGATAAAATAGAGATCTGTTCAGGGCACAGATAGTGGACTTAGAACACTGATAGGTTTGAAACATCTATAGGTTAGAGGGCTTAATAATTGAATTGATGAGAAGTGATATTATGACTCCAAAGTTTCTGTCTTGTGTGTCTGGATGAGTGATGACACATTTTAACAACCTGGGAACTATAGACAGAGTAGGCCAGTGGTGGGCATGAGAGTGGGAACGGGGAGTGAAGGATGGACAGGAGAAAATGGATTAAAAGCAACTGCTATAATCAGATATGTTATATTTGGTGTGACTAAAGGATATTCCAGAGTGACTGTTAATTAAGAGAGAATTATATAATTTTAATGCTAAGGGCAAAGTCTGTCCAGAAAGTATCCAGCCACACACTATGACAACTAGAGGCATTTATTGAAGAAGATACAAGATACAAGAAACTTTGTGTATAGGACAATGACTCCTCAGTCCCCTTCAAAGTAGGCACCTTGGGACCTCACAAGTTCTCCCAATCTCCATTAGTTGCTCCATTGTATTTTCCTGAATCTCATCGATCCTCTGAAATCTCTTCCCTTTCAAAGGTGATTTTAGTTTTAGGAAAAGTTAGAAGTCACAGGGGGGCTGAGTCAACTGGGTGACTTGATGTTTCTCGAATAAATTCTGTACAAGACATGATGCATGAGTGGGCTCATTGTCGTAATGAAGCTGTCAATCACCAGCTAGCTGCCAATAGCTGTAGTCTTTTGAATCATCTCAATAGTTTCCACAGAGGAATGTTCAAGATTCACACAAAATTTGATGAATATTCATTGCTCTACTTGCTCAGTCATTTTGAGTGTGATTGCCACACAGTACACATGCTCACTCAATGGTGTCTACTACCCCCACTGACTAGTACAGTGAAGACATCTTGTTCATGCATGCGCATTCCAGTCCACTCTCCAGTCCACTCTCCTTGGCTCCAGTCCACTCTCCTAACATTGACATTGTGCAAACCATTTTTGTTATATTAACAATGACTAGACATTTTCCAGACAGATCTCATATCTAGGCACTGACTTCTCACATTCCAAGGAAATGTTTAAGGGTCTTGTTGGTATTGACAATGTTGTAAATTTTGAGGACATAATACAAACTTTTTCAGGACAATTAGTTAAGCCCTTTCCTTCCCTAGAGGTGAAAAATTTACATATAATTTAAAAACAGTTTCATATGTACATCATATTAAATTGTTATAAACTATTTTCAAAAAATTATACAGATCCATGCCAGAACTAACCTTAATATTAATTTATAAAACAACACAAATTTCAGGAATACAAAAACAATTATTCTATTTCTTATGTAAAGATAAAGAGCACGGGTTGTAATCTAGTAACTCCTCATACATGTCATAATAATTGAAGCATGTGCAGGTGCAAGAAATTAGGAGTGGAAGTTATGACTAAGAAGTAATATCCTTCTTGGTTAATATTTTTGTAACTATAATACATTTTTATCATGTAGTAGAGATCCCTCATCCCTCCTTCAGGCTGTTCATTGTTAAGTATGGAATGTTTTATTTTTATTTTTTTTTAGATTCAGACTCAAGTCATTCAGTAAATTCAGGAAATATCTATGTAAACTAATGCCAGAGAAGTGGATCCCTGGACACTGGGGCTCTGTTAGAGCCATTTATAGGGGAAAATCCCCAGACCTAAGTGAAAGGGGTTCATTTAGCAGATGTGCACCTGGCAAACACTAAGACAGGGAAGAAGAGAAAGTAGTACATTGTGACAAAGGACAGATGGAGGGTAAGTCTGAGATCTAGAGAAACCAATGGATAAAGAAGTTGAATGGGAGGGGTTGGAGTAAACCAGAGGAATGGAAGGAGAAAGCAAGAGGTTTATGGTAGATTTTACCAATGTTCCCCATATTTACTGCCTGTTTCTGTGTGAAGATTATACTTCTTTGCTTAGTAGACATTAAGCTTGGGCTTGTGACTTACTTTGATGAAAGAAAAGTGAGAATCGATGTATGTTCCCTTCAAGCAGAAGTTTTAATAACTGTTGCAGTTTCCTTCTTTGTTGTCCCTCTGCCAGGAGCTCAGCCTGTTCCAGAGAGGAGCTTTCAGTGATGTACATACAAGAAGTGAGAAGTTAGTCTTTGCTGTTGAAAACCACAAATATTTTGGGCTAATTTGTTACTGCAGCATAACCAGGCTAAAACTGATTAACACAAAGTAAAAAAGGAACAAACAATGAGATTATGGGCAAGTCATTGGCTGGTTTGAGATCAAACTCAAAAACAAGAGTTCTGGTTTCTGAGCGTCTCCTTGTGTTATCTCTGCTCATCTTCATGTGAATCCCTATAGTATATGATTACAGCACTGCAGTATCACAGCTATAAAAATAGGGACTAGGCATTAAACAGTGCCTCCCCTATACACTAAAGATGTGGTCTTTGGCAGATTATTTAATGTACCTATAACTCTGTACCTCAGCTTCCTCTGTAATGGGAAACACAATACCTGCCTCATAGAGTTTGTTGTGAGACTTAAGCAAGGGAATGAATGAGTGTTTCACAGATAGCTGGTGCATAGTAAGCACTGAACAAATAATAGCTATGTTATTATTTTGGTTTTATACAATCAAATATTCTTAGAATTGAGAATTACATTGATGTTATTGCATATGACAACGTAGTCAATGAAGAAATCTATTTTATGATATCACTATAACAGAGACTTGCTTAGCTTTTGCTCAAGGATGGTAGTTTCATGTCTATTTCAATGATGCTTCTTAAAAAATAGAAAAGACAGATTTCTAGATTGAATACATGGGTTTTTGCACATTATGACATTGATATAGGCTTTCAAATATTAAAGCAAGATATTGTTTATATAACTGCCATAGGACAAAGCTAACTGGTAAAGAATAGGAATTAGATTCTGCAGAGTGGTGAAATAATTTGCATCGGCAGCAGATCTATCATAAAAGATGGAGAAAGGTTTTTAGAATAGGAAAATGTAAATTCCAGTAATCATATGTGATAGGCAAAATAATGCTCACTCTCCCAAAGATGTCCACATCCTAACCTCTAGAACCTGTGAGCGTATTAGATTATTCGGAAAAGAAAATTAAAGATGCAGATGAAATTAATTTTGATAATTAGTGGGTTTTGAGCTGAAGAGATTATCCTGGATTATCTAGGTGGGTTCAACCTAGATTAGATAAACTGGATTCATCGAAGAAATGGGTTCTCCTCTAGAGCCTCCTGAAGAAACACGGCCCTGCTGACACCTGGATTGTGGTCCGCTCAGACCTCTTTAACAAATGGCGCTGAAAAACTTAGATATTCATATGCAAAAATTTAGACTCTTTTCTAACATTTTTTAAAAAAGACTTTATTTATTTCTTTTTAGAGAAAGGGGAAGGGAGGGAGAAAGAGAGGGAGAGAAACATCAGTGTGTGGTTGCCTCTCACACACCCTGCCCTGGGGACCTGGCCTGCAACCTAGGCATGTGCCCTGACTGGGAATTGAACCGGTTAACCTTCGGTTTGCAAGCCAGCACTCAATCCACTGAGCTACACCAGCCAGGGCTAGATTCTTAATTAGGTTAAAGTGAATCATATGTCTAAATTCACAACCTAAAACTATAAATCTTCCAGTAGAACATATAGGAAAAAATGTTTGTAACTTTGAGTTAAGTGAAGATTTCTTAGATACAACACAAAAATGTAATTCATAAAAGAAACAAAATAGGCTTCCCCAAATTTTAAACTCCTCTGTTTTAAATTAAATTTATCAGAGTGATGTTGGTTAATAGGATCGTATAGGTTTCAAAATGTACAATTGCATGATACATCATCTGTATATTGCATTGTGTGCCCACCACCCAAATTCGAATCTTGTTCCATCACCACATATTTTCCCCCTTCACTCTTTACTATTCTGCACCCCCTTCCCTCTGGTAACCACTGTTGTCTTTGTCTATGAGTTTTTGTTTGTTTTTATTATAAAATTTTTCTTTTAAAGAATTTGTTAAGAGAAAGTAAGGAAAATTCACATCCTATGAGAAAATGTTTGTGAACTTCAGATGTTTGTATCCAGAAGGTCTTGTAAAGAACACTCAAAGTTTAATAATTATGCCCCAATAAAATCTTTGTAAAAATATTTGAACAGACAGGTCTCCAAAGAAATAGACTGATGATAAGTAAGTACATAAAATGATGCTCACTAGAAAACTTTAATTAAAACACAGTTTGATATTATTACTCATGTATTAGAATGGCTCAAATTAGATTACTGATTATACCAAGTGTTAGCAAGGATCTGGAGAACTAGAACTCTCATATACTGTTGGTGAGAATTTTAATGGTAAAACTACTTTGCAAAGTGATTTGGTAGTGTCCTAAAAAGTCAAATCTACAGTCATCATGTGATCTATTCATTATATCCTTAGATATTTATCCGAGAGAACAGAAAGCATAAGCCAATACAAAACTTAACACTAATGTTCATAACAACTTTATGTGTAATAGCCAACAATGTTTGGAAAAAACCCAAATGTCCAGTGACAAAGGATTGAATAAACACTACCAAACATTGTGTTATGTTCATATGATGGAATATTGCCTGGCAACAAATGGGAGTGCACTATAGTTAAACACACAACATGGGTGAACTTTAAATAGTTATGTGGAGTGAAATAGGCCAGACAGAAATGGCATCTGCCGTATGGCCACATCTAAAAAAAAAAAAACTTTAGAAAATGCCAACTAATCTGTAATCTGCAATGACAGAAGAGAAATCAGTGGTTGTCTGTGGATTTGGGAGGAGGGCAGAGTGTAAAGAAGGGGAGCGAGGGATTTTGAAGAGGCAAAAATAAATTTTGGGGGGTAATGGATATATTCACTATATTGATTGTGGTAATGATTGCCCAAGTGCATGCACATGCTATAACTTGTCAGTAGCGTGCTTTATGTTTACTGTATTGTACGTCAATTGTGCCTCAGTAATGAAAAAAAGACACTGCCCTTTATTATTCCTTGCATTGTGGTAGAGGATAAGACCATCTAGGGGTACAAAATAATCAAGTTTGGGCCGACTTTTAGGTTTCACAGCATGAATTCTCACTTAATTGGATTGTGAGACTAACAGGAAATAAAAAGAAACCTATAGAGACACAAACAATCACATACGCACGCGTGCGTGCACACACACACACACACACACAATCTCTTGGGTCCAGTTCTTCCTTTCTCTGTGTCTTTATATCTGTGCACTTGCATGGTGGGAGCACAGAAAGGGTCTCATTAAGCATTTAATAAACAGCTATTTGGGATGGTCATTGATGTGTGTGGTGGGCAGTGCAAGAAATCAGAGGGGCTGAAATTAGTCGAGGTTGGATGCAAAGTTTGCCCCTGCCTCCCTCCTATCTTTTCTTCTTTCCATTATCATGTTTAACAAAGATTCTTATAATGTTACAAATATTCTTTCTACAGCTCACTGAGATAGGCTAAGAATAAACGGATAAAAAATTGATCAGTTTTACGTATGATGCAAGTTTGTTTCTGCGTTTTCCTTATGTTCCAGAAGGTTTTCTGGTTTCTCTCAGAGAGGGAGGATGTCCTCAGCCCCGGGGGAGACAGGCGACGGAGAAGCAGCACCACACGTGCTCATGTTTTCCTGTCTTTTGTTCTGTACCGTCTCTGGTCCATGGGCTCCCACCAGTAAAATGGATTAAATATTCCTTCTCAAACCCATGAAGCCAGCTGTGTCAGAAGTATTTTCCTGGTGGGTCTTCTCCTATGTACAGTTAGAGTTTTACAGTGGGCATTTTTTTCTCTTTCTTTTGCTTTCACAGTTTAGTTAGAAGATAGTCTCTGCTCATTTGAAATCCGATAAGGGTATCTATTATTTTGCACCAGAAACATATATGCTTACCCTTCTTAATTACTCAAGCTCTTGGCTTTAATTTGGTAAAACCCCATTCCCTGGCCAACGCGTTGGGCAGTCCCCCTTTCATCTTGTTCTGCTTTGTTTCATTTTGTTTTCCCTGCTTACCCAGTGCTAATGCATATGTGTCCTGAAGGAAGCACATATGAAGATTTTCAAAATCTGTGCAGTAATCAAGAAGATTTAAACAATAGATTTATTTGTAGTTTGGGTTCTTTCCCTCACATATTGTAACTCATTTTCTAGGTGCTTGAGTCTTTAATCCTAAAGCACATTTTCAGTCTTTATTTTTTTTTTTTGCCAGAGTTTGGAGCTTGGCTTCACATGACTTCTCCGTCATTGAACTACCGACCAGTAACTTCTCTAGTTCTCTGTGCACTGGTGTTTGGATGATCTCTTGCCTCCACCTGGAAAATGTTAAAGGGTTCAAGTAGGGCATACATCAACATGTGAAAGTGTAAGTTATTTTTTTTCTTTTGTAAGCATTCATTTTTTCCCATACTTTCTCATCTACATCATTCCAAGTGTAAAATGAGCTTTATGAAATATTATTTGCATCTTTCTCCTGTCAAGAGTTTTGTCATTTTAAAAATCAGTATGGGACAAGATAGTTGGGACAAGACTGATTGCTTTCTGGTGAGAAGACACGTAATCTAATGGTGACTCTAAAGGAGAGATTGCTGATGTCTGTCATTCGTGAGAGGTGTCAGCGGAAACAATAAAACCAGGAGAGGAGACAAACTATGTCTGAGATCACTGAGATATCAGATGTTTGAGCTTGCATTTTGACTTGGATTTGCTCAACTTACAAGTTCATGCACTATGTCAGGAGCTTTCGGGCTACAAACATAAAAAAAATAAAGCTAACTGAAGCTGAAGCAAATATGGTTTTAGTTTCACACAGGACGAAAGCTGGAGAAAAGTAGCCTCATGCTGGCAGTGGTCTGGTGACATCTACAAGGACTCAGTCACTTTGGTTTTACCCTTAGCATCTAGGCCTCTCAACTCTACAGCATTAGTGCTTTTCAAGGCTCAGGACATCATTTTTCCTTTCAAAACAGGAAGGAGGGTGAAGAGGCACATATACCTTTATTTTGAAAGCAAAGTCTTTCCTGGTAGCCTTTCTTTTCTACTCTTAACAGGTTTAATTTTCTTTTATATCTTACTGGTCAGCCTTGTCACATGGCTACTCTTAGTTGTAAAGGAAGTAGAGAAAATGAACATTTAGCTTTCAATCTTTTATGCAGAAGATAGCAAGGCATAACGGGTTAGGAAGGGATGTTCAGCAAGCCAACTACTGTGGTCTGAATTTTGTGTCTAACCCCAAGTTCACATGTTGAAATCCCAGTAGTCAGTGTGGTGGTATTAATAGGTGAAGCCTTTGGGAAGTGGTTAAGGGTGGAGTCCCCTTATGAATTAAATTAGTGTTCTTGTAAAAAAAGTAAAAAAACCCGCACATGGATACTTTACTCCTTCCACCATCGAGAACACAGAAGAAGGCCCTACTGGCTATGATGGCACCGTGATTTCAGACTTCTCACCTCCAGAATGTGGGAATAAATTTCTATTGTTTACAAGCTACCCATTACCTGGCATTGTTATATTAGCCCAAATGGACGGAGATACCATCCAATAATGTTTGTCACAAGCATTCTCATCAAACTCCATGGCTCCTCCCACCAACTTGGGCATGAGGTTTGGTCTGGACAGTGGGCCCCCTTCTCCAGTTCAGCCTGTCACCTTGGGCTTCCAGTATGTGGAAGAGTGATAAGGCAAATGGTTGTGCTTCTTTGCTCTTTAATACTGAGCAGGAACAGTCACATTATCTAGTATTTTCAAAGGCATTTCATTTAATATCGTTCCAGAAGACTAGATTGTAAACATGTAGCAAATACAATCTTTGGCCACTTTTTTTCTAAACAAAGATTGCATTTAGACTCTTGAATCGAGGACAAGATTGGAGGGGTTGGCTGTTCAACTGTTGTGATTCAATTATTAAAATAATTGAATTGTATTTGCTTATTTCCTTATTTCAACTGCTGTATTCAGAGATGTATCACAACTAAAAATTATCCCTGGTCTTTCATTACTGATGAGAAATTCCTTTTAGGTGTAATTTTCATCTGGAGATGAATGTAAATAAATGTAGTAAAAGGTGAGGGTGGTATTACATTTTATTATAGGAACAGTAGTCTAGCAAGCCCTAAGTTCGAATGATGGTAGTAACTGGAAGATCTTTTCTGAAAGCATTTTAGCATTGATTCTGTCACTAATGAAAAAAAAATACCACTTATTTGTTTACTTATACTATTTAGCCCCAAGTATTTGTACAAACAACCATAAAAAATACTTTCATTCACTTATTTTGTAGTACCTAAAGTGAGTTTATTCATTAGGGTATCTGTTTATTCATTAGGGGAGAAACAACTTTTTCACCCCTACTATTGGATCCACATGGAGGACAATTATTATTAAGATTACTATTACTATCTACACTTTCATTGGTTGTTTTAAAAATCTGCTTCACTTACTGTTGTAGTCTGGTATTGTCAACAAAAAAAGGAGGGTTCTATGCAAAGCAACCTCCCAGGGTGACCAACCACACTTTTCTAACGGGGCAGGTCATGGTGGGTAGTCACACCCCAGACATATAACTTCTTTGGTAAGAGGTTTATCTTTGCCTTCAGCAATCTCTATTCATTGTTTCTGTGTATCTAGGTTAACACAACTTTGAAATAAACCATAACCACCCTCAAGAGAGCGCATAATCTTGTTAACTATCTCGTATTTCAATCTCCACCTTACCTTTTCCCTCTTTCATGGAATCTTCCTTCTGGTCCTTTCTTAATTTCAAATGTGTAAAAGAAACTGCAAAATTGTTACTCTCTGGAGCATCTGTCCTCATTTGGCTCAAATAAATTAAAAAAAATTCTCTACAGGTTTGGGTGTTTCTTAAGTCAACAGTATTTGGAACAGCGCTTGACATATTGTGGGCAATGAATACTTATTGAATAATGACCAAATGAATGGCTTTCGTGACCAGAAAATTAGGCAAGAGGTCATGATCGAGGATGAGTAGAGGGGAATCTCAACCATGGACACAAGGTTAGTAAGAGGGTTGGAAAGAATCCAGATCTTAATGAGAAGGGCAAATTTGCAGATGTAAAAAATTGAACCAGGACAAATTGGAAATGTGGGGCGGTGTTACAGCTAGTGGGGAAGTCCCTGCTGAGTTACAGCAAGAAAGGAGCCTGAAGTGCATTTGAATGGAAGAAAAATAGGAGTGACTGGGGTGAGGGGAACTAATCTTTGAGAACTGCTTCCAGCTCTTGCCCTGGGTAAACTGAACAAGGTTTTGCTACCATCAGTCTGACCCATGGAAGTGGCTGATCACTATTACACGTAACAGACTTGAAGGAGATCTGTTCTGCAGGATCCCTCCTGTTTTGGGGCCTGTTTACGGGGAATTGCTGCCAGAGAAGCCTTGCAGAAATCCTTACTATCAAACTTGTTGAAGTAGCCATATTACTAATGGGTTCTTAGTTTCCTTTGCTTAGGGAGATAAACTGGCATCTTTCTCTGTCAGAGGCATCTGATTCAATTCTGAGCCCTCAAGCAAAAACACATAAGAAGGATTCCCTACACTGTGTTAATTACAAAAATAAGCAGATCTTCGGTGGAGAGAGGCTCCTTCTTTTGTGAGCCCACGGGTGGGGGATATTTCTATGTATGATTTGTTCCAAATTATGCAGTTTAGATTTATCTTCTGAATAATCAATGCCTTGTGTCAAGGGGAGAGCGGGAGGAGGAAGCGGTGGAGCAGCAACCCAGGCCTGCGGAGTGTCTCCAGAACATTTCAGCAGGGAGAGAATGCCATTTCAGCATATCCAAATTTATCTTTTCTCCAAAATTGAGGCTTTTTCATGAATATTGGAAACAGAACTATTCCCTTTCCCCTTCCTGTAGCTAAATAACTAAGCCTGTTTCAAGACATATAGTCAAAAAAGTTTCCCAGGTACAAATGCTAAGCAACGGTGGCATTTTTTTTATTATAGTCATCAATTGCCATCAGTCAACATTTGTCTTTGTGGGTTGTTTCTTAGAAAAAATCAGTTTTGAAGAATTTGACCTATGTTTGTGTATCTGCAGTAAGGAATATACAGAATAAAGGTGTTTTTCATTTGGCTGACTTACTGTCATCCTTTGAGTTAACTGAGGGTTTACCACACTCATCAAAGGTTAAATGGTAAATGAGAGGAGAGAGAAAGAGGAAAGAGGGGAGCAAGAGCGAGAGCAAGATGTTAGAGGGAGATTGAGAAACTGTTGAAAAGAATCCATTGCATTCAGTTTAGGAAGAAACCTAGCAGTCCTAATTCTGCACCAGACACCATTTACTTATGTTGTTAAATTAAGGGCAATCCTATTTAGTACAAGTAAACATTTTGTTTTCTTTAATTTACTACTGATTTTCTCACTTCTCAAGGTGGAGAATGTGTGAGTGTTAAAATTCATTGTTGTTACTCTCATTTATAAGTTCCTTTCATACTGTACACTTTGCAAAAGTAGGTGTAAAAGTCATTACTAATTTTTAAATTTAAAATATTTTATTAATTTATACTGCTATACTAATACATGCATTGATACTAAATTTTAAATATGTTGAAGATAATCTTGTGAGAAATGCTTTTCTTCCTATACTGATGCTTAAGCCATTTTCCCTTTTCTCCAGAGGCAAACGCTGTAGCCAGTGCTTTTAATATGTGTCTGAAAATCTACATGCATGCACATGTTCCTTTTGTTAGAGAACACAAACGAGAACTTATTTTGTTCTATCTCTTCATGTCTCTTTCTTTACCACATTTTGAGACCATTTCTTATCAGTTCCTGTTGAACTGTTATGTTATTTTCCATTACATTTTACAAAAGTAATAGATTTATTTAAAGAGTTAGCAACTGATAGGGCAAATAAGTTACAAAAATGTAATAATGAATATTCTTGTAGTGTATTTTATATCTGTGTACATTTATCTGTAGGATAAATTTCTGTAGGTAAAACAGCTAGATTAGGATATGTGCTTAAAAAATTTAACCTCTGTTTCCAAAGTGCTCTCCATAGAGTGTGTACAGTTTGAAAATGATATTTGAGGCCCTGGAGGGTTAGCTTGGTTGGTTAGAGCATCATCCTGACATGCCAAGGTTGTGGGTTTGATCCCGGGGTCAGGGCACATGTAAGAAGCAACCAATGAATGCATGGATAAGTGGAACAACAAATCAATGTTTCTCTCTCTTTCTCTCTCTTGCTTTCTTCCTTTTTTCTCTCTCTGTGAATCAATAAGTAAATTAAAAAAATAAAACGATACTGTAGTTTATAATTTTAAGGTGAAAGAGTCTTGATTATAGGTCAGAAGTCAGAACATTCTGTGTTTAAGTTTGATGTTCTTTGCTCACATTCTATTATTTAAAAAAATAATCCTTCACCTTTATGTTTATTTTTTTCATTTAATGATGAGGATAACATTATTTTTTCTTAGCGCATTTCTGGGTCAGGATGCAAAATTCCAGGTTTATAGTCTGTTCTCACCAATTTGATGCGTGACCTCCACAACCTGTACACTAAGGGTAATAATAATTCTCAAAGATTTTTTTGTGAGTGCTTAGTCAGGTAACACAAAAAGGACATTTAAAATAATAAATAGTCAATAAATTTTAGCTATTATTTTTACTATGACAAAACATTTAGATGATCCTACTTTCTAAATGCTTACAGTAGAGAGAGATGACAAATAAATTAGTGCAAATAAATGAGCTAATGGATATGAAACTTTAAAATTACAGTTAATATATGAATGTAAGACATTACGTATTTAATACATGCTTTCTGGTACAATGAATGAATGGATGGTTAAATCACATTTAATATATCAGAAAATATTAGAAATTGTTTTTGATTTTTCCAACTTCTTTCATTCTTTGCTCACTTAACTAGTATAATTTTTAAAGCTTCTTCTTTGAAATAGAAAAGAGTTATAATTACTTTTTTTGTAATAGGCTAGATTATAGAGCTTTCTGTCCCATTATTCCATCTGTTTTTCTATCGATCCATCCATGTTTCTATATTTATCTATCTGTCATCTATCTACCTACCTACCTACCTATCTATCCATCTCTCCTTTATTACCTGTCTTGAGGAAGAGAGAGATGGCATATTATGTGGGTAAGAAGCAGCCATCAGGTGGGTCATGATGCCAATCAACTCAAATCCTACTCATTCTACAGCTAGGTTAAAAAAATTATATAATTAATAGAAAGATAGTGCCCTTAAATCAGTTTTTCTTTAATCTGTACCAACAATTCATTGCTTTCTCTAACTAAGCACTGAGACACTGATGAGTACAGGCACTGAATGAAACTTCTTGGAACCAAATGAACTTATACTTCTGTTGGGGAGACAGGACATACAAATATTCAGTTGGAGAGTATTTCTAATGTAATGCATAGGAAAGAATGTAATGATGTGGGAACAGTTATGATTTTAGGCACCATGGAAACAGAGCAAAGAAAATGTTTGTAGACTGGGATTGTCAAAGCAGCTTTCACAGAAGTTCTAAGCCTTCATAATGGTTTTTGATAAGAAAAAAAAGTCAAAGAGACATTTGAAGCAGGCAGAAACTATATGCAGAAAGAAGACAAGCAACCCAATTAAAAAATGGGCAAAGGACTTGGGCAGACACTTCTCCAAGGAGGACATACAGAGGATCCAGAGACACATGAAAAGATGCTCGATATCTCTAGCTATCAGAGAGATGCAAATTAAAACCACAATGAGATACCACTTGACACTAGTCAGAATGGCCTTCATAAACAAAGCAACAAACAGCAAGTGTTGGAGAGGTTGTGGAGAAAAGGGGACCCTAGTGCACTGCTGGTGGGAGTGCAGACTGGTATAACCACTATGGAAAACAGTATGGAATTTTCTAAAAAAAACTGAAAATGGATCTACCTTTTGACCCAGCAATTCCACTGCTAGGACTGTATCCTAAGAACCCTGAAACACCAATCCAAAAGAACCTATGCACCCCTATGTTTATAGCAGCACAATTTACAATAGCCAAGTGTTGGAAACAACCTAGATGCCCATCAGTAAATGAATGGATAAAAAAAACTGTGGTACATTTACACAATGGAATTCTATGCAGCAGAAAGAAAGAAGGAGCTCATACCCTTTGCAACAGCATGGATGGAACTTGAGAGCATCATGCTAAGTGAAATTAGCCAGGCAATGAAAGACAAATACCATATGATCTCACCTTTAACAGGAATCTAATCAACAAAACAAACAAACAAGCATAATATAACCAAGACATGGAAATTGAGAACAGGCTGAAAGTCACCAGAGGGGAGAGGGGAGGGAATTTCAGGGGAAAAGGGGAAGGATCTACAGGAACAAGTATAAAGGACACATGGACAAAAACTATGGGGGGTGGAAATGGGAGGGAGGTGGGGAGGGCTGGGGTGGTGGGTTGGGATGAGAATAAAAGACAGAAAACTGTACAAGATCAACAATTAAAATAAAAATTAAAAAAAAAGATTCTGAGTGTGGAGAGGACAGGGGTTGGCAAATCTTGGTCAGCGTGGTGGAGTCATGCATTTGCATAGTTAAGAA
Source organism: Glossophaga mutica (assembly GCA_039655065.1). Classification (NCBI taxonomy): domain Eukaryota; kingdom Metazoa; phylum Chordata; class Mammalia; order Chiroptera; family Phyllostomidae; genus Glossophaga; species Glossophaga mutica. The sequence continues at coordinate 144,762,940 of CM077303.1, read as the reverse complement.
TTGTCTCCTTATGATCTCACCTTTAACAGGAACCTAATCAACAAAACAAACAAACAAGTAAAATATAACCAAAGACATTGAAATTGAGAACAGGCTGACAGACACCAGAGTGGAGAGGGGAGGGAATTTCAGGGGAAAGGGGAAGGGTTTAGAGCAACAAGTATAAAAGACACATGGACAAAAACTAGGGAGGGTGGAAATGGGAGAGAGGTGGGGAGGGCTGGGGGGGTGGGCTGGGATGGGAGTAAAAGACAGAAAACTGTGCAAGAACAACAATTAAAATAAAGAAGAAGAAGCAAAAAAAAAAAATTGTCTCCTGATGGAAGGCCTAACTACATCACTTAGGAGTTTCAAATTGATTTGATATGGAAGTAAGAGGCACAGGGACTTGCAATGAGATTAAAATGGCATTTGAAGAAAGAAATTGCACAATAATTTGCACTCTATTCTGATCAAGAAATAGAATATTACAAGGATTCTAGAAGCCATTTTTGTGTATCCCCTGTCCTTATTTCCTGCAAAGGTAATCACTATTCTAATTTCTGTCACCATATTTTGGTTTGTTAGTTTTTGAACTTTATATAGATGGATTAATACAATAAGAATTCTTTTGTGTGTTATTTCCATCACCCAACATTATGTTTTTAGACTCATCCATATTGTTGTGTCTAGCAATAATTTGCTTAATTCTCACTGATGTATAGTATTCCATTATGTAGATGTATTTATTTATCTATATAGCACTACTGAGAGACAGTTGTTTCCAGTTTTTGACTCTTTTTCAAAATGCTCCTATGGTCAGTTCTATACATATGTATGGTGAGTACATGTATACAACTTCAAAAGTATATGCTTAGGAGTAGAATTGCTGATCTTAGGGAATGTGTACATCCAGTTTTAAGAGATATTGTTTGATAGTTTTCCAAAGCGGTATATCTTTTTCACATCCCTACCAGTAGTACATGAGAGTTCCAATTGCTCAACTTTTTGTTTTCCTTAAATTCTGGCTATTTTGGTGGTGTATTGGGGTGTATATTATTGTGAGTTCATTTTTTATTCATATTAGTGAGGTTGAATGTCATTTATGTTTTTGGTCATTTGTATATTTTCTCTTGTGCTTATTTAATACTTCTGTAATTTTTCCCAATTTTTGTCTATATTAAGGTTTCTTCCTTTAATATCTACTATTTTTGTGGCCACATGTCTTTGCTTCATTTATTCTTTGCATGACAGGATCACTCCATCCTTTTAATTTCATGTTTTCTGCTTTCTCACATTTTATATGTCTCTTTTGTAAGATTATAGTTGGGTATTATTTTTATTTAGTTAGACAATCTTTGCCTTTTAATTAGATTTAAATCCATTTTACATTTAAGTTAACTACTCTTATGTTTGGATTTAAATCAACTATATCCATATTTGTTTCTCTTTGTTCCACCTATGTTTATTCCTTTTTGTTCTTTTCTTGACTTCCTTTAGATTGACTTTTGTGGGGGGGCTCTGTGGGCAGAGCCCCATCCCTCCATAACAGATGAAAATAAAACTACTAAGACATGGTCTGCTTGGGGAGGAGAGGTGGTCAAATTCTCAAAGGAGAATGACCCAGAGCCCCTTCCTCACTAGGCTTTTATTGGGTTCAAATACACAGGAACACAGGTTTAACATTTCAAAGAAATCTGAGGGCTTAATCTGAGTCAGTGTCTGTCAGGAAAGGGGTTGCAAAACTTTGGGAGACACACTTATTTCCTCCTTCAGACCCATATCATTTAAATGAGAGCACTCTTAGCAAAGCAGGTTTCACAGGACTTTACAAATTCTTTCTTATGCCCGATCACCCTGGGAACCACTCTGGCAGGCGCAGGGCTGCACTGCTCACCCTCATAGTTTCAGGCTTTAAGTCGGTAAGGCCCAGGAAGCAGAAGACATCTCCCAGATGGAAATGGGGACTCGGGGTATGTCAGAATAGCCGGGGGGCGAGGGTCCATCACCCCCTCTTTGCTGCAGCCCCCTGAGTCCTTCCATGAGGGCCTCCCAAGTGGTCATGTCTGGCTTAGGTTGCCCCTCCCGTGAGGAGTCTTACCCATCATTGACTAACCGACAAAGCACTGGGGTCAGAGATGGATGAAGCAGAAGTGGCGCTCCTGCCAGGGAGATAAGCTTTGTCTCCTTAGTAGCTCATGTCCTCTTGACAGAACAGACCCTGATGAAGTGGGTCCTTAGGCTCTTACTCAGCCCACCATGGGGTGAGGATTACAACTCCTGAAACCAGGCTGAATGGTCCTCCACCGACTTTGCCCATCTCTTAGCTATACATTCTCTTGTCACCCTTTTTGGGGTCATCCCAGAACAGAGATTGGCAGACAGTCTTTGTCTATAAAGGGCCAGACAGTAAATACTTTAGGTTGTGCAGGCCAAGAGGCAAAGTCAAAGATACTATGCAGATACTCAAACAATAAGAGACAACATAAATTTTCATAAATTTGTTATTGAAAAAATGAAAATATAATAAAAGTAATTGAATAAAGATTGCTGTAATACAAATCTACTGATAAGAAGAATTGAATTCTTTCTTGGGGGAAAACATTTTACTTGTTTGGAATTCACATTTAGTGTTCCCTATCATCAAGGTAGAAATGTTGTCTCCTCTCCTTGTTTCTCCAACACAGCAAGATTCCCTCCAGAAAATGCATCAGAATGTGCTGTCTGTTTTTCTTTAGGCACCTATATAGTGCTCTCCTAGTTTTGGATAACTTTTGGGGTTAAGAACACAGCCTCTGGAATAGAAATCCCTGAGTATACTTGTCAGAAGAATTCATCATTAGCTGTGTGCTTCTTAACTGTTTAATTAACCTATCTAGAAGCTTCAATTTCCTCATCAACAATGAGTAAATAGTACTTACATCATGGAGTTGATATAAAGATTAAATGAACTAATAAATGCAAAGATCTAGAGTAATATATGACATATTACAAAACACTCTTAGTAACATTCCATTTTTTTTTTGTTGTTGTTTAAGGACATAAAACCATTCTAACCTTCAGAATATACAAAAATAAGAGGTTAGTTGGATTTGGCTCTTAGCCATAGTTTGCCAATGTATTGTAGATATTGCCTATGACTCCTTTACTCAGTAGAGCCTGCTAGGACTAGTGCTTCTACAATGACTTGCAGCCATTTCACCTTCTAGATGATGAAGCAATTGTAAACATGCCTTATCCCTTTTAGCCTTTTTGCTAATCCAGTCACATATTTTAATTCTATATATATTTTAAATTTCATAAGACAATCTGTAATGCTTTACAGGTTTAAATTCTTTTATATTTTCTACATATTTACTCATTTCAATGCACTTCATTCCTTTTTGTGTACTGAGAACCACTCTCTCTTGCCTGAAGAACTTTTAGTACGTACATATGTGTGAATGTATGCATGTATATATATGTATTTGGCATGGATGTATTACCAATACATTTTCTCTACTTTTGTTGGTCTGATGTAATCTTTATTTGCCCTTGCATTTTGAGGCATGTATTTCTAGGTATGGAATTCTGGTTACAAGTTATCTGGATTTAGAAGTTTGAAAATATCTTCCTATTGTCTTCTCATTTCATTCCTGTCAGTCCATCAGTAATCTTATTGTTGCTTATTGAAATTTTTTTTGTCTTTAACTGCTTTTAAGATTTCTTCTTTTATCTTTGGTTTTCAGAAGTGTATCTACATGTTTTATTTGTATTCATTTTGTTTTGGATTTATAGAGAGCTTTTAAATTCTGTCGCTTAAGATCTTTGATCAGTTTTGTAAAATTCTTGGCCAGTACCTTTCAAATAAGGCTTCTTCCTTTTTTTCTCTTTCCAGCTTCCCTTTATGATTTAAATTATATCTATACAAATGTGTGTGTTTGTATATGTATGTGTGTATTTTATATATATATTATACATATAATACACCTTTTCACCATGTCCAACATGTTTCTTACTACCTGTCTTTTATATTCTTTTTTTGCTATCTCTTTGCTCTCATGGGATAATTTTACTGACTTGATTCCATTTGACTAATACTCCTTTCTATAGTGTGTAGATGTTGCATTTTTTTTATTATCCTTACCTGAGGATGTGTTTATTGATTTGAGAGAGAGGAAGAGAAAGAGAGAGAGAGAGAAACATTGATGTGAGAGAGAAACATTGACTGATTGCCTGCTGTACATGCCCTGACCTGGGGTAGAACCTACAACCTAGGTATGTGCCCTGGAATCAAACATGTGAACTTTTGGTTTATGAGACAATGCTCCAACCAATTGAGCCACCTGGCCAATGTGTTATATTGAGTTCTTGTTCTTAGTTATTGTTATATCAATTCTAAATTTTAGTTTGATTTTTTTTACATATTTCAGTCACTAGCTTAAATACTTCATGTTGTCATTTAGTTTCATAAGCATATTAAATAAAGTGTTTTAAAAGTTTTTATCTGATAACACCATTGTTTGAGTCATTTGTGAGTCTATTTCCATTTCTTATTGCATCTTTTGCATTTCAGTCATTTAGTTCCATCTTCTGGTATACCTGTCAATTTTTGATTGAATACTTTGTACATTCAATAAAAAAGTTATGGAGCCTCAGAGTAATGCTATATTTTCTTATGCTTATTTTTTCTATCTATCAGACATAGAATTTGGACACATCATCTTGATCCAAGTAGGGACTTAGAAATTTGAGTCTGAGTTTCAGTTTTCCTAAGGGTTTGAATATTTTTCTTTTCCTCCCTCCCTCCTTCCCTCTCTCCCTCTCCTTCCTTCCTTCCTTCCTTCTTCCTTCCTTCCTTATTTCTTTTTGATTTTGAGAGTGTGTTTATTAAAGCTGGGTACAGTGAAATAAGCAAGGGCCTAGTACACAGTGAGCAATAGGAGAGAGACTAGGCAGGGCAGCTTTGGCTCTTTAGAAATGTTTTGTAAAGAAGTGAGCCAAGGCGGGGCTGCTGTCAGCTAACTGGAGAGTCAGAGAAAATAGGGCATTGGGGACAGAAAAAATAGGGTTCGCCTAGGATGAGTTGTTGCTGCCCATTGAGCCCTTGGATGCGAGTCTTGTGGGGTCCCTTAGAGTTTAGTAGATGAGTGCCTGTGTGGGGAAGGCAAGAGGGGAGGGAAAGGTGCATGCAGGAGAGCACACCCCAGAGCTTTCTGATTTGCCTTTGTCCCTAGATTGTAGCCCTCGGGGAGCATTAATGGAAAGCCCCTGGCTTTTTTCACTAAGGTCCCTCCCCTTTGGTAGAAGTTTTTGTCTCTTTGGTATCCTGAGACTACCTAAAAACGCTGATCAGCTTTAATACTTCTTTGCTGCTTCAGTCTGACTTCTATCTTCTTAGCTTTTTTTCATCTTCTTCTTAGAAATATGCAAATAAGCTTTGGGAACAAGAAACAGGTAATTGTGGGTTCACTTCAATATATTTCTTTTCTTTAGGTCTTTGTCATTTTAAACCTGGCTACAGATGTTGATTTCCAAATCCCTCAAAGAGCTGGATTATCTTGAGGTTTTTATAGTTGTTCTTGGTGGAAGAGTTGGTCTTTAAAATGCTACTTGCAATAGCCAAAGTCACTTTATTTTTAAGGCAGTTTGTTTGGTGACACTTATTGACTCATTCTTTTTTCTCTCCTTTTCTTCTCTTATTCACCCATCAATTTTACATACACTAGATATGAATTCTGTCTCAGTTATCGTGCTGAATTTTGGATGATATGAGACAAGGTCATTTCTTTAAGAACACTTCACTGTAATGGGGAACAAAGACTTGCAGAAGGGAATACTGCTTTAAAAATATACTCTAATTACTTGCACATGCAAATATAATACACTGCCAAGGTTGAGGTGCTTTATTTGAATCTCTGTTTAACGATGCAATTCTGGAAGCCTTCCACTGATTTTACACATTCAAAATAGCTGACGAGTTTTAGACAGGTATAGTAGTATCATAAAGCCCATATCATTTCTGTCATTTATCTTCAAAGAGTTTTTAAGTGTTTTAATAACCTTAGTATAACATTCATTAAAACAGGTGGTGAATGTTATTTATATTCATTTTACAGAAAATAAACTAGTTGTAGTTAGATATTCCTTGATAACCTGGAAATACCAACGAGTCAATAGTCTCTTCACTAGAACTGTCATACAAATTAATACCTCATCATGTCCTTTGGCCTCGGACCAGTTAGAGTTGGAGTAAAATTCACTTCTCCCCTCTTTACTTACATTTCTTCCTTTTAACAAACATTTTATAGTTCTCTCTTCACATTAAATAAACTGACTTGGGAAAAATACCGCAAGTGTCTTAAATCTAATTTGCCTTCATTTCTCATGTTTTATTCCTCATTTCACTTACTTTTTATTTAGGTCTCTAAGGGACTTTCACACCCGTCAGATGTTTCTGAGAACTCTGACTATAGACACGAGATGTAATGTCTCCTAGCCTGGGTTATGATAAACAGCACTGAATGGCCTTACAGTAAAAAGAAATCATATCTTAAATTATGTACTGGACACATGGAATTTTTGTCTCATGATTTTATATCTGTAATGCATGTGTATTTGAACATATTGGTGGAGGTATATCTAACAAAATTCTGGGCTAGAAAACGTGGATTTAATTACAGGTGGACTTTTTAATGCTAATTTACACATAAGATTGAAATGTTTGCACCTGTATGGGATATATTTATATCTAATTACCACTTTGTTCATTTATCATTTTTATATTTTCCACTATTTTTTGTTAGGAATATTTTAAGAGCTTTTTTCTTTTTTTCTTTGACTTTAGTGTAGCCAGATTCAAACAACCATTCCAATGTAATATGAATTCATGGTTAATTCTGTTCTTTAACTGTGTGGTTCAGTGTTCCATGTAGTGTCACATGTGACAACTGTGATACCACAGCATTGTGAAAGTCCCAGAGTCAGCATTGTAGTAAAGTGCCAAGGAGCTGGAATAACGGAAAATGTGAAAAGATTAAACTGGGTACTAAATTCTCTTTAAGGCTACAGTATTTCTATTTATACCAAGAGGGCAATTGTGTATCACACACTCATTTTTCATAAGGGTGTCAACCATCTGGTTCCTCTTGTTTTTCCCTTCTCGTTCCTTCACATCTGTTGCTTCTTCATTATTCTACAAAAGCTTACATTCCATATTTAATGTTCATTTCCATAAAAATTCCACATTCATGAAAGTGCCTAGATTTTACCTGCAGGTCTAAGATAATTATAGTGCAACAGCAGCCAAGGTCATAAGAAAGTTCATACCCAGATTAGACAACTCACTGCCACAGAAATCTCTGGCAAGGAATAGCTGCTGGTCATGTTTTGCCTGTCCAGACAATCATTTGAAAGGAACACCAGAGTTAGCAGTCTGACACATGCTTCCTGGTTGGGTCACCACATTAAGTGTGCTTAGCTATTTGTAAAGCTATCTGGAGAGGAAAAGCATGTTAAATTGGAAACATATGGACAGAATGACACACACAGCTTTGGAATTCACAGCACAGTGCGGTGGAGTTCAATCAGGTGCTTGACATCCTGACAATCTTGTCTCTGCAGTAAGAAAAAAGAAAACACCTGGAAACCTTGGGTTTGGTGGTGGTCAGATCACATTTTGGGGCTATTTGCTTAGACTGATTTCCCTCTAAGAAGATCTTCCCATCTGCTGTGTTTTTCCTTCTATCATCCTCAGTATTCATCTCTTGCCTCCATCCTATCATTTCCCTCCCAGAATCAATTTCAGTGAAAGTTGAAGCTGGGTAGCAGGTCAGAGTAGATGTAAGCATTCCTACCGTTCCTTCCTCTAGATGCTAGAGTTTCTTCATGTTCTTTGATTACCAAGCTTAGTCATTACTACTATCTTTAATATAAAATATTCTATTTACAGTTTAGACAGGTCAGATCCATATTGTCGACAGTGAAGCCACTGAGTGGGCAGTCTGACATGTAAAAATCACCAGCTTTGATTTCTGTAAGCAATATATTAAAATATATTTACCGTCAGAGAAAATACACAAATATATACCATGAATTACAAATTGGGTTTCTCTGAGTTTACTGTTAGCTCTAGCTAAATTAAAAGCATTAATACAAACAAATTTAAATGCATATGGGCATTTTGTCAGGTACTGGGCAATATGGTATCTTAACAATAACGGTCAACTGGAAGTCAGGAAGCCTAGTGTTTCATCTTGGCTTTGTTGCTAACTTGCTCCTTTTTATTTGTTAATAAGAGGGCATTTACATTAGGTGGTCATTAAATCCTTGCAGGATTCAGGAGAATACAGTAGCTTCAAAGGAGGTAAGTATACTTGTAGGTTAATAAGGGAAGAGGGAGCTGTGTAAACATTAGGTTTAGGTCTGGGTAGAGGAGGTCATTACAAAGTTGGTAACCTGTAGAGAGAGGTGTCATAGAAGACAGGATGTTGGAATGTGTTAAAATATAAAACAGTAGGGACTTTTGTGAGCTGTTGCAAAGATATCTCAAGCTTATAAAAGATAATAACATTTCCAGTGATAAAATTAGAAGTCGAAGTGTGCAAAAAGTAAGTAAATAACATATCCCAGAACAATCTTGAAAAGGGTTTTTAGGTGGAGGAAAAAATCATTGAGAGGACCAGAATAAGAAAGCAATTGCTTATGATTTGCTCATAGCAAGATGTCATTGACTAGTAGTATGTCCCTCTATAGCAGGGATTCTCAACTTTGGCACTGTTGACATTTTGAATTGAACAATTTTCTGTTGTGGGGAGTGGAGGGAGAAGGTCCTGTGATTGTAGAATATTTTAGCAGCATCCCTAATCTCTACCCACTAGGTGCTGATAACCCCCTACATGCGTCATGACAATGAAAAATGTCTCCAGACATTGCTGATTGCCCCAGTTGAGAACTACTGCTTTAAGTGAATAAATAGTTTTGAGAGGCCATTTAACCCAATGGTTAAGAACTTGGGCTCTGGAGTCTGAGTTCTAGAATAAGACTTGAGTACCAATTCCATTACCTTTGCACTGTGGACTTTGTGAAAATTAATCTTTCTACACCTCACTTTCTTCATTTGTAAAATGAGACTAATAAGAATACCTACCTCTTAAGGTTCTTGTGAGGATTAATTGAGACAATACATATGAAACATTTAGTGTAGTGCATGGCACATGGCAGCTAATAAATACATGCTGGAAATTGTTCTTACTGTCATTTGGTAGTTCCAAAAGGGCACAAAGCAAAAGAAGATGAACACGTTTACTTCTGAAAGTAAACTCTTGGGCATCAGGGAGTGTGGCAACCAAATATATGGGTCTCATTGTACAGGAGAGACACTGGCCTGGTGAATCGATCAGCCAGTCAACAAATATTGTTGGAGTATATATTAGGTGGTTATAGATGTGAGCAAGACCGACAAAAATCTTGACTTAAAGAATTTACACATATTAATGGAACAGACAGAAAATTAATAGGTTTGACTTAAAACCGATATGCTGTAGCGGAGACCATTAGCTATTTAACAAAGTTTATTTTCCTTTTCTTCTAGGATAGCAAGTCACATGGTTCCCCAACTACAGTAAAGTTCTAAAGTTAAAATTTCACACTAAATATTGCAATGGCCGTGTGAGTTAGTTTTCTAAGTGAAGTATGCCATTTCCAGGCCTGGTCCACAAACCTTCCTCATATGCTTTTTAATGCCTTTTGTTTCTTCCTGTGGGTGGAAGGTCACAACAATTATCAGTGACCAGGGCAATCTTGGAAGTCAAATGTTAAAAATGGCAGAGCTAATGTCAGCCTGAGTCCCTGAATGATTGTGTGGACAAGACTCTTGTCCTGGTGGCAACCCACACGATTTACCTGGACCATTCAGGGAGAGGGAAATGTTCTATTGTATTTGAGCCATTGAATATTATATTTATTTTTAAGCAATTTGGTAACCAGAGAAACACAGGTGATCTGGAAAGATTTCTGTGAGGAGAGAACATCTGAGCTGAAATCTGATAGAAGAAAATAAAGCAGCCATATGAACATCTACAACATTGTTTCTAGAAGGAAGAACTTCCAGTTCAAGGGGGCTGTCCTTAACAAGTGGCTAACATTAGAACGCTTACAATATAGAGGGTCTGTGCTGGCAGGTGAGATAGGGGAATACAGGTAGAATACATAGAAATGAAAATATGGCCTCTGGGTCTACGTGGTTTACACGGAGTTCCATGACAAGTAACAGGAATTCTTTTTCTTACCAGAGAAACAATTGGTTCCGTTTTGTTAAAACTTGTTTTTGGAAATTAGGTACTTTGATTAGCGTATACATCTACCACATAGTAGTTATATGTTGTTTAGATTGAAAATTCAGTGGAGGTTGACTCGGGCAAAGATAATTTCTGACATCATTGGACAGAGACTAATAAGGGTCTTTCTTGCTTTATCTGACATAGATAAAAGAGAAATCTATTTTGCAAGTTTCTCTGCCAAAATGACCAATAATAAAAGCTCAGGAGATGCCTAAGTGTCCTGGCAGTATATGTCGTTCAGACTTCATGAATCCTTACTTGCTGCTTTAGTGTCTGTGGGTAAGAGCTTTCTTCTTTCTGGGCTATATTGTTTCTATATATACCTATTTTCAAATTATCTTGAGATCTCAAGAAGAAAGATGAATTTCTTGAAGTGTTATCATTCCTTTTATTAGGAAAACTAATTTGTACTCAGACTGTGACATCAACTCCATAATGTGGCTATATAGGTAAAATGGAAGCTGCTTTATGGAGACAACCAATTTTTTTTTATTTTTTGTTGAACAAAAGTCATTTAGATGGTCTGTAATACAGTTAATGTTATATTAAATATACATAGATTAAATAAACATGAGACAAGCTAGAAATAAACAACATTACTATATGTTGGCTCTTAAAATCCACTATAATCAATTCTTCCTTCAAATTGCACTAAACTCAGAATTAGAAGGGAAGAGTCATTATCTCATTGCCATATAAATTAAGAAGATTATAGCACATACGTGTTGTGAACTTCAGGCAGTACTTGAAGCTCTGAAAAGGAAAATGAAGAAAGTTTAGTGTATAATTTTGCAATGTTATTCTCGGTAACCTAGTCCCATGAGGAACTTAGAAGAATTAAAGCAGTGCTCCTTTTTAGGAGACTAGTTTATTCCACCTAAGAGCAATTAATCTAAAAAAAAAAAAAAAGGTAGCATTTTCCATTTAATTACTCAAGAGAAAATCCAAGAGTCATCCTTGATTACTTTCCATTACTTGCTCTACCCCCTCCCCCCAATTCTTCATTTTAGTGCTCTAGAGCCTACCTCCAAAACATATGTTAATCTACTAATTTCTTAAACTGTTATTAGGCTTCAGGCCTGGAACAAATATTTGTTAAAAGGGAGTTAAAGGAAAAAAACCCTTAGTGATATGGAAGACAGCAACATAATAAGCTGATGACACATGATCATACACCGCAGACCTTTATGGGATGAGATTTTTTTCCTTTTGAGTTTTATTACATGATTCTATTGATTCCTTACATAAGAATTAGGCACACAGTTCCTTGGTTCTATTTGCTTAGAGTTAACATCGTACTTTTAAAAAGCTGAAATATTTTCTTTAAGATGAGGAACACAACGTAGTATTGAAAGTTCTAGCCATAGCAGTGAGATAAGACAATGTAATAAAAGGAATTTGAATTGGAAAGGGAAAAGTAAAACTGTCATTATTTGCAGATGTTATGATACGATATACAGAGAACCCTAAAGTTTCCACCAAGAACTATTAAAACTAATAAATATATTCAGTATAGTAGCAGAATACAAATTTACTATTCAGAAATCAGTTGCATTTTTATACAACAATAAAGAACTATAAGAAAGAGAAACTAAAAAAATCCCAAACAATCTCATTTACAACTGCATCAGGAAAAAAAAAAAACTAGCCCAGACATAAACCCACACCTTTATAGTCAATTAATATTCCACAAAGAGCCCTCGCTGGTGTGTCTCAGTGGTTCAGTGCTGGCCTGTGTATCAAAGGATTGCTGGTTGGATTTCCAGTCTAGGGCACATGCCTGGGTTTCGGGCCAGGTCCCCAGTAGGGGGCACAAGAAAGGCAACTAAACATTGATGTTTCTCTCCCTCGTTCCCTTCCCCTCTCTAAAAACAAACAAACAAACAAATAAATAAAATCTTTAAAAATATATTTGATGGAGAAAGCAAATATATACCATGGGCTTAAGATAGTTCATTCAATAAATTCTGTAGGGAATATTGGACAGATACATGCAGAAAAATGAAACTAGACCACCTTCTTACATTACACACAAGAATAAATTCAAATTGGAGTAAAGACTTAAGTGTTAGACCTAAAACTGTAAAAGTTGTAGAAGAAAACACAGGCAGCAAAATCTCAGATGTCACTTGTAGCAATATATATTTTTTAGATCTATCTCCCCAGGCAAGGGAAATGTAAGAAAAAATAAACAAATGGGACTGCATAAAACTAAAAAGCTTTTGCACAGAAAAAGAAACCATCAACAAAATAAAAAGACAACCCACAGAATGGGAGAACATATTCACTGATACATCGAATAAGGGGTTAATATCTAAAAATTTATAAAGAACTTGTAAAACTCAACACCATAAAAAGAAACAACCCAATTTAAAAAATGGGCAAAGGACCAGAGTAGACACTTCTCCAAAGAGGATTTACAGAGGACCAATAAACATATGAAAAGATGCTCAACACAGCTAATCATCAGAAAAATGCAAACTAACCTACAATGAGATCTCACCTCACAATTGTCAGAATGCCTATCATAATAAATTAACAAACAACAAGTGTTGGCCGGGATGTGGAAAAAGGGGAATGCTTGTGCACTGTTGGTGGAGATGCAGATTGTTGCAGCCACTGTGGAAAGCAGTTTGGAGATACCTCAGAAAGTTAAAAACAGATCTTTTTTTTGACTTAGTGATCCCCCTTCTGAGAATTTACCCAAAGGAACCCAAAACACTAATTCAAAAGAATATAAACACCCCTATGTACATTGCAGCATTATTTACAATTGCCAAGATATGGAAGCAGCCCAAGTGTCCATCAGTAGATGAGTGGATAAAACAACTATGTGGGGAGACGCTTCTGGCCAAGATGGAGGCATGGGTAGATACACTTTGCCTCCTTACACAACCAAAAGAAGTACAACAATAAATTTAAAAACAAAAAATGACCAGAGCTTCCAGAAATAGTACTGTATGGAAGTCTGACAACTAAGGAATTAGAGAAGAAAGATTCATCCAGATCTGTAGGAGGGGTGGGGGTTAAATATAAGGAGAGAATCTTAAAAGCAGCAAAGAAAAGCAGACAGTTACCTACAAAGGAGTTCCCATAGGAGTATCAACTGATTTCTTAAAAGAAACCTTATAGGCAAGAAGGGGCTGCAAAGAAGTATTCACAGTCATGAAAGGTAAGGACCTACAACCAAGATTGCTCTATCCAGCAAAGTTTTCATTTAGAATGGAAGGGAAGATAGAGTGCTTCCCAGATAAGGTCAAGTTCAAGGAGTTTATCATCAACAAGCCCTTATTCTATGAAATGTTAAAAGGACTTACCTAAGAAAAAAGAAGATAAAAAAGTAAAAGATATAAATAGTAAAAAAACAACAAACTCACAGTTATCAACAATCAAACCTAAAAAAACAAAAACAAAAATGAGCTAAGCAAACAGCTGGAACAGAAATAGAGATCACGTGGAGGGTTATTAGCAGGGAGGGGGAGGGGTGAGAATGAGGGAAAATGTACAGGGATAAGAAGCATAAATGGTAGGTACAAAGTAGACAGGGGAAGGTTAAGAATAATATGGGAAATGGAGAAGCCAAAGAACTTATATGTATGGCCCATGGACATGAAATAAGGGGGGAAATGCTGGAGGGAAAGGGGGTACAGGGTAGAGAGTTGTAAAGGGGAGAAAATAATGGGACAACTGTAATAGTATAATCAATAACGTATCTTTTAGTAAACAACTATGCGACATTTAAACAATGGATTACTACTTGGCAGTAAAAAAGAAGAAAATTTTACCCTTCATGACAGGACAGATGGACCTAGAAAACATTATGCTAAGTGAAATAAGCCAGTCAGTGAAAGACAAATACAATATGATTTCACTCGTATGGGGAATCCAATGAACAAACTGAACTAACAAGGAAAATGGGGACAGACTCATAGATGGAGAACAGGATGACAGCTAAGGGGGAGGGAAGTTGGGGGTGGAAGGAATGAGCAAAATGGCGAAAGAACTCATGGACATGGACAACAGTGTGGTGTTTAAGGAAGGAAGGGGAATGCAAGGGGACTAAATGGTAATGATAATGGGAATATAAAGGGAGTAAATTGGTAATAAAAATACAATAATACAAATAAAAATTAAAAAAAAACTAGGAATAAATTTTACCAAGGAGGTAAAAAGACCTGTACTTGGAAAATTATGAACTTGAAGAAAGAAATTGAAGAAGATATAAATAAATGGAAGCATATACTGTGCTCATGGATAAGAGGATTTAACATCGTTAAAATGTTCATACTACTCAAAGCAGTCTGGTGATTCAATGCAATTCTTATCAAAATACCAATGACGTATTTCACAGAACTAGAACAAATAATCCAAAAAATTTATATGAAACCCAAAAGACCCAAAAGATAAGCCACAGCAATCTTGAGAAAAAAGAACAAAGTTGGAGGAATCATGCTACTGGATATCAAACTATACGACAAGGCCATAGTAATCAAAACAGCATGGTACTGGCATAAAAACAGACACATAGATCAATGGGACTGTATAGAGAGCTCAGAAATAGACCTACACTTATGTGGCTAATCAATCTACAACAAAGGAGGCAAGTATATACAATGGGATAAAGACAGCCTTTCCAATAAATGGTGCTGGAGAAACTAGACAGATACATGCACAAAACCAAAATGACTATTTTCTTACACCATTCACAAGAATAGATTCAAAATAGATTAAAGACTTAACTGTGAGGTTTAAAACCATAAAACTCCTAGAATAAAACATAGGCAGTAAACTGTTTGACATTGCTCTTAACATTATATATTTTTTGATATATCTCCTTGGGCAAAAGAAACAAAGGAAAAAAATAAATAGGACTACATCAAAATAAAAAATGTTTACACCATAAAGGAAATCATTAACAAAATGAAAATACAACCTAGTAAATAAGAGAAGACAATTTCCAATGATACATCCAATGAGGGGTTAATATTCAAAATTTGTAAGTAACTCATACCACTTAACACCAAGAAAACAACAAATCTGGTTTAAAAATGGGCAGAGGACCTGAATAGATATTTCTCCAAATAGGACATAGATGGCCAATAGACATGAAAAGATGCTCAATATTACTAATCATCAGGGAAATGCAAATTAAAACCACAATGAGATACCATCTCACATCTGTTAGAATGGCTATTGTGAATAAATCAACAAATAACAAGTGTTGGCAAGGATGTGGAGAAAAGGGAACCCTTCCATACCATTGGTGTGATTGTAAATTGGTGCGTGCAGTCACTATGGAAAATAGTTTGGAGTTTCCTCAAAAAATTAAAAATAGAACTATCATATGACCCAGCCAATTTCACTGCTGGGTATTTATCTGAAGAAATCCAAAACACTGATTCTAAAGGATATATGCACCCTTATGTTCACTGCAGCATTATTTACAATAGTGAAGATATGGAAGCAACTTAAATGCCCTTCAATATACAATTGGATTAAGAAGAGGTGCTACATATATGCAGTGAAATTTTATTTGGCCATAACAAAGAATGAAAGCTTACCATTTGCACCAACGTGGATGGACCTGGAGGGTATTATGCTAAGTGAAATAAGTCAGATAGAGAAAGACAAATACCATATGATTTCACTTGTATGTTGAATCTAAAAAAAAAAACAACCCCCCCAAAAAAACAACAAAAATAAACAAACAAAACTGAAACAAACTCATAGATACAGAAAACACACTGATTGTCACCAGAGTGGAGAAGGGTTGGGGGGCTGAGTGGAAAGGTACAGGGATTAGGAAGTACAAATTGGAAGTTAAAAAATAGCCCCAGGTATGTAAAGTATGGTACAGGAAATAGTCAATAATATTATAACTTTGTATAATACTAGATGGGTACTTGATATATTAGGGGGACAACTTTGTAAGGCATACAATTGTCTAACCACTATCTGTACACCTGAAGATCATATAATATTGAACATCAACTGGAATTGAAAAAAAAATGGTTCTGTCTATAGCTTGCTTTTCCAAGTTTTACACTCTCATTTTTAATAGCCTGTTTTAAAGAAGTACAGACCTTTCAGATGGGATCTGAAATGATCACAAATTGTTTCACTCCTGCTTCCTATATGTCTCTCTCATGTATAGGAGGTTCTTAGTAAGCAGTATTGAAGATGAATATTTGATAGAAGATTGACTCCAGGATGTTTTTCATTCCCCAAATCGTTCACATCTTCTACTAGAATTTCTGGAAATCAAGCAATATTGCAGTTTACACTTCTTATCCACAGGCACTTTCTAAACCAGGTTAACATATCATTCTAATTCATATTTTTTTATTCATTCGTTGCTGCAAAATATTTACTTCTGTGTTTTAGAACGAGTCTATGTTTTGTTTCTGTGTAGTGTTAAAAAAGACAAGTGACAAAAGACAATGCTAGTGGCAGCAGTGGCTGGCATATCTGGAAGGTAAAAACTGACTTCTTTCAACTAAGTTCTAAAATGAAGCGGAAAGAAACTTTAAACATTTCTTAAAGTTGCAAGCGTAATGGTTAGGAGTATAGCGAAGATATGAATAAAACAAATTGCATCTCTTCCCTCAGACCTCGAGTTACCCTCGTCCGGCCCCTTCCCTGCATCATCAGAGCAGAGCAAGCAGGCTTTCAGCACCTTTTCATGTTAAGCTGCAAATCTGCAGCTGCTGGCACTTGGCGGGGGTTGCTGAATGAAGGCTTTCTGGGTTTTGATACTGAGGCTTCCTTTAAAGTATAGAAACGTTTATTAAAGGAATATGGAGACATTCAGATTAATGGTATATTTTGAACACAAGATTTTAAATCCTGCTTAGGTTATCTATCGATCATGTCTAAGCTCTGTGATGTAAATTCCAGAAGAACTTCTGAGAGCAAAGGAGACAGACCCAGCTTTTCCTGTAGTAGGGGTGCAGGTTTGCTTTCTGTGGACCTGAGCATAACATTTGGGTATATAAATGGCCCCTTTTTTCATAAAACAACATGTATGATGATGTGCAACTCTAAATATATTTTTATTGTTATATTTATCTTTATATATAAATGAAAATTACTTGAATATAACTTTTTAAACATGGAAGTTTATATAAATTCTTACTTGAATAAATAGCAAAATTATTCTTATAAACTCCTTCAAAATAAATTGACCTTTAAACAGTCTGGGGAAGCTTGTTGTCACATCTGTGGTCTTGCAAAACTGCTTGTTGAACTTTGTCCCTCATACATAAATGAGATAATAACATATTTATCTCAAGTAAATAAACAAAACCAAGAACTGAAGACTTTATAGAAGTTCATGCAACTTCTGAGATACGGAAGTGTTGAGGACAGTTAAATAAGTATGTGTTGCATGTTCTTTGGATAAAATGTCATTTTGTTTGAATGGGCCCCATTGTTTCTAGACCTGGTTATTAAAGTGATCATGGTTCAGTACTACTGAATTCTAAACAGAAGGTAAAAAATAGGCAGAAAAGAAGAGGAAATAAGCTGACTCATTTAAGCAAAAGGAAAAAAAATAATATCCCCACTGGGACTTTGCCAGTTTCTACAGCCTCTGAGCAGCTGTTATCAGTTGCTGTCAACACTATTTATGCGGGAAATTGAGTTGACATTGTTAAATTGGTTCTGCAATATAATTGTAGCACAATGAAGCAAAATAGCCTACTCAGGGTACCCAATACCATAATTAGCTAGAAGACCAGACATAATGTAAAACCCAGGAAGGGAACTTGAAAACACACAGGGAGGCATTTTGAAAGTGAAGTGAGACAGGGTGTGAGAAAAGGAAGTTTTTCATATTATAAAATTTAACATGACAACCTGCTTTTAGTGGTATTTTCAAGTTGGAAAATAAAAGAAGTAAAGAATGATTTTGGAACCCTGCTTTTTCCTTCACCAGTTTGGGATGAAAAAGGTGTAATTCCTTGTCATTGAATGAACGGGCAGTGACCTGGAGCATTCAGAAATGGATTTGGTCCTGGAAATGGATGCTGATGGGTTGCTGCTCTGAACACATTCTGAGCTGTGTCCGCTTCCCTTATAGAGCATTTATTTCTTCTTCTGTCAGGCAGGATTAAGATAACTGAAGATCAAGATAATTAAAACCCTATGGACGGACAAGCTTATTCCTACATTTGCTAGAATAATGATTTCTTTTATTGCTGACAAAGAGAAATACAACTTCAAATTATTTTATCTTCTTCTTTAACATCATTTTTTCACCTAGTATCTCAGCTCTTGATTCACTCTTTTGTAACTTTATCCAGTGTATTTCTAAATTGCTGCTGCTGTAGGGTGGTGATAAGTATATAATTAAAACATTGTTTCCTCACCAGAAAAATAAAATCTGCCCACTTGTAATGCACATGTGTTTGTGCACACCAAGATTGTCACACACATAAGACACAGGATGCAGATTGATAGGCTTCCACACAAATGTTGTACACATTTATTCTCCAGTAAAAAATACACATTCCATATCTGTATAGTTTTTCTGTTACGCTGTTTGTATATTCCTTTCTAGTTGGTATATTTCCTACCTGATATATTTATCTTAAATAAGTTATTAAAGGGGAAACTAAGTGGATTATATTAATATACAAAAATAAACTTGGGATCACTGGGTCAAAAGGCAGATCCATTTTCAATTTTTTGAGTTATTTTCATACTACCTTCCACAGTGGCTACGCCAGTCTGCATTCCCAACAACAGTGAAAAAGGGCTCCCCTTTCTCCACATCCTCGCCAACATTTGTTGATTTATTGATGATAGTCATTTTGACAGGTATGAGATGATATCTCATTGTGGTTTTAATTTGCATTTTTCTGGTGATTAGTGATGTTGAACATCTTTTCATATATCTATTGGACATCTATATGTCCTCTTTGGAGAAGTGTCTGTTCAGGTCCTTTGCCCATTTCTTAATTGGGTTATTTTTTTGTGCGGAGTTTTGTAAGTTCTCTGTGGCAGACCCTTCTGCGTGGCGTGGGCCCAGCTCCCACTCGGAGATGCACAGGACCCATGCCCACAGATAGGTTCTCTCGTGGGTAATCAGATTTGCAATATACCTAAGCTGCTTTTTGCTGAAAACTCCCTCATCCTGCAAATGCTTGTAACTTCCTAAAATCCGTGCTAAACCTTGCAGGGACCAGTGTAACTGGCTCAACCACTTTTGCCTTTTCATTTGCTGATATCCTTCTTCTGTGATGTGATTAGGGTCATTGGATCCTTTTGTTGGCACAGTGAGTGAGGATCATCTTGTAATGTGAGGAGATATAGAATAAAGGCCTGTCATGGCGGAGGCTGAGGCTTTTGCTCCCCTTGAGAGAAAAGTCTCACTGTCATCCTTTTTCCTCCACAGGACTCGATAGTCCGTGTGTATGTTTTTATTTCATCCATAATGACACGGGCACTGCTAGCCGGTGTCTGCATCAGTTCTTTATAAATTTTGAATATTAACCCTTTATTAGATGTATCAGCAAATATGTTTTCCCATTTTGTGGGTTGTCTTTTTATTTAGAAACACAGAATGCTAATTCATATGAACATAAGCACACCTACATTCATTGCAGTGTTATTTACAATTGCCCACACATGGAAGCAACCCAAGTGTCCATCAGTAGATGAGTGGATAAAACAACTATGGGACATTTACATAATTAAATACTAAGCTAGAAGAAAATTTTACCCTTTGTGACAGCATGGATAGACCTGAAGAACATTATGCTAAGTGAAATAAGCCAGTCAGAGAAAGACAAAAGCCACATGATTTTGCTCATATGTGGAATCTAATGAACAAACTGAACTAACAAGCAAAACAGAGACAGAGTCATAGATAGAGAGCAGGACGACAGCTATGTTTTGGGGTGGGGTAGGGGGTGGATGGATGAAGCAAAAAGGAAAAAGGACTCATGGACATGGACTGCAGTGTGGTGATTGCAGGGAGAAGGGAGATATAAAGGGGTTAAATGGTAATGGAAAAATACAATTAAAAATAAAATTTTTAAATTTCTCTCAGCAAAAAGCAAACATACATGGGCATTAATGTTAATGTTAGGTAGCAACCAGCAATGAGCAGCTAGAGGGGAAATAAAGCAGGGCCCCCTCCCAGTGCAATGTAGTAAAGAACTTAAAACAGGAAGCTAAAAACAAAAAGGAGACATGTCTCACCTCTTCAGCAGTCCTGAGCCCAGGCTGGTAAGACCACCAAGCGTTCCAAACATCCCAAGCAAAAGTATGACAGTGAAGGAGGAGGGGAGCCCTTGATATTCTATATGTATTATTTCCATTAGCTGGGAAAGAAAGGCTTTGTAACTGTCCCAAGGTCTGGAAGGGAGAGGAGGATGGGGAACCTATAGGCTGACTAAAGTAAATAACCTCTGAACCCCAAAAGTCAGGGCACTCAGTTTAGCTAAGTGCCCACTTGTAGCCTCTGCTCAAGAGTATAGAATAAATTTACTAACAAACTTACAACCTTATTTTCTCCATATATTTAATAAATAAACTTGCTATTTCATTCCATTATACATGTTTGTGTTTGTCTATTGACTGAATTCCTGTCTTGCGAGCAAGGTAAGAATGGAGAAGGGGGAGTCCCCTGACTTGGGTTTCCCCAGTAACATTAGTACGCTTATAAGTTCTTTTAAATATAAAATTTATTGGTGAAGTTTTTTTGAATCAGACTTATGAGGTAATATAGTTATTTGAATTTAAAACATTAGGGAATCTGATTTGGGGCACATATTTATCTTTAGTTAAATTATCATATTGACTATCATGGAAAGAAAGGTGAGATACTCAGTATGAGCACTGATAAAGGTTACAACTCACAATGGTTGTTGTGTTCGTAAGCTAGCACAGTGGAGTGGGGACGCAATCCTCCCTTTAAAATGTTTTAGAATTCAAATATACAGCAGTTGCTTTGAGGCATATTATGACTGGTGTGGTTCAGTTGGTTGGGTGTTGTTCCGCAAAGCGAAAGGTCGTGGGTTTGATTCCCCATCAGTGTGGGGTGAGTGTGAGAGGCAACCCATCAATGTTTCTCTCCCACATCAGTGATTTTCTCCCTCTCTTTCTCCCTCCCTTCCCCTCTCTCTAAAACTAAGTGAAATCTTTTAAAAAATACATTTGTCCTTTGTGGTTTCACTGTTCTTTTAATTCATTATAGGTTATGATGGAGATAAATATAGCCTTTGATTTTTCCCTGTGTCACAGATCATTGAAAGAAGTCTTCCTTCAAAATCCTCCAACAAATCCTGCTACTATGCAACCCTTTCCTGCTTTTTGAGGTGCTCGAATGCTATCCAACCAACCTGGAAACCGCACAAATATACTTTAACTTATTCTTGCATTCTTATTCCTCTTGTACAGATTTACTATTCAAATAAATTAGTAAGCAAGTGTGGGGAAGGAACTCACATTTACCAAAAGTTCACTATATTTTAGGCATTTCTTTTAGCAATCACTTTCTTGAATCTTTATTGAGTTTATCACCAAACTGTTCATTCCTAAACATTGTAGTTCAGTTCTGTTGATTAAAACAAACAAAAATACAAAGCAATTTTGATATGTCTTTTAAGTTTCTTGTAGTCTGCATGCTTTCTCTTGTGTCTTGTATTTCTTTCTTTTCCTTACAATTTACATGTTGAAGACTCCAGGGCATTTTGACTTGTAGAGTTTTCTGGTCTGGATTTTGTAGGTTGCATGTTCTTGGTACACTTCAGCTTGTTCTTCTGTCTTCTGTATTTCTTGCAAACTGGAAGCTGGATCCAGAGGCTTGTTAAAGTTCACATTTTATCCCTTTTGCTAGTCCATTGGGAGTGGTGTGTTCTTTCATTAATACACGCATAGTGTCAGATAGTTTTACACTGAGCCATACGGGAAACCTGCCTATAATTAGGGTACTAGAAATAGTATCACTTGGTTACCTAATAAATAGTAGGCATGATAAATTATATTATATAATAGTTTTTCCAATTATAAATCTAAAAAGATTTGATAGAATTAGAATATGGCAAATTTACAACTCTAAATAATTAATAGATCTCTATGTGATCAATAGCGGCAAGTGTCATAAAATGGGGTTAATTATTCGAATGGTCTGGTAAGATGAAACTCAGAAAGTTTGAATACTTGCAAACCTCCTGAATAGTTAGGTTGATTTGCCAATTTGGTAAGTCTGCTTGATTTTAAAACCTATGCTTTGACCAGCAGAAAGCCTGTAGCTTATAAAAGAAAAAAACTATTGATAGTTGAAAGCATACATTTAATATCATTGAGAAACAGATATCCAGTTTTGAGTTTATATTCAAAGCCATAAAAATGACTTAAAATTGCCTTGCATTTTTATTCTTCAAACATATAGTAGAGCAGTGTTTCTCAACTTTTCCCCTCGTTATCACTCCCCTAAGGAGACACTTTAGAATTCTTTCTTCTGATTGCTCCCCTTCCATGAAGCTGTAATATATCAGAATATGTAGTGTGATTCTTTGGAGGGCCACAAAGCATTGTGTATAACAAGAATTCTTGCCCCCTTGGCGGGGAATACTACCCATGGTTGAAGCTGCCTGATACAGATTATTGCTGTCTCATTTCATGCTTCACCCCACCCCATTTGTTACCAGCTACTTAGGGAGCAATCACAGCCCTGGGTCAAGGTGGATTCTGCCTGGATTTTGGTTCTACTACTTGTTAATTATGAGCACTAGCGCAAGTGGCATAACCTCTCCGGGCCCAGTTTGCTCTTCAAGAAAATGGGATTATAATTCCTAACTCAAATTTGTTGTGAAAGTTAAAAAAGCTGGTGTCTTTAAAATGCCTAGCAAGAGCCAGCAGAATGTTCCAACAGTGTGAGCCCTTTTTCCCTTTTCTGAAGGGGAGACTAGCAGTAGACTGTACATTCTCTGGGGACAGTGTGAGGAACATCGGATTAGAACTTGAAAAACTTGGGTTCTGGCACAAACTCAGAACAACCTAGATACATGTTTTTCTTCTCTGTAAAGTGAGAGTTTATCTCTAAGTTCAATTTTAGGATTTTTAGCATGTGATTTTGTAATAGCACATGAGGCCTTCCCAGGGCCATAAAAGAATTTACCATATTTAAATTTTTATTGGCACTTTTAATCTCAATGCCAATAATTTTACAAGGTGTTTTCTTCTTCACACATTCTTCAGGACCTGAAGATTAAGAGTTAGAGAAACATACATATAACCATGAATGGAAGAAATTTTACTTAGACTAAAAACTGTATTCCCTAGTGATTTTTCTAAGGATCATTATTCTGAATATAGTGAAAGAAACTTAGCTGTGTTTCTAATTTTAGTGTAGGTTTAGCTATTATAGACTAGAAAAATAGGTGATATTAGGTTGTTACAGCTTAATTTGGAAAATAAACACCAATTAGCAAGAAAACAATTTCTTTTCTGTGTACTAAACTGTTAACACCAGTCATGATTCAGTGCAAGAGTAGAAAGACACAAAACACAGAAAAGCAATCAACCTCACTGTAGACGTGATCATGCCTCCCTGGAAACATGAAAGAGCTTGAGTAGGTAGTATAGCAAAGGGAAAATATGGAGATAGATTGAAGCTCCTCTTGTATTGTAGGCGTTATATTTTATGTGTTACTTACATTTATTTTTGGAATTATTTCAGACAAAAATGTTTGAAGAATACTCTAATGACCAAGCTATGTGTTCATAACTGGCTTACCTAGAAGAAACGTGAACCCAGTTGAAATTCTTCATGCATCCCAGGGTGTAAAGAACAGCATAGACAATATAGTCAATGACAATGTTGTAACTGTACATGGCGTCAGATGGCTACTAGAAAGGTCACTTTGTAAATTATATGATCGTTTAACCCCCATTCTGTACAACTGAAACTAATACAAAATAATATTGAATGTAAACTGTAATGAAAAAAAAAAAAACCCAAGTCTTTCCCATTCTTTAAAGAACTCTTTTATGAAAGAATGTTTGTGTATGTGCATGTCTGCATACATATACATATGTCTATATGCACATATGTGTATGTGTAAGAAGAGAAAGGTCACTACTATGACCACCAATCAGACTGAATGATGAATATACGTATGGAATTAAATTTTACGTTTGGCCTTTCTCATCATTTGCTACTAGCTTAACTGAAATCATATATATGGATAAAGATTTCTATTTTAAATCTTTGCAGACCTAAAACATTTAGCGAGAATTCTTATTAGCTCTAAATAAGGGAACAAAACTCTGGGAATTTGGTAATTTTTTAATCTGCTCTTACCACAGGAACAACTTTTATTTGGGACCTATATTGCATTTGAATTTTGTCTTTAAATATAAAATAAATGAGATTCAGAGCTTGGTTAAGCAAGACAATATGAATCATTTTTGAAGATATTCATTGTGGTTTAAGGACTATATAAGACATGTCAACACATTTCCTCATTCAACAGCAGTTTATTATATTTATGTCATTGTTATGTAAATTATGTGGTTGTTATAAGATGCTGAACATACTTGGTTCTTCCTGATTGGTGTCCAGTGGGGTCAGAACTGTCCCATTAATCCAAGTAAGCATGTACATGTGAACTTTTGCCTTGAATTTTTTTTTTAGTTTTATAACCACAAAATGTATAATAGTAATTAGTTTTTCCAGGATGTGCATTTCAAGAAGATTACTGCCTCAGGTCATGGAAGTCCTATGATATTTGGCTGAGACCCAGATGAGTAATTGCTTAGAAATGTTCTGCATCATGCGTTGGGATACTTTGGAAAAGAGTTGCTGCACCTTGAAATGTAGATTTTCTCATAAGAACCATAAATTCAGTCTTGTCTCAAACCCCGATTTAGATAAACTCTGAAAAAGGAATTAGCAGTCGTCAACTAGGTATTGATACTGTTCTATTTTTTAAAAAACCCTGTGAACAAGCAGAGTTTGGTGAGAAAATTTCTCTGGTATATATGTTTGACAGAAATTTGAATGTGAAATTATTACTTATTCATCACTCCTAAATGGTTTCATGTTTTTTATATTTTAAAGATTTTTTGATCAATAAGGAAAATATGCTCAACACAATACACAATAAGATGCTGCATGCGCTCTATAAATGGTAACTCTCTTTTGCTGTTATGTGTTATTCTTTGAACTGGTGTATTTTTCAGATCTGACAGCATGTTGTCTCACAAGACCTAGTTGTTGTTCTATACCTTTCACATTTAATATTGACTTAAATATTTCTCTTGTTTTCTTCACGCTCCCAAAGAGCGTGAAGAGCTTTAAATTGTATTCTGTCCACTTAGCCTTTCCTGAATTAAGATAATTATTTTCTCATTCTCTTACATAATAATAATGTTTAGTTCAGCAAATGTATTCTATTTTTAATTCCATTGGTTTCAGAAGTGATTTTTTCTCTGATTATTAATCTTGAAGCTTCTGTTATCTTTTGACCATGTTTTCTTTTTGTTTCCCAGTTTTCCTTCTTTTCCTTCACAGCTGTATTTCCTATTAAAAGTACTTTATCCGAGATTTATCTATAGCAGCTACATAATTAACACTGATTCATCCTATGATTATTACTTTCTACTTGCTTTTCTTTCATTTTTCCTTGTCTCAATAAGTCATTGAACAGATCAGGAAATAAAAATGCTCATTATTGTTTTCTTGGTGTACACATTTTGTCTAAAAGTGGGAAAAATCTGTATTTACTCAACTATTCAGTTTATTCTTAAACTAGTGAAAATTTTCTTGAAGAATAATTACTTTGGTAATCTGTACATGTATAGCAGTCCCAGCCTCTCTCAAAGGCAGATTGTGAGCTCCTCGGGAACAGTGGTCACTTCCAGTTTATCCTTGTGCTTCTTCACTTCAGCACTTACCGTGGAGCCTCCTAGCTAGTAGACATCTTGAAAGCTGGGTAAGTGAGTAAGGTGGTGAATTTACCCTAGTCTGGGGTGTTAAGATGTGCAGCTGAACAATTTCTGCTAAATAAATAAACTAGATCAACTGTATCCTTGTCATAATCAAGTCAGTGAGTATTTCTGAAATTTTCACATGGTTTGTAGCACTATGCAAATGAGGTAAAACTGTCGTTAACTTAGAATTGGTGCCCTCACTACTATACCAGGAAAATGGGGAAATGTCTTTACAAACCAGACCGATTAGATCTGTCTTTCCCAATCTAAATATTAAAATTGGAAAATGTTTGACCAGCAGCGGAAGAATGAGAGTTAGAATGTTTGACCAGCAGCGGAAGAATCTGAGCACGGATTTGATTTCTATTCATGTGGTGATGAATTTTAAACAATGAAGACCCTAGGATGGCTAGGAATAACTGATTTTAATTTAAAACCACCGTACGACAAGCTATATCGCCAACTATCACAGTGGAAATTTATTTAATATTTTCCCCAGAAAACTTTTATTTATGAAGGACATTTTCCAATCATGGGAGAGTATTTAGATAGGCTTTATAGGAATATACATAATAGCTATTGTTTAATCAGTGAAATTCCTGGTTTTATTTTTCTTGTGAATTTTGAATGACAGCATCCAGAGATGTTAGTGTTAGGTTTCTCTGATTTTGAAATTTCCCAGAATACAAGCTTCTCTAATTGAGTGAATTAAAGGAAGAAAAGGCATGTTTCTATTCCCTGTGGACTTCAGTGTGAATCCTAAACCAGGTTCAATTTGGAATTCTCACATGTCATTTTATAGACTGCATTCCAGCTTTAAGTAAAATGGTTGCATGTGGCCCTACAACGATTTCCTATTAATTAATACCTGATGAGAAGAATAAAGTTATAGTGTTGTTACTTTTATTAATAATAATGTGTTGATATTAAATAATAACTAATCCAGTTTATAAGTTATTGTATTTTACCCTGTATTTCCAATGCCACTAGGGACTGTTGAGTTATTTTCTGAGAATACTAGATACCATAAAATGACTCAATCATAGTATTTTAGCATATCTAACTTGCAACCAGTATTGTGGATTACCTAAACTGTGGTTTATGCAAATATGTTCCCTCTCCTCCTAGGCACAATATTCCCACAGAATAGAATGAGAAAGATGCCCTGAGGCTGTGCAAAAGGCAAGTATTTAAAAATATTTTTTAATGAACATGCAATCAGCCTTGATGATCCTGTAATACATTTTGTGATACACTTATTAGGTGAGCTTAAGCTGTGTTACTTTTTTACTAAATATAGCATTTATTACAAAAAATAATGTACCTTTCAAGAAATGACAACGTAATAGCTCTTCAAAGCCTGCTCTTAGAGTCACTTTATGAAAACAGGCACTTTCTCTATCCACAAGTCTTCTTGTTCTTGTTTCTGATTAAACCAAAGGAAAGTTCACTTTCCATATTTGACATCTCTGAGTAAACACATGTCTTTACTAATATGCATGCAGTGCTATGTGAAAGAGTGGAGAAAACAAGAGAAAGAATGGAAATGAACCATGGGTTTCCCACCCAAAGTTCTTCTGAGCCAGAGGTAAAGCGCAAAGGAGGAGTCACAGTGGAGCAGCCGATTACGAGGTCTGGGCTAGACAGCTGGATCCCAACAGGGAAATAGAACAGGAGAAAACTGATGCTGGGGCTGATGCTGAAAAGAAGGTTGGTGAGCAAGGCAGCTGGGAGAAGAGAAGGAATCAGAGACATGAACCATCAGCTTTGAAGCGTTCAGTTACCCATCCAGAAGAGAAGCCTGGGAGTATTTGATTCTCAAGAAGAAGACTGAGCTCTGACTGGGTGGCTCAATTGTTTGGAGCGCCTTCCTGTACAAAAAAAAAAAAAAAAAAAAAAAAAAAAAAAAAGTTTGCAGGTTCGATTCCGTAACCATACCTAGGTTACAGGTTCCATCCACAGTCAGGGTATATATGGGAGGCAATCAATCAATGTTTCTCCCACACATAGATGTCTCTCTCTCTCTCTCCCTTTTTCACTTTCTCTAAAATCAATAAACACATCCTCAAGTGAGGATTAAAAAAAAAGAAGAAGACTGAGTGTGTGAGATTTAATGGGTGAAGAAAATCACATACAGTAGCTTTAGAAATAAGATATTTGAAAGAATTTCAGGATTTCCTGGATAAGTAGATATATTGGTTTACTTCCTACTTTAGGTCAATGAAAAGGAAATTGAGTTATGATATTATGTCCAATTTTGCTACATTCAAGCAAAACTTGATTCAGTTACAATTTAGCAAGCAAATTTACATGTGGAAAAGGTCTCTGTGGTTCAAAGCCAGGCAGGACTAATCTCTGCTGTGAGACATCAGGACATTACAATATCTTGAAGAAGGAGGTGCGAAGGCTCTGGGATGTTGAGAATGTTCTGCTTCACAGTCTGGGTGCTTGGTTACATGGGATGTGGATTTTTTCTGTACGTATTTTGTATTTTAATGAAGTATTTTGAAGCAAACAACTCTAGGAAATCAGTGTCTTGGGAATCAATGACTTGGAAAAATTATTTCAAAAGATTTAATATAAATAAAATATAGGTAATAATATCATGGGATCCAAAAGTTACTTAAATCAAAAACTTCTTGAAAAAGATGATGTCCCTTATTCCTAGATTTCAACTGTCCTAGAGAAATGACCTCATGAAAACACATTTTTTAAAAAAAATTTAAGAAATGAGTGATGGTTCTCAAATCAGCCCCAAATTAGCTTAATCTATACTGTACTTTCTTTTAATAAAGGTGTTTTTTGACAGGCCCTTGAAAATCATCTTGTTTGTATAAGCAACTTAGCCAAACTATGGAATTGATTTATTACTCTGATAAACTAGTTTTTCTTTCTTAGTTTTGAAGTTTCAAAATGCTGCCCTACAAGGGAATTTAAAGTAATTGCAACTCAGTAGGAATTGATGTGCAAAACTTTTTATTTAGCCAATAGTTATTCTCCTAATACAGAGTATTGAGGGTTTGTTTCTCCTTTCCAAACAAGCTGGTGTAAGAAGGCCATGGAAAGAGGACCCCAGTGTCACCTTAGGTGATGCATATGTATGTGTGCATGAAACAGGATGGGAATTTGGGATGGGAAGAAAGGCTGTCATTCTTTCTCCCTCACAGAATGGCCTTTTGGTTACTCTGCGCTTTGATCTTGTACATAAAGACTGCAAACTTGTAGGAATTTGCAGCTGAGCAAGACTGATGGGAAAACAGCAATGACAATTCCCCTTCTACTAACAGATTCCAGTGGATGGGAACTATGCACAGGGGGGAGTCCTGACCCTCATTCTGCTAGCCGAACCATGTTGGTGTGGATTCTCCCCTTCTTTAAAGTCATCCTGGATGGAGGAGGGAATGGCAGGGGTCTGGATAGGTGACACTTCTCCCTCATTAATCTCACAAGGGACAATACCTAATGGTGTGTTATGAGAAAATGGAGTTGACAATCCAATATGTTAAATTACCTTGCAGTGAAATCTTTAAAACAAGAAAGAGAGCAAGGGACTTTTTAAGAACCAATTATTTCTAAATGTCATTTTGATAGTGAAAAAGTTCTAAATCTAAAATTTGTTTTGCATTATATCAATTCTCAATGCTCACTTAAATTCTCAACATTTCTTTAATAGTAGTTCCAAAGTTTTCACTCAAAATTTCCCTGGGCTCAGGGAATAAATTGGAGGCAACGTGCAGCCAATCTTTTGAATTACGTAAACCACATTGAAGATGGTCCCATTGATTTCTAACCCATGTCAGGTAATGGAAAACAAACTTGTACCTCAGATCACCTTCCAAAAATGAGATTTGGAGTTAGCGATTCCAGTCATTTAGAACAGGGTGGTGTAAGATTTTCCTTCTGGGTTATTACTGATCACTGTTGTGATAGAACTATGTCTGTCTTAAACAATCTTGTTGATAGAAAAAAGTAGGTTGCCTGTTTTGAGGGGAGGGGAAATGACACATAAATTTTTAGATTTGACAATACCTTACAGTCATTAATGACTACCAATGAATGACAACTTGGTGTTGTCAAGGATAATACATCTAAATAAAATAAACTGGCTGATCCGTAAGTACAGTTCCCTGAAGATAAAAATCAGCGTGGAGCCGCCAGCACCCAGACTTGTCTATTTTCAGCTAGCCCTAAGGAGTGGGTGTTCTCCCAGAATTCCATTGTCAATTTAATGGCAGGTTTAGAATGCAGAGCAACCTGAGGTAAAGAAGACTCAAAACATGGTGATTTTTTAATTAAGATTTCAGGCTGCAAATCCACAGCTCCAAAAGTCATAATTCTTTCTGACACAGTTATAGGAGTTATTGTTTTACAGTTAGGTTATCTAGAAGAGAAGAAAGAAAGAAAGAAAGAAAGAAAGAAAGAAAGAAAGAAAGAAAGAAAGAAAGAAGAAAGAAAGAAAGAAAGAAGAAAGAAAGAAGAAAGAAAGAAAGAAAGAAAGAGAGAGAAAGAGAGAAAGAGAGAAAGAGAGAAAAGAGAAAGAAAAGAGAGAGAAAGACCTGATTTTTAATGTAATGGTATATCTTGGTCCTAGAGGTAAAATGAAACTGACTATGAGCAAATGTTAATTCTAAACTCATCACATAACCACAGAGGGATGATACTTTATTAAAGACTTGTTTTTTTATGAAATCCACTAAAGTGTCAGCTTCTTAAAAACAAGATCTTTGGTTCATGGCTGTATTCCAACACCTGGGACAGTTTAGCGACTGGCCCATACCAGACATTGGAGAAGAATTTGGAATCAACAAATGATTGAATTGAATATCACAGGTACTTTTGTAGGCACAGCCTAGTGGAGAGTCATATAATATATTAGGATTTCTTTTTCTGTTAAGTGACAAGGCAACTGGGTGAGTCAGGAAAATTTAAGCTAAGACTTGTGCAGCAAAACAAGTGCATGTTTGCTAGCTGACAGATTGGGGATGGAAATACAAGCAGAAAATTTCAAGGCATAGAACATAAAAAATATACTGTTCAGGCAGTTTATATTCTGAGGCATAAGGAGCTTGTTGAGAGTGGATGGAGACAGTCCAGTGGAAGGATAGGAAACCAGGCAGTTAGATAAAGACCAATTGATGAAGAAAATGGGAAAAAAAATTCATCTTCTTCTACTGCTTTCTCACAGCTACCCCTCCTTACATCTGTGCCCATAAATTTTTTGTTGCATCCTGTTACTATGACAAATTGTTTGTCTTCACATCATGGGCATCCTTCCCACTTGTATTCTAAATCTCATCCCTTCTCACCTACTTAAGGATAACACCTTTAGAATTCTTTTTCCTGCATCATAATTTTTAATCTCTTCACTGGCTTGACTTGACATTCACAGCAGCCTAAAATGATGCTGTAATATCTTCCATCTTATAAAAATTCTCTTACCACTTACCCTCCTCTAGCCATTACCCCGTTTCTCTTCTCTGCCTTATAGAAAATATCCTCAGATGATGTTGAAAAGAAGGTTGTCTCCAAGACCTTTTAATTCTCTCATGAACTCCTTCTACTGTTAGAGTACAACTATATTCACTGAGATCTTATCAACATCACCAAAGGCCTCTACATTTTTAATTCAAAATTAATCTCAGTCCTTATATCATTGGACCAACCAGCAGTATAACACTATTATTATTTTTCTAAATACTGGTTTTTGGGTCACCCATTTTTTTGGGTCACCCATTTTTTTGGTTCTCTACCTAGCCTACCTATAATTCATCTTTGCTTTTTTTATGGCTTCTTCTGATATTTTGAATCTGTAAATATGAAAGTGCCTAAGAGCTCTGTCCCCAGACCACATCTTCACCTTTACACACTTTTGGGGTTTTATACAGTTTCGTGGCTGGATCTCAAATATGTTTTTAGTCTAGACTTCTAGTACGAATGTGAGACTTCGTATGTACTTGTATGTTACTTCCAACTCGCATCATCTTCACTTGCATGTGTTATTATATATTTGTTTATTGTCTGTCTTCTCTTCAAGAAGGTAAGCTTCATGAGGACAGAGGCTGTATTTTGTTCACTGCTACTCCCACCAGTTGGACGTGTCTCGCTCAGGGTAAGCTCTCAATTTTAATATGTTACTGCTTTGTCAAATAAAATGTATGCATTCTTTATGATTCATTAAGTATTCCAAGAACACGGGTCCATAAGAATGCTAATTTTAACATTTATGGAAGCAGAATAAAAGGGTAGTTTTGGTGTATATCTCCAGGTCAGTGGATGGGCAAAACACAGTAGAAGCTCATTTTAAGTATTAGAATCATCAACTGAGATGTTCACTTACCAAAATAGGTAGATCTTAACACTAGTTCTGAGTGAAAACAATGTAAAATCCATACCTATGTACATTATATATGAATGTGATAATTCAATTTATGTAAGTTAAAAACATACACATAAATCAACAGTACACTGTGTAAGTATTCATCTAAGCAAAGAGGCATATATTATACACATTAGCATGGCTGCTTATGGGAAGAAGGGGAAAGGAGAAAGTCATATGGTAAAAATGAAGAGATAAGTATGTGAATAAACAAATGAACAGAGAGAAATTGTTTATGAGCCAAAGGTGATAGGTGCTTTGAGGTGAGAATATGATTATTTCAACCTTTTGCATCTGAAGCACACCAGAAGAAAATAATTTTGAATAAACCAAAGAGGTGACATTGAGTCTCCAAGTGATGGGTAGAGAAATAGCATACTAAAAAGAGGAAGAACACTCTATCTTCTGCTTTTGAGTTCTTCTACCAAAAACTAAACATCCTGAGAGAGGGAATTCTACAAATCAAATTTTGAGCACTTACATTCTGCTTGACTGTAGTAGGCTTTTAGGAAAAAAACTGGAAAAACAGGTCTGGATGGAATGAGGGGAATGGTCAAGATTATCTTCTCACCAGAACTACTCACAGACGGGAAAGCATAGTTTCTCAAAATAAAAACAATGTGCTATTTGAAAGCTACGTAGTGGAAAAATAGAACCACTAAAGACCATATGATATCAAAAGTTCCCTATAGATAAGAGTTACCAATGATCCTAAATGATTGTTCAGTGGAAACCTTAGAAATTTCAATATTATTAACTCTTGGAAAAAATTTTCAGAGTAAAAAATGCTTTAGTTTTCAGTTATGAATTAAACTGAGAACTGACCAAAATAATACAAAGATATGAGAATGATAATTTATATTCAGATAGTGGACCCCAGTGTGCAGAAACAAGTTGTATAATTAAAATAGTTGTCAATAAAAAACAAGAAAGCACACAGACATACATACATACATTTGTACATACACACAATATTCTACTTGGTTAATAGAATATTCAAGTTTGTAATTATTTGAGATCTTAAGCTAATATTTTATTCTTGGTATACATTTTCTTTCTACGGTAGGCTAAATCTTTCAGAACATAATTTCTTCTTTCTTGTACTGTAGGCACAATTTTCCTAACTTTAGGAAAACACCACTGATGTTTCCAAAGTTAATTTTTTCATTGTGTAATTATATTTTTACTTTTCTTCTCTTATTTTTTCATGTTGAAACTTTTCAAATTTTCATAATTTTATTTATTTACTTATTGACCCCTTCCTTAGGGAATTTAGAAAAAAATAAAAGAGAATAGGGGAATGGAGATAATGATAATACCTTCAAATTTCTATAAAGATTTTTTTAGATGAGATAGAATCCAAGATTTCATTCTTTCATTTATTTATCAAATACTTTCTAAGCATCTCGTCTGTGCCAAGAATTGTGTTACACACGCTAGATAACAAAAGAAGTAAAGGCTTCAAAAAATCTTTTCTAGATACTACATATCTGTATCTATGGATTCATCAGTTGGTTGATTGACAGATTTATATAAGGATAGCTCCACTAACACAGATAATCAATGACTCTGTGCATTCTAACTCAGTTCTGGTTAACTCAATTGGAAAAAATCTCATCATATTCTTACAGTCTGGACATAAAAAAGTCTCAATTAAGAACAAACGGACAGTAACCAGAGGGGAGGTGGGAGGGAATAATGGGGAGAAAAGGGGAAAGGGTTTTCAGGAACATGTATAAAGGACCCATGGACAAAACCAAAGAGGGGTATGATCAAGGGTGGGAAGTGGGGATGGCTGGGGTGGGGAGCAGTGGTGGTGGTGGGCAAATGGAGGCAACTGTACTTGAACAACAGTAAAAAAAAATAAAGTGCCATAATACAGAAAAAAAAGACTTTCCCTTCCTGACTTCCATTCTTCAATTTCTTAAAATTAGAACATTTCCGAGAACTATTTCTAATCACAATGTGCTGTCATTCTCTGCAGTCATTTTGGCAAAATGAATCAAAGAAGTATCAGCCATTCCACACCTAAGCCTGAGCAGATTGTCTGAATCTTCCAGCTGATTGTCAGAGAGGAATGCAGATTGCCTGCCCTCTCATGCCATTCAACAACTTAATGTTGCCCTTGGGCTTTGAAATTGGGAGAACTTGGATCTGTCAGAATACAATGGAACAGATCTCAGACAAAGACAACAAATCATCCCTTGGTCCTTTTTTTCATGTTTCCTTGTCTCTGAGATATTTCATTACTTTTTGTGGGATCCAAGCATTCATTCCTAAGATGTGCCCTTGACAAGTTACAGTAAATACCTTCAGAGACAGTTATTTTGCAACTTTCTATTTTAGGCAAAACTGATGTGTGCCTTAGGATTTGTGTGTGTGTGTGTCAAGGTCAAGATTATTTAGCTTGCTGTGTTCTTTTATCTATTGATTGGTTTGCTTTGAACTCAGGGAAGGCATAATGCCATATGGCCTTGATTGTTAAGTTCACACTTTTATCTTTCCAGCCTGGGAATCTGTGTGTCTCATGGAATATAGAGTTGAGGTGGATATGTCCTTTCTTTAAAAATAGTTGCGTTCTGGGCGTACATTATTATGGGAACAGTTTTGGTCATTTCACATTCCTTCCCAGTGGTTGCCATAAAGTCATGGCCGTGAAAGCTTGCCAAGAACAGCTAATGAGTATTATTACCAGGAGTACATTCCTGCCCAGAGGTAAGTTCTTAGCATTATTTGGCTTGATTTCCATGTTTTCCTTACTGGTTGTCCTAAAGTGTTCTGTAGCTATTCTAAGCATACTCTATTTTCAAAATGCCCTCCATGAGCCTTAGGTGACAGCCAATGATGAGAGGTAAAGCATACATATTCGTTTATTTCTTTTTTCATTTTATAAGTATGTATGCTTTTGGTTATTTTTAGGAGTTATTTATATAATGTTATTACTCAAAAAGTTCCCCTCAGTTTTTTAAAGAACAGAGTAAGTGCTCAACTATGCAAAGATATTATGAGATTAAAAAACAAACACACAAACCTTGATTTAAAGTTTCAACAACATAAGTCAAACAGAGGTTTCATTCATTTAGGCCAATGGAAGCTATCCAAGGTTTATTATCAAATTGCTTTTCTTAAAACAATGTATTTTTCAATGATCAAAACTATGTGGCAATATTAAAGGGGACTTATGCCTATCTCACCATCTGCATATCTATCTATCTATCTATCTATCTATCTATCTATCTATCTATCTATCTATCTTCTATCATTTATCTATCACATATCTAACATCTACCTTCCTTCTTACCTACCTATCTGCTTTACTCTTTCCTTGTACTAACCATCTACATATTTTCATAGAGCTGTATAAACACTTATAATCAGCTTTAATAAATCACCTAGCAATTTGCTTATCAAGATTATGGTCAGAATAACTTATCCACGACTGCTGGTACCGTACTCTTACCCTATTTTGTGCCTGAACACACCAAAACAAATATTTAGGCACTGCTTGCTTCATGTGAGATATTCCACACAAATGCAGGAACATTTTTCTTTCAGGTTTATAGGATGAGCACAAACAAAGGATATTTATTGATATGAAAATGTCACAATACTATTTTTTGTTGCTTTACTAAGTAAAAGCTACAGTCATCAGGGTCAGA
The DNA here is from genome assembly GCA_039655065.1 of Glossophaga mutica. Lineage (NCBI taxonomy): Eukaryota > Metazoa > Chordata > Mammalia > Chiroptera > Phyllostomidae > Glossophaga > Glossophaga mutica. The sequence goes on along the minus strand of CM077303.1, from coordinate 144,726,662 downwards.
GTAAGTCTATGTTGGAGGTTATGTACTTTCCTAATAAACTGAGGAATTGAAAGAAACTCCAAGGCATGTAAAGAGGGGGCTACACACAAAAACAGTGGCAGCTTCTAACAGCTCTCCTCGATGCTCTAATCCTAACTAGAAATGCTATAATATCCAGTGTGTTGACTCGGTGTGATAAAACTAAGCCAGCAGTTAACTTTTTTTTTTTTTTTTTTGCCATTGACCCCAATGCTTTATCTCAGTAACCAACTTTTGGATTATTTTTTCACCCCTGATCTCCAAAAAAAAATAAATGTCCCAAATAAACTGAGTGATTAAAGCCCACTTATTTTTTTTTTTTTTTGTCATTGTAAAATTTTCTGTACTCTGTGAGTTTACATGTAGGAAGCCATACTGACAAATGACTTCTTATTACAGACTGCTTCTGTGCTCACTGGGATTAGAGTTGTTCATGGATACTTTTTTCTCTTTTCAATCAATGATTGACTTGTGGTCTGCTATTAGTTTCTCACTTTGTTCTTGGTCCCTGAGCCTTGAGACAAGTGGTAGGTGCAGCTTTTCCATAGTCTCTACAATCTCCTAGAACAACTACAACTCAGAACTGTAATACATTTTTTATAATCAAAAGAATAATGACTGCAATGTTACTTTTAAGGCAAGTGTTACAACAAAAAGAAGGAATGAGTGATGGCTCACAACGCATCATCCCTGGACACATATACTTAGGTCTTGTGTAGTAAAATAAACCTTCCTCTAACCTTCTAATTTGTCCTGTCTCATACCATCCAGGCTCTGCATTCTGATCACCTGTTTATTTATAATTTCTTAAAATGTGGCTCTTACACTATTTATATCAGTCAACTGTGTCAGCTTAACTAAATTCTCCTCAGTCTCAGTTCTCTAATTGCCCACTTCATTATCTGATTATTTAGTGATAACTTCAAACTTAATTTTTTTAACCCGACTCCTGTTTTCCCCATATTGCCTTGTTCTTAAGATAGCCTTGCTTCCTGTTCCTCCATTATGTCGTGTCCGAATGTTCCAACATCTTCCCGCCACATCCTCCAGTCTAGCCTTGCTTTTTTCCTACTGTACACAGAGACTATTTATTAACATAAAACTCAACAAAATAGCAAGTAAAACAAAAGTAAAATAAAATAATCCCTCATCATTAAAAAAATTAACTTATTTTCTCTAGGTAGACTATGAAATTATTGAGGGCAATAGCTTATATACATTTATTTCTTTAACATTTAGCACAATAAGTATTTGTTGAGAGTTCATCATCTTCCTGTTTTCATCTTAACATATAATGATTAATACATATTAAAAACAATTCTACAGATTGCAGATTAACTTATCAGAAATTTTAGCATTTTTAATATCTGAGCACTTTTGAGACTCTGATGAAAACTCCTTAGGAAAACAAATGCACACACAGACACCAACACACTGGGTGCCAGTTTCTGCCAGATTTTTTTTTTTTTTAATTTTCAATGACAGTTGACATACAATATTATATTAGTTTTGGGTGGATAACACAGCCGTTAGACATTTATATTCCTTATGAAGTGATCACCCTGATAAATCTAGTACCAACAGGGCACACACTACACATAGCTATTCTAATGTTATTGACAATAGTCCCTATGCTGTACTTTTACATTTCCTGACTATTTTTGTAACTGTCAATTTGCACATCTTAATCCATTCCCCTTTCCACCCATTCCCCCCAATGCTTCTCCCATTTGGCAACCATCAAAATATTGTCTGTATCTATGAGTTTGTTTCTGTTTTGTTTGTTTATTTTGTTGTTTTTAGATTCCACATATAAATGAAATCATATAGTATTTGTCTTTCTCTGTCCCATTTATTTTACTTAGCACAATACACCTCTAGGTCCATCTGTGTTGTCACAAATGACAAGATTTCATTATATTCTTATGGCTAATATCCCATTGTATATATCTATCAATTCTTCTTTATTTGTCTATTGAGGGACACCTTGATTGCTTCCATATTATGGTTATTATAAATAATGCTTTAATGAGCACAGTGATGCATAGGTCTTTTAGAATTAGTGTTTTGGGTTTCTTTTAACAAATACCCAGAAGTAAAATTGCTGGGTCCTTTTTTGTCTATTGTCATAGCCTTTGTTTTAAAGTCTAAATTGTCTGATATAAGCATTGCTACCCCAGATTCTTTTTTCATTTCCATTTGCATGGAATAACTTTTTAAAAGTCCTTTTACTTTCAGTCTCTGTATGTGTTTTGATCTGATATGGGTCTCTTATATGAGTGTTGTTTTCTTATCCATTCACCCACCTTATGACTTTTGATTAGAAGATTTAATTCATTTACATTTAAAGTAACTATTGATAGGTATATGGTTATTACAATATTATTATTCATATTCTTTGTCTTCTTTTTCTCTCCTCCTCCTTCTTCTCCACTCCCTTTCCTTTTTCTCTTTTTCTTCCTTCTTCACCCCCTTCCCTCCTTCTCCTTCTTCGTCTTCTCTTCTTCTTCATGCCTCTTTAACATTTCTTATATTACTGGTTTGGTAATGATGAACTCCTTTAACTTTTTCTTGTCTAGAAAACTCTTTATCTGTCATTTGATACTAAATGATAGCCTTGCTGGTAGCATAATCTTGATTGTAGGTCCTTTCTTTTTAGCACCTTGAATATATTATACCACTTCTTTCTTGCCTGAAATATATCTGTGGAGAAATCCAATCTCATGAGAACTCCCTTCTAGGTAGTGTTTTTCTTTTGTTGCTTTTAGGATTCTTTCTATCTTTAATTTTTGGCATTGTAATTATGATGTGTGTTGTTGTAGACCTCTTTGGATTCATCTTGTTTGGGACTCTGAATTTCCAGGACTTGTATGTCTATTTCCTTTGCCAGGAGATGGAATTTTTCAGTTATTATTTCTTCAAATAGGTTTTCAATTCCTTGCACATTTTCTTCTTTTTCTGGTACCCTAATGATGCAAATGTTGGTACACATGATGTTTTTCTGGAGGCCTTTGAAACTATTTTCATTTTTTGGATCCTTTTTGTGTGTGTGCTGTTCTTTCTGACTGAGTGTTTTGTACTACCTTGTCTTCCAAATTGCCTCATCTAATCTGCTTTTGTTTCACTCTAATATATTCTTTATTTTGGTTATTGTATTCTTCACTTCTGACTGGTTCTTTTTTATGTTTTCTATCTCCATTTTTATATTTCCTATCTCTTTATCCAAGTTCATCTACTCTTCCCCTATGTTCATTGAGCATCCTAATAAACAGTGTTTTGAACTCTGCATCTGGTAGATTGCTTGTCTCCATTTTGTTTAGATCTTTTACTGGAGTTTTGTTCTATTCTTTTATTCGGGACATGTTTCTTTGTTTCCTCATTTTGGTTACCACCTTTTGTTTGTTTCTGGCATCATGTAGACCTGCCACATTTCCCAGTCTTGGTAGAGTGGTCTCATTTAGTAGGTGTCCTGTGGGGCCCAAAGATGCAGTCTCCCTAGTCACCTGAGCCAGGTGCTCCAGTTGTATCTATTATTTTAGCTGTGCATGCCCTCCTGTTGTAGTTGTGCCTTGACTGCTATTGGCATGTCAATGGAAGGGATTGAACCTCAGACTGACTGGCTGTGTCTTTAGCAGAGGGGCTATTATGCAGGGGCTGATGCCAAGAAGCAAGATTCACTTTTGCTCTGGTGTCTGCAGAGTCAGCCCTTAGGGCTGTCATTTGTGGAAGTGGTTGGGTGGTACTGTGGTGTAGTCTAAAGCTGGCCACCAAGTATGTTGTTTTTGAGGCCTCTTGGGTGGGGCTCTGGTGCAGGCCAAGGTTGGCTGCTGCCAGTTCTTTGCCCAGGGCCACCTGGGATGAGCTACAGTGTGAACTGCAGATGGTTCATTGCCACTTGTGCTGTGCTTGAAGGCACCTGGGAGAGGCTAAAATAGGTTTCTATTTTAGCCAGATGACACTAGTGTTAGGCTGGGAGTTGCTCAGCAGGAGGTGTAAGACACACTTAGGCCAGATAGTACTTGCTTGGGGTTGTGAACATTTGAGAAATTTTTTAAAAAGTCCACTTTGTTGAAGAGACAGAGTATTTGTTTGTAAAAGCCAGTGATAGCAGGTTGGGTGGGCCCACAAACTTTGAGTGTGGTGGGGTCTGAGGGAATCACAGTGTAGAGCCAAAGGTTTTAGCTAGGTTGACAGAGACTGAGACTTGGTGCCCACCTGTGCCTGCAGGCTGGGGTCAGGGGATGGCTCACCAAGAGAACAATGGCACCTACCCAGACAGAGCTGCCTCTCCAGCCCTCACCCTGAAGACACACATTTGAATTCCTCTCCATAGTCCCTCATGATTTTCCAACTCCAATGGTTTTTATAGATAACATTTCAGTATTATATTATGAGAGTGTTAAAGAATGATGATAATAAAAATATAAAAACACTGTAGAGAGAGAGAAAAGCATGGCAGAAAGAAATGATGGTAAAAATGGGAGAGGCAGGAAGAATAGAGTAAGAGATGAAGGAAATAGATGGTGTCACAAAGTGGGCATGAAATTTTGTTGATTCTTTAGGATCAAAACAGTTCAGGATTCAGACTTATGCTTGGACTGAGCTTTAGACTGCGGAGCGGACTATTGTACAAAGCAAGGTAAAGGTATCCTCTGCCCTGGAGCCAGTGTAAACCCAGGAAGAACAATTCCTTGTGGATGTCACATGTGATTAGTTTTTGTTCTGGGGTCATCAGAACCTAAGTCTGACTATTATTGGAGAAGAACTAGTAAATAAGGAAAAATATCAAGTTTGGGAGGATGGCTCAACCTTGTATTATAGTAGAATGTGGGCACTGGGAGGAGAGAACAGAGGTGTCTATCACTCAAGAAGTTTAAGTATTCCATGCTTCACATCCTTTTGGGTCTAATTGTAGTTGGAAAGAGGCTTCAGATGTAATAAGCATCGGCCTAGTTTTATATTCTTATAGTGATGATAGTAATTGTTAATGCTTATTGAGAATTTATAAGCCAGAAGCAAGGTTGAGTGCCTCACATGGATTATTTCATTGAATCCTCACTACAACTCCAGAAGGTGAGACCAATTATTTTCCCATGGAATGGATGGAAAAACGGGTGAAGAGATCAAATGGCTTGCCCACGGTCACTGAGCCAAGAGGTTGTATGCATGGGACCCACATGATCTGACATCAGATTTAGCTTTCTTAACCATACCTTTAAACTAAAGAGGATACCTGAAGCAGAGTTATTGTAGCAGGGTTGCTGGTGGTAGGTGGAAGACATATGCCTGGCCTGAGCACCTTTTACCCAAGGAGATGTTAGTGATATAGTTGATTTCTTCTCAAATTTTGAACAGCTGTGAGGTGTTTAGACTACTGAGCCCAGCATCAGTATATATAAATAACCCTAACTTGATCCTCTTTGATTTTATTTTTGGATGTGATAGCTTTGTCCTTTCTGTGTTTTAGCTAAGCCTCCTCTGCATGTTCCCTGAGCAGCAGAACGATCCATTTCAGGGGCATATTTTATGTGATGTTGACACCAGCTGCGCCATGGAGACCTTCAGCCTTCTGCCAGAGTGTAATTGGCATCCAGGAGCAGGCAGTCTCCGAAGCACCAAAAAGTAAATGCGTTTCTCAATAAGCCTTTATCTCAGCATGAAAAAAGCAATAAATTGTGAAGAGTCTGAACAGCTGCTCTCTAAAATCACACAACAAAAATTTATCACACTAAGACATAGCTTATTGCCAAAAAGGGATACAGCAGGGATGTCTTTTTTTAACAACTCTCATGTAACTTGTTTTTAAATACTGATTATTTAAAGCTTTTTAATATCTAGTGGTGGGTGATTTAAGATATTTAATCAACATTCATTTATCAGACATTTTCAAGTACTTACTGTATGTCAGGCAATATTCTAGGTATATTCCTAGAATATACCTAATAAACAAAGATGAACATAAATTTTCACCTTCATGGAGCTTACATTGTGGATATAAGCATGCATGAAATAAGTGGGAAAAGTGGGAAAAATAGATCCATCATTTACCTCTTTTAAGTTTCTCAATGTTTCTCTGAATTAGGAAATTGTACTTTTGATGTTGATTGGAGAAAATATGACATCAATATCTACAAATTCAGAAATGCTTTATTTATACCTTTTGGTCACAATTGCATGCCTATGCATTGGAAATAGTCACATAAAAACATATAAGATAGATTGATTTTGTCCCAAGACATTCTTGATTTCTACATGGCTTGTTGTACCTCTTCTGGTAATTTTACAGCTCCCCAAGGGTCCAGGAACCACAAGCTGGTATGACTAAATTAAATGCTATCCGAAGATTGTTGCCAGGTCTGAGACTGAAGTGCTATCTTAGTGAGAACTGCTGCATGATCCCTTGAAGATATTTTTTTAAAAAATCACCCATCTCTTATTTGACTTATCCTTTCTACATTAGAATATTTTTAGATAATTCAGCACCTTTTCCTCAATCTTAAAATTATCAAGGTGTAATATTGGTCCTGAAATTTATTTTGTCTTTGTATTATATTAGATAATTTTTTTTCAAAATGGTCTCATAAATAATTTCTTTAATTTTGTTTCTTTTTCACTTAAAAGTAATGCAATTGAAGCCCATCTACCCTTGTAAACAAGAAAAGTTAGACTTTATGATGCCTAATAAAAATATATTATGTTCAGTGTAAGTCTGAGTTTGTTTAAAACACTTTAAATTAGGAAAAATATCTAATTTTATCCTTACATCATTTTTATTGCATTTATCAGATTCTTGAAGAAAATCATGCCAATGTTCAGAAAATTTCTTAAAAAGTAAGAAATAAAGTAGCTGAGAGTGAACTGCCTTGCTTTGCATGTAATATCTGATAAATCATTAGACCCTCCTTAAAATTTTCCAGATGAATTATTTCCATAGTGCTGTAACTCAATAACTCTCGCTAAGTTTTAATCTCATGCAGCAGAAAAAATACTGGCATTATTTTGTTTTTACTGGGTGCAGAAAAGTTTCCACTTAAAATATTCCATCTTTTTGTGAATTTGCTTTTAAAGAAGAAATTTGAGATGAACTTCAGAATTATTTGGAATGAAAAGATGTTTCTGTAAAACTGTATCTTATCAACCTAGGTGTTTGGACAAACTTGAGGTAGTTTACAACTACATATTTTGATGTACTTGATTATACACAATATAATTAAAAACTAGAGAGCAGTAGCAGTTTCTATGTAAGCTCCAAATATAATAGGTACCATAAGATTTTGCCTTCATTTTATCATTGTCTTAGCAATGAAAGGAATGGGGGAAAAAGGAGAGGGTGAAAACAATTATTTAATATCAATTTTAATTAAACTTCAAAAAATAAGATCAAACAAGAAGAGAAAAATTAAAATCATTAATTGAACAGTTTTTCTGGGTACAGAGCTCTGGTTTAGATGATACAAAAGAAACAAAAAATAAGTTTCTTGTCTCTGTTTGCTATATTTACATGGTAGTTGAAGTGATAAAAAATTAATAGACAAAATCTCATATATTTATTACATGCTAATTATATTTGTAGATTTACTATTTAACTCTTAACAAGAGCAAAAACACTTATTGGAAACTAAAAGAGAGATAAAATAAGGAAAAAATGAATCCAACATATCTTGGGTCAGTAAACGAAAGGAAATACTAAAAGAAGAGGAGTGGGCAGAGAATAGTCTACCCCCTCTCTGCCTACTCATTAATGGCAGAGGAGGAGTAGGCATCTAAACATTAACGATGGAAACTCAAACATGGTTGAATAATATCTTCAAAAAGTCCTGAGGGAAAATATTTTTAACTTAGATTTCTATACCCAGCAAAAATATTATTCAGAGACAAGAGAGACAAAAATTGAAAGACAAACACAATACATTGTCCTCAGAATTTTGCTGAAAGAACATGTAAATTTATATTACAAAAAAGGAAATCTAATTCTAGGAGAAAGGATCTAAATTATGTGAACTAGAATATCTAGAGTCAAAATGCTTTGGGTTTCCTACGTGAGAGCTGTATGACTTTGAATGATTTATTTAGCCTCTATATTCTTGTTCCTTCATATGTCAAATGAAGTTGATTATAATAGTATGTATTTCATAGTGTTGTTTTAATGATTTCAAAGTTTATAAAACATTTAAAAAAGTGTCTGGCACCACAAGGGTCTATATATAATACATATTAAAAGAAAAAATACACATTGTTTTTATTTTTTATTTTTATTTTAGGAACAGTTGTTTCCATTTCCCCCCACTACTCCTCCCCATCTCTAGCCCCCCACCTTCAATCCTAGCCCTCTTTGGTTTTGTCCATGTTTCCTTTATACATGTTCCTTGACACCCCTTCCCCCTTTTCCCCCCATTGTTCCCCACCCCCTCCAATCTGGTAACTGTCAGTTTGTTCTTTATTTCAATGTCTCCAGTTATATTTTGCTTGCTTATTTTTTTTTATTAGATTCCACTTATAGGTGAAATTATATGGTATTTGTCTTTTACCACAGCTTATTTCACTTAACACAATGCTCTCTAGTTCCATCCATGCTATTGCAAAGGGTAGGAGCTCCTTGTTTCTCTGTACTGCATAGTGTTCCATTGTGTAAATGTACCACAGTTTTTTGATCCACTCATTTACTTATGGGTACTTGTTGGGAATGGCCCTGCCTGGTTTCAGAAGCTGTAACCCCCACAAGGCTAAGGTTGAGTGAGTGACCTTTGGATCATAAACCACTAAGGAGACAAAGCTTATCTCCCAGCAGGGGCGCTGCCTCTGATCCTTTTACTTTATCCGTAACTGACCCCCAATGCTTGATCGATTAGCCAATGATGGGTAAGATTCCCCAAGGGGGAAACGACCTAAGATAGGCATGATCGCATGAAGGCCCAGGAAAGGACTTAGGGGGCCACAGCAAAAGGGGGTGATTGACCCTCAACTTTGACATAGCCTGAGTCCTCATTCTGTCTGTGAGAAGTCTCTTGGCTCCCGTGCTTACCCAGCCTGACTTAAGCCTGAGACAATGCCTTAAGCCCTAAACAATGCTGATGGTGGGTACTGCCCTATGCTGGAAAGGGCAGGTTCCCTAGGGTGATCAGGCCTAAGAAAGAATATGTAAAATCCTGTGAAACCGGCTTTGTTTAGAATGCTCTCAAATAAGGGTCCAAACAAGAAGTGAGTTTGTTCCTCAAAGTTTTATTGCTCTTTAGCTATCCGGCCCTGACTCAAAATAGGCCCTCAGAGTTCTTTGTACATTATCTATTGTTTGATCCTTACTGCCTGACAATAATTAATGAGCCCGTATTCTTGTGCAAAACAAACCCAATAAAAGCCCATTGAGGAAGAGGCTCTTGGCCCTTCTCCTTTGAGAGATCGGCCTTGTTTCCTCCCCAGGCAGATCATATCTTGGTAGACTTATTCTCACCTGTGGTGTGTGTGGGGGGTGTCTCCTTAGTGGTTTATGGGGGGGAGTGGGAGGGAGGGTGCCCTGTGAGATGAGCACCCCCACAGGCACTTAGGTTGCTTCCAACACTTGACTATTGAAAATTGTGCTGCTATGAACATTGGGGTGCATAGGTTTTTTTTGGATTGGTGTTTCAGGATTCTGAGGATATAATCCCAGCAGTGGAATTGCTGGGTAAAAAGGCAGTTCCATTTTTAGTTTTCTGAGGAAATTCCATACTGTTTTCCACAGTGACTGCACCAGTCTGCATTCTCACCAACAGTGTACTAGGGTTCCTTTTTCTCAACAACCTCGCCAGCACTTGCTGTTTGTTGATTTGGTTATGATGGCCATTCTGATAGGTGTGAAGTGGTATCTTATTGGGGTTTTAATTTGCATCTTTCTGATGGCTAGTTATGCTGAGTATCCTTTCATATGTTTCTGGGCCCTCCATATGTCTTCTTTGGAGAAGTGTCTGTTCAGGTCCTCCGCCCATTTTTAAATTGGATTGTTTGTCTTCCTGATATGGAGTCATGTGAGTTCTTTATATGTTTTGGAGATCAAACCCTTGTCTGAGGTATCATTGGCAAATATATTTTCAAATATGGTTGGTTCCTTTTTAATTTTGCTGATGTTTTCTTTTTTTTTCTTTAGATTTTTTTTATTTATTTATTTATCTTTAGAGAGGAAGGGTAGGAGAGAGGGAGAGGGAGAGAAATATCAATGTGTGGTTGCCTCTCGTGTGTCCCTTGCTGGGAACTGGCCTGCAACCCAGGCATGTGCCCTGACTGGGAATCGAACCGTGATTGTTTGGTTCACAGGCCCGCGCTCAATCCACTGAGCTACACCAGCCAGGGCTGATGTTTTCTTTAGTTGTGCAGTATCTTTCTAATTTGATGAAGTCCCATTTGTTTATTCTTTCCTTTATGTCCCTTGCTCTAGGAGACATATCAGTGAAAACACTACTGGGTGGAATATCTGAGATTTCCCTGCCTATGTTCTCCTCTAGGACTTTTATGGTGCCGTGACTTATATTTAAGTCTTTTATCCATCTCGAGGTTATTTTTGTATATGGTGTAAGTTGGTGGTCGAGTTTCATTTTTTTTGCATGTACTTGTCCAGATGTTCCAAAACCATTTGTTGAAGAGGCCATTTTTACTCCATTTTATGCTTAAATAGACAAATTTTGACAAAATATAGTTATTGTGGACTTTTAGGTCATCGTACATTCTTGAAATAAGTGTGATATAATAATAATATTTTAGGGACACTAGAAAAAGTACCAACTTTATCTCTCAGTTTCAATGCTAGGAGAAAATTATGTTTTACCTTTATTCTCATATTTCACAGAGTGACATAGTTTTTCTGTGTCTCATTTGTCACTTAGGCAATGATACTAGAACTATAAAAGTAAGTTTTAAGCAAATCACATGATACCTTTATTTAGTGTGGTAAGGTTTTGTGTTGTTCAGTTTGTTGACCTCCAAAATGAATATAATTGTTAAGAAGGGCTCTTGGTGGTTGATCGGGCTCAAATTTAAAAGCAAAGCTTAGCAGCCATTGCTAAACAGGGCCCTCTCCTGCAAGCCATGCTTCTGGAAGAAGCCTGCACTGAATTGCCTGCCTCCCTCACTGAACTGCCTGCCTGCACTGTTTCTGCCATCAGAGCCAGCTCTTGTAAAGGAGTTCCTGGAATCTTATTTCAACCAGTAGGACCGAGGCTCTCTATGTCCAACGAAACCACATAGCTGTATCTTCGTTAGCATCTTCACAGAACAATCAGAACAGCTTTATTTCAACCAATCAGGACAGTGCTTTTTGTACTAATCAAATTGTGAGGATTTGGAGTCCTTGTTTGCATGAGTATGGACCAATCAGGGGCCAGGGGCAGGAACTTTTCTCTATATAAGTCAGTTCCCCTCTGGCCCTGGGAACTTTCAGTTTTTAGTGAAGACCATTTCCACCGCTAGAGCTTTAACACTGGAGCTGGAGCTCCTAAGCAGAACTGAAGTTGCCTTGCAGCCATGCTGTTTCATAGCCCTGCTGTATCATAATTCAAGCTATATCATAACTGAACTGTCACAATGGAGCTGTTGCACAGCTAAGCTCCTAGCACTGAATAAAGTCTCTCCTTTTACTGCATCCCAAATTGGAGACTCCTGCTGGCATTGAATTGGTAGTGACATTAGGGTGACAATTTCAAAGTAGTACTTAATTTTAAGGTGCAAAATAGCACAATACAAAATAAATGTATTTTTTAAAATATCTATTTCTAAACCTATTTAACTGGAAGGGGCATCTAGAATACAGGACAACATCAAATGAGTTGGTATATGTTGACATCATGATGTCAGCTATTGTCTTTGGAATAAATTTCCATATTTTTCTTTTATAATTATATTATATTCATTATAATTATTATTCTTGGAAAGAGCAAGGCACACCCTCATCACATGGATCACACTTTACATTTTTAAATCTCTTTTATATATTACAATGTATTTCCTTAGATAATCAAGACAAAAGGTGGGAAAGATGAATAACTTCTTATCACTAGAAATTATTTCATTTAGAAGGAGCTCAGTTTTTAGAAAAAAATCTTCTTTCGATTGACTAGTGATTTTGAGCATCCTTTCATATGTCTCTGAGCCCTCTGTATGTCCTCCTTGGAGAAGTGTCTGTTCAGGTCCTTTGCCCATTTTTTAATTGGATTGTTTGGCTTCCTGGAGAGGAGTCATGTGAGTTCTTTATATATTTTGGAGATTAGACCCTTGTCTGAGTTATCATTGGCAAATATGTTTTCCCATACAATTGGTTCTCTTTTCATTTTGCTGATGTTTTCTTTAGCCGTGCAGAAGCTTTTTATTTTGATGAAGTCCCATTTGTTTATTCTTTAGGTTCCTTGCTCTAAGGGGCATATTGGTGAAAATACTGTTCGCATGGAATATCTGAGATTTTCCTATCTATGTTCTCTTCTAGGATTTTTATGGTATCATAACAGTAACCAGAGGGGAGAGGGGAGGGAAATAATGGAGGAAAGAAGGGACAGGTCATCAAAGAACATTTATAAAGGACCCATGGACAAAGCCAAATAGGGGTAGGATTGAGGGTGGAAGGCGGGGGTAAGTGGGGTGGGGGAAAGTGGTGGTGGGAAAATGGAGACCACTGTATTTGAACATTAATTTAAAAAAAGGATAAGGAAAGAAAAAAAGAAAAAATCTTCTTAATTGGATCTGAATTCAAGATATTCCTTAGATAAAATGATGTAAAAATTGCCTGTGTCCACCTGATGTCTCCTCCTATTTTCATTTCTTGCCTTTGTCTTGTTCTGAGGGCTGTGAACAGGGAGCTGAAATTCTTCTCCTTGTTGACAGGTGCTTAGGAATGTCCGCTCTGTAACGTTTAGCAATGCAGTAGCATTGGCAGTGCACAGTTTTCAGCTGTGGTTATTTCAATCCAGTCTTCCATGACCGTCTCTAAAATTGCCTCCTCATTCAGACCTGAAGATGGCTCATTTGAGGACTCTTTAGTGCGCCATTGGCACCAACCCTGCAGCCCTGGCTCTGATTCTGAAGAGTATGTTAAGCAGAATAAACTAATTCCATCGGGCTCTTTGATCTGATCCCATTTGGTCAGCTGGGAAAGTGAACTTGCTCTCTCCACTCTTATGCAGCTCCAGGTTGGCTGCTGGCCCTCTAATGTGGTCTGTTCTTTGAATGCCATGGGGTTCTAGCTTTCCTCAGCTGTTTACACTGGCACTGGCTCTCGTCCTGGTGTGCTGATTTATCTCTGCTGGCACTGGTGCAATTCCTCTGGCTTTTGTTCTCTGCAATGCTGCTGAGATTTCCCTTTGACACCTTGTGAACTCTCAAATGCCCTTGGAAGCCTGAGATGTAATCACATTTCAACTGCTGCCTCCAAAGGAGGTACCAATTAAACTGAGACGAAAAGGAACTAGGATCCAAGATAGAAAGGTGAAGCCAGCATTTACCGATCTCTGAGCCATGTTTGCAGGAAGAAAATGACACACACTCTGAGGGTTAAGTTTCAGTTCTAGTTTGGAGGGATGAGGAGATTTGTTTTAGTATGTGTGTTTAGAGTTAGTACACACTTTTATCTTATAAGGGATTGCTTATGAAAGAGTTGCTGAAAACCCCCATAAACAATTGGAAGTTACATCCTATGGCTGCAAACATACTAACAGAGGAAAAAAAAAAAAAAAACTTGGTAAAGCACCATGCTTGAAAATCCTCTTCCCATTTCTCTCCAAAAAATAATGTCTATTTTTCTCACCTCAGTAGATCTTATTATAGTGCAGATTCATTCATAGACTGAGTATATTCTACAGCTCTTCAGCATAGCATAACATATGCCATAAAGTCTTTCACAGCATAAAATTTCTGATCAAGCAAAAGTCTCCACACTGTGGCTGTACAAAGGACCAGTTCACCTGAGGGCATTAGAGGCAAAGAGCTGCCCATGACTGAATCTGGAAATGGAGGTCCTAAAAGAGAGGAAGAAGTTTACATTTACTTGTTTTATGGCTTTTCTCATTAAGGCTGTTTGTGTGTGTGTGTGTGTGTGTTTTCTTTGTGAGTCTGAGTTTAAACAATCATGAGGGACTTCCAGTATTTATTTTTTAAGTTCACTTACTATTTGAATTCAGCATAGTTGGGAAGATGGGTGGTACACTAATGGAAAATAAAATCCGATTTTCTTACAAATAAGATGCTACTAAAAAGCACTTGTTTTAAAGAAACAACTCAAAATTGCAGAATTGTAGAAAAATAACAGCAACAAAGAGAGGAAAACAGAATCTGTGGGACATAATTGAATCAATTTGTTACCAGATGGGGACTGGGCCCGGAGCTCGTCTGCCTCCAGCTGGCCAGGACAGTGGGTTCCTGACATCGTGCAGGAAAGAGTTCGATTTCCCAACACGAATCAGGTGATTTTGAGAGTACGTTTATTACAGCTGGGGACAGTGAAACAAGGGAAGGGCTTAGGGTAGAAGAAGCAACAGGAGAGAGCCTAGGCAGTGCTCTGCTTTGGCTTGCTATTTCTTTATTTGATTTATTTTAAAATTAAATTTATTAGGGTGACATGGGTTAATAGGACCCTATAGCTTTCCGGCGTATATTTCTGATACAAGATCTGTATATTACACTGTATGCCCACCACCCGAAGTCAAATCATCTTCTGTCCTTAGAAATGTTATAGCAGAGAAGTCAGCCAAGGTGAAGCTGCTGTCAACTCCCCGAGAAGTAAAAGTCACAGTGACAGAAGGGAGCCAAGGTGGGGTTGCTGTAAGCTCACAGGAAAGACAGAGAAAAAGGGGGCCTTGGAGACAGATTCAGGGCTAAGGCCAGGATGAGCTGTCATTGCCCACTGCTCCCTGGTTGTAAGTCTCATGGGGAGCCTTAGCGTTTAGGAGGAAGATTGCAGAGATACACGCGTAAGGGAGAAAAGTATGGGGCATGCCATAGAGAGAGTGCGCCCGTGTTCCTTTGTCTTAAAGCTTTTTTTAAAAAAATTATTTTCATTTTTTAATTTTTTGTTGTTCAAGTACAGTTATCTCCATTTTCCCTCCACCACTTTCCCCTGCCCCACCCACTCCCACCATCCACCCTCAGTCCTTCCCCACTTTGGCTTTATCCTTGAGTCCTTTACACGTGTTCCTTGATGACCCTTTCCCTTCATACTTTAAACTTTTTATCTTGATTTGCCTGCAGGAGTCCCAGAGGAGGTCTCAGGGGAGGGCCTTACAAAATATTTATTAGATTTCAGGTGTGTCCTTTGATATGTTTATTCATCAAAATATGCATATAGAGGGGTCAGGGTTTATCTTCTGGTTTGTTTATTTTTATTTTTTATTTTTTCCCTTTATTTTAATTGTTGTTCTTGTACAGTTTTCTGTCTTTTACTCCCACCCCAGCCCACCACCCCAGCCCTCCCCACCTCCCTCCCATTTCCACCCCCCATAGTTTTTGTCCATGTGTCCTTTATATTTCTTGCTCTAAACCCTTTCCCTTTTCCCCTGAAGTTCCCTCCCCTCCGGTTTGTTTATTTTTAATGAAGATCATTGAAGAGAAGAAGGACAGGGACTGAGGCCAGTCTGCTTCCTTGACAGTCTGATATTTATAAACCATTTGTTTCCAAGTGTCTTTGGTTAGGGAAGATAAAACCTTGTGGTTCATTATCTGGTTGTAAATTGCTCAAATTGTTCGACCTTGTTTAATTATTTTGTCTCAGTGCCCCTTATTGCACTCACTGAGGAATTTCCCTAGCTTCTTACTATCCTGCCTCAAATTATCACAGGAAAAAGTTATAGCATTAAATACCTATATCAATAGAAATTAAGTATGAAAACAAAGTAAAACATACAATTTGAAAATCTAGAAAACAATAAAGTGTTTTAACAAGCATAAATATTAATATAAATTAAAGCAGAAACTGAGTTAGAAAAGAAATAGTATTGAATAACATCAAGCTATTTTATTAATATCAAAACTGAGAAACTATTACCTAGAAATAAAAAAACAATGAAAGTTTATATACAAGATTAAAAATCAAAAAAAGGAAAAAACTATCAATTCAATCAATTAAAAAGCTATATTTTGCCCAACAGTTTGCAAATAGGTTTGAAAATCTTGATAAAAATGTTTATTTTAAAAAAAAATTCAACTTACCATAATTGACCACCCCCAATAAAGTATAAGTGGAACAATAACCAGTAGTAAAGAAATTGAAAGGTAGTGAAGCTCTCTTGCAGAAGAGCACCAGGTTAAATTGGTTAATAAGAAAATTCTATCAAGTCTTTAATGATTTGACAGTTTCAATGAATTTAAAGTATGCCATAGATTTGTTTATGTTGCCTATTCTGACAGCTGTGAAGTGGTATCTCATTGTGGTTTTAATTTACATCTCTCTGATGGCTGGTGACACTGAGCATCTTTTCATATGTCTCTGTGCCCTCTGTATGTCCTCCTTAGAGAAGTGTCTGTTCAGGTCCTTTGCCCATTTTTTAATTGGGTTATTTGTCTTCCTTGAGTGGAGTTGTGTGAGTTATTTATATATTTTGGAGATCAAACCCTTGTCCGAGGTATCATTGGCAAATATATTTTCAATATAGCTGTCCAGATCTTCCAACACCATTTGTTGAAGAGGCTATTTTTACTCCATTTTATGCTCCTGCCCACTTTGTCAAATATTAATTGACCACAGAGACATGGCTTTATTTCTGGGCTCTCTACTCTGTTCTATATTGTTCTGTGCGTCTATTCTAATGCCAGTACTTGGCCTTGTAATATAGTTTGATATCAGGTATTGTGATCCCTCCTACTTTGTCAGAGTGACCATCATAAACAAATTGACAAACAAGTGCTGGGGAGGCAAAGGAGAAAAGGAAACGCTAGCACACTGTTGGTGGGAATGCAGACTGGTGTACCCACTGTGGAAAACAGTCTGGAATTTCCTCAGAAAACTAAAAATGGAGCTGCCTTTTTACCCAGCAATTCCACTGCTGGGATTAATCCTGAAACAGCAATCCGAAAGAACCTATGCACCCCAATGTTCATAGCAGCACAATTTACAGTACATGCGTTGGAAGCAACCTAAGTGTCCGTCAGTAAATGAATAGATCAACAAACTATGGTACATTTACACAATGAATACTACGCAGCAGAAAGACAGAAGGAGCTCCTACCCTTCGCAACAGCATGGATGGAACTGGAGAGCATTATGCTAAGCAAAATAAGCCAGGTGGTGAAAGACAAATACCATATGATCTCACATATAAGTGGAACTTAATCAGCAAAACAAAGAGGAGAGCAAAATATAACTGGAGACATGGAAATAAAGAACAAATTGATACTAACTAGAGGTGTGGGGGAAGAGGATAATAGGGGAATGAGGGGAAAGGTCATCAAGAGCATGTATTAAAGACACATGGACAAAGACAATGGGGGCAGTGAGGATTCAATGTGGAAGGTGGAGGTGGGTAGGGTGGGAGAGAGTGGTGGGGGGAAAATAGGGACAACTGTAAATGTACAACAATAAGTTTTAAAAAATCCCCAAATTGACAATGATTGATCCAAAATAACAGTACAGGAAATCTCACCTATGAATATCAGTGCAAAAGTCTTACATAAAATATTAGCAAGCAAAATTCAATAGCACATTTTAAAAATAATTGCATCATGACCAAGTGCTGGGATTAATCCAGTAATGCAATATAGTTCATTACTTCTAGGTGGTTCGCTATTAAAAATTCCATTAAATTGGCACAACAAATTAAGAAGAATATGCAGAACCCTGGCTGGTGTATCTCAGTTGGTTGGAGCATTGTCTATCAAAGACTGTGAATTCGATTCTCATCAGGGTACCTACCCAGGTTACCAGGTTTCATCCCCTGTCAGGGTGAGTGCTAGAGGGCAACCAATCATGTGTCTCTTTCTCTCTGATGTCTCTCTCTCTCTCTCTCTCCCCCTTCTTCTAAAAGCAATGAAACAAAATGTCCTCTGGTAAGAAAAAAAGAAAAAAATGGGGATAAAAATCATATGATCACCTCTAAATATGAAGAGAAAGCATTTTACAACTTTCAATATCCACTCACATTATAAACACTCAATAAAATAGTAATCGATGGATGGATATTTTCTTAACATAAACTTTTTTCTTTCTCTCTGTTACTCTATTTCTCTTTCTGTCTTTTTCTTTTATCATCTTCTCTACCTCTTTCCTTCCCTCTCAGAATTCAGCAGCTGCAACTCTAGCATCTTACTTAATGGGAAAAGAGTACAGAATTTTTCTAAACTTAGAAACCAGGTAAGACTGCCCTTTTGTCCACTACTATTGAACATAGTGCTGGGCATCTTAGCCAGTGCAATGAACTCAAGAGAGAAAACAACTGGAGGCTTTCAATAAGAACTGAAAAGGAAAGACTAAAACTGTACCTCTATGGAAATACTATGACTATATATTTATAAATCCTAAAAGAAAAGGGAAGCTTTCAAAACAGTAGAGAATTTAGTATAATAGGTTATTATGTGGACATGCAGAAATTAGTAGGCATAATATGCATGAACAAAAATATCATGGGGGAAAACAGGCAAAGTTTTTCAGGAACATGTATAAAGGACACCTGGACAAAACCAAAGTGGGTAAGTTCCAGGATGGGAGGAGGGGATGGGTGGGGTGGGGGGCATGGTGGGGTGAAAATGGAGACAACTGTATTTGAACAACAATAAAAAATATATCAGTAGAAAGTGAAGATTTCATTTTATGATATCCAAACAGAAAATAAATCCATTTGTATAAACTCTACAAGAAATGTTCAAAACTTAGGTGAGAAAAGCTAAAAAGAGTTTCTGAGGGATACAAATACAGTTGAACAAATACAGTGATGTACTGTTTCCAGATAGACTCAATATTATGATATTAGATAGTTCTAAATTGCTTATTAAGTTTAATGTAATTCCAGCTTTTAAAAAAATCATTTTTTTCTACAATTAGATGAGTTGGTTATAAAGTCTGTTTGGAAGGAACACAAACTACTAAATAGTCAAAATACTAAAAAGCCAAGGAAGTCTGTACATACAGTGGGGGCATGGCTAGCCAGCTTCAAAATTAAATATATACTACAATGACTATATAATTAGGGCAGTTTGAATAAAAATAGGCAGACCGACTAACAGAATAAAGTAGAAAGTTCAGCAATTGACCTAATTGTATAATGGGAATTTAGTATATCATGAAGGTCAGTCATAGGTCAATTAACAGAAAAAAATCATAAGTAATGTTTGGGATAGCAATGTGAAGAAATTCAACATTAGATCCACTCCTTATTCTTTACACAAAACAAAAATACCAAAGGAATCAGAGATAAAATGTAATTAACTAAAAGTCATATAAGTTCTGAAAGAACACATGGGTAAATTTCTTTATATCCTGGGAATGGGAAACTTTTCCTAATTCTGACTCAAAATCTAGGAGCAATAAAAAAATGTTAAAATTTTTGATTGCATTAAAATTTGCATGGCTAAACATACAAATAATAAACTGGGAATAGTATTTACAACTTATGTTAGAGACAAAGGTTAATATTCCTAATATATTAAGGACATCTGAAAAGAAAGGGAGGTGAAAGTATAAAAAATTAGTTAAAACACAAACTGATTAAAAAATACAAATGTTTCTAAACGATGTGAAAACATGCTCACAATAGGTGGAATGCTCAATAAAGCAATACTATTACTCTCCCATCTAATAGTCAAACACTCAGTTTTAACAACTTCTTTTTGCAAGGCTAGTGCAAGTACAAAATGACATAAACCCCATAGAAGGAATTTTGTTCATTACTACCAAATTGCATACTTATTTACTTTTGGGCCCTGCAAAAATCCCACTTCTAAGAATCAATCCCTATAATATATTGGCAAAACAAAACAGATTTATACATAAGGCTATTTATTGAAGCACCTTTCCTAATAACAAAAGATTGTGAAGACAATCCAGATATTTTATACTAGAATGAAATGTAATTGGTCAGCACACTGTAGTCATATACAACTGTAAGAAAGAATATAAAAATCTCAGTGGAGTACTATAGAGTGATGGTCAAAACATCCTGTTAAAGGAAAAAAGAAACATGGAGAAAAGTATATATGGCATATTACCATTTTAGAGAAACAGAACTACATTGCTTACATTTAAAAATGGAAAATAAGCCATTAAAAAAGGGGATGCAAATACCATATGATTTCACCCATATGTGGAATCTAATGAACAAATTGACCTAACAAGGAAAATGGGGACAGACTCATAGATGGAGAGCAAGTGAGTGGGGAAGGTTAGGGGGTGGAAGGATTGAGCAAAAAACAAGAAGGACTCATGGACATGGACAACAGTGTGGTAATTGCTGGGAGTAGGTGGGTATAAGGAGACTGGATCGTAATGGGAAAAAATACGATAAAGATTAAATTAAAAAAAAAAAAAAAGGTCCAAGTGATGAATGGGGAAAAAAAAGGTTGCTGGTGCCTAGCCGGCCAGTTTTGGTAAACAGAGCCATGCTCTGGCACGAAGAGGGGGAGAATGGATTAGAGGTGATGCCAATGAACTCTGATCCCTTGAATACGCCTTGCTTTAAGTGTTTGATTTTGGAACAACATTAACATTTTAATGTAAATGAAATATAAAATTAAATAATTAAAAAATCCCTTAGTATAAAAATAAAGTGATACAAATAAAGTTAATTGTGCAACCAGTTGGTGATTTAACCATACACACAGAGGAACTCTTCTATATGACTTTAAAACACAACAATTTGTACTTTCCTAGTGGAATTAATTAAAATGTCATTTAAAATATTTTGCTGTTATGCTAAAGACAGCAAAATATTTTAAAATTATTTTTAATAATAATATTTTGGTAGTAGTTTGATATTGTTATATGAGATGTATATTGTGGAATAGAACAGATGAAATATTTGATGAGAAGTTTTTTAAAAAATTATTTATTTATTTTTAGACAGAGGGGAAGGGAGGGAGAAAGAGAGGAAGAGAAACATCAATGTGGGGTTGCCTCCCATGTACCCTGCACCAGGGAACCTGACCCGAAACCCAGGCATGTGCCCTGACTGGGAATCAAACCAGTGACCCTTTGGTTTGCAGGCCAGCACTCAATCCACTGAGTCACACCATCCAGGGCTGACGAGAAGTATTATGTTGTGATAAAAGAAGATATACGGTAAGATCTGTCCAGAAAAAGTCCAGCCATTGTTAATATAATGAGAACAGTTTGTACAGCATCGATGTAACCTGGTAGCCAAGGGCAGTGGACTGGAATGAGCATGTGTGAACAAGGACTTCACTGTACTAGTCAGTGCGGATGGTAGACGCCATTGAATGAGCATGTGTGCTGTGTGGCCCTTGCATTCAAAATGACTAAGCAAGTAGAGCAATGAATCTGCATCAAATTTTGCATTAAACTTGAACATTTCTCCACTGAAACTATTCAGATGATTCAGCAAGCTGCAGCTATGGGTAACGGGTGACTGGCAGCTTCACCATAACAATGAGCCTGCTCTGCATCATGTCTCTTGCAGACTTTTTTGGCAAAACGTCAAATCACCCAGGTGACTTAGGCTCCCTATAGCTCAGATTTGGCACCCTGTAACTTCTGGCTTTTCCCGAAACTAAAATCACCTTTGATGGGATTCAGGAAAATACAATGGGGCAGGTGATGGTGGTTCAGAGAACTGTGTGAGGTCCCAAGGTGCTTACTCTGAAGGGGACTCAGGCATCATTGTCCCATGTACAATGTTTCTTGTATCTTCGTCAATAAATGCCTCTATTTTTTATATTACATGGCTGGATACCTTCTGGACAGACCCTATAGATGTAATATATGTGAATTGAAAATAATAAACTCGAGATCACTTATCTTGAAAAATACATGTTTTCTATAGTTTGTGTACTAAAATAGCCAAAAAATAGATAGCCTGGAATACCCTTCATGCCAAGATTGCATTCTCTAAATACCACTTCACATTAATAAGAACCAGGGTTCTTGGAGGAAAGAGAAATTCTAGTTGAGGGTGGAAATGTACAGGATAAAACTGGTACACCTTGCCGTATGAGAAGCAAGGGAACCAACGCAGATTTTAGGGTTGCATTAAAAGAATCCAGGGGACAATTTGAATATCTCCCACTGGTGAAATATGTGACAATATAAGGATAATAACTGCAATGAACTTGAAACCTATTATATTTGTTTAGATCTATGAATTCATAATACTTAAAAAAATCCTTAGTTGCTTTTGGAGGCTATTAGGGAAGTAACTCATTACTTTCAAAATTCCAGCCCTGGTGGGGTAGCTCAGTTGGGTAGAGGGTCTTCCTGATACGCCAAGTTTGCACATTCCATCCCCAGTTAGGACACGTACAAGAATCAGCCAATGAACACATAACAAGTGAGATAACAAGCTGATGTCTCTCTGTCTTCTTTCTCAGTCTCTAAAACAAATCAATCAATGATCATATAATATGATTAATATTAATCATGTAATATTAATTTCTGTTTTTATCTATATTAATCCTTATTTATTCTTTGTTTTGATTTACTTTCTTGTTATTTTTCTAGCTTTTTGAATTGGGCATTTAATTCATTTGTAATGATTTTATTAATATAGGTATTTAATCTGTAAGCAGGTAAATAAAAGAAAATAATTATTATCTTTTCTTTTTTATATGATCTATACTTCAAGATGTTAATAAAAAGGGTAGAGGGGGCATGGATGGGACTTGGACTTTTAAAAATATACCCGTATCCTTACAAAAAATAAAATAAAGTAAAATAAAATATACCTGTATGCAGTATTTGACTTGGGTACATCAGTTGGATGACCAAATAACTTATAAAGGAAAGTTTCTCTTCATAAATCTATTTAAATTAATAAAGAAAAATGATAGAACTAAAATATTAGCATTTAAAAATTTTTATTTTTCAATTACAGTTTACATTCAATATTATTTTGTATTAGTTTCAGGTGCAAAGTGTACCCCTGATATTTCAAGTACTCATCTGGTACTATGCATAATTATTACAATATTATTGATTTTATTCCCTATGCTTTAGTTTACATCCCTGTGACTATTTTGTAGTTGCCAGTTTGTACTTAAACTCTTCACCTTCTTCATCCAGCCTCCTATCACCCCTCCAATCTGACAACCATCAGTCTTTTCTCTGTACTAAGAGCTTGTTTCAATTTTGTTTGTTCATTTAGTTTGTTCTTTAGAGTCCACAAACAAGTGAAATCATATGGTGTTTGTCTCTCTGTAACTGGCATTTCACCCAACATAGTACCCTTTAGGTTCATTCATACTGTCACAAATGATGAGATTTGCTCCTTTTATGGCCAAGTGGTATTCCCTTGTTTATATGTACCACCACTTTTTAATCCACTCATTGATAAATGCCCACTTGAGTTGCTTTCATATCTTGGCTATTGGTGGAAGTATAGTGTCAGCTGGGAAGGAGTCATATCCCAACTCCTTCTTCCCCTAATGTGATAGCCCCCACCTCCAAAAAATCAAACTGCAATGTGATTAAGCCTCTGGCTTTAACTGCCAATTCATAGGCAATATAAAGGACAGAGGAGCAAAAATAAATGACATGGTGGAGTTGCAATGAGCAAAATCCAGACTGTGTGAAACTCTACAAACAATCAGGTAGGTTTTCTTTATAAATAAATTGCAAGGAAAACAAAAGAATTAGAGGGAAGAAATTTTATAGTAACAAATCTTAAAACATGTCAATTCAATAAAGACCTTATTTGAATAATGATTCAAACAATAGTATAAAATATTGGAAGACAATTAATAGAGAAATGTGAACACTGCCAAGATATTTGATAATGATGGGGTTATTTTAGGCACAATAATTATATTTTAGTTATGCTGAAAAAGACTGATTATCTTTTAGAAATGCATGCTGATAAATATAAAGTTAAAATAATATAATATTTGCTTTAAAATTACTCATTGAGCCCTGGCTAGTGTTGCTCAGTGGATTGAGTGCTGGCCTGTGAACCAAAGGGTTGCTGGTTAGATTCCAGTCTAGGGCACGTGCCTGGGTTGTGGGCCAGATCCCCAGTAGGGGGCACGTGAGAGGTAACCACATATTCATGTTTCTTTCCCTCTCTTTCTCCCTCCCTTCCCCTCTCTCTAAAAAATAAATAAATAGTTTTTTGATCCATTCATTTACTGATGGGCACTTAGGTTGCTTCTTGCACTTTGCTATGAACATTGGGGTTCATAGGTTCTTTTGGACTGGTGTTTTAGGGTTCTTAGGATATAATCCTAGCAGTGGACTTGCTGGGACAAAAAGCAGTTCCATTTTTAGTTTTCTGAGGAAATTCCATACTATTTTCCATAGTGGCTGCACCAGTCTGCAATCCCACCAATAGTGCACTAGGGTTCCCTTTTTTCCACACAATGGAATTCTACGCAGCAGAAAGAAAGAAGGAGCTCCTACACTTTGCAAAAGCATGGATGGAACTGGAGAACATTATGCTAAGTGAAATAAGCCAGGCAGTGAAAGACAAATACCATATGATCTCACCTTTAACAGGAACCTAATCAACACAATGAACAAGGAAGCAAAGTATAGCTAAATATAGCTAAAGACATTGAAATTGAGAACAGGCTAACAGTGATCAGAGGAGAGGGGGAAGGGGATAATGGGGGAAAAGGGTGAAGGGTTTATAGGAAAAATTATAAGAGACATACGGACAATAACAAGGGAGGGGTAGAAACAGGGAAGAGAGGTGGGGAGGGTTGGAGTGGTGGGGAGGGTTGGGGAAAGGCAGAAAACTGTACTTGAACAACAATAAAAATGTTAATAAATAAATAAATAAATAAACAAAATCTTTAAAAAATTACTCATTGAGATTAGGAGTGATAGTGAGGTATGAATGACATAAAATTAATGATGATTATTGAAGCTATGTGGTGGATTCTTATACTACTCTCTTTATTTTAACATGTTCAAATTTTTCTATAAATCTGCTTTTAAATACCTTAAAAACCTTATTAGAATTCCTCAGTAAATAATAATAATAAATGCTTTTTAAAAATGTACTTACCTTCTAATGAACAATAATAAAATTCTTTGCACTGCAAAAAATACATATATGTGTTCTCAATTTTAAGAAAATTAGAACCTTCTTAAGACTGTACTTCCTCATGAGGCAATTTGGAACTCATTGGCCTTGTGTCAGTGGTGTGATGATAAATATCAACAATCAGCTCTTCAAAAGTGGGGGGGGGGGGGAATGATAGTAGCTCGTGATCTGTAGCGTTTGCTAATTTCCCTGCTGTAAATACTTCCACCATGGAAGATATCAAGCTACCAGATTGACATCACTGGATATAGAATTGGAAGAGATGTGCACAATTGGTTTTTAGGCTAAGTCAGTGTGAACTGGCTTCAGCTCCCTGTTTCACGGTCTACTTTAAAAGGCCTAGGAAGTCTCCAGATACTTATCGGAATACTGATATTTCTTTTATCTCCCTTCCCCACACTCTCTACCTACGCAGTCGTCCCCAAAAAGTCCTGCTCCATTAAGCCATTGATTCCATTCTCTGGCTCCTTCTGAAGCAATATTGGTCACCTAGTTGCCTGGTAACCAGTTCAATTTTTTTAATGTGACTTTTCTTCTAGTATGTTGTGTGATGACCCATAAAGTATTTACAGATGAAAAATGTTTTCAGAATTTCTGCTTTTTGCCAGGCACTGTACTAGGTATTGACATTGCTTGATGAGCAAAAGAGACTTAGATGGTTGCCCACATTAAGTTTACAGTTTCACTGAAGCAGAAAACCATTTCTTCAATTTCCCTTGAATACGGGGTGGGGAAAATTTAGGTTTGTAGCTGTCCATTTAGAAAACAATACAATGATTAATAAATAATAATACAAGAATATGAGGTGTGTCTGGAAAAAGTCCAGCCATTACTATTATAATGAGAACAGTTTGTATGACATTGATGTAACCTGGCAGCCAAGGAGAGTGGACTGGAATGTGCATGTGTGAATAAAGACAACTTCACTGTACTAGTCAGTGGGGGTGGTAGACACCATTGAGTGAGCATGTGTACTGTGTGGCTGCCACATTCAAAATGACTGAGCAAGACGAGAAAAGAATCTGCATCCAATTTTGTGTGAAGTTTGAATATTCCTCTGTGGAAACTATTCAGAAGATTCAGAAGGCCACAGCTATGGGCAGCTGGTGATTGGCAGCTTCATCACGACAATGAGCCCACTCATGCATCACATTTGTACAAAGTTGTTTGGTGAAACATCAAAAAACCCAGGTGACTCAGCCTCCCTACAACCCAGTGACTTCTGGCTTTTCCTGGTACTAAAATCACCTTTGAAAGGAAGAGATTTCAGACTGTCGATGAGATTCAAGAAAATACGATGAGTCATCTGATGGTGATTGGGAGAATTATGTGAGATCTCAAGGTGCCTACTTTGGAGGGGACTGAAGCATCATTGCCTTACATACAATGTCTCTTGTATCTTGTGTCTTTTTCAATAAATGTCTCTTTTTCATAGTACATGGCTGGATACTTTCTGGACAAACCTTGGAAACTCTTTGTTTTGCACAGTCAGAATCACAAATTTATGTATGCACCTCTCTGTATTATTACAAGTCAGTGAATGCTATATGTAAAAGGATAGAGATTTGATGGCAGTATATACCTGAGCAGACCTCAGCGGTCCAGTCTGGAGGATTAGAAGTGACTTCTCTATGGAAATGGTATCTGAAGGGCTATCAGGAGTTTCAAAGGAATTAATCAGAATGTATTTTGATGGAGCCATTTCACATGGAGAAGGTCTGTGTGGAGGTCCTGAGGTGGGGTGGGGGGGTCAAAGGAAAGGAAAGGAGAGGACGTCAGAGGTGCTGAGAAGCAGCCAACCAAAGGTAGATTGGCTGGAGACATGGGGGATAAGGGAGTGGAGACCAGGTTCCACAGGACATTTGGGTTTCCTTTCCTGTGCTCCTGAGAGTGCGTAATGTGGCAATTCAGACAGGACCAGATCCAATGTCTAGGAGAAGGTTTAATTTATGAAATATTCAAATTTTTCAGTGGGGAGAAAATTCCAGCAACTGTCATTGAACAGCCATAAAGTAATTAAACATTTTTTTCCAAAACATTTGCTTTGAACTCCACAGGTAGTCACACTGATGCCGTTGATATCTGGAGCTCCTTCATGTGTGTGTGTGTTCCCCACAATAAACTCATGAGAGCAATAAATATTTGGTAAATATTCCTACTGTGTGTAGTCAATGATGTCTTAAGGCCTAGGCAAAGGGGCTCTGCCTTCTGGTCTTCTGGTCTGGTCATCTTCCAAGCAGGCCTCCTCTAGGTAGAAATAGTTGGTGAGGCCAAGAGTTGGGCTGGCTGAGAACCTCACACCTACTCCCTTCTGAATTATTTTTTATGTACTTGGGAGCCTAGAATTCCCTGCCTAAACAATCCCAATTAACTTTGGGTTAAGTTTTATTGCAAAATAATACATGCTTATTGAAAATAGAAAAAGTAAAATATGTAAAAAGAAAAAACGTAAATATTTGTTCATAGTTTCACCAAGCAAAGACAGCTACTGTCAACATTTTAGGAAATTTTTTTCTAGAATTATTTTATGCTTTATAAAACAATACCATATCTTAAACAGACTCTATTTTAGTTTTTCAGTTAACATTATAAAAAAGTTTTCCTGTACTGATAATCACAAGGTAAACCATAATTTACTTAATTATTTGATTCTCAACATGTTTCATTTTGCTGTACTCATTGAATATTCATCATTATAAATATCACTACATTAAACATCTGTCTGCTTAAACATTATTCATACATTAGTGTATTACCTTAGCCTAAATGTCTAGAAGTCAATTTGAGCCTTTTTTAGAGCCTTTGAAATATATTGCCACATTGCCTTTGAGAATTTTATACCCTCTTACATTCTAATAATAGGCTTTCAGTGTTCTATGTGCTGCTTTTCTTACATTTCACCTAAAACTGAGTGGTATCACTGAAAAAAATTCTGCTATTCTGACAGTTATAGTAGTATTGTGTGTGTGTGCATTATACATTAACAGTTTGTTCTCAATGTATTTATGGAGATCTGGTGTTTGTCATGACAATTTCTGTGGGCTCTTTATATGGAAATGATATTTGAATTCTGATATTTTTTGTGAATATTTTCTCCTAATTTGTTGTTTGCTTTATTTTGTTCAGTTTTACAGACATGCAAAGTTTATAATCTTTATGTAGTTATATATACTTATCTTTTACATTGCAATTTTGTTGCTTTTATGATTATTATTACTATGCAGGAATCAACTTACATTAAAATATTTTTTATTGCATACAATTTTTGCAGTTAACACTATAATTCTCTGGATTATGTCAGTGTATAATAAGAACCTAAACTGATCACACATTGATTTCCTCCTATAGCTCTCTAGTGCTCTTAACTCTCTTGGCTCAGCAAGTCATCTGTGCCCCCTTGTTTTGTGATGTCTCTATTTTGTTAGTTTTAGAACACTAAATCAGCCTACATTTAGTTCCATTAATGTATTTATTTTGAGCCAGTATAAGACTTTAAATTATAGTGGTATTAAAATATGACTGTACTGTTCAATTATATTATTAGTTTGAAGAACTAAATCAATGGTTGCATATCTGAAAGAGTACTAAGAATGGAACAAAACCTACTTCTCAATTGTTCTAAATACATAGCAAGTCCCAATTGCTCTAAATACATAGCAAGACCTTTGGAGGAAGCCCCTGGATTTTACATGTTTGTATTCTCTCCTCAGGGTCCGAGAAAATGTTGTCTACTCTATGTATACTCGAATAATATTTTCTATTGTCTGTCTGGTCAGAAGCCAGCGAGAGACTTGATTTCAGCAGCCACTTTCAGAAAGGCGATCGAAATTCTGCTTCTGAAGCTTGCTGGGGTGAATGTACCAAGGTCTGCTGACTTTTTTGTCTGTCTCATCACACTTCCTCCAAGGTCCCTGGGAGAAGCAACTGCTGTTCTTCTGTGCTAAGTGATCAAGTACAGAACCTGATGAAATATTCTTTTTACTGGTGTGAATGTGGGATGGATTTCGAATATCTCCATATGATATATGGGTGAAATATGTCAGAAGCCACTACGATAAAGCGCAATTGGATTGACGAAGAGCTATTTGGTGCATATTAAGGGCTAATTGTGAAACCACAAGTACAGCCCTCTTTAAACTTCTCATACATCTTTAGAAACAGTGATAACACTCTCGATTAGAAATCATCTAGTCCAATTCCCTTACTTTATAGATATGGAAGAGAGAGAACCAAAGAAGCTAACATCTGTTTTCTAACTCCTCTTTCAGTCATTTTTCATACCCTAACTTCATTAATTAAAATGACAATTTGAATTCTCCTAAAATCTCTAATACTTTTCTTTCTATATAATATATAGATGGAGAACTCATGTTTGAAAAATTCTAAGTGAATCATAAAGAGTATATTTTTTAGTGTATGGGTAGTTTATTTTATTTCATTATTTTATTTTTTATTGTTATTCTATTACAGTTGTTCCAATTTTTTCCCCTTTGCCCTCCCCTGCCCAGCCCACTCCCACTCCCACAGTCATTCTCACACCATTGTCCATGTCCATGGGTCATTCATCTGTTTTTTGACTAGTCCCTTCCCCTTCTTTCCACCATTATCACTTTCCCCATCTCCCTCTGCTTGCTATCAGTCTGTTCCATGTTTCCATGCCTCTGGTTCTATTTTGCTTGTTAGTTTATTTTGTTCATTAGATTCCTCTTACAGGTGAGATCATATGGTATTTGTCTTTCACCAAGTATTTCACTTAGCATAATATTCTCCAGTTCCATCCATGCTGTTGCAAAAGGTAGAGATTTCTTTTTTCTTTCTGCTGTGTAGTATTTCATTGTGTAAATGTACCACAGTTTTTTTATCTAATCATTTACCAAGATAGGCACGTAGGCTGCTTCCAGCACTTGGCTATTGTAAATTGTGCTGCAGTGAACATTGGGGTGCATAGGTTCTTTTGGATTGATGTTTCAAGGTTCTTAGGGTATAATCCCAGCAGTGGAATTGCTGGGTCAAAAGGCAGTTCCATTTTTAGTTTTTTTGAGGACATTCCACACTGTTTTCCACCATAGCTGCACCAGTCTGTGTTCCCACCAATAATGTACTAGGGTTTCCTTTTCTCCACAACCTTGTCAGCACTTGTTATTTGTTGATTTATTAATGATGGCCATTCTGGCAGGTATGAGGTGATATCTCATGAAAAGGGATCCAACCATATGGGCAAACATATTTGCCAATAATACATTGGACAAGAGGTTGATTTCCAAAATATATAAAGAACACATCTGACGTAACACCAGGAAGACAAACAATCCAGTTAAAAAATGGGAAAAGGATCTGAATAGACAATTCTCCAAGGAGGATACACAGAGGGGCCATAGACATATGAAAAGATGCTCAATATCACCAGCTGTCAGAGAGATGCAAATTAAAACCACAAAAGATTTTTTAAGAATTTCTCCATTTTTATTCTCTCTCCAATCTTAATAAACTAGGCCATACAGAATAATCAATTCACTAAAATTTAATAGTTTTTTCTTTTTTGTTCTGCTTTGAGGTCAGAATCTCCAAAAATCTAGCTGTAAATTCAGGCATATGATATGCTCTCTGATGTCACTTTTAAGGCAAAATCAAAAGGAAACTGACAGTACTGAACCATCTCAGAATTCCTGTATTTTGCCATGTAAAATACACACCCATATTTTTTGCCCAAATGTTCAGGAAAAAAAATCTCTCATTTTAATTTTTTAATTCAATTATTTAGAAACAAAACCAATTATTGTATTCTAGGGTATTATTTTGTGTACGGTTATCATTATTGCTTTCTATATTTATAATTTTAATGTATAAGCATAAATAAAAGAATTAAAAACATTTATATAGATGTGGAATTAGTATTACCCATGTATAACATGCATCCTTATTTTTCCTCAGAATTTGGGCAAAAAAGTGCATATTATACATGGCAAAATATGGTATATTCTTCAATATATCAATAGATTGTAACAGATACTCCACCCTCACTCCCAATGTTGTGAATTATATGTGCTTGCGTCCATTATCTGAAATATTGTTAAATAAAAAAATTTCATCCCTCATGATGAAAAGCTACAGTCATTTAATTTGAAAAGTAAAATGCAAATATGAGTCAAGACAAATTTATGTGGTTTTGAAATGAGGATGGGAAGTGTTAGAATCTATATTTTTTCCTTGTTTATTATCAAGAGTAATCACTTCTTCAAGATGCTGAAAAATCATATCAGAAAGCAAATAGCTGAAGGCCTCTCTAATTCATGTACCATAAATGCCACATAACAAATTATAGCAAAACTACTGAGTAGAAAAACAGGATTTTACATTATTTATTTGTGTGTGTCCAACCTCCTGTTATTAAATCAGGTAAGATTTTCCTTTTGTGAAGATTTTTGTGCTAAATTGCTTGGTGAAAATTTGTTTTTGTGTTTTTTATAAAGAAATTTAATGAGTTAAAATGTTCCATGAATTATTGGCGGCACTTAGGCTTCTAAAGCTCTCTTCTTTATTTAGGACCTCTCAAAGGAGGTCCTAAAGACAAGTCTTATTATCAGAATGTTCTCCATGATTTTGCATGTATCAGAGAAAGAATTGATGTGGCAACATCAAAGCTAAAACCAGTAGGACTTAATGTACTGGCTAAAAGATGTTACATTTAGTTTTTCCCTTTACAAAAGGAAGGATTTGACTATTGCTTAATGGGTTGTATAAATGCTGTTTTTTGTGCTTTGAGTCTGTTATTGCATCTGCATTTTATGAAAACCTCAGAGTTTGGGTTTTGCAGATGGACTCACTTGAATTAGTTTTGCTGAAAAGAGTCTTTCCAAATTATATTACATAAAAGGCAAAAGCAGAAGATTTGCCTCAAGATTTTCTGGAACAATGATTAGGCTCAAAGTTTCTTAGGATGAAGCAATAGTTGTGAAAAAGAACATCTAGAGCTCTTTCATGTGAGAGGGACAGAGTCCTTCTAGGAAAGGCATGGTCCTTACCTCAGAACAGATCCATGGAGAAAAGGTCCATCTCAGAATGGGTCCATGAAAAAAAAAGCCCATTGTCTTTCTGACTGACTGACCCAGATTCCTCAGCTGCAAAGCAAGTAGCCTATAAAACTTGCTTTTAATTTTCAAAGGAAATGCATTTGAGTCAGCATCCCAATTACTTCAAGAACGAAAAGGAGGTTCATGTCACTGATGATGCATAGTGCGTCATTTGCTGCAAAAATTTCATGAGATGGAGTCAATTGCTACAAAAGAGAAACAGTTTTTGTTTTCTTGATAAACATAAATAGACCCCCCCCAAAAAATATCAGCAAATTGGATTAAACAGAACATTAAAAGGATCATACACTATAACCAAGTGAGATTTATCCCTAGGTTGTAGGGATAGTTAGTTCAACAGAGTTTGTTGTTAAAATGGCCCTCAGATATTTTTTGGCCTGTAGAAACTATGTGAAAAGTGGTCACAGTGCCCTTAGGATCCTGGTAGGAATTTGTTTTTAAAAGTAGTTGTCTAAACTTCCTAGCTTCCTTCTACTTTTCAACTGGAGGAATATAGTTCTTGTTTTAGCGCACAATTTCTGTGTGAATGTGGATTTGAAAGAACCATGAATTTTCTGAGAGAGCAATGGCTCAGAGGGAAAAAAATGATAGGGTGTTGGGGGGAAGAGGTGAAAGAGGCAAGAAAAACTGAAGGGGGAAAATGCATTGTTTCTAAGACATCTCAAGATCCAAACTAAAAAGCAGACAAGGAAAAACTAATTCAGCAGACTGGTCATCTTTAGTAGTCTAAATTTTTTTTTTTCTGTTCTAAAGGAGAAGTAATGAGGACATGAGATAATATGACTCTTTCTTTCCCTCTTTTCTTCTCTTCCTCTCTCTCCTATCTGTCTTTCATTCCTTCCTTTCATTTTTTCTTTCATAACAGAGGATAGGACATCATTAAGGAAGGGCATATAGTTGGACCTATGAAAGTCAAATTGATTTACAGTTATTCTTGAGACCCCTCAAGAATTTAATGATGAGATTTGGTGTTGTAGATTCCTATGAAATGGTGCTAGGACAGTGGGAAAGCCACACACAAAAGAATGAAAGTAGAACACTACTCATCACCATACACAAAAATTAACTACAAGTGTCTCAAAGACCTAAATATAAGAATTGAAACAATAAAATACATAGCTAAAACATAGGTGCTGATTGTATGGACCTTGGTCTTACAGAGGATTTTATGAATTTTACCTCAAGAGCAAGGGAAGTAAAAACAAAAATAAATGAATGGGACTAATAAAGAAATAAAAAGCTTTTGCATAGCAAAAGAAACATCAACAAAACAAAAATGCAACCAATGGAACAGGGGGAGATTTTTGCAAATAACATCTCCAATAAGGGGTTAATATACAAAATATATAAAGAACTCATATAACACACAAAACCCCCCCCAAATAATTCCATTAAGAAATGGGCAGAAGACCTGAACAGACACTTCTCCCAAGGAAATACATTTATGGCCAACAGATATATGAAAAGATGATCAACCTCACCAGCTCTAAGAGAAATGCAAATTAAAAGCCCAATGAGATACTACTTCACACCCATTAGAATGGCTATTATCAACAAGACAAAAAATAATAAGTATTGGAAAGGATGTGGAGAAAAGGGAACCCTTATACACTGCTGGTGGGAATGTACATTGGTACAGCCACTGTAGAAATCAGTATGGAGGCCCCTCAAAAAATTTAAGAATAGAGTTACCATATAATTTAGTAACCCCTTTTCTGGGAATCTACCCCCAAATTAGAAAACATTTATTCTTTTTTTTTTTTTTTTAGAAATTTATTTTTTTTCTTTTTTGATTTTATTTATTTATCTTTAGAGAGGAAGGGAAGGAGAGAGGGAGAGAAACATCAATGTGCGGTTGCCTCTTGTATGTCCCCTGCCGGGAACTGGCCTGGCAACCCAGGCATGTGCCCTGACTGGGAATCGAACCGCGATCCTTTGGTTTGCAGGCCCGCAGAAAACATTTATTCTTAAAGTTATCTGTACCCTTATGTTCATTGCAGTATTATTCACAGTGGCCAGGACATGTAAACAACCAAAATTTCCTTTGTTAGTGGTTGGATAAAGAAGATGTTGTTCATATATACAATGGAATACTACTCAGCCATAAGAAAAGATGAAATACTGCTCTTTGCGACATGAATGAATCTTGAGAATATCTTGCTAAGTGAACTAAGTCAGATGGAAATGGACAAGAACCATATGATTTCACTTACATGTGAGAGATAAAACTGAAAGCAACAAGTGAACCAACAAATAAACAAATAAACAAAACTCGTAGACACAGACAACAGTGATGGTGGTTACCAGAGGGAAGGGGGCGGGAAGGAGGAAGAGGGTAAAGGAGGTCAAATATATGGTGATGGAAGGAGACAACTTTGGATGGTAAACACACAATGTAATATACAGGTGATGTGTTATAGAATTGCACACTTGAAACCCATATATTTTATTAACTAATGTCATCTCAATAAGTTAAATGAAATTTAAAAAAGTGTCCCCATTTGCCTATATTCATTTTTCTAGGGAGGGAGTAAGCTCTTGTCTTTCACCAGATTCTCAGAGTTTGTATGACCTAAAAAAGTGTAAAAACCACCGATATAAAGCATTTGAATCAAAACTGTTAGTACTATATTTTTAAATTATATGTTGATATAAATATGGTTTTCCTAATACATGTGTTTCTCAGTAAATTTTAGATTATAATTTTTCATGAAACACTAATAAAAGAAGATTTTTTTCTTATTTGAAATTTTGTATCTTACTAAAATCAGTGCACAAAAGTTTATGGTGTATAGGGGACTGTTCCATGTGGAATGGGGACTGTAGCCCAAGTGGGGAGTGAGTCTGCACACAGGACCCAATCCCACAGATATGTTCTCCCGTGGGGAATCAGGCCTGCATTGTACCCAGGCTGCTATGAAGCTTGCCTTTGCTAAAAGTCCCTCACCCCGAATTGAGGCAGCAAATGTTTACTGCATATCTTTAAAGCAACTTCTTAAAATCTATGCTAAACTTCCCATGGATGAGTGTAACCAGTTCAACCACTTTTTCCTTTGCATTTGCAAATTTCCTTTTTCTTTGTAGTAATTAGCAACTTCCTCTCTTTTGTTATCTGTAAAAGGTAACCACCTAAAGCAAACCCGTGCATAGTAAATGAGGACCATCCTTGATGTAGTGTACCTAGAAAAGCAATAAAAGCCTGTCCAGGCAGGGGTCAGGCCCTCTCTCACTCAGAAAGTGGCCATGGCATCCCTTTTTCTCTATAGGACTTCTGTAGTCCATGTGAATTTGTTTGTCACATCCACAACACACAGCCTGTGGGCCAGGGTCCCCATCAGTAGGGGACACAGAAGGTTGGATTGCATCATCTTTGGGAGCTTCCCAGGTGTAATCTGAAACCTGAACCCATATGATAAAGAAAAAAGGCAGACCATTCCAGATTGATAGGTAGCAGGTTTCATAAGCAAGGGGCTTACTTAAAAGGCTTGTCTTGGGCAGCCACAAGACGAGTAGTTTTCTACACCTACCTGACAAATTTTAAAAGTTGATGTAGAGGCCCTAACTGGGTTCAGTCACATACACAGTTCAGATAGTCTCATCACCACATTGTCATCTCAAGGCTGTGACCTTGGAGCAGTTCCTGGTCACAGCAATGGCAAGGAGAACATACATTCCAAGGACAGGGGAGGGTGTGGGGAGCCTCCAGTTGCCCAAGTCCAGCTTGTGTCAAACTGGTGGTCATGTCTTTATGATGTCCTTCCTTAATGCAGGACTTGCAGGTTTCAAATGATCTCCTGCAAAATATCTATTGTCTACAAAGGGAAAGATAGTAACTACATGGTGGGGAAACCCAGCAGATACCACCTTACCCAGGTG
Source organism: Glossophaga mutica (assembly GCA_039655065.1). Taxonomy (NCBI): domain Eukaryota; kingdom Metazoa; phylum Chordata; class Mammalia; order Chiroptera; family Phyllostomidae; genus Glossophaga; species Glossophaga mutica. Next base: position 144,690,529 of record CM077303.1, on the reverse strand, counting down.
ACTAAGATTAGTATCTCTAGTAATGAGAAACATTTACACTATTAATGCCTTGCTAAGATTGCTTGAGAGGGAAATAACATACTGTGATCTTCTTGCCAAAAATGCTGACTCTGATTCTTATCAAGAGACAAAAAATCAGAGAAACCCAGACGAGATCGGGCACGTTCAGGGTGGTATGGGGGGGTGGAAATGGGAGGAAGGTGGGGAGGGCTGGGGTGGTGGGCTGGGGCAGGGTAAAAGACAGAAAACTGTACAATATCAACAATTAAAAAATACTGATTAAAAAAAAAAAATCAGAGAAACCCAAACTCAGAGATATTCTACAAGATACATAGTCAATAATCTTCAAAAGTATCAACATCATGAAAGGTGTGGAAAGGCTGAATATATTATGGATTGAGGAAATATGGATTAGAGGAGACTGGCTGGGCAAGTGTAACAGCTAAATGCAAGGTGGAATCTGGTAGTATCCTGGAACAGAAAAAGGATGTTAGTGAAAGAAATTGGTGAAAAACAAAAACTGCTACAAAGTCTATAATTTAGTTAACAGAACTGTACCAATGTTAATTTTTTAGCTATGATAATTATACTCTAATGTAAGATGTTAAAAAAGGGGAGGCTGAGTAAGGAGAAGGTATATAGGAACAGCCTCTAAGTCTGCATTAACAAATATTTTACAAGTCTAAATTTAGTTTAAAATAAAAAGTTTAAGCAGGGACCAAGATGGCAGAGGAGTAGGTAGAAGCTACACTAACCTCATCCCAGGACCAAATTGGAATTACAACTAAATTGTAGAGAGATTTTCCTGAATAACCAACAGAACACTAATTGGAGAAAAGCCTTATAACCAAGGACCAACAGGAGAAACCACTTCAACACATGTGACTGGTAGGAAATGCAGAGGACATGTGAAAGGGCTGATTGAGCTCTCACAGGAGGCAGCTGAAGTTCTTGGAGGGATATTTCAGCAGCTGGGGCATTCTCTCTGAGAAGTGTGGGATCTAAATCCCAAGCTGGGCTCCCTGGCCTACAGCACCAGAGCCAGAAAGGAACCCAGATAACATCCAGTTGTGAGAAGCAGTGGGGTTTCTGACTGTCAGGGAGAGATAGGTGGGGACTCAGAGAGCCTCTTAAAGGCTGACACACTAAATCCCCTTTGCATCCACTTATCCTGGTCTCCAGCAGAGGGAGGGCAGAGTCAACTAGAGGCATATGAGGACAGTGTGGGCCTGGTGGCTCTGGGGAGAGAACTGAAGAAACAGAGGCCAAGATTCCTTACCCGCATCATTCTGCATACTGCAGAGGCCATGTATCTTGGATAGAGCACTCCCCTCCAAGTGGCATCACCCCAATGAGAAGCAATAGCTCTCCCCATAGGAATTACTCTGCCCCACCCTGTGGAGCTTAAGACAGGCTTCTGAGTACAGCTTGAGGTTATATCATTGGTTAAGTTTAACAACTAAGTCTGATTTCCAGGTGCTCTGAGAGTTTAGCAGACCCTCCCCCGGCCAGCTGTTGGTAAAAGCTGGCCTTGGTGTACAGCCTGGTTCTTTATGCACACAAACAAGCCCAGCAGAAGATGCCGCACACTGTGGACCACTGATGGCTCCAAACAGGATGCCCAAGACCAGGTACATGCAGTGTCTGAAAAAGGCAGCACCAGAGTCTTTGCAGATCTACCTAATAAATAGAAACAAATACAAAGAAGCAGCCAAAATGGGAAGACAAAGAAACAGACCACAAATGAAAGAACAAGAGAATTCTCTAGGAGAACAACTAGATGAAATGGAGACAAGCCATTTATCAGTTAGAGAGTTCAGAATAATGATTATGAGGATGCTTGACAGATGAAAAAGACATAGAAACCAAAAAAAAAAAAAAAAAAAGATCAGTCAGTAGTAAAGAATGCAATATTTGAAATAAATAATACACTGGAAAGAATGAATTGTAGGTTAGATGAAACAGAGGATTGAATTAGTGACTTGGAAGACAAAGTAGAAAAAAACACCCAGGCAGAGCAGGAAAAAGAAAAACTAAAAAATGAGGAAAGCTTAAGAAACATTTTGGATAACATGAAGCATAACGACATCAGCATTGTTCAGGAGTCATATATGCTCATTTGTGTCTTTAAAAGTTCACCTGAATAGCTTTGTGAACAATAGAATTCAGTGGAGGCAAGAGTGGAAATGTGGAGACCAGCTGGGAAGCTACATGCAGTTCAGATGGCAGGTGTTGCTGCTCCTGGATGCTGGCAAGGTGCATGTTTCATTTTTAACCACTACCTTTATTGATTTTCACTTGGATAATGAAGTCATTGCAAAACTTAATAAAGCATGGAATATTTATTATAATTATGATTGTCTTCATATAATCATTGTTTAATCTACTTGGAGGTTGATCACATTTTTATATATGAGAGGGGACCACCCCCAAAACAGAATTATCTTCTGGAGGGTGAGCCTCTTGTAGTACAGGCTTCCCCCAGTAAGTGAGTATTCTAGGGATCAACCTATATCAATGTACCAGCTGGCTTTTTTGTGAGAGGCTGCATTTGGCTTCAGTGATTTTTTTTAAAAGACTCTTTCAATGTGTTTTCCCATTTCATGATGGGTAATTTATGAGTGCTGCCCAAACCATGCTGAGTGTTCAGCAGTTTTTGACCAAAAACAGCATGACCCCCATGCCCCACCCTCCTTATTCACTCAATCTTGCCCCAAGTGACGTTTGTTTGTTTTCCTGGACAAAAAAAGTCTTCATAGGGAAAAAATTGCCAGTGTTAAAGAGGTGAATCAAAATTGATGAATTCAAAAACTGCTTTGAGCAGTAGAAAAAAACATCTTGATAGGTGTATTGCATCAAATGGAGAGTACTTTGAAGGTGACTGAAGTTTAAACATGTAAGAATAAATACACAATTTTTTATAAATTCCATTTTTTCAGTCCCCCTTATATACAATAATTTTACAAGTAAATACAATAACTTTGGCTTTATTTATGTCACCAAGCTAACAGTTCTGATTTGCTCTACACATGACATTAACTGGGAGATAAGTTAGGAAGTTTTTATGGTAGTGCAAGTGAGAGATAATTGTGGCTTAGACTAGGGTTGTATTTGTGTCAATGGAAAAAAAAAAGGAAAAAATCAGGATATATTTAGAGGCAGAGCCAATAGAACTGGCAGGTAGAATGTGAAAGCTGAGTGAAAGAGAGTTAAGAATGTCTCAACAATTTTAGCCTTGATCAATTTGGTGAATGTTACTGCTATTTAATGAACTGGAGAAGTTTGGTGAAGAAATGGGTTGCTGGGATGAGCAAGAATCAAGATTTCTGTTTTGGGGAGACTTCTGGTCAAGATGGAGGCATAAGTAGATATGGTTCACCTCCTCAAAGAGCCATAGAAATGATTACAACCAGCTCTCAAGACAAATAACACCCAGAACCATCAGAAAATTGAGCTGTATGGAAGTCTGACAACCAAGAATTTAAAGAAGCCACATTCATCCAGACAGATAGGAGGGGTGGAGTCGTGGAATGGGCTGAGAGGTGGTGTGGTGAGGACAGGCTGCAGCAGCAGCAGCAGCAGCAGCAGCAGCAGAGTGAATGGTCCCACATTCATGTACGGTGGTAAAAGATTGGGAGGGATACTTTGGGAGCCAGCGATCCCAGCCCTAGGCCAGACTGCACAGCCCAGAGTTCCAGCACTGGGAAGATAAATCCCCATTACTTGTGGCTGTAAAAACTAGTGGGGGTTGGGACAGTGGAAGAAACTGCTGGATTTTTGCCACTTAAAGGGTCTGCACAGACTTAGAACAGATGCAAACCCACCCACTATGAATTTTACCATAAGGGCAGCAGCTGTAAGGAAAAAGTGACTGGAAACTGGATGAGTGCCAGGCAAACCTCCAGAAGCCAGGCAGCAGCATTGTCTCCTCGCCAAGCCCTCCCTGCTCACAGAGCCACAAAGCAGTGAAGTGGGTTACCCTGCCTTGGCAATTACCTAAGTCTCTACCCCACACAATTTACAGGTGCCTTTCCTACACAGGGTATGCTACTAAGACAGGGAGTAAAAGCATCTCTACCTGATACACAGAAACAAAACACAGGGAGGCTGCCAAACTGATGAGACAAAGAAATATGGCTCAAATGAATGAACAGAAAAAAAAAATCCAGAAAAACTAAACAAAATGGAGATAGCTACACCTATCAGATGCAGAGTTCAAAACACTGATGATCAGGATGCTCAAAGAACTCATCGAGTGTGGCAAAAAAATAAGGGAAGAAATGAAGTTTACACTAAGTGAAATAGAGAAAAATCTACAGGGAATCAACAGTGGAGAGAATGAAGCTGAGAATCGTATCAACAATTTGGAATACAAGTATGGAAAAAGCATTCAATCAGAACAGCAGGAAGAAAAAAGAATAAAAAAAAGAGAATAGACTTAGGAACCTCTGGGACAACTTTAAACATGTCAACATCCAAATCACAGGGGTGCCAGAAGGAGAATAGGAAGAGCAAGAAATTGAAAACATACTTGAAAAACTAATGAAAGAAAACTTCCTTAATTTGTTGAAGGAAATAGACATACAAGTTCAGGAAGCACAGAATCCTAAACAAGTTGGGCCCAAAGAGGATCACACCAAGACACATCATAATTAAAATGCCAAAATTTAAAGATAAAGAGAGAATCTTAAAAGCAGCAAGAGAAAAGGAGAGGGTTACCTACAAAGGAGTTCCCGTAGACTATCAGCTGATTTCTCAAAAGAAAATTTGCAGGCAAGAAGGGGCTGGCAAGAAGTATCCAAAGTGATGAAAAACAAGGATGACAATGGCTAGATTATCAAAGCTATCATTTAGAATGGAAGAGCAAAGCTAAAGTAGTTCATTATCACCAAGCCGTCATTACATGAAATATTAAAAAGACTTATTTAATAAAAAGAATATCAAAACCATCAACATTAAAAAGCCAACAAATTCACAACTATCAACAACTGAATCTAAAAAGAAAAAAAAAAAAAACTAAGCAAACAACCAGAAAAGGGAAAGAATAATAGGTCTGAAGATCATTTGGAAGGTTATCAGCTGGGAAGGGGAAAGGGGAGAATGGGAGAACTGGTGCAGGGATCATGAAGCATAATTGGTAGGAAAAAACAGACAGGATGCTAAGAATAGTAAAGGAAATGGAGAAGCCAAATAACTTAAATGCATGACCCATGGACATGAACTAGGGGGAGGGGGATGCTGGAGGGAAAGCAGTATTGGGCAGAGGGGGGCAAAGGGAGAAAAATTGGGACAACTGTAATAGCATAATCAATGAAATATACTTAAAAAATATTTCTGTTTTTGTAATGCTAGGTTTGAGATATCTCCAAAACCCAAATGGATTTCTAACAGGTGATTAAATATAGATGCTCAGAGTGTGGGTGTAAGGTTAGGAGAAAGATAATCTATAAATTGACTGGGGGTTCATGCCACAAAGACACTCCTGGGAGGTGTGACTGATGAGGTCAGGCAAATAAACCCAGGAGAAAGGTGGATGAAGATTCTGAGAGTGTGGGGACTTAGATTATCTGCTTCCCCAAAGGCCTTACTCTTAACTAACATTCTCAGATGGAGAGGTGCTTATTCATTACAAAATACTGAGATTTTTATTGTGACTTCACATGGTTAAATTGATATTGGTAAGAATAGATAGGGGTGTTCTAGATTTCCTTTTTTTAGAAAGGGCTTCAACGAATGCACAGTTGATAAGCCTCCAACTTCTGTTTTTTTGTGTAGTCTCCATTTATTTAGCTCATGGTGTCCTTCTTTTTAACTCTCCAGATATTATACTCACTGAGACCAGGTAAACACTTGAAGTCAGCTGATATTTTCATCAGGACAGGTTTAGTAGATGTGTAAACATACCATAATGGTTGGGGGCTTTTCTCATGCATCCGTGAACTTGAGACTAGGTCCAAAGACTTTACAGAAATACTCTGAGCTCTGAAGCTGACCTCTCATCAGGTAATGACAACACTCCAGTTAGTCAACACCCAGGAGGAAAAATGCAAATGATGAAGTGTTACTTTGCAGTGCTTGGCACTTTCAACATTTTATTGGGTCTCCTGTAGTCTATTCTGCAGTCTCTTTCCTTTCCCACCTCTTTTCTATCCACTTGTATCACTTTTTAACAGTTCATCACAAAGGGAAAGTAAGAATCGGAGGGTCTGCCTCTCGTTTTTTAACACCTTTGACTAAAAGTAGCTCTGTGAGTGTAATGACTTCCAGAGAGGACTTATATGGAGTGCCAGTAAATTGACTGTTGCTTCCAAGTATGTGCATGTATAGGGGCATGGGGCCGAGGACTAAGTTGTGTTTTTTATTTCTGCTGCCAAGACTGTACTATTTGCTTGTGCTCCTGGTCTTTATTTTGAGGTACCAAATCTTTTTATTTACTGATGTGTGTATGTGCAAGAGAGAAAGAGAGAGAGCGAGCGAGCGAGAGAGATTTGTTGTTTCACTTATTCATGCATTCATTGGTTGATTCTTATATGTACCTTGACCAGGGACCGAACCCACAATCTTGAACAATACTCTAACCAACTGAGCAACCCGGCCAGGGCCCCAAGTCTTCTAACGGATGAGACTGAGGAGAAAATACAGCGCTGTTAGAAGCCTGTGTGCCTTTTACCTTGGGTTCTCTCTCTTACTTGCCCCTTAAGTTTTATGTCATTTATTTCGAAATCAGAACAGAAAAGCACATCCATCACCCATCCATTCATTTGTTGTTCAGTCATTTATTATTTACTCAGTGAGTACTGATGTCTACTTTGCACTAACCTGAAAATTATAAGAAGATGATTTTAAAATTATTGCTTCAGTAGTGTTTCTGATTTTATAGGGTGTTATAACTTCCAAGGGTTAACCATCTAAAATGTAATTTTAGGGTAATATTTGATTAGGTTTGTGATGGGGTAGGTTAGTCTGAAGTTACAAATAGTCAGAAAATTCAGAATAAGTGAAAGACTTTAGTGGGAATGAGGTTAGTCACTGGTGGCTTTTCAGAAGAAACAGTCTTGAAGAGGCCTTGAAGGAAGCTTAGGGTTTGGGTAGGTCATCATTCAGTGTGTAGATCATGAAATTTCAAAACATTTTAGTTCCAATTTACTATGAGGGTAAAAAAGTCTCTGCAAGAGTTATAGATGATAATCTTGGTTCTGATTCTTATTATTGTGTTAAAAGTTATTCATCAATCCTTCAGTGTGTTTTGCATATTAAATTCAAGTCTTTTCTCCACATACTAAATATCTTAATGGCAAGGCCTATGTCTACCCTATTTTAATATCTTTCTTGGCAGGTGACACAGGACTATGCATGTGGTAGACACTCATTAAGGTGCCTAAGGAGAGAGGTGTACTATACTCCTGAAGAGTATGAACTTTGTAGCTAAGATATGTGGGTTCAATTCCAAGTGGTGCTCACTTCTTCCTAGCAGTATAACTAATTAGTTAAATCTTCTGTCTGTTTCTTCATCTTAAACAGGGTATATAACACTACCTATTTCATAACATTGTTGTGAAGCTTAAACAAAATAACATATAAAAAATTCTTAGAAAGTGTCTGGATCACTATCATTATCGTCATCATTATCACCATCACCATCATTATCACCCTAATCATCATGATCAAATGTTTATGGAAATAAAATGGAAGCACAGGGACCATTTTGGAAAGTGGAGATAGGTGGGTAGTTTAGGTAAATTAGGGGTAACAGATGAAATATTTTAAGTGTTAACCTGAGTAATTTAGTAGATGGGGGTGATCAGCAGCCCCTTGGTAAGGTAGCTTCAACCTCAGGTCCAAGGGCCAAATCATTTAGAGTTAGAGACTCAGGGCCATGGTGGAGGATGAGGCTGTACAGTAGTTAAACATGGTGAAGAGAGCAGATAACCACCCATGAAACAACTTTGCATATTTGGTGTGCTAAGGGCTTTTATATCAAAGGCAACATTTGTGTTCTCATTTATTCAGCAAACATTAATTACAGTACTATCTTAGGTAGGGCTATCAAATTATTTAGTTGTTCTATTTGTCCTCATAGAGTTTAGGTTTTATAGGTAGCCAAGTTTCAAACAACTTCTGCAATGATGGGTGTGAAGATAGGGAGGCACCGAAGGCTGTGGGAAGTATCTCTCAATCTGTTTTCACTCCCTACCCACTCCATGCTGCCAAGTGATGCATTTGGGACCCTTCAGAATTTGGCTCAAAGCCTATCTTCCACCAGAAATCATTGTTGGCAGTTTCATTAATTTTATTTTGTCTTATCTTTAACACTATTGCGCTACAAAAACACACCGATACTCTAGGTTTTTGTAGTCTTCTGAACTTATACAGCTTTCGTTCAAGAAAATAAGGAACAGTGCTCTGGAATGCAATGTCTACTCTTACTTTCTGTGTCCTTCTCTGAAAATTATTCTGGAATTAGAAATCGATCTCTTCAAAAATATACTCATTTATACCTTCTCCCAGAGATCTTTTGAAGCCTGAGGTGTATCTGTGGAGTCAGCTTTCACTCATCACTTTTCACCCCATTTTTAGTAGAGCCTTTCCTGTATCTCTGCTCTTTGATGAACATATTTTATATTCCTTTTATCTGGGAGAGCCAAGTCCCTGATGAAAATTGGTAAGTTGGATATCCTGGCACCTTAAAGAAGTAGCCTTTTCTGGGTTTCATTTGCAGTGCATTTTTTCTGTGATGAGAACAAGGCCAAAAATGTAGGATACATGTTTTTTGAACTACTATAGATCTCACTTATTTCAGGAGCAGAAGAAATGAAAGTCCAGCTCATACTACATACAAATGAATAATGTTAGTGAATATTGTTAATAAAATTGAAGCCTTAACCAACAGTCTCTTAATCTCCTTCAACTTGATGTGGTGTGAGTTAAAGAGTCACAGAACAGCAAATCCAAATTAACAACTGTAAACCTCTGAACTTCATGCTCAGAGTGGTTGGTTACAAGAGAGCTAATTCTTACAACATGGTGAGACAAGCAATTATCTATTGTCTCTTATACTAAGACTAATCTGTGCACTGACTCATTTTAGGCCATTTCTTTCTGTGGAAAATACCATCTGCGTAAACTGTAAGGTCCATAATACTGATGATCTATCTGCTGAACATATGCAGCACAGATGGTTGAAGACATTATCTGCCCATTCAGTTGTTACATGACTCATTTCTGCCACCTTGCTGCCCATGCAAACACAAGGCTGTATAAAGCCAGTCCCTAGGTCTTTCCCCATGTTGATTCGTGGAGGCCACTTTGCATGGCTGGCTGTGGAGGAGTACAAGGACCAGCATCCTCAGACGATGTTGCCTAAATTCCTGGCAGTGTTTTCTTAGGAAATAAAAAGAAAAAGTAAAATGGTATCATTCAGGTAATGTCCAAATTACATGTTCAGTCTCACTAAGATGGTTGTTTGGGACTCATTGGAAATCTACTGCAACCAAAGCTCTGGAAAATTCAGTCTACATTCTCCACCAGCCAGGTGTTGGAGAGTCTTGCCCTGTACAGATAATTAGGAAACATAGAGATGCTGAGTGAGGAGTAATAAAAGCAAATACTGAAGACGAAAGGGCCCTTGTTGACCTTGAGCGTTGGTCCTTCCTCCATCTCCATGTTGTAACCAATGGCCTATATTTGCAGTCTGGATAGCTTTCATCTCTCAGTGAGGTGAATCACAAATGTTTCCATACAGATATTTATTAATCTTGCCCTGATGTCATGGGCCCAGAAAAAAAAATCAAAAATAAAAACCCAACACTATATAAATTGAGTTTTCAGTCCTCCAGTTGACTGTATTAGAACATCATATTCATTAATGCATCTCTGCATTAATTAGACCTAGGCATATCAGGATTAAAGCCAGGTGAGTTGAAAAGATCACACTGAGAATCTATGGTCTTTACCTCAGTGTTTTCCTGTTTCCATTAATTGAATTTTAAGTGGATTCATAATGAATAAATAAAACCTCTGTACTGTTTCTGCCAGTTGGTTTTAATTAGTGACTGGGAATAAGAAAGTCCTGGTTTAACTTAGCAATGAAAGGGTTATTGAAGCTCGAGGAGAAATGAAATGATATGCTGTGTTAGATTTTATGTTGGGCTACTTTTCTCTCATTTCTTTGAATTTGTTACACCCTAGTTGTGTGCCATACACTGTGCTGGAGATATAACATTCCTGCTCTTTTGGAACTGATACAGTAAAAGATCACTCTTGTTTAAACTTAAATTTCGGAAGTCTTTCAGGAAAGAAAACTCTCCAGGAAAAATCCTGATACTGACAGTAAAAACAAATATGAAAGTATAGTAGATTAAGTATGCTTTATGCACTATATACATTTCTACAGATAACCATTTTTCTGGCCAAAATGGCTTTCCACTCTCATTGAAAATATTGATTATTATACATATTCTGTTAAGATATTACTCAGTGTAAGAAATACCAAACTCTTAAATCATCAAAACAGATAATTTTTACACAATTTGTGCAAAAATACCATGTAGCAAAAACACTTGTGACTTTTCAGTTGTGTTAAGGAGAGCCCAAAGATAGCCAGGATTCTGAGTGAGGCTCTGCAGGGAACAGATAGGTATTTAAAAAGGAAGAATCTTTCACAATTTTGGCCCATGTAGATGTTCTGTACTGTTTCTCCCTTTGCCCTCTACTCTTTCCTTTTATCTCGGAGATGCTAGTGTGGAATAAATAATGTGGTGAAGTGGCTTTGCTTTTTATATTTCCTGAGGCTATGACTATTTTACAGAGATTCATTCCACTGGAAGTCTCAGGTTTCCTGTTTTTATTATCCACACTTTACATGGTGGTTTAGATTAAATTGGCCATTACAGAGTTTGGAGTACAGTCTATTTAACACAGTAAATTGCACTGCTACTTCCATACCCATCTCTCACGACCCAGGTTCTGGGGATGCTCACTAACAGCAAAAAAAGACATCAATACCTCAATTTCCACCTATTTTTGAAGTTAGCTCCTCAGTCATGTTTATTTGGTCTATTGGGTTATCTGGAAACAGGTAACTTGGGAGGAGAGATGGCAATTGGAACGTAATTTTTCTTTCATCAACAGGAGGTCCTTCACAGTTTGGATTGACCAGCCCTAGAGCAGAGGTGCTGAAGGCTTCGTGATGAGCTCACATTGACTAGTGAACCTGTGACAGAGGAAGAAAAATCTCTTTACACAACCATATCATGACATTAGCCAGATCAAGTCCCTAGTGGATTCTTGTAAATAGAATTTCTCTTCTAGAGGATTGTCAGCATACCTAGCAAAGAGGACAAAGTTATCTGCCCCACATACATGGTAATTTAGCTAGTCAGCAGCAGGGGAAATGATAATATGTATGTACACAGAGCTTTGTAATAACCAATGAAGAGGTAGACACAGAAGATAACCCAGCACAGAATAATGAGGAGGAGGAAGAGGGAGATGACGTTTGGAAATTGTTGCGATGAGACCATGCTTTATTCTGGGGCATGAATGCGGACTGATGGCATCCCTGCATCCACTCTGTGTGCTCCCTTGCCAAGGTCACACACACTAGGTTTATTGTCCAGAGCTGTGGCTGGTGGCCATTCATTTATCTTCCCAGAATGACAAGAACTGTTGTGGCCTCAAAACTCCTTCTGTTTTTGTAACTTCAGCAATATGTCAGTAATTTTTTAAGTCCATAGATGGAGGAGAATTTGTAAAACAAAAATGAAAGCAATTCAGGCACTGTCAGTGTGGACCTTTCTAGTCTCCAGACATTTCTGAAACTCCAAGGGCAATATTTGCATGTTATGCCAATGGCAAACTTAGGCAGTTAGCTTATAATGTAGGAGGCATTGTTGTCCTCATTTTTAAGCAACAGAAGAGGGTTGTTTTTATAGTAGATAGGGTTTTTAAATCTGGGAGGATTCGTGTCCTGTTAACCCTGTCACTTACTGGGATGACTCCAAATATTTGCAATTCTACAAATCTTCATGCACTTTTCATCACCTCCTTACCTTCCCTGACTACTTCCTCCCTCTGGTATTATCCCTGGGTCATGATAAGGTACCAAAGAACCACACACAGGAATAAGTAAAGAAAACCCTAATTGTAATAGTATTTTGGAGGAGGATGTGATCCATCTGAATACGTTCTGTTTGGGTTGGCTTTCCCAGTCCTTTTCTGACCTGTACTCAAAAAGTAAGTTTCAACTAATCACTGGGGTGTACACCTGAAACTAATATAATATTGTATGTCAACTGTAATTGAAAAATAAAAATGGTTAAAAAAACAAGTATCAACATAAACTGAACTTAGCATAAAACTTTTGAACTAAACTAAATTAAAAAACTTTTGAACTAAACTAAATTAAAAAAATAAAATAGTATGTTTGGTCAAACTGCTCTCAAGAATATTGTATTTTCACTTTTTGTGTTTTCAATATTTCAATTTTGGGAGCATGTTTTTTAATATGATAACATATTAGTGTAAGGTAATATGTATGTGATTTATAAATAAAGCCACATGTATTAAAATAAGTTTTATCTGAATTTACAATTGTGCCCTCTGCGTCGAAATGATTTATTGGTGTGTGTGTGTGTGCACAACATGCCTGTGAGTATGGGTGAGGGTTGTGTAATTTATAATAGCTCAGTAGTATAGTCATTTTATGGGAGTTCTATAGAGATGCCAATGTGTTTTCAATTGTGATAAACACAGATGTGTTTCATCAGTGTTTCTCTATCTCTGTAAACAAACAAACAAATCTGAGAACTCTCACCGATTCTCATGATTTGACAACTATGATAGGTAAGAGTCCATGAGGTGGCTGTTTGGAACACATTTGGATCTTCTCAACATTTCTTATTTTTTCTCTACCAATCATAGACTAAGAAAGCCTTGAAATTATTCTCAGGTGCTTCTAATGGTGGGTAAACAACTCAGATTCCCATGACGTGAAGAAATGAATGAGAAGATGGGAAAGAAATGTGCTACTGATTCCACCCCCAGAGTAACAAAACAGCAAGCTGGAAAAAGGGCCAATGTTTCTCTGTGAGCATCATCTGAGTTATGAATATGTTCATGGCTTATAGTTTTTTAAAATGTGCATTTGAGAAACTAAGCATCCTTCCCTCTGCTTAGGTCCATCTGTATTAGGGGACATTTGTGGCTGTGATCGGTGAATGAAAGGTGGAAAAAGAGCCCCTAACTTTCCTCATCAATATTTCTTTCCTCCCAAGTATAAGACAAGGTCAAACCACAAGAAATCCCAAACTTTTGTGAGGTATGACTAGTTAAAGGACAAGAAAACAGACTCAGTAGTGCTCCTCTGAAGTGTAACAGGATAGAGAGGCAGTGAACTAAATCTTGGAGAATGAGTGGAGACATATATAAGAAAAAAATATCCACATGTTTCTGAGCTTTGCTGCTTAAGCCACAGGCCAGAAAGCCATGATCCCAAATTCCTATTTTTAGCTCTTGGGTATCCTTAGTCAACTCTTCTAATGGTCTTGTAGCATTAGTTATTTATAATCCATTTATTTCATATTTATTTATTGAGAAATATCTGAGAGGGCAGTTAGTTTGTTTCTTGTTTCCTATTATGGAAATGCCGTTTCCTATTTTGGAAGGGAATAGGGAGCCCTCACTGGTGGCAGGTAGAAAAATTGGTAAGTATGGTCAAGCTAGACTTGTGTCCTGTCCTGACTGCGTGGCTCGTGTGGTTAGAGCACTGTCCCGTATATCAAAAGGTTGAGGGGTTCAGTTTCCCATCAGGGTGCATATGGGAGGCAACCAGTCAATATTTCTCTCTCGCATCAATGTATCTCTCTCTCTCCCTCCCTTCTTTTCTTCTTTTCAAATTAATTTTAAAAAACACATTCTTTGGTGAGGATTTAAAAATTTTGTTTTATAATAATACTATAAATTTTTTGGAATCCATGGAATGAAGTTTCCTAATATAAAATATGTCTAAAATACTTTTTCTAGTGTATATATTTGTTCACACATACTGCTTTATGTTAAAACGGTTTGGGCTGATAATATCTGTGGTGCACGCCAGTGCATCCATAATGGGAGCGAAAATATTAAGTAATTACAAATAACTGCTGCTCCAACTTCCTGAGTAGTTCCTGGACCCAGCTGTTAAATTAACACCTAGCAAAGCAAGGTCTTCCTGTTATATTAGGTGACTCTGTATTTTGCTTGGTTGGAGTATGTGCCATAACTGTTGCTAAATATTTTGAATATCATGCTGCAAAGAAGTAAGAAAGCACACACATACACCCCCATTCTCTCTCTCACAACACACACATGCACACACATATTTCTGCACATTAATTAGACAAACATAATGTTAAACATCAGAGTCCTGTGCTTCCAGAAATTTTCTTTGGAGGTACTTACTATACATTTTTATAACTAATAATTTTTATCCTTATTTTTAAAATGTCCTTTTAATATTAGTGTTCTACCTTTAGTTAAACATTTCTTTGCAAGGTAACTCAAAATATTCAAGTTGCAGGTGATCATAGATTCTCCCTACAAGGTAAATATAGCAATATGTTATTATTCACATTTTTGGGGGACTTTCAAGCTCATATTAGTGAGTTCTTGCAGAATTAGAAGTTACCAGGGTGTCTTCCTACATTTTCTGACTATTTGGATTCATAGTGTGTACATGAAATCATTACCAATTGAACTGAATAAATAATGCTTTTATCTCCAGAATGTTTCAAGTAACATAATTTTTGCCTCTGATATTTTCCACTTTTCTCCATGGTGTTTATGTGAAAATATTTCATTTAAGCCTTATTGAAGTAATTTTCAGGATCGGTTACTACCTACTGATATTGATTAAGCCATGCAAAATATGGCTTGTGATTAAAGCAGCATAATATCTTGATCTAATAATCATGCTCTTGGGCAAATTTAATATTGTCCATATATATTTAGTCCCACAAATCCCATATTTAGTTTACTAACCAGAAATTATTAATGGATTTTGAAATGCTTAGGTTTGGTTAAGTTTACAAGATTCAGATCAGACAGATTTGGGTTCAACAACCAACTTCCCATGACATTCCCCAAGCTACTTAATTTTTCTAAACCTCATTTTTTAAATTTGCACAATGGTAATTACAAAAGTAACTATTTCACAGGATTGTCAAAGGACTAAAAAATGTGATACATGAAAAGTAATTAGTACAGTGCCTGACATAGGCATATTAATTATTATTACATTTTATTTTCCTTCACATTATGTGATAAGCATTTTCAAATGGCATTTTCTTCAGGTGTTTTCCACCAGAAAGTTCAAGGAACATTCAGCTTGATTCAACAGCATTTTGAACATCTCTTTTACCCAAAATTTTGAAATATTTCTTTAGGAAAAATATTCCCAGGAGAGAAATTAAAAAATAAATATTCCTCTAGGAATGTAATACTTTTAACAACAACAAAAAAGTGTAGTTCCATTCCTGCACCTGACCAATCCATTGGTGCACAGTCTGTGACTCGTTAGCTTAAGACACACTAAACTTAGATAAGTGCACTCAGTGACTTATGCTAAGGAAGACATGAGAGTATTTGCAAGTTAATATGGGCTGTTAACTTGAAGTGAATTGGGCCATCTCAAGTCTGTTCTTCAGGCCTTAACATATTGTTAAAGCCTAAAGACGGAAAGAGAAAGAGCCAAAGGGTAAAGAGCAAGTCAACTGTGTAAAGCCCAATGGTGATAGGGCTCAGGCAAGCTTCCAGGTAATAAATCAAATTTAGCAACTCACAATGGAAGATAATTTTGAGTGTAGTTGCAGGTTTTCCAAGGCTCTCTATTGTTTTTTTTCTTTATTATTTTTTCTACCGTAGAATTCATTTCTCATTCCATATCACAAAGTTTTATATTTAACTCTTATACCATCTGTTTATAATACTTCAAGTGATAAAATATACTATATTTTATATTGAAGTCCTTTTGGTTTTACTAGGCAATAACTTCCTTGAGGACAGGTATTACTCCTGATTTATTTTTGTATCTATTATAGAATCTAGCTTTATGCCTTCCAATAATGAAATTGATGATAAATATGTTACGCTGACATGAGTTGGAAATAATATCAATGAGTTCTTTGAATTTGGCAAATATCTAAAGCTCATGGTACAGCATTTAGCACTGAATAAACATCTGTCCTTATAGTAGCTTTGTCAGAGGGCTTTGCTACACAGTATACAGGTGAATACAGATATTTAGGTATAAGTTTGTACATGGGAAGGAGAGTTCATCACATAAATACATATTTAATGAAGATACAAGAATCTTCTATAACCCTATAGTAATTTATATTGTTGAAGAAGGATCCTACAAATCTCATTTCTCTAAAATATTCATGTTGACAGAACAGTATTAATAAAAATTCATGAGCACTTAATCAAACCCACTCTATTCCCTGCCAGGGAACATGCCTGGGTTGCCGGCCAGGACCCTGGCTGGGGGCACGCTAGAGGCAACCAATTGATATTTGTCTTCCACATTGATATTTCTCTCCCTTTCTTTCTCTCTCCCTCCCCCGATCTCTAAAAAGAAAGAAATAAATAAAATCTAAAAAAAACTGTTAGTGGGAAAGGGGCTGGAAAATGTCTATGTTCTCACATATTTCTAGGGGCATCAGCACCAATCCCGGCAAAAGAATCAGCATCTTAGATAAGGCAAGAAAAGAAAATGACAGCTATCTGTATCATTCCCCTTGTTACGGGTCTCCTCATCTAATAACCCTGCCTTTTACTTTGCTTTGTCATCTGTAACACTTGTGGTTTCCCCCAGGGTCCTCTATTATAGTCCTTGGTCTGACTCCTGGGCTAAACCCAGCTCACGCTGGAGCTTTTCAGCTCCGTTTACCCAGAGGAGTCTCTCAGAACTCCCTTGCTTTTGCTCTGTCAGAGAATATTCCTCTGAAGAAAAGTGCTGGCTGAATCCCTGTTGTCACCTAAGCCCCTCTCATTTGATGAAATCCTTGATCCTTTTTTCAGAGAAGCATTCAGCAGACTGAAGCTGAAACAGAGTGAATTTTATCTCTAACTAAAGCATACATGAATTTGTGCTTATTCTGTGGCATTCCGGAAAGCACTGTAACTTCTGTCATTGTGTCTGGAAAGAGTTCCTTAGAAAGAGGGTGCTTGATGTAGAGAAGAAGACCGTCTTGCAGCATGGACAGATTGTTGTTAGTGTTACATCAGTGAGGCAAGGACCTGGAAGTGAAAAGACCTGGGTTCAAGCTGACCCCTATTGGGGCTGTGTCATAGCCTCTGGGCTCACCTGAGTTCACCTGTGGCTGTGATTGCAGTTTACAAAATGCCAACTCTTTCTACCTGCTGTTGTCTGGAACTCACCTGAGGACTTGAGCCCTGAGAGTCTTCTCTGTTGCTCAGAAGTGAAGGGGAGTAAAGGCCCCGGAGTAAAACCCTCAACCCGTGGGGATGGGAGAGGGTGGACAGATGCCTGGCCTTCTAATTCTATGGTGGGAATATTCAGAGGCATGTTCCACAGGATTTCTCAGAGGGCCCCCTGCCAAATTGAGGGTCTCACTAACACATCCGATCTTTTTCTTCTTTTTTCCTTTTTTTTTTCCTTCCCTGTCTCACTTTCCCTATCGTCTCACTCCAGTTTCTGAAGATCATTTTGCAAAGAAATTACTAGTACCCAAGTCTTTTTCTTAGGATCTTATCTGAGAAGAATCCAACCTGAAACATGGTACTAATTATGTACTTAACTGGTACTGAGACTCTGAGGAGGTTATTTTATTTTCTTGGTCTAGGTTTCTTTACCTATGAAACAGTTGGGCTAAAATGAGAATTTTCTTATTTATTGAGCTGCAGAACTCTTTTTTTAAAAAAAATTAAATCTTAAAACCTTAAAAAGAGAAATAGTTAAAAGTAATGCACACATTTCTTTAATAATTTAAAGCAATTTTGGTCTGTATGGCAGATATTTACTTGTTTGTATATAACTGAGGTGCTATTCTTGCGTTCTTGCAATTCCTTGTAGCACAATTTTAGAATAGCTAGACTACATGATATTTAAGGCCCATGGAGAATTTAAAAGTCTGTGATTCTTCAGTGGACAAAGGTCCTTGAAGAGCTTCTGACCTCCACCCTAATCTCTGGGTTCTTTCCCAAACTCCAAACCCACTCAGATTCAGTTTAGAATCTTTCTTTCCCATACTGTTGTTCTCCCTGCCACCAAATGGCTATGTGAGTATGTACACTTGTGCATGTGTGTTACCATAAGCGAAGAAAAAGTCAGAAGCATAATTTCCTGGCTCGTGGCATACCAATTTCTCAGGAATTTTAGAATAGACTGTACATTCGGGTGGTATGCTGGGTGAAGATAAGGGAAAAAGGTAATTCTCACTTAATTTTTTTACTTTCTGGCCATGAATTTTCTGGCTTTTTTTTTTTACCTGCTGTTTATAATAAAAAACACATTCAATAATATTTTTAGCTTTAACATGGATAAAAATAAAGGTTCTGGCACACATAACACCCCTTTTTTATTACAAAGTCTTATTACAAAAATCATAAGCATATAATTCTGTAACATAACAATATCACACTGAAGCATACCATCTGACATTTTAGATGAAATGTCCAAATTAAAACTATAAATTATTACACCCATATTATTACCCTACCAACCACACTCAAGCAGGCATTACTTCTGCTGGACCCTATATAAATTTCAGGAGATTATGTGATTGATATATATATATATTTTGCTCCCAATCTTAACTCCTGGTCATTGATTGATATGCTTCTCAAAAGTTGTTTTTTCCTTTCTGCATCAAGGTATTTTTGAGTAGAGTTTGAAAATAAGAAGGTTATTACCCTAGAAGTATCCACAGGCCTCTTTATTTCCTCCTTTCCCACACTCTCTGCCTAAGCTGGGGTCTGGACTTTCATCAGCTTGTCTTCCCCTATTATTTTCCTTAGAAGACTCCAGGACACCCCATTGTCTTGCAGGTAAACCACTAAACCCCAGCCACTTGCTTTCCCTGGGATTGGTGCCAGCACATCTTTCATCTCGCCTATCTTCCTGGGGACAGTTTCTCTTCATCTCTTAAACCCTGCACTTTAGCTTAACTTCAGAAATATGTAGGGGAAAAAATCCTCTCTTGCATTTTTATTTTCTGGAGGAAATAGCAGCTATCTCATTTCCATTGTTCATCAAATCTTTGCCTTTTGAATCACACTTTTTTCCTTGTTAAAAAATATGAACTGAACAAAGGATCTGATGAAACACTAAATTTGGAGAAGAGATAGAGTAACACCCACCCTATTTAACTTATTCATATCTGATAGCATATATGTAAGTTCTGTTAGGAAGGATTATTTCTCCAAAATGATTGTTAGTGATATTAGTAAGGCATTTCTTAGTGAACCTGAAAGTCAACAATGTTAAAAAGAGGATAATTTATATATCCATCTTAACCCAACCATAACATCCCACATTTCCAGGGAAGCTGATGGCCATGAGTTCCTTTCGTGAGTTCCTTTTACAAGTTCTTCTTTTTCACCCCACAATTTTCTGTAGTATTTCAAGTCTTTGAAATACAGGGGAGCAATATGTCAACACAACATTTTGGAAAAAAACATCCTCTCTCCTTGGCAGAATTTTTCTTGAGCACTTCAGTTGTGTGTGTTGCCCTTTAATTTAGTTTCTGAGTTCCATCAAGATGCACCCCCTAAGCAAACCACCCAGGCTGCAGAGTCTGGGTCTCTTGTCTCCCACACCTGGCTATCAGTTCCTTCAAGGCAAAAGCTTGTTGCCCAGGGCTGACCAGCATGTTGGGTAGGTGGTAGCTCCTTAGTATATGCTGGTTGAATAGATCACTAAGTTATTAGAACATACGTACTTTAGATGATTCCTCACTAAGAACTTTATGAATGGCTCAAGATTTTACGATTTGGCTCTTTTCAGAAGCTCTTATCAGCTTTCTTCTTATTCCCATTTTCACGTGAACTACGGATCTGAAATTTCTCTCTGACTGTGCTTGGCTCTGATGGCACCGCAGGCTTTGAGCCTGCCATCTTCCTTTGTGTGATTCTAATACTTTGTTTCATTCTTGGCCTGGCTCTTCCATCTCAGATACTGATGTGAAAATAAAATCCCTTTAATTTGCATTTCTCTGTCCTGAACAGCTCCGTGTTTATCTGTGCTCATCTCCAGTGTTGGCCCACACCCTGTGGAGATGACCCAGGGCTCTGTGATAGATGCCAGGGTGTGGTGTACTTACCGCAGTCTAGTTTGGGGGCAATCCAGTGAGGGAAACAACTATTTTCTTTCCTGTTTTAGTTCCAAAATCCTCCAGCAAATTAAACCAATATGTCTTTGCATTGTGTTTCATGTTATTTCTGGGCAGAAATCATTACTGATGTGTTATTCCCTTTCATACCAGTGTTCCTAACCGTTGGCCAACACATAGTCGTAGGTACAGCAGTTGACAAGTTTCATATGTTTCCGAATTTCACTTTTTCATATTTTCCCCTTTTGTGGAACTTCTCTTGGCACATTTCTTTCTAAGTTGTTTTCATTTTTTTTATCCTTTTATTATGACACCACAAGATGTTGCCAGGTCATGATCTTAGAACGAACGATGGGTGGTCCCTGTGGGCCTCCCTAGAGCCACATGTTGTTATCATCCACTTTGGGGTACTAGTAAGAATACGCAGCCCAGCGCGGTTTTTGCATTTGTTCTCTTTCTGTTTCACTAATCACCTCAGTTTGCCTCTTCTGATGATGATATGGTTGGACAGGACCTTTCCCTTCTTATTAACTCTGTTTTTAGATGGTGGCAGATATCAACAATAAGAATAATTATTTGCTGCATTGTGAAAATAATAATTATTTGCTAATTCTGTGTTGGGTTTGCTCTGTGTGTTTTACACACATCTTTTATCTAATCTCCGCCACAACCACATGAGTTAAATATTGTTCCCTCAGTTTCTCTAGAGGCCTCTGATTGTCTCTCTTCTCTGCTTGCTAAGCTGGTGTTTCCTGTCCATTCCTGCCACATGCCAGTGTAATATGTAACATAATGTCATATATGTAATATGTTATTATGCAATATGCAATTTTCTGAACAATAATACTAGGATAATTTGTCCTCATATGTACAAAATCATGTTTGTTACATGCCCCATTGACTGATGAAGACCAGAGAGGATCATTACTATTCATATTATTTCATTTTCTTATATAGTGATTTGGATGCTGCCTGTACATCTGAGATAGCGAAAGGAAGAGGTAAAATGGCATGTGGAACTGTTTCTCTCCATTTCTCTTCATTTTAGGATGACATCTTGCTGTATTTTCTTTTCACTGTGTTTCTTCTCATTCCTCTCACCCCAGCCCTAACTCCCAAACTCACATCTGCCACATCTTCCACATTATACCATGCTTGGAAGGTAGACTTTTCTTGACATGTCTTTTAAACACATGACTTACTGTATATTCTCCTGGCCAGTTGATGAAGAACCTGAAGAACAGAATGGTAAAATGATTTGCTGAGTTCATAGAAATATGCCAGAGAAATATGTGAGCCATGGGGTTTATTCTTCTTGAGGTCTCACTCAAATCTCACTCCCTGCGTGGAAGCTTCCTTGAGTCCCCTTTCACTTTCTCCGAAGACAGATTTGTTAATTCCTGCCTCTGTTATCTCATGTCACTTTGCACATCCCTCAGCACAGCATTTATCTCAGGATATTGTGACTTGGAGGTTTGTTTCTCTTCCCTATTAGACTGTGAGCTCCTTTGTGGCAAACACCGTGCCATTTATCCACACATCCCCAGGGCCTAGAAGAGCATTTGGCACTCTGGGAATGATGGCATCCCTGCTGTACAGTTGGCTGCTGTTCCTGTTCTTGTTCTCTGAGGGGCTGTTTCATGTGGATCCTATTGTTTAGTGAGTGCTGATATAGCAGGTCCTCCTATTGACTCCGAAAAATGCACAAGGCAATGTGGATTCCAACCATAGCAGTTTCATCACAAAAATTCCATTTTCAAGCGAAAACCTTGAGTTAAAACAGACCTAATCCACTGATGTTATGGAATCTCCTTTGTAAAAAAACTATGAAATGAGTTTAAATACTAAGGTCAAATTTCACAATAAAAGTTTAATATTATGGTCAAAATTTTCTCAAGGCAGTGTGAGGACTTTCTGCATCGCAGGCAAACACATACACACTCACACATGTCTTTGCTGCTTGAAGTCATTCATGTGGTTGTATTAATATAAGCTTACAATTGACATATGAAACATTACCAAGGTGTTTACATCCAGGGACCTCCAACATAATTTCAGCTGGACCTGTGGTAGATTTCCTTGTGCAGGCACAGAAGCGAAGCACCCCTATCCCAGGTTTTAACTCTTAAGCAGAAGTAAGTTATTAAAGGAGGCAGGAGAGAAGAAAAAGAAAAAGAACTATGTTTCTACTAGAAGAAAGAAAGCAAATGTTGATTTAATCAATTGATTTACTTTTAAGTAAGAGAACAGCTGTTTTCTTTTAAGTCCCTGGTGAAAATTCAGTAGGCGCCAGTGATACTTTAGGACCAGTGGCTTCTGATAAAATTTGAAATGGAGGTCTGGGCTGTTCTTGCTAAATAGGCTTTTGCACAGCAGGCCTGTCACTGCGGTGCGATTTTTCTCCCGAGCTGAAGTTAGCCCTCTCTCTCTTCAGTTTGCATTCACTTCTGTTCTTTAGCCCTTAGAATGGGAAAAGAATCATTATGCTGTTGTGTTGGTTGAAAACATTAATTGTAAAGAGTTTAATTCTCTACCTATAGTTAGCCGGTTCAATCCTTCACTGTCTAAAACAGCACAAATACCTGTGGTGTCCTCTGCTCTTACCTGTGTTACAGGCTTCTCTTTGCACAGTCGAGTTTGAAGAGTGGTTGAGGTGGTAGTTTCGCTGATGCTGTCTTCATAATCTGTCCCCTAACCATTCTATGTGAACGTTAACCGGAACCCCACTCACTAAATCTTCAAAGGTTTCCTGCAAAGGTTTCTAACATTATTCATTTCCCCAAATACCAGCTTTCCCCCCCCAGCTTCTTGAAAATTGCTTGCAGTAATATGAGCCTTTTCCTTCTCATAAACACTCCAATTATGTTAATGTTCCTGGAATTTCTTTACCAAACATAATTTGTTATTACTATTTAAATAATATGTCATCTTCTTTGCCATTTTTTTTACCAGACTGCCACCATCTGATATACAACTCTGCTGGACTGTAAACTATTTATGACCAAAAAATGTCCTATACTATTTTGTTTATTGAAGAGAGAGAGAGAGAGAGAGAGAGAGAGAGAGAGAGAGAGAGAGAGAGGAAGTGAGAGAAAGAAACATCAATTTGTTATTCCACTTATTTATGTATTCATTGGTTAATTCTAATTCTCTTCATGTGTTCTGACTGGGATGGAACCCATAATCTTAATGTATCAGGATGATGCTCTAACCAACTGAGCTACCTGGCCAAGGCTCCTATACTATTTTCTAAAATTTGATTTTTATTGTATTCTTTCCATTATCATTTACTCTCCTTTCATCCCTTCCCCCCAGTAATCTTCACACTATTGTCCATGTCCATGAGTCATTTTTCCTTTTTTATTCAATCCCTCTACCCCCTAACCTCTCCCCCACTACTACCTGTCATTCTGCTCTCTATGAGTCTGTCTCTAGTTTGTTTCTTAGTTCAGTTTGTTCATTAGACTCCACATGTGAGTGAAATCATATGGTATTTGTTTTTCTCTGACTGGCTTGTTTCATTTAGTGTAATGTTCTTCAGGTCCATCCATACTGTTGCGAAGGGTAAAATTTTCTTTATTATGGTCGAGTAGTATTCCATTATGTAAATGTCCCATAATTGCTTTATCCACTCATCTACTGATGGACACTTGGGCTGCTTCCATATCTTGGTGATTGTAAATAGTGCTACAATGAACAAAGGGGTGTTTATGTTCTTTCGAATAGTGTTTTGGGTTTATTTGGATACATTCTCAGAAGTGGGATAGGTGGGTTGAAAGGTAAATGCATTTTTAATTTTTTGAGTTATTTCCATACTGCTTTCCACAGTAGCTGCACCAGTCTGCATTCCCACTGACAGTGCAAAAGTGTTCCCCTTTCTCCACATCCTCACCAGAACTTATTTGTTGGTTTATTGATGATAAGTCTCCACCATTCTGACAGGTGTGAGATATCTCATTATGGTTTTAATTTGCATTTCTCTTATTATTAGTGACATTGAGCATCTTTTCATATGTCTATTGGCCATCCGTATGTCCTCTTTGGAGAAGCTTGATTTCAGGTCCTTGGTCTATTTTTTAAACTGGGTTGTTTGTTTTTTTAGGGTTGAGTTTTGTAAGTTCTTTATAAATTTTGGATATTAACCCCTTATCAGATGTATCAGCAAGTATGTCCTTCCATTCTGTGAGATATCATATTTGGTTGTCTTTTTATTTTGTTAATGATTTCCTTTGCTGTGAAATAACTTTTTAGTTTGATGTAGTGCCATTTTTTTATTTATGTTTGTTTGTTTGTTTCCCTTCTCTGGGGAGATATATCCAATAGAATATTGCTATGAGTAACGTCCAAGATTTTGCTGCCTATGTTTTCTTGTAGGATTTGTATAGTTTTGGGTCTAACATTTAAGTCTTTGATCCATTTTGAGTTTATTTTTGTGTGTAGTGTAAGAAGGTGGTCTAGGTTCATTTTTCTGCACATTAACTGTCCAGTTTTCGTAACACCATTTATTGAATAAACTATTTTTAGCCCATTGTATGTGTTTGCTTGCTCTGTTGAATATTTATTGACTATAAAGGTACAGGTTTATTCCTGGGCTCTGTATTCTGTACCATTTTAGATTCCTCTGCAGAACATGGTTCCTAGTACATAGTGGGAGTGAAATCAATGTTGGCTGAATGAAGCCAGATATCTCCTTGTAATTACTTATTGAAACACATCTAGGCAGGCTATCTCAGACCTCATTGAAGAAATCAAGATAGCCACATAACCAAAAAAAAAATCTGTTCTTTGTTCATATTTTCCATAAGGAATTCTTTTTTTCTCATCTATGTATTTTGTATTATCCCATTTGCTTACAATCAGTCTGTATTGACACAGAAGAACCATAATATCTAGAACCATTCAGTGATGGTTCTGTACAACAAACTTGTCCTGCCTACTGGTACCATGGCATTAGCAAAATTAAAAAAGAACATTTACAATTTAGTAATTTCCATTCTGCGGGAGATAGAATGAGTGACCATTTTCTGACACCTGCCCAGTATCGAGTAGTACCTACTCGGAACAGTGTCTCTGCTGAACTAAATCAACTGAAGGGGATGCTAAAAATGATGTGTTAAGACACATGGAAACTCTGCCATGATTCCTTCAAATGGGCCCAATGCAGCTATATTGGGCCCATTCTGGTTTTCATCCCTCAGTGTCATCCTTTCATTGGTCCCCAACTAAAACATCTGCAGTAGGAGCAGGAGAGTGTTTCTGAGGTGAGAGCCTGAAAAGTGCTTATTTGAATGGAGCTCACTTCCTGCCCTTTCTCAGGGGCAGATGTGCTGATAGTTTTCCTCAGTAATGACCTCATAGAAAAGCTGGGTGCATCTCAAAAGCCACCACCACAGCTGGCACTGATTCAATGAGAAGCTGGAGCCTAAGTCCAGGTACTTGTTGAGACAGAGCTACCCTATCTCCTTTCTGGGTGATCTGGTTGGGGAAAAGCATGGAAGAAGACTCTTTTAAAACCATACCTGACCTCTGGAAACAGAAAGTACTTGATTCCTCAGGCTTAAAATGTTTGATATGCATAATTTAGAAATATTAAAATAACTTACTTCTTTTTTACTTTCTTCCTTTTTGAAAAAAACCCCACAATTAATTGCTCATTAATTCATGCATTCACTCATGAACCGCCTCAGACCTGGCGAGCACCTACTACATGGTAAGCACTTAGGAGGCAACAGGAAGACATCGGAAAACAAAGCATCGCCTGCCTTGTTGAAGCTTTCAGTCCATAACAGATGTGGGTCCTAACAAATATTGAGTTGTACAAATGGGGAACCGTGCTCTGCAGGGAGGGAATGCTACTTTAAGAAAGTCTATAATGAAACAAATTACTTATAGTTTTGGGGTAGGAAAGAATTATTGGAGCTACATCCTTTGAAGGCAGAGTGGAAATTAACCAGCTGGAACAGGTGGGAGGAGATCTTCCCAGGCAGAGAGGGCAGCGTGGGCAACAAGGACCCGGGCCAGGAGGCAGAGTGGAAAAGTCAAGAAATGTGCAAATATGGTTCAGGTGAACCCTGAAGGGTAGGCAGGTGCAGACCATGCAGAAACCTGCTATCTCTCGGTCTGCCTTCTGATTACAACAACCTGGCTGCGGTTTTCAGCAGCCCACTGCTGTCCCATTAAAATATTCAACCTCAAGTGAAGGACAGAACAACTGGATGAGTATGTCAGCATACTGAGGCTTTTTTTTTTTACCCCCAGTGCAGTATAAGGAACAGTCCCTGAAAATATGAACCTCCAAACATAGTAATTATACTTTGCACAGAACTGAGAAATACTAGGTGGAGAGGAAATCCAGCCATTTGCCATACAGTCTGCCTGCATGTCACTGCTGTTTTTCCAGAAAGAGAGACTCCAACTCCCACCTTTTGTTCCAACTAACTTAAACCCCTGCCTTTTGCTACAGCTAACTGAGGTTTCTTTTTGTGATATTCTCTGTAGAATGGCAACCGACTGTTCAAAATCAATTTTTTAATTTCTTCATGCGAATATTAAGTCCCCTGCCCTCTATGCTCTTAAATAGACCTAACCTTTGCTTTCTGACTAGAGTTGCATATTCCTCTGAGCTATATGCCCTCATGAACTTAGTTTTCTAAATTTTCACTCTTTTTCCTCTTTAATTCTTTGCTGGCACTGCTGTTGCAATTACTCTTGTAACATGCAAAACCGACCATATGACTTCATTGCCCAGTCATTCCATAATTTTTCTTCATTGATTAAAGGATAAAAATCTAAAGTCCTAGGAGGAGGTCTAGAGTTTATTATCATTTGGCTATTTTCTGTTATTCATCCTTATCACTTCCCCATACAAGAACCCTCAGGCTAGTCCCAGCCCTGCCTTTGCAGAGGCCATAGTGAGCTGTCAATTGTTTCTTCTAGGTCAACTCCAACCTGCTGTTTAAGATTCAGTTTTATCACTGCTCCCTTGGGGAAGCCTCTCTATTTCAGGGCTGATTTTCCTCATCTCTATTGTTTTGCTCTCTGAGCACTGGAAAACACAACCTGATGTGATTACTTCCCTCAGTGCCTTCCAAGGAGCCATCTTGTTAGTATCCCTAGAACTTAAGGTACCTGCATGTGGCTTTTGCTCAACAAATATTTGTTGAAAAACAAATACATTGAAAATTTTAAGATATAATGGTTCTATCCATGAGATTAACAATAACAACAACAACAACAACAATAAGGATACTTGCCTAAAGAACAAAACGATACCTCTTATTTTAGGAGGGAAAGTTATACCTCTTATAGAAATTCTGGAATGGAAATGATTTAGTGTGAGAACTCCATACCATTTCTATGGTGATAGATGTTTGTAAGTGAAGAATGCTTGTGATAAATTGATTGCAAAAATATACTTACATCTTTACTCCTCCCTGTATGCACATCTTTTGCCATAAAACTTTGCAACTCCTCCTGCCAAAAAGAGGTGGAGTCTCTTTCTCCATCCCTTAAATCTGGTCTGGCCTCATGATTCTCTTTAGCCAATAGAGAACTGTGAAAATGAGTGTAATCCATTTCTGAGCTTAGACTTCCTTGGACAGTTCTGCCCTGCTTGGGATCCTGCCGCTGCATGAGAACAAACACAGTCTATCTTGATGGAGGATGAAAGACAATGTGGTACAGAGATGAATCTCCCCAGGACCTGGGGCCCCCTGGACCACCCAGACCTCAGTAGAACTGCCAGTTGGCTGCAGATGCACGTGCCAGCCAACACCACTCAGCTGAGTCTCATGTAACAGAATCATGAGCTAAATAAATGGGTCTCTCAATCAATATTATGAAATAATGTTATACAGAAAAAAATTTCCCAGTAATATTCTCTTTTTAATTTTATTTAATAATTTATTTTTAATTCACAAAGTACTTATTGGGTACCTTCTATATGTAAATCAATGTTTTAGGCTTTGATAAAATGCACAGGTAAATAAGATAGAGACCATACCTGCAAGAGAATGTGATAAAACTCTCAGGAGGAAGTCAACAAATGTGTATGCAAGACAATGAAAAGCTAAGGTTAGCACAGAATTCCAAATAGGTGTAATAGTAAGTGCAGCTTTAAGATCTCATTCCCTAACTGGTTGATATCCTCCAACATAAGAGAACAGTACTGGATGACCTGGGAGCAGAGGAAACTTCTTTGAAATCAGTCCCAAGTGGGGTGATCTGAGGGTCTTGACTGAAAGCAACAGGCCACCTCAGCTGCTCAGCATCCTCTAATACCGGGGCTAGGAATGAACTGCCAATAAAGTGCTGCAGTCTTTTACCACGTTACAGATTTAGAAACAGTTATTCCACAGTATAAATCCAGTCAGAATGTATACTACATTTTTATTACATTGAAGAAGTTTTTGTAAAGACTTCATCACTCTGAATTTCATTTTGAGTTGACCCAAATACAAATTCTAAGACTTTTGGTTTGAAAAAAACATTGATATGAAAAATGACTGTAAATTGCCAAGAAATGTCATATAGCTCAGAATTTTCCTCACACTGTGGTTTTCTAAGATGGTTTCCAGTTACTAGTATTTGTTCCCAGAACAATGTTGAGCACATAGTAGGGACTAAAAAATAATTTTTGATTTGAATTAACTTAAAATTTCCTTTTTTCAGAAATAAATAAAAAAATTCATTAACTTTCCTTGGTTATGTGTTTCAGTAACCTCTTCTGTATCCAAATGATTAGAGAATTGGATATTCTAGCTTAATTAAATAGTCTAACAAAAGATAAATATTTGTTGTATACATGTATAGTTTACTTAATAAAATAATAAGAATTCATTAGAAATACTTACACTAAATAATAGTTTAAATTGACTTTGTGTCACAGTCATCAAACTTCATTGTATAACACTAGAAGCAACATATTTTGGGGGTTTCTCAACGTGCATATTGAGTCCGTCACGGAAAGCTGCCACCTATATTCTCATACCTATAGGGCCAGAAATCAAATGCTAAACAATTCCGAGTTTCTCACTTTTATGTGTTGTTTTACATTATAGCACATGGAGTTTAATTGTCAAAATGGGAAGTTAGCATATAATATAGAATGTCTCTTCCTGTACTGAAAAGAATTTATCTTCTCCAGATGTGTAACAAAACTTTTATATGTTTTTCTATTTTGTCTGTAACCATGCAGTCATACATACCACAAATGTCAGCTTTTTTTTTTTTCTTTTTAAGATTCATTTGGAACAAAAAGAGGCTAACAGAGAAGGAGTTCAAATATAATTTAGCACAAAATCAAGTCAAATTATACATAGCCAGCTTGAAGCTCATGCTTAAGCGAAGAGATTTCCACCATTACAACATGACTTTGCAATGAAGTTTAGGAAGGTGGATCTCTTTTCTGAATCCAGAAGATCAAGAAATACATATGTTACTTGGTGCCAGACATTTAGGGGAAAATTCTGGGTGCTATATTGAAGTTAGTTGATAGAGGAAGATTCCAGGAGACACCGAGTTAAAAAGAAAAGTACAAATGTCATTATTATCTCTACTTTCAAGTTAGGGTAAGTAAGAGACAGCTGGAAACATCATTTGATCAACCCACTAACGAAGCATCTGCTCAATGAACTGCGTTCCAACGATGTTAACACTGTGCATGTATTCCTCACTCACTCCCAAACCACAGCAGGTTCCTGCAAACACAACGGCCTTCAAGTGCTCAGTTACTGGCAGTTGAGTTAAACTGAATTAAATTGTATCTATGACTTAGTTACTAAATAGCTGTGTGCCTTCAGGTAATGCTTTTAGCCTCTCTGGAGCTCTAAGATATGACAGCATTTGAATTATCAGGTTATAAGTCTTCTTGGGACACACAAGTCATCAAAGTCAAAACGTGGTCTTTATTTTCTTTGGGACCAAGGATTCTTCTGAGGCAACAAAGAAAATAACCTGTATATTTATTAATCAGGCTGTATAGTTGTTCCATTTATTAGCGTGCCACCTAGCATGACCTTAAGGATGCGTCATGCCTCCAGAAATAATTGCATATTATTTGACACCTTGTGATTTATTTCTCTCAGCACTCAAAGAGTATTAACAGGCATGGCCTCCACCACCTACAGGAGCTTCCTTGGCTTTTGCTTCTCTTCAAAGATCATGTGGTTTATAAGGTTAGAGCCAATTCTGCTTGTGGATATGGCTCCTAATGATTTAAATTAAGGTTATTTAGTAGGCATACTAGTTAGTACGTATAATGTAAGCTTAGCTTTTTAAAAACATTCCTGGGAAGATCTTGGGATGCAATGCTGATAGTATTATAATGATACGGCAAAAACTGCGCTGGACCCTCATGTGCTGGAATAAGTATACAGAAGACATGTTTGCTATACCAGTTTTTCTCATATGTTAATGAATTTAATCTTCTTATAAGCCTATAAGGTAGGTCTGATTATTCCTGTTTTATAGGAGAGGAAAAATCCAGAGAGCTTATTGCTCATTCATTTATTTATTCAACGCATATTTATTAAATGCGTCCTCTAGGCCAAACCCTGCTCTACGTATTGGGGAAAACAGTGTGTGCGCGTGTGCCTGTGTGTGTGCACGCACGCGAGCAGGTGTGGCAGGGGCTGGGGAGAGGGCGGAGGGATACAAGATCCATGCGTCCATGGAGTTGTATGACATTGGGTGACAGGTGACATTAGCATTATATGAATCACGATTGTAAAAACAAATCAGTTCAGACACTTCTAAATTTATGAGGACAACACAAATTAATTGACAGAGTGGCTGGGGCGGGGGTGCATGTAAGACGGGGAACCAGGAGGCCCCCTCTGAAAAGGGGCTAGAACTCTTCCTGGCGTTAGATGCTCTAACGATAATGTGTAATAACATTTCCTATGGAAACTAAAATACTAAAGTGTCTATGTTAATGACAGAATAATCCAAGAAGTCTGTAAGTCCTATATGTGCTGCCTTGTCTTGAGAATTATTAGGGTCAAATAAAAAATGAAAGGAATGTAAAATCTATGAAGAAGTACATACACTGAAGCTTTCTTCTTATTGTGTGCCCCTGAAGTCTGCCAGGGGGTGCATGCTGAGAGGGGGAAAAAAGAAAAGGAGTGAAATATATGCAATTTCAATTGAATAAGTAAAGAGGGTAGTGATTTAGCCATAAATAAAACATAATAGCATTTATTCTTTATCTGCCTTCAAATGTCTTGAAGAAACAGCCTTCCAAAAATGAAAGTTAAAATCATCAATAAGCCACTATCCTATGAGAATGATGGCTATTATTTTTGCATATATTTATTTTGTTTTTTTCTACACATATTTGAATAAAACTAAATTTAGATTTGTACATAGACTGTTTAACTTAATGTTTTATTATGAATCCTTTTTCATGTTATTTAAACTCCATGAAGCATAATTCATAATGGCCCCAGAATAGTTCATTATATGGCTGTGTGTGAATGCATTTAACCGTTCCTCTATGTTTAGCATTTAGGTTTTTCCTATTTTTTTTTTTTTTGACGTTTTAATGCTGACATGACAATCCTCATACGTATCTGTTTGCTTGTCTCATAACCTTTTTTGGTTAGACCCCTTAAATGAAAGAAATGGTTGTCAAAAAATAGGAAATTCTTATAGTCAAAAATAAGAATAAGAAATTTCTTATATAATGTCAAAAATAAGAAATTTCATTCACAAAAGTGCTAGGAATAAGTTGTTGGGTAGTTCGAAGCTCTCTGGAAAAACCCAGTTTGACATCCCAGTTACCCCGCGATACTTTGAGTAACCGACTTAAAGGGAAAGGCGTGACTTGCAAGCCAAGGTTCCGGTGGGAGCTCATTGTCTCCACCTGTGGTCTGATAGTTATTTATTTATTTATTTTCCCTCCAATATTCTGTTAACAAAACCTGTATTTTAACCAATGAGTCCATGTCCTGTGATAACCGATGTTCACAGAATAATACTGAGACACTGAGAAATCCTAACTAGTCATCGAAAATGAGTAACTTGGCTGGGGCTGGGAGGAGGAGGCAAAGGAGGGGAAAATAGTGTCAACAATAGAAATAGAGGGAAAAAAGGAAGATGTTAATCAAAATCATAATTAGATACCAGTTCTTTCTCATTAGAATTCTATAATTAAAAAATAATGATTAATATTATATAAACTCTAGGTGTATAACATTGTAATTTGACATCTATATACTCAACTGTGTGCTTACCACCAATATTATTAACCAATGTTACCTCAATAATAATTAAATAAATAAAAAATGAATACCATGTTAAATAGTTTTATATTACACATTTATATTGTTATTTTTATGGAATTGTATTTATGATTTTCTAATGCTTAAAAATAATCATTCCTTTATGTCTGTATGGTGACTTTTGATTACTCGTAGTAGCCAGATGATCGTAAAAGCCCAATCCCTAAATACAGGTTTAACAGCAGAGTTCATTACCTAGTACAATGCAGTTCCTGCCTCATTAAGTTGAATAGGAACTCTATGAGAGTCATACCCTCATTCTATGCCATTTTATTTTCCTCAAAGAAGCTTCTCTTGATTTTACTTAAAACACTCTTTATTTATATTGAAGTCTATAAGAACAGTCACGGAGCCTGTCAGATCATTCTAAGGAATTGGAAAATTATAATTTAGCTGAAAGATGACAATTTTAACGGATCAGGGTTTTCCTCTGGAGGCCAAGAAGTATGTATCAACTAGACTAAGAAGAGGGATGTTTATTTGAAAATTATCCAAACAATCTGAAACCCTTGGGTGGAAATTGTGAAGCAAAGGGATTTTCCACGAATTTCTAACTCTCCTTTCTCACTTTTGGATATTCTAGGAACATGGAATCAAATAGCCCATCTGGCTTTCCTGCCAGGGGTAGAAGCAGAGCAGCAAATGATGCAAATGAGGGAAAGAAATAGGGGGGGAAGGGTTTTCAGGAACAAGACAAAACCAAGGTGGGCTGGGATCAGGGGTGGGAGGTGGGGATGGCTGGGGTGGGGAGGAGTGGTGGGGGGAAAGGCAGACAACTGTACTTGGACAACAATAAAAAACAGAAAGACAGGGGAACTCTATCAGAAATAATTTGAATTTGACTGATGCTCATATTCAAGAGAGAAAGGAAAGAATATTGTACATTACCTAAGGTATGTTTAAAATCATTTGTGATGTATAATAAAATTTAAGTACAGAAAATTGAACTTCAAACTGCATAGATGATGGAATAAAAGCAAGCATGCAGTGCCCCCCCCGCCACGTTCGTCCTTTGTCCATTTGCATTAGGCAATGGGAAATGTATAATATTTCACTCAATGAGCTTGTCTCCGAGTATAGCTACAGGAGAATTTATTTCCTTTCAAATAGCTTATTTTATATCCACTTATTTTATATCCACTTATTTTCTCTCAAAGTTGAAATTGAACAGTAGCTTAGTTCTTAAAGGTAGGACATAGTGGAATTTTAAATAGCAGTTTCTACTTACTGATTTGAGACTTCAGGAAGTTTTAATCACATTTCTGGATCTATTCTTTCCCTCTCTTTAAAATGATAGAATAGCAAGAAATCATTTATGGTTAAGGATACTTTTACTACCTATGCCTTAAACAAACTCAAATTCTAAAATTCATAGTTAACCTGATACATCTGTTTCTCAATCTCATTGTTCTGCTTTCTCTCTTCTTCCCCATACTTCTATTTACAAATACTAGAATGTTTTATTACACTATTAGATGCAGAACAATAAACTTACGAATCCTCTTGTCCCTATTAATTTCCAATGTACTTGAGAGTAGAGACTGTCTTTTGTTTCTTCTGTGCCTTCCCTTGTCTACTTGCTTTTCTTCGTAGGGGTGGTCCCAGCCCTGTTTTGAACTGACTGACTAACGTCTTTCCGATTTCCCCAACGGACATTATAAATAGAAAAAAAATGCATATGTAAGATTATTGATTCTCCATGGTTTAGCTTATAAGTGTGTTGTGATCCCGAGGTCGTATATCTAGATTCTAAATCTTAGAGAGTTCTAGGTTATTATCTTTTGCTTAGACTTTTGCCATCAAGCTCAACAAACCACCTTTTTCAGATTTCTGTGAGTTGAGAGAAGTGCTCGTGCTAAAAAAAAAAAAAAAAATCTCACTGGATATTTAAGGCTGACAACAGAGTATGGAGAAGTGTTTTCCCTGCACAAACCCACCCCTGGCATGGGTGTTTTCCCTGGGGTCATTGAAGAGCAGAGCTGTGATTAACCAGGCTTGCCACTAGAGGTCAGTGCCGACCATTCACAGAGATAGTGAAGCCAGAGCTATGGCCTTTGGACTAAATTTAGAAGAGTATCTGAAGTTTCTTTGGGCCATTGGTTGAGATTAAATGGATGCTGAATCCATTATGAATTGTATATTGTATGCAGGCCTTATTAAAACTAATTTTATCTTGCCTAATGATTATGGTTAAGAATATTATATAGGGTAACTTCTCATTCCTGGATGTAAATCAACTGTTTTAGAAATTTTAATAAATTCCCCTTTTAGAAATATCTCGGTGAGCTCTCAGTTTTCCTGCTCTCTAGTCTTTTAAAGCATTATGCTAAGCATCAGTATATAAGTAAATGTAGAGTAAATATACTGGTCAGGGTAGTGGCACTGAAGATACTTTGATAAGGTTCTCATATTCCCACACAACCTAGAACACGTCTCTGCTTTTCTCATGTGCAATCTTGTCATTTTATCATTAAGCATTAGTTCTTTAGAACCAAACCACTTTCCTACATATGTTCCTTCTACAAATATTTGTTATTTGCATATCATAAGATAGGAATTGTGCCTTGACACTGAGCTTTAAAGATTTACTTATTTTAAATAGTTCTCTGGAAAGGTAATGCCAAGGCATGGCTTCCAGCTTACATTTACTGGACAGAGATCACTTGCCTTTTTGGTTGTACTCCAATGACCTATTTTCTAGGATCAGCTTTGGTTGTAAAAGCAGGAAGAACTAACTAACCTGCTGTATGTAAAGTAGATCTTTTGTTTAATACCTCAATTAATGCTCACAGCATGCACTGAGGTTGGGACTGCTTGTTGTCTACATTTTGTAAATGAGGAGACTGAAGTTCAGAGTTTAAATAACTGCTCAAAACCACACAGCTTATAAGAGAAAGGGCAAGGGTTTGAATCCAGGTCTGCTTTTCTTCAAAGCCCATATTGTTTTCCTAAGTCAAATTGCCTCCTGTGGTGTACATTATAAAGTTACTGCCCCCTACCTCTATCCTTCCCACTCTCTGTCCATCCTGGGAATCTTTGCAATAAACATGCTCAGGAGTTGAGAACTTCTAATATTTATTATTTTAGCCTGTTATTCTAATGAGAAAGTATCCTGACCCAAATACATTTGTTGGCGCAGTTTAGTGTCAATTACAGAAGGTCTGGTGTTCAGTCAGGGTATAGGATCATTCTAGTGCCCCTCCTAGTTTCCTCACAGTTAACTGAAATTTTAAGAGCTGAAGAGCCATCATATTAACAATGGCTGCCATAATAAAATACCATAAAGTGGGTGGCTTAAATAACAAGACTTTATTTCTCACAGTTATGGAGGTTGGGAAGTTCTAGATCAAGGTGCCAGCCTAGCTGGGTTCTATCAAGGGTTCTCTTTACAGCTTTCAGATGACTACCTTCTTGCTCTGTCCTCACATGGTGGTGAAAGAGGAAGCAATCTCTCTATATCTCTTCTTAAAAGGTCATTAATAGACTCAAGGCCACACCCACATGATCTTGTCTAAACCTAATCACTTCCCAAAAGCCCCATTGCCACATAGCATCACACTGGGGGTGAAAGACTTCAACATATGAATTTGGAGAAGATACAGTTTGGTTCATAACATCCTTAAATATTAAAAACCAGCTATTTTTTCCTTACCCTAAGTATGGGAAGGAAAACTCTGGAAGGGAAAAAGTTGGAAATGCATTTTACTGTTCTCATACTTCATGATTTGGTGGACATGGTTGTGATACAGCAGTTCTACTTCACTGCTCACCGAGCTCCTTGGGAGCAGACTGTGCCTTTCATTCTTATACAACTGATAGCTGCACATCAACTGCATGCACATGTTGAATGAGGCAGTTACCCTCTACCGAGCAATCACACCAAACCTGCCTTTCTGGCGTGGTTTAGGGTGGTAAGGATTGTACCTATGCTTCCTGTAGTCCTCAAATTTTTATGTGTTTCTTTAAATTTAGAGCAAGTTTATTGAGGTATGATTTACCTGCAGTCCATTCACATTGTTAAGTGTAAAATTCACATTTTAAGAGATGGGGTTTGACAAATGTATGCAGTCATGTATGGTTTATCACCACCATAATAAAAAATACGATATTTCTTTCCCTTGTGCCCTCCCTTTCGTAGTCAGTCCCTTTCTCCCACAACAAGGCACTAACAATCTCTAATCTAATTCCTGAACATAGTTTGCTGTTTCCACAATGTCATCTAAATAGACTCCCACAGCATGTTACCTTCTGGATCTGGCTTTTTTGTTGGGATTCTTCCATTTTTTGCATGTATCAGTAATTTACTTCTTGTTGTTGACAAGTAATATTCCATTACACAGATGTATCACAATTTGTTCGTTCATTTACCAGCTAATGATATTAGTCGTTTTCACATTATGACTATTTTGAATAAAGTTATTGTATATGTTATGAACTGAATGCTCTCCCATTCATATTTTGAAGTATTAATCCCTCAGGGTGACTTATTTGGAGAGAGGGCCTGCAGTCAGAGAGTGGTGCCCTTTATGGTGCCAATGAGTCTTTCAGTTGGAAAAAGTGCTTTCAGGGAGAGAGAGTGAAAAATGGCTTTCACTACAATGAACAACAAGTTGTTGGAATCTGTAATGCAGACTCAGATTACTTCAATACAAACTATAAAAATAAACTATTAGATAAAAAATAAAATGATAAACTCAATGGTTACCATGCATTAGGGAAAATGTGCTTTTTTTTTTTTTTTTTAATTATGGATTAAGTACTTAGAGACAAGATCCTGTAGAGCAGGGGTCCCCAGTCTTTGGGCCTACTGGTCCATGGCCTGTTAGGAATCAGATGCCTCCCAAATCTTGTCTGAGCTCTGCCTCTGCCCCTTCCCCCACCATCCACAGCAAGAAGTGAGCCCTGGGCAAGCTGTACCTCTTGTCCCCGTCTTCAATGGGTCCCTTGCGCCAGAAAGGTTGGGGACTCACTGTTCTAGAGATTACTTTTTTGTTTTATTATTAACATTTTAGTAAATTTTCTGAGTAATAAAATCTCCAACTGAAATTGATATCAAGCTATTTTGACTAAAATGTCAAGCTCATAGAAAAAAATTTAAGGATAAGTTCTCAGTTAGGTGAATGTGGCAAACTGACAGATGAGCTTTCCTGTGTCTGTACCGTAAGAGAGCTATTTAAAGGGAAAACAAAGTGTAGAACTGACAGGTTCAAGGTTTTAGTTATAAGCTGGGAAAGTGAGTTAGGAGCGAATTCAGATGGATCCCCAAGGCTCCAGCTCAATGGTCTACCTCATGAAGAAAACTGGAAACAAATCAGAACACGGTATCCTACAATTGAGCGAGAACTGGAATACCATAGAGTTTCCAGGCTACCACCCCTCACACAAACTAGAACCAGAAGAGTCCCAAAGAACAATAAGATGATGAAGGGGTTTGTACTCAAGAAATTGGGATGCTTGAGGCTAGAAACATGAAAGCTGAGAGGGGATGCGATCAAAGCCTTACAGCTGTCAAGTCCATGGTCAGGAGGGACACCGGCTGACTCACAAAGTCAGAGACTGTAAGAACTGAAAGCCCTGGTGCTTGTCACACTGCATGTAATACAGCTTTTTAAAGTCCTACTTTTTATCTAGGGCAGTACATTTAGTGCGTATATTTTCTTTAATGGAGCATACGGTTGAATGAATAGTTTCTGGGACTGTGATTACTGATGGTGGTTAGAGCCACAGAGCGAAGAATGTTTAGACAATATTTGTGACCTTTAAGAAATTAAGTATATTACTTTTTCCCAGTGAATCCATAATACATATTATGTATAGAACATTTAAAAATACAGATGAAAAAGTAAGTAAATTGTTGTGGACTGTTCAGCCTGGTTTTAGGAGTTGTAACCTGAACCCATGGTGGGTTGAGTAAGAGCCTAGGGACCCGTTTCATCTGGGTTTGTTCTGTCAAGAGCATGTGAGCTACTAAGGAGACAAAGCTTATCTCCCTGGCAGGAGTGCTGCTTCTGCCTCATCCATCTCTGGTCCCAATGCTTGGTTGGTAGTCAATGATGGGTAAGACTCCTCATGGGAGGGGCAACTTAAGCCAGACGCAACCACTTGGGAGGCCCTCATGGAAGGACTCGGGGGCCTGCAGCAAAGAGGGGGTGATGGACCCTCTCCCCCTGGCCATTGTGACACAGCCCAAGTCCCCATTTCCATCTGGGAGATGTCTTCTGCTTCCTGGGCCTAATCAGCTTAAAGCCTGAAACTATGAGCAGTGCAACCCTATGAGGGCTACAATGGTTCCCCAGGCGATCAGGCATAAGAAAGAATTTGTAAAGTCCTGTGAAACCTGCTTTGCTAAGAGTGCTCTCATTTAAATGATAAGGGTCCGAGGAGGAAATGGGTGTGTCTCCCCAAATTTTGCAATCCCCTTTCCTGACAGACACTGACTCAGATTAAGCCCTCAGATTTCTTTGAAACGTTAACCATTGTTTGATCCTTGCTGCCTGACATACCTGTGTTCCTGTGTATTTGAACCCAATAAAAGCCTAGTGAGGAAGGGGCTCTGGGTCATTCTCCTCTGAGAGTTTGGCCACCTCTCCTCCCCAAACAGATCATGTCTTGGTAGTTTTACTTTCATCCGTGAGGGATGGGGGGCTCTGTGGGCGGGGCCCCCCACAGTAAATTACCCATACTCTCACTAAGGAAATACAAAGGAAATGTAACAGTTTATTTTCTCTAATGATTTTCCCCATGTATATATTTTTTGTATCTGTGTTCTTCTTAGATATACAATTCTTATGCAAAACTATAAAAATAAAAATCTACATCATTACAAAATTTTAATGTTTTTTTGTGACCATAAAATTAATTTCACAGACATGTAACTTACATAAACATTCTTCTATTTCTGAGCATCTAAGTTGTTGCCACAATCTGAACTTCTCTAGAATGACATTTAAACAGTGATGGTTCTTTAAAAATAAGAGATGTCAAAAGTAGAACAGAAGAGTGGCCAATTTGGGGACATGAGTTTATTGTATAAGGTGCCTTAAAAATCTATATTTACTTCAATCATCACCTTAAACTAAATAAACAAATAGCTTATGCTGCAGAGATTTATGATGTGATTTTTAGTTTTATTTGTAGGATGTTGTCATTAATAAAATAGAAACTCATTTAAAAGTAACATGTAATTTAGTGTAGTTTTTGCTATGTATTGTGTCACGAGAACAATCACTGGCATGAGAGGAATTTATAATATTTTTAATTAAAAGAAGATTTTTCCATGCTTAAAAATATTAGATAAAGTTGCTCCATTGTCATCTCTTGAATGTAAATACCAGAGCTAGTGATAATTTTGCAAAAAATTTCATTGAAAGCTGTCCATATGATTTCTTCAGTATAGTCTGGGACAACTTATTTTTCTCTTAAAGCACTTTATATGAAGATAATAAAAGAAGGATAATAAATAAATACACCATGCCAACAGATAACTCTACCTGTTATATAAAGAAAATATAAAATATAAAGAAAAGAAAAATATAAAGATGAATAACACTTATCTTTCTTCAACATAATTGTAATCTAATAGGGAATAAAAATATACATAGAAACATAGGTAAAATTTCTATAGTAAGTATAACAGAAAGTCAGAAGAGAGAGAGGAACCGAAAAACTTCAGGGAGGAGGGAGAATTTAAGTTGGATGTTGAAGGACAGTTACAATTCTTGCAAATAAATTGCAAGTAAATTCTTGCAAATAAATTGAAGGGTTGGAGACTATTGGAAGGGCAGGGTCAGTAAACCTGTGGGGGTGGTGTACAGGTGGTGATACCAGGGCATAGCCAGGGAAATAAAAGATTGCTTCAGCTGCAGTAGGGGAATTCACTCTGGAAGGCAGTGGAAATGGAGATGGAAATAGAGATGGAAGAGTAATGAAGACTTTAGCATTTATCCCCATGTGTAGGGGGCTCTTTGAAGAGTTATTTAATAAGAAGATGACACAATAAGCTTGAGGTTTTTAGATGACTTAATCTAGTAATGATGTGTATGTATAATGGCTGGAGTGAAGAGAGGCTGAAAGCACGTCTACCAGGCACAGTACAGAGAGGAGGAAATAGAAAGACTAGGTCATTATGCATGCTAGTGAATGCAATGTTATAATTTTACTTTCCAAACATGAATAGGCCCACCCAGAAACCATTTCATTATAAATTAATTATGAACTATTAATTATAAAACATTGTCTGCCTTTGGGCACCAACAAAGTCACTGAGATTTCTCACAGCACTGAGGTCTCAGGGTAGTCAAACTTCTTACACAGTGTCTGTTATCTGTCTTCTCTCAATGTGAGTCCTTCAAGAGAACCAGACAGAACCTGCAAGCTTCTTAGGACCTAGCCTCAGAAGTCATGGAGCATCACTTCTGCCATATTCAATTAGTCAAAAGTGAGTCTCAGGGCTAGCCTAGATTCAAGAGGGGTTACCACACAGGGGCCTGGGCACTGAAATGCAGCCAGAGACTCCTCCTTTGTTCCCTGATTAGGTTCTAGTCTCTGTTTCCTGGGCATGAATCTTTATCAGTAATCCATCAATAAGGGAGGTGGAACTACTATGAGTGATGTGGAATAAGGCATTTATTAGAAGGAATAGACCTTATGCAATTGCGGCAGCTGGTGAAGAAATTCCTGTCAAGCTCCTGCCCCCTTGTCTGGTGGTGGTCTGAAGTCATTGGGGTTCATCTGCCGGAAAGAAAGGTTGTACTCAAAGCAGAGAAAAGACAAACTAGAGCATGAAACAACATACTGGACCCATGAGGACAAACTCCTGTCTTTCATTTCCTCCGACCTTGACAGTTCAAGTCTTTTGCAGAGAAACAATGAGGCATAGACTCATAGAAGCAGAAGGCGGTCCAGTGGGAGCTGGGGTGGGTGCGTTGTAGGCCCAGCTGCTGCCTCTTCCCAGAAAGATGAGCCAACAGACTAGCGACAATGTTCAGGAGCTCCCGAGGTACCTGGTGCCCCTACCGAAGTTCAGAGTGTCACATGTGCAGTTTCACTTCAGTCTTCCAAGTCTCACACAAGCTTCTCTTCTGGACATCTCTACACCAGAAACATACAGGGAAGGGGATTTTGGGAAACTAGTTATGTTGACATTAGTACAAACCATCATAAAGTTCTTCTGTCCACCAATAATACAAAACACTTCCTGCAGCTGCTGTGAACATCTGTGTTCCACTGGTGGAGTGAATTTTAGAGATGTAATTGGTTTTTGGCAAGAAAATAAAAGCCTTCTTTGGAGATAGTTACCTAAGAAAGGGTCTCTTCATTGCTTAGACATTTACTGACCTTTGATTACTTTGTTTCCCTCATAGCAGCTGGGATTACATACTTTGCATAAATTACCTCATCAGGTAACATCTATTTCTATTTTTAGGTA
Organism: Glossophaga mutica; assembly: GCA_039655065.1. Lineage (NCBI taxonomy): Eukaryota > Metazoa > Chordata > Mammalia > Chiroptera > Phyllostomidae > Glossophaga > Glossophaga mutica. The sequence goes on along the minus strand of CM077303.1, from coordinate 144,648,491 downwards.
TGTTTAGATAAAAATACTTAACAAGTATTGCTGTGGTTAGTTTTACATTGAACGTGTTTTGATTTAGGTTGTTCTGTTGGGAAACACTTTGAGTACTATTTTACTGATCAACAAGACCTAGCTTCAAGAGTATTTTAATTCCTAGTGTTATTATAACTAATCTGTTTAAGCAAGAAAAAAAAAGGTAAATCAATAATGGTTAGACCCTTGCTCCTATAAGCAGATCTAAAGAGGAAATGGGCCAATGAGAAGAAATCAGCTCAGCAGTTCGATGTGACAGGAGAAGACAGAGCAGAGGGACAGGCCCCGACGGAAGTATGGGAGCTGTGTGCCTCGGCCACCGGACTGAATGGCTGCAGCTGGTCCACAGCATCTCTTGCATTCGGATGCTAGTGACCCAGAAATCCAACCTGACCCCTGTGTTTCCACAAAAGCTGAGTCTCAGCATCAGAGCTACCAAATTCTTGTCCTTAAAAGTGTTCTTCCATGGCAACTGCTACAGGAGAAGATGAACAGGACTAAAGATGGAGAAAATGGGCAGGGGGAGAATAACATTAGTGTCACTTTTTGTTTTGTCCACAGCACCTATTTTCACATTTTTAAAGTCTTGATGTTGAATGCTCATTTTTATCTGCCCTCGTGTGTCGGTTAGAAGGACTCAGATAAGGTCTTTCCTTGCCCTTAATTCCTCCAGCCAACTCAGAGGAATTTGGAACAAGATAGCACTGAGAGGCCTTATTATTGAGTTTTGATTTTATTCTAAAAGGACATTATGGCTTTAAATGGTTACTATGAGAAAATGTTCTGGTTCAATTGTTACTTTGAGAGAACATTCCAGATTAGAGCACTGTAAACTCTCCTCACAACTGTGTTGACTTTCATCACAATGTCACGGTTCTTTCACGGAGGAAAACATGGAATGATGAGAAAACGTGGTGGAGTAGAAAACACACAGGAAATTGAGTCTTGGCTCTGCTAATAACTATAAGACTTTTAATTTGTTCTGGGGCATGTTTTCCTTATTTGAAAAGTCGGTTGCATTAATTATTTCTGTGGAAGTAGATTCAATGAGAAGATGAAAATTAACTCAAGGAAATACAATCCAAAAATGTGGTTTGTTCCTTTCAAGTGTACTCGTGTTTTACTTCTGTCTAATGCTCTGCTGGTGGGGGGTCAGCATCCTCACTAAAAACAATTGCTGTTCTCTTTGGCGCGCTCCATCTTTCCATCATTGTTCATCTCTTGAAATTAACTATTGACACGTTCATCACTGCCCCATATTTCTACTTTTCCAGTTCTTCTTGCAGGGAAGAAGAAAACAAAGTGAATGGCAAAATAAACTAAAATCATGTAGAGAATTGTAATGATGATGGCATCTTATAAGTCTCAGGGGGATTATATACTGTTTTAATCTCAAACATTTCCAAACTTCCAATACACATAATAATCAGAGACTATATACTTCAAGTGGATATAGAAATGCCTTATAAAAATTACTGTGGGTGGAAATCATCCTTTCTAAATGCAATTTAACCATCCTTTCTAAAGGCAGTTAGAGTTATTTTACTTTTGTCTGATTTCAAGAGTGTATTCAAATTATCCTTTATGTATCAGGTTTTTTTTTTTTTGCCTAAAATCTTTAAAAGTTTAAAACTTAGATTATTTTACTCAGTATATAGCAACAAATACAGCTATGTACTTCTCAAAGCATCTTTGCACTGTGAACAAACCCACTCAAGAAGATCTTTATAGATTTTGTGGGCAGAGAACATTGTTGGTTGAAGGTTGGCAAGCCTTAACATGGGGAAGGAGAGCGAGGTTTCCCAGTTTATTATTATTCCATGTACCTTCAGCTTTACATTTGTAAGGTTGACAAGGAAAACTCATTGTGAAACGAAAAACATTAATCCTCACAAACATAACATGACATAGTGATACATAGATAATTACTTAGCAAAATAATTTTCAGCTCTTTTAGATTGGCTTCTCCATAACCAAAACACCCAATTTTTGCTCCCTTAGGTAGATCCCTCCTTAACCAAAAGAGTTTCTATCAGATTCACAAGCAAAATCAAAAGGATCAGGGGATGATTAAATTCATTTCTCTTTGGCACACTTAAACCTGAATTTCTTTTAGGCCTGAATCTTATTTTCCATTTCACATTTTAGTCTTTGGCATCTCAGCTCTCTCCTATCTAAAAACGAGGCACATTCCCCGCTCTCCAAGAGTAAGAGAGTGCTTTGCTCCAGAAATAAAAACCAAATAAGTGCTTCCAAATGCTCAGATCCTCTTTCCCGCACTTGATATAACTCTCAGCTGAGACACCAGCCTGACTCCAGCCTTGAGGGTAGCTGGGCCATGCTCGGGAAGTCCTTCAGCACCAAGGTGCCCTGTCAGGAGGGGCGTGCGTGGCCTCATGCTGGAGGTGAGACCATGGAGGACCTCTTTTTTCATCGCTGGAGCTACTTGTCAACTGTTGCCACTTGATGTAAATCGCAGATGTGGCCTTGGGAAAATGCATTGTCCTGTGAAAATGCATTATTTGCCTTGAAACTTTGTTGGATTTCTCCAGGGTGAAAATTATTTTTTTTGCTGGTTAAAGACTTTTTCCTTTTAATATTGAGCCTAATTCTTGCATCCAATTCTCACATTATCCAAGAAGAGTTTTATAAAATGAGGAATTGTTTTGGCAAAACTGTAAGCTCAAACATTGAAATGGTTTTGCTTCTTATAGTTTAGTTTCACCCTTTAGTTGAAGCTCCAGAATTTAAAATAGATGTGGATTGGGAGCAGAACATGTAGCATCAGAATTCATTTTCTTTGAGGGATACTGACTGAATTAATGAATATTTATGTTTAGAAATGGTAGTAAAAGGGTATCATTTCATGTTTATGACAGGAAATGATAAAATACGTAGACGGATGTAAGATAATCAGACCCCTGAGTGGTGTGCTCTAGGAACTTGCATTTAATCTGAAAAGAATGTGGAACAATTTAAAGAAGAAATAAGGACATAGTCATACCCTGATATCATTGAGTGGAAGTGTGGCAGATTGATTAGAGAGGGTCAAGTTGAAATTAGATAATTAAATTATAGTAATTTAGGTAAGAAATTATGAGACAACAATATTTTCCTAAACAAATGCAAAACAAATTCTTATCAAAAACTTCCCCAAGTAGCCCTGGCTGGTGTGGCTCAGTGGACTGAGCACCGGCCTGTAAACAAAAAAGTCACCGAATAAATTTCTGGTTGGGCACATGCCTGGGTTGTGGCCGGTGGCCCCAACAGGGGGCATCTGAGAGGCAACCAATCAATGTTTCTTTTCGAACATGGATATTTCTCTCCATCTCTTTCTCCTTCCCTTCCCTCTCTCTGAAAAGAAATAAATAAAGTCTAAAGAACCCCCAAACTTTCCCAAGTAAATAGTGGGGTAATTTCCTGTATACTTTTGTCAGAGCAATAATTTGGTTTCAAATAATGGTGTTTTAAATATATGAAGAATATATAATAATAAATAATAAATTAATAATACGCTCAGAAGCAAGACCTGCTTGAGTGTGGTTGGTAGGGTAATAATATGGACATAATAATTTACAGTTTTAATTTGAACATTTCATCTGAAATGTCATACGGTGTGCTTGAGTATGATATTGTTATATTACAGAATTATATGCTTATGATTTAGTAATAAAAGAGTTTGTAATAAAAAGGGTGTTATTTGTGCTGGACTCTGTATAGCTATATATAAATGCATATTTATATTCATTTTCATGTGTATATTAGAAATGATTAGTAAATATAGCAAATAATTATAGCTTATATTTTGAGCACTTTTGTGATTCTTGGAAGTATAGTATTTCCATTACTATTTTTTGTTGAAGTTTCAGAAATAGAGTTTTAATGTCATTCAGATTTATTGAAGATGTTTAAATATTCTAAGAAATATCTTTTATTTTAATCTTTTCAGTTCATGTCTTTTGCTCAAATTGAAAAAGGTAAAACTTTTTAGAACTGTAAAAAAGAACAAAAATTAAATAATATAAGTTTATTTTCCTTTTTTTTCCAAGAAATAAGGTTGACATGACCACTTAAAAACAAGATAATATTCCAGTGCTACTTAATCTTATTAAATAAAACTTGACATTAAAATGGAAAAGGCCCCTTTACAAAGTGATTTTTTTTAGTTCTTGGAAGATATAATTAAGTAAGTCTTATGCACTATAAAGCATAATGTTTCTTGAACTACAGTACATTTTGTTTCTTTAAAATTAATTTACATTTGAGAGAATTTCTTTCACTTATTTTGTGAAAGAAAAAATTCTGAAGCAGGTTATAATCATTATATATTTAAGAAACCTCACACAAAAAATAAAATTGTATTTTATACAATTTTATAGGGGGATCCTTTCCTATATTTTATAGGGGGAATCCTTTTCGAACAAAAAATGTGTTTGAACTAATGTCTAAGTATTAATGTACTTCTGCATGAGCTGCGGACTTACACGAACATTTTGACAACCAATAGAAGAAACAAAGGGCGAAAATCACGGAGATGCCTGGACAGTACATACCACAGTCACTGCTCTGCTCAGCTCGTGTGCATGTTATTCCTCATTTTATGAAACCACCGTTACATCCAACACCAGCATATGTTTACCATATGCTTTTTTACCCTGAGTGTGTTGCCTGCATAGTGTATACCGTTCCTAATGTATGATATATTTAAAATATGGTAAATGGGTCATCGCCATACTAATTCCATACAAATTCTACTGAAGGGTGAAAGAATATATAATATTAAGAGATATAGAAGAAGAGAGATTCTTTCACCAAAACAAAACTCCGTTTCCCTTAAATTATTCCCTCTGTGTTTAGTTTTAATTTTCCACTGAGGCATTATACAGGAGATTATAAAAGACTCGAAGTAACAAAGTTTTACTTGCATTTTTTTCCCCCTGATCATTGTAAACACACAAGCCTGACAGGAAAAAGTCAAGCTGAGGAGCTCGACAGAGAGATAACATTACCATAGACAACATTGCACCAAATAACATAAACATTTGCAACATGTCTCTGTGGACCTGACTCGTTTTTTCATGAAACCAAAGTCTAAGTGGGGCTGTATCAAATCACGTGGACCCAGTCACCATGAAAATAGTTTTGGAATTGCTTCCTGGAGGAGCTGCAGAGACATAGGTCTTTGCATATAAGTGTGAAGGTTTTCCAAATGGCCTCTTTTGGAATGCAACACCGAAGGTCAAATCCAATAACCACCGATGGATCTAACAGAGTCTGCATGGTAAACGGCCTTGAAGGTTCAGCCAGTGGCTTCCTAAATTTAAATTCTAGCAAAACTCCACATTTGTTCAGAATTTTACTTGTTTTTTGGCAAGTAGTTTTTATTAAAAGAATATAAAATAAGAGTAGAAACCTAACTGGCATGGTGACCATCATTAGATATTGAGAGCCTTGTCAGAGGAAAGAAATGCAATTTAAAAAAAATAAGAGAAAGGGGGAAAAGGAGAACCAGAGAGTAGGTAAAGAAAGAAAGAGGTGAATCTTCTCACTAACAAAGGCCTCATGGGTCAAACTAGAGTTCATTGACACCTGGTCAGAGGGTGAAGTCCAAAGGAGAGCCCAACGCAAAGTAACGTGCTGGCAGAAGGAAGTCATAAAAATGTTCTGAGATACAATTTGATATTTTCAATGAAAGAATTGCCCGTTAGAATCTTCCTCTGTTTCTTTTACTTGCCAACATTTTCTCTACCTGTGTCTCTGCACTAAAATACAAACAACTGAGCCACACAGTGGCATCCTTCCAAAATATTTATGAATTTATTTGCTCTTATTTTGGATGGATTAACTCATTATTTCATGTTATTGTTTTTTTTTTAATGTTAAATGTTCTAGGGTCTGAATTTCTTTTAAAACTGGATTTTATGTCATGATATGTCCAAATATTGTGCTTACCTTGTGTGTGGATTCAGTATCTTAGAAATGGCATGTCCTTAATTCGGCAGGTGGTGTATTTTTTCAGGCACTGTGAGGCAATGGCCCTAAGGCTGTAGTTTTCCTGTTATCTTCCAGACCTTTTGTTTTTTGGTTTGAAATCTTTATTATATTCAAATATCCAGTATAGAGAAGTGTACTGGGAATTATGCTCTGCAAAATTGCATTAATTTCTTTTGTGGTCAAGGGAGTACATTTAAATCTTTATACTTGTGAAATAACTGAACATGTTTGTTCATTCTGTACATCATTAAACTGGTGGCAATTATTATTTAACCTTTTACTAAGCTTCTTAAGAACTTTAACGTATCTTACTCAGTTTACTAAGACAAAGATGTCAATGCTCACACAATTGCTTTGGTACATACAGACTCAAAGTCCTCCCAAAAAGATAGTCCACCCAGGCCATGGGGAGCCCACCGAAGTTCTCTTCTCACTCTGGGTGACTTTTCTATCCAGTAAATTAAATTTGAGACCAGAACTTCTCTTTCCTCAGACTCTGCTTAGCCTTGCCTCCCTCGCTCAACACTGCTTGAGATACATGTGAACAACTCACAACAATTTGGCATCTGAGACAACTCTGATGTAGTCAGTGATTTCGTAGGTCTTATAACTAGTAAGTGCGAAGGCTGGGTGTGGAACTAAGATCAAAGAGAATTTTTTCTTGTTGAAATTGTTAAAGGTCCATCTACCTTTATGTTAATTTGGAATGTCAGTTTTGATGACCAATGACTTTCAAATGTGCAAGGGTTTGTGAAGAACTAACATTCCTCTTGGTATTTTTTCTCTATTCATATCATTTTGTATAATGTGACTTGATCATTTCTTTACAGGCCTCTCACTTCTTTTTCCAGGCCATTCATAAAAATGAGTATGTGGGAAAATGGTAAGACCCTGGGCCTAATTGTGTTTATTTATAGCAAGCATATCTATTGTGTGATGGACTGCACTGTTTGTTTAAAATATATGGTACTTACAGAAGTCCCTCCCTGGTGCCTGCCCTTTGGGAAAAATGTCCTTCCCACTCGAGCGATATCAGTGCTGGTCCTGTGACTTGCTTTAGCAAATGGAATGTGAGATGAATGTGCACAATCTAGTTCTGAGCAGAAGGTTTCAGGGGTGTTTCATGGCACGGCCATTGTTCTCCTCTTCCTGTAGAGCAATGGTCCCCAGATTGGGGCGCCTCTTCCTGTCTGGATTTGGGAATGAAGAAAAAGCATGGGAAAGGGCCAGAGCTAACACACAGTCAACAGGCACATAGATGAGAAAGAACCATTGTTTTAAGTCAGTGAGGTTTGGAGATTGGTTGTTATCATCACAACATATAGCAGATGCTGACTAACAACACAAATGGCATACCAGTGGGGCCACTAATTTCATGCACAATGGATTTTGACACTTTTTCCATGGGTAATTTTGACCTAAATGTATTTCTAATTTAACTGGAATTTGTTAGACCAGATATTGTGCCAACAGCTAAAGTTATTCTTTTCTATTGCTATTCACACTGATTGTACAAAGAAGAAAGGAATATCAACTTCTATTTTAATAATAATGTTCTGGGGTTTATTGTCACTTTCCAGTTGATAAAATGTTTTCATATACAGTATCTCATGTATTTACTACAATTATGTGTGATAGTTATTATCTCATCTGGTAAAGGGAAAGTTTCTGAGATTTAGGGAGATACAGTGGATTTTCTCAGAATTCTGTGTTAGTAGATGTGGAAAAGGAATTAAAGACAGGTCTCCAATTCAGTGCTTCTCTCCCTGCCCCAGTTGTAGCCATCATGTGCGACTTTCCTGAATGATTCCTTTTCTTTCATATTTTTACTTATACAATTTTGCAGATGGAATTTATAAACACTAAAAAGCTAAAAACACTTTATATCTGTATAAATGGAAAATTTCTGGGATTGAATTTTTCTCCCTGTATGAAAATCAGCCATAATGTGGTCACAGAGTTTAGAATTGAAGGAATCATGGGAAATACATTTCTTAGAAGCTGTCCATACTGTAATAAGAATGCAACGAACATTCAGAAATTAGGAAACATTAAGAAAACATTGTATTTTGTCTTGTTCTGCTCTTATGCTCAGCCATCTCTTCTCAGTTATGGTGACTGGAGGCACACTAGTGAACCTGGCCCGTGTTACTGCATCAAATATCGAGGAAAAGACAGTGATGGTCATAAATCTTATGTGACAGTATGACAATTACTTATAAATGAGAGTGAGCCCTATTCTACATTTCCATAACTAGTTTATTTTTGCTGTGTGGGCTTTATTGTAAAACAGTAAAGTTCAATGAAAATTTTACTTCTCTTTGTGTTTCATTCTCTTCTTTCTCTCTGTGATTTTTGGTGGGTGAGAGGGAATGGAGTAACTGCCATGGAGGTGGTAAAATTTCTCTTTTCTAGAAGTAAAGAGAAACTTTATGGGTTGTGTGACTTCCCATTCGACATGCATAGTAAATGTGCATGCTTCTTAGAACACGCCTCTGGCTTTCTACTACATAAAGATCTGTGCATGAGTGTATGTGTGCCTGTTATGCTTTTAAAGTTGACCCTGTATGGCTTCAAATTTGTTGGCTGTGTTATTGCTGTATGTGTTTTTGTGCACAAATATTGTATATTAATTATAAATATTTGATGATTTCAAACAAACATTATGATGTTTCTAAAACTGTTTTAAATGTGGTAAAGTATTTTAACCAGGTTAAAAATTTAATGAAGGTATTTTCGCCAATTTATTTATTTGTTATCTTTTGTTATCTTCCTTGGACTCAATATTCATGATAGGATAGGGCAGAAAGATCACAGTGGTAACATGAGGTAAATAACAGGCAAATTTTATTGGTTGAACAATGTCATTCAAACCTGTATTTCATTATATATAATATAATAAGTTCAATAGATAAAAGTTAATATACTGAAAAATGAGAGGCTGTAAACAATTAACATGTATTATTGTACCATATCCAAGCATCCTGTTATTAGCATTTCTTTTGAATGAGTAAATTCTTACCCTAATAAATACTTGGAGTATCAACCTTGCAACTTATAAGGAAGGTAGAAGGTAAGAGTTCTGCTGTGCTGCTCCTGAGGTTGGGGATCTGGGAGGAATCACTTGCTTAGGTAAACCCCACTGTATTTTATGTTGAGATAGTAAAACCCAATTAGATAAGAGCCTTCTGAAAGACTGTTTCTTTAGTAAATGAAAGCATCAGTAGACTCTAGCCTCAGGCTCTAGAACTATTCATTTTATTTCTAGCAGCATGTTTCATCTACCAGGAAGTGCTTTTATCTCCCAATAAAGGAAAACATCACATAAGCGGTGGTGGCACAGCATGGCCAGTTTAGGGAGCTACACGTGACACGCAGATGCTCAAGGCTTGTGTGGTGTAGGGGTGAGGGGCGTACACGTGACTGGGAGGGTGCACACAAATGCAATCAAACTTTCAGATTAGTTTCCGATTTGCTAATTTTAAGATCTTTGTTCTGGCAGAAATTATAAAATCCAAATCATTATACTTCTCTTAGTTGTGCATTCAGATCCCTAATAACAAATAATCTGTCTTATTGTCTTAAATGCTGTCTCTTTCAACCTTAAATCACTTGCATAATTTTTCTTGTACAAAACGCTGCAGGGTACAGTTTCAAGACAAGTTGCTTTATCTTGCTATCTTATAGATTTTAAATATATAATTCATATTTCTGAATGTTTGGAGAATCTTATTACGGCTTCATGGTTATTGTTGTGTTAGTACATTTATGAAGCTAGGTGGTGGCTAAAAATTTGTCTATCTTCTAGTGCATATACTAGGCTGGAAAACTAAAGTACTGACCTTCCTCTAGTGACATTAACAATTGAAGGTTAAGAGAAAATAAACATGACAACCTTGGTGTCCCAACTATGAGACTAGTATAATACTGTTTCTCACATTGTCTTTTTCATGATGATTCAGCAAGAGAAGATAGAGTAACAGCAAATGTAACCTGTCTGGTCTCCACAAATATGTATCACAGGTAACTGAGAGAAATATGTGAGAAAGGGTGTTTTTCCTGGTATGAAATAGTACTATAATTCTGAAATCTAAGAAAGATTTTGCAAAGAGAGATTTTTTTTTTGTTTTCTAGGATGCTTATCTTTTTCACAAGTCAAAGAATAAGTAAAAATAATAACAGATTAAAGTTTTCTGATAGCATTTCTGATTTATGCTTTAATGAGATTTGCAATTAACTCAGGTGAGAATAAATCACCACAGTAAATAAAAGTTTTGAAATAAAAACATACTTAGAAATTTATTAGGAATTATTTTTTAAAGGCTATATATAAGAGATCTACAGCTAACATCATACTCAATGGGCAAAAACTTAGAGCTTTCCCACTAAGATCAGGAAAAAGGCAAGGATGCAGCTTTTACCACTCCTATTCGACCTCGCACTGGAAATCCTAGCCATAACAATCAGATAAGAAAAAAGAAATAAAAGGCATCCAAATTGGAAAGGAGGAAACAAAACTGTCATTGTTTGCAGATGACATGATAGTATATGTAGAAAATCCTATAGACTTCACCCAAAAACTACTCGACCCAATAAATTAATTTGGCAAACAGGATACAAAATCAATACTCAGAAATCAAGGACATTTTTGTACACCAACAATGAATTATCAGAAACAAAAATCAGTAAAAAAGCCACATTTGATATAGCAACAAGAAAAATGAAGTACCTAGGAATAAACCTAACCAAGGAAGTAAAAGACCTGTACTCAGAAATCTATACAACACTGAAGAAAGAAATTAAGGAACACACAAACAATTGGAAGCATGTACCATGCTTATGGATTGGAAGAATTAACATTATCAAGATGGCCATACTGCCCAAAGTGATTCATAGATTCAATGCAATTCCTATTAAAGTATCAATGACATATTTCAGAGATATAACATTTCAGAAATTTCAGAACAAACATTTCAGAAATTTATATGGAACCATAAATGACCCCAAATAGCTGCAGCAATCTTGAGAAAGAAGAACAAAGCAGGAGGGATCGCAATACCTGATACCAAACTGTATTACAAGGCCACTGTGATCACAACAGCCGGTTCTGGCAGGGAGGAATAGATAAGGGGTAGGGAGAAAATGCAGACAACTTTAATTGAACAACAATAAAGTAATAAAAAATTATTAGGGATTATTTTTTAAAAAATAGTTTTAGATTTGTAGAAATTTTAAAAAGGATCTAGTACAGAGTTCCCATATATCACTTTACCCAGTTTTTCTTATTATTAATTTATGACATTTGCATGGTATATTTGTTAAAATTAATGAGTCAATATTGACATATTATTATTAAGTAAAGCCTATGTTTGTTCAGATTTTCTTGGTTTTCACCTAATATCCTTTTTCTGTTTCAGAATCCCATCTTACGTTTACTTGTCATTTCTCTTAGGCTTTCCTTGGTTGCAACATTCTCAGTTTTTCTTGTTTCGGATGACTTTAACAGTCTTGAAGACAACTGATCAAGTATTTTGTAGAGTTCCTCTCAGTTGAAATTTAATATTTTTCTCATGATTAAACCAGGGTTGCAAGATTTTGGAAGAAAGATGACAAAACATATTATTTTATATCACATCACATCAAGGGTACATACAATTATTGATATGTATAACTGCTGAGAGTTGATATTCATTTTGAGCACGTGGCTGAAGTAGTGTTTGTCAGATTTTTCCACTGTGATGTTACTTTACCCCTTTTTCTATACTATGTGCTGTGGAAGGAAGTTACTATGTGCAGTACACATTTAAAAACTGGAGTACCATTATTTAGAATTTTTTTTTAATATTTTATTTATTTATTTTGAGAGACGGGGAAGGGAAGGAGAAAGAGAGGGAGAGAAATGTCAATGTGTGGTTGCCTCTTGCATACCCCCCACAGGGGACCTGGCCCACAACCCAGGCATGTGCCCTGACTGGGAACCAAACAGGTGACCTTTTGGTTCACAGGCCCATGCTTGATCCACTGAGCTACACCAGCCAGGGCTAGAATTATTTGTGAATAGAGATTTATTTCTTTTCCCACATTTATTTATTGATTTAATTGTTCATATCACTATGTACTTATGAATGTGTATTTTATGTTTTGAATTATAGTCCAATACTACTATCACTTCTGTTGTTCCCAAAACATTTCAGCTTTGGCCATTGGGATCTCTTCCATTTGGCTTCTGTCCCTTTGAGATACAACCATCAACGTGGTTTTGTTTGGTTTGTACTTTTTAAGTTTCTGGCACTATAAGATGCTCCAGGATTATTCTGTAGATTTTGTGTCGCACAGTCCTAGGATTGGCTATTTTCTCAAGGAAGCCTACGTGGGTTGTTTTTGTTCCCCAGGTCTCCAGCTATAATCGTAGATTTATCTATTTCCCTTTTCAGTTCTATTAGTTTTTGCTTCATGTATTTTGATGCTTCATTGTTAGCTACATACATTTTAAAGATTTTTATGTCTTCTTGGAGAATTGACCCCTTTATCATTATGTAACTTCACTTTTTACCCCCAATAACTTTCCTTGTTCTGAAGTCAGCTTTATCTGAAGTAAACACAGCTATTCCAGCTACTTTTTTATAATGGTATATCTTTTCCAACTCCTTTACTTTTAACTTATCTATGTCTTTATGTTTAAAATTGATTTTTTGTAGACATCATATGGTAGGGTCATTTTTTATCCACTCTGACTGACTCTGTCTTTTAATTGGTGTATTGAAATGATTTACATTGAAAGTGATTATTGATATAATTGGATTTATAACTAAAATGTTAGTGACTGTTTTTTTTTGTTGCTCTTGTTTCTCATTGTTTTTCTTCTTTTCTTTTTCTGCACCTCTTGTTTGAATTGTGTAATTTATATGATTCAATTTTTCTTCTCAACACATCAACTATAATGAATTTTAAACTTCTTTTAGTATTTGCCCTAGAGTTTACAGCATAAATTTTCCACTAATCAAAGTCTATTTTGAAATAATAATAACTACTTCTTGGGTAGTATCAGAATTTTATAATTGTATTCATAATTTATCCCTTCTGGTCCTTAAAAATTACTCTCATTCATTTCAGCTATCCATATACTATAATTACACAATACATTGCTACTCTTTTTTTCTTTTAACTTTTTTATTGTTGTTGAAGTACAGTTGTCTCCATTTCCCACCCACTGCTCCCCCCACAACCCCAGCCATCCCCACTTCCCATTCTTGATCCCACCCCTCTAGATTTTGTCCATGTGTCCTTTATAGATGTTCCTGAAAACCCTTCCCCATTACCCCCTACATTGCTACTCTTATTACTTTAATAAACAGTTATCTATTAGATTAAATTAGGAAAGTAAATGATTTTATTTTATATTTATATTCCGGCTCCAGTGCTTTTTCTTTTCTTATGTAGATTTGCATTTCTATCCTGTATTACTTTTTTCCTCATTTTTCTAGGACTTTATTTTTTTTAAGAGTACCTTTAGGTTCACAGCACAGTTGAATGGAGAGTACAGAGATTTTCCATATGCTCTCTACCCTCACACATGTATAGCTTCTCTCATCACTAACAACTCCATCACTGATAAACCTACATGGACACATCATAGTTACCCAGTCTGTATTTATCTTGGGGGTTGTTCTAGTGTTACACATTCTATGGATTTGGACACATATATAATAGCATGTATCCATCATTGTGCTTCCCCCAAAGAACTTAGTTTAATATTTCTGAAAAAACAGGTTTTTTTTTTTTTTTTTTGCAATGAAATGACTCAGTTTATGTTTACCTGATACTTTATTTCTCCTTTACTTTTGTAGGATAGTTACTCTGGATATAGAATTCTGGGTTGGCTTCTTTTTTTTTCAACACTTTAAATATTTTGCTTCACTCTTGTGATGTTGTAGCTTATAAAAAATATACGTTTGATCATTCAGATGACCAAAATATATTTCTCATATATATTTGGTCTTTGTATACAATTCCTGGTTCACAGCTCCCCAAACCTTCAGAATTTCCTATGTGTTGAGAGTGATCAACTTGCCTTTTTGTTACGTCAATGAGATGATTATTAGACAGTGACTAATGATGGAGGAGAACCAGCCATGTGATTGAAGGGTCGCAACTTTAAGTTTCACACTTCCCCTTACTTCCAGAGATGGGAAAGGGACTACAGATTAAATTCAATCACCAATGGCTAGTGAGTTAGTAAATTGCAACTATACAATGAAGTCTCCACAAAAACCACAAAAGGATGGAATTCTAGAGCTTTTGGGTGTGTGAATACAGGGAGGTGCTAGAAGAGTGGTGAGCCTAGAGGGGGATAGAAGCTTTGCGATTCTTGATGTTGCCAGTGACGTTGGCTCTGGGTTCTTAATTTCAGCAAAGAAAGTAATCAAAGTCAAGAACTCAAGTGCAAGAGGAACTTTATTTAGTATGTACAGCAAAAGTACACTCGAATTGAAGATTTGAGTGGGCTGCTCAGAGAACTGCCCTGGCCAGGTAGATAGAAAGTCACCAAGGCAGAAGAAGTGAGCCAGCTGGGCTACATGAACTCAGGAAACAAGTTACAGAGGCAAAAAGAGGCCCTTGGAGACAGGTTCCGGAGGTTAGTCCAGAATGAGCTGCCACTGCCTGCTGCTTCCCTGGAACCTTTTAGAGTTTAGGAGAAAGAAAGGAAAGATAAGGGCCTGAGGAAGGAAGGAGTGAGAGGTACAGATATACTCCAGGAAGAGAGCACACCGGGTCTTTTGTCTTAAGATTTTTATCTGTTTTCTACAGATTTTAGTGGAGGTCTCAAGACAGGATCTCAATAAAATATTCATCAGCTTTTCAGGTGTGTCTTTTAATAAGCTGATGCATCAAAATGAGTATATAGCTCATTCTCTTGTTCAGTTTCACCTTCAAAGAATGTCACTGAAGAGAGACTGGAACCAAGGCGGGTCTCCCCCAACATGGTCTGGAATGTATAAGGTGATTGTGAAATTTATTATCTGGCTATAAATTCGTCAGTTTGTTCGGCTATCTGTCTCAGTTTCCCCACTCTACCTGCCAGGGAAATTTCATAGCTCCTTACTATCCTGCCTCATTCCAGTATCTCTTGCCCTATGCATCTCTTCCATCTGGCTATTCTTGAGTTACATTGTTTTACAACAAACGGGTGAACTAGAAAATAACATGTTACTCTGTGTTCTGTGAACCTTCTAGAAAATTAATTGAAACTAAGTAGGGGTTGTGGGAACATCTTACTTATAGCTAGTTGGTCAGAAGTTCAGGTAATGACCTGGATGTCTGAAGTCTTGTAGGACTGAACCCTTAACCTGTGAAATCTGATGTTATCCCTGGGTAGACGGTGTTTGAGTTGAGTCAAATTCATTTGATTTCTTGGATACCCTGCTGGTGTCTGAGAATTTCTTACTGTTGTGTTTGTGGAGAGCATTCTCTCCCGAGTTGTGTGCACACAAGCATGTACACACAGAAATTGTGTCCTGGATCCCAATTTAACTCTCTTCTTGCTTTCATGTTTCTTTCTTTTTTTTTTTTTTTAAAGAAAAATCCTCTGTAATCCTTATCTTTTCTCCTATGTAAGTAAGGAGGGTTTGTTTTTTTTTTTTTTTCCCACTCTAGCTCCTTTCAAGAATTTTCCTTTGTCTTTGGTTTTCTGCAGTTTGGAGATAAGGTGTTTTGGTGTAACCTATAGCCACAGAAGCTTCCATTTCCTCTGATGCTCTTGTTTTGGTGTCCCTTGTTGTTGGTTTCCCTGACAACCTATCATAAATAGAGTTTGAGCCTTGTGGCTTTTTAAACTGTAATGCGCACTGTTATTGTATGAGAGCCCTGCCGGATGTGGTGCTAAGGATTGGGGAGTGTGAAGGGATGTATTCTGTAAGCTTATGGTTAGATATCAGTCATTTGGTAGGGCTCTGTCCCTGAGCTATGACCTTCACAAGGGTCTCTTGTCTTTTCCTTCCTTGGGTGAATTAGGAAAGCTAGAGAGGGCTGCAGTTGGGTAATATCCTTAAATTTATGTGCAGTCAGGCTTTGGTAAAGTCTTTTGCACTTGAGAGTAGACCTTTGTTATGGAGAATGCACTGGGTTTATTTCAGACTGGTTACTTTTACCCTTACTCAGTAAAAGATATGTGATGATTGTTCTTGGCTCTTTACCATGAAAACATGGTAGAGTTTCTGGACCCCAGGTTAAGAAAGTGTGGCCCCACCCCCAGCAAGGCTGCAGTCACTAGGCTTTTCTTCTACTCGAGCTGTCTGCACTCTACTTCAAGCAATACATCAAATTACGATTTAAGTTTTCTTCTCAGTTTATGGGTTCAGTGGCTTCTGCTCCAGGTAAGTTGATCACAGGTGGGTTTTTCTATATTTGTTTGTCTCTCTAGGCTTTGGGGTAGAGGTTTACCTTGTGGCATCAATTCTCTGATGTGTCCAGGAAAAGTCATTAATTTTCAGTTGCTCAGCTCTTTTCTTCTTTTAAGCTGCAAATGATGACTTCCCATTGAAGTCATGGCAGAACTGAAATGGTAAGTTAATTTTCATTTTGATTAAAAAATTGCTGAGTGTTGCAATGGAAAATAATCATCACTAGTGATAGCTGATACATAAAAATTATAAAATCCATAAAAAATTCATTGCCATGAGAAAAAAGGCACACATATAATAAATGGGTGTATTTGCATTTGAAGAACAAGAGGGACCAGAATCCATTCTGAAAAAGACTGTACAGCAAGAGGATAAAAGGAATTCAATAAAATCCACAACAAAATAGGCTTGGAATAATAAAAATTCACTAGATTTATTAAAGCATTAATTGGATATAGGTAAAGAGATCATTAGAAGATAAACCTGAAGAAGCCACTCAGAATGCAGCTCAGAGATTTTAAGAAAAAACAAACAGACAAATTGCAGTTGAGGGAAGGTAAAATGAGAAACTCTACTATGTGTCTAAAAGTAATCTCAGGAGAGAATAAGGAGAATGGGAAAGAAGAAAATATCCTAAAATTATGGTTTCAAGTTTTTAAGAATTGCAAAATGATGATGAGTTCTCTGATGGTAGAAGCATATCATGTGCCTAGTAAGATAAATGAATGTGAACTTTTCCCTCAAAAACATGTAGAGAAACTACATAGCATTTGGGAAGAGAAAAAGAGGAGAGCTTTGAAGGCTACTAGAGAAGATTTCTTAGTAACATCAATAGATCTCAGAAGACAAGGAACTAATATCTCTAAAGTACTGAGGAGTAGACCTGTTTATTAAGACTTAGGTACCTCTCCAACACAGCAATCAACAAAATGAAATGTCAACATTTAGAATGGGAGAAAGTATTTGTAGATCATTATGTGATAAGGGGCTACTATCCAAAATATATAAAGTATTCATACAACTTAATAATAACAACAAATTCATTTCAAAAACAGGCAAAGGAAATAAATAGATTTTTTTTCCAATGAGAAGCATATAAACATCCAACAGGTACATGAAAAGATGCTCAGCATCACTAATCATCAGGAAATGCAAATCAAATCTGCTGTGAGATATCACCTCCCACCGGTTTGAAAGGCTATTCTCAACAAGACAAGAGGTAAGTGTTGGCCAAGATTTGGAGAAAAGGCAATATTTGTTGGTGGGAATGTATATTTGTGGCTTCTGTTCCACGTAAGTTGATCTCAGGTGGGTTTTTCTATATTTGTGTATCTAGATTTTGGGGTTCCTCACCACTAAGAAAAACAGTATGTAGGTTCCTCAAAATTTTAAAAATAGAACTACCATATGATCTAGCAATTCCAGTCCTGACCATTTATCAAAAGGATAAAAAATCACTATCTTGAAAAAATATATGCAACCTCAGGTTCATTGCAGCTTTATTTACAATAACCAAGACATAGCAACAAACCCATGTCCATCACCTGCTGAGTGGATAAAAAATATTATTCAGCCATATAAAAAAGGAAACTCTGCCATTTGCAACAATTTAGAGGGGCATTAAGGGCTTTATTCTAAATAAATTGAGTCAGACAGGAAAGACAAAGGCTGTATGATCTCACTTATATGTGGAATCTAAACAACAAACAAACAAAAACCATTCTCATAGATACAGAGAACAGATTAACAGTGGCCAGAGTGGGAAAGAGAAGGATGGTAGGTGAAATGGGTATCAAAAGGTACAAATTTACAGTTATAAAATAAATGAGCCTTGGGGAAGTAATGTACCACTTGGCCATTATGGTTAATGACAATGTATTGCATATTTGAAAGTTGCTAAGAGAGTAAATCTTAAAAAGGCCTTATCACAAGAAAAAAACATTTGTAACTATGTGCGGGGATGGATGTTAGTTAAACTCACTGTGGTGATCATTTTGCAATATATGCACATATCAAATCATTATGTTGTATGCCTGAAATGAATACAATGTTATATGGCAACTGTATCTCAGTTTAAAAAGATTCCACAAATAAGTGAGATCATACAAAAAATATGAAATCTTTTCACATCTTTCACAATTTTTTTACTCTTTAACATCTAATGGTGAGGAAGATGTGTAACAATTTAAAAGTAACAATATACATAGTAACACTGAGTTTGTATTACATTAAACACAAGTGTAGCTACATACATTTAAAACATGATGTAAGTCTTTATAATATATAATATGTAACTTGGTAATGAGTAACATGCAATATGTTTAATGCATATGAAATTATATTTTATATTCAGTCAGTGGGCAAGATTAGTGCATGTACATAAACATGGATCATTCACCACAGTTATCCACAACATTTAAAAAAAATGTAACTTGATGGTCACTCATGGCTTTATTTTAAAGTTTGTTTCTTACACTTCCATCAGCGTGTGTTTTTATACTGCACTTCAGCCATCTCGGTCAACATACCTTCAAATATATTTCTTTTAGACTTTGCATATCCTAACAAATATGCCTGGACCCCAGGTTCTGCGCCTTGCTCTGATGGAGTCGAGCTGCTGTAAGAGCCGGTGGAGTACTTGTGGAATGCAGGACACACTTTGGATCGCAGCACAGCGAACAAACAATTGGCCGAGGATCAGAGTTTTGGCTGCAGTGGATAGATCTGGGGCCTCTGAGAGCAATTCTAATTTCAGGTATCTTAGATGTGGAATGATATTGCCAAAAATACTTTTTATTCCTTAAAAACACCCAGGTTTCTTTCTCCCCTCACTTTTTCAATCTAATAAATCCCAAAGCAACCTTAAAAATAAAATATATTTTCAAAACAAAGTATTTTCTTTTCATCATAAAAGAAACAGCTGTTTATTACTGGGTCCAACTATATCCGTAAAAATGTATCTGTCCATGTAGATAGTTCCCATTTTGAGAGGGTGGAAGTAATTGATACATTCTACTTTCAACCAGGCCTTTGTTTGCTTTGAGATTAAACAGCTAGTGTAATTTCCTTGGTTATTTACTAGCTCAGAAGAAACCCTCATGATCACGATCCTTGCCCAACAGTCAACTTCTCATATTTGGGGAATGCAGTTTCCTGAGGAACAACTCAGCTCATTAATTCAGCCAATTTGATTGATCTCCATGCCAGGCACTGTGTTAGCTGCTGGGGATTCCCTGATGACTATGAAAGAAACAGCCCACAGCCATGCAACGTGAAGTCTTCATGCCCTTGATACTGAATTCTTGGCTTCAATGATAAATGAGCTTCTCCTTTAAAAATATCAGTTTCCTCTCTCATATGCATTGAGCAGCGGTCCTCTCTCCCATCATAGTTCAGCGCAGATCTTCTTGAGAACTTTCTATTGCAGTTTGCTGAACTGTATCTGTTATAGCTGGTGACAGAATAGTTCCAAAGAATGAACCCCAGGGTAAGTTTTTCTAATCAGATGAGTCAGCAATACCCTTTAGCGCACACACAGCATTGTCACAGATGTAGGTTCATAATATAGTCTCTCCTATAAGTCAGCTGGGCAATAGCTTGGCTAGCTACCTGCCGAGCAGCCCAGCACCAAGGAATAGACAAGAGTCACACACAGTAACTGTACTATTCACTCAGCTTTTATTGAATGCAGGTTCATACAAAATAGAACATCAACATACATTAATATCCTACTCACACTCTAACAATCTAAGAGAAATATAACACACACAGCAATCAATGGGCATAATGAAACTGAGTCCCAGAGTCTCAGTCTGCAGGTCCCAGAGACAGCATGGTGGGCAAAGGAGTTGTCAGCGTCTTGCAAGAAAGGATCCCTGGAGCCAGGTGGGCAGCAGGGCATACGAAGTCCTCAGTCCATCAGGGCAGAGTCTCTGGTGGCTGATGGCAAGGGAGATCAGTGTGGTGTGGAGCAGCCCTGTGGTGTGTGAAGCTCATCAGTCTCAGCAGTGGTCTGGAAACTGCTCCAGATATACCTTGAGAGTGGTGGACTCCACCTTTCTGGGTCTTTTTGATAAATGTCTTGGCACCTCTGATGCCAAATTGGGAATTTCCCCAGGAGCCTATCAATGGGTGGTCCCACTCTAGAGACCTGGCTGTTCTGATCACGTGTGCTGATATTGTGGGTGTGTCTCCTTGCCAGATGTGTCTGCTCTGACTTCGGTAGTTTCCTTCTTGAACCAAAGTGTCATGGCTGACTGGCAGCCATCTTCGTTGACATGAACGACTTCACTTTGTTTTATATTCTTTATGCTGTCGTGACCAGACCAATGCCATTTTATTGGTCCTGCTCTTATGTTTTGGTTAAAGTGTGGACAGGCGTTTGTGCGGTACAGCTCAATGGAAATATCTTGGACGTTAGAGCTTTCTCTGAGGCTGTCCTAGAGCTATATGACCTCAGACAAGATTTTCTTTTAATATCATTTTTTTCATACGCTAAATGGGAATAATAAACTTGGTTTATATGGTTTAGTATTTATTCAAAGATGGTACATCTCAGCAATAGTATATAGTAAGCATATTATACATAAATGTGTACCTTTATGTTATAAAATGACTTATGGGATCAATATGAATTAACTCAGACACAACTCTGCTTACCAGAGTGCCTTGTTTCTCTACCAAATAGCAATTTGTCTAGCATTCTCTTTCAACTGGTGTGTTTGTGCGTGTGCATGTGTATAAAACATTTGTGTATAGCTTTCTTAATGAAAACTGGTAGGAGAAATGAAGAAATCCAGGGTGTTCTGAAACACAGCTTCAGAAAACAGCACTGCAGAGGCTTGAAAGAATGTTCCTGATTGTGTAATGTTGCCTGGAAGGGAAAAGGGAGATGCTTTAGCAAAAGCCGAGACTTTATCATTGTTTAACTTTCATTCAGCCTTTTCTTTTCCATTCCTTTTTAACCTCTGACCTACTCAATTAACAAACACGGTGTTAGTTCTATGCTCTGTCAGTCAAATAAATAAAGCAACACCCATAGTATTTAGCATAAACTGGTTGCCTAATACTTCTTATAAAAATCGTTATACCACATTTGAGCTTTCTGTTTTCTTAAACCTGGAAAGAATATTTAACCCATTTCAAACCTGAGAGATACCTAGGTTTTTATATCTGTCACTGGCTTTTATCCAAGTGTCACATAAAGAATTTATTAATATTACTATAATACTTCAGGGAACAGTGGAATGTACATTCCAGGCAGATTTTTAAAGCCCTGGGTGGGGGGAGCAGGGATGATGGGGTGATGGAATTCTGTTCTCTGCAGGAGGGAGGAAGAGAGTTTTCTTTCTGCCACCCTTCCATGCTGAGAGGCTCTGCCGCAGTGCCGGTGGCATCCATACATGATATTAAATCACTGGTTCCTACATGGGTACTCATGTCTTTCCAATGACTCAGATGCAATTTAACAAAAATTTTAAAAATGTATAGTGACAATAAAAGTAGAGACTAACATATTTTATAAATGTTTTTCTTGGACAAGCCAGTTATTTTGGTAAAATAATAGAAAAATATTTTATACTTCATTGTTAATACTTTTATTTGAAACTACATATCATATTTATTTTTGGTACGGATATTTTTGAACATTATTTATCATCCCCTATAGATATAATGAAAGTTTTATTTAATATTTTTAAAGTTCTCAAAGTAATAGGAAAACTGACATAACAGGTTATGTATATTGAGAGTTGTCACCATTTTGCAATGAGAATTTGCTCCAACACTCACCCACTTAAGATCATTTCATTTAACTTAATCACAAAATTCTAAGGTCTTTCCCCAGTTCATCCTCTTTGATCTGCTTCCAGCATTTGTTGAGGTTTTCCTTTCTTTTCTTATAGAAACTTCATTCTTCCTTTGGCTTCTGTAACGCATTCCTCCCTATATTTTCTAATTATTTGGCTGTTATCTCTAAACTCCAAATACCTGTTTCTACTCTGCTGTATTGAGACTGGGCATGGTACACGTCATGTAACTTCCCCCAGACCCCCTTACCAGCTGGCTGCCTGCTAGGTTCTGCCAGTAGAGGGCCCTATAGAGAGACTGGAAAATAAGGGAAGGGAAAGAGGATTGATTTTTCCTTTCTGATTTTCCAGCCGCGGCAGCATTGTTTCAGGTACGGCAGTTGGCTCCAGCCTCCAGCTTCTTTGACCATTTCCAGCACTTGTTGTACCACATGTGCTAACTTAAAAGGCTGGAGTATGAGATGCTCCATGTTCCCTCATATACCGGGGCATGCCCGTCTGGGCATCTGTTAGACTATGCTCTCTCCACTGAATTCCCGGTACATGCCAGAGTAGGAGCCTGAGAACCAGATTGAAGGTGCTTTCTGTGAAGGATCAAACACAGGCTCTACTGGAATCTCCCTCCAAATTCTAGGTTCCAGCATTACCATTTCTTCCCCTTTGTTTTCCTAGCCCCAGGGGCAGTAGCTGCTTCTTGTAGTTATTAATCTCTGTGTAACCTCAGCATCCCTTTCTTGTCTAATACCTATTAACCAATTCCCTGTATGACAGCATCCCTATAGCTGTCTAATACCTATTAACCAATTCCCTGTATGAAATTCCATTCCATTTCAGAAATGCCTAGTATGCTCTATTTTCCTGAGTGGATTCACAGTTTTTTGTTTTTTTGTTTTTTTTTTTTTTTGCTCTGCCTTCTTTACTGGATTCTTTTTCTTCTGCCCCTTCACATTTCTCTTGGTTGTCTATTTGGTCCTTAATATAAACCACATATGTAAAAGATCTATGTATCAAAGATCTGGTCAAATTCATGTACACTTTATATACCAGAGATTTGATCCATTTCCTCAGCTCCAAACATCACATCTCTACCAGTTCACATCACCATCTGTTTTCTTGGTATTTTTGCTAGGATTTCCTAACAAAATATATGTATTTAATATGCTACAGGTCAAACTCTCTTCTCTCACATACCATATCCACACCTTACCTTGTGCACTGTCTTCAGACTTGGTTGTTTCCATCAGTGGTGCTCAATAGTCCAAGACAGGAAGACTCATACTTTAGAATTTTAACATCATTTTCTCTTATTAGGCCTCATATTCACTCAGTTTTAATATAATCTAGATTGATCTTTTATACCGTAAGTTGCATTTATCCATTTCTTTCCCACTACTACCAGCATTACCCTAATTTAGATCCTCATTAACCTCACTCTCTGGTGGCTTCAATGAAGTCCATACCGGTTTACCTATTTCCACAGTTATTCTCTTTTGTACATTGCAGAGTAAGCTTCATAGATCCTGCCACACACCTTCAGTGGTTCCCTCATCCCACAATATAAAGTCAAAACCCCTCTGCTGGAAATCTCACCTCAATAAAATGTTTGGTCTTCTGCCTCACCGCTGCCCCCAATTAAATCTCTATTTTAGGAAAATTGGTTTGCTCAATGACTTCTCACTGTTCTTATCTCTATAGAATATACCACATTTAGCAAAACTCTACTTTGTAAAGCTTTCCAAGGACATTTCAGGCAGAACTGATCTCCCCTCATGAGGGACTCCACATGGGAACCATGTCTCTGTACATCTATTTGGTATTAGTCATGAGTTGAATGAAATACTGTAATGAGAAAAGAGGGAAGTGTATATTTAAGAGCAGTGCATGTAGGGTAACACTGTGTATATGAAGACCTTTAGGGTGTATCTATACAATGTAAGGTCAGTTGACTAAAAATAAAATCTCTCAACTAAAATTTTGTTTTGACTTCTTGAAACTAATAAAGTTTTAAAAAAATTTGAAGTTACTGAGTTGATCAGCTATATTGTCTTGATATTTTTGTAGAGGTAGAATTTATTACTAAATGCTTATATTCTCATTTTATGGAAATGTGTGCTATATCCTTCATAATTCTAAAATTCTTGTCTTCAAGAGATATGGATGAAATATTAAAATATAAAAGAATTGGAAATTAATCTAAGTACTTCTTAAAAACATAAAATCTTTTGAGGAAGTTTTGTTTTAGAAATTTTTTTCTCCCATACCTCAGTCCTTCCTCTCTTCCTTCCTCTTTTCCAAGTAACAGGAAAGGTAACTTGAACTCTGTAGATTAGGAAGGAATCTGAAAAGACCATCTTAGTTTTTCTTTTCCAGAGAACTTTGTAACTGCATTATTTTAACACAGTCCACAAAAACTAATTGAGCCCCTGTTGTATTTCAGAATAGGTATGAGCAGAGGCAGTATGTTTCCATGGCTGGCAACTCCACACATCCCACAGTGTTTATTTTTACAATTAATATTTTAAAAATGAAAATGGTCATGTCATAAATAATAACTAAATAATGAACATTTTAATTTATGTAAATATGTCTAATAATTAATTAGTCCAGTGATAGGGTCCTCAATAAACATAAATAACCAAAGAAAATCTGTTCTGCTTTTATTCTTATTTGTTCTTCCATGAATAAGGTGAGTAAATTATAAATACTTTTGTCATTAAAATTCTTCATATGCTTGAAGTCAGCCAACAAACCTCCAAGTGATAGAGTTAGCCTGCTCTGTTTGCCTGAAGTAGACCCAGCACTGGTGTGCTGTCTCAGCAAAATCTGTAAGAGTCACCCCTTTCTTCTTCTCTGTAAAAGTTTCCTTGGTTTAAAATCTGGGAATTATGTGGTCAATCTACCCATTAATCTTCTCTCATTCAGGCCAAAATCAATATTTAAGCCTTTCCTTTTTAGCATCATCTTCATTATTTTTTCTCTAAATCATTTCTAGCGATAGCAAAGCAAGTTTCAATTTCCTCCCCTTAACTATATGGAGAAATTCAATGATGAAAGTACCTGCTTTCACATAAGATAGCACCAGATCCAGTTACTGAAAGACCATAATTAAGGAGTAACTGGGAGTGTTTTTAAGAGCGACAGTTCTGGGAGGGAACGAGAAAGCGTGCCACTGAAAAGTTTATGATAAGCAGATGAATTCTATTTCAAGAAATCAAATACCACCTATTTCTATTCCCATCAGAGGTTCAGTTAGAAATAGAACCCTTCTTTGCTTCCTGCCCTACGCGGGCTGTTAGGGGCTCTGCACTGTTTAAACAGCTGCGGAGCTTCCCCTCACTCAGGGGTGACGGAATTGCACCGGGGGTGGTGGTGATCTCTGTATGGAGCTAAAACTAGGTGGAAACTTGATCGTTTGCAGTATAACTAGGAACTGAAGGTGAGTTATGTTCTCTGTCCGAGGATAATGAGTTAAAATAGTTTAGATAATGTGAAGTCTTAGTGCCAATTTTTTTGCTCAGCCAACACAGTGTTGGACTTTTTCTTTTCAGTACAAATCAAGAATGAAAAAACAGCATAGACCCCAATGTAAAAATAGTAAATTAAAAAGCATAGTTAAAATATGAACACTCAGACATACATTTGAGTCTCCGATATAAGGAGATGGAAAGATGTCACTCGCTTGTTTTCTCTTTCTGCAGTTTTGCCTCCTCCTTCTCTCACTCCAGGTATCCATTATTCCTGTTGTTATCATCGCAGCTTTAATGCACTTGTGAATGAGCAGACGCTGCTTCTTCTATCCATATGTTCTTCTGTCCAGGAGTTCTCACGCTTTATCACATGTTATGGATACCTGGAGGGACTGTTGTACTACAGATTACAAGGGTTTCGCTTCCTCAATTTCTGAATCTGTAGGTCTAGGGTAGAGCTCCAGAATTTTCAGGTGTAAGGTGTTACCAGATGACACTCTTGCTGTTGGTCTGGGGACCACGCTTGACAACCACTACCCTGGCCATTAAGTATCTTCCTGAAAGGCCTGGCAAAACTGAACTATTGAGAGGGAAAAGGGCAATGCAAATGCATTATCTGGGGCGAGCACGTGAAAAAGAAGCCCTGGCCTCCTCAGTCAGCCCCATGAGGGGCTTCTCTCCATGGTCTTTGCCACGAACCCTGCCTTGTTCTTTCAAATTCTGCTGGGGGTCACTTTTCAAAGCATTCCAAGAAGGAAGCTATGTTCATTGTATTTAAATTTATTAAGTAAGTGACTCTTGGGATTTGAGAATATTAAGTACAAGTAATTTGTATCAACTGGATTTTAAATGTTTGATGATGTATTGAGAACAGTCAAACGTATGTGAATATAACATACATTTAAGTCAACCTATGTGCCTGATGGCACGAAGGACAGTGGCCTGACCTGGTGTTGCTTCCCCCAAATGGCCACACTGACCATGCACAGGAGCAGTGTGATCGCACCGCTCTAACAGTTTCGTTGCTGCTCTGTATTGAAATATTCCATTTATTCTTCTTGTCTTGCCTGCACACTCCTGTCTTTTGGTTTATATATCTTTTCATTTACTACATTCTCATTGTATTTCTTTCCTTCTTTTTGTCAGCATCTCCTTCAATCTTACTATATAGTTTCCTCAATATTCTTCACTTCTAATTTAAGGAATTACTACCTTTACCTACTTTTAGGGCTGTAATGATTTTTCCATCACCACTTTATCTCACCTATTCCCCCCATGTGTTTTTCAGTATCTTTTGCAATATAGTGAGGTATCTGTTTATTTTTCCTTCTCTTTAGTTAGGATGTTTCTCATTCAACCAAAAGGCTTTGGAACATCAGTGATAAATGCAAAACCCAGAAATACATGCATCAGTTAAGATTTTAGTAGTCACACACTTTTAATTAATAAATTTAAGTCATCAGCTTCTTGGTAGTTGAAGCAAAATTTGCTGTGATCAGTTTATAGGAATCATCACTTATGGAGAAGACACACTAATTGTTTGTAAGGTCAAATACAAATGATGTCCAGGTCTTAAGTGAGTCTTTGTGTAGGGGATTCTGGCTTATGCAGTGGCTGGCATTTTAATAGCATTATTAAGTAAATATAGCAGCCCATTTCATAAATTATTTTTAGGGTATCCATTAATGTAAGCAAAGGAAATAATGTCAAAGTATGACAAAAAATATCTTGTCAGAGGCTAAGAAAATATGGTTTAAACGTGCCACTTTTTGATAGTACAGCATGATTTGGGGTTTAAAAATGATGATGTTTAACCCTGGCCTATGTGGCTCAGTTGGTTGGAGCGCCATTCCACACACCAAAAGGTCACCAGTTTTGTTCCTGGTCAGGGCACAAGGCTAGGTCGAAGGTTCAGTCCCTGGTAGGAGCATACAAGAAGCAATCAATCAACGATTCTCTTTCACATCAACGTCTCTCTCATTCTCTTTTTCTCCCTTCTTCTCTCTCAAAAAATCAGTGAAAATGTCCTTGAATGAGAACAAAAAAATGAGGATGTTTAGAGAGTGATATGCATTTCATTTTTTCAAAACAATCTTCAGAAATGAAATTCCCTTCAAAGGCTTTTTTTTAATATATTTTATTGATTATGCTATTACAGTTGTCCCATTTCTCCCCATCATTCCCCTCCACCCTGCACACCCCTCCCACCCACATTCCCCCCCTTTAGTTTATGTCCATGTGTCATAAGTTCTTTAGCTTCTACATTTCCCACTCTATTTTTGCCCTCCCCTGTCTATTTTCTACCCACCAGTCACCTACAAAGGAGTTCCCATCAGATTGTCAGCTGATTTCTCAAAAGAGACCTTCCAGGCAAGAAGGGGCTGGAAAGAAATATTTGAAATCTTGAAAGGCAGGGACCTACATCCAAAATTGCTCTATCCAGCAAAGCTGTCATTTAGAATGGAAGGACAGATAAAGTGCTTCTCAGATAAGGTCAAGTTCAAGGAGTTCATCATCACCAAGCTCTTATTATATGAAATGTTAAAGGGACTTATCTAAGAAAAAGAAGATCAAAAATATGACAGTGAAAAGACAGCGAACTCACAGCTATTAAGAACCACACCTAAGAGGGGGAAGATGGCGGCGTGGTAGGAGGGAGCAGAACCTACTCCCCCTCTACACATGGGAGAAAAACCAGACCAATCTACGTAAAGATCAGAACAGACAAGGAACAGTAATACAGCATATTGGAGAATAAGAGGTCGGAAATTGTAGCGGACACTGAAAAGCAATCGGTAAGGAGAGCTCTTCGGAACAATAAGAGCCCAGGGTTCCAGCGCGCGGAGAACGGGCGGCCGAGGCCCCGGCCCGGCGCTCCGCCAAGCCTGCCCCAGGGCCCTGGGGAGGGAGCTGGGTCAGCCGCTGAACCGGCTGGGAGATCTCAGGGGCCACCGCGCGACTGCGCCCGAGCAAAAGTGGGTGCCCTTCGAGGGAGCGAAAGTGGGTGCACCCCACCAGGTCACTGCGCGACTTTGAACCGAGTTTTCGTGGTCGCCGCGCGACTACGAAAGCATAGGCGCCCCAAGAGAGACAGAGGCGCGGGCGAAGTGAGACAGCTGAATGAAAATAGACACCCTCAGGGGACCGCGCACGGTCTCGGGCTAGTGGACACTCGCGAAAACATAGGCGCAGGCCACTGGAGACAGCTGTGGAGCCAGAGGCGCCAGTTCACCTGCGGGTTCGCAAACGCGGACAGCTCAGGCCCAAGGTGCAGGCGCCAGATAGCAGCTGGAACGCAGGCCTCTCTCAGATCCGAATGCAGGCAGCTGTGCCCGAACACTGAAAGCCTCCCAGGGACAAAGGCAGGCGGCTGTGCACGTCTGGAGAACCTAGCTCACACCCATAACCTCGGAGAAGTGCGCACACATCAGGAAGTTCAGATCACACGCTGGAAACCCTGTGGGGAGAGGTGCCCACTAACGCTGGGATACATAGCACAGTGAGGACTGAGTTTTGAACACAGAGAAAAGCAATAAGATCACCCCTCGGCCATTGCAGCCAGCAAGACCTGAAAAACCGGCTGGCAAGTTTGAAAACAACAAGAGGGTTTTTTTTTTTTTTTTTTTCCTTTTCTTTTTTTTTTTTTTTTAAATTAATAATTTTTTAAATTTTTTATTTCTTTAATATATTTTTATTTTTTTAAATATTTTGTTGTGCATTGCTTGTTTTTTTTTTTTCTTTTTTTTCTTTTTCTTTTTCTTTTTCCCCCCTTTGGCTGCTTATATTTGTGTGGGGGTGTCTGTGTGCGTGTCTCTTTTTTGTTCTGCCAGTTTGTTAGTGTCTTTTTGTTTGTAGGCCTGTATATCTATATGAGTTCTTAACTACTCCTTCTTCATTGTTTATATCTTCTTCTTTACTCCCCAACTCCTTTTGCCTTCCTTGAATTCCTTCTTCTCTTATCCCCTCTTCCTTTCTCTTCAATTTTATCTTTTCTACCTTCCTCTTGTTTCCCCTTTCTTCTTTTTTTCATTTTCCCCCCTCTTCTGTTTGTAAATACACACGAGTGAGACAAAACAAACAAACAAGCAAGCCTGGAACTGTGGCGGGGGGAGATCCAGAGTTGGCCCCCAAAAGAGGGTATTCCAGCTGATGAGTCAGCGGAAGCAGTGAACAACAGGATATCCGAAGGAGAATCCACCATTGAATCTCACAGATATTCTACCACAGAAGGTCATACCACAAACCCAGGGAGCCAGAACAGATCAATTTAAGAAGTTGAGGCTAACAACAAGAGTCTTACAAACAATGGGAAGACAAAAGAACAATCCCCAAATGAAAGGAAAGGAGGAAGCTCAAGAAAGAATGCTAAATGAAACAGAGGCAACTCAACTATCAGATATCGAGTTCAAAGCAATGGTGGTCAGGAAGCTCAATGAGCTCTCAATGAGCTACCATAAACTACAGGGAAGTTATGATGAACTCACGGCAAACTATATCAACATGAAAAAGGAAATAGAAACTATCAACAAGGGCCAAGAGGAAATGAAGAACACAATCTCTGAACTGAAGAACACAGTAGAAGGAATGAAAAGCAGAATCGACGAAGCAGAAGATCGGATCAGCGAGTTGGAGGACAAAATAGAAAAAAATACTCAGAATGAGCAAGATAAGGAAAAGAGGCTTAGAAAGAATGAAGAGGATTTAAGAGAAATGCAAGACAACATGAAACGGAATAATATCCGTATAATAGGAATACCAGAAGGAGAAGAACAAGAACAAGGGATAGAAAACCTGTTTGAAAAAGTAACGATGGAAAACTTCCCTCATTTGGTGAGAGAAAAAGCCACACAAATCCAGGAAACACAGAGAGTCCCAATCAAAAGGAACCCAAACAGGCCCACTTCAAGACACATCATAATTAAAATGGCAAAATTCCAAGACAAAGAGAGAATCTTAAAGGCAGCAAGGGAGAAAAAGGAAGTAACATACAAGGGGGCCCCAATCAGGTTAGCATCTGACTTCTCAATGGAAACGCTCCAAGCCAGAAGAGAATGGCAAGAAATATTCCAAGCAATGAGAACCAAAGGCCTGCAACCCAGACTACTTTACCCAGCAAGGCTTTCAATCAAGATAGAAGGACAAATAAGGAGCTTCCCAAACAAAAAAAGTCTAAAAGAATACACCTCTACCAAACCAATGCTGCAAGAGATACTAAAGGGACTGCTTTAAGGGAAGAAAGGAAAAGACAGAGAGAGAAAGAGAGAGAGGAACACAGGTACGAAAATGGCAATGAATAAATACCTATCAATAATAACCTTAAATGTAAATGGATTAAACGCTCCAATCAAAAGACATAGAATAGCTGAATGGATAAGAAAGCATGACCCACACATATGCTGCCTACAAGAAACCCACCTCAGGACAAAAGACATACACAGGCTCAAAGTGAAGGGCTGGAAACAAATTTTCCAAGCAAATGGTCAGGAAAAAAAAGCTGGGGTAGCAATACTCATATCAGACAAAATAGACTTCAAAAGAAGGGCCATAAAGAGAGACCCAGAAGGCCACTTCATAATACTCAAGGGAAGAATCCACCAAGAGGACATAAATATTGTAAATATATATGCACCCAACGGAGGAGCACCTAAATACATCAAGAAAATTTTAGAGGACTTCAAGAAAGATATAGACAGCAACACAATTATAGTAGGTGATTTTAACACCCCACTGTCAAAAATGGACAGATCTTCCAAACAAAATATCAACAAAGATATTGTGGCACTGAACAACACTCTAGAGGAAATGGACTTAACTGATATATATAGAGCCCTTCATCCCAAAGAAGCTAAATACACTTTCTTTTCAAATGCACATGGAACATTTTCAAAGATAGACCACATGATAGGACACAAATCAAGCCTCAACAAATTCAAGAAAATTGAAATCATACCAAGCATTTTCTCTGACCACAAGGGACTGAAACTAGAAACCAACCCCAAGGAGAAAAACCCAAAACCCTCAAAATCATGGAGATTGAATAGCATGCTATTAAACAATGAATGGGTCAAGAATGAAATTAGGGAGGAAATCAAAAAGTTTCTGGAAACAAACGATAATGAACTCACATCGACCCAAAACTTATGGGACACAGCAAAGGCAGTCCTCAGAGGGAAGTTTATAGCGATACAGGCCTATCTAAAAAAGACAGAAACATCTCAAACAAACAACCTAACCCTTCGCCTACAAGAACTCGAGGAACAACAACAAAGACAGCCCAGAGCAAGTAGAAGGAAAGAAATAACCAAGATAAGAGCAGAATTAAATGATATAGAGACTAAAAGCACAATCCTAAAGATCAATGAATCCAGGAGTTGGTTCTTTGAAAAGATCAACAAAATCGACAAGCCTTTAAGCAGGCTCATCAAGAAAAAAAGAGAGAGGACTCAAATAAACGCAATCAGAAATGAAAGAGGAGATATTACAACCGACACTGCAGAAATACAAAGGATTGTAAGAAATTACTATGAAGAACTGTATGCCAAGAAATTTGAAAACCTAGGTGAAATGGACAGGTTTCTGGAAAAATATAACCTTCCAAAACTCAATGAAAAAGAAACAGAAAGTCTGAACAGACCAATAACGGCTGGTGAAATTGAATCAGTAATCAAAACACTCCCGACGCACAAAAGCCCTGGACCAGATGGCTTCACAGGAGAGTTCTACAAAACATTTAAGGAAGAGCTAACCCCTATTCTCCACAGACTATTCCAAAAAATCCAAAATGATGGAAGACTCCCAAACTCTTTTTATGAAGCCAGCATCATCCTAATCCCAAAACCAGATAAAGACACAACAAAGAAGGAGAACTTCAGGCCAATATCGCTGATGAACATAGATGCTAAAATCCTCAACAAAATATTGGCAAACCGCATCCAACAACACATTAAAAAGATCATACACCACGACCAAGTGGGATTCATCCCAGGGATGCAAGGATGGTTCAACATTCGCAAATCAGTAAATGTAATTCATCACATAAACAAAAGCAAAGACAAAAATCACATGATCATATCAATAGATGCGGAAAAAGCATTCGATAAGGTACAGCACCCATTTATGATAAAAACACTCAGCAAAGTGGGAATAGAGGGAGCATTCCTCAACATAATAAAGGCTATATATGAGAAACCTACAGCCAGCATCATACTCAACGGGCAAAGACTAAATTCTTTTCCACTAAAATCAGGAACAAGACAAGGCTGCCCACTCTCTCCACTTCTATTCAACATAGTATTGGAAGTATTAGCCACAGCGATTAGACAAGAAAAGGAAATAAAAGGCATCCAACTTGGAAAGGAGGAAACAAAACTATCATTGTTTGCAGATGACATGTTAGTATACATAGAAAATCCTATAGTCTCGGCCAAAAAACTGCTCGACCTAATAAATGAATTTAGCCAAACAGCCGGATACAAAGTCAATATCCAGAAATCAAAGGCATTTTTGTATACCAACAATGAAACAACAGAAGTAGAAATCAAGGAAAAAATACCATTTGATATAGCAAAAAGAAAAATAAAGTACCTAGGAATAAACCTAACCAAGGAGGTAAAAGACCTGTATGCAGAAAACTACACAACACTGAAGAAGGAAATCAAGGAAGACACAAATAAATGGAAACACATACCGTGTTCATGGATCGGAAGAATTAACATCATCAAAATGTCCATACTTCCCAAAGCAATCTACAGATTCAATGCAATACCTATTAAAGTACCAATGGCATATTTCACAGATATAGAACAAACTCTTCAAAAATTTATATGGAACCATAAACGACCCAGAATAGCGGCAGCAATCTTGAGAAAGAAGAGCAAAGCAGGAGGGATCACAATACCTGATATCAAAATGTATTACAAGGCCACTGTAATCAAAACAGCCTGGTACTGGCATAAAAACAGGCACGTGGACCAGTGGAATAGAATAGAGAGCCCAGAAATAAACCCTAGTGTCTATAGTCAATTAATATTTGACAAAGGGGGCAGCAACATAAAATGGAGTAAAAATAGCCTCTTCAACAAGTGGTGTTGGGAGAACTGGACAGCTTCGTGCAAGAAAATGAAACTCGAGCACCAACTTACACCATACACAAAAATAAATTCAAGGTGGATAAAAGACTTAAGCATAAGCCGTAACACCATTAAAGTCCTAGAAGAGAACATAGGCAGGAAAATCTCAGATATTACACGCAGCAACATTTTTACTGATATGTCCCCTAAAGCAAGGGACATAAAGGAAAGAATAAACAAATGGGATCTCATCAAAATAAAAAGCTTCTGCATGGCCAAGGAAAACAGTATTAAAATAAAAAGAGAACCGACTGTGTGGGAAAACATATTTGCCAATGATACCTCAGATAAGGGTTTAATCTCCAAAATATACAAAGAACTTACACGACTCCACTCTAAGAAGACAAGCAACCCAATTAAAAAATGGGCAAAGGACTTGGGCAGACACCTCTCCAAGGAGGACATACAGAGGATCCAGAGACACATGAAAAAATGCTCGATATCGCTAGCTATCAGAGAGATGCAAATTAAAACAACAATGAGATACCACTTGACACCAGTCAGAATGGCCCTCATAAACAAAGCAACAAACAGCAAGTGTTGGAGAGGTTGTGGAGAAAAGGGGACACGAGTGCACTGCTGGTGGGAGTGCAGACTGGTACAACCACTATGGAAAACAGTATGGAATTTTCTAAAAAAACTAAGAATGGATATACCTTTTGACCCAGCAATTCCATTGCTAGGACTATATCCTAAGAACCCTGAAACACCAATCCAAAAGAAACTATGCATCCCTATGTTTATAGCAGCACAATTTACAATAGCCAAGTGTTGGAAGCAACCTAGATGCCCATCAGTAAATGAATGGATCAAAAAACTGTGGTACATTTATACAATGGAATTCTATGCAGCAGAAAGAAAGAAGGAGCTCATACCCTATGCAACAGCATGGATGGAACTTGAGAGCATCATGCTAAGCGAAGTAAGCCAGGCAGTGAAAGACAAATACCATATGATATCACCTTTAACAGGAACCTAATCAACAAAACAAAGAAACAAGCATAATATAACCAAAGACATAGAAATTGGGAACAGGCTGAAAGTCACCAGAGGGGAGAGGGGAGGGAATTTCAGGGGAAAAGGGGAAGGATTTACAGAAACAAGTAAAAAGGACACATGGATAAAAACTATGGGGGGGTGGAAATGGGAGGGAAGGGCTGGGGTGGTGGGTTGGGGTGAGAATAAAAGACAGAAAACTGTATAAGATCAACAATTAAAATAAAAATTTAAAAAAAAAAAAAAAAAAAAAAGAACCACACCTAAAACAAAAGCAAACTAAGCAAACAGCTAGAACAGGAACAGAACCTTCAAAGGCTTTTGACACAACTTAGCTGGCAAGCAATTTGAATGTACGGTCTCTGGCCATAAACAATTCCTTGTTTCTGATTAAGGACATATTCTTTACTTTAAAAATCAACTAACTGAACAGGAGGATTGATGCCCTCTTGTGAAAATCAGATAAAAAATCAACACTCTTTCTTAAAGGCTGCCCAATTACCACGTTGAGCTGGGCCAATAGTATAGGCACGTCAATGAGTTTGCTTAAGAAACAATTTCTGTATCTATTTCAGCACATGAACAAATGAAGTATCAGGTCTCCAAAGATCCTCAGTGTGTCACCAAGATGTTTTAGCCCAGAAGACTTTCAAAGCACAGGTTATTAGACACCTGATATAGCTACAGAAAAAATATATCTCAGCAAATGCACTTTTAATTTTAAGAAACCAATCTCCTTCTTGAATCTGCCAGTTACAAATGTATGCTTAAGTAACTACATTATCTTGTTATATGTTGTTGATCTGATCCATTACATTTTGAAAGATAACTGATCCAAATAATTTTGGTTTTAAAGTAATGATTTTTAAGCAAGCAGAACCAGTTTTTCCTTGAGAGTCCTAATAGTGCCATAGTCATGTCATAGGTGTGAATATGGAAGGAACATTATATTCTTAATATTGCACATATTTGTTAATAGGACAGAAGCCCCTTTTTCAGGCCCTCTTTGCCAGAACTACCTGGATTCCATAAAGCATGACTAACTCTTGTTTCACAAGCCTCTATCCTTGGACTAGAAAATTACTGGGAGAACCCTGAAGGTGCAGAGGCTCCAGGAACTTACGAAACAGGACATGCCAGACAGCAACTACCTGACCCTGCACCCAAAGATAATATCGAGACAAGCTGCAAGTTACATAGGACCAGCCGAAAATCCTGCTCTACAACCACCCCAATCACCTAACAAAAGCTCAAAGCTCCCACTGCTCAGGGCTGGTGTATCTACACACCAAGCCCCTTCGCCCTCTTGGAGGGTGAATAAAAATATTTACTTTCTGCAGTTTTCTTCCTTGTGAGTTCTTTCATAGCCTGTGTCACTGACCACCCTAACATTTGTGCTGACCGAACAAATCAAGGAAATATGGAGAAAGAAAATGAGTGGAATTAGAATACAGAAAACTTTTATGTTCTTTAAAATTGTGTGAGTAGTTAGTAGGCCATTTCTCTCAATCTTTATTTCCCCAGAAGAGATACGGTTTTCCCAGTTGATGTAGAGAGCACCGGGACCAGTTAGAGAAAATCATTCAGCCAATCTTGACCGTTAGTTTTTGCCCAGAGTCAACCAATGTGTGCCATTATAGGTAGACTTTGTCACAATGGACTTAGGCAAGGACAAGATTTAACCAAGTTCGTAACTCTGGCCCATAGAAGAATAATCTTGCCCCAAATCTACTACTCCTTATGTACACCATTGAGCCAAGAAATATCTATCTGCACTTTGTCAAGGAGAAAATTGGCATGGAGTTTGAGACAGAATGTATAATTAATGATATTTTGCTTCCGAAATTCAGTGGCTTTGCAACTTTTTTGCTGCAGATTTATATAGTTTTGGTTTTCAAGCCTAAGAATGCTTTCATGAAGGGAGCAAAGAATTCTTGGTTCTAAAGAGTTAAAGTGTTCTGAGTAACTGCATGAGAAATGGAATGTCTCTCCTTTTTTATTTTCCATTCACTGTAATCATTTAATGATAACCAAATGTCAATAAAGCTTGGGATACATGTAAAATGTACCAAAATAATTTTACGGAGAAGGAAATAAATTTTAGCAACTGTTAGGGTTATGACAGAAGAAAAACCCTGAAAAATAACTGACCAATACTGAGGTAGACAAATTCATTCTTGAAATGACCATCAACATGGAAGAACTAAAAACAATTTAATATTTGTGCTGTTGAATAGAAAGTTATAAAAGATACAAAATGTATTATGCTTTTTAACTATAAATGCATCCACTTGCATTGCTTATACATATTTTATATATACCACTTCCTTAATGTAATAGCTTATGCAAAACATGTTTTCTTTTCAAGCAATTACGTGTCCCCTTTTGCCTGTGAGATTCCTTACGTAGTCAACTTATCTTAAGAATAAGTGATGTGTGCTTGGTAAGAATAAACTTATTTTCTGCAAATGTATATCTGGGTGGGATGAGCCAAAAGAGGCATGTGCATGACTCTAAAAGAAAAATATTGCATTAGCATTTTCTTCAAAGGTAGTGCAAAAATAAATATATGAGAGACACATTCTATCATTCTGTGTTTACTAGATCAAGGATGTGCTACACATGTTCTGGAGACCCTAGTAGATTAGCAAAGTTAGCAGATTTGCTAAGCAGACGGTGTCATTCCATCCTCCAGATCTACTCAGTGAGTTTTGTGTGTGTAGAAAGTCTGTGTGATGTCCTTCTGGAAACGGGGAAAGATTCAGAACTCACCCCTTTCTGTGAGCTCTCTTT
Organism: Glossophaga mutica; assembly: GCA_039655065.1. Lineage (NCBI taxonomy): Eukaryota > Metazoa > Chordata > Mammalia > Chiroptera > Phyllostomidae > Glossophaga > Glossophaga mutica. The sequence goes on along the minus strand of CM077303.1, from coordinate 144,610,884 downwards.
TGAGATGTATTGCTTTTTTTATTCGGTCTCTGAAAGGCAACTGCACAAACCTGTATACATTTTATTCCTCTTTCCTTGACTTGAAACTCTGACATGTTCCAGCAGAGTGAAACTTTTATGGCTGCCATGATTAAGCATTCATTACATATCAGAGCACATCAATCACATCGCATCATATTTACTTAAGGAGGTTCTATTGTTTACATATAAAGATAAACTCTCCAGTCACCCTTGTACCTGACTACAGCACATTGTGGGCTTTCTTACAGAAATGACCTGGAATGGTATGGAGTCCAATACATTCATATCATTGGCATGTTAACAAATAAACCCCAGCATTAAAGTCAGAAATTCTCACTAACTTATATCACTCTATGGAGTTTAAAAACTTCAACTAATTCTACATATTTTCCATGTGCATATCAAGGGAAAACCACATTAGTCCATTTACTTGATTTTGGACTACATATTGCAGGCAATATTTGTATGTCAACCAGCATTATTTTAGATGAAATTCCATAGGATAGTTACTGGAAGTCAACTAATTTTACAAATTTATTTGTTCTGTTAATTATTGAAAACTCATTTCAAAGAGTTAACTCAGGTTCAAAGTCAAAACCACTCTCAAGGTGTAGAACCATCCATTCCCTCTAATGGCATAAGTAATATTTAGTGGACTGGTCATTAAGATTCATTTAGATATTAAAAGTTATTTGATTTGTAGTGTTGCACTCTTGGGAACACCTCAGTGTCTCAGATCAATTATGGTAAAGAAGGTTATTCCTGCCTCACTCTCTAAATGCATCGGTAAGAAGCACGTAGCTAAGTCACAGTGTCCATACTGATAATCGTATGCCAGAATTACTTGGAACAGAGAACTGAAATATAAGTGCTAAAACTGGGCAAACATATCATTTGGTACAAATTGGCAATTAATTTAGAAAGAATAAAGTTATCCTCAGAAGAATATAAAATATTTCTTAATAAGCAATATGAAATAATAGTAAGAACAGGAGCTTTTATTTGAATCAGGTTTCAACATAACTATTATGTTGGATATAGAACTTCATTAGTGATATCTACCTGTCTTCTCCTCTCTTATAATAAGCAAATCCAAGTTGAGACCTGTTTTCTTTATGTGCTGTGACTGTTCACAGCCTCTAGTATAATACTAACTTCAAAAATCTTAATGTTGAAGAAATAGTAGGTTCTATAATTATTTATATGTAATTCATTTCAATTTTTCAAATGCCCATTGAGTTTACAAGCAACATTCTGGGCACATAAGTTATGGACATGAATAAGACATGGTTCCTAATATCCAGTAAAAGAAACAAGTATCTTCAATTAATTATAATGCAATAAGTACTATTATTGATGATATGAATAAGGTGTTATAACAGCACACAGGAAGAAATGATTTGCTCTCTTAGAAGATTCAAGAATTGATTAACAAAGGGCAAACTGTGTGAATTTTACCTTGATATGAATCAGAATTTCTTTTATCAGATGAACAAGAATAAAAGCATTTGTAGCAGGAGAAACAAAATAAGAAAAGACATGGAAATATAAAAGTCTATCAAATTATATAAGCAATATTTAACATCTTAGTATGGTTAGAGTGTAGAGAATGTAGTAGGGAGAGATATTTGTTAAATAAATGCATTAGTGAATGAATGAAGAGTGGCATAAATTGAAGAATGCCACTCAGAGGATTCTTTAGTTAATATAGTGCAGATCATGTGAATCCACTAAAGGGTTTAGTTGAGAAAATAAAAGGACCAGATTGTGTTTTAGCAACCCCGGTAAGTAGTCTGGAGGCTGCATTGGAAAATGAAGCTACAGCAGAAATGGAAATTCAAGGAAAGAATTTGGTTTTGTCAAAATTATCAATCTAAATAAGCAAGCAAGTAGTTTTGACTAAGTTTAGCACATAATTGAGGTTGAATGCATCCTGTTGGATTTATATGTTTTTTTTTTTTTTTTTTTTAACTGAAGAGAAGCCTGGTTTGGAGTCATTTTTCATCTTGTCTGATTCTATTCCTATGAAGTAAAGCAAATGATATTTTTCCCTTATCTCTCTTCTGCCTGTGAAATGTCCCATGGCATATTATTTATCAGAGGCTTTGATGTCTTTAAAGAACACCATAAAGATCATAGACTATTACTGTCCCTTTTGAACAGACTTGCCATGTTTGCCTTATTTTTAAAAATATTTTTTAATTTTAATTGTTCTTGTACAGTTTTCTGTCTTTTACTTCCATCCCAGCCCACCACCCCAGCCCTCCCAACCTCCCTCCCATTTCCACCCCCACTAGTGTTTGTTCATGTGTCCTTTATACTTGTTGCTCTAAACCTTTCCCCTTTGTTTGCCTTATTTATGCTACCTTTGAATGAGGACCTATGAGATGCCAAGTGTCAACCTCTAATTTATATTGAAGTTTTTCTTCATGAATGAATTAGAAAACCACAACTCAGGACCCAGTTGAATAGAAAATATCACCCATTAACAAAATTTTTGGATGTCAATAACAACACCAATTTCCTTAATGACGGATCTATTGGTAAAATTCCTGGATCTTGGTGTTTTACCATAAACATATAACTTCTCCTAAAGTGAAAAAGATCTTCATGGAAAATGTGTTTTGATTTTAGCAAATATTTATATTCCTTTCTAAAATGCTTGTTAACCAGACATTCTTTAATATCTTTACTGTTCATAACTTTCTAATACTATACTATCATGGAGTATTTCCTTATTTCTTCAAGTTGCTGCTAATGAAGATGTGTTTAAATATTCTGCCTCATAAATGAAACAGTTCACAGGCTGTGTGATATCTTAAAGTAAACAAGGCATCTTTACTTTGCTTGAAGGGAAAACTGGGGGAAGTCAAGAGGGTCTGGGTCTGCTTTTAATGTGACAATGCTTTGGCTAGAGTTTCCTCCTTTTCATTTTCTGACTTTAATAAAACTGTCTTTCACTTCAATATTTGAAATCTGAAGAAATTGTAAGAATGAAATGTTTTAAGCAGCCATTTTTGCTCGGCAGCAGCCACCCAAACTGTTTTTCTTTTCTTTTTTTTTTTAATTAGCTGCAAGTTATTTAAAACCTGAAGAAATGGAAATAGAAAATTTTTATTTTATGGTTTAAGTATGTGTCAATCAGATGAACAGTGGTTTCCTCAACATTACAAGGTCAATGCTATAACCTAACACATATAGATTGTATAGACTGAAACTTTGGGTTTTAAATAGTTTTATTTTATGTTATAATTAAATACATATCAACAAATTTTAATTCTACAGCTCAGTAGGCAAAAATGTATTTCTGCATATATTCACATGTCTCTATTAGATATGTATATGTGTGTAAATATATATACATATATAGTACTTATAATAATTTCCAAAGTAATTAATCAATAACCCCAAGATATACTTTCTCATACTCTAAGCTCAACCTAACCTGAAATAAGGAGTCTGTATAATATTAGTACTATTTATTCACTTTATTTAATAAGCACTTTTGAGCCCACACTTCCTCACAGTTATTATGCTGAATTTCAAAGCAATGAATACTGTTAAAATTTTTATTAAACCATTTTTCTTGTCAATATAGAAACCCAAACACAGCAAACTCAAGTTACTCTGGGTCTATGAAATTGTAAACCAATAGAAAGTAGGTAACTGTGCCAGAGTTTGTTTTGGGGAAATGAGTTAACATTAGATATTCAATGTGATTTTCATGGCAAGGTAATTCTAATGTGATGAGTTTATCTATAAATAAACAACTACTTTTGTCCAAAATCTAATATTCTGATTGTATTGGTAGTTATTTGTTATAATCATGCTCTACCGCATTTGCAACATTTTTTTGTCAAACACAAACAAAGTAGACAGAATAGTAAAATAGCTGCCATGACCTATGTAGCACTGCATTAAACATCATTTTCCCCCAATTGTGTGTGTGTCTCTTGGGTGTGGAGGTGTGTCTCTGTACATAAGATAATATTCCACTAGAAGTTCTTGGGATAGTATCTGAGATTCAGCAATTTGATGTTCAATGCATCTGGAAAAATGCTTTAAATTTAGGTTGCAAATGCAACCACCCAATGGGAATTACCCCTGCCCCCCCATATATAATGACCTTCTACACTTAAATCACCACCAATACTTGAATAGTCAAAGCAAAGAATACCTCTTCCTAGAGGGGTATGCTTAGTACAGGATTAGTGTGATGAAAGGAAACCTGTTCTGCTTCTTTTATTCATCTGGCTGTTTGTAAATGCACAGGAAGGTAAAATATAGCCCCTGTGATGAATAACAAAAGTACATTTACCTATCACCCTCCCACCTCCAGTTTTGCAGTGTCTTAATTGTTTTTATTGTTTGAAAAGGATAACACATTTCTACACTGAGCTTTATTGTCAGGATAGAGTAGGAGTTGGAGTTGCTCAGCTGCCCAGCTCTCACCTGAGTGTCTAGTCACCAGACCCAGTGTGAATGACAGCTGGGCATAGTTGAAAGCACAGTTGATCATAAGGATCACGGACTGCTGGTCTTCTTTCAGATTCTGGACCACTAAGCTTTTAGTATGAGGCCTGAAGTTCTTATAGCACTTAAACCTAGGATTAAAAATGTATAGACTGAACATAAAACCTGGAATTTCAACTTTTCTTGAAAAATTAAATTCTGCACTTACAATGGCCAGGTGGCTCCTCCTCTTACTATGCTGCAATTCCTACCTGGCTAGGACCGTTCATCCATGTCCCTGGCTCCAAGAACTTGAGTTTGCTAACTCTGATCTACAGCCATGAACAAACACTACCTCTTCCATGAGCAGGCCTGAACAACTAAACTGAATGAGCAGGCCCTGTTTGTGACTTCATAATTGCATGTAAAAATTCTATTTTGACCAAGTTACCAAGGCATAATATATGTGAATTTTTATCATGTTAGAATATGAAGAGGAACTTTCCAAATAGTTGAGCCAGAAAATTTAGATAGTGTTAAAACCCTTGAGGAATATAAAAAAGGGACAGCAGAGGATGATGTCTCTTTGTAGAATGCTATTGCTGGTTGTGGGTCCCCATCCACTCCAAAAAAGGGAAGGATTGGGATGCTATCTACTTTACCTCAAGCCTAATAATGGTGGCTTCTATGAGGTCACCCAAATGCTTAAAAGATGTTCACTGTGGTTAAGAAGCATCATTAGAGAATGCTGAATTCATGCCAGAGAGAAGAACACACATTCCTTTTCGATAGTAGTCCATTTCTATGAAGTACGGAGAAAACAGTATTTTCAGTGAACCAGGTGTGGGCTCCCCATTCAGGTGAAGACCTGGTTTCTCACCCTCTGGAGACTGGAGGGTGAGAAACTCTAACAACAAGAGTCAGGGAGTAGTTGACAGTCTGAGGAGCCAAAGAAGAGTGTTCAAGTGTGTGAGGAAAAGGGGGAAGAAAGGAAAATAACAGATTCCACAGCCCCCTGGCATTTGGAAAGGAGAATATATTTAGTACATGAAGTTTAGAACTACATTTGACATTTTACTTACCAAATGAACCTGTGTTTGAGTGACTTTAAGACTGTTATTACCTGAACATGATCATTAAAGGCATGTAATTTCTCTAGGTCTCATTTCTGAATACATCTCACTACTAAATACATTTTAAAGGGACAGCTGGATATAACCAGAGGCAATGAAATAAAGAATAAACTGACAGTAACCAGCGGGGAGAGGGGAGGGGGATAACAGGGGAAGGAATTAGAAGGGTCGGTCATCAAGGAACATGTATAATGGACCAATAGACAAAGACAATGGGGGGGCAGGGCTAGGATTGAAGGTGGGAGGGGGTGTGGGGCAGGGGAGAGTGGTGGTGGTGGGGGGAAATGGGGACAACTGTAATTAAACAACAATAAAAAGGGACAACTTAATGCCAAATTGAGTGTATTGATTATTTCAGGATTTGTGTCTGTTTGTTGCACTAGATACAAAACAACACCAGCGGCACGGCAACGTAAGGAACCAGGCTTGGTGGGGAGGTTGGCATATGGTCTTCAGGCTCATAAACCTTCTGGTTTTCATGTTCTGCTCAACATAGTGCTGATAGTTGATTATCCACTCCAGTGTCACCAGTGTGTTACCTCATGTCTTTTCTGTTATTTTCCAAGGCTGCTGAAATCATGATTGACATTAATTTTCATTAGTTTTCACTTCCTCTAATCTTTCTCAATATCTTAAATTCTATCAACTTTGGCTATTTTCGTCAAACTTATCTTTTGCTTTCATATTCTCAACAATTTTCAATTGTTGCACAAATGTACCTCTGATATAAAGTAGAATGTTATCACTTACAGACTATGAAAAGCATTCAGTGCCTTTTTCCTATTGTCAGTGTGTTCCTGCCTGGGTATTTTATGATATGCTCCGGTGTCTCATTGTTTTTGGAAAATAAAAGAAAATTAAATGTTTGGATGTTTCCTAGAAATTTAAGTAGAGTTAGAGAAAGAAAAGTGAAAAATGAAATGTGTTGAAATTAACAAGGTTACACTTTAAGTGCAATAATTTAAAGAAGCAAAAAAGAACCAAATTTATTAGCATGTTATTGACTTATAATATGTGAAGTACATCCTAAATGAGTTCCTGTGAAAAAAAATCTCCAAAAGAAAAATGCAAGAATGATGTAGGTTAAGTTGCTTATGTCAGAAGTAATTGATACTTAATAGTCATAAAATTAATTAATTTGACATATTTATAGGAAAGAGAGCAAAAGAAAATCAATTTATAATTCCCTGGGTACATTTATTTAGATTTGAAATATGAAGATGGACATTAAAGAAGAGAGTGAGAGGAAAGGAACTCTGGAAGAAAGGACCTGTGGGATTCTATGAAACATTCTCTGTGCATATGTAGTTGAGTACTTATTTGTACATTTTAGAGAGAGAGATAGCAAGAGAATAAAAAATTTAAATTAAATCAATATTTTAAAAATTACTAGTATATCCATTTATTTTCCAATCCACAATTATATGAGGGATACAATTAGTTTCTCAAATAGATAGATATGCATATGCTATTTAAGCAGTCAGTTTTTTTAAAATCAATACCTCCATCAGTAGGTAAAAAGTAGAAAAGCATTGCTTTAAAAATATATTTTTGGTATTTAAAGAAAAAGGAAGCATATAAGAAGAAAAATATGAGAATGCTGATTTATTGGATTGCACATTCTTTGGGAGTATTATAATCTTTATAACTCAGAGCCTAAAGAGATGATGTTTAAAAAAAAGACTGAAGAATAAACAAATGAGTGAATGAAAAGCTCAATGCCTAACCTTAAAACTTTTCAAAAACATGCATATAACTATGGCTTATGCCCCTCTCAAAGGCTGTTTCTTCATGGACTGATTGATTGATTGCTGGAATGTTAAATGCAAATTGAAGGGATCTCAAAAGGCATTTTGTCTGGCCCTCTCATTTCACATAGGAAATGAGTAAGAGTATATTGTCAAAGTTGGAAAGGTGGATGGTGTAGGAGAAAATTATCTCGAGGTCTGATGAGTTCTTGCAGTTAGAAAATGGGGGAAATTTGCTACTGAGTGTCCTAGGGAAAAGTTTTTTTTTTAATCTTCCAGTCAGAATTCTAAAAATTAAACAAAGAAAGTTTTAAATGGGCATGGATTAACCCATAGTTTCTATTAAGAATCAGTGCATTTTTGTTCAAAGTATGTGCTTTATTGAAACTTGTTTCAAAAGAGTACCTTCATTCATCATTGTCTAAGTGACTGTTCTTTGGTATCTTACACAAGACTGATTTTGAAAACTATGACTCCAACCTGTTCATTAATTAAAGAAATTCTCATAATGGCAAAACATACAAGGCTAATTCTTCAGTATTCTCATAAACAGTGACAACAATTGCAGGATATAAGTGGAAAAAAGTGCCATTGATGATAATGCAGTGGCTTTTAAACACTTGGGAGGGAGTCCGATTATAGTATCTCCTGCCACCTTCTGTTTTTCAGTAATACCCTACCACCCATGAATGGGAACATGTATCACTTCCTTCAAAACAATTCCATTCAGTTTAATCATGAAGAAACCTCTTTTATGCAGATCCCCCACTTCCTTCTCTCTGATGTCCAGAGCTTTCAAGCTCACTAAGTCACACAGCATTTCTGTGCATTGTTACCTCCTCCTCAGCGAGGCTGGTGGGAAACACTTCAAACAGTCTGTTCTGGAGGGGGACATACACTGGTCAGGGGGAGGGGGAGGAAGGGACATCAAGTCAGTGCTTGCCAGACTGAAGTAAGTGGGAGTTGGTTGTGGTGGTGGTGGAGAGGAAGTGCTCTTTACCCGGCCAAATGCAATGGTACCTGAGAGAAGTGCTTAATTCATTCTAAAGAGAAAAATTGACTTAGAAGATAGGTATTTACCTTAAATTTGCAAAAGTGCATAAATAGGAAAGTGGTCTTAGGAAAATTATTTGGGGGTATCAAAGGGAGGCCTGAAAGGATGTGCAGATGACTTTGACATCCCAAAGTTTTTCAAAGGCTCTGACTTTTCATTTGAACCCCCTGAGACGCCAGGTACTTAGCACCAGCACAGAGACAAAGTCTGTACTCCTATGTAGCTACATACGTTCTGACACCAAAACCTGTGTGACATCAAAACCTGTGTATAAGATTTCTCTCTGTGACATACTCCCTGCAGTAAAAACATAACCATACTAGACATGTATAGTATAAAGGCAGATTGTTTTTAAACAGGAGGATTTTCAAGGTTTACTGCAAGGCATCAGCTTCTCTTTAAGTTAAAATAATGTTTGACTGGTCAGTAAAAAGACATAAAAAGATTTTTAAAAAGAAAAAACACAGACAATTTTACACAACTGAAGGGGGAGAAACAGAAACATCAAAGCTCAGGAACTGTGTACATTGCACAAAGCATTAAGAGTTTCTGTTCTCTTTAACATTTTGACATATGCTATGTAGTGTGGTTAGAGCTATTAAGAGAATGCAAACTTCTTTCCAAGCAGTTCTTTTATGGCTCACATCTTTCCATGGTCACATGAAGGGCACTTTGAAGTTCCCAGGAAAATGGGCAAGGTACTGCTGTGCTTTGCTGGGTAGGATAAGTATGAAGATAAACTGCCGATTAAGGCATGAATGTAATCTATACATTAAATAGTACTTGTTCTTGATTTAAATAGCATTTTGATTTTTTTTAATACAGGGGTTCTAACAGAAATCTCCTGTCCTTTGTAGTTGCCTAGCTTTATTAGGTCTGAGGACCTCTCCTAGAGTTGATGACACTTGGAAATTAGTATTGGCAGGTTGACTGGCTGTCCAACCGAAGGTGTGGAGTACCTCCCAGCTGGTAGATGTGAAACTCCACACAGATTTGGAAGGAGTCTTTTGTAACTACCATATTCTTCTGCTTGATCACTTATTATCTGATTGAGTAATTTTTATTTAGCTTCAGCAAATTATCAAAAGTATCTCTTGGATGGAATATAATAGGTGTGATCACTTCTGAAATTCAGTTTGAACACTCGGCAGAAATGTTTCTGTAGAGGAATGCTTTTTAGAGTATGTTATAGCTTCAGGAACAGAGAGAGCCTGCGGTTTTCTCATAACTGTTTTCCTGATCCTGATTTATGGAGCCAAGATATTCCTTGAAGTGTCAACATCTTGTAACAAAAAAAGCATGGACTTCAGAGAATACACTTGTAGGTTTATATGCAGACTCTACCACTTACCAGCTGGGGAACCTTGAGAAAGTCAAATGACTTTTCTGGGCCTTGTGTTTCTCATCTGTAAAATTGGTATGATAATAATCAATTTATAGAGTTTTATTCTAGAAATTAAAATGTAGTTTATGTAAAAATTTAACATTGAACAAGTACCATTTCTCACATTCTACCTTTAACAGAAGGACAACCAATTGGAAAGGTTTCCATTTGGGAGCCAGAAAGAAGTATGTTCAAGATTATGAGCTGGGAAACTGTTCTTTATTTTTATATTAATGTTTATTATAGTTTCAAAGCCTATTATTCCCAAACTTGAATGTTTGGAATCAGAACAAATGAATGAGGGGATTATGTGGACTCATTTCTCTCTATTCCTTCTGATTATTTCTGACTCCCCACCATTAACACAGCTTTAAAAGTAAGCCATTTGGGGGATCAGCACGAGCACATCAAGGGTGAACACATTCCTCAAACTTACTTGTCCAATGCTAAATTTAGGATCTTCTTGTGCTCCCACCAATCAACCAAACTAAAAAGTCTGGACCTATGCTAGTCATCCTCTCTGATACTCCCTCCATACAACCCACCTCCAAGACCTTTGGTTACTCTTTTAATTAGACCCAGTTAGGTTCTTGTCTTGCTTTTTCCTTTGACTCTAAGTTTTAGTACAATTCAATTCTTTCTTGGATTACTGCCAGGGCCTTTTAATTGAGGTCTCTTCCAAATACAAAAGTAATTATGTAACTCCTCTGCTTAGAACCATTAAATGTGTATACATAACCTTAAAAATTAAAGTCTGACTGCCTTAGCATAGCACATCAGGCCCTTTATGATGTGGCCCCAGCCTATGTTTAGCCCTGTATCCTGCCATAGCTCTCCCTGCTTCCTGATATCCATCCACAGACAGTAACTTGGGGTTCCCATGCTGCCACTAATCTCTGTACTTTTGTACCTGGATATTCCTTCTGCCTGCACCTCCTTTTATCCTATTGTCCACTGGGAGACTTCCCAGTTTAAACATTACCTTCTCTGAAACACTCCATGACTTATGATTTATTACTACCTGACCTTTAAATTCATGGAGAATCAATCATTTCCTTCTCTCTACTCCATCAATCTTGTATACCTCTAGGATTGCACTTACTCTGTTGGATTAGATCTATTTTGATTCCCTTGATTGTGAACTCTATGAACAGAGAACATAATTTTTATCTTTATAATCTCAGGCTGCTCTTCATGAGATATTATAATTTAAGGTTGGTTGAATAACTGAATTACTGAATTTAAGAGATGGAATCAGGTTACATGGGTTTGGCAGAGAGAGAGAGAGAGACAGAGAGAGGTGTGATGAGAGAAGGTCACATGGACAACCTGGAAAGGAAAACAGGAGGGAAAATTCTGTGTTATGTAGGGTGATTTTGGCATAGGAATTTCATGTAATGTGAATCTATCAGTAGTATGGGGAAAATAAGGAAAGAAAATTTAGTGGTAAGTGGTACATTTATTTCAAAATTCCAGTGACTCGGCCCTTAAGATTTTAGATTCATTATTATCAGTTAGTGTATCTCCCAAAGTTGTAAGAAATAGACTCCAAATTGTAGTGGCTTAAATACAATAATAATAGAGGTCTCATAGTTCTATGAGAAATGTTTGTGAAATAGCAGGATATGGAGAAGTGATTACTTTGATAATGGGACTGAGGGAGGCTTTGTAAAGGAAGTGATAATTGGGTTGAAACATCAAGGATACTTAGAACTTAACAGGTAAAAAATTGTCAGGAAAAAAGACTTTCTTACAGAGAAAATAGCATTTAAAAAACCAGATTTATGAAACACATTTAGTGTCCAGTGGAATGCAAATAATCTGGCATAATGAAGTGAGAAAGTAGTGAGAGATGAGCCTTATCAGGTATGCAGAAACCGCATTCTGAAAAACCTTAAATGGTAAGCTGAATAGTTGTGTTTAAGGGAAGTCTATATGTAATGTCCCAAATGGGAAGCCACATAAGACTTTTGATGCAAGTGATGATGACTGAAACTATAATACAAAAGGGTCCCTCAGAAGACAGTGGGCAGAAAAAAAAAGATTGTCAGTAAGATTATACAGCACCTTGGTCATTGCTATGGTGCAAAATCTGGATAAGGGGGTTTACCATAAGTAAAGGTAGAATTTTCTAAATCCTCACAGAGAGGGACATTATTTGTCTGGTATATCATGAAAGCTGAGTTGAGTGCCTTAGTATTCTCATACTCATTCAACATCAAAATACCTGGAGGAGGAAAAGGTCAGAAGATGAAGTGTGCCTCCTTGCAGGACTGGTGGGATGAGCAGGATATAATTATCTTTATAAAATGAGACACGCCAGGAGTTCAATGGCTCACTTAAAGTCCAAGCAAACCTAAAACGTATGACCCTACACTACATACCCTCAGTCTATCCACAAAGAAAAGATTTGGCAGTGCACTATTTCCTTGGGGGTGGGGAAGGGGATAAAGTATACATTTCTTCACACATCTAACGATTCCTTTGAACTCATTCTACTTATATCCTTACACACTTTTATTTGAAGGCTGCAGTGCCCACAAATCCAAGCAGATAATTTACATTTTGATGTAAGCAATTTTGAACAATTTTTCTTCTCTGTATTTTTGGCCAAAATTTTTAGTCAGAAAAGAGTGACTCATATACACATAAAAAAGAGACATTTGGGTCATCCGTGATATTACTACAATGCAGAGCCTGTAACAGCTTTCAGATTTTACTTGGTTATTTCTTTTTAACACCCAAACCCATATTGTATTATGCCAAGCTAAATAATAAAATTGGTGGTGATCACTCTTAGCTTTTGTCTTCTGTCTCCTGGAATATTAGTTCCCAAGAAAAGGTGAAGCCCATTCGTTCAGATGAAGGTGATATAGAGCAATCAGTGTGAATTTTACAAAACTAGTTCTAAAGGAAATTTAGGACTTGCATGTATGGAAGAGAAGTAAAGACATCGTGGCTAGAATGAATAGGATATGTAAGAAAAAGCACACATTTCTTTTTTCATTCATTCAGAAGCATTTATTCAGTGCTTGCTGCTGTTGAACAGAACTGGGCACTTAGGTCTCGAAGGACAGTGAAAGATAAACCAGGAAAGATAAGTGAGAGGAGGAGTGTGGAGGGCCTCGCCTAGCTAGCTAGGACACCTGTAATTTCTCTTGGCGGCATAAATCATTCAGGTGAGCATCATATTTGAAAGATTAATGCAGGAGCATTGTGCGATGATTGTGGGAAGGGAACAGAAAGAAGACAGGAGAGCAGTGAAGGGAAGCTCTTGTAACAGTCTAGGCCTGAGATAACAAGGGCCCTAGTCGACTGATGACCGAGGAATGACAAAGAATGGAAAACTCAAAAGATAATAGGCCAAGAAAGAACAAAGGAAGGTGGAAACTGATGAACATGATGGAAGAAAAAGGAAAACATTTTAGAAGGGAAATTTTACCTAAATATCCATTATTATTTAATATTCACCTTAGAACATTCAGGAAATGGGATTTTTTTTTTCCCTAGGACTTCATTACTGTTGCGTCTAATCAGGTCTGGACTATTTAGGAACATAACTGGTCATTCAGAGAATCTTGTAGGAAAATTGAAGTGTAAAAAATAGTTTTCTTTTTATATCACTTTGTAAAAGAAAGATGAAAATATGTTTAAAACAATTATTATAGATAATTTTATATTATAAATAGAAGGCAAAATTGTGTTCATCTATATTCAGAGTCTACTTTTTAAAAATTGCCAGAAGATACATGAGTATTTTCTTTGCTTGAGACTTAACTACAGAAATTTTTTAGGGTAAGATTTCTATGCCAAGGTGGTCTTATAAAGACAAAATAAGCGGCAGTAAGCCAGATAATAGAAAAAAATATATTCTTGTTTTTTTTCCTTTTCATTGAATGTATTGGGGTGACACTGGGGGGAAAAGAATGTATTGGGGCTCAACAATTTCTTGTTTTCCTGCTGAGCTATCATTATAAATAGCTTACATAAAATTGAGTGTTATGTAGGATTAAAAGTGTGAAAGTTAATTTGGTTTTCCAAACCCTGAGAGCAACAAGGGCTCTGTTACCATACACACTTGAGAACCACAGAGTTTCTGATCTTAGATCAAGCAAACAGCAAGAAAGTTAAAGGGAGAGAACGTTGGTTGACAAACTAGAGCGATCAGGAGGAGCCTAGCAGGTTTCAGATCAGAAAAGAGTGGGCACATAGACAAGCCCAGTGTCTCAGCAGGTAGCCAGAAGGAAGCCGATGGGTACACTGATGGTCCAAAAGAGTTTAGTGTACCCAATGATTATGACAGTTCAGCCTTTGTCAAAACCTGGTTCACATTTTTTTCCCAACACAGTACTACCCTCAACCCAGATGAATTACATTCTTTCATAAATCCTTAATTTTTTTCCTTTACAGCATTTATCAAAGTTAGTATTATATATATATCTTTGGGATGTGATAAATGTGTGTCTATCCACCAGGATAAAAACTTAATAATGGAATAATGGAGGGGACCATGGCTATTGTGCTCACAGTAGTATTTCCAGCAACGATTAGAGTGCCTTGCACGTATTTTATCCCCAATACATATCTACTGAGTAGATTAATATCTAATACTCTTATTCTCTAAATATTCCTGAAACTTCAGTGTCTAACTGGTAAACTTGGAAATATATAGAAATAGGTAGTATATACTGAAAAGTGTGAAGACTTCAGTGTTCAGATGTCAGAGAGCAGGATGAAGAAACTAAAGTGACAAATATCAAGCTTTTAAAGGCTTGTTGATTATCAATTTAGCAGCTATCTATGAAAAAGGTCCAGAAGGGACTGTGAAAATATGCATTAATCTATTTCATTTGCATGAAAATTATCAAATTATGAAGGTGGTCAAATTAGTGAAAATTAAAACTGTGGTCACTAGACATTCAACTATGGCAGGGAAAGTAATGTCATTTGCACAAGGGAAAATTATAATTGACCATATCATGTGTTCTCCTGAAAGGGTATGCTTTCGTGACTACAGATGAAGGAGAAGCTGAAAATGTAATCCATTTTCACTTTCAAAAGATTTTCACAAAGTTCTCCATCAAAAGCCATTGCGAAAAAAAATTGTGCCACTATGGAACTGGGGAAAATGCTTTGTCACCAATAGGAAATTGGCTCTGAAATAGTATGTAAGGGGTAGTGATAAATGGACATTTTCTTGCTGGAAAAGGCAAACAGTGAAGTTCTCAGGGATCGGGGCTGACATAACTTTTGTTCAACATTTTAACAAATGATCTGCAAAGGGAAAAAGCCTCTGGAATGTTCACATCTGAGGATTACCTAACTCCTTTAGGTAAGGGAATGTAAAATGTCAAATCAGCAGGCCACACTGCAGAGAGACTTTATATGCTGCATGTAGGCAAAAACTTAAAAATAAAGGGCTTTTTATTTTTTGTTATTGTAAAAGAGATCACATAAATAATACAAAAGAGCACAGAAGGATACAAAATCAAGTGGGACTGTCAACTCAGACCACCTTTCAACTCTCTCACCTTGGTTGTATCCACAGAGATCACCACCTAATAGTGTCTAGACTCCTTCCTCAAATAGGATGTGAGCATGTATGCACTTACATACATATGCCTTTTGTAATATATTCACACACGAATGCGGTGGTTTCTATGCACATTATTCTAAATATTACTTATTGCTTACTTAAGACTAGATATTGGGGATATGTTTCCTATTAGCAGAAACTATTGCATCCTTTTAAATGACTAAATATTTACTATTACATATATTTTCCATAACTAATTTACTCAGTCCCTTGATGGTAAACATTTTAGCTTATTAAGGTTATTTCTTGTTTTTGGTATTATATGTCGCTATTGTTGTGATTTTTTTATTGCTGTTACTACAACCAATGCCTCAAGGACATTCTTGAATGTGTATTTCTTTGCTAATTTATAAGTATACTTCTAGGATAAACTCCCAGAAATGGGATTGTTGAGTTAAAAAATGGTTGCAGTTCTTGCTTACTTTGCTCCCTATTGCCTTCAAAAATGTCATATCAATATATATTTTTACCAGTAGGAAACGAGCATGTTCCCTCATACTATAGCTAATAGTATTATAGAAAACCATTTAGTTTTTTAAAGTATCATCTTCATACTTAAAAATATTTTTAATTTTAAATTTTCCATTAATTTTTGATTTCTAATATACAAGTCACACACATACATGCTTAAAATGATCACTGTTTTCAGCATGGAGGCAACAGAGCCAGCTGTAGACTGGGGAATGAGAGGGAAAGGGACACAGTGAGAACAAACTGTCCTTAGGAGAGGCTTGCAAAAAGAGAGCAAAGTAGCAGGCAGCAAGGAGGGGCAAGGCTCAAGGCAGGAAAAACATTTCATTTGTTAAAGAATTTGAGTTATTTAGACTTGGAGTGGCCTCTCTCCTGAGAGAGTGGATTTCTTGTCACTGGAAATGGACAAACTACGGCTGAGACAGCCTCTGGCTAGACACCACACAGAACAACTCGTGCACTGGGAAGAAGGCTCTAAATCACCTGTGTCAGGCGCATCATACAGGGAAGTAACCAACAGCCAGCTGGATCCCCGTGACACAATGCAGACGCTCTGTGGAACTGCAGAGTCAGTTGGGACACCACCATCTAGGGAGAACTCACTGAAGTTAATGGTAGAGCATCACACAGTAGAAAGAGATGATATCTCAAATTTCTTCCAATTTGAAGTTTCTATGATTAATACATTAAGACATGTTTGTATTAAAATAAGAAAATCTGATATCTAAAGCTTACCAACAAAAGAATCCTCAACAAAATAGCAAATACTTTGCTCAGGATATTTGAGGTCAGAATGAAAATGGCAAGTTTTCCTATAAGCCTATAGAGGCAGATCTAAAAAGGCATACATAGAAGAGGGTAAGGAGAGAATGGAAATAAAACTCAATATTATGCAGATTTATGCCTTATTTTTTAGATTTTTTTAAATGTTGAATCTTTCAGGCTGGTTGTGCTTTTTATTAGACCTGTATAGTTTGGTTAATTAACTAGTATTTAGTTTTATATTTAAAGAGCTACAATTAATCTTTTTTCTTTGGTGGTATTTATTTCTTTGCCTTTTTAAAACTACTTTTAATTCTTAGATGTTTTGTTTAATCTATTTAGAGCTTCATCACCATGGCAATATGTATTTTCCTTAAAACACTGCAAACAGATATACTAGGAGTGCACCATTTTAATCTTTGCTAGTTATTGTGAGATTGCTGTGTAAGTTAATAAACACGTTTGTAAACACATCATTTGCAGGAAGAAATTTTCTGAGTTACAGCTGAGGAAAGGCCTGCTGAATTTATGTTGTAAGCATTACTTAACACATATATAAAGATGAAAAGACAACGAAAATATCTTCATACTTCTTCATTCCTTCATTGCAACAAAACCCTTAACTGGGGAACCTTATCCCCCTCTCTTTCCTCTTTCTTCTCCACTTCCCATTTATTATCACCTTCTAATATGCAGAGAGCACTTGGATAATGGGACTGAATAGTGAATTGTTTTAAGATAATCATTAGCCCGTATACCAGTAACTTATACTCAAAAATGGAGTGGAGTTGTAAAGTGCTTTTCTAATACAATATCATTGTTAAAGGCAAGGGTTGACTCTTTTGTTTTATTTTGACATGGCATGTCCTAAAATAAATATCAATTCAATATGGAAAAAATTTAAAAAATAAAATAAGAAAAATATGACCCAGAGATTCTACTGGAAATATACCTGAAGAAACTAGAAGTACTAATTCAAAAGAATACATACACCCTTATATTCATTGCAGCATTATTTACAATAGCCAAGATTTGAAAGCAGCCCAAGAGCACAGTAGATGAGTGGACAAAAAAGCTGTGGTGCATCTACACAATGGAATACTACTCAGCAGTAGAAAAGAAGAAAGTGTTATTTTGCTACAGTGTGGATGGACCCAGAGAATATTATGCTAAGTAAAATGAACCAGTCAGACAAAGACAAGTACTTATACAATTTCACTTACATGTGGAATCCAATGAAAAAAATAAACTAACAGACAAAACAGGAACAGACTCACAGAGACCAAGAACTGACGGACAGCTGTTGGAGAGGAGGGGGTTTGGGCGCTGGGTGAAAAATGCAGGGATTACGCAAAGAAAAAAACCTCATAGACACTGACAACAGCACGGTGATTACCCGAGAGAAAGAAAGGTGCAGGGAGGCAGACGTGTGTAAGGGGATAAATGGCGATAGAAGGAGACTTGGAGCGGTGAACACAATGCACCACACAGATGATGCGCTACAGAATTGTACACCTGAAACCTATGTAATTGTATTAACCAGTGTCACCACAATGAATTCAATAAAATTTTTGAAAAATAATAATAAAAATAAAATAAAAGTCCAAATCAGGGGAAAATCACTGAACTGACCAAATCCTTATGTGATTATTAATTCTAGGGGCTTAATTTTGCAGAAGAAATGAAAATAGTTAAGATATAGTTGATCATAAATTAGTATGTCTTGAGAAAACCATGCAAGATTAAGAAATATTTTGAAGCAAAGAAAAAATAATTTCAACTGATAATCTCAGCTTTCATAGCGTATTACACATAGGTGATTTTCCCAAGTATCTTCCACATCCGTTTGTATACAATAAGTCCTCCACCTTGTTAAGTACATTCCAAATCCACTCAGTGTTATTAACAACCTGACCCATTTTATGTGAGTGTCTTACGTGTATACACTTCTCTCATCTGGGATTTATAGAAATCAATAAGATGCCTGATACAAGGACCAAGCCAAATAAAAAGAGTAACACACTTCATATATACAGAAGTTGAAACCTTTTTTTCCTTGCAGTTTTCTTAGGGTTTTGCTAGGAGCCTGGGGTGGTATATCACACTTTAGTTTAGAAGATAACTATCAGGGGTGTTTGACAATATTTTTACCAATTTATATTGAGATGCTTGGTTTCAATATGGGCAATCTTTCAAATGCCTGATTAAATTCGTTGGAAGTTTTGTTTGCTAAAGCATTTCACATCCTGGGAAAATAAACCAAATACGTTGTTGTTCTTTGTTCTTCACTGAGCCATGCAAAGTTAAAGGGAGCTTTAAAGAAAAGGGGGGAAATATAATAAATCAGAATAAAACCTCTGTAAATCAAATTGACCTTTTCTAGGCATTTTTTTTCTACATCTTGGCAGGGACTGAATCTCTATCCTTTTCTTTCCTAGGCTCATTCTGTGTGGCCCACTTCCTGTGGCTGTTCCATTCTCTGAAATGACAACATTTATGAACTGTAGTAGCTTAAAAACATTAATTTCCAGTCATTGGAAATAGCCTACATTTCACTCAAGGCAAAGAAATTGTTCCTGCTTCTGACACTTGAGCTTTATTGCTGCTGATTTCAGATACCCCAAACCCTGGGAGGTGGGGGTAAGTCTCTTCTGGAGCCGTTTATTGGCGTGACCTGCCCTGCCACCAGCCTTTCCCTGCCCAGCAAGTCTGTTGGCACGATCTCTCTCAGGATGGTGCTGAGGAAAGGCCTGAGTCTGGCAAAATAGTGTATTTTAGGGAAATTTAATGAAGTGGTGAGCTCTTATTTTTCTTTTTATTCATTAAAAAAAAAAAGATCTTGCTTTAGAACGATAGAATTCTGGACTTGGGACGAAGTTTTAGAGAGTTTCAGTTTTTCAGATGATGGAACAAAGAGTCTGCGTTTTCCCATTACAACTTGCTTCCCTGTTCTGACAAAAGGAAATAGCTTTGTAGTGTACTCAAAATAAAACCCAGTTTCCTTCACAAGTAATCCCCCAGGGGCTCTGACTGATACAATTTTGGTCCCATTGGGTTTTATTATATCTTGAGTAGAAACCTGACAAGTACAAGAGAATTGACTTCATTTTATATCGTGCTTAGCGTTGCTGTCCATACACTGGGCCATCAAGATATTCTATTCTGTACAGATGCATACTGGATACCACTTACTGAGCACTTGTTATTATGGTAGATCATTTACATGTCACTTTTATACCACCCAACAATCCTGTAGAGTAGCTATCCCCACTTATCTAATGAAGAAACTGACACTCATGGGTTACTGGTACATTAATTGTCCTGTTTTACCATTAATAGGTGGTACGGACTGCAGAAATATGTATTATATTAAGTTATTTATATTTCTGTTTCATGTAATTGCTGCTTACAACTTTCCAACTATTGAAGAGAGACATTTGATATACTGGTAAAACAAGGACTTTACAGTAACAGACTTACACTCAAATGTCACCTTTCCTTGGACAAGTTATTCAATCCAGTGTAATTCAGTTTAAAAAACCCACCTGTCTTGGGGTCTTCTGTGCCAGCAAAAAAAAAAAAAAAAAAAAACCCCACCTGTCTCAAGGAGTAGTCCCTAGAAGGAGGGCCTGAAGTATGGCTCTGAGCACATGTGTTTTATGAAGGATGTGGTCTTCAGGAAAAAGCAGCAAGGGAATGAGGGAGGCAGGACACAGGAGCAGGAAGAGTGGAGGAAGGATGTACTCTCAGGGCAGGTCTAGTCCTTGGCCAGATCCACCAGACACCGAAACACACTCTTTGTGGCAGCGTTTGCACTGCTGAGGGCTTCGTGTCCTTTCACCAGTCAGTCGTTGGCCTAACCCAGGAAAAGGTCAGCATAACCTCCTCCCTGGCAACATCTGGCAAGTTGGTTCCTGTCTTCCAAGGGCAACTGACCTGGGTTGCAGGTGTCAGCCTTTAGCCATTATTCTCAGCAGCTGGGAGGTGGATGTCCCAGTATTACAGATGGAAAGAGACCCAGGTCAAGAGGCTCTCTTCCCTTCCTTGGTCTTTGTCTCACCCACAAGAGAATAATTCAAGCAAGAGACAAGCACATATAATGGAAATGAGATGGCAAATTTATTTATACACTTGAGAAAAAAGCTGAACTTGGCTAATGTGAGTGCCCTGACTATTGGGGTTTGGGAGTTATGTACCTCAGCTGGCTTCTAGATTCCTCCTCCTTCTCCTTTTTGGGAATAATGTGCAGCTATAAAGGCTTTCTTTCTCAGTAAAGGCCCTTTGTCTTAGTTAGAGAAATTGTTACAGAAGCTCCCTTTCCCAGTCACAGAATCTCAAGGACTAGCCCCCCCTCCCTGAACAATTGCTGCTTGTGGTGTTCAGCACACCCAGCAATCTTAGTAAGATTGTTACCGAAGCCCCTTTTCTCAGCAGTCTCAAGGACTCTCCTGAGCTATGTTGCTTGTGATGCTTGTGATGCTTGGGACACCTGGCAATCATATCAAGCTGAACTCAGGACCACTGAGTTAATTGGTGAAGCATGACTTTTGCTTCCAGCCTCCTGTGTTAAGTTCTTTGTTAGATTGCAATGGTGAGGGCCCTGTCTTTATTTCCCCTCTGGTTGCTCATTCCTAGCTGCTACCTGACACCAGCATGTTGAGGTGAGTAGAGTAAGGCATTTACTACATCTACCATATCAACTTCTGTTGAGCACCTACAAGATGCCATTTATTTTATTCAATTACCTTAAAGGAATCTAATGGGGGGAAATAGTGTGGCAGGGGTTAAACCACAAGTATATTTTAGAATGATGGCCTGTTTTATATGCCTGGGCTTGCAGATGGGAAGAAGGAAGAGGAAAGGAGGTTAAGGGGCTAAAGAAGGGCTCAGAAGAATCAAATGATACCGGAAGAGAGTGACACTGGGGTGCCTCTTGGAGATCTGTAGAAGGTAGTGGAAGGGATGGCTAAGGGCATTTTAGACAGTAGGAACAGCATAAACAAAGGAGGCGTGGTAAATCATGGCAACTTTGGGGAACAGCATTATGTCTAGAACTAGGACGACTAAACCTTGTGAGGGCATGGTGGGAGAGGAGACTGAAAGGTGAGCAATAGTCACCCAATGAAGGGTCTTTTCGTTTGTGCTTAAAGGTGGAATGTAATACCGAGGCAATAGGAAGGTTAAAAAAATTATTTCGGGGTGGCATAGTCTCAGGTCTATGTTTGCTATATTTGTGGCAATAATTACTGTATGCATTTTGCTTTATAATTTGATTCATCACACGTTGCCTAGTTGCTTAATACTTGTCTTCTACCCCGACTCTCCTGGGAATATCTAAAATGTAGAATAGATAGCTTTCCATACTAATATAGTTGATTAAAATACACCAAGGATAATTCTGAGGCTGGTGTCAACAAGGAGTACATTGCTAGCAAGTGCGTAGTTTTGAGCACCCAAGCTTGCGGAGGCTGACGGTGAAGGTCTTTCTCTGGGCATCTCCAAGCCTTCACTCACCCTGACACTCGCTCCCTAATCTTCAAGGTTGTTTCACTTCCCATTCTTTGAGCTTCCCAAGTCACATGGCTGCTAGACTCCTGCGGGACTTGTTAACTCTGCCTTTTCTCAACCTACAGCTCCTGTCATTGAACACCCATAGACGTCTTCAGGGTGGAGACCAACTTATTTTTGCTTACAGTCTCCATTGTTTTCTCTCCATTTTGATACATTTTCCCTTTCCTCTCGTGGAGTCATATTGCTTTTCCATATGGCCTGTCTGTGGGATTGGTGGAACTCCCTTGAATCCCAGCCAAGGTATATGTATTAGAAAGGCTTTCAGAATGGGCAGGAGTGTGGAGCGGTGGGAAATGGAGGTGCAGAGTCCAATGTTCAATAGGGGACATATACACAAAAAAGTCTCAGCAGCACTGTTTATAATAGCAAAACCTGGAGGCAACCCAAGTGCCCTTTTTGGATGGGGGGAATGGTATAGTCACACAATAGAATATTATGGAGCTGTCAAGCGAATAGATTACAGTCCCACCCAGTAATATAGATAAAATATAACAACATAATAAGTATAAAAATACAGTTTTCAAAATGTACATAAAGCATGATTGCTTTTTTTATAATATAAAATAATAAAAACAAACATTTTAAGGCCAGAGATACAGATCATAGAACCATATAAAACAGACTAATGAAACGAGTTTGAGAAGGTGGTTACTGTGCTTGGGGGGAGCAAAGGGATGGCGTGGGAAAGGTACTTAGGTGTATGCAAAGGTCCTAGCTTTTCTTTTGAATGGTAGTTTCATGTGTGCTTATTGCATAATTAAAAATAACCCAAAATTATAAGCCAATTACATAAAAGATGGCCAATATGGACCAATGTCAAAAGTGTGTTATGAGCTAAGTATTATGATTACACTATCTCTTTTTTTTCTTGTGCCTGTGATGCACAACAAAAATCACAGCTAACCATTTGGGGATGAAAGGGAAGAGCGGTGCTTAAGGCACTAGTTGTTCTGAGAATTAACAAAGAAGTAAGTTCAAAGTAAGAGCTGAGCTTACTCACAAGCTGTGAATAAGAAGTATGAAGTAGCAACTACAAATTCAGCTGAGAAAAGATATGACTGCCTTTATTTCTGTTAAATCAATTGAGATTTGACACCCAACTTGAAGGACTTTGGTTTGAGTTCTCAGTGAGGTTTATTCCTCTCTCTGCATCCTGTTCTCCCACCAAGTTAGCCAGAGAAGAATGGAGTTGGGGGTACACTGCTAGTCATCATGGTCTGGGTAACCCCTCAAGGTCTGACAGCTTCATAATTCCTTACTGATTTGGGAATGGGGGCAAATCTTTGGCAAGACTGGGAACCACGATCCCTAAAGTTCGTCCTCGGTGGGTAGACAGCACAGCCATTTCTGTCTGAGGCCCTATCACCTGGGTCAGGTCCCAGTTAAGACCCTGATGTCCTTGTCCTCTTCCCACTGTCTGGGAACCTGTTCTCTCTCTCCTGTCCACCGAATCCTTTCCCTTGCCTCTGGAATACCTGGCGTGTTCTCTTCAATAAATTGAAATTTTCCGATTGACACAAAAACTTTGACTTCAAGCAGGTCCTGCTGTATGGCCTGCAAATATGCCTAAGGCAGTGATTTTTGACTATGCCCCAAGAATACTGAAAACATCCAATACCTAACTATTTAGTTTGAAGCACTGAGCTCATTTCCCTGAGACTATCAAATAAAAAAGTGACAACAGCCAAAACAACAGTAACCATCTGGTGTGAATGAATCAAAATTATACCTATTTTTATTTGTCAGATCAGGAAAAAATACATTTTTTGGTGAGCCACAGAGTTTTAATAATTAGTTTATGATGCCATGAGATGAAAAAGGTTGGAAATTGCTGATCCGAGGCAAGAGACTACTCCAGGAAAACATTACGGAACAAAGAGTTCATCCACCCAGCACTGGCAGAGCCAAACACTAGACATGGAGAACTGCAGCGGAGGAAGATTCCCTGTGTTATCATGAGTGGCATCATACAGGAGAACAGAAAGCTAATGTTCAAAAGCCTGAACTCCCCGATGGCGATGGCATGTGGGTTACAGACTGCACAAGCCAAAATCACAAGGCTACACAAGCCAATCACAAGAATTGTGGTTGGTAGTTTGAGATCATGCTGGGAGCTGATTGGTGGGAGATGAAGTAAGGGTAATAAGTTATTTCTTCAGGTCTTAAGGGCAGCTCTGAGGTCTTTTCCATTCCTATATCCAGTCTCATGGGAGAGTAGCCAGGGTGTCATTCTACCTTAGGGCTCCAGAGCTGAAACATAACTTGGGAAATGATACTATATTTTAGACTGCCAGCATCCCAGACCTTGTGACTACTGCTGTCTTATGCTGCCTTGAGGGTTGCTGATTATGCAGGGGAAATGCTACTTCTTCGAAGAGTGTATATCTCTATATATATAGTCTTGCTCTCTCTTTATAATATATATAATAATTATATATAATATGTACTATATTATATAATAATATATTATATACACTATATTATTAATACATAATATATTATATTAGATATACTATAGAATATTACATATTATACATATTACATGTGTGTATATATACACACACATATACATATATATATTAGAGAGAGAGAGGGAGAGAAATATGATTTAATAGGATTTAAAAATAAATTTAAAGTTATAAGAACCTTCGGTTTCAAAAATGGGACACAAGAAAATGTAGGCCTGAGAAACAGATTTTAGTAAGTTCTCCTGTCTGTATGTTAAGCACTGGTCAAGTGACATTAGCTGTTTCTATCCCCAAGTTAATAACAAGCAGAATGGGCTTTTGTTTCCCCATTTGGCTCAGGAAATTTTATACCTAAAGACGTGAAGGAGACTTCAGGTGGGCAGGGCAGAGAACCCTTTTCATGTGTTTGCCTCTTCCAACTGTGCCCTTCTCTCCTCACAGCAAAACTGTGCACTGGTGCCCTAAAAGAGTGCCCTATCATAGGATGTGCCCCATGAATTTTCTGACTGGCAACTCCAAATATAAGATGAGAAACTGTCATTTTTCTTTCTTCACATTTATTTATTTATTTATTTATTTACTAGACAGAGATAGAGAGAGAGAAACATCGATTTGTTGTTCCACTGACTTATGCATTCACTTGATTCTTGTATGTGCCCTGACCAAGGATGGAGCCTGCAACTTTGGTGTGTCTGATGATGTTCTAACCAACTGAGCCGGCCAGGGCAAGATAGATATATCTTCAAGAAATGCTTCAAAGGAAGGAAAAATTGACATAAGGAGCTGAACCTCTGAGCCAGGCAGCAAATATATAAAGAGAAATTAGTAGTAACAATAAGTTGCTTAGTGCTTTCAGGTATCAGCCTGCAACTTTGGCATATGAGGATGATGCTCTAGCCAAATGAGCTCCCTGGGCAGGGGGAAAAGATTTTTTTTTTTTTTCTTGGAAAGTAGAACACTTGGACAAAGGCGGAATTCACGTGTTATAACAATGGCTTGGGTCGTTATGTGACTGGCACACACCAGCACATTTGCTCTTCCCAGGCTGAAAGAGGCTAGATGTCCTCTTGTCCAAGGGATAGAAATGTGCTTCCTCAGAGTGGGACTCAGAACATCTATTTTTTTAAAGACATCTTACCCACCCCTACCCTTTCCCACCACGTACAACAAGATAGGGACTGAAGTCAGTGTTTGGTTTTCCCTTACTTTCCATTGATTCATGCCAGCAAACAAAGTAACATATTATTCTCTCTCTTTTTTTAAATTAATTAATTAATTATTTTTTTAAATTGTTGATCTTGTACAGTTTTCTGTCTTTTACTCCCACCCCAGCCCAAGAGCAATAGTTCAATCTGAGAACTGTCATTCTAAACAGTAAACTGAGCATTTTGGAAAAATTTTATTTGTGTCCTGAAAGTTCCACAGAGGTAACTTATTCATTACAAATGTCTCCTGAGTCCCCAGCAGTCCCCAGCCAATCTGTCCAGATGGCCATCCTATCACTGGGTGTTGCAATGACATAAAACAAAACCATGCTTTGTGTTAGCTGATTTAAAAATAGATCTCTGTTATGGAGATAAATATAGAAAACGTATCATGTTACTAATCTGCCATTGAACATGGGCCTCAAAGGAAAGTCATAATCATGTCTGTTATGTCTGTCTTCAAAGGCTGTCCCAAATATAGCTAACGAATTACAAACGCACCTGCCTCCACCTTTATCTACATCCCTTTATTTACTTTCCTTTGTCTTTTGAAAATGATATCCACTGATTTCATCATAATTAGATGATGATACTGAGCAAAATTGTGATTTCTGATCGGCATTGTCATCATTGACCTTGCATCAGTTCTTTAAAAATAATTCAGCTAGGAACTTAAAGCTATTGGAAATTCATTTACTTGATCTGCGGTTGACTAGAAATGGTTTTGAATGAATACATGAGTGTATGCATTCAATTATCTCAACCTGCCTGCTCCCAAGTTTTGATAATTATGAATAAAACTGCTATAAATAATCACATACACATTTTTGTGTTGATATAACTTTTCAAATCATTTGGGTAAATAGCTAAGAGAGCGATGGCTGGAACATAGGAGAAGACTGTGTTTAACTTTGTAAGAAACTGCCAAACTGTCTTCCAAAGTGGCTGCACTATCTTGCTTTCCTACCAGCAATGAATGAGAGTTCCTGTTGCTCCACATCTTCACCAGCAATTGCTATTATAAGTTCTATGGATTTCAGCCAATTCAATAGATGTATCGTGGTATTTTGTTGCTTTGATTTGCAGTTACCTAATAACAAGTGGTACTGAGGGCCTCTTCTGGTGCTTGCTCATTTCTCATCTGTCTCTCTTTGATGAGGTGTCTGTTCTGATTTTTTATTCACTCTTTAATTGGCTTATTTATTTTCTAATTGTGAAATCTGAAGAGTTCTTTACATATTTGGGATAAAGGTCCTTGGTCAGACGCACGTTTTTCAAAGGTTCTTTTCTGTTAGTTGTCTTTTCATTTCTTAACAGTCTTCACAGATAGATGTGCATCATTTTAATAAAGCCCAGCTTAGCACTGTTTTTCTTTCATGTATTATGCTTTTGACATTGTATGTAAAACCTCTTCACCAGACCCAAGTCACCTGGATTTTCTAGTTCACTGTATCTGTGGGAACTTTTTCTGTGCTTTCTATTCTGCTATATTGATCTATGCATATCCTCTTGTCAATACCATGTTATATTGATTATTTAGCTTTATAATAAATCTTGTCGTTGAGTACTGTAAGTTCTCCAATTTTGTTCATCAGTATTGTATTGAATATTTTTGTCTTTGCTTACAGACTTTACAATTGGTTTGTCAATATATACAAAATAGCTTGCTGAAATTTTTATTAGGATGACATTGAATCTATAGATCAAGTTGAAAAAAATTGATAACAACATTGATTCTTTCAATACATGAATACAGAATAGCTCTCCATTTACTTAAAAATTCTTTCCTTAGAGTTTTATAGTTTTCTGTAGATAGAATCTGTACATTTTTTGTCAGGTGTTTGCCCAAGTATTTCATTTTTTGGTGTTATCATAAATGGTATTTTTTAAAATTCAAAGTCTTATTTTCTGATATAAAAAAGCAATTCATTTACTAGTTACAGGAGGGTTTTCCCACCACTCTTTGGGATTTTCCACATCTGCAAGCAAAGAAAATCTTTTTCTTCCTGTATGGAATATCTTCTTTTACTTCTTGTCTTATTACATTAGGTAGAACTTCCCAGTGTGATGCTGAGTAGTTGCGGTGAGAGGACATTTTTAATTTGTTTCTGATCTTAGAGGAAGTGCATCCAGTTTCTCCTCATTAAGTATGATGTTAGCGTTGGCTTCCTTTTTAAATTGTTTGTCATAATCATTTAAGCCTGTTATAACAAAATACCATAGAACAAGTGGCTTAAAAACAACAGAATTTTTTTTTTTCAACATTCCTGGAGGCTGGGAGGTCTAAGACCGAAGCCCTGGAAGATTTTGGTGCCTGATGAGAGTCTGTTTCCTTATTCACAGAGAGCTGTCTTCTGCTTACCATACTCACATGGTGGAAGGGGTGAGAGAGCGCTCCTGAGTCTCTCATACAAGTGTGCTGTTTGTATTTATGACTCTCATGAGCTAATCATTTCCCAAAGGCCCTATCCTCGCAGTGAAGTACATAACATTCACAAATAGTTCTTATTTTCTATAAAGTTAAAGCAAGTTTTATGTCTATAAGTTCAAAATATTGATTGTATACAACTGAGTTTTATGAAGCTCATTAAATCTTGAGGATTTAGAGAAGAATTGTGACTTTTATTTACTGTGAATTAGTTATATGAATTTAACTAAGCTGCTAGAGCCAGTTAAAATTAAAAAAAAAAAAAAGATTTATCTCTTAGGAGAGTAGAGTGAGCTTTTAAAAAATTTTGTACCATGTACAATGGTTAGAATAATATTTGTAATATAAAAGTCCCAGGGTTCTTTTGTCAACCATATATATAAGTAGGTTTAGGAAATTAATCAGCCCTCTGGAACATGCATAGCATCAGCTAGAAAAGTTTTTTTTATCAAGAATGTCATAGTGATGAAATATCTGATAGCTATGAATATTAAGCTTAGAGTATATTGGGACACATTTAGTTTGATGAATATTGTTATACCCATGACATTGTAAAATTTTCTTAAAATCTAATGTTAATCATAACCTTGGGTAGGAGAGTAAAGTCTGGCTCCTTATGATAGAAACTGTGAAAAGGGGTCTGTTCAGGATCATTTGTGTTGTTAAGTATAACATTTCCTAATCCTATTTTGATAAGCCACAGTGAATGAGCAATCTTTTACTCCATGCACAGATAGCTACAATGGGTTTTACATACTGCTTCTATCTGGAAGTGCACAAATCCAGAGCACGAGACTGTATGCAAAGCTCTACCTTAAAGAAGGCTATTGCTTTCATGATGACCTTCCCATCTGACTCTCTTGTTTTACATTCAGATTTTCTTTTTCTTTTCCCAAACAGAAATTTGGCCTCTCTACTTAATTATAATTCTGATCTTTTTAAAACACCGTTTTTTCCTATCCTACCTCAGGAAAAACTCCATAATTTCTATTCTTGGTAACGCAAACTTTCTGTCCTCTTGGGTGCTATGGAATTCACCATTGATTTCTTATTTTATGTTTGTTAGATTTTTTTAAAAAAATCTTGGGTTAGGAGAATAAGGCAAGGAAGTGGGAGAAAGATAGAGTTTGAGAGAATAAAATTTTGGAGTCTTGGTTTCTTGTCACTGATACTTTGTACCATTGAAATTACAAATCCAGCTAAAATTCTAATTTATCATAATATGTGCAATAAATGTCTCCATTCTAATTCTAATTCTGTATACTTGAATCATTTAATGAGCATTAATAGACTAAAATTATATTCTGGGTTATGATTATTTCTGATTTTCCTATTACAACTCTATGACTAGATTGGCCACCCATCTAGTCTCAAATTTCTATATGTTGCTCAATATGTTGAGCTTATCTTTGGATATATATACATTTAAAAATTTTATTTCTGTTAAGTGAACAAGCAAATAAACAAATCAAAGAACTGGAAGACTGAAGTGCTGTTTTAGTCTGACCTCAAAATTTATAATTACATAACATTTTGTAACCAAGGCACACCTATAGGTTTTCAAGTGATGGGAGATAAAAAGATCAAAATTAAAGATAAAATTAAAATTAACAACATTAATTCTAATTTGAGTTATTCCTGTATTTATATTTAGAAAATAGTAAATATCAACCTGAACTTAGAAATCTGTTCTTTAATCTTTGCTTGATTTCTTTTCTGTTAACAATGGGCTTGAGTTGTTTTTAGTATCTAACAAAGGTCCTCTGTCTTTGTTATAAAAGGCAGTCAGTCACATTTTAGAAATTAAAAGATATTTTTTACTGCCAGGTTTGAAATAGGTACTCCACCATATATTTTTTAAAGCATCATCATAATTATTATGTTATAATATAAAAGGAATCATCAGGGACTCTTCTTAAAAATGTAATTGGTTTTCTTGTCTTAGTTTCTAAAAGGAAGCATATCAAAATCAAGTGACTTTCAGCTCCAGAGCTGAAGGAAATGCTGGAAGTCTCTGGAGCATGATTACTTGCAGAAAGAAACTTAGCTTTTTCAGTGAATAAATACCCTTAAAGTGTGAAAAAAATCAAAATGAACATGTTATCTTGTATTAGTTATCTGTTTTGTCTAGGCAAACAATACCTGATAAATAGAATTTGGAGAATATTTTGCCAAGTATAGAAACCCCCAGGAAATGTGGGTTCAAAGTATGGAACTAATTTCAAGTTTTTTTCTTATTCAACCTCATTTACTCTTGGCAAAGTAGTAATTTCCTGTTCTTCAGAATACTTCTGAGAAGTTTAACTGAAGGATTAAAAAGCTTCTTTGTCATTAAATTGACCCAGAAAATAACATTTATAAATTTTTGGAGGGGCCAATGGGATGAATGAATTACAAACCGAATATGTTTCCAATGACATATTTGATCAACACTTATCTTCCCCTTTTATTTTTTAACGTGCTGGTGTTAAAATGGGCCCTGGCCACAAGACCAAAACATGGTAATAGGTGCTTTGTGTGGGGTGGCTCTTACAGGGAACAGTTTACTTGTAGAGAGTTTGGAGAGCTAATTTGAACCCCAAAATGTTTTATTCTATGTAGACCATGAGCATGCTACTAAGGGAAAAAATAATTTTAGGAGTAGCTAGTAGATGCATTTGTGAGTCCTGATAGCAAGGACAAGTAGACTGATAATGATAACTCAACTGCAGATCAGTCATTGGAAGAAACAAAAAAGTAAGATGCAGAACTGGAGCTAAATCCACAAATAAAGAGTATGAAAAATGTTCCTAGTATGCCAAGTTCCACATGTGATATTGGAGTAGAAGACTTTCATGACATTATACGAACTGGGGTAGCTTTTGAAAGAACAGATAAAAGTCATGAGGAGCCTTAGGTACTTTTATGTGTGTTGTCTGTAAAACCCTTCATCTGTGCACCAGGCAACTTACATTTGTAATCATCAGAAGGATAAAATTTAAGAGTAGAGAGGATTTAAAATCTTCATCTCCAGTTCAAAGTCCATGATCTTTAAAATCTCCTACTGAAACAGGATCAGCTGTTTGGAAAGGAATTCAAAGTCAAAGAGCAGAATGATAAACTCATTAGAAGCTTTGCCTTATTCTGATCTTGCCTCCAAGATAACTAGAAAGACAATTTCAGAGGAGTAGACATCATTTAATGTTGTCTTGAGATACTCTATATTGTAAGACTTATATTTTTTATTTTGGTAAGACTCAGTTGAAGGGTAGATACTTTTCCCCAGTCAGAAAGGCTTTGTTTGTTATTGCCTCTCCTCATGTGTTCAAATACTGAAAAAAAATATACTTTAATGTTAAAGCTTCTTGCTTGTTTTTTGGTCCCTAGAGAACATCTATGATTTTTACTGCTCAGCACCATTCAGAAATGGCTGCGTAATCCAATATGATTCTGTTGGGGCTGCTGTTCCTAGTAGCACACTCTTTGAGATGACACACATAACACACTCCTGGTCACAGGAATAGGTATGTGACCCAGACAATATTTTTCCACCCTTTAGCTAATGTTGATTGATTGAAAGGTAGGAATATGACCTAAAGTAGGCCAATCAATATATTTCTCCAGGAGTCCTCATTTTGCAGTTTCTTCCCTTTGCATAATAATGCTTGAAGTTTATTGCATTCATTAGACAACAATTTGGCTAATGTTGCAAAGGCCTCAAGTTAGCATTAGCTTACACAAGACAGAAGTTTATTAATCTATCATATGAAAGTCTGATCTTTAAGTCATTAGGGGCCCAAGCTCATTCTATATTATTACTCTGCAATGTGAAACATGCAGTTTCTGTCTTGTGGTCCAAGATGACTGCTCCAACTTCTGCTTTGTGTCTGCATTACAGCAGTGCGAAGAGAGAGAACAAGGAGCAGCCACACCTCATCCCTGCACAGGCGTAGCTGGATGATGTCTAATGCCACTGCTGTTCAGATTGTATTGGCTGTACCTTAGTGGCCATACCTCTGTTCAAGGAAACCTGGGGGTAGTAGCCATATATGGATAACCATATAACTAGTTAAAAATTCTATTGTTATAGAAGAAGTGGAGAATGGAAATTTAAGGAACTATGTCTATTTTTGCCAAATATAAGCATCAGGATTTCCTGGAAGCTGTCTCTTTCACTGTAAAAAGTCTTCCTATAGTTGATAAGAATAGGTAGTATTGTTTGAGTGCATTTAAATTTTGAATACAGTTGTGCTATTTCATGACTTTCTAGGTAAGTAGTCAAATAAATTTTTTATTGGTGTATGTGTTCCACTAAATAAATTTAAGTCAAGCTGTTGTCTTAGTTGCTGAGAATGAATCAAGAGAAGAGAACTTCCACAGCTTGTATGACATAAGCTATGTATGAAAGTGGATTTTCCTGAAAACAACAATCATTACATGTTGAAAAGAGCTGTGAAATATTTGACTCAAAAAAGATTTCAACTGAGCAAAGAATTTAAGCTGTCAGATGGTTGAGACTTGATGAAGGCTGGAGATAAGAAGAGTATAGTGGATAAGAGTAAAATAACAACAAACTAGCCATTTCTTAAATAACTACTATGTGCCTAAAGAATAAATACTGAAATAATCTCATTTAATTTTCCCATCAACTATGTAGTAAGCTGTATTTTTCCTATTTTATAGATAATCAGAAATTTAAATAACTTCTCTGAGATGATAAGTGACTAAATCAAGACGGCATCCTAATCTGATTCTCAAGCCAGCCGCAGTCTTCCCTTGTTGTCATCATTACCACAGTGGGTTTTGTCGTGCTCCCCATCCTCACTGCCCATTTCCACCAGAGCCCCCACCCACCACCACCATCATTACACTGCTGCCCTGACCGCTGCCATCTGAAGTGCTGCCGCCAGCCCCATGGCTTCCAGTAACAACCCCAGAATAACAATCCTTGAGGGAAGTACAAACCTGAAGTATTTGTTTTATTCAGTGTAACACATTAGACACAGAATGACCAATACAATCAATATAATGAAAAAATTCGTATTTTATATGATATTAATCAGTTTTTCTTCTTGTATTTCAGAATATACTATACATGTGGCCCAATTAATTCCCTATTACATGGATTTTATAAGGACAAAGAAACTTCTTTGTCCTTATTAACTGTTTCATTGAAAACATATAAACCTAGCATATTCTCATTGTAATTCATTTATTACAGAAAATAGTTTTCTCAGTACCAGCCTCTACACTGGGTTTGGGAATGCAGTGATGACCAAGGAAATATGGCATCAAACAACTCAGCGAGCAGTTGTGATACTGTGTTAAGTGCACAGAGATAGGGGAGTACAAGATGAAAAGGGAGACAGAGCAGAGGTACCTTGCAATTTTAGGGGTGAGATAGACAGGCATCCTGAAGGAAGTTATGTTTAAATGAAGACCTGAAAGTTGAAATGACTAGGATATGCCAAGGAAAAGAGAGGAGCAGAGTGTGCCAGTGCAAACTTCATGGGCAAAGGCTCAGAGGAAAGAAAGATGACATCTGTTTCCAGAAATTAATATTTATTGTGATGGATCTCGCCATGAAGAAGGATGGGCTGCAAAGATAGGGGACTAAGTATTAAGTAACATAAACCATGCTAAAAAGGCAGACTTCATTCTGAGGTCAATGGAAAGGATTTTAAACATTGTAAGAAAATCAGAATTGACTTCACAGCTTCACTTTAGACTGCTGCTTGTATGGTGGAGGAAGAACTGTGGGGTCAAGGAATTAGGGTCCTTGTTACCCTACAGAAGTCCAAGTGAAATGATAGTCCTCAAGACTAATCTTGCTTGAGATGGAAAATGTTCGTTGTCATCCTTATAAGGGCAATGAGAAGGAAAGAAACGTACAAATTCAAGACACAATTATAAAGTGGAATTGCCATGACTTGTGGTTGATTGAAACAGAGACATGAAAGAGAAGGAGGATTGAAAGACACCATCTCTGTTGTTATGTGGACAAGCAGTGTCTGGTGATGTAATTCATTTAAATGTGGAGAAAAGAAAGTTTTGGAGGAAAGAAAAATGAATTAATTTTTTTGTAAATAAAACTTTCTATTTGAAAAGAGTTTCACACTTAATGAAAAGTTGCAAAAAATGATACAAAGAATCTAAGACATTTTATTCTCTTTCTCTTATACAGATGTACATAGACAGAGACAGACAGATAATTAGATGGTGTATAGATAAGTATCACTTTCTCTGAACCATTTGAAGTAAGTTCACATTATACATTTTTATCTCTGAAAATATCAGTGTATATATTTTAAAGAATAGGAACATTCTATTATATAATCATACTGTAATTTTCCACTTTAGGAATTTTACATTGATAAAACACTTTCATGTAGCATCCATATTCTGACTTTGTTGATTGATCCAATAATGTTCTTTAAAACATATTTTCCCTCTGGAACTGGATCCAATCCAGGATCACGTATTGCATTTCATTATATATCTCTATAATTTCATTTTATCTGAAATAGTTCCTTAGTCTGTCTTCCTTTTTTAAAGAAATATAGCCTCGTTCTTTTTTATAATAGAATGTTTTCCATTTGAAATTGTCTGATATTTTGTCCTGATTAGACTCAGGCTACGTATTCCAGGTTATAACATTACATAAGTGCTGCGTGTCTTTCTCAGGGTAACACATCCACGGGCATATGATGTTCACCTACCTCTCATGGACACTGTGCATTCTGATCACCTCATCAAGGTCTTGTCTCATTTTACCACAAATAGTTACTCTTTCCCCTTTGCAACTTATAAGCATTTTATGAAGAGACACTCCAGACATACTAATAAACATATGCTCTTCATTAAAATCTTTCTTCTCTTATCCCTCCCCACCCCACAACAATTTATCATGCATTGATGATTTTTATGTGAACCCATCTTTTCTATATTGGTTACAAAATTATTTTCCAACTCCAGCACTTCCTGCACATTTATCAGTTGGCATTGTACTCTCAGAGCCCTCCTTCCCCCCGCCAGCATTTGACTTACTTATTTTCTTATAATAACTAAGGACTTGTGGATTCCTATTTTTCAGTGGTTTATAATTCATTTTATCTTTACTTATTTGATACTTCATTTGTCCCATATTCAGCCAGTTGAGTGTTCGCTTTCAGCATTTAGCCATGAATTCTGCTGCAGTTGATATTTAGGTTTAAGCCCGGACATTTTAATATGGGATTCCTTGTTAAGTTGGCTCCTATCAATGAGTTCAGTTTTGTTCACGTTGAGTTTTGCTGTCTGTAGGACGTAAAAGTAGAGACATCTAAGACATTGTTGGATATACAGGGCTGGAAATCCAGAGAACAGTTTAAACTGATACTGCCTTGACAACCCTCAACTACCCTGATGGCAATTGAAATCTTGAAGGTAGATAAGATTGCTGAGGATCTGAGTGAGCAGCCACCTAGAACATAAATCTAAGATAACCAATATTAATTAAAGTAATAACAATAACAAATGTAGAGTTTATTTGAAATTACAGAAGGACTTCATATTTATTGTAGACATTAAAACAATCAAATGCAAACCTGGAGGCATCCAAGAGACTTTTTACAAGTTGCCTAAAAAGTAATGAATGCAGTCAAAACAGAATCCTATGTTAGTTATTCATCCTTTCAGGTGCTTATTCTTTTTTTTTAAGCTATTTTAAAAATATTTTATTTATTTATTTTTAGAGAGAGGAGAAGGGAGGAAGAAAGGGAGAGAAACATTAATGTGTGGTTACCTCTGGTGTGCCCCCAACAGGAGACCTGGCCCACAACCCAGGCATGTGCCCTGACTGGGAACCTAACCAGTCGGTGAGATGACTCTTTGGTTGGTAGGCTGGAACTCAATCCGCTGAATCACACCAGCCAGGGCTCAGGTGCTTATTCTATATTACCCATTAAATGTTATCTTTTAAAGAATACCTGAAATAAAACCTGCCTGTAATATTTGTATCGATACAAATTGAGTCTGAACTTACCTCGTAACAAAAAATTCAAAATGCCCTGTTGACAGCAACAGAGCTCTCATGGAGGAGCTGAAAGTGAATCCTCCCCAGTCTGTCTGCAGAAATGTTGCCTTCCACTGCTCCTCGTGGCATGGCAGTGCTTAGGTGCTCTGAGGACCTGCATGTCACCACGTCCAAGAATCATTAGGAATGAGAAGCTATGTGTTTAATGGAAATTTCCTCTAAAGTAGGCCCCACAAAAAAGTCATTAACCTTGCTGATTATAAATTTTGTGCCTGCATTTATTTTCTCGTGGGGAGGGGGAATGACATGAATGAATTATGTCATGGGATTGTGAAACTTGAACTCAGGAGAGAGTGAGTTCAGGGTACGAACATGATAAAGCACTTCTATGAAAAATTAGCTGGCTCTCGGGGTCAAAAAAGAATCATCAGAACATGTTTTTAGTCATGTGATTTAAAAACACAAAGTTTTAGAAAGAGAGGCAGAGAATACTCCTCAGAGGAATTCACAGATTTCTCGGGCTGACCATCATTCTTTTTTTTTTTTTTTAATATATTTTATTGATCATGCGATTACAGTTGTCCCATTCCCCCCCATCATTCCCCTCCACCTTGCACACCCTCTCCCACCCACATTCCCCCCCTTTAGTTTATGTCCATGTGTCATAAGTTCTTTAGCTTCTACATTTCCCACACCATTCTTGTGGGTGGACTGGTGCGGCAGAGAGACTGAGAACTATACAGTGAAAGCCTCCTAAAGAAGGATGACACAGTCAGCGACGGTCGTCCTTAATGCTCCCTGAGAAAGCCAAGGGTGACTCTCTCCACAGTAACAAAATAAACCTTATTTTTCTTGTAGCTTCAGAAGAATTTCATTTACCTTTTTGATATATTGTAAAGATCTGTCACATTATTTCATGATCTAAAAAATTGATTTTAAAATTTTAACTGAGTGAAAAAAACTGTAGTAATGTTAAATCTGTTGCAAAAAATCTTTTTAAAAAGGTTTTTGTAGACCCCTTACTTCCATATGCAGAATGTAATTTGAAACTGTTCTTCATTATCTACATCATTTATAAAATAATGTTTTTTATGGAATTATTCTTATTTACTTTAAGGGCACTGATAATGACATTCATTATTTTGTGGAGTCTTTCACAATTATTCTGGAAGACAGGCTGTTGCTATGCATAAGTCAATGAATTGCTAACACATCTGTTGCTTCTTTTTCAAAA
The DNA here is from genome assembly GCA_039655065.1 of Glossophaga mutica. Lineage (NCBI taxonomy): Eukaryota > Metazoa > Chordata > Mammalia > Chiroptera > Phyllostomidae > Glossophaga > Glossophaga mutica. Next base: position 144,573,364 of record CM077303.1, on the reverse strand, counting down.
GTTGGTCGTATACATGAATGGCCTGTCAGCCATGGCCCGGGTGCAATCTATTGCACAGTGTGTACCACTGGGAAATGGACCTTTTCCAAGAGTTAATTTTTAAGACTTTCAAATGTGAAACCTCTTTGTATACATTTCATGTAATTTTGAACATCACATATCCCCTAATACTTTTGTGTTCCGTATAAACTGTGCATTATGAGAAATACAACTTCATTATCACACAGGATGATTTCATCTATTATAGTAAAACTTTGCTTGACTGTATAGTTCATTATTTAGATGATTTTACCAATCTTTCATAATGTTGTTGATTTTCCTTCAAATAGAATCAGCTTGCAGAAAAAAGAAATCTTTTTCTTCATTATCTTACTTATAAACTTTCACAAATAATGATAATTTTACTTTAGAGTTGTGGACCCATCACATTTTGTAACTATTTGTGTTTCTCTGAAAAAAGTGACTGATTTAGGGTTTTCAATAAATCCAATGTCGGTGTTATGATTTTCAGTGTTTTTCTCTTAATCTCAGTAATATGGTACACATCTGCTAATTTTATCTCTTACCTCTTTCCTGTCAGCAGTTCCTTCATTTCCTTCCTTCCTTCCTTCTTCCTTCTTTCTTTTTCAAACTCTGTATATACAGTTGAACCATATCTTATTTAAATTATTCTCCAACAGTGATCATTTAAATTTACCCCACTTTTGCTGCAAAAAGTTAACATCATCTTAAATAGGTGTTTGCAAACTTCAAATATATCTATAAAAAATTTTCATTAGTAGAATTTTTAAAACAAGGAGCATGTCCATTTCTTTGTGCTGTGGTGGAGGAACAAGAATCCAGCTCTCAGGGATCACATTTGTAAATTTTCATATTTTCCTAATCCTTCATTCTCAGAAGCATTTTAAAATACTTTAACTGTTTCAATCATACAAATGATGCATGAATTTATATTTGATAAAAAGTTATCTGGAGAAGAAATTTTCATTTCCTTTTTATTGTCTGCTAAAGTGTTTTGTGTGAGGAGACATGCATACATACAAACAGATATAGTTATATGTTTTTTCCTGTTTATGTCATGTGGATTATCCTATGCATACTGTACTAGGATCATTAGGTCAGATCATTAGGTCAAATCTTTTTGTTTTCTGTTGTAAACCAAATTTTCTGTGGTATACTTTGAATAAAATAAAATATGTTTATTTGAAATGTATTGAATACAATTTGAGGAGGTTTAACAAACGTTTACACATATTTAACCACCGCCACAATCAAGATATGAAACATTTCATCACATTCCCAGTTCCCTTGAATCTTTGCAGTCAGCCCCTTCCCCAGTCCCAGTCCCAGTCCCAGCCCCAGGCAACCACTGACATGATTTCTGTTATTCTAAATGAGTTTTTCCAGATTTAAAATTTTATATAAATGACTCATACCAATCATACTTACTAGTAGTGTCTTGCGTTTGGTATCTGTTTTGATACCAAGGGTTTATTTTATGAGTCACTCATGTTGTTGCATATGTCAGCATCATTTGTTTTGGTAAACACCTGGGAGTGGATGCCCATTTTATGTGTAGATAGTACTTACCAGAATTGAACTCAGATGTTAAAAACTCCACCCTGGCTGGTGTGGCTCAGTGGATTGAGTGCAGACTGAGAACAAAGGGTTGCTGGTTCTATTCCCAGTCAGGGAAAATACCTGGGTTGCAGGCCAGGTCCCCAGTGGGGGGCCACCTGAGAGGCAATCACACACTGATGTTTCTCTCCCTCTCTTTCTCCCTCCCTTCCCCTCTCTGTAAAAATAAATAAAATAAAACCTTTAAAAATTAAAAAAATCCATATCATAAAGGCAACATTTTCTGACCACAATCAATATAATTTAGATACTAATAACAATACATATTTATACCCTCCACCATATATTTAGACATTCTAAAACAGTTTCTAAGTGATTTATGGGTCAAAAATTTAAAACTCAGAAAGTATTTATGACAGTTATAATAATATTTTATCTGTCAAAATTTGCAAGTGGCAATTAAATTAGTTTTTGAGAAAGTTTATACTGCCAAAGGGTAATGTAATAAATGCAAATTTTATTGGCATCACATCCACGAATCCATTTAAACTATGGCTAAAAATGTTGTCTGAGACATGGACTAGTGCTGAGAACCCCTTCTAACCTGTTAACATAGATAGTAACACTGTTTTGTATGCAGTTTAAGAAGAAACAATGAATACACTTGTATAATAAAAAATAACACTTCTATGTATGATGATCAAGTCACTTTCTAAACTTTCCACCAGTGTTTGCCTTTATCTTACACTCCATCTAAGCCACTCGGGGTTTCCTGAGCACATCGTTTTCTCGGTTTGGAATGCCCTTCTCCCTGTATTCTCCCAGAAAATGTCTACATTTTTTCCTTCTGTCAAAGCTCCTCTTCCTCTGATTGGGATCTTTGTCCACACATTATTCCCCCTCTTCTGTGAAATGTCTGTCTTGTACATGTGTCTTCTATTTTACATATAGAATTGTATTGTAATGGTCTTTATATTATCTTGATAAGTATCGTCATAGTGTCTGACATGTAGTATGTGCCCAATGAATGGCTATTAAACTCCAGCAAAGGAAAATCTCTACACTCTTTCTTCATACATGGAATAAAATGGATGATGTCTAAAATCCTGTTCTACTCTAATGGTATATAATTACAATTTATATTGCCACACCACTAATTTATTTCTGTAGCACACTATCGCAGAAGGATTTCAGAAAATATAGGGAGGGAGGGAGGGGGGAGAGAGAAATAGATCCTTGTATTTATAGAGTTTAATGTTAGTCTTCAGTTCAGATAAAGTCAATGGAAGTTCACAAAGGGAGGACAGGAGAAAGGTAGACAGAAAGAAAGATGTGGAACATCTATATTTAGGAACTGTGAGAAATAAGGTCAATTCATGAAAGACTGAGATAATCTATATGGAGATGGTAGCCAGGACACTGACAAAGAAGCCAAGGAAAGCGATGGGTGCCAGAGAGAGAAGGACCAACCTCATATGTGAAACAAAGCAGGTAAGAAGATAAAAACTGAGAAAAGGCTTCCTGCTTGGCCATTATGTTTAATAAAGAGCTACATTCTTGTGCTGGATCATAGTGGATGTCATAAGACTGAAATGGGGGTTAAATATTTGGGGAGAATTGATGTACTTTGCAACAATTTAAAATGAAAGAATACACTTCGGAAAATCTTTTAAAATATCTTTAAAGCAGACACTTTCAAGATCTTTATCCAAAGTGAAAAGGTTTCTAAGAATAAACCATTTAAATCTTTTGTCGTATTTTCTTCAATTATCTACATAACTTTATATATTTCCTTTCTGTTTATTTAGGATACATCTTCATTATCTTTGTAGAGAAAAATGAAGTCAATAACTGTTGCGTATATCATTTCAAAAGCATCAACTATACTTTTAAGATGGATATGCTGATTTATTTTATATGCCTTGCTCCAAACACTAAATTCTGATAGTTGATGGTTTCATTGTATCATTATGAAAGTCAGGGTGGGCTTAAGGAAAAAAGTGAAACTTTGGGAATGAACATTTGTTACTGATTATGAGAATGTGTCAGATATGTGTGTGGGGAGGGGGGAGGGTGAATGGTGGGTAGTTGCATGATCTATTAATAAGAAACAGTTTAACGCAGGAGATCAGTAAAGCATGGCTAATTCTGAAGCCAAACCCCACACATTCTTAGCTTTCCCCCTAGCTTCAGAACCCGTCTCCACACACTCAGTGCAGGAACTGGAACATTATTCTTTGAAAGCAAAGCCAGTGTTTAGAAAGTCTGAAATTGAGCTAACAGCACGGCATAATAGAAGTCACACAGGATGTTATTTTAAACTATAATGCAGAAATGTCAGTTCATTTGATATCTTTATTTGTTACATGTGGGCTTGAAGAAAGCATGTTATATGTATTTTTGTTTTAAAGATACTCTGTTATAGGGTATATTCAACTGTCTGGGAAGTTTGAGGTCCATTAATTAAAGAGATAGGGTTTTTACTAAACAGTTTTTAGGGCTTGGAACAAAAAACATACAATGATTTCTCTTATCGCTTCCTCTAGAACAATATATCTTTAAAAATATCACTCGGGAGTCATTCAGGAAGGGTGTCTACCTGGGTGAATCACATAACTACAATATTATACACTTCAGACATGTAACTTATATTTTATCAACATGCATCTTTTCCATTGCACATAAGTTAAAATTTAAACACATGATTGGATCCAAAGAAAGAATCGTGCAGTATCCAGAGGTAATGAGCATCACATTTAATTGGTTGCACTTGACTAATGCTTGTGCTATTCCTACAAACACTTTGGTCCAAATAACTCATGTAAACCACATCCTGCATTTACATTTTCTCATTTGTTATCATTTCGAGTTTTGTTTGACCACTCCCAAAATGTTAAATTGGATAGTTAATTGGTGACCTTCTACTAATTGATTAGCTGATGCAAATGGGAAAAAACGGAATGTGAAGTTTTAAATCAATGACACGTGCTTTCATATTCACACCGGTCTGAGAAATTATACATCTCTGTTTTGTATAAAATGTAATATATAAATAGGATAAAAAACTGGTTGAAATTTTTTATGTCTCTATACTACAGATAAGCAGAAAATTCTTTTGGATGCAACACTAAAATAAAGCAATATTTGGCAATTTTCTTGAAATTGTTTCCAAAAATTATAAGAAAAGAACAAAGTTCTTTTTCCTTAACAAGGACATAAAAAGAGAAAAATATGGAGTGAGAAAGGATCTTTTCTTTAACAAAAAAAAAAAATAGAAATGAAAATCTGCAAGCTATTGTTAACTACTAAATTGTAGCTGTAGAGACAGAGAAACTACAACTTAGTAAAGGGCCCACCTCGGGATGGTGGTGGTTCTGCCTTTTGATGGCGGCCGCAGTGTGTGAGCGGCTGGAGCGCCTCAGAGACAGCGTGCTACAGCATCTGTCCACCCCAAGTTCGCTGAAATGAGCCGCCTGTCAGTAGAAATACTTCCGAACAGTCAATGGGTATTTAAAATATTTTGTGATTTTTAAACTTTATTACCTTTAACAAAAGATCTTTATAGGATCACAGATCCTTTTTATAATAGCAAAAACAAACAGAAATAAAATATTTGATATGGAGAGATTTTGTAAGTATGTATATTTTAAAAACTAAAGCATATCTCTTTTCAAGTAATTGTATTCATTAAAAATATGCAAATACAGATACTGAACATATTTTATTTTTTTAAATTATTTAAAGTTGCTTATATAAGAGAGAAGGGTATTATATACTCCTGTCTGTGTATGTTGCAAAAATCCAGTTGCAATCAAGAACAATTTTGTTCACCACCATTGAATTCCTCGCATGTTCTCATTGTTGTTTTACATCTCTATGCTTTTACTTGTATCCAGTTTCCATTTGTAATGAAGTGGATGGATTTTTATCACAATCTGAATAACAAAAGGCATACAAATCCACCCTCAAGGATACTCTTTGACAATGAATACGCATTTTATCCAAGAATCTGAGCAACTCTTGGCTTTAAAATAATTTTATTTATTTTCTGACTCATTCAACAAATACATGTTTAATGACTTTTATCTACGATGCACTGTCTAGGCACCAAGGGTAATGCTTCATTAATTAATGTGTTTTGGTAAGTTTGCTGTTAATCATTTCCTGGGAATTGTGATTTGATGGGGACCTTTCAGGTGATTTGAAGAGAATAAAAATGAGAGACTGAAGAGAAAACAGCATCGAACAATTGCATGATTCTACTTTTTACATTTTAGACATTTTGTGATCTCCTGTGTTGTTTGTATTGACCATTACATGCACACTGCAAAGGACTTGGTGAAAAGAACAAAATTATGTCTAAAACCTTTTTAACTAAATTAGTATCTTCTTTTTCTTTTAGAAAAGAACATTTTTGAAATGCATGCCTTGCTGAAAGCCTCTTTCAACAACCCAAGAAATCATCGTGTGAGTATGCTCATGTACTTTCCCATGTATGGAGATTGTCTGTGTGTGTCTGAGAGTGACAGAGAGAGAGAGTACTTCACGTATATGATTTAAAATCACAAATGTAATGCCCTGGGTGGTATGACTCAGTGGATTAAGAGCCGGCCTGCAAACCAAAGGGTCACAGATTCCATTCCCAGTCAGGGCACATGCCTGGGTTGTGGGCCAGGTCCCCAGTAGGGGACATGCCAGAGGCGATCACGCATTGATGTTTCTCTCCCTCTCTTTCTCCCCTGCTTCCTCTCTCTCTAAAAATAAGTAATTAAAATATTTTAAAAAATTAAAAAATCACAAATGTCAATGGTAAACAATAAAATAAACTTTATTACTTTTGAGACATTTACATAAGAAAAATAAGAGAGAGGTAAAAAAGAGATTTTAGATAAAAAAATAGAGGAGAACAAACAGTGAAGTTGGAAAATTTTACAGCATCAGAAAATATCGCCAGCTTCATTACGTGAAGTTGAGTGTGCAGAGAAGGGACAGGAGAGTGCCCCCGGGATGGCGCTGACATGTCACAGCAGAAAGATCCAGCACGCAGCCAGGACGCAGGTCACCGGTGCAGTCTCCGTGGAGGATCAGTTGTGCAGCCCACAGAAGAGTGCTTTAGCATTCACACTCCACGTCCAGACTGCCTGGGACTTTAGAAAAGTTAGCTTTCTTTCTTTCTTTTCTTTCTTCCCTCTCCCTCTCCCTCCCCTTCTTTTCCTCCCTCCCTTCCTCCCTCCCTTCCTCCCTCTTCCTTCCTTCCTTCCTTCCTTCCTTCCTTCCTTCCTTCCTTCCTTCCTTCCTTCCTCCCTCCCTCCCTCCCTCCCTCCCTTCTCTCTCTCCCTCTCCCTCTCTCTCTCTCTCCCCCCCCCTCTCTTTTCTTCTCTAAACATCCTCATTCCCAAAGTAAATCTGGTACAATTCTATAATCCAGGAGCTTTTGTGACTTAAAAAAAAAAAAAATAGGCACTTGAAACAATCTCCAGTGCCCTCAAGTCACCAGCTATTATCATTTTTGTTTTCATTAGTATCTATTTCAAGTTTCCCCAGTCTCCTGAGGTGGTTTGTTAACCCTGTCCCATTGATCTTCAACTGACAATCTCAATGTCCAATTAACCAAAATTATTGAATTCCTTCAGTGTCATCTCCTTCTACTTCCCACCTCTTATTAATTAGCTGATTTATAAAAATGAACTTCATTACTTCCAGTCTCCTAGGCTTAGAAATAAGGTGTCCTTTCTACTAGCTCACCCCTACTATTAAATTCATCCTATCTTTTTCTCTTTTTCATTCTGTTTCTCTTGAATAATTCTAACTTTCAAACTAGTTTCCTTGTCCTTTTTCAAACCATTTTGCACATGTGGCCAGACTAAACTTCTCAAGTAATTTTTGTTCAAATTGCTCTTTGTTCTTAGAATAAAGTGCTAATTCCCTGACATGGCCTGCACTATCTGGCTTCTGCCTGCACCTTCATCCACACCTCCCACCTCACTCCACCTCTTCTACTCTGTGTCTCCAGCCACCCTGCTCTTCTCTGTGTCACACTAACGGGACACGCTCCTTCCCACCGCAAGGCTCTGCTCTGGTGTTCCTCTTTGCTGGAAGCATCTTTCCACCACTCCAGCATTTTTTTTCAATTGACTTGATGCTATCCATGTTACTCCAGCTACAATATTGCTTGACCAAAAAGAGCTTCTCTGACATCCCAAACCTGTTGATCACCATTTCCCATTGAAGTATCCTAAAATTTTTCTTCCCTCCCTATGGTATCCTTAAGTTCCCCCTGATGGTTATCTAAATTGCGGATTTAACATATACTTGTTCAATTCTATAATAATTCAACCAAAACTTCAACAAAGAATAAAACCGTATCTTCTTGCTCACAGTTGTTTCTGGCACAAAAGTGACTGCTCAATTATTTTTTAATAAATAAATGAACAAATACTGCTGCCACTAGGAATTTTGATGTTGAAAAATTCCCTTGCCCTCCTCTTTAAGCTATCGAACTTCACAATTTGCTGCATGAGTTTTGACATTAACCTCAGTTATTAAGCTTGCTGTACCCAGCAGAGAAACTGACTAGTGATTTTAGCTATTTAAATCCAAACATGGTGAATCAGTCTCCTTACCACTCCAAAACTTTTTCTTATGTACAAAAGAATGTGATTATGTGGTTTTATAACTGCAATATACCAGTAATGACTTCGAGTGCATATTGTGGTCATCCCATAATTATGTGCTTTACAGATAAGACTTGGGTGGGTTAGTTCATCTCTATTTGGCTTAATGCTCTCATTTTTTAATGTAAGGATATGCTTACTCTATGTAGAGTCTTTAAGGCATTCCTGAAGTTATATAAGTTCCTTATGATTCTTATTATTAGTATTAAAGCCAGATATCAGATAGAGAAGCTGTACCTTGCTAGCATACACATATTAACTAACCAAAAAGCAAACTACTCCTTAGGAAGGGCTGAGAACAGAGTTTGGTATGTAGTAAGTATTAAGTATTTGCTTGTTGTAGGAAAGAACTAGTAATAGAGTAATTTTAATGCTACAGATCTTCCATTTCTTGGAAATATAGGAAAAATGAAAGAAGTTTCAAAACTAAAGTTTTAACTTAGCAAAACTAGGATGTTTTAAAATTGTATTTCACGTTGGTTGATAAATTTACTTTTTATATATTACTTTGGATTTTAAGTGTAATTTCCATGGAATTACACATTTAAATTAAAAGTTATAAATAAGTCTTAGTAAAAAGCAATATGAATTCTTTATGTATTGAATCAATTAAAATTTTTTAATACTTCTTAGTTGTGGTGGAATCCTTCTCAAAAGCTTTTAAGTCTTATGCTACGATTTCTGAGGACCCTGTCTAGGATACTTTTTAAATGCCTCCAGTTTTCTTATCATAGGGATTGAGACTGGAGCATGGGTATTATCTATGGCAAATCTCCATGAGTAATAGTAAGTGGTACAATGATGATGTAAAGTTTGCATGGGGTAGCTGGGGCTCTGGGTCTCTCCTATGGGGTGGCAACTCAAGAGTCTCCCCACTTCTCTCAGAGAAGACTCAGCTCAGTATTGATAAATATTGCCTTCCTTAATAAAGTCACTGAATAAATAATACTACAGCCCCTGCTTCTCTGAATTGATGTTGCAAATAAGCAGATAAAGGGTAAGTCTCTTCTTCTGCTGTAACCAAGGCAGGGTGAAACCACTAAGAACACACTTTCTTTTGATGAATTTGTTGCTATTTGTGGATGGCTCCATTGGGAGGAAGCTCTGTAGAGTATCTGAGCTCTGGTCATGAACTAGGGCAGCCACAGTTGACATTCTACATCTACACAATCAGGGTGACAGCCCAAGAGGCAACCATCCTCTCCCATTTATTTTTTTACAGGAGCCAGAGGATTTATATACCCGACTATGCTAGGAAGAGGCACTAACTTCACATAAGTCTCAAGTCACTGTTGTTCTTAGGAGGAGTACCCAGAGCAATTCCTGGACCTGAGATAGAAAGGGAAATCTGGGAATAGGTACTATGGTGCCACTTCCATTTGTGTTCATTACATGCTCCCCTTCAGCAACTAAAAAAATTTTAAAGGCCTATTTTCTAACTACTGTGAGCTGAATGTGTTTGTTGCCCTCAAATTTATATGTTGAAATCCGAATGCCTCATATGATGGCATTTGGAGGTAGGGCCTTGGGAGGTGATAAGGTCATGAGGGTGGAGATTTCATGCAAGGTTAGTGCTCTTATAAAAAGAGGAAAAGACATGAAAGACCTTTCTGTGTTTGTGTGTATGTATGTGTGTGTGTGTGCACCAAGAAAAGGCCATGTGAAGACATAATCAGGAAGGAAGCCCTTGCCAAGAACTTGACCATTTTTGGACCCTGATCTCTGACCTCCAGGCTCCAGAATCATGAAAAATAAAAGACTGGTGTTGAAGCCACCCAGTCTTTGATAATTTTTTATAGTTGCCCAAACTAAATGAGTCTCCAGTCTATTGTGAGATTCTTTTCCTTGTGCAAAAATATTCATCTCCCTGTAAAATTAAGGACACAGTAGCTCAGACCAACAAATCTCAAATTGTAGTCCATGAAATTCTGGACTTTGAGCAATAATTTAAAGAGTTTCATTGAAATGCCATGTAGTCACGGAAGGCAAGCTTTAACACCAGCACTTTGGGGACTTGATGCTGACGGTGAAAATACATGAGGGATAACAAATAAAACTGTCTTCTCTGGTTTGGGGAATTTGGAGTTCTGTTAGGGAAACAGTGACTAATTTATGAGAGGTATTTGGAGGAGAGATAGGCAGTCAAAATAAATGTATCTTTCCGCTTTTCTGGGGAGGAAACAAGCTGTTTTATGGATTACCTTGGAATCCTTAAAAATAGCAGGAAGAGAAATGTTTCCATTACTCATGGCATGCTTTCTTTCCTGCAGGTCCAACAGGTCGTATATTTGTACTTGGATAGGTGAAGCTGGAAAGCCCACACTGCACTGGATATTGAGCTCCTTAGGTGCGACCCACAGCCACAGCTTCATCCCCCCAAATTCAAGATCCTGGTGCTTCCTTAGTCCAAGGACTTGCGTGTGACTTTAGTCACACAAGGCTTCTGAAAATTAGGTAAGTCAGACACAGCGGGGAGGAGAGCAGGCACAGGGCAGCCCACCTACGGTTGCATGTGAGTGGTTGCTGTCTTTCTGGCTGTAAAAAGGGCCGAATTTATGCTTCAGGTTCCTTGGTCATCTTGCTTCAGACTGTCTATTGTACCTCAAAAGTCCTCCGTATTTTATTTCTCCTGTCCTCATTAAATTTAATTCTGTACTTTTGTGAAAGTTCTAAAGACAGGTAAATCTGGGGTTCCAGACTCCTCATCTGTAAATTGGATATAGTGTTGCTTACATTAGGAATATGATAATAAGACTAAATGAAAAAAATGTGCATGCAGCCCTTACTGAAATGCCTAGCACATAATAGACACTTCATCAATGACAGCTTGAAATCAAAGACCTCTATCTATATTCTTTGAACTATTGTCATAATGATACTATCCCCAAGTCACTTCTCCCTTATTTTAAGTTACTCTAGTGAGTGCTGTCTATCGTTTTCTTCATATGATCATACATGTAACCAATAACAAAGATTTTACCTTGAATTTGTTTTACAATCTTATATGTCTTTCTAGTGTGGTTATAAGCTTAATCAGATTGAGAAATATTTAATCAGCTTCTTACATTGTATTCTTAGAGGCTATCTGAGGCACACAGTTAGGAGGCATGTAATAATTCTCTGATTCTGAAATAAATTACAAAACACAAAGACATCCAGGTCGTGCCCCTGCCCACCTATCACAAGGGCCAGCTTGCATAAACGATTTCCACTGCACTAGGAACAAATGTGCTGGATAAATTTGTGGTGGTATTTGGCAGATTTAGATCCTTTTGGAAGATAGGGAGGAAAATAATGCTTCATAATGATTGTAAATTCAATTTAAAATTGATTTAAAAGTCTCTTTCTCTGGTTATTACGACTGTTTAAGTTCTGGCCCTCCTCCGGTGATTACCACGACTTCTGGCCCCGTGCCCTCCCCCTTCATTTCTTGCCAAGGAAGAAAATCAAACCCCACCGTGATGATCGTTTTCACTTTTCCAAACAAGTGCCGTCTTTTCAGGAATGCAGAGAGGAAAGCAGGGGAAAGCAAACTTCTGGTTGAACTGTTCAGCTCAGAGTTCCTCTCCTCTGGGAAACCTTCTTCTATACCTTCCTTTCCCTCAATTTCTATAGAAGTAATTACTCACAATTATTTATTTTCTGTGCTATCTCTGTACCCTGCTCATATTGTTAATCTTTCACTTTATCAGACCTGCTGTTACTTATTTCTTTGCAATAACCTGCCTCTTCTGAGACTGAGGGCTGCTGGAAGATAAAGACCGAGCTATAAACATCTTTTATCCTGAGAGCTGTTTGAACATATATGTGGCAGTTATTTACTGGACTGAATTGTTGAGTTCTTAAGTTTTTGCTATTGCTTCTAGTTAACATATTTGAAAACATGGTTACATGTCCAGCTTCAAAACAAGTAATCAGTGATAACCATCTAGCTAAGCCATCATTTGGAAAATGTTTTTTTTGTAATACATTTATACTTTCTGCTTTTAAAAGTTGGCGGTGTTGCTATTATGTTTTTTAATCTCTAAACTCTTGGCAATGAATTACTTCTGCTACACGTACAGCTTTGAGCTCTTGGTGAAAAGTTTCCTGCCTGTTCTGCCTTTTCTGATGAATGTTTTCCTGTTGGATGTGTTTAATTTATTTACTTTTCCTGTAAGGACACATTCTTTCTAACAGTATAGTGCCTCTCTACCTAAGTTGTTATATAAATATTCTAAATTGAATTGCCCCTAAGGGACTGACCTGATATTTAAAAGATTTATTTTCTCTCTGTTGTTCCTCCAATAAAAAATTCAGCAAATACAAAAAGCTGTTTTTTTGAATACTATTTACAGGCAGTCCCTGACTTATGATGGAGCGACTATTAATGTTTCCACTTTGTGATGGTACAAAAGCAATATGCATTCAGTAGAAATTGTACTTAGAATTTTGTATTTTGATCTTTTCCCAGGTTAATGATATTCAGTATGATGATGGATCCTTCTCATGCTGCTGGGTGGTGGCAGCGAGCCTCAGCTCCCAGTCAGCCTCACAGTCACCAGAGTAAACAACCGATACTCGACAGAGTGCTGTGTTGTAGCATTTTTTGGATATTATATACATATATGTTTTTTATCACAGAATGTTTGCAAATCACCTATATGTGTCTCCTGCTTCTAGTGAGAAGAAGAGGAAGACAATTACTCTTGAGATAATTATATAAATGTAGGCTAATGTAAGTGTTCTGAGCATCCTTAAGGTAGGCTAGGCTAAACTGTGATGTTCTGTAGGTTAGGTGTATTAAATGCATTATTGACTTATAGTCTTCTCAACTAAAAGACTGTAATGATGGGTTTATCAGGATATTATTACATCAGAAGTTGATGAGCACCTGTACTATGTTTAACTACTTTAACTTTTTTTTAAAAGGTAAAGGAGAACAAATAAATTATAACTGAATTCTGTTTATCTCTTTTCCTTATTTCCAACATTTACACTTTAATATTTTACTTCATAAATTTTCATATATAAGTAAATTAGAATGTTAATTCTGTTTTTCTTATCCTTATAAGAGAAAGCAAGATATGTATTTTATGTAAAATATCAAAATTATTAATAATATGAACATGTATTAATAATAATAGTAAAATAAATTTTACATGCAATTATGACTAAAGGGCAGAAGTTAATTTTACTACCCAGAACTAAATTATTTCCAGATTCATAGTAAACCAGTGAGATAAACAAATATTTTTTAAATGCTACAACTTACATTTAAAGTAAAATGATCTCTGCACTATGTAATAACACAGAATTTAAAAGGACATTAATGTTAGTTTTTATTTTAAGGATGAGGTTCAGTTATTTGTCCAGGGTCACACAACTGGTTAGTAGCCAAATTCTCCTGACTTGCAGACAGACTATGGTCTTGTTATTTTTAGGCCAATAAATCAGCAACATACATAGTCATGAACTGTCAGTGCATTTCAGTTCTCTCCTTACTGACCATAAAAATTCTATAATATGTTGTGTTTTTGTGCCAATTTTTTATTAACTTTCAATGTGAGGTCTACTATGAGTATGCAGACAGTTACTGCTTAGTGTTTATCTTTTTCTTAATTCATTAAACATTTATTTAGCACCTTCAGTGTGCCACATGGTGTTAGATACTGAGCATACCACAGCTGCGCAGCACACCCATACCCTGCAGCAGAGCTGGACACGTGAACACCTATTCTGAACATTAAAAAATCTCTGTTTAGCATTTGATGAAGAGTGCGGTTGAGCAAGGACAGATAATATTCTTGGAGCTGTTCATCAGGTTTAAGGAGATAAAGGTTTTAGAGGAACATACAGGACATACCTGAAACTGCAAAGTAGGTCAATGAGCCTATCTTGTCTATACCCAAGAGACTTTTTCTGGAACTGTTGCTTTTACAGACTCTTCTCATTTGTCCCCAGTAGATTCTGTGCTCCACCTGCCCAGGAATAGCCACTACTTGTTAAGCTCCTGCCATGCATTTTTGTAGCTCAATATCCCTGTGACCTCTGTCGCCCTCCAGTTCGCTCTTCCTATTCATCCCTTATGCTCAGTTCAAATATTGCCTCTACTTGGAAAGATTTCTTTGACCTCCAAAAGCTGAATTTATTACTCAGTCATTTGAAATGTTATATCCTATTAAAGTGATCACTATTATAACATTCTGATAGATCTAGTTGGTTTTATTGTGATTTTGTACCTTATTAATTCATTTAAATAAGAATGACTCCTAACATTTTTCTAAATCTACAAATGGTTTGTCGCATTCATTAGGAAAAATGTCTTCTCCCTCAGAATTTAGATTGTTGTAACTTAAACAGATCTAGGATGTTTCATACTATGAGTATTTAATATTCACTTCAGAATATGGAGAGATGGGTTATTAAGAATTTACTTCAGAAGTTGCTTAATTTTCTCACTTGTTGTTATGGGGGTGAATTAATCCCAGTCTCTCAATGTGGGCTCTGAAAAGCTTGATCTTTGCACCACTGAGGAGCTTAAGCAAATCACAGACTTCAAGTAGAGAACCAAGTGTATGTCTCAAGAAGTAAACAAATTTGAAGCTCCTTTAAGTCAATCATTTCTTAAAAATTTTCCTATCTTTAAACAAAAGGAGGATACTTTTTTTACTCTTTTGTTTCTTGTTCAATGACAGTTGTCCCACATTACCCCCCATTGTTTTCCCCTGCCCCTGCCCCCCACCTACAGGTAATCCTCAACCTGTTGTCCATTTCCATGGATACTTTATACATGTTCCCTGACTTGCCCCTTCCTATTCTTTCCCTGTTATCCCCCATCCCCATCCCTTCTGGTCACTGTCAGTTTGTTTTTTATTTCAGTGTCTCTGGTTCTATTTTGCTTGTTTGTTTTGTTGATTAGGTTCTGAGTAGAGGTGAGATTATATGGCATTTGCCTTTTACCACCTGACTTATTTTACTTGGCATGATGCTCTCCAGTTCTGTCCATGCTGTCATGAATGATAGGAGCTCCTTCTTTCTTTCTGCTGCATAGTATTCCATTGTGTAAATGTACCATAGTTTTTTGATCCACTCATTTACTTATGGACACTATTTTCAGCACTTGGTTATTGTAAATAACACTGCTATGAACACTGGGGTGCATAGGTTCTTTTGAATTGGTGATTCAGGATTCTTAGGGTATAGTCCCAGCAGTGGGATCACTGGATCAAAAAGCAGTTTCATCTTTAGTTTTCTGAGGAAATTCCATACTGTTTTCCACAGTGGCTGCACCAGTCTGCATTCCCACCAACAATGTACTAGGGTTCCCTTCTCTTCATAACCTTGCCAGCTATTGTTGTTTGTTGATTTGTTAATGATGGCCATTCTGACCCATGGGAAGTAGTATCTCATTGTGGTTTAATTTGCATCTCTCTGATTGAGTATTGTTTCATATGTCTATGGGCCCTCTATATGTCCGCCTTCGAGAAGTGTCTGTTGAAGGCCTTTGCCCATTTTTTAATTGGATTGTATGTCTCCCTGGTGTGGAGTTGTGTGAGTTCTTTATATATTTTGGAGATCAAACCCTTGTCCAAGGTATCATTGACAAATATGTTTTCCCATATGGTTGGTTCCCTTTTCATTTTTTGATGTTTTCTTTAGCCATGCAGAAGCCTTTTAATTTGATTTAGTCCCATTTTTTTATTCCCTCCCTTATATTCCTTGCTCTAGGGGACATTATCTGTGAAAATACTGCTGCATGGGATATCTGAACTTTTCCTGCCTATGTTCTCTTCTAGGACTTTTATGATGTCATGACTTAAGTCTTTTGTCCATCTTGAGTTTATTTTGGTGTATGATATAAGTTGGTGGTCGAGTTTCATTAGTTTGCATGTACCTGTCCAGATCTCTCAACGGCATTTGTTGAAGAGGTTATTTTTACTCCATTTTATGCTCCTGCCCCCTTTGTCAAATATTAATTGTCCCTAGAAACATGTGTTTATTTCTGAGTTCTCTGTTCTGTTCCATTGATCTATGTGTCTGTTTTTATGCCAGTACCAGGCTGTTTTGATTACAGTGGGCTTGTAATATAGTTTGATATCAGGTATGTTGATCCCTCCTACTTTGTTCTTCTTCCTCAGAATTGCCGCGGCTACTCAGGGTTGTTTATGGTTCCACATAAATTTTTGAAATGTTTGTTTTATGTCTGTGAAATATGTCATTGGTATTTTGGTAGGGATTGTGTTGACTCTATAGATTGCTTGGATAACATGGACTTTTATGTTTACATTAAGTTTCCAATTTGCTTATTAGTAGAATATTTTCATAATCACCTTTGTAAATTTCAAATACCAAGCAGTATAAGAACCCTACAGTTATACCAAGTTTTGTGCACCATCTTACATTGTTTATATCATTGATTCTTCAATACGTCATTTGTTTCTTTTAACATCTAACTAATACCATTTACTCAATTGCCTCACCAGGAATTCTTTTAGTAGCAATTATTTCAATATGTCACACTTCAGAGAAAAATATCAGATCTTGGAGAGCTTGAATTTTTTTGCTTTAGTTTTGTCCAAAATTGCTTTGTATATTAGGTCACAAAGTACTCTTAAAAGTAAATTAGATACATTCAATTTTTATGGCTATAATTTATTTGTTTTAGGTAACTATTATAGAACAATATGAATGTGCTTTAAATTATTTTATGATGTCTTCAGAAATTATGTTCATTGTAACATCAGAAACAATTTTGAATTTTTCAGTTGATCTTACAACTTAGTCATTGATGTTTTTCCATTTTCCTTTTTTCCCCTCTTGAACTTTCTAGTAAAACCAACATCTCTTCACAATTATCAGAGTGAATGTAATGTCTGGTTTGGTTCTAAAATCTCTGAGTTCTGAAATATATTTAAATCACATTCTTATGAATGCAATGGAGGTAATACTGTTGATTTTAACTTTGTAAGACATAATAGACAGAATAATTTCAAACATGCATAATGAATCTTTGAAGATACTTATTGTCAAAGTATAAAACTAAGATATTTTAGTTTATTCCTAGTACAAACCAACATCCTCTGTATGGAACACATGGAACACAACTCAGTCAATAATACTCTCAAAGTGTGAATTAATGACTCAGATCATTATGATTTACTTCTTAGTGCTGTGTCTTATGTTGTTATCGCCACTGGGAAAGAATGCGTGAGTGTGCCTGTGGTGATCAGAAGGGTTTTAAATTATTGGGTTCGGCAAAAGTCCACATGGATTGTCTTCATAAAATCAAAGATGCCTTTTTTATTTTCACCAGTAACTTTATTGATTTGGATATTTTGAGTATGTCAGCTCTCTCCTGTGTGCTTTAACATTGATTGTTATTAATTAATGTCTCAATTTGATTGCTGTCTACTTTCAATGGCCTACTCCACCGTGGAGCATCGTCCAGTGAAAAATCTCCAGCCGGAAACTTTGCAAACCACTTTTGACATGTTTGATTATTCACAGAACCTTTGCCATATACTGCACAAATCTTCTGTTGTGTTTCAGTTGCATTTTTACCGTTCTTGAAATAATAAAGTGTAATATGCAGAAAATGTTGCATGTTTTTCTATCTTCAATATTAAAATGGCTACACAAAAATTCAACAATTTCAATGTTTTTTTTTTCAATGCACGCTGATATGACAGCTGTCACAATACAATTTAATGAAATTGTTTCAAATGAAGTTAAAGACAACTAAATGTTGTTAGAGCCAACCTATGGAAAAAGTCGAAAAAACTTTTTAGCCAACCCGATACTTTCTGCAGTATTGCCTCTCTGCTCACATCCTTTCTGAAAAGTACCTGTTCTCAATTAAAGCTTCCATTATGGTCAATGTTGAACCTAGGAAGTTTCTTTGTACGGAGTGACTCTGCCCCTCAAAGAAACTGAACAGGCATTCTTAGCCAGGAATTTGGAATTCAGAATACTCAAAGTGAATGAATCACCCAGTTAAGAAAAACTGAATCCCAAGATTATAAAGAGATGTGACTGAAAGATCTCCTTAAAAAAAAAAAAAAAAAAGCCAAATTATGCTTAGGAAACTGGCTGCCTGTGGTGCTCTTAGTCTCAATTTTCTTCTGCTCCCTGCTTCAAATTTTCTATGCCAGTTTGATTAAATTTTTATTAACTGCAAGCTAATAGTCCTGAGGGGTATTATAAATCAGAAAAGTGACAGACATTCTCCTTAAATTTCTGTTCATATAAAACTATCAGATCCAAAGTATATGAATAATGAAATATTTGTATTTCAGTCTGAAAAAGAATGTTAAGGTATATTTACATATTAGAAAATCATAAGTATTTTTTTCCATGCTTGCAATCACACCAATCATGTAAGATGTTCTTTAGCTCTGTATCTTCTTGCCCCCCTGTCAAACCTGAACTTTAGCATTATTTTGCTTGAACTTAATGGAAAGTATACATATTTGCTTAAGTAGCAAATTTTCTCTATCTGTTTCTAGACTAGTATTTTTCCAAGTTGTGCTCTTACTTATTTCAAATTCAACATATTTTTATGATTTAGAACTCTTTTGATTTTGATAAAAAGTCCTAACTTTGATATAGCTTAGATAAAATGAGAAATTTATTGCCTCTCACAACAGAAGTTTTTAACATTAGACTTCAGGTCTGGCTCAAACCATAACTAAGAATCCTTTTCTCTTTGTCTCTTGACTCTGCTTTTGCATGGAAGCCTCATTTCTTAGGTAGATGCTCTCCTGTCTTATTCCCTGCCAGCTGAGAAATCCAGAAATCTTGTCAAAAGGCAAAGTCATTCTCAATGCTTCCTGCAAATGTCTGACCATGCTAAGAATCATCTTCTGTGGCCAGGGCTGAAGTGCTCTGAGTTGCTAGTTCTGGGTCCCATGAAGTAACAATGGGGCAATGGGGCAGGGGGGTACTTTCACAAAGGAAAATCAAGCTGCTTTTACTATAAGGAGAAGGACAGACAGACAGTGCTGGGAGGCCTAAACAAAGATATCCCTTGTGTCTACTCAACACTTCACACGCTTCTGTATTCATCCGACTTCCTCGCCCACCTCAGTTGTTATGGTTTTGTTGCTGTTAGTTATAGCCTGTTAACCTACACATTCTTATGCACTAATAGTGCATTATCTTTCAAATGAGACCCACCAATTCAAAAATCATTCATCCAGGGATAGTCTTAAAAGCCTATCCTTTTAGCTTAGTCTTAAAAGGTCCTACACAGACCTTTTATGTGACATGATTCAAAGAGCAGCTAAACATGTCCTTCTTTTTAAATGGTTTTCAGCTGACACTCATGAAGAGCAGTGAGCACCTAGAATGAGGCCACTAATGAAAGGAAATCCTGTCAGAGAAGGTGCACACCTTACCAGAGCCGTGTCACCCCACACTTCTGGCTGGGCCCTCTGCTGGAGAAATAAGATCAAGTCTCAAAGAATGCCTTTGTTAATTGTACCCTCTAGTATTCTAGCTGTGGGATAGTAGTGTATCATACGTCTGTGAATGTAAACCATGTTGTCCCTGCTTATCATGTGTGGCCGTGACCGTGCTTGATCAGAGCTGATTCTAGTGACGTTATTCCAGAATGTTTTCTTTCCAGAAGATGATGGAGAAGCTAATAAAAAAAATGATGCCAGGTACCACAACAGTAACAGAACTTTGCTTTTTTCTGGGAATTTGTTTTTTACCTTTTTTTCTTTTAATGGAGTTTGCTGGATGTGTCTCTAATTTTGTTCAGCTGACTCCAGAACCTGGAAAGGCTGTTGCTGCTATTGATGATAACATACTGCTATTGGTCTTTTTATATAAATAAATATGTGTGTGTGTGTGTGTGTGTGTGTGTGTAATTTGAATTTTTGGAAACTAGCAACGCTGTCAATTTTGGAAAAACTGTTTCAGTTGTACTGTATTGGGTTGGCATTGTATAGAAATTAACAGCCATGTTGGTCTAGAAAGGTTTGACATAATTTTTTCCATTTGTACAGGGGTAATGCACTGTATTAAATGTGTAAGGTCTTAATCTACGTGGGTTGATTACAGAAACTAATAAAATTCTCTAAATAATGAAAAAAAGATTTCCTTCTTTTTTTCAAATATTCCCTCCCATTTCCTGATGCATATATGTACTTTTCTGGATTCTAGTTGTCTTGGAGTTGTCATTTTTTAAACACAAATATCCCTGTAAAGCGGTAGTATTTTAAGCCACTCAAAGTTGGTTCTCTAGCAGGGATTAGCTGATGGCTAGTGATAAAACAGTTTTCTGAGGGGCAGTGTCTAAGGGAGATGGAATATTGGATGATTTTTTGTTGGCACAACTTCAAAGATTTACTTGGTCTGACTTTACAATTTTACTCATGGTTATTCCCTTTTTAAGCCATCTTTTATACTGCTTCAACCCCAGTGGAAAAATAACAGATAAATTCTAGTGACCATAAGAGAAAAGGGGGAAAAATGACACAAGGATTTCTTATTCATAGATGGTGAAAAAATGAAGGAATCTCAAGTGCCAAACCACAAAAAAGACAAGCTATAATAGATATCCATCAGATTTGTGGGGTAAGACTCTTTGTCAAAGACAGATAATGCTATCATCTTTGCAAGTTTTCCTGCTAGAAAAAACTTATTTCAATAACAGATGTTGAGATCATGAAAAATATTATTAAATTCAAGTACAAAGTAGTAATGTTTTTTTGACTTGAATTGGAGAGAATTTAAGCCTTTGAATGTTTTGTACCTTCTATGTGCCTGGCATTAATCTAGGTGTTAGAAATGCACTGATATATAAAATAGACTAAACTCTTTACCTTCACTGAACTTACATACTAGGGGAGAACAAATGTAATAATCACCATAATAAATAAGTAAAATGTGTAGAATAGTAGAAACTTACAAATGCCACCAGAAAAATAAAACACAGAGTAAGTTAAAGGGCTACTTGGTGGCAATGGTGCAATCATAAGTAGAATAGACTTGATTGAGAAGATACCGACATGGCGCACACTTGAGACTGTTCAGGGCATGAGCCACATGGACACTGGCAGGAAACATTGCAGGCAGAGAAGTACACAGGTGTGAGTGCTCTGGAGGACTCAGCCACGGCAACGAGGCAGGTGTGCTGGGAGTGAGTGAACAAGGGAGAGGAGAGGGAGATGAGAAACATAGAGGATATAAACATTATTTTCCACCAAAATACCTTAGTACCAGTTAGTTGTATCCTCTGAGGTTCTAAAAGTTTAGCTATCACACTTTTTAAAATGTGTTTTGATTTGTAAATATGAGTTGGGCGATTAAATTAACAAGGTGTGGATGATGGTCTACTTTGGCTAAATGTTATTTTTACCTATTTTACATTTCTTCAATTTAGAATCACATTTTATAAATAAATGTGAACTATTTCCTAAATTGGTGTCTATCTAATGTATGTTAGATGAATATTCTTAAAAATGCGATTTCTTGACAGGGCTTCAGGATGCAGTATTGCCATATGCAACCGTATGTCATCACAGACTGGATGAAGATGAAAAAGATACAACCTTGTTGCAAAATATGCCTAAAAGTGGAAAACTGCAAACAATCTCCCTCTAGCGTCCAAGAAAAAAACTGTGAAGAACTTAGTGGAGTGGAATGGTTTGGAAACTGCTCGCACGTATTCCCAATGACGTTCAATTCGGGCCTTGCGTTGTCGCTGGGCAACTATGGGCAGTTACTGATCAGAATCTTCAGTTAGTGAAAAGGGTTGAATGCATCATTGTACAGTAATGTGGTAGCTGATAAAATTTATTTGAGATCAGTTATTATTGTTTGTCAATTGTCAATTGTAGTTTTATGTAGAATACTATAGTTTATAAACATTTGTTAATAACAAACACTACGGATGGAGTTAAGGTATTTAGGTGAAAAATTACAAAAACAGAAAATGGGAGTCCCTACTCTTGATAACAATGATACATTTTGAAGTTTCTGTCCTGAGCATTTATTCCCAGCCACACTTCTGCCACTGAGTGACAGGGTCTATGGCTTCTTTTCTCCCAGGAATATGAACGCTTAGAGAATTCATGTTGTTTACTGAGTATTAGCCAAAGTAAATGCAAGAAAGCTGGTCTATGAAAGGAACTAAAATACTACATTCCAAAAATAGCTCATAATGCTATTTCTTGTCATTTTTAGTGGAAAAGTTGAGAAATGATAGGATTTTTTAATTGATATAATTTTAGATCTTACTAACTACTTTAAAGTCTAGATCTTGAATTCTTGCTCAGTGTTTACTACATTTTAACAGTTTAAAATTTTGTTTTTCTACCTGCTCAAGTAATACTTGGAAATAAGTATATTTTAACATTTATGTAAATAAATAAAGATACAAATAAGCTATACAAATTTAAGTAATTTGAAATGTATCTAATATAAACTACTCTTCATTAACCCATTTCCCTCTCTTCCATGTATTCAACAAACATTAGGAGTTTGAGCTTCATTATAGAATGTTCAATATTCATTTCAATTATTCAGTTATCTCTATTGCTGTATCTTTATCTATATATCTGTTTACCTACTTATTCATCCATCCACCCATCTATCCACCCCTTCACTCATCACTCCCTTTATCAATCTATCATTTTTTACCTGACATAGTAAGTCCTCTCTCTCCATCACTCATGGCTACCTCTTTCTGCCCACCCGCACCAGTCTCTCTCACCAAAGACTGATTTCTAGTCCTCCTGTTCACAAGACAGAAAATACTATCAATGATTCTGAGTTTGCATCTTCCTATCTCAAGAACACATACAAACTTAGAGTGTTACTTTTGGTGCTAATTCCAAGTTTTACAGAGAAGAAAGGAGCTCAATTGCCTTACTGGTTCAGATAAGACATCAAATTCATCTACAGTGGCCAGGGAGGCAAATGGTATTTTAGCAATGTGGCGGTCAGAAACCTTGGCCTGCAGCTATGGGAACTGTAAATTAGAGGCAGTTCACAGAGAAAAGGGCTCTTTGGAAAAGAGGTGGGGATCTGGGCGCACCCTTCAGCAAGTGTCTACTTATAGGTCAACTTCCTCTTTAAAAAGTCAATTCAGTTGTAAAACCTACCTCTCAAAGGTGAACCCTAACACCAATAGCATCATTTTGGACATTTGTATAGGAATTATCTTCTTTTTTAAAAGATGTTATTTATTTACTTTTAGAGAGGGGAAGGGAGAGAAAGAGGGAGAGAAACATTGATGTGTGCTTGCTTCTCATGTGCCCTCTACTGGGGACCTGACCCCGAACCCAGGCATGTGCCTTGACTAGGAGTCAAACTCATGACCCTTTGGTTCGCAGCTTGGCACTCAATACACTGAGCCTCACCAGCCAGGTCAAGGAGTTATTGTTTTATACAAATATTTCTGGGACTTCCTCATATATTCTCCTCTGGCTTCTGGATCTGCATTACCATGATTGCTTCCACATCATAAAATGCATTTTCTTGGGATCTGAGCCAGTGGAAGTGCACTATTTTTTCTCCAAGCTAAATTAGGGTACATTGTCTGAAGTTATTATTGAAACAAAAGGATAGTATTATTGAAATCAGATGCCACCTGAAAAAGTTCAAAATATGCTTGCTTTAGGTATATCTCCTAGTAACATGTTCTCTGATTTATCATCCTTAGACTTAGGATTTTTTGAGTTTATATGCTGGTGGAAAAGCTGTACACGTTGATGCCTTCCTGGGCTGGTGCTACGTGGTCAGATTCTCTGTCGTGATGCTGTGGTGCAGCACCACGGCTCCCATTCAGCCACAGGCTCATGAGAATAGACAGCAGTTACTCTACAGTGTACTGGGCTGCCAGCATTGTTTGGAGCATACTTAGGGTAGGCTAATCTAAGGTATGATGTTCACTAAGTCAGGTGAATTAAATTCACCTTCAACTTATGATGAATTTATCCCGATGAAACCCCACCCTAAGTAGCAGAGCATCTGGGTATGGATAGTGTCTCTGAAGCCAACTTGTCATTGCAGGGGAGGCTAGAAGAGGCGAACTCCCCGTGACACCTTCAGGACACTTACAGACTCAATGTTTTAATGTTTTCAGTTCTTCTGAAGAGATTAGAAGAATATAAAATACTATATCACTATTTATGATGATAATTTGCCCTGAAGACCACCTATTTGTATCATTTGAGATTTTGCCTTTAAAATTTTGGATGGAGTGGCACCTAGTAGGTAGTCAATAAGTATTTGATGAATGAAAAAATGTTATCATTATTACTGCTATTGTCACTTTTATATTTGGAAACTCTGACAGCTGTAAAAGTAGAAGAGTATAATGAATCCACATATCATCCAACTTCAACAATTACCAACTATGACCAATCAAGTTTCAATGATGTCTCACTATACTCATCCCACCCCCAATTATATTGAAGCAAATTCCAGACAGAAAGCCATCTCATCTTGTAAATACCCCAGTATGTACCTTTCAAAGGTAGGGACTGTCTAAGAAAACTCATTCACAGTAACTGTGATTACATCTTAAAAATTAATAGTAGCTTCTAAATTTATCAAATATTCACTTTATAATTTTTTCAATTTGCTTGAATCAGATCTATGTACAACCCATCTATGTTCATAAAAGCTGAGTCACTGTTATGTAATTTTGCACATTATCAAGATTTCACTGATTTTATCCCCATGGTGCTGTTTAACACATTCTTTCATTCCTAGTATATCCGAAATGCATACTTTTATCTAGATGCTTAATGAGATTCAGATTCAATTTTTTGGCAAGACAACTTGATAGGTGATGATGTGAACGTCCATCAGGAAGCTCATAATGATCAGCTGTCTAAATTTCTGTAATATCATCAAATGTTGATGATGATTGCCCAGATTTCATAACTCCCTAGGCATTGAAAAATGGTGATATCTTAATTTTATCATTTGTTTTTCATATATTAACCCTTATGTGAAGAAAACTTCTTGGCAGTTTACTTGGTTATCTTGAGGTATGATGAGATGAAGAAAAGCAAAATAAATGCTAATTTTTAATCTTTTATAATTTTCCAAAACAGTAAGTTGGCTATTTGCATCATTCAGAGGTTACCTATGACTTTTTTTTTTGTTACGAACTGATGGTTCTAAATCTATTTTATGAGTTTCAGTAGATCACAGCTGTTTTCCTTATTGATTCACATTTGCCCAGCAGAGACTCTTTATTTGGGTCCTAAATCCATTGAACATGATCCCAGCAGTCACTTATAATTTACTTGCTATCCCATCTGTCAAGATAGTAAGGCTGGTTTCATATATTTCTCAGTTTAGACTTGAAGTTAGCATTTTCTGCAAAACAGCACTGGATCCTTTAGTGGACATTTAATAGTCATATTGAAAATTAAAATTCCAGTATGCACAGCTTATTTCTGTTTAGTCTATTGGTTCCTAAATATGTTTCTCCTTTCTCCAACATCGGAAGTCCTGGTCTCCCACTACACAAAAGTAACTACTCCATAGAAGCCCCAGACAGTCTTAGGATAATGACAATGACCCTACCACTAAGAATCTGATTATTAAAAACAGTTCCATGACAAATCATTATTTTATATTGTAGTTATGCAAGATATTTATATGGCTAAATAGCCAACTCTATGGAATAAGAATAGTTTATATCCATGGTCACCTCTACCCTATTCCTGTTGTTTATTTTATTTTTGTGCTGGCTTGCCTTTATTTTTTAAAAATCGTAAGTGAAGACATATAGATAGAGATACAGTAACAGATATGTATTTGAAGCCTACCCTTTCTTGGTTAAACAATAGTACCCAGGTTTCCATCTTGCATTTTCTTCACTTAAGAATACATTTTGGAGATCACTCCGTAGTAATGTGTGAATATGACTCTCGCTGCTTTGTACAGCCACCTAGAACTCCATTGTTGGTGTGCCCTGAGTTTATTCAACCAATGCCTTGCTTATGAAAACTTAGCTTCTTTTCAAACTCTTGATATTACAAATAGTGCTACAATAAATACTTCTGTGTCTTGCCCTATTCTTACTAGTATATCTTTGGAATAGATTCCTGAAAGTGGGATTACTCACTGAGTCAAAGGGAAAATCAACGTGTAGTTTGTCAAATTCCCCTCCATTGGGGTAATGCCATGTTGCATTCCCATCAGCAATGCACCGGGGTGCTTGTGTGCCCACGGCTTTGCTGCAGAGCTGTTGTTAAACATTGGGACGCTTGCAGTCTCGTAGATAAGAAATGATATATTGGTATAGTTTTAACACGCATTTCTCTTATCGTACAAACTTTTTCATATTTTAAATCATTTATTTTTTTCTCTAAGCTCTCTGTTCACGTCTCCAGACCATTTTTCTTTATAAAGTTGTTAGACTTTTCTTTTACATTAAAAAAAAATCTCTGCACAATAAAAATTTTCATCATTTGTCTCTGATTTATGGTGCATTTTTCCTGTTTGTCATTATTTTTTTTAGCTCTGTCTATAATGATTTTTTGCCATGAAAAAAATTACCTTTATGAAATAAAATTTTCCCATCTTCCCTTTATCCTTCCTGGATTTTAAATCCTAAGTGCATTTCCCTGGTTATGGTGAAATCCAGTTTTGGGACAATCCATCCATGTTTTCCTTTTACCCTTGTATTGCTTTATTTATTTTTTACATTTAAATTTTTGATCTATGGAATTCACCTGTTGGAGTATGAGAAATAGATTAAATTTTAACTTTTTTCATATGACTAGTTAAACCAAAGCTTTAACAATTCACCTTTTAACCCCCAGATTGGGGATGCTGTTCCTATCATGTGCTAAATGTCCGTGTGCAGTTGGGCATCCTTTTTAGTGTTCTATTGTGTCACCTTGGTCTTATGTCTGTTTCATGCCAATCACAAAGTAACTCCTCATCTCCGGCTCTTCAATTGCTACTCTTCCTTTGTACAGTGTTTTTGAATGCTCTCAGTTTACCTCCAAAAAGATGTTTGATTTATTCCAATGCATTTTTAAACAACTTTCCTAGTTTCAGGGAAAAAGAAACATGATGTTTTTTACTGTGATTACATTAAATGCATTAATTAATTCAGAATTAACTGGCATCTTAATAATGTTGAATCTTCTGCTCTAATACTGTATAACTGTCCATTTTGTTCAGCTTGCTTTTTTAATCTTTTGGGGATATTTGTTGTTTTTTGTATAGATTTTGTACATTTTAGCTTATGTTTATACTTAAGAATTGTATTATTAGTCTTTGGCAATTGGCGTGGGGTCTTCTCTTCCATTATAACTTCTAAATTATTTTTTCTTATATATGAAGATGTGGTTATCAGATATTAAGTTTAAAAACCATTCCTTTAGTAAATTCTGTTTTTTGAATTTTCCCAATGTATACTTACTTTATATTCAAATAGAATGGTTTTACTTTAACCTTTCTAATTCTTATAGCTATACTTGATTTTTGTTGCTCAATCGAATGATTGATAGCACAGTGCTCAATAGCAGTGGAGATTGTAGTCATCCTCATCTTGTTTCTTATTTTCTAATTTAAGCATAGAATGATTCCCTATTAAGTAAAGGTGCTAACTTCTGTGATGAGGTATATATATATACCTCATGGATATACCAAAAGTATGGAGATATATATTTCTATATTTCTATATTATATATATTTATTTATATATCTCCATACATTTCCATCTTGTTGGTTAATTCTTAACATGAATGGTGTGGGTTGAGTGCTGCTAAATGCTTTTTCTGCATCAATAGAGATAATCATTTTATTTTTCTCCTCAGTCTATTACACTGACCAAGCATACTGATGGATTTTCTAAACTTAAATTTCTGAATAAACCCCACTTAGTCATGGTGTATTGTTTAAAAGGACTGCTGCATTTCATTTATTACTATTTTAAGATTTTGTCACATTGGTATTTTCATGATCAGTTTGTTGCTTTCTCTTTCTCTTTCTCTCTCTCTCTTTCTTTCAACTTGTTGCTGCATGTAATCATTATATAATACTTGGTTTCCCTGAAGGCCACCATGTAGTCTTAGTTCTACTGGTAATTGCATATTTAGCACCAGTGCTTATTTCACTGTCCTTATTTCAATCATTGTGATTTTTTAAATCTTAATTTCTAAGGAAGGTTTTATAAATAATATTCTCTAACCTCTTGGAGTCACAGAATATTTTTGTCTGGAACTTTTGTACATGAAGGTCAATTTAGCTGTATTCAAAACCTTTGGTTCACATTTTCTTTGTTTTTTAAAACATCTTAGATATCTTACTTAATTGTCTTCTGGCATAAAACATGGTTGTTGGAAGTGATATGATCTTTTTGCCTACTAGCTAGAGGATTATTTTTTCAAATTTAATAGTTTAAGTAGAATACGCTGTGGTGTTGTCTATTCTGGTGTAGCCTATTCCTTCTGTGTAACTTTATGATATGTAGAAGATTTTTTGTTCATGTCACTTAAGAAAATTTTCTTAAATTATTTTATTTAGCATTTGTTTTGCCCTGTTGTTTGAGTTTCTTATTTGGGATAATCTATTACAAGAATGTTGCATATTCTTTTTGTATTTTCTACTTTTATTATTTTCTTGAACTCTTTTTTTACCTTTTTCTTATGTCTTTTTGATTTACCTAATGTTTCTCTTCATCTGATATTTCTCCTAAAGCATTATGTGTTGCTCTATTGATCTTTCCAGTTCAATATTAATTTCTAAAATGATTTCTCTTGTTACATTTATTTTAAAATCTTTTCTTTCTTGAAACATATTACTAGAGTTTTTCTGATTCTGATTTATTATGTTTTTTAAAAGTTTCAATTCTTAATTTCTTTCAGCATGTTTTGGAATATTGGGTTACTGTTTTGTATGTTTGTGGACACTGCACTTTGGCTTGTTTGCAGTGATGCTATTCTAGTCCTTATTCTCTTTTGCTCACATATTAAATTTGTATGGGATTGGGCCATAATCTTTTTGGTTGCCCATTTCTAAGTCAAGTAAGTTTTTCTTTGCTGTGGAAGAGTGGGTTGGGTCAGTGTAACTGTTCCAGCTCCATTGCTCTCCTGTTGTTTTTCTACGTCACTCCCTTTTCTGTTGTGTTTATGAAGTGATTTTTAATTTTTATTTTATGAAGTAGAACTCATATTTTTGAGATCTACTTCCTCCTTTTGCTATTTTTTATCTAGACTTTTCTTTTGTCACCATTGTTTCTGGCCTGTTAAATTTGTATTGTTTCTAGAAGTTTCTTCTCTTTAAGAGGCTTTTTTCCTTGATTTAGACCCTGCAGAATCCATTCCCTCCTGGTTCTTTCTTAGATTGTCAGTTTGTTCCCACTGAGGAACAGATGGAGATTACAGTGTTCTCTTATTCTCGAGCCTCATTGCTTTCCCTAAACATTCTTTTCCAGAGAAACTAATATTATGTAAGCCTTATAACTGCTGGTGATTTTGCTCACTCACCTTGTTGCCTAATTTTGTAATAGATGGTGTGTGTGTGTGTGTGTGTGTGTGTGTGTGTGTGTGTGTTATACTAGTGTCTTTTTCTGGTTTTGTATAGCAAGAGTTAAAAACTATGCCGCCATGCATTCCCAGACTCTACCTTCAAATTTTTACCTCTAGGTTCATTGAATAACACCGATCGTTTATCACAAATAATACAATAGAACATGGTAAATAAAGTCAGGATAGGGTGAGGTGAAAAATAGCTTGCTGAAGTAGCTTTGTAAAGACCTAGGACAGCACAATTTACAATAGCCAAGTATCGGTAGCAACCTAGGGGCCCATCAGTAAATGAATGCATCACAAAACTATGGTACATTTACACAATGGAATTCTATGCAGCAGAAAGAAAAAAGGAGCTCCTACCCTTTGCTATAGCATGGATGGAACTGGAAAGCATTATGCTAAGTGAAATAAGCCAGGCGGTGAAAGACAAATACCACATGATTTCACCTTTAACAGGAACCTAATCAACAAAACAAACAAACAAGCCAAATATAACCAAAGACACTGAAATTGAGAACAGGCTGACAGTGACCAAAGGGGAGAGGGGAGGGAATTTCAGGGGGGAAGAGGAAGAGTTTACAGGAACAAATATAAAGGACACATGGACAAAAACAATTGGGGGGTGGAAACGGGATGGAGGTGGGGAGGGCTGGGGGGTTGGGCTGGGATGGGAGTAAAAGGCAGAAAATTGTACTTGAACAACAATTAAAAGAAAAGAAGAAGAAGAAGAAGAAAAAAAGACCCAGGACAAAAAGCTGCAAACGATGTTACTGTGGTGGGCAGCCACAGGAACTGAAGGAGGGATACTGCTGAGCACCTCGGATTTTGTTGCATTTTTTTTCAAGTAGCCAGAGATAGTTTGAGAATGAAGTGGTAGAAAGATTAAGTAGGTGATTATTTCTAGTGCATTCTGCACATCCATTGTACCATTTGCAACATAGTTTATTTGCCTGTGTTCTTGAGCAGTTTAGAGGTTTTGCAGCAGACTTCATTGGTCTATGAGCAATCTCTGCATTGACCTTGACAAAGGCAGGTGGCTCCTTGTGTGTAGTTGGCTAAGAAATCTATCTGTTTTGGTTTGGTTTTTTGTTTGTTTTTGTTTTCTTTTGTTTTAGATCTTGACAATCTAGGTTTGAGAATTATTTCAGCCTGTTCATGGGAGGGGTAGACAGAGTGCGCTTGCATTTTTTTTTTTTTTTGGTTATGTTTCTTCCACTCACTAACACTGCTATAGAAAAGGCCTTTAAACACTTTTCTCCAGAGAGGTTACTTTGTAATAATTTCTAGCTCTTTGTCTTTCTTGCCATTGATAAATGTGCATTACTGCCCTCTGCTGCATGAATTTGGACCTCTCCAAGTCTCTCAGACTAATAACTGTGTAAGGTCATTTTTTTTTTTAAAGCACATTTCTAACAGTTAACTGGAGCTCTCCTGTTGTCAAACAATAGTATCATAAGTTGCAATTTCCATCCACCATATATATGGATTTGCTTCGATGAGTTACTCAGAGTGGTTTCCTTACAAGCGTTTGACCACTAACAACCAATCCAATGACCATGTCTGCCGCATACAGAACGTGCTTAACAAATGAGCGACAGTACACAAATTAACTCGTATTTCAGAGTCTTAGGCTGTATCTATGCTTGGCTAAAGACAATAAACAATGTTATCATAAGCATAATTTTTATCAGAACTTGTAATTGTGAGCTTCTTAAATGGATGAACTATTAGAATTATAGAAACATGTAGAAGGAAAATCAGGTAATTCCATGAAATTGAAAGTAGTGCTTAGAAGGTTGTAAATGTACTTCAGCTTTTCACATTAGAAATGGTGCCCGTTTACATGATCCTTGGCCCCAGTGTCAG
Organism: Glossophaga mutica; assembly: GCA_039655065.1. NCBI lineage: Eukaryota > Metazoa > Chordata > Mammalia > Chiroptera > Phyllostomidae > Glossophaga > Glossophaga mutica. The sequence continues at coordinate 144,541,746 of CM077303.1, read as the reverse complement.
CTCCAGTGTTAAGTAAACAAAAGGGTAGCTTACAAAATTTGAATAATTCTGTTGCATACTAAGCTCATATTTGTATAATACAGTTTAATACCTAAAAAGGCAAACTGATCAAATATTTAAGAATTTTATTTTCTTGTTAATTAAAGTACACGACAGTGATACTGGAGAAGAAGGCTAACCTAATTCTAGACCATAGAAACAGTTGCTATGTTCTAGGAGATATTACGTCTTGGTCTTAGGTATATACAAATTTGCACATATATCCTCAATACTAAAAACCAAAATGGCATTTAATGGATTTCAGAAAGAAGAAAAATAACAACAGTAAAAGTTAAACTAAATTTGAGCTTATTCTAACTCATCTTTCTTGATAATTTAAAAACTTACTGGTGAAAGTGCATGTACGTTAAAAAATGATTTCAAGAGCAGTTTCAATGAAATTAGATATTCCCTCTGCTTCTGTATATTTAGCACTGCCTTGAACTAATTAAAGGTACTGTGATTCCAAGTGACTATTAATTTACTGAATAAACTGAACAAATCAAATTAAACAAATGAACAAATTAAGTTAGTAACAGCAGCTTGATGGTCACTAGATCACCCTATTTCTGATGGCCACTTCCTTTTTCTTTGTTCTATCAAGATTTCAGTTTTGTATCATCTACTCCCGTATTTTATCATTTCCATCTTGCATTAAAATCTGCTGTGACCTTATCTTCTTGGCACATGGCTTGTAGTCTTTGTTTTCTCTTTCGGGGCCCTGTGGAACTTCGGCAATCACATTCAGACTCAGTCAGCTGAGTTCATGTTTAGCCATAATTCACACAAAGAAGGAAGGTCAGGAAGTTAATATCATTAACGCAGGCCAAAGGTAAAATGGTAACAGAAAAATTTAAATAATGTGTTTAAGTGTATGACACATCTCTCACATTAAGTTTAGGAACTCTGATACAGAGTTTCAGAAATGTTACTCTTTCCCCAAATGTTTTAATATGCATGATGCTTATAAATCCATCTGTTATAAAGGAAGTTTTTGTCTTCCTTGTACAATTCACATATTAAAACCCTAACTAACCATCAGCAGTTTAGAATACTGTATAACCACATTTGGAAATAAGGTGTTTAAAACTGTAATTACCTTTAATGTACAGGCCCTAATCCAATAAGACTAGTGATTTTATAAGAAGAGGAAATCTGGCCCCTGATGACTAGCTCAGTCATTTAGTCGTTTAGAGTGCTGCCCTGATACGCCGAGGTTGTGATCCTCTCAATCAGGGTACATTCAAGAAACAACAAATGAATGGATGGGTGGAACAAGTGGTGGATGTTTCTCTCTCTCTCCCTCCCCGTCCCTCCCCATCTTTCTCTTTCTAAAAAGAATAGACTGAAAATTTTGAAAAAAAAGAAGAAATTTGGACAAAGTCAGAGAAACTACACAGTGAGAAGGAGGCCTTCTGCAAGCCAAGGAGAGAAGCCTCAGAAGAAGCCAAATCTACTGACATCTTAATCTTGGATTTCTTGCCTCCAGACCATGAGGCAATAAAATATTTCTTGTTTAAGCCACCTGGACTGTGGTATTTTGTTATAACAGCCTAAGCAGACTGAGACAGCATCCTTATTGTAGAGGGACTTTTTTGGTTCTCTGCATTGGTTATTCAGTGTCCAAGAGGCTTTATTATACTGAGCAAAGCTGCAGTATATGCAATCATCCATTACATTCTTTGCGTTATCTGTGGCCTTTTACCAAGTGGTTTATCTTGGCTCCTTCACAGGAATCAGTGTTAAGCCCTGCTGAACGAGGCAGAGGCCTTGTCAGTTTCCTCTGATGGACTCTTCTTTTCTGTAGGTGCACTCCACATGCAGGGTATAGAAGCAGTAGAACTTGTGTATTATATAAAGAGTAATATTTGCTATTAAACATTTAGAGATTTTTCCTAATTTCATTTCCATGTAAGGTAACTCTATGCCAATAGAAGTTTGTCTACCTGATTCTCTGACTACATTATTTGCACACATTTTATTAGTTAGGTTCAAGTCTAAGGAAGGTATCTGTTCAGTAACTCTCTTCATTTGGGTGGCAGATAAAGTACTGAAGAGGTGATTGATATGTCAAGGATCAAAACATAAGCATTGGCTAAACAGTTATGTTTCTGATTCATTTCTTGTGAAATCCCCTGAACCATTTCACTGGTGCATGTTCGTATCAAGCACGTCTCATGCTTCAAATGTGGGTGACGAAGCCTTCTCTCTTTAACTGCTCCTGTTATTCAAGAGATCAAGATAGAAGAAAGTTAACCGGCGAAATTACAGCAGGGATCAAATGGGAGATGCAATTTTTATATGTGGTATGAAAATTAGTCCCATCGAGAAACACCAAAAATGCCCTGACCATTGTGGCCTGGTAGGCTGGGCATTGTCCAACAGGGCAAAGGGTCACTGATTTGATTTCCAGTCAGGGTTGTGGGTTCGGGTCCCTGGCTAGGGCAAGTACGAGAGACAACCAATATTTCTCCCTTACATCAAAGTTTCTCTCCCTCTCTTTCTCCCTCCCTTCGCTTCTCTCAAAAAATAGATGAATAAAATCTTTCAAAAAGAAACACACACAAAAATGTTCACAACACCAGTGCTTACATTTATTGCAAATTATTTAAAATGTAATTGACATCAATACATGGTACCGTTGTTGTTTTAAAGGCAAAGAAACATCAAATTCTCATGTGATAAAGTTCAAGTGTGCACACTGCTAAAGAACCAGGTAGCCTAGTTTACTGTGGAGGAAAACCACGTGCTCGTATTTTCCAAACCCTGTAATGTCCAACAAGAAGAAGGCCTTTCATGTCTTCTGTGTGTCTCCTGTGTGAACAAGATGATTTGGGATCCTGTAAGAACTACCAAAAACTAACCTCCCCAAGTTTGCCATAGTAGCATACTTTTGTTCTTACTAACCTAAGATGGCCTCAGTTAGTGTCATTTCTTTGCACATTTTCTACCTGTACACTATTACAATGTACATGTAACTTATAAGAAAAAGTTACATGTACATTTACATGGAACTTTTCTGGGGGTCATCTCTAAGTTTTTATTCAATAGTCACATAAATGCAATCCAGATCAGAAGATCCAGCTACCCTGTGAGAGACCGGGATGGGCAGAATCCAGCAGTGGGTGAGCCGAGGGAGGCTCATGGCAGCCACTCCAGAGAGGCTAAGGGCAGATTTCAGTGAGGCATGGCTTTGACAATAGACTGTAAGCTTCTCCATGGCCATGGTCCTGGCTGACTCAACTTCATATCTTCAAGGCCCTGAACTTGATACATATTCAGTTAGTGCATGAACAACTGCTAAATGGACTGTTTTAGGAAGTGGTTACTAACACGGGAAGAAAGACAATGGGATGGAAAACAAGAATAAGGTGATGATGTGTACATTTAGCTCACGTTGGGGCTAAGTGTGCAGAAAGAAGCCAGGCTCCAGTAACAACTGCTGAGACAGTTGTGGTTTTCCAGGAACCAAAGTGACCCCACAACTGGAGGAGTTAAGTATGAGGGAAGGAGGGTCAAAGGAAAAACTTTTCAGAGAGGTACTTTCTTCTGGATGAGAGGACCTTATCCTTACTTCTCTACAGTATTGCTTTTCTATATTTAGCTAATGGTGTTATTGAAAAAGGCATAAAAAGCCTATTTTTCCCATTAAGTATGGAGCTTGTTTCTTCATACCTGTGAAAACACAGGAAGAAACACATGTGGGGTTATGACAGTAATCCAAAGACTACATTTATCTGCAGTTAGTTGATTTTGTGTGTGCTTATCTACTTGTCTGCATATGGTTTATGTGCATCTGTTTGTGTCTGTTACACAATTTTACTGACAGCATTTGGATCATGAACAAAATTAGTTTTGATCTTTTTTTGTTTTTGCCTTAGGTGTAGTTGTGTAGGTTTTAGTATTTGATCCCAGAGTGTGATTTTATACTGTGCAAGTGAATTTCATGTAAATTTTAATTTTTTGAAAGGTTTTATTTATATTTTGGAGAGAGGATGGGAGGGAGAAAGAAAGAGAGAGAAACGTCAATGTGTGGTTGCCCGTTGTGCACTCCCTACTGGGGACCCGACCCGAGACCCAGGCATGTGCCCTAGACTGGGAATTGACCAGCACCCTTTGGATTCACAGGCTGGCTCTCAGCCACTGAGACACACTAGCCAGGACTGAATTTTCATTCTTAACTGTCATTTTAAAAGTTTGTTTTTGGAGCTTGTGGGGTGTTGTACAGCCTTTGAGGCAATGCCTTTATCATACATAATATCCCAAGCTGAGGAGTTTCTTGAGAGTAAATATGCTGAGCTTGGAATTACTTCTCTTTTTTAGCAACACCTAGTGCAAGCGTTAGGTGGAATCTTATTTTGGTTGGAGGTAAAGAAAAAAGGGACTGACAGAAACAGGTGAAGTATCTTCAAATTTTCTTTTGTGTTCTCAGTAGAAACGAATGCACGGCGATTCCCTGCTACGTAGTTGGCTAGCTCTCTTTTGTCTTTTCATTTTGCTCTAAAGTACTAATGAAAAATATCTGAACCAGTAGACTCTTAATTTTCTCCATTTCTCTAATGCTTTTCCATTGGCAAATCAGAATAAAGGCAAAAGATTTACCCTTCTGCAAAGTCTGAGCGCTGAATCCCAAGTTCTTATTTATAGAGTAGGGGTCAGTTTCCTTACCCTCCGCTAGTGCCTGGAATTCTCCTCTAGTCCTTAAAAAATCCATTCCTGAGCATATTTTTAAATTTGAAAATCTTACCATAAGGAAGCACAAGACAATCCAAAGATAAGAACATATGCCAGAGGGCGCCTAAAGTTTTAATCCCCCTTTGCCTGTGTGTTAAAAACAAACAAACAAACTTTCTGAAAATGAAGAATTCCAAGGTGGACTCAGATTGGGACAAAGAAATATGCAAAGCTGGTGCTGTCGGGAAGAACCCAGCCATAAATTCACACTTTGAACTTGGCCTTTTCTGGGGAAAAAGAAAAAGAGTCGCTAACGTTCCCACTTAGACACATGACGAAATCACACTCCTGTACGTGGTTTGTGCCAGGATCAGGTGTGAAAGCGAAGGAATCCAGGTATGAAAGTTTTAGCGTGCAGCTGGAGAGAAAAACCTCCTCCCCTAGCAGTTAACTGCCAAGTTGGGCTGTATTGCCTCGCTTTCAGTGCACGCAGGCGTTAAAGGCCGGCGGAGAAGGAGAAATGCCACAGCTTTCTAACAATCCCCTGCATTGCTTTGGAAGCCTTGGCTGGCATCTGAAGGTTGTTGCCAGGACAACTTGCCTGTTGTTGTTCTTCGGCGCCTTGCCAGGGCCGCTACTACTGGCGCCCCCAAGCGTCGCGCAGCCGGGTGCCCGCGCACCCCAGTGCTTCATGGAGCCTCGTTGCACCTCCGCGGTGACAAACTCGACTTGAGAAGCCGCGCGGGGTGTGGCAGGAAAGGTTTCCCAAGTAATTCCTAGGGGCTAGGAGCCAGGAAGCCGAGGAAGGACGCACTGAACGGATCCCCCTGCCCCGGTTCATTCCTCTCTGGCGGGCTAAGATGCCCGGTGGAGCTGTGAGGTTCAAACCTTGGGAGCACACTCAGGGGTACCCCCATTCCTCCCAGCCCCTCAGAGACATGGACATAGGTTGCATAAGGTGGAGGGCTGAAGGGTGGAGAATATCTTGACTAGAAAGTCCTAAACGCTTCCAGGAGAGAAAATTAGGACCATTTTTCCAACCCTTCTCTGGTTTTCTTCTCCCGGGTTACAAAGCCCCCCTCCGGGTCAGCTGGACACCCCTCAGGCGCGCCAGCACAGCGCCAGCCTCCTTTGTCCACTGGGAGGCACAGACAGACTGAAACCCAACTTGAGAGTACACAGACCATAGTACTAACGCCCACACTCTCACTCCCCTCTATCTTCTGCAGGGCTTTTCCCGTGCTCCTCTCGGAGTCAGGGACTGAAGACGCGATGGGAACCTAAGGAAGGGTGCTGGCGGTCCCCAAGCGCGGTGGTAGTTAGCCCCTCTCCACTTACACATTTTCACTCTCGTTTCCACAGGTTCTTCCACCCTCTGGAACTGCTGTTAGGAATTAGGAGCCCTCATGTTCTTCTGGGGGTGAATCTCATTTTCTCAATTGTGGGGTGAAGGAGGATGGGAGGGGGAGAGAGGGAGAACCTGGAGGGGAAGCCGCAGGGGGAAGGAGAAGACGAGGGCGGGAACATGCGGGGTGAGAGAAGCGTTTCCACTCTTTGTCACTCTTGAATTGGGGGCGGAGGAAAAAAAACACTATGGAAGCTATAAAAAGCAAAGGGGGTAGCGGTGAGAGAGCAGACACAGAGCGCGAGACCGCGCGGAGTTCAGGACAGCTCCGGGGCATCGCGGCGTCCCAGGCAGGGTTTGGCTGCGGGGTGTGAACCAAGGACCACGCTTCGGACGACTGTACGCGTTAGCGTAGGGGGACCAGTGCTTGTCTCGGACCTGCAGGGTCTTGTCTGGGGGCGGTTCCTGATCTCGCATTATAGCGTCCGCTGACACGGAAAAGGAGGACTTGAGTCTTGCAAAGGTTGAGACAGAAAGGGTAGGGAAGGAAAAAGGAGAGAAAAGCAGCGGAGGCCGAAAGCGAAGAAACTAGTGTAGACCTGAACAATTAAGAGGAGGATTGGACTGCTCACGGAGGTGCAGAGCGAGGAACAGCAGAAGCGGTTCTGTCCGTGGAGCTGAGTTTTCTTGCACCTCGGGTCACGCCTCCTTGGCGAGAAGGCGTCTCGCCTTTGATTGCTTCCAGTTACTACAGAACTTCCTTCCCTGGTGGAGAAAGTGGGTCTTGCTTGGGTCGCGCTCGCTCCTGGTTCGAGGCGTGAGACTGAGTTCACACAGTGCTGGGCCCCACAGCCAAGTGGGGTTGGAGGAACTGCCTACGAGCCTCCGCGGCCCGAGTGCGTGGTCCCGTGTTGGGGTCCTCCCTCCCTTTGCATCAGCATCCCTCGGGCTTTGCGCCTCCCCGGGGACCCCTCGCAGGGAGATGGCCGCGTTGATGCGGGGCAAGGACTCTTCCCGTTGCCTTCTCCTACTGGCCGCGGTGCTGATGGTGGAGAGCTCACAGCTCAGCAGTTCGCGGGCCAAACTCAACTCTATCAAGTCCTCTCTGGGCGGGGAGACGCCTTTACAGGCCGCCAATCGATCTGCGGGCACATACCAAGGACTGGCTTTCGGCGGCAGTAAGAAGGGCAAAAACCTGGGGCAGGTAGGAAAACTTCCCCAATACACTCCTCTGGCAGGAGAGGGAGGAATGAGCGCTCTGGAGAGCGCTGTTTCCCTATGCGCCCCTTAACCTTCCGAATGCGCCCGCAGGTGCGGCGCGCGCGACCACTGGGGAGGGGATCCCAGAGCAACTCTGCGAGGGAGGAGGTGGCTGGGTGGCTGCTGGCCCCGCAGGGCGTAGAGCGGATGGGTTAGGGTTTTGCCTCACCTTTGCTTTGGGGTATGGGCATGTACCGAGATCTAGTGCGTGCTGGTGGGGGAAATTGGTCAGAATGGTCCTCCTCTAAATTTAACGCGGCAATGCTGAGGATGTTGTTAATATTTGACACATAACAATTGGCAGTGTTCTAAGAGTTTTACATATATTTAATCTTCACAACTCTATGAGCTAGATGCCGGTACTATCTCTATTCAGCAAATGGAGAAACTAAGGCACGGAGTAGCAGCTTTTTGCCAGAGGTGTAGAGCTAGTTTAAATGTCAGAGCGGGATTCCAATCCCAGCGCTCTGGACTTTTAATCATTACATTTTACAATTTAAAGGGCAGGGGCGCTTACCCCTTTTCAGGTTCTCCTTTCCTCCCAACCACATTTTCTTTTCAAAGAAGTAAGGTCACAGACAGAAAGCTTCAATAAGCGCGCATTTCTCACTGCTGTAGAACTGTAAATAAATCACCCAGGAGGAAGCAAAATAACGAAGTGACAATGACAGCATCATAGACGCGGTCGACTAGCGATGTAGCAAGGAAAACCCCGGAGGCATTTTTGCTAGAGGGAACTTTCCGCGGAAGTCTCTGTGTCCCTGTCTGACGGACAGATGGATTGACAGTCACATGTAAACAGTTAGATAAACAGACATGCACGAAGACAGGAGCGTGAACACACTGCACCAGCGGTGGTTGGCTCACAGTGGCCAGGAGAGGGGGCCGTGTGGGCACTGGCAACCACGACAGCTCCTCCTTCCGCTCCTTTCGTAGGAAGCCAAAACCGAAAGCCAGTTTGCCAAACAGCAAACGCCTTTCGCACAGCAGAGCTGTCAACCTATGAAGGAAGGCAGCCCATTGCCCCCACAGATCCCCGGGTTCCTTGTTGCATCAAAGGAGCCAAATACAGAGGCTCTGTGCACTCCCGGTATCCTCCACTGCCCTTGACCCCAGCCCAAGCCGCGGGGTGAAGGTTGACAGCTTGGGCCAGTCCTGGATGGACAGCTAGGGAACGCTTGGCCCGCGCTTGGCCCCTGCTGCCCTCTCAAGGGACAGTTTTGCTGGTTTTGCAGTTCCAGAAGGCTTCCTGGGCTTTGAAATGTCAAACATTTCAGCTATCCTCTCAATGGAGTACAACTCTGCAATCACAGGATTTTTTTTTTAAAGTCTTGAGGGAAATGTATGCATACACATATGCATACATAATACACACATACATATCCTTTGCACATTCTCACACGTGCCACATATCTCCACACATACATGACCACTATCCTTATTTTCTTCCTTGAGAAACACCCTGACATTTTCAATGGGAATGAATTCAACATTCTGTTACAAGTCCGTCAGGAGATGGGGCATAGTTTGCAAAGAAAGGATGCTCTCCATACAAATTAAGTACATCAGACATATCTCTAATGCAGCTGACTTCAAATTCCATCTTTTCCGTTGTTGAAAAGAGCTTAATATTTAGTTCAGCCAAGGACAGAGGGATGGACCCAATGTTTTTTTGAGGTTTCTTTTGATTCCAATCCATGCACAGGCTGTGAATTTCTGTAGAGGACTTTCTGTGTCTGTCACTGCTGAGCCCCAACACCTGGTGCTCCTCAGTCAAATCGCCAGTTACGTCAGCACTGTCACTAGCCATGGGGATGTGTGGGTTGTTCTTAAGGATGCACCCCGGAACCTTTTTTTGGATAATATAGTTTTTATATAAATATGTATTAAATGCCTGTTCATGTTACTATGTCTACTTCTGCTCCTTACACAGATTGCAACTCAATTTGAAAGTTTTTATTAAACTGAGCATTGATTGATTGATTGATTTAAAAAGTGAGTTGATTTTTTTTAGTTGAATTTCTCATATGCTCTCTGTAACTTAGACATTCTATAGAATGTATTTTCTTATATTTATTGAACTGCAATATTCGATCCTTAAAATTTGTTGTTGGGTTTGTGAGAAAATTGTAACACATTAGAGAAAATGGTAATATATAAAATAAAACATTGAGTTTAATTGCAGGATGATAGCTGGGGAGTGCCAGGAGTATTTTTTGTATATTCTGGTTGCTCACTTGTTTGGTATGTGATCTCAAATGTGTACTGTTGTGAAGAAACAAATAGAAAAATCTGTCTTCTTTGAATATTTATGGGCCTTTTTATCTTCTATTTTATTAATTTTGTAGTCACCAAAATTCTTAATACTCTTGTTTTCAGTAAAGGAATGAAAAATAGAAAAGGCTTTTCAAAAGGGCAGATGTCATTTCCTTTTATGGAGGAAAACTAGAATTAAAATGTAGCTAAGCTGAATTTTTGTTCATCATAATAGAAAAATATGAATGATTGAGAAGACTGGAAGTAAAATGCCAACTGATCAAACTAGGTGCATTTTGTAGTGTTATCCTGAGACCTAGTAAGTTTAATTCCCCCCTCTCCCCCGTCTTGGACTGGTGATATTGAAATACATGCATTTCAGAGATGCAAGAACAAGGAGCTGTAGGATGCAATGTCAAATAGGCACATTAGAGACTGTTTGGTTTTCTCTTTTGTAGTGAAAATTGTCTACGTAGTTTTTTTCTGATTTACTTTCAGAATAGAAAATTAAAATAAAAATTTTATTTCCATTGAAGAAGAAATTATCAAAAAATTTTAAATAATTTATTAATCTACAAAACTGAAAATGAGATTAAATGGGACCCAAGTTTTTCTCAATTCACTGTAGCTTGATTTCATATAGAGAAAACGTTCTTTTTTCTTTTTTAATTTGTTGGGGTGACACTGGTTAACAAAAGTACACAGGTTTCAGGTGCACAATTCTACAACAAATAAACTAAACACTGTATTGTGTGTTCACCACCCCAAGTCAAGTCTCCTTCCAGCCCCATTTATACTCCCTATATCCTCCTCCACCTCCCCTTATTCACAGGAATCCTACTTGCTCCAGGCAAGGTGCATTATTTGAAGGTGCACTCCTTCAAAATGTGTCTTTGAATTTCAGGAATGAGTTACAGGGCTTTCAGAGAAAACAGTTTTCCAAAGGTGTTACAGTTCTTCTTAGGTTTGCTTTCAATGATACAGTTGTGAGTTATGACAGAAACTGACATAGAAAATTGAATATCGTAATATTCTGGGGATTGGTACAGAAGTAGCAAAAGTGTTTTTGCTAAATTATTCACATTAATGTCTTAATTTGACTTTCTGTTTGTATCTATTGCTAATGAGTTTAAAGAGGTAATGAACATATGTATAAATGGAATAAATTATATTGTAGTATTGTTACTAACATATAGGTGTGTCAATATTTATATACTTCAAGCTCTAAAGAGACAATTGCAAATTTTCTAAATCAAAGGTAATTTTAGACAAAATCTTCTAATCATATGACTAAATATATTCTGATCAAGTACACTGTTGCTTGACATCACCTCTGGGGCTTGAGGTATCAACTTTTACGGGCTGTCTGAAAGATTAATTTTAGAAAAATCAATTTATAAAATAATTTTACCTTTGTGATACACAGTGATATTTTGGGGGGAATGGAAAATATTTTTGATTTATGTTTGTAATTGCTTCTTTTAGTCCTTACTCCTTGCTTTGTCTTTTCAGGCAAGCAGATTAATTAATTTGAATGTAATGCTATAGAATTTTAAAATATTTTTTAAAGTTGTGTAAAAATTATGGAAAATAATTACATTTTAAAGGTAGATAAGCATCCTGACATGCATCTCTAAAAAGAAGCTGAAACTGGTTTAACGTAAATTCAGCTTCCATACTTTCCTAATGTAACTTGGACATTTGGAGGACAGCGGTTTGGATGAAGTTATGTTGTGAAAAAAGAATGCTTGAAATACATTGAAACAAAAGCTTGAGGCAGTTGGTTAGAATGCATTAATATTTGTATATTGCATTTTTCAATAGAAATGCTGTATCAATTTGCATGCACAAAAGCACGTGAAATTGCTTGCTGGAATAAACTATACACTCTATTTTCTGTAGGTGATCTCCTCGTTTTATTAAATTATCCGAGATTTTTTTAACCCTAGCCCAACTTTCCCTTGCTGGAGAGTAAATATCTGCCATCTCCTCGGTACTTCAACAGCCATTAAACGAAATCAGGAAAGTAAATGATTTTTAAAATGAAATTTTCCAAAAGAAAAAGATTTTGAAACAATCTACACTAAAGTTTCTTTCCTTTTGCTGCAAATAATACAGAATTGATGATAGTGGATAGAAGTGAAAGGTTACCCCATGAAAAGCAAGACAAGTATTTTGATGATAATCTGAGTATGAGCATCCATCATTGCGTTTTTGTGCTGGTCTAGAGAGAGCGAGGGACAAGGCTACTTACACTCACTCCGGCTGTGACTACAACCCTACCATAGTCTTCAGCAGTGCTCCCCTCTGAAATAAACTCTGGCCCAGGATGTTTCAATTATTATAGATTTTTAAAGTTGAGAAAGGAATATGATAGAAAGCTAACCTATGTATTCTGTTCTAGGAGAATATTGCGACTTTCTCTCTTTCTTCCCCCTCCACAATCATTGGAAATGTACCTTAAAATACTGTTAAGTTGTAGAGGCCTTTTATAATACTCAATATATCTAACTTTTTAGACAAAGTCTCTTCTGATTCATTTCTTGCGATTGATGTAACATCAAAATAAATTACCATTTTTTCTGTCCGTGACTCCCTGATGGCCCTTTAAAGCCATTTTACTTCATTATACCTCTATTACTTGTCCTCATCTACAAAAAGCAGATAAAGCCGATTTTAGTTATTTAACTGATGATTGAAAAGATATAGGTGACTTTGTGTCTGCCTGTGCCTCTCACTGGGCCATTTTTTTAAATTCTCAAATAAAATGCTAAAGGAAACAAAATTCAAAATTATTAATAGATAACTTTTGCATTATGTAGAATTGCTTTAAGGTTACATAGAAAAATTAAATATGGAATGAAAAACAAAAATTTAGTATTACTATTTAAGGCAAGCAGAAGTTAATTTTCTCTTCCTCCTACATCTACTCTTGCTAGGAACTAAAGAAGAGTGGTATATTATTGTTTAATTGTTGGATTTTTTTTTTAGGGCAAATATAAACCAGTCTCTCAAACAAGAACTCAACTTATGCACAATATTAATTCTTTTGTTTTGTTTTGTTTTGTTTTTTTAAATAGATTTTATTGATTATGCTATTACAGTTGTCCCATTTCTCCCCCTTCACTCCCCTCTACCCTGCATACCCCCTCCCACCCACATTCCCCCCTTTAGTTCATGGCCATGGGTCATACTTATAAGTTCTTTAGCTTTTACATTTCCCATACTATTCTTACCTCCCCCCTGTCTATTTTCTGCCTACCATGTATGCTACTTGTTCTCTGTGCTTCCCCCAGCTCTCCTTTTCCCACTCCCCAGTTGATAACCATCCCCGTGATCTCCATTTCTGTGGTTCTGTTCCTGTTCCTGTTCTAGTTGTTGTTGTTGTTGTTGTTGTTGTTGTTGTTTTTTTGATAGAAACATCTGTCCACAGGAAGAAAAGTCACCATCCAAATATTCTAAATAGTGACTTCCCAGTGGGTCTCCCAGACTAACAACTTTGGGTCACTGCCCACTTCTTTGGGTTCAGATCAAGAAATAAAGGTCACAAATATCACATCTAATCAGAAGTCCTCATGGAGAGCTCGTCTCCTCAATTCCGGAATTTGTGAGGGTAAACTGAATCAGAGAAACCTGATTCAGAGGCAGAGGGACTTCCCGTAATTCACTTACATAGCTCTGAAAACAGAAAATTATTATTCTAACACATTCCACAACCACTGAACCTCTATAACAGATTATATTTTGGAGATCTTACTACTAGTTCAGTTTATCAATGTGATCCAAATAATAAATTTAGAAATAAAACCAGCAAAACACAAAAGTAATAAAATTTTTAAAAAGCTATTTATCTCTCTTCCATAGTCAAGTCAAAAGGACAAATGTGCATCAGGTGTCCTTTTTAATATATTACAGTGTTTAATTCCATTGGTTGACTCTACTTGTGTATTAAAATTTGGTACACAGAATATCTTAAATTTACATAGTTTATAATACTACAACGTTTTAAATGCCCAACCTGTCTAAAACAAGCAAAATCAATGAATGAATAAGTACATTAAGTCCCAAAATAAACCAAAGCATCACAGTTAAGGGGAGCGACTTCTTCAAGTGGTGTACCGAACCAAACGTTTACTAAAAGATGTTAGTTTTTCATATTATGCTTTATCATGTACAATGAGAATGTTTTCTCTTCTGGGGACTGGAAGAAAAGAATGATTTTCAGAATATTATTTCCTTCAAATGGCTTGTGAGTAGTTAGAGCATGCTTTACATTACAGTAAGAGGTCCCATTGAGTATTCACCCTGTGCCAACCACTGCTCTGAATGCTGCATTTAAATTAACTCTTGATTCTCTCCACAGGCCTTTGAGGCAAGGCCTAGTATCATCCTTAGTTTTATAAATAATGGGATGTTATATGAATACCAAAACACTAATTCTCCTGAGGCACAGAGAGGTTATGCAATTTTTGCAAACCACACAGTAGTAAGCAGAGAAAGTCAAAATAAAACCAATGCAAAGTAACGTCAGAGGCTGCGTACTCAACTACCAGGGTAGCTGCTACAATTTGCTGAAGTTGTTCTGGACTTCAAAGGAATATGGACCTTTATTTTATCCTTACCTTTTATATTTTCTTTTTTTAGGATTATTTATTTATTTTTAGAGAGAGGGAAAAGGAAGGAGAAAGAGAGGGAGAGGAACATCAACGTGTGGTGGCCTCTCATGTGCCTCTAACTGGGCATCTGGCTCGCAACCCAGGCATGTGCCCTGATTGGGAATTGAACCTGCAATCCTTTGGTTCACAGGCCAGCACTCAGTCCACTGAGCCATACCAGCCAGGGCTATATTTTCTAATGAGATGGTTATAACTGTAGGTTTCATTAAAAACCACAGCAAAACCGAAGCCCTCTGTTGCTGCCAACTGCTTCTACTCTGAGCAGCCAAAGTATGTTAGCACTTCATGGATACAAAGATGGACACCAGAGCACTACATCTTTTTCATTTCTGGTGCCCTTGCCTCCCTCCCAGCAATTCTTCAGGGTCATCAAGGCAAATACGCACCCCTCCTTTCTTTCTTCTATTCTTTCTGATAAATTACAGTGTTGCCCAAGTAGAAGAGAATGTTGTTGGATAAATTCTATTCTCTTCTCGTGGCAACCACCACACACTCCTCATACCTATCTCCCTACATCTGTGTGCCCCCATGTGCTTGCCAGCTGAAAGCTGGAGCCTTCTATATGGCCTCTCTACAATGGCTTGAGGTTGGTCCAGCTGACATACCTCGCACACTGATTGGAAAGGGAAAGTTGTCTAGGTTTAGAGCCTGCTATTACTTTCTCCTTACCTTGACCCCCTCCTAGCTGCCTTTCAGATGGTCTGTAGTAGTCCCATGACACTAATTTCCTATCAGGCTCTGCATTCCTGCTCACCACTCGGTAATGTCTTTCATAAAAGTCACTTAATTCTGGTTCTTTTTATTTTTAAGTTGCTAAAATAGGATAACAACAACAGCAGCCATAATGGTAATGATACTTATGGGACAACAGGGAGGAGGAGGAAAGTGCACATAGTTATTGCGTTGAATCCCTTTATTAGTACTACCATCACAGAAGTAAGTTAGGTCAAGTGCTCGTGTGCAAAATAGAAAGTGGCCGCTTCCTCTCCCCCACCCAGGTGGGCAGGAGCAACTAAACTAGTGTGGGTCACGTTCATGAAGGAACAAACGAACTCAATTGCACGAAGGCCAAGACTTGTAAAACAAAACAAAACAAGATGAAACACACACACAGGCATACTGTCACATTTCTCGTCTTGCATGTTAACAATAAGAGGGATGTTAAGTCATGGTTGTCTTGTAAAATAGTGCATAATTGAGTAATGGGTGAAACTACACAGAAGCAAGGGCACACCAGACATTAAAAATATAATCACCGTAAGAGGAGGTCCTAACAACCACTGCAATGTTCGTTATTTAAGCACGGGAACCAAATCAATGGAAGAGCATTTGGAGACCGCTGCCAACAGCATTAATTTGATATTCTCCAAAGTAAGAGAATCTTTGCGAAGGCAAGCTTCTCCACACTGCGCGCAGGGCCTGGGGCCGAGAGAGCTTGCGGAGAATTTGGAAGGTTTACAGCCCTCTTTGAGTGTCAGCAGTTCCGCTTGCAGCCCTCAGAAATTCGGGATCATTATTCCCATTTCATTCCCTTCACTGTTTTTTTTTTTTTGAAGTTTTTGTTTCTTGTGATTCAGGTAATTTGGAAATACATTAACAGTGTTGAATTGAGAGTGAAAGTCATCTTATCGAAGTGTGTGATAAATTTAGCATGTTGGAAACAAACTATTTGCCAATAAATGTTTCTATCTAATAATGAACTAAAAACAAACTTCATCCAAATGTGGAGGTGGGGGAAAAGTTGTCATTGGAAACCAATCGAAATGACAGTTCACATTCAAATACTAGTCTTCGTTTGCTCATTCTAGCTTTACTTCATCGTAACCCTTTGAAATTTGGCTCAAAGGGCATTTTGCTAACTTATCTCTTGAAATTCAAAGATTTTTTTTTTTCCCCAGTAAACATCCTCTGTACTTTGTAGCCTGTTCTTTCCGTTATACCTTATATATCTCTTTGCTTCTGTAATATTATATATTTCCCTTTTCCTTTAGGGCTCATTCCTCTTTCATTTTCCCACGGATTCCTCCACAACCTTTCACCCGTGAACGTGGGCATTTCTCATTCTCTCCTCAGCCCTCTTTTCTTTTTGTTCCATTTTCTTTTCTTTGCTGATGTTATTTCCTTTGTTGGAATCCTGTATGCAGATATCTATCTTTAGCTTGATTAAACCTCTGAGCTCTTTTGCCTGGTCAATTCTTTTGGAAGTTCGTTCCAGAAACACACATCCAAAAAAACTTCCTATAATAAATTAAGACTTTTATCTGTAACTTCAAATTGTCAGGAATCAGACAAGCAAGTCTTCAGTATTTTTCTAATCTATAGGATTCCATCATGAATTTTTATCTCTTTAGCTGCTTTATTGTCATTCCAGTTGCCGTTGCCTTGACACACACCATTATCATTTCCTGAGAGACTATTACACTACCGTAAGAGTTTTGTACGTTGCAAACTGTCTTCCACACCACATCAGACAGGAGCTTTCTGAAGTAAAAATCTGATCAGGCTCTTCTCCACTTTATGTACATTTCTAGAGCACAAAATCTAAATTTCTCAATATGCTACACGATGTCATCAATTGTCTTGTTTCTTTCTAGTTTATTCTTGGGCTACACAGCTAGCGAGTGGCAAAGTTGGGATGTAAAGCTCGGCAGTCTTACTGAGCCCTTCTATTCAATCACTGTGCTGTGCTGCCCCTCAGATAAATCGGAGGCCAGAGAAACCAGCTAGAAACTCGTTATTGGTATGTTTTGAATTCTTATGTTATTAAATTCTTAGGTAAATCAGTGAACTTGCTCCTTGCTTACTTACTTCTTAGGTGTACTGGCTTCTATGATTACAGTAAAAATAAAGCAGTTATTTATAGATACATATGCTGGGTCCTTGGTTTATGTAGCTATAAAAACAAATGTACTCTTGTGGAATCCAGCTAGACTTTTAAGGTTAACAGAGGCACTTAGAAATTGTCTAGTTCGTGCCTCCATTTCCAATACAATATTAGAGCTAGCAATTTGATAAGGTTTCCTTTTTATAAAAATTTCTAAGGATGTACACTTGCATTGCATCTCTTAGCTAATCATCTTAGTTTTAATCATGGTAAGAATGGGAACATTCTGCTTTCTGCTGTAAGCAAAACATGTATATAACAAAGCTAGAAATCAATCTGGCATAAAAACTCTTCCTTCTTAACAAAAAAAAAATGTAAGCTATTTATTTTTCTCATTTGTCATGGATTAGACTCTGGTTCCCTTGCTGGAAAGTCAAGTTGACCTGGAAGAGTTAAGACTGTCTCCATAAACAGTCAAGAAAATGTGTGTTCATGCTGGACATTATACTGATGATGTAAAGAGGTACCATCTGCCTTTTCTTTTCCCAATGTTTTAGAAGAAATATATATTTTTAATTTTTCCTTTGTATAAGCCTTACTCTGCCCTGTGGAAGCCTACTCCTAATTTCATCATTTTCAACACATTAAAGAAACATTAGTGGGAAGAGGTAGATTTACAAGGGATTAGAAATATGGTAAGAAATAAAGTTGCACTAACAGGAGGGTAGGAGCCTGGTGACCTCAGGATTGACTGGTGGAGGCCAGTGGCGCTTGTGAGGTGGACAAGCTCCAGGCAGGGTGGAGAGGTAGAATGTGTGCTGGCATACATCAAAGGAAGAAATTTGATAAAGATGCAACTCAAAATGATGCCACAGATTATTTTAAACAAATGTACTTTAACATTATTTTTCAATATTAGTCACCACAGACAACTCATTTGTTTGATACTGTCATTTAGAACTTTTTGAAACTAATTTTAGAAATAGTTTATATGTTTATTTGTTTTATGCCACAACTTTGTCACCGTAAACAATGTTATACATATTCACATTCCACTTTCAAAATACTTGGCTCTGAGTGGCTGTTATTTCCGTAAACCAAGTATCCCACAGAAGATGAGGATGTAAAAAAAAAAAAAAGTGGGGTATTTTTCGAAACATTTTCAAAATGTTCCAAAAGATTTTCTCAGTCACTAAATCAGTATTGAGGTTTCGATTATAAACCCTTTAACAGTGCTGAGGGCTTTATGGTGGAAAGCCTTTAGTTGGGTTTATAGTCTTAAATTTTAAAAAAGTATGTAATATTATTTTGTAATGAGGTCTCTCCATTCGAGGAACCTGGTCAAAATTAGTGTAATATGGTTACTATTTCTCAGAGATTCGTAGTGTTCAGGAAGCAATTCCTGAGTGCAAGCCAGCAGTAAGTTCCCCACCCAAAAACCACTCTTTTCCTTAAAGAAGAGGCAGGAACAAGTCATACACACTATAATTCCCTAGAGATCAGTCTGGTGACACATGTTCCAACTGTCACTTATTAGATAAATTCATGGACTGAGGCAAAAAAAAAAAAAAAAGTCTGTCAAAGGTTATTTTTTAAAATGCAAACATATCCAATTAAAGTTTCAGAGAAAATGCTAAACTGCTTAACTAAGTAAACATGTTTTTGCAATTGCTCAAATTAATACAATGCTTCCAAAAAGCTCTTTGGAAATTCTTGTAAATTTCCTTGTTTGCCTATTTGCCCTACTGCTATCTTCCCAACACTCATCAGAAGGAAATAGCTTTCTAACAAGAAAAGTCTTGAAACTGCATTTCCGAAGGATCTTGGCCCCACTAGCTGAAGCACATTGGAGCTGAATTCTCGTCTCTGTTGGTTCTCACTGTTGAAGCACATTGACCAACACTCAGGTCTTGTGCCATGGTCGGCCCAGTGACTGAGTACAAATTGGATTGGAGGGTGTGCTCTGATTTCTTGTTAGAAAACACAAGCTTTCAACACAACAGAGTAATTATATTTGATGGCCTGGCACTTAACAAATTAAGACAAAAATATAATTCTAGTTCTTAGTAAACATCAATGAAGAAGAGTGGAGCCCAATCTCAACAGTAATTCTGTTTTTTAAAGTGAGAGACTAACTAGAGAGAATGCTCTAATGGTTGAGATCAAAATGTTCTGAGATTTCAAGGGCAAATTTCAGATACCTTAGGGTATCTCAAATTTAAAATACTTTAGGGAATCAAGGCAGAGTGGCCAAAGCAACAGATGATAATTTAAATCCATTTAAGGACTGCAGACTCAATGAAGCTCCATTCATTCACCAGCAATCATAATAAGATTTAATGTACAGATTCGACATTCTGCAGCTAAGATGTATGAAAAGGAGAGGAAGACCACAACTGATAGCTACTTGATAAACACAAAACCAAGCTGGGTAGAGAGGCCAACTTCCAAATCATAGTCGTTGTCCAGGCATGGACAATGTAGTCTGATATCGAACCTGGTATCACCACCTATTTTCAGCACACTCCAAGCAGTGCTATGGCCAGCATTAGTGTGGTTGGATACGGAGCAACGCAGGGTGCCTTGCTTCTAAAAGATGGGGCAACTGACAGTGTTTCAGAACCTACTTTCTGTGGAGAACTTTGTTGAATGCACTGTGAGCTTTTTTCATGTGCAGAACACAGTAAATGTTTGCAGGAAGCAGTCAGGTGTGAAGAAAGATGCTGCACTATGGCCATGTACACTATGAGCTAGATCAGCAGTTGGTGTCTGTGGTCCCATGATGGGGCCTTCAGACCCGGAATTGGTGGGGAGACCACTTGATTTTTTTTTTACTTTGTGAAAGTGAATGAGATTGAGATAGTCATCAGGTCATCAGGCCATTATAACAATGGCCAACAGGTACAAATAATATGCTCAACATTATTAATATCAGGGAAATGTAAATCAAAACCACAGAGAGATATAACTTCATACCTGTTAGAATGGCTATTATAAAAAAAGACAACAAATGAAAAGTTTTATTGAGGCTGTAGAGAAAAGGGAACCTTTAGGTACTATTGGTGGGAATGTAAATTGGTGCAGCCATTATAGAAAACAGTATCGAGTTTCCTCAAAAAATGAAGAATAGAACTACCATATGATCCAGAAATTCCACTTCTGGGTATTTATTCAAAGGAAATAAAAACACTATTTGGAAAGATATATGCACCTACATGTTCATTGCAGCATTATTTACAATAGCCAAGACTGTATGTGTGTGTGTATACATATATATGTATAATTTCATCATAACCAACAATGACATCTTGCCATTTGCAACAGTATGGAAGGGCTTCAGTGGCATTATGCTAAGTGGAATCAGTCAGACAGAAAGACAAATGCCATATGACCATACAATCTCTCTTATATGTGGAGTCTTATAAAAAACAAACATACAAACAGACAACAAGCTAATAGATACAGATAATAAATTGGAGGTTGCTAAAGACAGATGGTGGAAGATGGAAGAATAAAAATAATTGTTTTAAGTAAAAGAAAAGAATGGGAAAGAATAGTTTAGCAAATGTATCTGAGTATTCTTTTATGTACTTCATTTCTTGTGCAAGATATTTTCCATTATACAGGGATGGATAAGCACGTTTTACTGGAGCAGGCCTTACATACCCGGGGAAAGAAAAATAATCAGTGACATTTAATCTGAAATGTGAATAATTTCTCAAATCAGTCTACATTCTTGAATTAATTAAGATTATGAATTCTTGGTTCAAGTGAATTAAGGTGAATGTTCTGATCTTGGTCAATTGGAATGTATTGAACGTGATTTGTGAAATCATTGTTAGAGTTACTGCACTTTCAGGATGATATTGCAACTATAGGTATATTATAAAATCTACATTTTTTGTTACTGATTTAAAAAAACCTGAATGAAATTGTTTTCCCTATATTGGGGTTTTGTTGTGTTTTGTTACAGGAGTTTAACGACTTTTCAGGGCCGTGCCTATACGCTCTAGAAACAGTATCAAAGTCCTTGTCTTCTCATGTCTGATGAAGATACTAAAATTACCATGATCTTCAAAAGGAGTAACCATAAATATCCATTACGGGAAAAAATAAACATTATAAGTATCTGATCATTCAGAAGAGGATACCTTGCTAAACAAGGACTTAAAGATGGTTGTGGGGTATTCAGCCCCCAAAATCACAAACAAAATGAGAGTTTATGGTCTTCTAAATGTCAGTTAGACATTTAGTAATGTGCAGCATTACTAAAAAAGCAATTAGTAATAATTGTTCAATAGATAGTTACTTCTGTTGAATAATAGTTACTTCAACAGAGTAATCCTGTTTACTCTGACCCAATGCTCATTAATGATCAGGGAGTCAAGGTGTGGGCCAAATGCCTCATTGTTTTAGAAAGACTAAGGAAGAGAGATATTCCCTTGCTGGTCTGATAATTGCAAACCCAGTGACAGGAACATAGAGCATTTTTGGAATGTGCACATGCTTAACACCTGGAATTTTCTGAGAGTTACAGTCATACTTCATCAGTCACCAGAATGAAAAGCCAAATGCTGATCTGAAGGAGAACTTCTGAGGCAATTCTTCTGGAGCTAGCAATATACCCTACGTGTCATCTTTCAAACATAAGCTTTTAATCCCTTCTTCCAAAAATTGTTTATTTTAAAATATGAGAAAGGCTAAGGATGTCACAGCTGAGCTGTGAACTTTCTCTAAAGAGTCCCATTCTTCAAACCCATCTTCAGCAAAGAAACTGGCACTTGGTGTGTGGAGCAGATGGTGTCCTGCAGTACTGGCCAGCCCACATGTGCAGCTGGGCCTATCTGGCACACAGGTGTCCTGATTTGGACCTTCTTGAAATTCTGACACCACACTTTCCTCCACTGGGAAGTGTGACTTGGCTATGCTATTTTTTCCAGTAACAACAAATATACTGGCTTAACAACAGCTCTGACCAGGGTGATAACGTAACCCTCTAACTCATATTTAGCTCGGACCCACAGAGCACACGGTTTGTCCCCCTAGTCTGAGCCAAATTTTTGGTTTTGATTTCCTCTTTTATATTATCTTTTGTCATCCACGTCTCCTCCCTTCACCTCCCTGAACTTTGGTATTTCTGAGAAGGGTGGGAAAGTCCCTCAGATGGGGAAAATGCTGCTGTAATAAACAAGGCTAAAAGCTGAACATAAAGTGGGTGGCTTTTCTCATCATTGGCAAATATTGGGCAACCACATCCCCATGTTAAGCAACACTCAAGGATTTAAAAACTAGGAAAACTAGATACATTTATTAAACTTCTCACAGTGTTTGACAAAAACTACTGTGAAAGTAAAAGGAGATTTCAAATGCAGGCAGCAAAGAAGAAATTTAGTTGCTGTTTCTTCTGCATAATATTTTACATAATCATTTCAGTCTCACCAAAAATATTTCTCAGTGCAAAGTCCAGATGTTTCTAAGTTTTATTTTAAAAAAAACAATATTTAAAATGTTTTCATTTTTTTCCCATCTTAGTAACAGCTGCTTCTAACAACTGCTTATAATGAGTATGGCCAGTTAGGAAAAACATTAATGGAAATAGTGAGAGAAGTAGATGGTATCAAACTTAAAGTTTTAGGTTGGCTTTTCGTCCTGTTTCTGCTTCTCGCTCTTTCACATCGTGACTTTGAAAATTATGTCTCATTTACTAAAAACTAGTCATCTTCACTTAATCGTTCCCTACAAATTGACTGTCTCTGCCTTTGGACAAATGGATAATTACTTGGCTCCAGAGGGAACTAAAACTTTATTACCCAGAAGAGATTTTATCCCGTCGCATTAAGATATTCAGATCATTAGACTTGATGATCTGTAGGTGTAGGTGGACACACTGTGCCTCCTCTCATGGCCAAAATTAAGGACAACAAAAATATAGAACCAAAAACAACCCCAACCAGAACAGATAGAAAATTGAATTGTATGGAAGTCCGACAGTGATTCACCCAGACTGGTAATAGGGGCGGAGTCAGCAGCCGTGGTGGAGAGGGATCGAGGCAGGAAAAAGCAGTGGCTAGTGGTCCCAGATGCACAGGCGGCGGTTGGCACACCCCAGGCGCACAGGCGGCAGTTACTGGGCAAGGGGAGGCAATGAGCAGACCAAATGAGGTGCACAAGGCAGCTGACCACGGTCCCACATTCACGTGCAGATAAACCAGGTGAAAACGGGCAGCGAGAATAGACTGCGCAACCCAGGGCTCCAGCACCGGGAAGTGAGGGCTAAAAGCACCAATTGAAAACACTTGTGGGGTTGAAGTGCCGGGGAGACTCCCAGTCTCACAGGAGAGTTCATTGGAGAGACCCACATGGTCCTGGGATGTACACAAGACCACCCATGTGGAAATCAGCACCAGAAGGGCTCAATTTGCTTGGGGAAAGTGACTGAAGGAACTGGAATAGGAGAGAGAGAGGAGCAAGCACCATTGTTCCCCCTCGGACCCCGCCCCCACATACAACATCACTACCCAGTAACTGGGTTGCCCCGCCCTGGTGAACACCTAAGGCTCCTCCCCTCACTACGTAACAGCCACAACCAGACCCAAAACAAAACAAACAAACAAAAACTGAAACCAAAAATGTCTCAAATGGGAGAACAGATCAAAACTCCAGAGCTAATTCATCTAAGAGACCAAGAGATAGCCAACCCTATCAGATGCACAGTTCAAAGCACTGGTGATTAGGAAGCTCACAGAATTGGTTGATTTTGGTTGCAAATTAGATGAACAAATGAAGGCTACAATAAGTGAAATGAAGGAAAACGCACAGAGAACCAATAGTGATGGGAGGAAAACTGGAACTCAAATCAATGGAGTGGACCAGAAGGAAGAAAGAAACATCCAATCAGAAAAGAATGAAGAAACAAGAATTAAAAAAAAAAATGAGGAGAAAGAAGCTTAGGAACCTCCAGAACATCTTTAAACGTCCCAACATCTGAATTATAGAGGAACCAGAAGGGGAAGAGGAGCACCAAGTGGAGAAATAATAAAGGAGAACAAATAATAAAGGAGAACTTCCCCAACCTGGCAAAGGAAACAGACTTCCAGGAAGTCCAGGAAACTCAGAGAGTCCCAAAGAAGGTGGACCCAAGGAGGAACACACTAAGGCACATCATAATTACATTAGCCAAGATTAAAATGAAAGAGAGACTTCTAGAAGCAGTAAGGGATAAGGGGACAGTCACCTACAAAGGAGTTCCCAGTCACCTACAATCAGACTGTCAGCTGATTTCTCAAAAGAGACCTTGCAGGCAAGAAGGGGGTGGAAAGAAGTATTCCAAGTCATGAAAGGCAAGGACCTCCATCCAAGATTGCTCTATCCAGCAAAGCAGTCATTTAGAATGGAAGGGAAGATAAAGTGCTTCTCAGATAAGGTCAAGTTAAAGGAGTTCATCATCACCAAGCCCTTATTATATGAAATGTTAAAGGGTCTTATCTAAGAAAAAGAAGATAAAAAAAAAATAGGACAGTAAAAAGACAGCAGACTCACCATTGTTAACAACCACACCTATAACAAAAGCAAACTAAGCAAACAACTAGAACAGGAACAAAAGCACAGAAATGGAGATCATATGGAGGGTCAGCAACAGGGGAATGAGAGGAGAAAAGAGGGGAAAAGGTACAGAGAATAAGTAGCATAGACGGTGGGTAGAAAATAGACAGGGGGAGGGCAAGAATAGCGTGGGAAATGTAGAAGCTAAAGAACTTATGACACATGGACATGAGCTAAAGGAGAGAATGTGGGTGGGAAGGGGTATGCAGAGTGGAGGGGAATGATGGGGGAGAAATGGGACAACTGTAATAGCATAATCAACAAAATATAATTTAAAAAGAAACTATCATTAATTAATTAAAGTTGATAGAATATGGGACAGATGAGATGATAGTGCAGCAGGATTGATTTCAAGTTCATTTTGATAGAATAAAGTGGTGGTTTACAATCTTAAAAAAAAAGATATTCAACCATTGCCATTGATCAGAAAGGAACCATATAATACAGAAAAGATATTCTTATTTTCAAAAAAGTGAAGAATTTATTCCCTAGAATTATGAGTTTGATACTGAATATAGACTACATTACAGAACAGATGGTGAAATTAAGTACTTCCGGAAATAGAAATGCCCAAGAAATAACATAATTTATTTCTTAGAATAAACTATGACATACTAATTTTACTTTTTCTTGAACAAAAAGCCTGGTCTGCTATCAGTATGAGGTTTAATCCTTACCATTTGTAGTTATGCCCTTTGTGATTTAAACCTCTTGTGGATTTGAATGCCACTATACGCCAATGGTTTCCCTATTTACTTATACCTCAAGGCAAAATCTCTTCCTTGAACTTCAAAATAATATCCAAGTGCATACCTAACATTTCCACTGATAGACATTTCTTGCTGACCATATCAAAATCTGATCTTTTCCCTTTTCTAAGACTGCTTATCCATGGATTTCTATATCTTACTTGATAATAAATCAATTTTCCTAATTGCTCAGCCAAAAATCTTGGACTTATCTATAACTTTTCTCTTCCCTCACATTCACCTTCATCCCATCAGGAAAGCCCCTTAACCCTATCTTTAAAACATATCCATAAACCAAAACAGGCATCTCTACAAAGGTATGAGGTAATAGTAGCTCACAGAAAAACGACTTAGGAATTTACATCATACTGAACAAGATATGGACAGGGCAGAGCAGACCTTCTTTCTAAGGAAATTAGTTCATACAAATATGAGAAACATATTTATTTTATAGTCTAGGAGGTGTTTATCTGTATACATATAGAACATTAAAAAACTTAGGATTCTGGGAACCAATTCTATCATCAAGTCTGCTATTGCCAGGACAGGAAAAATTTCACAAGTGTCATACACTATAAAAACAAAGACGCTTTGTAAATTCTGCTCTTTGCTTGTAAGCTGAATTCCTCAACCATTTCCTTTAGTGACTAGACAACGTCAGAACCCAGCAAGTGGCTTATTAACAGTGTTTTCTTGATAGCTTTTTTCAGTTTTTCTCTGTCATGGTGCCCATAGAGATAGTGGTAGATGCTCAGCTGCTAAGGAGAATAATTTTTTGATTGACCATGACATTCCATAATGGTCTTACACTGAGATGTGACAGGTCCTCCAACTCAGACTTTCAAATAACCTTGCTCTAATCTGACTCTGAAAAGGCAAGCTTTATTTATTGTTTAGGGCTCAGGAAAACACCATCACATAAGAGGTGTCATGATATTGCTATCACACCATTAATTAAAGTCCCAAATTGTATCATGAATATTAAAATTTTCTGTTTTAAAATTACTCGTATAACCAGTATGATCTATCTGTCACACTGGTACATAGACATTTGAAGAAAATGGTAATTCATTTTAACAATTAAAAATATCATCTTTAGCCTAAATTTAAGGTTATATTTTTTCTCAAAATAGACATTTTAAATTTTATTTATTTTTTATTTTTTTTCAAAATATATTTTATTGATTATGCTGTTACAGTTGTTCCATTTTTTTCTCCCCTCTATTCCCTTCCACTCTGCACCGCTTCCCACCAGCATTTCACCCGCCTTAGTCCACGGGTCTTATGTATAAGTTCCTTGGCTTCTCCATTTCCTACACTATTCTTAACCTCCCCCTATTTTGTACCTACCATTTATGCTTCTTATTCCCTGTATTTTTCCCCTGTGCTCCTTCCCCTCCCTGATGATAACCTTTCATGTGATGTCCATTTCTGTGATTCTGTTCCTGTTCCAGTTGTTTGCTTAGTTTGTTTGTGTTTTTTTAGGTTCTGTAGTTGATAATTGTGAGTTCGTTCTCATTTTACTGTTTATATTTTTTGTTATGTTGTTTTTCTTAGATAAGTCTCTCTAACATTCCATATAATAAGGGCTTGCTGATGATGAACTCCTTTAACTTGACTTTATCTGAGAAGCACTTTATCTGCCCTTCCATTCTAAATGATAGTTTTGCTGGATAGAGTAATCTTGGATGTAGTTCCCTGCCTCTCCATGACTTTGAATACTTCTTTCTAGCCCCTTCTTGACTGTAAGGTTTCTACTGAGGAATCAGCTGATAGTCTTATGGGAACTCCTTTGTAGGTAACTATCTCCTTTTCTCTTGCTGCTTTTAAAATTCTCTCCTTATCTTTAATCTTGTGTAATATAATTTTGATGTCCCTTGGTGAATGCTTCCTTGGGTCTTACTTCTTTGGGACTCTCTGAGCTTCCAGGACTTCCTGGAAGTCTATTTCCTTTGCCAAATTGGGGAGGTTCTCTTTCATTGTTTTTTCAAGTAAATTTTCAATGTACTGCTCTTCCTCTTCTCCTTCTGGCACCCCTATGATTTGGATGTTGGAACAGTTAAAGTTGTCCCGGAGGTTCCTAAACCTCTGCTCATTTTTTTGAATTCTTGTTCCTTCATTCTGTTCTGGTTGAATGTTTGAACCTTCTGGTCCAAACTGTTGATTTGAGTCCTGGTTTCATTCCCATCTCTATTGGTTTCCTGTACATTTTCCTTTATTGCACTTTTCATAGTCTTTGCTTTTCCTCTGTTTTGTGACTATACTCGACCATTTCTGTGAGCATCCTGATTAGTAGTGGCTTGAACTCTACATCTGATGGATTGGCTCTCTCTTCATCACTTAGTTGTATTTTTTCTGGAGCTTTGATCTGTTCTTTCATTTGGGCCATATTTATATATATATATTTTCTCAGTGAGCCTGTTACATTGCAAGGGGCAGAGCCTTAGGTATTTTCCAGGTTGGGGCAACCCAGGTTGCTTGTACGTGAGGAAGGGCTCTGAGAGGGAACAATGCTGCTTGTTCAGCTCTCAGCCACTTCTCCCTCTACCCACAAGCAAATTGGGCTCTTCTGGTGCTGATTCTCAGGTGGATGGTTTTGTGTATATTTTAGGACCCTGTGGGTCTCTCCAATGAACTCTCCTGTGAAGCTGATAGTTTCTCTTGCTGCCACAACCCCTACAGGTTTTCACAACCAGAGGTTTTGAGGCTTTGTTTTCCTGCACTGGAACTTCGGGTTGCACAGTCTGTCTCACTCTCCCATTGTTCCTCCTGGTTTATCTGCATGCAAATGTGGGACCACCTCGTCCTCCAGCCACCGCTTACTGGCAGTCCTCTCCACCCCAGCTGCCTGTCTTCTACTCCTCCTACCAATCTGAGTGAATGTTTCTTCTTTAACTCATTGGTTATTGGACTTCCATACAGTTCAAGTTTCTAGGAGTTCTACTTATTTTTTGTTTTCAAATTTGTTGTTGTCCTTCTTTTGGTTGTGTGAGGAGGTGAAGTATATCTACCTACACTTCCATCTTGGCTGGAAGCTCAGGTTATTTTCTAATCCCATTTACAGGACTTAGTATTTGTGTCTCAAGAGAGATGAAAAATACAAAGCTGTATTAGTTGATACTGTGGTATTGACAAATTAACCAATGACAGGGACTACAGAGCCTAGGTATAGATTGAGACATAGGTCATTAAAAGACAGAGGGCCCTTTCCGGTGTGACTCAGTTGGTTGGAGTGTCATCCCATTACTGTAAGGTCAGGAGTTCAATTCCAGTCAGGGCACATACCTGGGTTGTAGGTTCAACCCCCAGTTGGGGTGCGTGCAATCCCTGGGCAGTGCATGTCCAGGGGGCAACAATCAATGTTTCTCTCTCACATTGATGTTTCTCTCCCTTTCTTTCTCCCATCTTCTGTCTCTAAAAGCAATACAAAAACATCCTCGGGTGAGGATTTAAAAATGAGATAGAGAAAGGGGAACCATTTAAAAACTCAGGCTGGATTCATTTTACCCCCACCACTCCCATTATCTCCCTCCCACCTCCCCTCTGGTTACTGTCAGTTTGTTCTTAATTTCAATGTCTCTGGTTATATTTTCTTGCTTGTGTCTTTTGTTGAATGGAGACAACTGTACTTGAACAATAATTTTAAAAAGTTACAAAAAAGAAAAAAAACAAGTATCTAAATATAAATAAATAAATAATTAAATTTTAAAAATAAAAAATAAAAACTGATGCTGGAAAAATTAAGTATCCATGTAGAAAAATTGATATTATAACATTACTTTACTATATGCAACAATTAATTCCAAATGGACCAGTACTTATAAATAAGAAGAAAAAGAATAAAACATTTAGAAGAAAATATAGTAAATATCTTTAAAGCCTTGGATAAGAAGGAGTTTTAAAGCAAGACACTAACAAAAAAAATGATAAATTTGATAAAGGTAATAATATGGGCTTACATGATGACACCATAAAGAAGGCAGAATACAGCTCACTAACTGGGTGGTGCATGAGCGCATATAGCCATCCCAATTCTTGTGTGACTATAGATTATTGTCCAGAATATTTAATAAATTCCTATAAATTAAAGAGGAATTAAAAAGAGATAATCTAATAAAATGGGAAAAATACATGAACATGCATTTGACAGAACAGTAATAAAATAGTCAATAAATATTTGAATAGAGCCTCAAATTTATTCATAATAAAAAAGAATGCAAATTAAGATACTGACCTTTCATTGTATACATACTGGGTGATCAAAAATTAACAAGTTAATAATGCCAAATGTGTAGGAGAATATGTAGAGCTTTAATATATTATTCATGGAAGTCTAATTGCTATAAGCACTGGGAAATATCTCATAATTCTAAAAATTCATATATTCTATGATGTAGCAACTTTGCTCCTGTGAATATCACCCAGAGAAATGTTTGTCCATGTGTACCAGAAGATATGTATAAAAAAGGCTATAGTAATATTGTTAGTAATATTAAAAAAAACACAGTTCATTGATGAGAGAATGCATATATAAATTATGGTAGATTAATACAGTGGAAAGTAATGGAGCAATGGAAATAAATAAATAAACTAGCTATAAGTGAGCATGAATAAAGCTTTGAAATGAAATGGTTTGTGGCAGAAATAAAAATAAGTATAAATGATGTTGAGGAGAGTATTGATGACTTAACGGGAGTCGGGGGCTGGGCCTGTGGGAAGTATACTAAATAGAGGTAAGTTATTAATATTGTTGTAGTTCTTAGGTTGGATGCTGGGTTCATAATTGTGTTATATACCTTAACACAAAAAATATTTTGCATGTATCAAATATATTTAAATTTTTTAGAAATAAAAAATTAAAGAAAAGACTTGAGAATCTTTGTATAATGTATATGTCTTCCATGTGGAGGTAACTGCAAATGAGAGACAAGAGAGATGTAAGTATCTCTAAGCACATCCTCCAAAAGTGTTTTTGCTCTGAAAGTACTTTTTACAGGTCATATCTTGTCAACAGTATGAGGAAGAGTTGTGTGAAAAGCAGATTTAGATGTGAGAGAATGTAGTTAAAATTTTTTCTTAGAAATACTCCCCCCCCCCTTAAAAGAATAGCTGAAAAGCAAGCTGTGGATATTCAGACTTAGTATTTTTCAAGTACTTTCTCAGAAATGAACAAAATGAGCCTGTTAGTTCAAGGAAAACATCTCATGATATTTGTTGCCATGATAAGATTTGAGCTTTCAAGGTCTCCATGGCTCTGTGAACCAACATTTTCTACATAGTCAATGGATGAGGTTGAAACCAAAGGATTTTAATGTAATGCGATATGAAAGATTCATGGATATGGTTTTGAATTCTGTGTTGCAACTAACCTTTAAGAAATTACCATTTGTCAAGTTTTGGTGTAGTAATTAAAAAAATATTCACAATTATGTGAAAAAGCCCTTAAAATACTCCTCCCCTTTCAAACTACATGTCTGTATGAAATCAGATTTTCTTTATTTTAACCAAAATAACATACCTCAAGAAATTAAATATAGAAGCAGATAAGAGAATCCAATTGTCTTCTACTAAGTCAATTTGAAAGAGATTTTCAAAAATGTAAAAAAATGTGTAGCTCAGTGGATTGAGCGCGGGCCTGCGAACCAGAGGATCGCGGTTCGATTCCCAGTCAGGGCACATGCCTGGGTTGCAGGCCAGTTCCCGGCAGGGGACATACAAGAGGCAACCGCACATTGATGTTTCTCTCCCTCTCCCTCTCCCTCTCTCTTACCCTTCCCCTCTAAAGATAAATAAATAAATTCTTTAAAAACAATGTAAAAAAATGAACTAATAAATATTTCTTTTTTTTTAAGTTTTAACTTCTAAAACGGTCATTATGGATAGATACAACAAACATATACAGGAGCTTTTTTGGTGTCCTCAATAGTTCCTAAGACTTACTAGGGTCCTTGGACTCAACTTTGAGGATGATTCTTTCTTCTTTCTTTCTTTCTTTCTTTCTTTCTTTCTTTCTTTCTTTCTTTCTTTCTTTCTTTCTTTCTTTCTTTCTTCTTTCTTTCTTTCTTTCTTTCTTTCTTTCTTTCTTTCTTTCTTTTTAAATTTTTACTTTAATTGTTGTTCTTGTACAGTTTTCTGTCTTTTACTCCCACCCCAGCCCACCACCCCATCCCTCCCCACCTCCCTTCCATTTCCACCCCCCATAGTTTTTGTCCATGTGTCCTTTATACTTGTTGCTCTAAACCCTTCCCCTTTTTCTTATGCAAATTCTTGGTCTTCCAGTGCTCAGAAGCAAAGTCAGTAGAAAAGTTTCAAGAATTTCAGAACTTACCAGCAGAAGTAAGAAGGTTACTTGATACGTTCATTTTAGTTTAACAGTCTACTTTCTCAAAGCCTCTTACTAAGACTCAATTTATTTGTCTCTTAAACGACATTCACTGAGAACTTTCTGTGGGATAAGTGTCGTGCTATAACTGGAAATACAGAGAAAAGGCAAATGCCCCCATCCTCTCTCAGAAGGGATGCTTAAATTAATATTGGATTTAACTTAAATTTATACTAGTGAAAGATTGTGTAAAGACACTGAAGTATCTTAGTACACTTAGTAGATTATTTCACTTTAGAAAAAAGGAATACAATTGTTATCTTTATTGCCTACCCACTCTCATGTTTTGTTGTATTCATAAAAGGTTAACCTATTATTTTAAAGGAAATCATTGGATATTTTATAGTTTTAAGTTGATAGCTTTTTAACCAAGAGTTATGGCTGAAGCCCAACTCAAAGTGCACACCGTGAGTATGGGTGTTGTTTCACTATTCCTTTCCTAACTTGGTGGGAAGGCAGCCTTATTGTATGTAAATAAAATCATTTAAGCAATGGAAAACAGTTTTGGGGGGGGAGAGTGTTTTCTTGTTTTCAGTGTAAAAAGCATCTTAGTTATGTCTGTAAAGTGATGGTGAATTTCACAGATGGTAAAATGCTTTAGGATTCTTAGAGGCAAATAAAATCTTTTGAAGTACAAATTTGAGAAATTGAGAAAACTTCACCTGCGGCCAAATTCTTATTCCCTGTAATTCCAGAAGAATTCCCTCAGAATTAGAGATTTAGAAACTGGTTAATAAGTACTCATTTAAAGAAAAATATGTTAGCCAAGGAGCCAAAAATTGCTTTTTGCGTAACAAATTGCCTTACTCCACTTTGATACTGATTCAAGAACGTCCCTCCTATTGCTGTGTCAGAGTGAGGGCTGCATATTTGAAATGACTTACTTGAGAAATATTGCTGTCCCTTCGTTCTCCCCCCAGCTGCAAGTTCCTTTGTCAAAGAATGATTTCATAAATTTATTTTGAAATAAAATTTAATTTTTCATTTGCTCTACCCCTGACAGCTGCAAACTTCTACCAGCCTCGTGCAATAAT
This sequence comes from Glossophaga mutica, assembly GCA_039655065.1. Taxonomy (NCBI): domain Eukaryota; kingdom Metazoa; phylum Chordata; class Mammalia; order Chiroptera; family Phyllostomidae; genus Glossophaga; species Glossophaga mutica. The sequence goes on along the minus strand of CM077303.1, from coordinate 144,508,905 downwards.
TAGTGTATATGTTTAAAATAAGAACTCATTGCCTCTCTTCTATTGTCCCATTTGTGATTTCCAGCACTTCATGGCTTTTTCAGCTTTTTGTATGTAGTAAAACTTCGTAAATGCGAAGCACGCTTAGATTCTCCCGTCCTTCTTTCCAGGCCCACACTGTCCCCTGACTCTCGGTGGTTCTGATTCTTGCCAGTGAAGATTAGCCCAGGCCCTTCCTCAGCTGCAACGTTGCTTTTAAATTCCACTATTTTTATTTTACTTTTGAATCTATCAGTCCTCAAAACATTACTAAACAAGCATTAGCCAAGGAAAGGCAAGTTATGATTTTCTAGTTCTGAAATTAATTGGAAGTTTTTGTATATTTGAAAGCAGTAGATAGCCAACCTTTTCAACTGATCTTTTAGAAGGTTATCTATAATCCTTTCATAGTAAAAATGTAAGAATATGAAAACATTTCAGTTGTTGAGAAGATATACTTCATTCCACCTTGATACCTTTGATCTGATATTTGTTTTCAATTATTTACCAGATTGTAAAAGCAGAATTCTCTATTACTTGGCAATTTATGAAAAGACATTACAAATATTCAAATATTCCTGATTGTAATTAACTGATATTTCTTTTATATAATCCAATTTCGATTATATTTAGTCTTCATATTTCTACATACTTTTGAAAATTACTGCATAGTAAAATATCAAGTGTACCATTAAAGTAATTTATTTGACTTGGAAACAAATATGAGCCTAATTAGACACTAAATAAGTTGAAGTCTAGAGAAGGTTCAATTTGCATGTGTGTGTATGTGTGTAAGTTACTGTTTTGTATACAAAACACTCAAGGAACTTTGGCCCTTTTCCTTGCTCTTCTATATTGTGGCTAGGGTAAACTTTCAAAATTGCAGATCTGATGGTCTCTCCTTTAAGATAAAGTCTAATTGCTTTAACATGACTTCGATGTCCTTGACTTACAAGAGTGCTTAGCCTAGTACATGGTCTTCCTTTTCCCATTACACATTTTGCCATTTTACTTGAATAACACTTACTTATCCTTCAGGCCTTATTGAGCTTCTTAAGACAAAACAAGATTCCTAGGGGTCCTAAGTGTTTCAGTAGTACCTTGTATTTACTCTCATAATTGTTGCTATTCTGAATATTTTTGGTCAGTATTACCTCTCACTCCCCGTTCCTACCTAAACTGAAATATTACATCTTTTCCACTATCGTATACCCAGTAAAGCACAATAACAGACACAAAGCAAATGTATAGTAAATAGTACTTAAATGAATGAATTAATGTTGAACTACAAATCCTTTGAAGTCCCTCTAAACCCTGAAATATAATTCTATGTTGCTTTTAATGTATTCTACTTAGGTTTCAATGGTGACGATTAGAAAATAGCTATTTTCTTTTGACCCCGTTTATATCAGAGGCTGAAACCTAACTAGGGAGTGTTGAAGTTGAATATAACGAGGTGCAGCCAGGAAAGGAGTGAGGGTCAGGAGATGAGATAGGGCTCTAGTTTGGATAATTTCTCATTCTGAGAGTTGATGTGTCCCAAGGAGTCAACAAACTTGTATAATGAAATACAATTCCTCCCACTATTTACCTCAAGTTAGCAATATGAAATATGTCATTTTATGTCTATTCTTCCCATTTAACATGACTCCAGCTAGTATACCAGCTCCTAAGCTTAGCTAGGCACTAGAATCACCAGATGCCTAGGCTGTACCTCAGACTGATTAAATCAAACCTCCTAGGTAAAATCCAGGCATCACTAGTTTTTAAAGTTCTTCAGGTGATTTCAGTGCACAATAAACTTGAGATCCACTGTACTTGAAATTGACGACAGAACTGTTGCTTGGGAGTCTCATTAAGCTCCATGAACATGCTCGAGTAAAGATATTTTTGGGTTAGAAAATCGCCTCCCGTGGTGAGCTGCAGCACCACTATACATATGGCATTTGATTTTTTCTCAAACATTTCTTACTTTGTAGTGGTATCATTTAAAACTATATTTATTTTAAAATAATAAAGTCTCAAATGGAATCACTCTATTTTCAGGTGTGTTGGGATAAATGGCTACCTTGGGAAAAGGAGACAATACCTTTGAAAAAAAAACCTGTTTCCTATTGCCACCTTCCTTAAACCTATGCTGAAAAAACTCTAAAATTCACATTACCATATAAAGAGAGAAGAAAGACTTTTGTTACTCTCGAGTCCATTAACACAGAAGAGATATCTTCAACTTTCATGTGGGCACTTTAGTGTAAACACAAACTTAAAAATTAACACAAACGACTTTTAAAAAAAGAATTCAGGATCATTCTACTGAGGAAAAAGTCATTAACCTAAAAAAGAAAAGTTGCTATGATAGTCAGTCTTTTAAGATTTATGCACCTGTTTATTTAATCTATTAGCTCTGAAAATATGAAGGTCTATTTCAAAGAATGTCCTCTTGTTACATCTAAAACACTATCCCTTTGAAAAGTTTTCACAGTCTATCAATCTTTGACATGTTTGTCATATTAACATTCCTTATTTCCCTTCACTTTCACCTCCAAAAAAGATGCATTTCACAACCAAAGAAAGATTCATTTCTTTTCATTAAGATTTCATTTCAATTTGCTCCAAATGCTGTACTTTGCAATCAAAATTGAGAACGTTATGTTTGCCAAAAGGTTCTTATTTAAGTTACGTTTCCTTTATTTTCATTTGATTTGTTTTGTACAAAAACCGAACACAAGCCAGAGATTGTCACCTGCCTTTTCACTCCTTTTATTTAAGTCCAGTTGGAGGTATGTAGTGTGGGTGTGCAAAAAGGAGTGAGCAAAGGGTAAAAAGAGTGGAAACCACCTGTACTTAATTCAGCCAGCAAATGAATCATAGTGTTTAACACTTGACAAATACTGTGCACTTAAATTGATCTTGAAGTCACTGTTGATTTCAACCAGACCCTAGAAATTCGACCCAGAGAAACAACCTTGGTCACCAAAAGATTGTTTGCTGAAGGTGTTCTTTTTCCCACAACCAGGTGCTGCTATGCATCGAAAGAGACCAGGGAGGACTCTTGCCCGTGGGTTTGGTTAGGGTATATAGAAAAATGGACTGCTTTGGTGTCATCATTGAGATGTTGAAATGCTTCCATCTGAACCATGCTGTAACACCACAGTGTCGAAATTATATATTCAAATGATTATCATTAATAACAGAAAACTGTTGCTTGTCTTTCCTAAAAAGTCACTTGAATGTACGCCTTCAAACAATTAGCTTTCAGCACTTTAATTTTTATTTCCAACATTCACCTTCTAGCTCATTAACTATATTGTATAGATGACTTTCTCAGTTGTTTAGTTTTTATTTTCTTTCTGGAGCTCTAGGGAAGAATCCATTTCCTGGATGTTTTCAGCCTCTAGAGACCACCCACACCTTCCTTGGTTCATGGGACTCGCTTCCTCTGCCGTGGAAACCGGAACTGCAAGTGCGGTCCTTTCACGTTGCATCTCTCCGACCCTTCTTCTTTAGTAGCACCTCTAAGTCTTATAGTTCTTCTGACCATAGCCTGGAAAGTTTCTCCAGTTTTAAAGACCCATGCAATCCTATTGGCCTTGTCCTGATATTCCAGAATAATCTCCCCATCCCAAGATTTTTAATATCTGCAAAGTCCATTTGTCACAAGTTTTCAAGATTAGATATGGACATCATTGGGAGACCATTATTCTTCCTGCTGCAACACGTATGACCTTTAGGTAGTTATTTCGTATATGACATCTGTAATTTTGTTGAATTGTAGAAGTACAAAATTAAGTAAATTTAAAAATTTAATAAGAAGTATTTTTTGGCGATAGCAGATGACTTTTGGTTAATGGTAGAATAGATGTTACTAAATTCTTATTTGGGGCTTTGGTCTGAATCAACCTTGACATTTCTTAGGAAGCCATCATTGTGAATTCTAGCATAGATCTATCAACATGATCCATTTTCTCTTCATTACTGGAATGGATTACTGGAATTGTGATATGTCTGAGTACCAGATGCTGTAGTTAGAAGATGAAAAATGTGTATCTCTAATCACTTTAGTCACAGTAAAGTTAGACACCACAACATCACAATATAAGAAATACTTTGGAGCCGAGTAATTCAAAAGAATACTCATACTCCCAATCTCTCACTTACTCTGATTAGACAGTTTGGAAAGGTGAGTTTAATTTAAATTGTTTTTTCCTCTTGCACTCTATTTTATGGATTCTTGTGTTCTCTCTCCCAATCCACATAGTATTCTGAATATGTTATACTGAACCATGTTGCTTCACAAATTCTAATTAAGAATAATTAGAAAATGTGAATTCCATCCTATCAGTTTTTCTGTCATAATTCATTTGGAATACAAGAATTATACAACTTCTTACAGCAAGACTTCTCAAATAATAATGTGCATACAAATTACCTGTGGATCTGACTACAATGCTGATCTGCATCAGCAGATCCTGGGTGAGCCTAATATTTTGCATTTTAACAAGGTCCCAGGTAATGTGATGACACTGGACCTAGTTGTACCCTACAGATGATGTGCTATTGCCATGGTAACCCTGTGGCAGGAAAGAAAGCTGATTTGGTTAGTTGGTGTGTGTACTTGGCTAAGGAACCAAAGGGGTGGAGCTACCTTCTGTGGGATTATGACTAAATACGTCTACGTCTGAATCCCACCAAAGTAGAACTTCAGGACAATACCACTGAGCCTTTGGCTCAATGTTGGTGAAGGTTGATGGGATTGCTCACTGTGGTGGAATCCCAATGCTTTTCAGGTCAGCCAAAGGCACACTCAGGAGTGGGGTGTGCATGTGAGTATATGTAGAGCGTGAACACTTCTGTTAGGACTAGAATGATGGTGAACTATGCTGGGGCACAGTGGAGCCAGAGGATGCTCTGGTGGAGGTTTGTAGCAGTCCTGTGCAAATCCCTTGTCTGACCTGAGTATAGGGGAGAAAGTCTGAGCCATCTAATTGCTAGTTCTGTTCAAAGTTTCCCTCAGAATAGCAGGCACATGCAGAGAACAGGATATGAAGAGAAAGGCAGAGATCTGCAAGCCAAGGATCGCTAAAGTTTGTCAACAACCATCGAATGCTACAGGAGGGAGAAGAAAGGAACAAATTCTCCCTCAGCACTCTCAGAAGAAAACAGCCCCGCCTCATAAGTAACAAGATTTTAGTGGACTTGCACTATGAAGGATGTCATTTTTAATTCATCTATAGTCCTGTAGTAGATGCCATGAATTATGTATTATTAATCATTTATGAAATGTGATAATTTATCTGATACTCTGCTAAGTATTTTATGTGCCATCTGATTTAATTCAGACACCAGTGTCAAAAAATGGATATTATCCCCCTTTTACTGAAAAGGAGGCAAAAGCTGAGCCAAGTCAAATGATTTGTTTAAGATCACACAATTTTTAAGTGGCACAGCCAAATTCAAATACACTTATGTTATTCTAGGATCTGGAATTTTGATCACTGGAATTATTTGATAGTTATTTAAACAGGGGGTAACTGAATACCCCAGTTTCCGAAGTTGGAATATTACAACAGGCTAATTTTCAATTTTATACCATTTTTAGGACATACCAACGTTGCTTTTGACTCAACATTTATTCAATGACTAGTGGTTTTTTCTTTTTTTCCCTTTTTTTCTTATTTTTCTTTTTTTTTTTCCTTTTTGGCAGTAAAAATCATTGAGCCAGCAAAGCAGAAGCATGTGCAGCCCTGCAGCAGATAAACATTTTCCATTCACATTTTGAAGAGAATAAAACAGCCAAATAAAAGAACCCAAATGGCAAACACTGTAAAGTCATTCTTTCATAAAAATATATTTTTGGTGAAGAGGTCTTTCATTTGGAAATTAGATCCAGCTTCTGCGTATGGAAAAAGCAAGTAAAAGGCAGGGAAAACCAGTAGGTCTGCTAACCATATAGTCACACAACGATACTTAGAATTCTAGAATGCAAAAATATACACTTAAAATATTTGAACAATTTGTTTGCATATCTGTACACTGCAAAATCAGGCATTGTGAAGAAACAGAGTATTGTAACCTGTTCAGTGATGTAATTCAGGACAGATTTTTTTCTTCTTGAACACATGGCTTTGAAATTGAAGATTTCTTTTCTTCAAAGGAAGATGAAAAAGTCATTATGTACCAAGTGTAAAAATTAAGTACAGGTTAAGATTTTCATGGCAGGTAACATTTCCTTTCCTGCTTGTCTTTGATTGGGTGGGTGTATTTCCTGTAAGAGACCAGTGGGTGAGGTCCGAAGTAGTCTAGTGAAGGTAATAATGTAATGATGAAGTTTTCACAGTCCACAGAACAATGTTTCCCCCCTTGACCCCTGTTGTGAATTCAACCTGCTTATTTTTCCTAATCACTCCAGAAATTGTCTTCAATAATTGTTGTATGCTTTTCTTTATGAAAAACAAATTTAAAAAATTTATTTAGGTTAAAAAAACAATAGTTCATTCTTTTGTACACATAAGATACTGTCCACTAAGAGCAAGACAATGCGGCTAAGTGGTGTTGAAAAGTGGAAAACCATCATCTCTGCCTCTGGGACCTTAAAACCTGCAAATGATCTGGGATGAGAGGAAAAGGAAAGACAGAATGTACTGTTCTTTACTGAGCATGAGATACCTCCCAAGTTTTGGGCTAAGAGCTTTAAATATATCATTTAATCCTTACAATAATCAGCACTATTTGATTTAAATGCCAGTTCTGGTGCATTGAAAAAGCTATTTTTATTAATTTAGTTCTAAAAGTATGAACATCACCATACATATAAGAGTTAAATTTTGTTACTTGGAAAATTCTTGGAAGAGGCAAGGCTTTAGATTACCAAGATCTCTGTTAATTTTCTAGGGCTGCTATAACAAAACACCACAAACTGGGTGGTTTAAAAAGACAGAAATTTATTCTCTCACAGGTGTGGAGGGGAGAATTCTGAATCTGTTGGTGAACCATGATCCCTCTGAAGGCTACAGGGAAGGCTTCTTTCTTGCCACGTCCTAGCATCTGATGGTTGTTGGCATTTCTTTACATTCCTTAGCTTTGTGTGTTGTGCAGGCTTGTGATGCTGCACAGTTATAGCACCTGGTCTTACTAGGGCTTTATGTTTCTAAGATGACAGTAAGGATGTGCGTGCGTGCGTGTGTGTGTGTGTGTGTGTGTGTGTTTTAGTAGAGAGAACAGCCTGTCTACATGATATGGAAGAAAGTGAAAAGAAGTCAATCCTTAGACTAGTTATACCTGATTTTTCCCTTCCAGTAAGCTTCAAAGTTATGATCTTGGAACCAGTTGAAGTTAGTATGGTTCAGGTAGCAGAGCTGAGAATAACTACTTCTATCACCTCTCACAGATTTTGAAGACAGTAAGATCTAAACTTCTTAGCTGTATGGCTGTGGAGAAGAGACTGAATTCAAATTTCAGTGTCCTCATTTGAACGTAAAATGCATTGCATGAGGACTCTATGAGACAAGACATTTAAAGGGTCTGGTATCATGTCTGACACATAATGAACAGAGATGTTTGTTTTCTTCCTTTGTCCTTGGGCTTACATGGGTACACTGTTATCTCAAAGGGGTCACCATTTAGGAAATCTGTGTATGCCCCTGTATTTTAGCATATAGAATAGGAAAAATAGTAAAATAAAAAATTAGCATACACCAAAAACAAACATACTGAAAAGTTACTAAATAACAAATTAAGTTTTGCAGGTTTGAGTCTCCCTTTTACTCCTTGAGTAGAAGCCATCACTCTGAGCAATATTTCAGGTGCTAAAAGTAGTTTAGTGTCCAGTGTTACAAAACTGATGTTGGATTAAAAAACCCATAATCATTTTGTCCAAATATCGTAAACAACATTCTTCATTCCAATTGAAATGAGTGCTGTATTACTGATAAATTGAACAGAATCACTGTAATTTTCCCTAGCCATTAACATTATTTCAAAACTATGAACTGTGGGGTTTTTTTTTCAGTCTAAAGCACTAGCAAAGAAAAACCCACAGTAAAGAAAAATTTGCCATTAAAGCTGTTGTTTTAAATGTTTTTGTCTGTTAATGTTTACATTCTATTTTATCACCCTTTTACAAAATATCCTTTTCTCCAATTATGTATGCTGTTTTCAGTTCTTTATGTGTTTTTTTCACATTACATATTTTATCACATTTATTCACTTGTTGTAATGATAAAGTTTCAAAACATTGCCCTTCCTTTTACGGGCACAGTTTAAAATATTGTAGTTTATACTTAAATTTTGCATTAAACACATGTCTATAGAATATTAAAATTACAAAGATAAAAAGTACAATAATTTAACTTAATTTTTAATTATCTATTATTTTTGTAGCCACATGCTTTCTAACTAAAAAAATAAAGGTTGAATTAGAAAAGTCTCCTTGAAAAAAGAGAAACGTTTATGTATGTTCATGTACACACAAACGCATATGCATATACACACATATTTATATTTTAAATTTTTCTTTATAAAGTAGGGTCACACCTGATTCTTAAAACCCTACAATGTACAGTGACCCAGGCCTGTGCTGATCTACACTTCAGCTGTAGATCTCAGAGTAACTCTAGAAGGTAGGCACAGGATTATCATCAGGATGGTAAAGTAATTTGCCTAAGAACACAAACAAACTTTGAGATCTGGATAATAATCCAGGTCTTCCTGATTTCAAAGTTTGTATGCTTTCTCTGAAGCCAATTCCTGCCTTACCTTCCCTAAAGAAATGTAAAGTGGTAACTCCTTAGAGTTACTTTTCACGTGTATTGGCTTATGTCAGTGAACCCATTTTTAATGTTACAATTGTTCCTCTAAAATTTTTGCACATAGTACTCAGGAAATTATTTTTATCAGTTGCAAAATTACACACTATAATATGATTAATTTAGGTGACAAAATTGCTTGGGATATTGCCTCAGATGTAAGCTTTGTAATATATGGGTAGTACTCAATGCAAAGTACTATTTAATGCTTTCTGTAATTAGCACAAATAAACTGATTTTTCATTCTAAACAGAATGTAGGGCAATTTTTCTGATTATACATAGCTATTTAGATATGGCTTATCTTAAGAAAATTTGGCAACAAATTTATTAGGCCTACAATATTGGGAAGTATTGTTACTTCATAGAACTATTCCCTTTTTATGAGAATCCATTAAAGATTTTTATTTAAAATATTATAATTTGTTAAATAACTATATTTTTTTGGCTAGAACTTCTGACTTAAATGAAATTTATTGTAAACTGCTTGCTGGCCTCCATTACAAAGATTGCTTTTGGAGGGAACATTGATGATTGCACTTACTGAAATAAAAAGGGTATAAACAGACCTTTACACTCTTTCATAGTCAAAATGATTGCAACAATTTGACAGAAAATTGTGGATGCACTTTATGTCCTCTTCTTCAGAAGAAATTTAAGCAAAATTAATTGCTTTGTGGCCAGAGGAAGGGCTACCACATAGTAAGTTTGAAATAGAATGGTGTAGAAAAGCCCAGTAAATTAAAAATAGATTAGAAAAATCATAGAATACAATTTATTTATTTTTGGAAAAACAGAATGACACCTGAGAAGAAAAGAAATGTCCCTCTGATTGGCTATTTCAAGCTTTCTATGTTTGACATTCTCCTGCTTCTCCTACTTAAATGTTCAAAAAGCATGTTTTATATGCCAGACAAACTCTGGATCATCCATGTTCTTGAATGGTCTTGACAGCTTTAAGACTGTAGTTCTAGAAACAGGAGCCTGATATTAAAAGCATCTGCATACGTTCTCCATTATTTCCTGAGAAGAAAAGTATAGTTGGGTAAGATTACACTCTAATGGAGTCCATTTTCATTAAATAGGCACATTTAGTCAGCTGTAATTTGGTAGATCATAAAAAAGAAAACTATTTTCTTACAATGAAAAAGAAAAGTGTATAATTCCTATTAAAAAGCATCCGAGTAATCAATTGTATATACATGCATAATTGTAGACCTGAGTATTTATTTCAGTACACTTGAGTTTCAAGAGATTTTTGAGAAGGAAATTCAGTATTTAAGCTACTAGGGTCTTTATCATGGATGTTTTAATTTTCAGACTTAATATGTTTCTGCCCTCCAATAACTTTTTTTATTGTATTTTATTTTATTTTTTTAATTTTTATTTTAATTGTTGATCTTGTACAGTTTTCTGTCTTTTATTCCAATAACTTTTTTGAATGAAATTGCAAGGAAGTGTTTTAGTTGGCACAGTAAAGGAAGAATTGAATGCTGAGGAAATTAAGAAATATACAGAGGGAAACCCCCGCAAAACCAGAATTATCTTCTGGAGGGCAGGCCCCTTGTAGTACAGTATTCCCTCACTAGGTGAGTGTTCTGGAAACCCATCTGTACCAGTGCACTGGTCAACGCATTTGCCCATTTCATGGTGGGGTGTTTACGAGAGCACCAGCCCACATTGGGCTGAGCGTTCAGCAGTTTTTGACCAAAAACGGCATGACCTTTGTGCCTCACCCTCCCTATTTATCCAATCTTGCCCCAGTGACTTTTTTGTTGTTGTTGTCCTGATGAAAAAGTCCTCAAAGGAAAACATTTTGCAGATATGGAAGAGGTGAAATGAAAATACAGCAGAAATACTAAAAGGAATCAAAATCAGTGCATCCAAAAACTGTTTTGAGCAGTGGAACACATGTCCTGATAGGCGAATTGCATCAGATGGAGAGTATTTTGAAGACGGCTGAAGTTTAAACATGTAAGAATAAATACACATTTTTTATAAATAAATGGAGGTGTTTTGGGGGAGAGGTCCCCCCTCATATCTCCTGGGTGCATGACTAGCTGATTGGCTTCAAATAATCTGTTGTTACTCTTGGTGAGTTCTAATCTTTCAGGAGGAATTTAATCTATTTGCACACTGTCATTACATGGATAATGTGATCATATATATCCACCAACATATGCAACACTTTGCTGGTAAAAATATCTGAAAACTATTTCACAGGATGAACAAATAAAATAACTGAAACTTTTTAACCTGAAAAAAAATGTCTAGCAGTATTTTGTGTTGCTATAAAGTAATTGTTCATTCATTCATTCAGATATTTATTTAACAAACATTTAAGAGCCTAGTATGTGCCAGGCCCTGGGCTAGATGTTGATATAGAAAAAACTCTTGCATTGTATAGTTAGTATGATGACAATAGTTATTCTCTGTAAATGAAGGAGAGAATTAGGACTAATGGGTAGGTATTACAGAGATTCAAGTCTGAGTTTTGCATAAAGTAAATTTTTTGAAAAGTCAGAGATTTTATGACAATAAATGGCTGTTTTGTGTTATAGAACCCTTAGGAGTGTTCTGAATGTAATCGTGTGCCAACTTATAGGGAATATTGAATATATGATAGTTCTCAACTCCATGATTTGCTTTTAAAATCACGTGTCATTTATCATTAGTCAAATTAAAATAAGGTTTGCAGAGTTAACCTTGGCCTACAGAAAGAAGCTGAACTAGATGTCAGACGGACACTCTGTAGAGAAGCAGGAAAAAACCTATGGTTGTATTCCTGTCACAACTGCCTTAGAAAGGAGAGAGCCAATCTTGTGCAGCTGCTTTTCCTTGTTCTGCTAGTTATTAGACTAGCAAACAGGTCACCAAGAGAACTATGAAAACCTGTCTCCATCCCATGACCCAATAATTTTGTGTGTGAGGTTAATCACCAGACGTTGCCTTTGCTTTGATGTCTTGGAGTGTGAGGGTAGTTGTGGCCTCCGAGATCTGTCAACTTCAATATCCACATGATTTCATAGTTTACCTTAGAATTCTGAGCTCAAAAGGGTCCTTTTTTCATTCAGAACCTTTTTTTTTTCTGTTTGTAGCATACTAAACTTACAATCTGCTATCTCTGAGAAGTGTTCAGTTATCTTTCCTAGAAATAGAATGGGATCCTGATCAGAACACTTGGAACAAGAAACCTCTAAGTTTATACTTTATTCTTGAGGCATATTCTATGTCCTCCGTAAACTGAATCATATTTTTGAAATCTCATCTACAAATTTTGTAGATGAGGTTAGATTTGTAGCTGAATACATCATTTTAGAGATTCTGTGATTCTGAAGATCCACAATAACAAATCTAACCAGTCTCTATGTCATTCTATTTGATTTTCACAAATGAAAGATATATTTCCAAAGTAGATGTTTTTAGTTTTTAATTCTTCAGAACTATTTTCCCCCATAAGATCTCTCTCAATGTCTCAAAAATAGAGTTTAGGACAGATTTTCATATGGCCGATTAAGGAAAAATAAGGAAGTAAAATTTCTTTTGGATTTCTAATGGAGAGGGGGTGCTTAAAGGTACATAGAGTCCCCTTACTTAGTGACCTCATTCTGTGTGTGAGAATGATTTGTTTTTCTTCCTACATTATGTAGGATTATAAAAATTAACATTGGGGATTTTATTTCTCAATTATTGCTTCGGCAAATAGTGAATAAGCAAGAGCACAATAAATTCTTTCTGTGTATTTTATTTCATGAAAATCAAGAGACCAGCAACTGAGACTTTAAACTGAAAAATTAATAAATGAAACATTGGTGAAATTTCTGAGATAAAGTTTAATTTTAATTTATAGATCCTTGTATATAAAGTACTTTAAGTAGGAAAATCAACATATTTCCAACAATGCTATCACTAAAAAATAGAAGTGAAGAGATTAACAATAGTGCACATTTTAATTCTTGATATTAATTCCCAGATATTGTCCTAGAAAATGACATTAGGACTATTATTAATCTTAATAAAACACTTAATGTTATTAAATTATAGAGACATGAAAAAGGCAAAAATTGAATTTTAAGAAATTAATATTTTAAGTAATAGTTCTAGTGTGATATATAACTAATACTACCAACAGTATCAATAATATTATCTATAACCAATGAACACTATTATATAAAATAAAATGCCAGCTTTGAGAAGTTTTTAGTGGTAGAATAATAGCATATTTTACTAGCAAAATGAATATGGAAGTAAATCCAGCCGGTAAATCCAGCCGTCTCCCTGAAGCTGTTTGAGCTGAGTTAACAGCGCGTGCCAGGTGTTGGTCGAACAAGAGCCCTTGTGGCATGTGCTCTAGGGTCAGGTGAGCAGGACAGTCCTTGGAAGAGCAGCAGGACTTCAAAGGAGAGCAGCTGGGGGCCAGATGGGGCCAGTTATTGACAATAAAGGGCTAATTTTCTAAGTTCCTCAGCGAAGTCTTCTTATTCTTCGGGGCTCGTTCTCCTATTACTTAACACAAAGAAAATCACGGTGTTGCAATCTAAAAGAGAAAAGGAGAATTGGTCTCTAACCTTTGATTTTTTTCTGCAATAGCTCCATATAACCAATCCTTTGAATTGTTTAATTCAGAATTATTATAAACTTTAATCGTGAAGTTGTAATGAGGGTCTTGTGTGTATGTGTGTGTGTGTGTGTGTGTGAGTGAGTGTGCGTGTGTGTGATTGTTTTGCAAGACTTCTTTCTGGAAGAAAGAGGCATATATGCGTCTAAATCCTGGACCAAAATTATGTAAGTAGACTGGAAAATTATCTTAAGTGAATGTGAGTAAATCTTCATATGTGTTGTGGCCACTTCAATTTTTAGAAATAACAAGCTGTGCATGGCTTTTGTTCTAAGAGGTCTTAAACAGGTTGGTAACAGCCCAGAGATAAGGAAAGCTAAACGGCCCTTTGGTGAGGGGAGAGGATGGTATGTGAACTAAATGATGAGAGGCGGCTACATACAGCGTCTGTTCGCAGTTACCGTAAACCACAAAATGCTCTTAAAGTTCTTCAAACCGAATTACTTCAACCACTAGATAAGATTTCAGTGCATGATATTATTATGCTGTAGGCATTTTCCCCTTTCCAAGTTAATATTTTTTGTTTGGATTTTGGCTGGGTAAGTTCCTTTGTTGGTCAGCCACAACATTTCCATTAACTCACATAAATTCCCCATCTCACAACTCTTGCCAGTTTTCTCCCTGCCCAAACAGGATAGATAACATTAGCAGTGGTGCGTGAAACATCTAAAATTAAAATTATTTTTCCCACAGCTTCCGACCACTGGATTGTGGATAACTTCAGTATTATTCACAACCTTCCTAATCAGAGCAATGAACTTGGGAATACTTTTTATTTTAACTAGGAACGAAATCTTCATGCGTTAGATTAGAAACTATTCATATGTTTTAAAAAATAAAGGAATACCAGAGTTGCTTTAGAGGTTACTTCTTGATCTTGTAACCCCTGTTTGGGCTGCCCAGAGCAGTGGTCACTGGGAGCTGGTATGACTCCCCTGTTTACATCCTAACAGCAAGGAGTTACACATTAACCTTTACAGGCCTAACCCAGCAAACCAATCAGTCAGCAATCCAAGTGGCCAACCTATTTACTCAAGCAAATTGTGAAGGAAACTGGTCTTCATGGATACTGTGGCAATGGCCACATGGGTAAAGTGAGCTAGTATTTCACAGTTAAAATAAACTAAAGAAATGAACCTAATCCTGGGATAACGCAGAGCCTCCATTTATTGAGCACTTTACCATGTATCAGGCATGGGCTAAGTATTTTATGTATATAATCTCTTGAATTACTGACAACCCAGAGATAAATATTATTTTTCAAATTATGCAGATATATAGGCATAGCTTACTTAAACAATTTCCCCAAGGATATATGGTCACCAAAAGAAGAACTAAAATTTAACCAAGACTCCAAAGCTGTGCTCCGAACCATTCATTAACTCTGCACTATTTAATTGAGTCGTGGTTAGCCAGGCTTCTGGAAGAATGGAAAAGGAATAAACTTCTCTGCACTTGAACTGGTTTCTCATTCAAAGGAATCCCAAGAGAGGTCCATAGTAGTTCTCTGCAATATCCATATGAGATCTTCTTAGTTCCAAAAAAGATCCCCATTCAATCCATACATAGCTCTGTTTCTTTCTCAGAGGGCACAGGAACACCTAGTGAGACCTTAGTTAGACGTCTCCATGACAACAATGACAACAATGACAACAATGACAACAATGAGCCAAAGCATTTTTTCATCTTCTGCTAAGCACTAAGTGTTTTCCAGTTGACCTTCACAACAGTCCTATAATGTAAGTTCTCATGTTCTAGGGACAGGGTGTATTATAGCAGGGGGGAGATTTTTTATTCAAATATATGTGTGAAATGCTACCAACTGTATTCTCTTTTTAATTATTCACATTTCCCATTAGCCTAGTAAATGCTCTGAATTCTGCAATAGGAACATCTTTGTTTTAGCCAGTATATCCCAAATTTATTTTAATATACATTCCCCTCTACACCAGCATCTATTAACATCTCATGGAGTACAGACTGATGATTGCTCTTCCAGATCGTCAATAATAGCCTGAGTCCAGAAGCCAACCCATGGGAAACACTTTAATGGCCAGGAGGTGCTGGGGCAGGGCGGCAGGTGGGAAGGGATGTTTCTCCGGTAATTCTGGAGACCACACTAGAGACACTGGACTCAGGAGAGCAAAGCAGCATTTCATGTGTTGGAGAGTTTTTTTGCCAGTACAAAAATGTGCAAAATGTTTGGCGCTTAACTGCAGGTTGGCACTTAACCAACTCAAACCTTTAGCATTTCTGCTATTTGCTAATGCAAATCTTTCATTTAATAATAAGGTGATTCCAAGACTTAGGGAAGACTAGCATCACAAATGTAATTGCTGATGATAGGATAATTCTGCTCAAGCATAGATAATCTTATCACAAGTACGTACTTGCAAAATTATTAATCTTTCATTGCCTGCTGCTAATCTCAGACCTCCGAGGACACACTGAGCAAGTGACTTGGATTCAAAATCTGGTCACCTTTCTGGATCTAAGGGATCATTCAGAGTTTGGTGTTAAGATAGAAGTAGGAAAAAGTGACGTGAAGTTGGCCATGGAAACAACTGGGGAGCTCCACCAAGTGGCAAACGCGTGCGGGAATGAACGGTCACTGGAGTGCAGCGTTTGGAGCTGAGGATGCAGGCTAAAGGGTTATCGAGGCTACAGAAAGCTTGAGCCCCAATGACTAACCTCAATAATGGGTGGGATTTGGAACCATACAGATGAGGAAAAACAGTATTCTGATGTTTATACCTGTACACAAGTGCGTGAGTGTATGTGTGGAGACCCGGTAAAAGGGAAAGTCTGTATGAAACAAAGGTCCTGTGACAAAGGCAGCCAGCATTCTGGAAATTACAATAACTTGATCTGGCTGCACAGATGTGCTCATATGAGACTTTAGAAAGGTGGGTTAAATTCAAGTGAAGCAGTGTTTTGAAGAGCCAAGCTGAGAATTTGGATCTGTGTTGACAGTAGACAGAGAACCCTGAAGGCTCCAGAGCAGTGGGGTGACGGGAAAACTGTGTTAGGAAGAATCATGGAGCGGTGCTAGGTGAGATGAAGTGGAAGGAAACAGAGGGCAGAGGACCGTACGGCAGGCGCAGGCATGGAGTCAGCGTGATGAAACCCTGGACTTCCATGCGGTGAACAAAGCTGAAAGGGGGGCTTGAAGGATTACTGGATATAAGGGCGAAGACAGCTGTACAGCTGAATGCAGGTATACAGACTTGGTGATTCCTAAAATGGAGGTTAAAATAATGAACTCTGAACCACACTTTAACTATGCAGCACATCAGTTTTGGCAATAATGTATACTAAATAATTATGCTGTTAATATAAACTCATTATTTTATACAAAGTGTAACATTTCAATAATTGTTTGCCAAATTCTTTTTGCAAAGGAATTTTCTTATTCTGTTGCAAAAAAGAAATGTCCTCACATAATGTGTGAGGCTATATTAACTATTTTTCCCAAGTGGTGTCTACCATTGGTTCATATTGGAAGGGCATTCTTCCTTTGCATAAATTCCGTACTCACATAGAACAAAATTTTTAAACTAAAAGAGAAATAATCTGATGCTTATTCTATTTTGCATCCTACCTTCAAAGTCTATGCTATAGCTTTCAGCTTCCTTTTGATCATCATTTTCTTCTAAATGTACAGAAGGAAGAGAAAAAGGTAGACAGGCCTTTTTTTATTTGAACATTGAATACAGGAGGGTGGGATGCAAAAAAACAATTTATTTATAAAAAATTTTGTGTTTATTTTTACATGTTCAAACTTCAATTACTTTCAAAGTACTCTCCATTTGATGCACCACACCCATTGAGACTTTTTCCCACTGCTCAAAACGGTTTTTGAATGCATTGATTTTGATGAGTTTTAGTGCTCCTGCCATTTTTGTTTCACCTCTTCTACATCTACAAAACATTTCCTTTGAGGACTTTTCGCATCAGGGGAACAGAAAGGAAGAAGCTTGGGGCAAGTTGGGGGAATAGTGAGATGGGGGTCATGCTGGTTTTTTTGTCAAAAACTGCTGGACACTCAGCACAGTGTGGGCAGGTGCTCTTGTGAATCCCCCATCATGAAATGGGCAAGCACGTTCAGTCTTCAAAAAAATTTCACTGAAGCCAAACACAGCCTCTCATGACAACGCCAGCTGTTACACTGATACAGATGGATTTCTAGAACACTCACCTAGCAGGGTAAGCCTGCACTACAAGGGAGACGCTCTCCAGAAGATAATACCAGGTTTTTCTTTTCAGTTCACCTTCGTATATTTTCCACTTGCACTTTCTGATCCTTCTCCAGCCTGCTCTGTGCCCTAGAAGGCTGACCTGCACAAAGTGCCTCAGAAGCACCACTGCCTCTGGTTGCCAGTTGAGTTTGGCCACCAGAAGAGACAGGAGATTGAATGGTAGGAAGAGATGCAGCGGTGTGTTCAAGTCAATTCTGCACATTCCTTCAACTCTGCTTTCAGTGGCATCATGTTTCTAGCTTGCAATCAGCTGTGATGGTAAACTTACACTATGGCATTGAGCGAATGTCACAAATCAGGGTTTTTGTTTTTGGGAAACCCGGTTACCAGCATGCCCCTGGAAGAGTGTGGTTCTGTGTGTTTACACTTTTTGTCCTCTGTACTGGGCCATCGAGGTTGGCCGTGTCTCTCAACCAAAGGTGCATAAAAGGCACTTTCTTTATGCACCAACACTATTCAGGTTTAACAACAGTTTCTTCTTCAGGCTTAAAAGAGATAATGGTTTTCTTCCCTGCCCACCTCAGGCGACTTCACCATTTCTTCTATTTCTCTATACCTACACTTTCCAATATGGTAGCCAACAGCTCCGTGCGACTATTGAGCACTTCGTGGTGTGACTGTCAAAACAGTGTGACAGGTGAATTAAATGTTTAATTTTATTTGATTAAAATTTAAAAACAGCCCTAATATAAAACATATTTTCATTAAACAGAATTTTATTGTAGGACTATATTTTATTTGAGAATTTATTATTTGGACTGAGATGGGCTGTAAATGTAAAATACGCATGCCATTGCAAAGACTTAATATGAAGAAAAGAAAAACATCTTACTAATAACTTTTAAAACATTACATATTAAAATAATATTTTGGTTATGTTTGGTTAAACTGAATATATTATTAAGATCAATTTTACCTGTTTCTTTTCACTTTTTAAATATGGTTATTAAAAAATTCTAAATTACTATATGGCTGCCACTACTGGACATTCCTGCTCTAAACCATGCCCACACTACTATAAATAGCCCTTTTATACTCTTGAAAATCACGGCTTAAATATGCCATCAGTTTCTGACTGGGGGGACCCTAACTAATACCACCACTACTAAAAATAAAATCAGTGATTAATTGATTTTATTCTTGATGAGCAAAATTACCACTCTATTTGTAAAGAGAAAAGAAACAGGCTTCTTTTGTGGGATATGTTCAGTGGGCACTATTAGATAAGTGGCACTTGGCTTCTAATGATATTTCCTAAACAACTTATACAGTATGGTCTAGAGGAATAATCCTCAAAGCTATTTTTTGAACAGAAGGAAGTGTTAATATCGTTAAGTAGCTATCACATGCCAGACAAGTTTTAGATATATTGTGCAATATCATTCTCCCCATAACTCTGGGAAATAGGAATGTTTTTGAGATATCCTCATTTTATAGACTGGGAAACTGAGGCACAGAGAAATGACTTCTTCAAAGTCACAAAGCTAGTAAATGTAGATTCCAAAATCAAGCCCCGATTTTCTTGTCTTTGGAACCCTAAGGCATCTTGAACAAAAGTTAGGGGGAAAGGTTGCTGATTTTGCTAGATACTAATTTTAAAACATTCCTTGCAATGTTGGTGGTCTTCGGAGTTTCTTTTCCCTCCCACCCAGTCTCTTAGATAATCTCACACTTCTTCCTCAGTCCCGAGGGTAACCACTTCCTAACAGACCTAGAAAAGACCATATAGCTCACAACACTTCTATGAAAACTTCTTCCTAGGGGTGGCTTGTAAGGTCACTTTGAGGAAGGGAGAGCCCGTTGTTTGGTGGAATAAATCAGGCAGGCTCTATTCTGCAGAGTCCAGCCTCTTCCTCAGCCATGGTTTCACCACATCCTGTCCTTGACATTTAATTGGAGTGCATGTAGACCATTCAATAGTCTTGATTTCCTTTAATAACACTGGGAAAGGAGAAAACAGAGACTCAGAGATGTGATCTGCACCCAAGTCACAGTAGGGACTACCCCCTTGACCTTGGGGTTAAAGACATCACAGTTCTGCTTCCCATTCTTATTTTCAATCTATGCATAATTTGATCCTCCTGCATTTAACTTCGATTTACAATATAATTCTTCATGGGAGTTTTCAAGTGATGTTTACACACATGTTATCACTTGTTGCATTAGACTTCATATATCCTCCCCTGCTAAATGGGTGTGAAATAAAAATATTTTTTAAGTGCAGGTAGGGACTGTACTTGAACCCATGTTAATTCTGGAATTAAGCACAGCTGTGTAACATTAAACACTCAAAAGGGAATGACAGGAAACTTCAGAATCACTGCAAAACTGGTTATGGTTTGTATTCTTTATTTAGCGCAAGGAATCCTTTGGGTGCATAATAAATACTATCTGATTAACGGAAACAAAGCAAGTGGTGCTTTCTCCTGTATGCATTTTATATTGTTGGTCTGATCTAATATGACTGTGTGGCCATCTAGTCTTCCTCTCATGTAAACTTGTCTAAAACTGAAAAGAGAGTCATTGTTACTTGGAGATTAGAAGCAGAGCTTGGAATCAAGCAGGCCTGAGTTCACCTGTGTGACCTCAATGTTGTATGATTGTGGACTAGTTCCCTCTCTTCTCTACACCTCCATTTTTTTCATCTGCAGGAAGAGGGTAATATTATATCAGAGGTTTTTTTCAGGTGTGAGCAATAGAAATAAACTCTTAATTATAGGGATATGAAGTAGCTAAAAATTTTTTTAAAAGAACCAGAGACATGGAAATAAAGAATAAACTCACAGTGACCAGAGGTTTGGGAGGGGGATAATGGGGGAAAGAAAGGGAACATGTACAAAGGACCCATTGACAAGGACAATGGGATAGGGGTTGTCTTTGGGAGCAGAGGTTGGACAGGGCAGGCGAGAGCAACCGGGGGAAAAGAGGGGACAACTATAACTGAACATTAATAAAAAAATAAATTAAAAAAGGAAAAAATTAAATGAAAGAATGAACTTGGTCTCAGGAGAATATGAACCCATAGAGCTCCAGGGCTATGGAAAAGACCTTATGGGTGTTATAAGTATACCTCAACGGAACAAAAGAGCGCTAATCAAATTTCATCCTTTGGCCTCTCTACTCAAGATGCAAATTCCCAGAGAGACTTGTGAGTACTAGCTGAAGTCCTGCATTCCTTCCTTTGGCCAAGGGAGGGAGGAGAAAGTGCAGTTGCCAGTGGAACTGGCAAACCTCAGTAAATGACTGAACTGAGTTCTTAAAGCATCAGGTTACCAAGGAAAGAAAGGAACATGGATGTTGCGGGGGGAAGATATTTTACAGTCTATTGAATTATAGAATCATTATGCCCTTCAAATGAGATCAATGACATACTGTGACAATACATAAAAGTTGTCAATAAAGATAATTTAAACATTTTATCATTAGAAAAGATTTCATGATCCAATTTATTCTTCTATACTAAGAATGATCATGTTCTCAGAGCATGTTTTGTATATATATATATACACACACACAGCAGTTCTTAGCTTTTACTAATGGGGCATTGTAACAATTTGCTGTCTAACTACATGGAGATACATGGAAAGCAAAATACGTAGTAATTATGTCCAAAATAGTTAGCAAGCAATTATTTAATTCAAAAATCTGCCTTTGTTATTTCAAACATAAGCCAACAATATATCCCATGCCATTTATTTTAGTTATGGTAAGTCATAGTTGTATGTGGTCATGATTATGGCTCATTATGGGATAAAGGGTTTAATTTTAGAATATGAATGAAATATGCTTTTGTTGACATTTATGCATGACAGTCTGGGAACAATAGGGAGGACCTAACAGTAATGTGATATAAATCCCCCTAAAGAGAGAATAATGAGGAACATTTAAGTCAAGGATTCTGATTCTTAATGATGGTACTAATGATTCTTGGAGCATGGGCTCTCCATATTTAGAATGCACCAGCTGCTTCAAGTTAGAAAGACTGTAGACTTTTCTGACATGGGTTCATGGATGGTGTGAGTATGTGAATGTCTCTGGAACACTCTCTAGTTTATAAAGAGATATATTCTGTGGTAATCTGCTATTCCATATAAAGATTGCCCATCTGCATCAAAATTAGTAAATTTCTAAAAATATTAAAAGATAATCTATGTATGCTTAGCCTGAAATTCCTACGGAGTGCATAACAACACTAGGAACTTAAAAGTAACCGACTCTGGATTTCTTTAAACTACTACTTTCACTTCACAACAATGTCTTCCATTAAAACTAAACAACTTGCACCACCGAAGCAAGGCCTTGTACAATTAACATAAGACTCAAATTTATTTCCCATTCTGGAAGTCTTTAGTACAAAGACAAGGTATTTAAACAATATGAAGAGTATACCCTGTGCTTTCACAACACATCTCCAGTAAGAGTAACTCCTACTGCACTGACTGTGGCTCCTTAGTGTCGAGATACAGCACATGCCAGGTCTTTTCAGAGAACGCTTGGAAGAAATTCAAGTTGAAAGAAATTTATAATTATGCCATTTTATAATTGTGTATAAGTACACTTTAGGTATTCAAATATATCTTAGTCACCACCCCTTCCTTTCTGGAAGTCTCTTAATATTCTCAGAGTACCTCTGGACCACCATTAGGGGGCAATGTGGAAGAAGCTTGGTTGACTGGGAATATACACCAAGTTGTCTTCAGAGACCCCACCTTCCCTCCCTCCCTTTCTCTCTTCTTTTCTTTCTTTTAGTTGGACATTTTATTTTGATGTCATTGTAGATTCACAAGCAGTTGTAATAAATAAGAGAGAGAGACTTGGTTTACCCTTTGCCCAGTTTTCCCCAGTTGTAACATTTTGTAAAACTATAGTATGGTATCACAACCAGGATATTGACATTGATATGTCAAAATATAGAACATTTCCTTTGCACAGAGATCTGTTATGTTGCCTTTTATATTCACATTCATTTTCCTCTCACCCTAATCCTGTCATTTTAGGAATGTTTTATAAATGGAATCATACAGTCATACAATCTTCTGGGATCAACTTTTCTCAGTCAGCATAATTCTCTGAAACTTCCCCTAGTTGTGTATATCAATAGCTCATTCCTTTATAATGCTGAGTAGTATTCTATGGTATGAATATACCAGTTTGTTTAACTATTTACCTATTGAAAGACAACTGGATTTGTTTTTGTTCCTTAAGAATAAGGCCACTAATGGTCCTTGCATACCAATGTTCTGGGCAGCATTGTTCACAGCAGGCAAAAGGTAGAAACAGCCCAAAATGTATATCAACAGATAAATGGATAAACAAAATGTGGTATATGCATACCATGGGATATTATTCAGCCTTAAAAAGGAGTGAAATTCTGACACATACTACAACATGGATGAACCTTGAAAACATTATGCTACGTGAAATAAGTCAAACACCAAAGAAAACATTAATGTATGATTCCACTTATATGAAGTACCTAGAACAGGCAAATTCATAGAGATAGAAAGCAGAATAGAGGCTACCAGGGACTGAAGGGAAAGGGAAATGGGGGGTTATTTAATGGGTCTGAGTTTCTATTTGGGATGATGTAAAAGTTCTGGAGATGGAGAGTGGTGATGATTGCCCAACACTGCGAATGTACATAATGCCGCTGAGTTGCCCACTTAAAATGGTTAGGACGGTAACTTTTATGTATATTCACTACAGCAAAACTACATAGACATTTGTGGATAATTTTTTGTATGACCAAATGTCTTCATTTCTCTGGAATAAAAGCCTATGAATATAATTGATGGGTTGTTTGATAGTTGCGTTTTTAGTTTTTTTTAAAGATGCCAAAATTTTGCAGAGTAATGTACCATTTAACATCCATCAGCAGAGTATGAGTGATCCAGTTTCTCCGCATCCTTACCAACATCCATTAGGGATCGTTATGATTGTTTTTTTCTTTTTTAAAATATATTTTATTGATTATGCTATTACAGTTGTCCCATTTCTCCCCCATCATTCCCCTCCATCCTGCACACCCCCTCCCACTCACATTCCCCGCCTTTAGTTCATGTCCATGTGTCATAGTTCTTTAGCTTCTACATTTCCCACACTATTCTTGCCCTACCCCTATTCTCTACCCACCGTCCATGCTACTTATTCTCTGTACCTTTCCCCCTCTCCTCCTCCTCCCACTCCCCTGTTGCTAACCCTCCATGTTTTTCAATTAAGATGTTCTGATATATGTGCATTGGTATCTCACTGTGGTTTCAATGTGGACACCCTTCATATGCATTTTGCTGTCTGTATATCTTCTTAGGTGAAATGAAGAAAATAAGTAAATAAATCAATGAAATAATTAGATTAGAATAAATGCCATTTTATAATGTTTTATCATTGTCATACTTGGAAATATCCCAAATCTTTTAATATTAGTTATTTTGATGGTACTATTAGAATTACAAAATGTGTCATTAGAGTGCTATTGGGGTTCAATTTGTTGACAATATTTTATTGATTCACCCAATATTTACAAGTATACCAACGTTGTCTTAATTGCTGCTATAATCCCAAAGAAAAAATATTGCATAAGTTTTGATCTCCAAGAATTTACAACTTAGATGAAGAGATAAGAATATACATAAACACAAATATATTATATGTGTCATATGAAAAGAAAGAATGATGAATAAAAGTTTAAACAAAAACAATGAAGAGGGAAAGTCCTCCCCTTGGAAATGATCATTGAGAAATGATACAAGGATGGGCTTTGTAGCAAAACCTTAAAGGGGAAGCAAGATTTCAAATAGTTAAAAACCATGGAGGAGGCAAAGGGCAGTGAAGATAATTGCCTGAGGAAAATCTCAGCATGGAGAGAAACAGTTCCCAGTTAAAGGTTAGAAATATTTTTTTTTTTTGCATAATGCGTCAACATAAAATCATGATAATTTTATCATTTGTTCAATTCTCTATTTAAAAAAATTCAGACCATTCCTTCAGGAAGTCCACAGGGCACAATTTTGCTTTACTCTGATTCTATCTATTTTTCTCATATAGGCTGACCCTTTTGATAACAGCAGTCAGTCAACATTTTAAATAATTTTTAAATTACTACATGCTGTGCCAGCAAAGTTATGAGCAGATCACTTTCCCCTACCAGCATGCTCAAGAGTTGGAGTCCTGGCCTGTGTTGAACCCTTGCCCATGTCACTTTCTCTCTTTGAATGGGGAGATAATAATAATATTTACTTAATATTATTGTCTCAAGAATAAGATGAGACCATGTATGTAAGTTATTAAAAAGTTGTTAGAGTGTTAACCCAATATTATTGGATAATAACCTTTGCATTGGCTTGGACTATCCCTCATATACATGCATTCTCCAAGCGCCTCCTGCAGGACCTCAGAGCTCCTACTTATTATTGGTAGGTAGCATTATTGAAAACAGCAACACTACCACAAAACATTTATTTGACTTTGCACATAGAATCTGTTTAACAAGTTCGTTGGTGAGTAAATGAATTTTCTATCAACTTTACAAAGAGTTTAGCATGTAATCATAGTAAATCAGTCAGAATAGAAAGGTCATATTACTTGTGTCCAAAAAAAACACAAACCAAAACTCAGGGAATTATTACTTGTAATAATTCTTGGATGATGCGTCTAGTGCAATGCTGAGTAAAAGTCAAATTACATGTCTTCCATTGGCCTTCCTTCATGTTTAAGCAGACATAATACAGGATATAATAGTCATTATGTAACATGCAGAAAAGTTAAGAAGTTTAAATTTTAAAGGTTTGAGCCTAAATATTTAAACTTATTTTTATAACATATGACTACATATATATGCATATGTGTGTACATATGTATACACACAATATATCTATATATTTCTGTATATGTAAATATATGCATTTGTAAATATTACAGGTATACATCCATATA
Source organism: Glossophaga mutica (assembly GCA_039655065.1). NCBI lineage: Eukaryota > Metazoa > Chordata > Mammalia > Chiroptera > Phyllostomidae > Glossophaga > Glossophaga mutica. The sequence goes on along the minus strand of CM077303.1, from coordinate 144,483,275 downwards.
GTCTAAGTTAAAATTAATAATACTAGTGCCTCAGACTGTTCTGAGTTTCAAATCACATTGATAGTTAAACAAACTAAATATGTATAGTTACAGCTACACAGCAATAGCTATGTCATCTTGTTAAAATTAAGCTTTTATTTCAGAGCTCTTATAGCCTCCTATATAGGAGATGCTTTCTGTAATATAGATTGGTATAAAAGGAACCATAATACATACACCAAAATGAAATGTCATGTGTAGTTTTATGGATAATTAATGTAAGACTTACGATAGTAAATTGAAGTGACTAGTTTTATGAATTGTCCTCTATGAATCCAGTTGACCATTTATAAAAGTCTTCTGTGGTTAACTGCAAAAGTCTGATGAACAAACAAACCCCTGGATACTGTAGCATGTGAGAAAAGACAGAAACTACATATATGCACGAGTGTAATGAGTAAGTCAGTAGTGAGGCTGAAAATAGCCCAGCATCTGCCGAGTGTGCTACACACTTAGCGGAGCAGATCCTGAACACGTGCAGGCCCTCATGGTTTTGGTCAGCAACACTGTCCAACAGTGATGTGGGGATTCTCCTAGGATAAGTCAGGAGCGTATAATTTACCATGGCGTGGCCTATTTATGGCACACAGGAGGATACCTTGCTGGTTGTTTTTCCCACAGGTATTAAATCTTAGCAGCAGTTAAAATCCAAGATACTATATGACTTTGCACAAGATGACAGGATGCTTCCTACACTCTTCCTGTCTTTGAAAAAATGATATTATATAGTTTGATCAGAACTCAAGGAATGAGAACAATGTGAATTTTTGAGCCACATGAACTTGCATTCAAATCTGGGCTCTTTATTTAAATTTTGTTGGCTTGTGTTTTGGGATTTCTTTTCTTTCTTTTTTTTCTTTTCTTTTCTTTTTCTTTTCTTTTCTTTTCTTTCTTTTCTTTTTTTTTTTTTTTTTTTTTGCACAATAGACAAAACCACATGCACCTTGCATGGTCATTTTGAATATTAAATGAGATAATGGAATCAAATATACAATATAATGCCCAATATCTATTAGATGGTCATACTTCCTTATCCTCCAACACCACATCTCTCCATTTCCTGTCATCCATGAGGAAATTAACAAAATAACCTTAGAGTTTATTATTTGTAAAACTAAAAACTTTGATTTTTTTTCCCTGTTGAAAATTGATGCTGATTCATATGAAATGAATTGAATGGCTTCTCATATATTGGTACCTATAAGAAAAAGCTATAAACTGTCCTATGAACTTTATGTATGTTATTATTTCAATCCATGCATTAATAAATATCCCATCTGATAGATATTATTACAAGAATTTTGCAAATGCTTCTCATAATAATCATGAGGAAAAAGTGCCAACCTGTTTATATTGGCTATAAAACAAGAACTCAAGCTCCACAAGAAGAAAAAGCATTTTTCCTCCTGTATTTTTAACAGTACTTTGTTTTGCACCTAATAGTTAATCAAAGAACATTGGTTGAATATTTTCTTGAAACATTTTATTGCTAACCCTAGAAAGATGACATTGTACAGACTCTGCTTCTCCAACCCAAGTACTAATCAAGAAGCTCTAGGTAATGAAAATCTATCTAGGTTGTAAATAAAAAAGCAAGAGTTTTGCTCTGTAATTTGCTAATAACCTTGATACATTTTGATTTTGTGAACTAGTTTGTTCATTTCAGTAAATATGGGGATGGAGAGGAGATGGGGTAATGAAAGAGAGAGGTGGAAGGAGGGAGGGAGAGAGAGGTGGAAGGATGGAGGGAGAGAGAGGTGGAAGGAGGGAGGGAGATGACAGTTCTTTGATGTCTCTTGTGTGAGACATTGCTAGTGAATTATCCTTGAAGTGATCAGATTGCATTTCCAAAAGTTGTACTGAAAAAGGCATACTGTATTAGAAAAAAAAAATTACTATAGCATCACTAGCTGAGGCCCTTACTTCTCTGGACCTATTAACTAGAATCACAAATAAATGGATGCTTCATTACAATAGGTATAGGGTATCAAAAAAAAAAAAAAAAAAAGAGTGTCAGGTTGCTACATCTGGATTATTTTCAGGAGTGGAAAATAAAATAATGAGGATACCAACCGGGCCACCCACTGCAAAATGTGGGTGACCAAAGGAGCCAACAGAACCTCTAATGAGTATTTACTCCAAAAGTCTCTACGTGTAAACTACTTCCAGACTGATGTGGTGCCAAGCTTAGAAGATTAAGTCTTTCAATGGCTTTTGTTGATCAGCAGCCAAAGCATCTAGGAACAAAGAAGGGGGGGGGTCTCCTTATTAAATGTATCAAGAATATTACTTTCAGATAAGAAGAATGCAAAGAATGGATCGAAGAACACTAAAAATAGATAGAAGACAATAGAAATAAGTAATAACAGCACTGTTCATGATCTGGATTTAGAGAGATTTTGTTATGGTGTTAGTTTGCAGAAGACTTTAAAGCATTGCTTAACATTTACGTGGTCTCACCTACATCACAGGTAGCCATGTACGTGTCTTTGGTATTGATGACTGTGAGGGTGGGAGTTGCTCTGTTCTGTCTCATTGGTGTGCTGTTCATTTTCTGTGCCTTTCCTCCTCCAGTACTAAGTGAAGTATGGATACAAGTTGCTTAGTAATTATTTTTGAAGTGCATTAAATTGAATTATGCAGCTACTGTTGCTTTAATAAGATAGAAACCATGGTGAGGAATATAACATGATTTTGTTTTAGGAGAGATAAGTCTATAATGCAAAGAAATTACATGTCTAGAGGGATTAGCTCAATATTACTTAGAAAGTTAGTGCCTGGGTTTGCTATCCTAACTCAGGGATCTTGTATATCTCAGACTAACCAAATCCCCAAAGTAATGCAAATGACAGAGTACATTTGGAAAATCGCATTCTCTATATGTTTACCCAGAGAAAACATAAGGCAATAAAATGTTTGCACAAAATGTTTGTGCAGGAAAGTGTTTGTGACAGAAGTCAGTGCTAAAACAGATTCTAAGATGGCCACCCAAACAAATGTTTACTTCTGTCAGCAAAGCAAAGCAAAACAGAACCTAATTTGGTATTTTGAAAGCTTGAAACAGAACAATGGTTGTTTTATTCTTTTTTTCTGTTTCCAGTACTTGTATTAACATTTTGGAAACTTAACCTTTCTGATCCTCCTCAAAGAAGGGCTCAATTGCGTTTAAGAACAAGACTTCCTCAGAAACACTGTAAATTGTAGACACCAGTTAGTTTGCTCCTCTTTAGGTACAAGGTAGCCATAAAGATAGCAGAAAATTTATCTGCAATTTTGGAAGCACATTCTTTGGATTAAAGATGTTTCCAATTATTGGTAATTCCAGTGTTGCCACAGTCCCAACATTCTGTGGAAGCAATAGGCCCTATGTAGACACAGCAGTTCGCAAGCTAGACCAGTGCAGTAAAAATGAGACTGCGTTTTGACCAAAAGCAGTGAGTACTTGTTGGGCCAATCATTTGAGAGGTAGTAGCAGGAGGACTGGTAATTGAGATACTCTGGGGGGGGGGGTGGGGGGTGCCATGAGGAAAAGAAGGTGGTTGTGTAATATTACATACTCATGAGGAGGAGGAGGATGCTGATCATAATAATAGCTACTGTTAAGTACCTGCTCTATGCCAAACACTTTTTCCTACCTATTTTTTTCTCATTAATTCTATTAGGATGACATTGGTTAATAAAATTATATAGTTTCTAGTGTACAATTCTCTAAAACATCATCCGTATTTTGCATTGTAGGCCCACCACCCAAAGTCAAATCTTGTTCAGTCACCATATATCTCACCCCTTTTATATTTTGCATGCTGGAAGCAAGTATTGAAAGTAAATATCAAAAGTTTTTCACAGGCTTTACTGCCAGGGAACAGAAATAGAAGGCAGAAGTTTACCAGAGGGGAAAATGTATTCTTCCTTTTTTAAAAAAAGAATCTATCCTCTTCCCCTCCCCACACCACCATTTAAACACTACACAGAACACAAGTTATGTAATTGATTTTCAGTGTCATATGTTTTTCCATTATTCTGGGGTCAGCATGAGCTGCAGCCCTGTGGGCGGAGGGCGGGGGTGGGCTGGGGAGTGTGGGAAAGGGTAAACGAGGACAAGGACAGCATTAGCATGACTGAGGATAGGTCCAGAGGGTTCAGGAGCACAAGAAAATAGTCTTGGAGGAGGAGAAGTGGGGCGCCTGGGATGACCCTGGGCTATGCGAGAAAACAAAGGGCAGAGAAGTCCCAATGTGGAGCCTCAGAGTTTGAGGAAAGGCAGATAAGAAAGCCAGGCTTCAGTTCTAACCAAAAATCATGAAACTGCTTCTTGGGGTCACTGACTCCTACCTTAAATAATAAAAAAATCATAAATCAGCCTTATCCTCCAGGAACCTACCATTCAACTGGGATTTATTTGGGGTCAAGCACTAAAATTTCTTCTTGAGTACTTTTCTTGTACTGGGAATATCTCTGAGTTGACCAGTCACGCTTCTGGGAAGTCCAAACTGGACACATGGGAAAGCCAGGAAGAATGTGAATGTATATCTAGAGGGAGTGTCTTTTTATCTTCTCTTCAGTGGGAGAGTCAATAGTATTAACTCCTTTCCTATGAACCCAAGAAACTACGCCCAGAGCCAGCTAGTGGATGTTCTGTGAACCCGTGTGTGACAGCAGCTCAGGAAACTCGCCAGCACATTCAAAGCCAAGCTGCTGGGAAAGCTGTATGGACAGTGGAGACTCAGTGGCCTCACTGTGCAGTCTGTTTTCTGCAGAGTATATTTCTGCTCTCTGTTGGGCAGAAATGTGCTTTACAGCAACTTCAACTAAAAGTAAATGTAACATGTGGATTAATTTTAAGAAGTTGAAGCATGGTCCTATTATGTAGACTTTTACTTCAAATATTAATCATAATCAAGACCTCCTCAATGGAGAGAGAAAAAAAGATGTGTGTGTGTGTGTGTGTGTGTGTGTGTTTATGTGCACGAACACAGCACTAACACGCTGGAGAGAGGGTGGCATGAGAATTGGTTGTATCACCTTAAGCAAGTTGCTTAACTATTCTAGATTTATTATCGTCATCTATAAAAATGACAACACCCACAATGAGGCAAGCTCTGGAAAAATGTTAAGGAGCCACAGTAGTGAATGGGGGCTCTATTTGACTTAAATGTCTACAGTTTTTTTAAAAAATTATTAGTTGACATACAACATACTGTTTTCAGATGTATAGCATACTGATTAGATATATATGTAACTTATGAAGTAATCACCAATAAATCTAGTGCCCATCTGATATTATACAGGTACTATGATATTATTGACTAGTTTCTGTATGCTGCACTTTACATCCCATAGATATTTTGTAACTAAAAATTTGTCCATCTTAAACCCATTCCCTTCTTAACCCAGCCTCCAAATCCTTCCAACCTGGCAACCATGAAAATGTTGTCTGGCCCTGACTGGTGTGACTCAGTGGATTGAGTGCCGGCCTGCAAACCATTCCCAGTCTAGGGGACATGCCTGGATTGAGAGCCAGGACCCCAATACAGGGCATGCAAGAAGCAACCACACATTGATGTTTCTCTCCCTCTTTCCCTCTCTCCCTCCCTTCCCCTTCCTAAAAATAAATCAATAAAATCTTTTTTAAAAATGTTCTCTGTATCTATGAGTTTGCTTCTGTTTTTTTTTTTTTTAAAGATTTTATTGATTTATTTTTAGAGAGGGGAGGGGAGGAAGAAAGAGAGGGAGAGAAATATCAATGTGTGGTTGCCTCTTACCTGCCCCTACTGGGGACCTGACCTGCAACCCAGGCATGTGCCCTGACTGGGAATCGAGCCAGTGACCCTTTGGTTTGCAGTCTGGTGCTCAATCCACCAGCCAGGGCTGCTTCTGTTTTGTTTGTTCATTTATTTTGTGTTTTAGATTTCATGTATAAATGAAACCATATGGCATTTGTATTTTTCTGTTTCATTTCATAAAGTACAATACTCTCTAGGTCTTTCCATGTTGTTGCAGATGGCAGGACTTCATTCTTTTTTATGGCTGAGTCCTGAGTCACATTCCATTGTATATATGCACCACTTCTATACCCATTCATCTATTGATGGACACTTAGATTGCTTCCATATCTTGGCTATTGTAAATAATGCTGTAATGAACATACGAACACATTTTTTTTTCAAATTAGTATTTTGGGCTTTTTCAGATAAATATCCAGAAGTGGAGATGCTGGGTCCTTCTTTGTCACTTGTTAGAGACTTTGTTCTAAAGTCTATTTTGCCTGGTCAAGTAGGCCAGGCACCATACTGACACCATACGTAGTTCTTACAATATTATTGACTGCATTCCCTATGCTGTACTTTCCATCCCTGTAACTATTTTTAAAATTGGCAGTTTGTACTTCTTAATCTCTTCCACCTTTACCACTCATTCCCCCAACCTCCTTCCTTTTTTGGAAACCATCCTTTTTTTCTGTGTCTGTAAGTTTGTTTCTGTCTCGTTTGTTCATTTATTTTTTTTAGATTCCACATATAAGTGAAATTTATGGTATTTGTCTTTGTCAGACTTAGTTCAGCTAACATAATACCCTATAGGTCCATCCATGTTGTTGCAAATGACAAGGTTTTATTCTTTTTTAAGGCTGAGTAATATTTTATTGTGTCTATGGACCACCTCTTCTTTTTCTGTTCATCTACTCAAACACACCTTGGTTCCTCCTATATGTTGACTATTGTAAATAATTTACTATTATAATTTACTATTGTAAATAATTAATACCATATTAAAAAGATATATGCACCCCTATATTTACTGTTTTCCAAAGCATTTGCGCCAGTTTACAATCCCACCAACAGAGCACCAGGGTTCCCTTTTCTCCACGTGTTCACCAACAGTTATTGTTGATATGTTGAGAACAGCCATTCTGATAGGCGTAGCTTCTTATTTATATCCTTAGCTGTAGAGAGTCTTCAGGTGGTTCTCAGTGCAGTTTTCTGTAGTTTAGTTGTAATTTTAATGTGATCATAGGAGGAGGTGAGCACAGAGTTTCCCTACTCCCCCAGCTTCAATATCTGCAAATTTTGCATCTCTGGCATGTCTCATTCTCTGGGGTTTTCTTCAATTCCTTCCTTCCTTCCTTCCTTCCTTCCTTCCTTCCTTCCTTCCTTCCTTCCTTCCTTCCCTCCCTCCTTCTTCCTTCCTTCCTTCCTTCCTTCCTTCCTTCCTTCCTTCCTTCCTTCCTTCCTTCCTTCCTTCCTTTCTTCTTTCTTTCATTTTAACAAGTATTTATCAACTCTACTAAGTGACAGGCATTGTATTGTAGGTATTTAACAAAACCCTCAGTGGGAAAAACCATTATGTGCCCTAGGATAATGCCATGATCCTCCTTAAATCCTTTTGTGACTTCCTATTTATTTTACAATAATAACAGATATCTCCATCATGGCTAAGCCAGCCTCATCTCACTCCATTGCAACCTTGCTCTCATCCCTCTGGACTTCTTTTTCACCATGCTGTTTGGTTGCCACAGGGACTTAACACAAACCATTTCCACTTTCTGGAACTTTTCCTCAGCATGACTTTCCCTTCAACTAAGTTAACTCCTAGGCATCCTTCAGATCTCAGCTCAAATATCACTTCTTTAGAAAAACTTTCTCTGACCCTTCTCTTCTGCTATGGGCTTCCATAGCACTGTGCCACATTTATTCAGTGTGTTCTCTAAGCATATCCTATTTATTAAGCTCTACCAAACAACTAACTCCATAAGAGTACACATTGTGTTTGTCTTCTTCTACCATTGTGAAGCCAGTGCCTCCCCTGGTGCCTGACCTATGATAAGTGCTCTGTATTTATTAGTTGAATGAATGTGTGAATGAATGAGTAGATCCACCAAGGAGCTTGGTGGAATTGGCATCACTTCTTGTCCCTGTCTGGGACTGAAAAGATTTTAATAAGCTTTTCCTCCTTTAAAATAAAAAAAAATAAAAATTTGTGCACTTCTGTAATACATAAATGGACTATAATAATGAAAATAATTCTTGGAAGACAGTTTTTTTTTATTGTGAGCTTACTTAATACTTGTAGTCTATTATTAACCAGAGGCCTGTGGCTGAAAAGCCTGTAGTTCTGAGACAGCCTCCAGAGAATTATGAGTTTCAGGCTCTTCATTAAGATGCATATTGTTTAAAGAAAGAAAGAACCCCAGGCTTACAATATACTCTTTCAAACATGACTGTTTGAGAACAATGGTCAAGACATTTAGTTTGCTTCCTAACAGATGAGATTTAAATAAAAAACATGCATAGATTCTTGGGAAAATTATAGTGGTCGAAAATTTAGAAGGGATGGACAGTTGGCCAGTAATGAGAAAATCCCAGGAAATTGATTAGGGTGGTATTCAGTTGCAGCTTTTGTGAGTAAAGTTGACAGTAATGTTACATAAATTTTGACCTATAATGCATATTCCTACAAAAATTTCACTGTGTGGAAGGTATACGAAAACATTGAATGAATTGCATGCTTTTCTTTAAACTCAGAGTCTGATTCCAGGTTTGGAAATGTTTGTTATTATTTTTCAGTGAAAGAAAAGTATGTCACAAAAGTCAACTTTTTACTAGAGTTGGTATATCGGCTACTGTTTTGGGGCAAATTAATATGTGAAATTACCACTTGGTCACTATCTTGTAATTTCAATAATCTTACAAGTATAAATTGATTATCCATAATTTACTGAAAACATTCAAATCAAAGTTTACTTGAAAGTATGTGTTTAAAATCCTTTAAATTTTCCCAAGTTATTTTTAAATCTTAAATTACTATATGTATTATTGGGATTTCCCACTGGACATCAAATACAACCAGGAACTTCTCAGTGGTATTCGTATTGTTTGAAAGAAAAGAGAAAGAATTATGTAAAAAATTAAAAGCAAGTGAAGTAGATTACCTCTATTAAATCTTAATAGAGATTAAGTGGGTGGGATGTTTCAAATAGTTTTTATTGCTTTTTAATTGGGAAGGCCTGCATAGCTCTTAGCTATTCATTCTTGGAAAGCTTATTTATTCCTCTCAAGCTTTTAGAAATAACTCTCTAGATTCATAAGGATATATGTTGCCGTAGTTTTAACATAATGGCTGATATTAACTATTCTAAGAAATAAGAAATATTAATTATCTGAACATTAACAAAATAAAATAAAAGTATATTTCTGTTTTTGTCTTCAAAACTGCTTCTTAGGTGGTATTTAAATATCAAGAAACAAAATTTACAAGATGGAGATACAGTAAAAAGGATGTAGGAGTATAAAAATATGGAGAGAGAAATATCTCTTCTTTTACCTTTATTCGATTTGAAATCCAGTAGGTTGAGTGGTAATATCAGTCAGGCTTTTCTGAAGAAACAGAACCAACAGGAGAGAAAGGGACTGTATAGATATCTCTGTCTATAGTCTATATCTTTACCTACCTACCCGCATATGAGTATTTTATAAGAAATTGGCTCACATGGTTGTGGAACCAGTAAGCCTGAAGCCCACAGGATGGAAACTGGGAGATAGTTGACCCTGCTATCTCAGGCAGAATTTTTCTGGAAATCTCAGGTTTTGCTCTTCAGGCTTTTCAACTAGTTAGATGAGGCCGACTCACATTATCAAGGATAATCTCTTTACCGAGAGTCAACTGATTGTAGATGTTAGCCACATCTAGAAATACTGGCACCAAAACCCCTACATAGATCAGTGTTTGATTAAATGACTGGGCACATTAGTCCACCAAAGAGGATGCATAAACCAAACCATCTCGAACACCAAATTGCTTATTAGTCTCCAACTTCTGATCTTGCCCTTGCTAGCAATTCAATTCACATTCTTAATTTAAATTTCAAAATAAAGCAGTTTTGAAAACTCTGGTACTTGTGATAGTTGTCTTTTCTTCATTTATTTGCTCACTCTTTAGTCTTTTGTTGTATATTGGTATACTCATCTAGAATTATAAAAAAGAGTGAATAAAGCTCACGCTATCCATTCATGTACTTGATCAGTAGGTCAGGTACACAAGGTCCCTTTGACAGTCTGGTAAAACCTTTGCAAAATAATGTTTAAATAAAGTAATATAGCTGAGCCCTGGCTGGCATGGCTCAGTGGATCGAGCACCAACCTGTGAACCCAAAGGTTGCCAGTTCGATTCCCTGCCAAGGTGTGTGCCTGAGCTGAGCTGCAATCAATGTCTCTCTCTCATGTTTATGTTTCTCTCCATCTCTTTCTCCCTCTCTTCCTCTCTCTCTAAAATAAAATATAAAAAACTTTAATATTTAAAAAATAATATAATGGAAAGAAACATTTATATTAAAATACGACAAACTAAGTTTACAATATTGCAAAATATGTCTATTATATATTGAACCCAAGATCTAGGTCTAGGTTCAGTAGCTACCATAATTTTATAATGGTGATGAGTAGAAACAGAATTTTGAGATTCAACAGTAACTCTTTCTGTACATCTGTGATTTCTATTGTTGACAGGCACAGATACTGCCAATACCACTGGGATTGGTAATGTGCATTCACAATTGAGGGATATATAGTTAGAGGTCAGTGAAGAAAAGCTATCCTGTTTTCCCAACCAAGGTCAGAGGCCTCTAGGTAAGAACCAGTTCACTGATGAGAACAACAACAACAACAGAAAGATGCTATGACCAAGACTTAGAGATTATCTATGGATTTAATTTCTCAAGCATTGCCCTAATGACAAGAATAATGATAGCAATAGCTAACTCATCAGTTATTAGGTGCCAGACACTATTCTAAGTGCTTTATATATGTCACCTCACATCAGTTTTAGAAAAACTCCATGAGGTAATACTTTACAGACACACAGAGAGGTAGAGTCACTTGCTTATAGTCACACAGTTCTTAAATGACAGAACCAGGTTCATTATGGTCTTTTTACTAAAGTGCTATATAATTAACAGCTGGTTTCTTTGTATTTGTCTGAATTTTGTGGTCAATAATAGAAAAACAAGATTATGTGAAAAAATCAATTTTAGTAGAATGTTATGAAATTCAGTTTAAATACATAAAATTTTTCATCAAGCATTTATTAATTTATGAATTATAACTAAATTGTTAATGTCAGAAGCACAAGATAGAGAAAACGCATGCTTACAAAGAAAGTCTATGGCTGTTAACTATTAGCAGGTTTAAATTTTTTTATACTAAAATTCTGGTGGTTGCAAATGTAAGTGTGTGAAATTTTTAATAAGGTTAAAACATTTTAACATTTATTGTTATATGGTTATTTGATTCTGTTGGAATTCTGGAGCCGCTTCCTTGTAAAAATGTCATGGTCTTAAAATTTGTAAAGATTGAAATTTAGCAAAAGTAACATCATGTTAAAATACAGCTACTATATTTAAATTCTAAATATTTTTCAACTGTAAAAACATTGCAAAAGAGACAATCTACAACATGTATCAACTTTTCTACAGAGTCAGACACCTTTTTTCTCCCTGAAAGATCTAATGAGTATAGGACTACTATTTTGGAACACACAGAAATTTAGCCAACTCTTGATCTTCCAGAGATAGAAGAGGTGAGACAGCAGGAGAAAAATTTACACATTTTATGACAATATGAATATTAATATGAAACCCTGAATCTTTAGGCAGTATGTCTTAAGAGTAATTGACCATTTATTTAATGATATATAAATCACTGTTTATAAAATAAATTTATAAAATAAATTTATATTGGATATCTAGATATCTAAGTTCTTCTAAGTTCAGTTTTCATGCCAGGGATCAAATTGTATCATAAATTGATGACATGTTGAGAAAACTCAGAAATCACATTTTAAAAATTATCTGAGCTTTCATTGCATATGAGCTTAATTGAATATATATCTGTACACTGTATAGTAGAAAGTGACAAATAATTTGTTGAAGGAGTGAATAAATAAATCCGTGAGTAAGAGAAGGAAGAGTAAACTTCTACCAACCATAACTTTTTCAATATCCTTTCCTTTTATACACCATATTGTCATTGATTTACTCATATTTTAAATTTGTATTTTATTTTTATAACCATAATCCATATTAATTTTTTGCAATTTCCATTAAAATCAGATCATTCTGTTCTAAATATGAAGTTACTTATGGGGATTTCACAAATTGGGTGTCTAGATCCCATTTAATCTCTGTATCCTCTTAAGAAGCATTTGGAAAAATAAGCATATAAAGTCAAATAGGATTACCAGATAAATGAAGAGATTTACATGAAAGGGGAAGGGTTGATTTCTTTTCACTGAGTACTGCAAGCCAATCCTATCTTAACTAAATGGAAGGCCAATTTCCTAGAGACCCTGAGAAAGAAGGAGATCAATGAAGAACCGAAACTTCTGCGAGGCAATCAGGCACTCATCAAAACAGCTTAATGTCAAAAGTTTTTGTGATGTGGAGACTTGGGGTATTTCATTCCTAATCCACCAGGAAAACATTTTTATATGTTTAGAATATTTTCCTACACAGGCAAATAAAATCTTATTTTAGATATCTTGTCAATGTAGTAAGTCAAATACAGTAATTAGGCATATATTTTTGGCATTTCAAAATATTGTCTGTGTGATATCAACTATAAGAAATGTAAACATATGTCTGTATTTAATGTCATTTTTCATCTCTTAAATTCTTAATAATGACATTTCTGCTCACTTTGTTGTATTTAAGAAATGGAGAAAACATGAGGTAAACTGAATGTACAAGGCAGGAGAGCAATCAGTTGAACTGGGTACCAAAAATTAGAAGCAGATGTGTTCAAGTGCATAATTTTTTTGCCCTTCATGGTTGATTAAAAGTTTTACCAAACTAAATGATGCTACATATGCACTCAATACTGTAGGACATTTTTTAAAAGTTTATATGTTTTATTTGGGGGAATGTATAATATAAGCAGGAGATTAAGAGTGACAATATCACCTTTGTTTCTGGAATATAAGTGTGATTCTTGTAAATTATAGGTAGTTTGTAATCCAGTTGTGTTCTTATAAATCTCATGTTCACACCTGTTTTTCACTAATTCTTCTTTTTCTTTTTTATAATGTTTACTCCTTTTTAAAAAGATTTTATTTATTTTTAGAGACAGAGGAAGGGAGGGGGAAACAGAGGGAAAGAAACATCAATGTGTGATTGCCTCTCTTGCACCCCCTACTGGGGACATGGCTTGAAACCCATACATGTGCCCTGACTGGGAATCAAACCAAGGATCCTTTGGTTCTCAGTCTGGCACTCAATCCACTGAGCCACACTGGCCAGGGCTGATCCTGTATTTCTAAAAATGAGATTCTTTCAACAAAGATAAGAGATAGTCCATTGGAAGGGCCTTGTAATATAATCTATATATAATTTATATATCTAATATGACTTTTGATATACATTATCATGTTATAAATCATTTCTCTTTTAGGTCATAAAAATGCAAAAAGAAAACTTTTATAATGTAGATAATTCTGAATAAATTTTTAGTTTTTTAATTCAATAGTGGTGGTCAGCTAAATGTTTTGAAGAGTTCTTGTTATCTTTAAAAATGCTGGTAGACTATCATCTTAACAAATATAGACCACATTCTCTTACATGTTAAATTATTTTCTGAATTCAGAATTCCTGTATTTGATAATAGTTCACTGATTCTCTTCTAGGCATCAGAAACTGCACTGTGAACTTGAATACAGAGATGAGCTAAACACCTTACTTGCCCTTAGGGAGATTTGTAAGCCATTATAATAGATTGTGATAGATGTTCAAACAAAGAAAAATGAGTTCAGTTGGAAGCTGGGGCTGGCGCTTTGTTTTAGGGAGTTGGGTGCCCGAGGAAGGCCTGGAAGAGAGGGCTCCAGAGTGGGTGTAGTCTTTAAGTTATGACATAGTCTTTGCTTTACTATGTCATAGCTTAAATGTGAGATTTATCTATCAGTAGTCTGTAGTTAATAGCAATAGCTCACACCAAGAAATGCTTTTCATTTGTTTTCTTTGTATTTCTGATTATGGCAAATAAAGCCAGTTGGCATATCTCAATTTAGTTGCAATTTTACCAAAGATTTCCGTGGTACATCAGATATTCCTTGACCTTTACCAGAAAAAAGTAATAGTGTGGCACTCCCTATGTATGGTCAGGGATGACTAGATGAGTTGTGGCAAATTCATGGGCGGTGGATGTGATCTTGGAAGAGGGGAAAAACAGTTGCCAAACAGACACATTGTGATGTGGTGCTTTCTTTCCTAGCCGTATAAAACCTCCCCAAAGGTCATGCTCTATTCTAAAAAATGAAAACAAGCAATGAGTTTATTTTTAAAATGTGTTTTCCTTATATTTACTTTCAGAGAGTTTTAGCTATGGAAATACTTTCCCTTTCTTTTTTTTTTTTAATTTTTTTTCTTTTAGATTTTATTTATTTATCTTCAGAGGGGAAGGGAAGGAGAGAGGGAGAGAAACATCAATGTGCGGTTGCCTCTTGTATGTCCCCTGCCGGGAACTGGCCTGGCAACCCAGGCATGTGCCCTGACTGGGAATCGAACCGCGATCCTTTGGTTCGCAGGCCCGCGCTCAATCCACTGAGCTACACCAGCCAGGGCAATACTTTCCCTTTCTGACTTTAGAGGGACACGTAGGAAAATACAGTTGTGAGTGTGCAAAACACAGTTTATTCTTATTTATTATTTATTCATTATTGTATTATTTAATTGTATGACAACTGCAAACCTAGTTTTGCTCACCCCTAAGGATAAGAAAATGGGTAAAAAAGCCACTAAGCCTTTAGTTTTTGAAAGTTTGTAAATATAACATTAAAAGAGAAAATAACACCCATTACATTTTCAGTTAGTTGCTGTTTTAAAAAAAATAATTAACATTAAAATATAGCATGCTATGTTGTGTTGATTATTATTTGATTTATGAACAATACATTTCCAGTGAGAACACATGCAAAGTGGTATCACTGTGCCATTTCTCAAGATTGTCCAATTGAAGCAAAGCAGTGTTATTAATTATAAAACTATGAGGTCATATTCCACAATAGGGACACCCCTCCACAACATTCTGAAATGTTTCCATTCCAGTCTCTAGAAGCATGGCCTTCTGCTTAATACAGATGGTGGTTTCTGGTGGCAAACTGCCAAAGACCCACTTATCTCTGGCACATAAAAATGGACATTTCTCAGATTCAAAAAATGGAAAGGCATCTTGTGTTCATGGATTAGAAAACTAAATATTGTTAAAATGTCAATACTTCTAAAAGCCATCTATAGATTTAATGCAATCCCTATCAAGCTTCTTAGGGTATTTTTTACAGAATTAGAAAAAAAGCACTCCTAAAATTATGTGGAACCACAAAAACCCCAACTAGCCAAAGAGCTACTGAGAAAGAAGAACACAGCAGGAGACTTAACACTTCCTGATTTCAAGTTGCACTATAAAGGTATAGTTATCAAAACGGACAAATAGATCGATGGAACAGAATCAAGAGCCCAGAAATAAGCTCAAGCATACATGGTCAACTAGTATGTGACAAGGGAGTCAAGAATAGCCAATGGAGAAAAGACAGTCTCTTCAATAAATGGTGCTGGGATAAGAGGACAGTTACGTAAAAAGAAAAAAAAAAAAACTGGATCCATATCTTATGATGCTCAAAAAATCAACTTAAAATGAACTAAAGATTTAAATGTAAGACCTGAAACCATGAAACTCCTAGAAGAAAAAGTATCAAAACTTTTTGACATTTGACATGGGTGTTGGTAATGAATTTTTGGATATAACCCCTAAAGCACAAGAAACAAAAAATAAACAAGGAGAACTACATCAGAATAAAAGCTTCTGCACAGCAAAAGAAACTATGAACAAAGTGAAAAGAAAACTGATGAAATGGGGAAAAATATTTGCAAACCACATATCTCATAAGAGGTTAATATCTAAAACATAAAAATTCAAAGCTCAATAGTAACAAAAAAAAAACAAACAAACACAAATAACACAATTAAAGATGTGTAAAGGACCTAAGTAGACATTTCTCTGAAGAAGATGTTAAAGGCCAATAGGCACACACACACAAAATACGGAACATATAACTAGTCAATAGAAATGCAAGTTAAAAACCACAGTGAGGTATTACGTCACACCGTTAGAAAGGCCGTCATCTAAAAAGACAAGAGAGAACAAATGCTGACATGTATGTGGAAGAAAGGGAACCCTTGGGCACTGTTGGTGGGATTATAAACTGGTGCAGTCACTATAGAAAACAGGATGGAGATTCCTCAAAATATTAAAAATAGAACGACTGTGTGACCCAGTAATTTCACTTTTGGGTATGTATTACTTCTGGGTACATATCTAAAGGAAACAAAAATACTTAATCAAAAAGATCTCTGTACCCCCATGCTCATAGCAGCAATATTTATAACATGGACATGGAAACAGCCTAATGTTCATTGATGGAGGAGTAGATAAGGAAGTTATAACATTTATGCATAAAATAGAATTTTATTCAGCCATAAAAAGTGAGCAGATCTACCATTTGTGACAGCATGGATGGACCTGGAAGTCATATGCTAAGTGAAATAAGTCAGAAAGACAAATGCTGTATGATCTCATTTATATGTGGTATCTAAAAATAAAAACTGAACAAAAAGTTCAGACTCGTAGAGAGAAAGAGATAAGGCTTGTGGTTACTGGAGGTGAAGGGTGGGGGCTGGGGAGAATCAGAAGAAGGTGGTCAAAAGGTACACTTTTCCAGTTCTAAGATAAAGAAGTGCTAATAGTTCCAATCACAAGAATAATTTTTTCTGTTTTCTTTTCTTTTTATTGTATCTGTATGAGCAGACAGACATTAGCCAAACCTATTGAAGTCATTTCACAATATGTCTAAATTAAATTATCATGCTGTATGCCTTGAACTTATACAGTGATGTATGCCAATAAATTCTCAATAAAACTGAGAAAAATGAGCATTTCTCACATCTGATTTAGGCTGTCATTTAAAATAGTAGAGTGGTATATTAAAGAATGTATTGTGTCTTAATTAAAACGCAATTACAACAGTAATTTTTTCTTCCTCTCTTATTATGCTATGAAAAGATAGACTTTTAGTGCAAATGGAAAATATAAGGAATTGATGATAATATTACATTAGGCAAAAGGAATCAGCAAGCAAAACAACTCAAAACTTTAAAATTTGTATGTACAGTCCTAGGACTTTTAGGTAATAACTTACATTCTAAATCTTTTGTTTGTGAAACTTTAGTGGGCACAGCAGTGACCTCAGCTACATGTGGGAGAGGACATAACTTTCCATCATACATATCATTTTCTATTTTAAAGTTTTTATGTAAATAAATGAGAATAATAACACTTTCACCACATTGACAATGTACTTTAAATAGCGGGTTATGCAATTTGAACACTCAGTGAATGGTGTGGTAAATAAAATTGTAGTCATTATTCTATTCACGGCGTATTTGTGCACACTGAGGCTTGGTGGATAATTTTCAGGAGATAGTACTCGTATTCTGCCCGTGGCTTGGATTTTCCTCACTGTGCCACACAGCAGGACTCTGGCACCATAAGAAAACTGGATGTCAAAAGCTTAAGGTAAATTTCCTGGAATCATAAAGTAAATGAGTATAGATTAAAGTCTAAAATATTTAATTTTTTTATCTGAACATGATCCATTGTGCTACATTTTTATAAATTCTTTGTCTTACAATTCTGCAATTGTGGAATGTCAGAAGGAGGCAAAAGTACTTCCCTTTCTGCAGTGAACACCCAGAATCTCTCACCTAACACTGCACCAGCCTATGTTATAGTTTGAATGTAGGATTTCTCTTTTTGTGTGAGGAATTGCCTCATATGGATACAGTGGGGAGAAATCCTCAGTAGCCTCTAAGCTTCTGAGGAAAGGGAAAGAAGTATGGGAAGTCTGAAGCTTTCTCTTTTCGTCTACTGAATGAGACAATTCATCTATAACTTTGAAAATCATCAAAATGTGACTGATCCTCCAAGTGGTGATAGTTAAAGCCTTATTTGTTGCACATTTTTCTTTGATTAAACATTTGCTATTTTGTTCTTTTTATGTAGACCAGAGCCACTGGGTAGATACGAACAGAGCTTATACCCAGAAAGGTATACTAGCCGCCTCTTTGAATTTGGGTTATGAGTGTGTTTTGTTTGTCTTATTTCCATAGAGAAAGGTGAAGCTCAATCCCCATTTGGAATAGTGAGCACAGTGATGGGGACAGCCCACAGCCGGTGCTCAGTGCTGGTTGCCCTGGAAACAACATCTCAAACTTTATGCTAATATCTGGTGTTCTTAAGCTTAACAGCTGGTTGTCTACAGAAAAATTTAAACAAGCAGTTGAAACACAAATGGAAATACCACAAAATAAAAGTGGTTATTTAGGAGGAATACCAAGAAGTAACCAAGTGAATGCAGGAAATTAGATGCAACTTGCAAAAGATGGAAAGAAATATATCAGAGATTTTGAAAGATAATTTTGTCCCTAAAAACTAAATTGAAAATTGAGTTTAAGTTTTTCATTATTTTTATAAGCAAATTGGCCAACATGTTGGTAAGATGAAAGATAAAAAATTAAATTTTGAAGAATTTAGAATTTTTGGAGTCTCTGCAAATCCTAACAGAAGTGGCAATCTGATTACCAGTTCAGTGAAATGTTTTGCAAATTTTTGGTTAGGTGTTTGGAGATTGGAAAATGCTCCAGCCTTCCCCTATGAGTGGTGGACTAATAACTTAATTTTTTATTTCTGTTCTTTGAATTAAACATGTTATCATTGTACTTGAAAAATTTGAGGCTATTTTTTATTTTTGAAGTTTGTTTTTACTTCATGGACTCACTGAATACATATTAGCATTAAAATAGTGCTCATCTTAAATCATAACCTTAACACAAATAAAGAATTTTGGCATAAATATCACTGTTCATTTTGAAGGCCATAGGATCTAAGTATTTACAAAAAGTTGTTAACAGAGAGTTGTGGTGACAGTTCTTCACCTTAATCTCTTAAATTGGAAAGTTTATTAAATTTCCAATCCCTATAGTTAAAAATGTTCATGCTATACCTACTTTATACTAGGTTATATCAGACTATCCAAATAGAAATAGGTCCTTTTCAAAAAAAGTAAGGAAATCTACCAAAGCTAAGCAGAAGTCAACTTAACAGAAACTTTCTATTAAATAAGACTACTGACCTAATAAAAGTATAAGACTTATTCTGAGTAGATTTAATAGGCAGAACCAAAAGACTTGTAGGAATGAAAAGAGGATTAGACTTTTACTTGATATGGGGAAGAACTGCTTAGAAATTTGTTTCCAAAATGGAATGAACATTCCCTAGAGGTCACAACTCTGCACTGCAGTCAAGGCTGGATGGGCCACTTGTCAGTGATGCCCAGTAAGAGATTCATGTGGAGTTAAATAACTGATAAGCTCATGTAAAAATCTAAGATTTAGTTTTCTTGTTTAGTCAGTGTGACAACAAACATGCAGCTATTTCTGAACATGCATTTTGTTTAATGCCATTCAGAAAAAAATAAGCGAATACTTGACTGTATTATTTCCCACCTGATGAAAAAGTTTTCCCACATGGTAAAACATATCAATAACTTTTTTCTTAAGAAATATATTTTCAGAAATGTATTTATTTGAAAATTTTCAAATAATTTTATCCCCTACTCCCTCAGTCACACGGTTTTGTTGGTCACCTTTTGAATCATTCCAGTTTCACATGCTGGAGGCTGTTTAAAGAAAAACAAGAAGGTCATGAAGAAAGGTGGTTTCGATGGACTCTTAGTGTATGTGGGTGTAAATATGCAACCTTTAAGAAGGCAAAAGAGATCCAGTGAGTGGGAAATGTCTGGAGTTTCAAGGGGCAAGCTTTAGTCATTATTGTTTAGAATGACTATCTCCGCAAGATAGTCAAAACCACAGAAGTGGGTGAAATTCAGGAGTGAAAAACTCTACAAAAATAAAAATAAATTTTGGCCAGAGCTGTTTATAATGACTGTGTTAGAAAGATGAGAGAAGGAAGAGAACCCATTTAAGACAAGGATGAAGAACAGGAGGATGCGTGCTGGAAGCTAAGGAGAAAACGGTTGTCCTTCCTGGAGAACCATTTTCTACTGGAAGAGTAGGGAATGATACGATCAAGCACAGCCCTTTGAACTGAGCTCTGAGAAGGTTAAGGATGACCAGGAGTGATGATGAGTTTCTGCACATTGCTAGTATCAGATCTGAGGGTAAATGTTGAATTAAGGAGTCATGAGTGCCCGGAAGAGAACACTACAGGTATGAACTACTCTTCAAGAAGCTTTCCAATGAAAGAGAGAATGAGCATAGTTAGAGATTTTATTTTTAATAAGAGAATTTTGTTAGGGAAAAATTGCTGAGGAGAAATAAATACATCAGCTCTTTCTAGCTACATGCTCACTAGTCAAATTCAGAAAACAATTTATTCAAGTAGTGGGCAAACTTTTACAAAAGAAAGGAACAATAATTGGAAGTGGAAGAGTTTGTGGAGAGAGGCAAGGGATAGAAGGACCTCTTCAAGGCTAGATATGCAAAGCTATGTTTATAAAATATAGTCATTCACTCATTCATTCATTTGCCTATTATACACCAGATACAGCTCTTGATGTTGGAGATAGAGTCATAAACAAAACAAAACAAAGAAATATCTGCCCTCATGGTGCTCGTACTTCAGGGAAGGGATAGACAATAAACATAAATAAAATAGATTGCATGCCAGACAGTGAGAAATGTTATAAACAGAGAACAATAAAGCGATAAAGGAGACCAGGGGGCAGTAGAGGGCGGTGTCAGGGAGGCCTCAGTAGTAAGGTGGCATATTTCCGCCAAGACCCAAAGGAGAAGAGGGAAATGGGCCATGTGTCTCTTGGGGAGGAGCCTTCCAGGCAGAGAAGAACTGGTGTTGGGCCCTCGTTTCGAGGATGCCTGGTGTGTAGGAATAACAGCAAGGAGACTGGCATAGCTGGAGAGGAGCGAGCGTACGGTGAGGGGTAAGAAAGAAGCGTTGGGTCAGCTCACATCAAACAGAAGGGGCTCAGGCTTTCATGCTGGGTGATATGCACAGTCAGTGGGCAGTTTTTAGTGAGTAACTGACAGGCTTACAAGGGCTGCTGCGTTGAGAGTAAAATGGGTTAGGAGGATGCTGGCATGCAGGGGCAGAGATGGAAGGCATGCATCGGAGCAGAGCAGTGCAGATGGTGAGAGGAGGTTGGCTTCTATAAACACTTTGAAGACGGAGCTGACTGGATTTGAAGTTAGGGAGTTAGGAGCAAAAGAAAGGAAGCCAGGATGGCTGCAAGGTTTTTGGCCTGACAACTGCCATTACCGACTTACCATTTACTGAGATGGGGAAGACTGCTGTGAAAAAGAAATGGAATAGACTTTGTAATTTTTTTTGAAACCTACCTATGTGGGGTTTCACAAAACACATATATCTACTGGGACCTTTTGGACATTCCAATTTGAAATTGAATCATTGAAGCTTTGCAGTTTTATACTGAGCCTTGCACATGTCATTGCTTACAAGCACTTAATACAGAGCAGAGGACATAGTAAAAACTCAATAAATGTTAGCTTGATTAGGACTTTTTGCAATGCCAGGCTGTGTTAACAGTGTTGACGATCTTCACATTTATCAAATATTCTGCTTAGGTATCTTGTTTGTTCTACTAGATGGAAACAAACAATAAAAGGAGGTAATATATTAATATTATTTCTGCAATGCAAAAGTAAAGCAGAATCATGGCAACTAGTCCTGTGGAATTGGTAATTATTTTTTATTAGCTGCAATAAATTGCTTGCTAAAAACAAAAAACAAAAACTTTTGTAAGGTGATTTCCTTCATTCTATAAATGAAAGGTCGTAAGTCCACAGATGTTAAACTGATGGAATAAAATACATGCTAATTTATAGAAAAGTCATAACTGGAACCCAGAATTCAGCCTTCCAGTCCTCAGCCTCTTGGACCACAATATTTCTCTTCTGTTGTGAATGCAAAGACCATCTGTGTAGAGGTTCTATGTGTTTTTAAGCAGCTGATTTTATACTTATCAGAGC
Organism: Glossophaga mutica; assembly: GCA_039655065.1. Taxonomy (NCBI): domain Eukaryota; kingdom Metazoa; phylum Chordata; class Mammalia; order Chiroptera; family Phyllostomidae; genus Glossophaga; species Glossophaga mutica. The sequence goes on along the minus strand of CM077303.1, from coordinate 144,461,119 downwards.
TATAAAGGTGTTTTGTTTTGTTTTGTTTTTTTTTTACATTTCATGATTGTGCCTTTATTTGATGAATGGACAGAAAATAAATAGAAGTCAACAGTGTGAGCAGAGCTGTCATCTTCTACCCAAAGTAAAAAAAGAGTCAGAACAGCTTCCCACCCACAGAGCAGAGATCTAGAAATGTGTGAGTAATTCAAGTCACCTGGTTCCATGGGCTCTGCAGGTGTTCCTAACGCACGCTCTTTAGTGGTAAATGGTTTCCTGGTGTTTCATTTAGTCCTGGTGTCATTGCATAAAGAAGGAAATCCCAGACATCAAAGTAAGAAAGATTAAAGGATCCCAGCACTTTAGAAATAAGACATTGTCAGCTCTACCTTTTGCTCTCTTGCAATGCTCCTCCTTACCCAACCTCAAGCTAAGTGACCAGGGCAATGCACGCAGATCTGGTGGGCAGATGTTGGAATATGTGTTGGCTGTATTACAAGCTGCCATCCATACACATCTACACACATGGACAAGGGCAAAGAAAGTGGTTTGGGGTTGATGCTAAAACACTGGCATCCACTCCTGCAGAGATGCAGAGAGGAGGGAGTGCTGTTAAGGTCTTTAGTGCCGTTGAACTGGGGTGCTGGCGTGACATCCACCTTGGGTGAGGACTACCCTACGTTAACAGAGCTCTGTGCATGATACCCACCATACAGGTTGCTTTATAGCTGTATATTTAGAAGTGCCTTAAGTAACACTAACAGAAACCCTCTGACCTTTGGTTGTTAAGTGAACCTATTAATTCAACATTTAATGACTACTCTATGCCAGGCACTGTGTGTCAGGCTCACACACATGATTATTCCAGTGTTCGGGAATAAATGTTACATGGTTTGGCGGTTTCCTCGGACATGCTGGGAGAGATGACAAGCTCAGATAGTGAAGTAAAAGCACCGACCTACAGCAATGAGTAAGATATTAATGTACACGGCAGTAACGAAGCTGCCAAAGTGTTTTCACCCCTGTGTTTATATTTTGATGTTGATTGAGGCAATAAACCTGTGGGGTCAAGAAAGCAGACACCTTCTACAAGCCTGCTTGGTGTAAATATATATAATATCCTGGATTGAATGAGCAAAACCTGTAATTAGAAAGTAGGGTAATAATCAGCTGATCACAGCACAACGGTTCTCAAAGTGCAGTCTCCAGACCAGCAGCATCAGCGTGACTTGGGAACTTACGAGACATGCAGAATCTCAGGCCCCGCTCCAGACTTAACCGAATCAGAAACTCTGTGGCTACAGCCCTGCAATCTGTTTTCACTTGTCCTCTGGGTGACTTGGATACAGACTGGCATTTGAGAACGACTGGTCTGGTAAAGAACTCGGGGACAGAAAACCTGCATTCTGGCTATAGCACGTACTGGCCCAAGGTCACCTCAGAGCTGCTGAGCAGACGTCCTCACCTGTAAAGCTGAAGTTAACAATGCCTACACATTATGGAATGATGGGGATGTTTTGGACCAGATAGAGGTAATGGTGGCACAACATTGTGAAGGTACTAAATGCCACTCAATTATTCACTTTAAAATGGTTAGTTGGATGTCATGTGAATTTCACATTGATAAATTAAAAAAAAAAAAAAAGCCTGCCTCAATAGCCTTCCTAATCAGATGAGAGAATGTATGTGAAGGCTCTTTGCCAACCAGAAGAAGGTGCTATACAGGTGTGAGATTATGAGCCGGCTATAGAGAGAATAAGTACCCATAGCTACTTCTATTTTTCCTGCAAAAAACAAAGAGCTCTGTCATTTCAATTAGACAGACACTTAGCAAGTGCTATAAAACAATGTGGCATTCTAAAGAAAACATGTTATCTTTATGGTATCTTTCAAACAGCTGTCATGGGGTGAATTTGGGGTGGGGTGAGGGGAATGCCAGTTGCAGCTGACTGGTTAGTATCAAGAGATACAATCCCATACCTCCAGGTCACACTTGCACCCCTGTTAGTTCATGCCCCACCCAGAAAAATGGAGAGACTCCATGTGCTGGATGATTTTTCACCCAGTTTAATATCAATTCTCTTTCTCTTTGTTTGTCCATTGCAAGGTAATGGAGTTCATGTGTGCTCCTTGAAGAGACGGGCTGATGGTGTCATCACCACCTGGGTTGTGACTACTCACAAAAGCAACAGCTTATTTTTGCCCTATGTCTCTTGAGGGATCTTATCTTATTCATCTTTACCACCCCTAAGATGCCCACATTACTAGCCCTTCAGTAAATACTTAATGGATGGCAATGGCTCAGAACAGGAGTTTTTCTGTGGACTCCTGGGGTAATTTCCACTTAAGAGACATGGGGATCAGAGGCTGGAGCACTAATTCTCAAATCCAATGAACTCCTGGCTATCTCCATGTAGCAGAATGTAAATAATCCAGTGTGTACAAGCTCAGAAGTTTACTCACACTATCAGAGGTCTCGTCAGCCTCTGATAGGCACAACCCTACCAGAGCTTATCTTTCCTTCCTCTCCCAGGTGAGAATGGAATCAGGAGAGAATTTTTATTTTCTGTTGTCAGGACGTTGCATGTGCTCTGTGTGGAGAACCAAGTGATTTCAGATTATGTCTGGAGCCGGCTGCTCCTGGAAGATTAGTTTTAGAGTTCTGCCCATGATGCAGGAATTCTTTAGCCTTCCTTTAAGATTTCAAACATGCACAAAGGGAGAATGCAGTCTGGGTTAACCCCCCTCGAACAGCCTGTCGCTTCAACACTTTTTAACTTGTGGCTAATGTCGTTTCATCCCCATTCCCCAGCTTATCCCCACTTTCTGAAGATCATTTCAAATAAATCCTACACATCGTTATTTCATCCACAAATATTTCAGTTGTTTCTTTAAGAGACATGAACTTTAAAAATATAATTGCCGTACTATTATCAAGAGTAGGAGTTAACAATAGTACCTGAGTAACATTAAATATCCAGTAAGTAAAATTCTTGAATGCTTACAAATTTGGAAATTGTTTGGGAAAATGATTACAATTAAATTTTGAGATTTGAAATAAACATCAGAGGTTGGTCACTAGTGGTCTATAAAGCTACATGTCAATTAAGCGCCTAGGCAAAGTGTAAAATCATTTTGCAAAAAGTACATCTGCATAATTGTCGTTTCCAGGAGCCTATTGTTTTCAGGGTCTCAGGAAAATAGGCCTAGTTTACAGAGAAGTTGTAACAACTGTGGCATCTGTTAGCTGGAGGAGAATTTTTGGCTGGTGAGATGGTGAATTCAAGGATCCGCGGCTGGACTGAGGTTATGAGGAGAGTTGCTGAACTCTAGTGAGAAATGTGGAAAGCTCATCCTCACCACACCCAGGTTATGCACCCAAATTCCCAGACTGTTTTTGTATTATTTCCGGCAGTCTGTCCTCAATGAAAACCATACCACTCTATCACTGGAAACACATTTTCCCTTTGATTGGATATTAGTTGAAGACTCAGCAGTGAACCAGCCAGACAGCGGGGTATGGGTGTGTATTATTACCCCATCTCTGTACATCTAAACATTAGATAAATAATGGAAAGATTCCCCTGCAGAAGTTACCAGAACAGAATGCTGGATGTTACAAAGTTCTCCCTACAGCTCTCCAAACATATGTTGGCAGTTGAGACAGAGAGTTAATTTGTTAGTACTTAAGATGTTCACTACTTTGAAGACAACTCTATGCAAGGTTTCTGTTAAATATTAATGTTAATTATTATTATGTAGCCAGTAACTGGTTGATTAATGCTCTGATTCCTTCTATAAAACTGTGTTTTGGAGACCTGTGATTTGTTTTTGGAAGGTTTGCAGAAAGCAAGACTGGACTTTTTAGCAAATTTGCTGGGTTTTTTTATCAATATTTCTTTATAAGAAAGCCATTATAATATGTCTTGGAACCATCATTTCTAAGTTGTAAACAGCTTTCATTATACCATCTATAAAAGTTCGGCTCCAATTCTTGAGTGTATGGAATGAGCAGCCTTATTTCAAGAGCTCATTCATGGCTTTTCCAAACCATCCTGCTTAAAACCCCGGGAGAATCAGGTCTGTGTGCATTAGAGTGTGCTCAAGCACAGGAGATGAAAAGCAGCACAGGCCCAGATCCTGATGTTTTTGATCTGCCCTCGCAAAAGAGCCTGGCCAGTGCTGGGTTTTGTAATAAAACTCACTTCATCTAAGGTTAACGTGGAGACAGCTTGACTTGCTTGTGTGTGTAAAGCTCTGCTGATCACATTTAAACACAGGAAATGTTACAGTCAGGCTGTAATCCATCCTCTCTGATACCTGCTGTGCCCAGGTCGGGTTATGCCTTCCTATAAGGAAATCCAGTCGCTCTATTCTCTAGACTCTGCAGCTGAACAGCCCAGAGGACTTATAGAGACACAGCTTTTCAAATACAAAGTGGCATCCCTACCTTGACTCAAAACGTGGACTAAACATGTAACTTTAAAAGTTTAACCTGTGAGGTAGAGTTTCTATTTCTTGCATCTTTGCCCATGCAATAGGCTTATACCATCCTTTCATAAATAACAAATATAAACTTAGACTGAGCTGAATAAAGTCGTTTGCAAATTTCTCTAAGATCTTAGTTTGGAGTAGGGTCTGAAAAATGTATGTGTCTCTAAATTTCAATGTGTGAGATTAACGACAGGAATTGGATAGGTGTGCACAATAACCATAGACACGATTTAAAAGGAACTGCCTCAAAACCAAGAGGCATTTGTCCACATTTTGTGTGCGTGTTTGTTAACCTGCCTGGAGAGAACCTTGTTAACTCAATTTGTTTAGGATAATAATCATGTTAGACATCAAATAAATGTGTTAGTGGTGGCATTCCATGGGGTAAGCATTTGGAAAAAAGTACTTTAGTTTTTTATGTCCTGGTTGTTATATTGCTGTGACTAGGTGTATCAGGAAATTGAATCCCTTTATTATTCCACCTACATATCTCCAAGATGATACAGGAAGCCATCATGAGTTGATCACCTTCTTGTTTCTTTGAAAAACAGCTCACGGTGGTGGAAGTTAACTAGGAACATTATCAGATATGATCCACCAATGGGAAAAATATTGAAAGGCCAAGGTGAAGAAAAGTTAGAAAGAAGCATTTTGGATGGAGTGTCACATTGATCCCCAGAAGGGCCCTGTGTTATCGTTCCCACCCACCAAAAGGTTTAAACAGTGTTGGGGGGACAATTAGGAAAGAGGTGCAATATGGAATCGCTGCTGTGCATGGCAACTGGGGCAGCATTACTGCTGTGGCAGAGACCAGTGATGCCACTTAGACACCAAAGACATTATTTTTCACTTTGGGTCAGCAATCTTCAACCTGTTTCATCTCATGGCACACATAAACTAATTACTCAAATTCTATGGCACATTAAAATATGTTATTTTTTTGGCCAATCTGACAAAAAAGAGGTACAATTTTGATTTGTGTATACTGGACAGCTCTTATTGTGTTGGATGTTGTCATTTGTTTTACTTGACAACTAAGGGAAAAGACATCAGTGCCACTAACTAAATAGTCAGATATTGCTTGCTTTAAAAATTTCTGTGACACACCATCGTGTGGTGGCATACTCCTTGAAAATTGCTGCGCTGAATAATTTTTATGTGAAAAATATCATCAGCCACAAGAAGGTAATGTAAAGGAACAGATGATAACACTTGAAGCTGTGAATCTGAACTCAACGTGAAACGTCGGCAGTCCAGCTGCTGGCTGGAAAAGTACTCATCACCCAGTCCCCCCTTTCCTTAAACAAATGTGATGCCCTGAGGTAGGTAGATGCTGGTTTTAAATGGTTTATGCAGATCTTATTTCTTAAAATCTATTTCAAAATATCCATAAAATCACCTCTTAATTTTCAAATTCTTTCTTCTTACCATTTTCTGATGGTACTTATGTGTGCTTTTTTTTTTTTTTTTTTTTTTTTTTGTCAATTCAATGGTATACATTTCCAACCACTGTTTCAACAAAATCCCATTCACTAATTCATCACTGGACAAAATGTGGAATGCTAAATTATTCCAGTCATTATGTGACCATTGCAGATACAGATGAAAGATGATTCTGTAATCAAAGAGTTTAATGAAAGCGAAGAATTCAACAGAGCATGATCCGTATCATGGTGCAGATAAGCCTGCAGCGTCAGCCGGGCCCAGGTTAGTTACTAGGGGCCTTCCCATCAGCTGGAAGTGAGGAGCCATCCAGGAAGTTTGCCCAAAAGTAAAGTCCCTTGATATAATCCCCGAGTTATGAGTTGGAATCGTGCTAACAATGAATTGTATGGAGAAAAGGTGTTCTTGGCAGAGAAAAGTGTTTGCACATACGCAGTCGTGAGAGAGTGGGGCTGACTGTCTCATGTGCACATAGCCTGTGAAGCTGCAGTGTCTAATTCAGGTGCCAGCGGCATGTAAGGATCACATGCCATGCTAAGAAGGAAAATGCTTTCTGTGTATCTTTATTATAACATAGTTGTCTTCTCTGATTCAAACAAACAAACAAAAACAAATAGGACAGAATTCAGATAGGATTCCAAACGGCATTTGCTGCAGTCTGCTGGAATGTTAGGCCAGACACCACACAGGGTGTCAGCAAGACTCCAATGCCAATGCATTTGGAGATCTTTAGTAATGAACAAGGGCCAAGAAAAGAAGGAATAGGCATGCAGAGGAGCATACTCTTTGCACAGGCTGGAAGGACCAATGGGATGGAAGAGGTGCCTTAAGCCCAGAGACATGATTTCATTTTTTTTTCATCTAGTAACAAGTCATCTGGTCCCTATCGAATTATTACGAATGTTCTGGTCACCAAACAAAGCAGATGCACTGGGATGTAGGTGGTGTCAGGGACCAACATCCTCGATGTATTTTCTTTGTAGTTACTAACACATTGAGTATGTCATTACAAGATGTACCACATTTCTGAGACTGAGATTTGAAGACTAGGGTCACATAAAACAAAAGATTCTGTCATCTGGCTCCGAATTTCCTCCCTTTTCAATCCTCTAGCAAACATTTAAATATAATTTTTTTTGATAGAAGTGGGTTATAAGCCAATGAGTGACATCCTTCGCTAGACATAAATTTTCTTTGTCGTTGTGTATGCTGACCTTCCCTCCCTTCTTCCACATAATAAGGATTTAAATTGGGTCCTAGTTAGGAGGCTGGAAAGACCATGTGTGCATTGAGATATTAATTATTTTTTGGAAAAGTATTGTATTTTAATAAACAACATGTTGTTGTATAATTGCTATTATTAAACACCAAAAGTAAAAATATAAGCTGGTGCTTTTCAACTCAATCATCTTTTGAATGTCTGAAATAAATGAGTAGCCTTGGTTACTGTAATTTCCTCCATCAGGAAGTCAGGCAACCATTCCACCTGGATGCTTTAACCTCATCATTATGTTAGAAACTCTGAGACTGGTTCAAACTCTCTCCGTTGTAGTTAGTCCTAATCTTTGGAACTCAGAAATGATAATATAAGTGTCCTTAGAGTGCTCCGTTCATGAACATGTATGTGGGATGTGTCTTACCAACTGAACACACCAAATAAATAAAAATGAAACACAGGCACAAAATACACATCATTTAAATGTTACAGGTTCAAAAATATTGGCTTGAGATGCCCAAAGAAGAAAGCAAGCTGAGAAATGGGAAAAATAAGGATGTTAAAAAACCTGTTTACATGAGATAACACCCATTCCTTTCTCTTAGTAACAGACAAACCTGCTTATCCAAAGCTTAGGAGTTCAAGTCCTTCATGTTGTTGCACATATAACTGGCATCTTAGTCACTCTGTATACCAGGAGTATGTAATACATAATGATTCCAGTCCAAGACTCTTCTCAGACTTACTGTTTATTTTCCTCAAAATGGCAGAGGCAGAAATAGATGACTGACTCAGACAAGTTCTGTGTTAGAACTGTGAACAACCTCTTCATCCTACTTTTTTAATCAAAAGGTTTCTTAGCTGATTTGATCTTTGTGTTATCACTATTAAGTAAACCTCTTACTCAAACCATCTAGGTAATCATTCTGGGCTATGCTTCTTCTCAAATAATTGCCTCCCTCCCCAGCACACCTGGAGGGATAAAATGCTACCTGCCTTCTTGATTATGACTCTAAGTTTGAGTGGTAACAGTTTTGTATTTTCAAGCAATATTTGTACAGGGCTTCAGTGAGTTCTTAAACAGAAATTAAGAGTCTTTTCTCTGCAAAGAAATATTGAGAATTATATTTTGCTATGCTTATTTTTCATCTTCTCAATCAAAAAAGAAAGCAATCTTTTCAATTTTATCAGCATCCATTAACTGTTTCCTCAAAATCCGAATAGCAGAATAGGATGTAGTGAGTAGCTTTTTAACAGAAATCTAGCCTAATTCCTAGAGGAAATGAAAGAGAATTAAGGAAGATTAGAGAAATATAAAGTTTGCTTGTTCTATACTAAATGAAGTGAGCTAAGATAATATATACTAGCTCAAATAGATAATTGTTGGAACAATGTTCATATAGATTGCTTCACTGACAGTCTGATTCTGCTAAAAATGTAACACTAAAAATCCTCAGTCTGATTCTTAATACTCTTGTATGAAGCCCTATATCTAGAAAAACAGTTATTCCAAGTCTTTCTAATATGACAACCATAAAGCATAAATTAGCAAGGAATAAGAAATTTCACTTAATTCTGTTCCACGTACATTCAGTATAGTCCCTTAGATAACTCACACATGCACACTACACATCCTTTCATATCCTCATTTCTAAACCCATGATAGTATAAATGAAAATGACTCAAAGTAAAATATTTACCAACATTTACTTATTCTATCATTGTAAAGAAGGTCTTTCCTAAACAGCAATTTTAAAGTATGTTAAATTTTCATATCCCCATAGACATTAATATTTGAACTTTAAATGTGATTTTTATTGGAAAGGGAAATTTGATGATATACAAAAAATAATAAAAACACATCATCTATTTATCATAATTGATATGAGGACAGAGAGTGCAGGATACAAAAACATACAAACAGAAATAAACAAACAAAAATACCCCAAACCTGCAAACCTTGGCATTGCTAAAAAGACACAGGTGCACGCACACCACAGGAGGCTATGAAAGAATCCAGCCATAATGGGTGTGTTTACGGCTCTGAGTCTACACTGTATTTCTCTCAAAGTTCACTGGTGTGTTTGTTATGTGTTATTTTACTTTTTCATATAGTTTTAGTAATTCTCAAGCCCACCTCTAAGCACAGTGGCTAAATAATGAATGAAGATAAACCTGCCTGAAAATATTGTATTTGCTGTTGTCATGAGTGTTTTACTTAGACTCAATATTGATGTCAGGGAACCAATCCATCAAGTAGACCGATGTCCACGTGGGAGATAACACTGAGTCCATGTCTCCTATAGAACAGACATTGTCTGTATGATATATGAGTTCTGTCCAGAAAGTGTCCAGTCATGAACTATGAAAAATAGAGACACTTATTAAAGAAGATTCAAGATACAAGAAACATTGTACATAGGGTAATGATGCCTTAGTCCCCTTCAAAGTAGGCACCTTGGGACCTCACACAGTTCTCCCAATCGCTATAGCTACCATTGTATTTTCCTGAATCTCACTGATGCTCTGAAGTATTTTCCCTTTCACAGGTGATTTTAGTTTTGGGAAAAGCCAGAAGTCACAGATCTGGGCTGTAGGGGTCTGAGTCACCCAGATGATTTCATGTTTCACCAAAACACTCTGCACAAGATGTGAGCAGGTACAGGTGCATTGTCATGATGAAGCTGCCAATCACCAGTTACTCATAACTGCAGCCTTCTGAATCATCTGAATAGTTTCTTCAGAAGAGTGTTCAAACGTAAAGCAACATTTGATGCAGATTTGTTGCTCTACTCACTCAGTCATTTTTAATGCGATGGACACACAGTAGACATACTCGTTCAGCAGCGTCTACTGCCCCCACTGACTAGTACAAGGAAGTCATCATTGTTCACACTTGCGCATTCCAGTCCACTCTCTTTGGCTGCCGGGTTACATTGAAGTTGTGTAAACTGTTCTTGTTATATTAACAGTGGCTTGACGTTTTTATGGACAGACCTCAATACAAGAAAAACCCTTAGTCTTTGCAACAACTCTATAAAGCAGTATTTCCCTATCTTACCTGACAATATGATCACCAGGACAGTATTTATTAAAATACAGATACCCAAATCATATCTACTCCTACAGGAGTAGAGTCTCTATGAGAAGACTGTGTGAAAATAGTTTTTAAACAAATCCCATGAGGTTTTCATGATAGGTAAGTAGGGAAATGTTGCTGAAGGTAACAATATATACAGCTTATAAGGAGGAAACTGAGACTCAGTTAAGTACTTGTAACAGCAAGTTCAACGTGGAGGCATAATTCAAATGGCAGTATAACCACAAAATTTTTCCTGCCACATTATCTTTCTGAAGGTCAAGAGGTCAGGGAAATTTGTAAGGTACAATGAAAGTTTCATATTATAGGCATTCAATTCTGGATTTGGAAGAAAACATCATTTGAAATGATGTGGTTTCTCTGCTTTGGTTAGAACAATTATACTCAAGCAGTCACAGAATTTATAATGGGCTTTATAATTATATATGAAATATAATGGTTTCCAATCACTGCAGCAAAAGCACTCCTGAGGTGCCACTTTTTGAGTATGGTATGGAATTGTTTTGCCCTATGTATTCCAAATGAGGGGGGAATGGGTCAAAAACAGGTAAAACTTTTAGCCAGGGAAACTTCCTGCTTTGGATTTCTCCAGGTACAGAGACCACAGCAAGAGGGTTAGCACTCCCCGTCTGCCTCACGGTCAACAGTGGTAATGTGCGGTCTAGGGTGAGAATGTGGTCCGAGTTCAGACTGGAGAGTTCCCTGGAATCTCCTTTTTGCTTAATGACACACGGAGAACAGAGAAGTTAGAGAGGCCCTTGACTTTATTTCACAGAATGACTGTTTAAGTGAGATTTTCTGAATACATCGGGAAAGTTGATGGACCACGGGCAGAAATCCATCATTATAATTTATAACCCAGGCAATATTAGTATAAATTCTCTCAGTTCTGAACTTTATACCAAAAAACAAAGGTCTAACAACCTTAGCCTTAAATGAATGTGTGAAAGAGGCACTTATGCACAAGCATATTCCAGACAATTTTAAGTATGGTACTCTAGTGTGCATGAATTGTTTTAAGGGAATCAATTTCCAGACCCTCAACCTCCATTGTTCTTTTTCTTAAAATTGTCTGGAATATGCTTGTGTTTACAATAAGTTTTGCCATTTTATGGGGGAGGCATTATACATTCTAAATCTTCTTTGCACTTCTGGCGTTAGCCAGAGGTACAAAAAACTTTTTTGGATGACAAACTAAAGTAGAATTTGGAATATTGGTTTAACAAAGATATTCTTAATGGTTGATTAGGGCATCCCAAATGCACAAAGTCATTTTCTTTCTTTGTTTTATCATTAATTCTTTAAAAGTGAAGCTTGGCTCCAATTGCAAAGTTCTGGATACAGAATATTCAAATTAGTTGTGATGACTTTTATATTTTCAAACTTAACTAAATGTTTTTAAGCCAATTTAATTTTTTAAATCTAGCAATAAATACGTTGTGATTTATTTTAGGATCAATATGCATTGACTGGTTGAATGATGTCAAATTGTTGTGAACTTCATTTTATAAAATGAGTAATGTTATATAGCATAATAAAACAGAGGTAAACTTACGCTGAAAATTCTACATGTCAAATATGTGAAAAAATATTTGTTTTTCAAAATTATTTTAGGAATTAAATAGGCAAAATATGTATAAAGCACTGAACCAGTTGTGTCTGGATTGTAGTTGGTGTTTAATAAATAAATACCAAATAAATAATTACTGAATATTGACTGCATACCAAGCAGCTGCCTTAATGAAGCTATGGCACACTTCCAGAACATCATGAAATGTGCCTTTTCTGAATTAACTTTTCTGCTGGAATTTAATATAGCTCAATCCTCCTGGCCATTAGTTCAGAAATCCTAAAAATAGTACACCCTTATCCCCTAGAGGCAATTACGGAGTTGTGGACAATGGAAAAGAGCGGATTGCACAGCCTGTGGCTTGCAGTGCTCAACTGCACAGGACCCGGACTGGGGTGATGCTGCTGGACTTCCTGCAGTTGCAGTTACAGGGTTTGAATTTGAAATGACCACCGTCAAGGGTAGCATACCTTGCGTGTTCATCGAAATATAGATCTGTCATATGAAATGTCTGATGAGGAAAATTAATCTTTTCTCTAAGAACCTAGGGATAGCCAGCTTGATCTGGTTTCCCACATGTAATTGCCAACCTTCTGCTGTTTCTTTGAGACCCCACCCAGCTCCTTGCTGCTACCTTCCCTCGCTCCAAATGTTTCTTATTCCTGCAGCTGGGTCGCCACCTCCCCCACCCCCTGCAGGCTTTTTTCTGCCTGCCCAGCTGATGATGTTTTTCTGGCTCCAGAAAACTTCCGAGGTTGTTACAAACAGTGCTTGGGGGACAAAGGATTGTCCAGATTAAAACAACAACAAAACTAGGACGGTCTTGCAAAAATCTTGCAAAAATCCGGATGGGTGGCCCTCCCACACGAACAATTGGTGATATTTCCCTCTTCCTTTCTGCTCCCCTCTATTAAACAGGAACAATGCCACTGTTTTGAAAACTTGGGAATTAAACTAAGGTTTGTGGGCAAATGTCTATTCGATAGCCAGTACTGTTGAGATACCCGAAACACTTTTTCTTATTTTACTATTTTTACTGATTGGATTACTTCATTGTTGCATTTGAACATTCTAAGGAATGGGCAGTACTTGAGAAATAAGAATAAATTCAATCCTAAATCTAAGTCTCAAATTAATAGGCCTTTTCTCTGCAGTTTTGAGAATAATTGAAAAATAAGTCCCAGTTAGGTCAAAGAAGTTGTAGTAACATTTCATTTTCTTTTGTTCATCAGAATATTATGTAACTATTATTATTTGCATCATGGGCTTTTGCTTATAACTCTGATTACATTGAGTTTAACTGGACATACACTGTTGTCAAGAAATAGAATGAGAAACTGTTGTCCGCAGTCCTGTCGGTGGCTTCTACCAGTGTTCTGTTGTGACAACAGCCTCAGCAGGACATGCTGATTATGTTTGGAGGCTTCTGGACAGAGAAGTGGCCGAGTTTACTTTTTAGTCTCTAACGCCAGTGCCCAGGTCAACCACTCAAACACCTTTTCCGTGTGCATCTTAAGCCATCACTACTGAATGCTGAGTCATGACCCTCACAGCCAGGCCTGAAATCCCTGAGCAACCTGTTGCTGAGCACAGACCTGTGACTTCACTAGTGGAAGCCACTTGGCCTCTCTTCACTTCACTGCTAAACTTTTAAATAATTATTTTAAAGTAGCACAGAGTAAATGGAATGAAAAAATCCTTTCTTATGCTAAGAAAAAAATGCTCATTTCTGATTGACTTTATTCAAGCTGTGTCCAGTGTGTCAATGTATTTACATTCTTTTCTTTAGTTCATGCCATGGTTGTAATGATAACTAGCACTGCTATTTAGGGAAACTTTTTTTTTTTTTTTTTTTTTGCCTAGGAACAGGGCGTCAGGCAAAACTTCTTTGTGTTTTGGCCTGATCCTGGACAACTCTCAGACATTCTTAATTTATGGCCCATCATCATCTGCTATTAGGTTTCTCAAATGAATTCATCTCCTAATTGTGACCAAAGCTAAGTCATGAACAATTCTTCATGATGGTGATTATTTTTGGATGCTCACAGAGCCAGATTCCTATTTCAGTTTTGGAGTGTTTCATTTTGTTTTATTTCATTTATTTACTTATGTATTTATCCTCACCTGAAGACATGCTTATTGACTTTTCAATTTATTTTATTTTGTTTTGTTTTTAGAGAGGGGGGAAGTAAGGGGAAGAGAGCAGGGGGAAACATCAGTGTGAGAGAGAAACATTGATTGGTTGCTTCTTGCACATGCCCTGACAGGGGACCAAACCCACAACCTAGACTTATCAATGATGCTCCAACCAACTGAGGCACACTGGCCAGGGCAATTTTGGAGTATTTCAGTACAGGACAAGTGGCTCAAGTCTCTCTCTAATTCTATCACTTGAGTTAGAGAGACACAGACTGTCACTGTTCCTCAGACTGTTTCCTCAAAGTCAAGTAAATGAGGAGTCATAAAAATTCACTATGAACAATTTCCATAGCAGGTAAAATACATCAGTCTTTTTACTCATTTATAAAATAAGCACCAAGGAAGCATAGTATTTTTTTGTTATTAAATGGAAACTTAAACTACTCAAATTCACTTTTTGCTAGTCACAAACCCATCATCAAATGAGACTAGGAACAGAGTTTTGGAGCCACGCTAAATGGAAAATAAAGACTTTTTTCATGAAAAAGTTTCTGAATGGCATCTTTATTAATGTATATAATTCCCTTCAGTGGTCTGTTAATTGCCACACTCATCACTGCTTAGAAGCCTCCACATTGACTTTCACCAAGTGCTTCTGTTTCCCCTCCCTCCCTCTGTCTCTCTCCCACTCTATGACACTATTTTCAGATGTATTAAAGGGGTTAATGTAGGGGGAAAAATCCTCAATAGCAAGATGCAGAGTCCTTATACTTGAGTTGAAAATGTCTTGTATAAAACTCTCTACTGAAAACTAATTCATTAGGCTGAAAACATGACCATTGCTATTAATTAGTGGGTCAGATCCTATTTTTTCATGTTCTTCATTTCCTTGCTAATGGCTAAAGCATGGGGAACTTTATGGCTGAGTAGAGAGATTTGTGCTGGGGAACTCTGATTTCAGAAGGCCAGAATGCTCCCAAATATCACTTGCTTTCCCTAAAACCTGCTTCAATTAATTTGTGGCATCCTTTCCTCATTTTACGCATATTTAAAAGCTATTTGTTGGAAACAGAACTATTTTATAAGCAGACTAGAAGCTATGTAACATAGCCTGGCATTTCAATTATTTAAATTTATTTTTTTAATAGTCAAAGAATTCCTCTCAATATTATGTTCTTGGATTCCATTCTAAGTATAAGTTCACATTAACAATAACCTTCCTTTAAAAAAGAAATCCTGCAAAATTTTTCTGCCTGTGTCATTTTTGTTTCAAGGCTATTAAAAGATATATTGAAACATAACAAAGTTACTTATCCTCTAATATATTTTCTCAGAAAAAAAAATGTGCTTAGCTCTAAAAGAAAATGTGAGAATTTTACTGTGATCCCATTCAAATAAAGGACTACTATGCACATTATTTTTATAATATCATTTGTATTGAATATTCGCAATTTCAATATTTTTCATTTCTTATCCACTAAGAGTGAGAAGATAAT
Source organism: Glossophaga mutica (assembly GCA_039655065.1). Lineage (NCBI taxonomy): Eukaryota > Metazoa > Chordata > Mammalia > Chiroptera > Phyllostomidae > Glossophaga > Glossophaga mutica. The sequence continues at coordinate 144,445,682 of CM077303.1, read as the reverse complement.
GTGCTTTCCACAGTTTTCTGGATGAATAACTGCTTTTAGCAAACAACTTGGTTTCTACAATATAAACTGTTTTTTCAGGAATGGAACCAAGTATTATTTCATATTCAGATGCTCTTGAAGATTTGTTGTTTGAAGTGTAAATTGCACATGATGTTTTAGGTGGCATGTGTTTATTTTTGTTGAAAGAACATGTCCTATTTTTGAGGAAGGGAAAAAACTTTTTAGACATCAAATGTTTCTTGCAAAACAATTTGGTGAAATAAACGTAAATTAATGGGATCCTTGTGAATTGTATTTCAATTAAAATGAATGGGTTTAAATATAAAGGGAGTAAAATGCTTGGGGCAAAGAGTGTGGCAAGTCAGGAAGTGGCATTTGTTTTGTTTTCATTGGTTTTGGAGTTTTGAAAAATGGCCTATTACTCTGAATCAACTTCATTCAGATTCTCCCTTAAGCCTGATAATAGAGTTCCAGAATGGGACCCTAATAATCCAATTCATCATACAGCTTTATCTAACTCCAGTGATAACAAACAGCACAGGCATCAAATATTGCCACTATGCAGTCCTTCGAAAGCATTTTCAGTTTAAAGTTAGTGGTTTTTCTAGCTGTTATTTTCTTTTGAGTGTAAACAGTAAATTGTGATGATGCTAAAAGTATTTTTTTCATAGAACCACATGTAAAGTTTTCAGACTCACACACCAACTTCATATTTATTTCCTCTTACTGAAGATGATCCAGTTTAAACGAATACCATGTGAGGGCTGAATGGATGCACACAGTGCATACACAAAAGCAGGAGAAGGTCAGGGGAGAAAGGCGATGGTAGAAACAGAGAACGAAAGAGAGTCAGAGAAAGAGAGAGAAGGGGAAGAGGAACAAGCAGTGCATGCAGAGTTAGGCCATCAAACCTCATGTTGTAAGTAAAGCGCTCGATTCACACTCATTACTTGAGTCACAAAAATGCTATCCCATAGTTTATATCATGTATGCTTGTTTTAAAAACTACATAGCTTTTTTTCTATTTTTCAATTAAGAAAGATAACTATGTATTACTGTGAAAGTCAGGGGAAATGAACTACGAAAGAAAGAAAGAGAGAGAGAGAGGAGAGGAGAGGAGAGGAGAGGAGAGGAGAGGAGAGGAGAGGAGAGGAGAGGAGAGGAGAGGAGAGGGGAGAGGAGAGGAGAGGAGAGGAGAGGAGAGGAGAGGAGAGGAGAAGAGAAGAGAAGAGAAGAGAAGAGAAGAGAAGAGAAGAGAAGAGAAGAGAAGAGAAGAGAAGAGAAGAGAAGAGAAGAGAAGAGAAATAAACCTCCCTGTCAACATGCCTCAAAATATGAGTAGGTTTGATGTGTTGTGTGACATTTCAGTTGATCAGTTTTCAGTCTCTGAAAACAGGGATGTTTTAAGTGGTCTAATAACTTCCAAGGGACAAGGGGTATATAACTGTAGAATCTATTTTTATTTTTGGAGATGTTATGACACTGCATAGGTAGCCTTCTGAATGCATAACTTGGTAGAGAAATGTAGGACTGGAAGTCCTTTCTGCATAAATTGAAGGTGCAGTAGCCAATGGGGCTATTCTTATGTGTAAGGAGCCTGCTCTGTAGTTTCCTGTGAGCATGATGGTGTGATTGGAACTTAGCCTCTCTCTGACCCCTCAGAGCACTGCTGGGCTGTTCATCATTGCCTTGGAAGTGGTTCTGCTCCTTGCCCATCACAGGCAGGAATTGTGAGGAGTTACTCTTAAAATATTCATTCCATAATTGGGTACATGCATTTCAGGTTCTAGCACAGCCTTTTGTTATGTTATTTAACCCTCCCCTCTTCCTAATCTAGCAGGTGAAAACAAGATGGCTAAACTGACTGTTTTATTCACACCTTAAATGAGTGGCACTATAATTATACTGCTTCTAAGCCCCCAAAGTCACTTTTAAGCGCTCTCCTAATCAGTGGAAAGTCTAAACTTTAACTCCTAAGTTGTGTCAATGAAAATATACGAATAGTGTCAACTTTACTGTTCTGACCATCAATAATCAATGTTCCTAAGGTTCTCCATCAAGTATGTGTCACTATGTAGGATCTATGCTGAGAACATTATTACAATGGCACATATTGTGACTTATTTTTCATCATAATTTGCAACGGTAACTTTTCATAAGTGTTAAAAGATCTAATGTACTTTGCTTTTGGTGTTGTTCCACTTCACGACAGGCCTACCCTTGCAGCAGTGATAAGGAATGTGAAGTTGGGAGATATTGCCACAGTCCCCACCAAGGATCATCGGCCTGCATGGTGTGCCGCAGGAAAAAGAAGCGCTGCCATAGAGATGGCATGTGTTGTCCTGGTACCCGCTGTAATAATGGTAAAGATTGTACTCAGTCCTGGTGGGCTTCTTTCTTTTCACCTGGGAGATTTGGCCACTTAGGCTACCTTTTCCTTAGACTCCTGATATGTAAATATCAGGACTTTTTAAAGTCTTTTTTTAAAATGAGTTTTATTTATTTATTTTTAGACAGAGGAAGGGAGGGAGAAAGAGAGGGAGAGAAACATCCACGTGTGGTTGCCTCTTGCACACCCCCTACTGGGGACCTGGCCCTCAACACAGGCAGGTGTCCTAGACTGGGAATCAAACCTGCAACCCTTTGGTTCTCTGGCTGGTGCTCAAACCACTGAGCCACACCAGCCAGGGCATAAAGGGTCTTTTAAAATAGGCAAGAATTGGAACATGGTTTAGATAAAATTACCTAAATTATCTCTAAAATCTTAATTTTCCTAAACTATGATAACATTTTTGTATTTAATATTGTATGCTGAGCTAGGATTTGCCCTGTTGAAGAGCTGTGTGGAAATAGCTAGATGTTCTATTCTACTAAACACATAAACAAATACATGCAAAAGTACTAAAGAAAAGAACCTGCTATGATTTACCAATGCAGTTTTGAGTCTATCTTCCAATTTCATACCAGTTTCATACCTTGATTCTTATACTCAAGATATCTTCTTTTGAAGGCCTTACCTGGTGGCACACTCAGATAGTGATGGAGTGATTGGTTCTTCCAAAAGGAGATACGAGATTCTATTCCCCAGACATTCCATAAGCATGGCTTTATCCAATCTCAATGAATTTATCAGCACAAATTCAGCATTAATAATAAAGTGAAGAACCACAGAAATGTAGCAAAACCACTAAATAATTGCAGAAGGTGATCAGAAACATACACTTTGTCATGCAAACAACATAATCAGGCTCATGTTCCTATATTTGTTCCTTACCTCTGGGTATAGTCCTACGGAAAATATCTTGGACAGAAGGTGAAAGGAAGAGGACCTCATAGCATTAGAGATGCTTACGGTGCAGATTAGAATTGCATTGTTGGATAAACAAAGGGACCTGAGTTGCAAAGTTGGATATCTGATCAGACCTTTTAAAAGTATGAATAGCTAATATTGATTTAATACTTTACTATGTCACTATTCTAAACACTTCACATGCATTCATGACAAGTTAGTAAAATGAATTCTATTTTTATTCTGATCTTTACCCAGGATCACTTAGCATTGAGAGAGACAAGATGCCAATCAAGGAAGCTTGGCTCAGGGCCAAATTTTCAACACTCAGTTTCAATAACGTTGGAAATGAGTGCATAGGTAAATGAATAGATAGATGATAGATAGATAGATAGAAAGAATACTTAAATAAGAACCACACTGTATAGAATTGAGTAAGACTAAAGGCTTACCTGACCATCTCCAGGCATCTGCATCCCAGTCACTGAGAGCATCTTAACCCCTCACATCCCAGCTCTGGACGGCACTCGGCACAGGGATCGAAACCATGGTCATTACTCAAACCACGACTTGGGATGGCAGAATCTAGGAAGACCACACTCTAAGATGTCACATATAAAAGGTAGGAATAACTGCAGTTTTATGTTTACTTTTTCTTGTTTTATAAAGAAGTACATAAAATATAAATAATTAATTCCATTGACTTTAGGAAGATACACGGAAGATATTTTAAGGGCAAAATTTTAATTGAATTGTTTAATTCTTAATTTTGAGGATGTTTAGAGCTTTCTGGAGTTTCTAAATTGTTAGAAAATATGTGCTACAAGAATTGCGGCCCCTGACCAACCACGCCCTTTTCTTAGACAGTACTGTAATATGGAATTTAGAAGATATTTTTTACACAAGCATTTCTGTCACATATCAAAAGACAAAGCATTCTGAAAAGTAAATGGGAAAATACTTGCTTCCACATGATTAAATTACTGTGCTTTTCAGTTTTTCTCACCTTTGCAGTTTCACAAATTTTATTTCACTAAACAATGAGATAATATACTATTCATAAAACAATTTACCCAAAATAATTGCTTTCTGGTGAGATTACATATGGTCAGAAATCCTCTTCCTTGTTTTAAAACCTTTGAGAATCTCAATCCCTAATAGTAAAATTTAAATGTATGAACCTTAAGATTAGTAATAAATTTTGACAGCATGAGACACATCCATTTTTAAAGGAAGCTTTCTGCAAGTGTATTTTGTGGAGCACTACTCTTTCTAGACATTTTATGAATAAAAGTGTCCCATGTTCACGAGTCTTGTAATACTGTATCTTGCCATTTTTATTGTTGCTCTAGTGCAGTTGTTCCCATTTTCTCTCCCCCCTCACCCCCAACCCACCCATCCCCACCTCCCACCCTCGATCCTACCTCCCTTTGGCCCCCATGTATCTTGTTGCCATTTTTGGAACTTTATAATAAGTATTGGTATACTGAAGGCTCTGAGAAGTCCAGTGATGAAGAAAACTGGTTAACTTTTAAAAATACTATATTTCCCTGACTTACTTGAGCACAATTATTTCCCCATATTTTCATGTTCTGCAGTGAAGTCATCACGTAGGATACCAGACCTGTTAGTCTCACCTGGGATACTAATGGTCATGTGGATATAGGGCTGGTGATTGACGATTCTTCTTCAATTATCCTTTGTCTATACTCCCTGATGGCCTAGTCCTTTACCTCGGTCTCCCACTTCTACTCCATCAAATTCACATGTATTTGTTAGTACGTGAGCATTTCTCTTTATTGTAACAGATGTCTATGTCACTGTATACTTTCAAATTACTAATGATTTTATATAATTATGTGTGTAATTTTATGATGGCAAGTAGGAAGACACCTCATGCCGGTGGCTAGTGAGTTGTGTCTACATCACACAGTGGGACTAATTACATTTGGTGTGACAGAGAATCCTTTTGAGCAGGATTCTCATATCATGGTCAGCAGGTCAAGTCTGTCCTGCTGCCTTTTTTTTTTTTTTTTAAGTAATCTTTTATTGTAACGCAGATATGCTTGTTCATTTGGCATTATCTATGGCTCTTTTTGCAATACACCAGCAGAATTTAGATTGTACAACACACAATCTAAAAAGCCAAAAACATTTCCAATCTGGATGTTACAGAGAAGTTTGCTGACCCCTTTTTTACACAGGTTACATGTCAACCCAGCTGTGATGGGTGGGTGCTCTTTGCTGACTTAATCCTTTTCCTGAATTAAATACCCACATTTGTGCTCTGACCTGTTTTTTTATGATGGGTTGTTTGTTGACCCTGGGGCTCTCTCTCCTTTCTCTGTTATTGTAACATTTTTATAGACTGCATTTCTTCAGCTCCCTGTCAGATAGCTTGTGGCCACATGCATATGGCTGTGGTGGAACACTGACAGGGAGAGGAAGGCAAAAGCCAGTGTGTTCTCCCTGCCGCCACTGGTGTTTTCGGCAGGACTGTATCTCCTTGGGGTTTTTGTCTTGTCAGCTGAACCTGTTCAGTTCTCATTCTGGATCCTTTAGCCTGAATGTCGTAGTGGCTTCCTGCTGTTTTGCTTTAGCATTCTCTGGTACTTCTTAGTCTTGCAAGTACCTGTGTGATTAGTTCACTGTATTAAATACCTTTTAATTTGAAGAATCAGTTTCTGTTTTCCTGGCTAGACTCTGCTACATGATCTTAGGAGTTCTTGAGAATTTTGGCTTCCTATTTGAAGCACAGTTTGTATACAACTCTCAAAAAGGTCCCAAGTTAATTGATTTGAAAGCAATTCATTTTATTTACTTATTTTTTACTCACTTAGTAAAAACATAATGATGATGATCAAGGAAATATCTAGAAGCAGACCATGACAAAATAAAGAGGAAGTACAGTAAAGCTATTTATTAAACTTGATATTTAGACAAATATAAAAGTAAACAATAATGGATTTACATGATTGGAGGGAGAGCCAGTTGATGTGAATCCAAGACACTATGGAAAACAGCATAAGTAAAAATATTTTTTGTGCTTCTTTTCTGAAGTGTCATGGTGATATATTTTGGTCATCATCCCTGCAGGGCATGAAGGAGACCCCTGCCTACGATCATCAGACTGCATTGAAGGGTTTTGCTGTGCTCGTCACTTCTGGACCAAAATCTGCAAGCCAGTGCTCCATCAGGGGGAAGTCTGTACCAAGCAGCGCAAGAAGGGTTCTCACGGCTTGGAGATTTTCCAGCGGTGTGACTGCGCGAAGGGCCTGTCTTGTAAAGTATGGAAAGATGCCACCTACTCCTCCAAAGCCAGACTCCACGTGTGTCAGAAAATATGATCTCTTCAGAGGAAATGCATCATGAGCAGACTGTGAATCTCTGCATTTAATGCATCATGCCATGGTGGAAAATGGGATTTTGATCTCAGAAGAATGGCTAATGTAGGGCTTATGATAAAAATATAGGTCACAGAGTAAGAGAAAGAAGAGAATCGAGCTGATTGGAAAGGGTGACAATACAACCAGTGTGTTTCCATTATGCAGCTTGTTTATGTAAATAATGTACACACTTGTGAAAATGCAATTACTGAAAACAAAGCACAGTGAAAGTTACTGACAAACACCATGTGACTTTCCAAGATTTTAGGTTGTGCTGGAGGATTGGTTTCCTTCAGATTGGTGATTGTCTACAAAATAACCTGAAAGCCATATTTCTGTTCAAAGTTATAATTTAACAAAATATTCCCATTATATCTTTGCTACAATAAGGTCTAAAACATTAAACAATTGTTAAATAGGAAATGAAAAACAGAGCAGAATTAAGTCACAACATGGAATCACCTTTTAATTTGGAACACTATTACTGTTCAATTAAAGGCCTTGGTAGACAAGGAAAAAAAGCAGTTGATATTTTCCAAATAATTTCAAAATAATTGCAGGTCTTTTATCAAGGCCTGTAGAAAAGAAAAAAAAAAACTCATTTTCCTTCAAACTGCTTATTTATATTTTCTAATATTTACTTCCACCTATACTTACTAAAAACCAATATAACAAGACGAAAGTAGTCCATTCAGATTCTCAAAGAATAACATTGCATCTGTTTAAATCTCATCTGATTCCTACCATGAATATATTTTGTTTTCCCACCTCTCCCCATTAGTCGTGAAAAGCACAGAGCAGAAATTTCACATATTGCAAATCTTTTTAAGATGTCTAACATACATGGTAAAAAGCTAATAGAGCGATCATTACTTCCTAAAGCTTTGACATGCCCCATGGTCCATAGCATTATACCAGTAAACGCCCTTGCTCTTCACATCCTCTACAGTACAGCAGGGTGAAGCTGACCATGCACACTACAGCAGTGTCTGTACTGCACGGAAGCCAGCAGGGAAATGGGCAAAACTTTGTCAAGTATCCAGGTTTGGGCAACTAGTAGATGTGTCTGAAGTACAAAAAGACCTTTCATATATGAGTCCCAATGCTGCACAACCTAAATGGAAGTTTTCTATGGGATTTGCTATCTCAAATATTTACCACACAGAGGAGCACAGTGTGAGGTCAATACCTGACCTCAAAATACATATTTTATACCTTTGAGGTCCTTATACATGAGGAGTTCCCACAAAATGGACTCCCAAGACAGACAGTACATAGCAAATTCCCATTGCCCTCGATCAGTGTCTAACTGGCTGGTGGCAATATCTGATTTTTCTGCGCCAACCATTCTCTATAACAGCTTTTTATATTTTTGTTATTGTTTTGCCAAAGATACAGTTTCTGTTTTCTGCATCCATTGAGATTAAAAAGTATGTAAATGGAATAACTTGTAAAATCTCCATATTGCTAACCTATAAAAACCACAGGTTCTTCATTCTTTGAAACCATTTTATTACCTTTTTTACTTTACTCATTTCTAAATATTATGTCTAGAGCATAAGGTGAAAAGTTATAGTTGTTATTTTTGACCTTTTCTTTTATAGACTAAAAGTCTTAATTTTCTTTTACTTAACCCTTATTTTCAGTCTCAAATTCAAGTTCTTCCAGTAGAAATTGAACCTGAATCTGCATGTCTATTAAGAATTTCAGCTTCCCACACACATTTACTAGGATAATTAAGATTTACATTTTCCTCACATGTCTGAAAAAACAGAAAAATTTCAACAAATCTATTCAAGAACCAAAGTCTGTACAAACAGAATTCTATAGGCTTGGCAACATGAAAATGGAACATTTTAGTCAAACGTTTCCTATGTAACAATTACATTTACAATCTGGTTTCTACATTATTTCCCTTACAGACATCCCTTCAAAAATTATTATTTGAAGTAATTTATTTACAGGAAATGTTAATGAGATGTATTTTCTTATAGAGATATTTCTTACAGAAAGCTTTGTAGCAGAATATATTTGCAGCAATTGACTTTGTAATTTAGGGGAAATGTATAATAAGATAAAATATATTAAATTTTTCTCTTTGAAAAATTGAATTCAGATTTTCTTGTATTTTGCTTATGGGAAAAACTTTCACAGAATCATAGATTCTCAAAGTTCAACTGGACTGGATGTGATTTTGCAGTCCGAGTAGAAATCCTTTGGACGGCATCACTGTAAGATGATCCAAGGTGATTTACTGTGACTGAAGGCAGCTTCTTTCATAGCATTACAGCTGTAATTGTTAGAAAGTCATGTTTTCATTCGAGTATTCCAGCTCATGTTTTCCACTCATTTATTCTTATTTTGTCTTCTGGAATATCTTGGAGCAAGGATTCTCTACAAACTTCTTCAAAATTCTTGAAGCCACCTACCGCATTTCTTATAATCTCTCCAGGTTAAATTTTTTCAAAATAGAAATGCCAGCATGCTTACGATAATGGTTCATTCCCGTATGGTACAAAGAAGATGCTTCCTGAACACAGAGATGTCGGGAGTGCTTACCAGACGGTACTCACCAATTATGAGACCAGGAATGGTTGTAAGAGTCCCTGTTATATTGGAGATGTTAATGGCTGGAAATGGGGAATAATAAACACTCTGTAACATAGTGGAAAGGGTTAAGTATAGTGATGGCAGCTTAAGGAAGCTGAAACAGCCCCATAGCTAGAGGTCAGAGTTAAAGATACCTTGAGCACTGCTGAAATAATTCACATTTCTAATTAGTCACTTAAGTGTACTCATCAATAGTTATCCATTTCCTCAAATTCAGAACATTTGTGTTTTCTAGCTGCAGTGTATTTTTATACTATACCAATAATATGGGTGTTATTTTTTTCTCTTTCTTTTCCATTGGGCTCAGTGAGATATTCTGAGGAGTGACAAATTGTCCTGACTTCCTTTTTAGCAAAAAAATGAAATGCCTGTTGTAGTCTTAGGATTTGAGGAAACAATCAATTACACTTTTTTCCTTCCCAAATTCAGGCCATTGGAGAAAAAGGTTAAGACAGAAAGGCAGATGCTGACAGATTATCCAAATGCAATTAATATTGGAGAATGTGGCTTGTATTTGTGGGGAAAAGGACACCAGGAAGAGAGAGATTCTGTGCCCATTCTCAAGCAAGACCAGACAACATACATTCTGCCTGTGGGAGCTGCCCCTGTAAAATTTACAACCCACGTGGGCAGAACCGAAAGACACCCTTTCTTCTGGCGGTTAGTGCCAGAGAAGAAGAGTGGAGAAGAAATGGAACTATGTTTTTCTCATTAAAAAACTTCACTTGAAATACTCCAAAATTAAATAATTCATACCACATGAGAGGAGTAAGCCGGGGATAAGTGAGACAAAGATAATTATACATTATACATTAAACTAACATTAAGAACTTGAGAGCATCATGCTAAGCGAAGTAAGCCAGGCAGTGAAAGATAAATACCATATGATCTCACCTTTAACAGGAACCTAATCAACAAAACAAACAAACAAGCATAATATAACCAAAGACATGGAAATGGGGAACATGCTGAAAGTCACCAGAGGGGAGAGGGGAGGGAATTTCAGGGGAAAAGGGGAAGGATTTACAGGAACAAGTATAAAGGACACATGGACAAAAACTATGGCGGGGGCTGGAAATGGGAGGGAGGTGGGGAGGGCTGGGGTGGCGGGTTCGGGTGAGAATAAAAGACAGAAAACTGTACAAGATCAACAATGAAAATAAAAATTAAAAAAAAAAGAATTAGAAATGTTGCCCCATTGATATCATTCCCCAGATCTTTATGTTTTAACCCATTGTACATAATAACCATTTGTCTATGGTGAACACATGGGTTTTACCCAAATCTGATCAGCTATCTACTAGAACAGTCCCCAGTGAGGTCATTTGCTGAAGGCCAGTCACTCCTATACGGATCCTCTCAGGACCAGTGGTGGGCAATGCAGATTTTATCCTCCCCAAACTGCAAAGCGGATGAAAATAGTTAATTAATTCAATTTACTCCAAGACCACACTGTACTCAGAACTGGAAAATAACTCCTTTTTCTCTTTACCATCCTAAATTATGTTTATCATATTATCACAGTCTATCAGAGGTTCTACAGTGAGATTAAATGGCACATTGGGCATCAAATAATAAAATATATAAAAGCACTTCAATCATAAAATTCCAACAATACAGAGATGCCTCACTTTTCAATGTTATCTTCCATTAAAAATCCCTAGAAGCTTAAGAAAAAAAAAATCAGAACAAAACAAAACAAAACTCAGAGACACAGACAATAGTATGGTGATCACCAGAGGGAAAGGGAAGTGGGGGGAAGTAGAAGAGGGTAAAAGGGGAGATAAATGGCGATGGAAGGAGACTTAACTTAGGGTAGCAAACACACAATACAATATACAGATGATGTATCATAGCATTGTACACCTGAAACCTATATACTTTTTTTATTAACCAATGTCACCCAAAAAAATTCAGTTTAAAAATCCTTTGAAAAAAATAAAGTATGAAATTTTAAATTCACTTGCTTATTAAAGTCAAAATAAGTTGAAGTCAAATAAAGTTAAAGTCTTTATTTGTTATCTTTCTCTTTAAAATAAGGAATCCAAAGAAATTGAAATTTAAAATCCTCAAATTTAATGGTCAAAGTTTTCTACCCTTATTCCACATTTGGCTCTGTGTCCATCAGAGGGGTTCTCGGGATCTGGGAGAAGTCAGGTTTCTTCATCTGCTATGGCCTTGACAGGGTCTCGCTGGGATGGCAAACTTCATTTAAAAAATGCCCAATGAATTTTTAGCACACACAAGAGTAAGCCAAAGATTTCACCACATTTAGAAAACAAGCCAATCTCTAGCTCTTAGAACAGATATTTCCAAAAATGTGGTAGGATATGTTGTTGACAAAAACCGTAGCAGAGATGCTTGACACCTGGGTGAAGGAAGATAGATAGAGAAAATACTTGTTTCTGCATTGCTAAAAATTTCAATCAATCCCAATAAGCTATCTGGACCCCATGACCTATGTACTTAAACTTGCCCTAGAAAAATATCCCACCAAAACTTTAGCTATAGCACTATATTTTACCATATGATAGAGTGGGAGGAGAATCCATCTGTGTGTTCCACCTACTTTTAGAGAGTGTATGGTGTTTGAGGAATTGCTACCTTCATGTAAAACTGGTCAACTTCAGAAGCTCATCATAGTATTAGCCTTACTGAAGCTTCTTTCTCACAGACCCAGCATATTAAAAGCATCATCAGTGATTGCCTGAGAATAGGTTTGGTTTGGTGATGTGACCTCCACAATATTTTTCAAGCTGACTTATTTTTAAAGGTGTGCCTCAGTGACAGCTTCCACTGCTTCATGCTGTGAAACTACTCTCTTATCCCTTTTGTTCTAGAAACACATCAGTGGATTCCTGAAATAAAATTACTATTGATACTTACAAAAATTATTTTAGCAAGGGGTATCCAGGGCACAGAAGATACTTCCAACTTACTTTCTTTCACTAAAGTACATGCTCACCAAAAGCAGCTTTTAAGGAAAGCAGCTGTAGTATAGTGGGTAGAAGCAAAGAACCAAACCAATACAGTTAATTTTCTCATTGTTTTTACATTCCAGTTACTTTTTAGAGAAATAGCTAGGAGGCATAAAAATAACCAAATAATTGATAAATACTACAAAAGACAGAGAGGAGCACTTCAAAGAAAATTCCAACATGGTAAAGGAACAAAGAGAAATGAGTAGTGCTGTTTTCAATTCTATAGTCAAAGAAGATCTCTTGGAGGAAAAAACATGAAAAGAAACCAGAGGGAAGTGAGGGGTTGGCAAAAGAAAGGTCTGGAGAAACAGTAGCATAGGAAGAAGAAGAGAAAGGCAAGCAATTGACAATGGAAAAAAAAAAAAAAACGGGGAAAGTGGACTGGGATGGGAAAGGAGAGAGGTAGGAGATGAGGTCAGAGAAGGATTTGGATCAGATTGTGTAGAGCATTATTGACCAGCATATTTTGAAAGAAATTTGGAGCTGGCAAGAGCTTTTGAGCATGAGAGTAGCATGAGCTAACGTGTTTTGAAAGGATCAACCAGGCTACTCTGTGGGGAAGAGATTCTATCTAGTGCGCCAGGAATGAACTGCAGGGGGCTTAGATTATCCAGGTAAAGTGGAAGTCATGAGAAATCATTGCATTTCGGGATTGTAGGAGATAGGGTCAACTGGATTTGCTGTTGGACTGGATGAAGGGGTGGAGAAAGAGAGTTGGATTTCTCTAGCCTGGCATGAAAATCAAAAACAAAAACAGAGAAATTGTTGATAAAAAAAGGAGTTAGAATTTTTTTCTGTATGGTCTTGAATTTGATATCTAAAGAAAGAACCATCTTTAACAGAATCCTGACAATTCTTCAGAAAATTGCCCCTTGGTACATTTCTCATCATCCAGCTTGAGGGCTTAAGAAAAAGAAAAAAAAAAAACTCTATGAAGAGGGGTTACATCAACAAAAAGAGAAAAACATGTTGGAGGTACTAAGGGAAGCAGTTGCAAACAAATGGAAGAATGAAGAGGTAGAAGGAGGCATAGAAAAGGAGACAAACAAGGACCAGGGCACAGAGATAGAGCAGAGATTCAAGGGAGTGTGTAAGAAAAAGATGTCTCAAGTGGAATGCCAGGAATCCTAAAAGGTGCTAATAAGATACTTCAATTTGATACAGATGTCAAGGGGTGTCAAGAAAAACTCATGGGAGGAGAATAGCTGACTCACAGCAGTAGGTTTAGAAAATTATTTTTACAAAGGGTGTAGCTCAGGCAACACTCCCATTGACAGTGGGCCAATGGATTGCATTAAAAGACAATTTGTCAAAGCAAGTCATAGTTCTCTTTCAGTCTTAAGTAATTGTATAGTGTAGGATCTGGGAATTCTAAAGAAATAACAACATGCAAGTAATTGAAGTAGTTTCATGAGAAATACACTTGCCATCATACCTCTCACACATACGTCATGAATACCACAGTGCACAACCTTTTAAAATTTCCTAGGGGTCAACAATTCTTATAGATGCCATGGACTTGTTTTATTTGCTCCACACCTTCCCACTTCACTGCACCTGCTACACCAGTCATCATTCTGTGTTTAATGGCCGGTCAGCCTCCAGGGCCTAGTAACAGATGGAGAACATCAGATCAGCCAGTGCATGTAAAATATTCTAAGTCCCACTTAAGCTTTTCAAGGAGACTTTGAATTGAGATCATTTAATTTTCCATTTCTTTTCCTACCTGGCCTATCGCTCCTTACAGCTGTGTTCTTGTGTTCCAATAGCCATTTATTTTGTGCCCAATTGTATGACTGAAAGCTTATTTAGATAACATTAAGACTGGGCATTGTGTATGGAAATTTAAAGTAACGACATTCAACCTATTTAACAGAGATCCATGTCTTATATATCCCCAAGATCTAAATATAGCGATGCTACCTTTTACAATGCCTGAGAGAAGTACACAGCAAAACTATTTCACATGTTTCAAGGGACCTCGAATTCTCTGTGGGGAGTAAATTCCCCAGTACACTCTGGGCTTCGGTTTGGGGCTGTTAAAAATCAATGTCAGCTGTGGAGAAATGTTGGGATGCTATGCAAACTTGCCTTATAAAGGAGTTAGAGACAGCTTAAAAGCAGTTAGGATTTTTTTTTCCTTTAATGAGTATAACATTGCTTAAAACACTGCTGTAAGGTTACAGAAGAGAATAACTATCTGTTATTTAACAGAGAAAAACATTTCAGGAAAAACCTACTCAGTGTTAAGAGTGGAAAAGGCTGAAGAGATTGACCATCTGGAAGAAAGGGATAGGCAGAGGCAAGAAAATGTTTGGGGAGCAGAGTATATGTGAACATTTGTTTTGGTAGCCTTGAAATAAGTCAAAGGGAGCACTTCAAGGGAAGGATTGATTGGGTGTAAACTGGCTGTTAGGAGTGGGGGCTTCACAGAAAAACCAGTGATTTAGGGACTGTCCAAACCGAACACTGTGCTAGTCCAACATTCTCTGACTCTTCAGGTCATCTTACTGAGAATCCAGATCTTACCTCATCATTAATTGGCAAATGAGATTGTTCATAAGGATGCTCTCACAGAATGCAGATACAAGAGTAATGATAATAGCTGTTACTATTTATATAGCACTTTTACTTTCCCTCAGAATGCCATCAAGTGTATCACTACACTATCCCTTACAATATGCTTGTAACACTGGTCTCTGAATGTTTACTATGGACCACGGACTGGCTTAGTGGTGTCTCTATGTCTCACATCATTCATCAGTCACCCAACTCCTCTACAGCCAAGAGGGGTGGCATCAGGATTTGAGACCCTGAGTCTCCGAGACCAGAGTTTGCACTCATCCGTTTGTTAGCTTATGTGGCCTCCATTGGAAAGAACCACCCCTTTTAGGATTATGGGAAAGACTGTGGCTTGCTTACTGTCACAGAGCTCCTTAATACCAGAGCTGAGGCTACAAGCTGTTTTTCATAACCATATCTTCACTCCAAGATTTGTTGAGCACTTTCTAAAGCCCTTTCCTTATTTTCCCCGAAATCATAATATTTAGTGCTGGAATTAGGGCTAACAATATATCATTCCTCCCCGCTGATTTCTTTTGAGGAGACAAACTTGCCCACGGAGTAGACAATGTTAACAGGAACAGCTTTTGGGTATTTAACGTTCTACAGTTTATAAAGCTTACAAATAAACACTATCATTTGATATGTGGACAATTGAAATGTAATTTAAAAGCTCAAAAATTTACAAGACTGAAAAGCAGGCACAAAGTCTTCAAAGCAGGATTTGGGGAGTATATGGCTGGAATTAGTTTTGCTATGACTAACGTACTAAAATAGCAATTAAATTTCCATCCCACCCCATCTCACATTCTGCTGTGATGACATAGCTCAAAGGAGAAAATTAATCATCATTTCTTTGAAAAATATTATTTTTTGAAAAGTCAGTTTAGATTCCTTTGAACTTGTATTCTGTTCAGTGCCCCTTACCAAATATCAATATCTATTCAGATAATACACAGAATTATTAGATATGATGGAAATGTGTAAATCTTTCTTCAACTATATACATTTAAAAACTGTCCAATCATTCTGCCAGAGAAATAGAAACATAGACTGAACAAAATGACTGGCCAATGTCTCTGGTTTGGGGACCAGAAGAAGTAGAAGTGGAGATTTGCCCAAACTATGAGAAATACGCTTTGATTTTTATACCCATGCTTTACTTATCTGTCAAGTTACTTTATATATTCTTTTAAAATATTACTATATTTCTTGTTTATTTGTTTCCCATGGCATACAGAATTTATCAGCTTCTAGAAAATGGTAATTTCTTATATTGTAATCAGTGCTTCACTGATGGCATCTATCCATCCATCGATTCATCCATTCATCCATCCATCCATCCATACATACATATATCCATCCATCCATCCATCCATCCATCCATCCATCCATTATGTGTGGCTCCTTACAGAAAAAAGTTCGGCTGATTGTGAATTAAAATTTTGTTTTCTCAAAAACTCTGGGTTTGATGAATAATTTTCATCAGATTATGAAAGGCACTCCTGAGGAGTATTTCTGTCCTTGAGGAAAAGGCACAACTTGAAGAGTCAGAGTCAAATAAGAAAAGACTGTTAAATCATGGTTCTTGCATCTTTTCTGTCTGATTTATTTCACTTAGCATGATACTCTCAAGATCCATCCATATTGTTGTAAATCGCAATATTTCATCTTTTATGGTTCAGTAGTATTCCACTGTATGTGTATGTCACTTCTTTATCCAATCACCATTGAAGGACACTTAGGCTGTTTCCATGTCTTGGCTCTTGTGAACAATGTTGTAATGAACATAGGGAGGAAGATTAGAAGGGTAAAGAGAGTCAGATATATGGTGATGGATAGAGACTAGACTTTGGGCTATATAGATGATGTATTGTATAATAGTATACCTGAAACATATAATGTTATTAACCAATGTTACCCCAACAAATTTAATTAGAAATGTTAAATAAATAAAACAGACTACCATGGAGAAAAAAAGACTTTGTATAATGAACATAATTTGCTGGTTTTTTTAAAAAAAAAGCCACAATGTTTACTTTGTAATTGGTTTCCACTAAAACGATCTCACTTGGAAAGATCTCTGTTGCTTGTTGAATGTAATTATTGTTATAATATATTTGAAATCACTTTATTTATTTTTATATCATTATTTTTATTATTGTATTTTTTCAATTACCATATATGCCCCCTCTACCTTCTTTTATGACAACCAATCACTTTTAAAAAATATACTTGACTGTGCTGAATGGTCTTCCTTTGCCTTCCTGTCCCAGAAAGTTGATAACAATTGCCTGAGTGGGCTTCCTAAATCTCTAGCTCCTTTCTGGGTTTGGCCAAAGGAAAATACCTGAGGAAGCTCTGACACTGAGACTAGAGTGCATGGAGTACATGTTCCCTGAGCTTTTGCCCTGATGTGGCATCATGGTCTAGTAGGATCTGTATTTCTCATCAAAGGCCCCATCCCAGAGTACATTAACATCCCTTGTTGCTGTTTCCTAACACTGCCTTCACCATTATAAACAGTCCCTTCATCAATCTCTCCTCAATTATCTGTCTCTGTCTACCATCTGTTTCCTGCCAGGATGCTGACTGATATCTGACCTAGGTATAAGGTTAATATGCTTTTTCCTTTACACCGTTTTCACAGTTTGTGAAAGTCAAGATGTGACCTAATGAAGATGGTAATTATCACAACCAGGGCTTCATCTGTTTCCAGGCATGTTTACTGTTTTCTTTTTTAAAAATATATTTTATCGATTATGCTATTACAGTTGTCCCAATTTTTTCTCCCCTTTATACCCCCTCCGTTTTGGATCCTCTCCATCCTCCAGTATCCCCCTCTTAATTCATGTCCATGGGTTATACATACAAGTTCTTCAGCTTCCCTATTTCCTATACTACTCTTAACCACACACTGTCTATTTTGTGCCTACAAATTATGCTTCTTATTCCCTGTACCTTTTCTCCCCATTCTCTCCCTCTTGCTCCCCACTGATAACCCTCCATGTGATTGCCATTTCTGTGATTCTGTTTCTGTTGTAGTTGTTTGCTTAGTTTTTGTTTTTTAGGTACATTTGTTGATAATTATGAGTTTGTTGTAATTTTACTCTTCATAGTTTTTGATCTTCTTCTATTTCTTAGATAAGTCCCTTTAACCTTTCATATAGTAGAGCTTGGTAACGATGAACTCCTTTAACTTGACCTTATCTAGGAAGTACTTTATCTGCCCTTCCATTCTAAATGGTAGCTTTTTTGGATGGAGTAATCTTGGATGTAGGTCCTTGCCCTTCATGACTTCAAATACTTTTTTCCAGCCCCTTTTTGCCTGGTTTCTTTTGAGAAATCAGCTTATAGTCTTATGGGAACTCCTTGTAGGTAATTGTCTCCTTTCCTCTTGCTGTTTTTTTTTTTAAATCAGTATTTTTAAATTGTTGATATTGTTCAGTTTTCTGTCTTTTACCCCTCTCCCAGCCCACCACCCCAGCCCTCCCCACCTTCCTTCCATTTCCACCCCCCATAGTTCTTGTCTGTGTGTCCTTTATACTTGTTGCTCTAAACCGTTCCCCTTTTCCCCTAAAATTCCCTCCCCTTCCCCTCTGGTCACTGTCAGACTGTTCTCAAATTCAGTGTCATTGTTTATATTATGCTTGTTTCTTTGTTTTGTTGATTAGCTTCCTGTTAAAGGTGAGATCATATGGTATTTGTCTTTCACTGCCTGGCTTATTTTGCTTAGCATGATGCTCTCCAATTCCATCCATGCTGTCGCAAAGGGTAGGAGCTCCTTCTTTCTTTCTGCTGCATAAAATTTCATTGTGTAAATATACCACAGTTTTTTGATCCATTCATTAACTGATGGGCACCTAGGTTGCTTCCAGCACTTGGCTATTGTAAATTGTGCTGCTATGAACATAGAGGTGCATAGGTTCTTTTGGATTGGTGTTTCAGGGTTCTTAGGATATAATCCAAGCAGTGGAATTGCTGGGTCCTCTTGCTGTTTTTAAGATTCTCTCCTTATCTTTAATCTTGGGTAATGTAATAATGATGTGCCTTGCTGTGTTCCTCCTTGGGTTCAATTTCTTTGGGACTCTCTGGGCTTCCTGTATTTCCTGGAAGTCTATTTCCTTCACCATATTGGGAAAGTTTTCCTTCATTATGTTTTCAAATAAATTTTCCATTTCTTACTCTTCCACTTCACCTTCCTGTACCCCTATGATTCAAATGTTGGAGTGCTTTAAGCTTTCTCTGAGGTTCCTAAGCCTCTCTTCATTTTTCTGAATTCTTGTTTCTTCATTCTGTTCTAGTTGGATGCTTATTTCTTCCTTTTGTTCCAAATTGCAGATTTGAGCCCTGGTTTCCTTCCCTTCCCTGTTGGTTTCCTTATAGTTTCCTTCATTTTACTTTGTATAGCCTTCATTTCTTCCTTCATTTTACAACTGAACTCAATCATTTCTGTGAGCATCCTGATTACCAGTGTTCTGAACTCTGCATCTGACAGGTTGTCTGTCTCCTTGTTCCTTAGTTCTTTTTCTGGAGTTTTGATGTGTTCTTTCATTTGGGCCATATTTCTTTGTCTCAGCACACCTGTTAGGTTATAAGGGGTGGGCCCTTAGGTATTCACCAGGGCAGGGCAACCCACATAGCTGCATTGTGGAGCTCTCTGTGGGAAGGGTTCAGAGAGGGCACAATGCTGCTTGCTTTGCTCTAGCCCCACTTTCTGTCACTTCCCTCACTGCCCACAAATGGATTGTGACCTTTCGGGTGCTGAGTCCCAGGTGGGTGGGTTTGTGAACGTTATAGGATCCTATGAGCCTCTCCAACAGACTGCCTTATGAGACTTGGATTATCTTCCACCTTTGAAACCTCCACAGGATTTTAGTGGAGGTTTTGAGTCTTTAATTTCTTGGTCAGCCAGCTGAGTTGCCAGTGTGGTCTAGCTGTGCATCCTCTCTGCAGCTGCCTGTCTCCATCCCTCTCACTAGTCTGAATATTTCTTTAACTCCTTGGTTGTTGGAGTTCCATGTAGTTTGATTTTTTGGCAGTCCTTTTTATTTATTATTTTTAAATTGGTTGTTATCCTTCTTTCAGTTGTGCAAGGAAGTGAAGTGTTTCCACCTATGCCTCTATCTTGGCTGGAACTCTGTTTACTGTTTTCAATAGAGTGCTGGATTGTATACTGATTTTTGGAAAATTTGTATTATTTTTTAATATTTAGAAAATTGAAAGTTCTTAACTAAAAATCTGGGTTTCTAGATTCTCTGAAAAACAAACAAATAAAGCACTCAAAACTACAGGAAAATTCTAGGCCCGCCTTTCTGCCTATCAATTGACTAGAGCTAAGAAGGGCTGGGATTTTCTGCTCTTTTCAGTTACCCGCATGACCTGAGGTTTCTGAGTATCACTTGCCCTTGCCCCTGCTTCTTTTAAATTGAGCTTGAGTTTCTTTTTACTTATTGTACAATTAGAAAAAATGAAATATCACACAAATACTCCAGTCTCCCATTATCTTCAGGATGCAACTTGACCTGTCCTCTGCTTACCTTTGACCTTGTCTCGTATCTCTCTCCCCCTCTGTTGCTCCAACCCAGCTAAGATTATTTTCTATCTGTTCCTTGAACCCACCAAGTTTGTTCTCCTCAAACTTGTCTTTTCTTCAGGCTGTTTGCCTAGCATAGTTTCCATATGCATGTCCCCATCTGAACTTCACAGGGCTGGCTTCCTTAATTGATAGAGGTCCATCAAAACTATCACTTCCATCAAGACTATCATTTCAGAAAAGTCTTTTCTCTAGAATTAGAAGGCCTCTATTTGATAAGTCTAGCATGTATGCATAGACTTCTAGTATTGTTTTTTTCTGGATCCTCCATCTATTTTATTTTTGTCTCTAGCACCATTACTTCTCAGCCTCTTCCACCATAAATTGTAAATCCATAAATTGTAGCAGCATGTGAACTAATACCATATGACCTCTGCGTGGTCCAGAATGCTGCTTCAGCCCTGGGATTAAGGGGTAGGAGAGTTATTGTGCGGTATTAAAACCAGATGGTGTTATTTTAATTAGAGTAATGGTGTTCTTAATCAGAGAAAGCACACAACAAAGCCAGGATATATCATTTTGACCATTAAAAAAATCAGCAAGGAATTGCAAAGCTATCACTTTAGAACATCCTTGAAATTTTTCTGTAGAAATATCTCTTTCCATTAATATATACTTGTGAGCCTTTCTCAAAATTCCTTCCATAATCTTTTATTTTTTAAAGTTCCTTCAATGAAGAGACAAAAAAGATTAAGTGTCATAAAAGGCACATAAAGATAATTTTCTGGTGCTTCAGCTTTGGGATGTGAGTGTGCATGTGTGTGTATTTTCTGTGTGCATAAGGTGTGTTTTGCTCAGAAAAAAATAAAACAAAAGACAAATCCTCCCTTTGGAACCATTTACCACAAAAGACTCCTAAGAGAAAAGTGAAATTTAATTTGGGAGAGATGAATGGAACAGTCTGGTCCCGTAAGTAGTGCAATATACTTAGCTCCATTCCAATCATTTTAATAACTCACACCCACTCTTTATCCTTTTCACTTGCCTGTGTTTTAGCACTTCTCTGTGTGTCTCTAGAGACCTGAGCATTCTTTCCATATTTCTGACACTTGTGCTCATACATATTGGGGCTGATCCTCTCTCCTCCAGTAGATTTTAAATTTATGCTGCACCAAGAACTTTATAACTCCCCATTCCACTTAGTAGCCCCACAGCTGAAGTCTTACCTCCTTCATGAACTCTCTTTTAGACCCTTCTGACCCTGGGTGATCTTTTTTCCCTCTTAATTCATATTGTATTTTTCATTGTATCACATCCAATAGCACTTGGTTTTAATAACATTTAGTGAGCACTTGTTATATAACATACACCTTTCTTTGTACTGTATATGCAGTACTAAATTTAATTTTCACAATAACCCTATGCATCAGATATTGTCCTCATGCCAGTCCAATAGACCACATTAAAATATTTGCTCAAGCCATACAGCCAGTAAATGTTATCATCCACCAAGTTTTCTAAATGTAGAAACATGCTTTTTAACCATTCTGCTTGATTATGTTAGCACTGTTGCCCACATATAAAATATCTATTTATTTATGTTCTACAAATAATGTCCTTTAAGTTATGCCTTATAAATTATACAGCCACATGTCATACTGTACTGAGTGAAAGAGCTCCTAACATGCCCTGATGTGTATTATGGGAGGCACTCAATTCATTTTAGTGAATTCAGAAGTTTTGTTTGGAACTAAATAGTCTTCATGAATGTCTCTACAGTTCTACATCAGCTCACCTAGTTGCATGTAGCCAAGCTTTTAAAATGGATGAGACTTTAGAGTTTTTATTTTTGAGATTGGATCATCAGAATATTCCAAGGAACTGGATTCATGCTGTGTAACTGAGGTTGTTATTTTTATGATCTAAGGAAGAGAAGCTGAGGCTGAAAAGCCTTCCATACACCAACATAACTAAAAACAATATTTCTTTTTGGCATGGAATGAGTTATGGTATAACTATACTTTCCCTTCATCAGTGCTGTGGGGAGAAACAGAGATCACAAGAAACAGAGAGAAGAAAAAAGAACCACCATTTCTCAAATTTCTCTTTATCTTATTACACAAATTTACCTTAAAACTGTATTTTAAAGCAACTGAGTCCATTATAAAGGACCAGGATATCTGGATTTCTTTCTGCATCTGGTTCAGGAGTTCTTAGAACCCTATAGTGTTAACAAACAGACTTTGGTATATTCATGAGCATTATGAAATTTTTTGAAAAATTCTGTGTCTGCTTATGTTGTTTCCTTGAAAGGGTTCTTTATCAATTCCTCAAAGGAGCTTTGGACAAAAGCCTCAAAATAAGAGAATAATAATATCTACTGCTCTCCTGATGATTATAACATATCGTAAATAACCTGAAATTTGTACACTTGCCCATAGTCTAATAGAATAACTAACATGAAACTCCTGTGAAAGAAAAATTTCAGGTTGTACTACAAGGAAAGAGAAAGCAAACAGAATTGTTCCTGTTTTAGAACAGCCATCCTCAGGGCACTTTTGCACTCTTCAAAATGATCAAGGACCCTCGACATGCCATTGTTTGTGTGAGCTGTATCTATGAAGAGTTACCAGGTTAGGAATTGAAACAAAAAGTTTTAAAATGCGAGCATACAAGATGGGGCAAAAGTAGGTTTACAGTTGTTTGTATGGAAAATAATGCAATAATTGTTAAATAATAACACAGGAATAAACTCTGTGTTTCATGTACTCACAACCGTAAACTTACTTTGCCCCATCCTGTACACAAGCACACGTTCCCTTAGCTGGCACCATCACACCCTCTGCAAAATTGTGCCGGTATGGTTAGGAGAAAATGAGACTGAAAAGGCAAACAATGTTTTTGTCTTATTATGAAAATGGTTTCATTTTGCCCTCCCTTAAAGGGTCTCAGGGACCCTCAGGCATTCTCAAGATGATATTTTGAGAACTGTTGCTTTAGGGAAACAAAAATCTTGTCATAGGTACTCTTTCCCCATTTCATTTTGGCTTTCGGAAACATGAGATCGAAATGTGAGACTCATCTCTGAGAAACAGAATGGACTTCATGTAAGTCTTAACGCTATCAGCACTTTAAGTTCATCCCTCATTTTCTCCTTGCCTTACTTTTATCATATTTTATTTCATTTTACTCCACGGTGTACACATCACAAATCCCCTTAAGTTCATTTTTGGAACAATATGTATTTAAAGAAACAAACACACACAAAAAGGAAAACATGAAATTATCATAAAATGAAATAGGGACAATAGTTTTTTAAAGTAATTTATTCTGAAATTACTAAGTGCAATGTCATGATACTATAAGAAAATTTGTAATTTTTAGTGAGTTAAAAACTGTTTAAGAGAATAGTTTTAAAGTTAGAAGAGATGTTTGTGTTTTAGTCAAATTTCATCTTTCTACAAGAAGAGAAATGTGAAATAATGTCTTTGTTTCGGTTTTCTCAGCTGTTGAAAATGGATGTAAAAAATTCTTAAATACAGAAATTACCTTGATAGAAATACAAGGTGTTTTACCATATTTTTATTACCAGTGATAGACATTTGATCATCCTCTTGCACAGATGAGCTGTCTGTGTGCACTCAGGGCATAACGTCCAATGTGGCGGGGAAGCGAAGGTCTGAGCGGGAGCGGGTACAAGGAAAGCAACAGCATCTGGGTCTGTGCAGTGTTCACCATTGACAACAAAGTACCGTATCTGTCATGTACAACAGGTGACGTCCCCCGCCCCCACCGGTAGCCCATTGTTAAAGATAAATGTTTGAAAACAGAAGATTCCTCTCATGGAGTCATAAATCTTTGTTTGTAGTATTGTCTAATCTCTGTTGCGGAAATGGATCTGACATCACCATCTGAAAATTACGACTATTTTCAACCCCAAACCAGGATGCAGATAACAACAGAGAAAAATTTCCTCTTTCTGTTCAGGCAAATGTCACAATTGTGTATAATTCTGCTAGCCATGTTGAGAGGGTTTACTATCTTTTAATTAGAATTATCTTCCAGGAGATGTCACGGTTTATGTGCTCAGTAAAGCAACTGAACTGAGCCCTTACTTCCTCTCTAGCTAATCCTGGGCTGGAAAATGCAAATGTCATCACTGTAATATTACAAGTCATGGAAACAACCCAGAAATGAGGATTTTCATCCAAGGGTTCAAATCAAGTCCATATTTCCAGATCCCCAATCACTTCCCCATGTTCTTTCATCAAACATTTCCAGTGCACATCACACCTTCCTAGAAATACCTTTTAAATTCCACTTGTCAGAGTGACATGAAACAACCTGCCACCTACTTATCTGTGCGCCCCTCCTTGAATCCCTGATAATATCTTCCACCAAAATAGTATTGCTTTAGTTATATTCTCTCTCTCCCTCTTTCTCCATCTGAGCATATGTTAGAAGCAATGACATCATGTGCTAACCTTCCTCTCTGAAAGAGCATGCAACACCTTTTAGGCAAGATGCTCAGAGCTAACATTAAACATGCATCCTACTTCTTCCCTGCATATGAGTAACCATCTCCATATGATCAGAGAAGGTCACTCCCTGATCTGATGGTGCAGCTGGGGAAAGAAGCCAGAAGTCCTGGCTCCTGTGAAGTGTTGCATCCAGAAAGCACTCAGCCTGTTTCTCCGGGGAAGGAAGCACTCTGGGAGCAGGATAAAGGGCTGCCCAGAGGAGGACAGGTCAGGGCTTCTTCAGCCCCGAGCACCCACCCTTCCAGATATTTTCACAGTGGTTCTGAGGTGGGTTGACTTTGCTGAGTAACTATTTTTAACAATGTAAAGATGATCATGTTTGAGAGTATTATGGAGGCAATTTTTGTATTTCAAAAAAGAGAATCAAAGACTGAAGAAATGCGCTTTTGTCTGGAAAATCTCAAACAAATTCCCTAACCTACAAAATAAGCAAATAAGCAACTGAACAAAACAAACAAAACAAAACAAAAACCACAAAAAACCAAAAGCCTATTCTGAAGCTCTATAAACACCAGCTAAAAATATATATTTGATTTTCTTTTAAAAAATAATAAATTATGGTTGCTGTGAGTTGAATTAGTCATTTTGGATAACTACTTTAATACTGTTAAAATTTGAAACTTTTGAACAAAGTCAGACCTTGGAATCTGAAAGCTTCAGACCACCACCCCTCACCTGCCCTCCCGCCCCACTGACCCCAGGTCTTCTCTATGAACTTCAATCCACCAGCAGGGCCTAACTCAGCCTCACTAGGGAGAAAATACTCTGTTAAAATAAAAACATAATTTTTTTTTCTGTATTTGCAGCTCAAAACAGGTTCTCAGTAAGTGTTTGTTGACTGTAATGATAAAAATTGTTGTCAAAACTCATGCCTATAAAAAGGGGCCATTTCCCATTCTCATTTTATGGGAAAAAACACATTTCAAAGGAGAAGGTGGTAGTTATGGGACACTAAAGAAAAATGTGGCATCTACTGCAAAACTAATTTTGAGATACATTATTACTCATATAGGCAAGGGTGTCATACACTGAATTGAACTTGATTTTACTTCCTGATCCTACATAATTTTTTTTTTTATTAGACAAGGCAAGAAAGCTACTATGTCCATTGAAGGTTGAATATTTTAGAAAGACAAGACCCAAAGTAAGAGTAGAAATATTTCCTTACATTAATGCAACATATAGTCAGATTTTAAAATTACTTTTTATTCTTATTTGTAAACTTTTTCTATAAACTATTTCCTTTTAAATAAGGTTTAATTTTTTCCAATTTAAATAACTATAACTATATAGAGATAAATAGACATTTGTCAGCCAGTAGCCTGTAATCTAGTATATGGTGACATAAAAACTTGTCTGAAGAAGTGATAAACACAGGTTAATTACCAGGACAATGAAGAGTGGTCAGAGAGAGAGGGAAAAATCAAAGTTACTTTAAAGTCAGTAACCTTTCACCTGACTCACATTGGTTGGAATCCAATACTGACCAGAGGGACTTGAATTCATTCTGATGATGTGAGGGTAAAAAGTTGTGAGTTCAATGAGTCTGGTGGTCTTGGCACTATTCCCAGAGAACTCAAGTTCCCAGCAAATAACTAAAGGACCTCAACTTTGGCCCAACTGGCAGTTTTTGTTCTGTCAAAAAAGATTCAGAGTGGAAATGGACCATGGGGACGCATTTATTCCTTTCTACTGACAGGCTTCATCTCAATGAGTGGGAGGAACTCTGGTGGTCACCTCTGCAAAAGTAGTGGCCAAGTCACAAGTCTGACCTTGAAATGCAGTGGACTCAGGTTTTGAAGGAGTCCTTCTCAGAGCTTAATGCTATCTTTGGGGAACATAAAGGAACATAAAATTTATCACTTGAAAAGATAGAATGATTTCATGTGCAGCCTTCATATCAGAGTCCTCAAGGAAAAATGATGAATAATCTGGGAAATTTTATTCAGCAGAACCATTCCCTTGGGGATGGCAAAGAATGAGCAGAGGTCATCTTTATTGGAAATTTTGCACCTGAAGGCTCCCAGACAGAGTGAGAGAACATGCACAATCCTGTGCAAACACTTTAAAAAATCTTTAGAATGCATTAGCGTATTAATACACAAGGGTCTAGTGCTGATTGCCTGATATAGAAATCCCAGCTGCTAATCTTTAAACACTAACACTTTCCATTATAAAATGTTTATTTTGTAATGGTTTTCTCTTCTTTTAATTCATGGTATTTGTCTAATAGAGTCCTTACATGGTCCCTATGGTTTCTAAAATTACTAAAGAAAGAAATTCGTCTTAAATAAGTGGCTAAGGTGAATGATTCTTATTTATGAAAAAAGCTCCAAAACTCTATGAAAAAAATATGCATGTTAGGTTATGGTGAAGTTTTCCTAGTCTTTATATTTGTACAATTTATCCAGATGGGTTATCTACAAGAAAATGATGCAAAGTTCAGACGTTCCTTGGAGGAGTTCAATCCTAGTATGAAAGAAAAATGTGGGCAACCAGAAAATAAGACAAAATTAATTCTATAACACAGAGGAGAAGGAGGCCCTAAACAATATTCACAATTTAAGCAAGACAATGCATGATAAAAATTTGGTCATGTCCTTGAACTTATACTTTATTTGACCTCTTTATAAAATATAATGTATTTTTTATGTCCTCTGTCTTGAAACATTCTCTTCTCTAGACTTTCATAATACACATCTCCTACCCAGGCTCCTACTCTGTTATCTTTCTGCCTGGAAAATTTGATAATTTTTAGGGATCTAGATCCTCATTCCTTCATATTTAGTGGACTCTCCAGGGATATTCAGTCTTATTTTCCAGCTTTAGATTTCATTCACTTGACACACTAATTTAGTCAGGACTCATGCAGAAGCCAGTGGCAGAAATTCAAATTAAACCAAAAGAATTTCAAAATAACGTATTTATTGACTTACACAACTGAAAATCTAGGCATAGTTATTGTAAGGTTGCTCAATGTATTCATTCACTGAACAATTTTTTAATTGAAAGTTACTATAAACCAGGTTCTATTTAAAGATCCAGGATAGAAGAGTGAGGTAAGTAGACAACAGTCTCTAATGCCATGTAGTTTACAATAAAAATATAAATAAATAATTTTAAAAGCACACAAATAAAATACATTCTATGCTAGATCCTGTTAAGCCACAGGGAGAAAAATAAGCCATGGAAGGTAGAGAGGCTGGGGTATAATGGGGTTGCTATTTCAAATAGGGAAAACCTCGGTGAGAAAATAACAGTTGAGTCAAGAGCTGAAGGAGCTGGAGGAGTAAGCCATGTGGACAGCTAGAGAAAGAGCGTTCTGGGCAGAGGACACAACAAGCGCGAATGCCGGCGAATAGGGTAGTAGGGTAAGCTGGGAGAGTGTGCACAGTGCAAGGAGTCCCGGGCGACTGCAGAAAGTGATGGCAGGAGATAGTCATAGATGGAAGCCGAGGCCGATAGAGGGCAGGCCCTGACAGGCTCTTTGTGAGGATCGTAGCTCTTCACTGCGATTGAAATCTGAACCATTGCTGTATTTTGAGGAGAATGTCATGATCTAATTTATGCCTTGATGACATTATTCTAGTGGCCAAAATAAGGGAAATGAAACCAGTTGATGGATCCATCACCCCAAACTATAAACATTAATCACCACTCATGCATCTTTAGGTAGTCTGGATGTTTTCTTTGGTCTCCATTGAGCCTCCGCATGCGTCTGCGGTTGGCTGCAGAGGAGCTCTGTGGATCTTGCCAGTCCCACATTTTGGAAGGTTGGCTGAGTATAGGCTGGCCTCAGATAATCTCAGCTGGGATGTCTAGCACCTCCTCTTCATGTTGTCTCATCCTCCAGCAGGCTGGCCTGGGTTTGTTCATGTGGCAGTGGCAGGCTTTCAAGAGACAGAGCAAGAGCATGCGAAACCTTTGTAACCTGACCACAGAACTGGCACAGTCACTTTGCCACATTCTGTTGGCCAAAGAAAGTCACAAGGTCAGTCAAGATCCAAGGGGCAGGGAAGTAATTCTATCAGTTTATGGAAAAAGCAGCACAATCATGTTGCAAAAGGTGTGCTGGGAGTCCAATGACCATATTTTTTAAAATAGGCCATTGAATTCTTTCTATTTTGAAACTAACATCCAGAGAATTTCCCGAAGAATTAAAGGTAGTTCACCACCACCGTCCCTCTATTGGCCCAAGCAAGAAACCTGGGAGTCACCATTCATTTCTAGTTTCCCCTATATTCAGTGAATCATAAAGATAATCTTTATCCTGATTATCTATCAGTTGGGGGCCACCAGCCACAGGATTATTCATGCAGCTCCCAACTGATTGCTTTGTCTTTGTTCTCACACCAGTTAATCCATCCTTTTTTCTAATTCATTTGTTTATGCCGCAGATAGTGATATTTTTACGACAAAGTACAATTCTATGATTTCCTTGACTAATGTCCCATAATCAGCCCTTATTACTCTTAGAATAACACAGCTTAAAAGTCCTTTTCTAACTTTCCAGTTTTCTGTTTTGTTACTTATTGCCTCTCAGTATTCTCATCATACTAATCACATTCAATTCCTCTAAGGAATTCACTGTTTCCCTCTCCTCTTGGGCTGCTGATTAGTCTGTTTCTTTTCCCGGAGTGGGGGATATATATTTTGAAAATAAATATTTCTCATTACTTCTAGGCAATATTATTGGCCCTTCTTTCCACAGGTCCGGGATGCTGCTGTTCCTCTATGCCTTCCCCATCATAACCCTTTTTATGCTGCATTTTTTGACTATTTGCCAGTAATTAATCACTAGATTTTAAAATATCATGACCATGTCTGTCTTGGTCACTATTTTCTCTCTCAAAAATTTGTTCACACTAGTCAGTCAAAGTGTCATCGTAATCAATGAATAGAAAAATTTTGACTTAAAACCTGTAAAGAAAATTTCAATAGGCATAAATGTTACAAAAGATTTTGTTGTGCTTTAGTATCATGGAGTTAATCATTAGAAACATTTATTATATAGGAGCTATCACCAAGACTAATCTGAAATGCTGAAGAAAGAGAAGAGAGAATAAGAAAAAGAGTTATGAGTGGATGAACCAATTTTTCAAAAGATTAAGATAGGGAAGTTCCCTTTTTATGGATTCGGGCTCAGCGGTGATAGCAGACACATAATGAGTGTTATGGAAAATGTATTATAATATGCATTATAATATAATAGTAATAATTATGTACTTTTTAATTATAAGAGAAGTTGGGAAATGAAGGTCTGAAAATAGATTTAGAGGATAAAAGAGGGAGTTCAGCCAATTACTGTAGAAGCCAAATATATCTGCTGCTAAAGTGAGTCCATGCAGTGGGATCTTGTGGTTATGGGAAGCTCTTCTGTCTGTGTAGCTACCACCTCTGTGGGGTCATGGTCAAGTGTCTGGTGGTAGTCCTGAGGCAGAGGACGAAGAGGATAAACGAGACCTGATAGGCATCTCTAAATCTGTCCTTGCAGACATCTGTCTGCAAACAAGACCTGTTTCATCTCTGCTTCCTAGGTTTTGTTTGAATTCTAACCTGGACCCATACAGGGGAGGAGATTCTGGGAAACATAGTTTCTGGCTTGACAGGCTTGACCAGCATCAAGCCCTGAATGTTAGAGGCTTTTTTTAAAGTGTTAGAGACACTTATTCTTTTACATTCTCAAGTAATCTGTATCTGAAAAAAGTGAAGATTTAGATGTTGCATTGTCACCTAGAGCCGTGTGACTATGGCTTCGACTTCACGCTGAAGAGCTGTAGTGTAAAGAAACGGGTGGGAATGCCAAGAAGCCTGAGGATGGATGACAAATAATCTTGAAGCTCAAATAAATTCATGGCATAGGAGAGAAAGAATGATCCTGTCTTAATTATAACAGTTTTGAAAACATGCTGCCAAAAAATAAAGTACAATATTGTTTAGACTGGGTTTCAGTTACGTTTAGAAAATATAAAAACTTTATATTTATCTTGCAGATTTGGGAAGCCAAACAGATTGAATATCCAACAGAAGGTGGTACATGAGCTAGTAAATTTTAATATTAGGGGTCTCTATTGTTAATACACTCTGTATACTTGAAGATGTTCTCTGTAAAATTTAATTCTATGTGGCCATTGTCCTCCTTAATCCAGTTACCTGATTTCTAATTAGATCTTGGTTTCTCCTCCCAAAAAGTCCATTCTCTAGCCTCAGAGCATCTTGCCAAAGGATACTGAGAAAATATTTGACCACAAAATACTTTCTCTGAGAAGATGGTTACCTTCATCCAAGCATGGTTACCTTGCTACAGCCTTTTCAGTGATTGAACAGAGAACCTAATGTGCCTGCCTGAAGCATTTGCATTCAGGTGCTGCCCCCAATGTCCTGGCCTTCCAAAACAAAAGCAGTACTGTATTGAGTAAGTTGGCAAAGAAGCTCACCAAATCAACAAAAATGATCATATCAAATACAAATTCTACTGCACCTCTTTAAAGCTTTACAAATTCAATTTCTGGCAATTCTAGCATAGTCATTATGTCCTGGCATTTGGTCAATAAAATTCAGACAAACTGAGGCACAGTCTCAGAATACTCAAACAGGTAATGACAAACTTGATATGTTTTCCTGTAGTGGAATTCAATACAGGTTTTCCCAAATCACCTCCCTTTTGCTAGATAAAACTTCATGTATATGACCATAGAGGGGTAATTTCCAATAGATTTGAAGGCCACTTTGGCTGCTTGTTTTCCAAACCAAAGCTGGACGTTTCGTGTTTTCCAGCTCACTGCCATGACCATTCCCTCGCATCTCACCCAAGGGGAGGATCCTTCTCTGCCCATGCTATATTCTTTTACATAGAAATCCTCAACGACCACCATTTACTTCCCTTTCAGGGTCCTTCTTGTCATTTCTGCATTTGCCTTCATTTGGTCAGATACTCTTCCTGAGCACTTAGGAGTGAGTGAGTGTCAGAGTCAGAGCAGAAGATTATGTGGAGAAGAAGCCTTCCCAACTACAGATCATTGCTCATCTTCTGACTCATCAACAAGGCTGGAAGTTCAGAACTGTTTACGTAATTACTATTAATTTTTAACAGGACTAAAATGACTGTAGTGAGAAATGTGTTTAGTACAGGATGTTTCAGTAGTGTGGGAGAGGGGTGCTTGCCTTTAATACAATGCAGACACTAGAAAAGCTCATGTCATGTGGTTCTTCAAGCTACAACAAAATAGATGAACAAGCTAACAAACTTTAAGGAAAATTGCATATTTAACCATATTTAGAGAGTTAAAATCTTAAAGTTAGTCAAGAAAACAATTAAAAATGTTCTGTCAAAAAAAAATAAACTTAATGAGATTCATTATATTTATTATTTTAAAAATCAAAATTCTTTATCTTTCAAATAGCTTATTAACTGTTATTTGATATCATAGTGACCATATTAAGAGAGAATTTGGCTGCCACAGCTGAGTAGCTAACATAAACCAAAAAAAAAAAAAATATTAAGATTGTGGTAGTCGTAGAGAGTAATGAAGATGTCATTTCATGGAATTCACTTTCTTTTCTTTCTTTCTTTTTTTTTTTTAAGAAACCAATTGCCTTCCTTGGACAAGTCTCAATGTCAGAAACGGATTTAAGAAAAGGATAAATTTAGAGCATAATACTCTAATAAATTAATCCGTATGCTATGAGAAGCATAAAATTCAGATTTCAAAGTTGGAATCAGTGCAGTACTACTATTTTGAAAGAGCAATCTCCAACCTTTCTACTAAATCAAAGAAAAAAATCAACATACCAAGCAATCATCAAACAAAGTTGAACTCACTGGGAATATGCATGGACAACTGAAACAGACAGAAACTGGACTAAGCCCATGAACAGATTCCATTGAAATACTTCAACATTTTTTGAATTAAAATAAAAGAAAAAAGATGTCAATATGTAGTCCAGCACCCAAATTCTTTATAAAGTAACACCAACAGTATTTCATGAGCTAACCAGAACATGTGAAGTTTAACTTTAGAGCTCAGGAAAATGAGACTCCACCCTGCACAGGACACTAAGCATTCTTCCAGCAGAGGGCAATGGTGCATGCTTACAGTTCCTGTTTGAACGGGAGCAGGAAGACTACCAATGAAAACGCAAAAGGATGGTATAGTGAGAGCTTCTTACAAACAGCTTTAGGGTTTGTTACTAAAGCGACATAAGGCATTCCAGATCTTTAAGTTTTATTGAGATGTTAGTAGAGAAAGCCAAGAAAAGGGGAAAATCAGCTTCTGAAATGCTCTATCTCAAATTACAGAACCAGCCAATTTAATAGCGACGGGAATTACACATCTCTCACTTTCACTGAATACTTTTAAAAACTACCTTGCATATTATTATTTGCAACAGTAAAATAATGGTAATAATATTTATTAGGTATTTATAATTTTGTCAGGTACTGTCTTAATGTCTCCACACATACTATATGTTATAGACTGAACGCCTATGTTCCTCCAAAATTCATGTTAGCTTTAATTACCTTCTGATCTATCCCCAAAGCAATGGCGTAAGGAGGTGGGGCCTTTGGGAGGAGACTAGGACTAGATGAAGTAGTGAGGGTGGAGCCCCCATGAGTGGGGTTAGAGCCTTTACAACAGTCAGGAAAGTTTGTTTCCTCTCTCTGTGATATCCACTTGAGGACAGGACAAGTGGCAGTCTGAAACCCAAAATGAGGCCCTCACCAGAATCTGACCGTGCTGGCAACCTGATCTTGGACTTCCAGCCTCCAAAATGGTGAGAAATAAATGTTTACAAGCCACCCAGTAAACATTTTGTTATAGCAGCCCCAAAGGGTTAAGATATATATTAATTCATTTATATTCACAGTAACTCTATTGTATATGCATTATTATTTCCTTTTTAAATGTGAAAAATCTTAAGTAACTTTTGTACATTTAACTTATTGCCCCTCGCTGGTAAATTGTATTACAGAGTATTTCCTACACTGCATTCTACTTATATTTTATTTCACTGCAGAGGCATAGATTAGGCAACGCCCCACCACGGCAAACCCTGCTGCAGGGCACCCGATCAAATATCCCTTCCATCCAGACTATAAAGCACGTGTAATTACTCAGTCTAAAGGTATGTCAATACTTAATTTCACTAATAACCACCACTGGTAACAGAGAGGATTACTGGCTTGCTACATTCTCATGAATTATCTGTTAATGCATACCTTTTAAATGTGTTTATTAATTTGTATTTTGCCCGTTGTTCATGAGTTATGCCATTTCTCTAATAAACTTGTTGGCCATTCAGATTTCCCACGTACCATTTCCAAATAATTTCATGTGGTTAAGTTTTCAATTTTAGGTTTTCTTTTTCGAGGTATTTTTCAAGAAGACTTCTCAGTGGATCACAAATATATAATTTAGTATTTTCTTCTACTAGACTGTGGTATTACCTTTCACACTGAGGTTATAATTCACATGAAATCCATTTTTGCATATGGTGTAGCATAATGAACATTGAGGTGTATTTTTTTCCACAAGGTGGACAGTTTCACCAGTTGTTTTGTGGTAACAATTTATCAACTTTCTCCCATACGTAATACATATCTTTCTAGACTCTCAGGGTATTCTACTGGTCTAATTTTCTGTTTTTATGATAGCTTCATAATATTTTTATTATTATGGCTTTATTGTCATTTTGTCAGGTACACTAGGGTAGCATTTACAAACATTGAAACTCACCCTCTGAGTGGAGTGCTATGATTTCTGACATGTAAGTCAATGTGAGACCCAGCTTCAGGAAATCACTGGTCTGTTTTCTTGTTCCTCTAGATCCATCTCTTCCAGAATGTCACACAAATGGAATTGAATAACCTGCTGCCTTTTGAGAATGGCTTCTTTTACTTA
This sequence comes from Glossophaga mutica, assembly GCA_039655065.1. Classification (NCBI taxonomy): domain Eukaryota; kingdom Metazoa; phylum Chordata; class Mammalia; order Chiroptera; family Phyllostomidae; genus Glossophaga; species Glossophaga mutica. The sequence goes on along the minus strand of CM077303.1, from coordinate 144,410,875 downwards.
GCATAATTTATTTGAGATCCATTTCTCATGTACCAGTGGTTTGTTCTTTTTTATAGCCAAGGAGTAAGCCATCTTTTGGATATACTATAATTTCTTTACACATTCACCATTTGAAGAACATTGGGCTATATCCCATTTTTGGTGATTTTGAATAAAGCTATTATAAATACTGACATAGACAAGATTGCTGGTTTATATGTCTAACCTAAGAAAGTGCCAAACTGTCTTCCAAAGCAGTGGTAACATCGGGCATTCTCTCAGCAATATGAGATTTCCAGGTTCTGAGTATCTTCTCCAACAACTAATACTGTTCTCTCTCTCTCCCTCTCTCTTCCCCCCTTCCCTCCTACTTTCCATTACAAAAATTAATTAGTTTTTAATTAATCAGTAGATGTGTACTGGTCCTGAGTGTGATTTTAATTTACTTTTCTCTTATGACTAATGGTATCTTGAGCATTTTCTCACGTGTCTTGCCCTCCTTATACACCTTTTTTGTGAAATGTCTCAAAATTTTTTGCCCCTGTTTTTTATTGGATTATTTGTTTAATTGCTACAAGCTTTGAGGGTTCTTTGTATAGTCTGAGGATAGTGCATTTTCATGTATGTATTTGCAAATATTTTCTTTCAGTTTATATCTTGACATTTATTTTAACAATATCTTTAGAAAAACAGAAAATATTAATCTTGAAGAAGTCCAGTAAATCAATTTTGCATCTTATAGATAGTGCTTTTGAAGAAGTATATAAGAAATATTTGCCTATTTCAAAGTCACTAGGATTTTTCTCATATGTGTTTTCCTCAAAATTTTATAGTGTTAGGTTTTACAATGAAGACATGGTCTATTTTGACTTAATTTTTGCATATGTTGTGAGGTCAAGGTTTACTTTTTTGCATATGGATGTGAGATTGTTCCAGTGTCACTTAATGAAAAGACTGTCCTTGTTCCATTAAATTTTTATCACACCTATGTTGAAAACAGTTGATCATGTGTAGGGATTTATTCTTTTTTTAATTTAAATTGTTTATTTTTAGAGAGAGGAAGAAAGAGAGGAAGAGAAACCTGGTGTATGAAAGAAACCGTGTGTCTGGGGACCAAATCTGCAACTCAGGCACATGTCCTGACCGGGAATTGAACTAGCGGCCTTTCATTTTGCAGGAGGATGCCTGACCAACTGAGCAAACTGGTCAGGGCTGTATGGGTCTATTTCTGAGTTCTTTATTCTGTTCCGGCATTTTATACGACTCACCTGCCACTACCACACTGCCTCGATCACTGTAGCTTCAAAGTCTGTCATGAAATCACTTATCATACTCGGATAAATGTGAATTTTATGTCTGCTTTCTTTCACTTAGCATAATGTTCTTATAAATCATGCATGTTGCAGTAGAGCAATACTACAATTTTTATAGATGAATACTATTCCACTGTATACGTAAATTACAGTGGAATACCCTCTTATTTGTTGATGGACCCTCCCCCCACATTTTAGCTGCCGTGCCTACTGCTGCTATGAATATCACTATACAAGTGTTTGAGTATCTGCTTTCAATTCTTTTACTTTGTACCTCAAAGAAGAACTGCTGAGTCATCTGCTAATTCTATGTTTAACTCTTTAAGAAATCACCAAATTATTCTCCATTGTGGCTATATCATTTTACATTCCCACTAGCAATGTCCGAGAGTTCCAATTTTTCTGCATCCTCTGCAACATTTATTATTTTATATTTTCTTAATGTATGTGAAGCAGTATCTCATTGTGGTTTTGATTTACATTTCCCTAATGACTTATATTAAGCATCTTTTTATTTTTTCTCTTTTAACAGATTTTTAATATTTTTCTGTGAGATAGTTTGTGTATTGTTTTCTAAGATAGCTTACAATTTTATTAGTTTATGAAAAAGATAAGTATTTTATAATTTATTTCTCTTACAAATGGAACTGTATTTTTACTTATATTCTAGCTGTTTATTGCTGATAGTGTCATCAATTTGTTATTTAATTTTATCTGCATAAATGCTCTTCTTATTATTAAAAATTGTTTTTTGTTGAGTTGTTTATATAGATTTTTTCTCTATTTTTATAATCGTTATACCCTTTTTGTCTGCTTTTTAAATGGTCAGTGTCTTAGTCATTTGAGTTGCTCTAACAAATTACTACAGACTGGCTGGGTTGTAAATAACAGAAATTTATTGCTTATGGACCTGGAGGCTGGAAGTAGGAGATCAGGATTAGGTAAGGGCCCTCTTCTGTGTTGCAGAATTCTCTGCATATCTTCACATGATAGAAGGGGGCAAGGGAACTCTTTGGGATCTATTTTTATTTTATTTTTGAATAATTTTTGTTTTTCAATTACAATTGACATACAATCTTATATTAGTTTCAGGTGTACAACATAGTGATTAGATATTTATATAACTTACAAAGTGATCACTGATAAATCTAGTACCCATCTGACATCATACATAGTTATTACAATATTATTGACTATATTCCCTATGCTGTACTTTACACCCTATAACTACTTAGTAACTACCAATGTGTATATCTTAACCCCTTTCCCTGTTTTACCCAGTCCCTCAAGCCCCCTGTCCCAACCTGGTAACCATTAAAATGTTCTCTGGATCTATGTGTTGCTTCTGTTTTGTTTGTTCATTTATTTTTTAAAAAAATCTACATATAAGTGAAATCATAAGGCATTTGTCTTTCTCTGACTCATTTCACTCAGTACAATACCCTCTAAGGTATATCCATGTTGTTGCAGGAGGCAAGATTTCATGCCTTTTCAGGGCTGTGTCATATTCCATTTTATATATGCATCACTTCAATGTCTATTGATGGACATTTAGGTTGCTTCCATATCTTGGGTATTGCAAATAATGCTGCAACAAACATGTCAACGCATATGTCTTTTTAAATTTGTGTTTTGGGTTTCTTCTGTTAAATACCCAGAATTGGAGTTGCTGGATCTCTTCTTAGAACCTTTGTTGTAAACTCTATTTTGTCTGGTCAAAATATCTCTGCACAACTTTAAAAAAAAACTATTTTAATAAAATACCTTTTTCCATCCTTTTATTTTTACCCTGTGTGTGTCTTTTGATCTGAAATGAGTCTCTTATAGACAGCATATGTAAGGGTCTTTCCTGTTTTTTTATCCATTCACCCACCCTATCCTATGCCATTTGACTGGAGCATTAAATGTTGATAGACTTGACAGGGTTGCTCAGTTGGTTACAGTGTCATCCTATACACCAAAAGGCTGTGGGTTCAATTTCTGGTCAGGGCACATACCTATGTTGTGGGTTCTGTTCCTGATAGGAGCACATACAGGAGACAATTAATCGACTCCCCCCGCCCCGTTTCCTCTCTTTCTAAAATCAATGAGCACGTTCTCAGGTGATTTAATTAATTAATTAATTAAAGTAACTGTTGGTAGATATGTAGTTATTGCCATTTTATTATTCATAATTAAAATTTTTACTTCCTAAAAAATCCCTTTAACATTACTCGTAATACTGGTAGTGATGAACTCCTCTACCTGTTACTTATCTGGGAAGGTCTTCTACTACTTTATCTTCTCAATCACTGGTTCAGTCCTATGTTTAATCTACTGTTGATTCCATCTAGTGTGTTTTTTTTATTTTTGTTATTGTACTCTTCATTTCTGACTGGTTCCTTTTTATTTTTTTTAATCTTCATTTTTATGTTTCCTATCTCTTTGTCAAAGTTCTCACTGAGATCATTGAGCATCCTTATAACCAGTGTTTTGAACTTTGCATCTGGTAGATTGCATGTCTCATTTTTGTTTAGTTCCTTTTCTGAAGTTTTGTTCTGTTTTTTCATTTGGGATGTTTGCCTGCTTTTGGCTGCCTCCCTGTGTTTGTTTCTATGTATTAGAAAAATAAAAAGAGAGTATATAAGTAGAGCTGCTACATCTCCTGCTCTTCGTAGAACTGCCTCATGCAGTAGGTGTCCCGTGGGGCCAAGTGGTGAAATCTCCTTAGTCACTTCAGCTGGGAGTGCCGTGTCCCTTGCATGGGTAATGCCCTCCTACTGTATTTGAGCCTTGATTGCTATTAGCACATCTCCTGGAGGTATTGAACCTCAGGCAGATTGGTAGTGAGGCCTGGCCTCAACTACATTGTTGAGAAGTCATGCAGGGGCTGACTCTACAAAACAGGATTCATTCTAGCAGGACTCGTGTACTTGTTGAGTCTGCCCTTTAGGTGTGTTTGTGGAGGTGGTTGTGATACAGAGAGATCTGGTCAGATCACTGGGGAGAAGTAGGAAGTGGCTGTACCAGGAGTTTGCCTGAGGCTATGGTAAACAGTTTAGGAGAGGACTGGCTGAGAAGCTGAATGTCTCCAGAGTGCAAGGAAATAAAAAGAGGACTAGCTAGCTGGCTTGGTTGGCTCTCCGCTGGTTCGCTGGCTCTCTCTTCCTGGAGGATGCCTAGATGATTGTGCCACAGCTGCCTGCATTTCCCAACAGGTGATATTTTGGATGAGAAGGAACTCCAGGCACAGCTCAGGATCAGCCTGGCCTGGCAGAGAGTGGCAGGGTTATTCTTTGGGTGATCTAGAGGGAATGACCTCTGAGGCAGAAGCCTGCCATTCTTTCAAAATTATGTAGCTTTTGTATCTTATGTTGTTTTAGTTTGTAAAGTAACCCTATAGAAATAAGATCATTAAAAACTAACGCGGGGAAAGATAGGAAAACTCAGATGTTAAAGAGTTTAGCCTTAATTGGTAGGCCTAAGTGACTAATGCATGTGGAAAGCTGTTATTCCAAAATTGTGAAGCTTTAAAATAAAGACTGATTTCCTTCATCACCAAATCTTTGCCTCTGGAACTTTGCCTAGAACGTAGCGGAGGGCATTAGGAGCCCAACTGCTGTTCGATAACAGGTTATTCTTTGATTTGGTCTGAAGTTGGCCATGGGGTATATTGTATCCAAAGCATCTTGGGAGGTGCTCTCATGGAGGCCAAGGTCAGCTGCTGCCTGTGCCCTGACTGGGGCCATTGGTATGAGCTACAGAGTGATCTTCAGATGGTTGCCACTTGTGCTGGGCTTGAGGTACCTGGGAGAGGCTAAGCTATGAATTGAGGCTGGCTGCCCCTAATAATGGGCTTGGGGCTGCTTAGCAAGAGGTGTTGAGCATGCTGAGGCTAGATGCTGCTTGTTTGGGGTTTGTGAACCTTTGAGAATTTTTAGGAAAGTTCACAGCATGAGCCAAAGCAGGCCATTTGTGTAGAAAAGCCAGTGTCAGTGCTTGGCTGGGCCCAAAAGTTGGATGGGATGTGGTCTCAGGGAATCACCAAAGTGAAGTGAAGAGTGTTAGCCAGGATAATGAAGGCTCAGATATTGTGCCCACATACACCTGCAGGGGGAGGGCTCAGAAAAAGAACAATGGCTTCTGCCAGCCTCTAGTGTTCACCTTGAAGCCAGAGAATTCAGTTCTTCCCTGTATGTCCCTGGCACCTTTTGAGCTGTTGCCCAAGTGCTGGAGCTCAGAGAAAGTGAGTCCCTCGGCAGACTCTGAGGAACCCCTCAGAGCCCAGCATCTCTTTGTCTCATTCTCTGATGCAGTGGTGATCTCTGATGGTTTTTGTAGACAGTTATGGGGACTTCTCTTGCCAGCACGGAAACTCTGGGCTGGGGGAAAGCCTGGTGTGGGGCTGGAAACCCTCACTTTTAAGGGGTCACCTCCACAGCTTAGATTCCCCTCCCAATTTTTAACCACCATATATGGGGGTGTGGGGCCAGCCAGTTCTGTGCCTATGCCCCTCCTCCCAGTTCAACATGGTTTCTCTGTATATCTTTAGTGGTGGGACTTCTGCTCAGCGATATTTCAGGTAGTTCTCAATGGTGTTTGCTCTGTAGTTTAGCTGTAATTTTAGTGTGGTCATGGGAGGAGGTGAGTGCAGTGTTTACCCACTCTGCCATCTTGATCAGAAGCCCTGGGGTTTCTTTCGTAAAGGAATTAATGGCATTTCTGGAGAGCTGTGTCATCATGATCTAATCACCTCCCAAAGCCTTACCTATTGATACCATCATTACCTCCGGCATTTGGATTTCAGTGAGGAATTTAGAGGGGATGAAAACTTTTAGAGCATAGCAGTTGGTGAAGATCTTCTATATTATTCTAAAAAGTGATTGTGATAATGAAGATTGATATCATATTCTTGTGCATCTCATTCATTGTGCATATTCTTATGCATCTCAATTCATTTAAATGTCCTCCATTAAGAAGAATACCTTCTGTAGGTTTAAGTTATACAGGTTTTTATTGATAAGAAAGTTTGATGTAGTTCTTGTTTTCTGAGATTTGAAAATCATAAACAGTTGACCCTTGAACAACCTAAGTTTGAACTGCACAATTCCACCTATACCCAGATTTTTTAAAATTAATACATTGGGGTTTTTTTTGAAATTAGTCACAATTTGCAAAACTCAGAGGAATGGCATAGCCTAGAAATATTGACAAAATTAAGAAGGTATGACACAAATGCATAAAATGTATATAGATACTAGTCCTTTTTATCATTTGCTACTGTAAAATATACACAAATCTATTATAAAAAGTTAAAATTTATCAAAACTTACACAAACAGATCACATACGGTGATATTCTCAGTAGAGAGAAATATAAACAATTTTAAGGTACAATGAATTACAACAGCATAACATCAATGCACATACTATAAAACTGTAATAATTTTGTAGCTACCTCCTGTTGTTACTGTGTTGAGCTCAAGTGTCTTGAACATCCGCTTAAACTGCCATGTGATGCTGATTATTCCCATGTGAGTAGTTTGTCTCTTTGGCAAATTGTGCATCACAGTAAAAAGTGATCTCTCGCAGTTCTTGCATATTTTTCATTGTGTTTAGTGCAATACTGTAAATTCCGAAGAACACCATGGGACCCACGTGAAGTGCCACTAGTGATAATGGAAATGCTCCCAAGAAGCAAAAGAAAAAAAAATAGTCATGACGTTACAAGAAAAAGTTGAATTTGCTTAATATGTGCTATAGATTGAGGTCTGCAGCTGCAGTTGCTCACTATTTCGAGTTAAATGAATTCAGTGTAAGGACCATTATAACAAAAGAAAGAAAGAAAGAAAGAAAGACAGAAAGAAAAGGAAATTCATGAAGTCATTGCTGCAGCTATGCCAGCAGGCATAAAAATCTTGCTTTTTTTTTTTTTTGCAAAATACCTTTTTATCTTGTATTGAAAATTCAGCTTTTATGCGGATACAGGATTTCTGTAAGAAAAGTATATTTATAGACTTTGTTATGATTCAAGAAGAAGGAAGCCATTATATGACAACTTAAAGCAAAGGAAAGGTGAAGGATCTAAAGCTGGAAAAATTCATTCCAGCAAAGGATGGTTTGATAATTTTGGGAAAAGGTTTGGTTTTGAAAATGTCAGGATAACAGGAGAGGCAGCTCCTGCTGACCAAGAGGCAGCAAACTCCCAGACGCCATTAAGAAAATCATTGAGGAGAAAGGATACCTGCCTGAACAGGTTTTAATGCAGATGAGTGTCCTACTCTGGAAAAAGTACCAGAAAGGACGTCTATCAGTAAGAAAGCAAGCAAGACCAGGAAGTAAGGCAGGAAAGGGTTGACTAACTCTACTGTTTTGTGCAAATGCAGTTGGTTTTATGATCAAGTCTTCCCTTATCTATAAATCTGCCACCTCCCTTCACCCCTCCAGCCTCAGTGGGAAAAGATAAACGTCAGCTGCCAGTGTTTTGGCTGCCCAACAAGAAGGCCTGGACAATGAGAACATTTTTTTTCTGGATTGAGTTCATCAATACTTTGTCCCTGAAGTCAGGAAGCACCTTTTTAGTAAGGGACCACCTTTTAAAGATTTTTTTCTTAATGACAGACAATGCCCCAGGCCACTCAGAACCCCATGATTTCAACACCAAAGGCATCAACATGGTCTACTTCCCTAAACACAATGTCCCTAATTCAGCATCCAGATAAGAACCTCAAAGATTCATTACATGCTGTACCCTGTGAAAGGATTATCACCGCTGTGGAATAGAACCCTAACACATAGAACACCATGAAAGTCTGAAAGGATTACATCACTGAAAATGCCATCGTCGTCATAGAAAAATCCATGAAAGCCATCATGCCCCAAGCAATAAATTCTTGCTGGAGAAAACCACTGTTTTTGTCTGTTGTCTAGATGTTGTGCATGCCTTCACAGGATTTATAACAAAGTTAATCCAGGAAATCATTCAAAGGATTGTGGATGTGGCAACAAAGGTAGTGGTGGGGGGTATAAAGTTTCAAGGTATAGGTCTTGGAGAAATTCAAGAGCTAATAGACACCATGCAAAGGAGCTGACGGAAGACAACCTGATGGAGACGAGCGCTTCTGAACCAGTGCTGGGTGACAGGACGAAGACGCAGAAGAAGCAGAGCCAGAAAACCAGCTAACTGACAATAGATAATCTGGCAGAACTGTTCCAACTGTGCCAGACTGCTTTTAACATCTTACACTACACGGACTCTTCCACGGAATGGATGCTGACTCTAAAGCAGACAGTGGAAGGGAGGATTGGAACCTTACAGAAACATTTTTAGAGAAATAAGCAAAGAAGTCAGAGAGAAATTATGATGTATTTCCGTAAAGTTACACCAAGTTTGCCTGCCTGAGTTATTTTTAATGCAAAATTAATAATGTATTTGCTTACTGTTTTATAACTTTGCTTTCAGAGAATTACGTTACCACACAGTATGCTTGCTCTCACTCTTGCTCTCTCTCAATTGTAGGAACTGCATAGCAGCCTATCATCACCAGTAAGTGCTTTTTTAAAAAACAATTAAAAAACCCCTAATGTTTCCAATACTGTATTATGAATAAGACTGTAGTATTATATACCATAATACTTTTATAATGATCTACTCATTAGCGTATAGGCTAGGCCAATGGTACCTAATATTTTTGGCACCAGGGACTGGTCTCTGGAAGACAATTTTTCCACGGACCGGGTGGGCAGGGGGAGGCAGGAGGTGGACCTCAGGCGGTAATGCCAGCGGCACCACAGACACGGGGAGGAGGGAGGTTGGGGACCCCTAGGCCAGGCAATTGTGAAGCAATCATATTGACTACCCCAGGCTACCATAAACAATATCATTGCTTCTTCATTATCAATGCATGAATCATTATACCTATAAATAAATATAAATTTCTTTTTTACATTACCTTTTTATTTTTTATATGTAGTGTTAGTAATATGTATAACACTATAGTATTTTGTATCGTGTAAGACAATGTCTATGTAGGTACTGACAGATGATTCATTTTGTGAACAAATAAACTGACTGTATTTATGAATCCAGGACACTGTTGTGAATGTGTTTTTTTCTTGCTAATGATTTTCTTGACATATTTCTTCTTTTTCTAGCTTAATTTATTGTAAAAATACAGCATATAATATTTATAAGATAAAAATATGTTAACTGACTTGTTTATGCTCTTGGTAAGGCTTCCGGTCAACAATAGGCTACTAGGAGTTAAGATTTGGGAGAGTCAAAAGTTACACATGCATTTGTGACTGAGCCAGGGGTTGGTCCCTCTAACCCCCGCATTGTTTAAGAATAAATTGTATAGGTAATTAATTTAATAAAAGGCTTTATATACATTGGTGTAATATTCAAATAGTATGAGGTAAAAAATTAGGTGCTTTAAAATAATAGTTCAGGATTTTGAACTGACCCTAGTTTCCTAGTATACTTTATACTCCCACACTAAATAAAATTTACTTGACATTTATTCACTTCTTAATTTAAAATAAAAATGGTCTGTCATATATGTTTATACTGTTTTTAGCTGGTTTGAGAATAATTTGTGCTAGCCTCATAAAATGTATTAGTAAATGTTTCCTCTTTTTATTTCTTGAAACAAAGTACATAAGGTAGAAATTTCTTTATATTGAAAGTTTAGCAATATTCAGCTGTAAAATTGTACAGACCTGCTCTCCTTTTCAGTAAGAAAACAGGGGTAGGAAAGAAGAAAAATGGTGTATCTTTAATTTATTTTTCAATTTCTTCCAATAATTCAAGATTTCTATCCTGGACTGTGGACGTTAAACCTACCACTTGCATCTTAGCATTATGAGAATCATAAGCACTGCCGCAGACTTCCAAGTGCCAGCCATGGACTAACGTGGCCTTTGTTTGCATACAATGGTTATAGGCTATCAAATTTATTAACATATATTGTTCGAAGTGTTCTAATATTGTCTTTTTAAACTCCATAGTATCTCAGATTACACTTCTTTTTCCCCATATATTTTTGTATTACTTTTTTGTCTTAATAAACTTTGACAAAATTTTTACTTTTTATCAACCTTTCACTTCAACATTTTTCATCTTTCATTATTTCTTTATTTAAATAATTTTGTCATTACATTTACTGTATTTTTCTTGTTTCATTGGCTTTGTTCTGTTGCTCTTTTTCAAAATGAAAGTAGCATTACTTCAATATTTTTATGATGAATGTTCATAAGGCTATAACTTTTTCCCCAAATTCTGCTTTAGCTGTATACAAAAAATTTAAACTGCAGTATTTTCATTCTTTTTGGTTTTACTATTTTATAATTTCTCTAAAGATTTTCTTTCTAACTCAAGATTTTTTCTTGAACTCGATATTTTTTTCATAGTATATCATTTAGTTTTTCTCCAGTCATTGGGGGCTTTTTAAAAGTTCCTTTTAACTAGTAGTTTCTAATTTTATTGTTTTGTGATCAGATAACACCTTTAATATAGTATTTATTGTTTTGACTACACTGTGAAGCTTCCATATGGCCTTGACAAAATTTAATTTTTGACTGCTTCATGGTGAGTCATGCAACAAACATTTTATAAATACTTTGCGTCCGGCTCTGTTTTAACACTGGGTAAAAGTTAATGAATAAAACAGATAAGACCTCTTTTCTCATAGAGCTTCTATTTTACCAGAAAGAAAAAGATAGTTAACTATTGCTAATAGACAAATGGAAAGTCAGGTAAAGACAAATGTTTTGGCAAAGAAAAAATGTAGAGTTGGGTAAAACCTATAAGAGTAACTTCATGTTTTACTTTATCAGTTATGAAACTTCTCCAGCCTTGTATCTTACATCTAAACAAATTGACTTTCTTTATTTTTTTGTCAACTCCTTTCCAGAACCCCTGTGGGTATTATCTGCTTTTTATTACTATTCTATGCTACATGGATTATCTTTCTTCCTTTGTTCTTTAGATCCCGTGTGTGTGTGTGTGTGTGTGTGTGTGTGTGTGTGTGTTTGGTTAGTGCTCACCAGGACTTCTCGTACATGTCATAGTGACCTGCTGGGTTTATTTTTCTTCTTACTGGAGAACACTCTCACCAAGGGTGTTTTTTTTTCTTTTTTTCAAGTGGGTCTTTACATGGTAATGCTCCTGAAAATATTTTTATATTGACCTTTTATTAAAAAGAAAACAGCTAATTATAAAATTCTAGATTTGCTATTCTTTTCCTTCAATACTTTGACTATTTTGTTTAGGTTTTCCACTTAATTTTTTAAGTATGTCCCTAATTACTTTGATGAAGTTTTTTAATTCTTGTTTTCTTTTGAATGCTCTGCTTTCATTTTTAAAAAAGTTTTTAGAATGGCCTCCTTTCCTTTAATTTCAGCAGCATGTATCTAGTTGTGCCCATACCATTAGGACATAGCCCCTTGTCCTATAACATGATTCTAACTCCCAGGTTTTGCCCCTTAACTTCTAGGATACAGCATTTCTGATGTCTCAGTTGAAATGCAGTGTATATGAAGCTTCATAACACTGATAAATGAGGGAGGGTCTTGAATTACAATATTTTTTACTAATACCACACAGGTGAACTCTCTTATCAACTCTTTATTATACCAGTTGATATTTTCTACCTGATTTTTTTTTTATTTTTGCCTTGAACATATGAATCTTAGAAAACCGTAAAAGACAAATGAAGAATACCTATAAAGATTTTTATTCTCTCTCTCTGTTGTTTCCATTTCTCCTCAAAGTTGTTCTCCAAGTTGCAGCCACTTTGCACCAAGCTTCAACTTCTATCTCTTCAGCTAGGGAAATGACCTCATTCTGCTTGAGTTCTTTCCCCCTGTTCCACAATGTGGACATTACACTCAGAGAATAAGTGCTGCTGATGTGGAACTTTACCTGGGTGCTTCTCTTTTCTCAATAATTTCCATCTCTCTGCCCTGGCTGGTGTAGCTCAGTGGATTGAGCGCGGGCCTGCGAACCGAAGGATCGCGGTTCGATTCCCAGTCAGGGCACATGCCTGGGTTGCCAGGCCAGTTCCCGGCAGGGGACATACGAGAGGCAACCGCACATTGATGTTTCTCTCCCTCTCTCCTTCCCTTCCCCTCTAAAGATAAATAAATAAAATCTAAAAGAAAAAAAATCTTTAAAAAAAAAAATAATAATTTCCATCTCTCAAGTTCTCCTGAGTCAGTTGCTTTTCAGTGCCTTCAGTTGCTTTGTGTACTTTGGCTAACATTAATAGTGATCATTTGTAGGAGGCCTAACTCAGTACAAAACAAACCATTGCATCATTACTAGAACTGGTCTGCATATTTTTTTATTTTTAGCTTTACCCAAGAATATATTAATTTGAAAGAGAGAGAGAGGGAGGGAGAGAAAGAGAGAGAGAAACATCAGTGTGAGAAGGAAACATCCATGAGTTGCCTGCCATACCTTTCCTGACCAAGGATCAAACCTACAATCTAGGTATGTGCCCTCCACAAGGGATCAAACCTGCAACCTTTTGGCGTGTGGGACGATTCTCCAGCCAACTCAGCCACCTGGCAAGTGTTATAATTCTTTTATTTTACTTTTGCATAGCCATATTGGAACCTAGAACTCTGACCCAAGCCAGACCAATTATATAGGAGACATTCCAGAACTGATGTTTGTATAGTGTTTTCAAGCAGGTGTTTTCCTAGTGGCAGCAGTGATGAGTCCTGGAATCCACGAGTTTGTAATCTTTAACTCACATTCCCAGTTGGAGACAGCATAAAATACTCTCACCCATCATCCATTTCAATCCTTCCTCAACTGATTCTAATTTGTACTGATTGGGTTGTATATTTATTAGGACTAATCACAGTTTCTAGAAGAATGTGGCACATTGATAGGTCAGTCTGAATTGCATACCCATCCCTGTCATGACAAAGTGTGGCCATAAATTCTCATTCCCACCAGAATTATTCTAGACTTGGAAAACAGCAGTTCTCCAGTAAAACAAGGGTATCTGATTATGGTATTTTGCTAGGTAGACAAAACAATAGATGTGTTTTTCTTGGGACCATGGAGATGAAACTGAAGAGATTTGGTCCCGTAGGTGTGAGACATGGAAATAACCTTCTATGGAGTGTGAATGTGGGCCCTGCCGGGGGCCATGTGACCAGTCTTGTAGCAAGAGCCACTGGACAGTGTGAAAGAATAAAGGAAAAAATGTCCTGGAAATGGTCAAGTTCCACGTTCTATTGTTTCTTCAGTTCCCAGCTACATATTTTTTCCTTGGACTTCTCTTGGTTTTACTGAACCAATAAATTCCTATTTTGGCTAAACTATGTCACTTGCAAGCCAGAAGGCTAGCTAAAACCATCTAGACTTACACTTTTCAATATGGTAACCACTAGCCACATGCGGCCATTGAGCACTTAAAATGTGCCTAGTCCATCCTGAAGTGTCCTGTAACTGGAAAATACACACAGGGGTTTGAAGACTTAGTATGAAAAATAGAACATAAAATATATTAGTAATCTTTTAATGATTACATATTAAAGTGACATTTTAATATATCAGATTAAATAAATTTATTATTAAATTAATTTCATGTTTTAAAATTATTAATGTAGCTACTAGAATATTTTAAATTATAGAAGTAGTTCACACTATATTTTTATTAATAGTGTTGATATAGATGATTACATAAGATAGATTTCTAAGTATGTACTTTGTAAAGTCCTTATTTCTAATCTGTAATATACTTAGAAAGTTAAGGAGAAATAGGGATGGGGTAATGTTTGGAGAGGGAGCTATATAGTATTGGACCAATAACATAACTATAATTTTCAACTTTGAGAATAGCATTTGCTTCAAAACATCGACACAAAATTAGTAATTAGTATTAATTGCAATTATTTCGCTAACAGTGGGATAAGGAACTTAATAATTGTAAGAACAAGGCAGAAGTCAGTCATCTCTCCTCACTTAAAGAATGTTTCCGAAACTTCACACGGAATGGTGCGTTTATAGAAACTAGCATGGAAGAAGTCATGGCATCGAGTCCATGAAAAGGCTTTTGCTCCTGTATGTTCTCTAACTTTGCAGCACCCTGCGCATTTCACCCAACACCATGGTCTAACCCGGCCACACCAGAAACCCCAGCCAGGCAGCGATCAGGCCTCACTGGCATTGCTGACATTTCAAGTAAAGACAAAATTAGTTCTTTCTATGATAATATAGTATAATAGCTGATCATGGGTGGGCCTTGGAATCAGATAAACTCGGGTTTTAATTGTGGCTTTGCATTTTCTAATTCTGTAACCATGATTTTGTCTCTTCTCTAAAACTCATCTTCCTTTTGGCTAGGTATGTAGGATAAGAATGACGTCTACCTCAAAACATGTTAAAAAGAATAAAGAAATAATTTGAGTGTCTGGCATTTACTAAATGAATGCTGAATATTATTATTTATAATATAACCCAGAAGACAAAATAATAAAAATACCTTTATTATCTCTAAATAATAGTCTTACTTTTTAAAAAGTTAAACATAACATACACTTAAAAATTTAGAATCAAACCAAATCTTAGCATTCAAATTTTATACTTTAATAAGAATTTAGAGATGTAATAAACAATCTGGAAATAAAAACTGATTTTTTAAAATAAAATATTGTCAGAAAGAATTTCTCCTTACTGAAAATGTCCATAAGCTTCCTTTCAGCAAATGTCATCATTATAAATATTACTATAAATTACACTATAATATGTGTTACAGAGTTCTTAGAAAAAGAAGAAAACAAGATAAAAGAGTGGTAAAAAAAGTGATTATGTTATAATATATAGTTTTATAGCTGATGGCATCACCCCTCTGTGGCTTGGCCACCCAGATAAAATTTACAGTCAGCACCACTTCTTCCAGTAAAAACTTCATTATGCTCCAGCCCTTGCACAATTTATTTCCCTTTATTGTTTATTCATTAGTTTATTTTTACTATACTTTTACATCTAGGAAACAGACTTCATTGACTACAATTTTCTCTGAGAGTACAGATTGAAATTAATGTGAAAGCATTTAGTGAGAAGGTAGAGAGTTCATATTTCACATTTCATCAGATACATTACACTTTGTGGACTAAAAATGGTCCTTTTTAATGGGTCTTGAGGTAAATAAACAACCCGTTTTAAGGAATGTGCTAACTCAATTAGGAGGAATGAATCAAGCTTGAATTTTAATATACATTATTACAATAATACACATACATGCAATAACATAGTTAATATAAAATGTTCTTATATACAACTATAGTTTTATAATACAAAGCACAGATAATCTCCCTCTGATCATTTTGTAGTTTTAAAATTTTAATGTTTTCAGTATGTTTCATCTGCTCAATAAATGGCCAACCTGTATGTCAATGATTTTAGTCTGCCAGCCTTGTTTGTTCTGTCAACTTGTATGAAGTGTTTTACTGAAACAGATGAAAAGTTCACTTGTTAAGTATCCATATTCTTTCTCTTTTGAGTTTACCATCATAGGAACTAGTCTTCTGAACATGATTAAGAAGAGACTAGAACCCCATTTCTCTATGCCTGAGTGTTGTTTTATGCCCCAAGTTTTTGCCCTTTAATGCTGATATCATCTGATTCTTGGACATATTTTTTTCTGGTCCAGGAGTTATAGAGATATTTGGGAGGGTTTGTGTTCACAAAATTTGAGTAATTGAATCTATTAATTGATGTGTCATCAATTTTTGTGCATATTTAATGTTTGTGCCCCAAGAAACTGGTAACAGCGATTTTCTCTTGAGTTGGAAGCCAGGAGTAAAAGACAGATTTATTTCCCATACATACACTTCTGAATTGTTTGTTTATTGCTGCCATTTTGACCATTTACCAGTTATACGAACTTTGCCTTGACTTTAGAATATAGACAATATTTCAGATGGAGTGAAAAAATTCAAGAAGATTAAACATTTTCTCATGTTGTGGAAGTGACAAAATATATCATTTTGGCTAAAGTTTATATGTACATATGTAAATTTATAACATTGAATAAAAACCTTATAAAATTATATACTAGCTTAGCATTCAATTAAAGGTACATTTTAATAGTTAAAGATATACACATCTTAAAATATATCGCAAAAAATAAACAGATATTTATTAATATTTTATGATGATAATTTAATACCAAATTCATGTTTCTTTAAAAATAAACATAAATCAACCTTTTCTGAATACCTTATTTGTGTTAAGCACAGCCGATTTGACACAAAAAATTTTAAAATAAAAATCCATATTAAAATTAAATTCTATAATAAACTAAATTTAAAAAAATTATCAATGTATTTTAATTGATCAAGCTTGTAAGACTTGGAAATATGTAGCATCACTCCACATATTGACATTCGATGTTTATTCTGAGATTTTATTTAAACAGAATCCAAGGTACATGTAGGTATTCCTCTTCATTTTCTTATTCCTATTCTATTCTCCTCCCTTATTTTGTCTTTCCTTTTCTCCCCTTCCTCTCTCTGAATAATTAAGTTCAATGCCATTGTGTGAGGCTGAACCAGGTAGGTGTGTCTGCAAGTGGGGAGATGGAATGAGTCATGGTGGTTTAGACTGAGGTGTAGATGCCCAAACAGAGTGAAGAAGGTTTCTGCATGAATGGATTACCAAGCCTCTATGTTGAAGCCCATGAAGGGAAAGGGGAAAATTCATGCATTAGAGCATCCCATTGTAGAGTTATCAGAGTCCAAGCAGGGTGAGTAGTGCAGCCCTGCAGAGGGTTGTCTAATGAGGAGTATTAGAACCTAACTGTGGATAGCAGGATTGCCCAGAGCTAGTGTCAAAGCACAAACTGGGTGACAAAATTATCAATCCAGGGAAAGTTTCACTACAGGGCATCAGAGCTAGAAGACAGAGAAGAGAGGATTCAAGCAGGAGAGGCCATCGGACATTGGCAGAGCTGGAATGAGATGAGAGAGTGTCCATGCATAGCAGCTGCCTGGAGTGGCATGGATGGAATTAAGCAGAGTGAGAAGAGTGTCCATGTGGGAAAATGAGCTGACATCAGTGTCAGAGTCCAAACAGGGTGAGGCGGGCATCCATGTGGGTGCAGGGGGTGGGAAGCCTGGTTTGAAGATGCAAGTTTCAAGCAGAGTAAAAAGAGTGTCCATAGTGGTAGGGGATGGTGAGAAGGGGGGAACTGGAGTCAGCAGGAAAGTGTTGGGGCAGAATTTGAGTGAGATTAAGAGGGTGTTTGCAATGAGGGAGGGACAGTGACAAAAGGAGACTATAACATAGAGGGGGTTGACCAATAATGTAAATGCATTATGGGTAATGATTGCTG
The DNA here is from genome assembly GCA_039655065.1 of Glossophaga mutica. Lineage (NCBI taxonomy): Eukaryota > Metazoa > Chordata > Mammalia > Chiroptera > Phyllostomidae > Glossophaga > Glossophaga mutica. Next base: position 144,393,250 of record CM077303.1, on the reverse strand, counting down.
GGTTTCTCACTTTTGGAAAGGGGTTACAAATGAAAAAAGATAAAGCTAGAATGCACCTTACTACATTATATCAGACTAGAGGCATTGAGTTCAGTGTGAATTCAGTTTCCAATACATGTAGATGATGGGCATATATATTCCCCACCTCTGTCCACAGAACAGGCCTGAGAGCAGTGATGTTGTGACATCCCAATAATTATGAGCACACATTGATCTCATATTTTAGTTTCTAAAAACTATTCTCCACTCAAGAAAAACCAAGGATCCTTGGAGAAAATTGCCTATTCCAGAGTCAGGTAAGAACAGATATTAGATAAGACTGGAACATCTTATTGTCCCAGAAAGCAAGGAGGTAGTCACAGTAAAACAGGCCTATGTCAAAAGAACACAGAAGCCCTATTGAAGGGGTGCACAGTGGTCAAATCTTGAATAACATGACCATAAAAATAATAACAGCAAAGAAAAAGGAGGCATAAGTCAATATTTACATAAATAAGTAAATGAATAAGTTGAGAGTTTCATTAATATACAAGTGTTCTGTTGGTCCATCACAAGTTACCACAAACTTAGTGGCTTTACACAGCACACATTTGATCTGACATTGTTTCTGCAGGTCAGAAGCCTGGGCACTGCTTACCAGGTTCTCTCTCATGCAGGGTCTGGTCAGCTGCCAGCACAGCTGTCAGCAGGACTATGGTCCCAGCACAGATTCAGCTAGGGAGAGATGTGCTTCCTAACCCCCGCAGGTTATTGGCAGAATTCATTTCTTTGCAGCTATGGGACTTTCTTGCTGAAAGTCATCCTCAGCTCCTAGAGGCCATCTCTAGTCCCTTACTATGTGAACTTCTCTAACATTGCCACTTATTTCATGGCACCTTGCTTCTTTAAACCAGCAACAGAGTGTCCAGTCTGCTGGAAGAACAGAGTCTTGTACACCGTAACACAAAACTTATGAGAGTGACATCCAATCACCTTTGTCACATTCTATTGATGAGAAAGAAGCAAGTCATAGGGCCCACCCACACCCAAGGTGAGGAGATTATATAGGGTGTGAATTCAAGAGTGAGGGGATATTGGGGTTCCGTTAGGGTTTATCTACTACTACCATTTGCCTTCTACCCTCAAGGATTTACTCCCTTCCATATGCAAGTGGGTGTTTTCATGTATCATTAGAGATTATAATATCATAAAAATTTACAGGAGGGAATTTGGCTGCAGGCCCACATTGCATTAATTTCTCTTCTGGAAAGCATATTAAAGCAACATAAGAGATATGTGAAAAATTAGCTGTGATGGATGGTCTCTGTTTTATGTAATAGCAAAAGTTGGAAAACCTGATTTTTCACATAGGTTGGCAGGAATGTCTAGCCATTGGATGGGATACCTCAAAGCCTCTGAAAACAATATAATGGAAGCATTTATATTGGTATAGCCAAAGTGTAAAATACATTAAATATATAATGATTGCTACCTACAGGGTCCAGTAGAAGTAATGCCATTGAGTGTGGTTGGTAGGGTAGTTCAGTGTATCACATGAGATGGACAGAAATGCGAACATTTCATCTAAAATGTCATATGGCGTGCTTGAGTGTGATATTGATATGACACAGAATTACATGCTTATGATTTTGTAATAAAAGATTTAGTATAGATTACCAGCAGGGCATTATTTGTGTCAGACCCTATATTTATAGTATAATCTGATTTTCATAAAATCTATATTATATCCATATGCATAGATAGCAAATTGAAAAATATATATCCCAGGGAACAAAAAAATCACTTGTTTTTGCTCTGTTTTTATTATTTTTTCTTATGTGTATTTTCTTTTGTTTAAATATATATTAGTAAATACATACATAGTTTTATTTTGAGTATTTAAGTCAAAGAATTCTCTAATTAAAATTGATTTATTAATTCAGCCTCTACTATAATGTGAAAATAATAAATTATTTAAAAATTTATTATTATTTAAAAATTTATTATTTAAATAAATTCTATAAATTATAAAATAATTCTATAAATTATAGCTAGTAAAAGTTATAACATTTAAATAACAAAAAATTAATGCCAGTAAATTGATATAAATGACAATTCTAATTAATTACAATGCACTTTATCTTATTGTAAATGTTCAGGAATAAGGGATATTGCTCAAACATTTAACCAGTTTGAGAGAGCATAGGGGAAAAAATTTATGAAATGTATCCACACCAATTTTTATATGGATTTTGGCATGAAATCCTTATTTTCTGTTTCACAAATTGAGTTGCACCCTTTATTTTTTTTTAATTTATTTTGTGTTATGTTTCAATTTCCATTTGCCCCCTTTTTATCTCCCTCCTTCCTGCAATCACCCCACTGTTGTTCATGTCCACGAGAACTTTTTCCTTCTTCAATCCACCCACCCTCAAACACTCCTACCACAGCTGTCAGCCTGCTCTCTATCTATGAGTCTGTCTCTTTTTTGCCTGTTAGTTCAGTTTGTTCATTAGATCCACGTATGTGTGATATCATCTGGTGTTTGTCTTTTTCTGACTGACTTATTTCACTTAGCATAATGTTTCCCGGGTCCACTGTCACAAAGGGTGAAATTTTCTTCTTTTTAATGGCTGAGTGGTATTCAATTGTGTAAATGTCCCTTAGTTGTTTTAACCACTCATCTACTGATGGACACTTGGGCTGCTTCCAAATCTTGATGATTGTGAATAATGCTGCGATAAACATAGGGTGCTTATGTTCTTTTGAATTAGTGTTTTGGGTTCCTTCAGATATATGTCCAGAAGTGCAGTTATTGGGTCAAAAGGCAGATCCATTTTTAATTTTTAAAGGTACCTCCATACTGCTTTCCCCAGTGGCTGCACCAAGCTGCATTCCCACCAACAGTACAAAAGGGTTCGCCACAACCTCACCAGAACTTGTTGCTTATTGATTTATTGATGACAGTCATTCTGAGTGGTATGAGGTGATATCTCATTGTGCTTTTGATTTGCATTTCTCTGATGATTAATGACTTTAAGCATCTTTTCATATGTCTGTGGGCCATCCTTGGACCTGAATAGACACTTCTATTCAGGAGGACCTTGGAGAAGTGTCTATTCAGGTCCTTTGCTCATTTTTTAGATTGGATTGTTTTGTGCATGTGTGTCTGTGTGTGTGCGTTCAGTTTTATAAGTTCTTTAAAACTTTGGATATTAACCTCTATCAGATGCATCAGCAAACATGTTCTCCATTCAGTGAGTTTATCTTTTTATTTTGTTGATGGTTTCCTTTGCTGTGCAAAAAGTTTTTAGTTTAATGTAGTACAATTTGTTTATTTTTTCTTTTCTTTCCCTTGCCTAAGGAGAAGAGAGAGGACCCAAATAAGTAAAATCAGAAATGAAAGAGGAGAAATAACAACTGACACCAAAGAAATACAATGGATTGTAAGAGAATATTATGAACAACTATATGCCAACAAAATGGACAACATGGATGAAATAGATAAATTTCTAGAAATGTGCAATGTTTGAAAACTAAATCAGAAAAAAATCAGAGAATCTAAATAGATACATTACACCTAGTGAAATAGAAGCAGTAATAATAAAAAAAAAAACTTCCAACAAACCAAGACCTGAGCTGGATGGCTTTATAGGTAAACTTTATCAAACATTTCAAGAACTAACATCTCTCCTTCTCAAATTATTTCAAAAAATTCAAGAGGAGGGAAGACTCCCAACCTCATTTTACAAAGCCAGCATTATCCTATTTCCAAAATCAGATAAAGACACTGCAAAAAAATTATAGGCCAATCTCCCTTATGAATATATATGCTAAAATCCTCAACAAAATATTAGCAAACCAAATATAGCAGTACATCAAAAAGATCATACACTGTGGTCAATTAGGATTTATTCTGGGGATGCGAGGTTGGTACAACATTTGCAAATCAATAAATGTGATACACCACCTAAACAAAATGAAGGCTAAAAACCACATGATCATATCAATAGATATGCAGAAAAAGCATTTGATAAAGCCCAAAACCAATTCATGATAAAAACTCTCAGCAAAGTGGGAATAGAGGAAACATATCTAAACATGATAAAGGCCATATATGAATAGCCCACTGCCAGCATCATACTCAATGGACAGAAACTACATGTTCCTCTTAAGATCAGGAATGAGACAGGGATGTCTGCTTTCACCTCTCTTATTCAACACAGTACTGGAAGTCCTAGCCATAGCAATCAGACAAGAAGAAGAAATAAAAGGCATCCAAATTGGAAAGAAAGAAGTAAAACTGTCTTTACTTGCAGATGACATGAAACTGTACATAGAGAACTCTATAGATTCCACCAAGAAACTACTAGAACTGATAAATGAATTCAGTAAAGTAGCAGATACAAAATTAATATCCAGAAAGCAGTTGCATTTTCATTTGCTAATAATGAACTATCAGAAAGGGAAATTAGGAAAACAATCCCATTGACAATTGCTTCAAAAAGAATAAAGTACCTAGAAATAAACCTAACCAAGGATATAAAAGACCTGTATGCAGAAAATTACAAGGCACTGAAGAAAGAAACTGAGAAGATACAAATAAGTGGAAGCACATACCATGTTCATGAATAGGAAGAATTAACATCATTAAAATGTCCATACTACCCAAAGCAATCTATAGATTTAATGCAATTCCTATCAAGTTTCCAATAATGTATTTCATAGAACTAGAAAAAATATTCCAAAATGTATATGGAAACACAACAGGCCCTGAACAGCAACAGCAATCTTGAGGAAGAACAAAGTTGGAGGAATCACATTACTTAATATCAAACTATATTATAAGGCTCTAACAATCAAAACAGCATGATATTGGTATAAAAACAGATACATAGATCAATGGAACAGCATAGAGATACCAGTAATAAAGCCATACCTATGTTTGACATAGGAAGCAAGCACATACAATGGGCTAAAGATAGCTTATTCAATAAATGCTCTTGAGAAAATTGGACAAATCTGTTAAAAAAAATGAAAATAGACTACCTTCTTATACCACACACAAGAATCAACTCAAAATGGATTGAAGATTTAAATGTTAGACCCAAAACCATAAAAATCCTAGAAGAAAACATAGGCAGTAAAATCTCAAACATTGCTCTAACTCTTTCTTTGCCCACCATATTATATCTCTTTTCACTTCATTTAAATTATCCTAACGGGTCTGGAAATCCAGTTCCTGAAATTTGTTTATTCAGTAAACACTTTCCCTCCTTTTGGATCTTCTATATTTAAAAACCTCTTCTAAATTATTCTCAGCTATTATCTTTTATTTTCTTTTTGCATATACGCAAGTTTAATTTCTGTTTTTCATTTCTGTATTTTTAAGCCTCTATTATCTTCCTATCCAGCCATGTTGTTAGTGTTCCTTTGCCTTCATTTTCCTTGTTATTAGAGAGCTGGTATCGGGGCTACCTATTATCCTTAGGTATGCATGCATACCTAAGCTTTAAATTTAGCTTCACATGCAATGTTTTTGAGTAGCAGAAGCCCATAGCACTGTGAAGTTGAGAATAGAAATAATCATGCAGGTAATATGCAAAATACTTTCCAAATTATTTTATTAATTGCTAATATGTAATATATCATAGGTAGACTGTTAGTTGAGAGACAAGGACTCTGAAACCAGCTTTACTGAAGCTATCTCTTAAGGTTCTACTTGCCTCAGACATGAAATTTATTAGTGGTCCCAATTAGCTGAGAGCCCAGAAGAGGGACATAACAAGATGGATCAATGAGCTGCATAGCTAAAGATAAAAATGTCCTTTCTTCAGCCCTGGCTGGTGTGGCTCAGTGGATTGAGGGCTGGCCTGTGAACCAGTATTGTGGGTTCAATTCTCAGTCAGGGTACATGCCTAGGTTGTGGGCTGGGTCGACAATGTAAGGCACGCAGGAGGTAACCACACACTGATGTTTCTCTCACTCCCTTTCTCCCTCCCTTCCCCTCTCTCTAAAAGTAAATAAATAAAATCTTTAAAAAAAGTCCTTCCTTCAAGTATTCCTTGAATGAATAGTAAATTCAAGGAAATATTTTCAAAGTATGATATTTAGGACAAAATTAAAGAAAAAAGTTGGAACTTCATTTATTCCTGAGACTATAACAAGAATCCTACTTGGATATATCATTGGTAACAGACTTAGTTGGTAAATGATGGCTGATTAACTCAATAGGTTGTTACCTGATCCTGTGACTCTTAGATTCATTTCCTTCTTTTGGTGGCCTAAATATTGGTGAATGGGCATTTAATGGCTTTCTGGGGTCTGTTGAGATTAAAGCTTTTTTTTTTTTCCAGGAGGGAATATCATTCCAATCAAACCCTCTAGCATCATTTTATTTTATTGATTTCATCTCACTTTGATTCTCAGGGGAAGCATTATATTTCAAATGTGTGTGTGGGGGTGTGTGGGTGTGTGTGTGTATTTCTCCCCTCCAGAAGTAACACAGTTACAGTGAATAGGTCCATGAACACACTGCTTGGGTTTGAAGTCCATCTTGCAAGTTTACAGACTGATCCTAGACAAGTTAATTAACCTCTTTGTGTTTCAGTTCCTTCTCCATAAACTATATGATGGTAGAATCTACTTCAAAAATGTTGTGAGATTTAAATGAATTGATATAAATGAATCAGCCCTACCTGGTGTGGCTCACTGGATTGAGTGCTGGCCTGTGAACCAAAGGGTCACCAGTTGGATTCCCAGTTAGGGCTCAGGACTGGGTTGGGAGCAATGTCCCCAGTAGGGGACGCATGAGAGGCAACCATACATTGATGTTTCCCTCTGTTTCTCCCTCCCTTCTCCTCTCTCTAAAAATAAATAAATAAACATTTTTAAAAATATATAAATGAATCAGTTGATACATGGGGGCAAGCTATAAATATACATGAATCTTAATTATTATTTTTATCTATTATTCATGTTATAGTGTTGATATATTTCTGCATAATATGCAATGAGTTTTATTTAATACTAAGGTTAGATGTTAGAGCTAGCTCTATTTTTTAATGGCTTAATCATCTCAAAATACTTTCTTGTAATAGAAAAAGTGGTGAAGCATTAAGAGAAAGCAACACATTCTGACATTTTCCTTGATGAATTTTTGAATATTAAAGTTGAAAGAAAATCCTTTGGGAAAATAAACTACAAATAATCATCACTGAGACCATTCTGGAAAAGTTTAAAAAACTCAAGAGGGTGACCTTAGTTTACATTGCAAATGAAATGGTAATTAACTGATAACATATTACCTTTTTCAAATGCCTAAGCATTTTAAAAGTTGACTCCAAATAAGCTGTTACCCTCACCCATTGCTTCCAGTGCTTTCGCATCCTCCTACTTCTCACCATTATTCTCTCATCAGCACTGAGGCAGGAGAATCAGAAACACACATAAGGCTCTAGTTATGCCCTGTTCTTTAGAGTTCCCGAGCCACTAACGAGAAGAAAGTTTGTTAAGTTTGTGCAACTTGCACTCACACAATTGCCTCATTTCGCAATCAGTCCTTGCTTCTTAGACTTTGGCCTTTACCCTCTTCTGGGCTCTGTCCTCCCATTAGTACCTACAACAGGCCCAAACCCACTAGGTTTTATTTTCTTGGCCTGGCTTCAAGATTCATAGCTTTTCTCACTGCTGGCCTGCTGTTAGCTGATCAAGGGCTCCCTAGTGGACATGGATCTAGATGCCTGTTTAACTTCTGTCCTCAGCATTTCAAAATTATTAGTCAGGATCTGGATTGGGACCAAAAGAATATGAATATTTTCAGATGCACAGTTACTCCCGTACTTTCTTCACCCGCTGCATCTGCAAGACAGATAATGACTCCCCCAGAGTCTTGCCTATCTATACCTCATATTAATTTTAGTTATGAACCTAAGTTAATAGCACACTCCTGGCTGTTTAGTTTAGGAAAGCTCCAGTGGACCTGGGTACTTCTGGCATACTGAGCTACCAAAAAGGAGCTTTTGGACATGTAGAGAGACTGGTGGAGTGGAAGACAGGGGTTAGTCAGGGAACATACAAGCATATGCACAACCCACAGACACAGACAACCGTGTGTTGATGGTCAGAGGGAAAGGAACAGGGCTGGGTGGAAGGGGGCAAAGGAGGGGAGAAATGGGGGCATTTGTAATAGTGTAGAGAGTAAAACTAAAGTGTAAAAAAGATGTGTGCCAAGGTGCAGGTAAAGCTTAAAGCGCACCCCAAGTCTTCCTTCACATCAGGTGACCCTGCCATTTCCAAGCTAGTAGAACAACAGGTCTGTGACAGTTGGATTAACTGTAAGATAAGTGCAGTTCCACGCCAACTTGTCAGCGTGAGCTTCCATTTCTGAAACCCACTCAGTCCCCAGGCACTCCTGCCTCTCCAGCTGCATTACAATAAATACAAGGTCCTGGTTTCTAAGAAGCCTCACTGTTAAACTCATCTGCAGGTATGCAGTGACTCATGGAAGCCCAGTCCCTAGGCTGCTCTTTTCTCTTTAATTTCTCTGGTTTCAAATCTTTCTCTCTAGGAAAAAATAATGCTGATCTCACTAACTCCTAATTTCTAGGGATATCAGAAAACAAGCTGAATCTGTAAATGGAACGAGGGTAGCAGCAATAGCTCCTCGGTAATTACTCCTTCGGCAATAGCTGAAATTGGGCTGTGAGGCTCCTGACCTCTTATCCTGCTAATTCTTCATCACTGCATGGTTCTTGCCTTTTGCCTACTCTAACTTCTTGGTCATTCCTTTGCTTACTTGATTGCTCTCTTTCTCTCATCTTAACATTTTTAGGATCACCCAATTCTACTGTTGCTGTTTCGTGGTAGACATCCTTTTTTTCCCTTTCATTGTTTTAGAATATTTTCTTTACAGATCCTTTCTATTTTGTATATATGTGTAGTTCTCATCTATCAAAGTTTCTCTTCTCCTTTTCATTTATAGTTTAAGAATATTCCATAAACTTAAGGAAAAAATAATTTTTGTCTTAATCCTAAATGTTTGTCTTAAGTAACAAAATGTTTTTTACATTATAGAGCAATTTGTTTCATGATTAGTGTATATCTTAGATACACAACCCAAGTCCATGAACAGGTCTCTATTTATTTCCTATATTTCTAGAAAAATGGAAATTAAAACAAAGCAGTCATTGCCTATAAATATGTAGAATTATTTTTAAATATTATATTTAGACTAGGAAAATATTTGAATGAGATATAGAAGATATCCAATCTGTGCATAATCTTGGCTGCAATGAAACAAAATCTTTCTTTGCACAGGTTGTCACATGAGAAATAAAGTCTTTCATAAACTACATTGAAATAATTAGAATTCATGTACAAAAATAAATATGCCGTTAGTGGAAAAAATGTGGGCTGGCAAAGACAATGTAATTTTTTGTTAACTTCAAATTGTTAATTATGTACCATATGTGCGATATATTTGATCCCAGGGTTTATTTATTTTTTTAATATTAGAGAGTGGGGAAGGGAGGGAGAAAGAGAGGAAGAGAAACACCGATGAGAGAGAAACATCGAGTGGTCGCCTCTGTATGTACCGAGAGTGGGGACTGAACTTGCAACTCAGGCATGTGCCCTGACTGTGAATCAAACCAGTAACCTTTTGCTTGGTGGAATGACACCCAACCAATAAAGCCACACCATTCAGGACATGGTCATAAAAGTTTGATCACAAAATATGCTATCAGAAAGTTTTAGGATAAACAGATAATAAATATTATTTTCTACATATTTTGCCAAAAAAATAAGAGATTTGAGAGTTCATATGCTAGTGAATGAACAGAATGAATAGACACTGAAAATTAAGAATCGATTAAGGTGAATAAATTAAATTTCTTTTATGTACTTATAGGTTATAAAGCATCACTCTGTATATTTTTAAAGACTTCTACTGTTATAGAACTCATTGTACACAAAAAAGAAGACAACATTTAATGGTATGCATATACATATTAGAACTGTATTAACTTTTTTGATTCCATATTTGAGTTACTTTATGTTGGCCAAGATATTTTGTTGAATGCATTTCATTAGAGCAGAAGTAAATTATAGGAATGGGAAGAAGAATGTATTTATTCTCTCTTTATATGCCTTTTGATCTTATAGGTCTTATAAGAATCTTCCTGAAAATTTTTTTCTGGAAATAAAGAAATCTGTTCACTTTATTTTATTTTCTACAAAATTTTACAATTTTATGTATAAAGATCACTCACATGTTTTAGGTTTACTCCAAATAGAAAAAATATATCAATGAAAAATAAAAAGTACTGTTGTATTTTTAGCTTTTGTATTTGGTCATTCCTTATCATGGCTTTCTTTCCTTCTTCCTATTTGTGTTTCTTTTTTCTTCTTTATTGAATTTATTGGGGTGACACTGGTTAATAAAATTATGCAGGTTTCAGGTGCACAGCTCTACACATCATTTGAACACCATATAGTGTGTTCAACATCCCAAGTCAAGTCTCCTTCCATCACCCTGTGTCCCCCATACCCTCCCCCACCACCCCCCAGCTCCCCGGCCCCAGGAGCAGTAAGCAGTTTATCAGATGCAAGTAAAATTAAATAACATGAAGGTCCTTTGTAAACAGATATGGGTATCTGAAGTCTTACAAAATAAAGCAAGACACAGGATATAATATTATGTCAGAAGGTAAGAAGTTGAAAAGAAAGATGTGGGCCACCAGATGATACCCACGTCATCAAATGAATGAAAAAGAAAAGCGGGGGTATGAAAAAACATTAAACTGGAGAAAAACTATTAAAATGTTTCATATTTTCCCAGCAGTACATATTAATTTCATTCTGAAAAGTCTTTGGCTATATAGGAGTCTTAAATAATAATTGAAAGTGGAAACAAAATAACGAAAGACCCTAGATTTCCTGTCCTTGATTTTATATTAAAGAAGCAGGGAACTTTCCTAGGTGGCTCCTTTTTAAAATATATTTTTGTGACCAGCAGATGATCTCTTTAGGTAGCTTCCACTGTGTTGTATCTTGAAGAACGAAGAATCTGTCATCAACGGAGAAGATGTGTAGTTTTGTAAGATGTGGTATGTGATGGTCATTCAATATTTGGAGTCAGTCTGTAGTGTATGCCTCTCAGGAAACCAGAGAGTGACTGGAACACATTAGTCACATCGGTACCATCACTCACGTCCGGAGCACAGACAGCCATAAGAGCATTTTTCTTTCTAGAATTATGACTGGAATTTACTTGAAAACATTTTACCACTTTTTAAAAGAACACATTTATGTATGAAATCACAGCAAATCAATTAAAATATGTTATAATAATGATTTGATATTTTGTGTCAGTTTTCGTTGAATTTATAATTAGCTTTTATATAGGATTTTAAGTTCTTGTACGTACGTTATACTCAAACACCTAATTTTATTTTATTTTACTTATTTAGCAAGTATTTATTGAGCATCTATTCTGTGATAAGCACTAAATGAGAATTAGAGTCACAAACAAGGGCAGAAGATACTGTCCTCAAAAAAAAACATAAGCCTCGCACGGTCATCCTAAAAACCTATGACATAAAAAATAGTGCTCAATTTACAGGTTAGGAAACTGGACCTCAGAGAGATTTTGTGACTTGCCAAAAGTGACTCATTTAATAAACATGGAAACCAAGACCTGAAGGCAAGTTTATACATTTTTTAAACAAACCTTTTGGCAATCCCTATAAGGGAACAGGTAGTGATTTTGAAGAGTACTATTGGTAGAGAACTTCCAGATTGTGTTCCTCCCCCTGCTCCTTCCACTGTCCCCCTTCTCCCACCCGTCCCCTTTCCTTCTCCCTGCTTCCCAAGGATAGAAACCCTACAGGAGTGGAAAAGTTGAATGAGCCCATTCTGCAGCTACCAAAACACTGATCTTACTCCCCAACATCCCCAGGTTGCTTTTAGGTCACTGAAAACCTCAGCAGGCCATGTTTGTGTGACCCACATTGCTCTGTTCTCAGCTGCTCCTGTTTCCATCATGATTCATTCAAAGGAAGACATACTACGTTTAGTATCACTTTCTGAGAACATCAGTGTAGTCATCTCATTCTCCTCGAACATATTGATCAAATTTCCTTAAAGAGGTAAATTACTTTTGACATCCATTTTTTTGAATTAAGTTATATTTCTCTTTAACATGGAGCACTTTGGAAGGATTCCTTTTACATATGCTTGGTGGTTGGGGTTTAAGGCCTGAGAATTGAAAGATTACCAAGGTAGCTTGACAGTCATCTGACGAGTGCGCATTCTTCGTAAGTTAAACTTCATACCAAGACTTACAAATCCTGAGACAATACTTTAAACTATGGTATTTTCGGCTATTAAAATAACAAGTTCAAGATTTTAAAATAAAATCCTTTAAAGTTTCAAAGCTGGCCTCTGGTTCCCGGTTAAGACATCATAATACCGTAGTGAAGCAGAAGTTTAGATTCGGACAGGTAGAAGTGAAGTATTCATGTGTATTGTTCTGAAAATTAAGGAATGTTATGGCATATTTTTTCTCCGAAAGAGCCATACTCCTTTGGTATTTCACTCAACTGCTGCATTCTTGGTCAAAGGCAATATAGAGAAAGGGAGAGGAAGAAGTCTTAAGAATCCGATTGTCAGAGAACTTCCCAATGATTTCTCTAAAATTATATATTGAAAGTTAATTTTCTCTCCCAGACACCAAGGCATAGAATTATAAAGACAGTGAATGACAATACCCTGTTTACAAAACAAAACAAAACACCTCCACAAAAACCACAGTTATCTTAGATTATTATTTCCTAATGACTGTTCCAGGGAATGCTGCCCCAGGGCATGTAGATTCTCTTGAGCTGAAAACAATCAAGGCCCAACAGATTCAAGATGAACTTTTCACCTCCACCTTAAGTACCTCAAAATATTTAGACAGGGGGCCTATACTTGGAAAAGAATTCTAATTACAGGTAACTGTTAACTTCTGGAAGACTTACTGCATGGCCTAGCAAACATTTGTTTACCAAACATTTGTTTTCCCATTTTCCTGTGAATTGCCTTCCTCCATATAAGTGTCAACTGTCTGCCTGTCAGAGAGGCTCCTATCTTTGGGCTCCCTGTACATACACAATTGATTTTTTCTTCTGTTAATCCGTTTTATGTCAAATTAATTATTAGAGCAGCCAAAGAAGCTAGGAAAAAAAGAAGTAAGTAGTTTTTCTTCCCTATGGTAACAATAGAAAAGTCTTGAAAATACTTTTGGAAGATAAAATGAAATTAGCAAGCATAATATTTTTAAAATAGCTAAATAACTTTCTTAATTTTGTAGTCTTTGTCCCTGTCAATGGTACCTACCTGCATCTGCAAAATTTTCCTGATCATTTCAAGAAGCATAGTAAAAACCTCCAAACAAAATAAATTTTAACATAATTTCCAATAGCATCTATGTTACAAAGAACACAAGGAAATGTGGAAAGGCATTATCTTATTTATATTTGTCATCCCAGTACAAAGAATGTTGAATGTGAAAGTGAAGCGAACCAATGCATTTTGAAATGAATCAATTGTGAAATAAAGTAGAACTTGAAAAGGATATGTTCTTAAAACCACCAAAAAGTCAAGTATGCTTTTTTTAAACAAGAGAACTGTAATGCATTTCTCATATTTACTTACTTGCTAATTTGTAAAGAAATTCCACCTTCCTTAGGAAGATAAGATCCACAAACCGAAGCCATGATGCAGGAAGAAAATGAACTTCATGATTGCTGCTATTTTAAGGTTATTAGCCCTGTGGTTGGAACTATTTTAAATGTATTTCCTGCATTTTATCAGTTAGATTTTACCAGTTAGAGTTTATAATCACGCTAATATATATTAGTTCTATCCTCATTTTAGTGGCCAGGAAACAAGTTAGGATGACTATGTGATCGCAGTCAACATAGATCCTAAAATGAAAACCAATGCTTAAAGCCGAAGCGTGTCTGCTTCCAAAGTGCATGCTCTTAATCACTGCACACGCAGTTGTTTATGGAAAGAAAGAAATATTAAATAAGCTCAAGTTATTTTTCTTAATGACCATAACTTACATTTATCCATACAGTATTAAAATACTCTCTTCTAGACAGCCAATTTTGGAGGTTAAGCCTTCTTCAAAATCAGAAGCTCACACTGTTCTGAATCACTCTGGCCACTGAAAGTTAAGCACATGATCAAAACTAACTATGGCTGCAAATGTGGATATGTTTTTGACTATTACTATTAATTTTATTATTTTGAATCAATCTGAATTTTCTATTTTTAATTAAATTAATTAGCAAAAGAAGTTAAACAGCTTTTCTTTTAAATCAGCCAAATGTGTTTGAGCCGAATGTTGAGTGCCTGAAAATTCAGTCATTTAGAAATGACCTCTCATAATAATTTAGTCATTTTAGAGGTATAGGTTTCTATTGCCTTTAATTCCATAATTTTGTCTTTAACCAAGCATCTTCTATTTACTGAGAGGCTTTTTATTTCAAAGCTAAATGAGAATGTAAACTTTGCAAAAAACATTTTAAAGGACAATTAGAAACCATATTTACTGTTAAGCACCCATTTACCAGGAAGTAAACATGTCGGTTTTTCAAAATTCAGACAAAGGGGAAAATTTTCATCTACTCTATCTGAAGCCTTTTGATTGGTTCCAATTTGGGTACTAGGTACTTAACTCTTCCCCATATAATATTATGGAGTCGAAAGGCCCTGTGCAATGAAAAGCTATGGAATCTTTCCATGCAGCAATGCTGCCACTGGTTTAATAACAGTAGAAACTACTACCAAAGATTGTTATGAGGAGTTAATGAAATGATACACATGAGGCACTTAGCAGAGTGTCTGCTACAACAAAAAAGTCAATTGCTTTTATTGTTATTACTATTATTAATATTAACAGAAAAGCACAACAATTAGCGTTCCATATAAAAAAAGGTGTTTTGGTTTTCCAGCACATTAGTGTCAGCTACCTTGAGATGATAAACCAGCATTCTTGATAGATAAGTGAATGCCAGATTTGGCAAGATTATTTTTTTAATGTGGAAAGAATGAAATGATAAGCCACAAGCTAGAAGAAAATATTGGCAAAACACATAGCAATAAAGAACTTATATCCAAAATATATAAAGAACCCTTAAAATTCAACAATAAGAAAATGAACAACCCATTTGAAAATGGGCAAAATACCTGAACAAACAACTCACCAAAGAAGATATACATACACATGGCAAATAAGCATACACAAAGATTCTCATTGTCATATGCCTTTAGGGGATGGCAAATTAAAATAACAATGAGATAGTACTACCTATTAGAATGGCCAAAATCTGGAACAGTGACAACACCAAATGCTGACAAGGATGTGAAGCAATAGGAACTCTCATTTACTGCTGATGAGAATGCTAAATGATACAGCCACTTTAAAGATAGTCTGGAAGTTTCTTACAAAGCTAAATACACTCTTTCTATATAATCCAGCAATTATACTTGTTGGTATTCATGCAGAGGAGTTGACAACTTATGTCCATACAAAACATTGTACATATATGTTTATAAAAGCCTATCCCTAATTGTCAAAATTTGAAACAGGTGAATGGATAAACTCTGATACATCTATACAATGGAATATTAGACAGTGTTAAAAAGAAATGTGTTGTTAAGCTACCAAAACATATGAAGGAACCTAAAATGCACATTTTTAAGTTAACCAAACCAGCTTGGAGAGGCCACATACTGTACGATTCTAACTAATCACAGTCCCTGACTTAATGATGATTTGACTTATGATTTTCTGACTTTATGATGATGTGAAAGTCATACACATTGAACTTTTCCTGAGCTAGCAATGCACAGTATGATATTCTTATGGTGCTGGGTGGTGGCAGTGAGCTGCAGCTCTAAGTCAGCCCCTCAATCACAAAGGTAAATAATCAATACTCTGCAGTGGACTGCATAGTCAGCATCTTTTTAATATTGTGTGATGAGCATATTTAAGGTAGGCTAGGTTACGTTATGCTGTTTGGTGTATTAGGTGTATTAAATGGATTTTCAACTTATAATATTTGTTTTGGTTGGTTCATTGGGATATAATCTCATTCTAAGTCGAGGGGTATCTTTGTAGCATTATGGATAGTGCAAAATTATTGAGACAGTAAAAACATTGGTAATTATCAGGGATTATTAGAGGGTAAAGAATGAGTAGGTGGAGCAGGATAAATTTTTAATGCAGCGAAATAATCCTGTATGATACAGTAATGGTTGATACATGACATTATGAATGTATCAAACTCATTTATCTGTACAAAACAATGAATGAATCCTGATGTAAACTATAGTCTTTAGTTAATAATAATGTATCAACACACATTAATTAATTATAGCACATATACCATGGCAATGCAAGATATTAATAATAAGAAAAACTATGTGTGGGTGGGGTGACAGGCGGAAAAGGGTGATAGGAAAGCTCAGTTTCTTTTATGCTCCATTTTTCTGTAAACATAAAACTTCTCTGAAATAAATCTATTATTTATTTTTAAAGGATCTAATTATTGAAATGAAGTATAACTCAGCCTGATTTTTTAAAAGGATTTTATTTATTTAATTTTAGAGAGGGGAAGGGTGGGAGAAAGAGAGGGAGAAAAATATCAGTTGCCTCCCGTGTGCTCCCAGCTGGGGACCTGGCCCACAACCCAGGCATGTGCCCTGACTGGGAATCGAACCAGCAACCCTTTGGTTCTCAGTCCAGCGCTCAATCCACTAAGTCACACCAGCCAGGCCTCAGCCTTATTTTTGCTATTGTTTTAAAAATATTTTGTGTATTTGCTAAGCTATTTTTTCTTTCTTTAAAAATTTTCATTGAATTTACTGGAGTGACATTGGTTAATAAAATTATATAAATTTCAGGTGTGCAGTTCTATAATACATCATCTGAATATTGTACTGTGTGTACTTCAACCAAAGTCAAGTCTCCTTCCATCACTATTTATTCCCCCTTTACCCTCTTCTACCTTCCACCACCCTCCTTACACTCTGGTGATCACCATTCCCCTGTCTGAGTCTATGAGTTGCATTTTTGTTTGCTTTTGTTTGGCTTAGTTCTTTCACTTTTTTTCATATTTAAAAATCTGACATATTTTTCTTAAAATTTTTAGCTACAAATATACAAACATTTGACTGCAAGCTGTATTAGCATAATTTTTAAAATTAATTTGATTTGCTCGTATTTAATTTGTAATGGTTATTTTTAAATTATGAGCATGTTAAAATTGTAAGACTATTCTTTCTACTTTATTCTTTCTACTCTCCAGACTGATTTAAAATTATTTTAAATGTATTAAAAATTTTTAAATGCAGTTTACTTAAAGCACAATTAATTATAAATAGCTCTTTCTATGCAAAAAAAATATGTCTTGGGCATTATAGGAACTTAGATTGCTGGTAGAATTAATAAGACTTAAATAGATTTCTTTATTCAAAACTTATTAGAGCCTTTAATATTCTAATGCAAATTTTGAATTTTTAAGAAGTTATTGTATTATTCAAAATTTACTTAGTTTTTTTGTCCATGAAAAGCACTTTAATTTGGTGTCACTAGTAACATTATGATTTATTAAACAAACTGTTTGGAAACATAAAATTTTAAAAATAGCCCTGGCTGGTGTAGCTCAGTGGATTGAGCGCGGGCCTGCGAACCAAAGGATCGCGGTTCGATTCCCAGTCAGGGCACATGCCTGGGTTGCCAGGCCAGTTCCCGTCAGGGGACATACAAGAGGCAACCGCACATTGATGTTTCTCTCCCTCTCTCCTTCCCTTCCCCTCTAAAAAAGATAAATAAAAAAAAAATTTAAAAATAAAATTAAATGAGACAAAATCCTTTATTAAGGAGAAAAAATAAGTAAGAAAATTTATGAAATGTGCTTTTAAATAGATATATTTAGAGTGAAGTAACTTAAACAGTTAAAAATAACATACTAAGTAAACAAATAAAAAGTAAAGCAAAGGCTGCTGCAATCTTAATGCCAAATTAAATTTTGCATTAAAGATTTTAACTAATATGGCATGGTCACTGATATACATCCCATTGTATCAAACTATATTAAGAAAATTAGTACAGGCCCATGATGACATGTGTATTTATATATCTATGTTCTCCTAATAAACTGATGTTTGATTTTTGAGTATACACATTCAGAGTACATACTTACTTTGATCAACCTTAATCAAGTTGGGAAAGATGTTAGCTATTATTGGTAATCATATACATACATACTCAAACAATGAGAAACAAATTTTTCATCTCTGATTTGGGATAAATAACAAAATAGTTGACAATACCCAATAGTAGAAATGATGCTGTGAGAGGTTTAAATTTAAATATTGTTCATCAAAGTAGAAATTACCCATATTTCCTGGTTACAAATAATATTTTTATGGACAAAACTTTAGAAAGAGTGTTACAGAACAGATGGGGTTGGGGGGAATGATATACAATTACCAAATGGACCCACCCTTGTGCTCCAGGGGACCCCCATCCTGTACTAGGTTTGCCTTGCCCACCACCAGGGAAAGACATCGCTCAATGCCAGAGATTGGCGAAAAAGAAAGGGATTATTTATTTAAAAAGTTATATACAAACTTAAGAGTAAAGACTTTAATGTCTTCATTGAGATCCCAAAGTCCCTTAGCATACTTATAAACACTCAGTCCTTCCTTCCCCCTCTGTCCAATCTGGGTACCATATCAGAAAAGAAGTAGAAGTCCATTGTTCCTCTCTGCCCAAGCCGAGTGGTCCCCAAAAGACCTGACCTCACATGGCTGCCATGCCTGTGTTTAAATCCCAGCACCAATCTTCCTCTGCAGCACCATTTCCTACTCCTCCCACAACTGGCCAGCACTGCCAGCATTCCCATATTTTTCCAGCGTTACTGGGCTGCCATAATAAGTCTGGGCAGGTGTGGCCCTGTGGTGTGAAGCCAACCATCTCCAAGCTCTCCAACAGGCACTGTAACCAGGGAAAGTTATCTCCCAGTTACATCTTGGGTTGAAGTCACTCCCATCTCCCTGGCTCAAAGCATGGCCACAGCTATTTAACATATCTATGAAATCAGTTAAAGGTTATAGATATGTTAAACAACCGTTCTAGAGGTTATCTGCAAAACTGTTGCTGTGCAAAACAGCTCTCAATGGCCCTGCTCCATGTGTTCCATCCTCCAGCTCAGACTGGTGGGGGTGAGGACATCCTACATATTTTTTTCTAACATTTCCTGGACACCCTGAGTTCCAGACCCCACTACAAATCCCTATTTGGGCACCACCCTCCTCTGGCTGCACCCTGTTACAAAGATACTAGAGATCAGAAAAAAAGAAAATTAGAAACTAATTTTGCTCAGCTATAACCAAGAATATCTATTACAGAGGATGCATGGGAAATTAATAACCCAATAAATAAAATTAATTGTTTTACTTCAACTCCTACAGAAGACACACTTTCTTTAACTACCATGAAATCATTAAAACTGTTTATATATTAAGCCAGAAAGAATATCTTTCAAAATTTTCAGAAATTGAAATTGTGCAAGCTACATTTTCTCTTCACAATAAATAAAATTAAGAAACAATAGAAAATTTTAAAAGAAAACTAAATGTCCAGAATATTTATCCATTTACAAACTTACTAGCAATCTCTTAAATAAGTCCTGTATCATTGAGAAAATAAAAATTGCAGTTGCAGACTAGTTAGATATTATAACTGTACTACAAGTTGTGTGATGCTTGAAGAAAAAAAAATGTAGCCTTAAATGCTTTTAGTGTCAATCAAGAAAAAATGAAAACAAATTTAATAATCAACTCAAGAAATTAGTGAAACCACCCACCCCACAAAAGCTAAACTTAAGAAACCCATGAGGAAGTAATAAAAATAAGCAGAAGCCAAAAGACAAGAAAACAGAAACAGTCGAATTGCGAATTGCGTTTGAAAGCCGGTTCTTTGAAAAGACCTGTGACATAAACAAGTCTCTGGAGAAGCTAGCAGGTGAAAAGGCTGCATAACATTAGGAGTGAGAAAGGGTATATGACAACAAATATGGAGGAGATACTTTTAAAATATTTTAAAATATGTAACTAAGCTGTACACTTTGAAAATTTTGATTGCCCGTATGTTTCTCTAGAATATATAAGTGACCAACATTGAACAAAGAAGGGATAGGCTACACAAACTGCATGAGAAATGGAAAATATTGTTGAGGAACTGCCATAGTCTCAGCCTTGTGTCCAGGGCCCATATTTTTTTAGGGATGAGTTTTATTAAACTGATAACTTGATAATTTCCCTTAGTACTTGAGTATTTGAACTTACAAAAAAGGCAGGCATATTTTACCTTTATTTTTTTTAATCTAGCATAACTATCTTTTAACTTATTTTGTGTGGGACATGAATGACTCTTTTAATATTCATCAGGTGTTTTTCCATCTCATAAAACAATTTCTACTATGTAAATTTGGTCATTACTCCTTTTCAGTTGGCCTAATATTTTCTCCAGGAGCATCAGTTTTCAAGTCATGTCTTTTGCAAACTTACTAAGTTCATTCATTATTGGTTAAATTATATATAAGTAGTTTATTGTGGATTTTAAATGTTACTGAGTTTGAGTTTCTTGAAATTCTTTCTAATCTCTTATCACTCTTTTCACTTCATCTGCTTGTCTTTTCTCTTTTTTGTCTCCACCTAGTGATTTTAGGTTTTTTTCTCTCTTCTGACACAATATTAAAGATTCCATATAACTTCTTTACACTTTCTTCTGGATCGCATAGGAGATAATTTTCAGAAGTGGCTCTTCCTCTGGTTCATTAGAATGCTATTTCTTTTCTTATGCCTGTCACGTTTTCCATTGATTGCAATAATGTTTTGCATCTTTATGGATTTTGGAGTGGCTCTCTGAGGCAGGTCTGGTGCGGGACCACTTGGGTCCTGCTGTCTCTCTGTATTGAATCGTGATTAGAAGTCTAGACACCGGATCTGGATTGCCTAGATTCTTATCCAAATCTGACCACTTACCAGTTTTTTGAACTTTACTTTTCTACACTTCATTTTCCCATCTGTAAAATCTGGGTAAAATAATGACAATATCTCTCTTATAAGGTTTCTAGGAAAATTAATTGATATAAAGTGTTTAGAACAATATCTGGCATATACTAACCACCATAGAAGTAGTAGCAATTTTTATTTATTTGAAGGGGGACTTTCTTCTCAAGTCAACAAAGGAGCAGGCTAATGTTCATAATTCTCAATCTCATTTCTATGTTTTATCATAGAACTCTGCCCTATAGAAATGTAGTATTTTCTCCCTTCTCCACCTGGTTTACTGGTACTCTGAATTTTTGAAAACGTGAGAAAATAATATTCCCGGCAAAATGGCAACCAACATGGCAACCAATATTTTTCTCTCCTCAGGATAAAACCATCTAGTTTGTACAATGCTATTGACATTTCTTCTCCTTTCTATCCAATTGTTTCCTAGAGTTGCCATTTCTGTATGAATGTGAAAACAAGATAGAAGAGTCTAGAGATAGGGATTACAGACAAAGGAACCAAGGATTCTGGCCTCCTCAACAATTAACAACTACCTGGTAATGGGAAGGTTCCCATAATATAGGTCTATATTACATTGGAGGCAGGCTGTGCTAGAGATATAGATTCTTCCCATCTTTCATGGATCTCTGCAGAATGAAGAAATATCCAGATGTGCTATGAGATCAGGACGCATTGTTCTTATTCTGGTTCTGTCTGCCTGATAGCTAGTGGGTATGTTAACCAGGCCCCAACATTCATCATAGTGGTGTTTATTTGTTTGTTTTTGTCTTGTGTGTGTTGTAAGAGCACCTGAGAAATACCTTTAGCAAATTTCCATTATATAATTTAATATCATTAACTATAGTTACCATGCTATCTGTTAGATCTCTAGAATTTATTCATCCCATATAACTGCAACTTTGCACCCTCTGACTGACATTCTCCCATTTCCCCTACCTCCCCACCTTTGGTAACCACCATTCTACTCTCTGCTTCCATGAATTCAACTTTTTAGATTTCACATGCAAGTGAGTTCATGCAGCATTTTTCTTTGTGTGTCTGGCGTATTTCACTTAGCAAATTTGTATCTTTTTCTGTACAATTTTATAGGTACAGTATTTAACAGGGAGGCTGGGGGTGATATATCTGGGGCTACACTGTATGTATGATTTTAAACTTTGCATATTATTAGTGTAATAAGATACTACATGCAAGTTTTCTGGATCCATGCTTCTCATGTAAAAATAAATATTATTCTCTCTCCATTACCTGCCCACCACCATTTTTTTAACACATGTAATAATTAGATGTTTGTCTGGGATATATTTGTTAGATTGAGAAGGAGAAAAGGTCTCTTTATGCTTATTATTCAAAACTTAGTAGCAATGAAATAAATAATTCTGGCTGAAAAATACAGATACTCTACATACAACTGCATAAATTATGAAGTATACTAAAAAATACAAAATAACCTAGTCATCCCTTCTGTGATTACAACTAATTAATACTCTTTCCCCAGAATAGCTTCCTTAATAAACATGCACTTTTGCAATAATTTTATTCATATTTTTAGTATCTCCCAGAGTTTTTAAAGGGGAGTTTTTCTCTCTACCACATTTCAGTGTCATTTAGCATAATTTACCTCTTTCTCACATGTGGTTTTTACTTGATTTCAGGGTATTTAGCAGATTTTCTTTTGGCAAAGTTAATTAATTTAAAAAATTGAAAAAAATGATAACAGCTTTTGAAAAATGTATGCTAACTTTTTTTTTTTGTCAAAAGCTCTCCTTAACTATACCTTTTCAGCATCTATTTTCTTACTAAATAGAGAGAGTCTAAGGAAACAAGGTAATTAATTTCTTGCCAACTTTGGTTAATTCATTTACATTTAAACTAAAACCTTGTGTAAGAAGAATCTTAACATTAAGACACATGCCAAACAATGCAAAATCAAAGTGAGCATTTATGGAATTATGGAGTCCCTTTCTCTTTCTTGTTGAACTTTGAGCCATCTTATACTTGTAATTTACCAAATATTTTTCCAACTACAGTAGTTGGATCGCTTGCTAATTAAAAAATAATGTCTCTGTGGTTGGCTGGTATTCCAGCCATGTAGCAGATGGCCATTGTGTACAAACAAGTCAGGAGCTCCATGGTAGAACCAATTTAATGGTTTGGCCTCTCCTGTACTTAAAGGAAAAACACTCAAGATAACTGGTGTTGATAGCCCCTCATACCGACAGAAAAGGTCTTGGTCGCACGTGTTGTACACATTTTAAGTAGTTGTGAGGAAAGTACTCTGTTTATAAAAATCGCTGCACATATGGTCAACAACTGGAATTCATACAGAGGCTTCATCAGTGTAAACAATCATCAAAATAATGAAATTGGCTATTTTGGTCCAGTGAGAGGCTTTATGAATCAGAATAAGCAATTAATCATTTCTACCACTCTCATTAAGAAAAATGTACAAGAAATTGGACTTCTAAATTATGTACATTGTTCTATTAGCCCTCAGCATAATGAACTGTTATGAAAAAGAACATTTAATATCGTCTATACATAGACAGTCTTCTACTCTAAGCTTGCCTAGCAAAATGAAAAGATTATTAATGACAGTTTGTCATGATAGCAGTCATTTCACATAGCACTGAATTTATACTCATGAGCTAATTACCATTCTAATAAATTTAATGGGAGAGCCACTTTTCATGTGAGAATTAAGAAATAATAAGAGAGGAGTCAAAATTTGGAACATAGAGCAAGAACATGGCTGTATAAGGCAGTTTCTACTCCTGGAATCCATAAAAATCACCAAAAAAAGAAAAAAAAGGAAATATGCAAAGTTCATTTTAACAAAGCTAAGTATATGTGTATGAATATATGTATGTGCATGCACACATATTTCTTGTTTCCTACTGTCTCCAAAGTACATAGGATTGCTGACAAAGCACCTGAAATGAAGCAAAAATATGCAAGAGGAAGTACAGAGAAGAATCACAGAAAGATCCAGTATACCCCAAAGTGAAAATTGAAAAAGCTCAGGGAAGAGATGTAAAGTCAACAGAATCAGTCAAATAGGGTCAGAGGGATGGAGCAAAAGAAAAAAATAAAGAGAAAGAAATCATGGACACAGACAACAGTGTAGTTGCCTCCTCATGGGGGTGAGGAGGGTGGAGGTGGAAGAGGGCAGGGGAGGATACATGGTAAAGGAAAAAATTAAAAAATGTGGGAGATGAGTAGTAGAACTGAAGAAAGAAGTAGAAGAAAACATAGTCATAGAAATAATCATGATATTCAAAGGAGAGTGAAGAATAATAGACACAGTTGAAGTTCTTACAAGGCCACAGAGAATGTAAATGAGAAAAGATGAATTTAAAAAATGGAAAATAAAGATCTACAAAAGATTAGAGGGGGAATAGTGGATGTAGAAGATAAGCAAAGAAGATTGAAAATATACATTACTTAATTCCATGAAAAAAACCCCCAACACATTTGGAGTTCAAGTTGAAAACATTAACAAAATAAAAAAAAAAGAGTTTAAATTTACAAATTATAATGGTACATTGTGTACCAGAGGAAATAGACCAAGAGGAAAATAATCAAAAACATTTGGGCAGACAAGCAAAAAGATCATCCAAGAAGGAAAAATATCAGGCTGTGGAGAAAAATGGAGATTATCTTAGAGTAACATACCTACAAAATAAAGAAGTAAATAAATTAGGATCCAAGGATTTTATATCTGGCCAAGCTAACTTTTAAGAAAAAAGATTAGAAACAGTTTTGAAAATATAACAATGCAGGAAATATTTTTCTTGATCTCTTTGTATATGTTTAATATAATGACAGTGAGTTTCAGCTAGTCAAATAATAATTGAAAAAAGTAAGGCAAAAGACTGGGATGAGCATTTAATATATTTAACTATAGAATTAAGACCTAAGAGAGTAGTAAGGCAAAATAGATCATAAATGTCTTATGTCAATACACTACCCTAAACATAAAAACAAAAAGTGGGAGAGAAAGAGATAAAAAAGTGGTAAGTGCAGTAAATCTGTTAAACTTCTGGGAATCAAACAATATCATTTAAAGTTGACAAATCATGTTGGAGAAATATAAGCACATTTGATATTACAAAGGTAAACACTAAGAAAGGATATTCTATTGACTATATATACAAGAGGTAGAAAAGAAGGAACATAAAATTTTTTCAAGATACTGTTAAGTAAAAAACAGGTAGGTGCAAAACCATGTTTAGTATTCACATTTTTTTAAAAGGGAAGAGAGAATAAGAATAGTTATTTTGCTTGTTTTATTTACATGAAAAAAGTACTCTGGAGGAATATACCAGAAACTAAAATATTTGTTTACTAATAAAGGTGGAAGTACCAGGCAAATTGAGGACATATGTGAAAGGGAAATACACACACACACACACACACACACACACATATATATATGTATGTATATATATAATATTTGATTATATTATTCTTCAGAAGATTAAAATAAAAAACAAGTTCAAAACCAATACAATATTTGGTATTTGCATGTATTTCTATAATTGGGATATTGTCAAAGTTGATGTCCTTCTTTATCCAAAATCAATCTCTTTACTCTGACCTAAATATATTCTACTTATTTCAGACCATGCATTATTTTCCAAACTTAACACATACCCTAGAAATCTATCATCTTTTCTCTAAACCTACCTAATAAGACCGTCTAATTATCACTTCCTCCATGCATCATTCTTTTAGTATCCTTACTTTGAATGATTTACAGATCAATCATATTTTACCCTAACTTTGACTGATTTGGATTCAAATCACACACATATTTGTGTCTTACATCAGTGCCCACCAAAGACTACCCACCACAAAATTAGCACTCAAAAATCAGGTGGATAGGATGACACAGTTGGAGGGTGTCAGTCAGTCAGTTACCCTCTGTCTTCAGTAATGGTGGTGCCTAGAGGTTATGTTCACCACCACAGTGCAAAGTCAGTGGCAGGGTGGTTTTCATGTAGGGCACATGAGATGGAAATTATAGCAAATATTTCCATTATCCCATGTCTCAGCCCTTTGGCCAACCTCTGATTCAGCCACTGATGTTGGTCCATCGTGCCATACAAGTGATCCTTTCTTTCTTAATAATGCACAGAGTAACTTTCTGTTTCTGCCCTTTTCTAATTCTATAGGATCATACTTAACCTGCTCATAAATGCAGAAAGGGTGACAGAGTTAATACCCCTTGGACCACCCTTGATAATAGGAGATGGGCACCTGTGTACACATGCTTGAATAACATCCTTCAGAGAGAAAATTTCTAAAGGCGTTCTGATTGCTTCTCAGGAGATCCCAGTAAAATCGAGCCCCATTGTCTAGAACAGTGACCTCAATAACACACTCTTGTGTTGACTCTTCTTCCTGCCCTGACTCAAATGTCTCACTCCATCTATCTTTCTGTGAACACCTCTCAAATGTAATTCCTGGGCCATAATTCAAATAAGATCTTTGATTTATTCAATTCCTGCAATTCCTTTAAACCAATTACAGAATTAGAAACTAGTACAGTATTTTATCAGTAGATACTCAATCTATATTTCTGTTTTGAATAAGAATACTTGCACTTTTCTGAATAAATCAGCAGTATTTTCCCTACATGCACACATACCTACACACACCATTCAGTGTAAATGTATTCAGCTGTCTAGAAATACATGTCAGAATGTAGAACTGTATAGGTCACTAAGGGCTTAACTAGTTTCATCTCTTAGAAGGAATTAATTGTCAAGAGACTTAGACTTATGGAAGTCACTCAGTAAAAAAATTCAATTGAAATTTTCTTAATCTATTAAAAAGATGATGTTAATAGAATAGTTTAGTAGGGAAGCTACATCCACATTCCCTACTAAAATTTTTTCTAAATATCCCACAAATGCTTCCATTTAGGGGCATCTTATTCATTTTCCTTTTACATCATGCATAGAACTCAATGTTTAAAGAAGCTGGTCATGAAAAAAATGTTTTTGTGACTTAACAAAATATTTGAATCTTTCTTCCCCATATGAAGATCTTTTATCCATTATGACAAAAGTATAAAACAAAATGACCCACTTCAGGTTTACAACAAAGTTTTGGAATTACCTACTGGCAAGTCAGTGGGTCATAATTATTTTTGAATGGTAGGATAATTTTGTGAATTTTTTCTAAACAATTTCTGTGTTTAGTTAATCCACATTTGGCCTGAAAGTAAAAACATGAGCAGTCATAGTATAGGGGAAAATAAACTTGGCAGAGGATTTGGAAGATTCTAATATCCTTTTTATAAAATAATGGTAAAATATACCCATGTACGACTTCTATGAACAGCATAAGGAGTTCCAATATCCTGTAATAATTGAGCCTAGACTCTGAAACTAGAAATCTTATTTTATTTTTTTCTTATTTTTATTTCTTATTTTATTTTTTAATCAGTATTTTTTAATTGTTGATATTGTACAGTTTTCTGTCTTTTACTCCCATTCCAGTTCAACCCCCCAGCCCTCCCCACCTCCCTCCCATTTCCACCCCCCATAGTTTTTGTCCATGAGTCCTTTATACTTGTTGCTCTAAACCGTTCCCCTTTCCCCCTGAAATTCCCTCCCCTCCCCCTCTGGTCACTGTCAGACTGTTCTCAAATTCAGTGTCTTTGTTTATATTATGCTTGTTTGTTTGTTTTGTTGATTAGCTTCCTGTTAAAGGTGAGATCATATGGTATTTGTCTTTCACTGCCTGGCTTATTTCGCTTAGCATGATACTCTCCAATTCCCTCCATGCTGTCGCAAAGGGTAGGAGCTCCTTCTTTCTTTCTGCTGCATAGAATTCCATTGTGTAAATGTACCACAGTTTTTTGATCCATTCATTAACTGATGGGCACCTAGGTTGCTTCCAGCACTTGGCTATTGTAAATTGTGCTGCTATGAACGTAGGGGTGCATAGATTCTTTTGGATTGATGTTTCAGGGTTCTTAGGATATAATTCAAGCAGTGGAATTGCTGGGTCAAAAGGTATGTCCATTTTTAGTTTTCTTAGAAAATTCCATACTGTTTTCCATAGTGGTTGTACCAATCTGCAATTCCACCAACAGTGCACTAGGGTCCCCTTTTCTCCACAACCTCTCCAACACTTGCTGTTTGTTGCTTTGTTTATGAAGGCCATTCTGACTGGTGTCAAGTGGTATCTCATTGTAGTTTTAATTTGCATCTCTCTGATAGCTAGAGATATCGAGGATCTTTTCATGTGTCTCTGGATCCTCTGTATGTCCTCCTTGGAGAAGTGTCTGTTCAAATCCTTTGCCCATTTTTGAATTGGGTTGCTTGTCTTCTTAGAGTAGAGTCTTGTAAGTTCTTTATATATTTTGGAGATTAATCCCTTGTCTGAGGTATCATTGTCAAATATGTTTTCCCATACAGTTGTTTCTCTTTTTATTTTAATACTGTTTTCTTTAGCTGTGCAGGAGCTTTTTATTTTGATGAGATCCCATTTGTTTATTCTTTCCTTCATGTCCCTTGCTCTAGGGGACGTATCAGTGAAAATATTGCTGCGTGAAATATCTGAGATTTTCCTGCCTATGTTATCCTCTAGAACAGAGAGCCCAGAAATAAACCCAAGTCTCTACAGTCAATTAATATTCGACAAAGGGGGCAGCAACATAAAATGGAGCAAAAATAGCCTCTTCAACAAGTGGTGCTGGGAGAACTGGACAGCTACATGCAAAAAAATGAAACTCGAGCACCAACTTACACCATACACAAAAATAAATTCAAGGTGGATAAAAGATTTAAATAGAAATCTTATTTTAAATCTAAGTGTGGCAATTTATGTGCCTTTTTATATAAATAAACTCTCAGCTATTCTTTACTCAATTTCTTCATCTATATGGAAAGCAGGGATAGTACTATTTCCTACATAATGGTATCATAACCACCATCTGACTTTAGCACAGATGAAGTACTCAAAGGAATGATTCACACATAATAAATACTCAGCAAGTGTTAGGTATTCTCATTCCTTTTATAAATGTGTAGCATATATGGTAACTTCCAATACTGTTGCTTTGCTCTCAATGGAGTTTATCCTATGGAACACTCCTCTATAAGAGGATAATTCATTCTTGCCCCAATGACTTCAGGTTTGGCAATATAACTAGCTTTGGTCTGTTTAACATGAATGGAAGTGACTTGTGCTGCTTCTAAACAAAAGCTGTAAGAGCTATTGTCTTGTCCATTGCCTTCTCTCTCATTTGTCCACTGTGAAATCATCACGCCCCAGGAATGTCAGTTCAGTCTTTTGGAGTCCTGTGAAGAATACATGCAGTTGACTCAAAATGTATATGTAAGATGGAAAAAAAATACATTTTTTTTGATAAATCACTAAGCTATTTGGATCATTGGTTATCATACCATAACTTAGCTATATTGATTGGTATAGAAATTGGTGCCAAATAATGGGATGCTAATAAAAAATTCTAAATATCGTGTCATTGATATTAGTCCTGGACAAAAGGTAGCAAGGACATTTCTGCAGGATTCTATAAAGATGACAACCCATATTATTCTGTGCAAAACATTAAGTAAATATGTCACCTGTGATAACTTGGAAAGAAGGTAATGTATAGATTTAGTGTGTTATTTTAGACAAAGACTTCAGGAAGCAATATTATTAGTGTGTGTTGGTAGCACACAAATAGGTTGATACAAGAACAATATGAGCTAAGAAATAAAATGGCCAGTTTTCAGGAATAAAAAAAAATCAATATTGCAAATATCCTAGTACTTTCTGGGATAAAAGATACATGTGTTTCTTATCGTTGAAAAGTGAAATGAAAACTGAGAAGGTTGTAAGGAATAAAGGCCAATTAAAACTGTACTGAGGTTTGCCCTGGCTGGTGTAGCTCAGTTGTGGGAGCATTGCCCCAAAAGTGTTGTGGGTTTGAGCCCCTATCTGGGCACTATGATCCCCAGTCTGGGCACAAATGGGAGGCAACTGATCAATGCTTCTCTCTTGCATCGATGTTTCTCCCTCTCCCTTCCTCTCTCTCTAAAAGCAATGGGGAAAAAATGTCCTCTGGTGAGGATTAAAAAGAAAAACACTCTACTGGGGGGCGAAAACCACATGAAGAATACTGTGATAACATTTGCAATAGACTAAATGTTTGTGTCCACCCCTCACCTCCAAGATTTTAATGTTGAAACAAAATCCCTAATGTGATGATGTGGGGAGGTGGGGCCTTCGGAGGTATTAGGTTATGATGACAGAGCCCTCATGAGTAGGAATGGTGGCCTCTTAATAAGAGGACAGAACTTTATCAGTTTTTCTCTACCATGGAAAGATACAGTGAGAAGTCAGCCATCTGCATCATGGAAGAGGCTCTCTCCAGAACGGTATCACGCTGGGACCTTAATCTCAGACATCCAGTTTTCATAACTGGGAGAAATAAATTTCTGTTACCGGTAAACCATATGCTACATTTTGTTATCGAAGCCCCAGCCAGGACAACACTTTCCTTTATAATCTTTGAATCATTAAGTGGCACTGGGTGAATGCTTTCAGTTGGATAAAGGAGCACAAGGTAAAGAAAGTAAGAGTATAGCTCTCCCAGATAAAGTTTTAAATTAATTAAGTAAAGGGAAAGAAGACTGTCGTTTAGAAAACAAAATGCAAGCAGGCCTACTGGCACACAGGCAACCAGTGATAGAATAGGTAAAAAGTAAGGAAGGCTACAAATCACATCAGTTCTGGACAACAGAGTTCATGGTGCCCAAATTCATTATAGAAATGAAATAGCTTGATTATTCATAACTGTAAGTTTAGATGAAAAGGCACATATAATATTTTTATGGCTAATTGAATAGGTGAAATGAAACATATGTTTTGCCTTAAATGTTTCCTTGTCAAAAGGGCCTCTCGGTGAATATGAATAATATTCTTTAAAAAATATATCAACTTACATATCAGAGTTGATTTTTTAGATACTAATATTATCTAAATACTGAACTGTATTTTAACTCTGTCATGTCACAATGAATGAAATTCTATTTGAAGAATAACAATTCCAAACAGTACTGAGGCTAATTGTTGAGACTCTCAGTGCACATAGGTATTTCTGATATGACATATTTATGCTGTATGCCTATTCCATGAATGCCTATCTTTTATAAAACTAATTTATAAAAGGAAAAAATAACAAGCTATTTAAACAAATGTAGGAAGAATATTCTTAATCACTCATTGAAAGGACATCATTTCCTCAGGTAACTACATATTATGAAACACACAATTAACTCAATGAAAGAAAATCTATATTGCATATATGTCTCAGGATTTTTATAGAAATGATATTTCAAAATTCAAGAGATATCACAAGATTAAAAGAAGGCAGTGCTATAATTTTAGATTACGTATTGCTTAATTTCAGTATAATTTTAAAATGCCCTTGAAAGGTATAATTGTTAATTTTATGTGTCAACATGGAGGGTACTCTTGGATGAGATTAACATTTAAATCAGTGAACTCTGAGTAAGCAGATTGCCCTCTATAACATAGGTGGGCCTCAACTCATCAGTTGAAGGCCTAAATAGAACAAAAAGATCGGCTTCCCCAAGTAAGACAGAATTCTTCATCACACTGCTTTTAAAAATTCATATAGAATTATTGTTTTCAACATGCTTGTCCACATTGAAGATTTTGGATTCACAGGGGTCCATAATCATGTAAGCCAATTTTCTTCTTTTTCCTCTTCTCCTCCTCCATTTCTTTTTCTTCTTCTTCATTTCTCCTCCTCCTCCACACACACACACACACACACACACACCCTATTCTATTTCTCTGGGGCCCTCTGAGTAATACAGGTTTCAAAATGTCTTTGTATGCTAGAGCTTCCATAACAAAACCCACAAACTAGGTGGCTTAAACAATACTAATTTATTTTCTTACAGTTCTGGAAGCTGAAAAATCTAAGATCAAGATGCCCACAATTTTGGTTTCTGGTGAGATTTTATTCCTTGTTTTCAAATAGCTTGCTTCTCTCTGTGTCCTCATATTGCCTCTTCTCTGTGAGGCTGTAGAAAGAGAGGGAACTCTCTGGTGTCTCTTCTACTTATAATGATATCAGCCTTATTGGGTTACGGTCCTGTCCTATGACATTATTTAACTTAAATTACCCCCTAAAAGGCCTTAAAATAATACTGAGAATTAGACTTCAATCTCTGACTTTTGGCAGGGACACACTTCAGTCCATTACAAAAGGCATTGGGAATCAAGTAATATTTTACTAATTTTTGAGACACTGATGGGAAGATTTGATCCTAAGAGGAGAAATACAAATTTAGGAAACAAATACTTAATGAGTCCAATGAGGGATCTACTTTTCCGGATGTACTCTTTAATCTCTTCAACGCACATATTCAAAAAGAATTAGAATTCCAGAAACTATGATCTATTTTCTTCAGAACATACATGAAAAAAATGCAGCTATCATTTTTAAGAGCATCATATTGTTAGGAGATAATTTTCATTTTCCAGGGTTAATGAACAGGTACATCAGAATTTTGATGTCTCACTTGAGAGATTAATATGTTTCATTTGTGCTGCTTAAAAACCCAAGCACATACTTGCAAAGGTGGAAAACCAATACTGGAGACAGAGTGGTAACAAGAGAAGATAATGAAGAAAATAGACATAACATCTGTGAGGAGAAATTTAATATTTAAAATACCTTTGAATGAATATTTGACCAGGCTATAACTGGTTGAGTTATAAATTCTTTTTTAAAATTTAAAAAATTCTTTTTTAAAAAGTTAAAGAAGAAATGTGTTATCTTTTATCCAAAATAAATTTCAAAAACTTATATAAAAACTGTTTTAACTATAGTTTTTTATAGAAGTTAGTTAGGCTGGACATTATAATAAACTATATATCAATAGGCACAAATCATAAAATTTACTCCTCTCAAATTGTTTCTTACAAGCTAGACTACTTAACAGAGCTTATAACAAAGCTTATATATTCTGGAGAGTAAGTCCATTGTAAATAAAAGAGTAAGTACATTTTTCCATTCTTTATAATGGTATGTTAAAGACATACTTAGCTACTTAGCTATCTTACTTGCTATAATTTTCTAAGATGGGAGTTCTGTCATTTTATTATATGGCTTTCACTAGCCAGAGCAATTAAATAAGAAAAAAAAGGAATCCAAATTTGAAAAGAAGAAGTAAAATTGTCCCTGTCACAAATGACATAATTTTACATATAGCAAACCCTAAAGACTACGCAACAACTAAACGACTAAATAAACCAGTGAACATTCAGGAAGCAAAATCAATATACAAAAATCAGTTGCACAAACTATCTGAAAAGGAAATTAGAGAAACAATCCCCTTTACAATATCATAAAAAGGAATAAGGTATTTAGAATAAATTTAACCAGGCAAGTGAAGTACCTGTCCACTGAAAACTAAAAAAAAATTGCTGATAGAAATTAAAGAAGATACAAATAAAAAGACATCCCATATCAATGTATTGGAAGACTTAATGTTGTTAAAATGTCTATATATCCAAAGGGATCTACAGATTCAAACAATATCTACCAAAATTTCAACAGAATTTTAATAGAAAAGTATCTCAAATGTATATGTAACCACAAAACCCCAAATAGCCAAACCAATGTTGAAAAGAACAAAACAGCAGAAGTACTTGGATATACATACATGTCTCCAAAGATACACAAAGGACAAGTAAGCACGCAAAAAGATGCTGAACATCATTAAGCATTAGGGAAATGTAAATCACAACCACAATGAGATACCACTTAACAGCCACTAGGTTGTGTATAATCAAAAAGACAAGTATTATTCAGGATGTGGAGAAATTTGAACCTTCATATGTTGCTGGTAGAATGTAAAATGGTGCAGGTGCTGTGGAAAAAAGCTTAGTAGTTCCTCAAAAAGTTAAACGTAGAATTACCATAATCCAGCAATTCTCCTTCTATGTTTGTGCCCCCAAGAACTGAAAACAGGTACTCAAATAGGTACAGCAAGTCCCCATTTAAAGTCCTTGATACATTCTTGGAACTGTGGAGAAACAACATATAAATGAAACCAATCTTGTCATAAATTGATTGATATAATCAAGAGTTAAGTTTCTATGACATCTCATCAATGTTGTAATGAAATAACATTGAACAAAATGACGTTGTTCTAGGACCTGCTGGACTCTTACTCTAGTGTTCATGGCAACACTATTCACGATAGCCAAAAGGTGGAAACAATCCAAACGTCCATCAACAGATGAGTGGATAATAAATTTGTATACCTATACATATGTAAAAAGTTTTCAGCCATAAATAAAGTGATGATACATGCTATGGTATGAAAGAATCTCAAAAGCATGAAGCTAAGTGAAAGAAGCCAGACACAAAAGGTCTTGTGTTGTACGGTTCCATTTCTATGAAATATTCGGAGTAGGTACGTTCATAGAGACAAACAGCAGGTTGGTGGTTTCCAGGGATGGGGGAAGGAAGGATGGATACGGGGTTTTAATTTCGTTTAAAAAATGTTTTGGAAGTAGAGGTAGTGGTACACAGTATTTTAAACATACTAAAAGTCATGTAATTGTTCACCTTATAATATTTAATTTATGATTTGAGAGTTTTACTTCAATTAGAAATAAATTTTTAAAAATGCATCTGTTCCTTCTATAATTTGCACTTCAAAACTTATAATCTCATCACTTTTCTGATTTTTAGTTTATTTTATGAGTATTTTATTTAAACACAATGTGAGAGGATGAATTTTTTTGTTCTTGCTTGTTTTGAGTTACTTACTTAGATCAGATATTTTGTGTGAAAAATTAATGTACATAAATTTTACCTAATGAGTTGAAATAATTTTTAAAGTTCATCTTAACTTTTTGTTACTGATCTGTTTAGAAATATAGTGTTTGTTCAATATTTAGAAAATCCTATCAGGAAAATATTCTATGTGACATTTATAACTTAAAATATTGCCCACCAGAGGGCTCTCATTTTTCTTCTATTTTGCTTTTTAGAAAAATGAAAATTATGCTTAATAGATTATAGCTTATACAATATTGAATATATCAAATATATTCCCTGAATAGTACACTTAAAATAAATGTCTTATAATAAACATTATAATTTAATAAACTTATTAAAAAATAACACATAATTTTTATACACACCCATAATGTTTTCTCTATTTGTCTATAAAACCCTGTGAAAGGGTATTTGTAGAGTGAACTATTATGTTTCAAACAAAAGAAAAGTGAAAAAATGCTCTTTTATAATTCATAGATCACAACCTCTATAGTAACTTAAATATACAGTTAATTTTCTATATTACGCTCCATCACCATAATTGAAACTTTTACTAACTATGTTTGGAAACAGCCTTCATCAGAAATTTGACAAAATGAGTTTATCAAATTTCAGATTATAGGTACAATAGAAAAATATAGATACAATATAAGAAATAATTTCATAGTACCTATAGTATGTATGGTAGATGTGTGTGTTTTTTTTTCCTTGAGGGGCTCAGTCTATAATTAGAAACAGGCCTGTGGATAAATAATAATGATCTACTTTAACTGCTGTAAAGAAGTATTCCCATCCAAAGACTTTACCATTAATTCCCAGGGAGATGTGAATACTGGAAGGTTGTATACTTTGAACAAGTCTCTTGAGAAATTCTCATATTTTCCACATTCCACTGCTGAGAACCACTGTGCCAAGTGAATTATGGAGAGAGGAACCAACAACCTAGGAG
Organism: Glossophaga mutica; assembly: GCA_039655065.1. Classification (NCBI taxonomy): domain Eukaryota; kingdom Metazoa; phylum Chordata; class Mammalia; order Chiroptera; family Phyllostomidae; genus Glossophaga; species Glossophaga mutica. The sequence continues at coordinate 144,357,323 of CM077303.1, read as the reverse complement.
AATCGGGAACTTTTTTTAAAATCAGAAATTAAAGATAGGATTTCAACCCGAGGCACAATCCAAGTACAAGGAGGAGAGTGGTCAAAGTCACAGAGCTAAGAAATTAAAATGAAACATACAAAGGGCCCCATGATGTCTTCAGGGATCAGGACACATCCAGGTGTCTGGGGGGCTGATTCGGTCACAGCGAATGGTGAAAGGAGCCACTGAAGAGTGAGTTTTGGAATCACATTTTGACAACCCCTGAACTTGACAAGTTCCTGTAAAAGAGTTTGACTTTATCTTGGGGGAAATATGGAGTCTGAAATTATTTTTAACAAAGAAGTGACTTGGACAGATTAATTTAATTGGGTTGTTTTGAAGAATTTGGGTAGCAAATAAACAGTGTGCAAGGGCAGAAGCAGTAAGATGTGAGACACAATAGAATTAAGAAGCAATTATAAGCATTGAGTAGATAAGGCCTTGTAAGCCTAGACCAGTGTGCATAGTAAGAAGGCTGCTGAGTAAAAGACATTTTCATCATCGATAAAACACTTCAGAAAGTTTCAAGCCAAGCATATAACTGTGTCTCTCTGTAAGCTTGCTAGAGCTTTATACAATTCATCCCAGTACTCTGAGGACTGTGCCATGGTTTGCTGAAGTAAACCATAAGAGTGACCAGCCCTGAATGATACTTTATTATCCTGGTTCTTTTTCCTCTTTATTTCAGGACCATTTTCTCTCTTTATCCTGTCAGGAAAGATATTGTGAGGTGGGACCTGCAAAAAGACACAAAGGTGTCCCTTTAAGAAGGAGAACTTACGACTTATTTATCAGCAACAGAAAAGGATGGTAGATAGAAGAACAACAACCACCACCACCACAACAACAACAAAAAAAAACAGTCTAATTCACAGACCCTCTTTCTAGAATCATAGTAACATTAAATTTGTTAGGTAAGATTATTGAGAATTCCATATATGGCATGTAGTAATGTAAACACTTTACATTTATTAACTCATCAAATCTCCACAATAATTTCTTTTTTAAATTTTTAATTGTATTTTATTGTTTATGCTATTACAGTTGATCAAAATTTTCCCCTCTGCCCCCTCCAACAGCCCCCCTCAACTCCTTCAGGCAATCCCCACACCATTGTCCATAATCCATGGGTACTACATATATGTTCTTTGGCTACTATATTCCCTATGCTGTACTTTATATCCCCATGACTATTCTGTAACTATCAATTTATACTTTTTAATCTTTTCACCTTTTTCACCTATCCCCCTGACCCTGTCACCTCTGGTAACCATTAAAATCTTCTCTGTATCTGTGATTCTGTTTCTGTTCTGCTGGTTTTGTTTATTTTTTTTTATATTTAATCATTGATAGATATGTGTTTATTGCCATTTTATTGTTTATATTTTGATCTTCTTCTTAAAAACACTTTTTAATATTTCATATAATACTGGTTTGGTGATGATGAATTCCTTTAGCTTTTTCTTGTCTGGGAAACTCCTTTTTCATCCTTTTTTGCAGAAATTGTGAAAGAGAACTTCTCTAACTTGGCGAAGGAAATAGACGTAGAAATCCGGGAAGCACAGAGAATCCAAAACAAGGTGGAACCAAAGAGGCCCACTCCAAGAGACATCATAATTATAATGCCAAAGGTTAAATACAAAGAGAGACTCTCAAAAGCAGCAAGAGAAAAGTAGTTAGTTTCCTGAGGAAGGTCCCATAAGATTTCTAGCTGATTTCTCAAAAGAAACTTTGCAAGCTAGAAGGGATTGGCAAGAAATTTTCAAAGTGATGAAAAGCAAGGACCTACAACCTGTATTACTCTACCCAGCAAAGCTATCATGTAGAATCAAAGGACTAATCTCCACAATAATTTCATTGGAGTGGAGAAAATTCAATCACTCTTAGACCCATTGTGCAAATCAAAAAGTGAGGTAATGCTAGATTAGGTAACTGGCCAAGCATACACAGCCGAGGATAGCAAACCATTGTTTGAATCCAGGCCCACTGGATGGAGAAGCCACACCCCACTATTCTAACCTGCCTCCTTCCAGCAGGGGGCTGTATTGGACAGAGAAGAGTTAACAGACTGGAGGAAAACTTGAGCTCTGTCCACCAAACTTCCTGGTAAACATGCTAATGGTAGTTTCTGTAGAGTTCTCATCGTTTCTGTAGAGTTCTCATCTAAACGACGATTTGAGCAAGATATACCTGTCTGTCTATACTGATTACTTTAAATAAATCTGGACTGCATGCAATTATGGGATGCTAAACACCTATAAAAACTAAGAAGCTCTGAACCTAAGTGGCTGAGCTGACAGGTACACCACATATTGTTAGTAGATGTTTTCTACTCCCAGTGTGGGAAAAGGAACAATTATGAAACTACTTTTAAAGGCTCAGGCCCCCCAAGAAAGGAATACCACGTGTGCCTGCTTATTACTTGTATCTTTTGAATCATTAGTAGTTTGGTGTTGGACAAGAACTATGATTTATGTGAGTTTGTTTTGACAATTTTATCTTGTCAGGTAAATTCACTATGGGAAGAAATGAACATAGAGTGGGTATTATGGCTTTGAACAGCTTGGGCCTTGCCATAACCCTTTACAAGTATGGAATTCAGTGTGTCACCAATTTATGCTCAAACACATACCTACCATATTTCCTTGAAGACTCCATCTCCAAATTTCTTTATGTGAGTCATAGATTCAGGTCTTTAGTTTGGTAGAAAGCATAACGCAGATTTTGGACTGGTGCTAATTATTTTTCAAAATAAAAATAGCTAATGTAATTGAGCCTTTTTTTTTTTTTTGCTTATGTATCATCACTGTTAATGTGTTTAATTCTTATAACAAAATCCTGAGGTTAATACCATTATAATGAATGTTTTATAGATGAAGAAGCTTAAGAAATATAGTTCAATCATTGTGCTCTGGTCAGTGCCTCCTCCCACAGAGGAGTGAAGAAGCTGGCCCAGCTGTGGAGAGAAGCCTCCACCCCAGTTCTTACAAGTAAGGTGTGTATTTCCCTCAGGTTCCATTCTCTCTTTGGTCAGCCCCTATAGGTGTGTTAGTCTGCTCAGTCTGCATTCACAGCACTCCACAGACTGAATGGCTTAAACAACAAAAGTGCATTTTATCACATTCTGGAGGCCAGATGTCCAAGGTCAAGGTGCTTTCCAGGTTGGTTGCAGGCGATGTTCCCTTCCTGGAATGTACTCTTCTCACTGTGTCCTCACATGGCCTCTTCTCTATTTGTTCAGAGAAAGAGGGATCTCTGGTGTCTCCACTTTTCTAAAAAAGCCACCAGTTCTATTGCCTTCGGATCTTCCCTTATGACCTCATTTAACATTATTTATTTCCTTGAAAGCCCATCTCCAAATATACTCACATTGGGGCTTAGAGCTTCAAGATATGGATTGGGGGAGGGCACACAATTCAGTCCACAAAATGCTCCCTCTATTTTTCTATCCATTCACAGTTCCTTTTCCAATGGTCTTTCTTTGCCTATTGGACTCTCACTTCTAGTTCTTTTGAAACCTTTCCTTTTGCCTTTCCTTCAGCCCCATGGGACTCACAAGAGTGAAATTAATTCTCCCTCTTCCTGTTGAGTGTGAGAAAATCAGAGGTTTGTTTCTGACTATCTTTTGGCTTTCGGTCTCTGCCTCTACAGGAAATTTTTCATATGGCCATGGGGATTGTCTTGCAAAAATTAATAATTGAATGTCTCTTAATTAACTAGGCAAAAAAAGTTAACATTTCTTAGCATGATTTTACAATCTTGCCAGATCTACTTTCCTTGTTTTATCACTGTTCCAGTCAAGGTGTATATCCCACACTTATGGGTCTGTCACTTTATTCCAGCAATGCAACACTTTGCATGTGCCTATGCTATGATACTTAATTCTTTTCATTTTGCATAAGTGCTAATTGTTTACATCACTCTTATAAAAATAGAAACTCATTAGGGCAGAGAAAGTACTTATTTCTGTATACTTATGTAGGCCCTCAATAATTAAATTGTAAGCAATATGATCATTTACTTAACAAATATTTATTCAGTACCTTTTATATGCTAGGCCTCTGCTTCAAGATAAAAGCAAGAATTTTTTTTCTTTTTCTTAAAGTATATTTTATTGATTATGCTGTGACAGTTGTCTCAATTTTTTTCCCTTTGCCCCTCTCTGCTCTGTATCCCTCTTCCTGCTAGCAATCCCCTCACCCCTTTAGTTCATGTACATGTGTCATGCGTGTAAGTTCTTTGGCTTCTCCTTTTCCTATACTATTCTTAACATCCCTCTGTCTGCTTTAGTCCTACCAATTATGCTTCTTGATCCAGCACCATTTCCTCCTTTCTCCCACTTCCCCTACCCAGCTGATAACCCTCCAAATGATCCCCATACCCATGTTTCTGTTCCTGTTCTGTTGTTTGCTTAGTTTGTTTTTCTTTTTTCTTTTTTTTCAGACTCAGTTGTTGATAGTTGTGAGTTTGTTGTCATTTTAATTGTTCATATTTTTGCTCTTGTTTTTCTTAAGTAAGTCCTTTAACATTTCATGTAATAATGGCTTGGTGATGATTAATTCCTTTAGCTTTACTTCGTCTGGGAAGCACTTTATCTGCCCTTCCATTTTAAATGATAGCTTTGCTGGATAGAGTAATCTTGGTTGTAGATTCTTGCTTTTCAATACTTTGAATACTTCTTGTCATCCCCTTTTTGCCTACAAAGTTTCTTTTGAGAAATCAGCTGACAGTTTTATGGGAACTCCTTTGAAAGTAAATCTCTTTTCTCTTGCTGCTATTAAGATGTCTTTAACCATTGGCATTTTAATTATGAGGTGTGGGCCTCTTTGCATCCAACTTGTTTAGGGGTCTCTGTGCTTCCTGGACTTCCATATCTATTTCCTTCACCAAATTAGGGAAATTTTCTTTCATTACTTTTTCAAATAGATTTCCAATTTCTTGCTTTTTCTTTTCTACTTCTAGCATCCCTATGGCACAAATGCTGGACCTCTTGAAGTTGTCCCAAAGGCCATCTATACTATCCTTGTTTCTTTGGATTCTTTTTTCGTCTTTTTGTTCTAATTGGTTATTTTTTGCTTCCTTATGTACCATATCATTGACTTGATTCTCAGCTTTATCCACTCTACTGTTGTTTACCTGTAAATTGTTCTTTATTTTCATTAGTGTACCTTTCATATCCGATTGGGTCTCTTTTATACTGCTGAAGTCCTCACTGAGTTCCTTGAGTATCCCTATAACCAGTGTTTTGAACTCTGCATCTGATAGATTGCTCATCTCCATTTCATTTAGCTCTTTTTCTAAAGAGTTTTGATCTGTTCTTTCATTTGGGCCATGTCTCTTTGTCTCATTTTGGCAGCCTTCCTGTGTTTGTTTCTATGTACTAGGTAGAGCTGCTATGACTCCCTGTCTTGGTAGTGTGCCTTAATGTAGTAGGTGTTCTGTAGGGTCCAGTGGCACTGTCTCCCCTATCACCCAAGCTGGCTGCTCAAGGCATGCCCTTTGTGTGGGCTGAGTACACCCTCCTCTTACAGTAGAGCCTTGGTTGCTGCTGGAAGATCAATGGGAGGAATTTACCCAGGCCAGTCAGCAGCAAATACTGGCTGTGACCACTTACCACCCTCTGCCCTCTGGGGAGGATCGCTGTGCAGGGGCAGGTTGGTGGTCCTCCAATGTGGTCTGTAGCTGCCCACTGGGTGCACTGGCCCTGGGGTTTCCCGGGTGGTGCAGGCCAAGGTCAGCCCCCACCTGAGTTTTGCCCAGGGCAACCTGCCTGAGCTATAAAGCAATCTGAGATGGCTGCTAGCTGTGCTGGGCTTGGAAATTCCCCGGTGAAGCCAAACTGTGGAACTAATCTGGCTGCTGCTAGTGCCTGGCCTGGAGCTCACTGAGGACAACTGCTGCTTGTTTGAGAGGATTTAGGAAGTTGTGAAGGATGAGCCAAGATCTGCCCTTCATATGGAAAAGCAGGTTGGGTGGGCCCATAATTTGGGTGGGGTGGAATCTCTGGGGATCTTCAAGGCAGGTCAAACAGTATTAGCCAGTTCGTTGGTATCTCAAATATAGCACCAGTCTGCCAGCTCCATGGCTCTGGAGGATGGAGGGCTCAGAAAAGGGACAATGGCCTCTGCTTGCCTTGATGCCAGACACTTCAGCCTCTCCCAGTACGCCACTGGTGCCCTTCAAGCTGCCAACCCAGCACTGGAATTCAAAGGGAGTCTGAGTAGGTGAGTCTGTGTGTGGTTTCTTTAAGAGGAACTTCTTGGGGCTCCAGAAATTTCTTCCATCAACTCAATCCCCACTGATTTTTGCAGCCAGAAGTTGTGGGGACTTATCTTCCTGGCACTGGATGCCTGGGCTGGGGGGCCTGGTGTGGGGCTGGGCTTTTTTGCTCCTGAGATATTCCTCTTGAATTTTTATTCACCACAGGTGGGTGAGGGACCAGTCTGTTCTGTATCTGCACTCCTCCTACCAGTCTAGATGGATGTACTTTCTTTAATTCTGTAATTGTCAGACTTCCATTCAACTCAATTGCTGATGGTTTTGAGTGATGGTTGTTCTATATTTTAGTTGTAATTTTGATGTGGTTGTGCAAAGAGGCAAGCCATGTCTGCCTACACTGCCACTTTGCCCAGAAGCCTCTAAGAAGAAATATTCTTAATAAACTTTTTTGTTAGTATAAAATGATTTCCTGGTTTAGGTAACAGTTCATAAGGTATAAATGTTTTAAGATTCTGCAGTCCTTAGTCAAGTTTTCGTAAGAATGCTAGAATGCTCAACATTCTCTTTTGCATTCAGTACAAATAGACTCAGCAGAATATGACTACATTAAAACAGAATGGTTTAAATACAGTAACTTCTTCACACATGGTAAGGCCAGAAGAAGGCATGCCAAGATCAGGGATATAGGGGCTGTGAGGTTGTCAGGGACCCTCCATGTTTGTATCCACACTTTTTGGCTATTTCCCTGCCTCCATGGTACTGGGGACCACATATACTTTCCTAGCAGCCAAGTGGAATATGAAACTTTGAGAAGTCTCCACAAAACGATTCCATTTAAATTTAACGTACAGTTCATAATCATACGGTCTGACCCATTTTAGAGAGAGGAAGCGAAATATAATCTTTTAGCCTGGCACATTGCCACCTTAAATAAAATCAGACATCCCTTATTAAAGGAAAGAGAATGGATGAATATTTGGGTCTTGCTAGAAGTACATGTAAACTTCTTCAATGAAAATAAACAAATCTGTGGATCTCAAATTAAATGGGGTTGCAAAATGAGCTTTTACATAGAATTGAGCTGGACTTAAACTGTTTACATTCAATGAAATTACAGCTTAAATGATCACATTATTAAAATGGGAAACTAATTGTCAATTAAAATTCAAAGTTTACTTGGCCAGCAGCCCAAATACCTATCTCTCTCCCCTACCTATTGTCCTGTCACTTCCTGACAATAAACCCACCCACATTCTCTCATCCATTTCTTTTATGTCCTGAGTACTATTTTCCTAAGTACTCTCCTCTGTGATCCCTTTCCCTGGCCTCTATGGCCTCTTACCACCCTTGAAGTGTTTACATGTTTATCTGAAGTAGCTTACCCAGACAGATTTGGGGTGATTAAGATTAATTTTCTGAACAGCAATGGCACAAATTGGTCATGTCTTGGGAAGAACCTGAAACAACCCTCTTAGGAAACAGCAAAGTAAGAGTTGTAGGAATGAGGAGAAGAAGAAGAACAGGAGCGGAGCCTAGGCAAAGTACTATAAATTCCTGCACTGGCAAGTGTTGTCTTGAGAGATTTCTAAGTAGAAAAAATATAACTGTGTAACTATAATTTATTTCATTTTTATTCTCTGTTGGCCCCCAAATACCAGTGTTTTTCTTCCTACAAATGAGGGTGGAAAAATCTCATAAATGTGCATATACAGCTTTGTCATAGAGATCAATTTGAATGTTTTCCAAGAAAAAAATGAGTAACAAATTGACTGCTATTACAAAAGTTAAATTCTCTGTAATTATTCCAAGTGTACTTAGATGATAATTAGACAAGGTCCTCTATCATCTTTATCTCATTCCGAAATATAATTCTGAACTCTAAGCAGTCAGTTAAATTTTCTTAATTGCAGCCCCAGTACAAAAAAAAAGAGAGAGAAAAGGTTAAAATAATATTTGAGACTCTATTAAGCATAGACGTTAAACATATATGTTTATCTCCAATACCTCCCAAAATGGCATTAAATTATATATATATAATTTATATAATTTATATATATATATATACAGATATATATATATATCTGTAATTAAAATTATATATATATTTTTTGCTTAATTCCTTCACCTTCTTTCACCCAGTCCCCCAGCCACCCCACCCCTCTGAGAGCTGTCAGTCTGTTCCATGTGTCCGTGCCCCTGTGTCACACACAGAGACTTTTTGTGGGCTTTCTCCAGAGAGCAAATCTCAATTTCATGCTACAGTCAGGAAAGGTTATAGGGGTGTAGGTTGTCAGAGGGTATATGGGCTCTGACTTCTCCTATATAAACTTTTAACCCATTCTTCTCTGTCATCTGTGACTTTATTGTTATCCTGTTACACCAGATTCTTCTAGTCTTAAATGTTGCTTCTTAATTTTTCCCTCTGTGGGTATTTATATTTCACCTTTCCCTGCTCTGCCAAGTTGGTTACCATTCATCAATCCACTTTGCAGCTTCTAAAAATTTGGTGATTTTTTTCCTCTGGTATTTTTTCTCTTATCCCCCATGCTCTTGTGGGTTTATTTTTTATACATATATATAAAATATAAGTATTTTGTATTAAATATATTTATATATCTAATATAAGTGTATTATATATTTATGTCATATATAAGTATAATGTATATTATATGTTTTATATGATATACAAATATATATGTTATATATTTTTTATTTATATATATATAAACAAATAGCCCCTGTGTGTGAAACAGAGGCATGGACACATGGAACATACTGACAGCTGTCAGAGGGGAGGAGTAGTTGGGGGGCTGGATGAAAGAAGGTGAAGGAATTAAGTAACAAAACACACACACACATAAAACACATAGACAAAGACAACAGTGTGGTAATAGGCAGAGGGTAAGGTGGGTGGGGATAGGTGGAGGTGGACAAAAGGGTGATAAATGGGGATGAAAAGAGATGTTGCAACTTTGCTTTGGGCAAGGAGTACATGATACAGTGTGCAGATGAGGTTTTGTTGAGTTGCATGCTTGACAGGTTTCAAGCATACAAGTGTACAACTTGTCAGGTTTCAAGCATACAACAGATTAGTTTGTGAACCAATGTAACCCCAAAAAATTCAATGAAGAAATAAAAGCCTCCACACATGGAGGCAAATGACTATACTGAACATACTGGCATGCTGGGCCCCAAACAGGGAAAGCACCTAGGGAAATGCTACAATCAGTGTGAGAAAGGCAACACTCGATTCTTTTCCCCATGCTAAATCCCAAGTTCAGGCAGCAGGCCTCATCTCCAGGTAGAATTATTTTCAAGAGAAGCTGACTAGCTAAAGAGAGAATACTGACATATGTGGACCCGCTCATGAAACAGACAAATTTAGTTCTATCCCCTAGTGAAGCCAACTGATTGACAAAAACCCTTCTACCCACAGTGTCCAAACTAGCTTTCTAAGGCCTCTTCTTAAATATCAAAGGGCAGGAAACATCTCCAGACTTATTAGGAAATTCTCTACATAAAAATTAAAACAATAAAGCAATAAAATAAAGAAAAACTTCCAATAATACAGACAGAAAAAAAGACAGAAGGAATGAACATTTAAAAAATATTTAATATACTCAAAGTAGGGAAAAATAGAAAAGATAATGCTTCCCTGAAAAAAATATTTAAGATTTTAATTTATTTTTTAGAGAGTGGGGAAGGGAAGGAGAAAGCAAAGGAGAAAACATCAATGTGTGAGGGAAACATTGATTGGATGCCTCTTGCATGTCCACAACGGGGGACCTGGCCAACAAAGAAAGCGTGTTCCCTGACTGAGAATCAAGCCAGTGACATTTCGATTCTCAGTCTAGCACTCAATCTACTGAGCCATGCCAGCCAGGACTGAACAAAAAATTAAGAAAAGACTAGGTCAGATATAAAGAAAGGATTCTGAATAATTAATACATATGTGTGTGAGTATATATTGCAAGAGAATGGAAGATTAAAGATGCTTACAAATTCTTTGCTATGTTTTTCATTGAGAGTAGGAGGGGATGGCCTTATGAGGCCATTAAAGTGTGGTAGAAATGATATTTGGGAATTCTATGGTTAGGTAGGCCATCAAGATCATCTCTAGAGCTACCACTAAAGAGTCTTGGCAGATTTGTATAATGTCTGGATGCCACAGTCATTATCCTGACAGCACTGTGTTGAAGAGGCTATATGTAGGCACACTGGTCAAGAGTTAGCCTCCAGCCAAGGCTCCAGATGTGAATAAAACTGTTTTAGATCATTCCCACCAGCCCATTTAGCAGCTAAATATCACTAAGTAACCTACGTCAACATCACTTGAAACAACTGTTACCTATATTTTTGGCTCACAAACTCATGAAATAAATAAAATAGCTATTATAAGGCACTATGTTTGTTTTTCTATAAAATAGTAGATAAATACAGCATTGGGTGATAAAGTTAAAAAAATTTCCTTGCAGTTAAAACAAAAAACCAAACAGATCAAGAGTGTGTATATATATGTATATATATATACACACATATATACATATATATGTATATCATGTGTGTATGTATGTATATAGATAGATATAGATATAGATATTTGTTAATTAAGGTCCAATCCCCAGTAGGGGCTCTTTGAGGAAAAAGTAAGAAAGTAGAAATGAAATACATTATTATGAAAATTATATTACAAAAATATTTTCCTTGAACTGGAGATCACTAGTTTCCAGAGTGAATGACTCCAATGAGTACCCAGCACAAGAAATAAAATATTAAAAAATAAAAAGACATAATGAACTAATAGAAAGGGAAATCAAGAAAACAATCCTATTTGCAATTGCTCCAAAAATAATTAAATAAACTTAACCAAGCATGTAAAAGACCTGTACTCAAAAAATTATAAGACACTGAAGAAAGAAATTAAAGATGGTACAAATAAGTGGAAGCAAATATCATGTTCATGGATAAGAAGAATTAACATCATTAAAATGTCCATCCTACCCGAACCAATCTATAGATTCAGTGCAATCCTGTCAAGATTCCAATGATGTATTTCACACAACCAGAACAAAGATTTCAAAAATTTATATGGAACCACAAAAGGCCCCACATAGCAATGGTGATCCTGGAAGAACAAAGTTGGAGAAATCATGCTACCTAATATCAAACTATACTATAAGGCCATAGTAATCAAAATAGCATGGTACTGGCATAAAAACAGACACATAGATCAATGGAACAGCATAGAGAGTCCATAAATAAACCCACACTTTGATAGTCAATATTTGACAGAGGAAGCAAGCACATACAATGGGATAAAGATAGTTTATGCAATAAATGGTGTTGGGAAAATTGGACAGATGTGCAGAAAAATTAAACAGGACCAATTCTTACCACACGCAAGAATAAATTCAAAATGGATCAAAGACTTAAATGTTAGATCCAAAACCATAAAAATCCTAGAAAAAAACATAGGCAACAAAATCTAGGACATTGCTTATGTAGTATTTTATAGTGTATATCTCCCTGGGCAAGGGAAACAAAAGACAAAATAAACAAATGGAACTACATCAAACTAAAAAGTTTTTGCACAGCAAAGGAAGCCATCAACAGAATAAAGAGACAACCCACTGAATGGAAGAACACATTCACTGATACATCTGATAAGGGCTTAAATTAAAAAATATACAAAACTCAGCACCAAAAAAACAAACAATCCAGTTAAAAAATGGAGAAAGAACCTAATAGTCACTTCTCCAAAGAGGACATACAGATGGACAATAGACATATGAAAAGATGCTCAATGTCACTAGTCATCAGAAAAATGCAAATTAAAACCACAATCAATATCATCTCACACCTGTCAGAATGGCTATCATCAATAAATCAACAAACAACAAGTGTTGGTGAGGATGTGGAGAAGGGGGAACCTTTTCGCACCGTTGGTGTAATGCAGCTTGGTGCAGCCACTGTAGAAAGCAGTATGGAGATAACTCAAAAATTCGAAAATGGATCTGCCTTTGACCCAGCAATCCTACTTCTGGGAATATATCCAAAGGAACCTAAAATATTAATTTATTTTTATTTTATTTTTTTATGATTTCCATTTTATTTTTTATTTTTTTATCAGTATTTTTTAATTGTTGATATTGTACAGTTTTCTGTCTTTTACCCCACCCCAGCCCACCACCCCAGCCCTCCCCACCTTCCTCCCATTTCCACCCCCCATAGTTTTTGTCCATGAGTCCTTTATGCTTGTTGCTCTAAACCCTTCCCCTTTTCCCCTGAAATTCCCTCCCCTCCCCCTCTGGTCACTGTCAGACTGTTCTCAAATTCAGTGTCTTTGTTTATATTATGCTTGTTTCTTTGTTCTGTTGATTAGCTTCCTGTTAAAGGTGAGATCATATGGTATTTGTCTTTCACTGCCTGGCTTATTTCGCTTAGCATGATACTCTCCAATTCCCTCCATGCTGTCGCAAAGGGTAGGAGCTCCTTCTTTCTTTCTGCTGCATAGAATTCCATTGTGTAATCATACCTTTTGACCCAGCAATTCCACTGCTTGGATTATATCCTAAGAACCCTGAAACACCAATCCAAAAGAATCTATGCACCCCTATGTTCATAGCAGCACAATTTACAATAGCCAAGTGCTGGAAGCAACCTAGGTGCCCATCAGTTAATGAATGGATCTAAAACATTAATTTAAAAGAACATAAGCACCCCTATGTTCACTGATTGCAGTGTTATTTACAATCACCAAGGTATGCAAGCAGCCCAAGTATCCATCAGTAGATGAGTGTATAAAACAACTATAGGACATTTACAAAATGGAATACTACTCTGCGGTAAAAAAAGAAGAAAGTTTTACCCTTTGCAACAGTGGGGACAGACCTGGAGAAATTATGCTAAGTGAAATAAACCAGTGAGAGAAAGACAAATACCATATGATTTCACTCATATGTGGAATCTAGTGAACAAACTGAACTAAGAAGAACCGTGAGGACAGACTCATAGATGGAGAGCAGATGATGGCCAGTGGCAGAGGTGGGAGGATGTCAGGGGATGGAGGGATTGAGCAAAAAGGAAAAAGGACTCATGCACATGGACAACCGTGTGCTTAATTCAGGGTAGAGAGGGATTATAAGCAGACTAAAAGGTAATGTAAAAAAAGATTACATTTAAAAATAAATAAATAAGGCTAAATGAAAAATTCTAGAAGTTTCTAGAGGGAAAAAAAGGGGCTACCTATGAAGAGCTGATGCCATCAAATGGCATGCGACATCCCCACCGTGATGTGGGAGCAAAGTAGCCGTGCTTTCAAAACTCAGGAAAAGTGGGTTTTAACCTTAAATTCTATGCCTCTTCAAACCATACACCAAATTTGTTGATAGAGAAACATATATTTTTATTTTACAAAATCTCCAAACATTTATTCTCCTTGGACTTTTCTCAGGAAGCTAGTATAGCCTATCATCAAAGTGATAGCGTAAAGGACCAGCAATGTATGGGATCCAGAAATCATGGAAACGAGGCAGAGACAACTGCCAGCATATGGAGAGAGAGAGATATGGAAACTCTGTGAGTTGCCTGGAGAACAACCAGCCAAACTGGAGTGAACAGACAGGAGGCTGCAGGGTAGATACAGAAATGGAATTGGCAGAGTAACTGATACATGCGATTGTTCTCAGAGGGCCTCAGGCAGCTCTATGGGAAAGTTGGAAAAGAATTAGTATTAGTCACACAGAAAGTTAAACAAATAAAAATCAAGGCAATTTCCAACATCCAGGAAAAACAGTTGTAAAAGAAGGGAAATATAATGAAACTATGCAATGTGTCTCAGCTATACAAACTACTTAGTTAATCATGACAATGTAAACATTGACTATTGATACAATGAGAAATTGTGGTATCTTGGAAGGTTAAGGAGAAGTGTGTATATTAAATTCTAATCCATTTTAATAAGATCAAAGTATATATTAATTTTTTTAATTCAAATTAGCACTAGGTGACTTTTTAGAAATGTAAAGGCTGATAGAACAAAAAGTTAAAATTAAAGTAAATTTGGGAGGAAGAGGAGTGGGAAGGAAGTTGTTCTTTTTTTCCAAAAGTTGTAGTACTATTTGTTTTTTTAGCATATACATGTGCATTATTTTAATGTGATAAAATTTAAATTTTTCTTCATTTTTTTGCTTAACAACTATCATAGATAACTATATTTGATTCAGTTGCAAGTTGTGCACCTGTAACAGGGTGCAGCCAAGGAGGAATGCCAAGTAGGGATTTGTAATGGGGTCCAGAACTCGGTGTCCAGGAAGTATTAGAAAAAAAAATATATAGGACGTCCTCAGAAGTCTGAACTGGGGGATGGGACACATGGAGCAGGGCCATTGAAAGCTGTTCTGCATATCAACAGTTTTGCAGATAACCTCTGGCATAGTTATTTAACATATCTATAACCTTTAACTGGTTTCATAGATATGTTAAATAGCTGTGGCCATGCTTTGAGCCAGGGAGAAGGGAGTGACTTCAACCCACAATGTAACTGGGAAGGAACTCTCTCTGGTTACAGAGCTGTGTAAGGGCTTGGAGATGATCAGCTTCGTGCCATGGGGCCACGCCTGCCAGAGACTTACTATGGCAGCCCAGAAAAGCTGGAAAAATAGGGAGTGCTGGCAGGTGTAACTGATTGTGGGAGGAGTCAGAAATGGGGCTGCAGAGGAAGATTGGTGCTGGGATTTAAACACAGGCATGGCAGCCATGTGGCAGTTTTGGGGACCACAACGCTTGGGCAGAGAAGAACCACGGATTTCTATTTCTTTTTCTGAGATATGGCACCCTGGACTGGGCAGAGGCCGAAGGAAGGACTGTGCGTTTGTGGGTATTCTAAAGGACTTTGGGATCTCAATGAAGACATTAAGTCTTTACTCTTAAGTTTGTATAACTCTTTAAATAAACAATCCCTTTCCTTTTCACCAATCTCTGGCATTGAGAGATGTCTTTCCCTCATGGCGGGCAAGGTGAACCTAGTACAGTGTGGGGGACCCCCGGCGCACAAGGGTGGGTCCATTCAGTAATAGTATATCATTCCCCCCTGTCCTGGTCTGTTCTGTAACACTCCTTCTAACGTTTTATCCATAAAAATATTATTTGTACTGAGGAAATATGGATAATGTCTACTTTGATGAACAACGTTTAAATTTAAACATCTCACAGCATCATTTCCTCTATTGGGTATTATCAGCTATTTTGTTATTTATGCCAAATAAGAGATGAAAAATTTGTTTCTCATTGTTTGGGTATGTATGTATATAATTACCAATAATAGCTAAAATAAATAATTTATCCAGCAGAGTTCTTAGTGATTTACATATATTAAAGGCTAAACATATGCTTTACACATAGCTACTTAGTTAATAGATGAGTTATGCAAGTGAACTTGAATTATTTGGCTGCAAGTGACAGTAAACCCCAAATAACAGTAATTTAAACAAAAGAAAGATGCTAACTGCTCTCACACATAACAAATGTCTAAAGGTAAGAGGGCAAAGGCTGGTGAAGGGCTCTGCTCCAAAATGTCTGCAAGAACCCAAGGTCCTCCCCGCAGTTTGTTTGCCATGCCCAGTGTGTGCCCTCATCTTCATGGTCAAAGACCAATATGGGCATACACTGGAGTACTGTGAGTTTGGATTCTGATTTCCATGATAAAGTGAGTATAGCAATAAAGTGAGTTGCAATCTTTTTGGTCTTGCCTATGATTTCTAAATGCAACATCTGTGAAGTGCAATAAAGCAAAGTGCACTATAACTAGGTATGTCTGTACAGACAGCTTCCAGGCCACAGGGTAGAGAAATGAAGACAGACAAACGGTAAGCTTTGTTTATTTTCTCAGGAAAGTTAATTAAATCTATCACATGCCCGTTTTGGTTAGTTTCTTTTGGATACATATTAGTCACACATGCACACCCACAAACTTGCAGGTAAGGCTGGGAGAACCATCTGTATCAGTTTTGTGCATGGCAAAAAATATCACTTACTATGGGAAAGAGGGTGAAGCAGTATTAACGCATGCCATTTTATTATCTTCACTTTACAAATGAAGAAATGGAATCATGAAGGGGTTAAAGTATCTTGCTACAGGTTATAAATTTAGTACATAGAAAATCTGGGTTAAGTACACAGTAAGAATGGGCTTGAAACCCTACACTTGAAAACTGTGTAATTTACCATCTTTCAATTGTTCATATGTTCACTTGCATTTCTTATTCATGTTTGGGTGTTTTTGTAAATTGTTAAAGAGCTTCACCTATGTCTAAATCAAAGCCTCTAAGTCAAGTTCAGGATTAAGCTGGTGCCAAAATAGGTGACTCAGACCTCCACATCCCCTATCAAGTTGATATTCACACCTCTCCTCCATCTAACACCTGTCTTTATGAAGCACTCAATAACCAGTTGGAGGAGGAAAAAGCCAAACCTTGTTTCAAGGATGAATCACTTTGATATGAAATGGTGAGCTGGAAATGAACTACTGTAGCAAGAGAGCTCCATTCCCTGATGACTCTGAAATGAGGAGTAGAAATGAAATCTTTCCAGGGCAGAGTTTTAGGCAGTGCACTTCGTCATCCACTTTGTAATGCAAGAGAATTGCCCTGCTATTGGGACTTGCAGACAGTCCTGACTTTGCACAGATTTCAGTGACCATGGTTTGGCTCAGTAACACCAGTCTTCCAACAATATGGTTCAAAGTCCAGTTACCATGGCATGTTAACTATGAGTAACTCCATAAAATACAAACTTGGCTACTAACTCCTCAGTCCACAAGTCACTATGTAAATAACATGCACATCATGATCAGTGACCAAACAATCACTTCTTTCCAAATATGACAGCAATTGGTCGCTGCAAGCTATTCTTCACTGCAAGCACAGAGAGCAAAGAGGCAGTCGTGTTACCAATTTGCCTCCCAGTTATAAACCCACAAGACATTTTACTAAATTAACTAATTAAAAAAAAACCCAAATCAATGAACAAAGATGAAAGTACAACAAAGAAATCAAAAGTGGTAACACGATATGAAATTGGATATGATTAGAAGAGTTAACAATGATAACAGCAAAGCAAAGAGAGACTGAGAGGTAAATCGGCTTGAAGCTACAGTCTGAACCATATTTAAAAGTTAGGTTATAATAAATAAGATTAAGTCCCTTCAACATCTTTCATTTTAAATTTCACTAGGAACAGAAAGACACTTCAGAACATTTGCTTCTACATTAAATTCTGTGTAGAAGGTAGAAACTTTTGCTGCACTATAGAAACAATTTTTTACAGGATTTGATTCAAACTTGAGTTGTAGAAGGAATAGTTGGCCATGGAAAAGGTGACATTGTTACCCTTTGAAAGTCTCTAGACATGCGGCCAGAGAAAGTCAGTGAACATGAACTTGTGGACAGGCATGAGAAAAGAAGTAGTTGGGAGGAAATGAATGATGTCCCCAAAGAAGTGAACTTTGTAAAAAATCTTTACATTATATGAACTCTTGTAAGCATTTTATGACATTAAAGGACAAAATGGTGGAGGCACAGAAAAAATTCTTGCTTCATATTCCAAGTTAAACAATGAGAAGAAGGCAAGTGATGTTCATACTACTCTTAGCAATTTTCACAAAGAAATAAAACTTTTAGTTATAGGTAAATAAGTTCCTAAGAGCTAACACACAGCATGGTGACTGTAGTTAATAACACTGTATTGGGTACTCAAACTATTCTGAGAGTAGATTGTAAGTGTTCTCACCACACGTGTGCATGCACACACACAGAGGCAACTATGAGGTAGTAGATGTATGAGTTTACTTGGTTTTGGTAAATATATTTACAATGTTATATGTGTACAAAGTTATATGTACATTTTAAAATACTTATAATTTTATTTGTTGATTATACCTCAATAAAGCTGCAAATATTAAATGCAAAAAAGAAAAAAAACACTTTAATTCTGAATATTTTAAGTTACAGCCTACCAAATAAATTAGTTTTATTGTTTATTTTTACATATTTATACATATCAGTAAGAATTTTTATTATCTTTTAAATATTTTCAAAGGTCACTGGGCAATCATATCTTTCTTACTGATTATTCAGTTAGCTTTGCATGGTTTTAGCCTTCATGGTTGTTGTACCATGTGAAGCGAGGGCTGTCTTTACAAGAACTGCTACGCAATAGCAAATGGTCAGGAAAAAGAAAGGAGAAAGATTGGAAATCCAAGATGAAGATACTTGAGAAAAAGACATGTATCTGAACCTATAGGGGAAGGAACAAAGTATGAGAATCTTGTTATTTTATCTATTAGTTCAATGCCCCCTAGAGACCACCCATTTGAAGAAGTGAACGAAACTACCAAGTCAACAACAGAATGACTCGACCAGTAGATGTCAGCCAGACTCTATCATTAACCACCCCAGTGCTTCAGCAATAAAATCGTAAACAGAGTAACCATACTGACAGATATGGATGATGTGAATGAACCCAAAAACATGAACTCCCTCATATAAAAACACTCAGCTACTATCACCCAGCAGTAGCCAACCCTCTAGCAAAAGAATCCAATGCTGATCCTATAATACAGTAACATCCTTTAAGAAAATGAAAGTCATTTGGTATTAGCTGTAGATATTTTATAGATGCCCTATTATTCTTAGTTTTTGTAATGAATGGATGTTAATTTTGTCCATTGTTTCTTCTTCCATCTATTACGACGATCATATAGATTTTCTAATCTAGTCTCTTAATAGGGTAAATTTATTGGTAAAATATGGTAAACTAGATTGGTTTTCAATTGTTAAACCAACCTTGCATACTGGCAATAAATAAAACTTGATCATGATAATTGTTAATATTTTTCAGTAATATTTTTGCCACTATATTTATGAAAAATATTGGTCTGTAGTTTTCTTACGTTGATATCAGCATGTGCAATCACACTAAATGAATTAGGAACTGTTCTTTTTTACCATTGCATAAGGTTGGCACTACATCTTCCTTAAAAGCTTATTAGACTTCACCAGTAATGTCAATTGGGCCTGGAGTTTGCTCTGTGGGGAAGATTTTAGTTACAAACTTCCATAGTAGATACAGACCTATTCAATTTTTCCCTTGAGTCAATTTTGTTTGTCTTTCAAGAAATTTGTTCATTTTATCTAAGTAATCAGTTCATTGACATAAAATTCTTTATAATATTACTTTATTAGCCTTTTTAATGTAGGATCTTTGTGATATTCCTTCTTTCCAGGTGATTTCCAGGTATCTTTCTGATATTAATTTCTAACTTAATTACCTTGTGGTCAGAGACTATACTATCTATGCTTCAATTCCTTTCAATTTACTTTAGAAAGTAAGAGAATAAATCTTAATTACCTGTTTTCTGGATTAGTTTATAGCATATTTGGTGAATGTTCACTGTACTTCAAAAAAAAATTGCATCCTGCACTTGTTGAGTGAAGTGTTCTATTAATATGAATTAAGTAAAAATTGATAGATAATTTGTTTAAACTTTTTATTCTTACTCATTTTCTGTCTATTTATTCTTTAAATTACTGAAAGAGTAATATGAACATAATTGCAGATTTTTCCGTTTCTCCTTTCAAATCTCTCAGTTTTTGCTTATGTATTGTAAAACATTATATACATAGACATTTAAAATTGTTTTGTCTTCTTGTTTAATTGATCCACTTATTTTATAAAGTATTTGCTTTTATCTCTGGTACTGTTTCTTATTCTAATCTGCTCCATTATTTGATTTTCTTATGCATGGTATATTTTTTTCCAAGCTTTTAACATAACTGTCTTTGGATTTAAAGTGTGTATCTTATAGACAGTATATAGCTGGATCTTGCTTTTTTATCCATTGAATTTTTATTGAAGTCTTTGCCATCTCATAATTTCCATCTACTATCTTTACATTTGTTGTGTATTTTCCCATCTGTGGTATATTCCCAATTCCTGATTTCTCTGGGATTTGGTGAATATATTTCATTTTTCTCAGTATTAAGTAGAATTTCTTAAACTTTTAGTGGTTTCTACAGAGTTATAATATGCATGTTTAACTTACCACAGTATTCCTTGAAATTATAGTATGCCTTTTCATAGATGGTACAATAATCCCACAACATTGGATTCCATTTCCCCACTCTTATTGCTTCTGTTTTCCTACATTATACTTACACATATGTGATTAACCCCCAAATACTTTCTTATTTAAATAGTTAATTACTTTTTGAGAAATTAAAAAAAAGATATTTTATGTTTAAGAATATATTTACCATTTTCAGCATTCTTTTTTTCATTTTTATATTTCTGAGTTTCCACCCAATATCATTTTCCTTTTAGCCTGCAGAACTCCCTTTTTATTTCTTTTAGTCAAATTTGCCAACAACAAATTCTCTCAACTAATGTATTTTTGAAAAAAACATATGCTTGCCTTTGTGAAGGACATTTTCACATTGTATTTACTGTCCATTTTCATTGGGAATTCCTGGTTGACAGTTAGTTTCTTTAAGCATTTTGAAGATGTCATCCCAAGGTTTTCTGGTGTGCGTGGTACCTGAGGAGGATCCAAGAGTCATTCTTACCTTGCTTTCCTCTGTGCATCATTTTTCTCTGGCCATTTTGGAGATTCTCTCTTCAAAGCTCACTTTCAGAAATTTGATTACAATTTATGATAGTATGATTTCTATACATTAAATCTGGTTTAAACTGAGATTCTTTGATCCATGAGCTTATAATTTCATAAAATTTGGAAATTTTTCAGTAATTGCTTTTTTTTCTAGCATCAAAGTATGTCTTTATCAATCAAAATTGACACCTGGTGTTTTCCCTCTTAACCGACTTAGAACCTGACTTCATTTTCATCAATAATATAATATTATCAAAAGTGTGATAAACTGATATTACACAGTTCTTAATAAAATGCACTGAGGAGAACATAACATCACCTCAGTGGTATTCCTGTCATACATCAGCTAAATCTAGTTAAGAAAACCAGCAAAAAAGAAACAAACTGAGGGACATTCTATAAAGTAACTAACTGACCTGTACTCTTCAAAGATGTTAATGTCAAGAAAGATTTTTAAAATGTTGAGGAACTATTTCAGATTGAAAGAGACTAAAGGCTCATGGAAATAAATTATAATACATGAGCTTGTACTGGATCCTGGACTGGGAAAAATAAGTATATAAGATTTAATTGAAACAATTCATCATATTCAAATACGGACTGCAGATTGGATAACAACAGTATAATATCAATGTTAAATTTCCTGAGTTTGATAGCTAAACTTATGTAAGGGAAGTTTTATGACATGTGCACCAAAGTATTTAGGGTAAAAGAGAACGCTTTCTTCAATTTTGACATGTTTTAGAACAAACAAAAAGTGTAAGTGTGTGTAGGGGAGAGAGAGAGAGAATGAAACAGAGAGATGGGAAGAGGAGTGAAGGGGAGGAGAGGAGAGAATATATAATAAAACAAAAGGGGCAAAAATATAACCAATTGGTAAGTCTGACAAAGGCTGTTTTTTTAGTTACTTGAAACTTTCTATAGATATAAGAGTAAAATAAAATTTATCAATATTTATCATAAAAAATTCTTAAACAGTTACAAACAAGAAGAAGAAGTAAAAGGCATCCAGATTGGAAAGGAAGAAGTAAAACTGTCTTTGTTTGCAGATGACATGATACTGCACATAGAGAACCACAAAGATTCCACCAAGAAACTACTAGAAGTGATAAATGAATTCAGTAAAATAGTCGCACATGGCATTAGTATCTAGAAATTGGTTGCATTTTTAAATGCCAATAATGAACTAACAGGAAGGGAAATCAAGAAAACAATCTCATTTGCAATTGCTTCAAAAAGAATAAAATACCTAGGAATAAACCTAACCAAGGATGTAAAAAACTTGTACTTGGGAATTTAAAGACACTGAAGAAAGAAATTGAAGAAGATACAAATAAGTGGAAGCAAATACCATGTTCATGGATAGGAAGAATTAACATCATTAAAATGTTCATACTACCCAAACCTATCTATAGATTCAACACAATTCTTATCAAGATTTCCAATAGTTTGTACTATTTCACAGAAGTGGGACAAATTTTTCAAAAATTTATATAGAACCACAAAAGGGCCCACAAAGCAACAGCAATCCTGAGAGAGAAAAACAAAGTTGGTGGAATCATACTACCTAATATCAAACTATACTACAAGGCCATAGTAATCAAAACAGCATGGTACTGGCATAAAAACAGACACAGATCAATGCAACAAAATAGAGAGCTCATAAACAAACCTATATCTTTATAATCAGTTAATATTTGACAGGAAGCAAGCACATACAATGGGCTAAGATAGTTAAGTCAATAAGTGATGCAGGGAAAATTGTATAGCCATGTGCAGAAAAATGAAACTGGACCATCTTCTTACACCATACACAAGAATAAATTCAAAACGAATCAAAAACTTAAATGTTAGAACAAAACCATAAAAATCCTAGAAGAAAACATAGGCAATAAAATCTTGAACATTGCTTGTAGCAATATTTTATAGGATATATCTCCCCAGGCTAGGGAAACAAAAGACAAAATAAATAAATGGGAGTACATCAAAATAAAAAGTTTTGCACAGCAAAGGATATCATCAACAAAATAAAGAGACAACCCACTGAAGGGAAGAACACATTCACTGATACATCTGATAAGAGGTTAAAATCCAAAATTTACAAAGAGCTTACAAAATTCAACACCAAAAAAACAAACAATCCACTGTCATATTTTTATCTTCTTTTTCTTAGATAAGTCCCTTTAACATTTCATATAATAAGGGCCTGGTGATGATGAACTGCTTTAACTTGACCTTATCTGAGAAGCACTTTATCTGCCCTTCCATTCTAAATGACAGCTTTGCTGGATAGAGCGATCTTGGATGTAGGTCTTTGCCTTTCATGACTTGGAATATATCTTTCCAGCACCTTCTTGCCTATAAGGTCTCTTTTGAGAAATCAGCTGACAGTCTGATGGGAACTCCTTTGTAGGTGACTATCTCCTTATCCCTTGCTGCAAACTCATAGCTATTAGCAACCACATCTAAAACAAAAGCAAACTAAGCCAACAACTAGAACAGGAACAGAACCACAGAAATGGAGATCATATGGAGGGTTAGCAACAGGGGTGTGGGAGGAGGAGAGGGGGGAAAAGGTACAGAGAATAAGTAGCATAGACGGTGGGTAGAAAATAGACAGGGGGAGGGCAAGAATAGTGTGGGAAATGTGGAAGCTAAAGAACTTATGACACATGGACATGAACTAAAGGCGGGGAATGTGGGTGGGAGGGGGGTGGAGGGGAATGATGGGGGAGAAATGGGACAACTGTAATAGCATAATCAATAAAACATATTTTTAAAAAAGAAAACACACAAAAAATGAAATATATTAAAAAAAGCAGAAAAAAATCCAATTAAAAAATGGACAAAGGACCTGAATAGACACTACTCCAAGGAGGACACACAGATGGATGATAGACATATGACAAGTCACTAATCATCAGAAAAATACAAATTAATACCACAATGAGGTATCACCTCATACCTATCAGAATGGCTATCATCAATAAATCAACAAACCACAAGTGCTGGTTAGGACATGGGCAAAGAGGATCCCTTTTGCACCATTGGTGGGGATGCAGATTAGTTAAGCCACTTGGAAAACAGTATGGAGATAACTCAAAAGTTCGAAAATGGATCTGCCTTTGACCCAGCAATCCCACTTCTGGAAATATATCCAAAGGAACCTAAAACACTAATTTGAAAGAACATAAGCACCCCTATGTTCACTGATTGCAGTGTTATTTACAATCACCAAAATATGGAAGCAACCCAAGTGTCCATCAGTAGATGAGTGTATAAAACAACTATAGGACATTTACACAATGGAATACTACTTGGCTGTAAAAAAAAAAGAAAGTTTTACCCTTTGCAACAGTGTGGATGGACCTGGAGATTATTGTACTAGGTAAAATAAGCCAATCAGAGAAAGACAAATACCATATCATTTCACTCATATGTGGAATCTAATGAACAAACTGAACTAACAAGCAAACTAGAGACACACTCATAATAGAGCAGGAAGACAGCAAAGGGGTGAGGGGAGACTAGAGGGTGGAGGGATTGAGCAAAGAGGATAAAGGACTCATGGACATGAACAACAGTGTGGTGATTGGGGGGGGAGGTAAAAGGGGGATGATATAATAATAGAAAAAATAAGATAAGAATTTTTAAATAGTTACAGGGTTGTATTTGTTAGGATGTGTGAAGTAGCATTGAAGATACATACATTTAAAATTTTAACTTAAATATCCCATGAATTAAAAGAGCCTAAATCGCACTAAGTTAACAGTTTATAATAGAAATGAAAGTAGCTATTACTTAAGACCTAGTTTTGTACAGGCATTGCAGCATGGATTTTACTAGCATTGCATTTATTTTACACAACAATCCTATAACACTAAACTATAATAGTGCCCATTTCATGGATAAAGAATTGAAGTGACAAGTAAGCTGCTTACAGTTAGTAAGAAGAAATGTCAAGATCTGAATCCCAGATATATCACTATAAAATGTGTGCCATTAAACATTGCATTATACTGATTTCCAAATATAACGTGTGTTTGTAACTTTAGTCCATTAATTAGATACTCGAAGTTGGTGTGTTGGGGTTTTGGGGTCTTACTTTGCAAAACATATAGTACATTTGTTTTTCACTTACGCAGAGGACCTGCTCAAGCTTATCTGAAACATTGTGGTCTTTGGCTCATACCATCTTAATAAAACCCAGGTGTATTTAGCCAGATTATATGACACATGTTCAGGTTCATGTTTGATTTCAAATTAAGTATCTGGATGATTTATGGTAAATAGTCTACCTCCTTCTATCCCATGTGAATTCTGATTCTATTCTTCAACCTGCTCTTCCAACACTTCCCGCTCTTAAAGTTTTCCCATTTAAACCGTTCATTGTTATTTTTACAACCACAAGAGACTTACCTAACCCAGCACCTGTTATTATTTACTTGATTTTTTTCTTCTAGAGAACAAATAAAGTTATAGTAATGTGACTACACTGTATTTTACCAGATTCCTAGGAGAAAACATTGTTTAAACATTGTTAAAAATAAACATTGTTTATTTTTATGTTTTGGTCATTTAAGAAGTTAAAAATTGTAAGTAATTTCAATTTCAATTTTGATACATGTTAGTATATGAAATTTACTCTCTCTATTTTTCATACCTTGGAGAAAGGCAAACACAGATACATTTTAGGGACAGTTTGAATTATATTACTTTTGATAAATCAGATTACATAAAATCTAAACATACTGGAATTTTCATCACTAAGATGCACTGAACCCCAAACCTACATGAAAATTTAAAAATACTTCATGACTAATTTGTTTTAGTCATCCTAGTCTTCCTACTGTTCCTGATTAGTCTAATACCACAGTTACTATTTCCACAGTTGTGAAAGATGAGCTTTTGAGCTGAGTAAAATTAGGAAGCAGAGAAAATTCTCCAGCCAAAGGCTGTTTTCCATTGACTTTGTTTTATTGCAGTTTTGTGTACTTGAAAAGTAAACAAATAAAAAATCCTTTCATGAGATTTCTAGATATTTTTAGAGATAGTTCAGTAAAATATTTAAATGCTGTCATTGTTACTAAACTCTGAGTTGCTGAGTATCATCTGATTCATTATATATGACCTAACAACTTCAGATAAAGTGACAGCCAGTAGGTAAAATTGTCTCCAATGCATAATGTGGTCAAGAGCACAGGTTTTGCTAGAACATTAGCCAGAATGCTGTATTATTGACAGAGCTGTGTCCATATGCATTCAACTTTCTTCCCTTATTGGGAGGGTTAATCATGCCTCAAGTCCTTTAGGAAGATGAGTGAGCTGATTGGCCATGTATAGGAGCTGACTTACTCTCTAGTGCTTTAGCTGTGCCACTGCTAAATTTTCCTGTTATTTTAGACCCAGCTGGACCTTAAAGATAAACTAATCCATAATTTTGAGTTATGTATAAAAAACTGAGGCCCAGATAAATTAACTGACTTGTACCCTGGGGTTATGTACAAGCTAGAACACAGAATACTTATTTCCAGATATAGGACTTACTTTGGCTTTTTTTTTTTTTTTTTAATCTGTTTGTGGACCCAACAGAAGCAGTGTCTTGAAATTTTGGCTCACTCCTCCCTGTGGAAATGTGAGCTGCCTCCAGGAATTGTCAAGTTCACTACTTCCATCTGCCTTCTCAACAGGAATGGCCCTGAAGCAAGCAAGATGGACAAGTACCATAGCGACAACAAAATGTCCATTCAGTATGCACTTTTTATGTTCGAGTCCTGATGATGACTTTGATATTTTCCCCCAGGAGTTTGATCCTCTCATAGATAAAGAATGATGGAAGCAACAAGCCAGCTCACACATGTGGCAAGAGAAAAGTGATCCTTGATGTTTACTCCATTCTGGTGCCCTCCGCGCAGGGGTGCAAGAGCGGTAACCTGGCTTTTCAATTGCATGATCGATTAACTACACCCACCTGAGCAGAGACAGCAGGTGCAGCAGCAGTTCTGCAGCTCCCGAGATGTACTCCCCATGAATGGACAAGTAAGATTTTTCTTTTTTCTGCTCACAATCAGTCCCTCAATTCACACACCTTCCCTCGAGATGGAGCTAACTCCACTGTTGAATGTTTTATGAATTACCTCACTTAATTTTTATCATAATATTGTGAGATAGTTATTTTATTTTCCATTTTACAGTGGAAAAAAAACTGAGTCTTAAAGTGGTTAAGCAATCCTTCTCAAAACCCTAATTTCTAATCAATATGCCTTATATCTTCAAATGTGATTTTAAAAGACCAGGAATGGGAATATAGTAATAACTTTAGGATTAAAGTTCCTTATAGTTAGGATAATTTCTAGTTCATGTATGACTTTGAAGTGTAAGGAACATAGTGTTTTTAATCTAAGACCTCGAGATAAAAATGTGAATGAAATAAACTAAAATGTTCCATAGATTATTAAAGTACTTGTTACATTCTAATCTAGTTAAAGAGTGCATTGGCACCACAAAATAGCTAAACATTTAGTAATTCATCAAGGATTTCTATACAGCTAATAATATAAAAGAGCTATATACATATTCTTCAACTTACTTTTATTTTGTGCTATATCACATTGCACATTAAGTATTGGGAAACCCTTTAAAGCTCAAATGGACTATTTGTTTAACCCATTAACTAAAATTCACTTAATTGAAGGTAAGTGTCGGGGAAGAGGTGGAAATTATAATGTACATTTAGAGTATACTAAGAAACTCAAAAATGCTTCTAAACAACCACAATATATATTCAAACTGACAGAGAGAGAAAGAGTTATGTAAATTGTAGATCAAAATTCCTTTAAAAACAAAGAATAATAATAGTAGGGTTCTTTCTTTGGAACAGCAACAAACCATTCATTTTAAGACTGAGAATCAGTGCTTCATATTTGTTGTAAGAATACCATGTGTTACGTGCTACGCTGTCCCACTCTTATTCATGTTAGTGATTTCATTTTTGACTTAACACAAATGTGGACTGCATAGTTGAGAGCTTCTAAATCCACTACTTTGTCTTTTCTGGCTGAATGAACTAGGTTATTTAAGCAGTAACAGGTGCTAAATTTTATTGTCGAGGTTTTTATCCACTATCATTATTAAAAAGAGGAGCGCCATACAAATGATAACTAGCCGACTCAAAGAAACAGAGAACTTTTACCCATTCTTTGAGAAATCATGTGCTTCAATTTTCTGCCTACAAGAACCTAGACTTCATATGGATAGCTTGCAAAATCTTGTTTTAATGAAACACATTTAAAATCTAATTTTAATGGCACATGTTTCTACCTTTATGTCATGCTTTCTGAAATACAATACAGGTTTGAAGCTCTACATGCTGCTCCTCAACAAACTGCAGATGATGTTGGCCGTTATCAACCACCTGCAAGCCTCTCTCTCTCATCGACGCTTTCATTTCCTTTGGCTTATTATAAGCCACTCAGTATTTCCCAAGATGAAAAGAAAGGGGAAAAGGCTTCCTTACTTTAAATTCAGGGTTTAATCTTCTAATAACAGTGTTTTATACCTATGTAGTACTTTTCTCTCAAATGTAACCTACTTGTAATTAGATTTCCTCCCTGTTCTAGCTTTACTTTTAAGGCAATGTGAAAAAAATGTTGAAATGACAGGGTGTGTTGAAAAGACCTTGCACAGAAGAACTTAGTCTGAAGCAAATGTCATAGGGCTCTTTAAGAACCCAGAGGAAGAGATCGGCTTACACTTTTTAAAATCCTTGACTAATCCTGAAAGAGCAATATATAAAAAGTCTACTGTCTTTTACATAAAGGAATATTTGTTTTGAAAATTGTAATAAATGACTACATCCCATCGTGTATTAATTATTTAAAAATATAGGATAAGTGAATTTAGATTACAGCATTCATGTAAACTGAGATTGAACTGACACTCTCTTTAAAATCTCCCCACTTTAAAATCACATTACAGTACATTGAATGAAATGCTTAAATGTATACCAAATCCCAATTGTGTGTGACAAGGACAGTGGAATCAATGCTACTCTGCCTAGTCATGTTTTTAACTCATCAATATATCTTTGAACTCCAGTTGATAGGAATTAACTGTGGCCCATCACTTTAATTTTGTGATTCATGCAAAAGATCTGTCAAAAATATCTCTGACATGATGTTGCTGCCCGGTGACCTGTGACCAGATCTTGTAACTCAGACACCACATACTTTATTCCACACTTTTTATAGCATTTCAGTATTTTAAACTACTTCACAGAAAATCCAAAGTATATGTAGAAGTTAAGACCAAAGATTACTTTTTAAAATGTACATATTTTCTTGGGTTTTAAAAACATGTTTTAGGCAAATAAAATTGAGGATAAAGCCATCAACTTGCCTTAGGGAAGAAAATGTCAGATAGATAGATGCTCACTTATCCTAATCAATATGCAATATTCTAATATTAATATGAAATATAGATGAAGTTCATCGTATTTGGAATAATTTTTATTTGCTTCTTCATTTATTATTGGTCATTTCTTCAACCCACAGGGTAATAATTTTTACATTGTAAACCTTAATTCTAGTTGCTGCTTTTGTACTCTATGGATGTGATATAGTCATATAACTTTTCAAATTGAACCAATTATGTTAACATTTCACAATGAAAACTATCAAGATGATTAATACAAAGTCAAATAATTTCTTATCCTATTGAATCTTCTATATTCTTTATTATTTATGCTGATGGTTAATAACAATCTATTAGCAACATTCCAATTATATTCTACTCTTGTAAGTATATCTTGGCTAGAAAAAAAATAATCTAGTGCCTTCTGTGAAGTAAAGAAGAAAAACAAAACTCAAAACTCAGAAAGCTTGCTGCTGAATATGCTAAATGAGCCGAGTAATGGGAAACACATTTACAATATATTTTAATGATGAGCCTATCCAATTTGTGATTTTAAAGGTCAAACTATTGGTTATTTTTGCATTATTGGTAATTTAAGGAGAAGCAGTGGGGAAATACACAGGCCCTATAAAACTGCTGCAGTTATTTTGACTAATAGACATTTATGGCCAATGTTCTGCTGGTAAAGAAACACCCTTATGAAGTTGTAAACTAGTGGGAGAGCCCACAGAACCTTGAAGTGGCCATAGACACAACTGTGCAGACCAAGCTATGTAAAGGATGAACAATCATGTATGCTAGTGAGTCCATGCGATGTGGATGGCCCATTAACAAGTCCAGGCTGAATCTTGCTAGTGTGTGTGTTTAACCGTAGGCACCCAACTCAAGGGATAATTGTCAGTAGTTTTCTATCCCCCCAAACCTTCCCTTTCTTGATTGATTAATAGAAATATGCCTTCCCCTGACTTACAGTCTCTACTCCAATAAGGGAAAACCTATAAATAAAAGCAAAACCCATTATTTTTGCTTTACTAAATGATTTCTTCAAATAGTCTGAGCCAATCAAAGAAGTATCTGTTTTGGTGACGTACCCAGAGAAAAATCGCATTCCAGAAATTATAGCTGAAAATAGGTAGTTCCTTAGGTCCAGACATGTTCGTGTTTACCCAACAGCTTTCACTCGAAGAATCAGAGGCAAGAAGCAGAACATTAACTTTTCAAAAATTGACTAAATTTTGTCATTTCAATCCATACTATTCCCATTCTCAGTCTTTCTGGGGGGAAATATGATTTGTTAAGACCATATGAACACTTTCAACTTAGGCAAATACTGTAATTGCTTCCATTTCTTTCTTTTGTAGGGATTTTTTCTGCATAGTGTATTATGTATACATTATGTAGTATACTCTGAATAGTTAAAGCATTCTTTCCTAACATTTATTGTAATCTAAGCAGTAGAATCATTTTAATGCTTGCCTACAGTTCAGATATGGTAATAATTGTGAAGAATGCTTGACAAGAAAAATCTTTTGCGTTTCTCTCTCCAAGAACTTGCAAATTTTATTGTAAGAAAGATAATCCTCTATGCAATTATAAAAATGTTGATATAAGAATGTTAGTTCATAATTTATTGGAGAATATAAGAAGACAAATATTTAAAAAATAAATTGAGTGAAGAAGAATATGGACCCAAAACATCATGTATAGATTTTTGAAATATATACAGATCAGACAAAAATCTATATAGACAGTTAAATTTGACAGAATATATTATTAATAACAAACACAGTTAAAATTTGGTGAGCAGTTATTACATGTCCAGCTTTACAAGTATTCACACTTTATCTTTACGGTTATCTAACAGGTCAGTACTATTATTGTTCCTTGTAGATATGGAAACTGAAGCGTAAGAGGTTAAATAAGATTTCCAAGGTTACAAACAGGTCAAGGGGTTAGTGGGACATCTCTTCCTCCTTCCCTCCCTCCCTCCTGTAACTACCTCTAAAGATAGACTTTCATCAAAATTCCTAGGCTCATTTATGAACAAGGTTTTTAATATGTACTGGTATTTTGAAGTTTTCAGGGATGAAAACACATTATTAATGAATTTAAAGAATATTCTCTCAGCACATTTTAACCGAGATGCCTGTGACTAAAATTTGCTTTGTTGCACTTCTAGTCAGATCAATTTCAAAGGAATATTTTATCCACTGAATTTTGGCTTTATACACTTCTAACACTGTACTTTAATAAAAGAAAATGCCTTTTCAACAAGTTAGAGCCTTGGGTACAGACTCAGAGTCATTATCAATTATGTCCCCCTTTTTTTGTTCTTAAGGTGTCTACTCATAAGATAAATGTCTGTGTGGTGGCCCCAAAGGCAAAGGCCTGGGCTCAATAAAAAATCATACATTATTTGGCAATGATAGTCTTATATTAACAAGGTATAGAACTAATTTTTTTTTAAGATTTTTATTTGTTTATTTTTAGAGAGAAGGGAAGGGAGGGAGAAAGAGAGCAAAAGAAACATCAGCGTGTGATTGCCTCTCACATACCCCCTACTGGGGACTTGGCCTGCAACCCAGGTGTGTGCCCTGAATGGAGATTGAACTTGCAACCTCTCTTGGTTTGCATGCCTGCACTCAATCCACTGAGCCACAGCACCCAGTGTGGGATACAACTGATTTATTAATGAAAATTAAAATGGGAAAATACTTATATATTCACACAAAAAGAATATTTCAAATATTCTGACATCCAGTACTATAATACAATATTAATGCTTTATCATTGTCTTATGAAGAAAGTTTTGTATTATCATATAGCATTTTTAAAAAATATTATGACTTTAAATTGTGAATTACTAAAATCAAGTCAATGATAACTCCAGGCATACTACATTTGTTCACTGGATCCAAAGGGTAGAAAGCCAAGGAAGCCTTTTTCTGCATAATTTCAGTACCCTTCATGCTCCTCTAAAATGTATAAAATTTTAAAGATTTATTTAGGGAGCTGTAGCATTTGAATTCTGGCAATAAAAAAATCGCAATGATTAAGCAGTGGCATCAATATACATCAGGGTTTTTAGTTGCTGAAGAGAATAGAAACCTAACATGTAGGGGGAAATGGAATTGTTGTGGAAATTAGGTCGATACTACAGTCTATAAGAGGACTAGAAAATCAGACTAAGCAAGCAAGACAATTCAAATAAAGATTTGTAGCAAAAATAATCTAGTCAAAAGACTAACGAGTCTTCATTATTTGCAAATCCCACCACTGACCACAGACATAAGAGCCCAAATAAAATCTAAGAGGCATTTCTCCTCTGCTGTGGGAGGGGTGTGGGGAGAAGGGTCAGGGAGAATTCCCACCACTCCTACATTGGGAAATTCCACAACACAAGAAGGATGGGCCCAATGCTGGAAACAACATTTAAAAACCAATAAAAGCTTGTAAAGCAGTCATTGTAGAACTATGGCAGATCTTTTTTCTAGTACCATGTCACCTTTCCCTCAGTGGGATGTTTATTATACTTTGATGGAGGATGATAAGGCACTCACGCCCCACTTGCACTCTCCAAATTCCAAGAAGGAGAAGCATTTCATAAGGGTTGGAAATAAGACAGATCATCAGTGATACATAAAATCATCTATATAAACACATAATAGTTCTATTTGTTCAATAATGGTATATTACAATTTCCCCCAAAATAGAAAAACTTTTAACGATGCTATAATTATGGAATAATTCATCTAACAATCATATTCCAACTTTGCCTTCTCTAGCAAACTGGGGTTGTACTATGCCATGTCTCCAACTCAGAATCCTGGGACTGTAAATTCAGGCCCACACTTGACTCTGGTAGGGGAAGGAGCTATTGGATCAAGTCTGGCCAATCAAACCATTGTATTAACCTCATCACAGTGATCAAAAAGGGGTAGTATGTGGTCACAGAGGAACAATGGATCAGTTGTCATTCTTTGAGCTTTTGTCCCAGACTTCCTGTATTGTAATCTTTCTTTTTTGAATTACAAATCATCTTTTCGTTTGTTGGTGTCTTGTATCCTTTGTTTTTCTGAACACATCATCAACTGATTGTAAGAAGGGATGGGAGGGATATAAATTTTGTGACTCTTTGCTTTTCTTTAAATATATTTATTTTACTTTCTTACTTTCTTGTTAATTTAGCTGTTTATTCAATTCTATTTCCTCAAAATTTTTAGGGAGTTGAAAACCTGTTAAAAAGCATTTGATTTTCTGGTAATGGCTACCAGACAATTTTTTTCTTGAACATTCCACACATAGTATAAATCTAAAGACTTACATTTCTCTATTCTGAGGAATTTCCTTGTGTTATTTTTTAATATTTTATATGTCTTTTTTTTTTTTCTTGAACTCATATAATGGATCTGTTGGACTGATCCTCCAGGTCTCTTAAAAATTCTGTCCTATTTATAAAAACCTTTTTATCTTTTATGTTATTTTTTAGGACACCTTTAAATTTACATTCCAACACTTATATCAAATTTTTATTTGGCAAATAATTTTTTAACTTCTATGAGTTCATCCTTTTGTCTGTTCCTTTTTTGCTTTGTTTTGCAGATGTAATATCTTATCTCTTTAATAACATTACTTGCATGGCATAGTTAAGTTATGTGTTTGTTCCCATCATTAATTTTATTTCTTCTGATGCAGGGTGCAGCCAGGGGCCCCCAAATAGGAATTTGTAATGGGGTCCAGAACTCAGGGTGTCCAGTAAATATTTAAAATATATATATAGGATGTCCTCACCCCCACAAGTCTGAACTGGGGGATGGGACACATGGAGCAGGGCCACTGAGAGTTCTGCATAGCAACAGTTTTGCAGCTAACCTCTGACATGGTCATTTAACATATCTATAACCTTTAACTGGTTTCATGGATATGTTAAATAGCTGTGGCCATGCTTTGAACCAGGGAGATGGGAGTGACTTCAACCCATGATGTAACTAGGAAGGAACTCCCTCTGGTTACAGTGCCTGAGTGAGAGCTTAGAGATGATTGGCTCCACACCATGGGGCCATACCTGCTGGACTTAGTATGGCAGCCCAGAAAAGCTGGAGAAATACGAGAATGCTGGTGTAGCGGATTGTGGGAGGAGTCGGAAATGGAGCTGAAGAGGAAGACTGGTGATGAGATTTAAACCCAGGTGCCGCAGCCATGCTAGGAGGGACCACGTGGCTTTGGAATAAGGGGAGAACTACCTGGCTTTGGTGAGAGACGGAGAACCATGTAGCTTTGGGGCTCCCTTTGCTGTGCAGCTTAGGAAGCTGGAAAGCAAGATGTAGTGGTGATGCAGAGCTCTCTGTTAGCAGTTCGGAAGAATGCAGGAGAGACACTGTGGGAAGGAAACGGGTGAAAGGAGTCTTGTTGGTGGGCTGTGAGAAGGTGCCATGTGGTTTTGGATTAACTGGAGATCGTGTCCCTATACAGCTGGTGGTGCTGGGAACCGAGGGAAGCCTGCCAGCTGAGGGTGGATTGCTGGGAATTGAGGGGCTGAGCCATGGACTTCTGTTTCTTTTCCTGAGATATGGTACCCCAGACTGGACAAAGGGGGGAAGAAAGGACTGTGTGCATTTGTGAATATTCAAGGGACTTTGGGATCTCAATGAAGACATTAAGTCACTACTCTAAGTCTGTATAACTTTTGAATAAATAATTGCTTTCCTTTTCACCAATCTCTGGCATTGAGAGCCATAATTTCCTGGTGGCAGGCAAGGTGAACCTAGTATAAGGGGACCCAGAGAGAAGGGGGAGTCCATTCTGTAATAGTATATCGTCCCCACCCCCCCATTCATTCTGTTCTGTAGCACTTACACATCCTTTTATTCTGCTTTCTTCTCTTTTTTATTTGTTTGTTTTGCTTTTTTTTTTTTACTTTCTGTTGAAGATTTCCCTTAAATGTGACCATTCATATTGGAAAATAAGACATTAGACATCAAAATAAAAATAAGATGTGAAAAAAATCAATTGGAAGCTTTATAATGAGAGGGTAGAGCCTGTTAGCTCTTAGCATTCATTACAAGGTAATCAGGTAATGGGCTGGCTTATTTTCTTATAGGGGTTGCATGTTTTCATATACAGTGATTTTTCTATGTGGTTATGGATTTTCTCTTATAAAGAACATACTTTTCAGTATCATGAGCCAGGCTGACAACATTCCAGGGGGAAGATTGGGAGAAATGACTCAATATCTACCATTTAATATATAACCTTTCACAGAAACGCTATTTTAATCCCCATTTCTTAATAAAACCCTCTGTTTTGACTTTTGACACCCAAGGCTAGAGGCTCTTTTGACATCTTATCATTTATATTTTGGTACCTTTAGAACACATTTGAGCTCATGCTGGTTAAGGAATTATGAACCAAAGATCCAAGCAGTACAAACTTAATAGCTTTTACACAATTTTGGGTTTAAGCTAGGAGGTTTGTTGTAATTTCTTAGAGTAAAAAAAAAATTCTCATTCTCAATAGAGTTTATAATTTGGTACTTCTATAATTTATTTCTTACATGACTTCTGACTTCATGTTTCAAGGCAGTAACCCAGATTATGGTTTTCCTTATGTATTGTGAAAGAATATAACTTTTTCATTTAAACTTTTAAATTTATATTACTCTATATTATTCCTTTTCTCATTACAATATTCAGTGCTTTCTATTATTTTTACTGAAGAGGTTAGAAAAGTAATAATTTACCTTGCTATCTTCCAAACCAAAACACATGTTCAATTCAATGTAATTCTAAGTACTGTTTTGCTATATAATATATGTTTAGTCTACAGTGGTAATGAGATAAATAAAACAATGGTAGGCAGAAGAATGGCTTTCTATAGATGGCCATGCCTAATCTCCCAAACCTGTAAATATTAGGATGGATACATGGCAAAGAGGAATTATGGTTTTAGATGAAATTAAAGTATGGTGAGATAATTTTGGATTATCTAGGTGGGTTCAATATAATCTCAAGGGTCTTTATAAATGGAAAAGAAGAGCAGAAAAAAGAAAACCAGAGAGATGGAAGTGTGAAAAGAACTTGACATGGTATTACTGGCTGTGAAGAGGGAGGGAGGAGAAAGTGAGAAAAGAAAAGTACATGACTTGTAGAAGATGGGAAAGGCAAGGAAATAGATTCTCTTCTAGAGCCTCTGCATAGGAGTCATCCTACCCAACACTTTGATCTTACCCACTGGATATGTTTCGGACATCTGATCTATAGAACTATAAGAAAATGAATTTCTGTTATTTTAGGCTTCTAAGTTACTGGTAATTTGTCAAAGCAGCAATGGGAAACTAATGCAAATTTTGGTACCTGGAAATGGGGTGATGTAATAAATACTTAAAAATGTAGAAATGGCTTTGGAATTGTGTGATGGGCAGAGGCTTGAAGAATTTTGAGGAGTATAATAGAAATCTAGATTTCCTTGAACAGACTTACTAGGTGTATAAATTTAAAAACTCTTCCTTTGAGGAATCAGAAGAAAAGAGAGAAGCATGGTGGAGAAACCATATATTACTTCAGAGAAAACATAAGTTTTCATGAACAGATTGTTGGTGGAAACACGGATGTTCAATGTACTGCTAGGGAGGAACCAGAAATTAATGAAGAAAACATTATTGAAAACTGGAAGAGTATCCTTATTATATATTGGTAGAAAGTTTAGCAAAATTGTGTCCTGCAGTTACCTGACAAGCAGAACTTTTAACAATAAAATTGAACATTTACATGAGAGACTTAGAAGTAAAGTGTTGTAGATGTGGCCAAGTTTCTTCTTTCTGCTTACAGTAAAATGAAAGAGGATAAAAGGAACTAAGACTTGATAACTGAAGAAGTTCTGTTCATATCATAATAACACTAAAATTAAGAGATCCCCATTGTCAGGAAGGTGTGCTGTAGAATATAAACTATGGGTGGGACTGGACAATCTTTTGCTAACACTTCGGAAAACAAAACAAAAGGTCAGTATATTCATTCACACAAAAGACTATGAAATGATTAAGCATGTGATTCAGTTGTCCCTGAATTATCTCAGCAAAAACAAAGATACATATGGAATTATCTAGGAAAAACATCAAAGATCACCTTGAATGATTTTCAAAGAGCCTCCAGTCTAATGTAATGAACCACGATAAGATACATAAGAGGCCCACAAGGTTCATATATGAAGAGAAACTCTGCCATCTTGAACTGAAGGGGAATGTGATAGAATATGGAATGAAAGAAGGCTGTCAGACCAGAATTCTGTAGGTGGGAAATAGGTTAAATTCAGCTGTGAACATGCACTGCATTTAATGAATAAAGAATGATGACTCAGAGGGTCATCTAATTCACCTGGCTAGATTTTGAAATAGCTTGGGGAGGTGGACTCTTTTCTCTTTCCAGTTTTTACCTTCCTAAATCAGAATGTCTGTAACTAGTATCCTATGCCTGTCCCACAATTTTTTTTTATTTTTTTTATTTTTTTGCAGGGGAGGGTAGGGGTAAGGACCATCACCTCTTTGCTTGGGTTTCAGATGTTCACTGATGGAGAGAGTCATGACTCAGAATAAATTACACTCGGAGGCTCACTCATACATGATTGAGATGATGACATTCAGGGTTTTTTAATTGATGAAACTTAGAAGCAATTTGGGTGTATTTAATGCTCTATTTAGCTTA
Organism: Glossophaga mutica; assembly: GCA_039655065.1. NCBI lineage: Eukaryota > Metazoa > Chordata > Mammalia > Chiroptera > Phyllostomidae > Glossophaga > Glossophaga mutica. Next base: position 144,319,307 of record CM077303.1, on the reverse strand, counting down.
GACTTTTGGGGACTTTGGAGTGAGATAAGTTTATTTTCTATGTGACTCTTTGAAGACTAGGGACATACTAGTAGGCAAAGTATTGTCACAAAGATATCCCTGTCCCAATCCTTGGAAATTATGTATATGTTAAATTACATGACAAAGGGGATTTATGGCTATAGATGGAATTAAAATTACAAATCAGTTGAACATGAGATGGAGGTATTAGCATGGATTACATGGATAGAGCCAAAGTAGTCTGAAGTGTCTTTATCTGAGAAAGATGGAAGCAGAAGATTAAAAAATAAAAGCAATAACAGCATGAGTAGGACTCAGCCTAGGGGAGTTGACTCTAAAGATGAAGAAAGGAGGAATGAGCCAAAGAAAGCAGGCAAAGTCAAGAAAGAAAGTCAAAAAACTGGAAAAGGCAAGAAAACAGATCCTCTCTCAGAGCCTCCAAAAAGGAATCACTCTGCTGACACCTTGATCTTAACCCAGTGAGACCTGTGTTGGACTTAAGGCCCATGAAAATTTAAGATGGTATTTGTACTGCTTTAGGCCATGGAATTTGGGGTAATTTGCCATAGCAACAATAGAAAACTAACACAAATAGTTGGATATATATTCTCAGCAACCAAAATGAAATTAGATATACTGACATTTACCAATTAAAAAATGACATTTATTGAACCTATAGAGCTTTGAGGCAAATTCTTTTGGCATATTAACATTTTAATGTAAATGTTTATGGAAAATTAAGACTTTACATACATATTGGCATATTCATATTTTATAATTTTTATTTCAAAATTTAAAATTCACATTCAATTTTATAATTAAATTCATCATAGTTATTTATAGCTTATTAAATTAATTTGATATTTATTGACTATCAGTTTATTAATCTTATTTTCAATTTAACTTGTGATACGTGAGAATGTCTATTTTTCTGTGAATAGCATAATAGAAAATGGCTATTTGTTTTAAATGGTTAGGAATTGGTCAGTACCACATCCATCCACCACTCCTCCCCTCATATTCCATTTAATAAACATACTCTATTCTAGCATCGAAAATTATGAGGGAATCTGAAACAACCTGATTTTTATTTAATCCTTTGCAAGTAATGCTTACTTTCCCTCTGAATATTTATAAATATTTAAAAAAATATTTTATTATTTAAGCTAATACAGTTGTCTCCATTTTTCTCCCTTTGTCCTCCTCTACCCAGCCCACCTCCCATACCACTGCGCATGCCCATGGGTCATTTACATGTTTTTTGGATTAATCCCAAATATTTATAAATCTTTATAACTGCAAATAAAAATTTCATCAGTATAAATATCTGTGTTGACAGTAGTTTATCCACTTTTTTCTGAAATGTAATAAATTATTTTAGCATTCTGGTTTATATTTTTATTTTTCAAGAAAGATTTTGTTCTATCAAATTTTAATTAATTTTTTCCTGATTTTTTCAATTATCAGTTTGTTATAGAAATTCTCTTCTATCTTGTCATTTTTCTTTTGTGTTATTCCTCTGTATTTATGAAATTATCTTAACTTGAGTAAGTTATAAGCAGTAACAATTTGACTTTCTGTCACTTATAAAAAGATTTTCCTTAACTCACCAAATAAGGAAAACCATACAGTCAGGAAAAAAAAAAGAAAATATAGAAATTTGATGTCAATAGAAGGCTTTGAAACCTTTCAACACATCAGAAATCTTGAAGGCCAAGCACATGTACAGAGCTATGTGTGTGCCTGGGACTGTGTTTACACCTTTAAAACATCTGTCAAGATCCTAATTTTCACCTCTGGCTGACCTTGAGGTGCTGTGTAAGCAATAGTGAAGGCTAAAAATGAGTTGTAAACTGGGGCATTAAAGAAATACCCCAGCAAGCACAGAGAACTCTTAAGCAAAAGTTAGAAGATGTTTGGTTAGAGACATTTAAGAAAATTTTCGTCCAATCAGAACATGATTATTAACTGATTTCTGAGTAAACACTTCAGTTGTCACACACAATAAAATATACGACTTTATTCAATTACTTCAGGAAAGCCACTAAGTAAATGAACAGCAGCAACAATGATAAATTCTGGGGGCATACGTGGGATCTGATTTCAGAGTTATCACTTAATATTATTATATACTATATAACATCCAGTCTTTAATAAAAACTGAGGAGAAATGCAAAGAAACAAAAAAGTATACCCCACAGATAGAAAAGAAGTCAACAGAAACTGTCCTTCAGGAAACCCAGGTATCAGACATAATAGAGCAAGACTTTAAAGCAGCTGATTTAAGTGTGTTCAAAGAACTAAAGAAAACCATATGTAAAGAACTAAAAGAAATTATGAATATGATGTCTCACTAAATAGAAAATATCATAAAAAGAAAAAATATTTTTAAAAACAGACCAAATGAAAATTTTTACATTAAAAATTATAATTTTCAAGGAAAAATACTGCAAGGAAAATTTTACCAAAGAGCTACAATAGAAGATTTGAGTAAACAGAAGAAGCAATTAGCAAACTTAGAGCTTGGCCGTTAATTATTATTCAATCAGGAAAGATAAATTAAAAAACAAAGAAAAATGAACACTGTTTGATACCATCCAGTGTGCTAAAAAAAGCACAATGAGAATCCCAGGCAGAAAGGAGAAACTGAACAAGGCAAAAACTCGCATTTGATGAAAATCATTAATATACACATTTAAGACTCTCCTTTTACTCCAAGTATAATTTAAGTAAACATGATTTGCACCTAGATACATTATTATGAAACTGTCAAAATACCAAGACAAAGAAAATCTCAAAATCAGCAATTGAGTAATGACTTATTATATACAAGATATCCTCAGTAAGATAACGGTTGATTTATCTTCAAATTATGGAGGCCGAAGGGCAGTGGATTGGCATATGCAAAAGGGATAAAAGGACAAAATTAGATTGTCAGTCAGGAAATCTACACCTAGTACAACTTTTCAAAACTGACAAAGAAAGCAGGCCCTTGGCAGGAAAACAAAATGTGAGAGACTTCAACACTAATAGTCCTACCCTAAAGAAATATTTTTCAAAAATTCTTTATGCTAAAATAAAAGGACACTAATAGCTTAATTACACATGAAGACATCAAAAGAACTAGGAAAGGTAACTACATAGGTAAAGGCAGTATACAAGTATTCTTTTATATTTTTTCTTCTATTTGATTTAACAGCATAAAACAATGATTTTGTATAATATATAAAGATGGAAGTTGTATGACCATATGCACAAAGGTGGGGAAGGGAACAGACTTGTACAGAAACAAGTTCTGTATATTATGGAAAATAAATTGGTATTGATCTGGACTAAGTTTTTATAAATTAAGATGTTAATTGAAATCCTCATGGAAACTGCTAAGAGAATAACTCAAAATATATAGTAAATAATAGGGAATTTAAACTATAAAATATTTAATGTAAAAAGGCAGTAATAGCATAATAGATATAAAGATGTCTAGAAAAATAACAAAATAACACATATACCTTACCCTATCAGCAATTATGTAATACATAAATGCATTAAAGAGGACAGTAAACAGGCAAAGAATGGCAGAATGAATAATCAAACAAACAAAAACCCACAATCGAAATACATGACTCCTAAAAATACACTTTTGATTCAATGGCATAATGTGTTACCAGAGGGGAAAAGGGTAAATGGGTCAAATTTATGGTGATGGAAGGAGACTAGACTTTGGGTGGTAAATACATAATACAGTACATAGATGATGTATTATAGAGTCATATACTTGAAACTTATACAATGTTCTTAACTAATGTTACCCCAATAAACTTAATTTTAAAAAGTTAAAGGATAGAAAAAAAGATATAACATGAAAACTATAACCAAATGAAAAGTACTATAGCTAACATGAAACACAGACTTTAACATAAAAATTGTTAATTAAGAAAAAGATGGACATTGTATATGAATAAAACTCAATCCATGAAGAGATACAACTATCATAAATATATATACATCTAATAACAAAGCTCCAAAATACATATAAAAATTCAGAGGGAGAAAGAGACAACCTTGTGATAATTGGCAATTTCAATACCTCACTTTTAATAATGCAAAAACATTTGACTGATGATCAAGAAAACAGTATACTTGAGCAACACTAAAAATCAACTAGGTCTAGCACATTTATAGAGTACCCCACCCAAAAGCAGAAGGATATGTATTTTTCCCAAGGTCATTTCAATGGTCTATATATGTTCATAAAAAAGTCTTGGTAAATTTAAAAGTATTGAAATCACACAAAATATGCTTTCTAAACACAATGGAGTAAAATTTAATATTACTAACAAAGTAAATTTGAGAAATTCATCAATATATAAATATTAAAGAACACATTTCTAAATAATCAATTGATCAAGGAAAATATCACAAGGGAAATTGGAATACACTTTGAGATGAATAAAAACAAACATGTACCATCCAAAACATAAAGAAAGCAATAAAGGCAGTTCTTATATAAAGGGAAATTTAGAGCAGTGAATGTCAATATTAAAATGTCTCATATTAATGTCTATGAATGTCAAAGAAAAGTCTCATATTAATAACTAACTCTTAAGAAACTTAAAAAAGAAGAATAAGCTAAATCCTAAGCAAGCATAATGAAAGTTATAATAAAGATTAGACATAATACAGTACATAGATGATGTATTATAAATAAATAAAATAAATAAAATAGAGGGAAAAAAGTGGATTCTTGAAAAAAAGTAACATAATTGACTGTCCTTTTGCTACATTGACCAAGAAATAAAGAGAGAAAATTCCAGTTACTGAAGTTTCAAATGAAAGAGGTGACATTAGTATTGACCTAATGGAAATAAAAATAATTGTAAGTGAACATGTGAATACTGATATGCCAACAGACTACATAGTCTACATGAAATTAACAAATTCTTATAAAGATAAAAAGTACCAAAAATCACTTAGAATTAGAAAGTCTAAATAGAACTATGACAAATAAAGAGACTGAATCAGTAATCAAAACATTCCCAGCAAAGAAAAACTCAGGAGCAGAAGTCTCAACTGTTATATTGTACTTATTAAAGAATTAACACAAATTCTTCACAAAATCTTCAAAAGTAAAAGAGTGTACACTTAAATCATTCTATTAAGCTAGTATTACTCTGATAACAAAACCACACAAACACATTAAAAGAAACTCTAGACAGATATTTATGAACATGGATACAAATATTTTGAACATAATATTAGCAATCAAAATTGTTCTACATGTAAATGGATAAAATACCATGACTGAGGGTGAATTTTCTCAGGAATGATAGACTTGCCCACACAGACAATCAATGAATGTAATACACCACATTCATAAAATAACATCATTTTAATATGTAAAGAAAAATCATTTGACATAATTCAAAACCATTTAATGATAAACACATTCAACAAACTGAGAAGAGAAGGGAACTTCTTTAACCAAACAAAAAGAATCTATGTAAAACACAGCTAACATCAAACACAACGATAAAAGATTTGCCTATAATGTCAGGAACAGGAGAAGTCTGTCTACATGTGTCACTTTTAACCAACACAGAACTGGAGGTTCTAGCCAGAAAAAATATGCAAGAAAAAGAAAAGTCTTCCATTTTAGAAAGAAAAAAAGTGCTACTAATTGCAAATAATATGACATTTTAAATAGTAAATCCTAGGGACTCTATCAATAAATGATGGGATCTAAATAACAAGTTCAGCTGAGTTTTAAGATACAAAATCAAAACACAGAGAGCAATCACATTTCTGTTTAATAAAATGAACAATCAAAAATAAAATTTAAAATTTCATTTACAGAACCAAAAAATAAAAATTTAAGAATAAATTTAATAAAAGGAGTATAAAATATGTACACTAAAATCTATAAAACTCCATTGAATTATGAACAACTGTATGCCAACAGACTGGACAATCTGGATGAAATGTATACATTCCTAAAAGCATACAATATTCCCAAATATTGTATTTGAAGCAGGAAGAATCAGAGAATCTGAATGGACAGACTAGAACTAATGAAATAGAAACAGAAAAAAAAAAAAAACCTCCCAACAAACAAAAGTCCTGGAAAAGATAGCTTCACAGGAGAATTTTACCAAACATTCAAAAAACACCAATTGCTCTCAAATTATTCTAAAAAATTCAAGAGGAGGGAAGACTGCCAAGTTTATTTTATAAGGTCAGCATCACCCTAATTCCAAAACCAGATAAAGACACTACAAAGAAACAAAACTATAGGTCAATATCTCTGATGAATATAGATGCTAAAATCATCAACAAAATATTAGCAAGCCAGATCCAGCAATACATTAAAAAGATTATATACCATGATCATGTAGGATTTATTCTGGGGATGGTAGGTTGTTACAATATCTGAAAATCCATAAATGTAATACACCACATAAATAAAATGAAACATAAAAACCACATGATCATATCAGTAGATACCAAAAAAGCATTTGATAAAATTTAGCACCCATTTGAAATAAAAATTCTCAGCAAAGAAGAAATAGAGGGAGCATACCTCAGTATAATAAAGGCCATGTATGACAAATCCACAGCCAACATTGTACACAACAGGAAAAAACCAAAAGTGTTTTCCTAAAGCTCAGGAACAACAAGGATATTTGCTTTCACCACTCTTATTCAACATAGTACTGGAAGTCCTAGCCACAGAAATCAGACAAGAAGAAAATAAATAAAAGGCATCCAAACCAGAAAGGATGATGTAAAACTGCCATTTGAAGATGACATGATACTGTATGTAGAGAACCCTAAAGACTCCACCAAACAAACTACTGAAACTGATAAATTAATTCAGTAAAGTGACAGGATGCAAAATAAATATTTAGAAATCTGTTGCATTGGTATACACCAATAATGAACTGTTAGAAAGGTACACTAAGAAAACAATGCCATTCACTACTGCTTCAGAAAAAAAATATTGAGGAGTAAATTTAACCAAGGATGTAAAAGACTTGTACTCAAAAAATTACAAGGCACTAAAGAAAGGAACTGAAGAAAATACAAATAAGTTGAAGCATATACAACGTTCCTGAATAGGAAGAATTAACACTATTATAATGTCCATACTACCCAAAGCAATCTATAGATTCAACATAATATCAATTGTATATTTTACAGAACTAGAACAAATGTTCCAAAAATATGGAATCACAGAAGACCCCAGATGGACACAGCAATCCTGGAAAAAAAAAAAGGACAAAGTTGGAGGAATCATGCTACCTAATATCAAACTATACTATAGGGTCATAGTAGTCAAAACAGCATGGTATTGGCATAAAAGCAGACATATAGATCGATGAAACAGAATAAACACCAGCAATAAATCTATGCTTTTATAGTCAATTAATATTTTACAAAGGAGGCAAAAATATACAATGGGGTGAAGATAGTCTTTTCAATAAATGATATTGGGAAAATTGGACAAATACATGCAAAAAAAAAAAAAGAAATGACCACTTTCATACACATAAATTCAAAATTGATTAGACTTAAATGTGTGGCTTAAAACTATAAAAACCCTAGAAGAAAAGAAAGGCAGTAAAATCTCAAACATTTCTCATTGAAATATTTTTCTGCTATATAACCTCATACAAAAGAAAAAAATAAACAAATGGGACTACATCAAATTATGAAGTTTTTGCACAGCAAAGGAAACCATCAACAAAATGAAATGACAACCCACTGAATGGGGGAACATATTCACTGATAAATCTGATAAGGGGTTAATATCCAAAATTTATAAAGAACTTATACAACTTAACACCAAAAAGACAAACTATCCCATTAAAAACTGGGCAAAGGAACTGAATAGATAACTTCTCCAAAAAGGATGTATAGATGGCAAATGGACAATTGAAAAGATACTCAACATCACTAATCATCAGAGAAATGCAAATTCAAACCACAATGAGATATCACTTCACACCTGTCAGAATGGCTATCATCAATAAATCAACAAACAACCAGTGCTTGTGAAAACATGGAGAAAAGGGAACCTTCATGCGCATTGTTGGTGGGAATGCAGATTGGTGCAGCCCCCCTGGTAAGCAGTATGCAGTTACCCACAAAAGTTAAAAATGGCCCCAGCTGATGTGGCTCATTGGATTGCGTGCTGGGCTGCATGCGAACCAAAGGGTTGCCAGTTCGATTCCCAGTCAGGGCATATGCCTGGGTTTCAGGCCAGGTCCCCGGTGGGGGTGTGCTAGAGGCAACCACACATTGATATTTCTCTCCCTCTCTTTCTGCCCTCCTTCCCCTCTCTGAAAATAAATAAATAAAATCTTTTTAAAAATTTAAAAATGGAACTACCTTACAACCTAGGAAACCCACTTCTAAGAAAACCCAAAACATTAATTTGAAAGAATATATGCATCCCAGTTTCATTGCAGTGTTATTTACAATAGGCAAGGTTTGGAAGCAGCCCAAGTGTTCATGACTAAATAACTGAAAAAAAAAAAAAAAAAAAGCTGTAGTACATTTATACAATGGAATACTACTCTGCCATAAAAAGAAGGAAATACTGTGTTTGCTAAAGCATGGATGGACCTGAAGAAAATCATACTAAGTAAGGTAAGCCAGTCAGAGAAACACAAATATTATACAATTTCATTCATACATGGGACATAATGAACAAAATAAACAACAAACAAAATAGAAACAAATTCACAGATATAGAACATACTGACAGCTGTCAGAGGCGAGGAAGGTTGCAGGACTGTGTGAAAATGGTGAAGGATACTAAGCAAAAAAAAAAAAAAAAAAAATGCTCATAGACACAGATAACAGCATGATAATTACCATAGGGGAAGAGGGTGGGAGGAGGTAGGAGAGGGTATGGTGTAGGTAATAGTGATGGAAGGAAACTTGACATGAGGTGGTGAGTACACAATACAATGTACAGATGATGTATTAGAGAATTGTATAAACTGAAACCCATATAATTTTATTAACCCATGCCACCCCAATAAATTTAATAAAAAACTTGAAGTTTTTATTGAAAGAAATTTTGCGAGACCTAAATAAATGGAAGATGAATATGGATGGATTTGAAGACTTAATATTGTTTAGATGGTATACTCTCCAAATTGTTCTACAGATTCCACGCAATCACCATCAAAATCCTGAATGTCTTATTTTCTATAAGAAATTTATAAGGTGATCTTATATTTATAGATCCTAAATACTTGTGCTATGGTTATTTTATATAAATATTTTAGGATAATTAAAAATTATTTTAAATTTATTTTCTTTTAAAATTGTTATTTTTGGAAAATATTTATCATTTATAAATAACATATCAAACTGAAAGAGCTCTGAAGCCAGAACTAGGACAATTTGAGCTACAAAATAAACAAAGTGGTGTTAGGTTGTAACTCAAAACATAAAATATATATTTATGAGTCCATACTCATAGGAAAAAATAGCTGAATAAAGAAATAAGTGGTGGAAGAGGCAAATACCCCAGGCAGAAAATTTCCAAATACTTTATGTAGATACTTTTGTGGCAAGAAGTTGAAACTCTTTACTTTTTTTTTTTTAAGATTTTTTTTTATTTATTTATCTTTAGAGGGGAAGGGTAGGAGAGAGGGAGAGGGAGAGAAATATCAATGTACGGTTGCCTCTCATGCGTCCCCTGCTGGGAACTGGCCTGCAACCCAGGCATGTGCCCTGACTGGGAATCGAACCGCGATCCTCTGGTTCGCAGGCCCGCACTCAATCCACTGAGCTACACCAGCCAGGGCAAAACTCTCTACTTTTTAAACAAGGCTGTGAATAATTTCTTTTCACAGAGTATGGAATGTAAAGGATGGAGGAAAAGTAACTTTTCCATGTAGAAACCAGACAAACACTACCAGTCAGGTGGCTAAGTTTATAATCATCAGGGATGAGTCATGTTGATGCATATACCCCAATATGATGTGGTGAGAATGTCACTTTATCTCTGCAGTTTTTGTTCTAAAAACATAAGCCCAGTCTAAAGAAACTTGAGGAAAACTTCAGGTAAACTTTAATTGAGAGATGGTTTATAAAATAATGGATCAGATTTCCTCAACGTGTAAAATTCATAAAAAACAATGAAAATCTATAAATCTGTCAGAGACCACAGGAGGCTAAGGAGATATCATGACTAGATGTAATTTAGTATCCCAGATGGGATCATGGAATTAGCAAAAAAATAGTGTAGTTCAAAGTAACTTCGAACTTTAGTTGAGTCTAATGTTTTCATGTTGGTTACTTAGTGGCCACAAATTTATCGTAATAGTGAACAATCATGAAGAGGGGAAAGTGGGTATAGGCTATACAGGAACTCCATGAGCTGCCTTTATAACTTTTCTATCCATCTAAAACTATTCTTTAAACATTTTAATTTCTGTTTCCAAAATAACTCATTTGAAAAATGTATAGCAAAATGGAACTGTAGTACAACACTGTTGGTAGGAATGCAGACTGGTGCAGCCACTGCGGAAATCAGTATGGAATTTCCTCAAAAAAGTAAAAATGGAACTGCCTTTTGACCCAGCAATTCCACTGTTGGGATTATACTGTAAGAATCCTGAAATACCAATTCAAAAGAACCTATGCACCCCAATGTTCATAGCAGCACAATTTATAATAGCCAAGTGCTGGAGACAGCCTGTGCCCATCAGTAAATGAGTGAAACAAAAAACTGTGATACATTTACACAATAGAATACTTTGTAACAGAAAGAAAGAAGGAGCTCCTACCCTTCCTGACAACATGGATGGAACTGGAGAGTACTATGCTAAGAGAAATAAGCCCAGCAGTAAAAGACAAATACCATGTGATCTCACCTATGAGTGGAACCTGATCAACAAAACAAACAAAAGAGCAAAATAGAACAAGGAAATAAAGAACAAACTGTCAGTGACCAGAGGGGCATGGGGAGGGGGATAATGGGGGAAAGAGGGGGAAGGGGCAAACAAAGGAACATGAATAGAGGACTCATGGTCATAGACAATGGGGGGGTTGACTAGGGGAATGGTGTGGATGGCGTAGGATGAGCAATGGGGAAAAAGGTGGTACAACTGTAATTGAAAAAAAAAATTTAAATTAAAAAGAGAAGAAATTTAACAAGGATTTTTACTAATTGTGGGAGACACTAGTTTGTCTCAACCAACATTCATTCTCTATTAATTTTTATCCTACAATCTCTATTAGTTGCTTACCTAGAATCCTTAGTACTCATGGGTGGCTCTGTGTTAACATTCTATCTAATGAGACATATGGGTCTTCTGAACCATCATTTTTTCCCTTATCTTTTCTCCTTCCTGGGATTTAAAAATGATGATGCCACAAATGCCTGTGACCATGAGAAAAATGCACCAATATCACTAACTGAATGATGATAAGATGCAATCAGAAGAAAAAGGACTACTACACATATAAATATTTATTTTTCACAAACTTAATGATAACCATAACAAAATCCAAAGCCAAGACATGTACCATTAAAAAAAAAAAAAAAAAAAAAAAAAAAAACGGAAAAAGAGGGGGGAAAAATCAAAGAGTACCACCAAGCTAAAAAAAAAATGTAGAAACACAAAGAAAAAGAAAGAATAGAATGAGGACACAGACCTACCAGAAAACAAAAGATAAAATGGTAATAAGAAACTCTCATATATCAACAATTACCGTAAATGTGAATGGAATGAACCCATCAATAAAAAGACACAAGGTAGTGGGTTAGATCAAAAAACAAAACCCAACTACATGCTGCCTTCAGGAGACAATCTCAGCTGCTAGGAGAAACATAGACTTAAAGTGAAGGGGTAGAAAATGATACCCCAACCAAATGGAATCCAGAGAAAGATGGGTATAGGAGCCCTTATATCAGACAAAACAGATTTTTAAAAATATTTTGTTTATTTATTTTTAGAGAGAGGGGAAGGGAAGGAGAAAGAGAGGGAGAGAAACATCAATGTGTGGTTGCCTCTCATGTGGCCCCCGCTGGGGACCTGGCCTGCAACCTGGCTATGTGCCCTGACTGGTAATCAAACAAGCGACCCTTCAGTTCACAGCCCGTGCTCAATCCACTGAGCTACACCAGCCTGGGCCAAAACAGATTTTTAGGATAAAAATTCTAGAAGGAATTGGCAAGAAATATCCAAAGTGATGGAAAGCAAGGATCTACAACCTGATTACCCAGCAAAGCTATCATGTGGAATCAAAGGGCAGATCCCAGACTAGAAAAAGCTAAAAAGAGTTCATCACCACAAAACCAATATTGTATGAAATGTTAAAGGGTCTTCTTTAAGGAGAGAAAAATAAAACATATGGTCAATAAAATTATAATAGATACATATCTATCAACAACTGAATCTAAAGAAAAAAAAGAAAAAACAAGCAGAACAGAAACAAAATCATGGATATAGAGAACATTTTGATGGTTGCCAAATGGGAGGGGTATTGGTAGGATGGACAAAAAAGGTGAAAGGATTAAGAAGTTCAAATTTGGTAGTTACAGAATAGTCATAGGAATGCAAAGTACAGTATAGGGAAGAGAACACATATGCATGACCCATGGACATGGACAATGGTGTGGGGATTGCCTGAGGGAGCGGGGGGTTAAAGGTAAAAAAATGAGATAACTGTAAAAGCTTAAACAAAAATTAACAAGAGACAAAGGTGGACATTTTACAATGATAAAGAGGACAATACATCAAGGAGACATAATAATAGTTATTAATATATATACACTCAGCCTGGGAGTGCCAAAACATATAAAGCAACTGCTAACAGAACTAAAGGGAGAAACTGCTCCAAACCCTGACAGCTATGAATAGATCATCTAAACAGAAAATCAGTATGGAAATATTTATTTTGTGTCTTAGATTCCACACATATGTTACATCATATGGTATTTGTCTTTCTCCGATTTATTTCACTTAGCATAACAAATGAAATATAAACACTTATAGAGCATAGACTGACAGTTGATCAAGAGGAGGAGGATTGGGGCTGGGAGAAAAAGGTGAATAGATCAAGAAGTACAAATTTGTAGTTTCAGACTAGTCACTGAGATGTAAGTTACAGCACAGGATATATTGTCAGTAATATTGTAATAGCTATAAGGAACCAGGTGGGAACTTGAAATATTGGGGAGACCATGCTGTAAGCACATGATTGTCTAATCCCTATGCTGTTTTCTGAAACTAACACAGAATAAAATGATACTGAATGTAAACTATAATTGAAAAATAAAAAAAAATAAGGAAATAATGGTCTTAAATGGAACATTAGACCAAAAGGACATAATCAATATTTATGGAGTTTTTCACCCAGAATACCAAATATACATTCTTCTCTAGTGTACACGAAACATTCTCAAGAATAGGCTATATGTTGAGACATAAAACTAGAGTCCTCAAGTTTGTAATATTGAAATCATAGTAAGCATATTCTTCAATCACAATGCTTTAAAATTGGAAATCAACAAAAAGATGGTGTGGAAAATTACAAATATGTGGACATTAAATAACATGCTGCTAAACAATAACTGTGTCAAAATAATCCATAAAAGATGAGACCAAAAGACACATAGGCAAATGAGAATGACAATATGACATACCAAAATTTGCAGGATGCAACAGAAATGATAATGTGAGGGAAATTTATATCTACAGGCCTATAACAGGAAACAAACAAACAAAAATCTCAGGCAAAAACCTAACATTTCACTTTAAAGAATTAGAAAAATAAAAACAAACCAAGACCAAAGTCAGAAAAAGGAAGGAAATAATCAGAATTAGAGCAGAATTAAACAAAATACACAACAAAAAGACAATAGGAAAAATTAATGCAACAAAGGGCTGGTTCTTTGAAAAGATTAATGAAATTGACAACCCTCTGGCTATGACTCATTAAGAAAAAAATTTTAAAACTCAAATAAGCAAAGTTAGAAATGAAAGAAGTTAAAATAGACAGTATAGAAACACAAAGGACAATATAAGAATATCATGAAAAACTATATATTTCCAAATTCTATGACCTAGAAGAAATGGACAAGTTCTTAGAAATATATAACCTTCTTATACTGAATTATGAAGAAGTGGATAATCCAAATAGACCAATTAACACTAGAAAAATTAAGTCATTAAAAACTTCCCAAAATTAACTGTCTAGTACCAAATGGCTTAACTGGTGAATTCTAGCAAATATTCAAATATTTCATATCTTTATTTCTAAAACTCTTTCAAACAATTGAGAAAGAAGCAAATACTGTCTAACTTACTTTATGAGGACATAACCTCTGATACCAAAACCTTACAGGACAGCACAAGGAAGGAAGGAAGGAAGGAAGGAAGGAAGGAAGGAAGGAAGGAAGGAAGGAAGAGGGTGGGAGGGATGGAGAAGAAAGGAAAGAAAGAAAGAAAGAAAGAAAGAAAGAAAGAAAGAAAGAAAGAAAGAAAGATCAATATCTCTGATGAATATCTCTGAAAAAATCCTAAACAAAATACCAGCAAATTGAACTAACACATTAGAAAAGCTTATATTCATGATCAACTGAGGTTCATTCAAGGGTCATAAAGATGGTTTAACATATGCAAATCAATTGATATGATATATCACATTAACAAAATAAAAAGTACAAATCACATGGTCATACCAAGGGATGAAGAAAAAGGATTTGAAAAATATAATATCCACTCATGATTAAAACATTCAATAAAATGTGTCTAGGAAAGATCCTCAACACAATAATGACCATATATTACAAACCCTCAGATGGTATCATAACAAATGGTGAAAAAGTAAAAGCTTTTTTGCTAAGATCAGGAAAAAGGATGCCCACTCTCACCATGGTTACTCAATGTAGTACTGGAAGTCTTTACCAGAGCAATCAGTTCAGAGAAAGAAAAAACATCCGTATTAATAATGAAGAAGTAAAATTGTGGCCCTTTGTAGATGACATGATTCTTTACACTGAAAACCCTAAAGACACTCCCCAAAGGTACTAGAAACAAGAAACAAATACAGTAAATTTTCAAGATACAAAAATCCATTGCATTCTTATATACTAACAATAAAATTTCAAAAAAAAGAAATGAAAAGAATTCATTTGAAATTGCAACAAAAATAAAAAAATATTTATGAGTAAATTTTAAAAAGGATGTGAAAGACCTATACACTAAAAACTACAAGAAATTATTAAGAGAATTTGAAGAAGACACAAAGAAATATAAAGATATTTCATGTTCACTGATTGGAAGAATCAACATAGTTATAATGGCCATATTACTCAAATCAATATACTGATTTAATGAACTCCCCATCAAAATCCCAATGTTTTTTCCCAAAGACATAGAACAAAAAAAATATATCAATTTTGTATAGGGTCATGAAGATTCAAAATACCCAAAACAATCTTGAGGCCAAAAAAAAAAAATACCAGAGATAATGTATTCCCTGATCTCAAATTGTGCTACTAGGCTATTGGAATCAAAACGGTATGATATAGCCAGAAAAATGGACACATAGACCAGACCAATGGAACAGAACTAAGAGCTCAGAAATAAACCTACATGTGTATGGGCAATTAATTTTCAACAAAGGAGCCAAAAATGAACAATGAAGAAAAGAAAGCCTCTTCAATAAAAAGGTACTGGAATAATTGGAAAGCTACATGCAAAAGAATGAAACTAGACTACTATTTGATGCTAAACACAGAAATTAACTCAAAATGAGTCAAAGAACTAAATATAAAACTTGAAAAAAATAAGAATACGTAGAAGAAAACATAGGTAGTGAGTTTATGGACCTTGACTCAGAAAGCATTTTATAAATTTAGAGAGGCAAGAGAAGTAAAAGGAAAAATATATGACTGGGGCTACATCAAACTAAATAACTTCTGCACAGTAAAAAAAAATAATAATAAAATAAAATAAAATAAAATAAAACAGGACAACCAACCAAAGGAAAAAACACATTTGCAACAATACCTCTGATAAGTGGCTAATGTTCAGAATATATAAAGTGCTCATACAATTCAACAACAAATACAAACAATCCTATTAAAAAATGGGGAGAAGATGTCCTGGCTGGTGTGGGTCAGTGGATTGAGTGCCAGCCTGTGAACCAAAAGGTTGCTGGTTCGATTCCCAGTCAGGGCACATGCCTGGGCTGCAGGCCATATCCACAGTAGGGGTCATGTGAGAGGCAACTATGCATTGATGTTTCTCTCCCTCCCTTCCTCTATCTAAAAATAAAATAAATAAAATCTTTTTAAAAATTGGGACAAGACCTGAACAGACACTTCTCCCAAGAAGATAAATAGCCAACAGATATATACAAAGATGTTCAACATCACTACTATTAGGAAAATACAAATCAAAACCACAATGAGATATCACCTCACACCTGTTAGAATGGCTATTATCAATGAGATAAGAAACAATGAGCGTTGGAGAGGACGTGGAAAAAGGGAATCCTCGTATACTGCTGGAGGGAATGTAAACGATACAACACTATAGAAAACAGTGTGAAGGTTCCTCAAAAATTTAAGAATACAGCTACCATGTGATACAGCTATTCTTCTTCAGAGTATCCACCTCAAACTTTTGAAAACATTTATTCATAAATATGAGGTCTGACCGGAAAAAGTCCAGCCACTGTTAATATAATAAGAATGGTTTAAATGACATCCATGTGGCCCTGGCTGGCGTAGCTCAGTGGATTGAGCGCGGGCTGCGAACCAAAGTGTCGCAGGTTCGATTCCCAGTCAGGGCACATGCCTGGGTTGCAGGCCAGGCCCCTAGTGGGGGCCACGTGAGAGGCAACCACACACTGATGTGTTTCTCTCCCTCTCTTTCTCCCTCCCTCCCCCTCTCTAAAAATAAAATAAATAAATAAAATCTTTAAATGACATCCATGTAACCTGGCAGCCAAGGAGAGTGGACTGGAATGTGCAAGTGTGAACAATGATGACTTCACTGTACTAGTCAGAGAGAGCAGTAGACACCGCTGAGTGAACATGTGTACTGTGTGGCCAGTACATTCAAAATGACTGAATGAGTAGAGCAATTAATCTGCAACAAATTTTGCATTAAGTTTGAGCATTCCTCCATGGAAACTACTTAGGTGATTCAGGAGGCTGCAGTTATGGGCAACTGGTGATTGGCAGCTTCATCATGACAATGTGCCTGCTCATGCATCACATCTTGTGCAGAGTTTTTTTGGCAAAAGATCATATCACTTATGTGACTCAGCCCCACTACAGCCCAAATTTGGCACCCTCTGACTTCTGGATTTTCCTGAAACTAAAGTCACCTTTGAAAGGGAAGAGATTTCAGACCATTGATGAGATTCAGGAAAATATGACAGGGCAGCTGTTGGTGATTGGGAGAACTGTGTGAGGTCCCAAGGTTCCTATTTCGAAGGAGACCAAGGCATCACTGTCCTATGTACAATTTTTCTTGTATCTTGTATCTTTTTCAATAAATGTCTCTTTTTTATATTACATGGCCAGATACCTTCTGGACAGACCTTGTATATTTAGACCTATGTTCATTGCAGCATTATTTACTATAGCTAAAACATGAAAAAAAATTAAGTGTTCTCCAAAGGATGATCGGATCAGGAAGAAGTAGTGCATACATACACAATGGAATATTCTCAGCCATAATAAAAAAAATGAAAAATTGCCATTTGTGACTACACAGATGGATCTTGAAAGTATCATGCTGATCAAAATAAGTCAGATGGAAAAGGACAAAAACCATATAATTGCTATCATTTATGGAATATAAACTAGAAAGCAACAAACAAACAAAACAAACAAAATACTCATAGACACAGACAACAGTATGTTAGTTACAATAGTTAGAGAGGAGAAGCGGGTAGGAGGAAGTCGAAGAGGGCAAAGAGGGTCAAACATAGGGTGACAAAAGGTGGTGAGCCCTCATTGCAATG
Source organism: Glossophaga mutica (assembly GCA_039655065.1). Lineage (NCBI taxonomy): Eukaryota > Metazoa > Chordata > Mammalia > Chiroptera > Phyllostomidae > Glossophaga > Glossophaga mutica. The sequence continues at coordinate 144,301,298 of CM077303.1, read as the reverse complement.
GACAGATGTTCTATAATAGAATCATACACCTGAAACCAGTATAATTTTATTAACCAATGTCACACAAATAAACTTAATTAAATAAAAAAATTAAAGGACAATTTTGTTGGATATATTATTTTTGGTTGTTAACTTCTATCAATATTTTGAATATATCATTCTACTCTCTCCTGGCCTGTATGGTTTCTGCTGAGAAATACAATAATAATCTGATGTCATTTTCTTTATAGATTATTGTCTCTTTTTCCTGGCTGCCTTAAAAATTTCTTCTTATTACTGACTTTTGCCAGTTTTATTATAATGTATATTGAAAGTGCTTTTTTGTTGAAATAATTAGGTGTTCTATTACTGTTTTATACTTGAATGCCTAGTTTCTTCCCTAGGTTTAGGAAGTTCTCATCAATTATTTGTGTGAACAGGCTCTATCTCCTCTCTTTTTCTGGGATATCTATTATCCTTGTGCTGCTGTTTCTAATGGAGTCAGTTCTCACAGAGTTCCTTCATTAAAAAAAATCTTAGTTCTCTTCTTCCATCTAAATAATTTCTAGACTTCTATATTTGAGGTTATTAATTCTCTTTTGTAGATGACCTGCTTTATTTTTCATCTCATTTATTGAGTTCTTCAGCTTCAGAATTTCTATTTGGTTCTTTTTTATAGTTCCAATGTCTTTAGTAAAGTACTCCTGTTCATTAATTTTATTCCTGAGCTCAATGAACTGCTTTTTTTGAGTTTTATTGTATCTTTTGAGTTTTCTTACATCTATTGACTTTTTTTCATGAGTGGTATCTAAAATTCTTCGTTATTTGGATCAAACTTTTCTATTACTTTGATTTTGCATTCTGAAGAATCTCATTTTTTTCTGGGTTACCATGTTACCTTGCTTGACTATGGTGCTTGAAAGATTGTTCCTCTGTTACCGCATTTGAAATAGTGAATCCTTTTATTTAGGTATCATTTTGATTTTAACAATTCAGCAGGTTGATAATGGTCTCTTTTTTGTTTTCCCTCTGATGATGATACAGCACATGCTTTTATTTTCTCTTAATGTGCCCCTTGAGCCTCTAAGGTGGTGGTGCGGGGGCCTCACTGTAGTCACAGGAGTAACAGCCTAAGTGACCAGAGTGGTGGATGTTTCCACTTGTTTTGTTTGCCTTCATCTCAGGGCTCCACCAGTGTGTGGGGAATGTAGTGGTGGGAGGTGCCAGATTTGCTTGCCCATCACACTGCTGCCTGGTTCCCTATGGCTGCAGAGCTGCTGTGCTATAGTGGGAAGCCTTAGAAGCATCTTTGCTGCTGATACCATTGCAAACAACCAGGGAAGAGAGGCAGATTAACTGACCCTTCTGCTGCTTAGGCCTCCCTTACCCTCCAATGGAATGTCAGCTAAGAAGCCACACTCCAACTCTTCCTGCTACATTAGTTGGGGCCATGGGCTCAGCCATGGCAACTGGGGAGCTGCATTCATGGTCTCCATCCCTGTCTTTCCCAAGTCTTGCTTCCTGTGCTGTTCCAAATGCCCATCTTCAGATATGGCAATGTGTGGATCTCTCAGGCATGGGTGGTGAGCAGAGAAACCTTCGCTGGATTACAGATGTTTGACTAGGGATAGATTCAAAAAGAGATACAAGAGGCCTTCTAAGTTCACCCTGTTACTTACATCACCAGATGTGATAATTTTTAAATGTAGTTTCAGAATTCTAAAGTGTCAAAACCCAATTTATACCAACCTGTATGATGGTTAAATAAATTAACCGAAGGTTTCCATTAAAAATAAAATAACATTGTCCTGGCCAGTGTAGCTCAGTGGACTGAGTGCTGGCCTGTGAACCAAAGGGTCACCAGTTCGATTCCCAGTCAGGGCATATGCCTGGGTTGTGGGCCAGGTCCCCAGTAGGGTGTGTGTGAGAGGCAACCACACATTAATGTTTCTCTCTCTCTCTTTCTTCCTCCCTTCCCCCCTCTTTAAAAATAAATAAATAAATAAAATCTTTAAAAAAATAAAATAACATCTATTTGCTAATGTTGTAGTCATGGGAATATTTGCATGATCTGTATATTTTATAGCTTGCATGCAATTATGTAACAGTAACAGTATATTTCTGAATGTGAAATTATTATACTAAGAAATGTTTAAAAATGCAAGCAATAAAAAACAAATAGAAAGCATACATATATATACACACATACATTTTTGTGTATGAACATGCACACATAAAAATAAATGTGTCCATTTTCTTGACAAGTGCAAGTGACTATAAAACATTTTTATGTAAAGCTCCACTTTTTTTCTTTTTGCTTTTTATCTCCTAGATTTATTTTCCTCCTTTTGGTTTACTTTGTGTACACTACTATTAAATATAATGATAAACTATGAATGATTGATATATTATATTTGAAGTAAAGCCATTGAATCTTATATTTATCTCTGAAAATCTCTGAGGGAATTATTTTCCTGGCACAAAAGGAACAAAATCAAACAATGAAAAAAGAAAAATAATTCTGAGAATACCAAGTACAATAATTGTTTCATTGTAACATAATACAAATTAGATATTTGACATCTTCTTGGATGAATTTCAATAACCAAAACAAACTGCAGAACTGTAAACACATAGCACTTAGGCAATTTCTCTGTTGTTTTCTGCTTGTTAAACCAAAAAGGAAGTTAATATTTAGAAAAAAACAGTCTTTAAACTCAACTGCTCAATCCAACACAAAGAGATACTTTATAGCCACAAATAAAGCACATGCTTTGTCAGGGAAAATGTAACTTTTTGTTTTTATATTTTTCTTTTTATGTTTTTTATTATTGACTTTAACATGGCATCATGGAATATGCTTTTGAAATTTCTCAATGAGCAATGACAGTTTAGTTTTGAAAGGCAAAACAATAATGCTCCTAGTAGAATGTATTCGTGGGACTTTGGAGTAGTTAAAAAATTAATAGGACATAAACATAAATTAATCATAAAAATTAATAAATGAGAGTACATTAAATTGAAAAATTTGTACTTGTTAAAAGATACCATTAAAAAGGAAAACTGATCACCCTCAGGCTGGGAGTTTATTTGCCATGTATATTGTCAGCCAACATCTTGTATCAACAATAGAAATAAAGAAATAAGAAAAAGTCAAACAACTCAATAGAAAAACAGAAACCAGAATCTTGAAAGGGCATTTCAGCAAAATAAAAAGGCTATAAGATTATTAATAAACATCGGAAAAGAAACTCAGTTTCACCATATGCCTAAGTGCTCACATGAGTTCTACTTCTGCCCTTTCGGCTCTCAGAATAGCACCAAGGCGGTGGGCAAGAACAAGCACCTTACTTAAAGGCAGCAAAAAGGGAGGCAAAAAGAAAGTGGTTGATCCACTTTCTAAGAAAGATTGATATGATGTGAAATCACCACCTATGTTCAATATAGGAAATATTGGAAAAACACTAATCACAAGAGCTCAAGGAACCAAAATTGCATCTGATGGCCTTCAGGAGTGAGCCTGGCTTATCTGCAGATGATGAAGTTGCATTTAGAAAATTCAAACTAATTACTGAGGATGGTCAGGGCAAAAACTACCTGACTAATTTCCATGGCATGGATCTTACCCATGACAAAATGTGCTCCAAAGTCAAAAAAATGGCAGACCATATTTGAAGCTCATGTTGATGTCAAGACTACCAATGGGTATTTGCTTCCTCTATTTTGTGTTGGTTTTACTAAAAACTGCAACAATCAGATTCAGAAGGACCTCTTATGCTCAGCATCAACAGGTTCACAAAATCCAGAAGAAGATGATGGATATCATAACCCAAGAGATGCAGACAAATGAACTGAAAGATATGGTCAATAAAATGATTCCAGATAGCATTGGAAAAGACATAGAAAAGTCTTGCCAATCTATTTATCTGCTTCATAGTGTCTTTGTTAGAAAAGTAAAATGCTGAAAAAGTCTAAGTTTGAACTGGGAAAACTCAGGGGGCATCATGGTGAAGGTAGCAGTTAGGGAAAAGCTACTGGGGAAGAGACAGGTGCTTGAAGTTGAATTAGTTTATGGATATGAGCCCTCAGTCAAAGAATCTGTTTAAGATGTAGACCTTTAATTATGACAAAAAAAAAAGGCCTACTTTGGATTTTTTTAAAATGCCTCAGTTTTTTTAAATCTGAGAAATGCACATGAAAAACTATGAAATATTATCACATAAATACAGACACAGTAAGAGATAAAGTACTAAACTTTGGCAATGATGTGGAATGACAAAAATTTACATGCCATTTCTGGTCTATGTAATCACAGTGAAAAAATTATTAGCACTCTCTGCTAAACTTGAACCAAAACATACCCTATGACCAACAATTCCACTCCTAAGTATTATTATAGATGGCCTTTGACAGTAGGTATTCCTACATTTTAGTTCATGTTTTGAAATGATTTTTATAGCTTAGACATGTATGTACTGACCTACCTAAAACAAAAAATTGTTTTATGTTTTTATTTTTTAACAACAAAGCCTACAATAAAACATTGAAATATCATGACTGCATATTAACAATACAACAAAGAAATGTACATATAATTTGTTCATCTCAAGACATTATGCAGGGGCTCCTTTCCTGGGCGCCAGATGTGGGGGGGCTCTGCCCGCAGAACCCCATCCCTCCGTCACGGATGAAAAGAAAAACTACCAAGCCATGATCTGCTTGGGGAGGAAAGGTGGTCAAACTCTCAGAGGAGAATGACCCAGAGCCCCTTCCTCACTAGGCTTTTATTGGGTTCAAATACACCAGAATACGGATTTAACATTTCAAAGAAATCTGAGGGCTTAATCTGAGTCAGTGTCTGTCCGGAAAGGGAGTTGCCAAACTTTGGGAGACATACTATTTCCTCCTGGGACACTTATCATTTGAATGAGAGCGCTCTTAGCAAAGCAGGTTTCATAGGACTTTAGGAATTCTTTCTTATGCCCGATCACCCAGGGGAACCATCCTGGCCAGCACAGGGCTGTACCACTCGCCCTCATAGTTTCAGGCTTTAAGCCAATTAGGAAGCAGAAGACATCTCCCAGACAGAAATGAGGACTCGGGCTATGTCAGAATAGCCGGGGGGGCGAGGGTCCATCACATCCTCTTTGCTGCAGCCCCCAAGTCCTTCCATGAGGCCTCCCAAGTGGTTGTGTCTGGCTTAGGTTGCCCCTCCCATGAGGAGTCTTACCCGTTATTGACTACCAACCAAGCATTGGGGCCAGAGATGCATGAGGCAGAAGCCGTGCTCCTGCCAGGGAGATAAGCTTTGTCTCCTTAGTAGCTCATGTCCTTGTGACAGAACAGACCCACATGAAGTGGGTCCCTTGGGCTCTTACACAGCCCACCATGGGGTGAGTGTTACAACTCCTGAAACCAGGCTGAACAGTCCGCAACAACATTACACAAATGTTTATGGCAGCATTATTGGTAATAGCCTAAAACTGGAAATAACAAAAATGTCCACCAACATTATTTATATAATGGAATAATAGGTGGCTATGAAATAAACAAACTAATGCTACATGCATTAATATGGATAAATCTCATTAGTGATAGAAGCTAGATACAGAAGAATAAATAACCTATGCTGATTCCATTTTTGTAGAAGTCAAACTCAGGGAAAGCCAGTCTATGGTGTTTAGAAGCTAGAATAGTGATTAGTTTTTTAATGTGGAGGGGGAGTAATGGCAGTAAGTATAAAGAGGGCTTCTTGGTTACTTATAATGTTCTTATTTTTAATCTGTCATAATTACATGTCTGTTTGTATGTTTGATAACTCTTGAGCTTTTCACCCATGAAAGTGTACTGTTCTGTATATATGTCATAATTCAATTTTTTTTAAATTAAATAAAGTTCAAATGCCTTAATTGGTCTTCCAGTTTAAAAGCATCAACACAGAAGATGTTTCTACAATTGTTGGAAAAAGAATTTAATGCCATTAAATTTTTTTTTCTGGATGTGAGGGCTAACTGACTGTGACATCTGTCACCCAATTGATTGCCAGGATTGATTCAGCTGATCTGGCTGGCTAGGCGGGTGTCCCCTTCCTCCCTCACTGATCCATGTGCATCCCTCCTGAAGCTGCGTGCTCAGTCAAGGGGATGACCTTCCTTCCCAACTAGAGGAGAGGACCGGTCTTTGGTGAAGGGTATATGAGTAGCTGTGCTCCACTGCTAGAACCTCCAAACAAGCTCTCGAGGTCCATTTGTAGGAGAATGTAGGGTAGTCAAGCTTCCAAGACTCAGACACATCCAAATGAGGCACTGCATGTGGCAGTCTGCCTTTCTTTAAAAAAAAAAAAAAAATTCAGATGGACTTCTGGTCAAGATGCTGATGTAGGTAAACATGGCTCACCTCTTTGCACAACCACACCAAAATCACAACTAAAATATAGAACAACCATCACTCAGACCATCAGAAATCAAGTTGCATTGGTGTCTGATAACTACAGAACTAAAGAAACCACATCCATCCAGACTGGTAGGAGGGGCACACATGCAGAATGGGCTGGTTACTCACCCATGTGTGGTGGCTAAAAATTTTGGAGGGACATCATGGGAGCGAGGAGTCCCAGCCCTACACCAGGTCCCCCAACCCAGCACTTCAGTGTCAAGAAGATAAGTCCCAAAAAACTTCTGACTAGAAAAAGCAGTAGGTGTTGAGTCTGTGGAAGAAACTTCTGAAGCCCTAAGAAGTGCCTCTTAAAGACCCACAGGCAGACTTACCTACTCAGACTCACTCCCTCTGAGCTCCAGCACCAGGTTAGCAGCTTGAAAGGCATTGGTGGCATACAGGGAGAAATTGAAGTGTCTGGCATCAAGGTGAGCAGAGGCCATTGTGTCTTTTCAGGACCTTCCCCTGACGGACTGGCAGGATGGTGCCATATCTGGGACTCCATCAACTTGGCTAACACTGTTTTATCCGCCTTGGAGAACCTCAGAGACTCTGCTCTACCCGATTTATGGGCCCACCTAAGCATCTTTTCCATATGAATGGCCTATCTTGGCTCATGCTTCACAACTTCCTAAATCCTCTCCAACAAGAAACAGGTAGCCTCAGTAAACTCTAGGACGTGCGCTAGCAGCAAGCAGATTAGTATCACAGTTTGGCTTCAACTGGGAATCTCCAAGCCCAGTACAACTAGCAGCCACCTCAGATTGCTTTATAACTCAGGCAGTGTGGTCCTTGGCAGAACACAGGTAGGGACTGACCTTGGCCTGCACCATCTTGGAAACCCCAGGGACAGCACACCCAGTGGACAACTACAGACCACATCAGAGCACCAACACCCTGCCCCTGCACAGCTGATCCTCCATGGAGGATGGAAGTTGGTGGTAAATGGTCACAGCTAGTCCTTGCAGCTGACTGGCCTGGGTAAATTGATCTTCCAACAGCAACCAAAGCTCAACTATAATAAGAGGGTGTAATCAGCCCACTTGAAGGGTACACCTTGAGTACCCAGTTTGGGTGATAGGGGAGGCTGTGCTACTGGACCCTATAGGACACCTACTATATTAGGTCACACTACCAAGACAGGGAGTCTTAGCAACTCTACCTAATAAGTAGAAACAAACACAGGGAGGCTACCAAAATGAGGAGACAAAGAAAAATGACCCAAATGAAAGAACAGATCAAAATTCCAGAAAAAGAACTAAACAAAATGGAGGTAAGTAATCTACCAGATACAGAGTTTAAAACACTGGTTATAAGGATGCTCAAGGAACTTAATGAGGACATCAGAATCATAAAAAATATATAGTCAGAGATGAATGATACACTAATTGAAATAAAGAACAATATATAGGGAAACAATTGTAGAGTGGATGAAGCTGAGAAGCAAATCAATGATTTGGAACATAAGGAAGTAGAAAAAACAAAACAAAACAAAAACCCCCAACCAATCAGAACAAGAAGAAGAATCCAAAAAGAAAGAAAACTAGGATAATATAAGCAGCCTCTGGGCAACTTCAAGAGGTCCAACATTCGGGTCATAGGGGTGACAGGAGAAAAGAAAGAGCAAGAAATTGTAAATCTATTTGAAAAAATAATGAAAGAAAACATCCCTAATTTGGTGAAAGAAATAGACATGCAAGTCCAGGAAGCACAGAGATTCTCAAACAAGATGGACGCAAAGAGGCCCATTCTAAGATACATTATAATTAAAATGCCAAAGGTAAAAGATAAAGAGGGGATCTTAAAAGCAGCATGAGAAAAGAAGTTAGTTACCTACAGGGGAATTCCCATAGGTTTGTCAGCTGATTTCTCAAAAGAAACTGCAAACTAGAAGAGATTGGCAAGACATTCAAAGGTATGAAAAGCAGGTACCTACAGTCAAGATTGCTCTACCCAGCAAAGCTGTCATTTAGAACTGAAGGGCAGATAAAAAGCTTCCCAGACAAGAAAAAACTGAAGTTTGTCATCACCAAACCATTAGTATATGAAATATTAAAGGGACATATTTAAGAAAAAGAAGATCAAAACAATGAACAATAAAATGTCAAAATACATATCTATCAACAACTAAATCTAAAAAAAAAAAAAAAACAAACTAAGCAAACAAGAACAGAGAGAGAATCATGGATGCAGAGAATGGATGATGGTTGCCATATGGGAGAGGGGTATAGGAGAACAGGTGAAGAGGAGAAGGGATTAAGAAGTACAAATAGGTAATTACAGAATAGCCATGGGGATGTTTAGTACAGAATAGAAAATAGAGTAACTCAAGAATTTATAAGCATGTCCCACGGGCATGAACAATGGTGGGAGGATTGCCTGAGGGGGTGGATGGTGCTGGGTGGAGGGGGAAAAGGGGAAAAATCAGGACAACTGTAAAAGCATAATCAATAAAATATAATTAAAAATAATAAATAAATGATTAAATATGTAAAAAAATTCAGAATAAAATTTTGAGGCAAAATTAAATCTGATCATCCAAATTTACTTTCAGATAATCAATATGGAATGCATACATCTTAGGAAAACTAACAATAAAATCTAAATTTAGAAAGGTAAGAATTATAAAAATAAAATATAAGTTGGAGAGTCATAGAACTCAATCTTACATCATCCAAACCTTTTATACACACAAGAGGAAACAGAGCTTGACAGTATAAGTTAATAAGCAATATCAGCTTATTAATGATAGATTAGGGATTCAAACCCTCCTGACATATCAGTGGAGTGCTGGTTTTTCCCATTAGTCATTGGGCCTCTCAGTATGTGTGTGCTGCAGTGCACCTGTAGTTAGAACAGACATTCAGATGAACATTCCAATGAGTTGCTATTTGTGTTCCTATAGAGTTTCACCCCCAGCAAAACAAAGCAAAACAAACCTTATACAAATCACTATGGTAATCTGAACCTAATCCAAGATTCTATTTCTTTATATGAGAAATTAGCACATTGGTTATAGGGTTTGTTTAAAATAAATAAATGAGTTATTTAAAAAGATAACATCCTAAAGGAAGATTCAAAAGCATCTTCTCATGGGAATGGATGTCTCTGAAAGCTAACCACTCTGAGGGCACCCACTCAATCAGCAAAATAACTAAACATAGGTCAAACAGGGGGAGGGCAAGGATAGTGTGGGAAATGTAGAAGCTAAAGAACTTACGACACATGGACATGAACTAAAGGGGGAAATGTGGGTGGGAGAGGGTGTGCAGGGTGGAGGGGAATGATGGGGGAGAAATGTGACAACTGTAATAGCATAATCAATAAAATATATTAAAAAAGAAAAAGATACAGGCCTTAGTGTAAAAAAAAACACACCAAATTTCTTTAAAAATAAAAACCAGGAATAATATTTGTATCTTTTGTTTAAAAAAGATAAAATGGTGAGGCACATTGCATTTTACAGAGATTGCTGAACATTTTTTTCAAATATAAGTTACTGCATCATTCAATGATTTCTCTCTGTGAGAAAATACACATTTTATTGTAGGCTTAGATGCAATTTCAATCAAGTCATTACTATTTTTATGTCATACAGACAGCCCAGACTTATCTAAAACCTCTAAAAATCAGTTTCTTTAGCATCAAATCTTTTCAGCCAACAAATACCATCAGGTAACTGGGATGCATAAATCAACATGCATGCTTCCATGGGCAAACCTTCACTCTGCCAGAGGAGTTCTCAGACACTTCACACACTTCACAAGTCCCCTAGCTGGTGGTATCTAGGAAAAAGACAAGTCTATGGTTATTTGGACTTGCTAAAATTCCCCTAAAAATTGTTATCTAGGTGATGAGATTCTCTAATACTTTGAATTAGCCACCTTTTCCCAGCACTTCTCTAAGCAGACAGCAGTGGTATGCAAAATATACTCATCCTATCAAAGAGTTTTAAATTAAATTTCAATAAAACTTCATATCAAATGATTACAACATCCAAGGCAATATCAGGTATACACATTGTTATATAAATTTTTCTATACATGTTTATTCTATTATTCTACTCTGTGAGAATTTTGCATTTCTAATTCACATTAAATACTTTTCTGAATTGTTGTAGATGTCATACATGTTTTAATGCTGGTCTTTTTTTTAAAGATTTTATTACTTTATTTTTAGAGAGGGGAAGGGAGAGAGAAAGAGAGGGAGAGAAACATCAATATGTGGTTGCCTCTCATGGGCCCCCCTACTGGGGACCAAGCCCATAACCCAGGCATGTGCTCTGACTGGGAATGGAATCAGTGACCCTTTGGTTCACAGGCCGGCACTAAATCCACTGAGACACACCAGCCAGGGCTAATGCTGCTCGCTTTAACCCTACTGAAATACTAATGTGAAGTTAGTTTATTTAAAGTATTTGAGCCATATTTATTTTCTAATAGCAGTAACTCTAGCTTTTGAAAGTGTCCTGCTAACATTTTTGGAATTGTGGAATTCAAAGTGCATTGAGAAAATATTGCAGTTAAACTCACTATAGGCAACATATATTAAATCCATAGCATCCATTATACCCCAGATAACCCAATATTAGTGGTACTGAAACAAAAACCAAGACTATTTTCTACTGTAGAGTAGAACAAATCTCAATGTTACTTCTTCATTTGAGTACTTGTCCTACAAATTTATAAAGGTCTTTTCCCTAAATTGCAGTCATATGCTCTGCATATACTGCCTTAGAAAATTAAAGATGTCCTGCTTTTGTCTTTCATTTTTTAACTATATTATTTTATTATTTCAAATTATATGCAAAGGTATAGATTTGCAAACAACAGTCACTTGAAAATGATTTTGTAAATGGTGAGAAACTTCCTGGTGTGAAGATTATATTTATTATTATAACTTATCTTTGTGAGCATACACAGACAGGCATTAGCATCAGGGTTCTGGTTTCTATAGAGCACAGCAAGTTTCCCAGCTTCAATATTTATGTGCATTTTTTTACAAACAACAATTATCTTACTTTGAAAATGTGACCCATAACTTATTTAATATTGACAAGTGTGTTCTTGCTATTTATGTTTCATAATAGATTTTAAAGCACTAAAGAAAATAGCAAATGAAAAATTTTATTTTTTGAAAACAGCTGTAGCAGAGTCAAAAATTAAGTGAAAATTCATGGAAAGGTTTAGAAGACAGGCCAACAATTTAAATGGTGCAGAACTTTTTTTTACAGATGAACATGGAAGTTTATTGTTCAAAAAACAAATTGCAGGCATTTTGCTGACATTTGCCAATATAAATTTTATTTTTATTTTTTATTCTTCAATTACAGTTGGCCCCATTTCCCCCCATTACTCTCATCCGCTCCCACCTCTCACATTCAATCGTCCCCACTGCCCCTGTTGTCTTTGTCTATGGGTCCTTTATACATGTTCCTTGATGATCTTTCCCCTTCCTTTCCCCTTTGTACCCTTCCCCCCTCCCCTCTCTCCTCTGGTTACTATCAATGTGTTCTTTATTTCAATGTCTCTAGTTATGCTTTTCTTGCTTGTTTGTTTTGTTGATTAGGTTCCACTTATAGGTGAGATAATATGGTATTTGTCTTTTACCACCTGGCTTAGTTCACTTAACATAATGGTCTCCAGATTCATCCATGCTGTCACAAAGGGTAGGAGTTTCTTCTTTCTTTCTGCTGCCTAGAATTCCATTGTGTAAATGTACTACAGTTTTTTGATCCATTCATTTACTGATGGGCATGTAGGCTGTTTCCAGCACTTGGCTATTGTGCTGCTATGAACATTGGGTGCATAATTTCTTTTGAATTGATATTTCAGTATTCTTAGGGTATAATCCCAGCAGTGGAATGGCTGGGTCAAAAAGCAGTTCCATTTTCAGTTTTTTGAGGAAATTCCATACTGCTTTCCACAGTGGCTGCACCAGTCTGCATCCCCACCAACAGTGCACTAGGGCTCCCTTTTCTTCACAACCTTGCCAGCACTTGTTGTTTGTTGATTAGTTTATGATGGCCATTCTGATCGCTGTGTAGTGGTATCTCATTATGGCTTTGATTTGCAACTCTCTAATGCTAGTGATGCTGAGCATCCTTTCCTATGTCTCTGGGCCCTCTGTATGTCCTTCTTTGGAGAATTGTCTGTTCATGTCCTTTGCCCATTTTTTGATTGGATTGTTTGTCTTCCTAGAGTGGAGTCATGTGAGTTCTTTATATATTTTGGAGACAAGACCCTTGCCTGAGGTATCACTGGCAAATATGTTTTTCCCATATGGCTGGTTCCCTATTCATCTTGCTGATGTTTCCTTTAGCCATGCAGAAGTTTTTAATTTGATGAAGTGCCATTTGTTTATTTTATCCTTTATGTCCCTTGCTCTAGGGACATATTGCTGCATGGAAAATATTGCTGCATGGAATATCTGAAATTTTCCTGCCTATGTTCTCCTCTAGGACTTTTCCGGTGTCATGATATTTATATTTAAGTCTTTTATCCATCTTGAGTTTATTCTTGTGTATAGTATAAGATGGTGGTCGAATTTCAGTTTTTTACATTGTAGGTGTCCATGCCTCCCTGGACACCATTTGTTGAAGAGGCTATTTTTACTCCATTTTATGTTGCTGCCCCCTTTGTCAAATATTAATTGAGCACAGAGACATGGGTTTCTTCTCAGCTCCCTAGTCTGTTCCGTTGATCTATGTGTCTGTTCTTTTGCCAGTACCGGGCTGTTTTGATTACAGTGGTGTTATAATATTGTTTGATATCAGGTATGGTGATCCCATCTACTTTGTTCTTCTTTCTCAGAATTGCTGAGGCTATTCAGGGTTGTTTATGGTTCCATATAAATTTTTGAAATATGTGTTCTATATCTGTGAAATATGTCATTGGTATTATAATAGGGATTGCATTAAATCTGTAAATTGCTTTGGGTAGTATGGACATTTCGATGGTTGATTCTTCCAATCCATGAACACTGTATATGCTTCCATTTATTCGTGTCTTCCTAAATTTCTGTCTTCAGAATTTATAGCATTGTTTTATCACAGTTTTTGGATAAGTATATATTTTTACTTTCTATATTTCATTTTCTTAATGATGTTAATAATACTTATTTAGTTATATTAATATATGCATTTATAAAGTTCAAAGGATATTGCATATATCTATATTTTTAATTTTAAACTGTATAAAAATAAAGAAAAGATAATTATGAGTAATACAATAGAAAGTATACAGGAAAAAGGATAAAATATATAAGACCTAATAAATTAGTAAGACAGTTTAAGCCTCATTTTCCTAATTTATAAAATTTAAAATACTGATACCAGCTATGATCTCCCCATGAATCTATTATCATGAAGGCAAATGTGTCCATAAAATATGAAAGTACTTGGTACACTGTAAAATGAATTAAGCCTAAGACTCTAAGGCATCTGTTCAATTACATGAGAAAGGCTTCAGCCCATAAAGAAATAAACAGCTAGTGTGACATCTTTCTTGGCAACAAAATTAATCCCCTAGAACTCTTCCTAGTGGCTCAACTCCAGAAGGCTGAGCAGAACTCTATGGGAAAACGCAGAACCAAATTTGACCTGCTTCAAGGGTGGTGACAGGCTAAGTGGCACAGAAGGCTTTTCGAGGAAAGCCTGCACTGGTGTTCTGGGGAAAGCAGCATCGTGCTCCAGGGGAGAATTGAGACTCCCGCATGCTCAGGCTGGGATTGGGGAAGAAATGTTCATGACAGGATTAACACTGAGTTTTTGAGGAGAATACACATCTCATTTCCAGGTCTGCTTTCTCTCATAAGTGGTTGTGCCTATTAGCACTAATAGCACTAATAAAATATTTTCTTAGCTCTGTCTTTTTTTTTTGCTTCTTTCTCATTTCCTCCAAGTGCAGACAGCTTAGCAAAACTTCAGAAGTTAGCCAAAAGTGTTACTTCATTTTGAACCTAGGGTTATAGATTTTAAATGAATACTTACTTTTGCCCACATTTCACTTTGTTTATATTTTTGCCTGACGATTTAAACCATACTTGAAAAGAGTTATTTACAAGACAGCAGCTGATGCTTGCCTCCAAGAATAATGGGAGCAAATCCTGACAGCAGCAATAATCAGATATGCCATGTGAAGGACTCTAGGGCAGCCTCTGAAAGCTTCTTTATTATTTTTACTTTTAATGTTTTTTAAATTATATTTTGTTGATTATGCTATTACAGTTGTCCCAATTTTTCTCCCTATGCCACCCTCCATCCAGCTCCCCCCACTCCCTCAGGTGGTAACTACACTCTTGTTCATGTCCATGGGTCATGCGTATAAATTCTTTGGCTACTCCATTTCCTATACTGTACTTCACATCCCCATGGCTATTCTGTAACTACTCATTGGTACTTTGTAATCCCCTCACCTTTTCACCCATTCGCCCACACTCCCCTCCCATGTAAGATCTCCTTTATAAAATGTATTGACATAGATGCACACTGAGAGTTGAACAGTGTTTCTTCTTATTTCCCATGCTTTGCCCAACTTTATCTTCTTGATAGGTGGATCTACATAGGGGAACTTTACATGAACTATGAGAAGATAATTGGACTATATAATTACCTTTGTAGATAATTACCTGTACATCATGATGCTTGAGATCATTAATAAAAATAGGGATTTATTATAGTCAGACAAATGTGACAAACTTCTGGAAGTTTCAGACCAAAAGCTTTTACATGGAACTCACAGAAGAATTTGACTTTAGAGGTAAAAGAGCTGGACATTCTGGACATTCTTCATAATAGACATTCTAATTTTCAAAGCACTCTCAAGCCTATCATAAGTAAATATTTAAAAAGACACCAGAATGTCAATGCATCTGCAAAATTAAAATAACTAGAGTGCTTTTTTACTTTAACTTTCTATAAAAAAGAAAAAATAGTTATCTTGCTGCTATCATGGTGAATTTTATCCCTGTTTAGAGAAATAATTAAACCACAGAAGTATAAACTCCATATATTAATTATTTTGAATGCCCATTAAGACTTCTGATTATATTTTGTTGATTGATTCTAGGTATTCTTTTAAGTTTTCACTTCTCAGCACCTCCTTTCTGACCAGATCTTCCTCTAATTATCCTGGCTCTTCTCCCAATTTTCAATGACCATTTATCAGTCAATCAGTTTTGCATGCGTATACCATGGTTCTGTAAAACGCAACATAGGAAGTGGAGGGAAGGACATATAAGGATACTTGGCACTATCATTGCAACTGTTTGGCAAATGTAACATTATTTCAAAATAAAAAGTTTAAAAAATGTACCAGATAAGGCCATTTAATAAATACCTACTCTTTCCTCAAATTTCATATACTTTTTTTCCGCCCATTTACTTAATTTCCACCACCTCTACTTCAATCTTTGTTCAGGAAATTTGTACTTTTTTCATACATTATTTTGCTCATTGTCCATACTAACTCTTAAGAATGTCTCCCTTCAAACATTCTGTTTGTATACATTTTTTTCTCTTAGGGCTTACTACACCAAACAAACATACAGCATAGAAGCTAAAATATTAGGACTAAAACTTATTTATTCTTTATCCATCCTAACTCCTATTTATCTTCCCTTGCAAGGAAAGCTTTACCTCATTCTACTCACTCAGAGGACTGACTTTCTATTCTGAGAATTTATACCCATTATCTCTTCCTTTTCTATATCGCAGTTTTCCAACAGCTAGTTTATTAATTAATCTGAACCTTTACACAGAATTACCCATATTTTTCGGAATATAAGATGCATTCCTCCCAAATTTCGGGGGAAATGGGGGTGCATCGTATAGTCTGAATGTAGCTTACCTGGCTTGCTGTGTGTGGGGGGGTGGAGTGGGGTCACAGGTTATTAAATATTTTACCACAGTTTTTGCTTCAAAAAATTTTTTTTCTATTTTCCTCCTCTAAAACCTAGGTGCATCTTATAGTCCTAAAAATATGGTATATATTCTTAGAACTTTCTTCCTAATTTCCCCATCTCATTTATTCTTTTTAGTATATTTTATATATTATTTTATTTTTTATTGAATTTATCGGGTGACGTTGGTGAATGAAATATGTAGCTTTCTGGTGTACAATTCTGTAATGCATCATCTGTATATTGTAGTGTGTGTTCACCACCCCAAGTCAAGTCCCCTTCCATCACCATTTACCCCTTTTCTCCTCTGCTACTTCCCCCAATCCCTCTTTTGCTCTGTTACTCTCCATACTGCCATCTGTGCCTATGAGGGTTTTTTCTTAATCCCTTCACTTTTTTCATCCAGCTCTGTAACCCACTCTGCTCTGATAGCTGTCAGTCTGTTCTCTCTCTATGAGTATGTTTCTATTTTGTTAGGTTATTTTGTTCACTAGACTCCACACATGAGTGAAATTATATGGAAGTTTTATTTCCCCATCTGATTTAATGATTATATATTTCCTCATCTAGATCTGCATTGTCTAAAAAGGTAGGCATAAATGCGTGTAGCTACAGGAAACTTGAAAGGTGCCCCATCTAAATAAACAGATCCTGTAAGTATAAAATACACACCCGTTTCAGATGATTAGTATGAAAAACAATATAAAAATTTCATTAATACTTTTATATCACACTTTGAAATGATTGTATGGATATATTGGATTAAATAAAGTTTTTTTTATTATAAATCTACCTGTTTCTTTTTATATTTTAATATGGCAACTATAATATTTAAAATTACAATTACTTGCATTATATTTTTGTGGGACTGTACTTCTATAGATATTTATTTCCTCCTTCACTTCATAACCATATTAAATAGGATTAAAACTACCTTCTTTTCATCTGTAATGATTTCAGTTATGAATGCCCCAAACTGCTTGATTCCTCTCTACTTCTTATTCACTTCTTCCTCTTCTCCTATCAGCCCCTGAATCACTTTACTCAATATCCAACAGTCAGGATTAATAGTTTTGGATGCTCTGTGCTTCAATTTATGTATCTTTTTTCTTAAAGAGGGCATCTTTCAAAGCTGTTCTCTTTTGTTTTAGTTTGTGTTTGTTTGCTTGTTTTGCCTTTAATTCCTTAGCTACTCATAGGTAAAGATCCCCAAAACCCTGCTGGAATTTCAGTCTATGTCACATGGGATAACATCTCTCTGTGGATTTCTCTAAGCCATCTCCATCAGTGAAATCTATATAGAAACCAAAATTCTATATAGAAACCTAATTCTGAATGTATTAGCCATCCTGATGAGTGCTGTGTCAATACTTGCTGTTTTCCAGGGCCTTGTTCTATGGGTATCTTCCTAAGTTTTTTTCTTTATTTCCACCAGAGTCTAATCTTGTTTCCTAGCACCTACCCTAGTCAATGGACTCTTGCACAGCTCATTCTGTCATGAGGAGTGATGCGGTCCACCAGCTAGCAGTGCCCGCGTCATTATGGATGGAATAAAACATGCACACGGACTACCGAGTTCAGTGGAGGAAAAAGGACAACAGCAAGACTTTTCTCTCAAAGAGAGCAAAAGCTGCAGCCTCCACCATGACAGGCCTTTATTCTATATCTCCTCTCATTACAAAGGTGGTCCTCATTCACTATGCACCAGTTACAACAAAGGAGCCAATGCTCCTAATCACATCACAGAAGAAGGATATTAGCAAGTGAAAAGGCAAAAGTGGTTGAGCCTGTTAGACTGGTCCCTGCAAGGTTTAGCACTTGCAGGGTGAGGGAGTTTTAGCAAGAAGCAAGTCTCAAAACAGCTTAGGTATATTGCAAATCTGATTCCCCAGGAGAGAACCTGTCTGTGGGTGTCGGTCCTGTGCATCTCCGAGTGGGAGATGGGCCCATGCCACGCAGAAGAGTCTGCCATAGAGGAGAATGTTTACTAAATGCTTTTTAAATGAATTTAACTGATCCAAATGGATGGAGATTTTTTTTTTTTTTTTTTTTTGGTGTTGGTGACGACATTGAGAGTATTTTTTTTTAAAGATATTTCTTTTTTTCACCTTATTAGGATATTAATACCATTATTTTCCTAAAGTCTTGTGTATCCAGATTCTTTATCAAGGATGTGCTGTACAGAGAGTTTAAGGTTCTATTGTATATTTCATATGTATGATATTTACTTTCTATTGTATGATTTATCAATATATCTTTAACTTAGGAATAGCTGTAACCTGTTTCCTCCTTTATTTCTTCTTTTTCTTCCCTATTTATTCTCTTACACTTTTGACCCACCTGACTGATATCAAGAATTCTGCAGGGTACAAGATTTTACCCCATTCATTAATGCTTTGTGGACACTGGCAGAAAATGCTAGACTGCTATGTCAGAGATGAAAGACTCATACTCAGATCCTCATTTTCATTTGTGTTGGTTCTCCTGTCCCACTAGTCACATTGGGAAGGCTGATGCTGCCGGCCCTAGTGATGCATGCATTCTCAGTAGGTTGCATTGCAGGAGAAGGACCCTGAGCTTAAGTGCTTTTCTTTGTTGAGAGAGAGGTGTTACCTCATCCTTCAAGGGTTTTTGTTTTTGTTTTTTTTTCTGCAAAGACCTGCTGAGAAACAACCTTAATAAAGAAGAGTCAAGGACTTGCATGCTTGCAATACTCAGAATGTGCAGAGATAGTCGTTGACTATGGCACGTGGCTCCTCTCAACGGGTGGACAAATGTTACTAGATTTTTTTATCAATACACTAGCCATTTGCAGTGGGAGATATAAATCTAAGCCAGCCCGTTTTAAAAAATATCAATGAATTTTTGGAGATAAGACAAGCATTCATGATACATTTAAAATTGAAGTAATCAAATAAAAATAATACTGGCATAAAATAGAGATAACAAATTGGGTCTTAAAGTATTTCCATCTTATATTTGACAATAGACCTGAGTAGCTCTGAACTATCTCTATCTTTTTAAAAAAATTCTATTTCTACAAAATTAAATAGATGCTGTTTATTTTACAGATTGAGAAATTGAACATTAAACATACCTCCCCAAACCCCTGACCCCTCTTGATGAGAACTGACATCTTTACACTAGTCCATATGCCGATCAATGAACTTGGCATATATCTCAGTTTATTTGGGTTTTCTTTTCATTTCATTCACTAATGTTTTGTAGGCTTTTGTTGAATGGTCTTTCCCATATTTGTTTTACAATTTTTTGTTTTACATTTTCTTGAAGCTATGCCATCAGGTAAACTCAAAGTTAGAGTTACTATACCTTCCAGTAAGTTGCTTTTTTATCATTAATAAATGTCACTCTTTCTGGTGTCAGATTCTTTAGGAGCAGAGCATGAAATGAGGATCCTTGTGTAGGTAGTTTTTTGAGAGGACTTTGTAGAAGAAACCTGCACAGAACAAAAAAAGCAGGATGGCAGAGGAGAAAAGCAAAGACTTGGGTTCAGCTGGAGCCTAGCCTCAGCCAGATCCCATAGATGCCCTGGAGAATGGAGTACCCAAACCCACCTGCCTTAGGGAGTTGGGGCTTTGCTATCACCAGATCCGCCAATTGTTGGCTGCATTTGTAAAGAGTGTAAATTTCATGTTATACGTTTCTTACGAAAAAAATTATTAGCTGTGGGTCACCCTCAGGGGATGATATAAACCTCCAGCATGCTCTGGGTGACAGGGTTCTGGGCATTTCTCCAGAGGAAGGTGTAGCTGTGAGCTAGAGGCAGTGCACACACTCAGCAGCTGAGAGACAGGAGAACTAGCCCTGGAAAGATAGCTGCTTTGGGCACCATCGGTATATGGTATCAGCTTCCAGCCTACCAACTCTTTCTTCACTGTGCACCCTGTGCCCTTAAACTCATCCATTGAGTCCTATTGTCAGTGTAGGTATTTTTCAGTACTATCATCTTTATATTCTACTCTTATGGTACAGTTTGACATCTTTTCATCTATTTTTTTGAAAATAAAAATACATTTTTAAAAATGTCTGTGTTTGATAACTCCAGTATCTGGATCAAGCATGGGTTTCTTCCGATTGTTTCTTTTCTTCTTCATTTTGATGTGAGGTTTGTTGTGATTTTTTTTTTTTTATTGAAGAGCAAATATTTTGTATGAGGAATAGCAGAGGTACTGGATGAGGTTATCTACCTCGGTAGTAAGTTCACTTTCTTCACTTGAAAGCAGATAGCAATGAGACACATTATCAATCCAACCAAATGCCAAGCTAAATAGGGTTCAGTTATACTCCCAGTAAGACTCAGTTTACCTTTGAGGTACCTCCAAGAACATAGTGCTCCATGGTGAATAATGAGAGCTGTGAGTGCTTCTTCCCCTTTAAATGGTCTTAAAGTAGAATTTTTGCTTTTCCAGGACAACATAGCCAAGAAACTCAGTTCTGCTTAACGTTTAGCTTCTCTTTCTGTGGAGCTTAAACTAGTGGTGAGGGTGGGGCTCACTTCAGGTCCCAAGACCCACAAGGCTTGCCTGACGTGGAAGCCTGCTCGTTCCAGTGTGCCTCTCCAGGCCATGGAACCGCTGACAACTCCACTGGCTTTTCTGCCTCTGAGTAGTTATCTTCTGTCCAGTTTCTTGGTCTCCTCACTGTTCTTTGAGTTGGAAAATGCACACAGAATATTGGACTCACCTCAATGCAATTTTAGAATTTCTGAAAAGTAGGCTTCTAAATTGTTGACTGCCCAAGCCATTTTCTGATAACTCAAAAATAAACATATATGATTATACATAAAATCTATCTATCTAATCTATGTCTGGCCTTTCTTCTGATCCTTAGTGAAGTAGTTAACCCGCTATAAGCCACCCAGTCCTAACTGAGGAGCAGTCACCCTAACAAGTGTTTTCAATCTTAAAAATAGTTTGACATTCATTAAGCATCTAATTTTACTTAGCACTCACCTTGTTCAAAATTCTGATTCAGGTCCTGGTAAAATAAAGAAATGAGTAAGATAAAGTCTATGCTTTCAGCAAAATCCTACAATCTCTTGGGCTCATTTAAAAGCCTCAACCCATAACTGTCTTATGAAATGTTATTATTTCTGCTTTAGTGATAAGGCCCTGCCCACCCACCTCTCTATCTAAAAATTATTCCCTGTCATTTCTTTTATACTGGTTAATATAGGAAAGGGAACTAACATTTATGGAATGCTACATGCTTTCTATGTGTTACATTTTTAATCTTTATCGATATTATAATTTTATATAATAGTCTTTTCAGATTTAAAAACAGTATGTCAAAGGTCACACAAGATAATTAAGTGGAAGAAATATGATGCCAACTTAGGTGCGGCTGACTAATGTCTCTATCTTTCTACTACTAAGCATTTTCTTGAAATGGCATCTGTCATGGGTAAATGAACTATAAGCTTTCTGAAAGCACATAGCCCATCAAAATTATGTGAAATAGAAATGATGTTCTCTTTAATTTTTTATATTTACTTCTAAACCTCATACATATTAGATTTGCTGCCTGATTTCTATTTAGCCCTGTACCATTTCACTAATCTCTAGTCAAATCAGCCTCTATTATTTCTCTATGGTTTTTTAATGTATATGTTGCAGCATAAGTGGATAATCATCAAAATATGTTCTTTTATCATGCCTTTTGAAGTATAAAAATTGGACTCACATTATATCAAGCATGAAGCCTTGATTAATTGAGTTCTCAAAAATAATCACTGATATAGATTAATCAAATAATCCTTGCCCTCTTCAACTGAAAAACATTTACTCAATATTGTTTTTTGCCATATAATCAACAGCATTACAATTTTTATCAGTGTATGAAGACAAAGTAGCAGTTCTCTCTGATATTTTTTTCCGGTATCTCAGGTAACTTGTGGGTCGCTTCTAGAAGCAAACAGGTGGATAAAATTATTTCTCTGGACTGTCTTCAGACCTCCTCAGGAATCTGCTCTGATGTCTCTCACATTAGCACCTATAATGGAGTTCCTGGTTAACAGATAGTTAATGCATGTCCCTCACACCTATTTCCTTCTGCCATATGAGAGCAATTACAAGTCCTTAGCCAAAGATAACAACTGAAGTAGGACAGATGCTAGGTTCCTCCAAGGTTGAAATGAAATTTTTCTTTTCATCCATGATAGTACCTAACATTATCCCTGTCTTCTTTTTCCTGAAAATGTGAAAGCCACAAGCACAGTATTAGGCAATAAAGTGAATGTACTGTCTGACTCTAGAGTATATTTACATGAGTTTATTAATATATGAAGGAATACTTTCATTCTCAGGAAAATAATTTTAGATGGCTTATTTATAAGTGATACTCAAAGTGTCATGTGTTTTTATTAACTAGGAAGATGGATTATTTTATGTGATCTATAAATCTAAGAACGAGTAAAAGTTCTATTTGCTATAGACAAAGAAATTTTGTTCTTAAGGATAACTGTGAATTTTATTGGGTGTGATATTTGTATTATTATGTTTAGAAAAATGTCATAACCTATTATTAAATATATGTATATATGTATTAGATATGTATTTATTTATTTATTTATACAG
This sequence comes from Glossophaga mutica, assembly GCA_039655065.1. Lineage (NCBI taxonomy): Eukaryota > Metazoa > Chordata > Mammalia > Chiroptera > Phyllostomidae > Glossophaga > Glossophaga mutica. The sequence goes on along the minus strand of CM077303.1, from coordinate 144,278,388 downwards.
GAATAATGTGCTTCTAAGATTTGTTTTAAAATAGTTGAGAACAAAAATAACACAGGATATAGCAAAACAAGAAATGTCAGGAAGTTCATGGCTGTTGGGGCCAACATGTGGTTAATTGTGCTACTTTTTCTACTTTTGTGTACAGTTTAAGTTTTCCAAAATTAAAACTTAAAAATACTTTATCTTCCCATGATGGAAAAATGTTTCATAGCTAAAAGTTAGCAATTGAAATATTTCTTTTATGAGGTTTGCCAGAACAACAGATATTAGCTTGCTTAAATTTTTTATTAACCTAACTGTTAGATCAAATAATAAAACATGGTATTTAAGAATTCATTAAGGTCTAAAAGCTGGATTGAAACAAAGGCAAAGATGTGAAGTAATTTAATTAGTTTCCTCTGCAGCATTTTATTTCATGAAAGGACCACCTCTCACACTCACGTATTTTCTTTCTACAGGCTTTTTTCATGGGAAGACTTTTCCAAACCACTGCTAGTTCCCATACTTTGTCCCTCAATCCTCACTTCTTATTTATCACATCAGGATCCATTTTAGCAACTGATCCCTTTTCTACAAAGTTAATCTCTCAACAGCATTTATCTGAACCACTTGTTCAAAGAGAAATGCAAAAGTGTCTTCCTTCTCTTAAATGGATATATCTAGCTGTCTGATTTTTATCTGTTACTTTGGTACTGACCTCACTCCTTGACTGGCCATAATTCCCTGCATTGCTTTCCTCTCTGCTAGCAATGATTGACGGACTGCTCCGGACTGTGTTTTGAATCTCCTCAAGTAAACTTCAGCCTTCTGTTCATGCTTCAACTCTAGACAAATTGCCTGGCAAAAGACCCCTTCCCAACTTTGATTTCCAGCTTCCTGGCATTCAGCTCTACCAGCCCATCTGGCACTTGTCTTTAACCAAGTGTTTCCAGGTTGATGGAGGTGCTCCTGGTCCTGATTCATCTTGTGACTGTGCACTTCTCCCGAGATAATAAGTCCAGAGATGTGTTGGCATTTGGGGGAAATACAACCCACTAATCTTTGTGGAGATCATTAAATTCATGTCGGCTTTTTATATAAAAGGAGTACACACAAACATACTTTGTGCCATTTGATAACAGTGAAATTATCTCATACATTGATATTAGAAATACCTTCACAGTATGTTGATTCTTCTGGGTCACAAATATATGTCGCTTCCAAGGCAAAATTGAGGTAAATGCTTAATATTTTCAGTTCTTCCCAAAATGAGTCTGAGGTGTTGATGAAAGAATGTCCAAACCTGTAAAAGAAAACTTTGTAACAATTTATTTTAGCCAGGATTTGAGGATACGCCTAGAAGCAGCATTTCAACTGGATTAAGAAAATGCTCTGGATAATGGCAGATTTGCAACTTATTTTATGCATTTAGAATCAAAGAAGAAAAATGTAAGGAAGGTTACATGACATCTATTGGTGGTAGATTAAAGAAGTTGGAGAAAGCAAAGTAGGGGATTGGATAAAAAGCAAAATGGAGAGACACGTACTGCCTTTACAGTGTGGGTACAGGATAGTTACCAGTTAACCTCGACAGTGAACAGAGATGGTGTGAATGCAACCAGATAGCAATGAGGAGTTTCTTGTCTTACGCTGTGGTTACCTTGTGCTCTGGCTGTAGTGGTTGTGTCTTTAAGGGGTCTGGAAAACGATATTCCTCTGAAATTTCAAAGGTACACTTCCCTAGATACATGAGAACAATGAACAAGACTCACTTAAGGTAAAGGCTGACTTTTGCTAAAGAAGCTTTAAAGTTCAGATGTGACCACCTTCCATGACCTGCCTAGTTAGGTGTTTAGGATTAGACCCTTGTGGTTACTGTGACCATCGAGTTTGGAAGTCCTGCCATGTGGTTCCCCTGAGCTTGTCAGGTTTATCGTGTAGCCCATGTTTTGTTCAAAAAGTACAGACTTTTCATATCAGCACTCTCTGAGACTTAGCCAATATAAAGGAAAAGGGATAAAATAGAGTATTTCTTGTAAAAAAAAAACAAAAATTATACAAAAGATAATTTCTAAAAGAAGAGCTTGCATGTCAGGAAGAGGGAAGGAAAGAAGGAGGGCAAGAAGGGTCTAGTCGAGGAACATGTATAAAGGAGTCATGGACATGGACAACAGGATGAGGACTGACTGTGGGAGCAGGGGTGTTGGGAGCTGGGGGTAGGCAGAACAGGGGAGAGAAATGGGGGGGGGAATTGGGACAACTGTAATAGAACAACAATAAAATAAAAATAAAATATAATACATTATGACATTTGGTAAATATAGGTAACAATATTTATGTATTGTGAATAAATCCATTTTTGAGTTTATAGTTCATATTGATAGGAGACTCAAGACCTGGAAAATTTTAGCTTAAAAAAGTTATTAAGCCTAACAAGTAATGTGTGTGTTAAAGCTTTTGTTTCAGAAACTGTAGATAAGGCCCATCCTGGCTCCTGGGAAACAGCCGGCCTCCTGGGGCACTGGCTAGATATTACTGCCTGGGGACAAGCTGGAGGCATCCGGGCCTTTGTATCAAGGAGGAGACAGACTCCCCTCCCCTCCCCTTGGGACGGCACTGCCCAGAAAACAAATGCTGCAGCTTCCCTCACCGAATCCTCCCTGAATTTCAGAGCCCTCACCGCACCTTGTTTGTCTTCCCCCACCTCCCTTATAAAAGATCTGGCCAGGAAAGAGAAGGGAAGATGGTTTGTTAGGGTACGAACCCGCCATCTTCTCAGATCACCAGCCATCTGAATAAAGGGCTCATAAAAGATTCAATCACTGTCATCGCTTATTGGATTTGGTAGTGACAAGCAGCCCGAAGCTGGTGTCTTTTCTGGTTACAATATAACCTTTTTAAATGATAAATTTTTATAATTAAAAACTTTTCAGTGAAGAAAAGGAGATACATATCAGAATGCATAAAATTAGCAAAAGTAAAACAAAATACATTCAATTGAGAAAATTCTAAATTGGTGAAACCACATCTATTAAAATATTTCAAAGTAGATCAAAACACAAAAAATATTAAATCTATTTTCAAAAGTGACATTGTCTCAAAATTTTCCCACATGTAGAAGGTATTTGCCAGTTTTGGTCATCCAGCATTTATTTTCCCTTCCAAACAGAACTATGCTTTTCTTTCATACTCTCCAGTAAATGAGCTAAACTTACACAGTTGAATATTATCTTCTGGGATTTAAATACTGAAATCATTAGACAAGGATCGAAGAAAAATCTTTAGCTCATTTAACTCAGTGCTGCTAGGGTCTCTTTCAGTAACTTGTGCTTCTTGGCTCTCCAGAATTCCTTGGTTTCAATCCATTTCCAACCTTGTTCTCAGGGATTTCCAACAATTCTGTAAATTTTCAAACTTCTAGAAACTACCTTATTTTTTCAACAAATTTTCGTATTGCTTAAGTTAGCCAAAATCAATGTCATTTGTTTGCGAAGAAAAACTCCAAATAATACAAATGTTGATACAAGAAAGAGAACGCATAACTGGCACAGAATTATAGAGTATTTGTAACAGTGCTGTTTAGATGGGGTAAAAGAGAAATAATGTCACAGCTAGATGATAGGTAAAGAGATATAGAGAGTTATAGATACAGATTCAGATAGATATAGGTATACAAATATGTAGATATAGATGATCTAGACATAATATAGATATAGGTATAGAAATACACATGTTAGACACATATGTATAGATATAGACACATTCCAGTTGATTCAATTGTTAGACTAGCTGGAAGAACTTAGAAGGATAGAGGAAAATTTCTTCCTCCCCAACAGTTGCCACTCTGAACATGATACCTCACTGGCAGGGCAATGCTCACTCTGCAGCTGCTGAAGTAGAAACCTAGGAGTCCTATGAGAAAACAGCAAACTCAAGTTTTTACCTAATCTAGAAAAGCATCCCACTGAGAGTAAGTAACTGGATCCATAAAACATTTGAAGAATGTGAAGAATACAAACACCCTACAGTAGGGGGTTCTGAATTTCGTAATATTGCAAAAGAATGCCAAGCTTAAAACCTGAAATCACTAATTTAAATAATGAACTGATGTTCCTGAGAGAATACGATTTCAACTGATTCTGTAGCTCAGTAAAGAATGACTTAATTTTTTCTTTGCTTTTTGCTTTTGGCCACAGGCAATGATCACAAAGATAGTACTCTGACTACTCAAAAAAAAAGAAATTAAAAAAAAAAGAAGAATGAATCACCCACCATCTCCTGTGAAACACTCTTTAATGATTGCCATTGCCTAAGGAAGTTCTCTTTATTCTTTGGAAGTTGCCATTCCTCCCTGACAAAAACAAAACAAAACAAAACAAAACAAAAAAAAAAAAACCATTTCCTTGCCCGAGGAAGCTCCCTTATGAGAGGTAGTTAGTAATTCTTCTCTCTCTTTAGCCCATTATTATTAAAACAGTAAGGAGAACCAGACTCCAGAATGCCTGAGGGTCTTGTATGTAGGATTAAACCAGAGTAGAAAACAATAACAAACTAAAATTATGACAAGAATTTGCTGATTTATACTGTGAGAAATCTGTTATTTTGGACTTTAAGAGTACATGACCAAAAAAAGCAATGTTAAATTTAGATTGGTTTAAATTTGTCAAAATTGATGTATTTACTAGAAAATATATATATATATACACAACTCGCCATCTGAAACATCCAATAGGTCCCACAATTTCGGTGGAATAAACAAAAGCCTGTGAGAGACCGAGTCTAGGGAATGACGGAGAAGGGAAGTGATGAGATGACTATGAAGGGCTTCAGAAAAGGACTCCCAGGATGTGCTCCTTTAGCATGTAGTTTATTTTGAGCTAAAGGCAATCAAGACCTTGTGAGTTCCAGAAAATTTTCACTTCTACCTTAAAGAATTCCAAATAGGAGTTATTATCTGAGATATTTTTAAAAATTTATCTATATGGCAGGGCAACCTTCTAATTACTGAATATCTGCTCATTTTTATCATCCTGTGAAAGACTTTCCTTCCCTCAGAAGATCCAGGCCTATAGCTCATCTTTAGTTCAGAATACCATACACACCGCATTTTAATTTTTTTATTTTTGAACCTTTCATGTATGTTGTCTCTATCATGTATGTGTGGTTCCCATACATATATACATAGTAATTAAATTTAGTGATTTTTTTCTTGTTAATCTGTCTCATGTTGATTTATTAGACAAGCTGGAAGAATTTAGGAGGCTAGAGGAAAATTTCTTCCTCCCTCACAGTTGTCCTTGTGAACCTGATAGCTCCTCACAGGCTGGGCAATGCTCGCTCTGAAGCTGCTGCAGTAGAAAGATCCTGGCCCTCTAACATGGGCGGGCAAAGGTCAGAATTCTTGCCAAATCTGACTCCGGGGACTCTTCCTGCAGAGTTTGATGGAAGCAGAGTGATAAGAGTCTTTTTTTCCTTTTCCCAATTTATGTTACCGGCAGAAAACATTTGTGGAACCAGTTCCTTGGCATTAGGTACTCTGGGTTATTCAGTATGAGCACTCTCGGTTTTATTATTTTCTCCTACTGACAGTCACTGTTCTGTTATGTTGTTTGTCTTGTCATCTGATTTGAGAGCTTGGCCTGACCTCCGCTCTGGTCCCTGCCATCTAGAAGGTGCATGCATCCCTGTGGGTTTGGCAGCCAGACAGAGTGGGGATTCTGGGCAGTTGCATCCAGTAGGTCAGCTTCTGACTGGGTCAGCTGTAGGAAGTACAACCGGCATCACTTTCTCTTTTTGTCCAACTGTGCCAGCTTGCAGGGGAATCTATCATCAGGGTTCCCTGTCCATGAAGGGCTTTGCTATCTCAATCTTCATTGTGTAACAGTCTATAGCAGCAATTTTCAACCACTGTGCCACAAGAATTTTTAAAACATGCAGTACCTGGGTATTTAGTCAGGGGCACTCACCTTTTTTCCCCCTTGAACTGTCAAATAAAAAATGACGATGGCCAACATGATTATTGCTGTTCAATGTGAATGAATGAAAATTATACCTATTTTTTATCAGATCAGTAAAAAAATGTGATATAGTTTTATGGTGTCCCACAGAATTTTAAAAATTTGTTTATGTGTGCCATAAGATAAAAAAGGTTGAAAAAATCTCTGGCCTGCAGCAATAAAAGGCTTTTTATTGTTTTAAGCTATTCTAGGAGTAAACCTTTTAGGATCTTTTGAGGGCTGCATTTTTTTTTTTTTTTTTTTTTTACATGCTCATGTAACTTGGTTAAGGCATAAGAAGGTTTGTTTGTTTGGATTACTCTATTTCACACCATCAGTGGCCAGAGGATAAATCTTTTGAATTAGAAAAACTTCTATATTGGAAAAAAAATTTAGAGATCTCTCATTTTAACAGGTATTTTATTGGTACCTATGGAATAACCAAATTTTAAACAGTAGGTACAAAGAAATATAAGGCTGAACTGAAGAACTCCCTTAAGAAGACAAAACAAAAGACCCAGTTTGGGAAGAATTATTGAATTTGTAGTCTCAACTCCTGAGTCTTACAGATGCTAATAAAAACATTGGGTTAGTTGGCATGAGAATGGGAAGAAGCCCAGGGGAAAATCAAGGATCTCTTTCAAATAAGATAGAAATGTTAAAAGATTATTAAGAAATATGTGAATAAAGTAAATACTGATAGAGGTAATGCAAAGAAAGAAATAGAAAGGATAGTAACAGGACTCATCCTGGCTAAATGGAAATCTTTAGATGGTTATTTAAAATTTTGAGATAAATAAAATGGACATTGATGTGTTAGCATAAGTAGCTAGTTAGTTATTAACAAAGGAAGGAAGCAAATGGAATCAGACATTAAGCCTGATGAACTCCTGATTAGCTGGGAAGCTGCAGCATTTGCAGACTCTCCAGGGGCCCACCACATCCTCTGCCAAACAGATGCCAATCCCCAAGCAGGCAGGAAGAACTAGCTTGGCAATCTCTCTGGGGCACACGGAGCCTGTTGGTGAAGAATACCAGGTGGAGGGATAAAACAGTAGGGGAAATTTCTTTGGTGAGCACCTACCCAGTAGAAGCCAAGATGGCTGAGAGAGAGGTCAGGACTCACATGCACAGTAAAAACCAGATGAGGAAGCAGAACTTTGGGGCATGCTCAGCAGGAGCAAAAATGGCTCCATAATTGGAAGGAGTCTAGGTTGGAAAATCTGGGGAAAGATAGGATAAGGGCATGGAACCCTGGAAGATTCAAGAAAGGGATTGGAGAGGGGATGGGCCCAACACAAGCTTGAGGAAGAATTAAGAAGATTGGTTAGTTTGAATGAAAGCTTACTTCTCCCCCAAACCCAGGAAAACAGAGAGAAAAGCTTAACAAAGGCCTGAGGCTTGTTTGCATCATTTTCTCTGTTACAGCTGTCCTGGCTTGGCAGCAGCACTAGTTGTGACCCAGGTGCCACTAGGCCTTGGCAGTGGATATACTGATGGGGAAATGAAACAGAGAAGTTCTGTATCTCTGGACCTTGGCCCTCCTGGCCCTGAGAAGCACGGGTGCATGTCTGGGATCCCAGAGGCTGAGCTTCTTCCACAGTGAGACAGAGTGAACCACCTGGTTTTACATGAGACACCAGCACCTAGGGGCAGTTTTTTTGTTTTTGCTCCATTAAGTCCTGCTACCATTGCTCACATCCTTCTATGTGTGAGTGCTTGAAATGCTCTTCTCGTGACTCCATGGGTGAACCCTATTTCCACTAGTTTTAATACAGCACTACTCAAGGCTGGGTGGGCCAAAGTGACCTCCTGCTGGTTTCTCAACATTAAAGGGCCCCCCAAAAGTTCATGCTATATACACATCTAGTCTGGAGAAAGTTTAAAAGGTGGCAGATAGGGATTATAATGAGAAACATGACCAGCAATTGCTTGAGTCAGGCTGATTAATCAGGTAAAATATTGACAACAGGGAGAGGTTCCTTGGCCTGATACCTTGCTAGGGCTCCAAAGCCCTTTGCATTGGAGAGGGTAAGATGGACCGAGATGGAGAAGAGGAGCTTCCAAGACTCTTTGATACAAAAGTCCCACACACTGTGGTACCAAAACCCATCAGTGAAGCCATGACTCATGCTGCAATGAGATTAAAAGAATATAGAAGTGTAAATATTGATAGGATTACGGAAATTGGAATGTTTAATCAGGCTTTATGTAAAAAAAGTTACAGAAGTTTTATCTGAATGTGTTAACGGAAATCCACATTCTGTCAGACTGGAAATAATTCTTCTACCCAAAATTGTAAAACCAAAATCTTGATAAAGTCCTAACAGAAGCCAAAATCTGGGATGTAAGAATTGATGAAATGAAGATTAAAGTTTAAAGGAGAATTGGTATATTTAAAGAGGTTTTATATGAAGGGATTGTATTGCGAAGTTGGACATTGTGTCCCACTTGGGAATATTTCTCCTGCCTGATTTTATAAAACAGAGGCATATAAATCCACCTTCCAAACAATATTGATTAGACATACTATAGGAAAAAATAATGGCTTTATTGAAAAATTCGTTGCAAAAGTCTAATGGAAAAGTAAAGAAGAAAAAGGCACCTAAAAGACTGACATTACTCCCTACAAGTGATCCCTCTCAGATATTCGCTCTGCTTGGTGTAAGGGCAACTGAATGGCCATAAGTAGTTTCTAAAACCCGGGGAGGATCCTCAAAAATTGTAAATGAATTACCTTCTGAGTCCAGCGAGAGAGGGATGTAGAATTACATGTGGTCCCTTTCCCAAATCCATATTAATGGGTTATTGATTCTGTTTCTCCCAATGAGAGCTATTGCCTGTGTCCTAAGTGTTTGGGTTGGCTTCTGCCTGCCTAAGACACGCTCACAGAAGGAAAGCCTCTGGAGGTTAATGGCTTTGTACTCTCATGAATCCATAGAATCATTTGACGCTGCCAGAAATAATTTACTTTTTGTCCTGGTTGAAACTTGATAAAACATTGAATTTAATAACTATAGTCAGAAATACAGAAAAATTGGAAACTAAGATTCACAGCCTGAGAGGATTTTTTTTAAATTAGACTTTCTGTCCTAAGCTAAAATAAAACTCTATCCAGAGGGAAAGAAGCAAATTAGGGCTGATGTAGTTGGATGAGGTATTTCATCATATGATGCTACTTATGTTACTTCCCAGTTACTTGGGGAATTGAGAGAAATTCTCCTTATCTTACAAATTTTTGTGAAACCAGACCATGCAGCTTCAGAAGCAGTTCAAAGCCTCCACTCTTTGGCACCACTGATTCCTTAGAATGAAAAACAAAACAAAACAAAACAAAACTAGGAAACACGTTTTTTTAAAGCATAAACTGCTGCTAGTCTCCAAGCCTACCTTGCCTAGGATACACACAAATCTTAATTGTTTTCGCCACAAATATTAATAAAAACATGCTTTAGCCATTTGAGCACCTACTTAATTTATTTCAACTGTTTCTTTACAACTACTTCATTTTACCTGTCTCAGGGCTGTAATTTGTAATAAAAGCTAGGAAGTCTCGGTTTGCATCTGTCTGAATATTCATCTGTGTTGTGTGGGATTTTCTGTCGCAGGATGATATTGCTTATTTGTAAAGTAGCTTTATTTGATTGGTTTAAACAAACACATACTTCTTGTAAAAATTCTCAAAAAAAATAACAGAAACTAACCCAAATGTTATTCAGGTATATGTGTTATAGGGAAAAATATTTGGCATTTAAGCTAATTTAAATTTATGATTTAATTAAAACAGGCATAATTTTGACTTATTAGAAATAAATATAATACTTTTATTTTACTTATGTTGACTAAAATAAATTCATGATATCAGCCAGGAAAATAAGTTAAGGTGATGTCTAACATTGTGTAATATCTAATAAAGTATTTGTATGTAATCTAGATATCATTGTTAAAAACAGGTATATTAAATAAATGTGAGTAGAATAAAAGGTTTTTAGGTGAATTTTTTAGCTATAATTAAGTATTATGCATATGTATTTAAAAGTAGTTACCAATTTTTTCGATAAATTGAAAGGTTATATTTTTGCTAAATTAAGAAAATGGTGGAAACATTTCTAATTAAGATAAAATAATAAAACAATATGAAACATAAGTTTATCTACCTTTGGTTTCTTATTAAAGAGAAACCAAAAGATAAATTTGGGTTTGTTATTAAACATACCTTATGCTACAATAAAAGATTGTACTATGAAAATCATGTGTTTCTGGAAATTATGCAATGTATTCCTAAGAATACTGATGTAACAGACAGTTTACAATTGTTTACTTCATAGTTTTCACTAGAAATTAAGGTTGTTAAAGATTAGGGGTTCTCATATATGTAATTGAAGCTATTAAAATAGTAAGAAACCAATTTTATGAAAGAATAATAGGTTATGTTTTGGCTTAAAAATGTATGACATATAGAGATTTGTTTTCATTAAGAAAAATTAAAGTAACTTTCTCTTAGTTGTTTCAGAATGGAAAAAGAGAAAGATTATTTTACCTTGTATAATTAAGCTGTATAAATTTGAATTGTTATTATAAGGTTTCTAAAAATTAAACTAAACTAAACATAAACTAAAACAATGTTCTTCCATCTGCAAAAGGGAGAAAGTTTTTTTCAACTCTCAGCTGCTCCTAGTAAGAGATTATAAAAGGTTTTTCTTTTCAAGTTTTCAAGAAAGCAAAGATTTTGTATTTTATTAAAATAATTTTCTGTATTTTATGACATTTTAGGTCTTTGATTACTTAAGAAAACTGAATATTCTTGATGGTAAGAGTTAACCTGTGTTTGACTTTAAAATCTTACTGTTACTTAGGTCAAGTAGATAATTAAGTAATGTTGTATCATAGTGTGTGATTCCATTTAGTCGGGGGTCCAATTGCTAAGCCTTCTTCATGCTGTGTTTGTATAGGTATATAAGTGTTCCAGAAAGAGTGTGAAATTCCTAAAAGTTTGGTATGTTCTTGTATAAAATGCTGTCTGTCATCAGACTTGAAGTTCACATGAAAAACACTGACCTTGAGCATCAGGGAATACCCTAACTGATTTTCACGCAAAGCCAGCAGCAACAAAATCTCTAAAAATTGTGGCATCAGTACATTAAATCCATTTCCTTGTGCAAAAATGACCCCTTATTACCAGACTTTTGCTATACTGATTGATGGTCTTGTAACATGCCAGCAGTCTACTCTGAAATCAGAGAAACATGAGTTAAAAATAGCTAATAAATTAAATAAATAACTCCGGTCTATGGGAAACGTAAGACAGCTGCTTGGTTTTTCAAGCTCCTTGGCAATCTTCGTTTTTGGTGTTTTGCATTCCTCTGTCCACCATAGTACACTTAAGCTGGACTTCATTCAATGGCCACTCTGTAGGATTATCAATATGTCCTTGGTGTTGTGTGTATGTTTTCTGGATGCCTTCTGTAAAAGCTTTCTTCTGCTGCAACACTGATGCCCTAACAATGACAAAGAAACTATTAGGAAACGGAAAACATCAGGAAAATAAAAAGACAACACACAGAATGGAAGAATATATTTGCAGATACATCTGTTAAGGGGTTCATGTCCAAAATTTATAAAGAATATACAAAACTCAATACCAAAAGTAAAACACCTAATTTAAAAATGAGCAAAGGACTTGAAAAGACACATCTCTAAAGAGGACATACAGATGGCCAATAGAGTATGAAAAGATGCTCAAGGTCACTAATCATCAGGGAAATGCAAATTAAAACCACAATGAGATATAATCTTATACCTGTCCGAATGGTTATCTAGCCATTCTGATGGCTATCTAACCATCAGTAAATCAACAAACAACAAGTGCTGGTGAGGATGTGGAGAAAGGGGAACACTTTTGCACTGTTGCTGAGGATGCAGACTGGCGCAGCCACTATGGAAAACAATAAGGAGATACCTCAAAAAATTAAAAATAGACCTGCATTTTGACACAGTGATCCCGCTTCTGGGAATATGTCCAAAGAACCCAAATGACTAATTCGAAAGAACATAGGTGCCCCTATGTTCATTGTTGTGTTATTCACAATCGCCAAGATATGGAAGCAGCCCAAGTGTCTATTAATAGGTGAGTGGATAAAACAACTCTGGGACATTTACGGATTGGAATACTACGAAGCTGTAAAAAGAAATAAAATTTTACCCTTTCTGATAATATGGATAGACCTGGAAAACATTGTGCTAAATGAAATAAGCCAGTCAGAGAAAGACAAATAGCATATGATTTTATTCATATGTGGAATCTAATGAACAAACTGAACTAACAAGGAAAATGGGGACAGACTCATAGATGGAGAGCAGATGACAGCTAGTGGGGGATTATTAGAGGATGGAAGGATTGAGTAAAACGGAATAAGGACTCATGGACATGGACAATAATGTGGTGATTGTTGTAAGGAGGGGGGTACAAGAGGACTAAATGATAATGGAAAAAATACAATAAAAAATAAAAAAAGAAGAAAATGTGTTTTCTGCTTGGAGAATACCTCCCAAAATCTCCAGTGATGGAGGCACCCACTTCACTAAGCAAATCATATAAACCTGATGGGGAGCCTTGCAAACTTGGAATTATCACTGTCCCTATAGCCCTCAATCATTGGGCAAGGATGAGAGAATTAATGGAAAAACTGGGTTTAAGCAGAACAAGTCTTAGTGGAATGAATTAATGAGGATTATTACAACTTTTATGGCTTTTTATTTGAAATTTTACTGGTTCTTTAATATTTTTAGTTTTTCCAAATATAAGGAAACCTTTCCTCTTAAGCTAATTATGACTTACATCAATTTGATAAGCAGAATTGAAACATTTGTTTTTTTTCTCCTACTTGATCTCTCCAAAATTCAGGATCTCCAAACATTCTTATTTTCATGGCAATACTGTTATTTGCATAAGTTAAGTAAGAATCTATTCTCTTTATTGCAAACACAATTGGAAACTGGTTGTATTACCAAGGTTTTGATTGGAATATTATATTTGAGAAAAATATGCATAGACTCAGATATGATCAAATGGCTTTAAGTAATTAAAATTGACTTACAAATGCCAAAAACCCTTGGAAATACCAGTCTAGTACCTGTTTACAGGGTTCTCAGCTACCTTACCAGGTGAGTAAAGAAGGATACTGCCTGTAGGTGCAGGAACCTCAAGAAATTTGGGGGACCTTGTGAAGAGAGGAATTCACCCAAATCTATAGGTATTTCAGGATAAATCTGAGAAGAAGACCTTGCTTTGGCTTTTCTGGCCTGGAGAGGCCTTTGGAAAAGTAATATGGAGATTCCTTATGAATAATTACAACAAACTCTAAGTCGCAAAGTGTCACTGATACTACTGGTCAAGGAAACCACTAAAACCAACCCAGATTCAATGGCTCCCATCTTTCTACAAAGGGAGAGTCAAGAATTTGCCACCATCTCTAATCCACCATAAATGTCTTTTTATCATTCTTCTGTAAATATTCTATTTGTTTCTCCTACTTTCTTACATTATTCATTCTTACCTAAATTTGGAAATAGGCATTCTTGCTCTGAAGCTGTGGCTTTTAATTGAAACCTTTTCTAGTAGTCAAGCTAGGAGTATGGAAAATAAGTTATTTATGTTTTGTTTGTTTCTAAAATTTAATATACTGTTTTGGAATACCAAAACTTTTAGAAGCAACATTTTTATCCACAATTTGTAAGAGGAACATTATTTTTTATTTACAATTTAATACATAGAATTTTAGTTAATCTTCCTTGAATAAATAATGCAAAACAAAGTGTATTAAGCCTGGAAAGGCAAGCAGTAGACTTCCCTCAGTTATAAGCTCTTCTAGTACACTTGGTGTTATGTAGTCTGTTCCTAGTTAGTTAATCCCAAATTATCTTTGTACAATAAAACTCATCATTTTTAATCAAGTTCTATTTTTTTGGTTGTTCTCATGAAAAAAATTGTTTATGATTTCTTAAACTTTTTAAAGAGTAGAAGGATGTTCTTATTTTCCCCAAAATGATGAAACTGTATTTTCTTTCCTCATGGGTTAATAAAGCATCTTAAATCCAAAAAAATAATAATAAAAACTAAAAGAGCTTATGTGGTTAATTGCTATTCTTGTGATACTTACATAAATAACAGACCAAGTTTATTGAAATAATTTATTTTGCAGAAAATTAATCTTAATTTGGCTATCTGGTAAAATGGAGGTTATTTTAGAGATAAGTATTATATCTCAGTAATACACCTTTGTGGATATTAGATTCTAGAGTTATTCATTGTTTTTGAGGTTCTGTTTCTACCAAACTAACATTGGCTTTCCAAATTAACATTTCCAATTTTACTCCTACCCTCTGACTCACTGAGAACTAAAACATTTTTGTGTGTGAAAACCATGCAAACTAAAGTTGTACAAATTGATATAAACTTGGGAGAAATCACTGTAACCGTTCGTGTGTGGGCCATATCTGTGCCTACTGCAGAAAGATCACCAGAAGCATTCACACTGCAGACCAGGAAAACCTCTCAGACTGTCAGCACCTGCCCTCACTCCATCTGAAGATGTTTCAGGCCAGACATCTAGAAATTTTCTCAAATGGTTGTCTTCAGAACTCGGAAACCAGAATATAGTTTGCTCCAATCATTAGCCATTGTTTTTATTTTGTTTCCATAGAAATGCCTCATATTAAATATCTGATCGCTTGTACAATACAGGCCTAATTTGAGAGTTCCACTCCCATCACCACTTCCTGAAATGAGACACAACTGTTTAACTGAATTAACTTATTTTCAAGACTGAAACTGGTTTAATGTGATATGGAGCAATACCTATGTCTAGAACGTGAAGCTTCCTAGAAGTTTCAGAGGTGGGGCACAGAGGTTCAGAGCAGGGCTCCCAAGACGTTCCACTTCGGCATGCAGATCATCGTGAAAAGCTGATGGCAGCTGAGACCCTGCAGGCTCAAGAGAAACTTTTACCTTTCTCTTAAAGAATTTAAATTAGCAGCCTTGCCCATAATAAGAGTTATTATCAGACATAGCCTTTTTTGACTTTTCTATAGGGCAGGGCAATCTTGTAACTACTGAACATCTGCTCTTATCATCTTGTCAACGGCCTTCCTCCCCTCCGAAGTCCCAGACACCTGAGATCACACCTCTGCTCAGAATACCACACATAACTCATTTTTATTTTCTGTCTTTCAACCTCTCATGTATGTGGAGTCTCTGACTCTAGCACGGTTGTGGGGCTTCCATACACGTGTATGTGATTAAATTTGGTGGCTTTCTCTTGTAAATCTGTTTTATCTGTTGATTTGATTATCAGATTACCTGGAAGAAACTACTGGGTAGAGGAAAATTTATTTCTTCTCCACAACTATAATAGTTAGCAGTAATTAGAATGGTCTGAGTTGCATAGATTTCTCATGGTGTTAATCAATCATGATGTTCCTGAGAATAAATTATATATGCAAAATGTTAAGGTTTTACCTGATTTATATGACAAAAATATAATTTTAAAAATTTAATTAAAAATTAATCTTGGAACAGAGGACTGATATTAACTACCACAAAGTAGAAGGTAAAAACAAACAGACAAAACAACAGCAATAAGTTGGCACTGATCCTTTTTTTGCTGTAAGAAAATTTATAAATATTGTCAGTCAAAAAACTTAGGCTTAATGACATTAAGAAACAGTCACAAAAGAGAAACGCTGAATGGCCAGTAAGTATATGCTTATCTCACTCGTAATTGGGAAAGTGCATGGTAAAACAAAGCTGAGATAACTCGGCACACAGCAGAAAGGTCTGACAGCGCTAAGGTCCTGCGCTGTTTCTGTGATGCGCATTTGCACTGCACATTAAAGAACTGTGAATGCTGCCTAAAGCTGAAGATCTATTTTCCTTAAGTCCTAAAATGTCTACTTCTAGGTACACAGTGAATTTTATATTTCAATGTCATACATATATAACAAGACATATATAAGGAGGTTTATTATAATATTGAATATATAGCAAAAAATATAGTAGTGATAAAAAATTTTCATCAAAAAGAAAGCTAAATTATGATATAGTCATACGATGGAATGATATACAATAGTTAAAATTAATGAAATAGAGCTTGCTCTACCCATACAGACAAATATCAAACAATAATGTTGAACACAAGAAACAGCTTGCCTAAGGATACATAATATATCCCTTTAAGATGAAGCTTAAAAACATTAAAAATAATCTGTCTAGTGTTTATTAATGCTACACTTCTAGAAAAATATGTGTGGACTCAATCTCTTAGACAATGAAACTTCTAACCTATCAGATGAAGAGTCTCAGGAATGTGCACAAAATTTTACGTGGATTTGTCAAAGGATTAATGACTATGAGCAAAATGGCAACATGTAATTGGCCACTAACTGTACATACATACCATGTTTTTTACCTGGATCATGGAACTGAGTCTTTGCTATGCCATTTCTTAATACTGTAAAATCAGATGCTTTTGGATATAGAAGTAGCTAATAAAATAAGAACATCCCATGTGGTGTTATGACAATGTGTCAAGTATACGTCTAATTAACTAACACTAGTAGAGATATGAGCAGAGAAAACAAATCCAAGTATCTCCACAAAAGTGAGCTTTTTCCCAAAGTTTTCCTTGTCTCCCATGTGTCCTTATATGCAATTGGTAGCTTCCATATTATATTATTTATCACAATTTACTATACTTTTATTAAGTGCTTATTGTTCACATTAGACTAAGCTCCATTGAGGACAGGAACTTTACCTTGTTTACCACTGAACTCTCAGTTCCCCGGGGAACGTCTGACATGTAGTAGCTGCTTAGAAATACTGTTGAATGAATAAACGGTTACTCAAGAATTGACGGGTATCAATGAAATATTCTACTTAATATAAAAGTGTAACTCATGAAAAGATTATGTTTCCAATGAGCAAAGGAAGGGTTCTTATTTAGTAAAAACAGTAGGTGACAATGTGTAGGGCTTACTGTTTTTCTGGTACTGTTGTAATTCTAAGTTAACACTCACTCACCCGAAGATCTCATTCTTTTTACCCCCAGAGAAGTTAAGTATCTTAGTTTTTGGTCCACAAATGTGTTTTGACGATCCCACTGATACCATTTAAAAAATTTGTATGTGCCCTGGCTGGTGTGGCTCAGTGGATTGAGCACTGGCCTGTGAACCAAAGAGTCACCAGTTCAATTCCCAGTCAGGGCACATGCCTGGGTGGCAGGAGAGATCCCTGGTTGGGGGTGCACAGGAGGCAACCACACATTGATATTTCTCTTCTTCTCTTTCTCCCTCCCTTCCCATCTCTAAAAATAAATAAATAGATAGATAGATAGATAGATATTTTAAATAATAAAAAGTTTGTATGTACTAAGAGAGACAGAATGACATAAGTTCAAGCCTCACCATTACTACCTATTGAATTACACTCACTTTTAGTTTATTTTTTGTTGTGGACCATTCAGCCTGGTTTCAGGAGCTGTAACCCTCACCCCATGGTGGGCTGTGTAAGAGCCTAGGGACCCACTTCATCTGGGTCTGTTCTGTCACAAGGACGAGTCCTCATTTCCGTCTGGGAGATGTCTCCTGCTTCCTAACGGGCTTAAAGCCTGAAACTGTGAGGGCAAGCAGTGCAGCAGAGCCAGGACGGTTCCCTGGGTGATCGGGCATAAGAAAGAATTCCTAAAGTCCTGTGAAACCTGCTTTGATAGGAGAGCACTCATTTAAATGATAAGGGTCCGAGGAGGAAATGAGATTGTCTCCCAAAATTTTACAACCCCCTTTCTGGACGGACACTGACTCAGATTAAGCCCTCAGATTTCTTTGAAATGTTAACCATTGTTTGATCCTTGCAGCCTGACATACCTGTATTCCTGTGTATTTGATCCCAATAAAAGCCTAGTGAGGAAGGGGCTCTGGGTCATTCTCCTCTGAGAGTTTGTCCACCTCTCTTCCCCAAGCAGTCATGTCTTGGTAGTTTTTATTTTCATCCGTGATGGAGGGATGGGGCTCTGCGGGCGCAGCTCCCCCCCCCCACATCTGGTGCCCAGGACAGTGGCCCCCGCAATTTTTCTTTTCTCCCTCCCTTCCTCCCTCTCTCCCTCCCTCCTTCCTTCCTTTTCTACCTTCTTTCCTTTTTCTTCCTTTCTTCCTTTCTCTTCTCTTCTCTTCTCTTCTCTTCTCTTCTCTTCTCTTCTCTTCTCTTCTCTTCTCTTCTCTCTCTTCTCTTCTCTTCGTCTCTCTCTCTCTCTCACCTGCCTGGTCCCTGAAATGTATTTAAATTACTCACCCAAGCTGTAACAATAGATATTATTATTTCTTACTACTCACATGGTAATAATTTTCCATTTTCCTACAAGTAGATGAGTGAATATATGTAGTGTTCCCCAGTGGATTAGAACCAGAGGAACTGTCTGAATTTCTGTGTGTCCACAAGGGAGCCAATTAACTAGTTTTGTTTTTAGTATAAGTTACTAAATATTGAGGGTGGGGTTTCCAGAAGTCAGCCTGAATTGGGTGGGATAAAATTTCATAAATTTGTAAGCATGTCAAAAAGATTAGTAGGGTAAAACAACAGAAGGTTTTGCTTGCACACTGGCAAACTTTACAGAACTAAGAAATTCCTAAAGAAAGCAAGTCTAAGAAGAATAGTTTGTCATAAACACAACGGATGATTTTGAGTTTAGTAACTTTTTCCAGCAAGTTCCTGGTGTCTGAGTGAGTGCAGATAAGGAAACTATGAAGGTGTTATATCAGAGTCAAAGGCAAAACCTTAGGAGACTTTATTAATATCTGATATAACTCATGCTGTGGAAGTCAAGGACTGATCCATTCAAATCCTTGTTGAAATATAAATTTAACAGCTTTAATAATAATGTAATTTCCAAAGTTTCCTCCCAATTCTTCCACCTTCCAGCAAAGCCTAATAAATTTATCCACTCATTCCATACCCAACTTTAGATTAGGTTGGTGGAGAGGCAGAGGGAAAATAACTTGTCTGGAAAACTGACTGCTTTTCCCTGGAACTTTTTCTCTGGTTTTCTCTGTGAGCTTATGTCACCTTTCATTTTTGGCACACACCAAAGATTCTAAGTGTTATTAGATCTCTTGGACTTAGATTTCTGCAAATGTTCAGGATCATCCAGAGAATTAGGCAAGGTCCAGATTTAGGTAGACCACAGACCATATTGGGAAAAGGTGAAAAGTCAGGAGGTTATCGTGAGGTGACTCTATTAACTAGATAAAATGCAGTCTCAGCAGTCACACATCACCCCGCTCTGGAGCAGCCAAGATTCTGGATTGAAATTCTCCCCCAATGTCTTCCAAGATGTGTCCTAACACCTACGTCTGCCTGAAAAGTCCTAGTCACATTTCAAGCCACAGTTCAAATGCCCCTTTCTCAAAAAGACCTCTCACGAATTCAGTTAACCATGTTTGTCTTCCTTTCTCTGCTTCCTGAAGACTTTGATTTTATCCCTATCATAGCATTCATTGCCATTTTTGCTGCACTCATTTTTTATATCCATCTCTCAATAAGACTGTAGCTTCTGGGAAAAGAGGTCAGTTTCTTATTGAATGAACTTGACTTCGTAGAGCCATGAGGCTCTTGAATTTAGACAAGTACGGCATTTCTTACTCTTTCAGTATGTTCCTTTAAAAGTTCCTTATTATGTCCTGGGCTTAAGCCAAACTTAATGTTAGATCTGATAGCCTGCTAATGAAGAAGAAGAAAAAGATCTACATGCTCAGTTTTCCTCATTGTCTATATCTTGAAGCAGGTCCCACTATTATCATCACTTCCATTTAATAATGGAGGTGGTTAATAAAGTACACTGAAATGAATTGTTCATATGGGAGAGGGTTTCAAACTGGGGAGCATAATCCCCTAATTAGGAAACAAGGGAAATTGTTTCACACAAAATATCATCACACTCGGGAAGTGTATTTCATAGGAAGGAAGTTATTAAAGAGCATAGGTGAGTTCAACTAACACCTAAATTTATTTTTGGAACCAATCAAGAAAAGTAAATAAACACAAATGAGAATTCTCTTAAATTGTAGATCCAAATATTCTAATTACTTAGAAAAAGACATTGACTGAGAACTCTGGAATCTTTTCATTTCTGCATAGATATTCAATTTCCGCTTGTTTGTAAGTCTTTAATGATGGAGCAGATTTATGTAATGGATGTGTTTTCCACAAGAACATCTTATGAAATGAACTTATTTCTTGTTTCTAAAGATAAAACTTTTTAAACAAGGAAAGAAAATTGTGAATTCTAAGGGCTACGAAATTATAAAATGTTACTTAAACATGATAATGATATATAATTAACAAAAAAGAAAGATTTCTGAAAGTAACAAGCTACCCTAACAAGGAACTCGAATGCTTAATGCTTTAAACTCAATTATGGTCAGAATTTAACTCATGATTGTACCAGAGAGGTGGTAATCTGGATAATAAGAATGATAACAAGCTTATTATTGTTATTGAAATGTTATTTTTAATTACGATATCTCTATGTACTTATTGCTTCAAGTTAAATCTCTCTAGCATACATTTATAGATAATTATCAAACAACTACATGGATTTAGAATGGTCAAGAATCCTGAAAGATAAGGCAGCACAGGTCACTAGAGTGAAACTTCCCTCCACTGCCCACTCACCACCGATACCTCAGTTCCAGAAATGCGCCTGACACCTGCTAGTTTAATTTGGTTTATCATCACTACTAAAATGTTAGTAAAAGTTAAGCACAAGTACCCATCTCTTCAAAAGTCACCAGAGTGTCAGCTCTCCTCTAAAAATATCATATGACTATTTTAAAGGTTTTAATGACCAGATGTACTTTGCTTCCTCAATCACCTGATAGCATATGAAACATCTGTTAACTCTTCCAGAGAAGAATTAATTGTTTTTCTCCTTTTCATTCTCTCTGCAGCTCATGGGAGTCAGGTCACACTAAGCAGCAGGAACAGAACAGAACCTTTCTGACTATGTTTATTTGAACCAATCAGCTGGAGGCCAATTACACAGCAGGAAAATTGACGAAGACCCAGGAGCATAGGTTGAAATTCAACTAATAAGTTCACTGTACATCATTACTGCAATTTTCCTGTAATCATTTTGTTGCTAAATTACAGGTTCAAACACATGTTGCTGTGCAAAGCTGTCTTTCCTCAAAAACCCGGAGAATCACATTCAAATTTTATCCTGTATGCTACTTCCTCTCATCTCCTCCATTTTTAAAAAATTATATTGTGGTAAGACCACAACTTGGGATCTGCTCTCACCAGATTTTCAACTGTACAATACAGTATTTGGTATCTATTCCCAATGTTGTAGAGAGGATCTCTGGAATTTATTCATCCCTCGAAACTGAAATCTTACACTTGTTAGCAAATTTCTTTTCCCTCTGCCTTCCAGCCCCCAGCAACCACAATTCTATTTGCTTCCTTGAGTTTGACTCTTTTATTTATTTTTTAATATTTTAAAAAAAGATCTTATTTACTTATTTGTAGAGAGAGGGGAAGGGAGGGAGAAAGAGAGGGAGAGAAACATCAATGCATGGTTGCCTCTCATGCACCCCCAACTGGGGATCTGGCCTGCAACCCAGGCATGTGCCATGACTGGAGACCCTTTGGTTTGCAGGCTGGCACTCAATCTGCTGAGCTACACCAGCCAGAGCTGATTCTTTTAAATATTATATATGTGAGATCATGCAGTATTTGTCCTTTTCTGAATGGCATATTCACTTCATATGATGTCCTCAAGGTTCTTTAATCCATTCATCTGTCAATGGGCATTTAAGGTGTTTTCACAGTAGTGTTGCCATGAACATAAGAGCACTAATATCTCTTTTAAATACTGATTTCAATTCTTTCGATAAATACCCAGGAAGTGGGATTGCTGGCTCATATAGTGTTTCTCCTGTAGTTTTTAGAGGAACCTCCATACTGTTTCTAAAGCAGCTGCACCATTTTGCATTCCCAACAGTACACAAGGGTTTCCATTTTTCACAACCTTGAAATACTTGTCTTATGATTTATTGATAATAGTAATCCAATTTGGTGTGAGGTTATACATTGTTGTGATTTTAATTTATGTTTCCCTGATGATTAGTGACATTGAGAATTTTTTCATATATCTGTTGGCTATTTATATGTTTTCTCTGGAGAAATATTTATTCAAGTCCTTAGCCTAGTTTTAAATTGGGTTATTAATATTGTTACTATTGAGTTCTAGCAATTTTTTAAATACATTTTGCCATGTGTAATGCACACCCACAGTTTTGGCCCAAATTTACAGGAAAAAAATCTTTTGTTTTAATTTTTTAATTCAATTTTTATTTATTTATATTTAGATACTTGTTTTTTGTATTATAAAGGAATTTTAGCATTTATTTTTGAACATATTATGGTATGAGAAATTTTATGTAACAAATAAGTTCCCCTCCATCCCCTGTAACAAATAACTTTAAAACACAAGAACAGATGCACAGTACAAGAAATTTTATCTCCCAGTAACAAATTCACGCTATTTAAGCATCATAGAAGGTAGATATGGAATTAGTATTCCCCATTTGTAATGCATATCCTTATTTTTCCCTGAAAAATGTGGGCAAAAGTGTGCATTAATATGGCAAAATACGGTAGTTTGGAAACTAACTCTTCAACAGATATGTGGTTTACAAATATTTTCTCCCACTTCTATTTTGCTTTTTCACCTGTTGATTGTTTCATATTTTGTGCACAGCCTTTCTTGTTTGATGTAGTCACATTTATCTAATTTTTCATCTCTTCCATTCTGAAAATAAAGTCAAGATGGCCTACAGCTCCTGACTAGTCATTCAGGTAGTGTATATGCTGACTGGCTTATCGCCTCTTTGTTTCATTCATTGTGTTTGTATGGAGGACCCGTGCATGCCAGGCACTGTTGAAGACACTGGGGATAACAGAGTAAACAACCAGCCTTGTCCACATGGAGCTTACCTTTCCTGAGGATAGAGATAATAAAAAAGTAAAAATAAAATAAATATACGTAGTAAAATATTAGACACTGTTATTGAAAAAAATAAAACAAGCGAAAAAGGATAGAGAGAAACCAAATTATTGCTTTCTATTCTAACTAATTCTATCCATATAACATTTTTTGTAAGGTAAGTAACAAGGCAAATTAAGTGGAATCATGAGTATCCAAAGGGCTTAATCAATCATATCAAACACCTCAACATGATGTATTTACACTTAATCGACCTTCTATGTGAATTTAGCTCTCTTTCTGAACAAGAGAATTAAGAGGCATTTAACATGAACTGTCATATTTCTAAGGCGATTTCAATAGTGCTGGAGTCTAAAAACATGAAATTACTGTCCATAGGCTTACTTATATAAATGTGTAAATATTCAGACATTTCAAAAATTTCCAAACTATTTTCAATATAATATGCTCACTGAGATTATATTTAATGACCTCTTTTATTATGTTTTATTTTTACCTAATAATTACCTAACAACCAAATATAAATTAAAAAATTCTAAAAATGTGACCTATAGAATTGAGATAAATAGCAGTTAATAACATGGGTGAATGCATCGAGAAATAGCACTTTTTATTATCTTGTTTCCAGTATTAGATGAAGCTTAGCAAGCAGAATGACAACTATTCAGATGTGGCATCTGTTGAATTTGGGAGATGACCATGCACTCTGACTACCTGGGTCCTTAGTTCCTGTTTTAGTGTAAGAGCATTTTGGATTATTCGCCATCACATACTTAAAATGACATACAGCTATGAGTCATTGGGTGGGTGATTTTGGTCTTCCTTTGGAAGATCACTAAGCCTGTCTTAAAATGTGTTTCATAAGTTTTATTTATTTAGCTTTGATGAAGGCTGATGTCTTTCACTGTCCTTAGTGCATAAGCTCATTAAAAGAGTCATTTTTCAAGAGGTAGTGGTTGCCACAATAATGGGGAATCTTTGACATCCATCCTTGAAAAGAGTCCTTTGGACAAACCACAAACAAAGGGGACCACTAGTCTTGTCCTCTTGTCTTCTTCTGCTACTAATTCCAATATTCCCTTGAGAGATCCTTAACATGAGGAACAAAACATGAATTAACTCATAGGGATCTTGGAAAAGGTTCAACTTGCACATTTGGCAAAGAAAAGCATCAACATTCATAGAGCAATATATTCTAGAAGGAATTATTCATAGAACCTTAATCTGAAGAAAATCTATTAAGTTTCCAAAATATACTAACAGTTTATATGTTTAAAAGCTCTTTCAATGTCACAAAAATGCTAGAAGAGAAAAACCTTACTTAGGCAGAATATTGTTTAGGATTTTTTTCTCTCTGCTAAAAAACCACTTAAAGATTTTCTTCAGGGAAAAAACTAAATTTTGGTGATTTACATCTTTGCAATATTTTTATTAAGGTTAACATTAATGTCACTTTTCAAACTCTGGACAAATATTTCCCAAAGTAATATTCTAATTCTATGCTATGTAATTTTTCTTTGTGTAGTTAGATTACTCAAATATCTCCGAGAATAGCAATCATGTATAAAAAAGATAACTTGCATACATTATCTCATTTAATCATTACACAAAGTTATAGAGAGATTATAAACCCCAGTTATAGTTGAGGAAATTAAGGTTTAGACAGTTAAATGTTTTGTCCAAAATTACATAACTAGTTAGAGCTGGAATGGAGATTTGAACCAAATCTTTGATTCCCATGTCTTGCCATAATATTCTAATAACAATATTATTATTTTATAATATATTAAAAATAATATATGAAATGTTATATTATGTATAATATTATATTACACTCTCTAAAAAAGTTGACATTGACCTTCAAAAATAAAAGATATTGAATCAAGTACTTTCAATATTCAGAGGATCTAGCACTAAAGAAATAATGATGATAATGATAATGATAATAAATTTTTGGATGAGGGAATAATAACTAGAGGTAGGTATATTAGTGTTTCGTTGTATTTAAGCCAAGAATAATCAGTGAGGTGCGGGGAGTTTGATTGTGAAGTACTGAGCAAAAATTTATCCTAAGAGTTAAGAAGATCTAATATTTGGTCGAAACCATTTCCTCCTGTTGTTTTAACTACACTTCTCTTTTGTATGGGATCTTTTCTAAGTATAGTTGGTGTTCTTTTTTTATAACATCACATTAAAATCCTTGAAAGGCTACATTTTTTTCTGCCTCTTTATAATTTGAAATTGGATGTGCTAAGACTGGGTTACCGGGTACTCTATAAATTTGTTGGGAACCAAAAGAACGAGCTTTAGATAAGCTTGAGGAAGTTTTTCATCTTTTTCCCTCTGTTAAATATTCCTTATACTACATATCACTATAAGAAAATCAACCAAAACAAAGCATGGTATTAAAATATAAACATGCAATGCAGATGATTATTTAGAGTATGATATTCTGCCTCACATCTTAAATGAATTTCAGAAAGAGGAAAGTATAGATGCATTTCTTCTTGTAATATTTGGGTGAGATAGGTATTTTTAAGTATATTTTATTGATTATGCTATTACAGTTGAAGCATTTTTTTCTCCCCTTTGTTCCCCTACACCTTGCACCCCCCTCCCATCAGCATTCACCCCCTTAGTTTATGTCCGTGGGTCATACACGTAAGTTCTTTGGCTTCTCCATTTCCTATACTATTCTTAACCTCCCCCAGTCTATTTTATACCTACCACTCATGCTTCCGATTCCGTGTCTTTTCCCCTACTCTCCCCACTCCACCTCCCTGCTGATATTCCTTCATGTGATCTCCATTTCTGTGATTCTGTTACTGTTCTACTTGTATGCTTACTTTTTTTAAATTTTTGTTTTTAGGTTCAGTTGTTGATATTTGTGAGTCTGTTGTCATTTTACTGTTAATATTTTTGATCATGTTCTTCTTCTTAGATAAGTTCCTTTAATATTTCATGTAATAAGGGCTTAGTGATGATGTACTCTTTAACTTGACCTTATCTAGAAAGTGCTTTATCTGTCCTTCCATTCTAAATGATACCTTTGCTGTATAGAGTAATCTTGGATGTAGGTCCTTGTCTTTCATGACTTAGAATACTTCTTTCCAGCTCCTTCTTGTCTGTAAGTTTTATTTTGAGAAATCAGCTGACAGTCTTATGAAAACTCCTTTGTGGATAACTGTCTCCTTTTCTCTTGATGCTTTTAAAATGTTCTCTTTAACTTTCATCTTGGGTAATGTAATTATGATATGTTTTGGTGTATGCTTCCTTGGGTCCAACTTCTTTGGGACTCTCTGAGCTTCTTGGGCTTCCTGGTAGTCTATTTCTTTTGCCAGATTGGGGAAGTTCTCCTTCATTATGTTTTCAAATAAGTTTTCAATTTCATGCTCTTCCTCTTCTCCTTCTTGTACCCCTATGATTTGGACATTGGAAAGTTTAAAGTTGTCCCAGAAATTCCTAAGCCTCTTCTCATTTCTTTGAATTCTTGTTTCTTCATTCTGTTCCAGTTGGATGCTTATTTCTTCCTTCTGCTCTAAATCATTATTTCAGTCCCAGGGTCCTTCCCTTCACTCTTGGTTCCCTGTGCATTTTCCTTTATTTCACTTTGTATAGCCTTCACTTTGTCCTCTATTTTACCACCGTACTCAACCATTTCTGTGAGCATTATGATTACCAGTGTTTTGAACTCTGCATCTGATATGTTGGCTATCTCTTCATTGCTTAGTTCTATTTTTGGAGCTTTGATCTGTTCTTTCATTTGGACCATCTATTTTTATCTCAGTGTACCTGTTATGTCACAAGGGGTGAAGGCTTAAGTATTCGTCAGGGAAGGGCAACCCACATCACTGCCTTGTGGCAATAGATGTGGGAGAGGGGTCAGAGAAAGAACAATGGCACTTGCGTGGCTCTCAACACCTTTCAGTCACTTTCACCACTATCCACAAGCCATTTGGGCCCTTCAAGAGCTTACTCCCAGGTGGGTGGTTTTGTGTATGTTCTGGGACCCTGTGGGTCTCTCCAATGACTCTCCTGAGAGGCTGGGAGTTTCTCCCAGCACCACAACCCCTACAAATTTTTACACCAGAGGTTTTGAGGCTCTCTCTTTCCCAATTGTTCTTTCCAGTTTATTGGCACGTGAATGTGGGACCACCTAGTCCACTAGCCACCACCTTGCCATGTGTCCTCTCTACCCAGCTGCCTGTCTCCACCCCTCCTACCAGTCTGGATGAGTGTTTCTTCTTTAATTCCTTGGTTGTCCGACCTCCATACAGTTTGATTTTCTGGAAGCTGTGGTTATTTTTTGTGTTTAAATTCGTTGTTGTCCTTCTTTTGGTGTGTGAGGAGGCAAAGTGTATCTACCTATGCCTCCATCTTGACCAGAAGTCTGAGATAGATACTTTTAAGCATGGCATCAAAGGAAGAAAGAACTAAAAATGATTTATAAATTTGATTGCTTAAAAATCTCCTTAAAAGAAAAAAAAGAAATGCAAGCAACAAATAGGTTGTGATGTTTTGTTACTGGTTCTGAAATTGCATGATGATGTATATTTGTGACTATTTTCTTGCATCGAACAGACTATTTGGTATGGACGCCTGGCATACTTTAACACTAAAGGAGATCATAACTATCAGATATGGACATTTTTTTTTTTTTGAATTGTCTTTAGGTTTGTCTCTTCCATTTCTTCTGTTTTCCCTTTTTGAAATACTAATTTTAATGTTGGATTTTCTATGCTAGTCCTCTAATTTTCTTTTCTTTTTTATTTTCTACCTAGTTACCTTTTTGCTCTGCTGTCTTAGGAAGTCCTTCAATTTTATCTTCCATATCTTCTCATAAATTTTTCAATTTGCTATCATGTTTATAATTTCCATGAATTTTTTCTAATGATTGTTTATTGTTTTTTAGCATCCCATTATTATTTAATGGATGCAATATAGCCAATTTTACCTTCATCATGTGTTTCTTTCAACTTACTTTTGCTTTGGCCTCTGTTTCCTTAACTGTTGACATTCTTTTATCATGTATTCATATTTATGCTGGGACCCAAAAAAGCTATATGCCTGAAAGCAACTCATCAACTGTTGGCTGTAAGATCTACTGGGTTATTTCCATAGTAAAACCCTGACATCTTTATCTTTAGATCTTTTCTATTATGCTGTCCAGAATCCCAGAGGATACACCATAAATCTGCTGCCTAGAGAGAATAAGCCTGCCACCTAGCATTCTGTGACAGGGGTATGGAAAGAAGACTCGGAAATCTCAGTTCTTACAAACTTTTACTTACACCCCGCTTTTATACTGCAGTGTTCCCTCCTAGCTGAGACTGTTTCCCAGTGAAAAGAAAAAAACCTCCAGTTTTCTCTGGAAAGAGACAATTTCCTAGTTGCACAGAGTACAGGCAAAAGCCAGAGGGTTTAAATCATTCATAATCTGATTTTCCAACAATTAACCATATGTAGCCCCTACCTCAACTGTAACTGATATTACCAATTTCTGAGACTTGGGGGTTCAGCACTTCAACTTGGCATGCTTTGGGCTTTCTCCATAGCAATCTTAACATGTAATTTTCTCAAGTCTAAGTCAGTTACTACTCATCTGCCTGCTTTCTAAATTCCAAAAATATTTTTCTGATAATCCTAACTTATGCACTTAAAATCATTTTAGGATTTCAGAGGGAATCAGAACCGAATGACAATCTAATGAGCAGTTCAACATATCATCTTCAACAAGGCAGACCTAATGATAAATTGCACACTCAGAAGGGTGAAGTCTGTATATACTTAGGCACATGATTCAGGTTAAAATGAACCAATCAACAGAGATAAATTATCCAGGTACAATGAACAAAGGAACTTAGGTTCAGGAACACAGATAGATAGTCCTTTATTATATGACAATGACAATATTATTTTATTGTTAAATAGATGCCTAGCTACATACAGAAATTCAACCAGCAGAAACAAAGGAAGAATTCTATTACATAGCCATTCTTAGAAGCTGTGCTTATAAAATTGATCAAGCAGATTTATTATGAAAGATTAGAAGAATGTCAAATTTTTTACATTGCTAAAATTTTCAAATAACATGGTAGATGATTTTTAGCAAATGCTCTAGATCAGTGCTTCTCAAATTACAATGTACATATGAATTACATGACTATCTTGTTAAAATTACAATTCTGATTCAGTACCTATGGAGAAAAACCTGATAATATTTTTTAACAAGTTCTCAGGTAATTCTGTAGACCACCCTTTGAGTAGATACCTGGGCAATGAGATTTTTAAGAGCTTTCAAGATTTTTCTAACATACAAAATAGTTGGAAAGTCATTAATTTAACTCATTTCCTTCAAATTATCAGTATTGGCAAAGCGAGGCATAACTTCATCAAGCCAACTTCGTTATAGGTAAGTTGAATAATTTAAAAAAGCAAAATTCCTCCACAATTATTTTCCCTCTTTTTGATTTCCTTTCTTAAAAAATCATTCATTCACTCAGACAAAAAAACATTTATTGAATGTCTGCTCAGTGTTAGGCACTGCCCTAGGAGAAACAAAGGGAAATAAGACCTACTAATTACAAAGATAGGCAAGCAAATAAATTGCTATAGAAGTCCTATACTAAAGGTTTGAACAAAGTATTATGGAACTGGAGAGGCACTGGTGATTCATCAGCGAGGAGGGAATAATGCTAAGGTATAATGTTATAAGGAAATCATGTAGCAATTCACACTGGCTCCTCATCTCAATCCTGTTGTTCATTCTTTTTACCCAACATGCAATTCCTGACATGCTATCTTTCTCTACAGGGTTGAGCTGAACGATGCATCCTTCTGTCACCTACCATATGCTCCATCCTCTAAATAAGAACAACTTTGTGGTATTAAAAAACAAAATTCAATTAAGTAAATTTTAAAGATCTTATTGGTTTTATTCAGCAAATTGGGAATCAGGCATCTTGCCATCTAGTAGAGAGAAAGGAGCCCCAAAGAGCTATACAAAGTGAGACTTTTATAAACAGAAGAGTGGGGGAATAGAATAAGGAGTTATACTAGCAAAAAGTGGATTGGTTATAGCAAGGTCACGTTCTTTTAGGGGATGGAAGGGGTCTATCAGGCAGATGACCACACTATTGCTGATTAGGTGATTTCCGATTGACTAATTTAAAATTCTATTTCTGAGAGAACTGAAACTGTAAATAAATTATATCTCAGTTTGGTGATAAGTGACTCCATTTGGGCCTGTCATCTTATTTTTAACATGGTATCTAAAACAGGCACAGACATTAGCTAAAAAAAAAAAAAATTGTTATCATATAATACATTTGAACTATGCTTTGAGCCAGGCAGAGGTGAAATTTGTCATATAACCTACAAATCTTTAAATAAGTCTGTAAAGCTATTTAAAGACAGTTTTCAAGAAGAAATATACCTGATCATCTGGGATCATCTTGATACCTGTATTAAGGGTGGAGGCAGAAAGATTATAGGACCAATACATGGGAACACATACTTTTCTCTGCATTACCCCATTCAGAGAATAGCTTTGGTTTCCCCCTGATTTTAGATTACTCAGAAGAATATCCAGAATCAGTTCCTCAGAGTGGATTACATGAAATCCCACTCAAAAATAATAGCCCTAGGGTATGCATATCAATCCATCCTGCCTGTCCACATCGAACAGTGTGTTGTGCATACCCTTCCATTCAAGAAGGAAAAAATATCATGGAAAAAAACAAAATTCATGCTGAAATCCAAAAAACATATCTGTAGAAATGTTTTTAATAGGGAATTCAATAATATTTCAAAAATGTTTTAAGATATGAGAAAAATTCACCCCATGAAAAAGGATATATGTTTCTTATGTATATACACTGTAGGGAACAGAATAGAATAGAACTTATAAAGCATTCTATTAATTATATTATCCATATATACCATATCCTTTATCCATGATACTTCTGCTATGTCATTATGCTGTCTGTCATTAATTCCTCTTTATTTTCTATTTTATACAATATGAAAACTATTTTATTTTTTTGCTTGTAACATCTGCAGCATTTTAAATAAATATATTGTTTTCATTCTAAAATTTATCATCATTTTTATTGTGGTAAAATATATAACATAAAATGTGTTATTGTAACCATATTAAGTGTATGGTTCCATGGCATTAAGTGCCTTCACATTGCTGTGTAGCAGTCATCACCATCCACCTTCAGGGCGTTTTTATCACCTTCAACTGAACTGCTAAGCACTAAGCCCCTATCTCCCCCTCCCTCCAGCTCCTGGCAACAGTGATTCTGCTTCTGTTTCTGTGAATCTGATCACTCTAGGAATCTCATATAAGTGAAATCATAGAGAATTTGTCTTTTTGTGACAGGTTTATTTTACTTAGCATATTGCTCCCGAGGTTCATGCATGTTACACATGTATGAAAACTCTCTCCCTTTTTAGAGAAGAATAATATTTTGTTATATGAATATACCATAGTTTGTTAATTCTTTCATCCATTGATGGAAACTTGAGTTGTTCCCATCTATTGGTGTTTGTGGATAATGCTGCTATGAATGGATGTACTAATATCTGTTTTAGTTTCTACTTTCACTTATTTTGCATATGTACACAGAAGTGAAATTTCAAGGTTTTTTAGTAGTTCTACATTTAATATTTTTGAGGAACTATCACATTATTTCCACAGTGGTTGTACCATTTTACAGTTTCATTGGCAATATACAAGTGTTCTAGTTTCTTAACATCTTCACCAAAACTTATTTCCTGCTATTTTTGATAATAGCCCATTTAATGTTTTTGATTTACATATACCTAATGAATTAATGATGTTAAAAAACTATTCATGTTCATATTGAACATTTACATCTTCTTTGTGAAATGTTTATTTCAATCCTTTGCTAAGTTTTAATCTAGATTATTGTTTTATTGTTGTTTTTATTATTGTATATTCCAGATGCTAATCCTCTATCAGTATATGATTAGTAAATATTTTTGCCATTCTGTGGGTTACCTTTTCACCCTGTTGATTGTATCCTTTGAAATCCAACTTATCAATTTTTTTCTTTTGTTGCCTGTGTTTTTGATATTACATCAAAAAAATCATTGTCAAATTCAGTCCCATGAAGCTTTTTCCCCAAGTTATTTTTTTAATGAGTTTGATAGTTTACTCCTTATGTTTAGGTCTTTTGATCATTTGATCATTTTGAGTTAATTTTTATGTATAGCATAAGATAAAAATCAACTTCATTCTTTTGTATGTGAATATTCAGTTTTCCCAACACTGTTTCTTGCAAAGACTATCCTTTCATCATTTTATAATCTCGAGATTGTTGTTGAAGATCTGTGGGCTACATATGTGAAGATTTATTTCTAAGATTTCTATTTCATTTCATAGGTCTATATGTCTGTCTTTTTGCCAGCACCATACTGTTTTGATTACTGTAGCTTTATAGCATGTTTTTAAATTAAGACAGTTGTGACTTTCAATGTTGTTCTTCCTTTTCGAGATTGCTTATTTAGGGCTCCTTGAATTCCATATGAATTTCAAGATGAATTTATTTCTGCAAAAAAAAATTCTGTTAGAATTTTGAGAGAAATTGCAGGAAATCTGTAAATTTCTTTGGGTATATCGACATCTTAACAATATTAAGTTTTTCAGTCCATGAACACATAAATGGAATATCTTTCCACTTAACTGCATCTTTTTAAATTGCTTTCAGTAATGTTGTATAATTTTAGTATACAAGTTGTTCACCTCCTTGATTAAGTTTATTCCTAGTATTTTATAATTTTGATGCTATTGTAAATAGAATCATTTTTTTAAATTTCTTCCTTGGATTGATTTTTGTTAATATGTAGAAACACCACAGATTTGTGTATGTTAAATTTGTATAATATGTTGAAACTGCTGAATTTGATTATTAGTTAATGAGGTGGTTGTTTGTTTGTGTGTGTGTGTGTGTGTAATCTGGGGTTTTGTACATGTGAGATCATGTTTTCTACAGGCAGGGACTTTTAGTTCTTCCTTTCCAATTTGGGTGTCTCTTATTTCTTTTCTTTTCTTTCTTTTTCTTTTTTTCCTAATTACCTTGACTTGGACACCAAGTACTGTGTTGAACAGAAGTGGCAAAAGCCAGCATCCTTGCCTTATTCCTGATCTTAGAGCAAAAGCTTCAGTTTTTCTTCATTAAATATTATGTTAGTTGAGGGTTTTTGATATACAGGCTATATTATATTAAGATGCTTTCCTTCTATTCATAGTTCTTTGAGTATTTTTTATCATGAAATGTGCTTTTTCTGCATGAGATGATCACATTTTTTCCTTCATCCTGCTAATTGATATATTTGTTTGATTTTTAATGTTGAAACAGACTTTCATTCCAGAAATTAATTCCACCTGGTCATGGTATATGGTCATATGTTATTGAATTCAGTTTGTTAATATTTTGTTGAAAATATTTGGTCAATAGTCATCAAGGACATTCATATACATTTTTCTTAGTGTTTCTGTCTGGTTTTGGCTTTAGGGTAATGTTAGCCTCATAGAATGAATGAGGATGTGTTACCTCTTCAATTTTTTAGACTACTTTAAGGATAATTAGGTTAATTCTTTGTTAAATGTTTAGTAGAATTTATCAGGAAGCCATATGATCCTAGGCTTTTATTGAGTAGAAAAGGTGGAGTGTATGATTTAATTATCTTACTAGTTTTAGATCTATTGAGATTTCTTATTTCTTTATGATTCAGTTTTGGTAGATTGTACTTTGTTTATTGAAAATATTTGGTCAATAGTCATCAAGGACATTCGAACTTTGTTTATTTGGTCTAGATTATCTGATTTTGCCATAAAACTGTTTATACTATGCCTATATAATTCTTTTTTTAAAAGATTTTAGTTATTTGTTTTTTAGAGAGAGGGAAAGAGAGGGAGAAAGAGAGGGAAACATCAACATGTGGTTGCCTCTCATGTGCCCCCACTGGGGACCTGGCCCCCAACGGAGGCATGTGCCCTGACTGGGAATCCAACAGGCAACCCCCTGGTTCACAGGCCAGCACTCAATCCACTGAGCCACACCAGCCAGGGCTATATATATAATTCTTTTTATTACTATACAATTGGTAGTGATGTCCCCTGTTTCACTCCGATTTTTTCTTCTTCTTTTTATCTTATTCAGTCTTGCTAAAGATTTATTAAGCTTATTGTATAGTTTGAGTTTTAATATTATTCTAATCATTCACAAATATTTTTATTTCTCTTCTTAAACTCATAGAGATAGATTATTATATTTTATTGTCTGATAGTTTAAATATTTTCTTTTAAGTTGTTTTAGTTGAATTATGTTTATCCAGATTTGTAGCATTCATTTATACAGCTTCTTGTTTAATTAGTGTCACAGTTCACATTCAGTCATTCTGTAGCAAACTGAAATTTTAATTCTACTTAAACATTTCATCTATTTATTTACATATTAAAAGTCATTTCTTAAGACAGAGCTGGTATGTGTGGGTGGTATATTTTATGACCCTTTACATTTGAAAAATTAATTCTGTAGCTTTCACATTGTCCTAATTTCTGAAAAAGTTTTCCCTTCTAAGTGTTGTGGCAGAGAGAACAATTAGGTTAGCTGAACTTTTTCTCTGTAGGTGTCACCTGCCTAAATACTAATGAAACTTATACTTACTATGCTAAGAAAAATTTAGTTGAAGTCTTGTTTGTAGATTTCTTTTCCTGAAACTTATTGAGTTCTTTTGTTTGGTTATTAAAGTGTATTTTAGCTCAGACAAGTTTTCTTGTATTGGAAATTTGATAAGAGGTTATATTCTCTAATAATTTTTAGGGTCTCAAAACTATCTTTTGAAATACTAAAAATATATACCATATAATATTTACTTTAGTACCTATTTTATATCAAGCCACATAAAATATCAATAATTTCTAAAACTGGAAATTGTACAGCTTCCATTTGTGATCACAAATGCATTAAATTTTACAATGAATAAGAAATTAAACCAAGACATAACTAACCACTAGGAAGTTTTAAGAGATCTAACACAACTCTTGCATTAATGAGAATATTAAAAAGGACAATATATTGTCTTTTAACATATAAAACACAAAAAATAGAAGGCATGAGTATAATTATATTCAGGATAGAGAAGCTAAAGTTATTTCAAAGAACTTTATTTATAAAATGCATCCACCTCAACAGCCTTACAAATTTATTCTCTTAAACTCTCAAGGAACAGATAATTCTTATATATAAAATGTTTGAAAAAAATAGCTATTATGCTAATGCCAAAACCTAATAATATACTTTAAAAATGAAGCAAGCCAGTCTCACTGATGAATATAAGTACTACATTCTGAAGAACATTTTAGCAAATTGAATCCAGCAGTCTCTCATAAAATAATATAATACATAGCCAATTTTATTTCAGAAATACAAGATGTACTGCATCTCTCATTCTCAGCAGTTGCTCTTGCTTCTTACTTTACTCAGAAGACAAGCTCATGCAGTACAGATTATTCTGAACTTTTTAAATATTAAGTGTCTCTGCAATGCTAACCCTCCAGCTGGTCTTTTAATCCCAACTCTTCTTGATTCTGTTAGTATTTTTCCCATCACTGTATTCCCACTTCAGTTTCCCACATCTTCAATGAGACCTCTCCATTGACTCATTCCTTTACATCTGCAACATCAAGCGATGACTAATTCTTCTTCTCTTTACAGAATTAGTTTTCTACTTCACTCCCTCACCATGTACTTATTTCTTAGCCATCTGCAATTTATATCCTGTTCCACCTTTGTCCCACTTCCCTCGATATCTCCAACATCTCACTTGTCCGAATAAGTTGAATTTTCTCATACTCTGCTGTCATTGACTGATCTACAAAACTAATGCTGTTGACCACCTTCCTTTGCCTGTAGTGACTCCACTTTTCCTTGAGTATTCTTCTACCTCTCAGAATGTTTTTCTCATGCTTCTTTGCAGGTTCCTCTTCTCCAGTCATTCATATTTAAAAAAGTGTCTGTCATTGGTCCCCCTCTTACCCAATTCTCCCTTCCTATTAGATTTATTCACTTTTGAGTTTGAAAAACACTACCATGTGAATGTATGCTGATATGCAGTTAAATAATTAAATAAGTTATGGAAAGTACCCAAAAAAGGCCCTGAGGATAAGGCAATTTCCAGATACCCATCTACTTCATTCTTCCCATCTTTGTACAATTCTTTCTTCTTTTAATCTTCATTTTTCAAGTCGTTTTCTATTTTGACTTCTAGCTCCAAAATTTCTGTTCCTTTCCAGACACACTGGTAGCATGGCTGCCTCCCAAACTCAAGTCATGCCATACACAGAAACGCATCTCACTATGCCGATTCATTTTCTGAATCCTTGAATACTGTAATAAACCTTCACGCCACCACCAAAGATATCTTCTAAAGCATGAATAACACCAGGACATCTCCCACAAAAATCTTCAATAGTCATGTTGCTGTCATGTTGTCTCACTTTCAGGTTACATAGTTTTGTATTGCAGTCATTTTGCACGTGTTTATTTTCTCCACCTAGCCTGTAACTCTTTGAAAGCAAGTTCTATGCTTGCCCCACATGTATCTCCACAAAATTTCTTGACATTTACATAGTAGAAGCTCAATAAACTTTTGCGGATGGGTGGATGGATGGATTGATGAAATTGTGATAAATAGATAACATTTTTCCTTACAATTGATTTTGCGGACAACCTCATGAACACTCCTCCAATCAAATTTAATAATGCTCATTTAAACCTTTACCGAGTTCATTTGTCACACCAGAAAGCAGAGTAAAAATGTATAAGTGACAAAAGCAATTTTAGGAGCTAAAATTATGATCTGTTTAATCCCAAATCAGAGCCTGACATTTGATATCCCCTGATAAAGTAACTTTGTCAGAAGCTGAGTAAACATAAAGCAATATTTAGCTAATAGGAACATTTTCTTAGTTAACAGGGTGAATCAGAGAAGAGAAGCTAATTAATTACTCAAGGTTCCTGCTACAACTCTAACAGTAGCTACTAAAGACTGTGTTTACTTCCCCTTGAACTTTTCAAATTAGATTTCAGCTGATCCATTGATATTTCCTTCTATAATACTAAACAGCTTGCCAAGCCTGTCTCCTTCCTGTGGGAAGTTAATTTTTTAAAAATCTACCAAATAATCTACTACATTAATATAAATGGTTAATTAAATAATCTGAAAACTAATGAAGTAGATAATGTGTTTTGACAGAATCCACAAGTCATGTTCTAACTTTTGGATAAAACCTAACTACCAAATAAATATATAAAAGTATATACAAAATCCTGAATAAGAGTATATATTTGAACTGAAAAGTACACACTTTCTTGCAAGAGAAACCTTATACTTTTACAAGGAATATTGTTAATATAGGTAGCAGCTAGAAATGAGCAGCCAGAGGGAAAATAAAGCAGGGTCCTGGATTTATCAACCTAACAAAGAACTTAAAACGGCGACTGGAAACAAAAGAAAGACATGTTTCACCAATTGACTCAGCAGTCCTAAGCCTGGTTGGAAAAGACTGCTGAGTGCTCCAAACATCACAAGCAAGGATAGGGCAGGATGAGGGGTGTTCTTGAGATTCTACTGGGAAAGGGAGCCTCTGTAACAATTTCACTAAGACAAAGAGCCTTTACTAACTGAGAAAGAAAGCCTTTGCAGCTGTACATTATTCCCAAGGTTTGGATGGGGGAGAAGGTGAGGAACCTAGAAGCTAAGATATATAACCCTTGAATCCCAATAGTCGGCATACTTAGATTAGCTAAGTATCTACTTGTAGCCTCAGCTCAAGTGGAACAAACTTACTAATAACTTTATTTTCTGGATACATGGGGCATTTAGACTAGCTGGGTGCCTGCCTGTAGTTACGTGCATGTGTGTTTCATAAATAATCTCATTTCCACTATGTGTGTTCCTCTCTCGCTTGAATCCTTCTCTGGCCAGCGAGAAGAACAGAGGAACAAGCTCCGGGTGGGAGGGGCTTGTTCGAGCCTCCTGACTGTGAGCACTTGGTTAACACATTTTTACTTAATACTTTGAAAAACCTTACAATCGAGGTGGGGGGAACAGTTTTTCTTCTGTTTACATTTACAGCAAAATATGGTACAGAATTCAAAATAATTCTGAAGGAAATGAGCATTGAGTTATCAGACTCTTAGTGTTCAGAACGAAGGGATGAGTTATCTTTTAATGGACTTGCCTAGAGGTTAAACTCCACACCGTGACATCTACCCCACTGCGGGCTGTTATTATGCAGTGTGTTTATCTAAACTACAAGCTGACGTCCCACATGCAACTTGGAAAAGTATAGGCCCAACAGATGTGTAGTATGTTTTACCCACTAATCTGGCAGACCTAGAAAAATTATTTCCCATAACACATTTTGTATACTGTGGAGATTTCAGTGCCAGAATTGGCGTTGGCTCATTAAAACCCGTGGAAAAATCTGAAAAGTATATATTAGCCCAGCAGGCCTTTCCCTGGAATGAATATTTCAGAATAAGCACAAAAATTTGGTGTGTGGTTACTCAAATTCCTATCCTTATATCCAATACACTGTATCCGTAGAACCAGATAAAATAACCCGTGTGGAATCTGAATGGCTCAAACAAGCACAGTGCCAGCGCTGTGTCGTGGGACAGCACGAAATTTTCTCCCTGGACAGCACGAAATTTTCTCCCTGTTCGCAGATGTCACTGACAGTATTAGACTTAACTGAACAACTAAAAGCAACATCCAGTAACTAGTTTTGTCACGTGATATCCCTGATAATCATTGCCACTCTCCTCCATTTACATATTTTGAAAGTCACTAAATGTTTGCCAATTGAAACTTTTAGAAAGCATATCCATTATGTTAGGTAAACTATGCTGATATTAAAAATAAGGGAGATTGCAGAGAAAGCAATTTTCCTGGATTCTCATATCCTGGTTTCTATTTGTTTTGTTATGTTTCTAAAGAAGACTCTAATGGCCTCCCTTGCAGCGTATTGCAATAATCCCATTTATTTATTTACTTTTATTCTCTTTCCTACCAGTCTCTACCTCAATCAATACTGTTACTATAGTAATTTTACTATGCGTTTATTTGGTATCATCACTTTCTTGCAAAAACATTTTTAGTTACTTTCCGATGTTTAAGAATATACTTTAAATTCTTTAACCTAACCTTCAGTCCTCTGAAGTCAAATAAATCTCCAAAGTTGCATTATTTCCAATAACATTTACTCACTTAACAAATGAAGCTTATAGGTACCCAAAATGCACTTTTTTCTTTTGCCCTTTCCTCTTCATTAATTTAAAATGTTTTTCCTTTCCTCTCTAACTGGCTAAAGGCTATCTTTTAAGAATCAACATACTAATTTACCTAAAACTCTTTCTCTTGATTATCATGATGTTTCTTTCAGCTGAAATAGAGCAATCATAAGCTGTAACGTTTATTAAGGATGTTTCATGGTGGCCTAACCTATTATTCTCTTGAAGTGTTATTGAAATTTTGTGTTAAATATTGTATTAAAATTTATATTTAAATTATGTATTAAAATTTATATTAAACTTTTAAATATTATTTAAATTTGGGATGGTGACTTTTCCAGTGAGATGAAAAAGATTTAGGGGCAGGGTTTTTTGCTTTTTGTATCTCCTCTAGCTGTGAGTACATGCAATATCTGTGTCCCTACTAACTGCTGACTTGGTTGAAAATGAAATTTACTGTCTCTATGGTTCAGAGATTATAGTTAAAAATTAAAGATAAATGCACATGCACACATACCCCCTAGACACACAAAAATCTAAAAGCATATACATCCAAGGTTATTTTTTATTATTTATTATGAAGAAATTTTTAAGCATGTACAAAAACATAGGATGGCATAATGAAT
This sequence comes from Glossophaga mutica, assembly GCA_039655065.1. Taxonomy (NCBI): domain Eukaryota; kingdom Metazoa; phylum Chordata; class Mammalia; order Chiroptera; family Phyllostomidae; genus Glossophaga; species Glossophaga mutica. The sequence continues at coordinate 144,238,399 of CM077303.1, read as the reverse complement.
CCCCATTGACTCATTGTCCAGCTTCAACAATGATTAATTTACAACTAATCGTTACACCTTATACCTAGACATCTCTTTCCTCAGTGTGTTATTTAAAACCAAATCCCAGATATCATATCAACATCAGAAATATTTTTAAAATGCACTCACAATAAGATATATAACCAAGTAGTAAGTAGGTTATTGGACTGGCTATTATACCAGAGCCAGGTAGGAAGGTTGCATGAAAGTAAAGCAAACCCAAGTTAGATAGACTAAATTCATGATAGACAGAGCTATAGAGAATGCTTCTTATTTCTCAAAGGAACCAGACATTCTAGCTGCTCTCTCTTTAAAATAAACCTCTGCATGGCTACTTCTATGAAGGAATGGACAATTGACTTCCTCTTACATTGTGGCTAATGTACTAAATATCATTATTTCAAAAACCACTCATCTTTCTTTATTCTTATTTCTTTGTTCTGCAAAAAACATTATGGACACTCTCTAAATAGTAATTTGTACTAGTTATGACAGTGCACAATAATTCAGGCTCAGGAGCTGGTTAAAAGTACTTAGTTTGAGAACTTCAGGGCTCAGATTTGCTGAAACGTTATATATAAAACAAAGAAAGCTGCAATCCCACCAACAGTGCCCTAGGGTCTCCTTTTCTCCACAACCTCTCCAACACTTGTTCTTTGTTGCTTTATGATGGCCATTCTGACTGGTGTCAAGTGGTATCTCATTGTGGTTTTAATTTGCATCTCTCTGATAGCTAGCAATATGGAGCATCTTTTCATGTGTCTCTGGACCCTCTGTATGTCCTCCTTGGAGAATTATCTGTTCAAGTCCTTTGCCCATTTTTTAATTGGGTTGCTTGTCTTCTTAGAGTGGAGTCATGTAAGTTCTTTATATATTTTGGAGATTAAACCCTTGTCTGAGGTATCACTGCCAAATATGTTTTCCCATACAGTTGATTCTCTTTTTATTTTAATACTGTTTTCTTTAGCCGTGCAGAAGCTTTTTATTTTGATGAGATCCCATTTGTTTATTCTTTCCTTCATGTCCCTTGCTCTAGGGGACATATCAGTAAAAATGTTGTTGCGTGGAATATCTGAGATTTTCCTGCCTATGTTATCCTCTAGGACTTTAATGGTGTCATAGCTTCTATTTAAATCTTTTATCCACCTTGAATTTATTTTTGTGTATGGTGTAAGTTGGTGCTCAAGTTTCTTTCTTTCTTTCTTTCTTTTTTTTTTTTTTGCATGTGGCTGGCTATCCAGCTCTCCTAACACCATTTGTTGAAGAGGCTATTTTTACTCCATTTTATGTTGCTGCCCCCTTTGTCGAATATTAATTGACCATAGAGACTTGGGTTTATTTCTGGGGTCTTTATTCTGTTCCATTGGTCTATGTATCTATTCTTACTCCAGTACCAGGCTGTGTTGATTACAGTGGCCTTGTAATACAGTTTGGCATCAGATATTGTGATCCCTCCTACTTTCCTCTTCTTTCTCAAAATTGCGGCAGCTATTCGGGGTCGTTTATGGTTCCATATAAATTTTTGAAGTGTTCGTTCTATGTCTGTGAAATATGCCATTGGTACTTTAATAGGTATTGCATTGAATCTGTACATTGCTTTGGGTAGTATGGACATTTTGATGATATTAATTCTTCTGATCCATGAACATGGTATATGTTACCATTTGTTTGTGTCTTCCTTGATTTCTTTCTTCAGTGTTGTGTAGTTTTCTACAGGTCTTTTATCTCCTTGGTTAGGTTTACTCCTAGGTATTTTACTTTTCTTGTTGCTATATCGAATGGGATTTTTTTCTTGATTTTTGCTTCTGCTGTTTCATTGTTGGTATACAAAAATGCCTTTGATTTCTGGATATTGACTTTGTATCCTGCTGTTTTGCCAAATTCATTTATTAGGTCGAGCAGTTTTTTGGCAGAGTCTATAGGATTTTCTATGTACACTATCATGTCATCTGCAAACAATGACAGTTTTGTTTTCTCCTTTCCGATTTGGATGCCTTCTATTTCCTTTTCTTGTCTGATTGCTGTTGCTAAAACTTCAAATACTATGTTGAATAGAAGTGGTGAAACTGGACAACCACTATGAAAAACAGTATGGAATTTTCTCAGAAAACTAAAAGTGTAGCTGCCTTTTGACCCAGCAATTCCACTGCTAGGATTATATCCTAACCCTGAAGTACCAATCCAAAAGAACCTATGCGCTTCAATGTTTATAGCAGCACAATTTACAATAGCCAAGTGCTGGAAGTAACCTAGGTACCCATCAGTAAATGAATAGATCAAAAAACTATGGTACATTTACACAATGGAATTTTATGCCGCAGAAAGAAAGAAGGAGCTCCCACCCTTTGTGACAGCATGGATGGAACTGGAAAGCATTATGCTAAGCGAAACAAGCCAGGTGATGAAAGACAAATACCATATGATCTCACCTTTAACAGGAACCTAAATAACAAAATAAACAAACAAGCAAAATATAACCAAAGACACTGAAATAGAGAACAGGCTAACAGTGACAAGAGGGGGGAGGGGAGGGGCGGGAATTTCAGGGGAAAGGGTAAGGGTTTGCAGGAAGAAGTGTAAAAGATACATGTACAAAAACAAGAGGGGTGGAAATGGGAGGAAGGTGGGGAGGGATGAGGGTGGGCTGGGATGGGAGTAAAAGGCAGAAAACTGTATTTAAACAACAATTAAAATAAAATTTTAAAAAAGCAAAAAAAAAATAAAACAAAGAAAGCTGCACAGAGATTCATAGTACTGAAACTCACAGATTTCCTTCACAACTACAAGAATAATCTGGAATAACTAATTGACATAACTGTGTTTCTTGTGCTATTTGGGATGTCTGTACTAAGAAATGTACTTTATTCAACATATATTCAAGACTCAAATCAGAATATTTGGATTATAGGTTTGAAAAGTAGTTTTAAAACAGAATTGCAGGGAAAGATGGTGAACTTTGAGATGTTGTAGAAAAGGTAGTTGAATTGAGGATGAAAAAATGTTACATTATATGACAAATCAAACCGGGTAGCCACATGTTTTTATTCATATTTGTTGATTTTTAGAGAGATAGATGAAGGAGAGGGAGCAAGACAGACAGGCAGACATTGATTTGTTGTCCCCCTTATTTATGCATTCATTGTTTGATTCTCATAGACTCCCTGCCTGGGGATCGAGTCCACAACTTTGAGGTATCACGATGGCACTCTAATAAACTGAGTGGCCTGGCCAGGGCTCTGGTCATGTATTTTTGAGGTTTCAATTTTTTTTATTCTATGTCAAGTCTCAGAATATTTATCAAGTAACAGTTTCCATAAACTCCCTTATTTGCCATTAATATATAATACTTTCAGCTAGTTAAATTTCACAAGTTTTACATGCAATTTCTGAAACATGCATTACCAAGCAGATATGTACTTTGCCAGAGTATGTGTAGAGGGAGTGTGTGAGAGTCTGATAGTAGAGGTTGCAATGTGAGGGGAAACTAGCAGTCTCCCTCTCCCTCTCTCTCTCTCTCTCCCGATTTTTAATTGAATTTATTGGAGTGACATTGTTTAATAAAATTATATAGGTTTCAGGTATACTATTCTGTAATATATCATCTGCATATTGTATTGTGTGTTCACCACCCCAAGTCGTCTCCTACTTATCACTCATTATCTACCTTTTATCCTCTTCTATCTCCCCCAACCCCCTTTTCCCTCTTTGTAAGAAAAGGCAAAGGGCAGGAGAGAGAAAGCAGAGAAAGGGGAGGAGGTGGAGTCAGAACAATGGGAGGTAGGAACACAAGAGCTTGTGTATGAAGTACTGGAAGGAATCAGGAGGGAGGGATGAGGAAGAGAAACAAGGAGGAAGGAAGGCTGAGAGAGATGGAGAGAAAGATTAAAAATATAGACGGGGTTGATGCTGATTTTAAAAGATATGAAAGGGAATCAGCAAAGCAGTCGTAGGATGGAACATGAGCAGAAAACGAAACTCCTTTCTTCTGAGACTGAGGAATAGGAAGTGAGAGTAAAAGCCAATGTCACTTTGTACTGTGAAAGACCAAAATAATTCATTATTGAAGACCTCAATTTTCAATGGAAGGAAGAACAGATCGATGTTGTAAGAGACTAGGGAAAACTAAAAGACTTGCAGTGGTTCTTTGGGGAAATGGCAACAAGAACCTACAAAGAGACAAGTGAAGCCACGGCTGAGTGTGGCTGAGTGCCCGGCTGAGTGGCCGCAGTGAACGTTAATGTGATATTATCCCACCACAGACAACTAAGCACGATGAAAGCTCTGCCTGGCCTACTCTAAAGAATGTGTTACTCTATGAAACTAACCTGCCATAGCAGGCTGGCTGGCTGTCAAGCAGGAGACAATTTTCTCACCAGAGAAATTGTTGTCCTCAAAGTATTTCTTTTTTACTTTTTTGCTCACTTACTACTCCCAGCATGGGAAGGTCAAGATTGTCCCCAAAGTCTGAGGAGAATTGGCATGGGCTAAGAGCAATGGGAACCAATAGGGTCCCACTGGCCAGATGTGCCCTGCAAATGTTTTTGCCTGAGTGTTTTAAAATGTGGAAAATTAAACTGTAAAAGTCCAGAGATGACTTGGTTTGTGTAATGAGTGGGCTACAGAAGAACTGGGCATGATGCTGGCAGTGGGTTTGTCATATATGGCCTTTATTATATTTAGGCATGTTCCCTCTATTCCCACTTTGCTGAGAATTTTGATCGTAAGTGGGGGCTGGATTTTATCAAATGCTTTCTCTGCATCTGCTAACATGACCATGTGGTTTTATCCTTAATTTTGTTTTGTGGTGAATCACATTTATTGATTTTCGAAAGTTGTACCAACCTTGCATTCCCAGAATAAATCCAATTTGATCATGGTGTATATCTTTTTGGCCTATAATTTTCTTCCTTTGTAGTGCCTTTACCTGGTTTTGAAATTAGGATAATGCTGGCCTTGTAAAATGAGTTTAGGAGGCTTCCCTCCTCTTGAATTTTATGAAATAGTTTGAGAAACAGAGGTGTTAGTTCTTGGAATGTTTGGTAAAATTTAATTGTGAAGCCATCTGGTCCAGGGCTTTTGTTTGTTGGGAGTTTTTTGATTACTACTTCAATTTCATTAGGTATAACCAGTCTATCCAAATTCTCTAATTGTTCCTGATTTAGTTTTGTAAGATTATATGTTTCTAGGAATTTATCCATTTGTCCAGGCTGTCCAGTTGATTGGAATATAGTTATTCATAATATTTTCATAAAATCCTTTGTATTTCTTTGGTGTCAGTTCTTATTTTGTCTCCTTCATTTCTTTCTTTTTTTAAATATATTTTATTGATTATGCTATTACAGTTGTCCCATTTTCCCTCTGCACTCCCCTCCATGCTTCACACCCTCTCCCACCCATATTCCCCCACTTTAGTTCATGCCCATGTGTCATACTTATAAATTCTTTAGCTTCTACATTTTCCATACTATTCTTACGCTCCCCCATCTATTTTCTACCTACCATCTATGCTACTTATTCTCTGTACCTTTCCCCCCTCTCTCCTCCTCCCACTCCCCTGTTGCTAACCCTCCATATGATCTCCATTTCTGTGATTCTGTTACTGTTCTAGTTGCTTGCTTAGTTTGCTTTTGTTTTTGTTTTAGGTGTGGTTGTTAATCATTGTGAGTTTGCTGCCATTTTACTATACATGTTTTTAATTTTCTTTTTCTTAGATAAGTCCCTTTAACATTTCATATAATAAGGGCTTGGTGATGATGAACTCCTTGAACTTGACCTTATCTGGGAAGCACTTTATCTGCCCTTCCATTCTAAATGATAGCTTTGCTGGATAGAGCAATCTTGGATGTAGGTCCCTGCCTTTCATGACTTGGAATATTTCTTTCCAGCCCCTTCTTGCCTGTAAGGTCTCTTTTGAGAAATCAGCTGACTGATGGGAACTCCTTTGTAGGTGACTGTCCCCTTATCCCTTGCTGCTTCTAGAATTCTCTCCGTTTTAATCTTGGCTAATGTAATTATGATGTGCCTTGGTGTTTTCCTCCTTGGGTCCAACTTCTTTGGGACCCTCTGAGCTTCCCGGACTTCCTGGAAGTCTATTTCCTTTGCCAGATTGGTGAAGTTCTCCTTCATTATTTGTTCAAATATCTTTCCCACTTGTTGTTCTTCCTTTTCTCCTTCTGGCACCCCTATAATTCTGATGTTGAAATGTATAAGAATGTCCTGGAAGTTCCTAAGCCTCTCCTCATTTTTTTGAATCCTTGTTTCTTCATTCTTTTCTGATTGGATGTTTCTTTCTTCCTTTTGGTCCACTCCATTGATTTGAGTCCCAGTTTCCTTCCCATCACTATTGGTTTCCCGTACATTTTCCTTTATTTCCCTTAGCGTAGCCTTCATTTTTTCATCTAATTGCTACCAAATTCAACCAATTCTGTGAGCATCCTGATCACCAGTGCTTTGAACTGTGCATCTGATAGGACAGCTATCTCTTCGTCACTTAGTTGCATTTTTTTCTGGAGCTTCGATCTATTGTTAGTTTGGGCCTTTTTTTTTTTTTTTTTGTCTTGTTGCATGTGTTACGTAGTGAGGGGTGGAGTCTCAGGTGTTCACCAGGGCGGGGCAACCCACGTTGCTAGGTTGTGAGGCTGTGTGTGGGGCAGGGGTCCAATAGGGATCAATGGCGTTTGCCCTGCTCTCTGCCATATTTCAGTCATTTCCCCCACTTCCCCCAAGCAAATTGGGCCCTTCTGGTGCTGATTCCCATGTGGGTGGGTTTGTGTACGTTCTAGGACCCTGTGGGTCTCTCCAGCCAACTCTCCTGTGAGGCTAGGAGTTCCTGCCCACACCTCAACCTCCACAGGTGTTTTCAATTGGTGTTTTGAGGCTTTATTTCCCCGCACGGGGACCCTGGATTATGCAGTCTGTCTCGCTCCCTAGTTTCACCTGGTTTATCTGTGCACAAATGTGGGACCGCCCGGTCCACCAGCTGCCTTGTGCGCCATGCCCCTTTACAATCCACTGCCTCACTGGGTCTGCCTGCTGCCACCCCATGGGCCAGGGGTCTGCCAGCTGCTGCCTTCTACACCCAGGGTCTACCAGCCACAACTCTTTTTGCTGTGACCTCTCTCCGCCTGGCGCCCAACTCTGCCCCTCCTACTAATCTGGATGAATGTGTCTACTTTAACTCCTTGGTTTGTCAGACTTCCATACAGTTCAATTTTCCATCAGTACTGTTGTTTTTTGTTTCTAAACTGTTGCTGTCCCTATTTTGGTTGTGCAAGAAGGCACAGTGTGTCTACCTACACCTCCATCTTGGCCAGCAGTCCTCTTTCATTTCTGATTTTACTTATTTGGGTCCTCTTTCTTTTTCTTGATGAATATGGTTAAAGGTTTGTAAATCTTGTTTATGTTTTCAAAGAACCATCTCTTGGATTAATTGATCTTTTGTATCATTTTTTAGACTCTATTTTATTTATTTCTGCTCTGATCTTTATTATTTCCTCCCTTCTACTCACTTTGGGCTTTGTTTGTTGTTCTTTTTTCAAGTTCCTTTAAGTGTAAAGTTAGGTTGTATTTGAGCTTTTTCTTGTTTTTTTTTTTTCAGATAGGCCTACAATGCTATGAATCACTGTGTAATACTATGAATACTCTTAGGGTTGCTTTTCCAGTGTCCCACAGATTTTGGGTTGTACATTCTCATTTTCATTTGTTTTGAGATGTTTTTTGACTTCTTCCTTGATCTTGTTGTTGACCCATTCATTGTTTAATAATGTGTCATTTAGCTTCCATGTCTTTGCATGTTTTCAGTGTTCTTCTTGTAATTCATTTCTAGTTTCCTAACATTGTGGTCAGAGAAGATTCTTCATATGATTTCAATTTACTTAAATTTATTAAGATTTGTTTTGTGTCCTAACATGGTGTATCTTAGAAAATGTCCCATGTGCACTTGAAAAGTACATCTATCCTGCTGCTTCGGGGTGAAATGCTCTGAAGATGTCAATTAAATCCAGTTGATCTAGTGTGTCATTTATAGCCACTCTTTCCTTGTTTAATTTCTGTCCAGAATATCTATTGAAGTCAATGAGGTATCAAAATCCCTGACTATGACTGTAATTCTGTGAATCTCTCCCTTTATGTTTCTCAAGATTTGCTTCACATACTTAGGTGCTTCTATGTTAGGTTCATAAATGTTTACTGGGATTGTATCCTCTTGTTGGATTGATCCCTTTATCATTGTATAGTGTCCTTCTTTGTCTCTTACTGTAGCCTTGGTTTTAAAGTCTATTTTGTCAGCTAAAAGTACTACTACCCCAGCTTTTCTTACTCTTTTCATTTGCATGAAATATGTTTTTTATCCCTTTACTTTTAGTATGTGTGTATCTTTCAATCTGAGATGTGTTTCTTGGAAGTCATATATATTTACGGGTCTTTGCTGTGTAAAATAGCCTTGGTTGTAGGTCCTTGCTTTTTATCACCTTAAATATTTCACATCATTCCCTTCTGGCCTGAAATGTTTCTGTTGAGAAATCAGATGACAGTCTAACTGCAGCTCCCTTGTGTGTAACTACCTGGTTTTGTCTTATAGCTTTGAGGGTTCTCTCCCTGTCTTTAAGCCTTGTGATTTTAATTATAATCTTACTCTTTGGGTCCAAATTGTTTGGGACTCTCTAAGCTTCCTGGACTTTTGTGTCTTTTTCCTTCACCAGATTAGGGAATTTTCTTTGGTCATCATTTCTTCAAATAGGTTCTCGATCCTTTGTTCTCTCTCTCTTTTCCTTCTGGTATTTCCATGATGGGGATGTTGTGATGCTTCACATTTTCCAAAATGTTTCTTAGGCTATCCTCATTTTTTAAAATTCTTTTTTCTCTTTGCTGCTTTACCTTGGTGTTTTTTTCTACCTTTTCTTCCAAATCACTGATTAGATCCTTGGCTTCATCTAACCTACTATTTATTCCTTCCAGTGTATTATTTATTTCACATATTACATTCCTTATTTCTGACTGGTTCTTTTTTTATGGGTTTTATGACATTTTTCATATTGTTGAGTATCCTTGTAATCATTACTCTAAAATCTCTGTCTCATAAATTGCTTGCCTCCATTTCATCTAGCTCTTCTTCTAGAGAATTCTCTTGTTCTTTTTCATGCAATCAGAAACAGGGAAGTCTGATTTCACCTCTCTTATTCAACATAGTACTGGAAGTCTTAGCTATAGCAATTAGATAAGAAGAAGAAATAAAAGGCATCCAAATTGGAAAGGAAGAAGTAACACTGTGTTTATTTGCAGATGACATGATACTGTACATAGAGAACCACAAAGATTCCACCAAGAAACTACTAGAACTTGTAAGTGAATTTAGCAAAGTAGCAGGATACAAAATTAATATCCAGAAGTCAGTTTCATTTTTATATGCCAATAATAAACTAACAGGGAAATTAAGAAAACAATCTCATTCACAATTGCTTCAAAAAGAATAAAATACCTAGGAATAAACCTAACTAAGGATGTTAAAGACCTGTACTTGGAAAATTATAAGACACTGAAGAAAGAAATTGAAGAAGATACAAATAAGTGGAACCACATATGATATTCATGGATAAGAATTAACATCATTAAAATGTCCATGCAACCCGAAGTAATCTATACATTTAATGCAATTCCCATCAAGATTCCAATGATGTATTTCACAGAACTAGAAGAAGTATTTCAAAAATGTATATGAACCCACAAAAGGCCGTGAAGAGCAACAGTGATCCTGAAAAGGAAGATCAAAGTTGGAGGAATCACACTATATAATATGAAACTACACTATAAGTCCATAGTAATCAAAACAGCGTGGTACTGGCATAAAAGCAGACACATAGATTAATGGACCAGAATATAGAGCCCAGAAATAAACCCACATCTTCATTGTCAATTAATATTTAACAGAGGAAGCAAGCACATATAATGGACTAAAGATACTTTATTCAATAAATAGTGTTGGGATAATTAGATAGATACATGCAGAAAAATGAAACTCTATCAACTTCTTAAACCAAACACAAAAGTAAATTAAAAGTGGATTAAATACTTAAATGTTAGTCCAGCCCTGGCTGGTGTAGCTCAGTGGATTGAGCGCGGGCCCGCGAACTAGAGGATCGCGGTTCGATTCCCAGTCAGGGCACATGCCTGGGTTGCAGGCCAGTTCCCGGCAGGGGACACACGAGAGGCAACCGTACATTGATATTTCTCTCCCTCTCCTTCTCTCCTACCCTTCCCCTCTAAAAGATAAATAAATAATAAATTAAAAAAAATAAAATATTAAAAAAAAAAAACTTAAATGTTAGTCCAAAACCATAACAATCTTAGAATAAAGCATAGGCAGCAAAATCTTGGGCATTGCTCATAGCAATATTTTATAGAATATATTTCACCAGGCAAGGGAAACAAAAGACAAAATAAATAAATGAGACTACATCAAATTAAAAATTTTTTGCACAGCAAAGGAAATTATAAACAAAAAAGACAACCCACAGGATGGGAGAACATATTTGCTGATAAATCTGAGAAGAGATTAATATAAAAAATTTAGCCCTGGCTGGAGTAGCTCAGTGAATTGAGCACAGGCCTGCAAACCAAAGGGTCACTGGTTCAATTCCCAGTCAGTACACTTGACTGGGTTGTGGGCCAGGTCCCCAGTAGGGGGAGTGCGAGAGGCAACCATACACTGATGTTTCTCTCCCTCTCTTCTCCCTCCCTTCCCCTTGGTCTATGAAAACAAATAAAATCTTTAAAAAAATTATAAAGAACTTGCAAAACTCAACACTAAAAAAAAACTCAATTAAAAAATTGACAAAAGACCTGAATAGACACTTCTCCAAAGAGGACATCAGCTGGCCAATAGAGATATGAAAAGATGCTCAAAGTCACTAATCATAAGAGAAATGTTAATTAAAAACCCAATGAGATACTATCTGACATCTGTCAGAATGGCTAACAGCAATAAATCAATAAACAACAAGTGCTGGTGAGCATGTGAAGAAAGGGAAAACCATTTACACTGTTGGTGGAAATGCAGATTTTTGTAGCCACTGTGGAAAGTAATATGGAGATACTTCAAATAATCAAAAATGGATCTGCATTTTGACACAGCTATCTCACTTCTGGGAATATATCTGAATGAGTCCAAAACAATAATTTGAAAGAACATAAGCACCTCTATGTTCATTGCAGCATTATTTACGGTTAGCAAGGTATGGAAGCAGCCTAAGTGTCCATCAACAGATGAGTGGATAAAGCAACTATGGAATATTTACACAATGGAATACTACCGGGACATAAAAAAGACAAAAATTTTACTCTTTCCAACCATATGGATGGACCTGGAGAACTTTGCACAAAGTGAAATAAGGTAATCAGAGAATGAAAAGTACCATATGATTTAAATCACATATGGAATCTAATGAACAAAAACTGAGTTAACAAGGAAAATGGGAACAGGCTCATAGATGGAGAGCAGGTTAACACCTTGGGGGCAGAAAGAAGGTTACGGGGTGGAGAGATTGAGCAAAAAAGAAAAAGGACTCATGGACCTAGACAACGGTGTGGTGAGAGCTGGGGGAAGGGGGCATAAGGTGGTAACAGAAAAAATTCAATAACTATTAAATTAAAAAACTAAATTAATTAAAAATTTAAAAAAGAAATTGGGACTGCCACACATTCTTTTGTTCACCATGCTACACCTTTTCTTGTTGTCTTAATTCACATATTTCTACCTTCTGCTAGAAAGGTAATGGTATTTATTAAGAGGATTATTAATCTAACATTATACTTTCACCTATGCCACAAAACACACATAATACCACAGAAGTAACATTATATTAAATGTTGGCAATTTATTGATGAGCATATTAAGGCTATTCTGGGGCTAAGAAGCCTGTCTGAGCTTTCCCCCCACTTACTGATAAAGACCATCCAACACTACCCAGCAGGTGAGAGCTAAGACAGTATAAAGTTGTAAGTTGTGTTTGATGTACAAAATCTCACCACTGTTGCAATAGCCTCTCACCCAAGTCTTCTTTGTTCCAGACCTCCTTCTCGCAGGATCTTTCCTTGGTACAGCAGTATCATTCACATCTGTTGTTTTACAAATGTGGCCAGCACAGCGCAATGAGGTCGAATAGCTTACCCAATGATACAGCTGCTGGATCTGAGACTAGAATGTGGGCTTTAGTGTTTCTTCCAAGTCAGACTCTTTGTGGTCTATCTTGTTTTTAAAAATGCAGCTTAATTCCTGAAAACAGAAAACATGGTTTTTGCTAACCTTGTTTATTGCAATTAAATGCTCCTTGGATTTCATTGTATAGAAATGTAACCCCTACTGCTGTACTCCATACTCAAACATATACACATGCTGTCTCATTCAGTAGTAAACACACAGTAATGGTTTCCTTCAAATGAGACCCATATATGAATGGAGTGATTGGTCTTTAAAAAGATATTTCTACTTCATGCACAGGACAGCTAAATTTAGCACAAATTAAAAATGCTTTGAAATAAAATAGTCTTCCATCAGCATTTTTTATGTCTTTTGGATGCTGTTGCAATAGTTACTTAGAAAATCTGTGTCTTATTTGGAAAAAAGTGTTTTAGGGTACTGGGTAAATCTGCCAAACCCAGATCTGAAAACCTTCTATTCTCATCTTCAGGAATCTAATACAGTTCACAATAGCCCTGGGAGCTTTCTGTACATTTTAATTTTAAAGAATAGTGAAACTGGCAAGATGAAAGCCTTGTATTTGACAATTATTGTTAATAATAGCTATACTCTACATGTTTTATTACTGGGGAATTAATTACATGATATTCCACTGTAAATAAATTCTGAGTAGCATTTGTGAAAGAATGGGAATGTGATATTTAATGCCCTGGCTGGTGTGGCTCAGTGGATTGAGTGCTGGTCTGTGAACCAGATGGTTGCTGGTTCAATCCTCAGTCAGGGCTCATGCTTGGGTTGCAAGCTAGGTCCCCAGTAGGGGGCGCACAAGAGGCAATCACACATTGATGTTTCTCTTCCTCCCTTTCTTCCTCTTTTCCCCCTCTCTGAAAATAAATAAATGAAAACCTTTAAAATAAAAAAGTTATTAAAAAAGAATGTGGTATTTAAGATATATAATTAACAGGACTCTAATTGAGCTTGTGTGGTAACAAGCTAAATTATGGTAATTTTCAAAAAGTTTTGCTGATAACCATAGGAATCAAATTCAAGATAAAATAATCTAGAAAGCAGTAGACACAGTCAACTGATTGAACATGCCAATAAGGGACAGGGAAGTGTTAATTGTTTATTTAATAAGTAAACAAGCGCTTTAACGTACTTACTGTGTGCCAGGCAGTGCTCAAAAATCTTTATAAACAGTCAGTCACTGAATCCTCACAACAAACTTATGAGGTATATGCACTATCATTATCCTCATTTTACCAGTGAGAAAGGAGAGCTATGGAGAGACTAAGAAATTTGCCCAGATCATACATCTAACATGTACCTCTCTCAGTTCAACAAATAATATTGTAGTTGATTGTTTGAACATGTTCGGGTGACATAGAAGGAAATATAATTTTTGAGTGAGAAAATAAGGCAAGGAGAAGAGAAGCATAGTTGTATGTGAGAAAGACTCAAATGAAGACAGGAGCAAAATGCACAGCAGTGAGAAATAGAGATAATGTGCTTAAGGAAGACCTGAAGCTGGACATGATCTTAATTCTCTCTCAGGTTCTTATTTTTCAGATATGGTGGCCAAGAAAGATTCAATGTTGTGTTCAAACTTCCACAGCTGATTAATATTAGGGGTTGGAGCAGAACTCTGATGGACTCTCCCAATGGGCACCATCTCCGAGCCAAGCCTGTGCTGAGCACTTAGGCTAAAATCTAAACCAAACAGGATCCTCATCCATCCAGAGGTCGCCAGTAAGAGGAAATGACCAATAGACACACAAATAATAACTGAAATGTGAGGTAAGTGCTAGTGGATCTCTGGACAAAGAGAAAAAGCTGATTAATAGTGCTTGGGAAGAGAGGAAATATTCTACAGTATAATTAACTGTTTTGCAGCAATATAAAGGACAAGAACATTTTTGCCAGGCAGGGGAGAGGGAAGGGCATTGAGGGCAAAGTATTAAGCCCACCAGACAGACTGCAGTGCTGAAGGAGCACGGCCATAGTATGTCTCAGGAACAGCATGCACATTCCGTCTATTCACTCTGATAATTTTTAATTAAACCAGCATTTGCTGAGGGCCTATTATGTGTCAGGCAATGGTACTTCAAAGATGAATGATAAAAATATTGCTGTCTTCAAGTCCCAGGGAGTTTATAATCTAATTAATGGAGTCAGACTTGAGTGGAAGCAAATTAGCCTAAGTGCTAAAAGAGAAGTCTTAGTCTATTCTGGGGCTTCTAGTCTAAGAATGTAATTCCTATCTGGAGAGGATGTGTCGGAAAGGAAAGGTTTCAAAATAAAGCAACACTTGTGTTTTCTTTTGTTTTTAGTCTTATTTTATTGATTGATTTTTTTGTTTGTTTGTTTTAGAGAGAGAGGAAGGGGAAGAGAGAGAGAAAGAGGGAGACATCGATTTGTTGTCCTGCTTATTGATGCACTCATTGGTTGTTTCTCGTATGTGCCCTGAGCAGAGAGCGAAGCCACAGCTTTGGCTTATCTGGATGGTACTCTAACCAGCTGAGTATTGGGCAAGGGCAACACTTGTTTTGAATCTTGAAAAGTAGATAGGTGTTTAGCTGGAGCATAAGTAAATGAAAATCTGACTTAAATAGTACCTTTCTGCTTCTATCAAAGGCTGTCCTACTTGATAAGCAGGCAAGCTTGATCTTTATCATGTAACAGGCTCCTCAGGGCATTTGGATGCAAATCAGTTAGATGGGCCTTAAGAGAAAAGAAATAACTCTAAATCTATAAACTTCAAGCATAGCCCACAGTCTCAAATGGTTCTAAGTGACACCAGACCACATGAGGTGTCAAATTCCTTTTAAAGCACTTTCCAGATGAATGAATCACAAAATAAAATGACCATGGCTCTGGAAAATAAATAGAAATCCTGGTCTATTTTATTCTTTTGCTTTACACTGTTGGAAAATCTCAACCAAGCAGTATAGTTTCCTAAACCACACGGGCCTCACCGCAGACCCTGCCAGCTTAGTTCTGGTGTCCAAACATTCAGAGTGAGGCTTTGCCTTCATCTCTTTGGGTGGCAACTGAGAAATGGCCCATGGAAAATAAAAAGAACAGATGTGAAAAGAAAAAAAAAATGTGACCCTTAATTTTGCAGGTTGAAGAAACCAGACCATACTCAGGCCTTTGCCGTGCACAGGGAATTGGTTAGTGGTAGAAGCGGGTAGGGACAGTATTGTGGTTTGCATGGATTAATATGTTGGCTCAAAAGTAAGCAGGTTGATGACTAGATCTGTAGTCAATGATCAGTCAGCTTTTGATGGAAATTAATTGAGTGCAACAAAGGACACTTCTCAGCAATGTGCTTACCACCTGTTAATAAGGTTTAACCAATCCTAGACATCTCCAAGTTTGCCTTAAAAGTCCAAATGATTTGTCAAACACTATACATGTCTGAGTAGATAATGAGCTAGGCTGAACACCAATAAATGCCCTGGGATCTTAGGCATTTTTGAATCAAACATCACAGGGGAAGAAAGAGAATACCAGAAATACATAAGCCATGAAAATAAAAGTGAACAGAAGGATTAACATTTTGAAACACACTTCATCAAACTAATCAACCAGTGCCTAAAACCAGCAATTCCTCTGAAGCCTCTTTAATAAGGCCACAAATCTCTCCTGCTGACACAACAGGCACGCTTTTGCTGGATGGGATGTTGAAGACTGGACATCTGTTGCCCAAATAAACTTTTTGAAAGGGGTAAGTTCTCTGGACAGCAAGCTAGATCATCTTGTGTATAGAAGATTTGTACTTTATGGGAAACCAATGAAAGTGACATGGGGTCGTATAAATAAAAACTCTAGTCTTCTCTAACTCATGGACTTTGCAGTAGACTGCAATGTCACTATAGTGACTGCTTGATTTATTGACTTGTGTCAGATGTAATAACACACAGTGAGTAAATAGATTATATCTATAGGGTACCTGAAGTCAGAAATAAGCAATCTCATCATTTTATCCTAATGTCATCAGCAATAAGACTTTATGTAATTAAACTTATTTAAACTAAATAGATGACTTTAAACTCTTGAGAATATTTGCGTCGGATAATTTTTTAGGACAGTAGACTTAAAATAATTCATTTTTTCCAAAACATTTTAACAAAACTTTATTTGAAATATAATAGCTAGAGGAGGGAGAGTCAAAGGGAGAGGGAGAGGGAGGAGGGAGGAAGAGAATGAATTTTGAGGGTAAGAAAAGTGCTAATTTTAATCAACTGGCAATGGTTTGCATCTATATATAACTCATTAACTGTCATTGCATAACAGATGATTGGCTTTTATTTGCTCAGTGATAAAAGAAGATTTCCAGTTCTCGGATTCAAAATACCATGAAATGTCATATCTTCTTATGTGAATAATTACTCAGTGGTCAAGAAAAGACAGTCTTTGTCCACAAGTGGCTACCAGATTGAATCAGAATCAAGAGTTCCAATAGACTCGTCTGACTTCCAGAAGAACACATTTTTATCCATTATTTTTCCTTCATTTTTTCCAACAATTTTTGGGTGACCAAACAGGCAAAATCCCTTTCCTGGCATTCTGGTAAGTAGAGATAATCAACAAAATATACAGTATGTTACATGTTATATATGTTAGATGTTAATAAATGCTAAGGAAATGAGAAAGAAGGGACTACAGCTAGGACACTCAGGAGAAGGTTGCATTTTAGAACAAGAGATTAGGAAATAACTTGTTGAGAGAGTGTCATTTGAATCAAGATCTGAAAGAGGCAAGAGTGAGCTCAGTGTATAACTAGGAAAAGAGAATTCCAGGGAAGGTAAGAACAAGGGCTAAAGGCCTTGAGGATGAGTATGTGATGTGTTTAGTAATACCCAGGAGGGCAGTGTGAGAAGAGGGGTGGGCATGGAAGAGGAAATCAGAGAGCTTTCTGAGAACCAAGTTATGGAGCACCTATATATGAACAGGACTTATCTTCTAATCTGATTGTGACAGAGATCCATGGAAGGATTTTGAGCAAATAATAACATAATATTATTTATGCTTTATAACAAGATCTTTCAAGAAGACTATTAGCCATTCCACAGATGGATGCAACATTCAATCCCCAAAATGGTTGAAATATTAAATTTTTTATTTTCTTAAATTATACTGCATTGATTATGCTACTACAGTTGTCCTTGTTTTTCCCCATTGGCCCCCTTCACCCAGTACCCTCCATTTCCTCAGGCAACCACCTATTATTCATGTCCATGGGTCACATGTATTAGTTCTTTGGCTACTCCATTTCCTATACTGTAATTTACATTCCCACGGCTATTCTGTAACTAGCTATTTCTACCTAATTCCCTCACCTTTCACCCATTCCCTGACACTCCTCTCCCATCTGGTAACCATCATAACACTCTCCATATCCAAGATTCTGTCTCTGTTCTTGTTTGCTTAGTTTGTTTTTTAGATTTAATTGTTGGTAGATATATATTTTTTGCCATTTTATTATTCAGAGTTTTGATCTTCTATTTTTCTTAAATAAGATCCTTTAATATTTCACATAATAATGGTGTGGTGATGATGGACTCTTTAAGTTTTTTCTTGTCTGGGAAGCTCTTTAACTGCCCTTCTATCCTTTTTTTCTTTATTGTTGTTCAAGTACAGTTGTCTCCACTTACCTCCCACCGCTCTCCCCCTGCCCACCAACCTCCACCTCCCACCCTAAATCATACACCCATTTGATTTGCCCATGGGTCCTTTATATATATTCCTCAATGACACTTCCCCTTTCCTGGGTAGAGCAATCTTGACTGTAGGTTCCTGCTTTTAATGACTATGAATATTTTTGCCAAACCCTTCTAGCCCATAAAGTTTCTTTTGAGAAATTGGCTGACAGTCTTATGCGAACTCCTCTGTAGTTGGTTCCTTTGAAAGACAACTGCTTTTCTCTTGCTGCTGTTAAGATCCTCTCTTTATCTTTAACCTTTGGCATTTTAATTATGACATGTCTTGGAGTGGATCTCCTTGCATCCATTTTGTTTGGGACTGTCTGTGCTTCCTGGATTTGCATGTCTATTTCCTTCTCCAAATTAAGGAAGTTTTCTTTCATTATTTTTTCAAATAGACTTCCAATTTCTTGCTCTTTCTCTTCTCCTTCTAGCACCCCTATGATGTGAATGTTGGGCCTCTTGAAGTTCTCCCACAGGATAAGCATGTACTATCCTAGTGTTTTTCTGGATTCTTCTTTCTTGTTGTTCTGATTGGTTATTTTTTGCTTCCTTATGTTCCAAATCATTGATTTGATTCTTGACTTCATTCATTCTACTGTTGTTTCCCTGTAAGTTGTTCTTTATTTTAATTACTGTATTCTTTGTTTCTGACTAGATCTTTTTTATGCTGTTGAGGTCCTCACTAAGCTCCTTGAGCATACTTATAACCAATGTTTTGAACTCTGCATCTGATAGATTGCTTATCTCCATTTTGTTTAGTTCTTTTTCTAGAACTTTGATCTGTTCTTTCATTTGGGCCATGTTTCTTTGTCTCCTCATTTTGGCAGCCTTCCTCTGTTTGTTTCTATATATTCAGTAGAGCTGCTTGGACTCTGTCTTGGTAGTGTGGCCTAATGTATTAGGTGTGCTGTAGGGACCAGTGGCACAGCCTCCCTTATCACCCAAACTCAGTACTTGAGGTATGCCCTTTGTGTGTGCTGAGTACACTCTTTTCTTATAGTTGAGCCTTGGTGCTGTTGGCAGATTAATGGGAGAGATTTACCCAGGCCAGTCATCTGCAAGGATTGGCTGTGACCACTTACTACCAACTTCCACCTTCCAGGCTGTGCAGGAGCAGGGTGGTAGTGCTCCAATGTGGTCTGTAGCTACCCACTGGGTGCCCTTGCCCTGGGGTTTGCCAGGTGGTGCAGGCCAAAGTCAGCCCCCAACTGTGTTTTGCCCAGGGCCACTCTGCCTGAGCTATAAAGCAATCTGAGGTGGCTGCTAGTTGTGCTGGGCTTGAAGATTCCCAGGTGAAGCTAAATTGTGAATCTAGGCTGGCTACTGCTAGTGCTGGGCCTGGAGCTCGCTGAGGCCAGTTGTTGCTTGTTTGAGAGGAGTTAAGAAGTTGTGAAGCATGAGCCAAGGTCATCCATTCATACGGAAAACCAGTTTGGGTGGGCCTCTAAGTTGAGTGGGGCAGAGTCTCTGGGAATCTCCAAGGTTGGTCAAACAGTGTTAGGCAGGTTGATGGAAGCTCAGATACAGCACCAGCTTGCCAATTCTGTGGCTCAGTGCCTCTGTCCTGGGAGGCTTTAGGAAAGGGACAATGGCCTTTGCTTGCCTTGATGCCAGACACTCAGTTTCTCCCAGTATGATGGTGACTTTCAAGCTGCTGCCTTAGTGCTGGAGCTCAAGGGAGTAAGTCTGTGTAGGTGAATCCATGTGTGGCTTCTTTAAGAGGAACTGCTTGGGGGTCCAGAAGTTTCTTCCACCAATTCAATCCCCACTGGTTTTTGCAGCCAGAGATTATGGGGATTTATCGTCCTGGCACTGGAACCCTGGGCTGGGGGGTCAGGCATTGGGCTGGGACTCTTCGATCCCGTGATATCCCTCCCAATTTTTTATCCACCACGCATGGGTGTGGGACCAGCCTGTTCTATGTCTGCCTCCCTCCTACTAGTTTGGATGTATGTGGTTTCTCTAATTCTGTAGTTTTTAGGCTTTCATTCAAACTCAATTTCTAATAGTTTTGAGTGATGGTTGTTCTATATTTTAGTTGTAATTTTGATGTGGTTGTGCAAAGAGGCGAGCCATGTCTGTCTATGCCATCATCTTGACCAGCAATCTTAAAATCTTCAGTGTTAATCAAAAGTGAACTCCAGATTCCTCATTTTATAGTGATGAAATTAAACTCTAATGATGTTGAGTGACTCCCAAGGGTATGCTGGTGGTTGGCAGTTAAGCTAAAACTTTTCAATCTGGAGTCGACTGGAAATAGAAGTGATGAGTTCTGTTGATGGGAACAGGAAAATGTACTGATTTATTTTTGGAAAAGCCCATATGCAGAAGGCTGACAAGATCTAATCATAATTTTGGTTTCTACTTGATCTGGTAATTGTTTGTAGTCATGGCCTAAGTCTCCATTCATTATTAGTTAGCTCAGTGAGAATGATGTTGTTTCACTTTTGCCATATTCTAGATACTCTTTATCACTTTTAGCAAAACTGGGATCTGAGATATAGGTTTACCATGGAGTAGAGAGGACTGATTTGATTATAAGACTAGTTAGGCAGCCATGACTCTATGTTTGGTAAAAAATCACCTTGATTGAACAAAAGAAGCTTCAGCAGAACTAAGAGCCCATCTCAGAGAGTTGTTTTAGGGAATATGTTGACCATAACTAACTTTTGTGTGTATGGTCATGCACCTGAATATAATTTTGTAGTTATTCAAAAATTAGACCATCTAAGGAAGATAGAGTTTCCTTGTAGAGCATGTTTTGTTTATCTAGACTAGTAATTTTCAACTGACATGCTGCAAGAATTTTTAAGATATGCGATATCTAACTATTTAGTCAGTAGCACTGATCTCTTTTCCCTAGATTATCAAATAAAAAAAAAAAACAATCAAGGTACATTTACACAATGGAATACTACACAGCAGAAAGAAAGAGCTTCTACCTTCTGCAACAGCATGGATGGAACTGGAGAGCATTATGCTAAGTGAAATAAGCCAGGTAGTGAAAGAAAATACTGTGTGATCTCATCTATAAGTGGAACCTAACCAACAAAACAAACGAGCAAGTGAAATACAACAAGAGACACTGAAATTAAGAACAATTTGATGGTAATCAGAGGGGAGTTGGGGAGGGGAGAATGAGGGAAAAAGGGGGAAGGGTTTTTAGGAACATGTATAAAGGACACATGGACAAAACCAAGGCAGGCTAGGATCAAGGGTGGAAAGTATGGATGGCTGGGGTGGGGGGGGAAATGGAGACAACTGTACTAGAACGACAATAAAAGAAAGAACATAAATAAATAGAATCTTAAAAAAAAACAATAGCCAACACAACAATAACCATCTGGTATGAATGAATCAAAATTCTATCTATTTTTTTTTTTTTGTCAAATTGGCAAAAGGTATATTTTTGGTGTGCTGCAGACTTTTAGTAATTAGTTTCTGTGTACCATGAGATGAAAAAAGTTGAAAATCACTGATCTAGACCAAAACATGGAATTCTTTTTGGATGTGGTATGCTTGACTTTTACTAGAGGAAAGTACATATTCTTCAAAGATGTCATCCTTCTCATAGATGGAGTTGTTGTCCTTCTGTAGCCTGGGTTCTGGCCACATAGATCAAAACTCAATGCATAAATTCCCATCTTGTGAGACTGTGAGTACCTTTCATCATACTGCAACAACATACAGGTTTAAAAACTGAAAGCACTCAAGGAGTAAGTACCACTGAAAATAAGACCAAGAAAGTTTTAAAAGCCTAGACAAATTCTGAGTTAAAAAAGCACTGTCACAGCCCCAGGGATATGTCAGTCTTTTGAACATTGCCACCATAACCACATCAAGGCAGGCAGTAAATGGCTCAAATGAATCAGAATGTGAAACAAATAATTAAGCATCCACACATGCTTTTGTCTTCCAATTTACAAAGAAGAGAGAGGGAAATGGTTAGTATTCTCACACAGGTCTTATCAATAAGACTAAGTTGTCAAAATACAGCTCTTCAGAAATAGGACTGCTGCAACTCACTTGCTGGAAAAGATGACTAAAGATTTCAGGATGGGTTATAGAAAGGAAAGACTAGAGAAAGGAGGACCCTGTCTTCTGGATGTGAGGCCAATGGGAGGTTGTGAGGGGATGGATTCCAAAGTCAACATAACTACAATGGGAAGTCTGGCCTCTGCTGGAATTTCAAATGAAAAGCTGATAAAACTTGGTGATTAGCTAGATCAACAGCCAATCGATAAAGGGGTGAATTAAAAATGACTAGCACTTCAAATCTAGAATGTTAGAGTAGAATCACTTACAGATGCAGGCAGTTGAAATGAAATTTGGATTGAGAAAAGAGAATAAAAATAAAAAGCTGCTATTTATTCACTACTTTCAACGTGTCAAGCTCTGTGTTCATTAGCTCATTTAATTCTCTCAACAACCCTTTTTATTTATATATGTATTCATTCACAAACATTTATTAAAGTGTCTGTCGTGAACCTGACACTGACCTATGTAAACATGTCTATCTTTATACATGAAGAAACTGAAATCTAGACAGGTAGGTAAAGTAACTTGTGCAAGGTTCCATCCGAGTATGTGGCAGAACTGGAATGCACACCCAGTGTGAATGGATTCCAATGTCATCATAACAGCCATGGCTTTTAGTTTTGGATTTGTTGAATTCAAAAGCTGACGACTGGCCAAAAAAAACAAACCCAAAAACCCAAAACAAAACCCCAGTTGTGACAAGATGAGTAAAAAAACAAAACAAAACTGGGAGCCATGAGGCTAGTGGAGCAGTTGCATAATTAAGGGACCCGGGTAGGAGTCGAGAGGGGGTAGGGAGGAAGGGTAAAAGGGAGAAGCAGCCTTACTGCCTGAACACCTCACTGAAGGCCAAGGTTAATGCTATGGAGGGTGTAAGGTTATTAAACCAGGTGCAACTTCTGTTAAATTTTCTGGTCTCCAGGACAAGAAAGGATTCTGCAGAGGTAAGATAGTTTCGTGTCACCTTGGAAATTCAAAACAACAACTGAAAAGTCCATGATACTGAGCATATTAATGGTACATTAAGTTATTCAGTTCAAACAGACTAAATAAGCCTATGTTATTGATGGTATAAATTATTACAATTGTAGGTTGAATTGTGTCCACCCAGTAAGATATGCTAATGTCCTGACCTCCAACCCCTTTGAATGAGACCTCATTTGAAAATAGAGGTATTGCAGGTGTAGCTAGTTAAGATGAGGTCCTATTGGAGTAGAGTGGGCTCTTTTAAGAAGAAAAGCGGAAACTCAGAGTCACCCTGGAGACATCAGGCAATGATAGAGGCAGAGACTGCTTTCATGTATCTTCTAGCCAAGGACCTTGAAGGACAGCCAGCAACACTAAAAAGCTAAGACAAAGACATGGAACGGATTCTCCCCCAGAACACCCAGGAGGAACCAATCCTACTGACACCGTGATTCTGTCTTACAAACTCCAGAACCATGAGAGAATACATTTCTGTTGTTTTGACACCCAGCTTTATGCTGCATTGTTATAGCAGCCCTATGGTACTAATACAAGTACTGGCCACACTGAACATTTAAATCATGCTTATGATATCCCTGGAACTGTTGTAGTGCTATACAAAATTAACTCAGTTCATTACCATAGCAACCCAATATGCTAAGTACTACTATCTCTACTTTTACTGATGAGGAAGCTGAGGCATAGTGAGTTCAGATAACTTGCCAACGGGAGACCTGGGATTGGAACCCACAAAATCTGGCCCCAGAGTACCTAACACCATCCTCTGCCATGTGCTGTTCTCCCAAGACATTTATTGCCTTTGATTTTCTGGATGCCAGCACAGATGTCGTCCTCCCAAAACACTGGTAATCTTGAGTTAGGTAATCTTCAAATGCTGACAAGAAGGATTATCTATGCAATGGTATGGCATTCTGACAAATGTTTCTCACAAAGAGTTTGATAATTAATCCCAAATCGACATTTAAAATATCTTTTGTTCTTACATGTTTTTATAAATGCAGTCATACCTCATTTTTTTGCACTTCACTTCATTGTGCTTGGCAGGTTTTGCAATTCTAACAAACAGAAGGTCTGCAGCAACCTTGTGTTGAGCAACTCTACTGGTGCCACTTTTCCAATAGGCTCGGATGGTGAGCATTTTTTAGCAATAGAGTTATTTTTTAATTTTTCTATTTTATTTCTTTTTTTTAATTTTTATTTTAATTATTGTTCTTGTACAGTTTTCTGTCTTTTACTCCCATCCCAGCCCACCACCCCAGCCCTCCCCGCCTCCCTCCCATTTCCACCCCGCCTCGTTTTTGTCCATGTGTCCTTTATACTTGTTCCTGTAAACCCTTCCCTTTTCCCCCTGAGATTCCCTCCCCTCTCCCCTCTGGTGACTATCTGCCTGTTCTCAGTTTCAATGTCTTTGGTTATATTATGCTTGTTTGTTTGTTTTGTTGATTAGGTTCCTGTTAAAGGTGAGATCATATGGTATTTGTCTTTCGCTGCCTGGCTTATTTCGCTTAGCATGATGCTCTCCAGGTCCATCCATGTTGTCACAAAGGGTAGGAGCTCCTTCTTTCTTTCTGCCGCATAGAATTCCATTGTGTAAATGTACCACAGTTTTTTGATCCGTTCTTTTACTGATGGGCACTTTGCTCTTACATGTTTTTATAAATGCAGTCACACCTCGTTTTTTTGCACTTCGCTTTGTTGTGCTTGGCAGGTTTTGCAATTCT
The DNA here is from genome assembly GCA_039655065.1 of Glossophaga mutica. Lineage (NCBI taxonomy): Eukaryota > Metazoa > Chordata > Mammalia > Chiroptera > Phyllostomidae > Glossophaga > Glossophaga mutica. The sequence continues at coordinate 144,213,728 of CM077303.1, read as the reverse complement.
AACAAACAGAAGGTCTGCAGCAACCTTGTGTTGAGCAACGCTGCTGGTGCCACTTTTCCAATAGGCTTGGATGGTGAGCATTTTTTAGCAATAAAGTTATTTTTAATGAATGCATGTACATTGTTTTATAGACATAATGCACACAAAAGATGACAGTATAATATAAACATAATTTTTATTGCACTAAGAAACCAAAAATAATTGTGTGACTTTCTTTATTGTGATATTCACTTTGATGCAGTACTTGCTTTACTGTGGCAGCAGGGGAAAACCTGCAATATCTCCAAGGTAAGCCTGTTTTCAAGTATATAGACAAATGCAAGTTTATTAATACACATCTTCTCATGCGTGCTAATTAGTCTGACATGTTTGGTGAAAAATAATAATAATTTCAATAGCAGAGGCTAAGTTCTACCCTCCATTCCATTCAGGGTGAACCCATGCCCTGCACTAATTACAAACCTCTGTGCTTCCTGTAGAGCAAAGATGTTGCCCTAACAGGCCGCAGAAGGGCCCAGAACATAAGCCAACCATTGCATCTGGTGCTCAAATGGAGAAAAAGTCATCTGTTCCAATGCTGAAGAAAATTCTGCCTGTGTTGGATTTAATGAGAAACAATATATCAGAACAAGTTTGTATATATAAAACCACTCATGTTAAATAAACTAAAAATTCCAAGGGATTTTTTACATGTAATTTGGCAATAAATAATTTTTAACATCAACACTAATTATCTAATCTAGCATAAAATGCAATCCTATTATATACCTCTGTCAATTCTATCTTTACTTTGCACTGTCCATACCATTCCTTTCCTTTATGCATAAAATTAAGGACTAATTGCTATCCATAGTTCATAGCAGAAGATTTCTAGAAGTCAATAAAACTTAATATCTTCTCCTCCCAAATCATGTAACTACCAATGAAGTTACTTTTTAAAAATTATTTTAAATTATAGTTGACATACAATGTTATATGAGTTTCAGGTGGACAACATAGTGATTTAACATTTATGAACCTTAAGTAATCACCACAATAAGTCTAGTAACCATCTGTCACTGTACACAGTTACGGCATTGTTGACTGTTTCCCCTATGCTATACGTTGTGAAGTTGTTTTTTTAGATGAGACCATATCAATGGAAGTTATTCAATAGAGAAGACTATAATGCTTAGTGTTGAAACATATGACTTTTTAAGTGCATCAGTGAATGTCATTATTATAGAGATGATGTCCTGGAAGAATAAACAGAGAACAAAAGGGAGCGAAATATGAAGGGAGCAGTTTATATTACAACTGGGATTGAATTTAATGGATGAAAACACACAAAAAGGTGCTATGTTTTGAATGACGGTATAACTCTAAGAGCAGGAGCCCTTTTATAATCATGATAAACTGCTTACTTTTAGCTCTTTAAATATTACAAAAAATATATGCGTGTACATATTTACATATATGTATATATATAAATACATAGATAGAGAATTCAATCATTTTACCCAGTCTCCATCTTTGACATGACAAAGTTTATCTTAGACACAAAGACATTTAATAAATTTGCACAAAGTAACACAGCTAGTTCATGAACTCCTGCCTTCTTATTCGGAGTCCAGGCCTTCTTCTCCTATCGTGAACACAAGTTGCATCCTTATAACCAAACACAGAAAGTAAATATCACCTAAAGACATTAGGAGCACCAGGAGTGACGTCTAAGGTAAACTAAGGTGGATATTGAAATAAAAGTGAAAAGTCATCTGTAAACCACTTGAGCAGAGTGGATAAGAAAAGGCATGAAATCTTTTTTATAACTTAAAAAAGCTCACTGGTGGCTGGTATACTATGGAAATTACCTAATGAAAGATGCATTTCTGCTTCTTTAGAACAACTGCTCCTGTACACAGAAATCAGTCCCTTATTATTAAAGAGCCTTATCTCTGTACACTGAAATTTAGGACATGTCCATGATGATCTTATCAGTATCTTCAAAAAAAAAAAAAAAAAAAAAAAAAAAAGGCCAATATGCCATCCTGGCAATGAAAAAACTCTGTGGAAGCAAGAAGCACATATTTTCCAGTAAAACAAGGCAACCTGGCTATTTCTTTTGGCTCGTCCTGCCTTTTCATCTGTTATTTTCATCACAAAATTCTCATGATGGGTTCTTAGCCACAGATCCCTCTGTCAAATGAAGTGGGCCTAAGTAATTGTCTAAGTAATTGGGGAAGATGCTACCAATTTTCCACTTCTCCATGGTGAACTTTAAAATCACCCCAAATTTGATTCTCTGCCCTGTTCCTGAGTGTGGCCTGTGTCCATGAAGAACATTGCCCAAATAAGATTCATTTCCATGTATGATTTATTTACTTACTTACTTACTTGGGAAAAATTATTCTCTAAGTAAGATTTGAGAAGACCAATTCAGGACATTTAATCATAATAGACTGACAAAAAATAAAATAAAATGCAAGAGATTATTGATCTGATTATTCACTTCCAAAATTGAATAAACTCATGTAAAAATTATATATTCAGAAATTCTGTAAAACATATGGGAAGCATACTGCTAAGAAAAATACACGTAATGTGTGTGAAAACAATTATTCAATTTGGCAGTCAAAATTATTCTTCCAGGAGAAAATATAAAAGAATATTGGAAACATCAAAATAAAATTTCTGACACCAGTTTTTATATACAGTCTAATTGAATAAACTGTAAAGTGAAAAATTATGCAGAAAACTTAAACAACATCACAAAGGGAAGTGAAGCTCTCTAAATACATAGTAATTTAGAGAGGAAAAGAACTTCAGAAATAGTCTACGTGAGCTGCCTCATTTTATCAAAAAGAAACTGAAGGCCAGAGCAGTTAAAGATCTTGCCTACTGCTGTGTAGTCAGTTAAGGAGAGAACCAGGACCAGGCTCTCATGTCTCTCAGGACTTCTCATTCCCTCTTAAACTAAATGATGGCAGGAAATAAGCCTTTAACTTGCAATAAGATAAGAATTGTGTGTACCTAGGGATCAGTCCTTCTCTGTTCTTTTCCTCCCTGCCTCTTACCCAGCTCAGCTCAGCCAAACCTGAGGATGAGGAAACAGACTACAGAGAAGCAAAGGAGGGTGTGGTTGTATCTCAGGATGGGAGAGTAGCAGTGTTGTCTTTCTTAGCTACAATAACAGTTAGGTATAATGGATTCAAATTATACATGTTAAATGCTCAGCATCTACAGTACTACGCCAATCTCTTAAAAAGAAGAAAAAAGAAAAACTTTATATATTTACACAAAAGGAAAAGATCATGTGCAAACAAGCATGACCATGACTGAGTTTCACTCTAGCTAACCAATAACAGGCTCAGCCTGGGAGATGGGCTGATAGCTAAAGGGAGGCCATTCTCATTGTGGTGAGCAGCACTGAACGGAGATGGCATCAGTACCATCAACTAAGTCACGTTTAGAGGATGCACAGTAGAGCAATGACTCAAGGGATGATGCAATCCCTCAAGCACATGCAGTACAACATGGTCGACAACACGTGGTTTTCTGAAGGGTTACACCGCCCTCTCAGAGCACGTGCAGTAGAAGCACATAATCTACATGTGCTTATTGAGGGGGCACAAAACAACACATGTTAATCTAAGGCTGATGCAACATTGCATCATACAGCAATATGAAAGCAAAAGCCTTCAAACAGACAGCTGAGACAGCCAAGGGCAGGTGAGAGACAGCCGAGAGGCACCCTGCTTCTCCAATCAACCCTGCTCTAAGTGACTTTGAAACTGCTATAGATTCTGTCTTGCAAGACACTGACCAGCTGCCTCCAAGTCCCAGACCTGACCTGGACTCTTGGGACTTGGGTTTGTTATTCCCCAGTTCTCCTGTGGGTTGTTATCGCTGACTGTTTCTGAGTGATTACAGGGTTATTGTTACTGGGTTATGGTAGATTTGGATTGAACCTGTGTTAGTAAACACTGAGTGACTAGCACAGTCACCTGTGTTGACTCACTGTTATTCCTTGATGCTGGTGTTGCCTGTAGGGCATGTAGCCCTATAGGTGGCCTAGTGGCTTTGGTCCATGACAAAGGCTGGAGGCTGGCTTCTAGGAAAGACTACAGTGGAAATACTTATAAGGTTGGAGTATCACTCACAACAGGCATATTTTAAGGCTGCTTGCTATACTTCAGGGCTTGTCACCTGGAATGGAATGCAGCTAAGTTATGTCAAAAACCCTCATGGGTAGCAGCCATGGACTTTTCCTAGTTCAAGAGCCTCCATGAGCCCCACAGTGAGGTTACGCACACAAGCACAGCTGTAGCTGAGAAAGACCAATCAGAGGACAGTGCAGGTGGCTCTCCGTATGGAGTTGTATGGTCAGACCACAATGTGTGATCCTCAGATTACACTGTGCCCCAAAGCGAAGGAATGAGGAAGAGTGGCGTTTGTGCATCCCACAGTGCTGGTTCTATATCGGCCTACAGAGTAATATAGCTTCCAACATTGTCTTTTACATCTTACACATAAAGGAGAAGAAAGATTGTGCTCTTCGTGATCAGTAAAATCATGCCAATCATCAAAAGCATCAGAGGCATCATCTTACCAAAAGTACCATAGGCACAAATAAAACTGCAGCCAAAACTTTAAATTAAAAAATAGCTTAAATTAAAAGCTATTCAACCAATAGCTCAGACATATTGTTAAACTTTCTGATGCTGAAATTTATATAGTGACACATGACACTGGCATCAGTAAAAATGTTGTCATTTTTGTTATTATTTTTAAAATTTAATGTATTTGAAAATTTTAAAACTAAGCGCAATGACCTCAATATTTCATAGAAAATCTTCAATATATTTTTCTGTCTTCTCATGTGCCTTATAGATATTCTTATGAATTTCTCAAAATATTTTGCTTCTCATTATAGCTTAATATTTCAACTAGTAGCAAAAATGCTGTAAGAATCAGACTGCACTGTCAGTTTGTGCTACGTTAAGAGTAAAGACTCTAGTGTAATATTTTGGGAATTTTGTCTGGTCTAGAATTTTTGTTTAGGACTTCTTCCTCTGTTTCGGTACAGATGCCGATCACATAGCCCTACCTCCCTTGCCAATAATGTACGTACGCTATCCCAATGGGCAGTCAGAACAATAATTAGGTCACAAGTGGTCATAAGGCCCAGTAGAGTCAATCAAAATCCTTTTAAAGTTTTTGTGTGAACAGCAATAGAAAAAAATCCCTTTCTTATCTTCAGAGAACTTGAGCATAGAGAATCATGTCAGTTTAGAGCTTCAGGAGGCCCTCTTTGCTGTAGGTATTCCCTTTCAAAAATCTAGGGGACAATCCATTCTCTTGCTGTGTCTAGCTTTCACGGGCTGTCCTCATTTCTTGGTGTATAGCTCCTCCTTCCATCCTCAAAGACAGCAGCACAGCATCTTAAAATCTCTCTCTCTTCTCTGCTTCTGTTGTCACAGCTTCTGCTCTGATTCTTACACTCTTGTTTCTGTCTTACAAGGACTTCTGCGATTGCACACCTGAATAACCTAGGTAGAATAATCTCCCCACCTCAAGATTCTTAGCTTGATCGCATCTGCAAAGTCATTTTTGCCATTTAAGGTAATGTAATATATTCATAAATTCCAGGGACTGGGACAGAGACATGTCCCAGGGTGAGGTGGGGACATTGTTCAGCCTGCCACAATGCTGGAGATCAAATAGCACAAAAGCTGGAAACTGAATTAACAATGTGGAGGTCACCGATGTCCTTGAGCAGAGCAATTCTGACTGAGTGATGGGATGAAACACTGATCAGAGTGTGTGACAGGGGTCGGAAAGTGTTGTGGTTGGAGTCCAAGGGCAGGAGGAGCTGACATTGCAGGTGACGTCTGAAGGCAGCCTGCCGGCAGAGTTCTCTCTTGCTAGAGGGAAGCTGGCCTTTTGTTCTAGTTGGGCCTTCATTTGATTAAAGATGGACCACCTATATATGGAGGGCAATGTGCTTTCCTCAAAGTTCATAGACTTATAAGTTAATCTCATCCAAAAGCACCTTCAAAGAAACATTCAGAATAATGTTAAACAAAATATTTGGATACTCTTGGCCAACTAAGTTGACAGATAAAATTAATCATCACAAATAAGAAGGAGGAAATGGCAAATTAACCTTAACAGGAAGTGAGGACAAAACAAAAGTTTTTAGGATGGGAGAAATCGAAGTACATTTACACGAATTTTAACTGAAACCAGTCAGTGCCATTTTGTGTTTCTCTGCAGCAGCCTTCAATGTGTTGGACATTGGCAGACAGATTTAGCTAGAATAAGGGTTCAGCCAGAGAAGTGCAATAAAAGAAAAAGGGGGGAAATGAATGTGTATGCCAGAAACTGATTAAAGTGATCGGCCACGGAATTTGAATTATATTATGACATGTAAAGATATAAGCAAAGATAAGACAAGATGAGGCATAATGAAAAAGTAAAATTATTCATTAAAATAAATGAAATCAAGGTTATGAACTGACTAACACAACTGGTGACTACAAGATCAAAAGCATGACAATGAGGTGGTCACTTTGATAAAGTGAAAGGCAAAGGTGATTGAAGGAGAGGAATTTAAAGAAGTGTGTGTGTCGGTGGGGAGGGTGGTGGTGGTGTCAGGATGTTAGAATGTAATGCTAGTATCACCAGAAATTCTGTCAGTGTTAATGCCCGCCAGACAAAGATCACCAGCAGCACACCTGTATTTGAACAAGTTGAACTTCCTTCTCGTTGCAATCGGAAAAACACCTGGGTAACCATGGTATGCCTCAGTAAAAGGGTGTTAGCAAGAACCAGTTATAGGATTTGGACTTTGGTTGAAGGATTTGAGGGAGGATCTAAGGAAGCTGGGGGTCACTCTAGAATGGAAAGTGGAACAATTGTAAAATTGAGTATACCTGAACACATCTTTCCATGGAGAGCCAAGTAAAGCAAGGCTAAAGTTCTCATTGGTAAAGAAGTAGCAATTACTCATTTTAGCCAAAAGACAGGGATGTTTGGTATTTGGGGGTAGTAAAATAATCTAGTTTCAGTCTATGCTTACGCAAATTTATAAAAGAGTCTTATTTTTATCTCCCTTTATCACAATCTTGAAGTCTGAGGTTTATATTCTGTTAGATTGTTTATTATCCAATAAAAAGGTCACATGGCTTAGCTTACAGGTGTCAGAGTCTGTTCTTTGATTGATTTAATATTTACTTGATCAACAGGAATAATATTAAACAGAGTGTCAATAATCTTGAAGCTAAAATCTTCAAGGAGTAAGAGGAAGGGATACAGACATCTAAATGACTGCAGCCTGGAGCGTAGATAACAGGATCTGATAACGTGAGATACAAGACCTATGTGCTCGTTTGTCTGTTTAAACAGGGGTTTGGAGGGTTGTCCAGGAGCAGCAATAAGAAGTAGAAAGGCACATCTCCGGGCCCAACGGGAAAGAGGAAACCAGTTCCTCAAGGGCTACAGGAGAAGCAATATCATCAAGGGGACACTTGATTTTAATTCTAGCACAAGATAAAGGGAATATTCAGTGGGGAAGATGAGGATGTAGGCACAATGAAAACGTTTCAGGCAACTGGGAACATTAAGAGGTAGGGTTAGAAAAAGGGATATATAGGACAATGTCAGGGATAACTTGCTCCTGTGACATAAAATGGTGTTAAAGCTGTGAGTGATAAAAGGAAGAAGGGAGAGATGGTGATACTGGAATTGTGGTGATGGAGGCCTAGAGGTCTGCATAGAATCAATCTGCATCATTGTAGTTCTTTGCCAGATTGACTGAGCTGCAAAGGGAGACTCAGAACATGTAGGCTCTCTTTAAAATAGGGAGTATTATCTGTTACTAGTTCATTGAAATATTTGTATCACTTGAATTTATTTTTAATGATTCATAAAAGCCAAGGAAGTTGCTCAGTTAGTCCTTTGTATTACATTGTATTCACTTGATATTACATATGTTTTTGGAAAACTCTCCTTTTTAAAAAAATATACTTTATTGATTATGCTATTACAGTTGTCCCAATTTTTCTCCCCTTTATTCTCCTATGCCCTGCCTCCCTCTATTCTCCTATGCCCTGCCTCCCTCCCACTAGCATTCCCCAACCTTAGTTCATGTCTGTGAGTTGTACATATAAGTTCTTTGGCTTCTCCACTTCCTACACTATTCTTAACCTCACAGTGTCTCTTTTCTACCTACCATTTATGCTTCTTATTCCCTGTACCTTTTCCCCCATTCTCCCCACTCTGCCTCCCTGCTGATAACCCTCCATGGGATCTCTATTTCTGTGATTCTCTCCTGTTCTAGTTGTTTCCTTGGTTTGTTTTTTTTTAGGTTAGATTGTTGATAGTTGTGAGTTTCTTGTCATTTTACTGTTCATGTTTTTGATCATCTTTTTTCTTAGATAAGTTCTTTAACATTCATACAATAAAGACTTGGTGATAATAACTTGACCTTATCTGGGAAGCACTTTATCTGCCCTTCCATTCTAAACGATAGCTTTGCTGAATACAGTAATCTTGGATGTATGTCCTTGCCTTTCAGGACTTCAAATACTTCTTTCCAGCCCCTTCTTTCCTGCAAGGTTTCTTTTGACCAATCAGCTGATGGTCGTATGGTCACGCCTTTGTAGATAATTGTCTGCCTCTCTCTTGCTGCTTTTAAGATTCTCTCCTTATCTTTACTCTTGGGTAATGTAATTATGATGTGCCTTGCTGTGTGCTTCATTGGGTCCAACTTCTTTGGGACTCTCTGGGCTTCCTGGACTTCCTGGAAGTTTATTTCCTTTGCCAGATTGGGGAAGTTCTCCTTCATTATTTGTTCAAATAAGTTTTCAATTTCTTGCTCTTCCTCTTCTTCTTCTGGCACCCCTATGATTTGGAAATTCGAACATTTAAAGTTGTCCTAGAAGTTCTTAAGGCTCTCCTCCTTTTTTAGAATTCTTGTTTCTTTGTTCTGTTCTGGTTAAATGCTTATTATGTCTTCCTCTGCTCCAAATTGTTAATTTGAGTCCTGGTTTCCTTTCCTTCAGTATTGATTCCCTATTTTTCTTATTTCACTTTGCATAGCCTTCACTTTTTCCTCTATTTTGTGACGATACTCAACCATTTCTATGAGCATCCTGATTACCAGTGTTTTGAACTGTGCATCTGATGGGTTGGCTATCTCTTCAACACTCAGTTGTATTTTTTCTGGAGCTTTGATCTCTTCTTTCATTAGGGACATATTTTTTTTTGTCTCAGCACACCTGTTATGTTGTAAGGGGTGGAGCCTTAGTTATTCACCAGGGCAGGGCAACCCACATCACTGCACTGTTGGCACTGTATGTGGGGGAGGGGTCAGAGAGGGAACAATGCCGCTTATTCTGCTCTCTGCTGATTTTCAGTCACTTTCCTGCTACCTATGAGCAAATTGGGCCCTTCTGGTGCTGACTCCAGAGTCGGTGAGTTTGTGCACATTCTAGGACCCCATGGGTCTCTCCAACAAACTTTCCTGTGAGGCTGGGAGTTTCTCCTGACTCTTCAACCCCACAAATTTTTTCAGTCAGAGGTTTCGAGGCTTTATTTCCCATGCTTGAGCCCTGGGTTGTTCAGTCTGTGTGGCTCCCTAGTTGTTCCTTCCAGCTTATCTTCACATGAACATGGGACCAGCCAGCCACCAGCCGCCACCTAGCTCAGTGTGCCACCTGTAACCTCACCCACCTGGTCCTCCAGCTGTCACCTTGCTGCACATCCTCTCTGCCCTGGATGCTCATCTCTGCCCCTCCTACCAGTCTGAATGAATGTTTCTTCTTTAATTCCTTGGTTGTCAGACTTCCACACAGTTTGATTTTCTGGAAGTTCTGATTATTTTTTGTTTTAAAACATGTCGTCCTTTTGGTTATGTGAGGAGGCAAAATGTATCTACCCATGCCTCCATCTTGGCCAGAAGTAGAAAAGTCTCCTTATGTCTCTCAGATTTTTCCTCTTTTTCTTTACTGAGTAACTAAATAATTAATTGTGGACCTCATTTGCTTGTTCTTTGGGTATCTTAGCATTTGCTTCAATTATACATTCATTGAATTTAGTCAATCATTAAAATAGGTATTGTGTGACCACCATAAACAAAACACTATGCTATGTACTATTTATTTACTCCATTTATTTAGCCATCAGGTTCTTTTTTAATTTTTTAAAGATGTTATTTATTTATCTTTAGAGGAGAAGGGAAGGAGAGAGGGTGGGAAATATCAATATATGGTTGCCTCTCGTGCGTCCCCTACTGGGAACTGTCCTGCAACCCAGGCATGTGCCCTGACTGGGACTCAAACCACGATCCTTTGGTTCGCAGGCCCACACCCAATCCACTGAGCTACACCAGCCAGGGCCTAGCCATGAGTTTTGATACACTATCAGGAAGTAGAATATAATTGTGGTTAATCAAGGGGGTTCCAGGGTCAAACTGCATGAAACTGAATTCCAATTATACTACTGATAATTGGGTGACTCTGTGTAACCACTCTTACCTTCAATTTTTGCATCTGTTAAATGGAGTTAATAATAGCATCTAGATCATAGGTTGTGTGAACGTTAAGTTAGTTGATATACGTAAAGTAGTCATCACAGTGACTTCTTGGCATGTGGATGATATTACTGGCTGTGATTATTTAAATTATTATTGATTTCATCATTACTATTTTATCTGGGCTATGATAGTATAAAAAAAAAAAACAATTCATATATATTTGAATACCAGCTGTAGAAGCTGCTTAATGTCTCTGAGACTGAATTTCTTTCCCTATAAAAATCTTACTTCAGACTTCTGACCAAGACAGAGGTGTAGGTAGACACACTGTGCCTCTTCCCACAACCAAAGTAAGGACAACAACAATTTAGAAACAAAATAACAATCAGAACTGACAGAAATTTGAACTGTATGGAAGTCTGACAACCAAGGAGTTAAAGTAGACACATTCATCCAGACTGGTAGGAGGGGCATAGTCGGGCAGCCACACAGAGATGGGTTGCAGCAAAAACAAGCGGTGGCTGGAGGACCCTGGGTGTGCAAAGCAGCAGCTGGTGAACCCAGCGAGGCAGTGGATTGTGGAGGGGTGTGGTGCACAAGGTGGCTGGCGGACCAAGTGGTCCCACATTTGTGTGCAGATAAACCAGGTGAAACTGGGGAATGAGACAGACCATGCAACCCAGGGCCCCAGCACAGAAATAAAGCCTCAAACCACCGATTGAAAACACCTGTAGGGGTTGAGGTGCCTGAAAAAACTCCCAGCCTCACGGGAGAGTTTGTTGGAGAGACCCACAGAGTCCTAGAAGGTACACAAACTCACCCACCGGGAATCAGCACCAGAAGAGCCCAGTTTGCTTGGGGGAAGTGGGGCAGTGACTGAAATCTGGCAGAGAATGGAGCAAGCACCATTGTTCCCTCTCAGACCCCTGCCCTCCCCCGCCCCCAGCATCCCAGTGACATGGGTTGCCCCACCCTGGTGAACACCTAAGGTTCCACCCCTCACTACGTAACAGGTGCATCAAGATAAAAAAAAAAAAAATGGCCCAAATGAAAGAGTAGATCAAAGCTCCAGAGAAAATACAACCAAGCAATGAAGAGATAGCCAATCTATCAGATGCATAGTTCAAAGCACTGGTGATCAGGATGCTCACAGAATTGGCTGAATTTGGTCACAAATTAGATGAAACAATGAAGGCTACAATAAGTGAAATAAAAGAAAGTGTACAGGGAACCAATAGTGACAGGGAGGAAACTGGGATTCACATCAATGGAGTGGACCAGAAGGAAGAAGGAAACAACCAAACAGAAAAGAATGAAGAAACAAGAATTCAAAAAAAATGAGGAGAGGCTTAGGAACTTCCAGGACATCTTTAAACATTCCAACATCAGAATTACAGGGGTACCAGAAGGAGAAGAGGAAGAACAACAAGTGGAAAAGTTATTTGAACAAATAATAAAGGAGAACTTCCCCAATCTGGCAAAGGAAATAGACCTCCAGGAAGTCCAGGAAGCTCAGAGAATCCCAAAGAAGTTGGACCCAAGGAGGAACACACCAAGGCACATCATAATTACATTACCCAAGTTTAAAATTAAGGAGGGAATCTTAGAAGCAGCAAGGGATAAGGGGACACTCACCTACAAAGGAGTTCCCATCAGACAGTCAGCTGATTTCTCAAAAGAGATCTCACAGGCAAGAAGGAGCTGGAAAGAAATATTCCAAGTCATGAAAGGTAAGGATCTACATCCAAGATTACTCTATCCAGCAAAGCTATCATTTAGAATGGAAGGGCAGATAAAGTGCTTTCCAGATAAGGTCAAGTTCAAGGAGTTCATCATCACCAAGCCCTAATTATATGAAATGTTAAAGGGACTTATCTAAGAAAAAGAAGATAAAAAACATGTATAGTAAAATGGCAGCAAACTCACAATGATTAACAACCACACCTAAAACAAAAACAAAAGCAAACGACTAGACCAGGAACAGAACCACAGAAATGGAGATCACATGGAGGGTTAGCAACAGGGGACTGGGAGGAGGAGAGAGTGGGAAAAGGTGCAGAGAATAAGTAGCATAGATGGTAAGTAGAAAATAGATAGGGGGAGGGCAAGAATATTATGGGAAATGTAGAAGCTAAAGAACTTATAAGTATGACACATGGACATGAACTAAAGTGGGGGAATGTGGGTGGGAGAGGTGTGCAGGGTGGAGGGGAGTGAAGGGGGGGAATGGGACAACTGTAATAACATAATCAATAATCAATAAAATATATATATTTTTAAAAAGCTTACTTCCACAGGACCGTGTTAGAATTCAATATGATTAGTAATATGAAAATGACTAACACAGACTATGCATATCATAAGTGTTAGTTTCCTTCCTTTTCCTTCCCACAATTAATTGTGAAACCTAGACATCTTTTTGAAGACAGCACTCTCCTTTACTGGATGCGTAGTCTTTGCAGTATACTGCCAAGTACAGACAAGTATCTGATGTAACTCGTACTCATCCAAAACACAAGTATTGCTGATAAGAGAGGAATACGGACTCATTTACTTTGGAGAGAAGAATCTCAGCAAACATCAATCTGCCTTTGATGTTACAATTTTCTCCTAGAGTACTATGATCCAAGGTAAGCACTAGAGTTTTATTTTATTTTTAAAATATTTTATTGTTTATGCTATTACAGTTGCCCCAATTTCCCCCTGTCTCCTTCCACCCAATCTGCCCCCTCCTCCCACAGTCCATCCCCACACCATCATCCATATACATGGGTCATTCATACATCTTCACCTTCTTTCAATCAGTCCCCAGCTTCCCTCAACCCTCTGACAGCTGTCAATCCGTTACATGTTTCTGTGTCTTTGACTCTATTTTGCCTGTTAGTTTATTTTGTTCAGCAGATTCTACTTGTAAGTGAGATCATGTTAGTCTTTCAGTGACTGGCTTTTTTCGCTTAGCATAATAGTCTCCAGTTCTATCTATGCTGTTGTAAAAGGTAAGACTTCTTTCTTTTTTTACTGCTGCATAACACTAGAGTTTTAATTAAATAACCTGGTTTGCCCTGTTAGAGGCAGAGAGGATATATTTCTCAGAGACAGGGCAGAATTTTCAAAGCATCATTGGATGGCCTCATGACAGAAACAATATAACTCTCCACCCCTTCATGCTCTTACTTCAGCTGTGCTACTTTCCTTCACTTTTCAACCAGCCCAGTAACTCTGTCATTCCAGAATGTACTCTCAGATTTAAGGAAGTTTCATGAAGCCTCTGCCATCTAAATGAAATCAAAATATCCATAGATGGGGCTTCTTAGGACTCACTTTCTGAATCTCAATGTTTAAGAAAGCAATCATGCTCATAATCACTTCCTGAGTGATGAATGTGGCAAGTACTTTGTTCATTACTGGACACTCAGCAGTGAGTAGGGAATAGATAAGCAGGGAGTGGTGATAAAAGAAATTAAGTAATCAAGAAACAATTAGAAGTGAATACTGTATCAACCTTGAAGAAGAACTATACTTGGGGATGTGAAGGAGAAGAAATATTCTAGGATAATTTCTAGATTTCTGTCCCAGGTGACAGTTTAAGTGGCCATATTATTCACTCCCATAAGGAGAACAAAATGAGTAGATGTTTGGGTTTTATTTTGTTTTTGTTTTTTCCTTTGAAGGAGGGAGAACTGGAGAGATAATATATTTGCTTTAGTGTAGTTGAGTATACTCTTCTGAAACTCAAGAGAAACTATTGGCAGTGTTAATTGCAGAGCTATACCGACGTAAATATGGGACACAGAACAATGAAAACAGTTGAGCGCAGCCCAAGAGAGTTTGCTCCCCGCTTTCTTCCTTGACTGCAGTTGTTACATAGGAAAGAAATGTGAAGACAGAGAGTAAATGTTCAAACATTTCTCGCTGTCCATAGGACTTTATTCGTGAATGCAGCCAATATGGCTGAAAAGAATGAAGTGGCCCTTCTGAGCCCTGTCTTATCCCAACTGGGTGCTCTACTTTTCTCTTTCTTCTGGTTAATGAACAGGAGTATCATATCGATATTACATACCGTGTGCTGAACAAGTAAATATTTTAAGATCCAAGATGATTAACTGTAATATGGAAAGATCTTACTTCAACATTCCTAAAGATTCTTTTATCTCACATCCCAATTTCCAACAGTGCTGGATCAGTGGCCCAACCCAGCAGAAAGTCAAACTAAGAAGAAACGAGGTCAAAGCTTAATATGATTCCTTTTGAGCAGAGGGATTCTGAGTGATATTTTCTCCCAACTTTTTTCCTACAGTTCTGTGTTTTTTAAAAAAATTACTGATAATTACTCATTTCTTTCATAATCAGGAAAAAAGTTTTAATGAAGTCAGTCAGGCAAAAACTTCTAGATGAGCTGAAGGCTCTGTCCTAGTCAATTGAAGGGATTTCAGGAAATAACAGCGGGCTATGCTCAGCTCCGAGTCACTGGATGGATGAAGAAAGCTAATGCAGGAAACGTCACGAACTAGCAAGTGCTCTCATGGTCCTGTTTCTGTCTTATGAAAAATGCTCGAGACCTCCCAGAAGACCTTGGAACAAACATAAGCTTCAAAATAGAAATTATTCATCTAATGATTTCTGCAGGCAGCAAAAATGAGTCTATCCTCTGCAGAAATAATTTTCTGAAAAGCAAGTTAAATTTATGACATTACGTCAGTCTCATCAGCCAGGAACTTTGAGTCTATCTAGAAGAGACAAGCTAAGGACCACTTTGCATCCAGAAGAAACTGATGAGCAATACCAATACAGTTTGAATGAAGAGTCCTTTATTTTTGTTTTCAAGCACAAATAGTCACATTACAGTATGAAAATTTAATAGCTTGATAATAGTAGTTGTTTGGACTAGTGTGTCAAGTATTAGCAATAATGCAAAGCAAAAGCAAAAAGAGTTATTATTTCTAAAGATTTTCATAGAATTATTAGAATAAAAATCATTGCCATTTTGTTCAAATCTTTTGTGGTTTTTTTTGAGACACAGCAAAACATCAGTTAAAATGAAGTGTGACACTTCAATAAAAAGAAGGTTATGGAAACCAAATACTGAGCTCATAGTATACAACAGAGTAAGCAGCCCACAGATAGAAGGAAAATAATAAATGTTTTCGCCTATATTTAAAAAAAATCAAAACCCTCAAGCACTTACATACCATGTCTAGTACTTAATACAATATTTACACATAGTAATAGAAAAACTAAAATCAATCTAGTGTGTTGCTGAGAATTATGTAAAACAGCACATTTCTAGCCCCTCATTAGATGGCCTAATCCACCGGCATTTGCCCTCACATAAACCAGGATGTGATTTTGTTTTGACAAACAAACTCCTAACAAGCACCTTCAGTTCCTAGGAAGATTTTGTTCAAATATCAGACATAGTTGCTAAAAGTTTGCAACTATAAAGAAAAATGAGGTCCATTTTTTTCTTTGTGAAGAGACCCATCCCAAATGCTAGAAAGTGTTCTGATTTTTTCACTTACGGGAAGTGAATTACAATTAGGAAGCATTTCTTTCCTCAGGCATATTTCTTCTTGATTTGTGAACTGTATTATGTGAGCAGTGGGACACTGTCCACAGAAATCTCTACAGACACCCCCTGTCCAGTCTGACATTTTTGGTCCTTTTAGTTTGTTTAGATACAGATTTATTAAGGCCTGTGTATTACTCTGTTCTCTTTCTAAGATGTACAAGTTTATTTGAAATTATTTCAAGCCCTGAAGGGCAGTTAAATTTAGGTAGAAAATTTGAAGAAATGTGAAAGAAGAAATCATGGCAGGAAATGAGTAGCCAATTTTAGGAAGAGGCTGCCTGAAAAGAGGTGACAGAGATACCTCGCCAGTGTGCTGAAAGCTTTACCACATTGTGAGTGCACTAAATGCCACTGAGCTGTGCGTGCTCATAGTTACAGTGATAAATTGGGCGCTATGTGATTTTTACCACAATAAAAAAATATCCCAAGTAAAAGAGAAAGAAAGTTCTTTACCTCAGACTCATGGCATCTCAGAATTATAAATAGCCTCACATATGTCTAGGCAAGTGTTTTTTAAGCAGCTGGCAGTAACCATTTTGTGGGTCATACAGTCAGTTTGCATGACACCAGCACTGTTTAGTACAATATAAAATAAAAGAGGACATCTGAGTGTGTCACCTGTAGTAAGGGCATGGTTTTGCAAAACCGTGCCTTTGTTTTGTGTGTATGCATGTGTTACCTACTGAGTTACAATGTAAAATGTATTTTTCACCATATGTTATAGTTTAAAAAGTTAAAGTTATCTAGTCTGGCCCAACTTTTTATCCTACAGAAGTATCCTTCCACAAAATTTCCGACCCCTATATTAAAGGGACAAAAATAGAAGATTATAAATATAAGAGTGGTAAATACATGAATGATAATAGAACCAACTAATACAATCAGATATAAATGCCAAGATTATAGGTGTGTCCAATTTTCAAACAACTCAAACACAGAACTGATGTCTTCCAGTAGATAAACTTTGTGATCTGTCATTTACACAAATGATTCAAGATATGAGCCTGAAAACCACAGGAGGATTTATTTCTATCCTAAGAAACGCAGTAGAATAGAAATGAGGGCATGAGCCTTTTGAACACTTAAGCCAGCCAAACCTTGTAGGGGAAAGGCAATTGACATTCTGCAGAAACTTTTTCCATCTAATCTATAAGTATGTGACAAACATTCTGGAGTCCTTTAAGGAAGTAAAAGTAGTAGGACAATATAGGACAATCGAGCCATTAGAAGTGATTTATCTACATTTATGTGAGACCCCACTGAAAACTATAGGGAAATTTTTTTTTCCTCTGAAATTGGCAAACAAAAGAATTTGTCCTAGTGAAATAACTAAAAGGGAAATAAGAATAGGGTAAAATAAGCATTTCTTTGCATACAGAGTTATAATAAATTTCTTCTAAGAATTTGAGATAAAATTTTATAAAATAATAAACATGATGGAGAAAGGTTATTAGTAATTTTCATAATTCACATGTTAATCAGCTCTTTTAGTTAAATAGCCATTGAAAAGCTCATGTGGGGATGCACATGCATTTAGCAGCCATGGGTGGCATCAAAAGTGGGCAAGATAAGGTGGCACATTTGGAAAAATGTCTAAATTCAACTCAAATGATGATAGAATCTAACTTCTCAGCTATGTTTTCTGTGAAAAATACAATAAATTATTTCATTTGTTTCCCTGAAAGGATCTACAGTAAAGGTCTGGTAGACAAAATAATTTACAAATGGTTGGAAATCATTAGCTCAGATACTGTGAACCAAACAAAGAGCAGTGTACCTATGTGCAAAATCATGGTAAACAGAAATCTAAACTGTTGCATTACAGTTCTGGCCATAGAGATCTAAGAAGTTTACCCTAGTAGAATTTGATAAAAGTCAAGGAGATGAACTTAAACAGTTTAAAATTTCATATAATTTTTTGAACTTATTTATGTTTATTTTTATAGAGAGAGGAAGGGAAGGAGACAGAGTGGGAAACATCAATGTGTGGTTGCCTCTCACATGCCCCCTACTGGGGACCTGGCCTGCAACTCAGGCATGCGCCCTGACTGGGAATCAAACTGGTGACCCCTTGGTTCACAGGCCCATGCTCAATCCACTGAGCTACACTAGCCAAGGCTAAAATTTCATATAATTTTTAACAAATACTTTTTAAAAAATAGATGAAGCATGTTCACTCTTATCTTTATCTCTAGTACCACCAAATATTGAGTGACCTGTAAGGGTGAGCCTCTCCAGTAAAAATTAAAGTTACATAAATCTCAAATTCCAGGTGGTTTGTCATAGTGAAACAGATACCTCAGTCAACAGTGAGGTCACTTTTCTCCTGAATTCACCTCTTTATAGGTAAAATGTACATGTAGCAACCTTGTCTCTGCTCTTCTGAGACTCATCAGACATAATATGCTCTCCTGGAGAAAACAGGATGGTATTCCTACTCTAAGTCACTCAAGGAGTTCCAAATGCTTTTTAGGAAGATATGACAAAAGAGAATATGCAATACATCATCCTACAGTGACATTTACTGCACACAGAGTTGGGAGCCAGTAAGAATTTCTTGATGATCTTAACTTAAAATTTTCTGCTTCCAGAAATGTTGAAAATAAAAATTCAAAACCAAAGACACACAAAACTATATCTTCTCAAGTATTGAAAATAGTTTCTAGGACAGAACTCATAAACATTTCACAACTTTTCTCAGACAAAGAAGACTTTACCATGGCTTAAGAAGCTTTGCAGTAAAGATGTTCAGATGTACTGTACTTAAAATAATTGAGAAGTCATCGCTTTCCTTGCTTAGAAAAGAACTTGGGGAAAGTAGGAAATACTGTCACTTCTTAAAAAACTAAACAGATAAATTTAAAAATGGCAAAACTGGTTACCTAAAGAAGTAACTAAAATGACTGTAAATGAATAATTGGAGAATCTAGAACACTCAAAATTCCAATTCAAATGATTGAAAGATAGAAAATTGAAATGTGATTGTAACTAGAGCAGGTGAAATAGAAACTGTTACCTCCATTCTAAAGAATAAGTCTAATCTGTCATCTTGATTCTTATGCAAAAAAAATTCATAATAGAAGGATAACCAACATGGTGTCTACTTAAAAGAAAAGCATATCAAAATATGTCAAATGTTTTTCCAGTAAAATCTAACAGGCAGGATATTTGCACCTGGCTATGATAGAGAAATATGCCTCAGACTTTCCCTCCAGCTGTGACCAAACTATAAAACTATAGAGAATACAAGAAAGACAAAAAACAAAAAGACCAATTCTCAGAGATTAAAATTAGAGGACACCACAGGTCTGACATCCCCAAAAGAGAGAAACAATGTGAATTCTAAAATCATTTCAACTTCTATCTAGAAGCTTATAGATAAAAGTGTAAAAAAGCAGGATACAGAGTTCTCACTGAAGTGATGAGGCAGAGATTATAGTTCAGGGAGGGAGAGAGAGGAACTGAAAGTTGCAGAAAAGTTTTCACAGAAAAACAAAATAACACAGAAAAAGAAATCTATAAATCTGCACAGGGTCCCATGGAGTCTTTGCTGAATAGCTAGAGCGCATACCTAGAGTGGAACTTCACAAGGCTACACAAAGAACCTGAGCTGTATGACTCCCAGGGCTCACATAGATGGGAATGTATTTTAGCTACAACCCACTAGTGTAGAGAGTCTTTTTTTGATCACCCAGAAAAATCAGTAGAGACTCAAGGAGAATGAAGCATTAGCAATGCAGCCAAGCTATCCCTAGGTTAAAGTCTACTAAATGCCTGCCTTAAGGAAGTATAAAAGCATGTACTGGAATGCTCAAGTTTATTTTCAAGTAGGTAAATTGCTTGCCAGAGCAAAGCAGAATACAAAATTAATATTCAGAAATGAGTTGCAATTTTATATACACTAATAATAAACTATCAGCAAGAGAAATTAAGTAAATAATCCCATTTACAAATGCATCAAAGAAATACCTTTGTGGAGAATATGGAGTAATGGGATAGTTCATAAATTGCTGTTGGCACTGTAAATGATCACAAATTCTTTAGAAAATAGTTTTACAGTATCTTAAAAAGTAAAGCTACACTTACTAGGTAGTCTACCAATTGTACCCTTAAACATTTTCCAAAAAGCAGAATAACCATATATCCACACAGAGATATCACACATGAGTATTCAGAGCAGCTAAGTTCATAATAAGCAAAACACGAAAATAGTACAAGTGTTTGCCAAGAGGTGAACAAATTCACAAAGTGTGAGTGCTATTCAGCAATGAGAAGGAAAACTTACTGATATCCACAACGTGAATGACTCTTGAAATCTATAAGTGAAAATAATCAAACCCAAAAGAATGTATACTTTATCATTCCACTTATATAAAAGCTTAGAAAAGGTAAATCTAATCTATAATGTATATTAGTGGCTCCCTAAGCCAGGAAAGGGTTGGAACATTAACCAAGCAGGGGCCCAAGGGAACTTTTAATGATGATGGCAATTTTCTACATCTTGGTTATGGTGGTTGGTATGTAACCAAAAATGCAGATTTGGCTTCCTGCTGCAACAAAAGCCAAACTCATGATAGAGGTGCTAGCACAAAAGGAAATAAGTTTATTCAGATACTATGACCTGGGAGAATGAAGCACTCCCATTTCAAAGACCATCTCTCCTTCTTGCTCAAGCCTGTGGTATTCATAAGGAGAGGGAGGGGAGGGTTCTTTTCTTCTTCTATCTAATTATCTTGCTAGTTTTTGGTGCACTCAGGCCCTATCCATTCATCTTTGACACTCAGTGTAAGAATCTCCCCCTATTCCACCTTGGCCAATGGGGAAGACTCCCAGCACTCCCTGGCTGTCTACTGGTATCAGGGCCAGTGGGGTGAGGGAGGGCTGCAGGACCCACCTTCAGGAAGCCTGGAGAGGTCACGGCCCTCATCCTGCCTCCCAACGCTGCACACTGTGCTGGCACATCCAGGGGAGCCAGAGGTCACAGGACACCCCTGGATCTCAGCACATCTATACTCTGTGCAGCCCACCCCTCTGAAGGGGCCAGCCGAGCTCATCCACTCTGCCCCTGGCTGGCCATGCTCCAACTAACTGTCTACAGGAATAGGTACACGTATGCAGACTTGTCCAACTCGTCAAACTGTATATTTAAAATGGATGTATTTTATTGTATGTAAATTATATCCCAGTAAAACTCTTTTAAAATACATATTAAGAGACCAGATCTATATAATAAATAAATGCTTTTTTCAAAACATCTGAAGAATAGGAGGCAGTTGAGCAAAACACTCAACCACAGCTGCCGTATGTACTACCCCTACCATTTTATGTTCCATACATTAGAAGACAATACAATAATTTTTACACTGTAGCAGTGCTAATTGAAAGTTTATAAGTCAAAGTCCTTTTTTAATATTGTAGTGAATCAGGGTCATTTTTATGAAGAGCTACTATTAATGTGTTATGGAAAATTAAGGCCTAGGTAAATGGGTTGAATCCATTCTGAAAGTGAATGTAAACTGAATTAAAGCTATAATATAGCTATATAATAAGAATATCACATTTGTTCATGCACAAGGTCTATCCAGAAGCTGTCCAGCCATGTAATATGAAAAATAGAGACATCTATTGAAGATAGGAGATATAAAAAATATTGTACATAGGACAATGATGCCTCAGTCCCCTTCAAAGTAGACACCTCACACAATTCTCCCAATCAGCCTCTGCTGCCCCATTGTATTTTCTTGAATCTCATTGATGATCTGAAATCTCTTCCCTTTCAAAGGTGATTTTAGTTTTGGGAAAAGCTAGAAGTCACAAGGTGCCGAATCTGGGATATAGGGGGACTGAGTTACCTGGGTGATTTGCTGTTTTGCAAAAACATTCTGCACGAGACGTGATATGTGTGCAGGTATGTTGTTGTGGATGAAGCTGCCAATCACCAGTTGTCCATAGCTGTGGCATTCTGTAGAGAAATGTTCAAGCTTAATGCAAAATTTGATGCAGATTTGTTACTCTACTCACTCATTTTGAATACGACAGCCACACAGTACACATGTTCATTCAGTGGTGTCTACCACTCCCACTGACTAGTACAGTGAAGTCATCCTTGTTCACGTATGCTCATTCCATTCCCTTTCCTTGGCTGCCCTGTTACATCAATGTTGGGCAAACCGTTCTTGTTACATTAACAGTGGCTGGACTTTTCCACACAGACCCCATATATTCATATTTATGAGAACTCAGATTATGAGAAAATCTTTTTTTAAAAAAGAACTATGAACTGATATTATTTTGTTTATCCAAAACTAGTCACCCAGTTTTCACATAAAATAATATGCTTTTCCTGAGTGAACATGTTCTCATACCAGTTCCAGGGTGGAGAGTCAGTTCCCCAAATTCAAACAATGCTTCACACACCGGCTAAGTGTCCTACACTTCAACTCAATCCTTATACTATCCACGTGAAGATGGCAACCGATCCAATGGGTAAAGAGCTCAGTTCCACAAGAGCAGCACACCCCTTCACACACCAACTGCAAGCCTAGGTGTCACCTGTGCTTCTGACCGACAGCCTACTATTGAAGGATCCAATGACCCACTCCAGCTACGGGTGCCAATCACAAGTCCAGTTTGTTATGGGTACTTCTGACTGACTGGCTATAAATGAGAGGTTCCCACCACTCCCTCCTCAGGTTTGATTAATTTGCTAGAGTAGCTCACAGAACTCAGGTAACCCATTTTCTCACTAGATCACTGATTTATTACAAAGGATATTAAAGGATATGAATCCATAGCCTGATGAAGGAATGCATCAGGTAAGGTCCTGAACACAGAAGCATCTGTCCATGTAGAGTTTGGGACCCAGCATGGTGGCATATGGAAGCATTCTAGTTCCCCGATCCTCTCTAAACACACTCCTTTTGGGTTTTTATGGACACTTCATACATGGCAAAATTGATTAAATCATGGGCATTGGTTATTGAATTCAGTCTTTATACCCTCTTCCATTCTGAGGTCAGGAGTGAAGGACTTGGTGGGCTCAACCAGCCCCCGCCCTCATTAGCATAACAAAGCACACTTTTTCTCACTCTCATCACTGGAAATACCAAAGGTTTCAGCAGTTCTGTGCCAGAAAGGAAAGGCAGACGAAGACCAAATATATATATATATTTCTTATTACAAATCACAATGTCACACTGTGTAGACTTGAATGACACACCCAAGAATTCTCAAAGAAAACAGATTGTACAATTTTACATATAAACATTGAAAAAAAAGCACTTTTTCTATTAGAGCCTATCTTATCTATATATATCTTATTGGCTTCATTTTCTATGTTTTTTCACTTAATAGTTATGTGTTGTATTCATTTTAGCAAATAAAGTGCAGACATCACAGAGATGTGTTTTCCAAACTCCTGAATTAATTCATCTTTAATGCAGATCTACAGTTTAGAGGCAGAATTAGCTAAGTGTGAATGTTCAAAAAGAGGCTCTTTGGCTACTTATCTTCAAGTTATGTTCATTATATAATTAATTCTTTTATTTTACATTTACTGAGAATGCACAGTGTGGCAGACAGCGTGTTCACTGATAATGGTATAAATAAGTTAGGTTGGTAATACCAAAGAGCCATAGGAGACACTTTTTTATTATTTTTAATCATATTTTTCCATTACCATTGAGTCCACTTATATATACCTCCCTCCCCACCCTGCAATCACATCACTATTGTCCTTGTCCATGAGTCCGTTTTCCGTTTGGCTCGATCCCTCCACTGCCCAACCCACCACCTTCCTTCCTACCGCTTAGCTGTCATCCTGATCTCTACTTATGGGTGTGGAGAACATCACTCAGTGCAATAAGCCAGTCAGAGAAAGACAAATACCATATGATTTCACGCATGTGTAGAATCTAATTTTTACAGAACTGACACATGGTGGGGGACAATATACTGTTACCAAATGGACCCCCCTTCTTCTGGGGTTCCCCTATACTAGGTTCACCTTGCCTGCCACCAGGGAATTATAGCTCTCAATGGCAGAGTTTGGTGAAAAGGAAAGGAATTATTTATTCAAAAGCTATACAGACTTAGAGTAATGACTTAATGTCTTCATTAAAACCCCAAAGTCCCTTGAAACACCCACAAACACACACAGTCCTTCCTTCCCTGCTTTGTCCAGTCCAGCCAGCCAGGGGTGCTGTATCTCAGGAAAAGAATAGAAGTCCATGGCTGGTTGCACCCATTCTTTCCAGTAATCTATGCTCAGCTGGCAGGCCTCCCAAAGTTCACAGCACCACTGAACTGTGTTGCTGGGATCTCCAGTTCTTAATCCAAACCTATGCGGCACCTTCTCACAGCCCATAGCAAGAGTCCTTTCCCCCCTTTCATTCCTGCAATGTCTCTCCTGCATTCTTCCAAACTGCTAATAGAGAGCTCTGCATTGATGCTTCATCTTGCCTCCCTGCCTCCTAAGCTTCATGGTAAAAGGAGTCCCAAAGTTGCATGGTTTTGACCCTCACCAAAGCCAGGAGGTTCCAACCCACTTGGCTGCCATCCCTGGGTTTAAATTCCAGAGGCAATCTTCCTCTGCATCCCCATTTCCTCCCACAACTGGCTACACCTGCCATTCCTATATTTTCACATGCATTCCTATACTTTCCAGCTTATCCGGGCTGCCAGTTAAGTCCAGGCAGGCTTGGCCCCATGGCTTGGAGCAAATCATCTCCACACTTTGAGGCAGGTGCTGTAACCAGAGGGAGTTGCCTCCCAGTTACATCCTGGGTGGAAGTCACTTC
Organism: Glossophaga mutica; assembly: GCA_039655065.1. NCBI lineage: Eukaryota > Metazoa > Chordata > Mammalia > Chiroptera > Phyllostomidae > Glossophaga > Glossophaga mutica. The sequence continues at coordinate 144,188,845 of CM077303.1, read as the reverse complement.
CATCTCCCTGGCTCAAAGCACTGGCCACAGTATTTAACATATCCATGAAACCAGTTAAAAGATACAGATATGTTAAATGACTATTCTAGAGGTTATTTGCAAAACTGTTGCTATGCAAAATAACTCAATGGACCTGCTCCATGTGTCCCATCTCCCAGTTCAGACTTGTGGGGGTGAGGACATCCTATATTTTTAACAATTCCTGGACACCCTGAGTTCTGGACCCCATCACAAATCCCTCTTTGGGGTGGGGGCCTGACTGTACCCTGTTATGTAATGAACACACTGAACTAAAAAGCAAAATAGAGAGAGACTCAGAAGACACTTTTAAAGGGAATAGATCCTACCCTTGTTTTCTGGAATCCTATCTCCAAGTAGTTTCATACTGGAAAGATTACAGTAACTTTCCTCTGTGATTTCATTCAAACTCACCATACACGTACCCATTTGAAAAGAACTAAACTTATTCATAGAAATGGTATGAATTACTTCATAAAATGAGAAGCAGGAAGATTTATCTTATTTTAAAGTATATTTTGGTGCAACTCTTCCAACAGTATGATTATATTTTTTAAAGTTTTGTTAAACATGTAGTTTAATTGATGACTCCATAAATATTTGTATTACTTTTCTATCCATCATGAATGGGAATATATTAGATAAATTAAGTCTTTGCTTTTTTTTGCATATTATCCCACAGTTTTGTCTTAACCACCTGTGAATGACCTACGTTTTAACCAAAAATAAAATAGTAACGATAAAATGGCAGCAATAACTGTAACCGGAAAAGACACCGACGTTTGGGCTGCCTGTCACTACTAAATCCAATAAGCAATGACAGCAATTGAATCTTTTCTGGGCGCTTTATTCAGAGGGCCAGTGATCAGAGAAGATGACAGGTTCATACCCTAACAAACCATCTTCTCTTTTATTTCCAGGCCAAACCTTTTATAAGGTGGGGGTGGGTGGATAAACAAGGAGAGGTGAGAACTTTGAAATTCAGGGAGGATTAGGTGAGCAAAGCTGCAGCATTCCTGTTCTGGGAAGTTAGCTATTCCCAGGGGAGGGTGGTGGTCTGCTCTCCCTGGAACAAAGGTTTGGGTGTCCCCAGGCAGTAATCTTCTATCAGTGCCCCAGGAGGCCAGCTGTTTTTCCAGGAGCCAGGATGGGCCTTACTTGTAGTTTATGAAACAAACGCCTTAACATACACATTACTTGCTAGACCTACAACTTTTTACCTTAAGCTAAAATTTTCCAAGTCTTGAGTCCCCTATCATAACAAAGCAATAGTCCACTCTAGCAGCCAAGGGAAACATCTGTACTGAAGACAGAAAAATTAGTCTCCATTCACATGCAAAGATGTCTAAAATCAAACTCAGACATTAATAACTGATCCAGGATGTCCCAGAACTCCATGACCCATGACTGTCAAAACCATTGCTATAAATGAAAAGTACCAGGAATTCTGTTTGCATTGATGAGGTGGGGTTGGAGGAATGAGTTTCCATGGTAATTTGGCCAATATAGAAAAGGATTGAAAAACTAGAATGGAAGAATCTATATAAAAACTAAGCCCCCACATACCAGTTGTATTTTTTAATGTGCAAAGCACTTAAAACAATTGTTTTTTTCTTTCAAAATCAGAAGGAAACATTGATAACTAAAGGAGCATGATATAAGATGGTTATACTTTTTAGATGGAATTATGCCAAGAAGAAGGAAAATTTAAAAATAAAATTTTAAATGCAAAATGGTCAAAAACTACTCTCATAAGGTCAGTTGGTGGAGGGTCCCCCCCTCCCTCTCCCATTGTCAAACACAGAATCATTCTTAGAATCTTCCCAGAGTGATGTTCTTTGGACACACCTGAAGATATTTTGGAGGTGATATTTTTATGGTTCATTTACAAATAAATGAGAAACCAAAGCAACTTATTCTAGTTTTAAGATATGATGGTTACATAATAAAGATATAATCTGACACCTACACATTTCAAAAATATTACATATTTGGTTTGGTTCCTTGTTGGGAAAAATATATGTTCGAAATATTTTTACATTCTTTTATGCTCACATCTACTTCCTTGCTTCTCCTCCCCAGCTAATCTTCCTTCCCTAACTCTAGTGGGACTGTCTTCTTCCTAAATTTCTTAGGGCAAAAATATAATAGTCATTGGTTCCTACAAGTTAAAAACAAAAGAAAAATACCTTATTTTGTAATTATTTTCCAGGATCGCCTTTCTGTAAATGCAGGTTTTTTGATAGTCTTTTTTTTTTGAAAATTACTTGTATTTATTTTTATTTTTATTGTTGTGGTTTTTTGGTAGTCTTAATTTTTAACAGCTAACACCAAAAGTTTCTATGTACAAGGCATTTTCTAATATTTTAACATATAATAATTTGTTTAATTTTCAGTCTCCCTAGGAGGTATTATTCCATCCTCCAAATGAAATTTTGGCACTGAGAAATAAAGCGACTTAATCAAAGTAGATGACAGAATTGGGGTTGAAACTGGGGCCTTATTGCTGAAACTAAAGGACCTGACACTAGAACAAGACCATCATAGTATATTTCTCTGTTGTTTTTTTCTTTTTCATTTTTAAGTGTTTTTCAGCAAATAATATTAGGCCTCCTCACAGCGCTCCTCCAGAGACCATCAGAACTAGCCTGATCAAACTGGTCCCAGAGGTTCGAACAGGTGCAGTTAGTGGCTAAGGGACGCTAAGCTGACCTTGTGGGCATGGCAGAACCAGGGTTTTTGGAACTCAAATAACAGAGGTGCCAGTTGTCTTCCATCTGGAACTATTTCAAAAGCAAGAGGACCATCAGTAAGAAAGATTCCGGCCTACACCAAATGCGGATACACATTGGATTTACCAATCAAAATCTGCCAGATTGAAATTGTTTTGTTTTGTTCTGCCCTTTTTCATGTTCCTTATCTTAGATAGTTCCCAAGACTCTCCAATCTTTATTTGGGCAAATGGATATGGGCTTTCTCCCTATCTCCACATTGGGTTGCCTCATGAATTAAAAAAAAACTGCAGTTCTCTGCAAAAAACCTGTTGCTTCACAATCTAGTCTCTGTATTTGATGGGCAAAGGACTCACCAAATTTGTCTGGTAACAGGATTTGAGCACTGACATTCTGACTTGAGTCAGTGTGCTTGATCCATATCCTTTTCACAAGAAAATTGGAAAAATATGAGATGTTACCATAAAATAAATCTTCTCATCTGCATAATATGTGTATTAGTCAAAATTATATATGTATATATCTTTGAGTCCAACAGGAAGTGATCTCTTCCAATTCTGATTGATGTAATTTATAACTGATAAAAAAATCCAAGTCTCCAATCTGAATGGCTAAATTCAAGAAACACATGTCTTAGAACTATTATTTTAAGTATCTTTTCTGGGTTTCTCTAAACATTACTACCTAGTACTCCATATAAAGAACTTCTATTTTTACATCTGTTTCTACTATCTTTACCACACCTATTATAACTTTGTTACTTTCCTTAATACTCTTCCTCATATTCATTTAATCTTCACTCACTTTGTATACTGAATCTCAAGAACACCCCTCGCTTCGCAGTTGGATTATATACACATTATTAAGTGTACACTGATTCACAGTGCACACATTATTGTTAACACTTGTTTGATATTAGCATTTTTTAATAAGGAATATACATTGGTGGTAAAAATTGATGTTTATTAGTAGAGACCGTTAAATTTCAAGTTAAACCTAATGCTGTGGTCTTTGTGGTTCCTTTGGAGTGCACATTGCACGATGCAAAACCCAGCTGCTTGTCTTTCCTGTGCAATGAAGTATAATTCTTTGGGAAGCAGGATATCTGGCTATTAATACATATCCATGCTCTGGTTCCACGGTCTCATATAAAGTCTTTGTCTGACAGATGTTGTACAATCTTCTCCAGACTGTAACCACATCTGGCACACAAAGAAGGCCATCACTGTCAGTACTTGAATGGAGCCATTATGTTTGCCCCAAATGTTCTATCATATCATCACGGTCCTACTTGAGACAAAGTTGAGACATTTATTAGTCCAGAAAATATTTCCAGCATACTACTTCACTGGTGAAAGGGGAAGAGAATCACTGGAGTTTCTAATGGGCATGCCCATTCCTTACTTGAATAAGTTAACATCAGTGTGGCTTTGAGCTAGCGACTTGACCCTCTGTGCAAGTTTCCCTATCTGTAATGAGACTAGAAATAGGACTCATATCATATGGTTGTTAGGAATATTAAGTCAGTTATCATGACTATTAAATCAGTTAATGCATGTAAAGCATAGATTACTGGCCTGGATCTCAGTGTGACATCTCTATTTTATTCTCTATTTGTTGAGATCTGTTGTTACAAGAAAAGTAGATATGTTTAGTCCATTGTTTTCTAAAACTAGAAAAATATTGCTAAGCACTATAAAGCATTTGTATTTCACCAGTCTGGGTGTGTTTTTTACAAGGTTAAGAAACAACTTGAACTTGTACAGGATGTACATTTGTTTCCATTTTGGTTTGTCGGCCTTCTGGGCATGTTGGATTTGAGGGTGGTCAAAAATACTGGTCCCTGGAGCTCATAATTTACCAGAAAAAAATAAAGAAGTTAGTTTTACATGAAGAGTTAGGAACACAATTTCGGAAGTAAAAAATATTTATTTTGTGAATTCAGACCAGTAATATTACAGTAATTATATTCTGGAAGTATCTAGGAGTTCTTTCTAATTGATTGTTTTTTAAAAACCTTGTCAAGATCTCTCTCTTCCTGATTTATAGAACATTAAATTAAGTACATAAATATGGCTATGGAATAATTTTATGTGACCAAAATGAAGACAGTTTTGTTAAAATGTGTTTATAACTATTTTGTATGATACTGTCATGGTATATATATGGCATTATTCATTTTTCAAGACCAACAGAAATTTACAGAACAAAAAGTGAACCTTAATGTATGCAAATAAAAAATAATAATATAGAATGTCATGGGATCCTGGGAAGGAATGATCACTGTGAAAAGAGGATCCAACTGTGTTACAGCTATATGGCAGGGAAGAACTCTGAAAGGTTTGGGAGATTCGCAAGTCCCTAAGGAACTATGGGAATACAAGGAATCTGGAAAACTTAAGGGAAAATGCCGTACACATAAGCACTGCACCTTAGTTGTTGTTTTCCATGAGAGTACAGGTTAACAAGGTTGATGCTATTACACACATGTACTGAAATTAAAAAATTAAGTAAATGGATGGTGGATGGTAACAGCCAGGTTTCTCACTGTTGGAGTGGAAATTTACAGATAAGCAAGATGAAGAGCCTTGAAAATTCCATGTGTGATAGGTTGGAATGTAAGACATTGGTAAGAACTGATGTGTACTAGAGTATAGATGCAGATGATTACACATAAAACTATTCATAGGAATGTGTATATAGATGAGTTAGTACTATATACAGATACATTAGTTTGCTTTCTGTAAGAAGACAGTGCCTAACAAATGACATCTCAGAGGCAAAGAGCATGCATAGAATCCAGATCTTAGTTTCTAATACTATTCTTCAATTTTAAAAAATAAACATTTGATTCTAGGACTGTGGTAGAAAATATATAAGAGGAGCATGGGACATTTTGTAGTGCCAGAAATTAAGAAAGGATTTTTTTAAAAAAGAAAAAAAAAAACAAAAACATTAATGGGGGTATGCAAAGAGGCATAGAAGCCAAAAGAAAGAAGTCCCAGTGGCCAAAGTTGGAACAATTTGAGCAACATAAAGTACTGTTGGATAATTACTCCAAATATAAACTAAATATTTATAGCTCCATATTTATATAAATGAGTGATTGAATAAATAAATTTATCGGAGATAAGATAAATTCACCCATGCAGAAAAATTCCAAAGAAGTTATGTAGATAGTCCATCCTTAAGAGGGGGAATATAACTCCCCACTCTTTAAATGTAGGTTGTGCATAGTGACTTCTTTCTAATGAGCATAGTATGGAAAGGGGGGAAAAATAGAAACTTTACATTGGAGAAGCTTGACCCACACTATTCAGACAGGTAAAGAAGGTGAAAAATCATGTTGTTGGTATTACCCATAATATGATGTGGCGAGAGTAATATTTTACTTCTGCTCTTCCTTCTCAAAACACATAACTATTTTTTAAAAATGAAAAAAGCATCCCACAAAATATCTGCTCAGAACTCCTGAAAACTGTCAAGATCATCAAAACATTTCTGATAAAATGTCACGGCCAAGAAGATCTTAAGGAGAAAAGACAAATTTCTGTAATGTGGTATCCTGCAAGATCCTGGAACAGAAAATGGACATTATTTAAAAACTAAGATTATCTGAATAAACTATGAAATTTGGTAAATAATGCGTTAATATTGCTTAGTTAATTTTTTCAGGTGTACAATGCCAACTAGAATAGTAGAAAAAATGGTTCAGGGTATATGGGAACCCTCTGTACTATCTCCTAAATTGTTCTATAAATCTAAAATTGTTCTAAAGAATAAAGCCTATTTTAAAAGATGTGGTACTAACGAATGTGATCAGATGTAGAGTTTGTCATATGTCTGGGAAATTTCTTGTACTGGTTTAGTGATGACTTTGCAGGGAGTGACTCAGTTGACACAACTTCAAAAATGTCATAGGATGAGACCGCACATCTTTTCATTACTTTACACACTCATGGGAAATGAAGACAAGTGATATAGCCTTAATGTGGTTTTATATGCAATAGTTGCTAGATGTAGAGTCTGGGAGCAGCTAGTCATGTTTCTGATTATTGATGTGATACAGGAATTTCTTAATTTCATGTTTGTTTTCTAAAGGAAAGCTCTGAAATTATATGAGTTCCAGGCCACATACTTAATAAGCAGGTAGTTGAAAGAAGGAAATATCACATAGATTTAAAACCCACAAATAATTTTACGTCATAATTTAACCAAATAATTTTATCCTTAACCACCAACGTTTTTTAATCAATTCTACTATAGTAGAATTGATAAAAATTATCAAATAAAGTCATTAAAAATCTATTTATCTATCTATCTATTTATTTATTTATTTATAGAAAGAGAGGAAGAGAGGGAGAGAAACATTGATGTTAGAGAGAACATCAATTGGTTACTTCTCACACGTGCTCCAAATGGGAACTGGCCAGCAACCCAGGCATGTGCTCTGATCGCTCTGACCAGGACTTGATGTGGTGACCCTTTGCTTTGCAGGATGAAATCCAGACAAGTGTACCACACTGGTCAGGGCTAAAATCATTTTTTTTTTTAAAGATTTTATTTATTTATTTTTGGAGAGGGGAAAGGAGGGAGAAAGAGAGGGAGAGAAACATCAATGTGTGGTTGCCTCTCACGTGGCCCCGACTAGGGGCCTGGCCCGCAACCCAGGCATGTGCCCTGACTGGGAATCGAACCTGTGACCCTCTGGTTCACAGCCCGCGCTCAATCCACTGAGCTACGCCAGCCAGGGCTAAAATCATTTTTTTTTTAATGTTCTTTTCCTGTATGTGTTTTCCTAGAGAAGGGATAAGGGAACACTGATATAATCAAATATAAGGGAGCCAGAAATGGGCTTTTTGTGAACTCAATTATCAGCCACTATGAATTAACAATTAATTAATTAACAAGCAGTAATATGTTAAGCAAGAAATATGAGTATTACTAAATCATAAAAATGTAAAAGAATTCTTATTGGTTTCTATCAACTGAATTGTCCAGTGATTTAAAGCTGTTTTCAGAGAATGTTTCATGGACACTGTTTTATGGAAACAAAGGAAAAATGTTTATCCTTTACCAGGGGTGTCCAATCTTTTGGTGTCTCTGAGCCACACTGGAAGAAGAAGAGTTATCTTGGGCCACACATTAAATACATTGTGATGTGTAAACAAATCTTATATGTTTTACATAAACTTACAATTTTTGTTGGGCCACATTCATAGCCATCCTAGGCTGCACGCAGCTCAAGAGCCACAGGTTGGACACCCCATTCCAAGGCACAGCATCCTATCTTGTTAATACATTACAGAAAGGGGAAGGGCTGCTTTAATTAAAATGCTTCTTCTTCACGGACCACTTTACTAAGTGCTTACTCTGTGACATGGTACTCTATGTAGGGGTTCATACCTGATGAAAGCATCCCTGATTTAAAATATCTCACAATCTAATGGGCTAAGTAGACATGCTAGTAAACTCCTATATGTGAATCTACAACTCCTATATGTAGAAATACAGTGGGACAGATTACTGTCATGAAACAGAACAACATCACTTTGCCACTTTGCTCAAGAATAGGGTGATTTTTAAGCCCTGAGCCCTAGGTCATCCTACAAGCAATTCGGTTACTAAGAATTGAGGCCAGAGAGTTAGACAAACAAGATCATGGAGAAACTTAACAGATTGTAAAAGAATGGGACTTTATCCTGCAGATTATCAGTTACCAAGCAATTTCAAAAAGGGAAAACTATGGCCATACCTGCATTTTAACAAGGTCAGTCTGATGGTTCTATGTCATATGGGTTAAATGATCAAAGAATCAAGGCAGGAAGGTCAATGAAGAAACTTCTGTATCCTGCAGGATTGGTGAGAAGGGAAGTAATTCAAGAAGTATTAGAAGAAAAAATAATGGGGGAAAGAAGTGGAAGGATCAAATCAACGAACATAAATAAAGGAGCCATGGACAAAGACAATGGAGGGATTGAATGTGGGGAGTAGGGGTGGGTAGGGCAGGGCAGGGGAGAGTAACGGCAAAAATGGGGACAACTGTAATTGAACAATAATAAAAAAGGAGAACTAAAAAATAAGAAATCAGTTGGTTGAATGCAAGGGTTAAGAAGAGAAAAGGCTGATTCCCAGATATTCAGCTAAAGGAATCGTGTGTAAGATTATGCCACTAAAGAATATTGAATGAGAAATAGTGAAAAATGAGTGGTTGTGGACTCAATGTTGATTTTTTTTTTTATTTGAATTGCTTCTGGTACATTCATGTGAAGTTGTTGTCAACAGTCAGATGAGGCTATATAATTCAGGTTACTATAAGCCTTCTCTGATTAACCTAACCAGATGAAAGTTCTTCAGCTAAGGTGTGGGGGGTAGGGGGTGGAGGGATTGAGCAAAAAGGAAAAAGGACTCATGGACATGGACAATGGTGTGGAGATGGAGGGAGGAGGAGGCACAAGGGTACTAAAGGGTCATAAAAATACAATAAAATTATTAAATAAAAAAATTTTAAAGAAAGTTCTTCACACAGAGATTCCCTATAATACTGATAACAAATGTCAGTATGTCTCTTGACACAAACCTAAGTCTGCCTTATAATTTAGTTCTTGCATGCTTTTGCTACATTGGCAGCCTCTTCGGTGGAGGAAACGTCTCAGGTTTGTAGTCTTATCTAAAAGGGTGCAGGGCATGCAATGGGTGCTCAGTGCTCATTGAATGACTGAATAAGTGCATAAAATATTTACAGAGTTGGTGTTAATTATAATAATAAATATGCAGGTTGCACAGTTTTGCTAATTGCATTTACATTTTAAGTTATGCACTGTTTTATATGATTCTCTATTTTAATGTGTTAGCATATATAACATTGTTAATAATAGCTTCCACATTTCCTTCTTTTTCTTAAGTTCTTGTTAGCCTGGCCAGAATGCTCACAAGAAGAGAGAGCACAGCATGTCCATAAAGAATCTTCAATACTGGTACATGGTATTGGCTTTCCGTCAGTCTATATACTCCAATTTCTGGGTGCTACAACTAGCATGTCTGTTTCTTTGCTACAATGATAATATCCTTGCAATTCATTCTCTGGGGACTGTTTTCTTAGAAACTAAAGTAACAAGCTCCTGATATCAAAAGTCATATAAAAATCATTTAAGCCTTTGTATATGTGATTTCCTAGATCCCTGAAGCAGAGCTAAAGAAGGATAAAAATAAATTTATGAGGATATTTTAATCATTATTATTGAATAATCAATCTTTGTTTCATTTAAATGGTCGCTGAAGTTCCTAGGAAGGAAATATGTCTTGCAAGTTGAACTTTACAGACCACCCCTTAAAGAGAAATAAACACAATTGGGATTTAATTTGAGGATCTAGCTTAATTGATCACAGATGTAGGTAAACTACTAATTGGAATCAAGAGCATGATGCCATTTTAACAACTTGCTGGTTCAGCTCATGGCTTTCTGGCTATTATTTAGCCTTTTGAGCTTTTTGGTTAATTATTTAATGCCTACCCCTGAACCCATGGTTACAATGAAGTTCACCTTATTTTTAAAAGACTCTCTAACTCCATGTTTGCTTCACTTATAAACTGATTTAGGCGACCCATAACAAACTGTCCTGAAGACAAGAGGAACAAGCTTCAGTCGAGTGCCTGCTTTGGAGCTGGGTGACAATGGGTCAGACCTGGCCTGACCTGACACTCTTGCAGCTCTTTTCTCCCAAAATACTCTCCCCGAAACATGGATATGATGGCAGTGCAGGCTAACTCTAAATATATGAATTTACTCCCTTATACATCTACAGCTATTTTATAAGAAAGAAGCTTAAATTGTGCATGTCTACTTCCACAATGTGCATTTTCTTGGTGAGCATTCAATTAATCCAACTGTATGTTTCAACACAAGTCCAATGTAAGTTCCATTTCTTCTGGGACTCTTCCCTAACTTTCAGACTCCTTCAACCCCTGTTGATTTTCCTTCTTTCTGCACATATGCTTTCATGAAACATTTTTTTTTGTATTCATAATCTGTCGAATACAGTGGTAGGCCCTGGTTATACCAAAATATGTTTCAATCTTGAGCTCACTAAGGTCTAAGAACAGCAAGAAGACAGAAAAGTTAATTGAGGGAAAAAAATACAGTGACATGATTACTATTACAAATTGTGTATTTGTTGTTGGTATGCATAAGTAGGTGAAAGTGAAAGGAGAATTACTCAGAAAAGTTAATTACGAAGTAACAAGTGAGTTGAATAAGGTAAAATTTTCTCAATAGGATTATCACTATAATTATTAGTACAACATAAATATATAAAATTCTATTAATAATTATTAATGACAATGTTTTGTTAGAGATATATCTCTCAGATATTGTTTTAAGTAAGTTCATGTATCTATACATTGATATTAAATTTTGCTAAAATGGGAAGTGGATGAGAATCCATTTTTATTTTTCATTTTATGCAAATAAGAACATGTGGTTTTATAAATAGTCAGATGGAATAGAAAGTAATTTGTAATAGTAATACTTTTCAAAGTTTTGAACCACTGCTGGGTTTCTGGGTCATACGGGTCCCAAGTCACTTAGTGACATCCTATAAAAAAGTAATTTTAATGAGTTATCAGCTGACAGTTCAAGTATCCTTCAAATTTGTTAAAAGCAAAGAAGGGGAGCCACTTGACTTTAAAAAGTGATTTAGAAAAGTTTATGCCCAGTTACTGCGTTGCCAGAAAATACGATCTATAAATATTTCCATATTTCTACACTGAAAAATTTTCTGAACAAAAACTACCCTATTAGCAATCCTATTAGCAACCTACCCCATTAGATTAAGGATGACCTAATGGCAAACAAGCCTTGAAAGAAACTGCTAGAAAAATTTAGTGACATCTCCTTTGGAAGTTTACATTCCAAGGGTTGAAAAATTAAAGAATATCCCCTCTTCTGTCCAGAGAGGATTTGTTTACATTCTAGAGCAAAGGTCTGTATCTCTGTCTTTAGAGTGGAGAGGGTCTGTATCAACTGCTCTGTGTAAGCTCTTCTGTGGTCAAACTCCACTGTGTGTTCAAGTGACTTCTGCAATCATTGCATCTCCTCATGGGGCATTTTGGAAGAAAGAACTGATGATGCAAAATTTTCTGTACCTTCATTGCAGCATTATATACAATAGCCAAGGTTTGGAAGCAACCCAACTGCCCATAGTAGATGAGTGGTTCAAAAGCTGTGGTACATCTACACAATGTAATACTAGTCAGCCATAAAAAAGAAGGACATCTTTACTTTTGCAACAGCATAGATGGACCTGGAGAGTATTAAACTAAGTAAAATAAGCCAAGCAGAGAAAGACAATGCAATATGGTTTCACTTATTTGTAGAATCTAATAAATAAAATAAACAAACAGAAAAGAAACGGACTCACAGATACAGAGAACAAACTGACAACTATCAGATGGGGGGTGGTGGTCAGGAGCCTGGGTGAAAGAATTAAGCAACAAATGAGTAAATAAACAAACAAACTAACTAACTAAGAACCTCACACACACAGACAACTATATGGTGATTACCACAGGGAAAGGGGGGTGGTGGGAGGTATGAGAGAGTCTAACAAGGGGAAAAACGGTGATGGAAGGAGACTTGACTTTAGGTAGTGAATACACAATACAGTGTACGGATGATGTATTATAGAACTGTACACTTGAAACCTATATAATTTTATTGACCAATGTCACCCCAATAAATTCAATAAAAATTAGACAACAAAAAACTCAAAATACTAGCAAACAAATAACAAAAGATTTTCTGTAATTAAAAGCGTGTCTCTTGGTCTTTAGATCTCATGATTCTGTGTGTGTGTACATGTGATTGATAAGGAGATATGTAAAACTATGCAAACAGAGGAACATTGAAGACCCTTCACAGTTTCAGACTCAACAGAGGTTATTAATTCACTTTTACAAGTCCAGTACTTCTAACTGCTCCTGTTTTGTATCCCTGAAGGTTTGGACAGTACAAAAACAAGTGTGCTTTTTTTTCTTTTCTTTTCTTCTTCTTCTTTTTTTTTTTTGTAAAGGGAAAAAAGGGCCATTGCAAAAGTAGAGGTGGAAGTGTAATAACTAAAACTCTGTTAGAGGCACATCTATTTTAACAAGTGACAGTATATCCTTTGGAAAGTTGATGTGCATACCAATTTGCATACCATAGAACTATTAAACCTAAAGTTAGTAAAAAAATCACTGAGATAATTGTAGGTGATTCTATTTATAGAAAAAATTACAAAGTTAAATTTTATAGTTTTAGAGTTTATTTTTATATATTTCTGTATATAGAGTATATTAAATAGAGTATATTTTTATGTATTTCTGTAATTAAACTGCTAAGTAAGAAAATAAAATTTCAGAAAAGTGGCTACTTTTTGAGGGAAAAGGAGATACAGAAGGCATTTAGGGAGGCTTCAAAGATATTGGTAATATTTTATTTTCTAAATATCCATTTTATTACTTTTTGTAAACTACAAAGCATTACTTTACATTTCTATGTATAAAATATACGATAAATTTTTAAAATCAATTTGTAAACGTAAACTCTCAATGTCACAGCTGAGTAATAATTAAGAGGAACTTAGTAACATCCGAGTGCCTGTGTTACAAAAGAAACAGCAAATAAGGATGTTTGATTTATTAATCGACTCATCTGCAAATATTTACTGAGCATTTATTATGTGCCATTGTTCTAGGCGTTTGTTTCACAGGGTGAAACAAAGGAGAGCCGCTAAAAGTTATTGCAATCACCCAGACAGACGCTGGTCGCTGGTCGTGGCTTTTACAAGGGTGTTAGCAGTGGAGGTGAAAAGTCATCTGATAGTAGTTATATTTTAAATGTAGAACCAACCGAATTTCCTGAATGTTTTATAAGTAGGGTATAAAAGAAAAAAATATTCAGTACTACTCCAATGTTTTACCTTAACAACTGGAAAAATGGAGTTTCTGTACAGAGAGAGGTTACAATGTGCATGAACCAGGTTTGATGGGGGAAAAAAATGCTATCTCCATTAGACACCCAAGTGAAGCTGGATGTGTCTGGGGTTCAAGGGAGAGCTGTTTAAACTCCAGATGCACTGCTTACCAAGCCTGTCAACTAAAAGCATCTAATCCTTTTTTGAAATATTCATTTGAGTTCTTTTCTTGAGAACTCTTGATTGAGGTAACTCAGCCAAGGAAACAAAACTTTGTCTTTTGACTCAGAACTACATAAAGAAAACTAAAGGTTGTCTTTAATGGTAAGATATAAAGTTTTCTAAACACATAACTTCAGCACAAATACATAAGTGTGCATGCGTGTGTGTGTGTGTGTGTGTGTGTGTGTGTGTGTGTGTGTTTAGTAAACGACAGTGCTAATCTGGTTTTGGCCCTGATTTCCAAACCTCCTCAGGGGAAGATGTGGAAACATTAGCTCATAGCAACTAAGGAAAATGTCTTTGTCACCTTCTAGCTCTGCATTGTCTTTCCAAGGACCTCTGTTATGACCCATGGCATACTGAACTGAAAAAGATATTTCTCTCCGTCATGATTTTTAATGCCAATTATAGAGCTGTTTTGGTCTCTCTCTGTTTGTAAGTGATCAAATGTCAAGCTTTAAATAGAGAGCCAATTATTTGTTTGGCTTTAGTTATCTCTGTTCTTAACTATGGGTCCTTGGATTAGTGTTCTGTCCCACGCCAAACATTCTCTACAACAGCAGTTGTGACTCTGTTTCTCAGCTCTCAATGCTGTCTCGAAGCCAGTCTGGGCATCTTAGCCCTGTATGAATCAGGCAGCCATAACAGGGCACATTTTACAGGTGTTCTAGTTGTTGTTGTTTGTTTTTAAAATAAAAACAAAGAGTAGCTTCCACAAAGTTAAACTACTAATTGAAAAATTCTCCCACTTTCAGAAAAGTCATAGTCTTTATGTTACTTGACATATGACATTAGAATATATACTCCTGGATCTAGAACTCAGGATTTTACTACCTAAATATATCCTACGTTGCAAATACTATGACAATAATTTTGTGAAGTTACCTCAAGTCTAGGGTATGATTTTCAATTAATAAATTTTATTATCAGTTGGACCAGATGTCAGATTCATTCTAATAGGACAGGCAAAGTTAGAATACCAATTTATTAGTTTACAGGAAAAATATAAATTCTAAAGCAGTGAAACTATAGTGTCCACTTGACTCTTTATTTTACTATCTGTAGGAAATTTACACAGACAGTCAAATTTTTAGCAGAATATTCCTCAGTAGGTAGAATACAATTTTTTTGAGTAGGGAATTGATTATCTTTAATACCTAAAGTTATAAAATTACAGATCTGAGAAACAAATCAGAATTAGAGGAAACTCCCCCTAGATTATACTTGGCTGCTGACAAATTTTAATCTCTGGCTCTCCTTTTTCTAGCACTCATAGAGACCGTCACTCATCTTATTATGTATTATTACCTCAGATGGGTAAACATACACTTTTTTATATCAACTATATTGAAGTAATATTCATTCAATACTTTTGTATATGTATGGTAGTCTGTATTCATATTGTGTTAAGCATGAGAGATGAAAGTGAAAAAAAAAGCCCTGGCTAAAAAGAATACACAACCTATACTAGAATAAAAATTATTAAATAAATGATTTTAATTCATTGTGGTAAATAAGGTTTCAGATATGTGCACAAAAATCAGCAATATCAATGAGACAACCATAACTCTGTTCTAAGAATGTTTCAAATACATAGTGATACTTTAACTGCATATTGACGAATAAGCAGAAACATATCAAATAAGTAAGCGGTAGAAGATAATTCCTAGTGAGAATATGATGACCTCATACTAAATTGTATAAAGTAAATTGGTCCTGGTGGAACACAAGGTAAAAGAGGGAAGTATAATAGGCAAAGCTAAAAACACAGGCAGGAATGTCTTCTTTCTTTGGTGTGAGGATAAAATCCATGGGATGCTCAGATGGTCTTTCACGATCCCATAAAAATAAATTGTAACAAACACTGAGTATTTTAAAAGCATTACAGGGCTTACATATGAGTAAGGAAAAGTTAGGAATAAAGCAAACAAATGAATAATTGAGAAAAGTGAACTAAAACGTGAAAAATAAAAACAGTCAATAAATAAACACAGAGGCTAGAATTTCCCCGACACCAGTACCCAGAGACCATGACGTGTAGGAGTTAAAAATGACATTTCTGAATTAGACAAATCTGGCTGAAGGGTACTGAAGTCACAGATTCATTGTACCACCAGAGTCCCAGAAGATGTAAGTAAAGACATATCCATTACGGAAAACTTAAAACCAATTTAGGACTCCAAGATCTACACCAATTAAGTCCAATTAGACAAGAAAATAAGCCACCAGAAGTGAAAGTTGAGAGATTTACTTCTGAAGGAATTTATAATGGAATTGCTAAATTAGATTTTAAAAGATTTATATTTAAAATATTTAAAGAAAAACAGGGCAAAATTTAAAAATCAAAACCAGAAATTTTTAGTGATATTTGGTAATAAATCAAATAACACAAATAAGCTTGAGAAGCAGGATATATAATAGTTAACATTTTAAAATTAATACATTCAATGAGTTGGTTAACAGCAGAGAAGACAGCAGTCAGAAAGAGGATTTGTGAAATGAATAAAGACATGAAGAAATTAACCACAATGAATCACTGATAAGCAAAAGGATGGATAATAGTAAAGCACATTTAAGAGAAATGTAAGATAGAATAAGGAACCGTAAAATATGGCTACTCGGAGCAACAGCATAAAATAGCAGAAGGAATGGAGAAGATGTAATACTCACGTGATGATTCAGAACTTCTGAGAACTGAATTAAACCATGACTCTATACATATAAAAATTCACAGCCTGTAGCAAAAAGGACAATTAAAAATAAATCTGTACCTAGACACATTCTAGAAAAAAAATTAAATAGAATAATTAAAAAATATATATATATATAATCTCTGGCCATGGAGAAGTAAAATGAAGACATTTATTCCCCATTATTGTAGACAAATATAATGCTGAACAAAATACAGTTGACCCTTGAAACATCACAGACGTTAGAAGCACTGACCTCTCACAGAGTCAAAAATCTGTGTATAAATTTGGCTCCACTAAAACTTAGAGTAATAGCCTACTATTGACTGAAATCCTTAATGATTACATAAAGAGTAGATTAGCACATATTTTTATGTTATGTATATTATATACTGTATTCTTACAAGAAAGTAAGCTAGAGAAAAAACTGTTATTAATAAAATAATAAAGAAGAGAAAATACATTTGCAGCATTTATTGAAAAATAATGTGCATATAAATGGACCTACACAGTCAAACCCAAGATGTTCTAGAATCAACTGTATATGAAACAACTCTTTCACGTATTGGATGGCCAAAGTGCAGGACTGTGATCACAGAGAAAAGAGAAAAATGAGTCTTACAATTGACTCAGATTTCTGCTTGGAGTCCCATTCCAGAAGGCAGTGTAGAGAGAAGAAACCCAAGTACAGCATTGAAGTCTCACTGAACTTTGTTGTCTCACATCAGGAAATCTCACATAAAGAAACTGTAGGTGAAATTTTCAGAAGGGTGCTATAGACTGAAAAAAAAAGATGTTTTAGAAATACTCAGAGAGGTCTTTTGCTATTTTACTGAATACTAAGCCAGTTCGGTATATGGTAAAATTCTGTGAGAGTGAGCAAAGAAAAACTGAGAAGTTGTGAGCAACAAATTCCTAGAGTTTTTACATGAGAAGTATTCAAACTCTGACTAGTGAAGGTGGAGAGTCATCAATGGTACTCAAAGCATCCCATTGAACCCCCCAAAAAATACCTTAGTATAAAGGGCAAACTATTACTGGAGTATTTCAAGCCTGCTTTGAAAAAAAAAATTAACACAACTCAAAGAGTATTAGCTACTCTGCAAGTAACTACGCTGTTTACAAGCTAATATAATAGAACAAAACAATTTAACATTCACTATATCCCACACTCACTGAAAAATTACAACATACAATAACTATGCCATGAGAAAAATCAGAAAATAGAAACATTCTCATAAATGATGGCAGAGATTATGGAATTACTCACCAGAACTTCAACAGTCATTATAAACATTTCTATATGCTTAAGAATTTAAAGAAAAATATAATCATAATAGATGTAAGATATACAAGAAATAATTGAAAGGAACTTCTAGGGATAAAAATTAAAAAAAAAAAAAAAAAACAAACTTACCCAACAGATCTAGTAAGAGCTTCAATGCTGAAGAAGAAAAGACCAGTGGTCTTGAACCATAGCAATAGAAACTATTGAATTGAATAACAGAGAAAAATAACTGAAAATAAAATATCCTCAGTGACTTATAGGACAATGTTAAGAATTCTAATGTATGTATAATTGAAGTTGCAAAATTGTGTGTAAAGGAGTAAGGGATAAAAAACTAAATTATGCTAAAAATGATTATAGTAGAGAAACACTATAATCCATAAAACCAAGGAGCTATGGTAAATCAAACCAATACAGGATAAACACAAAGAAAACCATACCAAGACACATTACAATCAAATTATGGAAAACCATAATAAAGAGAAAAATAAAAAGTTGCTGGGGAAAAAAACATTTTATCTATGAGTGATGGTTAATTTATGTCACCTTGACTGAGCTAAGTGATGCCCACATGGCTGGTCAAAAATTATTTCTTGGATGTGTCTGTGAGGATGTTTCCAGAAGAGATTAGCACTTGAGTCAGTATACCAATAGAGAAGATCACCGTCACTAATGTGGGTGGACATCATACAATCAATTAAGGGCTTGATTGGAACAAAAAAAGTGGAAGAAAGGAAAATTTGCTCTTTTTCTTGAGTTGGGACATCCATTTTTTCTGCTCTCAGACATAGGCACTCCTGTTTTTCAGAACCGTAGACTCTCCTGCTTCTCAGATCTTCAAATTTGCACTAAAGTTGCACCACCTGCTTCCCTAGGCCTCCAGGTTACAGACAGCAAATTATGGGACTTCTGAGCCTCTATAATCATGTAAGCCAATTCCTGTAATAGATCTCTTCTTTCTTTTCTTGCTTTCTTCTTTCTTTTTTCCTCTTTCTTTCTTTCTTTCTTTCTTTTTCTTTCTTTCTTTCTCTTTTCTTCTTTCTTTCTCTTTATTATTCTATCATCTATTTATCCATCCATCCATCCATCCATCCACCCTTCCTACAGGTTCTGTTTGTCTGGAGAGCCTTCATACACTTCAGAAATAAATATAAGAATAATCACAGGTCTTTTATTATGAAATATTTAGATCAGATGAAAATGGAACAACACCTTTAAAGTACTGAAGGAATTAATTTTCATATTCAGAAAAATATCCTTAAAAGTAAAAGCAAAAGACAAACAAGAGAAACTCTTTTTATGGAAAATAAAAAAAGAGAGGATTTTTCAGCAACAGCCTTGCATGATAAATTTTACATAGAATTCTTCAGGTAGAAATGAAAACTTGAAACTCTACGAAAGAAGAAATAAAGCTGAAAATGATAAATATATGGTGAATGTAGAAGATATTTTCTCATTTTTAATTTTGTTTTAAATTACATTTGACTGTAGAAAAATAATAATAATATATTATACGATTTATGACACATATACAATAACATGTACAACAAGAGCACCTAGAATGGGAGGAAGTAATAGAAATACATTATTGTAAAGAGCGATATAATATTAATGGGTAGATTATAGTAATATAATGAAATTTTAAAACCAAAACAACCATGATAAAACAAGTAAGTCAATATCGGAATTAAAACATATTAAAATTTTAATCCAAAGAAGAAAGTAAGTGTGGCAAAAAGTAAAAAAAAAAAAAAAAAAAATGATGGGATAAATAGAAAATAAATAGCAAGATGATAGATTTAAAGCCAACCAAACTGATACAGAATTTAAATATAAATTCTGTAAATACTCTAGTTAAAAGAAAAATATTGTCAGACAAAATACAAAATCAAGACCCAACAATATGTAGTTATTTGAAACCTATTCAAATATTAATACATCAATAAGTAAAAGTAAGTTGACAGAAAATAAAGCCATGCAAACATTAATCCTAAGACTTACATTACTAAATTTTAATTTTATTCTATAAGACATGTCTCAAAAGTTGGATATGAGAGATCACCTAATCATATGTATAAAGGACATATTAGAATTTATATTTTTTATTTATTTTCTTTAAAAATGGAGAAAATTATAATAAATATGGACTAATGGAGCCCTAATTCATACTATGTTAGGTGATCAAAATATCCCCTGCTGAACCTAAGGTATCCTGAAGGGAGAATGAGATATTCCCCAAATAAAGTTCATATGTCTGTTTATCTAGTATTTCAAAATTACTTACTGTTCATGTAAGTGCTCGGTTAATGACATTCATTAATTATATTTTTTATTTTAACAATATTATATTTTAACCAAATTAACCACCACAAATAGACACATGGTTTAAAAAGAAACAACCCTCTAATTATAACGCTAATGATGCAAGCATTGCAATGAAAGCACGATAGAATTGGCATTTCATCAGCTGCACTATGAGGTTAAAAATGTTGATTTAAGAAGACCGGGCTCAGCATCATGGCAGCATGTGCTATTCCTTTTTTCTCTCCCCTTCATTTTACTACTGTTTGGACTTCAGTAACGGAAGAAAATTTTCTCTGCACAGCACACCAGGACTGCTCAGAGATTAGTCCATTTGTTCATCAAAGTTGGTAGATTTTACTCCAGTGGAGGCTACAGAGCCAAGGGAGCTGTGGTGATGGCAAGGTCTCAAGCAGAGGAGGTAGAAAGTAAAGTGGTGAGTGGAAGTCCAATTCGCCAGTGGGGCTGCAGCTAGAGGGTCCCTTTGCTCTTTAGCAACACCTTACTTCTGAGGAGATACTTCTACAACTCGGGGGGAGAGAAAAAAAAGAAGGGAGACAGGAGTGCAGGAATACATTTCCTGCTATCTATCCCAGGATTTCAGCAAGAGATCTACCCATAGAGCTCTGGGACTCCACCACCCCAAGATTACCCTACTGAACAGGGGTCAAATCAAAAGCACTAGATGCTAAGCATGCATCTCCCTCCACTCTGCTGCCAGCTTCTTTTTTAATGCTCACTTTTTTTTTACATGCTGTGTTCCCAACTTCAGCAGGGAGTGAGCTCCAGTAAGAGAAACCAAAAACTTGTGCTGTAGCTCCACCTTCAGAAAAATTGAAGAAACACTTCTAATTGCTAATCTCCCGAACTGTTAGAATCAAAGTCATCAAAGGCTTACCTAAAGAAAAGTGTCCAATACCTCAAATGGGTAGTGGAGGCACATTTCATCAAACACTATAAAAAATTATGGTAATAAGATATCCGAAAAATAAATGACAATTCTCTGGTAACTGAACTCAAAAACACAAAATATTGTGATCTAACTGATGAAATTTCAAAATAGCTCTTATATAGAAATTTAAGAAGCTATAAGAAAACTCAAAAGGTAATTGAATCAACTCAGGATTAAAATTAATGAAGAAAAGTAGTACTTTACCAAAGATTTTGAAATTAAAAAAAAAAAGAACAAACTTATTAAATAAGATGAAGAAATGCATTTGAAAGTATTGGAAATAGAGAAGATCAGATGGAAGAGAGAGTAAGCAATCTGGAAGAAAAGAATTTAGAAATGTTGAAGTAGAAAATAAGAGAGAACCGTTTCTTTTTCATTGAGTTTTGGAAGGTTATATTTTTCTAGAAACCTGTCCATTTCACCTAGGTTTTCAAATTTCTTGGCATACAGTTCTTCATAGTAATTTCTTACAATCCTTTGTATTTCTGCGGTGTCAGTTGTAATATCTCCTCTTTCATTTCTGATTGTGTTTATTTGAGTCCTCTCTCTTTTTTTCTTGATGAGCCTGCTTAAAGGTTTCTCCATTTTGTTGATCTTTTCAAAGAACCAACTCCTTGATCTCCAAAATATACAAAGAACTTACACGACTCCACTCTAAGAAGACAAGCAACCCAATTAAAAAACGGGCAGAGGACTTGAGCAGACACTTCTCCAAGGAGGACATACAGAGGATCCAGAGACACATGAAAAGATGCTCGATATCGCTAGCTATCAGAGAGATGCAAATTAAAACCACAATGAGATACAACTTGACACCAGTCAGAATGGCCCTCATAAACAAAGCAACAAACAACAAGTGTTGGAGAGGTTGTGGAGAAAAGGGGACACTAGTGCACTGCTGGTGGGAGTGCAGGCTGGTACAACCACTATGGAAAACAGTATGGAATTTTCTAAAAAAAACTAAAAATGGATATACCTTTTGACCCAGCAATTCCACTGCTAGGACTATATCCTAAGAACCCTGAAACACCAATCCAAAAGAACCTATGCACCCCTATGTTTATAGCAGCACAATTTACAATAGCCAAGTGTTGGAAGCAACCTAGATGCCCATCAGTAAATGAATGGATCAAAAAACTGTGGTACATTTACACAATGGAATTCTATGCAGCAGAAAGAAAGAAGGAGCTCATACTCTTTGCAACTGCATGGATGGAACTTGAGAGCATCATGTTAAGCGAAGTAAGCCAGGCAGTGAAAGACAAATACCATATGATCTCACCTTTAACAGGAAGCTAATCAACAAAACAAACAAACAAGCATAATATAACCAAAGACACAGAAATTGAGAAAAGGCTGAAAGTCACCAGAGGGGAGAGGGGAGGAAATTTCAGGGGAAAAGGGGAAGGAACAAGTATAAAGGACACGTGGACAAAAACTATGGGGGGGTGGAAATGGGAGGGAGGAGGGGAGGGCTAGGGTGGTGGGTTCGGGTGAGAATAAAAGACAGAAAACTGTACAAGATCAACAATTAAAATAAAAATTTAAAAAAAAAGAAAATAAGAGAGAACTAAGATTTTTTTAAAGTGAAGAATCCCTACAAAAGTAATTAGAGTCTGTTAAAAAAAGCCAACATAAGAATAATGGGTATAAGAGAAATTAAAAATGTGATAAAGGGGCATAGAGTTTATTTAAAGAAATAATAGCTGAGAACTTCCCAAACCTGGGGAAAGAATTGGACATGTAAAGCCACAAAACTAAATAGAACATATTATTATCTCAGTGCAAAAAGACCTTCTCATAGGCACATAATAATAAAACTTTCAAATCTCAGTGATGAAGAATTTTAAAGGCAGCCAGGAAAGTAAAAAGTAACCTACAAAGAAACCTCCATTAGCACATCAGGCCCAATGTGGCTCAGTTGGTTGGAGCATCATCCAGTAAACCAAAAGGCTGCAGATTCAACCCCTGGTCAGGGCACATGCGAGAGGCAACTGGTTGATGTTTCTCTCCTCAACCCTTCCCCACTCTCTGGAAGCATTCTTCAGTGGAGGACTTAAAAAAAAAAAAAAAAAAAGGAAATCGGTAGTTTTCTCATTAAGAACTCTACAGGCCAGGAGAGTGAAATGATATATTCAAAGCATAGAAATGCAAATGCTCCCAGCCTATAATACTCTATTCAGCAAAGACATTTTTCAAATATACAGGATAAATGACAATTTTTCCAGACAAACAAAACCTTAAGGAGTTTACCACCATGGACCTACCTTACAAGATATAATAAAAGGAATTCTTCGAGCTGAAGTGAAAAGAAAGAAACTCTACACAAAACTCTAATTAAGGTAGGTAATAAGTATGTAGTTGTAGAACTGTAACTTTATTTTAGACCAATGATTAAACAGTTAATTACAGTCATGCCCCACATAATGACATTTTGGTCAATAATGGACTGCATATACAATGGTGGCTGTGTAAGATTATAAATGAATCTGAATTCCCTGTAAGAAATGGAAGAATACGTGGTTCAGCAAAGAATTTTCATTTCTCTTATGTGAGCAATACTTATGGGGCTTGGTAGTCAACCCTTCTTACCACATTTAGTTTGGAGGGCACAGGTTATATCACACTCAGCCACTGAACTGTTTCAGCTCAGGGGAGCCTGTCCCCCCAGTGTCACATATTCAGAGGGTGCTACAGCTCTCCCATGTCTAGCTTGATGGTCTTCAAGAGTGCATTGCTGTAAATTTTTTGTTAAACACTAAAATCATGTACACAGGTCCTCAACAAGTGTTCAGTACCACTGCCACTTCAGTATAGCCTTTCTACGGCAGGGTCGGCCAGCTAATCCCTGTATGTGGGAAATCCTTTCAGGATATAATTATGTGAAAAGCACAGGTAAGTTTTACTTCTTTATTAATTCAATGCCAAAGAGAGCCCTTTGTGCCAGATAGGGTCAATGAAACCAAACAAATTTCCAAAGTCAAAGAACTGAACTCTGTGCACCCTGCCCACATTAAACACCTTTTTCGTGAATAGCACTAAGATCCTTATTCTGATGGTCACTCCAGTGTTCAATAGCCAAAACCACAGTGCCATGACCATCTGCTAGGGCTTTCATTTCTCCCTCATGATGATGTATTCCTACTGATCCTTCACTCTTTCCTGACAGTCACTGTCACCCAGCCACTTATTCTTTGATATTTTTAATCAAGCTAGTCCACATCCCTGTTCATGGAGCAGCATTGCTAGCTTCAATGTTCTATTTCTGATTCTGTCAGAAGGAAGCAGAGGCTTGTGAAACAGTGTTTATAAAATGTACAATAGTGTACAGTAATGCAGCAGGCCTTAATAATCACTCCCCACTCACTCACTGATGCATCCAGAGCTACTTCCAGTCCTGCAAGCTCCTTTTGTGGTACATGCTCTATAGAGTTGTAGCATTTTTATCTTTTATATAATTTTACTGTATTCTTTCTATGTTTAGATATGGTTGAATACACAAATACTTACCATCATGTTAAAATTGCCCACAGTATTCAGTACAGTGATATGCTGTTCAGGTTGGTGGTATAGGAAAAACAGGATACCAGAGAGCCAGGTGTATAGTAGGCTGTATCATCTAGTTTTGTGTAAATGCACTTTATGATGTTTGTACAGTGACAAAATCACCTAATGACACATTTCTTAGAAAATACCCTTGTCATTAAGCAATGCAGAACTGTATAGCTACAGGTTAAATAAAAAGATCATTCCGCGGTTCGATTCCCAGTCAGGGCACATGCCTGGGTTGTCAGGCCAGTTCCCGTCAGGGGACATACAAGAGGCAACCGCACATTGATGTTTCTCTCCCTCTCTCCTTCCCTTCCCCTCTAAAGATAAATAAATAAAATCTAAAAGGAAAAAAAAGAAAAAGAAAAAGAAATGGGCTTTCTCACCACTGGTTCTAACCAGGTTTAAAAAAAAAAAAAAAAAAGATCATTAAAATTAATTGGAGAGTATTATGCTAAGTGAAATAAGCCAGGTGGTGAAAGACAAATACCATAAGATCTCACCTATAAGTGGAACCTAATCAACAAAACAAACAAGTAAACAAAATAAAACCAGAGACTTGGAAATAAAGAAGAAATAGACAGTGATCAGAGTGGAGGGTGTAGGGAGATGAAACGGGTGGGGTGAGGAAGGGGAAAGGTCAAGGAACATGTACAAAGGATCCATGGGCAAAGACAATGGGGGAAGGGAGGATTGAATGTAGGAGGTGGTGGTGGGTGGAGAAGGGGAGAAAAATGGAGACAACTGTAATTGAACAATAAAACATTAAAAAAGTAAAATAACATAAAAAATTAATTATAACTACTACAATTTAGTAAAAAGAATTATAGCATCCAAAAAATAATATATGACATCAAAGATAAAAAGAGGAAAAATACAAGGATGGAACATTTATAGGTGAATAAAGATAAATTGTTATCAGCACAAAAAGACTATTGTATCTGTGAGATGTTTTATATAAAATTCATGGAAAACACAAAGCAAAAATCTTGAGAAGAGACTTGAAACATTAAAAAAGGGAGACTCAGAAAATAACCACAGAAACCCAACAAATTACAAAAGTAGAGAGAACAGAACGGAAAAGAAGCAATGAGTAAAAAATACTAGCTGGAAAAAGATAAAATGACAGTTGCTAAGTTCTTACATATCAATAATCCCCTCAAATGTAAATAGATTGAACTCACGAAAGGGCATAAAGTGACTGGTTGCATTAAAAAAAAAAAAAAAAGACCCAACTATATGCTACCCACTGGAGAGCCATGTCAGCTCTAAAGACCGACAGAGGCCCAAAGAGACAAGTGTCGGATGATATTCTAATACCAAGCGAAAAGCAAAAGAAAGCAGACAGAGCCATACTTACATAAGACAAAATAGATTTCAAACCCAAGAAGGTAATGAGACACAAAGAAGGTCATTACATAGTGATAAGGGGATCAAAATATCAAGAAGATATAAACACTGTAGATATGTACCCTCCCACCACCTGAACACTGAACTATATTAAGCAAATATTAACAGACCTTAGGGAGAAATTTTAAAAATACAATAATAATAGAGGGATTTAATTTCTCATTATCAGTAAAAGATAAATTGTCCAGACAGAAACTCAACAAGGAAACATTAAAAATGAACCATACTTCAGAACAAATGGACAACAGATATATAGAGAGAATATTCTATCCAATAGTAGCAAGATAAACATTCTTCTCAAGTGCATATGCAACATTATCCAGGACAGATCATATGATGAGGCACAAATTTAAGAATACTGAAATCATACCAACTATTCTTTCTGACCACAGTGGCATGAAACTAGAAATCAGCAATATGAGGAATGTGTGAAGATCTACAAATATGTGGAAATAAAACAAAATACTCCTAAACAACCAATAAATCAAGATAGAAGTCAAAAGGGAAATTAAAATGTTATCTTGAAACAAATGAAAATGGAAATAAAATCTTATGGTATGCACCACAAGCAATTCTGAAAAGAAAGTTAATAGCAATTCATGCACAATTAATTAATTTTCTTTCTAATTAAGAAATTAGAAAGATGTCAATATGCTACTTAAAGGAACTAGAAAAAGGACAAATTAGCTCCAAATTAGCAGAAGAAAGAAAATAATAAGGAAAAAATAAATGAAACAGATATCAGAAAAACTAAGTATTAGTGTAACTAAAAAGTGTTAATTAAACTAAAGTAATACTAAAAAGTAATAATGAAAACTGAAAAATATTAAAGTACTAAAAACTAAAAAGTCAGACTTCCGGTCAAGATGGAGGCGTAGGCGGACACACTGTGCCTCCTCTCACAACCAAAATTAAGGACAACAAATATTTAGAAACAAGAAAACAACCAGAACTTATAGAAAACTGAACTGTATGGAAGTCCAACAACCATTCATCCAGACCGGTAAGAGGGGCGGACTTGCGGCAGGAGAAAGTGCAGGTGCGGACCCAGGAACGCAAGCAGCAGCAGCTGGCAGTTCCCAGGTGCACAGGCGGCGGCTGGCGGTCCCTGGGCACAGGGGGGCAACTGTGCAGACCCAGTGAGGCCGCACAAGGCGGCTGGCTGACTGACCAGGTGGTCTCACATTCGAGCGCGCAGACGGTCCAGGCGGAGGGGAAGTGGTGGAGGGGACTGAATCCAGGAGAGAGCGGAGCAGGCGCCATTGCTCCCTCTCAGGCCCCACCCCCACATACAGCATCACAACCCAGCGACTGGGCTGCCCTGCACTGGGGAGCGCCAGAGGCTCCACTCTTCACTACGTAACAGCACGCGCGCGTGCGCAGATAATCCAGGTGAAGGGGAAGCAGCGGAAAGGGCCGGAGTCCGGGAGAGAGCGGAGCAGGCGCCATTGCTCCTTCTCAGACCCCGCCCCCACCTATAGCGTCACAACCCAGCAACTGGGCTGCCCCGCCCTGAGGAACACCTAAGGCTCTACTCCCTCACTACGTATAGCCGCGACCGGACTAAAACCAAAACAAAACAACAAAAAAACCCCACCAAAAATGGCTCAAACCGGAAAACAAATAAAAGCCCCAGAGCCAATTCCTCTAAGCAGTGAAGAGATAGCCAACCTGTCAGATGCACAGTTCAAAGCACTGGTCATCAAAATGCTCACAGAATTGGTTGATTTTGCTCACAAACTAGATGAAAAAATGCAGGCTACAATCCGTGAAATGAAGGAAGATGCATGGGGAACTGATAGAGATGGAAGGAAAACTGGGACTCAAATCAATGGAGTGGACCAGAAGGAAGAAACTAACAACCAAACAGAAGACGAGGAAGAAACAAGAATTCAAAAAAATGAGGAGAGGCTTAGGAACCTCCGGGACATCTTTAAACGTCCCAACATCCGAATTATAGGGGTCCCAGAAGGGGAAGAAGAACAGCAACGAGTGGAAAACTTACTTGAACAAATAATAAAGGAGAACTTCCCCAATCTGGCAAAGGAAATAGACTACCAGGACGTCCAGGAAGCTCAGAGAGTCCCAAAGAAGTTGGACCCAAGCAGGAACACACCAAGGCACATTGTAATCACATTAGCCAAGATTCAAATGAAGCAGAGAATTCTAGAAGCAGCAAGGGAGAAGGGGACAGTCACCTACAAGGGAGTTCCCATCAGACTGTCAGCTGATTTCTCAAAAGAGACCTTACAGGCAAGAAGGGGCTGGAAAGAAATATTTGAAGTCTTGAAAGGCAGGGACCTACATCCAAAATTGCTCTATCCAGCAAAGCTGTCATTTAGAATGGAAGGGAAGATAAAGTGCTTCTCAGATAAGGTCAAGTTCAAGGAGTTCATCATCACCAAGCCCTTATTATATGAAATGTTAAAGGGACTTATCTAAGAAAAAGAAGATAAAACTATGACAGTGAAAAGACAACAAACTCATAGCTATCAAGAACCACACCTAAAACAAAAGCAAACTAAGCAAACAGCTAGAACAGGAACAGAACCACAGAAATGGAGATCATATGGAGGGTTAGCAACAGGGGCATGGGAGGAGGAGAGAGGGGGGAAAAGGTACAGAGAATGAGTAGCATAGATAATGGGAAAAAAATAGACAGGGGGAGGGCAAGAATAGTATGGAAAATGTAGAAGCTAGAAAACTTATGACCCATGGACATGAACTAAAGGGGGGAATGTGGGTGGGAGAGGGTGGGTAGGGTGGAGGGGAATGATGGGGGAGAAATGGGACAACTGTAATAGCATAATCAATAAAATATATTTAAAAAAGAACTAAAAAGTATTAATGGTTCTTCACAAAGGTAAACAAAATTGACAAACCCTTAGATAGGCTAACTAAAAAAGAAGAGAAAACTGATATAAATATTAGAAATGAAAGAAGAGGTGCTACAACTGATACTACAGAAATATATAGGATTATAAGATATGACTGTGAATAATTATATAGCAACAAATTACAAAACTTAGAAGAAATAGATGCATTTCTAGAAATACCATCTACCAAGACTGAATCAAAAAGAAAGAAAATCTAATAGACCAATAATGAGTAAAAAAATTGAATCAATAATCAGAACTTCCCAACACAGAAAACTTTAGGGCCAGATCATTTTACTGATGAATTCTACAAAACATTTAAAGAGGAATTAACACCGATCTTCCTTGAACATTTCCAAACTACCAAAGGGGAAAAAACATTTTAAAATTCATTCTTTGAGGCCATAATTACCTTGTTACCAAAACCAGATAAGGAAACCACCAGGAAACAAAACTATAGAGCAGTATCCCATCTGAATATAGATGCAAAAATTCTCAGCAAAGTATTTGCAAACCAAGTTCAAGAACTTACTAAAAGGATTATATAGCATGACCAAGTGGGATTTGTTCCTGGGATGCAAGATGATTCAACATATGTGAGTCAATAAATGTCATGTATCACATCAATAAAATGAAAGATAAAAATTACATGATCACCTCAAAGGATGCAGAAAAATAATTTAATGACATGCAACATTCTTTCATGATAAAAACTTTAACAGATTGGCTATAGAAGGAACGTACCTCAATGTAATAAAGGCCATATACAGCAAATCCATAGTTAACATTATATTTGATGGAAAAAATGGAAAGCTGTTCCTTTAAGATCAAGAACAAGGCAGGGGTAGGGGGTGGGAGCTGGGTGAAGGTGGGCAAAGAGGGGTACAATGAAGGGCATCTATAACAGTGTCAACAATAAAAAAGGACAAGGCAAGGATGTCCATGCTCACCAACCTTGTTTGATGTAACACTGGAAGTCCTAGCTAGTGCAATCAGGAAAGAGAAAAAAAATAAGGTGCATCTAAATAAAAATATAAAAAGTAAAATTTTCACCATTGGCTGAACATTTAATATAAAGAAAGCAATTAATATCATTTAACATAAAGAAAAATCTCAAAAAGTAAATCAAAGAACTATTGGAACTAATCAATGATTTGAGTGAAGTTGAAGGATACAAAATTGACCTACAGAAACTAATTGCATTCCTTTCTACTAATGATGAAACATTTGAAAATAAAGGAACTATCCCATGAACAATAGTATCAAAAACAATAAAATACTTAGAAAGAAATGTAACCAAGGAAGTGAAAAATCTACACAATGAAAACTATAAAAAATTTTGAAAGAAATTGAAGAGGACACAAATAATCACGAAAAGACATCCAGTGTCATGGGTCAGAAAAATTAATATTGTTAAATGTCCTACTACCTGAAGACACCTACAGATTCAACACAAACCCCATCAAAGAACCAAGGCCAGTCTTCACAGAAATAGAAGAAACAATCCTAAAATTTGTGTGTAACCACTATATATCTCCAATAGCTAAAATAACCTTGAGGGGGAAAAAAAGAAATACAGCTGGACATATCATGCTTCCTTCCTTCAAACTATATTGCAGTGTAATAGTAACCACAACAGTATGATACTAGTGCATGAACAGACAGGTGAAACAGAATAGAGATCTCAGAATTCAATCCTGGTGTATCTGGTCAACCCAAAATTCAACAAGAGAGCCAAGGGGAAAGAAGAGTGTCTTCAACAAAAGGTGTTGAGAAAACTGGAGAAACACACACAGAACAATGAAATTGGACCCCTATAACACACCATTAACAAAATATTGTATTGATTACACACCATTCACAAAAATTAACTGGAAGTGGATCAAAGACAAACATAAGACCTGATATCTCAGAACTTTTAAGAGAAAACATATATAAGAAGCTCCTTGATATTTGTTTTGACAATGATTTTTTAAATATGATGTCAAAATCATGAATGACAAAGGAGAAAATCAACAAGTGAGACTACATCAAACTCAAAAGTTTTTGGACAGCAAGAGAAACAATACAATGAAAAGATAACCTACAGAATGGAAGAACATCTTTGTACTACCTATAAGATAAGGTGTTAAAGTAAAATATATTAAAAGAACTCATAAAACTTAAAAAAATCCAATTACAAACCAGGCAGAAGGACTAAGGATACCAAATGACCAACAGGCACATGAGAAATGCTCAACATTACTAATCATCCGGAAAGTGCAAATCGAAACCACAATGAGATATCACCTCACACCTGTTAGAATGGCCATCAACAAGATATTCAACAATAGATGCTGGCAAGGAATACTCAGCTGAGGGGTGATCAGGATGTGAAATAAGGATGAACTTGCAGAATAGAGGAGAGTAGGTTAATTTTGTGAGCAGTCTGGGCCACAGTATTAAGAAATGTGAAGATTGATGGGCATGAGGCAGGTGCAGTATTGAGACAAAGGTGGAATCAAGGAGGACTGCCAATTCCTTAGGTTTGGTGAAAGCATCTGAGTTACATCCCCATGTGCTTTAGGGAAATGTGAAAAACTCTCCGAACTCCTTCATGTAGAGCACATAACACATTCCTTTTTATTATTGTTATTGAGATACAGTTGACATATAACATTGTATTAGTTACAGGTTTACAACATAATGATTCCATATTTGTATATATTGTGAAATAATCACTACAATAAATCTAGTTGCCATTCATCACCATAGTTATAGAATTTTTTTATCGTGATGAGACTTTTAAGATCCAGAACATAGTCCATACTTAGCTAATCTTACCTGTTTTGTATGAAATTATTAGGTGTAATTAGAAATAGAAGATCTTTTATTTTCAAGTCAATTTATTTATTGATTGTCTAGTGAATCTCTGTTGCTAATCTCAGCATTGAAATTCTAAAAACATGTTTCACTTAGGGTTCCATTCATTAACTGTCAATAGATAAGCATGTTTTAACACTATTTATATATTTATTGTATATGTGTCCATTTTTATTTATCATTCATTCCTTTTCAAGACTATTAATACTTGACAAATATGAAAAAAGACTGTTATAACCAGAAAACCTATCATCATAAAAATTTCTGTACAATGCCTTCACTGTTTTTCTTGCATTTTGCAGAGACGCCACTTTCCTTTCGTGAACTCATTTGCCAGTCTTTTTCACATGGCCTCTTTATGAGAGGGAAAAGAAGCTACAATTATCAATGCTACAGTGATAAGTGAGTCTGAAAAGTGGAATGAACGTTAAGCCAAAATAAGCAAAAAGTTACACTACCTCCCACTGAAAATCACAGCCTAAAAAATATATATGTAACTGCATGGTTCAATGAGAAGAACAGGAAGAAGGGAGCAGAATAAGAAGGGACATAGGGCAAAGAAAAAGAGAGGTGGCTTCTGCCACAAAGAATAGAGACATAGGTCCTCCGTCTTTCTGAACTCTGACAAGTGGCCTTGGTAAAAAACTGACTGCAATTCTTGTGTGAAATTATATAATGTATTATTCTGATATGTGGGAGTAAGTTATTATGTATGCTTAATGTTAACACAAAAATAAAACAAAAGATTTTAATTATTTTTCAAGAATTGTGGGTCACAGATATGCAGCCTGCAAGTATTTAACAAAGAGAAGAAGAACACTGGAAAAGTCCTTTTTCCTCCTCCTTCCTTCTTTTGGCTCTATACTGTTTTAGAATTTATGACACAATTAATCCAGCAAAAATAAAATGCAAAATAAATTCCTACTGGCATTTGGCAATATAAATATTACATGCACAGGGATGAAGTTCTGTTAACATCCTGCAATCTCCTGTTTTCAATTTCCCCAATTCTTTTATAATAATAAAGTTTTAGTTATGCCTCCGGATACAGGGTAAATTAGGTACAGTTTAAAGTCCTGTCTTCCTAATTACTGTTCTTGTAAAATATCCTAAAAACTCCATTTAATTGATTCCTTCAGGAGTTTAAATAGAAAGGCACTAACAAATTTGCATGTGATGAAATGTTTGACATAAGACTCAGAAATAGTGAAATTGTACCATACTTGTCTGGTCTTACTTAAAGTATTCATTCTCCAATACATAGAGGCAAGTACAATATTTAATTTTCCAGTTCGTTCTTGATTCATATTCCTAATGACCCCCAAATAGAGGGCTTGTTTTGCAACTCTCAGAGAGACTATTCTACTATCTGTGAGATAAATAAATTTACATATTCTTCTTAAGTTCTTATTTTTAACTTTCTTTAAATTTCATAACAGAATGTCATTCCTTATCCATATTTTTATTGTGTATTAAACCAAAGGAAAAAAAATCTCTTTACAAGGAATTACGTAATGCATAAGTAAAACGTGATATGTATGTGTATATATACACACACAATGGAATATTAATACATTATTCATCCTTGAAAACGAAGAGCATGACATACTGAGTAAAATAAACCAGTCACACAAAGACCCACGCTGTGTGATTCCACCTGTGAAAAGTACCTGGAATAGTTAACTTCGGAGGAGCGGCTGGGGGACACCCCAGTGGCTCCGCCAGGATCCATCCATCGCCCAGGCTTCTCAGATTCGGCCACGAATGAAAATGGTAGTTTCTGCCTTGAATCCTCTGATACCTCTCAATCCTTGCACAACGAAAGCCTGCACATTGTCCACACTCCTGCTGGGACTGCCTTCCCGTGGCAGTTCTGGTTGGTGCAGAGCTTAGCCCAGTGGTGACCTCGGTTCTCTCCTATCTCTGGTGCCGCCCTGCAGGCTGCTCCAAGAATCAAAAGCAAGGGCGGTGCCCAGAAGCAGGACATGGACTGTTAACCAAGTGAAGAGGCCCGGCAGTAGTTCGCATTTGCAAAGGGAACCTAAAGCACAGCGGAAGGAGGTGTAGCTGTTTTGTCTGAGGATTAATGTACAAAATTGTATCATTTCCTTTGAAATGATGTTACCTTACTGAAAGAAAAAATAGTAACATTCTGTTGTCTAAAAAAAAATGATAGGAGCAGACAATTGAAGGGCGATTGCTAGGTCTGTGGGCAGGGGAAATGGGGAACTGTTTAAGGCGTACAGTTTTGCAAGGTGAAAAAGGTTTTGCAAGATGAATGGTAACATGGCAATGTAAATGTACTTAATGCCAGTGTACTATACACCTAAAAATGATTATAATGGTAATTATTTTTTAATTTTATTTTAATTGTTGTTCCTGTACAGTTTTCTGTCTTTTACGCTCCTCCTAGCCCACTGCCCCAGCCCTCCCTCCTCCCACCCATTTCCACCCCCCAGTTTTATGCTATTTAAATCTTGCAATAATTTTAAATGATTTTTGAAAGCTTTATGTTTTCTGAGTCTTACTCCAATTATATGTCATCCATTCATTTTTAAATATATACATAAGTAAAACAAGAATATATTCTTCTAAGACATTCAAACAGTGTAGAATTTCATAGAGCAAAACAATTCCTCCGTGACATATAGTCAACTGCTCCATTCCCCAGGGTCACAGGTAATGTGTATTGTTCCGGTTTCTGTGGTCTGTGAAACAGAAATAAATCTATGTGTAAAATATAAATGTTTGACATATACATATTATATAAGGATTTATTTTAACCTAAGTGGGGTTATGTCATGTATGAAGTTCTTAGACTTGTTTTTTTCCCTTCAATTTATCTTACAAATGTGTCCAACTCCATGTATATGGCTTTTCTTCATTCTTCTTAATAGCTGCACAGCATGAAATACTACCATTTATTTAATCATTTCTCTATTACGAGATATTGAAGTTGTTTCTCCTTTCATTTTGAAATGTCTGACCTCGGTAAAGGTCCACGCAATGCTGAACAATGTATTAAATCTTTGCACGGAAGTATGTGTGCACCTACAGTAGCCCCTGGCAGGTACATATGAGCTTAATAACAGATTAGATTCTTTGAGGTGATGAGCCTTTAATTTTATTCTTACTATCTACAAGAAAAATTAAAAAGTACATACACATACATGCCAAATATATAAATATACATGTTATAACAAATTACAGTATAATAAAAAAACTAAATGGAATTGTGTTTTCAGAGGACTTGCTGGGGCATTGCAAAACTGGCTAAGAATCTATTTCCCCAAGTAGTATATTTACTGCAAAACCAGGGCTTGCTACAGCAAAGACAAGGGATTTGAATATCTTCTTTTCTTTCCACAATTCCCTGTCTCAAAACCACAGAGGTCCTGGCTGGTGTGGCTCAGATGATTGAGCACCAGCCTGGGAACAGCAAGGTTGCTGGTTTGATTCCCGGTAGGGGCACATTTCAGAACACTTTCTTACCTTCCTAAAAGGAGGATCATATGGAAATGGAAGGTGCCCTGGGCCACTGAAGTTTCAACAAAACTAAAATCATTCTTGTAGAGAAGGCAGTCCAAAAAGACTGTTGACATATTAGAGTTATTAGGGCATTAATAATTTTTTATAATTTTATTTATAATATGTTTTACTATTTCTTTTTATTGATTTTATTAATAATTTCCCATTCAAAAATTGAAAGAAAAGATCAGCAATGAAAACTTCTCCCTGCAAGAATTTAAGATGCTCTGGGCCCCAAGTGCTATTTTTTATGGTCATTTCTGCTATCTTCCAACTCCCCTTAGTCCAGCTCATGTTCTACCCAAGATACATTTCATTCCCTGGGCAATATGCATCATGAATCACTGACTGTTATGAAGGTGGCCTTCTCCAATGGCTTCCTTCTCTGCTCTTCAAGAATAGAACTTGGTAGAGAAAACTCAGGATTAAGATCGGTTACAGCTCAGGGACTCCATTCCTGTGCACAGGTGGCAAAGGCTGAAGTAACCAACCCCTATAACATATAAGAATTCTTCCCAGAAACAACGTTAACACTATTTGTAGTTTCACAATATAAATTAAGACAATGTCTGATATGAAGACATAGAAATTATTTAATTTCCCTCGACTCAACTACAACAATGTGTGGTCCTGTGAAGAGAGTACTTTAACTCTGTTATCTCATTATCTATACCAGTTATGTTGAGAAGAATCAAACAAGTGGAAAAAGTAAGTAAAATAAGTAGATACATAGTGAAAAATTAAATAAATAGCCAAAGAGATGTAACATTTCTATAATTTAAATGTATGTTTCTTATAGGGAACTATTCACTGTTGTGTATACATAACTCAAAAAACTAAGAAAAACTAAAAATTACAGAAACAATAAAATTAAAGGCATGTCAGCCTTCAGCATAAACCATGTAACTTTATACTGAAGCTATTCAGTATAAAACAACCCAAATAAGGTAATCATTGAGTATATGATTATGTCACATTATGTCTCACTAACTGTTATTTATAATGATAGTCTTGATACAGTAAAAAAAAGTTTAAACTTAATGTCAAATAATCTTTCTCTTAAAAAGCTATGGAAATATCTTATGCACTTTAAAAGATTTCTTTAAAAAATTAAATTTTAGCACTTAACACAAATAAGCTGTCTGAAAAAATCACTTATATGGATTGTTTCATTCCATACCTACCTAAAATATAACTGCATGGGATGTTTTTTCTTTGTTTGCTTGTTTTTTACTTAGTCTTTCCCTGGGACTCTGGAAAATGACTCTTAGCTTTAACATCTAAAGAAACCATCAGCTTTTCTTTTTTGGAGATTCATGACTGGAATCAAAGACACCTATCTCTGCTTTTCATTCCAGCCTCTTACCAGCTAGTTTGGAATCCAAAGAGCCTACGACAGTGTTTTTCTACATATGCTATTGGCTGCCAACTCTAGAACTTCCTCCATTTTTCCATCTAATCTCCTCAGCCTCAGAAATGAATCAAAAGGAATTGAAACAACTATGAAAACAGCATTCCAATATAGAAATTATGAAACAAAAATTGTTGACATTCAGTTAAAGAAACTGTCCTTTCTTCATCAGTCAATACTCAGAGGAGATCACATAATTTACTTTGGTAATTTTGTCTTCAATTCCATCAAAGAGTGATCTAAGAGAAAATGGGTCTGATATAGAATTATAATTCAGATATTATAATGTCTTGATTAAGATAAAAAAGAAAACACCTCTTTCGAATCATATAAGGCTAGTTGGGGATAGCTCCTAGTACAAGCCATTTTCTTATTGTATCACTTTGATGCCTAGAGCCAAGAGAGTGTGATAAGGAGACAAAACAGGACTGAGAAAGGAAGCAGATCTTCAGCACAGTCCTTCTGGGTCAGGATCTCCTTACCCTACACCTTGTGATGTAAGTTACAGCTCAGTAAGTCAGTAAGAGGAAACTGAAGAATGAAAATTCTGACACCAAAACACAGTAATCCTGGTGTATATTTTAGTAGTAAAGACTTTCTCTCTAGAAATTGTTCTGACTATAGACAGAGCTATTCCACTATATCTTCTTTATAAAAAGAATCATATTGTATCTCTTCCTGGTTGCTTAATTCAAAACCAAGAAATCTCCTGTGACCCTCTTTCATTTGTACCTCTTCACCACCTCCCCAACTCCCACCCCAAAATAACCAGTTTATAGCCATTGTCACAGTATCAGTCCATGCCAAGACATCTCTTACTTAAGTTTTTACAGCACGCAGTTCCATTGACCGAACCTCCAGGACATTAACACCGTTCCCACTCTTACCTACTCATTTATGCACATAAAGTGACTTTTTAAAATGCAAAACTAATTATGCCACTCCTCTGCTTAAAACTCTTCAGTAGATTCCAATTGCCCTCAAATCGAGCCCAAAATTTTAATGCAAGCTCACAAGACTCTCCTCAATCAAACTTCTTCACAGTTTTTTTTTTAGATGCATTCTGTGCCAGAGATGTTTACTGGGAATCTACTCTTATGAGAAAAAGAGGAAAGAACTAAGACTGGGCAGAGGCAGAAGCTGAACTGTGATGAAGCTCCAGGGAAGCCTCGACCACCTGGGGAGAACATGTGGAGAGACTGATGCCTGTGAGAACCATCCTTCACCAGTCTAAAGTGGGAAAAGCTTTGATGGGCTTTTCTCGGTCTGTCTTTGGACACAAACTGGCCTTGGAATGGAGGGACTTCAAGTGAAACAACTCTATGCAGCTGAGGCTGACCCTGAGGAGCTGGCTGGTACCTGCAGGCTGGCTGCTGAGCTCAGTCCCCACGTTTGTCATCCAAACCTTCTTGGAGGAGGAATTAGGTGGTACAGACCTTTATTTACTGTAGCCCATCCTTTGTACCACTCAGATATAATCCACCATATACATTTAGGGAGCAGTTCCTTTAGGATTTTAAAAGGCCTCTCCCCAAGAGGAAAAAACTTAGAAGACTTTAGTGAGATGAACAACAGTCTTGGCTTCTATAGCTGTCTCAGTTCTATAATTAATACTCATCATGTCTCTCTTCTACAATACATTCTAGATTTCCTTCACACCTAGCTTTCACCTCTTCTGGCATGGTTTACCTGGTGCCATGACCCAAATCCTCATGCTCGAGCACCAGGTCACCATGTGCTCTTCATGTTCAGGGAGCTGGATCTTATTCATTTGCAATAATCTTTGGAGAAGTGACTACCAAGGGGCAAACATGCAGGTCACCTGAGTAGAACATATTCCTTCCTGTCTCATTGTATAGTGGCAGGTCTACCTCCTCCTGATGATTAGAGTCAGTTACCCCTACCAAGATGCTGACACTTCTTCTTGCATGCTTGTCTTAGGATATAAGGAGCCCACAATATGTAGCTTAAAATTCAATGGCACCCCTGCTAAAAGCACTAGAACCTCTAGTCCTTCAGAGCCCAGAATTGCAAGAATATGAATCACAAATGCCCACAGTCGCTTATCAGAAGTCACAGTACATACAGCCACTCCTTATTCCACCTGTTTTTCTTTCCTATTGGGAGTACCTTGCCATACAAGGTCTTTGACTCACTGCATGTACTGTGTCCCAAAGAATGACCTGTCACCCATGCAAATTATCACTTCCAAACCTGGCACTTCATCTGTGTCTTCAGCAGCCAACCAATGCTCTATCTGGCTGTCAGCCTCTAGGTAGTAGCATATGTGATATGACCAGTTTATCCTATGGTCATGGGTCTATCTCCATACCATTTTAGATTTAAAGTATGTGCCTTGTTTTGATGCAATGTTATGTGGAACCTCACACCAGTGGATCAAACATTTAAATATTTAGGTATTGATGCAGACTAAGACTCTGTAGACAGAAAAAGAAACCCATACCTAGAATATATGCAAATTCTTGTAAGAATGAACCACTGGCTCTCCAAAGATGAAAATCCCAGTAATATAATTGCCTTGCCAACAAGGGGCAAATTTATCTCCTAAAGAAATGATGCCATAAGGGGAGCCCAGGACTTGTCTTGCTGCTGGCAGATTGGAAACATTTGGCAATGGCAACAGCTGGTTCAGCCTGGGTAAGTAGGAGTGTGTGTCACTGGGCCCGTGTGCAGCGTCCGTCTCTGTCACTGGCACTTAAGTGCCCACACTGTCAGTACTGAGCTGACAATGATAGAGTCTAGCTAACATCAAAACTGTTGGGTCGTGTGGTTTACTTGGTTGTTTAGTGCCTCTTCTGTACTGAGCGTTCTGTGGTGGGCATAAACCACCAACACAAAGATCTTTACACTTTGTGCCCTCTCCTATGTTTATTCAAACGTTTCTACCCCAAACCGTGTTGTCTCCAATCTTTCAACCATTTTCCTTTTTAGGTCCTGTTAGGACATTTGTCTCTGCCCATAATTCATATGTATTCTGACAAGATACACTTTCCAAAACTCTGTCCGTTATGAGAATTTTTGATCACTACTATTTTTCAAGGTCACCTTTGAGGGAGGCTGCCATGCATTTTTGATATATACCCATATTCATTCATTCAACTCTTACTGAGCACCCACTCTGTGCCAATTATGTTGTTAGGGTTTGGGAATTAAAGAAGAATAAGATGCCATAGTTGCTCACTAGGTCAGAGTCTAGTGGGAGTTAGGGGAAAGACAGCATGGTGATACTGGTAGTGTTAACTGAGCGCTGTCGGGGAAATAGGTACAAGTATTAGATATTTCAGAGAAGGAAGTTTCCAAGTAGCAGAAAGGTTAGTCTGCAGTCTGAATATGCATAGATTCCCAAAATTACAGTTGTGAGTAAAAATAATTAACATTCATTCTGCAAATGTGTTTATCAGTCATGGAGATTAGTATATACTTTGCGGAAGGTGGCAAAACAGCACCTGTTTAATGCTGTCAGTACAGCACACCGAGTGCTGAGCCTATTTAATTCCTCTTTTTAAACACGTGGCTCAGGGTATCTCTCTGGCACCTTCACTGCCTGCCAACAGTGGAATGATTGCCACCTTGGGGAGGTGATGGGAGAGAATGCCAAAGGAGGCAAAGAGAGAAGAGGAAGAGTGTGTGTAAAACAATGACTATTATAGAGAAATGTGTTCCTAAATAATATGCACGTGCATTTTCAGTGCAGAGTCTGTGTGGTTTCTGGCACGACTCCTCAAAACAAGTCAATTAGAATTAGGCAAATGTTCTCAGCATTGCAAAATAAGTGGTTAAGAGTCCAAAAAGGAAATTATACCCCAATTGAGATTCTGACATAAAAATCTCAAGCTACTCCAAGAAGTAGAGGGCCAGCAGTCTACTCCACAAGAAGGTGTTGCTCATCTCAATATCTATTTATTAATCCAGGTCCCTAGGTGGAAGCAAGAGACCTCAATTTAGGAGACACCCCCATCAATGGTGTCACAGAGTGAATCTACACCTCCCCCCCAACTATTTAACCCTGGCCCTAAAGAATGTTTCCCCTTCTTTAAATGTAGACAATGAAAAAGGAGAAGGGGAAAAATCAGCTAACTAAATGCTGAAATTGTAACAGAATAAGCATTGAAACAGTTGGACATCTACCAGTGTCTTTAAAAGTCCAAAATTTCTTAACTTAAGTAATCCAGCTCTGTCTGTTATGGAAAATATAGAATTATGGCATTTCCAAAACTTCCTGCATTTAATCATAAAGTACCTCAGACCTCCTGTATGACTCAAGCACCCTAATGATGAGAATGAAAATCAAAGCATGTTTCTCAGTGGTTTAGTTTACAGTATTTGAATGAACTATAGCAGACAAGTCCAGCATTATTATCAAAGCATTGTGTCCATTCTTGGCATGGCAACCATTCAACCTCACTTGACAGGGAATGCCATTCTGTGATAAAGGAAACCTTGCCCAAAGAGTGAGTGAGGTCTTGCCCATGACTCACAAAGCTCTATTTACAACACTTACACACAGTAAATAATAATTTACAAAAAGGCAGTAAGTGAGAATAAATTAAGCACCTAAAAATTCTTTTCCACACGCAGTAAATTAGTGGCATAAAACATTCCCCCTTTGAGGAATATGCCATTGAACCCTCGGAGGTAACTCAAATTCCTTTCTGATGGCTGCGGCATTTCCGAGGTGAACTCTTCCGCAGCAGGATTCATGGTGAATTTGTCTTGTGCCAATACATTTAAGTAGTGATTCAATAAATGTTGAATACTGTAGAAATTAAATTTCAGACTATTGTTCCTGTGAAATATAACGTATCCATAAATTTCCTTTTCATTATAATTGCTTACTTGATCCTCCTCTTTCCTCAGAGCTAATCAATGTCAGACCTAAGTCCTGGATTTTAAAACTTACTCTCTTTACTAGAGTTGTTCACTGATTCTATAAACAAGAGTATTTTCCAGCACCAAATATCTTTTTTTTGGGGAGTGGGGAAAGAAGAGATTTATAAAAATATTCCTTTCAGCTAAAGGCTTAAAGTTAATTCTCCTATAGTCTTTATGAAAAACATATATAAAAACTAGTATTGAAACTGATATTTTAATAAAAATTCACCAAATAAAAAACCCCTAAGATGAAATAATAGGGTTCTTTGATAAGGAACTAATGGAACAGACTGTACTTCCCAGCCTGTCTACCTGTCATCATAAATATGACTTTGCTGCAGCGTCTCAGAGCACACCAGCTACCTGAGGATGTGATAACACCCCATGGAGTTTAACCCTGACAACTCTTTACCATGGATATATTCCTTTTTAAATTTGCATTTTGTATTTTGAAATGCTCAGCTGGTATGGGTTTTATTAGCAGAAGAACAAAAATAAGGAGTATTAAAATGAGGAACTCTCAGGGTACAAGTCTAAACATTTGTAAGTTAGTTTGTTTCGGCCACAAGTAACAGAAACCCTAAAGAAATTTAAACACCAAAAGAAAGGTATTATCTCACATAACAGAAACTCAGAGAAAGTTCGGGTTACAAGAAAAGTTACTTAATCATCGCAACCCTGTCATCAGACCCTGAGGTTCTTGTTATCTCTCCTTGCTTCCCTCCCTGCCTTGACCTCGTTTTCAGGCTGTTAGGTCAATGCCTAAAAGCAGGACCACTTGTTCAATAGACAATAAAAAGAGATAGGCCATCCTGGGTCATGGATATTTCTTAGAGGTGAGGTAACTATCCAGAAAATGCACCGACAGATTTCACTTCACAGTTCATTGGCTAGGATTGGGTCGCATTTCCATTCCTGGACCAACCACTAGTGAGGATAATCAGCTTGCCCTCGAAGGAACTGGTTACATTATTGTAGCTGAGTCATCCCTTGGGGGCACATGGCTGATACATAAATCCAGGGTTTTTTAAAAGATATATATTTTTTTATTTTTAGAGAGGGGAAGGGAAGAGGAAAGAAAAAGAGAGAAACATCAATGTATGATTGCCTCTCATGCACCCCCTACTGGGGACATGGCCTGCAATCCAGGCATGTACCCTGACCGGGAATTGAACCCGCAACCCTTTGATTCTCAGTCTGACACTCAATCCACTGAACCACACTAGCCAGGGCTAAATCTAAGTTCTTTGAGGAAGCGGGGAAAAGGTGAATGGTGGGTAGACAACAGAAGCGTTGTCTTTTTAGTAACTGTAATTGCATTAGAATCTCACAGGATCAAGACTGAGGGTGAGATGGTTTGAGTGTTGTTGAGGGGTGAGAATCTGACACTGGAAATAGAGATTAAAGAAAAGGCCATACATCTTTTAAAAATAAATATTTACCAGTATTAAAAAAGTGTACAATTATGAAAATTCCAGTCCTAGTATTCCACTTATAAATGAAAATATGAAAGCTTACGAGTGTTTAAATTGTTTGCGGTCACACATGAAATCAGTGATAAGCAGATATGATAAATTTCATAGTATTCTTTCTGAATACCCACAGTCCATTCAGTTCTGCCCCAACATTATCTTTTTGGGTGTCATGCTTTTTGGGGTGTCATTTCTGGGTATAAAGATAAGCTAGTGATGATTTTTTAAAGAAGAATAAAATTATTACAAATTTTACAAAATGCTCTATGTCAAGTCAGCACAAGCAAGGGGAATGAAGCACTTTTCTGTTTTAACATCCTATATATTCTTGGAAATTAAATTATTACTATTAACATTGGTACCTACCAATATTTGATCATCTACTTTGTGCTATAAATTGTGTGAAGTCTTTATAGTCATTATATCCAATTGTGAATGTCCCAAAAGGGAACTTGGAACGTTCTTTTCCGAAGGTAAACTCAGATTCACGGGCTTTAAGTGACTTGCCTGAGAGCAAATGGGCTCTAGGGTCAAAGGTTAAAGCTAGGAATTTTCCCTTTAAAGCTCGTTCAACCCACTAACATTCCTCAAAAAGTGTTTTGTTAAATTCTTGTCCTGATTGATGCTCCATTAAAATAAAAAAAAGGATCCCAGGTCAAATAAATTTAGTAAATACTGTGTTTTATGCTACTTCCCTGGAGATTAAAAGTACACAATGCAATATTTTAAAATATGGGAAGTCCTACAAGAAAAGAAATTTATCCAATTCATTTTAAACCAATGTTCTCTATTGTTTGAAGATATTTTTCATATAATATACATTAATATTCAGGGAAGTAATGTTCAGTGGCACCCATTGGGGAAATTCTGAACTACTAATATTATCTGACATTCAAAAATATTAGTGCATGACAAAGATCAAATTAATTTTAAACGATAGTATTAACATGTAATTATATTATACATATGCAACTAGTATAGGACTCTTACTATGAAATTTTTCTTCAAGGTACTCTTCTCCAATGTCAAATCTTGCTTTCCTACCCATCTCAACAATGCTCTTCACAATATCTTCAAGTTGCTGTTGTCAGTTAACGTTATTTTTCACATTTCAAACTAACATTAAAAAAATAGGGAAATCAATTAAACAAAA
Source organism: Glossophaga mutica (assembly GCA_039655065.1). Taxonomy (NCBI): domain Eukaryota; kingdom Metazoa; phylum Chordata; class Mammalia; order Chiroptera; family Phyllostomidae; genus Glossophaga; species Glossophaga mutica. The sequence goes on along the minus strand of CM077303.1, from coordinate 144,144,535 downwards.
GACTAGTTTGCTAAGATCAATAAAATTAATGAACTTCTAGCCAGATTGATTAGCAAAAGTTTCAGAAGCCACCGATTACCACTATCAGGAATGGAAGAGGTAACAACTAGATTCATATATTAAAAGAACAACAGGAACTGAACTGTTATGAACAACTTTATGTCTTTAAATTTAGCATGCACAAATTTCTTTTTGTGTTCATCTAAGAATAAATAGATCATCTTAATAGCTCAATCTATATTAAAGAAATTGAATATGTAGTTGAAAACTTCCTCTCTCTCTCTCTCTCTCTCTCTCTCTCTCTCTCACACACACACACACACACACACACACACGACTTCAGGACAGATCACGTCAGTGGTGAGTTCTAGCAAATACTCCAATATTCAAGGCATAAATAACACCAATTCCACATAATCACTTCCATAAATTTGAATAGGAGAAACATTCCCCAATTTATTTTATCAGGCTAGCATCACCCTCATACCAAAACTGGACAAAGGCATCACAATAAAACTATAGAGCAATGTATCTTACAACATGAGAAAAAAATTCTAAACAAAATTTTAGAAATTGAATCTAAAATATATAAAATTATTATATACCAAGGCCAAATGAGATTTATCCCAGGAATGTAAAGAACAATGTGTAAATTTTCTCAAAAATCATTCAATATAATTTCCATATCAAGAGATTAAAAAATTCAAACCACTTGATCATCTAAATGAGTGCAGGAAAAGTATCTCACAGAATCCAATGACTATTCCAGATTTAAAAAAAACAAAAAACCAAAACCTCTCAGCAAACCAGAAATAGGAGGTTACTTCCTCAAACTTTCTCAGCCATATAAAGATCACCTATAAAAGTTTTTCAGCCAACATCACAAGTATAGTGAAAGGCTGGTGTTTTCCCCTAAGATAAAGAACAAAGTAAAGCTGTCTTCTGGCATCAGGTCTATTCATCACTGTACCAGTGGTTCTGGTTAACACAGTAAAGCATGAAAAGAATATATGATGAGGTCTGTTCAGAATGTACCCAGCCATGTACTATGAAAAATTGAGACGGTTATTGAAAAATTGAGATGGTTATTGAAGAAGATACAAGATACAAGAAACGCTGTTCATAGGACAATGACATCTCAGTCCCCCTCAAAGTAGGCACCTTGGAACCTCTAACAGTTCACGTATTGCCATCAGCTATGCAATTATATTTTCCTGAATCTCATCAACAGTCTGTAATCTCTTCCCTTTCAAAGGTTAGTTTTAGGAAAAGCCAGAAGTTTCAGTGCACCAAATCTGGGCTGTAGAGGAGCTGAGTCACCTGGGAGATTTGATGTTTCTTCAAAAACTGCATGAGATGTGATCCATGAGTAGATATATTGTTGTGATGAAGCTTCTAATCACCAGTTGCCCATAGCTGCAGCTTTCTGAATCACCCAAATAATTTCTGTGGAGGAATGTTCAAGCTTAACCCAAAATTTGATGTAGATTCATTTCTCTACTTGCTCACTAATTTTGAACACGACAGTCACACAGTACACATGCTCAATCAATGGCATCTACCACCCCCACTGACTACTACAGTGAAGTCACCATTGTTCACGCATGAACATTCCAGTCTACTTTCCTTGGCTGTCAGGTTACATCGATGTTGCACACATCATTGTCATTTTATTAACAGTGGTTGGACCATTTTCTGAACAAAACTAGTATATGATTTCCCAATTAGAAAGTAAAAAATAAAGCTGCCTTTATTCATTGATGAAGTAATTATCTATGCAGAAAATCTGATGAAATATGTAATATAGCTACTAAAGCTAGTAAGCAAGTTTAGCAAAGTGTCAGGATAAAAGATCAATATATAAAAATCAGTTTTATTTCTTTATAATAGAAACTATCATCAATTAATAGCTAAAGTCATCTAAAATAATATCATAAATATAAAGTATATAAAAATACATTTGAAAAGGATGTGAAAGACCTGCACATTGGAAGCTATAAAATTTAGCTTGGGAAAATTTTAAAAAGTCTAAAAATATGTAGATATATGTGTCCCTGAACTGGAAGACTCAGTGATGTCAAAATGTCAATTCTCCCTAAATTGATTTATCAGTTCAAAGCAATACTAGTGAAAATCCCAGTAGGGTTTTTTTGTTTTTTTTGTTTTTGGTAGAAGTTACAAGCTGAAAAAGAAATGCAAAGCATCTAAAAGAGCCAAAATAACTTTGAAAAAAGCAAAGCAAAATCAGGAAATTATGCTAATGATTTCAAGTCTCATCATCTGTAATAATTGAAGCAATGTAGTAATGGTTTAAATATAGACAAATAGACATATGGCTTCAAACATGTATAGACAACTGATATATACAAAAGTCAAAAGGCAGTTTAGAGGAGAAAGAATAGTCTTTTCAACAAATTAATATAATTGGAACTATTAGAAATCTACATGAAGCCCTGGCTGGTATGGCTCAGTGGATTGAGTGCGGGCTGCGAACCAAGGGGTTGCTGGTTTGATTCCCAGTCAGGACACATGCCTGGGTTGTGGGCCAGGTCCCCAGTGGGGGCCATGTGAGAGGCAACCACACATTGATACTTCTCTACCTCTCTTTCTCCCTCCCTTCCCTTCTCTATAAAATTGAAGAAACAAAATTTTTTAAAAAAAGAAAAGAAATCTACATGAAAAAACAATTTTGATGTATACCTCTTGCTATGTACAAAAAATTAACTCTATCAAAATTTAAAACTCTATTTTTAAAAGATAATGTTAAGAGAATAAGTAGACATACCACAGACTTGGGGAAAATATTTGTTAATAATATATTTCATAAAAAGCTTGTGTTCAGAATATATAAAGAATTTCAAACCTCAGTAATAAAAAATGACAAATATTTAAAAACATCAAAAATATGCAAATGGCAAATGAACACATAAAAAGATGTTCAACATCATCAGTCATGAAGGAAATGCAAATTAAAATCACAACAAATATAACTGCGCTCTTGAAGAAAGACTATAATTTTTTTAAATGTAAATTTATTCAGAGCGAAAAAATCCCACTACCATAATGCATTCATTTGCATGCGCAATGCCAATTCGATCTAAGAGAGACTATAACTGAAAAGCTAAATAATACCAAGTGTTGTCAAAGACATGGAGGAACTAGAATTTTCATGCAATGCTGGTGAGAATATTTAACAATACAATCATGTTGGAAAACTCTTTGACATTTCTGATTCCAATCCTCATCTTGCATATTTTTCATCCATTTCATTGCTCGGTATTTCATTGCTCAGTATTTCTCATGAAAAAGGAAAACATGTATTTATAAAAACATTTGTAAAAATATTCATAGCCATTTTATTTGAAGTAGTCCAACATTGAAACAGTACAGATGTCTATCAACAGGGGAATCAATAAACAAATTATGGAATATTTGCACAAAAAATACAACTCAGACATAGAAAGGAATGAACTATTGACATGTACAATGGATGACTCTAAAAACAAGTATGATGAAAGAAGACAGACAAAAAAAGAATTTTACAAAGGGCCATGAGAAAATTTTTGCAGGTGATGGATATTGATTTTGGTGATTTCTCAGATACACATACACACACAACACACACACACATATACAGTATACTTTATATAAACGTGGCTTATTGTAACTCATTTATACCTCAACAAAGCTGTTAACAACAACAATGAATTAATTTTACTCATTTTTGAACTTAAATGACCTTGAGCCAAAATTAATTTTCCCTTTTCCCTCTACAGAAAGTAAACCAGAAGCCTCAGCTGCTAGAGTAGATGGGGTTGGGGAGGAAGTTCTACTCCTCTAGCACAGGGCAAAGATAAAGAAGAAAGAAGGCATGGTGTCTTTGTATAAATTCTTTCTTGTTGGTAGTTGATTGGTGTTCCTGTTCTCATTCTGGTTGAGATTGGTTCCTCTGCTCTTGGAGACTTTGCTGATATTAGGAGCTTTACATGGGTAGTGTGCACAATTTCCTCAGGGTGGTGTTCATTTTCACTGAGCTTCCTCCGCTGCTCAAGACCTCCTTAGAAGAAGAGCAGACATGCCTCCCTTTGGCTACACCAACAATAACATGTATCTCCCAACACCTTCTCTGCGTTGGGCATTTTTTCCACTTTCCTTAGTGGCTCCCTGTGCATGTTAAGAAGTTGTCTGTTCCTGACCCTGTATGTGCCTCCATGTGAAGCCAACTCTCAAAATCGTGCATACCTAAAATTGGGAAGCAGTTGTCCTAATTTTCTTCTCAAGACAAACTACTGCGTACTACTCATCCCTCAACCCAGGGAGCCTCCTGTCTTCAGAAAGCAGATGCCAGTCTCCATTCACTACCTAAGCCCTTAAACACTTTCCTTCATAGAGTGATTTTCGAGAAACTTAATAGCACCACATGCTATATGCTCTTGGGCCCCCTAAAATTCTCACCAGATCTCTCTCACCAAGCTCTGTGCTTTGGAGCATTCAGAAGCTCAGAAAGCAGCCATTAAGGGAAGAGGACTCAGTTTCCCCTTCTTAAAGATAGCATCAGGTGTCATGAGCTATCTTCCTGAATTCCCTTCACTTAGCTTCAGTAAGGAAGTGAAAGAAGACCTTTTTGCCTATGAATATTTTACTTCATAGTGGCACAGACAACTGTCTGATTACCAAATCTGTTTTCAATTTTGGGGGGCACAAAGCTAGTTTATATTTTCCAGAATTGCTAGCAGTTATGTGCGGCCATGAGACTGCAATGAGCACAAGCAAAATGTTACTATTGATATTTTTAGCTCCAGTATATTAAAACCTCTAAGAAATGATTTATGTTTTTCTCCAGGCTCTGACAGTTTGGTTGCAAAATGAACACGTAATCCCAACACCCCTTTACCCCCAATTGGATCCACGTTACTGTTAAATATGCAGAAATAAACTTTAATTCTACTAAAACTCCAAAAGCTTTGTGTTTGTTTATATAGTAGTTAACTTACCGCACTTACATACACACACAAAAGGCATTGTCTACTCAGGCAACAGGTGATAAGAAAAACAATATTGGAGCTAAAAAGATGGAGACTCTTGTTATGCAGTTGGAAAATATCTGGCAAAACCTTCTCTTATTTGGAAGGTAAAACAATGGGACCTGAACCAGTCATTCTAGGGAAAGTGGATCGAAAGAGTAAGAGTGATATTATAGTATGTCCCAGCTTTTCCTTAATGCGTTATTTCTAACAAGGTGTTACAAGAGATAAATGAGATCAGGAAAGACTTGCACAGCCTGCAAACAGAAATAAAAGGGAATAGAAAAAATCCAAAAATCTAGGCTCTCAAAAATTCAAAAAAGCAACTCTTTCATGACTCTAAATAGTAAGACACAGGTAAGTCCTTTTAGCAACAGAGGCTCTGTAAGATTTAATTCAACAAGGAACATAACTCTGCCTTGGAGATTTAAATAGGGACAATGCACTTCCACCTCAACCTACAGTTTCAGAGGGCCTGAACGTAGTTTTTCTTAAGCTTCAAGATGAGAGGAGCATGGTATAAACGAGCTTTGAGCTATATTTGGGAAAGAACTTTAGGTGCACTTATTGACACATGAAATTGATTAGAAACAAGTAGATCGAAATCTTCTGAAGTTGTTGAGGACATTGTATTGCCAAAGAAACCATATATATGTCTTCAACTACTTGAGTCCTCAAACATCCCATGGGTGCTCAAACTTACCTGAACAGGGAGTGGGCTGCACACTCTCAGACACTTCCAATAAGTGTATCCCCAAAGTTCACTTGAGATGTGGCCATGGAGGATAGCAGACAAGTAGGAATGTCCCAAAGTGTAGAGCCGAGGGCCTCAGGAACAGTAGTCAAGGATGGTGTTACCAGGGGCAGAATAAGGGTCAAATAAAGAACTGTCAGAGCAAAGGACCCTGATAACACTTGCTCTACAGGAGTTCGATATTGCTGCTTACCAGACACTGTCTGCTGTGTATCTCTCATTCTTCCTCATTTAGAGAGTTTATTGTTGTTATTTTGCCCCTGCTTCACTATTGCATATTAAGTATGGAGGCAGGGGTGAGCCGGAAACTTGTCTTTTTAGTTCATAGTCACTGGACCATGAGAAACTATATCTGAATCTTAGAGAAAAAAAGTGCACATCACTTAGATATCATACACACTGTATCTATGGAGGTGGTAAGTAAATTCCATGAGTAAGAAGAAGCGTGAAATGGATGTTTGGTGACCAGACTATGGAAGAGACTGCTCCCTGATCAAAGCCATTTATTTCCCTTCTTCTTTCTGGGTACACTAGTAAGCTACATTTCCAAAATTTTTTTTTGCATTTAGGTGTAGCCACATAAGTCAGAGTTCTAGCCAAAGACCCCATTAAGTGGACATGATATACATCACTATAATGGACCATGTTATCAAAGTAAATTATCCTCAAATTCATGTGAGAGTTCTAATCCTCAGTGCTTTAGAATGTGACTATACCTGGAGATAAGGCCCTTAAAAGGTTATTAAGTTAAAATGAGGCCATTAAGACGAGCCCTAATCAATCCAGTGTCCTTATTAGTAGAGGAAACTTGGACACATAAAGAAACACCAGGGCTGCAGAACGCAGAGGAGAAACGATGAGAGGACACAGCCAGAGAAGGTGGTCATCTGCAAGTGAAAGAGAGAGACCCCAGAAGAAACCTAACCGCTGACACCTCAATCTTGAATTCCTAGCCACCAGAACTGTGAGAAAATAATTTTTGTTGTTTAAGCCTTCCAGTCTTAAAACCCCTCCCATGCACAAGGCTCCGTGTTCTTCCTTTCTGGCTGGCTGGAATGAAGATAACCCCTGCAGAACAAAGCTGAAAACCATGGACTACAAATGGCAAAATGGCAAGCATCCAACCAGGAACACCCACATTGTTCAATAACATGAGTGAAAAATAAAATTTTATTTTGTTAAGAAATGTAGGAGTTTGTTAGTTACAGCAGTTAGCATTCTTCTCAACTAGTATGTCTGCAAGGCTAGTGATTCCCTTTCTCTCCTCAGTTCTCTTCTTCGGTCATTGTCAGCAGAGGGTGGCATGCACTTTTCACCTCTTAACAAGCCATGTGGGAACAGAGCTGGCTTCTATTACACGCTGGCTTTTACAGTAGGGTACTTAGTGCCTCTTGTCCACGGTTTGAGGCCTTAACCACAACTCTGGGACACAATGAATTTTCCACTCAATGTCTCTTAACATGTTTTAAAAATATGTTGCTTAAGGTAAAAAATAGAAAATTCACAAATACATACATAATAAAAATATATCCCAATCATGTGTCAGTCAAATGGGAGAATTCCATCATTTTGGAGGAAATGAGCATCAATCTATTATTTTTAAAAAACATCACTTCTATTGTAAGTACTTACCTTATCTTTCAAGACTGGAATATAGAGATTGCAGTCCAGCTACTGACATTGTCAAGAACCTTGAACTTGATAGATAAGATTCTTTTCTCTTGCTTCTACTTGTGTTCCATAAGAACTATGAAAGAAGAAGGAACGTCAAGGCTATAAATTACTATTTACACACAAAGAATCAATTTATATTATATATATCATGCTTCTTCCTGATCATTGCCTCTTTAAAAAGGACTTATATATTATATCTTTGAACTAATATGTTAGGTATTTTTGAAAATCAGAGAAAGCCAGAACTGACACAAAATTATTCAACTTTGCCTAACCTCAAATTGCTTCCCAAGTCTTCTTTGCTTTTTCTTTCAGTATGCTTAATATTTTAGACCATTAAGTAAAGCCCGGATAGATATAGTACCAAATATTATTAGTTGAGGAATGTGAAGTTCATGCACAGGAAATAGGATCATGGGGTGTCAGTCTCCCTGTGGCCATCAACCATGTGCTTTAGTGAGGCCAACGAAAGTCATTCCTCCTGCAGCTCTGAAGGCTTCCCTTCCTGTTTGTGCCAGCACTGTTCATGTAAGTCTTGGTCAATGATTTCAGACCCTTGCTGATCTCTGATGCTTGCATTATTACTAATCCTAGCTTTTGGGGGAGTTGGGGTGATACTTATTCCACAAACATTTGTTGAATGCCATCTACATACCAAGTTGTAAGGACTTACACATGTAGCTTACAAGCTCTTCGAAGTAGTATCCTCATCTTTCTAGCTCTTTCAGTCACAACACTTCTAGTGTCTTCCTTTGTGCACAGTGTACATATTAGTAATTTTGTAACATTCTAAAATAGATTTATTAGAAATAGAATGTACTTAGGGTTAGGAAGTGCTGCATAAGGAAATGTGCTGGGTTGGCAAAAAAGTTCGTTTAGTTTTTTTTTTATTGTAAGATGGCCCTAGTAGTGCTTAGTTGCCTTTAACTTCATTCAAAACAATTTTGTTAGATTGTATTGTGACAGCTGTCATATTAGCACGCATTTGAAAAAAGAACTTAAAACGTGATTAATTTCTGTGCAGCCATTTTAATATTGAAAGTGGAAGAAGATACACATTTTTGGCATATTATGCTTTATTATTTCAAGAAAAGTAAAAATGCAACTGAAATGCAAGAAAAGATTGGTGCAGTGTAGGAAGAAGATACTGTGACTGATTGAATGTGTCAGAAATGGTTTGGGAAGATTCTTGGTACTTTTGGCATTTTGGCCAAATCAATAAAATTATTGGTGGAAATGAAAAATGTGTCCTTTATTTTACATAAAAAATTAAACGGGCTTTTGGCCAACCCAATAATGAACAGTGTCTTCAACAAAACCTAATATTCAACTAACAAACCCCTCAAACAGATAGCATACAAATAAAATAAAGGAATTACAATGACCAACATTTCCTCTAATGTCTGCTTCTACAGAAATATTACCTAAATTTTCAGATATATAATTTCTTTCCTTTAGTTTTATTCCTATTTACTCTGGGGTATTTCAGAAAATGGATATGCTTTCTAGTGGGATGGCTTTTACTGATGAAGTTCTCAAAAGTGGACATTCCTAATATAAATAAATGTGTCTGTGTTTGTAACATATTTAAGTGTTTCCATAGGCCTTGATAATGCTCTGTCCAAATGTTCATCTTCCTTAAATTCTTTTATAAACTGGTCATTTTTACCATAAATTTTCCTCTTACTTTATGCATAGATGGATCACAGAAACAGCAGTAACTGAAGTGAATTTTCAGCTTAGAAAAAATTTGCAGAATGATCTCTCAATTTCATTAAAGTTCAGAAGTAATCCAGTTCAGTTTACCTTTCATCATCCTAGGTGTTTATTTTAGGAATTCCATCATCAGAAGTAGCCCAGGGCAGACTTAGCCACGTTGACACAGCAGAACTCAATTTTTCAAGGAACTAGGAAAAGAAAACTCTCAATGTGCTAAAATAGCTTATGATCTCTAAGTATTTTAAATTATGAACAGAGAAGCATCTAATGCAAGCTTTATTGGCAGAACTTTTAGGTGCATATTGTTCAAATTGTATAAACAATATATGATATTTCCTTCCACTATGTATTTTTAAAACTCTATATAATGTAATCTTAAAATGAGGAGAATTTCATAGTTAAGCTGCTAGAAGCCAAACTGTCATCCTTGGTTCTAAGAGTGCTTCAGGGAAATCACTTCCTGCAGATCAGAATTAAAAATAGTAATGCATCTAGTTGGAGTCATATTTTAAGCTTTGTGGTACTTATATACGTGGCCTGTCTATCAAACTATTTCCATCCGTAATGGTGTGGACTTTAGTCTCATCTACACCATCCAATCTCACTCTGAGGTTTTCCTACTGGGATCACTTATCAGAAAGGTCATGTCCTTTTAAAAATAAACTTAAGTGAAAAGAGACCCAATTGGTATTTTCCATGTAGATGTAAATGGATTTGTCAGTACCTTAGAAACATATCTTACTAACACTGATGGCATTCTTTTTTTTTTTACATGCATTTCTCCTGATCTGCTTCTTACAAACAATGGATACAGTATGACTAACCTGCTAAGAAGCAACCTTTGTTTTCTGTTTTTAAAAAATTTAATCTTGGAGGAGGAACACAGTGAATAGCCAGAAGTACTCGAGCATATATGAAAATAGGAGACCAAAAATTGTAGCAGACATTGAAAAACCAGAGGGTAAGGAGAGTGCTTCAGGACAATAAGGGCCCAGCGACCAGCCCCCGCAGGATCTGCCACAGGGTCCTTGGGAGAGAGCTGGGTCAACTGCTCCCTCCCCCGCCAAGCAGGGTTTGAGCAGCACTGGGAGAGACCTGGTTGCTTGAAGTCTCAGAGAAGGGAATAAGGACTAAGTGGCAAACACACAGGAGCTGTGAGCACCCACAGAGTCTGGGGACACCAGATGGGGAGAGTTGAGAGCTAAACCGTGACTGGTCCTGACCCCGATAGTCCCCGGTCTGGATGGAGAATTGGGCTGTGCAAGAGGCCTGGCTGCTGTAGAGAGCCACGGGCTTGAGTAGGAGGAATTTTTCGAAAAGCAGGGGCGAAGAAGGAGACGCCGTTTGGGGAACTTGCCTGCAGCAATTGCTGTGGCCTCCTCCCCACCCACCCAGGCAGCGCTCCTGAGGTGGTGCAGGAAGCCCTGCACATCCCCATAGCACTGAGAAGGGTGTGCGCCCCAGCCCATGGGGTTGGAGGCAGCCTGGCCCAGCACACGAATGCACAACCCCGAGAGAGTGTGCTCTGAGGAAGGCCTGGATCCTGCACCCAAGGCCCCTAGGAGAGGTGCCAGGCTAGCTCTGGGGAGAGTGCCCACGAGGCTGAGGGTACTTGAGGCTGGAAGGGAAAAAAGCCACATCAATCGCCCCTCAGTCTGCTGTAGTGACAAGACAAGAAAAACCGGTTTGGCCAGTTTGAAACCAGCAAGAGGCTTTTTTTCCCCCTTTATTTATTTTAATTGGTGTTCTTGTACAGTCTTCTGTCTTCTACTCCCATTCCGGCCCACCGCCCCAGCCTTCCCTAACACCCTCCCATTTCCAACCCCCTAGTTTCTGTCCACATGTCATTTATATTTGTTGCTCTAATCCCTTCCCCCTTTCCCCTGAAATTCCCTCCCCTCTCCCCTCTGGTCACTGTCAGCCTGTTCTCAATTTCAGTGTCTTTGTTTATATTTTGCTTGTTTTTTTGTTTTGTTGATTAGGTTCCTGTTAAAGGTGAGATCATATGGCATTTGTCCTTCATTGCCTGGCTTGTTTCGCTTAGCATAATGCTCTCCAGTTCCATCCGTGCTGTTGCAAAGGGTAGGAGCTCCTTCTTTCTTTCTGCTACACAGTATTCCATTATGTAAACGTACCATAGTTTTTTGATCCATTGGTTTACTGATGGACACCTAGGTTGCTTCCAACACTTGGCTGTTGTAAATTGTACTGCTGTGAACATTGGGGTGCAGAGGTTCTTTTGGATTGGTGTTTCAGGGTTCTTTTGGAGATCAAAACTTTTTTTAAGTAATTTTCTATTTATTAATTTTTATTCTTTTTACCTCCCAATTCCTTTTCCCTATCTTTCCTTCTTTCTTGTTTTATTATTTCTTTCTTTTTCTTTCTTTGTTTCTTTCCAATTTTATCTCCCTTCTTTCTTCTGCTTCTTCTTCTTTTTTTTTTTTTTTGAATACCCACAAGTGAGACAAAAAAACCTGGAACTGTGAAAAGACCAGAGTTGGACCCAAAGAGGGGGCATCCCACCAGTTGAGACAGTGAGACAAATTTCACTTTGCTATTATAGAGAACCTGTAAGTTATTGCATATTTGTATTATTATTTTTCATTATTCTTACATCTTTTATTTTAATAGTATTTTTGTATTCCTCTTCTTACTGTTTAGTCTTTTTTGCTTGGCTGGTTATATTGTATCACTTGACAGGTTTCTCCTGTTCTGTCTTTCATAGTGTATTGCTAATTTACTGTCCTTCACGTCACTTGTGTTCCATTAGCACACTACTCAAGGTCCTATACTTCCTATCCTTGTTATCCAGATCACAAAGATTCTGTCATATGATTGTTGCTATAATATTATTGTAAATAATAGCTGTTCCATGCAATTGTAAATGTTAAACAAAATCCCTCCCAGATCTTAGCCCACTTCACGGTTTCCTGAACTCTATTACTATAGTGGTTAACTCTATTTTCTCACACACTACACCTATTTACAATCCTGTACTCTCACCTTACCTCAGAATCTGATCTCCCACAACCTCACTGCCTTCTAGATCCAACTCACAACCCTTCCCTCCCCAACAAGAGTTTTATCTTTTTTCCATCTTTTCTAAAAAGTGGCTAGTTGGGTGGAATATCATGGTTAACACTATAAATAGCCAAAGGATCTCCTGTCTCTTCTCTACTGGCTGCTGCTGTAAATATCATAAAATACTCTCTTGCTGTCTTACACCATTTTGCCTTCCTCCTCCAACTGATCACAAAAAAGAGTAAGTGGGATCCGCGAACACCAGGATACCCACTGGAAAAGGAAACCCAACAACAAAGGAATGACCAACAGAGAACAACATAAGAAGGTGAAGGAGGAAGTGGAAGCCACACTAACCTCAATCCAGGATCTATCTGGAAATAGAACTAAACAGTGGAGAAATTACCCAGAACAAACAACTGAACAAGAGCAAGAGAGAATCCTCAAAACCTTGTACACACGGAAGAACCAACTTCAATGCAACCTGCCCTCACCAGCATAACAAAATACAAGAGGTGGTGGACAGAGTGACCCTCAGTTAACCAGCTGGTGGGAAGGACCCACCAAAGAAAGACCCAACAACAATCGGAACCCAAAGACAAACACAGAGCCAACTTAAATGACAGCCCCAAACCAGTGAGCTTGGGAGATCAAGGACACTGCACCACTGAATCTCACAGGTATTCTACCACAGAAGTTCACACCATAAAACCAGGGAGCCAGAACAGATCAATTTGAGAAGTTGAAGCTCACGAACAATGGGAAAACAAAGAAACAATCCCCAAATGAAAGGAAAGGAGGAAGCCTCAGAAAGAATGCTAAATGAAATAGAGGCAACTCAACTATCAGATATTGAGTTCAAAGCAATGGTTATCAGGAAGCTCAATGAGCTCACAGACAATTACCAAAAACTACAGGGAAACTGCAATGGACTCGCTGCAAATTATATCAACATGAAAAAGGAAATAGAAACTATCAACAAGGGCCAAAAGTAAATGAAGAATACAAATTTTGAACTGAAGAACACAGTAGAAGGAATCAAAAGCAGGATCAATGAAGCAGAAGATTGGATCAGTGAGCTGTAGGACAAAGTAGAAAAAAACACCCATAAAGAGCAAGAAAAGGAAAAGAGGCTCAGAAAGAATGAAGAGGGATTAAGAGAAATGCAAGACAATATGAAATGTAATAATATCCCTATAATAGGGATACCAGAAGGAGAAGAAAAAGAGCAAGGGATAGAAAACCTATTTGAAAAAGTAATGATGGAAAATTTATTTAATTTGATGAAAGAAAAAGTCACACAAATCCAGGAAATTCAGATAGTCCCAATCAAGAGGAATCCAAAGAGGACCACTTCAAGATGCGTCATAGTTAAAATGGCAAAATTCCAAGACAAAGAGAGAATCTTAAAGGCAGCAAGGGAGAAACAGGAAGTAACATACAAGGGAGCCCTGATAAGGTTAGCAGCTGACTCTCAATGAAAATGCTCTAAACCAGAAGAGAATGGCAAAAAATATTCCAGGTAATGAGAACCAGAGGCCTGCAACCAAGGCTACTTTACCCAGCAAGCCTCTCAATCAAGATAGAAGACCAAATAAGGAGCTTCCCAGATAAAAGAAGTCTAAAAGAATACACCTCCACCAAACCAGCTCTGCAAGAGATGCTAAAGGGACTGCTTTAAGGAAAGGAAGGGGGAGAGAGAGAGAGAGAGAGAGAGATGAAAATGGCAATGAATAAGTACCTATCAATTACAACCTTAAACATAAATGGATTAAATGTTCCAATCAAAAGAAAGAATAGCTGAATGGATAAGAAAGCATGACCCACACATATGCTGCTTACAGGAGACCTGCCTCAGGACAAAAGACCTACACAGACTCAAAGTGAAGGGCTGGAAACAAACTTTCCAAGCAAACAGACAGGAAAAAAAAAGCCGGGATAGCATTACTCATATCAGACAAAATAGACTTCAAAAAAGGGCCATAAAGAGAGACCCAGAGGTCACTTCATAATACTCAAGGGAAGAATTCACCAAGAAGACATAAACATTGTAAATATACATGCACCCAATGTAGGAGCACCCAAATACGTAAAAAAAAAAAAAAAAAAAAAAAAAATTGGAGGACTTCAAGAAAGATATTGACAGCAACACAACTATAGTAGGGGATTTTAACACCCCACTGTCAAAAATGGACAGATCTTCCAAACAAAATATCAACAAAGATATTGTGGCATTGAACAATACCCTACATGAAATGGACTGAACTGATATATATATAGAGCCCTTCATCCCAAAGAAGCTAAATACACATTCTTTTCAAATGCACATGAACATTTTCAAAGATAGACCACATGATAGGACACAAAACAAGACTCAACAAGTTAAAAAAAACTGAAATCATACTAAGAATTTTCTCCGAGCACAAGGGACTAAAACTAGAAACCAACCCCAAGGAAAAAAACCCCAAACACTCCAAATCATGGAGATTGAATAGCATGCTATTAAAAAATGAATGGGTCAAAGATGAAATTAGGGAAGAAATCAAAAAGTTTCTGGAAACAAATGAAAATGAACTCACAACAACCCAAAACTTATGGGACAAAGTGAAGGCAAACCTGAGAGGAAAGTTTATAGCGATACAGACCTACCTAAAAAAGGGAAACATTTCAAACAAACAACCTAACCCTACATCTACAAGAACTCTAGGAACAACAACAAAGACAGACCAAAGCAAGTAGAAGGAAGGATATAACCAAGATCAGAGCAGAATTAAATGACATAGAGACTAAAAGCACAATTCTAAGGATTAATGAATCCAGGAGCTGGTTCTTTGAAAAGATAAACAAAATCGACAAGCCTTTAAGCAGACTCATCAAGAAAAAAAAAGAGAAGACCCAAATAAAAACAATCAGAAATGAAAGAGGAGAAATTACAACAGATACCACAGAAATACAAACAATTGTAAGAAATTACTATGAAAAACTGTATGCCAAAAAATTTGAAAACCTAGGTGAAAAGGACAAATTTCTAGAAAAATATAATCTTCCAAAACTCAATGAAGCAGAAAGCTTGAACAGACCAATAACAGCAGATGAAATTGAAGCAGTAACCAAAACACTCCTGACACACAAAAGCCCTGGACCAGATGGTTTCACAGGAGAATTCTACAAAACATTTAAGGGAAAGCTAACCCCCATCCTACACAAACTATTCCAAAAAATCCAAAATGATAGAAGGCTCCCAAACTCTTCTTATGAAGCCGTCATCATCCTAATCCCAAAACCAGATAAAGACACAACAAAGAAAGAAAACTTTAGGACAATATCGCTGATGAACAGACACTAAAATCTTCAACAAAATATTGGCAAACCGCATCCAACAATACATTAAAAAGGTCATACACCATGACCAAGTGGGATTCATCCCAGGGATGCAAGGATGGTACAATACTCACAAATCAGTGAGTGTAATACATCACATAAACAAAAGCAAAGACAAAAATCACCTGATTATATCAATAGATGCAGAAGAAGCATTTGACAAGGTACAACACCCACTTATGATAAAAAACACTCAGCAAAGTGGGAATAGAGGGAGCATTCCTCAACATAATAAAGGCCATATATGAGAGACCTACAGCCAACATCATACTCAATGGGCAAAAACTACAATCTTTCCCACTAAGATCAGGAGCAAGACAAGGTTGTCCACTTTCACCACTTCTATTTAACATAGTATTGGAAGTCCTAGCCACAGTAATCAGACAAGAAAAGGAAATAAAAGATGTTGAAATTGGAAACGAGGAAACAAAACTGTCATTATTTGCAGATGAGATGACAGTGTACATAGAAAATCCCATAGACTTGGCCAAAAAACTCCTCCACCTAATAAATGAATTTGGCAAAATAGTGGGATACAAAGTCAATATCCAGGAATCAAAGGCATACCAACAATGAAACAGCAGAAGCAGAAATCAAGAAAAAATTCCATTCAATATAGGAAAAAGAAAAATAAAATACCTAGGAATAAACCTAACCAAGGAGGTAAAAGACCTGTATTCAGAAAACTACACAACACTGAAGAAAGAAATCAGGGAAGGCACAAACAAATGGAAACATATACTGTGTTCTTGGATTGGAAGAATTAACATCATCAAAATGGCCATACAACCCAAAGCAATGTACAGATTCAATGCAATCCCTATTAAAGTACCAATGGCATATTTCACACACATAGAATAAACACTTCAAAAATTTATATGGAACCATAAATCACCTGGAATAGCTGTTGCAGTTTTGAGAAAGAAGAGCAAAGTAGGAGGGATCACAACACCTAATACCAAGCTGTATTACAAGGTCACTGTAATGAAAACAGCCTTGCACTGGCATAAAAAGAGGCACATGGACCAATGGAACAGAACAGAGAGCCCAGAAATAAACCCAAGTCTCTATGGTTAATTAATATTCGACAAAGGGGGCAGCAACATAAAATGGAGTAAAAATAGCCTGTTCAACAAATGGTGTTGGGAGAACTGGTCAGCTATGTGCAAAAAAATGAAACTTGAGCACCAACTTATACCATACACAAAAAGAAATTCAAGGTGGATAAAAGATTTAAATATAAGCCATGACACCATTAAAGTACTAGAGGAGAACATAGGCAGGAAAATGCCAGATATTTCATGCAGCAACATTTTCACTAATATGTCTCCTAGAGCAAGGGACATAAAGGAAAGAATAAACAAATGGGATCTCATCAAAATAAAAAAGCTTCTGCACAGCTAAAGAAAACAGTATTAAAATAAAAAGAGAACTAACTGTATGGGAAAACATATTTGACAATGATACCTCAGACAAGGGTTTAATTTCAATATATATAAAGAACTCACAGGACTCCACTCTAAGGAGACAAGAAACCCAATTAAAAAGTGGGCAAAGGACTTGAACAGACACTTCTCCAAGGAAGACATGCAAAGGGTCCAGAGACATATGAAATGATGTTGAATATTGCTAGCTATCAGAGAGATGCAAATTAAAACCACAATGAGATAGTACCTCACACCAGTCTCAATGGCCATCATAAACAAAACAACAAAGAACAAGTGTTGGAGAGGTTGTGGAGAAAAGGGGACCCTAGTGCCCTGTTGGTGGGATTGCAGACTGGTACAGCCCCTATGGAAAGCAGTATGGAATTTTCTAAGAAAACTAAAAATGGATCTTCCTTTTGACCCAGCAATTCCACTGCTTGGATTATATCCTAAGAACCCTGAAACACCAATGCAAAAGAACCTATGCACCCCTATGTTCATAGCACAATTTACAACAGCCAAGTGTTGGAAGCAACCTACGTGTCCATCAGTAAATGAATGGATCAAAAAACTGTGGTACATTTACACAATGGAATACTGTGTAGCAGAAAGAAAGAAGGTGTTCCTACCCTTTGGAACAGCATGGATGGAACTAGAAGGCATTATGCTAAGCAAAATAAGCCAGGCGGTGAAGCCAAATACCATATGATCTCACCTTTAACAGGAACCTAAACAACAAAACAAACAAACAAGCAAAAAATAACCGAAGACACTGAAACAGAGAACAGGCTGACAGTGACCAGAGGGGAGAGGGGAGGGAATTTCAGAGGGAAAGGAGAAGGATTTACAGGAACAAGTATAAAGGACACATTGGCAAAATCTAGAAGGGTTAGAAATGGGAGGGAGGTGGGGAGGGTTTGGGGCTAGGCTGGGATGGGAGTAAAAGACAGAAAACTGTACTTGAACAACAATTAAAACAAAAAAATTAATCTTTATTGTATTTTTTAATGTTACCTTTATACACCCTCCCCTCAGCAATCACCACATTATTGTCCATGTCCAGGAGTATTTTTTCCTTTTTGCTCAGTCCCTCCATCCCATAACTTCCCCACCCCCACTGGATGTCATCTGCTCTCCATCTATAAGTCTGTCACCATTTTCCTTGTTAGCTCAGTTTGTTTGTTAGATTCCACATATGAGTGAAATCACATGGTCTTTGTCTTTTTCTGACTGGCTTATCTCACTCAGCATAATGTTCTCCAGGTCCCTCGATGCTGTTGTAAAGGGTAAAATTTTCTTCATTTTTACAGCTGAGTAGTATTCCATTGTGTAAATATCCCATACTGCACTGACAACCTTGCCTTAATCAAGTATAAGGAGATCTCTGAACTTTAATCAGGAATGAGAAGCTCAGCAGTTGCAGGCTAGAGAGGTTATGTCCAACATTCTGTAGTCACATTTGCCAATTACATGAACTTGGGGAAGATACAAAACCACGCTGTGCCTCAGTGTCAACATCTGGAAAATGAGGCTAATAAAAATGCCTACCTCATAGGGTGGCTATGGAATTAGATGAGAAAATATTTGTGGCATGTTTACAATGATGCCTAGTATATACATGGTGGTTAATAAATGGTGGCCACTTTTATAGTAGCATAAGTAACTAAAATATCTAAGAAGCGGTGTGCCAATAACAGTGCTGAAAGTGACAGGAAAGGGAAGGAAAGTGATGTACACTCAAAGATTGATTTTATTCAGTGTTGTTTTGATTTTAGCTATATATCCGCACCTATAAAATTATTATTGGAATTCCTGTAAGAAAAACAACATGTGACTGCAAGACTGAAACTCTGATTCCCCTATTTTCAGTGAAATAATTGTTTGATAGTATGGCTTACATCAACTCAACTCGATTAGGAATACAAAAACTAATAGTTTCTAACTTAATATTAAATGCATAGTCTTATATTCATGTCGCAGATGAAAAAGTGAGGATCAATAGAAGAGGATACTAAGAATGATTACAGATTTCACAAAAGCATTTTGCACTAGATGGACACCTCAAAGCATGTCACTACATCCATTATCGCTTTCAACACCCTTGGACATTCCTCCCACAAAACATTTGGTGCTGTGATGTGATTTACCCCATTGATCAATGGATTAACTCTCAAAGTTTAAAGGTACAAGATTTCCAGTTCAGTTAAAAATTTTTTTTGATCATGAAGGCAAAAAAGAACACATCAAAGGCAAATAATACAAGTGAACTCATCTGGAAAGCAATTACAATCCATTTCATAGAAACAGTCTATTAAGTAAATTTATACTTATCCATATACTATATATGTGTATACACACACACATATACATACTTATGTATATCTCTCTGGAAAAAGTCCAGCCATTGTTAATATAATGAGAAAGGTTAGCATTACATTGATGTAATCTGGCAGCCAAGGAGAGCGGACTGGAATGCACATGTATGAACAAAGACCACTTCACTGTACTAGTCAGAGGGGGCAGTAGACGCTGTTGAGTGAGCATGTGTACTGTGTGGCCATTGCATTCAAAATGACTGAGTGAGTACAGCAATGAATCTGCATCAAATTTTGTGTTAAGCTTGAACATTCCTCCACAGAAACTATTCAGATGATTCAGAAGGTCACAGCTACGGGCAACTAGTGATTGGCTGCTTTATCACAAGAGCGTGCCCGTTCCTGCATTATGTCTTGTGTAGAGTTTTTGGTGAAATATCAACTCACTCAGGTGACTCAGTCCACCTACAGCCCAGATTTGGCACACTGTGACTTCTGGCTTTTCCCAAAACTAAAATCATCTTTGAAGAAGAGGTTTCAGACTGCTGATGAGATTAAGGAAAATATGGTACAGCTGATGGCAATTGGAAGAACTGTGTGAGGTCTGAAGGTGCTTACTTTGAAGGGGACTGAGGCATCAATATGCTATGTACAACGTTTCATGTATCTTTGTCAATAAATGTCTCTATTTTTCATAATAGCGGCTGGATACTTTCTGGACAGACCCCCCACATGTATTCATATGTCTCAACATATCCATGTCTATTTATATATATCTACATATATATAGGCAAAAATCACATGTTTAATCTTACTATGAATTAAATTTGCTATGGGACAGTAAATTTTCTTTTTGGTTCCAAGTTTACAGGTTAATAATCCTACCCTGATCTTATGATGTACAAATTGAGTTAGTACTTAGCTTTAGCACTTATCACTTAGCTTAAATGACTCCTTCCCAACAAAAATTTCTTTAATACCTTATCTAAGTAGGTCTTCTCTGGTTAACGTCCATTATTTCAACCCATTTATCACTTCATACATTTATCACTATATGAAAATATTGTTTATTTATTCACATACTGCTTATTTAATGTTTTCCACCCAACTTCATAAGCACTAGTACCATATGTGTTTAGCTAACCCAAATACATTAAGCACAGACTGCATCACTCAGCACACAGCAGGTACTCTTTGTAGATCAAATGAATGGAGATGAAACTTCTGCAAGAGGTTGATCTAGGCAAATTTGCCAGCATCACAATTTAAGACATGATGTCTAATCACTAGGCAAAGGAATATCAGCACAAAGTCATCAAATGCAGTTGTTTGAGTTAATTCTACTCTCTTTGTTTTGTATTGCACTAGTTTTGACTATTTTACTCCTTATCATTTCTTTTACCTTCTTTTGTTAATGCAGACTTTTAAAAAAACACGCTGGAATGATAATGCCTTATGCAATAGATTTTGTAAAGCTTATTACTAAATGACTTCCAAAAAAGCACTTCCTCACTACCTGTGGGAGAGGGATATCTAAACTCTTAATAAAGGATAGATTGCGACCTTTCCCTTTCCTGCCCAGATCATGAAGATTGAGGTCTACGGAAAACCAGCAAAGTGTGGAGTTGAAGTATTTGCTGAAATAAGCATTGGTTTTGTTTCAAGCACAGCCAAGTGATTTGGCCTTTACCTGAATTCATATTTCAAGTTACAATGAACATTTGTGCCTTTTTAATCTCTAGCATCATAGAAGGGTTCATGAACTGAAGTAAAAGAACTCTAGCTGCTTGTACCCAATTATTAAAATAAAAAAGAAATATAATTTGTGTAGAAACAAAATAAAAATATAAGAGTCCCAAATCCAAAAAGTATGCTAGAACAACTTCACAGTTGTTTATGAAACAACACCAAAGGTCTTTCTTGCAATTGGTGATTATACAGCCATGATGTTAGTTTGTCCTTCGGTGCATCATAGAGACTAATATTCTGGTCCTGAATGAACTCGAAGTGAGTTTGAAGAAGCTATCTTAAGCTAAATGAGTTACTTCCTGCATAACAACTTCCAAGCTATTTGCCAATATGTTTCATGAATATTTTGCAATTGTAATTGATAAGTAAAACATGAGCAGCTACAACAGGTTGAATTTTCTCCAAAATCTTTATGTTTCTATAGAGAAAGTTCCCTGAGGACATTTTTTGGTAGTAATCTTACAGTGCTTTACTGCTTGGGAATTGGGAAAATTAATGATTCATAAATTGATGCTTTAGTTATTTTTTCCAATTCAATTTCCTACTATCCCCTAGGGAAATCAGAGAATCTAGTATTTTGTTTCCTTAATGAGTGAATACTTTTGTTGACATGTTAGATGAGTAATGACAAAGAAGTCTGTAGTTGCTTTCTACCAGTTTATCACAACAAGATGGATTTTATGAGAAATGTTTTAAAAACCTCAAAATAAAATTTGCTTTAAAAAATAAATCATACAGTTATTGACAGTGTCAAGAGCTATAGCTGATATTTAAGGAGGTACTTAGAGACCAGACGTCAAACAGAGTCTATTGTCCTGTTTAATTTACTTCATAGCATTTTTTATTCTCTAAAATGGTCTTGTTTATTTATTAGCTGATTGTCTTATATGTGTATCACTCCTTCTACCTCCCTCCCAATTACAGTACCCTCGAAAAATATATCCAGGTCCTAATCTCTAGTACCTGTGAATGTCACCTAATTTGATAATAGGGTCTTTGTAGATATAACTAAGTTAAAGGTCTTGGGGTGAAATCATCCTGGATTTAAGGTGGGTCCTACATCCAATGACTAGTGTTCTCATAAGAGAGAGAAGAGGCAGATTTAAGACACAGGGTCATTTGGGAGAAGAAAATATGAAGATGGAAGCAGAGATGGAAGTGATACACCTACAAGCCAAGGAAAGTCAAAAATTCCCAACAGCCACCAGAAGCTAAGGGTGAGGCAGGAATGAACTGTCCCTAAGAGCCTCTAGACAGAACTAACTCTGCCAATACCTAGGTTTTGGAATCCTGCTCTCCAGAACTTGGAAAGAACAAATTTCTGTTGTTTTAAGCCACCAACTGTGTGATTTGTTGTATCAATCCTAAGAAATGAAAACAAGAGCAAACTAAAATCGTAATTATTAACTTATTCTTTCTTATAATGGCAGAAAGCAAGAAAGACAAGATTTTGATTGGCTGTTCATCAGTATGTGATGAAAAGAGACTATAATATAAGATTTCACTAGGAACATTTTATAACAAACACTAATGGAAAATCATAAAGCAATAGAAGTCACATGTTGGTTAGGTAATGGATAGATGAGGCAGTAATGCCAGACATCTGCATTCAAATCCTAGTCTACCACATACTTACTACGTGAAGTTGGACAAATTATTTGACCTCTTTGACTCTCCTCTGGAAAATGAGAATATTAGTATTTACCTCCTAAGGTGATTGTGGGGATTAATGTGAGTAAAAATCTTCAGCGGCATGAAACTCAGGAAGTGCTTGTGATTATTTATGAGCATCTTAATTACAGGTTAAGAGAACCCAGTTGTGCAAGTGGAGCAAGGGATTAATATTAGTTGAAGACAGACAACATTAAGGGGTACACCAAGGAATATGTTCCTGATTTTAAAAGCTTCCCCAATTGAAACCAAGTTTTAAAATCCTATGGTTTAGGATTTCTTCTTCCCTTTTTCTCTTATTCTGTAACAGTTCTGTCTGCAAAGAAGTGCCTTATACCCTTTTATTCAAGTTTTTCCTTTAACATCCTCCTCGTGATAGTGGAAAAAGGAATAAAAAAGAGACTTAAATTGTGGAAACCGTAGTCTCCATTCCCTTTGTATACTAACAGCATAGATTTAGAATACTGGTGGTACATTCAAAACCATTTAGTTCAATTCCTTTGTTCACAGATGTACAGAGAGTTTGTGAAACTCATCTAAGATAGGCAGGTTCTGTGATGGCAAAGAACTCAGGCACCTTATGAACTGCTATATAGTTATATGCTAGCACAGGTCTTGGATATAAAGACAAATAAATAATGACAAGTTAGTCAATGTCATCATCACTAGTATTGTATGTATTCTGCATGATATTATGAGAGAGAATTAAACTTATGAAAATGTAGTGAAGACAAATATATTGATGTATATGTTTTATTAACTTAAAGTATATAATATTGACTACCTTATGTTGGAGAGATAAGCCCTGGTATTACTGAAAATGAATAATACCACCTCATCAGAATCTATGCAAACAGTAAAGAGAATTTTATAGGCCTAAAGTCATTTAAAACAACCAACGTATTATAATATTTTTTCTCTATCTTTTTCTTGCTCTGTCGGAGTTATCTCAAGGAGGTATTAGTAGAATATCATCTATTTCCAGAAATGCCAGACCCCCTTTTTAATTCCATCTGCAAGACACATGTAGCCGTCTCTTATTTCTTTCAGAGGGAATCAGCTTGTGTCCATATTCCAGAAACAGTTTAGGAGGTTGAAGGGAGTGGTAGGTAGTAGAAATGTCAGCCAAAATGAGCAATTTCAACTTATTTAGATTTTATTTTATTTTTTGCTGTATAAATGTGGTGGCTAAGACCCAAACAGCTCTGGTTTTCCCGTCAGCCTGCAGTTTTTCTTCCCATCACTCCTTTCTGGCTAGAATTTGATCCCTGAGCATCATTTGCAAAGTCATTTATCATCAGGTGTTTACCATCCCATGCAGGAGCTCTCCTCCTCCCCCCACACCAGGATGTTAAGGAATCATAGACATCTTTACCATATTAAGTTTAAGATTCAGGATTCTACTCTTTGCCACTTTATCTGATATTTGCTTCACTGCACAGTCATTTTAGACACATCATCAATTTATAATGGTATTCTATAAAGTGAGTCCTTTTACCCAAGGATACAAGTTGGGTAAATGAGGAAAAGATTAGATTAGGCATTTGCATGGAAAATAATGTTACTAAATTACATGAAAACCAAATGATCCTCCTCATGTTTTATTCTTCTTAATTTACTGTGGAGAGCAAGAATGATTTCATTTCGAACCAAAGGGAGTTCTGGATCCAGACCTCACAAATATCAGGAGACTGATAGGAGGATATTCATGAAGAAGCATTAAGATATTGGAACAAGTGACCTGTAGAATTAGCACAATTTTCATTGTACCCAGAATCACTTTATGTCTCACAGTACTCCTTTACACTTACATGAAGGAAAATCCATTTTTTTTTGCTAAAATGCTGACTTCTATAATCTGAGGCTACTTATTTATAGACATATGTTTGTATAGACATATATGTTTGAAATATAGAAGAAAAAATAATTGGCTTCCAAGTAATCAGCAGGTCACATGCTCAAACATGTTTCTCAAAGAGAACTTCCTTCTTAGCTAAGTTTCATGGCTGGAAGAGACAGAAAGTAAGACCTTAAAAACAGATTGAAGCTTTTTTAGAACATTGGCACCACCAGTCAGGTGTGGAGTTCGTAACAAAAGCAGTAATTCTTAGCGCCCTATCCTTTGTTCCCCATTCATCTCTGAGGCTTGGGGTTTTTATTCTCCCTCAGTAGAACAATATAACAGAATAGCATGTGCTTCTAAAACCTTTGCCCAAATGCTAGTGACAAGCTTCATGTTGTCATTAATATTCTCTCATTGGGTTCTATTTTAAACCTAGGATGAATATCGGTTTGTTTCATCTTAGAATGGGTTTTCATTTTGTGGCCACTGAACAGTTTCTTCCTTGTGAAGTTCACTTGTCTCTTGACCTCTTTAGCACTATGAGCTCATCAAAGACTTGACCTCCAATTTTAACAACATCTCTAATTGTTCCTTTTTAAATATTTTTCCCCATCGCTTCTGTTTGTTTCCTTTCTTCAAGATTCACTTCCCACTTTCCTTACTATTTACCTCTTGAATGGTTCTTTGGAATAACAATCCTAAAGGAAAGACTGAAAAGGAACGAATATCTTTTTTAAAACAAAGATTAAGACCTATGCATAGGAAGAATAATAACATTTATTACAGGTTAGCTTTGGGCTAGTTTGAACAAAGAACTTGTTTTGGATATTTTGTGTGACAGGTTAACTTAATAATACACCTCTTCTTCCTACAACAATACAGCTATATTGTTTAATCTTACCTTTTTTAAAAAAAATATGAACTCTGAAAGTGCTAAGATTCTAATTTCTAAAACTGTTTTTTTCTAATCTTTTTTTTTAAGATTTTATTTATTTATCTTTAGAGGGGAAGGGAAGGAGAGAGGGAGAGAAACATCAATGTGCGGTTGCCTCTTGTATGTCCCCTGCCGGGAACTGGCCTGGCAACCCAGGCATGTGCCCTGACTGGGAATCGAACCTCGATCCTTCGGTTCGCAGGCCCATGCTCAATCCACTGAGCTACACCAGCCAGGGCAAAAAAAACTGTTTTTTTCTATTCCGGCTGACTTTAATAGAAAACTTAGTTATTATAAAATTGTATGTAATACTGAATCTTGTTTAAAGTCTGTTTAGAAGATTAACCATATATCAAGATACCTTTGAGAGGTAATGCTTGAATAAGTCACTTATCCTCTCAGATGCTCAGTCCTCTCATCTGTAAAAGGAGCCAGTCAGACCAGCTTATCTCTAAGGTCCCTTCCAACCTTAAAATCTACTAGATCAGTGTTTCTTCCCTTAAAATTCCTGAATTCTAGAAAAGCATCGAAGCAAAAAAGTTATACATTACAATCTTAACTAGATTGTTTAAACTTTTATCTCTGTCATCTGTCCCTTATCATCCAAATCAAAATACTCCATTTTTTGGAATATTTGCGATGCAAGCAAACTTGAAATATAAGCTTCTGACAGTCTCTAAGGCAAATATTCTCCAAATACTTTCACTTGCTTTGCTTAACTGAAGTTCCTAATCCTAAAATAACACCACAAAAATCTAATCTGATGATAAAAAGAGGAAAGATATATAGGGCTCTTCAAGTGTGATGTTGGCTGTGGGTTTGTTATATATGGCCTTTATTGCATTGAAGTATGTTCCCTTTATACCCACTTTTCTGAACATTTGTATCAAAGATTGGTGCGGGATTTAAATTGAGATGCCAATTAAAACCACCATGAGATGTCACCTGATACCTGCCAGGGTGGCTACCATCAATTAATCATCAAACAACAAGTGCTGGTGAGGATGTGGAGAAAAGGGATCCCCATGTGTGTTGCTGGTGGAATTGCAGACTGGTTCAACCACTGTGGAAAACAGTACAAAATTTCCTCAAGAAACCAAAAATGGATCTGCATTTTGTCCCAGCAATACCACTGCTGGGATAAAAATCCCAACCCTAAGAATCCCAAAACACCAAATTGAAAGAATAAATGTATCCCTATGCTCATGGCAGTGTTATTTACAATAGCAAGATTTGGAAACAATAGATGAGGGGTTAAAAAACATGTGATACATTTTCACAATAGAATACTACACAGCTGTAAAAAAAAAAAAAAAAAAAAAAAAAGGAAATCTTACCTTTTGTCACAGCATGGTTAGACCTAGAGATTATTATGCTAAGTGAAATAAGCCAGTTGGTAAAAGACAAATACCATATGATCTCACTTATATTTGGAATCTAATGAACAAAATAAACTGATCAATAAAATAGAAACAGAGGCATGCATAGATAGAACAGATGGACAGCTGTCAGAGAGGGTGGGAGAATGCATGACAGAAGGTGAAGGGATTAGCCAAAGGAAATATATGCATAACCCACAGACACAGACAACACTGTGGTAATAGTCAGAGGTAAGAGGAGCTGGGGCTGGGTGGAGGCAGGCAAAAGAGGGGGAAAGGGAGACATCTGTAAGATTGTCAACAATAAAAATAAAGAAAAATGATAAAATAAATAAAAAGATATCTAGGGCTCCTCAAGACAAAAACCTTCAAAATAAAACTAACTATGGATCAAAACACGTCCTGTTACAGAAAAGGCATCATAAATACAATAGAAAAAAGCTACTGCACTATTTGTTTACAAGTAATTCATCTATGAAATTAAATTAGTAAGACTAGTATCTTAAAAGCAGAAGAAAAACAATTCTCGGAAGTCAAAATAATATTTTCCCACACTCCCAACTTTACAATGATAACAATATTAAACTACATGAAAGGAAGGCTTTTGCCTGTGTATCTGTAACTTAATAATTTTATTGCAAGTGACAAGAGAAACCTCAAAAGCATCTCGCTGATTGGAGAACACAGTGTTCAGCAGAACTCTGCCTTAGGAGCGCAGCGTGATCAGGAAACTTCGCCGGCTCCCCATCTTTGCTGTGTGTTTCCAGCACATCCTTAAGCATGTGACCTTCATGTGGTTGTACAGTTTCCCACACTGTTCTCATAGTTCGTAGAATGCTCAGCAAATGTTTATAAAAACTGCCTAAAGAAACTGGGCCATAAAGAACTTAAGCTTTATGGATCTCAATGGTCCAGCTTTAATTTCATTTTCAAGAAAGCAGTATTTTCTTCATAAATGCACTGGTAACATCTGTATTTCAGGTTCTCTTGGAAGAGCAAGTAAGAAGTGTTTTCTGCCCAACATGTATTATTTGGCTGTCACTCTGAAATATGTGATGCTCCAGTTACTCTTCTCATGAAATCATGCACACAAATGGATCCTCCCTCTCTCCCCGAACATCACCTCCTTTTGTTGGTCACTTTCAGTTATCTGACTATGCTGGGAAGTCGTTATGTCAAGAACAGCCTACAAACATCTGCAAAGAATCCCTTTGGAATCCATTGCATGAGCTGTCAAAATCAAAGTGTGCTCTTGGATCTGAAGTTCACTACTTACACTGCCTGACCTTTAGCCCAATAGCATTTGAATTTTCGTTTTTCATATAGGCTGATAGGGGGATACATGGCCAGAGAAGTATCACAAACAAGATCTCAGTTTATAGCTGTCTGGAGAATCACTGAATCGAGCAACAGCAAAACCTTGTAAGTATCAGCTTGCCTTTTCTATTTGGTTTTGGTGTTTTATAGGACAAAGGGTGGTACTGGATAATTTGAGTTTAATTGAATGTGCATTCTTTCCTCTGAAATGCACGTTTGGAGCTCTGCACTTGGGTCTTATGCTGAACTTTATGTAATATAACTGTCATCGGTGCAGGCTAATAAATATACAACATATTAGGTGTATGTGTATGAATTCATTACTGTAAACTGAAGAGGAAATGCTCAGACCAGCTCCAACGCAGCTGTCTCATTCTTGAAGGATAGACTCCTAGGAAAGATTCCATAGAGAAGATAATATCCAGTCTTTTCTTTTCAATTACTTATTTGATCAGCTTATTATTGCACAATGTATACATTTTCCTTTAACCATGTTAGGTCAATACTTTGGGAAGAGAATTACGAGGAATACAAAATCCGAAAATATCCTCATTGTGCAGACTAATGCTCCAGTTTCTGTTTGACAATGAACAAGTTGTATGTAGGTGACACACAGTTTTTATGAAAATAGACTTGTATCCTTCCCATTTCAGACATTTATGCTAAAGGAAACTTCCAGCGCAGACCACGGTCCCGGTCATTTGCCTCGGAAGAAGAAACAAACCCTATCAACATGTAGGAGGCATCTTCCTTTTAAACTGCTGCACTTAAAGAACTAAACAACTAGAGGAGGGCAGGTGTGGGAGCCAAGTCATGAGTCTCTACTTCTCAGTGTGCGCACGACGTTAACTGTAGACCGTACTGTCTGCATATGGTCATGGCTCATTACCACATGTCTGTCGGAATTTACCCTTTGAGAAACAAAATTCAAAATCTTGGTAAGCACATGGTACATTTCCAGTCTCCTGAGGAAAGGCAGATCCAGCCTGCCCTTTGCTCTGGAGTCCTCAAAACCCTGAAGCTGTAACACTATAAGTTTTCTTTAAAAACTTGAGAAAAATGCAAGTATTATAGCCAGAGGGGTTGGCTGTGAAATGTCTGACCAACGAGACCCATCCATAAAACTTAACAGGAAGAAAGAAAAATGAAATAGATCTGCGATAAAAGAAACATTTGATTTGCGGAATGCATTTTCAATTAAATGTTCCAGCATTCAGCTTTATTATAACTTAAGAAATAAGAGATTTTTAGGTATATCTTAAGCTGTAAAGAAGTAAAATGGGCCAAAAGTCAGCAAGTATTTTTCAACTTTCTCATTCTGAAATAAGACACGCTTGGACAAACACAGTGCAAATCTAAACTAACCCTGTAAGGAGTTTTTCCCAGTCTGGGACTTGGTTATCACCGCTTACATCAAGACAGAGCCAATAAAGCCAGTCCTGTTCCCAGAAAGACCCATCAGTGGGAGTCATACTCAGCTTATCGTCCTGGTCACTGCTTTGGCCTGTGGCAACAGGAACAGCATGAGTGATCCAATTCTGAGATGAGACCCACCAGGAATACTTCATTTCCAAAGTCAGGAGATAATTTTGCTAAATAGCAAGAAACTGAATATTTTTCATATTTTTTGAGAAAAGGAAAAGACCTGTTGTGATCACATTAGCCTGCGAAGTTTTCTAAGCCTTTACAAACTGAGCTAATGGGGATGAAAGGAAAAGAAAGAGAAATTGGGTACAGGTCAGTCAGTTCACTAGTGTCCCAGATAGTTTTAGGAAGATGCGGCTTCCTGGAGGGGAGTGCCCACCCTCCAACCAATCAGAGCAGCTTCCCTTTTTTTTGGTGCCATTGTACTGAAGCCCACATGCTGATTATCAGCCCAGACACTAGGGAGGGAGAATGAGCTTTTACAGAGGTGCCTCTGGTGAGGACAGCTGGGTCAGCCAAGACACGTAACTCTAACATGATTCTAAACATCTTTGTTGCCAAAAAGTTATTCTAGTGAACAAAGGATCGAGAATATTCCAGAAAATATTTGAGCTGTTGTAAGTTCAATAGGATCTGTCTTTCCATTTCAGAATAGTTACAAAGACAGTGAAGAGTGAGAGTAAATAAGAATTGAGAATCAAGACCCAGGCTTGGGAAGGAAATGAACGAAATGCAGGCTTTGCTGTTCTACTTGAAATTCAGGGCTGGCACCAGTTCTATGGGGGAATATGGCAAGAAACAAGGTGACTATGGAGAACACAGACAGAAAATCAAGATATAAACAAGCCCATGTGGAAAAGCAGTATATAAATGAGAAGGTGTGCTAGAAAGTGGAGGCTATCATTTATCATACTAAAATATGATGTAAATATAATTTATCTAACTTAAGAACTACAACTCAAAAAATTGTTTCTAGATTTATGATTATTGTTTCTCTTGTTGCTATTTTCTTTCCTTCAGAAACACCTGCCACTCTGATTTCTATCTTCTATTTCTATTGAGTTTTCATCTCATTGGTTTTATATTTTTGACTATTTCTCCTTTATTCTATGACATCTTGATTCCAGATAGTATTGTTTCTAATATTGGAATTCCCAGAATTAGCCAGGATTGTGTACCTGACATTCCCTATGCATTACTTTTAGTTACTTAGAGGGATGAATAACTTAAATAATAAGGCACAGCACTTATTTTTTTCTTTCACAAACACATTGTCCTCTTTGGGGTCAGGGACTAAAGAAATATAAAGCAATGTTAATGTGTTGATAGTGATAACCTGCTCGACATGATTTCTCATTCCCCTCACCCCTTCCTCTCCTTGCAAAAGGGTTGATCACATGATCAAGTATGATCCTATCGTAATACATCTTCACACAATGATAAGGCTAATATAGACCTAGGACCTCGGCTTGACCAATCAGAATCTTCTCAGGGATAATTTAGCTGTGGTTGCTGCAAAAGACTCTTACTTGGAACAGAAGTTCTAGTGATGTAGATGTGGGATTACTTTTCTGCTATATGATGAGAACCTATCCGCATAGGAGAAAGGGAAAATGACATGTGTAGAAACAGTGAGAAGTAAAATCAAGAGATGCCATGATAACATTCTCTGAGCCCAGATTCCAGCCTCAACCTGCCAGTTACCTCAGCCAATAAATATTGTTCTTTGCTTAAGCTAGTTTAAATTGGGTTCCAGTCACTTACAACTGAAAGATCCTGGGGGTATATAAATGTCAAACACTATTAACAGGAACACAGCTGATAGTAATACAAAGTCTCTGTGGCTTAATAATAAATGACTAATGCATGCTGTTCACATTTTCTGGAAATTCTTGACACTCCATGCCAGTATTGTTGCATGTGCTCAGCAAGGTTGGTAAGCATACATATTAGTTATTATTGTCTACAGAAGGGTTTCCAGGTCACAGATTTCTAGATTTTCTATTACCTTACACAGTGTTTAAGATCACGGAATTTGGATTTTAGGATTTAGGAAGCATATCTTCTTGAGTCCTAGAAGATATGCAGTAATGGACATGATATGAATAAATAGTAAAAGTCACATTCTTCTGAATCCTGAGGTAAAATCTTATGTCACACTTAGGAAGTATCCCTTTCTGTATCTTCTACCAACTGAGAGGAGCTTCTTTGAGTTTAGTTTTAATCTAAAAACTGTTCTCATCTCCCAAAATAAATACAGTAAATATAAAGCACTGCTCTCTGTTTCCAATATCAAATGCATTCATTAACTGAAAAAAATATTTACTGGTGGCTTACTACATACCAGGCTGTATATTATATATTATGGATTGCAGTTGGAAGCATAAAGTTCAGGCCATGGTGAAAATAGTAATAAATCCATAAATGAATAATTAACTTGGGTAATAATAAATGTAAAGAAAAATAAATTAAGTGAAATAAGCCAGTGAGAGAAAGAAAAACACCATATGATCTCACTCATACGTGGAATCTAGTGAACAAAATAGAAGCAGGCACGTGAATACATGGAACAGACTGAAAGTTGTAGTTGGGGGCGGGGTGGGGGTAGGTGGGGACCAGATGAAAGGAGGTGAAAGGATTAGCCAAAAAACACACATGCATAACTGGTAGACACAGACAACAGAGTGGTAATGACCAGAGGGAAGGGCAGCTGGGGGCTGGATGCAGGTGGGCAAAGGGGTGGAAATGGGGACATCCATAATAGAGCCAGCACTAAAAATGAAGTTAAAGAAAAATAAGTCAGGTAAGGGAATAGGGATGTGAAAGCTTCCTTGAAGAGGGGATATTTAAGGAAATCTCTGAAGAACTGTGAGGAGTAATGTGGGCAAAAGCAGGAAATGAGAAATTTTGAAGTTTGGTAAAGATGTGAGCTTGGCACAGTGAGGAAATGACAAGAAGCCCAGACCTGAAGAAGCAGAGTAACCAGGGCTTTGCAAGAATGTGGACTTTATTTCATGCATGATGCTAAGTCATTGAAGAGTATTCAATAGAAGAGTAGCATGAGTTGATTTACATTTTTAGCAGGTTACTGTGGGGGTGGGAGGATGGCCCCAATTATAGAATCAGCGAATTAATAGAAGCCAATGAAATAGTTATTACTGTGGCCAAGTAAGACCACACACTGGCTGAAGATAAAATGGTAGCAATGGAATGTTGACAAAAGTGGTTTTGGAAAATAATTGCAGGTAGAGTTGAGAGAACTTCCTAACATATTGAATGGGAGTGAGAAAAAAAGAGAATCAAAGATAAATCTAAGTTTTTGGTCTGAATAACTGAAAATGATGGTGGCATTTGGTCAGACTGAGAACACCAATATATACATTTTGCTTAAAATTCAGAGATTTCTGCCTTCCATTTCTGGATAGGGCCTTGAGAGGCAGCCAGAACCCAGGATTCCCTGAGCCCAGCATGACAGTGTGGCAGAGTAGAAGTGGGTCGCATTGTCTGGGCAGAGAGCCTGAGAAAACCCCACAGAGTTGCCTGCACCCAAATGTGGTGTTGGAACAGTTAAATGCATTGCCTATACTCAACGGCAACTTTGATATGGTACAGAAGACTGAGGATGTCAAGCCTTGGTGATAGTAACAAGGGAAAACACAGCAATGGTCTAGCAAGTGAAGAGAGCTAGACCCATTCTTAAAAGAGAGTATCTCAGCAAAAGTGGAACAAATCAATGATGATGACCTGGACAAGGTATGATCTACCACACTCTAGGTACCACACAATGCCTGAAATGATGTAAGCCCCATTCCCCACCTCACTCTCACTGGAGAATCAAGACACAATTTTGGAAAAAGGTAAAAAGACATGAGCAAGGATTAATTTCATCATGCAGTTGAATAGAGGCTTGCTACAGGAAAAATAAAGAGCCACATCGTACCTGTAAGTCTGTGGACTTGGATTTACATCTTCTGTGTGGGGTAGAAACTAGTCTAAAATTAACTGGCAGGGATTTTATAGACCCAGAAGAAGAGGGATCACTGAAGTTTGTGAGAGCTAGAGAAAGACATATTCCTTTATCACATTTGACCAAGGATTTCAGAAATTTCTATGGAGATTAAAAGCCATTGCTAATCTCTGGGGTGAAGCCATTGCTAATCTACTGGTGTAACACCAGTAACATATGAGATATTTTAGATCATCTTTTTATTATTCATCATAAATTGAGCAGTATGCCAAAAAGTATAACTATACATCTTGAATACAGAGTTTGTTATTTCCGATTAATTCATTTGTTTTATGAGATTATAAATTAAAAAGAAAATCTTTGGATATTGCCAGGCTGTGCTTTGGGGGAGAGGTCCATCCCAAGTGATAATGGCTATCACAACGCCGGTGCTCAGAAAACACAGCTCAGGTAAGTAGTATCACTTATTAAGCATTATCTCATCAGATTCACTCTTGTTCATAATGACACATTGCATAACAGCAAAAAATTATTTGTAAAAGTATATAATTATATGCTGTATATTGCATCGTTCTCAAATAGTCAGTGTGTCTCAGAGTATTTTCTTCCAATTTACCCAAGAACTATCTTTGCATGAACATAGATTCAGATATTAATTACATTCTAAGGGGAAATACTCTCATTTCAGTATATAATACTATGGAATTATGTTTTGTAATCCTTTGGTATTAAAATATGGTGGATTTCATTTGCATGTAGAAATGCTTAATACTTTTCCTCAGTAATTATTTACAGATTTGATAAATTGTTTAAGAAATAACCTAAAAGAATAGGGCAATTACATCACAATCTATGGCTTCCCATTGCTCTTTTTTCAATTATTTTCTTGTATCAAATGATATGGAACTTCCTAAGGATCCTTTATGAGTCCACGATTGTTTTGTGAGCTTCTGTTTTATAATATTCCATGATCAATTTTCATACTATAAAATGTATAATTAAATACGAAATTTTAAAACACACTATCTCCAAAAACATGAAAAATTCAGGAATGACAGCATATCAAACTGAAGGTGATTAACACCAAAAGTATTTAAAGGGAAGTTTAGCATTTGACACTCTGCAATAACATCACTGACAATCAGCTGTGGACAAACTTGAACAGTGTGAACCAGTCTTCCATCATAAAGAGAAACAAGAATATATTTTATTTATTTAGGAATATGGATGCAACACTAGTGTGCTTGTTCACAGTGCTTTTGAAGCCTGCCCAGTTTTATTACATTAAACTATAATATTGAGCCAATCATCATGAAACACACATTGACTAGAAAATATCTTGTTTATCTGTTTAAACCCTCCTTAATTTGTGTTCTTTGTAACAACAGAACACTCTGAGCTCTCATGTGAAACTAGCAGAATACCTAGACCCACCTGGGACATTACTTTAGAAAATCTAGTATGAACTCTATGATTTTTGAAACAAACATCACATGGAGGCTTAAATGACTTCAGTACAGATCTTCTAAGAAACATTTTTTTGTGTGAGAATTGTGTATTTTAGCTTAGCAGATACATCAGAGTTTTCCAAAATAGTTGTACCAATTTGTACTTCCATAAATGCTGTATTAATTAATCTGCTTGCTGATCGATCAAATAGTGAATTAGCGAGTCTTGTGGGGGGGGGTGTAGCAGTAGTTTAATTGGCATTTACTTGATAGCTAATGGGGCTGAACATATTTACGTTTTCTGACCATTTGGACAACCATTTGGACTTCTTTTTTTTTTTTTTTTTTGATCAAATGTCTTCATTACTTTTTTTTAAAAAAATTATTTTAATTGTTGTTCTTGTACAGTTTTCTGTCTTTTACTCCCATCCCGGCCCACTGCCCCAGTCCTCCCCACCTCCCTCCCATTTCCACCTCCCCTAGTTTTTGTCCGTGTGTCCTTTATACTTGTTGCTCTAAACCCTTCCCCCTTTCCCCTGAAATTCCCTCCCCTCTCCCCTCTGATAAGAAATATTTTTAAAGTTACTTTTATTAATTGTGACAAGTATATTCAACATCTTTGGTTTCTACCTGCCCAGCAGCCTTTCATTTTAGCCCAATTTACCTTTTGGAAACTATCTTTCCCCAATCCAAATGACTTTAGTGTAATGATTGATGATATTTCCACTATCTTTTCTCACGTCTGCCCAACCCACAGGGAGTGACCTGGATCCCCTCAGTCCCAAGGCCTAGCTGTCCGTCATCCTTAAGTTCCAGGGACTGCTCCATATGCTTCCCCTGCATTCTTCTTTTAAAACCTTATTTAGTCAAAGCGCTCCAATGTATGCCATACATAATAATCTAAATCAACATGGGTTTCCTTCCTGGCCAGTTGTGAGTATTGTCATAAATGCCACAGTGTTCTAAACCATGTTGCCTATGTACATTGAGTGGAATAGTACCCATGAGACTGAATGTCTATTACCTGCCTGAGCAAGGTATTAAAATATATGAACCAACCAATAGCTCATCTGGCACATACATTTTCTGTATTCTGTTCTTCTGACATGCTACAAACAATTTTATACTAGAAGATTCTCTTCTCATTTTTCTTACATGTTATGATACAGTCTCACTTGCAAGGGCATTTTCTAGGGCTAATATAAGTATTAGATTTTGTTCAGTCGAGAGACACCATAACAATAAGGCCTTCAATGTTATAGCACTTTACACTGTGTAAGAAAAATGTTAATGTGTCATTTACTCTGTTGTTGATACTACACAGGTGAGAAAATTGAGGCTTACAAAGGTTAAATGAATCTTCCAATCACGTTTAGTAAATGTCAGAACTGGGACTAGACTCAAGTTTTCTAATTCAAAGTCCACGAGTCATTTTTTTTTTAAATATCATAGCAGGCTCTGTGTAGAAGATCTCATAAGTGTTACATAAACAGTGTTACTAATATGTCATTAAGGAAGTACCCATATTGAAGAGTTCATAGATATATCTCAGATATGAAATACTGGCATCAAAAGTTCAATCAATATGCAACTGTATTTGTGATGCATAGTAAATATCTGTTTAAAGGTCTAAATCTTTAAAGAATGATTCAGGTTGTGGGTCAAAAGTTTACTTTTAATAATCTTATGAAATCTCACTGGGATATTGCATACATTTGTCTACTTTGCTTCTCTGAGATGGGATACAAACCTCTCAGCCTGCACACCTATGCAGCAGACTGCTGATTATCAGCCTCAGCAACGTGCCTGGAAGGAATCCTCTTAATCTCAGGGCATAAACATAGTTATGGTTGTATGGACATAGCAGTGAGTCAGATAAATAAAAATAAAACAAAGTCACTGGATTTATGGAGTTTATATACGAGTGAATAGAAGTGAACTTGTATTAAATTAATGTTATAGACACTATCTGCTTTCCAACTTTTTAAAAAATAGGATCTCACACATTTCTCTCAGAGATGTAATATGAAGTGGCAGTGAATAACAGACAAAGGATTAATAAGGTTCTACAAACTGTCCCTTTGCTGGAGTTAAAAACAAATCTGTGTTGATTTTATTGAAATTGAGAAAAATATATATATTTGAGGAAATTTTTAAAAAACAGTTCAAGAACACTAATGACAAACCTTACCAGAATCCCATAATACTCATTCCAGACATTTCTCTCTGTCTTTAAAGTTGTCAGGCTGAAATGTGCCTGAGACCTGGAACCCAAAGCTAGAAGATACACACACACACACACACACACACATTGTATATATGTACCGCTAGAAGATACACACACACACACACACACACACACACATTGTATATATGTACCGCATCTTCTTTATTGAGTCATCTATCAGAGGTCATTTCAGTTGTTTCTTATCTAGGCCACCATGAATAGTGTTGCAATGAACATAAATAAGGCTGCATATATCTGTGAATTAATGTTTGTTCCCATATAGAAATTCATATATTAAAAATTAGATGGATTCATTCCAAAGCTTTCAAAATTATATAAATTTATAAACACCATATGACCATATCTTTTTTCCCATAAAATATTCTCTGCTTTCCATGGGCAAAATATGGCTACTACTAAACTGAACATTTCATTTTTTTAATTTATGCAAAATTTCTATTTTATAATGCAGAGAAACACTCTCTCAGACCTCATCCCTTTTCTCCTTGTATGCCATGAAGACTAGTAATTAACTTTCTTTTCAGCATCATTTTTACACATACAGACTGATCACACACACACACACACACAAAGAAATTACACCACAAACCTATAGCATTGTTCTCACTACAATTTACTTTGGTTATTGCATAGAATAATGAGTAAAAGAACATAATACCATAAGTCAAAGAGGAGCTAGGTGGTCTGCTAGACTCAGTAAGTGAAATGTCTTTCTTTTTTCTGCATATGAAGCCTCTCTAAGCATACAATTCATTGAAGGCTTCAGCAAAATCATCAATGACTATGTGTCATAACTTTTAGGATCCTTACAAACAACTGAAACCCAAAATGTTAAATCCATGATTGCACTGTGTGCCCACCACCCAAAGTCAAATATTCTGTCACCATATATTTGACGTTCTTTTCTCTTCATTACCCCCCACCCACCTTCCCTCTGGTAACTACCACACCAGCTTATTTTTAACACAGTAAGTTGTATTATATGGCACATTAACTTATTTTTAATTATGCCAACATTATCTGAAACCTGTCAGACGTTATAGCTACAAGAAATTTAGTTCTCAAGCTATTATCAAAGAAATACTCTGACAAACTATATAAGTGTTTCTTCCACAATTTCTAGTCTGTGCCAGTGGGCATGTGTCTAGCATGTGCTTCCATGTGTGGCCTGTCATTCAAGGGCCCAAGCTCCTTACAAGTATTTATCAAAACAGTGCCCTCTGATAGTACCTTGGTAAATGCCTGTTAACAACTCTACCCAGCATAAACTTCACAGTTAAAAAATAAAAAGAGCTATTATACTATTTATTCAGCATAAAATGTTATAAAACTTTTCTCTGGCACATTAAAAAAAAAAAAAAGAGTCTCAACCTCCAAACAAAAATGAGACAATGGTAGCTAAAGAGTAGTTTTGGTGGCCAGTAGAGTAGTCACTGGGAAATGTGTGGGAAAGCACTTTGATCTGCAGAATGTGCCCGTTATGGTTAGCATGAGATGCTTTTCCCTTTACATGGAACGAGAACTCAGGACACTTCTCCACACTGTTGGTAGACCAGACAACAGGGGATGGGAGTGGTTGCTGGGAAATGAGAGCTAAGCAGAGTGGATTTTCTTTTCTGGCATTCCACGTGGTCGTCTGCTTTCCATTGTCCTTGATGTACTGCACTTTCCCGGAGCAAGTTCCTAGCACTCTCCAACAAGCTTCTTGAATTATAGTCACATATCTACACCCTGCTGTTCTATAAAGATAATAAAGAAACACTGTAACGTGCTACATTTGGACAGCCTGCTCGGTGAGGCAAAACAGATGTCAAGAGAGAAGGACTATCAATCTAAAGCTAAAGTAAAACAAGAAAATTAAAATAAAAACTTCAAAATAAATCATTACTAGGGAGGCAATAGATGACAGAGTATGACAAAGTGGGGTGGCAGCTCCAGGGAGAAGACAAGGTAGCAAGGTAGGCTCGAGATCTTGTTTCAGAACCAGAGTGCATTCAAAGTATCACAAGAGCCTCATTTTAAACAAGATCATGTGTGGCTCCATGAAGGAATTGCAGGAGGTGGAAATGCTTATGAAACTTACCGTAGGACTCCATCGGTCTCTTTAGAAAGGCTTGCCCGAAAACTAGTTATGAATCTATAATCAGTACATATCAAACACAACTTTCCTAAGTTCCAGCTACCAATAGCATCTTTGTACATATTTGTACAATTGATATATTGTATTTTTCTCTCTCTTCCCTCCCTCTCTACCTCTCCCAACCCCATTCGTTTTATTCTTTAGATAGATATATAGTTCAGTAAATAGAAAGAAGATGAATGACACTGCTCTTTCTCTCTCTGTTTTTATTTCCCCCTTTAAACTACAAGACTCTGGAATGCAGGAACAGTGTCTACTCTGCAATACGTACGTTGCATGTAATCCCATGGTGGCTGCTGAGAAGTACTTTTTCACTGTCTGATTAAATCATCCAGCAAACATCACAGAAAAATATACTGTAACAGAATATATGCAAAGAGAACAAAGTGCTTTCGAATGTTTTCAGAAGAAAAATGCCAAATCCGGCTTGGCGAAGAAGTGTCTTTATTTTATTTCAATGACACTTTAAGAGGCGTACCAGAGGCCAAAATTTATTTTAAAAATATAAAAAAAATACTCGGGATCAACAGTTTATGTCTGTGTTGTAAGTTTGATATTTTCAAACTGGAGAAATTATACTGCTGGGGCAAGGTGATCACTCTGTTCTTGATTCTATGGAATACAAGTTGAAGATTTCATAGCACTGAATTACAGCAAGCATCTGACCCAGTTAATGTTCAGCCAACTCTGGAGAAGCAAAGAATCCAGCTGGCCTCAATCAAATTTACTGGAGAACCAGAGGAGATCAGCTGTGTTGGGTCATCTGAAATTGTCCACTTTTTTTGTGTGTTACGTGCTGTTGAGTCAGCTCTGACTCCTGACAACTCTACGAAAGAGTGATGTCCACAGCGTCTTGTCCTAAACAGGCCTGCTCTGCTCCTAGAGACTCCTGCCTATGGCTTCTTTTGTGGAGTCAATTCATCTCATATTCGGTCTTTCTCTTTCTGCCACCTTCCATTATTCTTTTCCAGCATTACAGTCTTTTCCAAATAACTCTGACTTCTCACACTGTGCCCGAAGCAGGGCAGCTTCGGTTCGGTCGTTTTTGCCTCCAGCGATGTTGTAGAGGACTCACTTGCTCTAGGCCCCACTTGTTTACTCTTCTGGTTTGTCCAGGGTGTCTTTGGAGCTCTCCTTCAATACTATATTTTCTTTTTTTTTATTTTAGATAATTGTGCTTTTCAACTCGGGAATTTCTATTTAGTGCTTTTTTACAATTTCCATATCATAATTAATAGTTAGATGTTCTATTCAATGATATTATTGATATTCTGAATTTGACGAGACACAATTTTCATTCTTTCCCTAATTATTCATTCATAATTTCTTTTAGTTTTTGCATATATTTATAATAACTCCTTTTTTAAGTTGTTATTCAAGTATAGTTATTTCCATTTTCCTCCCATCCTTGATCCAACCCCCGTTGGCTTTGTCCATGGGTCCTTTATATATGTTCCTTGATGGCCCTTCCCCTATTTTTCCCCAGTTATCCCTCTCCTGCCTCCTCTCTGGTTACTGTCAGTTTGTTCTTTATTTCAATGTCTCTGTTTATATTTTGCTGGCTTGTTTGTTTTGTTGATTAGGTTCCACTTATAGGTGAGATCGTATGGTATCTGTCTTTCACCGCCTGGCTTATTTCACTTAGCATAATGCTGTCCAGTTCCATACATGTTGTTGTGAAAGGTAGTACCATATTTTAAAGAAATCAATTTTTTTCCTATTAGCATTCTTCTCTGTCCAATTTTCTCAATCATACATAATAATTGGGAAAATGGTACGAATGATCTTAGCTGTGTTCTCTAATGACATATCTCTGCTCCTGGGGATCTTTCATAATTCTTCTATGGCTGTCTGCCAAGTCTTTGCCGTCTCTTGATTTCTTGGCTTCAGTCTTCATTTGAATTGATAACTGAACTAAGATAAGCAAAATCTTTAGCAATTTGTGTCATCACTGTTTATGTCAAAGTTGTATATTCCTTCCGTAGTCATAATTTTTGTCTTGATGATGTTCAGATTTCCAAGGAGGTGAAATTCCAGGGAAAAATACAGTTCATCTAATTTGAATCTCATTTACAAAGCTGTCTCCAAAGACATGGGACTAGTAAAGAGCTAAGTCAAAACATCATTTCTTTAGTTCCATGCAAGATAGTAACTCAGTTATGTTACATGGACAACTGCCTCTCCACTATATCAATCCTGTAGCACCACCATCAATATCATCCTCCTTGTATCAAAGTAAGAAATTTCGTGTGTGTCAAGGCTACTTGCCCTGGCATCTCATAGTACTTATACCAGGAAGCTCTTACTATGTGTACCTGTTTAAATTTAAGCCCATTTACTTTTACATTCTAAAACACATCTGAAAATAACACATGTGGTTTAAGGAAGACTTAGAGTATGGCGCCTCATAATTAAGAATTATTCAATAAAAGTATACAAAAATAGCCTCAAGTACAACACACAGGTCAAAGGAACACAATTACTTTTTCTTGCAGTTCTAGATAATATAGTAATTTACTTAGGCACACTTGTTTTAAATATTGATATAGTCTTAGAAATGACAGAATTCCTTTCTGGAGTTTAAGCTTAATCAATAATAAATAGCACAGGACAATAATCCAAACAGCTATTTTATCCAAAGGCTGTTGAAAGGCTAGTATAGTCACTGTATTACATTAACTTGCATTTCTGGGCCTCTATATGGTGGTAATAAAATTGTAAGTGTTTGGATGAACACTTCACAGCATTTGATGGTAAGTGCTTTTTACAATAGAACATATGAGTCACAGAGCTTTTACAAGGATGTCTGCCTCATGAAGAAAGCCTGAAAAACTGGAATGAAGTGCTACCTCTGACTGAAGTGTCAGGAAGCACACCAAAAGACAACATGTGAAACCAAGCAAGTTACACTGTGTAAATCAAAGTTCCATTTTGCTATTCAGAAAGTGGGCTTTGGCAGCAAATTCCTCATCGTCCTGAGCACCAATAGAAGGAACCAGAATGTTTGCTATGAAGGCTTATGGAGTTTGCATAACCCAATGTTCCTTGGCACATTTTCCTTCCGAGTATCCTGGTGACTTTGCTTTATTATGGTGGAAAATAATAGAAGCATTTTCATCCAAATATTTTCACATAGATAGATGTAATGATGCTTGAATACTGTGTGACTGACTTATGCAATGTGGGGCTGGAGCTTCCCTCAGGTGGAGGGCGAGGCTGAAGGATAAGGGGGGAATTATTTGTCTCCTTGCCATACAGCAGCCGAGGAATTAAATAATTTTCCATTTTACAATGATTATGGATGTATCTGAGGTGTGAAATTATGGTATCTTGAAAGGATTGTTAAACAAATATGAAAATCCCAGAAACAAACATTTGTTTACTTCTGTAA
Source organism: Glossophaga mutica (assembly GCA_039655065.1). Classification (NCBI taxonomy): domain Eukaryota; kingdom Metazoa; phylum Chordata; class Mammalia; order Chiroptera; family Phyllostomidae; genus Glossophaga; species Glossophaga mutica. The sequence goes on along the minus strand of CM077303.1, from coordinate 144,101,708 downwards.
CTATATTATTAATTTTTAAGGAATTGACTCAAACTGAGCAAAGACATTTTTATAAAAACATTTTTCTCTAAAATGAACTTTTAGTTTAGTCTTTTTTAGTTCCTGGTTTTTATGAATGAGTTTTCCTAAATAATGACATTTTTAACTTCATTGAGAAATACTGCCTTTATAAATATTGTGTTTTTCAATAATAAATTTGGGAATTAAAATAGGCTAAATATAAAGAACTTTTAAAACAACAAGCCTTTTGCTTTGAATTTTTGAATTTTTAATTAAGTATAGATGTTTATCATTTACTGATACTTTTTTAAGAAAGTGTTTTAAACACAATATTCAATATGGATTTACTATCAACAGATATAAAAAATAAAATCATACTCCGAAAAGGAAAAGTAAGTTAGTTACCAAAAACCATGTGCTAGGGTTCAGACCGCATGAAGGCACATGGCTGCTTGCTAAATCCCACATTTATGATGGGAAAAAAAGCAGCATAGATTAGTTTACAAAGCATAAGTGTTTTTACTGAAAGTGACTTTTCCAAGAGCATCAACAATGTTAGAACACTTTTCCTGGTGTCTGAAAACTGCAATTAAAATAAGCAGAGAGTCTGGTGCCTCCAAACAGACATTAATGTCATCAGCACCTTACAAACGAATCTTCAAATTCTTTTTTTAAGTATACTTTATGACCGTGCTATTACAGTTGTCCCATTTTTTTCTCCCCTTTATTCCCCTCCACCCTGTACCCCCTCTCCCACCAGCATTCCCCCACCTCAGTTCACATCCATGAGTTGTACATATAAGTTCTTTGGCTTCTCCATTTCCTTTACTATTCTAAACCTCCCCCTGTCTATTTTGTACCTACCATTTATGCTTCTTATTCCTTGTACCTTTTCCTCCATTCTCCCCTCTCCACATCCCCACTGATAACCCTCCATGTGATCTCCATTTCTGTGATTCTGTTCCTGTTCTAGTTGTTTGATTGGTTTGTTTTTGTTTTTATTTTTTAGGTTCAGTTGTTGACATTTGTGAGTTTGTTGTCATTTCTAGTGTCAAATATTAATGACTTTAACAAGCAAAAATCAAAGGATTAAAACACTTCTCCAGTGACACTGGGTAGAATGTCACTAAGAATCTTCTGTGGTACATTAAATCATGAAATGCTGAAAGATGGAATCTATGCAATTTTAAATTTAAGATTCAAAAAGAAGATAACATTTATGTATAGTTAGGGAAGTTAGTTTAGTATTTCCTATTTGAAATCAGAATATGTTATCACACTTTCTACTCACGTCCTCCTCAGGACCCTTTGAAAGAGCCAGGTCTGGGTGCAGGCCCTTATTGCCTATAAATGCCGCTATTTTTAATTTAAAGTCTTTAGTAAATGCCTGTGTCTTCCTCAAGGACTCTTTGGTAAAAGGGCCTCAACCAAACCTTAACTTGTACGTCTATACATTCACAAGAAGATTGCTGCACTAAAATATCTTATTTCTGGCCATACAAATCCATGCATATATGTAGAGGGTTAGCCTCCATCCACCCCCAGGCCTTGTTCCTATAAGCCAGTTCCTATGGATAGTTGAGAGAATAAGTTTACCAAATAGAATTATACTCTTGAAACTTATATAATTTTATTAATCAATGTCACCACAATAAATTTAATACAATTTTTAAAAAGAATGCAAAGCCTTCATCAACTGTTAGTCAAAGATCAGTGGGAAAAAGTTTACATGAACCTGACCAGAAAATATTTGCTACAATATGGAAAGATTACCACAGATGAAAAAAAAAAAAAATCTACCACCTCCAAATGACCACAGTTCAGCTTAGAGATAAAGTCTGTAGCACATCTCATAGTTTTGGAGGGACATAAAACAAGCACAATGTATTTTCCATTTATTTCCCCAGCACCATCGAACCCACCCCAAACCTGCAGAAAAAAGCTCATCCTTTCCAATATACTTTACGTCCAATGCTAACTGCTAGCTCTAACAGAGATTGGTATGTTATCACCAAATACTTGCCCTTTTCCTCAGTATAAATCTATATATTGCTTTGTAGACGGGTTTTGTTTTTTTTTTACCTTTGCTTATAGATAGTTAATACCAGTGTGTCTTCCTCATGCTTTCTTTTCTCTTTGACTGAAGATGGAGGAAATCAAGCAAACTACTAGCCACAGATGAGAGATGTAGGGCCAGTATGGAAGAACCGAGGTTCCGGTGTGACCACACAGAGCAGTCTCTGTCCCTCTGACCTGCACTGAACTTCAACAAGAGCAGAAATTATACTCCTATTTTAAGCTTCCTCAGGTCTGTTATAGTATTTAACATACCCAAATTAAACTACTCCTCTGCTAAGGTAGTATCACAGTAAAGTATCTAATCTTACTCTTTGGATTTCATATATATATGTTTGTGTGTGTGTGTGCATGTGTGTATATATACATATATGTGTATATGTGTGTGTATGTGTGTGTGAGAGTGTATATATATATATGTATATAGATATATGTATAGAGAGAGAGAGAGAATTTACCATGGCCAAGCCAGTAGGAGCTTCACAAAGTATCTCTCAGCTGAAGTTATTCTTCACATCTTCCTCATTCATGACTCATGCAGTGGCCATTCTAAAACCATTTGCCTTTTTGCTACTATAATTCACTTGCAAAAATGGAGAAGTCAATAAGATAATGACCTCGGAGTTCCACAGAAAGTTGTGCTGTATGAAACAGAGATGAGATTACCTTATACTGAGCTACAAAACAATGATTTCAGAATCACAAAAGTGTTAAATCATGTTAGGCCACAAACTTTGACCTTTCTGGAAATTCTCATTGCTTTACAGGATCATAAACTATTCTACAAATCAGAGATATGTGGGCAAAGAAGGAAATTCAGGTAGCTGAGTGGAATGAGCCTTATCTTGCAGATATTGCATAGCTTCCCGCATTTACTCTTTGTGAGCATTGTGTTACCATTTTGGAGGAAAGAAAACACAGGGAGCATATTAGAAACTCAAGTTCCAGTGTCTGACATATTGAAATTTTCCACCATTGTTTTCAGTGGGAAATGTATAAAATAATAAACGTAGATGTTCTAAGTGTGGCCTTTGGAACTGTCTTTGTTGATGCTATCATGAGTGCACATATTAAAAGTGAAATGGAAGATGAATAGTTTACAGGGTAAAGAAATATTTTCCATCTTCACAAATGGTTTCAGGGCTCCCCTAAGGCCCTAAAATGAAGTCTACTTGGTGGTCTGAGCTCTCACCCCTGGAGAATGTATTCCACATCTCCAACACAGAACACCTGATTCTGCAGAATTTGACACTTCTCTGCAGCCTCCACACAGAAGAAACGGAGGACTTGACATGCATGGAAATTAAATTATCTCCCACCCCTAGAGATATTCTGTCCTCCCAGGTCAGGGTTACGTGAAGGTCAAATGAAGGAGCTCAAATTTCAACCAATTCCACACTAGCTGTGAATTGACAGAAAGCACATCCTTTTGAGTTCTTGATGATCTGCTACATTTTATGTGAGCCATCAAAAATAAGAATAAAATAAACACACAAAATAAATCACCTTAAAGGAAAAATAGTTTTGCATTATCAAACTAGGTGATTACCTTAAAAGCCAGGAGTTGCCTCTAGGGTGAGAGTCTCCCACAAATTTCCAAATGTATAAGTAAATTCTGGGACAGTTATAAAAATTCAACCTGTGTTAGTAAAGACTTACCCTAACTGTTCAATTAACCTTCGTAGAAACTTAGGAGTCATTGACCTTATTTTTGTTGATTAGTAATTCAACAAAACCCTAACTAATGTTTGAATAGCTTGGATGCAATAAAAAAATAGTAATTTTAGACTCATCATTAAGGCCTCAACAAAAGTATAGATGCACTTAAAATATGAGATAAAAATCCTTTTAATGAGAATTAATTATTGGTACTTATGGGTGCCCTTTTAATACATAATTACATTAGACTTACTGAACTGTTCCATGTTTGCAAAGATAATTCTCATTCGTGAAGACACACTATGTCCTCTCTCCACTTCCACTCAACTCCTCAGCTGACACGTCCAGCCATCTATTGGCTGAGACAGAATAAACTTCAATCAAATCAGGAAAGTTAAAAACATATACAACCCTAGTTCAAAAGAATATTTTCTGTTTATTCGGACACTCTACATTTCCCACATTCAGGCAAAATTTGGTGCATTTAATACATTTAGGTAATTATGTCTAGAAATAAGAATGATTTATTTCAAAGGCCCTGAAGACACCCAGACTTTGAATGCAGAAGATACGAAAGTCTTTTTAATTCCTAGAAGTCAACTACTCTACTCTTGCATTAATTCTCTGCGCTGCCTAATCCATGTCCTAGTTATTATGAAACAGAAACAATTCTGCTGCAAACAGAAAGCAAACCTTCCCTCCTTTCTCACTGGAGTTTACAGCAACATTCATCTGTGGACCCACAGCCCCCATTGCAGACACATGTGATTTAACTGTGCTACCTTATGGGCAGCAGCAGGACAGTATAACTGAATGTGTGCATCTTCAGAAACCAGGCCACTCTTTCAATTATGGGCATGTTGGGTTCGAACCCATTTATCACCATCAAGTTCCTTGATCAACTGTACTTACCTTTTAATCATCATCTGTTAAATCAAACTGTCAAACTTCTTTACACAAGAATTTCATATCTGGAGTGTGACCAGTAAGAGCACATGGCCAGGCCACTCTTCTCACTTTCACAGTCCCAATGGGAAAAAAAGACTTCTAAGAAAGAGGAATATAAAGAAATGATAGTGTTCCACAAATAAATTAACTAGAGCAATGTGAAGACAACGTGATCCAGTTAACTCCTCACCTAAGACTGCCTAATTATCCTCCAATAATTTATCTTTTCTTTTGCCAAAAATACTCAGGTTCCCACCTCCTTAGTTCATCAGCACATCAGCATTCAACCAAAGAGAATTTCTCCCACCTTGTCCCAAAGAGGCTTTCTTACAATCTGGTGTTTTCCAGGAGAAAGTTTCTTTCCAGATCAAATATTCCCCATCATGCAGCTATGTACCTAGGCTAATTTAGCTCACTTTAGGTTTTTACCCTCAGAGACTCTCAGACTTCAGAAGGCTGTGTGTCCAAATGTGTAAAAGGATGGGGTCCCTCTTTCTGGTGAAAACTGCAAAGCCCTCAGGGGACTTAGCCAAAAGTACCTGGCTAGATAGAAGCAACCACCTCCAAAGTGAGGGGGCAGCAGCTGCAGCAGCCTTACTAGAGGCTGTCCCAAAAGAGAACCGTACTGTCTGGGAGCTTCCACCCTCCCGGTGCCCTTGGCATTATGTGAGGACAAAATTAAGCTGGCTTTCTGCCACCCAGGAAAACTGAGGCTAGCTGGTCAAAGCACAAAACCACAGAAAGTTTCTATTACCAAAAAGTAAATCTATATTCCACAATCAAAAATGTATGTATTATTTGCTCATTTCTTTTATTTGAATTCATAAATAATATGTGTTGATTATTAAATATATATGCATGTATATTCACCTTTCCTAGTACCATAGTCCTCACCAGAGCTAACCCACACAAATCATTTTTATGCATTTACAGATATAGATAATAACAGTAACAGTAAAATGTTATATAGTGCTTATGAGGTTCAAGATTCATGTCAAACACCTTAATAAATGTTAAATCAATTATTTTTCATAATAAATCAATAGAATTTATTGTTACAGATAAAATGGAAATAAAGAGAAAATAAGTGATTTGCCCAGGTTACACAGCTAGTAAGTAACCCAGCTGAGATCTAAATTCAAGCACTTTTATTCCAGATCCATGTTTAAACACCATGCAATACTGTCCCCAAATAAATAAAATGACAGAGATTTAGTGATGCGGACCCTGGCCCATGGGGCCCATGTGTTATGGATGTGACGAACAAATTCACACAGACTACAGAAGTCCTGTGGAGAAAAAGGGGTGGCATGGCCACTCTCTGAGTGAGAGAGAGGGCCCCGGCCCCTGCCTGGAGAGGCTTTTATTGTTTTTCTGGGTATATTACATTGAGGATGGTCCTCATTTACTATGCACAGGTTCACTGTAGGTGATTACCTTTTACAAAGGAAAGAATGTTGCTAATTACTTCATAGAAGAAGGATATTTGCAAATCAAGGGGGAAAGTGGTTGAACTGGTTACACCCCATACTTGGGAGGTTTAGCACAGATTTTAGGAAGTTCCTTTAGAGATACGTAGTAAACATTTGCTGCCTCAAATCAGGGTGAGGAGTTTTAGCAAAAGCAAGCCTCACAGCAGCCGAGGTGCAATGCAGGCCTGATAGCCCACCTCACTCCCCATTGGTTTTCTGAATCAGGGGCAGGGCTACATTCCCCACACCACACAGAATCATTCCCCATAGTTGAGTGCATATGGAAGTAGAGGCAGAAACAGCAGTGCTGGCTCTCTGTATATTCAGCAGTAAAGACGGAAGTGGGTGGAGTGTGGCTGTGGGTGTCGTGCAGACACAGGCACAGACATAGAGTAGCTCAAGATGATTTGGGTTATTTTCTGCATTTCTTACATCAGTAGGATCATTTTCTGTTTATTGTTCTAGGATTTTCTTTTCTTTAGTCCTAATTTATTGAGCTATAATGTATATGCAATGCACTGAAACTGTTTTATGGTATGGTTCTATGAACTTAGTCTATTGTTGTATAATTGCCACCATAATAAAAATATAAAAATTTCCCATCATCCCAAAAAGTTCCCTCATGCCACTTTGAAGTCAGCTTTCCCCCACGTCTAGGACTTGACAAACATTGATCTGCTTTCTATGAGACTTAACACTATATCTTGGAAATTATTCTGTGGGAATTGTAAGTGGAATAAATTCCAGTGACTTTGCAAAATATAATTTGTATTAGATAAACTGTAACTTATGCTTTATGTGTTTATAATAGTTTTCACAAGATATTAGAAATGGGATTACTGAATTTGAACAGTAGCCCTTTTATATTCTTCTACTTAAAAATATATAGCAAATGCCAAACAGAGCAGTATGGAACCATAACTCTTCTCCAGAAAGATTCTCAAGCATTAAAAAGAAATAATAGCTGTCAGTTTACCCTCCTTCAACTTACTGAAAAGCAAAGGCATAGTGAAGGAGAATTGGTAGAAAAGAGTGAAAGAAGGAAAGAAACATTATAAACACTGTATACTATTTTGTATATTTTAAAAACTATATAAATAAGCTTACTATGTATGATAGAGTAAAAATAAATTAAAGAGTTTCTCAGGGCCTACTCCTCTGTCAAGAAACCAGGTTTGAAGTAGTAAAAGAACAGCCAGAAGACTATGGACTTGGAAGGTTTTTTGAGGGGGTTCGGATTCATCTTGTTAGTTTACTGATGCCAAAAAATAGAAAAAGTTTTGAATAATTTCTTCAGCACAGCTCAACAATTACCTGCAAATATCAGATTTAATATTCTCATTTAGCATTTTATTACAAGTTTCCAAAGGAGAGCAAGAACATTTTTTCTTCCAGTTTAATTTTTGGCAGAGTATAATGTGCCCAGAGGAATCCGTAAATGATATTCATTCACACATGCAAAAAAAAAAAAAAAAAAAAAAAAAAAAGCTAAGGTTATTGACTAACATGTTCATAAATTGTAACCCAACTAGCAGCTGGTTTTCATGAAATTGCTTTGCTGTGTATTGAAGTATCAGAAGCAAAATGCCTGCATTTTCTCTACATGGATTGCGTCTAGTAGAGTATAAGATTACAGAAAACAATGCTATCTTCCCAAAAACTCTGCTATACTTGTTTTGTGTATTCAACTAAACTTGTTGGCTTAAGCAAATGTAATCTGATAGCAGACATATCACCTGGACGTTCCTGGAAGGGATGACAGAGCTGTAGGCTCATGAGTCAACTGCAGGATGGTATTCTCAAGGAACATAATGAGAAACTTATTCTTTTTAAGAGGTACTTGAGAGCCAAAGACTCTGAGTATTGCATTGTCAGGGTGCATTCTAAAGAGAGGACATGTATAATTTGTTCTCCCCAAGGTGATAGCTAGAGCGCAGCAGAGAGACCTTTACAAAAGGGGGCTGCTGCACTCCAGCTGTTGGTTCTCCTGTTCCTGTTTTTCTGTCCAATCAGCCCACCATAACACCTAAGAAAGAATAATTCCATTCTGTTGCCTCTAAAGTAAAGGGTCTATTTCTATAACATAACATCTCACCAAACACCACCAACTAGCCTAGAAGCTTAGGAGCTCTAGCCCAGATTTTTTTATTGTTGTTTAATCACCATAGTCCCCATTTTCCCCCCATTACTCTCCCCTGCCCTACCCACCCCCACTTCCCACATTCAATCCTCCTCTCCAAGTTGTCTTTGTGCATGGGTCTTCCACACCCATGGACCCTTTCCCTTCTTTGATGACCCTTCCCCATCTACCCCATTATTCCCCCCCGCCCCTGGTCACTCTGGTTCTATTTTACTCACTTGTTTGTTTCGTTAATTAGGTTATACTTGTAAGTGAGATCATATGGTGTTTGTCTTTTACTGCCTCGTTTATTTCTCTTAGCATAGTGCTCTCCAGGTCCATCCACGCTGTCACAAACAGTAGGACTTCCTTCTTTCTGCTGTGTAGTGTTCTATTGTGTAAATGTACCACAGCTTTTTGATCCATTCATTTCTGATTGGCACTTAGGTTGCTTCCAGCACTTGGCTATTGTAAATTGTGTTGCTATGAACATTGGGGTGCATAGGTTCTTTCAGATTGGTGTTTCAGGATTATTAGGGTATAATTCCAGCAGTGGAACTGCTGGGTAAAAAAGCAGATCCATTTTTTGGTTTTTGAGGAAATTCCATATTGTTTTCCTCAGTGGTGGCACCATTCTGCATTCCAATGAACAGTGCACTAGGGTTCCCTTTTCTTTAGCCCAGGTTTCATATCAAAGAAAGAGTTACAGTTGAATTTAATGCTGGTGTCTCAGTCAGCCTCAGAGAACCCCAGCTTCCACCCACTGAACACTGACTGCTCAGGCAAATAGAAGTTTGTGAATTTCCTTCTACATGATTCATTTCGACAACTCCAGCCTTAGAGCCTGGTGTAGTAGGTAGATTAATGAACACAAGTTGAGTATCCCCGCTAAACTTTTTATGGGTTTTATCATTTTATTCTTAGTTATAGGAAGATGGGTTAGAAATTAGATTATATGAAAAGAGAAGATAGCATTTCTCAACTTGGGCAGCAAACTCAACTTAAAAAATGATTTAAGAATGTCGATCTTGAGACTGAAGTAGGAAGGAGATTTCAATATATTGACTAGAAATAATAGACGCTAAGAAAACATATCTATCTATTGCTTTAATTTTGATGTTATATTATATTGTTTGTCATTTGTTGTACAAAGACAAATACTCATACGATTTGCCCAGCACTTCATTTTGAACACTCTACACAATTGACCCTTAGACAGCCATACCAGCCTGGCAGCTGTGTTCTTGTGTTGCGGACCGTTCAGCCTGGTTTCAGGAGTTGTAACCCTCACCCCATGGTGGGCTGTGTAAGAGCCCAAGGGACCCACTTCATCTGGGTCTGTTCTGTCACAAGGATGTGACCTATTAAGGAGACAAAGCTTATCTCCCTGGCAGGAGCACTGCTTCTGCCTTACCCATCTCTGGCCCCATAGCTTGGTTGGCAGTCAATGACGGGTAAGACTCCTCAAGGGAGGGGCAACCTAAGCCAGACGCGACCACTTGGAAGGCCTCATGGAAGGACTCGGGGGGCTGCAGCAAAGAGGGCGTGATGGACCCTCGCCCCCCGGCTATTCTGACATAGCCCGAGTCCTCATTTCCATCTGGGAGATGCCTCCTGCTTCCTAATTGCCTTAAAGCCTGAAACTGTGGGGGTGAGCGGTGCAGCCCTGTCCTGGCCAGGACGGCTCCGTGGGTGATTGGCATAAGAAAGAATTTCTAAAGTCCTGTGAAACCTGCTTTGCTAAGAGTGCTCTTCCTGAGGTGACAAGTGTCCCAGGAGGAAATGAGCATGTCTCCCAAAGTCTGGCAACCCCCCTTCCTGACAAACACTGGCTCCGATTAAGCCCTCAGATTTCTTTGACATGTTAAACTTGTATTCCGGTGTATTGGAACCCAATAAAAGCCTAGTGAGGATGGGGCTCTGGGTCATTCTCCTCTGAGAGTTTGACCCCTTTCCTCCCCAAGCACAAGATGTCTTGGTAGTTTTTATTTTCATCCGTGACGAACGGGGGGTTCTACGGGCGAAGCCCCCCGCATTCTTGCTTTATGAGATAAAATTGAGTTCAAAGAGGTTCAGAGACCTGCCCAACAACCAGCAGTGTGTAGGTGACAGAACTGGAGCTATTAATAAAACCCCGGTTTTCTATCCTTCCATCCAGTGACATTCTATTATGCCACAGCTGTCTGCTAAGTCAGCCCCCACATGAAAATATGGTGAAAGTTATAGAGATTGAATTAAGGAGAAGGTTGGAATTTGTGAGACCCTAATGATTTATAAAACTAGGCATTAAAATTTGTTATCTAAGATTCTGAGGCCACTAATGATTTGATTTATTAATACTGGACTCCCTTTATCTGGGCTTAAATCCCCAGACTGAGTTATGCAAAATGTCCCAGGACCTGAAATAGGATCTCTCTCAGTGAGTAGGAACCAGAAGACTGGAGTGAGGAATGAAGCCTTGCTTGTTGCTGAGACGGAAGGTCTCAGGGCTTTTGTTAGGCCCTGGGGATAATCCGATTCTTGGTATGAAAATCATTCAATAAAAAGAAGTGAATTTTTTAGAAGAAAATAGTAGTCTCTTTATATACTTATGGGGACATTTAGATAGACCTATAGTATAAATTACCAATTAATTGAATCAAATATCAAGTACAAGGTCAGAGGAAAATTGGATTGGTATCCCAAAGCAAACAAATCAAAAACACCTCACTGTCAAACCAAATGACATTTTGTAACTCTAATAATTGTTTGTTCTTCATCAAATAAGATATTTTTAGTGTTTTGTGCTTGAGTTCCTAAGTATCGTTACATACATGAGAAATTCTTGCTGATTTGGAATAGAACATAAGACAATTAAGATAATGTTGGTAAAGTGGGTTAGGCCAGGAACTTATGCAATTTACTAAAAGGAGATGTATTTTAATTTGTCCAGGCTATGAAAATTCTTTTGTAATCATCATTTGGGTGTTTTCTACTTCTCAATTTAGTCAATTAGACAAAATAAAATGTCATCTTAACATGTTAATGACCCTCTCAAAATTCATCTTGTATAATTTCAGCAAACAAGAAAAATCATACCTATTAACTTTGTCTATGGTATGTTTTGGGATATGCGTATGTATTAAGATCAAATTTTTACATGTATTCTAATGACAGATCTTTGAAAACATTGAATAGAATGTGTGCGGGGAGAAACATTTTTTGAAAACTTTAAATTACACATAGTTGACTCCAAGGCTCTCACTAGAAGTCAGCTTTATAACTGAGGTGAGTATTTTCTTCTTTCTTTCAAAATTGTTGTGTCAGCTGTTTAATGCTGCTGTAGTGGACTCAACAGCATTGCATTTTGGCCTATTTCAGTGCTAGTGTAACATTATAATACCCAATAATGAACAAGAAATGACACTCACATTAAGCTTAGAGAGCAACTCTGATAAAAATTTGTCTTCTCCTCAAGGCTCCACCATAATCACAGCCACCAAGTGGCCCTGAGTTTCTTGCATAAACATAATGAACTGTCATCCATACATATTTCTGTCACTATCTTCATTCAGCTAAATCTAAGTACCCTGAATATTGGATCGCTTCTTTCTATCATCTATCCCAAAATCACCTCAAAGAGGTTTACAATTTGAGATGGAAATTAAACAATTGTTTGTTAAATTTGGCCAGTTCATTCTGATGTCTTATACTTGATTTCAATAAAACAAGATCTCAGCCGGAGGCACAGGGCACTCAGCCATCTTCAGAGTCTTTGGACTGTGCTAAGTATGACATATAACCCCGATTGCTAACGTCTTTCTGACACTCCATTTTTTTTGGCAACTTAGCATTTGATGAGAGTAAGTTTACTTGACAGATGGTCCTGAACAGGAGTTATGTGATCTCTGGCCTTCGTGTGATAAAAAACATTTTTTTCTGAAAAAACAGTGCCTTATATAATCCATCATTAAACAATCTTTCAATTTATCTGTTGTGACTCCAGTCTTCCCGCACCAACACAAATGTGCTTCAGATAATGTTAGTCTCAGTTCAGATGAAATTCCGCATTTGGCAATCCACCCACCATTGCCAGCTGGAACAAGACCTCCTTTTAGTTAACAGCACACATATAAAATCCAGGCCCAGGACAAGCTATCTGTTGAACACGGATTGTGTGTGTGAACACAGCAGATGTGGAAACGCTGCTGCAGCCAGATCCACACGGCAGGCAGGAAAGGATTCAGGGAGCTCACGGAGGCCAGACTGTGCCTAGAGAGCCAGAGGCCCTATGGACATCACTACACCACCGGTTGTGCTGAATATGCAGTGTCCAAGCAGGAGTTTTGCTTTGTTTTTATCCATGTTTCTCTTAAGTAGCCACATCCCTTACCAAGAAGTGATTTCCTCAGGATGTCTGTGTAGGTGAGAATCAGCAAGAGGAAAGTCATGGGGAATGAGAGAATAGAAAACTACCTATTACCACTTGCTTTTTGGCATAGCGAAGGCTTCATTTCTAGTTTTGGCTGTGGTTTCACAAACTTGAACAAGGCAAACTGTGGTTGTGCAAGTTACCTGATTACTCAAAGTACAGATTCTTAAATCACTCGTTCCCTCTGTTTCAAATAGCACACAGCGAACAATCGAACAATCTGTTTGCAATAATAATAGGAATAAAAATTCCCCACTTCCCCCCAGCTAAATGGATGCTGATACTAGAACTGCTGTGTTTACTTTGCACCTGAATTCCACTGTGGTGAGTATTTGGGAGATTCATATTCCAAGAGAAGATTCCAAATGGCATTCTGGCAGATGACGAAGAACACAAATGTAGTTGATTTTTATATTAATTTATAGGCAGCCATGTCCCAAGTCTCTTGGGTATCCTAGCAAAATTAAGAAGTAGAAAAATAACTACAAACACATCCAAGAGAAACATATCCAAATGAAACCAAGATCAGGAGCTCCAAATAAATAGTACTATAATGAATACCACAAACTACAAAGGAAAAACAAAGCTTTGAATAACTCTGAGTAATTTGAGGATGAAGATGTGATTAACCAATTAACAGTTATAAAGTATTTTGGAGCTATAAAGCTTCCTATTAATGAGAGTTTTATGAGTTTGGAATAATGATATCCAAAAAGATGTCATTCCCAGCCAGCTCTTTCCTGGGTGCAGCCAGCAGGGATAATTCTAGGTCTGCAAGCTGTTTCCAGCAACTGAGGCACAACCAAGAGCAGAGTGTCCATTGTTCATTTTATTTTAATTATCTTTCGAAGTAAGTTGACAAAGGTCAACAGTATCTAAAAAGGAAGCTGAATCATTTCTTCATTAACACAAAGAAATCACTGACTTAAATGGGGAATTAGAAGAGTGGAAATCACGATATTAAGTAAAGATTTAAAAAAGACTCTTTAACAAATTTATTAAGATGTTCACTAGACAATGAACTGTATTATTATTGATTTACCCCAGTGTGATGAATAAGGGGGGGTGTATATTTTTGTAAGGAATAGTGCAATGGTATAAATCATCTTAATTTCAGAATATGTCCACATGGAACCTTTGATTCAACACTAATCCACGGTGTTGATTAAAGTCTGGATTTAAATGGTTCTTCTTTACATGAAGTCAAAGAAAACAGGGAAATTTTAGCACATGAATTGAGTAATAATTTTGTGTGTGGTTGCATAATGAAAATAATTGATTCTGTCTTCTTATGCTTCTGACCTCTGAAACTAGCACTGTAGAGAGAGAAGTTTAGAAATCAGAAAAGTGGATTCCAAGAAGTTGGTCCGACCCTCTATACTGCACCAAAGAGACAAATGGAGTGACGCCAAGACATCTATAGGTGACTTGTCGAGACCGTTGTCCAGGAACAACTGTTAATGCTCCACCACCAGGTGGAAACCATGTAGCAACAATTTTAACAAGTTTTGCTTTCTCTCAATGGCTGCAATTTCGATGTGAAAATGAGAGGAAATAAAGCTGAAAACATAGAATAAGCAAATTTGTTCAATATTTTCATTGGGTAGATTGGGCTATCTGTCAACTTTGGAGGGAATGAGCAGAAAGGCAAAAGGACTCATGGACATGGACAACAACGTGGTGATTGCTGGGGGAGTGGGGTATAAAGGGACTGAATGGTAATGAAAAATATAAAGATTAAAAAAATAAAAATATATTTAAGCTTTATTATATTCAAATTTAAATTCAGCTTTAACTATATTGTAAGAGCACTTGTAAATAAATTACATAGTCCAATATAGTAGTTCTCAAATTTTTATTTAAGCAGAAGAGTGATGTGTGTATATATGTGCTTTTAAATGAAATCTCAAACAAATGTCAAATTTTATTTCTAAGGCAGGGGCCCGTGCTTCCTGGTGTGGCCTTCCCCTTCTCATATTGCATCATAATTATTTATTCATTTTATTCTTCCAGACTATTAAAAGCTCATGAAAGCATAAAGTATGCCTGTCTTATTCCTTTTTATATTTTGAGTATCATACCCAGTGTCTGGCCACAGTTTTAACAAACAAATTTTGAAAAAAAAGAGAGGGAGGAAGGGAAAGTATAAAAAGGGAGGAAAGATAACCAGAAGACTTGAACTTACAAAGTAGCAGTTACTGCATAGGAGCATTAGTACTGTGTTCGGGTGCTCCGGGCAGTAAATTGTGTATGTTGTGCCTTGGATAAACTTTTATAAGGCAAGCATGAAAAAGGTTCACCGAGATATTCCCATAAACCGTGCACATTTCTCTATTATAACATTCATCATATTTTAATTTAATGTCTCATACCATATGTGCACCATCCCACAAGACTATGCACCTTAAAGGTGATGACAATTTCTTAGCAAATTTGTGTTCTCAACACTATACAGTGCCTAGGACATAGCAGAAAAATAAATAATATTGGAATATATGATATTTTATCTGCTTGTAAAAGATTTTGTGAAAAAGACAGTATTTAATTATAAAATTTTTATCTGAGACATACCAGAGTATATAAGTTTTTTTTGTATAGGAAAACAAGACCAACAAATTTACTATTAAATATTAGTTCAAGAAGTGTGTTTCTTTATTCAATAAAATAAGTTATCCATTGGAATCATAACACCCTAGCTTTTCCATAAATGTTTACTGCATAATTTTTTATGGTTATGGGAAATTGGAAATCAGCCATATGTCAAAAAATTGGATGACAGTCAATTATGGAAATAATTATACATTTACCTGATGGAAATATTATATATATTACTTAGAGTTATGATTTTGAAGCCCATTTAGAAATGTTTAGAATGGTTAAGATATGTTTGTTTTTTAAAGAAACTACACTTTAATGTGTTGTTGTATAATATTGATATATCATAATTTTTCTGATTGTTGGCTTACTTATGAAATGAAAAGTACAGTTTCTTTCCCAGCAGTATAAATTTACTTACAGATTAAATCGGTGAACCTTTTTCATGCTTGCCTTATAAATGATTTTATTCTGACAATCTATAAATTCAGTTAGTTAAGGTATCTTAACTCCTGATTTATAAGAACACCTATTTCTACTTGGAGATTAAATTACATTTGATTATTTACTCAGAGAGTAAAAAGAGAAAGGAACTAACGAATTTATTTTTTTTTAATTTCACTGTGTTTTTTCCATTACCATTTAGTCCTCTTATACCCTCCTCCCCTCACAACCACCACACTGTTGTTCATGTCCCTGAGTCCCTTTTCCTTCTTACTCAATCCCTTCACCCTGTAACCTCCCTCAATCCCTTAGCTGTCATCCTGCTCTATCTATGAGTCTGTCTCTATTTTGCTTGTTAGTTCGGTTTGTTCATTAGATTCCACATATGAGTGAAATCACATGGTATTTGTTTTTCTCTGACTGGCTAATTTCACGTAGCATAATGTTCT
The DNA here is from genome assembly GCA_039655065.1 of Glossophaga mutica. NCBI lineage: Eukaryota > Metazoa > Chordata > Mammalia > Chiroptera > Phyllostomidae > Glossophaga > Glossophaga mutica. The sequence continues at coordinate 144,085,535 of CM077303.1, read as the reverse complement.
CCAGGTCCATCTATACTGTTGCAAAGGGTAAAATTTTCATCTTTTTAATGGCTAAGTAGTATTTTATTGTGTAAATGCCCCATAGTTGTTTTATCCACTCATCTACTAATGAACACTTGTGCTGCTTCCATATCTTAGCAACTGTAAATAACACTGCAATGAACATAGGGGTGCTTATGTTCTTTCAAATTTGTGTTTTGGATTCCTTCACATACATTTCCAAAAGTGGGATAGGTGGGATGAAAGGCAGATCCATTTTTAATTTTTGAGGTATCTCCATACTGCTTTCCATAGTGGCTGGAACAATCTATTCTCACCAACAGTGCAAAAGTGTTCCCCTTTCTCCTCATCTTCACCAGCACTTGTTTGTTGATGTATTGATAATAGCCATTCTGACAGGCGTGAGATGATATCTCCTTGGTTTTAATTTGCATTTTGCTGATGATTAGTAAAAACAAACAAAATGAAACATAAAAACCATATGATCATATCAACAGATGCAAAAAAAGCATTTGATAAAATCTAGCACCCATTTATGGTAAAAACTCTCAGCAAAGTGGGAATAGAGGAAACATACCTAAACAAAATAAAGGCCATATATGACAGACTCGCTGCCAGCATCACACTCAATGGGCAAAACTATCAGCATTCCTCTTAAGATCAGGAACAAAACAGGGATGTCTGCTTTCACCTCTTTAATTCAACATAGTACTGGAAGTTTTAGCCACAACAATCAGACAAAAGAAGAAATAAAAGGCATCCACATTGTAAAGGAAGAAGTAAAACTGTCTTTATATGCCAATGACATGATACCGCACGTAGAGAACCACAAAGATTCCATCAAGAAATTACTATAACTGATTAATGAAGTCAGTAAGGTAGCAGGATACAAATTAATATCCAGAAATCAGTCGCATTTTATACGCCAATAATGAACTAACACAAAGGAAAATTAAGAAAATAATCCCATTTACAATTGCTTCAAAAAGAATAAAATACCTAGGAATAAACCTAACCAAGGATGTAAAAGACCTGTACTCAGAAAATTATAAGATGCTGAACAGAGAAATTGAAGAAGGAACTAACAATTTTAAACACTCTAATGTGACAATTTGATTATGTTTTTACGGTATTTTATTATATCTGATTTGTTTTTCTCATTCTCTAGTATGTGACAAGGGAACAATGGGTAAAGTCACCTCACCAAGGTGCCTCCAGAAAATGACCAACTCATCCTTTAGAATCTCATTCTGGTCACTGGCATGTGTACCTCATCTATCTTTCACTATGTGGCTGAGAAACCTTACCGGCTACATTTTGGATTTGGATGAACATAAGAAAGTGAGAAAGATACCTGTTTCTTTGAAGAATGAATTGAAACCCAAAATGATCTTGACAAAAGGAAATGAGAGCAAAAACTTGGCAGGAAGGCAGTGAAGAGAGAATAACAAACACATGACATGAATTCAGGATGGGGAAGAATGGGTTTGCCGCAGAGGCTAAGAGGTGCCATTGTGAATCTTTAACTGGACGTGAGTCAGCACCACGCTTCTATTATTTTACAAACCAGCAAAACAGAGGAATGTATTAACAAGAACAAAACATGCAAGAACCCTGAAGCGATTGTCCCAGTGGGCATTGGTCAAGCACTTGAATACTACATCCAGTTTAAGGTCCAAAAACTACAGAGGGATAAGGAAACTTGGAGAGGAATGAGAGAAAAGCAAGAGAAAAGATTAAAATATTAAAATAAAGGGTCCACAAGGAATTGGAATTCATAGAGTCGAGTCTGCAAACAATGTGACTTTTCTAAATATTCATATAGGTACATGTTTTCCCATAAACTTTGTATTTATCTAGGAGCTTTTGCAAGCATCTCTTGGGTCCCTTGTAGCTTTTTAATAACAATGGATTAAAACAATCTGTTTGGCCATGATAGGAAGAGAGAAAAATATTAGATGCTAACTGTATCAGTTTGTTAATTACAAAAAACAAATTGTATAATCATCTGCAGAGTCTATACTGGTATCTAAAACTTAACAGATTTCCTCCGTCAGATCTGCGTTATTTAGTGGTATTGCTATGCATTCAGTCATCCAAAATGGACAGGAGCTATTTTTTACTTTTCTAGCTTCCTTATTAACTACACTAAATTAATCCTGAAATTCCACTGATTCTACCCACTAGTAATTCTGCTATGCAAAGAATAACTAGCTACTTAAAATATATGTGATGTTTTCCTTATCAAATATATATGGAGAAATTGTAGATAAACACTGGCCACAGTTACAGTTCCATCCGCCAGTTAACCCAAGGCAATATGTACTCTTTCAACCACTCAGATATAAAAATAAATTATATTTTTCCTAAACTTGCTCACAGATATCCAAAAATATCTCTATCTTGTTTTATTTTGAAGTGACAACAAAATAGTTACTGAAATAAATGTTTATTGATGCAATATCATGCCTTACACTTTTTGTAATAGAAGCTATCCTCCACCTGCAGGGATATTCAAATCTTGTAAGACAAAAGGGATATTACACACATCACAGGAAAACAAGATGGAATATGCTAAGTAGGTTAAAGTGATACTGAGTGTAAGAACATTCAGAAAGAGACGATGAGTAAAAACAATAATATTCAACATTTAAGGAGCATTTAACATATGTCAAATGCTATCTATGTGCTCTATATCCATTATCTAATTTAATCCTCATGATAACCCACTGGGATGGTTACTACTATCCTCATTTTTTTTTTTTTGGTGAACACACAGGATAGTAAGTAAGAGGTTAAGTAAGATAGGCTAAGTTCACATAAAATTGACAGAGCAGGAGAACAGAGCAATAAGAATATACTACACAAAACAAAGGAAAATCCACAAGATTTTAAGTTGAATTAGATACAATAAAAGGCTGGTTCCACTAATTTCTAAAAAATGTAATGATGGAAAAATTTTAAAGTCTCCTTCAGCTTTTCATTTTTCATAGATTAAATGTGATTTTCTCAAGAACAATTGCTCTAGATTAAGTGAAATTTCTTATTTAATTTCATTTTCCATGCTTTCATCATTTTTTGTCATGATATTGTTTTTACTTTTGTCATCAGAAGTATTTCAGACAAATGGGTAAAGCCAGCCTAGATATATAATAACCAGATTTCTAAAAACCAATTTAAAAATGGACATTTGAAACACTACTTCCTTGTGACTTGAGAATGTCTAGATAGATAGATGACAGTGATGACTGATAAATAAATAGATAAATAACATGTTTTTTTAAAGATTTTATTTATTTATTTATTTTTAGAGGGGGGAGGGAGGGAGAAAGAGAGGGAAAGAAACATCTATGTGTGGTTGTCTCTCGTGTGCCCCCTACTGGGGACCTGGCCTGCAACCCAGACATGTGCCCTGACTGGGAATTGAACCAGTGACTCTTTGGTTTGCAGGCCTGTGCATAATCCACTGAGCCACATCAGCCAGGGCGATAATGTGTTCATTAGTATGTGCTAGGCATTAGGTTGGGTAGTGAAAAGTACAAAAAGGATTTAGGCAGAGAAATTGCCTTCCTGTGTTTTTAACACTTTTTTTTCTAAAATAGATACTACCCTCTAAGACAGGGGTCCTCAAGCTTTTTTTGCACCAGAGACCAGTTTCTGGAAAATAATTTTTCCACACACTGGGGTGTAGGGGGAGAGACAGGAGGTGGAGCTCAGGTGGTAATGCCAGCAGCTTTCTCAGGGGACAAGGAAGAGGGAAGGTGGGGACCCCTGTCCTAAGTGTTTCTAGTATGAGCTATGAAATAAGACAAGTAAATAAAAAATTAGAGTTTAAAATAAATGAGCTAAAGCCATTAAAGAGAAGCAGAAAAATTGCCATGTCAATTTACAGAAATTCTGTGTTGGAGATCAGATATCAGTGAAAACTTGAATTCATGGTAACAAACAACACACTTCTGTGAAAATCGGGTGTCTGGGCAAATATACCTGCTGTTAAAATTGACATTGATCACATTTAAGCAACAAAAAAGGAAGTGTTTCTTAAAAAATAAAAATAACAAAACAAAACAAAAAACACCAGCATAAAAACTCAGAGGTCACATACACACAGGAGAAATTGCAGCACTATGCTTCAGCTTAGTGAAGAGTTCTTCCCAATCCGGGAAAAGGCTTTGCAGAGAAATGATTCAGTTCTTCACTGCCTCTGATTTCGTAATACTTTATACATGTACCCGTACATACTCGTACACACACTGTTTACATAACTGTAGAAAAGACCATATTTACTTACTTAATAATGATTTTGAAGTATATCTCTTTATTTTTGAAAATCAAAGAGGCATACATTAAAAGCACATCTTTCATATAATTTACTTCTAAAATTGGCATCTGAAATGAAACAATAAGATCATAAAGCAGTATCTTTTGTGATCATATCTTAAAATTTCATGTTATAAAGAAATTCCCATATGTATAGTTAAAATATTTTTAGTCGACTCCAATGGATTTAGTAATTTCCATCCATTTATTAAATTACTAAGGAAAATTATTTCTGCCTCTTATTAACCATTAAGGAAACACTATATTGAGCTAAACATTTCTGTCTACTGCTCCCGTTTACGGCTTCACATGATTGATTACTTTTTCCTTGATTACCAGATTAAACACCACTAAAATTGTAGCTTTTTAGCATTCCTTAGGAGATAACATGGGAATTATAGAAAACCTGTGTTTTGGAAGCTGAGTGAATTTAATCAGGAACTTATTTTAAAGTGACAATTAACAGGAGACTATCCCTCCATCAAAGTTAGTATACTTAAATCTATGTTTTCAGATATTATTATTATTATTATTATTTAAAATTGTGGAAACTCCAATAAGTGACTGTGCACTTCTAAATTAAATCATTCTGGATGAAATTAAATTCACTCTGATTACAAGTTTCATCTGCAATTTTGACCAAGGATGGAGTAATTTTAGACGTGATAAGTTTCACAAAACTTTTAACACATTTTACCCTCAATTTTTTGAGCAATGGAATCCTTCCCTTCTACTTTGTCATTGTTTTTTAAAGAAAATTTGATTTCAAACACTCGCCTGTTAAAACAAATATCAAAATTTATTCCAAATAATTTGGAGGCTTAAGTTCTTTGAATGCAGTGTTTTGGAGATGGAACTCTGGGACAGCCGTGCAGGGAGAGGAGCTTAAACGTTTTTTTGTTCTTAGTGTATAGCTCATAATATTCTGTCAGATTCTAAATTTAAAACATTGCTTTCTCCTTTTGTAATTTAAATCTAAGATATTTCAGTAAAATATCTTTTCTGGATAGAACTCTGTGACACAAAATAATTATAATCATAAAACTAAAGATAGTTAGTTGGCTGCTATTTTCATACAGATTTATTTTCAGGAAGTGTTTTAATAATTGAAAAAAGTGGACATTTAATTAAAATTTAATTAGACTAGTGAAACGTAGAGAAAAATTCAAAGTGAATAATTTTTCCCTTGGTTATAAAGGATGCATTTTGGGAATGTATTAATTAGTGAAACCATAATTCAGTAGTTACTATTTCCCTTCAGATGTCTCTCTGACTTGCTTAAATGCAGGATTTGATTCATTTGTGCTACTATGGAACTAAAACAGACTTATTTATGTTATTAATGATTTACTAAATTATAAATAACCATGACTTTGCAAAATGGTCTTGTATCAAAAACATATACAATGTAACAAAAGGATCTTTTTCTGTAAGAACTAGATACAGAACATTTTTTTTACAGTTCTGCTTGAAAATATAAAATATACTTCCAAAAGTAATTCTCTGGCAAGACTCAGAAATATATTTTCCAAATTTTACTTTCTTGTTGAAACATAACATATATTCATATTCTAAGGTGCATAAATCTTAAGTGTATAACTATACAAAATTTTACAGTGATCATGTATAACCATCATCAGACCAAAATATTGGGTTAGCTAAAAAGTTCATTTAGTTTTTCAATAAAATAAAAGGCGCATTTTCATTTTTACCAATAACTTTATTGATTTGGCTATTTTGAGTATGTCAGCTACCTCCTGCTTGGTAGAACATTGATTGTTCCCAATTAATGTCTCAATTTGACCGCTTTCAACTTCAATTGGTCTACCCAACTGTGGAGAGTCATCCACTGAGAAATCTCCAGCACAAAACTTCACAGACTACTTTTGACACATGCAGTCAGTCGCAGCACATTCTCCATACACTGCACAAACCTTTTTGGTGTGTGTTTCAGTTGCTTTTTACCTTTCTTGAAATAATAAAGCATAAAATGCTGAAAATGTCACTTACCTTCTTCCATCTTCAATATTAAAATGGCTATACAAAAATTTTAAATGCATGCTGATATGACAGCTGTCACAATATAATCTAACAAAATCAAATGAAGTTAAAGACAACTAAGTGTTACTAGAGCCAACACACAGGAAAAAAACGAACAAACTTTCTGGCCAACACAATATAACATTACTAGATTCCATCCAAACAAGTGGTTACCATCACCACCATCTAAGGCAGGGGTGTCCAACATTTTGATGTCTCTGAGCTACACTGAAAGAATAAGAGTTGTCTTGGGCCACAGATTACATACACAAACAATAACGAAAACTGATGAGCAAAAGATAGGTCCATGTGTAATTTTTGTGATATCTGCCACCACAGATAAGCAAAAAAGTCTTCACATAATAACCCTAATTATGCAGCAATATTTTCTATAATCTTTTAAAACTGTTGAGCAGGTTCCAAGTTTGTGATCACAAATATAGAAAATGTGCATGTCTAAGTAATAAAATATCATTCATTTTTAATATTTTTATTATAAAAATAAAAGAAAAGAGGGCAACACAAAACTAGTGGGATGTTTAATAATGTATTTGAGAAACTAGTACATCAATATCTAGTTTCATAAAAGCTGTTGCAATTCTCAGTGTGTTCTCAAGGTGCTCATCAGTTATTTTGGTTCTAATTTTACCCTTAATGTGTTTTATTCTTGAAAATAATTGCTTACAGTGGCCTTGTAATATAGTTTGATGTCAGGTATTGTGACACTACTATTTTGTTCTTCTTTCTCAAAATTGCTGCAAATATTTGGGGTCATTTATTGTTCCATATACATTTTTGAAATATTTGTTCTATATCTATGAAATATGCCATTGGTGTTTTATTTTATTTTATTTTTTTAATCAGTATTTTTTAATTGTTGATATTGTACAGTTTTCTGTCTTTTACCCCGCCCCAGCCCACCACCCCAGCCCTCCCCACCTTCCTCCCATTTCCACCCCCCCATAGTTTTTGTCCATGAGTCCTTTATACTTGTTGCTCTAAACCGTTCCCCTTTTCCCCTGAAATTCCCTCCCCTCCCACTCTGGACACTGTCAGACTGTTCTCAAATTCAGTGTCTTTGTTTATATTATGCTTGTTTGTTTGTTTTGTTGATTAGCTTCCTGTTAAAGGTGAGATCATATGGTATTTGTCTTTCATTGCCTGGCTTATTTCGCTTAGCATGATACTCTCCAATTCCTTCCATGCTGTCGCAAAGGGTAGGAGCTCCTTCTTTCTTTCTGCTGCATAGAATTCCATTGTGTAAATGTACCACAGTTTTTTGATCCATTCATTAACTGATGGGCACCTAGGTTGCTTCCAGCACTTGGCTATTGTAAATTGTGCTGCTATGAACATAGGGGTGCATAGATTCTTTTGGATTGGTGTTTCAGGATTCTTAGGATATAATCCAAGCAGTGGAATTACTGGGTCAAAAGGTATGTCCATTTTTAGTTTTCTTAGAAAATTCCATACTGTTTTCCATAGTGGTTGTACCAATCTGCAATCCCACCAACAGTGCACTAGGGTCCCCTTTTCTCCACAACCTCTCCAACACTTGCTGTTTGTTGCTTTGTTTATGAAGGCCATTCTGACTGGTGTCAAGTGGTATCTCATTGTAGTTTTAATTTGCATCTCTCTGATAGCTAGAGATATCGAGCATCTTTTCATGTGTCTCTGGATCCTCTGTATGTCCTCCTTGGAGAAGTGTCTGTTCAAATCCTTTGCCCATTTTTTAATTGGGTTGCTTGTCTTCTTAGAGTAGAGTCTTGTAAGTTCTTTATATATTTTGGAGATTAATCCCTTGTCTGAGGTATCATTTCCAAATATGTTTTCCCATACAGTTGGTTCTCTTTTTATTTTAATACTGTTTTCTTTAGCTGTGCAGAAGCTTTTTATTTTGATGAGATCCCATTTGTTTATTCTTTCCTTTATGTCCCTTGCTCTAGGGGACGTATCAGTGAAAATATTGCTGCGTGAAATATCTGAGATTTTCCTGCCTATATTATCCTCTAGAATTTTAATGGTGTCATGGCTTATATTTAAATCTTTTATCCACCTTGAATTTATTTTTGTGTATGGTGTAAGTTGGTGCTCGAGTTTCATTTTTTTGCATGTAGCTGTCCAGTTCTCCCAGCACCACTTATTGAAGAGGCTATTTTTGCTCCATTTTATGTTGCTGCCCCCTTTGTCGAATATTAATTGACTGTAGAGACTTGGGTTTATTTCTGGGCTCTCTGTTCTATTCCACTGGTCCACGTGTCTGTTCTTGTGCCAGTACCAGGCTGTTTTGATTACAGTGGCTTTGTAATACAGTTTGGTATCAGGTATTGTGATCCCTCCTACTTTGCTCTTCTTTCTCAAAATTGCTGCCGCTATCCGGGGTCGTTTATGATTCCATATAAATTTTTGAAGTGTTTGTTCTATGTCTGTGAAATATGCCATTGGAACTTTAATAGGTATTGCATTGAATCTGTAAATTGCTTTGGGTAGTATGGACATTTTGATAATATTAATTCTTCCGATCCATGAACATGGTATATGCTTCCATTTGTTTGTGTCTTCCTTGATTTCATTCTTCAGTGTTGTGTAGTTTTCTGCATACAGGTCTTTTACCTCCTTGGTTAGGTTTATTCCTAGGTATTTTATTTTTCTTTTTGCTATATCGAATGGGATTTTTTTCTTGATTTCTGCTTCTGCTGTTTCACTGTTGGTATACAAAAATGCCTTTGATTTTTGGATATTGACTTTGTATCCAGCTATTTGGCCAAATTCATTTATTACGTCGAGCAGCTTTTTGGCCGAGTCTATAGGATTTTCTATGTACACTATCATGTCATCTGCAAACAATGATAGTTTTGTTTCCTCCTTTCCAATTTGGATGCCTTTTATTTCCTTTTCTTGTCTAATTGCTGTGGCTAAGACTTCCAATACTATATTGAATAGAAGTGGTGAAAGTGGACAGCCTTGTCTTGTTCCTGATCTTAGTGGGAAAGATTTCAGTTTTTGCCCATTGAGTATGATGTTGGCTGTAGGTCTCTCATATATGGCTTTTATTATGTTGAGGAATGCTCCCTCTATTCCCACTTTGCTGAGTGTTTTTATCATAAATGGGTGTTGTACTTTATCAAAAGCTTTTTCTGCATCTATTGATATGATCATGTGATTTTTGTCCTTGCTTTTGTTTATGTGATGTATTACATTTATGGATTTGCGAATGTTGAACCATCCTTGCATCCCTGGAATGAATCCTACTTGGTCATGGTGTATGATCTTTTTAATGTATTGTTGGATGCGGTTTGCCAATATTTTGTTGAGGATTTTAGCATCTACATTCATCAGTGATATTGCCCTGAAGTTTTCTTTCTTTGTTATGTCTTTATCTGGTTTTGGGATTAGGATGATGCTGGCTTCATAAAAAGAGTTTGGGAGTCTTCCATCATTTTGGATTTTTTGGAATAGTCTGTGAAGGATAGGGGTTAGCTCTTCCTTAAATGTTTTGTAGAATTCTCCTGTGAAACCATCTGGTCCAGGGCTTTTGTGTGCCGGGAGTGTTTTGATTACTGATTCAATTTCACCAGCTGTTATTGGTCTGTTCAGGCTTTCTGTTTCTTTTTCATTGAGTTTTGGAAGGTTATATTTTTCTAGAAACTTGTCCATTTCACCTAGGTTTTCAAATTTCTTGGCATACAGTTCTTCATAGTAATTTCTTACAATCCTTTGTATTTCTGTGGTGTCAGTCGTAATCTCTCCTCTTTCATTTCTGATTGTGTTTATTTGAGTCCTCTCTCTTTTTTTCTTGATGAGCCTGCTTAAAGGCTTGTCGATTTTGTTTATCTTTTCAAAGAACCAGCTCCTGGATTCATTGATCCTTAGGATTGTGCTTTTAGTCTCTATGTCATTTAATTCTGCTCTGATCTTGGTTATTTCCTTCCTTCTACTTGCCCTGGGCTGTCTTTGTTGTTGTTCCTCGAGTTCTTGTAGGCGTAGGGTTAAGTCGTTTGTTAGAAATGTTTCTGTCTTCTTTAGGTAGGCCTGTATTGCTATGAACTTCCCTCTGAGGACTGCCTTCATTGTGTCCCATAAGTTTTGGGTTGTTGTGAGTTCATTTTCATTTGTTTCCAGAAACTTTTTGATTTCCTCCTTAATTTCATTCTTTACCCATTCATTGTTTAATAGCATGCTATTCAATCTCCATGATTTTGATGGTTTGGGGATTTTCCCCATCAAGTCGGTTTCTAGTTTTAGTCCCTTGTGGTCGGAGAAAATGCTTGGTATGATATCAATTTTCTTGAATTTGTTGAGACTTGTTTTGTGTCCTATCATGTGGTCTATCTTTGAAAATGTTCCATGTGCGTTTGAAAAAAATGTGTATTTAGTTTCTTTGGGATGGAGGGCCCTATATATATCAGCTAAGTCCAATTCGTCTAGAGTATTGTTCAATGCCACAATATCTTTGTTGATAATTTGTTTGGAAGATCTGTCCATTTTTGACAGTGGGGTGTTAAAATCTCCTACTATAATTGTGTTGCTGTCAATATCTTTCTTGAAGTCCTCTAAGATTTTCTTGATGTATTTAGGTGCTCCTATATTGGGTGCATATATATTTACAATGTTTATGTCTTCTTGGTGGATTCTTCCCTTGAGTATTATGAAGTGACCTTCTGGGTCTCTCTTTATAGCTCGTCTTTTGAAGTCTATTTTGTCTGATATGAGTATTGCTACCCCGGCCTTTTTTTCCTGTCCATTTGCTTGGAAAATTTGTTTCCAGCCTTTCACTTTGAGTCTGTGTAGGTCTTTTGTCCTGAGGTGGGTCTCTTGTAGGCAGCATATGTGTGGGTCATGCTTTCTTATCCAGTCAGCTACTCTATGTCTTTTGATTGGAGCATTTAATCCATTTACATTTAAGGTTACTATTGATAGGTACTGATTCATTGCCATTTTCGTATCTGTGTTCCTCACTCTCTCTTTTCCTTTTTTTCCTTAAAGCAGTCCCTTTAGTATCTCTTGTAGTACTGGTTTGGTAGAGGTGTATTCTTTTAGACTTCTTTTGTCTGGGAAGCTCCTTATTTGGCCTTCTATCTTGATTGAAAGCCTTGCTGGATAAAGTAGTCTTGGTTGTAGGCCTTTGGTTCTCATTACTTGGAATATTTCTTGCCATTGTCTTCTGGCTTGGAGCGTTTCCATTGAGAAGTCAGTTGCTAACCTTATCGGGGCTCCCTTGTATGTTACTTCCTTTTTCTCCCTTGCTGCCTTTAAGATTCTCTCTTTGTCTTGGAAGTTTGCCATTTTAATGATGATGTGTCTTGAAGTGGGCCTGTTTGGGTTCCTCTTGATAGGGACTCTCTGTGTTTCCTGAATTTGTGTGACTTTTTCTCTCACCAAATTAGGGAAGTTTTCCATCATTACTTTTTCAAATAGGTTTTCTATCCCTTGCTCTTCTTCTTCTCCTTCTGGTATTCCTATTATACGGATATTATTACGTTTCATGTTGTCTTGCATTTCTCTTAAACCCTCTTCATTCTTTCTGAGCCTCTTTTCCTTTTCTTGCTCTATCTGGCTGTTTTTTTCTACTTTGTCCTCCAACTCACTGATCCGATCTTCTGCTTCATCGATTCTGCTTTTCATTCCTTCTACTGTGTTCTTCAGCTCAGAAATTGTATTCTTCATTTCCTCTTGGCCCTTTTTGATAGTTTCTATTTCCTTTTTCATGTTGATATAGTTTGCACTGAGTTCATCGTAGCTTCCCTGTAGTTTCTGGTAGCTCATTGAGAGCTCATGGAGCTTCCTGACAACCATTTCTTTGAACTCCTTATCTGATAGTTGAGTTGCCTCTGTTTCATTTAGCATTCTTTCTGGGGCTTCCACCTTTTCTTTCATTTGGGGATTGTTTCTTTGTCTTCTCATTGTTGGTGAGACTCTTCTTGTAAACCTCTGCTTCTTAAGTTGATCTGTTCTGGCTACCTGCGTTTATGGTGTGAACTTCTGTGGTGGAGTACCTGTGAGATTCAGTGTTATAGTCTTCTTCAGGTATCCTGGTGTTCACAGCTGCCACTGTCTCAGCTGTGGGAATACCCCCTCTTTTGGTCCAACTCTGGTTTTTTCACAGTTCTAGGATTTCTTTGCCTCACTCGTGGGTATTCAAAAAGAGAAAAGAATAAAGTGAAAAAAAGAAGAGAGAGAAAAAAGAGAAAAAAAAAGAAAGAAAAAAAAAGAGGAGGGAAGGAGAGATAAAATTGGAAAGAAAGGAAGAAGGAATAAAGCCAGAAAGAAGTAAAGAGAAGCAAAAGGAATTGAGGGATAAAAAAGGTAGAAGTAATAAAGAAATAAAAAATATATAATCAAAACAAAACAAAAAGAACCCCACAAAAACGAAAAATGAACCAAAACAAACAAACAAAAAACCCAACTAAGCAGACAAAAAACAACTATCAAAAAAAAAAAAAAAACCCCACAAAACAAAACAACCCCCCCCCAAAAAAAAAAAAAAAAAAAGAATAAGAAGGGAAAAAAAAAGAAAAAAAAAAAAAATCTCTTGCTATTTTCACACAGGCCAAACTGGATTTTCTGGACTTGCTGGCTGTAGCAGGCTGGGAGGCGACTCGTACCACTTTTCTCCCTGTTCCTCACTCAGTCAGCTTTGGGCTACTGTCCTCAGTGCCAGCCCAACACTGTCCCCAGGGCTAATGGCGTACTGTCCATGCAGGGCCTTGGGTGTGATTTCTGAGCCTCCTGCAGGGGGCGAGCTTTCCAGAGTTTATGGGTTTCAGCTGGAATCTCTTACAGATCCATCCCTCCCCGAGCCTATTGCTGTGCGCTCCGGGTCTCCTACAGGGCGCAGGCGCCCGCCTGAGACTACGGGCGTGGGCTCCGAGAGTTTCCCGAGTTGCGCGCACTCACCCCAGTATCACAGATGTGAGCTCCGGGTCTTCCAGAGTCCCCTTCTCTAGTTGCAGGGTCGCCTCCGGCCGCAGGGCTGCTTCCAACCCGGTCGCAGAGCCGCCTCCGGTCGCGCGACCTCCTCCGGTCGGTTGCAGAACCCCCTCCGATCCCGCGGCCGCCTCCGGTCGGTTGCGGAGCCGCCTCCGGTCGCCGGGCCGCCTCCGGTCGTTTGCGGAGCCGCCTCCGGTCGCGCGGCCGCCTCCGGTCGGTTGCGGAGGCCCCTCCGGTCGTTTGCGGAGCCGCCTCCGGTCGCCGGGCCGCCTCCGGTCGGTTGCGGAGGCCCCTCCGGTCTCGCGGCCGCCTCCGGTCGTTTGCGGAGCCGCCTCTGGTCGCCGGGCTGCCTCCTGTCGGTTGCGGAGCTGCCTCCGGTTGCCGGGTCGCCTCTGTCCCGTCTCAGGACCACCTCCGGTCGCTCGGCTGCCACGTCTAGTTTTCCAATGTCTGCTATGGATTTTGATCTCCTATTTTCATATATACTGTGGTATTGTTGGCTATCTGCTCTGTTCCTCTGTAGATCAGTTAGGTTTTTCTCCCATGTGCAGGAGGAAGGACAATCTGCGTCCTCCTACCATGCCGCCATCTTGAACCAAGATCGCCATTGGTGTTTTAATAGGTATTGTGTTGAATCTATAAATTGCTTTGGATAATATGGACATTTTCATGATGTTGATTCTTCCAATCCATCAACACGGTATATGCTTCCATTTATTTGTGTCTTCCTTAATTTCTTTCTTCAGTGTTTGGTAGGTCTTATACCTTCTTGGTTAGATTTATTCCTGTATACTTTATTTTTCTTTTTGCTATAGTAAATGGGATTTTTTTCTTAATTTCTGTTGCTGATATTTCATTGTTCGTATACAAAAATGCCTTTGATTTCTGAATATTGATCTCGTATCCTACCATTTTGCCAAATTCACTTATTAGATCAAGCAGTTTTTTTTGGTGGAGTCTTTTCTATGTACCCTACCATGTCATCTGCAAACAATGACAGTTTTACTTCCTCCTTTTCAATTTGAATGCCTTTTATTCTTTTTCTTGTCAGATTGCAGTGGCTAAGACTTCCTATGCTATGTTGAATAAAAGTGGTGAAAGGGAACATCCTTGTTTTGTTCTTGATCTTAGGGGAAAAGCTTTTAATTTTTGCCCATTAAGTATGACGTTGGCTATTACAAGCCCATTGTAATCAAAACACTCTGGTACTGACATAAGAACAGACACATAGATCAATGGAACAGAACAGAGAACCCAGAGATAAACCCATGTCTCTCTGGTCAATTAATATTTGACAAAGAGTGCAGAAGCATAAAATTGAGTAAAAATAGCCTCTTCAACTAATGGTGTTGGGAGATCTGGACAGGTACATGTGAAAAAATGAAACTAGACCACCAATGTACACCATACATCAGAATAAACTCAAAATGGATAAAAGACTTAAATATAAGTCCTGACACCATAAAAGCCCTAGATAACCTAGGCAGGAAAATCTCAGATATCCTAGACAGCAATATTTTCATGGATATGTCCCCTAGAGAAAGGGAAATAAAAGAAAGAATAAACAAATAGGACTACATCAAAATAAAAAGCTTCTTACATCTAAAGAAAACATCAGAAAAGTGAAAAGGGAACCAACCATATGGGAAAAATATATTTTCCAATGATTCCTCAGAGAAGGATTTTATCTTCAAAATATATAAAGAACTCACAAGACACCACACCAGGAAGACAGACAATCCAATTAAAAAATGGGCAAAGGACCTGAACAGACACTTCTTGAAGGAGGACAAACAGATGGCCCATAGACATATGAATGGATGCTCAATATAAGCAGCCATCAGAAAGATGCAAACTAAAACCACAATGAGATACAATTTCACACCGGTCAGAATGGCCATCATAAACAAAGCAACAAATAACGAGTGCTGGCGAGGATGTGGAGAAAAGGGAACCCTAGTACACTGTTGGTGGGAATGCAGACTGGTGCAGTCACTGTGGAAAACAGTATGGAATTTCCTCAAAAACTTACAAATGGAACTGTCTTTTGATACAGTCATCCCACTGCTAAGATTATTCCCTAAGAATCCTGAAACACCAATCCAAAAGAACCTATGCATCCCAATGTTCATAGCAGTGCAATTTATAATATTCAAGTGCCCATCAGTAAATGAGTGGATGAAAAAACTGTAGTACATTTACACAATGGAATACTACTCAGCAGAAGGAAAGAAGGAGCTCCTACCCTTCTCTACAGCATGGATAGAACTGGAGAGCATTATGCTAAGCGAAATAAGCCAGTTGGTGAAAGACAAATACCATATGATCTCACCTATAAGTGGAACATAATCAACAAAACAAACAAATGAACAAAACAGAACCAGAGACATGGAAATAAAGAACAAACTGACAGTGACCAGAGGGAAGATGGATAGTGGGGGGAAGAAGCAGAATGGGCAAGTCAGGGAACACATATAAAGGATCCATGGACAAAGACAACGGAGGGGAGGATTGAAAGTGGAAGGTGGGGAGAGCGTAGGGCTGGGGAGAGTAATGGGGAAAAATGGGTCTATCTGTAATTGAACAACAATAAAGAAAATTAAAATAAACTTTGTTGAGAATCTGATGAAAGCTATGGCTTATCTTCCCAGAAAATACCCATATATTATTTTTCAAAAATTTTTAAGTACCAGAAAATATTCTTAAAATGCTGTTTATGACTAACTTTTAAAATCATATTTAATTGAAGTGGCTATCTATGTATAGTGCAGCATTTAAAAAATTCTTTTTTCATCAGAGTCTTTACAATGAGGTCCAAATTTAAGAAATGATCCTTTGTTCTTATCTATAATTTACAAATACATATTCCATATGAGACTATGGAAATATTATGAGAAATGTCCTATACATAGTTTGTTTTAAAGAATGTTTCAGTTTCTGAGAGCTGTCAGTTTCCAAAATAACCAAAGCAAATGAATAGTACATTGTTTAATTGGGTATAAGTCCCATTTTTCTAATGTTTACCTTAAGAGAAAATGTTTTGAGACAATATGGAAAGCAGCTGATTAAATTAATAGAATTTAATGGTAATATGTATTTCATTAAGTCTTAGTATTACTTTTTAAAACTTTGCATGTGTCCTCTAAGACCAAAGTGAGGCATTTCCTGTCTATTTCTAAGCTTTAGACTTACAGTCAAACTTTTCTTTATTTTTTACTCTAATGGAAAAATTATTAAACTGAAATGCATAGAATGACATTTCAACATGGAAAGAAAAATCAGACATAAGAAAAATAATTTTAATTTACAGACAATAAATACTTTCATAACTATGTGTGAACATGTTATTTTAATACCTTGGATAACAGTTATTATTCCATGCCAAATATAATGAATCAGGAAACCACATATATTTAATTTTGTGAATCCAACTACAGATATTGTAATAAACTATGAAAATCCTGTGAGGTTTTGAGGGCATAATTTTCAGTAGTAGGTTCAACTACATGTAAAAAAATTTTGAGTAATGAGATTTAACAAGCGTATTTCTCATGTGAAAGAAACCTGGAGTGATAGGTAACAAGGCTAATGAACTGACTTGACAAAAGAATCCAGCTCCTTCTAGTTTTCCCACCTACCATCCCTACAGTGTGGTCCTTGCCTCATACTTCAAGGAAGTTACTTGAGCACAGTAGGCAGCAGGGTAAGGACAGAATAAAGAAAGAAATTTCTTCTCCCCTCTAAAGGAACTTCCCATGAGACCTACACATCTCCAGCTCCATTCATTAGCCAGAACTCCACAGTCACCAGCTGTGGTAGACAAACACATCCCCTAAATTATCCACCCCAATCCTTGGAATTTGTGAATTGTTTAATTATATAGCAAACAGGACTTTGCAAACAGAATTCAGGTTACAAACCTTATCAAAGGGAGAATAGCCCAGATTATTCAGGTGGGGCCATTGTAATGACAGGACCCCATAAAAGTGGAGAACTTTCCCCAGCTGGAGGTAAAAGGGGCCAATGGCATCAGGGGAAGTCAGAGATACCAAGCATGATTAAACATACCTTGGGTGGTCCTGAGATGTAGGGACCCACATGCAATGACCAGCAAGAGGCCTGCAGGCACACAGGTTAGCCTGCAGCTGACAGCCAGCAAGGCAACAGGGCCCCGCTGCTACAAATCCAAGGAACTAGTTTCTGCCAACAACTGAAGTGAATTTGGAAGTGAATTCTTCCCAAATCTTTCTAATAAGAGCCCAGCCATGAATACCTTGATATTAGCTTTGTGAAAACCAGAGAAGAGAAACCAACCAAGCTAGCCCAGACTTCTTACCTATAGAACCATGAAATAACAAATTTCTGTGGTTCAAAGTTACTAAGTTTGTACTAATTAATTACAGTGACCATAGAAAACCAAAATACCTGGTCACACTCAGCAGCCATAGAGGTCAGGAAATGTGGTCGTTCTTCTAGCTATGTGGCAGTATGCGCAGCTGAAAACTCTAGGTCAATTTCTTTGAAAAAGAATGGAGAGAATTTGTATCTGTTCAACAGCTAGTCTCCACTACAGAAGAGGAGAGGTTTGAATTAATGAATAAAGGGGTTTGAATAAATGAAAGAGGTTCAAAATTATTAGGGACCTTTGAAAATATCAAACTCGTTACTTATCATTTTGCCACTGAATGTGCTTTGCTTTTAGAGTGAATACAGGATAATATATGTGATCAAACCTCTCTCCTCTTTCACATATGAGACTGGCAATCAGCTAGTTAATAATTTTCTAAAAAGCCAGTTACATTGGGGAATCATAATGAAAAAATATATACTTTAAAGATTTTACTTTAGCTTAAAACATAAATGGATATTTATTAGCCAATCTTGCTATGTAGAGTCTGGAGCTTTCTTTGAATTCATGGCAAACAATGGTTTTCTTGCACTCTAAAATTTTCAGTTTGACAAATACCATATGATCTCACCTTTAACAGGAAGCTAATCAACAAAACAAACAAACAAGCATAATATAAACAAAGACACTGAATTTGAGAACAGTCTGACAGTGTCCAGAGTGGGAGGGGAGGGAATTTCAGGGGAAAAGGGGAACGGTTTAGAGCAACAAGTATAAAGGACTCATGGACAAAAACTATGGGGGGGTGGAAATGGGAGGAAGGTGGGGAGGGCTGGGGTGGTGGGCTGGGGCGGGGTAAAAGACAGAAAACTGTACAATATCAACAATTAAAAAATACTGATAAAAAAAAGAATATTTAGAATAAGCAGAGATCAGAACAAATTACAAAGCAGAAAAATAATAATTTTACTTATTAAATAAAAAAATAAATAAAATTTTCAGTTTGAGTTTCTTTAAAATAAAGCAAAAATTTAAAGACATTTGCAATTCAATCTGAGAACATCATCCTTTTAAAGTTTCCTTAGAAATGCATCTCCCCTACCACTAATTCATCGTCATCCCTTTTATCCGTATGTTTATGCTGCTCAGAGTATGCAGCTTAGTTTTCTGCGGTTTATATTTACCTTACATTCATATTTCATCAGGTATGTAATATTTTATTATTAAACTATACAATCCCAACATCAAGTAGTATTTATACATTCATATTTGGGTTTTGATGACTGAGAAGGAAGTGAGGGGGTATAAATGGTACTTGTACCTACTCAGTGGAATGTTAGTATACTTGCAGAGAAAACAGAGAGTAGCTCTTAATTTTGTGAGTCAATTAAAGAGTTGATAAGAGATTTATCATTTTTCTCTACCCCTAGGGAAAAACTAATGGAAACAAAACAAAACAGTAAATTGTATTTTTACGTACGAGTTCAATATCTAGTTTCAGAGAGACCTTTGAATCAAGCATGTAGAACCATCAGTCAGTTCATCTAACACTTCAAGAAACTGTTAAGGCCTGAAAAAACTAAACTCATGCGATTTCCCTCTTTTAGAAAGCTATCACCCCTTGTGACTTCTATAAAACAAGTAGAATTTCTCAGATAAAAGTGCCCTGTTTGTCAAAGCAGAGTGGGGAAGGGCACAGAGCAAGGTGTGGGAAGAGGAAGGGAGGAGTATAAGATCTTATTCAATATATAAATGGTCTTATCTTCTGAAATGGTAACGTTAATGCAAATTTCTGAGGGGAAAAAATTAAACATTATTTTCTAGTAAAACAATTAAAATTATTTTTATAAACTAAACTTGACCTGCTAGAGAATGTCAATCATGTCCTAGCTTCCTGAACTAATTTCCTGTTTTAAAACAAGTTGTAACAAAGTACAATTTTTATTTGAGGATGATTTCTTTGTAGCACCATGGTTTAAGGCTCTCTCATTGGATTAGTTGTGCAGCTTTAATTTTTCCAATTTAATTTTTTAATATTAAGGACAAAAATTCAATGCAAGAAGAGATTTTTTAAGAAAAAAATTAACTATGATTTTTTTTTCCATTCCAAGAAAACTATTTTTCTTTTAAATTTCACTTACAGGATTTTTGCCTATATGCATATGCAGTTTGGACATAATTGTAAACACAATACACTTACATTATTCTTTTTTATATTTAACATTATATGATAAGCATTCTTCTATGTTTGTTAAATAGTTTTCACAATTACCATTTGGGTAATTCCTTTCCAAACTAACACATGCTTCGTGTTAGAAATGAAAGTCTCAGTACCATAACCTTGACTGTCTTATTTTAATGTGAAGATAATTGATCATCAGCCATATGCCAGCACTAACTGTATGCTTTACTGTTTGGGCTTTGGAGTCAGATGGGTTTTACTTTGAGCCCAGGGCCTTTCATGTAGTAACCATGCAAATTTGGGCACCTTGTATAACATCTCTGAAGTTGTTATCTTTAATGTGGGGAGCAAATAGTATTTAAGTCATAGAAAAATTGCAAAGACTGAGTAAAATAATGCTATAAAGCACTTGACCACAATGCCTGGCACATACTATTTAATATATGCTATTTATTGTGAGATGATTTCTGTCCTGTTTCCTGTACTGCCTAAGCATTATGTACAATTTGCTTCCCACATGTATATAATATTTTATAACTTAAAAGATGAAAGTATAGAAGGAAGACCTGAATCAAACCCTGTTCTCTTCCTAATCTGTTCTCAGCCAATCAGCCCTCAATGCTGTCCACCTGCTGCCAACTGCCCTCACTGTCCTGGCACCTGCTATTTACATTGCCACTCAGTTTTATCCGCACAGGCTACATTTCCTTAGATAAATTTAAGCTACCCAAGGCCAGAAAATATTGCACCTGTTATTTAAAAATATCAACAAGAATTTTTCATGACTTTTAGTCTGTTACATCTGCAAACCAGTGTCTTGGTTGAGAATTTCACATCGTCCCAGATGCTGGCATTGCTTCTCATTTGGCTCATGTACTCACACTTTCTAATTTGTCTTCCTTGGCCTGGCTTTACACATCTTCTAAATTAATGTTAAGAACATTCAAATTTAAAAACAAGAAGCAGTGGTGGAAGAAAACATAGCTTTGAGTGAAAAATAGAGTATTTCAAACACTAAAGTGGATAAATAAATAGAAAATATTTGCTTAAACTTGTTTTTCATTGTATTTACTTACTATGACAAATCCTTTACCGAAGCAGTCTTAAACACAAACATATTTGAAACAAGAGTTTTTTTAAAAAGCATATGTGCAGATATTATTCAAAATCTATGCAATAAGCCCTAGTGCCAGAATCAGCCAATTTCACTAAGTTTGGCAGGGTTCAAAACAGATTTTTATGATAGGGCCCAGTGGAATCACAAACTTCATTGTATTTGACAGGTTTATCACTCAAGGCTCATACAAACCAAACTCCACAGACACAAACACTGAAAGCAATCCACTTCGACAACCACAGGAAACTCAAGTGAAATTCAGGCGGAATGGCTCCTTTGTACATTCGTATCTGAAACCTGAAAGTATCATTCGTCATGTGTCAAACTAATGTTGGCAACAGTTTCAGCTAGCCACATTTTATTCTGCTGTTGCCAGATAAAAAGTTATCACTTTTTAACTTGCTAGGTCTTTAGCATACCATAGCTTATAATAGGAAAGTATCCAGCTGATCACTCATTCGGGGACCAGAGGCACAGAATACAAATTCACAAGTGTTGAACAGGGATCCTGCAAAATTTCAGCGTCATTTTAAGCCTAATTACACTTATGAGTTATAGATGATTTCTAAACTGGTGAAAGCTTTATTTGTGGTATTTAGAGTTTGCTTAGGACAAAAATAATCTCTGATTAAAATTGAATTTGTAAAACTAAGCTTCATAAACTTATGCTTTGGTAAACCACAGACCAAAAAACTTCATTGAAATGAAATCTCGTGGTTTTTAGGACTGAGCGTAGGAGATACCCAATCGGGGACTGTGAGGAAGGGACATATATCCTTCTGGTTATACCATACCTGTGACTTCCATTGTTAGGGAAATATTTCTTCTCATTAGGATCAGCGAAAGGCCTGATAAGTGGATGAGAACAATTATAAACTGGGGATAGAGTGATCATAAAAGAGAAATAAAAGATTATTTCTAAAAAGAGTAAGAACTTTCATTAGCCTTTTCATGAACCAGTAGAATTAAGTTGTTTGGAGCAGTGCCCACTTAGAATTCTCTTCTCCCCATCTTCCCTGCCAAACCTTACCTTTGCTTCCAACATAAACTCAGGGTACCTCTTCTGTAAATCTTACCCTGATTTTCCCCAGGGCAGTGAATCCCACTCACCGTAGCTGGGTCTCGGTCAGAGCCACACTTATCATAGTCTCCTGGGCAGGGTCTCTCTCACCTGTTACATTACAAGCTCCCTGAGGGCGGAGAACGTGATCACTCTTTTTGTTTGTTTGTTTGTTTGTTTGTTTTTGTTGTTTGTTTTTTGTTGTTTGTCAATTGTTCTTGTGCAGTTTTCTGTCTTTTACTCCCATCCCAGCCCACGGCCCCAGCCCTCCCCACCGCCCTCCCATTTCCACCCTCCCTAGTTTTCGTCCGTGTGTCCGTGTGTACTTGTTGCTCTAAACCCTTCCCCTTTCCCCCTGAAATTCCCTCCCCTCTCCCCTCTGGTGACTGTCAGCCTGTGATCACTATCTTTAGATGTCCTCACCTTGGCACTGAGCATAGTGCCTTCTAAGCAGGAGGAAGATAAATTACACTGACACCTTCCCATATGGGTTTCTTCCACTCACCATCCAGCAGATGGCAGCAGTAGCATCTTCAGCAGAGGAGGATTTCATCACTATTCTGGCCTCTACTAATTAATAAAAGCACCGTCTAATCTCCCTCTTTCCCCTATCACCCCCGGCTAAGCCATCATCTCATGAACATCAATTCACAGCAGTATGCTTGCCAGCAACGTATGAGTCCCTGATTGGCAACTCTGCGTAATTATCTGAAAAACAGAAGTAGAAAATTTGAGCTGTAGTAATTCTTATTCCCCTTTCCCCCAGTAACACACGCATTTTGAAACATGTGCCATGACTGTTATCACCATAACATGTCACCGGTACGAGATGAGAAATGCGTGCTCTTGGAGATGGGGCGGGGGACAATGTCCTCCATTACTCCTATTTCCAGCTGAGGGGGGTTTAGCTGTACAAACCATCACGTTTCTTTCCACCCCAATCAATTGGTCTGATTGAAGAAGCCACTATGCAAATTTACTCAGCCTTTTCTCTTCTTCTGGAACCATCTACACAACCGCCCGGCCTTCAGTCTGCTCCATAGCATGTGATGAACACCCTGACCCTTTAGGGAGGTCCGCGGTTATGGAGCATTGTTTTGTAGCCGGATGTGTAAATGTGGCTAATAGTGGGGAAGTGTTAGGAAGGTGATTGCGGTTGCATATCTAAGTGCACTCTTCAGACCAGACTGTGACTACTAACAAAGCTGGCATTTTAGTATCTGTCTCATTCCTTACTTAGTCTATCCTTATAAAGGGCAAAGAGGTATTTTATTTGTGGTTCCCCAAACCCCAACAAATGGTATATACTACTATCTTACATTTTATAGTTCAATAGAAAGATATTTACCCTCATTTTTATACCTAAATTTTTCTCTTGTTTTATAGCCAATATTTAAACTAATATGACTTAAGATTTCTTACTTTCAATCATTAGTGACTTCATCAAATGCTGAATTAAATAATTTAAAAATAAGCTCTCAAAGACTACTCTCTTTTACTACAAGTAATTGTCATAAGTAATTGTCAAAATCAGTGGACATAAGCAACTACAGCCTCCACAACAAAATAAGTTTATGTGGGAAAAATTGTTCCCCTGCTGGAAAAATTTTCAATCCTTCCAAAAGTAATCTGCCATATTTTCAACATTCAGTTAACCAATTGAAACAAAGCACACTAATTTACCTCACTGAATGAAATGCTCAAAAGCATTTTCCTTTCTTGACTAGCCAAGTCTTATAGCTTTGTATATGCTCTATTTCTTAATGAGGCCTTGAGAAACTAATTACTTCAAGGCCCTAGAGTAGTCTTCGATATTCTCAAAATAAACCTTGACATTTTTAGTTGCTAATGAAATACAGCTGAAGAGAATTTCAGACGCAGTAATGGGATTGGCCAATGATGTATAGGTTTCTATTTCAAAGCCAAAAATGTTCCCTTTTTATGCCCAAATTAGCATAATCCTTAAGCAATCTTAAACCAAGATTCAAACACCAACATTTGTAGCCTCTTTTTCACTATTTTTTCTAAATCTTTTAAAGAATAGGAAAATGTATAAACTGAAAACACCAAGTTTACACTAAGTTCCCTCTTATCCCAATGTTCTTCCTTTTTGCCCTGCTTCTTCTTGTCTTTTTTTTTCCTGAATCTCATATGCATGAAATTGGATTAACCACAGTCTGTTGTTGATGTCATAGTCTCTTCATTTGTGTATTCATAGTTTGGTTTTATTTAGTTAGTTATTTTATTTATAATTTTAATCATGGGAAAATTACCTATAATTCCAGAGCTTACAACAGAGATTTTGTCCTCAAGAATATACGCAGGATTATATTGGACTGGCAGCAGAGAAAATAAAGAGCGAGCATGTTTTCAAGTAAATATTGTGTGTTCACAGGTGATAAATGCCGTGACACGCACACAGCAGAGCAGGACAAGGGCGGGGAGGAAACGTCCATGATGGGTGAGAGAGCAGTAGAGTTAAATAAGGTGGTCGTGGTAGGCTTTACTTAAAAAGTGAGATTTAGTCAAAGACTTGAGGAGACAGGAATTTATCCAAGCAGGTATCTTGGAAAAGAACATTCCAAGTAAAAGGAATACTCAAAGGAAAGACCTCAAGCTGGGAAAGTCCTTGGAGCATGTGAAAAATACCAAGGAGACCCCTGTAGTGGCAGGAGACTGAACAAGGGAGAGAGGAGTGGGAACAGAAGTCAGACAGGAAACAAAATGGCTTAGTTTCATAGTCATTGTATGCACTACAGTTTTTACCTTAAGAAAATTAGGGAGCCATTTCAGAATTTTAAGCAAAAGAGTGCCAAGTTTTAAGAGGCTCACTCCGGCTGTTGTTGACAGGAGACTCTAAGGAGACAAGAATGATGGGGAACCTGATCAGGGAATCTAGTGACTCAATGAAAGGGGTGAGAGGTGGGCAGATTCTGGGTATATGTATATTTTAATGAAAGTTAAATAGGTTTCCTGAAAGATTAGATGTGGGGCGCGAAAGAACAAAAGCCGTCACAGACGCCGTCTAATTGTCAGCAGCAGCAGCAGTAGGAATAGCAGTGGGATCAGTGAAGCAGGATTGTGAATGGTGAGGGAAATCAGGAGCTTGCTGTTAGACTTGTTGGGTTTGAGCGGTATCCGACATCCGATACTGAAAACATTGCTGGATGTGTGAATGCTGCATCTGGAAGATAGATAATCCTAGAAGCGTGAATATGAGAGTAATTATCATATAGAAAATATTTAAGTCAATGATCATAAATAAAGAGGAGGGAAAAAAGAGAGAATAATCTAATATTTCAAAATGAAGTCAGGAAGAAGAGAATCCACCCAAGGAAACCGAAAAGGAGCAATCAGCTATATGAGAAAAAAACTAAGAGTGGCATTCTGGAAACCAAGTGAGGAAAATGTGTAAATGATCAAATGTGTCAAATGAAACTGACAGGTCAAGTCAGATGAGGATTGGGAATTGACCAATATTTTTAAATCATGGAAGTCATTGGTAACCTCAAGAATAATTTTTGGACTCATAGGGGAAAAAGACCGATCAAAATGTATTAAAAGAGAAAGAAAGAAGAATTTAAATCAGGGAGCCAAGAAATAGGTTGGTAAGTGGAGTGGAAAATAGGTTAAGAGAAATATTTTTTAAGATAAAAGAAATACTTGTATATTGTGAGAATTAATTCAGTGAAGAGGGAAAATTTGATGATGAGAGAGGGAGAAGGTAATAATGCTCAAGCAATGCTCTGAGTAGGGTACAGAGTAAAAGATCTAAAGGGCAAAAAAATTTAAGGTTGGTAATGGATCTCAGTTTTTGTGAGGCTATAGAGTGAAAAGGTTTTAGAAGGTGAGAACTGGGTGGATCAAAGAATAGAATGGTAATGTGCAGAGCTTGTATGGAGTTGCTCTCAATTTTTCAAACACTATTTATATAAGTATAAAAACTCCACTCTAAATTCAGTGTTCAGCAATTGATTGCCCAAAGTATAGATTAACCAAAATTTTCTGTTCCACTGCTTACTCTAATCTCCTAAGGATCAATAAGAAAAAAGATGGAGATAAAACTCATATTTATATCAACTGGGGCATTTTTAGCAGATCATCAGATTACAGTTAAGTAATGGTAAGAGGTTATTTATAAAACACATTTAAGTATTTTTTGAAGACTTTACATACCTATGTTATTTATATTTTCCATTGCCATTTTCAAGTTGCATATCTTAGTATCACTCTATGGATGTGCAATCCAAAATTATAGCCTTTAAAAAGAACAAATTGATTTAATGAAGATCTGAATCTTTGGCTAAAAGAGAAGAGTGTTCCATTCATTAATTACAATTAATAAATGTGTCCATAAAAATAGAGTTTAGAGCAATGAAGCACATTTCTTTTTGTGAGAATAATTGATTGGCTAAAGACTTGCTACTGCAATGGAATATTATATGGGCCTTACAAAGTGGTGAATGTATTCTTTGACACAAACATATTTTCAATATTTCCTTGCTTCAAAAACCTGGTCACAATAACATGCCTAATATTATATCAATATAAAGTTAGAGAAAAAGTCAAATGACACTCCTAAAAGAATATTCAACAGAATATAAATGACCGCCTCGTAGTGGTAAGGATTCGAGTGATTATCTTATTCCCCACACTTTTCTGTGTTGGTTGCATAAATTATTTCCAGTATCATCTTTACAGTTAGGAAAAATACCCTGGCTGGTGTGGCTCGGTGGATCAAGTGCCAGAATGCAAACCAAAGGATTGCCAGTTTGATTCCTAGTCAGAGCGCATGCCTGGGTTGCGGACCAGGCCCCCAATAGGGGGTGCATGAGAGGCAACCACACACTGATTTTTCCCCTCTTTTTCTCCCTCCCTTCCTCTCTCTCTAAAAAGAAATAAATAAAATCTTTAAAAATAATAATAAGTTCCATCCATGCTGTTGTGAAGGGTAGGAGCTCCTTCTTTCTTTCTGCTGCAGTGAAAGACAAATACCATATGATCTCACCTTTAACAGGAACCTAAAAAACAAAACAAACAAACAAATAAAATATAACCAAAGACACTAAAATTGAGAACAGGCTGACAGTGATCAGAGGGGAGAGGGGAGGGAATTTCAGGGGAAAAGGGGAAGGGTTTAGAGCAACAAGTATAAAGGGCACATGGACAAACGGGGGGGGGGGTGGAAATGGGAGGGAGGTGGGGAGGGCTGGGGCGGTGGGCTGGGATGGAAGTAAAAGACAGAAAACTGTACAAGAACAACAATTAAAATAAAATTTAAAAAAATAAAAATAATAATAAGGAAGAATATAATAAAGCCAGTATTAGTTTGAACAAAAGAAGCAGCAATAAAGAAAACAACAAATTTGTTACACAATTATGTTATGTTAGAGAATAGTTCCAGCTATCATCACAGAATACAGGCTTAGAATGCTAACTTTTAACCATAATTTTATTATTGTCCTGTGGCTTCAAGCAAACAATAAGGTCATTTATATGATTATTATCTCATTGCAAAAATAGATAATAACGAGTGATTACACCAGGGTGTGGTAGATTAAATAATCAGTGCTTGAAAGAAACTTTGAACAAGTGATGTCAATATTTTGAAGATTTTTATAATTCATAGATTAAAGTCTGTGCTCTTCCAAGAAAATAATTCAGAGCTTCAGAGACTGAGCTCTAAAACCCAAACTCTGCCCTTAGTGATGTGTGTGCAATTAGCTGCCTGTGCATAACGGAGGACAGAATTTGACCCACAAAATTTGGAATATGTGGAAATTTTTTAAATCTGGAAAAAATTAAAACCTGTTTGATAAAATAAATTACAAGGTGACCCAATTCAAATGGGCTTTGATGTGTTTAAGAAATAGTGTTTTCACTTATGTGAGAAAATAAAAATTTCACTTAGTCCAATCCAGAACAGACCATTTTTAAGGCTAAGAGAGAAGAAATTATCACTGCTGATCTTTCTCCAACATTACAAAGATCATGTCTATAGGAAATGAGTTTGTGTCCCCTTACTACTAGGGAATGGCTCACACCACAAAAGAAAAAGGAAGAGAGGAAGAGGGAAGGAGTAGGGTCTGTGAGTGGATAATCCAGAACTCCCCAGAGAATTCATAACTGAGGCTTTCATATGTATCTGGTATAACTTTATTATCTACAAATCTTGCTGCCCTGCACTCCCTACTCATTATTAAAGTGAGCCCTTCTGCAAATAGATCCTTCCTGAAGTCTTCTATCAAGTATAAAATCATCCCAAACAAAGTGAACTTTCTTTTAAGCTTTTGTTTCCACTTCAGTAGTCTTTCCACATGTCATCTAAACAGGACCACCAACGTTTTCCTTCTAGTAATTTCTGAAGCTACTTTCAATTTTTCATTTAAAAACAGAAATTGAAAAAAAAAGGAAATTAAGCTCCCTACCTAGATGTTTATCGTATTCTAAACTTTTTCTTCCAATATTATATCTTAAATTCTAACGTATTATTTTTATTCTTCCTGTCTCACTGAGGAGGGCTCAGAACAGAGAAATAACAAAAACCACAACTCCTTTCCCCCACTTCTTTCTTAAAAAAAGAGTTAGCTGTGCAATGTACACAATGTTCGTTCTTCTGGCTGTGTGTGTTGAGCTATTTATCAACACACACAGTATGATCTGTTTCTCCTTTAGGGTCCTTTCAACACAAAAAATATTGGCAGTGCTTCTCTCTGTCCCTCAAGAGAGTCATCTGGATTATAACCGCAGCACCCATGGGATTAAAGCACTTGTAAAGAAGTAGAGTCCTTTGCATTTGGATTTGAAACAACCTTAAGCTATCCTTCTTAAAAACATTAAACGGGGCATTTTTGTGTGCTTTTCAAGCATCTTTATCAGTTCTCATGAAAAGATAAATGTTGCTGGTTTGCATTTTATATGTTTATTATTTCCAAATAGCCTTGCCTATCACCAGAGATACGGTAATAAAACCAGAAGGAAAAAAAAAAAAAAACAAAAACAAAGTCTTTCTGCATTGCCTTTTTTTCTCCATATACACCAAAGAAAAGATGTTACATAATTAAATATTATAATGGTCTCCGCTTGCAGCTTCAATAACCAAAACTGATGTAATCGGTCAGAGACTAGGTGCTGCCCATCTCCGTCACGATGCCTGTATTTCAGCTCAAAGTTTTCAAAGGCCTCCTCTATTGTGTCAGAATCTAAGCAATATTTGTTTCATACTCTCAATCTAGATTTAACCACTGACAGCAGCAGGAGTTTTGCCCTCTTTGAAGCTAAGTTCCTAGTTTCGTAGTGCAGTATAGCATAGTTTGCAAGGGCTGCCATAACAAAGTGCAGGAAGTCGGTAGTTTAAACAACAGAACGTTATTTTGTCACCATTCTGGAGGCTGCAAAGTCCAAAAGCAAGGTGCCAGCAAGGCTGATTTCTCCTGAGGCCTCCTTAGCTTGTACTCATCACACGGTCATCCCTCTGGACACAAATCCCTGGTGTCTCTCTCTCTTGCCATATAAAGACACCTACCAGACATATGGAATTAGGGCCTCATCCCTTCGGGCCTCATTTTAACTTAATCACTTTTTTAAAGACCTTGTCTCCAAAAACAGTTATATTCTCAAGTATGTTGTTTATTCAATTAAACAATCTGAGTATATGAATTTGTCACTAGCAAGCAATTTTTAAATTGTAATACCCAATCATTCTGGTGCTCACGATGTGATTTCATAACTAAATGTGCTTCTAGTGATTCTATAAATGTAAAAGTTTATTTATTATAAATACATCTCTAATATTTTTTCAATTCCAAATAAATTTTGTCTGGGATTAAAAAAGCAAAAACCATTTCTTTAATCCTGTACAATATTGGAAATGTAATCGACTTAGTGCTTCACGGACTAAACCATTAGAAATAATTTCCCAAGGAACTGTGTGTTCCACCTGGCCCTTCCATGTAGGCATTCCACTCCCCAAGATCCTCTCATCAGCTTTCCTCTCAGCTCACTTTGCACACATTCTCTTGATGATCTCACCCATCCCCATGCTTTTACTCTCACCTTTCCACAACGACTCCCAAATCTGTGTCTCCTCCTAAGCACCCAAACCTACATTTCCAACTGCCTGCTGGGTTTCTCTGCAGTATTGCAAGTACCTCCCTGGTAAGCATCCTCTCTAAAAAATAGGACTAGTATATAAAAATTGTTATATTGTGACATAATAAGAAAACACATACTTGGTCTTCACCCTTGGCTCTTTGCACAGAATGCCTAAAACCTTTGGGATTTCCTGAGTGGTAAGAGTAAAGGAGTCCCTTTCAATCATACCTGAGCTTATGCTAATGAAGTAACTAATGAAGGATGAGGGCTGGCTGCCAAAAGAACCAATCATGTGACTAGAGAGGTGGAACTTCTTTTCAGCTCCACCCCTACCTCCAGAAAAGGGAGAAGGACCAGGGATCCAGTTAATCACCAATAGCCAACAATTTAATAAATTTTACCTAAGTAATGGAACCTAAAAAAAAAACTTTAAATAAAGAGATTTGGAGAGCTTCCAGGTTGATATATGCATCCATGTACCAGGAGAGTAGCACACCCCAAAGTCCAGGAGGATATAAACTCTTATATGCAGGAAGCTTCCAGACCTTGCCCTATGTACCTCTGTACCTGACTGTATCTTTTGTAATATTCTTTATAATAAACAAGTACTGGTAAGTAAAGTATTTCTCTGAGTTCTGTGAGACATTACAACAAATTATTAAAAGTAAAGGGGGAATTATAGGAAGCCCTAATTTGTAGCCAACCTGGACAGAAGTATGAGTCATCTGGAGGCAGGAGACTGGCATTTAAAATGGGGCAGGGGGGATCTTGTGAGACTGAGTCCTGTCATGTCTGCGCTAACTCTGGGGAGTTAGTTTAAGAATGAGTTAAACCGAAGGACACCCTGTTGGTGTACACATAGAGTGGGACAAATTCTTGGTGTCAAAAACCATCCATTTTATACCAGAAGTGTTGTGAGAAAAGCATACAGTTTTTAAAAGATAAAGAACATGATCTTTTTTATTACATGTTATTGATTATATTATTATAGTTGTCCCAGTTTTTCCCCATTTGCTCCCCCCCCAGTCCGGCCCCCTCATTCTCTCAGGCAATCCCCACACCATTGTCCATGTCCATGGGCCACACGTATGTGTTCTTTGGCTACTCTACTTCCTATGCTGTACTTTACATCCCTGTGACTATTCTGTGACTACCTATTTGTACTTCATAATCCCTTTACCTTTTTTCATCCGTCCTTTGAACCTCTTCCCTTCTGACAACTATCAAAATATTCTCTGTATCTCTAATTCTGTTTATATTCTACATATTTTTATCTTATTTTTCTTAAATAATTTATTTTAACATTTCACATAATAATATACCAGGGTGCAAGCAAGAAGTGGCCCCCAAATAAGGATTTGTAATGAGGTCCAGAACTCAGGGTGTCCAGGAAATATTAGATGTAATTGGGAGGCAACTCCTCCTGGTTACAGAGCCTGCATAAGAGCTTGGAAATGATTGGCTCCACACTACAGGGCCACACCTGCCTGGACTTACTATGGCAGCCCAGTAAAGCTGGAAAAATATGGGAATGCTGGCAGCCCTGGCTAATTGTGGGAGGAGTTGGAAATGGTGCTGCAGAGGAAGATTGGTGCCAGGATTTAAACCCAGGTGCAGCAACCATGTGGCGTACCCCAGACTAAGCAGAGAGGAAAGGAAGGATTGTGTGTTTGTGGGTATTCTAAAAGACTTTGGGATCTCAATGAAGACATTAAGTTATTACTCTTAAGTTTGTATACCTCTTTAAATAAATAATCCCTTTCCCTGGTGGTGAACCTAGTATGGGGTGGGGGACCCCCAGAGCACAAGGCTAGGTCCATTTGGTAATAGTATATCATTCTCCCCACCCTGGTCTATTCTGTTCTGTAACGATAATGCTCTGGTGATGCTGAACTCGTTTAGTTTTTTCTTATCTGGGAAGCTCTTTAACTGCCCTTCGATTCTAATTGATAGCTTTGCTGGGTAGAGTAATCTTGGTCGTAGGTTCTCGCTTTTCATCACTTGGAAAATTGCTTGCTAATTCCTTCCAGCCTGCAAAGTTTCTGTAGAGAAATCAGCCGACAGTTTTATGGGAGCTCCCTTGTAGGAATTAATTGCTTTTCCCTTGCTCCTCTTAAGATTTTCTCTTTGTCTTTATCTCTTGGCATGTTAATTATGATGTTGGCCTCTTTGGGTTCATCTTGTTTGGAAAGAACATAATCTTCAGATTCAGACTGATCTAGGTTCCAACTCAAGTGCTCACACTTGCCAGTTGGTGACCTTGAACAAATTACTCATCTCTCTGAGCCTTGAGTTAATTAATCAATCAAGCAATAAATTAAATAAAATTTGTCCCTGCATTGGATCACCATGAAAATTAAAAGAGTAAATTAAAAGGAAACACTTAGAATTTGTTCAACAGATTAGAGTGCTACAAAACTAAGAAAAGGAAGAGTGGGAAAATAGAAAAGAAATACAAAAGGAAAAAGGAAGGTAAAAATAGTGTGTGTGTGTGTATATATATGTTTATACAAAGTAGTATATGTGTATATATGTATATATAAAGAATATGCATAGTCTTTAACTAGGTTAATTAAATTATCATTGCCTCAATTTCTATGAATTAAAATTTTGCCAAATTCTGATTCTATATCTTCCTCAACTTTAATATTTAGTCAACAAATAAATTCTATTGATCTGCTTCTGAAATATGTCCCTAATATATATGTATTCTATTCTGACTGCATACTTTTTATTGCTTTTCAATTTGATAGGATGCCAGTCTAATTTTTCCTGTTTTTCTTCCCTTCAACCTTCCCTGGTTATTCCTGTCCCTGCCCCTAGATTTTTCCTCACACTACCCATATCTTTCTTATCCTCCTACTATCTAACCATATAGATTGAAAATCTTTCATGGTTCTTTCCTTCATAGACTATCAACTAACATTTATTCCCATCCAATTTTATTCAATATCTTTTTCACTAAAGCCCCCCAAAGCATTCTAAGTTCTGACATAAAAGACGTATTATTCTCAAACTCACACTGCAGAAGTAGACAACCATTCTGACCACATTTACTCATATCATCCCCTGCATCTCGAACACCCCCTTTCTGATATTCACCTACCAAAATTCTACCACTGTTCTGATATGAAAATGGCCATTTATCCTAACTTCATGTTCCTCTCTATGTACTGAATTGACTGTGAAGAGATACAGTGATCAGTCTGATACATGTTTAGTTAAATAGACATATAGACATTGTCAAAATGTTGGTTATTATTTGATAACATTGGGGTCTAAAAAAAGCAGCGTGATCTATTACCAAAATTAATCTTTTTTTCTCTCGTCTCCAAAATCTACAGATAAGCACTATTCCTCCAAGGGAGAGTGGGGATGTTCAGAACAGGAGTGCCTATCCAGAATTTATCCCACACCCACTAGGCTCTGGTCCCTGCTCTCAGGACCTGAACCAAGGACTTTTACCTTTGGAGTGGGCTAGGAAAAAAATGCACCTTCCCTCAAGGCAAATAGATCTCAGAGAGTGCCTGGGGAAGTATACTTAAGCCAAGTAAATGCAATGATCTTCTCAATTTCACCAATCAGTTAAGTCAATTTTCTTTGGCAGGGGAGATAAGCAAATAAAAGAAAAGGTCAAGCTTCACTTTTCATTAATTATAGAAAGATCAAAGTTTCTACTTGTTGAGCGTGTGCAGGCAGAAACCCTGGAAGAGAGAAAATGTGGTCCCACCTTAGTACTATCTTTCAACTTTTGACCTTGAAACCTGAAAACTGGCATGAAAAAACAAATTGTCCTTCTATAGAAAAGTCAAAGTTATAGCAAAACATAAAAACTGTATTAAAATATGAATACCAAAATGAAAAACCAGGTAATATAGAAGGAAAAAAATTGAAAATGTTGACTGGCCAAGATGGGAGTAGTAAAGAACAAAAACACATGGAAAGTTTGTTTTTATCTTAATTATTAAGGTACATGTGGCCAAAAATTAAATATAAATGCTTGTATATGTTTAAATATATTTGCATTCCTTTTTCTCTGTAGTGGGTAACATCATAAGGCAGATTTGTGTTTTATTTAGTTGCATTATCTGAATTTTATGAAAGAAAAAGTAAAGGTTATTGGGACTTAAATAATAAAATTCGGGGTCTTTTCCCAACATACTATAAATGTGAAATTATAAAATTCAGCTTGGTTTTATTGATGACAGTACTATAGTGTTATGGTATAGATGTGATTGGGAAGGAACTTGAAAAATATCTGAAAATAGGAACTTGAGTTTTTCTCATAAGAGAAAAAAGATACACATATACATCCTTGGAGCTGAAATTTCTCATGCTCATTTTTTAGCTTAAAGGTAATTTTTAAAGAGAGAGTATAGAAGAATTCACTGAATCATTTTTTTATTTATCTTAATATTGTCAACCATGTTTCTTACATTAAAATAATGAATTTGATGGTATATTTTTGTTCTCAGATGAATCTAAACTATGCTTTTGAAAAGAAAACTTTAAATCTCTTTGCTATATTAGGGAAAAATACATCTAGAATATAAATAACCAGTTGAAAGAGTTTCAAAGTTGTGTTCAAATTAACTGAAATATTGAATTTTCCACTAAAACTATTGTAAAACACAAGGAAAATAGAGTATTCTAAATTCTGAAAGTAGTGAACGTGCAAGAGTATTCACATTAAATTACTAAGAGACAATATACATGAACTGAGATGCATTTATTCATTATTCAGTGAAGTATTTTGTTGTTTATTATGTGTCAAATACAATTTTAGGTGTGGTTTTTGTTTTTTTTTTTCACAGTAATGAACAGAGAAGATTGAAATACCAGCTTACATTCAAGGGGAGGGGTTAAAATGATTATAAATAAGACAAGCAAAACACATGTTATTGCTAAGTGCTATGAAGAAAATATAAAGCAGGAAGGGGAATATGAACTATATCAGGGTGGAGGAAGATAAGTCCTATGCCAAAATTGTTTATGAGTTTTCAAAGACCAGGGCAGTGAATGGGCCATTTCAGGGCTACAGCAGTCTTGGTTCCAGAAGAAACACTTTATGAATCTGTTTCAGACTAGGAGACAATGAAGGTGAGCCCTGAGCCTGACGTCTGTTCACCCATGTCAAACCTCACCTTCAGAAGTACTCAGTAGACTTATGTCAGATAGAAGAACAAAGCAGGGCTTGGCTAGGTACCAACCTCTGCAAAATCAGCTCTGTCCTCCAGTTGACATACAACCAAACAGACCCCAAGTGTTTAAAAGAGGTCCACCAATTTTAATTAGCTGCAGAGTAAGTACTAAAAAAGTGTGTGGTTCTCTGACAGCAGTACTTTCAGAAGTTTTCTTTTATAGTTACAACGTTTTTTTTCTTTTACAAGAAAAGTCAGAATTTAAGAAAAACGGATTGAGAAACTTTGGGGACAATTTGACAGAGAAGGTTTATGTCTATTTCATCTAATAATTAATTCAAGCTTGCATTTATTTGTCTTTATCTTTGATTTTCTAGTAATTCATATTTTTTGTATTTTATGAAGAGTCAATATAAGACAGATTGAAAAGTCAAAAACCAAATTAGTTCTTTTCCACAGATCGTTTGAGAAGCATTGGACTAAAATTCGGATCCCTCAACTAAAGTCATTCCAAAACTACCACATAATAGCATGAGTGGCTTTTATGTGCCAGACGCAATGTCAGGCACAGATTCAGAAATACATAATCAGTGTCTTTGTGATGCTTACAATAGAATGAGATAATAAACAAGCAAACTCTGGGCATGGAGAGTCCGATATTTGCCATTAAATCTCACTGCCTCCTGCTTGTATGGAGTGAAACAAAACACTGGATTATGCAGCCACTCACTACCACTAGTGTAGACTCACTTATGGAAGCAGCATTTGGTAGCACACGTGATATATTTCTTTTGTATAGGGACCTGATTCTGGTTTGTAGGAGCAAGAATCTTGAGGAATAAGATCAGGGCATTTTTTCTCTTTTTATAAACTGCCTTCAAACAATCTTACCATGTTGAGTGTATTTTAAAACGTGGTGAAGGAATTAGTCTATCTGCAAACCCCAAATCATGAGTCCTCTCCTTCTGCTGTATATTGCCCAAAAAAGTTATTTATGAACTTCTATCAGCCTCGTGATTTACTATAGTTTTAAATATATTTTTAAATTTTAATCTTGAGTTTGTGATCCTTGGATACAATGGTACAATTAATAATTAGAATAAACAACTTCTTTAAGAGGATATACCAAAAAAACATTTGGAAGTCTATAAGTGTTCTTGCCTTGCATCTACCTTAGGTTTTTGAAGAGGTTTAGCCTGTGATGGTGGTATTTATTTTGCTTTATTATTATTATTACTATTATTATTAATTTTAGTCAGTGGTCTGTGTGCATAGCAATGATAAATGGCTGAAATAAAAGAGATTAAGAAGAGACATGTGAGACATTTTGAGAGATTTTGAAATGTTCATCCAGTGGTCTCTGGTGGGTGAAGGAAACTAAAATTCCTCTGACAGCGGAAATAAAATAAAATCAATTGATGCTAATTGGTACCATCTAGAAAAATAGCAGAACTATTTGTAGAGGGCTTTAAGTTGACATATGATAGCAAAGAAGGAAAAAAGTAAAACAGTTCAGCTAAGTGAGGTGGGCAATAGATAGAGAAGAGGGTTTTCCAATATTTCTCAGGGCAAAATAGCATGCAAGTCAAGAAAGTGCATTTGGTTCAGCCATCGCCATCAGTGTGGATAAGTGAGCTTGACATGTTAATAAGAAAATCTCAGAGATGCTACTGAGACTTTCTAGTCATCCAAGGGATGTTTTATTCCTCTAAAGAAGAATGTCTGATAAATTTGCAACTTGCCTTGAAAATGTAATCTCTCACAAAGTTGATGAAGCAATAAGAAAAAAATCCAACCCGTAGGACCAGATTGTTTGTAAAGGGAAATCACAGCTATAAACATGTCACTTCCCAGCTCCAAAACATTCAAAGACCAAAATTTGTTGGCTGAATAAAGTACTAATAGCAAGGCCCTTGTGCAGTTTGGCTCGTTTCCTTTCCAGGCTTAGCTCCCACGATTTACTTACAACAAAAGGGATGGGAAGAGTGAGGAAGCACATTTATGTGAGGATAAGCTATAAGCCAAGCTCTGCATTACGTTATTCTATTTTACCCTCACAACTTCCACATATAGACTTATTGAGAGGGGTGAATAAGCTAATGAATGTTAAGTGATGCACACAGGTGTTTAAATTAATATGCTTGGAACAGTGTTGAACACATAGTAAGGCCTCAGTGAACATAAGCACTTAGTAATAACTTAGAAGAACATAGAAAAGAGAACATCGCCATGATCTCTTATCGTGAGGAAACTCATGATCATAAACGTTATGTTGTGTTCACAAACTGAAAGCACTGTGGGGACTTTATGTGATTCGCACTTTATGTGATTCACAATTCTTCTTCTTCCCATTCTACCAGCCTCTCTCTTCAGCTAAGCCAGAGTCTACTCTCCCCAAAGTATATCACAAGGCTTCCCAATGGGTTACCTTTGTTCATGATTTTTACCACTCCTATGACATCCCTGCCTTCATTTCTACATTCTTTTTTCTTTAATTTTTTAGAATCAATAACTTTTATTATTTTTTATTTTATTGTTGTTCAAGTACAGTTGTATCCATCCTCCCCACTATTCCTCCTCCAACCACAGCCATCCCCACCTCCCAACCTTGATCTCCCACCCTGTGGCTTTGTCAATGTGTCCTTTATACATATTCCTTGACAACCCTTCCCCCTTGTCCCCCTATTATCCCCTCCCACCTCCCCTCTGGCTACTGTCTGTTTGTTCTTTATTTCAATGTCTCTAGTTATACTTTGCTTGCTCATTCTTCTGAAAGGAGGGGATCAGCTTAAACTAATTGTCCATTCCATACTATCTCCAATCCATGCATTTGCCAACTGCTAGCACAATTCCTCCCTAGCACCAACACAGAAAATGTATTGAATTAAAAGTTAGCCTAGCTTGCTTAAATCTTCTGCGTTATAACCCATTATTTCTGAATTTTTAAGGGCCGAATATTGAGTCATTTATTTCAATAAAATAATGATTGAATTCTTACCATGTGCCAGACAGAGGACATATTTTAGGGTATAACATGTACAAGATGAAAAAAAGAGACATATGTCTTCAAGGGTTTAATAAATATTAACTTAATAAATAGATGACAACTGTTCTATAAATACAGCTTTAAAAAAGAGTAAGACTCATCCCCAAATATATATACAATAAACCTGTTTAAATTTAAGGAATCAGTAGCTCAAATGATAACTCCATTATATTTCTGACAGAACTTCTCTACCAATGCTAATATGGGACAGTCATATCCCTATCCATTTTCAAATTAAATTTTTATGTGTAATAGTTCGGTCTTATTTTTCCTTATCCTTCAGATTCTTCCATACTACTCTCCCATAGTACTATTCCTTTGGGAAGAAATACAAAGACTCTCAATCTTGGAGGTTTATAAAGTAACTTTTCTAGATTTGATAATAAACTCTACTTATATGAGACACATCAAACATGGTTATTACCAATGTGCTTATTGCTTCCTCAGAGACTAAGGGGTTAATCTGTTTATAAATTCCTTTTGGTATTCTACCCTCACAATGTTGATCATCCTCCTAGTTCCTCAAAGTCAAGTGACATTTGATTAATTGGAAGTTTCCCTTGCTCTTTTATTAATGTTTTTTCTTAGGTAGAATTGCCTTGTGTTTTATCATGAGAACAAGACTTTTTGGCAGATAACTCACATTGTATTTCTCTGTCACACTATGCCATTTGGACTTGCCTCCCTAACCATAGATTATCTTCTTTTGAGAGCTTGTTTGGAGGTTCTAGCAGGGGAGCACTGCTACTGGTATACCCATGACCAAAGACCAGCCCTCTCCTCCAGTTGGGAAGGTTGTCCTCTTCGACTGAGCGCACAGCTTGTGGTGGCGGGGGGCGGGGGGGCGGGGGGGGGCGGGGAGGGGGTTGGGGGGGTGGAGGGGTTGGCGAGGGGGGCGGGGAGGGAAGTGATGCACACAGGTTGGTGAGGGAGGAAGGGGATACCTGCCGAGCCAGCCAAATAAGCCGAATCAACCCTGGCCATCAATGGGGTGACAGATGTTGCAGCCAGATCACTCTCACACCCAGACTATCTTCTTTCGGATGTTGAGCGCATTTGATTGATTTCTACAGATTATTAAAGTGCTTTATTTTCAAATAAAAGTGTCTAGCCATTTAATGCCAAGTGCTATATGTCAAGTGAGCCATTTGGGTGTATTAGGTAGGCTGTTTTAAGCAGATTGTTTTTGAAAACTAGACATTGATTCTCAAAATCATTCTAATGACATGTTGAAACTTCCTTTAGAAAAGTATGATCCCAGGTTTTATAGTCACTGTGCCAATATCTCAAAGTTGTGATAATAGTTTCTCCCCACCAATGAATAAATTTAAGGCCTGGGCTAGATTCCTGCTACTTATCTTCTGTGAGTCAAGTGTGGGAATCTGCTGATAATATTGGACAGAGATATGAGGCAGTCTGTTCTGGCACACCTTAAAAATGACAGTCTTCAATTATACTAAATTTAAACTCTCCAAAGTCTCCCTGTGGCCAATAGAATTAAATTCAATCTCCCTACAATGCCTCAAGACTGCACTTTCAAGCCTCTGAGAGCGTCCCCAAACCCTTCTCTCCTTTTTCCACTGCACTTGTCATCCATACCCTCTGTCTGTTCTTTGTCTCTGCTGAGCTCACTCTTCTGTCAGTCATGGAACTTGTAGTCCCTTGCTCTGGAATGCTCTTCCTTCAGATCTTATGTGGCTACCTCCTTATTTTTTAAGCTTCCATTCAGATGGGTTGTCTTCAGAAAAGCCCTTCCCAAATCTCCCTGGCTAAGGGCTCTGTCCTCTTTCCCTCATTCCCAATCCCCTGTCCCAGTCTCTCTTTACCTCACTCATCCTATTTTGTAGCATGTTGCTCTATTTTATAGCATATATCAATACCTTAAATATTATTTACTTATAATCTGTCTTTCTCTACTAGAGCGCAGGCTCCGCAAAAACAGAGACTTTTCTCATCTGCAGCTGCACGTCCAGCAATCAGAGCCTGCCAAGGTAGGTGCTAAATAAATATTTGGTGAGTCAATAAATACATATTTATTTATAAAAGAGACTGAGCGTTGTACATGGAAAGATCAA
Organism: Glossophaga mutica; assembly: GCA_039655065.1. Lineage (NCBI taxonomy): Eukaryota > Metazoa > Chordata > Mammalia > Chiroptera > Phyllostomidae > Glossophaga > Glossophaga mutica. The sequence continues at coordinate 144,045,182 of CM077303.1, read as the reverse complement.
AGAAAGAAGACAGTTTGTGGCAGTTGTGGCCTCCATCCTGCTGCCCTGAGTAGTGAAGCAATGCTTTAACCCTCAGTGCTGCAGTTAACCTGGTCCACTGACCGTGCAGGATGGCTTTCTGCTCATTGAGCTGTGGAGGGGTCTCACCTTCCTTAACCACCTAAGTGGCCTATCAGTTTTTTCATTCCAATTACTTATAGTACTATCTGTGAAAGGATTTCTTATATGTAACATTCTCTAAACTAATATGTTTCCATGAATGTTTTAGCAGCTCCTAAGTCTGTCCTGATGACTAGATTCCTCCTGGTTTGCTCTTCCTATAGTTTAGAGGATGGTCATTCATTCATTCATTTATTCCACATGTACTTATGGAGCCAAAGATAGTCTGTTGTAGTCACCTTTCTAGATACTTGTCATAATATCACTTTTGAAAATGTTTTAAAGATTAAAAATATCTGCTCTCATGGAATTCTAGTAAAAATAATTAGATAATAAACAAAAATTATTTTAAGCGAATTACCAAATATGTTCAATGTATTAAATGCTACTGAAAATGTATATAACAAGATAAAGGGATAGGAAACGCCTCAAGGAAAGGAGTTATAATTTTAACAGAATGATTACAGAAGCCCTCACTAAGAAGTAGAAATTTAAATAAAAACTTAAAAGGAAATGAGGAAGCAAATCGTGTATCTATCAGGAGCAAAGGTAACTATAAAGAAATAACGAAAAGACTGACGTGGCTGGAATAAACTGGACAAGGATGTAAGGGCGAGGAGGTAGTCAGAGGGATGAGAGGGCACCTGACCATAGGACTATATGGATCATGGTGGAAGGACCAGAGCTCCTACTTTGAGAGAGAAGGGAGCCCTTCAGCTGATTTTGAGCAAAGGAGTGACTTGTCAGCCTTGTTGTTTTAATAGGGTCACTCTGATTAATGATAGACTGAAAGGAAGAAAGGTCAGGAGTAGAAAGCACAAACATTCAGGAAATAGTTGATGAATGAAGGTTCATCGAACAAAGCTGGTGTTAGGTGTTGTATGGTGTTAGGAAATGTTTGACTCTGGATAATCAATGTTTGTTGACATATCACTCAACTCTCATAAAAAGGAGAAACAATATAAGGTAGTGAATGAAAGCATTAATGTCAGACAGTTTGGGAACAGCTGGTGACTCTGACACCTCTTTAGTGCTTTAATTTATGCAAGTTACTTGTCCTCCCTAAATCTCAACATATTCCTCTGTTTAAAGGAAGATAATAGGAATGTCCCTGTTAAAGCAATGCAAGATATTAGATATTCTCTTATTAGCAAGCCTGTTAGATATTCCAACAGACCCAAAGTTGTGAAACTGCTCTAACACGAAAGGTACTTATTCATGTAAAGTCTGATGAAGACATTTCTTACCGGTGGGGTTTGTCTCCATAAGAAGAGACTTAGAAGCCCAAGTTGTTCCACCTCATGACTTTGCCCTTTTTTCCAATGCTTGGCTTCTGAGGTCTCCATGGGCATGGGTTTCCAACCAGCAGATGATAGAAAAACAGAAAGCTCAAGTGTGGAAAGTAATTAATGAGCTGCATCTGGAAGCAGCACAAGCAATTCTATTCTAATTTCAGTGACTAGTGAACTCAGGGCTTGGTCTTGCAGTCACTCCAAACTACAAGAGTGCTAGGCTACCTGGTCTCACTGTGCCAGGGTAAAGAAAAACCAGCTTTGGTGAGCAGGTGATGAGTCTTCACCACTGTCAGTCTCCATCACAGTACTATTGGGTGGGTAAGTGAGGTAACAGTTGGGAAGCACTTATCCCAAGACCTGCTACAATAAGTGGTTGCTGTTATTAACTCAGGAATGAATAGGGAAGGGGAGAGCCACACTCGCAGTGGTTTTCCCCACCGTCCAACTCAGAGGAATTCCTGCCCGTTTGGTTGGTGGAAAGCTGATCTTACTTGGATGGGTCCTCTAGTCTTTCCGTCCATGACTAGAAACCCAGACCCTTCAGCTTCCTCAACATTTATTGAAACAATACCATCTAACATTCATATCAAAGTAATACATTTTAAAAAGTATTTTCTTTCACATACAATGTAACATACCACATTTATTGCTGTTAAAAAGAGTAGGTGTCATGAATTCTCAAGCAACCTTTAATAGAAATATTCACTGAGTTGAGGAAATAGAGGGCACTCACAATTTATACCCCCTTTACTAAAAATAAATTTTAAAAACTTTATTGAGTTATAATGTATATATCCTAAAATTTACTTGTTTTAAGTGGATAATTCAGCTGTTTTTAGTAAATTTATAATTTACAGTTATTATCACAATCCATTTTCAAAACATTTCCATCATCCCAAAAAGTTCCCTCGTGCCCATTTGCAGTCAGTCCATCCCAGGTAACCACTAATCTGCTTTCTGCATCCATAGATTTGATTTTATGTAACTGAAATCATAAAATATGTGGCATTTTATGTCTGGCTTCTTCCACTTAGCATAATTTTTTGAGGTTCATCTATGTTGCAGTATGTATCATAGTTCATTCTCTTTTGTTGTCAAATAGATAAATAGCATTCTATTGTATCGATAGACCACATTTTGTTTATCCATTTATCAATTCATGACTGTTTTAGCATTAGACTGTTTTTAGCATTTGGCTATTGAGAACCATTTTAGTGGGGCTCCCATCCTTCCAATGGTAGCCAGATGCTATCTGCTCGGAAGCTTTGTCCAAAGATGATGGTGGTATTTTTAGTAACAATGATATAGTGGAAATGTCATCATATTGTATTCAAAAGCAAAATGACTTAGACTGACATCTTCTCTCTTTTTTGAACATCCTGGCCTTAAAGAGCAACCTCACACCTACTGGTGTTAAGAGCCTAGAATGGTGTATAACCAAGTAGATGCTCCACAAATGTAAATTCCCATTCTGTTGCCCTAGCTCCATTGTCTCACATTCTTCTCTATAATAAACTCAGAACCTCTTATCAGCACCTCCAAATGCTGAGCCAAAACTTTCCATATTCACATGGATTGTTTTACTAAGATTGTGAGTAAAATAAGGGTACATTCAATGTGTTGTTTAGAGGAAGTCATTTTCTCTCCCTCGCTCTTTTTGTACTGGTCCATAAAATAAGAGCTTCTGCTGCTCTCAGAAGCATTGATTAGAAGCACTTATATGTCCTTTCAGATCCCATTTTCTCCTCTCACGGGAGGAGCAGTAACTTATTTATTATAAATTGACATGTTGAAGAGTCTGATAGTCACTGACCCATATTTTTGTAGTGGTGGAATTGATGTGGCAAATCACTGCACACACACGAGAGGCCCCCCTCTTGCGCCCCTGACCTGGGTTTCCCAGCTTGACATGGTGAGGCATTGCTGGTGGTTACTTCGCTGGAGGCCTTACAGCTCAGATAAATCCACACAGTGTTCTGGGCAAAAAATATTAGAAGGCCAGACAAATCACATTCAAGCTACAATTGCCAGTCTAGTTCTACCTTCAATAAAGCTGACATTACAATTTTCTGATTCCTCTGCCATTTTGTCAGGCAAAAGATGTGATAATTCCCTCAAGTCCAACACATGGAGGCTGTTAGTCTATTTCAGAATGACAGAGCTAGAAACATTTTTAAGCAGGCTGACTCCTGCCTTTTTTTCCTGCCATGTGTGGAAGACTCTTCTTAGGACTAACAACCCAGTAATGTAATATTATTATCCTATCATTTAACATAAGTTTACCCAATCCCTCTTTGGTTTCCAAAAAGAATTTTTTAGTTTTCTTTTTCTGAAGTAACAAATTACAGTACAAGTCTGCCTCATATACCACATCAATCACTTGTTCAGTCCCTGGGATGGCTAAATGGTTGACCTACTTGGGTAGTTTTAGCTATCCAATCATTTGGATTTCGGGTGTTAAAACAACTGAAGTGGTCTGACTACTTAAACTTAAAATGCTTGACAAACCATGATGAAGAGTAAAACATTCAATTTAACTGGAAAACAAACAAAGTTGTGGAATCTTTTAGATGTGTCCACATGTGTGCACAAGCACAAAAAGTGACTTTCAGGTTCTCATTCCCTCTCCTTCCTCCTCCTCTTCTTCTCTGGACCTCACCCTGTCCTGCCCCTCACATCTCATGTCTGTCTACCTTTGTCTCTTATTCATTTAAGTATAATTTACCTATAACAGATTCAGGTGTACAATGTAAGGATTTGTATATTTTGTGAAATGATCACCAAAATAAGCTATTAACATTCATTATTGTACATCATTGACAATTTTTTTCTCATGATAGAATGTTTAAGATCTACTCTCTTCTCTCTTTGTGTCTTTATCTCCCCACATGCCCTATCTCTCTCTTAAAATTAGCATATATGATGGTGACATACACATTTTTTATTAGTAGTTCTTTCTCATTTCACCCAGCATCAGAATCTAAGACTAAAAAGAAATAATTACACGTGTTTTCTTCAGGATTAAGATGAGTCAGTGAACTAGTACTTTCTGTGTAAGAAGAAACAATTTCATTTTGACAGAAGGAGTTGAGATACAAAGGACATCCCAGAAAATGCAGCAGGTTCTAGTGTATTAAGATAGAGTAAGCCTCCCTCTTGTCTGTAACACTACCTAAATCTTTATAGTAACAACTTAAAGGTTGCCCTAAAATTTACAATCTAATATTATTCTCTTGGCCACCATCCTTATTCTTTAACTCTCTTCACCTTTGAGTGATTTTAACCATGGATGTTTAGCCAGAGTTCTTCAGAGAGTGGTAAATGACCAATTCTGTGAAGATCCATTTTCTAAAAATGATCACTAAAGAAAGACAAATGATGAACAATTAGGAAGTAGTTAAAGACACATTAAATTTTTAGCAGAGGAAGATCACTACCTTCTGGGCTTCAAGTAAGCCTCTGGTATCTAATAAGGCCATCCTTTAAGACTAGGAAATTAACACTGCAAGTGCCCCTTATGTGAATCAGTGCATAAGAAACAGCTGGGCTATGGCAAGAGGAGCAATGCCTTGTCAATGAACAACAGCAAGTGTTGAGGAAATCCCAGGAGCAGCTCTCCAAAGCTGAGATTGTTGGCCATTACTCAAGTTGAAAAAATCCTCATTTTGAAGACAACTCTCAAGGACTCAACTTTTGAGATTTTTGGCTCATCAAAGCATGTCACTCTCAGTACTACTGAAAATAACCACTAAACAGAGCAGACCCCTGTCCAAGAGAGAATAAGGGGACATAAAATTCTCCCTAATGCGTATAAAGGAAAAAGCACAAAAAGTCTTAATTTACAAAATGTGATATTTAGAAAGTGCTTTCTTTCATACAACAGATTACTCAAGACATCAAGTGCTTGTGGGTTCATTTGTGTGTGCATGAAACATGGAACAATTTAATCACGTGATCATTAATGCATTGCAAATCAATTTTGTTTCATTTCCTTTTAATTTTATTTTCTTTTAAAACAAATCGACAATTGTCCTTTTGTCAAGCCTCACTCTAAGACACCACACGTTTTGGATATTTTATCCTGGATTTCACTTAGACTTGAAACACTAAATAGCTCCTCAGAGGTAAACAAAATTCTGTATTAATTTATTATATCCGGACATTTCAATTTACTGTCTATTTTCAGCTGCTAAAACTGCTGCTAACAAATGGTTATAAAATTGTATTTCATTATTATTTTACTTGAATTTTATTGCTAAACTTTCAAACTTGACTGCTGTTTTAGTTTTCTCTTTCCTGGACTGCATCTTTATGTCCTTTGTCCATTATTATGGGGTGAGAAGGAAACTATAAGGAGAAGGGCCTGGGAAGATAAACCAAATTGGCGGAGATCAGTTGTTATAAATAAGTTAAACACACTCAGATGTATCTGTTAAATTTTAACCCCCATACTGTTGTTTGTGCCTTACTATTTTTAATAGTTGGAGATTCCTGGAGATTCTTTTGCATGTGTTTAATAGAAAATCATATTGGCTGAAAAATATAGTTTTGTCTTTTTATATCTAACTCATACACCTCTTATGTCCTTTCCTTTTCTTGTAGTTATTAAAACCACTAACACAACATGAATACTATTGGTCATAGCAGTGATTTTGTGGAAGACTGATTGTATTTCCTTCCCATCCCTCATTTACTAATAGCTTTTATTATTAAAGAATAGTGAATTCTATTAAATGCTTTTCTTGCATTAATCGAGATGATTGTATGTTTTTATCATGTTTTATCTATTAATGTTCTGATTACATAAATGTATTTTCTATTGCTGAAAAATTCATCTATACTACAGGCAATGTGGCTGCTAGACTCAATTTGCCTTGAAATTCTCTAGCAAGGTGGACCTAGATGAAGAGATAAAGTATTGTAATCTTTAATCTACATTTATAAGTAAGATTAGTCTTTGTATTCTTATTGTACTCTCTACAGTTTAAATTTGAATATCAAGATAACCAAATGATACTAAATTCACAAAAATGGATCAAGTAACTTTCCTCTGCTGCTCTCTGGAAGTATGGCATAAGTTAAAGGTTTGCTAAACTTCCCAATAAAACTCTCTGGGATTAGTACCCTTGTGGGGAAAAGGTAGGTGAGTTTGAATTATCATTACTAATTACATGTTTTAACGGTTATTGGCCTGCTGAGGCTCACTTTTCTTTTTCTTTTTTTTTAAATTTTTTATTTTTAATCAGTATTTTTTAATTGTTGATATTGTACAGTTTTCTGTCTTTTACCCCGCCCCAGCCCACCACCCCAGCCCTCCCCACCTTCCTCCCACTTCCACCCCCCCATAGTTGTCCATGAGTCCCTTATACTTGTTGCTCTAAACCGTTCCCCTTTTCCCCTGAAATTCCCTCCCCTCCCCCTCTGGTCACTGTCAGACTGTTCTCAAATTCAGTGTCTTTGTTTATATTATGCTTGTTTGTTTGTTTTGTTGATTAGGTTCCTGTTAAAGGTGAGATCATATGGTATTTGTCTTTCACTGCCTGGCTTATTTCCCTCAGCATGATACTCTCCAATTCCTTCCATGCTGTCCCAAAGGGTAGGAGCTCCTTCTTTCTTTCTGCTGCATAGAATTCCATTGTGTAAATGTACCACAGTTTTTTGATCCATTCATTAACTGATGGGCACCTAGGTTGCTTCCAGCACTTGGCTATTGTAAATTGTGCTGCTCTTTTCTTGAATCAATTTGGTAAATTTTATTTTAAACCATCCAATTTATGTAAATTGAGTAATAAAATTGATCATAATATTCTTTTTGGACTTGGGAAGTAAAGAGGATGGTATCTATATTTTTTACTTCATTTTTCTCATATTTGTTTTCCTCTCTATTTCCTTCACTTGATCAGTTTTCCAGATGTTAATCTAATTGATTAGTGCTTTTTCTTCCTTCAGTTAGTCATTGGACTTGTTGATCATTGTGATTGCTTTCTATTTATTTAATTTATGCTCTTTTACTATTTTTTCTTCTTTCTGCACGTATTGGGTTCAGACTATTTAAGTCTATATCACAAGTTTCTATTTGTAAGGCATTTTTTTTGTAATCTCCATGATATATTCTTTAACCAATTAATTATTTAGAAGTGTGTTTTTATTTGCTAACCATACAGAATTTTTTTCTGTTGTTTTGTTATTGGTTTCAGTTTTATTGCATTATGTTCAGCAATAAGAATTTCACTATATTATTTGGAATACATTGTCTTTTTTTGAGAAAAAATATATTGAGCCAACACTTTTCAAAACCATGTTATTAAGTACTAGAGAGAATATTACAACTCTCACACAAGTCCCTGTTATCAACAACTTTATAACACAGTTGTCTTCTAAGCAACCCATAATAACCTCAGGAATACTAATACAATAGAAATAATGACTAAATTTTATTGAGCTGTTACTATGTGGCAAGTACTGCTCTCAACACTTTACTGTTGTAACTAATTTAATCCTCAGGAAGATGCAACAATACTGAGCAAAGGTCAGTTTGTTCCAGCGCATTACAGGACTATGACAGCACTTCTGAGTTCCTATGAACTCGAGATGTGGAATATTAGTCTTTCGTTCTCAGTTGCAGATGCCCAGCCACCATTTTGAGAAACCGGCATCCCGCTGGGTTCCTAACACCACCCTGCTCTATTATTCTGGTTTACACTGAGTTTATCCAATCTGTGGTTGTGCACTGTAAGTCATTACAACCAAAAGAAATTATTTTCCCCTAAATTTGCACCATCTCCACATGCTCTTCATAGATATTAAAAAAAAATTACAAATGGATTCACTTATAAACCTTTTAAAAACTTGATACTCTACTTGATTAAAATTCATTCTCACTAATTGCTTTCTTTGAAAAACAAAACAACATTTTTATTAACTTTTAAATGGAGATTATATATGATCTTCTATGTTTATATTAGGGAACCAAAGTCCTAAGAGGCTATAGGAGTCCCACAGTTCAAAGCCATGGAGAGTCAGAGGTGCAACAGCATTTGCACAGGGTTTCCAGCTGAGCTCCTTTTTTGACCCTCTGTTAATTGCAGATGAAGATCTGACACCTTGGGAATATTGAAGATTAGCTTAAATACTGTTTATCAAGTGGTATGGTAATAACATTTCTTCAGAATGAAGTTAAAGTAACAAAGGTGGGTTTTTTTTAAATACTTAATGGGCATGATTTGATATCCTAATTGAGACCTAAAGTCAGTTAAAATTTTATCTCCTTAAATTTCATAATCCTCTCAGTTGAAGTATAATTTTGTTTACATACATATTATGGGTTCTGCTCTCCAACTCTGTTGTGGGGAGCCTTGGCAGGTGTCCTGGGGGCTCCCTAAGTGTGCAGGTCAACGGGAGACCCAGTTGCTGGAACTGCAGTTCCCTGCCTGTGCCTCTCTTCCTTGAGCAGTTCTGCTTTCAACTGTGGATTTAGGAATCCTTTAAAGTAAATGTGGATTTAGGAATCCTTTAAAGTAAAGGATTTACTTTAAACGATTCCTAAATCCACTGTTTCAGACCACCTAACCCGCTAAAATATGTTTATCTAACCATACACTTTTATTATATAAGCCTACATAGTACATGTCAGTTATAAAGCAACAGATTACAAGCTGATGTCAAATGTAAAAGGCTTGCCTCTCAGAAAGAAAACCATTTCTCAGACAGCACCAAATAAAGATCATGCCGTGCTGCATTTATTTATTTGATGACGTACATAGTGCTTAGTGCCTTGAGAACTGGACCGAAACATCCTCTGTAAATACCCCAGAGTACCCTAAAGAATTGGTGTAATTCATTCTGAACTTTTAGTTATTTCTGGCATCTTCAATTTAGTTGGCTGTGGTCCTGACACTGAGTACTCAGTTCTATTTCTAGTTGATACAAACAATATACAAACACTCAAACATAAAAATTATTTTAATTTACATCAGACCTGTAAATCAGTTCAACAAAAGCAGGATTTTGTGGCATCCTGCCTTTACATGCTTTTGGAGTGCCATGGATTGAAAGTATTTACATTAATCTAAGCTATATGTTCAAGTTGTACCTCTTTCTGGTAATGATGCTGAGGTCAGAATTGAACAAGAGTTATGGGCATAAGTTCTGGAGTTTGAACCTTTGCTCTTCCACTTACTAGCTGTGAGAGCACGAGCAAGCAAATTAACTTCCCTGTACCTAAGAGACAGTAATGATACCTATTTCATAGAGCCATTGTGAAGCTGAAATGCAAAAATACATGTAAACAATGTAGAAAAGCATCTATCACATATCTTGCATATAGTAGAAGCTCAATCAAAACCAAGTTATGGTGCATGACTAATGTTGTAAACTGTGCTGTATCAGACTTCTAATTACTATAGTTTCTGTTTACCAAGGATGGAGCATGATTTGACCTGCAATATAACTGAATCTGCAGTATAATGGGTTTTAGTTTATAGACACAAATGGCCTAGATTATCAATTAACATCAGAATTTTTGTCTTTATTTTTATTGTTGACACTATTGCAGATGTCCCCATTTCCCATCCTGTTTGCCCCTTCTCCCAGAGCATCAGAACTTTTATCTTAAGAAATATTAATGAATGATGATTAAAATTTATATTTTTAAATATACTTTATTGACTATGCTATTACAGTTGTCCCATTTTCCCCTCTTTGCCCCTCTCCACCTGGCACCCCCTTCCCTCCAGCAATCCTCCCCCTTAGTTCATGGCCATAGGTCATGTGTATAAGTTCTTTGGCTTCTCCATTTCCTACATTATTCGTGACATCCCCCTGTTTTGTACCTACCAGTTATGCTTCTTAATCCCTGTACCTTTCCCCTGAATTCTCTCCCTACCTCCTTCCAGCTGATAACCCTCCATATCTATAATTCTGTTCCTGTCCTGACTGTTTGCTTAGTGCGTTTTTCAGATTCTTTGTTGGTAGTTGTGAATTTGTTGCCTTTTTAATGTTCATAGTTTTGTTCTTTTTCTTTTTCTTTTTCTTAAATAATTTTCCTTTAAAATTTCATGTAATAATGGCTTGATGTTGATTAACTCCTTTAGCTTTACCTTGTCTTGGAAGTACTTTATCTGCCCTTCCATTCTAAATGATAGCTTTTCTGGATACAGTAAGCTAGGTTGTAGGCCCTTGCTTTTGATCACTTTGAACGCTTTTTGCCAGTCCCTTCTTGCCTGCAAAGTTGCTTTTGAGAAATCATCTGATAGTCTTATGAGAACTCATTTATAGAGTAACCCTCTGCTCCTCTCTTGCTGCTTTTAAGATTCTCACTTTATCTTTAAACTTTAGCATTTTAATTATGATGTGTCTTGGAGCCTCTGTGGACCCCCTTTGGGTCCAATTTGTTTGGGACTCTTTAGCTTCCCAGACTTGTAGGTCTATTTCCTTTGCCAAATTAGGGAAGTCTTCTTTCATTATTTATTCAAATAAGTTTTCAATTTCTTGCTCTTCCTCTCCTCCTTCTGACACCTGTATGATTTTGATGTTGGTATGTTGAAAGTTGTCCCAGAGGTTCCTTAGCCTATCCTCATTTTTTTGAATTCTTTTTTCTTCCTGCTGTTCTGATTTGAATGCTTTTTCCTCCCTTGTGTTCCAAATCATTGGTTTGATTCTAGGCGTCATCTTTTCCACTGTGGGTTCCCTATAGATTTTTCTTTATTTCACTTCATTTCTTCCTTTATGTAACCTTCATTTCTTCCTTTATGTTTTTGCTTTATGTGTAACCTTCATTTCTTCCTTTATGTTTTTGCTCTACACAACGAGTTCTTTGAGCATCCTGATCACCAGCGTTTTGAACTCTGCATCCGATAGGTTGGTTGTCTCCTCTTCATTTAGTTCTCTTTTCGGGTGTTTTGGTCTGTTCTTTCATGTGGACCATATTTCTTTCTCTACTCAATTTGGCAGCACCCCCCTCCCCATGTTTGTTTCTGTGTATTAGGTAGAGCTCCTTTGACTCCTTATAAAAGGCATCTGTAATTGTGTGGGACAGAGCCTTAAGTGGGACAATCCCCTTCACTGCTTTGGGGCTCTGTGTGGGGCGAGGGCTTGGAGAAGAGACAATGCCACTGCCTGGCTTCTGGAGGTTTGCCATGCATTCACCCTGTTTCCAGCCACTTCACCCATTTCCTGTATGCAAATGGAACCTTTCTAGCTGTTGCCCTGGTGGTGAATCCAAGAGTGAGTGGGTTTACCTACATTTGAAGTCCATGCAGGCCCTTTAAATGAACTCCCATGAAAATGTTACAGTTTCTTCCACTGCCCCATTCCCCACTGGTTTTTACAGCCAGAAATTATGGGGATCTACCTTCCCAGCATGGGAACCCTGGGCTGTGTGTTCTGGCCTAGGGCTGGGATTGCTTACTCCCAAGGTATCCCTCCTGATCTTTATCCACCACACATGAATGTGGGACCACCCATTCCTCCACTGTGGCCACCTCTCCGCACCACACTGTGTCTCTGTGCCTCTCTACCCATCTGCAATGCTGTCCCTCCTACCATCTGGTTGAAGGTAGTTTAAATCCTTGGTTGTTGGACCTCCATACAGCTCAATTTTCTGATGGTTCTGATGGTTCTGGTTGTTATTTATTTTGAGAAATAGTTGTAATTCTCTCTGTGATTGTGTGAGGAGGTGAAGTGTGTCTTCCTACATCTCCATCTTGACCACAAGTTCTCACAATTAAAATTTTCTATTATTTTTAATTAAAATTGTTGTTAATCCTTGGCTTTTAAAATCTCATAAAGTTTTTTTTTTTTATGTACTCTTTTATGGGACTCAACCTTCCTATTTTTCATGTTCTCATCTTCAAACATTAGCAACATTTGAACCCCTCCTTTGTCATCAGCTTTGTTCATTTGTTTCCTTCTGTAGGTCATCTGTTATTTTACAAACAAAAAAAAATTAAAACAAGAAGGAGACCTAAAATAATAAGTGTGTTGTTTGGTTCTGCTTACGTAGCAGACCGTGGCATGCGCTTGATTTAGGCAGCCCTGATACACTTGTCAATTCTTCCTTCAGTTCTGGGGCTGTTACTCCCTGTCTCATTTTCATCTATCATCCTTGTTCCTGAAAGTGAACACATTTTGAAGAATTACGCAACCCTAGAAAAAGTTCTCTCTCTCTTCTGTCAAGTGCCAAAGAAAGGGTTTGCACTTCGATGGGACAGCTAGAGAGAAAGCAGAAATATTTGCTGTTACTGTTAAAAACCAGAGTGAAGTACATATAAATGGCATCTGGGGCTGGAAACTCTGGAAGGAAACAATATTTATTAAGTGACATGGCAGATTGTTTGAGTTATCATGTACAACTTGATGGCTATAAAATAATTTTGGAGAAAACATAACCACCCACACAAAAGGAAGCAAGGTCAGAATGCTTGGCAAATTGTGTGAGCCGGCTCACGCCTGCTTTGCTGTCATTAGTGGCTTTGGTGACTGGCTGATGCATTATAAATCTAATGTAGCTTCACCTTCAAATAAGGTTTTGTAGGCCCTCACACTCCGTGCTTTAAAATGTGTATCTACATAAAAGCGTGAAGAGATCTTCCTGTCCTCAAAAGCTTTGCTTCCTTGATCTTGAACAAAGATGGACAGTTCAGTGTGTGCTCCTGGGACCCAACTGAATCATTTTTCTGGAGTTCTATCTCAAAGGAGCATATTTTATATTTTTCAAATCATGTTCTGTTGTTTTATAAGACAGAAAGTTTGTGTTGATGAGTATGCCCTCTGTACAAGACCCAATTTCTTATAAATCTAAGTTTGTTTTCAAGTTTAAAAATAGTAATACCAAACACTCAAGTTACATTATACCTTTGTCTTAGAATAATCATTTATAATTCTCCCTTTTATCTTCAAATGCATCTCAGTTTGTGTGTGATCAACTAGATAATCATTACATTTCTAATAATGCTTACAGGTGTTCTCATACAATTTATATATATTAACTCATTTAATCTTCATAACATCTCAGTGAGGTAGGTGCTGTATCCCACTTTATAGATGAGGGAACCATAGCACGAAGTGGACAGGAAAACCATCAAGAGCCAAGCAGAAATACATGGAGAGGATGAAAATTGAACCCAAGCAGTCTGGATCCACACTTCGACGGTCTTAACATCTGTACTATTTTATACTCCATAAGGTTTGAGCTTTGTTTTTCTTTCCCACCTTTATTACATAACGTTTTAAATGACCCTACAGTCATGAGGACAACTTTTGAGCATTCATTAGAAACAATTTATACATGAACTTAGACCCTCAAATGCACTGATACACAGGGGTGTTTTGATTCAAACCTTCCAGAACTGGTTGTCCAAGTAAGGGGTCTGGTGGATCAAAGGAAAGAGGGAAGAAAGAAGGCCCAAGTACTGTCATAAGGCACCTTTGTGAGAAACCAAATGTTTATTCTCCCTGGAACCCAGATATAGAAAATGGGTGATGGAAATGAGAACGGGTGAGCTGACATTTGGAATTTGGCAATGACTGAATTGTACGACAAAGAGGAAGATAGATTTTCATGTTTCTGTACAGATGATAAAGCCAAGACCGTATTTCTCAGTTGCTGCCAAGACCCAACCAAATGTGTCAGATCTGAGTCATTGAAAGCTGTGTGGAAAGACAGATTCACATCCAGGGACTTGCGTTAAGAGGACTCTCCAGTTTCTTTAAACTTGATCCTATTCTGTCTCACTGAAATTCTTACCATAGCTATTCCAGCTTACACTTCCCAACAGCTTTGGGAGGTTTCCCGTGATATTTGAAAGTCCAAGACAGGCATGGAGTCCTCTGTTGTTCACCAGGTTGTGTCTTCCCCAATCTCAGTATGTTGTTGGAGTTCAAAGTGTCCCAATGAATATCAGCACAATCACAACAACTATGTCTTAAACATTTTAGACATGATTTATTCAGGTGTCTATAGTCTTTTTAGTTTTATTTCAAACAATTTTATCATTTACGTTTTTGAATACTTTTGTGTGATTTTTTTCTTTGCCAGATTCACTACAATTTCTAGCAATAATATGCAACTACATGAAAACTTATCTGGACTTCGAACTCATTTCTAAGCTTTTTATTTCACTTTCCCCTTTCAACATAATTATGAGGTCCCCAATATCATCCTCAGGTTTGGCGATTTGCTAGAAGGGCTCACAGAACTCAGCATGTAGTCTTACTTATGGTTATGATTTATCACAACAAAAGGAAACAGAGCAGTATCACAAAAGGAAAGGCATATGGGGTGAAGGCTAGGGAAAAACAGCATCATCTTCCAGAGGCATTTCCTGGTGGAATCACAAAAATAGACTTAAGTCCCCTGAGAAACGAGTTGGGACAACAAATGCAAAATATTGTCTACCAGGAAAGCTTGTTAGGCTCAGTAGCAGGGTTTTTATTTGGGGCAAGTCATACAGGCACTCTGTGCCTGGCATGTACGCGAATTCCACACTCCCAGAAGGAAAGCAGGTGTTCAGCGTAAACAGTGTTGCGCAGGCATTTTCTGGCACAATAGGCCATCTTATGACGGAGTGGAGGGACTCTCCTGAAACCCACGTTCCCAGATGCCAGCCAAGGGCCGGTCCTGTAAGCAGACCTTTCTAATGACAGCAGTCAGGCTTGCTCTTTTCTGCACTGTTAGCATAACTTGATTTTCCACAGATAAAAATAACTTAAAGAAGTCAAATTCTTTTCTCATAATCATGAGTTTCTGGTTGGGCCCTTATTCATACTCTCTATCCAGTATTCTTTCCAGTTGATTACACAGCTATTCAGAAAAGCATCTGATAACCAAGCAACTAGAGCTGGTTTACACAGATTAAAGTGACTAATAATCACAGGTGCAGTTGTAGCTTTTTGTCCTTCGTATGTAAACTGGAAATGACAATAGCCCCTAGATTAGCACTGTCCAAGACAACTTTAGAATGATGGAAATCTCTAATCTGTTCTGTCCAACACAGTAGCCCATATTAACATCTGACCACTGAGCACTTGAAGTGTGGTTAGTGTGACAAAGAAATTAGTTATTCAATTTTGTTTAGCTTTAATTAATTTTATTTTAAATAGCCACATGTGGCTAATAACTATATATTGGAAGCAAAACCTCTGACAATTTAAGATTTACTTTATCAAAGCAAGCAATAGTGATATTTATAGATGATGGCCTTATAATAGCAATGTTTCCTTTGGATTTCCTGAGGACCAAACTGATATTACCACATGGAACCCCCCCCACCAAATCTTGATTTCTTGTGACTTTAATACAAAATGATACAATTTAACCAGAAGAGAGAATGCTCCAGCACCAACTAGACTGTTTTTTTATGGGTCATTTTAAAAATAACCTGTAGTCTGAAGATCGAGGGTAGTGTATCTGTACAAATAGTGCTGGTTTGTAGCCTCGGGGGGAAAGGAAGAGCCTGCCATTTTGGAAGAGCAGGCACAGACTGGTGCAAAGTCAGTCAATGAATATCACCTTTTAAGTATCAGTTCACATATCTATGGAGCTGACTGGTAACTATTTTGAAAAAGAGATAAGAGGTAAAAAGCAAGAGTAATAATTTCCATCATAAAATTATTTAATGAAATAGATAATAAATTTCAACTTACTTAAAATATTATAATGTTTGGCACATATGCCTTCATGACATTATATCCCTAAACTACAGTAGACATTACTTTTATACATGTGCAACATATAATAAAAATGATAACACTAAAGTAAGCAAGGTCATTTTTGAATTATAGTCAAAGTTCTATTTTTGTTTTCTGTGCCACTATAAAATTCATACATTTTGCATCAAGTTAGAAATTAAAAACAAATGAGTGCCATCTTGTGGTGGCATCTACCACTCCTACATGACGTTGTAAATTGTGCCATCTTCCAAAAGAGGTTTCTCCATCCCCATTAGAAAAGCTTCCCACCTCAACCTCAGGCACGTTCTTATATTTGGTCTTTGGTTCAGCTTCAGAACGTAAAAAATAAAAATAAGATTGAAGAATTGGAAGTGGAAGGAAGGGCCTGAGATTATATACTGGAAGAGAAGTGAACACAGGAGTGAAAAATATTTCTATGGAAAATAAAGAAATGTTAGTAGTATATAAAGGGACTTTCAAAGCTCACACAGTAAAGTTGACAGTCTAAGGAAAAAATAAACAAAAGCGTACATAATGCAAGATCTTTTTAAAGGAAAAGAGGGGAAAATGATCCAAAATAATAATGTTTGCCCTACTGGTACTAAGGTTTTTGATAAATTAAAAAGGGAATAAGAATAAAAAGGGGCAATATGACCAACTCTATCTTGTTCTACTTATTTTTAAAATGCTACAAAATAATATTATTAATATGAAAAGTACTTTCCTGCTACCAAATGCATAAAATCTTTCTGTATAGAAAGTGACGTTCAAAACCAGGACGTCTGATTGCAGTGGAGGTCCGGGGGATTTGCCCACAGGTGTGTTTCAGCAGCGCGTGGTACCAAAACACAGCAACTCACGACAAGTGTTAAGAAAACTAAGTTAAAACCAAAGATGTATTTATGGCAGGATTATTTAGAATCTTTAATATGTTCATATGTGTTGTGAATATTCAAGAGATAGATTAGAGTTTTATCATTTTCTAAACTTTTATAGGTAAGGAAACATTTTTTTTCTTTTGAAATATATCCAAGTACTAGCATTCTATAAGAACATTTTGGGATACATTGCTTATTCAACAGTTCCAAATCACTTTTATGGAAGAAACTTTCATTTGCTCTACCTAGATATGTTATTGCAAAAGGAAAGCATACACGTAAGTAAGGCAGTGCCTGTATCCCTGAAGAACTTGCTATATTAATTTTGAGTTGTACATTACTTAATGTTGCCAGCACAGCCGAGGACTTCTTTTAAATCTTTTAGCTGTAGCAGTGGACTAGTAATCTTATGCATAGACTTTAGAAGTGCTGACAAACTCTTTTATTCCAAAACAACTTACAAAATCAAGGAATATAATAATAATTGTTGATTAAGTGACCATAGGTAACATAACTTTTACTGCACAAGGAGATCCAGGTGAATAAATATTGTGTAGTACAAATTGGGTAGCTGTTCACCAAATTATTTCACTTTTTTTTTCCTACTCACAAAACTAGGGTACATTTTCCAGTCTCCTTTACACTTGAATGTTACTGTATTCCTGGTTTCAATCACTGCAATGTAGATGAAACAATGCACCTAACTTCCAGGCTTAGACATGTCCTATGTGATCCTACATGATCGTAGGCTCTCTCTCTTTTCCCCAGTTCACCAGCAAGAGTTGACTCCCAGAAAGACATGAAAGTCATAGATTAAAAAGTAGTCTCCCTTAGCCTGGGTCCTTGAATAACTGCATGGGATATAGGCCACCCTCTGAAACCTCCACCTCTGATTGACTTTACATGAAAAGAAAGAAAGGTGTTAAGTCACTAAGATTTCAGGTTCCTTCTGTTTATAGCACCTAGCACTACTTTAACTACCAAAACGGGGCTTAGGATTGTTCTCAATCCAACAGTAGTCTTGCTAAACTTAACCACATTTCTTTTAAATGTTGTAACAGTATTTGGAGGTTTCTTCTCTTTCGAGATGCTCCATACCTTATGTGGTTTTTTCCTTATATTTGGGGAAGCATTGAGAAAAATACTTGCAAAGTTAGAAAGTCTGCCTTTTACCCTTAACTACTTAATAGTTTTGGTTTTGAGTGTGTCACTTTTATTGAACTGTCTCTGAATCATCGTTGACTCTGATTCCTTTTTCTGAAACAGCTAAGGCTTTCACTACCTTGCCCCCACACCCTCCCCCAATGCACACCCTTTTTGCCTTTGACGTAGGCTTATCTCTTCTTGTTCTGCCTTTCTCTAGTGCAACTTTATAGTTATGAATTACGACAACATGACTCCACTATGTAATGATATTTTCTCCCTTTACTCTTTCAAATAACTCATTGATGTGAAACTCCTTTACGGCCCTCCAGAATCTACTTTGACACCACATCTGGTTCAGCCACATTCAGGACCAGTCCCCTCAACTAAGGTGTGAGTATGTTCTTAAAACCCACTTAGGATGCAACTTCAAAATATGATAACAGGATTCAAATTTGGCATTCTGTTACCTAGATAGACCACATCCTGTGCCATAAAACAAAGCCACAACAAATTTTTAAAAATTCAAATATTAAAGAATGTGTTTTCTGACCACAATAAAATCACACTAGAAACCAATTACTGAAGATTAAAAGGAAAATTTCTAACCTGTGGAAGTTATACGATGCATCTAAATAACCCACAAGTCAAAGAGAAAGTATCAAGAAAAAGTTTTAAAAAATGCATAGCACTAAGTAAAAATGAAAATACAATATATAAAAATATATAGAATGTGTCTAAAGCAGCATCACCAAGAAAGATATTTCTAGCATTAAATGCAAACATTAGAAACATGCAAAAGTTGCAAATCAATAATCTAAGTTTAAACTCAAAAAACTAGAAAAGAAAAAAAGCTGAAACAAGCAGAAAGAATGAAATTTTAAAGATAAAACTGAAATCAATGAAATCAAAAGTAAGTAAAATAATAGAGATCATTGGTGAAACAAAAAGCTACTTTTTAAAAAAAAATCAAGAAAATTGATGCAATGTTAGCAAGTCTGACAAAATTAAATGAGAAAAGATACAATTCGCCACTATCAAAAATGAAAGAAGTTATCACTTCAGAGCCAGCACCTACCAAAGGATAACAAGGAAGTACTGTGAAAGACAGCGCTCACAGAATTGACAACTTGCAATAAATAGACCAATTCCTTAAAAAGTGCAAACTACTAAAAGTCATCCAAGGTGAAACACATAATTTTAATAGTCCTACAACTACTAGATAAATATATTTAAATTTTTAATGTAAAAGTTCTCAAGAAAGTAATCTCCAGCTCAGATGGTCTCGCTAGAGAATTCTACCAAACATTTAAAAAGCAATTAACATCAATTTTACACAATCTCGTCTAGAGAATAGAAGAAGAGAGAACACTTACCAATTCACTTTATGAGGACAGTATTTTTAAAATGATGCCACCTTAAAACAAAGAAAATTACTGACTGACATATCTTGTGAACTTAGACATAAGGATTTGCAACAAAATGTTAGCAAACTACATCCAGTAATATAGAGAGAAAAGTATATGCCATGACCAAATGGGATTTATTCTAGGCACGGAAGTCTTTGTTCAACAATCAAAAATTAATCAGTGAAATCCATTACAATATGCTAAATAAGAAAAGTCATATGATCATAACAATTGATGCTGAAAAAACATTTAACAAAATCCAAAATCCATTTATCAAAAAAATCCCAGAAAGTCAGGAATAAAGGAGAACTTCTTCAACTTGATAAACAGCATTTTAAAAACCTACATCACACTTCATTGTTAAAATTTTAATGTGTTCTCCTAAAATCAGGAACAGAGAAAATATGTCTGTTCTACCACTTTTATTTAACAAAATACTGAAAATTCTAGCCACTCAAATTAAGCAAGAAAATAATAAAATACACATAGATTGAAGGGGAAGAGAGAAAATATTCCTATCTGGATATAACATGGTTGCCTACATAGAAGATTTCAATAATGCCAAAGAAAGACAAGAAAGAAAGAAAGAAAGAAAGAAAGAAAGAAAGAAAGAAAGAAAGAAAGAAATTCTTTTAGCAAGGCTGCATGATACAAAAAAACAACAAACAAAAATTATTTACATTTCTATATACTAACAATGAACATTGAAGAAATCAAAGTTAAAAACAACACTATTTAAAATCACTCCTAAGAAAATGTACTACATGTATGAAGGTCTATCCAGAAAATACCCAGCTATGCAATATGAAAAATAGACACATTTATTGAAGAAGATACAAGAAACATTGTACATAGGACAATGACACCTCAGTTCTCTTCAAGGTAGGCACCTTGGGACCTACTTTATATTCATTGGTCGAAGTTTGAATCAAGTCATTAGCAAGGGCAGCACAATGTTCCTCCTGCTATGGTAGCAGAAGCCACGGAACAAATTTTGTCATGGCATGTTTCGTGCCAAGATCCTGCACCAAAATATCAGATACGGTAGTTTTTGGAATCCCAGATCAGCTTCTAATTCTCAAACTGTCAGTTGCCAATTTTGCTGATTGCAGCATGTATATGTTCAACATTCTCAGGTGTTCAGCTTGTCGTAGGCCTTCCAGAACATGTAAGCCTTCCAGAATCAACAGATTCTTGACCACCTTTGAAGCATTTGTGCCACACTTTTATTTGCACCGCATTCATTGCATCATTCCCAAAAGCCTTCTGAATCACCTGAATAGTTTACATGGTGGAATGTTCGAGCTTAATGCAAAATTTAATGCATATTCATTGCTCTACTTGCTCAGTCATTTTGAATGTGACAGCCACACAGCACCCATGCTCACTCAATAGCATTTATCACCCCCACTGACTAGTACAGTGAAGTCACAATTGTTCATGCATGCATGCTCCAGTTCATTCTCCTTAGCTGCTAAGTTATATCAATGTAGTGCAACCCATTCTCATTATATTAACAATATTAACTGTGATTATTATTGTTGGCTGGGCAGTTTCTGGGCAGACCTCATATATTTAACAAATATTTACAGAAATTATATGCTAAAGTTGTAAAACACTGATAAAAGAAATAAAAAATATAAATAAATGGAGAGAAATATCATAGTCATGGATTGGAAGAATCAGCATAGTAAAAATGTCATTTCTTCACAAATTAATCAATAGATTTAATGCAATTCCTGTAAAAATCTCAGCAATGTTTTTCATGGACATAGTCAAGTTTATTCTAAAACTTATATGAAAAGGCACAGGCCCTAGAACATCTATAGGCATCTTGACAAAAAAGTCTAAATTGGGAGAAATCACTTTGGCATTGAGGTGGACTGTATAGCTATAGTAATCATGACAATGTGGTGTTGGTGGAGACATAAACACATGCAAATCAATGAACTAAAATAGAGAATTTAGAGAGAAGCCCACACAAATGTTTTATTTCATTTCATTTTAATTTAATTTATTTTAGCAAAAGAGCAAGTGCAATCCAATGCGACAAAGATACTCTTTTTAGTAAATGATGCTAGAGCTATTGAACATCCACAGCAGAAAGCTAAACCTCAACCAAAACCTTACACGTAACACAAATTGAATTCAAAGTGGATTATAATCTTTAAAATGTAAAACTATAAAACTTCAGGAAAACCTAAGACAATTTTGAAGATCAGGAAAAGTATTCTTATACCTCCTACCAAAACAAACCAAAAAGGAAAAATTAATAAATCAGACCATGTAAAACTAAAAATGTTTGCTTTGTAAAAGATTATATAAAGACAATGAAAAGAGAAGCTACAGAATGGATAAAAAATACTTGCAAACCACATACTGACAAAGAACTAATATCTAGAATATATTTTTAAAATGAAAACAATTATAAAATTATTAAAAATTAACACTTTAATGGAAAATGCGCAAAAGATATGCACAGATATTTTACCAAAGAGGATGTATAAATAGTAAGCACATGCAGAAAATTTCAACATAATATGTGCTATGAGGAAAATTCAGATCCAAACCACAATGAAATATCACTATACATATATCAGAATAGTTAAAGTAAAAAAAAAATAATGACATCAAATGCTGGCAAGGATGCAGAGAAGCTGGACCACTCATACATTATTTTTGAGAGTGTAAAATGGTCCAACCACTCTGAAAAAGTTAGACAATTTTTTAATAAAATGAAACATGTAATTACCACATAACCTAGCAATTTCACTCTTGAGCATTATCCCAGAGAAAAGTTATGTTCACAGAAAAAGACCTCTATGTGATGTTTATAGCAGCTTTATTTATAATAGCCAAAAACTAGAAAAAAGTTGGTATCATTCTATGTGTGAACAGTTAAACAACCTGCAGTAACTATTACCACACATACCATGTGTGAGCCCCAAGAAGAAAAACTCTGATGGGAACCAGGGGAAGGAATTTATCTGCTGAGATGGACACTCTATGGCCAACCAAAGGCCCAAATGTTATAAATGATAAGAACCTAGCAACAACCATTTACTGACAGGGATGTCTGGATTCTGTATACCAGGAAGAACCACAGACAACTGTCATCTTCTGGCATTATTCACTGCTCGTTTGCACTGTCTGAATCAGCCACTGCAGGGAAACCCTGGTTTGTCTTCCACCAAGGCACTGAGACTTTCCTGTCTAATCAGAACTGCTCAATTTGGATACTTTATTTGCATCAGACTTAATTGGGAACCTGGGCAGGAACTTCTGCTTTACAAGGCAGCCTCCCCTTGTCACTGCGGAACACAACTTAGGTTGCTACCTGAGTCTGTGTCTCCTGCGCTGCAGCTCCATTTTGCTCAAATAAATGCTTTTTTACTTCTTTATTACAATCTAAAATTAATTTTGGTTTACACTTGTGACACACATACCATGTAATACTATGCAGCAATATAAAAGGAAAAACTATTGATAAAATTTGGGTGACACTTTAGAATTTTGGCTAAATGAAAAAATTACCCCCCAATTACATACTGTATGATTGCACACAGAACATATGTGTACATGTGTGTATGTGTGTGCATGCATACTTTTTAAATAATAAAATTTTAGAAAAGAAGAACAAGTTAGTGGTTGCCATGGAAACTGGAATAAGTTAGTCACCCAGCACTATCACACTCAGCAAAAGAAATATTATGTTGTAATTCAGTGTTGGGAAAGACAAATTCTCCCGCTCGTTAGTCTCAGAGGAAACCGCTTTCTTGCGAACTTGAACACAACACACTTTCCTTCATCCTCCAGGACAGCTAGACACAAAATTAAGACTAAGGAAGACCTTACTGAAGCTTAGAATAAAAAGATTGAGACTCTACATATGTTTTCTGCCTGGAATCCACAAGGATAGGACAGGCTGAGTGGTTTCCCAAGAGCAAGGTGCCTGATGAGACAGACTTTTTCATTTTTAATGATTGGTTATGCTCTTGACTGAAAAGCCATTACCACCCCATGTTTAGGAAAGCCTAATTATCACTGCCTTGTCTCTGCAGGGGTGTAAGAAATTAAGAGTTAGCTGGTGTGCCCACACTTAGGTCTTAGAGCTAAAAAGAGAGAGAGTTCTTCCCAGAATAAAGTTGAAGTATTGCCCAATGTAAACATGTATCCTGGGAGTAAATTTGTGAAAGCCAGCCACCACTCCCTATGCTGAGGGTCTCACCCCACAGACACTCATGGAGCTTCCATGACTAAATGCTCTGTCTTACCTACCTGACAAATATCTGTTTTAAGAAGGTTTAGCAGAGACTTCACAGTTTTAATCTCTTCTTGGCCCCCATCCTCATCCAGGCAGATCTAGGTAGGCACTCCTTCCCCTCTGCTCTCTGCACTTTTGCATATGGTAGCTTAATTTAAAAAAATAGATGATGATAATATAACATGATAGATAGATGACAAATAGATAAATTGATAGATAGATGATAGATAGATAATAAAGTATCTTCCACAGGACAATAAACTCTTAATATTTACTCCTGGATCAAAAAATGATTGCTGAATGAATGAATAGATGAATTCAAGAGGCATTTTGGAGCCAAAGAATAAAAGATGAGTGAAAATGCCTTCAAAAAGATTTCCCCATATTTGTCTTTAAATATAACAATTGTTCTCAAAGCCTTTGTTGAAACTTCCATCACAAGTAAGATTAGTTTCTGAGGCTCTCGGGGTGAATCTTCCGAGATTCGTCTCATAAAGTAGCACGTGACTAGACACAGCTGAATGAAGGAACTGGACTCCTCCCATTCCTCCTCCCCACATTCTATGAAAAAAACTGTGATGTTGTGTTTTCTCTTTTGTCTACATTTTCCTTCCACATACCTTAAAGTAATTAGACCATAATATGAATTAATCATTTTCCAAATTCCCTGTTCTTAAAAACTAAAAAGTATGGCTTTAATTAAAAAGAACAAAAGAAAACAAGAAAAAATATTCTCATTCTTTTAAAAGTTGAATACAACTTGAGAATTCCTTATAATCAAATTCTACACACACACAAAAAATTATTCCTTTGAAGCTTGCATTCTGTATCCTCTGAATCAGGTTAGCATTAATGGCTAGTGTTTTTTCTTAACCCTATGAAATCATTCTTTTAAAAATGAAACACAATTAAAACCCTACTAGCAAGATCCCAGGCAGGGACTTTTGAAATTTCAAGTTCTTGATTTATTTATCTACTGTGATATTTCCACCATATTGATCTCTTTAGCAGTTCTCAGAAAAAAAACTATATTTTCTTTTATACTCCTGTGTCTTCGCACACACTATTCCCTTTGCCAAAAAAAAAAATCCTTTTCTTGTTCCTTATCTTCCCAATTTTCTTGTTCTAGCAAAATCATGCCTATCCTTCAAGTGATAAAATAGATGATGTTTAATTCAGGCCTTCTTTTCTGACCATTCCCTTTATGAGGCCAAATTTGATTTAGATTTCAGGTGCTTCTATTGGCCCAGTTGTATACATCTTTTGCAGCTCAACCCCTCTGTTGTATCACTGCCTGCTATTGTAATACCACTACCTTACTCGTGTTTTCAATAGCTGACAAACTCCAAGGCAGATACTGAGGCATAGTCTTCATGGTATCCTCAAGAGCTAGCATTCATTCAATAGTGTGGCATAGTTGTCTGAAGAGACAGATCTTTATTGAGTGACATGAATAAGCACTAACGAATGATAAATCAATTGAAACTGCAGACAAATCTTAAAGAAAATGTTGGAAGGAATTATTATGCTAGTTCAACAGCTTTTCCCTTCATAGATGCCTATGATTGTGTTTTCTATACATAAATTATATAATTATTTTTCCCATATTTTGTCTTGGAGAAAATTGCTCCAAATTTAATTTTTAAAAATTTCCTGGAATTCAATCACTTAAACATGTTTGAAAACCAATATCCTCATCCGTTTCTTTTCTCCACCATCACCTCTGTTCTGGGCACACTTCTTTCTGACCTGAGCTTCATCTATAACCTTTAAATATGTAAGAACTATAACCATGGAACTCTTACCTTCTTTCTTATAAGAAGATTATTCTTACTCTTATTATCAGCCTCAGCTGCAAAGTCTTTAGAAAGAACAGGCTTCTGGGGTAAAACTAAGTATTGCAGACATATAAAATCAATAACATAGATGAGCAATAAATATGCCATCCCATCTACTTCTCTAGGGAATAAATTTCCAATAGTTCTTTATATATTGAAGACCCACATGGTAATATACCTTCAAAAGGTATATACAATATCAGTGTGTTATTGCTGTTTGTTCATTGGGGGATAATTTATTTAAAATTCAGTGTTTCTGTGTGACCCTGGAGAATTCTCTTTTGTCATTATGAAAGAGCTATTAAAGTGCCCCATGTAGCTGGCATTAACATTGGTGATCACTACCACCCATCTAATACATGTAAGAACTATGACCAAGGGCATATATAGCCATCGAGATGCCTGACAATCTATAGAAAAATTATATCAAAAATGAGAATGGGAGTGGTGGCTGTGATGGTGGTAGTGGTGGTGGAAGTGGTTGTAGTGCTAGAAGAAGAGGTGATAGTGATGGTGGTAGTGACCGTGATCATACTGGTGGCTTTGGTTACAGTGGTGGCAGTGGTGAGGATAGTCATATGAACTGTCGCATTGGTTGTTGCTGGTGGCGATGGTAGTATGATAGCGGTAGTGATTGTGGTGGTGGTGGTGGTGGTGGTAGTAGTATGGCAGGAATGCTGGTGATGGTTTGAGTGGTTGTTTTGGGTGGTGATAGCAACAGCAATGGTGGTGGTATTTGTGGTCAACAGTGGTAGTGCTGGTAATAATGGTAGCAGTGGTATTTATGGTTGTTTCTCAGGGCGACAGTAATGGTGGTGGTAGAGATGGTGGTAGTAGTGCTCCTGATGTTTCAGAGACTCAGAACAAGACTAACAGGGGTGACTTTTGAACAAGCCCCTGACAATTCTTCTTCTGAAATATCCAAGAGGAACTGAATAATCAGCCAACATTCAGAAATAGTCTTCCGTTTATACATAGGTAATGCGGTGCCCAGAAATGTGCCTCAGGTCCTTTAAAATCACTGCTTCCTCAGGACTGTCTGGCATCTGCCCTTCTCTCCAAGCCCTCAAACCGCACATACCATGATCATTTTTCCACCCCACTATTTACGTGGAGAACTCAAACCACATGCCGCTTCCTCTGAGAGCGCTCCCCTGCCACCAACCCCACAATGTTTCCGAAGACTTTCCACTCGGCAAGTATTTATCACGGTTTTAAACTCCTTACCTACCTACCTCTCCAGTAAATAAAAGAAAATCCTAGAAGACAGGAAAATATTATGCTTTTTCATCTCTATGTTCCCAGGATCTAGCACAGGGTGTGAAATAAATGTTTGTTGAATCCCTGCCCAACGGAAAGACAGTACCTCTCCGAGAAGATGGCGTAATTCTTTGAAGGGATGAATCACGTCTTTTCCATCCTAGTAGTGTTTCTGTTCATTTCCCAGTGTCTTTTACATGTTGAATTTTTGTTATAGTGAAGAGAAAATAAATTTAAAAGATGGATTTAATGTCCATTTGGCCCACCAAATAATACAGAAATAGGAGGAGATATTAATACCTTCCTGTCCCCTCCATTCCTAAGATTCGATGGTGTGATCCTGGTGATGTCTAATTACAGGTGAGAAGGAATGCTGAAATTCAAAGTTGTCTTACCACAGTCTCCCTTCATTTCAGGATCTAAGTCCAGGCCTTGTTACTCTTATTTCTCCCATTATAAAATCACGTTAACTTATAGCTCATTTCTTTTGCTTTTTATGGGTCTTTTTTTAATATGAGGTATTAAGTACTTAGTAGGAAAGAATCCTCCAGTAAGACATAAAATTAATGGTAGTTACACTATTTCTGTTTTTAGGACTCACCTCCTCCCCAGTTAAAGCAGAGGCAGTCACCTTAGAAAGTAACACCTGCAAAGATAGAGAAAAGAAATGATTTCGTCCAGGTGGTAGGTAACATTTGGCATTTGCCAAAAGATTCACAAGGCCAGAGCCTTAAGCCAAATCAATTCCATCGAACCTTCGCTTCAAGGTAGACTGAAAACAAAAACTGAAAACAAAAAATATGGTCCATTCCCAGTGTCATTATAGTTTCTTTAATGCAGACTCGCACCCATTAGGGACAGAGTTCTGGAACCAGAGATCAAAACAGCTGGTCTTTTCTTATCCTTTGCTCATTCCCCCTGACACTGCCTGCTCAAAGAAAAGGAGGTGAATGATTTCCAACTTGGGTTTAGCTCTCCTGAGAAGTCTGTGGTTTCATGAATCTGAAAGCAGTACAGTCGTTCCCAAGACTGCTTTGTCCAACAGTGTTCGCAGGATCCCCTGCTCCCAAAGCAGAGCTCTGAAACCAGCAGCCTTCCAGGAGAGCCAGTTCAATCAGCAGCCAAGAGTCATCCTTGATAAATACGATTTTAATAAGTGCTAGAAAATCAGGAAATTGCAGGCCCTTGGCTCTTGTGATTTTTATCATACCGAGTTCCCTACAGAGAACTGAAGAAGAGCCAGTAATGTGTCACCCTTTCCATCAGAGTCCTGAAAAAACTCAGTGTTGAAGAGACATTTTCCTGTCAGGTACTACTGTATATCAAATGTATCCACCTCTTGGAGCAAAAGACCAAATTAATTTGAAAACAAAGGGAAGAGTCTGTAGCAACACTGGCAGAGAATAAGGTTTATAAGCTGGCCCAAGGGTACTCCAAATCTACCATAAGGGAAACATCTGACACTGAAAAATGTGTGCTGGCAACTTGTTTGATTGTAATTTCAATGAAAAATTGAAACCATACTTCCATGGGATTAAGCTTCCCTCATTCACCAGAAGGAGGTTCCTGTTAACAAATGTGGACCATGTTAGCATCCCCCACACTTCTCCTTTCAGGCTGCTTGCCCGTAAGTGTACACTGTGAGCTTGAGATGGAAGAAACCTCCTCAATGTGGTCACAGGTGATATAGTTGGTTTTTAATACACTGAGTACTAAAGCAGTTGCAATAGAGGCAAAAGTAGACATATGCCTTACAGATGCAATATTAATTAGGGGAGTAAACAAATCCCAAGGGTCTCTCTTTCAGAGAGGTAATAAGACTCTCTTGATAGTGTGCAAAAGAGGCCCAGGGTTTACCTATTGTAGTGTAGTAATGCTGAATGGAAGGAAGACACTTTCATTTATTTTCCCCATGGGTATGTATCTTTATCGTTGTCATACACAGGAGAGTGGTTTTAGGAAAATGTTTATGCTCATGGTTTGCAAAAGAACAAATGTTTGGTAAGGAAAAGCAATGCAGCAGAACCCAAGGGGTCTTTCAGAATATGTGCTTGCAAAGAATACCAGAACTGTTTACAGCATGTAAATATCCCATGGAGTCAGTCAAAGCAGTGATAATTAATGTGTCTAAAGATTAATGAGCTCAAGACAAGTATATGGTGAATACAGCTGACAGATCACCAAATGCAAGGGCTGGAAGAAGGAATTATTTTGTCTATATTTTTGTTTATTTATTTTCCCAGAACTGCTGCCCTGCCCTGCGTTCTGGCCCCCATTTGCCTCTTTGGCAGTACTCTCTGACCATCCACAGAAACATGCGGATGTTGACCTCCTGTGATGAGGGCTTTCGCAGAAAAATCAGCTCCTTGAGACAGAGAAAGGATCCTCCACTCCTGTGAAGTGATTTCACTGCATGAACTATTGAATTATTTGGGAGTGTTTTTAAGAGAAACACACACATCCGGTGGGAGGAAGGAGAATGCATCTGAAGGTTAATCCCTTCTGAAAGGGCCTCAGCCAAGGAATCTTCGATAGAGTGTGTGATGAAAACACTTTCCCTAGGTAGCTCTAATTATGGAGAAAAATGTCTGATGTCGCCCTGCCATGTCAACATTTTTTATAAGTTCCCAAGGTCAGGAGCCATGTCTTCTAAACACTGATTCTGTTCTCTGGCATATGATTGATGCTCAGTTAGTAGAGTCAAATAAAATGCCCTTTATAGAAATTTTGTTCTTACACAATTCAAGAGAAAGCATATAAAAATCAGAAGCCAAGAGTCTTTTCAATACAAAAATCAATAAGACTTTCTATAAGCAAAGGAAAAAAAAACTTCGATGTTTAGATAGGATTGACACCAGCTCCACCTATGTCAATCCAAGCCTGTTTTGTCATGTTCGTTTCATCCATCACTTTAATGGGTAGCCTAATGACTTGAAACTAGTACTTTATTTCCAAAGGGTATGACTTACTATGAGTGTGAAAACTAGGATGAATCACTCCAATAATTTCAAAAGCTTTCTGCCTGCAATAGCACCTTACCTAGCCAGAGTGAAAACAAGATATAATCATATATCTCTGAATGTACAAAGGTAAAAGTCATACAAGCACTAAAGATCCTGTACATTTCTGGCTCTCTCACCTGATTTTGTTTAGAAATGCTTCTTCAAAGGAGGATGAGCTATTCTTACATGTCCTTCCCGGTCCCAGAAGGCACAAGCCTCAGTAGGAGATAGCTTAAAGTATAAATGGCTTGAGGAGAATGTCTTTCCTCTAGGAATGACCTTTACGGTCTGACCAGATCATGACTTTGCTTGAAGACAAATGAATGAATGAAACTGTTGCCTTGGATAATTGAAATGGAGAGGAAAAAAAAAAAAAAATATATATATATATATATATATATTTATTTATTTATTTATTTATTTATTTATTTCCTAGGAACCAAAAGGCAAACTCAAGAAGTGGAGATAGCCAGAAACACACAGATAAAGTGGTCAGGTCCCCAGTAGAGGGTGTGTGAGAGGCAACCACACATTGATGTTTCTCTGCCTCTCTTTCTCCCTCTCTTTCCCTCTCTAAAAATAAATAAATAAAATCTTAAAAAAAAAAATGGGCCCTTCACCATCATTATATCCAGGGAACCAACTCCAAATGCAAATTCTTGGACCTCCTGCAGACCTACTGAACCAAAAACACCATAGGTGCATCAAGCAACATGTGTTTTATCAAGCCCTCTAGATGATTCTGAAACTTGCTAACATTTGAGCCCCTACAATGGACTTGTAACAGAAGAATCTGGCTAGATCACTGGGGTAGCAGGAAGAAACACCAAGGTGACACCATAAGCTGCCTTCCCAAGAATGGGGATGGAACCCTGAGGCAGTGTGAAAGAGCCTGCCTTCCCTGGCAGAAGAAGAGAGAGGTGGTAGAAGGAGGCTACGCTAAAGAGGCTAGCACAGTGCGTACACCAGGCAGGGCACCAAAGTCCATTGCCCCAGCAGCTGAGCAGCATGATGTTACACAGCAGAAGGAAGCTGGCAGAGATGCTGTGACCGTGCCCACAACTAGAAACTCTCCTACCCACTTTGGGATCATGCCAGCAGGAGGAGAGGCAGAGATGCTATGCTGGCTGACATGCAGGATGGACATTAACCTTGATTGGGTCTCAAGCTGAATGCTACTACAGCATCCAGGATTTGGGGGTGGAACATTTAAAAGGCAGGTGTGGATGCTCATCCCTTTTTTCATCCTGATAGCTAGCCCACTTGGGGGTTCAGCGGCTCAAGTGTTCCTGGGTCAGCAGGCTCTGGAGATTGTGTTGCCAGTAGAAAAACCCCACACCCCTACCCACTAGAGAAACACCTGTAATGCTGGCAACTGGTATTGTGCTGTGTGCCTGCTTGGCCAGGCACACAGACTCACCAGCGAGCTGATGGACAGAGGTATGGGGCACAGGCACTGGGCTAAAGAGAAAAGGGCAGTGTGCAGCAAATAGGACTCTGGTGCTCACAGACTCCAAAAGGCACCTGGAGCCAGACTGTGACAAGAAACCACCTAAGCTACCAGAATAATCATGCTACAGCTACCTGAATATCTCAAAGAACAGCATTTTTTTAAATGGTAGAACAAATTCCAGGCACAGGCTTGAATTGATCTGGCAAAGGGTGGAGGGGTTATTTGTCTTTAGGTATTTTAAAGGGGATGGGTTCTGAGGCAGAGAAGCCCATTATTCTTCCAAAGGAGTCTTTGATTTAAAGACTTTAAATAAGTCTCCTTTCCTTTTTCACCAAAAGCTCTGCCTCCATAATTTATAGGCAGCGGGCAGCAGAACCCCACATGGCTGTTCAGTAACAGATTAATGAGAACAACTGAGAAGAGGTAACAGGAACATAAATGCCTGCCAAATGGCAAAGACTTGAAATAAAGGCAGTAGCAAAAGGGTGACACAGTAAAGATAGTAGTTGCAGACAGTGGACTAATAAAATAATATTTTAAAACAGTAATCCTTATATATGTATTCAACTTAATCTTATTGTATTCAGGACTTTTCGAACTTACCAATAATACTTCTGCACTAAGTGAGAATAATACTTCTCCACTAATTGAGAATAGTTCCTTATCACTAAATTATGATAAAGAATTTTAGGTAGAGTTATTAAGCAATGGGATGATTGACACAAATAAGGTACATAACCTTTTTTGAAATTTTAAATCAACTTTTGCCTTCTGAGATGATTTATAGGCAATATATTTAAATGGCAAGAAATAAATTACTTTCAAATTTATCTTGTGATCTTATTCTATGAGTCCATAAATATAATTTTTATAAAAATATATATTTACCGCTCCTACATAATTTGACAAATACATATTTTACTTTCAGTGTAAAACCCCAAAGCATTAGATGGTTGCTGAGGTATCCAGTATTTAAGAAACAATATGCTAGGAAATAGCTTTTTAAATAGTTTTAGTGTCTTAAGGGCTTGAATTAGAAGATTTAATTCTTAGCCTGTTTCTTGTAAGCTGTGTGTCTTGAAACAAGTCCTTTAACTTTTCTGAGCCACATTTCGTATTTTTTATGCACATAGATCTTTCTCAAAATGTTATGAGTTTACATGCATGATTAATTCTTGGTAAAGTTTAGTTTCTCTGCTATCTAAAGAAAAGGTAATGCTTCAGAAAAATATGGAACTTCATATGCTTTAAAATATGTGGGGTTTTTTAGATTCATTTAACATAAGAATATTTAAAGTATATATTGCCAACTGTACAATATTCCTTGAGGAATCTGTAATGTTTTATCAACGTATTAAAATTTATACTCTTCTTGGTATATGGCTAAATTCATTTCTTCTGAATTACTTTAAAAACTATTCTTTTACATATGAAGCTTATTGAATTGAAATTGTCATTCATTACAACTAGCCAAAAATGACTCCAGGAAACATTATTTTGGCTTGTGCTAATACAGGGAGCAATTGTAAAGGGAAATCCTTGACCTTCTGTGTTCACTTAGTAATTTGTAGCCTAAAATGGCGGTGCCCAAAGAACTGATTTACAATATCTCCGCCCTTCCAATATGTCAAAAGGCCAGGATGATGTTGCCTCGGGGAAGTGATGACATTTTGAAAGCTGGAAACAGAACAGCTGCCTCCACACTCGGGTACCTGGAACCACTGGCAGATCATCACACACTGATTTGTCAGGCAAGAATGAAGGTCTTAAGAGGCAAACAGCTGAGAAGTTGATTTGATGAATTTTTGCACAATTTGTGGTCAGAGTACGATGAAATATAAGGAGACCTGAGAGATTCACTGAAATCCTCTTACACCTTTTCCACCCTTTAGTCCCCAGGTAACAAACAGGTATGGAATGAGGTCCAGAACTTGGGGTGTCCGGGAATATAGGATATCTTCATAAACTTGACTGGGGGATGGGAGACATGGAGCGGGGCCAGTGAGAGTTACTTTGCTTATCAAAAACAGCAGGTTAGCTTCATAGCAATGCTGAATAGTTTGCCTGGGCCAGAGAGATAGGCATGACTTGGACCCATACTGTAGCTGGGAGGTGGCTCCCCTAGTTACAATGCCTGCACAGGAGTTTGGAAATGGTTTGTTCCACACCAGGGGGCCATGCTTGCTTGGACTAACAATGACAGCTCAGAAAAATAGGTGAGTGCTAGCAGGTGTAGCCAATTGTGGGAGGAGTCAGAAATGGGGTTGCAGAGGAGGATCCAGGCCAATTTAAACTAAAAAGCAAGCAGCCACTCGTGGCAGGACCAGGCGGGACCAGGTGGGACCTTTAGGGACTTTTCGAGACCTTTTGGAACCTTGCAGAACAGTGCAGCTCAAAAGGGGGTGGAAAGACCCTTGCTCACCAGTGAAGAGGAGGTGCCACTCGATTTTGGACAGAAACAAGGGTGGGGTGGAAACAGGAGACAGGTGGGGAGGGCTGGGGGGCGTGGACTGGGATGGGAGTAAAAGTCAGAAAACTACCTGGATAACAATTAAAAAAACAAAAAAAACTGGAGATCATATCAACACTGCTGATGGTGCTGAGAACCTCGGGAGGCCTGACCAGCTAAACATGGATTACTGGGAGGAAGTGGGAGAAGTGAACAGGGAGTGGGAGAGTGAACTGCAGACTTCTGTTTGCTTTTTGGATTTGTGTTTGTTTGTTTGTTTCCCTGAAAGGCAGTACTTCTGACTGGCATGCTCTGAGATTGGCCTGACTGCGCAAAAGGGGAGGGCACGACTGTGTGTGTTTGTGGGCATTCAAAGGGAGTAAGATTTAATGACAAAATTCAGCCATTACTCTAAACCTTTTAATTAACTTTTAATTAAATAATTCCTCCCCTTTTTACCAATCTCCGGCATTAAGAGCCATGATTTTTACTGGTGTTGAGGAATAGAACCCAGAGCAGTAGACCTGCAGGGATTTTGTTACACCCAGAGAATCTAGTGTTCTGAAAAATGTGGTTCGTAATGCATTCAACCTCTCCATGGTGTTTCAACTTCTAGGAGGAACACTGTCCCTGCCCAATTTTGATAATGGCATTGATGAAAGTTTCTGTTTAAGTGATGTGCTAGGGAGAAAGCAATTCTCCTCAACCTAACATTTGTATGAAATTTTACAGGGAATGATTTTTTTTACACGGTAAGAAAATTCAAAATACAGAGACTTGGGAAGTAGGACTTGCTTCACTCCACAAGGCCAGCAGAGGAGCTGGTACATTTCCTGCGCGTGTACTTTTTTAAGTACTTACATATGATTCACACCTGTTCATCTGCTGAGCACCATATATCCTTAACACTTCATTGGTTTAGCTAATTTTCCATTAGTTTTAATTCTATAAGAAAAATATCTTTTCAAATTGGCATCTTATGAGTCATGAGCCCTGTCACTCACTAGGTTAAATCATTCTGTGGCTGTTTCATATAATGACAACCTTCTGAGAAGAGTGTTAATAATTTGACCCCATTCATTTCTTTCAATAAGTATCTATTGCAAACACGTAGGGCTACATGCTGGGTATATCTTCTTGGTCCTCCCTCCAGTTCTCATTGTTCATTAAATATTCACTCTATGCATTGACATTCCTTTCACTATTAATTGGAAATTCTCAAAAAGACCACAAATTTCTATTTAAAATATTACTATTTATTTACTTACCCTAAATTGGAATAACACAGGATGAAGAGTAGGAAGCCTGTTATTGCATGATCTTAGACAAGTCCCTTCACTTCTGTGGTCCTGGGTGTCCTCCTGAGTAAAGTCAGCAATCAGACTAGAAAATCACTAAGGTACTTCTCGTTCTAGGGCCTCATAGAACAGTGAATGGTCACACTTTAATCTGAAATCTGTTTCTCAAATGTCAGTTTGGCACCTCACAATTCCCACATGATATTTTGACTTTAGCTTTCACTGACCAAGAGGAGGCACAGATCACTTGGGATGAATGCCATATCCCCAGACTCAGAAAGTACTTTTATCATAAACTATGAGAAACAGCTACTTCCTCCATGTCCAATGTCAACTCGATTTCTCACCCAAAGGTTAACTATTCTGTGGTCCAACTGTCAGCTGTATACAGTCTGGCTGAACCTCCAATGGCTGGCTCTGGAAATCAGCTGAAAGCCAGTTAAAAAATATTTGGATGCTAAATGTTGACTTGTGGGCTTTCCAATCCAGAGGGAGGTATCGAATATTATACAGATCAGGCCCTAAAGCCTTTCCAGCCTAGTCAGGTTTCCATTGTAATTGTGATGCTATAAACTGGATAGTAGCTGCTTCAGTGCTGTGTACTTCAGTCCAGAAGTCCAGAATGATCGGAACGGTCCTGGGAGAGAAAGTTTTTGAGGCCTTCCCAAACCTCGAGCTCAGATACCCCACCCCCCACCCAGGCTGCACACAGCTGCTTGCAGTCGGCCTAACCTGTGTTGAACCTTTCTTGATATATACTTAAATCTGCTGCTGTTGGATTTGCGGGGCCAGGGGGAAATAGAGAAGGGGACAGAAAAGTGAAAAGGAGGGAAACAGGGGTCTTCATGGCTTGCGTCTGCAAGGGGTTATTACCTGGGTAAGTTTGAGAGTTTGTTCAGTGCATTGTACAGACAGACTCATGGTGTTTCTCCAAATGAGAGAAATGATCCTCGATACGTTTAACAGTAAAGCCTGGAGCATTACTGAAATCAGGTTGGTAACTTGGTCAAGTCCCTGGAGAGTAGATTAATCAGTCTCCTCCTGCTTTTCACAGCTCCCTCACAGGCCCTGCATTCCAGGGCCCTTTCTCCTCCCTCAGCTCCCCCGCCCCCCCCAAAAGTCCCCATCTCTCATCTCCCTTCTGACTCAGAGTGTGTCTATGCATCTCCGTCTTTCTGAATCTGTGTGTGCTTCTCGGTCTGCATGCCTCTTTCTATGACTCTCTTAGGTGTGTGTCAAGTGTGTCTCCTTTTGTCTGTCTTTCTCTGTCTCTTTTTTTGTTTCGATCTCTCATGGTCTGTGACTGTGTGTGTTTCTCCTGTGATTCTGCTTCTCCCCACCTGACTCCTCCCCAAATTATTCCTGATCAAGTAGAAAATAAAACAAATTTAATGTTTCTAAAAACATATCAACCACTGATATTTCCAATTCTGCTGTTAAAAGTTACAGTGTCAATACAAATGTACATTGATGGCAACAGAACGAGATCTGAATTTGGGTTGTAAACACACAAGGCAATTCACAGATGATGTATTATAAAATCGTATGTTTGAAACCTATATAATTTTATTAACAAATGTCACCCAGTGCATTTAATTTAAAAAATTATGTATATTAAAAAGGAAAACAGAATTGTTTTCTGGAAATTGGTGTCTGGAAATTCTCTTTTCAGGCTTGGGAATATATGGTTGGGAGGGCTCAGGTGACAGCCACAAGGCATCCTGAATTAAACCTCTGTGTCTGGGCCCCCAGGAGGTGACACAGCCCTGGGAGCGATGGTGTGCAGCAGCGGCAGGCACTCACCTCCCTGTGCCCTCGCTGCCTCTGGGCTTGTGCTCGGCTCTGCTCTGGAGCCCTTCCTTCCAGCGGGCATTTTTACTAAGGCAGCAGAACAGATTTGTGGAAACAGCAGAAACTGCAATTAAAAGGCCCCAATTCACCGTCCTCACTCTGCCTCTCACTCTGCGACACTGAAATCACAACTTAATTTGCCCTTTTTCCTTTTCTTTATACGTAAAGAGAGCACGAATGTGCCTCACGAGATTTTTTTTTAAGGTTCTTGGGACAGTGAAATGGTAATGCGTAATATAAGGGTTATTGGGTTTTGTTTGGTTTAGTCTGATATTTTGTTTATTAATTCTGAGGTGCAGTGCTTCTCAATTGAGGTAATTTTGTCTCCCAAGGGATAGTTAGCAATGTCTGGAGACAATTGTGGTTGTCATACTAGAGAGGCATTACTGGAACTGACCGGATAGGGGCCAAACATGCCACTAAATATCCTACAATGCACAGGGCACTCACCACATCAAAGGATTATCCGCTCCAAAATAATGCCACTGGTGGAGAGTTTGAGAAGCCCTGTTTAGAATGATGTACTTTTTAGAGTGGTTTTATTTATGTAATTAATGTGTCATCATTTTATTTTCATTATTTTATTACTTTTAACATGCTTTTTCTATCAATGTACATTACATATTTTATCTCTTTGACAATCGGGCCCTAAGGCAAGGGAGGTTGGCCACTTTCCAGCCTTAGGCCATGAAGCTCCTAATATCTGTTACATTGATGAACTCCTAGAAAATAAATACAGTATGCTATATTTTTAACTGATTTTAGAGAGAGAGGAAGGGGGAGAGAAAAATGCTGATTTGTTGTTCCACTTATTTATACATTCCTTGGTTGACTCTTATATGTACCCTGAACAGTGATCAAACCTACAACCTTGGTATGTCAGGATGATGCTCTAACCAACTGAGCTACCTGATTAGGGCCCATACTATGCTATATTAAGTTATAAAAGGATTCACAACCCCCAAATCCTGCTCATGATATGGCAATTATAGGTCCAGTGACAAGATAGCTCAGTTTATTTATTTGACCATTTGAAAATGGATTAACTTTGGTAAGGTACTATAACAAGCACTGAGGAGACAGAATTAAAGTAAATTTAGACATGATCTCTGCCACCGGGAACTTGCAAATAGGAAAAAACAGGAGATAAGCAAACAAAAAATCATTCAAACAAATGCATCACAACCAATAATAAACAGTGCAATAAATAAAAAAATAGTTTCTAAGACTGAAAATAACTGAAGGGACCTTATTTAAAAGCTGGGGAGGGGTGAGAAGGGTCAAGGAATGTTCTCTGACTGAGGGCTAAGCTGTGGCCAGAGGGAAGAATAGAATTTGACTAGAAAAGATACTTTTGCAGAAGAGAAAATAGCGTGTGGCAGGGCTCTAGGGTCAGGAAACCTTGAGCCATTTCAAAAGCCAAGATTTTGGAACACGTTTGTCTCCTTGTTTTGAATCATCTATATTCTTTGTGAAAACTACTAACTACATCTGGCTACAGTTCTCATTCTTTACAGACAGTCTCACAAATTGATAGGTTTTGTTCATTGATCTTTCTCTCTTTTTTGGTGGAATATATATAATCAAGGCAAGTATGTTAATGAATGTGATATGATCATGAATAATATACCCCAAATAAAGGAAATTAGAGGCAATAAAATTATGTAGCTGAAAAAGATACTCGACTCCTTAATTTTACAAAAAAAAAAAACATATATATATGACTTCCATGAATATCTCTCCTCAAGTTATCTGTAAAGCTAGGACTAGAACCAAAGTCTCCTGACTCCTAGTCATTATCTTGTCTTCATTTAGAATGCAGCCTTGTTTTTATTCAGAAACTAATAAATAAGTTGACCAAACAGGAGATCCCATTCAAACAAAAAAGGTCAAAATAATGTCCATATTCATAAAAATTGAATTTTATTTTTTAATAGAGAACATAATGCTGAGAAAACAATATATTTGCTACAATTTCTTCTGTGCTACATGTATTTCCTTTGGACTCAGATCTATTTTGCACCCTCTTAAAATTGGTTATGCTCTTGCTTGTCGGGAGTGCAGGTGTCAGGGAAGGTAGTAGCAGAGGTCTCATCTGTGTACATTGGATCGACAGATTTTCCTCTGGCTTTTGGTTGGGTTTGGCCATTTGGGTAGCACTAGCAGGAGGGATGGAAGGAAGAGATCAAAATATTTATTAGCTCAGGCTGCCTCTATGCAGGGTATTCATTGGATGGCTTGCTTGACCAAAGTCTCTCCCTACCTCCCTACCTCCCTGACTCATTAGATTTTTTAAAAAGTCCCCTTAAACTACCCCAGCTGAAATGTCTGTCTGTTACCTACATGTCCTCAATCTCCTGTCCCCAACAGTAAACAGGACAGAGGTTCCATTATTAAACAACTTTCACATTAGCTGCTCACGCATACTCAAAAGT
Organism: Glossophaga mutica; assembly: GCA_039655065.1. Lineage (NCBI taxonomy): Eukaryota > Metazoa > Chordata > Mammalia > Chiroptera > Phyllostomidae > Glossophaga > Glossophaga mutica. Next base: position 144,005,778 of record CM077303.1, on the reverse strand, counting down.
CACAAAGCACAAAATATCCCTTTATTTCAGATTTGAGTTGTATCTTTTAATGCCCAGAGATCCCTCAATGAGTTGAGGCTTCAGCATGGCCCCTCTTACTCATTAGTTATGCATTTTCTCAATGGGCCTGGGCCTTTGACTAATGTTTCTGAGGTCTCCCCAGTGACTATTTCTCTTGGAGCGAATTGAGAACAAACCTCTCCCCTTTGGATCCTGTTGTACAGGTTGAATTGTGTCCCCTCCAAAGATGTTGAAGTTCTAACCCCTGGTACTTGTAAATGTGCCCTTATTTGAAAATAATCTATGCAGATACAATCAAGTTAAGGTGAGGTCATATTCAATTACAGTAGACCCTAATTTAATACTGGTAGTGTTCTTAGAAAAAAAGAAGAAGAGGGGAAGGAGAGAGAGGGAAAAATACCATGAAAAAATGCAGGCAGAGAATGGAGTGATGCGTCTGCAAGCCAAGGAGCAGCAAAGATTGCCAGCAACACCAGAAGCTAAGAAAATGCATAAAATAGCTTCTCCCTTAGGTGCTTCGGAGAGAGCGGGCCCCGACTCCCACCATTTCAGAGCCCTCCAGTTCCCTTCCGCATGAACTTAGTGCACTTAGAGTCCATCTGTGGGCAGCTACACAACCATGACCATGGGACCTTTTGTATGGTTCCATTTCCAGAAGAGAATGTGTAGAATTGAAGATGTTAGAAAAAAATTTCTTAAAGGCAATAAATACACTCATTTTGTTAGAGTTGCCTCCAGCACAGGGATTCTCATCCAGGAGTGACTTTGACCCCTCCCCCAAGGAAGTACATGGAAACATTTCGGTTGTCACAATTATAGAAGGTTGTTACTGGTATCTAGAGGGCAGGAACCAGGGATGCTGTTAAACCTCTACATGACACAAGACAGTCCCCGCACAACCAAGGGTTATCTGGCCCGAAATGTCAACAGTGCCAAGGATGAGAAATTCTGCTCTAGCTTATGCCCTAAAAATGCTTACTTCCATCTTGTCTATTGAAATGTGTTTGAGAAGCAATGAGAAATAATTCACTAAATACCATGAAAATATTTGTTCCACCGTGTTCTATTTCAGAATGACAAAGTTCTTCAGGAATTACTCTGAGTTTTTCAGAAAAAACAAATTTATGTCCCCCTTTCAGCTGGTAGTGCCTTGTCCCTTTAACACAAAATTCCATTTTTATGTGAATACCCTAATCTAGAACTAAACTTGCAAACTTTTAGCACAAAACATTTTCCCTCTTGGTGCCTTGCTGTCTTTAGGAGAATCTGTTTGCCCCTAAAGCTTACAGCTCAGGTAGGTTTCAGTTCTTGCATTCCGTACCCTCTTTTTCCCATCTCTGCCCTCTGCACCCCTCCTCATCACTGGTTTTACTAAATTTTAAGAACTTTTGGACATTTAAAAAGATTAATCTGCCAAAATTCTAAAACATTTTAAGGAAAACATAACTAACATAAAACACATAGATGTTTTGTTTTGTTTTTTTCTCCAGCCTCTACAGGAGCTCAGAATGAGTCTGCTTTGGCTAAGTTTGAATCATTTGAATTAATACATCCTCTTTCCAATCAGAATTGTAAACATCCTGCCCTGCTGTCATTTTCAACTTTCAAGTAAGAAGCATTGTTATCCAGAATGTTATTTTGTCAGAGATTTCTTGTTATATTTGAATTTCCACTTTTTATAACCATTTTTGTTTGGACTTCCTAAACAACTAAAGCTAATAGTGGGCATTGTAGGTTACTATATGAGTTCTACCTTAGATGGAGGAAGACCCTGTTTACAAATGTGATTGCCAAGTTGAGAGAAGCTAAAAAAGTGGGGGCAAGGGGGGGGCTACCTATGCACTGTTGTGTCTGCACTGGTTTACTATATAAGTTTGGGAAATCTGATCCTTTCAATAGAATGATTTATCTCCTCGGGTTCAAAATAGAGATGACACAAGTGTCAAAAACCTACCATTTATAGTAACCAAACTGGGAATGTATCTTCCGTGCAGGTTGGAATGGCTCCTCTTCGTCTCAGATCTTAATGCTGAAGCATGAAGAGTTGTTTTGGGATAAAAATGCCTCTCCCTACATCAGGTCAAACCACAAATGGACACAGCAGTCCTAATGGAAGACAGCTAGAATGTATGAAAAAGAAAATCTCCTATCCCTCTTTAACATAAAGTCTGAAATAATGGTTTTAAAGCTGACCTAGCAACTTCACACAACTCAACTCGTTAGGAACACAGCATTCATTCCCTTTTTGTCACATCGTCACATCGTCAGAAGCCCAAATGAGTTTTCTAGCCAACAACAATAAGAAATGTTTCTTTTTGGAGAAAAAAATTAAATGATTTGGGTGAGGACTTGAGTGAAACATTTTTTGAATAACTATGACAGATTTGGAAGCCAAAATGCAACATTATATACTATTGACACTATTTTAATAACCCTCAGAGTGGTTGCACTGCTGTGAGGCAGACACCAGAACTCCAAATATGCAGGAGTCAGCTCAGTGCTGAAATGATACGTAAGGCCAAATATATGGCTTGTAAGCATTAGAACAAACAGGAGCCTAGCAAATTTCGTTTAATATATAAATTTAAATGACAGGTTGTTGATCCAGAAAATATACAGTGATGCTTGTATTTCATCAAGTCAAAGACATTGTCAATTGTAAGACAAGCTGAGAAAGTGAAAAAAACTTTCAATTCATTGTAAGACCATATTTGAAGTGTGTGTAAAAGAGAAAACTTGCTGCCAAATGAATCAGGCATAATGTTTTTTAAGTACATTGAGCATAAGAGGCATCTCAGTTTCAGTTATGCTGAAATGTGGAAAATGGGCATCTTAGAATGGAGGAAATTCAGTAGGTCACTCCATTCACGTGTCCTTCATGCAAGTTCTTGTGTGGCCTAGGACGCTGGCCGATGTCAAAAGGCTCAATCATTTTGTCTATTGGTTGTTTAGTCCTTTCTTTGTGGTAAATGCTGTTCTCCTGATATTAACTTAGAAAAATCTTCACACTCCTTGTCCTCTCCCACATGTCCCTCTGCGTGCCTCTTTTTAACTCTAGTCCTCCAGTCATTTTCCTAGTAGATTCTTGGCCAGCTGGCCAGGCCATTCATTGGCCACGGCCTTTGAGACACTTCCCCTTTCACGCAAAGTGAATGACCCCATCTTACACACACAGTCCCACACATCAAGAAGATTTCTCTCCTCACCCCTTTTCAAGACCTCCACGTGAAAGTGGCTGTAATGCAGTCACTGTTCATTTCAGCTGGCATCTATGTATTGAGCTTGACTCATCCGTTAACTAAGCTCAGGTTTTTTCCTTCTCCTCTTTAGTCACACAAGACTTTCTAAATGGGGGTGATCTGAGGGAGGGGCATTAGAACAACTGTAATGGGTGACATGGGGATCTGGCTACCAGCTCACAGTGTGCTTGTGACCTCTGGCCCTACTATATCCTGATCCCAGACATCCCATTTCCACCTTACAATAGACTGCTGATGGACCCACCCAACTTCATGAATTTGTAGACACCACACAGCTTATAATGAGTAGTTGTGAACATAAGGTCACTAGGCACCTCATGGTCAAGTATTTTATCTCTTCCAGGGCCAAGTAACATGCCAGAAGTTATTTTTAAAAAGGCATATAATTCTCTTTCATGAATAACATGGCTTTGCTCCAGAATCCCAGAAACCTGCATCATGACCCTCCAACAAAGCCTTTCTATGAACTCCGAACAGCCTGTTTTTCAAAATCAACACCTCCAACTTCATAGCGCCCATTGAACCATATGGCTTGGGCAATGGGGCTGTCCGAACCATAGCCTGGAGTCCTACAGGTTCCTGTACTGCTCCTGGTCCCTCTGAAAACTGGCAACACTCTGTGCCACCTGATATATGGTCCAAACAGTATTTCCATGTATGAAGGGTGCTGCCTCCAGAATGCAGAGGTCACTAGACACTTTGCTCCATTCTTGTCATAGGAGATGCATGATACAGAAATGTGTCTTAATTTGGAGAGTGTACTAGCATGCTTCTGACCATCGGACCTCTGCAATCATCTCTGAAGTGTCAGGTCCCTGAAACTTAAACCCACCCTTTGGAATACACACACACACACACACACACACACACACACACAGTGTCGTATATATGTCTGTGTGTGTGTGTGTATATATATGTATATATGTATTTCCACCTATATATATATACATATATATGTATTTCCCCATATGTATATGTATATATGTATATATGCCTCTAACATATTACTATAAGCTCTTGCTTATCCTATCAAATATGCATGTTATTATCAATGTAATATACCAGTGTTCTATGAGATACCCTGATAATCCACATCTCTTTGGAGTAATTTATAACAGTGTATTTTAGGAAAAATTTTAAATAAATATTCTGTCAATTTCACATAAATAAAAATTCTTCTGACTCTCTTTTCCAATCAGATTATGAAACAGTGCATTTGCCAAATCAATAACCATGTACTACCTGCTTGAAGCCTTGTTAATATTCTCTAGCAACACATTGCACCACATCTGGTAAAGGAACTGCACGAGGGCTACTACTCAAATGAGTTCATAGAGTCCTCAGGAAGAAGTGGGAAAAGTCTTAGTGTTGGTATATACTTAAGGAAAGGGGAGTAAATTAAAGACACAGATGGTGATTGGTACTATGGAAAAAAATAAAGGAGGTAAATAGAATAGAGATTGACAAGACAGGGGCTGCTATTTTCTATGAGGTGTCAATAAAGAAACTCACACCTAAAGTGACGTTCGAGTACAAACCTGAAGAAAGTGGGGAAATCTATGGATACCTGTAGAAAAATCCTAACTGATAGAATGATTGGCTTAGCATGTTCAAGGTGGTCACTGTGATTAGAGCAAAAAGAGCTAGGTGCAGAATGGGAGAAATAAGACAAAGAGAGGGACCATAGGGGACAGAGGGGAAGAAAGAGGGCAGAGATTATAACTCACTGTAAGGTTGTGGTTTGGGTTTGGCTTTGGTTTTGGTTTTGGTTTCTGGATGAAAAGAAAGCCTTTTAAGTATTTCTATCAGAGGAACTCTGTTATCCAGGTTACATTTTAATAGAATCCATATTGTGCTGAAATCACACCATAGCGGGACAAGCGTGAAAACAGGGTTTAAATCTTTAGTAGAAGGTTTCGGACCGTTCAGCCTGGTTTCAGGAGTTGTAACCCTCATCCCATGGTGGGCTGTGTAAGAGCCAAGGGACCCACTTCATCTAGGTCTGTTCTATCAAGAGGACGTGACCTACTAAGGAGACAAAGCTTATCTCCCTGGCAGGAGCGCTGCTTCTGCCTCATCCATCTCTGGCCCCAATGCTTGGTCTGTAGTCAATGACGGATAAGACTCCTCATGGGAGGGTCAACCTAAGCCAGACACGACCACTTGGGAGGCCCTCATGGAAGGACTCAGGGGGCTGCAGCAAAGAGGGGGTGATGGATCCTCACCTCCCAGCTATTCTGACATAGCCCGAGTCCTCATTTCCATCTGGGAGATGTCTTCTGCTTCCTAATCGGCTTAAAGTCTGAAACTATGAGGGCAAGCGGTACAGCCCTGTGCTGGCCAGGATGGTTCCCTGGGGTGATTGGGCATAAGAAAGAATTCCTAAAGTTCCGTGAAACCTGCTTTGATAAGAGTGCACTCACTTAAATGATAAGGTCCGAGGAGGAAATGAGTATGTCTCCCAAAGTTTCGCAACCCCCTTTCCAGACAGACATTGACTCAGATTAAGCCCTCAGATTTCTTTGAAATGTTAAACCTGTATTCCTGTGTATTGGAACCCAATAAAAGCCTAGTGAAGAAGGGGCTCTGGGTCATTCTCCTCTGAGAGTTTGTCCACCTCTCCTCTCCAAACAGATCATGTATTGGTAGTTTTTATTTTCATCTGTGACGGAGGGATGGGGCTCTGCAGGCGGAGCACCCCCACATCTGGCACCCAGGACAGGGGCCCCCACAGTAGAATAACCTCTACAGAGGAAGAGATTTTCATGTTCTACTGACTTGGGAGGGAAGATGAAAATTTAAACAAATGGAAACAAACAGAAGGGAAAAACATGAAGGAAATTTCACTTCATATTCTGTCTTCTATTAAGGAACTGAAAATTTAATAGCCTATACCATGTTTTCATTTTGTCTTGACTATCGAGAAGTTCAGAGCCAGTTTTAAAGCTGAATGAAGTCATTCATTAATGTGCTTATTCATTCACTTATTCATACATTCAATCAATAATCATCTATTTCATGGCTATATATGCTAAATATTTTGCAAAAGGAAATAGTCCTAGGTATTGAAAATCTTGGCAATGACAACTGGGAAGAATAAATCTTGATTACTTTTCAGAAGATAGATGTAACTTACAGAAGGATTTTTTGTTTGCTTTGTTATATTTTGTTTAAAATCTTAAAACAGTATTACCAAGGGACACTAAGTGAAAAATTAAAATTTTGGAAAAATGCTACATATTATTTCAATACAAAATGGTTAACCTAATGTCAATAACATGCAGATTTTAGAGTCAAAATTGTTTTTCCTCAGGAATGACCAACTGATGAACTGAGTTCCTCTTGAATTGGTGGTTTGTAAGTAGAACTGTATTCTGAACTATACATTCAGAATACATTTCCAAGTATATAAAATCATTGAATAGAAACAAAAATTACAATTCATTCAGCAACATTGCATAGGGAAAAACCTATGCTAACATACTCAGACAAATTATATCATAAAACTAAGCTGTAATAAGAGCGGTAGAGTTTGAAGTGCTCTATTTTTACCTCACCACATACCTTCAGTGCAGCTAATTTAGAAATTTTATGGTAATCCATAAACATTCTCATACTGCATGATAAAGTAAAATAATCAATGTTGTACCAATAAACCAGGCAATGCAACCAAGCATAATTAGATTAAGAAAGGAAATAAACAGTGTCATATTGCTTTTAAGACATTTAAAAATCTGAAAATTGTTGTGGAAAGCCCAGCTCCTGGAATGGAAAAAGCCGAATGGTATCAGGAGCTAGCCACTCAGTAAGAAAGGTTCAGTCAGACTTCAGGGATTCAGATGTTACCAGAAAAAGATTACTTGGAGGGGAAAAGTGAAGTTGCTCCATCTAGTCACTCGAGAACTCTAGCAAAAACTTAGTGGAAAACAAAATTAAGTCTGCTAGATGTCACCAATGAAAATATTTAATTATCTATGTGTCTTACTTAGAGTCGTTTCTCCAGGATTTGGGAATATATCAGTAGTTACTATCTTTATTTTTAAGGTTATCAGATAGAGGACTTCTAAAAGGAAATCCTATAATCTTAATTGGGGATAGTATAAGAGCACAGCCAAAATATATAACATTTGACTTTTTAAAATATGTTAGAATTATTTGATCATTTGTATTGTGAATTTTTCATCACACTGGACTACAGAATTATTTTTGTAGTTTTTGACTGACCAATTTTTGAATAATTTCAATTAGTCCTCAACTGCTATGTTTTTACAAACCAAAATTTAAAAATGTTTCTTGAAGTGTTTTTCTTCCTTTGGCATGTTTTATCTAACTTGGTTCAAGTGATTATATAATATTTAAGGGAAAAATAATTAGAAATACAGCTAAATATAAGGCTAAGATATTGGGATATAGTAGTGAATAATACTCCATAGAAATGTCTCAATTTTGTCAATGACTTCTGTGATGGTTAATTTTATGTGTCAACTTGGTTAGGTTTGGTACCCAGTTATTTGGTTAACACCAGGTGCTAGAAGGTGTTGTTACAAAAGTAATTTTTAACTGCAATTAAATTTACACCAGTAGATTTTGAGTAAGTTAGATTACACTCCATAATGTGGATTGTCCTACTCTAATCAATTGAGGATCTTTAGCGAAAAGACTCAGGTCCTCTGAGAAAAAGGAATCCTGCCTTCAAACTGCCTTTGGACTCAAGGCTACAACGTCAGTTCTTTCCTGGGTCTCCAGCCTGCTGGCCTACCCTACAGATTTGAACTTGTTGGCCCCTGTAATTGTTGGAGCCAATTACTTAAATCTCTCAATGTATAGGTAGATAGATAGATGATAGGTAGGTAGGTAGACAGATGATGATGATAGATAGATGATAGATAGATAGATAGACCATTTGTTTTGTTCCTCTGGAGAATCCTGACTAATGCAATCTCCATGACACTAAACTCAATGGTCATTGCTCATTCTCTTTCTCCTGAATCTATCAGCAGCATTTTACTTCAGTCATGATCTCCCCTTTTTACTTTTTAATACAATTTACATATTTCCACATTAAGTGTCTTATTGACCTAAACTTCAGACTCAATTATCTTCTATTAGTATGCAATCTCTGCTACAGCAGAGCTTTTTGGCATTTTTTTTTTTAATTTTTATTTTAATTGTTGATCTTGTACAGTTTTCTGTCTTTTATTCTCACCCCAACCCACCACCCCAGCCCTTCCCTCCCATTTCCACCCCCCCATAGTTTTTATCCATGTGTCCTTTTTACTTGTTTCTGTAAATCCTTCCCCTTTTCCCCTGAAATTCCCTCCCCTCTCCCCTCTGGTGACTTTCAGCCTGTTCCCAATTTCTATGTCTTTGGTTATATTATGCTTGTTTCTTTGTTTTGTTGATTAGGTTCCTGTTAAAGGTGAGATCATATGGTATTTGTCTTTCACTGCCTGGCTTACTTCGCTTAGCATGATGCTCTCAAGTTCCATCCATGCCGTTGCATAGGGTATGAGCTCCTTCTTTCTTTCTGCTGCATAGAATTCCATTGTATAAATGTACCACAGTTTTTTGATCCATTCATTTACTGATGGGCATCTAGGTTGCTTCCAACACTTGGCTATTGTAAATTGTGCTGCTATAAACATAGGGATGCATAGTTTCTTTTGGATTGGTGTTTCAGGGTTCTTAGGATATAGTCCTAGCAATGGAATTGCTGGGTCAAAAGGTATATCCATTTTTAGTTTTTTAAGAAAAACCCATACTGTTTTCCATAGTGGTTGTACCAGTCTGCACTCCCACCAGCAGTGCAGTAGTGTCCCCTTTTCTCCACAACCTCTCCAACACTTGCTGTTTGTTGCTTTGTTTATGAGGGCCATTCTGACTGGTGTCAAGTGGTATCTCATTGTTGTTTTAATTTGCATCTCTCTGATAGCTAGCGATATCGAGCATTTTTTCATGTGTCTCTGGATCCTCTGTATGTCCTCCTTGGAGAGGTGTCTGCCCAAGTCCTTTGCCCATTTTTTAATTGGGTTGCTTGTCTTCTTAGAGTGGAGTCGTGTAAGTTCTTTGTATATTTTGGAGATTAAACCCTTATCTGAGATATCATTGGCAAATATGTTTTCCCACACAGTCGGTTCTCTTTTTATTTTAATACTGTTTTCCTTGGCCATGCAGAAGCTTTTTATTTTGATGAGATCCCATTTGTTTATTCTTTCCTTTATGTCCCTTGCTTTAGGGGACATATCAGTAAAAATGTTGCTGCGTGTAATATCTGAGATTTTCCTGCCTATGTTCTCTTCTAGGACTTTAATGGTGTTACGGCTTATGCTTAAGTCTTTTATCCACCTTGAATTTATTTTTGTGTATGGTGTAAGTTGGTGCTCGAGTTTCATTTTCTTGCACAAAGCTGTCCAGTTCTCCCAACACCACTTGTTGAAGAGGCTATTTTTACTCCATTTTATGTTGCTGCCCCCTTTGTCGAATATTAATTGACTATAGACACTAGGGTTTATTTCTGGGCTCTCTATTCTATTCCACTGGTCGACGTGCCTGTTTTTATGCCAGTACCAGGCTGTTTTGATTACAGTGGCCTTGTAATACATTTTGATATCAGGTATTGTGATCCCTCCTGCTTTGCTCTTCTTTCTCAAGATTGCTGCCGCTATTCTGGGTCGTTTATGGTTCCATATAAATTTTTGAAGAGTTTGTTCTATATCTGTGAAATATGCCATTGGTACTTTAATAGGTATTGCATTGAATCTGTAGATTGCTTTGGGAAGTATGGACATTTTGATGATGTTAATTCTTCCGATCCATGAACACGGTATGTGTTTCCATTTATTTGTGTCTTCCTTGATTTCTTTCTTCAGTGTTGTGTAGTTTTCTGCATACAGGTCTTTTACCTCCTTGGTTAGGTTTATTCCTAGGTACTTTATTTTTCTTTTTGCTATATCAAATGGTATTTTTTCCTTGATTTCTACTTCTGTTGTTTCATTGTTGGTATACAAAAATGCCTTTGATTTCTGGATATTGACTTTGTATCCAGCTGTTTGGCTAAATTCATTTATTAGGTCGAGCAGTTTTTTGGCCGAGACTATAGGATTTTCTATGTATACTAACATGTCATCTGCAAACAATGATAGTTTTGTTTCCTCCTTTCCAAGTTGGATGCCTTTTATTTCCTTTTCTTGTCTAATCGCTGTGGCTAATACTTCCAATACTATGTTGAATAGAAGTGGAGAGAGTGGGCAGCCTTGTCTTGTTCCTGATTTTAGTGGAAAAGAATTTAGTCTTTGCCCGTTGAGTATGATGCTGGCTGTAGGTTTCTCATATATAGCCTTTATTATGTTGAGGAATGCTCCCTCTATTCCCACTTTGCTGAGTGTTTTTATCATAAATGGGTGCTGTACCTTATCGAATGCTTTTTCCGCATCTATTGATATGATCATGTGATTTTTGTCTTTGCTTTTGTTTATGTGATGAATTACATTTACTGATTTGCGAATGTTGAACCATCCTTGCATCCCTGGGATGAATCCCACTTGGTCGTGGTGTATGATCTTTTTAATGTGTTGCTGGATGCGGTTTGCCAATATTTTGTTGAGGATTTTAGCATCTATGTTCATCAGCGATATTGGCCTGAAGTTCTCCTTCTTTGTTGTGTCTTTATCTGGTTTTGGGATTAGGATGATGCTGGCTTCATAAAAAGAGTTTGGGAGTCTTCCATCATTTTGGATTTTTTGGAATAGTCTGTGGAGAATAGGGGTTAGCTCTTCCTTAAATGTTTTGTAGAACTCTCCTGTGAAGCCATCTGGTCCAGGGCTTTTGTGCGTCGGGAGTGTTTTGATTACTGATTCAATTTCACCAGCCGTTATTGGTCTGTTCAGACTTTCTGTTTCTTTTTCATTGAGTTTTGGAAGGTTATATTTTCCCAGAAACCTGTCCATTTCACCTAGGTTTTCAAATTTCTTGGCATACAGTTCTTCATAGTAATTTCTTACAATCCTTTGTATTTCTGCAGTGTCGGTTGTAATATCTCCTCTTTCATTTCTGATTGTGTTTATTTGAGTCCTCTCTCTTTTTTTCTTGATGAGCCTGCTTAAAGGCTTGTCGATTTTGTTGATCTTTTCAAAGAACCAACTCCTGGATTCATTGATCTTTAGGATTGTGCTTTTAGTCTCTATATCATTTAATTCTGCTCTTATCTTGGTTATTTCTTTCCTTCTACTTGCTCTGGGCTGTCTTTGTTGTTGTTCCTCGAGTTCTTGTAGGCGAAGGGTTAGGTTGTTTGTTTGAGATGTTTCTGTCTTTTTTAGATAGGCCTGTATCGCTATAAACTTCCCTCTGAGGACTGCCTTTGCTGTGTCCCATAAGTTTTGGGTCGATGTGAGTTCATTATCGTTTGTTTCCAGAAACTTTTTGATTTCCTCCCTAATTTCATTCTTGACCCATTCATTGTTTAATAGCATGCTATTCAATCTCCATGATTTTGAGGGTTTTGGGTTTTTCTCCTTGGGGTTGGTTTCTAGTTTCAGTCCCTTGTGATCAGAGAAAATGCTTGGTATGATTTCAATTTTCTTGAATTTGTTGAGGCTTGATTTGTGTCCTATCATGTGGTCTATCTTTGAAAATGTTCCATGTGCATTTGAAAAGAAAGTGTATTTAGCTTCTTTGGGATGAAGGGCTCTATATATATCAGTTAAGTCCATTTCCTCTAGAGTGTTGTTCAGTGCCACAATATCTTTGTTGATATTTTGTTTGGAAGATCTGTCCATTTTTGACAGTGGGGTGTTAAAATCACCTACTATAATTGTGTTGCTGTCTATATCTTTCTTGAAGTCCTCTAAAATTTTCTTGATGTATTTAGGTGCTCCTCCGTTGGGTGCATATATATTTACAATATTTATGTCTTCTTGGTGGATTCTTCCCTTGAGTATTATGAAGTGGCCTTCTGGGTCTCTCTTTATGGCCCTTCTTTTGAAGTCTATTTTGTCTGATATGAGTATTGCTACCCCAGCTTTTTTTTCCTGACCATTTGCTTGGAAAATTTGTTTCCAGCCCTTCACTTTGAGCCTGTGTATGTCTTTTGTCCTGAGGTGGGTTTCTTGTAGGCAGCATATGTGTGGGTCATGCTTTCTTATCCATTCAGCTATTCTATGTCTTTTGATTGGGGCATTTAATCCATTTACATTTAAAGTTATTATTGATAGGTATTTATTCATTGCCATTTTCGTACCTGTGTTCCTCTGTCTCTTTCTCTCTCTGTCTTTTCCTTTCTTCCCTTAAAGCATTCCCTTTAGTATCTCTTGCAGCATTGGTTTGGTAGAGGTGTATTCTTTTAGACTTCTTTTGTTTGGGAAGCTCCTTATTTGGCCTTCTATCTTGATTGAAAGCCTTGCTGGGTAAAGTAGTCTGGGTTGCAGGCCTTTGGTTCTCATTGCTTGGAATATTTCTTGCCATTCTCTTCTGGCTTGGAGCGTTTCCATTGAGAAGTCAGATGCTAACCTGATTGGGGCCCCCTTGTATGTTACTTCCTTTTTCTCCCTTGCTGCCTTTAAGATTCTCTCTTTGTCTTGGAGTTTTGCCATTTTAATTATGATGTGTCTTGAAGTGGGCCTGTTTGGGTTCCTTTTGATTGGGACTCTCTGTGTTTCCTGGATTTGTGTGGCTTTTTCTCTCACCAAATTAGGGAAGTTTTCCATCATTACTTTTTCAAACAGGTTTTCTATCCCTTGTTCTTGTTCTTCTCCTTCTGGTATTCCTATTATACGGATATTATTCCGTTTCATGTTGTCTTGCATTTCTCTTAAACCCTCTTCATTCTTTCTAAGCCTCTTTTCCTTATCTTGCTCATTCTGAGTATTTTTTTCTATTTTGTCCTCCAACTCGCTGATCCGATCTTCTGCTTCGTCGATTCTGCTTTTCATTCCTTCTACTGTGTTCTTCAGTTCAGAGATTGTGTTCTTCATTTCCTCTTGGCCCTTGTTGATAGTTTCTATTTCCTTTTTCATGTTGATATAGTTTGCCGTGAGTTCATCATAACTTCCCTGTAGTTTATGGTAGCTCTTTGAGAGCTCATTGAGCTTCCTGACAACCATTGCTTTGAACTCGATATCTGATAGTTGAGTTGCCTCTGTTTCATTTAGCATTCTTTCTTGAGCTTCCTCCTTTCCTTTCATTTGGGGATTGTTCTTTTGTCTTCCCATTGTTTGTAAGACTCTTGTTGTTAGCCTCAACTTCTTAAATTGATCTGTTCTGGCTCCCTGGGTTTGTGGTATGACCTTCTGTGGTAGAATATCTGTGAGATTCAATGGTGGATTCTCCTTCGGATATCCTGTTGTTCACTGCTTCCACTGACTCATCAGCTGGAATACCCTCTTTTGGGGGCCAACTCTGGATCTCCCCCCGCCACAGTTCCAGGCTTGCTTGTTTGTTTGTTTTGTCTCACTCGTGTGTATTTACAAAAAGAAGAGGGGGGAAAATAAAAAAAAGAAGAAAGGGGAAACAAGAGGAAGGTAGAAAAGATAAAAATTGAAGAGAAAGGAAGAGGGGATAAGAGAAGAAGGAATTCAAGGAAGGCAAAAGGAGTTGGGGAGTAAAGAAGAAGATATAAACAATGAAGAAGGAGTAGTTAAAAACTCATATAGATATACAGGCTTACAAACAAAAAGACACTAACAAACTGGCAAAACAAAAAAGAGACACGCACATAGACACCCCCACACAAATATAAGCAGCCAAAGGGGGGAAAAAGAAAAAAAAAAAAAAAAAAAAAAAAAACAAGCAAAGCACAACAAAATATTTAAAAAAATAAAAATATATTAAAGAAATAAAAAAATTAAAAAATTATTAATTTAAAAAAAAAAAAAAGAAAGAAAAGGGAAAAAAAAAAAAAAAAAAAAAAAAAAAAACACCCTCTTGTTGTTTTCAAACTTGCCAGCCGGTTTTTTTCAGGTCTTGCTGGCTGCAATGGCCGAGGGGTGATCTTATTGCTTTTCTCTGTGTTCAGAACTCAGTCCTCACTGTGCTATGAATCCCAGCGTTAGTGGGCACCTCTCCCCACAGGGTTTCCAGCGTGCGATCTGAACTTACTGGTGTGTGCGCACTTCTCCGAGGTTATGGGTGTGAGCTAGGTTCTCCAGACGTGCACAGCCGCCTGCCTTTGTCCCTGGGAGGCTTTCAGTGTTCGGGCACAGCTGCCTGCATTCGGATCTGAGAGAGGCCTGCGTTCCAGCTGCTATTCGGCGCGCCTGCATCTTGGGCCTGAGCTGTCCGCGTTGCGAACCCGCCGGTGAACTGGCGCCTCTGGCTCCACAGCTGTCTCCAGTGGCCTGCGCCTATGTTTTCGCGAGTGTCCACTAGCCCGAGACCGTGTGCGGTCCCCTGAGGGTGTCTATTTTCATTCAGCTGTCTCACTTTGCCCGCGCCTCTGTCTCTCTTGGGGCGCCTATGCTTTCGTAGTCGCGCGGCGACCACGAAAACTCGGTTCAAAGTCGCGCAGTGACCTGGTGCGGTGCACCCACTTTCGCTCCCTCGCAGGGCACCCACTTTTGCTCGGGCGCAGTCGCGCGGTGGCCCCTGAGATCTCCCAGCCGGTTCAGCGGCTGACCCAGCTCCCTCCCCAGGGCCCTGGGGCAGGCTTGGCGGAGCGCCGGGCCGCGGCCTTGGCCGCCCCGTTCTCCGCGCGCTGGAACCCTGGGCTCTTATTGTTCCGAAGAGCTCTCCTTACCGCTTGTTTTTCAGTGTCCGCTACAATTTCCGACCTCTTATTCTCCAATATGCTGTATTACTGTTCCGTGTCTGTTCTGATCTTTACGTAGATTGATCTGGTTTTTCTCCCGTGTGTAGAGGGGGAGTAGGGTCTGCTCCCTCCTACCACGCCGCCATCTTCCCTCCCCGCTTTTTGGCAATTTTGTTCATTGTTAAATTTTCTAGTACCCAGGATAGTACATGACATATAATAAGTAAATACTGCATGTTTATATTTTAATGATTTAAGATATTCGAAATAAATTTTTCTTATCAAGATATGAAACTAAAGTTACCACCTATTTCAGAAAATCAATGCAAACACCCTTGTCCTGGCTGGTGTGGCTCAGCGGATTGAGTGCCAGCCTTTGAATCAAAGGGTCACTTGTTTGATTCCCAGTCAGGGCATATGTCTGGGTTGTAGGTCAGGTCCCCAGCTGGGGGCACGGGAGAGGCAACCACACATTGATGTTTCTCTGCCTCCCTTCCCCTCTCTCTAAAAATAAATAAATAAAATATTTTTTGGAAAAACTCTTAAAGTCTAAACTCCTGCCAAAATAGCTTAACCGATACTCAATCACTCAGTTTGATGCTATTGTTTTTAGGAAAGAGTTTACTGCAACTATGAAAACAAAAGGGACACCCAAGATGGTCAGTTACAACCACCTAAAGTAGTTAGGAACAGAGTGAATAGTGACTCTGCTCCCAAGATCAGGAAGAGGGAATGAGGAGAGATGGTACTTACTATTGCTTTCTTGACTACACAACAGCTTTTCATCTTAGGAATGTGGGAGTCATAAATACAAAAATGGAGTAAGATTGTGGAAACTAATGTACTTCAATAGTTACATACAACAATCTATTCTGGACATATTAAAATAGTATTTGAGGAAATGTATCATCTTAAGGCCTTGATTTGACTCAGGGCATAATTACTTACACTGTAATAACTCATGTCTTCGATTTTTTTCTAGACTTTAACACACTGCCATCTCAGGAGCCTATGAGCAATATCAAGTGAACCACAGACCACCTTCCCAGTTGGATTATATTTCTACACAAAGTATGTTAAATAGAATTACAAAATGTTCACTCCCTATTTGTCGTTGATTTCTATTTTAATTGAGAGTTTTCAATCTTCAAAATTTCATCCTAGAAAGAATCAATGATTAACACCAGTTAAGTATATCATAGACAATAATGCAAAATATGCAGAATATAATGATAGCGTTGTGAGTTTTATCATTACTCATATCTCAGTAAACATTTTTCTTTAAAACATCAAAATTAATTGTGTGTATATAGCTAGTCCAATCCCTCAGCCTCCCCATGATAATTAAATGACTAACACAAAAAAATTTTAAATAATTTTCTATATCTGTATAGGAATTATATTAATATTTACTTTTTCTAGTTATAAAAGAAATACCAAATTCCATATGATGTCACCTATAAGTGGAACCTAATCAACAAAACAAACAAGTGAGCAAAATAGAACCAGAGACATGGAAATAAAGAACACACTGACAATGACCAGAGGGGAGGGGGTGAGGGGTAACGGGGAAAGAAGGGAAAGGGGCAAGCCAAGGAACATGAATAGAGGACTCATGGGCACGGACAATGGGGGAGGGCCAATTGTGGGAGTGTGGGGTGAGGCAGAGGAGAACAATGGGGAGAAAGGTGGGACAACTGTAACTGAACAACAATGAAAAAGTCATTGACGCTTAAAAAATAAAAATAAAAGAAATACATTCTTGTTGCAAGACATTCTAAAAAATATTTTGAGATGGCTATCTGGGCTTCATATTATATGCCAGAATCACACAATAGTAGTGAATCAAGACAACTTTTTAAACAACGAAAATGTTTATTGAGCATTTTTACTATGTGCTTTATATTTATATCTTCATTCACAGCTAAGGAAACTGAAGCATAGAGAGGTTATGGAATCTGCCCAAGGTACAGATGCTTTGGCTGCTTGGAGGGGCTGCCTTTTTAGGCTCAAGTCCCTCAGTTACATTCTGAATAAGTACGATTACAAGGTGTGCCTTATCTTTTTCTTTCTTTTCTTTTTTTCTTTTTTTGCCTATTTACTCCATTAGTAGACCAGCATGCTGAGTGATTATTTTTATGTTTAAGCGACTCTGTTGGAGACTTTGTTTTACTTGACAGATAATTACTTTGAAAATTTCCCCTAAGATAGTCCCCAATTAGGACATATTAAACTCATTTCTATCATGATCTCTTTGTACTGATCATGGTACCTTTGAAATAGCTGGTAAATGTTCTTTCATCTGGTGTCAGTTAAGCCTGGAAGAAACAGCCACGTGCTGTGGAAGATAATTTTTTTAAAGAAATAAGGACAAAGAAAAAATGAAAAATGAAGGGCTTGAGACAAATCTTACCTTGAAGTCAAGAAAATGTTGATACCGATCCATTTTCAAGACCTGGCTGAAGAGTTGTCTAAATAAAGCATCACTAGTCCATGCCTTTACTGTGCTTGTAATTGAGCTCTGAGCTGCAAGGAGTGGAAAAGAATTGCCTGAACATATAAGAAATAATGTAGCTTCCTTCTGTTTGTCAGAGCAACCTTGAAGTCTCAAGACTTGAAATATAATTCTTAGTCTTAAATTCTTTTTGTAATCTGTTGTAAAGAAAAGAAAGCATTTTATCATAACCCTCATTGCAGAAAAAAAAAATCCCATACTCTTTTCGTATAAGGGAGGGAAAAACTACAATTGAGTTTTATTACTTCATGCACTATCCATTTTCATATGGTTACAGAACATTTGCCAAACCAGGTTTTATTTTATTTCATTAACAAATTCTTTTTCTCAAAAAACACAATTAAAATTTATAAGGGAAATAAAATATAACCTTAAATGAGAGCTTATATACTGCATTTCTTACAACAGCTGCCTCTATTTCATTTTAAATTAACCTAGCTTTATGCAGAGCCTTTGGAGTTGACCTTATGAAACAGCGATACTATTGGTCCTAAAGCACATGTTTCCAATTTTATATATCTGAGATAACATATCGTATAATAACCAAGAAATGAGGCTGAATTATGCCTGAGAAAGAAAAACTTTGTGTATAGCTTGATATAACACTGCCATTGATATGAATGTTACCTATTGAAGGCACAGAAAACTACAGGATTTATCTTACTCTTGCTTAATCCACCATTTCTACTTTCTAGATAGCCCTATTCAGAAACACAAAAGTAGAGCCCACAACTTTGATATCTGAAACTGCTTGACAATGCAAGCCTGGTAGAAAGAGACATTCTCGTCTTAATTTCTATTTCTTATAAATTTTATGTTTATCCATAGTTCTTTTCTTCTATGGACCTTAAAGACTCTTATGTACACTAGTTGGTGAGTCCTTTCAACATCCTTATGAAATAGGCAGGAAATTTCTGTTGGTCATGACATGAGTGAAAACAAAGTCAGACGCTATTATTTACCATGGGAAATCAAATTTAATCAATTGTTTCACAGAAACTTTTAATTAGCTGTTCTTTTCCGATGAGAACCAAACGAGAGAAAATGTTCTTAAATTACAGTAGGGAGAATATAAGATAGCAATGCAAATGATGTTTTTAATGGAGAGAGTAAAACTGAAAGTGGATTAGGTTCATTAGCCTACAGCGTGCATAGGAACAGTGGAACACAGGGTAACAAGCAAGGGTTGAGAGCAGGAGGGGCTTCAAAGCACTGTAAGACCTTCTCACACATCTCTTCCCATCTCAGGACAGTCAGTTACTTGTATTTGAATAATTGCTCCGGAACAACCCAAAGTCTCAGGGAAACGTCCCTCCTGTGTCATGGGTTTCACACGGGCAGGCACCACAGCTCCATGATACAACAGCTCATTGTGAGTCATAGTTTCTCATTTCAGAAGAAGGTAAATTAATAATAGCTTTCAGATATTATTTTTACACGGTTTGTTCCAGAGAAAAAGTAAATAACGTTCATTTCAAGCTCTTCTAAACTCAAGAAATTCCATGTCACTTAAAACTACATAGTAGCAATTTTTAGATCAATGTAAGAGAAAGAGGACCATTGTGGCTAATCCTCCTTTGAGGATACTAAGTGATTACTAATGAATGGCGAATCCAACTCAGTTTACCATACAGTGCCTTAGGGGCCTATCAATAGACTTGTAACATATTTATTAAATCTCCTACACCCAGTGAGCAGCCCTGGCTCTGAACCTCAAAGAAACTACTCATCCTTTTTATTAATCTCTCCATGGTTTTCCAAAATATGCTATAATTTGCACAAATTGTGCAGTGTTCACTGTTACCATTCCCTCCACCAAAGCATGGCTTTAAGTGACTTAATACAGTCCAGGTATATAATTTTTTCCAACTGCTAATTAAAATTTTTTCTTAATTTTAGAGACATTGGTAACATATATTGAATTCAGAGCTCAAGGGAAATATGTTGACTTAACATCAGTCTGTCTTTCAACATTCCAAAAAGTATCAAAGCAGCAGTCTGTTTTCAAAGTTTTGGGTTCCAAACTTAATGAACCAAAATTTTGTGGAAATATATATATTCACAGATATATATATAATTCAATTATATATATATATATATATATATATATATATCATTCTAAATGTCAGGAATTATAAATATGATTAAACTTATGGGCTTAATCCAAATGACTCTTATCTTCAGAATTTCATGTATTCCCAAAAACATAACTTTGTACTGAAACTTTAATTAGAAACAAGTGCTGGCGAGGATGTGGAGAAAAGGGAACCCTCATGCACTGTTGGTGGGAATGCAGACTGGTGCAGCCATTGTAGAAAACAGTATGGAGATACCTCAAAAATTAAAAATAGAACTGCCTTTTCACCCAGTGATTCCACTGCTGGGATTATACCATAAGAATCCTGAAACACCAATCCAAAAGAACCTAGGCACCCCTATGTTCATAGCAGCATCATTTACAATAACCAAGTGTTGGAAACAGCCTAACTGCCCATCAGTAAATGAGTGGATCAAAAAACTGTGGTAAGTTTTCACAATGGAATACTGTGACCCAGAAAGAAAGAAGGAGCTCCTACCCTTCGCAGCAGCATGGATGGAACTGGAGGGTATAATGTTAAGTGAAATAAGCCAGGTGGTGAAAGACAAATACCATACAGTCTCACCTATAACAGAAACCTAACAAACAAAATAAACAAATGAGCAAAACAGAACCAGAGGCATGGAAACAAGGAACAGACTGACAATGACCAGAGGGGAGGGAAAAGGAGAAGAATGAGGGAAAGAAGGGGCAGGGCCTAGTCAAGGAACATGTATGGATGACCCATGGGCATGGGCAACAGGGTGGGGATTGGCTGTGAAAGCAGGGGTAGGGGAGTGGCAGGGAGCACAGGAGAGCAACGGAGGAAAAATCAGGACAACTGTAACAGAACAACAGTAAAATGGAAAAAAAGGAGATTTTCTAGTCATAATGCTTTATCTTCTGTTGCACACATTAAAGTTTGAACTGAATTTTTATGCACCGGCATATTCAGCTCAATTAATTTATTAATTTTCTGTTAAAATAAGAGATTTACTGTGACTGCCACCTCTGCCACTGGAGGATCATCCACCCTTTGATGCAGACAAAAGAGCAAGTTGCAGCAGGACAGGAAAAGAATGGCACTGAAACAGATTTCCAGCAACAAATGCTTTGGGGGATTCTAGATAGTTTTTGAACATGACAGTGTTGAACTGAGCTACAAAATGAAATTTGCTATCTATTTACCACTAAAGGCAGAAACTGAAAAATGCCCCGTACTATACTGGCTGTCTGGTTTAACCTTCACAGAACAGAATTTTGTATCAAAATCCAGCTATCATCAGGCTGCCCCAGAACATGACCTTGTGGCCGTCACGCCAGACACCACCCCTCAGGCTGCAATGTTAAAGAAGATGAGAGCTGGGACTTTGGCACTGGTGCTGGGTCTTATGTGGATGCCACTGAAGATCCTTGGAAAGTGAACTACAGGATGTATTCTTATGTAACAGAGGAGCTTCTCCAACTCGCCAATGCCAATTTTCCAGTAGACCCCTGAAGGATGTCTATTTTTGGCCACTCCATGGAATCCATGGAGCTCTGATTTGTACTTTAAAGAATCCTGGAAAATACAAATCTGTGTCAGCACTTGCTCCAATTTGCAATCCAGTGCTTTGTCCTTGGGGCAAAAAAAGCTGTTAGTGGATATTTGGGAACAGATCAAAGTAAATGGAAGGCTTATGATGCTACCCATCTTGTGAAGTCTTTCAGCCGGACATACTAATTGATCAAAGAAAAGACCAGTTTTCTTTCAGCTGGACAGTTACTACCCTATAAGTTCATAGCTGCCTTTACAGAAAAGAAAATCCCTGTTATTTTTAGATTACAAAAGAGTTATGATCACAGGTACTACTTCTTTGCAATCTTTATTACTTATCACATCAGACATCATGCAGAATACCTGAATGCTTGAAAAACTTCAGACAAGACACTCTCTTCAGGATTACAAAAATTGTGATTAACAAAATTGCAAGGAAAAAAGATTTCAAAACATTGTATATCCTAATGCTAAAAATGCTTCATTCTACAGTTAAATCATCTTCTGAATAAATATGAAACTTGAAAAAGATAAAAGATTTATACATCTGATTTACAAAATTATTCCACAAACATTTCACTGTAATGAGATCCAAATTAGGATCATTGTTCTGCTAAACTTTGTCTGTCAAATCTCTGAAGAAGTGATGCACCCAGTAGGGTTATGTTAGCTCTGCATTCCAAGATGGCGTCCAACACTGATCTCAAATGGGAATGCCCGAGGGTTCTCCTTCCTGCCCTTCCTTGTTACTCAAATGTGAGTGACCTCAACATTTTTCAGTCTTTGCACTTTCCCATTGACGGTGCACAAGACAACCAGAAAAGGTCTTTCTTGGCATCGAGGGAAATACTTAAAACATTTGACTCTTGACCAGTAATGCTTTAGCGGAAAGATCTGAATCAAAAAAAGAAAAGAAAATGTTAAAAATAAATAAAGGAAACCTCATTAAAAATGGAGCTGGGAAACCCAGAAGGAGAAGCTCTGATGCACTGCCACCTGGACCCCGAGGAAGAAGACAAACCATGGCAGTAAATTTCCCCCTTGCCAGCACACCTCTCCACCTGTGGCAATCATCACCAGAACCTTTCTAGCTGGTTGCCTTCAGGCTTGGGCTCCTGGTTACAGCTCAGCCAATGAAAAACTGCCATGCTCAGCCAATGAGAAGTCATTATCATCCTAATTCTGTGAAACAGATCCTCCCAACTTTCTCTTTTTTCCACAAAGAAGCAAGTCCTTTTCTTTGGTTCTTTGGACTTGCCCGTGGTTTGCCCTAGATTGCTTGTTCCAAATTTCAATTCCTCTGCTGGTTCCAGATAGAGCCATTTTCTGGTTAAATAACTGGTTCTTTTGTCCTTTAAGGTCAACAGAAGAAATTAAAGAGAAAACTGGAGAAAATAGAATAGGGTCTAAGGGACCTGTGAGACACCATCAGTCAAATCAGCCTATATATTGTGGGAGCCCCAGAGAAGAACGAAAAAGGAGAATAGAAATTATTTGAGGGAATAATGGCTGAAAATATATTGAATTTGTGAAAGACACAAATATTGAGTTTGCCAAAAAGTTCATTTGGTTTTTAAGTAAAAATAAAAGACATATTTTTCATTTTCACCAATAACTTGATTGAACAACGTATTCACTGTTTTGTTCCACTGCCTTCTGCCATTTTTCAGGTGACTTCATAATTCCATCTTCCCAAGACTTTATGCCTTTTTGAGGAAAGAACTGTTCCAGGTGCCTTTTGCAGTCTTCCAGGGATTGAAATTTTTTCCATTAAGAGAATTTTTTAAAGACTGAAATAAATGCAAATCCAAAGGTGCAATGTCTGGTGAAGACAGCAGATGAATCAGAACTTCCCAGCCAAGCTCTAACAGTTTTTGCCTGGTCATCAAAGGAACATGCGGTCTTGCGTTATCCTGATGGAAAATTATGCATTTTCTGTTGACTAATTCTGGATGCTTTTCATCAAGTGCTGTTTTCTGTTGATCTAATTGGGAGCAGTACTTGTTGCAATTAATTGTTTGACTTTCCAGAAGGAGCTCATAACAGAGGACTCCCTTCCCATCCCACTGTATACACAACATCACCTTCTTTGGATGAACACCTACCTTTGGTGTGGCTGGTCGTGGTTTATTGTGCTTGCCCCAAGATATCTTCTATTCCACATTATGGTAAAGTATCCACTTTTCATCGACAGTCACAATTTGTTTTAAAACCGAAATGTTTTCATTATGTTTAAGTAGAGAATTGCATGCAGAAATGTGGTCAAGAAGATTTTTGTTTTTGTTTTTGTTTTTGCTTAATTTGTGTGGAACCGAAACATCAAAGCAATTAACATAACCAAGCTGGTACAAATGCTTGTCAGCACTTGATTTGGATATTTTGAGTATGTTGGCCATCTCCTGCATGGTATAACATTGATTGTTCTTAATTAATGTTTCGATTTGGTTGCTCTCAACTTCCACTGGTCTACCCAACCATGGAGCATCATCCAGTGAGAAATCTCCAGCACGAAACTTTGCAAACCACTTTTGACACATTTGATCAGTCACAGAACCTTCTTCATACAGTGCACAAATCTTTTTTTGTGTTTCAGTTGCATTTTTACCTTTCTTGAAATAATAAAACATAACATGCCAAAAATGTTGCCTATTTTCTTCCATCTTCTATATCCATCTTTAAAATGGCTACACAAAAATTCATCAATTTTAGTAAGTTTTTTAAGTGCATGCTGATATGACAGCTGTCACAATACAGTCTAACAAAATTGTTACTAATGAAGTTAGAAACAACTAAGTGCTAGTAGAGCTATCGTCAGAAAAAATACAAAAGAACTTTTTGGTCAACTCAATATAAAAATCCAAAAAGCCTAATAAATTTAAATTAGGATAAACTGCAACATGCCCACACAGATACACATTAAAATCAAGATGCCAAAAGACAAATACAAAGAGAAAATCCTGAAAAGAGTAAGAAAAAAATAACTCATGTCCACAAGTTATCCTCCATAAGGCAGCATATTTTTCATCAGAAGTTCGAAGGCTGGAAAGCATTAGATAGACATACTCAAAATGCTAAAATAAAAAACATGGTCAACTAGAATTCTGTATCCACCAAAATCGTTCTTTAAAAGTGAGGGTAGAAATTAAGATATTTCTAGATAAACAAAAACTGAGGAATTAGATACAACGAGATCTGCCCTGCAAGAAAGCCTAAAGAGAGTTCTGTAAGTTGAAGTGATAGGACAGTAGAAATCATATGAGGGAATAAAGATCAGAGTAAAAATATATATGGGAGGTTATAAAATATTACAATATTATGATTATTACTAATAATTTTAATAATTGTGACTCCACTTTTTGTTTCTGCATGATTTAAGAGAGAAATGCATTAAAAAGCAATTATCAGTTTATGATTTTGGACACGCAATGTACAAACATATAATTCTGTAACATCAGTAACTGAAAGAGGTGGGGACAGAGCTGACTATGAGTATAGTTTTTGAATACTAATGAATTTGAATTGGTATAAGTTCAAATTAAAGTGTTATAACTTGAGGATTTAATCCCCACGGCAATCAAAAATAAAATAGTAGAATATACACAAAAGAAAATGAGAAGGCAATGAAAACATTTCACTCAAAAAATAAACTAAATGCAAAAATGAAAGTAAAATGGGTCTCAAAGATATATTGTACACCTGTATTCACAGCAGCATTATCAACACTAGCTGAAGTGTGGAAGCAACTCAAGTGCGTATTGATAGATGGGTGGATAAGCAAACTGTGGTATACATTTACAGTGGAATATTATTAATCCTCAAAAAGAAAGGAAATTCTGACACATACTACAAATGGATGAACCTTGAGGACATTATCCTAAGTGTTATAAACCAGTCACAAAACAATAGTATATAATTCCATTTACTTGAGGTACCTAGCATAGTCCAAATCACAGAGTCAATAAGTAGAATGGCAATTGTCAGGGCTGGGGAAGGGGAAACAAGGAGATACTGTTAAAAGGTTGGAGAGTTTCAGTTTTGCAAGATAAAAAAGAACTCCTGAGATGGATGGTGATGATGGCTGCACAACAATTCTAATATACTTAATATCACTTAACTGTATACTTAAAATTCATCACCTTAACCATTTCAAGTATATTTTAGCACAACTTTAAAAAAGAAGATTCTTTCTGAAGGATTTTGAAAATCAATAATTTTTCTCTCTTTTTTAAAGATTTTATTTATTTATTTTTAGACAAAGAAGAAGTGAAGGAGAAAAAGAGGGAGAGAAATATCAATGTGTGGTTGCCTCTCACACACCCCCAACTGAGGACCTGGCCCATAACCCAGGCATGTGCCCTGACTGGGAGTCAAACCAGTGACTCTTTGGTTTGCAGGCCCGTGCTCAATCCACTGAGCTATACCAGCCAAGGCTGAACATTAGTAATTTTTTCATGGTTAATTAGCCTCTAAGTTTAAGCAAAAGTAAAACTCAAACTACAATGAAGAATGTGTCATCCTAGTTTTCATATGAGGGTGTGGCAAAAGGGACTCTAATAATTCATTTAAAATAACTTCACGTGAAATTATATTTGAAGTTAAAAATTTTGGTATACAAAATATAAATTTGCAATCTAGTTATTTTTACTTTCTTTAGAGAAAACATGGAACAATAAATATTGTAAGCACATGTTAGTTTTTTTTTTTTTTTTTTGGTTGTGTGTTGTTTGGACTTCGAAAGCACAGTTTGTTTCAAATCTAAGCCTGATTAAGGAAAAAAATAAGAACACCCTGTGAGCCATAGCAAAGACAAAGATTACACACACACACACAAACACACACACATATAATCTGTATACATGAATATTTATATATATATTTTAATTTTCTGAACTGGTTTCATCTGCTCACTTTATAAGAGAGAGAAACTAAAAGTGAGAACATATACAGAAAATTATTTTATATGTCTTCAGCATAAATTTTGTCTTTAAATATACATATCATTCAACTGAGTGATATTTAACATAGACTCAAAATAAGATCATTTGTAAAACAAAACTTTCATGGGAATAGTGATTAAAGTATAGACAGGATGAAGTGCTTCTCACATCTTCTTTACTTTTCTTACCTTTTCCATTTTTTCCATGCAAATGATTTTACAGAAAATGTTCACCACTCAGAGCAAACTATTTTCTACAGAGTGGAAAAATTAATCTATACACAGAAATCTACCTTATTCTCCCTGAGAAATTTTATCCCTGTGGGTTATGAAATTCTTGGTTTAGGCTTCTTGAATTTCTAACTAGAGATTTCTTCCTATAAACTGTGTAAGTTTATCAGCATGGCATAAAGTTACTCATTTTATGTTCTCTGGAGAAAAGGAAAGATCTTTTCCAGTAATGTTGTGATTTATAATAAGAAATATATAGTTGATCTTCATCCATTTCTGGCATAGGGCTCCTAAATCCCTTGCGATTTCTTAAGTGGTGAGGGCAGTAAAGATGATTTGAGTTATGTCAGGAGGTGACTTTTGGCTCTCAACTAAAGATTGAAACTGGTTGCCAGTGACACCAACCATGTTTTTTGAGGGCTGGAACTTTCAGTACCCTACCCCCAACCTTGTCCCTCCCAACACACACACACACACACACACACACACACACACACACACCCCTCCAGGGAGAATCCCTGAGATAATGACCGAAACTGGTTCTCTCTCCTAACTATAGGGAGAAGCAGAGTGGCCAGCAAGATCCTCAAATGAAAGGGTTGACGACGCTTAGCCCATGCCAGCCCCCTGTACATTCTGACCTCTATAAGAGAAGTGGTGAGGGCTCAGCTTTGATTTGATAACAAAGACCAAATAGAGAAGAGTGGGAGGGGAGAGGAAGAGAGAGAAGAGGTAGTCTGCAAACCAGAGAAGAGGGACACAGGAAAAGGTTCATGCTGCCTAAGTGGGGGGAGGGGTAGAGGAGAAAGTAAATTACAGTTACTTTATGAATGGCAGCAGAGACCAGGGTGACCTTATGGGAGAAGAAGTTCAGGCTTCCTTGTTCCTCAATATAAAACAATCTCAGTCTTGCACTGGAAAGAGAATGGAATGCTCATCAATTATATTAAAAGTAGATTGACTTATTAAAAATGCAGCAATGTTTGCCAAAAGTAGATGGAAAACAGAAACTCAAAACAAGGTAAGGTCATTTGCAAAACCCCAGCCCCAGCACTAACTCCTAGCAGCTGACAGTTCTTATATATCAGCACGGTGCTGATGGGACATGAGTGGGGAAGAGGAGGCCAGTGGAGGAGGGGGGAGAAACCCCTAGAAACAATTTATAGGTTCTTTCCCCTCCATCATTTTCCAATATCGAGAAAGACATCTCTCTTTTCCCTCTATTTAATAGGCATTGGTATCAATTTAGGGTCTAAGTTACATCCTTGTGGGAACCAGGATTTCCTTCATATACCTACTCTAGATACATGCTCATTAATCTTAGACACTGCAATTTATTACTGCTAAAACCAGCCAAATCTGGTAATTTCTGAAGCTGAACTTGGATAATCATTCCCTTTCTAAAATACTGGAATTATAATTCTGAAACTTGAAATAACTTTATAAATATCTAGTCCATATTTCTCAAGTTCCTTATTAGGGAAAGTCAGATTCAGAACCGTCCACTGTCCTGCTTCACAGAGCTTGGCAGTAGCAGCAACACCAGGACTAGAATCCAGGACTTCCAGCATCTGCTACACTACAAAGTTGGAGAAAATGAGCACTTTGGCTTTGAATAATTAATTCAAGAACAAGGCTTAGAATGCTAACTAGTGGGTATTCCAACAGTACTTAGTTATCACATTGCTTTAATAAGATTTATTAAGTGGTGGTATAACTAAAACAGCAAGAATGATAGGCATATACAAACGCTAATCATGAAAGAACCTATGCACCCCAATGTTCATAGCAGCACAATTTACAATAACCAAATGTTGGACGCAACCTAGGTGCCCATCAGTAAATGAATGGATCAAAAAACTATGGTACATTTACACAATGGAATTCTATGCAGCAGAAAGAAAGAAGGAGCTCCTACCCTTTGCAACAGCATGGATGGAACTGGAAAGCATTATGCTAAGCAAAATAAGCCAGGCAGTGAAAGACAAATACCTTATGATCTCACCTTTAACAGGAACCTAAACAACAAAACAAATAAACAAGCAAAATATAACCAATGACACTGAAATTGAGAACAGGCTGACAGTCACCAGAGGGGAGAGGGGAGGGAATTTCGGGGGGGGGGAAGGGGAAGGGTTTATAGGAGCAAGTATAAAGGACACATGGACAAAAACTGGGGTGGGGGGTGGAAATGGGAGGGAGGTGGGGAGGGCTGGGGCGGTGGGCTGGGATGGGAGTAAAAGACAGAAAACTGTGCAAGAACAATTAAAATAAAATTTTAAAAAATTAGTCATGGTTCAAATAATTTTAGGGCACCGTACAAAACTTTATAAATGTCTTCTGAGAGCTATTGCCATCATAAAGACATACTTTTCTTAAAACAAACAATGGGATGATGGGTAGCAAAAGCTTTCCCACCTATTCCTGGGGAAATCAGAAAAAGTTAGTGTGACTGGCAAAGTTAGCAAAGGAAGCATTAAATTAAAAATCAGCCCTTGTTACTTTAATCATCGGCATGATGGCATTTTTTTCGACAATCACTGTCATTTTGCACATTAAGTCACTATTCAATCATCAAATTTGAAACAGAAAGTACTGTTTTCTTCCACAGTGTGCTTAAAAATTAAGACTTACAAATTATAAGTTGACTGTAATCAATTAATCTTAGAGTTTCTTTTCTTCTCAATGAGCTCCTCAAATTAGAACATACAAAACATGATTTCCAGAAAGTCACATGTGTATCTAGAAGCAGAGAGTATATTTTCTCAAGAGAAAAAAGTTTACTTTTGAAAGTTAGAGAAAAGAACTAAATAACTTTAATATTAGAATTCTCACAGGCTTAAGGGAAAAGTGGGCTTCATAAAGTTGATGGGCATATATAGAATATCCAAAGGCAATGCATTAAAAATGTAATAGGTGGCTCTTGGGGCCCTGGCATAAGGTTTTTTTAAAAGTGTGATTTTTCCAAGGCACTGGGACTTCTGAACTGCATTGCCAAATGCAGCATTACACAATGTCTCAGCTTTTTCTACGGGAAATGGAAACTTTCCATATACTTATTGGATTTACTGGAGAGTGAATGACTGAATATTTCTTAAAGAAATTCCCATGAAAAGTTTGAGATACTTCACTCTCTGCCTCTCATTGTGTGTAGTAGTCAGTGTCTTGAGGTCAAGGTTATCTAAATTATTAAGCTAATGGAACAGGACAAAATAAGAGAGAAGGAATATTGAGCATGCATGGAATATAACACAGCCTTAGTCCTCTCCTTTTTTCTCTTTACATTCTCCCCAACAGAACTCATCTCCTTGAAATACCAATATAATACTGAAGTTCAGACATAGGCTTTTACATCGCAGTATAAGACTGAAACCAATTCTTTCACTTACAAGTCATGTGATTCTGAGTAAGTCGCTTCACATCTAGGAGACATTTTTTTTTTTAAATTTATGAAATGTATGTAAGAGAATGGTGTATAGAATATTTTCTATTACCCATCAGTTGCTGAGGCCCAAGGCTCATAATAAAGGCTCTAATCCCCTTGGTCATACACTTGCTTTCTCAAGTCCCAATGCAGCATGGGTGTGCATATGACCTAATTCTGACCTATAAGATGGAAGAATATCTTTCTGAGGGTTCTTGTCAGGATTTTGCCTCATGCACAAAAGACAAAGCTTCACAAAAAGAAACCCCTCGCTTTTTTGGTCCAGACTTCCTATTAAGTCCATTTCTGTGACTATGGTGGGGCACATTATAACCTGGCAATGATAAGACATGAATAGGAAGAACCAACATAGAACTGCAGAGAGAGCAGATGGAAAGAAAAATGATGTTTTTGATGATATCACTGAGCAGCTGAATCAGCCTTTGCTTCCTGATATCCAGACTTTTACAAATGTAACATAAAACAAATGTCTTCAATGGTTGAGTTTCCTCCTTTTTTCAATAAGTCACATTAAGATTTGTGGACTAGTTATCCTGCCAGTTTGAAAGTTCAAAGAAAATACCTTGTACCACCATCTAACCCTGTTTATCTTGTGAATAATGGGATACTTTGCTATATACTAGTTTGTTGTCCTTCTGGATCCTCTGACCTTTACACTTCATCCTTCCACATTTCCTCAATAGACTCCCTTGTCCTCAGGATTCCAGTTTGTTTCAGCCAATGGGAGTCACTAGCAAGGGAGAAGAGGGCGAAAAAAGCGTGAAGATGGGTACTTACTCCCTTCTTTCCCTTCACTCTGAGTCACCATGGGTTGGGATTTTGTTCCTCCTTCTGTCTGAAGTCTGAGATCCTGTCAGGTAACTCCTACCTCTGAGGACCACTTCCTTCCTCAACCCCTCCAGGGACATAGCCTGGCACTCATGCTACCCACAGGGCACCATCTCTTCTTTGTTGGTTTCTCTCATCAGTGTGCACACCTTTATAAATAGACTATTTATTAACTCTCTTCCGTTGCCCCA
The DNA here is from genome assembly GCA_039655065.1 of Glossophaga mutica. Classification (NCBI taxonomy): domain Eukaryota; kingdom Metazoa; phylum Chordata; class Mammalia; order Chiroptera; family Phyllostomidae; genus Glossophaga; species Glossophaga mutica. The sequence continues at coordinate 143,974,997 of CM077303.1, read as the reverse complement.
TTTGTACACATCATCTATTTCCTGCTGGATTCTGACCTAAGGAAAAGGACATGGCAGTTTGAACATACGTAAACCAAGGGTACAAAAAAATAAAAACCTTACCAGTCACACTAAGGCAAGTTACATAAGAGTGTGCTACACATTTGTAAGTGGGATAATAATACCTACTCCTAAGGGTTATTGTGAGGATTTTTATGAAATACATTAATAGTACCTGGCACATAATAGATCTTAAATAAAGACACGTTCCTGTCCTATCACTTTCATTCCAACTTTTCCTTCAGTTACTGACTCAGAATCTGATTATTCCAAAGGCCTAAAATTTATACAGAAGACCTAAGGCCATCAGATGGAAAATAAGAAATGGCTCCATGTTTCCATGCCCGTGGTACTATTTTGTTCCCTAGTTTATTCTGTTCATTAGGTTCCTCTTATAGGCGAGATCATATGGTATTTGTCTTTCATTGACTGGCTTATTTCACTTAGCATGGAACAGACTGAAATTGACCAGAGGGGAGGAGGGTGCAGGATCTTGGTGGAAGGGGAACTAGACCACAGGTGGCAAACACAAGGCCCAAGGGCTGAATGAGGCCCTCTACCGTGTTTTATCCCGCCTGGCACCTTGTTTCCATCTGGTGGCAGCATCGGGCTCTCTCTTAACTGTTAAGGAGTAGTTCCATTTATTCAGTCCCAAAATTACACTCGGCCCTTTGAAGGCAACTGCAAGGCTGATGTGGCCCCCAGTCCAGTTTAACACTGCTGACTAGACAAAGAACATATACGAATGACCCACAGACAAGGATGACAATGTGGGAATTGATTATGGGAGCAGGGGTAGGGGGTAGGATGGGTGGAGAAGGGCTAAAGTGGAAAAATTGGAACAACTGTAATAAAATAACAGTAAAAGTGATTTTAAAAGAATATGTTAGAAATTTCTAGTGCTATTGCTTAGTTGAACAATAAAAATGTAGTTATTCTTCACATAAAAAAAAAAAAAAGAAAAAGAAAGAAAGGCTCGGGTACCTCTGGCTTCTCTTCTCCACAGCCTTTGTAAGTAAAGCTCAGTAGCTGATTGTGGTGCTTACTTTCCCTGAGCTGCGATGTGATCTCAGTATCCTTTTCAGAAAAGCCTCCTTCAAAGTCATTTACCCCTCTCCTCTTCCTCAGACATCTTTGCTCCTAGTCATTCCAGGAACATGAAAGGTCTAGATTGCAAGTGCTCAAAGTAACAGACAAAAAAAAAAAGTACACTTTTTTAGGATTATCTCTAATATCCTACAGAAACTAAGATTTGGAACATTATTTTTTTTCAATGGCTGAACAATGAATTATACATTCTGTTCCTGATATTATTCCACCATCTTGGGTGTGACTTGAAATAAATTAACGAATAAGGGACCGAAACAAGAAGTCTGAGAGATCTTTCTCACACAGAGCAGGTTACATGATCCATTTACATCTCCAGATCACAGGGGCTCGTGGGAGGTCCACCTGGTGGGAGTCTGGTTATACCCCACCGCATTGTAGAATGGACCCCCTGGGTACATGGGCCAGGGTTTGATGGTCTTAAGGGCTGATCAGCTAGTTGGTAGTAATGGTATTTTTAGGAACATTTCTAACAGCAACATTTGCATTGAAATAGAAATGCAACATATCTCTGATTTTTTTAAAAGGCTCACTACAGTATGAAACATTGTTGCATTGCATTCATTCTACTCACTGAGTTATTGTTTATGATACATTAGTAATATAACCAGGGGAGCCAAAATCCTCAGTTTCCCCAATTGCACTTTAAAAAGGAAATAAAACCAAAGACACATTGTTGTAGATAATATTTTTATGCAGCTTGTAAATTAATTAAAATAATGAAAAAATATTAAAACTTTGAGGTGTCACACAGGTATATTTCCTAGCTTGTAACTGAAAAAGTAGCATAAATGGCTAGTGTGTTCAACAAGAATGTGTGCCTGTGTGTCTGTTGTTACATATGCCCACTTACCTTCAAGGATATTATCAGATATGGTGTATGTGGGTGTGTAGTGTATCCAGAATACTTTATAACACTTGTGAACACATGCAAAGAGGCACTGAGCTAAGTGCTTTCCATAATACACTAATTCAACTGTCATAAGATAGCAAATAAGATATATGTGTTTTGTTATTATCCCAATTTTATACATGTAAAACAAATCAGTGTTCAAAAAATGTTATGTAAATTGTCCAAAGTACAGAGCTTGTAAGTAACAGAATTAGAACTCAAATGTAAGGCTTCTATTTTAAAGTCAATGCTTTTTAAACCATGGTACATTTATACAATGGAATACTATGCAGCAGAAAAAAAAGAAGGAGCTTCCTACCCTTTGGGACAGCATGGGTGGAACTGGAGAGCATTATGCTAAGTGAAGTAAGCCAGGCGGTGAAAGGCAAATACCATATGATCTCACCTATGAGTGGAACCTAATCAACAAAACAAACAAACAAAATAGAACCAAAGACATGGAAATAAAGAACTAACTGACAGTGACCAGAGGGGAGGGGGAGGGGGACAACAAGGGAAAGAAGGGGAAGGGTCATCAAGGAACACGTATAAAGGACCTATGGACAAAGCCAAAGAGGTGGGGGTGGAAGGGTTGAATGTAGGAGGTGGGGGTGGGTAGGGTGGAAGAGAGTAATGGGGGGAAATGGGGACAACTATAATTGAACAACAATAACAAAAAGAAAAAATAAAGTCAATGCTCTTTAAGATTCTTTAGACACTCTCATGTATGTACCATTGTGGATAATTACAAAAGACAAACAAATAAACACCCATTGCATAGAGAAGAAAGCAAGTTAAAAAGCACAGTAATTTAATATAATAAAGGTCCACAATAAATGACCAAATGTAACCAAAGATACAATAAAAAATTATTAATAGTGAAGTGGAAAGGAAAAGAAAGTATGAAAATTAATTATAAAAGGCAAACCAATAAATACCCATTGCAGAGGGAACAAAGCAAGTTAAGACTAGTTATTTAATGTAATAAAGGTCCATAATAAATGATCAAAGATAACCAAGAACACAATGAAAAATAATTTATTAATAGTGAAGTGAAAAGGAAAAGGAAGTATGGGAGTTAATGTTTAATATTTCCATTTATTTAGCAAACATTTATCAAGTCCCCACTAGGTGCAGACCCTGTGACCAGCTATAGGATTATAAAAATCCTTAACATGATACCCCTACCTTGAAAGAGCTTAATTCAAATAGACAGATGCAGATGTATAAATAACCACAATATGTTATTCCCAAGAAAAATGAGATTTCACCGGTATAGTAAATGCACATGGAAAAGATGGGTGACGTTAAGACATCCTAAAGAAGGTTGGGAGGGAGGTGGGAAAGGCCCCATTGAGGACAGGATGTGACTAGAACTGACTGCTGAAGCAAATAGGAAAAAATGAAGGGTTTTTTAAAGCGTATATTTGCATTAATAACAGATTGAGATATAATTCATATACCATTAACTCCACTTTTAAAATGCACAGTTGAACATTTTTGTATGTTCAGAGTTGTGCAGCCATTACCACTAATTTTAAAATAGTTTTACCATGGCAAAGGATACCTCACACTCATTAGCAGTCTTTCCCCATTTCCCCACTCATCTCCCCTCCCAGAAATTACTAACCTACTAACCTACTTTCTATTTCTGTGGATTTGCTTACTCTGGACATTTCATGTAAAGAGAATCAAACAATATGTGACCCCATGTTACTGGCTTCTTTCACTTAGCATAATATTTTCAAGGCTCATTCAGGTTGTAGCAGGTATCAGTACTTCTTGTGTTTTTCTTGCTGAATAGTATTCCACTGTACAAAATATACCACATTTTATTATCTATGAATTAGTGGATAACATTTAGGTTGCTTACACTTTGGGGCTATTATGAATGATGTTACTATAAATAGCCATGTAGAAGTTTTTGTGTGGACATATGTTTTCATTTCTCAAGAATTTATATCTAAGTATGGTGTTATGAATCTATTGAATTTACACTTGTTAAGTGGAGTGCCAGATGGTGAATCTCAGTTTGATAACATATTACACAAAAAATTGAAAGAGAGAAGTTTGTTACTCACAGTTCTTGAGGAAGTACCCAACATACCTCAAGGGGTCACAGAGTGAGATCAAGGGGTGGCAGAGTGAGGGGTCGCAGAGAGACAGACAGAGAGGTAAGATGTGAGGCACATGCCTTTATTAGAGTCCGTAGATTGAGTGATTTGGGGCCCTTGGGTCAAGGCCAGATTGGTCAGTTCAAACCAGAAGATCAAATTTTTGTTAAGTCCCACAGGGGCGTTTTTTAAGAAAGCCCAAGGAGGAGGCACTGGCCGGTCTGGGAGATAACGTAAATCACACCAGGAACTTAACTTTGACTCTGTGGGTTGCTGTCTGGGACTCACACTGCATGGGAAGGCTAGTGTCAGATGAAGCCTCCTGCGAGCCACTGGCCAAACAAAACAGATATCAAGGCAGAAGTACCATAAAGTAGTTTAGCTAAACTCTCAACAAGTAGAATTTCAAGATCATATGGTAACTCTGCATAACTTTTTAAGGAACTGACAAAGTGGCTGCTTCACTGGCAACATATGAAGGTTCCATTCTCCCACATTCTCAGTAACACTTGTTATTGTGTACCTTTTTATTTTAGCCACCAAGGTGGGTTCAAAGTGGTGTCTCACTTTGGATTTGACTGCATTTCTTTAAAGATTAATGATGTTCAGTATCTTTTCATGTGTTTATTGGCCCTTTGAATATTTTCTTTGGAGAAAAGTTTATTCAAATATTTTGTCCATTTTTCCACTGTCTTTTTATTATTATTGAAATACACACACACACACACACACATATGTTTAAGACCCTTATCAAGTATATGGGTTACAAATATTTTCTCCCATTCTGTGAATTGCCTTATCATTTTCTTGATGATGTTCTTTAAAGCACAAAAGTCTTTAATTTTTATGAATACCAATTTATCTATCTTTTCCTTGTCATGCATTTGGTGCTATACCTAAAACAATCATGCCTAAGCAAAATTATAAAGATTTTTGCCTATACTTTCTTCTAAGATTTATATAGCTTTAGGTATTTTATTTAACATATGATCCACTTTGAGTTAATTTTTTTATTTTTAATATATTTTTATTTTTTAATAACACCTAGCATCCAATATTGTATTTGACTGAGGAGTATCCAGTGATTAGATACTTGTTTATATAACTTATGAAGTGATCACTTTGGTAAATCTAGTACTCACCTAGCACTGTGCATAGTTATCACAATATTATTGACTATATTCTCTATGCTATCCTTTACATCCATAAGTGTTCTGTAACTACCAGTTTATATTTCTTAATCCCTTCACCTTTTTTTCTGTTTTAAATATATTTTATTGATTATGCTCCTACAGTTGTTCCATTTTCCCCCTTTTATTCTCCTCCACCCTGCACACCCCCTCCCACTTGCATTCCCCTCACTTTAGTTCATGTTCATGGGTTATACATACAAGTTCTTTGGCTTCTACATTTCCTATACTATTCTTAACCTCCCCCTATCTATTTTCTACCTACCATCTATGCTACTTATTTTCTGTACCTTTTCCCCCTCTCTACCCCCAACCCCCCTGCTGATAACTCTCCATGTGATGTCCATTTCTGTGATTCTGTTCCTGTTCTAGTTGTTGGCTTAGGTTTTTTTTGTTTGTTTGTTTGTTTCATTTTGTTTTGTTTAGGTTTGGTTGTTAATAGCTGTGAGTTTGTTGTCCTTTTACTGTTCATGTTTTTTATCTTCTTTTTCTTAGATAAGTCCCTTAAACATTTCATATAATAAGGGCTGGGTGATGATGAACTCCTTTAACTTGACCTTATCTGGGAAACACTTTATCTGCCCTTCCACTATAAATGATAGCTTTGCTGGATAGAGTAATCTTGGATGTAGGTCCTTGCCTTTCATAACTTCGAATACCTTTTTCCAGCCCCTTCTTACCTGCAAGGTTTCTTTTGAGAAGTCAGCTGATAGTCTGATGGGCACTCCTTTGTAGGTAACTATTTCCTTTTCTCTTGCTGCTTTTGAGATTCTCTCCTTATCTTTAATCTTGGCTACTGTAATTATGTGCCTTGGTGTGTGCTTCCTTGGGTCCAATTTTTTGGGGACTCTCTGGGTTTCTTGGACATCCTGGAGGTCTATTTTCCTTCACCAGATTGGGGAAGTTCTCCTTCATTATGTTTTCAAATAAGTTATCACATTCTTGCTCTTCCTCTTCTCCTTCTGGCACCCCTGTGATTTGGATGTTGAGACATTTAAAGTTGTCCTGGAGGTTCCTAAGCCTCTCCTCATTTTTTTGAATTCTTGTTTCTCCATTCTGTTCTGGTTGAATGTTTATTTTTTCCTTCTGCTCCAAACCATTGATTTGAGTCTGGGTTTCCTTTTCATCACTGTTGGTTTCCTGTATATTTTCCTTTTGAAGCTTTCATTTTTTCCTCTAATTTGTGACCATATTCAACCAATTCTGTGAGCATCCTGATTACCAGTGTTTTGAACTATTCATCTGATAGGTTGGCTATCTGTTAATCACTCAGTTGTATTTTTTCTGGAGGTTTGATCTGTTCTTTCATTTGGGGCTTTTTCTTTTTCTTTTCTTTTCTTTTTTTTTTCTTTTTTTCTTTTTTTGGTCTAGGCATGCACATTAAGCAGTAAGGGGTGGTGCCTTAGGTGTTCACCAGGGTGGGGCAACCCACGTCACTGCCTCGTGAGGGGTCCAAGAGGGGACAATGCCACTTGTTCTACTCTCTGCCAGTTTACAGTCTCTTCCCCCACTACCCACAATCAAATTGGGCCCTTCTGGTGCTGATTCCCGGGTGGGTGGATTTGTGTACATTCTAGGACCCTGTGGGTCTCTCCAATGAACTCTCCTGTGAGGCTGGGAGTTTCTCCTTCTGCTGCCTCAACCCTCACAGGTCTTTTCAGTCAGAGGTCTGAGGCTTTATTTCCCTGCACTGGAACCCTGGGTTGTGTGGTCTGTCTCACTCCCCATTTGTTCCTCCCAGTTTATCTGCACACAAATGTGGAACCTCCCACTCTACCAGCCATGGCCTCACCCAGTCTTCCAGCCACTGCTTTGCCAGGAGTCCTCTCCACCTGGCTGCCAGTCTCTGCCCCTCCTACCGGTCAGGATGAATGTTTCTTCTTTAACTCCTTAGTTGTCGAACTTCCATATAGTTTGATTTTTCTTTCAGTTCTGGATGGTTTTTTGTTTTGTTTTGTTTTTAAATTATTGTTTCCCTTCTTTAGGTTGTGCAAGGAGGCACAATGTGTCTACCTATCCCTTCCTCTTGGTGGGAAGTCTGAGTTAATTTTTATATGGGATGTGACGTAGGGGTCCAACTTCATTTTCTTCATGGGGATATCCAGTTGTCCCACCACCATTTGTTAAAAAGACTGTTCTTTCCCCTTTGAATTGTTTTTGATCTTTGTAGAATATTACCATGAATGTAAGAATGTATTTTGGCATTCTGAATTGTATTCTATGTTTTTATATGTTTATCCTTATACCACAAATATTTTTTGAGTCTTAAAAGATGAATGGGTATTTGTCAGACAAAAGGTTCAAGTAAGGTGTGAGTGAAGACAGAGCATTCCGGACAGAGGTAATGTCGCAGGTAGACATGGGTAGGAGGAGCACAGCGAGCTCACTGGGGAAGAGCAAGCATGGGCTTTGGCTACAGCGTTAACAGCTGTGGAACACAGCAGGGGTGGAGAGGGAGGTAAGCTTGAGGACTAAGGAGTTTCACCTTTACCCTACAGAAATGTGGAGCTTGTGAAGACTTTGACACATGATCATATTTGACTCTGGAAAGGCCTTTGTAGCAAAAATATGAAGAATAAACTGGAAGACTGCAAGGAAGGCAGAGACATCATTTCAGAAATTATCTCATTATATTCAAGCAGCCAATTGAAAGAGCCTGAAGCAAAACCATACACTGGAGCCAGAGAAGAGGGATGGATGCATCGGGCAGATGCTTAAAGGGAAAAATCAGTAATATTTCTTTGTGAGTTTAAGCTGAAATAAAGAAAAAAATATTCCTGAGTTTCAGGTTTGTGCTGAAGAATGCAACTCACTAGGCTAGAGAACACAAGAGGGTTAGAGCAAATATAATTTCCATTTGGGACAGGTAGAATATTCATGAACACTTTCTGTGTGTCAAGCACTACACTAGTTGTTTTACACATATTCTTTCATCCAAGTTATATGCATTATATCACGAGCCCCACAAGGTTATACTGATTCCATTTTACAGAAGAGGCAATACCATTTATGATACTTTATTATCATACTAGGTTGTGATGCCATCTATGCATTTATTTAGCATAATGTCTTCTCTAAATGTTATCTTTTGTCTTTCAATTATAATATATATTTGTGCATACCACAGAATTGCTTTAAAGAATACCTGGTTTACTTCTTGAAAACAAAGTATCATAAATAAGGACTGACATAAAATTTAGTGTCATATACAGTGGAAAACCTTGGGTCATAAAGCTGTTATGATCACTTATATATGCAATCTACTGCTTGCTATTTCTTCTTTTTGCTAAATTAAGCTCAGTATTGGACTATGTAAACATGATCTTTATTTGTATTTTGTAGTATCCTGCGTAACTTCTCAAATTGGCCAGAAGAACAAATTCAACTCTTCCACAACATCTAAACTTACAACAATATGTTTCAGATGAGTGTCTCCAAATACTGGGGGCTACAGTTTGTTTTTTAGCCCAATAACTTTATAACAATACTTTAAAGCAATGACTTCAATTTCATATAATCATGTTTGGCACAGATAGTTACTCTTATCCAGACCTATTTAATTTCACCTTTTAGGAATTATGTAAATATCATATGTCTCTTTTTCAGAATTTACCACTACAGTGTTACATTACTGACCTCATCTCTCAAAGACCACACAACGTATCAACCTTAGCATTTGTCTTTTTTGCACTTAGCTCATGTGGTGAGCACCTGAAAACCATTCTCACAAACCGTACCACCCACTCTCTGGCATGCTCTGCCTCTGACTTTTAAATCATACTTATTAATTTCTGAGGGAAGCTGGCTGACAAGCAGGATGTGATGAACTGTGCAGGACCGTGATCACAGGGTACAACACCAGGTCAGTATACGATTTTAACAACATGGTTATTTATGAGAGTCATTGGGTATAACCAGAACTAAGTAGAACATAAGCAAAAGACTTGTGCAAAGCACTTAACATTTTCCTTTTGTAGTTATGTTCATTTCATGCTATAATAAATAAACATAAGTTCTCTGGACTCGGGTACACCTGGACTGGAGTTTCCCTGCTGCTGCTTCTAAGTTCTGTAGCCTTGGGAGAATTTTTCTCCTGAACCTCAGTTTCCCCTGGGAAAGTGATAATAATTGTATCTAAAACAGACTTTTTATGAGTATTACATGAAAAAAAATACATAAAGTGCTTAGCATGTGTGTGTTTCACAATAATTTCCTATAAAGTACATCAGTTATCACTATTGTTTCTGTCAGGGTTGGGACTGGGGAGGGGAGTCTTTATGATTAAAATGGCCTAGATTGACCAGATTAGACCCAAAACAGAAGCAAAGCACATACATTATTGTCAAATTTCAACTAATTTCAGATAACTTTCACTTTTCTTTTAGAAAATTCTTCATTTCTTGATTTTAAGTTTTAAATATTTTCCTAAAATATTTTTTTAGGGGAAGAAGCATAGAAATAAAGGACCAGTTTACATATATTAGTGAGTTGAACTCCTCATGTTCCTTTGCCTTCTTTCAGTGTCTCTTCTCCCACTCTCTACACTCTGGCCTACAACCCTATTGTTCTGGCCAAGTGCTGCAGCCAACATAAAAATTGCAACTAGCTGAACAAATGAGTCCCAACAACTCCACTCAGAAAAAAGGGGTGACCCCAGCTCTGCCATTTACCCATCATATGACCATGAGCTAACTACTTGACCTCTCTGTGCTTGAAAGTTGTTGAAACGGTCATCAAAGATATACTAATAGAAAAATCCTTCAGCAGGTTGTGTGAGCAGTATATTAATGTGTCTAGAACAATGCCTGGTACAGGTGCTACAAAAGTCTTAGCTCTCTATCACATTATGCTGAACTTGCTTATAACACTGCAGGTACATATACACACAAACACAACACTGACGTTTCCTTTTCTCATCACTCTAACTACCCATCTCATTGTGACCTTAGGAATATGCATAGTATAGAATTCTGCAGTGGATGACACTCATTTGATTCTTCTTAGTATTTCAAGATTGTAGAAATTTAGAAATCTCAAATTCCTTTTTCAGGCCACAAAAGGACAGTTAGTGGTCTGGTGCTGTTTTATCTTTCAAGGTTAAACAAAGGGCTTCTAAATAGTAGAGCTTTGCCATCCCCTGAAAACTGTCCATACCTGAACTTAATACTGTACTAGTGACTACATCATCCAGTAGCTGACATTCTTTGATAGGAGCCTATCAACAATCGTCCTATTGTTATGAATGACATCTTTTGCATAGCTTGGTTGATTATTGCAGTCCATCATTAAAGAAGCAACACACACACACACACACACACACACACACACACACCCTACCTAACCTCAATGTCCAGCAGGAAGATGCTAGGGGACTTAGAGAATTTTTGACCTTTCAGTAATCAGTAGTATCTTTTGTTGGTCTAGCACTTCAGACACTTTGGTTTAAGCAAATTCTAGTGACAGTATCTGGAAAGTGACTTCATAACAGAACTAGTGCTAAGAGAAAAAAATTTACTTTTTGTTTTTGGAAAAGAAAACCTAGGTTCTTAGGAAGTTTATAAATATATTACAGAAGTTGTAGTTATTATTATGTAGAAATTATTTTATTAACTTGAGATTGTAAGTTATTTGTCAAAAAAAGAAAAAAGTATTTCCCATAAAATGGGAGATTTTTGTGGCACCAAGTCTAGGAGGAATTAGGTTTGGCATCTTTTTAACTACTATTCATGCCTTCATGATGCTTTATATCAGCGATTTTCAACCAGGGAGCTGCAGCACACCGGTGTGTTGTAAGACTTTTTAAAACACGCGATACCTGACATTTTAGTCAGTGGAACTGACCTGTTTTCCCTTAGACTGTCAAAATTAAAAAATGACAGCAGCCAACACAGCCACAGCCATTGGGTGTGATTAAATAAAAATTACACGTATTTTTTTGTCAGATCATCAAAATATATAATTTTTGGTGTGCCACAGAATTTTAGTAATTATGTGTGCCATGAGATGAAAAGGGTTGAAAATTGCCGCTTTATATCATGATGAGAGAAGTTTCTAGCAATTCCCCAGGACATTATTAGAATTTATAACTTATGAATGTTGAAACTGAATAATGTACATGACATAATTAGAATCTCTAAGAAGCTGAAGCCAGTCTAATGTCTTGTCTCAGAGGCTGAGGGGTTAATAGCTTTATTAATCATTGTGAGATCTTCAGCTTCCATGCCTTTGGGTAATAAAATACATTTATTCACGTAGGTTGAGTGCATGTTATTTTTTTAGTTAAGAGGACTAAAACAAATACAATCTTTGATGTTTAAAATTATTTTATATTAATATATGTTCAATGGAATTTTATACTATTCTCTTTTATTTTATTTCTCAAAAATGAATAAAAACATTTTTATTAAAATGAGTCTAAATTAGGGTAATAAAATTTAGTATAAGCTTTTCAAGAATAAGGCTTGGGAGGGCTGAGATTATTTGACAAACTTCGAGAATCTGAAGTAAACATATTTATTGTGCTGAAAATTTTGCTCAACATTTAATGTTCCTTTAGTAAGTATAAAATTAAAACTTTACTGATTTTTCTCTTGCTTTCAAGACTGAATTCATTTTTTCAGTAATGGCTCAAAGTTGGTGGTCAATAACTGGCTCAGGTTTGGTGGTCAGAAATTTAGTTTCAGACATCAGATCATTATGACCTAAAGGCACCAGTTGTAAATTTTGTTTATGTTTATGGAAATCCACTTCAAACTATAAAAATGCAAAAGTTAATTGCATACACACATGTGGACATGCAAACATTTATTAAGTATGCAAGGTCTGCCCAGAAAAAGTCAAGCCATTGTTAATATAATGAGAACAGTTTGCAGAACATGGATGTAACCTGGCAGTCAAGGAGAGTGGGCTGGAATGCGTATGTGTGAACAATGATGACTTCACTGTACTAGTGGGAGCAGTAAATGCCATTGACTGAGCATATGTACTGTGTGGTCATCGTGACTGAGAGAGTAGAGCAATGAACCTGCATCAAATTTTGTGTTAAGCTTGAACATTCCTCCATAGAAACTATTTGGATGATTCATAAGGCCACAGCTACTGGCAACTGGTGATTGGCATCTTCATCACAATAACACCTCTGCTCATGTATCACATCTCATGCAGAGTTTTTTGTGAATCACCAAACCACCCAGGTGACTCAGCCCCCCTACGGCCCAGATTTGGCACCTTGTGACTTCTGGCTTTTCCCAAGACTAAAGTCACCTTTGAAAGGGAAGAGATTTCAGAGCTTGATAAAATTCAGGAAAATATGACAGAGCAGCTGATGGTGACTGGCAGAACTGTGTGAGGTCCCAAGGTACTTACTTTGAAGGGGACTAAGGTACCATTGTCCTATGTACAATGTTTTTTGTATCATCTTCAATAAATGTCTCTATTTTTCCTTACATGGCTGGGTACCTTCTGGACAGACTTCGTATGAAGCCAAAACCTATGTAAGTATGTCTGAATAAGTAGAGGAATCTAATGCCAGAAATAGAGGTGATTATATTTAAACAATTTTAAATACGAGTAAAGTGTATATTGATTATATTATAAATCACTAAAATTGACACAAGAAGAGTAAATTATTGTGACAGAAATTTGTAAAGTTGTTCTAGAATGACTTCCAGAAAGTTTCTGGGCCTAGCTTTTTTGTGCAAGTTTCTTCAAACTTTCTAGGGATGTGTAACTGCCAAAGTATCTAAATTATTACAGAGCACCATAAAAGAAAGAAGTTTTTCTATTCATTTTAAAAGGTTAGCATATTCCTGATCTGAAAACCTGATATAGGATAAAAATTGAAAGCTATAAACCAGTCTTCCAGTTAATAAAGTTGCTAAAATTATAAATAAATCTCAGCAAATTAAATGCAGTAGCATAGCAAAATATTATACTCTGCTCTGGCTGGTGTGGCTCAGTAGATGGAGCACCGGACTGTAAACCAAAGGGCTGCTCCTTCAATTCCCCGTCAGGGCACATGCCTGGGTTGCAGGCTAAGTCCCCAGGAGAGGGAGCTCGAGAAGCAATCACACATTGATGCTTCTCTTCCTCGCTCTCTTCCCCTCTCTAAAAATAAATAAATAAATCCTTTAAAAAATGTTAAAAAGAAAACCATATCCTGATTGCCAACAATGACTCTCGACTTGACATGGTTCACGTACCAAACATAGTCCCATTAGTAATGCCTCTCATTACTGTAGTGATGCTTAAAGTAAATGGGGGCAGGGAATGTGTAGCTCAGAAAAAGAAATATATTGTCAGTGCCCAAGAGGAGCCATTGGCCCATGGGCCCCAGGAATTAAAGATTGAAAAGTGATTCTATTTTCCTTTCTATTCTTTTCTGAATTTTCTAAATGCTTTGAAATATATTTCACTTATAACTCTAAAAATTAGAAAAACTCAGAAGGAAAACAAAAAGCAAACAAAAAACAGCCACAGTCTCAACAAAAAAACATCACAAGTGTTCCTGTGTGAGGTTGGGACTGGTAGAGTCTTTAAAATATGAAACAACCAAGTTTGAACTGGTTTCCTATTTCCATCGATATTGCTGCTCAGACATGGGCATTCTTCATTGCTCCAAGAACTTTTACACTGTGTTCAAATTAGGACCATCTGTCTCCCAAGTTTAATCTGCTGGCCAGTGTTCGCTAAAAGTTTCTGAAAGGTGAGACCTGATATCTTACTCGAAGACTGCCTCAGACAGAGCCAGTCCAATCACCACTGACTTCAACCAGTTTATCTGTGTTCCCCTTGACTTGGAGCAGTGTTGGCCAAGGTTAAGGTAATTTAGACATCATAAATAAGGATTTCAGTTATTACTTTAAGGTTCTTCTTTATTATGAAAAAATAACATACTAGGAAGTGATTCACAGTTCAAGACAATACAAATTGGAATTTGTCTAAAATCATGAGTGTCTTTAAACCAAATGACTGTATCAAGCACTATCTATACTAAAACTCAATTTAATAAAGCATGGAGTAAGAATTTCACTGAGTACAATGACATAATTTATATAATCATGTATAGGCACACACGTAATGTGTGTGTTATGGGCTGAAGTGTATCTCTCTACAATTTATGTGTTGAAGTTCTAACCTTTGGCACCTCAGAATGGGACTATGTTGGGTGACAGGGCCTTTAAAGAGGTAATTAAATCAAAGTGAGGCCATTGGGGTGGGTCCTAACCCAATATGACTGGTGTCTTTATAAAAAAAGGAAATGTGCACACAGATACACAGAGGAAAGACCATGTGAAGACATAGGAAGAAGTTAGCCATTGACGAGCTAAGGAGAAAGTCCTCAGGGGAAACTACTACACCTAATCTCAGACTTCTAGCCTCTAGAACTCTGAGAAAATTAATTTCTATTGTTTAAGACTCTCAGTATAGACTGAGAGTCTTAAACAGATACTTGTTATGGCTCCTAGCAAACTAATATAGTGTGTGTGTGTGTGCATGTGTGTGTAATCTAAAATATAACTTTTACTCATGTCACATAATATGTCATTTCTTATATTTTGAAGTCTAACATACTGCAAAGATTCTTGCAGATCCTTAGGGACTAGTGTCCTTCCAGCTTCAATCTCCTGCCCCTCCTGACTTATTTCAATTCAGAAACCATTTCACAATCTCTACCTTTTGTTATAACTGTCCTGTGCTAGCCTAGGTTGGACCTCAGGTCTTTCTATTAATTTCCACCAAATAAAATCAAAGTAAAATGCAACAATACTCAAAAACAAAACAAAAATAAAAAATTATCTTCATACAAAGTAACTGTGAATGTGGCCGACTTTTTATCTCAGCAGTGCAAAAATCTTCAAATCGAGCATTAGCTATCTCTGCTCTAAAATAGTCCCTTAGCCATTTTCACAAGTGAGAGATCGCCTCCTCTTCCTCCCCCCACCTTTCCTCCTTCTCTGGCCCCTCTCTCCTTTCCCCTCCCCTCCCTCCTTCCCACTCCTATATACCCTGATGATCTTCCCTATTTTTCTCTTGTCCTTTCCCCCATCCCCAACAATTGGGCTATCACTTTATGTGAATTTGGTTCCTGCTGTCAGGATACTTTTTCTACCTTAAATGGCTAATCAAACTGTCCTCAAACAGAGGCAGTTCTCTTTCTCAGAGAAAGCCCGGAGCCAGCTGTTAAAGTTATACAGTTTGATCCCTGCTACTTTAATTCAGCCAAGTTACTTAAAAGAGTGAGGTAATTTTTCAAGTTGTTTTCACCTTGATTCAAAAATAATTAACCTAAACAATTTAATATCATCTAATACTAATACATTACTCTTACTGTATGACCCCTCAGTGGACTCAAATCTAAAATCTCCATTAAACCTCTTGAAAATTCTTTTTAAATTTTGCAGATTTGTTGGAATTTTGACCGCACATATGAACCCTGAACTTTTTTTTTTGTAAGCAGTCAAATGTTGCACTCAGCAAATGATTAAATTATAATTTCAAACTGGAAGGTTTGAAAACTAAGAACCTTATCCATGTACCACTTTCTGTACAGGACATAGGAAAGAAAGCTTAGTTTTGCCTTGATTCAGAAGACCGTTCCACACAAGTATTGTGTGTTGATGTACATTGCCTAGTTGAAGAATGTCAGTTTATGGTTTCAGGAAGAAAATGAAAATAAATCCTGGTTCAAAATCACTTCTCAGGAAACAGGCTGCTACTGCCACCTGGGGGAGGTTCTTTCTGCTTCACTCAAGAAAGCCAAATGTGCTCGTCAGATGAGTGCATTCAGTTCGTGTTTTCCTTGTCATATTTGCACAGGAAGAAGTCTTTCTAACGTTCTGCCCATGAAGTCATAAGGCATTCCAGATGTCTCTAAGCTTCCTTCACACAAAATACACATTTCACAGACCTTTTGAGGAGTACAGGAGAAGATGAAACAGAGTATAACCATATGAAGGTTTTTACATCTTACACACAGGAAAGTATTTTGGAAAAAGTATGGGTTATATACTATGAAGTAGAAAAAACAAATTTAAGCTTTCACTAATAAAATAAAGCCCCTATTTTAATAAAAATGTATTTGGCTTCAAACTATAGTTAATTGTACTCATTGAATATCATTACTTGATAAGAAAGCTTCATGTGATTACCCTAGCAATTGCATCAATTTGGATAAAATAATAAATTTCAATTATATGGAAATAGCAAGAGTTTTCTTAAAGTATTTTTAAATTTAGGAACTTACTACTGTTATAAAGTCAATATCTACTTATTTCACATATATTACATATCCATTTATTGACATTTTCAAAAACATGATAATATGGTACTCATCAATTACAAGGGAAAAATATAACCATTGCTTTTGAATGCTTAGTCTCTCTTTAACACTTACCAATATTGCATTACTTCATGCTGTAGATAAATTGTGAATATTAGCAATGTCCTAAAACAAAGAATTTAATCCTGGCTAAAGAAGTTTCAGGAAGTACCTATTGAGATTACAGGTCTGTCAGGTGACATGAAAAAGTCAGTGCTGATTAGAGAAAGACAACTAATCATTTATGGAGAGGATACTGGTAACAGATTAACTAAACAGAATACACACAGTATCAGTCCCACAGTGGTACAATAATAACGTTAAAAGGCTAAAGTTCATACTAAAGAACACCTGTGCCAGCTTGAGGGAAGTCTTTGTGGAAAGCATTTTCAACATTGGAAACGGTATGTGACATACAGCAGTTGGGTTGGGATTCTGTAATTAATTTTTCTTTCTTTTTAAAAATCACATATCTGGTTCAGGAACAAAAAAATTTCTGAGTGATTAAATTACAGCCATCACAGCTGAATGAGATGGTTAAGCTGGGATCATGATGGGGGATCCAAGAAATGAGTATATTTTGTATGGGGGTTTGAGATGCCTTCATGTTAGGGTCTGGGTAGACTGGGGTCAGGGGCATTAGAGGACAAGAAAGGCCCAAGGTACTTTCTCTCTATATATATAAAATAAAATATAGAAACTCTATAAGAGAAGTGTAAGTTATAAGCAAAAATAATAAATATTCAATAGGACATGCCTTTATTCCTTAATCAGTAGTTGAGTACTTTTAGTACTTGGCCAGTAGCATCGCCTTATTGATCTAATGAAAATGAAAGATGACCATATAATGCTATTAAGGGGCGTATGTTCTGCACAAGAGATTAATTATAGCTAAGGGGTGGTGCAAATGGAATAGAGTCTCTGAAGGTTCTCCTCCCTCATAACTGAGCTGCACAATGTGTTGGACTTTCTTTGTTAAGGAACCAATAGTTTTTACCATGGTGGGCCATGGAAATGATTTATTGATTATTTCATCACAGAAATTACAAGTAGTTCTCATTTTCACTAGAATGTTGCCTGGATGTAAAAAATTATTAAATGGAAACAGAAGTCTTTTTTAAATATTATTCATGTTTCATAGGAGAGAAGCATCTGGGAAATCAGGAAAGATTAGTTCAGAGATGCCACAGGTGTAGACAAGCAATGGGAAGGTGGGGCACAGCGTTTAAAGGCAAGAAGAGCTGTTTATCCCACTGTTCCTACTTCACCTCCAAGAGTGAATAGTTTTTGAATACTGCTACTAGCTTTGAACTTAGGGACTTCAGCACCCATTCCTAAACCAACTCACCTACCACGCTAATGACTTAATATGGTTTGCACTATCTTTACATATTTTTTTTCTCTTATTGTCCTGTCATTCTTGGTTCCTCCTCCCTTTCTTATCCATATTTGACTTCCCTCTCCTCTCCCATTACAAACTACTAATATTATTTCAATCTTCCCTCCTCCCTGGGGTGAGTCCACTGTAGTGAATCACTCCTCCACCCTGGAGTTACTATGAATGAGGGGAAAGCAAATTAAAGGTTACACCTGGAGGCTCCAGGCCAGGTAAGAAGCTTTACATGGGGTGAGCATAGAAGTCTACTTGCTTATGCTGAGCTTTCGTTTATCCACAGTCATGATGGACTCCAACAAGATGGTCATCAACTTGGCCCTCTTTGGCCTGACTCAGAGTGGGAAAAGTTCTGCTGGAAACATTCTTCTGGGAAGCACTGACTTCCAAAGCACCTTTGCTCCATGTTCTGTGACCAAAAATTGTCATCTGGGCCGCAGTTGTCACCTCCGTGGCTTCATGCGTCGAGGAGGGCAAGAGATAACCCTGCAGGTCCAGGTGTTGGACACTCCAGGTTATCCTCACAGCAAGCTGAGCAAGAATCATGTGAAACAAGAGGTCAAGGAGGCCCTGAAACATCACTTTGGGCAAGAGGGTCTCCATCTTGCACTGCTGGTCCAGAGAGCAGACATGCCTCTCTATGAACAGGAGGCATTTTCCCCAGTCCAGATGATCCAGGTAATGTGAAGAGGCAATTGCACTAATGCCATTAGTATCATTTGGAGGACATTATCCTAGTAGAAAAGAATTATAAAAACTTTTTTTAAAAAGGCACTCTTTTTCTCTCTCTTGAGCATGCCCACACCTTTCCCTACCCCTCTTTTCTCATCAGGGCAAGAGGGTGAGCTCGTTCTCTCTCTCTCCCTCCCTCCCTCTCTTGATCACACCTATGCCTTTTCCCTTCTTCTTACCCCAGGCACCTTCTCTCCGCCTTCCTTTTTTCTGAGCTCCAAGGGCCTGCTTTTGCCTCTGTGAGTTGTTTTCTGAGCCCATGCAGACCAGCTGGCTCACCTTTTCGACCTCTGTGACTTTCTAAATAAATTTCCTCTTATAATTTAGGAAAAAAACTGGTTAAAATAATTTAAAGCAAGTTTCAAATAAGTCATTTAAAACAACTGCTGGTCACATCAAGATATTCAGTAAAAAATTACTTGATTTTTCTACCCAGTCATTTTTACAATTTTCTTTAGAGGAATTTAGTCAGTCATTGTACAACTGGGTCATTGAGAAAAATAAGATATTAAACTTTAGAGGCTTACTGTCTTGAGTCCCTAAGAACTATAAACCTGAGTAAGTTTGTAATTGTGGCCCCCAGACTATCTCTCTGCATCAGAATCAACTGGGTTCCTTGTTAAAAGTGCAGATTCATCCAAGTTCTCTGAAACAGAATCTCAGAAGTAGAGCCTACATATATGCACATGCATAAACTTTCCATATATTTCTTAAAAACAGTCAAGTTTCAGAACCATGGAACTAAAATACTGAGTTGCATCCATGTAACATCAAGGGACAATCTCAAAGTACACCAACAAATGGGTCTTCTTTCACTCGCTCAGTCACTGAACTCGGAATTGAGTACCTGCACGCAGCTTAATGACTGGTGAATAATACATGAGTTTTGCCATCAGGAAACTTAGAGTCTGGAAGAGATAAATCGATAATAAATATGAGACAATGCACTACGTGGCTCGGTATTGTAATGTCTGACTAGGGGGAAAGGAGACTCCACTGAGACATACTGTGATGAACATATAGGAGAGAGCTATGCTTTATTTATGGGGAAAAAATCAGGAATTTCACGTGCTTTGTTAGCCTCATAATCTGTAGGGTCAGTCAGAAACTGCTATGTTCCAGCTTTGAGAACACCACAGCAACCTCAGGGTGGACATAAATGACATATGCCACCTTTGCCTTGTGGCCCATCCCTGTTGTTTGTTCATTTATTGTAAGTTGCTAAGTTGGAGGCTTATTCAGCCAGTTTAGGAGAGGAGCTGGGAAGCAGGGAGAGGTCCTGGGTATGGCCACAGCTCGGAGCAGGAGGCAGTAATAGCTGCATACGGTGTATATACATATATGAACAAGGCCTATGTATGACCAACTATTCCTGAAGCTTGCTCATTGAGCTGCTCCATTGTATTCAATTTCTTGATTCTCTAGCCTGGGCCCACCCAAATTTAACTCTTGGACTGGACTAGTTTTATTCTGTAGCCTTGTTAAGTCACCAAGCTCAGAGATCTCATCTCTGCCAGAAGCTCCATAAGTAAAGCACATGAAGAATAGAGAGCAGATATATTTCATTCAGGAAAGATTTGTATAAATGCCACTCTTCTTTTGTCCATTTCTGAGCATGCTGATATTGGATCTGTTACAGTTAGGAAGATAGCACACTTTGCTTTAAAGAAAGGCTTTTTCCCTTTGACTAGTAAAGGCATAAGATTGTTTTCAGTGACAGACACATACTGTATTTTTCAGTAACTGCACATTTCTAAAAATAAAAAAATCCATATGTGTAATCACAAGAAACTAGCGGAAAAAATTAGGGTGACAAGAGTATAAAAAATAATCTTCATCATTCAACTCCTGAAAAATCAAGGACACGCTGTACAAAAT
This sequence comes from Glossophaga mutica, assembly GCA_039655065.1. Classification (NCBI taxonomy): domain Eukaryota; kingdom Metazoa; phylum Chordata; class Mammalia; order Chiroptera; family Phyllostomidae; genus Glossophaga; species Glossophaga mutica. Next base: position 143,954,332 of record CM077303.1, on the reverse strand, counting down.
CAAAGAAAAAGAGAAGATGATTGCAATTAGGAAACAATGTGGAATCCAAGGAAGCCCATAAACCTCTCCCGAACTCCCCAACCCTGCATGTAAAACAACAGTTCTGGTGGGAAATCAACTGGTGGAGGGGAAACCGAAGCTTTCCATCAGTGTAATTTTCAAAGTTTCTAAAGTTCACTTAAAGCTACTATTGAATAAGCATTTACCTTAAGCTATAGATGGCTGTAATTCTGTAAATTCAGTAAATGCATAAACAAGTATTTCTCAAAACTAACCTGACTCTCTCCATATGTCTCCCAATTTTTCTCTATGCTGGTCCTATGCTGAGCCAAAAAGGGTATTTAAAAGACATACCACACATTTTGAAAAAAGATTTTTCCAGTTTTAGGATATAGGACAATATTGCAATCCCCTAATTTTTTTAATGGAAGTAAATTTGTTTCATACATGTCTCTGATCTTTTTAAATGGTATCTGGCCTACAGCCTCGTCTTACGGCTGCCTTCCATAAGTTAGTGTCCAATTCAGGAGTTGAAGGCAGAAAGAAAGGAGATGGGCTAGGGCCAAACCCAGATCCATAGTAATTTTTTTGAGAATAAATAAGTTCTCTCCCAGGAGAACTCAGCAGCCAAGACGTCATAATCCTGAGGGGCCTACGAGCCCTGGAAGGCATTGCAGTCCTATTTTGGGCTTCCACCATGATCTTCTATTGAAGGTCGCCTAAGCTCAGGCTGGCTGTTTATGACCTCCTTCCGGAAGGTGCCTTGCATCCTGGTGGCAGCCATCTGGATGTACTCACAGATTGAGAGCAGCTGCAGAATGTCTGAATATTCAACAGGACCAGCAGCTGCTAGGAAGGAGCAAGGAGTTGTTAAGGTCCTCTTGTTGCAGACACACCCTGGATTTCTTTTTCCGGGCTGATGCAAAATGGGGAAGAGAACATCTGCCCTCGCCCTTCCCCTCTCCCTTTCTGGGGCATGGATGCCTGCCATGGAAGGAGTCTGTGAGGCCTATGCCAGAGAATGACCTCTTCTTTCCTGTACCTCCCTGTTGTCTCTTTAAATATCTCAATTTGTGCTCCAATATTTTACAGATGCTTCATAGGTTCCCAGCTGTGACAACTGAAATATTTCCCTAAATGATCCGTTTTTCTTTATGTTAGGCCTTTATTAATTTACAGTAAAATGGTAGAGATGTCAGTGAGTCATCACCTCCAAAATTGGGAAAAAAGGGGAATGGTTCATTTTAATAGTATATGAATATCATTTGAATATTTAAATGAATCCACAAATAATGGATCGGAGCAGATATAATGAAGCCACCTTAGGAAAAGTGCTAGCATGCAGCTAAACACTAAGGATTGAATCCATGAATTGACTACAACCATATTCTTTACACTTTCATGGTATCCTGCATTATTACTGTAAACTAAGGGTATCAAACTCATTTTCACTGGGTGTCGTGTCAGCCTCATGATTGCCTTCAAAGGGCCCAATGTAATTCCAACTCCCTAACAGTTAAGGAGTGGCTACATTTATACGATCCTAAAATTATTTCAGCCCTTTGAAGGCAACCTCAAGGCTGATGTGGCTCGGCGAAAATGAGTTTGACACCCCTGCTGTAAACAATCAGGCTTTACACATTTATTTTTGACTTAGAATGAACTACTTGACTATTGATGTTGTAGGTGGATATGTATACAAAAGGCTCAGAAAGGCCAATGCAAGGAGAGAAAATACAAAGATCATCAGCTTAGTTGTTTAATAGAATTTAGTTAAAAAATAAACCTTGGTATAATTCTGGGCATTTGACTATAAATGTTACTAAGACTTTCTTGGCTTCAGTTCCTCACTTATGAAATGGAGATAATTTTACCTGTGTTAAAGAGTTCTAAGGGATATATTTAACAATTATAATGTGCTTGGCATTGGGCCCGATTTACAGTAGGTTCATAGTAGGTTCACAGACATTACTATTATTATTGTTTTTATTGTTATCCTCACTATTCAGATTGCGATGGGTACCACTCAACTGAACACTAGGTATGGGCAACATATTTTAGAGGTTAGGAGCATGGGTTCTAGAATTAAGTTATACCTGTGTTCAAGTTCCCACTTAGCTATTTACTTGCTTTGTGACCTTGGGCAAGTAACTTCTCTAAACTTCAATCTCTTCATTGATAAATTGGGACAGAGAATAGTGTTTACTTCACTGGCTTTCTTGATGATTAATATCGTATTTACACAATGGTAAATTAACTCAGGTGCTGGCATATGTTGGCCATGGTCATTATGATTTTATTGTTGTAATTTGTCTGATCCTAAAATTAGGACATGGTATTTGTAAACTTCTTTGGGATTATCATGCTAGGCTTCAAAACAAAGTAAGAGTGAAATCAAACTTACATGCCCTGATTTGTAACTGTAAGAGCTTCCTTACTAATTTAGAAAATTATGAGAAGAAAATTCACTAGCTTAGTAAGGATAAAGTGAGAAACCCCAGTTCAGTGGGAAGGAGTGGGCCTGGCAGCCCCTCTGTTGTGGGCCCAGACCTGCCAACAATCAGCTGTGTGGCTTTGGCCAAGTCACTAACATCACGGCCTCAATCTCATTGTCTGCAAAACAAGGCAACTTGGACGGATGATCTCTAAAGTTGAAAATTCTCTGAATCTGATCTAACGAGGTCTTATCATTCAGCTTTGGCTCTCTGAGGAGGAGAATGCAGGGCTTTAAATGGGATGAGAGTAAGGGAATAGCGTAACCTATAAAAAATGGTCCTTATTGTCCTCCTTTTTTTATGATAATTTTTTTCTCAGTTGATGTAATAGTTGGCTTTTTTTAAAGTTTCCCCCTAAAAAGTCCAGATGCTATGATTTCATCAACCACAAACAAATGGGGCAGGGCTGGTGAGGTCCTGGGAAAATGAATATAATTCCTGGAAAACAAAGTTTATATCCTAACTAGCCGTCCCAAAAGGACTAGATGGACTCATACCCATTAGCACTCTGAAACTGAACGAATTCATGATGGATAGTGAATTTTCCACCTAGCTTAGTACTGTATTTAAGTTATTAGCACCAGATCACTTACATTAACTTATCTTGCTCTTGGATTTTTATGTGAGGTATCAATCAACTGTGATTATTCTTTTTCTGGGTCCATAGAGAGCATGTTTGGCCACTGACATGATGACTATACACCAAGCGACACACTGCTTTCAAATATTCTACTCTTTTCCAGCCAAAAATCAATCTAAAGATTATAAGCTAAATCAACCATTCTTTTCCATTCTTGGCAGTAATTCAAAAGTACAGTTTCTCTCACAGTTCAGGATATGAGTATCTTTTCATAAATAATTATCTGCATGTAAAAACTTCCCAATGGATGGCTAAACACATGGAGTCGGAAATGATATTGAGCTTACCAATGTATTTTCCTCAGGTACTTTAATGCATTTTTCCTGAATCATATTATGCTTTAAAGTATATGTTGGAGACAAACAGGGAACATTAACAGTTACAATGCAGACAAACAAGAACTAAAGACATACTATGAAAGTTGTACCATTCAATGCAGTAAGTACTAACTAACAAGAATTCTGTAATAATATATAACTCAAGGAAGGGCCACCTCTACTAAACAGTTTATTTTGCACAAATTTTTAATATAGTGATGTTTTAGAAATACTTAATGACCAAAATGGCCCATGCATCAATCAATACTGAGAAGTGGGTCTGGGGGTAGCATCAAAGGGTTAATGGCGGCAGCTATGAGTTAACTTGTGTTTCCCATTTCAATAGTATGGCAGTCAATATAAACACATTTACAACAGACAGGGCGAATATCAGATCTAGCTCTAAATCTGAGCAACTTCCAGAGACTAGTGATGAGGGATCAATAGGTGTGTAGAAATAAAATCCCAATACAATTCCTGATAATGCTCAATCATGCTCTTTACTTGGCATGTCTTTGCTGCCCAGTAACCTCCTCATTAATCTCTGTGCTCAAGGCATCATCACGTGCCAGAAACTTTTCTGACCGCTTCCTTTACCCCCACTTTCCATCCCCACCCCAAACTGGGCTAAATGTCTGCCCTTATAGCACCAATACGTCTTCTATCACAGCACTTGCAATTACAATAAATCCTAAGTATTTTTCCCCCTGTCTGTCCCACTCCCTCAGTTCTAAGAATTTCCACTACTTAGAAGCAGGGAATGTATCTGTCTTGTGTTCTACTTTGCCTCTGGAATGAAGTAGACCCTCAGTGAATATTTGCAGAAGGAATAAATCACCTAGAATGAATGCTTTCAAAAGTTCCAACTTCCAGGTTCTACCCCTAAAGATTCTGATGCATTCTGAGCAAGCTGTAAAAGTGGTTCTCATGCAAATGACCCAGAAATCTTTCTATTCCTAGAACCTAGGTCTGCTATATTTAGCATTTCATTAATTTTTTCAACCACTTGTACTAATTTGCTAGGGCTGTCAAAAGTAAGCACTACCAGCCGAATAGCTTACGCTACAGAAATTTATTATCTCTCAGTTTTGGAGGCTTGAATTTTGAAATAGATGTTAGCAAGGTCAGTTCCCTCTCTGGGCTGCGAGTTAAAGACCTGTCCAGTGATTCTCTTCTTGCCTTATGGATGGCCATCTTTATGGTCATACGGCATTCTCCCTGTATTCATGTCTTCGCCCAAATTTCTCTGGTTTATAAGGACACCAAACATAACAGGTTAGAGGCTCACACTATGACCTTATCTCAACTAGTTACATCTGCAACAACCCTATTTCCAAATAAAGTCACATTCTGAGATACTGGAGGTTAGAACTTCAACATATGAGATGCAATTCAACCCATAACAGCAACTTTGATTTATTTTACCACTCTGAATCCTCTCCCATGAGAGCCATGATATAATATATGGACTATGTGACAAACTATGAAGAGTGCTGCTGATTCTGTTATGTCATGATTAGCCAAATGAGACAAAGACATTATATGTATACTTAGATTTACATAAGACCTATTTCTTTAAAAGTTGGGTTAGTTAAAGTTTTGCTAATTTATGTTTTCAAAAACACATAATTTATCTTTTTAAAGTATATCTTTGAAAAATCCTTTTGTAAAGTTTAGAATCTTTATGTTAAAATAACTATTCTCTCGTACTGACCTTGAAACTTCAATTTAGATTTTCTTGAGCAGGATATTTTACGCTGGACATATACAATTATTCTATGTTGCGAACAGACAAATTTTCAACAGATATGAGAAACAATTTTGAACCTGTTCCTTGAGAGAGTCCCTCTGAATACAAAATAGAGTGCAGACTACAGGCAAATCCATGAAAATGAACTACAGAAAAAAAGAGAAGTACGATTTGTGTACCAAGGGTTAAGCTTTAGATATAAATAAATAAATAAATAAATAAATAAATAAATAAATCCATTTTCAGATGGTGGTGAGGGTCCAAATTCCACATTAATCCAAAATATATTAATTGGGAGTTTACAATGTGCTAAAGGCTTTGATTTATATATGAAAGCATAAACCTTGCATTCAAAGAGCTTAGAGTCAAGTTCTAGAGAAGAATGTATAATTAAATATCATTGATAAATGCCAGGCCATATTAGGAGTTATCATTGGTAACCATGGTCTCAAGATACTTCTAATCTTAAATATACTGTTCCATAATTCCTGTATTTTCTTATTAAATTTACAAGTCCTGATTCTTCCTTTCTCCCCTTTTTTCCTTCCTTCCCTTCTTCTACTTTCCCTGCCTCCCTTGCTCCTTTTTTATTTTCATATTTTAATATTATAAATACTAGTCCTATATTTGTTATAGACATTAAAAAGTTTCCTAAATTGTCTCTCAATTTTTTAAAGATGTTTTAAAACCAGAGTTTGTAATAATACCTAAGTGTTTGTATTCTCTATGAACCAGTTTCTCTCTATCGCAAAAGAGATAATAGTATCTCCCACAAAGTATCATGCTGAGCTTCAAAAGAGATAAAGATGTCAAGTGCTTAGCATAATAACTGGAACTAAATATTAGTTGAACTGCCCTCTTCTGATTATCAGAGGTCTTGGTTTGTGTTCCTTAGCATTTAATGTTTTTCTTTCTATTATAAATGATAGCAGCTTTGGAAATATTTTGGTGATGGGAGTGTTTGGAATGAAGGGAATGCTATTTTACTGCCATATTGTCATGACTTCATGTAACTGGAAATATTCAAGCACATTAAATGGCTATTTCTAGATGGCTTTCATATTGCATGAACAATTTGCCACATGCTGTTACTTGTGCTTATATCATCTTATTTCACCAATCAAGCATGAATTTATTACATAACCAACTTCCACAGATCACTAAACAACGGAACACCCGTCGTCAGTATTTTTCAGCCACATTAGAGGAAGTCATCCAATAAACTTTGTTGGATTCTAGGCATGTGAAGTGAGAGGATGAGAATCACAGTAATATTTTGTAGTTGTTCCAAATCACCAAATATATTTTGATCTTAGCTTTTCCATTACATGTAACCAGATTATGGAATTATAAATCCTTAGAAAATGCTTTTAGCTACAGTAATAACACAACATTCCTACCAAAAAAAAAAAAAATGACAATTCCCTTGGCCAAGGTACTTTGACTTAAAGGAATTCAATGGTACTAACAGATTCTGGTAGACAGGCTAATATGAGTAAGTGCTGAATGTTGTAAGTAAGTGTAAATACAGTAGTTTCCCCTTATCAATGGGACATTCATTACAAGGCACCCAGTGGATGCTTGAGAACACATAGTACCAAACCCTGTATACAGTTTTTTCCTGTACATACATACCTATGATAAAGTTTAGTTTGTAAATTGGGCATAGTAAGAAATTAACAACAATAACTAAGAATAAAACAGAACAATTAAAACAATGTACTGTGTAAAAGTTAATGTGAATGTAGTCTCTCTCAAAATATCTTACTGTACTGTACTTGTCCTTTTTCTTGTGATGCTGTGACATGATACAGTACCTACGTGATGAGATGAAGCGAGGTGAATGGTGATGGATCTTTTCGGACCAGGGCTGACTGTGGATAACTGAAACTGCAGAAAGTGAAACCACAGATAAGAGGGGGCAGCTATATATCATATGCAGCATTGATAACACGCAGTTTTGAGGATATGTATCCATAGATTATAACAGTAAAATAAAATGGAGAACTAAAGCCTTGTTTTAGAAGGCCCACACATCTCTCTCCATTTGATTACATTATTTGACTGTATCTTTACTTCCCATTACAGCTTTTAGAAACATAATGCCATATAGATCTGGTGACTGTGTATGTAGGACTATAATACTCCTTTGTCCTTTTTTGAGGAAAGTAGTTCAAGGGAAATAGCCACTTACCATCTTCTCTCTTTCAGGAACTTCTGGGACATGCTTGGAAGAATTATACTGCCATCCTTTTCACCCATGCAGAAAAAATAGAAGCAGCTGGGTTCAGTGAAGATGAATACTTACATGAGGCCTCTGATACATTGCTAACCCTACTAAATTCTATTCAGCACAGATACATTTTCCAGTATAAAAAAGGAAACTCACTTAATGAACAAAGAATAAACATCTTAGAAAGAATCATGGAATTTATAAAAGAGAATCATTACCAAGTTCTTACCTTTAAATAAAATTTAGATAAAAGGGGGGGAAGCATTAAGTTTTAATGTGAGAAACCTGGTTTCAAAAGTGCCTTTGTAGGAATGCATGTGGACCATGAGAATGCCCACCTCCTGCCACTGAGGGTGCACAGTCACATAGCCACTGTGGAAATGACTCAGATGTTCCTTAACAGGGGCATGGAGAAGCACAGTGCGGATATCACACAATGGAATGTTACATGGTAAAGGGAATGAATGAACAAACTACAACTGCGTGTGACAGTTTCAATGAATTGCCCGATCATAATGTTGAAAGCAAGAAGCCAAACATGCTCCACAAATGTAACAGACTTCATTTTCAACATTTGAGTATCTTTTCCCTATATTCCGGTCATCAATCAGTGTTTTCATCTTAAAACATCTCTTCCTAACAACAGTTTGATAAATGTCTTTCTTCATGTGCATTTCCCAGATTACTGCTGAGTTGGAGCATCTTTTTCTATAGGCACGTTGGTCACTTAGACTTGCTCTTCTATGAATTGCCCTTCACATTTTTGTCCTTTTTGTCATTTTCCTATTGGCTTACTTCTCGCAAAGATTCTTTGCTTGACCAAAACTTTAGACAGACTCCCAAACTCATCTTGGGCCATCTGTGCCTTGTAAACTATAGTTTTAACAAGAACCCTGCTATGTTAGTTTAACCGGAATCCTGTATCTTCGTTTTTCTGATCGAGTTCTTCATCCTCTATTCCAGGTGATGTCTGATTATCTTGGCCTGGCTTCAGCAAAGGTTCCGTTCGGTCAGTTTGGCCAGACTACCCTCGACCCCTGTTGCTTCCTCTTAATAATTGTACATCCCCACACCCTGCTCCTTGCCTATAAATTTCCCTCTTGCCCATATTGTATTCAGAGTTGGGCCCAATCTCTCTCCCCACTGTAAAATCCCATTGCGGTTCCTATGTATCTCGAGGGACCTAAATTACCATCAGATCTGCCTTACCAACTTTAACTTAATGTGTCATTGAATATTTTTTCTTAAACATCTCATGCCTAGCAAACCGCAAGAGCTTTATATTGTAGATGATAGCCCTGTGTCCTTCATGAGGCATTTTTTAAATTCTATTACTTATCCCTTCATTTTGTTTTAATAACTTTTGCCAAATTAAATTTGTGCATTTTCTTAGTCATATATTTCTATGTACATGGTATGAGCCAGTATTTTAGTTTAATTTCCCTTTAGAAGTGTAACCAATTGTATTTTCTCTATTTATCAAATAATTCAACCTGTTCCTACTGAAGAAAGGTAGATAGACTGTGTGTGTGTACGTGTGCGCACACACACACAGACATATCTCCTTTATTTCTGGATCTATGCTGGATTCTTAATTCCTTTCCATTAACAGTTTCAGTTGTGGTGCTGACAATACCAGAATAATTGAAATGATTTTATATCATTGCTTGATATCTAAAAGAACAAGTTTCCTTTGTTTTTCTTTTTTCAAAATATTTTCTGGCTACTCTCAGGCATTCATTTGTATACATATTTCCAGATACTTTTTTCCTAATTTCAAAAAAATTCTTTTGTAGTGTTTTTATGACAAGTGACATTTTGTGATATTAAATCCTTCCATGCAAACATACAGGATGCTTCTCCATCTTATTTCATTTTACATTACTGTATTTCTTGCATTTTCCCCTTAGTTTTGAATTGATAAAGTTTCTATTAACTTTTTTCTTCATGATACTGTGAAAGTTCTAATTCATGTCCATCAAGGATCATTCCCTTGCTCCTGAATTCAGAATTAGGCGCGTATTTCTCTAGTCTTTGATACCAAGGTAACAACTATTTCCTTAACGAAGACCTTTCATTCCCCACTGCCTCATCCCCTCAACTATTAAAATAAGATGCTTGGAACACTTTCATCTCCTCCCTATCCTTTTCTCCTTCCTGTCCTCCTTAGGAAAGAGGCCTTTGGAACATTTTTCCTTTCCCCAATTTACCAGATTTTGCTAAGATAATTAATTAAATAATTGAAGACTTGCCCTTACAGATTGCCCCTTCCATTTTAAAAGTCTTCTTCTACCACTTACATTGAGCATACCTGGTAGTTTGTCATTATCTCTTTTAAGTTAATATACAAATATTAGAAAGTCTAGTCCTCATCATGGTTTTCTCTTCATCTCCCCACCATCATTTTCGTTACTGTATTTTCCCAACATACTCTGAATTCTTCTAGCATGGTAGAATTCTAGCATAGTATCCAAAAGGCAATTAAATTTGATATGCTCTTTGATACACCATTCTGCAATAGCAATCCTAGCTCCTCATAATAATCAGCATAGTGGATGCAGAGAAGTGATTTGTTGGTTGGTAAGGGAATAGTTGAATCATAAGAATGGTGATGCATTGAAGTGCGTATCAGTGCTGTGCCCCACATGAAGCTGGGTTGAACAGCTTTTGCAAGGTGACAGCATATCCATTGGATAACCTCACCCTTACTGGAGATAATTACAATTTGCAACAAAAGACCCATGAGACCAGAATTAGATCTAGGTAAAATAAATGTCCCCAAAAGTTCACCTGCAGTATTATGCCATTAGAGTCTATAATTTGCATTCTTTCCTCATGTCCCTCCAGATATCCTATCTGTATGCTATTCTTACCTGGAACACAAATATCTACTAAATTTTATATTAGACTTTGGGCAGTAGGCACACAATGCAATATACAGATTGTGTGTTATAGAAATGTACACTTGAAACTTATATATTCTTATTAACCAATGCCATCCTAATAAATTTAAACAAATGAAAACAAATGTATATTTAGATGTGTTTTCTCTGGCTGGTGTGGCTCAGTGGATTGAGTGCCAGACTGTGAACCAAAGGGTCAAGATTCGATTCCCAATCAGGGCACATGCCTGGGTTGGGGGCCGGGTCCCCAGTAAGGGGCACTCAAGAGTCAACCACACATTGATGTTTCTCTCTTTCCCTCCCTTCCTCTCCCTAAAAATAAAGACATAAAACCTTTTAAAAAAGTGTTTTGCATATTTTAGCTAGAGAATTGGGAGACAGAACACAATATTTTTGTGCAGCTGGGGTTAGTCTCATTAAGTATGTATCATCTTGGAGTATTATTAATTCATTCCTAATACCAGGTCTATTCTTCTAGATATACTACCTCAATTAGCAATCTCAGACTTTTTTTTTAAGTTATATTTATCTATATACTGCCCTATTTTAATAAAGAATTTGCTTAGATTATTCTATTGATTTTCAGGCATATCAAAATTCTTTTAAACAGGTTAGTGTTATTTAATGTTAATAGTGGCATTGCTATTTCCCAGATTCTCAAGCTTTATTTAAAAAATAAGTCTCTTTTCACAAACATTTGAAGTTGTTTTCAATGCACATGCTATTGAGAAAAATACTTCATATGAAAATGGAAAGTTATGAAAAAGTTATTTCTAAAAAATCATTCTCTTTTGCTAAACTTACTGAAAGTGACTTTTAGTTTGCATTTTTCATTAATCTTTTTCAAAGAGAAATCAAATTGTGGTGTTGATCTGGATGAGTCATGCACCATGCTTTCCAAGTTCCCCAGGTGTGAAAAGCTGAGTGGGTTTTAAATTAACAAGTATCAGCCAAATATGTAATCTTAGGACTGAAAAGTTAAGTGGATGCATATATTGTGTACATTTCTCTACTGGGATATATGATATCCTAATGAAGCAATTTACAAAAACAAATGTAAAACTTTGTCAGAGCATCCTTTATATAAAGGATCATCACATAATTGCCACAGTAGAAATAAGTAGACATTAATAATAGCTATTTGAACAATTCTGTAGGCATTATATAACAAGGGGAAAGGCAAGAATAGCTAGCCCCTTCGTTAGAAAGGATTATTTTTTTCTTGCAATTAGAGCCCTGGGCTTGTTTTTGCTGCTGTTGCTAAGCATAATAGCCTGCCAGATAAGAAATGATGATGATGAAGACAGAAAACACACATATTTTACTCAAAACCCAGAGAATTGGGACTAGTGTGTGTTAGGACAGGAGTGAGAGTAAGATAGAAGGAAACAAAATACAAGGAAATACATAGGGGTAAAATAATACAACATACAGTTATTAATTCACACTCTGAAATTCCACATGGCTCACTTTCAAATCAACAATTATTTCATTGTTTTATTTAGGTTCTTTCTCCCAAATTTTTTGTAATTATACTCCTATGAATGATCTCTATTAAGACTTATCTAAAGGAAAAACCATAACCGTAAAAAGTTCAATAAGCAAGAATGGGTAAGTCACTATTTTCCATTCCAACAGGTTGGTACATGAAGATCCATTTTTGTATAGAGGTATATTAGCCATCAGTAACTATCCTTCTTTTCACTATTATTGCAAACTTCAGAGTTATCACCCAAGTAGTGCTGCAAATGGGGTATAACTAGAGTCGGTTCTGGTTAAAATATCTGTCTGCCTGCCTGTCCGTCCATCCATCCATCCATCCATCCATCCATCCATCCATCCACCTTCCTACCTACCTATTTGGAACCTAGTGACTTCCCTCAGAGGTTGGCATTTGGGATGAGCTGTTATTGCAGGAACAGTGCCCTCAACAACAGTATACAATTCAAAGAATCAAGACATTCGACTCTTTAGAGAGCCAACTGCTGCCAGCAGCAGCAGCAGCCTGGTTTTGCCAAGTATTTCTGAGAGCTTCAGCACGAAAAAGAAAACAAAAAGATTAATTCTCTTTGCAAAGACTCCAAAGGAGTGTTTAGTGATCTTATGGCTTCTCTTAGAGTCTCTTAAATATTCCACCGAAGAAGCTACCCTAGTCTCCTTACATGAATTATTCGAGCTTATAATTATGAGCTTTTTTTTTAAAATCACGATCTTTCCCTACAGTTTAAATGAAAGAAAAGTTTAACTTCTCATTCAAATAAAAGAAACCATGTGCTATTTAACTGACATGGAACAAAGTGTATTGTAATACAGAAGAGCACAGAAATTACTAAGAATTGGAAGATGTATGTTTCAACTAGTTCTGTTTTAGCACAAGCCATTTATTTAACTTTTCTGTTGATTCTTTGGGGTTACATGGCTGGTCTACCTTTAGGGAGTTAAGAAATTGGTAAGCCTTGTTAAAGTACTTCGTTAGTTACAAAGCATTAAATATCTTAATAATTCCACAATAAAATTAATGAAAGTAGACCGTAATACATCCCCCTAACTTTTGAGAAAAGGGCATAGTTATTTCTCAATAATTTCAAAAATTTTGAAGGGTAAAGCTTTCTCCACAAAACAGCACTTTGCAATATTATTGGTAGTTGAGTTGCATTAACTTGCCTCGCCAGTTTATTTTGTACTATGGTAATAAAGTTTAGATTCCAAGCCACCACACAGCACTCAGAACCAGGACTTGTGTCACAATGGCTAAGGTACACAGTTAACATTGTGTACCTCTGATATTTTTACACTTTTAAAAGTACAACATATAATTTCTCTGGAAAATTGAGGAGGTATACTTTTACCCATTTAAATGCCCCTATTATAAGCAATAGTGAGACGCTTCCTCACCCACCAAAAACTTGAAAATGGTTGCTTCTATTTGTGTTAAAAACACACAACAGTTAAAAATATTGCCTTGCTAGTCTAAAAAAATTGCAAAAGTATTTTAGACTTTTATCAATAATATTAAACCAGTGAAAGAACATCAATGAGTATGGCTGGCCAGCATCTAAATATCTAAAAAATGGGTATCAGTGGGAATGCAGAGAAAGTTTCAGCATTGAACATCTCCAGCGAGAAAGAGATATTACATCTGTTATGGAGGAAGCATCAGGCCTGCTGAAAGACAGGGTCCCAACCTGTACGTAATATCCCTTAAGATACTCTGCTCAATTTATATACATCAAGTAATCTTCTCAACAAGAATTCAAGTTCTCAGGACATATATTCAGAAATACTTGTTTTCTGGAAAGGAACATCCCTATCGTAAACTTATGTCAATGTAATATAATATACATCTATAATATTCCAGGCATTGTTTTAAGTACTGTGTGGGAAGTAACTCACACAATCTTCACAACTCTATGAAGTTAAGTGCTGTTATCACACCCATTGACAGATGAGGGGCTTAAGGTATACAGAGGCTGAACAATTACACAAGGTCACATAGGCAGTTCAATTATATAGCCAGGAATCAAATATGGGTAGTTTGGCCTCAAAACCAATAATACTTGGCTCCATAAATTTCTTATCACTCACAAATGCAGACTTTTGGACCTGAAGAGCTAAGGCCCAGCTGGACACCAGGACCTGGTTAAACTCATTAACATTGTTCTATGAGGGCCTCTCTATACCTTCTATCTTGATGACATGCTTTCTATTAAAATTACATGGATTACTTTGAATATTTTGTAAATAGCCTAAATGGGAATTTACATTATTTCTTAAAATAAAAAACAAAGTATCTGTTTGGTGGGCACTTAAAGTTCTTACAACTGTAGAGTACTCAATGTTCTTAACAGAAGAAAAGCAGAGATTTTCCAATTTTTGTATTAAGATCATTACGTCCTGAAAATGACTCATCTCAAAAAGAACACATGGAATTTCTAAATATAAGAAAAGTTAGTTCTCCCAATATTCATGTGTGATAGTGGGCCAACCTGGATGAGAAATTATCTTGGGATAAAGTCAGATTTTTGCTCTGGTTTAGTTTACGATATGTAAATAGATGTTAACAGGCACCAACTGTTTAGTCTGTGACCCAACACTATCTCTTATTTTTACCATCCTTAAAGAGCTGACTACCATTCAAAAGTAAGAAGAGTTATGTCCAGTTCACCAACGATACCATTCTTGTTGTTGTTGCTGATTCTAGAAGAGCTCTATCATCCCAGCAACACAAATAAAACAGAATTAAGTTTTCTTAAAAAATAATGACTGGCCCTGGCCAGTGTGGCTTGGTTGGCTGGAACGTCATCCTGTGCACCAAAAGGTCGTGGGTTAGATGCCTTGCATGGGCAAATACTTAGGCTGCAGGTTCAGTCCCTGGGTGCATATGGGAAGCAACCAATCAATACTTCTCTCTCTCTCTAAAAATCAATAAATGTATCTCCCAGTGTGGGTTAAAAAGAATAAATAAATAATAAGTGAATGGGGCTAAACTGACAAGTAGATTGAGTAATGTTTTCTTTGTAACTTGAAGAATTTGGAATAATATTCCATTTTCTTCCATATTTCTTTTGGAATACATAAATATAAAACTAAGCAGTTAAAATATCCTTTAAACTACATTAAAATTATTTAAAGAAATTTGATATAATTGGGAAAAATCAGAAAAGACAGACTCACAAAAGACTTTGTCACATTCTTTATTCCCAAAAGAATAATGGATCTGCAGAACAAAATAACTTTGGAAATTCATTTGTACTTAGTTATTAACATGTGTTAATGATTCTCTGCTAATACATACTCAGTTTTTCAGAAAGATGATCAAATTCTATTATGGTACCATTTCCTGGCCAACCAGAACTCCATGGCCTTAAATAAATGAACTTTGCTTGTACCTTTTATAACACAGCATGTAGGGTTGTTGTAAAATTTTGTTTTTCCTCTCCTTATTGGAGGCATAAAGAGCTATGGTGCAAGAATTTTGACTGTGAGACTTTTCTTTCAAACAACATCTATACTTCTACCTTCACAGATGCACTTCTTTTTAGGTAGCCCAAATCAGCAGTCATCATCTCAAGGCTGATAAAACTGAAGCTAATGACTCAAGTTAATTTTCATTGTTCCTAGAATATCTAGGTGAGTGAAAATAGGCATTTGATGCCTTCGTGTATATTAAGGTTTTGGCTGCCAGTTCCTTTAATACATTGACAGTATGGTGGTTCATGAAAAAGCAAAATATAGCAAGCTTGTATGCTCTTCTGAAGATAATAAGCTGTAAGTAATGCTTTGTTAGGTACCCACGGAATCTTTAAAGTCAGCTGGAGTGAAAAAACAGACTGCTGCTTTTCCAGTCAATTTATTGGAAACTACATTGGCAACACTTTGCAATGTGTTTATATCTTATAGTCAAAGTTTATTACTAAATGGAATGAAAAGTTCAAAATACAGTCGACAATTTCTTTTTAAAAGGTTTGGGTTACTTTGGCAAAGAGCAGCAATAATGTTCAAATGTCACGTGTCTTAGCTTTTATGATGTTTGACTCTCTGGAATCAACAGTTGTTCATTTTCAACATTACAGTATGACTACATGATACACATTATAGAAATTCTAACTTGTCATTTTTGAAGATAGGACCTTTATAACACAGATACACAATATACTAAAAATTCAAGTTCTTTAAATTTCATGCATCATGTACCTACAAATAAGAAACTAAATGTTAATCTAGTTCAAATTATCTAAAAATGCATAAAGGGAAAACAATCTGCTAACATCCCTGCTAAAAAATAAATCATCACAAAACATAGGACATTTCCTCCCTACATTATAAAGGATCAGAAATCATAGGTAAAATATAGTGTTTTTCTAATCAATTGAAACAATATATACAAGGTAAAAGACTCACAGTCTAGAAGAGAAATAACACAAAAATGAGCCAGTTATGTTTTAGGTATAAATGACATATGTATTTCTTTTTATTGTTATTAAAGTTTTTTCTAATGTATTTCAGTAACTGAAGCATTTTAACTTAATTTTATTTTATTCCACTGTTGGCCATAGTTTGAGCCCTACATACTCCCTTCCCTTTCACCTCAAAGGGAGTTCCTTTGTAAGTAGCCACACACTCTCCATTAGTGTACAGATCAGGCTGGATCTGCTCCCAAATCTTCTTCTTAGGATTCAACTCCTTGTCAGGCTCTCCTGTTGGGGAGAAACAAAATTATATAGCTAACATATTAAATAAACTGCCCATAGACATTCCTAGTGAATTGTCTTGTACTTTCTGATCTTTAGACCTGATCGGAATTCTAGCATTTACTGTTAACATTTACTTTATTTTTATGATGATGGAAGTTTATATTCTTGATTTGTAAAATACCTTTTGTTATTTCCTTAACAATACTAAAGATATTATTTTCACTCTTATACTATTCTGTAAGTAATACAGCTCAATGAATTTATTCCACAAATTTAAAATAAAAATATAGAGTACTTTTACAAAAATTGCGAGCAATTAGACTATAATTTCCTGTGTTATACTTTACATGTGGTGGAAGCAGTGTATGCTTCACTATATGTTTCATCACACAAAATAACTGGCTAGACTGCTGCTATAGCACTTAAAGATTTCTTTTTTCTTTTTTTAAATATTTTATTTATTTATTTTTATTATTTATTTATTTATTTATCTTTAGAGGGGAAGGGAAGGAGAGAGGGAGAGAAACATCAATGTGCGGTTGCCTCTTGTATGACCCCTGCCGGGAACTGGCCTGGCAACTCAGGCATGTGCCCTGACTGGAAATCGAACCGTGATCCTTTGGTTCGCAGGCCCGCACTCAATCCACTGAGCTACACCAGCCAGGGCAACTTAAAGATTTCTTACCAATACTAGAGAACAGCCTAAATGTTGGGGTTACCTAGCTAAATGTAACTACCCTGGGTTTCATCTGCTGCCCATTCCATTTGGTGAGATGGAAAGAGTCAGAATGGGGTAGTAAAGACAAGGACTAGCATTTTCTAAGAACAGGAACTTATGCGCATGTTGTTGTGTGCAATTCACACAACATTGATTCTAATCTTAAATATAAAGAAACTGGGGCTCAGATAAGTTGTTCAAAGTCACACAATCAACAAGTGAAATCAGGATTTGACACCAAAGCTGTTGTTCCACTAGTACTGCACCTTGCCTCCTAATAAATGATGCTTTAGAAAATAACATTCTGACTTGTGGATAATGCCCTATCCCCCCTCTTTATAGTAACTCATTATAAAGTTTACAATCAATGAAAGACAAATGAACCATAGAATACATTGTCTAGGCTTAAAGACAACCAATATACCAACAAGCCCTCTATTTAATGAATGATAAGAAAGTAGCAAGCAAAGTTATATGAGACCATTTTAATATCGGGATATTCAATAATATTTGGAATGAAAAATAAGTTCAAGAAACAATAAAAACAGTAATGTTATCTCTTAAGCATTAGCTTCAGGTGAAAAATAATCATCCTGGAGGTAATAAAAATATTACTGAAGTATAATTCAATACGGATAGAAATAATTTTCTAGATTGCTTTTTAACTGACTCCCCCACATTGTAATCTCTTGGAATTACTTTAAAAAGAATCTTTTAAACATTACTGGAACTAATTAAAGTCTATATTCTAATTATATCTTATTATCTAGTGTTTGTTCTCTGCTTATACATACATAGGAATAACAAAACTGAGTGAATTGATTGGCCATGCGCTTCAGAAACTATCATAAAACTGGCAGGATACGAAAGTGTCCTCTGATATGCAGGTTTTCACAAATGACAGAAGAGTTCATTGAATGATGTATTTATAGTAAAGGAACATGCAATGAAACTAAAACTGAAACACTGACTATAAAAGTAAGGATTTCTCTTACTCCTTTAAGAGCATTAGATTGGACATAATTAATTTTTATTAATTAACAAAGAATAAGAAAAAATAGCAACATATAAAGTATATAAAAGATTTTTATTTTTTAGTCCTGGCTGGTGTAGCTCAGTGGATTGAGCGCGGGCCTGCGAACCAGAGGATCGCGGTTCGATTCCCAGTCAGGGCACATGCCTGGGTTGCAGGCCAGTTCCCAGCATGGGACACACAAGAGGCAACCATACAGTGATATTTCTCTCCCTCTCTCCTACCCTTCCCCTCTAAAGATAAATAAATAAAAATTAAAAAAAAAAAGATTTTTATTTTTTGTTTCTAAATCATTCCTAGTCCAAGAGCATAATCCTACTTTACTTGTGCACAAATAATGTGGAGAAATGAGCTGCTGTTCAGGGAGTCCTGAGTACTAGCCCTGGATTCCTCCCACTCAAAAAGGGATGTTCCTTAATTGGCAATGAATTAATTTAAGAAGCAGAGTGTCCCATATTTGTGCAAAAGCTTCTTATAAAGAGCACAGATTGTGTAGTACATTCTTACTGAACAGACATTAAGCCCTAAGTAGTAAGAGCGGTGCTGCGGCAGGATACTAAGCTTCTCGGAACTGGGGAGATACTGAAATGCAGAGAAAATAATGTTCATAATACACAACACATGTAGCACTTATTGTGTGACAGTCCCTGCACTAAGTGTTTTACATACATTTACTTAATTAACTCTCTCAGTATGCTACATAAAAATGATTAATTATCCCCAATTTATAGATGAGGAAATGAAGGCACATAAATTACAACTAACACCTTAAAAAACAAGGCAGGTAGCCAAGTGTTTCAAAAATTAAACCTCACAAAACACAGAGGAAATAGATACCATTCAAAACCCCTTCTTGGTAACAATACCACCACCACCAACACCCTTCCTACAGATGGAAAAGCTGGGGCTCAGAAAGGGTCCCAGGTCACTGAGCACTTGTGCGCATGTGGAGCCAGGATCTGAAAGTTTCACACTTCTTATATAAAACTGTAATAATTTTCAAGGAACAAAGATTTGCACTAAAAGTAAACTAGAAGTAAGAGGAACCTCCAAAGCTTAACTATCGTTTTTTAGCACACAAGAATCAATACATATAACACTCTGAATGAAGTTCCTAGACTTTAACAAATCAATAAATGAAGCAACGACTTGGACAACTAAGATTTGAGATTGTTACTAAAACCTGTCCCATTATAATCACTGAATATAAATCAGAATGGAAAATCTTGGATGCACTGTTAACTCCTGGCTTACTGAGTATGCTTCTGAACAAGGTAGTGTTTGGTAGGTATACAACTAGTTGAAAAGTTTAAATCACCTCCCACGGAAAACACACCTAATACTTAAAACAATTTTTAATGAACTATATTTTTCAGAGAAGTCGTTCATCATTCCTGTGTGTTACATCCATCTTCTAAATCTTGTTTTTCTAATTTCCTTTCCTTTCTTAATTCACCTCCCCTGCCTCTTTTTGGCATGGCTATGCAAAGAAGGTAAGTGATGATATCAACAAAATTTCTTCAAGCTAAAAACTAAAGAGCCTCTGAAATTGTTAAACCCAGCCAATAATCACCATTTGGAAATGGTTATGCATATTGTAAGAGAACTAATCATTTAGAGATTATTTTAAGCCAAGTCATTCTAAACAAAACACACAGGGAATAAGAACTAGTTCAAGATGAGTTTGTACAGATGTGAAAAGCTGTGACCACCTTCTCCACCTTCTCAGCATTGAAAACCTACAAAAAGCAGTTAACTACAAACTGCAGAGTCCCAGGCACTCACACATCTGAAATAGGAACCAGAGACTTCATTTTAATTGGGCCATTCATTATTTTGCACAGAATGCTCACTGATCATCAGCTTCTTTATGATATCTACCACAGCCATTGAAACCCTGGCATTAACTCGATTAATTTATGTTTGACTGAGTTTTGAACTATAATAATTGTAACTATTGTCACTTGTGGCACAAAAACTAAAGCATAACTTGGCAAGTAAGGGTTAATGAATTTTACAAAGCTAATCGACAGGAGAAAGTGGTTTGGTGGTTGATAAGAATGATCTTGCAATAATGAAAGCAGATACTCAGGCCTGTTCTCAAATACTGGTTTTCTGGGTTTTTTTTTTTTTTGACATATTTTACTAGTACATTTCTTTTCATTTATTCATTAACCAATTTACTGAGCACGTACTCTATGCCAGGTATTTTTCTAGATGATAGGAATATAGCAATGAATAAGAATTAAAAAGAAAAATCTTGATTTCATGACATATCTGTGTGAACAGACATTAAACGATGAACAGTATATTAGCTGTTTTGGAGAGAAAGAAAATAAAGATGTTATTTGAAAGATCTAAACAGGATAAATAATGGAGCTATCTCAGGAAAGAGCCAGGGAGGTGTCACTGAAGTGAAGATTTTAAGAATGAGCAGTTAGTGAGGTAACAGGAAGCCACTGTAAGAAGGTGGGCTTGTACTCTGGGTCAAATGGAGAGCTTCTGACAAAGGAGTAATACAATTTGACCTAAACCACTCTGCCTACTATAAGTGAAAACAGAAAAAGGGAAAGGGCAAAAGCAGGGAGATCAGTCAGAAAGTTTTGCAAGTATGTAGGTAAGGGATGTTGGCGCCAAGTTGTGGTGGGCAAGATAATGAGAACGATTCTGAACATGTTCGGAAGGTACACCCACTGCCATTTTCAGAAGAAGCTGCATGAGAAAATAAATAGCAGTTGAAAGAATGAAATTCCAGTCAGATGACATGGCAATTACATGGGAAAAGGGCACTCTAGAAGGGAGACTGGGATGTGTAATCTCCCTTTGGACCTGTTAGTGAAGTCTAGTAGGCAGCTAGATAAGTGACTAGATAAAACAGCCAGGGAATAATGTGGGAAAGAGGAGAAGACAAGACAAGACAAGAGGTCAAGTGTGGCGAGAAAAAGAAGAGGTTAAGGACCAGGGTCTAGGGCATGCCAATGTTAAGAGGTCATGGAGGTAAGGAAGAATCAGCAAAGGAGAAAGAGAAGGGCAGCTGGTGCAGTAGGAAGACTACCAGGAAGGAGTGATGCCAGATGTCAAGTTAATTAAGAAAAGGACTGAGAAGAAGCCACGGCTATTTAGCTAGAGAGTAAATTACGGATCTTGACCACAGAAGTTCTGGTGGAACAGAGTAAATAGAAACTTAATTGAAATCGGTTTTTGAGAGAAGAATCGAATACAGACAAGCTTTTTTGTCTTTTAAAGAATAAATGGATCTAAAGGTGAAACACTCCTGCATATCAGACAGGCTTTCTGATGAGCCATTAACTTATGTTTATTAATAAGACTCAGTGACTCAGTATCAACAGAAATAATTACGGTCTTGGAAGTTAAAATTCTGAATGCAAACTTTCATTTATTTTTAGAGCAAAATCAGTGCATTTTCCACAAAAGGCTATTGTTGCCTTTGTCTCCTACCTAAAATATTATTTTCAAGTTAGTTTTGCTTGGTGCTTTAGGGACCAGTTATACATTTAAAAACTAAAATTTATAGCTTCACACATTTAGGATTAAAAAAAGTATGGAATGGGGACGATTTTTAGCCATTGTTATAAAAATATTACTTGGCATCTTCTAAAACTCTATGGAAGTTTTCGGTTCTGTAGTTAGAGAAAAAAAACTGTTAGGTGTAAAAACCTTTTCAAGGCCAAACAGCAATGCAAAGGTTTGAGCCCCAGTTGCAATTTGTATACCACACTTTATATATATATCATGAAATGTAAATCTCTAGACACTGAGCACATCAAGTGAACATCAAAATATACTAGCAGACACCTTAAGCTTTAAAATGCAAAACAGATGCACTGATGAATCATGGCTCTCTCTGGAAAAAGAAAAAAAATAAAACTAATGGTGTGCTGTGTAGAATTAACTGTTATTTCCTTTCAGATTAACTGCTACAGAAGCAGTAACTGATGTGGAGTAATGAGGAAGATAAATATTAACAGACCCCTCATGTCTCAAAATTTATCAGCTATTTAATCATGTTTGGGGTGGGTAAGCCCATTGTAAGTGATAAAACAATAGTTCAAGGGTGTGGCTGGGTGAGGGAGGGAAGTGGGAGAAAAGTGTAATAGCTTAAACAACAAAATCATAATAATAATAGAAATAATTCAAGCAACCTCATGGGCCATTTTAAAGTTAGGTTTTCCCTTCTTTCACTTGGAAAAAAAAATGTTTGATACTATCTCTACATATTCATGTACTAAGGCACAAGGGTAAACTATACACTTAGAAGAAATTTATCAGTCTTTGGAAAAATGTAAATATAAACACACAGAAAGCCAAACTCTGGGATTAAAGAATATGGTAATGGCAAGAAATCCATATAGGGCTATTATAATTTCTATTGCTAAGTCACTAAGTAAAATTTTCTTTCAATTTACTTGACAGAAACATCCAGATAATGACAAGTGACTTAACTGTTGAAATATTTACCTGCTAATTCTATGAGGTAAGGGAATGAAAGCTGTCATAGAATAAAAAACTATATACCTTCATGAATACAGACTATTTCATTCATAGCAAGCAACACCAACAAACAAAAATACTACTGTACTAGAGACTCGGGCACATCTACTCTTTGATCCCTCTACTTACTCTACACATCCTTAAACAAGTAACTAAATTGTGTCTGGCCTCAGTTTACAAATCTGTAAAATAGTGGGTTAAAGTAGATGATTTATTCCATTTCTAAACAGGAGACGCTACAATTTACATCAAAAGCTTAAAAATGTTGCCCTGGCTGGTGTAGCTCAGTGGATTGAGCGTGGGCCTGCGGACCAAAGGATCGCGGTTCGATTCCCAGTCAGGGCACATGCCTGGGTTGCCAGGCCAGTTCCCGGAAGGGGACATACAAGAGGCAATCGCACATTGATGTTTCTCTCCCTCTCTCCTTCCCTTCCCCTCTAAAGATAAATAAATAATAAAAATAAATAAATAAAATATAAAAAAAAATGTACTAAATCTTAAGTATTTAAGTAAAAAAGAAGGCAAGTGTTAATCTGGAAAGGTAAACGGATATTTGTTTTTTTCTTTTTTTCCCAATACATGCTGAATATTAAAGGAAAAGCTCACCTCTATTGTTTTCTATTCCAATTTAGTGAATGGGACTTCTAAATAGAATTTCAGGTATCAGGTACACACACGATTGCACTTACTCCCAAATCTGAGGTTTGGGGAAGTGTTTGACATTGTGGTAAAAGAGTGGTGATCATATGCTGCTAGAATCTAAAGTCGTCATGCTCCTTTGAGAAATTATTTACACTGGGATTTTCCCCAAACCCAATTTACAAAAAAAGCACAGACCATCATAGTTTCAAATCTACCAAGGTTCAATACATACACAGGCATTCGAAGTTACAAATACTTGTTAAACAACCCTTGTATTTTTCAGATTAGTCTAGTTTTTATTTTGGGGGGAAGCTTAGTTTCAAGTAAATTAACCTATGCTTTCATCCACATTTTCTATGTTATTTGCAATGTTAAAATTCTTCATATCCTAATGTTTCATGAAACATAATTAACATAGGATTAATAGGATTAATAAAACAGGCCTACATAATCACATCAGCCCGGCTATTACATTAAAACTCAGCTCTTTCTACAAACATGTTTCCAAGTCAATTCTTACTTTTAAGCCTCATTCTGCTTGTTAACCTTATTTCTGATTTTCCCACTATTCTAGTCAAGTAGATATACTTTAAATAAAATGTAGTTTGTTAATTTCTAACTGTTCTCCATAAGGTCCTCCCTTTTCAATGAAAGAAAAATTTATTTTACATCTGCCAAGAATCTGTTCTCTCTTGCTTCCAAGACCTATTTCAAGAAACTTTTTCATGCATTATAAAGCTTAGTCCGTCTCAGAAGCATTTTACTGGACAAAACAAGCAATATGAAATGGAGCTCCCTCCCCTCTTTTTAAAGATTTTATTTATTTATTTTTAGAGAGAGGGGAAGGAAGAAAGAGAGGGAGGGAAAAGGGAAACATCAATGTGTGGTTGCCTCTTACATGCCCCCTACTGGGGGCCTGGCCTGCAACCCAGGCATGTGCCCTGCCTAGGAATCGAACCAGCAACCCTTTAGTTCACAGGCTGGCACTCAATCCACTGAGCCTCACCAGCCAGGGCAAAACTACCTTTTAAATTATTAAAATAAATATGAATTTTAACTTAGAGATTTTCTCTATGTCCTAAAGTCAAGTAAGAGCATATATAAACACATTATTAGGTGAACTTTAAGGATTATATGATATGCTAGTCTCCCATGCCTGAACTTTTCTTCATATTTCTGTGTTGCATTCTGAGATAATCTATGACTTAGATGATTTTGTAGCACATTATTTTCTTTTATACCCACATCGTACTCTTTTGCTGTGTAGGGATTACATTTAGTATTTTATCTAAAGCAAAAACTATCTCTGGTGTTTTGTGCAATTTGTACATTTATGGGGAGGGGGATCTTTAGATGTTTGAACTTAATATGCCATCTTGAGCTGATAGCAATAATCTCAAAAATCATGGTCATTTAATGTAAAGAACTGTGAACCATACACAGGACTGATTTTATACTTAAACATTATAAGCATCACTTTGTGAATAATAATTCCCACAAAATTTTAAATAAAACTAATAAATACTTACCAGGAAAAGCATCAAAAGTAATTCTGTCTCCAGGAACAGACCCATTAGGAGGTGCCAAGATTTCAACTTTCTCTGGTGAACTAGCACACATCACCATTGCTTGAGACAGTACTCCCCTCATCTTTGCAGGTTTTAGATTACAAAGTAAAATCACCATTCGATTTTGCATCTGTGTGAAAAACAGATGATTAAGATGTACAGAATTTCGAGTGATCATACCTAGAATACATCAAGGGACATCTAATAGGCTAAGTATCAAATGTTCTATTTTTGAGGATGTATCGTTATCACTTTGTATCCCAAATTTTTTACTGCTGTTATAAAGCCTTATAGGAAGATGAAAAAAAAAAGTCTCAGTTCTACAATGACTGACTAAAGAAAAAGTTAAAAAAACAAAACAAAAAACAACCAAGGATAGTTTAAGGGACCTCTGAGAAAATATCAACGTCACACTAACATTCTCATTATGGGGATTCCAGAAAGAGAGGAGAAAAAAAAGGTCAGAGAGTTGATTTGAAAAAATAATGGCTGAAAACCTTTGCTAGTGCACGGTAGGAAATAGATATCTAGGCCCATGGAGTTCCAAACAAGTTGAAAGACCCACACAAAAACATATTATTAAATTGGCTAAAGTTAAAAATAGAGTCTTGAATGTAGCAAGAGGAAAAATGTCACTGCAATTATGTATAAGATTAGCTAAATGCAATCTTCTAAGGATTAGATGATTATCTGTAGACCTTTACCTTTGAAAAATACACAAATCTATAACATTCTGTACGTAATTATGGGAGGGTGTTAAGTGTCCTAGCTTTATAGAATGTTTCCTAGTTCTGCCTTGATGGGTTAGATATAGATATACATAAAGAAAATTGCTTATGGCTGTGTATGACAGCTTACAGAATAGAAAATAGTCTGTGACCTGTTGAGAACAAAAAAGATGAAGCCCAAATGAACTTTTCCAATTTAACTGGCTTAAAATCACCTGGATCTTTTTTCCAAGTCTCCTCTTGAACTTACCTTCATAAGTAGTTACGAAAGAGTCCTGGTCCTATGCAAGAGGAATGTTTAAAAAAATAATAGCACACATATATGCCCTATCTCTATATTTTTTCATAGATAAGAGAAACTTCTTCACTCATCCCTTCAATAGAGCAGCTAGATGATCCTATTAATATGAGGCAGACCAAGTTACTCCTTAGCTCAAAACCCTCCAATGGTTCTCATCTCACTTAGAATAAAAGCCAAAGTCTTTACAATGATCTGTCAAACCGTATGTTATTTGGCTTATATATCTGATTTCATCTCGCATGGTACTCCCACGATTGCTCTGCTATAGTGACACTGCTTTCTGATGCTCTTTGAACATCTCAGGCATCCATTTGACTCAGCTACCTAAAATGCTCTTCCAACAGAGAGACACATGACTTGTTTTCTTCCTTTTCTCACACCTCTACTTCAATGCCATTTTCTTTATAAGGCCTTTTTGAACTACTTTATATAAAATGGCATCATCATCATAGCCTTAATATTTCCTAGTTTCTTCCCTGCCTTTTTTTCTTAATATTTACCATTATTAACATGTTACGATTTTCTGACTCCCCCATATAAATGTGACCTTCACAAAGGTAGGACTTAAAAAAAAATCTATCACCTGAATTCAACTGTTATACCCCTTGTTCAGAATAGTTCTGTTATATTGTAGGTGCTCAATAAATATTTGCATCTAGAAATATGAATAAATAAAGGTAGAGATTTGTCCAAGTTCACAAAGCAATAAGTAATATAGCTGGCAATGAATAGAGAGAAGCACAATTATCTTAATGTTGAAGTCTGTAGTCTTTGCAATATCTCTGAAGTATTACGGAGGACGGAAATAGGTAACTCAAATTACTATAAAAGATATCTTGAAAGAATAAATTGAAACTATTACTGTCTTTAATTTATTCCACCATCATTGGGAATATACGTATATATGTATTTCTATACATATATATATACACCATAACATATATGCATATAAAAAATACTTTTTAAGTCCTGGCTGGTGTGGCTCAGTGGCTTGAGTGCTGGTCGGCGAACCAAAAGATTGCCAGTTCGATTCCCAGTCAGGGCGCATGCCTGGGTTGCAGGCCAGGTCCCCAGTTGCGGGTGTGAGAGGCAACCACACATTGACATATCTCTCTCACATCCATGTTTCTCTCCTGCTCTTTCTCCCTCCCTTCCTTTCTCTCTAAAAATAAATAAATAAAATCTTTTAAAAAATACTTTATATTTTTAAATACCTAAGCAACGAAAAAATAAAAAAAACATCCAATTTTTAACAACTAATCAGATATCATTAAAATCTGCAGTTTAATTTCCATGATTCTCTCTCCTTTTTTTCCTTAGAAAAGTCTGAAGATATTTTAGTTACAAAAACATAAAACTTGTTCTCTTAGGCTGGTGCTTTCTGGGTTTATATTAACAGTGATTTTTTAAAAATAAAGGAATAATAAAATTCCATGAGAAATGATTATATAAAATACTAAACTAAAAACATTTTTTAACTGAGAAAAAAAGAATGTATCTTCTTTCTATCCTGGTGAATCCAATCCTAATGTACAGATCTTTTACAAGGTTTTAGTTGTTTTATATACTTTTTTTTTGGTAGAATTACCACATTCTAACCAATCAATCAAACTAATCAATAGTGGCTCATGTTGTTTAATCATCTAATATAAAATTATATGACAAAGCATCAAAGGAAGAGGAAATGAAAGTGTACGCAGAAGTAATTTTATTTGCACAAATTACCTGATCAAGAGGGACATGATTCACCAGGCCACTGACAACAGTTCTTGGGACTGCTTCTCCAACATCTACTTCTTCTACATACAAAGAGTCTGCATCAGGATGTTTTTTAGCAGTGACGATACGACCAATTCGAAGATCCAGACGGGAAACATCTATTGGCTTAGAATCAGCACTTCCTGCTATAGATTGTTGTTTTTTCTCCTTTTTCTCTCCTTTAAAAATAAAAAATTCTAAATGGGTAAACATCAGAAGCAAACCAAAAATAAAATATGAAAACCTCCACAGCACTGATACTGATGAGATTAAAGGGAAAAAAATGTCTTATCTCCTATCTTCACTTAAATAACAAAGGAACAAACTATTTACTGAAGTCAGTATCTTAAGCCCTGTTTCAGCT
The DNA here is from genome assembly GCA_039655065.1 of Glossophaga mutica. Classification (NCBI taxonomy): domain Eukaryota; kingdom Metazoa; phylum Chordata; class Mammalia; order Chiroptera; family Phyllostomidae; genus Glossophaga; species Glossophaga mutica. Next base: position 143,926,176 of record CM077303.1, on the reverse strand, counting down.
ACTTCTCTGTTGAGTAACAGCCTTTATCTCTAGCTAAAGACAAAGACAAGAGGTTAGTGAACTACAGCTCATTAGCCAAATCCAGCACAAGGACTGTTTCTGTCAAAGTTTTATTAGAACACAATTGATAGTTCACTTACATATTGTCTATGGCTGTTTTTACACTATGGCAGAGCTGAAGAGTTGTCACAGAGCCTTATGGCCTATAAAGCCTACATACCTACAAAATGACCCTTACTGAAAAAGTTTACATTTCCCTGAAAAGAGAGCTGCCGAAAATCCTTTACAATTTTTACTGTGACTTTTTACAAAGTGAAAAATCCTACATTTAGAAAGAATGCCACACTTTGTAGCCAGCTAATGGAATAAACTACAGTCGAATATCATTTCGCTGCTAAAATGTTTCTCTCACAGTTAAACACACTGGTAAGTATATAATGAATTTCTCCACTTCCTATATTTCCCTGAAGACTTACAGGGCTTTAAGCTTATCCACAGCAACTATTTGACCAGAAGAGAATATTTTATTCTGATTATATTTTTTAAATCCTACTTTTATTTATATACTGATAATCTAATTCTTATTGGCATATTACTTTAGCTACGTAGTGAAAATGCAACCTGTAAAGTGTTCATATTCTTTAAGTTTACATTTAATTTCTCTGGCAGAAGAAAAAAGAAAAACAAAACAAAAACATACTTATCTCTGAATCACACTATTGTGGCTTGAAGCATTTCCTTTCAACTGTACCTCTGATTAATCTTTGAACAAATATTTACTGAGATCTAAGGCACTAGAAATAACTATTAAGATGAGCAGACCATGTTATCAAGGCATAGAAAATCTCTTTTAAGGAAGACAGATGTATTGATGAGTATATGATAAATATACACAAGGAAATACAGAAGCAGAGAAGAATAATTTTGTCTGGAGTGGGAAATGAAGATTTTGTATAAATGGCATTCACAATTTATACAAAAATAATTTACAAAAGAGGAGACAGAGCTAGTTCAAAATAAATAACAGTGTTTAATCTTATTAGCAAATTATTAAAAATACCACCTTCCATATAGCAGATTCACAGATTTTTTTTTAATGGTAAAAACCCAAATGCTATAGATATATGTCACTACAAGAAAATATACCAAAAACCTAAATAGTAGTTATCTTTGAGTGATAAACTAAGTACTTTGTAATACTGCAGTATAAGAGTATACTTATATCCACATGTATTTTTCAACTTCATATCCCAGAATTTGAAATACTACCTTTATCAGGATTCCGCATTCCAGAGGTGATTACAAATATTAAAGTCTATATTAAGAACTTTGTTAGTCATCATAAGGGGTTTTAGAAATATTAATTAACATGAGTGATGCTTATATGCAGCAGTCTAGAAAGATTGTGTGGGCACCACAGAACTTGCCTGCGCAGAATTTTGAAATCTGGCAACATAGCAGCCAAACAACCTATTCCATCACTGTTCAATACAGCACCTGTCAACCATATATATATAGCTATTTATATTTAAATTTAAAGTAATTGCAAACTTAGCTGTTTAGTCACAGTGGATACATTTCAAATGTTCAACAGCCACACGTGGCTATTGTGTTGGGCAATACACTGTATAGCATTCCATCATCAAATAAAGTTCCGCTGGACAGAGGTCTTCTAGACCTAGAGCTCCATTTGGTCTTGCGTGCTGCCTCCTCCCACAGAGGAGCACTCTGTTGTCTCATTGGACTAGAAGACTGATGGATTCTGCAGTCAAGAATAACCATACATCTTTGAGTATGGACCTCACCAAACTTAGAACAAGCTGTATAATTGTTTTCTGCCTACTTCTTCATAAATTTTATAAAGTGAAAGAATTAGTCTGACTTGCTCGGTCTGATTTGCTTTCACTGTAACAATACCACCTAGTGATGAAGTTATATAGAGGAGGATGTGCAGCCCCTATCTACTTTTAACTAATAGAGACTACTTATGTTTACCACAATGAATTAAGTATTAGATGCTATATGAGCTTAGGTGAGGTCACAAATCTCAGCCATTTTGTATTTTTGAAAGATTTTTAAATGAGTCTAAGTAATAGCGGTATGTATAACAATTACAAAGGTACTTTTTAAGAAAATTTGGGAAAATGAAATCTAGAAAGGAGTAAAGCAGATAGGTAAAAAAGTCTTATTTACAATCAGAAAAATAGCTTTGGCAACAAGGTAAAATAAACTAGGAAAGTTTATTTTAAATTGAAAATAAACTGGAAAAGATGAGGATTTAGCATTAATTCAGATGAGAGATTATGATCATGAGAACTTAAACTAAAGTAGCGCCTAACAAAACCGAGGCAGAGAGCAAGGTATATTTTGGTGGTAGGAAGTATATAGGCTTTGGTGGACAATTAGATACGAAAATTGAGCGAGTGGGACAGGTTAAGCCTGACTGTAAGATTTCTTGTCCGCTGGCTAAGTAGATGGCAATATGCTTTCTACTTCAGTTCTTATGGGTTCCTACAAGTTTAACATCCCTATACTTTACTTCAGACATTCTGCTTTGGCTGGAGTATCCTTTTCCTAGCTCCACAGCTCTTCCTAAGCTAACTATCTGTGACTTTTCCGAAATGATACCCCAAATATACAATACAATTCGGTCACACCAAACTACATATGGGCCCCTATGCTTAAACTCTACATTCTGTGTTTTAAATTATACTGGTCCCTCCACCTCAAATGACATATTCTTACCATGTCCAACCTGGTCTATCTTCACACATCCTGTAGGGTCCAGCTTCTATGTTCTAACATCATACTGTTCCTAATTTTATTCTAGTTTGTAAAAGTTAAAACTTTCTACTTCTAACTAATGGAACTTTCTACTTCTAAGTAATCTATCAAAAATGCTGAGATCTGATAAAGCAGTTAAGAACCAAATAAGCTTAAAGTAAAATACCTTTCTTTTCAAGTTTCTCTTTCACCTTCTTTTCTTCACCTCCTTCTCCTTTTACCTGTTCTTTGGCACCAGAAGACATGGTTGTGATTGGTATAGACTGTGTCACATTTTCGGAATTAGCTTGAAGTGGAGTACCAGATGGAAATGGTATTTGTTTCACTAATACAGAAAATGAAATAGGTAATGTCATTTATGTTAAACCAACAAACAAGATGAAACCATGAAATTGTGAATCATAAATATGATTAAAAGAGAAATTCACTGTATATGATGAACAACTCTCTATTGTCGGAGACTGTAAAAAGCCTGCCAAGAAATTAAATAAATTTTAAATATGATAAAAGAATACATGTTGCTCCTTTAATCACTGATGACTAAGCTGAGAAAATTATACATAATAATAGCTAATATTTATTATGGACTTACTATATCTCAGACACTTTTCAAAATGCTTTATATGAATTAACTCATAATTTCCATGTATATTAAGCAAATTCTATTCATATCTCCATTAACAGATTATCATCCTGAGTCATACAGAAGTCAAAAATCACACACAGTGAGTAGGAAAACAGGATTTATACTCAGGTAGTCTGTCTCCAGAGATTATACTCTCATGGTTTGGAGGCAAGATAACATATTTTTCATGCAGGTTTTCCTTTATGTTGAACAATCAACCAGGAAGGTATATTAATAATAATAATCTCTATATCACAGAATTAATGGAGAGACAGCATTACTTGTTCATAATTCTATTTCAAAAAACAACTTTTTAAAGAAGCAAAGACAATTCCTTCAGCAATATTAAAAACATTCTCATAGCCTAGTGAAAACAGAAAAATGCAATCCTTTGAGGGATTTTGACGTGACTGTTTCTGGCCAATATTCAGACCACTTTTCTGAGGAATTGTTTTTTAATTTCCCTGGAGGTCGTTGCTTCTTTCAGTGATGTGAAGTTCCATCTATGCCTATTTTGTTTTAGCATTAGACAGAATTTAATACTTTAAATTGAACTGTTGATTTGTTTTAGCGTATCAATAAGGTCAGAGTTGAAAAGTTTAACATTTCAGGGCAATCTTCCAGAACTGAGAGAAGTAAAAAGCAGTTTTACATTGCTAATATTTGAACTGTTTACCTGTATTCCAAATTTCCTAGTCTTGAAAAACATCAACTAGCCTCAAATTTTCAATTGACAAATGATACTCTCCCTAGTTGACGGTTTTAAGCATACACTATTAATTTTTCCTTACTTTTATTTAGCTCACTAAGGATAGAGGTTCATACTGCAGTATTCAAAATAATTCACTGATGAAGTAATGGTCAAAAGAAAGTATACCTGGAGCTTCTTAACTCACCAAGAAAGGATTTTCTATAATACAATCAAATGGCTTTCTGCATGATACTTTGAAATTGTAATAGAACTACTATTGTTAGTGATTTATAATAATGTAAATTTATCTAGACCCCTTTAAAAATAACTCAATAGAATTTTAATTTTACTTGCAATGTAAGAGTTAAAATGATAATTATCTACAGACTTGGACAATTTAAAAAATGTACAATTTCATATAAATTATTTCTAAGCTTCCATTTCCTCATATACAAAACAAGGGTATCTGTGTACACATAATTTTATAATTTATGTGAAACACTTGTGCTCATAATGTAGTAAAACGTAATAAATGCTAACTAAGTGTTATTATGGCTTATTTTCAAAAACTATTTGATAGGGAACAGTGATGATCAAGCTGAAGCACAGTACAAGGATTAAAAGCACAGGTTTTGAAGCCTAGCTTTGCTACCTTTTGACCTTTTTTGCATAATCTTATGCAGGATCATGTGCCTTTTCTGTATTTCCATTTTTTTCCATGTGCCTATTTCTGCATTCCCTTACACAAGAAGGGATGCTATGAGAGTAAAATGAGAATCCAAGGATAGTATACCTAAATTAATAAATGATAAAAGAAATAATAACTATTATAAATAAAAATGTATCATTTCTATATTTAATCACCTCCATTTTTAATTTCTGCCTGAATTAGTTCTTGCTTCAATTCTTCAATTTCTTTCTTCAATTTAGCATTTTCAACTCGAAGTTTCTTCTCTTCTCTCAAAGTTGCCTGCAAAACTAAGATGCAGAAAATCAAGTACAGCTGTGTTTTCTAAAAGGTTTCTTATGAACACTACTTGAAAAGAGACAATAGCCAGGGCAAACATAGCTAGGATAATACTAATAACCAAGTGTTTGGCCAGTTCCTTTACATTAGAATTTAGAATTATTAAAACACTATGATATCTAAAAGAGAGAAAAGGGAGAAAATCTGAATAATAGAAGGCTTTGTTTATGAATCATTTTAGCTTCTGTAAAGATGCTTATGCCAACTTAAGAATCTGGTTTAAAGTATCAATAACAGATAAAACTGTAAGAAAGAGAGATAGGTATTAGATGTATTAAATTACTTAGTTTTTAAAAGTCTGAGATCTAATAATAATACCAAACAATAAAAAAACTATTCTCATTTTTTAAGTCGTAACCTGTAAAAGTAGCAGAACAACTTTTTATTCCTACTGTCTCAGAAGTTGAGCTGAGCAAACATTGAATGAATGAAATAAATTCAAAGATTTACTCATAATAATATGTGTGCAAAAGGTAAGCAACGGAATATACAAAAACATAAAAGAAAAACAGTGATTCTCGCTGGGGTTGACAGTGCTCCCTACGTGGGATTTTGAATACCTGAGGGAATATTTTTTGCCTGTAACATACAATGGGAGTTGTTACTGGCATTCACTGGGTGGGAGCCATGAATGCCAGGTGTCCGGACATACACTAGATAAAGATTTTGGAGTTTTCATTACAGCATGAATATTGGCCATTGAAAAATAAAATATACTTAAACAAACAAAACAAAAATCAACCTAAGTCCTAAAAGCAGAAATTCAGATTTGATATGCTTATATACACCATAGAAATTTCTAAGTAAAACTTAAAGTATTGGAAAAAAAATTAAAAATCACATCTGAAAATGCCTTACTAGAGAAAAATATAAAAGTATACATTTTTCTTCTACACAAGATTAGAGAAGATATTTCAGTTCGTATTTGATTTCACCCAATTTTCTTCATTTTTAATCTCTAATTCTATGCCATATTATTTTAAACACTATTTTTCCCTTAGCAGTCTGGAAATAATACATCATTTTTTTCTACATAGCATACATTCACTATATATGAATTCTAATTCATTTTAATCCTATACTAATATTTCACTAAAATTAAAATATTAAAGGAATCTAAAAGTTATCATCAATTTAAAGTAAGAATTTATGTAGTAAACACTTTTTTGGCAATATATTAATTCATTTTAAGTGTCTCCTTCAAAAAGTTAAATTTTTCTTACTTGCTTTTTCCTTAAGAAGAGCAACTTGCTGCTTAAGATACTCAATAATTTGATCTGCCTCTGCGCCTTTCTGTTCCAGTCTCTTCAGAACAGCATCATTGGTTGCCATTTTTGCCAAGAAACGGCAGAAAATCCTAAGTGAAAAAATGAAAGTGATAAATTATGCTGTAGAAGGAATAAATTTATTTTAGAGGACACTGTGAACAAGCAAGCAGTCCAAGAAAAATATTTTCTATGTACCAGATCAATATGCTAGGGAAAAAAATTTCCTACAAACCAAAGACAGAATTATCAAATAAATTAATTTCTAAATCTGTATGAAAGAAATGAATTTTCTTCTTAAACACAGAAACCATGCTATTTAGTCACCAGAGGGGAAAAGGGAGGGAATTTCAGGGGAAAAGGGGAAGGATCTACAGGAACAAGTATAAAGGACACATGGACAAAAACTATGGGGGGTGGAAATGGGAGGGAGGTGGGGAGGGCTGGGGTGGTGGATTGGGGTGAGAATAAAAGACAGAAAACTGTACAAGATCAACAATTAAAATAAAAATTGGAAAAAAATTAAAAAAATCCAAAAGTTCAAAAAAAAAAAAAAAAGAAAGAAAGAAAAGAAAAGAAAGAAACCATGCTATTTAAACACATTTTTAAAAAATCCTCACCCAAGGACAATTTTTTCCATTGTTTTGAGAGAGAGAGAGGGTGGGGGGAGGGAGGGAGGGAGATCAATTTGTTGTTCCACTTATATTTATGCTGTTACTGATTCCTTCTTGTATGTGCCCTTACTAGGGATTGAACCTGCAGCTTTGGCATACTGGGTCATTGTCCTAACCAACTGAGCCACCAGCCAGAGCTATTTTTTTTTTTTTTTTTCTGATGCTTTTAGAGAGACAGGAAGAGGGAGAGGAGGGGAGAGAGAGAAACACTGAGATAGGAGAGACGCATCAGCTGGTACCTCCCATTAGTGCTGGACAGGGGAGGAACTTGCAACCTAGGCATGTGCCCTGACCAGGAATCAAACCTGCAACATTTCAGTTCAGGGAGGACACTCCCACCAACTAAGCCACATTGGCCAGAGCTAATAACATTTGAGGTTGTAAAGTTTCTAAGAAAGCTTAAAATATCGCAGAATATTATGACAAAACAGAAACACGAAGGGGAAAGAATAGCCATAACCTTAACTAAGCTAAAACTGAGCACAACACCAGTGTTTCAAAGTGCTAAATTCCTTCTAATATGTTTCTTTTGCATCTTGTACATTTCTATTGTTTGCTTAATTATGTACAATTTAAGAAGGAACATGCGATTAGGAAAGACAAATATTAAAAAAATCAGTATTTAGGAAAACATCAGCATTAACTATATGCCTACTCAAAAGTAATACAGACATTTGTAAAAGAAATGAGAATTTTAATTTTATAATTCACAGAAATTAGAAAACATCCTGTCATGTACTTAAAAATGCATAAGCAAAAATTCCAAGATCAATTCATCATGCCAGTTTAAACTGCTGAATATATCACATTAAAAACAGAGTTAATCATGAAAAATACTACAAATTGTTTTACCTGATTATATAGTTCAAAGCATAACATTTATAATTTATAATATGAAGTACAACAATTACAAAACATTCCTGAAATAATTCTGATTTTGAATAAATGATGCATACTTAATACATAGTAAATTTTTATTTAAAAAACTGCTAATTATGAACAAATGATATACGATTTTAAAATTTCAAAGTATACAATATTAATATTGATTCTGTATTAAAAAGATCCTAAAATGTTTACCTTTTTTATAAAAGAAAAACTAATCCTCAAAAACTTTTAAGTTGACAATTAATGATATATAAGCAATAAAAAAGCCTATAAAAATAAAGTTCTAGTAAATGAATAAAATATAAATGAGGATTAATCTGGAAAAGACATGGTAAAGTGCTCATTTTCTACATGAACTATTACTTAACAGTTTCGAAAAATACAGAGTAAAAGAAGGTACAAAAATTGAAAATATAGATACAACCTTTAAACTCTGCCAATATTCAACAAATGAACACAGAATACCCTGTTGTTCCTCAAATGTTTGTGAAGTTAGAATTCTAGAGAAAAATAGTGATGTGTATATGAAGATAGTTAAAATAGAAAAGCTAGGTTTTTGTGAACTTTCAGTTCCCAAGTTATAGCACTCTTAAAGTCTTTGTATTTTAGTCTAAGATAAGTAATAATCGAATATATTCAATAGGTGAAATATAGCTACCACAGAAAGTAAACTAATGACTATTTGATTTGGGATAATTTATAACATTTACTTCCCTGGCAAAGAAAAATCTGATGAATAATACTAAAATGAATGTGAAATTAATGATGCACCTTAGAAAAAAACCCTAGTAAACCAGTATCTTAACTGAAAATAAACATATAGATTTAAATGTAAAATAGTTTTCATGAATTCACCAACAGTTCCAGAAAGTCACCTCACAAACATTAGCCAAACTGCTGATAAAGCAAAACATGAAACTCATGCCCTGACTCACACAAAAACAGTTTCAAAATTAAGACTAACAATAATTTGCAAAAGAGAGATCATAAATCCTAGACTAAAAGAAAAAATGATATATAATTTTATTGAGTTGATAAAACTATTAAATATGTGCAAAATAGTTACAAAAGTGAGTCAAATATTTTAATACAGCTTTTATAATACCTATGGAAGCACTGGCATAGCTCAGAAAGGAAGAATGCCATGTTTGAAAGAAAGAAACGCAAACGAGCTGAATATATTAAGCAACATACACATCGACTAAGAAAAAACAATGTAATAAAGGAAAATGGTAAAACTTTGGTGATACTGATAAAAAGTGAGATAGAGTCAGAAAAATACAGAAAATCAGTTGTCTAAGGTGTTAACAGATTAGGAAACATACAATGAAAAGACTTGCCACCCAGTTTTTGTAAAACCAAAATGTCACCATTAACTAAAAACACAAAAAGGATTACAGCAGGTTGAGACGAGGCAATCCAGTTCGGCAGGATATGGTCTAACAAACAATCAGCTAATAAACTTAGTTTGAACATCTTTACAAGTACACTATGTGAGTTATTCAAGAAAATGTTGAATATGAAACATATCTCACCCACATATAAAAGGAAATAGGTTACTTAAGAGTAAGTCAAATCTACCTCTGTCACACAAATACAAAAAGCATGTGAAACACTCAACTTTTACATAATTCTTACGCTTTAACTTTAAATACTGCAGGACACTAATATGTTATATATGTATGTATAGTTTACACATTTACTTAATTAAAATATATGTAAATATACTATAAAATATGTATGTTCATATATTTCACTATACATTTACAAATACTTGCTTAGATTAGGTCTAATTTAAATTGCAAATTGGTGAATAAAACCAGGACTCAGAAATGTACATAACCTGAAATATTCAGTAAAAACAAATTTATTTCCAACCATATAATTCAATAAAATATGAGAAATAAAAGAAAAAAGATATTATATTTGTAACAGAAATATTAGTGGAAAACACATTTTTAGGTCATGAAATTCTAAGATATTGAGAATAGAAAGGGATGAGTGATCCTACTCAACTAGTCTGTATATAATAATTATGGACAATATTATAAGTCATTTCAAATTTCCTGATAGGTATTTTTAGGTAACAATAACAGCTAGTGTTTACTTTGTCTTTAGTGTCTGCCAGCCTCTTTTCTAAGTACTTTATAACATTAACTTATTTAATCATCACAACACCATGGGGTATATATTATCACTCCTCTTTATATATGAAGAACTTATTAAAAAATAATAACATAAAATTTAAAGAAAAGAACATGGACTTGGAAATCACATAAACCTTGGTTCAAACCATTTGCCCCTCTGTGACTTTAATAGCTGTGTAAACTTCAACTTCCTTAACCTTAGTCTGTTTTCTCATTTGTAAATGGAGATCATTTTATACAGGGTCCAGCACAAGTAATGCTCCTGCACAACATGACACTTTAGGTGAAACGTCCAAATTGCTGTCTATTTTGTGCAAAACATTCACGTACCCTACCAACCAGACTCAAGCAGGAGTTACTTTTGCTGGATCCCATATATCTCAGAATGGGGCAAAATGAGATACCACTGAAAAGTGGTGTAGACTGAGGGGTCCCCAAAGCCCCCATAGCCCTTGGTTGGGGAATGGGGGGAGCAGTGATAGACTTAAGATACTTTTCATAACAAAGGCAACATGACAGCTGTGTACAGCCTCTGGGCAAGGTGGACGTGACTTTTAAGATATATATACCTGACTCCTGGTATAGCCAAGGAGATGGTCCACCTAGATCACTGAGTCACTCTTCCCGACTGGGGATGGCAGCCAAATAAATGTAAATAATACAGGAGAACCGGCAAATGTAGCTCATTGTGGGAGGAGTCGGAGGTCACACAGGAGGCTCGGGGTTAGGATTAAGCTAAAGGCAGGCAGCCATGAAGGAATTTGGCCATGTGGTTTGAAAGGGTGTACAAGAGCCATGCTGCCAGTAGGGAAGTAGCACCTGTGCAGTTTATAGGGATTTGGCCATATGGCCTGGTGTTCTAAGGGAAGGAATGGCATGTTGCTGCTCTGATTGTGCCTGATGGCAGACTCCAAAGCCATCAAGGATCCTGCTTTGCAAGATGCTGACCAACTGCCTTGAAAACCTGGACTATACCTGGACACTTGGTACTTATGTCTTTCCTAGACTTCATTGTGATCCAGTGTACAAGGGCACATGCTTTCCTGGACTATTATGGAGGCTGATAACCACATACTCCAGATCCTAAATGAGAGAACTGCTGTGAGACTGAGCAGCTGGCTCAAGGAAATGGGGAACTATTGGGCTTGCTTTTGGCTCATAGCTTTTAGGGGAACAAGGGAAGTGCTGGGTGTCATGGGAGAGAAGGGCTCAAGCTGAAGTGCTCCCAGCACCCCCAAGGCTGAGGTACTGTAAATAAAAACCTGTTCCTTCCAATACTGATTGTTGGATCATTCATCAAGGTGCCGAATGGACAGGCCTCAGTCCACTCGGTTACACCATGAGTAATTTCATACTTAACATTTTTTGCCACATAGTAATATATGTTAGGCGATGAACAAAGTTTTGGGAACCCAGAAGATAGGATATATATACATAATGCCCACCTTCAAACTCACAGTTTAGCAGGCTACCTATGTTATGATAATTTCTAGATCAATAGGCACATTTTTTTCTTAAGGGTTAAGAACATAATAAAAATAAAAATTATAGAGATTGACATTAAAATGTACTTAATTTGGCTAAGCGGCAAGTAAATTTTGGGGGGATTGTTCATGGGGGTGATAAATATTAATATATTTGTATTAATTCTAAATTTTGTGTTCCTAACAGTGTGTAAAATATATCTCAGGATTTCTGTCCAGGGGAGTATAGCAAGACAACAGTCAATTGAATATCTTTACATACTTTTGTCTACAAATAAATACTGTCACCAAAACTGTGAAAAGTCTAAAGATAACAGACTTGAGACTATTTAAATAAATGGTATACAAAGAAAGAACACCTGAAGGCATATAGCGGATTCCAGTTTGAATGCCTTATGAAGGTCTTCTAAAAACTGATATATAAAAGCTCTAGCCCACAAAGCAGAGCAGTCCAGTATAAACCATACACACCAATTTGCCAAAGGCACACAACTGGCCAAGAATACCAAGATAAAAATTGTTTTATGAGAAAGATGTATATTGTTCTGGTTTAAGGAAAAAAAATGAAAATTCACTGAATGCTTTCTGCTCATTTTGCTATGAACCTAAAACTGCTCTAAAAAATAAACTCTATTAAAAAAAAAAAGTCACCAAACCATAAACTTAAGACCATGTTAAATTGAATTTTGAGAATGCTCTGAATTCTAATTACTAGTGAATAAAGTCCTCACTTAGTTATGCAATAATTATAATTTTCCAAGTTTCCATAAGTCACTATGCTACATATCATATAGTAATATATTAAACTACTTTTACTGCTTTACTGTCACAATATCAATAATACTATTACAAAAGAAGTCTCAATAGAAGAGCAAGTATCTTAGAACAGTTATCTCTCTGGCATTAAACAAATTTTTGTGGCAAAATAAAACATATGAATGGCTATAAAACATACTAGCTGCTAACCACTGTCTACTTTTTTTCTATTCCTAGATAACTAGTTATCTTGGCAATATTATTTATGATCCCAATATTAAAATAATTTGTGTGATATATTTTGGATTAGTTTCTAGTCAGGTCTATGTGTTGACAAAACTTTTGTCAAATGCTACGATCTATTATGGTTTTTAGAATTAGAAGTTCTAGAAACATTTTTCTAGTACTTATTGCCTTTTTAGATTTTTCAAAAATATATGTAAGATGCATAAGATTTTGCCTTTTTTTTTTTTTTTTTTTAGTAATATGCAGTTAATGATCACTAGCCCTAGCAGAAGAGTATAGTTTTTTGTTTTTCTTTTTAAGTGTTTACAGACAACAAACCTTGGTTGAACCACATACTTCACAGGAAGTATGACCTTGGTAAAGTTACTTAATTTCTCTATGCTTCACTTTCTTAATTCATAAAATGAGGATACTTATCAACAGATTTCACCTTCTAAATCCTTGGCATTTTCTTTTAGGGCTCCTTTTCTTGACATGTACTTTATGTTGATGTTCTTCAGGGTTTGTTCTGGATCTTTAGCTTGCTGGGATTACAACTGTCACTACACTGACCAGGGACGATTTTATATTCCAGGGTTGAAAGTGTTTATAACTGAATTCAAATGCCTTTAAGCACAGCTACACAGACTTCACCACTCCCCGATGTCGTCCATTTCTGTTACCTGCCAGGTCCCTATAAACAAAGTTCATGACCTCAATGTTACTTACAGTCTCTGACTTTGAGCCATGTGCTGAGTTTATAGGAGACAGAAAATTTATACATGTTCTTTGTACTCACTAAGTTTTCAGACACATGGGGGAAACACAGTAAATCGGAGGAGTTTTTTAATGAAGTTATGTTTAGGACAAGCTCGCTAGTTTAAAAACAACAACGATTAGGCTCACACAAATCTTTTACCTTCAATCCAGTGCTTACTCCACTATTTTGTGTCAAGTGCTTCATGAAAATTTTCAATTTTATATTGGGTACTCACTGAATTTCAAAATTTTAAGTTTCTTTAGTCTCCTCACCAGTTTTCCTTTTCTTTTTTAACAACATTTTATGTGTGTGTGTGTTTTTTTTTTAGAGAGAGAAGGGAAGGGAGGGGCAGAGGGAGAGACACATCAATGTGTGAGAGAAACATCTTCAGTTGCCTCTCATGCACAGCCCAACAGCGGACCAGTTGCAACCCAGGCTTATGCCCTGACTGGGAATCCAGGAATCAAACCAGTGACCTTTAGCTGACCTTTCACTTCACTGGAAGATGCTCAACCAACTGAGCCAAGACAGTCAGGGCTCCTCACTGCTTTTAATATGCTAATACGTATAGGATTTCTCACAGGTAACATTTGTAGACTATTTATTATAAGCTGGCTAAATGCTTTACATATATCCCCTATAAATTACACAGAGAAGAAACCTTGAATTAAAATTAATTTGCCCCAGGTCATGTTAGTAAATGAGAACTGAAACTTAGGTCTGCCTGACTCTGGAGTTATCTCTTTTAATGTCCAAACTATAATTTCTCTAAAGGATATAATTATGAAGCATTTCTCAATGTATTTAACTACAGAATCCTAACCAAAGAGTACCTAATAATATTTACTGGAACTAGTATTCACTAAATCTGTTTGGGAATGCTGGCTTAGTCTGTGCTAAAAAAAAAAAAAGATAATGAGATTAAAGTACATACACTTAATTACATGCATAGTAATTATAAATATAAAACATTTAGAGAGAAAAAGTAACACAAGTATGTTAACTCGTGAGGATAGTGAGAACTTCTTTTTCCCTTTATTAAATTAAAAGAGTAAAATGAACATATTTTTATGACAAAAAGCTTTCGAAGAGTATTATCTAAATTATTCTGGCCTTTTATATTTTGTGTTTCTAATGTTCATCATATTTCATCAAATCTAAAAAGCCATTGTTAGATGCCTCTAATCATAAAAATATCCTAAGAGTTGAAGCTGACTTTACTAATTATGTGAATCCTGACTACATCTTAATCATTAAAACACATATACAAAAGATTATTTCTGAAATTCTTATCATTTCTAAATGGCTTCTCTTCACCTCAGCAATCTTCTCAATGATCACCCCCACTCCGATTCTAAATTGCCAGTAATTTCTTTTAAATAACAAATCCCCTGGTCCAGGCTCTCAATGTTAGGAACTAAATGTAAACAAATAATCCACTGTTTTGAAATGGAAGTTTTAAGTGCAGATTTAAAATTTTACTTCATAGTATAGGAACGCTACAAAAATTTGAAATTGTCTTTCTACCAACACATCTGATTTCACTGTTTCAGAATTGCAATTAGGTAAAAATTATATTGTTCTACGACATTCAAAGTGCTGTTATTTCATCAAATCTAAGATGCTCTATTATTTTATGTACTACTTATACAAAGAAAACACTGCTGATTAAATCAGTGTTTTCTTATCACTTATTTACATCCTGTATCATTTATTGAACAACCTCTTTTAAATTCAACTCAATTTTTGTCTTATATCACTCTTGTTTCCCTGTATTTCTGAATACACAAGAACTTTTCATTTTAATAAATCATCTTTTAAATGATAATTAAAACTAAGATTAAATTCCATAAGTATGTATCAACAGTATACTTAAGTCAACTGAACTGAAGACAATATTAACAGTTATGACCAAGTTTATGCAAGTGTGGGCATTGACAACTAAGTCACAACTGCCCCTTAGGCTACAGTGATTTGAAGACATCAATAATTATAAAATATACCACTATTTCAGAAATGTAAATATGAAAAAGAGATGCATATTAGAATTGATAAAGACAGTAATATGAGTCACTTTTTTTCTCTCTTCTTTTATCATCATCCATATTCTTACATTTCAAACTTCTTTCTTCCATTTGCTTTTCAACCTAACTGCCAAGTTACCTCACTCTGAAAACATCTTTATTACAATGCTACAAAATGTGGAACTTTTTAGAACTAGGTTAAAACTCCTGTTAGGATTTATGAGTCAAAAGTCAGTTTTAAAAGGTAAATAATAAAATTAAGCATTGTAAAAACAGTGCATCCCAGAGACACTCAAAATATATAGCAGCAGCCACCACCCGTAATCCAGGGACCTTTTAGCAACCTTTGCCAAAATACAGAAAGATAAAAACTATGTTTTTTTGTGTGTGAAAGTTCATATTTATTTATTTATTTAGCTTGTAGTCAGGGAATGAGTTGAAATTCTGGCTTTGCCACCCAATCAGCTGTGTGACTTTAAAAGTTTTCAAATTTTTTTATTAAGGTGTAATTGACATGTAACACTATAGTAGTTTCAGACACATGACATGATCTGATATTTGTATGCAGTATATTGCAAAATGATCACAACAGTCCAGTTAACACCCCCAAGAAACATAGTTGCAATTTTTTTTTCTTTTCATGAGAACCTTCAAACTCCTCTCTCCTACCTATTTTCAAATATGGAATACAGAATTAACTATAGTCACCATCACATGACAATCTTTGTAACTGGACATTTGTGTTTATTCTTGATGGTTTTCTTTTATTAGCAGAGAGCTTTCATCCCTTTTATAATGAGGACACTCTGGGTTCTAAAGGATTTAAAGGACAGCTAGGAGAGGACAGATATGAAGGATAGCTAGCTATGAGAGGGCAATCCATGTATTTAGAAAACTAGCTATTAACATAGAAAACCTTTCTGTCCAGTGAAATTGGCATATTTTAAAAGGGGTATGTCTAGAGGGGGTTCGTTCCCCATGGCCCTCTTACCACACAACAGGGTCACCTTTCACCTGGTTCAGATTTTCATCAAAAGGATTTAACCATCCCCGCCCAAGACGTACTCACCACTATCTTTCTCCCATTTATGTTGACACAAACGTCCAATCTGGGAAGAATTTCTATGCATTTATTTGCGCTAAACTGACAATACTGCCAGGAAGCAATATCTCAACAGACTTATCTTAGATGCAAAAAGACAACAGACAGGCTCACTTAAGGTAAAAATTGATCTTTGTCAAGAAAGCTACAGACCTAGGATGTGACTACCCGCCATGCCTGCCATTTAGTTAGGACTTTTTATGTCCAGACCATCCTGGTGGTTACTTCTGGACTGAGTTTGTGGGGCCTGCCATGCAGCCTTTCCTGAGGTTGTTACGGTTAGCATGTAGCTGCCTTTTCGCCTACACTTACCTAAGAACACAACTAACAATAGCCACTACTTTAATGAGCCAGGCACAGTACATAGTCATTTAACCTCTATCATGCGGTATTTCCATTTTATAGATAAACTCAGAGAAATTACATGATTTGTCTAAACCCATTCAAATAATAAATGGTAAAGCCATGATTTTAACTTGTATTTGTCACTCCAAAACTTACACTACAATTCATTTTTTAAAGTCTTTCCAAAACCTAATTAAAGTAAGTCACTATTCATTAATACTCTTATATACCAAAATTAAAAACACTAAGAATATGATCGGCCATTTCTTAGCAGCCCTCCTCAAGCCACCATCATCTCTCCTGTGGATTACTGTAGAAGCCTCCTACCGATCTTCCCTCCACCCTGTCCCCTTCAGTCTATCTTGATTGCAGCCAGGCAGATCCTTTCCTTCCTTTAAAATTTTTTTGTTTACGGTATTCCGGTTGTTCCAAATTTTCACCCTTTGCTCTCCTCCCCTTAGCCCACTCCCTGCTCCCAGTCAATCCACACACCATTGTTCACATCCATGAATCATGCATATGTGTTGTCTAATCCCTTCACCTTCTTTCAACCAGTCCCCATCTCTTCCCTCCCCTCTTACAGCTACTAGTCTGTTCCATATTTCTGCGCCTCTGATTCTACTTTGCTTATTAGTTTATTTTGTTCATTAGATTCCACTTATAAATGAAGTCATATGGTATTTGTCTTTAATTGCCTGGCTTATTTCACTTAGCAGTTCCACTGCGCTGTCACAAAAAGTAACAATTCCTTTATTTTACTGCTGCGTAGTATTCCGTTGTGTAAATGTACCATTCATATTTGTTGTGAGTTCTTTACCCACTCACAACTACTGATGAGCACTTACGCCGTTTCCAACTCTTGGCTATTGTAAATAATGCTGCTATGAACACAGGGGTGCATATATTCTTTTGAATTGATGTTTTGGGATTCTTTGGATATATTCAAAGAAGATAAAGCACTGAGTCAAAAAGCAGTTCCATTTTTAATTTTGTGAGAAAATTCCATACTGTTTTCCACAGTGGCTGCACCAGTCAGCCTTCCCACCAACAGTGCACTAGGGTTCCCTTTTCTTGACATCCTCCTCAGCACTTGTTTGTTGATTTATTAATGATAGCCATTTGGCAGGTGTAAGGTGGTACCTCCCTGTAGTTTTGATTTGCATCTCTGATGATTAATGATGTGGAGCATCTTTTCATATGTGTATGGGCCACCTGTATGTCCTCCTCGGAGAAATGTCTATTCAGGTCTTTTGCCCATTTTTAATTGGATAAAGAAGTCAGATTCTAGCACTCCACTGCTGCAAATTCTCCAGTGGCTTAGATGCTCTTGGGATCCTTCATGACCTGCTCCCGATTTCTGATTTTTGTCTGGAGTTTGACCATTTCACACAACTCTGATCCAAAAGATTCTTACTGTTTGGGGAATTTCTGCTTCACAGCTTTGGCGTGGCTGGTTGCTCTGCTGGACTGCACTTCACCAAGATTTCTGTATGGTTAATTCTCTCACTTCTGTTAGCTCTCTATTGGAAAATCATCTTTTCAGTGAGACCTTCCCTGGTCACACTAAAATTTCAATTTATCTCTTCCATCGCTGCTTTTTTTTTGCTCATTAGCATTCATTATAACCTAAAATACAGTGCTTTTCTTTACTTTTGTTTAGTATACGTTCGCCTCAATAAAATGTTAACTACCCAGAGGCAGGGATTTTAGTATGGTTTGTTCATTGCTCTTTACCTAGTGCCTGAAACAGTGCGGGGAACGCTGCGGGTGCTTAATAAACGAATGGATTGCTGTCTGCCCCCACCCCAACACCATACCCGCTGACAGTCTTTTGACACACTAAAGTAAACATGTTTGTGAATATATAGTAGCATCGTCTCCCTCCGCCCCGATCCCATTTCTCAAGCCTAGCCCCTTCGAAAGGTCCAAGCTCTTCCCTACTCCCTCATGCCCAGATCCGTGCTTGGGTGAAAGGACTTCCCAAGAGTACCTACAGGCCAGGTCTCATCTCCTGAGGGCAAGTAAGAGAAGGAGACTCTTACGATCACAACCCGCCTTCTGCAGGACCCTCCACAAACATCACTCACATGAAATCAGCGTCCCGGGACACCACCAGGGCAGCCTCAGCCGGGAGCAGGTAGGTACAGCCTGCCGCACACCACGGCAGTGAGGAAGGACCCAAGGAGGTGTCCGAACTAGACGCCTGAACGTTTCACAGACTCTGTGCTGTCCCCTTCCTGTGTGCAGCCACACCACGCTTCCGGCATTTCATCGCTGTAACGACAACCCCGTTCTTCTTCCCTGGTCGCGATATTTTGTCGCCAGGTTGAGCAAGGGGCAAGACGCCGGACGTCGGGGTCCTTCATCAATGTTGTGGCGAGAAGGCTGTGAGGTCAGAGGAAACGGCCTGGACGAGTGGAGGGTGGGGCGAGAGCTGGAAGCTGTCATTGTAGACGACTGGCTCGCGCGCCTCGCCAGGTTCTGAGCTGGGAACCTCGGTCGATGTTGCTCGCGGGCAAAGGGCGCTCTGAGCTCCGGGCACTGCAGGAGCGGCCTCTTTTGTAGCAGCCCCTGAAATGCAGGGCCTGGTGCACTAAGCAGTAGCGGCGACATCATCCACAACGACAGTCCTGGGGCCCTGTGTAGAAGCTCCAGCCCCTTGTCTTTTTGTCCGCCCGCGTCCCTAGACTCAGAGGCAGGTATTTGGGTTTCCCACTCGTATTTGTCGTAGTGGGTGGGGCTGGTGGGAAGTAGAGGAAAGGCAGGTGCAGCGAGTCGCCTCCCCTGTCCGCAGTGAGTGGTCGATCTGTGGAGCTGGTTGCTGCTCCGCGCTGTTCCCATCCCCAGCTGCAGCTCGCCTTCCGCCTACACACGTTTACCTGAGTCCTCTGGAAGTAACCCCTACGTCCCTGCTTCAAAGCAAAGCTTAAAGAGGTTAGAGAATGTAGAAATGGCTCTCCCTTACTCATCACCGATGTGAACACTTGCTTTGGTTTGTTTCTGGGATGGAAACATTTAGTCAAATATTGAAATGTACTTTCCTTATGGAATGGAAAAAAGTGAACAAGTGGGGATTTCTTTAGAATTGTCACTGGTCGCTTTTTCAAGGCCTCAATGTCCCTGTTTTTGTTTGGGACAGAAAGACAATGAATTGAGGGGAAGTATATACAATAAATGAATTAGTTTTGTAAACTTTTATTCATGATAAAGTCATCTTTTTGCCCATTTTTGGTCTTTATGTCGCAGTTTGTCATTTCAACTACCAAGTTCTTTGAGGACGCAGATTGTGTCTTTTTCACTATAATTAGCCTAGCAACTGGAAAAACACCTGACTTAAAATAGAATCTCCAAAATATTTGTTGAATGAAATTTCAAACCTAATTCTTTATGTTGTTACTCTTCAACGAATCTTTCATCTCAGCTGTTTTTATTCACCACCTTTCTTCCACTTACCAAGCGAGAAAATCCGTGTGTATATTTTATGGTGGGCCTTTTTGTGCACCTATCTTAGAGGTAGTTAAAGAAGAACAATGATGAAAAGTTTTATGCTAACTAAATGTACCTTTCTGAATCATGTACATTTTTTATTTGGTTACTTAATTTTTAGATGTCTAAGTTACAGAATCATCTAATTTTAATCAACTATTGTAGAAGGATTGCATAATAAAATGCAACCGTTTAGTGCTTTCCTTCCCTCTCTCAGTTCTGTTTTTCAGAAATAACCACTTTTAACCTTACCTAATTTATGTCTGTATATTGAATAATTATTTAAACTATAATTATTTTTAGAATAGCCTTAATATAGTCCACATCATCCACAACCTCTCTTTTCCAATTTTTGAGTAGTTATCAATTTTTAGTTTTCATATGGGTTAGTTCGTAATTCCAAATAAATGTAAACTCAATTTTTTTACATCAATTTTCAAAAATATTTTGGCTCCTTATTTGGTAAAATGAGGAAAGCAATGACTCTTACCTTTTCTTTACCACTTTAGAAAACAAATCCACTCCCTTAGCTGGACTTTTCCTTATAGCTTCTCCAGTTTAATGATATTTATATTATATTTCTTAACTATATGTTTTTGCTTCGTTTACATGCTATAAACTCTCATCACTTTCACAAAGGACTTTCTGATTTCTTTGCAGGAAGAGATACATATACTTTCTTCATCAAGTCCTCCCATTTTGTGCTTTCTTCACCACATCTCATTCTTTGTATGAGAATGCTCCATTTCCTTTCTTTGCTAGAAGATTTCCCCTTGCATCCCAATCACTTTCTGTTTAATTTTAATAGATTTTGTTCTAGTGCTTTAGTACAGCTTCTATCCTGGATTATATTTGTTGAACTCTTGGGTAAATTGCAATGTCTCCTAACCGAATATTTATTATTTCGTTTTCCCCTCTGTTTTGGTATAATTCGTCCTAAAGAAACTTGTTTATAAAAGGTATGTGGATGGTAATTGTATTTGTTAATTTTTGCATAGCTGTAAATTATGTTGTTGTTATGGTTGGTAGTTTTGCTGGGTATAGACACCAAATCTTCCCTGATTTCACTATCTTCTAACTTTCATTGTTCCTTCTGAGAAGATGAGAATGCCAGTCTGATCTTAATTTCTTGATGCCAGAACTATTTGTTTGCTCTCAGAAATGATTAAAGTTTTTAGTTATGCTTGATGCTTTGAAAGTTTATCAAGTCTTGATGTGAGTGTATTCTCCTTGAAATGACCTCATTCAAAAGGGCCAGAATAAATGTCTCAATGTGAGTCTTTTTTCATTTATGCTCCTTGAAATTATAAGACTTTTTAATTTGTAGGTATGTTTCCTTTCATCTGTGGGGAATTTTCACCTGTTCTGCTTTTTTATAATTCTCCTTCCTCTCTCTCTCTCTTTGAAACTTATTAAGGTTGATTGTTGGCTTGATTCTCTTTGTGTATTGTCTTCTCATGTTTTTATCTATTTACCTTTTTGCCCCATATTCTAAGCAATCATCTCAAACTTATTTTCCAACATTTCTGTCTAATTTGGTCATCACATCAAGTACTTATTTTTAATTATTCCTTTCTCACATTCTCTTAATAGTCTTTGTTTTATTTTTCATTTTTATTTTGATTTAATGTATATTAAAATGCAGTGATTTTAATTAACCAGTTTGATGCATTTTATACATATAAATATCCACATGACCAGTACCACCCCAATCAAAATGTAGAACTGCCGCGGTCCGGCCGCAGCGGGTCTAAGGGTCCCCTCGAGGTGAAGGTAGGAGTCGGCTCGGAAATCAGGCAACTATACAGCTCAAGGCAGGTGATGCTCTGAAGACGTTTATTGAAAGTAAGGCTGAAGCTTTTATACTATTACTGTTGCTATGCTTCTTGGTCTGAACAGGAACTTGGCTTGTTCCTGTTGCCTTGGTTAGGCTAAACAGAAAATCATAGTTTAACATACAATGACTTTATAAATTGAAAATAAGTATTTGACTTGCCAGAGTCTTAGTGAATTCTTTTGCCTGTGGTTAATGATTGATCCGTGATCTATGTCTATATCCTGATTCTATTCTACTAAAATGTTATGAAAGACTAAGTGCCCTTTCTATTATTATGTGTTCCTGTAAGATTTTGTTCTACTTACTTACAATGGGTGAACTGATTTAAGTCTTTCTAATTAATTTTCTTCAGCCAACCATCCTTCATTGCCTTTAAACAAATGTGGACAGTCACCAAGGGGGACTTCTTTGCTAACTTAACTAGTAAATTGTTAGTACAATCTGGACATGCAGTTACAGATGATTCAGGAGTGGTGGTGACTGTGTCTAGTTCTGTGGAAGCTGGAATCACATCCTAGGCTTGCCTATCGGTTTCATTCTCATGTGTCTTATTCATCTTTCCCAGGTTAATCATATATACAATGAAAATTATGACTCCTAGAAATATAATTCCCATACTACCAATTATCCCTATGCCGAGTCCTCTTCCCGGAGGACGCCTTCCTTGAAGCTTCTCTCCCCATATCCGGACCTTGTCAGACAATATGGCTGAAAGAGGATGCGGCATAGAACATTTGCTCTACTTTAAAAAGTTTCTATGCTTCCCTGTCCATTTCCATCCTCCTGGCTCAAGGCACTGTGTTTTCATATTTATCACCGCAGAATTGAAGTTTTGGAACTACATTTAAATGGAGCCATAGGATATGAACTCTTCTGTGTCTACTTCTTTCATTAACATAATGTTTTTGAGCTACATCCACATTTTGGCATGTTTGTTCCTTTTTTGTTGTTGAATAGAATTCCATTGGATGAATAGGGCACGATTTGTTTACCCACTCGATTGTGTGACACGTGCATTGCTTCCAGTTTTTGGCTGTTAGGAGTAAAACCACAATGAACATTCTCATATAAGTATTTTTATGGGCAAAATTTTCATTTTTCTTCTTAGTAGGAGTAGAGAGTCATAAACTTAGTAGGAGATTTCTGAGTCATAAACTTGGGGTATTTTTAACTTTAGAAAGTTTTCCAAACAATTTTCTAAGGTTACTGTGTCATTTTACACTCTCACCAGCAGGAGTATATAAGTTCTAGCTCCACATTTTCCTTGACAGTTGTATTTCCAGTCACTTAAAATTTAGCTGTCTGGAAGGTGCGCAATGGTATGCTGTGGTTTTAATTTGCATCTCTCTGATTAATACTGTTGAGAACGTTTTCCTGTGCTTATTGACTATGTGTATGCTCTCCTTTGTGAAAGTGTGCGTTTTAGACTTTTACCTATTCTCTTATTGACTTGTTTTCATTATTCAGTTGTATGCATTATTTATATATTTTTGATATGTTTATCATACATATGTATATACATGTGAATATATTTGATTAAAATGTCATATATAATATTTCCTTGTATTTGGGTTTGATTTTCATTTTATCAAGTGCCTTTTGATGTGTATTTTTAATTTTGATGAAGTCCATTTTATCAAGTTCATCTGTAATGATTAGTGCTTTTTTAACATGTCTAAGAATTCTTTGTCTAGCCTAGGGTTGCAAAGATATTCTGTTACGTTTTCTTGTAGAAGACAGTTAGTTTTAACTTTTACGTTTAGGTCTATAATCCATCTCAAATATAGGAGTTGAGGTTGATTTTTTTTTTCCCATATATATGTCTTGTTGTTCCAGCACTATTTCTTTTTTTTTAAATTTTTAATTTTTTTATTTTAATTGTTGTTCTTGTACAGTTTTCTGTCTTTTACTCCCACCCCAGCCCACTGCCCCAGCCCTTCCCACCTCCCTCCCATTCCCCCCGCCCCGCCTCCAGTTTTTGTCCATGTGTCTTTTATACTTGTTGCTCTAAACCCTTCCCCTTTTCCCCTGAAGTTCCCTCCCCTCTCCCCTCTGGTCACTCTTGGCCTGTTCTCAATTTCAGTGTCTTTGGTTATATTTTGCTTGTTTGTTTTGTTGATTAGGTTCCTGTTAAAGGTGAGATCATATGGTATTTGTCTTTCACCACCTGGCTTACCAGCACTAGTTCTTAAATGATTGTCCTCTCTCTATTGAATGTTTGGCCTTTGTTAAATAGCAATTTGTTGTATTTAATTTTTTTCATTTTAAAACTTAAACATAATTTTTAAAAATGTATAAATATGTAGTATATAGCTCATATGCAGCTATAGATGGACATATATAATATAGAAACTGTGGAGCATAATAACAACATGAATGTCCACTAACCCATCGATTAAGAACTAGCATATTACTCCAGAGTTTTGGAGCTTTTTATGGGTATTTTCCTATTCTCACTCCTGCTTTTTATGCAGTGGTACCCCCATCAGCAAGTGTGCTTTTAAAAATTCCTTTACTTTTTTAATATATTCTTACCTTACATGTAGGTGTTCCAGAATTATTTATTATATAGATTTTCCTGTTTTGAATTTTATGATTATATTGCCATAAGTTTTGTGTGACTTTTTCCCCCTACTTTACATTATATTTCGAAGATTCATCTATGCCATTCAAAACTATTTCCATAGTTTGCCTGTTTTCCCTCCTGTGTGCTTTTCCATCATATGAATGTACCACAATTTATTTAACCATTCTCCTCTATCTTTGGTTATTTAAGTTGTTTCCACCGTGGGGATAATACAGACAATACTATCCTGTATGTTTAGTGTCCACTTGTGTATGTGTGTAGAAGTTTCTGGAGGAATGGAATAGGAAACAAGTGTCAAACTGTTGTCTATAGTGATTGTACCAATTTACATTCTGTTTCTCCCTATCCTCCTAATATTATGTATTTTTGGGTTTTTTAATGATTACTATCTGGTGGATAGAAATGCTCATGTGTTTTTAATGAGCATCCTTAAATATTAATGAGATTATTTATCTTCTTGTATATATTGGCAATTCCTTTTTACTTTCTTGTGAAATACGTTTTTCCATATCTCCTGTTTTATATGATGGATATAATATCTTCTCAAATCTTTCTAAATATATTAGAGTTGGTTTCAGATTTTTCTCATAAGTTATTTTGGTTGCCTCCAGGGAAGTTTTCTTTTCTTGGTTTATTTTATTCTTTGCCTCAGCTCTCTGATGATTCCTGGACAGCTCGTTATTTAACAGTTAAGGAAGGCCATCTAGGAGCTTTGCACTTATGGACAGACTTGTTGACTAGCATATTCTGTTTTAGGAAGGCTGAGTAGACAGCCAGATCTTAACTGAGATCCTACAGATTCCAGAAATGAGAGGAGTTTGCTTTTGTCACCAAGACCCATAGCAACTATTTATGATGATTTTCACAGCTGTTTATTGTAATTTTCCCATCACATTTGTTTAATTTCTTTAAGGAAGACCTGTACCTTTTTTTTTTTTTTTTTTTTTTTTTTGCTTGGGGGATAAATAACTCTCGTTGAGAGATGGTGGCAGAGTTGACTCTTCTTCAGCCTTCAAATCATCTTGCTCATTTCAAACCCTCTTCTGACTCTTGTTCACCATTGTTTCTGCATTCTCTGAATCTGAAACCTCTGACTCTCAAGAGGCTGCGCAAACTTGCGTATACTATAGGTTGCAGTTTTCATCTTTCTGTTTCTTGTGACAGTAGTCTCCCGTATGCAAAATGCTTTACAATGGTTTATTGAAATCTTTCATCAGTTCATGGCCCTTTTCTGTTCTCTTTCTTGTTACGAGTTTATACATTTTAAAACATTTTAATTCTTTGGATGAGGTTTCTGGACAGACATGAAAAATTGCCTATTACTTTAATTTAGAATTCTAGATTATACCCTGGCTGGTGTAGCTCAGTGGCTTGAGCGCAGAGTCCTCAAACCAAAGCATTGCTGGTTCGA
Organism: Glossophaga mutica; assembly: GCA_039655065.1. Classification (NCBI taxonomy): domain Eukaryota; kingdom Metazoa; phylum Chordata; class Mammalia; order Chiroptera; family Phyllostomidae; genus Glossophaga; species Glossophaga mutica. The sequence continues at coordinate 143,900,058 of CM077303.1, read as the reverse complement.
TTCCCAGTCAGGGCACATGCCTGGGTTGTGGGCCAGGTCCCCTTTGGGGGGCGTATGCGAGGCAACCATACATTGATGTTTCTCTCCCTCTCTTTCTCTGTCCCTTACCCTCTCTCAATAAATAAATTAATTAATTAAAAAAAGAATTCTAGATTATTATTGTGAATGCCGAGAAAGGAAGATTGCAGGGTTTGGCCAATGGAATGTCTTTTTAGTGATACACTTGGGTAAGAGAGGTTTATTTGCTCAGGACCTTTTTTATTGAGGTTGTCTTAATGTGAGTAAGACTGATTTTGGAACAAGTTTCTTAATCTCCAGGCTGCTCTATTACACAATTTAGGGACACCATTTGCTTTGGAGTCCATGCTAATAGGACCCCCCACCCCGCCAGGATCTACACATGGAACATCTATCTCTATGAGACAATAACACTTGTCAAGGTTCTTGAGGTGATTAAAACAAATCATATGTAAAACACCTAGCACAAAAACAAAAGTTGACTACTCATTTAAATAACATTACAGTGCGTCTGTTAATCTAGTTGAATTTTTACTACTATTAATAGAGTCCCTGGTTATTTAAAGTATCTGGTCGGTGTCTCCATTTCCTCAATTTCCCTCATCTGTAAAAAAGGAAAAGTTTTTGATAATCTGTGGTTTATTCAAGCTTTACGTAAAGAGAAAAGCCTTATTGAAATGAATATGCAATAATGAACTTCCTCCAAACTCTTAAAACTGTCAAACATCATTAAAGAGGAAATGTCTTATCTTTTTCATTATATGCCATTGAAATTCTCTGATTTTGATTTAGAGCTGCAACATAAATTTATGATTGGGTAGTTTTTTCCTTTCTGATATTATCTTAGAATTTTTAAACTTTATATATTTTGCTTTGAAGCATTCAGACTAGCATTTCTTTATATATTTGTATAACCAAGGTATATATTGGCATTTCCTCCAAGTTATCTCTTTATTGTAAATCATGTTTAAGGTGCAACAAAGACTGGCTTAATGTTTGGTTGATCTGCCAAAGAAATTCTGTCCTTTTCCAGATTATCGTGGAAGACCTAAGACTCTGAGATGTTTCCCTTGAAGGATGCCGAAATGGGTGCCTTTACTTTCTTCGCCTCTGCTCTACCACATGATGTTTGTGGAAGCAATGGCCTTCCTCTCACACCGAATTCCATCAAAATTTTAGGGCGCTTTCAAATCCTTAAGACCATCACCCATCCTAGACTATGCCAGTATGTGGATATTTCTAGAGGAAAGCATGGTGAGTTGTTACTGTTTTCTCCGTTTTGTGTTTTGTGCCGTTACCTTGGTTATGTTGTAAATATTCAGTGAATATGTGAAGAAATCAGTATGCGTGTCCATGTATGCCCTCACTCTTCCACAACTCTAGTCAAAACTCCAGTCATTTGAGTTTTTCTGGTTGCATTTGAATGATTTCTGTTTCTTATATCTGAGAATAAGGTTTTTAATTTTCTCTTTCAAGGAAATCACCTATCCTTAAGCATATTTCTTCACCTCTATAAGAAAGAAATGAAAGTTATAATGTTAGAAACTTTAGAGTTGTCTATCAGATTGCATTTTATTATTGAAAGTAGTAAGACTCTTCAAATGAAAAAGGAGTCACTAGTTTTGTTTTTTTTGTTTTTTTTTGGAGCTGCAGTAGTCTTTTCATATAGGAATCCATTTAGAGAATTGAAGTAGAAAAGTTCGGTTCTATTGGTTAAAAAAATCAATGTTTTACCAAGAAGATGTTTACTGCCATTTTAGTAGTATACTTGTAATCATGTTCTTCCATATCTCATAGCTTAGTCCATTCAGACTACTGTAACAAAACATCATAAACTGAGTAGCTTATAAACAACAAACATCTATTTCTCACAGTTCTGGAGGCTGGGAAGTCCAGGATCAAGGCACCAGCAGATCCCATGTCTAATGAGGCCCACTTCTTCATTGAGAGCCATCCTCTCACTATAACCTAATATAACTTAACGCGGTGGGAGGAGCAAAAACTCTCTCAGGCTTCTTTAATAAAAGCGCTAATCCAATTCATAAAGGCTCTGCACGCACGACCTAACCTCCTCCCAAGTGCTCCATTCTCAGACACCATTGGTGGCTTTGGTTGGGGGCACAAATGTTCAGTCTATAGAACACCTAAATATGCAACAGCATGGATGGAACTTGAGAGCATCATGCTAAGTGAAGTAAGCCAGGCAGTGAAAGATAAATACCATATGATCTCACCTTTAACAGGAACCTAATCAACAAAACAAACAAACAAGCATAATATAACCAAAGACATGGAAATGGGGAACATGCTGAAAGTCACCAGAGGGGAGAGGGGAGGGAATTTCAGGGGAAAAGGGGAAGGATTTACAGGAACAAGTATAAAGGACACATGGACAAAAACTATGGGGGGGGGTGGAAATGGGAGGGAGGTGGGGAGGGCTGGGGTGGCGGGTTCGGGTGAGAATAAAAGACAGAAAACTGTACAAGATCAACAATGAAAATAAAAATTAAAAAAATAAAAAAAAATAAATTAATTAAAGGAAAAAATATGCTATGGTAGCAATATTATAATTATTTTAAAATTAGTTTTGGAAGCTTAATTGTGTGCTGAGGTGCCATTTTTAAAAATTATTTTAAATGCATCTTAGTCAAATGTATTTAATTTTTCTAACATAAAATAATTTGTGAAGTTAATCTTGTATACTTGCTAATACTGAACTTTTTTCCTATAAAATGGCATTTCCATGTGTTTCAACCTAATATCAAAGGCAAACAACATTTTCTTTATTGTTTTGCTGAAAATTAGGTTAAATGAGAATTTCAAGTAGTCTGGGCTGTGTCTTAAAAACATTTGTTCTGAAAGTTGGGGGGGGGGCTCCACCTGCAGGCCCCCCCCAGCCGCTGCGGATGAGAATAAGTCTACCAAGATATGATCTGCTTGGGGAGGAAAGGTAGCTGATCTCTCAAAGAAGGGCCAAGAGCCTTTTCGTCAATGGGCTTTTATTAGGTTTAATTTACACAGGAATACAGGTAAAGCTCATTAATCATTGTCAGGCAGTAAGGCTCAAACAATAGATAGCATACAAAGAACTATGAGGCTTATTCTGAGTCAGGGTCTGTCAGCTAAAGGGCTACAAAACTTTGGGAAACAAACTCATTTCCTGTTTGGACCCTTATCATTTAATTGAGAGCATTCCTAGCAAAGCAGGTTTCACAGGATTTTATGTATTCTTTCTTAGGCCTGATCACCCGGGGAGCCCACCCTTTCCAGCACAGAGCTGCACCGCCCCCTGTTATTGTTTCAGGCTTAAGTCAGGCAGGGGGAGTAAGGCAGCCAAGAGATTAGGAGACTTCTTGCAGACAGAATGAGGACTCAGGCTATGTCAAAGCTGAGGGTCAATTACCCCCTTTTGCTGTAGCCCCCCAAGTCCTTCCCTGGGGCCTCCCAGTGATTGTGCCTGTCTTAGGTCATTGCCCCCTTGGGGAATCTTACCAGTCATTGGTTAACCAATCAAGCACTGGGGGCCAGTTATGGCTGAAGTGAAAGGAGCAGAAGCGGTGCCCCTGCCAGAGAGATAAGCTTTGTCTCCTTAGTGGCTTATGGCCTGAAGGTCGCTTACTCAGCCTTAGCCATGGGGGGTTACAGCTCCTGAAACCAGGCAGGGCGGTTCCCAACAGAAAGTTTTATAGACTTTGAATAGAAAATGTTTTTGGTAATAAATATTATTAATGGCTATTATTTATTGAGTGCCTATGTATTAGACAGTATTCTAAGTGCTTTACATTATTTTAATTTAATCCTCATAACATAACCATGATATAGCAACTATTATTATTCTCATTTTACAGATTAGAAAATTGAGGCATAGAATAATTAAGTGAATAATTTAGTAACTTTGGCAAGTTTGTTATTTAAAAAAAGATAAAATTTTGGCTAAAGATTTTATTTAGTACATGACTTTGATGACATTAATTAAACGTTTAAAAATCATAGAAATCACTTGGGGATTTTTACATCGTTGAAAATTGATATTGTCAATCCCTGAATGCCTCTAACACCTTTCCCCGCCCCATACAATTACAGATTCTAAAGAATTTTCAACTGTTAGGTTGGCCCAATTTCTGAACCACTCTAGACAAATGTTGGCAATATAGGGTATACTCATTATCCTCTGTTGCTGGTGACCATGATTAATCTTCCTTGCCATATTATATCTGCAAATTTGAAGCATGCCTGCCTTCACCCATCTTCCCAAACTCTTGCCACTTTGTTTAGTTCTTAGGACTTCTTCATTTTAATCTCAAGTGCTCTTTGCTTCTTTCCACTGTGTCTGGAAGTCTGTTCAGATCTTCACTTCATGTAACTGGGGTCTTACCCTCTGTTCAGTTTCCTTTAAACTTCCTTTTCTTGGGTTAATTGACTCAAGAGTTCTAAATATTTCTTGACCTCCTTTTTCTCCCTGTACCTAAATGAGCTCCTGTAAATACTGAACCAGGAAAATTCTTATGACATAATCCCTCTGGGGAACACTTCTTTTTAGTTATCAGTGTCAGGTAGAAAATGATTCCCTAGACAATTTTAGACTCTGTTAGTGCTGGAGCCAGCTCAATAGTCTGGGCAGGCCCTTTAAGGCGTGTCCACCCTATTGCTAGTTACTCCACTTCTGCTGCTCGCTCTGCTATTAGAACTCAGCAGCTTTCTCTTCCAGGGTGACATAAGTCATGGGTATATATAAAATTTGTACAGTTTAAATTTCACTGGCTGGAATGAAAATATCAGTGATTGTCAAAGATCAGGGAATTTGATTATCTTGTTTATATTGGCAGTGCTCATTGTCTTGAAAAGTTGTGTGCATAAGGAGTAAACAGCTGAATTAGGATATGTGTTTATGTAAGGGTCTGTTTGTTCTAAAGCATCCCAGTCATTTTAGGTGCATTTAATTTGAAAAAATTGAAAAGTTTCTAGTCAACAGTCTTCTCACCACATTTTTCAGTGATGTAACAAAACATGCTTTGGGTTTAAATTCCACTCAATTGTCTTCTCAAACAATTCTGATTTTGGTTTCTTTTCTCTGTTTATTCTGTTCTTGATATGCAGATATCTTACATCTTGTCACTCTTATTCCCCCACTCCCACCTTCTCCTTTGTGTTTGGAGTTACATGTGACACATGGTCCGTTTTAGTAACGTTATGTTTTCACATGCTGGGTTAGCTCAGAGATCAGCCTTTCACTGTTTTCTACAGATCGTTCAAAACTGATTCAAGGTGATGTTAGTTTCTTGCTAACTCAGTGAGACGAAGTATTTAATCTCAAGAATATGGACATTCTATTAGAATTCAAGATCTTAATTTATGAAAGTTAAGTTCAGGAAAATAACTTTAAAATAAAAAAGGCAAATATAGCATGAAAATACTTAAGTTAAAAAATTAATCTTTTTTCTATTGAGGTTGAAATCTCAGTTGTGTTTAGAAGTGGAGTGAAAGTTATAAACTGTAATCCATCCCATTTTATTCAGTATTCATTACCCAGAAATTTTTCAATCATTGCTAGTGAAATCAAGAGCAAAATTATTTTAACTAGTAGATTTGAAATTCAGATAGAGAAGAACAGAATTGTTAAGGACCTCTAAGATAATTTATTCTGTACCTCTAATTGCATATAATTTCAACCTAAGTGTCTCTATTAGTTCAGAGTTCCTTCAGAGAAACAGAACCAGTAGGATATATGTATGAAGAAATTAATTGCTAGGAATTGGCTTATGTGATTCCAGAGGCTGGTTAGGTGAGTCTGAAATCCCTAGATGTGGCATCCAGAAGACAGTGAACATTTGGGCAAGAGCTGAGCTGCAGTCCATGGGTGAACTCTCTTCTTCAGTGAAGCTTCTTTTCTGCTCTTAATGCCTTTGCAGGTGGTTGAATCAGGATCACCTAGATTATCTTGGATACTCTTCCTTAAAGTAAACTTCTTATAGATTTTAATCACTTCTAAAATACCTTCACAGTAACATCTGAATTTGAGTAACTGGAGGCTATGGCGTAGCCATCTTAACTTACAAAACTGATCATCACATTGACCGTAACAATACTGTTTCTTAAGTACAGAATATTTGGTCAGTTTTACTGTATAACTATTTATTTAAATGTTATATTTAAAAGGTGATGAGCTAACTTCAGTTTTTACTGTGAATAACAAAAGAATGATGCAGTAACTGTATTCTAGTAACCTTTCAGATTACCTTAACACATTCACAAATTACCTGTCCTTTTATTTAAAAAAAATTAATCTTTTTTTAGTCCTCTCCTTATTCAATGCCTTTATTATCTTTCTTCTTAATATTGTACTCTCTTCAATTTCTTATCATTGATTTAAAACATAAAATTCAGGTTGTATGTACAATATAGTGATTCTTGGTGTTCATCAGATATTTGTTAGAAGAAAGATTATTTCACAGTTCTTATATGTTCTACTCTTTAAAGTTCATCTTACTGTCACATTTGTTTTTTATAAATAAGGCCACTACATTGCTGACTTATATTTGGCACATTATAATTCCTAAATATTTTTGCCATATTTTTTTCTGTGAAACTATATTGTTTTTATAACAAACAGAAGTTATTTTCAAACAGTGATCCAGAGTTTCAGGATGAAAAGTCTCTAATGATTTCTTTAAAAAAATTGATTTGTATCGGAAACATTGTTTTGGTATACACTTCATTACCTCTGGGAGAAACTTTGATATTCTGTGAAGCATCATGGCTCGCTGCATAAAATAATGATTTAAAATTCCTTAGGATCATAAAGCTTTGGCATGCTCTGATTTATGATATTTTGAAGGAGTTTCTAGAAGAAGCCTGCCAAATTATAGGCTAATGCCAAACATTTTGGAAACCTCTCATAGTTATGAGGACTTATAAGTATAAAATTATTAATGGAGTATGCACATTTTAATAAATTCTAACGTTTTATATTAAAGTCAGTGCTACTGAAGTATTATTATGCCTAGTTTACAACATAAGCATATACCTTTTCTACACAGGATAGATTTCAGTTTAGATAATGGCTGTCATCATATGAAACTCTTACTCATTTCTAATGGCCATGTCATGCCTTTGCTCAAATTAAGTCATTTAACAAGTATTTTTATATTAGATGCTTATCTTTTCGAGGTGCCATTCTAGACACTGGTGATGCATTTTGAACAAAACCAACATTGTTCCTGGAATCGTTATCTAGTGGAGAACAAAGATATTTAATAAAAATAAATACAGATCTTTTGAGTTGAAATAGTGCTACAAAAGAAAATGGACTGTAGAGTAGATTACCTTATAGGAGGAGTGAATTGATTTGGGGATCACAAAAGTGTTCCTTTAGGAAGTCACGTTTAGCTGGGGAACGAATTATAATAATAGCTGTCATTTAGATTGTTATTGCTATGTGCCAGGCACTATTCTAGGATCTTATTATAAATTAACTCATTTTAACCTCAGAATAACTCTGTGAGGTCGGTGCTATTGGTTTCCTCATTTACAGAGGAGGAAACTGCAGCATAGAGAGGTTAGCAAACTTCCCCAAGGTCACAAAGCTAATGAGTATTAAAACTAAGACTTGCACCCAGACAGAATAGTCTGTGCTTCTAACCAGTACGTTTCACGACAGGAGTTAACTGGGAGAAGGGAATGGGGAAGATCATTTTAATCACTGGGAATCCATGCAGGAGTACCTTAAGGCAGGAAGCAGGGGGAGAAGGCCAGTGTGCATGGAAGTTGGTGAGCAAGGGATAAAATAACAAAACTAGAGAGGAAGTTATATATTCAGATTTATTATTTTATCACTTGGCCTTTAATATTAAAATATTAGAAGGGAATAAGGATTAAGGTGAGAAAATCAGTTAAGAAACTGCTAACAAGAGATGATGTTGGCTTGGACCCAGATTGTGGTGGATAGAGCAAACTATAGGTTCTGGAAACAGTTGGGGAGTAGACATACCAGAAGGTTTTTGTATACATGTGAGAATGAGAGATTTCTCCTACATTTCTAGCTGGAGCAGCTGCCAGAATAGTGGTACCATTTGCTAAAATAGTACTAAAGGGAACTGACTTAAAGAGCAAACTATACATTGATTTTGGGTTCTGGAGAGTTTGAGGTACTTTTGTATTAAAGTGTGAAATTGTCTATACAAGTCTGGAGTTCAAAAGAGAGAATTCTGGGTTTGAGATAAAATTTGAGAGTTTTTTCAGCCTTTGTAATAATAAATGAGGAGAAAACACAATGTGAAGAACCAGAATCTAAGATGGGGGACCTAGAAACATTTCATTTTGGGTAGAAGAGATGCCAGTCTACAGAGTAGACTCTGGAGAGAGAACCAGGTAGCTGGACGGAAAACGTGCAAAATGTGGTTAGATGGAAAGTGAAAGATTGCAGCTTCCCACTTTGGTTTTCTGAAGTATTACTTTCTTTTTCCTTCTAGAGCTTCATAGCTGCACTAAATTGCTTGGAGTTCAACTTTCCATACTCTTTCTTTTTATATTGGATTGAAGAATTAGACCTTATTTCATTATTGTCTTTCCTATTCTTTTTTCCCTCATTTAGTGTTCTCTCAAATTTAATTCCTTTTAAGTTCCTGTTTAGATCACTTGGAGTCTTTCTTCGTAAAATGATAGCTTTTATTTAGATCATTTTTAATTTTAGTGTTTCAGATCATTCTGTACAATGCTCCCGCTCCGACAGCTTCAGGTTCTGAAATGTGACCCACACAACATCCTGTCCTCGCACCTCGCAGAACTGCCTGCATGTGTACCATTGTCCTTCATCTCTCCTCCCTGTGTAAGACCATACCTTGAGCTAGTCATTACTGAGTTATCCCTTTTACTGGAGCTCCCACCTTGAAAATCTCCTCTCCCATCTTCTGTTATTTCATTTGTCTACCTTTGCTACTCTTTATTCACCACACCTCTATGCAATTTTCACTATTCCCAATTTCACTGCACCTTCACTTCTTTACTTTGTCTGCTATCTATATTTTGCATTAACCTTCTTTCTTATCTAACCTAGAACCCACTTTGCAAGGATATTCACAGTAACCCAGTTTCTTTTAAACCCTTGATCTCTTCTAAAATAACCTTACAAATCCCCAACCAGTTGGAAACCCAGTTGTACTTTTCTCTTCTTCTCTCACATATTTGATACTGTGTCAGACAATGTGTTAGTCACTAGGGTTACTAATGAAGGAAAAAAATATGCACCAGACCTCAGAACTGTGCTATTGCTAGTTCTGTTGGAAAATAAAAATTATATCATAATATTGATTGTGCGCACCATTTTTATTATAACTTAGTCTTAGAAGGCCCCATGATATTACAAACAATCCCAAGTCAATTTTCTATTCTTTCTCCATAGTCATGATTCAGAACTCTCTATTTTTCTTGAGTTTCTGAACTCAATTTCACAGATTTTATGTTGGACCCAGGCTGTGAAGATAATCTGTCTCTAGCTCCGAATTTTCTCTTTCCTTCAAAATTTCTTTGTATCTTCAACCAAACTTTTCCTTCTCTTAGCCCATGTCAGAGGAAAGATCACCTTTTTCCAAAGGTGAGCCTTTCTACCTATTTTTTTTTTGATGGGAGAAACTCTAGTGAAAAACACGAGATGAAAAGAAATTGTTATTTAATGTATCGTTTTATTGAACATTTATCATACATTTCTATATATTTGGTAATTATGTAGTTAATATAGAGTTTGAAAATCTTACAATAGCATTTGTACTATATGTTAATATCTTTAGTAGGGCATATTATTTTTTATTAAAACCTTGTACTAATAAGATATAAAATGGATTGTTTTGTTTTATTCAGAGAGACTGGTGGTGGTGGCTGAACACTGTGAACGGAGTCTAGAAGACTTACTTCGGGAAAGGAAACCTGTGAGGTACTGTGTAATATCAGGAAATTTAAATGAAACACACAAGTTGGCAAATAAAAAGGCATTTTACCTAGAAAATACAGGATTTTAGTTTCTTCTGTTACTTGTTTAATGATAAAATCCAGGTGCAGATTTTCATTCTGGGTAATTTAACTTACAGACCTCATAGAAATTCATTGTTGACATTATCCAACGTTCAGCTTTTGTGAGGTAGGCATTCTCTAAAGTACTTGACAAAAAAATTCCTATTTTTTGTCAAGTACATATGTGACAATTTGAAATATTTTTATCACTAAGCAGTTCTCTAGTTGAGATTAAGAGATTAGATAAAGTTTTCAGGAACATCTGTAAAGGACACATGGATAAAACCAAAAGGGGGTACTATCGAGGGTAGGAGGTGGGGGATGGCTGGGGTGGGGGGATGGGGGAAATGAAAACAAGTAGAACAACAATAAAAAATAATAATAAGAGCCCCCCCCAAAGTAGAAAAAACTTACAAAAAAAATAAGTCTATTTTGGTAAATTATATAGTTGATATTATATCAGTTTATCATTATGAAATGTTTATGATATATCAGTTTATCATTATAAAATGGTTATGAATTAGTAACAAAATTGTAAGCATTTATATTTTTTACCCAATTATTGTGACTCTTATAAAGATAGATGAAGTATCATATATTATTTTAAGAAACATACAATATGATCAGAGAGAGGAATTTGTTCAAGATTCTTTTGTAATAATTATACAACATACATCTTAGTAATAAACATATTATATAAATTTAAATATATCTTTAAGAACGATAGAAGTTATTAAAAATAAAAAATAAATACCTTAAGCTTACTTAGTAAATGCATTTTTATATTTATAATTTTTGCATGTCCTAGATCTTAGATTTTATTTTTTTAAGAACATAATATTCTTTGCTCACCAGTTTAATTTACACTTTATAAGTCACTGATGCTGTGAAAGCTGTTCGACATTAAAATTGAAAACTAATTGTAGCCACATTTTTATGGAAAAAAACACTTTAAATTCAGCCTGGGTTATAATCAAATAAAGATTTGTAATTCAGTAAATATGATGAAGAAGCCTCTAACTACCTAGGCAGCCTTGGACAATTCTCTTAATTATTTTTCTTCTGTAAAACAAGGAGTTTTACTTGATATAGGGATCATTCTAAAGGAAATTATTCTCAACTTTATATTTTACTTAATATATATTATATTTGATAATATAGTATTGACAAAATGCCTTTACAAGTATATATTTTATGTTTTCACTCACTAAATGGTAGATTTTCTGAGAGAAAAATCTGAGACAAATTGAAGGGTAAAATTACAGTGCTATAATTTAAAAGGCTAAATTATTATAGAAACATCTGTTTTATTATCCAGCAATCCTATTCCTCATTAGAGGACCTTCTCAAATTTTTTGCCCTAGGTATCTCATTTGCCTCACTCTTATCCCTGCCCTGCCATGGTATTTAACCAAGAGAAAGGAAAAATACATGTTCACCAAAATACTTGTACAAGAATAATCCCAGAAACATTATTCATAGTAGCCCCAAACTGGGAAGAACTGAAATGTCCATCAGTGGAAGAATGAGTAAACAAATCAGGATATGGGCACACCCAATACTGATGCGTGCAAAACATGATGAAGCTTAAAGCTACTAGGACCCAGACACAGGAGATTATTTTCTTCTATTTATGTGACATGAGCAAGATTAAAACTCATCCAAGGTGGTGGGTATAAAATAGTGCTTGACTGGCTGTGGGAAGGAGTAATAGAAGAACCGATTCAAAATAACCTTGCGAAATAAGCCAGGCAGTGAAAGACAAATACCATATAATCTCACCTTTAACAGGAGCCTAAACAAAACAAACAAATGAGCAAAATCTAAGCAAAGACACTGAAATAGAGAGCAGGCTGACAGTGACCAGAGGGGAGAGGGGAGGGAATTTCAGGGGAAAGGGGGAAGGGTTTACAGGAACAAGTATAAAGGACACATGGACAAAAACTATGGGGGGTGGAAATGGGAGGGAGGTGGGGAGGGCTGGGGGGTTGAACTGGAATGGGAGTAAAAGACAGAAAACTGTACTTGAATAACAATTAAATAAAAAAAAAAAATAGAAAAACAAACAAACAAAAAATAACCTTGAGGGACCCATATGTGGTAATGAAAATTTTTTACTTTCTGATCAAGGCATTATATGGTACATGTTCTTTCAAAACTTGTCAAACTCATTGAAATTTTCACTTAAGGTATGTGCTTTTCAACTATGTAAATTATACTTTCTTTTTTAAAAAAGAGCTGGTTGAGTTATTTTTTGTCTCGAGTTGTGAATCCTTCATATGACAACAATATTATGTTATTAATGAAGATGCTTGATCCCATGCCATACTTCTTTATATTTCTTTGTTTAGAAGAAATAGTATGAATTAGTTATTGCTTCTTTTTTTTGGGGGGGGAAATTTTTTAAATTTTTATTTTAATTGTTGATCTTGTACAGTTTTCTGTCTTTTATTCTCACCCCAACCCACCACCCCAGCCCTCCCCACCTCCCTCCCATTTCCACCCCCCCATAGTTTTTGTCCATGTGTCCTTTATACTTGTTCCTGTAAATCCTTCCCCTTTTCCCCTGAAATTCCCTCCCCTCTCCCCTCTGGTGACGTTCAGCCTGTTATTGCTTCTTAACAAATTACTACAACACTTAGTGGTTTACAACAACAATAAATATTTATCATTTCATATAATTTTTCTGGGTCAGGAATTCAGAAATGGCTTAACAGAGTTATTCTAGCTTGGGACTTCATGAAGCTGCAGTCAGTATACCAGCCGGAACTGTAGCCATCATCTGCTTGACTGGAGCAGATGATCTGTTTCTTTTTTTAAAAATATATTTTATTGATTATGCTTTTACAGTTGTCCCATTTCCCCCCCTTTTTCTCTCCTCCCCCCTGTATTCTCCTCTGCATTCCCTTTGGTTCATGTCCATGGGTCATACATATAAGTCCTTTGGCTTCTATATTTCCTACACTATTCTTAACCTCCCCCTGTCTATTTTCTACCTACCATTTATGCTACTTATTCTCTGTACCTTTTCCTCCTCTCTCCCCACCCACTCCCCTACTGATAACCCTCCATATGATCTCCATTTCTGTGGTTCTGTTCCTGTTCTAGTTGTTTGCTTAGTTTGTTTTTGGTTCAGTTGTTAATAGCTGTGAGTTTGTTGTCATTTTACTGTTCATATTTTTTATCTTCTTTTTCTTAGATAAGTCCCTTCAACATTTCATATAATAAGGGCTTGGTGATGATGAACTCCTTTAACTTAACCTTATCTGGAAAGCACTTTATCTGCCCTTCTATTCTAAATGAAAGCTTTGCTGGATAGAGTAATCTCAGATGTAGTTCCTTGCCTTTAATGACTTCAAATACTTCTTTCCAGCCCCTTCTTGCCTGCAAGGTTTTTTTTTTTTTTCCTGTTTGTTTGTTTGTTTGGGTTTTTTTTTGTTTTTTTTTGTTTTTTTTTTTTTTTTTGGAGAAATCAGCTGATAATCTAATGGGATGTCCTTTGTAGGTAACTGTTTCCTTTTCTCTTGCTGCTTTTGAGATTCTCTGCTTATCTTTAACCTTGGCTAATGGAATTATGATGTTCCTTGGTGTGTTCCTCCTTGGGATGGTCTGTTTCTAACATAGCTCACTCATTGGGTGCCAGCCACTGACAGACTTTAGTTCCTCCCTGCCTTCATGGCCTTTCCAAAGTCTCTTGGCTAGCCTCATAGCAAGGTAGATAAGAAATACTTTCTTAAAATTATTCTGTATTCACTTAGGGTATTTGGGGAAGAAGAAAGGAAGTAGTTTAGTCTATGAAGAGAGAGGATAGAGCATTAAGGGAATATCCAGAAGTACTAGAGGTGGAATGGGGTCTTCACAAACATAGCTATGTTCCTATCAAAACTGTTCTGTATTGGAATTGATGTTACCCATTGTCTTGCTTTCTCACCCGTTCTAAAGGACTCTGTGAGCCACAACTAGAGTAGTTTTCTGCTCATCAGGATGGTAAACTGTAGAATGTTCCTTCTGATCTCCACATTTTCTTCTCTGTGCACATATGTTCTTCCTTTATTTACTAAAGAACTGAGGCAGAAAAGAGAAGCTGGTTACTCAGAAGACAAATTTCCATATTCATCATTTTACCTCAACTCTATCATTTTATTTTGTATTTTTACTTTCAAATGTACTATATAAAGATACAGTTGATATTGCTTTGCCAATAAGAGTAAATCCATTTGTTTGTGAAGTGTTTTGTTTTTCTGTGCTTATCATCCTTCATCCTTGTTTTAGAGATGATAAATCTCGTAGCAGTGAACACCAGTAGTTCCAATAACATAAACATATAAAGAAGCAATGTGTCTTCAGTGTGTTTGTATATGTCTTCATAAGGATAAAATGTTACAGGTAGAAACATACTCTTTGAGCAAGTAGATGCACATGAACAGGATTAAATGCAAATTTCATATTGTCTTTTATGCCATTTATATTTTCCAATAGTTTTTTAAAAATAGAACATACAGCAACTTTTATGAGTATTTTATGAGTGTAATATCTTCAACTTATATATATATATATATATAAATTTTTGTAAATAAAGTACTGCTTTGTCATCATTCTGGTCATAGACTAAAATTCAGTATTTTTCTTGTTCATTTTGGAATGCAACATTCAGCACTTACTATCTTTGAGTAGAAATGTATCTGTTGCTGTCAGTTCCAAGTTGTTACCTGATCCATCCATCTAAATTAGCTTTGTGGAAAACTGTTTGACTTCCCACATATTTGGATTACATTAGTCTCCAATGGTAGAGTAGGTTTCATGTGCAGAGTTGATGTGATGTAATTTTAATTAATTCTATAACCTGTTTTTAGAAAGTGAAAAGATGTTCTTATGGCTTATAAGCCGGTTCTGTCCCCTATTGCCAAAGTAAGTACCTTGGACCTATTTTAAAAACAAAAACAAAAACAAAAACAAAAAACAGAAACAAAAACAAAAAACAAAAAAAAAGGCCTGGTGTAAAGTAAACAGGAGGTACATTTAGATGGGATTGCTATTTGAGACCCCTGATTTTTACCTGTCCATCTGTCTCTAACTTTTGCAAAGCTGTAAGCTGCTAGTTGTCTGGTAGTTATTTATAATTGTCTAAACTTAAACATCATTCAAGGTATATACCTTACTGGATTTATACTTTGAAGAAAATTTTAAATCTTTTGTAAAGTTGGTTGGGTGGGGATAATAGGAACCAAACCTAGAAACTTAGAGAAAAGGCTGTTTTTCTCAATTTACTCACTAACTTTTTCATAACAAATTTAATATTACTGAACTGAGCAATAATGTTCTAAAACATTATAGTAGTAATTTTTATTACAAATATATTATAACTTAAGACTATTTTGAGGTTTCAGATCCTACTAGAAAATTAACCATTCTTTTGTTTTATAATTTTGGCTGTAAAACCCTTTCGAGAATTCATGTTATCCAAACAAAATACTTATTTTGTATGACCTGGAGATATTATTGAAGTCAGTCTTTTATAAAACCAATGTTATTTGTGTAGATAGTTTGATAACCTGGTGTGAAAGAGAAAACTTCTCACCATTTTTTGAAAAGAGTTTATTCAAGCTTGAATATGAAGAATTAATTTTGAAAGGATATTCTCCTTTTAATGCTTTTTTTAAATGTCACTTGTGCTAGAGTTCAGTTTTGCCAATATTTCTCTCCAGTTTTAGTTAAATGATCAAAATTATTTGTTGGAAACATAGGAGCACGGAATTAGATTAACCTCCTATAGCCAGTAGGTTTCAAGAAAGAAAGTAAAGTGTTTAGAAGATTTGTTTGGCCTGGCTGGCGAAGCTCAGTGGATTGAGCATGGGCTACGAACCAAAGGGTCACTGGTTCGATTCCCAGTCAGGGCACATGCCTGGGTTGTAGGCTGAGTCCTTAGTGGGGGCCACCTGAAAGGCAACCACACATTGATGTTTCTCTCCCTCTCCTTCTCCCTCCCTTCCCCTCTCTCTAAAATAAATAAAGTATTAAAAAAAAAGATTTGTTTGAAGTCATCCCATATTTGATGCCTGTGAATCCGTTTAATTGCTACCCTAAAGCCAGATTTAAGATACTGAAAAATGGAGAAATTAAATCTTAACCCCTTTCCAAAAGATTTTCCAGAGAATGTTAAAAAAAATGAGAGATGTATCTTCATCACTCCTATTAAAGCAAGCACGAGGAAATGGTTTGCCTTTTAAGTCTAGATACTATTTGGAAAGTATTTGCCTTTTGTGTTGGTGTTATTCAGAGGAGGTACTTTTGCTTAATTGATAAAAGTGCCAGCAATTGTAATTCACAGACAGATATTCAGCAGATTTTGGCACATACAGGAAACTCTCTGCATTGTCCTTAAATTTGCAAGTGAAGACGGGGTGAGTAGTGAAGGTATGTTTCTTTAATAAAATATCGTTTGTCATAGGTTTTTAGGGTTATGGCTTTGAAAATTTACAGAGAAAGCTCAGTATTGCAGGGGTTATGTATGGAGACTTTGATGGGAAGCAGGCTGTGTCTGCAGCTGTTCACTGGGTTGATGGAAAACATGATCTGACTTAACTCGGATGAGTAAGTTGTAAATGCCCCTATTAAAAGATTGCCTACTCACTGAATTAGATATTCCAAGGCATTTTGGACACATTGTACAATGCAGTCCAAAGCTGGATAAGCCACATGTCATAGTCATCATAAATATTTAGATAGTAATATTCTTATTTTAGGATATAACCTGATGGTGGAAGTTGAGATGCTTATTAATTTTCTCCCTTCGAGGGCCCTAGTTTCAAAGTCCTTTTGAAATTATTGCATTGTAGTCAAGTAACTTAGCAGTTTATATAACTGATGCATATTTTTTCTTCCTATTTTACTTGTTTTGTTAAAGACAGAAAATAATACCAAAAGATGCTTTTTACTCAAGCTTGGAATTTTGTAGTTATTTTTTTAAGATTTTATTTGTCTTTAGAGGGAGGGGATAGGAGGGAGAAACAGAGGATGAGAAACATCAATGTGAGAGAGAAACACTTATCAGTTGCCTCCCATATGCACCTGGACCGGGGACGAAACCCACAAACCAGACACATGCCGTGCCTGGGAATTGAAGTGGCAATCTTTCTCTTTGCCCGAACAACCGAGTCACACTGGTCAGGGCTTACAGTTGTCTTTTGTTTTCTCCCTCTCCCATACTCTATATCTTATTCATCGTCAAGTGTCTTTAGTTCAGCCCTGGTGATATTTCTTGCATCTCTGCTGTCCTCTACAATCTTTAGTTGAGGCCATCGATAACAAACAGCCTGATTATTACATGGCAACCTTCTCCTAACTGGTCTTCCTGCCTTAATCTTCCTGTATTCCTGTCACTCCTACTTTCTGCTAGTATATTAATATTTTCAAAATCAGTCCATTCCCTGCTTAAAAGCAGTTGGTTGCTTTTATTGTGTGTGTGTGTGTGTGTGTGAGTGTGTGTGTGAGTGAAGAAAAGTCATTATATAGTCGTATGACTTCATTCTAACTCTATTTCCAAATAGTGTCTAAATTGTACAAGTAGTTTTATTGTTACCAATACACAGTTGAGAATATTGAGTGCCAGAGAATTGAAGTACACTGTAAAGACTAGACTTTTTTCCCAACAATGTATTTTCATTCCTTCACACAATGCATAGCCCTTCTTCAAGTAATTCGCTTAGCTCTCTGTGTATCCCCCTATTGTACCATACCACTGAGCCAAAGCAAAAATTACATTTTCCTTCTCCATATTCCTTATTATATTGTATCTCTTTAGTTGTAAGGTAAATTTCCCCTTCTAGCCTATAATTGTTTGCCTGCAATTTTAGAATTAAGGGAGAATTTCAGGGAATTTACCTTCCCTAATTAACTGTACTTTTTTTAACATGTATACAAGAGTTTTTTATTGTTCTTTATACTGTAGAAGTTAGTGTAAGAGTTTGTGAGTATAGTTAATGTGTTGTAAATTATTGACTGAACTAAATATGTTTTTAGTTTAGTCATGCAATTTGAATTGTTTCCTTGTTATCTTCCTTTTAAATCATGTGCCATAATTTTATTTCCCAGACAAATGAATTTTCCTGAAAGTATAATGTAAATGTCATTTTGTTAATTTGTTAGTTTGTTTTCTTGGAATTTTTTTTAATAGCATGATTAGAGGAAACAAATTGTTGATTTCCATTCTCATGGTACTGAAGAAGAATGTACTTCTAAGCTCCTTCAGGTTATTGGCAGAATTCAGCTCCTTGCAATTACAAGACTGAGGTCCCTATTTCCTCGATTACTGTCAATCAGGGGCTGCTCTCAGCTCCTAGAGGCCATCTGCATTCTCTGATCTCCTCTGCCTCTAACCTCTAGATCTAGATTTCAAGGACTCAGGTGATAAGTTCAGGCTTATTTCCACAAACCCCCTTTCATCTTCTTTTTCTTTTTACTTTTGTATTTATTTTTAGTGAGGGGAAGAAAGGGAAAAAGAGAGGGAGAGAAACATCAATGTGTGGTTGCCTCTTGTATGCCTCCAACCTGGGACCTGGCCCACAACCCAAGCATGTGCCCTGACTTGGGATTGAATTGGGGACATTATAGTTTGCCGGATGTTGCCCAACCCACTATGCCACACCAGTCAGGGCAGCCCCCCTTTCCTAAAGTCAACTGTGCCATACAATATAATGTGATGGTGGGAATAAAATTCATCATATTTATAATCTTGGGGATGCTAAAGTGCACATTAGGGAGCAAACATCTTGGGACCCATCTAAGAATTCTGCCTACCACAATTTGGTTAGTAAAAATTTGGCAACACTTTGAATTTTATTCTGTGGTGCTGTTTATACTTATAAAGACAAAAGAGGGATGAAATGGTAATGAAATTAAGCAGTACAATTTCCTGTCAAGAAATGTTTGAAAAGCAGAAACTACTAAATTGATAAATCATAGTGTCAACATGTAAAAGAACTACAATTAAGGAAGCACTTGGAGTCAGGCAGGAGACTCAGTGTTTTTTTGTTTGTTTGTTTGTTTTTTCATTTTGTATTTGTCTTCATTTTTAGCTATATATTTTTGTTCTTTTTTTTAGTAGGGATTACAGTATAGATCTTTAATTAACCACAGTATTTTATGAATTGATATTATGCCAATTAACATATAATATAGAAATCTTATAACAATATTTTTCCCTTTCACATCTGTTGAGTATTGTTCATATGTTTTAATATTTGTATTTACTAAAAAAATAAACTTCTACATATATTATAAAACTGATCATACATTGTTAATTGTTTTTGCTTTATCCGATTTCTTTAACTATCTTGAGAAATGGGGAAAAAATTTTAGGTTTAACCATGTATTTACTGTTTCCTGAATTCTTTATTACTTTGTTTTGATCCAGGCTTCCATCTGGTATCATTTTCCTTCAGCCTGAAAAACTTCCTTTAAAATTTATTTTAGTTCAGATCCGATGCTGACAAATTCTCACAGATTTTGGCCATCTGAAAATGTCTTTACGTCATCTTAACTTAATGTTTTTCTTGGTTAGTATTTTATTATAAAATTTGTCAAATGAAACAAAGTTGAAAGAATTGTACAATATACCAATATTTTACAATTAACATTTTGCCAACTGTAGCTTTATCACATGATCTATTCATCTTACTATTTGGTCATTAACTCATGCTATTATTTTGAGGCATTTCAAATTAAGTCGCAGAAATATCATCCCAATCTACATATCATTTATTAGAATTAACATATGCTTACGTATTCTTTTTAGGTAAAATTTACATTCAGTGAAGTACAGCAGTTTATCAATTGATGAATTTTGACAGATGCATACACCCATATAACTCAAATACAAATCAAAATGAGATCACTGTCATCATCCTAGGAATTTCCCTCATGTTCCTTCTCAGTAAATCTTTGCCCTTCATTCTATTTCTGTCTCCCAGAAGTAACCATTATTCTTAGTTTTTCACCTTAGGTTTGTTTGTTATTCTAGTAATATATAGAATCAGAATTTTATGGTATATATTCTTTTGTGGAGGGCTTCTTTCACTCACCCTGATGTTTCTAGATGTCATCTATGTGGTTTCATTTATTATATATAGCTCATTCATTTTTACTGCTGAAGTGTATTCCATTTTATGCATGTGCCAGTTCGTTTAGCAATTTTCTGTTTATGAACTCCTGGGGTATTTCCAGGTTTTGGCTATTAAAGTTTTGGGGAATGTTTTTGTTAAGTCCTTTTTGTGAACAAATATTTTCATATTCCTGGGTAAATATGTAACAGTTGAATTGATAACTTTTAGGGTAGGTACATAATTAATATTAGAAACTACCAGACCTTTTCCCGAAGTACTGTACCTTTCACAGTACTACTAACAGTGTGTGAGAGTTCTGGTTTCTCCATATTCTCTCCAGCAGTTGGCCTTTTCATTCCTTTCCTTTTAGCCACTATATAGTGATACCTCATTATAGATTTTAGTTTCATTGCCATGATGACTGAAGATGTTCCGTTCTTTTCATGTAGTTATTGGGCATTCATATCTTGATATACGTATCTGTTCAATTTTTGTTCCTATTTTTAAGTGGGTTATTGTCTTTTTATTACTGACTTATAGGCATTCTTTTTATATTTTCTATAGTCTCCATACATATATTTTGCTAGATATATTTTGTGAATATTTTCTGCCAGTCTGACTTCTCTATTCATTTTTAAGGTTTATCTTCATGAGAAAAAAATTATTTATGATGAATTTTAATGTACCAATATTTTTCTTCTATGATTATTGCTTTTTGTATCTTTTCTGAGAAACCTTTGCCTCCTCCCAAGTCATGAAGCTATTCTGATGTTATCTTCTAGAAGCATGATTGTTTTATATTTAATATTGGTTCTTTGTTCTTCCTCAATTTAATATTTGCATTATGTCCTTATGTTTAATTTTTGCCATATAGATATTTAGTTATTCTAGCTTTATTTCTTTGAAGGACTTTCCTTTTCCCATTCAGTTACTTTGGTGCTTTTATTGAAAATCAAATGACCATTTATACAGTCTGTTTCTGGCCTCCTATCTTGTTTCATTTATCTATTTTCCTATCCTTATGCCAGTGCCATACTGTCCTAATTACTCTAACTTTATAGTAAATCTTGAAGTCAGGAAATATAAATTTTCCAGCATTGTTCTTTTGTTTCAAGATTGCTTCAGCTATTCTTGGTTGTTTGCATCTACATATAAATTTTATAATAAATTTCTCAGTTTCTAAAAATGTCTGTGGATGTCCTGGTTGGAATTGCATTGAACTAATTTGGGACAACTGGCATCTTAACAATATCGAGTCATTCACTGAATGACTTTGTTGTTCCTCTTCATATTTTTAAGTCTTCTTTAATTTCTCTCAGCAATATCTTACAGTTTACAATATAGAGTTCTTGTTCTTCTGCTAAGTTTATGCCTATCTTATGTTTTGATACAATTATAAATAAAATTGTGTTTTATTTTGAATTGTTTGCTGCTAAGATATTAAAGTACAAGCAGCACAGGCATATAGTGTGTAATGAAAGCATGAAGCAGATGAAGAAAAAATATAAAGCATAAAGATTGAAGATAGGAAAGAAGGAAAGGATGGAGGAGAGGAGTAATATAGGAGCAGGAAGCTGTATACCTGTTTCTAGTCAATGATATAATCCATAAAAGAACTCCTTGAATTGAAAAAATGACTTAGCAAAGTCATAGGAAATAAGGCCAGTATAAAAATATCAGCAATAAAATAATAAAATGTTGCTTATTTAGCAGGAAATCACCCAAACTGCTTAGCATTTTCTTTCTTTCTTTTTTTTATTTTTATTTTAATTGTTGTTCTTGTACAGTTTTCTGTCTTTTACTCCCATCCTAGCCCACTGCCTCAGCCCTCCCCACCTCCCTCCCATTTCTAGCCCCCTAGTTTTTTTCCATGTGTCCTTTATACTTGTACCTGTAAACCCTTCCTCTTTTCCCCTGAAATTCCCTCCCCTCTCCCCTCTGGTGACTGTCAGCCTGTTCTGAATGTCAGTGTCTTTGGTTATATCATGCTTGTTTGCTTGTTTTGTTGATTAGAACATAGGCAGGGAAATTTCAGATATTTCACCCAGTAACATTTTTACTGATATGTCCCCTAAAGCAAGGGACATAAAGGAAAGAATAAACAAATGGGATCTCATCAAAATAAAAAGCTTCTGCACAGCTAAAGAAAACAGTATTAAAAAGAGAACCAACTGTATGGGAAAACATATTTGCTAGTGATACCTTGGACAAGGGTTTAATCTCCAAAATATATAAAGAACTTACGTGACTCCATGCATTTTCTTTCTTAAGTGTATTAGATTAAGTCTCCCTCTTGGAAGATTGGGGGATCCAATGAGATAGAAAATGGTCATATAACATAGTCTTTGAATAATACTAAGATCTAGAGCAGATTCACCAGCATGTTGTCCCTAGACTTAGATATTAAATTGTTCAGGTAGACAAAGTGACAGAAATCACTGATTTGGGGGCATGAGCCTCAGAAAAGGTGACTTGACAGTTTCTGTCCAGTGCTCTTTTGAGACAAGATAGTTGGAAAACCAATATAGCCCATTGCTATTAAGGATGATAAATACTTCTTTAGTGTTTTAATCAAAGACAGATATTTTTGACTGAATGGAGGGTGATGCTGTCTCTGCCTGGATGCAGGCTGCGTCATAATTGCTTGCAAGGTCA
Organism: Glossophaga mutica; assembly: GCA_039655065.1. Classification (NCBI taxonomy): domain Eukaryota; kingdom Metazoa; phylum Chordata; class Mammalia; order Chiroptera; family Phyllostomidae; genus Glossophaga; species Glossophaga mutica. Next base: position 143,877,283 of record CM077303.1, on the reverse strand, counting down.
GAACTTTTCGAGCAAGATTGTATCTGATTAATTGTTTGAACAAACACTTAATTAGAGTCCCCGTAGACACCAAAATAAAACGTGGGAGAAATTATCTTAGAAAACAGAATTGAGAGTGGAAATTGTCAAATGTTCTTCTCTGACATAGAATAAGCCAAATGTGTCCCCCATAAAATTTTAAAATTTGAGCACATCCACTCAGTGAACTTACCAAAGTAGCAAGACTATCCCCAGATATCTAAATGAGTTAACTTCTCCAAAGGTCTTCTTTACAATTATTTGCCTGGATGTCACTGTGCTCTCCAAAATGATTTTAGTTTTGGCATAATTAGAGGTTAGATGTTCTCTCAAACTATAACTGGCCAATATTTTTTAAAGCTGTTTCTGGATGGAGGTCATGTCATCTCTGCAGTGTCAGGAGGGATGTATCTAGTTTACCTGGAAGCAGTCAAGCTAAGAAAGGAGGACTATCTCTAGGTTTTTGTCTCTTCCTCTCAAATAATTATTTGCTCTTATATAGAGGACCATTTTTGGTTATTCTTAATCGTATGATACTATTTCATTAAAGGCTTGTTGAAGAATATTAAAAAGCCTTGAGATAATATTTGCATTGTATGGTTTATCACATCAGTGATTATGGTCTGTGGTGTCATAAGTAGACAAAAATTCTTTCAAAAGATTTATTAACAGACTAAATTTAACAGAAACTAATCAAGACCATGGTCTTAGGTGTGGTAGTTTTACCATAAAAACGTCCTTTTCTCTTGTTAAATGTTAGCCTTGAAAATCTATGCCTGTAATTAATTGGCAAATTTTAGGATCTCCAGGGTCATCCAGCCTTTTGGCATCTCTGGGCTATACTGGAAGAAGAAGAGTTGTGCTGGGCCGCGCATTAAATGCATTGTGACACACAATCACAAAAAAAAATTTCACAATGTTTTACATAAGGTTACGATTTTGTGTTGGGCCTCATTCATAGCCATCCTGGGCTGCATGCAACTCACAGGCCGCAGGTTGGACTCCTCTAATTCTAAATGAGCTCTCTGTATGTTTTTAAAAAATTAAATTTACTAGGATTGCATTAGTTAATAAAAGTATATAGGTTTCAAGTGTATAGTTCCATAATACATCATCTGCACACTGCATTGTGTGCCCAGCACCCAAAGTCAGATCATCTTCCATCACCATAGCTTGACCACCCTTTCCCTTTGTTACCGCTGCATCTCCTTCCCTCTGGTCACCGCCTTACTGTTGCCTGTGTCTATGAGGTTTTGTTTGTTTGTTGTTCTTGTTTGTTGGTACATACTGAGGGAATGGTATATTAGGAGTTAAGCTAAAGAAATTGGAACAATTTTAAGCACAATTTTGGGACATACCTTAAGTGGGGTACTTTGAAATTTAAAACATTTAACCATATAATTCATAAACAGAAGGGGTAGAAAAAAGGAAGGGGCAAATTTTTTTTTATTTTAATTAGTATTCAAGTACAGTTTTCTGCCTTTTTCCCCCATCCCAACCCACCACCTATTTATTAAACATATACTATGTTCTAGTTGCTTTGCTACATGCTTTGCATAGGTAACTTTAAGGTCATTGATCCTAGTCAGTGTGTGATCTGAGGTTTCCAGAATATTGGATGTCTTCTAATATCAGGAGCCATGAGCACAGGGCAGCATAAACAGTAAACTGTGCCTTTAATGGGTCTCTTCTTACCATGGCCTTTCTTTGAGCAATAGTACTCCAGAACCTGCTTTTGGGATAGGTTCAAAACCACAAAGTTTTTTGAAAGAATGAGGTGCTTTAAATTTCTAAGTACAATGAGTCCTGTCATTAATTATCAGACTATCTTGCTGCCTTTGTGGGCATTTCTTTGTTCCCTGTTATCTTGATCAAACTAGAAACCAGAGAACCCAGTCCTTTTGATTCAGCAGACAAGGAAGCAAGCACAACTGGTTTCATTTTGACCAAAATCTGTTGGTATCCTTATGGCAGAATGGGTTCTCTTGTACGATAGTTGGATTGGGAAGAGAAAACTGCATGTAGTGCAAAGAAATATACATGGGGTGTGTGAGTTATTATTCCATCCTGGCCTTCTCAGCCACCTATTATTTATGTAAATGCAAAATTTAAATTAGAAATGATTTCTTTATTCTAAACTATATAGGAACTCAAATGGGAAGGACCGAACAAAAATGATGATGCTAAGAACATAATTGTCAAAATTTTGTGTAATAACTTTGTGCTAGACATTTTCCTAAGTACTCTATAATGATTATCTTACTACTTTCTTATAAGACCTCTGTGATATAGTTTACTACTATTACTTCTATTTGATGTGTGAAGAAACTTAGGCTCCTATGAGGAATTTAACTCTAACTCCATATCTTCTAAGTTTTCCAGAAAGGAGCAAGCCATTTTTATTGATTGCTATGCAAGTCCTGAGATTTTCAGTTACACCAGTTTAAGAACAGTTACTGTGGCTGGAGAAAGTGGTTGAGAAGCCTAAGTCACATTTCCCCTCCTAGAGGCAGAGTATATGAAGTGGATATACATGAGAGAGATGGAATCTGAAATGAATATTAAGTAACCATTGGGAGAAGGGGGCATGGATGTCAGGAAGGGAAACAGTAGATACGCATTTTGCAGATCTGGTAACTGAGGCCCAGGCAGTTACTTTGTCACTACCTTCTGCAGTGCTGTAGCTAGGGCTCAACTTCTCTCATTTGACTTCACCATCCATTCTGTTAGTAGGCACTAAGAGGCAATATACTATAGCAATTAAGGACGTGTTCTCTAAGACCAAGCTGCTAGGTTTGAATCTCAACTCCACTATTTACTCACTTGAGTAAATTACTTTACCCCCTTGTGCTTCAGTTTCTTACCTTCTGAGATAGTGGGAAGAATATTAATTACTAACAGATGTGAATTATTTATAATAGCACTTGATATAGTACAAATGTTTTCTATTAGTAGCAGTAGTGGTGATAGTGCTATTATTATAACTATTATAAAGTACTAACTGATTATTTTATATTGTCAATAGCAATGTCTGTGGAACAGTACAGCCTTTTTATAATGAGAAATTATGACTTAATTTATTTTATACTTCTATATTAAGTACACATATGTTTCAGATACTGGACTAGGTACTAATGAGTCTGGAGATTATAATATAAAGTCCGACCCTTTAGAGAGATTGCTGACTGGTAAGTAGACAGAGTTATAGCAAGCAATGCACATAAGGGCTATGGAAGTTATCTTCGCTGACAGAGTACCTTATAACCAGGAGAATCCCATCTCCATGTTGGTCTCCTTGCTTTGTCTCTTTCCTGCTGTTTTTGCCCACCCAGTGAATGGGATGGTAGTGGGGGAAGAAAATGTTCATTGCACAGAGAATGCCACACCACTTTTGGGACTTGGTAAACAAAGCTTGCACTGAGTTGTGGAGTGTTTAGCAATATTACTGTACCAAAAATCACAAAATTTTTCTGGATACGTCAAACTGCCCTTATTGCAAGCCGAAATTTAAGGTAATTGTGTTTATGCTTTTGTGTGTAACTGTTTGCCTTTCTAAACTGATTTTCTTGTTCTCCAAAACTACAATTCTATTAGTTATATCATGTTAAGTGAAGAGACTCTCCATGCACAAAATGCATCTGTGTAGCAGTAGAGTAACAGCATTTGTATGTTTTCTGTCTATTTCCTGGTGGCAATGGTGCCTTTGTCACTTTTGGTGGGGCTAGCATTTTGTTTTTCTTTTGAGGTGCAAGTAAAATCTCTCCAGATGTAAAAGATGATATGGAGTGTTGTCACCCAGGCTCAGGTGGAACATTTGCTTCTTGGGAAAAGAAAACCCCGATCAGGCGGAAATACCCCAACTCAGAATCCTCCAATCCTGCTTATCAAATCATGATTTTATTCTTACAGAGAAATTAGAAAACGGAAGTGATGGAAGGGTGTCCTGTCTAGGGTTGGTTCCTGTTTTTGCACTGAATTGCTGGGATAGGCTTCAGCCACCTGTGACCCTGAGCTGGAATAAACAGATTGGAAAATAATTAGTGTACCTGTTTTAATTAATCTTTCTTAAATAGGTTCATAGCTCACATTTATTTAAATGTTTAATATTAGAAGTGTTTTGGGTGTTTATTTAGAAGTTTGGTGGTGTTTTTGTGGCCAGAAATATGCTGTAGGAACTTAACTTGTTTATACAAATTACTTTGTGGGAATAGTTGGTTTTGTTATGTTGTTTTGCTTAAAGTCACAGTTTCAAAGAATATGTTGATGATGTTAAGTGAGGTCCTACTGCATTATATAGTCTATTAAAAGACCTTGAGTTTTGTTGTTTTTTTTCTTTTATTTGAGAGTGACTTAGACTTTTTTTTTATTGTTTTGTTTTGCTTTTAAGATGATCAGGATTCTGTACACAGCCCTTTGCTCATTGATCTCTATTTAACACTGTTTGGTGTTGTAGTTCCCACTTTATAGATTTACAAACATGAGGCAGGATGAATTTGGAACATACTTCAAGTACTTCAAGCATAGTAGATCAGTGACAGTCTCTTGGCCTTATGTCTGAACTTCAGCTTTCCATGGGTTTTGATCTTATCAAATGAACTTTTTGCTGAGAAAGGAAAGTTACCTAGTATTCAAGATGGAATTACCCAATTTATTGTATCCTACTGAGAATGTTTTAAATATAATCTTTATTATATTCTTTGTTACCATTTAGTCCCCTTACACCCCCTGCCCCCAGCAATCACCACACTGTCGTCCATATTGATGAGCCCATTTTCCTTTTTGCTCAATCCCTCCACCCCTAATTGCCCTCTGCCCGTGCTAGCTGTCATCTGTTCTCCATCTATGAGTCTGTCTCTGTTTTGCTTGTTAGTTCAGTTTGTTCATTAGATTCCACATATGAGTGAAATCACATGGTATTTGTCTTTCTTTGACTGGCTTATTTCACTTAGCATAATGGTCTCCAGGTCCATCCATACTGTTGCAAAGGGTAAAATTTTCCTCTTTTTTACAACAGAGTTCCATTGTTCCATTGTGTAATATCCCATAGTTTTATCCACTCATCTACTGATGGACACTTGGGCTGCTTCCATATCTTGGCAATTGTAAATAATGCTACAATAAACATAGGGGTGCTTATGTTCTTTCAACTTAGTGTTCGGGGTTCCTTCAGATATATTCCCAGAAGTGGGATCACTGGGTCAAAAGGCAGATCCATTTTTAATTTTCTGAGGTGCCTCCATACTGCTTTCTACGGTGGCTGCACCAGTCTGCATTCCCACCAACTGTGCAAAAGGGATCCCCTTTCTCCACATCCTCACCAGCACTTGTTGTTTGTTGATTTATTGATGGTAGTCATTCTGACAGGTGTGAGATGATATCTCATTTTCATTCTGATTTGCATTTCTCTGATGATTAGTGATGTTGATCATCTTTTCATATATCTATAGTCCATCTGTATGTCCTTTTTGGAGAAGTGTCTATTCAGGTCCTTTGCTCATTCTTTAATTGGGTTGTTCATTTTTGCGTTTCTTTCTTTTTTTTTTTTTTTTGGTGTTGAGTTTGGTAAGTTTTGTTTAATTTTTTGTAAGTTTGTTAAATTTTGGTGTTGCCTTTAAAAATTTTAGATATTAACCCTTTATCAGATGTATCAGTGAATATCTTCTCCCATTCTGTGGGTTGTCTTTTTATTTTGTTGACAATTTCCTTTGCTATGCAAAAACTTTTTAGTTCGATCAAGTCCCCATTTATTTAATTTTTTCTTTTGTTTCTCTTACCTGAGGAGAGCTATCCAATAAAAAATTTCTATGAGCAATGTCCGAGATTTTGCTGCCTCTCTTTTCTTCTATGAGTTTTATGGTTTCAGGTCTTACATTTGAATCCAAGTCTTTGATCTATTTTGAATTTATTCTTGTGTGTAGTATGAGAAGGTAGCCCTGTTTCATTTTTCTGCATGTATCTGAGTCATATTCCAGACTTATAGCTTTCAACTTTAGTTATTTCTGGAGTGAGAATTAAATTGTAAAATATGCCTACTTTCACAATTTAAGGACAGTAGACTTAAAAAAATGATTACAAAATAATCTTTGGGTAAGCAGTTAATTACTGCATCTTCCATTTTAAAACATCTGACTTTGAGGCAAATGAATCCTTAAATTTAGCATGGATGGGTGTCCTTTATGGCTAAAACATGTGTGCCACTAGTGAGATGAATTATTTCCTTTTTTCAATTACAAAGACTTTCTTATTTCTGTTTTTCTTTAGGGAAAAATCAGCTTTTTAAATATTATAATATTTTAAACAATACTTAGTAAGTGACATGTGGCAAATTAAGAGCCTCAAAGACATTAATGCCTCACTGAAAATATCCCCTCTCCAAACTTTGTGATTATGAACTAGTGAATTATTAAAAATTATATACTAGTTGAGCTCTTTTGTCTTGAAGTGATGGAGGAAAGTTTAGGTTAAAAGTAACATAGTTATATCATTGTATTATTATTTGAACATTAGTCATGAATATTTATTTTCTCTCTCCATTCCTTAATTCTCATAGTAGCTAACTATATTTTGTCTATGTTTCTTCTGCCTTACCATTTTGTCTTGGGCTGATACCAAGTAAGGAAAGTTTTAGACCAAAATGAAACTTTCTGTGGGAGGTTTTATAAGGTAAAAGAACATCTTGAACTTACAGAATCCAGAAGTGTTTCCTTCCTTGGTTTGCTGACAGTATGGGTATTTTGGCTTGGGGAGTGGCCCTCAGAAATATCATGGATTATAGATGTGAGGAAATAGCATGTGTGGTTTTAGTTACCACCTGTACAGGAGTTTCTTCCAAATTTATTTCACAGCCCTAACCCCTCATTTCCTTTCTTTGCCTCTGTTTCTTTCAATCTGAATAATATCTCTTCTTGGAAATGTTGTAAATACTGAAAAACAAAACACTGATGGTTTGAGGTTTATAGGAATTTCTTGTTTTTTTCTTAACATCTTTATTGAAGTATAATTGATATAAAAGAAAATGCAAATATTTGATGTATACATTTGTTGAGTTTGGACATATGCATACACCTATGAAACCCTCACCACAGTTAAGATAATAGACATATCTATCGCTTCCCAAAGTTTCCTTGTGTTCCTTTTTTTTATTTTTCCACATGATAAGAACAGTTAATATGAAATCTACCCTCTTAACAAATTTTTTAAGATTTTTTTAAAGATTTTTTTTTCCTTTTAGATTTTATTTATTTATCTTTAGAGGGGAAGGGAAGGAGAGAGGGAGAGAAACATCAATGTGCGGTTGCCTCTTGTATGTCCCCTGACGGGAACTGGCCTGGCAACCCAGGCATGTGCCCTGACTGGGAATCGAACCGCGATCCTTCGGTTTGCAGGCCCGCGCTCAATCCACTGAGCTACACCAGCCAGGGCAAATTTTTTAAGATTTTTTATTGTTAATTCTAGTACAGTTGTCCCAGTTTTTCCCCTTTTGCCCCCCTCTGCCCATCCCACCCCCCACTCCCACATTTTTAAGCGCACAGTGCACTGTGGTTAACTATACACACTGTGCTGTACAGCAGATCTCTAGAACCTATTCATCTTACATAACTGAAACTTTATACCAATTGAACTCACATTTTCTTCTCTCCCCAGCCCCTGGTAATCACCGTTCTAGTCTCTGCTTCTATAAGTTTGACTATTTGAGATACCTCATATAAGTGGTATCATGCAGTATTTATCCATATATGACTGGCTTATTTCACTTAGCATAGTGTTCTCCAGTCCATCCATGTCATCTCAAATGGCAGGATTTTCTTTTTTTTTTATGGCCAAATAATATTTAATTGTACGTATATATCACATTTTCTTTATCCATTTGTCATTGGACATTTGGGTCATAAAAGAGAATCTATGTGGTATGTTTTCAGTTTGACAAAATTAGTTATCCTCACTGATTTTAACCTAGTATTTTCTTATGTATATTTACAGTACTCACTGTTCTGACCTTATACACATGCACACACAAGGAACACAAGGCAACTGTTGGAGGTGATGGATATGTCTGTTACCTTGATTGTGGTGATAGCTTCATGAGTGTATGCATATGTCCAAACTTATCAAATTGTATGCATTGTGTATATTTTTTGTTTAACAATTATGCCTCAGTAAAACTATTTAAAATAATAAAAACTCCTGAAAGACACTGAAGTAGGATTGAACAAATGGAAATGCATCTATTTTTCTGGGATAGAATAATTCAAATTCATAAAGATGTTGTCTTAGATAATATACAGATTTAATGTAAACCCAATTCAAATAACAAATACTAACAAGTATTGGTATCTTTGAGCTAAAAAAATTGCAGGAATCTGTCTGAACAACTTAGTCTAATTCACAGTTTTAGCCAGATACAATGAGATTATATTTTTACCTATTATATAGTGGTTCATTCTTTGTTCAATATGAACAAGAGACCAGAAGGAGGGAGATGTTTTCAGCAAATGAATAATTTTAATTGTGTAAATCACATGCTTTTAACCTAACTCTTCCACAGTCCATTTTGAGTTAAACTGTAACATACAATTACTGGGCATATAATTTTTTTTTTACCTTGCTGTTCCTCTATAATTGTATTAGCTACTTCAAAATAATACTTAAGTGATTTTATGATACAAGTTTTTTTCAATATTAAAGACTAAAGCTTTAAAAACAAGTAAATATGCAGTATTTCACAAATACTGATTTCTTCTAATTATATAAAATATTTTTCATCCTTATACTTTATCTTATATTTTTAAATAAAGTTAAGTATTAAAAGTACAAAAAGTTAGAAAGCAAATCTGATATGCTGTCTGATTTGAACCGAAGAGTTCTGAGTCTGTTAACTATAACGTATATTTCATCTGAAGTAATAGCTGAGAAAAGCTGTGCCGTGAGCTTCAGCTTTTTGTTTGAGTTTTTAAAAGCTATTTCAATGTAAATGCTCATCAGCTTGAAAATAGCATGAATATGCTTTTTCAACTGCAAATATTTTCCAATTGTATCTTATAATCAATTAGCAAAAGCAATTAGAGAAAATAGAACACGGTCTTCTGGGTCCAGCTGCTTTAGAACTCTTTTAATGGGAAAAAAATCACTTTAAATGTTTGGTTTTAATTTTCATGAGAAAGATGTCTGTTTTGAAGTAATGTGCGACTGAGGTCCTCTAGTGTCACAGCTAAATATAACACCAGCTTTTAACATTTTATGAAGTTTGGATCCCCTAAATTCTATGTATGAAGTCCGGGTTAAAAACACCTTGCGTTAAGGGAGTCTAACAATTTAATTTCTAATATTTATATGTGAAAATATCTTTCTTGATTCACCAAACTTCTACCAGATTTAATGTTTTCAAAAAGAGGAAAAGTGATAGTGGTGTCAAAAATTATAAATTGCTTGTAGAGCTAAGCCCTGGGTAGATCATGCATGTTCAAATCCTGTCTTCACTATTTATTGGGTTCACTTGGACAAATTATTTAATTTCTCTAAACCTCAATTTCCCAATCTGTTAACTGGGAATAGTAACAATGTCTGCTTCCTTCAGTTGTTGTGGGGATGAAAAGATATACTGTATGTGAAAAATCTCAGCCAAGTGCTTAGCAGGATAACAGTTCATTAAATATGAATAACAATTAACTTTTCAACAACACAACTGGATTAAAGAGAAGATGATATTCCTTGCAGAGTTATTCATAACTAGCCAAAAGGGGAAGGGGGTCATCTGTTTTAAAGTATATATTTGCCTCTACTTTAGAATTATGAATCTCTGGATAGTCTTTTAGGTTCTAGGCACATTCATAATTAGAATAATTATACTTAGGCAGAATTCAGATCATTAAGTGAACAAATCTAGACAGTACGATGTTGACAAGATGACCTGAATCCGAGACTAAATTATTTCATATGTTCCCAGGACTAGTCAATGAACCATAGCAAAATGACTAGGTTAAGTTATAGCCAACTGACTTAATGTAATATGATACAGCCAATAAAATATTAACCAAAACAAACAAACCAACAAAAAAACAAAACAAAACAACAAAAAAAAGATTTTATGAAGTTTGTCTCTGAGAGAGAGAAGAAATGAGAGAGGAGGGGACAGAAAAGAACAAGGTGAAGAGGATTACTACTTCAGATTTGACTCATAGCACAGAACCAAATGAGCTTGAAAAACTAGGTGGTTATGTTTTATTTGTTAATCAATCTTAAGGAAAGTTTTTGTTTTGTTTTGTTTTGTTTTGTTTTTAGGAGGGGGAGGGTTTGCATTCTTTCATATTCACATATTTATCAATGTAATTATGGTTGTGTTAAGTTTGGAATCTTTTCCTTTACATCGTTGATTTATTTTTTGAGGACTTTAATGAAAAATCTGTTAAAATTCCAAATTATTCTTGTTTCACACATTCTCTGTTTGCTTAGGGCTGGCTGTGTGGCACTTTAATATGGAACATACTATGATAAAGAATAGTTTACAGGTTGGTTCTAATAAGCATTCTTCATGAATAGTAACTTCTTTGTAGTTTTACAAACTTTATGAAGAATATTAATTCATTGCTTTATTTTAAAATATGGTTGATATTAGAAATTACCAGACAATTGAGGAAAATCAGTTTGAGAAAGAGAGCCAAAGAAGAAAAAAAAATTAACCAGAGGAAATGAAGATGACACACTGTTTTGCTTCCTGAATAAAAGAATTCTAATAACTGTCCTTAGAGAGCCTCGGAAGAAGAACATATTTTTAACCAAAGGACATGATCCAATGAAAAGGAAAAACTGGAGGAATTAAATAGTAGAGTACGTTGGGCTGAAGGCCAAGCTCATGGGAAATAAAACAGGAAGAAAACAGATCCAATCTTCATATGCACACCATAGTTTCAACAAGATATAGTGGAATGGGAAAGTAATGAAAGACATACAAATCACCTTTTCCTTATTAATGTTTGTATGTTAATGGAACATGAGTCTTAAAAGGGCACACCTAATGCTTACTAGCACAAACGCACAAATGTCCATACTATAGACAAACTGCGCTAAATTTTATCTATGGATAAAGTGAAAAACTATCCCAAAAGCCTCCAGGGAGGAATAACACAGTATCTGCAACAAAGTTAGAATCAGTCTGATATTAGACTTCTCACCATTAAGGAAGAATACTCAAAGACAGTGGAGAAACTCCAAGTTTAAGGGCAAGAATAAGACATTTGAAGACATGCCATGTTTTAAAGTGTCCTAGTCATTTCCCCCATATGATGTACAGTGGCCACTGCCTGTTGAATTGCTGTGCACTCTCCCGCCTTGAGGACTTGCTTACTGTGCCCTCTCCTGAAGCACACATTTCCAAGAGAGCTGCATGTCTTTTTGACTTATTTTAGACGTCTGCATAAATATTACCTTTGAAGTGAGGCCTCTGTTATCTTCCCTACTTTTTTGTCCTTAACACTTAATCACAACACATGATTCAACAACACTGTGTATTCACTTGTTTATTTGTTTAGCCTTCAAGATAGAAGGGCAGGGTTTTTAAAAATCTTACTTACCAAATATGATAACATAAAAATAATATAAGCAGCTATTTATATTATTAAAATAGAAGCATATTAATCTTACCATTGTGCACAATTAACAAAGAGTTAATTATATTAAATAAAAGTCTAACCACCAGGAAAACTGAAACAGAAACTTCTAAGGGTGGTTACCTCTGGAGAGTTAGAGTAGAATGAGAGGAGAGAGGGATTTTGGTCTTTTATGTCTGGTTCTTTTTTATATGTGTTTTAGAATAGGGAGTCATATTGCAACTTTTTAAAAAATATATTATTCACCCTGCTTTTTAAAAACATCACTTTATTGAGGTGTGATTTACATACCTTAAAATTTACCCCTTTAATATACAATTTAAACCTGCAGAAGGTCAGAAGCACAAACACAGTCATGAACCCATCATCAAAATTAAGGATAGGACAGTCCATCATTGCACAATTTCCTTCTGTTCCTTTGTAGTCAACCGTCCCCTTCCCTAAGCCCATGACAGTTAGTGATCTGTTATTTCATCCTTGTGCTTTTAATTTGTCTTTTATTTAGTGTGGGTTTCTTGTAGCCTGAATATAAATGTTTTGATTCTTATCTATTCTGATAATCCTTTTACAGTTGGTGAGTTTACATAATTTATATTTAATATAATGATTGATACATCTGAATTAAAACCTATTAGTTGTTTTCCACTTGTTCCTTTTGTTTTTGTCCTTTTTTCCTTTAGTTGTGCCTGGTTTTCAATGGACTATTTTTTAGTAATTCCATTACGTCTCTTGTTACTTGACTTGTTATTTATACCTCTTTTAAAAATTATTTGTAATGGTTACCTGCAAATATTAATCAATTTTTTTAAAGTCAACTCAAAATTTAAAAACGTGGGTAGAAAGGAAGTCTACACCAAAATGTTAATATTGTTGGGAGGGGCACTGGGTTTCAATCAGTCTCCCCTATTTTTCTGTATCTCATTTCTAACTCCCTACATGAACAATGTTTGATTTTTTAAAAAGTTGAGAGGGAGAGAGAAAAAGAAACTGGGCGTCCCTGTGGAAAATGGCTTAGAGGAAGTAGGATAACAGGTAAAGAAAAATGTTTAATAAATCATAAAGTACCATAGGTTGCTTTGCGGATCGATATGGAAAGTAAGATCATGTCTATCTACCATAAAATATACTGTAGCTAGTTTTCAAGGACTTGACCATTTTTGTCTTGAGCAAGATAGATGTTTTTCATTGATTTAGTTCTGCCATATTTCCTGATAATTTGGAAAAGCCAAAATTCTCTTCCTGGAAAGAACAAATGTGCTTTAAGAGTACCCTTTAGGAAACTGGAGGATCTCTGTCAGATGAATACTGTTGGAGTCGTAAAATTCAAAATATGTACAAATGGAAATTTAGAAAATGTATGGACTTTATTTTCTCTAAATAGAGGAGGAACAATAAAAATATAACTTTAAATTTTGTCACAAAACCTGATTTCATTCATCAAAATAGGTTCTATATCTGCTTTTTAATTGATCTGTGATTTTTTTGTTTCTTTTGTAGCTGTTCAAAGGTTTTGTGCATAGCATTTGAGGTACTCCAGGGCTTGCAGTATATGAACAAGCATGGCATAGTACATCGGGCGCTGTCTCCTCATAACATACTTTTGGACAGAAAGGTAATTGTCAAAACGTACGTTAAATATTTGCTTGTTATTTGAGATTGAAAACTACTGAAATCAGATCCACTCAGGTAATCAGAGGGTAGGATAAGAATATATTTTCAGAATATTCATAATGAAAAGATGTACTTGTGATGTTATAAAAAATAGTATAAGTTATATAAATCCCCGTATTTTCACATGCATTGTTTTCTTTTTCCTAAGGGTCAGTTTCTAGCATCATGTCTGTTTTTCTTTCATTTGTTTTCCAAAAAAAGTATGTATTATAGCTTCTTAATCCATCCCTCCTCTGAATTTGCTTTCATCTAAAGAAATCTTCTCAATTCACATAGAATAGCTTTTCTCGTAGCACAGCTGCATTGCATTTTCTCCTCTTTATTCTTTGTCCCTATTTTCTCTTCTTTATGTTAGTCCCCATTCTCTAATTGTTCATATGTAGCTCCTTTGTTTTCATTTTTTTGTTTGTTTGTTTTTTTTGGGGGGGGAGTGCTGCTTCTACACTTGAAAATTTTATGAGTGAGTCATGAGAAGCTAGTCAACCCTTCGAATAGAATTATAGGTTGCAAGGTGGTATATTTTCAGGAATAATCATAATTTCATTAGTTTTCATATGAAAATAGGATTACTCTTTTCCTCTGATTCTTTTCCAGACTTTCAGTACAGTTACCCTATGACATTAAAAATCACAAAAGAGAAAATGGTGCTTATTAATTTCATATTTATACCAGTAAAGTACCTAACCAATGTGAATTGCTTTAAATAAATGTTTCGTAATTCTGGGGAATAAAGTTCTGAGGAAAAACAACAAACTAATTTTGAAATCAACTCAATTTTTTAATCTTAAATATCTAGAAAAGGGAAAATTTAAGAGATTTATAAAAGATACTTGCCTTTTATTAGGAACTTCAGTTTTTTGATAATTATGATTATTCTCAAACAATATCAAAAATTGTTGGAAATCTAGCAGATTCACTAACATGTTGATGATTTGGGGCCTGATCTTTTCAGTGAAGAACTCCCATGACAGGGCTAAACTACAATGTTGTGAATGGACTTGCAACTCACTGAAATAAAATATTTTGTGAAAGTTCCACAAAATATTCTAAGCAAGGATTCAAGGCAAATGAGAAGACTTTTGCTTTTTTTTCTCTTTGTCAAAAAGCTTGCAAAATATAAACAGCAAAAATTCGTATGTTTTGGTGTACATACATGTATACATACATGGATATGCATACTTACATACATATAAGTACATATGTACACATATAGATTGTATTTTTAAGAAATATAGAGCAGACTTCAAATATTGGGAAATAGTTTTTAATAAAATTATGATAAATATATTTGAATGTATCTGACTATATGATGGATTCTTTACTTATAAAATGTGTAATGATGATTTTCCCTGCCAGTAATATTAACATACTTCAGAGTGATTTTTTTACTTTATTTTTGTAGGGACATGTTAAATTGTCTAAATTTGGACTTTATCACATGACAGCTCATGGTGATGATGTTGATTTTCCAATCGGGTAAGAATATGTTTTCTCTGAGCTCTGTCCTAAACTTTGTAATCTTTGATAAAGTATGTGTTTTGTTAATTGTTTGTGACATTACTTTTTGACATACAACTAGCATTTATTAACATAACTTACTTTTTTGAATACTTTAAAAAGAGTAGATAATGAATTTTGCCAGCACCTGAAAGTTCCCTGATGTTGATCTTTCACTGAATTGGCAGACAGGCTGACACATTATTGACCTTGCTTACTTTATATTGTTCACTAAGTAATTTTATTTAATTCAGAATTAGATAACTGTGGAGCAAGAATCCTGAGAAGATACTTATGTATGTCCTCAAAAGACTGAGAAAAATTGCTCTCGTATTATTTTTCTTTGTTTCTGAATTTAATTCCCTACTTTTCAAAGGTGTAATTGTATCTTAAGACTCAAGTCATTGTAAATTTCAGAGGTGTTGGGACAGATTCTATACCTGAAAGTCTGTGTTTAAGTTCGAGAGCTTTATTTGATCATTTCTGATATAGAAATACAGGTTTATGTTGTCCTCCAAGAAAAGAATGAACATTCTTTTTCATCCTGTACGCAAATGTATGCTTTTGACATAGATCTTTGTGCTATTTTTATTGTGTGGTTGCTTTTTAAACATTTAAATAATATAATTCTTTTCTTATTTGAATGTTTAATTTTGACATTATTTTAGGTATATAGAAGTTATAAATTAGTCCAAAGAAATCCTATATACCCTTTACTCAGATTCCCCAAATATTAACATTTGACTGCATTTGCTTCACCTCTTTCTTTTCTCTTCTTCCTTCATATGTATGTGTGTATAAATATATTTTTTAATCATTTAAGAGTAATTAGCACCTAAAAGTGGTCCTTACCCCTAAATATTTTAGCTTGTATTTCCTAAAGCAACAATTTTTTTACATAGATACAAATGAATTATCAAAACAAAGAAATTAATATTGATATAACTATATAAGCTACGAACCTTCATCATACTTTTTACTTATTGTGTGATTGTTTTTAATAGTATCCATTTGTGTTTTGCTGTTTCGAACTTTCTAAAGTCAGTTTTATCATCCCATTACTGAGAATTATGGGTCAGAGTCATGGAGTATTTTTCTGCTTAAAAAGTTAATTATATGTTTTAAAAAAGATCTCTTATAAATTACCCTTTTATTTTTAGAAGTTAAATTATAGGTTTCTTACCAAAACTAGATTATGTTAGGACATTGAGCAAAAAAAGGAAAAAAGACTCATGGACATGGACAATAATGTGGTTATCACAGGGAGGGGCGGGGGGTATAAGAGGACTAAATGGTAATTGGAAAAAAATAAATAAAGTAAACTGTTTAATCATTCTTTCCTTTATTTATTAAGAACATATTTATTGAGCACCTTCTCTTCTGCCTGCTGAATATACAAAATCAATAAAGTATGTTCTTGTCTTCAAGAGGCTCAAGGTTTATTGGTATTTTTGTTTGTTTGTTTTGATAGCCTACTTATGAAGGTACATAAATTCATAATTTTAAAGTTCTTTATTTCAAAACTTGTGGTCATAGGCAACAAATAATTGTTATTACAAGCACTAAAACAGTATTTTGTAAAAATAGTCTTTACTATTAGTTTAAAAACAAGTTTTGAATGTAATAGAAATAAGTTCTAGTATCTTCATCATACGTGGTAATTACCTTTTGAAGTAGCTTTGAGGAGCTATAGTAAACATGATTCCCGCTGCTCTGTTATTTTGTCTAAATTAATTTGTGTGAGAGAGAACTCCAAAAACATAACATAAACAAGAATTACTTTAATTTTTTGCCTTTTACTTAAAGGTGCTTTAGGTTATGATGATGAACAGAAAAAAGCAAGTGATTTTTCTTAAAACACATCAAGCATCTTTGAACTACATTTGAATTGAAAATACTAGGGTGGAACTGGTCTTGCGTTGCCATTTGGTCTGGCTTCCTTTGAAGTCTTAGACCCAAAGGGTCTGAACAGAAAGTATCAAAGAGCAAAATGTGAAACATTAGCCAGGAAAAATAAAGTGATCAAAAAAGCTAAGGCATGAAAGAAAATATTTATACCAGAAGAAGCTTTCAGTTGATTCAAAAGACAACTATTGAGGAATAACAAAGTAAAATGTTAACATCTGTTTCAAAATATTATAAAGAGTTAGAATTGCACATTCATTTTAGCATGCCAGTAGCTTAATACATTGTTAAAACTTCAAACAGGTGATGAAAGCCACTTACATTTACCTCACCAGCAAGGTTCTGGTAATTTTCTTTCAGTGTTAAAATGCTATGTTAAAGAAAAGATACTTGTTACAAAGAGATATTCTACATTAACAAACAATCTTGGGGCTCATTGTTTTTATTAATTTAATCAGCCCTTGACTGAAGCGAGGGCCACCTCTATGCTTCTAGAACTCACCAGTCAGGGTTTTAGGTATGATAATTTACTTACAGTGTTCCTTGACTTTTTACTACTCATACTATTATTTTGGGGGTTAGATGTGCTGGAAATCAGGATTAAAAATGGCCACTTTTTCTGGATATGTTATGGCGATGATGATAAAAGTGCAACATTGCCTTTGTGACGTTTTCTAGTTTTATTAATGTATTTATATATATTCACAAATATTTATAACAGTTTAATTAGGTAGGCATTATTATTTCTATTTTACAGATTAAGAAACCCATATCATACTAAGAATATATGCTAGGACTGAAATGTAGACCACAGGCATTGCTATATCAAGTCTAGTACTATTTCTACTAGACTTCAGCTGTTTTCAGAGACATCCCATACTCTTTTGGAAGAACAATATAATATCTTAGAGTAAAATGACCTAATACAAATTTGTATATGAGAGAAATACATGGAGGAATTAAAAGAAAATATTAATATCACTCTCATGATACTAAAATGAAAGAAAAAAACTAATTTGCCCATTTAAATTTAAGTTACGCTCCCTGATTTAATTGACTTATATTTTACAAGTAAGTAAGAAGTATTGACAATCATACTGTGAGAAGATGTCTATAGAAACACACAGGAAGAAAAATGGAAGTAATAAGTGAGTGCTTATATGGCATTTATTACATAGATGTTACATATACCTAAGTATATTTTGATTAACATCATTATTGCAGTGTGACATAATAATCTAATATCATTGAATCAGAAAATCTACATAGAAAAATTATCTAGATGGTTGTGCTCATGACTGAACTTGACAATAAATGAAGGAAAGGGTAGGCACACATGCAACAGAGCAGAAGTTCACTCATTTTTCATTTATATTCTGAAGCTATTGTCTTTCCTTTTGTGTCCAGGCAGCAGATTCAAATTTAACAATTGCTAGTAGGTCTGCCTCTTATGTATGATCTGCTTTTTATTTTTTTATTTTTTTTTTAAGATTTTATTTATTTATTTTTAGAGAGGGGAAGGGAGGGAGAAAGAGAGGGAGAGAAACATCAATGTGTGGTTGCCTCTCAGGTGGCCACCACTAGGGGCCTGGCCTGCAACCCAGGCATGTGCCCTGACTGGGAATCGAACCTGAGACCCTTTGGTTCGCAGCCCGCGCTCAATCCACTGAGCTACGCCAGCCAGGGCCTGCTTTTTAAATTGTTGTCTCTAAGGCAGTCCTAGCTGGCATTTTGATAAGGGATTAAGCAAAAAATATACATATATATACAACATACAGACACAGACAACAGTGTGGTGACAGCAAGAGGGAAAAGGGGATGGGTGTACGGGGAGGTGGGCCAAGGGGACACAAATGGGGACGGAAAGAGACTCCGCTTTGGGCAGAGGGCACCCGATGCCGTTGCAGATGGTGTTTTGTTGAGTTGTACACTCGAAAGCTGTATGGTTTTGTGAACCAGTGTTACTCCTCTAAATTCAGTAAAAAAATAAAATAAATATTCTTTTTATTAACAAAAATATACTGAGCATATCTTTTATTTAAGTTTCATTGAGAGTGGCTGGGGATTTATAAAAAGGAATGATACACGAGCGCCCTCAAGGAGTTTATTTATACGAGAGGTAAACTTTTGTATACTAAAAAATATAAACATAAAAACCTCAAAATGTATAATATTGCATGTTGTGTATAGCCTATTACATAAAATACAGAACAGGTAAAATAAGTAGCTGACAGTCACTAGAGAACCATAAAGAAGATACTAACAAAAGACTACGGGGATCACTAAGGAGAAATAATTTCCATCTCAGCAGATCAACTTCAGGTTTATGGTATTATTCATGAAATGAATTTATCAGAAAAAAAGTTTTAGTCATATAGGAAGATTTTTTAATGTAATATTATTTTCTTACCAATTTCTTTATATTTTACCATTGAATTTTCCTCCTATTTCCCTGCACTTGATATATACTAATATTTATCTTCAGTGAAATATACTGAAATTAAACAATATAAAAATCTCATGCATAGTAACTAGGTTAAAATGGTTGATTGGGGAGAAAATACAAATTCCCCAAATTCCCAAAGAGTATTTTAAAATCTGAAAACAACAGTTACAGAAGTGTACAAAAAGTTGCCTTTCCCAAGGAGATACCGAGACCAGATTCATAGACAGGTTCTACCAAATCTGTAATGAATGGTTAAATTCATTGCTTTTTAAGTTATGATACTATACATTTCAGGATTTTTTTAGGGACCTTTCATTTTTTTAATTTTGGTTATGTATTTTATTTAACTCACATATCCCAAAATTATATTTTAGTAAGTAATCAATATAAAAATTATTGAGATATTTGACATTCTTTTTCTTTTTTACAGGTCTTCCAAATCTAGTGTGTACGTTCATAGTTACAGTGCATTTCAAATCATTCTAGCCATATTTCAAATGCTCAATAGCCACATGTGGCTAATAGCTACCATGTTGGACAGTGTAGCGCTAAAGAATAAAAATCCCAATTTCTTGACACAATTTACGAAGTCGCACATTTCTTCCTAGCCTGATCTCCTGCCTCTCTCCCACATACGCCCCCCACTCTTTGTTCTCACCTTATTGTGCTGCGCGTAGGCTCCTTCACAGGTCCGTGATCGCTGCTCCTTCTTCAGCGCTGCCCCCTCTCCCGTTAGCCCTCCTTGCCCCCCAAGGCTGCTCCCTTAGCACTGCCTCTTTCGTTGAGTGGTAAGCTACTCTGACACTAACCCTAAGACTTCTCAAAGATACCACATAAAATGTTTAAGTACAAATTTCACTTACCGTATTATAATTTTAAATTTATTATTATAACATTATTAAATGTGTCATCCTGTTATTTTATGTCATTATTAACAGATGACTTGATTATCTATAAAACTACTCAAAAGAGTCCTCAAAAATTATTAAGGAATAAAGGTGTTACAAGGTTGCTAGATACAAAATTAAACAAAAAAATTATAAATCTGCAGAAAATATGAAATACCTAACAAGAATCTGAGGTGTAATTAATAATTTTGTGAAAAAAATGCATCTTTCTTGAAATATCTAAATAAATATGGATGTATCATGTTCATAGATTATGAGGTCAGTGTTGGAAATAGGCCAGTTTTCCCTAACCTCTCAACATTTGATCTAATTTCAGTAGAAATACCAACTCTGTGTGTGTGTGTGTGTGTGTGTGTGTGTGTGTGAGAGAGAGAGAGAGATTACAGGATAATTCTAATATGTGTGTATATTTAGAACAAACATCAGAAAAGGACCCAGACACTCCTGAAGATAAATTAAAGAGTATGTGTGTGTTGGGAGAGCTTGTAACATTTATCAGTAATTATTGTATAATGTTATAGACTAAAAATATTATAATAATGTTCAATATTTGAAACAGGACTCAATTGCTTATTTATGGAGGAATAAAGATAAAATTGTACCTTTCATCATTTGCAAAAATTATTCCAGTTGGACTAAGAAACTTAAATATGCAAGGTAAACTATCAGAATTTTAGAAAATAACACAGATCATTTTGACAAGATAAAAAATCCCTTAAGTATGGGAGAAAGAGTTAATTAATTTGAAAGATTAAGGACTTCTCATTCATAAACAAATACCAAAAAGAGAATGAAAAGACAAGCCAGAATATGGCAGAAATTATTTTAAGTCATAATTAATGAAAACGAAATTAATATCCAGAATTATAAAGAAATCTCTCAAGACAGTAATAGAAATACAAACAACTGTGGAGTAAGGGTTAACATAGCAAGCATGTCACAAGTATCCTTAGAAACTAAGTCTTCCTTGCATAGTTGGTCCTTGATGAGCATGTGGGAACTTCAATTTCAAAAGCATTTGATCCCATGGTTTCCAAGCTAATAAGGCTGGTTTCCTGTACTTGTTTGTGTAAAGAATGTGGTGTATGCAGAACAATGACGTTCCTTCTGGGGGTCTTGAATTTTGATGTGTGCTAAGCTGATGATGCCTATATGACCAGTTAATAAAAACCTTGAGCACTGAGCCTTTAATGAGCTTTCCTGGCCAGAGCATTGCATACATGTTTCTACATTTTTCTTGCTGGGGAAAAGTGTGTTCCATATGACCTCTGACAGGAGGGAGAGAGCTTAAGGAAACCTACATATACAGGTCCCTCCAGATTCCCTGTATGTCTTTTTTCCCTGTGATTCAGCTATATATTCTCACTCTGTCACTGTAATAAATCCTGGCTGTCAGGTGGTGAGGGACAAATACCATATGATCTCACCTTTAACTGGAACATAATCAACAACAAAAGAGCAAACAAAATATAACCATAGACATTGAAATTAAGAACTATCTAACAATAGCCAGAGGGGAGGGGGGAGGGAACAGCGGAGAGAAGGGATTTCAGGACATATGGGCAAAACCAAGGGGGAGGGTGGAAGCAAGGGAGGGAGGTGGGTTTGAATGGGGTTGGGGGCAGTGGTGGGGGAAAATGCAGACAACTGTAATTGAACAACAATAAAATATTTTTTTAAAAAAGAAGAAACTGCAGGGAAAAAATCCTGGCTGTGAGTACATCTGTATGCTGAGTTTTATTTGTCCTAGTGAATCTCTAAATGTGGGGGTGGTATTGGGGGCCATGACACAGCAACTTAACAGAGAAATGGATAAAGACCTAAAGAGTATTTTGCTAAGTAAAGTAAGTCAAAGGCAGACAAATATCATATGATTTCACTTATATGTGGAGTCTGAATAACAAAATAATTGAGCAAACAAAAGTGAAACAGACTAATAGAGACACAGAGAACAGACTGGCTGCCAGAGTAGAGGGGGCTTGGGGAACTTGGTGAAAGAGGTAAAGGGATTAACAAGTAAACACTGATAATTAAAAAACAGGTACTGGGGATATGAAGTACAGCATATGGAATATAGTCAATAATGTAATAACTATGCATGAGGTCTGTCCAGAAAAAGTCCAGCCATTGTTAATATGAGAATGGTTTGCATGATGTCCATGTAACCTGGCAGCCATGAAGAGTGTACTGGAACGTGCATGTATGAACAATGACATCTTTACTGCTTTGGTCAGTGGGGGTGGTAGACGCTGTTGAATGAGCGTGTGTACTGTGTGGCCATCGCATTCAAAATGACTGAGCGAGTAGAGCAAAGAATCTGCATCAAATTTTGCATTAAGCTTGAACTTTCCACCACGGAAACTATTCAGATGATTCAGGAGGCTCTCAGGGGTGATGAAATGAGTGCAGCACAGATAAAAGTGTGGCACAAACACTTCAAAGATGGTTGAGAATCTGTCGAAGTGGCCCACATTCTGGAAGGCCTTCAACAAGCAGAACACCTGAGAAAGTTGAACATGTATGGGCTGCGATCAACAAAGGTCAGCAGTTCACAGTGCGAGAACTAGAAGTTGATTTGGGAATTCCAAAAGCTACTGTGTCTGAGATTTTGATGCAGGAACTTGGCATGAGACGTTGTGCCAAAATTCATCCTGCGGCTTCTGCCACCAGAGCAGAAGGAACATCATGCTGCAAGTTGATAGAACTGTGTGTGGTCCCAAGGTGCCTATTTTGAAGTGGACTGAGGCGTCATCATCCTATGTACAGTGTTTCTTGTATCTTCTTCAATAAATGTCTCTAGTTTTCACATTACATGGCTGGGTACCTTCTGACAGAACTTCTGTGGTGCCAGATGTGTACTGGAAATATTGTGGGGAATACTTTGTAAAATACATGATTATCTAACCATTATGCTGTATCTCTTGAAACAAATACAAAATAATATTGAAGGTAAAAAATAAAAATATTTGAACAGGCATATCACAGAATAGCACACCTAAATATCTAATAAATATGAAAACATGCCTCCATCTTCTTATCAGGGAAATACAAATTAAAATCAATGATATATAGGTTTTACCTACCAAATTGTCAAATATTAAAAAGCCTGTCACCGTCAAGTGTTGGAGAAGAATTAAAGAATAGGGAGTGTAATACACTGCTAGTGGGAATACAGATTGATTCAATGCCTTTAAAAAACCTTTGCCACAATATCATAAAAAGTTAAAAATAGCTTAGAAATTCAATTCTTGGTTTATACCCTTGGGGAAACTTTTGCAGATATGCATTGTACATAGTACACTGTTTATAATACTTATTTTTATTTTTTTTATCCTCATCCAAGGACATTTGTTTTATTCCTTTTAGAGAGAGATGAAGGGTGAAGGGGAGGGGGAGAGAGTGAGCAAAACATTTATGTGAGAGAGAAACAACAGTTTGGGAATTGAACCTGCAGCAACCTGGGTATGTGCCCTGACTGGAAATCACACCCGCTACCTTTTGGTCTGCAGGATGTTGCTCCAAGCATCTGAACCACACTGGCCAGGGTGGAGTAACACTTTATAATATTTTAAAAACAGCAAACAAGTTAAATAACCATTGTATTAGAATGGATAAGTAAGTTATGATATATTCATAAAATAGAAGTAAAAATTAATGATATAGCTATATGCAACAGTATGGGTGACTTTCAGATAAATAAGATGGACTGAAAAAATAAATCACAAAAGAATACTGTCTAGTAATATAAAGTTTAGAAATATGTTTGACTAAATATACTTAGGAGTATACATATATGGTAAAACCGTAAAGAAATTTAAGAAAATTATAAACATCAAAATTCTAGCTGTCTCTTCCTTTTTGGGGGGATACCAGGGAGGCACAATTAGGGAGAAGCAGAAATAGACATTTAGTGATAATAAAATATTTTTAAGCTGCTTGGTAAGTACACAGGTATTTATCAGAGCTTTATTTTCTATATTGTATTCATAGTTAAACTCTGTTTTTAGTAAATATTTTCTCACTACAATACTTACTAAAGCAGTTTTCAAGAAAATTTGTGTCAGTGAAGGTAAAGGGAAATCATCACCTTCTTGTTTTGCTTATAAGAATATAAATTATACAATCTGGAAGAGCAAGTTGGTGATATATATCAAAATTTTAAATACATATACCTTATGACTTTGTTGTGCCATATTTAGAAATTTGTCATCTCTACATACATTTATGGAGAATGAAATATTCATATTCATTTCAACATCATTTATAATAGTAAAAAAAAAATGGAACTTCCAAAATGTTCTTCATCAGAATTTGGTCACATAAACTAAGAACCTCAATACAATAAAATTATTGGCGGTTTTCAGAAAGAATGAGGCAAATCTATACTTACTGTTGTAGAATGATCTCTATCCTTTAAGTAAATAAAGAGGGTACAGAGTGGTGTGTATACTATGCTGCCTTGTGGGACAGCGGTGATAGGTGGTCAAGTTTACATATACATAAATATGAATGAGTGACAGGAGTACAGAGAGGGAGAGTCTTAATTTTTTATAGATTTTTAAAATATTTTGACTTCCTATTATTCAAAATCATAAATACTGTTTTCAATGATAAAATGTTCTACTTCTTTCCCCTTTTGGAGTTCATAATAATTATTATTTTTTAAATACATCACTATAGGTATCCATCATACTTGGCACCTGAGGTAATTGCACAAGGAATTTTGAAAACCACTGATCATATGCCAAATGAAAAGCCATTGCCTTCTGGCCCCAAGTCAGATGTATGGTCTCTGGGAATCATTTTATTTGAACTTTGTATGGTATGTATATAGAACTTTAAAATAATAAAAAGAAATTGTATGTTTATTAGAACAATTTTTGGATAGGAAAACTAGTCATAATATGTTTTTGCCTTGCCAATTGTTATGAAGAGAAATGGCTTAATTCTCAATTCGATTTTTAGAAAAATTCTGTGTGACAATTTGGCTATTATTTTGGTAACTCTAGAAATGTTTACACTTTTACTAATTGTTAATGTAAATTTTTCTAGGTATAAATACCATCTTGGTATCTCTAGAAATTTTTATACTTATATTAGGTATAAAAATTTACACTGTACTGTCACTTTCTAAAGTGTTTTCACTAAAAATGCTTACATTCTTTGATATGCTCTAGTTCTCTCCATTCTATGGTAGTCTTTTTTTTTTTTTTTTTTACGGTAGTCTTCCTAAATATCTTCTCTTTTGTTCTCTAATGTTTCCTATAGGACTCACTTTGTTGACTTTTTATGAGGCCTTCCCTAGAAAGCCTCTGTATTAATCAGGATAAAGATTAAACTGCAATTAAAAACACAGAAAGTAGCCCTGGCTGGTGTAGCTCAGTGGATTGAGCGCGGGCCTGCGAACCAAAAGATCGCGGTTCGATTCCCAGTCAGGGCACATACCTGGGTTGCCAGGCCAGTTCCCGTTAGGGGACATACAAGAGGCAACCGCACATTGATGTTTCTCTCCCTCTCTCCTTCCCTTCCCCTCTAAAGATAAATAAATAAAATCTAAAAGGAAAAAAAATTATAAAAAAAAAATAAAGGAAATCTTTAAAAAAAAAAAAAAACACAGAAAGTAAAAATGCAGTAGCTTAAAGTATGTAGATGTTTTTCCTCTCTCATGTAAGGGTCCAGCGGGGGGAGGTGGGCTTTATTCCACAATGTCATGCAGAAACCTAGGCTGTCAGGTGTGTCTCCACCATTCTCAACATCTGGTTTCCAAAGTTCTCTCTTTATCACCCCTGTTTTTTTTAGCCCTAAGGAAATGAGAGGAGTGATTTCATGGTAACTGTATTTAAGGATTTGATCTAAAAGTTGCAATAATCCACTCTATTTTCACTAGTGATAATTTACTGGTTGTTGCCACATGCAGGTACAAGAGAGACTAGGAAATGTTGTCTTCAACACCTAAATATTGACAAGGATGTTGAGGATGAATTTGGAGGGACAACTAACAATCTGTCAATTTTACCTTCAAGTATCTGCTTGCATTAGGTTCCTATCTTTATTACTCCCTTTTCCTTTACAGCACTTGTCAAATTTGTCTACTTGGACTATGCAGTCTTTTGAGGCAGAAATTTTCAGTATTTATTATTTGTTTTCCAAAGAATTTTAAAGATATTTTTAATATATTGTCATTAATTTTTTACCATATTTAATAATTAGACATTATTTCCTCATTTTTGTATTTAGGAATTAATTCAACAGCAGAGGTAATAAAGCATTATAACTGACGTATGTCTTATATGAGTAATTCAACAAACGTTAATATTTGCTGTATATATAGCATCATGACAAATTCAACAAGAAATAGACTGTGATTAAGACACATACCAAAGGAGCTTATAAATTCAAATCCATAAACTTTGAAGATAAACACAGAGATCTATGTGAATAACAAGAAAGGAAATATTAATTTCGTCATGTGGGCTTTATGACATTTTAAGTGCTACTCAAAGTATAGGCAGCCTAATTTAAGGATGGCAAACTGAAAACACAGGCTTGAATCTTCCTCAGCATCATCAAACTCTTTGACTTAAAATATTAAGATATAAATTAATAGCATGCCAACAACTAACAAAGGGAACTTCTGGTACACTAAAAATTCTGAGAAAATAGGGGAGAGGCTCACTGAAAAGTTACTGCAGCCACTCAGCCACCCAGAAGTTTTCATGGTTCAAAGGTGTATAGAATTTTGTAAAGATATGTGTACTTACATAACAAATACTGAGCATCTAAAGATGACCTCTACAAAAAAAAAACAACAAACAGAAGAATTTACACCATTGAAAAGACTTTAAAATAAGTGTGTATGTTCTTTAAGAAACAAAGGAAACAATTCCATTTGTGAAACAAGTATAGAAACTATGAATCAACAACATTTACTGAAAAAGAAAAAGAATCAGCTAAGATTTAAAGAAAAAATATGTAGTTTTGAAATAAAAAACATAAATAGGTGGCTCATAGGAAACTGAACAGATTGAAAATAGAAGATGAAGGTGAGTAATTCTCCCAGAATATGACACAAAGAGATAGAGATTGAAAATATTTTAAAATTTGAAAGAAATTTTTTAAGACAGGGAAGATTGATTGAAATGTTCTAATATCTGTCTTATAATAATATTGGAAGTAGAAAGTCCATGGTATGAAAGAACCTACTAAATGTCTTGCAAGGGGAATGAAAATAATCAAAACATACAAACAACAACAAATACCTGGAAATCTTATGCTAAACTTTTAGGAGATAACCAATAATAACATAACTCACAATATTTATTAAGCACTTATCAAGAGCCAGATATATTTTCTAATCTCTTTACATCTATTATCTTAATCAATTTTCACATCAGTCTTATTATCAGGGTTTTTTTTTTTTTTTTCTTTACAGATGAGGAAATTGAGGTATAGAAAAGTTAAGCAACGTCTTCTAACTATATAACAGTATGTATTTGAGCAGATTTGTACCCATTAATCTGCATCAAAAGTGGTACACTTAACCAAAACACTACACTGTCTTTATGTCTTTATCAGTGTTAATGAGTAAAGGATACATACCAAGAATGAGAATTAGATTGGCAATTAACTTCTTAGCATTGTGGAAGCAAGCATACAGTGGGACAGTGGGATCAATGTCCTCAGATAAAGTAATTGAATTCTTTAATGCACAAAATTAACATTCATCAGTGAAAATGAAATAATGGATATATAAAATTCTGATAGACTGGAAGAAAAATTTACCGGTAGGAAAATAACATAAGTGAAAGCCAACAGACCTGAACACAGGCATTGCGTTCACTGTACTGCAAGTAACCAAATGGAACTTCAATGTGTGTGTGTGCTGTGTTCATCACAAGGTAGACAAACAGCAAGCATTTAGACCGAAAGATGTATTACAGTCCCATCTAGGAGACTTTAAAGGCTAAATTGAGAAGTTTATATTTGGTTATATAAGATATGGAGGCCATTTAAAGTTTTTAAACAGTTGTTGATGAAATCAAAATTTTAGGCTATGATATAATTTTTAGATGGTTAATGTGGTGTGTAAGAGATGGAGAAGAGAGAGGAGTGGTGACTTGTTTCAATCATCTCTCCAACCTATAGTTCTAATTTCATGAATATTTGAGAAAAAATTTTTCTTTTAAAGAATTGAAGTCTTTATATAAAAACGATGCTATCTCTTCTTAATTTTCATATTCTAAGTCATATAAGTTTAATTTGGTTATAATAAAAGAAACAAAATAACAGTCAACATTTATGAAGCCTTTTCAATGTGCAAAAAATGCTAAGCATTTTATACGTTATATAACCCCTACTGAAAGTACAGTAAATATTCCATTTTTACGGATAAGAAAGGTGAGGCTTAAGGTGGTTAAGTTATTTACCCAAGTTATATAAGTGATGGTAGAATGTCAGATTTGACACACAATATTTTCTTAGCATGTAATCATTGAAGTCTAGAAGCATTTGATTTCAGACTTCATTCCAAGGAGCCCCCTGAAGGCAACAAATAAAGAAACATTTAAAGTATAATGTATGTGTCTTAACATAAACATATCAGGTGCTCTGGGAGAACAAAGGATGACTCTAAAATCATCGTGGGAAAAGTAAGTTTCATGGAATGTTTCTTAATAGAGACAACAGACTTCCTGGATTATAATATATAAGTAAGAATTAGCTGGATAGTTGAAAGGGTAATCTGAATCTTTCCCAGGAGGAATCTTGTACTCCTAATAACACTCCTGGTAGCCTGGAATCCACCTGGACATTCAGGTATGTGTAGGTCTCAATAGCACTTGAAATCAAACTAAAATTTAATGATTGTGTGTGTGTGTGTGTGTGTGTGTGTGTGTGTAGAGAGAGAGTGTGTGTTTAAGTGTTAAATATTATGCAACATTTTGAAAAACATGTACCCAATAATTTTTGTTTAATTGAACTAATTTTAAAAATCTAATAAAACTTCAAAAATGAAATACAAGTACCTAATAAAATGATTTTCAGCTCTGAAGAAAAAGATCTTCCTAGAAAAGAAGATGCAAATGTTTACATGAATTCTTTTCCTATTTTATTTAGGGAAGAAAATTATTTCAGAGCTTGGATATTTCTGAACGACTAAAATTTGTGCTCACATTGGGTAAGTGTCATACAATTTATCTTTCAAATACAAATATAATTTTTAGTGACTGTTAGTAATCATACTCATCAAGGTTGTATTGGTCTAAACTAGTGAATACACTTCTAGAAGGGAACCATGGTGTTAAGTTTTCTGCTGACCTCAAAGTCTTCCAGAAAGTGCTTTAATTAATATCCACACCGACTGAATTATATGTGCTTTGTCAAAGAAATTTGATGCAAGAGACACAGTTGGAAGAATTGAATGAACCTTCTAGGTTCTTATATGAACCTTTGTGACAGAATCGTGCATTCAGACGTAAGTTGTTTTAGAGGGAAAAATAAGAATGGCATATAAAAGGCTCGTTGACTTACAGAATTTTAAAAAATAGACTGATTTTCCAAATTCTGAAAAAAATAAAATAAAAAGGTGAACACACTAAAATATCTTCACTTTCTTCAATTTTTTACTGTTGACACTATGACAGATGTCCTCCATTTCTCCCCCCTTTACCCCCTACACCCGACTCCTTCCTCTTCTTCCCCTCCCCTGCTTCACCACATTGTTGTCTGTGTCCATGGGCCTGCACATGTGCGTATATGTTCTTTGGCTAATCTCTTCCAGTTCCCCCCACACCCTCCCCTCTGAAATAGCCAAGTAAACTAATGTGTGAAATCAAAATATGAGAACTTAAAATTATACTTTTCTGTAGCAGTTTACTGTCACATAATATGTCAACTTTTGAGCTATTTGATGACTCATGTATATAATGATTCAGGAAGAATGGTTATTATTTCTTATAACAAGCTCATGTATTTTACATACATATCAGATGCAAATATTTGTAATTTAAATTTATAAAAATTTGCATAATTACTTTAGAGTGGAATAAATTAAACATGTAAAAAAGGACAGAAAAACAGTAATGGAGCATTTTATGTAGAAGAGTGACAGATTGGTGTACAGGTTAATAGAGTTTACAAATAATATTATGGAATATTATTAATAAACAATAATAACTGATAAATAAAATTCCATAAAATTTTATCACATTTACCACATTTAATTTCAAATATTGATAATATAGCTGTTAAGGAGTCTTGGCAATTTCTAAATGTCTTCTGCACACTAAACTTATACTTTAAATTCTCAGAGAAATGTGTACACTCTCCAAATTGTATATAATAAAAATAAATTCATCTTATAATCATGAAAAAATAATAAATGCCTTTTCAAATACATACGTAGAAAGAGAAAGCATAGCCAAGAATTATTTATCTCCTTTAACCCTGCTTTGTTTACATTTACGCTGCTATCTTTCAGTATCTGTGATTCGATTAATATTTAGTGTTTGAAGTCTTTATTTTTACTGATATACATAAAAGTTTAAAAAGTCACAAGCTTTTTAATATCACAATTTCCAAAACTTCATTACACAATATTTTAAAAAATTATCAGAGTTGAGTACCCAGTACATCTGATGAATTAGAACAGTAGCATTAACTCTTATAATTTTCCTGTTTTATAGACTGTGTGGATGACACTATAATAGTTCTGGCTGAAGAGCATGGTTGTCTGGATATTATAAAGGTTTGTGATTATTCTCCTATTGAAAATTAGTTTATTTTGCATGTTTGAGATTCAATAGCAAGCTATTTAAAGCTGTTTATTTGGATAAAGTCCAATAAAGACTTAAAAAATCAAAACACAGTGCAATATGAAGATCATGTATCATAGAAATGTACACTTGAAACCTATATAATCTTATTAAACAATGTCACCCTAATAAATATAATGAAAAGAGAAAGCAATAAAGACAAAAAGACAGAGGGTTTGTGTTTGCCAGGTAAAAATAAATCTTTGGAACAAAAAGAAAATCAAAGCATCCTAGATTAGCAAACATTTGAGTCAAATGTATTTTTTAAATGTATCATTTTAAATATTTTTTCTCCTTATTTACTAGGAGCTTCCTGAAAACGTGATAGATCTTTTGAAGAAGTGTCTCACCTTCCACCCTTCTAAGAGGTTGGTATTTTAAGAATTTGGGATTACACTGAGATCTTCAACATATAAGTACTTGTTTTTTTTTTCCTTATTAGTTATAATATCAATGGATTAAGTAAATATACTTATATATATATAGTAATAACTGTTAGTCATGATTTTAATGTGTATTCATAAAAGAAGAAAAATATTAAATCATGAAGAAAAACTGGAATATACTAAAAGAAGTTACTAGTTCATTTTCTAGCCTCCAATTAAAAAAATCAGTTAAATTGTGGGATATACATGTTTCTAGACTCAAATAATAGAAGAGAAATGAGAATAAAAATTTATTGGAAACTTGTATTATAGCAAAGAACTTAGATATATGGTGAGGTAAGTTTACAACTGTTGATTATATAAAAGAATTTCTTAGAGGTTTTATTTTATATTTTCTTTTGAGTATGTCACTATTAGCTGTATAGTTGTCCCTAAACTTCTTTAGGTATATAATATTTGAAAATAATGTATTCTGATTTGTCTTTAGACAAACATTTTTGTGAATACATGTTAGGAAGAGATGAATGATATTAAAGGCATAGTATTAGATAAATATTCTACATTAAACTAAGGGTAGGAAGAAAATTAAGAGGTATCATTAGTGTGGAATGGCATTAAATGGTATCATTTAATGTAAGATATTCAATAAAACAAGTACATGGTAGTCAAGCTAAAACTAAAACATTGAGATGCCCATATGTAATAAATTTGATAGTTCATAGGTGCAAAAAGCACAACAGAGGTAAAAAACTTAGCATTTACTACTTACAGTCACCTGATTGTTATATAAATGTATACTTTCAGACTCTGCCAAGCAGGGCTTTTTTATATTCTATGCTGATGAGGCATTTAAGACTTTTACCTATCCCCTTGAATGTATGCCATTATTCTAGGAACTATCAATGACTTTCGTTCATACTCTTTATTTTAAATGTGTTTCTCAAGGCCAACGCCAGATGAATTAATGCAGGACCAGTTGTTCAGCGAAGTGTCACCTCTATACACCCCATTTACAAAACCTGCCGGGTTGTTTTCATCTTCTCTAAGATGTGCTGATTTAACTCTGCCTGAAGATATCAGTCAGCTGTGTAAAGGTAATGATAAGTAAACATAGGCAATGTTAGAAGCCTTGTTTTTAAAGGGAGTATGCTTATCCTAGTTCCAGTTTTGACTGCATCAACTATGTGTAATACACCAGTGAGGCTTTATGGACACTCATCTTGGAATTGAGAAGTAATTCTGGATGTGCTTAACCTACCATTTTATGTAACTAAACTTTTAATCCTTTAAATTTAAATTACTTTGGAGCATAAACTTTAAGAATTAAGGAGAAGGAGTGGAACCACAAAAATTAATATGTAAAATGAAGTCCTATTTCATCTCAAATCTTTATGCTAAAATCAGGTCTTCTAATTTTCAATGGGAATTTCACTGCATCAACATTTATACATCACATAATTTATTATAAATTGTCTCTTACATTGTATTATTGATAGGATACTTGTACTATTATACTTCTCATTTTAAGGGATATCACCTTTTTCTATCACATCGTGAAGATTACAGCTCTCAGAATGTGTGCTTTAGTGACACCAGTGAGTTACTTTCATGCCAAAAAGTTATTATGAGCTAAGTCATGGTAGGAAGTAGTTACTAAACATTCATTCAGTTAAGTATTCATCGAGTCCCTGCCTTGTTCCATACACTTTACCTTCAGGTGATATTCATGCCAAATGGGGAAGCAGGCAGACATTTTGTCAGATAATCACTATTACCAGTGAAGGTCAGTGTGAACATAGCACATCAAGAAAGACTTCTCCAAAGAGGCAGCAATGGACTAAAGACGTGGACGACAGAGCAGTTTGTGTTGGTTGCTTACTCATGTGGTTTTGCTGCCTTTATTTCTATCCCACACAGCCCAAAATAGCTGAGATATATCCCATAAATCTGTGAGGGTAAAAATTCTACTCTTTCTCAAGAAAATGAATATACATTTTATACTCTGTGCATTTTATAATATGAATATTCTTAAGGATATCTTACTATGTTTTTCAGTTTGTGCTTTTTTATATAATATCAGCTAATATTGTCTGTTGGCTATTAATAAAAACAAAAAGTGCGATAGCTATGATTCTCTTTAATTTGCCATTAATAGATATAAACAGTGATTACCTGGCAGAAAGATCAATTGAAGAAGTGTATTACCTTTGGTGTTTAGCTGGAGGTGACTTGGAGAAAGAGCTTGTCAACAAGGAAATCATTCGATCCAAACCACCTATCTGCACACTCCCCAAGTAAGAAAAGAAAAATTTTGGAAATTAAAAAAACAATTTAGTAATAATATATTTTTAAAAATTTTTGGTAGACATCCCAACTGAGTGATTATGAAAGCAATTGGAAGTTAGTACCTTATTGTTTAATGAAGTGTCTAATTGCAGAGTACCCATCAATATTTTTATTATTTCTAATAAGCATTCATTTTAAAAAATAATTTGCTTATCCTCCATTTGAAGTAGAGTTATTATTATGGAATATCTTGTAATAATTGATGTCCAATAAATTAAAAATGTACAAGTCAGAACAGTAATATTTGAGAGTTAATCAATGTATATGCTTACTGTGAGAAACTACTTTCTGTTTCCATATATAAATCATAAATGTAAATGTATTCTATGACCTTATTACTTGTTCTAGAGATCATTAAGGTGCTAAGTTACTGTTGCTAAAAATCTGCAGAACTGCTTAAGACACTGGGTACCATTCTATAAGTTAGACTGGAATTTAAATAGCAATACAACCCTAGGGCCAAAATTATTGCTGTTCTCTTGCTTTTAATATTTATTCAGAGATATGACCATGAATCTCTTAAGTTTCCACCAATTCTCTAAAATTTTAATTTTAGATTTTTGGACTAGAATTGATCATTGTAGGTAACTTTAAAAATCATCTTTAAAAATGATCACTTTTTTCTTACATGTTAAATTTTTTTAGGTTAGTTATTTGAATAAACCATTGGTTCTTTACATTTTTCTCTCCTAAACTAATTTTAAAATATTTACTCCAATTATACTGCTCAGATTGAATTAAGTAGAAAAATCAGAAAATAAAATGATAAAAATTCTAAGTAAAGGATATTTAAATTCTTAAGAGTGATTTTCTAATATTGTAAGCAAAGTTCATGCATTTATTATACTATATTCTTTTACCTGACAGGTTACCATCATTACCTGTGGTTTTTCTTTATTCTTCACTTTATCATTCTTGACTCATATAAACTTTCCCAGAATCACATTTAAATAGTATCAGAAAGTAATTTTACCATTGAACCTGCCTTAGCAAAGTATGTAAATTATACTGTTTATTCATAAAATGCTTGTATTTATACTGTATTCATACCTACTCAACATGTGTTTAAAAATGAGGATCTTCTAGAGAATTTTTAAACAGCAGTTACATTTTTTTATTAACTCATTCAGTCTAAAATTTCTTTCTTTGATGAAGGGATTCATGACTTAGGATAAATACTAAATTGGATTTTGCGTACCCATTAAAATAATTTTTTTAATTTCTTTTAGTTTTCTCTTTGAAGATGGTGAAAGCTTTGGACAAGGTCGAGATAGAAGCTCACTGTTAGATGACACCACCGTCACGTTGTCATTATGCCAGCTAAGAAATGTAAGGATGGTGCTTTGGCAAACTTGCTTCAGATCCTTTTTTTTCCCTGAAACCCTACAGATACACACAAAGCATGAATTCCTTCCTGATTTCAAAATATAAGAGCGTTTCTTTACTATATGAGCCCAGGTGTAGCATTTTTGGCAATGCATCTGTACATCTTCAGCTGTAGTATATATTGTCTGATTGTTCACAAAGGTGGTCCTGTTTGTTTAACTTTTCACCATCATTAAAAAAAGAATTCCTGCTTCTCCACATACTTATTAACACATGGTAACATAATTTTTTTTTAATTGTTGCTCCAAAAGATGTGGAATGGTATTTTGTTATAATACTAATTTTTAATTCCCCGATTCTAGTGCAGCTACAAACCCTTTCATATTTTTTGGCCGTTTGCTTACTTCTGTGCATAACTAATTCATATCTTTTGCTAATTTTTTATTGAGAGACTTCTTACTGATTTGAGGGCTTTTAAAAATGTATTCCCTGCAAATTTCTTCTAATCTAGCTTTTCCTTTAACTTTTTGAAGTTTCTCATAATGAATATAATTCTTTTTTCAGTGTTTTTTATTGTTTACTGTGTTTCTTTTTTTGTGATTTACTTATTGTAGCTTATTTACAGTTATACCAAGGTTATAAATATATTTTGTATATTTTTATATTTTCTTCTAAAACATTTAAATTTTTTTCATGTTTAGTCCATTAATCCACCTGGATTTTTTAAATAAGGTGTGAGGTGGGTATCCAATATATATTTCATTCATAAGAAGTAAGACATCCTGTCTTAGCACTACATTGAATAATTTGATTTTTTTGATTCATAGTTCAGCCCTTTCATATATGCATGGATATGATTCCGGGCTTCTCTTCTGATCTTGGACTCGCTTGTCTCACATTAGCCAATAGTACTCTATCTTAGTACATAGTTTGATGTGAGGTCTTACGGTCTAGCAAGGGAAGACCTCTAATTTGTTCTCCATTAAATAGACTATGAGCTCTCTTTAATCATCTTCTCAAATATCATTAAAATTATAGGATTTTGATTGGAAATGCATTAAGTTTATAGGTTAATTTGTGGGGAATTGATATAGTTAGCATACGGAGTCCTAGTTCTTGAAAATGGTAGATATGCCACGTTAAGTCCTATTTTATATCACAATTTCCTTTTTAATGTCTATATATCAGTTACCAAATTTATTTCTGAGGTGTTTCATTGTTACTCTTGTAAAGAGAATGTGTGTATGTGTGTGTATGAAATTTCTTACTCTAATGTCAGTTTTTTTAAGAATAAATATCGCTATTTCACCTTCTTTCAGTTAGTGTTACCATGGTATATCTTTCTCTGTTTCTTTACCTTTAATCTATCTATGTCTTCATCTTTAAAGTGGGTTTATTATAAACAGCATAGGTATGGCTCTTGTTTTTTTTTTTAATAGTTTCTATCTTTTAATTGGTAGATTATTGATATAGTTACATTAATATCTACTACATGGGTAACTGCTCTGTATTCCTTGCCTTCTTTGTTCTCTTTTTCTCTCTCTCCTTCCATCTCTCTGCTTCTCTTTACTATTACTTCTTTTTCTGCCTTCTCAATTTTTAATCAACCATTTTCTATGATTCTATTTTCTTTCCTCTTTTACCATAGCAAGTATACTTCTTTAAAAAATTTTAGTGGTTGCCTTAAGTTTGCAATATACATTTACAGCTAATATAAGTTCACTTTTAAATAATGCTGAACTGCTTCCCAGGTAGTACAGGTGTTTTATAACTGCATTCCTGTTTCCTTCTTCCCATCCCTTAACACATTACTGTCAGTCTTTTCACTTATCCATAAGCTTGTCACCAAATGATTGTCACCATTGATCTATTATTTTGAACAAACTGTTATTTGTTAGATCAATTAAGAATAGGAAAATGAAAAGTATTCCTTATATTCATTTATATTTCCTCTAACAGCCTTCCTTTCTTCATGGGGATTTAATTTTCTAATCCTGTAATTTTCCTTCTCTCAAAAGAACTTTTAACATTTATTGCAGGTCAGGTCTGCTAGCAACAAATTCCCTCAATTCTTGTTTGTCTAGAATTAATGTTTCCACTTTTGTAGGATAATTTTGCTATGTAAAACATTGTAGTTTTGTTGCTTTTTTCTTTCAATACTTTAAATATTTCATGCTATTCTCTTCTTGCTTGCATGGTTTCTGAAGAGCAGTCTGATGTCATTTGTATCTTTGTGCCTCTTTAGGTAAAGTCCACCCCCCTGCTTCCCTAGCCATGGCTTCCTTCAAGATTTTCTCTTTGTCTTTGATTTTCTGCAGTTTTAATATGGTATGCCTAGGTTTGGGATGTGGGGAAAGGGTTGTTTTGTTGGTTAGTTGGTTGGTTGGTTGGTTGGTTGTTGTGGGTTTTTCTTTGGGGGGTGGGGGAGTTGTCTGTGTGTGTGTTTGTATTTATCCTGTCCAAAGTTCTCTGAGTTTCCTGGATCTCTGTCTTTTGGTGTCTGTTTAATTTTGAAAACTTCTGTCATTATTACTTCAAATATTCTTCAGTTCCTTTCCTTCTCCCCCTTCTGGTATTCTGTTACACATAGATTGTATCTTTTTTAATTGTTCCATCATTCTTGGATATTCCATTGAATATTTTGGGTTATTTTTTCATTTTTCTTTTTGCATTTCAATTTTGAAAGTTTCTATTGACATCTTTTCAAAATCACTTATTTACTTAATATTCTTTTCATCTCTCTGCTTATAGTACCCACCTGTTCTTGTATGATGTCTACTTTTTCCTCTTAGAGCCCTTCATATATTAATCATAGATTTTTTTAAGTTCTTGATCTGATCATTATAAAATCTCTGCCATTTATGAATCAGGTGCTAAAGCTTGCTATCTTTCTTTAGAGTGTCTTTTTTGCATTTTAGTATGCCCTGCAATTTTTTATTAGAAACTCAGCATGATGTATCTATAAAGGGAACTGTGTTGAATAGGCCTTTACTGTAAGATTTTCTGTTTATCTACCTATTTGGTATTTGTGTAGCTTTTTTGTCAGAGGCCAAAATTTTTTCAACTGTCCTTGTTCTTGTTTTCTCTGTTGTCTTTGGGTTTCGCTGGAGACTTTTTAAAATAGGGTATGAGACTTTTGGTTCTTTCCATTGTAATCCATTATTGTATAGGAGCCCTATTGATACAGAGGTATGGTGGGGGAGGGGAAGTGTTCTGTAATCCTATATTAGCTCTCGTACTTTTAGTGAGCCCATGTCTCTGGGCTGTAACCTTCACGTGTATTTGTCAGCTTCCCTCCCTACTTCATGAGACAGGAAAGCAATAGGCAGCAGGGGTTGGGTATTTATCTTCCACATCAAAGACTAGAGGAGGCTAGAGTTGTGTGTTTTCTTTCCCCTTAGTCACTTAGGTTCTATAAAATAGTTTTTGAGGGCAGGTCTTTATTGATGAAAGCAAAGTACTCTGGGGGAATTTCAGAATGGTTACGTTACCCTTCTGCTTACAGAAGCTGAGGGGATTTTTCTCAAATCTTTGCCCTGAGATCCTGTTGGTACATGCAGAGGTAAAACATGTGGAGTGTGGGCTCCCCTGCAGCTGGGTCTTCAGTTTCTCTCTCTCTAGTTAGTCCTTGCTAAGTCTGCAGCACTTGGTCAGTTTCCCTTCAGTTTTTCTTACCAGGCTCCAGCAGTGACTTCTGCTGCAGCTTAGCTGAGATTCTCTATCTGCCTGTCTCTCCAGTTTCCAGGCAGCATTTTCTTCTAATTCTGATCTAAAAAGCGTTGACTTCCAGTTTGTTTAGATTTTTTCTTGTTGTTAGAGCAGGAGGAATGACTTTCAGGTTGTTTGAACATTGGACTGGAAACCAAAACTCTTAGCCTTTTTTTTAACCATCTGTATACAGCTGAAGCTGAAATTCCTTGTTGTTTCTCTCTAGGTTAGCAGCACCCCTCAACCTCCCAAAACAGACACACACACACATTTCTTTCTTTACCTGGATTTAGCATGGTCCTCCCTTGTCTGACTGGCAGTCAGTCAGGTGTCCAACCAAGGTTCCGTCCCACTGTGCTCTAAAACCGTAGGCCACAGTTACCAGGGCTGGTTCCCTCCTTTTTCTCTAAGTCCAGGTTTATGTCTCATATCACAGCATTTACCTTATTTTTTAAGGCTTTCTCTGTCATTTGATATTTTACCTATTGTATAATTTGAGGATATTAGAATGTCTTATCTGTCATAATGCCAGGAACAAAAATTAAAATATATAATTATTACTAAATAATATACTGAACTCTTTTAAGAGAGAATGTGTATAATAGATAAACAGCAATACAAGGAGCAAACAATAAACTACATCCAAAATATATGTTTTTAACTGATTTCATTTTACTCTTAATTTGTTCAACTTATATATAAACCAAAGTATATAAATACAAGTTAAATTTAAATTTTACTCTAGATGTATTTTAAAATGATAACACTGTTGATTTTTTGAAGTACTATGGAAACGAAAAAATAATTTTTCTTATACTTTTCTGCATAAGTATTTTGTTCTTTTCTGCATTTGATATACTGAATTTTTATTTAGTAAAAAAAGCAGAAAATATACTTAAAAGTAATACCTATTACTTTAAGGACAGTGAAATCCAGACTTTAAAAAATACATTAATGGTGCAGTGAAACTTGGAGAAATCTTATTTGTCTACTTTAAATTTTAATCCATGAAAGAAATACCTAAAGGTTTAAAGACAAGATGAATAAGTGCATAGCCTGTCAAATTTTAAACGGAAGCCAAGCATAAAACCAGTGTTTGCCAAATTCTCAGTGTTGAGTTAAAATTTTTTCTTTGGCTTTAAAAAATTCTGGGAATAACTGTCGTGGAGGAGTGCGCAGTGGCTCCGAGCAGTAGAAGGTCAATGCTGGCCGCATACAGAGCTTGGACGTCTGTGTCAGTGCCTGCAGGGGCAGGCAGTCTGCGTTCAGGTTGGACACTGAACTGGAGCAAAGCTGCAGGCAAGAGGACATTACCATGCATCACCTTGCTTAGGCTGGGTGTAAGGTTTTACTTTACTACTGCCTGCCTTCACCCATTTTTGAAGAATACCTAAAGTCCTGCAAAATGTTATTATTGGGGCACCATTTATTATAGTTACTTTGTGAACAGATAATTAAGAGAATTGAACTTCATCAGTGGATTTATTCAGTATTTGAATCATATATATTCAAAACATGTTGTGAGAAATTCTTTTGAATTTTTTTATTAGCACCTTTAATTTTGTCTTAGTTTGTATTATTGTGAAGAAAAAAATAAACCTATTGTGCTTTAAATTAAAAGATATGTATTTTTAAAGTAACTTTCAATTAATTTGTAAATATTTTATTCATTTATTAAATTTTATAGCAATTTTAAAAATTCTGAATTATGTTTGGAAAAAATAATAGTAGTCATCTAATGTTTACAAGACACTCCTGGAGTGTCCTGTAAATTATATAAATAATCAACATATAAAACTACTCTTCAGAGCTAAATTTAATCACTAGAGGAATAGTATATTTGCATATTTATAATAAGAATAAATTTTAAATTGTATTTTATACTTCTCTTGGTACCTTTATAAATTCATAAACTTTACATTATTTTTACATTAGAAATAATGTAAACTTTACATTAAATGTGGTTCAGTGTTTTTGTCTCAGATTCTCATATGTAAATATTTTTCTTTTAATTCACAGAGATTAAAAGATGTTGGTGGAGAAGCATTTTACCCACTACTTGAAGATGAGTGAGTATATATCATCCCCTTTTATACTTATTTTTCTTTACTGATTGGTAAGAAACATATGTTTTCTCTGAAGACTATTTTCTAAATAGAACACTTGATATGGTGTTTTTTTCTTTTTTTTAATATTGTACCTTTTTTCCTGCTTTTGTTTCTCTTTTACAGCCAGTCTAATTTACCTCATTCAAACAGCAATAATGAGTTGTCTGCTGCTGCCACTCTCCCTTTAATCATCCGAGAGAGGGACACAGAGTACCAACTAAACAGAATCATTCTCTTTGATAGGCTGCTAAAGGTAGGGGTTCTAATGTGGAAAGTTTTATAAGACCCCATATTCAATCCTTATATTTTATTTCTCTGGCAATTATTAGGGAATCTTGATGTCATGAGAAGACTAATTCTCATGATATATCTTTTCTAATTAACATTTAATTATAAAAATGATACATATTCATGGTAAATAAAAGTAAAACAAAATGCAGGAAATATGCAAAATTATATGAGACAAAATATTAATAGCCGTATGTTTAAAGAATAATGAAAAATCAGTAGGAAAAACACTCATATTGAAAGAGAAATGAATAAAGAACATAATAGAAACAACTAATCAGTAAATCTATTCAAATGTTTAGCGTCACTAGGAATGAAAAAAAATTCAGTAGGTTTTTTTTATTACCAAATTAGTAAAGTGAACAAAGGCATATTAAGATTGGCACTCTTATTCCTTTGGAATAAGTATAAATTGATTGAAGCAGTGTATAAAGTAATTTCGAAGTATACAGGGGTCCGACAAAAGTAATAGTGTTGGTAGGGTTGTGAATGTCTCAGGTGAGATGGACAGCAATTTGAACATTTCACCTGAAATGTCATATGGTGTGCTTGAGTGTGATATTGTTACATTACAGAATTACATGCTTATGATTTTGAAATAAAAGACTTTTATGTAATAAAAAAGGGTGTTATTTGTTCCAGACTCTGTATATAGAGAGCCTTAACAATATGTATACCCTTTGTCCTAATGATTATTTTCTAGAACTCTCTCCTAAAGGACAAATTTATAAAAGGAAAGATTTATATGCAAGGATATAGAAGTAGCCATAATAATAACATATTTATTAAATACTTCCTATATCACCAGATCTTTTACAAAGTGATAAGCATACATTATTTAACCCATATGAGACTGGTAGTATTATTCTCCATATGACTCACTGATAATTGTCTCAGAGCACCAAATAGAGCGGAATGATTGAAAACAGTAGAATGAGCTCTCCTCTTTGGTTATACTATATGAGGTTTATAGAATATAGGGAACTGTTGCGCTGCCAACTTATGTGTGTTAATAGTACCAAAGTAGTAACATACTACTTTGATGGTTAGAAATTTATTGAAGATCTCTTTCAGTTTTATCACTAGTATGTATTTAGAACTTTTAGAAGAATATATGCTACTTAGTAATTTGAGACACTTTTATATCTTTTTTTTTCATCTCTAGGCTTATCCATATAAAAAAAATCAAATCTGGAAAGAAGCAAGAGTTGACATTCCTCCACTCATGAGAGGTTTAACCTGGGCTGCTCTTCTGGGAGTTGAGGTAAGAAAGAAAAAAGAAGGTTAGAAGTTGATTATAAGAGAGCTGAGAAGAAAGGAAAGAGTAGGAAAGTACTTTCCAAATATATCTTTTTCAACTTGTTAGAAAGTCATGTAGTAACATATAAGCATTAAGAACATTTGGTAATTTTAAGTGAAAAGAATAGAGGAAAAGAACATAATAGCAAAATATAATTGAAGGTGTGTACTTAATATTGCATTTAATAGAGCTCATAGAAATTATCTTAATTATTAATTTTCATATCAGATTATCTTGTGAACATATTTCCAGTTATAAGTGTATTTTCATGCCTATAAAGTATGTTTATTTAGGAATAGAATTGCCTATTTGTAAGTAGTTCTATCTAAGTTTGGAGAAATCTTCCACTTGAACCATATCAGAAATCATTAACATAATTTAGTGCTTTTTGGCACACGTATCCCACAAGAACTGTGCTGCCAAGACAGATAGCTACTTTGTCTTGTACAGTGCCTCATCTGTGGCAATGAGGAAAGGAGAGGTGTCCCAAATTACCAGGGTGACTTGCAGTACTAACAGAGAACTCTGGTGACAGCAGCCATGAAAATGGGCCAAATTCTCATCCCCTCACTTTTTTCCCCATCAGTTTCTTTGTCATCCTGCCTCAGATACTCTCTTACCAATGTCTTACGGATATTCAACATGAATTTTTTCCTGAATTCCCTCAAACTGTTTTTAATTCTTTCAGCTCCCTTTTAAAATAATTTTATTTGTTCCTAATTCCTTTGATGAGATTCTACAAACATCTTTGAGTTCGGGTGGTTGCTTTATAAGAATGCCTATTGTTCTATACCACACATTAATAGTTAGAATTGTAGAACCATATAATGCTAAAGTTCAAGGTCACTTCTGAGGTCAGGTTGTCTAAATCTGTCATTAAATAGACATACCATAGAAGCTGATACAGCAAATGTCATAATTTACACCCCAAATTACTGGCTTTTTCTATATGTTAACAATGAACCAGAGTAATAAAAATTGTTCCATTGATAATTACATTAGCCAAGATTAAAATGAAGGAGAGAATTCTAGAAGCAGCAAGGGATAAGGACACAGTCACCTACAAAGGAGTTCCCATCTTCTTTTCATCAGAAAAGAAGTCTTCCCATCAGACTGTCAGCTGATTTCTCAAAAGAGACCTTCCAGGCAAGAAGGGGCTGGAAAGAAATATTTGAAATCTTGAAAGGCAGGGACCTACATCCAAAATTGCTCTATCCAGCAAAGCTTTCATTTAGATTGGAAGGGAAGATAAAGTGCTTCTCAGATAAGGTCAAATTAAAGGAGTTCATCATCACCAAACCCTTATTATATGAAATGTTAAAGGGACTTACCTAAGAAAAAGAAGATAAAAAATATGACAGTGAAAAGAGCAAACTCACAGCTATTAAGAACCACACGAAAGACAAAAGCAAACTAAGCAAACGACTACAACAGGGACAGAACCACAGAAATGGAGATCACATGGAGGTTTAGCAACAGGGGAGTGGGAGGAGGAGAGAGGGGAAAAGGTACAGAGAATAAGTAGCATAGACAGTGGGTAGAAAATAGATAGGGGGAGGGCAAGAATAGTGTGGGAAATGTAGAAGCTAAAGAACTTATGACACATGGACATGAACTAAAGGGGGGGAATGTGGGTGGGAGGGGGTGTGCAGGATGGAGGGGAATGATGGGGGAGAAATGGGACAACTGTCATAGCATAATCAATAAAACATTAAAAAAATAAAAAAATAAAATAAAATAAATATTGTTCCATTGTTGGTCCTGTTGAACATGACTAAGATTTGAAGTGGTTTATTCAATCATTCCTTCTGTACCGGTATAACTAAAAAGTGTAAATGATCTGTTTAGTCCCTTAATGATTCCATATCTACATGATATCCCATGCTTCACTTTATTTCAAACTACTGCTTACTGGTGCTGAACTACTGCTCTTTTAAACAGTTCCTTTTTATTTTTGTTTTCATTACCAACTTTACAGGAAAATTTCTTGTGAGATGGCCTTCCATGCACCCCCCAAAATTTTTTAAAAAATGTTTTTGTAAAACTGACTATGTTTGAGGTAGCAATGAGTGGAGAACAGCAAGACTGTCTAGTGTTGCAGAGGCTGGGCAGCCTGACTAGCATACTCACTAGCTCCACGACTCATCTGACATGTGTGTCTTTCAGAACAAATTGACAAATTGTCATGGACTTGCATCACAGATTCTCAAAACTGTAGAGAATTTTTCTGAGAGGTATATTTTTGTGTTTAATGTACCTATGTAT
This sequence comes from Glossophaga mutica, assembly GCA_039655065.1. NCBI lineage: Eukaryota > Metazoa > Chordata > Mammalia > Chiroptera > Phyllostomidae > Glossophaga > Glossophaga mutica. The sequence continues at coordinate 143,832,697 of CM077303.1, read as the reverse complement.
AATTGAGTCGGTTGTCAATGATAGATGCTTATAAGAAGTATATTTACCTAAATTAATAATTTATCAAGGATATGATGAATTATTATTATTCTCTCTTATTTTTTGCAGGGGGCTATTCATGCCAAGTATGATGCAATTGATAAAGATACTCCAATTCCTACAGATAGACAGGTAAGATTTAGATTTTCTTGAACAACCTAATTTTGCCAAATCTTAAAATTATAGAAAGGCAGGAAGAAATTTGCTTCCTTTCGTTATGCTCAGCAGCCATCATATTCATATACTGTTTAGAGTAAGCCTAACTTTTGTACTCATAAGTTAATGAGTTAGAACTATTCTTAAAAGGAGTTTAGGCCAAGTAATTTTTCTTAATAATTATACATTGTTATCTGTAGAATTTGCCCTTTATTTAGACCATGTTGCAAAGGAAGATTTTTTTGGAAACTATATGGATACATACCTTTTCAAAAGAAATGGTCGTTTTCCTTAAGTATACAACCTTTTTGTTGTTTCCAGACAATAATTAATTTTACATTAATTTTCCAATATTAATGTAAAATTCAAAAATTTTGAACATCAGCGTTATGTAGGTGGTCTATTCTGAAATTCATAATGCAATCTCTTTTTTATTTTTATCTTGGGGTTTATTGGTGATCACAGTTACATCATGTTGTTTTGTTATTTTACAGATTGAAGTGGATATTCCTCGTTGTCATCAGTATGATGAACTGTTATCATCACCAGAAGGTCATGCAAAATTTAGGCGTGTATTAAAAGCCTGGGTAGTATCCCATCCTGATCTTGTGTATTGGCAAGGTAAGTTTTTTCCAATCATGAAGATTCCTTTTGAAGTATTAGGAGCATGTTGCATGACCAACAATTTTTAAAATTATAACAAAATATCAAAACATCCTCGGCTTTGAGAAAAGTCAGTACTAAAGCTATGATCCATTTATTGAAAGGTTTATAAGAACTATTTTTTACAAGTTTGCCTAAATGCCAATAGATGTCATTTAAAGCCATGATGTTTAATGAAACAATTTGCCATCATGATAATTAGAAAAGTAGAAAGAACATTTTGTAAAATTATAATCTTTATGTTTCAGTGCTTATGGAAATAACAAAATAATTTTATAGCACAAATAATTTGGGGTCAATTGATATTCTCCCATTTAATGCTTTACAGTTTTTGCTTAACCTGTTTATTAGGAACTGGGGAATAGGATACCCCTTAAACTATTTATTTCATTTATTATCTTCTAAAAAATATCTTTATGTTCCATATCCTGATTTTTATTTTGCTCATTAGTTTTGTGGCCATTTATAAATTCACAAATGAGAAACTGATTTCAACCAGTCCTATATTTTAATATGTTGTAATAAACAGTGGGTTTGTTTGGTTTCATTTTGTTTCATAAATTACTTTATGGTTGTTCAATTACAGTTGTCTGCATTTTTTTCCCACCGCTCCCCCCTACCCCAGCCAAACCTACCTCCCCCCCTTACTTCCACCCTCCCCCTTGGTTTTGTCCTTGTGTCCTTTATAGTAGTTCCTGAAACTACTGTAGCAGTTTCCCACAGTCCCCTCCCCTTTCTCCTCTGGCTATTGTTAGATCGTTCTTAATTTCAGTGTCTCTGGTTATATTTTGTTTGCTTTTTTTCTTTTATTGATTAGGTTCCACTAATAGGTGAGATCGTATGGAATTTGTCCCTCACCTCCTGGCTTATTTCGCTTAGCATAATGCTCTCCAGTTCCAGTTTTTAAAAAATATTGTAATTATCTATTTCTGGCCAAACTTCAAATGAAGCAATTATTTTTCCTAGCTTTGTCCATTTTAGAGGAGTTCTTTGTCTTTGTAACAATTGTAGATAGATTTGTATACATCCTCTCAACATAACAACATATGAACAGTATTATTATTTTTGAACAGCATTATTAATAAAAGGAATATATCATATGTTCATATTTCACTTGACAATTTTAAAAGATCTTTTTCCACGATACCAAAGAAACACTGTAAGACAAATCTCCTTCTCTCAGATGAGGAAACATGCCTGGAGACATTACGTGATTGCCAAGAACACACAGGGTCAGAACTGGGACTGTGGCCCAAACCTTCTATCATTTTTACATTTCATTAGTATATTTCTCTCTTCAACTCATAATAGTATTGATAATCATAATAGATTTGTATTGTGGACATACTATGTGCCAGTCACTATCAGTTACTCCCACATTAACCCATGAAGTAATATATTTCTGGATGAGCAGTATTTATAATACTTAATCTATGCAGAGGTAATGCAGAGAACTGATACGGTATATATCTACAATTCTACTTAATTATGCTTATTTGAATTTCTCCAACCCCTCCCCATCAGGTCTTGACTCGCTTTGTGCTCCATTCCTATATTTAAATTTCAATAATGAAGGTAAGCTTATTTATCATTTAAATAATCTTGGTGCATATTATTTTAAAATACTTTTTTCAAACATGAAGGGTTTTCTCCCCCCTAGGAGATAGTATAAATATCTGTGAAGTAATCTGTATATAATTTTAGAGGATGTAAAGAATTTATTATTGGAGAGTTTCAGTTGTAATGGGGCAGTAACTAGTCTCTCATTGATTATTCTGAGACATTCATCTACCTTGACCATTTTTATGAAACATTGGAGAAAATTTTTACTTTTTTAGTGATAAGTTTTAGCATATACTTCCTAAACAATTTATAAAGAAATCAGTATTAATTTTGTATCTCCAAAGCCTATCATTTCAACCAGTACCTCCTTAATGAAAACTTGCTCATTCTTCCTCCAAAACCCAGCACTTTGTATTTTGAGAATGTATTGTGCATGTTTTGCATTCTAGTTATTTATATACTAATATAGTAATCCTTTTTTGCTTGGCAGCTTTTTTTAATGATTGATATTTTTTCTGTTTTCTATTCCCCTGTTATAATGTCTTTTTATAGTAGATTTTCCATAAATATTTGTTACACTTAAATGACTCAAATCTCTAATGATCTCACTTATAGAATGTATTTACCATATATATAACATGAATTTCTAGAAGCCTCAATCTCAGAATTTCCATTCTTCCAAATTCTATTTCATGTCAGATTTTGCATAGATTTCTGGAAATGAGTAGAAACAGCATAATCCCAAAAAGATAAAATTTCACAATTTGAATTGGTTTAAAAATACACTGTTCTATGATATTTCTCATTAGCTAGACTACAAGTTTCCTATTTTTAATTAGGTACATTCCACTATCACACATATTGCTCTAAGAGTAAGCAATCTGTGTTTGAAAGAACAATTCATGAGTGGTATTCCTAAATCCAAGTCTGAGGCTCTTTTTTTTTTTTTTTTTTTTTGCATCAACAAAAATTAAGTATTTTAAGGTTTGTATAGTTCATTCATTATTAATGTCCATATTTGGAGATTTTTAAAAAAATTGTATAAGTGCAGATAATAAAAGTTTTTATTATTGTGGGATAAAAATTTCTACATTAGTTTGAAATGGAAAAGATACTAGATGGTTGTGTTTTGTTGTCCAAAATATTTTCTGTTTTAAAGAGCAGAGGGTTGTTTTCATCAGTTATTAACATAGCTCTTGTTTAATAGTAGATTCAAGGAATGTGTGATGAGTGAGTGAATGACCACTGAACATTTACCCCATTAGCTAATTTGTCATATGTTTTTGCCTTATTCTTTCATAGCCTTGGCATATGCGTGTATGTCTGCTTTTATTCCCAAATACCTGTATAACTTCTTCTTGAAAGACAACTCACATGTAATACAAGGTAATCAAATAACTTTCCTTGTCTTTTTAAGGGAATGTACTGATTTATGTCAAGTAACTGATAAGCAATTAAATTTATGATTTTCATCCAATAAAACAGGGTGATAATGTTCACTAAAACCAGTGAAGACATCATCAAGTTTAGTCTTTTACTCCAAAGACCTCAAAGAATTATGGTGTTTTTCTAATAACTATTCAATATCTGATCTCAGTTTAGTTCAAATTTAGGCGTGTTAGTTTCAGAAAATAAAAGTCCTGCTATTTTTCTCTCTCACAATTAAAATTGCCCACAAAAAGTTTCCCTGTGCAGCAAGCCTATTATGAATTAGTAAAAAGATGAAACAGTATTTAATTATGTAAATAAATAGAATATTCAAAACACTTCTCATTCATTTAATTCCACATGTTTGAACCCCAAAATGTGTTCATTTTTATTTTCATAAATGCACATCTTCCTTCAGAATTTATGTCATACCATAATTCATTTGTGAATTCTTTCAGGACTATGCTAGCCACAGTCAAACTCTTAATATAATTTTCTGAATTCCTTTTTGGAGGTAGTATAACAAAAGCTAATATACAATTTTGAATCAGGCAAACTTTGTTTCAGTTTAAACTGGGTTACTTACTGTGTAATCTTGGGCAAATAATATATGTTAGCTAGGTGTAATTTTCCTCATATGTAAAATGAAGTTTTTTGTAAAATTTAAACATAAAATATGTCAATGCACATAGAAACATTCAATAACACTAATAGCTATTATTTTATTACTATTACTATTTTATTACTATTGTTATTACAATTAATTTACTAATATTATAATGGCATTATACAGGGTCCAGCAAAAGTAACAACATTGAGTATGGTTGGTAGGTTTGTGAATGTCTCTCACGAGATGGACAGCAATATGAGCATTCCACCTAAAATGTCACATGCTGTGCTTGAGTGTGATTTTGTTAGTTACAGAATTACCTGCTCATGATTTTGTAATAAAATATTTTTATATAATAAAAAGGGGCATTATTTGTGCTGGACTCTGTATATTATGTATTATCTTTTCAATAAGAATCTAAATGCTATGCCCTGGCTGATGTGACTCAGTGGATTGAGCACTGGCCTGCAAACTAAAAGAATCTAAATGTTAAGGGCAGGCAATTTTCTTACACTTTTGTATTTCTTTTGGAACAGATTACAGTGCTGTTCTCATACTCTTCCCATTTACAAATTTTATGACACTTTTCAGATACCACCTTTATTTAGACTTCTGAGTTGTAATATATGTCTTACTAATTCTACTAAATTTTCAACAACCTCAAACTAGTGTTTTGGTTTTTTTTTTTATATTTATGTCTCTGTAGTTTGGTATATCAATAATTCACTCAGTTGGAATACAAGAAGTAGGAAATCTACAGGCTCTGAACATTTTACTGAACATTCTGAATAAGTGGGACCTCAGTTAGTAATTTTTACTTAGTTACAAATGAGTATACAATTAGAGTATCAGAAGTCAATGTAATGAGAAAACAACTAGAAAGGAAGTAGAAATGTAAACTAAAAAGGTAAAGAGGCTAAAAGTAGGAGAAGGAAAAGAATGTGGATAAATAGCTTAACACACAAAAATATTTATTTTCCAGCATCTTTACATTGAATTATAGAAAAAATAATCTAAACTTTTAAAAATTTTGTGTTTGTGTTTATAAGCACACCAAAGCATCTTTATAACTTTGAGTTTACAACATAGATAGGTACTAGAAGTTGATATAATGATCCAGTCTCTTCATGAATTTTGAAATGAAATTTTATTGATTTATATTTTTATTTAGAAATGATTTGAAATGGATATGCCTAATACCCTGCATTAATGTGGACGTGTATAAAGTTAGGATTAATTTATGAGTGTGTTTTAGAAAATAACAATATTTTGCTTTGACTTTTTAGTCAAGGATGAGTATTTTTATAGAGAGGAAGTTGTTTTTCTCTTGTAGGTTAATTTAGTAAAATCATCCAACTTCAAGAGTCATGCGATGTTATCTTCTAAGAATTTATGAAGTGATATCCTATAAGAGTATGTGTTGCATCTTGCTAATTGGGATGTGTTCCACACTTCCCAATTAAGATTTCGTGTCTTCCCAATTAAGATTTTTGAATCTTATTTTCCAATAAGATTCATGGTTATCTTATTTTGCTTATCAGAGGTGTTTATTATAGAATGGGTGATATATTCTTTAAGATTCCAGTAATTTCTGTCTGAAGAAACTGCAATCAAGACCCAAGTTCTTGTATGCTTTCCCCAGCCAAGGACTAGGCTGGGGACCCCATGGTCAACTGGTAGCACTCACAAACCTGGCAGCTGGAGCTCTTATTATCTTTCTATACTTCTCTGGTCCCCGTAGGACCATGAATGAGGAAGCAGCAGGGAGGGCCAGAAACCTGGAGTGTACTGGTCAAAGGAGAGTTCATGGCCTAGCCCAGTTCCTTTCTCCCAAGGTAGCTTAGTTGATTAAAATTGATCACCAGTAGGTTACAGCAAGAAGTCTGTCCCTCAGCAACCTGTCTTAACATTCTTCACTTTTATTACATTCCCTGCCTCCTGCTCCTGCCATCCCAGACCACTCTAGAGGGAATAGTCAGACCTACTATTGTATATTAGAGAGTTTGCAAGAAACTATTTATGCTGGTAAAAAAATAAATGACTGGATTTAACACACCTTGGATGATATGAGATTTCAAAGGCTATAAGCAATGAAAATAATTTGTCAAATACATACTGAAAATATTAAAGGTAGGAAATAATCACATTAGTAGTTGTGCAATACAAAAGGTGATTCCTTAATCCTCAGTTAAATATAAGTCAGCAATATAATGCTGTTATTTTTAAAACTAACATGAACTTGTAACATTAACTGTACTTCCCTATCTAAAAACCTGGGAATAATCTTTTTTCCAAATTTGTCAGGCCCCTACTAAAGCATAGTGCCTAGTTAGATTTCTGTACTTTAAGAGGGATGAAGATATTTGGAGAAGCTTCAAAAAGCAGTTAAAACAACTTATAAAATGAATTGGCTATAAAATTTGTTAGATGCTGGGTGATCCCTAGGTGACCAGCTTTCAGAGAGCCGTGTTAACTAGCTTATATTACAGTGATTCCTATTTTGGTTCTGCGTAAGTGCCTGTTTTAAAATACAGAAATTATTTACCTCTAAAATAGGTTTTATTTTTCCAGGAAAACAATTTCACATTGACATTGGTGTGAATTACCTATTGATCATGAATTTTCAACATCAAAAAATAATTTTATACTTTTTAACCACAGAACTATTTTTGTATGCTGTTAAAAGGATTATTATTCTAGTAAACAAGACAAGATCTTATTTAATTTATGAAAATGTGAGAGAAACCATAATGTACATCAAATGAATTTTGAGAGGCTAGTGAGAAAGTTCAAAAAAGTCTATTTTTAGTTGGATCAATCAGCAGGATATCTTTTAAAACATTGAATATTATAATTAGGACATCTCCAAATTATTTCTCTAAGAAGTAATAATTTTGAGTTATTACTTCTATAAATTTGTGTTTAAATTTTTGAATTGATAATTAATTCTGATACTTTTTAAAGCCATAATAAATATTCTTTAATATTATGCAAAATTTAGCATGTATATTTTCCCAAGAAACAATAGATGTGGTGCTTTAAATCATTTGTTTGTTGTTAATATAGACTGTCTATGTTATATAAGAAAAAACCATAGTTTCAATTAATTTAGTCTTTCAGTTAAATAATTGCTCTCCACTGACTTTGTGCCAGGCACTGCTTAAGGAATTGAGGCTCTTAAGGTAAATGACATTCAATCCTTTTCCAAGGAATTTTATAGCCCAATATGGGAAATAAATGTGAAAATTACTAATTGTGAGTCAATGATACACGTATACATATTGCTGTATTAGAACAGAGGAAGAAGGGAGGGAGGTTACTTTGATTTATTTTTACTTTTTTGGTGGTAAAGGGAAGAAATGGCATGTCTGGAAAGGTTTTACAAAAGAGAGGATACTTATTAGTGAATTTGAAATTTGAAAAGGAATTTGGTGAAAAGGGACAAAGATGTTCTTTAAGACAGAGAACAAGGAGAGTATTGCAGTAAAACTGTGAAAATGAGTTGGTAAAACATCCAGTAGCACATCTGGTGCCTGCCGTTGGAAGACAGGGATGGAGAGCTAAAGAAAGAGCTGAAACAGTACTGAATATTGGTTACTAAAGTTTATGGAAGAACAGTGGTTTATTTTTCTTCAAAATGTTTATTTTAGGCTTGCATTTAAAAATATTCTGCTCTCATTTCATTGATTTACTTTTTTGTCCTTCCCCACCATTTTGTTTTCTGGTCTTTTAGAGTTTAAACTTCAAAGTATCTTGATTTTGTTTGACATAAGTATCACATGCATCCTTGTAACCCCACAAGTTTTGGAAAATTCGTATGTCATATGAAACTGATCAATAGATGGTGTAGAAGTGAATATTTATTTAGTCATTTGTCTTTACAGAAATCAGAAGTTTTCTATATTCCAGAGCAACTTTAATTTTTTAATTCATTCACATAATACAGGATTTACATATTCAGACTCTAAAGTGCTTTGCATCTTTTGATAAGAGAAAAATGATCTGTTTAGTCAAGATATCCTGAGTTTGTTTTTTGTTTGTTTGTTTTTGTTTTTACCATGGTGCTATTTAGTGGTTACCTGAGGACATTTTTAAGATTATAAATTTCATTACTACTTGTGTAAATTAATATTCATCATTTTTAGAACTATCAAATTTTCCCCTGTGATGTTGCTATTGAATTGATAAAGAAGGAACACACAGGAATTTAAAAAAACTAATGTGCTAATTTAACAACTCAGAGTTTTAGCTTCTATAATATTTAAGATTGCTAAAATTATTCTAAGATTCAGAATATTAGAGTACCAGTTGGGTTTAAATAATGGAGGGATTTGAAAGGGATGTTGTACACTTTCAAAGATGTTGGAAAATAGGCTTATAACTTTCAGGACAGAGATACTTTATACTATTTGAAGAAAGAAAAGGTAGCTTTAAGCAAGTAAAGAGTAATAGCCATTTAGCTATTAAGAATGAGAACAAATCCTTTGTGGAAATCCCAACTATAGTTTAACGTCATTTTGCACTTAAGAAAGAAACAACCCATAAAACTGACCTACAAACTTTTACAGTGTTCTTTGAAGCCATTCTGTTGTATTTTTTTCACCAAAACAATCATTGGAATTTTGGCACAACATTAAACATATTCTTGTACGGTTTATAAAATCAAGACATATTCACATTGGGACCATTGTTAGATGTGGTTTTTATATGTTAGAAAAGGAAAGATGGAAGGAGATAACATATAAATCTGGGAAAGAGAATTGAGTGAAAATTTCCCCAATTTTTGTTTCCCTGCTTATCTTTCTAAATCCTTTGAGGGCAAGGTCAGTATCTTCCCTATTGTGAAATTCCTTTTAATGTGGTGCCACCTATAACTAGGATGACTATAAAGCTAAATTGTGATGTTTTTGAGAGTTAAAAGGGGCAGTAAGTGCACTAGACACTGTATCTACAGGTGGCAATGAAGGCTCTCCCAGGTAAAGTAGGATATATGGTTACACTACATGGACATTCAATAAGTCTTTGAGGGTAAGGGAGGAGGGAAGATAAACATCAAAGTCTAAAGTCCAATTGTCAAATGTGAATATAACACTTCTTTCTCATTAAACAACCATAAAAAGAGAGGGAAAATATGCAACTTTACTATAAAGGTTATGTATTTGGAAAAGCAGTGAAATATGTATTTCCAGTTTAATGCCCGTCTTTGCCATGAATGATATAATGGTAGGATATTGGGGATACTGGGCAATAGTAGGGAATATATTGAGTGTACAGCCTTGTGATTTGCAAGAACATCTTGCATCATGTGCCTATCTTATCCCCCTTTTAAAGTAAGACATTTTTCTGAATATAACAAGACATACTATAAATGATTTTAAGCATATCCTGAGCAACCAGAATTTATGACATATTTATATACAATTTATGTTTACATATATTAAATAATATATGATGTATAATTATATATAATAAATGTATACATGTATATTTGTGTATATTATTTATAACACAATTATGTGTTATTTATTTATAACATATATAAATCAGCCATTGAAGTTTGGCAAAACACAAGGAAAATGTTTTCATGATAAATTAGGTTTCTTCATTAGATCCTTAATTAGCCATGAAATGGCTAATGGAATGGTCCTTTATATGGAACCATAAACAACCATATAGCAATTACTTTTATTGGGCTCATATAAGAATGATATTTAGTAAACAAGAACATTTGTAGAAAATTGCCTGAGTCATGTTTTTCTGTTTAAAATCAAACACGTTTTTTTTAATTTAATAACTATATGGTTTTATCAACATACAGTTAAATACTTATGATTGTTGATACTGCATACCTCTGGCTTTTAGGTAAATTAGGACTATAAATATACCATGACTAATTGGAAGGAGAAAAATACCTAAAGAAAAGTTAAACCTCAAAGTTTCCTGGGACCTTGGGGTCTGTCCTAGACTTTAGTCTGTAACTCTTGAACCTGATATAATTGTACTTTTTTGGTTGTTGTTCTTAGAAGAAAAGGTGAGACACTGTATAGATAGAATTTTGTCGCAGTAGAATAAACATCAAATCACAAAAAAGTATTAATCAAAAGTATTAACCCATTTTTACTTAGTAATCATGGGTAAAATGTCACATTAGATGTGAGATTTAGCTTTATTATGTTTTTAAAATTGATTTTAGAGATGGGGGAGAGAAAGAGAGAGTGAGAAACATTGATTTCTTATTCCACTTATTTATGCATTAATTGGTTGCTTCTAGTGTGTGTGTCCTCCCTGGAGATCAAACCCATAACCTTGGCATATCAGGATGACACTCTAACCAACTGAGTACCCAGCCAGGGCCAATTGTGGCACTGAATACAGTACCTCCTCATCTTTTCTTTTCTTGGCTTTGATGCTTCTCTTTGTATAATATATGACATTGCTTATAGATAGATAATTATAAAATAATTGTGGCCATCAGAAGCAAAATTTTAATTGCAGAAAATAAGGGAAGGCTACTTGTACTGACAGATTGTCAAAAAATTTATACCATTTCTTGAAACATTAAAAATAACTTTAAAAACTAAAAAAGAAAATTAGGCATTATATTTGGAGGTTATTTTCAGCAAATAATTGTTTTGAAAATAGATTGCTGACTTTATTGAAGGAAGGAGTTGAGGTTATTAATCAAGAGGGACTTTCATTAGGTTACTATTATTTCAATCTCAAAAAAAGAGACCTTTCTGAAATGTTTTAATATTTTTAATATGTAAAAAAATTTTGGTTATTTGCCCTTGAATAGATTGTTACAAATATATTATTTAGGTTAGTACACAGTGAGTAAATTGACAATAATAGTAAATTGCTGAAAAAATGGAAAAATTTTAGAAAATATTCCTCATATTCCAACTGAACCCTAAGAATTAGTAGGAGTAGAATCAACATTTTAATTATCTACCATATTCCTATTTTCTCATTAACATGATGTTAATCCTTATTTCTAAATATACTAAATGCATTGTCTCTGATGGCAATAAATTAGAACAGAAACAAAGGCCTATATCTGTATATATAAACAAATTTGATGCTTAACGATTCTATTTGTGACTGCTTATAAAGTGTTCCTTATTTATCTATTACCTGTTACAGTTTCTGAACATAAAATACATATGATTTAATATTAACAAAGAAAATTGTCCTGGCTGGTGTAGCTCAGTGGATTGAGTGCTGGCCTGCGAACCACAGGGTTGCTGGTTCAATTCTCAGGCAGGGCATATGCCTGGATTGCAGGCCAGGTCCCCGGTGAGGGGTGCTTGAGAGGCAACTGCATATTGATGTTTCTCTTCCTCCCTTCCTTCCCCTCTCTCTAAAAATACATAAATAAAATTTTTTAAAAAAGAAAATTTCTTTGTAGAAAATAGGAAATGTTATTTATCATATGTATAATTTGTAATTAAAGAAATGAACTGATAGCTCTGAATGTAGAAAGAAGTTGTATCAGAGTTTGTTGGTATATTTATTTGGTAATTAGCAGTAAGTGACTGACTAAAGTGGTAACAAAACAGAATTATCTATTAAAACATATTTTCTTCATGAAGAAATTAAATTTTTCAAAATGTAAATCAAACTAATTTATATGAATTGAATGTATTTACTTGACGTACTGTGCAACAATGCCGATTGTTTTAATTTTATCATCATTTCAGAGTACTTGACTGTGTTCTCCCAGATGATTGCATTCCATGATCCAGAGCTGAGCAATCATCTCAATGAGATTGGATTTATTCCAGATGTAAGTACCTGGCACATTAATTAATATTAGGTAAAAAAAAAAAATAAAGCAGAAATCAGCAGTACAAAAAAGTGCTGTTTTTAAAGTTTTTGTTGTCATAAGTCCACATCTGAACAAGTTCCTGCTACTAATTATATTATCCTATTATAAAGTCTCTGTGGTTACCTTTCATATTCTTCCTTTAAGTAAAGGGAATATACCTTATTGTTTTTCTTAACATACGTAATTCTTTCAAATTGTTTTGAAAAACACATTAGTGTTAGTGTTATGTTAAACTGTGCTATTAATTGTTGTTTTCACTTGGGTTTTATGATACTTGGGCCTATTTTTATAGAAGTAAGAAATTTGAACTTAGTGAATTCTTAAGTAGCCGCAGTGTTTTCCTTCGTATGTTACCTTGGGAGCTTTGCAAGATTTTGGCTTACTTCATTGGCTTCTCAGTACTCCATATTCAGCTAAAAGTCAGAGTTGACTTGTAAAGGGTGGGGCCTAGCTATTATTCATCTGCAGTATGTGACATGGAGTCGAGCCACTCTTAAGAAGAAGTTAGAATATAGTATTTTAGTTTTTTTTTGTTGTTGTTCAAGTACAGTTGTCTCCATTTTCCCTGCACCACTCTCTCCCGCCCCACACACCCCCATCTCCCACCCTCAATCCTGCCCTCCTTTGGCTTTGCCCATGGGTCCTTTATACATGTTTCTTGATGACCCTTCCCTTTCATTCCCCTTTTTTCCCCTCCCCACTCCTCTCTGGTTACTGTCAATTTGTTCTTAATTTCAATGTCTCTGACTGTATTTTGCTTGCTTGTTTGTTTTGTTGATTAGGTTCCACTTATAGGTGAGATCATATGGTGTTTGTCTTTTACCACCTGGCTCATTTTGCTTAGCATAATGCTCTCCAATTCCATCCATGCTGTCACTAAGGGTAGGAGCTCCTTCTTTCTTTCTGCTGTGTAGTATTCCATTGTGTAAATGTACCACAGTTTTTTTATCCACTCACTCACTGTTGAGCACTTAGGCTGTTTCCAGCACTTGGCTATTGTAAATTGTGCTGCTGTGAACATTGGGGTGTATAGGTTCTTTTGAATTGATGTTTCAGGATTCTTAGGGTAGAAGAAGTAAAACTGTCATTGCTTGCATATAACATGATAGTGTACATGGAAAATCCTATGGACTCCACCAAAAAACTACTTGACCTAATAAGTGAATTTGGCAAAAGAGTGGGATACAAAGTCAGTATTCAGAAATCGAAGGCATTTTTTACACCAACAACGAAATATCAGAAACAGAAATCAGGAAAAAAAACCCATTTGCTACAGCAACAAGAAAAATAAAGTACCTAGGAATAAACCTAACCAAGGAGGTAGAAGACCTGTACTCAGAAAACTACACACAACACTGAAGAAAGAAATTAAGGAAGATGCAAATAAATGGAAGCATATACCATATTCATGGATCGGAAGAATTAACACCATCAAAATGTCCATACTACCCAAAACAATTTATAGATTACATGCAATCCCTACTAAAACACCAATGACGTATTTCACAGATATACAACAAAAATTTCAAAACTTTATATGGAACCATAAATGACCCCAAATAGCCACAGCAATTTTGAGAAAGGAGAACAAAACAGGAAGGATCATAATACCTGATATCAAACTATATTACAAGGCCACTGTAACAAAGTCTAGTACTGGCATAAGAACAGACAGATAGATCAATGGAACAGAATAGAGAGCACAGAAATAAATTCATGTCTCTGTGGTCAATTAGTATTCGACAAAGGAGGCAAGAGCATAAAATGGAGTAAAAATAGCCTCTTCAATAAATGGTGTTGAGAGATCTGGACAGCTACATGCAGAAAAAAAGAAACTCAACCACCAACTTACACCATATACAAAAATAAACTCAAGATGGATAAAAGACTTAAATATAAGTCACAACACCATAAAAGTCCTAGAGGAAAACATAGGCCAGAAAATTTCAGGTATTCTATGCGACAGTGTTTTCACCAATATGCCCCCTAGAGTAAGGGAGATAAAGGAAAGAATAGTATTATAGGTTTTTATAAACCTCAAAAATTTCTTTTGAGATAGAGATCTCCTTATTCCCACTTGCCTTTCCTCTTAAGGTTTATCTACATAAACCTGTATATCAAGATTGGGAGTGAAAAATGTTTATAATAACATTCCATTGATACATTTAAAGTATTAACAATAACACAGTAGAAGCAACTTGTAGACTACTTTGACGTGAAACATACTTTCGTATCTTATTTCATTTGATTTTCAAAGCCAATCTATAAAAGTGTATAAAATAGATAATTTCAGCGTTTAAATAGATAAGAATTTAATGTTTGGGAAGGCAACAAAACTAATTTAGTCACAGAGTTAAAAATTTAAATTTCATTATTTGACAACCCGCTTCCCCCAGGCCAGTTAATCTTCCATTGGGAGAATGGAGACTACAGTGTGGGCATACTCACTCCTACTCCATTACGTACTGCTGTAACTGTGATGTGGACATCAGGCCTGAAGTAACCATCCTTAACATGCACAGTGCCATTTGCTTCTAGGCTTACGGAGAAACATCTTTTATTTGAATACACACATAGTTTATTCAATGAGGGCTGCAAAAGAACACATGTTATATGTTAATAAACCAAACAGACATAAAATAAGGTCAAACCCTATTATAATTATGGATACAGATGAAAACCTTGTAAAAACATTAACCAGTGTACATATTTTTGTGTTAAGTATTCATTTTAATAATAGTGCCAATTTTCTCTTTACATTATCATATGAGGTATGATACAAGACAGTATTATATTAAATCTTTTGGTAGAGTTGAAGAAATTATAGAAGTGCTGACTGCCAAGTTGGTAATGGTGTTAGATTTTGAGGGAACAAATATTAATAGCTAAGATACAGATGAAAAGAAGGGATAATTACTTCCAAAATTTTCTTGAAAGCACCTAATTATGCTCAGTGCTGAACAGAATGAAACATCGGTTCAGTTAATGTTAGAGATTGACTGAAAATATTTATGCATAAAAATATGTGTAGAATTATAAAGCCAGTCTGTTAAATCCTTAAATATATTCGTAATATGGATGGCATTAAGAAAGGAATCACAAAAGGAAAAATAATTTATCTTTGCTTTAGTTACTCAGAAAAATTGAATTTTGAATGATGTAAGAAGCAGTGGTGAGCGAAAAACACTATTAAAACCTACTCTAAACACATATTAAGTGTTTACTGTGTACCAAGCTCTGCTTTATGCTCTTTAATAAGTTATTCATCTAATCCTCACAAATTTGCAAATTGATGAAACAATGACTATTTCATATTTATATATAAAATTAATTTTAGAAAGGCTAACAGCAAGGTGGAAATAATATTCTAGATAGCAATGACATGAAAGGTAAAAGAAGGTTTGACCTCAGCATAAAAGTATTCTAATGTTTTCACTGTTTGAGAGTAAAATAATATGTTCATTATAATTAGACATCAAGTCAGAGATCCTTTCAGATCTAGGTTTGGATTTTACCCTACTTAAAAGCTAATAAATGAGCCTATTATTGATTGATGGATATTGGCAGAAAACAAGACTCTTAGGTCAGGAGCACAGGACTTTACCACTCACAGCAGAGCAAGCAGCCAGAACAGCTGTGTATTTGTGTTGGTTCCCCTTACCCCCAAATCATTGAGACAAATAAAACAGAGGGTCCAGATGATACCTGCATGTGCAGTGAATTACATCATAGGACAGGCACCCTGAGCATAAGGAATTTGAATTTTTTAAAAATTGACAGTAAGCATGCCTTCCCTTACTCTAGAGAGAGAAAAACACTATCTTTTTCTTTCAAAGCTATAAGGAAACCTGTCCTTTGCTGCAAAGGGAGATTCTCTTTCATTTCCTGAGGCTGTTCTTATATAATCATATTTGAAAAGATAATCCAGAACAAAGAGCAGTCAGTCAGTGTCTCTGCTCACAAGGAATGCAGAAGTGCAAGAATGCATGTTAAAGTTTAATGGCAATCACTAGACGAATAGACAGAGAATGTATAACTTTCAAACCAAAAGCAGGGGTATGTATGGAACTGGAACTCGGGGGTCGAGCCCAGAGATCGCGACTGCTCATTTGGATACGCTGAAAAAAATCACAAGGAGGACTGGATGGAGCAGACATAGCCTTTACTACTCACATTATAGGAGCACTGATGGTGGCAGATCTGTGAATCAGGACCACACCTCCCTAAGTCCCAGACTTGTTTTAAGGAGCCGCAGACAAAAGGGGCACATGACCGTAAAGTATATTACCTCAGTGTATACAGTCAAAGAGAAAAGGTCAAGAAGCAGTCACACAGGACAAGAATCAGCTCCCAAAGGGAGATAAGGAGGGAATTACAATCCATTTCCAAAGCCATACACATTCCTTCTGGTCAGGGGCCCTCTGGCCAGCCTTCTATCCTTGGGATTGGAGGACTCGTGTCCAGGACCCCACAGGAACAAAGAAGTCAGCCTGTCCTTTAAAAACTGAAATGCATAGAAAGCATGTAAGGAACATTAGGTTACCTCATAAAAGAAATTTTCAGGGTTTTTTTTTTTTTTTTTTAAATTACCTATATGCTATTCAAAAGGATAAACAAAAGCTTAATGACATTGTTGGGGGGGGAAAGGATTATTGATTATTGAATAAATAGCCCTGATACAATTAGGTAACTATTTGGAGAGGAGGTTAGGAATCAAAGCTCAGTCCCACACCATACATACGAATAAATTCTAGGTTCACTAAAAGACCTTAACGTGGAATGTCATATTTACAAAATCCACCTAGGAGGGAATTCTTGCAGAACTTATAAAAAGTACAACACATAGATTTTAAGAAGAGAATTTTAATTGCGGAGTGGTACAAAGGAGTCTCCCATTCTATTGATAATATATTACTTTGATTTAAAATATTTTGAAGTAGTTGTGGCAAAATGTTTGCTAAATATGAGTAGATGAGTACATTGGTATTTTATAAATGTGCTATTGCACAGGGTGAGTTAATCAATAATTTAATAATTTCAAAAGATTAGCTTTCTTTCATTTATGCTTCCCTCTTTGTTATGATCCTCTCCTCTAATTACTGGGGCATTTGTTGTAACTTCTTCTAAAAACACTTCACTACCAGTATTATTATAGAAGTAATATTGATTATTAAATATAGCATGTTGTTATGACACAGTAGTAAGTCCTGTGCAATGGGAGAATGCCAGTACAAGGCAAATGCTGCTCGGCTGACTCCCAGCCACCAGATGTCTGTAGCAGTCTCCTAATTGTAACACAGAAATGCTTACACGTATTTCTAAAAAATGACTCTATGTATATTTCCGAACACCCTATAGGGCATGGTTCCATCACCTTTGAGAGTTCTAGAATAAACAAAGATAAGTGAAGGGACAAAAAGTATATCTTAACTTGGAGAAAATTCCCTTTTCTACAACTATTCTCTGGTCACAGAGAATGGGCAAATGAAAGATATTTAACAAAGAAAGTTGAATTGTTATTGGGAAAATTGTATTTTGAAATCTTTTATCCTGACTTTGTTTTTTTATTGTTTTTGTTGACCTCTTTCTTGTCTATGGATAATATGAAAATGTTGAAACTATTTTTAAATTTAATTTTGAAGACAGATATTTTTAATACAGAGATTGCTGACAATTAGTAGTGTGAGGGGTGTGATGAAATGGTGAATTTTTCTAACATTCTTTTACTCTATAGTCACTTACTTTTAGTTGCATTTCATTAGTTTCTATGTTCAGTGCTTCTCCCCCTCCCCCCCCCCGCCCACCTTGAATTATTGTCTTCATTGGTTTACATTTAAAATAATTGTTCAGGGAACTCTCTGTGCCTCTGACAATACAAGTGATGATTTATCAAGGGGAAGGGTGGACACTTGGGTAATAAGATCCCAAACTGAGTTTCTTGCTCAATAACTAACCCTATCAGAGTAAGCCTTCGTTAGTCTCCCACCATTGAAACACAGGCTCCCATTGCAGGAAAGACTGTGAATTCTGGCTTCTTTCCATTTCACAGAACTCTGAATGCTGAACACCACCAAAGCTTGAATTATTAGGGATATTATGCACTGATGTGATGCTTAGATTATGTGTGTCATGCCAGTGATGTGATCCACATGCAAAAGTGAGGCCAGGGTGATTTGTATCATTTTTGTCTTGGTGTACGTTCCTGCCTCTGGAAATAAACCAGGCCTCTGAGGTGAGAACAGGAATGTATGCTTCTTTATTAAAAAAAAAAAAAAAAAAACCGAAACCCTGTTGTCCTGAAATGCTATGACTGGCATTCAACATGTAGATTTTGAAAAGTTGTTAGGTTCTTAAGAGAAATGATAAGGGCTGTATCTTGGTATACTCTGTGCTTTTTTAGCCTACTGTCACTGCTAAAGATGGAGCAAATATGTTCAGGATAAGCAAGTAGGCTGGCAAAATCATTTTAATTTAGCTGCAATCTTAATGGATGCCTGTACTACGTAAAAGCTGATCACTATGATTTTCAAAATTATACTTAGTTGAATTTGTACTAACAGAAAATGTGAAAGGATTGCTCAGAAATATTTATGTATTTAGCATTTATTTTGTTTATTCATTTTTTCATTCACCACTGGCCTTCATTGTTATTGGTATGTAAAGGAATTTTACATTTTAGTCTATTGCCCATGAGATTTTAGGTTTTATCAAATGTGGTTACAGGATAAATTGGGAAAGTACACTTTTTAGACTCTTTCATAACAGCAGTCCTCACTGATCTGGCCTGGTGCCTCTGAAGGGTGCCAGGGTGTGTCCTTTTGTCTGGCTGCCACTATAGTGTCTCTTATGTCAGCCCTCACCCCATTCTGCTGACTTTGGAATTTTTAAGGTCCTTGAATATATAAATGACTTGTTGAGCTCTCCTTCATACAATAGAGCTTAATTGCCTTTCAGAAAGGGCCCATATCTTATAAACCAAAGACCTATTCCATAAAAATGATAAGGTAGTATTTTCGTACCTTCTCTCTAAGAACACATACATATAAGTCAGATATCCACCAAGTTTCTTGATTAAGTAAATCTTTACTTCAATCATTCTTCCCACTCTGTTTCCTATCTAATGTATCATTATATCAATTGAGAGAGAAATGAAAGGAAGTATAGCATTATGCAATGATTCTCAAAAACGTTTCGTTCTTAGGACCCCTTTATATTTTAATTTTAAAATTATCTAGGATTCTGAGGAGTTTTTGTTTGTGTAGGTTACATCTATTAATATTTACTGAGACATATAAAGATTTATATATTAATTTATTTTAAAATGACAATAAAAACTGTTGCATATTAACCAAAATAACATGTTTTCCTGACAAATAATTATTTTCCAAAACAAAAAAAAAGATACCATTTTATATTTTTGCCACCTCTACTTAATAGAAGAGAGCTGGATTATCGTATCTGCTTCTGAATTCAGTCTGTTATGATACATTGTTTTGATGAAGTATATGAAGAAAATCTGGCCTTCAACAGACATGTAGTCACTTCAGGCCTTTTCAGACAGTGGGAGTTTCTTAAAGCTTATTTGCAATGGTCAATCTAAAGTCATATCAATGACATTTTCCTACTCTGCTACATTTAAATGCATCAGTGTGTCTTGCACTTGGAACTGGCTCTTTTACCCATGCATACTTTTGTAATGCCATGCATCATCAGTCATTTGGAAAAATACTGGTTCACTGAATTTTATGTAGATCTTTCAACTATGAAACAACTATAAAACATGCATAATATCCAAAAATCACATTCATTAATATCACCGCTGATCTCATCCAAAAAGTACATCCAGAAAGATCTACAAAAGGTACTTTTCTATATTTTATACTTTTAAATGCAAAGTTTACTTTTTTATTTTTATTTTATGTTGTTCTTGTATAGTTTTCTGTCTTTTACTCCCACCCCAGCCCACCACCCCAGCCCTCCCCACCTCCCTCCCATTTCCACCCTCCCTAGTTTTTGTCCATGTGTCCTTTATACTTGTTGCTCTAAACCCTTCCCCTTTTCCCCTGAAATTCCCTCCTCTCTCCCCTCTGGTGACTGTCAGCCTGTTCTCAATTTAATTAACATTAATTTTGTTCGAAATTTTTGAAAAATTTTTATCGTACTCAATGAGATAATTCAAAGGTACTTTAGAAGTGTAATTAATCCTTTCCAAAAATGGTAGTGTGGATTTCAGAGGCATTAAAATGTCCAAGTGATTTTATTATTAATTTCTACTTCATAGTTTTTTTGTTCAATATTGTAAGTCAAGTAAAAATAAAAGAGAATGATATGTTTATACAGTTAACTTATTTTTATTAACTTCTTTTTTAATATTAAGGAAATAATTACTTGCAAAAGATGTAACTAATATAACCTTTGATATACAAAGAAAAGAAAATTAACCATTTATTATCTGGATCCAATGGACCTTTTAATTATGTTTATACATTTAAGTCTTTTTTTTTTCAATAATGTGCAGAAGTAGAACAAAGGCATAGTAAAAATAAGTTAATTAAAAATTTTGGTAATGCCCTGGCTGATGTGGTTCAGTTTGTTGGAGCATCGTCCTGTAAGACAGAACGTTACAGTTTCAGTTTCAGTCCCAGTTCAGGGTGTGTATGAGACACAACCAATCAGCCTCTCTCTCTCTCTCTCTCTCTCTCTCTCTCTCTCTCTCTCTCTCTCTCTCCCCCTCCTTTCCTCTCTTTCTAAAATCGATAACCATATTGTAAAAAATTTCAGTAAGAATTTCAACATAGCAAACCTAAAATTTCATTCCATATGTTTCTATTTTGAAAGTATATGTATGTGAAACATGTAAGTAATATCCTTTGAACTTACTGCTCATCTGTCATGCATAAACCTGGAGCATACCCATCTTACAGTGACTGCTCCAGATTTCACATACATCTCCAACAGCTTCTGGTTTATTCCTGGTTCTGCTTGCACTTGTATGGTCAAAACAGTTATTAAAACAAAACATTTACAGGGTTCATAACTTCACTGGAAAACAGCTATCTTTTTTGGCCCATAAGTATAAAGTTTTTTTCATTTTTATAGTTACGAACACAAACTAGAATGATAAACCTAATGATTTTTCTTTTTAATCATGTGTTTCCTTCTAATGACTTTGTAAACACAACTACCTTTCACATTTGTCTACTTAAATTGTATCAAATTTTGTTGCAGAAATATTATTTCAAAATTACTGTCACACATTCTTTTAGCAAAATAGGATGGCTCAGTTTTATCTTGAAAAATATTGTGTGAAGAGGTCTTTCCCATCTAGTGTCTAACTTATTGTTTACTCTGATTCTTGTGTTTGAGGAAATTCATCTAAGGTGTCATCATTTGAGCACTTGAACTTTGAAATTTCACTTATATAACCAATATTACCACTTTATTAGAGTTTAGAATACTACTACCAATCTTTTTTTAATTGTTGTTCAGTTACAGTTGTCCCACCTTTTTCCCCATTGCTCTCCCCTACTACCAATCTTTTGATTGGTCTAATAATTGTGCAGCATCCTCTGTCAATTTTCTTCTCGTTGCGAATGGAAAATGAAAAATCCTGATTTTTCAACTATGTTTATTAAAAAGTTTAAAAGAGAAAAACATACATGAAGATGTTGTCTTCATATATTTTATATCTTTTTGAAAGACAGTATATAATACTTTGGATGACACAATAGTAAAAATGAAAGGTGGTATAATAATGATGACTTATTTTAATACTGTACCATCCTGCTATGCAATTCCATCATGCTTCTATTTTTTAATTATTTTAGTCTTCGTAGTTGAGAATAATTGAATATGTAGCTAAGAGAACAGTAATAAATAAAATATACAGAAAATAAAGGATCTTAAAGAATTTCAAAGTAAAAGAAAATATTATATGTAAGAATATTTGAAATTTTGTGAATTCGGGGTAGCTGAAATGGAATTGGGGAATGTTGATTCTGATAGCCAGCAGGACTGTAAATAATTTAGCCTTCTTAGGCTATGCCTAGCTTTCAATGAGTTTACCTCAGCCTGTAAAATAACATCTACAACTCCTAGTGCTTAAGGTTCTCTCTCTCTTTTTATTACCTTCCACTCCTACCTTCCTTCTTCTAACAAACCTTGTATATATTTTGTGAGATGGCTACATGAGGCTATCTCAGAACTTGGGGGTGTTAAAACACTTTCCAATTACAGAAACTTCTGGATTGTTATTAAGAATGATCATTGTGATTTCTATACTGGTGTCTGGTATATGCCACATCCTCTGCCAGGTGTTTTAGATCCATTAGCTATTCTTCACAGCTATCCTAAACATTCAAAGAGGTATGTAAATACAAGATTGCAATTTCCACAGCTTCCAAGTTTCAAGAAAATATGTGATGATCTCTATTGCTTTGAAAATTTGCCAGTTTTTAGGCATACTTTCCTTAAATGATTAGATGTACATTTCTCTAGTGCAAGAATTATTGCAAGGCATCAAACTAGGTCAATATTGGGCTTATAGTAATTTAAATATAGAAAATACTTCTGATGAAGTAAACAGAAAATATAGTATGCTCATAAGAGTGTAGATTAAGAACATCAACTGGAAGGACTTTCCCCTTTTGTAATAACTTTATAATGGATGTATAGTGAGAGCATGCAATATGTTTTTGAGTAAAAATCCATTTGATAAAAGATTCACCTGAAGTTTATATTATAGGAAATGTTTTCTCTTTAAATATTTTTCATTTTTATGCATTTATAAGTTTTTAAGCCACAGTTGTCTGCTCCTCAAAATCAAATTAATGAGCCCTCAGTCTTTGTTTTTTCTATTGGTATTAAAGATTTTGATATTACCAGCTCACACAGAAAAGACACCCTGAAATGCTAAATATCGTTATTCTTTCTTGATATTGCTAGGGGGCAGCATTTACTTAGCTGACTCTTTTAGCAGCCTAGTGCTCTGCCAAATCAAGGGCACACAATTTCATAATCTAGAGAATAGTTCATGTATGACTTCTTTTCATTGGATTAAAGATGAAAATAATTTCAGAATGATTTTCAACTTTAAATAAGAACATAGCTAATAATGTCTCTAACTTGGTAAGGCTGATTTTATATATTTTTGTATTTGTAATAAAAACTTCATTATTCAATTGTTTTTTAAAAAATTAAAACTCAAATCTGCCTAGTAGTTGATATTATCTTATTTTGCTATTTTGGGGGTGTCAGACTGTATTATGAATGTATACTAATATTTTAAGAAATTATTTAAGGTGAAAATATCAATTAAAATTTTAAAATATTAAAATGGGAGAAATGTAGAAAGAGTAAATAACAGGTGTTACATTCTCTCAGAATATATTACCTGTGTATTTGTCCGCCTTTGATTTACTTGGTAAGAGGTGACTGTCATTGGTGAGCATCCAGGAGTTGTTACATATTTCACTAAAGAAATTAATTCAACTGGAGTTATTACTTTTCAAATATCATTAAATATGCTTTAGTTCACTTATTTTAATAATTAGTTTCATAATTATTGTCAAAGCATAAGTATATAATTTAAAATTTCAAGTTTTTAAAAATACTTTCAACTATTTAATATAGATTTTTAATCTATTAGCCAAGGGAGATTAATTAGTTTTCTTATTACTTGATTTTTATTGGAAACTCCACAAGAAAATGTGTAATTTCATGATTATTTGTACCTTTTAATCTATCCCTGTTGGTTATCTTCATTTTATATTTCATTCATTCTTTCAACAAATATTTGCGTGCCCTATTATGAGCTAGACATTTTCCTAGACCCCAGGTACATCAATGAAAAAACAGACAAAATCTCTACCCTTACTGGACTTACCAAGTACTGGGGGACAGACAATAAAGAAGATAAATACACTATGTGATATGTAGTGGTAATTCTAAAGAGGGAAAACAAAAACTAAAGCAGCAACGTGGATAAGTGCTCAGGTGAAGAGGGGTTGAATTTTAAATAAGGTGGCCTAGGAAAGTCTCACAGAAAAGGTGACTTTTGAATGAATGCTTTAAGGAACTGAGGGGAAGAGCAATCCAGGCAGCAGCAGCAGCAAGTGCTACAGCCCCAAGGTAGAGAAGCATGCCAGGGGTGTGGAAGGAGCAGCCAGGCAGCTGCGTGACTGGAGCCTGGTAAATAAGGAGGTGAGGTCAGAGGTAATTGGAGGGCCAGGTTACATAGAGTCTTATAGGTCAGAGTTAGGACATCTGCTTTTATTGTCAGCGGCAGAAAGCCACTGGGTGCCATTGAGCAGAGGGGTGGCATATTCTGATCTCAACATTTTAACAAAATCATTCAGGCCATGTTAAGAGAAACCCTAGGAAGGCAAGGATAGAATCTAGAAGACTGCTCACGGGTTGCTGTAAATTAATCTAAGCAAGAGATAATGGTGGCTCGAATCAGGAAATTGGGAGTGGGGATGGTAAGAAATTTTCATATTCTAGATATAGTTTGAGGTAGAACCCACTGGACTTCTGGTGACAGATGTTCATGTAGGAGAAAGAAAAGTCTAGAATGATTTCAGTGTCTCTTCGCCTGCACAGTTCAAAGAATAGAGTTGCTCTTAACTGAGATTTAAGGGTCTGTACTTGAAGGCACACATTATAGAAGTCTCAGGAGCTCAGTTTGGGGTGTTATGTTCTGTTAGACATGCAAGTACAGGTGTCAAGTAGGCATTTGGACATATGAGTTTGGAATTCAGGGTAGAGATTGGGATGGAGTTATAAACACAGGAGTTTTCACACTGTATATAGCCATTTTGAGAAAAAGTCCAAGCACTGAACATGGGGCATACCAGTGTTTAAGTCAGGGAGGTGAAGAGGAACCAGCAAAAGGGATGGAGAAGTAGTAGTCAGAAAGGTAAGAAGAAAACTAGATGTGCATGATGTCTTGAAGCAGACTAGGAGGGAAAGCGTTTTGAGAAGGTAAGAGTAGTCAACTCTGTCAAACTGCTGATTGTTAAAGAAAGATTGACAATGAGAACTGGCCATTAGATTTAGCAAATGGAAATCTTTGATGTACAAAAGAGAGTAGTTTTTGTGGTGAGGTGGAGGTGAGAACCTACTGTGTTTTTTGGGCTATAAGACATACTACCCCCCACTCCCCACATTTGGGAGGAATAATGGTTGTTAATGCTGCTGTTGAGTTCTATTTATGTTTACACTGGTGAAACATTATGTTATTTATGTTATTAAATATTTTAGCACATTTTTTGCTTCAAAAATTTTCCCCTATTTCCTCCTCTAAAACCTAGATGTGTCTTATGGCCTGAAAAATACAATTGGAGTGGATTGAGAGAATATTTAATGACCATCTCCTGCTCTTAATGCAGTACAAAGTGCCTTACAGGCTAGAATTATTCTTTGTTCACTGCTATCATTCAGGTGGAGAGCATGAATTCTCTCTCACCCTGACTTCTGTTTTGTACAGATCACCAGACTGCACGAGGCCCACTCACATCAGAGAGGTCAATCTGCTTTACTCGGTCTGCTACCTCCCATGTTGATTTTAACCAGAAATACCATCACAGACACACCCAGAATAATGTTTAATTAAATACCTGGGGTCCCTATGGGTCAGTCAGGTTGACACATAAAATTAACCATCACAGAACCATATGATTATTGATGTGGTTGTCTTTAAATCCACCATTTGGTTGTTTTTATTTTATTTGTCTCATCACTTCTTTGTCCTTGTTTTTCTTTTTCGGCATTCTTTCAGTTAATTGGATATTTTTTCTGTGATTTCATTTTATCTTTTACTCTTTGTTGTATTTTCTTACTGGTTTCTTTAGGACTTACAGTTGTCCTCAGACACAGGCAGATTTGCCTCCACAGGGATTTTTGGTAATGTCTGGAGACATTTTTGACAAAACTGGGCAAGTGCTCCTGGCATCTAGTAGGTAGAGGCAGGGTTGCTGCAAAAATCTTAAAATGCAAAATATAATGATGCCCCCTCTTGCCCAGAAAGGATTATGCAACCCAAAACATGAACAGTGCTGAGGTTAAGAAATTCTAGTCTATACTCCACTTTTTCAACTAATAACAGTCTGCTTTCAAATAGTGTTATACCACTTCACATATAGCATAAATACTTTACCCCAAAATACCTTTATTTTCACATCCCGGCATTTGTATTGTTCTACATTTTATTTTGACATAGGTTATAAGCCCCATGAGAAATTGTTTTTGCTTTAGAGTCTATTATTTTAAAATATTTTTACATATTTTTAAAGATGTTATTTATTCATTCATTCATTCATTCGTTTGTTTGTTTGTTTAGAGGGGAAGGGAGGGAGAAGTGAAGGAGAGAAACATCAATGTGAGAGAGAAACTTATCGGTTGCCTCTCTCATGCGCCCTGTCCAGAAACCAAACACACAACCCAGACATGTGCCCTGACTGGGAATCGAACCAGTGATCCTTTGCTTTGTGTGACAACATCCAACTAACTGAGCGATGCCATTCAGGGCTGTGTTTAAATATTTTTAAATATATATGAGGTCTTTTCAGAAAAAGTACAGCCATTATTACTATAACATTCTTAATATATTGTGGGTGGTTTGCGCGATATCCATGTAACCTGGCAGCCCAGAGGAGTGGACTGGAATGCACATGCATGAACAAAGATGACTTATCTGTACTAATCAGTGGGGGTGGTAGACACCATTGAGTGAGCAGGTGTACCGTGTGGCCATCGCATTCAAAATGACTGAGCGACTAGAGCGACGGATCTGCATCAAAATTTGCATTAAGCTTAAACATTCCTCCACAGAAACTATTCAGATGATTCAGAACGCTGTAGTTATGGGCAACTGGTGGCTGGTACCTTCATCATGACAATGCACCAACTCATGCCTCACGTCTTGTGCAGTTTTTTGGCAAAACTTCAAATCACCCCGGTGATTCAGCCCCCCTACAACCCAGATTTGGTGCCCTGGGACTTCTGGCTTTTCCCAAAACTAAAATCACCTTTGAAAGGGAAGATATTTCAGATCATTAGTGAGATTCAGGAAAATACAACCAGGCGGCTGACAGTGATTGAGAGAACTGTGTGAGGTCCCAAGGTGCCTACTTTGAAGGGGACTGAGGTGTCATTGTCCTATGCACAATATTTATTGTATCTTGTATCTTCAATAAATGTCTACTTTTCATAGTAAATGGCTGGATACCTTCTGGACAGACTATATATATGTCAGTTCTGTGTACATTTGATTTGATGATTTTGGTCCTCATCGTGGGTCACTTTTTTTTCCCTGCTGCTTTGCATCATGAGTATTTTTTTATTGGAATCTAGTCATTGTGAATTTTACCTTGTTGGGTATTAGATATTTTATATTATTATGAATGTTCTTGAGCTTTATTTTGGGATACCTTTAAGTAACATTCAAAAAATATGATTCTTTAAAGGTTTGC
This sequence comes from Glossophaga mutica, assembly GCA_039655065.1. Classification (NCBI taxonomy): domain Eukaryota; kingdom Metazoa; phylum Chordata; class Mammalia; order Chiroptera; family Phyllostomidae; genus Glossophaga; species Glossophaga mutica. The sequence goes on along the minus strand of CM077303.1, from coordinate 143,804,940 downwards.
TTATAAGGTTTATTACAGGAGACCAGGTCAACAAAATGTGGGAGCACAATTTTGCCCCATTGCTAAAACTGTACCCTGGTATCTTGCTCATTACAGGGTTTTGTTGTTTTGTTTTATTTTTTATCCTGGCTGGTGATAAGTGAGCTATTCCTGGCTCTGGCTGAGCCTAGCAAGTTTTCTCTCTGATTCTTTAAGTGGTCCTCTCACTGCTTTGTGTAGTTTCCTCACATGCATGCTCTCTTCAGTATGTGGAAAAACGAGTTACTTACTGAAGTAATTCAGAATGACAAACAGTTGGCTTTGATCAAAGGGGGAGAGGGAAATATAATTGATGTCAAGTTCTTAAAGGAAATATAAGTTGACTATTAGTGATGTAACTAATTTCTGACTTTATTTTTAAATTAGGCCAAAAAGTTTGGATTTTGTTATGTTTTATTGTTTTCTATAGGTCATTCCCTTTACACTGAATCTTTGTATGCCTCGGTTCTCCCGCTCTAACGTCACCTGAAAGGACTGTGTGTCAACATGTATAAATGATGATCTTCTGGAGAGCAATGGGCTTTATTTCACATAGAGTACTTATTTCAGTATAGTATGTAATTATACTATGGTTCTTGACTGTCATTTTGGTAGCATAAATATCCAGTTGTGTGCAATACAAAGGTATATGCAGTTGCACTCATAAATTCATAATGTACAGCTGGTGGGAGAATTACATATTCACACTCAATAGGTTGTACAGAAATCTTTCTTTAATAGAAGCCTGTACGGACCTAGAAAGTAAAATTAGAGCTTTTTCTGATTTTTATACATTATTATTGATTTTTGATACATGATATTGACAAAGAAGATTATTCTCTACTTTAAAAAATTAAGAATGATTTCTCACTTTCATAGTCTCACCAAATTAATTGAAAGTGAGTATTTATTTTTTTAAAGGTTTTATTTATTTTTTTAGGGAGAGGGCAAAGGAGGTAGAAAGAGAAACATGTGTAAGAGAAACATAGATTGTTTGCCTCGTTCACACCCCCAATGGGGACCTGGCCCTCAACTCAGGGTATATGCTCTAGCCAGGAATTGAACAAGCTACCTTTCAGTCCATTGAGGGAATTGAACCAGCGACTTTTAAAAAATTTCTAGACAGTAAACTTAGGAAAATAAACTTGCCACCCAGCTGAAGAATCAAATTATATTATTTCTAGATCTTATTACTTTTAGTTTATTATGAAGCTTCTTATTAATTTAAAAAAGTCTTAACAGAAAGCATTTGCTTTATAACATCCTTTTACAAGATTTTGGACATTTATTAGATATCTCATTGAGTCTCAAAATCAGGAAGGGTAACTCAACACTAATGAGGACCACTTAATCACAGAAATATTTTTGTACAACCTGAAAAGTACACCCTTGAAATTAGCACACTAGTGTTCTGTTTGCATTAGGCATGGTCTTGAATTGTATCCTTTGATGAAGCCAAGACATTCTGTTGAATAATCCTTGGCCTAAGGGTCATGTGCAGCCTTTGTCATGGAGAACATATATGTGATAATAATTATAATGAGATCTACATTCTGTTTTATTTTAATTAATAGAGTAGATCAAAGCAAAACTTTCTTTACCATTCAGTTTATTGGCAATCTTTCTAATTATGTCTTTTATGTCCTCTTTATCTCTCTGTCCCTCCAACCCCTTTTTCTACTCATAGCTCTATGCCATCCCTTGGTTTCTCACCATGTTTACTCGTGAGTATCATTTTTCCTCTTCTTTTGATATTGTGCTGGCAAAGGTTCAGCTCTGTTCTTACAAGTATATTATATTTACAATAGTATCAGCAGATTTAATTACATAAGCATCTGTATGCAGTTCCAATCTAATAGAGTTGGATAGAAAAGAATATCAATTTTTCTGAATGCTGAATATAAAAAAGAATATTGTATTGGATGAAACCTCTTTTACGTGTTGTAACATTCAAAAATTTCAGCCCTCTATTGAAAAAGAAATTAACATTACCTATAGTATTTACATAAAGTTTTGGAAGGCACCTTTTACAACCATCGGGCTTAATTTTTAGAGATTCTCTAATAACTAATACTTTTGTTATTTTGTAAACTAGAATTCCTCTAGAAATTAAACAGATTATGTGAATGTGTAATACTTTAACCAATTACAAATATTAATACAGTCCTCATCTTGCTTAAATATACATACATGCTAAGTGAAATACAATATTTGAAGTAAATCAGTATGCATCGTCCTGGAAAGATATATACAGTATTGTTTAATGAAAAGAAATGCAAAAAATAAAAAGTTGCTAATTGGATTTTTTGATGTGAATTTAGTAAAGCAGGTATTTAGAGTACATAACAGAAATGCAACAATATTAAAGCTCACCTGGGTGAATAAGTATAACTGAAAAATTCTAGGAAGAAATTTATTGTATGGAACAACTGTACCAATATTCATAATGAAGGTTAGAAAATGTCATCTGACCAATCTGATTATCAATTTTTTTAAGATTTCTTAGGAAGCAATAAATTTACAAAGCCAAATACACATTTTATAACAAGAGTTTGGTAGTACATGTCTTAAATAATAGTTTTGACTGTTAATGGTCATATGTCTAGTAAAGTAGCTTGTTATTATTTTAATTTTTGTTAGTTTTTTCTTGTAATTAATTAATTTATATTTTGTTATTTTACAGATGTATTTCCACTGCACAAAATTTTTCACCTCTGGGATACCTTGCTACTTGGGAATTCCTCTTTCCCATTCTGTATTGGAGTAGCAATTCTTCAGCAGTTGCGTGACCGGCTTTTGGCTAATGGCTTTAATGAATGCATACTTCTCTTCTCTGATTTACCAGGTACAGATATAAATACATGGAATCACTAATAGAAATTTAATTGCAAGATGAGATATTCTTGTACCAATTTGCACAAATAATCATTTGAGCCCTCAGAATCTGTTCTGCTTGAGCCCCATTATCCCTTGCTGGATTCTCTCCCTTGAATATTGCCTCTCCTGCTGGTCCAGCATTGTAAATACAAAACTGGGTCATTCTAGCTCACTCTGGTTTACTTTCATGTCGATGATGCCATCAAAGGAGTGCAAGGGGGGAGGGCAGTGGCATATTAGCCTTTTTGCTTAGAGAGGCCTATTTATCTTCAGCTGGTAGAGTAAATAAAAGGCCATATGGGAAAGTGTTTAAGAATTTATATTGACTTGCTCTCCCCAATTCATAGCTTTTTGCTAACAACGTGGCAGATTTAGGAAAGGAAGTACTGCCTTCTTGGAAGGGCAAATCACACTCCAGGTAAAATCCACATCATGCAGTGCAGGATAGTAGGTTAGGCTGTGTATTGTATTCACAAGTAAGGAGTTTGTAAATCTAGGAGTTGAATGCTTAAATATAGAAATATGGAATGCAGCTTTAGTCTAAGCTTTGATATTCTGGCTGAAAAAATGAAAGTAACATTGTTACTTAGAATATAACAATCTGAGGAGGAAAAAACTAAACCAAAATATTTTTCCAGTAGAAGAATTCTCCTTTCTCCAAACAGCATTTCATTGACTCCAGTCCTTGTCCTGAGTGTATCATTGGTCTCTATATTTTCAGGCAGGCACAAGTGATTGCTGATATGAAACACTTAAATTTATTCAAGAGATAAATTTGCCTAAAACTGAAAGAACAAAAGGTACATTAAGATTATATATTTATTAGCACTCTAAAAAGGAATAATAAACCTGCTGCCTACCCTGATTTTTCATTTTAGTGGATTATCTGTACCTAGTACTCTCCCAGTTTTCTGTTGTTAAGTGTCATACATTTTGGGAAAATGACAAAAATGCTTAAATTTATTAATTTGTTTAAAATTTCTTCCCTCTCCCCCCAAAATTAAAAGTGTCAGCTTTCTAACATCAAATTTTAATTAAATTATTTCTTATATAAACAAATAATAGTTCAGTTCTTATATTATTTTTTTCTGGGAAAGTTTTTATGAAAATCAAATTATCTATCTTTTTCTTCCTTTATTTTTTTTCTCTTTGTGATGTTGAACAGTAACTAAGAAGCAAGTTCTCCAAACTAGGAATATTGTCTCTACCTGCAGATGTTTTTCTGTCATTTCCAACTTGCCAAAGTAAACAGAGGATGACTTATTAGGATTAAATGAATTTTTATGGTCAGTTCTCAAAATATATATATACTAGGAATGCTGAGTATACAGTTTCAAGACAAGGAAGTTTAATGCTTTTTCAATTTTGTCTGTAAATGCTCCAGTTAAACGCTGGTGAAGGGATCTGTTTTCATATTGTATAGACAGGTTAATCGTAACTGCTTGTTCATTAAAATAAAAGCATTATTTCTCAAATCAAAAACTAAGAATATATGTTTGTTAGGACTGACTCATTAAAAAGGTCATCTCTGTTCACTTTGAAAACAGGATGCCTTGTACTGATGTGCACTGCTGTGCTGCTCAGCGCCATTATTCTAGCTCATCACTTACTCCCTTACTACATTCAATTCCCATCGGGAAAGAAAAAAGTGTTTAAGAAAAATGTAACTTAAAAAAAACAGAAAGTGTTTAAATTCAAGCTTTGTTCTTAAGTTTTGTTTTATTTTTAATAAAATTGCACTTATTTAGTATGTCTTTCCTACATAAATTTGAAGAAATGTTTTTTAAAAATCATGTTGAGTCCTGTCACAGTGCTCAATGCTCAAAGGAATAGGGAAGTGGTCATGGGAAATCCTACAAAGTGAATTCAGATTGGCGCACACACACAAACACACTGAATGCACCTTTTTAAGCCAAGTATTTAGTGATGTAAGCTAGCAACATAATTTGAAAGAAACATGCTGGGGTTTTTTCGTGTTTTTCTTCTTTCTTGTTTTTAATTTTTATTTTAATTGTTGTTCTTGTACAGTTTTCTGTCTTTTATTCCCATCCCAGCCCACTGCCCCAGCCCTCCCCGCCTCCCTCCCATTTCCACCCTCCCACCACTAGTTTTTGCCCATGTGTCCTTTATACTTTTTGCTCTAAACCCTTCTCCTTTTCCCCTGAAATTCCCTTCCCTCTCCTTTCTGGTCACTGTCAGCCTGTTCTCAATTTCAGTGTCTTTGGTTATATTATGCTTGTTTGTTGGTTTTGTTGATTAGGTTTCTGTTAAAGGTGAGATCATACAGTATTTGTCTTTCACCGCCTGGGTTATTTCGCTTTGCATGATGCTCTCCAGTTTCATCCATGCTGTCGCAAAGGGTAGGAGCTCTTTCTTTCCTTCTGCTGGTACTGCCATAAAAACAGGCACATGGACCAGTGCAATAGAACAGAGAGCCCAGAAATAAACCCAAGTCTCTGCGGTCAATTAATATTCGACAAAGGGGGCAGCAACATAAAATGGAGAAACATGCTGTTTTTTTAAGTCTACCCCCCAAAAAATTGATAGGCTAACTCTGTATTTCACTTTAATCCTTGGGACAGTCTTTATAGATAAAAATAGATTAGAATTAATCATTGGTTTGAAGTCACTATGTTGTACCTTACTGAAATCCCCATTTAACTGAGTTTAAAAGCATAAATAAGCAATCAGAACAAATTTAACTGAATTCTTTGCCAAAGCAGATTAATAAAGCCACTGTTCAAAGTATCTATTGACAATTAAATGAAGGAAACACCATCCCATTGGTAACCTTGTGAGCAAAACAAACTTTAAAAAATTGTCCTTTTTAGTTGTTTCTTTCTACAGAGTCCCAGAAACGTAGTGCTTAAGAGCATGAAACATAGAGCCACGTTATCTGGGTTTCAGATACTGGCTCTACCACGTACAGTGATGTGACCTTAGGGATATGGCTTAAACCTCTTTGTATCTGTTTCCTTGACTCTGATTATATGAGAATGGTAATGGTACCTACCTCATAGGGTTGTTTTATTAAATAAATCAGTATATTACATAACTTAGAATAGTACCTGGCAAATAAGTGATTATTACTGTTATTATTATATTTTGTTTTCCTCCTTTGTTCATTCTATGATGATATGCTTCCCTCTTGGTAGTATAAAAACAGCAATCAGCCTATTTGGCTTTTTCTATAAATTATTGAAATAGATAGATATCACCCCTGGCTGGTGTGGCTCAGTGGATTGAGTGCCAGCCTGCAAACCAACAGGTTTCTGGTTCAGTTCCCTGTCAGGTCACATGGGGACCTGGGTTTTGGGCCAGGTCCCCAGTTGGGGGCACGTGAAAGGTAACCACACATTGATGTTTCTCTCTCTTTTTCTCCCTCCCCTCCCCTCTCTCTAAAAATAAATAAGTATTTTTTAAAAAGAAATAGATATCAATCATATATCTTTCCTTGTTAGTCAAAGCAAGTGAGGAACTATCTAAAATGTCATGTAAGCCTTCACTATTAAGTGTATATTATAACTAAAAGAGTCTGTCTTTTCAATGCTCAGATACAGCGTAGTTTAGTGGCTAGAGAGCATTGACTTTGGAGTCAGGACAGATATGGGTTTGAGTCCTAATTCCACCAATCACTACCTGTGTTAACTGGGAAATGTCCGGTGTGGTTCCACTGCTAAAGAAGTGCTATGTAGAGTGAGATAAATATTCATTCGCATTCCAGCTCTAGCCCATAGTAGCAGTGTGAACTTGGTCAAGTTTTTAATCGCACTGGAAAGAGAATTCTATACATTATGAAAGTTTCAGTAAGATGGAGATGATAACGTCTGCTTTAATGTTATGGTTAGCACTACAGATAATATATATAATGCACTTGACACAAAACCTGGTACCAGCTATGCATAACTATTTTTGAAGTATATGTAGTATTAAATATTTTAAATATGTAAAGAATGTGTAACATTCAATCTTTATAAATTCCTCCTTTCTTCCTCCTTTTCTTCACTTTATACTAACTTTTTGATTCTTGAAGAAGGAACACACAGACAGGAATTACTATTTTTGCCAAAAATTGTTCCCAACTTCTGTTCCCTTGTAGATGATATAGTGTGGTGTTACATTCCAAGGAAGTACAAGTGGTGCTAGAAAATTTTGCTGAAAGTTCTTGACATGTATTGGTATGTGTGTCATTTTAATACTAGGGGAAACTAACTGTGAGAGCAGTACATTTGATATTTGTCAATCTAAAAATAGTGGCAGGGTGTTTTGGAAGAAATACCGAGTTTTTCATTGCACCATCCAATCCTGGATGTTGGCCACTGGTGTTAAAACCATTTGCAAGGTTACCAGGCTTTAAGCCCAGTTACAGGGTGAGGTCTGTCAGCCTTCACCTGCTCTCCCCGATATTCTGCTCTGTTATCCATGTGGCTGATTTTTTTTTTGAGGCTACATTCAAGCAGTTTTCAAGATAAGTATGAAAATCTGAATAAAACCAAAATGGTAATAATTTTAGAGTTGATTTGTAATAGCTGAGATGTTTAAATGCTTTTTTTGTTTTGTTGGTACATGTCCTTTGTATAGTTGAAAATTAATTCAAAATATTTATGTCATTATATAGTTGAGATAAATTCTTAGAATGCATGGTTTTTTTATTCCTGAGCATCTTCAAAGATAAGAATATTTAAAAGCAGGGAAGAAGCTTTTATTAGAGAACATATAGAATGAAATTGAGATATCTGTGTGAAAGAACACTTGATTTATTATCAGAGATTAAAATAGTTACTTTAACATTAAGATAAATAAATGTATATATAAACTATTTTAGATGAAAATACTGAATATACAAAAGGGACATATGAAAATTTTAAAGTCCTGGTTGCAGGAGAAAAATTAGCATTTGGCTGAAAAAAAATCTTTGTTGTGTGATATTTAATACAGAAGTTTAATGGAAAGGAAATGGTTTAAATAAAAATTTTAGAAATTTTATTTCAGTGTAACCCATATACTTTACAATAGGATTGATTTTCAACATACATGAAAAATACTGGTAGCCTCTCACTATTATGTAGCACTTCACTGACTCCTCAAAAATATTGAATTGGTGCTGTAAATAATTATGAAAAGGTACTTATATGTTCTGATTTAAAGCAATTTTGTAATGCAGCCTTTCTCCAAATTTAGCATAGCATGGAAAGTTCATGAAAGCAATACATTTTTCGAGTAACACAGTTATGTACCAGGTTGCCTAAAAAGCTATAAAAAATCAAGGGGCGGTGGGCTGGGATGGGAGTAAAAGACAAAAAACTGTACAAGAACAATAGTTAAAATAAATTTTTTTAAAAGTCAGGTCATTTTTTTCAAATAACATACAAATATGGAACTGAAAACAAAATGAATCAAGGTATGAAAATTAGGAAATAGAGCAAAGTACTAGAATATGCAAACTCTTTAAAACTGTGTCTCGTTGTTTTCCTGTTTATCCCCAAAATGGAATTGGAAATTCTTGAGAGATGTAGGAGTAAGTTCAGTTTAATTTATGAAATTCTGTAGATGTTTAAGGTACTCTTAATAATCCCTGGGGTGACAAAGGGGAGAAGAAGGGCAGTGAGAAGTGACCTCAATTTTCAATTAACTGTTCCTTGCTTTCATTTAGGGACAAGTATAAATGAAATAGAGTTAACATAAAATGTATGTGTAATCTCCCAATTGTAAACAAATATTTTAAAACTATAAAACTTGGGTCAAGTTTCATTGATTTTAGCCAATAGGCTACTAATTTGTGACCCCTTTATTAAATATAAATATTATTAATAAATAATTCTAATGGTCATAAAAGCAATAGGAATTCATAACAGGGATGCTATCAAGTCTGGGGGAGTTGGAGAACCTTCCCTAAGTAACTGATGTTTAAGGTAATGTCTGGAGTGGGAAGGGGAGAGGGGAGAATCTTCTAGACAGAGGGAAGAAAATATTCAAAACCCCCAAACAACTCAAAGAATTGGAATGGAGTCTTAGAACAAAATGGGCATGTCTAGAAAAGAGAACGGAGAGGTAGACAAAGAGTGATCATTCAGAGGTATTTAGGACTTCCTACCAGGATAGCTGCATGGGCAGACATGGCTCACCTCTTCACACAACCACATCAAAATTACAATTAAAACAAAGAACAACCATCACCCAGAACCATCAAAATTGAGCTGAATGAAAGTCTGACAACTTTCATGGAATTAAAGAAAACATAACCATCCAGACTAGTAGGAGGGGTGCACATGCTGAACAGGCTGGTCGCTCATCCACGTGTGGTAGATAAAAATTTGGGAGGGATATTTCAGGAGTGAGGAGTCCTGCCCCCTCCCCACCCAGGATTCCAGTGCCAAGAAGATTCGTCCCCACAGCTTCTAGCTTCAAAACATAGCAGAGGTTGAGTCAGTGAAAGAAACTTCTAGAGTCCCAAGCAGTTCCTCTTAAAGAACCCACACATGGACTCACCCACTCAGACTCACTCCCTCTGAGCTCTAGCATCAGGGTAGCAACTTGAAAGCCACCACTAGTATACAGGGAGAAACTGAAGTGTCTGGCATCAAGGTGAGCAGAGACCATTGTCCCTTTTCTGAACCCTCCCCACACAGAGTCAGCAAGCTGGTACCATATCTGAGACTCTATCAAACTAGCTAATACTGTTTGACCCACCTTGGAGATCCCTAGAGACTCACATCACCCATCTTGTAGGCCAACCCAAGCTGCTTTTCCGTATGAATGTCTGGTCTTGGCTCATGCTTCACAACTACCCAAATCCTATCAAATAAGCAACATCTGGCCTTCGTGAGCCTCAGGCCCTACACTAGGAGCAGCTAGCTTAGATTCACAGTTTGGCTTCCCCTGGCAATCTCCAAGCGCAGCACAAGTAGCAGCCATCTCAGATTGCTTTATAGCTCAGGCAAGGTGGCCCTGGGAAAACACAGGTTGGGGGCTGAACTTGACCTGCACCATGTGGGAAACCCCAGGACCACTGCATCCAGTGGACAGCTACAGACAGCATCGGAGCGCCACACCCTGCCCATGCATAGCTGATCCTCCATGGAGGGAAGACATTGGTGGTAAGTGGTCACAGCCCATCCTTACAGCTGACTAGCCTGGGTAAATCCTTCCCTTTGATCTGCCAACAGCAACCAAGTGTCAACTACAAGAACAGGTTGCACTCAGCCCACACAAAGGGCACACCTCTAGTACCCAGCTTGAGTGATAGAAGAGGCTGTGCCACTGTACCCTACAGGACACCTACTACATCAGGCCACACTACCAAGACAGGGACTCATAGCAGCTCTACCTAATATATAGAAACAAACACAGGAAGGCTGCCAGAATGAGGAGACAAAGAAACATGGCCCAAATGAAAGAACAGATCAAAACTCCAGAAAAAGAGCTAAAGGAAATGGAGGTCAGCAATCTATCAGATGCAGAGTTCAAAACACTGGTTAAAAAGATGCTCAAGGAACTTAGTGAGGACCTCAATAGTATTAAAAAAGATCCAGTCAGAAATGAAGGATGCACTAATTGAAATAAAGACAAATTTACAGACAAACAATAGTGGAGGGTCTGAAGCTGAGAATCAAATCAACGATTTGGAACATAAGAAAGCAAAAAACAACCAATCAGAACAAGAAGAAAAAAGAACCCCCCCCCCAAAAAAAAATGAGGATAGTATAAGCAACCTCTGGGACAATGTCAAGAGGTCCAACATTCACATTGTAGGGGTGCCAGGAAGAGAAGAGGAAGAGCAAGAAATTGAAAATCTATTTGCAGAAATGATGAAAGAAAAATTTCCTGATTTGGTGAAGGAAATGGACATGCAAGTCCAGCAAGCACAGAGAGTCCCAAACAAGATGGATGCAAAGAGCCCTACTCCAAAACAATCATAATTAAAATGCCAAAGGTTAAAGGTAAGGAGGGAATCTTAAAAGAAGCAAGAAAAAAGCAGAGAGTTGCCTACAAAGGAGTTGCCATAAGACTGTCAGCTGATTTCTGAAAAGAAATTTTGCAGGCTACAAGGGATTGGCAAGAAAAATTCAGTCATGAAAAGTAGGGACCTACAGCCAAGATTGCTCTCCCCAGCAAAGCTCTCATTTAGAATTGAAGAACAGATAAAGAGTTTCCCAGACAAGAAATAACTAAAGGAGTTAGTTCATCATTATCACCAAACCATTATATGACATGTTAAAGGGACTTATTTAAGAAAAAGACCAAAACTGTGAACAATAACATGGCAAAAATACAAATCTATCAACAATTGAAACTAAGCAAATAAGAACAGAGACAGAATCTTGGATACAGAGAGGATATTGGTGATTACCATATGGAAGGGGGTTGCAGAGGAATGGGTAAAGAGGTGAGGGGATTAAGAAGTACAAATAGGTAGTTACAGAATCCCATGGGTACAGTATAGGAAATGGAGCAGCCAAAGAACTTAGACGCTTGACCCATGGACATGAACAGTGGTGGGTGATTGCCTGAGGGAATGGTGGGTGCTGGGTGAAGGGAAGCCAAAGAGGGAAAAATCAGGACAACTGTAATAGCGTAATCAATAAAATATTTTTAAAAATAAAGGAGGAGACAAAAATGCATGGTCATGCAGAAGTATTTAAAAACTACATTTGTACAGATTTTTTTCTTTTCAATTTTTTTTGAAAGAATGAAAAGTATCACTGAAAATTACATCAGGAACCAAAATACAGATGTTGTATTAATATTTGTTGAGCATTCTGGTCTCTGTCTGCTCCTTTCAAGGAGCTCTAGCCTGAACAAAGCAAAGGATTCTTTTTTTTTTTTATTATTGCTCTAAAATTTATTTGATCAATACTCCATTTGTTTGTTTGTTTTTTTAATTTTTTTTTTATTTTAATTGTTATTCTTGTACAGTTTTCTGTCTTTTACTCCCATCCCGGATTCTTAACATAAGTGCCTCCAGTATGTATTCATAATTCCTGTTTTCTGCCTTTAGGCCTGTACAGAGTGGAGAGCTTATTTGGTTTAAAAAAAAAAAAAAGGAGAGCAACAAGAGTACACAGTTGTTCGATGAAGGTTTTGTATTTTCAGCCCCATGAGATTTGATAACATTTTTTTTTCTGAAGCTAAAAACCATTTACATTTCCTGCTTGTACATATATTGTGTTAATGCATGTCTGTTTCTAAGTGTATCTTCATGGAATTGCAGAAGAACAGTCATTATGGAAAATAAATATGAAGATTTTATCTATGGTGCTCTGCTTCCCCCCACAGCCATAAAATTGCATATTAAGATTTAGATGGAATATTAAATACTAAATAGTTTAAAGTTGGTTAAGGATAGATATGAGAGTGATTTATTAACATGAGTATATAGTCATGTAAAATAAAAACTGTGAAAATGTATTTTCAAAGTCTCATTGGGTTGTATCAGCCTTGTTTGGAGCAGGGGTGGGAGGTAGGTGGGGATACTGCATTATTTTAAGGAAAAGGGGAAATTTTGTAAACAGACTTTATAACACGTGACTTCTAAGCTTCAGATAAATGTTCATGGAAAACACACTAGAATGACTGTTAAAGACTCAAGTTGTGAAATGATTCTAAGAAACTGGAAGAATTCTCATAACACTGGTATAGTTGTTGATCTTGAAGCATACCATTAATTTGGCAGTATGAACATAGTTTATAAAGTTAAAAGAAAAAATTTTTTATGTATTGGAAACTACAATGAAAAATAAGGTCAAGATTGATCAGAATTTTCTACTTACCTTGAAAGTTGAAAGATTCTTTTAAAACTGGTCCCGAAGCTTCAAGAAATAACAGAAAGGCTGTTCTCGATAGAAAGACTGTTTGCTTTATGATTGGCAAGGTTTTCTGCTTTCTGAGTTGTTTCAAGTAGTTCAAAAATTATATAGTTATTATAGATCAGTTATTAAACATTATTTTGTTTTATGACACCAATGATGGAATTTTTTATGTTTGTTTTATATTTATTGAGTGTTTATATGTGCCTGGGGTTTGCAACACACTTAAGATATAAATTTATTTTTTTTTATTTTTGAAATATGTTAAAGTAATCAACCTCAAAAATCTTTAAAATCAAAAAAATATGTTTAAAACTTTCCTACGTGTACTGCTGATGGACAGTGCACGTAACAATGTAAGGACCATAATGTATCATGCTTAAAAGTGACATTTAGCGTATAATGTTCATATGTGATTCATATTTTGATACTATGTAATACTCATGGGTCCCATTTCTTCTTTCTCCTCTAACTAGCCCTATATGTTTATACAAAAATGAAAATAATCTCATGTGCTACCTGTCGTACATTATGGTTATCTTAAACAGATTGAAAAATAACTTCTTACTACATGTCTCTAACTGTGCAGCTTGTGTGTTGAATCAAAACAGAAAAAAATTAAGAAAAGCAAATTCATAGACTAGACTAGAGGAAAGAAGAGGAATAATAAGCCAGTGTGCTCATAGGCTAGTTATTTAATATTGCATAATGTAAAACAAATAACTAAAATTTTCTTTTATTATAAGAAATTACTTGTAATTAGTTCTAAAACTTTAAACCTTCAATACATTTTTCAGTCATGTGAAAAATGCTTATTCAACTTGATCAAAATGTTCTAAAAAATCAGACTCCTATTTTGCTTCTGATTCGCCATTAAGTATAAAAGAAAAAGAGAAAATGATGGCTGCTACTGACCTAGTGCTAAATCTTCCAAGCTGCTACATTGTTCTGTTTTCTGAAGTGTGCTGGGTACCATTATTAGCCAGCTGCCTGGCGTCATAGTATCTACCTACTCAGCTGCTAAATGATGAAGACCATTATGTGTTTAAGTATCCATATATCAGTAATGCTTACTGTATTTTCTATTCATTTCTCACTTCATTGTAGGCCTTAAGCAACAGAGATGATAGATGCTTAGCAAAATGTGCCAGTAATGGCATGGGTTTGAAAAGCTGAGTGAATTAAAGTAGGAGCCAGTAACATATTGTACCATCCTTTCCCCTTTAAACTACGTAGTCAAGATTGTGTTTTTAAAATATATCCATTCATATAGTCAACAAATACTTAATGATTTCCTGCTAGGAATGTGTATGTGTGATAAGTATATATGTATGTAAGTTTATAATTAATAATTAATCTTATTATTGGTTTATCATTTTTTGCACTGACCCAAAGCATTCATGCATAAATATTTTAAGATAATCCAATGGTATGCTATAACTGTGGCTAACCCTTGTAACTTGGGTTATCTTAATTACATATGGTATTGTCTCCATTTCCAGTAAATTACTTGACTGGCTTGTGCATTAGTTCCTTAATTTTTCAGCGAGGGAATTCACCTTTCCTCTCAGAATTGCTCTGTAGAATCAATAGGATTTGGAATCCAATGGAATGTTAGGTGTGTGAATGTATTTCTATACCCTAAGGTAGGGAGCGGGAGCAATTTAGGGAATGGGTGAGTGGGCTTGGTACTAGGAATGATAGTTAAACAAAGTTTTAGATATGTGCTTAAGATGTTTACGGGACCTAGATTGAGAAGCTGAGTCACTTGAGTGACAAAATGACAAATGTAATTTGAGGATTAGTCAGAGACTAAAATTTCCTCTGGTATCTTTCTTTTCATTCCCCTGTCATCTTTGGGTTTCCGTAGAGATTTCTTCAGTAATGTCTTAGACGTGGAGCTCTTTCAGTTGCATTACTGTTATTATACAGAAGCCCTGTCAATACGTAGGTAAACTGTAGGGACAGGAAAGTGTTCTGTACTCCTGTGATTAGATCTCAGTCTCCTATTGGGCCTGTGCCCCTGGGTTGTGACCTTCACAAGTGCTTCTTAGTGTGTGCCCCTCTTAGGTGAGACAGGAAGGCTAGCGGGGTCTGGAGATGGGTATTTTCTCCCCTACATAGAAGCCTGGAGGGGGCTGGAGTTGAGTGTTTCCCTTTCCCAGGCCACATAGGCTCTGGTGAAATATTTTTCTGCAAGGGCAGGCCTTGTTTTGGAGAACAGAATGATCTGGGCGTATTTTTAAATGGCCAGTTTTCCACTGTCCCTACTGAAAACAAGAATTTTTTGTGATCTTTATGAGGTTTAAAGCATGAATGAAACTAAGAATGTGAAAAGGAGCATAACAAGGACAAATCATCCAAAAAATTCTATAGATTAATAACAGTGTAAGTCTAAACCCCAATAAATACAAGCTTATGAAAAATACCGAATTTAGAACAAAAAAGCAAAACAATGGTAGGCATATTTGGGGGAAACATTTAATAATACTTGTCAGTAAGACTCACCAACTTTGAGTTAGTGTTTTTGAGCTATGAAGCACCTGAAGAAGATGAAATAGTTGTCAAGAAATTTTGGCCACTTTCTATGAGACCTTAGGATAAGTAAGTTTATTCATTCAACATATCTAAACACAATTATATGGAAAACACAGCCATAAAGATAAGATATAGTACCCATAGCCAAGCTTTGGAAATAGCCTAAGTGCCCATCAATAGATGAGTGGATTAAAAAAAAAAAAAAAACAGTGGTACATTTACACAATGAATACTATGTAGCAGTAAAAAACAGAGAAGGAATTCTTACCTTTTGCAACAGTATGGATGGAATTGGAGAGCTCTGTACTAAGTGAAATAAGCCAGTCAGCGAGATACCAACACCATATGATCTCACTTACGACTGGAATCTAAGGAACAAAATTAACAAGCAACATAGAGGCACAGAAACAAAGAACAGACTGATTGCTGTAAGAGGGGAGAGGGAATGTTGGGACTGGATGCATCACCGTGGATGTGAACAATGGTGTGGGGAATGAGTGTGGGAAGGAGAGGTTTGGGGGTGAGGGACAAAAGGGGAAAAATTGGGCCCACTATAATAGCATAAGCAATAAAAAATTAAAATAATAATATAAAATAATAAAAAAGATATAGTACCAGCCCTGAAGGAGGATGGGGAGAAAGCCCTGGAGGCATAGAAAATAGCCTAAGGATGACATGGCCATCTTGATGTGAGAAGGTTGCTCATAGGGTGATTAGAGGGAAGGATGAGAGATCCCTGAAGTGGATGCGCTGGGGTAATAGCACTGATGGAAGTGATAAAAATTGGTGAAACAAACAAACAAATACATATAGATAGAGAGCACAACTTGGTGGTCACCAGGAGGGAGGGGGATTGGAGGGATATGTGAAGAAGGTGAAAGGGATTAGATGTATAAATTGCCAATTATATCCTTCACAGGAATGTAAAGTTCAGCATAGGGAATATAGTCAATAATATTGTAAGGGTTGATCACTTCATAGGGTATGTAAATGTCTAATCACTATGTCGGGTACCTGAAACTAATATAACATCGTATGTTGACTGTAATTGAAAAGTAAGTGTTAAAAGGGCAAAAAATTTCTTGAAATAAAATATTTATTTATATTCTGTTACTTTAAAATTAAATATTCTAAAAAGTATGTTAACTATCACTTTCAGAATGTGGTTGCCCAGACATATAGTTAATTTAGGCATATAGATATTTCCTGTTTTGTTTATCCAGTCTGATAATACTCCATTTTAATAGACTTTACTCCATTGACCTTTAATATGATTATTCATAGGATTGAGTATTTCTAGTTGTCCTGTCTTCTCTGTGTTTTTCTTCTTCCTTTTCTGACTACTTTAGGTTAAATATTTTTAACATATCTTAATACCATTTTTGACTTTTAGTTTTACCTCTGAATTATTTTATTGCTCTAAGGACTACTACCTGCATTCTTAATCTATCATAGTTTAAATAAAGTCAATATTTTACAATTTTATAGAAAATGTAAGAACTTTGCAAAAGAGTGATTTCATTTACCTTCCATTTATTGTAACATGTTGTTATATATTTTGTGTCTACATTTGTAATGAATTCCACAGTGTAATACTGTTATTTTGGCTAAGTGTCTTTTAAACACACTAAGAGAAGCAAAAAGATAATCTCTTGTATGTACCATTATACTTTTCAATAATTAGTGCTCTTTATTTCCTCCCATATATTTGTGTTTCATTTGTATTTGTGTTTTTTATTATTATTTTTAATCAGTATTTTTTAATTGTTGATATTGTACAGTTTTCTGTCTTTTACCCCTCCCCCAGCCCACCACCCCAGCCCTCCCCACCTTCCTCCCATTTCCACCCCCCATAGTTTTTGTCCATAAGTCCTTTATACTTGTTGCTCTAAACCCTTCTCCTTTTCCCCTGAAATTCCCTCCCCTCCCCCTCTGGTCACTGTCAGACTGTTCTCAATTTCAGTGTCTTTGTTTATATTATGCTTGTTTGTTTGTTTTGTTGATTAGGTTCCTGTTAAAGGTGAGATCATATGGTATTTGTCTTTCACTGCCTGGCTTATTTCGCTTAGCATGATGCTCTCCAGTTCCATTCATGCTGTTGCAAAGGGTAGGAGCTCCTTCTTTCTTTCCGCTGCATAGAATTCCATTGTGTAAATGTACCACAGTTTTTTGATGCATTCATTTACTGATGGGCATCTACGTTGCTTCCAACACTTGACTATTGTAAATTGTGCTGCTATGAACATAGGTGTATTTGTGGTTTTTTAGCAGACTGTGTTTCAGTGTAGTCCTCTTTGTATTTATCTTGGCTTTTAAATCCTTTCAGTAAATAGCTACTTCAAATAATATACTTTTCTGTTCTAGTATATCAGTTTGGTTCTTTTTTATTGTTTGCATTCCTCTATCTGTCCACTTCAACTGTATTTTCCTTTAAATACGTAAACATATTTATAGTAGCTTTTTTAAAGTCCTGTCTGCTGTTACCAGTTCTGGATTATCTTGTGGATCTATTTCTGTTAACTTCTATTCTCTTCATTGTAGGTTGCAATTTTCTACTTTGCATATCTAGTCATTGTTTATTACATAGTGAATATTGATAAAGATACATTGTAAAGTGTATGGGTTTTATCATTTTATAAAGAGTGTTGAGTTTTGTTCTGCTAAATAATTAAATTAACTGGTGGGTCCTTTGATGTTAATTTGGTTTTAGTCTCTTTTAATTTTTTACTTAATCCAAGAAGGTATCATGTTAATGTCTTTAACTAAATACCCAAGGTGATCATTGGGAACTCTCACTTGCTGGACCAAACTCCAAGACCTCTCTGCAACTGTTCATCTTTATGACCCCTCAGCACTTAATAGCATTCCTTGAATATAGTAATTTCAATTTTAATTGAAATTTATTATAGTAATATCATTTTATAGTAAGTTGAATTAAATTAACAATAGGGTAGCTTTTATGGACACAGTGGCATGAAGAAATATTATTTAGACCTAAACCTAAGTTTGTACATTGCTAAATCTCATGTATTGAGCTTTATTTCAAAAGCTAGATGGTAAGTAGAAAATTTGGGCATTGTAGATAATCTCTAGTTATAACAACTTTGAATCACTTTAGAGTTTACAAACATTTTTAAATTTTTTATTTTATATAAATAGCACAACTATATTAAGTAAATTTTATTTTCTTTTTATTGTTGTTCAAGTAAGATTATTTCCATCCCCCCCCCAATCCTCTCCCCCGCTCCACCCACCCCTACCTCCAATCCTCAATCCTACCCTCCTTTGGCTTTGTCCATGGGTCCTTTACACATGATCCTTGACAACCCTTCCTCTTCATTCCCCAATTATTCCCCTCCTCCCTCCCCTCTGGTTACTATCAGTTTGTTCTTATTTTCGATGTCTCTGGTTATATTTTGCTTGCTTATTTGTTTTGTTGATTAGGTTCCACTTATAGGTGAGATCATATGGTATTTGCCTTTCACCACCTGGCGTTTTTCACTTAGCATAATGCTCTCCAGTTCCATTCAAGCTGTTGAGAAGGGTAGGAGTTCCTTCTTTCTTTCTGCTGAGTAGTATTCCATTGTGTAAATGTACCACAGTTTTTTGATCCACTCATTTACTGATGGGTACTTAGGTTGCTTATAGCACTTGGCTATTGTAAAATGTGCTGCTATGGATATTGGGGTACATAGGGGTTCTTTTGAATTGGTGTTTCAGGATTCTTAGGGTATAATCCCAGCAGTGGAATTGCTGGATCGAAAGACAGTTCTATTTTTAGCTTTTTGAGGAAATTCCAAACTGTTTCCCACAGAGGCTACTCTAGTCTGCATTCCCACTAACAATGTAGTAGGATTCCCTTATATCCACAACCTCGCCAGCACTTGTTGTTTGTTGATTTGTTAATGATGGCCATTCTGACTGGTGGTAAGTGGTATCTCATTGTGGTTTGTTTTTAATTTTTTAAGTTTTTAATTTTTTATTTTAATTGTTCTTGTACAGTTTTCTGTCTTTTACTCCCATCCCAGCCCACCACCCCAGCCCTCCCCACCTCCCTCCCATTTATACCCCCCCCCAAGTTTTTGTCCATGTGTCCTTTATACTTGTTGCTCTAAACCCGGGTTCATTGTGGTTTTAATTTGATCTCTCTGATGGCTAGTCCTTTTCAGACTTTTTCTTCATGTCTGCTCAGAGCTTTATAGTTCATTTCTTTTTATTGCTCAATATTATTACAAGTCCTTGTTTTGGGGGAAAGTAGAAAAGAATAGTTTCTAAAAAACAATCTCTTTCAAAGGAGACATCCACCAAATTCAAAATAGAAAATTAACCTATATTCCAAGGGTATTTAAAACAAGAAGGCAGACTAACTGGGATCTAAGGTCTTATGCTTTTTTAAAAATTTTTAATTGAAATGCTAAAATTGTTTATGTGTTTTATGTATCTATAAGTTTATCTATAAAACCTTGGGATCCTACTGTGTGTCTTATTTCTATGTCATAACACTCTGAGGAATTAGGTAATATTAATCCTATTTTATGGTTGAGAAAAGAAAAGCAGAAAAATGAATTTGCCAAAGCTATACAACTAGTAAGTAATTGAATCGAAATTCAAGCCCAAATCATTCTGCCTCCCAGGCCAATGCTGTTTACAGTATGTCATTTTTATTATACTGCTTTCTGAGCAACAAGGGGGTGAGACTTCAAGTCTGCCATGCCCATTATCTAATTCTATTCCCAACCCTTTTGAACTAGAGTCTTTAAAGTCTGAAATTTTTCTAGTTAACAATGACAAATTGTACACATATGTTTATCTCTGCTCCCTTCTGAAATATCACTGAAGTAACAATAAGAGAATGAAAAAATGTATAATTTACAAAGAGAATGTATGAAGATCACAAGTAGACAAGATATGTCAGCAAGTATTTGGAATATAGAAGACCATTGCATCAGTAGTAACTCACTTAAGGAAAAAAAAAAAAAAAAAACAAAATGAAACCTACTTTCAAAGGAGGAAGAAGCAACAAGCAAGCTAGTTCTTGATGCAAAGCACCAAAATCTTAGGAATTGAAAATGAATGGACAATTAGACAGAAAACTAGAGAAGAATCAATTGAAGGTCTGCCTAAGGAATAGTTTCATTTCTCCCACACCTACAGATCTTTGGCTCACCCTGCTAGCCAAGAGTCCACTCCTCTGACACCCAAAGAAGACTGAAAGATAGGAGCAGATCCAGAGTGTGTGGCCTGAAGCATATGCAATACGGGGAGGCAGCCCTTTACAGGAAGATGATGCCAATTGTAATACAAAATTAAGTTGTTAAAAGAATATTTAGAATAAGCAGAGATCAGAACGAATTACAAAGCAGAAAAATTAAATAACGTCTATATTTTTTCTTCTTTTGTTTCATACTCATTGATCACCTCTTCATATGACAATAATTATGCTATATTTTTATAGACAATCAGTCTCTCCACTGGCAGGTGTAGTTGAAATTTGTTTTTGTTTTTTTTTTTTTATCAAGTTGAAAATTTGTTTATTTTTTTTCCTTTATTTTTTTAATCACTATTTTTTAATTGTTGATATTGTACAGTTTTCTGTCTTTTTTGTTTTTTATTGATTATAGGAATGCATAAAACATGATAATGCAGGTATAGTCTCTATTTTTATAATGTTACAGGTTTTTTTTATAATGTTTCCTATTATCCCAGAAATGGTACTTAGTGAAAGTCCTATCAAAAAAGTTTTTTTTTTAAGTTAATGGTATACTTATAACATTATCAAGTATACTTCCAGAAGGAAAGTATTTCTCTTTTGATCAGGCATCACTGAGAACCAAATTCTCTGCCTACAGTTTTACATGTTTAATGTTTGAAGGAATTCCCAGCTTGATTTTTGGCTGTGTATATGACAACTATGTTTCTCCTACCTATAGACTTCTGCTACTGGAACACATTCCCGATGTATTACAACCTCTGCTTCTGTATAGAGGGTGTTGGAAGTATTCCAGGAAGCCATTCCTAGATCTGGCAGTAACTTTACTATACTGTCAAAGATAAAGCAAGTAACAGTTATAGGTTTTAGTCAGTAATATATTGTTGGAATAAGGAAAAGTTCACCACAAATTGAACTCAACTTCAATTTATACGAAGGTGATGGGACATTTTAAAGGGAGAATGAAGGAGTGGGGACGGGGGAGACTAGGGGCTCAGAAGATTCAGGGAAGGGAAAAATTACAAAAGTGTGAAGGCAAACATTGGTCCATGGGGAACCCACCTGGGCTTGCTGACTGGCACTTATTGGAATTAGGTTCCCACCTTCCCACAGAGACCAGGAGACAGGGACCCTGTCTTCAAGTGTTGGCTGGGAAAACATTAAGTTCTTTTGGCAGCCTTGATTTTTCTCAGGCAGGCACTTTAAGCGGGGACTAAGGTCATCCTAGGGATATGTCTGGGAACTATTACACAATATTAGTGTTTTGTTCAAATCTTTATAGGCCAAGGTTAAGGCATAGTCAAGAAAGAGCATAGAAAAGCCTGGCTAGAGTTTGATCAAGGAGAAAATCTTTTTCAAAACCCCAAAGTGACTAGAACTCATAGAGATATATCACATGAAACCAAATGAAATACATCCCTAAGTTAGCTTATTCTTATATTTCAAAGTGTTCACAGCCACTGAAATGTTGCCCAATATAAGAGGAAGTTATAATGGAGGAAAAATTGTTACAAATACAGCAGTCTTCACTGATTATGGTTTAGATATCTTTACTTTTGCAAATTTTACAAAAACATGATCAGAGGTAACAGTAAATTTGGCAGGGTATTCTTTCAAGTAATAGAATCAGAGAGTCTTCAGACCTAGAGTCAAGAGCACAGCATAGAACAGAAGTGAGGGATGAATAGTGTCAAACCCCCAGGTCCATCCATGGTCAATTCCTAGGATGCTAGCAATGATTCATTTAGATAGGTCAGGGAATTATTCCCTGGAGTGATGGAATGTCCCTAGAAGGAAAAATACCTTATTTAGGAGTCCTCTAACAAATCACTACATCCCCAGTTTTCCCTATGGTGAATCCACCAGTCACCAAGCCCCACGCACATACATAAAACTTTAATTATTATTTTTAATGTTGTTCTTTTAAATATGTACAGATCACCAAACTTATAAGGAAAGACTTCCACTAAAAGACAGACCAGCACAAACTGAAAAAGAAATATCCTCAGAAACATAATTATGAGAAGATATTACAGCTATGAAAAAATTAGAATTTTTATGTAGCAAAGAACAAAAAATGATTTATTGGATATTAAAAATGATGTGGAAATTCAATGACCTTTATAACGAAAGAGTGAATGATAAAGATTAGGGAGACTCTCAGAGAACAGGACAAAGATACACGTGGAAAGTAAAATGAAACGGCAAAGTTATTAGAAATTCAATTCAGTATATTCAAGATTCTTGTAGTAGAACAAGAGGGAAGAGAACAGCGAGAAATAAATTATCACAGACATCACACAAGAATTTTTTCTGTCCCTGAAGAATTACAAAAGGACCATTAAGTGCCTACGACAGTGAACTTGTACACATGTATGTGTGTCATGAAATTTCAGCACACCAATGATCCTAAAAGTATGCAGAAAAGGGGAAAATCACCTCAAATCATCTACAAATAACCTCAAATCAGAATCGTATCAGACTTCTCAGAAGACAGCAATGGAACACTGTGTTTCATAACTCACATTCAACCCTACGGAGGTGCTATGGATAGTCCGATTATCAGCCAGGGGCTAAATAAATGTATTAAAAGATTGGAAGATTCCAAAATAATTTGCCTTCTATGCAGTCTTTCTTAGAAGTTACTGGAAAAGGTATTCCACCAAAATGATGGGGTGAATGAAGAAACAATAATATCTTGACAAAGTTAGAGTTCAAACACAGAGGAGAACCAAGGGGAATTAGATATGGTAACGAGGGGTAGACAGCTACTGTTCACTGGATCTAGGAAACAATTCATAGCCATTAAAACAAGAACAAAGGGCTTCGGGAGCGGTGTCTTTTACACCTATTCTCATTCAAAGAAAATATGACATGTTTATCATTTTGAAAATAGTTCACTATTTTTGAAAGATAGGATGGTAATGGATGAGGATAAAGAAACCAAGATTTAGAGACATTATTTCTATCAGCGTCACAAAGTACTTCAAGGACTTTGGAATTACACCTGGGAAACCATAATCCAGGGTAAATGCTTTATTCACAATGCATTGTATCAAAATTACAATGCAAGATAGAAAACAGTAGTGCCGTAAGACATGTTATTTTTAAGAATAATCGCATATCTAATGTACAGTTTACGAAGTACTTTCGCATAATAGTTTGGTTATGATAAAGTGCTCTGGGAAGATTCTGAGAGAGAGGTGGTATGGCGTAAGTGAATGGAGAATGGGATATCTGCCAGTACTAATAATCAGGGAGGAATTGGAGTGTGCACCAGTAAATTCTCAAGATTCACTGTAAACCTTTTGTGGTATTATGAGGAGGTTTCGCAGGCAGGTGCAAATGCCCTTTACCAGTGGTTTGAGGACTGAACTACAACCTCTGATCGGGACCACTGACTTGACTTCAAGCATTTACTGAGTGCCAGATGTGTCCAGCTGATTTGAGCATTGCAGATATAAAATCTGTCACCTGAAATGCTTTTTCTTTGGAGATTAAACAGTGTTAAATTGGTTAACTTTTTTAAGATGACAGTTTTTTCTCGTTAGCTGGAAACTTTTATCTTACCCATATTAATTGGAAATTTTCTAAAATGAAGTGAGCGTATCTCTTCTTAAAGGGAATAGAGAAATCTATTTCAAACTTAGATTTTTCTTCTATTGATGTCTGTGTTCTTTCTGTGGAATATGAAATAGAGCTTTAAAAAAAATACATTTCACTGTATTGGCCACTGCTCAAATGAATAGACCCATGTCTGAAAACATGTTAAACTGTGCTTTTTTTAAAGATAGTATGTTAGAAATAGTGAGCCAATGATGTCCAACCATTTGGCATCTCTGGGCCACACTGAAAAAAGAGTTGTCTTGGGCCACACACTAAATGCATTGTGACATATAATCACAAAACAAATCTCATTATATTCTAAGCAAATTTACGATTTTGTGTTGGGCCACCTTCATAACCATCCTAAGCTGCTGCAGTTGGACACCCCTGTGAGCATATGGGGTGGTGAAATACCACCTCTTTGTTTAGCCATGGAAGTAACCAACTGTGAAGCTGGCAAACCTCACAAATAGCAGATAAGGGAATGCTTAATTAAGTAACTGGCTTTTCCAGACCTGCTGGCCATACTCAAAACTTAAATGACCTGGGAAATAAAAGATGTATAACCCTTCAATAACTTCAGACATTTTCTACTTATAACACACTTAACATATTAAATCACTAAGCTTTCTTATGTCATAGTTTCTTCATCTTCAACAGAAATGGGGAGGATTACAATACTTGCCTACAAGAATCATTGTAAGAATTAAATGAGCTAAGAGGAAGTATACAATGCCTATCACATAATAGATGCTCATTAAGTGTGTGCTTCCCTTCTTTTATGCAAGGATTTTCCACCTTACAAAAAGCAGACAACACTAAATGCATGACTCGTGCACCATCCACAGAATCGACTTAAATGCCTATTTCCTTCTCCCCTTTATATATAAGCTTCTCGTTTCAAAAAGAGAAGTTGGGAACTTACCTCTTTGAAATTTAAAACATGCAGTATGTTTTTACATTGCCTCTCTAAGCTAACACTTCTACTTTTGCAGAGAAATTGAGAATATCTGTCATTTACTAATGTTAGGAATATAGAAAGGGAAAAGCTGGTCCATGCTAACCTTTTTCATCCTAATCAATTTACTGAACTTCCACTGCATTTCTGTGATCTTTACACTTTCTCTGTACAGGACTGGCTCACCCTTCATCAAGAATAGCGACTTCCCAGCCCTGGCTGGTGTAGCTCAGTGGATTGAGTACAGCTTGCGAACCAAAGGGTCGCTGGTTCGATTCCCAGTCAGGGCACATGCCTGGGTTGCAGGCCAGGTCCCCAGAAGGGGGCACATGAGAGGCAACCACACATTGATGTTTCTCTCCCTCTCTCCTTCCCTTCCCCTCTAACAATAAATAAATAAAATCTTAAAAACAAAAAAGAATAGTGACCTCCTAAAGAACTACAGTGCCATCATAACACACAAGCAAAATTTGAAATTGGAACAACATTCCTATATATATATTACCTGTTTCAAAGATGCTTAAATTTCAAATCTGGAAAAGGAAAGGAAATATTTTATGAAAATATTTTATTTGACCAAGTTTATCTTTTTCACCTAAACCTTTCTGCTTTTCACTCAAAATATTATTTTTTAAAAAGAGAAATACTGAATTGAGATCTCAATAAAGTTTTTCCTCATTACTTTAATAGATGGAAATGAACCTTTTAGTACATTATACTAGAAGTCATGATGAATCAGCTTCTGAATCTTTTGCCAGCCCACCCCCAAATTCCAGACTTGCCTCCTACCCCAACCACTATTTTACTTTGAAAAAGTGAAAATATTATCAGAATAAATGAGGCAGATTCTTAAATGGGAACTGTGTTATATCTATGATGTTTAAATAATTACTTTCTGAAATATAAGAATATGTGTGTATAGGTATGTATGTATGTTGATAATGCTAACTAAAACAAATATGTACATGTATTTAAATATGTAAATGTATGTGAGTATGTATGTGCATAATAATACAAAATACCTTTACCATCTCAGTCATAAATATGTTAATTAATATCTACTTTTTTACTGAAATCTTTATTAATTAGTTATCATCATAGCCATGTGTGAATAAATGCAGTTAGGAAAGATTATGCTTTTTTCATAAATATAGCAATCCAAATTCCATGTATCTTCCAATTTTCAATCTAGAAATTGACATTGAACGCTGTGTGCGAGAATCAATCAACCTGTTTTGTTGGACTCCTAAAAGTGCTACTTACAGACAGCATGCTCAGCCTCCCAAGCCAGCTTCTGATAACAGTGGAGTCAGAAGTTCAACATCTTATTACTCTGAGTACCCAGATACTCCGAAAACAGATCTGGTATGTATTTGAAGATTTAATTTACAGCCTCTAAAAGATGTATATTAAAATTAGTACAATCTAGTATCATTATTGCTTCCAATAATATTGTATAGGTCCTTTTGACAGAATTATTTTCTAATATATGATTTTATTCATGCCAGTATTTCAGAAAATCTTTGCATCTATTTGGTTATACAGTTATGAAGATTGTTTTGACATATTCTTTTGAATAACAAGTTTCACTTTTTTCCTATGCAGTCATAGTATCTGTTTTGATGTCAACTTGTTATATACCGAGAGAATTACAGAAGCAAAGAATTATAAAAATAGAGAAAGACTAAGAATTATTTTTTAAGATTTTATTTATTCATTTTAGAGATGGAAGGGAGGGAGAAATAGAGGGAGAAAAACATCAGTGTGTGGTTGCCTCTCATGCACCCCTCACTGGGGACCTGGCCCACAACCCAGGTATGTGCCCTGACTGGGAATCAAACCAGTGATGCTTTGGGTCACAGGCCAGTCGGTGCTCGGTCCACTGAGCCACACCAGCCAGGGCCAAGAGTTGTTAATAGAATTAAAATGTACACTTACTGATTGTTGATTGACAAAAGAAATAGCATTTTGGAAAACTACAGTTCAGATTTTTCAACATTTTTTTTCCTTCTAAACATAGGGCTTTATAAATATGGTAAACTAAATTTTCAGCTATAAAAACAATTCATATATCTCAAATATTCTAATATTACTATAATATCTTAATTATTTTTATGAAATTGAATTATAATTAGTATGGATATAAAATTTTTAAATACCTTAATAAATTTAATAGGATAGCTTCTAACTTGTAAATAATAGCTTTTTAATGACAAAACATTTCCAAATCGTTTTAATATATGTTAAGCAGTAGCTAGCTAGACATTTTTGTAACTAGGTGTTTTTTGCAAGAATTCACAATTTCCTCCCTTTTGCACTTTCTGTGATTTTTCA
Source organism: Glossophaga mutica (assembly GCA_039655065.1). Lineage (NCBI taxonomy): Eukaryota > Metazoa > Chordata > Mammalia > Chiroptera > Phyllostomidae > Glossophaga > Glossophaga mutica. Next base: position 143,777,594 of record CM077303.1, on the reverse strand, counting down.
TGTTCTCAGTATACAGGGGCATCATGTTTTCACATTTTTTCATCATGATCTAATTGTGTGTATTAAAGACACATATAAACATGACACAGATTGTGACTGAACTGAATTCAAAACAGTTTTGGTAATTACAGTTTCCACCCCCAGGAATTTAGGTGATAAAAAAAGGAAAACAGCTACATGAATATATACATATATTAAATATATAATAACATTTCAAAGTATCCTAAGAGATATAACAAGAATAAGAACCTGTTCTAGTAAATAAATATCTGCATTGCATTTTCCAAAAAGTGGGCTAGGCCTCTCTAGAAGAGGTATGTTCTCAAACACTAGAAGTATTCCAGCAGATGATAGTACTACCATCTGTTGGATTTTGGTACAAGAACCCATCAGCTAAAAGTTGTTCTAAATGATGTGCTAGATAGCTTGAAACTTTGAAATTCAACAATTCTATATAAAAACTTATTTCATAATTTTCTTCTTTTCAAATATTAAAATGTATTCTCTTCATAGCAGAAAAACATTAGTTCTCTTCTTCAGACCAGAGAGAGATCCTTTGGCAAATGAGCAGTTTTTCAGAAACCATAATGTCATATAATGAAGGGAGAAGTGAATAGGCATAGAAATTTGTAAGGTAAGACTGAGTTGGTAGTTTGAAAATTCAGTAAAAATAAAGGTATGAGAGAATTAATAATATCTGAGTATTTGGTGTCTGCTTGAAAATATGCTGGATTTTTAAAATATACTTATGTCATTTAATTTTCAGGGGAATCTACAAGTATGATTATTCCTATTTTATAACAGGAACATGAAACTAAACCCAGAAAGGAATTACTAGTTTACACAGCTAGTAGATTTATTCAGCTACCAAAATTGAACCTGAGGTCTTTATGACACCACAGCAGATTTTTTTTTAATTAAAATGTAATTCACAAACCATAAATTTCACCATTTTAAAGTACAAAGATCAGTAGTTTTTAGTACTTTTACAAGGTTATGAATATCACCACTATCTAATTTTAGATTATTTTATTAACACCCCCCCAAAACTCCATATTTGTTATTAGTCACTCACCATCTCTCCCCAGCCCCTCACAAACCTTAATCTACTTTACATCTCTATGGATTTAATTATTCTAGACATGTCATAAAAAGTGGAATCATATAACATGTGGCCCTTTGTGACTGACTTATTCAGGTTTTTTTTTTTTTTTTGGCTTCTCTCATTTAGCATAATTTTTCACAATTCATTCATGTTGTAGCATGTCAGCACTTCATTCCTTTTTATTGCTGAATAGTATTCATTGTATGAATATACTACATTTTATTTATCAGTTCATCAGTTAATGGACATCTGGGTTATTTCTGCTTTTTGACTCTTATGAATAATGCTGTTATAAACATTCATATGCAAGTATTTGATTGAGTGCCTGTTTTCAATTCTTTTGGATATATACTTTGGAGTCATTTTTCTGGGTCATATCATAAGTCTATGTCTAACATTTTTAGGAACTGCAAAAATGTCCTGCAAAGCATCTGCACCATTTCCCATTCCCCTCAGCAGTGTGTGACAGTTCCAGTTTCTCCACATCCTTGGAAACTTATTGTTACTCTTTGATCATAGCCTTCAAAGGGCGTGAAGTGGTGTCTTAACTGTAATTTTGATCATCATTTCACAGTGATGATGCACATCTTTTCATGTGTCTGTTAATCATTTGTACATCTTCTTTGGAAGTGTCTATCCAAATCCTTTGCCCATTTTAATTGAGTCAGTTTTAATTGTTGAACTATAGAATTCTTTACATATTCTCAATAAAAGTTCCTTATTAGATAGAGTATTTACACATACTTTCTCCCATGCTATGCACTTATTTTTCACTTTCTTGGTAATGTCTTTGAAGCACATAATTTTTTAATTTTGTTTATGTCGAATTTATGAATTGCATCTGTCTTGTAACTATTCAAGTTCTCTGTCTTTGTCCTTTGAGAATTTGGTTATGGTGTATCTAAATGGGGATTTATTTTATTTTATTTTATTTATTTTAATTGTTGTCCAAGTACAGTTTTGTCTTTTATTCCCATCCTAGCCCATCCCCCCAGCCCTCCCCACCTCCCTCCCATTCCTCCCCCCCTAGTTTTTGTCCGTGTGTCCTTTAACTTATTCCTGTAAACCCTTTCCCCTGAAATTCCCTCCCCTCCCCCCTCTGGTGGCTGTCAGCCTGTTCTCTATTGGTTATATTTTGCTTGTTTGTTTTGTTGATGAGGTTCCATTTATAGGTGAGATCATACGGTATTTGTCTTTTACCACCTGGCTTATTTCACTTAGCATAATGCTTTCCAGTTACATTCGTGCTGTCTCAATGGGTAGGAGCTCCTTTTCTTTCTGCTGCATAGAATTCCATTGTGTAAATGTACCATAGCTTTTTGATCCATTCATTTACTGATGGGCACCTAGGTTGCTTCCAACACTTGGCTATTGTAAATTACACTGCTATGAACATTGGGGTGCATGGGTTCTTTTGGTTTGGTGTTTCAGGGTTCTTAGGATATAATCCTAACAGTGGAATTGCTGGGTCTAAAGGCAGATCCGTTTTTAGTTTTCTTAGAAAATTCCATACTGTTTTCCATAGTGATTGTACCAGTCTGCAATCCCACCAACAGTGCACTAGGGTCCCCTTTTCTCCACAATCTCTCCAACACTTGTTGTTTATTGCTTTGTTTATGATGGCCATTCTCAACGGTGTGAAGTGGTATCTCATTGTGGTTTTAATTTGCATCTCTCTGATGGCTAGCGATACTGACCATCTTTTCATGTGTCTCTGGATCATCTGCATGTCCTCCTTGGAGAAGTGTTTGTGCAAGTCCTTTGCCTATTTTTTAATTGGGTTGCTTGTCTTCTTAGAGTGGAGTCATGTACGTTCTTTATATATTTTGGAGATTAAACCCTTGTCTGAGGTATAATTGGAAAATATGTTTTCCCATACAGTTAAATGGGGATTTCTTTGAGTTTTTAGTAGTTGGAGTTAATTGAGCTTCTTGGATTTATAGATAAATGTTTTTACTCAAATTTTAGAAGTCCTCATCCATTATTTTTATAAGTAGTCTTTCTGCCTCTTTCTGTCTCTCCTCTCCTGGGATTCTCACTGTCTGTGTTCGTTAAAGTTGATGGTGTCCCAAAGGGTGTTTAGGCTCTGTTCATTTTTATCCATTCTTATTTTCTTCTGTTTTTCAAACAGGATAATTTCAGTTGACTCATCTTTTTAGTTGATGATCATTCTTTTGCCAGCCCATGTCTGCTGTTGAGCCCCTCTAGTGAACTTTTTATTTTAATAATTATACATTCAAGTTCATAATTTCTACTTCATTTATTTTTAGAACTTTTGTCTCTCTAATGATGTTCTATATTTGGTGAGGCATCATTCCTTTAGTTCTGTAGACATACTTTTCTTTGCCTCCATAGACACTGTTTCCTTTAGTTCTTTGAACATGCTTAAACTTAAAATCTTTGTCTAGTAAGTCCAACAGCTCATAGTTTTGTTGTTGTTATTGTTGAAAACCAAACTTCTTAAAATAATATAATACGGAAACTCTGGAAACAAGATTCTGCTCTCCTCCCCAGGGTTTTGTCACTGTTTGTTGTTGTCGTGGTCATGGTGGTTGATAATATTTATTTGTTTAGTGACTTTTCTGAACTAAACCTGTATAATTGTCAAGTTGACCACCATTTAGTTAGCATGATGGTCAGAGAGTTATTAGACAGAGACTTCCTTAAGTTTTTCTACCCAGTAAGTCTCCCAGCCTTTGCTGAGGGGCTCTGTGTTCACCTCAAGGCACAGTTTCAGCTGAGGCAGGCAGCCTGCATCTCTGCCTTAGCCTTCACTTCCTACTTGCTCAAAGTCTTAATGTGAGAGCTTGAGATCTTCTCAGATCTTTCTTGGTCATACAAACAGTACTACATATATATGGGTAGCCTTATAGATTTCCAGGAACATGTTGGAGCTTTTGAAGCCCTTATGGGCATTGAATTCCCCAGCTTTTAATTTTAATTGTTAATTGTTCTTGTTACCTTCTTGTTTGCCTCAACTGTTATGGCCACCTCAGGCAGCTATAATGCTAAACAATTTACTTCAGGTCTTCTTGGTTCCCTCCTAGTATTATTTATTTGAAGTCTTCTTGGTTCAGATTTAAATATGGTTATAATAGAAAGGAGATACAAAAATAATGCATGCATGCCCTATAAAAACATATTCATTAAAATTGGGATAATCACAATTCATGTTTATATACAGATGTGGGCAATGTACATTTACAGTTTTTATACAAATAAGTACAATAATTAATAAGTAATGATGAAGAAAAAGAAGATAAAAATATGACAGTGAAAAGACAGTAAACTCACAGCTATTAAGAACCACACCTAAAACAAAAGCAAACTAAGCAAACAGCTAGAACAGGGACAGAACCACAGAAATGGAGATCATATGGAGGGTTAGCAACAGGGGAGTGGGAGGAGGAGAGGGGGGAAAAGGTACAGAGAATGAGTAGCATAAATAGTGGGTAGAAAATAGACAGGGGGAGGGCAAGAATAGTGTGGGAAATGTAGAAGCTAAAGAACTTATGACACATGGACATGAACTAAAGGGGGGAATGTGGGTGGGAGGGGGTGTGTAGGGTGGAGGGGAATGATGGGGGAGAAATGGGACAACTGTAATAGCATAATCAATAAAATATATTAAAAAAATAAAAATAAACCCTGTGTTTCACATACTCAGAACTATAAACATACTTTTGCCCACCCATGTATTATATATTCTGTGTCAGGTTCTATAACAGATAAAAAATGGCTTTTGTAAATTGATATATAAAGTGCACTCTGTACTAGTAGAATGGAAGTTAGAAAACTGCTGTGAGACAAAAACTTTGGTTAACTTTAATTTATACATGCGTCTATCATATTAGTTCCCTGAAGCAGACCATTATAGTAGGAAGGAAACATGAACTTTGCTGTTAAATGGACTTGGTTTCAAATTTCAACCCTACTCCATTTTGGTTTTATACTCTTGAATAATTTATACAGCCTCTGTATTTCCCCCTTTGTACAAGTGAGCCTAATTATTTTTAATTCCTACTTTGCAGGGGTATTATATGTAAAGCACTTAATTCAGCATCTGATACATAAATGGTAACAATCATTATTCCTTTTTTAGTAATTGAAGGTTAAATGTTTCAACTTTGAAAACTACCCAGCGATTTTATGACAATCTTTTGTATCTAAAGAATTTATACAAAAGAAGAGATGGTTGGTATTCTTCTATTTCCATTCGGCTGTGCTAGGTTTATTGCTTTCCCTTTATATTTAGACATCACTACAAACAGTAAGAGGGGAAGGGGGAGGGATGCTAGCTCTCCGAACAAAGACCTTTCTGGCAGTTTCACCTCAGTAATTTTAGTTTAAGATTTCCCTTTTACCTTTGTGTCTTAGTTTCGATACTGTTTGATCCTGAAATGACTAAAGATTTACTAAAAGAATTATTTTACCTATTGCCAATGGTTTTTCAATCTACTTTTCTTTAAATAGCTAAGGCTCTGCTAGAGAATTCTACCACTACTTGTTAATTGAAATATATATATTCACATACATATATAAAGTTATATAACTGATAAATAGAATGAAATGGAGTTTTTAAACTGAATGTGTTTCGGAGAAAGACTGTGGTCAACATCAGAATTCTTTAATATGTTTCTTTGTTAAATTATAATCACCATATTAATTTATTGCGGACTGGTATCAGTTGTATGCACACTGAGAATAAGCAAGAATTATTCAGTTCTTAACTATGAACACTAGCCTGGAATTTTATTAAATAAAGTAAATTTTATTTTATTTATATAATGTTAATTGTTTGCATATAACTGCCATAGAGTAAACAAAGCAGTCAATCAAATTATTCTCAGTTTACTACTATGCTTAAATGTGGGTTAAATATGAGTTTAGTATAGATAAAAACTTTAAAATACATTTGTATACTATAAGTTGCAATAGCTTCTAAAGGTCTAATATAAATGCCAGTCTGCATAGTTGTATCTCTATAATAACATCACTGCCTTTATAGTTTGAATAGTTTAAAAATAACACTACAGTGCTTTTAATTTTCAGGTTGTAGGTATGTTATTCTATTTGCCCCTAAACAAATCTTTGAAGTAAATATTTTTGTCCACATTTTAGAGTTGAGGAAATTCAGATTACTTAATGAAAATTAACTTGTAAGTTGCTATTTTATCAGTAGTGTAATGTTGTTTTTCCCTTGTAGTCATTGAAATATGTGAATTAATGTACATCATGTAGTCATAGATTTTCAAGCATTTTTTGCACATTTTCTTCTATTTTCCTAATGCATATGTTTACTATACTCACACAATTGCCTACATTCCTGCTTTTATATAAGTTGAAATGTTTTTACAATAAGGTAGAAGGGAAAGCAGTTATGTTTTGCTCACAAATTATGTTGAATGCAGAATGTACATCTAAAGGAGAGCTTAACACTGTTTTCCAAAATTACTCAGAGCAATAGATGATTCAAGAACAAAAAGTTAAGCTTTGCATCTATTTTCTTTATTGTTTATATTATAATATCAGTACCTAATTATCTCTCCATAAGCAATCTAGAACTTTAGGGCAATAGAGTAGTACAATTTTAGAAAAAGATGAAGTTTGGAAATCTTTGTAGCTAAATATAGGATAAAATTGGTCAACCCTATAGAATGTAAACAAAATAACAAAGTTTGATAGCAAACAGTATCTTTTAAAATTAGTTTTTCCATAGTGTATATAATGAATTCTTAACACCAACCCTTAGACCAAAACTAAGACTCCCCCTCAAAAAAAAAGCCAGCATATGAAAATATGTGGTAGTTGGATTTAGTGATAAGATATCAAAAGAACTTGATTTACTTGATTAAAACATGAATTTTTCTCCTGTAGTCCAAGTTTAGAGGAGAAAGGCAAACAAGTTCTGAGACTGACATCTTAAGGAATTCTAAGTACACTAACAAAGTTATTTTTATAAATTAGACTCCTGTAACAATCAGCTGAATTAGCCACATTGCAAAATACTGTTACATAATATAGTGTTTAAAATTTCTTTTTAAAAAATATAAAATAAATGCCAAATAACATGAAATTATTTTTGCATAATATGTTTCACATTTTAACTGACAACATAAACATATGAAGGATTATGCATATGTACTATTAGCATTGAAGGTATTTAGGCAAATAAACATAATCTAAAATATAATCTGAAAATAGTTTATATTTGACTTTAGAATATACTCTGTATACAAGTCTACTAATAAAATATGGATATGTTTAGAGAATTTACTTTTTTAGATTTTTTTCAATTATTTTATTGTTGTTCAAGTACAGTTGTCTGAATTTACCTCCCACTACTCCCCCTAACCCCAACCATCCCACTTCCTCCCTGCTTCCACCACCCCCCTTGGTTTTGTCCATGTGTCCTTTGTAGTTGTTCCTGAAAATCCCCTCTTCCCCCCATAATCCCCTCCCACCTCCCCCCTGGTTACTGTCAGATTGTTCTTAATTTCAATGTCTCTGGTTATATTTTGCTGGCTTGTGTGTTTTGTTGATTAGGTTCCACTTATAGGTGAGATCATATGGCATTTGTCCCTCACCGCCTGGCTTATTTCACTTAGCACAATACTCGCCAGTTCCATCCATGCTATTGCCAAGAGTAGGAGCTCCTTCTTTCTTTCTGCTGCATAGAATTCCATTGTGTAAATGTTCCACAGTTTTTTGATCCACTCATTTACTGATGGGCATTTAGGTTGCTTCCATGTCTTGGCTATTCTAAATTGTGCTGCTATGAACATTGAGGTGCATGCGTTCTTTTGAATTGGTGTTTCAGGATTCTTAGGATATAATCCTAGCAGTGGAATTGCTGGGCCAAAGGCAGATCCATTTTTAGTTTTCTGAGGAAATTCCATACTGTCTTCCACAGTGGCTGCACCAGTCTGCATTCCCACGAACAGTGCACTAGGGTCCCCTTTTCTCTACATCCTTTCCATCATTTGTTTGTTGGTTTATTTATGATGGCCATTCTCAACGGTGTGAAGTGGTATCTCACTGTGTTTTAAAATTTGCATCTCTCTGATGGCTAGTGATGCTGAGTATCTTTCAGTATGTCTCTGGGCCTTCTCTATATCCTCCTTGAAGAAGTGTCTGTTCAAGTCTTTTGCCCATTTTTTAATTGGGTTGTTTGTCTTCCTGGAGTGGAGTTGTGTAAGTTCTTTAAATAGTTAGAGATCAAACTTATGTCTGAGGTACCATTGGCAAATATGTTATCCCATATAGTTGGTCCGCTGAGAATTTACTTTTTTAACCATGAAAGAAAAAGCGTGTCGATCTCCATTTCTGTGGTTCTGTTCCTGTTCTAGTTGTTTGCTTTTGTTTTAGGTGTGGTTTTTAATAGCTGTGAGTTTGCTGTCTTTTCACTGTCATATTTTTTATCTTCTTTTTCTTAGATAAGTTCCTTTAACATTTCATATAATAAGGGGAATGATGGGGGAGAAATGGCACAACTGTAATAGCATAATCAATAAAACATATTAAAAAAGAAAAAGCATGCTAAATATTTGATTCAGGAAGAAAAACACAGGAACTGACTTCATTTCCCAATGGAATTTTTTACTTCTTTTATTTTACTACATATTCAAAGTATGCTGAACTGATAACGTATAAAAGAGAATTCTAAAAATAATTTGGAAATTTATCATGGTAAACGTCTTTGACATACAAGGTTTGCCTTTTCTCAAATCTTCAATGAAAACAGAGGTTTTTCTTCATGGAAAGCAATAGAAGGCAATAGCTTTCTTGATCACAAAAAGCAATCAAATTTTTATTGGTGAAAGGTCCTACCTTTTAAAATTATAGTGAGCCAAATTTGCCAGCAATAAGAAGAGGTTTCCATGTCTTAAATACAATACAAGGTTGATTGCAGGTTAAACTGGCAATCAATATTAACCAATATGTTAGGTTGACTCTGGTTCTTCACTTTTTGCTTTGTTCTCTGTATGGGTGGCAACCACCTTCACTAATAATCTGCTGCTGCCTAAATATGGCAAAGAATTCCTAGTTAAGTAAATAAGCCACTGTGTTGTGAATAGATGGATCAGTGACATTTGTTATCATGTTGAAAATTAGCTTAGACTATAAAGGAATTGGGATGGGGAAAGGAATGGAAAAATCACATACTCAAAGGAACATTTAATGTTGGGGAAAAACATATGTGGCATTAGACTAATAATTTCCTGTACTGGGGGAAATTTTTTTGTGATACAAGCTATGAAATTTTCTCTGCTTGTAGAATTATTTTCTCTGCTGGTAGAAGCACAATGTATAGTGATTCTCAATTTACAACAAAATCTCTGTGTCTCACCACCAAAGTCTCCCTAGGGCATATAGATAATCTGTGTGATTGTCAATGTCTTTTGCCAACATCTTCTTTCTGTCCTTTTACCATTCTGCATTTTAAAAGAGCAAACTTCATTCTATAGTTGTTTTTGGCCTCTATTTTCTATGTCTATACGTGAAGATGTACAACAAAGTGAGAGTGAAGCGTGGTTGAATTAAGCTGTTTTTTTCTTTTTTTCTTTTTTCATTTTGAGATTGAGTATTTAACAAGGCTTTGCTGTGTGTGTGTGTGTGTGTGTGTGTGTGTGTATTCTCATCTGTTCAGATACATGTTTAAACATGAAGTGGAACTATTGAAAGGAGAGATGGCATTAATTCTGTGACTGTAAGGTTTGGGAAAAGGAGAGAACTTCTTAGAATTCTTTAAGTGAGATGCTGGCAATGCCTTATCAACACTGCTGAATTGTTGTTGAATTAACTGCTACTGATTCAATCTCAACCTTAACTTTAATAGCAAATAAGTTTTCCTGTGTAATTTTCAATTTCAACAAATTTATAAACGTACAAAAGAAAAAGTATGTCAGGCACATTATATCTTCTGAATCCAATGGAACTGCTGTGAATGTGGGTGGCTGAGTGCTTTCCAGAGGACTTTTTTATCATTAAATTTGCTGTTTTCTGTTTTTGTCAGATTTAGATTGTTTTTGAGAATACATAGTATTGTAATATTGAAAGCTACTACGTTGTACTTTGCTGTAGTCTTCCATTCTTACTTTGAGATTCAAAACATCATAGAATCATTTAGCAGTTTTCACAGAATTGATCCAATCCTTCAATTCTTAAAAAATCTTCATAATACTACCACCTACTTATGGTGAAAAGATATTACTGTTGCACTATTTGTATAATAGTCTTTGGACAGATGTTATTTTAAGATGTCGTTATACCTGTACTCAGAAATAAACTTTTTCAAGTGGTCATGGAGTTTAACAAGAATAAAATATTAAGTGGAAACAATGCAGAAAATATTCCTGAGATCATTATTTAGTAAAATTGGAAATAATAAAGATATTTTTATCACCTAAAAATTAAAAATAAACAAATCCCAAAATAAAATAAAACTAAATGAATAGCCTCTTTCTTAACTGTTCAGAAAAGGGAGATATTTTCTTTTGAAAATTCAAATGAAATTTCTATATCTAGAAAATAATATGATAACCCTACACATCAAAACCTATAAGGTACAGCTAAAATACATATTTCTCATCACTTTTGTAATATCTTACATATACTATGTATTTATTGGTTGTCTTTATCAAGTTATATTATTTCAGCTAGCTTTTGAAAGATAGATAGGATTTATACAGGGAAAGGAGATCAAGAATGTCATTGTCATGAGCCATCTCAACACCACCCTAATAAAAGACATATAGAAAATAAAAATAATGATGCACATTCATCAAAGTTTGCTTTCCTTATTCTTTCCCATGCACACTGTACTTTGGTAAAGAGGCCATTCACTGGAATAGGTCACATTTCCTCTGCTAATGAGGGAGCTTGCAACACTGTGGAGTACTACTGTTAGTGTTCTGGTGTGTTGAGTATGCAGGAGCCAAGATTTTATGATAACACTCAGCTTGTGACTTTGAATATTAAGTATTCAAAGAGTTGAAAGAAGCTGGGCAGTTGTAATGACTCACTAAAATAAAGGAGTTCTTAAATACACAGGCCTGAAATTATATTTTAATAACTTTATGTAGTTACTCTAATCATGCATGTAATCATCTTTTACTTTGAATATACCTTTCTAGAGTTTCATAGTGTAAGCCCACCAGAGATCTTTTCTCATTATTAGTGATATTATCATATTGTATGTGCTAGTTGTGTTTAATCTTTCTTACATTTTATTTAAGTCAGTTTAACCCTCTTCATAAATATATTCCACTCTATAGTAAATATCATGAAGCTATGTAAGTAGATGGAGGAAGAGTAGAGAAAGACAATCAACAGAAATGGCAAAGCCAGGGAGGTATATTCTTAGACTCTATGAACCCAAGTTGATTTTATTGTTCTGTGTTGTAATTAATTATGAGCCCTTATACTGAGAAGAATAGTGTTAGTGAAAGCTGAGTCTTCACCAAGAAATGCCTTGGCTCATTGAGAAGACATATACCAGCAAGATTTCTGAAGTCCAATATTATATTGGGAGTATTGCGATGGCAGTCATTTCTAAGTAGAGCTGATCCTCAGAGGAGAATATCGTTGACCTGTCTCTAAGCTAAATCAAGGTTTTATTCCTGTTAGTCAAAGTGGGAACTCCTCCAACTTGGATAGAGCCAGTGACAACTTGTTTGCCAAGTAAAGGAAACAAACAGCTGATGTTGAGTAGTCAATCAGAATTGGACACTTCATCAAGCACTGGTTTAAAATTCTGTGGAAAAACTATATTTATTAACATCATGTTAAGGAAAATGAAGTTTAATAGAAATAGGCTTATTATTTTTGTAATTTATACTACTTGTTATTCTTTAGTGTTCAATAATTTAGCTGATTGTTTTCTTTACATATAATTTATCTAATGTTTATCATTTATAATAATAGCCTGTCATTATATTTTAATCCATTTTTCAGGATCATAATGTTACCAGATTATCCAGTTACTATTCAGTTAGCTAGTCATACCTGGAAGCTGCATTAAAATTCCTGGACAAATTGTTGGTGATAAATACCCCACATCATTGAAGCAGGAATAAGTGATTGCAAGAATATCATATTATTGTCTTAATTACATGTAAATTCAAAGGTAGAGAATATCACCATTTTATAGTAGGTTTCTATTTACATGGCTAAATTATTTTATTATGTGTGCACATACATGCACACACAGAAAATTTATCTTACCCTTTAGGACACCTTATTCTTTCTTGAATCTTAGAAAAAACTTTATTAAAAAAGTAATTTCTCTGCAGCATCATTCATTAACATGAGGTTGCAGCTTTGACCTTTTTTTCTTAAATTTTTGGAGTGACATTGATTAATAAGGTCATATAGATTCCATGATAAGTGAAATAAGTCAGAAAAAATTAGGAACTATATGTTTTTTTTTCATATGTTCACATGGGAATATATTGTAAAACTGAAAGTAACAAATGAGAAAAACAAAATCTTATTCTTATATTCTCTTAACTTTATAGTCTACTTTCTCCATTCCCCTAATAAAAGCCACAAATTATTCTTTTCAACTGTGCTCTCACTTGATCTCTTAGGAAGCCTCAGAACATTTAACTGTTCTCTTTTTCAAACATTACTTTTCCTGGGATTTGGTATACCCCAATTTCCTCGTTTTCCTCTTTCCCCTCTGTAAACTCCACTCAGTATCTTCCACTGTATTCCCCTGTCTTTCCATGTCATCATATATAGTGTTGTGTGTAGACCTTTTTCTGTTCTGCAACAAGACAGGAATTAGACGGCCCTATATGCTTGCATCATATGTATGCCATGGAGACAGTTATTAGCCCCAGCCCTAGCTTCTCTTGTTAGCTATAGGAGACTCGTATAGCTAATGCCTGCTCAATACGAGCAGACTCTAATTCAACATGTCCAAAACTGAATTTATTTTCTTTTTGCCTTAAAGCTGTTGCTCCTTCACTATTCCCTACATCAATAATCACCATTATCATTTCTCAACTTATTCAAGTTATCATCTAGATCCATCCTTGACTCCTGATTCACCTTCCATATTCAATCAGTTGAAAAGCCCTTTCCATAAATATGTCTATGTCTTTCTATCTTTGATGCCATCATTTTAGTCAAATCACCATCTTCTCTTACCTGCTTTCTACAAAAATTTTCTGCATCCATTCTTTTTCCTCTCTAATCTGTTCTTCAGACTTTAGCATAATCATTTTTTTTTTACTTAAAACAACAGTAGTTTTACTGTCTCATACTTCTGGAGGCTAGAAGTCCAACATCAAAGTGTTGGCAGAACCATGCACTCCCTGATGGCTGAATGTGAGAATCCTCCTTTGCCTGTTGTAGCTCTGTTTCCTATAAGACAATGTATCTGAAAGATGGTCTTCAAAATGCTCTGTAATTCTGGTAAAAAATGTATCGTTGAGGCTTCACAAACCTCCCATACCTACTAAATCTCTCTCTGAGGGTTGACTCATGGAATCCATGGTTTTCCGGCGGTTCTGGGGCAGTTCTTCACATATGTGCATGCAGTTTTCTCATGACTTTGCAGCTGAACAGAAATGCTTATTCATGGGGGGGTGGACTTATAAATATAAATTTATATTTATGGTTACATTATTATTTTTATTGATTCTGTGTGTATTTTTATGCTAATCTACTTGTTTTATAGTTACTTATATCTAACCTTTTTTTGGCAAGTTTACTTTCACAAACCAGAACCACCACCCGTTTCACAGCGCAGCAATCTCAGCCTGCTCACTCTCTGAGCCTCTCCTTTTGTCTTTCCTGCAAAGGACAAGCCCTCTTCTAAACCTCTCACTTCCCACCCCTTCTTGTTCTGCAGTCAGAGGTACTGACCTATAACATTGGTATTTTGAAAGCTATTCGTGTGGAAATAAATTAGAGTGAGAAGTTCATCCAGGACTCAAAAACTTACATTTCCTGCTCCATTTTATGATGTTTTCTCCCTTGAAATTGGTAAAAAGTAACCCTATTAAATCAAATTAGAATGAATGTAAGGAACTTAGTAATAAGTGCAGGGTGTTAATACATGAGTACATATGAGTATAAACACAATTGTCATATAACATGGAAAGCATCAGTAATTAAAAGTGGCAAACTATTCTCCCCGCTGAAAACTTAAAAATATGAACAATTTTACTTCAAGAGAAGAAATGTAGAAAAGCGAGAGAAATATTGGTAGGGTTTAAGGAAAAACAGGAGAGAAAATGATTTTTAAGACTTCAATTTTCCTTTTTTCCCCATAATTTTAAGAGAATTTTGATTAAGTTTTTTCATTCAGCAAACATTACTGAGCACCTACTCAAGCACTTGACAACTTAATCTGTTAAGGGCTTTACAGTTACAGAAAGGTCTTCATTTCATAGTGGGGTGGACTGCATCTTTTCAAAGTATCTTGCTAGGTGAGGGCACTGGAGGAAAGGTGGTTGGGAACATACATCTTCAGTTCAGATGGAGGGGAGGGAAATCAGCACTGCCCAGCCTCACTCCCGTTACCACCAGCATGTTCATTTTCCAGTCTCAGATGTTATTTAAAACAGAGCCTCTCAAATCCAGAATGAGCAAAATTGTTAGCATTTCATATCAACTTCCTTTTCCATGGTATAGAAGTTCCGAATTTGGGGGAAATTTAATTCAACACACCAGAAAACTATTTGGCAGGTGGAAATATTGTATCAGGAAGGGATTAAAAACATGTCTTAGATTGTTGGAAGTGGTTAACTGGACCAAAATCCTTTGTAGAATGCAACAGTTAAAAATAAATAAATTTACCAAAATAACTGACGTGTCATTCTCTATTTCCAGTCAAGAAACTGTAAATTAGCGATGTATGTTTTATCATTGCTTTTCCTCAGTGACTTCTGGCATTTTTTCCATTTAAAAAATCTAATTGTTTAACTGCAGCAGCAAGATGCTTGAAATATTTAGATGAAATTATGTCACTATATTTTTAAACATTTACTATTATCCCTTTTTTGTGAGGTTATCCTGGGAAATTAAATTTCATAGTTGCCTACTAAAAATGTTTTCTTCCTCTGAGTTACAGGAACCTCTGGATCCTCTCATCCTAAAAAATCAAATTAGAAAACGCCATTTTTTTTTTATTGTGGAAATTTCACTTGCGTAAAAGTCTGTTCTGAATGGAGCAATGCCCGATAAACAGCAAGTGAAACAAGGGCAGAAAAAATGTCCACAGCCAGACGAATATGACTGAATGAGCATTGGAAGATTTCTGGAGTGCAGTGTTGTTGCCAGTGAGAATGGCACCAGTTGTTATACCAGTGGAGTCAGACTGGACCTTGGTTCAGCAACCATGGTACTTGAGTTCTAGCTAAGAAAGAATTCAGAGCCAAGAATCAAACTATAAGAGAAAGTTTATTTAGAAAGTCACAGAGGTAGAAGAAGTGAGCAATAGAAAAAATTGACTGAGGAAACAAGTTACAGAGGCAAAAGAAGGGGTCCTTGGAGTTTAGGAGAAAGAAGGGGAAACAGTGCCCCTGTGAGAGAGGAAAAAGGGGCACAGGAAAGACTCGGGCATGTTCCTGAGAGAGAGAGCACACTGGGTCCTCTGTCTTGAGAGTGTTTGTCTGGGGGGCTCAGTGAAGGTGTGTCCTTTCAGGGTCATGGTCTCTACTGCTAAGTCATTAGTCAATGCAGCTGGCCCTGATGTCAGCCATGGTGTCGCCTGTCTGGTTTTGCTGCCTTTCTGTGCCTGAGCTGAAATGCAGCGAGGCCTAGATGTATTTGATGTGGGTCAAAACCTCATTGTCTGGGGCCTTAATGCTTACGGGGTATTTTCTGGCCCTCTTCTTCATTCCCCTTCTAAGGGGGGATCTAACTTGCATGACTAGCAACGTGCCAGAGGAGGAAAGTTCAGAGCAGGGTCCAAACCACCTGACCAGCCATATGCTACAGGGTAGGAAAGGTTAGCCTGGGGGCAAGCTTCTTGTTTTCCCAGTTTTGCCTGTTCCTAGACTCCCGGGACTCTCTGCCCTGCTGCCCTTCTGTGCCTGGCCTGTCGTCCTTGCTCCACTCATGTCTGCCTAACTGCCTCCCACACATTGGGGAGGATTTCTTTTTTTCTTTTTTTTTTTTTTTTTTTTTTTTTTTTGGCGAGGGGCGTGTTTGTGCTGGGAAGGAAAGGAGAGCTATTTAGAAGTTCTGGGCAGGAGGATGTTGGGGATGGAGTTCTTGATGGGAAACACTTAAGAAAATAAATGTTACTGTCATCTCTCTTGAAAATAACCGTTGTCATGATATTTGGTAGAATATGCTAGTAGGATTGGCCCAATCTAGCAGCTGAACTGATCTGAGACAGCTCACACTTCCCTACAAACATCACACGATCCTTTGACACAGCATTAACATATCCACATTGCAGTTGCTAGGAAGGTTATGTTGCTGACAGTTTTTATTCCTCTGCAGACCGATTTAATTCACTATTGATTTGAGACAGCTCCTGTAGCAATGTTTTTTTCACCAGTAAGTTTCTGGAATATATTTTCTTCATGAAGAGCGATGGGCTCAGATAGGATAATTCTGACTTCTAATGAATATTTGGTGTCTTGCACTGAGATCTTCCTTATGAAACATCAAAGTTCAGGGATGTCATTTTGTGTCTCAGTGACATTCCGTGGCATTTAAAGAAAATGAATTCTGGCGCAGTTCTACAGAAAGGCTAGCAACAACAGACCTAGCTGTTACAGCCAGGATTCAGTCAATCCGATGACTTGCACAAGCCCAGGGTATAAATAGGCTGTTTATTCTCTCCCTTCTCCCAGTGTATCCTATAAAATATGCAAAATAAACAAACAAGCCATATTATGTGAGAAATAAACCTACTACTACAAATCTAGTGTGTTAACCCAATCTGTACAGGTGCTAACACAGGATTTAACAAAGAAAGGTGTACAATGAAAAAAGAAAAGACAGCTTTTATCTGAAACATTCTCGCGTCTTCAGGGAATCATTGCTAAAGCTTCTTTCTTTGTTTCTCCCAAAGTCAAAATGAGCAAATAAAAACCTTGCTAAAATGGAATCATTTTAAAATACATCAATATGAATTATAGATTATTGTTCAGAAATCCTACAGAAATTAAGTAAAAAGATACTTAGTAGTTGAGTCCTGCAGACTTAATTGATAGATTTTAAACTTTTATATTATCAAACAAATATTTGAATTAGTTTAAGATTAATAAAATGTTTATTTTCTTGAATGAACTAAATGGTTTCCATTGATTCTAAATAGTCCTTATGATAAATTAGATTCCCACATGTATTCATATCCATTTCTAAATTTTTCCATTTATATTCATGTTTCAGTTTATTGCCTTTCTAGTACCAAGAGTTTATTAAAATAATATAATACATGTGGCACTATGTTTTTACATGAACTATAGAATGTCTTTTTTTCTCCCTCCCCTGAGAAAAAAAAATAATTTTGGTATATGTATAAGTAGAGAAGATGTACAAATGATATTGTTTTATTTTTTCCAAAAAGAGTATGTCTTTCTACTCATTCATAGCTTCTTTTTTTTTAAGTTCTTTTATGACATTATATAGTTTTCCTGCTTATTTCTTATTAGGATTATGTCTATTGTAGCTTTCTGTTGCTGTTATTATTGGTATATTTTATTTTATTATATTTTCTAGTTTTTTTAATGTACAGAAAGATTGTCGACTTTACAAGTAGTTTGGTATGATAATTAAGTATACAGACGTGATTTCCTGAGTCTCAGCTCCGCCACATCAGCTATGTGATTGATTTCCTTGTTGCCTGTAGTACAGAGATAATAATATTAAATACTTCATGGTGCTGTTGAAAAGATTAAATTAGTTAACATATATAGAACACTGCTGGCACACACTAAATACTGTAAGTTTTCATAAACATCATCATTGTCCTTTCTCAGCCATATTAATGTTCTCTCATTGTTTGTAATAGTTTTTCAGTTGATTCAGATTTTCCAGTTATATTTTCCAGTTATATATATATATTCCAGTTATATATCAGCAAATTATTGATAATTTTTTCTCTTTTCCAATTTTATACAATTTATATATTTTTATTATTTAATTGCTTTACCCACTTCTCCTTAACAGTGTTATATAACAGTGGTAGTGGTGGACATCTTTATTTTATACCTAGATTGTTTGTAATGTTTTTTCACTTTTGGAGCTTAAAAGATAAATATTCTCATGTTATGAAAGTACACTCTGATTTCTTAAGAGCTTATGAAATGTCTTTTCAACAAGTGGTTCTATTATTAAGTAGGAAGTTAAGAATAAGCCATGACTGTTGACTCCTGAGCTCTGTCTTTTTTTTATGCTTCAGCTTTGGAGTCAGCTCTAACGTTAGGCTCCCTATGCAGAGGGCATCAGTCCTATCAGAAACTGCCAGACTTTTAGTTTAAGCCAGAGTTAAATATAAGGTCTTTGCTCACCATTGGGTAGAAATACCACAAGAATTCATAGAATGGGCAATCCTGTGATTTTAGGAAGGAGTTAGAAAAAAATTGGCTAGATTTCAAAAGCAATGAAAACTTACTGAAAATTTACCAGCCAAAGTTAAAAAATAACTTTTACTAAATGTAAAACACCAAGAAATTCTTCGTATCTTGATTGATACAAAAGGAGATAATTATTTCTAATAATACATAATTTTAAATTACCTTTCTTGAAAGGTTGTACCAACTTGTAGCTTTATATATTCATTTGTCGTTCGTTGGTTAATTCTTGATTGGATATAGTATTCTTACCATTTATAGCATTATCATTTTAATTAAAGTAGCCTTGTGTGTTTTAAACAATAAGTTTATCATCTGGTTTTGCAACAGAATATCTATTTCATTTTTTCTATAAAAACAAACTTTTGAGCACAATATGGCCAGAAATGCGAAAGAACTAAAAATTTTTTGAGTATGTAATTGTTGAAATGCATTTTACCATGTTAAAATGTACATACAGTCATGAATGACTGTATGTACATTTTATAGTAACTGTAGTATTTAAGGGCTTACCTCATCACAAGAAATATTGCCTTTAACTCCTTTATAAAATAGTTTTCCTTTTTTTAGGTTACCTTTTAACTGCATATTAAGTTATAGTAAGCCAAAACAGGATATGAAGACTGTTTTTAATTTAACAACTTTAAAATAGAATTTATCTAAGATTAATATTGCAGTAATTTATCTATTGCATTATAAGTGATAAATTAGTTGTAATTGTTATTACAATTAACAGATTTTTGCACATAAAATAATTGGATTTTCTTATAAAATTCTATATTTGTCCATGCTGAATTTATGTTTCAGAATCTACAACTCTAGTCAGAGCTTAAATGAAATGAAAAATTAGTTTATCCCTGAAATGCTTTTATTTCAAATGAGAAAATATGAAAAAAATGGTACTAACCAATTTAGCATCATGGAAAGATCTATCTAGAGTTATCTGTTCGTATTCCATGATGTGTATTGTGTACTATAAACATAAGGTACAACTAAGCGATCTCTGCCTTTAGGTTGGCTGCGCATGCATACAAGCTCTCTGATTTCATTAAAAAACAAACTCTTTATTTACGTGAAAGAAATTTGAAATACAGCTATGTCCATTATGGACATTGAAACTTCTGTATTTATATTCTTAATAAGAATTGTCTGGGATGGATTATAGTATAGTAAAATAAATGATTAGATAATAGAAACAATTGATGTCCTTTCTTTATTATAAGATTCTAGATAGTCTTCTATCTTCACAGCTAAAACTTTGAATTTCCCTTCACTTGGAACATCTGAATTATATTAAAATAAAAATGGTTAGCTGATGCATGGCATTAGCTGAGTATTCCACAAGATATTAACCACAGTAATAACAGTTAATACCATAAGCATGTAAGAGCTCCGTACCTTGTCCTTGGCTCAGCAGTAACGATGAGAGAGAGAGATCTCCAGATTTTCTTCCACAGGGATTCACTGAAGCTTCCAGCCAGATAATATTTTGGTCATTATATGACATTTTTTTGGTTATATAATGACGGAAGTTATGGGAGAATTTCCCAAGTAACAAGGAACACCTGAGCAAACATGGTGGCACTTATCCCTTCATTGCATAAGGAAAAGAGTTATAAGGGTGGGAGGGAAGAGTAGTGAAGCAGCACCCATGTTCAGGTAAAGGCCAGACCTTGGAAAGTTAGAGTTTGGGATGAAAATGTCAATTGGACTGACTAAAATACTCTGGCCTCTAAGCCACCATCTGGCTGTACTCTGAGTGCCAGCTGCCGTTGAAAGCTGAGCGTAGTGTTGTATGTGGAATAGCAGCTCAATCCCAAAGGAAGGTACACAAATTCTACCTTCAGCAGCTCCGTGGAGGGGAGCTGCTGCCATGTTTAACTTTTTAATCTTGTTTACTTCAGCCTAGGGAATTTATCAGGTTCTGGTTTTATTCCGAAAACTATTCTCAGAAGCCTTTAGAAACTAATACACAGTAGCACTGTCCACCTCTCCTGACACACATCGCCACATGGACCCCTTTTTGACCCAGAAATCACTGACGTGAGAGTGATTCACTTACTGTAACCTCCATCTCTTCTGCCTCACTTCAACCAGTTTAAACTGTGGAATTTTCCCAGTTACTTGGCTTGAAATGCATGAGTTCTTACTAATCTAAGTTTATATATGCATGTGATGCTTTATGAACAACACTTTGCTAAGCCTCACAATTTGAATCACTCCTGAATCTCTTTTGTAGAAACTCCTCTGGTGATGTTAAGAATTATGTACAGGTTTACAACTTATCTAACCCAGGAGGAAAGCAAGAATTTAGGCACCTGTTAATAGTTGAAAAATCAATCAGAAATAAGGCTGTAGAATTCTAGAGCTAGAGTGAACCTATCTACTCCTGCCTCTTCCTTTTCTACATGACATAACTGAAGGCTAGAGAAATGAAATATCTCCAAAATGTTATTGTACATCAAAGGGAAAACTACTCTCTTTACAGGAATTCAGCTTACACATAATTTTTCAGAAACACATCTGTGAAAACTTGACTAAAGTCCATAATCACTGAAAAAACCTATCTCCACTATTCTTTTGTTTCTTATTAATGTATGTTATCTCTCTTTTATTTGAGGGAGAAAAATCTCTCTGTAGTGTGAGAGCTACATAATGCACCTTCCAGAACATGACAGTTTTATTTTAAACTCCATTTTAGATGCTGTATTTCTACATCAGAAATAGCAACTTCTCCTTATTTTTCTCTAAAAACAAGGGAGAAGTAAAAATAGTAACATGCCACCGAAACAATTCATTATTTTAAATATATGGATAAATATATCTTTGTAGAATGATAGGTTTTGAAGGTAGTTTTTCTTTAATATTCCTATGAGACAGTAGTTAATGTCTGTCTATGCCATTTGCAAAAGCCTGTCCCTCCTCATACATGACCTTGAAATATCTAACACTAAGAAAGAAGAGTCTGTTTATTGTAGACATGTGGAAAAATAAGAAGCGAAAGATATTTCCCTAAAGAATCTCAACTTCATGTATTTCCAAGTTTCGTTAATAATTCACATAATGTAAAATTTTTCTCAGGAGACTATGTGGATGTGCCTGCTAAAATTAGGATTTCTTCCTGCCATTTTTTCCTTTTTCTTCAAACTGTTTACTCCATCTCATGACTTAAACTGTAATTTCTCTGCTGATAATTTCAAACATGTGACCCTTTAGCCATGACCTCCCCCGTGACTTTTGTTGGTAGCTTCTATTATTTCATCGCATGTTAGAAGACCCTTTTTGTCTCAACATAGGGACATCGCTGAGCCTCCTGTTGCAACTGTGTGTGTTATGCAGCAAACATTTTAGCTCCTTCTCTGGGAGATACAAAAAATATATAAGAAATTTAAGCTATTGACGTATGCAGCTCTGTGTTGTCATCTGTATGTTTATATCGATCCAGCCCCTGTCCTAGAAACATCATATATCACATGAAAAAAAAACTTTGAGATTTACTTTTGCAAGTTGTCCTCAAGAAAAAGTGTGTATTTATTGCATTAAAATATACATTATTTAATCCATGGTTAGCCCTGTGATGTTCCCTGCCTCATAAGCATGCCTAATTTTTTAAAAGATTTTATTTATTATTTTTAAAATTTATTTTAGAAAGAGGAGAAGGGAGGGAGAAAGAGAAGAAGAGAAACATCAATGTATGAGAGAAACATCGATTAGTTGCCTCTCTCATGCCCCTAGTGGTGGCCTGGCCTGCAGTCCAGGCATGTGCCCTAACTGGGAACTGAACTGGTGATCTTTTGGTTTGCAGTACAATGCCCAACCCACTGAGCTACAACCAATCAGGGCATAAGCATGCCTACTTTTGCTTTTTATGCATTCTGATTCACATTCCACTTTTCCTGTAGAAGATTATTTTTTGTATTCCAGTTAGTGTTCCAATTATAATTATTTGGTGAAATTTAACAGTCTTTTAAAAATATTTGGTTTTTTTTTAACTTTTTTTATTATTGTTCAAGTACAGTTCTCTCCTATTCCCCTTACAATCTCCCCACCCTTAAAATATTGTCTTGCTGAAAACTCAGAGCTCTTTCTGTAGGAAATGTATAGTAATGTCTCACTTCTGTGCTGCCTTATTTTAAGTTCTTAAATTCCAAAGTAGATATTTACCAAATGCTACTTTGCTTTCAAAGTGAAGAGATTATAAATTGAGTCAAAGAACCTGTTCTGTAGACATTCCGAGGTCACCCTGTGCCTGAGAAAAACCCTCAGAAGTTTGATGTACCCGGCTCTGTGCTGTCACCTGCATGTTTCCATTGTTTATGTTTATATTCTTTTATATTGGTGTTATTGATACTTATTCCCAGCATTGTGAATATGTTTTAGAATCCTTCATTTCCAAAAAGCCTTGGAGAGGCTAATATTTTTTAAAAATTTTCTCTCCCCCACCTACACCTAAACATACACACCACACACTAGCATTTTATATGAAAACTGCTTTTATCCATAAGGAAGGGTGTCTGTTATTTGTTTTTAATCTGCTAATATGTGTACATTATACATATGACCATATATAGAGCTGTTTCTGAATGCAGAATAAAGATATATTACTCTTAAAAGTAACAAAATTGTTGCTAAGAAAAATATCAGCCACTTCGGTGTTAATCTACTAAGTCATTTTTCACTATTTTATGTTAAACTAGGAAAAATATAATTATGTAGTGATGATGATAACTTTACATTTGTGTTGGTAAAAGTTTGGAAAAGTATATTAAATTTTTTCATGTAATTCATAGGACTTTTTTCTGAATTCTTCATACATTTGATGAAGAGGGGAAAAACATCAGTTTATTAAAATATTTCTTCATGCAAAAGGCAGAGTCCTTACCAATGAAACATTTCAGTAAACCTCAAAATTTTTATCCAGTCATCTATATTAACACTTGTATGTCATGTCTTTAAACTTGAGTGTGTGAAAGCCTGCCCTACTTACTTATATCTTTTTTATAATTATTAATTTTTATCTGGATATGAGAATAGTAGTGATTTGATTGTTTTTCTTTAACATCACTACATGTTACCCAGGGCCACATTTACCTATAATGTGCCCAATTACCTGTAATGCTGAGCATAGCCATGACTTCTCATTTGTAAAGCCTTTTTGTAATGCTGTAAACATTTGATAAGAATCATTTTCAGACAAATTAAATTTATAGTTTATGAAATATTTAAGAGAGCCATATAATAATGCTGGTTGAAAAAATTGTACATTTTTATAAATGTTTAAATTTTACAAAATAACTCGTACTTAATGAATAAAACTTTAACACAGGAAAGTGTTAAGAAAATGTTAATTCAACAACTCATAGATCATCAGTCATACAATCTCTATCTATCATCTATGTGTGTGTGTGTGTGTGTGTGTGTGTATATATATATATATATATGAAAATATAGGAGGTCTATCCAGAAGGTATCCAGCCGTGTAATGTGAAAAGTAGAGACATTTATTGAAAAAGATACAAGAAACATTGTACATAAGACAATGATGCCTTAGTCCCCTTCAAAGTAGGCACCTTGGGACCTCACACAGTTCTCCCAGTTGCTATCAGTTGCCCTGTAGTATTTTCCTGAACCTCATCGATTATCTGAAATCTCTTCCTTTCAAAGGTGATTTTAGTTTTTGGAAAAGCCAGAAGTCACAGGACACCAAATCTGGGCTGTAGGGGGTGAGTCACTTGAGTGATTTGATGTTTCCCCACAAAGTGTGATTCATGAGTGGGTGCATTGCCTTGATAAGCTGCCAATCATCAGCTGCCTATAGCTGCAACCTTCTGAATCATTCAGTAGTTTCAGTGGAGGAATATTCAAGCTTAACACAAAGTTTGATGCAGATTCATTGCTCTACTGGCTCAATCATTTTGAATGTAACAGCCACACAGTACACCTGCTCACTCAATGGCTTCTACTGCCCCCACTGACTAATACAGTGAAGTCATCATTGTTCACACATGTGCATTCCAGTCCACTCCCCTTGGCTTCCAGGTTACATTGATATCATGCAAACCATTCTCATTATATTAACAGTGGCTGGACTTTTTCCAGGAAGACCTTATATATATTTACTCATATATATATATTTATATATTTATATTTATATATTTACATATATAAACACACACATACATCTATACACACACATACATCTGTATACACACACACATGTATGGAGAGAGAAAGAGAGAGAGAGAGAGATTTCCTATGATATACATTCCCAAACTGGTGTCATGGTGAATTTATAATTTTTAGGGTCTTTCTCTGCATGATAATGTATTCTGAATGTTTTTCCTATTAAGAAATATTTTCTCTAAAATATGACTTTAATAGATAAATGATATTTCTTTACATAAATTTGAGGCCATTTCTTTATCCTATCCTTTTTTTACCAGTTTAATTAGATTTTCCTGATTGTTTTTCATTTTCTTAGAAAGTTATTATATCATCTAGAAATAACAGTAATTTATTTTTTCCAATATTTATACCCCTTATTTATTTTTCTTATTGCCTCCATAGCAACTGCCATACCTATGATAAATAATATTGCTGATACCTGTAATACAAATGTGCATTTTCATTTTACTAAATCTGCCTCTGTGGTTGATTATTAAGTAGACTATCAAATATTTGGGTTAAAGAAAATCTGTCTTAAAGAACATCTTTTATCACTCTAATGAAATTTCCTTCTGATGTGTGTTTACCATGAATTTTTTTATTTCTAAAATTGGGAATAAATGTGAAGTTTTTTACATATGTTCTTATGTCACCTATAGTGATGACTATATACTTTGTGTCCTTTAACTAATTAAAGATGGTGAATCACTTTTTAAATTGTTGTAATGTTAAACCATCCTTCATTCCTGGAATCTCTACTTTGTCATTGCATGTTATTCTTAAATAGCTACTGCATTTGGTTTTCTGCTTTTGAGGTTTTTTAAAATCTCTACTCATATGGAATGTTGATGAAAATGTGTGTGTGTGTATTTTATGCTCTCTTTATCAGATTTACATGTTAGGTTAAGGTAGCTTCATGAAATGGCCTAGAGTGCTTTTCATTGTTTTCTTTGCCTTAGAACAGTTACTAAATCATATGGATTCCCTAGTTTTTGAAAATTTTTAAAAACTTAAAAATTTTACCTGTATTCACTGTCTACTCTGATTTCCTATGACTTTTGAATACACCCCCCCCCCCCCCACATATTCTCTTCAGCTCAACGTAGGCCTCTTGATATACAGGTCTGTACAGACTTTTTGCTCATTTGGGAATAATAGAATCAATATTTTAATAAGTGAAAAATATAGAATTGTATATAGTATTATATTATTTTCCAAGTATTTTACATGCTTACATTTTTCTCATTTACATATAATTAGAAATGAGAAAGAAAAGGAATATACAACTGTACTTGAACAACAGTAAAAATAATTAATTATAAAAAAATAAAGTTACCTGTGGTGACATTCAAAAAAGAAAAAGAATATAAAGATATATTTGTTTATATTTTCTTATTTCTGATCATGCATGCACCAATACAGTTCATATACAGATTTTCTAGCTTTAGTGATTTTCTGGAAACATCAACTTTAGTATTTGACTACTTTTTCTTTATTAATGTATTTATTATCATTAAATTATTTTGTCTGTTTTCCTAAGAACTACAAATATTTAATATCCACCTAACTTCATTCAATTAATTATAGTATATTTTGCAAACTTTATGTAATAGCAACTATCGTCTTCAATTTTTCGGTAAAGGAAAGGGAAGACGGCTGTGAGGAATGATTGGGGTAGATACGGATTTCCGTTTTCTCAATTAGCCACCACAGTGCTCAGAGGCTAGAGCTAATCTGATGATTTGCCATCCCTCAACACTTCATCTAATAATCCAGACATAAGAATAGATTTTGCTCTGTAGTATTATTTAATCATATTTCATTTACTCATTTAGTGATTTTATTTTATTCACTCATTCAAAATAGCTATTGAGTTTCTTTGTGCCATACCTTATACTAGCTTTATAGATAAAAATATGAAAATACATGGAAACTGCACACACCATAGCACAATATTATTCAGGAAAAGTAATAGAAGATTTATAAATATTATTCATTTATAGTCAACGAATATTTTAATACCTTTTTGTGTCTGGTAGTATACTGGGTCCTGGGGAGGAAAGAGGTGTAAAAGCCGTTTTCCTTGTCCTTGAGGAGCTGTCAGTCTAATGGGAAGTGAACAATCCTGTTATAATGACCATGTGTACCAGATACCTGTGGGGACACAGAAGGGAAACTAAATCTTTGAGGAGTTAAAAATAAAGGCTCTCGTCACAAAGACAGTAATGTTTTAGCTGACACCTGAAAAGGAAGCAGTAATTCATTAGATGGACAAAGTGTGGCATCTAAGCAGAGAAAACAACATGTGCAAAGGTACAGTGCTGTGAAAAAGCAAATAGTCTGCTAACACCAAAGCATAAAATACAAGGTAGCGAAGGGTGAGAAAACAGGTAAAACAGTATGTGAGACACCATTCTAAAATACTTCTTGGAGATGAAGAAATTGTAGGAGAGGTTAAATATCACCCAAAGTCACGTACTGATAACTGGGTGGCCAAAATTTCTGACTTCAAAGCCTAGAGCCTATGGTCTCCTGCCTACTACACACAGGGATGACTTTGTAATAGGATTTATGTGCTATACTAAGGAATTTGGATTTAATTCTCTCATTGTCTAGGAACCATTCAGTGTTTTTAATTACAAAAGTTACATGATAAGATTTTTCTTTTTGACACAAATGGCATTTGGAAGATAGGAATGACTTCAGGTAAAGAGGGAAGCAGAGAAAAAAGGAATGGAGAGAGAGGTGACAACTTCTATAGTCCATGCAAGGGACAATGGCTGTGTTGGATGGGAATGAGGGATAAGGAAGAATGAGAGTCAGTGATGTTCTAGATTTCCGTCTTGGGTAACTAGGTTGAAGTTAGTTCCTGGATTCATGACAGAAAATATGAAAAATGTTCTGGATGCCAACCCTGCATTCACATGTTAAAAATGTATCTTTAGTCATTTAGGGGGCTTTATATATGAAACTTAAGTGTATGCAGTTATGCCCTAAGGTTTCTGGTTGCATAAGGTTTATGTTGTCATAAAGGTAAACGGGTACACTCTCATTTAAAGTCTACAATTTCAGACTCTTAGCAGACATGACAGAGTCATTCTCCCAATAGTTTAATGAATACAGCAAAATGCCCTTCTTGTTACCAAAATGTGCTTGCTTGGTTAATATTATTACTAATACATTTACATAGCCATTCAGAGAGCCCACTCTGCTGAGAGATGGCTTTTTTCAGTAAAACTGCTAATAAGTTCTCAAACTGATTTCTAGTACTTAGACATCTGTGCTTCCTGTGCTTTGTATATGAAGGTTCTTGGACTGAATTGATAATTAATAGATGTCTTCGGAGTTGTTATATAGTTGTCCTAAATTCTTCTACATTGTCCATAAACAAAGTCCCATATTTGAAATCATACACAGGACAATACCAATACCCATGCTACTAAGTGAGAAAAAAGTTGTACAGAGAAAGTTTTATTTTTATGTCTCCAAGTGGAAATTATAAAATGAGTAGTAAAATTGCATATAAATCTGTCTAATAAAAGGAAAACTACATTCTGTATTTTTATTTTTATTTTTTAAAATATATTTTATTGATTATGCTATTACAGTTGTCTCATTCCCCCCCTTTATTCCCCTCCACCCTGCACCCCCTTACCCACACACCCCACCATAGGCATAGTACATGTCCATGGGTCGTACATATAAGTTCTTTGGCTTCTCCATTTCCCCTACTATTCTTAACCCCACCCTATCTATTTTGTCCTACAAATTATGCTTCTTATCCCCTGTACCTTTTACCCCATTCTCCTTCCTCCCGCTCCCCACTGATAATGCTCCATGTGATCTCCATTTCTGTGATTCTGCTCCCGTTCTAGTTGTTTGCTTAGTTTGTTTTTATTTTTTAAGTTCGGTTGTTGATAATTGTGAGTTTGTTGTCATTTCACTGTTCATATTTTTATCTTCTTTTTCTTAGATAAGTCCCTTTAACATTTCATATAATAAGGGCTTAGTGATGATGAGCTCCTTTAACTTGACCTTATCTGGGAAGCACTTTATCTACCCTTCCATTCTAAATGATAGCTTTACTAGATAGAGGAATCTTGAATGTAGGTCCTTACCTTTTATGACTTCAAATACTTCTTTCTAGCCCTTTCTTACCTGTAAGGTTTCTTTTGAGAAATCAGCTGATAGTCTTATGGGGCTTCCTTTGTAGGTAACTCTCTCCTTTTCTCTTGCTGCTTTTAAGATTCTCTGCTTATCTTCAATCTTGGTAATGTAATTATGATGTGCCTTGGTGTGTGTTTCCTTGGGTCCTCCTTCTTTGGGACTCCTGCTAGAGAATTTTTGTAAATTTATTTGAGCCAAATTGATGGCAATTGCCAGGAAGCAAAATCTCAACAGATTGAAAAAACGCTTCAGAGAATGACAGTTTTGCACCTTATTTTATACATTGGAATCAAAGGAGGAGGCATAAGAAGGGTTACATGAAATTTATTGGTGGTCATCAGTTAGGGAGACAAGAGAAAGCAAAGCAGAGAACTCTCTGAGAGTGGGTATAGAATAAAAACAGATAGACAGATATTTCTTCTACACTGGTGGGTATAGGACAGTTAACAATATTTAGAGCATATACAAGTGGTATGCTGGAGAACAAGTTAACAACAAAGGGTTCCATGATCTGGTGGGAGGTTGTGCTCTGAAAGGTCTGGAAAAAAGTGGATTACCCAGATATTTCAAAGATGTGTTATCATAGATGCAAAAAGACAATAGACAGTTTCAGTTGAGGTAAAGATTGACCTTTGTCAAGGAAGATACTGGCCTAGGACATGCCTACCTGCCATGATTTGCTTTTAGTTAGGAATTTTTATGTTCATATGATCAATCTTTTGTGGTTACTTTAGGTCTCTGAGCTTGTGAGGCCGCCATGCAGGCCTCCCCTGAGCTCATCAGGTTTAGTGTGTGGCTCCTGTTTCGTCCACAACTGTCAGTTTGGTTTACTATCCAAGAAAGCATTATGTTGCTCTTTACTCATCTCTGACAATCTAATTTCCAGTCAACCATTTATATGTAATATAAATTAGGTTATAAAAGTTGAATGCATATATTAGAACTACTATCTTTAATTAGTATGAATACTGAGTTACATTACAGTGCAATTTCTCATATTACCAGAGCATGCAATTAATGCGATTCATAACAACTCTAATTATACTTGAAGAAAAGTGAATGTGCTTAAAAGAGCAGCTTTTAAAGATACACAGTCCTTTCATAAGTAAAAATGTTTCTCATCTGTTTCTATCACATTTGAACCACGAGCTTGTGGTAGACAAAAGAATAATGTTTTCCCATACGTGTGACTAATAAAAAGTAAACCCCAGCAGCAGGGAATACAGTCACACAGTAGACTATGAGATGGTTTCCTGTTCTCCCATATAACTATAGTGATTGACATTCAGATATTTTATACTGGCTCTAGTTTGTCTCTTTGTATTATTCTCAATGTTTGTGTTATCTGTGCATTTCTTTCAGTCAAGAGAAGCCATCCCATTAAATGACTTAAAGTCAGAAGTTTCACCCCGGATTTCAGCAGAGGACCTGATTGATTTGTGTGAGCTCACAGTGACAGGCCACTTCAAAACTCCCACCAAGAAGACAAAGTCCAGTAAACCAAAGCTCCTGGTAGTGGACATCCGGAATAGTGAAGAGTATCCTTTGCACGAAGGGTGTAAAGGGTGATGCTGCCTTCTTTAAAGGGCATGTGGTTAAAAATAATGAACATATCTGGGATTCCTCTGAATTCAGACAGCTAAGTAACTCTCATACTGGGTTCCAGAATAGACTTGCATAATGTTTCATAAGATAATTTTACATACCAAAGACCTTAAAATGTTTTCCAAACAAAACCAGAATGTTGGGATATTTTCTTGTTTTTCATATTTCTCCGGTGTGTATTGCTGTTCTTGGGGCATTTGAATCCTTCCTGTTCTAGATGAAATTTTAGCAAAGATGAAGAGTATTTACCTGGTGTTCCTCATAGGCTAGAGAGTTTGCCAGATCTCAACATTAAACTTGCATTTATTATAATTTTCAAAATACCAGCAGCTTATGGAGAACATGTTAAAGTATTTTCCACTGACATTAAATGTACCATAATTTCTGGTGATTTTGCTTGGCATTAAAGTATAAATAGGTACAAAATAGTAACAGTTCAGTCTTCCTCCTTATATTTTTATCATCTCTTAGATTTTTCAAAGTTTTTTAAATGATCTCTTTTTTAAGTAATCTCTGGTTAAGAGAAGCAAGGTATTTTAAATAAAATAAAGTTTTTTCTTTGAAACTCAATATATAAAATATAAAGGAAGATGTTTTATAGTTAATTTTCTCCATAAGTTAACATGTATAGCATTTACTAACTGTAAATGAGAATTATATGTAAATGAGTGTTAGCAGGTTGGTGGTTTTATACGCTAAAATTGAAATATAATTTTCATGTGCATATTTTAATCACAATTTTTGAAATGAAATTTAAACCATACATTTACAGAATTCCTGAAGCAATTCATAGAATCTTTGATTACTGAGAACAAATTTGAGAGCCCACTAATTCAAATGACATATCCCCATCTTGTTGTGAAAAGTTACTTAAACTGTGAGACCCCTGAGTTTGGAAAGAGTATCCATGTTCATGTCCCTGGTTGTTAGAGCTTAGGGGATGACTGGAAGTTCCTTAGCAGAAAAGGTGAGTGGACTGAGTCCCAAAAGAAGCATTGAATTCCAGTTGCCTGGTCAGGGACCCCTGGTCTTGAAGTTCTTATCTGTTACCTTCAAGGGCTTAAAATACTTTCAGTTTTTAACTTTCCAACTTATGTTTCTTTTGGTTGAACTTTAGTCATAGCCTCTAACAAAACAATCAAAAAGCATAGCAATATTGCATAGTACCTTATTTTAACTTTAGAAACCATTATAACATAATTAAAATAGTTTGTGCATACATCACTCTTGTGAAGTTTTCTTTCAAATAATTACCTATTTGAAATTTAAAAATACACACAATATGAAAGTAACATTTAGTCCAAGGTTTTCCAAACCTCATAGCTTAATTTTTTAAATTGATACTGTCCTTATTTTCTCCTTATTTCCTGCTAGCCTGAACACTGTTCTCTGATGAGTGTGGATGAGTCACTTAACGAAGGACTGCCTTTGTGCCATCCCACAATACTTGACTCAGAGTTGTAATTAGGCAGAGACCTGGGTTGGTTGTTTTACTATCTACAGTTGCAAGCTAAATGGAGAAAATCCGTATTGCTTTATGCTCCTCGGGGGCGGGGGGTGGGGGTAGGGACTGGTCAAAGGGAAAGAAGAAAAGAAAAGAAAGTCACCTGTCTTTCATGATCCTCCCAAAGGATCCAACTTGGGAAATTTTTTCAATCCCCTTTTGAAAGCCTGCTTTAAAACCAAGGTACTCTTAAAGGTGGGCCGTTTATACTAACAGCATTTCTGACTTTTTCTCTCTTGCAACCTCTTATTTTACTGCTTATCTACTGGTACTTCTATTCCACTTCTAAATACCAAATGCCGGTACCCGTGTATCAATCATGGTGCTTTGAAAGAATCCACAAGCTTAAACTCTTTTCCAAGAGTCATTAGTTGTCATTGGGTCTCTTCTAGTATCAAGAGCACAGTGAGGAATGGAGAGCTGTGGGTTCTAGGATCCCCTTTGACTGAGGCATCTAAACTGTCTACCTATAGCTTTCCAAGGCTGGAAAACTCAAAAACATTTCATCATCTCTTTTGTTGCATTTGATCATATGATGCAGAAATAAATAACATGTCTTTCTTACTCTATTAATCTTCCAATCCATTCTCAAGGAGTTAAAGGCAGGGAGAAAGTTGTGCATGGTAATGAAGAGATTCATAAGTTTTTTGCTTCAAATTAATGTGTTAGAATGTGATATTTGATTTTTTAGATATCGTTAATAGCAACCAATAAATATTACTCTCTATAGTGCTATGGATATTTGTTAAGAAGGTATATATAGTTCTATTCACTAGATTGCTTTTAGTATTAAGAATATAAAACATTAAAATATTTTATTTGGAAAATAAATGAATAAAGATAATATGTATTAAGTGCCAAATGAGTGGTACAAACAACGCATCGGCAAGCAAGTAATCTCTGGTTAAGAGAAGGAAGGTGTGGGTAGTGCTCATGTCATTTTAATGTTTGTAGCCTCAGCACCAGAGTGGCACTTAGAAAGTACCCAGGAAACACAGACGTAAGGAAAAAGGCAGGGTGGCAGACACAGCGCCCTACACTCTCTTACCTGAACCCTCAAAGTTACAACATAATAAAGAGAGGTTGGCAACATGTAAGTAAGCCCCTTTGCACTCTGTAAGTGATCCAGTGACTTCTGAGGCCTTTCTTCCTTTAAACCCAGATGAAAAACAGTATTTACAAGAAGTCAGGAGAATCAGAATTTAGAGCTTGAAGCATTTATCTAACCTAACATTCATTCATTCAACACATATAGACTGACTGTCTTAGTATGTGCTAGCCTGGAATTAGTGTACTAGATTTTGAGGATTTGTTGTGAACAAATGACAAATTCCTTGCAGTCATGGAAATTATATTTTAATTGGAAAGATAGATAAATATATTGATCATATTATCTTTAATAGCAATAAGTGCTATACATAAAAATAAAGCATGGCAAAGAACAGAGAAAGATAGTTTTATAAATACTCAGAGAGGTCTCTGAGAAAAGGTGATATTTTAGTGCAGCTGAATGATGTAAAGAGGCAGGCTATAAATGATACGGGGAGGAACATTCTAGGCAGAGGGAGTGTGAGAACAAAGACCGTGGTATATGAACATGTTTGGCTATTTTGGATCAGCAAGGAGACCAGTGAAGAAATAGATGAAGTCAGAGGCAATCAGGTTGTGGAGATGCTATGGTACACAGAAATCTCCATACTGTGATTTACTAACATGCCATTAAGTCTGCGAAACCTATAATCACTAATTCCTGAAAATCCACAGTTAGGGATTTATGCTGTTGACTTCAGACTTTTTACTCCCCTGTTGAAAATGCAAATGTATGTGGTGCAGTGTTAGGCCTTACTGGAACTGATTTCTAATAATAACTACCATTAAGCTCTCACTATGTGCCAAGCATGGTGCTAACCCTAAGATGTAGATACTGTTACTATCTCTATTTTATTGATGAAGAAACTGAAGCTTAAAAAGACTACGCAACTTGACCAAGGCCACATAACTGGTGGTTGGGAGATCCAAGCTCATGGTCCTCAGCTTTATGCAAACAGCTGTTTGCTTCCTGCATAGGCTGTTAAGTACAAACACAACTGAATCACAAGAATTCATATAAATTAATGACTGAATGAGACATGTATGGATTCAAAACTATACATGTTTCTTCATATCTTGCAAACAGCTGTGACTTTCAGTGCTGAATATACAGGGCACCTATTCCCCAGTGAACAGCCTACCGACAGTTGTTTTTACTCAGACACAGTCACGGGTTCAAGGAACACTGAACATGTTAAAGTGTGGACAGCGAAGATGGAATGCTGTGTGGGAGGAAGCATTAGAAATGTTTTTGTCCTACTATAACAACAACTTATACTATTTAATCCATTCAGAAATTTTTTATTAAATTTTCTCCAAAACTATCACTGATTTGTTAAGTTTTAAAACTTAACAAATTAAAACCTGCTGGAATCCTCATAATATTTTTTAAAAGACTTATTTTTATAGAATATTTCTTAATTCTGACCAAGGTAAATACTTGCAGTTAAACTCTGGGGTTTTTGTGACTTTACCTATCTGTTTAAGTAATGAATAGATATTTAATACTAACATTTTAAAAAATAATTTTCTATCTCCCTTGCCAACAAAATGTAGTTCTATACAGTAGAGGGGGGAAGTAGCAACTCTGTAATACCAAAGGAAAAGTCTATTTTGCTTTTGTAGATTTTTAAACAGGAAAAACTCTAACAGAATTCTTACATTTTCATAGAGGTGAAAATTTTGCTATTTGAATTTGTGCTTTCAGGAGATTAAAGTCTAAAATTAAGTTTCATCTCATCTTTTTTTACCCCTGTAAACTAATTGAAATGATTGTTTATGAAGGGGATGAAGGAAGTTTTACCCTTCAGCAAAATAAGTTACTGCATACCAATAAACTTAAAGGACAATCTTACTCTCTACCCCCTTGACCCTTCCTTTGTACACAGGGAAGGAAAATCTTTTTCCTATATTCTTCTAAGCTCTTGGCTGTGGCCTCTGTAACAGAAGACAAGTTAACAAGAGCAAAGCATACAAATGTATTTAATAGAAGTTTTATGTAACATGGGGACTTTCATAAGTAAATGAAGACCTAAAGAAGTGTTTAAGTCTGAGCATTTTTATGCAGGTTTAATAAAGAGTGGATGGTCCTGGGAAAATGTGATAGGGCAAAAGTGCCAGAGCTACAGGTGGTTGAACTAGGGGAAACTTGCAAGGCCTGTGCATTCACATTCTCTCAGGATCCCCTGTCTTGGTGCTAAGAATGTTCCTATCCTCTGGTATGGGGAGGGCACTTCTCAGTTGCAGGTTTTATGAACTGATTCAGGGGAAGATCAGACAGTCCTTTCCACACATGTCATTTCTCAAATTCCTGCGGTTTAAAATATTCAGTAAGCCAAGATGCTCTATTTCGGAATAACATGTCCTAAGCCCCATCACCTGAAATTCTGTCAAAGCTTTAGTCATTGAGCTTGTAATATACATATTCTCAATTAAAATACAAATACCCTGCAAGAGGTAATATTTTAGTCTATTATCCGTTTTTGTGATTGCAGGTGAAGAGGTGCGTATCAACAATCTGAGGAAAGTACCACCAACCTTGGAGGGCACCAGTGAGGGTGGAGAGCACAGGAAAGGAAAGCCGGAGGGCGTGACCGGCTTCGGCCCCGACAGGAAGGAATAACCCCAAATGTAGGACAGTGAACCGTAGAGATAATCTAGTCTTGATTCTCAATATTAGAGCCTAACAGCTTATATCAAAGAGGTTAAACAGCATTTTTGTTGAAATCATATTTTTGTTTTTGTAAGAAAATATGTCACCTAGATTATGTTTGTTATGTCAGTTATGTTTGTGCTTCGGTACATTACTGGGATTTCAGAACAAACAATATGTAATTGCATATTTTAAAGAGGAATAGAAAACGTTTCCCATGCAGTGGCATAAATTCCATAAGTAATGTCGGTAGTTGCAAAGATGATACACAGCCAAACTGTTGTTTTCTTGAATAGTTCCAAATGTTTTGAGTTTCGAATTTCTAGGAGTTCATAGTCAGAGCAGTGTTAGTCCTGTAAATGTGTGGTCTAACTGGTCTTATCTGTAAGCAAATACTTTGAGGGAGTGTCACTCTCATTTGCTTGAAGTCAGGGCTGTTTTTGCAGCTTTGTTTGCAAAACTCCTACCTTCTTTTTTATGTTGGAAGTTATAGAAAAGACCATCTCAGGCCTAAATATTTTTACATGAAAAACACACAAGCTCAGTTGCTTTCATTATTATACCATGTGTTTCATCCTTAGAAATGCTAGTATTGTTCTTGTCTCAGTATCCTGAAGGATTAATTGTTTTTAATTTCTTCAGCATATCTAAGAGATACTTATGTGCAGAGCAGGATAGATAATAAAGGAGGTTTCATGAGGTTTTTTTTTTATCCGATTTGTCTTTAGGTTCAGTCCACCAGAATTGAAATTTCTACCTCGTTGTATTTATTCCCTTATCTAAATGGATCTGGAATAATGTGGGTATATATGGCAGCCACTGCTGAGGAATGTCTCCTCTGTCTGGATTAATAGTTAGCTGTGACCAGTCGATTTACTGTTGAAGAGCTCCCATTTGTGCTGAGACCCAGGTCCTGAGTGCCATACAGTCTCATTTGATCAGCCAGTTAATCCAATTTGAGGACCTGCTTTGGCAATGAAGAAACAGAGTTAAATCAGAACCCCTGCCCACCAAGAGCTCACAGTCTTGTGGCTAAGACAGATATTAAATAGATAATTATAATACAGTGTGAAATGGTCTGTGTCTGAGGCATACCCAGAAGGCATGGGAATGTAAGGATGGCCACCTAAGCCAGGTGGTGCCTGAGATGGGTCTTGAAAGACAAGTAGAAGCAACCTGAGCAGTGAAGAGACAGAGGGCTTTTCAGACTGAAAACACCAACTGCCTGGGTGCACAGGGAGGGTGGGCAGGACATGTGCAGTGAATCACCAGGACTGTGTGTGCATGGCTGGGACACGTGAGGGAGGATGTGGGGCTAGAAGAGACAGAGGCAGCTTCATCAGAATGTTGTGTAAGAAATTTGGGTTTTATTCCAAAGGCTGTAAGAAAATATGAAAGAATTTTGATCAAGTAAATGGCATGCTCAGATTTGCATTTTAGAAAGATCAATGCGTGTGGAGGAAGGATGGGCGAGGACGTCCTGTGTGGGCGGGACTGGAAGGATGGAATCACCCAGAGATTGGATGTACATAAACATCCCTTCATATTCACAGCACAAAGAGGGGGGACTGTAGATGTGCCCTCAAATAAACCAATTTTGCTAGACCCTTTGGGTAAATACCTGTGCTGCAGAAGATCCAGAGAAATAATTTTTGTTGCTGTTTCTTTCCCTTTTCTTACACTGTGTATTGAT
Organism: Glossophaga mutica; assembly: GCA_039655065.1. Classification (NCBI taxonomy): domain Eukaryota; kingdom Metazoa; phylum Chordata; class Mammalia; order Chiroptera; family Phyllostomidae; genus Glossophaga; species Glossophaga mutica. The sequence continues at coordinate 143,740,067 of CM077303.1, read as the reverse complement.
AGGTAGCAGTAGCACTAGCTGTGAAGGCGGGAAGCATTTAACACATTTGCCATTGACACAATTTATTCTAGGTTTGGCACAATTCTGAAACTTATTTACTCAGCAAATAGGTAAGATGTATTCCAGCCACTGTATTCAGCATTTCCAGAGTTTCATAGATGAGATAAAGGCAGATCCTGTAAGTGGTTTGAAGTCTCAGTGGGAGTCAAGTACATTAGTGTGTTTTATACAAGGTCAAAATGCCGCCGTGAGAGGTGTATAGATGCTGTGGGAAGAGAAACTTTCTTAGAGGAAACACTCAAAAATATAGGGAAAAGGTATTTAAGTAGAGAAGACTGTAGGAGCTAGATAGAACATACAGTGGAAAGAGTATGTGATTCAGTTTCATTGGAATGGAAGTAGGCCCATATTCATGAGAGCTGAAGTGAGAAATTTGGGCATTGTCTTATAGGCTGCCATGGAATATTGATCAGCAGGTTGAACAACCTGTTGTTCTGGGATCATTGGAACTTTGTTTTTAAATTTTTAATTCAGTGAAGTGGATTTCCAAGAGCAAAGATGAGAGGTGTAGAAAATAGAAGCTGCTGCAATAGTCTAAATTCAAGGTAGTGAGGGTCTGAAGCAGGCAAGTGGCAACAGGAATAGAGAGATAGGAGGATGGGATTTATTAGTGCAGGAGAGCGTCAGATGTTGCCACTGCTGAGATGTCGGAGCTCAACTTTTAGACTGATTTGGTACATGATGATGCCATTCAGAAAAAGCAGCAATGGACTGAGCAAGAAAATGATGCTATCTAAAGGTACAATTTTTATATCAATTAATGCTATTTAGTTACATGATATAAAATGAAACCATGGTTTAATCCCGTATTTCCTTGTGGCTATTGATAGTCTAAAGGTTTAGCCTCTACTTTGGGCTGGCTCTATTTTACTAATTATAATTAGTTAACATAGCAAACAAACAAGTTAACATAAAGGTGTGATAACTTCATAAGCGATCTGGTGAAGTGCCAGTATGCTTTGTGTATAGAAGCATAATGTCACTAAGTGTGGTTCACAGTGAAAACGCTGTGTTCTTTTAGGGTTTAGAAAAACCTGAGATTGTTTCTAGTTACATTTTAACCCATGAAATATTTTAAAGGAATTTTAAAATCTTTTTGTAAAGAAACTTTCCAGAATATGAACATTTACCTATGTAATTTCCCTATGCAATATACCTGTGCTATTCTTAGAACTGCTGTTTATTCTGTCTGCTTGATTAAACTGTGGTGCACGTACTGACAGTATTGTTATGGAGACTGACTCAGAAATACAGGCAAGTCTTCATATTTCAGACACCTAGAAAACAGTGCACATTATCCTTAACTGTTCTAATAATCCAACTTTTCTCACAAAAAATTTTAAACTACTTTTTCTGATCTATCTGTACATTGGGCGACCAGATTTTGATTAATATAAAAATTTATCTTTATTACAAGCACACACTTGAATGCTTTTGGTAATAACTGCCAAATGGAATTTTGAGTTGAGTAGTATGTTTGAGGGCTGGGGAACAGCTTATTGCAACAGGGTACAGTCACCAGTTACCAGAGAAAAATGCTTACTAGCATATATCACAGAGTGTTCTCAGGGTACTAAACAGCTCTGTTCAAACACCTGGCCGGATGACTGCCATAATAACTAGATGCCTTTATGTTTTTATAGCTACTTTTATTCCATAGTCACCAAATTTCTGATATGTGGCTGAACAAATCATATATACAGGATACTCAAATGTTACTTTAGCTTATAAAGCTTAATATAGTCTGAGCATTGTATTTTATCTTCATTTCTGATTCAGGAGAGAACCTGATTGGCTCAGCCTACATCAGGTATCCCTTCACCCTCTCCCTCCCTACCGTGCTGTCACTCAGGATTGTGGCAGGATCATCTGATACGAACGAACGTGACAGCCGAGACTCACCCTTTCATCAGGTCAGCAGTTGAGCCCCTTTCAGCAAGAAAGCAGGGAGGTGGGGACCAAACACGTCTGCTATAGTATTTGACCAAGATTGGTCTGTATTTCTTTTGCTATTGTAAACACACTAAAAAAAATGTTCACAGTTGGTAAGGGCTGTTTGATAAACAGAAATCCTCTGGCACCTGAGTCAGATGGGCAGATGTATGTACATTTGCTGAAAATATTTGAGTTGTTAGGTTCTTCATAGTATCAAAAATTTTCATTGTAAGGTGTATTCTTACTGAAATAAAAGTACTGCCACAGTAATTATATGCTGATAACAAGGTCATTACTTGTCATGAGAACTGCAGTTGAGAATAATGAATAATTGTAAATATCGAGAAACTAGTGCTGATGAAATCCAAGGATTCTCTGCGCGTGATTATAAACTGTGTCCATTCAAGAAGACTCTAACTAAACAGTGTACACTGAACTGCTAAGACTTATTCTCTCTCTTTTTATTTTCAGAATTTTGTATAGTCTTTTATTAATACCAAATGCTTTTCTTTAAAGAAAAAATGGGGAAGAAGCTGCTGACTAAAACATGTTAGGAGTAAAGTATGTGGTCAAATTATCCCATTATTCTCGAGAATAGGAGCCTCATATTTCTCCTGTCTCCATTCCATCCGTTACCTAGTTAACCTTTATTGGTTCTTCAAATTTTAATTCAGCCCTCGCTTACTTTCTCAGTGAAAACCTTCTCCGTCCTCCCCAAATGGATATATATCCTATCAAAGCATCACATATATCTCCTTTAGAACAGTTTTTACAGGTGTTATTTTGTTTATTTGAATAGTTATTTGATGAGAAATAAAATTTAAGAATGTCTTCCTCTGTAGACTCTTATGAATAAACATCTTTTTAACTGTACTCTTTTTATTTGTACTTTTTAATTATGTAGGATGTATATATGTGTGTGTGTGTGTATTTAAGATCTTAAGATACTTCTACATATTTTAAGCTAATATATACTTTTCATTCCAAAATTAGAAGTTATAGTCAGTGAAACGATCAGAACTCTTCTAAAGTAAAAATATAATAAGCATCACTCCCGTTAGAGACCATAACATTGAAAAGAGTGGAAATGTCAGGTAAGTTTACTTGAGAAATAAACCAACAACAGAAGTGTTTTCAGCCAGTGCTGACGACCGTTAACAATTCTAAATAGAGTCTCATTTAGCAATGGCTTGACCATAGTAGATAGGCTTTTGCAGTATCAAATTACATCTGAGAATATCTGGTTGGCTATATTACTTTCAGAGCTTTAAAGTAATCATAGTGGTGATGAGCTTAAAGGCATGATGATCATGCAGCCCATGCGACTGCCATTGAATTTGCCGCCTCCTGACCACTTTCACAGTGCTTCCCTTAATCAGGAAATGCTGTACATCTTTGGCCTGTCGTCTTCTATTACAATTTCATATTTAACTTTCTTTTTTTTTGCTTATAGGTGCCTTATTTCATTTATATAAAATAATCATGTGAGCATGGGAGATGTTCAGAACTGTCAGAAGTTCAGAAATAAAACCAATGAATGACCAAAGTAATAATTAGCAAAAGTTTATTGTGCATACACCAAAAAGACAGTTTGTAAACTGAGAGCACTCAAACCAAAACATCAAATAAGGCCCCGAGGCGTATTGTTAAAAAGCAGCTTATCCATTGTGGAGGCAGTGACTGTTTATTGGTCACAGTATTAGAATTTTCTTAAAAGAAAGGGAATTAATTAGTGATTACCTCATATCAACTTGGGGGAACAATTTAAGTTTCATTTATGTTTTTCAGCGATATAAGCAAGAAGTGACCCAGGTCAAGTTAGCCTCATTTATCTTGGAAAATAAGCTAAATTAACATTTACTTGTATGACTAAACTAGTTTTATGTGCTGAGGGAATTTTCAAGTCTCATCTCTGTTTGTGTTTGTTTAATAGCATTATCTTCGGGGAATCAATTGCCTCTCTCTCACAATTAGGTCTGCACACAAATAAATGTTTTCCTTAAACTTACTTTCTCAGTTTTATTCGGGGTCACATATCAGGAAGCATCAACATTCCATTCAATGCTGCATTCACTGCAGAAGGGGAGCTTACCCAGGGCCCTTATACCGCCATGCTCCAGAGCTTCAGAGGGAAGGTCATTGTCGTTGTGGGGAATTTGGCAAAGCACACATCAGAGGTAAGTGTACTCAGAAATGTCATATGTGCATAATGAGTTATTTGCCTGCCTACTGTAACAAATTGTCTAAAAGTTTATTTCTTCAGGAGTTGGCCACATATCAAATAAACTTTCAAGACCTACCTATTTTCTTACATAGAAGAGTTTGTGTGCCTTTTCTCAGTAAAAGGATTCAAACATTCTTCCTTGGTGTGCAGCATCAGGTTCAATAGTAAGCTTAGAAAGATCCAAATGATAGTCTAATAGCCTAAGGTGTTCTTTTAAAAAAACTACTTTCTGAAATTGCAAAGAAGTATCTTCAATTCTTTTCATTGGAGAAAAACATAGGGGCTTGATTAGAGATTCTGAAAGCTCATGGTGAAATTTGTTGGATTCTGCAGTTTTATTTACTATGGGCTCAAAGCTTTTTGATGACAGAGAATTCAGTAAGGATATCGAACTTTTAGATAGGAGGAGTACATGACACAGTAAAATGACTTTGCTGTCCCCTGGCTATGTTCTAAGCAAGCTGAAAACTAAAACAAAGAATGTGAAGGTCAAAAAATATCCCATGTGTTTTTTAATTAAATATATTGGGGTGACATTGGTTAATAAAATCATTTGGGTTTCATGTGTACAATTCTATAATGATCATCTGTATGTTATATTGTGGTAATAAAGGGTAAAGTGGGTGAAATATCTGGTAATAGAAGGAGGCTTGACTTTGGGTGGTAATCAAAAAAAACCCTTTATTTTTTATAAAAGACAAGTTGGAGAACATAGTTTAGTATGAGCCAAAAGGGCTTGCTCACAAAGCCCCAGAATGAGAGTGCGTATCTTGATGTAGGCAGCGTTGAACTGGGACAGGCCCTTTTTCTAAAGGGAGAAAGACGCTGCTGCTGGAAAAGGGGCAGAGGTAGTTTATTCCCTGCAGTCAGCTTCTTTCCAAGAGAAAGAAAGGCAGGACTGAACCTTCCCAGATGTACTGATCAAATCACTCCCTTCCTAGAGCAGAGTACATACAGGGGCAAAAAGAAAAGTTGGTAATACACTTAGAAAAATTTCCTCCTCAAAGAATTTAGCAGTGGAGATACAATATTCCCCTCTAACATGTACATCCCTTTATATCTGTAGAGACAGAATAATCCAGTAATGTGATCACTGGAAATGTAGTCAGATGAGCACTTCAGTACTTTTGGCCATAGACCATTTTTGTGTCACAAGTACAGGGCTAATGGTAGCACTGGCTTTTGACACTTAAGTGAAGGTCATCTTTGATTATGAAGTTTCATTGACTATTAGTTATGACTCATAAATCTCTTACCCCTCTTTTATGTAACTCTAGTGTCTGACAGGGAATGATCTAAATACACTTATTTCAGAGAAGGTCAGGATAGTTAATGACTAATGTGCAGTTTTAAGTAAATGAGAACATCTTAGAACTAAAGCAATGATATTAAGTCATTTTGATATAACTTGTTAAATAATAATAAATTTTATTTTTCAGTGCTCATATTTGCATATGTGTGAATTTTAAGTACTAGTGTACATATGATGATAATATAAAAATTCTTGAGTTTGGAAGTAGCTTCAGCAAAATTATAGTAGACAGCTCTGATACTCCAGGCCTCTGCAGAAACATCAAAAACAAGTAGAAACTCTACCGTGTTGGATAAAAGCTGCAAAAGCAGGCATCCTTGTCTTCTTCCTTACCTTAGGGGAAATGCTTTCAGCCTTTCTCCACTGAGTACTGTTAGTTGGATGTTTTCATTATAGCTTTTGTCACATTGAGTAAAATTTTGTTAATCTTCTTGCGCTTATTGAATGTTTTGATTAGGGAGTGATGTTGAATTTTGTCAAATGCCTGTTTTCTGCATCAGTTGAGATGATTATGAGTTTTTGTTCCCTTCTTTCTATGAATGTGGTACATTAATTGATTGATTTTCATATGTTTTAACTACCCTTGCATTCCTAGCGTAAATTCCACTTAGTCATGGTCTGTAATCCTTTAATATGTTCCTAAATTCAGATTGCTAGTATTTGATTGAGGACTTTTGCATCAGTATTCATCAGGAGTATTTGTCTGTAGTTTTCTTGGGTCTGTGTCTGGCTTTGGTGTAAGAATAATGCTAGCCTCATAGCATGGGTTAGGAAGTGTTCCTTCCTCTTCAGTTTGTTGGAAGAGTTTGAAAAGGATCAATATTAATTCTAGTCAGAACAATTGGGAGTGAAAAAATAAAAGGTATCAGAGCATGTGTTAATTTTCCAGGACTGTGGTAAAAGGTAGCACACTTGGTGGCTTAACACGACAGAAATTTATTCTCTCATAGTTGTGAGGGCTGTGGGTCGTAAATCAAGGTGCCAGTCAGCAGGGCCATGCTCCCTCTGCGACTCTGGGTAGAATCTTTCCCAGGCTGTTCCCAGTTTCTGGTGGTGGCCAGCAATCCTTATCAGCCACAAAGTGGGAGAACATATTTGTAAATTATATATCTAATAGACATTTAATATCAGAATGCAAAATCAACACACAAAGATCAGTTATATGTGTATTTGCTCGCGACTCCTACAACTCAACCGAAAAAGCAACAAATTTTAAAATGGGTGAATCCTTAAACATTTTAGAGATTTCTCTGAAGGTACACAAATGGCTAAAAAGTACAGGAAAAGATACCTTCATTACTCCCTAGGAAAATGCAAATCAAAACCACAGTGTCACACCCAAGTGCTGACCAGGGTGTGGAGAAATTAGACCTCCCCCCATCCCTGTGCATGGCTGAGGGGAATGTGAAATAATACAACTGCTGTAGAAAATATTGTCAGTTTGGCAATTCCTTCAAAATGCAAGCATAGAATTCTCATACACCATCAATTTCACTCCTAGGTAAATACCCAAAAGAATTAAAAATAAGACCTCAGATACTTGTCGTCCATTGTTCAGAGCAGCATTATTTACAATAGTCAAAAGGTAGAAACAACCCAAGTCTCTACTAACAGATGAATGAATAAACAAAATGTGGTATATACATGTACAGTATACAGGATGGGTAAAAAGTAGGTTACAGTTGTTAGTACATGAAATAGAGTTTATTCTTGTATTATTATTTATTAATTACTGCATTATTTACCCTATGAAAAACTAAACCTACTTTTATTCCACGATGTATTATTCAGCCATAAAAAAGACTGAAGTTCTGATATATGCTACAACCTGGGTGAACCTTGAAAACATTATGCTAAATTGAAATAAGCCAAACACAAAGGACAAGTGTTCTCTGACCCCACTTACGTAAGAGGTCTAGATTAGGCAAATCCATGGGGATAGGAAGTATGTTAATACTACTGCAGCTGGAGGAGGGCAGAGTGTGAGGTTTTGCCTAATGGGTACAGAGCTTCTCAGTGGGATGGTGGTAAGTTTTGAAAAATGACTAGTGGTGATGGTTGTACAACATTGTGAAGGTACTTAATGCCACTGACTTGTATACCTAAAAAATTTTTAAATGGCACATTTTATGTTACATATGTATTGTACCTCGATTTTATTTTTAAAATTCCTTAGGCTTGATGTGTTCAGGCTACCCCACTCTCTCCAGTTCATCTGAGACTTACAATTTTTGGTCAAATAGTAGTGGAAAATCTTTCATAAGAGCCATCCTAATCAGGTCTGAACTTTTTCCTCTGTGCGTATTTTTTTTAAATGCAAAAAAACAGTGATTTCCGAGCAAGTAGCAGCTTTTCTTCTAAGTTAAAATCCGTGCACTGCAGCTGGCAGCTGGCAGACTCCTGTTTCAGAGAGACGGAGAAAGCTGCGGGGGAATGCCACAGAAGAAAGCAGAGGTGCCAGTGCAAGTCAGTACAGTTACAGATTACCCGTGCAAATGTTTATAATTTCTATGTCAGACTCATATCTGGACTTGGGAATTTTTTGTTTGCAAAGAGTAGGCACTGATTATAATTGCTGGTTTTACATTTTCTGTGAAGACCTGATAAAAGAGGTAAACTGAAAGTCCATTATATGAAAATATTAAATAAAATAGAGTATAGCAATAAAAGAAAAAGACTCTCAATAGTGAATTTAACAAGGAGCAAAATATCATTGAACAACTGCAAGAAGGAATGAAGTAACCATTTGCCTAGTATATGACACTATTAAAATCACCCATTTGACATACCAGTTAGGACCAGAGTGTCTTTTGTAATAGAAATGTGGAGGAATTACTTTACAGTGGTCAGATGTATTGAATATAGTGTCTAAAATCACATAGAAAACATAACAAATCTGAGAAATACTGCTTATTCATGAATCTGAATAATTAAAAGATACATGACACCATTTTAATTATGTATTCATTACCAATTTCCTGTAATTACTGTTGATTAGCAATTTACTGCTATGAGATGGCTCTTTAACATTACCATTTCATAAGGCTTTTATGTTTGGCCTAGCTTCCACATTAAATATATCAAAAAACCTTTAGAATCTGCCATTTCTTATGAAGAGAAAATATTGTTTTTCCCCAGAAGAGGGCAAAAACGGAAGCCGACAAAGTTCTTACTTTAATTATGGTCCCATGTAGATTCTTCTCTGTGCCAGAGTCAAATCCTAGTAAATGTCTCTCACCAGTTAATCTTTAATTCACCTTACCCAACAGGTTAAATAAAGCAGTGAGCATTTTACAATCAAACATATTTAGAAATTTTGTGAACAAAGGTATGTCAGCATCAAGGAAAGTCAGTCAGTCCCCAGTGAGCGAAGGGACTCCCGCATCTGGAATGTGTGTGGTGTGCGGCTGCCGCCAGGGCGGTCCGGGGCTGTGCCGATCCTTGCTGCCGTGAGGCCAGGGCCCGTCCGACAAGACAACCAGATGTAGGCTGCATCTGTTGTTAGGGCTGCTGGGAGCAGGAAGACCTCTGTGTCAAAACAGGGGTAAAAGCAATTCAAGCTTTGTGTCACATTTTAAGTGGAAAATATGGTAAGGTCTTACTCTTGTCTCACTGCAATGATCTTTTTAAAACACACATGAGAAACTGCGTCTTCAAATGCTAGACTGGCATTAGGTTCCCTGGACATAGAGGGAAAACATGCCTCATAAAAGATTCCTCTTACAAAACTGAAGTGTGCTGAATGCATCTCAGAGAGCACGTGTATAAAGCCGAGAAGGCACTAACAGATCAGTCGGGGAGGCAGACTTAGTCTACTATCCATACATGGATTAAATGAACCCACAGGATGGGGTTTGTGAGCAGACTTCTTGAGAATTTCTTGAGCAGATTACTCAGAATTAAAGGAAATTTTGATTTTTAACATTAATTAAATATTATGTGGGGTGAAATGTGTGGGTTGTTTTCGTGCTCATAGCAGCTATTACTTACACTACCATACTTCCAGCCTAAGGCCAGAGTCTCATATATCTCGGCTTGGCGAAACACCATCACAAATCCGCCTCTTTCCTAGAAGTAAATTACAATGTTTAGCAAGAATGATGACTTGCACCTATGGGATCCATGTCCAAATCTAGTGATAGGTCTCAGACTGAAAAGTAGCCAACAATATGGACCAAAACATAATGAAATTCCAATTGACGTTTCTCTACCTTTAGTGAATCCTTAAGAAAAACTGTGAACATCATATAGCTATGTTAGCCACTGAAGCTCATAAGATTTTTAAAAATCATTGTCGCTGTCTAAGATTATATTTTGTGGTTACCTGACCACTAAGATGTCTTCCCTGCCAGTGAATCACCCTCATTCAGTAGGTTACCTCAGAAATTTGAACCAATCTTTGAATTTTACTTTGTCTTGTCAGTTCTTTGGAAGATATTAGGAACGGGTCATTTTACCCTTAAAATGTTACATTCTTGGCAGCAAATCAGTACTCTTTTGTCATCAAAAGAAATATTTATCTGAGAATGTAAAAGCCAATGGCAAGTAATGTGTGTTGTTATTCTTTCCTTTAAAACAAAATGAAGTTAACACCCCCAGGGGAAAAAAATAGAAAAGAACAGAACATATATTTCTGATTAACATTTGATTCAGAAACCTAGACAGGAGACAATTTTTATGGAGATTCTGTGACTACACAGTGTGAGCGTCTGATGCTTTCTACATGTGGCATGTAAGGATTAAATTTAAAATGTGGCATCGTGTTCAACTGAAAATAATCAGACTTATAATAAGTAAAGCATGTCATTGGAGCTATTTTTAAGAATAAGAAAATAGCCCAACTGTGTTCATTTACTCTCCCCCAGATGCCCAGGTTATTTGGTCTTTGGACTTTAGGTTGGAAGTTATTTGTACTGCAGAAATATGAGGCTTCCGCCCTCTTGTCCCACCCCATTACTTCCTGAATTCCTTAACCAAGCCCAACCAAGTTTTATGATATTGTGATGATCACCGATAGCCATTACCTTTTGCCAGTCCCTTTTTCTCTCTCTAGCCCTGTCTCCTTCCTCTCTTTGCTCAAGCTTTTCCTCCAGCCTTTGGTCTTGGGCAGGGGAGATTATCCTACTCTGGTGTGTGTTCAAAGGGGACCAAATGACTCTGAAAACACTTTAAACCGGTCAGGTGTCTGTGTTGTCTCTACAGTAAACTTCTCTGGCCTCAAATAGTATCTGCCTAGTTCTTCAGATTAATATGATACTTTTAAGCCACTTCGTGTGAGATCTTTTACCTATCAGAAAATGTATTAGGCTCTTTTTAATTGTACCTTCAGCATTTTGATAAAGAATGAGAAGTCAGTCTCCTTTCTGAGTTCCAAATATGCAAGGAATTCCTTCTCGGTCTTGTTAGACTCATAAGCGCTGGCTATGGTTAAATCTGGGTTTCTTCCTGGCTTTTTCCTCATCTTCTTGTCAGCAAATGTTTTGATCTGTGGGTTTATGTCAGATTTTAAGGAAACATTTAACATATTTATGTAACTCGAGCACACCTAGACATCATATGAGGCTTAACATTAACATTGTCTTGTGTCACTCTGTATTTGTTAAGTGATAGAGGATAACTTACTTTAAAAGACCCATAAACTGAAATACAATCTGTCCCATAGCGTCCCTAGTCTTATAGTTTTTCAACAGTTATATGAAATAAAAAGCAAGGTAGGAGTTGTAGTAAAGGGGACTTTAAGACACCTAATCCAAACTTTGGTTATCTTTTTTTTTAACATGTTTACTAAGTGTATTTTGTGGACAAGCAGTTTTTAAAAACACAGGGGAAGCTCATTTCCAATTTCCTGGAAAAACTGCCAAGTCATCGTCTGAATCCCATGCTCTCTGGCACCTACATTCATGTCCTAGCACAGGATGAAAGTTATTTTATCTCGTTATGTGTTATTCTACATACCAGCTCTGCCCTCCACAGCCCACCATTTAATTAATTACTTCTTACCACAGGAATGTTTGTGGCTGAATAAAAACTAACCATGGTTGCCCTCCCACTTGACCTTGCAGAGGTTGGAACTTGGCTGGATCCATCATAGCCATAACTGTTTTGAGTCTGAATCTTGAGTACATACATTCTTTACAGAGTGCATTATACTGTGTGGAATATAACTCGTGGGTTGGACATGGTATGAGTTTACTGTATTCTGTTGTCTAGTGTCAATAGAAGTTAATGGATGATTATTGCTGAAATTCTAGTCCCAAATATCCCAGGTCAAAGGAAAATGTGCAAAAAGCTCTTTAGAGCTCCTAATACATGACAGAATTTTAACAGAAGAGGCTTGTCCTCTATATTAGAGCCAATATACTTTTTTCATTAGAATAAGAACTATTTTCAAACAAATTTTGTGTCATATCTAAAAATGTTTTCTCTTTTTTTTTTAATGTGAACTTGAATTTCCAGGCAGCCGTTCCTGAGAGGACTGTTTGAAAGTATAAGCTATTGTTAAACACTAATTTATAAATCTATATGTAGATTTCAATTGCCATATGCATAAACAGTAGGTCACAATCAACTGTCATAAATTTTAAAATTGAATGAATGACTTTAAAGGAAAACTCTTCAACTAGAGTTCATCAGAGTTTTAGAAGGTCTTTGAACTAATTGAAATTATATGTAAAGTATTATACAAATTTGCCTTTTTTGAGAGAGAGAATAGATCTATAGCTTTCATCCAATTGCTAAAAGTATGGTAAGAGTCACTAGTATAAATTACTGTTCCATTATAAAGAGTTCACATGAACACTGATTTGTCCTCATTGGAGACAAATATTCCTTTCAAGTTTGAATCTATACAATTGCAAGGTGTTGTAAATAGCTCTCCTCTTAAAGAAGAGAGGAAAGAAGGAAACTAGCTTATAGTAGTTACTCCGACTCAACTACTTAAACATGTGCTATCTAATGTAATCCTCCCAAAAATGCTTTCAGTGTACCTTTCATGTATATTATTATTACACATTTAGCAGGTGAAGAAACTGAGGCCAGAAAGCTAAGTAATTTACCCAACATCCCACAGCTAACCAGTGACAGAATCCTGATTTAAACCCTATGCTAACTACAAGCTCCTACACTTTCCTCCACAGCACCCAGCACCCAGGCTGTTGGACTGAAATAGTGAATTATCTCACCTTCTTGACTAGTGGCAACAAATTTTATAGAAAATTATTGTTTGCCTTCACACTGTTAATTAGGTCTGAAATTCTCTCAACCCCTCTACCCAACTATCTCAAGTAAATCGCTATCTCATGCCTAACTTGGCTGCAACTTTGCATTGTCCCTGCCTGCTGTCCCCTTCCTTCCTCCAGTCGTAGCCTACAGCAGAGTGAACTTTTTGAAATGTTAATCTAACCATTGTCAAAATGCCTGGGTGACTTCCCATTGCCTTCAAGATAGAGTTCAAGCCCTAATCGTGGTTTATGGGGCTCTTCATGATCCAGACTGCGTTTTGTTTTCTAGGCTCCTCCCTCACTGCTTCTCTCACCCTCTTAGATTCCAGCCGTAATTAACTACTTGTAATTCCCTACGTGTTGTCTTTTGATACTTCTCTCTAGTCGGAACATTCTTCCACTTCTGTTCAACTGGGTAACTCCCATTTGTCTTGAAAGGCTGTTTATATAGCATTTCTTCTTGAAACCGCTTCTTAACTCCTCAAGTCTGAGACTAAGTACCATTCCCAAGTGCTCATTCAAAATCTTTTACTTACTCTTATAATGTTGTTGGGACCACTATCATGTATAGAGTGTCTGTCTACATTAGATAAAAATCCACCCTTCCGTTAGGAGCACACAGCTTGGAGAGGATGGGCTACATTTCATGCTCCACTTACCCTTTTCCAGGCCCTCTTATACAAAGCACAGTTTGCACAGCCATAGCGATGGTTCTGTGTAGCATTTATCAAATGGCATTGAAATTGCATGTTCACTCATCTGCGTCTCCAACTAAACTCCAAGGTCACTAAAGACAGGGATCGTATTTGTGTTCATTGTTGTACCCAGTCCCTAGCATTGTGCCTTTCAAGTAGTACGCACTCCATAACTATTCAATGGTTGATTTAATGACTAAGTTAATGAATAAACACGTGAAAAATAGTAGTTTACTGTCAACTATGCATTTACAGAAACTGGTAAAAAGAGGAAGGCAAAAGAAAAAATACTAATATCAACTACTAGATTAATTCAAGACACCAGACATTGAGTGCCGACCTGATGGAGACTGTCATAAGGAAACAACTGAGAAGGACATAGGCCCTTGCCTTGGTAACACTTCCAATCTAATTAATACAATAAGCTATGTATACAACCAATTAAAACTCAAAGCACAGTGTGGCACATGCCATATGAAATTATAATTAAAGTTCTAGAAAATCATTGAGAAGAAAGAAATGTCTTCCAGTTAAATGAGGGGTTTCTAAAGCTTCATAGACAAGGCAATGACAGACCTAAACCTTAAATTTTGGGTAGAATTTCTGTAAGGAAAAGTGTTGGGAAGAGGACCGTAACCATAGAGAGGAGGGAGCATTCCAGGCAAAGGACACAGCGCTGGCTGATCGGAAGGCAAGGGCTTCTCTGAAGAGCATTTTAGCTGCAGAGAAGGCTGTTTCCAGGTAGGTGGAGTCTGATTACAGACAGCCCTGAATGCTGTCTTAGGAGTTCGCATTTGAGCAATGGGGAGCTATTAAAAGTTTTTAAGAAGGAAAGTGACACAATCAGCTATATTTTAGAAAGTCATTTGGAAAATGACTTTCAAAGTGTCTTCCCTTTCTTTTGCCCTTTATCCCAGTGAAACAGAAAATTTAAAACACCAAAAACTAGAAACCAATATAAGAATTTTACTCTCCCTATATTTCCAGCCTATTTTAATGTCAGATTCTTCCCAGATTCTAGCTTTATGTTGACCTTCTGTCCCAGCGGGCAATTTCCCACTATCTAAATAGTTTCTAAGCTCCCAGTGTTAGCAAACTCAGGTGGCATTAGGGAAAAGACGCAGAGGGTTGTGTCTGAGGCTGATAACCAAAGCTCTTCAACCTTCAAAAGGATTTTAAGGAAATGGCCTCACTGCTTTATTTTGTGACTCAAGGCATCTAATCACACCCTGACACTATCTTCTCTTACCTTATTTAACACTAAAGACAACCTTCTCATTAATCATTAATTTAAATGTAAATAATTGCATGTCTTTATATAAGGAGTAAGCAAGTATAATTCTAAAATAAATAATTTCTTCCGTCCTCAAATGCAAAGAAACTTTAGACCTAATATTATCAAACTATTTGATGATATTTGAAAGTTTCTTGCTGAAACTTTCAGTAAGAGCTTTTAGGTACTACATATTGTTCATACTGACAGTAGATAAGCAAGCTTCCTCCTTGGAAGGTATCCATGGGTCGTGACTCACCTTAAGGACAATAGCCCCAAGAAGGAAAAAAATTTTATATAAATAGTGACTGTGGTCTCAGGATTTCCTGGGGGTCTTTTATAATGTGACCATGTAGGCAGCAAAGTGCCAGGTAACTTGAAAGTGGAAAAACTAAAAGCACAAGAGACACTTAAGTGGTTCAAGAGTAACTGGGGCCTGGAATGGAGGAGGGGCAGAGGGATGGAAAGAAGGGGCTGGTCCAGAACACATCACACAGAGAACTGACAGCTTTGTGCCTAATTGAATGTGGAGCCACAGGAGGTTTGTTTTTGTTTTTTTAGTGGTTTTTTAAAAAGTCAAAAACAACCTGAAGGTTTCCAGGATGGGTTTTTGGGGATGTTGCTAGTACCTTTAACAGAGATAAAGAAGAGGAAAATAAAG
This sequence comes from Glossophaga mutica, assembly GCA_039655065.1. Lineage (NCBI taxonomy): Eukaryota > Metazoa > Chordata > Mammalia > Chiroptera > Phyllostomidae > Glossophaga > Glossophaga mutica. The sequence goes on along the minus strand of CM077303.1, from coordinate 143,724,687 downwards.
TAAATTTGTAGGTAATGCAATGAATTTTGGACATACCAAGTTTAAAGTGCTAATGTCAGTCAAGCATTGAGAGGTTCAGACTAGACCTCAAGGGAGTGTTAAAACTAGATGTATATGTATAGAATCTTCACTGAGGAAATGAACAGTATTCTACAGTACAGAAAAATTGTAGTGTCTTTCTTATAATTAAGTTTAAAAGCTAATGAATGCATTATTCCAGAAAGGAAGACAAATTCCATGTGATGCCCTCCGAGAATGGCGAAAGACCATTAAAAGATAGTTGTTTTGGTTAGCTGTAAAAATGCATTTTCTCCATTGTAACCTAGATAAGAAATGAGAAAAATTTGCTTTAGTATAAGTTATTGGTAGAGAAGATCAACAACGGAAATGAGATTAAAGGAAAATGGAAGAAGAGGAAAAGGAAAACACTATTTCTCACCATGTGAGAAAAAAATCTGTCACTGGAGCATCAAAAAAGCCAGCGATGGAGAAGTTGCATGGACATATATTATGCTGAGATACCACGTGCTTTTGAGGCGTATTTGGTTTTCTAGTCATTTCTATTCAAAAAAGTATACTTTAAAAACTAAATCCTATTCCTTTTCTTTAATTCTAATGATATTTTGTTAGAATTACATATGACACAGTGAAATAAAATAAATAAAAGTAGAGAAATTTATAATTGCACATGAAAACATTAACTGCTTTTTCACATACCTCTTGAGTGATCCACATACCATGAAAAAATTGCCAAACTCATCGAGGGAACAGGGGCTAAGGAGTAGGCAGGGAACCCAAGAGCAAAGAGTGAGCGTTTCACTGCGTCCTCTTTGGATTCTTTCAGGCTGCCTAACTGTGGGAATAAACTGAGGGTGTTGTCTCTCATCTGACTGCTCTGTGGACTTCTGCATTAAAATTGTCAGCTTTAGACCTGGCTGGTGTAGCTCAGTGGATTGAGCGCGGGCCTGTGAACCAAAGGATCACGGGTCGATTCCCAGTCAGGGCACATGCCTGGGTTGCAGGCCAGTTCCCAGCAGGGGACACATGAGAGGCAACCATACATTGATGTTTCTCTCCCTCTCCTTTTCTCCTACTCTTCCTCTCTAAAGATAAATAAATAAAAATCTTTAAAAAAATTGTCAGCTTTATTATTCTTCTGATTTTATTGCTTGTATAATTATAAACTTCATCATCAATACCTTTTATTATAAGTGTGTTTTTGTACAGATGACTTTTAAAAGACATCATTTTTTAACATCATTTTACCTTGCCCTGGCCAGGTTGCTCAGTTGGTTGGAGCATCTGTGCACCACAAGGTTGTGGGTTCAGTCCCCAATCAGGGCATGTACAGGAGGCAACCAATCTGTGTTCTCTCACATTGATGTCTGTCTGTCTCTCTGTCTCTCTCTCCCCCCTTACTCTCTCTCTAAAATCAATAATCATATCTTTGGGTAAGGATTAAAAAAAACTTCTTTCAACTCATAGAAGAGTCAAGTGAAGGCTCTGTTACTAAAGGATAAAATAAAACATGATTTGACTTTTACTACAACCAGTTACATAGTTTCCTCATTATTTGCCCTAAAATCCTTTCTACCTCCATTGGCAGTAAGGAAACTTAACCAGTGCCCACCATAGTGCCTGGCACACAGTAAGTGCTCAAAAACTATTTATTCAATGAATTAATCAATTATTCAGCAGACAGTAGAGCAAACACTATATACTGGGCACTGTTCTTGGCATTATAGAAACAGTAATAAGTAAAACAAAGTCCCTATTTTCAAGGAGCTTACAATGTATTGAGAGAGACAGTCAGTACACACATATGTCAAGTGGTTATAAATGCTGAAGTGAAAAATAAGGTAGAATGGGGGAAAAGAGTACTGGTGGCTTATTTTATTGATGAGGTGATCAGAGAAGGCCTTATTCTGAGCAAGATGGAAAGCCACTAGAATGTGGGCAAGAAAGGGTTTTATGTGATCTGACTTTTATTTAAGAGAATCCTTCTGATTGCCATGAAGAGAAATACCTCAGGGGCAAGGATAGAAGCAATCAGACAAGAAGTTATTGCAATAATCTAAATTAGAGGCGACAGTAGCTTAATCTAATAGAGGAGATTAGAGAGGTTGAGGGAGGGGCTTGCAGATTTGCAAATCACATAAGACTCCATAAACCATGGTAAAATCTTTAAGATTTTATTCTGGATAAAATAAGAGGCTATCAAAGTGCTTTGGAAAGAGAGGTTATATGATCTGACTTAACATTCTTAAAGGGTCACTCATGTTGTGTGGGGAATTGAGGCAAGGGTGGAAGCAGAAAAGACCAGTTAGGATAATAACCTAGTAAGAAATAATGATTGCTTGGTCTAGTGTGGCAGTAGCAGAGGTGGTGAGAACTGATCAGATTCTAATTGTATTTTGAAAGTTATAGATGATATAACTTTTCTTATTAGTGCAAAAAAAAGAAACAAATGTAAATCCAGTTTTATTGCTTAAACAACTGGAAAAATGCAGTTGCCATTTCCTGAGATGGGGAAGACTTCAGGAGAAGTTTAGAGGTGGGCATAGGGTAGGAATCAAGTGTTCTCTTTTGATAATTATGTATATAATTTGAAGTTTGAGAAGCTTATTAGATTTGTAAGTGGAGATAATGAGGAAGCAAATAGATTCATGGGCTTAGAGTTCAGGGAAGAGGCTAAAGCCATACATTTACAGTCATCAATATATAGATGGGACTTCAGTCCATAGGACAAGATGGAATCATTTAGGGGATGAATGTAGAGAGAGAAGAGAAGTCAGAAGACAGGCATGGGGCAGCAGAAATCGGGAAGATAAGGAAAATGCACCAGCAGAAACTGGGAAGACAAGCTACAAAGGTAGGAGAACTAGGAAGGATTGGTACACTGAAGGCCAATTGGAGAGAGTTTTGAAAAGAGGAAGGTTCAATCAAATGTGTCAGATGATGTTGATGGGTCAAGTCAGTTCAAATTCAATCTTAAAATTTTTATTTGTCAATGTGACATAGTAGAGGTTATTGCTGAGGTTCATAAGTATATTTTGGGGGAATGATGGAGACAGAAGTCTGATTAGAATGGATTTGAGAGGGAATAGGCTTCCTGCAAAGAAATGAAGGGACAGCACACAAACCTGTAAATTTGACACTTAGCAGACATCGAGCAATCACAGTGTGGGCCTCCTTTGGGTTCTGATGCAAATAAGCAGATTGTAAATATAAGTCAGCAGATGATGGATAGATGAACAGATAACATTCATGAAGTAATTGGAAATTTGAATGCTGACTGAATATTTAATTATATTAAGGGTTATTATTATATTTTCTAGGTGTAATAATGGTACCATACACATATTTGTAAAGTCTTTTTTATTTCAAGGACATGTAATTATGGAGTAAATGAATTTTGGGATTTACACTAAAACAATAAATGTGGTTGAGAGGAGTGGTGGGAGGAATAAAGGAAATAAGTGAACTGCCTATGAGTTGTAATTACTGAAACCGGATGTTACCATCCTTGTCTGTTTCCTTTTAACGGTGCAGTTCAACTTTTTATTTTAATAAAATCAGAATATGCACAGCACATGCAGTGCTAGCATGTAATTGTATGTGTCTATGTGTTTTTTTACATTTTTCTTCATAAAAAGTTAAAGAAAATGGTAAGAGATGAAATAGAGACAGAGACTGTAGGCAACAGACAAGTAAAACAAGAAGACACAGTGAGTTAGCGCACTACGGTTAGTTACACACTCCCTTATGTAACACAAACTGCTACAATCTTTTAAGGTAAAACCTTGACACTGTCAAATTTCCTAATCTCAAAGATTGGTTCCAAGAGTAGAAGACTAGCAAACACTACAGCATGGATTCTGAATTTCCCAGACACTATTGGAATAGTTATCCTTAAACTAAACATGGACTAGGAAGTCTGGACCATATAATGCCTGTTTTGTAAACGCCCATTCTTTTCTTATCGCACAATTATCTGTTTTCCAGTACACAACACCCTGGAATTACCTGTTCTGCGCCTTACGTGCCACAGGTGCCCGTGGCAGGGTGTAAGGTGGTTACTGACCGTGTGTTCACCTTCTTGGTTTTGCCCTGCTGCTGCTTTAATTTCTGTGAGTAAAATAAGAGAGGAAGGCAGCCACTGTTTTATTACTATGAAAACTGGCTCCACACCTTACACAGGACTCCTGTTGGTGTTACTGAGGTGTGACCGACATGTAGGAATTGTATGTATTGAAGGTGCCCAGTTTGTTTTGATATATGTATACATTATGAAATAATCACCACAGTTAAGCGAATTAACTACTCACCATCTCACCATTACCATTTTCTTAGCAAAGTTTAAGTGTACAATACAGTGTTGTTATACCTGCTATACATAATAACTGTAGTCACCGTACTATGCATTACATTTCCAGAACATTTTCATTTTGCATAACTGAAACTTCGTGCCCTTTGGCCAACATCTGCCCACCTCTTCCCCCTACCTCCTTGCTCCTGGCAACCACCATTCCATTCTGTTTCTGTGAGTTGGACTGTTTTTTTAATTCTACATATTAATGAAATCATACAGTGATTTCATGTATCTGTATCTGGCTTGTTTCACTTAGTATCATGTCCTCCAGGTTCACTTGTGTTGTCACAAATGGCAGGACTTCCTTTCTAAAGTTAATACTGTTCAATTGTGTGCGTGGGGTGTGTGTGTGTGTGTGTGTGTGTATTATATTCTCTCTATCCATTATCCATCAGTGGGCACGTAGGCTGTTTCCCTGTCTTGGCTGTTGTGAATAATGCTGCAGTGAACACAGGAGAGCATACACCACTTCGGGGTCCAGATCCCATTTCCTTTGGAGACAGACCCAGAACAGGACTGCTGGTTCCTGTGTTAGTTCTATTTCTAATTTTTGTGGAACCTCCAAGTGTTTTCCGTAGTTGCTACACAGTTTATTTTCCCACCACAGTGCACTGGGGTTACTTTATGTAGTTTATTTAAGAAACTAAACTTACATAGTGCTCCTAAGAAAATAAACCTCAAAATTATACTTGACTATGTAATGGAGGGAAGAGATCAGTAGAGTATTAGATAAATGATCCCTACCTCTTTCCTACTAATCCCTGCCATAGATTGGAATCCCTGAGATGGGAGTTCAAATGATTAAGACCTTTTTCATGGCCCCAGAAATCTTTTAAATAATGAGGACAAGACAGTGCCTGAGTTATATTGGCCCAAGGCCACGCTGTACTCTAGATGGAGGTATCACCCCATCTTCTATTTCTTATTTCAAATATGTGTATCTGAGTCAGCTAGCCAGCCTCTTAGAAAACGATGCATAATGTTTGTGAAGTGTCAGCCTACCCCCAACCACTCAGTGTGAGAAAGATTAAATGTGCACCATATTTTCAGTATTTCAGAGGGTCAAAAGGACACATAAAACTAACACAGCATCAGCCTCACATCCATAAAACCGAGAAAATGAAATTACTACAGCAGCTCATTACAGGTTGACTGCCAATTCCTTTGTTCAGTTCCATGCCTGACCGACAGCAGTATTTCCGTATGCAAAATTTAGCATTATTTGGGGGAAAGGAGTGGGCAAAAAATGAAAGAGAGAAAAAGAATTCATAGATTGAGCTTCACCAGGGTTTTGGCCAACTCATGCCAATTGTTCAGTTCCCAACATGAACTTAAAACTTGCAAGGCCAAAGGTTCACATCAAGAAAATGAACTGCCCTGCGTTTTTTTAGCTTCCTGCTGCTGCTGAGCCCCGTGTCCTCGGACACCCAGGGAGAGACAGCTCGGCGCCCTGTGCGCTCCTCCGGAACCGCGCTCTCAGCGCTCCGCTTTCTGGCCTGCGTTAACCTGCGCCAGCCTGCGCTGCTCTGTGGCAGATCAAAAATCCCTTTCCTTCGCTCATTCTCCTGCTACAGCAGAATGTCACTTTCTCTGACAGACATGCCAGCGTCTCGGCCCAAGCTAACAAGCAAGATAAAGAGAGAAAACAATGTGGAGTGGCACCCACGAGAGCCCGCCACTTCTAGACAGTGCTGCTGTGAGGTTCGCCAGCACGACCCCTGAAGGAATACCACCACCAGCACTACTAGCCAGAGGAAATGCGAGAGTTTTGCCCTCTCCCCGTGGGCGTACCACCCACAAGGAGTGCGGCTGCCCTGCAGTCTGCGAGTCCTGAAACCCATTCCCAGCAAGTACCAGATCCTGCCACCTCCATGCAGGGTGTGGCCCTGTGTCTCAGCTGGTTGTGCCATTTGAGGAGCCCCATTTTCTCTAAATGGGACTTGGTGCCACCAATTCCAGCCCCACAAACATGCCTCTTTACTGCAAAGGAACTTACTCTTCACATGGGGATATGCCTATAAAAATTGCAGTTTGAAGTCCCAGACACATCTGACCAGCAGATGAATCCCATCATCTAATAAAATGATTCTCAGTGTTCTCATTGCTGACCACACAATAGAACCACCTGAAAGGAAAAGTAAATTAATAATAAAGGTAAAAAACCTGGGAACCTGGAGCCTCATTCTAAGAAAATATTTACTTGTCCGGAGTGGCCCTGACCATCACTGTTCCCTACTAAAAGTGCCCTGATGACTCTGATGACTTCATAAGGGTTGGTCCAGTACGATAGCCTGCCACTTCCACCAAGGGCATTCCCCAGTAAGCCTAGGTTTGTGATTTCTGTGTGATGTCAGGCCTCTCCCAAAGCTACAGCTTGCAGTCTATACTAGGACCTTAGTCAATCAGGTCCAGTACCCTGTGTTTTTACTCACTAAAGCTGCCAAAGCCCTGCCAGGTGGAGAGGAAAAGATGGATGAAACCCTGAACTCTGCACACCTGGGTCTCCTCTGTTCTGCCACGTACCTTCTCTATGAGTAATGCGGCTTTTTCACAAGGTGGAAAGCACCCTGTACATTCACAGACCGTGCTTCCTCCCTGGTGTGTCAAGCTATAGCCACAGAGAACGTAACCTGATCAGTGCATGTGGCCATCACAACTGGGTCCCCATTCCCTTTCAGGTGACAATAATGAAAGAGGATGGAGGGGCGAACATCTCCCCTAACCCCTGTTAAATTCAGAAGCCCCTGAGCTGCTTTGGCGACAGCCATCCATACCACTTGATATTCCTTGCTACTGTCTCCCCCACATTGCAAAAACTGGAACAGCGCCTGGTGCTGAGTAGGGGCTCAGTGAAATGTTTGATTGCTAAATGAAAGAATAAATGAATGACTAGATGCAGCAAAACAGCTGTTTCCACGATGGGAGTGGGAAAGGTGGAGGGACGGCCTCACTGCTGGGGGTCAGTTTTGAACAGGGATCAGTGGAACCACAAGCAGAGGGTCAGAGGAGCAGAACTCACAATTTTAACCTGAAAACTCAACATTTGCTCTTCTTTACTTAAGCACAACCTGACTTTTTTTCCCCAGGGCTCCTAAACTTTTCTTAGGTCCTTGTAATCCATTTCTAATTTTCTTCTTAGAGCCCCCGACACAGCAGCACCCCAATTGTTCCAAAGCGCTCTGTTCTGCCTGCTTTGCCTTTGCCATTTGCCAGCTCCGCAGCAGCCTGGCTGTTCTTTCTTTCCTTACAAGGGCAGTGGGAAGGAACTCTTCCCAGCTCTGCAGCATAGTTTAAAGGAGATCAGCTAAATGTACAGTAAGACCTTCCTTACTTATTTTCTGACTTCTACAGTGTCAGTTTGAAAGTACTAAACACTTAGACTGCTTGTCCACAAAGCCTTTTGAGTGATGATATGTTTATCTTAGAATTCCGGCCTAAATGGTCATTGTATTGCTGCATGTGGGAGAATGAAGCCAAGATGGTTCAATAATCGTGTGGTGTCAGACACTGTGCAGCCGGCGCACAACCTGGGGCGGATGACCCTGGTGCCTGTGTTCTTGAGGAGAGGGTCTGAAAGAGAAGTAAGCGCGAACAGGGTGAAGATCAGCTCCTGTGGGCACTCCAGATCACTTGATACCTTCCGAAGTACAGGTGCACTATTTCTCTTCAACCTTAATTACTATTCAGGACACCCTCTGTGGCTCTAAAGAGGATTGGATCTGAAATGTGAACAGGCATGTGCCCCTGGGTGAAGGCACTGCAGAGGATGATGGAGAAGGCAAGAGGGATCAGCTGTACTGAGATCCGTTTATGTGAGTTGTTCTGGAGATCGCTAAGATCCCAGTCCAGCAACATCTATTCCACCGACATGCTGACACTGTTATCCTTTGGCTTAAGACAGTATTTTTCAAAATACTGTCCATGGACCACTTGCTTTAGAGTCATCTAATGGTGTTTGCTAAAAATAAAACAACACACCTCGTTCCTGTGCCCCAGCTCAACACAGCAGAGTCTCTGAGGTCTTGAACTGGTCTTGACCAAACCACTCCTCTCAACCCTTTGAACCATGAAGTCTGGACAGCTGGCTTAAGACCCTACCAGCTATTACATTTAAAGACTCCCAAGAAGCAAGAGCACTGTGAGCAGATATTGGTCATTTTTCTTGGAAGATCTGAGATCAGGTTATGCCAAAGTAGTTGAAAAGAACGTGGGGGCTCAGACATCCAGGCTCAGGACTAGGGCATCACCAAGGGGAAGGAATCGGGATGGAAGGGCCAGAGAGCCAAAGAGAACCTTCTTTGCTTCCCCCTTTTGCCCCAGGCTGTATGTCATTTGTCATAGTTTAATTCAGTTCAGCAAGCATATACTGAGCCCTTGTATGCGCCGGCACTAGGAATGAAGGGAACCATCAGGCTCACAATCCTATGGGAGTTTACAGATTGGTAGAGGAAACAGGCCTCAAAATGGTCAATTTGAGTAAATGTGGTAAGCCAGATACAGGGATCTGCACATGAAATTTTGGGGGCTGACAAGAGGAACTCCTGAGACTTAGCTGTTGGAGAAAGAAGTGGCTGATGACGAAATAAGTAGAAGTTAGGCAAGTGGGAGTGCAGGTGGGGCGCTTTTGAAAAGGAAATAAAGGGGGGCCAGCAGCTGGCAGGAAGTGGAGCATGCTCCCAACCAAGAGCGACCTGCACAACCACAGGCTCTGAATCCTAAAGTGATCCCATCTATCAGCGATTTACTTTCAAACTGCTTTACAATTCAAACTGCTTTCTCGTGAGGCACAAGGAAGGAAAAGATGATCAGTGACCCTGAATGGGTAGGCACGGGCCGAGGCAGGGAGGTATGTCTTCGTCTGGATAACTTTCAAGTTCTTTTTTGCTAGCCATCTAGAAGGCTTCTCGGATCAGTCCTTCAAATCCATTCCAACCTTATGGTCTCAAACTCTTCATTGTGGTTGCTCCAAAAACATGTTCCAACCAGTTTATAGGCCCTCTCTGGGGCATTGTGCGTGAGATTGCAACAACGAACGAGTTGACAATAGTATGAAAAATTGCTCAATACAGACTTGAGAATGTTCTGACCGTCACTGGACGCACACATGAGAAACAGGAACGCGAACGGCCTTTTCGGGGGAGGCTGAGGGCAGAGGCGGGAGCCACGTGCTTCTCACTGCACACCCTTGTGTGCTGTTCAAATTGTTTCCATGCGGACCTGTCACCTCTTCAAGCGAGTTTCAAAGAGAACTAAAGAGATACATTTATTTCATAGCATGAAGAAGTTGTTTGTCAACATACTAATTTTTATTCAAAACCAAGTTAATGATTCAGTGCCAACAGTGGCAGCAATAGTATCATTAAAGTAGTTTTTCACAGCTTGAGAAAACATAGTATTGGACAAATACAGATTTTGTATGTTCTCCATAACATTGGCCTTTTTTTTTTTTTTTTTTTTTCAGTTTGCAGCACATCTTGTGAAGATGAAGTATCCAAGAATCTGTATTCTAGATGGTGGCATTAATAAGATCAAGCCGACAGGCCTCCTCACAGTGCCATCTCCTCAGATATGAAGAACCAGAAGGACGACTGTCAGAGGACAGGGTGGCCTCGGCTCCCAGAGGCGCAGCTCCGCACAGCCAGCCGCTCTGAGGCAGAGCTGCGCTTCCGCAGCGCTGCATTTCCGTAACGCTTGGTCATGAGACACGCTTTTAAAATCTCATGACCCAAATCTTCACCTATCAGGCAACAAACCTGACTATACCTGTATTGCTGAAAGAATTTTCTTAACAGTGAAATCAGATCGTGTATTTTTAGCACATTGTGACAGGAAGCCAAAGGAATTCAGCTGACAAGGCAGATTTAGTATTATCAAGAAATCTCACTTGCACTAAAAAAAGCCGGCTTCCATAGCACTGAACAGACAGTCCTAACAAGGGTATTATTTAGAAATATAGGTCGAATGTAGACTGAAATCATATTTTCATGATAATGAAAAGTGAAAAGCTATTCGTGCATTCCTTATAACTAACTCCTACATACAACTCATTTCTGGCCCAGACAAGTTGTGTGTGTGTGTGTGTGTGTGTGTGTGTTTAGAGGGAGAAGAATTTAGCCCATTGAAGAAAGGAATAATAGTCCACTTCCAGAAAAATGAAAGTATATTGAATAGAATATTTGTTCAGCTTCTGTAGCAGAGAAACCCAAAATAAGAGCAACTTTAACAAACTAGAAGTTTATTTCTCTCTTAGTCAGCCTAGGACTAGTATATCTGTTTCACAGTCATTAAGAACTCAGGTGTCTTTCTCATTGCTTTACCTTAACACATGGTTTCTGTCTCATGGATCAAGATGGCTACCCAGCTCACCCACCTTCACACCTGCAATTTAGAAGGACGGAATGAAGGAGGAGGGGGTAGGGAAGAAAGGAAGGAAAGAATTGGGGAGGGAAGAAGAAGGAAAGAAGAAAAGATGAAAGAGACAGGGGGACACACTTCTTCTGTAAGGACAAAATCCAGAAGTTGCACATATTACTTCTGTTTGCAAACCTTTGGCTAGACCTTTGACATATGGCCTCACCTAGCTATAAGGAAAACTAGGAATATAATCTTTGGCTGGACAGCCATTTGCGCAGTTGAAAAGCAAAAAAGCACCCCTATGGGAAGAGAACACATATAGAAGGACAACTGGCAGCCTCAGCCACACTATTCTAAAAATTAAGTTCCACATTGAATCATGAACATACCACAATTTTATGTACCATGAAGGAAGAAAAATGTAACCAAATAAAATGACACAACATCAATTATAAGATGCATCTCCATTTCAAAAATGCATAAAAATACGCACCTTAAAATTATTGAAATAGAGTACATCTTCGACTAGTTTTATTTTAACTCAATTGTATTTGTTCACCTTTAAGTTATATTCATCTTCAATATTAGGACTACCTAGGTACAACATGTTAATAAGAGCCTCAATTCAACGTTCTGGCTATGGTTTTATTGTTGTTCTTTATTTTGGGTTTTTGCATATTTTAATTACAATATAATTTACGTACCATGAAATTCGCCTTTTAAAATGTACAGTTAAGGTTTTTTAGTATGCTCACAAAATTGTGCAGTCATCACTAATTCCAGAACATTTTTATCACCCCAAAAAGAAATCTTGTACTTATTAGCAGTCATTCCCCCTTAACTTCTCCCACGGTCTTTGATTTTTGTACATAGAGTGTAGTAGGTACCCAACTTTATTTTTGCATGTGGGTATCAAGTCTCATGGGCCATGTCATTTTTTCATTGTTGTTCAAATACAGTTGTCTCCATTTTCACCCCACCATGGCCCCCCACCCCTGCCTCCCACCCTCGAGCCCCCCCTCTTTGGCTTTGTCCAAATGTCCTGTATACATGTTCCTTGACGGACTTTCCCCTGTTTTCCCCCATTTTCCCTCTTTCCCCTCCTCTCTGGTTGCTGTCAGTTTGTTCTTTATTTCAATGTCTCTGGTTATATTTTCTTGCTTATTGTTTTGTTGATAGGTTCCACTTAAAGTGAGATCATATGGTATTTGTCTTTCACCGCCTGGATTATTTCACTTAGCATAATGTCATTTTGTTTTTTTCAATGAAATTATAGTAATTCACCAAATACGTTTTGATACCTACTATGTGCAAGACTGCGACATAATCAATAATTTTATCATTCTGTGACCCCTTACATAATATACAAAGAAAATTTGTGAGAATAAATGAGAAAACAAAATTTTGCCACAATTTCTGTATCATCGGGCGGGGGCGGGGGGCATTATCTTCACTGGTTAGGGAAGGATGAAATCCTCCTGTCCTTTCCTCCCGTCTTCGCTGACTTCTCTGACTTCATAGTCGTAATGCAACACTGATGATGCTTTGGCAAGAGTGGTTCCGAGTCTTCTTAGCCTCACTGGAAAGGCAGAGAAGGGTGATGGATGGAGATCGGATTGAAAGGGGTGGCAAGTGGTGGGAGCATGAAGCCCTGAGTGCCATGAGGAGAGCTGTGCCGGGATCATAGTGGCCAGCTGTCACCGCAGTTTTGCATTGGATCTTTCTTTCTTTTTTTTTAATACTACTATTTTTATCAGTTTTATAGCTTTTTTTCATGTTTTTCACTGTTCAAGTACAGTTTTCTGCCTCTTCCCCCTCACTGCTCCCCCCACCCCAGTCATCCCTATCTCCCCGCCTTGATCCCACTCCCCTTTGGTTTTGTCCACATGTCCTTTTTAGTTGTTCCTGAAATCCCTTCCCCCTTGATCTTTCTTAAAATATGATGCGGTTAGGCTTTTGAAAAATGAAAGTGTATTAAACATTCAAATTATAAATAATACTTAATATTCTCAACAGTAAGATAAGAAATAGCATATAATCACTGCCACGTGTACAGGCAGAGTCTGTTATTCAGTGACAGATGGTTTCAGCCAAGTTGACCTCAACAACCATTTGTTGAATTAAACCTATATAACCCATGATTTGTAAGGGTCATTTTAATTATACTACTAACTTCTACATCGTCACTCTCAGCATTGTTTCTGGTGTCAGCAGTCTCTTCCCTTGCTCTGCCCAGGGTGTCCACACTTACCCCGCCAGCCCCAGGTGCGCACACACACGTTCTTCCTAACCCAGCACCAGCAGCATCTCCTCCAGTCTCTGACCCCCGTGCTGCATCGAGGGCCTCTAATCTATCCAATCATTTCACTTATGCATGCAATAATATACTCAGTACATCATTTTGTGATTGTCCACATGTGGGCCCAATATTAAAATATGAGCTCCTTTAAGTCAGAGGCCATGGTGTACACTTCTTGTCTTCAGCAGCCCAGTGCACCAGAGATGCTCGATAAACAGGAAACTGGATTGAACTGAATCTCTAGTTGAGGGATTTTAGATTCTCTATGGATAGAAAAAAACTTAACCCAGTTAATTTTTTTCAAGTGCCAAAATTGTCTGGTACCTGATGAATATAAATAAATTAAAATCTCAATTCACTGAGTGAAGAAAGGATCTCCAAAGTACCACCCAGCTCTAAGCTATTATAATCCTACAAGTTGGAACAGATAACTTCCAACAACAGGGTAAATTAAGCCAGCTGCATCCCTTTTCCAAAACACAGAAATGCTAGATTAAAAATGTCTAATAGTTTACCAAAGTTTAACGAATCAGAACTTCCTTGACGTCAGGTAGGAAGACGAACTGAAACACTGTCAGCCCCCGGGGATATCAGACGTTAGCAGAGGCCCCAGGAATTGAGTGGGGCTTTAACATGCCCGTGGGGCTGGAAGACACAGCCTGGGGCCTTCCGTAGGGGGCTGAGACTAACATTACTGTGCAGGTGACCGTCTCAAAGAACTCTGCTCCAGGAAAGGACCAGCGAACACCGAACACCTGGTGAACACCAGGATCACCGAATCAGGAGCCTACAAGGGGAAGTTGTCACGGCCTGGTATTTTGAGTGAAGGAATTCAAATCTCCTGACATAGACAGATGGAAGTATTCAACGGAAAGACTGAGGGAAGTCCCCAAATTAGAACAGGCTTTAGGCATGCATTCATCTATTTAAAAATGAGAACAATGAATTATATATCAAACTTTTGGACAGCATAGATGGTGCCAGATCTTTGTTTTATTTCTCTGTCCTCTTCTCCAAGTAGTTACCAAAAAGTACGTTGTTAGAGATTCATGTCAACAACATGATGCAACCTCTCAAAAAGGCCCTATGCACTGGTGTCCCTCAGTCAGACCCACTCCAAGGGGGCAGAGAGGGCAGCTGTGGGGCTGGTGGCTGTCTCACTCTATCAGGGTCACAGCCATCCATCTCACTGGTGTGCGTGCTGGCTTTGCATCCGCCTCCTGTTAACCAAATAACACATTTTTTTCTGGTTAAGCATTCATTAAACCTAAGAGTGGAAGCAAATGATAATGTTTATGATAAATTTTGTTTACGTGTTCAGTCACACAACCAAACACCCTTCACAACTATCAACTTAGATTTTATGTGAAAAAATAACAGGGGAATGTTACAACCCTTAACTGTCTGACACTAGAAATTTAGCCTATGCAGTTGTTCTCACACAACATTTAGGTTTTGTAATCCAGTTTTATCTTACTTAATATTACAAATAGTACACATTGCAAGTAAGCTATTTAAAAAGCTACATTTTTTAAAAAGTTGCATGTATTTATATCTTTTCTGAGTAATTTTCTTGTTAATATCTTCTGAAAAGTGCTTGTCACTTGAAGTGTAAACTTGGACCCTGGCAAATTCAGAATTCTATAGTTAGATTGTGATATTTATATCGTTTAGGCCTAATGTTGCCTCTTAGGTTGGCATTCATTCTTTAATATCCCTCCTCACTCCTCTCACAGGACCCGTTTTTAGTTCACACTGTCTGCAGCATTTCAATGGCACTGCTCTGTTCGCATGCTCACGGGGACCAGTACCCTGTGCACCGAGGTGGGCACCGAGGCACGGCGTCGCCAACATCCCTGGATAGTGTATACATCAGTCCCCTGGAGAGTGGGGGTTAAGGACCCTGTCCTTTCTTGGTTTAAGACTAATCTGAGAGCTATAACAATTTCATTTAAAGTATTAGATCAGATTCTAAATATTCCTTCCTGCCACACTGAAAGATTCAAGTTTTGAAAATATTAACGTCCTGGTATATATCTGTGACTTTACAAAAAAACAAAAACAAAAAACAGTACATCTTCTATTCTGCTTAAAAATGTAATAGATTGCTAGTTAAAGCATTAACACCTGAGATAAGCCATGTATTAATTTTCTCATTAACCCTGGATACTTTTTTTTGTTTCTCATTATTAATTTTATCTCAACTATATTAGCACACTTTTCAGTCCTTCAGGGAAGAATAATTTAGTGTTTTAAGGCACACAGTGTGCTGATGTGGCTTGGAGCCAGTGTCGAATGCACCCATTTCTTTCAGGCTCCATGTTCAGTGATCGTATATTGGTAGCTTAAAATTGGCCACACCATGAAAGCAGGCAAACATCTCAAATCACAGCTTTCTTCTTATTTACTTCTTTATTTTGAAAACCAATCATTAATATTTACTAGCATCCATGCAATAATGTAACAAATATTTAAAACTTCCGTGGTGACTTATATAACTTACATAAAGCAAGATGTTACACTCTTGTACAGAAATTATCCCATAAAATGACAATAGTTCAAGCAGAAGCTAACCATAAGTGTCCTATCAATAACTGTGTGACATTCTGCAATGAACTCAAAACTGCCCCTTCTGACTAAGTATAGTAATACCAACATTGATGTTAAAGTCCCTTATTGTCAGCCAAATTCATTCTATTAAATCAAGAGGAGTGAATCAATGAGGACATTATTTATTGCAATCATTTAGCCCTTTTAATTAGCTTGTCCTACCTAGGACATTAACGGAGACTTTTAAAGAGCTGCTACACATTTATCGTAAAGCCTGACTGAAATGTTATGTGAGTGTATTATTGGGTGTGTACTTTATTACCCAGCAGCTAGAACAAAAGATATGAACAAAATGCTAAATACCTGGTACAAATTACTTGGAGAAACATAAACAAATGAAAACAGTACACTGTAAAAGGGTCCCAGTAACAACCCCAAGCGCTGTTAATTCCCCTCGCAGACCCTCCTCCCGACACGACCCGGCCCCCAGTCACGTTGTTGTTTCTCCCTGACAGCACACAGGCGATCCAGCTGTCTCGAGGGCAGGTGGAACCCTAACTCCCCCATGATGCCTCTCCCCTCAAATGGCCTGTGTAGTTTTGTTTACCCAGACCTTGGAAGGCTGGAATGAGGAAGAACCCTGGGCTGGGCTTTCAGGTTGGCTGGCAATTGTTTAGTGTTCACATTTGAGAAGAGTTGAACTTTCTCAAGGATCTTTCATTTTGTAACACGAAATCCCCTGAAGCCCACCAGAATCAGGCAAACCCCGCTTCCATTTAGGAAGCTCACTCTCCACCGTGGCTGTCCTGAGAGCAGGGCATCCCCATCTCCCACCGGAGGTCGGAGACCTCCTGGCAGAAGTTAACCTCCGACACCTCAAGACTAAGAAACTGTGTTTCAAGATCCCAATGTTATCACATTAAGAATAAATTGTCTAGTAAAATAGCAGGATACAAAATACATGTTCAGAAATAAGTTGCATTTTTACACACCAATAATGGGCTATCAGAAAGAGAAATTAAGAAAACAATTGCATAAAAAAGTACCTAGGAATAAATTTAAACCAAGGAGGTAAAAGACCTGTTCTAGGAAAATTATAATCATTGAAGAAAGAAACAGAAGAAAGTACAAATGAAAGCATATACTATACTCATGGACAGAAAGAATTAATATAGTTAAGATGTCCATACTACCCAAAACAACCTGTAGATTCAATAAAATCCCTAACAAAATACCAATGGCTTTTTTCACAGAACTAGAACAAATAATTCAAAAATTTATATGGGGCCACAAAAGACCCCAAATAGCCACAGCAATCTTGAAAAAGAACAAAGTTAGAAGAATCTTGCTACATGATATCAAACTATACTGTAAGGCCATCGTTATCATAACAGCATGGTACTGGCATAAAAACAGACACATAGATTAATGGAACAGCATAGACAGCCCAGAAATAACATGTGCCTTTATGGTCAATATGTGACAAAGGAGGAAAGAGCATACAGTGGGGTAAAGATAGTCTATTCAATAAATGATGCTGAAAAAAATTGAACAGGTCCATGCCCAAAAATGAAACTAGACTACCTTCTTATACCACACACAAGAATAAACTCAAAATGGAATAAACACTTAAAGGTTGGACTAGAAACCATAAATATTCTAGAAGAAAACATAAGCAGTAAAATCTCAGACATTTCTTATAGCAACATTTTTTCTGATACATCTTTTCAGGCAGGGGAAACAAAAGAAAAAATAAGTGGGACTACATCAAACTAAAAAGGTTTTGTACAGCAAAGGAATTTATCAACAAAAATGAAAAAACAACCTGCTGAGTGGGAGAAGATAATTGCAAATGATACATGCAATAAGGGATTGATATCCAAAAGATATAAATAACTCATAAAACTCAACATCAAAAAAAAAAAAAAAAACAATTCAGTTAAAAAATGGGCAGAGGACCTGAATAGACACTTCTCCCAAGAGGACATACAGATGGCCAATAGACGTATGGAAAGATGCTTAATATCACTATCAGAGATGCAAGTTAAAACCACAATGAGACATCACCTCACACCTGTCAGGATGACCATCAATAAATTGACCAACAACCAATGCTGGCGCAGTTGTGGAGAAAAGGAAATGAGTGCACTGTTGGTGGGAAAACGAGATTGCTGCAGCCACTAGGGAAAACAGTATGGGGTTACCTCAAAAAATTAAAAATAGAACTACCTTATGACCCAGCAATTTTACTTCTGGGTATATCCCTAGAAACCCAAAACACTAATTTGAGATACATGCATCCCTATATTCATTGCAGAGTTATTTAAAATAGCTATAATATGGAAGCAATCCAAATGCCCATAAATACACAAGTGAATAAAGAAATTGTAGTACATGTATACAATGACATATTACTTGGCCATAAAAATATGAAATCCTACCACTTGCAACAACATAGATAGACCTAGAAGGTATCACAGGAAGTGAAATAACTCAGACAGACAAAGACAAATACCATACGATTTCACTTATACTATGTGGAATCCAAAGAACAAAATAAATGAACAAATAAAACAGGAACAGACTCATAGATACAGAGAACAAGACCGATGGTTGCCAGTTTGCAGGGGGATTGGGAGGCTGGGTGAAAAGGTGAAGGGATTAATTAATACAATTGGTAGTTATTGTATAAAATAGTCATGGGAATGTAAAGTTCAGCACAGGGAATATAGACAATAATGTTAGACAGGACAAAGGTCTCAAGGTGTGGGCATTTCCAAGGGTTGTTTTTGGCTGAATGTTAAAATACAGTACAGCACTTCGCAGAGGCAGTGGTAACAGGATGAGCTGACAGGAACTCAGCTTGCCCAATGGCTAAGCCTCTCTTCAAGGAGGCAGAGCTAAGGACAGGGATCTCCTGTCTCCTTTATTTGCTGCAAATAAATAAAACTACTTTGCAATGACCAGGTCTCATTTTTTAATAGACACCCCGAGTGGAGAACCCATTGAGTTCAGTGACAATAATATTGTAGTAACTTTGTGGGGTGCCAGGTGGATCCTTGAAATATCCAGGGGATCACTACATAAAATGTATAATTGCTTAAGTATGCTTTATGCCTGAAACTAATAAAAAATAATACTGAATGTCAACTGTAATTAAGAAATAAAATGTAAAGAAAGATCATAGGAGACGAAAACAATTTTGTCAGCAGCAACAACAGAAACCAGGAAGAAGGAAACCAAAAGTCAGATTTGAATTATTGATTTCTCTTGGTACTAATGGGAGTTAAAATGCAACGTTTTCAGAGCACAGTCTGAAGAAAGGGCTGATATTAAAGGCAGAAAGTACGTTTCAGAAAGTGAAGGAACCCGCTGAGAGCAAACACTGTTCCAGGATCCCTGGACTCTTTGATCTGCCAAGAAGCAAACACAGCTCCTCCCTTCCCAGGAAACGAAACCTAAAGCAGCGCAGACTCGCAGACTCACAGACTCGGCAGCAGAAGACAGAGAGACTAAGAGTTTCCTGCAGGCAGTTCTGCGGCCACTGCTCTCCTGTCCCTGCCAGAGCATCGAGATGGAGCTTAGCAATACCCCGGCCAGGTATCTGGACAAGTTCATCGAAGACTACCTCCTGCCAGACACGCATTTCCGCATGCAGGTCAAAGTGGCCATCGATGTCATCTGCAGTTTCCTGAAGGAGCGGTGTTTCCGAGGTGACTCCCGCCCTGTACGGGTGTCCAAAGTTGTGAAGGGCGGCTCTTCGGGCAAGGGCACGACACTCAGAGGCCGATCTGATGCCGATCTCGTGGTCTTCCTCAGCGAACTCGGAAGTTTTCAGGAGCAGTTTGATCGCCGAGCAGAGTTCATCCGGGAAATCAGAAGGCAGCTGGAAGCCTGTCAAAGTGAGACAAGAGTGCATTTTGAGATCAAGGGTACTTCATGGTGGAACCCCCGCTCGCTCAGCTTCGTGCTCAGGTCCCTCTGGGTCGGCGAGGGGGTGGAGTTTGATGTATTGCCTGCCTTTGATGCCCTGGGTCAGGTGCCAAAAAGCTACAGATCTGACTCCCTGGTCCATGAACACTACAGACCTGATCCCCAAATCTACGTCAAGCTCATCCAAGAGTGCAAAAACCTGGGGAAAGAGGGCGAGTTCTCCACCTGCTTCACGGAGCTGCAGAGAGCCTTCCTGAAGCAGCAAGCTCAAGAGCCTTATCCGCCTGGTCAAGCACTGGTACCAAACCTGCAAGGAGAAGCTGGGGAAGCCCCTGCCCCAGCAGTATGCCCTGGAGCTGCTCACAGTCTACGCTTGGGAGCGTGGAAACAAGGAAACTACATTCAGCACAGCTCAGGGATTTCAGACTGTCTTGGAACTAGTCATGAACTACCAGAAGCTTCTCATCTACTGGACAAAGTATTACGACTTTGAAAATCCTGTTATTGGTCAATACCTGATGATGCAGCTCAAGAAACCCAGGCCTGTGATTCTGGACCCCGCTGACCCTACAGGAAACGTGGCTGCTGGAGACTCACGTAGCTGGCCGCGTCTGGCACAAGAGGCTAAAGCTTGGTTGAGTTACCAGTGCTTCAAGAATTGGGATGGGTCTCCAGTGGGCTCCTGGGACATTCAACTTCCAGAAGAGAGTGAAGATGGCTGGACCTGTGCCATACTCTGAACTCCAGTGCATCTTAGGGGACAGGGCTCCAGAGTCATCTGGGCCAGCTTCCTCATTTCAAGGGGCTGAACTTTGATTCAAAGAAGACAGAGGACTGCCCCAAGCTAGCAGTGAGTAGGACAGACCTACAACCAAAATCTAGGTCTCCTGAACCCACCCTTCCCACTACTCTGTGCTTCAATTCTTCCATAGATAGCATTTTCTTTCAGCATGCCCTGCCCCCCATTCTCAGACAATATTCTCTGAGTGGGACAAGCATGGGATGTAGACAAGAGTGGGATCCCAGCCTTGACTTTCCTCTGTGTACCTGGCAGGAGTGTTTTGGTCCAATTTATTATCATTTGCAATAAAAATAATAACAAAAAAAAGAGTAAATTGTCTGTCTTGAGAAAAATAATACATGTTTCAGAGTGAGCAGAGAGGAGAGAGTTTTCCTCCCTCTGAAGAAACCATGAATTAGTCCTGGCCAGGTGGCTCAGTTGATTGGAGTGTCATTCATATACCAAAAGATTGTGGGTTCAGTCCCAGTCAAGGTCAAGGCACATACCTAGGTTGTGGATTTGATTCCCAGTGAGGGTGCATAGGGGAGGTGATGAATCAATGTTTCTCTCTCTCTCTCTCATTCTCTCTCTCTATCTCTCTCATTCTCTCTCTTTCCCACCTTCCTCTGCCTAAATAAAATTAATAAAAACATATTCTCAGTGAGGATTAAAAAGAAAGAAAGAAAGACCTGGCTGGTGTGGCTCAGTGGGCTAAGTGCTGGCCTGCAAATCAGAGGGTCACAGGTTAGATTCCCAGTCGGGGCACATGCCTGGGTTGTGTGTGGGCCAGGCCCCCGGTGGTGGGCGTGCAAGAGGCAACCACACACTGATGTTTCTCTCTCTCTTTCTCCCTTCCTTCCCCTCTCTCTAAAAATAAATAAATAAAAATTTAAAAAATATTTTTGGAGGGAGGGAAGGAAGGAAGGAAGGAAGGAAGGAAGGAAGGAAGGAAGGAAGGAAGGAAGGAAGGAAGGAAGGATTAGAGGGAATCTGCAAGAAGAGCCCAAGAATCAGAGAACCTAGATTCTTCTGGCCTCTCCACTGTTACCCCCAGTGTGCCCCTGTGCAATTTGCATGGGTTCTCTAAGGCTCTCGTTCCTCATGTATAAAAGGGGGATAACAGCACTTATCCAGCCTATCTGCTAGGCTTACGTTGAAGCTCATGAAAAAGCATTTTATAAAAGGAAAACTAATATTCAAATGTAATATGTTTACAATTTTTATAGAAGTCACTACTGGTCTGTAAAAGTATCAAGCCAAAATTTGTATCTATCATTTTGTTTTATTTTTTTAAGAAAGAAATTTGACGCAAAATAATTACTTATACAATCTATGTATATGGTTCTATTCTGCAACCTAAACAAAAGGGAAGGCTTCAGGAGCAATGTTTAGATTGTACATGACATGCTTGCTACTATTTAATTAAAAGCAATCATTTCTAAATTGAAAATTTTGTCCACAATCCTTTTAAATTTCCCTGTTTTATATCCATCCCTTAATCCAATTTTACCAACTTAAAAACCCTCTTTTAACAGTCATCTAAATTCTCTTTTGATAAAATCTGGCAGTTTCAGCTTCAGCAACAGCCACCTATACCTAGATGACAGAGATCTGAAACTTTATTTCAAATCCACTCTTTCCTTCAGTTTTCTCTCCCCCTGCCCTTTCAGCTCTCTCCTGGCCTTCACAGCAGCTTTGTGGTTTGCCTTGCAGAAAATCAATGGCTGGGAGATGAAACGCGGCTCTTGTTTATCTGCTGCCTGCTGAAGGTCATTCCCCTCAGCAGCATCTGTGTGAGATCCGAAGCTGGTTTTCGCTTGCAGAGGGGAGAAGTAAATTGATTACATATTCAACAGCCGCAATGAGGAGAGAGTGGTGCCTATTTTAAAAGAATAGGATCACATCACAGTGCAAACATATTAATAAGAATAAATAGAGTATTGGAGTATTGGTGTTTGGAATATACATTTAGAGTGTTACTGATGGTGACCCCTCCCCCTTTTTTGGAACAGCTACATCTAGACTTCTTGTGACGTGCAAAGCTTTATAGGTAGTTGATCACATTCTCTAAAAGGTACCTGAGAAATTATTTGAATTTAGTAGGCTTTAAGGATTACGACTATATAAGGGCATTGATAAATGAGCGTGAGTGGGTATCTATTTCTACAGAAACAGGTAGAAGCATTGGTTTTCTATTGTATGCATGGCCACAGTTGCTGGCCTCGCTCACCCAGCTCGTCCATCAGTCTCCTTGTGAAGGGTGATGCACAGCCTAACCCTGCCCTGTCGCAGGCATCGCTTAGCTCTCAGTGTTCTTTATAGTCCAAGGCCATTTCTTGAAGAGTTTGGAAAAGAGACCTAAAAACACACACATTGCCAATGTCATCAAGTCAAAAGTATGTTTTCCTGGGGTCCCATAGTTTATGGCTTGTGCCTCACTGATAACACTTTGTTCTGCATCTGCGACGTAGCTAGTGGGTAATGTCAGGCAGTAAAATTTGGGTAGTTTTGGGGGGATGGGGATATTAAAGTCAGAAACCTAAAAATCCCTGCCAATCACCCCCCTCTCCAACAAGCTCCCGAATGAAATTTACAAACCAAGGATAAGAGCAAGTGCAAAACAAGTATCGATTTATGACTGGGCCAGTGACCACTATTCCCCAATTCAGAGTTTTTGTAAACCTGAGTTGAAACCTGTAGCTTAGACTCAAGGCTTGTGGCAGAATCTAAATCTTGGAATCCCATTTTCTAGCTTATCACATGGTATGAGAACTAAAACAAAGCAGTTAGCTTAAGTATGCATATAAAGAGATGAGAACAATAACAACAAAAAAGATGGCCAGGTAACTAAAGGGGCCTTATTTCAGGTTAACAATTGTACTGCTTGCAATGAAAGTATGAGATGAGTTAACCACTTAAAACACAGCAATCCTGCTGTATTAGCCCAGGTTCTCCAGAGAAATACATATATATGTGAGAGATATATATATTATATATATTATACATAATATATATTTTATATGTATGTCAATATATAATTATTATTATAAAGAATTGACACATAATTATGGAGGCTGGCAAGTCCCAAGATCTGCCGGGTGAGGTGGCAAACCCAGTAGAACTGATGTTATAATTCTAGTCTGAAGGCCAGCAAGGTTTGAGACCCCAAAACAGCTGATGTCTCCGTTCAAGTTCAAAGGCAGGGAAAGGCACATGTCCCATTTCTGAAAGTTATCAAAAAGGAAGAAGTCAGCCTTTTTGTTCTATCCAGGCTTTCAGTTGACTAGATCCATCCACCCACACAGGGGAGGGCCACCTGCTGTCCTCAGACTACCAACGCAAATGTTAATTCATCCAGAAACCCTCGAAGACACACCCAGGGTAGTGCTTGACCAAATATCAGGGCACTCTGTGGCCCAGTCAAGGTGTCACATAAAATGAATCACGACAGCTGCCCAATACTAAGTGTGGCTCCAAACCAATGTTCCAGACCCAGGCCAATCAGATTAGCATTTTGTCCTTTTGTGGGGTGGAACCAGGAAGAACAGCAAAATATGAAAAGGGTTCCTCTTTCTTAATCCTGTGACTCCCCTCTCTAGGTTTCTTTGAGGGTAATTTCCATTTTCCTCTTCCTCGTAGAAACTAGCACACTGTCAGCACTGAAGTGGGTTTCAATGAATGTTTACTGACTAAACCAAGAGAATCACTGCTCACAACATAAAAAGTGTCAGTCAGCAATAACTGAGTAACAAAACCGGGTGGCACAGGCTGCAAATGCCCCTGCGCTCACAAAAGCTGGGCCTGGCACTGACTTCCCTGGCAGCCGGGGCTCTCCCCAAGGAAACCACTTCTCAAGGTGGGGGCTTCTGTGCCTTGGACTTGGACACTTTGCCACTTATTGAATATGTGACTTCGGCCAAGTCATTCTGCCTCCTTCAGCCTCAGTTTCCTTATCTGCTAAACGGAATTGAATCAATGCCTGCTTCGCAGGTTAGGTACAAGGAGCAAAGGTGAAAATGGTTAGAAGACATACAGTACTTAGCACAGAGCATGCATAACAATAAAGGTAGCTATTTTTATACTTTTCACTGTTAACCTACACAAGGAGAGCTTTTTGCCTTGTTATTAGTTCACCCTTGAGAGCACTGTAAACTCACAGTGTCTCCTTGTTAAGGTTTTTTTCCACCCATTAGGTGGGAATTAACTAGCCACGGTAGAAAAAGTGCTCAGGCTAGCAGTGAGCGTGATGAAAGGCCAGAGAGGAAGAAGGAAACAGGGCCCTTCCTTTTAAAAGCTTGCCCTGACATGAGGTCCACAGGTAGGGTGGGGAGTGTTCATGAGCCACGAGCTGGGCACCGTGGAATTCGGTGCAATTCTTGCTGATCTTTTGGGAAATTGCACCTATGTGCCTGGGCTCTTTGCCAGGCATCCTGACAGTTCGCACGCATTTGCCTGCTGCAAGAAAGACACAGCAGTGGCCAGCTGCTGCTGCGCCACTGAATTTCTGCCTTAATAAGCTACTCCACCAGCTCTGACTTCTTAATTTTCAAAGACCCTATTTAAGGTCCATTATAAAAAGCAGCAAGCTGAAATTCCCTTCTAGCCTCTGCCTGTCACCAGCATGTTTGATTGCCTTTGTCCTTCACATGCATCTGTTTCCTAAAGAGCACAGAAGTGCGTTCTGGTGATGATGCGTCTCCCCGGGCACCTCAGTGGGGGAATTCTGTCTGGACGCACCGATTCTGATGCCACTGAGCACAAAAGTGTCCTGATAAGTCTTTCCTTTGCTGCTTGATTATTGATATTAGCAACAAGTTATTATTTTATCTGAGAATTCATGGGTTCAGGTAAGAGGGAAGCAATTTTAATTCACAACAGAGTTGCTTCCTTTCTCTTTCTTTTCTAAAAGTAGCCTGTAGTTTACTCAAAAGATTAAAAATGGACCTTCGTCATGGCCCAGTGATCCACTTCTGGGGGTTTAAGCCGAAGGAACCGAAAACACTAATTCAAAAGAATGTATGTACCCCTATGTTAATTGAAGCAGTATTTACAATCACCGAGCTAGGGAGACAATCCCAGTGCCCATGGACAGACGAGTAGGATAAAAAAAGCTGTGGAATAGTACTTGAACATAAAAAAGAAAAAACCTTACCATTTGTGACAGCATGGATGGACCTAGAGAGTATGATGCTCAGTGAAATAAGTCAGTCAGAGAGAGACCAGTACCATATGATTTTACTTATACATGGAGTCTGAAGAACAAAAGAAACAAAATTGAAATGGACAATAGATACAGAGAGAGAATTGGTAGCTGCCACAGGGGAGGGGAGTTTGGGGCATTGGGTGAAAGAGAAGGGATTAAGAAGCACAAATTGGTAGTTACAAAATGGTCCCGGAGAGTGGGTGAAGCATAGGGAATATAGCCAATAACATGATGACAACTATGCGCAGTGCCAGGTGGGGCACTGGAAATATCAGAGGGAGTGCTCTGTAAAGTATGCGATTGTCTCACCACTGAGCTGTACACCCAAAACCAATACCTAATTAAAAAACAAAATAGAGCAAAAAATAAGTAAAAATAAAAATAAAGTAGCCTAATTACTTAACAGCAGCAACAAAAAAACAACACATGTAATTCCTTAGAACAAGTTTTACATCAGGACTTTTAATTTTAAAAACTACCTTAAACATGTCTCTTATTACAAGCACTCATATCAAATAAAGCTGGAGTTAAAATTTAGTAGGTTGTGTTATCTTTATTTTTGTTGTTGTCTTACCTTCTTTCCTAAAGAAAACATACTGACTGACCCTACAGGAACTTTGCTTCCCCAAGAATACTCTTCTGTGTGTTGAAATGCCTTTCTAATGTTGTAAGAGGAGCCGCCACCTATCTCGCACCCGTAGACCCGCCTGGGGCGGCGGGTGGAGAAGCCTGAGGTCCTGCAAAGGCTGCAGGTGGCACAGCCAGGAGGCAGGCACTTGGGCTCTCTCCTTCCTGTACGAAGGAGAGAGAGGAAGTGATTCATTTGAATCACGCTGGACCTCGGTTTCCATATCAGTAAAGTGGGTTTCCTAATTATGTGAGCTTCACAGGGTTACAGTGAAGATAAATGAGGTAGTAGTAATTTAATAAAGTACCTGGCACACAGGAAAGACCCAGTATGTGGGGTAGCTAATATTGCTGATAATGTAAGATGCCCCATGCCCATGAGGGTGTATGCTTTTTCTACATTCGCCTGCCATTGAAATACAAGCAATGGTGAAATTGGGCAAGCAAGATTTTTGGCTGGTAGAGGTAGCTTCCTTTGTTCATGGTGTCTACAGGCCAAGGATGGGGTAGGGAATACAAAGAAAATGGAAAAGCAGCCAGCAATCCCCTGGAGGAATTAGAACATAGCCAGTCAGAGGTGAGTCATAGTACAGCTGGTATAGAGAACACTAGCTGGGCTTGCTGGGATGGCAGGGAGATCGTTTCACCGAAGCCTAATGAGGAGTAGGAGTTTTACTCTGATGGGTAGAATAGGAGGGCGTTGCAGTTAGAAGAAAAAGAATCCCCAGCAGCTCAGAGATGAGGGAATGTGGGAGCCCAGGGGAGGTTAAAGGGGGGTGCAGTGGGGAATGCGGGAGGGGAAATCTGCTTGCTTCTGCTACTTCCTGGGCCTGTGCAAGAACACAGATGGGGGCACTGTGTGTTCAGTCCGGACCAACGTCTGGATTCCTGGATCCGAGTCACAAGCTCAAGTTGGGCACATTCCCCGATCCCAAGGCATGGCCAGAAGAGGACTGGGGCTGTGTGGGCTGTGGACTATAGTATGGAGTAAAACCCAGAGCAGGGGCCATTGAGGAATTCTGAACACCAGCGTGATCTGATCAATGGTAAATGTTAGGCATGTCACTCTTACAACACAGAAAAGGGTTGAGTGGAGAAGGAAAGACTCAGGGGCAGGGAGCCCACCAAGGTTTCTATCATTGTGGGGGCGGGGCACAGAGAAGGGAACAGAGAGTGTGTGGGGAGGTCATGTCTGAACAAGAGAGGGAAACACAGGGATGGAAATGGAAGGACAGACACAGAACATCTGAAGGATATAGAGTCAACAGGACTTGGTGCTTTTTTTAAGCAACTGTGTGTGGGGGTAAAGGGACACAAAGGCAAACAGAGATGTTTTAGTTGGAGGGGTTTAGAGGAGACTGGGTTTAGCTCTGGACTTGAGCTGCCTGGTAGGAACCAAAATGGAGTTGTTTGGAAGGGAGTTGAATACATGAACCAAGGGCTGGGTAGCAACCTGGGGGGGGACATGCAGGTTTGGATGTTCCATATGGCAGGTTGGCCTCCTCCCAATGGAGGATGGCTTCCAGAAAGAAGCATTTCAAGTGGTCAGGGCCTTCTGGCAGCTGTCTTGACAATGAGGACAAGGACCACAGGAATGGCAGAGCAGAGACATGGAAGGATGAAGTCTCCCAACCCTAAACGGTCCCCCACCAAGTGTCTCGTGGGAAACGGAAATAAATGTCTCCTTTATTCAATTGCTGTTTTGGTTTGTTCAGTTTTTCTGTAATATTCAGCCAAACCTAAACCTAGTCTTAGTACAACCAGTGAACAAGAAGCAAGCAGAACTCATGGCTTTACTCTAGCAAAGAAAAGCAGTGTGGCTCTATCAGTGTTTCTCATTGCTACAGACAAATGTCCCCTTGAGCCTGAACAACATGGGTTTGGACTGCATGGGTCCACTTATGTTATATAATACATATAACATACAAAATACATGTAATTGATTGTTTATGTTGTCAGTAAAGCTTTCGGGTAACAGTAAGCTATCAGTAGGTAAGATTCAGAGAGTCAAATTTATATGTGGATTTTCTGTTGCATGGGGAGTTGATACCCCTAACCCCATATTGTGCAAGGGTCATTTATATTTTGTAACACCTATTTTACTCACCTGAAATTAAAATGAGAGGCATTATTGCATAAATAATTAAATACACATGCTGTGTGTGTGTGTGTGTGTGTGTGTGTGTGTGTGTAGCCATAGCCTTAACTGGCATAAAAACAATAAATAAGAATAAAGCAGTTCATAATAAAATACCATATTTCAACACACAAATGCTGAAGCAGGACCACCCTAGAAGACATGAAGCTTGTCAGGTGCTCATACCTACATATAATAAATAAGCTTGAGTTTAAGAAAGGCAAAAATACACAACACTTACATGAACATCACACAGAACACTGAGAAGGCATGTGGGCGAGTTGCAGACTGAAGGAGATCCTCCATACATGAAGGATATCAGACATTTCTGTCCATCAGTTGTCACAGCCAAACCGCCCCGCCCGCCAGAGATTTCCAAAATGAGGCATCCTGTTTGAGAACCTATGCTCCGAGTGAGTCAGGAATACCTGGGCTGCCTGCTTGGCACAAAGCACCCGAAGTGTGCTACCTTGGCCTGTGCTTACTGCCTTCCTGCCTGCCCTCCTGGCCTGCCTGCCACCGAAGGCCCTTGCTTTCCTCTTCTCCTTTAACATCCAGAGTGGCGGCAGTGAAGGCTGTCGCAGTCAGGGGTGCCAGATTTAGCAAATAAAAATACAGAATGCCCAGCTAAATTTGAATTTCAGATAAACGACAAATAATTGTCTTAGTATAAGTATATTCCAAATAACACATGAACATATACTAAAAAAAAATTATCTGTTTTCCTGAAAATTGAATTTAACTGAACATCCTGTATTTTGCCTATTAACCTTTCTGCCAGTGCACCTTATGGAAGGGTCTCAGGCTAATCTGTCCTAAAGGGAACTGACCCAGGTAGGAGACTGTAAGAACTAGGTACATAATACAGCATTCCCCAAAGGGACTTCCATGGAGCATTACTTCTACAAAATGCTCGAGCGGGGGCGGGGGAAAGGCTACCATACTGCTTCTCAGAGATTCAGAATACACATCTCATACTAAAGCTTAAAGAGGTCTTACCACAAAGGCATCCATTTAAGGACTAGCCTAGTATTTCACAACCTTGTTTCCCTAGCATCTCCCATCCCGAGGCAGCTCTACTGCCAGAGCCCCAGGTGGTCCCAGGGGACCACATTCAGGCTGTGTGGTCACACCGATGTGCTGGGCCTCATTTCTAGAACAGAAGAGTTGAATGAGATTAACTTGAAGATTCCCAGAGTTCATGAAAGCTGGACGAGTCAGCTTTCACACACTTCATTTCCCAGAGCTCTGCTCTTGTCCCATTGTTGCCGAGTCATCTCAAGCCAAACTCGAAAGTTGGAAGAAAGCAAAAGATTAGGCCTCACCCTGTGGATGAGCTGTCTCCAGGAGCCTGGCTTCCCCATCTGAACTTCAGCTTTGATCCAACTCAGGCCCAGTAGGTGCCATGGTGTTGATCTCTGTGCTTCATGGGGACACATGGGGAACCCAGCTACAACAGCAGCAATTCAACAGCCTAGCTAATGACAGATATAATTTGAGCTTCCCCTATAGCCTGATGAATGATAAACATGTGAGAGCAAAGGAATGCTCATCTGTAACAGAAGACCTTCAGCATGTTACTGAAATCTCTGATGTGCAGCAAGTTGACTTCCATCTGGAAGGTAACTTGGTTTGTGTGTCCTCACAACACACTTTCCACAGAAATGTTCAACGTGGTTCAGGCTCACGGGAAGACCCATGGATCCCAGCTCACTTAATACAAGACGAAACTATAGGTGGACCTTGTTTCATTGCACTTCACAGACATTGTGGTCTTGCAACTAAAGGCAAGATCCTCCACCCACAAAACGATTACAACCCGCTTTATTGCGATACTCTGTTATAGTGGCCTGGAACCAAACCTCAGCTGGAGTTCCTCAACTACTCTGCCTGTAGTTCATACACAAGGAATGTGCAGATTTGAAGTTCTTAAGTCAAATCCTAAATTGCCACAATGCACACAAGTAATGCCTGCTTTTAAAGCAAAACTTTAAAAGTATTGTCTCATTTTCTTTGATTGTAATAGAAGTGCCAGGTTGAACCTAAAGTGGGTTCTCTGCTGAGATACGCTCACATCTAGGCAAGCCCGTCCTGGCCCATCCTGTCGGGACAGGGCACCTGGGGCAGCGCAGTGCTGATCTAGTTGGGGGCTCTCAAAAAGTGGTCCCCAGACCAGCAGCATCAGCATCCCCTAGGAACGTGTTAGAAATGTAAAGCCTTGAGGCCCACTCCAGACATACCAAACTGGACTCACTGAAACCTTCTGTGTTTGAACAAAGCTTTCATGTGACTATGACAAGCGCTGAAGTTTGAGAAGTGCTGGTCTAGAACGCTGGCCTCCTGAACTTTTTCTGGATTGCACGAGAAGAGTGGGCTCCAAGCAGCCAGGAAAGAAATGTTCTCACCAAGTTATGCATGACCTGACAGCTTGGTCCTGCCTACTGAGGAGGCAAAAGTGACAGAATGAGGGGGACAGGAGTCCTCTGTCCAGTGAGAGATCCCGAAGTGCAGCACCTCCTCAGCACCCTGCTGATCTGGCCACTGGAAGAAGGTGACCCTCCTGGTACGAACAGCTGGACTGTCAAGGGGACTGCTGGGGCTGATCAGAGGTGAGGAGAGGCACAGCCACCCTCAGGGGTCTTCTCCATCCCCAGCCAGGGAGCCCTGAACAGAAGAGCATAAAAGGGCTGTTCTGGAGGTTGCATGAAGCCCCCCTGGAGAATATCCAAAAATGAGTGAGAATGTAATGGAGCAGGAGTCTCTGGGCCATGCAGCTGGGGGAGAAGGCTGTGATGTTTAGATTATTACCATTAATCGAATCCTGTTAGGCTAGTGAGGTCCGGGGGAGCATGTGTTACAGGAGGAATGGAAATTCATTCTTAGCGCAGGGTTTAGCTCATAGAAAACTTGCATGCCTTCATCTCTCTCTGTGGTATAAACACTAAGCAGAGAAAAATCTTAGCCTGGATTTAAACACACAGAGGGGCCATCCTTCCCCTTACGCCCCACCTCCAGCACACACACACTCACACATGCACATGTGGTTCTCGATGGCACATGGCAGTGGGTAATTACCGAGGGCTTCCTGGCTGACAATGAAAGTCTGCCTGCTCAGAAATCAGTCAAACCCACAGCCTCCCCTGACAATTACCCCATCAACTTCAGCCCCTGTAAAATAAATGAGCCATTCAGAGTTTTCGGGAAGCTTCAGTCCAAGCAATGTCTCCGGGGATACAGTGGTTTTGGCAATTTGGGGTCGCCTAGGCTCTCACAAAAAGGGTGTCACATTTCTGACCGCTTTTCCTGTGGTCAGACTTATTCCTCCTTCTTTGAAGGTCTTTAACTTTTAAAATGTTGGCCTCTTCCTTTTTTTCCCTACTTGTTTGCCCTCTTGTAATTTAAAGGCAGTGAAGCCCAAAACTCCCGGAAATTGTGAACTGCACCCTTCGGTTTCACTGAAGGAAAGATCTAGTGAGGGCTTTGGTTGGGGCTGCCAGGAGACCTGCCGCCGGCTTGTTTGGCAGGGCCTGGCTGGAGCCCACACCAACGTCAGCTCCTCTTAGGGAGCTGCCCGCTTCCCAGGATGTTGGCTTAATGTAAATACTGCTGCTTTTGAAGCTATGTTCTCTGGGAATTTCATTCTCCAGAACGTTTTTCTAGAAAATTAACTTTGGGGAGTATCATGTTTTCACTAATTCACCCCAGACACCCTCAGCTTGGAAGTGAGATCTCCAGGCATTCTGTCAACACTGGTTGCTAGTGAGGATATCACCTCCCCCAGGGCAGCAAGAGGTCAGACCCACAGAAAGAGACAAAGATACTAACATTCTTGGCAATGGCTCCATGCCCACTATTTCATGTCCCGTGCGGCTTTGTGCCACTGGGTCCTGTAATACAAACCTCATCTTGGCTGCTATCTTTCCTTATCAGCTTTTAACTGAACTTCCTACACCAGGTAGCAGGAAAGTGAAAACACAAATCTTTTCCAGGCTTGTCAGCCCAAAGGACCTACCTCATTCCAGAGAGCCCCTTCCAGCTGCCCACCTACCAGAGAACCCACAGCAAAATTTCTCCCTGTCATCTGCCCGTCAGTTGTTGCAGTGAGGAGACCTTAATGCTGGAAAAGGGACTCAAGGAAATGGAGGCAGAAGGAGAGTGAGTGAGTCCTGAGTTGCAAACGCCACAGTGAACTTCTGAAGACCCCAGAGCTGCAGTGTCCAGCAAAGACCACCCCGGTGGCCGTGACCTCCACCCGGTGCGTATCAGAGACTCACCAGAGCCCCGCTCCCGAGCCGGGCTGGCAGAGTGGGTGTGCTCTCCAGGCCCCTCCATGTCCGGACAGACTGCTTTAGTTCTGCCGTGGAAATAAATTTCTAAACTGGGATCAGGTGACTCCTGTCAAAGCCAAAACAGAGTTGGTAACAATGGCTTCTTTGGTGTTCGGGAA
Source organism: Glossophaga mutica (assembly GCA_039655065.1). Taxonomy (NCBI): domain Eukaryota; kingdom Metazoa; phylum Chordata; class Mammalia; order Chiroptera; family Phyllostomidae; genus Glossophaga; species Glossophaga mutica. Next base: position 143,691,984 of record CM077303.1, on the reverse strand, counting down.
AGGCAAGGCTCCTGCACACTCCCCCACGTCCCTTTGTGAGGGATGCAGCTCCGTCCTCCCGGCTTCCCCTTCCTCCTGCCCTTGTACTGTCTGATAAACAAACCAAACGGTGTCATCCGTTTCACCTGGAATGAGCCCTCTTATCCTCCCGTATCGATGTCACTGACATTTGATTCTGAGGTATAGCGATAGATGATAAACAACTTTGCCTTTTATAGAGGGTCTAAGAAGAAAGGATAATAAGAATAAGCAGGCTCATTGTTGACAGAGAGGCGGCCCGTTCACCAGGACGCTTCTCCTTCCTTACAAAGGCCTTGCTAATCTGGCAGAGCACAGTGATAGAAGGGGCTGGTCGCCACCAGGGGAGCTAGGTAGGTATCGTCGAATTTGAAAGACTGCATTTAAATTGGCTAATGTGCTGCCTCTCCGTTGAAAGGTTTTCTGGCCTGGTGTCAACAGTAGTAACGTTAATTAATGGGCCAGGTTCCCTTTCCATGTTTCTCCTCCTAATCAACCTTAATCATATTTTACTCATTCATGATCTCATATAACCGAGTGGTGAAATACACAACATCCCCTTTGTTTTCAGACTAATAGTGGAAATAGTTATCAAGTAATGGATATTTCCAGTTATGGCTTCCGTCACTCCATCTGTTGGAAACCAGTCCAGTCTCTCCCTGGGGCAGAAATCTTGCCCTCATAAAGAAGCGTGCCCTGGGCCCAGGAGATGCCATGGTTCCTATCCTCTGAACAAGCTGTTGGATCAGGGGGCCGTGTCGGGTCATAGGAAGGACCTGGGTGGGCTCCAGCAGTAGCCAGCTGGGTCTCTACACACATTGACTCTGCGACTTAGGGCAAGTCAGTAGACCTCTTTGAAAGTTAGTTTCCCCATCCACAAAATAGAGACAATAATCCCATCTTGTGAAGATTTAATAATCTGATTTAGGCTGAATTTCAGACACTCACCACTCATTATTCTTCCTAGACCTTAATTCTGTGCTCTGTACTCTTCTCTGTTTCACATTTTAAACTCAGTTTTGTCAATGAGCACTGAACAGGCAGGACAACTATGTGCTTAGAAACATTTTTCACAAAACCCCTCAGGTTAGGAGAGAAGATGGCTGAAGATGCCTGCCCCTCCCCAAATTAAATTCTTTTCTTTTCCATTTGCTATCAGCTGACTCCTGAGTATATACTTCCAAACCAAACCTATCATTTAAATGCCAGTCTCAGTATATCCAACAGTCTCTTTGACATCTCAAATGACCGTCTAATTGGCATCTCAAACTTAAATATCCAGTAAAGAAACTTTTGGTCTCCCCTGTTCAACCTGCTCCTCGCACTGCGTTCCCATCTCAGTTAGTGGCAGCGGCATGCCTCATCGCTCGGTTCTAAAATCTCACACTCGTTCCGGTTGCCTCTCTTTCTCTCACACCCCACAGGCCGTCCATCAGCAACTACTTCTGGCTCTCCTTTCACCGTATTCCAGAATCTAATGACCTCTCACACCGTGGCTGCTCCCATAGTATTTCAGCCACCTCCGTCCTGTCGCCCGATTGGCGCCCCCTAGCAGATCTTTCTGCTTTCACACCCTGCAGTCCCCTCCCTACACCGCCGGCAGAGGAATCCTGCCGAAGTCTGAGCCACATCGTGGTGCTCCAAATGACTGTCCTCCTCCTCGCTCACAGCAAAAGCCAAATCGCCCTCAGTGTCCTATTTCACGTGGCCCCTCTGCTCCAGTGTGTGGCTCACACACTGAATGAGTGTGGCGCATTCTGCTCCAGCAGACGCTAACATTCTAGCAGTTTCTCCAAGCTCACCAGATACGCTCGCATCTCAGAACCCTTGCACTTCCGATTCCATTTCCCTGCAGTATTTACATGCCTATTTACAGATACCTACACACCTTACTCCTTCACCTCCTTTAGGTCTTCAACATTGCCTTTTTATTCAGACCTTCCCTATACATTCTATTTAAAATTGTAAACTCTCCCCCATTCTGAAGCCCTTCTTATACCCTTCTCTGCTTCATTTTCCTTTTCCATAGCCTTCATTACCATGTGAAGACTATACATTTGATTTGTTTATCTGTCTCTTCCCATTAGGATGTTAGCTTCATGAAGCAAGGATATTTTATTCAATACTATGTCACCATTACATATTTGGCATTTGGTAAAAATGTTTTAAACAAACGACTTCATGAACGAAACCCCCAGGATTTCTTCCTTTTTCACTCCATATACCTTTTTCTTGTCCCAGGTTCTACTTACCCACCGGACTTCTGCTTCTGGCCAAAGTGGAATAACAGGAGCCTAATTTATCCTTACATCTTATAATAGGTTGGATACTATCCACCAAAGATATCAAGTCCTAAATCTTTGACTAGTAAATAGGACCTTTCTTGGAAAAAGGGTTCTTGACAACATAATTTGGTTGATGGTTTTGAGATGAGGAGATTACCTTGGAATCTCTGGTGTCACAAGTGTCCTTATAAGGGAGAAGCAAAAGGAGTTAACAGAGACACACAGAGGAAAAGATTGGAGGGAGATACTGAAGTGATGTGGCTGCAGACCAGCAGTGCCGCATCAAAGGCCGCCAGAACCTGGAAGAGGTGGGTTTGGATCCTCCACCAGATCCGGCCGAGGGAGTGGGGCCCTGCTGACACCTAGACTTCAGAGTCATGGCTTCCAGAACTGCAGGAAAACACATTGCTGTTGTTCTGAGTTGTTTCAAGCCACCCATTCGTGGTCATTTGTTACAGCAGCCCTAGGAAACTAATACAAACCTCAAACAACTAAACAACTGGACAAAATAGGTAAAAGAAAAAAATGGTTTTCAGATATTGATTGACAGACAGGGCAGAACACTGATCACAGACAGAAGGGAAAAAATTACCCCAAATTACTTCCTAAAGAGCATCCAGGCTGCAACACAGGAAGAAGAAACAGACAGTCCATGGTCTCCCTGAGTTGGGGAGACAGAATATTCACAGTGCAGAAGACAAGAGAGAGCTCCGCACAGAGAGAACTCAGCCGAGCCTTCAGCTGAGTACGGATTACAATGTACCAGAAAACTGCAAGAGGCCAGGAGGGGAAAGCACCAGAAAGAAGCAGGTGGCACAATTCCCAGAGCTCATAAGGGCCAGTGGACAAACCTCATAACAAGTGGGGCCTCGAGCAGTGTACTCAGAAAGTTGTCCCTTCAGTCGTAGAGTAAAATGATCCCAAGAGGAAATAATCTCCCCTAATTGAGTGTTCTCTTCAGTAAGCAATTATAGAGAAAGTGAGGGTGAAAATTTCTTCTTTCAGGTGGCAGAGAAGGTGGAGGGGCTGCTGCAGCTGCATGGGGAGCCACACCCTAGGCTCTGCGCTGTGTGTGGCTCTGCTGGGGGTGCACCCAGGGAGGAGCCACCATCCACAGGGCCAGAGGACATCCAACCATGAGCAAAGATTTGAAAGCTTGGGAAACACTACTGTTGTCCCATCGAGGGATGCTCTAGAAGCCCAGACAAACCCTTTTCTTTTATAAAACTGCCCTTTGTGAAAATGCACACTCGGATGGAGCACCAATGTCCTAAACTCCTATGAGGCTGGATGGGACTTGAACCACTTGGGAGCATTACGGCAAGACCTCCCAGTATACACGTGGCTGTCCTGAGGCCAGTGGAGCTCCATGATGGTTACACATTTTCTGAAAAGGTGTGGAGTCCCTGCAGAACTCAGGGATCAGCCTAGAAAGGAAAAGAAAATGGGAAGCTCCAACCACAACCAGAAGTCATTAAATCAGACATTATCTTGTCATGTAATCTGCATGGTCAGACATTGGATAATCCAAGTCTGCTCTGACATGAACGCTGGACCAGCATACAGCAACCATCTGAACCAACAGAATCCCAGGATCCACTTTTATATCAAAGAGTTCTTCTCAGCCTCAAGAAATCCAATCTCAAACTGGAAAGCACAGTTCACAACACGAACACAGAACCAGCTTCTGGAATCATAGGACATAGGAACCCAAGCTGACTTTTACCTGCAAATGTCTCAGTCCTAGAGCTTTAGATGAAATCCTAACTTCCTGCACCTAGAAACATTTCATATGCAGCACAGACAGGCCTAAACCTCTGGGAGACAACTACCCCTTCTCTGCCTCTGGGATGTATTTGGAAACACTTCGGCTTTCCCGTGAGTACTCATTTGTCTGACACAGAAACAAAGAAGGAATCACACACCTGCTCTAGAAAGCCAGGTTCATTGGACACAGTGAGTGCTGGTTGGGAAAACTTGGGGAGTTTGTTATTCACCATCAGTGAAACTCCAGCAACGAATGACTCCCTTTTGTCCAGCTTAATCTGGAACACGTTGGCGTCTCAGTTCTCTAGAAGCTCAGACATGTGTGGACTACCTGCAGCCCCAGCTTCTAAATGTCAAGGTCACCTATGTGATGACATTTACAGTTTTCTCCAAAAATTAAAAAATAGAGAGCAGGGCCAACATGGTTATCTATATTGAACATAGCTGATTTATGGTTGCTTTGATTCTTTGTCGTTCTTTGCCTTTTGTACTTGTAAACATGAAAGTTATATATAGATGTGTGTTCTAAAGTGTAAGATGCATATTTTAAAAGATTTCCAATTGTAGTAATTCTGGTATCCAATCACCAGTGTCTGAAAATTTCTATGCCCTAAAACTAATGAAGCCCTGAGATCCTTAATGACTGCAATAAAAATTGCATGGCACACACTAAAGGCACCTAGCACTCATTTATTTTAGTTTTGTATGTGTTTAATAGATTTTGAAATGTAGGACAGGACACTCAAGGTGCATCTCAGGTTTTATTCCCAATCTGCACAAATAAGAAGCCAAAACACAGTCTCTCAGGCAGCCCTCCCCTGCGCATGCTGGTTAATGTTTCTCTAGAAATAATCACCCTCATTTCAGAAACACACCAGCTTTCTAGTCTACACCAGCTCCCACCTGTTCATTTTGTTCACAAGCAACTGGTTATCACAGAGGAAAATCTTCCCTGCAGCGCTCCGACATGCTTTCTCAGAGTTTGAGCTGGATTATCTGAGGCCTCCGGAAAGAGGCCGTTCTTGGTTATAGTAAAACCAGTGTGTCCAAAGGTCTTGAATTTAGAGATAAATTAGCCACCTAACAGAGGCTCTTTGAGAAAGCTTTTCTCTTTGGAAGTCTATTAGAAAATAATTTTACTAATGATTTACTCTGCAGGCCACCGTTTGTTCAGAAGGACATAGAGAATTTTTTACATGTTTTATATACAGAAATGTGCATAAAATACAAATGTAAAATTAACAAATAATTGTAAAACAAATACCCCATGACATCTCCCAGGTCAAGTCACAGAACATTGCTAGACCCCTGAAGTTCCAGTGTGTCCCTTCCCGCCCCACTATGCTGACATTTATAATGATTACTTCCTTGCTTTTTGTTATACCTCCACCACCTATGCACTTAGACAGCCCTAAAATCATAATTTAGTTTCATTTAGTTTTGGACTCTATACAAATGCAAGCACACAATATGTATTATTTTGAACTTACTTCTTTTGTACATTGTATTTATAAAATTCACATTGCTGCTTAAAACTATTTTTTTCTGTAGACATTTGGGTTGATTCCAGCCTTGCATAATTATAAACACTGCTGCTTTGAACATTCTCATATATATATTCCAGGCATGAAACTCACTAGAAGGTGGACTGCTGGGATACATGCAAAATATATGTTGTTTTAAATTTTATTTTATTTTAATTGCTGTTCAAGTATAGTTTTCTGTCACAAACATATCTTCATCTCTACCATGCAGTCCATTTTTCAGAGGAATTTGTACCAATCTACACTTCCCACAGCAGTGGATGGGGGCGCCATGGCTCTGCAGCCTCCCAACCATGTTACATAAGCCTTTCCAACTTCAGCTTTGATTTTCCTAAAAGCTTCCACCTTAACTTTTAGTGAAACAAGAACCGTGAAGCTTAGTGTGCTATCCGCACTGCGTACTCTAAAAGAACAAACACCTGCATTAGTGCCGTTGCCTCCTTTCATGCAAGTGACAGAATCGCTCAGGGTCTGATTTCATTTAATGTGGTTCCAAGATTCTTCAGAGTATACTTCACTTCGTTCAAATTTCTCTATTAGGAAGTTATTCCCTGAGCTGACTATTGTCCTCCCCTATGGATTGGGTGCGTGTGGAGAGTCAGGGTTAAGGAGAAATTGTTCTGAAGCATCATAAAGCTGCGTCAGGAGGCAGGCCACTTGCCAAGAAAGCAGAAGCAGAAGCAGAAGCAAGCTATGGTACCACTAGTCCTTGCACGGCAAACTCGATCGGACCACTTCACTATCATGAAATTCTAGGTTTTCCCTTTCAGACGGATGAAAAAGTAAGAGAACTGCTAGTGAAGAAAGCTAGAACTACTCAGAGAACTACCACCATCTGTTGCCTTCACTTACTAAGGACTGCTTGTCCTGCCACTCACCGACTACAAAGAGGAGGAGAAGAGCATCCTTTGTAGTGCTGCTCAGGCTTCAGTCAGAGCGCGAGCACATTCTTTAGATGATCACACCACTGTGAGTGAGAGTCAGGAAACTGCTGGAGAGTTAATAAGAAGCATTCATTTGAAGCTGGTAGAAGTGCAAATAGAAAAATAAACGTATATCAAGTGTCCTAAAATAGGAAATTATGATTGTTCATTGAGTACATACAAATTGCTGGGCACTGTATTAAGCCACTCATATACATTGTCATATTTCGCCTTCCCAACAATCTGAGACCTGAGAACTCTTTCCCCTCCCTGTTGCTTCATGCCCCTTCAAACTGGACCACTCCTGCTCACCGTTCAGTATTCCTCTTAAAGGTCTCTCTTCCAGGGAGTGTCCTCTGAGCCCCCAAATCCAGGCTGACTCTAACTCCTGCGCATTCCCATTGACCTTGTTCTCTCCATCTGGGAACTTCACGTGTAATATTGTGATCTTTTTGTGTGTCTGTTTCTCTACCAGATTGTAATTTCCAAGATAATGGAGACTATTATGTTTAAAGTTGTAACTCAGCATTATCTCAGCATACATGGTCCCAAGAGAAGATCAAAAAGCATATGTGGAATACATGAATGAGTATCCTCTTTTTAGAGAGAAAGTAAAAACTAAGGCCAGGTTGGAGTCCTGGTCGGCCTGAACTCCCAAGCCTGGGTCGGCATCCGGCACTTAATCAGTTTCCCACGAAGCACCTTCTTCGCTGTGACAGGCAGGGTGCTGTGCTGGGTGCTTTTCACATCACGGCTCTCCTAACCCACACACTGCCTCTGGGAGACAGGTCTCCCCCACCACCTTTTCACAAATGAGGAAACTGAGGCATGAGGCATTTAAATAATACCTTTGACACCATTAAGTCTGCTGCCAGGAGGTGAACTTCTTAAGCTGCCCCACCTGTCCCCTCCTCTACCCCAACACCAACATGTGTCTCTGGTGTTGGCTGCACCAACTGTGGCTTTTGGAAAGGAGACCAGTGTTTGTGGAGTGGAGGGAGAACGTGCTGCAGAACAGTGGCTGGATTTACCCTCAAATTCTTTTTTTCCCTCTTACTAATAACTCTTAGATTAAATACAGCAGCTGAGCAATCTTCTACTAAATAATAGATCAGAAACGTGAATGACTCAGACTGGGGGCTCCCGAGTCAGCCAGTCTGTGTCGGAACACAAACCTATGTCTCCACAGCTGTGTCACCTGGGCATGTTCCTCAGCCTCCCAAGGCTGCTGTTCCTTCCTTGTTTCCAACTGAGGATGACAATGGCACGTGTGTCATGGGGTTGTGTGAGGCCTGAATGAGGTAATACACATAAAGCCGTAACACGGTGCCTGAAGCATACACGGGCTCATTAAATGTGGGTGGAGTCGTTAGGACGGTTTTGATGCCAGTAACAGAAAACCTTGATTCAACTAGTTTAAACAACGGAAAGTACTAGGTCAAATAATATGACTAAAGCTCAGGTGGCTCCATAGTTATTCCAGGTTAATTCCTCAAGGGCTCCGTGGCTCCTACCTGTGCAGCCTCCACCTTGACCCCTGCAACTTCATTGCTTCCTCGCAGAGCTTACAACCCACCCCACCCCTATATCTGAATAGTTCTGGGCCCAGGTCCAGGGATTGACTTTACCACAAGGCTAGAGACATAGTTCACTTACACAGAACCCATCATCACTGTAAGACTCCGCACAGACCAATTGCTGAGGCAGCTGCAAGCCCCAGACGAGTGGTGCTGCCAGTGGCTCAGCGGTCCTCGCCCCCGCCACCGAGAGCAGGCCCCAGGAAACACTGTGTTGCTCTTCCTACCGCCCTTTTCCGTCTCCTTCCTTCTAAGATCCTTCTCAGGCCCCACCTGGAAGTTCTGTCCTCCCTAAGAGCTGCCTCTGTACCTTGGGGCAAAGGTGAGTTTTCTGCAGGGGCCAGCTCTCTGTTTCCGGATGAAAGTAGGTCCGACAAGGGAATGTGAGCGTGCGGTTTAGCGGTGCTGCGCCACGACCTCCTGCCTTTTGAAGAAGTTTTTATTCAAAAAGCAGTAATAGTAGAAATACCAGACATGGAAAAATCAGTGGGATGAACATTTTAACACTGGTAAACTCAGCTTTTCCTGAAGAGTTTGTCTTTTTTTTTTTCCTTCTCTATTGATTTTTAATTCTGGTTTCAAAAGCAAAATCTCAAACCAGAAAAATTTCAAGATACAGAAAAACAGAAACAAGTAAGCATAAAACTATGCATAGTTCAACATTATTCATATATCTATAGATATATAGATATATAGATGCATGCCAGTGCTATTTGCTACACAAATACTTTTTTATTTTAAAGCAGAGAATCTTATCCTATATCAGTTTGGTGAATGCTCTTCTGGTTAACTAATATAGCATGAATATCTTTATATTAATTGACATAGGTCTACAAAATAGATTTTAATGGCTGCTGAGTATTCCTCTGTATGGGTGCACCATGCTGTGTTTTAGAAAGCCAAAAATGGGGAACAACAGTTTGTCATTACAAACAGCATCTCGTTACATGGTTGGGCAGTTGCGTCCTTGGGTTTATTTCGTAATTCCTTATATAAATGAGTACTTGCATTTCCAACTGAGTTTGGGTAAGGAATTCCTTCTCACTGACACCCATTTTGGTAATCTCAAAATGGCAGTGAGCCCTACTGCTCAGAGTTACAGGGTTAATACAAAGAAAGGAATATAAAAAGCTACAGAGTATTCTAGAAAGAAGCTGATACTATTATGGTTACTCCTGCTACGTTAGAATACAAATACAGTTTGTGTTAACTTTTAAAGTGAGTGGGATGGAGTTCCACTTCACCTGGGTGAGTGGGTTTGCTGTGTTTGAAAGGCATCTTCATCCTGTTGGTTTCTCTTGTCTTTCCAGTGTCTCAGTTCCAAGAATCTCTTCTCCCAGCCCAGGCTGTGTTCACAGGCTAGGCTCATGGCTGATGCCCTTTTCCTCCAGAAATCTCAGTGTGTGAGCTGACTGGTGTGCCCTCAACTAATATTTAACCCAGCACTACAAGCCGTAAGTTATTGTCAGGGCCTGGGTGAATTGATCTGGAATGTAAAGGTTTATTTATTTACTGGCTCCCTGATGTGCAGGTTGTTACGAACGGTGTTATCTTGCCATGCAGGAAATGTGCACACTCTTTGAGGCCAAGGCTTAAGTCAGGGCCATATTATTCTGACCCCCATGAATGGTGATTTTCCACAGCAGCAAAAAGGCTTTAAAGATACAGTAGCAGCAGGCGTGCTGGCTTTCTGAGCCTCAAACATCACGTTTTGTCTTCACTCCCTGAGCCTTCTTCACACACACACACATACGCACACCGCCCCCCACCCCCACCCCACAAATCCTTCTCTTTAAGGACCACCTGAAGCCCATCTTCAGGAAACCTCTCCTGGCCTCTTCCACCCTCTCAGATATCCCAATTTTCTAAGTTCTGGCAGCACTTCACAGTCCATGCCCTATGATCAGCACTGAATTGTGAGCTGCCCCGTCACCATTCCGAGTGCACTGGGTTTGTTTCTATAGACAAACTCCCTGAGCTGAGGGCCAGATATACTTCTACTTCTACTCCTAGCAAGAGTAGAGCACAGAGGTAATGCCCAAGCAATTTTTTTGGGTGGATTCATCCAGACGGCTTTTCTCTTCTTGCTTAAATGTCATTGAGCCAACATTTGAGAACCGCCCCCAGTCTCCCTGCTCCAGACAAGGCCTTCTTGGGCGAGGGCCATCCCAACCACTTCTAAGTTCCTTGGAGAAAATGCCATTGAATATTCACAATTCTAACCATGCACAGTTAGCGTCTAAGTGACATTAAAACAGAAACCTTTCCTGAGACCTGCTTTCTCATTTTTCAAAGGAAGGTCTAACCCAGAGAAATTAAATGACCTGCTCAGGATGACACACGTATTTTTTCCAGGCATTAAAATTGCAACCCTGTATGTAAAAAACTGTAAAACTTTTGCATTCCTCAATGACAAGCAGTACAAAAAAATACATGGCTCAGTAAAATAATTATATTTCAAGATTCCATCATAATAATAGACTCCAAGCATTTAATTCCTCTAGTTGTATAGAACATTCTAATTCATTAGAAGTTTGTCAAAAATTATTTTGAATATGACAATTATGTATAGGGGAAGAAACCATTAAAAATATATATACATTCACATAGCTTTCTGTGAGTGGCCCCTGTAGTGCTCAATGTGAAGGCTAGAATAACTCCAGTTGAGGGCAACACGCACGATACAGCCGACGGCTCTCACTTTGGACGTGCTCCCGGCCTGCAGCGCGAGACTGTGCTGGAGCCCAAGTCTCAGACGTGCTGTGTCAGGTTTGGGTCATGGCTCTGGCTGTGAAAAAATGCGTGTGTGTCCAGGGAAACAAACTGTACATACAACAGCAACCACACAGGCCAGTTTCACAGCTGTATTGAGTTCTGAATAATGAAAGAGTATCATTTTGCAAAAGTGTGTGAGTTATTCATTCACAATTAATTCCTTTACTGAACACCTAGTCTGAGTGAGGCATGATGCTAGCAGAAGTGGGGGGAGCACAGACAAGGGTGCATGGCGGGAGCCCGCCAGGACAGGGTCTGGGTCACAGGGACAGAAGACGAGCTGGACCCACAGACACTGGCCTGGCTCACGGAATTCAAAGGCCAAGGGAGAAGCCTGGCCTTGTGTGGGGCTCAGCGTGTCTCCAAACACCTATGTTTTCTCCATCCTTCTCTCTGTTTCCCCCAGAGTTACGTTTATTGTCAGGCTTCAAAGTTCTTGTGACAGCCTCAGGTGTTCCCCTAATGGAGGCAAGCAACTGCCACTGCCATGAGACTGTCACCTTCACACCACACTGTCTGGGGAAGGGAGAGCCCATGCTAATTTCTTAGCAACAATTGAGAAGTCTGCTTCGTTCTGACCAGCTTCAGCAGCGGGCCCACGTCTGTAGCTGTCGCTAGAGCAAGGGTTACGTACGGGGTGTTCTGCTTTCGGGGCGGGGGTTTGTGTTATAGGCCTCCAATACTCACACTAATTGATCAACTTAAGTTGAGCAGAGTCTGCCTGGTCTGCAGCTAGGGTGGAGTCTACTCCATCTAAAGCCCTTGTCAAGGATGGGGACGGAGCATTTTCACCTCAGTAACGTCAGACCTCTGTAGTCTAGAGAAGGGAAAATGGGAAGTAGGGAAACAACCACCAAACATCCTCTGACGGTTGCTCAGGAGTGAACTCAGGTGAGGTGGATGGGAAGGTGCCCCTGACCAGGACCTGTTTGTGGCACCTTAGCGGACATTTTCACTGACAGCCAGTGGTGCCACATTAGCTGTGGCAAAGGTGTTCACTTGTGAGAGGGCTGTGTCAGCTTTCATTGGGAGGGGTAATTTTGTTGGAAGGCAGTTGTGCCACAAATGCTGTTTTTTGCTCCAAATAAAGAACAAGCTGCTGTCAGTCATCTGAAGAAAATCAGATTCGGGGGCTACCATCAGCACCAAAGCCAGTCGACCTATGTCCCCAGCACCTACCTCAGCAGCTATTTCTTCAACTCACAGTAATAGCATACTCATTAAATTGGCACCGAGGTCTACTGGTAAAAGGTGAGGTAACGTTTGTTCATCTCAGGGAGACAACAGGGCAATAACGAGCGGGAGCTTTGAAATGGAAGCTGGAAGGCTCAGCTTCTAGCCTGACCTGTGCCACTAATTCACTAGAGACACTATCAACACGTGGGCTCTGGAGTCACTTGGCTGCAGAGTTGCTGTGCAACTTTGGACAAATTACTTAACCTCTCTGATCTCAAATGTTCTCCTCTATAAAATAAGGCTAATAATACTCCTCATAGTTAGTGTAGAATCTGGCTATGTCTCAGTTTTCTCCCATGTAAACAAATGAAAGTTTTACCCAGCAGTCTTTAATTGCCCAGTGGATATGAGAGAGGTGGTGTTGTATCTGTGGAGTAGAAAATCATTGGGAAATGAACGTGGTTAACTGAGGCTCACTCATGGGGGAGGGGGAGAATTTGGAGGTGAACCTACAGCTGCTAATCCCATGTGCAGGTGAACTGGCCACACTGCTGTCCCTGGGAAGGATCCAGTAGTACCGGGGTGAACTGAGAAGTCTCCTCATCATCATTTGAGGACTTGCTGTCTCATTAGCAGCCACCATTTCTACTCAAACAGGGTGAAAGTCAGAAGCATCAGCCCCTGTATAAAGCAAAACCTTGTATTGGGAAATTTGTCAATCACCACAAGAAATCCTCCCAGGCTCTGGTCTCTTTCCTCCTCAGGCAGGTTCTGGCCCCTACCTAGGACATACCCACCCCTTGGAAACCAGCCCAGTGGTGGGGCCAGTGCTGCAGAACCACAGTTTGGGGGGCATTTCTGGTTCCACCGCCCTATGTGACTTTGGACTAGGCATGTGTGTGTTTCCTCATCTGTGAAAGAAAGTGTGGGTACCAATCCCTTGCAGGGCGGCTGTGGGGTCAGTTTGATGAAAAGTACTTGGCTCCACTCCCGGCACAGGGGTCAGGGTGGGGCTGTGTTTGCCGAAGCCCTAGAGGTGAGGTTTAACCGGAGATGTTTTGGTCATACAAGATCATTGCTGTGTTTTGGAATGTGGGCTCTGACACCTACACTCCCTTTTAAATAAGGGATGTATTTAAACAGTGAAATAGTTAGTGCTGTTTTAAAAGAGCCAGCGGGTGAGAGTGCCTGGTATTATTTTGAAATCTCACTCGAGGGTTGGTGATCAGCCAAACATAAATGCCAATGGAAATATGGACCAAGGAAACCATCGCAGGAGTTCTGAGAAGAGAGCGTCCCAAGGAGTCGTGCAGATGCCCTGCCCACAGGCCCCCTCCACGCCACACAGTCTACATCGCCTCCATGGTTTGTTTTAAATGGTGCGTCTGCACGTGGTACGGCTGGCTAGAGAGGTAACCGTGCCAACAAGATAAACAGTGAAGTGGGACACGGTTTGTTTGAAAGAGTGGGAGCACCGGAGGCCCACTGCTGCTTACCGACCAGTGCGACTCCGGCCAGGTTGTCCTAACTCTCTAAGTCTCAGTTCCCTCATCTCCAGAATGGCGATAATGGTGTTTCTTTGAAGGATTGCTGAGAAGGTCAAATAAAACCATATTTTTCAGCAGCGTGGCCCATAGCAAGCACTTAATAAACAGCTGTTATTCTTTTTTGTGCTTTTTTGGCTTTCTGATTTTTCTCTGATTCTTTTCCAGTGTTGGGTAGACTACAGGGAGGCATTTGCACTGTCCCTATATTACCTTTACTAGATTCACACAACATGAAAAATGTGTAACTCATCTCTAACACGGTCTTGTCATATTGGTTAATTAATGATTTTAGTTAGTTTGGATACCAAAGGTTTATGCCCTTCAGGAATCTGAGCCCTGCCCACCCCAGACGTTCGAATTCCTGGTGCCTTTTGACTTGGCGGGTATCTAAGCTGACTGAGCACTCAACAGGCCTTCCTAGGTTGTGAAGAAAAGGCCAGTGAAGATAATGAGGAGCCTCCCGGGCCATAAGCCAGCAGGACCTGGGCAGCAGGATGAGGATGAGGCGCCTCAGGTGGAGGCGAAGGAGTGCACAGTTAGTCCCGATGAGGGCGGGAGCCCCTGCATCTGCTTTCCCCTGCACCATCCACCCCTGCTCCCCGAGGCAAGCAGACTCACAGGGCAGAGGGCTGGGCTGCAGAGAGTCCATTGGAAATGTGGGTCCTGTGGGGCTGTAGTCACTGCCATGGTGACACCGTGGTGGTGACAGGGCCCACTGATTCCACCATTGCTCCGGTGCTTACAGAGGCCCCACTGCAGCACCAGGAAAAGATGCTTTGTTTCTTGTGGCCTTGAGGCATCTCATTCAATAAACTGGCTTCCAACACCAAAGAGGAAATAGTAAAGACTCATCTTTCCCTTCTCTGCCTGCCCAAGCAGGCTTGCTAAGCCCCACCCACAGCCAATGCGAGGGAGACTGGGAGGAGTTCTTTCAGATGCACGCTTTGGGTAAAGCAGGGCATTTTACGGTCTGTTTCGTCAGTTGGTTCTCTCCATCATGCCGTTGGCCTTACTGGTCATAGAGTCAAGGGCCTCCCCACTCTCCATAAGGGAATCTTTGAGTTCCAATATAGAAATACTTTCACCTCACTGGAGTCTGAGTGGCCCGAGTCATCACTCTCAATTTGGAGCACAGCAGTTTGGGGGCACATTGTCTCTCCCATCCCCAATACGTGGAACCGCCCGGTGGAAGCTCTGACTCAGCTCGGAGGCGCACAGGGGCATGACCAGCTATCCCGCCTGTCAGCATGCCTGACCAAGGATGCCCACCTTTTTGGGTCTCTTGAGCTGTGCCCTGGGCACTTGCCAGGCACATTTTTAGCAGGTTCCTTAAGCCTGGCATCCAGCCCAGAGTCTCCACTGAAACCTTGGCCTACCCCCTGTGATTTGGCTGGAAGCAGGAAAGACTAAACTTGGCCGACTGGCCCACATCCCAAGTGCCCTCATTCTCAGGACATCCGGCTCTTTGTCTGCCTTCCTGACCAGGCCCCATGAAGTTGCTCACAAGCTCTGCTGACCACTGAACTCCCTTCCCCTTTGCTCCAGTCTCTCTTCCTGCAAGGTAAAGGGGAGAGAAGAGCCAGGTATATCACACTTTACTAGTAGTTAAGAATATTAATTCATAGCACCCCTTTCTCCTTGAGCTGCAGAATAAACTGAAAAAGACCCAGTCATCAGTTAGAGAGCAAATACTAGTTGTATCACTTCTAAAGCAAATTTTGGGGAGGCAGCTTGGACTTGCCACCCAAATGGCTTCCTCCCTCTTTACTAAGAGATGTCCTCAGCCTGAGCAGCTAGGCCACTACAGGATTTCATACGTTTCCCACCCAGGGGGCTTACAGGGTGGAGGAAGACATGTGGAGACTGCAGGGAGGCAGAGAGAGGCAGAAGGGAGGCTGGTGAGTTCCACCTAGTAGGGAATCTTGGATCGAAAGTATGGCCTGATACCAGTTCTTGCTCATGGGGCCAAGGGAAGGGAGAGGAAAGGAGAGAGAATGCAGCAACTTTCTTGCTCCATCAGAAAATGCAGATGTTTTTAAATTCGTGGACTGGTAGGAACCCAGGGAAGGGGCACGGCTATCAGCTCAGCCCCACTCCGAACCCCATTTCTACACACATCTAAGAGGTGTCTGTGCAAGCAGCGAAGGAGAAGACTCTTGGGACAAGTGAAAATTACAAGGAAGAAAAAAGTGGCCAGAAAAGTGGAAGGCAATGTTAGAAATATGCAACATCCTGAGGAATAATTCAAGGATCCAAACAGGTACTCTGTTCTAGACAGTTTTAAAATTACTAAACGTTGTACACTATGACTTGAACACACTAAGGTTACAGAAAGGAAAAGGAGAAGAATGGTTGACCTCAAATAATAAATTGTATACTCAAAAATGTACCTTGCATAAGTTTTGCTGAGGCTGGAATTTTTTTAATGACTGATACTTTTTATCAAAGTAGTTAAGAGCCTTATAGAGTATAAACAAAGGTCCTATCTTCATTATTCAGTTTGTTCAGGATTTTCAAATTACTAAAATAATGAGATTAACTCATTTTTCAATGTGGTGCTATTTTCATCTCCTCTGACAATGCTGGGAGCTTAGAAGTGGCAGTACCGGGTCAAAGGGAGACCTGGCACCTTGGACAGAATAGCCAGTGATCTCATAGCAGAAGCTGCCAACCACTCCCAAGGAAATCCCAGATTTTGTATAATAGGAGAACAGGAGGTGGGATTCAAACCAGTGTTTGACTGTGGGGGTTAGCAGGCCTCCCAGGAGGTGTTCTAAGAAAGCCACACAAGCTTTGGAGCAAAAAGAACTTGTTTTGCTGGCCAATGTTCTTCCATAAATCAAGTTGGAAGCAACTTGGTAAGAATAACAGTGCACACTTGACAGAATTCTCCATTAATACTATTTTTAAAAACACATAGAGACTTCACATTTTTAGCATCTTGGTATTCTTTGCATACAAGTGTGACCTGTTAAAAGAGAAATTTATTGCAGCTCTGTTCCTCAGTGATCTCATAAATATATGACTAGAAAGACATTTGCTTTTGAATCTAGGGTAAAAGCTAGTACATCAAAGTGGAAAGAATTTTTGCAAAGTTTTTCTCCCAGGATTTAGCACAGCTCCTTGAACATTTGTTGTGTGCAGAAGGCCTGTCTTATGATCTTAGAGGAGACAGAGGAAGAATTCAAGGTTGATGACTCTCATACAGGAACAATAAACACAAATCACATTTAAGCATATTAGTAGGCAGTACTTAGGATACTCTTTGTGCATTACAAATGAGATGTAACCAAAGGGACCATTGGATGATTCCATGTACATGATGACATGATTTTATGGCACAAGATTTCTGTACCCACCTAGGGTCTCCCTCTACTTTGCTGGCTTTGAGGAAGAAAGAATTCATCTGGGGGAACCCCTGTGTCAGGAACCTGGGAGAGGCCTCAAGCAGTGGGGGGCAGCTTTGAACCTCCAGCTTCTAGCCAGCAAGAAAAGGGGCCAGATGCCAGGAACCGAATTCTGTCCAGAGCTGGGAAGTTCATCCATCAATAGTCAAGCCTCAGATGGGCTCCCAGCCTTGTCAGACACTGCAGCAGAGAACCCAGTCACACGGTGCCTAGACTCCTAACACACAGACACTGAGAGATAACAAATGTGTGTTGTTTTAAGCTGTTAAGTTTGTGGAAATGTTGTTAGATACAGTAGAAAACTAATATAATCTCTCTTCTACAGTGGAATGACTGTCAGTCACTGGTGTCAGAGGACATCTTTGAAGTCTGTCAGAGAGTCAAATGAGCAGATGGTGGTATGAATACCTTAAGTCAATTTTAGAGCAATGCTGAAGTGTCTAACGCAAACCAGGTCCCTAGGCACCACATAGACTGAGGAAGACTAGGCATTGGGAAGTTTGTTGTACTTTGAATGCCGTGTGAGCCTTGGAGACACAGAACGCCATACTCCCTGAAGATCGGATGACAAACTCTCTGCAATATGTTCATATCATGCTTCTAAATGACCTTGGAGCAAGTTCACTTCCCACATAGTTCTTATTAGACCAGAAGGTACTTTTAAAATTTAACCATAATGCAAATACAGCAACGGTAGGTGCATCTTTTTCATTCCCTAAAACAAAGAACAGACTTCATAAAAACAGAAGTTCAAAGGTTGTTATTTTTTTTGTTAGCCACATAGCATGATGTGGGATGAAAAAACTAAGTTAAGAAGAAAAAACTGCTCAAAGCAAATTTTCTTCACCCTATTCTGTGTTCTGCCTCTACGGTATGACTTCAGGTTGATGGTGAGGCCATAGCAGGTCCTTTGGAGCAGTCCCATACAGCTGCAAACAGCTCGGACCAGCTGTCCAGGACCATGAGAAAGGGATGCAGAGGCCCAGGGGACCCTCATTTCACATCACCCTGAGAGAGAACAGACAGCCAGGCTTTCTCCTCACCTGAGGGAAGATATATCACAAAGCTTGATTGCATTCAATTTCCAAATGGGAACCAGGATCTTTCATTTGTAAAGCGGCATCTCCTCCTGTGCTTGGAGAAAATCAAACTGTATGTGATATGAGGAAGAATGAGGAAACTGACCAGGATCATCCTGAATTTAAAGTAACGCCAGAGCTCAGGACAAGGACCCCTAGCTCTTTGAAAGCCACAACACCTTTTGGAGCATTGTTTGGAAATGAAAGTACAAACTGCAACTCCAGGAAGGCCAACAGGTCTCACTCAGTACGTGATGCTAGCGTGAACTAGCTTGGGAAGGGCTGCTGAGTGCGGACTGAAGCCTGAAGGTGGATCCGTTGGGATGGAGGAGTGAGACTGTGCTTGGAACCCAAAGGAGCAGGGAGTCAAGGCGCACGGGTATCACACACACATCTCTGAGAATGCGTGAGGACGCTCACTACAGAGGCCTAACAGCAAAAGGCCAAACTGCCTCCCAGATTAATTTCACCTGTGTTGGCAATCCTTTTGCTCAGTGAACACAGTCAAGGTTAAAAGTAGACCTCTTTCCATGCTAAATAAGGCAAGGTGTTTTGTTTTGTGTTTGTTTGTTTTGCTTATTTTGTTTTTGTATATTACCCAGAAGCCCCTGGGCTTAGTGGCACGTTTATGAAAAATTCTCTTAGCTGTTGGGAACCGCCCTGCCTGGTTTCAGTAGTTGTAACTACCCCCGTGACTAAGGCTGAGTAAGCCACCTTCGGACTGTGAGCCACTAAGGAGACAAAGCTTATCTCCCTGGCAGGAGTGCAGTTTCTGCTTCATCCATAACTGGCCCCAATGCTTGGTTGGTTAGCCAATGACGGGTAAGATTCCCTCAAGGGAGGGGGTGCTTAAGACAGGCATGACCACTTGGAAGGCCCTCTAGGAAGGACTTGGGGGGGCCACATCAAAAGGGGGTGATGGACCCTTGCCCCCCTGGCTATCCTGATATAGCCTGAGTCCTCATTCCATCTGAGAGAAGTTTTCCTTATCTCTTGGCTTCCTGGTTCTAATCCACTTCAGCCTGAAATTATGAGGGAGGGTGGTGCAGTTCTGTGCTGGCTAGGGTGGGCTCCCCAGGTGATCAGGCATACGAAAGAATTCCTAAAGTCCTGTGAAACCTGCCTTGCTAAGAGCAGTGCTCTCATTTAAATGATAAGGGTCAAAGCAGGAAATAAGTTTGTCTTCAAAAGTTTTGTAACCCTTTAGCTGACAGACCCTGCCTCAGATTCTCAGATTAAGCTCTCAGAGTTCTTTGAAATGTTATCTATTGTTTGATCCTTGCTGCCTGATGATGATTGATGAGGGTTACCTGTATTCCTGTGTGTTACAAACCTAATAAAAGCCATTGAGGAAGGGGGCTCTTGGTCCTTCTTTGAGAGATTGGCCACCTCTCCTCCCCAAGCAGATATATCTTGGTAGATTTATTCTTATCCATGGCAGACGGGGGGCTCCGTGCACAAAGTTCCCCCACACTTAGTATTTAATCCTAAGCAATACAATCTTCATTAACATCTAGTCGTTTAAATAGGTGTTGAAATAAAATGCCATTTAAAAGCAAAGACAACGTAGAACACAGTATACTGTACTTTGCTTATTGGAAGGGCTGCACAGTCATTTAGACACACGACTGCCAAGTGCTCTTCCAGCACTGGTGCTGGGCTGGCCACAGGTTTACTTCATTTTCCACATGCGGTGCGGCTCACAGGCATTTTGCCTCCTATAGTGAGCTTCTAGAATGAAGCTGAGTTATCCACAGAAGCATCTAAGCTTTGATGTTAGCCTCACTCTCATCGTACTTTCATAACCAAAACCTTAGCAGAATGACTCCCAAGCACAACCGCACACCCTGCACACCTACAAGCTTCAGTCACTGCCCGTGGCTGAGTCCCCTTCAGGTGGCCTCAGCTGGGAGAGAGCCGCAAGGTTTGCTGCCTTTTTTTCTTATGTTGTTTTTCAATGAAATCTTTTTGGATCTAAAATGGAAAACACCTATTGGTCTGTTCCCCCTCCCATTTCTATTTCTAAAGGACTACCAACTGCTCAGCCTTGGCTTTTCTGGGAATCTAACCTCCTACACTAAACCCCAGGCCTCTAGGGAATGTTGCCATGGTTCACTGGAGCAAGAAAAGAAAAGGGAAGAGGCCAGTGATTAAACATGAAGTGGGAATCACTTCCTGCAGCATAATTAGGCTTCTGGAATGTCTAGGCGGACTGTCTGCAGAGGCAGTCCACAGCCCGGAGAAACAGCTGAAGGCCTGCAGCTTGTCCACTCAGTAGAATACTATGCAGCCATTCAAATGAGGTAACAGAAATGTGTTCCGCTTCAGGGAAAGGCTTTCGTGAAGCAGCGTGAGCTACATGCCTTTACCTGTAGGTGTGCAGAGCATAGGTATAGATTAACGAAAAGTGAAGGGACACATGAACAAAGCAACAGCCGTGACAATTTCCAGGTTGGGGTAGAAGGAGACTTCCTTTCTTCCCTCCCACCTTACTTCTTTTTAAATCTTCTCAATAGCCTACAATAGGCATTTATTACTTTTGGCGTTTCCAAATGACCTTTGGGAATTTGATTGTTCAACGACCCTCAGTGACCCTTGTCTGTAAAATGAGGAACCTAATCCTACATACTCTCGAGCACTGTAGTCGAAGGAAGAAATCATATATCATCGAATGCCAAATGAGAGACTAAAATGAAAAGTATCCATGAACTGTAAACAATGTGTAAACGTTAACTCTTATCCTAAGCCGAAAAAGCCCGAGCCCAGGGAGGCCTCAAGTAGGTGAGGGGTAGGTGGAGGCAAATCATTCATTTTTGACAGAAATGCTCTTATCTAAACCAAATTTCCCTAGTTGTCTCAATGTCTTTCTCATTACTTTTTCCCAATCCAGTGGTTTATCAAAAAAAAAAAGTCTGTCAGAAACACTAGCTGTCACACAGGAGGAAGTGGCATGCAGGTAGCCCAGTTTACGAAGTGGACTGGGTGGAGCCACGTGTGGCCACTGGTCGCAGAGTCTGAGAGTTACCAGCACAGGCCCTCAGCAGCAGGTCCGCAGCGCCGGGAGAAACAGGCTCCGTGGGAATCCCCAGGCCTCTCTGTAGAAGGCTGGTGGTCTGCCTGAGGTCAGAGAGAACACAACCAATCTGATAACAACGGCAGCCCACATTGCCTTTGTGGCAGTGATCCCAGAGAATGGTATTAGCGCAAATGAATAAGTTTCACTGCAGAAGGAAAAAAAAAAGAAAAGCATCTTTCATGTGTCTCATACCTGCTTTCCCACCGTGCAGGCACAGCCAGGTTCTTCTGTAAGTAGAAGCTGTGTGACAGAGCCCTAAACATGCGATGACAGGTATGTGGCATCTAATCTACTGGAGCACACAGGCAGATACCGATGGCCCTGTGGGTTTTATTTTTTCCCAGAAAAGTTGCAGAAACTGTTCAGTGAAATCTCATAAATCCACCTAGATTCACCGACTGTTAACTTTTGCTTCATTTGCTTTAACTCCTTCTATATGTTCATATTTTTATTGTTGCGGTTGAGCCTTTAGAGGGAAACGTGAATTTTATTTTTTATGGATCTTTCTTCGTGAATCTCAGTGCCTGAATTTTATTTCCCAAAACGTAACAATTATTCAGAAGTTTTTAGCTTATTTGAAACTTCTCTATTTAACTTTTCAAATGGCTGGTAGAAGGTGCCTTTGCTGTGAGGCTTTTGAGTTCCCGGGCTAGCCCTGCCCTTTAATCCTTATTTTCCCTTTAAAAAATCATTTAATCTTTCTCAAACTCACTTTCTTCATCTGTTGAAGTAGGTGATGATATCCACATCCTATATTGCAGTGAGGATTAAGTTAAATACCATGGAAAATGCTTTATAAACTATAAATTTTATGTGTATGTGCAAAATGTTATTATTCACAGTCCCAATGAAATAACATCAACTCGGGTTCCCCTGATTAGGAATTAGCCCCAATACCACATTGAGCCCCTGTAGGTACTTGATGGCACCCGCCACAGTGCTCGTGTTCTGGGGCACTCCTCACCCACTAGGGAAGGCGGAGTCTCTGTGTGCATGGCTATGATGCAGAGCTGCCATCTCTAAAGCGATGCTTCTCCACAGAGGTGGGCATCAGGATAGCCGCAGGGCTGTTAAACCCAGACTGCTGAGCCCTGTCCCCGGAATTTGATTCCGTAGGTCAGAGTGAGCCTGAGAATCTGCATTTCTAGCAAGTTCCCTGGTAATGGGGAAGCTGCTGGCTCCAGGACCACACTTTGAGAACCCACAGCTCTCAAGCAAGGTCAGGCTGGGCAGATGTGTTTCACAGGGGATAGATGTGGGAGAAAGCTAAGCTCTATAGGAAAGCTTTCTGTGCTAAAGACAGGCTTTGCAAACCCTCACAGGTATCCAAGTCACCCAGGGACTATGGTTAGAGGTGGATTTTACTTCATTAGGTTTGAGGTGGGCTCACGACTGTTTCTAGAAGCACCCAGGTGATACATATGTTTCTGGTCTGCTGACCACACTCATGGCCACACATTTGATGTCTATTAAAAAAGAAAATGAAAAAGCTGTTTCCTATTTATTTCTAAAAACCCCAAGCTTCCTCTCTCTGCTGATAGCCTGCTCTTCAGGTAACTTGCAGTGTGTATTCAACTCTTCAGGAACCAAGGTATGCTTTGCTTCTTTGTCTTAATTATCTTATTTAATAACAGGTTTGAAGGAGCTTACAAAAGTACGAACCATACAAAAAGATAACTGAAAAATATGTCCGAAACCCACAACTCTTGCCTGCCGAAGAGCCAAAACAATTTCATAAGGGACAGAGCAGTACTTTTCATTTATCAGTTAAAATGCTTTGGGAAATGAAATCCTCATTCCTCTCTTGACTTCAAATAAGAAAAAAGTCATCTCAAATATATTTTTTTTATTTTTGATTGGTGTGAGACAGAAGAAGCCAAACTATTTCAGAGACAGAACTATTAGAATTTCTCAATAATTGGAATAACTAAAAAGTAAAAATAAGTAAAAAATCAAATAGTGGCAAATGTCAAGGATTAATGACTTTGCTAAGTTATCATTTTCATCCAGAGAAAGGGGGAATTAGCAAGGGAAACAGGTTTGAGGGGAAAGGGGAATTACAAATACACTGTAGTAATATAGGTTAGGACTTAGTGAGCTTGGAGCTCCTAGGATTCTGCCAGTAATTGGTTGGAAATGTGGAGTGTGGCTCATGGAGGCCAAGGGAGAAGAGGACTTCAGGGAAGCGGGGCACACCCCCCATCCAGATGCTGCTGGCGTGATGGCCTGTGTGTCTCGAACAGTGGAATCATAGCCAAGACGACAAGCAGCCTTCAAAGAGCAATGTGGTTGAACAGCTGTGTTACCGTTCAGAGTTAAGGAGTGAGACAGTAGTGGTAGTAAGGCCCTGGAGGATTGGTCTTATGCAGGTACTGTTAGAGAGTCAGTGGAAAATGAAGAGTAAGTAAGGAGATTTCATCTCAGACCCGCGCTTATAGCATCACTTGGAGAACTTGTCGTACCCCAAGTTGCTGGGCTCTGCCGGAGTTTCTCACTCTCTAGGTCACACATGGAGTCCGAGAATTTGTATTTCTAATATGCTCCCAGTGTTGATGCTGCTGGGTTGGGGGCCACTCTTTAGAAATCACTGATTCAGAATCATCAGTTTTGATGAGGCCATTTCACCCTCAGCACTATTGACATTTGAGGCTACATAGTTCTTTGTTGCTCTGAGCTTTCCTGTGATTCATAGGATGTTTAGCAACATACCCAGACTCTAACCAATAGGTACCAGTAGCATCCCCAAATTGTGGCAACTAGGAAGGTTTATAGACAATATCAAATATCCCCTGAGGGTCAACACTGTGCCCGTACGGGAACCATTGCTTTTAGGTCATTCAACACAGCTGAAGAAACTGTAAGCAGATCTAAGACACCGAGGGGATTTGGTCTGGAAAATGAAGATACAGATCAAACACGTGGAGCCTTCAGGGGGAGTAATCTGTGCTCTTCTGAATTCCATTTCCACTTTATGAGTGAAGGCCAGTATTTAGCTTTTAATGAATGGACCCAGAGAAAACTAACCACTGTAATTCCAAGTTGCTTTCAGGTCTCTGCCTCCTGCAGCCCTAAAAAGCATTTCTAGTAACTTATCTCCAGTTCATGAATGTCCCTTTGTCCTCCAGAATGTAGTCTTCCTGGGTCACTACCTCGCTTGCAGTTAAGTGTCCTCAATTATGACTTCCTCATTGATAAGGCCCTGCCCTCTGTTAGACAAAGCGCCGTTCTGTCCCAGGTTAGCAAGTTTAAATAGCTCAAGCCCAAAAGTTGGGTTTTCTTATTTGTATCTTGTAGGAAGCATATAGTTGAGTCTTGCTTTTCTATCCAGTCTGACAGTCCCTTCCTTGTAGCTGGAGTGTCTAAGACCATTTAAAAATAATGTTACTGTTATTGTTAAAATTTGGTTTAAATCTACCACCTTGCTCTTTGTTTTCTATTTGTCTCATCTGTTTTCCTTTCTCTTCTGCTACACTGACAATTTAAAAAATTCTATTAAGATGAAAGGCACCTGAAAAATGACCACTTTCGAAGGGAACAATTCAGTGGCATTTACTACACTTGAAATGTGCAACCACTGCCCCTGTTAAGTTCCGGCACATTTTCATCACCCAGAATAACCCTCTACCAACAAAGCAGTTGTTCTTCGTTCCCACTATGGCCTCCATCAGTCTGCTTTCTGGTTCCATCGACTTACCTATTGTGGATTTCCATATAAATAGAATAATGGAATATGTGATTTTTTTTATCTCTTTACTGTATTCATTCATTTATTGACCACTTGGAAGGTTTAGCATTGAGAAGCTGCAGATTATGGGAGAGTGTGTAGAGGAACTGGGTGTGGAAGTGCCCTCTTCTCTCCAGCCACACTGTCCTTTCTACCCACTTCTCACTGATACAAAATCTCCAAGTGCAACATCTGTCTGCAACCTCTGTGACTGGCCACAGGCAGCTTCTGCAGAGGGCAAAAGCACACAGACACTTAAAAACAAATAAAGGAATACACAGCTATTACTTAAATTATGGAAAATTTTAACAAACAGAAGGTACAGAAAATAATAAGCAGACACCGTATGCCCAGGTGTAGGTTTTAATGTTTTGCTTATTCACCTTATGTCTTCTATCTTTTTCCTTAAGAAATAAGATTTTATAGAGTTAGAGCCCTTCCTCAATTTAAATATTCCCACAGTTATTTCACTGTGGTTTCTTTTACATACACTTAAATTTTTTGAAATTTTTTGTATTGTTTCTTCTATTGCAGTTGTCCCAATTTTTCTCCCTTTGCCCCGCTCCACCCAGCCCACCTTGGTAGCCCACAGTCACTCCCCTCTCTGTTGGCCAGGTCCATAGTCATTCACACATGTTCTTTGACTAATCCCTTCACCTTCCCTCTTTCCCTCCTGCAGCTGTCAGTCTGTTCCATGTCTCCATGTCTGTCCCCATGTCTCTGCTTCTGTTTTCCTTGTTAGTTTTTTTGTTCATTAGATTCCAGTTATAAGTGAGATCATAGGGTAATTGTCTGTCTCCAACTCACTTATTTCACTTAGCATAATAGTCTCCAGTTCGATTCATGCTGTCATGAAAGGTAGGAGTTCCTTCTTTCTTCCTGCTGTGTAGTATTCTCATCTATTGTGTAGATGAGAATATGTGAACTCCTTTCACTTGGCATAATGTTTTGGAGGTTCATCCACATTGTCCATAGAATAGTAATTAATTCAATTTTATGACTGAATAATATTTCATTTATAGATATACCATAACTTGATTATCTGTTCATCTGTTAATAGACATTGTAACTATTTCCACCCTTTGCCTATTGCATATAGTGGTGCTCTGAAATTTGTGTACAAGTATTTGTTTAAGTAGCTGTTTTCAATACTTTAGGTATATACCCAGGAGTGGAATTTCTGGCTCATAGGGTAATTGAATATTTAACTTTTTGAGAACTTGCCAAACTGTTTTCCACAATGGCTGCACGATTTTATATTCTCACTTGCAGTATCCAAACTGTCTACATCCTCATCTATACTCATTACTTTCCATTTTCTTGATTATTATATCTTAATGAGTGCTGAGTGATACCACATTGTGGTTTTAATTTGCATTTCCCTAATGACTTAATATGCTGACTGCCTTTATGTGTTTTGACCATTTGTATAGATTTGTTTTGAGAAATCTGTGTTCAAATTCTTTACACATTTTAAAGTTTGGATTTGTCTTGTTGAATTGTAAACATTCTTTACGTATTGTGGATATTAAACCCTTATGA
The DNA here is from genome assembly GCA_039655065.1 of Glossophaga mutica. Classification (NCBI taxonomy): domain Eukaryota; kingdom Metazoa; phylum Chordata; class Mammalia; order Chiroptera; family Phyllostomidae; genus Glossophaga; species Glossophaga mutica. The sequence continues at coordinate 143,665,544 of CM077303.1, read as the reverse complement.
AATACACAATTTGCATATATTTTTCCCTTTCTACAGGTTTTCTTTATACTCTCTTGATTACTCTTTGCATGAATGTTTTAATTTTTATGAAGTCCATTTTACCTGTCTTTTCTTTTATTACTTATGTTTTTGGTGTCATAGCTAATAACCCACTGCCATATATGAAAGCCATGAAAATTTACTTGAATTTTTTTCTTCACGTTTTATAGTTTCAGCTCTTACATTTATGTTATGATTAATTTTGAGTTTTTATATATGATGGGAGATATGGGTCCCACTTCTTCCTTTTGCTTGTGAATATTGAGTTATGCCAGCACCACTTATTGAAGAGGCTATCCTTAATTCATTAACTGATCTTGAAAGCATGATAAATAAGCAATTTGCCAGATGTATGAGTTTATTTTTGGGTTTTTCATTTTATTCCATCGGTCCATTTGTCTCCACACCAGTACCATACCGTTTTGATTACTGCTACTTTGTAGCAAGTTTGAAAATGGGAAGTGTGAATCCTCCAAAGTTGCTCTTCTTGTTCAAGATTATTTTGCCTATTTGGGTCTCTTTGAAATTTCATATCAGTTTAAGCATTGGTGTTCCAATTTTTTCAAAACAGGTCATTGGAATTTTGAACAGGATTGAACTGAAAATGTAGATCCCTTTTGGTAGTATTAACACCTTAACACTATGTCTTTTAATTCTTAAAGATAAGATGTCCCTCCATTTATTTAGGTCTTCTTAATATTCTTACAGTAATGTCTTATAGTTTCCGATACACAAGTCTTTTATCTGCTTGGTTAAGTTATTCTTAGTTATTTTATTCTTTTGAATGCTGCTTTAAATGACATTGTTTTCTCTATTTTGTTTTTTGTATCATTCATTGCTGGTGCATGGGAAAACAACTGAGTTTTTCTGAGGTATAATTGATGTATAATTGACATGTGAAATTTATTGGTTTCAGGTGTACAACATAATTCAATGTTTGTATATATTGCAAAGTGTTCAGCACAATAAGTCTAGTTAACATCTTTCACCATACACAGTTGTAAAAATTATTTTCCTGTGATGAGAAATTTTAAATGTATTCTCCTAGCAACTTTCAAATATGCAATACAGTATTATTAACTATAGTTACCATGCTGTATATTACATCTTCTGACTTGTTTGTTTTATAATTAGAAGTTTGTGCCTTTTGACTCCCTTCACTCATCCACCTACTCCTTATCTTCCCTTGACCTCTGGCAACCACCAGTTTATTCTCTGTATATGTGCTAGGGTTTCAGTTTTTCTTTTGGTTTTGCTTTTTTTCCCTCTTTTGCTTTATATTGCACATATAAGTGAGATCATCTGGTATCGTTCTCTGTTTGACTTATTTCACTTAATGCCCTCAAGATCCATATATGCTGTCACAAATGACAAAATTTCATTCTTTTGCACTTTCTTTATCCATTCATTTGCGATGGACAGGGAGGTCATTTCTGTGTCTTGGCTTTTGTAAATAATGCTACACTGAGGAGGGTGCAGATAACTTTTCAAGTTGTTTTCATTTTCTTCAAATAAATGCCAAGAAATGAAATTGCTGATTATATCACAGTTCTATTTTTTTAAATTTTATTTTTTAATTATAGTTGACATACAGTAGTACACAAGTTTCAGGTGTACAACATGGCAATTAGACACTTACAAACCTTATGAGGTGATCACTATGGTAAGTCTCCTGCTCACAGGACACCTTACACAGTAATTGCAACATTATTGACTGCACTCCCTAAGTCATATTTCACATCCCTGTGACTGTGACTGTTTTTATACCTGGAAAACTTTTCTTGTTCCTTTTAACTTTTTCAACCTACCCCCAAACCTACCTCCCATCTGGTCATCATTAATTTGCTCCCTATGAGTTTTTCTGCTCTGTTTGTTCATTTATTTCATTTATAGAATTCCACATATAAGTTAAATTATATGGTATTTGTCTTAACTCCATTCTTTTTATGGCTGAGTGATAGTGCATTGTATATATGTACCACAACTTCTTTATCCACTTGAAGATTGATGGACCTTAGGTTGCTCCTCTATCTTGGCTATTGTAAATAATACTGCAATAAACATAGAGGTGAATGTATCTTTTCAAATTAGTGTTGTGGATTTTTTTGACTACATACCCAGAAGTGGAATGTTGGGTTGTAAGTTAGTTCTATTTTTATTTTTTTGCAGTACCTCCTTACTGTTCTCCATCAAAGTGGCCTCAATTTACAGTCCTACCAACAGTGCACTAGGATTGGTTCCCTTTTCTCTACATCTTCACCAACACGTGTTTGTTGACTTATTGATAACAACCATCCTGACAAGTGGTAATATCTCATTTGTTTTTAATATGCATTCTGGACATCTAGTGACCTTAAGCTCTCTTCATAGATGTTTCCCATTTATATGTCCTCTTGGAAGAAATGTCTGTTCAGGTCCTCTTCACATTTGTAATTGGATTGTTTGGGTTCTTTTGGTGTTAAGGTGTCTGAGTTCCTTATATACAACTCTTATATACCAAGCTACATTTACAGCAGTTTATTTTCAATATTATTATTTACTGGTTTCAGTGTACAGCATCATAGTTAGATACAATCAGATACTGTACAAAGTGTTCCCCCTAATATTTCCAGTACCCACCTGGCACCATGAAAGTATCTGCCCAGAAAGTATCCAGCCATGTAATATGATAAAGAGACATTTATTGAAAATACAAGATTCAAAAAACTTGTACTTTCTTTTTTAATATATTTTATTGATTATGCTATTACAGTTGTCCCATTCCCCCCCATCATTCCCCTCCACCCTGCACACCCTCCTCACCCACTTCCCCCCTTTAGTTCATGTCCATGTGTCATAAGGTCTTTAGCTTCTACTTTTCCCACATTATTCTTGCCCTCCCCCTGTTTATTTTCTACCCACTGTCTATGCTACTTATTCTCCGTACCTTTTCCCCCCTCTCCTCCTCCCACTCCCCTGTTGCTAACCCTCCATATGATCTCCATTTCTATGGTTCTGTTCCTGTTCTAGTTTGCTTAGTTTGCTTTGTTTTAGGTGTGACTGTTAATATCTGTGAGTTAGCTGTCTTTTTACTGTCATATTTTTTACCTTCTTTTTCTTAGGTAAGTCCCTTTAACATTTCATATAATAAAGTCTTGGTGATGATGAACTCCTTTAATTTGACCTTATCTGAGAAGTACTTTATCTGCCCTTCCATTCTAAATGACAGCTTTGCTGGATAGAGCAATCTTGGATGTAGGTCCTTGACTTTCATGACTTGGAATACTTCTCTCCAGCCCCTTCTTGCCTGGAAGGTCTCTTTGGAGAAATCAGCTGACAGTCTGATGGGAACTCCTTTGTAGGTGACTGTCCCCTGATCCCTTGCTGCTTCTAGAATTCTCTCCTTCATTTTAATCTTGGCTAATGTAATTATGATGCGCCTTGGTGTATTTCTTCTTGGGTCCAACTTCTTTGGGACTCTCTGAGCTTCCCGGACTTCCTGGTAGTCTATTTCCTTTGCCAGATTGGAGAAGTTCTCCTTTATTATTTGTTCAAATAAGTTTTCCACTAGTTGCTCTTCCTCTTCCCCTTCTGGTACCCCTATAATTTGGATGTCAGGATGTTTAAAGATGTCCTGGAGAATCCTAAGCCTCTCCTCATTTTTTTTGAATCCTTATTTCTTCATTCTTTTCTATTTGGTTGTTTCTTTCTTCCTTCTGGTCCACTCCATTGATTTGAGTTCCAGTTTTCCTCCCATTACTATTGGTTCCCTGTGCATTTTCCTTCATTTCACTTATTGTAGCCTTCATTTTTTTCACCTAATTTGTGACCAAAATCAACCAATTCTGTGAGCATCCTAATCACCAGTGCTTTGAACTGTGTATCTGATAGGCTGGCTATCTCTTCGTGAGTTTGCTCTGGGGCTTTGATGCGTTCTTCCGTTTGAGCCATTTTTTTTGTTTGTTTGTTTTTTGGGTTTTTTTTTTTTTTTTTTTTTGGTCTGGTCATGGCTGTTATGTAGCAAGGGGTGGAGCCTTAGGTGTTCACCAGGGTTGGGGAGCCCAGTTGCTGGGTTGTGATGCTGTATGTGGGGAGGGGGGTCAGGGAGGGAACAATGGTGCTTGCTCCGCTCTCTCTCAGATTCCAGTCCCTTCTGCCACTTTCCCCAAGCAAATTGGGCCCTTCTGGTGCTGATTTCCATGTGGGTGGGCTTGTGTATATTCTAGGACCCTGTGGGTCTCTCCATCAAACTCTCCTGTGAGGTTGGGAGTCTCTCCTGGCACTTCAACCCCAACAAATGTTCTCAATTGGTGTTTTAGATTTTATTTCCTGGCGCTGGGGCCCTGGGTTGCAAGGTCTGTCTCGATCCTCGTTTTTGCCTGGATCATCTGCGCGAGAATGTGGGACTGCCTGGTCAGCTAGCTTCCTTGCGCAGCCTCACTGGGTCTGCCCATTGCTACCCTGTGGCCAGGGTCCACTAGCAGCCACCTGTGTGCCTGGGGTCTGCCAGCCACTGCCTGTGTACCTGGGTCAGCCAACATCCAGTTTTTCCTGTCATGACTCCACCCCTCTTACCAGTCTGGATGAATGGTCATCAGGCTTCCGTACAGTTTAATTTTCTATAGGTTCTGATTGTTTTCTTGTTTCTAAATCTTTTTGTCCTAATTTTGGTTGTGCGAGGAGGCATAGTGTGTCCACCTATGCCTCCATCTTGGCTGGAAGTTGAAGCATTGTACTTTCTTAACACACTCAGAAAACAGGAGTTTTCTAAAATCTACTAGGAATGATTAAGAAGGATCTCTGAGATAAGAGAGTATCCCTGAGATTAGGGGAACTGCAGCTTTTCTTTACCTTTTGCTTAATGTACGTACTTATCCAAAACTTGTCCTAGCTGCTAGTGTTAGAAAGAAAAAGCCATTAAGCATATATTCCATAATTTTGTAGGACTAATTTTTAATTTTGCATTTCATTATTTTTTTAATTTAATCTTTATTGTATTCTTATAGTTGTTTGCTTCATTAGAAAAGGTATTAGAATCTGAATAAAATGTTATAAATTAACAAAATCAACACTAGTAAAAAAAGGCTTTTTATTTATAATTTATATATACTTATATGTTTACTTGTAGCTGATCCTGCATTTCCATAAAAGAATTTGAGGCAAATGTTTACAACTAAGAGAGAAGAAAACTAACGCCATGTGCAAAGGTGTGGCATGTTACACAATCTGATCTTTCCCTGTTCCTGCTGAGTCAGCATCTCACATTTTACAACCTAAAAAGCATAATAATATGGGCAATATCTTTTTCCTGGGTCATGTAAGCAGTATATATTTCCCCAATTAAAAAAAAGTAACAACAAAAAGAAATAGACACCTGGTATTATTAACAGTGTTTTTATTTACAAAGAGTTATTTTTATTTGGTTGTTTGGAAAACCACTAACATTTTTCACTTTAGAAAACATTAAATAATAAACAAGATGTTATACAGTACTTTGGATAACTTCTTTCATCAGTTTAGTGCAATGTATTATTGGCACCTAAAAGTGAAATTTTCAATATTTTCCCCTTTCATCTTCAATTGTGCAGTTAATATGACCAAAAAAGGTAACAAGTCATCAAAAAGACTCTAACACCATATTTCCTGGCCCCTGCTCAAAGGCTCACTGATTTATACTCCCCTCCTCCCCCGCCTCCACCAAGTTAAATGACAAGAGGTCTACTATTATACCTATTGTTCTAAAAACACTACCACTGTGGAACTTGGGAGACTCAATTGATAAGAGAAACTGAATCAGACCGACTGGGTGAGGGAAAGGGCCTGGGTGGGGCACTCCCATCGGCACCGGTTCCGCTGCCATGCACTCTACAGAGAGAGGGCACCGATAAAGAGGCTCTGTAAACTCTGTTCTTTGTTATGGTCTTTTTAAAAATCTTAAGTATCGTCCATTGGGCAAGTGAAAGGGTTATACTTATTCAAGAAAAAAAAAAAATAAACACCACCACATTAGGACACTGAGATACTAAAACATCTGTTTATTATACTCTCTTTTTGGAATAAATATATATATATATATGTTTTTCTTTCTTTTTTTGTTTTAATACTGCTAGTTTTGCCATAAAGGGAGAGACATTTTAGTGAGCCCGGCATTTGGTTAATTTCCCCCTTTTTGATTCCTCTCCATCAGGAGCCAAAGAGGGAAATGCCTAAATTAAACCTTGGCCTAATCCAAATGACTTAGTGCTGGAGATTTCCATTCTGTGGTAATAGGATCAAAACATCTTCTGGGAGGTTCTGTACTCTGTTACTCTACTTTGAACATCATTAACCACCTGAAATAGACAAATTTTTATCTAATTTTCTAAAAGCCTCAAACAAGACAATGAGACAAAGTCACACTTCTTTATAAGGGATTCTAATTTAACAACTGCCCCTGCCAGAAAATGCTCCCTCCTGCTGCAGTCTAAGCCTGCTTCCTCTGGTTCTATTCTTAGAGCATGTGGAGAGCAGCTGGCCCCCATCCTCCCTGAACACCAGCCTCGGTTTGCCCCAGTCTTCTCTTCTCCGGGCTGAATAATCCCAGTTCCTTTCATTTTTCACCAGAGATCTTTTTTCCAACCCTTTAATCATCTTTGTGATTCCTGGCAAAAGTAGCAGAAAGTATTTTGATTACCTAATCAGAAACGAGGAAAAGCCTCAGTAGTAAGTTGCATTTTAAAAGTTATATACTTTTCTTATAAAGTTAAAATACACACGGAAGAAATATATTAGTTGAGGGTTCTTAGATCTTAGAATTACAACCTTGTCCCATTGTTCTAGTGTGTAAGTGGATCCTGTCCCCAACACATTCAATGCCTCAGAGCGTGTGACTTGCTTCCTGTCCCACCCCATCATGACAGCACAAAAATTATCAGCTAGACCTGCCTACGTTTATACTGATTTAAAATTGGTAAGAAACTCTGTTCCAAAGGGGCTGTTCCCATGCTTCTCCTCACCCTGTTTCCTTAAACAGAATCTTTCCTCTGAAACAGCCAGAACTTTTACCGAGCTTCTTACAGTTACCAGAGAGGACCAGGCTCTTAACGGGGAAGCTGTTGGTTTAAGAGTGTAACCACACACAGTTTCATATGCTAACTTAAGCTTCTTGTCTACCTAAGTAAATGGTTTCTTATCCCCCGTAGAGATCAAACTCCAGGTCATTCAAAATTTCATCCCTCCGATACCACAACCTGACACCGCTTCAAATTCCTCTTACTCCAATATAAGGTCACAGAACTGGGTAACATTTCACCATGTATTTTTTAATTCAGGAGATCACAAGCTGCCTTTTCTCTTGCAACTAGAGTCTGTAAATATTAGGAACACGTAACTACTTAATATCAATAGCACATTTACACAAAACACAATACTACTAACAAGGAATTACGTGCCCACTTTACATAATTGTCTTTAAAAGAAAAATACAGATAACAAGAGTAAATGCATTTCAGTATGTTGCACACCCTTCTTTTATAAAGTGAGTGGCAGGACAAGCGTTCGGGTCAGTCCAGGGAAGAGGAGAAACCAGTTTCACAAGCACACGGTACAACATGTCTTCGGGGAAGTCAATACTACTCAAGGTACAACACTGAACAGACAACAGAATGCCATTTGCACAAATTTCTTTTGAAAACGTCTCCCGTAACTTGCTAGGAGGAACACCTTGTAACCAGGATGAAGGATGGCATAGGTCACACATGCCAAATGCCAGTTCCTATAAGGTCACATCCAAAGACAGACTGCAGGTGTCTGCAGGTGCCCCTTCCATTTCAAGGAGAGTGTCACTTGTTCATTGGGATTGCACAAAAGCAGGCCAACAAGATGAGGGTCAGTGACCACTTTCTCTGACCCACTGACACACTCTTATCCTAGGCCTGATAAAAGGGAGGAGAAGATAGAAGGTGACGATCAGAAAAAGAAGAGGGAGCAACACAGGAGTTCATCACTAGTTGTGGAGTCGCTCTCGTCCTTCAGAGCAGTGGCCTTTCCTCAAGCTCACATCATCCAATCCAATCTCCCCGGTGTGACCACGCCTTTTTTCACCTTTGAAGATGACCTAGGGAGAGAACACACACACTGGTCAGGCCTCTTCTGCCCTTCCCAATGCCTGCTTATTTAGCAATATAAGGGCAAACTTCCCCCAAACTAAATAGTAAACTTACTTAACAGAAGGAAAGACTAGAGAACAGTATCACCTGAGGCTTGCCATCTGGTAGAAACTTAAGTCAACTGTTATTACTCAGAATCAGTTATCCTTTAAAAATAATTCTAAACTATGGACTACTTCACTTTAGGAAGGCTTATGATGTGGACACTTCCACCAAAGGTCACCGAGGTCGGAGGTAAAGAGTGTGAGGGAGTGCGAAGGAGCAGAAGCTGAGACCCAGAGATCGGGAGGACCCAGTCCTGCAGCCTGATGCTTTCCAGCTCCTCTGCTGGGTCCGCACGGCTTTGCCGCAAAATGGAAGAGAATCAAACTCCATAATCTAACCACAGTGTTGTTATCCTTGGGTGAAGATCAAGGACTTTCTCTACCCTTGCATTTTATCTTTTATAGCGCCCTTGCTCCTTTGTGGGGGTTGGGGTGAGGTTGCAGGGAGGAGGGACCCAGCAGATAGGAAGAAGGACCGTGGACATGGGCAACAGTGTGGTGACTGTGTGGGGAGGGGGTGGGGATGGGGGACTAAATGGCAATGGAAAAAAATACAATAAAAAATGAAAGTTGAAAAAATAAAAACAAAAGAAACCAGTCTCTTCTGTGATTTGAAATGATTTAGTTTTATTTCTCAAAAATATGAATATTAAGAAAAATTTTAAGAAAAAATTGGAGTAAAAATATTTCAAGACTCTGATAAAAGCTGTATTAATGCAGGCTACTTTTTTTTTTCTAAAAGAGTTTCTAGAAACTATACCTATAGGCATAGGTGCAGAATGTAACAGGAAAAGTTTTATAGGCGTCAACATAAAGAAGACACTTTTTCCAAATATATCATTTTGGTGAGGTGTTACAGATCCCCTGATTGATACATAAGACTTGATTACTTAAAATAAAATTTATATATTCAATCAAAGCTTTTCCCACATCCCGTCTTACTTAACAAGGAAAAGAGGGAAAGATGGAATGTAAAGAAACATTTTGGTACAAAAACCACTTTAGGGTAACTCATGGTCAGAGTTTGAAGGATAAGCAATGAAGGGAGATACCCTTTGAAGTTTCTGTTAGCATTTTTACTTTTTCAGTTTTTCTTTTTTTTACTAGAAGTAGGGGATCTACCCTAGGGTGGTCATGGCTTATAATGAAGAGTTACAGGGATGCAAAAAGTGATTAAAGAAAGAGGCAGGAATGGAGTCGTCATATCCAGAAAAAACACTAACTTCTGTCTGAGCCTGAGTTAATGAAGAGAACAAGACTTCTTCGGGTTCAGACCCCAGCGTTCTCCCATAAAAGGGAAAGCTCCCAGTCTGCGTTCTACTTACGCTCTTGACATCAGCCCCTCGCAGGGTGATCTGCGTTTGCCTCCAGCCACGGCCGCCGTTTCTTCCCCACAGCGCTGCTCCGTGGGCACCGTGCTTCCTCACAAACACCTGGAGCGCGCCAGAGTGCAGCCCAGTTACCTTGTGCCTGAATGACAGGCACAGGTCCCCTGAATGCATGAGATGGCCGAGAGGTAGCACCAAGCGAGCAGCTTTCCCCCCTGGGCCCTTGGCGGCTGAGACGGTCAGATACTGTCCACCTGCAATGGGAAGAGCAGGGCCGTGGGTGTATGTGTGGACATCCCTTGCAGGCACAAAAGTATGGACAGGAGTTTCACACTTTTTGTTTAAATAAACTTCAAACTGTGACAGTCATTTGTGAGGAATTTCAGACTACTGAAGGAGAAAAATACAGCTTATTCTATGCCTGTCTCAAATTCCATAGTTTGTGTTTACAGAAAACACGCACTCATGTGCTGATGAGCGATGCCAGAGACACACATCAATTAGGAACCCAAACACTGCCAGCACTGCCGGTGGAATATGACCAGACACACACAGGCATGCACAGACACACGCCTCCGCCACCTCCTGATCCTCCCTGAGTGATGATTATGTTGTCAGGCTGGCCGGCCGTCTGGGCGGGTGACTTGGTGTGCCCGGAGAATTTTCTATGTGGATAATTAACCTCCAGGCAGTGGGGCAGGTGGTGGTTTAAAGGGTCCTAAATCTGTTTATTATCCCTTCTGATTTTTTTTTTTTAATCTAGAGAGAAAACAGTCCTTTAAAAATGCCAGAGCTCACTATGCCTCTCCCACTGAAAGCACCACACCCCAGGAAAAGGCAGAGGTGCTCTGGAAACCCTCCGGTTTCTGGGAGCATCAGTTTTATGTGAAGATAAGTAGTTTGCGATGTTTTTATATTGTAACAATTATCTCATGCATAGTGTAATATAGTACACATGAACACAAAATGTTAATAAAGTGGTCACTTTGGACAAGTCACTTTGTCCTCAGATCCTTTGGGCTATTGAGTTTGCGTTCCTCATTGTTAGATAAACTGCAATTAAGGGGAAGAAAAATTTGAGCAGCAGGGAGTGGGGGAAAGCTGCTTCTCAAGGGGGAAAGTTGTAGGCAGTATTTTGAAACTCAATCCAAGTACAAACAACATTCCTCTTAGGCAGTTTTACTGTAGCTGACTGAAAAATACCCCGTGTTTCAACACTGATTCAGCCACAGGAAAATGGGGCTGGGATGCTGAACACATGCATCTGTTCTGGCAGCAACCCCACTTATGTTTCAACGAAAAGACAATCATTTATTTTCTTATGTGTACTCTGTATCAGACATGATTAAGGTTTGGAATGTCCTCCTATTTTTCAAGTGAGGTCTCTTCCAAGTGCTCTCTGAGCAGCCACGGGACCGGAGAGGTGATTTCTGGGCACGTTTCTGCACTGGGCCCTGCTGAGGGCTCCATGGTGGCATCCCATGGATGCTGCTCACAAGCCTATGAAGCGAAGGCTTTAAGACGTGAAGTCACCGAAGGTGCTACCCAGGGGCTGCAGGATGAAGGTCGGAGTTCAGAGCTGACAGCCCCCTATTCAGCACTTGCTACCCTCTGATTGGATCACTGGTTTGCATGCTCCTCTCCCCACAAGCTGCATACTCTTTAATATCAGAGCCGACCGTTCCCCCAAGCCACCCCATTACACTCCTGGCACATGGTAGGAGTTCAATGCCATTTGTTGAAAAAATAATGTTCTAAGAATTCGGGGGGTGGGGGGGAAGCCTGCAAGGAAATAGGTCCTTGAGTCATATACTTGAATCATCAACGACAAACACAATTTCTTACTGTCATCCCACCACCCCCATCCTCCCAGATTAATCCAAATGGTATTTTAGGCCAAAATATTTAGATGGATTTTATATGTCTCCCCATAAGTTAGCTTTTGAATCATCACAAGTATTTTGGTTAAGACTAAGATATAAGGTTATTACAGTTAACCTGCAAGTTTGAAGAAAACAAGGATTATCTTAAGTCTCTGTGGAATGTATACTAATGTCACTGCCAGACGCTGCCTGTGAGTGAGGCAACCTAACCAACCAGGGCGCCCGAGCAGAAGAGCCAGCCCTGAGAGGCGCCGCGTGGGCTGGGAGGCCGCAGTGGCTCCTCCGCCACGGAGCTGCTTGGTGAATGTTTATTAGGTGTTATAACTTGCTTTTTTATAAATATTATCAGCCTTTTTTCTATGTCAACAAATAGACATTTTTCATAGCTTCAAGTACGCTGTTAATAATGTAGCCACTTTTTGCTGAAGAACATTTAAGTCGTTTCCAAATTTTCACTACAGGATAACATTGTAAAGCAGTAAGACAAGCCAAAAAGTATCGGCAACACAGGAGAAAGGATGATGTTTCCTTTTCACGCAGAGCTTACAAACCGACAGTAAAGGGAACACGAAAGACAAATACAAAGCATCTCAGAAAAAATGACTTAAAATGTGAAAAGATGGTCAACTTTTCACAACAAAATAAATTAAAATGAGATGACTTTTTACTGATACGCTTGGCAAAGATTTTTAAAAGCATTTGAATAAGATCTATTGTTGGGATGGCCTTTACACATTTATTTGTGGGAGTTCAAACTGGTATAACCATCATGGAGGGCAATTTAGTGAAATCTATCAGACTTCAAATGCAAATTCCCTTTGATTCAGTAACCCACATGTAGGAATATATTCTACAGCCATATTCTATTCAAACATACATGAAATGACACATATATAAGGCTTTCACTGCAGTATTGTCCGAACTCCCAAAAGGCTGGAAACAACTGAGATGTTCCCCAGAGATGGCTGGTTAACTTCAAGGCCACATCTGAGGACTGATGGAGTGACTGTCACAGATAAGAATGAGGGTGTTCTGTAGGACAGACGTAGGGCCGTCTTCAACAGCAACGGCTGATGCTATTTTAATGGTAACTCTGGGACAGGCACTGCTTTAAATGCTTTGCATATGTTGAATAGATACTTCTGATTATCTTCCTTTAAATGACTTTCTCAAGGTCAAAGCTAGTGAGCAGTGGTGCTGGGTTTTGGCCCAGGCATTTTGGCTTTAATGTCCTTGTTCTTCATGTGCACTCTCACGATAACATCCTGAGGTGACAAAAGCAAGGTACATAAGAGGGTGCTTCGCTGTTGTATGGACAAATGCATCTCTAGGAAGATAACCACGGACGTGGTTCAATCTGAGGTCAACTGAGAGCCGGGGCTGGAAGGCGGCATTTGTCTTTACTGTTGATTTAGCTTTCCACTCACAAGTATTTCAAAATAATGCTGCTTACTGCTGCAACAGACATACTTGTATGTACACGCTGGCATACTTATTCTATATTTAAATGAATTCCTTGTAGCTAGCAGTAGCAGGTGGGGCACTGAGTCACCTTTAAACCCCAATCCCCAGTGATCAGGGTTCTAGGAACAGGGCCCAGGTCCAGCCTTGACATCTACAGAAGGGCGTGTCTTCAGGGCCTCAGCTATAGGCCTGCAGTGAATCTCTGCATCTGCTGGCAGCACAACTTCCAATTCTTTAGAGCAGGAGTCTGGGCCTGTTAGGGACAGCCCCACAGCAGGAGGTGAGCTTGAATGTAATGTGCTTGAATCAGCTGGAGACCATCCCCGCCCACTTCCAGTCCCTGGAAAAACTGTCTTCCATGAAACTGGTGCCTGGTGCCAAAAAGGTTGGAGACTGCTGCTTTAGAGGAATGTATTGATTTCATTATCTCACAAGTTAAGTTTAAGACTGAATGTGATAAACAAAACTCAATAAGCACCTGGCAGGGCGGCAAGCAAAGGCAATTATTTATAGCTGTTTCTCAAATTTGTAAGTTTATTTAATTGTGGGTTTTTCTCTTCTCAGAGATATTAGCATATAAGAATATTTGCATATTTGGACCTTGGAAAAGAAATGCACATGAAAATCAGTTATACCTGTGGAAATTCAAACATATGCTCCTTTACAAATGGTATAATCTAAATAGTAACAAGTAAAGAATTAGGTTGGTAATTAGATAATACACAGAAATAATTCATTAAATTGCTTATATTTATACACACACAACCTCACTTAAGTGTCCTAGAAGAAAAGTGGGCATTTTTCTTAAGAAGCTTTATGAGTATTTCTCCATCAGTATATGGTTAGAATTCCTCAACATATTCTAAAAAGCCCATCTGCAATTCCACCTTGATATATGGCATGCTCTCCTACCCTCCTTCCAATTCTCTGCCCTCCTCTGGTCTTCCCTTCCACTCTCCAAGCTGGAGCCCTGCTCCTCACCACTCTCCTCGTCACTACCTGGGGCATCCCATTCAGAGTCAGTGGCTCTCAGAGCTGGTGCAAGATTTTTCTAGCCCAACACTAATCCAGTGCTCAAACCAACATCCTGCTGCATGTCATTCAGTCACCTGTCTCCACTGACAGAGAGCTCCTTACTTCACGCTGGCCTGAGCTCTTTGCAGACAGCTCTGACTCTTGGGAAGTTCTGTCTGAAAGTGAAAGCAAAATCTATCTCTCTGTGGCTTTCACCTACTGATCTGATCCATCCCTTTGTGTCACAGAACAATGGTGAGAGATGTTGTCAGTCAAATATTTGAAAAGCAGCCCTGATCCACTATTTCTTCTCCAGGATAATCATGCTGGCTTCTTCCCCTGTCTTTCTGTAGGCTTTGACACACCTCTCCATCCAGGTCATTCTGAATGACCTGCACTTATCTTATTCTTCTCAGGCCAGAAAGCACCCACCAAAGTGGAGTTTCCTTTCTGTAAAATATAGCCTATTTCTAGGGAAATAACCCAACTTGTTGGCAGCAACAACACAGGGTTCACTCACTGATTTTTTTATCCACTAAAAACCTAGTTTTTCTCACTTACTACCGAGGCACTTCTTCCCCTCCCACTGCTGAGTAAGTGGTGTCCAGACCATGAGCCATGCCGCCTATTCATCCCTATTAGATTTCGTCCTCCTGAATGAGGCCCGACGATCTAATCTGTGGAGCCGATTGTGTCAGCACTTTCTCCTCTGGCTTCGAGCCCTCCACAGCTCTGGGAGAACGCCTTAATAACCACAGCCAACATGCAGTCCACCCACGTCACCGGTGAAAACCCGGAGCAGCCCGGGGACAGTGGCCCCGAGCAATGACCATCAGCTCTCCAGCCACATCCCGGCAGCTGCCGCTTCCTTTCCGCGTGTTCTGCACGGTCACAGCCAAATCGCCACTTCCAACTTTTTTCACCTGACACTCTAATTTCCAATCCTCTTCTCATTTTTCCATCAGAGGGCAAGTGGCTCACAACAAGTTTAAACATTCACAAATGCAATGAATAATAAAAAGAGTTGAAAAGTACTAAATTGGTCCTATAAAATAGTATGTGAATTCTAAAAATCAAATATTTCTCTACCTGCATAGACTTTTTTTTTTTTTTGGTGGTAATTTTTTATAGCAGCTCTAGAAAAGTCATACAGATGGTATTGTTCTTTCCAAACTATTGATATTAAGGAACTCATATATATAGTTATAAAAGCCTGAACATATATATATATAAATATGGATGTAACATTTTTCTAAATATTAATATATGAAATTAATTTTTGAACTATTAAAATTTCAAATTCAATTCCAATTAATAAGGTGAAACACAATGACCAAATGATAATGTTTATTTTTTATTATGTAAATAATGATACTGATTTTTATTTTTAGATTATAAAGAGTATTATGGACAATTAAATGAAAACCTTTTCAAAAATGGCATCTATTAAATATATAGCATTCAAATTATATTATGGAGTATTTCTTGTTTGAATTTATTCTATTACAATTATGTAAAATGTAGGGTTTTATTGTAATAGTCGAATTTACTTACTGTTTACCTCTGTTCTTAACATTACTAAAATCTAGGTTTTTATTTTTAACAGGTACTTTTATCTGTGTATAAAAAATACAAATTTATATTTAGAAATTAGAATTTTAAAGTTCCCAGTATAAATTGCTGAAGAGAAAATACCACATGGTAACATTAAATATATTTAATAAAGGTAAGTCATCACATTTAACATATTTAGAATTTAATTCAACCAAGGTTTAAGAAATATTTGTATAGATTATTCTTCTGAAGTATTTTGGTAAAGTATTTTCCTGCACAGACATACATGTATATATTTAGCTCAATGTGGTGCTTTATTCTTAGCCTATTATTTTCAGGTAAAAATAATGTTTATTTATTGCATAGACTTTTTGCATGGCTCTGTAATGAATTCTTCTGAGTTGATTTAGCATGAATCACTCTCTTCAGTGTGCCTTACTTGAAAGAGTTATTCATTATGACCATGAACGTGCACAGCTGCTCACGTTTCTTCATTTGGTAGAAACTACTCCAGGCGAGCAGCCAGGCAAGCCCACAGGGCTGAGACCTGCTAATCGGGTCCTGCACTCTACCACCGCAGACGGGGGCCAGGCTGCGGGGGAGTGAACATCCCGAAGCCTGCTGCAGGCATGCTGGACACTGAACGGCCTGGGTGGCTGCGTTCGCAGCCCAGGGAGGTCTGCGCGTGAGGTCCACTCTTTTGCTCTGTGGCCTTAGGAAATTTATGTAAACTCTGGGCCTCCGTATTTCCTTTGCAAAATAAAAACAATACTACCTGCTTCCCAGGGTGGATAAGAGGATGTTAAATAAAATTAATGAGATGACGAATGACTCAAGACTATAGTAGGTATTAAATAAATGTTGATTTCTAGTTCACAGATATATGTGACACTAATAAAAATGTTGTCCCAATAGTCACAGAGATAATAAAGTACAGCATAGAGAATATAGTCAATAATATTATAATAACTATGTATGGTGCCAGGTGGGTACTTGAATTATCCAAGTGATCACTCTGTAAATTATATAATTGTCTACTGCTATGCTATACAGCTGAAACTAATGTAAAATAATATTGAATGTCAACTAATTAAAGAATAACATTTAAAACTATATAGCCCTGGCTGGATAGCTCAGCTGGGTTAGAGCTTCATCTGGATACAGTGAAGTTGCGGGTTCGATCCCTGGTCAGGGCATGTACGAGAGGCAGCCAATGAACGTGTGAACCAAGTGGAACAACAGCTCGGTGTTTCTCTCCCTCTGACATCGATGACCACATCCGTCTGTCGCAGTGACATCGTGCTGCTCAGAGCGGCCCTCAGCACCCGAGAGCTAACAGCAGAGCAGGAATGGGAGGGGCTGGCTGTGCTCCGTGCCTGCCTGTTGTTAGCAATTACTGTGCAGCTGAAGAAATCTAAAACAACACTCAAATCTGTAGAATATTCACATTTTTTAAAACTTACCTCAAATTTTTATTTTAAAATATCTAATATTTCCATCTTGGGTGATTTAATGAAATAATTTGTCTAATATTGTATGTTAAACTTTGCTGCTCAAACTGTGCAGGGAGGATCAGCAGCACAGGTGTCCCCAAGAAGCTTGTCAGAAATGCATCAAAACCCACATGTTCAGCAGGCGTCCCGCTGAATTGTACACATGCTGAAGTTTGAGAATAACTGGTTTAACAGAGCATATCCTCTCTCAAGTTAACTTTTCTGTGTTTTGTGTTCTTCCATGTAATACCTGGGATGGTATTAAGAACTAGGCTTTTCATTAACGACATGCTTTTTAGTTAACAATATACTTTTTCTTCACATCTTGTCTCCTTTATTCCTAAATTTAAAACCAGGAGTGTAAAAAGGAAAAAAAAAAACAAAACACAACCAGACTCCTCATCCTTCCATGAGTTGACATCATCCATAAAAGATTTAATTACTTAGGGGAGGGAAAAAAGCAACAATATGTACCTTTGCTTTCTGGAACAAGAAAACAAAATAGCTTCTAAGTATTAAAACCTCAAAGTGTGAGATTTAAAAGCCTGTTAATTTTTCAAGGAACTATGTCTAAATCCACCTTACGAAGAACATTCTGTAGGAATAAGTAGTGGTAATTTATAACTAATTTCTCCAGCATCCAAGTTGGACTGAATCTTTTTTTTCAGAGAGGTATTCATAGAAATGTCAGTCTCCTTCAACTATGTCTCAAATCTTAAAAAAAAAAAAAAAAAAAGACATGAGTGGGAAAATAGCCAGTGGCTTCTGCCATGGCTGATATACTTCTTTTATGTTTGGGAATGGGGCACTACAAGTAAGCTACAATAGGTTAGAATAAGTCCACTTGTTTTATTTGCCAAGCTTTTTGAGAGGTACTTACTGGCCTTTTAATGAACTACTCATCTTCCCATAGTATAATTCTTGTTGACAGCTAACACTTTTAGTTCCCTTAAAAAAATGGAATATAGGAAGGCTGGACAAGCTGTTTCTTTACCCTCTTTATTGGGGAAACACAGACATGACAGTACACTGGGTCAGCAGCACTAGGGTCTCCCAACAGGATCACATCGAGGTGTCCTTGAGTTACGTCACCCATCTTACCTGCTGGGTCCCTCACCGGCTCCCAGTGCAGGTCACTGTCTTTTTCCCTGATCCACCCACAAAGTCCATGGTCAAAACTGCAACTGTGTATGAGGACACCTGCGAGGACAAGACCAAAAAGACAAGTAAACCACAGGCTGACAGCAGCATGATCTGTTAACAAGGTTATCCGCACACGTGCTCTCTCCCGTCCGCACTTCACTAGCCCACCAGCGCTTCTCTCCCCGAGATCGAAAGGAAATCGCACGGATCCTTTCTCAGCACAACTGCGCCTGTGCGCTCAGCTGTGAAAACACAGCACACAGACATTGCCAAATTATGACCTTGTTTCATCATCACTTATAAAATACGATTTCCACCCCAGAGTTTCTGTTAAATGCAGTTTGATACATTTTTTAAAAAGATAACTATGACTCAATTATCTGTGCCCAGCTGATTTCACTGCAGAGGAAATCAACTTGTCTAAAAAATATAAAAGATCTGAAATTTTCCCAGGTGCAACCTCACAATTTACAATTTGAAAGTTAGTTTCATGGAAAAAGGGGAAATAATACAATGTCATTCTAATGGTACTAAGGATAGAAGTATCTACCTGGATCATCCTGTGCTTCATCCTCTGCACTGACTCCTCTTTCAATTTCAAATATTTCAAACAAATCATTTGAAGGATGCCGTGGGACTGCAAGAGAGGGAGATGTTTTGTTCTGATGAAATTTGATAAAGAGACATCACCTTTAAGGGGGGCAGGGGAGAAAAACCTGGGCATTCACTCATCTGGAAGAATGCAAAATATTAACTGCACTTCACATGAAGATTCACAGTTCGTTCTACAGTGATGTATAGTGTAATATTTATCTAGGTACAAATAAAACATGGTTTTTGAAAGTTTCTAATACTCAACATAAAATATATTAAAAGGTCTTCACCTGTAAAATACATTTTAAAAGATCTATCAATTACAAGTAAAATATTCATCTCTATGAAATTCAAAATTTTGTCTCTATGAAAGATGCACTATGAGCCCTAGATTAGGGATATTTTCACTGAAATGCCTGGTTTGGCTTTCTGACCACAGCCTCGACCCCCCTCCAGCGAGCACTGCGCACCGGTGCACACCGATCTGGGTCTCTTACCAGGGCCTGCCTTGCCTAAGCAGGTGCCCTGGCTCCTCTAAGATCAAATCCAAAGGACTTGCTGCAGCATGTCCAGGATTTACAATCCCACCCCTCCTACCCCCAAGTGCCCAACACGTCATTCAGGTTCAGTCTCTGACCCTGTCCCCAGTTCGAGATGCTCTTCCTGCTGATCAACCCACCAAACTTCCCCTCTTCGTTCAGTCCCCCATGCAAACATCACTGCCTGTGTAAACACTTTCATGCCCAGGCAAATTAAATTCTCCCTCCTTCTAATTCATAGACTCCTGTGTCCACACCTCTATTCCACTTTTACAGTTATTTATATACATGTGAGTCATGCATGTGAGTCCCTCTGCCAATCCCTAAGGTCCCAGAGGGCATCAGTCATATCTAATTAATGTGGCATTTCCAGGGCATGACCTGGTGACAGGCACTCCATAAGTGTTCACTGAACAAAGGTAAAGTTCTTGTCAAGAAACCCACGGACTATGGCCAACCCTTTTTCTCATGGAAACAAGGGGGGCAGAGCTTAGGTAGACACTTTCTAAATCGTGGATGAATTTAAATTATTAGCTTTTCATTCCTTTAACGTTTATTTGATTACCACCCATATGCCAGGTGCTGTGGGAGGCGGTGGAGGAGGCCGGGTGAAAGGGGTGAACAGGACCTACAAGGACCGGCCCTGCGGAGCCTGCCTGCTGACCGGAGGGGTGGACACAAGCTCGAAGATCAGTGAGCATGATGATTCTCACTGTTGGCAAGGGCCAGGGAGGCGAACACCAGACGATGTTTGCCTTTTGAGGCACTCACAGGGAGTGGCTGGGTGAGGCTGGGGAGGGCGGGAGCCAGGGTGGGGGTGGGGGGTTCTGGCCAAAGGCCAGGGAATACTCCCTTTTCTTTGACAGAACTTAAATTAATTATCTATTTTTATAAGGCAGAGTGAAAGATGTAGGACACCAAGCAACAGATATTAATCAAAAGGGTTCTTTTTCAATGATGTTCCTATTATTTTTAGCAAGAATTTTTAAAGTGAACAATTCCACAATATTTACAGTGATATTTTTAAGCTTACTTCTTTGAAGTTTTTCCCTGCTTGTTTCAAAAGTCCAGCCAGTAAAGCCCCGCCCACACAGTCACTTACTCCCAGCCTGCGAGGGACAGGGAAGAGAAGCCAGTTCAGAGAGAAGCTCTACAGCCACAACCTGATCCCAGGGGCTCTAGGGCAACTGCCTTCCCTCTTTTACACCAGATGACTGGCAGCAAAGACATCCAATTACAGCTTTTCTTTCTTTCTTTGGGCCTCTGAGAGGGTGACTTTCTTTTTTCTACTAGAAATACTACAAAGTCTTAGCAAAGCATGCTTCATTTCTGATGACAAAGAAAGTTAGAAAAACTCTATAGAACCATCATTTTATTGTCCCCTTAATCTTGTAATTTATGTAGATTATCTCTGGGTTGCAATAGCTCAACTCTGAAAGTGCCATATTTTAGGGACATTATGAGAATTTGTTAGCTCCCTTTTTTCCACACGAAGAACTGTCAGAGGGCAAATAGTTCTTGGTGCAGGGAGATCAAGGCCGTCCTCTCTGAGGAAGCTCCTTTTGCATGGAGAGAGGAAGAACATGCAACCTTCCAAGCAAAGTGTTTGGATGGAGGAAGGGCAAGCACTTCAGGCCTCTGCGCCAAGTGAACTGCTGAGAACGGTTGGGAAAGGTGTTCCCAGTGGCTGGAGGATGCAGAGAAACAAAAAGCAGCCTAGGATGAAGCAGAAGGGAAAGGAAGGGACAAGAGCACACATTTGAAAAGAGCAACTCAAAGACTTAGTCATCTAACAACTTGCAAAGTGTCAGATGGCTCATTAGTCTTTTAAGCACTGGAATTCCAAGAACTATTTGATTCAGTAGCAGATGATCACACACCTTTACTTTCATTCATTGGGAAGCATTCCAAGGAATTTAGAGACCTGAAATGCTCTGCAGCTATTGGTTCTTACAACTGTGTGCACTCTATTCTGCAAGAGTTAATTTAATTAACTCTTTCCTCACACACACCAGTGTGGATTGCTAACAGTGTCCCACTCCTGTGTCAGGAGAAAATACTAAGTGAAATAAGCAGTAGGAACAAAATCAAGCAGTATGATCTCTACTGGGTACAAGAAACACGAACAAACCAAACAGGTGGACTAGAAAAAGGAGTGGTAAAAAATATACTAATGTGCTGTGCTGGGCGGTGTGGCTCAGCTGGTTGAAGCACCAACCTGTAACCGAGGAGTTGAGGGTTCAGTTCCTCAGGGCACAGGCCTAGGTTGCAGGGTCAGTCCCCTGTTCAGACACACGCCATCCCCAGTCCAGTCATGGGCGAGCCCGATAGGGGGCGGAGGACACTGGAGTGAGGGGGAGCGCAATGGGTCTGTGCTTCCCTCTCGCACTGATGCTCCTCTCTCTCCAAAAAGCAATGAACAAAATGTCCTCAGGTGAGGATTAAATCAATAAATATAAATACACCAATATGCTAATAGTGGTAATCTGATTATTGGAAAGGGGAGTGATACTTTGTCATGGGGGGGGGTTGTGTTGTCTTTTCTAATTCTAAATTTTAAAGATTGTTTAGAAAAAGAATTTCTATTATGGAAAAAAATGAACCTACAACGCTGAAAGCAGGGAGGGTTCTGCAGGACGGGCGTCCGAGCCACCCCAGCAGCTGTGTCTGCTGCTTGTGTCTGACCGCTCGGAGGGCTCCGGACAGCGCCCCTGAGAGTAGTTGTTAAATACGAGGCCGTGAAGCTGAAATGTACTTGTGTAATTTGAAAATATTCTTTAATCCAGAGAGCTAGTTTAATCCATGCAGAAAATTTTAATTAAAATAAATCACTAACAATGCCTGAAAACACAAGTATCATCAGGACAGAGGCCTGATACCTGATTTTCCTCCTTATCCTCCCCTGCATCACATTTTGGCTAATAGCACATTTAAATACATATACATACACTTTATAAAACAAATACATATCAACTGTTTTCTGTAGCTGGACCATTAATTCTCAGAATTAAAATGGTATAATTTCAGAGATTAAGCAAATCATGAGAAATCTAACAATACAATTCCTCTCTTCAGCCACACCCCTTGTTCCATCCACAGGCTAATGCAATCAATCAAGAAAGCGGTCATCCGCTGTGTACCAGGCCCTGGGCTAAGAGCATGTCGCAAAGCAAAGCGCATTACTCTTGCCTTCATAGGATCTACATTCCAGATGTGAAGACAGATATCTAACCATTTCCCCAGGAAATGAATACTTTAAACGTGAGGCAGAGGAAGCTATGAGAGCACAGGGGCAAGAAGAAAGGGGGCTGGCTGGCTGAGCTAGCAGCGGGAGGCCGGAAACATGAAAACCTCTGCGAGGTTCTGCTTACACCAGGGTGCAAGGGTGGGTGGGTCACTGCGAGCTGGCACCCTGGAGGATGAAGGGGTGTGGGGCTGAATCCTCACTGCAGGGGTGCGGCTCGCAGTGACTGAGGGCACCGAATGACTGAAGCAGACAGACTGTGCTGGGCCTTTCAAAGCCCCATAAAGGTTTTGGACTTTATTCTGGTAGAAACCGGAAGCCTCTGGAAGATTTTAACAGAGGAGTGCCAACACCAGGTACGCCATTCTGGCTGTGGCGTGGGAAATGGACATGAGGGAGAGGATGTCAGAGGACAGTTATGACAAATGCGAACTCAAGAATTAGTCTTGAAAACATGTATTGCCTACAGTTTTCCTTCCATTGGCCAATGTTTTCACCTACTAAAAATACCCCTTGCCTGGTGCTCCTTACAACCTTCTGCATGAACTACAAGGGAGGGGGCACACAGGAACTAAAGGAAGGAGCCAACTGAATAAAGATGGGGTGGGGTTGGTTTGAGGGGCCCAGGATGCTTCCTAATGCCTGGGAGCCCTGGGACCTACGAGAAGAACTGGCCAAGCAAATAAGCAGAAAACTTCTTAAAAGAAAGTCTGGCCCAGCACTTGCTATTAAATATATTTTCCCCATGAATATAGTCATATTAATTAATATATGACCTGAGTTCATAAATGAGGTTTCCCAAATGGTCATTTGTATATTTTACTCAAAAAGCACTAAGAGTAAGCACAGTGAGGTGAATGTCAATATCATCATAGGCACCCCCCACGGTCAGCCCACTACCACAGGGCAACCAGGCAGATGAAAGCACTATTCCTGAAAGGCGGGCCTGCAAATTCTGTTTCTGTTCTTGGTGACTCCCGTGACATGACCCAGGCTGGTTCTGGCATTTGCTGTTGAACTAAAAGGTTAAAGATAACAGTGTCCTAAATTCCCTCCTCAAGGTTTAGTTCCTCCAAAGAGAATGACACAGGTTCCTACGTTCTGACGGCACGTTCTGATGGCAAAACCTGGGGATTTTCAGAGACTACAGCGCGGGAATGAACAACAAGGCTTTTATGAAGCAGACTTGCCTCTCTCCTCCTTCCCTGCTTTTCCCCTCTTCCCTTCTCCCCCTTCTCCCTCCTCTCTTCCCTGCCCCCATTTTCCCTCTCAAGATGAAGAACATATGTATTACAGTTTTAAATGACCAGAGAGAAACAAACAAAAGGGACTGGAGAAGAGTTTCTGAAATTTCCTTAACCACATTAGAGAAAATTCCTAGCTATCTACTGATTACAAGCAAAAAGGAAAAGGTTGCTGAGCTCCACAGAAATAAGCTCTGTTAGTCAAAGCTTTCATCCCACAGGAGAAACTAAAAAGTTCAAAAAACACCTTTGGGTGGAGGGTAAATAGCAGACCTAGAAGAAATTACATCTCCAGTGAAAGGTGGCACACAGACACAGCCACTCAATAATAAGCCCAGTTTTTGTGACTCTCCTAGTTGTCCTTCAATGAAGTTTCAGAACGACCTCAAGTACGGCCCAGGAGAACAGAACATCTAAAAGATGGTTCTTCTGCAGGTATGACCATAAGGATGATAATGTAACTCTTCCAGATTAAGGGAGCAGTTTCTCAGTTTCTCACTTCTAAGCCAAAGGAACCTTAGAGGTTCGCTTCTGTCAGGACCGAGTCCCACACACCAGCACGCAGGTGGTGAGCAGACCCCAACAGGTCTGCTGGAACTGGGCACAGCCTGGTGATATTTATCAGACCCATCATATAACTTTCCCTTCTGGACACTGTTTCTGAAAAGGCTGTTGTCACTATTTGCACAGCAAAGAAGTTGCGGAAATGGTGCCTCTAACATCATAACTGTTCACGCAGGTACTATAAACACCTAAACTGACAGGACAGCCCACTTATGTGGTCATAAGAAAGGATATATGAACTTGCAGCTTTCTATTTTCATTTTGTCTGCTCACCTAATAGCTTGTACTTGCACATCAGCTTGTTTCATAAGGACCTGGTTAGCCAAAAGTAACATTAAAATTTGAATGAACCATAATAAAAAGTATCAGAAAAATATAAGCATTTAAAATAACACAAAATAGGGCTGTATTTTTCTGAGGTAAGTAGGAAATGCTATCATTACCATGTAAGTGAATTCAACAACGTAAGTGGAAGTGGTAATAGCTGAAATGCACGGAGTTCTTATTATACGCCAAGCACTGGGGTAGGAATTTTCTCTGTACTCTCTCATCTAATTTCACAACAGCCCAGTGAGGCAGATGCCATTATTATCCCCATGTCCAGAGGAGGAAACAAAGGCGTAGAAAGACTTAGTCACATGACTCGAGTAGCAGAGTGACTATGAGCACAATACTTTTCATTACAACACTGTAGAGAGATGTGCATACAACTTTAAAAAAATCTAATTTCTGCCTTTGGTCACATTCACCAAGAACTCAATTTATACCTTCCAGAGAGAACATTTTTTTTTCTTTGCCAGGCACTATAGGATCCAATTAAAATATAAATCAAAAATCTTGAAAACGTTCAGAATTCCCAGCACCAGATCCTGACCTGTGAGCATTGACAACTTACTCCTTCAAAACACTAGCAGAAATTTAATCTTCAGGGAGATGTCAGGCATCTCTCCAGGGTCTCTGTAGGCCTTGCTGTTTACTAGAAAGCAAACTAGTTTGAAGACCTATTCAACCCTCAGCAGAAACAATCTCTTTACTCATCACCACCGAGAATCAGAAAAGAGACTGTATTTCCGGGACTAAGAACAACGTAATCACACCAGCCACAGACTCTTGTCAAATCTGTTGACGGGCAATGAGAGACAGAACCTGTGGACAGCATGCTTGCAGCAAAGCAGCCATTGGTGAAGAGGAAACCACACTCTCCTTCCTGCATGGCACTTGGAATTTCAGCACGTCCTCCTGATTCAGAATAACCTAGCAACACTGAGTCTGGCGTCTGATAGGGCCATTCCTGAGAGCATCTGATACATATTACATTATATTCTATAAATAACCTTTATCTGCAACACCTTTCTTTTTTACTTTCTATGAGCCAGATGCTACATGCTACATTTTAGGAACAATTGCTACATTTAAAAACCTCACAGATGGCTAATTCTGTCTCCATTGAGGACCCGGTTCTCCTGGGTTGGGGCTACCATTATGGTTCTCACAGTCTTGCTATTCAAAATGTGGCCGGCAGGTCAGCAGTGGGAACTGTGAGCTTGTTAGACATGTGGAGTCGCAGGTCCTACTACAGCCTCACTGTAGGGTGGGAGGTTTCATTTTCACAAGGCCCACACAGCAGAGACTGAGCAGTACTTCCCTAGACAGTCTGATTGTTTCAGTGATTAGGAATCTCCACTTCCGATCAGCGGTCCCCAGCCTTTTCGGCACCAGGGACAATTTTTCCGGGGAAGTGGCGGGGAGCTCAGGCTCTCACCTGTGCTCACCTCTAGCAGTGGATGAGGGGGGCAGAGCAGACAGGAGGTGGAGATCAGGCGAGGTTTTCCCCTCAGGTTCCTAACAGGCTGCTGACCCATACCAGCCCGGGGGGGGCGGGGGGCGGGTTGGGAACCCTGTTTCAGATAAGCATCCTAAATTACCGCAGTTCAAATGGGCTGTGACAACACTGACAAAAATCTGCTCCCTGATCCAAGTGATATTATATTCCCTGTAGTAATCTGAGCTCCCCGGCTAAAACTGGGCACTCCTGACACTGGGTTGCAAAGAAAAATTTGAGAGGTTAAAAATAGAAGTTAACAAAACCTTTAATGAATTTTTATTTTTATTTATTTTTTGAACCCTGATCCTAGCAATAGCCTTTACCTTAATTTTGTTTCTTTTCTTTTTTCTTTTTTCCCTAAATTCTTACTGAGGACATGCTCATTGGCCCTAGAGAAGGGGGAAGGGAGAAGACAGAGAAGAGAGAAACATCGATAAGAGGGGGAAACACTGACTGGCTGCCTCTCATGTGCACTGTGCCCTGACCAGGAATCAAACCTGTGGAGTTTTGGTCTACAAACGATGCTGTAAATATCTGAGCCACAACGGTCAGGGCCTTTTATAATTTTTTAAAACCAGTATGTTCTAAATAAAATTAACATGATTAAGAATTAGAATCCATTGGTGTACTTTTTCAAAAAAAAACAAACCACACAAACACACTGCTGGAAAGAGTGGGATTCAAGTACCACGGGCCCTTCTCCCAAGGAATTAGTGCTGTACTGAATTAATGTGACTAAAGACAGAGGGGATGGGAAGATTAAAAAACCAACTCGGCATGAGGAAACCAAAAAGACAATGAAAATCACCCCAAATATCATAAACTGGATAGACCCATCATCACCATTTTGGTCTCTTTTCTTCCAGACTTTCAAATTCATTCAGACATATGTAGGCATGCATTTTATACCAAAATGGGGTCAAATGGTATATACAATTTTGTGTATTCTTTTCACCTAACATTTTTTATACCATGGGTATTTTTCCAACTCATTATTTTTCAAAAAACATCACTACATAGTATTTCATTATCTTGCTAGGCTAGAGTGCATTTTCCCCTATCTTCCTTTACTTCAGGTTCTGTATAAAGTGTTCCTTATTTTCTTTGCTCTGGGATAGACCCTACCTGTTCTGATACCATATTTTTGTCTTTGGTTCTTGGTTTCCAACTTTTTAGCAATTTGCAGCATACTTCTGGTGTCCAGACAGGCATACCATAAATTAGATCATGTTTTCTTGCTCTGTCTGCCTACCACCTTTCTGTCCTCCCTACTCCACCCCTTCACCAGCATCTTCCGGAGTCCAAGCCCAACCCACTGGTGCCAGAAACCATGCAAATGACAGGTAATGGGAGAAGACTATTCAGTTTTAAGCAGACTGGTCTCTACACTTCTTAGTTCAGCTCGGCCTGACCTGACGTTGGTGACAATGAACTCTAATCCCAACAGTTAAATAATACACATGATATGCCACTCTGAGAGATTCATAAGGATCATTAGCATATTAAGAAGTCCTACAGTTAACAAACCTATTAAGTTTACTAAGCCTAGAATCTCTCAAATTGATTTGGCCTCAGAACTCACTGGGCACACACTTGCATACCATCCAAGAGAAGTAATGCTCAATTAAACACACTTTGAGAAGTCCTGGTTTGTCCCATAAGTGAAATAACAAGAATTTCATGTTATCTGGGGACTTCAGAGTTGCTCAATCAGGCCTGTAGTGCTAGCACTGCAAATACATGTGATTGTAATTCTATTCACACACTTTTAAAGACCTAGGGTCCCTCAAGTTGGAACTACTTTAAAAGGACATGCTTAATATATCATATCACACATAAAAACTTATTTCCTTAATCACATATTATTTCAATGTTCTGCAACATAGTTATTCCTATAAAATACTGTAATCTTTTATATTTCATAGTAATTAAAAATTCACGAACACTTTTACCTGTATTATGTTTGATCCTGGAAAGTACTCAATGCAAATGTAAAGCTAGAGATGTTACCTCTATTTTTACAGAGGAGAAAAGTGAGGTGAAAAGCACAGCAACTTATCCAAAGTCACATAACACATAAATAATAGGGGTGAGAATCAAAACTAGATCTTTGGATTCGGGGTATTTCACCCTTAGCAGTAGTTTAAAATCCTCAGCTTCAAATGCCTCAAGCTTATTTTCACATTCCCTTTCGAAGCCTTTTCACTATTACTCAACATTCTGCTTAAAATTTTGAAGTACATTAAATTTAGAGTTTTCTAGAGAATGCTTCTTTTCAATGGCTATACTAAACTGTATCAAGATTGTGTAAGTGTACCACAGTTTTTTGATCCATTCATTAACTGATGGGCACCTAGGTTGCTTCCAGCACTTGGCTATTGTAAATTGTGCTGCTATGAACATAGGGGTACATAGGTTCTTTTGGATTGGTGTTTCAGGGTTCTTAGGATATAATCCAAGCAGTGGAATTGCTGGGTCAAAAGGTATGTCCATTTTTAGTTTTCTGAGAAAATTCCATACTGTTTTCCATAGTGGTTATACCAGTCTGCACTCCCACCAACAGTGCACTAGGGTCCCCTTTTCTCCACAACCTCTCCAACACTTGCTGTTTGTTGCTTTGTTTATGAAGGCCATTCTGACTGGTGTCAAGTGGAATTCTATGCAGCAGAAAGAAAGAAGGAGCTCCTACCCTTTGCGACAGCATGGATGGAACTGGAGAGCATCATGCTAAGCGAAATAAGCCAGGAGTGAAAGACAAATACCATATGATCTCACCTTTAACAGGAACCTAATCAACAAAACAAACGAACAAGCATAATATAAACAAAGACACTGAATGTGAGAACAGTCTGACAGTGTCCAGAGTGGGAGGGGAGGGAATTTCAGGGGAAAAGGGGAACAGTTTAGAGCAACAAGTACAAAGGACACATGGACAAAAACTATGGGGGGTGGAAATGGGAGGAAGGTGGGGAGGGCTGGGGTGGTGGGCTGGGGGCGGGGTAAAAGACAGAAAACTGTACAATATCAACAATTAAAAAAATACTGATTAAAAAAAAAAACTGTATCAAGATAAAAGAAAGACCATAAGCTGAAATAACTTTGATGATGTGAGGAGTGACTATCAAATGAACATGTTAAATTTAGCTAGTCTGAACATATGAAGGATTACTTAAGAATTAAAACCATTGGCCCTGGCTGGTGTAGCTCAGTGGATTGAGCACGGGCCTGTGAACCAAAGGATCGCGGTTCGATTCCCAGTCAGGGCACATCCCTGGGTTGCAGGCCAGTTCCCAGCATGGGACACACAAGAGGCAACCATACATTGATATTTCTCTCCCCCTCCCTCTCTTCTACCCTTCCCCTCTAAAGATAAATACATTTTTAAAAAAGTGTTACATTGAAAAAAAAAAGAATTAAAACCATTAAATCCAATATGAAATTTCATTCACTCCATTCAACAAATACTTTTCTGTGCCCACTGGAATGTACCAGGCATCATCTACCTGTTTGAGGAGAAGTATCTGGGGGCTAAGCAGCTACACTCTGACACACTGGGCAACAGAGAAAAGTGATGCAGACCAGAAAATTGATCTTAAAAGATCCCCTTTGCAATCAATATTGGGTAAGATCTGACTATTCTGTATCTTTGGGCTGCAGAGTTTGGGACAGACTGAAAAACAAAGACTATTCAAAGAGCAAGCCAAAAAAGATTGCTAAGTGAGTTAAAAAAAAAAACAGTATTTCTAAGAAAAGCTTAATGAAACTGAAATTACTACACCCCACGAAGAAACAGGTAGTTCCCTGAGAGTGTTCCGAGACTACACTGAGTGTGAGGCCAGGTGACAGGGGCCAGCTGCACCCCTGACAGTAACGAAGAGAACCGAGACAGAACTGCAATCATGCCTTTGGATTAAATACAAGTAAGAATACTCCAACAGTGGGACGAGTTATCCAAAGGGACTTTAGTCACCTGAGAGATCTGAATATAATTGGGACTTTTTCTTTAAACCTCATAAGAATATCACAGTTGGGTATTTAATTGATGTTGATCTAGATAAAAGTTGTTAGGCTGTAAATTAAAATGTAAAAGGTATTATAACCAAGCCATCTGTACCACTTAAAGTTTAAACAATGGTTTTTTTTGCTGTTTTGAACTCCTTTCTTAAGCAGGAGTAGTGAAGACAAAAACTCTAGCTTCAATGATATTTTGTTTCTGCCTACAAAACAAACAAGCATTGTTTTAAGGGGTAGTTTCTGAAATATTTCTTGTGTTAAAAAACGTGTGTACTTTCACATATACCAACTTTCACGATGTAAAAGCATAAAGCAAAAATTAGGTTCTGGCTGGGTAGCTCAGTTGGTTAGACATCCCGATATACCAAGGTTGGGAGTTTGATCCCCAGTCAGGGCACATGCAAGAATCAACCAATGAAGGCATAAATAAGTGGAACAACAAATCAATATTTATCTCTCTCTCTCTCCAAAAAAAAAAAAAAGAAATCAATAAAAATTTTAAAAGTTATTTGAACTAGTTTCAGAACCTAGGAAATAGATACTTTGAGACATTATCTCTGAAGTGACATAATTTCCCTTCTCATTAACATCAAATTTGCAGATTTGATAATCCACTGAAGAGACTCTACATACAGAGAACAGACTGGCAGGAGGCAGAGTTGGAGGGCTGGAGGAAAAGGTGAAGGGATTCAGAAGTACAACACAAACCGATTGTTACAGACTAGTCATGAGTATATAAATTACAGCATAGGGAATGCAGTCAGTATCACGATAACTGTGTATGTGGCCAGTTGCATACTTGATAGATCAGAGGGAACACGCTATAAAGTACATGACTATGTAACCACAATCTGCACACCCAAAACTAATACAGAATATTGTTAAATGTGAAATAAAGGTACTAGTATCTATTTTTTTAAAAAAAATCCACTGAATAGAATACCATCTTCAAAAAGAAGGAAGAAAGGGAGAAAGAGAGTGAGGGAAAAAATGGTGGAGGCATAATAATAAAAAAAAAGCTCTCTGTAGTATAAAAATAAGTAACAATCAGAAAAGAATATGTTTTCATTCTTAAAAATAGATTACTGCATTATTATAATAAACTAGGTTTTGCATGGAAAATATAATTATATGAAGACAATTTATTTTATTTAAAAGGTTATGAGTGATCAATCTATTCACTCATCTCTTGGCTCCATAGATAGTGTTTAAGTGCCAGTCATGTGTCGGGCATGATTCTAGGTTCAGGAAATGTACCAATGAAGACGATACACAAAGATCCCTGTCTTGAAAACTTACATTCTAATAAGGAAAGACAAAAATAGACATAAATAAGTAAACAGTGCAGGATATTAGAAGGTGATAAATAGTATTTAAAAAAGAGAGAGTGAAGAGTAGTGAGTTCAGGCGTGCTGCTGGTGGTTGGGGAGGTTGCAGCACTGAGTGAGGCGGTGGTCAGGGTAGCCTCACTGATGAGCTGAGGTCTGTGTGAAGAGGTGAGAAAGTGAGCCAAGCCGATAGCTGAGGGGAGAGTGTTCAGGAAGAGGGAGCAGCTGGAGTACAAGCCCTTAGCTGGGAGAAGTGTGCGGAGCAGCGAGGAGGCTAGAGTGGCTGGAGTGAAGTGAATGAGCAGAGTGCTAGGAAATGAGACCATTTAGGACTCTGTGAGACAATGGCAGGGCTTAAGTTCTTTCTGAACTAAGAGCTGCTAATGCAGAACTTGGAACACTGACATCTCATTGAACTTTTAAAGATCATTCTGGCTGCTGAGTTGAGCAGAGACCACAGTAAAGGGCAAAGGTGGAAGCAGGAAGAAGCTGTTCTTCCCTGTAATTCTGAAATCCAAAAGCTGTTTCTGTAATACATTAGTATGGTAACACATTAGTAGGTGGCAAAGCTTACCTACGCTTAACCTCAAGGTCTTTAGTAGCCAAATTATTGTAAGTATTCATGCGTTTCACTGCAGAAACATTGACATGTATCAGTATATCATATATAGCATATGCAGCTTCTCACATTTCTAAAATCTGAAAAATGCTACACGCACAATGCATATGGACTGAGGAACTGGGATGTGTCCCCAGGGCAGGGACAACTTGGGCCAGGGTGGCAGCATTGGAGATGGCAAGCAGTGGGCACAATTTCGATATCATTTCACATCCAGGCTAGTAGGGTTTTTTACAGATTGGATGTGGGATTAAGAAGATGACTCTGAGTTCTTTGGCTGTAGCAACTGTAGGATGATGGTGCTGTGTCTCGGGATGTGAAAGACCATGGGCAGAATGTGTTTGGGATGAAGCTGCGGCACAGTTCAACCAGTTGTCTGGACATCTAGTTTCACCTAAAAGGAGAGGTCTCATAGGCAGGCGACACGCATGTCTGGAATCCGGGGAGATGTCTGGGCTGGAGATGTAGTCTTGTTACAATTTTTTCTTCCTTTTTTCCTTTTAGGATATCTTTACAGTTTTTTTTCCCTCCGGAGAATAATAACATATACATACTATAAAGAAAAGCACCATTTAACAATCTGTTCCATTAAAATATTGTATCTTTTAATGTAAAGAAAAACATATTTATTGAAGTGTGGGGCTATCTGGAGCTAGACAATGTCTGTAATTATCATCACCTCAAAATTCATGAAATGAGGAAAGCCAGATTTTATTCTCAAACCTGTGTGGCAAATAAAAATGTCTTAAGAATTCATTATGCCAGAAGTGAAGAAATTACTAACTAAAGAAATGGCATGAAACTAAGATAGCGATAAGGTTTCTTTCCGTTTTCACAGTGAATTAACACCAGTTATTTGTCCTGAATTAAAAACTTGGAACACTACTTTATTCAGAACATACTCTACAATCACAAGACAGCAAACCAAGAAGTGTCCAAAGTGTCCCCACTGATGCTCACGCTCACCAGCAGCTGGAGCTGAAGGGGAAATGAAAGGGGATATCATTTCTGGCAGGAGTGTCCAAAGGCAGCGATGCTATCCATGGCATGCAACAGCCTTGGCACAGGATCAGCACAATTCTTTCCCAGGCCCTATCTTTAGGATCACACTCTCTTAGAATGAGCGCCCTAACATCACTGAACTCCACATTTGCCCAGTTTTATCCTGCTACATTCTGTGGGTGAACTTCGGTGTTATTTTTAATTCACGTGTGTGTTGGTATGGAGAAGAATATTGGGGAGAGACCTTTCAAAAAAGAAAACATTAAAAGATCCAGAAAAATGTTGATATCTATGTCAGAGTAACTATTTATATTAAATAGCCAAGTTTTTATGACCCTACCTTAAGCAGCAGAATAATATAAATATTGTATTTAAGCAACCATTAATAAAAATTCCACTGTGTGATCACAGAGAGATAATGAAAAAATAGAGTGAGAAAAAGAGAGACAGGAGAAAGAGAGAGAGAGAACAAGAGAGAGGAAGAGGGGTAGAGAAAAGGGGAAACACACAAAAAAGAAAAGATGGGAGGATAAAAATGACAAAAATATGCTTTTCAAAAATAAGAGATATGTGCATATAAAATATATTATTAGATCTATATTTAATCCCTCTAAAAACTGTACCAAAAACATACACAATTACAACTATATCAAAATTAGAGAATCTCAATTTCCATTTAAATTGAGAGTCACATATAAGGAGAAAAAAAAGCTTATTCTCTTAAAAAAAATCACAAATGTCAGTATTCTTTTCCCATAAAAACCTGGAAAAAAATTTCAAGTGCTTGCTCTAAAAGAGGCAAAGTTTGGTTCCATCATGGGGGAATGGGGAAAGAAAAACAAGAAACTAGTAACATCAAAAGGAAAAGAGGAGAAAGGAGTGAACGCAAAAGTAGCTAAGAATAAACAAAGTGAAATGTTAACAAATGGAAAAATTCAGGGAACAGATAAAGTGGTAAAATTCCAAATTTTGGTCTGGTAATAAAGGAACAACCTTTTCTTCCTTCAAAGCTTGTTTGTTGCCTATAGCCTTTATCTCCATTGGTGTCAGCACTGTTTACCCAGTTATCCATTAAAAATCTGGGAATCTTTAATCTAGCTCTACTCCAGATCTAGCCACCAGTTTTCAGAAAGGACAAGGGATAACTGTGCAGTTTTTCTCACTGATCCCTAACTAAACCCTCCAGTGTACTGGTAGTTTATCACATATGCCATGCTTCATCCTACCTCTGTGCCTTTGTCGTGCTGTCCCTGTGAACTCTAATGCCTCCCTTTCTGCATCCTCTTTGCCCCATTTCACTCACAAAGTTCCCTGCACCAAATAGTCTCTGCCTCAAAACTGACGAGGTCCCCTTCTTTCTAGTCCCAGAATGTCCTACACAAATCTTTTTCACTAACAAAGTACCACAGTTACCTTCTGGGTGACTACCTCCTCTACCAGACTGGAACTTTTTCTGTTTTATTTATGTCAGCTCAATGCATAATACAGGGCCTGGCCTTCTGAAACTCACTAAAATGTTTACTGTAAAATGAATGGGCAGTTAAAGTTAAGTGGCATGTGATACAGTAAGTTCCCTATCTCTTAGAGTTTTCATGTAAATCTGAATATGTTAGGAGATTCTCATCTGGACAGGAGCTGTGATCTACTATATGACTGTGATATTCTCTCCATTTCTACACACATTCTTATTTGCCTAACCCTCTGACTTTTATTCAGCCCTTTATAATATTTAACAGTGGGGGTATACGACTTATACTTTGTACAGCATGGCCTGTGGCTAAAATGTCATCATAATGAGCTTATTAAAAATGTGCTAACACAAAAGACAAAGCACCCCTGAGAAAAAAGAACAAAATGTTAGGCATTACAATTCCTGATTTCAAACTATACTGTACGTTATAGTAATCAAAACTGTATGGTATTGGAAAAAGAAAGACACAAGAGACCAATGGAACATAATTGAGGGTCCAGAATTTTGGAGATAACACAGCAAAACAAAATAGAAAATAAACAAGTGGACTACATCAAACTAAAAAGCTTCTGCATAACAACAACAAAAAGAAAAATAAAAAACAGTATGGAATTTCCTAAGAAAACTAAAAATGAATCTACCTTTTGATCCAGCAATTCCACTGCTTGGATTATACCCTAAGAACCCTGAAACACCAATCCAAAAGAACCTATACACCCCTATATTCATAGCAGCACAATTTACAATAGCCAAGTGTTGGAAGCAACCTAGATGCCCATCAGTACATGAATGGATCAAAAAACTGTGGTACATTTACACAATGGAATTCTATGCAGCAGAAAGAAAGAAGGAGCTCCTACCCTTTGCAACAGCATGGATGGAACTGGAGAGCATCATGCTAAGCTAAATAAGCCAGGCAGTGAAAAACAAATACCATATGATCTCACCTTTAACAGGAACCTAATCAACAAAACAAACAAACAAGCAAAATATAACCAAAGACACTGAAATCGGGAACAGGCTGACAGTGACCAGAGGGGAGAGGGGAAGGAATTTCAAGGGAAAAGGGGAAGGATTTACAGGAACAAGTATAAAGGACACATGGACAAAAACTATGGGGGGTGGAAATGGGAGGGAGGTGGGGAGGGCTGGGGTGGTGGGCTGGGGTGGGAGTAAAAGACAGAAAACTGTACAAGATCAACAATTAAAATAAAAATTAAAAAAAAAAAAGAAAGAAAAGAAAAGTCAGCAAGCCCTGCCTGTTGTAGCTAAACGGATTGGGTGTCATTCTACAAACTGAGAGATCACTGGTTGGATTCCCAATCAGGGCACATGCCTGGGTTGTGGGCCAGGTCCCTGACTGGGGGCTTGCAAGAGGCAATGGATCGATGTTTCTCTCATACATGGATGTTTCTCTCCCTCTGTTTTTCCCTCCCTTGTCCTCTCTCTAAAAATAAATAAATAAAATCATAAAAAAAAATAAAAAGACAACCTATGAAATGGGGAAAATATCTGCAAACAATATATCTGATAAGGGGTTAATATCTAAAATATACAGGGAACTCATACAACTCACTAGCAAAAATAATAATAATCCAACTCAAAAATGGGTAAAGAACCTGGATAGGCATGTGTCTGAAGAAGATATGATGACCAATAGGTGCATGAAAAGATGCTCAACATCACTAATTATTAGGGAAATGAAAAGCAAACCCACAGTGAGATATCAACTCATATGTAGCAACAACAAGACAAGAGTTAACAGATGTGAAGAGAAAAAAAAGAACCTTCATGTAATGTTGGCAGGATTGCAAACTGGTATAACCACTATAGAAAATAGTGTGGAGGTTCCTCAACAAGTTAAAAAGAGAGCTTCCATAGGATCCAAGAATCCTATTTCTGAAAACGTATCCAAAGGAAATGAAGACACTATGTCATAGAGATATCTACAGCCCATGTTCCTAGCAGCATTACTTACAATAGCCAAGACATGGAAACAACCTAAGTGTCCATTGATGGACAAATGGATAAAGAAAATGTGGTATATATATATAGATACAGTTTATACAATGAAATATTATTCAGCCATAAAAAGAAGGAAATTCTGCCATTTATAACAACACAGATGAACCTTAGGGGCATTATGTTAAGTGAAACAAGTAGAAGAGAAAGACAAATACTATAAGATCTCATTTATATGTGGAATCTAGAAAAGAAAACAGAAAAAGAGATCATATTTGTGGTTAACAGAAGAAGGAGCCAGGGGAGGAAGAATGGATGAAGGTGGTCCGAAGGTACAAACTTCCAGTTAGAAATAAGTACTAGGAATGGAATGTTCAATATGGTGACTACGGTTAACACAGAAGCTTGGTACATAGGGAAGTTAAGAGAGTAAATCCTAAGAGTTCTGATCACAAAAAAAATATTTTCTTTACTTTTGTATTTACACGAGGTGATGGATGTTTAAGTTATTGTGGTAATCATATCACCATATATGCAAGTCAAACAATTATGCTATATGCCTTAAACTTATACAGTGCCGTATGTCAATCATATCTCAACAACACTGACAAAAAAAAAGTGTGCAAACATTTATATGACTTACTGAATACATCTCCTCTGGGTTTCTGAGGAGCTGTCTGTATCCTGTTGTCAACTGTCATCTCTCCTGGAGATGTGGTGGCAGCTGGTGCTGTAGTCGTCAGTCTGAAGACTGGTCTCTCTGGGGTGGGTGGTGGTGCAGGGGTTCTGAGCTCTGTGGGTGGGGGTGGGGGTGGAGGTGGGGTAGGCCATGCTGTTGGCTTTGGTGTAGGTCTTGTTGTTGGCTTAAAAGTGGGCCTGTTGGTAATGACAGGAGGGATGTATGGTGTCTTCTGAGGCCACCTAGTACTTCCGACATCAGGAATCCAATTACCGTGTCCTCCATCACTCTTTGAAACGGTACCATTTCCCTTTGGTCCATGAATTGGACCTGAAGGTTCAATCATGACTTTTGGGATATCTAATGGAGTCAAAAGGTTTCAATTAGTGTTGAACCATCTCTTCCCCCAGAGGTAAAACATCGAATTGTGAAAAATAAACATCAATGTATGTGCCAACGAGGCTTCCTTTTCACATTTAGAATATTCCCCATCTGTAAGTCATGCTGTTTTCTAAATAACAAATATGCACATATATGAATATGGTACACATTAAACCAATGGATGGGTGAATGGAAAAATTATATTTGTGTTTCTATAGTGAATATGTATTATTTGAAACAAAAAAGTTGTATTTGTAAAATGGAAACAAATGGCAATTGATGATATTTTTAAAAAGTTTAGAGATAGTCTAAACTTTTTTAAATGGGAAATTTTTATGTAAAGTCTTTGTTAAGTATCCCTATGGTATATCTATATTATAAAATCGAGTTTAGAATTGTCTAAAGACTAATTTCTCTTCTTTACAAATATTTTACTCATACGAAACATTTTTATTCAATTTTCTGCATATTGTTGTAGTTGGTTTTTCTTTCCTCGTTAATTTATATAACAGCTTTTTTAAAAGAAATTTTAAGAGATCACCAAGATCAGCTGTGGACTACCTTTCCTTGATTATCTTCACCCAAAGAAATTAATATTTAATCTACCTGGAATGATATACTCCCGGGGCAGCACAAATACGTGACCCTTCAAAAATCTTTAGTACACATGATTTTATGCCCCATGATTTTCAGGAAATATTTTACTCCAGAAATTTTATAAATTCTTGTTACATGACATATATGCTAAATTATGGCTTTGGTTTGTGTAACTTTCATCTTGGAGGTTATTTTTTCATGTTTATCCACTAATACATACATACTACAAACAGAACTTATAAAAACTTAAAAAGCAAAACAGCATTAAATGTAGAGAAAATAGATAAATATGGGCATTTTTTAGAATTAGGAGGAATA
This sequence comes from Glossophaga mutica, assembly GCA_039655065.1. NCBI lineage: Eukaryota > Metazoa > Chordata > Mammalia > Chiroptera > Phyllostomidae > Glossophaga > Glossophaga mutica. The sequence continues at coordinate 143,627,075 of CM077303.1, read as the reverse complement.
ATAAAACAGAGGAACCAAAAATGTGGAATATATTCAGATTATCCCACCATCATAATCTAATGCTAATGCCAAACAAACATTTATTTCTAATTTTGAGAAAATCAAGTACTCTGGGAGGACTCTAAAATTTCTTGCCAGCTAAAGGGAAGCTACTGAGAAATTTTAGCCAAGGAACTGAATGCTTTTAAGAATAGAATGTATTACCGAGTCTTTAATTTTTAAAAATATCTGAACAAGTGATTTTATTGTTTGTAGAAAGCAGAGACTAATATTACCAGTTATGAAAATTGTACTTCTTTGATAAATTAATTGTACTCCTCATCTTCCCTAGTAATGACCTTTGTGCGATGTGTATTCCTGCTACAGCTTAGAGCTGGGAGACGAGCATTACTCACACACGCAACTCAGTCCATCGCCGTGGTACCCGTCTTTACATTTGCACTTGTAGGACCCGTGCACGTTGAAACAGCGTGCAGAGCTGCTGCAGTGGTACTGACCAAGGGAGCATTCGTCAATATCTGTATCGGGATGCAGGAATAGAAGAGCTTTATTTGGTAGATAAATATGAAGGCATAAAAATATACATAGAGTTTCAAAAGATTTTTTTTTGCCATGTGAACATCTATGTAAAATTGGCAGGTAAACAGAAGAAATAAAGTACTACTAGTGGTTGAACTGGACTTCTGTTTGTTTGACGCCAGCACCCTCCCTGCCCCCCATGCCAGGCATCAGCACAATTAAGAGGCCTTTCTACACTATAGGAAGAAATGGCAAAATGCAATGACTAGGGTTTATTACCGTGACATTGGTATTTGCCTCCGATGTACATGAGGTCGAAGCCTGTGTGACACTTGCAGATGTAACTCCCAAAAGTGTTGACACACTGCCTAAACCTAGGGCAGGAGGCTCTTCCAGTAGCACATTCATCAACATCTAGAAACACAAGTCAGCTGTAGTTTGGGTGGAGCAATAACATGTCCGATGGAGCATATTTTAAAATAAATAACTGCAAACAGTTCCCTCGTGGCACACAGTGACGCATCATAAATATTACCCAGCTGTTGCCCCCAGAGGCACCATAAATTCCACAGCACCACCCTTCACTCCATCTTCCCAGCCAGGCTGTGGGCTCCTCCCCGACCGCATCTCAGCGCACACTGCTCCTGCATCCACCTAGCTGCCTGAACTAAAACATGAGTTATCCTTGACAGCCCTATTTCTCCTTACCCTAAATCACCAGGCCCAGTTAATTCTACCTCTGAAAGATTATTTGAATTTGTCTCCTCTTCTCGTCACCCACGGCCAATACCCTCATCTAACCGGCCATCTCCCAGGACTTCTAACCTGATTTTTTCCCAGCCAATCTCACCCCCTCCAAAGCATTCCCACCCACCCGTTGAAATGATTTTATCAAACATAAAATCGATTAGTGTCATGCTTAAAACTCTTGTACTGTTTCTACTTGAGTTTTGAATTAAATCTTCATTCCTCATCACATCCTTGAAGGCTCTGTAATAAATAGCCCCCACCTACCTCACAGGTTGTATGTGAAGCCACCGCCCCCCCCCCCCCATACTCTCCCTCTGTACTTAGCCACCTTGGCCTTCCTTCTTTCAGGACCTCAAGCAGCCTTGTTGACCGCAGTGCCTGCATTGTTTCTGCCTCTTTGGCTGATTCTTCACATGGCCAACGGTCCAGGTCTCAGTTTAAGGCTTTCCTTGACCATTATTTTCTAAAATAGACTCTGTTTCTTTCTCCTGTAAGTCCTCATACTTAGAATTGTTTATAATTTTATTGTTTTTTTTTCTGTCTGCCCCATTAGAATATCAGCTTTATGAGGATCAAACTCTTTCAGCTTTGTCCATTACGGCATATCCTGGCACTCAGCACAGTGCCTGGAATATAGAAAGCAACCAATAAATGTCTATTGAATCACCAAATACCTCCATTCATTGAGTACTTACTACATGCTGGGTACCATGTTAAGCTCTTTCCATACTTGAGCTCCTCTAATCTTCAAGATGGCTCAATGTGCCATTACTCCCAGTTTAAAGATGAAGAGACTCAAGGTCAAAGACAGGAAGTCTCTTACCTAGGTTACATATCATGCATATGGCAGAGAAACCCTGACTTCTGTGGCTTAGTTGGTTGGGCTTTATCCTGCAAAGCGAAAGGTCGCCAGTTTGATTCCTGGTCAGGGCACATATCTGTGTTGCAGGCCCAGGCTCCGTCCCCAGTTGGGATGTGTGTGAGAGGCAACCAACTGATGTTTCTCTCACACATGGATGTTTCTCTCCCTCCTTTCCTCTCTCCCTTCCCCTTGTTCTAAAAATAAATACATAAAATCTTTTTTAAAAGTATATGGTTGAGGTAGCTTTGAAACCAGAGCCCTGACTCTTAATGACAACCCTATACTACCTTCCTAATCTACAGGAGTAAAAATCTGAGTGTAATCATACAATGTAGCCCTATGCATCTTTTCAGCTTTATTGGTCATTACCCCTTACATGCCAGAAATACCATGTACTTGTTTCCCTGAACATTGCACTCCTTCCAACTTCAATGCCTTTGCACATGTGGTTCCCCGTGCCTGAAGCTTTCTCCTATCCCTCAGTTTTAGAAAAAATAAGGTTTCCATAGTCCATTCACAGAGAGAGGTCCTCTTCTAAGACATCTGATAGCTTCCGAAGGACAACTAATCACCTGATGTAAGCAACTGCCTTTTTTTCCTCACTCCCATTACCTTTCCTTGTCTTCCTTTCCCTAGACAGATTGCTGACAGAGACACTGGGTTCCCAACTCACCCACACAGGTCCGCCCGTCAGGAGCCAGCTGCAGGCCAGGAGAAGGGCACTGGCACCGAACCTGTCCTTTGATAACGTCACAGCCATACTGACAATTGGCCATGGAGCACGTCAGGGCACCTGGAACGAGTGAGACTGGCTGACTCAGGGAACAGTTTCCACAGCGGAAATAACTACATCTCTACCTTGTCCTGAAATCTGTGACACTTGGCTGACAATGAAGATGAAAAGGCCTCGATCATTCAACAGTCTAAAGAAAGTCAAAAAAATAGGGAGAGAGACAGAAAGACTTTCCTCCTTCAGGCATTAAGAAGATTCAGAGGAGAACCAGACCTGTCATCATCTGGGGCAGGCCCCTAATGCATTTGAGGAATTCAAAGGCAAGTGTAAAACTTGATCTCACATAGATTATCTGGAAATTTTTCCAGTGGCCAAGTGGAAAGTGGAAGATGAAGGCATGTTTCCAGGTTGCGCATGCCAAGTGCTGGTCTTAAGTGAAACATCCGCCTGATTGTCTGGGCCTCACCTTAACTTCCTCGAGGGACAGCAGATTTCCCGCTGAGCTGAGCAGTGTTACAGTTTCCCAGCATCCCTGTCTCATGTCGGTGAGCATGGACCACCTCACTTCATAATGTCCCATGCTAAACATGCAATGCTAATTAAAATTAGCCAACCTTTTTTATTTTATAAAACGCCACCCAGTTAGAGAGATAACTGATAATTAACTGACTGATAATTACCTAATTTAACTGATAATTCTATAAAAATGAAAATCAAGCCATCAATTGTTGGATATCCTATCAATACAACCTCAATGCAATATTCAGCCCACAGAGAATTTTAGGGCATCATCTGTCTTATAACACAACCAAATGACAGCAGGACACACCGTACATTTCTTTCCTACAAAGACACAGATGGAATCTACTTTTAGGTTACTAAAATCGTTTTTTATTTTCAAATTCATTTTTTTATTTGAAGTAGTTTTTTTTTTTTTTTTTTAAGAAAAGGGACATAGGTTAGTGCTTAGACTATTATAATGACATGTAAAAATGAGGGGAGAAGGAATTTGTGAGCGGTTTATAATCAATCAACAAGCTTCATGCATGCTCTACCAGCAAACAGTTTCCAGTTCATCTTTATGGACAGCTCACAGTCCTAAAATAATCACTAATGTTCTTTTTCTAGCTGGAATAGCTCTACGCCCACATTGACAAAAGGGAAAAACATTAGAAAACACACTTAATTTTACTGTTCTTCTAAAACCATGTCCAAATCAATTTAACACTGGCACCCATGATAAAAAAAAAATGCTAGCCATCTAAAAGGGACAGCTCCTATTTTGATTTTCAATTCCTTAGGGACACATACCCCACCCCCACATACACACACACTCACATCCATTCTGTTTGGGGGAGGGCCTGGGAGGCCACTTTCATTTTCACACTACCAGACCACAACATCAAAGAAACCAAGCCCAAAGCACTCCGAAAACAGTCAGGATTCTTGACATACTTGAGCAGGACCCGTCCGGCATGAGCATGTACCCGTTGAGACAGTAGCACTTGTAGCTGCCGTAAGTGTTCATGCACCTGTGCTTACAGGGACGTGGCTTCAGGCCACACTCATTCAGATCTGAAAAGAGAGGAAGTGGAAGCCTAATAATCTCAAAACCTCTGCACAAATGTAAACCATTTAAAACACTTCTCTATATTGAAAAATGAAGGAGAAAAGTAGCTCAAGCTACACTAGCCATTCATTTATACCAGAGAGAGAGAGAGAGACAGAGAGACTGTTCACACTGTCTTAATTTTAATACTGTTATGCTAGAGGTGACCAAGAATTTTTTTTTTTCCTTTCAGAGGAAATCAGAAGCCTAATAACAATGAAGAGGCTGTATGAATTTCTGGAGCTCAAATTATATAGTAAATGTGATCTCTGCCCCCCAAAACCAGTTAGAGTACTCTGAGCCTGCTTACTCATCCCTAAGAAAGAGCACCATCCTGGCTCCTCATGGTGCCAAATCATCTGTCTGACTTCAGTACCCTCACAATATCTGGGGTCCACTACTGGAGTCCCTCCTGACAACGTGTTCTTCCTCTAATGATTTCTTCCTCTCTCTGTTTAAAGAAGATACTAGAAAGTATCTGGATTTTAACATTAGACTGCTTTGACATTCCCAAAATAAAGCTATATTTTCAGAGGATAAGAGCTACTTGAATCAGAATTATCGCAATTATGGTTCTTCTTGTTCAGTCTTATAGATTATATACTGGTCTAATATTAAAGAAGAAAATTTAAAAAATGCTTCAACATATTTTCATTCATTTGGTAGCTAAGAAGGACATATGAGAACACTAATGAGTAATACATAATTGACTATCACTATGTAGTTTAGGATTATTGATTTAAATATCAATATGAAATGAACTAATAAATTACACGCTATGAGAATTTTTCAACCCAAGTTGAACACTGCCTCGAGTGAACATAAAACCCATAATGACATATAAGCACTTCCACAGTAATGCCCAAAATATAGACTTCATTAAAAAGAAATATGACCACATATTTATTTGGAACTGCCAGCATGATTCAATTATCTATTAATCTATGTCATGAAAGAAGAAATATGGATAAATCTAGTTGCAAGTTGTCTTTAAATCTAATCAAATATAAACCTGACTTGCTGTTTATTAGAAATCTATATATTTCACTTAATTAAACCACCAAGTTACCTTGTTTTCTAAAATCTCCAAATTATTGAATTGAAAATTTTAAAAATATTTTAGTGACTTCCCAGCTTGGTCTTTTTTCCCTAACCTTAACACATCTGTATGCAGATCCCCAGCTGGGTGAAGTCCTAGAATGTTAAATAATAAACATTTGTCATTTCCTATGCTTTATTCAATTTTCTACTTTATTTTGTCTTGCCCAGTTGGGGGTATACAACACAGAATCAGATTTTAAGATAATTCAAAATAATTTCCTCAAAGAAGGTGCTCTGCAGATTAGTCTCATCAAAATTCAATTTCTTCCTCTGTTAAATGAAATAAAAAATTTAAATCAAGAAGGAAAGACAAAGAAATTCACCCCACTTATCATATTCTTCTACTTTGTATTTCAATGTTTATTAAAAATTAAAATCAGAAAAATCTTTTCTCATGTTCTAGGAGGAGTGGCTTACCCTTGCCAATATTTCCCTACCAATTCATACCTGGCTTTAACAAATCTTTGATTGATATTCTAGCATGAAGTATTTAAATCTGAGTACATTGTTAGAGAAAGGCTTTGTGTTTATATATATTTCTACACCAAACAAAAATAAAATAGTACAGTACAACAAAACAACAGAGGTAGACTGAATTCTATATCTCAAGGGAAGGATATTGATGGATATGAAACATGCCAATTAAGAACCCTTAGGTTTTCCCTGGCTGATATGGCTCAGTGGATTGAGCGCTGGCCTGCAAACTAAAAGGTCACTGGTTCAATTTCCAGTCAGAGCACATGCCTGGGTTGTGGGCCAGGTCCCTAGTTGGGGACATGCAAGAGGCAACTGATGGATGTTTCTCTCACACATCCATGTTTTTCTCCCTCTCTTCTCCTCTCTCTAAAAGTAAACAAATAAAATCTTTATAAAAAGAAGAAACTTGGGTTTATTTAAATGAGCTACAAAAACTTCTATGGTCTTCCAGATAGGAACTAGTCAGATATTTGTAGCTCCAGGAAGCTTGCATACAAGAATTTATGCTGATGAAAATTTCTTCAGACATTTCCTTCAGACAAAGGAAAAAATGTACATGATTCAGTGGGTAAATGTGGAGACATTTGTCGACTCTTTTACTGGTATGAAATTGACATGTAAATTTCCAAATATGTTGGAAGCAATCTGAGAAAGCTGTACTCTCCCAGCGGCTGATGGAGTGGTTGATTCTCTTTGACAGGCCACTGGGGTTGATGGGCCCAGAACTGCCACTACTGTCCCACCTGCCACAGGCACCTGTCTCCTAAAACCTTCACAATAACACTTAGAAAGCCCACTGCAGAAGTTATGAAATAGGATCCCACAATCCACAATTATCGACATTTACCAAATATCAGACTTTTGGCTCAAGCAGAAAGCTTCAAGAGATTAAAAGAGCCTAATATTCTGTTGATGAACTTCTTTTTCAATTTTTCAACAGGTTTCTATTCTATGATTATTATATCTTATTTTCCCATTGCCTTATATATCTAATGCCTTATATAATTGACTTAATATTGGCTGCTCCCAAAATCTCTCAGACTACAGAACCAGTAACACTTGTATTACTGTCAAATTAAGTTAGAACTTCAAAAATGACACTTCACAGCAAATGCTCCTATAATAACAAGTGAAACAATATAAAAAACATGAAAAGTCTCCTTGATCACATTTTAGAACTCAATCTTAAAAGTTGATAAAAGAACCTAAGAAAACAATCTTTTGTGTTTTTATTTTAAATTTATTTTAATCTTGCTCTTTTTCTAGGAATTTATAATATAAATTAAAAGGAAAATCTATAACAAAAAATGAATGAGTTGTTATCTACCTATCTTATCATACAAAGAACAGAACTTTACAATTAAACTACTTATATTCAAATGCTTTAATTATTAAGTATACAATTCTTAAAAAGCATCTATAAGTCCGAAGTATATTTAAGCAGGTTGGTGGATTCAGGAGCTTGGGGGAGGTAAGAGGAAGAAAGGAGCTGGTCCAGAAGAAAAACGCAAGCTGCGTAGCATTATACTGACACTTCAGGGGAAAAAGAGATTCAGAAATTTTATTAGCATGCAGACACTGAAAAGTAGCTTGGAAATTTGCAAGAGATTCATGGAATGACAACCCAATGGATTTTTTTAAGGGGAAAAAATTTTCATTTGTTTAATGCACTTACAGACTTTTTTTCCTTTGAGGCTTAAACTGGACAGTATCTCAGAAGCCTAAGCTTTTACATTTTATCTGACCAAAGCGGAGATCACAGGGAAAGAGATGTCGTTATGTCAGCTGCTGTAACTTTTACACTTTAAAGACGGCAGTGACACATGACTGAAATTAGTCCCGTGGCCCTATTCTTTGTGCAGAAGGAATACCAATGCATCAAGGTCCCTTTCAGCAGAGTGTACTTTCTAATTTATAGGATTTTAATTCCATTCTATGTTCCTAAATCTGTCAGTGAGGAGGAATAAAGGTTTTCAGAAGAACTGTGAAATCATGCTGCCCCCTAACCTTCCTACAATGCTTTCCAGAATAATGAAGACACTTATTTCTGGTGTTTCTATTCTCACACCAGCCCTGTAGAGAAACAGGGCAGGAATTACTCTCCCCCTATTACTAATTGTTTTCCTAACACCCAGACATTTTAAATGACTTGCTTACCTAAGGGCTGTAGTGGAACCAGAACTTAGGCCTTCTAATATTAGAGAACGTGGCACTAAAGGAAGCTAAGATACGGTTTCATTTCTGGTAACCAGAACTCTACACCCTTTATTTGGTGGTGAAGAGGATTGATCCCATCTAAAATCTACTTAGAAAAAGCCATCAGAACCCCCTCTCCACCGCTTTGACACTCCTGACTTCACCTACATATGAAAACAACAGTTCTTTTGTTATCCTATTTTTAGAAAACATTTTGAAACCCAGAGAAGAAGAAAAGCAATGATACTCTGCAGTGAAAGGACAGCGGAGGCTCCAGGCTTTCTAGGGCACAGAGAGTCAGCACGGGTGACAGTCCCTGCTGCTTGCTTCACATGCTCAGGGTGCGGAGGCGAGGCACTGGGGGCTCGTCCTCAGGACATTTGCGAGAAGTGACATAAGTGCAGGAAGCCGTGCAGGTGGGAGGCGCAGGCCCCCTGAGATAGTGCACGCTCACCCCTTGAAGGCAAACTTGTGGCTTGGTGGTCCTGGGGTTGGGAAAGAGGCTGCTCACTGCCTCGGTCGTGAGGAGTTGGGTAGAAGTGTTCGTCTTCACACCAGGAAGAAGGTAATAAGAGTCAACTTTGAACTGATGTCATTTTTAGCCCTAAAAATCTTCATAAGTATATATTAAACAATTATATAAAGTTGGTGGAGTTCAGAAAGAATGCTGTAGAATATAGATACTTTACAAAAATTAGTTTCCAGTTCTTCCAGTGTCTCCGTTTTTTAAATTTCTGTTTTCCTGCAAATTTATCACTGTCATCTTTCTTCCCAAGAACACACACACCGTACAAGTCAACAATCCATCATTCTCATATAAATTAAAAATAAAAAAAGCAAAAAAGAGACGGTCATTTTTTAAAAGCATGATTTTAGTTATCAACAAAGACAGAAAACTAAAATAACAAACAGATTAAATAAACATTGATTATGATCAACCTGCTCTGTTTCAGGACACTGAAGTCTTAAATGACCAACTTAAGAGTTTTTTCTTATTATTATGTGTACAATAGTTTAAAATACTCCAAAACTGCACATAAAGTTATGACTTGTATAAATACCTTATTTAAATAAACAGCACAGTCCATGTTTCACTCAAATGTAAGAGCTTATGTTACATTTAGGTCACACTTAATTAGAATATATAAGAAGCTTTTTCAAAAAAAGAAAAAGAAAGAAAGAATAAAGAGGTCACTGTTCCCATGCTTAGCTTACCAAAGTATTGTAAGATGGGTAAGACTGAAAAACAGAGAGACAAAAGGCAATTACATCCTATTTCAACATTGTTATTATATTAGTAATAGTTAAAATTCCAAATTAGATGAACATTTGTTTCTGGGGGTAAAACTGCACAGCCTTCAAAAACCAAGGCTGTAAGAAACCAACTGAATATTAGGGTTAAAGCACTTAGGCTGCTGGACATAGAAAAGCGATCTACTCTCAGGTTTAACTCGTCCACCAGAGCTGACTGTCTGATTATGTGCTACGGGACTCTAATTCTGGTCTTGGGATAAGGAATTCAGCATATTAAACACAAACCGTGACAACACACTAGTGACTGATATTCATGAATTGTTTCTTCTGAACTCATTACAAAGCACACCATAAATTCAAAAGAATATTTTGCATTCCTGAAAAAATACAATGCTATGATATATATATTACATGCTAAAAATAATTCCCTAGTGGGAAAGTTATAAAAAGATTATTATCTATAATAGTATCCTTTCTTGGCTGAGGGGAAAGGGGACTTGTATGGGCACAGTGACTCAAGGAGGGAGAAAATATACAAGAATAAAATCACTAGAGAAAGTAAGGTAGAAAAAAAACCACCAAATCTTGTGTTAGAATTTCACCTACTGTGAAAGGTAGGTACTGTGTGTGTTATAGAATAAGCTAAAGATCAGTCCATGCCTATGATTTTACATGTGCTCCATTTATAGCAAATCCAGAAGATGACTCAGTGGGGAGAACAGGCCACCAAGAGCAGATTACACGTATCTTGTGACAGGCTGTTAAATTAAGCCAGTTCCAAAGTGGGCCTGCCCTGCTATGCTGGCTGCTCCCCAGGCAGCTCTAAGAGCACCCAAGTGCTTGTCATTTACTCAAGCTGTTCACTCAGCCAAGCAAGCTTCCTGAGGGTGATTCCTTAAAGTACACAATTCATAACAGTATTTTTTAGCAGATACTTGCCTTATACCCAAACCTACTTTTTAGTCAAAAGCTAATATCCAGCTCTGCAAAATCACTTCAAAGGACCTTCTTTGACATTTCTCTCTTCAAGAAACAAGAAGCTTGTTTGTTTTCCCATGTCTCTAGGGCACATTTTCCACTTTATTAAAATATATGGTCCAAATAAAATGTCTAAGTTAATTTGTTATGTGGATGTAGAACAGGCACAGACCATCCACTCTAACATTTCTGGGGGTCTCTCGACAGCTCTCCGACTTACCCAGCTCATCCATGGCAGTCTCTCTCACCTGACAAATTCACAGTCCACGGATTCAGAGACTAAGGTACTGGAAAACTCCATGGAACTCTTTCAAGTTCCTATGGCTTTCAGGACCAAGAACCATTATATGTAATATTCACTCAATAAATATTTAATGTGCACTGATCTTGCGCAAGTTTAGTGATCATTTTCAGGAGCTCCACAAAGGACTTCTGCTCTCAAAGAACATAAGCATTTCCGTTAGGAACTGGCCAAATGGCTGTTTTGGTCAGGAAGGCAACAAGGAAGATAATTAAAACACACAGGTTTACTGTGAGCTGGAGTTTTATGTTCAAGTTATATTTGAAATTACATTTTCAGTGTCAGCACTATTTTTGCAGGTGTAAAATCCCATTTTGCTACTGAAGAAATCCTTTACCCCTAAGGAATATCATTTTGGGAGGCTATATTGCAACTCAGTACATTTCAATTTTTCTTTAGAGAAAGAGGTATGTGCTGCTGGAAAAACTGGTTTTTCTGAAAATACATGCGTGATAAACTGGTTTTCTGAAAATAAGAAATACTCAGAGATGAATCCTTGTTCCAATAATAGCTTTAGTGTATTTGAAGCATATTAAAGTTGACGAAACTGTAAATAAATTTAAATGCACTTCTCTGCAGTTCAACTTAGCTTCTTTTAATAATCTTCTTTGTATAAATTCCTGGCATCAGGACAAGTTTTATGGTGCTGACATAGTAATGAGACCTCTGATGGTATGTTCATCACTTCGAAAAAGAAGCATGCTGGGACTCTGAGACGAACACCAGTAACTCAATAGTCAGAACCGAACATGCTGCTACTTGAAAACTTAGACAGAAGGAAAATCAAATGGATTTTTAAAAGAGTAAACTAAGATAATAAGAACCCCATTTATTTTTTAAAGATACTACCCAGATATGTTAGATAAATCCCAAGGTAAAAAATACTATTAGAGAAGAAGCATTGGAAAAAAATCAGTTATCAGTCAAATATCAGATCATCTAAAAGACACTTTAGAGTAAGAGTTTGTCATATCATTGGACACATCGCATTTCATGAGCATGGACTTCATCTGATAGTGCAGAACAATTGTATACATGCCTTCAAACATCAGTGTTCTGGATTGTTCTGAAAACTGTGTCTACAAATCACCAGTTTACATGGCATAACTCAAGGGGTATCAGATATTGAAGAACAAGAGTATGTCAACAATATCATTTCTGTATCAGGTGAGGTCAAGTAAGTATCTATGGGACAGTTAGACCCCCATATGACTGTTTTATTTGACATTTCAAATGATAGGGAGCATTACTTTAAGTAATAAATAAAGCACTGACCCTTTCATCCTTGCATCTTTCCAGGGAAATCTAACCACAGCTTTTCTTAATTATAATAAATGCTCTACCTCCTGACATTGTTGTAATGATGAAAACAGATATTATATATAAAATACTGGGGCACTGTTAGTGCTAAATAAAGGTTTGCTTTTTTAAGCAACTGAACAATTAAAAGTAACTTACTAGGTTAATCAAAATCTTTATTTCTGAGAGGAACACTGCAAACTGCTCAACAGTTAAAGGAAATTAAATCACAAAATTGAAAGGCTCAGAGTTTGAAGGGACCTTGAAATTTCATATCAAATTTCCTACCTGACTATGAGTATTAAAGTATTTTCATCTGTCTCGGTCCAAGCAGCCTAGCACTTTGCGAAGACTTCCCCACCGGTTAGTGGAAGAACAGGGAGCAGCAGGATGTAAGGCTTCTAACATTACTGACACTGCACTTCTCTTTTTCAAAATGCATTTTAATTATTAGCAGTAAATATGAGGATGAGATTCATTTAATTGTCTGTCCATGAAATAGACATTAAAAGATGTACCATTATTATATTTGTATCTTTCAGCAAATGGCAGCTCAAATACATAGAATAATAATCATAGGAAAGTGGTTGGGCATGAGAACTCAACATTTTTACACCAGGCAGGAATAGAGGGGGCCCCTGATTCCTAACTTGGGTCACACTGTCCCCTACCTTGATTGCAGGTTTTCCCAGCATATCCAGGATGACACTTGCACTTGTTTGGTCCGACACATTCGCCGTGTTTGCACTGTGGCTGGCACACAGCTGTGACAAGAGAATATCATGCATTACTTCTAGATCAGTGGGACATCAACCATACCATATCAATGTCATGTGCTAGATTAATAATGAAAAATCCCTAAGAACTTATAAAAGAGTAGCAGAAATATACAGAAGCATCGTGTCCTGGAGCAGTAAACACTGTCTAGAATACTCACTCACATGCATGTACTATGTATCGGTGTGCACATGCGTGTATCACTTCAGGCTGGAAAATTTGCTAACTTGAGCACAACACTCTGATAGTGAGAAGAACATGTAAAACTATGCATGAACACAATTGATGTTTGCCAATAGTGATAAACTGACAGTGACCTGTACACATATTTTCAAACTCATTTTCTCAAATACACTTTGAAAAGTTGTTCTTAATCCAAAGATGTTGTTTAACTCCAGATAAATTGTTTGAACTCCAGATAAATTTTCAATTTAATAACAAAATACTATTTTCTTGGAAATAGTATTTCTAAGTATAAAATGGTTCAAAATAAAATGAACATTAAAACAGTATTTTTGGAATTTCAACTTAAGAATACCTCTGTTGCCCTGCTCTGCCTTAACCTTAGGTGCAATTGCTCACCAGTTTCGAATGGCTTTTCTATGGCCCATCACAGCAAATAAAAAGATCTACCTTACATTTACTATCTTCCATCAACCCAAGTTTTTCTTTCCTCAACACCCCCAAACACTAAGAAATCATCACTCAAAGCTTTCACAGTCTTTGAGTCCTGACAAGATACTGCTAGAACTTTTTGTTTACATTAGTGGTTCTCCACAGAGGGGGGAGGAGTTTTGCCCCCACGGGATATTTGGCATAAGTGGAGATATTCTGGTTGTCACACTGGGGAGAGGGTGCTACTGGCACTGAGTTAGGTAGGCTACGGGAATACCGCCACACATCCAACAATGCTCAGATAGTGCCCTGACCCCCCGCAGATTATCCAGCCCAAACTGTGATGGTGCCGGATGGAGAAATCTTGCTCTGTACAAAACATGTGCACAGTGCTCTACCAGACACTAAAATGGATGAGAAAGCACTGTATGGTGTGGGCACTGCTGTCAGAGGGCTTACAGTCCAGACGAAAAGACAAAGCAGACATGTTTTTAACTGAAAGCAACATTTACTTATGAGCAAAATAGGTGACATATAAGAAATTTGTAAAGAAACCTTCACACAAACATATCCATATAGATTTTTACAGAAAGCCTTACAGAAGAGACTTTAGTTGGATCCTGAAGCATGGACAGACAAAAAAAGGGGAAAGACTATCCAAAGTAAGGGGACATTTATTCAAGGGACACTAGGAGGCTTGTCAAGCAAAAAAAAAAAAAAAAAAGGAGTGTACGTGCTGGTTGAAAAGTGAGAAGTAGACAGGCATAGGTGAGAGGCATCAGATGATGATGTCCCCTCGATTTCTCAGGAACATAGACTGAGGAATGTAAACTCTGTCCATAGGAAATGGAAACTTGATCACCATCCGTAGAATTAACTGATAAAAATCAACACTCTGGTATTATTAGCCTGATAGCAATATGTAGAAAGGACTGGAAAGAGTCTAGTTGATACGAAGAAGGCAGGGCATGTTTTTGCAACAGGAAGAGATGGGCTTCAGTAGCCACCGAGTGATGAGCTGGCACATCTTGAAGATAAAGTGAATGGGGTCAGTAGTGACGCTAAGTTCTCAAGTCCCTGACACCAGATCCTTCCCCTACCAGCCCATGCTGTTCTCTGTCCTGGGACGTGCTCCCAGTTTCTGACAATTCTCTAATGTTCCTGGGAAACCGACGTGCGTGCTATTTTTGGTGCTTTCTACATTTCCTCACTCAACCCTCACTAACCCTTCCTGCACCTGGACTGCATAGGCTTATTTGCCAATTTTACTTTCCGGCCTTTCTCGTCTATTTGTCACTCCACCTGGACCCTGCACCACTATTAATCCTTGCCCAGTGCTGCTCAGATAGTATCTACTTTAAAAACTTGCTGAAATAAAGGATGAGAAGAGTAGAAAGTGTAAACAGTAGAGAAACGTGCTTGGAAAATTCTTAAAATCTGATGATGTTGGACATTTCATAAAATTCAAAGAGAAACAATTTTTCAGAACTGTAAGAAAAAATAAACTACCTAGGAGTACCTTCCAATATAATTTTTCAGTCAATTGTACACCTTGTAGATGGTTCAGATGCAGTTTTTTAACACAAGTCCCAGAAATAAGCCATTTTTAAACGTCATTTCCTGGTCCTATCACCAAGAAATGCAAGTCAAAAGAATTTATTAAACTTAAAAAAGATGTTCCCTAAATCTTAACAATTCTATATAAACTTACAAAAGTCACAATCTGAACGAATCAAGTATCACTGAGGCACCCAGACTGCCATATTCAAAAAGAAAAAGAGGAAATAGCTCAAAATCAGTAAATGTAAGTCAAGGAAATCACCGCCCCAAATAAACAGAACTTGAAAATATCTCTAAACACATGCAAAAAGCAGTTTAGAAAGCACCAGTTAAAAACATGGAAAAGTTTACTTGAAGAGGACACTCTATGAAATAATGCGACCTGAGGTCCCCCGGGCCTCACGGCCTTCTGACTCCCTGACCAGCTGGAGGGCTATCCATTCGTAGCGCTTTCAGGTACTTTGTAGAAACAGAAGTTTTTATTGCCCCCCTCCCCTTCTCGCTGTTTGTTCTCAGTGGAGCGCCCTTATCTTGGGACATCAAATGCACACATTCCAAGAGGCCAAGGCTGTTAATGTGTCTTACATGTTTAGAGAGGCAGTATTTTCAAACTGCTGTTTGAACATCTGCCCAACATCTATTCACTGAAGTAACCAATGACCCATTTATTAGTCAACAGCTGTTAAGTGGGACAGGATACGCATAATGTTGACATACACAGTTTTTTTCTCTTACAAAATAAATGCCCTTAAAAATGCACAAAAGTACTTTCTCCTATTATCTTGCCAGCATTACATTTGCAATGAAATTCAATAAATATGCATTGAACATTTGTTATATCTAGTGGGCAAAAGAGTCACAGAGGATATGAAAAATTAACTATTAAACTACAATATATTGGCCAAAACTTAACAAGAGCTGTGACACAGAGGTGAGATCAGGGGTAGGGGTAGGGGCAGGCAATAACTGACTATACGTTAGGAAATGTAATCTGAGCAATACCTCAGGGGTAAGAGGCAGAGACACTAGGAAGGGAGACAAAGCCTTTGACACCAGAAGTAAAATAAAGGGGAAGGACAGTGAAGCAGGTTCCCGGTGAGGGCCAAGTATTCTAGTTAAGCTGGATGTGAAGTGCTTATAACAGCAGATGGGATCAAAAGACAGGCGAGAAAGATCATGAAGGGCAGAAAAATACTGCTGGGTGCTCACCAATTTCTGTTTTTCTCTTCTCCTTTAAAATAGAATGTCTGTCTGTCTGTATCTCTGCCTCTCCCTCCATGCATGGGGAATGAGTTAGCGATGGAAACTACATTCCTTATTCTACCCAGCAGATGTGGGTAGCCAAGTGACTAAATTCTGGTCAGTTGTGCATGAACAGAAGTTACTGGGTGGGACATTTGCAAGGCTAATTAAAAAGGTCCCGACTAGGATGCTTCTCCTCTGTCTTCTGGCCTGGAATAGATAAATCACAGTGCACTACAGAAGCCACTCTGTGACCCTAAGGTAATCTTGAAAATGAAAAAAGGGCAGAGCAAGAAATCACAATATTAACCCCAAATAGCAATCCTAGCAATGTGGGGCACTGTGCTTTGTGTCACTGTTACGTGCAGCCAAATACAATTCCTAACAGACTATCTTTGAGCACAAGGCTGTGGAACCTGAACTTAATATGTGGTCTTTATTAAGCCAGCAAATGTTTATTGGGAACACAAACTTAGCATAGAAATGTTATGAGCAGATCCAAGTACAGAAATACAACTCGTCATATTTATTTTATACTTATAATGCCACAAAATTATAGAAGTATCTAAAAATCATCATTTCTATAGGTAAAGAATTAGATTAGAAAATACACACATATACATATTGAGACTTAGAGAAAAATGATTCTCAACTTCTGTGTAAACTGACCCACCTTTGATAACCTGCCATATTTTGCCATGTATAATGTGCACCCACGTTTTTGGCCCAAAATTTCAGCAAAAAAAACTTTCATTTTAATTTTTAAATTCAATTATTTATTTAGTTAGTTAGTTTTAGAAACAAAACTGATATTTGTATTCCAGGGTATTATTTGGTATAGGGATATTGTTATTGCTTTCTAGAGTTACACTTTTAACACATAAGCGTAAATAAAAAATTAAAAACATGTATATAGATACAGAATTAGTACTGCCCATGTATAATGCACATCCTTATTTTTCCCTAAAAAATTTGAGCAAAAAAGTGAGCATTATACATGGCAAAATACGGTACTCCACTGTAACGTGAGCTTTCGGTAGCTAGCCAGCACACATCAACCTTACAACCTGCTGGGAATAGCAAGCCAGGAAAAAGAAAGAGTAAGTGCTCCCTTCTAGTGGTCCATTTTAGAGTGTTCTTCTAAAAACATCAAAAATAGATTTGGAGGAAATAACGTTGTTTGCTACAAGTTAATCAGAAAATGCAGCATTGCTTCTCCAACTGGCATACTGGCCAGGGACAAGAATTTGGGGCCATGTTTGATGGGCCCCTGTCATCCCATGTGATTTAGCAGCTCAGTAATTAAAGTCAGGTGAGGACCATAGCTAGTCAAACGAATGACAGATATTTTTACTCCCAAAATGAATGCCAGAATTAAACCAAAATAGGCAAATCACACTTAAAATTTACTAACATTCCTTCAGCATAATCTCCAAAGTGCCCTTAATATAACCTCTAAATTGTTACTTTAACTAGAAAAAGAAACAAGTCTCAACTGGCAAAGCAAACAGAGCTCCTTAATGTCACATGTCCAAGCCTCCTCTATTTGCAATCTAATAAAATTTTACTCCTAAAAATTCATCCTACTAGATACAACTGGGGTTCTGAGAGATGGACATTTTCTCATACTGATGTAAGTGGTGAGTTGTCAAATAAGTCAGTGGACAATTAGATACAAATCAGATACATACAATACTTTTCTTGTAAACTAACCACACTGGGAGGCAAGGGCCAACATTCGAAAATATATGGACACGTTGAGATGCCCGGGCAGATCACGGCTCAGGAAGGTGACAATGGGAAAGCCCACTCAACCTCAGCTGTTGTTAGTTACTTGAGAGGGGTTTTCTTAATGTGAATAAGATTGTCCTTAGAGTCCTAAGAGTCATTTGTAACTGTTGCAGTCTACATCATGTTGCTATTCATACACCGCACCACTAAAAGCAGAACAAAGGAGCCTGTCCTCCAGGGCATGTAATTTAGAAACAAAGGTGACATAGAAGTATGCAAGGGCAGGGCAGAAGAATGAGTGGGAGATTTCAGAGAGGTCTTCCTACATCTAACAAGTTTCAGAGAACTCAGATACGCACAAACTCATTTGAGCCAAACAGGAACACACAATGAGAAATATCTTTCTCGAAGAGCAGAGAACCTTGGAAGAGAGAAAGTTGCTAAAAGAAGCCTGAAACAACTCATTGCTGGATTAACGGGACCTGGACGGAATGGAGACAGAATTTACAGGGCTCCCCTGGAAAGGGCCTCAAGCCATCCCAGATGGTAGGTACACGAAATTCCAGAGGAAAGGATCCTACAGATTCCGGGATCTCCAGAAGGAAACAACTCTCCAGCTTTCTTAACACCCTGTATTCTAGTGCTGATTATCCTGTTTCCAAATCTAAATTCCTGCTGCAGTATAAACTGAAATACAAGTGCCTGTGATTGTTATCGCTATAAAACAGTATCCATTCAATGCTCTCATGAATACATAACTCAAAACCATTTTATACGACTGATTAAATTTATCTTCACAATATCAGTATAAAGCAGGAGACCAACACTTTCCTCATTTTACCAGCAGACCAGTGAAAACACAGAAGATTAAGTGACTTGCTGATTTCAGTAAAAATTGCTTAGCCCAGTTCCATAGTCAACCAACTAGTTCAGATAAAGGCCCAGAAGCCCAGCAATCTGAGTAGCTTGAAAGGGAGAGTGAGATTATAGTAAAACACTAGGCAGGAAAGGATGAGAGTGGTAGAGAACGTCAGTAGTAATTAAAGGCATGATGGTATTAAAGCTACATTTCTGGGAAGGAAAAGTTGCAGTTAAGGACACAATCTACAATTTAAAGAAACTAGAGTCACTGCCAGAATATTTCAACATAAAGTAATCTCTTTCTCCTTGCTTGCTTTGTACCAAATCAAAAATAAAGTATATAATTGCTATCTCCTCTGAAGTATTACTATATCTATGATTTTTTGCCATTACATTTTAACATTATTTTTATTAAGAACTTAAACTATTTTTGAACTGGAGTCAAATATTAAGTCAACCAATCGATTATTTAGATCATGAAGTTAAAATAAATGAGGGTTTCTGGTCTATATATCGTAATATTGTCTTCCAAGAGCAGTCTGACAATGACTTAATTTATTTGGGAACATCCAAATCAGACACATTTCAACTTGCACTACTTAACTTTTAACTCCTGAAGTAGCCCAGAGAAAATGAGTGCCTGTATCTGCATCTTTATATCTCAAAGCAACTTTTATTGGGTTGCCCAAAAAGTATGTTTGTTTTTTTCTGTAAGATGGCTCTAGTAGTACTTGGTTGTCTTTAACTTCATTCAAAACAATTTTGCTAGATTGTATTGTGACAGATGTCATATCAGCATGGATTTTAAAAAAACATCAAAATTGGTGAATTTTGTGTATCCATTTTAATATTGAAGAAGGAAAAATATACAACATTTTAGTCATAGCATGCTTTGTTATTTCAAGAAAAGTATAAACACAACTGAAACACAAAGAAAAGATTTGTGCAGTGTATGGAGAAGGTGCTGTGACTGATCGAACATGTCAAAAGTGGTTTGTGAAGTTTTGTGCTGGAGATTTCTCACTGGACAATGCTCCATGGTCGGGCAAAACAGTTGAAGTTGATAGCAATCAAATCAAGCTGTTAAGAACAATCCATGTTATACCATCCAGGAGATAGCCAACATACTCAAAATATTCAAATTATTGAAGTTATTGGTGAAAATGAAAAATGTGTCTTTTATTTTACGGAAGAAACCATACGGCTATTTATCATAATTAAGTACTATTCCTTTCTCCTGAAAAATCTTCTGAAATGTCATTTTCAATTTCCTTGGAAATTTCATTTTTCTTTCTGTTTCCATTGTCACATGAGTGGAATTTGTATTCATGCCAAATGAGGCTTTAAGAATACATAAGAAAATGTTACTACTTATTTGGAAGTGTAAAGTGGCTTTTTGTTTGTTTTAAGTTGGGTAGCAGCAGCAATGAGCACACTCTGTACCCACATCTGTTTCTAAATACTATTCCACAGCGAAAGAAATCAGGACTGGGGCAGGGAGGCGGAAGTATTTTGCTGTGATAAAAAGCAAGAATGCATTCAAACAATAATGAAAATAAGCCAAAAGGGCATAGGAGCTGGCTTGGAGGTGTTCCCACTGGCCAATTTGGGATAAGTTGAAAACCAATAAATATATTCATAAAACTTAAATTAAAAAATCTAATGGTACAAAGTGATTCAGAAAGAAGAGGGCAGAGCTGCTCTTCACAGAAGGACATTGGGGAACTTGTAAAGGAATGACAGGATTTCATTTTACAACCGCCACTGAAATAATAAATTGATCAAAAATTATCTATAAGGGGTTAAAAATTTCACTGTTTGTAAGTTTATTGGAGAAAAGGATGCTCAGTTTCAATGTATCACCTCACAGTATCACCACACTAATAAAAAGAAGTCACCTTTTAGTGGAAAAATCTGGTGGACAGAACTTGAATCATGTGATCAAACTTAACATCACCAATAACAGAACAGACTGGCATCACCTGCAATGGGAGTGTCATAACATAGTGATCATAACATATGATCACCTACATAACATGCTTTAGAAAAAAGAATCACCTGAATCTAATGATGATGAAGCCATAGACAAACTTAGATTGTGAAACATTCTACCTGTGACTCTTCAAAAATGTCACTGTCAAGAAGAAAAAAAGTGGTAGAACTGTTCTACACTGAAGGAGACCAAAGAGGAATGTCCAGTAAATGCAGCCGGAGATCTACGATAGTCTCTCAATCAAAGAGAAAAAAAATCAAGGAACTAATTATTGGGACAATTGGGGAAATCTAAATATGGACTGTATTTACATAACATTTGTGTATCCACATTATCTTTAAGTATGATAAAGATACTGTGGTTTCTATGTAAATGTCCTTGTTCTCAGGGATGCACACTGAAGTATTCAGGCATGAAATGCCATTACCTCCACATGTTACTTTCAGATGGTTCAGATAGACAGACAGACAAATGGAAAGAAGGATAGAAAGCAAGCAGATGTGTAATATTTTAACAACTGTAGATGAAGAGTATAGGGGCATTCGCTGATCCGACACCTGCAACTCTTCTGTGGATATGGAAATTTTCAAATATAAAGATGAGAAAAATTTGTAAACACAAGAAAGATAGAACGTAAACCTTGACAAAGATTACTGCTGGTGGGCTGTTCACTCCTCAGTGCACCCTGGACACGGGGTGAGGGGCACAGGGGCTGGAGTGGGACTGCTGAGGCCCTGGCTCTGCCTCGTCGGACACGTGTCGCCTGGGCAGGCTGCCTACCTTTGCTCTGCTCTGAAATTGAACCAGGTGAAGTTGCCAGCACAGCCACTTTTTTTCTTCAAAAATAGTAAACCCACATAGTGCATATAGAGCTTCTATACAGTTTTGTTGAAAAGATTAAATAAAATTTTTTAAAAAATCTATTTAAAACAATACCTGTCTCATATTAAAACTTCAATAAAATGCCAGTTATAATAAGACTTAGAAGAATGATGAGAGAAAAAGCCCCAGTATTTAACACACCATATTAAGAACTGGGGTATAAAAATCAGTAAGATAGCTCATTGTGGAATAGGTAAATGCAGTAAGGAGAGACAGAAGTAAACACAGATGTCCTAACAGGACATATAAAGAATGCATATGAGAAGGTGATCAGGTACCTCATGTAAGAGTCAGAAAAGGACCCTGGCTGCTGTGGCTCAGTGGATTGAGTGCCAGCTTGCAAAGCAAAGGGTTATGAGGTGGATTCCCAGTCAGGACACATGCCTGGGTTGCAGGCCAGGTCCCCAGTAGCAGGGAGTGAGAGGCAACCACACATTGATGTTTCTCTCCCTCTCTTTGACTCTACCTTCCCCTCTCTCTGAAAATAAATAAATAAAATCTTTTTTAAAAAAAGAGTCAGAAAAGGTATTAGAAAAAAAAGCAGTGCCCAAATTTTTTTTTCTCAGCAAAGCAAATTTACAACACATCTGGTTTCATAATGTACGAATTTCTTAGGATATAATAAAACACATTAAAGTATTCCTTTTAGTTAAAAATCATCATATTTGTTTTGCTGAAGAGATGGTGCTCCAATTTTGAGTAGGTTTACTGGGCAATCATCAAACAATTTTGAGCAGGTTTACTGGGCAATCATCAAGAAAAATTCTAATGTGACCATCATTACTTGTTTCAGCAACCAAAATCTCTGTTTGAAAGAGTCGTTGATACAATGAACTGAGCCATATATTAACTATTTGAAAAATAGAATCATTTTGTGACTGTGCATACACTTATATGATGTGAAGCAACTGTCAGTTTGGTATGCTGTTTTTTAAAGAAAACATTAATTCACTAAGTGTTTCAAATTTATCTTACCGAGAACCTTAAATAAAAAACTGGAAACAACCTAAATGCCCATC
This sequence comes from Glossophaga mutica, assembly GCA_039655065.1. Lineage (NCBI taxonomy): Eukaryota > Metazoa > Chordata > Mammalia > Chiroptera > Phyllostomidae > Glossophaga > Glossophaga mutica. Next base: position 143,604,316 of record CM077303.1, on the reverse strand, counting down.
AGTACAGGATCAGCTAAATAAATGATGGCACGAGGGCCTTCTTGCTCCCACTACGGGCCTCAGCAGTCTACACTGCCACTGAAGGGCCTTGATCACAATTTTACGGCGCCATTCTCCTCCTCATCCTCGCTGCCTCTTCTTCACGTTCACTTAGCTCATCCCGGGAGACCAATGCCTCAGCACGGCACTCAGCACTGCATTTCATGATCCGAGTCCTGCCTTCCCTGCCAGGCTCATCTCCAATCACATCTACAAACACACCAACAAATAAAAGTTCTCAAAAATAACACTCCTACTACCTCTGTACGTTTACATGGAATGCCATTCTTCCCCTCGTCTGCCAAACTAACACCTAGACAGGCTTCAATATTCGGCTTAAACATTACCATCTCCAAGATCCGCACTGGTCCTGCATTCTGAGTTTGGAGCCCTCCCTCAGTGCTTTCAGAAGCCTCTGTGTGCCCCTCTGTCATAAATTATGTTTATAATCATGTGTACATACACCATGCCTTGTTATCATAGTTACTTTTCTTATCTAGCTCCCTTACTAGACTTTGAGCTCTCTAAGTACACAGTCCTTGTTCTGAATTCTGAAATAGCATACTATCTCTTGACAAAGACAGATATGGCAGGTGTGCAAGGTATTTAAAGAATATAGAAGAAGGAATTTCTCTGCAGAGAGGAAGGAGAAGGGGAAATGTCAGGAAAGGCTTGCCAATGGAAATATGAGCTGAATCTTAAAGGATGAGCAAAAATTTGCCATGTGGAGGGGTGAAGGCCTTTTCATCAGAACGAGCAGAAGGGGATGAAGCAGCAGAGCATCTGGGAATACAACAGCAGTCCCTGTGCCTGGGTCCACACAGCACACAATAGTCCTTCAATGATAAGGCTGTTGTCAGCCTGGACAGCTTCATACTCCGAGAAGCAGGACTCTAGCCATAACTGCAAACAGCCAATGGATTATAAACTATAGATGACACAATCAGATTACATTTCACGTGTTTCAAGCATGTAAATTGTTTTTTTTTATAAAACTTTAATCAAGATTAAGATCTATGATATGTAATAAGGTCATAAGATAGGCAGAAAAACTCATTATATTCATTTTCCCAATAAGTTATCTTTTCTGTAAAGCACAATCTGCTTATTAAGATTGCATCTTCATCTTTTTTATCCCTTTTATAAAGATGTACATGTGTGGTCCTTCCACCTTCAAAAGTATACTGAACTAAACCGGACTAGGCATTGCGGAAGCTACTGCACTGGACATAAGGATGTGTAGGACAGGGCCCCAGCCCCACAGCACTCTCAGTCTAGCAGAACAAATGCCACAGACCCACAGATAAACGTGCTGTGGAGCAGCGTGAGAGAGGCTCCGTGTAAGTGTCTTAACTAAATGTAGAGAAAGGAGAGGAGACTTCCTACTGCTGATGTAAGGAAGACAGAGGAGAGAAGGCGGAATTTCAGATGGGACTTGAGTCAGGGCTGATTTTCAATATGTTCGATTAAGAGAGAATACAAGCTTCAAAAAAAAAAAAAATGCGGTCATTCATTCCTAACAATTATTCACTTTGGCGTTGAACCCAATCATGTATCAGCCTTTCAACTTCACAGTCACAGAGCACTTCCATGTACCACAGCCAACCCTGAAGTCAGCATCTGCACGTTCTTCTCTGTTCTCTAGCTCACCTGGTAACACACCGGAAGTTGGAAGCTGGACAACACACTGGTTGTGGAGTGAGGACTCCACAACCATCATCACCACAACTTAGTTCACAACTGAGTGTGAACTAAGAGGAGCCAGTTACTGAACTAAATGCTTTGTAAGTATTTCCTCATTTGATCCTCATTAAAAAAAAAGAGACCCTATGAAATAGGCCTCTTATCTACATCTTACCAAAAACAAAGTTATTGTTCAGAAAGGTAAGGTACATTTCTCAAAAACACAGTTCATGGTAGCAGCCAGGTCTCTTGGTCTCCAAAGTCCATACTACGGTCCCTGTGCTGACACATGCCTCTCCATCCTTTCTCTTCAGTGACTTTCAATCATTTTTCTTCTATCCGTTCCCACCACTACCGCTTAAGATAAAACCTAATTTCTCACCAGGTTTACTGTAATAACCTCTAGCTTGAGTTTCAAATGGCTTTTCTCTAAATTACCACTAGAGAAAACATTCTGAGATGGACCCCAGGACCTCAAAGGCCTACAGGTCCCAGGCATTTGCCCTGAAGGCATCAACTGCACGGCGAAATGAAGTACCTGTCCCTTCTCAGTGTGGCAGCTGCTGAGGGACCCCAGCCCAACTCCTTGCTGCAATGCAGAGCTACCAATTTTTCACAAAGCCTGACATCTACTCTGGCAACTGTTTCAAAAACTGTTAAAAACACTCTGAGCGAAACCAAATCCACCTATATGCCAGATCTGACCCATTAGCCTCAGCTTATAAACTCTGAAACATAAATTTGATTATATAATGTCCCTGCTTACTCTACAGTTCTGAGATAAAGGCTGGGCCACTCAAGATGACACCAAAAGCCTTCCCTAGGTCAACCCATCCCTACTTCCACAGTGCTCTCATCAGATGCCCTGCACACACACACGCAATACTGAATTAGAGGTCTTACATTTCCTGGAATGGGCCCCTCACTCTGGCTCCTGAAGTTTTAATGCATTTTTCTCTCTGGTCAGGGTACTCTTCACTTGACTTATCCTTCAAGATTTAGCTGGGCCACCAGTCCTTCATTCCTGGTCTGGGCTACAGAAACACACCCCTGCTTCCAGAGGTATGCTCTTGCAGTGTCCTATCTTAAAACACACCTGTACTGAAACACACCCTCATCAGCTTTGTCATCATGTGTGGGCCTTCAATGCTGATCATAAGCAACATGAATGCCCACAGCTTCATCTTATTGATATGGTGTCTGTAGTGGATGGCCCAGGGTCACGCAGGTAATAGCACTCAAGATGTATCTGTTGAATGAATAAATCAACTGAACGCCACTAAGAGTATGCAATCTTCCTTGATCCTCCCCAGTCGGAAGTGATTCTTCCTCTGAACAACCTGAACTCTTTATCTCTAACTCTTTTCTACTTTAGAATATGGGAAGGAATGAGACAACCATCTTACCAAATCAGCTCCTTGCAAGCAAGAGTCCACATTTTACTAACCTTTGCATCTCTCCCAGCACCTGCCTTAACTCCTTGCCTCCAGGAAGCTCTCAAAAGTCTGTCAGATAAATCATACTAACTCTAAAAGTAATTTGGCAATTCAATCCTAGTTCCTTCGGTTCCTTTTCCTTTGGTTAGGTAACCAAAACCACATTCTTCTCTGAGGTTTGCAAATGGATATTAGAGAAGTGGAAATGGAATGGTTCAAAAGCACAGACAGCTATCCAACCAAAGTTCACATTGTAGAAATGAACAATTTGAGAAATATTTTACTTCCAATTAATTATTTTCAAAAGATGGGCAGGGTAAACAAAGTGTATTTAAAAATATGCTACACTATGGATACTGCAATGGACCCTAGTAAACACTGTTCAGAGTTCATCTCTATTCTCTATATTGACCACACAGTAATAACAGCAAACATTTACCAAGAGCTAGTCTGCAAGAGGTAAGCAGGGGCAACAACAATCTTGCAAAGGAAGTTTGAAGAACAGGAAATTGTGGCTCAGGAAAGTTATATAAAATATTTAGTATCTCATGGTTGGTGACAAGAACAGGTCCTGTACCCAGATCTGTTGGTGACCAAGTCCACATTCCATTCTCTACAGCACTGCCTGCCTAACTCGGCCATAGCTCCGCGAGTTAATTCTGTAACTGTGGTACTGTGAGATACCTATGCTTTGACTTTTTTAAGTCTCCCTGAAGAAATTCCTTAACTTTTATTTCTAGCACTATCAATTTTTATTCCCAAATGTTGTTATTAAAATCCTCTCTCTCCTCTATCAGATGAAAGTATGTTGTCTTCTTGGCACCAGTTTCATTAAACAGAATTTCAAGTATTTCACCAAAATTTTCCACTGAAGTGTCTTTAGAGTGATTTGTCAAGTGACATTATGCACTTCCAGAAATACTTTAAATAAGGAACCCTTTAGGTAACAAAAGAATAGCATGAATACTGTAGCTGCTATTACAACATCTTATATCTTTTATACAATAAAAATACTTCTTACCTGGATTTTTCCATGAAGAATTAATATGAATACAATTCCCTCAGGTTAATGATAGGCTGGTGTTAGTAATTTCATTTGGTGAACTTTGGTATTTTTATTTTTTATTTGCTTCTTTAAGTATTAAAAATATAAACTGTCCTTTAGGTTAGAATGAAGGTCAATTTATTAGATTCACAAAAGAGGAGAAAGAAATTACAAACTGAAAGGGAAAAGTTTAATGTAATAACTGAAATAAAATTAACTTAGCATAATTATGAACAAAAAAATCTCTGAGGAATATCATTTCTCCCCCCAAAAGCAATTCGAAAAACCACAACTAAGGTTAAATTTATTAATTTTGTGAAGTTATTATTTAGAAGTTATGCCTTTCAAGCACATATTAGCCAAAATTATTTCAAGAAATATATTCATCTAACCTTTGAGCTGGCACCTTATCCTGGCTATTCTCTGCCTTAAGACGTAGAAAGCTGCAAAACAAATGTCCAAAAAAAGAAATTCCAGATCTTTTCTCTGTAAGGAGGCGGGACTTGGGTATTTATCAACTTGTTACATTCCCGGAGACTTACACATATTCAACTTTCAGTGTTTTTCTGAAACAAAAAAAAAATTCTAGGACATGTTTAAAATAGTAATATTTTAGTCACCATTTTGTCATTAGAAAACATTTTGTAACAAAACTATTAACCAATAATTGAGTTGTGCTATTCTTTCATAGTCCGAATTCTAAATTAAAATATTGCAGACCTTCTGTAACACTGTACCTTATAATCCAATTTTTCATTTTCAGAATATTAATTTTTGGTTCCAAGAGACAGTATCCTTTTATTTAAATGGGTATTGGACAAAGTATCTGAAAAAAATTAAAACTTCTGATCAATAAGTAACCAGTGCTGATAGCTTTTAAATTGATATATCTTTACTTACCTGTTTCTTACATACTGTATGTTCCCTTTTCTCTTCAACTTTGGGGAAAGAAATGATAAGGTTTTTTTTTTTTTTTTTCTTTCCTTCCACAGCATTTTCTTCTTGCCTGGCTGCTTTGGTTGTCAATAGCAACAAGAATTACCCTGAAAGCTCAGCCACTTCAATTGAAGATACATAAACAACCCAGTTTAATGAAAGTAAATGGAAGAAATTTGACACACGAATAATAATGGTCAGGGTCTGACCACAGCCTAGAGATCCTAGAGGTAAGGGAAAAGATGACTTTATTATACTTCTCTCTGGGATTAACATCTTCCCTCTTTAAAGAATAAAATACTCACTTTAACTTTTTATTTTTGTACTTATTTGTATAATTTAAAATTAGGTGGATGGAGCCTTCTTTCAGGTAACCAGAAGAAAAAATTCTAAGTACAATTTGAATCAAATAAAGTAGTAATTTAATGATCGATCCAGAATGATTGCTCTGTATTTTTAAAGGCACACACTACATTTACTTGTTAGAAATTTTTTTTCATGTTGGTTAGGTTGTAAGAAATTAATGTTTTTCTTTGTACTGTTGCTGTTAACTTCAAAAGAATTCACCATACCTTGATGTTGATACATTTCTTAAAAGAGAATAATGAAACATATCAGGTACAATCTAAGCAAAAAGCTGAAAGTAAATCAAAACATAAACTAAAAATTAGATTCTAGATCATATGTTAAAGAAAACTATTTTAACAATGGCTATATATGAGAAGGTAAATATATAAAAGGATACCGTTTCTTTAATACTCTTTAATTGCCAATTTTGAATAATCTATCAAGAAAAATATATTAAATGATTTTAAACAAAGATAAAACAACTAAATAAAAAATAGCAAACATCATTATTTTCTAACTAGCTACGTTAGGACCAAGCAGCCAAACAGTTGTATATAGTTTTTTCAGTTCATAGTATCTTAAAGTAGCATCACATTTCTCCTGCTTCACACAAGTCAGCCTTGACTCACACAGATTTAGTGAGTTTTATGCTATCAATATCTATATCCATCAAAAGACTTTCGGCATGATGTTTTTAACCAATGTTCCATATTTTAGCATTTGTATTTTGAAACTATACAAAACTGCATTTTAAATCAAAGGAAAGTTAAACCTGGAATAGATTATTTCCAGGAAGTTTCTGGGGTCTATTTTGTATTGACACATAAGGAAATATTCATAGGCAACCATCACCATGATTTTTGTGAAAGTTGCCAAAAATAAATGCCCTTCATATATTTTTTGTGGTTTAAACTCCACTGTGAGAAGCACTAAAATAGGATTCATTAGTAGCACCTGATATAGAAGATTCTGCCCCATTTTCTCCTAATAATGTCTCTCCACGGCCCGTGTAAAACGGCCATGGCAGTAAATACACGCGACGTCACTGGTGAGCCCGCTCAGTCACAGTTTACAAACCTAGACCCCTCTCCTGCCACTGGCCCAGGGCCGCTGCTTATACTCATCGGAGCGCTGGCAGTGACACGCGCACGTCACTGAGGGTTCTCAGTGGGGTTAGGCACAGTTAAAACTAATAAGCACTCTGACGATTTCATGAAATCAGGACTAATATAAACCAGAGAAACAAAATTATTCAGGGATCACCCTTTGCCTGCTAAACACAGGTTTACAGATTTGGAGTCAATCCTGGGCTTTGGACAGTGTTAAAGAAAATAAGGGGTAAGAAACCCTAAGGAACTGAGACCACTTGTGATCCAAATGTATGCCTATCCATTGGTGTATAGTTTAATTTACTGTAGAGGACTCTGAAAATGCCGCAATGTTAGGCCAATCACAACCTGTAGAAAGAAAATAATAAAGTGCTTCGGGCTAAGGTACTGATGCAGTTGCCGCACGACTCAGCCAGGAGTCACACAGCCTCTAAAGCACAGGGCATAACAGGACACATGTGCCTCCTCCCAGGTGACCAATGCCAGGCGCGTGCGCAGAGGGAAAGGTCCACCCTGACACTCTACCTCTCATTGTCAAAAAAGTTAGTACCGGCCTGGCAAACACTATTCACCTACAACTGTTCAGCTCTCTACATTTGTAACACCAGCAGACAGGACAACATATCCCACAGAGAGCATTTGGAGTAGGAATTTGGATGGTTCCAACTTCCAACCCATTACTCTGCACAGTAAGTATTAAAGCTGCAGAATTCATCAGACTTTAACACAGATTAGAGAACAGAACATTTGGCAAATCTACAAAGTATTTCTTTGTAAATTTATGTTCTCTCAATTTTATTGTTTCAAAAACAATTCTGCCTTATTTAGGAAATTAAACTATACATGAAACATGTCTTAATTCTTGGCTATACATAGACACCAAGATACAATAAATCTTTTAATTCATCAATGATTTTAAAATTCAACCCAAGGGACAAAGGACCTTGAACCGTTACCCAGGAGAAACTACTACCAGTAGGTGTATATGATAGAAAATCAGTCATAAACACCCACATACATTAAAAAAACACAACTAAGCATGAGTTGCAATTTGTTTTTGTTTTTTTTTTGTATTATTTGCAATTTGTTGAAATGCAAGCATATGGCAGATAATTACCAAGTACCTACAAAATCTTAACACTGAAGTAAAATCTTAATACTGATCTTTAAAACAGTATTTTGGGTGGCAGGAAGCTTATATTTGAAAAGTCTATTCATGAAGTTTTTCATAAATTTAGCAACATACACTTTTGACCATCTAGGGATCTTTCATAGAAATTGATTTTGAGAACTCTGATTTATGAAAACAAGGCTAATGATTTTGAAAAACAACATTGTTTTGGCAAAGTAACCCTAAATCCAGAAATTCATAATTGTTTCTTCCTTTGTGTATATTAGCACAAATTTAAACTGTGATGACATATTTCCTAAAATTTCAGAAGAAGACAATAATACCTACAAAAGGCAACCTTAAGCTTGTGATCTGATGTTACAATAGGAAAACAATGTTTTGAAGAATTTGTATCATTAATCCACAGTAGGGATCTTAAATTTTTTTCATCTCATAGCACACATAAACTTATTACTAAAATTCTGTGGCACACCAAAAAAATGTGTTATATGTTTTGCTGATCTGTCAAAAAATTGGTATAATTTTGATTCATTCACACCAGATGAGTATTGTTGTGTTGGCCGTTGTCATTTTCTCATTTGACAATCTAAGAGAAAAGAGGTCAGTGCCCCTGACTAAACAGTCAGGTATCGCATGTTTTAAACATTCTTGCAGCACACCAATTGAAAATCACTGGTCTTAAAGAATGGCTAAAGAGATATTGACTGAATGAGGTGTTCAGCTTTAAAATTTAGTTGACTCTAGATTATCCACGTGCAAATCACCTAGCAGCAAATCCTTAATCTCAGACTGGCTCTCCCCTGGCATCTAGTACCTACTAAAGCTGTCTCCAGCTTTTAGGTAATGCATGGCAGAAAATGAGGGCTTCTAATAAAATATAACTAGGAAAAAACTATTTATTCCCAAAATCCACCACCATATTCTAAAGCTAAAAAACTGTTTTGATTATTCATATTTTTTTCTTCCATGAGAGTTAAGAGTAACAAGTTGACTTGACAGTGTTTCATCAGATTGAGTTAAAACTAAAATTCTTGAGAGAATCTAAGAATATGGAATGAACATATAGATATCTGACACTATTTTACCACGCATATTAATACATAACACTTTATCATATCTAGCCTTTAATGTACTCCTATATGCTTGTTTTATTAGAAATTTTATTATGAATTCTATTATGACTATAATTTCTCTTTAATTATGCACCAGTAGTAATTAAGTGATAAAATCAGAAAACTTTAAATAAAACTTTAGTGTACTAAAATGGAAAATTTCCTTACATTTAATATTACTTAACAAAACTCTATGTCTTGTAACACACCAATTTTTTAGTAAATAGGTTTACATTTTGCAACTTATTTTCCCTGGTAGATACCGAGATTCACCATCAATCATATTAGGCCTATGCTATCAGAATTTTTCTATGGCTGTAGTCAGTGATTAGTATCACTTTGAAATTTTTTCAAGCCAAATTATCTTGGCTATATCTTTGAGAACGGGTCACTTATTTGTTCCCATGAAGAAATGAAAGACCTTAGCCCTGCCAACGTACAGTCCTCGTTTCCCCTTCAGGTTGATGAGGGGTGAACGCTCTTGGACAGGTGAGACTCTTGGCTGGTGCTGAGCTCCTAGAGCACGTGTACATTGGCGCTTCAGGTTCCAGTGTCCCTGGGGTTCCAGGACTGGATGGAATCAGCCCCTCCTCACAACACAGTGAAAAGGAGTTAAGTTTGGGTTTGGAAGGGGACAGGATGAGAACTTACCACAGGCTGTGTTGGGTCTATTCATGCATAAGTGGCTTATCTAGAGCAGCCTTCCATGAGACCCAGGTGAACTAGGATAACAACTAAGGGTCAAGTTGGCTCCTCTGCATGCCTATAACAGTCAGGAGCTTTGGGGAAATGAGCACTGGTCAAGATTCTCTTTCTCCTCGGCTCACCAGACCTTAGTCCAAGTAACAGCACACATGGGATAAATTATGTGTGAAAGCAGTGCTTGTGCCTCACCTCTTACCCGAAGCCATAATTTCCATGGAAACAGGAATATAGCAAAATGGTGATGAGCTAACATATAGATATCCAATGAATATGAAAATAATAAATCATGCAAAACTATATGAAAAAATTTCCCATTGATTTCTTTGCAGAGCTTCATACTGGATCCTAGGAGACACCTATCTGCACTCCATTCATAATGCATCTATATACCAATTCCATCAATTGACTGATTAGGGACGATCTTTAAAATATGGACTAAAAAGCAAAAATATATGGACTGGTCTTTAATTAATAATTCAGCAGATTCAGGAGTTAGAGATCTTAACTTGAAACTTGTCTTATCTAACCTGGAAAGCTCCATAAAGCCCTAAGCAGTTTACCCATCACAGCTAGACATTCTGGGCTAGATCCGCCTGAGGCATCAGAAAGCTAAGTGCATAGATAATGCTTCTTAAACTGCATGCAGAATAGCCTTCCATAAATGGTACTTCTAGAGTAAGAGCCTCATCTAAGGCTGGAGGATGTCCTATGAAACAGCTTTACAAACCAACCCTGGCCTTATGGTAGAAATGTCACTGTGGCCTCTTCCACTCTGTCACTCACTCCCGCTCTATGAAGGACCACATGAAAGTCTTCTTTCTGAACTATATGTGGGAAAAGTCTTAATTTCCCCAAATAAATGCTTCACTTTATCCCTACGAACAACATGAAATACATGAGCAATAACACTTCTCTTTTTTCTTTGGCTACCAGAAGTGAAGAGCCAAATCACGAAACATACTGAGGATCCTATGGCATATATACTTGTATTTTACAACTCTCTTCCCGACATCTTACCTTTTATTCTGTCCTTTCTTTTTTCTTCCCACCAGACCTTGTTAATTCTATTTTCCTATTTCATTGCATGTGTTCCTGGAAGACATGCCACATCCTTCCCCATGCAAGGTAGGACATAAACAAATTCAAACAAGGAAATCAATTCTATTTACCTCTCAAGGTACCTTCTAAGAAATCAAAACTAGAAAGTGACTGAACAGAGGGTTTCTGCTTTGTTATATTATCCATGATTTAATCTCCATTAAGTTGCATATTTTATATAAAAATTGTAAAAAATAAAATGAGAGCTCTTTAATTACTGTGCTTACATAGAAATAGGATGTCTCTAGAAATCTCTCACATCTAAATGTATATAACAGTGATGATGAATCTGCAGAGATATTCACTGCAGCATATTTCATAAAAACAGAATATTGAAAACCACCTAAATGTGCATAAATAGAGGATTTTAATATTAATTATGGTATACTGTGCAGGTACTTCAAAGAATGAATTAGATTTACATGAACTGATTAGGACTGGTCTTCAAAGTGTAATATCATATAAAAAAAGTTACAGAACAGTTCTTACTTTGTGCTATCAGTTTATGAACAACAGAATTTTGAAAATGCTTAGAAATCTCTGTAAAGATCAATAGATAACAAGTCCTCAGGATCTGAAGTAGGTGTCAGAAAAATAGGGAAGTCAGAAAGACCCTCACTGCCTTTCTCTCTCAACCTGAATCTTTTTTTTATTACTCATGTATTTCTTACTTTGTTTTAATTAGACAATTTAAGTAGGTAATTAGGGTAAGGATTAGAATAAGTAATGGAAAAAGTATGCTCCTATAGTTTTAAAGTCACTTTTTAAATCACATTTTGAACACTTTATTTATTTATTTTTAGAGAGAGGGGAAGGAAGGGAGAAAAAGAGGGAGAGAAACATTGATTGGCCACCTCTCCAATGTGTCCTCACCAGGGACCAAACACACAACCCAGGCACGTGCCTTGACCCTGGGACCGAATCAGTGACCCTTCGACTGCGGGATGATGCCCAACCAACTGAGCCACACTGATTAGGTCTAAAGTCACTTTTAAAAAGTATTTTAGTACAAAAATATTTTACTATTTCCTGAAAATCATTTTATCCTAACAGGTGTCCCCAAAAGACATTATTTAGATAACAAAATTCTACATAGTCCTCCCTAATAGGTCATGGGTCTAGTAAAAAAAGCAAACGCTATCGACATAGGCATAAAAAATATGGCTGGCCTACAAAGGGAATAAAACACCAATGAATTAAGCAACTCATAAAAGACATTTTTGAGTCTTTCTTAAATATAAAAGAAATTCTCATCCATAAAAAATACAAAACTTTTATGTAAGAAGCCAAGAAGAAACCCTGGCAAGTGGACGAACCTCACCCCATCCTCCCAATGTCAGCCAGGTGCCTCTGGCCCAAGGGGAAACAGGTGGAAAATAGGGGTAAGTGGTCCTTCACTAACGTGTCAGAGAGAGTTGAAGGAAAAGGCAGAGACTAGAGAATCCTTGAATTAAGCAACAGATTAGATTCTGAATAAAGGGTTGCCAGAGCCTTATGTCAGAATTTCAATTTCTTATGACTTACCTACTGCCAGGCAAGAAACCACTGGCCAATTGGTTAAAGTTACAAATGCATGCCATTTGACCACATAGAAAAAAGTGATCTCGCAGAAAGACTAGAACACATGCAAAACAACATTTTTAGATGTTCTAAGTTGCTTATTTTAGAATTTTTAGTATTAATAAAAGATTACAATCAATATAAATGTCCATCAATAAGAAACTGATTAAACAATTACAGTATGGCCATACAATGGGCTACTATGAGTCCATAAAAAGCACCATACAGAAATGTTGCCCATTATACTTGCTATAATGGGAAAAAGGGAGAAGCACATCTATACTTTCCAAAGCTTATCAGAAAGTTTCCAACTAGAAAACTAGGGTTACTTGTGGGGCCAGATGTGGCAGGTGTTTGAGGGCAAATCTAGCAGCTGAATTCGGAGTGACTAGAGTGCTTTCCTTTACTGGGCCTGACCTCCCATCTTGGGAGGTACTATGATTTTTAATCCACAGAGGTTAAGACCTGCCCAGATGAACTTTATGAGGTGATCTTAGGAAATTAGTAGGTCTTAATAGTATTATATAAAGCTCAGTTCTAACGGAGGCAAAGAATGAAGGAATAAAGTAATTTCTGTGAGACTTAACTTTCAAGACTATACATGCTCAAAAGCTACCTGCTTAAAAAAGGGCAAACTTCTTCAACACTGATTTATGTCTGGAATTTGCATTCCAAGACCACTTGAAGTTACCTGAAGTACATGATGTTCTTAAACAGCCTTGCAGAAAGTAGTGGTTGAATAATCTTAACCAAAAATTTCACTCCTTTACCAGAGGGGTCAAGTGGGGAGAGGAGGAATTGGAGGAAGGTGGTCAAAAGGTACAAACTTCTGGTTATAAGATAAAGAGGTACTAGGGATGGAATTACAACATGATGACAATATTTAACACTGCTGTGAGATATATATGACAGTTGTTAAGAGAACGGATCCTAAGAATTCTCATCACAAGAAAAATTTTTTCTTTTGTATCTACCATATGAGATGGTAGATACTGACTTATTGTGGTAATCATTTCACAGCAGCATATGGAAGTCAAATCATTATGTTGTACACCTTAAACTTATATGATGCTGTATGTCAATTATATTTTAATAAACTGAGGGGAAACTACTGAAATTGAACTAAAACTGAAACAAAACAAAACTTCCTAAGGGTATGGAGATTTCAGGTTTAGTACTCAAAACACTTCTATGATTGTCCACCACCTTGCTTTTATTCCTACCTCAAAAAAAGAAGTTTCTGCATTCTCACCCCAAAATTAAAGGAGGAAGCTGATCAACAGTAAGATAGTGAAACCTGCTCAGCTGCATTAAGGAGGCCCTGGGACCCTCTGGCAGTCTGAAACATGCCTCTGGGGATGCACAACCCACCCTGAGACTCCCAGTTACCCCTGGAGTGCACATGATTGCACAGGTATTTAAAAAAGCTTCATCTATAAAGTACCAGCTCATGTTCCATGGAGGCTCCATGGTTGTTGACTGCAAATGGAAAGCAATTCATTAGAAGTAACGTCTTTGATGGGGACCGATATATATGGCCTTCAAAACTGATTCCAACATTCCTTATTTACTGTTGATTGTGTTAAAGAACATGTTCAACATCTAAATAATCAAAGGTGTAATCTACAAGAATTTGTGACTAGGGGCAGGGACTCAATGGCCGGAGTAGGGAGCAAAAATTAATAAATCATGTTCCATCGATGAGGCGGAGTTTCTGAGGCAAGGTACAAAAAGGAAATGGAACATGAAGTTTAAATGTTTCATTTTTCTAAATCAAAACTCTCTGCTTTTCATTTGGAATACAGAAAGAATTCAACAATTTGCTAGTCATTCTTTCCAGTGATCCACAATCATTAGCCAATAATATAGATCATCCAACTGAAATTGTTTGATAACTCCAAAGTGGCTTCAGAACGGATTACTATTTTTCAGTCCCTGTTTTGAACTAACCTATAAATTTATCTAATGTTGATAAGAATACAAACATTTCACTTCACATGGCAATTGTACAGTTGTAGCCTTTATTAACTACAGGGAGAGGTAGGAGAAAATGAGGTTTAAAGCTAATGAAGCAAAATCAAACTCTAGGTGTCAGTTTTAGATCTTTCCAAAATCCCCAGAGGAACATAAAACATCTGCATTTTGCCTGGTGTTAAGTAAATTGATGCAAAACCACCCCAATTTACATAATTTCCTTCAGAAACCACAAATTGCTCACTGACAGCCACAGAACGCAGAAACTGAATTGCTTTGTTGAAAACTGGAACTAGTTGTATTTTGAGTTCTTCACTCCTCTATAAAGCACTTTCAACAGAAATGCTACTGTCATAACCACATATACAGCCAAATCTCCAAGTAAACAGACAACCATATAGAAATGCCACATCTAGATCCTATATACCCTTTTATATGTGACGGAATCTTAGGAATCTGCTTGCAAAATAAGAAAACTGCAGTTGAGAAATGTTAAACAGCTCATCGGGTAGAGAAGCCAGGGCTGGACTCATACGTCCCCATTTGTCCAGTGCTTTTAAATCCAGTGCTGGGAATTGCTTCCAAGGCATACACAGCTTTCTAAAATAAAATACACAAACCCTGAGAAATCTTGATGACAGAGATCTCCACTTGGTTGGAGTAGAAAAATTGTTAAAATAATGAAAATGAAGTGTGCCTTAATGTGATGGGAAAGTTAAGGAAGGAACAGAATAATTACAGTGCAAGAAACAAATATTTTGTGGCAATCTGAGTGGTTAGGTGTTGTGTACTTTAAATACGTCACCATCAGTGTGTCATGGACATATTAAGAAAATTTACTTTATAATAAAGAGCCACATCAATAGTTAATAAGGCCCAAGACAATTAGAAAAATCAATTTTGGAATCCTCAATATGTGGAGATCTATTTATAAGTCAAGAATACAAAACAAAGGATCAAAACACAGAAAGCAAGACAGGGTATGACCTCTAAAATAACTATGAAAACACAACCTGCCTATTTCTGGAATGGGTCACAGTTTCCCAGCTGGCGGGAATGTTGGGATGGAGTATTGGGTGGCACAGGCAGGAAGCAGGAGGACAGCTCCTATTTCTGCCTGGGTAGCATCTCTGATCCTTCCTTCCTCAGTTCCAGATGGGAGGATGGGAAGTCTGGCTAAATGCAGCTTTGTGGCCAGACTCAGTGAGCCAAGAGCAGAGGCTGAGCAATGCTAGTGCCCCGCAGCAGTGTGGGCCCCTCCAGACAAGTCAATGAAAAGGGGTAGTAGCAAAAGGAAATAAAATGCAGTATGTTTTGTGTAAATACATATGAGGTCTGTCCAGAAGGTATCCAGCCATATAATATGAAAAATAAAGGCATTTACTGAAGAAGATACAAGATATAAGAAACACCGTACATAGAACAATGATGCCTCAGTCCCCTTCAGAGCAGGCACCTTGGGACCTCACACAGTTCTTCCAATTACCATCAGCTGCCCCATCACACTTTCTTGAATCTCATGGATGGTCTGAAATCTCTTCCCTTTCAAAGGTGATTTTAGTTTTGGGGAACAGTCAGAAGTCACAGGGTGCCAAATCTGAGCTGTCAGGAGGCTGAGTCACCTGAGTGATTTGATGTTTCACCAAAATACTCTGCACAAGATTTGATGCATGAATGGCATGTTGTCAGGACGAAGTTGCCAATCACCAGTTGCCCATAGCTTCAGCCTTCTTAATCATCCAAATAGTTTCCACAGAAAAATGTTCAAGCTTAATGAAAAATTTGGTGCACATTCATTTCTACTTGCTCAGTCATTTTGAATGTGACAGCCACACAGTTCACATGCTCACCCAATGGCATCTACTGTCCCCCACTGACTAGTACAGTGAAGTCATCATTGTTCACACATGCGCATTCCAGTGCACTCTCCTTAGCTGCCAGGTTACACTGATGTTGTGCAAACCATTCTCAGTATATTAACAATGGCTGGACTTTTTCTGGACTGACTTTGTATATTTAATCCCATGAATATTGAATCAAAACAGCTCACATATGCTCAACCAAATGGAATAAACACTGACCTCAGGGTTCCTGCACTAGGGCACAGGATCTGATAAATAGTATTCAATATATCAAGGGAACAGTCTCCCCAGCATACACACACATCTTATAAGTAGAGGAGTCCAACCTTTTGCCATCTTTCAGCCACACTGGAAGAAGATGACTTGTCTTGGGCCACACATTAAATACACAAGCACTAAGAAAACCCTGATGAGCCAAAGAAGAGGTTTTATGTAAATCTACAATTTAGTATTGGGTAACATGCAAGCCATCCCAGGCTATGAGTTGGACAACCCTGTAGAGATACATTGGGAGGTCCTGGGTATAGGTGGGAAGAGCTTCCTTTTGTTTTGCTGTGCTGATTTGAAGGAAAATTCCAAAGCGAGTCATTCAGAGAAACAAGAAGCTGGGCACCCTTGATAAGAAAGCAAGAATGAGAAAATCCTCAACCTCACTAGCCATAAGAAAGATGCAAATTAAAACCACAATGAAATATCACCTCACACCTGTCAGAATGGCTATCATTAATAAATCAACAAACAAGTGCTGGTGAGATTGTGGAGAAAAGGGAACCCTAATGCACTGTTGGTGGGGATGCAGATTGGTGCAGCCACTGTGGAAAACAGTTTGGAATTTCCTCAAAAAACTAAAAATGGAACTCCCTTTTGACCCAGTGATTCCATTGCTGGGAATATACCCTAAGAATCCTGAAACACCAATCCAAAACAACCTATGCACCCCAATATTCATAGCAGCACAATTTATAATAGGCAAGTGCTGGAAACAGCCTATGTGACCATCAGTAGATTAATGGATTAGAAAACTGTGGTACATTTACACAATGGAATACTATGCAGCAGAAAGAAAAGGAATTACTATCTTTCCAACAGCATGGATAGAATTGGAGACTATTATGTTAACTGAAATAAGCCAGTTGGTGAAAGACAAATACCATATGATCCCACTTATAAGAAGAATCTAATGAACAAAATAAATCAACAAGCAAAACAGACCAAGAGATGTGGAAACAGGGAACAGACTGGCAACTGCCAGAGGAAAGGGGTAGGGGGCAAATGGTGGAAAGAAGGGGAATGGACTAGTCAAAGAACATGTATGAGTGATCCGTGGACATGGGCAACGGTGTGGGGACTGACTGTGGGAGTGGGGGTGGGCTAGTAGGAAGAGGGCAAAGGGGGAAAATTGGGACAACTATAATAGAATAAACAAGAATAAATGAATGAATGAATGAATGAATGAATAAATAAATAAAATGGAAAAAAAATAAAAAGGGAGAATGCTCCTTAGGAAAAAGAACACTGAAATTATCTAAGTAAGGGTCAGAAAGGCAAAAACATTTTTCACATAAAATTTCCCAGAAGCTCTTTGGACTTTTTATAAGTAATCCATTACCAGATGTTAACTGTTAAAGAACAGCAAATGCATTTTCCTTGAATAAATATAGTGACAAATATCTTAATTTCATGAAGACTTGCTTTAAAAACTAATCAGACGTTTTCCATTTGTCCCTAAAAATCCTCTATCAGGGCAGTTCTTCCCACTTTGAGCTGACCTCTCGCCCCTGCATTCCTCCACCTGTTTATAGCAAAACAAAGATGGTAGGTTCTCTGATAAGAGACATTTGGACCATCTGAGATTCTCGAAAAATAAAACACATACAAGGAAACATCCATCTTTGAACTCGTTTTTACAACTTTGCCATCTACATTATTAATGGTAAAGATCCATCTGGCCCTTTGTAATTTAAAGGCATTCTATTTTATTGCAACAGAGAAGCTTGGGACCATTTTTTATTTCGGCAGTATAAATGCAAAATACATATATCATGCCCAGAGAACAAAGAATCTGCGAGTACGGGCACATCCTATCCCACAGCACTGTTTCAACAGCAGTATTCCTTTGCATTTTTTTTAATTTCGCCAAACACATATGTAGTATTTGCTGTGCCAGGACTAATTTTAAGTGCTTTACAGGTAATTATTTAAGCATCGTTATGGTTATACCTATGAGGTATACCTATGAGGTAGCACACTATTTCAGATCCAGTTTAGAAATGAGGAAAATAAAGTGCAGAGAGACTGAATGACTTGCTCAAGATCACATAGTTAGTAAGTGGCAGAACTCATTTGAACCCAAACAGTCATGGTCATGCTCCAGAGTCCCTGTTCCCCTCTAATATTCTGCCCCACAAACTGTCACCAAATCCATACAAAGAAAAATTGTGATTTGTGCAGATCATCTAACACATTTTTATGACATTACCATTTCAATAATTAACTCATGCCATGTTGCAGCCTTCTCAGATTCAAATACTATCAAATACTATATTTGATCACTTTAAATCTTTTGGAAACAAAATGAAGGCATAGAAAATAATAAAATAGCACCCTGTATTTGTTGGGAAAGCTACTATGCAAAAAGCAGTTCTTAGCAGGTTTAAATTCTGTAATGCCACTGAAACTTTGAAAGGTCTTTACATTCAGAATTGCCAAGCTGCTGTATATTAGAGAAAATTTAAGGACATAGCAAAGAGACACAGAACAGCTCCTTGAGGTTCTTTCTGGGGAGTATCTCTAACAGATAAAGAGTGTTCTCCATGAAATTCTTAGCACCTCTGGCAGAGAGCTATGTACTGCCCCGCCTCTGCCCACTGCTCTGGCACTCCGCCTTCAGGGAAGGTGCACAGCACTGTGCTCAGGGCTTTCTGCCAGTGCAGCCTCGTCCTGGCAGAGGTTGGGGGACTGTACCCACCCCAAAGCACTTCAACATTTCCTTTGAGAGCGTCCTGAAAAGGCAGCAAAGAAGTAGGAAACTATCTCCATTCCTGCAAAGAAAGGACTCATTTTTCATTTGGGTAAGATGACGGTGCTGGGCCAAGAAAAGGGTCCTCTCTTTCCCCTTTGATTTTCAAAGCCTGATTGCGCTTCAAATTCCACACCTGTGGCCTCCAGCTGTGCAAATACTTCTGCGGTAACACTGGCAGAAGACTATATCCTACCAGGTACCATTCTTCCTTTTGACCATCTTCCCTTAAAAAGTATTGAATCAACTAAGTAGTGTGTGTGTGTGCGTGCTTGCCTGCTTGAGTGGTAGTGGTGGTGGAGGGGGGCGGGATGCACAGCAGCTTTGCCTAATTCTTTTGTTTACTAGAAATTGGAGTTGCCACCATCTCCCTTTACAATAGAATGCAATGGCTCAGCTGTGCAAAAAGCCGGGCCCAACGGCTTGCAGGTAGCAGGTAGTCCAACAGTAGTTCCCTTTACCACCCCATCCCTAACCACAGATGTCAGCCTGCACCTGGAATTACAAAGTCAACCTGTAACTGTCCCTCTGTCCCTCTCCTTCCTTTAGAGAGTTCAGAATAGACATCACATGCAATTCTCAAAGACTGAAATAGCTGAGGGAACTCCTAACTTTTTGGAACTTAAATTTAGTCTATTCCTCCCACTACCAACACATCCTAAGGCAGGCTCCTCACCTCCCAGCTACAGCTTTGTTAACTACACTTCTCCGTTCCTCTAAGCCCCTTTCTTACTAGTAGTAAAACACTGGGATATAGAGAATCCACTTTCATTCCCATCATCTCAACAGACTTGCCAACCTAGTACTCTAAAGATGCTCCTGAAATTTACTTAGCTATTTGGAGGGGGATTGCTTCTTTGTTTTGTTTTTGTTTGTTTGTTTGTTTTTGGTAGGAGGACTGAGGTAAAACTGAGATCCAGATAAAATTGTGGAAACAAATTTCTCAAACTTCTCTGATGTAGCTTTGATTTTCACCATAAAAGGTATCCATTTGTGATCATGGAAAAGGTAAAAAAATCAGTGTTCTAACTTGACACTTATTATATAATTAATTATAGAACTTAAAAATGTGTATTTTTCAGAGGTGTTGTTTGATTATACTGGGTGGTCCCTTTAGAACACAGTCAATACAACCGCACTTCAAAAAGAAAAAGGATTTACAAATAGGCCTCTTTACACAACAGCTATGGTAAGGATTTTATAAGTGGTATAAGGTTCAGAGTGTACTTAGTGTAAATACAGTCTAGACTCATTATCTTACCCCCATCTCAGAGCCTGGAGCAAAGAAAAGAGTGAGCGTGATGAGAAAACAGAAGCTGGAGGTACTGGGGCCAAAGGCTGAAGTGAGCATCCCGAGTAACAAAACCGGCTCCTGACTACATACAGGTGGCTTTGGAAAGAGGCAGCATCAGGAGCTGGGGACTGTACCTGAAAACTCCCATGTCAGAGCCACACCAACAAGCTGTGCTTGTAATGAGCCCTCCGGTGTGCAGGGTGCAGCCCTGAAAGAGGGTGGAGAGCCCCACCGCCCAGGGAGCTGCAGTCCCCAGGGTGATGATACTCACGCTGACACTGTCCCCAGGACCGGCGGGCCCAGCCCCAGCAGCAGTCAATCCTCCCACCATAACGACACAGGCCAACTGATGACACTATTTGCCTGGGCCACCTATCAAACAAAAAGATGTGAAATAAATAAAAACACTTTTGAAAGTAAAAGTAATTTCCTCTTTGTTATTATTTTAGGAAAAAATTAAATCACATCCTATTTTCTATGAACTCTTTCATGCCTGCACAAATTGAAGGATAAAACACCTTCGGGAAAATAGTTCTGCTATGATCTAATTTCAAGTTTCAGACAATTAAACACACGCACAACACAGGAAAACAGGGCAAAAAAAGAGGGAAGATCCTTTCTTAAGTGGAAATAGCATCTGCTCAAACCAAGATTCTCAAGGCTGCCACTCACAGGGTGGTTTCTGAAGCTTGAGATAAAACAGATTCCTCAAAGACCCACACCTACTGGGGGCGGGGCGCACAGTTTTGACTGATTTATCATAAACTGAAAAGTTTTAAGACATGTCAAAGTAGAAAGAAAAAAAAATCTGCCTTACATAAAAGGTAAATGTGGGAAGGGGTGGGAAGCGGGGAGTTTCCTCAAAATCAAATGAAACAGAGATAGGACTCCTTTTTGAGATAGGACTTTTTGGCAGAAAAAGTTCCCAGAAAAAAAAATGTACTAGAAAAAGAAGTCTAAGTAAAACCAAAGAAGTCTAAAGCATAGCTAACATCTCAAGTGTTCTTGTGGTTTGAAACTTTCCTGGATCAACAATTCATGTTATCTTCCTCTGTAATGTAAATAAGGACTAAAGAAAGTATTCGATTTCAGGATTCTGATTCATCCACCAGATTCCACTTTGGTGCCTTATTTGGGGAATTGTTTCCTTGTTCGGACACCTAAATGATCCCCCCTCCCCGAGGATCAGTATTTTCACTGGCTGTTTTAGACATCTTTTTAAAGCTACATTCAAGTCTTACGCTTAATCACGTGATGCATTTCTTGTTGCAAATCTCTGTGTGCAAGAAATGCACAACATACTCGAATGTGGAAAATAACTGCTTCAAAAAGTAATACAGCCCTTGGCCGCTACCCCCAGTCTCCACTAACCTTTTATTTTATTTTATCTCCCCTCTCCCAAGCCCATAAGCCCAAAGAACAAAATAACCCCGAACTTTCTATTTCCTCGGACCAGGCGGTAAACAAGCCGTTGCGCTCCACTGGTTCCCTTCTGCTCCCCTCCAGGTACAAGAAAGATAATCAATCAATCGTGGAATTGATTCGTTCCAAGATTGCCAGTAAAACAGGTGCGGCGGTGGTGAGAGCCCCGCGGGGAGATAATTGGGGAGTAGGGGTCGCTGGAATAGAGCAGCTGGATAGCGGTGTGACCCAGGTGAGGATGCCTGCTGGCGCCTCCTGCCGAGTGCGCCAGCAGCAGTGATCTGCGCTCGGGGCTAGTCTGGTGTGTAACTGCGCGAAGGTGGAGTAACCGAGCACGCCCTCCCGACACACACACACACACACACACACACACACACACACACACACACACACACTGCCCCCCCCCCCACACACACACTGCCGGAGCGCACCCGGCGGCGCAGCAGTGGGAAGAGCCGAGTGACAGCGGAGACCGAGTATGGTTGCTGGAACCTGTCAGAGCACGCCGGAGTCGGGCTCGCCCGAGGTCTCGGTGGTGGCTGTGTGTGCGGGCTCGCGCACACACTTACACACCTCAGTCTTTATTTTGAGTCTTTCTAGAAAATCAAGTGGAAAGACAAACAGGTCTCCCCTGGAAGCCCAGTGGCTCCCTCACCGCCACCCTCGGTGTGAGCGGCCCTGAGAGCTCCAAGCCTGGATGCGACCCTGGCCACTGGGAAGTTTCCCCTCGGAAGAGCGTCTAAATCAGGAGCGGGAGTTTCCCGGCCAAGGAATGTCCCACGCGTCACCTGAGAGGCAAGATGCTGGGCTCAAGATTCCCTTCACCCCTAGCCCGAGTCCCCCAGCCGGGAGCCGCAGCGGGGTCCCCCCGGGGGGAGAGAGCGGCTCGACAACCCTCCTCCCTCCGAGGCAATGCGGTGGGCCAGCTTCGGTGACCGCGCCACCTCGCCGGCAGAAGGACCTCAGGACTCTCGGTGATTAACGTGAGAAAGAAGGCGGAAGACAGGTCGCGCTGGGGCCAACTCACCTCCCGTCGAATTCAGCGGCCGCGGGCAGGTAGAGAGAGGACCCGAGCACCAGCGCCAGGAGGAGATCCATGTCCGGCGGCCAGGCCAGGCGGCTGCGCGGCTACACGTGGGGACCGGGTTGGGATACTCCTCGTGGGGTGAAGGCGCGCTCGCCTTCTTGCTTTCCCCCGAGGAGCTGCGGCCGCCCCGGCTGCTGCTGCCACCCTCGGAGGAGAGCTAAGCGGCGCGCAGCCGAATCAGGTCTGCTGCACAGCGCCCGGAGCCCCTCCGGCTCCCTCCCCGCGAGGGAGGCGCTGCAGGGGGAACCGCGCCGCCTGCGGGGAGGGGCGGGGGCGCGCGTGCGCTCCACTCGCAGCCCTCCGGGCCGGGGGAGAGGGGTGAGGGCGCTTGGCCGGGCTGCGGGAAGCTCACGGGCGGGGGTGTTCGGAAAGGCAGTCTCTTGGGGGCCAGCCAAGCTGGGCAAGTGCCAGGCTGGGAGGAACGTTGCGCGCCGGGCCTGGACGAGTAAAGCAGGGTGCTCAGCAAGAAAGGGTGAGCCTGAAACAAACAAACAAACAAACAAAAATGGACTGGGGCATAGGAGCGCGCTCTGCGGGTTCCGCCCCAACAGGTGATGAACACAGGGAAGAGCGACAGCTTTCACCCGACAGCCGAGAAGTCCAAGACCAGAGAGGTTTATGGGCTGGAACTGAGCAGCGTCTGCATTTAGCGAAACCACAGCAAGGCTTGGGCAAATTAGCCAAGGGAAACTCCAGGAGTTTGCTTCTCGCACAGAGTTGTCAAAGGCATATTTTTTATTTTGTAACCAACCGAAAGAAACGTTTGGCTCTCCAGTCGAGTTTTGAAGAAACGTGCAGATTTTCCATCTCTGCCAGCTCAGCTCCCAGCACACTAGGATAGCGACGGGTGCCCCTCCAGGAGCACGTGCCCGCCAGAGAGGAAAGGCTGTTACTACTTAGCAGTCTTGTGGTGCCTGATCCTGCAGAGCTCCTTTAGAAACCATCTTAATCAACCATTGCTCTGTTGTGACAGAATAAAACATACGGTACTAAAGAACGGCGCTCGAATGAAAACACGCAATCAGTATCCTAAAATGCACATTTAAAACATAAGTCCAATCGAGTCACCCCTCTTCCCAAACCCTACCCCTGAAAGATTCCCCAAGGCAGTGATCTGCTGTCTCCCAAACCTCTCAGACCCCATCTCTCTTTTCCTAATCCTTGGCTTCCTTGCCTTTCTAGAACATTCCAGTCATGCCCCTGCCTTCGGGCCACTGACCTACCGTTACTTCTCTCTGGACTCAGATGTCTGCCCGGCTCACGCTGTCACTTCATTCTGTCTTTGCTCAAAAGTCACCTCTTTGAGGAGACCAACCTTGAACACCCTATTTAAAATTGCAGCCTGCCCCTTCCTGCTGCCTCCTGCCTGTTCTACTTTTTTTTTTCTCATACCACTAATCCAATAGTTTCCTATATAATTTGCTTATTTCTTCTTTGTAGGTTTTATTTCTGCTACAATGCACACTCTACAAGTCAAGTTTCTTTGGTGCATAAAACAGTGCCTGGTGAGTAGTAAGTACTCACAAACATTTACTGAATGGATTTGTTACATTACAAACTTTTCTCCCCATCTTTATTTTCTTTTTGAGGTTTCTCAACATCAGAATTTTAATGGAAAGTTCTGTGGCAGAGTGACCTCACTATCCTGATCGCTTAGTGTGTATAAAAACAGGAATTTTCTTTGAGAGAGGGGAAAATAAAGTTTTCGACTTAAACGACTCTTTGATTTCCAAGTTGTTTTCTGTTAGCCAAACAAGTTTCTATTTTAATCTCAGGAAATATCCATGCCAATTCAGGCTCAGGACATTATTTTAGGCAAGCAGCTTGGTGTCATCCATTTCAGATCTTTCTAATGAAGTCCAAAAATGTAAGAGTCAAAATATTTTTTTTGCAGAAAATCAAATTTTTGTAAGAGAAATGTGGGCTTGGTTCCAGGCTCCAGTGGCTACTCCTCAGCCATTTTCTTTGTTTATTGGTTCCTGGATTGAATTTGCAAATAAGCCTCACCAGAACAATGAAGATTAGGGTAAAGGGGCTAATCCACAGGCTGAAAACTGGCAATAGAAGGAAAGGAAGAACAGTGATGAGTGAAAACAGAACTACTTACTATCTGGAATAAAAGAGCAATGCCCCATCTGCATGCCTGTTATTTTTCCATATCTTTTCTTTGGCCTAGAAAACACTCCATTCATCTTCCTTCTTCAGTTGGATGCTCTCCACTTACCCTTTGGGTCCAAGCTTAGCTGACACCAGGAAAGCCCTTTGATTCTTTGCTTGCCTGAAAATTCTGTGGTACATGCTTCTACAACCTTATGTATTTCCTGGAGTAACTCTTATTAAATATATTTTATTGATCATGCTATTATAGTTGTCCCAGTTTTTCCCCCTTTCCCCTCTCCACCTGGTACCAACTAACCATTCCTTTCAGCAATCCCTCTTTAGTCCATGTTCATGGGTCTTGCATGTAAATTCTTTGGTATCTACATTTCCTATACTGTAGTTTACATCCCCCATGTCTATTGTGTACCTACCAATTTGCACCTCTTAATCCCTGTACCTTTACCCCTATTCTCCCCCTTCCCCCTCCCAGCTGATAACCCTCCAAATAATCTACGTAGCTATGATTCTGCTTCTGTTCTGCTCATTTGCTTAGCTTGTTGACAGTTGTGAATTTATTGCCATTTTAATGTTCATAGTTTTTATCTTCTTTTCTTTAAGTAAATCCCTTTAACATTTCATATAATAGTGGCTTAGTGATGATTACCTCCTTTAGCTTTACCTTGTCTGGGAAGCACTTTATCTGCCCTTCCATTCTAAATGATAGCTTTGCTGGATAGAGTAATCTAGGTTGTAGGTCCTTGCTTTTCATCACTTTGAATACTTCTTGCCAGTCCCTTCTAGACTACAAATTTTCTTTTGAGAAATCAGCTGACAGTTTTCTGGGAACTCCTTTGTAGGTACCTGTCTTCTTTTCTCTTGCTCCTTTTAAGATTCTTTATCTTTAACCTTTGGCATTTTAATTATGATGTATCTTAGTGTGGTCCTCTTTGGGTCCATCTGTTTGGGACTTTCTGTGCTTCCTGGACTTGTATGTCTATTTCCTTCACCAAATTAGGGAAGTTTTCCTTTATTATTTTTTCAAACGAGTTTTCAGTCTCTTGCTCTTTCTCTTCTCTTTCCAGCACCCCTATGATTTGAATGTTGGTACATTTGAAGTTGTCCCAGAAGATCCTTAGCCTATCTGTTTGGGTTTTTTTTTTTGGGGGGGGGGATTCTTTTTCCTTCTTGCTGTTCTGATTGGATGTTTTTTCTTTTCTCCTTTATGTTCCAAAACATTGATTTGATTCTTGGCTTCATCCACTCCACTGTTGGTTCCCTGTAAATTTTTCTTTATTTCACTTAGTGTGACCTTCATTTCTGCCTAGGCCCTTTTTGTGCTGTTAAAGTATCCAGCGAGTTCCTTGAGCATCCTAATAACCAGTGTTTTGAATGCTGCATCTGATAGATTGCATATCTCCATTTTGTTTAGTTCTTTTTCTGGAATTTTTTCTGTTCTTTCGTTTTAGTCATATTTCTGTATTCCCTCATTTTGGCAGTCTCCCTGTGTTTATTTCTATGTATTAGGTAGAGCTTCTTTGACTCCCTGATTTAGTAGCATGTCTAATTATAGAAAAGGGCACCCATAAATTGGATAGGACAGAGCCTTAAGTAATCTCCAGGGCATGGCAACTTGTGTGAACCAGGTTGATGGAGTCTCGGATATGATGTCGCCGCTCTGTGGCTCTATGTGGGGGAGGGCTCAGAAAAGGAACAATGGTCACTGCCTGGCCACTAGAGTTCTGTTTTGGAGGAAGCTGTTCCTGGCACTTGCCCTGATGCCAGACACTTCAGTTTCTCCCTATATGCTCCTGGTGCCCTTCCAGCTGCTGCCCCAGTGCTGGAGCCCAGAGGGAATGAGTCTATGTAAGTCCTAAATCCGTTGTGGGCTCTTTAAGAGGAGACACCTGGGAATCTCACAGTTTCTTCTGATGCCCCAACCCCCACTGGTTTTTATAGCCAGAAGTTATGGGAACTTATCTTCCTGGCACTGGAACTCTGGGTTGGGTGTTCTTGTGTTTTATAATTAAGTTGTAATTTTTGCTGTGGTTGTGTGAGGAGGTGAGCCCTGTTTACCTACGCCTGCACCTTCCCTGGAGTAACTCTTAATGCATTGTTGTAGTTGCTTCTGTGCCACTCAGGGTTCCCATGAAACACTAATCCAACCAACAGGCAGGCAAGTGCAGTTGTCATTCTGTCCCTTGTGCCCAGCCCAATGCTGGGCACAAAGCTTAAAAATCAGCAAATATTAGATTGGCTTAGATTGGACTGAATCTGCCTGGTGACTTTTAGCCCCTCCCTTGAGTGACCTACAGCTAATTATATCAGTTTTTGTTGAATCATGGAATGAGGAGACTCTAAAGAAATTCCAAGCTCTAACTGGTTAATATGCTGTGGCTCTGACCACCAGTGATCATTCCAAAGCAGACGTGGAGTTCCCATGGTAGTGACATTTCACTGCCTGGCTCAAAAACAACCAAGGAAGATCCGGATCAAAACAACTTGCTTTTAGCAATATCTATACTTTTCCAGTAGGACAACCTTTTGTTTAGGTTTCATACGAGGTAATGCCACCTTGCAAGTAGTAATCCCAATATTCTCTCACACAAAGAATTATCTATCATTGGTCACAATATGATACAGATAAACAACAACACGAAGCCAAACACAACTTCCAACACCCATTGGGGATTGGAAACTCTCAATTATTTGGTCTTTTTTTTCCAAAAATATTTATTGAGAGCCTGCAATGTATCGGCCATTTCTAAGTGCTAGGACTTCAGCTGGGATCAAGACCAAGTTGAGCCCTGAAAGTGTTTGTATTGCAGTGGGGCAGCAAAACAGAAAGCACTCAGGATAAAGGTGTAAAGAGGAGGTATAGGAAGGATAAGATGATAGAAAGTGATGGGGTCTGATTTTAGGTGGAGTGATTTGGTCACCCCTGGGAGGTGATACTTGAGCAAAGACCGCATGTAATGAGGGTGTGGGGTGGGAGTGGTGTCCAGGCAGGAGGGTGAGAGATGTATTTTCTCTATCAAGTTTTCTTAGCCATTGTCATGCTAACCATTAAGCAAGCTCTCACTCCCCCTCTTGTCATGCAGTGGTGACCCAGGGATAGGACTACTGCTTTAAAAGTTCTCATTAAGAAAAGAGAAGGATGAAGAACATGAGGCTGCTCATTCACAGCAAGTCTGGCTCCCAGCTAAGCAAGAACTAGGGAGCTTCTCTGCTCTGCCAGTGGAGGAGGCATCCTGGTCAGACAGGCAGGTCACCCCTGATTCTACCACCTTGTCTGTTAATCTTGCAAAGCCTCATCAGAAGTTACTGTAGGAGCATACACCCTCCTTGGGGACTGTATATTATATACAGTTCTTTTCCAGCTGGTACAAATTTGAAGTCCTGAGTGTTGCTTTAAGGAGCTAACAGAGATGGGCATTTTCAGGCTAGACTCCTGGTTTCTGTGAGTACAAGGTATCCTTAAAACCCTAATAGGCTTTTGATCTAATTGCTTCCAGTCAGTTCTTTGTGCAGATAACCATACCCAAAGTCTTTTCTGATCCTAGTTTTTAAGCCTGCTTTATTTCTTTGCTTCCATATGCCCATACCTTACTCTTTCATCTTAATAGAGGCCACCTTGAGGCTAGCTGAAATAATGGGGTTGTTCAGGAGGGCAACACCCTGACTCTGATCCTTGCCATAAGGCTTGGATCCCTTTAACTATATTAACGTTTGGGGCATAAAAACAATGTCTTTTTCAATTCTGGGATGCCCAGAGTTTTGGATATTCTCATTTTCTTCCAGCTCTGCTTGCAAAGCAGCTAGTTCTTGCCTGAGCTCATCTCTTTCTTAAAAGCAACAAGGATCAGCCAACCTGTTCATTTTTTACAATGCTCACTTTATCTGAATATATGTTGTGCCTTCCAAATGATCACAGGTAATGATTTTATAAAATAGCATGAGTGTTACAAGCTTTCCAGCTCATACACAGCAGCTATAATTATACAACAATTAAAGCATATCATTCCATCAAAGAACAGATCATTTCAATACTATTTAAATTCTTCTAAAATATGAAAAGAGGAATGCTTAGAAACTATTCCTAAGAAGTCATTGCTATCTAAACCTGAAAAAAAATAGCCTTCTTGTCTGTGCAACATGCGCACATACACACAGCTCATTTCCAATATGCATATCAATGCAGAAGCTCTAAATAAAAGATTAGCAAGTATAATTTAGGGATATATTAGGAGAATCCATTATAATCAAGCTGACAGAAAACCTTTATGTGGGTAAAGGGTTAACAAAACCCCTTCCCTTTCTACTGGAGAATGTGACCTGATGTTAACTTTCTAGCTCTGTTCCCCTGGCAACCTGATAAGGTGGTTTGTGAAGTTATGTTTCAGATAAAAATGGACCCCTGATTGATAAACTGCATTTAGACAAGGAGAGCCAAATATACAAGTGATAGTGAACCATAGCATTGGACCAACCTGAGTTACGTGACTCTTTTATGCAGAGACCTGGGGCACTATGCCTATGGTGCTGTCACAAGAGATGCTGGCTCTGGAGGAACATGAGGTTGTTAGCCAGAGCAGTCTCTCACATGTTTCTCTTCTTGCACCTGGGCTGTTCTGCTCTGTGAGGAGTTCCAGTGATGAGGAGCACTTGATGCTCCTGTGCCAGCAAACTGTTGTTCCTGTCCTGTTTCCTCCTGAGTGAACAGATGCCAGATGTAGCCAGTATTGTCTTGCGAGCTTGAATGTTCTGAATGTTTCCTTAACCCTAAGAAGACCTGAGGTTGTCAAGGTCTCTATGATCAGCACTATTGATTCCTTATTTAAAAAAACTATTGATAAGATAAAAAGATGTATATCTCAAATTAAAAGCCAAAATAATGTATAATGTGATCACTGGGAGAATTATTATTAATGTCAGGAATGAGATGAGAATGCCATATCACTACTTATATTTTATAATGTTTTATAGTATTTTAGAAATATTTGACACAAGTAGTTAAGGGAAAAATGTGAATTTTTGAAAGTAAGAGGTAAAGTACTCTAAGATGATATGATTATGTAATTAGCATAGCCAAATAATAATTTTAAAATATTTTGGAAAATATAAGAATATTCATTAAGATAGTTACAAAAATTGGTGATTTAAATATGAGGGGGGCCCCAAACAGAATTTATTTATTAAAAATTGTGTATTTATTCTTACACATTTAAACTTCGGTCACCTTCAAAGGACTATCCATTTGATGCAATACACCTATCAAGACGTTTTTCCCACTGCTCAAAACAGGTTTTGAACTTGTCAATTTTGATGCCTTTTAGTGCTTCTATCATTTTTTGTTTTACTTCTTCCATATCAGGAAAATGTTTCTCTTTGAGGACTTTTTTCATCCAGGGAGACAAAAACTATCACTCTAGGTGGGTGGGGCACAGGGGTCATGCTGGGTTTTCTTGTTTGTTTGTTTTTATCAAAACACTCAGAATGCTGTGGGCAGGCATGCTCAAAAATCGCCCATCATGAAATGGGCAAAGGTGTTGAAAGAGTCTTCAAAACAATTTTACTGAAGCCAAACACAGCCTCTCATAACAATGCCAGCTGGTATGCTGATACAGATGGGTTCCTAGAACACTCACCTAGTGGGGGAAGCCTGTACTACAAGGGCTCCCCGCTCCAGAAGATAATTCCAGTTTTGGGGGGATGTCCCCTCATCTATAAACACACACCTATATGAAAAAAATAAAATACAATTTAAACATTACCAATTTAAAAGATTGATCTTCCACTTCTTTACTGGCTTTGTCTTTATAAACTGAAAGACTTGGTCTTTGGCTTAATATAGCATACATGAGAAACCAGTCACTCACTCACATGAGTGAGTCCGAGCACAACTAATAATTCTGCTAAAGACAATGGAAGATTTTATTTAAGGCTGTGATTCTTATAGAATCACCTGAAGAACTAAAATAGGCACCAATGACTGACCAACAAATTAGAAAGCAATTTCAGGTGTTATAAAATAGAGTTATATTTTAGTCGCCTACCTTTCGGCCATTTAAAAATTGTATTTTAGCCCTGGCTGGTGTGGCTCAGTGGACTGAGTACTGGCCTGTGAACCAAAGGATTACCAGTTGGATTCCCAGTCAGGGCACATGCCTGGGCTGTGGGCCAGGTGCCCAGTAGGGGACACTTGAGAGACAATCGCACACTTATGTTTCCCTCTCTTTCTCCCTCCCTTCCCCGCTGTCTAAAAATAAATAAATAAATAATCTTTAAATTTTTTTTAAGAATTGTATTTTAATGCTCTGATGCAAAGTTTATAGACATTTTCATGTTTTTATGCACAAAGGTAGAAAGATTGTTCAGTGTTGACAGTAAGTTTTTAGTATTACAAAACGAGGAGTGGCAACGTTAGCTAGTTGATTTAACACATCACCCTCAATACCTTTGGCTTAACACAATATGAATTCCTTTCATTAGTGGAAAATTGAATGCAGGTTGGAGGGCTCTCCTAAGTGAGACATTACCAATTATCTATTCAGGCATTTGGGCTCCTTCCATCCTGTGGTCTGTCATCTGGAGTTCTCAGGTAGCCACGTGGACAGAGCCAAGAGAGCACGGGCAGCAGACCTGAGATGTCTGGCTTTCTACCACCTACTCACAGGGCTTCAACTGAATTGCAAGAACTGCACAGTGTATTTCTCCAGGATGCCAAAGAGGAAAACAACAACTTCTAATTGAATACCGAGCACTCTCTTGGAACCAAGAAACCGGTGAACTTAGCGTTTAATTACTGCTGGAGGGAAATCTTCACATAATGGACATCGCTAAAAAAAAAAAAAAAAAAAAAAAAGTCATTGTCTTTGAAAATCATTCTTTGAAATTCACTTAGCCAATGATTTTCATCAAACAGCAACTCAATATATTCTTTGGGAATTCTTAGCATATAGCTCACCCAATTGAATTAGGTAAATCTTTAAAACGCCTAGTCTAGCACATGGTACATGTCGTAAGTACTCAGCAAGCACTGATTGCTTCCTCAGGCAAAGTTTTACTGCTGGGGTGAAATGCTTCTCTCATAAAAACCCAAGGATTTTATGTGCCGAGGGCAGGTGACTGCAACATTTGCATTAACATTTCCATGCCTAAACCAGTTCTGACATGATGTGTTTGAATCACTCATCTCAACTGAGCTTTTATCAAAGTATTTTTAGCAAATTCAAAGTTTCCTAAAATACCCTTGCATCCCACTGCCATATGGGAGAAGGACTAGTTAAACTTTCACCTTTCATAATAAAATATCAACTTACTCTTGTGGCCCCTAGAACATGGATGTGCTCTCAAACATCATGGAGGACCAGTGCTGTAGGCAAAACTTCAGTGCTTATAAAAATCATTGTTAAAATAAATATTTATGGGAGCCAGTTCTAGACAGGGGTTGTATATCCATCAGGTCCTCTGGATTTCCCAAATATAAACCCTGGATCGAGTTAGTCTCTTGGAACTGAACTTAGAATCTGAAAGAGCCTTTTCTTACTGAGTAGAACTTCCAGCTTTTATGAATTTGTTATAAGATAAAGCTAAATAAGGTCTGCTCTTGCACTTTTTGGAAAATTGTTGTGTATGTTATCTGATGTATCTATCTCGATCTCATAAAGTAGTTTCTTACACAATTCGGGGCAAAGAAAAAAATGTCTCTTTTGAAAAAAAATTGTGTCTCCTGTTTTCTAAGGTAAACTAACTTTATTAAATTTCTTTTCAAAAATCAGCTGCCAGAAAAAATGGAGATAGTAAAAGGGTGAGTAGTTGCCAGGGGTTCATGAGAGAGAGGGATACCTGGGTAGAGCACGGAGGATTTTTAGGACAGTGGAACTTTTTAGTATCACACTGTAATGATGGGTACATGACATCCCACATTTGTCAGAACACCTACATGCACAACACCAAGAGTGAACTCTAATGTAAACTGCACATTTGTGTGATTCTGAGGTGTCAGCGTTGGTTCACCAGCTGTAAGAAATGCACCACTCTGACAGGGGATAGATAGGAAACCTCTGTCCCTTCAACTCAATTTTGCTGGGGACCTAAAATTTCTCTAAAAAATAAAGTCTATTGAAAATGCTTTTTAAAAAGAAATAATATATCTTTTTGCCATACATTTTTTCAAATTTATATTTTGTATGGCAGTTGTGTTTGTTACTTACTTAAAATTAAGGACAATTTATATACATTACATATATAATATATAAAATTATATACAAAATGATATGTAACATGTTATATATAATGTATAAATATATAAATGTGTACATAAATATATAAATATATATATATATAAATATTTTACAGCATCTAACAGGAAGCACAGAGTTAAATTCTGCCATGAGAGTTATTTGAATTCTTAGGGTGGTGGGTTAGGCTGTGTGCTCTTTTTCTGCTTTCACTGGCCCTCATTTTCTCTTTCTGTTTTATTATCTGAGGTGTTGTGTATAATAGGAAATATACATTTGGTCTTTGTCCTGCTTCCTGGCACAGGCCTCCTAAAACCCCTGAAATCTTCTGAATGATCTGGGTGAGAGGAGCGTCTTGGGTTATTCATAGGAAACCCGTTTCAAACACACCTGAGTTTAAATTAATGAGGTGACTCCTGGTGGGGGCCTAGTAGCTCCTGGTGGGGACTGACTGACAGAGGAAGCAACCACATGATTAGAGGGTTGGAACTTTCAGACCTCCCACCCTGAGAGTTTAGAGGAATTATCAATTCCAATGATCAGTTTCAATCACCAATGACCAATGATTTAATCAGTCATGCCGGTTCAATGAAACTTCCATAAAATCCCTAATGGGCTGAGTTCAGAGAGATTCCGGGTTGGCAAACATATCTATGTGAGAAAAGATAGGAGTAGTACTGGACTCCATCTTGACTGAAAGAACTCCATCTCAGAGGCCTGATTATGACTTTTTGCTTTCAATAAAACTCCATAGTTGAAATTAGCCTAACCACATTCTTAACGGAGAGAAGTAGGACAATAGCATCCTTTCTTCCTCTGTTGTTTTTTTGTTTCTTCTTTTTCCTTTTCTTCTTCTTCAAGCAAGCCCTTTAGCATTTGTTGCCGTACTGGTTTGGTACTAACAAACTCCTTTAGCTTTTTCTTGTCCGGGAAGCTCCTATTTCTCCTTCAATTTTAAATGATAGCCTTGCTGGGTAAAGTAGCCTTGGCTGTAGGTCCTTGCTTTTCATCACCTTGAATATTTCACTCTACTCCCTTCTGGTCTGAAATGTGTCTGTTGAGTGATCCCACAACAGTCTAACTGGTGCTCCTCATAGGTAACTACCAGAATGCGCACACACATTTTTGGCCCAAACTTTCAGGAAAAAATATTTAAATTTTTTTTAATTCAATAATTATTTATTTATATTTAGGTACTTGTTTTTTGCATTATAAAGGGATTTTAGCATTTATTTTTGAACATATTATGATACAATAAATTGTATGTAACAAATAATTACAAAACACAAGAACAGATAGAAGATATTTCAGGTACTACCCATGTATAATGCACATCCTTACTTTTCCCTAAAAAATTTGGGTCAAAAAATGCACATTATACACAGCAAAATACAGTACCTGCTTTTCTGTTGCAGCTTTTAGGATTGTCTCCTTGTCTTTAAGCCTCATCATCTTAATTATGATGTGTCTGAGTGTAGGCCTCTTTGGGTCTAACTTGTTTGGGATTCTGAGTTTCATGGACTTGTGTATCTATTTCCTTGACCAGATTAGGGAAGTTTTCAGTCATTATTTCTTCTAACAGGTTCTCCATCCCTTGCTTGCCCTCTTTCTCTGGTATTCCCATGATGCAGATGTTGTTACACTTCATGTTGTCCAAAATGATTCTTAAGCTCTCCTCATTTTTTTAAATTCTTTTTTTTCTTTTTCTGATCTGCCTAGGTGTTTTTATCTACTTTGCCTCCTTCCAAATTACTGATTTGATCCTCAGCTCATCTAACTTACTGTTTATTCCTTCTAGTGTATTATTTACTTCAGATACTGCATTCTTTATTTCTGACTGGTTCTTTTTTATGGTTTCTGTCTCTTTTTCATGCTGTTGAGTAGCCTTATAATCATTACTCTAAACTATCTGAAAAATTGCTTACATCCATTTCATCTAGTTCTTCTTCTGGATATTTCTCTTGTTCTTTCATTTGGGGCCTGTTCCTTTATCTTCCCACGTTGGCTGCTTTGTTTTTTTCTACCTTAGCTGCTAAACTAATCAGTTGTTAAACTCATCAAGCTATAATCGCAGCCTGCTTAAGCTCCACAGGATGGGGCAGAGGAATTCCTGCAGGAAGGGCTGTGCTTCCCCTCAGGCTGATGCCACTTGGAGAAGAGTGCTTTGCCTGAGAAAGATGGCTTCTGCAGTAGGGGGAATGATTAAGTCCAAGTATCCTGGTGGCTGCTCCTTCAGTTCTCTCCCCAGAGCCACCAACCCCAGACATTCCTCAAGCATCTCTAGTCTACTCTGCACTCCCTCTGCCAGAATTCAGGTTAAGTGGCTGCAAACAAAATTTTGTGCATTGGTCCTTTAAGACACTATGCATCTCCAGCCATATCTCCCTGTCAGACAGAACCCCTGCTTCTTTTCATAGCTGGATGTTAGTTGGGTTTCTTTCTGACTCTGGTGCTATGGGCTGGGGAGCCCAGCTTAGGATTTAGACCCCACATTTCTCAGAGGGAACACCACTGGCCATTGAAATATCACTCTGAAACTTCAGCTGCTATCTGTGGGAGCCCAGCCAGCCCTCTTGTGTCTCTGCCCTCCCTACCAATCTCCTTGTGGTGAAGTGGTTTCTTCTGTCTGTCCTAGGTTATAAGTCTTCTCTCCAGCTACCATTCAAATGGTTATTTGGATGTTTCTCTACAATTTAGTTGTAATTCCAAATTGGTCCTGGAAGGAGGTTAGTGTAGCTTCCACTTTCTCCTCTGCTATCTGAGATCTACACATCCTTTCTTAACATCATGTTCTGCAAATTTGTTGTTTTGTCAATTAAAGGGTGACTAGAATATTTGCACAAGTGCTGATTTATAGGCCCTTAGAATTGTGCACTGACCACAGAAAGCATCTTGTGACTATCCTGGGATGAACTGCTGCTACATGATGATTGTGAGACAACTGACCTCAGCCTCAATCCTGAACACTACACCCACCCTAAGGACCCTAAGCAAGCCATCCACAAGAAACCCTTGGGGAGTTTGAATTTCTCTTTTCTAGTTGACTTCCTTGTGCACAAGCTCTGTTCAATAAACTCTATCTGCTTGAGTTTGTACTGAGTTCAGTGTTCATTTCTATGACATTGAGACTGAAGAAGCTGGCATTCAAAGTTCAGTAAAACGTGTACCAGGAGGGTGGAGCCCTGGAGTGGGCACGGAAGCTCTTCACCGTTTCCCACATATGTTGGCCTATGTGTCTCTTCTATTGGCTGTTCCTGAATCATAGCCATTACAATGAACTGGTAATAGCAAGTAAAGTGTTTTCCTAAGTTCAGTGAGTAATTCTAGCAAGTATTGCCCCTGATGGGAGTGACATGAGAACCCCTGACTTACAGCTGGTCAGTTAGAAGTACCAGTGACAACCTGGGACTTACGACTGGTGTCTGAAGCGGGGGCAGTCTTGTGGGACTGAGTCCTTTACCTGCACTAACTCTGAGCAGTTGGTGTCATAATTAATCAAATTGTTGGACATCTGACTGGTATCTTCAGAGAGAGGGAGAATTGCTTGGTATAGAAAACCCACACATTTGGGTTCAGAAATGTTATGAATAGGAAGAAACAGAGTTTTATTATTTCTATTTTATATTGTCATTTGTTGAGGTTTTTCTCAAGTCCATTTTGGAAACAAGCAGGGCTAAAATAAAGTCGATAAAGAACAAGATGAAAAGATAGTTTCCCAACTATTAATTTTTAGGTTTGTTCTTTAAAAAAGCTATAGCTTAGTTGTTTGTTGGTTTAGTGTTTCCCATTAAGGTTTTTTTTTTCCTCAATGCTTCTAACATTGAGTTCTGTTCTCCAGAAAATCTTTGAATTTCTTATTGTACTATCTTTTCTATATATGTTTAACTTGCATTCTTTATGACAATTCACTTTTCCCCCCTCTGTTCGAACAATAAAAACTGTCTCCCACAGAGTAGTCTTTTCCTAAATGAAGATGCAAAATATGTTCCAAGACCTCGAAACTCCTTATTGGAAAGTTCCTGTTCTATAACTTAAGCCAGTT
This sequence comes from Glossophaga mutica, assembly GCA_039655065.1. Lineage (NCBI taxonomy): Eukaryota > Metazoa > Chordata > Mammalia > Chiroptera > Phyllostomidae > Glossophaga > Glossophaga mutica. The sequence goes on along the minus strand of CM077303.1, from coordinate 143,567,073 downwards.
AAGACTGCATTAACTTGGTTTGTTCCAGACAGAAAAACAGAACACAACACTACACAGAGCTTAAATTATATGGTTTATTGAATGAGCAAGGCCTTATTTTCAAGTGCAAATAAACTGAAAAGTAAAATGCATTAAAACTGAACAGTTGGAGCATATTGGTAGATTAATGTTTTTGATTACAGAGTGTTTTCAACTCTGGTAAATGTGCATATTAACATAATTAATCTGCAAAATAACCCATCAAGAAATTAAATCACTTTAGAGGTATTATCTCGTCTTTTTTTTTTTTTTAATGCACATCTAGGGATACAGTGTGATTTGCAAAAGCTTTACTTAAGGAAAGACTAATGCAGGATGACACTTAGAATTGGTCAGACTTCAAACTTCATCTCACTCTGATGAATATTCTGAGTTCCAACTGAATCTCCCTGAACCTGTTACCACTTCTATTACACAGAAATTCTAATAATGTATTGTGTATATACAATTTTCTACATACTGTATTATGATGTTTGACATTGTAAAAAACCATTCCGTCTGGAGAGAGACTGCCCCTTCCTGGGCTAGCTCATTCTTAGAGCAAAGGGCCCAGCCTGAGGTAAGACGTTGATATGCAAATTAACCAATCCTTTTCTATCAGGCCTGTGCTTCTCAGAGGCCATGTTCCTCTGCCTTCACCAACCCTGGGCCAGGTACCAGACAACTAGGGACACCCCTATAGGCCAAAGTAGCCAGTCCTCAACTATTTACCTTGCCCTGCCTTGCCTTTCCCACAAAACCTGAGTGTCTCCTACCTTGCTCCCCACTGTCTTCTGCCTCCTGTCCACCCTGTCATTCTCTGCGTGGCCCTGCAGGTGCACGTGCCTCCTGTGTCACAGACCTGTGAGTATAATAAATGTTGTTTCCTGAGCCTCTCCCTCTGTCTCCTTTTATGGCCACATCTGAACGGTCATCTCATAAAAGAATATAAAACAACAAAGGTGTCTTGAAGAGTCACTGTGAGAATATAGTGAGTTAAAACATAATGCAATCATATGATGCCTGGTACTAAGAAAACATTCAATTCATGGCAGTTGTTCGAAGTCTAACAGAAGAGGTATCCTCCAACATTTATGATCTGGATAGCAGCCCATGCTCTGGCATATCTGAATATAAAGCCATGGAATGTCTGTATCTCTGCCTCTTTCCACACCATCTGAGATAAGAAAAAAATTCTGGACGGTTTCTACATTCTTATGAATTGTTTTTATTTGTTTGTCTTTGCCAGAGGGATTTCCTGTCTCTTACTGTGATAAAGGCTGGAAGCAGAGGCTCCTGTCTTTCAACAACAGGTATGAATTCTGCCAACAGAATAGCCAATTTGAGCTGAGAGAGAGAGAAAAAGTGAGATAGGGATTCATCTGGACAGGAGATGTAAAGAGTTTATTATTCTCAATGAAATAAAGATGAAAGTGACACATACCAACTCAAAGAAAGGAAAAGAAATTCCTGACTGAATTTGTTATCCAGGTTCAGTTTCTAGGGGAAGTGCCAAATGCTCCCTGTCAGGTGGGAGAGGTCTTCTCAGCTCATGGCCATCCTTGGTGCAATCAGCTCAGATTTCTTTATAGACTAGAAGAGAGATTTTTTATCAATAAATAATTTAACAGGTATCTATTGCATAACTCTATGTGTAATGTACCATATTACATCTAAATCCTAGCCAATTTTCCTGGCTGTGATTGAAGCCAGTTTCATTCCTTGTAGTTATTTCATTTGGTGTTGGTTTCTTAAAAAAACAAACAAAAAACATAAAACAGATTATAGTCATTTTGCAGTTGCCTTTTAAAGGGTAATAAATCAATCTTTTTCTCATCAAAAGTAACCCTAGGGTGGGCTGAAAACCTAAAAGTTCAGAAATAAAGGCTCCCAAGGATGGTTGTAACATTCTGAAAACTCAGAAATCACTCAAAAGATTCCTCAAGGTACTGAAAATATGATTTACAACATGAAAGAATACTCTGGCCTTGCCCTCTGGGTAAAGGTCTGGATCTCCTTAAGGACGTTTCACACTTTCCCCATTGACACACCCATGGCATTAAAACTCATTTTCCCACTACAAGTTTGTTTGCAAGCTCTTTGGATCTCTCACTTATTTTTATAGAAATCTGCATGCTGCTTAAAATCTGAAAAGTAAGGTCGTCAGATATGCAACAGAAATGTAGGCAAAAGTTCTGCTTCTAGCTATGATGGATGAGGATATTATGAAGTAAGCTTTTCTTTGAAAACCAGAAAAGCTATCTAGGTGGAAAAGAACTGGGTTTGTGGATTCCGGAGATGAAAACAGGGGAGCCCAGAGATTTGAGCCCGAAATTGTCCTGCTTTTCTTGTTCAGTCAACTGCTGATTGAAACATGGGAACTTAGAGGTAGCCCGCTGAGCAGAGCTTTCAACAGATGCTCTGTTCAAGGGAAGAAAAATTAAAGTCCAGAGCTTGCTAAGGAGGATGGGGCCTGGTGAACTCCCCAGGTGTTCAGTTGGAGCCCTGAAGTGGTAAAACCAAGGAGGTAGAGTCCGAGGGACATTGACCAGCCCTCTCAAACCACAGGGCCTGAGGGATTAGATCTGTGTCTGCTACTTTCTCTGGCCCAGCTGCTTGCCAGAGGCAAAATGAACTCTCTCTCGAGGAAAATAATATCACCTATGGCCAGAAATTATCTCTAAATGTTTTACATCAAAGTTTGGCAATCAATTAAAAAGTATGTAGGGTAAGTGGAGGCAGTCTGTCTTCCTCACCCAGGTGTCTGGGTAGCAAAGGGAAGCAGTGTTCCCATGGTCTTGGAGGAGCCTCATAACCAGTATTCTCATAGTCTTGAGTCTGGGTCTGATAACCTGTTCCCATAATATGAAGTGGGCTTGCATGCACAAAATTATGTTATGTTATGCAATTTTCTGGCTAAAAGCTGGCTTTGTTTGCCTCCAGGACTTCAGCAAGTAGAGATTCCCTGCTGGGTGCCATGACATGTCCTGTTCCGGGGAGCAAGGGCCACGAAGTGTGCCACGCAGAGACTTGCAGAGAGACACTCAGCTTGCAGCGTGCACGGCTTGCCCACTCACGAACAAAGGCATATCAGACATCCCAGCGGCCCCGTGAATATTCTTCCGTCTGCGTGAATACCATGAACCTGTCTGGCCTTGAATGGTCGCAACACAACTATCAAGCATATAAGAAGATGAAATTAAAAGAAAAGCAGAAGATAACAGAAACAGGTTTGTAGGGAGTTTAGATGTCGGAATTATGCAACAGAATTTTTTAAATTATGACAAATACATTTAAGAAATTAAAAGGCAAGATTGAGTACTTGGGGAGAGAATAGAAAAAACAAAAATTTAAAAAAGATGTCTGCAGAGAAAACCATACCCAGACAATGGTGGCGAAACCAAGGTCAAAATTTTAAAGCAGGACAAAGAAAAAAGGACAAAAATGTGCTGGCCCTTCCTACTTCCTTCCCCAGGGCGGTGCTGGAAGAGGAAAGTGTTATGTGGGAGACTGTATAGAACAAGGGCAACTGGACTGCGGTTTGCTTTGCTCTGTGTTTCTACTGACAGTTACTTTGGGGAAATTGAGTCAGCATTCCCCATTTTCAACCTTCTTAGACAACTTACTTAGTGACAATATGTATTCACGTGGTACTTAAGCCAGCTATGCACTTTATATATAACTAACTTTGAGTGCTTACAATGTGGCATGCCCTGTTATCATATTCAACTCTAGATAAGCAAACCAAAGGCTTAGAGAAGTTAAATAATTTGCCTAAGGTTGTGAAGCTACTAGGATGTAAAGCATGATCTCAAGGTCCTTGCCCCTAACATTCTGTCATCCAGGGGAAAGAGTAAAGCACCTGTGGGGGGATTCTAACTCAACTTTCTGCTGACCCTCATACCGCCAAGCCTCACACCTAGTGACTTGCCCAATTAATACTAATAACAACACTAATGGTTATAGGGGACCATTCCACGTGGCAGTGGGGAATGTAGCCCAGCCCCTGATTCGGAAAACCAACTGGGAGTAAGGTCGGCACACAGGACCCACACCCACGGATAGGTTCTCCCGTGGGGAATCAGGCCTGCATCATACCCAGGCTGCTATGAGTCTTGCTTTTGCCAAAATTCCTCACCCTGAATTGAGGCAGCAAATGTTTACTGCATATCTTTCAAGTAACTTCCTAAAATCTGTACTAAACCTCCCAAGGACGAGTGTAACCAGTTCAACCACTTTTCCCTTTGCAAATATCCTTCTTTGATGTAATTAGCAACATCCTCGCCTTTCTTTTCTATAAAAAGTAACCACCTAAAGCCAACCTTCCTCAATGTAATGTGCCCAGAAAAGCAATAAAAGCCTGTCCAGGCAGGGGTTGGGGCCCTCTCACTCACTCAGAGAGTGGCCATGCTGTCCCTTTTCCCCACAGGACTTCTGCAGTCTGTGTGAATTTGTTCATCGCAGCCATAACACATGGACCCCACAGTCCATAGCCTGCATCAAATGGTAACAGCTGATGTTGTGGAGCTCATATAATACATTGGCACTCACTACTTTTCACATCCTTTCTGTGAGGTAGGTACTGGTATTATCCCATTTTATATATTAAAACACTGAGGGACAGAGTGGTTACCTAACTTGAAAGGTCACACAGGTATTAAGCGGTGGAGCTGGGATCCCAAACTAGGCAGTTTGGTTTCAGAGCCTGGCCAGTATCACTGCATTTGCTGCTCTGGCTACAGTATTGTTCATTAACAAAGGAGGTCAGGGGAGAGAGAGTGTTTGTGTCTGCCAGGACAAGCTTGGAAGCATCCTAACTGTGGCTTTTAAAACAGTGCACAGCCTGGCTGTGAAAGACCATATTTGCAGAGATGCCAGAAAAAGGCAAATGGTCATGTAGGAAATTTAAATCTATTCCATTTGGCTCTAAGGACATTTTTTCAGAACTTATGCTGTCACTTATTTTCTCCACAAGGTTGATTCTTAACTCATCTACTTATCCCGACTGTTTTTGTTGGTTATTTTTCATTGCCCTATTCTTGTATCCTCTCAAATTCATTTGACTCTTACCTTATCCCTTAGCTTAAGAAGGTAAATGAATTAACTTTATATCAGAAGTAGTACTTTGCTGAGACCCAAATAAGTTGAGGCTTGATGAAAATTCTAAAGCCACCAGAGCTCATTTAGCAGTGTTTAGAAGGAGAAAATCGCCATGAAAAGAACAGGACTACTGTTTGGGGAAGATGGGAAATGTTAACAGGAAGAAGGTAAAGCTATTCAACTGCTACCATTCTTCTTCATCAAGAAAACAGAAGCATCTTCACATTGAAAAGAGTAGGGTGAATGTTAAATGAGTCATAAATTTTACAACTCACACTCAGCAAAGGAATTGAATTACAAAATATGATGGTCTGATTTTCTCTAAGGCCATATATATTTAATCCAATACTGTAATTAATATCCAGTTTTAAATGTCGGTAGTCGCAGAAGAAAGAATCCACAAATCTTCGGTGGAAGTCATTATCAAATACTCCTTTGCTTTAAATGGAGTTAGACATGTAGAATTTCTCAAAAATAATATGGTTTTACCCTGCCTTATGGCTCATTCAGTGGCAAGGAACAGAAACCCAGTCTTGGTACTTCAGTAAAAAAGCATTTATTGTACAGCAGCTCCTGGTCAGATTTAAGAGAGGGAGGGCAGCCAAGCCCCATGGAGAATCAGACCTGGAAATTGGAAAGTCTTAAGAACTACCAGCCTTTTTATCTGCGGCCACACGTTCTCTTGTCTTTTTATTCTATTCCCCCTGCTTTGCCTAGTCTCCCCTCTCTCTGCCTGCCCTCGCATGCGTGGTCCTCACAGGCCATCACGGTCTCTCGCCTGAAGGAACCTTGCAGCTCCAGTGACCTGACTCACAGCCCATGTCTCTCAGTTAACATCTGAAAAGTAATCAGGTTGGTCTGGTTCATGGATCAGGTGTCCACCTTCTTACTAATCAAAGAGGGTTGGGTTTATTTGGTACAAACATGGGAAGGACTCACAGCTGATGCTGGAGTTGGGCGAGGGAGAGGTGTTCTGAAAACAAGAGAGAACGGGAAGAAATCTGGACCCAGTTCTTCGGTGTCCTGAAATCTTTGGAATATCTTAAATGGTTACCAAGGACAAGTTGAAATATTGAACAGAATTTAGGAGAGAGCCATTAAGAGGAAAAAATGGACATTTAATATATATGTAAATTATTTTCTACTCAGTGAGTTTTAAGCTCATAAATTATTCTTCACCGATGAAGTGAAATTGAAAAATTGAGATAAAAACTTTTAGTGACACATTTGAACATGAACAAAATGTTTTTAGGTCGAACACCAATAAAATTTGTATCTAAGATCAACATAATGTGATATATTAGCCAGAGAATATTCATTTTGAGACATGAAATAAATAATTATTGATATATAATTTTAAAGCAAAATGCCTCTTTATTGTGTTGTAGCTTGACTGAGACAGTATGAAAAATTTCAGGAGGGTCATCAAAGGATAGCAGTTTTCATTTTCCTCTGACACCTTCACCTAACTGGGTTAAAGTTGGCTTCTAAATCAGAGCAAATTCCCAGATCAAAAAGTTCGTAGACATCCAAGTTGGTGGCAGACTACATGGATGTTACAGTTATCCCCATCCAGGACCAAACTGGAATTACAACTAGAATGTAGAGAATTAACCTGAATAAGCAATGGAAGACTAGCTGAAGATGAATCTTATAATCAAGGATTTACAGAAGAAGCCAAATGGAGATGTAAAAATGGCAGAGAAAGGGGCTGTGCCTGCTCCCAAGGGCAGCAGCTGAGGTTCCAGAGGGGTTATCTCAGCTACAGAGGTTTCCCCTGAGTAGCAAGGGGTCTCAACCCCAAGCCAGCCTCCCCAGCCCAGAGCACAAGAGCTGGGAAAAGGCCTTGGCTGGGAAAAGCAGCAGGGATTCTTGCTGCCAGGGAGAGACAAGGGTCTGCTAGAGACACAGTGCCTGCCCTCTTAAAGAGACAACACACAAAATCTTATTCACAGCCCTTTACCCTGGACTTCGCTGGATAGAAGGTGGAGAGAACTAGAGTCTAGAGTCATGTGGAGAAAGACTGGGGTTTGTGGCTTTGGGGAGAAAGCTGAAGGGACTGTCACCAGGATGCCTGTGCTTAGTCCCTCTTCCACACTGCAGACACCATCTTTTTCAGGTGGCTCCCTCACCTTCTTATGTCATCAGCCTGGAGGATTGCAATAGTCCCACCCTCTGGACTCCCTGTCACCCCAACCTGTGGAGCTTATACCCTGCTGAGGAGTCAGCTGCCTGGGCCAGGGTGTAGAGGTCAGGGAAGACTCAGTGGGTGTCAGTGACTGAATTGTGTAGCTTTGGGGCAGGGGCCATTCCTCCCACGTTCCCACCCCTTGAACCTGACCAGGGGTATTACCCTCACAAAGGAGATCCACTAGCCCCAGCCTCCAGGCTCCCAGTGGCCCTACCCTTTGAACTCTCAGCTGCCCCACCCTGCTGAGCTCCATCTCCTTGCAGAATCTGGGACAAACTGAGTTGTGCAGCTTAAGATGGAGACTATTTTACCTTTGCACGATGACCAGTGCAGAACCTTCCCTTCACACAGAAAAATCTTGGTCTCTTTGGACCGGATAAACTGCTGGCTCCTCATGACTCCCTCGTGACTCCCTGAGACTCTGTCCCACTACAAAGGTGTGCAGGCACGTTGCAGGGCATCAGCCAAGCTTGGTAAACCCTGGGATTTCGCTGAGTGGCCTGTGACCCAGCACTGACACCCAGTTTCTATATCAAGCTAGTAAACACTATTTGCCCCTACCTGATAACTCACTGAAAACCTGCCTCATAGAACCTGAGTTCTGTCAGAGGGGTTTTTGTTGACTGAGCCTTACAGGCAGCCTACAAGGGAAGGCAGGTGGAGGTGGATCTTAGGGTACCTGGGGAAATTTGCTGATCCGCTCTCAGGCTCATTGCTGGTGGAAGTCAGCCATGGTGAGCAGCTTGGTTCTTCCCACACACACCAAAGCCCAGCAGAGGCAGACACGAAGTTTGGATTGCTTTGGAAATCCAAAAAGCATGCCCATGGCCACTTATAAGCAGCATCTGACATTGACCTACATTAGAGTCCCTCCCAAGACACCCCAGAACAGAAAAACACAGTGGCCAGCTTCAGTCAACGTCAGAGCAGGATCCAATTAGCTTCATAAGTGAAATACCCAAAAGGAGATCTTGTCAAGCTCCAGACCCCGCTGAGGCAAAATCCATTCATGTGCTCAGCACCTGCACAGCAGCTCATATTCTGTGGTTAGGGTTGATTCTCACAATCAGCCAGCCTGAAAGTTCTCCCCACAAACGAATGGACCAATAGTAATCAAGATTCAGTTACAACAGGAGGGCTCACATAACCAACACAAGAGACATTCCTGGCACACCCAGTTCAGGTGATCAAGGAGACTGCTCCACTGGGTCCCATAGGACACCTACTACATAAAGCTGCTCAACCAAGACTGGGAGACATAGCAAATTAGGACTCTACCTAATATATAGAAACAAACACAAAGAGTCAGCCAAAACGGGAGACAAAGAAACATATCTCAAGTGAAAACAAAACAAAACAAAACAGGGGAAATTTCCAGGAAAAGAGCTAAATGAAATGGAAGCAAGAAATTTACCAGATACAGAGTTCAAAAATATTCTTATAAGGTTGCTCAAGGAATTTAGTGAGAACTTCAACAGCATGAAAAAGGACATAGAAACCATAAAAAAGAACCAGTAAGAAATGAAGAATATAATATCTGAAATGAAGAATACACTAAAAGGAATAATAGTAGGTTAGATGAAGCAGAAGATTGAATCAGGAGCAAAAATAAAAAAGGATTTGAAAAAATAACAATAGTTTAAAGGACATTTGCAACAACATAAAGCATAACAATATCCACATCATAGGTGTACCAAGAGAACAGAGAGAGCAAAAAGATAGAGAACTTATATGAAGAAATAATAGCTGAAAATGCCCTAACCTGGTTAAGGAAAAAGACACGCAAGTTCAGGAAGTGTAGAGAGTCCAAAATAAGATGAACCAAAGGAGGCCCACACCAAACACATACTTAAAATAACAAATGGTAAAGACAAAGAAAGAATCTTAAAAGCAGCAAGAGAAACAGTTATCTACAAGGGAGCTCCTTTAAGACTGTCAGCTGATTTCTCATTTCAGGCTGAGAAATTTCTCAGAAACATTTCAGGCCAGAAGGGATGAGCATGAAATAGTCAAAGTGATGAAAAGCAAGAATTTACAAATGAGGCTACTTTACCCAGCAATACTATCATTTAGAGTTGAAGGAGAAATTAAGAGCTTCCCAGATCAGAAAAAGCTAAAGGAGCTCATTACCACAAAAACAATATTAGAAGAAATTTTAAAGGATCTTCTTTAAGTAGAAGAAGAAAAACAGAGGAACATAGTTATAAAGAATTAAATGACAATAAATATGTACCTATCAATAATCACTTTACATGTAAATGGTGCAAATGCTAAAACCAAGAAGATGTAAGGTAACTGAATGGATATAAAAACAAGACCTGCGCATATGTCATCTACAAGAGACCCATCTAAGAACAAAGAATCACATAGCTGAACAGTAAAGGGATCAAAAAAGATATTTCATGCAAATGGAAATGTAAAAAAAAGCTGTGGATAGCAATACTTATATAAGATAAAATAGACTTAAAAGCAAAGGCTATAGTAAGAGACAAATAAGGACAGGACATAATGATAAAGGGAGCAATCCAACATGAGGATATAACCATTATAAACATTTATATACTCAACAGAGGAGCACCTAAATCTAGAAAGCAAATATTGATGGACATAAAGGGAGAAATTGACAATAATACATTCAAAGTAGATGATTTAAACACCCCATTGGCATCAATGGATAGATCTTGCAGACAGAAAATCAACAAAGAAACAGCAGCCTGAAATGACACACTAGATCAGATGGATTTAACTGAAATCTTCAGAGAATTTCACTCCAAAGCAGCAGAATATACATTCTTTACAAGTGTACATGGACCATTTTCTAGGATATACCACATTAGGACACAAAACAAGAACTGATAAATTTAAGAAGTTTGAAATAATCTCAAGCATCCTCTCTGACCATAATGGTATGAAACTAAAAATCAATCACAAGGAAAAAACACCCTGAAAAGCACACAGAGATATGGAAGCTAAAAAACATGTTACTGAACAATGAGTGGGAGATCAAGAAGGAAATCAAAAGATACTTGAAACAAATAAAAATGAGAACACAACAACTGAAACTCTGTGGGACATAGGAAAAGCCGTCCCAACAGGGAAATTCATAGCATTACAAGCCTACCTCAAGAACCAAGAAAAATCGCAAATAAATGACATAACTATTTGAAATCTACGTGATCTTACTAACCAATGTCACCCTAATAAATTTAATTAAAAATAAATAAATACATAAAACAATCTAACTTTACACTTAAATACTAGAAAAAGAACAAAAAAAGAAAGCCCAAAGTGAAAAGAAGGAAGGAAATAATAAAAATCAGAGCAGAAATAAATGAAATAGAGTCTAAAAAAAAATCCCAAGAAATTAATGAGACAAAGAGTTTGTTCTTTGAAAAAAAAGATAAACAAGAAAGACAATTTTTTGACAGACTCATCAAGAAAAAAAAGAGAGAATCCAAACAAATAAAATCAGAGATGAAAAAGAAAAAGTAATACAAAGAATTATAAGAATATATTGCAAACAACTATATGCCAACAATTTGGACAATCTGAACAAAAGGGTAAATTCCTAGAACATACAATCTTCCAAAACTGAATTAGTATCAGAGAATCTGAAAACAATTACAACTAGTAAAATTGAAGAAGTAATAAAAAAATATTCCCAACAAACAAAAATCCTGGAACAAATGGCTTCATAGGAGATTTTTTGCCAAACATTCTGAGAACTAAAACTTATTCTTCTCAAACTACTTCAGAAAATTCAAGAGGAAGGAAGACTCCCAAGCTCATTTCACAAGGCCAGCATCATGCTAATACCAAAAACAGATAAGGACTCCACAAAGAAAGAAAATTACAGGCCAATATCCCTGATGAACATAGATGCTAAAATCCCAAACAAAATATTAGCAAACTGGATCCAGCAATAATTTTAAAAGATCATTAACCATAATCAAGTAGGATTTATTTTGGGATACAAGGTTGGTACAATATCCTCAAATCAATAAATGTGATACAAAATGAAGGATAAAAATCACATGATTATGTCAATAGATCCAGAAAAATTGTATGATAAAATCCAGCACCAAATTATGATAAAGAGGCTCAGTAAAGTGGCAATAGAGAAAACATACCTCAGCATAACAAAAGCCATATATGACAAATCCTATAGCTAACATCATACTCGACAAGCAAAAACTAACAGTGTATCCCTTAAGTTCAAGACTAAGGCAGAAATGTCCACTTTCACTTCTCTTATTTAGCATAGTACTGAGTGCCAGCTACAGCAATCAGAGAAGAGGAAGAAATAAAGGCATCCAAATTGAAAAGGAAGAAGTGAAACTGTTATTATTTGCAGGGGACATTATACCGTACATAGAGGATTCCAAGGATTCCACCAAAAAACTACTAGAACTGATAAATAAGTTCAGTAAAGTAGAAGGATACAAAATGAATATCCAGAAATTGTTTGCATTTTTATACATCAACAATGAACTATCAGAAAAGGCAACTACAAAAACAATTCTGTTTACAATTACATAAAAAAAAAACCCAACCTAGGAATAAATTTGACCAAGGATATAAGAAAACTTTACTTGGAAAATTCTAAGACACTGAAGAAAGAAATCGAAGAAGTTACAAATAAGTGGAAGCACATACTGTGTTTGTGCATAGGAAGAATGAACATCATTAAAATGCCCATGTTACTCAAAGTAATCTATAGATTCAAAACAATTCCTATCAAGACACCAATGGTGTATTTCACAGAACTAGAACAAATATTCTAAAAATTTTATGGAACCACAATAATCTTGAGAAAGAACAAAGTTGGAGGAATCGTGCTACCTGATATCAGACTATATTACGAGGCCATAGTAATCAAAGCAGCATGATACTGGCATAAAAACAGACACATAGATCAATGGACAAGAATACAGAGCCTACAAAAAAGCCACATTTTTATGGTCAGTTCATATTTGACAAAGGAGCCAAAAACATACAGTGGAGTTAAGACAGTCTATTCAATCAATGCTTTTGGGAAAATTGGACAGACACATGAAAAAAATAAAAGAAAGAAAGGGAACAAGACCATCTTCTTAACACCATACACAAGAACAAACTCAAAATGGATTAAATAGTGAAATAGACTTAAAACCACAAAAATCCTAGAAGAAAACACAGGCAGTAAAATCTCAGAAATTTCTTTTAGCAATATTTTTCTAGTATATCTACTAAAGCAAGGAAAATAAAAGCAAAAATTAACTAGTAAGACTACATCATACTAAAAATTTTTGTACAGCAAAGGAAACAAATCGATAAAATAAAAGGCAGCCCACTGAATGGGAGAACATATTCTCCAACGATACATCTGGTCAGGAGTTAATACCAAAATTTATAAAGAACTTATATGACACCGAAAACCAAATAAATGAATAAACAAACAAAAACAAGCAATCCAATTAAAAACTGGCAAAAGACCTGAATAGGTACTTGTCCAAAGAAGACATACAGATGGCCGGTAGACATATGAAAAGATGCTTCATCAACAGCACTAATTATCGGCGAAATGCAAACTAAAACCACAACGAGCTATCACCTCACGCTTGTCAGAATGGCTGTCATTAGTAAATCAACAAATGAGTACTGGTGAGAATGTGGAGAAAAGGGAAGCCTCTTGCACTGTTGACGGAAATGCTAATTGGTACAACCGCTATGGAAAATAGCATGGAGTTCCCACACAAAATTAAAAATGAAACTTCCTTATGACCCAATGATTCTGCTTCTGGTAATATGTCCAAAGAAACCTGAAATGCTGATTCAAAAGAATATATGCACCCCTTGATCACTGCCGCATTATTTACAATAGCCAAGATTTGGAAGCAGCCCAAGTGCCCATCAGTAGATGAATGGATAAAAAAGCATTGTGTATCAGGTAAATCTTACCCTTTGTGACAGCTTGAGTGTACCTGGAAAGTGTTATGCTAAGTGAAATAAACCAGTCAGAAAAAAAGAAATACCCACTTAAATGTGGGATCCAATGAACAAAGTAAAGTAATAATAGAACAGAGTCATAGATGCAGTGAACAAACTGAGAGCTGTCAGAAGGGAGGGGGGCTGTGGAACTGGGTGAAAAAGGTGAAGGGGTTAAGAAAAAACAAACCCCAAAACCCACAGACACAGAGGGCAGTATTACCAGAGGGAATCCGGGGTGGAGGGAGAAGAAGGAGAAGGGAACAAATGGTGACAGCTGGTGACACACAATACAATATACAGATGCTGTGCTATGGAGTTGTACACCTGAAACCTATACAATTTTATTAGCCGATGCCACCCCAACAAATTCAATAAAAAGTAAAAAATAACGGTTCTCAGAGAGGCAGCTTTTGCTGCCACCATATCTCTGAACAAAATCAAAGCTGAGAGTCAAAGCCTCGCTCTATCCAGATTTTGGAGGCAGACAGAGGGGCGTCAGGGATTGTAATCACCTGGCTTGACTTCGCCTTTCCAGAGCCATCTTTTCAGGGTTAGAATTTATCTCTAGCGGTGGAATAACTGATTAGCAGAATATTCTCATTTTAATAAAATATTGATTTAAAAGTTTTTAAATTAAAATGTAAGATATGCAACCTTTTAAATATTAGAATGTTTACATCAATTTTAAAAATAAATGGTATTTTTCTTAAGAAAAAATCATTTGAAAACATAGTTGCAGGTATTTTTGATGGTTTTGAAACTTGGATTTTTGTTTTAGGTTTTTGGGTGTAATTAAAACTAAACTTTGAAATTTTTGCCATTATTTTGATTTTGTATTCTGTTTGAAGCATGTATGATTGATTTTTCCTATTGAAATCCAGTTTCCATGTCACTAATGTAACTGTATTTTTTGTTTGATTCCTTTAATATTAAATTTACGTGTGTAACTGGGTTATTTTCATTTTTAGCAAAAAGCTAAAAAATAAATATTTTATATGGCTCTAACACTTAAGGTTATCTTTTTTAAAATCCAACTCTAGTTTTTAATTAAAGACAACATTTTTCAAGAGGGGAAAGAAAATGTATCTGTAATTGATTGGACATTAATACTAAGTATAAACTTATTCCTTGGCCTTTATTTGCAGGGAGGGCAAGAAAGTTGGACAACTAAGCAGAATTTTTAATTTGTTTTTCCAGGAAAAATAACCACCCTGGTAATTCATATTATCTCTGGTTTTCAGATGAGGAACCTGAGACCTAGAGAGGTTAACTCTCCCAAGGTCACATGTAGGGGTAGAGCCTGGTTTCCAGTTCCAATTCCAAAATCCATGCTATTTGTCACACCCCGCAGCCTGATGGTTTCATAGACTAGAGAGTGATGGCACATATTGCCAGGGCAGGGAAAAAATGTATGTTTGAGTTAGTATAGTGCAATTCAATTTAATAGCTCCATTTTGAGGAGTATGATTGGGTGTGGGGTGGGGAAGGAAATTACCTCACCCCATCATTGCAAAATTGTACTCTTTGTTACCCTATGACAACCCACTTTCTTCTCGAAAATAGCCGACAATATATTGGCTATAGAGCCCTGTGCCCTAAACTCTCATGAGATTTGAATTATTATAACTAAAGGAGACGAAAGATGTAGTGTGATTACATGACTATAGCAACATAAAAACTATTCTCCTCCTAAGTGTTCTAAGGTTCGTAGTATTAAAATTATGGTAAAAGAAATGTCATTTTACATTTGGGGATTCTGGAGATCTTCTTACCAAGAAAATGCCTCAAAGTCATTTTCACTCAGCTGACTGAGTAAAGACTGAGGCTAAGAATAGATATGTTACAGCATCTTCTATAAAGTTAAGGTAAAGAGTCATGGCTGGAACTAGGTAAAAGCAGGTCATTCAAATGTCCTCTCAACCAAAATGTAACATATAAGTCTCCACTGAAGTATTACATGAGACCCAGGAGGCTGATGGTAAGAAGTGCCTTACTCAGCACACTGCAGGCAGAGGCATTTGAGCTATAGAACCAGTTTCTTCTTCGCTGCTCAGAGCCTAGTTCTAAGTTCTCCAGTTACCTTTTCCTTTTAAGTAAAATCTGCTAGAGAGAGTGTGTGTGCATTTCTGCTTTTGTTAGATGATGAAAAGTATCTTTAGAGATGACAAACACACTGATGTAGTAGCTATGTGGAAAGATAAATACTGCTTTTTCCTTCGATGTTGACAGAAATAAATATTTTAAGTTAATTTATAATTTTGTATTTACAATTTTAGGTAGTGAGGTTATCTAAATTAATAAGTCAAATATTCTCTACATATTTCTAGCTATTTCAATCATCTGAATATTTAAAAGTTGATTTGTACAAGTGAGCAAAAAATGGGGAGAAGAAACAACTCATGGAAACATGGAATCCCATCATTCGTCATTAGAAGATTGATTTTTAATCTCTTTATTGGCTCAAATGTTTATTTCTATCTCTCGGTAAATCTCTCAAGAGGAATATGATGAGAAAGAACTCTAAGAAAGATTATTATTATCATTTATTATTTAAGCTGATTAAAGCTACATATAAATGAATTGGAGAAGTGAAGATCTGGAAGGAAGCATATTGTAGGACAGGGAGTTGGGGGCGAAAGTGAGGTTTTCAAGAACTTCAGCCAAGAAAAACTCAAAAAGTCTTGGTAATAAAAGAGGTATAGAGGATGGCATTAGAAATACATGAAGAAAACGTGACCCCGAATTTGAGGATTGTTACTTGGGAAGGTTTACAGCAGTGGCAGTACTAACACCTCCCGAGCTCTGGTTCTCTTTATCCTGGTTCTTCACTTGTCTGTGTAACTGAATATTGCTGATGGGGACAGGCATGTCAGCTTCTCATAATGCAGTAGTGTCAGGGTACCAATTTCTGCTTGGTCTCTATGCCCTCACTTAAGGGAGATAAGAAGCCTGAGACATTAGAGATCTAAGGAGAAATGGGAGGAGATTATGCATTCTCTGGCTAGCCTAGCCTTCAGAAATCCTGCACAAGCACATCCTGAATGAAGATTATAAACTTTCTCATTGGCTAACAGTTGCGAAATTGATGTTAGTATCAACTGGGATGTACAAAGATAAAGGTCCTTTTACGGAGAAACTCCAGTGAGCACATTAGCTGATGTTCTCTGTTGCTTCGGGTCTTCTTCCTCTTCTGGGTCAACATATCTTTCTGGTAGAAATATCTACTCACTCATATCATCCTCAGCTAGTGGAAGCAACTCTTCATTCTTACTCTGATGCTTTAGAAAGAACTGTGGGGACTGAAGTAAATCACAATAGACATACTAAACTTCTCCCCTACAAACTCACACTAATGAGACTCATCTTATACATACATTGTTTGGGAAGCACACAGTGCTCATAAATAGTTTGGAAAGAAACAAAGTTTGGTGTTAAAATTCAAAGTTAGCTACCTGCACAGATGTTCCAAGACAGGGCATGTATATGTGTGTATGTCAGTGTGAAGGGCGCCGGGGTGCGCGCTGTGGGCCAGTGAGATGGGTGCTGTTGGAAACATTATGGCTCTTAGCTTTCCCCAGATGAATATACCAGTTATTCAGAAATGCAATTAAAAATTAAATTTGTTGCTTTATAATTTTGAAAGTATTATTAAAACAAATTAAAGCAGCTCAAAAGCATATAAAATTAAAATGTTCATAGCAGCACAATTTACAATAGTCAAGTGCTGAAAGAAACCTAGGTGCCCATCAGTAAATGAATGGATCAAAAAACTATGGTACATTTACACAATGGAATTCTATGCAGCAGAAAGAAAGGAGCCCCTACCCTTCGTGACAGCATGGATGGAACTGGAAAGCATCATGCTAAGTGAAATAAGCCAGGCAGTGAGAGACAAATACCATATGATCTCACCTGTTACAGGAACCTAATCAACAAAACAAAAAAGCAAAATATAACCAAAGACACTGAAATAGAGAACAGGCTGACAGTGACCAGAGGGGAGGGGGAGGGAATTTCAGGGGAAAAGGGGGTTTACAGGAACAAGTATAAAGGACACATGGACAATAACTGGGGCGGGGGTGTTGAAACGGGAGGGAGGTGGGGAGGGCTGGGATGGCAGTAAAAGGCAGAAAACTGTACTTGAACAATTTAAATAAATAGATAGATAGATAGATAGATAGATAGATAGATAGATAGATAGATAAATGCAAAAAATAAAATAAAAGTAAGGCACTCTCTCCCTTCCTGTATCCCCAGTCTGCTCCCTGGAAGTAACTATATCAGTCAGGAATGCTTTGCCTAAGTTATCAAGAACCCTTGCTAATAGAGGCAATTGTTAATTTACATGAAGTTCAAAGG
Organism: Glossophaga mutica; assembly: GCA_039655065.1. Classification (NCBI taxonomy): domain Eukaryota; kingdom Metazoa; phylum Chordata; class Mammalia; order Chiroptera; family Phyllostomidae; genus Glossophaga; species Glossophaga mutica. The sequence goes on along the minus strand of CM077303.1, from coordinate 143,549,435 downwards.
AAGGTGGTGTCAGAGTTGGTTCCTTAGTTTGTGACATAATCAAGAAGCCACCCTCCATTCACAGCATTCCAGCAACAAACAGGACCCATTGTCACAAGGTGGCTAATGAAGCTTTAGGCAGTACATTGTTCAAATAAAATGTCCCTACACAGGAAGGAAAGGGGAAAAAGAGCTTCTATTCATGCACATCTTTACTTTCTGATATGGGAAAGCCTCCCAGAGTCCTAAGCAAACTTCGCTTATCGCTCCTTCCCCAGGCAAGAACTGACTCCAATCCCTAGTCCCATCACAGGCAAAGGAGAATGAGGCTGCCATGCCTGGTTTGGGTGGATTTTAGCTCATCCCCTGGGAGCAGTTGTGTGGCTGTCTGAACAAAACATGTGTCCTGTTGGCAAGAAGGAAGGCGATGGCTAATGGGTAGGCAAACCGCCAGTGATGACTACAACCAAAACGATTCACTGCGTCTTAATGTGTGCCCAAAATTTCCTATATATATTTAAGTAAATACATAAGTACTATATAATGTATCATATATAGGTATGCCATATATGTGCTATATTTATGTATATGTGCAAATACATGCAACATTCACCCATGATACTTGGCTAAGCAGCTTTTTAGATAAAGGAAGTACTCTGTGCATAATACTGAACATATAACTACTACATAGTAAGTTCTTTATCAAGGCTAATTACCATTATTATTTTCTGTTGTAATGATTACTTATAGCCTATGACATAGCATAGGCCTTTTTTCTTATTTTTTATTATTTTATCCTCACCTGAAGATATGCTTATTGACTTCAGAGAGAGGGGAAGGGAGGAAGAGAGAGAGAGGGAAAGAAACATTGATGTGAGAAGGGAACATCAATCTGTTGCCTCTCATATGCATCCTGACCAGGGACTAAACCACAACCTAGGCAAGTGCCCTGGTTGGAAATCTAACCCACAACCTTTTGGTTTACGGAATGATGCTCCCACCGACTGAGCCACACCAGCCATTTTTAAAAAGAATGAGGATTCTTTTAAAAACATACACCATTTTTAAAAAGAATGAGGATTATTTTCTAGCAGATACTTTACCAGTACCTTTAAAACAACCCGCCAGCAATTTTGTATCGGGCTAGTGAATACTCTTGAAGATGTTGGCTGCAAAGCTCCTCTAAGGAGAGATAAGAATTACCAGGGTCAGCAGTAAATTCCCTTTAAACATAGTGAAATAATTTTGTGAATAATAGCTAGGTGACTAAATGTTTACTTTTCGATGATTATCTAGCCACAAATATTTTCTAATCATGTTAATATGCAGGCAGAAGGAAGAAGGTTAAGCATTAAACATTTTTGGTGTATTTGCACAAAATATCATGTTAGCAAGAGAATTTTATATTATTGACAGACTTTTGAGAAGAAAAAATAAGTCTGCTGCTATTTGCCTAATTTATTCTGCACAGAGGAGATGAGAGTTATTTGAGAAATTCTCATGGAAGAGAAGGCCAATACAGATATTTTAAGTAAAAGCAAAGCACTTTTCTTCAAGCATTTGACATAATTGGATGAAAGCCTGTGGGAGAGAAAGGGGACAGAAGAGGGAAGTCTCCTTAGTTACCCCTGAAATGGTATCCTAACAAGGGTCTCATGTAGGCGAGTGTCTCAGCTGGTCTCTAGTAGTAGTCCTTATGGCCTATTTATAAAATGGCTTGTCTTTAAGGTAAAAACTCTATCTTTTAGTCCCCTTTTCTATTGTTTCTCATCATTTGTCCTAAAATGTGTTGCTACGTATAAAAATATTAGGGGTATATATATAATAACACATTGTTTAATCTCTCAGGCTTCACATTCTTCCATTTTTAACAGCAATGGGTTGGATTAGATGAGAGCTAAGGTCTCCAGATCTAAAATTCTAAGTTAAAGATCAGTGTTTTCGGAAGTGATTAGTCATCAGAATTACCTGAAAACACTTCTAAAAATAGTTCCCTGAATGAGCCCTGCCTTCAGACATTCTGATTCATTCAGTCAACTGAATGAAGATTATCGAGGACCTAGCGCTGGAGACCGGCACCCAATGTTGACCAGAGCAGGCGCGGGCCCATCCTGCCCCAGACTCTGCAGAAAGGCTGAGGTTGAATCCAGTAATATTTTTAAAATATTGCTCTCCAGGCAATTTTGATAACTGAACAGTTTAGAGAAGCAGTGTTTTATACCAAATGCAAAGTAGAGACATTTCTGAGTGTTTTAATTTTATTTGGGATGAACTCAGCTTTACACTCTAGAAATGCATGCATGTTTTTACTGAAAAATTTTTGTCAGCTTCTCTAAACATACACAGGGTGAGGGGAAGTAGGTTTCCAGTTGTTTCTGTAGAAAATAATACAGTAATAAATAGTAATATAAGAATAATCTATTTGGCATACTCACAACTGTAAAGCTACTTTTCCCCTACTCTGTATATGTGTGTATAACATTTATAGATATGTAAAAGATATATGCATAGGTTAGAGTGAAATATAAATGTTAATAAGAAAAAACACACATGTAACAGATGTAGTATGCTGGTGTTGGGTGAGGTTTTCACAAATTAGCGTTGATGGTTGATGCATTAACTGTGGAAATCTGCACAAATTAAAAGAAAATAATATTTGCTTTAAAGATTGAGAGTGCATAAGCAATATGAACTTTAAGCAAATGAGTTCTTTATTTTGAAATCTGTTACTTACTGTGATTTTTTCTTTGAGGAATTTTAAAGCCTCATCTACTTTAATGTTCAACAGTGAAACTTGCTGAGATTTATGAACAGACATTTTATGCTTGCTAGAGTTATCTTCCTCTAAATAATTCCAGACTGATAATTTACCGAAGTGAAATAAATGTAAGGACCCCTATTTTTAGGCCACTGAATTATAAACATAAAGACAGTTTGACCTCAAAGGGGCTAAGAATAGCCAACCCTTAATTGTTTTTTTTTTTCCTTAAGATTTTATTTATTTATTTTTAGAGAGGGGAAGGGAGGGAGAAAGAGAGAGAAACATCAGTGTGTGGTTGCCTCTTGCATGGTCCCCACTGGGGACCTGGCCCACAACCCAGGTATGTGCCCTCACTGGGAATCGATCCTGCGACACTTTGGTTCGCAGCCCACACTCAATCCACTGAGCTATGCCAGCCAGGGCTAATTGTTTGATTGGTAAGTTAGTCAGATTCTTTATCGTAAACTTTTACCTCCATCAAAACTTACGTTTCCTTTGGACCAGTAAAAATTAAAAGGCGCCATTCAAAGCATCCCATATCTGTTCATTCATAGCCCCTCTGCATCAATCAAAGTTCCAACAGTTGGTTCAAAGGAAGACATTGTATTTGTTGCAGGGACCCCAGGCAGGCATAGGCTAGTTGAAGGGAATGGGAGAAGCCAAGAGACTAGCTGGTGTAGGAAGCCGGTAAACAGTCTTGGCTGTAATAGGACAAGAGGAGGACACTGCAGACCAGAATAAAACCATGGAGGAAGGGCCCCTCAGAAGGAGCTATGGTTGTTAAGGTACGCAGAGTACCAGAGACCTCTTCTAGCAAACCGCAGGGAGAAAATAACACCCTTGCCTTTTTTCCCCCTTTCTTTCTACCTTCCTATTTTCTGTGATCTCTTGTGAATGCTTCCCCAGTGTCAAGCTTACTGGGGGCAGAGCAAGAAAATGTACTGGAATGCGTGGACAGTGTAAGAAAAACCCTAGACTCTCTACACCAGAGACTCTCTCAAAAGATAATTCATAGTGAGTGTTTAAAACTTTGCTCTCCGTTCTTTGTACATAGACTATTACTTTGTGAATCCATGACTATTTTCAAATCTTAACTCTGTTTTCAGTTGCAAACAACTTTTTATTTCCTATGTTTTTACTAAATTCTAGCTGCGAGAATTACATGCTTTTATGTTGCCTCCTCCTCTAATCAGTTATGACACAGTGAGTAGTAAACTGTAAGCAAGGAGCCAAATCTAATACAAAAAAAATATTTTGGACTAGCTATAAACTGCTCCTCTACTTCAATAAGAATTATCTGGAACTTGACTTTGATGATTAAAATGATAGGATTAACATGAGATTCAGCTTATGTGTGCATTGCCTCTTATAATGGGAGTTGGCTGTGTAGCTGCAGGACCTCTATATTTAGCATGGGTGTGGGCCCAAGTCAACACGCACACTTCCTGAATACCTTGGTACTTGAAAATGTCAAAATACCTTTTAAAATTCAGCAAGAAAAAGAGTAATCATTGTTAACGCTGCTGAAAATTTGGATGAATAATTAGCTTTGAGATGCTGCAAGATGAAGATAACAGCAGGTCAGATGTCAGTGTCTAAAGGAGGACACCAATGTTGGGCTAGCTGCCCCTCACGTGGTTTCACAAACAGTTACGCAGAAGGGATGCCACCCACTGCAAGAAGCACAAATGTTGTTGCCAGGACCTTACAGTTTTCCAATGCAGGTACCTAAAAGGACTAAAGGCAATCTGATCCAGCATGATTTCTATGATTTCTATGATTTCTATGTCCAGAAAGCAGAATGCCTTTCCTAAGAAAACACTTTGCAAAGAGAGCATTAGAACATTAGTATCACAGAGAAATACACTAGTTACTAGTTTTCAAAGGGTGCTTCATACATTCATGATTTTACAGTGGAAAAACTAAATTTTCCAATTTTATTTCCTTTTCTCATGTGTCAACAAAGGTGTAAGCAGGGGGTGGGCAGTAAAAACACCCATTCAGTTATGTTCATACATAATATATGTTCATACAGACACTCATTGTTATACACGTTCAACTTTCTTAGATGTTCTGCTTGTGGCAGGCCTTCCAGAATGTGGATCAATTTCAACAGAGTTCCAACCATCTTTGAAGCATTTGTGCCACACTTTTATTTGCACTGCACTCTTGCATTGTCTCCAAAAGCCTTCTGAATCATCCGAATAGTTTCTGTGGTGGAATTTTCAAGCTTAACACAAAATTTGATGCAGATTCATTGTTCTACTCGCTCAGTCATTTTGAATGTGACAGCCACACAGTCCACATGCTCACTCAATGGTGTCCACCACCCCCACTGACTAGTACAGTGAAGTCGTCGTTGTTCATGCATGTGCATTCCAGTCTACTTACCCTCCTTGGCTGCCAGGTTTCATCAATGTCACTCAAACTCTTCTTGGTATATTAACAATGGCTTTTTCTTGACAGACCTTCATAGTTCTTTGAGATACTGATTTTGTTTTCTGCAGATACATACCCAGAAGTGGACTGCTGAATGCTATGGTAGTTTTATTTCATTTTTTTGAGGAACTATTGTACTATTTCCCATAGGGGTTGAATCATTTTAGATTCCCACAAAGAGTGTACAAGGGTTTCAGTTTTTCCACATCTTTTCCAACACATCTTTTTTTGATAATAATCATCCTAACAGTTGTGAGGTGATATCTCAGGGTGTTCGGTCTATTTTTTTAACTGTTAATTTCTTTTTTAAAAAGATTTTATTTATTTGTTTTGAGAGAGAGGGGAAGGGAAGGAGAAAGAGAGGGATAGAAACATCAGTGTGTGATTGCCTCTCATCTGTCCCCTAATGGGGACCTGACCCACAACCCAGGCATGTGCCCTGTCTGGGAATTAAACCAGCGACCCTTTGGTTCACAGGCTCGTGCTCAATCCACTGAGCTACACCAGCCAGGTAAGCTGTTAATTTCTAGTAACCCATTCCACAAGCCTTTAAAAGAGCAAATAAAAAGCATTCATTCAAAGCATTAGTTCTCAATACATTTTGGGTCTTATTAGTTCTTAATACATTTAATAAAAGACCCCTTTGAGAATCTAATAAAATCTGGAGGACCATCTTACCAGTAAAATGCACACACGCAATGAATAACAAATTGTTTCTTGGAGTGATGGATCCCATATGCCTATTTGCAAACCCCAGTTTAAGATTACTTGCCTTAGATTAAGCTATTCTTGATACCCATTGATTCCATTCAGGGATTGGCAAGCTTTTACTGTAAAAAGCAAGAGAGTTCTTATGTTCACTTGGGGGCCAGTATCTATTAAAACACTCAGCTCTGCATTTGCAGCACAAAAATAGCCATAGAAAATGCATTAAAAATATGGGCATGGCTATGTTCCAATAAAACTTTATTTGCAAAAACAGGCCATAGGCTGGCCTTGGCTCTTGGGCTATCATTTGGCAATTTATGAATCAATTATTTCAAAAATTTAAATAAATTGCAGTAGTTGTGAACTGGGAAACTCTTGAACACAACACATACACACACACATAAAGAAAGCCGTAGGAATACTGTAGAGGAGTAGCAGCTGCTAGATTCCCTTTCCTCTGGAGTTCCTAGGATGGGAAACCACAGAGATGATCCTCCTCTCCCTTCACATTTGCTAATAACCCTTAATTTGCATCTGATGGCAACTGGTGTCTTTTTTTATTGTTGTTCAATTACAGTTGTCCCCATTTTTCTCCCAGCTCTCCCCTGCCCTATTCACCCCCACCTCCCACATTCAATCCTCCCTTCTCCTATTGTCTTTGTCCATGGGTCCTTTACACATATTCCTTGACTTGATCCTTCCTCTTCTTTCCCCTGATATTCCACTACCCCTTCTTCTTTGGTTACTGTCAGTTTAGTTTGTTCTTTATTTCTTTGTCTCTGGCTCTATTTTGCTCACTTGTTTGTTTTGTTGATTAGGTTCCACTTGTAGGTGAGATCATATGATACTTGTCTTTCACTGCCTGGCTTATTTCACTTAGCATAATATTCTCCAGTTCCATCCTTGCTGTAACAAAGTGTAGGAGTTTCTTCTTTATTTCTGCTGTATAGTATTCCATTGTGTAAATGCACCACAGTTTTTTGATCTGCTCATTTGCTGATGGGCAGTTAGGCTGTTTCCAACATTTCGCTATTATAAATAATACTGCTATGAACATAGGGGTGCATTTTTTAATTGGTTTCAGGATTCTTAGGGTATAATGACAACAGTGGAATCACTGGGTCAAAAGGCAGTTCCATCTTTAGTTTTTTGAGCAAATTCCATACTATTTTCAACAGTGGTTGTGCTAGTCTGCACTCCCATCAACAGTGCACTAGGATTCCCTTTTCTCCAATTCCTTCCCAGCACTTGTTTGTTGCTTTGTTTATTATGGCCATTCTCATTGGGGTGAAGTGGCATCTCATTGTGTTTTTAATTTGTATCTCTCTGATGGCTAGTGATGCTGAGCATCCTTTCATATGTCTCTGGGCCTTCTGTATGTCCTCCCTGGAGACATGCCTATTCAAGTTCTTTGCCCATTTTTCAATTGGGTTGTTTGTCTTCCTATAGTGGAGTTGTATGAGGTCTTGATATATTTTGGAAATCAAACCCTTGGTGTCTCCTTTCAGTTGTTTTGGAAATCATTAGAGCCATCCATTAGTGCTTCCTACCAGTGCATTTTAATTTATGATTGGGGAGAGAGAGAAATACTCAGGATGTAGCATTCATTTCTCTGTACCTGCATTCCACAATGCCTTTTTTAGAATAGCAAGCCTCCTTAAAGAACTCGTTCAAGGTTCCACGTATTGCTTATTTTCTATTATTGTGTTTTTAAAATTTGTTCTTGGAAAGCACAAAACAATAGCAATATGAATATAAATTCTATACAATACATGTCTATACATTTAAAAATCATTGGAGACGGACAAAACCAAAGGTGGGTAGGATTGAGAGTGGGAAGTGGGGATGGCTGAGATAGGGGAGAGTGAGGGGGGAATGTAGACAACTGTACTTGAACAACAATAAAAAATGTGAAAAAAACAGAACATGACAGAGAAGACATGAAAGAAAAGAAATGGGAAAAACAATGAAAGTGATGACTTCTTGAAAATTCAGGATGCTTCTCTTGTTCCTGAAGACTTAAGCATCTATTACTCCAGTACAGTAATAATAATGTTGAACACAATAATAAGGTAGTATTTATTGAGGACTGAAAAAAAGTCATTGGGAAAAAAATTGCAAGCACCTTGCTGATAGCTGCCAGAAAGTTTTCATAAAAAATAAACACTGTCAGACTAACCTGATCTATTGGGATAAAAGTCCCAGTTAGATCAAGAAAAAAGATAGTTTTAATTTTTTCTTGGCTCTAGGAAAGTTATGTGGTTTAGTTGTATGAGGCAATAAATTCAGAGAACATGGTCCAGACAGCATAATTTTTAGTTGAGAATATGAATTGCTAGAGGGTTAAAAAAATAATGCAAGGTGTTTTTCAAATTCAGTTAGGAACTTAGATTTTTTTTTTTTAAAGTTTTTCACCAACTTAAAGAAATGAAGAGGTCAATCCATAGGAAAATCTTAATAAACCAATAATTATCAAAGAAATTTAATAAGCAGCTTAAAACTGAACTCCTATTATCCTGTCTCCAGTATACTACATGGTTTTACAGGCCAATGAACCAAGCATTTGAGAAAGAAAGTACCTATGTTATGGAAACAATTCTAGAGAATAGAGAAAACAAGTTTCCTATCAGTTAATGGTGCTAGAATATCCTTGATCTTGATGCCTAAATCAGGTTAGGATGAGTATAGAAAGAGACGATCATCCCTCACTGGTGTAGTTCAGTTGGTTGGACATGGTACCATGGAGTGAAGGGTTGCAGGTTCATTCCTGGTATGGGCATATGCCTGGGTTGTGGGTTCAGTCTATTTGTGATGCCTATGAGAGGCAACTGATCAATGTAGTATTGATGTTTCTCTCCCTCTCTTTCCCCCTCCCATCCCCCTCTCTTAAAAAAAAAAAAACCTTTTAAAAAAGAAAGCCACAATCACATGACAACATGTATGAAAAAAATGATAAAATTAAAAATAAAATGTTAGTATCTAGAAAAAATCTTATCTTGAGCAATTTCAGATTTCCCCAAGAATATAAAGACAGTTTAACATTAGAAAATATATTAATAAGAGTATCCTTATTAAAATGTAAAAAGAGAAAGCCCAGGTGATCTCCTCACCGGATATAGAAAAAAACACTTTCTAAAATCAGCAATCTATACATGATGAATTTGGAATTGCAGAGAACTACCTTGTTCATATATACCTTGCTCAGGAATAAAAAGACTGGAACATTGAGAAGATGTTACTTCTTCCCTAAGCAGTATCTACATTCAATACAGCTCCAATAAAGTCCTAAGGGCAGGAATAGCCAAGGCTATTTTGAGGGAGAACAACAAGGCAGTGTTCTCCCTGCCGGACATAAAAAATTAGACAACTTTAGGTAATTAAGAGAGTAGTTGGCATTAATTATTCTGTTCAGATTACTTACTTCCATAATGCATCCATGATGGAAATTGGGCTAGGTTTGGAAAAGAGCCTTAAAAGGATTTAAGAAATAAGACTAAGAAGGAAAAATTAGAAGTCTTCAGTCTGATGATAATTCTAACAATACTATACAAACAATAATAAAGAAAACACTAGTTGACAGTTATGCTTTTACAGTATATTCAAATTTGAAACAAGAAAAGTCAATTCATAGCTACTGTTCCTTTCCCATAATGTAAGTACCTGGGATGCATTGTAAACGTAGTATGAAGAATTTGACTCAAATAGAAGTTATTTGAGGTGAAATATGAAAAATACACTAAAGATTTATAAGAAAGAAGGTAAAATCTCTTACTCTGTATGCCTTAAAAAATCATATCAACTTTAATCCTCCAAAAAATTGGAAATTTAATTTACTAAAAGTGTTGAAGTTCATAATTTGTCTACAGAAACTATTTCTAGCTATGTAATTGTATAAATAATGTGAAGATGCTCTTTTATGGTGAGACTGAGGGGGGAATCAATCTATATTAATTCATATGCATTGTTTTCATTTCCCCAAATATACACACAGGTGCTGTCCCAAAGTAGCTGTCTGCTCTTAATTCAGCAGAACATGCTATCCACACGGTTGTTTAAAATACTACTCAAAGAGTACCCTTGTCATCACCCTGGACTGTGGCAATTCTATACTCAAGATATAACAAGAGAAGAACAGTTGTCCTTTACCCAAGAATGTACTTATATATTTTTAGTCTCATTAAATTCAAAGTAAACTGTGGGATGATGTTATGAAGGATCTAATATAAATGACAGGTTTCAATAAAAGATTTAACTCAGATGACTATTAAAAATTTGCAGTCAATCTGGTGATGTATAAAACTCACCTTTATTACCTCTATAGGTATATAATCACCTCCTGGCTGGTTGTGTACATAAATTATAGGTTTTTTTCTAATTACTGAGTACATCTTAAGGGATGTGATTGTTTTTCTTGAATGAAATGTGTGCTGCATTCCAAAATTATACTGGCCTCTCTTTTATTATTCTCAGATCGTTGACTTAGATAGTTTATAAAAAGAAGAAAGTGGCATACAGAAAAATTGTCTTTGGGACTTCAAGGCCCCGCATATGGTCCCCTTCTGACAAAAATGCATGCAGATGGTGAGCAATGATCTGTGACTGAGCCCAGTTGTCAAAAAAGTGAAGCACAAGCTTCTCTTTTTTCATGGAAGCAATTCTAGTGGCAGAGAAATGGCATCTCCTTATGGATTGTTCCTTCGACAGTTTTATTTCTTTAGTAATGATTCAGTATGACTTACTCAACAAGTATTTACGAAGTACCTCTTTTGAGTCATGTCCTATGCTGGGAGAGGTTTACAATGGTAAATATCAAACTAATGTTTGTTGAGTACCTTCTTTTCTTTAGCTTAAGCATTTTGCCCTTTCTTCCATGGAAAGGGACAATAACTTGCTATTAATAATTTTCTAGTGTATCTTCTTATACTAAACAAAGTAGAGATAAGCATCCCATCAAGTACAGAGTTCAAAACACTGCTTATTAGGATGCTTAAAAAACTCATTGGGTACTTCAACAGCATAAAAAAGATACAGGCAGTAAAGAAGCCTACACTAAGTTAAATAAAAAAATTTTTTTTACAAGAACCAACAGCAGAGTGGAAGAAGCCAATAATCAAATCAGTGATTTGGAATGTAAAGAAGAAAACATTTAATCAGAACAGCGAGAAAGAAAAAGAATCCAAAAAATGAGGATAGGCTAAGGAACCTCTTGGACAACTTCAAAGGTACCAACATTCGAATCATAGGGGTGCTGGAAAGAGAAGAGAAAGAGCAAGAGATCAAAAACTTATTTGAATAGATAGTGAAAAAAAATTTCCCCAATTTGGTGAAGAAAATAGATATGCAAGTCCAGGAAGAAGAGAGAGTCCTAAACAAGAAGAATCCAAAGAGGATCACACCAAGACTCATCATTATTAAAATACTAAAGATTGACTTCCGGCCAAGATGGAGGCGTAGGCGGACACACTGTGCCTCCTTTCACAACCAAAATTAAGGACAACAAATATTTAGAAACAAGAAAACAACGAGAACTTATAGAAAATTGAACTGTACGGAAGTCCAACAACCATTCATCCAGACCGGTAAGAGGGGCAGAGTCTCGGCAGGAGAAAGTGGAGGTGCAGACCCAGGAACGCAAGCAGCAGTGGCTTGCAGTTCCCAGGTGCACAGGCGGCGGCTGGCAGTCCCCGGGCCCACAGGCAGCAGCTGGCGGACCCTGGGCACAGGGGGGCAACTGTGCAGACCCAGTGAGGCCACACAGGGTGGCTGGCTGACCAGGTGGTCCCACATTCGCGCACGCAGACAGTCCAGGCAGAGGGGACTGAATCCAGGAGAGAGCGGAGCAGGCGCCATTGTTCCCTCTCAGAACCCACCCCCGCATACAGCATCACAACCAGGCGACTGGGCTGCCCCGCCCTGAGGAACACCTAAGGCTCCACCCCTAACTACGTAATAACCGCGACCAGACTAAAACCAAACCAAAACAAAACAAAAAAACCCCACCAAAAATGGCTCAAACCGGAGAACCAATCAAAGCCCCAGAGCCAATTCCGCTAAGCAGTGAAGAGATAGCCAACCTATCAGATGCACAGTTCAAAGCACTGGTCATCAAGATGCTCACAGAATTGGTTGATTTTGCTCACAAACTAGATGAAAAAATGCAGGCTACAATACGTGAAATGAAGGAAGATGCATGGGGAACTGATAGAGATGGAAGGAAAACTGGGACTCAAATCAATGGAGTGGACCAGAAGGAAGAAACTAACAACCAAACAGAAAATGAGGAAGAAACAAGAATTCAAAAAAATGAGGAGAGGCTTAGGAACCTCCGGGACATCGTTAAATGTCCCCACATCCGAATTATAGGGGTCCCAGAAGGGGAAGAGGAAGAGCAACAAGTGGAAAACTTATTTGAACAAATAATAAAGGAGAACTTCCCCAATCTGGCAAAGGAAATAGACTACCAGGATGTCCAGGAAGCTCAAAGAGTCCCAAAGAAGTTGGACCCAAGGAGGAACACACCAAGGCACATCGTAATTACATTAGCCAAGATTCAAATGAAGCAGAGAATTCTAGAAACAGCAAGGGATAAGGGGACAGTCACCTACAAGGGAGTTCCCATAAGACTGTCAGCTGATTTCTCCAAAGAGACCTTACAGGCAAGAAGGGGCTGGAAAGAAATATTTGAAATCTTGAAAAGCAGGGACGTACATCCAAAATTGCCCTATCCAGCAAAGCTGTCATTTAGAATGGAAGGGAAGAATAAGTGCTTCTCAGATAAGGTCAAGTTCAAGGAGTTCATCATCACCAAGCCCTTATTATATGAAATGTTAAAAGGACTTATCTAAGAAAAAGAAGATAAAAATATGACAGTGAAAAGACAGCAAACACAGCTATTAAGAACCACACCTAAAACAAAAGCAAACTAAGCCAACAGCTAGAACAGGAACAGTACCACAGAAATGGAGATCACATGGAGGGTTAGCAACAGAGGTGTGGGAGGAGGAGAGAGGGGGAAAAGGTACAGAGAATGAGTAGCATAGATAGTGGGTAGAAAATAGACGGGGGAGGGCAAGAATAGTATGGGAAATGTAGAAGCTAAAGAACTTATGACACATGGACATGAACTAAAGGGGGGAATGTGGGTGGGAGAGGGTGTGCAGGGTGGAGGGGAATGATGGGGGAGAAATGGGACAACTGTAATAGCATAATCAATAAAATATATTAAAAATAAATAAAATACTAAAGATTGAAGATAAAGAGAAAATTTTAAAAGCAGCAAGAGAAAAGCAGAGAGTTACCTACAAAGCAGTTCCCATAAGACTGTCAGCAGACTTCTCAAAAGATACCTTGAAAACAAGAAGGGGCTGGAAAGAAGTATTCCAAGTCATGAAAGGCAAGGACCTACAAGCTAGATTACTCTGCCCAGCAAAGCTATCATTTAGAATGGAAGGGCAGATAAAGTGCTTTCCAGATAAGGTAAAGTTAAAGGAGTTCATCATCACCAAATCCTTATTATATGAAATGTTGAGGGACTTATCTAACAAAAACAAGATCAAAACCATGAACATTAAAATGGCAATAAATTCTCAACTATGAATAATTGAATCTAAAAAACAAATTAAGCAAACAAGCAAAAACAAAAACAGAATATAGGTATGGAGATCATTTGGAGGGTTATCAGATAGGAGGGGGAAGGAGGAGAATGGGGAAATAGTGCAGGGATTAAGAAGTATAAATTGCTAGGTACAGAATAGATGGAGTTGTAAAGTACAGTATAAGATGAGTAGCCAAAGAATTTATATGCATGACCCATGGATGCTGGTAGGAATGGGGAGTACTGGGTGGTAGGGGGCAAAGGAGGAAATATTGGGACAACTGTAATCTCATAATCAATTAGATATAGATATAGATATATGCAAATATATATAGATATAGGACCAAGGAGAAGTAACACCTGCTTGAGTGTGGTTGGTAGGGTAATAATATGGGTGTAATAATTTATGGTTTTAAGTTGAATATTTCACCTAAAATGTCATATGGTGTGCATGAGTGATACTATTATGTTACAGAATTACATTCTTACAATTATGTAATAAGTGAGTTTGTAATAAAAAAGGGGCATTATTTATTCAGGATGCCATATATAAAATTTCTCTAATATTCTATAGTAAGAAAAAATATCCTTTGAGTATTTTTCTGGAAAATTTCTATCCAAAAGTGTGAGAAGTCTACAGAGCAATGATAGGAAATGCTTGTGGTACATGCCTTTCTTGTCTCTGATGAATCCAGTATAATGCCCTACACCAGGGCACTAGCACTCAGAGTCTCTGTTTCTAAACTGAAAGATGTAGTGGCCTTTTCCTTTTCTCCCTCTTCTCTCCCATTTTTAGCTACATTGTTGGTGGTATATTTTATTATTGTTTGCAGTTATCAGTAATCCCTCTCCACCATAGTTATACATCCCACCCTGTTGATTTCAGGAGGGGCTGTGTAAACTTACTTGCCAACAAAATGTGGGATGTGAAGTGCATCACATCTGAGCAGAATATGTACGAGCTAGGAAGTTTGCCATGTCTATTTTTCCTTTGCCGTGAGATTTCTGATAGAGGCTGTTTGGTCAGTTGTGAATATACTGTGGAGTAGAATCATAGCTAACTTGGATGGATATATACATATAAAATTATATATATGTATATGTGTATATATATAATTATATGTCTGGAAAAGTCCAACCATTGTTAATATAATGAGAATGATTTGCACGGCATCAATATAACCTGGCAGTCAAGGAGAGAGGACGGGAATGCGCATGTGTGAACAATGATGACTTCACTGTACTCATCAGTGGTGGTGGTAGATGCTGCGGAGTGAGCATGTGTACTATGTGGCTGTTGCTTTCAAAATGACCAAGTTGAGCAATGAATCTACATCAAATTTTGCATTAAGCTTGAACATTCCTCCATGGAAATTGTTTGGATGATTCAGAATGCTGCAGCTATGAGCAACTGGTAATTGGCAGCTTTGCCATGAATTTTTTGGTGAAACATCAAATCACCCAGGAGACTCAGCCCCCCTATTGCCCAGATTTGGTGCCCTGCGACTTCAAGCTTTTCCCCAAATTAAAAATCACCTTTAAAAGGGATTTCAGACCATTGATGAGATTCAGGAAAATATGACAGGGCAGCTAATGGTAACTGGGAGAACTGTGTCAGTCCCCAAGGTGCCTACCTTGAAGGGGACTGAAGTATCATGGTCCTATGTACAATGTTTATTGTAATTTGTATCTTCTTCAATAAGTATCTCTAGTTTTCATGTTGCATTGCTAGGTATGTTCTAGGCAGGCCACACACACACACACACACACACACACACACACACACAGAAATATACCTTTCTGTGTAGAACTTCAAAAGGCACAGAAATTTTGTCACCCTAACCTAACATATCTCAGCAAGATTGCTACAGAGCCGGAATTTAAATATTAGCTGTGCCAATCGCTGAGTTTAAATCTGAGTCTGCTCTTACTATGAAACATTGGCTTTAGTTTCTATAAAATGGGATTACTAATGGTATCCAAGTATTATGTATGTTATGAGGATTAAATGGCTTTAAAAGACAAAATGAGTTATTACTTATAAAGTGGTTAGAATAATGACTAGCAAATACGAAAAACTGTATTAGTGTTTGTTAAATTAATTCATGTGTGCCTGTGTGTATATGTGTGTAGAACAAAGCCTAGGAAGGTATACAACAAAGCATTAATGGTGATTTAAATTTTTTCCCTATTTTTGTTTAGCTACATCTAGTTTTTCTTCAATAGATAGGTATTTTTGATGTAACTTGAAAAAATCTATTAAAAAACTCCCAAGTATCATGCATTTAGAGTCTGTTTTTTAAAAAGTGTAAA
Source organism: Glossophaga mutica (assembly GCA_039655065.1). Taxonomy (NCBI): domain Eukaryota; kingdom Metazoa; phylum Chordata; class Mammalia; order Chiroptera; family Phyllostomidae; genus Glossophaga; species Glossophaga mutica. Next base: position 143,533,641 of record CM077303.1, on the reverse strand, counting down.
TTAAAAATGTATTTCTTTATTATGATTTCATTATATGACTTCCCCAGAAACATACCTGTAATTTTATTATAAAAGTCAATAGGAAAACAGTATCAGAAAGTGGACGTTCTATTAATGGCAGTTTTCTTGAACCATGGAGTGGGTAACACCTGCAGCCAAAATCTCGAGAATGCGAATAAAATGTTTAACTGTTATTTTTTTATGTGTGCTCTGAAAATATTTTGATTTCTAACATCATTGAAACTTGTCTCCCTAAATAAAATAAAGTTGTTTAGTCATTAATAATTATACCCCTGCATCTGTGAACCAGGCTCCAAAGTCAATGAAAAATGAGCCTTGGCTTCTAGTATTACAACCTTGGGGAAGACAGATCAGTGAGGAGCAACTTTGCTTTTGATGGGCAAGGGTAGGGGTGAGACCGGGTCATTTGCTGGGATTGCTGTCATTGCAACAAACTTTTGCTGCCTGCACCCAACAGCTTTTATTTGCCCTGCAGAGAAGAAGCCTTGGTAAGGTTTTACACAGAAAAATCATGATCCAAAAGCAATCACGAACACCCACATCTATGTCTAGCCACAGCCATCACAGCTGAAGCATTCCCTGCCTGAGAACAAGGATTGGAGAACAGTGGGGTCACTTCCTTTTTTATTCTCTATATTCATCTTATGGGCTTTTTTTGGGGGGAGTGTTTGGGGTCACCTGGAGAGTATGTAGAAGACTCTTCAGGATGGTCATATTCTATAACAGGTACTCCAGGGGAGCTAGAAAAGGTTTTCCCCTGAAGGTAAAGCCTAAAAACTGAAGATTGAGTGAGAGTGAGCTAGTGAGAGTGGTAAGAGGAGGCTTACTCTGGGTAGTGGGAACAGTATGTATAAAGCTGAAGGTAATAGCATCAAAACTATCAAATAATAACAAATAAAACTAAATATCTACCTTGAAAATTATGAAACACTGCTGAGAGTAATTAAAGAAAAACTAAATACATGGTAAGATACATTATGTTCCTGGATTTTAACACTCAAGGTTGTTAATATGTTTATTTTCCCCAAATTGATCTAAAGATTCCAGGCAATACTAAAAATCTCAGCAGGCTTTATTTTATTTATTTAAGGAATTGATCATTAAATCTTAAAAATTATATGGAAATATAATGGATCTAGAACAGCCAAAACGATTTGAAAAATAAAAAATAATTTTGGAAAACAAACTACCTAATTTTAAGATTAATTATACAACTACAGCGATCAAATGGATTAATGGAACAGACTGGAAAATTCAGAAACAGACTCATACGTATAAAAAAACTGATTTTCAAACTAGGTGTCAAGTCAATCCAAAGGGGAGAAGAAAGGTTTTTAAACAAATGGTGCTGAAACAATTGTATATTCCTCAAAACCTCCCTCCCTCTGTGTCTGAATATGGATTTGAGATGAATTGTAGCCATAAATGCAAAAAGCTAGAGCCATAGTTTCTTTTTTTACTAAAAGTTTTATTGTTCTATTACAGTTGTCCCAATTTTCCTGTTGCTCTCCCCTGCCCCATCCAGTCCCCACTCCCTCAGTCAATCCCCACCCTCTTATCCATGTCCATGGGTCATTCATACATGTTCTTTGACTAGTCCTTTCCCCTTCTTTTCACCCTTATCCCCCTTCCTCATCCTCTCTGGTCACTGTCACTCTCTTCCTTGTTTCCACGACTTTGGTTCTATTTTGCTTGTTTGTTCATTTTGTTCATTAGGTTCCTATTATAGGTGAGATCATACAATATTTGTCTTTCACTGCCCAGCTTATTTCACTTAGCATAATATTCTTCAGTTCTATCCATGCTGTTGCAAAAGGTAGAAGTTCCTTTTTTCTTTCTGTTGCATAATATTCCATTGTGTAAGTGTACCACAGTTTTTCTATCCACTCATTTACTGATAGACAGTTAGGCTGTTTCCGACACTTGGCTATTGTAAATAATATTGCTATGAACATAGGGGTGCATTGTTTTTTTTTAAATTGGTTCCAGGATTCTTAGGGTATAATCACAACAGAGGAATCACTGGGACAAAAATCAGTTCCATCTTCAGTTTTTTGAGCAAATTCCATACTGTTTTCAACAGTGGCTGCACCAGTCTGCATTCCCACCAACAGTGCACTAGGGTGCCCTTTTCTCCAACTCTTTCCCAGCATTTTTTTGCTGCTTTGTTTAAGATGGCCATTCTGACCAGTGTGAAGTGGTATCTCATTGTGGTTTTAATTTGCATCTCTCTGATGGCTAGTGATGCTGAGCATCTTTTCATATGTTTCTGGGCCCTCTGTATGCCTTCCTTGGAGAAGTGTTTGTTCAGGTCCTTTGGCCATTGAATTATTTGCCTTCCTGGTGATGAGTTGTATGAGTTCTTCATATATTTTGGAGCTCAAACCCTTGCCTGAGGTATCATTGGCAAATATGTTTTCTCATATGGTTGTATCCTTTTTCATTTTGATGATGTTTGCTTTAGCCATGGAGAGACTTTTTTGTTTGATATAGTCACATTTGTTTTATTATTTTTTCCTGTATGTCCCTTGCCCTAGGAGATATATCAGCAACAATATTGCTGTGTGGGACATCTGAAATCTTACTTCCTACGTTTTCCTCTAGGACTTTTATGGTGTAAAGGTTTATATTTAAGTCTTTTATCCATCTTAAGTTTATTCTGGTGTAAAGTAAGTGGGTAGTCTAGTTTCTTGTCTTTTTTCTTTTATTTTTTTTTGCATGTACCTGTCTCCCAACAGCATTTATTGAAGAGGTTAGTTTTACTCCACTTTATAGCTCCTCCCCCTTTATCAAATATTATCTGACCATGGAGACATGGATTTATTTCTGGGCTCTCTATTCTGTTCCATAGATCTATGCATCTGTTCTTATGTCAGTACCAAGCTATTTTGATTACAGTGGCCTCATAATATAGTTTGATACCAGGTAGTGTGTTCCCTTCTATTTTGTTCTTTCTCAAGATTACTGAAGCTTATCCAGGGTGATTTTTGGTTCCATATACATTTTTTGAAATATTTGTTCTACATCTGTGAAATATACCATTTGGTACTTTGACAAGGATTGCATTGAATCTATAGATTGCTTTTGATAATATGGATATTTTAATGATATCAATCCTTCCAATCCATTAACATAGTTCAATTTATTTGTATCTTCCTTTATTTCTTCCTTCAGTGATGTGTAATCTCCTTTATCTCCTGAACTTGATGTTTGTGGGATGCCCTTTATGCCACTTACGTTGCTTCTCTGGATGTAATCAGGTTTTGGTTGTTGTTAGGTCATTCTTTGGTGGGTCCTTCCCTCTAGGTGGTTGACTGAGAGTCACACTGCCCACCATGTCTTGTATGATGCTGTGCAGGTGCTGCCAGAACAAAATCAAATGACCCAGGAAACAAACCCACACCCGCATAAATAACCCCCACCCACAAATACACTATAAACCCAGCAAATGAGCAAATGCTGATAAAGGTGTAAAGAAGTTAGGACTATTACAAGAAAGGAAAAATGAATATGAGATGACTAACTGAAATAAAGATGATTTTGAGATGGTAGGGGGAGGAGAAATAATAAGAGTAGGGAATAAAAGCAAGGTGATAAAAGAAAGAAAATAAAATTTACATTCTAAATAATAAAGGGATGGAAGAAGGTAGAATGGAGTAAGAGAAGGGAAGCATATAGCATTATTTACAATAAAAATTTTAAAAAATATAGTGAGACAAATAGGAAAAAAATTGGAGAAAAAGATCCACCACAGCAATATCAACAACAATGAGCAAAGATTAATATAGGTGGAATGGGAATTAAAAGGAAGAAAAAAGCTTATGAGCTGTCTAGAGGAAAGAAAAGTGATTTTGAGAGGATAGAGGGAGAAGGAACACTAAAAACGAGGAATTAAAACCAGGCTAAGACAGGGAAAAAATAAAATTTAAAATGAAAAAAGATAGGGCAGGAAGAAGGTAAGATGGAGTAGGAGAGGGGAATGGTAAAATTTGGATTTCAAATACAAAAATAGTAAAGATCTAGAAACAAAATTGTAGAGATGCAACAATAACCACCATATCAACAATCAGCAAAGACTGATAAAGATGGAGAGAGAATAAGGGTATTTTAAGAATATGAAAAAGAATATGAAATGACTAATGACAAGAAAAATAGTATGGATAGGCTATAGGGAAGAGAAATACTAAGAGTGCAGAACAGAAACAAGTCATAGGAAGAGAAAAATAAATTTTAAAACAAAAAAAAAAGGAAGCAAGAAGGTAAAATGGACTAAGAGAGGAGCAAAATATGAGATTTGAAATAAAGTAAAATATAAAAACTAGTGACATAACCCCTGGAACAAGGGACATAAAGGAAGGGTTTAATCTCCAAAATATCTAAAGAACTCACATGACTCCACTCTTGTAGGAGACTGTTCTGAGTGGCATGGGCCCAGCTGCCACTCAGAGATGCATAGGACCCATGCCCACAGACAGGGTCTCTCATGGAAAATCAGGCTTGCAATATGCCTAGGCCTCTTTAAGTCTTGCTTTTGCTAAAGGCTCCCTCACCCTGAACTGAGACAGCAAGTGCTTACTGTAACTTTCTAAAATCCATGCTAAAACTCCCCAGCATGGAGTGTAACCAGTTCAACCACTTTTCTCTTTTCATTTGCAATATCCTTCTTCTGTGATGTGATTAGCAGCATAGGCTCCTTTGTTGTCTGTAAAAGGTAACCACTTAAAGTGAACCTGTGCACAGTTAACAAGGACCTTCATGTAATGTGCCCAGTAAGACAATATAAGCTCATTGAAGCAAAGGTCAAGGCTTTTGCTCCCCTTGAGAAAAAAGTCATGCTGTCCTTTTTTCTCCACTGGACTTGGTAGTCTGTGTGAATGTCTCATTTCATCTATAATGACGCAGACACTGCGGGCTGGTGTCCACATGACACTCAAAGAATACAAGCAACCCAATTAAAAAATGGGCAAAGAATTTAAAAAGACACTTCTCCAAGGAGGACATACAGAGGATCCAGAGACACATGAAAAGATGCTCAGTATCACTAGCTATCAGAGAGATGCAAATTAAAACCACAATGAGATACTACCTCACACTGGTCAGAATGGCCATCATAAACAAAGCAACAAACAACAAGTGTTGGAGAGGGTGTGGAGAAAAGGGAACCCTAGTGCACTGTTGGTGGGAGTGCAGACTGGCACAACCACTGTGGAAAACAGTATGGAATTTTCTCAGAAAACTAAAAATGGAGCTGCCTTTTGACCCAGCAATTCCACTGCTAGGATTATATCCCAAGAACCCTGAAACAGCAATCCAAAAGAACCTATGCACCCCTATGTTAATAGAAGCACAATTTATAATAGTCAGGTGCTAGAAGCACCTTTGCTGGAAGCAAAGATCAGTCAATGAATGGATCAAAAAACTGTGGTACATTTACACAATGGAATTCTATGCAGCAGAAAGAAAGAAGGAGCTCCTACCCTTTGCCACAGCATGGATGGAACTGGAAAGCATTATACTAAGCGAAATAAGCCAGGTGGTGAAAGACAAATACTATATGATCGCACCTTCAACAGGAACCTAATCAACAAAACAAACAAACAAGCATAATATAACCAAAGACATGGAAATTGAGAACAGGCTGACAGTCACCAGAGGGGAGAGGGGAGGGAATCTCAGGGGAAAAGGGGAAGGGTTTACAGGAACAAGTATAAAGGACTCATGGACAAAAACAAGGAGGGGTGTGGAAATGGGAGGGAGGTGGGAAGGGCTGGGGTGGTGGGCTGGGATGGGAGTAAAAGGCAGAAAACTGTACTTGAACAACAATTAAAATAAAGAAAAAACCAGTGACACAATAGGCACATATTTGAAGGAAAAGAAATGAATATTTAAAAGCTATGCAGGAGAGAAAATAATGCAAATCATGAAGAAGACCATGGTGGAATTCATCTCAGTAGAATTCAATGTTTGTCACTGTCTTCTCTTTTTGGATCTGCCCCTGGTAATGTCAGATGGTGTCCTAGTCTGGCCCTAGGCAGCCTGTTCAAGGTTACAAGTGATCCATAGTCTGTGGCTATCTTCTTCAGATTTGGGTGGTCTCCACTGTTTTGCCCTGCTGGCTTTCCATCAGCCCAGGGCCCACAAAAGGTTCATTTAATGACACACAAGGAGTGCCAGTGCCTTTTCCTCCTGCCTATAGAGGGGGCCTCTGGTGAGATTAGGAGGGTGGGAACCCTGGGTCACCCCCAGGGGGAGCTCTTCAGTCTTCAGGGAAGATGGTTGGAGTTTTTCCCTGTCCCCTTGCCATACATCTTGGTCTGTTCCAGATTCTTTCCAATAATAGATGGTTTCTGGTGAGTTAGCTGTCCGTTTCCTGTGAGTGGCCAATCTGTTTAAACAGGGCAGCTCTTTCCTACTTGGCTCTGACAGTAGCTGTCTAAGAGCCAAGGCTGGGCAGGGCTCTGAACCCCCCTTGTTGCGCTTGTCTCTACTCTCTCTGCTCTGCTTATTTTAGTGGATTAGAGCTCAAGGAACAGTGTAGCTCGTGGTATCTGGTAAAGGGCCTTTTCAGAGCTTTTTCTTCTTTCCCAGCATGGGGCTCCTGAGCCTGGCCTCATGGATCTGAGGAGCCTGTATTCCTGCAGGTGGAGGTTGGGCTCGCCTGTCTGTGAGCAGACCTGCCTGGCTGCAGCAAATCTCAGGCACTCAGCTCCTGGCAGTCCAGTCCCAGCCTGCTGCTCTCTTGTAGGAGACTCAGGCCCACACTCTCCACTCTGTACAGTCCCCTGCTCACCAGCTGTGCTGGGTTGGGTCCCACAGTCCCTTCAGTGTGACTCTACCCCTCTGCGTTCTTAGTCAGTAGAGCTGCTGTGCACGCACATATGTGTATGTGAGCACTGGGTCCCTGCCAAGTCTTCAGTCTTGCCTCAGTTCCTATTTTAAAAGAGTTTCTAAAGAAGAAAAAAATTTTCTGTGGAGTCCCCATGCTGCAGCACCATGCCCTGTGGAGCCTGTTCTCCATGCATTCCCCTTCCCCCAAAACCACAGTCTTTCTCAGTCGGGGCTGGCCATCACCTGCCACAGCTTTCCGCAGTTTTAGATAGTCTCTCTCTGGGTCCTTCCGGGATGGCGCTAGAAAGAGCGCTTCAGTGATGCAAGGAGCAGCGGTGGAGTGCTCTCCAGGCTTCCTCCAGAAATTCTCAGTTTTGGGCAGGCCTGCTCCTTCTGCACTGTTTCTGTAGCCAGCACCTTCCTGCCATCTCTCTCCACCCACAGAGCTCTGGGTTCCCGAGGCGATCGGCAGCCACTCTGAATCTGTGCAGACAGAAGTGCCAAGATGGCCAGCAGTGGCGGCCGTTGCTCCACTAGGAGAGCCCGGCCACCCATTCCTTAGTGTCCTGCAGGCGGGCAGGATCTTATCCACTCTCACACATCCCTGCACGCTCTTCCACATACTCACTCACTCACACACACTCTCAGTCACTCTCTGCTGGATTTTCCAGTTGGTTGCTCTGTGGTTCAGCTGCAGACAGGTCTGGGTCTGGGAGCGAGTGGACAGAGCTTCCAGCTCCTCTAGCCATCTTGGATCCCTCTAGAACCATAAAGTTTCTATAAGAAAACATAGGAAGGATCTTCATAATCTTAAAATAGGTAAAGATTTATTAGAGAGGACACACAAAAATATTTACCATAAAAAGATATAAATTAGGTTTTATGAAAACTAAAACATTTATTATGAAAATGAGTAGGTAAGCCACAGACCTGGAAAATTTTTCTCAACATATATATCTGAGAAGGACTCATACCCAGGACATATAAAGAACTCTTATAAATCAACAATAAAAACCCAACAGACCTAATTTTACAAATGAACAAAAGACTTGAATGACACCTTATAAATGATGTTTGAACATCACTAGTCATCAGGGAAAAGAAAATTAAAACCATGACAGAACACCATTTCACATCCAAAAAGACCGATACTCATATGTTGGAGACAGGGTGTGGGAACTGACACTGTCATATGTTGCTGGTGAGAACAGGAAATGCTAAAACCATTTTGGAAAATTGTTTAGCAACTGACATTCCTTTATTTACTGACCCAGGCGTTCCACTACTAGGTATTTATTCAAGAGAAATAAAAACATGTATCTACAAAAAGACTTGTACAGGAATATTGGTATGCCTCATTTATAATACCCTCAAAGTGGAAACAATCCAAATGAATACCAATAGGAGAATGGACAAACACATTTTAATATATTTATGTAATGGAATACTGTGTAGAAATAAAAAGAAATTATTGATACATATAACAATGTGAATACTTTTCAAAAAATACTGTTGAGCAAAAGCAGCCAGACGCAAAAGACTACATATTAAATGAGTTGATTTATTTGAAGGACAAAAATAGGCCAACCAGACGTAGCGTGATAGAAATCAGAGAGTGGCTGCCTTTGGGGTGAAGGATACTGAACTGAAAGGAACATGAGACAAGTTTCTAGGCTAATGGAAATATTCTACATCTTATTTCTGGTAGTGGTTGCATGAGTGCATACAGTTGCCAAAAACTCTCAACCTGAACACTTAAAATTTGTTATTTTATTGTCTGTAAATTATATCCTAATTAAAAAGAAAGAAAACCCAGGATAAAAGAGCATAGTGTGTTTATAAGGTACAAATGACTAAAATACTCAGAGCTGATTAATTCTTTTCTCAATTTTTATCCCAGAAAACAAGTTCAGTGCCCCTTACCCCATCCTCCATAAATTATTCTTGTATTTTAACCCACAGTGATAAAAGAGTTATTTATTAAAGTCCTTTCTCCTCATGGTATGTCATATGGGGTTGACATCATCAAAACTGATGAAATAAACCTTATCTCAAATGGAACAACCTCAGACATGTAAAAATTAATTAGCAGATCATAAGAGAGGACATACCATCTGTCTTTAAAAACTTTGGCTGGTGGAATATGAATTTGGAGAAAGATAACTATTCAAATAAGCTCATGTATTCTGTACTCCTTGCACCTCTGATTTATACTCAATAAGTTATGACCCTACATAATATGATTAATACCTGAAAACAAATCCCGTGACCATACGTCATATTATGATATAAAGAACTTAACTAATTCATTACTCTTTCTCTTCTGGGTGATTTCCTCCTACAGGCAAGGCATTGTGTCCATTATAATTCCTCTTGTATCCTTAGAAGAATCTGGGTAGAGTCTTGAAAATAATGGGTCCTCAATAATTGTTTAATGAATGTATTTACTGATTAGTTAGAATTTATGTCCAAATTACATGTGCCCATAATGGGAAACTGACTGCAATTATTTTATAATGTCCTCATATAAAATGTCTGAAGCATAGGTGATCTCATTAGGTAATTTATGGGAATATATATATATATATATATATATATTTTAAAGATTTTATTTATTTATTTTTAGAGAGGGGAAGGGAGACAGAAGAGAGGGAGAGAAACATCAATGTGTGGCCGCCTCTTGAGCGCCCCCCTACTGGGAACCTGGCCCACAACCTAGGCGTGTGCTCTGACTGGGAACTGAACTGGTGACCTTTTGATTCTCAGGCCTGCACTCAATTCACTGAGCCACACCAACCAGGGATTATGGGAACTGTATTTAAACAGAATATTTGAAATGATCCACAAGTCCAACTCACTTCAGCTTAAAAGTTTAACCATACTATTATTACCTGACTAGATTTTTAAAAAATTATAGGAAAAGTACAATTTTTAGAAATATAAAAACAAACAACTTCAAAGAGTCTAGTTTTGGTCTCCACTTGAGTATCTCAGTGATTATAAAAGCTGCAAGTACCTTGTTTTCAGTTGAACACCACATTGGCCAGATCAGAAAAGCTGTGAACTGAGAAGGAAATTGTTATTCCACTGATGGAAACTCAGCTAGAGAGTATCATTCTGCTGGCAGCTGAGACATCAGGGGGTTCTCACTACGCAAACCAGTGGTCTTTTAATCACACATTATAAAAGCATTTGCGATGCTTTGCAGGCAGCTTTTCTTCAAAGATTTTTCTGCTGCTTTCCTTCCTGAGCACAATGGGTTCAAGATGGCTAATGCTGTTTCCTAGCTATGCCAAGAACCTCCTGAATGCCACTGGGCTTTCATCACGAAGACAAATGGCGAAACATCAAATATCTCATTCTAAATGGGGACTCCCATGATCATGTTATTTTTGGGAGAGCAGCTCTCTGGCTCCATGGATATCACTTGAACGGAGTAGCCATGTTCTTCAGCAGCTCTCGCTCGGTCCAGGTCCACCAGGCACATGCACTGTTTTCCTGAAATAGAGGCAGTGGTATCATGAGACCCTGCTCAGCTAACCGTGCCATTTCAGTTTGTTTAAGGGACTCTACACAGTGACAAAAATCTATAGGAATATGGAGAATGCCATTTGCCCCCAGTTTAATTTCTGACTAAATTGGGAATGATGTTTAGCCTCAATTTAATTCCTGATCAGTATGAAGAAAAAACAATTACAAATATATAACATTTCAAAGAATTTTTTCTGCTAGTAATTTAAAGAATGTCAACATTCTAAAATGTATTTATACATAAATCTCAAGTAAAAACTACAAATTCTATTTCCCAATATGGTTAAAAATCCATGTATTGACTTTTTCTGTCATGCATTTTAAAAACACAGTATCTGTAATAGTATAAACATTATATCTATCTTTAAGAATATCTAAAATGACATGCAAACAAAGGGACATCTGAAAGAATGTTGCATTTTGCAGCTGGAGTTTTTAGGACAATAATGAAGCAAGAAATAGAAAATATTTGTGAAAATTCTCAATTGTGTGCCGATTATTTCAGGTGGATGAGTAATGTTGATTGTAGCATAATCTTAATTTTCAGAGCTCTTGTACCCATATGAAATAGTGGTATTCAATTTTCTCTGTAATCTTTGGAAAACAAGAGGAAACCTGACTGGCAAGCAAAGCAGTGAATTTGTGTTCTTTTCGCAAACACAAGCTTTTATTTCAAAAGTAGCTCAGGAAAAGAAAATGATTTGAGGTCGAATATATTGAAAGCTATGGCTTTTACACTTTCAACTTCCTTAAATTCAATAATATATAAACTCCTTCTTCCTCTTGGAAAAAGGTTCTGACTCCACATAAATTCCTTCATTCCATTTTTCCTTAATAATTATAGTAACACCTAAACATCATTTCTAAATGATTTATTTAAATGATAGCAGAAATGCTACATTGACACAGTTTCAGAAGTGAAGACAGAAAAATGAAATAGAAAAGGCTTTCTGTGAAAGACACGAGAATCCTCACAGAATAACATTGGAAGGTGAAATCAGTTGGTAGGAATTGGTACCGAGAGCTTCGGATTTAAAATATTCTGTATATTTTCCTTAAAAGGCTTATGCCAAAAAAAAAGATGAACTGGCTTAGAGTGATACAGAAAGAGATGTCTAAAATTCCATTCAGGCTACATCACCCCCTCTTCAACAGCCATATGGCTAACATTTTTTTCCCTTAAAATATCATTCCTCTTTGAAGACATCTGTAAATGCACCCCATCCCCATCTACTTTTCAATTTAAAGTGAAACATTCTCTGTCAGATGGGATGCTCTGCATTCCTTCAGTACCCACCCTAGGTTTACACTGCAGCTCACTTAGCCTTGGCTTTGATCCCAGTCCAGTTAATTTTTCTTTTCCATTACTTAGACGAATCTCACGTTTTCACATGTTGAAGCAGTGTCTTTACAACTGAAATCCAGTTGTTGGAGGTCTATCTTTTGGGGAGCTTCCTAAAATGTTCACAGAACAAAACTACGACCTGTGCGAAGTATAGATGTAGACATTTGATGGACCCTGACTTCAGACCTGGCATTCCCTCCTTTCGTGCCAGTGATCACACCAAATGCTTCTAGTCAACTGGCAACTTCCCTTCCAGCCACTCCTTTCTGGTTTAGTGCCTAACACATCACCCATGCACACCCCCATGTGCCACACCAATTATGTCTTCATTGAGTCTAGTGAAGTTATATCAAGTGTACCAATATTTTCCTGTGCATAATACACACTTTTTTTGCCCAAATTTTTGAGGGAAAAAATAAAGATGCTTATTATACATGGGGGCAGTACTAATTCCATATCTATGCAAATGTTTTCAATTCTTTTATTTATGCTTGTGTGTTAAAAGTGTAACTCTAGAAAGCAATAACAATATCTGCATGCAAAATAATACCCTGGAATATGATAATCAGTTTTGTTTCTAAAGAGAAATAAATAAATAATTGAATTAAAAGTTTAAAACAAAAAAAATTTCCTGAAAGTTTGGGCCAAAAATTTGGGTGCACATTATACATGACAAAATATGGTAATTTGATATCTATGTAAATTATACCTCTCTATATATTTGATTGTACATCAAATGTACATTCAACTAATTCAAAGTGTTGGGAATGGGAAAAGGGGGAAGAGGGAAAGGGAATGAAAGGGAGAGAGTTGCAGGCAGAAAACAGGAAGCTTTTTCCACATGTTTACGCCCCAGTGTGAGAAAGAGAAGGAAATCACTTGTTCCTTCAGCCTACAGTCTCAAAGCTCTCTCCAGCTGTGAGTATCTTTCTATGCTGACTTTGATTGTAGAGTTTAAAAGGTAAGTGATTCTCATATAACATGGTCCCTGAGTAAAAGCTAAGGACCACATCTGGTGCTCAGCCAAAGAAACAGTGATCTGTTTTCCAGACCAGGATGGCCTTCAATGTGGGACTTTTCTAAATAATTTTTAAAGCTAGTTTTAGCTCCACTCAGTCATTTTAAGCCCTAATTTTGGAGCCTAGTTTTCCAGTGATGTGACTCCACTGGTGGGCGCTGCAAAGGTGGGTAAGAGCTTCGTGTCTGGAATCAAATAATCTGAGTTAATAGTATGGCTCCATCATACCAGCTGAAGAATCCTGGCCAAGCTTTTGTCCCAGTTCTCTTATCTGTATGATGCAAATAACAGTACATACATACCCCATAAGTATTTTTATAAGAATTTACTGAGATAATGGGTGGAAGATATTCATCCCAGATGCTTAAATGTTCAATAACTGTTAGCTGCTATTATCTTAAATGTCACTTCTTTTTCTAAAGCAAAGTCTTAGATAAATTTATTAGTTAAACTTGAAATGAAATTGTAGGTCTTTCAGTTTAGGCAATATTTAATATTATAAATGTCAAACATATTGGTTTATGATTAATAATATATAAGTGTACTTTTTTCCAAGAAAGAAAACATTATCATCCTAGTTTATACATTTTTAATGCACCAATTTTGGCATGCATGGTTGACTTTTCCATCTTTATTATTTTCTTATGTGGTTTTTGATAAGTCCTTCAGTTTGTTCATAACATAATAATTCTCCTCAATGTACAAACATTAAAAATGTATTTAATTTAAAAGTAATGCTAACAAAAATGGGATAAAGTGTTGTCATTGTTACAAAGTCCTTTTCAATAAGGATTAAGTTTTCTGGGAAAAATTAAACTTTACGTTCTTCCTGGTAGATGAACCGGCTCCTTCCACATGGAGCTGTTGCATTCACCCCCAGGCATCGTGCACATAATCCACCAAACAGCTGCGGTGGAAACACATACCTACAAGCCTTCGCGGGGCCGGGAGCTGGACAGCTGTCTGATCTGCAAATCTGCACAGAATCATGTGTTCCTAAAAGAAAAAGCAAGAGAAAGTGGGCTTATTTTAATCCTTTGCTTCAACATTATAAGAAAATTAAATTATAAGAAATTTAAAAAACTGCCTCATTTTTCAAGAGTTCTACATTGTTTAGTTGAATAAAGTGCTGCACAAATTGTTTCAAATAAGCAAATTTTCAGAAAATGGTGATCAGTAATTTTTTTTTCCTCTCTGAATAGACACTCTTCGGATGTGGTTCTCAGGAACAAGTGCGTGGAAGATCCCCAGAGCCATTTAACAGTTATTTTTTTAGCAGAAATAGAGTTACAATTTGTGATTATAATATGTGACACTAAGAGAGCTAAAATTTATTTACATTTTTCTTTAATAAAATTTGAATCCAAGAAGACATTCCAAGTGGCTTTTCTTCCCACTACCGGGGGAATGGAAATACTGTAGAAGAGCACTGCGTGTGGCCTCTGCAGTCCTCCGGATACCCGGCAGAGTGATGGCTACCCTGCTGCTTTCCCAGACTTTCCTTTAACTCAGGCCCGTTAGAGGAGAGGAGGCTGGCTCACTCTCATGCCAAAAGGCTACACGAGGTGTATTTATTCCTGCTTTAAGAGGAACCATAGAGTAGACCTAAGGGAATGGGAGGGAGATTATTGCTTCTGCTTAACAATTTTAGGAAAGATTGTATTATTTATAATAAGAAGAAGAAGGAGGAGGAGGAAGAGGAGGGGGAGGAGAAAGCAGCTTTAAAGGGATGAGAGCTAATGAGTCTGCATAGCACTCTTAAATCTGCAGGTGGACAAAGGTGAGTGATTTGTTGCAGTCAAGATGCCAGCAGTGGTCCCATGACACTCATGACAATCATGTTCACTCAGAGCAGCTGCAGTTTCTAAGTGTGTAAATGATCTCACCTGTCAGCTTGGCCAGTGGGTTGAACTCAGATTCATCATTTGTCTCTTGGTCTTTTGTACATTCATTTTGCAGCCTCCATTTGTAAATAAGGTAATTGAAATGATTGTGCAATGCTAGTTCTTTTTGAAGGGTTAACTTTTTCTCAATTTTAACGCATTGTGAAAAACACTTTACGGTGTACTTGGAATTTTAGTGGCAATGTGTAGGGGACTAATAAAATGGTTTAAATAAATAACTTTTATTAAGCTTCCATACATTGGCATCATGACGGGGTAGAAGAAGAATTTAGAATTATATAACATGAAGAAAAGGCAAGAAAAAAGCATGCCCTTTTTCCTCGTGGTATTTTTAAATTAAGACTCACTTTATTTATTTATGTACTTATCTATCTATTTATTTATTTAATATTGAGGCACTCAAAACCTCAGATAAGGTCCGTTTCTCTTGTCCTGATAAGTCCCACCCAAACACAAATTGTTGGAATTATTTGTGAGTGTGTTCTCTCCTGTAGAAGTTAATTCTGAAAGGGGGAGGCACACAGTAGTTATTCAGGAAAAGTTTGCTGGCCAAGTGCACGTGGAGAAAAACATTTCCAAAGTGACTCTCAAGATATTTGGCACTAGGTCCATGCAGCTCTGTCTGCTAGCCCACCCATCATGGTTAAGTTAGGAAACACTGAGATACCAACTTGCCACAGTATTTGAGAAGACTTCTCTCCAGAGCATTTACATCTGAGACCCTCAAAAAGGCTGGTGGCCAAGTAGCTTTGAGGAGTATGGGAGAAAGAGGAGATAGAGATGAACTGGGTACCAGAGAGTTTTCTGCTCTCTGGAAAAGCCTGGTGTCCTGTCTCTTCTGACCCGGAAAATTTTCTTTCTTTTCTAGGCAGTGGGACTGGGACTGTGGTACCTGATCTCATTAGTCTAGGTTTTCCTCCATAAATTCTCCCAGAGTTTGCTTTACCTAGCACCACACAAGGAGGGATTAAAAACAAAGGTCTAGTGTTTGTTTATTTTCAATTCATTTTCTACTTTATTAGCAGGGCCTTGAGAGAGAAAGGTGAGGTGTTTTGAATGTTATGAAAATGAGGTTCCTGGGATCTTAATGTTCCTCTCAAAACCTCATAGTTCCCTAGGATATGAAAACTTAAATCTAGCAGGCAAAGACGAGAAAAGTTCTGGTTTGAATAAAAGCATGAAAATGGAAATTTCTCTTTTCTCCACAGATTCTGTCTGTACACAGATGGGTGGAGGTGGGGGACTAGGAGAGGTGAGGGTAGGAGACAGAGCTGGGGGTGGGCATTTAAGAGGTGGAGGCAAAGGAGATTTAGGTGCCAACGTGGTAGAATGAACACTTTTACATCATTGTACTTCACTATTTCACTTTTGGAAAGGGAGGAGAGTAAAATTCTTAGAAGGCAGGGGCCGGTAGATAAAATGATACTATATATTTTTGGTAGGTCTGTGCAAGAAGTGGAATTAACCAAACTAAAAATCCAAACTAACTTACTAACTTTTAATAAGACTATTTATATAGTTCTCTCAAATATTATCCTTTCCTAGATTTTATTATGTCATGTTAGGGATCATTTAATTAGTTAACAGCGATATTCAGAGAGCTGGGAACCACTTTGCTCAGGTGGGCAGCTCAGAACTGTGTCCTGTGCTGGGAGTCAGCCCTCTGTACGTCTCTTGTGCGTCTTCGAGTCTATGAGCAGAGGCCCTGCCTCTGCTCCAGATCAGAGGCTGGCAAACTATGGCGCACAGGCCAAATTCCGCCTATGACCCGATTTTGTATGGCTCGGAAGCTGAGATTTTTTAAAAATTACATTTTAAAGGGTTGTAAACATACAACAGAGAGAAAAGATAATATAGAATACGTGGCAGATTTGTAAGTGGCTGGCAAAACCTAAACTATTTACTATCTCACCTTTTACCAAAAATTTTGCCTCTGCTCCTGATTATCCTTTCAAAGATATTTGAAGAGTAAACAGCCTTGGAATCTATATAGTGTCTTCCTCTGGAGCAAAAGGCAGGCATGCTTACTTAAAGATTAAATCTTAAAACATTTGGGTTTCCTAAGCCGAGGTTTCCTGTCCCGTAATGCAACTCCCTGTGTATGCAGATGTCACTGGGCTCTTTTTGAGCTGCCCTGTAGCAACTGGGCCTGGGGCGGTCAGCGCAGAAATGACAGTCTGGCTTCTCCTGTCACTGTGAGCAATAGCGGTGTTTGCCTCTGACTCAGGAGTCCCTATCTTCTCTCAGCACCCTGGATCTGTCTGTGGAAGGCTAACTAGTTGGCTTGCAATTAGGGTAAACAGTCAGACCTTCTACAAAATCTTGTCAGCTATGTAAAGAGTAATCTTGATTTCAGAAAGAAAATCCACCTTAGATGTTCATGAGTAATTCAAATATAACTATAGATTGCATGCTCCACTAGAAATCTGAGAGGAAAAAATACAAAGAAGAGATAACAAGTATATCATAGGAATACATCTCTAGATGTTTAAAGGTTACCTTGTATGATAAAGTTTTCTTAAATTGTTCACTGAAATAGAAAAGAAAAACAAATTAGTCATCATTTTAAATACCACATATTTAGAGTAGAAATAGTCTTGAAGGAACTAAATTATAAACAAAAAGATATGTTTTATCTGAAGAGTATGTAATGCTATCCTGAACCAAAAACTCTGACAGTTTGAAATGTCTTTATAAAAAGGCAAAAGCATACCATCGGTATGTTATTAATTAAAAACATTTCTTTCAAAGATTGTTTACACTATCAGAGAAGCACAATCTTTTTTTTTTTCTCTTCCCCACATGAATGCACACAGATTCAATCTGTTTTAATATGTGCGTTTTATTGTTATTCAGGCATGGAGGGGCCAACAGACCAGGAGAGGACCATCATTAAAAAGACATTTCGCCCCTCACCGTTTCGGAGAGGAGGGGCACGTCATGCCAGGTAGGGCCACACGGGGAAGTGCCAGGGGGTCAGGAGGCAGAGGGAAGGAGCCTTTACTGCAGGCTCCCTGGGAAGGAATGGCAAGGCCAAGTGCACAAGCTTAGGATTGGCCAGTGTGGGTAATGTGGGGAGTCTCTGGGGGACAGGGACTGGCCCTGGTTGTCTGGTGTCTGGCCCTGGTTCTCCAATGACAAAGGGGGCACATGTCGGTAAACCTACAGAGGTGTGATACAGTGGGCAGATAATAAATTGAGACTTTAAAACCAGATAAGTGAGACTGCAGGCTAAACAACTCAAATTAGCATTCTTAAGAATCTTTCTAGCACTAGACTGAAATTCCTTGGTGGGTTATAAAATATGCATTTTATCTAAGTAGATTTAGAATAAATTGAAATTTCAACTATTGAATAAGCCTCGAGTTATATTTTATTTTTGGCTTCTCCATAGTTCCTTTGGCTTTTCTTTCAACTAGTTGCAAATTGTAGTAGAGAACAAAACGATGAAAGGCAAAGAATAAGGCTATTATTTGTACTTTTAACTTTAAATTACTTAGATGGATGCTTTTGAGTATACATACTAATGACAAATCAATTACAAGGTTCCTAAAAAGTTATGATGCAAATGATGTCTTTTTTTTGATACATTATAGGATAGACTTTCCAAAACGAACACATTTAATCTGTTCTATAATGAAAATGATCAGCATGATTCTCAGTAGCTGTCTCAGAGAATGAATGTCATAAACACTGAGAGAGTGGTCCCCCAATAAGCTGAGTTAAAGTGATGAGAATTAAAATGGTTGCTGAACATGCAGAATAATCATCACCACCCATCGGCAGCACTTAAAAAAACTGCTATTACTGTACCTAGCAACAGCTTACATTTATTGGGTGATTAACTCTGTGATGCTTCCAAGTGCTTTACATATATATCATTCAATTCCCACAAAAACCTTGAGGTAATTTGCTATTATAAGTCCTATCTTGTAGATGAGAAAATGCAGGCAAAAAAGAGTTGAAGTGAATTGCTGGAGGTGAGACAACATACCCAAGAATGAGGAGCCAATATGTGCCCCAGGTGAAATACTTCTGGGTCCTAAGCACTGAACTACTGTACCTACTGTGTGGGTAATGATTTCCATTCAGAAGTACACAGAGAAGTGCTGAAACTGTTATACTTCTAGTCATCTGACTCCTAGATGGACTTGCTTCTCAATTTCAGCAGGAGCTGGACCCAGGAGAAAAATCAAGGGCAGACATAGAGGAGATCCTCTCTTCCTCATCTAACAGATATCCAACACTTGCTCTTGTGGGAAGAGGAAATGAGCTCAAAACTGAAATCTCATTGCAACTTCATATTAAAAGAGTTTTGTGCATTGGTTTAGTCCTCACATTGCTGCCTTAGGTAGAACACTTTCACCTTTTAGGAAAATTGAACTTGGAGGTATTCTGAATGAAACCATAACAGCAAGGGCAGGTGACGAAGGACGCCCGTGTTTTGATGCAGAGCTCGATCACCATGTCGGTTGCCACTCCACAAGCGTGCAGAGCCACCTGGAAAACAAAACCAGGCCTTAGCACTCAGTTCTTTCTGAACAGTGCTATTCTTGCATCTTTTTAAAAGGTTCTTCCTGTGAGGACTGACCCTCAAAAGGTTTCAAGTTACCATAATATTATTCCATAATAGTTTTCATTTGGATACACCAGTAAACTAGTTGGCTATTCATATTAATTTTAAAAATTAAGCAAGGTTGAGAAATTACAAATGGAATAACAAAATTACAAATGCAAATGAAGCATAAGATTAATTTGGTGGAGAATCTGAAATGATGTTAAGTATGGAAAATATAATATGTATGCATTTCTCAACTAGTGCTCTTGCTTTTATGAATTTAGTTCAGTTGTAGCATTGTTGCAAGAACACTAGATTGAAATCAGAATTTCTTCTAGTCTAGAACTCTAGTTAGCTATCTGAGACTGGGCTACTAAACATTTAATTTTGGGGGCCTTAGTCACCTCAAGTATAAACTATGGTTAACATGACTGATGCAAAGATAAAATAAAAATGTAACTGAAGACACTCTCTTGAAAGCTGCATAAATATAATCTAATTAGTGCTTTGTAAAAACGTACTAAATCATTTACATAGCATATTTTTATATTAATATTATAACAGTTCATATCATTAAATGACTAACTATATAAACTACTTTCAATGGTTTAATTTAAAAAACAAATAAAATTAAAAATTGAAGTCATAACTGAGGCTTCCATAATTCATGAAAAGAAAACTAATTCTAAAAGTGATTTTAGGTAACAGGTGTGCCAAGACAAAGAAATATAGATCAAATGAAAGAACAGATCAAAACTCCAGAAAAAGAACTAAATGACCAGGAGATAGACAACCTATCAGATGCAGAGTTCAAAACACTGGTAATCAGGATGCTCACAGAAATGGTTGAGTATGGTCGCAAAGTAGAGGAAAAAGTGAAGGCTATGAAAAGTGATATAAAGGAAAATATACAGGGAACCAACAGTGATGGGAAGGAAATTGGGACTTGAATCAATGGTTTGGAGAAGAAGGAAGAAATAAACATTCAATCAGAACAGAATGAAGAAACAAGAATTCAGAAAAATGAGGAAAGGCTTAGGAACCTCCAGGACAACTTTAAATGTTCCAACATCCGAATCATAGGGGTGCCAGAAGGAGAAGAGGAAGAGCAAGAAATTGAAAACATATTTGAAAAAAATAATGAAGGAGAATTTCCCTAATCTAGTAAAGGAAATAGACTTCCAGGAAGACCAGGAAGCTGAGAGAGTCCCAAAGAAGTAGGACCCAAGAAATCACACACCAAGGCACATCATAAATTCATTACACAAGATGAAAGACGAGAAAATCTTAAAAGTAGCAAGAGAAAAGGAGATAGTTACCTACAAAGATGTTCCCATACGACTATCAGCTGATTTCTCAAAGGAAACCTTACAGTCAAGAAGAGGCTGAAAAGAAGTATTCCAAGTCAGGAAAGTCAAGGACCTATATCCAAGATTACTCTCTCCAGCACAGCTATCATTTAGAATGGAAGTGCAGGTAAAGTGCTTCCCAGATAAGGTCAAGTTAAAGGAATTCATTATCCTCAAGCCCTAATTATATGAAATGTTAAAGGGACTTATCTAAGAAAAAGAAGATGATCAAAAATATGAACAGTGAAATGACAACAAACTCACAACTATCAACAACTGAATCTAAAAATCAAAAACTAAGCAAACAGCTAGAACAGCAACAGAACCACAGAAATGGAGATCACATGGAGGGTTATCAGCAGGGAGGGGAAGTGGGGAGAATGGGGGGGAAGGTACAGAGAATAAGAAGCATAAATGGTAGGCACAAAATAGACAGGGGGAAATTAAGAATAGTACAGGAAATGGAGAAGCCAAAGAACCTGTATGTATGACCCATGGACATGAACTAAGTGGTCAGGGAATGCTGGAGGAAGGGAGTTGCAGGGCAGAGGAACGATCAAGGGGTGAAAAAACTGGGACTACTATAATAGCAAAATCAATAAAATATACTTTAAAAAAGTAAAAAAATGATTTTAAAGTGTTTTCAAAACAAATTCATTAAATATATCTATACTGCATTACAAAATAAAGTAGACTACTTTGAAAATTATTGGCTAAACAAAAAATAGGAGTGTATGAAAGAATATCAGATGTAGGAATCCTGAAAGATGAAACAGTTTGTCAAAAAAAAAAAAAAAAAAAAAAAAACCGCCCACATTGCCAGTTTATTCTGTATAGAAGCAAATTGTATTACATTGTAGTTCTCCTTTCTAGGGACAGATCTCTCAACTTTAGGGTAGGCAAGAGCATTGAGGGTGGAGAGAATATTTTCTGGAAATTTCTGAATGTGAAACAGTAAAAGCCAGATTCCCCTTTTGAACTAGAAAACCAGAAACAATGCTGTATTGGGAAAAGAAAAGCAAGACCTCTGCTCTCAGTCCTTTTCCTGAATTCTCTCCTCCTTCTAAGCTTACATCAACTACATAGAAATCAGTAATCCCTGGGATTGCTGTCAACCCACAGTTTTTTTTTTGTTGTTTGTTTGTTCGTTTTACTCCAAATGTTGAGCCTGGAAAGCCTGCTGTCCAGGGAAGGCAGCAACAACTACGGTGTAGCTGAGAGAATACAAAACATTGATTTCTCATCTGACCCTTTCATTTGATCAGCTTTGCAGAGAAAAAATAAGGGCAGTTCTTATTTTCATGAGTAGCTGGAGAAAATCTCATAGTAAAAATTATAAATGTGTTTTTCTCTGGAGGGAGAGAAAAGAGAACCAACACTCACCAAATGCCCTCTATGTACTGGTGTCATGCTGAGTGATTGCACGCAAATCTTTCTATGCATCTTTCTGTGCTAACAACAGCCCTGAAAGATTTTATTACCTCCATTTCAGAAGTGAGGAAACTAAGGTCTGGGGAATTAAGCAAGTACCCACAACAAAGCGGCACTTGAGAAGCAGGACCCTGACCCCAGGCATTAATTACAACAGGCTGCTTCCCCACACAACCCTCCTAAGGCTCTTACAGAAAAGTTTGGACAATTTACTTTTTTTCTTTTAATTTCATTTTATTGATTATGGTATTGCAGTTGTCTCAATTTTTCCTCTTTTGCCCCACTCCACCCAGCATGCCCCCTCCCTCAAGCAATGCCCACACAATTGTTCATGTCCATGGGTCATGCCTGTAAGTTCTTGGTTACTCCATTTCCTACACTGTACTTTACAGCCTGATGGACATTTGTAAGTACCCATTTGGACTTCTTAATCACTTCACCTCTTCACTCATTCCCCACAACCTCCTCCTATCTGGCAACTATCAAAACACTCTCCATACCCATAATTCTGTCTCAGTTCTTCTTGTTTGCTTAGCTTCTTTTCTTTTTTAGATTCAATTGTTGATAGATACGTATTTGTTGCCATTTTACAGATCATAGATTTGATCTACTTTTTCTTAAATAAGTCCCTTTAACATTTCATATAATAATGATTTGGTGATGATGAACTCCTTTAGTTTTTTCTTGTCTGGGAAGCTCTTTTTCTGCCCTTCGATTCTAAATGATAGCTTTGCTGGGTACAGCAATCTTGGCTGTAACTCCTTGCTTTTCATGACTTTAAATATTTCTTGCCAATCCCTTCTGGTGTGCAAAAATTTTTTTTGAGAAATCAGCTGACACTGTATGGGAACTCTGCCACAGGTAACTAACTGCTTTTCTTTTGCTGCTTTTAAGATTCTCTCTATATATTTAAGACACTACAAAGAAAGCAAATTAGAGACCAATATCCCTGATGAACATAGATGCTAAAATCCTCAACAAAATATTAGCAAACTGAATACAGCAATGAATCAAAAAGATCATACACCATGATAAAGTGGGATTTATTCCAGGAATGCAAGGTTGGTATAACATTTGCAAATCAATAAATGTGATTCACCACATAAAAAAAATGAAGGATAAACACCACATGATCATATTAATAGATGCATAAAAAGCATTTGATAAAATCCAGCACCAATTTATGATAAAAATTCTCAGCAAAGTGGGAACAGAAGGAACATACCTAAACATAAGAAAGGCTATATATGACAAACCCACTGCCAGCATCATACTCAATGGGCAAAAACTACAAGTGTTCCCCTTATGACTGGGAACAGGACAGGGATGTCTGCTTTAATGCTTTCATTCAACATTGTACTGGAACTCCTAGCCACAAAAATCAGACAAGAGGAAGAAATAAAAGGCATCCAAATTGGAAAGGGAGAAGTAAAACTATTTTTATTTGCATAAGACATGATACTGTACATAGAGAAACCCAAAGATTCCATTAAGAAACTACTGAAACTGATAAATGAATTCAGCAAAGTAGCAGGATACACAATTAATATCCAGAAATCAGTTGCATTTTTATATGCCAATAATAAACTAACAGAAAACAAAACTAAAAAAAAAATCCCATTTACAATTGCTTCAAAAATAATTAAATACCTAGAAATAAAATTAACTGAGTATTTAAAAGACCTGTACTTGGAAAATATAAGACACTGAAGAAAGAAATTGAAGAAGATACAAATAAGTAGTAGAACATATTGTGTTCATGTACAGGAAGAATTAACATCATTAAAATGTCCACACTACCCAAAGCAATCTATAGACTCAATGCAATTCCTATCAAGATTCCAATACATAACATACAGAACTAGAACAGATATTTCAAAAATATATATGGAACCACAAAAGGCCCTGCATAGTAACAGTGATCCTAGGGAGAAGAACAAAGTTGGAGGAATCACACTACCTAATACCAAACCATAATGCAGCCATAGTAATCAAAACAGCTTGCTACTGGCATAAAAATAGACACATAGATCAATGGAACAGAAATAGAGAGCCAGTAATAAACCCACAACTTTATAGTAAATTAATATTTGATAGAGGAAGCAAGCACATACAACAGGCTAAAGATAGTTCATTCAATAAATGATGTGGGAAAACTGAACAGATGTGCAGAAAAATGAAACCAGACCACCTTTTTACACCACACAGAAGAATAAATTCAAAATGGATCAAAGACTTAAATGTTAGAACTGAAACCATAAAAATCCTTGAAGAAAACATAGACAGCAAAATCTCAGACATTGCTCATGGAAATTTTCTGTTGGATATATCTCCCCAAGCAAGTGAAACAAAAGAAAAAATAAACAAATGGGACAATATTATTCTAAAAAAGTTTTGCACAGCAAAGGAAAACATCAATAAAATAAAAGATAATACATCTGACAAGGGGTTGATATCCAAAATTATGAGGTACTTAGAAAACTCAACACCAGAAAAACAACCCAATTAAGAAATGGGCAAAAAATATGAATAGACACTTCTCCAAAGAGGACATCAGATGACCAATAGACATACTAAACAATGCTCAGCATCACTCATCATTAAAGAAATGCAAATTAAAACCATAATGAGATACCATGTCACACCTGTCAGAATTGCTATCATCAATAAATAAACAAATAAGTGCTGGTGAGGATGTGGAGAAAGGGAAACCCTATTGCACTGTTGATGGGAATGCAGACTGGTGCAGCCACTGTGGAAAGCAGTATGGAGGTACCTCAGAAAATTAAAAATGGATCTGCCTTTTGACCCAGCAATCTCACTTCTGGGAATATATCCAAAGGAACCCAAAACACTAATTTGAAAGAACTAAAGCACTTCAATGTTCGTTGAAGCATTATTTATAATCGTCAAGATATGGAAGCAGCCCAAGTGTCCATCTTGAACATGAGTGTATAAAACAACTATGGGACATTTACATAATGGAATTCTACTTGTGCATAAAACAGGAGAAAATTTTGCCCTTTGTGACAGTATGGATGGACCTAGAGAACATTATGCTAAGTGAAATAAGCCAGTCAGAGAAAGACAAATACCATATGATTTCACTCATATGTGGGATCTAATGAACAAACTGAATGAAGAAGCAAAACAGAGAAAGACTCATAGATGGAGAGCACATGACAGCTAGTGGGGGTGGGGTTCAGGGGTAGAGGGATTGTGCAAAAGGAAAAAGGACTTATGGATATAGAAAACAGTGTGGGGATTGCTTCAGGGAGGGGGGATATAAGGGGACTAAATGGTAATGGAAAAATACAATGAAGATTAATTCAAAAGAAAAAAAGGATTCTCTCTTTATCTCTAACCTTTGGCATTTTAATTATGAGGTGTCTTGGAGTGGGCCTCTTTGCACCCATCTTGTTTGGGACTCTCTGTGCTTCCTGAACTTGTATGTCTATTTTCTTCACCAGATTACAGAAGTTTTCTTTCATTATTTTTTTTGAATAGATTTGCAATTCCTTGCTCTGTCTCTTCTCCTTCTGGAACCCCTATGATGCAAATGTTGGACTTCTTTAAGTTGTCCTAGAGGCTGCTTACACTATCCTTGTCATTTTTTTTATTCTTGTTTCTTCCTGTTGTTTTAATTAGTTGTTTTTTGCTTCTTTATGTTCCAAATCATTGATTTGATTCTCAGCTTCATCCACTCTATGGTTGTTTCCCTGTATATTGTTCTTTATTTCACCTAGTGTATTCTTTATTTCTGACTGGGTCTTTTTTATGCTATTGCAGTCCTCACTAAGTTCTCTGAGCATCCTTATAGCCAGTGTTTCGAACTTATCATTTGACAGATTGCTTATCTCCATTTAGTTTAGCTCTTTTTCTGGAGTTTTGATCTGTTCTTCTATTTGGGTCATGTTTCTTTGTCTCCTTGTTTTGGCAGGCTCCCTGTGTTTGTTTCTATCTATTAGGTAGAGCTGTTATGACTTCCCTTCTTTGTAGCATGGCCTAATGTAGCGGGTGTTCTCTACAGTTCAGTGGCTTAGCCATTCCTATCGCCCAAGCTGAGTAGTTGGGGTGTGCCCTTTGTGTGGGGCCGAGTAACCCTTCTCTTGTAGTTAAGCCTTGATTGCTGTTGGCAGGTCAATGGAACAGATTTACCTAGGCCAGTCAGCTGCAAGGACTGGTGGTAACCACTGACCACCAACCTCCACCCTCCATGGAGAATCACCTGTGCAGGGAATGGTAGTGGTGCTCTGATGTGGTCTTTAGCTGTCCACCAGCTGCGCAGGCTCTGGGGTTTACTGTGTAATACATCTAAGTTCAGCCCTCACCTGTGTTCTATCCTGGGTGACCCTGTATGGGCTATAAAACAATCTGAGATGGCTCCTACTTGTGCTGGTCTTGAAAATTACCAGGTGGAGCCAAGCTGTGTATCAAGGCTGGCTGCTTCTAGTACCTGGTCAGTCTGTGGCCACTTAGCAAGAGGTATGAGGGCTGAGGCTCACTAAGGCCAGCTGTTGCTTGGCCTCAGCTATTTGATAGGATTTAGGAAGTTGTGAAGCGTGAGTAAAGACCATCCATTCATATTGAAAAGTCTCTGTTAATAGCTCAATTGGCCCATAAGTTGGGTGGGATGAAGTCTCAGGGGATCTCCAGAGTGGGGCAAATGGTATTAGCCAGGTCGATGGGAGTTTCAGATGGGCACCAGCCTGCTGACTCTGTGGCTCTGTGGCTCTGTGGGGTGACAGAGGGGGAAATAGCCTTTGCCTACCTTTCTACCTGGGAGAAAACTGTCCCTCAGCTTTTGCTTTGATGCCAGACACTTCAGTTCTTCCCTGTATGCCACTGGTGCCTTTCAAGCTGCTACCCTGGTGCTGGAGCTCAGAGGAAGTGAGTCTGAGTAGGTGAGTCTGTGTGTGGGTTCTTTAAGGAGAACTGCTTGGAACTTCAGATGTTTCTGCCACTGGCTTGATTCCCCCTGATTTTTCCAGCCCGAAGTTATACAGACTTAACTTCCTGACACTGGAACCCTGGGCTGGGAGTCCTGGTGTGGACTTGAACTTCTTGCTCCTGCGATATCCCTTCAGAATTTTTATCCACCACACATGAATGTGGGACCAGCCTGTTCCATGTCTGCACCTCTCCTACCATTGTGCATGGATGTGGTTTCTTTAATTCTGTAGTTATCAGAATTCCATTCCATTCAATTTCTGATGGTTCTGAGTGATGGTTATTCTGTAATTTAGTTGTAATTTTGATGTGGTTATGTGAGGAGGTGAGCCATGTTTACCTATGCTGCCATCTTGACTGGAAGTCCAACAATTTACTTTTCTATATCTGTCTTTACTCATGTTCAAATTACCATTGCTGTATGCAAAAGAGTGAGTTTATTTCCCTCATTTAAACAAAACATCTAAATCTAAGCATTATTTACATGATGGGTTTTATATCTCAAAGATTTTTTTATTGTTGTCCAAGTACAGTTGTCTCCATCTTTCCCTCAGTACTCCCCCTGCCCCACCCATCCCTACCTCCCACCCTTGAGCCCACAGCCCTTTGGCTTCTAAACAATGCATCACATGCTCCTAATTTCCATTGTTATCAAATTCAGGTCAGAATTAACAGGCAAATAATGAAGGGATATTGATCAATGAAACCATGTTAATATGGAAATTTAACATACAACAAAGGTGGTACTTTCCACCACTAGGGAAAACATGGACTTTAAAAAAAAACCAACAACTGATGTTGGGTCAACCTGATAGGTATGAAAAAAAATGGATCTTTTCTTTTCACTACACATAATAAATTTCAAATGGATTAGAGGTTTAAAATAATAATAATTAAAAAAAAAAAGACGAGTGAACTCCTCCACAACTTAGGGGAATGGGAGATACTTCCCCAGCTATGTCTGAAACTCTGCATACAGTAAGAGAGAAGGTTAGTACATTTGACAAAGTAAAAAAAAAAAAATTAAAAACCTTTAAGATGGCAAAACTCCCCCCAAATTATGTGTAAAAACCCAAACAACAAAGTGAGAAAAAGATTTGTGATTTATAGCATAAACAAAGGGCTAATATCCCTAAGGTATATAATAAGCTGCTAACAATAGGGAAAAAGCCCAATAATCTGACAGAAAAGTGAGCAAG
The DNA here is from genome assembly GCA_039655065.1 of Glossophaga mutica. Lineage (NCBI taxonomy): Eukaryota > Metazoa > Chordata > Mammalia > Chiroptera > Phyllostomidae > Glossophaga > Glossophaga mutica. Next base: position 143,505,507 of record CM077303.1, on the reverse strand, counting down.
AGGTTTGGACAGCTCCCAAGCAAAAATACACAAATAGGCCTTAAACCAACATCACTTAATACCACTCAAATTAAGAGATGTAAGTCTTTAGACTATATTAAGATATTACTTATTACCTATGAAAATAATAAAAATCCTAAAAATTGATGCCAGTATGTGGGTCAGGCTATGGGAAAACCAAAATGTCACATCCTATGGAGGAAGATTTTGGTAATATTCAGCAAACTTACACATATAATTTACAATCTCACTTCCAAAAATGTGTTCAAGGGAGACACTGACAAAAATATATAAAAGATTTATTCATTGAGGCAAAATTTAAAATAACAACAAAATGGAAACTAGGCAGTTTTCTACATATAAGAGGGCTGATAAATAAACATAATAAAGTACTCTGCAGCTCTCAACAGAGCTGAGGAATATCTTTATACATGGCTGTGGAAGATATTATTAAATGAAAAACAATGTTAGAAAACTCTCAACTACTTTCAGTAATCATAGTGCTTTTATAGAACCCTAATATATTGTGAGCTAAAACAAGAAATATGCTGATGTCATTAGGAAATAGATTTTTTAGCATAAGAGAAAGAAGAGATATACAATAAATAAATGAGACTAAGTTCAAATTCCATCATCCTGAATTTACATTGGAAGTATCAGTATGAACCTGTGATTTTATTAAAAAAATATTGCTTAGCTCAGACCACTGAGAAGCCTAGAAATAAAGACCAAACCAGTAGCAATGACCATTCCTAGTACTTAGATTGTGGTAATCATTTTCCTTTAAAAGAATTTAGAGCTCCACGGAGAAAGAGCTGACAAGGTGGGAAATACACAAGGCGAGCTGGAAGTGCTTGTTGCAGGGAAAGCATGGATGCTCTCAGTACCATCGAAGCCTCATCAAAAAGACTCAGGGGCCAACTCCAACAGGCTCCCACTGAGCAAAGATGGGGATATTTGAGCATCAATGACAATGGATTGAAGTGTTTCAAATATTAAATTGATGAGTCAATAATCAAACTGAAAAACACTAATTGGTTACTTTTGGTAGATAACCAACTCACTTTGAAAACTGGAAAATATAAGAAAAGAAACAAGTTTTATCTGGCATTTCTTATGTGAACTACATCTCAGTGTAACCAGTGGATAAAGAAAAGTAAATTAAGTCAGAATGACACAATTAGAAGAATATCATCATTTCATAACCCTTACTGATGACAGCGCTAGGGGCAATGGTCAGGAATGCTGCTAATGTCACAAGGGCCAGCCAGAGGTAAGTGCCTGCACGGAGAACACACCACCACCTTGGGTGTCGCCTTACACAAAAGTGAACCTGATTGGATTATGCTGCTACACTCAAGAATGAACTACTAATTCCTGGGCGATATAGGGAACAAGTTCATATGTGAAACAACACCAGGGGGATGCAATCAGCAAAACCCGCACTGCGGAAAACTCTACAGGAGAAATGGCATGGTTATGTAAACACATAAACTGCAAGAAAAAAAGAGACAGCGATGATGGGGTAGACAGAATGGTCACTCAAAGATGTTCACATTCTAGTATTTAGAACCCATCAACATGGCAAAACAGGATTGTTTTTGCAGTTGTAAATAAGATTAGGCACCTCAAAACAGCATGATTATTCTGGATTACATAGGTGGACTCAATTTAATCACAAGAGACCTTAAAATAGAGAACTTTCTCAGGCAGGAAGCAGGAGAGATGAGACTGAAGGAAAAGCCAGAGACTGGAAGCTTGAGGAGGACCTGATGCCCCACTGCTGGCTTTCTAGGACTGCTGGAGGTCGGGAGCCAGGGAACGTGGACAGCTCTGTAGCAGCTCACAGTAATCCTGGCTGAGCCAGCAAGGGAGCAGGGACCTCAGTCCTACGACCACTTGGAACTGAATAACCTGAATGATCCTGGAAAAAGATTCTCCCACCAGAGAAAAGCCAAACCAAGCCAATGCCTGACTTTGACCTAATGCCACCTGGAACAGAGAGACTAATTAAGCCCGTCTTGATTTCTAACCTATAGGACTGAGATCATTAATTTATGTTATTATAAGCCACCAGATTTGTGGTCATTTGTTACAACAGAAATAGAACACTGGTGCAGATGAAAACCTATCAGTTTTAAGCCTTAAGATACACATTAGCCATTTAAATTTTTGTATCTTATTGTAATTCTCACAAAAAGAAATATGCTGTAAAAAATAATAAAAAACCTGGTGTAGAGAATTTCTGCAGGAATGTGGAGTTGAGTGATTTTGTTGAGGAATTTGTTAGTCTTTCTTCTTAATCATGAAGGTCTATAATTACTGCTTTAGTTGTAGAAACTGAACAGTTTGTTCATTCATCATCCATTCATTCAGTCATTGAACAATAACTGGGCATTTTCCGTGTATCAATATTATGGTAGTGGCTGGGTATACAAAAATCAAAAATATGGTTCCTTTTATGTGCTCTATTAATAGTAACAACTGAATCCAAACTATTTAATAGATTAATTAACTCAATGTGGGGATTGCTTAAGTTTAAAAAACTCATGATGTTATTTCATATGTCTAATGTGTAGGACTCACTGGGGATATAAAGAAGCGTGAAACACTGCACACCACTCAACTTTTTGTTTCTGTGTGTATGACCACCTTAGATACCTCATATCAGTGGAATCATACAATATTTATCTTTTTGTGACTGGCTTATTTCACTCAGCATAATGTCCCCAAGTTTCATTCCCGTTGTAGCATATGATAGGATTTCCTTCTTTTAAAAGGCTAAGTAAGGGGAGGGCTGGGGTGGTGGGCTGGGGCGGGGTAAAAGACAGAAAACTGTACAATATCAACAATTAAAAAATACTGATTAAAAAAAAACGAAAAAAAAAATAAAAAAAATAAAAAAATAAAAGGCTGAGTAATATTCCATTATCCCTACACATGTGTATTGCGCTTTGCTTATTTATTCATCTGTCCATGGACACTGGGTTGCTCCCACTTCTTGGCTAATGTGAATAGTACTCCTATGAGCATGAGTGTGCAAATATCTGTTTTAAGGTGAGGAAATTGAGGCTCAGAGATGTTAAATAATTTGTTTCTCCTTACACAACAAATTAAGGATCCTAACTCAGTTTGGGGCCTCCATCCTAAATACTCTATAAATACATTTCCGGTCATTTTATTCATCTCACTAGTCCAACTAACTATCTTTGGAAATTAGAGCACCACAGGGAATGAGCATGTATTCAGGGTATGTTGGATGTCAAAATCTTTTACACAGATTTTTTTCTTGACTTCATCATTTAATTTTCCCCCTTAATTTAATACTGTAAGTAGCTCTTACCATCTTTATTTGCAATAACATGTCCAAGATCACCTAGCCAGCAAGAATTCCAGATGATTTCTGAATCTAAGTCTGATTCAAAAGCTCACACTCTTTCCATTATATCATGGATGCTATGCCTTCCAACCAGCACCTTTGGAGCTGGAAGGAAACTTACAGACCATCTTTTTAAAATTAAGGATTTATCTTAGGATCACCATTGCCTTAGGAGAAAAAGAAATGAAATACATGCTAGTCGCACATAAAGAAAACGACAAAGGGAAAAAGATAAATATTTTTTTCTTAAAACATTCTAACCCACAGTATTATATGAAATCTAATTTCTAAACTACATTTATTTTTATTTTTAAAAATTATTTACTTATTTTTAATCCTCATCTGAGGACATACTTTTATTGATTTTAGAGAGTCAAAGGTCGGGGGAGGAAGGGGAAGAGGAGAGAGAGAGACAGAGACAGAGAGAAACATCAACTGGCCACCTCCCATATGTGCTGTGACCAGGGATCAAGCCCACAACCTAGGTATGTGCCATAACTGGGAATCAAACTCACACCATTTTGGTGTACCTGATGATGCTCCAACCAACTGAGCCATCTGGCCAGGCTCTAATTATTTTTCAAGCATCTGACCCAGAGAATTTGTAACATGATACACACATGATAGATAGATTTATTGATATAATACACACTAGATAGATTTGACAACTGTGGAAAGAACATGAAAACATCAACTAGGAGTATGTAATGAAGGCTAATGTGCTAGGGGAAAACACATTTAACCAATCTTTAGCTAACATCATAGCAAATGAGTGTTTTTCTGACTGACGGAAGGAATTCAGAACTCTGGTCTTAACAAGTTTCTTAATAACTACTCCTTTCTCTGTATGTGCATCAAATTCTAATACAATATAAAAATCGAGGCTATAAACATATTGATTGGCCAAGATCATGCATATTTCAAAGTAAATGTATTTTCTATCCAGATATATGCTGCAGAATTTATGGTCTATAAATTAAGGGCCTTTCCCTTACATTTTCTTCAATTAATCTGTACATCATAAAGGTTCTAGATACAATACTTATTCTGTCATGTAAGTTAGCAAAATAAAACTTAACAGCCAAGAAACACCAATCCACACCTTTGCTATATGTAGTAGTAAATAAATGAAATCAATCATCACTCATTCTCATAAAGTCAACTGGCAGCCTCTAGATAAGGCAAAACTCTAGATAAGCTGATACAACATCTTTTCATTCTTAGGGAATAAAAAAAATACATGTTGACTCTTCTCTAAGAGAGTACATATTAATAAGTAAATATCTATTAATAATTAATAAATGTTGATAAAAAGCATATGCTAATTTTAATATAAGGCACATTTTTAAATATAATAAACCTACACTTTATTCATACCCCAAAACTAAGCTTGTGTTAGATGTATTTATGACTAATTTTCTTTGAGATTCATTTAACATTTATTATCCTTTTCCTAGCCCTAAGCACACACATAGGTGTTATTATTCCCCATTTTACAAAATGGCTAAGTGGCTGGTCCAAGGTCATAAGTGACGAAGCCAAGATTTAGACTCAATCTGTCTGACACCAAGCTTTATTCTAGTTCCTTATGTTCCATTTACTCCTTTTTTAGATGTGGGGAGTGCACAGAAAGTCACTGGTGGGCTTTAGTGCCAACTCACACAGCAACTAGCTGTGCTTCTGTTCCCCTCCCGGAGCCTCAATTCCTCCATCCGAAAAACGAGAAGGTTGAACTGAATGAGCTTCCAGTCTACCCCAGTCCAATCCTGCTCTGAACTTTTCATTCTCAAAGACAGATTCTTAACCAGATGTTTTAGACAAAAACGAACTTGGTACCAATTGTGCGCTCGTGTTCCCCCTCCTTGAAAACTTCCATGTAATTGTATTATAGGAATTGGCTTTAAAATGCAAATAATGTTAAAAAGCTTGTGATTACAAAATGTCTCTTGCTCTGTACATACTCTTCTATCCCTAAAAGAAAATCGGGCAACCAAAGCTAATGAGTTGACCAAATCAACTCAGTAGTTTTATTTTCTGAAGTCCAACTGTTTTTCTGCATCATGAATGTATATTGCTTTCTCTTGATTTGTAAATATTAGACATTATTCATTGAATTCCTGTTATGGGAGATTAGGACTTTTTTCCACATTTAAACACCCTTTTTCCTTTTTCTCATTTTTTCAGTATTATTATCCCTAATTTTCAGTTGTGTTCATGCAGTGTTTTTATTATTATTGCTTTGTATATACTGTTCACTGCTGAGTTAAGTGTGCTGTACATTTTATAAAAAATATCCAATACTTTCCCTACCCCCCCTCTTGCATTGGCTACCACTTGTTCCTTTTTCTTACTTACTCTCTTGTTTTGTGAGGCAAATCTAGTAGTTCCTTGATGTACACTTTGTTGAGGCCTGGAAGTTTTATTACTTTCATACATGATTGACAGCTTAATTAGGTAGAGAATTTTAGACTGAAAATTTTCCTTTAGAATTTTAAAGTCTTTGCCTCACTGTCTTCCATGTTGCTCTTGAGAAGTGTGATGGCATTTTGACTGCAATTTTTTTGAATATGACCTTTTCTCCCCTTCTCTGGAAACTGTTAGGAATCACTTTTCACCGTTGGTATTCTGAAGTTTCATAACAATGTGTCACAGTTTAAGTCATTTTTCAAGTGAGATTTTCAATCCAAAGAAACACATTATTTTTGATACATTATCTTCTTTTAGTTCTTTGATATTTCCTCCCCACCATTTTATCTGTTTCCAATTTCTGGTTCTTCTATTACGGAAGCATTGGACTTTGTGAACTGAATCTCTATTTTTTAAAAAATAATAACTGCTTGCTTTTCCTTGGTGCTGCCAAGGTGGCAGTCATTTCCTACTTGGCACCATGGCTGCCCTCAGACCCCCCGTGAATCCCAAGATTGTCACAAAGAGGACCAAGAAGTTCATCTGACACCAGTCAGATCAGTGTGTTAAAATTAGGCAGAACTGGCAGAAACCCAGAGGCATTGACAATAGGGCGTGCAGAAGATTCAAGGGCCATATTGTTATGCCCAACATTGGTTATGGGAGAAACAAGAAAACAAAGCATATGCTGCCTAGTGGATTCCAGAAATTCCTGGTCCTCAACATTAAGGAGATTGAAGTGCCCTTGATGTGCAATAAATTTCACCGTGTTGAGATTGCTCACATCTCCTCAAAGAACCACAAAGCCAATGTGTGGAAAGAGTGGCCCAGCTGCCCATCAGAGTCACCAATCCCAATGCCAGGGTGCGCAGTGAAGAAAAGGAATAGACTGATTGTGTACACATTGTATTTGTGTTAATAAAACCATAAAATTCTGAAAAAAAAAACCTTGTTTCCAGTTCCTATTTCTTTGTCTTTCTTTGTTTTTTTTTGTTCTATTTTTTCAGATAATGTTCTACATTTCATTTTTTAGATTTCTACATATATATATATTCATATTTTTAATTTCCAAGAAGTTCTCTGATAGTTCACTTCATTTTTTATTCAACCCTTGTTTCATCAATGAATTATCTTTTCTGATCTCTCCCTGAATCAGAAGATTCTTTTTCATGTTTGTTGCTTTGATTTCTATCTTCTATTTTGGAAGTTTTCCACATTTGATTCCTTGCCTATCAATTCATATTAAGGAGCAAATCACTAAAAGTTGACGAAGTTCTGAATGAAAAGCTTGAAGACTAGAGGGCTTCACTAGTGTTTGATCAGGTGACCAGCTGGTTTCCGTTTCAATTACAGCTATGGTATCTGTAATTCTTTTCTCTGGGAACAGTTCTGATTCTGCAGAGGAGGATCTTTTAGTACCTTTGACTAAGGAGATGATTCTAGCTTCTGAAGTTCTGGAATTAAGAGCAAATGGCAGCATGGGGAGGGAGAAGTTTTCCACTGTTTGGTACACAGATTCTCACTTAGTTCTTGCCCTCCTTTGTGCCTCAAATCCCAATATTTGGAGCGTCTCTGATTCAGTGTCTTCATAGGACACGCTTCCAGGTTCTGTGGGAGTTGGGGAGAAATAGGTGCTTGTCCACACAAGATGGGGATGAGAATCTAGGTCCTTAAATCTTTTTAATTAAACATGATTTCAGCCCCCTTTTATCTCCTTTCTCTGAGGTTTCTGTTATCCTGAATTCCCGAAATTTCCTGGGATTCTGCAAGAGCAAAGTGACTTCCTGATGGCCTCTTGCCAACCCCTCTCCTCATGTATTTAAGTTTGATCTTCCTCTTCTCTATGTAATAAGTTATCATTTTTCTTCCATCTGCTTTCTGCCTTCAGATATTGTGGTTCAAGTAACAGAATGTTGAATGTAATTTCATTAATGATAGAGAACAATTTTTCTGGTTCTTGTTTTTTGGGGGCATGATCTTTCTTGGGGAGAAGGGAGTTGAAATGTCTCTATCTGCCCTCTTTACCTGGAAGTCCTCCATTTGCCTTAATGATTTTTCTAAATTGTGTTTGCAGAATATATAATTTCTCAAGCTCCTTATCTTTTAAAAAGGATTATATAAATTACCCATCAAAAGGGTTAATTACATTCTATAATTGCATTAGCATCTTCTAATTATACACTAACATACATAAATAGAAATGAGCTTGTAATTAAGCACTCAGCCTTGATAAATCATAATCATATTAAAATTTATATGGGTAAAACAGAAAAAATCAAATACAGATAACTTGAAAATAAACTGTTCTGAGATACACACACACACACACACATATATGTGTCAGATCTGATATATATTTATGGGTGTGTATGTGTGTATATGTGTGTGTGTGTATTCTTTTTCTTTTCTCTTTTTTTAATCCTTACCTGAAGACATACTTATTGATTTGAGAGCGTGGGGGAGGGAGACACAGAGAGGGAGAAATTTCAATGTGAGATAGAAACATTGATTGGTTGCTTCTTGTACGCTCCCTGACCGTGGACCTGACCTGCAACCTACGTATGTGCTATGACCAGGAACAGAACCTGTGATCTTTCACTTTACAGGCCGATGCTCCAAACAACCAAGCTACACCAGCCAGGGAAATTTCAACATATATTGTAAAATAAAAAAATATTCACCCTACTGTTAAAATCAATACATAATTCCCTGGTTGAGGTGACTATTTTCATTCATTTCATTTATGTTATTTTATTTTTAAATAACATTTATTTTTTTAAAAGTTAATAAGTACATATAATAGGAAACTGAAAAACACAAGACGCAAAGAGCAAGGTTGTCCATAACCACAAGCAGTTTTCGGTTTGCCATGTCCTCAGTCCCCTGTGTATTTACACAACTAAGCTTCCATTTTTGTGTAATTAAGATTGTGAAGTTATGAATCATGCTTTTTCACACATCAGGGATATTTACCATTTCAAAGTCTCAAAACTATATAAGTATGACTATTTTTTATTGCTGGAATTATTCAACAAAAACATTTTGGATGGCAGGTTGCTTAGCATTGACAGTTTTAGTTTTTTAATGCAAAACATATTTTTCATAGTAATGGCCCTTTCTGTAATATTGTTTGACAACAATGTCTGTGTAATATTGAGAGCAGAGGTGTTGATACACATTGTAAATTAGGCTTTAAAAGTACAATCCAGTAAAGGAAGTTTTCACAATAATGAGGATTATTTATCCCACACTAGCCAAGAAAACAATAATAAACCTCCTTTAAAAAAAGAGCCTTAAAAAGTCTACTTTTTAAAAGTCCCCCAACTCTCCATTCCTCGCCACCATCAATTTGTCCTATGTACTTGCAAATCATTCTGTTTTGTTTGTTCATTTATTTTGTTTTTTTAGATTCCACACATAAGTAAAATCATATGGTATTTGTTTTTCTCTGCCTTAGTATTCTACTTAGCATACCCTCTAGTTCCAACTGTGTTGTAAAAAATGGCAAGATTTCACCCTGATTTATGGCTGAATAATACCTTATTGTATGTACATACCAAATTTTTATCATTTCATCAATTGACTGACAAGTTGCCTCCATATCTTGGCTATTGTAAATGATGCTTCAATAAACACAGAGGTGCATATATCTTTTCAAATTAGTGTTGTGGATTTCTTCAAATAAATACCCAGAAATAAGATTACTGAATTGTATGGTAGTTGTATTTTCAATTTTTTGAGGAATCTGCATACTGCTTTCCATAGTGGTTCTACCAATTTACATTCCCACCAACAGTGCATGAAGGTTATCTTTTCTCCACAACCTCATCAACATGTATTGTTTGTTATGTTTTTTTATAACAGCCTGCTGGACAGAAGTGAGGTGATATCTCACTGTAGTTTTTAATTTGAATTTCCCTGATTAGTGATATTGAGCATTTTTTCATATGCCTATTGGCCATCTGTATGTTTTCTTTGGAGAAGTGTCTATTCAGGTTCTCCACCCATTTTTGATCAGATTGTTTATTTTTGGATATTCACTTGTAGAGGTCTTCATATATTTTGGATATTAACCCATTATCTGATATATCTTTTGTAAATATCTTCTCCCATTCAGTATGTTGCCCCCCCCCTTTTTTTAATGATTTCCTTCACTGTGCAAAAAAGTTTCTGGTTTGGTGTCCCATTTACTTTTATTTTGTTTCCCTTGCCTGAAAAGACAGATCAAAAAAAATATTGCTGAGGCCAACATCAAAGAGTTTACTACATATATTTTCTTCAAAGAGTTTATGATTTCAGGTCTTACATTTAAGTTTTTAATCTATTATGAGTTTATTTTTATATACTGTATAAGAAAGTGGTCCAGTTTCATTATTTTGCATGTAGCTGTCCAGTTTTCCAACACCATTTATAAAAGACTGTCTTTTCCCCATTTATATTCTTGATTCCTTTGTCATGAATTAATTAACCATATAATCAGGATTTATATCTAGGCTCTCTATGCTCTTTCACTGATTTATGTATCTGTTTTTGTGCCAGTATCATACTGTTTTAATTACTATTGCTATATAGTATAGTTTGACATCAGAAAGCATGATGCCTCCAGCTTTGTTCTTCCTTCTCAAGATAGCTTTGGCTATTTAGTCTTTTGTGGTTCCATAAAAATTTTAGGATGGTTTGTTCTAGTTCTGTAAAAACTGTCATTGTTATTTTGTTAAGAATTGCATTAAATTTGTAGCTTGTTTTGTAGTATGGACATTTAAAAAATATTAATTCTACTACATGAGCTCAGGGTATAGCTTTCCATTTATTTGTGTTGTCTTTAATTTCTTCAGTGTCATGTTTTTTAGAGTAAAAGTCTTTCACATTCTTGGCTAAATTTACTTTCATATTTTATCCTTTTTGATGCTTATTGTAAATGGGGTTATTTTTTTAACTTCTCTTTCTGATAGTTTCTTATTAATGTATAAAATGCAACATATTTCAATTTATTAATTTTGTATCCTGCAACTTGACTGAATTTATTTATTAGTTTTAACAGTGTTGGTGGAGCTTAGGGTTTTCTATATATAGTATTATGCCATCTGCATATAGTGACAGTTTTACTTCTTTCTTTCCAATTTGGATGTCTTTTATTTCTTTTTCTTGTCTAATTGCTATGGCTAGGACTTTAAATACTATGTTGAATAAAAGCAGAAAGAGTGGGCACCCTTGCCCTTCCCAGTGGCTCAATTGGTTGGGTATTGTCCCTCAAAGTGAAAGGTCACCAGTTTGATACTCAGCCTAGGGTGTGGCTTTGGTCCCTGAATGGGACATGTACAAAAAGCAACCAATTGATATTTCTCTCTCACATTGATGTTTCTCTCCCTGTCTTTCGCCCTCTCCCCTATTTCTAAAAATAAATAAATAAACAAATAAATAAATAATTTAAAAAAGAGCGGGCATCTTTGTTTTGTTCCTGATTTTAGAGAAAAAGCTTTCAGTTTTTTACCACCGAGTATGATGTTTGTTATGTGTTATAAAAGGTGTTTATTATGTTGAGTTATGTTCCCTCTACATCCACTTTGTTGAGAGTTTTTTGCAGGAGGGCAGATACAAACATTCAATCTATAAAACACAATTCAAGGTCATACAGCTTCATATATTGAAGGTGAAATGAAAAACACCTTCTTGGATAAATTTTACTTTTGAAAGCCTTTTATATTTTCCTCAGGACATTAAGAGTCATTATAATCAAAATCAGAATAAATCAGTTAAAAGGTACTTGTATAATAATCATATACTTATTTTGAAAGAAATCACACATATAATATTTAAATATCATATATATATTATATGTGCAGAATTCTTTTAGATATATTATAGTAATCTGTCTGAGCTATTAGCTTTTTTTGCTAAATAAACTATCTATAAAATGTTAAACATAAGTATTTATTTCTTCTCTATTGTTTATATTATTATGAATATAAAAGTAATAACATTAAATTTGAGATATTTTGAGAATACTGAAAATAATAAAGAACAATATAATTATACAATATATATAGCTAGCCACCTTTAAAAAATACATATTAGCAAAATTTATTCCCTTCCTTACCTTGCAGTTTTTTCATGGTTGATATCACAATGCAGAGTAAGAAGAGAAGAGGCTCAACATACTATTTCCTAAGTGCCAGACAACCTGCTAAGTGCTTCATATACATGGTGTCAACGTGTTATGAACCACGTATTTCCATTTAATAGATGGAAATACTAGGACTAGTTAGTTGCCCAAGGCCATACAGCCAGTAAGTGGCTGTTTGTCTGCAGAAAGGACCAGGCTGTGCACCAAGGCCAGCTTTTACTTGCACTGTGGTTGGGGGAGGGTTAGCTAAAATCTCAAAGCTCCCAGAGATCCACCTGCACCAGCAGACTTTCTATTATACTTAATCACTGAAATAGCCTCTAGTTTTACTCCTCAGCAGCCTGGCTTAAGCTTCACCAGGTGGGGCAAGAGGGACTGCTGTGATTGGGGTTATTGCTTCCTCCAGAGTTGATGCTGCATGGAAGGGAGCGCTTTGCCCAAGAAAGATGGCTTCTGCAGTGTGGGGATGGACTTATCATAGAGGTCTTGGCAGCTGACCCTTCGGCTCTCTCCCCAGAGCCACCAACCTCAGATTCTCCTCATGTATCTCTGGTATGCTCTTCTGTCACTGTGCTACAAAGGAAATTTTCTGTTGGCCCTTTAAGAGGTTCTCTGCATATCTAGCCATCTCTCCCTGTTGGACAGAAATCCTGCTACTTTTCATAGCCAGATGGTCTATGCATTCCTTTTCTGGTTTGGTGCTTTAGGCTGGGAACCCCAACTTGGGGTTTAGACCTCATTCTTCTCAAGGGGAGCCCCTCAGGCTGCTGAAATATCCCTTTGGAACTTCAGCTGCCACCTATGGGAGTCCCACCAGCCCTCTTGTACCTCCGCACTTCCTACCAGTCTTGTGGAGGGTATGGTTTCTGCCATATGTCCTTGGTTATAAAGCTTCTCTCCAGCTAGTGCTCAGTTGGTTATTCAGGGTGATTTATCTATAATTTAGTTGTAATTCTAGTTTGGCCCCAGGAGGAGGTTAGTGTAGCTTCTACCTATTCTCCTGCCATCTTGCATCTTTCACTATTTTATTTACCATTGTAACTAATTTTTCATGTCTTTAGAAAATCATTGCAAATATCACATAAATGAAAATTTTCAAAGCTACTGTATGATCAAGTCCATCTCACTGAAAACTTGTAGTCAATGGGTAACAATATTTCAAAAATCTTTGAAAATTTTAGAGTAAAAATGAAATATTGTTACTCAAATTGAAATGTATTTGGGTCAGACCAGTGTGACTCAGTTGGGCATCGTCCTGCAAAGCAAAAGTTCTCCAGTCAGGGCACATACCTGGTTGCAGGTTCAGTCCCCATTGGAGGCACATATAGGAGGCAACCAATCGACGTTTCTCTCTCACATTGGTGTTTCTCTCCCTCTCTCTCTGCCCACCCCAATAAATGAATGAATCAATAAATAAACAAATAAATATTTAAAAAAACAAATTAAAATGTATTTGGTTACTAGAGACTTTAATGTTTTTATATGCTTATTAAGCATTTGTATTTCTAAAGAAATATATTTCTCAAATAAGCACAATGTAAATCAGAAACTACGAAGAGACTGTTCGGAACAAACACGGTTATTACCTCATTGATTTTCATTATAAGAGGGAGGTACATTAGGTGAGGGTGTTGGAAGATATTGTGGAGAGATAAAAAAAATTTATATTTCTTTCATTGTTTCCAACAAAACTAGTTTAACAAAATTAGTAAATCTATCTATTTTTGACTGATATGGTTTGCTGTACTAACGGAGATACAAGTAGTAATTAGTATTTCTGTCTTATATATAAATTATTTGTTTACAATTCCTAAAGATAATTGGGTCTAGGACTTTAAAATTCTCTCCTTAAAATCTTGTTTCCACCATTAAATTTTATATTTAAACTAAAAGAGTAAGGGAAAAAAGCATTTACTAATAAACATAATTGTCATCTAAACCCTTATTTGGAATATCACAAAATCAGGGATCAATGCAGTTTTAATGCATTTCCAGTACCTGGCTATTCTAACTGCATGACTTTCACTGGAACCTGTTCAATACAAGAGTTAGAGTCACTGATGCATTCAGCTGAATTTATCCAGCAACAACACCTCAGTTATCGTCCCAGGCACATCATTTTCTTGACAGTAAATCTAATTTTGGTTTAATGCTCCTCTAAGTAATGTTAAATCATTTTTTATATATCTGGACAAAGGAATTATGAAAGTAAAAGAAATTGCAGCTATATTATTATGAAATGGAGAGACAATATCACTTCCAAAAGACATGTACATTTTTAGTTGTTGTTAGTAAATTATGACTGTGAAGGTTACAAGAACATGCCACAGTGATTTAGTATCTATAAGCCACAGAAGAAAAAAGAGACATGTGGTTATAGACTTGGGATTTTGTGATTTGAGAGGCAAGTAAACAGGCAGCAATGCTGCGCTGCCTTATACAGTCTGCCTGGCGTCCAGTGACGTAGGCACTGTGCCAGGGACTCATTCAATGGGAGAAGCTTTACTCTTTACCTCCATGTTTCTGTACAACTTCAGCTGCATGGAGATATATATTTAACTTGAGTTGACTGGATTAGATGTCTACATTTTCCTGAATTTCCTTATGAAGAGTTACCTCATTAACAGTTTTCTTAAAGTTTACCTTTCTTTTTATGGGCTTGAAAGAACCAATCTAGATCATGTCTACAAAGGACTTTTTAGGTTGTAAAAACTAACAAGACACCCCAGAAATTTCCAACAGTTGATACTTCAGAAATGACCTTCATTGGAAAAAAATCATAAATAGCACAAAAAGTCTGAGCTTCTGAAATCGGACAAGAGTTCCAGCTAGAGAAGCCCACTGTGTATGTTACGTGAACACGTACAGCTGAAAATGCACAATAGCACAACCTTCCTGGAAAGTGATTTGGCAAATGTATCAAAAGTCTTAAACATTTTGATGCATAAGATATCCACCATTGTATTGTAACAATTACATTGTAACAACATGAAAAAGGAAAGGATTAATTACTAGGGAAAAGATTTGTGACAATGTTCAATTAAAGCAGGATCAATACAGTATAATCTCAATGATGTTATAATGTGTGTAAGTATGCATTTGAATGTGTGCATAAATATTGGAAGAGCAAAGATGTTTGGCAGGTATCTATCGGTAATGGAAGTACTGGTGGTTTTTCTTAATATTATTGTGTGTTTTTCTCTATTGAGTACACAGTCCTATTATAATCAGGAAAATGATTTAAAACAAATACAAGGGACAGCAGCAACACTGACATCTTGGTGAAACTCAAATTCCACCAGAGCACACGACCTTGGGTTTAAATGAGCTGCAGAACCACACGTCTTAGGTCCTTTTAGTAATATCAAATAATAATACTTGGGTTTTTAAGGTTATAGAAACATGATTAATATATTTTCTGTCTCTTAGAAGCTACAAATACATGCAGATATCGAATCCTAGCTAAAGAAAATATTACCTAAAGGTAACTCTGGTATCTCCACATTACTAATAAGCTGTGTTTTTTATTATCTTCTTTGTTTTTCTTTTCTGTTATTATCTCTTGAAAATGTAGAATAAATCAAGGGAAGTCATCTTCATTAGCATTCATTCACTCACTCATTCAATGGACAGCTATTTTTTAAGGACTTGCTACGTGTCAAAGATTACTTTTAGGAATGGGATTCTGCAATGAGGAAAATAACATTCTTGTTTGGTTGAGGCACAAATGTCACCTCTGTCATGTAATGGTGAAGTTTTATGAATAAAATAATATCACTGGTATGTGATGCTGTATAGATAATAGAAAACAAAAATTACAAATTTCTTTGTTTAGAAAATAATATAAAAGTATATCTTTATCAGGGGTGTCCAACCTTTTGGCATCTCTGCATCACACTGAAGAAGAAGAGTTGTGTTTGGCCACACATTAAATACATTGTCACACATAATAAAAAAAAATCCCATAATGTTTTAAGTAAGTTTAGAATTTTTTTGTTGGACCACATTCACAGCGATCCTGGGTTAAAATGTGGCCCACGGGCCGCAGGTTGGACACCCCTGCTATCTAAGGTACATAATTTTTCTTATTTACTTAACCAAGGAAATTGAAATTGCTCATTACTTACCCCAATATTAAACATTCCTGTAAAATACTCCATATTTGCTTGAATAAACCAAATGTTGCTTAGACCTAGCTCATCACTTCTCTTCTTAGCACGAATTAATGATAATTCCTTGTTTTCTATTAATGTAACCTAGATTTCACCAAGGAAACAAAGCATATTCAGGAACATAATTCAGACATTAGGGCAAAGTATTACTAATTCATAGCTTTAATAATATAGAATCTACTATATTGACCCCTGACCTGTGCCAAGAAGTATGTTGGATAATATGGTACAAAAATGAACAAGGTCCTTGAACTCTTAAACGCTTACAGTTGTAGTGATGTAAGTGAAACCAGCAATTATAATACAGTGATAAGTGCTTAATAAAAGACATATAATATGTTATTAGAGCACCTAAACTTGATGGCTAAAGCAGGTTTTAGTCAATTAATGTGGAAAAGTAACCTATTAACTGAGGCTTTTACAGCAAGTAGAAATTAGCTGGGGCACTGAAGGAGTGTTTAAGGCAGAGAGAGAAACTTATATGAAGGCTCAAGGTGGGAAATGTACTGTGTGTTTGAAGAACTAAGAAAATTGGTATAGTTGGGGCACAGTACATGATGGTGATGGTGGGGATTGGGGGGCAAGGTATAGAAGGTGGACACCAGGCTACAGAGGCAAAAGGAGCCAGATCACGGGGGATGGGAGAAGTTTCATGCTGCAATGTATAGTATGGATTGGTGTGTGTGGCGGGGGGAGGCGGAAGGCAGTGCAACCATTAGGAGTCTCTCCAGCAATCCAGGCCAAGGCAGATGGGAAAGGATTGTAGGTTTAGATGGAGAAAAGTGGGCTTCCCTAAGTCACTTTCATCACTATCTTCCTAGTTCTACCCAAATTTTGTCCTCATGCTTATCTTTATGGAAAATCCTGGGTCCCTTTGTATAAAAAAGCCTGTCTGAGTATACTTGGTGTCAAAGGCCCCCCTCTTTATTTTAGCCAAGACTTCCCCTTTCCAGTCTGAATGTCCATTTCCAGGGAAACTGTTAGGGAGGGAAAAAGACAGCATGTCCCTGATGCTCTTTCTCCAGGATTCTAGTCTGTGAGCTTTCTTCCTCTTCCTCCAGCCACACTATTGTTGCTTTTCTAAATAATAAAACAGACACCTGTCTGTTTCTCCCAGGAGTCCTTATTTATTTGACTCCTTATTTTCTAAGAAGGTAAAAGAGTAATACCATCCCTCCAACTGCCATCGTTCTGTGGCATGTCATTTGCACTGGTCTTTGAGTTCTTCCACATTTTTCTCCTGGGAGTGGAGTCACACTGTAATTATTTTGCATCTTTTAGAGGCTTATAGGCAAAGAATGTGCCCAAGTTCAACTGTAACTTTTTGAACAAACAATGGCATCAAATTCTAGACTTTTTTGCTAAAAGAAGGTCACTGTGAAAAAATGATGTGATATGGCAGAAGACTAAAAATAGCACAAACTTCTAATACATGGTGGCAACGATTATTATGGTGCACTTCCTTGAAAACATATTATGTGGTCATATTTAAGTGATGCTTTAATGAAATATTTACAACCCTTATGATCCAATCTTGACTGAAAACAGAAAACTGGAACTGTATTTGCACTTTCAGAATTTGCAACAATAGGCGTCCTCAAGGGCAATGACAGTGAGAACACAGGGAGAAAGTCATTTGATTGATCAGCGTGGTAAGTTGGGTTTTTTAAAATTTTGTTATTGTTGTTACAATTTTGATGCAATGAATAAAAATGAGGTTACTGAAAGAATATGCTCAAGAAGTTTCAGAAGCCAGTATTTCCAGTGTAAATTATGTTGAAAATTAAAGTGGTTTTATCATTATTCTATTTAGCAGTGTAATGGTGATTTATTTTTAAAAATATAACTCTTTTATAAAAGTTGAAAATTATTGTGATCCTACTTTACATTTTTTTCCTTAAGATTCTGAATCTTAGACGTTTATTTCAAAGAAAAAAGAAAATGTGTATCCCACATTGTTGGCCTGGGCGAATGATCACAAACTCAGAGAGTAGGGGTAAGCCAGGCTCAGCTAACTGAGTCATGCAGTTTTCCGATGTTTTCTTTCATCTACGAACCAGACTTTACCTGGCATAACGGCAGCATATGAGCAAGCACAATCCCAACATGGCCCTGAAGGAAGCAGGAAAGGAAACAAGTTAAAGTCAGTCCCTAAGGCTCCTGCAATTTCTGAGACAACAATCTTGCCAAATAAAAGCATGGCCTTGAAAGTCATATAAAGTCACACAGTCTTGGGAAAGCTAAAGAGAATATGGAGAGAGATCATACCCCGCCACTGCAGAAATCCACAATTCTGTCACCAGGTTTGGCCTGACTTGCCACCACATACACAAGGTTGTTTAGCTGCTGCTGCTTCCTCAGAGCTCGGTCACTGGACATTTTACCTGGGAAAGACGAGAGAGGAAGAAAATGAAATGTGTATTGGGCAGGACTGAGAAGGCCCTGGTACTATAGACTGCCAGCATATGGGAAGAGGGATGAATAGATAAATGAATTATAAATTCCATATAATCTGCTATGAGAAGATGAGAGAACTGGAACCCAGAAATGAACTCTAATTGGCTTACTTTTACTTTTAGCCATATCTAACTGTTCTTTCAATAGCCACTGGCAGAAAAATCTATCAAAAAATGCCTTGTAAAGAGAGAAAACAGTAAATGAAACATTAAGTTCAGACTCACAAAGTAACTGTTCAATAAATATTTATTGGATGAATGAAAACAGCAATGGTCTCTTTGCTCTATGCCTCTCAGAGACCTATTGTAAAAATTATCTAATTTCAGCCATTGCTTAAGTCTCCTTAGAGAAATGAGATAATAAATAAAAACTTAAAAAAAATTTAACTGGCCCATCCTTAATCTCAATTCTTCTGGTCAGGATACTTGGAACATAGGTGTCACATTGAAATATGTTGATGGTTATTATATTAAGAGAAAAAATGGATTTTCTCATTTCTGCTTTGAAGCTTTTTCCTCATGAGTCAGACACAGAAATTTAATGCAATTAGAGATTAAAGATAGGCATTTCCAAGTATGAAATGCCTTGGGCCTAACAGCATGAAAACATCTGAACTTTCAAAAGCCATTAGTCAAGCCCATGAACATATATCTTCAGAAGAATGAATGAAATTATTTGTTTTTACATGTTTCAAGTGTATTTTGTTGTAAGAGCAAGAGTAAGAAAATGTAAGAGAGATTTCAGTGATATAGATTAAAAACCCAGATAATTTTTTCCACTTGATCAAATATTATTTACAGATACCAATGTTTCCCTGCCCCATTTTCACAGAAAAATGACATGTGTTTTTTTCTGTCCTCTTTTCTGTTTTTCTCCTTTCTAATGTTACTAAAAAAAAAAAAAAGAACACTGTGAAGCTTTTATTTTAGGAAAGAATAGCAAATATGGATAAAAATCTATATAAGAGAAAAAGACCCATCCTCTCATAAGTCGAGCTATATTTTTATATATGTTCTTCTGCCCATGCCCATAAATTCAGATTTTTTTAGAAAGCACATAAATACTAGAAATCATTCCAGGTCTATGCATTTGCTTTTATACTATACATTTTAATAGTTACATAGTATTTCATTCACTGTACATATCATACTTGTGTAACAAATTTCCTATTACAAAGATGGGGTGCCCATCATATAGCTGAATTGTTGTACACATGTTCGATTACTTAGCATGGCTGAATGTGAATTTCAAACATGCAGAGCTTTTAAATCAATAGCCTGGTGACTCCATTTGTAAAGATAATTTTATGTAGCTCTAAAAAGAATTATTTTCATTTTTCTCTAATCGTGTAATTGTTAAAAATTTAAACTCAGAATAAGTGAAAGCCTCTGTCATCCGACCCCTGTGGATAACCATTCAGAAGAGATTTATGACAATTTTCAAGCACATGACAAAGCTGAAAGAATGAACACCCCTATAAACTCCACCTAGCTATTGCCCTCGACAAATTACTATGCTTGGTTTATCAGACTTGTATTTATCTATCCATGCATTCATATATCCAACTCATTTTTTCATGGCAATACTGTCTTGCCTTGGAGGAGAAAGAATATGAACAAGAAAGGGGGGTCAAAAGAATATGAACAAGATGGGTGGTCAGAATGCAGAAATGGAAAAGTGCTTTGAGCACCTTGGGAGCGCTAGGGTCACAAATGCCACTATTACATGAGCCACCACTCAGCAAGGAGTAAGCACAAGCAGGTCAGTCTTTGTTCTGTTTATAGATTTCTTAACAATTCTTCGTAAGGATTTTCATAATAGAAAGTCAAAGGGAATTATCTTTTGTTAAGAACAAGGAGATAAGAAAATTTATTTAACAGAATATCTAACAAGTTCTCTACCATATTTTTATTCATTTAGAATTACCTGACTTTCTTAAGTCAGTTTCAAGAGCAAATGTTGATGAAACTCTGCTTTTCTTGCTGACTGAATCTTTGCATGCAAAGAATCCATGCTGAAATGGAGGCTGAAGGCAAAGAGTACTTTTCAGGGCTGTGTTTAAATAAAGAGACTATTGAGCTTCACATAGTATTCACAGAGTAAGCTAAAAATGATGCCCAGATGCTTTATGGAAAAATTGCCTCTAATAAAGCATTCCTCCTCCCCGTTCCAGTTTCATAAACATTACGAAGCTCCTAGGAACATGAACATTGAACACAGTAAGAAAGTGGTATTTTAAGATAAGGCATTAATTAAAAGTGAAATGATACTATTGATTTATATCCAATATTCTTGTGCCTAAGACACCACATACAAGCATAAATTATAATGTATTTTTAGCTTGACTAAAAATTATCAAATGTTTTAACAAAAGTGCCTTCATTTGTTCTGTGATGTAACTCTCCCACAACCAAAGTCTTCCCCCTGCCCAATCCAAGTTAGGAGGAACCTGATGATTTGGACAACTTTCCTTTGCCCCAAAAGAAAGTACGAAGGTAAAGAAGCCAATTTTTAAGCTAAGAAAGAGCCATATTAGAAAACTAGCATTTTTGATCAGTTTCAAGTATCAAATAAGGTAAAACAAAACAAAAGAAAAACCATGGATGGAAATTGAGCACATGTGTACCCAGGACACCCACTCAGTCTAATAAATTATCAAGAAAAAGAGCCTCTTAATTTTTTGTTTCTTAGTCTGAAACACCAAAGTAACATGAATGTTATAGCTTACTGGGAAAAGGAAAAGAGTCAGGTGCTTTTATACACATTAGACTTCATTAGTAAAGTTGCAGCTCTGCTCTAAGAAGAACTTTCGACTTCTTGGCATAGACAGAGAAAGAAGAACAACAAATGATCTCACGTGTGGAATCTAAGAGAACAGGTTGGTGGTTGTAGAGATGGGAGTGGGTAAAATGGGTGAAGGAAGTCAAAAGGTATAAACATCCTGTTACAAAATCAGTTAAGTGATGGGGATGCAATAATACTGTATTCCATTTATGAAAGTACTCTCCTCACTTCCAGTTGCTTAGGTGACTGGTGCTCCTCTAGATGTTGCCCTGGTCATGATTTCCACAATGGGTGGGTTTACGTACATTCTAGGACCCTGCGGGCCCTTTAAATGGATTCTCCTGAGAGACCCGCAGTTTCTTCTACCACCCCAAACCCACTGGTTGTTACAGCCAGGAGTCATGAGACTTTATTTCCCCAACTCTGGAACCCCGGGCTGTGCAGTCTGGCCTGTGGTTCACTCCCCAGGTATCTCTAATGTGGGACTGCTGGCCACCACTGCAGCCTGGTTGCCGCTGCCTCACCACTGCCACACCATATCCTCTCTGCTCTGGCTCCTTGTCTCCATTCCTCCTATCCATCTGGATGAATGTAGCTTCTTTAAATCCTTGGTTGTTGGACTTCTATACAGTTTGACTGTCTGGCAGTTCCAGGTGTTTTTTGTTTTGAGGTTAGCTGTAATCCTTCTTACGGTTGTACAAGAAGATGAAGCTTGTCTGCCTACACCTCCATATTGGCGAGAAGTCTCAAGTGATTTTTATTTATTTATTTTAACATTTTTTATTGTTGTTCAACTACAGTTTTCTGTCTTTTTCCCCATCCCTCCTCACCACCCCAGCCCTCCCCACCTCCCTCCCCTGTTTCTACCCCCCTCCTTGTTATTGTCCATGTGTCCTTTATAATGGTTCCTGCTAACCCTTCACCCTTTTTCCTTGTAATCTCCTCCCCTCTTCCCTCTGGTTACTGTCAGCCTGTTGTCAATTTCAGTGTCTTCGGTTATATTTTGCTTGTTTGTTTGCTTTGTTGATTGGGTTCCTGTTAAAGGTGAGATCATATGGTATTTGTCTTTTACCGCCTGGCTTATTTCACTTAGCATAATGCTTTCCAAGTTCCCTCCATGCTGTTGGAAAGGGTAGGAGCTCCTTCTTTCTTTCTGATGCATAGAATTCCATTGTGCAAATGTACCATAGTTTTGCGATCTGCTCATTTACCAGTGGCACCTAGATTGCTTCCAGCATCAAGTGATTCTTAAAAATAGCTTCTTTTGTGCACATTATTCCAATTTCTACTATTATTTGACCCAAAGTTTTTCTTGATTTTTTAATGTATTTTTATTAAATAAATGAAAATGGTGACGATCTAAGGTGACAAGGCCCCAAATTCTTTGATAATATTAATATTGTTAATATATGCTACATCCATCAAGAGGTATGTCTATTCCCTTGAATCTCAGCTCTAGGACTACTTGGCCACTGTACTACAGTGTGATACTGCCTGTTTCTGGCAGCCTCTACTTCCTGTATTTTGAGAGTCATGCTCTTTGAACACAGCACTGCGTTTCAGGAAGGCAAACTTCCCCGGCTAATGCTGTGTGAACAGACAAGCTTTCCCACCAAGCCCTATGTAAGTATAAGTAGCAGATTTGTGAGGATAATCAGTGATTGCTTTTAAAGGCACTAAGCTTTGCAGAGGTTATTTATATAGCAGCAGATCATCACGATGACATCCCAGCATTGGCTTGTAAGGATTGTTATCCTGAAGTAGCATTTATTGGGGCACCTACCTACATATAAAGTGATGCTGGATTACTATGACAATAACCAAAAGAGAGAATGGTTGTTACACCCAAGAGTTAACTATCCAAGGCAGAGGTATTCATAAACCTGAAAGGCAGTCCTAAATTCTAGTCCTACTGTTCCTTTTCTCTTTTTAATGGTCCTAAACTGTATGGGTCCAAGTGTAAGGAATATTGGGATTTCAGCAGCAAGGGATGGTAGAAAGAAAAAGATTATGGAAACGAACCTAGCTATAGGCCTGGTTAGGGATGAGGACAGTGATCCAAATTAGTATTCAAAAGGGACCCAATTGGGACAAGATTTCTTATCCACACAGGTCAAGCAACAGTAGTCTGTAGCAGTGATCCAACCAGTAGGGAAGAGGGAAAGGGAGAAATATAAAGCACCAAGAAAAGGCAGGTTGTACCAACAGGGATGTGCAGGTGGCCAGGGCTTATCCTAAGTCACAAGAGATGACAGTTCTAAAAGAGCAAGAGGCTACACTACAACTGTACCAGTTTGAAGGTCTGAGGCACAGACATGTGGACAAATTGGTCCAGGGCCTAGGAAGGACAGGGAAAAGCAGGAGTGAACATTTTTCTTCCTAAACTGAGTCTTTGAATCTCCCTCCCTTTCTCTGATTCTTTCATTATAACCTCTGAAGAGTAATTCATTAATTTGCATATATTTTTTCAGTACTTATCTGCCTGACCTGATCATGGTCCTGGGGCATGATGGAGAACAAGGGAGATGCTTACATTTCAGCAAAGAGGGTTTACCAACGAAAATTAAACCAAGTGATTAATTCTATAGAGAAAATTCAAATAAAATGATGTGGTTGAGATCGACAGTGAATATTTTAGATCAAGTAGTCAGAAAACCCTCGTTGAGCAGGTAAGAAAACTGAGATCTAAATAAGAAGTACCTGTGCAGTCTTCTTTTGGAGAGGAGCTAGTGATGTTGGAGAAAAGGAATTATAATTGTATGTATTTATCCTCCTCACTCATATATGTGTGTGTGTGTGTGTGTGTGTGTGTGTGTGTGTGTGTGTAGAGAGAGAGAGAGAGAGAGTCACTGAATGGATATACCTATTTGCTGGCATTAGCGCTACTAAATGATTACTACGTGCTAAGCATGTTTTGTTTATGATTGCAATCCTTTGTCCTAAGGTTGGCACTACTACTGCATTGCCAGATGAATTGCCTTGGTCATGTTTTTACTCCACAGTGGAGTCAGGGTTGGAATCTGCCCAGTCTTACTCCAGGGCCTGTGTTCCTCTCTACCACCCCAGGAGTCACAAACCCTTCTCAGTAAAATAGTTTTGAACAGGACCCAAATATATGTAGGACTATCAATTTGTCTGTTACACATTAATAAAGTTTACTGTCTCTTTTGGAAAAAAAATAATAGCACTTTTTTCTGTTTTAGTGTGTACTATGCTTCCTCTCCTTCGCAGTACCCAGGTATGTTTCACCTGCATTTCTGACACCAGTGAAATTTTCATCACTACTGAATATCATTCTTTTGCATTTCGATAATACATTTAATTCTGATCTCAACATGAAAGGTATGCTAAAGTCAGTTTTTCAGGGAAATTCATGTGGTGGAAGCACTGGAGTTGCAGCTTATGTACCTACAATGGTCTTCATTTAGTAAAAACAATGTTATTCAGGATTTTTGTCTTGGTGGTTATTGTATATTCAGGGCAAGTGTTCCTTTTGGTCATGACCAAAGTTCAATTAATACTAATATTTCAGTGTCTTCTCTGCTTAGACTTTCAAGTACGAAAGTCAATAGTTTCTTTTTTTCTTTTTAATCCTCGAGGATATGTCCATTGACTTTTGAGGGGAGAGAGAGTGAGAGCGACAGCAAGAGCAGAGAGAGAAAGGGAGAGAGAGATAGATGTGAGAAACATGGATAGGTTGCCTCCCACCCCCGCACCGCAAGTGGGGGATTGAATCTGCAACATAGGTGTGTGTCCTGACAGGAATCGAACCCATGACCTTTTGGTGTATGGGGTGATGTTCCAACCAACTGAGCCATCCCAGCCAGGGCCTCAGTTCCCATTCTTATTATTTCTCACTTTATTACTACAATCATCTTTGAATTAAATACTCTGCCTTATATTCTCACCCTTTCATGCCCATTCTTTTAAAAATGCAAATGTGTTTGTGCTACTTTCCTCCTCAAAAGTCTTCAATGACTCCCCATTTTCAATAGAATAGATTTAAAAAACTGAGACTTCATTGCCAGGCCCAGATCACTTCCTGCAACCCTTCAGTCCCACAGTCTCACCATTCTCCGGCCAGAATAACCACCAGTTATCCTCCAAATACACCATGCCCTACCATCTTTCTGATGATTTAAACATTGCTTTGTCTGGAATACCACTGTCCCAGGAGCTCCAACTGTTTGTGGAACACTAGCCCCTCAAAATATTAAGAGATATTGGCGGGGGGAAATCTCAGTTTAGAAACATAGTATTTCCCAAAATTGCTTAGCAACTAAATGCTGTTACTAATTCTCTTTAGAAAATATTTCAGGAACTCTCTTTAGGAAGCATTACTTTATCCTATCTTAAAAAATGCTTACTTGTCCTTCCTTCACCTTCAGTTCCAGTGAGTACAGGGAATTGACAAAGATACAGGTCAGATTCTTTAAACTACAACCATTTTACCTCAGGACAACTGTATTTCCCAGGGACCTCCAGAAAATACTTAACATAAAAATCCAGTCATGTGCTGGTTAGGCTCGAGTTGCTGAGTCAGCAATGAAAAGAAACAAGAGGCATCAAAAACATTTTTTCTTGAATGTGAGTTATAAAAGTTATGTTTCAAAGCTCAAAAACATTAGCTATCATTATATTTCTTCTTGAATATTGTATTACTCCTTCCATATCCATGGGGAATATGTTCCAAGACCCCCAGGAGAAGGTAAAACCTCAGAGAGTATGGAACCCCATACATAGTAGGTTGTTTTCCTATACATACATATCTATGATAAAGTTATATTTATAAATTTGGCACACCAAGAGATAAACAACAATAACTATAATAAAATAGAACAATCATAACAATATACTACACTGAAGGTTATATGAATGTAGTCTCTGTCTCTCTCTCAAAATATCTTATTTCACAGATGGAAAATTCATTCTTACCATGAATCTTAGCAACCTCAGCATATGATTTTTTTTCTTACTAAGTTAAGAACTGTCACCTTTTCACATAAATGAGGTACTTTATGGCTTCTCTTTGGTATATATGAATTGCTAGCATCACTACTCTCATGCTTTGAGGTCATTTGAGTAAAATAAGGGTTACTGGCACACAAGCATTGATACACCACAACAGTGGGTCTGACAAGCGAGCCGGCCGCTAAGTGACTGAGGGCTAACAGGCAGGTGTATCCAGCTTCCATGTGCTGGGCAAAGGGCTGGTTCGCATCCCAGGCTGGATGGAGCAGGACAGCATGACATTTCCTCACACTACTCAGAATGTGTGCAATTTAGAACTTATGAATTGTGTACGTCTGGAATTTTCCATTTAATAGTTTTGGACTGTGGTTGATCATGGGTAGCTGGAACCATAGAAGGTGAAACCACAGACAAGGGGGACCTACTCTAAGATGGAAAAAAGATAAATGACATATTAAATGTAAATGTTTGAAATATTTGGGGAACACAAAATCATGAACAGTGTTGCCCACAGTTAATTTAGATGCAATGTTTAATTACATACTGAAACAGCTAATTGCTTGTGAGAACTCTTGAAGATAATGCTTAAAATTTAACTTTTCCTGAATAGCCAGTGAAATATACAACATAAATTAGTATACAATATAAATTAGTACATGATATAAATTAGTACACATTATAAATTAGTATACAATGCAACCTAAATATCTTCATGTGAATAACCCTAAAATCTATCATCTAATGCTCAGAATACAGACACGGTAGCATAGGGCATTAAAGAGTAACACCTATGTATCTGGCATGAAAATTTCTTCACTCTTTAAAACAGAAATGTACATCTCAGTCACTTCTGAGAACTGCTAAAATTAGATTTTAAGTCTTATCTATTTCTCTCATTATATAAATCTCACATATATGATTAACAGAGAAACCAAACATATATACTAAAAAACACCAGGAGATGGTAGTCCAAATTTCCCTCAATTTCCATTAATCTTGTAAACATGTGATGAGTTTCTAATTTCAAGCTAATAAAAGAATCCAGAACTTTCTCCCTTTATAAGCTATTTAGAAAACAGGTAGACTTCCTACAGAATTATACAGGACATTAAAATAAATGCTGTTGTACTGACAGGCTTTAAGATTCATAAATGAATGATTCAGTAAAAGACTCTGGGATTTCATTTATAATAAAAAAATACTAGGTTAAGCTATGAGAATTGTATTCATCTTTTACGGAATCACATCTAAACATTGAGAAAAACATATTGGGATTAGCAGTAAGAAGCAACAAAACTATAAATGACACATTAATTTATACAACCCACAAAAACATAATTTCCTTGCTAAAGTATACTATAAAACAATGTTTCAAGAGGAAAGGAGAGCAGTTATTAAACTAAAGCTTTTACTGGTGGTGGAAATACATCATTTTCTTTTCATCAATGATAGAAGAATAAGAGGAATTCCAACAGCCAATTAACACATATTTATTAGGTGCCCACTATGTGCTAAGCGCTGCTCTAAGGGCTGGGGCACAGCATTCTCTGGTTCCACAGAACACACATTCTAGTGAGGCAGACACATGACGCACACAAAACAAACAAATGTGTGCTGCATCAGTCTAAGCATAAAGAAACAGAGAAGGAACACGAGTGAGGGAGAGGAGACTTATTTTCAACAGGATAATCTGAAGGGGTCTTTCTGATAAGGTGACATTTGAGATCTGAGTGAAGCAATGTACTCATATATGGATTATCTTGGAAAAGAGTTTTCCAGACAAAGAGTGTTATAACAAATAGTGTTAGTAAATACGAGACTGGCAGAAGAGAAGGTCAAAGAAGTAGCCAGAAGCCAGAGTATGCAAGGCTTTAGAATCTATGTAAGAACTTTAAACTTTATTTTGAATTAGATGGATTTTGTAACATTATTTAACTTTATAAAAAGATTTCTATAGGCAAGCAAGTGTAGAAGTCTGACCAGGACTGCAGTAGTCAAGGCCAGACAGGAGAGTTGCTCAGAATAGGACAGAGCAACAGAAGTTGTGATAAGTAATTAGGTTTAGTATATGAGGTCTGTCCAGAAAAATTCCAGCCTTTATTAATACAACGAGAATGGTTTGCATGACATCGATGTAACCTAGCAGTCAAGGAGAGTGGACCGAAATGCACATGAGTGAACAACAACTTCACTATGCTAGTCAATGGGGACGGTAGACACCATTGAGTGAGCATGTGTACTATGTGGCCATCACATTCAAAACTACTGAGCAAATAGAGCAATGAATCTGCATCAGATTTTTCATTAAGCTTGAACCTTCCTTTTTGGAAATTGTTCAGATGATTCAGAAGGCTTTTGAGGACAATGCATTGAGTGCAGTACAAATAAAAGTGTGGCACAAAAGTTTCAAAGATGGTCAAGAATCTGTTGAAAGTGATCCATGTTCTGGAAGGCCTGCAACAAGAAGAACATCTGAAACGTTGACTGCCTATGGGCTGCAATCAATCAAGATTGGTGACGCAGGTGACTCAGCCCCCCTATAGCCCAGATTTATCACCTTGGGACTTCTGGCTTTCCCCGAAATTAAAATCACATTTGAAAGGGAAGAGATATGAGATCATCAATGAGACTCAGGAAAATACAATGGGGCAGCTAATGGCGATTGAGAGAACTGTGTGAGGTCCCAAGGTGCCTACTTTGAAGGGGACTGAGGCATCATTGTCCTATGTACAATGTTTCTTGTATCTTGTAACCTCTTCAGTAAATGTCTCTATTTTTCATATTACATGGCAGGATACTTTTTGGGTAGACTTTGCATATATTAAAAATAAAGCTGACAGAATATTCTGTTGAACTGGATGTAGAGGGTAATGACAGAGGTCAAACATGACTCCAGAATTTTAGGCCTGAGCAATTAGAAGAACCAAAGTGCTGTAGGCTGAGTTGTCACAGAGGTATGAACACTAAATCCTTGTTTACAGGTTTGGTAGCTGAGGAAGAACCAACTAAGGAGGCCACTAAGGACTCATTCTATTGGTTTCTTAGAGGCCAACTAAAGAAAGTATTTCAAGGAGAAGAGGTTGATTGATTTTGTCAAATGCAGTTCATACTTGTAGGAAAATAAGGACTGAGACTCGGCCATTAGATCTAGTAGATGAAGTCTTTGGCGACCTTGAGAGCAGCAGTTTGGTGGGCGTGATGGAGAAGAAGCCTGATCATCATGAGTTTGAAAGAGAAGAACAAGGACTCATAGAAACAGAAAATCATCATTTTATGATGCATAGTAATTATTGGTTTGGATATGAATCATTGATGGATGCTAAAACCACTGGTAAAAACCTACTAGGGAGCAACACAGTTTCAGAGTAGTTTACCAGAGACTGTTTATTATTACAAAGGGAAATCAGTATTTTTACAATGGAGAAATCTGAGAGACACCATCTTAACCAACTGATCACACTTACCACGAGTAATGAGTCAAATTGGTATCTTGTGGTACCTGCTAAGGTGTACACAGAGGGGGACAATGTCAGCTCTGCCGTATGCTTGCCAAAAATGTTTATGAATCATTTTATTGTAGACTTGCCAACAGTTTAACCTCTGTCTAATAGAGGAAACAGATAAATCCGAATTGAGGACATTCTGTAAAACATTCAACTTAGATTCTTTAAAAATAAAGCCAATGTCATAAAAGAAAAAAATATATTTAAAGGCTAGAATTCTAGGTTAAAAGAGACTAAAGATGTATGATAAATAAAGCAATGCATCATCCTTAATAGAACCTGGATATTAAAAGACAGAGAGAGCATTATTGAACAATCAGGAGAAATTGAATATGGTCAGTAAATTTGATACATTACTATATTAGTGTCAACTTCCCTGTAATTATTGGATTTTGGTTTATAGGGGATTGCACTTGTTCTTAGTACATCTGTGAGGAAGTATGTTGGGGTGACATGTCACAATACTTGCAAGGAACTCTCAAGTGACTCAGGAAAACAAATGAATTAAAGAGATAAAGTAAGTAAAACAAATTAGTAAAACTTGGTGAATCTATATGATGCTACATGGGTATTCATTGTACACTTATAAAACTTAAGATATACGTTTCAATGTTTCTCTCCCTCTCTTTCTCCCTCCCTCCCCCTCCTTAAAAATAAATAGATAAATCTTTAAAAAATAGGTTTGCAAATTAAAAAAAAGATTGGGCAGAGAGTGGAGAAAGAAGATGAAAGCACAGACTTTTAAGACATACTGTTTTAAAATGGGGTGGGTAAATGGATGGCAGCTGCAGGACCAAGTTGGATGAGAGAGAATTTCTAACGAATGAAAGATATTTTAGCATTTTTGCTATCTCATAGGCATGATCCAAGAGAAAAAGAAAAACTATCAGGAGCGTGAGGGGGTGAGAGGCAGTGCTCGGTGAAAGGTGTGGGCTGAAATGGAATATGGCAGGGGACCTGTAGCGTGTGAGTGTAGAAGCTGGTGTGTTGGTACATTTGCTAATGAAAGCCTGTAGAAGTGTTTTGGTTGTTTTTATTTTTAACCTGTGAATTATTGGAGGAAATACTGAAAGTGAAGAGAAAAGATAATATGAAATACTTATATATACTTAGTTGACTCAGAAAATCTTACATAAGGATTAGCAGTACTAAGGACTCCCTTCACCAGTCCATTTTTTAATAAAATCTATGAAATTATAAAGATGGAAGAAAGCCTAGAATTCTTCATCTAATCCAGCCATTATATAAGCAAACAATGGAGACTCAGATATCCTAGTATAACTGATAGTTGAGAGTGGAAAAACAGATAATGTAGAGATAATGAATGTGGTTAACTGACCAAATACAACAATAGCATTAAAATACAAACCATTTATTGGAATTCTCCTACTGGCCTTACCATGCTAAGTACTTTGTATACATTATTGCTTAGACTGAAAACTACTTGTATAAAATGATATAAAAGTTAAACTTTTTATCTTTCATTTTCCACAAGAATAAAAGTTGTTCCCAAAGTTTAGATAGCCACATAGCTATTTCCATGAATGGATGAAATTTACATTTGTACTTCAGTTATCACAGACTTATTTTAAAGTATTCTTATAAGATACCAAACTCCTGTATCTTATCCAAGTCTGTAAGTGGCCGTATAGCTTCTTGTACCTAGTACATTTTCAAATGTTTATTGAATCAAACCTCAGTAACCTGAAGCCCTTTAAGAACCCTGAAACTATGCAGGTGATGGTGCTGATCATCAGATATTTACCCTTAAACAGGGGAATTGAATGAAGGAGAGGTGAATGAGGAAGGAATAGCAGTGGAAACTGAGGAAGTGAATAAATAGTATGTAAAATCAACCTAAGTTTCTTCATTGATTACATACACAGTGAAACAAACTGGGCGCAATGCTGACTGATAGGAAAATATGTCTAACAGGCACAATGGGAAAATTTCTAAGAAAACAGTGTTTCATACCTATATGAACAATAAGGTCTTTTACATACTGAGAGGCAAGGGAGAGGAAGCTGAAGGAAAAGGTCTGAATTAACTGGTATTTTATAAATTCTCATATAACAAGGGAGAGCTTAAAGAGTAAAACTTTCATTGCTTCACTTTAGTGCAGTGCCAGACTTTTAATCCCTTCCTGACCTATTTTCATTCGGCACTGAAAAGGGTACATTGTTTGATTTGGGTATTAGCTTTTAAGAAGATTAGTTTCCAGGAAAAGTAAAGCATTTTGCATATAAAGAGGGACCCTCATACAAGGCATCAGAGTGTACTCTGTTCCAAACCACCTGTTGAAAAGTAGGAAACAAAACAGAATGAATATTCATTCCTTTCCAAAATTACAGATGAAATTGAAAATCATTTTCTATGAAAAAAATATTCTTTGTAAGAAATATTTGTCGTCTAGAGTTTTAACCACAGAGAAGCTAAATCCATTTTTTCATAAGCAAGGAGTAAAAATAGATTTTTCTTCTTAATCATGGATGTCAATCCGCATTAGATTATTAATTATGGATTATAATGCAATTAATATACAAACAATGAGGAAATACATCAAGCTTCTTATCTTCATGTGCTTTAATTTTTCTTAGAGACTTCTGGCTTGAACTTAACCCTTCACAAAAATTTGTCTATTTATTTCAAGTGGGTAGAGATTTTTTTCTCAGTTCTAATAGATCTAACACCTCTTTCATAACAAATATTTTGTAATATTCTCCTTAACCACACTGAAATGAAATTCAAAGACAATACAGTTTACCCACCTATATAATCAAATAAAAATAATCACTCAGCTATAATATAAATGAGAAATAAAATAAATATTCTGGAATAGGATAGTACTGTAATATAGGTATTTAGTCATAATGACTAGAGAATCAAAATGCCCCCACATATTTCTAAAACATCCTCAGGGCTTAACATTAAATAATTGAGTTGGCCAAAACATTCATGTGGTTTTTCCCATAAAATAAAAGACACATTTTTCCTTTTCTTTCTTTTTTTAAACATTTTTTAATTGTTGTTCATGTACAGTTTTCTGCCTTTTCCCCCTACCCCTCCCTACCACCCAGCCCCCCTCCCCGTTTTCACCCCCACTTTGTCATTGTCCATATGTCCTTTGTAATTGTTCCTGTAAATGTTCACCCTTTTCCCCCATTATCCTCTCTCCTCTCCCCTATGGTTATTGTCAGCCTGTTCTCAATTCCAGTGTCTTTGGGTATACTTTGCTTGCTTGTTCATTTTGTTGATTAGGTTCCTGTTAAAGGTGAAATCATATGGTATTTGTCTTTTACCACCTGGCTTATTTCACTTAGCATAATGCTTTCCAGTAACCTCCATGATGTTGAGAAGGGTAGGAGCTCCTTCTTTCTGCTGCATAGAATTCCATTGTGTAAATGTACCATAGTTTTTTGATCCATTCATTTATTGATGGGCAATTAGGTTGCTTCCAGCACTTGGCTATTGTAAATTGTCCTGCTATGAACATTGGGGTGCATAGGTTCTTTTGGATTGGTGTTTCAGGGTTCTTAGGATATAATCCTAGCAGTGAATTGCCTGGCTTTTTGACATTTTTCATTTTCACCAATAACTTTATTGAGCTGGATATTTCAAGTATGTCGGCTATCTCCCACGTGGTATGATGTTGACTGTTCTCAATTAATATCTCTATTTGTTCTCTATCAACTTCAACTGGTCTACCCAACTGTGGAGTGTCATCCACTGAGAAATCCCCTGCATGAAACTCACAAACCGCTTTTGACACATTTGATCAGTCACAGCACCTTCTCCATACACTGCACAAATCTCTTTTGTTTTTGCATTTCAGTTACATTTTTACCTTTCTCAAAATAATAAAAATAATAAAGCATAATATGCTGAAAATGTTTATTGTCTTCTATCTTAAATATTAAAATGGCTACACAAAAATTCACCATT
Source organism: Glossophaga mutica (assembly GCA_039655065.1). NCBI lineage: Eukaryota > Metazoa > Chordata > Mammalia > Chiroptera > Phyllostomidae > Glossophaga > Glossophaga mutica. Next base: position 143,471,769 of record CM077303.1, on the reverse strand, counting down.
TTGATACATTTTTAAAATACTGCTGATATGACAGCTGTCACAATACAATCTAACAAAATCATTTTGAATGAAGTTAATGACAAAACCAAGGGCTTCTAAGAGCCATCTTACAGAAAAAAAAAAACTTTCTGGCCAACTCAATACAATGACTTATAAATTCTCTGAATTAGGCGAGACTCTCTCTAAAATTTAGTGCAATGTTTTGTTACTGGAATTTTGTTTTTACTAGCCCACAAAGCACCATAAAATTTAGGAAGGTGGGCTTTCATAAAGAATATCATAATTTAGGAGATTTCACTTCTACTTCAAAAATTCTCCCTTATAAAAGTCATTTTGTGTACACTAGTATCCACCATTCTGACATCTAGGAATTTCTTTAGGTAAATAAATAAATATTGTTTAAAAATGAGCTTTCTTACATAGCCATCTGGTTATTTTTTATGTTTCTTTGGTAAGAGTAACACTAACATCTGTCTGATATCTTTGGAAATTTTTCTCATAAATAAAAATTTCTAGATAACTGAAAACAACCCTCTTAAGAACCAAAATTTTTGTCATTAAATATTTCACACATATGGATTTATTTTACATGTTATAAATAATAATATTCATTATAAAATTAATACAGATTATCCAATACCCAGTTTAAGAAATAGAACATTACTAGTACTTTCGAAGTCCTGTGTATTGGTCCTTCCCCATGGTACCACCTCTACGTTGCGCTGCCCTGAGACTGCAGTTCTGAACGGTGTTTAGCATTATGCTGGTTTCCTTAGAGCTTTATCCCATAGATATACATACCTCTAATACTATACTGCTCAGTTTTGAATCTTTTTAAATTTCTGATAAATGGAATCATGTTGTATACATTTATTGCAACTTGCATTTTCATTGTAAGATTCATCCATGTAGATGTATAATGTTTTATTTTTACTACTGTATTTCATTGTAGAGTTATAATATAGTTTATCTATTTTCCTGTTGATAGTCATTTGAAATGTTTCAATTCTTTTGCAATTACAAACTGAAAACATATCCATAACTTTGAAATTTCTTAAGTTGGCTGTATATTTGTTAGCTTTCTTTTAAAAACTTGAAGACAGTTTAATCATTCCTTAATTAATCCAAGGCATATTTATGAATATCAATTATATATGCAATACAACATTATAATAATACCCTCAGAGATTATAGCGATGTATATTATAATTTTTACTAGAATTGGTAAATTCAGTCTGCCTTTTATCGTTCTCTCCCACTCTCCAGCTATTGGCAAGAATCTTCTTGCTGCTATAGTGTTTATCCTAACATTCCCTATTTTCAATATCTTCCCTGTAGACCTGGAGCCTAGCCAATGATATTTGAGTACAGTGCCAACAAGGAGAAAAAATAGATTGTGACTGAAAGGCCCAATGGGAGCTTTCCTAAGGGGAATGTGTACTGTCATGAGATAAAATGGTATTATGGAAGAAACAAAGATTTTGGTATTTCAAGTCTGGCTCAGACATTTATTAGCTGTCTGACCTTGTCAAGTTACCCAATCTTTCTGAGTATTTGCTTTCTCATCTGTAAAACGCACATAATAATCCTATCTGATAGGACTATTGTGAGGAATAAATCACACAGTAGCAGAGTTCCAGCTAAGCCACTGGCTTTCAGTTTAAATATAGACTGCTTCTTCATACCTACTCAGTTCACATTAAAAGGTAGTATTTGCCCAACTACTTCAAGAGACCAGAGAGTTTTTGGCTTACCTCCTGGTTCACAGATGTGTTCTGCATGGTTCCAGACTCACTACTTTTATGGAGCGACAGTATTATTACAACTTTAAAAATCACAGCAAGTATCTCATTATAAATGTTAAAAAGCAGAATTACGACTTCTGAAAAACTGAATTATGACTTAAGAAAACTTCTCAAATGAGGAAAAGGGCAAAGAGAAAAGAGTTAAAAAGAAGAGATATGAGGAATGTGGAGAAGTACAATGAAAAGTCCATTTATGGATAACCAGTGTTCCTGAAGAGAAGACCACAATAAATAGAAAGAAAATTTTATTCCAAGAAACAGTGTCTTGAGGTTACAAAACTTTCTAGGCAGAAAATAGACATGGATTATAGTTGAAAGAGTTCACCTGCTACAGCAAATTTAATGAAAGGTCTACTGCCTTTCCTGAAGAAAAAAAACTGAACTTAAATACACAGAACTTGATCAGATGGAACACTTCCAGTATGATGGCATGAAGGCGGGATAGCTGGTTATCTACTTAGATAGGAAAGAGAGGTTTGCCTCAGATTTTTCTATAGCATTACATGACACATACAGTAGGGCAAAACTTTCAGAGTTTTGACAGAAGAGAGTTGTGGCTTAATAATTCTTTTTTAAAATATATTTTATTATGTTATTACAGTTATCCTAGTTTTTTTTCTCCCCTTTACTCCCCTCTTCCCTGTACCCCCCCACCCACATCATTCCCCCACTTTAATTCATGTCCATGGGTTGTACATATAAGTTCTTTGGCTTCTCCATTTCCTGTACTATTCTAACCTCCTCCCGTCTATTTTGTATCCACCATTTGTGCTTCTTATTCCTTGTACCTTTTCCCCCTTTCTCCCTTCTCCCCCTCCCCTCTGATAACCCTTCATGTGATCTCCATTTCTGTGATTCTGTTCCTGTTCTAGTTTGCTTAGTTGATTTTTATTTTTGTTTTTTCAGGCTCGGTTGTTGATAGTTGTGAGTTTGTTGTCATTTTACTGTTCGTATTTTTGACCTTCTATGATTCCTTTTTTCGAAGATTTTATTTACTTATTTTTAGAGAAAAGGTGGGAGAAAGAGAGAAAGAAAAACGTCAATATGTGGTTGCCTCTCACATGCTCCCAGCTGGGGACCTGGCCTGCAATCCAGATGTGTGCCCTGACTAGGAATGACCTGGCGACCCTTTGGTTTGCAGATCAGTGTTCAATCCACTGAGTCACACCAGTCAAGGTGATCTTCTTCTTTTTCTTAGATAAGTCCCTTTAACATTTCATATAATAAGGGCTTGGTGATGATGAACTCCTTTAATCTGATCTTATCTGGGAAGCACTTTATTGCCCTTCCATTCTAAATGATAGCTGGATAGAATAATCTTAGATGTAGGTCCTTGCCTTTCATGACTTGGAATACTTCTTTCTAGCCCCTTTTTGCCTGGAAGGTTTCTTTTGAGAAATCAGCTGATAGTTGTATGGGGACATCTTTGTAGGTAACTGTCTCCTTATCTCTTGCTGTTTCTAGAATTCTCTCCTTCATTTTAATCTTGGCTAAAGTAATTATGATGTGCCTTGGTGTGTTCCTCCTTGGGTCCAACTTCTTTGGGACTCTCTGAGCTTCCTGGTCTTCCTGGAAGTCTATTTCCTTTACTAGATTAGGGAAGTTCTCCCTCATTATTTTTTCAAATAAGTTTTCAATTTCTTGCTCTTCCTCTTCTCCTTCTGGCACCTCTATGATTCAGATGTTGGAACATTTAAAGTTGTCCTGGAGGTTCCTAAGCCTCTCCTCATTTTTCTGAATTCTTGTTTCTTCATTATCTTCTGGTTGAATGTTTATTTCTTCCTTCTGTTCCAAACCACTGATTTGAGTCCCAGTTTCCTTCCCTTTGCTGCTGGTTCCTTGTATATTTTCTTTTATTTCACTTTTCATAGCCTTTACTTTTTACTCTATTTTGTGACCATACTTAACCATTTCTTTGAGCATCCTGATTATCAGTGTTCTGAGCTGTGCATCTGATAGGTTGGCTATCTCTTCAATGCTTATTTGTATTTTTTTCTGGAGTTTTGATCTTTCATTTGTTCTTTCATTTGGACCATGTTTTTGTCTCAGCATGTCTGTTATATAGTGAGGGGTACAGCCTTAGGGATTCCCTAGGGCACAGCAACCCATATTGCTGCGTTGTGGTGCTGTGTGGTGGGGAGGAGACCAAGAAGTAACAGTGCCTCTTGCTCAGCTCTCAGCCAGCTTTCAGTCACTTCCCCCACTACTCACAAGCAAATTGGACACTTCTGGTGCTGATTCCCAGGTGGGTGGTTTTGTGTACATTCTAGGACCCTGTGGGTCTCTCCAATGAACTCTTCTCTGAGGCTGAGAGTTTCTCCTGCCACCTCAACCCCTGCAGGTTTTTATAGCCAGAGCTTTTGAGGCTTTATTTTCTCACACTGGAACCCTGGGTCACATAGTCTGCCTCACTCCCCAGTTGCTCCTCCCAGTTTATCTGCATGCAAATGTGGGACAACCTCATCTGCCAGGTGCCACCTTGCTACAAGTCCTCTCCACCCCAGCTGCCCATCTTCCACTCCTTCTACCAGTCTAGATGAATGTCTCTTCTTTAACTGCTTGGTTGTTGGACTTTCATACAGTTCAATTTTCCGGAAATTTTGGTTATCTTTTGTTTTTAAATTTTTTGTTGTCCTTCTTTTGGTTGTGCAAGGAGGCAAAGTGTATCTACCTATGCCTCCATTTTTACACAGCTACATTTACTTAGGAAGGCATTTAAACTTCCTCTCTAATACGCAAATATTTAGAAAATATACTTACCCTCTCTGAGGAAATGAAGAAACAAAGCAAACAATACCATTATATGCCAGATTCTAACTAGTCTAAATAGTTTTTATATATTTACTCTTTTCATCTCATAACACTATCTTCCTTCTACAATTGTGAAAATTATATCCCTAATCATTCTCACTTTATAGTTGGGCATATCCTTCAATATCCCCATTTTACAATTAATAAGATAGTATGTTCATAAAAGGTTATTAACTTGCCCCAAGTCACATAGCTAGCAAGTACAAAAAACAGGGACCAGAAACCATGTCTGTTAGACTTCATAAATTTGACTTTGTAAGCACCCATGGAAGCACTCTTGGGAGAGAGCGTTTTAAAAAGAGAAGATAGAAAAGTAAGCATAGGGGGGAAGAAAGGGGAGGGTGTAGTCAAGGAACATGTATAAATGACCCACGATAATGGACAACAGGGCAGGGTTGACTGAGAGAGTGGAGGGTGGGTGAGGCAGGGGAGAGCAACAGGGGAAAATTGGGACAACTGTAATTGAACAATAATATAAATAAATAAATATACAAAATAAAAAACTTGTGCATAAAAAATTAAAATAAAAACCAAGATGAAATTTTTTAAAACATTTTTCAGAATGCAAGCAAGTAAAAGTAGTGACCTTATTGAATACTTCTCAATATCAAAAAAAGAAAGTAAACTAATTATTCAAGGAAATGATAGCTGGTTTTATATAATCTTGGTGTGGATAATCTTTCTAAATCTGACATTAAAGGCTTACTTTGAATTTATTTACTTTATATTTTTATTCCCAACATAATTACCCATTTTTCTCTTTGTTTAAAAAAATCTGAGAATATGGTAGGCTCACTACAATAGAAAAGTGAATCAAATAATGTATTGATAAACTTTACACAGAAGTCTTATAACTGTATAATAGATAACTATTTACTTCTTGATTCAATTTTATAAAATTAGAGCCTTACTCTGTCATTTTATTACCCTAAAGAAATTTCAAAGAAAAAAGTCACCTTTCATATCCTTTACCCCAAAATCCTAACACAATTCATTTAACAGGGTTTGCACTCATTCATCTCAATATTTCTAAGACCTAGAGTAGAATAAAAAATGAAATAGCCAATTCTTATATTCACAGATTCTGTATTTGTACATTTCCTTACTTACTAAAATTTATTTATAACATCAAAATCAGTACTTGTGGTATTTTTTTAGTCATTTGTGGACATGTACAGAGCAGCAAAAATGTGAGTGGCCTGATACACTCGTTTCCCACTGAGGTTAAACAAGGCGGTACTCTGCCTTCTAGTTTTAGCACTCATACCGTAGATAAGCATTCTTTTCATGGTCTATTCAGCCATGCTTTTTTATATGTTCATGTTTTGTTGGTGATTTTGCTGTTTAAAATGGTTGCCAAGGTTGCCATTGGAAGTGTTGCCTCGTGCTCCTAAGTAAAAGAAGGTTGTGATATCCTTATAGCAAAAATATATGTTAGATGAGCTTTGTTTAACTGTGCATAACCATGCTGTTTGCCAAGTTAATGTTAGTGAATTAACAATATACATCAAATAAGGTGTCTTTAAACAGAGAGATCCATAAAGCTAGCATTGACCAGTTGTTGGAAACGTGACTAGAGTCTTGGAGGAACCAAATCCTATATTCGTCCACCAGCAAAAGTGCAGTACTTTCCAATTCAGTGTTCTCAGTGACTTTACAGAATATAACTGCCATGAAAAATGGGAATAACCATATTTATTGAACAACTCTTATGCATCAATAGCAACTGATGTCATTTTAAAAATATTCCCTTCCACATTTTGCCTTTGTGTGGAATAATTTATGATACTTTAGCATTTTGTATCATGTGAGTTTGCAAAAGTAATTTTACTTTATAAGAGTAAAACTGATATTTATCATTTTTTCTTCATGTCCATACCTAGAAAAAATTTCAAACTCAAGATTCTTAAAGCCTAGAAATGTCCCCAAGACATCTTAGTGACTTCAAGCAAAACTGCCCAAGTGGTATTTGTAAATTTTATATAAGGTCACAAAAGTGCACCGTACAACCTTCTGCAGAACCCACTTCAATTATTGGTCTCTCTTGCTTCCAACTGAAATGTATTTCATTAGCGTTTATTTTATTTCTACCATGGACCAGGCACTGTGCTCTGTCCTAGAAGTCATAAAAGATGAATATGATACACTCACTATCCTTGGGGATCTCAGTGTGAGGAAAACAGAATATGGGAACAAACAAGTAAACAGACCATTGTAGAACACTGTGGTAAGTCCTAAAACACAGCTACACAAGTGTTGGGAAAGCACGTATGAGAAGTGCTTTCCTCTGGGTGTGTGTGGGGGGATGGCAGGGTAGTAGTAAGGAACGAGAGAAAAGGAGGGAAATCTGGGAATGACTTCAGAGGATGATTAAACCTGAGCAAGTGATATCAGTACAGAAAAGTGATGGAAGGGATAGAGAAGACATGAAGAATTTGAGAAGTATTTGCAAAGCAGAATGGTTAAAAGAGAATGAGGGAGAGTTAAAAACCAAACACAACTCTCAGGTTTATGACTTGAGAAATTAAGGAAATGTTAACACATCTCTCAATTAAGATAGAAGAGAAAGTTTTGACAGGAAAGACAGAGCCCAGGAGTGGAACTGAGGAAATGGAAAAAGGAAAGGATGAGTTCAGCACTGGGCATGTCCAATTTTTGGTTCAGTGAAACCTGCAGGTAGAGGACCTTCAGGACACTCTTGGAGTCAGAAGCTCAGGAGAAAAGTGAATTTGGAACTTAGAAGCACAAGTGGTGACTGAAGCCACAGAAGATGAAGTGGGCAGGGAGGAGGTGGGATTTAGAGGAGAAGGGACTGGAAGACAGACCCTAGGTCATACAAATTAAAGAGCAGGGAGAGGAAGACCATCACCAAAGAAGACTGAGGTGAAGTCACAACCAAGACAGCATGCTGACACAGATGCAAGAGCCAAGGTTAGGACTGTTATCAAGGAGGGGCCAATATAGCGATAAATAAATGCTGCAGGGACATTTAGTGAGTTAGGGACTGAACTGTGTTCAATGAATTTGACAGAGGGGAGGTCCCTCTAGAGAGATGATTCTAGGCAGCTTAGTTTCAGTAAAGTGACACAGAAAGCTGGTGGATTGTAGAATGTGAGTACATGAAACATGAGAAAGTTAAGACACAGGGCAGACCCCACTTTCAAAGAGCTAAGCTTTGAAACCAAAGGGGAGTCATGGGAAAGAAGAGGATTGAAGGTAAAGACATTTCAGGAAATTATAGGGATGGCATCATGAGCCTATTTGATGGGATTACCCTGGAACAAGAGACATAATTTCTTTCTGAGCTGAGAATGACATGAAGTTGAGGGGGTTCCTGTTTCCAACGTATTAATCTCATGCTCTGTACTCTTAGCAAACTTTCTTCAGATTCCATTCCTAAAGTACAGTATCCTACAACAACTACCCTCATGTGGTACTACATCAGTTATTTTTTTACACATTCTAAAAGAAACAAAAAGAGAGATGAGAAAAGTAAAATGCAAGAAATAAGTTGAAGTAGTGGGAAAGAATAGGAGAATTACGTTCTCTAGCAAACTACCTAATAAGGGCACCTGAGTACCAAACTCCCTAGAAATATGCTGCTATCTTGTGAACCTATACTGACAAATTAGGTCTCCTTCACACACACACACACACACACACACACACACACACACACATCTCCTTTTCTTGCCACCCTGTTCTAACTCCCGTCTATACCCTGATCCATCTTTTTTTTATCTTTAAAATTTTTTATTGACTTTATTTATTTATTTTTTTAAATATATTTTATTGATTATGCTATTACAGTTGTCCCATTTCTCCCCCGTCATTCCCCTCCACCCTGCACACCCTCTCCCACCCACATTCCCCCCCATTAGTTCATGTCCATGTGTCATAAGTTCTTTGGCTTCTACATTTCCCACACTATTCTTGCCCTCCCCGTCTATTTTCTACCTACCATCTATGCTACTTATTCTCTGTACCTTTTCCCCCTCTCTCCTCCTCCCACGCCCCTGTTGCTAACCCTCCATATGATCTCCATTTCTGTGATTCTGTTCCTGTTCTAGCTGTTTGCTTAGTTTGCTTTTGTTTTAGGTGTGGTTGTTAATAGCTATGAGTTTGCTGTCTTTTCACTGTCATATTTTTGATCTTCTTTTTCTTAGATAAGTCCCTTCAACATTTCATATAATAAGGGCTTGGTGATGATGAACTCCTTGAACTTGACCTTATCTGAGAAGCACTGTATCTTCCCTTCCATTCTAAATGAAAGCTTTGTTGGATACAGCAATATTGGATGTAAGTCCTTGACATTCATGACTTGGAATACTTCTCTCCAGCCCCTTCTTGCCTGTAAGGTCTCTTTTGAGAAATCAGCTGACAGTCTGATGGGAACTCCTTTGTAGGTGACTGTCCCCTGATCCCTTGCTGCTTCTAGAATTCTCTGCTTCATTTTAATCTTGGTTAATGTAATTACGATGTGCCTTGGTGTGTTCCTCCTTGGATCCAACTTCTTTGGGACTTTCTGAGCTTCCTGGATGTCCTGGTAGTCTATTTCCTTTGCCAGATTGGGGAAGTTCTCCTTTATTATTTGTTCAATAAAGGAGAGTTTTCCACTTGTTGCTTTTCTTCTTCCCCTTCTGGGACCCCTATAATTGGGATGTTGGGATGTTTAATGATGTCCCGGAGGTTCCCAAGCCTCTCCTCATTTTTTTGAATTCTTGTTTCTTCCTCATTTTCTGTCTGGTTGTTAGTTTCTTCCTTCTGGCCCACTCCATTGATTTGAGTCCCAGTTTTCCTTCCATGTCTATCGGTTCCCCATGTGTCTTCCTTCATTTCATGTATTGTAACCTGCATTTTTTCATCTAATTTGTGAGCAAAATCAACCAATTCTGTGAGCATTTTGATGACCAGTGCTTTGAACTGTGCATCTGATAGGTTGGCTATCTCTTCACGGCTTAGAGGAATTGGCTCTGGGGTTTTCATTTGTTCTCCGGTTTGAGCCATTTTTGGTGTTTTTTTTTTGTTTGTTTTGTTTTGGTTTGGTTTTAGTCTGGTGGTGGCTATTACGTATTAGGGGTGGAGCCTTAGGTGTTCCTCAGGGCGGGGCAGCCCAGTTGCTGGGTTGTGACGCTATAGGTGGGGGCGGGGTCCGAGAGGGAAGAATGGTGCCTGTTCTGCTCTCTCCTGGATTCAGTCCCTTCCGCCACTTCTCCTCTGCCTGGACCGTCTGCTCGCGAGAATGTGGGACTGCCTGGTCAGCCAGCCACCCTGTGCGTCCTCACTGGGTCTGCACAGTTGCCCCCCTGTGCCCGGGGTCCACCAGCTGCTGCCTGTGGGCCCGCCAGCTGCCGCCTGTGCACCTGGGAACTTCCAGCCGCTGCTACTTGCGTTCCTGGGTCCGCACCTCCACTTTTTCCTACCTCGACTCCGCCCCTCTTACTGGTCTGGATGAATGGTTGTTGGACTTCCGTACAGTTCAATTTTCTATAAGTTCTCGTTGTTTTCTTGTTTCTAAATATTTGTTGTCCTTAATTTTGGTTGTGAGAGGAGGCACAGTGTGTCCGCCTACGCCTCCATCTTGGCCGGAAGTCCCCTGATCAATCTTTTTAAGGCTCTGGGAACTCCCCTGCTGTGGTCTGAACTGGATCAGTGCAGTGGGCTGTAGGAACTTCTCAGGAGCCAATCCTCTACTGGGATGGCTGACAAGCACTGAATTGTATGCAGAAGTAACTATAATCCACATAACTGTAGCCCCCAAATTCAAACTAAAATAGTCAACCCAACTTAGTCAGTTGCAAAAAAAATACCTATATACAAATGTTTGGCTTTTAAAAAATTGACAAATAATTTTAAAAAATGTTTTAGCAGTGCATGGGCCAAGCAATACAAGGGTGCTGTTATCTGGCTTAAGGGTTACCAGTTTGTGACCTTTAAACCACAAAACAAAAGTAAAAAGGTAGGGAGGAGGGCAAGAAATTGCCCTCAATCTACAAAACTCAGAAAAGGAGTAAACTAAACATAGTAAGAAACCATGATGAATAAAAGAAAAGGCAGATGATTAAAATAAGACCAATTATAGTAAATGTTATATTCAACTACAATAAAATGATATGGCAAAAATAAAAATTTTAATAACAATATTCCAGGTAAAAAGCTAGGAAAAAGAAATGAGTTGCAATATTAATATCATATAACAGAAGTCAAGACTAAAACAATCAGCACACTACTAAAAGGCAGACTCTACCGGGATGCAGCAAATTGTGAATATTTATGCACAGAAAAGCAATGTATCAAAATATAGAAAACAAATAATTTAGAAAGAAGATTTTGAGAAACCATTATCAAAGTGGATGTTCTAATACACATTTCAAAACTCAATCAACAAAATATAATTTAGAGGACTGAGTGTTTGAATAATGAACAGGGAAAACTGTCTATGGATACTTGTATGTATGTATCACACATAGGCAGTTTGCTGGGGCTGAGAAACAAATGTCAACCTGAGTGTATGACTTCCTACTCAGCTCCAGTCACTCACTGCCAAGGGCATTACAGGTCTAATGTTTCTAGGTGTTTCAAGAGAATCTAAGATATTTTATTTATAAACACACACACACATAAATTTTGTGTCTGGCATAGATGTGATACAAATTTTAAATGCACATGAACATTTACAAAATTGATTGTGTGCTGGATTAGATATTATCTCTTTTTATATTTTTATTTTTGTTCAATTACAGTTGTCCCCATTTTCCCCCATTACTCTTCCCTGCCCTACCCACCCCCTGCCTCCCACATTCAATCCCCCCCACCATTGTCTTTGTCCTTAGGTCCTTTATAAATGTTCCTTGACTTGACCCTTCCCCTTCTTTGCCTTGTTATCCCCCTCTCTCCTCCCCTCTGGTCACTGTCAGTTTGTTCCTTATTTCCATGTCTCTGGTTCTGTTTTGCTCACTTGTTTGTTTTGTTGATTAGGTTCTACTTATAGATGAGATAATATGATATTTTCTTTCACTGCCTGGCTTATTTTACTTAGCATAATGCTCTCCAGTTTCATCCATGCTATAGGGAAGGGTAGGAGTTCACTTCTTTCCTTCTGCTGTATTATATTCCATTGTGTAAATGTACCACAGTTTTTTGATCCACTCATTTACTGTTGCGCACTTAGGTTGCTTCCAGCACTTGGCTATTGTAAATTGCAGTGCTATGAACATAGGGGTGCATAGGTTCTTTTGAATTGATGTTTCAGGATTCTCAGGGTATAATCACAGCAGTGGAACTGCTGGGTAAAAAGGCAGTTCCATCCTTAGATTTTTGAGGAAATTCCATACTGTTTTCAACAGTGGCTGTACCAGTCTGCATTCCCACCAACAGTGTACTAGGGTTCCTTTTTCTCCACAACACTACCAGCACTTGTTTGTTGATCTGTTTGTGATGGCCACTCTGATTCGTGTGAGTGGTATCTCACTGTGGTTATAATTTACATCTCTCTGATAGCTAGTGATGTTGAACATTCTTTCATATTTCTCTGGGCCCTCTGTATGTCCTCTTTGGAGAATTGTCTGTTCAGGTCCTTTGTTCATTTTTTAATTGGGTTTTTTGTCTTCCTGGTGTAGAGTCATGTGGGTTCTTTATATATTTTGGAGCTCAAATCCTTGTCCAAGGTATCATTGGCAAATATATTTTCCCATATGATTGGGTCCCTTTTCATTTTAATGGTGTTTTCTTTAGCCATGCAGAAACTTTTTAATTTGATGTAGTCCCATTTGTTTATCTTTCCCTTATATCCCTTGCTCTAGGGGACATATTGGTGAAAATATTGCTGTGTGGAATATCTGAGATTTTCCTGCCTATGTTCTCCTCTAGGACTTTTATGGTGTCATGACTTATATTTAAGTCTACAGCCAACATCATAATCAATTGGCAAAAACTAAAGGCTTTCCCATCAAGATCAGGAACAAGACAAGTGTGTCTGCTTTCACAACTTCTATTCAACATAGTATCAGAAGTTCTAGCCACAGTGATCAGACAAGAAAAATAAATAAAAGACATCTTAATTGGAATGGATTAGATATTCACATCACAAGTCAATAAAAACTGTCATAAAATTTCAAAACAAACAAACACTAAACACCTGGCAACATAAAATACTTCATAAATAACTCTAGGATGAAAATATTAATCAAAATTGACCAACATACTATTAAGAAATGGCTAACAATAAGAGCACTATATCCAACTTATGCAATATAGTCAAAGCAGGTCTCAGAAAAAAAGTAGGCAGAGGTGTCCAACCTGTAACCCACGGGCCACACGCAGCCTAGGATGTCTATGAATGCGGCCCAACACAAAATTGTAAATTTACTTAAAATATTATGAGATTTTTTTGTGACTATGTGTCGTAATTTACTTAATGTGTGGCCCAAGACAACTCTTCTTCTTCCAGTGAGGCCCAGAGGTGCCAAAAATCTGGACACCCCTGGCTAGAGATTTATTAGAAATTCATGTACTAGAAAACAAGAAGCCTGAAAACATAAATGACTTAAGTATTTGATCAAAGAAATCAAGTAATTACAACCACAGTATATTCACAAGAATATAATAAGAGCAGAAATAATAAACTAAAAACAAAAAGACACAATAGAAATAAAAAAAATCCAACTAAGTTTGGAAGTGCAAAAGATTCAAATATTTTTTTTTCCATATAAGACTATACTTTGCTAGTGAGGATATATTTATCAATAGAAGACATTCTACATTCTACAGATTTATTAAACACTTGAGCAGTTCAGAAAAAAGCACACTAAAGATATTAAGATGAATGTTCTTTTTTTAGAAGACTTTTTTTGAGCCATTTCAGGTTCACAGCAAATTGAGCAGAAACCATAGAGTTCTCATCCACCATCTGCCCCTCCACCTGCACAGCCTCCTCCACTATCAACATCCCCCACTAGAGAGGGGTGTTTGTTACAGCTGATGAACCCACACCAACATGTCATTGTCACCCAAAGTCCATAATTTATTTAAGGTCAATTCTCACTCTGAAGTGTTGTACATTCTATGTATAATGTATGTACAGTGTACATTTTAATGTATATCTACAGTTGCACTATCACACAGAATAGTTTCCCTGCCCTAAAAATCCTCTGTGCTCCACCTACTCACCCTTCTTTCCCTGCAGCATCTCTTGGCAACCACTGATCTCTTTACTGTCTCTGTAGTTTTACCTTTTTCAGAACTTCATCTAGTTAAGATGTGTTTTTAATGTCATACTATATTATATTAATATATTGTATTACTATATACTATTAATACTTTATTAAATATTGATTAATACTGTATTATATTAATATATGTATTGTATATAGATTAACAAACATTATTATATAGATTAATAGATTAAAATACTTTATGAGCTGATAATTTTCTGTATATTTTTCACATCCCCAGAGTATAAACAGACAAGTCATTTTTTTGCATGGAGAGAAAAGCAGTTCATTTCTCTCCATACCAAATTAACCCATAAACACAGTTTCAGAAGAACTTAAGATATCTTCTAAAATTCTTCCACAGTAAAATTAGTTCTATTTAAATCCAAAATATGGGCAGTACATGTTTCCAGAATCCAAGCTTTACAACATTGTAATGTAATGGGCAAAACCTTGCTTAGTGAGCACTTAGTCCAATTTCAAATAAAATAAGATAAAACAGCACAGCATAGCACTGTCAGGGTGGGCTTCACGCTGCACTCACATAATTTATACAGATAAAAACTATCCAGACACCCATTATCCCCTTTTACTGGCTTGTGGAAATGAGAGTCAGATTTTGTCTGATGTGGGTGAGGGTCGGGACTGAAAAGCAAGGTTATGTAGTGTGCTGAGGTTTGAGATAGAAGCTGCACGTGGTAAAATGCATCCCCTTAACTATGCAGGCAAAACATATATATTGTGCTAGGAACAGTAAATATGAAATAGAAGTTGAATTTAAAATGAAGGCAAACATTTATTTGCAACTCAATTTAAACACTAAAATAGTGCATGTGCAATAGAACCAATTCTATTGGTTCCTCCCCCTCCTCTCCCTCCTTTACTTTTTCCTTCCGATATTTGTTAAGCTGCTAACCAATAAGACGAATACTGTCTCTGATCAAGGTGCTTACAGTCTAATTAAAATACATTGTACTTTAAAATTTTCTTTTTATTTTTTTAAACTTTTTTTATCATTGTTCAAGTACAGTTGTCTCCATTTTCCACCCACCCCAGCTAAACCCACTTCCCACCCTTGATCCTTGGGACCAGCAAACCTACTTTGGGATATGTCTTCTAAAAAAACCAAAAGCACCTATATATAATGATGTATGTATAAGGGAGCTTATTACAATATTGTTTTTAAGGGCAAAAAATGAACCAATTAGACATCACATAAATAAAAGCATGCCGCAGCATAATGTATACAATGTGATCTTGTTTCTGTAAAATAAAGATCATGTTTTTTTATGAAAAATAAAATAAAATATATTGTACTTATAACTATGATAACAGAAATACTATTGAGAACCAAAGGAGCTCCTAGGAGATTCAACACCCAAGAAAAGGGTGAAGGGAAGGAAGACTATTTCAGGTAGTGGAGCCAAAAAAAGTTCATTACAGGTAAAGCACAGAGAGTATGGGGAATGGTGAGAAAGTTAGGCAGGAACATATACAGAAGCCACGTTAAGGAAGTAGGACTTTATCTAAAGGCATTGGGAAGGCATTGGAGGATTTTAAAGCAGAAGAATGACGTATCCAGATATATGTGTTTTTAAGAATCATTCCAGATGTGAAGTAGAGAATAAACCTGTTGCGAAAATCCACATGAGAGACAATGGTGGCCTACAACAGGGGAGTGACAAAGGACATGGGATAGGAAGGGCTTGAGAGATATAACTCAAAAACCAACCCAACCCTACGCCTTAGTGATTAGATGGACGGGGGTGAGTTAATGAGGGGAATGGGGACTCAAGGACAACAGCTACATTTCTCTAGTATCACCATGTGCCAAGAATTGTGTGCTTTGCGCACACTGTCTCGTGTCAACCTGATGAGGCAGCTGTTATTACAGATCATTTGTCACAGGTTCACAGAGGCTCCCAACTTGTGTGGGATCTGGCAAGGCCCAGGAGGAAAAGTGATTTACAGAATTAGGGTTCTCAAAAAATGGTTTGAATAGATCATTGAGAAAGTTGGTGTGAGGAGCCAGTGCCATGGAAACTGGTACTTGGTCTAGAGTTCAAATATGTGGTTGAAAATACAAATTTGAGAGATTCATGAACTGAAGTCATGAAAGTGAATACAGAGAGAAAGCAGGTTGAGAGGTAAAAAGGGCCAAGCACAGCAGCCTGTGGGGGAGGAGCCCGCGAGAGACATCTAGAAGGAACAGCCAGGGAGATACTAGAAAACTCAGAGAAATGTGGCATCGCTAAAGCAAAGGGACAACCCCATTGCAATGAGTCATTTGTTTCTGAAAGGTCAGGCATACCATTTATTTTTTTGGTCTTGGTAAGAACAATTTTGGTACAAATTCTTACTGCCTGGTGTAAGGTCTATTAAAGAAAAGGGAAAATCTTCATATGGTGGGCTTAGATATAAGAACGCTGTATTTTGGCTTATATATTTGTATTACAATTCTCATGAGACTGCTTTGAATGATGGGCTCTTTCAGAGCAGGGCTGTTGTGTAAACTTGAGGTGTGAGCAGGTATGCAATGCAGAGATTTTTCCTGAGGGCTTGACACATTAAACTTAGGAAAGGATATTTCATTTAGAAATTTTAATCAAGACAAAACAACCTATGTCTTTAAAACCATAATGAGGTTAGTAAGGGAGCTGCAGCTCTCATGAGTCAGAGCCAAGTTATTATGAAAAGACAAATAATTTTGTTTTTAATTTTTTCTATATAATCCCTACTTCCTTTTATTGTACCTTCTTTGGCAGTGGTCACTACTTAAATATTTTTGTATTTTTCTTATGACAGAATAAGTAATGCTCCAGAGATGAAACGAGCAGTGGTCTGTCAACATAAGAAGTAAGGTAGTTGCTTCTGTGGAGAACGTATCTTCCTTAGCGCTCACCAAGGCAAATCTCAAATGTGGGCCACTGAATCATGATTAGTTCCACATCAGTTACAGTGATATCTGGCGGAGGTGCTGCAAGCCATCTGACCCACATAATATATTCAAGGGGGTGTTTTTATCTCATCTACGAGTACCGGGATGAAACCTTTCCGACTAGAGTTCAGCCTAGGAAGTAGAAATTGTACAACAGGCACACAGAATAGAGCCTGATTCCACAGATTTCTACCCTTCCTTTGATCTTCTGTCTGTGTCACTCTTGCATATGCACATACCCAGTTAAGCAAATATATTTTACATGAATTGGGTGTTAGAGTGAGTTCTAATAAGATATATTGAAATAGACTAAAAAAACTACTAGATACTCTTTAAAACCCAAAGCATAATTAGGTTCTGAGAATATGTATGGTAGCTTTTAGTCACTGTATTAATGAACAAAAGGTACTTTGGGGAGAATCTGTGAGATTGCAAAGGGTTTAAGACTTAAATATGAAAGATGCTAATAAAATAAGTGAAAAAAATCAGGATATATATTTTGTCTGTACGATTGCATATGTGAATAAAAAGACTGGAAAGATGATGCACACATGTGATTGGTTGTTTGATTTACATAATATTTTCTCTTCAAAAAACTTTGTGTTATACTATTATGTCACTTTCATAATTTTAAAATAAAATAAAACCTGAAATATATCTTTAAAAGGAAAATATATTTCCTTTGAAAGGAAATATATATTTTTGGAAAGGATACAAAATAGCAGCTAAACTTAATTTTTTAGCTGACTGTAGAAGGTCTTGGATAATAACTTCCATCATGTTTTTATTATGTGTCTACCAATTTTACCGTATATGAATTTAGCTCCCTCATGAGAATTCTCTCCCCTGAAAATATAGTGACCATCTGGTTTGGGTCAGCGATACCTGTGTAATTTAATTCCCACCTGCTCTCACTCTCCCTCCCCATGTTAACTATGATTTTGTCTATTCTCTATTTTATCTTGTTCTGTGTTATCTAAAATTAACTTGGAGAGAAAAAAGACTACACACAAATAGATTTTAGAAAGTTACTGAATAAGTGGGAGGACATTTTCATATAGAGTTGATTGCCAGAATTTTTATTCTGTCTTCCAGCAAGGATTAGGGGGTTGTCAAAGAAAAAGCGGACATTTTCTACAACACAGTAATAATGCAGAGAATCTGAGGCAAGACACTTTTAACTCTGAAACCATTCAGTGGCACAACTAACTTTGCAACTAGTAACCACCAACAACCATGATTGTCTTTTTCTAGGAGAAAGTGGCTAATATTGTGTCTCTTAACTTTTTTTTCAATTCAATATGGGAATTTAAAGATATAAACAAAATTAGAGAGAATAGTACAATAAAATTCTTTGATATTTATTACCCAGCTTCAATAAATAGCACTATTTTCCCTATTTTATTCTCTCTATCCCCAACCTCAATTTCTCCCTTGAGGTGATCTTAAAGAAAGTCTGAGACAATCATATTATTTCACCTCTAAATACTTCAGTATGTATCTCTAACAGATAAGGTCTTTCTTTTATTTTTTTAGCATAATCAGTAACATGACCAATAAAATTAGCAATAATTTTTTAATCAGTATTATTTAATTGTTGATATTGTACAGTTTTCTGTCTTTTACCCCGCCCCAGCCCAACACCCCAGCCCTCCCCACCTTCCTCCCATTTCCACCCAAAATTAGCAATAATTTCTTAATATCACCTATTATTCAGTTTGTGGGCAATTACCTCAACTATCTCAAAAATATCTTCTTTTGCAGTTAACTTACTTGAATGGAGATCTAAATAAGTTCTTTATATTGACTGAGTCAGTATGTATCTCATATATTTTGTTCTATAACAGTTACCCCTTCTCCCATTCAATTTTTTTCCTCACAAAAGTGGCTTTTACTATTCAATTCTTATTCTGGATATTTTTAACTGACTTCTAATAAAAATGAATCATAGTTGGCCCTCCATATCCACAGATTCAGAACCCAGTCAGAGAGGGCCAGCTAAGGGACTGGAGCATCCTTGGATTTTGTTATGAGCAGGGCGGAGGGGTGTACCGGAAGCAATCCCTTAGGATACCTAGGGATGACTGTACACTGCTAAGAGAAATCGATCGACAATAACATCCCTTCCTTCTGCCATTCAGGCTTTCTAGTTAACTGCCTCTTCCAGTTCTAATTGTTGATCAGTTGGCATGCAACTGATTTGTCATCCAGAGAAGAAACCAAGGCAAAATTTTAAACTATCATCAAATTCTCATACCTTTTTTTGTTGTTGCTGTTTTCTAGAGGATAACAATGGAGGTACTATACAGAAATTTTCTCAAAAACAGTGGAGTTGGAGCAAAGCTCTGAATTGCAAAGTAAAGACACATGTGTAGAGAAAATGCTATTTTTTTCAAGATCTCTTCATCTTTTCTTACCCTATTTTACCAAGTTACTAGGCAGAGTGAAAGAGGAATGCTCAGGGATCCCTGTGAAAAAAACATTCAAAATACATTTTTATGCTTGCATTAATTTTGATCAGAAATAAAGCTTAATAAATAAGCTAATAAAATACAAGTAACCCTTACTAAGACTTGGGAAAATTACAGAAGTCTGATGTGAGTATATAATAAATAAACTAACAGATACCTCATCGCTATTTGTTATTACAGGTCAATGATGATTTAATTCCAATTACTTGGTAGTGGCTGATCAGAAGAGGGTAAAGGATTTGATAACAACTTAAAACCTAACATATGGTAAGGAATTAATACACATCAGTGCTACTCTTATGCTTTTATACAAAATAGTCATTATAAACTTAGCTATTTTAACAATTTCTCATTTGGCATTACATACTTTAAGATTTTATTAAACCTTGGATTTCAATGTGACAAGCTCTATCTCATGAAAACTTGGGGATATTCTTGTTCTTATAAACAAGCTTTTGAGTGTTCGTGTGCCTGTGTCACCTTTGCCCATGAAACTGCCTGTGGGGCTGGGTATCAGGGTAACTAGAATATTGCAGAAAACTTAGGAAGCTGATTTCTCAGTTTCCTTCTAGTACTAGGTTCACAAGTCTAAAACTTATTACTGGGTTATGAAGATCACTTTAAAAGAGTTTTACAAGGGATCTTGTGGGCTATCTGGCCCAATCTCATTCTCAATGCAGGAAAACCCTGTTGGACGTGACAAGGATACCTTATACTTAGGACTTCAGTTTTGATACTAAAATCAATCCATGATAGCCTAATTTGTTATAGTTCACAAGGCATTATCTCATTCAATATTTCCAATCGTTCTAGGAGAGTAATATCAGCATGTCCATTTTACAGACGTAAAGCTGCAGCTAAGAGAAATAAAGGGGCTAGCCGGATTCACACAGCAAATTCACGGTGGAGAAGAATGCCATGTCTCAAATTCTTCTAGATTCTTATTGCATGTTCTTTGTACAACACAGCTGCAACTTTAAAAAAATTATTGTACCAATCATTTGAAGGTGCCTAGGTAGGAAAACTATGGTTGATGAGAAAAACTGCAAGTTTACAGCCTTGCCCAAGGTTATGCCACTAATGAGCAGAGCTGGAGTAGGACATGGATTTTCTGTCTTCTACGATATTCTTTCTGCCTCACCAGTGTGCGTTTGTCGGAAACTTCTGATTTTGGAAGTTCTCTTTTTCCTAGACAAAGTATATTTAGTACTTGACTCTTTGGGAAAGAGTTAAGTTATTTCACTTGCCTTGCCTCATGCAGTTGAGTCTTTAACATACTCCATATTTATGAGTCATATTTTATCCTTAGGAAAGTTAAGATACACACTAACTTTTAAGTTAATGTAGATATTAAGATATACACTACTATAACCATTAAAGTCACTTCGGTGATTAAACTGTTAGAAGGGAAAGAAGTGAAACTATAAATAGCCAAAAGTGCTTTGAACACAAAGCTGAATACTTATTTGACATTTTATTAAAATCTGAAACTTGAATAGAGGCAAAAAAATATCCTGAAAATGTACTTGGTATTGTAGTGTTTAGAAATAGAAGCTATTTAATCCTGTTTTGTCAACAATTTTAATCTGTATCTCTCTTAATCCTCACTCTAAAGCAGAATTCTGAGCAAAACCAGGGAGCTGAACACTCTGGGGTGAAATATCTGGAGTCCAGGAACAGAGAGCCCACTAGGAGGTGAAATGCCAGGCATTTTTCTTAGCTGCTGATTGGAAAACAAAATAAGACCCAATTGTCTTTGCTAGGCAAAGTCCAGTGAGTCTTCACACCAAATACCTCGTCAGATACCTTACATTACTGTATTTCATGTGCTTCTTGACCTGACTTTGAGGTATTGATCTGTTTAGTAGCCTGACTCTGTTCCAGTATTCTTTCATATGCCCCTATTCTAAACTCTTACATATTTACTGTGATTGATTCCTCTGGGGAGACGCTTCTGACTCTGATACCAGATTGCTCCCTAAACCTCCTGGCTTCAGAGGAAGAGATGGAGCCTCTTCCCTGATCACCCAGGCTTTCACTTTAAAGCATTCACAAAGAAGATAAACCATTTTAGGTTATGGTTCCCCAAGGAACTATAGCACACTCTTAGTGGTACTGTAGGATATTTTAACTTTTGGAAGGAAGCACAACTCTACTGAGTATCTATTTATTGGACTCCATACAAACTATATTAGAAGAGATCTTTCACAGATTCAGTAGATCACACTACATTTATTTCATTGGTCTAGAAGTGCTGTAATAGAATTACAGACACACTAAAGGTGAAAGCTTAAAACCTCTGACAAGATTCTTTTGCTATATACATTTGAACGACTGTATTTATTTGTTCAACCTATAAATATTAAAATACCTATGATCATTCAGGAACTAATTTTTCAGTTCTGGGAATCCAGTAGTGAAGAGACAGCATCTGCTCTCATGGTGCATATGTTCTTATTAGGAGAGTACAGACAACAGACAATTTTAAGAATGGATAAGAGCTATGAACTATTGCACAGGATGGAGCAAGTTTGGACAGAGTGGTCAGGAATGTTTCTCAGAAGTAACTTTTGCACTGAGAAATATCATAGGCAAGAGAGTCATTCAAAGCATTTAAAAAAAATACATCTTGCTCATCAACAACCAAATAGTTCTATATTTTAGTTTTTTTAAAGCAGATTTCACAAATCTATCACAGCAATAGCTGACTTCTGTTTTTGTCATGGACTGGTTTTTAGGCCATAAAATAATAATCAACTCACTTTTCCTAAATGAGAGAATGGTATTTGAGTAGAGACATAACAAGCCATTGTCTACCAGGTATATATTAGGTAGCCATGCTTTATCTCAGGGGTAATGTAACAGGGTACAGCCAGGCCCCCCACAAGTCTGGCTGGGGGATGGGAGACATGGAGCAGGGCTAGTGAGAGTTACTTTGCATATCAATAACAGCAGACTAGTCTTCCAGCCTGAGTGGAGCCAGAAAAGTATGCATGATTTAAACCCATGATGCAACTAGGAGGCAGCTCCCCTTACCGGGCCTGAATGAGAGTTGAGATGGTTCACTCTGCTCCAGGGGGCCACACCTGCCTGGACTTACTGTGGGAGCCAAGAAAGGTGGAAAACATAGGAATGCTAGTAGGTGTAGCTGATTATGGGAGGAGTAGGAAATGGAGTTATGGAGGAGGTTACAGGCTGATACTTAAACTAAAGGTGGGTCGCCATGTGGGAAGGGAGACCATGCAGGACTATGGAGGAGAGACAATGGGAGACCATGCAGGAAGGAGAGGGGTGAAAGGACTCTAGCTGGTGGGCCATGAGGAGGTGCCACGTGGTTTTGGATTAAGGACTGGAGATCATAATGACGCAGCTGATGGTGCTGGGGACCGAGGGAGACCTGCCCAGCCAAGCACAATTTCTGGGAGGAACCAGGAGTCCAGCCAAGCTTCAGACTTCTATTTCTTTTCCTGAGATACGGTACCCCTGGCTGGCCTGACTAGGCAAAGGGGGAATACAGGACTGTGTGTGTGTTTATGAGTGTTTTAAAGGGACTTTGGGATTTTAATGGCATCATTCCACCATTACTCGAAACCTGTATAACTTTTGAATAAGTAGTTCCTTTCCTTTTCACCAAACTCTGGCATTGAGAGCCACAATTCCTACCTGGCAGCGGGCAAGGTGAACCACACAGTACAGAAAGACCCCAAGGGAGGGGGCTTGTTTCCGTAAAAGAATCTGAGCTCCCCTCACAGGTTTTTTTGTAACAGTAAGACAATAGGAATGACTGGACGTTGGTCCTTATCACTTCCTTTTGAACTAACGACTTCTCCAAGAACGCAAAATTATGAAGGCAGTGGTGATAGCTTGTGTGCTTATTTCCTCATACATCTTTTTACAAACCATAGGTTGGGTGTGTCTTCTCTGTGCTCTACTCCCCACCACTCTCTAGGGTTTATTCCCCAGCATTTGCTAAGAATAGCACCACCACTGGATCCCAGCACACTATTACTCATGTCTTTCACATTTAAAAATGACATTGATACCCCTATTTGGCTTTAACATATTTCATTTTTATCATAATGTAATTTAGGTAAGGACTTGTACAGCATACCACTGTTTATATCTATTATTGTCTTAAAAAATCGGATTTTATGATAGAAACATGCAACAAAAAAATACAGGTCTAGTCATGAGTTTTGGAGGCTTAGTTGGGAGATTCTAAGTTCTCCCTTACAGCCTTGCTTCTATGGCACAGATTTCCAATGAGTAGAAACAAAATCAGTAATGATGTTATACCATATTTCCCTCTCTGCATTTTCCCCCTCTTGCAATATAAGTACTCTCATGGGTTGGAGGAAAATAAAAGTAACTTCTCCTCTCAAAGAGAAAAGGTTATCATGTTTGTCAACTACTTTAGCATGACTAAAAGGCAAAAGCACAGTGAACTGGGAATTGAGAAGTCAGAGAGCTGACCTTGCTTTGCCACTTACAAACTGTGTGAGTTTGGCTACTTCACTTATCTGGTCTCTGTAGTAGGCAGCTTCCAGGACAACTCCCAATGATCCCTCCTCTGGGTATTCACACCTTTCTGTAACCCCCTCCCCTCGAGTGGGCTGAAATAAGTGACTCCTTCCAATGAATAAAGTATACAAAGGTAACAAGATAGTACTGTTACCATAAAACAGTCAGAGTGCTGAGGAGTTTCCCCATCAGCATAGATGAAGGCAGGAGAATGTTCTTACACTTAGTACCAGATTGGGGGTGGGAGAAGGGGAAGGCAGGCACATGTGCCATGGAAGTCAAAATGGCTCAGGGAGAAGTGCTGGACCCAAGTGGACTGTCAGTCTAGCCTGGGAAAAGAAGGGATTGGTTGGGAGGTAGATCTACCTGAAGTTCACAAAAGTTTGGGAAGTTGATTGGTCATTTTGAGAAAGCACCTGGCCGGTTCCACACTGAAGCTAGTATAATCCCAGGGAAACAAAGCAGCCCCCTCTCTCTGGCTCATGGCCTGCGCTAGTATGGTGCACTCACCTGTTCTCTCAAGGGGCCTTTGCAGCCATGTGGCCCATGGCCTTCAGGAGGGAGCTTCTCACTCTCTCTTGCCCACTTGGTGATGCACCAGAGCCTAGTGACTAGACTGTGGGTTCGTGTGCTCTCTTGCCTGAGAGCACCTGACCATGTGGCCCTGGCAGTCACACGGCCAATGGCTGTGTGGGCTTCCATACACAGGCTCCAAGAGGGAGCCTGAAATGGACAGCAGCCAGGAACAAGCAAAGCTACCTGGATGGGGACTAAAACCACATAGCAGCCATCTGCAGGCTCCAAAGGCTTATACTTCAACATGGAGCAAGAACTCTGGACACGAGCTTTTGTCTTGGCCAGAGGACAGCTGGACTGTTTCCATGGCAGAAAGAGGAGGTGGTGTTTGAGATGGGAGCCCACCATTCTTTCAGGTCATGTCAGCAGCTGAATAAAAAAACCTCTTTCCTTTTGCACCAGCATCTGCCTCACAAGTTCTGCTTTCATGGTAACAGGCAGCTGAACCCCTGTTTTTGTTTGGTTATAGTACTTCCTGTTTTTGTTTGGTTATAGAAATTTAAGTCAGAAAAAGACTGTGATTTCCCTTTTCAGCTTGCTTTCTCCCTGGCTCACTCTGAGGGGAGCCAGCTGCCATGCCCAAGCAGCCCCATGGGAAGCAGTGCTTCCAGCCAAGAGTGCTGAGTACATGAGACCCTCATTTTAACAGTGCTTGAGAACTTAGTCCTGCCAACGGACATACAAATGGGCTTGAAGGGAAAACCTGTCCGAGTTCAGCTTGAGGTGAAACCTCAACCCAGCTGACACAGGAATTGCAGCCTTGTGAGAGAGGCTTTGAGTCAGAGGACTCAGCTAAGCTTCGCCAGGATTCCTGGGGAACCACAGAAAGTATGAAATAATGAATGTTAACTATTTTTTTAAATTTTTTATTTTAATTGTTCTTGTACCATTTTCTGTCTTTTACTCCCATCCTGGCCCACTGCTCCAGCCCTTCCCACCTCCCTCCCATTTCCACCCCACATAGTTTTTGTCCATGTGTCCTTTATACTTGATCCTATAAACCCTTCCCCTTTTCCCCTGAAATTCCCTCCCCTCTCCCCTGTGGTCACTGTCAGCCTGTTCTCAATTTCAATGTCTTGGGTTATATTTTGCTTGTTGGTTTGTTTTGTTGATTAGGTTCCTGTTAAAGGTGAGATCATATGGTATTTGTCTTTCACTGCCTGGCTTATTTCACTTTACAATAGCCAAGTGTTGGAAGCAACCTAGGTGCTCATCAGTAAATGAATGGACCAAAAATATGGTACATTTACAAGTGGAATTCTATGCAGCAGAAAGAAAGAAGGAGTTCCTACCCTTTGCTCTAGCATGGAAGGAACTGGAGAGCATCATGCTAAGAGAATGTTAACTATTTTAAGATACTAAGTTTTGGGGTGAAGCAGTTACGACTAGTATAATCTCTGTTTTCTTTTTTGTTAAAAATGCTTAGGTTAAATGATTTTTTGAGTCTCTAGCTCTAAGTAACAATGAATATGTAGCAAACACATAAAAAGAGAAATCACACATTGACACACAAACTCTAACTTCCTGTTGTTAGAGTAAAATTCACAGTTCAAAAACCCATTGTAGTTCTGAAGATTCAATACGTGTTCATTTGCCCTTTGATATGCTATGGCTCGAGTCTGCTTTAATATCAACACTGTAATTAAGAAGAATAACTTGAAAAACACTTTTCCTTATAAAGTGTGTATTGTTAATGGGAAAATCTATAAAGGCTAATCAAATACCCCAAATTCACAGTTGTCAGCTTCAAGAATTTGACATATTTGGTTTAAGGAATACAATAGGGTTGATAGCCATTGCATTTTTTAAAAGTCAGGAATGATATAAGGAATATATTTATTTTATTACTATAAATGTTAACAATGTACAAAATGTCTGATAGCCATTGCTAAATCAACAAGATATATTTTGTCAAAACTAAGTGTCTGTTTTGTACCTGAATTTATTTTATTCCAAAGCACTTGCTCAAAATAGTATTTGCATACAGAGTGTGATAAACTGAAAATGTTATTTTAAATTTAGAGAAACTACTAATTTTTTAAAATATATTTTATTGATTATGCTATTACAGTTGTCCCACTTTCCCTTCATTCCCCTCCACCCTGCATACCCCCTCCCACCCACATTCCCTCCCTTTAGTTCATGTGTCATAAGTTCTTTAGCTTCTACATTCCCCATACTATTGTTGCCCTTCCCCTATTTTCTACCTATCATCTGTGCTACTTATTCTCTGTACCTTTTCCCCCTCTCTCCTACTCCCACTCCCCTGTTGCTAACCTTCCATATGATCTCCATTTCTGTGGTTCTGTTCCTGTTCTAGTCGTTTGCTCAGTTTGCTTTTGTTTTAGTGTGGTCGTTTATAGCTCTAGGTTCACTGTCTTTTTACTGTTCGTACTTTTTACCTTCTTTTTTTTAGATAAGTCCCTTTAATATTTCATAGAATAAGGGCTTGGTGATGATGAACTCCTTGAACTTGACTTTATCTGAGAAGTGCTTTATTTGCCCTTCCATTCTAAATGAAAGCTTCACTGGATAGAGCCATCTTGGATGGAGGTCCTTGCCTTTCATGACTTGGAATACTTCTTTCCAGCCCCTTCTTGCCTGGAAGGTCTCTTTTGAGAAATCAGCTGACAATCTGATGGGAACTCCTTTGTAGGTAACTGTCTCCTTATCTCTTGCTGTTTCTAGAATTCTCTCCTTCATTTTAATCTTGGCTAAAGTAATTATGATGTGCCTTGGTGTGTTCCTCCTTGGGTCCAACTTCTTTGGGACTCTCTGAGCTTCCTGGACTTCCTGGAAGTCTATTTCCTTTGCCAGATTGGGGAAGTTCTCCTTTATTATTTGTTCAAATAAGTTTTCCACTTGTTGCTTTTCTTCTTCCCCTTCTGGTACCCCTATAATTTGGATGTTGGAACGTTTAAAGATGTCTTGGAGGTTCCTAAGCCTCTCCTCATTTTTTTGAATTCTTGTTTCTTCATTCTTTTCTGTTTGGTTCTTTCTTCCTTCTTTCTGGTCTACTTCATTGATTTTTGTCCCAGTTTTCTTCCTATCACTACTCATTCCCTGTGCACTTTCCTTCATTTCACTTAGTGTAGCCTTCATTTGTTCATCTAATTTGTGACCAAAATCAACCAATTCTGTGAGCATTTTGGTCACCAGTGCTTTGAACTGTGCATCTGATAGGTTGGCTATCTTTCGCTTGCTTAGATGTATTGGCTCTGGGGCTTTGATCTGTTCTTGTGTTTGAGCCATTTTGGCGGGGGGGGGGCTGGTCATGCTTGTTATGTGTGAGGGGCGGAGCCTTAGGTGTTCACCAGGGTGGGGCAACCCAGTTGCTGGGTTGTGGTGCTGTATATGGGGGCGGGGTCAGGGAGGAAATAATGGTGCTTGCTCTGCTCTTTCTCGTATTTCAGTCCCTTCTGCCACTTCCCACAAGCAAATCTAGCCCTTCTGATGCTGGTTCCAGGGTGGGTGGGCTTGTACATGTACTAGGACCCTGTGGGTCTCTCCAACAAACTCTCCTGTGAGGCTGCAAGTCTGTCCCAGGACCTCAACCCCCAACCCCCACAAATGTTTTGAATCAGTGCTTTTAGGTTTCATTTTCCAGTGCTGGGGCCTTGGGCTGCGCGGTCCATCTTGCTGCCCATTCTCACCTGGTTTATCTGCACACAAATGTGTGTCCTCGGTCAGCCAGCCACCCTGAGTGCCTCACTGGGTCTGCTAACCGCTGCCTGCATGCCCAGGGTCTGCCAGCTGCTGCCTGCTTGCCAGGATGGCTAACCACAGCTTTTTCCTACCCTGACTCCTCTCCACTGGCCACCAACTCCACCTCTCTTATTGGTCTGGATGAATGGTTGTTGGACTTCCTTACAGTTCAATTTTCTCTCATACCTGGTTGTTTTTTGTTTCTAAATTTTTGTTGTCCTTAATTTTGGTTGTGCGAGGAAGCACAGCATGTCTACCTATGCCTCCATCTTGGCCAGAAGTCTCAGAAACTATTATTATTTTTTTAAACTGGGTATAACCATCAATAGTGGAGATAAAATGAAATCGTTAAAAAATACTCAGAATATGCAAAAGCAGTAGAAAAATAGGAAAAGAGAAGAAACAAAGACCAGATGGGACAGATGGAAAACAACTCAGGGAAGTGGCAGATTTATATCTAATACTCTTTCTAGACAACCTTAAAATTCGTGGAGAAAATAGCTCACCATTGTGAAACCAGTGGCATAGAGTTGAGAGAAGGGGCTTTAGCCCTCTCACTGCCACTTTTTAACTGTGTGACTTTGGAAAAGCAGTTTGATTATCTGTGAAACAGGAAAGGTGAAATCAATGTTGGCAATTTCCAGTAATAATATTCTATGGATCTAATGAGAATGTATGAACGTAACTTCTAAATACCTAAAAATATGAAATAAGGATGATACAACTACAATTCATGGGTTATTCTTATAAAGTACATTTAAAGCCATGAGGAAATGATTTATGACCAATAATCCAGAAGGAAAAAGAAATCAAAACTGTATATACAGAATCATCACTAATACAAAGTAAAGAAAGAAAGCAAGTAACAACAATAATAAAACTGCACACACAAAAACCACAAAGCACTGTCAAGAAATTCCCAAATTTTACAATATAGCAGTTACTTTCTTCCTTTTATTTTGCCAAGATTTTTAGTCAATAAATAAATGTATGTGAAGATTATATCCTAAAGTTTTAAATGTTTAGTTTTTAATATGTAATAATGGCATGAAAAAGAGTACATAATATCTATAGTTATGTTTTGCAAACAAAACTTAAATACATCTCTGTCTCCCAAGGAACAAGAAAATCTTCCAAATAATCCTCTTTTATTGAATGCTTCTCACTCACGCATGCCTTTTCTATCCACATCCTTCAAGAGGGACTCTGAGGCGCATTTTCCTGACTCTGAATGTATTCCCGGCCTGTGAGAGGACCTGCAGAACAGTTTCCCAGGTCACCCAAGGAGCCACACAGCTCCTCCCTGCCTGGCCTCTGGCATCTCATCACTCTATTCTGTAAGCCCCAAAGCAGAATTTCTCAAAAAGTGATGCTCCCCAGGCCTGCCCGATCGGAATCACCTACAGTCACCTATGTTAATGCAAAATCTGAAGCCAAACCTTGGCCTACTGATTCATATTTCCTAGGAATGGAGCCTAAAAGTGTGTACTTTAACAAGCCTCCTGGGTAGTGTTAGCCTAACAAGTACAGTAAACTCAGTTCTCAAAGGGTGGCCCCTGGAGCAGCAGCACTGACAATGTCTGGAATGGGGTTAGATATAAACTTTCAGGCCCCATCCTAGACCCACTGCCCTAGAAATTCTGGGCTTGGGAACCCAGAAATCTGCATTTTAAAGAAAACCCTTGATGAACCTGGTGCACTCAAAAGTATGAGAACTGTTGCTCTAAGGACATCCTCTCCAAGCTTTTTAGAACAATTATTCCTTATCAGGGAAAGAAAACATTTTGAGCATTTTCTCAGTTCTCAATACACACACACACACACACACACACATGTTTACATATATATTACTGATAATTCATATGCCACATATATCACAGATGGACATTCAAGGTTCATAAGTTTTTATGTGAATATATGTTTTCATTTCTTGTGGGTATATAGATAAGAGTGGAATTACTGGGGCATATTATTATGTTTAACCTTTTGAGGAACTAAGAACTGCCCACCAGAGTGGGCACACCATTTTATATTCCCGACAGCAGTGCGTGGGAATGCCAATTTTTCCATCTACTCACCAACATTTGTCATTGTGTGTGTTTTTTGTTTGTAGCCATTTTATAATGTTAGGTGGGAAGTGGCATCTTTGTGGTTTTGATTTGCCCTTCCCTCATGGCTAACAATGTGGGCATATTTTTATGTGTTTATTGGTCATTCATGTGTCTTCGTTTGAAGAAATGTCTACTCAGATCCTTTGCCTATTTTTTCTTTGTACGTCTTTAAATTGGGTTATTTGTCATTTTATTATTGAGATAATAGTTATGTCTGTATTCTAGATACAAGTCCCTTATCAGAGATATTATTTGCAATAATATTCTTCCATCATGTGGGTTGTCTTTTGAACTTTTTTTCATGAGTTCTCATAAGTACACAAGTTTTAAAATTCTGATTATGTACAGTTTACCTATTTTTGTTGCTGTAGCCTGTGATTTTGTTATATTTTGAAGGCTTTGTATACTTCAAGCTCATAACTACTTAAGCTTATGTTTCCTACAAAAAGTTTTATAGTTTTAGGTTTTGCTTTTATATTTTTGCTCTATTTTGAGTAAATTTTGAATATGGTATGTTATAGCAGTTACTTTATACTTTTTATGGTATTATAAATGAAATTATTTTTTAATATTATTTCAGATTGTATATTGCTAATATGTAAAAGTGTAACTGACTTGTAAAAATACCCTGAAACATTGGTGAAATTGGTTTTTAGTTCTAATAGTTTTTTTAGTGGATTTCTTGAGATTTTCAATATAGAAGATCATGTCATTTGCAAATAGAGATGGCTTTTCTTCTTTTCTAATCTGGGTGTCTTTTTAGTTCTTTTTCTCCCTAATAGTTCTGGTAAGAGAAACACATCTTTATCCTGTTCCTTTTCTTAAGGGAAAAGCATTCAGACTTTCACCATTAAGGATGATGTTAATGGTTAAGTTTTTTGTGTAGTCTTTTAATAGGTTGAGAAAGTTCCTTTCTTTTCCTAGTTGGTCGAGTGTTTTTATCATAAAACAGTATTGAATTTTGTCAAATGCCTTTTTATGTGTGTATCTATTGGGATAATTTGAGTATCAAAATAAATAATTACAATAATGGAGTATAATCCCTTGAATAAAATACAAATCCATGATCCATACAAACAAAAATAAGTGTGATTATTGTGCTGTATTCTATTGATATAGTGTATTCCATTGACTTTTGGATGTTAAACCAAACTTGCCTTCTTGTGGGGCAGGTTGGGGATGAATGCATCTTTTTATGATATACAATTCTTTTTAAAATCCTGTACTGGGTTTGGTTAGCTAGTATTTTGAGAATTTCTACTTCTATATCTATATTTGTCTGTTTTCTTGCTTGTAATGATTTATAGCAGGTTTGCTCTAAAAGTGTTAAGAGTTAGCATTTTGAAACTACTTTCTGTGTATGCTAGGAATGAGCAAACATAGAATATAAGTGCGAACATGAGAAAATTAGAATGAACTAGATGCTGGTGGATTAGAATCCTGCTGGTGGATTAGAACTGGAAATACATTTGTTTGATCCAATTATACAGATGCACACATACAAACTGATACACATATGTGTCCTGGGACTGTCCACTGAGAAGGCCTAGAATCATAGTTGTGAAAGTGCTCGAACAATAATGGGGGCAGGTCAAAATGATGTACAAATCAGTTCAGAGGGACTCCTATTGGCAAGATCTCAGACAATCTGAGTATGAGATAAGTAATGACATTAATGAAATATAACCAATTAAAAAATAATCTAGGAATACATATTGATATAAATAAGAAGAGAATAATAAGTGAACAAATGGGGGAGGAGAAGAGAAGTCTTTTTCTTAACTTGCCAATTAATAAATATGAAAGAAATGATAACTATTAGAAAATCACAATTTTGTAAACATAGTAATTAATAGTGAATGCTTCAGACAAGAATTATCAATGGATGCTACATAAAACGTGATGAAGAACAACATAACCTCAAAGTCCTGCCCCACAAATTATTTATTAATTACAAAGGGAAATATTACAACTTTACAGCAGAGAAGCCTGGTATGTTCTATCTTGACCAGGTAATCAATAACACCATTACCATAATGGATAAACTGAAATCATGTGATTTTTCATGTGGCACATTACTTCTATGGTATTCCTGCTCCAAATCTATAATCCAAATTTAATTATGAAGAGATGTCAAGCAACTCTAAATTTATGAAACTATCACTCAAAATAATTTGCCTGATCTCTTAAAAAATGTCTCTTCGAAAAAAAGGTCAAGTTTATAAATGATAAAGAAAAGTCTAGTAATCCTTCAGATGAAAGGAAATTAAGGAAACATGAATACTAAATACAACATGATCCTGGACTACATCCTGAATCAGATGAAAAATAAGTATAAAAACCATTATTGGAATAACTGATGAAATTTGAATATAGGCTATTGGGATAATAGTGTATCAATATAAGAATTCCTGATTTTGATTTTTATATTGTGGCTAAATTAGAGAATCTTAGGACTAAAGGGGCAAAATGTCTACAACTTGCTGTAACCAGTCCAAGAAAAAAATACACTCATACGTATGCAAACAGAATCAGGGAAAAAAAGGAGGATAAAGAAGTGAGCATGAATGACAAGGCAAATGTGGCAAAACCTAAGCAGTTTGTGAATCTGGATTTTTTTTTTGCCCTATTTTTGAAGCTTCTGTAAGATTAAATTATACCAAAATTAAAAAGTTTTAAAGCACACACATCAACAACACAAATGTGAATTTTATCAAGAACATATCAAGAAATTTAATTTCACAAAGTGTACATATCTTGCTAAGGCAATAGGAAACTACTTTTTGTTTTGTAAAGCCAAAAGATTCCATGTAACAGAGTGAGGTTTAAAAAATGAATAACAAAAAAGCTAACACTGTCCCCATTTCAGAAAGCTGTTTGTTCTAAAGGGTAAAAAGAAAAAGTTCAATTTCCTGAAGACATAATATAGTATTATCTACACCAGGTGCAATATCCATCCAATCTTATCCAAATAAATCAGACCAAACTTGTGCTGCTGAGAATAAAAAGGTCAAAATTTGAACAAATTGTTCACCTCAAACAGAGAGAAAGAATGTGAGAAGTGCTCTGTACAAATAAGGTGAATTTATGTTCTGGCACAGTTGCTGTTAACAGTGAGATGACTTTGACATTAAAGAAAAAAATTACCTGAGGTTAGGCCAAAATAGTACTGTTATTTTTTTTTATATACAGCAAAAATACAATAATTCTTTTCATATGACTTAAAATTAAAATCTGAAATTATTGTATATTTACTAAAACAAAAGATCAGCAGTGATTATTAAGACTCTGAAGCAATCATAATTCCTGTCATGAAGCCACAAATGACTTTTTTGTCTATCTCCTTTTTTTCTTTCTCTTTCTGTTCCTCATTTGTTCTCTTTCTCTCTCATCAACTACCCTGCCTGTGCAGCCTTACCATAACCATCACTTAGCACTGCCTGTGGCAATCAGAGCCGCAGAAGCGGCCGACCTTGCACACGGCATGCACCTGAAGTGGACGCTTATTCTGACAGGGCATTTAAATGAGGCAAAACATCTTTCAAAGCATCCCACTGACAAACAGATCCTGCAGGGAAGAGTCTCTGGGTTTCAGACTGTGAACTGCCCCCCAGTGAGATGCTATACACCTTACAGTAAAACAAAGGGACCCTGAGATACTACACACCTTACAGTAAAACAAAGGGGCCCTGAGATACTACACACCTTACAGTAAAACAAAGGGGCCCTGAGATACTACACACCTTACAGTAAAACAAAGGGGCCCTGAGAAGGGGCATTTTGACTTAGAGCTACTTTTCCCAAACTTGTGTTAGCTTTGTCAAAGAAAAAAGTTAAAGTTTTTGAGGAACTATGAGACCAGTTTATAAATAAAAAAACTGAAAATTTAGATTTCATCTTTAACACTCCTACCAAAAATACATTTGTGTTTTAGTTCGTTTCTTCCCTTAGCAACAGAAATATTTTTACTTTGCCCTGTTTGTTCTATTTCGATTGTTCTGCAGAATACTCCCTAAGAATGCTAGTAGATCCATAAAGCCATTTTTAATATATAATGTTTATTATATTTTCTGCATTATGATTTAGTCCACTTAAACACCCCTCCCCCACCCCATTGTCCATGTCCATGTGTCCTTTTCATATTTTGCTCAATCCCTCCACCCCCTAACTTCCCACTCCCCATAGCTGTCATCTGTTCTCCATCTATGAGTCAGTCTCTGTTTCGCTTATAAAGCCATTTTTCACTTTAAAATAAAGAAAATGAAACCTAAGAAAATCAAAATCTCATGATAAAATAAAACACCACCAGGTAATCTTAACATTTCCCTCCATTCTCTGTCTCAAAAAATATCAGAATAGTGGCTGAGAAGAAAACGTAAAGTTAGGCAATATGCAAGATATTTTATATTTTATTTTACTCAGTGACCTGAGATAAATATTATGTTTCTTCAGGCTGAGAAAGCTCAGGTTTGAAGAGCATAGATAGTTTACACCCGACTACACAGGTGGGAATGGCTTGCTGAAAAGCAGAAGTTGAGCCTGCATGTCTTCTCCCACCTTCCTGAAAGTTTTCTGCTAATGCTGCAGTAACATAATATCTTGACTTTTCAAATTAGGAGGGAAATAATTCTAGAAATAAATAAAAATTTCTAAAATGAACTTTAGCGATATAATGTATACTGTATTTTCAGACTCTGCCACATTAATCTATACATAATCTGACAAATTGAGCAATCTCATAAGTCAAGTAAAAATTGTAAAAAAGTTAAAATTATTGAAAGGTGTGTTCAGATTTGTGTTAACTGCATGAATCACTTTTAATTAATTATATGAATTAATTTGTAAAAGTTTTTATAAAAGGGGGGGTGATACCTTTAACAGGAACCTAATCAACAAAACAAAAAAGCAAGCAAAATATAACCTAAGACACTGAAATTGAGAACAGGCTGACAGTGACCAGAGGGAAGAGGGGAGGGGATTACAGGGGAAAAGGGGAAGGGTTTGCAGGAACAAGTATAAAGGACTCATGGACAATAACAAGGGTGGGTGGAAACAGGGTAGGCCTGGGGTGGTGGGGAGGGGTGGGGGAAAAGGGCAGAAAACTGTACTTGAACAGCAGTAAAAATGTTTTAAAAAGGGGGGGATGATAACAGTATAACGTTTTCTCCTTTGATGCCTATAACATCTTCTTCAGTGATAGCTATGTTCACTCAACTATTTTATCCATTTTTCTCTGCCCAATCAGCATTTGTATCACTCAGACTTCTTGTTACCAGCTGGGAAACAGGATAGTAAAATTTCCTAGAAGCTTTATCCTAGCAATGTGGTTACTAGCCAGATACGGTAGTAGCACATATGTTCACTTAGCCAGGAAAAACTTTCCAGAGCATCACGAAGGGAGGTCTTAGGGGAAACCGGTGTGCCAATGAACACACCACTTAAATATTGTAAGACAGCTCTTCTCCAGCCTGGGCAGCTCAGACCAAATTCCCTGCAGAGCCCATCAATTTCACACTTCGTCATCTAGAGCAGGTTGCTGTTAATAAGCCATGGGCCACCGATGTGGGTGTCTTTGAAGAATTCCTGGGTCTGTCCATCATGGGAAATGGCGGAAACACATTTTGTGTGGCTCTTGTTAAGCAAGGTTGATCATTCATTAGCATTAACATGTATTTGTTGGCAAGGGACAATATGGAACATGTAATTAGATCCAACATCTGTGCAGCAGGTTTTGTATTCAGGCCTTTTTTCTCCTCAGAGTGGAAAATAAGTAAAAAAGAAGATCAGGTTTTAAAGTGTGAGGATTATGTATTTATTTATATAAAGAGCACCACTGATTTAAAATTAATTCTGAGCTAACAGAAAACTTCCCTTGAATGTCTTTGAAAAGCTAACCAACACTGAGTGCGTATTAGCAGGAGATGCCTCCATTCTTTCCCTGTCAGTGGCCCCAGACTTCAGTGGCAAAATGTGGCAAACTAAATCTCTCAAACCTCTCAAGCTCTTTCTTTGTATCTCAAAAACAAATGGAAAAAAATTGGCAAAAGCTCTATTTCATCTCACACTCATGTCATCATTTATTGCCACAGATACTAAATTTCTTACTAAAGTGTCTCTTTTCTGTATTTACCTTCTTTGAGCAATAAATATACTTGACAAACTGCCATCATCTGACAGAGAACATTGCGGGGGAAGTGCTATTACATGCTGAATAGGCCAAAAAGTGAAAAACGTAAGTAAAAATGATACAGTTTAGAAATATACATTTGCAAATATTCTAAAGAATTATAATAGTATACTTTTCCAAACTAAAATTCATCTTTTAGGATTTTTGTTCTCTTGACATAATGTACTGAGAAGAAAATAAAACAACTTCTTATGCTATTGTTCTAAGTCCATCACCTGAATGTACTTACTAAAAAAAATCAGACAAATCCAAATTGAGGGACATTCTTCAAAGAGACTGGCCTGTGTTTCTCAAAAATGTCAAGGTCAAGACAAACTAAGACTGAGGAAGTGCTCCAGATTGAAGGAGAAATAGAAAGATGTGACAACTAAACACAATCCCTGACATGGGATTTTTCTGTGGCTACTAAGAACATTATTAGGACAAACCGAAAAATCTTAGTGAGAACTGGTATTGTGTCAATGTTAATTTTCTAATTTTGATACTTGTTTTTTGGTTATCTAAAGAAATGTCCTTGCTTTTTCTTGTTTTTTAGAAAACACAGAAGTATTAGGAGTAAATAATGGGCATTATGTGGGGAAAGGCTACATAAGAATTCTTAGTACTATTCTTACAACTTTTCTAAGTTTGGAAAGTTTAACAAAATAAGAAATTTATAGAGAATGTAAGCAAAAATCTTATTTATGTTGCCATAGATAATGCTATAATTAAAAACATGTGTTTAATGCAAATAAAGTCATCTTAGACTTCATAAAATATCCCTTGTTTTCATATATCAAGCGGTTTGCAGCTGTTGTAAGCTGTCACCTAAACAGCTCTCTCCCAAATTTAGCTAAACCAACGGGGAACAATGGCATGATAATCCTTAACAGCTGATGATTTAAAAACCATTTTCAAAGTATTGTCTCACTACCTCAAACAGGAAGAATAATATATAGCTGAAATAAACAATATGTTAAAATAAGTGCTTGCTATCTTGTTATTTTCTAACAGGTATTGTAAACATAAATAAAAGGAAATGTTGCCATACGGAGATCCTCCAAGCTACTATGAAAGAATGTGTATCTCACACACACACACATACACACACACACACACACACACGAGTTTTTGTTATTTAACATGTAGTCTACATATATGGATTGTTAAAATAACAACTAATTTTTACTATGCCAGTACTTTAGGTGCATTTATTCTGCAAAATAACTCATGAAGTAGGTCCTATTATTATTAATGCTAAGCTAAGTTAGCACTTCCCTTGAACTGCATGCTATTCCCTCAGCTTCAAATGACCTTTTTAACTCATTTCTACCCGTCAAAATCATACCTCAGATGTGAAAGTTCAAATGCCAACTATAATCAAGACCATCAGTCCCAAGGTCAGAATTAATTACTCTCTCTTCTGAGTTTCTGTAAGCCTCTATGAAACAGCATTCAGTCAAACTTCTCTAAGAATATGTATTAAGCACTTATTGCATCCAAGACACTGAGTTATTTCCAAGAGGTCACATGGTAGAAAAAGGGATTATTAATAATAATTTAAATTATATAATAAAACAACAATAGTATTATGAAGATGTTGAATTTACTGGACACTTATCAATGTGCCAAGCAGGGTATTAAGTTCTTCACAAAAATGATCTCATTTTAGCCTTATAATCATCCTATAAAGAATTCATTCTTAACATTCCCCTTCTGCAGATGTGGAAATTGAGACTTAGAGATAACGTGTGACTTGTCTGAGTGGGCATAACTGGGTAGAATGACAGAGCCCAGCCTATCCGACTCTAAAGCATATGCTTTTAAATTACCTCCTTGAGTGTGACAGACTAGTGAAGAAGAAAACATTCCTCTAAGTAAATTATAGCACAAGGTGAAATTGTAATGTTCCATAAAAAGAGAAGGCAGAAGCTGAGAAAAGATTTCTAGGTAACATATGAGTAGTAAAAGATAAATAGATATGTGAGTAACACAGGAAGCCATTCCAAACTGGCAGTGATGGAGAGGTGTGAGGAATTCTGGGAACGAACACAAGAAACAGAAACTGGTTATGCTTGGAAGGCCCATATTCTACATAAGGGAAATTAACATTAGAAAGATAAGCATACTTACCAGTTAAGAAGGTTAAACAAAAATTATAGGCTTTGAACTTCCCTTCTAGTGTGAGATGCATATATTCAGAATCAATTCAGTATCTCTAGCTCTAAGAACATATCGGTCACACAAATGCATCAACACATTTTTGTTTAACAAGTATTTAGTAGGCTTTTAGTAAATGGTAATTCACAATAATCCCAATAACATAAAGAAAGCTACTCACATTTTAGTCTCTTTCAATTCCAGGACAGATGCTAGATTTGATCAGTTATACATTATGAAGATTAATCTGGTAAGAACCTTAGACTGGGTTGGAGAGAAGTAAAGAGCAGAGATCCGGGGAGCAATTAGAAAGTGACACAACTGTAGCATTTCAGAAATGGGTGGACCCATATGAAGACCATCTGACAAATTTCCATATCCTAGATATGAAGAAACCAAGCAAGATAAATAAAATCAGAATCTTTAAGATTATAAGTGGCAGATGTCTTTAAGATTATAAGTGGCAGATGGTTAAGTTTTTGTCAAGTAATTCTCAGAAAGGTACTCTGTGGAGAAATGTTAAAATAGAATAGTGCTCAGTAGAAAAGAAATATAAAAAAGAAAACAGAGAAAAAACATGTGTGAACTTTTAAGTCCTGCCTGGGCTCCATGTTTAGCTCAATTTGCCACTCTGAGGTTAAGTTAAAATGGACTTTCACACAAACTTTTTCTCCCTTGGCAATCTTTGCTATGCTTTATAAAAAATAAACAAGCAAATCTGTTTTCTGATTGTAAAGGTTGAGTATACATACCAGTGGAAGAAAATTTGAAAAACCAACCAACCAAACAACCAACTAGCCAAACAAACGGACAAATGAAAGAATCAACTATGAAATTCACAAGCCAGGGACAACTAGTATTAAGAATTTGGAGAGATGAACCAATAACAATTCTGGGGAGTCTACAAAGAGAAAACAGCTGCAGCAAAAGCACAGAGGCACGCAATCGTATGGGACCTTCCAGGATCTGAGAAGAGCAACCTGGAATGCAAGTCTGGGGGAGACAGGGAGATGGTGGAAGATCAGGCTACTACGGAGAATAAACTGCACCTTCTAATTGTAGATTCATAAAACGTGGTCACCAAGGGCACGGTTATTCAACCCATGCATTTCTGACTGCATCCTTCATCATCAAAAGCCCATCTCTGTGGACCTTAACTTAAGATGACTTTCTCATGGCAGGAAGTAACAATTGGCTGTATATAATATGTTCAAAAAATAACTTCCAATTAATTCCTCTACTTAAGTAGAAAAGATTGCTAATAAAATTTTGTTTAATAATGTTTAAGAAATTTGATTTTTAGTTAGTTGCTATAAATCCTCTCCATATATCTTTAGTAAGTGTAAAATAATTTCCTCAAATAAAAATATTTTAGAAAATGTTTTTTATACTTTGTGTTTTGCTTTATACTTGTTTTATAGATTATATGAGCATAATATACTTAATAACTTTCTCATGAGAAGAATAAGTCATAAATAATATTTTATAACAGCCAATAATAGGAAAAATATTAACCATGTTAACATTTAAATAAAAATCAGTATATCAGACATATTATATATCTTATGAATGCTAATCATACAATTATTATAAATTTAGTTTAGAGCTGCTGTCTAATGTTTTTCAGAAAAAGAAATGAAACCTTTTACAGGGAGATCAATTAAGTCTTTTATTAGTGTAAGCCTTGAGTATAAAAAAGATGTTTTATTTTGCTTTTAAAACTCAAGACATTTTCTGCTGTTAGTAAACATGTAAAAAATACAATAGGAGTCCTGAGCATCTCTAAGATCCTTCCTAAGTCTAAAAAAAATTTGCACAACTACAGAATGCTAAGAACTATTTTTCAGAACCATAATAAAGCAATAGCCCATACTATGTGTAGAAATACAAACAGACTTAAGCATATAAAAGCTATAATGCCATTTTCTGTCAAAATACTTAAAGTTTTTCATTTGTAAATAAATGTTTTAAGTTAAAAGAAAAAGGTAAAGAGCTATAGCATTCTCTTCTACAAAAGAAAAAGTTTTGGTCATTTTATCTAATCTTATCATGTGTTCAAATTTTTATAAAATATAAAACCAAACTTCAAGAAATTAACTAGTTGGTGTTTGAAAAAGTGACACCCCACGCTTTGGTTCTAAGGGTGTAGAAGAGAAATTACAAAGGATGCTGTTACTGTGAACTGCCCAGGGAACCAGTCAGGCTGAATGTTTAGCAAATATTCTTTAGAGGATCTTTCAGATGTTTGATGCTAGTCCACCACCTAGGCTACGTGACCTAAGGACAGAAAAAAAGCTTGTGGCTTTTTTTTATATATATATATATATTCAATTTTTGTCTGTCTTCTTCAATCCACAGTCTTAGCAAAGTTGTTAGAAGAATATTCAAGAATGGAAATAAACTACCCATGAAAGAAAAAAATGTGTCTAGTCAGTAAATGTGAAAAATATATTCACCATCCTCATAATCAAAGAGCCAACAACTGAAAATCAGTTAATTAAACTGCGCAACAAGATTTTTTAGTGACACTATTCCAACATAGACAAAAGCCACTAAAATTGATCATATTGTATGTTGATACTAGTATATTGGGAAAATGTTGTAGAAAAACAATCTAGTAATAAGTAGAAAGGGCCATAAGTCTGTTCATGTTTTTGGCACAGTAATCTATTTTCTCAGTATGTAGCTTTTAAAACAATAATTAACACAATATGGGAGAAAGGGTATATGCATGAACATAGTCACTGCAAAGTAATTTATAATAGCAAAATGTCAAATGCAACCAACCTCAAAGTGCAACAAGAAGAAAATGATGAAATAAATCATGGCACATCTATTCAATGAGAACATGAGAGAAAAGGTAGGATTTTTAAATCCTGAAACTCATTCTATGAATCCATATGCCAAATGTGATTTATAACAGTGCATTGTTATATAGGTGTCATGGATAAAATGAAATCAATCAAATAAGAATATACAGAGGTCTTAGTATCTGAGCCAATCGTTTGCTTGTTTGGTCTTAGAACCATTACCTGCCTGCTGACTCTATTCTCTACAGCAGGGAACTACATTTCTGTTTCCCATGATCTCTAATGCTAGCATTTTTGACAAGTGGCAGCAGCAGAAGACTGGATGGTAGGAAGAGGAGAGGCCAAAGCATTG
This sequence comes from Glossophaga mutica, assembly GCA_039655065.1. Classification (NCBI taxonomy): domain Eukaryota; kingdom Metazoa; phylum Chordata; class Mammalia; order Chiroptera; family Phyllostomidae; genus Glossophaga; species Glossophaga mutica. Next base: position 143,430,131 of record CM077303.1, on the reverse strand, counting down.
TTTCTCTCCCCTCCCTGTTTCTGGTTGTGTCTCCAGCAGCAGCTAAACCTTCTTTGTGGCTTCAGCCCACCCAGACAGTCCTCCTCTCCATGGTTCCACTTTTTCCAGGGGACCCCATCTCCTGGGTTCTAACAACACTACTGCCTGCTCGCATCAGCTTCCGGTTATTGCTGTTCTCTGGGACAAGTCACCACCCCTGCGTTTAGCTTCTAGAGCTTAACTAATACCCTGTATTAAATTCTCTGTTTGTAACATAGGAGTTTATTTTTGAAAGGATCTTGAATAAAATGAATATACAAATTGAATAAATCTCCAATTAAGGCAAAAGGGACAAAGATGATTGATGACAATGAACACATCAAGATAATAGTTTACATCACTGCGTGTTTGCATCTGATCCTCACTGGACTTTGGCTTTCAAGCAGACCAACTCCAACAATATAACAAATTACCTGGATTTCTTATTTGAGCTGTTTCCAGACTTGGAAGAAACTAGGGCACTCTCTAAATGAAGGTGTATGCTTTCTAGAGTTTTCTTCTAGTCTTTGAGTATGTGGTAATGGTTAACATTTCATAGAAAAACTCTGCTAAAAATACAATACATAGTTACAGTCTAAGTAAATTATTAGAAATGCACACACAACATTACCACATTCTGAGATAATATTGATCAAACAAGAGTTTTGATTTCTTAAGCAAACTGTTTTCCAAATTGTTGGTAGTGACCCATAAGCCTATTTAGTGAGGTCATAATGGTTTAGAGGGTCATGACTATATTTTTAAGAAAGTAAATGAGAGAACAGAAAATAAGAATGTAAAATAACAGAAAATATCAAGGTGCATTGCTTATAAGAGGGTAAGATTTATAACATCAACTGGTTTCAGTTACATAGTATATGTATATAGTATGTGGTTGTGGGCGCATGCGAATTCTTATAGTTTGTGATAGACAATCTGGTACTACATATAGGTCACATTTTAAGATTTTTTTAAACTTTATTTGAATTGCTGACACTATTACAGATTTCCCCATTTATCTCCCTTTGTCACCTTCCCCTCCTTTCATCCAGTCCTCTCCGCTCCCCTCTGACAGCTGTCAGTCTGTTCCATGTGCCCATGACTCTGTTTCTCCTTGCTTCGCCAGTTTATTTTTTATTAGATTCCACATGTAAGTGAGGTCATATGGTATTTGTCTTTCACTGACGCATATTTCACTTAGCATAATAATCTCTGGGTCCATCCATGCTGCCACAAAGGGCAGAATTTTGGAAAGTCATCGCATTAGTATGCTCATTGCCTAAACTTAAGAGATATGAAGTGATTACAAAACACCTCAAAGTTTTCTCTCAGTGGGATAAGTTAAAGAAACATATCTTCATTTCATGGCTCTTAATTATTTAAAGGGTCATGACTACAAAAGAGTCTACCACTCTTTTGTTTAACATTAAAATTACTGGTTACGAGACTATCATCAGTAGAATCTAGCAGATCACACATATTACTGATGCTAGAGGTTATATTGAATTGTGTTCTCCTGAAATTCGTATGCTGAAGGCCTAACCTCACAATGTGACTGTATTTGGAGAATGGGCCTTCAAAGAGGTGATTAAGGTCAAAGGAGGTAATAAAGCTGACACCCTAATCTGACAGGACCGGTGTCTACATCAGAAGAGAAAGAGACACAGGGCTGCCGACACTGAGGAAAACGTCCTGTGAGACACAGTGGGAAGCGGGCCGCCTACAAGCCAGGAAGGAAGGCCTCACCAGGAACCGACCCTGCTGGCACCTTGAGCTTGGACTAATTGCCTCCAGAAATGTGAGAATATATATTTCTGATATTTAAAGCTACCCACTCTGTGGTGTTTTGGTTTTGGCAGCCTGAGAAGACTAATACAGTAATTATCCCATATCTTTCTCTGAACCTGTTTACACCCACTCATGAGTGAACAAATTATTACACAGTTTAAAATAAGTAATATCAACTGGAGAGATGTACAATAGTATTAATTGGCAGTTGTAAAAGACTACATTTAGCATATCTGAGTTACAGGTACAATTGGAACAAAATAAGTCAAGGATACTAAAATTCTAAATTTTCACTTTTTGATACATGTTTTTTTGTTTTTCTATAAAATTATTTTACTTTTTCACTTGCTAATTAATGCATATATAAGTAAATAACTGGGTGACTGACAGATACTGTATATATACTTCACAGGCACACTGTTAAACTCCTAAAGTGATTCCTGTCCTAGTTCTGTTTTCATTGTAGCCCACTCCTTTCAACTGTATCACTCCCAGGGAAAAAGTTGTTTAGTGATGAGATATAAAGAATATATATAGAGAAGGGAAGACAGTGACACGGCAGGACTGTGAAGGTAGGACCAAAACCCTCAAAATCATGGAGATTGAATAACATGCTATTAAACAATGAATGGGTCAAGAATGAAATTAAGGAAGAAATCAAAAAGTTTCTGGAAACAAACAAAAATGAACTCACAACAACCCAAAACTTACGGAACACAGCGAAGGCAGTCCTGAGAGGGAAGTTCATAGCGAAACAGGCCTTCCTAAAAAAGACAGAAACATTTCGAACAAACAACCTAACCCTATGCCTACAAGAACATGAGGAACAACAACAAAGACAGCTCAGAACAAGTAGAAGGAAGGAAATGACCAAGATGAGAGTAGAATTAAATGACATAGAGACTAAAAGCACAATTCTAAGTATCAATGAATCCAGGAGCTGGTTCTTTGAAAAGAAAAACAAAATTGACAAGCCTTTAAGCAGGCTCATCAAGAAAAAGAGAGAGAGGACTCAAATAAACACAATCAGAAATGAAAGAGGAGAGATTATAACTGACACCACAGAAATACAAAGGATTGTAAGAAATTACTATGAAGAACTGTATGCCAAGAAATTTGAAAACCTAGGTGAAATGCACAAGTTTCTAGAAAAATATAATCTTCCAAAACTCAATGAAGAAGAAGCAGAAAGCCTGAATAGACCAATAACATCTGATGAAACTGAAGCAGTAATCAAAAAACTCCTGACACACAAAAGCCCTGGATCAGATGGGTTCACAGGAGAATTCTACAAAGCATTTAAGGAAGAGCTAACCCCTATCCTTCACAGACTATTCAAAAAAATCCAAAATGATGGAAGACTCCCAAACTCTTTTTATGAAGCCAGCATCATCCTAATCCCAAAACCAGATAAAGACACAACAAAGAAAGAAAACTTCAGGCCAATATCACTGATGAACATAGATGCTAAAACCCTCAACAAAATATTGGCAAACTGTATCCAACAATACATTAAAAAGATCATACACCATGACCAAGTGGGATTCATCCCAGGGATGCAAGGATGGTTCAATATTCGGAAATCAGTAAATGTAATACATCATATAAACAAAAGCAAAGACAAAAATCACATGATATATCAGTAGATGTGGAAAAAGTGTTTGATAAGGTACAACACCCATTTATGATAAAAACACTCAGCAAAGTGGGAATAGAGAGAGCATTCCTAAACATAATAAAGGCCATATATGAGAGACCTACAGCCAACACCATACTCAATGGGCAAAAGCTAAAATCTTTTCCACTAAGATCAGGAACAAGACAAGGTTGTCCACTTTCACGACTTCTATTCAATATAGTATTGAAAGTCTTAGCCACAGTGATTAGACAAGAAAAGGAAATAAAAGGCATGCAAATTGGAAAGGAGGAAACAAAACTAGCATTGTTTGCAGATGACATGATAGTGTACATAGAAAATCCTATAGACTCGGCCAAAAAGCTGCTCAACCCAATAAATGAATTTGGCCAAACAGCCAGATACAAAGTCAATATCCAGAAATCAAAGGCAATTTTGTATACAAACAATGAAACAGCAGAAGCAGAAATCAAGTAAATAATCCCATTTGATATAGCAAAAAGAAAAATAAAATACCCAGCAATAAACCTAACCAAGGAGGTAGAAGACCTGTATGTAGAAAACTACAAAACACTGAAGAAAGAAATCAATGAAGACACAAACAAATGGAAACATAAACCGTGTTCATATATTGGAAGAATTAACATCATCAAAATGTCCATACTACCCAAAGTAATTTATAAATTCACTGCAGTACCTATTAAAGTACCAATGGCATATTTCACAGACATAGAACAAACACTTCAAAAATTTATATGGAACCATAAACCACCCCGAATAGCTGCAGCAATTTTGAGAAAGAAGAGCAAAGTAGGAGGGATAATAATACCTGTTACCACACTGTATTACAAGGCCACTGTAATCAAAACAACCTGATACTGGCATAAAAACAGGCACATGGACCAGTGGGATAGAACAGAGAGCCCAGAAATAAACCCAAGTCTCTATGGTCAATTAATATTTGACAAAGGAGGCAGCAACATAAAATGGAGTAAAAATAGCCTCTTCAACAAGTGGTGCTGGGAAAACTGGACAGCTACATGCAAAAAAATGAAACTTGAGCACCAACTTACACCATACACAAAAATAAATTCAAGGTGGATGAAAGATTTAAATATAAGCCATGACACCATTAAAGTACTAGAGGAGAACATAGGCAGGAAAATCTCAGATATTTCACACAGCAACATTTTTACTGATATGTCCCCTAAAGCAAGGGACATAAAGGAAAGAATAAACAAATGGGACCTCATCAAAATAAAAAGCTTCTGCACAGCTAAAGAGAACATCATTAAAATAAAAAGAGAACCAACCATATAAGAAAACATATTTGTCAAGGATAACTCAGACAAGGGTTTAATCTCCAAAATATATAAAAATCTTACATGACTCCACTCTAAGAAGACAAGCAACCCAATTAAAAAATGGGCGAAGGACTTGAACAGACACTTCTCCAAGGAGGACATACAGAGGATCCAGAGACACATGAAAAGATGCTTAATATTGCTAGCTATCAGAGAGATGCCAATTAAAACCACAATGAGATACCACTTCATGGCGGTCAGAATGGCCATCATAAACAAATCAATAAACAAGTGTTGGAGATAGGATGTGGAGAAAAAAGGACCCTAGTGCACTGTTGGTAGGATTGCAGACTGCTACAACCAGTATGGAAAGCAGTATGAAATTTTCTAAGAAAACTAAAAATGGATCTTCATTTTGACCTAGCAATTCCATTGCCAGGATTATATCCTAAGAACCCTGAAACACCAATCCAAAAGAACCTATGCACCCCCATGTTCATAGCAGCACAATTTACAATAGCCAAGTGTTAGAAGCAACCTAGGTGCCCATCAGTAAATGAATAGATCAAAAAACTATGGTACATTTACACAATGGAATTCTATGCAGCAGAAAGAAAGAAGGAGCTCCTACCCTTCAAGACAGCATGGATGGAACTGGAGAGCATTATGCTAAGTGAAATAAGCCAGCAGGTGAAAGACAAATACCATATGATCTCACCTTTAACAGGAACCTAATCAACAAAACAAACCAACAAGCAAAATATAACCAAAGACACTGAAATTGAGAACAGGCCGACAGTCACCAGAGGGGAGAGGGGAGGGAATTTCAGGGGAAAAGGGGAAGGGTTTAAAGGAACAAGTATAAAGGACACATGGACAAAAACTAGGGGGATTGGAAATGGGAGGGAGGTGGGAAGGGCTGGGGTGGTGGGCTAGGATGGGACTAAAAGACAGAAAACTGTACAAGAACAACAATTAAAATAAAATTTAAAAATAAATAAACAAAGAAAGCTATTTGAACAAATTAAAAAAACAATACAATATACAGATGATGTACTATAGAATTGTGCACTTGAAACTTATATGATGTTATCAACCGATGTCACCCCAATAAATTTAATACAAATAAATGAGTAAATAATTAAAGAAAAACAAATATAAGCAACCAAATCCACACAACAACTCTGACACTAGAAATATATAAAGGCTTCTTTTTTCAGCTAATAATGATTCTAATGTGACTTCAATCAGTGATCCTTGGAAGTAATTGAGTCACAACTGGGGAAAACAAAATTATTACTAAACCTTTACTTTTAATTCAAGGAAAATAAAAACATTAACAAAGTCTTGGAATGGTTTGAAATGGGAGAAATGTGGTCAGAAAACTCAAAAGACTGCAACTTTGATTCTGAGTTCTAATGCAGTGTACAGTTCTCTGGTACATCTCAGACTGTATATTTTGGTCTTCTAGAAAAACCCAAATAACTGTGTTATTACAGCAGAACAAAGGAACTTGGCGTGCAGTCTCTTACGTGCGAGCAGAGGAGCAGCGTACTGTAGCTGGTTACGACGGTCTGGCTCCAGGGGCCGTGCTTTATCATCACTGTCTGCTTCCAACCCCAGGCCTGCATTTGCTAGCTGTGGGAGCTTGCACACTTAACCTAATCTGTACTTTAGTTTCTCCATCTGTGTGTTGGAGATAGTAACAGTGCACACATCACTAGGTTGTCACATCAATTAATAATATTAAGACAGTGTCTTGTACACACTACTTCATAAATGTTTTTTAAAAGACATATATACATGCTAGCTGAAAGGAAAATGATCGACTCTTAAATTCTGAAGTATAATTATTCCCTTTTCCTTTTTGTTTATTTCTGTTTTATGGTGAACTAACAGTGAAGGGCTTTATAAAAAACAATTTGGAAGGAGGAATCTTAATATCCTCTGCATTCGTAAATACTGATCTGCTTATGTAAAATTTTCAAGTTAAGGGGCCTCCTACAATAAAAGAGGAAATTGTAACAGATTTGATATTGTACCAACATTTTGATTTTGGTCCCTAGGTTTATCTTATTCATCATGTAAACAAGGGAGATATCACACTAGATATTTAACAGATAGTTATTATTAAACTCACTTAACTTTAGAACAGATACACACACACACACATATGTGTATATGTCCATAGATATTTCATTGAGGTATAATTGACATATAGCACTATATTAATTTTAGGTCCACATTATAATGATTTGATATTTGTATATATTGCAAAATGATCCCCACAATAAGTCTAGTTAACATCTGTTGTGATACATAGCTAGAAAAAAGTTTTTTTCTTGAAGTGAGAACTTTTAACACTACTTTTCAGAAACTTTCAAGTATGCAATACAGTATTATTAACTATAGCCATCATGCTATACATTAAATCCCCATAACTTACTTATTTTTAAAACTGGAAGTTTGTATCTAGAATATATATTTTTAATAAGACAGATTATGCTTGTCTGGGATGCATTAAGTTTGTTCTTAACTGCAAACAGCTGAAGTGTCTAACTGATCTTCTAAAATCTAAAATTTCTTTTTATTTAGAAACATGCAGGCAAATCCAAACAACCTTATCTGAAATAAAAGCATGAATCAATTTAGAACTGAGAATTTTAAAAATCTCCTGTGGGTCTGTAAGTGAAAACAGCAAAAAGTTCATCTACAGAAACTGGTCACTGTAAATGGCAACCTGGAGCTCTGAAATGTCAATTTCACACTGCACTGAGCGTATCCTAGGAAACAGGACCAAACTGCTGTTTGCAAAAACGTCAGCACCTGCTACTGCACTCTTTGAAGTAATAGATTAGGTAGGTCAGGAACAAAAGTGCACCTACGTGGACCTACTCACTCCAGAATCACTTTCCATCTCTTTCAGTGTTTATCACTTTTAAATCAGATGTGTTAATTTATCTGGAAAAATCAAGGAACTCCAAATAAACTGTAATTTGGCTTGGTATAAGTAAGTCTTCAGAATAACCTAAAAGAGCAGGTGGGGGACAACTGAGTTAGAAAATATTCATCTAGAATTCCGGGCTGACGGCTTAAATATATAACCTATTGCCACCATGTGCCACTCACCTGTGCTCTTCAGTCAGGTGCCCACCATGGGTGCTGACAGTCCCAATCTGCATCATCTACTAGGTGATAAAAATTATTCAGGAGAGGACTGAATATTTTCCATATGAAAAATTCCTTTGGGAAAACACTAGAAACCTGGCAGGGACTGAAGACACCTCCAATCTGACAACAAAGCAGAAGAATGTGTTGCTGTCTTACTCAGAACCTCTCAGGAATTCTCTCTCTAGGGGAGAGCGGAGCTGGGGGCACTCGGCACTACCCAGTCCCTCCCAACATGAGCAAATGAGGTCTGTCAGTAACTGCAAGTAGACGGCAACTCCAGAAATAGAATTTTCAAATTCAGGCAGATTTAATTGAGGGTGATAAAGCACACAGATGCAAATCGGTGACTTAGATTTAAAGCACACAAAGAGGCGAATGGACCCTTAAAAAGTAATAGGTAGAATTCTCCCCATGTGCTTCCGGTTAAGTTTCTTTCCATAGTCCAGGAGTGTCCAAAACTGTTGGGCGTCTCTGGGCCACAGTGGAAGAAGAATTGTTTTGGGCCACATGTTAAACACACAAATACTAATGAAAGCTGATGAGCCAAAAGAAAAAAGGTTTTAAATAAAACTACTATTTTGTGTTGGGCTGCACTCATAGCCATCTGGGACCACATGCAGCCTGCAGGCTGTAGGCTTGGCTTACCTGGAGAAGCCCACATTGCTACAAATGACAGAACAAGCCAGAGAGCCATCAACTGCACACGAATACCAGGCTTTTATTACATCTTGAAAATAATGGTGGTCAAAGAAGAGAGTCTATAAAAAGGCTGTAGCCCTTTGGTAAAACACAACATGCAGGGTCAAATAACGGTTTGCTGAATCAAAAAGCCAGACAGACATTGCTTTATATTCGATAAATATAGTAAGTATAGTAAGTTTGCTGTAGCCTTCTCTCAAGGAAAGATTATCTATTCTGTTGTCGTTTAATTTGCAAGTCACTAGTCCCTAGTACTCATACTCTAGAATGTCACTACTGTCCACAAGGCCAGAAAATTAATAGATTTTATCAGTACTGATGTTCTCTCCAGGAAGTTTATTTTTAGGAAATAACATGTAAAAGTATAAAGAGACATATAAAATTATTAGTTGCTATTAGTCCTTATGAAGATTTCTGAAACAATTGAAAATGCTTTTAAGTCAAACAAAATAGCAACCCAGTTCCCACCCCCACAAAATGCCACAAAAAATGGCCTTTATTATGAACAAAGAAAAAAGGCATAATTATGAACTGAAAGGTTCTCAAAGAGCTGATACCACTTTACCAATCCATCCATACTGGGCATTACTTCATAAAACTAGCTTTCTTCCATTTTAACTTCACATTCCATATGCATTCTCTCTAGTCATTAGTGCTGTTCTCGCTCAATAAAACACTTCAGATTCTTCTTCCTTTTCATGTAAAGTCTACTTAGGTTCAAGGCCAAATTCAGGACTTGTTTGACATCTTTCTCAACCAGAAACATTCCCTTTCCTTTCTAGCCTTTTATAATACTTACTACTTCAGTCTTTCCAATTCAGTGATCTCTTAAATCACAGAAATTATGTCCCTAAAATGTAGTACAGTAGTTGCCAAAACCTAGCTGGTAAGATCAAAGTCTCAGAACATAAGAGATTAAAAAGTTATGCTTTTAATTCTATTTTCCTCCAAAAGAATGCTCTAGAAGGCATGCATTCCAAAACAATATAGATTTATTGGAGATACCTCCTCCTGTGGGCTTCTAACAGGAAACCGTACTGCTGAAGCAGATTCTCCAAGGTTTATAATCTCTTGAAGCAGCCCTTACTGCCTTAGAATTCAAGGCATTTGATACCTGAACTCTTGTCCTCTCCATCCCCCTACTTCCAGGTTTTTTTTTATTTTTCCAAATCTTAGCAGAATGCTTGGGCTACTAACTGACCAAGTTACTAGGTTGCATTGCAGCTTTCTGAACCGGTCTTCATACCGTGAAAGTAGAGAACACACTGGCACAGACCCAGTGAGGTGGCTGAGATACAAGTATAAGACTGAGTTATCTCAAAACAATGGTTTTGAAGGGTTCATGTATTGCATTTCACTGACCATTCCATTGAAAAAATAAATCTCACTGTAATAAGACCATTTATGTTATAACTCCACATAGCTGTTTGCAGATATTACTATTTTCAGTAAACTTTAAAAAAACAGATCTTAGAGATAATTCTTAATTTATTTTCTTCTAGGACACTCAGTGATGAGTCTCAGCGTTATATTTTCAATTCCCACTGCCTCTCACACTGTTTTCACTCTGTAATTCATTCAGTATTTCATTCAAGTATTCATTCATGCCTTCTTTATGCCGGTCACTCAGCCAGGCATAAGTAAGAATTCCGTGCCTTCAAGAAGCTCAGTCTGTTGGGGAAAGGGATGGGGAGGAGAGAGAGCACCTGGTAAGGGAACCTCCTTCTTTAATGAAACTAGAAACAACTATGAACACTTAGCCCTCAAGGACTAAGAGACAACTGGACTGAGTGTCCTCTACTTTGTCCCTTTAAGCTTTACCTTTCAAGTGGGGCTGACTGGAATGACCACATCCACCTTCATTTTGCCTTCATGGGGTGTGTTACTTTCCACACATCTTTCTTGAGCTCCCATGAGCACAATGGAGACACGTTGGTAGTTTAAAAAGACTTTGCTAAATAGTTAAGGTTGAACAAATAGGAAATTAATAAAATAAAATACATGCAGCTTAAAAGTAATCTCAGATATCTGATCTACCATTGTTAGCCGACTTTTAGAGCTTATGGGCTGTGTGTCATTATTGCTCAGCCTTTCTGAGACTGTCACCGTTTTAGGGACTATAGGGACTGCCCACTTGCACTACAGTTTTCTACATACAAAACAGAACTAGAACATAAAGCCTGCGGTATTTCTCAACTTGAAGAAAAAAATGTTGTTAACTAACTAAAAAAGGCAAACAATACTCTAAACAAATATTTTTAGCAAGTAAACATAAGATTAGTATCTTTATTTTATTAAAGAACTCATTCAAGTTGACTAAAAGAGATATAAGCAAATAAATGCAAATATTCAATCCTGCTGTAATAAAATAGTACAAAATAAAACAAGTTATCCCTATTAGTGTGTAAAAATTACCAACAATTGTGATGAACTAATGCCAGTGAAGGTGGGAGTGAAGCAGGGGCTTCTGAAGTTTCCTGAGGGTAAAATAAAGTGGTTAAAACCCCTTTGGAAATTCACATTGCTATATGTATCATAAGCAACGAAAATGGTCACATCCTTTGACCTTGTCATGTCTCTTCTGGAAAGTAACTCAAAGTATGGAAAAAACTATGAGCAGGATGTTATCATTTCAGTGCTATCTGTACTGTAATAGTTGAGAGCAACTTTATATTTAACTGCAGATAGTTAAGCAAAATGTATTAGATCCCCTTTTGAAAATTTATGAAGCCATTAAAAATAAGCAGTTATCCTTGTCTGGGTGGCTCAGGCGGTTGGATCGTCATCCTGTACACCAAAAGATTTTGGGTTTGAGATCCCCAGGCAAGGCACAACCTAGGTTGTGGGTTTGATCCCGTCAGGCTGTACAGGAGGCAACCCATCCATGTTTCTCTCTCAACATCAATGTTTTGTTTTGTTTTTTTCCCCATCTCTATCCCTTCCTCTCTCTCCAAAATCAATGAATATATCCTCAGGTGAGAATTTTTAAAAAATGACCAATTATATTAGTGAGCTGTTGTATTGTTTCAAGTTTTTTTAATTAATTTTTGTTAGAAGTAAGCACTATAAATATATGAATTAGGTGAACTCTTTAATATGGTTTGGTTAAATGCCAAGTTCTAGTACACTGATAAATACATATATGAAAAATGTTTAAAGATCCAATAAAATTATTTATAAAGCTAGAGTATGGTTCCAAATAAAGCTAGAATAAGAGTTTTGAATTTTTCCAAACTAATTACAGTTTATTGCTTTCTTTTTTAAAAAATTTATTTAGTTTAATTGTTGGTCTTGTACAGTTTTCTGTCTTTTATTCTCACCCCAACCCACCACCCCAGCCCTCCCCACCTCCCTCCCATTTCCACCCCCCATAGTTTTTGTCCATGTGTCCTTTATACTTGTTGCTCTAAACGCTTCCCCTTTTCCCCTGAGATTCCCTCCCCTCTCCCCTCTGGTGACTTTCTAAAAGAAAGAAAATGCTGCATTTTTGTTGATATAGTTTTTTTTCAAAATTAGAAATTTTTATATTCTGTAGGCATTAAAACTTAACAAAGTCTTTTCGCTATTAGAAAATCAAGGGAATGTAGCTCTTTGGGAAATACCCTGTATTTTGTCATGGATAATGCGCACTTTTTTGCTCAAATTTGAGGGGAAAATAAGGATGCACATTATATATGGGTAATACCTGAAATACCTCGTATCTTTTCTTATGTTTTGTAATTATTTGTTGCATAAAATTTCTTGTACCATAATATGCTAAAAACTACATACTGAAATTCCTTTACAATATAAAAAACAAGTATCTAAACATAAGTAATCGAATAAAAAGTTAAAATGAAAGGTTTTCTCCTGAACGTTTGGGCCAAGAACATGGGTGCACACTATCCATGGGAGTGTGCTACGCACGGCAAAGTACAGCCGGCTGGGTGCAATCTAGCGTTTACGATGAGATATTATAAACAGATGCAGCAGGAAAGCCTGGCTGGCATTGATCATTCCTACTCCTTAACGTAGACATATAAAAGACCTTAGCAATAACATAAATAAAAAAATACAACTGTTGTGGTTTAAATGTCTACTCATTATTGATAAGAACAGAAGCTACATGAGAGAGGAGAAAGAGACCTAGAATATAAGGAGAACATTTGAGTGAAAATGCACAAAATTTGCTGCTCACAAGCAAGATTTTTAATTTCAGAGCAAGCATTATGATTGAGAGTTCCCGGAATGCGAGCCGAATTTGAAGAGATGCTCCATAATGTCCCACCCTTACCTTTAGTAGAACACAGGGGCAGGCCACAAGTAAACAATTGGTATAATACGACCAGATGGTGTTCATGGCATAGTGAAAAGAATAAGGTAAGGAAACTGCTGAAAATGTTAAAAGTAACCATATTCAACAATGGAGGATAGAATTCATCTTGAGGATGGAAATTCTTAATATGAGTTATATATGCTGCTTTTAATTGTAATTATGTGAGTTCCAAATTTTAAGCCTTCTCGACCAACTCCAAAAGATAGAGGGCAACTCTAGGACTTAAGAAAAATCACATTAAACAGTAATTTTCTGTAACAGGTATGGTCATTGAAAGTAATTTTCAGGCAATTATAGCATGGTCTGAAATAAGTTTTGTGGGACAAACTACTATTCCAAAGTATTTCCTGTAGTATGAAAAAAGCCCACCCCCAGGTTAATAAATCTCAAATTTTATTAACTTTGCTAAGATAATAGCAATACAAATCAGTATAGCTTCCCATCCAAGATTTGCACAGATGCTGTACAAGGTGACTGAGGCATAATTACAAAGCGTAGATAATGTAGAGCTCAAGTTCCGGACTCAGTTGACTGACAGACAATGCGTCTTGGCTGTATTTTACACAACACATGGTGCTTAACCTCTCCATAAACCTCCAATTTTCATATTCTAGATGATCCTTAGTTTGCCGCCTCACTGCGCTGGGGACCTGTATGGCTACATCAGCAGGCTGCTTCACCCCCTGGCATCTGGAAGGGTTTGGTCAGTGAGAAGCCTCAGCAGGTTAGATAGACAGATAGTGGGTACTGGTGAAGGAGAATGAAGGCAGGCTATGTTTCCTCTCATTCTCACCCCTACAGTCACCAGAGGCTGCCTCCATCTCTTGCCTGGAGGTTACTACCTCTCTCAAAGTAGCTTGCTATGCTGGACTTACCTTTTGCTTCTTCAAGTCCAGCCAGGCCTAGAGATGGAAACGGCTCTGTGGCTACTAACCCCAGGTTCCCTGCCTTTTCCTTTTATGGTTCAAGACACCCTAACCACAACTTTGCAATATCTCTTTACATATAAATCCTCCTCAAATTATTCCAATTTTTTAGTGTTGTTCAATTACATTTGTCCCTATTCTCCCGCATTACTCTCCTCTGCCCCACTCACTCCCCACCTCCCACACTCAATTCCATGCCTCCCCCCACAACTGTCTTTGTCCTTGGTCCATTATACACGTTCATTGACTGGACCCTTCCCCTTCTTTCTCCCGTTGCTGAAATGATCCCAATTTCAATGTACCATTTTTCCTGTTGGGAATCTGACTCACTCAATCACTTTTACAAGAGTCTGATCAGGTGTAAGTCAGAATCTAGTATCTAGTGAAAAGCAGCTGTGTAAATTTATTAAGGAGATTTAAAGTCACTAGCAAGAAACTTACCCAAACCACATTTTATAAACAAAGAAAATTATTTTAAAATATCGCTTTGGCTAGGTCATAGATTAATACAACAATTACCCAATTTTATAGCAAACCATTCAGATGAAAGCAGATAGGCATAACTGGAAAATAATTATCTAAGTAATTTTCTTCAATACTGCCTTTGGCAACTTTTCTTTCCTTTCCTACTTTTTCTGAAAAAAAAAAAAGTATTAAAAAGTCCCCAAAGGCACAAAACTATCAATCAATACAGTTCTCGAAAAAGAGGGGGGGTGGCCCTATCTAACCCCCCACCTCCCCCAAGCCCTGCAGTGTCTAGTGTCTGGTTTTCAGGTGTGCACAGGGCCTCAAGAACACTCCTGTTTTCCATTGCAATAGCCAAGTCAGAGTAAAACCATCATATGACGCATTCGTTTTTAAGATAAAGAGTTGTACTGGGAATTGAACTTAACTTTAGTTTTATAAAATATTTGCTATGTAGTCATATGCAAAATTTTGAGGTATTTTTATCCTAGGAAGCACATAAGTTTGTACTTATGGGCATAGAATACAGTCAACTTTCTAATATAATCACTTGATTCAACACAAAAACTAATTGAATAATTTCACACAAATTAGTATTAAAATTCACATTTAGAAACATGATGCTACTTATTACTAATATTGTATACTTATGCAATTTAAATAATGACAGTTTTCTATTTCTGACTACGCTTTTGTCCCATTGTTAAGGGTATATTTTTTTAATTCTTGAGACTATTCAATTGTGAGCCACCGTATTGTTGCAGAACCTGTGAGCTATTGTAATTGCACAGCTATTAGGAAAATGTCCTTGCTTCAGGTGGCTCTCCAGTGTGCAGTAGGCCTAATTAAATAAAAATAATGACTGGGTGCTGAGAGAAGCTGGTCCAAAGTACTGAATAATACAGTTCATTGTGTAGTCAGGCTTATTTTAATCATAAATGTCCAGAATAGCAGAGAGAATGACAATTTAAATTGAATGAATACTAATTAGTTTTCATTAGCAGAAAAATAAGGATCCACATCATTAGTTTTTCCTTTGTCTCCTACATGTGATTATGAAGATTTTTAATTAAAAAAAATTCCAGAAAGTTTAGCAATATCAAGAGTTGTTAAGCTTAGCCCTGGCAGAGTAGCTCAGTTGCTCAGTTGGTTAGAGCATCATCGTGACATGCCAGGGTTGCAGGTTCTATCCTTGTCAGGACATATTCAAGAAGCAACCAATGAGTGCGTGGATAAGTGGAACAAATCGATATTTCTCTCTCTCTCTCTCTCTCCCCCCCACCCTTTCTGAAATCAATAAATAAAAAAGTAATTAAAATTTTTTAAAGTCTTTGTAAGTTTAAAGACTAAGTTACTTAGTGTGAAATATTGAAAAAGTAGCATGGAAAGGCAATCCAGGAACTAAATTATGTGAGGAAACACCTCTTTGCAAATGTACAAAATGAAATTAATACAGGGCTGGCTTTGCACTAAGTGTAAACAGACATCATCTTTCAGGGCTTTCAGAGCAGTTATATATGGTTACCATATAACTGCAAATAGCTGCAAGAGTTTTGGGTTGTTTGTCCATTTGTCTTCATCAGAAATGATGTTAAAGGCTGGAACAAAACACTTTACTGCAGATATCTTTGTTTTAGAGAAAAGGTTTTTCCCATTCTTCCCTGCCTCTGGATGACACAAACAGGAAGGTTTGTTCCACTTAAAATGGGTACTTATTGAAAATTCAACCATTAATAATTAATGTAAAATCTCTGAATTTTCATCTGCAGCAGCCTTGTTCTAAAATATCAAACCCTGTTTTTGTGGTATCCAATAACTGTGATCACTGGAATCATCGGAAAAATGAATAAAGAAAAAACGTGAAAGAAATTCTTAGGAAAAGTCTTATCTTAAACTGGGCACAAATCTCCAGCCCTACGAGAATGTGGGTTCTGTACACAGCAGTACTGGAATGATGCTCCAGGTCTGTTCACCAGAAAACTCTTGCTGGATTAAAATGGCTCCACCCCGACTACATTTTAGCACAGATTGAAGAAATTAGAGCCCTTGCCCAGTGCTGGCTTTCAGAAATAAGTGTTTTGTTACATAAATCCTATTTCAACCTTTTGAAGCAATTCGTTCTCTGAGACACACTAATACTTAACAATATTCACTCTTGAATGAATGACTCAGGTTTCTTATTAGCAAATTCATAATATTCTTAAAACTAAACCATGGTAACTTCAACCTTGCCTAGTGATATAATACATGATTGAGCAGAGTTAGGAATAGACCCAAATATCTTTGATTGTTCAATAAATTCTCAATTTTTCATTTGTATACAGGCAGAAACATTCCAAATAATGATTATACCCTACATATGACCTAATTAAAATAAGTTTCACATAAATTCATATAATCACATAGATACTTCTCATGTCAAATACTTTTAGTTTGTTTTTAAAAAGCAATACTCTTAGAAGATTCTATGCAATACATGCTAGATAAACTAGCCATTAAGACCTTTCTTGGTAATCAGTCATCAAGAGCTCTGCTTGCAAAATGCTTAGAAACCTGGTCTATAAATACGGTTCCTAAAGTCTAACCCTAGAGAGTAGAGCAAAGCACAGTATAATGATGGGTAGCATTACAACAAATCTAACTCCAAGAGAAAAAAATAGACTTTTAGCTTTTTTTCTTTAATCACATGCCAGAGTCAAGTATACTTTAAAAAATGTAAAGGCATTGTATTTTGCTAAGAAGATAATCTGGTTCCATGGCTTAAAAGCAGAAGAAAAAAAGAAGAAGAAGCCCAGTAAGTCCAGTGCTATGTGGCTTTAAGGTACCAACACTGGGAGACCATTTTACCAGTGCTCCACGTAGCAAAGAATTGCTGCCTCTCTAGTAGATACGGGTCCTGTATCTACCCGTATTTGGTCTTGAGGGCTTTGAAGTAATGAAATTTGAATTTAATTTTGTTACCTGTTTTAGGTCTTTTCTACAGCAAAGTGGGTTCTAGACCATTTAGTTAGCAGTACAATGTTATACAACCGTGTCATTTCCACACCTGAGCTGATGTAAAGTTCAAAATAAGCTCATTCACTCAATCATTTTGAAAGAGCAAAACACTCAGTTCCACTTTTCAGTACTGTGACATGCAAATATATAACTGAAGTTGGACACTGCTCAGCTTTCAGTATGAAAGAACTTTTTCTACTTCCCATGAATACAACATCCACATCATCACAACATAGAGGGTGCGCAAAGTAGGCTTACAGTTGTTTGTATGGAAAATAATACAATAATGAATAAATAAAAATACAAGAATAAACTCTGTTTCTAGTACTCAGAACTGCAAACCTACCTTTGCCCACTACTATGTATAACACTGAGACATTCTCAACGAATCTTGAAGTTTTCTGCTGCAGAGCAGGGGCCCTGGAGCAAACTATCAGCCAAGATTAACAGCTATTCTTAGACCATACTAATCACTATTTTGAAACAATGTTGATATAAAGAAACTTAAGTCATGTTATGTCGATTTAACTTTCCTAATTTCTCTTAGTGTTTGAGAATAGCAACCCGTGAAATAGACTATTAAAAGTGAAAGTAAATGTTTATCTATATATATATTAGCATTGCATTGCTATTCTTTACAAAGGAAATATATTAAGATATTTTTGTAGTTCTTACCTTCGGTCAAACTATCATTCGATTTGTAAGCGATCTCCAGTTTTCTGATAAATATTTTTTAAAAGAGCTGAGAAAATTTTCAATACTCTTTATTTTCTTGATCTTTTATAATATTTCCATTTAAATTGTATTTTTAAACTTTTTATTTCTCAATAATTATAAACTCACAGAAAGTTGCAAAAATAGTATGTAGAGTCCCCTGAAACCTTCACCTAGTTTCCCTGATGATGACATCTTGTACAACTGTAGTATAATATCAAAACCAGACAATCATTGTTAGTACAATATGCTGTCAGCAGACCTTGTTCAGTTTTCACCAGTTTTTGCCTCAACAACACAAGGTGTGTTGTTTCTGTACAGTTAAAATTACAGTAGCGCCTGCCATGCCCATGGCTACTCCCCAACAACCATTAATCTTTTCCCCACCTCTCTGGTTTTATCATTTTGAGAATGTGAAATAAATGCAATCATATAATATAGGTAACCTTTTGAGATGGCTTTTTTCATTAATCATAACGCCCTGGAGATCTCTTGAAATTGTTACAAGTATCAATAGTCCATTTTTTTACTGCTGAGCAGTATTCTATAGTATGGACACACTGGAATTTGTTTAATCATTCACCATTAAAAGACATTGGCTGAGACTATTAAGAATAAAGTTTCTATGAACATTCGTGTGCAGGTTTTTATAGGATTATAAGTCTTCACTTCTCTGGGGTAAATGCCCAGCTTTTGCAATTGGTCAGTCTTCTGGTAAGTGTATGTGTAGTTTTGTATGAAAGTGCTATTTTACGTTTTCTATCAGCACTGTATTAACAATTCAGTTTCTCAACAGTCTCATCAACATTTGGTGCTGTTCCTTTTTTATTTTAACCATCCTACTAGGTGTGTACTGTATCTCCCTAGTTTAATTTACATTTCCCTGACAGTTAAGAAGTAGAAAACTTTTTTTATGTGCATATGTGCCAAATGTATCTTCTTTGGTACAAAGTCTGTTCATGTCTTTTGCCCACTTCCTAATCAGATTCTTTTTTTTACTGTCAACTTCTCAGAGTTCTTTATATATTCCAGATCCAAGCAGGTCCTGTGTCAGATTTGCATACATTTATGATTTGAAAATTTTTTCTTCTAGTCTTTAACTTGTTTTAGCATCCTCTTAACAGACTCTTCGTGAGAAAACAGTTTTAATTTTGATCAAATCCACTTTATCAAGACTTTTTTTTTAAGGACTGTACTTTTGGTATCATATATGACAACTTTTTCTATCCCCAGCTCTCAAAGCCATTCTATATTATTTTACATTTTCTACTAAAACTTTACAGTTTTAAATTTTACATTTAAATCCATGATCCATTTTGAGTTAACTTTTATATAAGGTTTGAAATTTAGATATTTGTTTACTGGGTCTGATAGATACAGAAATATCTGTTGAAAAGACTATCTTTCCTTTGTTGAGTTGCTTTTATACCATTTTATAGGTTATATATTCTGTTCTATTAATCTGTGTCTATCTCCCCAATTACTGTAGGTATACAATAAGTCTTAACATTGAGTAGAGTGATTCTAATTTATTATTCTTTTCAAAATTCTGTTTATACAAAAAGTTTAGAATAAACTTGTGTAGATCTATAAAAATATCTTGTTGAGATTTTGATAAATACTGTACTAAACCTAGAGATATACTCAAGGAGAATTTGATTAAGTTATTTAAGTACTACTTCATATAAGATTTTAAAAGATTCAAAATTTTTAAGGTTTAAATTTTAAAAAGGCTTAAATAACTAAAGTCCAAAGTATTATTTCTACACAATTAACATAAAATTGTGCATTTCATGGTTCTTTTTTATTTAAACATTAGCATTTCATATGAAGACACTTTAAATATTTTAAAATTTCACATGAATAAAGCAATACTGAAAAATAAAAATACAAATAAAAAAACCATCCACAGAACAAAAAGTCAACAAACTAAATGAGAGAAGATATTTGCATACAATACCTTAAAGAAGGAGCTAATATCTAAAATATATAAAGAACTGATACATCTGAACCACAACAACAAAAACAATACTGAAAAATGGACAGAGGACCAAATGGACACTTTTCCCAAGAAGATATGCAAATGGCCAACAGATAACTGTCAGGAAAATGCAAATCAAAACCAAAACGAAATACCACCTCACACCTGTTAGAACGCCTGTCATCAACAAGATAAGAAATAACAACTGTTAGAGAGGTTGTGGAGAAAATGTAATTCTCATACACCGCTGGTTAGAATGTAAATTCAAACAGCCACTTTGGAAAACAGTAGGGAGATTCCTCAAAAAATTAAAAATAGTGCTATCGTATTACCCAGCAATCCCTCTTTTGAGCATATATCCCCCAAATTTAAAAATAATTATTCATAAAGACACATGCACACCTAAAGTTCATTGCAGCAGTATACACAGTGACAAAGACATGGAAACAACCTAAATGTCCTTTGATAGATTTTTAGATAAAGAAGATGTGGCATATTTATACGATAGAATACTACTCAACCATAAGAAAGGATAACATACTGCCATTTGCAACAACATGGATGGATCTTGAGAATATCATGCTAAGTGAAATAAGTCAGATAGAAAAGGACAAGAACCATATGAGTTCACTCATATGTGGGATATGAAACAGAAACCAACAAAGGCATAAAGAAAGCAGACAAATAAACTCATAGACACAGACAACATGTGGGTGGTCACCAGAGGGGAAAGTTGGTTGGGGAGAGGATAAAGAGGGTAAAGGGAGTCAAATTTATGGTGGTGCAGAGAGACCACACTGTGGGTGGTAAGCAAACAATGCAACGCACAGGCGATGTATTATAGAACTGTACACTTGAAACTTATGTAACGTTACTAACATCATCTCAATAAACCTAACAAATAAAAAAGGAAAATAAAAATACCTTTCTACTAGTTGCCTACCTCTTTATGTTACCTTCCTCTTCAATAAAGATCACAATACAGTACATTATTCCTTTAATGAAAAAATTCACCCAATGATTACTCCCTAAAACTTGTATAAAAATATTCTTACTACCAGTACTCCCTTGATTTCCAAGTATAATTATTTGGTATTATATAAAAGCCCAGCATTTTTATATAAGGAATGTCTAACACTATAGTAATTAGAAGAATTTTCCTATTAAAATTTTACCTACCTCTCTCCCAGTTTCAATTCCTTCTACTCTTAGTCTCACTGACTTCTCTAACATTCTAAGAGATGAATTTAACATGTGGTCTGCTCTATATCATTCATATATAATACGATAACATAGTACATGTTTTCTTTCTATCATCTATCTATCTATCCATCATCTATCTGTGTGTGCACATGTGTGTGAGTTGGCACTGAATCACAAATCCCACTAAGCCTATAACAAACTTGTCCTTTGTAATCTTCTTGTAGTTTAAATCATTTAATATAAATTCTGTCTATGTATACTGTCTTCTAGAGGCTTTTAGTATCAGATTAAAATGCAATTTAGATAAAAGATTCTGTTACTTTTTGGTAAAGCACCAAAATGCTTGTGAAAACCTCACTCCTGTAAAAAGGGAAAATAGTTTTAAGTGTGTAGAGATTCGAGTCAAATATGGTCAGGTTTTGGATTACACAGCTAAGTATAACTTAGAGAAATGAAAAACATTTATGTTTAATTTTCCCCCAGAAAAGTGAAGAATAGAGAAACTTTTTATCTCATTCTCTGTGTGCTTTTAGTATTTTGCCAAAATCTCCAAAATATAACAGCTTATAACATAAAGTTATTCAGTATAAATACAAGAATGCTAGGCAGATTATATCCTTACATTTTTCACCAGAGGACAACTTTTTAAAAGTAAGAAGACAAATATGTAATTTTTGAGTATTCTCTAGTATGGTAAGCTAGAAAAAATAGAAATCTGAGACTTGTATTTCAGAAAAAAAATCTTGAGTTATTTTTATTTACATTATCAAGATACTTCTACTTCCATTCTTGTTTGCTAGCATAACTAGCTTGAAGTAGATGTTTTCATTGTTACCAAATGGTTCAGAGGCATGTACAAGCTCTAATATTTGATGTACTTTATGCTAAAAGCAAAAAAAAAAAATTTATGTTATAGAGAAAAATTTTAGAGAACTTTAATCTTGTTGTTGATCTTATTTTTGTGGCAAAAGTCTAAAATCAAATCAGCAAAATCACGCACTCCGTCAGTTACATTGTTTGGTCCCCAAAGCAGCAACAGCAGTAGCTGCTGGATACTTCTTAGAAAAGCAAATTCAGGGCCCCATCTCCGACTAGCTGAGGAGCTCTGGGGTTGGGCCCAGAAATCTGGTTTACAAAGCCTTCCAAATGATTCTGGTGGATGTCCTAGTGTGAAAAGCAATGGTTTAGAACAATGAAGCATCCTTACACCCTGCCTATGCCCTAAAACAAGCTTTTATGCTTTAGATTCCCTAAAGGAGGGCACTACTTATACTGTGAGTGAGACAATTCTTGTTATGGTGAACTTTTAGCATCCCTAGCTGTAGGGAACACATAGCAACAAATAATGCTATTTACCATGTCCCAGTGGGCTGGTAAGAAGATGGTTAAGAAACAAATCAGTGTTGGGGAACAGGCTCCACTGTCCACCTTAGATCCAACTCTCTCCAAAGACTTTGCCCACGTTCTTCCCTTGTTTACCCAAACCCCTTCTGCTGGAAAATGAAACGAAGGTGATCCTGTTGGCTTATGGAGTGTACAACAAGAGGGTAGGGTAAGGGCACAGACTTTGCATGAGGCCAATTTTTATGTCATGTATCACTATCTTGTTTTCTATATTTTCCTAATGTTAAGGATCAATTCATTCTTTTCAACCCCAGATATTATACAGAAGACAAGTAGAGGGAAACTAGATTATTTACACAAATGATCCTTACCAGGATCATTTTAAATGTTTAAAAGTTGATAAAAAAAATATCTTGATACTAAGAGAGCATAATATGCCACTAGAATTGAAAAAGTATGCATTTCCTTAGAACCATAAATTCAATCAATGATTTATATAAAAGGTATTAGGACATGCCAGTTTGTAATTTTTATTCTAATTACTCCTACATGTCTACCACAAGTAAATAAAATCTACTGGGTTTAAAGCCCTCTAGAAAGGAGAGATCTTAGAATCTCCTTCTAGTAAAACTGTTCCATTAAATATGTTTCTTTTTATCTCAACTAATAAGTATATACTCTATACTGGGTAGCAGAGGGCGAGAGTAAATAGGCAGTGATATTTAAGGTTTTTATGCACTACCTCAATTTCAGTCGCCCTAGGAGATGGGGCTCTCACAAAGTTCAGAAGCAAAACCAAGGGCTTGAATATACCTAATCAGGCCACATTTCTACAACAATGGAACTTGGAATATAAGAATAAAACAGATTATAACTATAACAACAACTAAGCCTCTTATTGTCTCCTTTATTTTCTATAAGGTCATCTTCTGACTCTCCCCCCTCCCACATGACTGATATGATTATTCTGGGCCAGGAGCAACTTCTAATATGAGAATCAGCCACCTAAAAACTACTGGAGAACAGAGAGGACCATAGGGAAATATTGTGTTAAATGGGTGGCTCTATTCTAGATCTTAAGGCGAAAGACTAGATCCATTCCCACCTCCATACACAGAAGACAAACAGTCAGGAGCAAAACAGAGTTGCCTGTGAACTTAACAAAAGGTAATCCTCAGGATCACACATTATTTACCCTAGCTAATTAGAGTAGGAAATCACTGTTGTTTGAGGACAAATAGTAGAGTATATAATTGCCTAGATCTTCTCAGGCAGTAGGAGACTATTGGTTAAGGACTTTCTATCAGTGGACATGATTAATATAAACCTTTTGTGCCTCACTTTTTATCATTTCTCTTCTACAGAACCATCTGATCACGGCTATCTACATAAGAACTGTGACTATATACCTTCAATTCAAACATGAAAATCACTGCAATCTGCCATTCAACTTAGCAGTTGTGTTTTTTCATAGAGAAAATACAGTGATTCTGAATATAGCAATTTTGAAATTATTATTCAAATATTGTAGAACTGAACAAATAAGCAAATACATAGGTGATGTTGGGAGCTATGATATTTTCTGTTGAAAAAGGTAAATATAGATATCGAATTAAAAAAAACTAGGAAGAATCTTATGGTGTTGGAATAGACTTACAGGTATAAGTGTTGTATTGCAACCCTTCAAGGATGTGCAGGTCCACAGTATTTGCACAGGCAGAATAATATTCAAGAAGCTGTTGGGATGTCTGGCATGCCTTTATTCACGGGTCAGCGAGCCACGCACGCTGCAAGCTGCATATCTCCCTGCATATCACATGTCACAGCCCCTGCTCCCCAGTGTGGCACCCATCATGGCACCTATCCCCTTGTGTGTGTCTCCCATCATCACCCCCAGCAGGGAGTCCCAATCTGTTTAAGTGCTAGAGGGGAACAAAGACTGCAAGATGCCAGAAATTATATAACATAACATAATTCTGCACATGCAAGCCCACATCATGTTATGGGAACAGGTTATCGGACCCAGTGTCAAGGCTATGAGAACACTGGTTATCAGGCCCCTCCAAGGCTGTGGGAACACTGCTTCCCTTAGTTACCCAGACACCTGGGTGAGGAAGCCAGACTGCGTCCACTTACCCTATGGTATAAACTCATGTTGTTCAATATATATAGATAACAGACATAGATATATAATAACTTCAGTTATTTTAGCCTGTTAAATCTACATGAGACAAAGAATTTTAAAAGTTATTTGTTTAAAACAGAAATTTGGGAAGATTAAAAAAGATCTATAGTCTCAATTCAATTTAATAAAAGTATATTAAGTACTTATACATAGAAATCCTGTGTTCAAAGAGTTCACAGTCTATTGGAAAAGGGAAACATGCATATAAGTAATTATAGTGTAAGAGAAGCACACTGAAAGTACCAAAAATGAAGTATAAGAGAATGCTAAGGGACTACTGAGAGTAATAAACTCTGACTACTATATTAATATTACTTAACATTTACTATTAACTAGACACTGTACTAAGTGCTTTATATACAGGGTGGGGCAAAAGTAGGCTTATGGTTGCTCATATGGAAAATAATACAATAATTCATAAATATTAATACAAGAAAAAATTCTATGTTTCATGAACTCACAACTGTAAACCTACTTTTATCTCACCCTGTATTAATTCATTGACTATACCAACAAACTCATAAGAAAGGCAGTATTATCCCCATTCTACTGACAAGGCAATTGAGGCATAGAGAGGTTGAGAATTTGGGTGCAGGTTATGTAGCTAGTTAGTAGTCCAGGTTTTAAACTCAGGCAGGCAGACTTTATAACCCAAGAATAAGCCTCAGTGAAGGAAGCAGTGTCTGAGTACAAGAGCTTAAGAGATGAGCACAATTTCAAAAGGATGGAAAGTAGAAAGAAGAATATTCAAAGCTGGTGGAAAAACAAAAGTGAACATATAGAGATAGTAAGTATAGGTTGTATAAGGAAAAGATTGGAATGTACAGGAAATGATGCATAAGATGTAGACAGAAAAATGGGTAAGAGCAAAGGATAGAAAATTAGACAAGCTTAGGAAATATATTAAACTCCATAATTAGTATTAATGCAGCTTCTGTTAGTAAAGAGAATGATTTTTTACAATCTTAATGAAATTCAATGAATTCTGCAGAAGGAGTCAGTCTTTGCAATAGCTGAATGAACCAAGTGCAAAAATAACTTACCACATTCAGTTGCTCCTAAAGAAAGTACCAGAAGATGAATCAGGACTTTCATGGTGACCCCCACACTCCCAAGTATAATAATTTCATAAAAATCCTATTACTGTGTGATATTTAAAATGCCAGAACTGAAAACAGAAAGTCAAAATGCCACAATTCTGGCTTAGTTTAACAAGACTATATATTTTTTAAGAAACAGTAAATGAAATGTGAGTATACTGTGTATCTCTTCTGTGATAACTTCATCTTTTTCATATTTATGCAAACAAGGTGATCCATTTATGAGAATATAATGAGTGATTAATTCCATAAACCCCATTAGATATGCACTTCTAACCAGTAAAACAACCAGACATAAATGATTAATGTCAGATTCCTGAGTTAATTGATTGCTCATATAAATAAGTAAAAATGTTATTTTGGCCTCATAGTAAATTAATTATGGATAAGCAAAACATGTGGTACTTATAAAACTCTATTTTCATTTCTTTATAAATATTAATGAAAAGCTGATTTTTATGTAATAAGCTATAGTAAACTATAGGTTTAGTCTGTTCAAAATCTATACTATAATTAAAGAGTATATAAATCCAATTACAAAGAGAATGAATAGTTAATCTTTTCAAAATGTTTTCAAACATTTAAAGTTTTCAAAATGTCCAAAATATTTATAATTAGTCCTGGCTGGTGTAGCTCAGTGGATTGAGTGCTGGCCTGTGAACCAAAGGGTCGCCAGTTGGATTCCTACTCAGGGCACCTGCCTGATTTGTGTCCCCCATTAGGAGACATACCAGAGGCAACCAAACATTGATGTTCCCCTCCCTCTCTTTCTACCTCCCTTACCCCTCTAAAAATAAATAAATAGAATCTTAAAAATATATAATTAAAACATTAACAGTCATTAGTTACTATTTTCCATATATTTAATAAAAGACAAAAAATTATTTGATATAATAGCTTTGATATAGAGTTTTTAATTGCTTAACATAATCTTTTCCCATTTTGAAAGATCCTAAAATATTTCCTTGATTGAGAGAACAGAATGGATTGGTGAGACACAGGCAATATTAGGAAGTGTCAGAGAAGAGGGTCAGAAAGGCAAATGATCACAAAGAACATTTGAAAATGAAGTTATATTTGGCTTAGTATAAAAGTAAAGACTACATGAACAATTAAATATATAGAACATTGAGATATAAAAAGTTCCCCACATAAAAATACTTAATATGATACTTAAATTTCAACAGTCCTCCTTTACATGTCTAACTGGATTTCCGAGAGTAAGAAAAATCTGTAAGAGCTTTGAAAGGTTAAGGAACTCAAAAGCTGTGCAATAATCTTGAACTGATACCACAGCTGCCTAGAGGGTATTTGCTAGTAATAGGAATCTAGGCTTTGACAGTAAGACAAAGAGAAGCTAATTCTTGATTCTTACCCAGCATGGTGAGAACTGGAGCTAATATCACCACAAACAGAAATCTCAAGGTCTTTACATATTTTGGAGATCAAACCCTTGTCCAAGATATCATTTGCAAATAAGTTTTCCCATACGGTTGGTTCTCTTTTCATTTTAATGCTGTTTTCTTTAGCCATGCAGAAGCTTTTTATTTTGATGAGATCCCATTTGTTTATTCTTTCCTTTATGCCCCTTGTTCTAGGGGACATATGGGTGAAAATATTACTGTGTGAATATCTGAGATTTTCCTGCCTATGTTCTTCTCCTCTGGGACTTTTATGGTGTCAGGACTTACATTTAAGTCTTTTATCCATGTTGGATTTATTTTTGTGTATGTTGTAAGTTGGTGATCAAGTTTCTTTCTTTCTTTCTTTTTCCTTTTTTTTTTTTTTTTTTTGCATGTAGCTGTCCAGCTCTCCCAACACCATTTGTCAAAGAGGCTATTTTTACTCCATTTTATGCTTCTTCCTCCTTTATTGAATATTAATTGACCATACAGACTCCATTCCAGGAACACAAATAACCCAATTAAAAATGGACAAAGGACTTGAGCAGACACTTCTTCGAGGAGGACATACAGAGGGCCCAGAAACATATGAAAAGATGCTCAGCATCACTAACCATCAGAGAGATGCAAATTAAAACCACAATGAGAGACCACTTCACATTGGTCAGAATGGCCATTATAAACAAATCAACAAACAAGTGTTGGAGAGGATGTGTTGGAGAGAAAAGGGAACCCTAGTGCACTGTTGATGAGAATGCAGCCTGGTGTAACCACTATGGAAAACAGTATGGAATTTCCTCAGAAAACTAAAAATGGAACTGCCTTTTGACCTGGCAATTCCACTGCTGGGATTATATCCTAAGAACCCTGAAACACCAATCCAAAAGAACCTATGCACCCCAATGTTCATAGCAGCACAATTTATAATAGCCAAGTGCTGGAAGCAACCTACATGCCCATCAGAAAATGAGTGGATCAAAAAAATGATAGTATATTTACATGGTGGAATACTATGCAGCAGAAAGAAAGAAGGAGCTCCTACCCATCCATGGAGAGCATTATGTTAAGTGAAATAAGCCAGGCCGTGAAAGGCAAATACTATATGATCTCAACTATAAGTGGAACCTCATCATCAAAACAAACAAGCAATTAAAATATAACCAGAGACAGTGAAATTAAGAACTGACAGTAACCAGAGGACAGGAGGGAGGGGATAATGGGAGGAAGGGGGAAGGGTTTTCAGAAACATGTATAAAGGACACATGGACAAAACCAAAGGTGGGTAGAGATCAAAGGTGGAAGGTGGGGATGGCTGGGGTTGGGGGCAGTGGTAAGGGGAAAATGGAGACAACTGTACTTGAACAACAATTAAAAAAAGTTAAAAAAAGATGTAAACAAACCCCCCAAAATGGGTGAGGTTTTTGGCATGTTAAGTTATTATACCTCAATAGAGTTCTTTAAAAAGAAAGAAAAGAAACCTTGAAAGCTTATATTCCCTATGAAAAGATGTATTTTAAAAAATCTACTCAACAGCAAAGGTAAATGGTAGGTAACCTGTTTATTTAAACCTCAGGTCCTGATAGAAAAGACTGAAGGAATTTCAAGCTGAAAAATTAATGCCGAATGGTCTTAAATTCTAATACCTTGAGATCCCCAGCAAAGCAAATATAAATCCTTTCTATCAAAATTTGCTCCTTTTTTACACTTATTATGATGTTATTTTTATATTAATTTTATTTTTCAAATTATCTTTTTCTTGGCCTTTTTGTTGATGTATAGTTCTGTGAGTTTTCATACATGTATAGGTTCATATAAATACCACTACAATCAGGGTATATAATAGTTCCTTCATCCCCAAACATCTTTTTGTGTGCTTATTCATCATCTGTATATTCATTTTGGTTTTTTAAGTATATTTTATTTCATGTCATTTCATTTTATTTTATTTATCATTGGTCAAGCACAGTTTGTCTCCACTTTCTCCCCACCCTCTCCTCCACCCCACCCACCTCTACTTCTGACCCTCAATCCTACCCACCTTTGGCTTTGCCCCTGGGTCCTTTATACTTGTTCCTTAACAACCTTCCCCTTCTTTGTCCCGTTATCCCCCTCCCACTCTCCTAACCCCACAAAAACCACTAAGATTCCAACAGATTTAGGCAACCTAAAATGAATTCCGATTTTAAATTACCAAACTAACAGGAAAATAAGAAACCAGGAGTAAAATCAACAGAAATAACAAAAAGCAGAATTAGATTTGACTTCGGCTGTTAGAAATAACAAGTATAAGAGGGGCCCCCAAAACCTGGAATTATCTTCTAGAGAGCAGGCCTCTTATATTATAGTACAGGATTCCTCTGCTAGGAGCATGTTCTAGGAACCCATCTGTATCAGTGTATGAGCTGGTGTTGTGAGAGGGTGTGTTCAGCTTCAGTGAATATTTTTTGGAAGACTATTTCAACACCTTTGCCCATTTCTTGATGGGCAATTTACAAGCATACCTGTCCACACCGCACTGAGAGTTCAACAGTCTTTGATCAAAACCAGCATGACCCCATACCCCACCCTCCCTATTCACCCAATCTCTCCGCAAATAACCTTTTTTGTTGTTTCCCTGGATTAAAAAAGTCCTCGAAAGAAAACATTTTGCCGTTGTGGGAAAGGTGAAACAAAAAATGGCAGGAGCTCTGGACGGTACCAAAATCACCACATTGGAAAACTGTTTTGAGCAGTGGGAAAAAGTCTCGATAGGTGTATTGCGTCAAATGGAGAGTATTTTGAAGGCGAATGAGTTTAAACATGTAAGAACACACAATTTTTTATAAATAAATTCCGGTTTTTAGGGGTTCCCCCTCATACATACTATAAAATCACTGTTCAAAAAGTTATAAAAGAAGAATTAAAATATGGGCAAAGAAAATATTATCAAAAACAAGCAAACCAAATTTAATTTCTAGCAATAAAAAATATATTTAACTAAAAGCCTGATTATAATTATATATTTTTTCAAAGAATGTTGTAATTATGGAGTAATTATTAGATGATCAAGGAATTTTTGTTAATGTTTATTATGTGTGATAATTACATGGCGATTATTTTACATATAAAATTTTTTAGCTGTATGTACCATATAGTGTAACACATTCTCTGGGTTTTGCTTCAAAATACTTCAGCAAAGGTAAAAAGGAGTAAATGGGACAAATGTTAGATACATGTGAAAATATGAAATCTGAGTGATGTGTACATGAGAAATTTTTATAATAAAAATAAAATGAAAACTCACTGGATAGGATAATCAGAATTTTAGATATAACAGAAAAAGAAAATTAGAGAATTAGGAGATGTATCTGAAGTGACTATCCATATTGAGTGAAATTTAAAGGTGAAAAAGAAAGATGGAAAGAAACTCACCTTCCTTTGGGCTCACTGCTGCAGGAAGACGGTCCCAGTCAAGGGTCCAGGTGGGGCAAGGGTGTGGAGAGAACACCGCTTCAATGCCTTTCTCCTGGAAAGGAAATAGGCCCTTTACAAACTGAGGAATTAATAAAATTCTATTATATTCTATAAGGCCTAATTTCTATTTCCTATACTAGTAAGTAAGATTGTAAATATGAACAATCATCAGGCTTCTTCAAAACATTGGGTTAAATAATAAATATAACATATTGAGATTTTTTGACAGCAGTTATTTTCCTATTATTTTTAATACCAAGGTTAGAAAAAGTAATGATACAGTATTTAAAAATTATTACTGAAAGTACACAGAAGTAAAAAGCTATCTAGAAATATATTTATTGGATGTCAAAGAGAAAATCCACCTGAGTATAAAATTTTATAAAAAAACAATCCACAAAGAGATGCTATAAAACTGACTCTGCAAAAATCCATCAGTATCTGTGTTTACATATACGAACATTGCCATACCTAGGAGCTGTATTTTACAAGACCGAAAAGCCCCTCTTCAACATACACCCACAAAAGATCATCCGTACCAATCTCTTATGAGTGCCAGCAATGTCTCTAGAAAGGGATTCCTTTGGTTTAACTAAACAGTTGCTAACATTTTCAAGGATAAGGACCACTTTTCAATGTATTAAAAAATTCTCAGGCTTCTTTCCCACATTAAAAGTTGTACATTTCTTTATTTGATCAACAGACAAGTGGCACGGCATACGCATGATTCCTAGACTCCTTCCAATCAAATTCTGGGTCCACAGCCCACAGAATACATATCCATAGTTCATGGTTTGGTTTTGTTTTTGTTTTTTTGCTTATGAAGCAATATTTTATTTTTTAATTTAATCTTTATTGTATACTCCCTCCCCCAGCAATCACCATGCTGTTGTCCATGTCCATGAGTCCTTTTTCCTTTTTGCTCAATCCCTCCACCTCCTAACCTACACCCCACCACCCGCCCCAGCTGGCATCCTGCTCTCCATCTATGAGTATGTCCCCATTTTCTTTGTTAGTTCAGTATTTTCATTAGATTCCAAATATAAGTTAAATCATATGGTATTTGTCTTTCTCCGACTGGCTTATTTCACTTGGCTTAATGTTCTCCAGGTCCATCCATGCAGTCATAAAGGGTACTTTTTTAAAATCTTTGGTAATATCTTATTCAAGAGAAAAATCCCTGAGAATTCTATCGTTAACCTGTTTATATGTTAGTTCATGAGATTGCTTTCCTTGATGAAAACTAGCTAAATTCCTGTCTCACAGGTAACACTATACAGATTATTTTTGTTGGGGCAGAGCTATAGCTATATGGGTCTAGAGGTCTAGAACATTCACTTGCCTCCAGAAAGACATACACGTTATGTCTCTGACATCATTTACCTCTCTCCTACCTTCCTTATTTTAGTCTAGCCATATTGAGCTTCTTTTTATTCATTTCACCAAACTCATTATTTCAGGGTCTTTTAAGAATACAAGTATATTGACGTACAATTTATATGTCATACAATTTACCCCTTTAAAGCACACAATTCAATGGTTTTTAGAATATTCACAGTTGGACAACCATCACCACCATCTATTTTGAGAACATTTTCATCAGCTCAAAAAGAAGCCCCACACCCATTAGCAGATACTCTCCATCCTCCTCCCCGCCCCTCCTCAGCTCCCTGCCCTAGGCAACTATTGCTCTACTTGGCCTCTATAGATTTTTTTCAGGGTCTTTTTACTGGTAGAATCCTTTGCCTAGAACACTTTCTCCAAAAATCTTCCATCCATTCAGGTTACCTACTCAATGTCTTTACCTAACCAGATAAGCCCCTTGACCACCCTACCTAAGAAGGTCTCCTCCCCAGTCACCTCCACTTTCTTATCCTACATTATCTTTTTATAGCACTCATCATTACCTAATGTGTTTTTAATTTACTTCCCCCACCAGAATGGAAGCGCCAAGAGAACAGTCCAATTTTTTCCTTCATATATCCAATATTCGGCCCAGTGCATGGTATTTAGTAGACACTTGTATATTTTTTGGACTGACTGACTAAATAAATGTAAAATTTCTGGAAAATAAGGAAAATTGTGGAGATAGAACTGTGCTAAAAAATAAAGAAGGGGGAAAAAGGTGAATGTGAGTGTTCCTAAGAAATACTTTATTATTTTATCCTTCCATTAGCACTAATTTAATGTGTCTGCATGAAATTAATGCAAAGTATTGTGACTATACAGCAATGAAAAGTTACTGTGTAATTAAAATCAATATACTGATAATATATGAATTTAATGTATTTACTGCCTTTCAAAAATATGTCAAGAGAGAAATCCAGTAGTAAGTAGCAAAAATAATTCCCTGTTGAAAAAAAAGAAATTTTATTGTATCTATATTGTATCAACAACCAAATTTGAGTTCAATACAATAAAAATTTTAACTTATTTTCATATTTGAACATTCCTTTTTTCAAATTATAAATGTATTGTCACAATTTTTATACAACTACAAGATTTAAAATAAAAATGAATCATGCAGAATGACTACTATACTCTCATAATTTACAAATGCAGAAATTGCTATCATTCAGTTTAATGACTATTGAAGGCCACAATATAGCAGCAAAACTGAGACTAGCATCCAGGTCACCTGGTCCGTAGTGTTGTCTCTGCATGTACTGCTCCCAAGTCAATGACAGAGAGTAGCAGAGATACTAAGGCAGACCCATTCATTAGAAATATGAAACTCTTTGACAGATGATTCAGGCTCAATGGTTCTCCATCAGCTTGTGGAAACTTTCTTAGAACTACACTTAAATCTAAGAATTTGCAGACCCAACCTTCCTTCCATTCCTACTCCTGCACTGGGGTCAAACCTACATCATAACTGAAGGCTCCCCAGGCCTCCTCACAGGTGTTTTCTTCAGCAGGCCCCTTGCATATCGAACCTTATATTGGACTCTAACTCTTCTGGGAGGGCCTGAACTAACAAATCATCTGTAAGTTAAAAATTCAATATTCCTTTGTATTTTTATATCATTACAAAATGACTTATTTTTATAATTCATTATTAACTTTTTCTGAATTTAAATTTATCTTCCTTTGTTTTAAATATTTAAGTGTATTAAATGCAAAAATCTTCCTATTATCATTTTATTGCTGGGAAAGCATAGAAGTCTGAGTTACTAATCTTTCTTTCAAGACTCTGTATAAGTATAAATTAAAAGCACAAATTTTTGGTTTGTTGAAAATTTTAAAAATTAATATTTTAATACAAAGCAGATTACTCTCCTGATGATTACTGATTTAAAAACACCCCAGAGGTAAACAGTATAACCATCAGATCAAGGCACATCAGACATGGGACATGTCTTGATAGCTTCTAAAATCAACTATATACTGTAATGTTCTTTTATTGTTTCATCACTAGGCTAACACAGCTGAGCTGAAGAAATAAGGAACACTACTAAAAATCATCTCATGCTTTTCTAAATCCATAAATTTTCTGTTAACTATAAAACTCAAATAATTCCTAACCCAAGTAGGAAAATATAATGAATAATTTTTCTAATACAACTCAGATGAATAGCTCAAATTACTTCATGAATTCTCTATTCAAGTAAATCTTCAAATAGTCTAGTTAAAAGCAAAACAGTTTTGTAGAGTGTCTGGAATGGCAGAGAAAAGAAAGTCTATTGGTGAAAACTTTTACAATTAGTACTATTAGAAACAAATTGTGCTGCGAAGAGAGAAAATTATAAGTTTTATAATCAAAGAATAAAATTCAAAGAATTCAAAAATCCTAAATTTAGAAAAAACCTTAGAAATTAAATAGAGATATTCATCTTCATATTTCTTTATTTAAATCATCGTTTCAAAATTTAAAAAAAAAAAAAAAACTTGAAACCAAATCCTTGCAACAGAAAACCATCAGGTAAAACAATAAACTTGACCAGGTGTGATATGTCCTCAGTGTCTTGAATATTTAAAAAAAATACTGTTTAGAAATATATATTCTGACTTATTTGACTCCAAGGACACATAACATTAAAAATCTTCAGTTACTATATCCCATGTAAATGCAAAGGGTTAGTAGAAATACTAATTAGTCAAAAGTGATATAAGATAGCTACAAATAAAATTTATAACAAATAATGTCAATAAAAGAAATAATTACAAGTTAGGGTAATATCATCACATGGAATTTTTCAAAGAAAATTTTAATGAAAACAAATGAAGTACCATTAACTTGGTCATAGTGGGTCTCGGTCCTCCCATAAATGAAAGTTCATTTTGCTCCTCTACTCCTGGGGCCTCATTTAAATTTGGATGTGGTTCATTTGAGGTGCTCGGCAACTCTGGTAATTGGAAAAAGTGGATCCCACACTGAGAAGCTGCTGTTTTTACTCTCGGCACTTCCTGAATCCTCTGGTACCAAGTGGCCAGCAGTGGAAATTCTATCAGCTTTTCAGAAAGTTTCTTGCAGATAATTAACTAGGCAGGAAAAGAACACAGTACATTATTATATATTTTTTGTTTATGACAGCTCTATTGAAGTAACTTCACATACTATAAAATTTACATATATTAACTGTACAGTTCAGACAATGAATTTTAGTAGATTTATACAGTTGTGCAACTACCACCATAATCTCGAACTAGAACACTTGAGTCACATGACACAGTTCCCTTGTGACCACTTACAGTCTCTGCTCCCTCGGTCAGTTGCAGGTAACCACTATTTTACTCACCATGTGCAAATGTGTCTCTGGAATTTCATGTAAATGAAATCATAAAATGTGTCTTTTTTTTATTTAGCATTATGTTTCTGAGATTCATCAAGTAGTTGCATTTATCAGTAGTTTCTTTTCATTATGATACAGCACATAAAGGCTTTTATTTATTCAAATTAGAACAATTTGAAACCATTACTCCTGATGTAAATCAATATCTTTTTATTTTCTCTTGCTCAGATGCTTTCTCCGTAGCACCACCACCAAACTTTAATTTCCTTAAAAATTAGAATGTACTTGCTTCTTTGTGAGGCACTGAATGTTGTTTCCATAGAAACAGTTATAATGTCACAAATTATGATTAATGGTTGTGAATAGATAAGTAAAAAGGTCAAGTTACAGAAAAGATTTACAAATATATCTAGCAATAATCAGTACCAAAGAAGGAGCCAGAAAGCACAGAAAATAAATTTTAAAAATTCACATGTGTACATATATTTACTCTATTTTAGCTGGACTTTAAGTTTAAATAAGCACACATAATTTACTATAAGAGCAGGATACGTTCAACTCTTTGTACATGGCAACACTTAAAAAATACTGCCTTGCAAAAAATACAAGCTTTTTAGTGAATGAACAATGATCAAGGAACCATTTATTACCTTCAAATAATAATCATGAATTTTTCCAACTGCTTTTAATGAGCCATTAGGACATTGTGAAATACACTTTGATTTTTTTTAAAATGAAATAACATATCAGAAACAAGACAATGCCCGCTTCCACTACTTCTATTCAATATATTATTGGATGTCCTAGCCACATCAACCAGACAGGACAAAGAAATAAAGGGCATCCAAATTGGAAAGAAAGGAGTAAAATACTTGTTATTTGCAGAGGCTATGATACTATATATAGAAAACCCTAAAGATTCTGCCAGAAAACTATTACAACTAATAAGTGACTTCAGTAAAGTTGCAGAATACAGAATCAATGTATAGAAATCTGTTGCTTTTTTACACCAATAATAAAAGATTGGGAAAAGAAATTAAGAAAATAATCCCATTTACAATTACAACAAAAAGCATAAAATAGGAATAAATTTAACCAAAGTGGTGAAACACCTGTACTCTGAAAACTGTAAGATATTACAGAAAAAAATGAAAAAGATACAAATAAATGGAAGGGAATACCTTGCTCATGTATTGGAAGGATTATGTCATTAAAATGTTATCACTATCTAAAATAATACACAGATTCAATGCTATCTCTATTAAAATATCAATGACAATCTTCTCAAAATTAGAACTTCTGATCTTAAAATTTATATGCAATCCACCAAAGTGGAATCACTTTATTCTGAGAAAGAATAAAGTGGGATGTATAATGCTCCCTGATATAAACTATACTACAAAGGTACAATAATCAAAACAGTATGGTACTGATATAAAACAGATATATAGATCAATGGTATAAAATAGAGATCCCAGAAGTAGATCTTCACTTACATGGTCAATCAATCTAGGACACTTATATAGTCAATCAATCTAGGCAAAGGTATACAATGGGATAAAGAAAGTCTCTTTTATAATTGGTGTTAGCAAAACTAGACAGACACATTAAAAAAAGATATTGGATCACTCACTTACACCACATAAAAATAAACTCAAAATGGGTTAAAGACTTAAATGTTAGACCTGAAATCATAAAACTTCTAGAAGGAAATGTAGGCAGTAAAATCTTTGACATTACTCTTACCAACATATTTTTAGATATATCTCCTCAGGCAAATGAAATGAAAGAAAAAAAATAAACAAATGGCACTATATCAAGCTAAAAAAAAACTTGCACAGTGAGGAAAATCATCAAGAAAATGATAAATAACCTAGTAAATGGGAAAAGATTCACAAATGATATATTGATACAGAGCCAATATCCTAAATATATAAATAACTCATACAACACCCCCCAAAAAAACCCAAAATAAAAAAACCTACAAATAATCCAATTAAAAAATAGGCAGAGCACCTCAATAGACATTTCTCTTAAGAAGACACATAGGTGACCAACAGACATATGAAAAAATGCTCAACATCACTAATGGTCAGAGAAATGCAAATTAAAATCACAATGAAATATAATGTCCCACTTGTTAGAATGATTATTATCAACAAATCAACAAATAACAAGTGCTAGTGAGGATGTGGAGAAAAGGGGTTCCTTATACACTGTTGGTGGAATTGTAAACCAGTATAGCCACTATGGAAAGCTGGTTAAAGATCCCTGAAAAAATTAAAAATAGAGTTGTCATCTGACCCAGCAATTTCTCCCTGGGTATTTATCTGAAGAAAACAAAAACACTAACTCAGAAGATGTATGCACCCCTATGTTCATTCCAGCATTACTAGTAATAGTCAAGATATGAAAGCAAACTAGGTGTCCACCATTAGATGAATAGATGAATGGGTAAAGAAAGTGGTACAATGGAATATTATGAAGCAATTGAAAAGGATGAAATTTTGCCATTTGCAGAAACATGGATGGACCTAGAGTGTATCATGCTAAATGAAGTCAGACAGAGAATGACAAATACCATATTATCTCACCTATATGTGGAGTCTAATAAAAACTAATAAATAAGTAAACAAAACAAAAACAGACCCATAGATACAGAGAACAAGCTGATCATTGTCAAAGGGAAGGGGATGGGAGGATTGAATAAAGACATTTGAAATAAAATAGAAAACATGAAAGTGCACAGAATGTAGTAACATGAATTATATTATAAATATATTTATATAAAGTATAACATAAAGATGTATATTTGTATGTATATGTTCAACCACCCTGGAAAATATATTATTTATTATGGATGTAAAATTTGAAAAACACTGTCTGAATGGTGCTCTAGAAGCTAAAAAGTTTATAATTCTCATCAAAATTTTTAATTGCCTGGAAATAAATTATGTGCTAAGGGAACTGAGCTTAAGCCATAATAAATTAATCAAATAAAAAATGTTCTTATTTCCTCACCTTTCCTTAACTCTCCTTGGTAGTGATTTATTCTTATTTGTTAGATTTATATGGTATCTTTCCTTCTTTTTGAAAATAAGTTGTGATTACATAACAATAATTTATGTGTAAAAGACATTGAGGAGTTTCACCCTGCAGGACAGACCACCCACCCCATGTAATCAGCATGCCAGGATGCTCTACAATATCCAGAGAGCTCGGGGGGCACTGAACCATATTCATTACACTCAAGAAGATATATTTAAGGAAGTGGCTAATGAAAACTATGTGAAATAAAAATAAAATTTGTTCCTAAAAAGATGTTTTCAAAAGCCTATCTGAGTGGTAAGGTTAACGCCATTATAAATATCAGAGTTATTTAAGGACAAGAAAACAAGAGAACTTAGTCTTAAAATAGCAAAAATTACACTAGCAAGAGTAGAAAATGAAATCCTAGTGGCTTTAAAATAGGGGCAGAAAAACTTGTCTGAGTAACAAGAAAAGCAAGATGTTACATCTATCCAAAATA
Source organism: Glossophaga mutica (assembly GCA_039655065.1). Lineage (NCBI taxonomy): Eukaryota > Metazoa > Chordata > Mammalia > Chiroptera > Phyllostomidae > Glossophaga > Glossophaga mutica. Next base: position 143,391,167 of record CM077303.1, on the reverse strand, counting down.
CCTCCCTCTGCATTGCTTTCCTGCATTACTTTCTAATCATGTATTATATAAAATATTTTCAACTTATTTTATATAATTTTCTTAGGTCTATTCTTTCAAAATATAGGTGAGCAGTGTGATAAGCAGGGTAAAAAACTGTAAACCACCTATCTAAATAGAAATATACTCAAAGCTTTTTTTTTTTTTTTGCTTACAGATTACAACTTATGGGTTAAAACTGAAAACTCTTAAGGACCTAATGCATAGGTGAGAATATGGAAAATATAAATTAATCAGTAAATAAATGACATCCATGCTTTTTACAATATGTCAGCCAATAGGGAGATTCCCATTTCTCCTGAATTTTATGTCAATGGGGATACTTAAAGAGGTATTTAATATTTTCCTCAAAAATCAATTTCTGCAAAGATTTTGCTTTTGCAATAACTAGGTGTTGTACTTAAAAAACTGAATTCAAAGCTATAGAAGTTAAAATGTAGAAATTAAATTGTAAGTGTTCAAATTACAAAAAGATTTCATAAAATGGCAACTTCTCTGCATTCCAGGAGAATAATCTTTTAAGTAGTTCTGTCAAAGTGTACTGAAAACTTTGCAGAGGAGAGGGTTTGGTCAGGCACCTTCCACAGAGAAGTGCTAGGCCAATCAGGGGATAACACTGCAAACGCACATCCTCTAAAGAGGAAGAGGAGCTTGGAGCAGGATTAGACACAGCACCTCAGCCATTCTACCCACTATTGCTCATCTTTGGCTTTATTATGTTTAGTAAAATTAGGTATAACTCTTTGAACGTTGACCTCTGGCATTCCAAATCTTGACTTAGCAAAACTGACTGCTCTTTTATATCATTGGCCTTATTCCTGTGATTAAATATCCTGACTTAAGGTTCAGCTCTGTGTTTCTAATCCAAACCTGATAACCTGACCTTGATTCCTGATCAAGAACTTGATCCTGATCATCAGGACTACACTCCATCACTTCCATGTGTGTGAAGGCAAGCATGAAGTCTCAGCATCGTAGCCACTGCCTGAATGAAATTAACTGCTTCATAACCCAAGATGACTTAAAGGAGGAAAATAAATATAACAAAGATAATATCAAGGCTTCGGTAAAGAAAGATCAGTTCCTGAAAGGAAAGGTACAGATCCAGGAAAAATACAAGCAAACAAAAGAAAATATTTTGAGAATTAGTTTACATGTAAATGTCGACAGAAGAATTTAATCATAGAATATTATAATCGAGAAGGCCAATCGTACAAGTTTTCCTCTATTTGAAATTGAATGAAAACAAGTTTGTCTTTGTAGTATTAGGTAGATTTCCTCAGTTGAAGTCAGTAAATGTCCTGCCTGATTGGAGAGGAGGAAAAACTCTCTCAAATAGTAATACTTCAACCTCAATTGACCCTAATCAGGTGAATAGTAGTTAAATTAAGCTAAAATCAAACGCAAACTAGTTAAAGATGGATGTCTGAATAATGATCTAAAATTACCTTCATGCAGGAGCATCCACGTCCTTCTGTTTTGTGGGTGTTTGAAAGCAAACACTCATCTTCTCTATTGCCTTGTTTTATTTTCTTTGTAGCAATTACATTATTTAAGTATGGTATATATTATTTATTTACATGGTCATTCTATCTGCTCCTACTAGAATATTAACTCCATGAGGGCTGGACTTAATTTGCCTTGTTCATCACTGTATTCCTAGTGCCTACAGCAGTGCCTGGTATATACAGTAGGCTTTCAATAAATCCTCAAATGAATGAATTAATGGATGTGCCACTGTGGTTCCATTTTCATGAAATTAGAAACAAATATAGTTATTCAAGATGACCAACAACAGTATTTTATAACATGTATCAAATTAGACTGCTCTAATGACTGAATTTGGTAAGAAGGGACAAGTCAATCATAGGAGAATTTAGAAATCATTTGACAAGACACAAAAACAGGTATTTTTTCCTCACCCAGCTCTATGGATAATATGAATACATATGACACTTAAAATACTAATTAACATCTAAACATTCCTGAATCTCTCTTTTACATCTGAAGTTATTTTGGTTTCCAATCTTGTTTTATTTCCATTTTGGAGAAAAGAGAAATATTCTTTAAGAAAATACCAGTTGACTAATACTACCTAACTTAGTGAAGCTCTGGCCTCCAAATATATAGATTTTTCTTAGAAGTCTTTTCTCATCTGTCAGTAGAGATACCTGAAATCTGGCATCTCATTCCTTAGTAGAGGAAAAGGTGAAATACTTCAAAGCAGGAAAAATGCAGTTCTTAGAAACCACCCAGAAAGCTGCAGACAGCTATAGATTCCCATGCTTGCTCTGATGTTATTTTTCACCTTGTTTTTTCCTGGCATACAGGCAGAGGGTGAAAGATGGGGAAATATATATACCACCCTACCAGGAAAGAAAGAAAACTTTCCATGTAGTCTTATGGACAACAGAGAGGCATATAAATAATAAAATATTTCTAATTTGATAACACTTAACATAGTCAGATTAGTATTTTAAGTGACTACTAAATTACAAAATATAGCTGAAAAGATTTTATAGTGCTTTAACAGTGGACTCTCTAATATTAGAAGGCAATCATAATAGCATTTGAAAGTATCATAACAACATTTTAGTAAATCAGAATTAAAAGTCATATTACTAACATTTATTGACAGTTTACTATGTGCCAAACACTATTGTCCACAATTCATGGAAGTTATCATTTACTCCTCACATTGAATGTTATTATCTCTATTTTATAGATAAGAAAATGGAGACGGATATTAATAACTTGCCCAGGAGCATAATGATAGTAGGAAGTGGAACTGGGATTTAAATCTCAGCAATTTCATATACTAAAACTTACAGTAACATATCCACTCCAGATATACCTTACCAAAAAGTGATGTATACAGGGCAAGAGTATGATATCTGTCAAAGTGAAGTACAGGCCTTCTGCAAACACATGCTCCAGAGGTGGCAGGTCGGAGGCATTTACTTTTCTGATGTGAGAAGGTTCTTTGTTGGGAGTGGCTGGTTCTTTCTGGATTGTGAGCTTTGAGAGTGCCACTTGTAGTTCCAGGCTCCTGGATGAAGAGTCCAAATCTTCAGATGTTTCCTGTCCATGGACCTGGCTCTTTATTTTTTCTTGAGCAAGAGAAGGCCCCACTCTGGCAGCCTTCTGCTGTTTCAGCTTCTGCCGACGGAGTTTGTCATCGTTATGCACTCTAACAGGCTCGCTAAGCTTTTTCTCTAGCTGTAGTATTTCTGCAGGGATAGTTGGATGCTGGTCAAAAGATTCTTTGAGAAAGTTTTCAATAGCTAAAGGAATGGTAGTTTCACATAGCCTGGTCCACTGACTAACCTACAAAACAGAACAAGAAATGAAATAATTCTTTACTTTCAACATAGCTTGAAGAGAGATAACTTTCTATCGGGAGAATTTCTCTTGAGCTAAACCATCCCTGGGCTAGGCTTTTATGCTATGTCAAGACATATTTACAATGCTTCAGAAATGATAACATCAAATCATGGAGGTGTAGCATTTCTGTATCTGGAATGCATGCTATCCACCTGTGTCTTCTAACTGAATAAAATCTTCCTTCCCAAAGCCTTTAAAGTACATGCCCCCACCCCGCAAAAATAAGATAGGTTTCCAAAGCATTAATACTTAAGTTCCTGTTCACATGTAAAAATTCCCTTTAAAAATCCTCAATGCAATTAAAATAAAAGATAACAAAGAAGTGATTCTCTAAAATATCTCCAAACCTCATAAATGAAAACTTAAATTCCTATTGCTCAATACTGCACTGAAATACTTGCCTACATGATGGGCTACTTTATATTTCATTGGTTACTGTAGGATTTGTTTTAAGGAAATGAAGCCCTAGTTCCCAGCAGAAAGTTAAAATGTTTAAGTGAATGTGTTATCGTTCTGTGGCTTTAAATAACAGAAAAGACACATTCTACTTACTTCAGCACAGGCTTTCAAGCAAGTCTTTTTAAAACCCAGCAGTTCCAAAATTTCCTTCTTTGAGGGGTCTGTTTCACATGATTTCTGGATTATGTGTCTCAGCACAACAGCAAGTCCTGCTCTACAGAAGTTGTCTGGTGTTTCCACAACCGCAGGTAAACAGCAATTCTGGACTATCGGTGGGAGTTCTTGCCTTGAAATAATCTGTATTTCAACATCTTGGGACACCACACTAAGCAGCGAAACATCCGTACTTTCTCTGGTGAGAACTAAGCAAACTTTAAAGATTTTGCAGTCGCAGTATGATAATAAAAATAAAGTTGCAGATGTATGAAGTGGAAAAATGCATCCTTCTACTTGGTGAGAAAAGTCTAGGTATAGATATTCTTCCGTAAGACTTTTCTTAATGCCTTTCATTTTCTTCTTTCATTGGATCACCTGCAGCATAAATTGAAGTGGTTATAGGGCTTAGACTGTAAGAATTTAGAAGCTAAAAGATGAATATTTTAAAAGAATGCTCAGCAAATCAGCAGGGATTTGTGAAAGGTAAGATTCAACATGAATTTGTTCCTAGATTGAACAAACGGCTTCCAAAAGAAAGATCTGCACCCTGTGCAATTAATGAGTCTTAGGGGTAATTTTATACCAACGCCTTTAAAATGAGCAAGTCATTGTGATGATTGCTGGGGGCCGAGGGGCATAAGGGGACTGAAGGGTAGTGGAAAAAATACAATAAGGATTAAATAAAAATAAAATAAATAAAATGAGCAACTCAGGTACTTTGCAGTAGAGCCCTCCCCATCAAATGCTTTGAGGTGTCATTACAGGAGAGAACAAGAAAAATAGGATGGAAAATAAGAAACCACCAAGAAGACTGAGCAGTGTCTGGGGCTAACAGCCTTGAGAAGCTTTGACAGAGCTGGTCCTCACACACTGTTTCTAACTTACAACCCCGCAACGTAATCACTGGGGGTGATAGATTTACTCCCTCGTGAGAAATGGATTCTCCTAAGATAAGTGGGTTTCAATATGTGCTCAGCTTATTGCTTACTGAAAAACAAAAGAAAAATAATTGAAATTTCCCCATAACTTAGATACTGATAACTGAGATATCTCAACGCTAACATATCCGAAATCAAGTTCCTTATTCTTTCCCAGCCCCTCACAGGGGGTGCTCCTCACGTATCTTTCCCATCTCAGTTAATAGAACACCAGTCTTATAGCTGCTCAGGCCAAAAACCTGGGGAGTCATCATTAATTACTCTTTTCTTTCACCTCCATAACCAGTCAATTAAAAAGTTATTTTGGCTCTACCTACAATACAGATCTAGAATCTGACTTCAAAACATCCTCAATGCTTCCGCTGTAATCCAAAACACCATCACCTCTTCTTCCAGATTATAGTGTTCGCCTCTTGACATTGCTTCCCAGCCTACAGCCCTCCAGTCTGGTCTCGGCATGGCCACCAAAATGATCCTGTCAAAACTGAAGAGTATGTCACTACTCTGCTCAAACCCTCCAACATCTTCCCATCCTACTCAGAAAAAGGCAAAGTTCCAACAAAGACCTGCAAAGATTCTTTGATCTAATCCTCTTTTTCTCTCTCTGGGTTCATTTCGGCTCTCATACTCCTCCAGCCAAAGTGCATTGTTACTTCCCTAAGATAATAGGTATACTCCCCCTCAGGGCCTTTGCACTTGGTGTTTCCAGTACCTGGAACACACCCTCATCTCCTTTAGTTGCTTACTGAAATGTCAACTCTGAGATCTTCCTGGCTATTATATTTAAATCTTTATAGCACTCATCACTGTTGTAATATGCTATATACTTATTTTGTCTATCCAAACTAAAATGTTCCATGACCACAAATTTTGTTTTGTTCACTACTATGCCTAAAACAGTCTCTGCTATATATATATGAAATCAAGAAGTATTTGTTGAGTGAATGCATATATGAATATAAACATGTTATTTTAAAGATGCAAACATTCACAATTTTGAGGTCAAGTTACTGATAATACTTTCAAGTTATAGTCCTTAAGACTTTTGTCAATTATAACTTCTTTGTCAATTATAATTTCCTGGGTCTAAAATTCCCTGTGTTCTTATTCATAAATCACAATTCAAAAATTGACACTAGATGGCACTCTTTAAAAGCATTCACCATGGAAACATAGTAATAGAAGATGGTATTATTAGAAGAAAAATTATTTTAAAAGCCCTTTAAAAATACATATGCAACGTTTTCTTTTAAGTACATTTGAAATATTAGTGGACCCTAAATTTTAAGAAAATTTGAACATAATAAATTTTCTTTAATATTCTAAATTCCTTAGGTTTTTTTTTTAATCAAAAGCAAGTAGTCAAATACTCTTTAAGCTTTTTAGTCCTCAACTTTTCTATTAAAGACATAATAATCTATAATAGCAAAGGTATATAGTTAGTAAGATACAGTCTTAGAAAACCTCTTGATAATGTAAATTATCATTAGTGTTTTCTATTTCTTATTCAAACACAGCAGTTGTGCACCATGGTTTGTTGCTTCTTTAAAAGATTACCTATCTGAATTCTTTATTTTTCTCTAATGATCATCACCGTGAATATATACAAATGTATTAAATGAATGGAACATTTTTTGCCTGTTATAGTCTAAAAAAATAAAAGACTATCTACAGGAAAACTATTTCATGTGATGTAAAAGCAACTTTTTAATGCATGGAAACCATTTTTCCCTGAGCTTAAGTACCTTTTTTTAAAACCTAGAACTGACTTAAAATTTTATATTTATATATATAAGCCCACAGGCAAAATAAACCAACATTTTCTAGGAAATTGACAGTTTCTTTGAGGGGTTTGCCCCTGTAAATCTGTTGCTGACTAATTTGCTAATCCTCATAACTCCTTCTTCTGACAGTGGAATACTGTAGAAGATCCCTAAGTGCCTCAAGAACCAGATTTGAACTAAAACACAATCGACTCCATTTGCCCCACAGTGTAGGAAACAGTAATTGTGAGACTGGTCCTAACACTTAAAAGAAGAAAAAAAAAAAAACACTTGAAAACAATGTCATGTTATGTTAAAGCTATTGATTTAGAAAATGTAGAAATATTTTTTAAAGTTAAGGTATATGTATATTTGCCACATTCTAAGACACATAATAACCTTGAGAATAGGCTTTTATAATATTATATAAACTATTCTCTCCATCATTTAGCACTAAATGTCAATGAGATAGAGTAGCAATAACCTTCCCACAAAGATATCTAAAAATTAATGAGATGCCTAGGAAAAAATGCAAAGTACTGTTGATTCTTAACAAAAAAAATTTTTTTCCAAGATAGATGTTGATGGTTTTTTTCCCTAAGAGATTTAAAATGTTACTTAATGATTTTGGAGTTAAAAAAAAAAAAACCAAAAACCTACTCTTCCTGGGCAATTTCTCTTCACAAAGTACTGATGTAATTTCTAAAATAAATGTTACGTATTAACAAACTTATACAAATTTGATATTTTTTTGCTTGCAGTGTCTTTAATGTTTCAACAGAGTAGAACACAGTTTTTGCTTGAAGTTTTCAAATGCAATAATCAAAGAACTCCCCCCTTTTTCTTCTCCACTTCTACCTAGAGAATTATTTTATTCATTAATTTCTGTCGTGAGCTTTAAAGAGGTAGGTCCTATAGAATCATCTCTGGGGTCTCCAGAGCTTCTGGGACACAGCCCTTGTTCCTCCATATTACATTCCTGTCTGCACAGAAGGAGTGTCATTTGCTCTTTCTCAGCTTTGACATGTGCCACCCTGAAACAAAGCAAGTCAGCAGCACACAAAAACCCAAACTTGAGTGTGCATCTCTGTCCTGGGCATGTCAGTTTGCTTGGGAATGTTGCAAAGGGAATAAAGAGGTAAGAAGAAAATATTTAAGCTTTGGCTTCATTACTTGGAAATGTTCAAAGAGAGTTTAAACAACCAAAGGAGTCACAGTTTTAATATTTTAGCCATTTCAATGTATTTTTGCATTCTCATTCTAATTAATATATCTAGATGTTGATAAATTGAAACATTTTGCATATAAAAATGGAAATGCATTTTATAGATGTTTTCTTATCTAAAATACACATGCAAACACATGCACAGAGGGAGAAAAATGCAATAAACATATTGAAAATAAGCATATTTCTCCAGAAGCTGAAAAATAAGTTGGAAAGTTTTGTGCTCAAAATTCAAGTCTTGATCTATGGCAACTAAATATAACTTCTTTATTTGTTCTCAAATAAGAAAATATCACATGCCTGGAACTTGACAGGATCTTAATATGTTAAGTGAACAAATAATAAAATCCTAAATAATATTATGTACATTTTATTTTCCACCACCATGTGCTAAGGACAGAGAACTTTCAGACATTACTTCTAATCTTCACAATCCTTAACACTACATTTTACTTTCAGTACATGAAAGAGAACCATACATAAATCCCCCCACCCCCACAAATCAAGTGAATCTATAAAGGGATCTTATTCAAAAGCATTCAGGAATTGGTATTTTTCTAATATAAATAGCACTACTTTATAAACTCAGAATTTCATAAATTGAGGCATGTTGGAATTTTATTGCAACAATTTCAGGTTCCTATAGGCAATGGTGTCAAACAAGGGAGTGTTTTACCTTCCTGTATAATCTCTATGCGGAACCTACCAAATGAAAAACTGGGCTGGATTCAAAAGAAGGAGCGAAAATTGGTGGAAGAAATAGCAATAACTTAAGACGCAAAAATGATGCCATCTCACTGACAGAAATTAGCAATGATTTGAACCAACTTTTTAAAAACTATATTTTATTTATTTATTTTTAGAGAGAGAAGAAGGGAGAAAGAGAGGGAAACATGATTGGTTGCCTCTCACACTCCCCCAGCTAGGGACCTGGCCTGCAACCCAGGCATGTACCCTGACTGGGAGTCGAACTGGCAACCTTTTGGTTCCCAGGCCAGCACTCTATCCAATAAGCCACACCAGCGAGGGCTGAACTGATTTCTGATGAATGTGAAAGAAGTGCCAAAGCATCAGGACGCATTTAAACATTAAGAAGACAAAAACCATTACTACAGAATAAATATACAATTTTAATGAAGATAATGAAAACTGAAATTGTTAAAAATTTTCCTTATCTTGGTTCAATCAATAATTCAAATGAAGACTGCAGCCAAGAAATCAAGAGAATGCTGAGATGGGAAGGGCAACAATAGAATTGGGAAAAGATCTCCAAGAGCAAAGATGTGTCATTAGAGACCCACGTTAATATCATCCACACCCTCTTATTTCCAGTTACTACGTATGGATATGAATGTTGGACTGTGAAGAAGTGCTACAGGAAAAAAATTCATCCACTTGAAATATGGTGTTGGAGGAAAGCTCTAAGGATATCCTGGACCACCAGGAAGATAAATAAGTGGATCCTAGAGCAAATTAACCCTGAAATACGGCTACAGGCAAAAATGACAAAACTGAGGCTGTCCTACTTCAGGCACACCATAAGGCAGGATTCGTTAGAGAAGACACTAATGGTGGTGAAACATAGAAGACAGCAGGAAAAGAGGAAGACCAAATATGAGATGGATGAATTCCATAAAGGAAACCATAGGTATGAGTCTCTAGCTGAGCAGAGCTACTGAGGACAGGACACTGGGGACATCACTCATTCATAGGGCCACCAGGAGTCGGAGCTGACTTGATGGCTTGTTACATATGAAACAATTTTCCCATCGTAAAAATCCTTAGAAATTATGTTATCTTAAGCAATCATGGGGGGGGGGCTCTTCTAAAGGCAGGGTTACTTAACCATTCTTAGCCCTGGATTTGATAATGTCTTCCTCATTTTCTTTATCAGATTCTCCTTGAACCTCTTAATAAGGACCCTTGGCTCAATGCTTTGCCCTATTCTCAATCTACATTCACTCCTTTGAGCACTGGCTTTCAAACTTTTGATCATGCCACACACAAAGAAATACATTTTATAATGCAACTTATTATAGACTGAATAAAACTGAAACAAAAGAATTATGAAGAAATATCCTACTACATGGGAGCTATAGGGTATTTTTTACTCTGTGCTTCTTTTTTCCTTTTTTTTTTTTTTTTAGTGTTGGTTAGTACTCAAACTGATTTCAAGACCTTTTAATGGGCCAACAACTCACAATAACAGCCCTGTTCTCCAGAGCCAGAGGTTCAAATAGCATTTATGACTCTTGTATTTCTTACCTATATCCTTTTTCCTGAACATCAGATTCCTGTATCCTACTTGACATCTCAACTTAGGCATTTTTCTAAACCTGCTCCTCTTCCTTTAGTAGTCTAGTCCAGTCCTCATCTTGTTAAAAGCACACCACCATTCACCTAGATGTCTGGGCCTGTAACTCTGAAGTCTCACTCAACTCCTTTCAGTCCCTCTCATAACCTACTGTTTTTACCTTCAAAATATGTGCTAAATCTTCTTAGCACCTCTACCACTATCATCTCAATCTCAGTCATCATTAGCTCTTACAAAGACCAGTGCAAAAGCCATTATTAACTATTTCCTCTAGTCTCCACACAAATGTAAGTACTCCAATAGTCAGGGTGATCCTTCAAAAGCATAAATCAGATCATGTTCTCTGCTCACAACTGTCCAATGGCTCTCCAGCACACTTAGACTAAAATCCAAATGTCCTAACACCATCTACATAGGGTCCAATGTGACCCTAGCTTTCCTTTTTTCCTGACCTCATCTCCTTCCCCTCCATCCACTTGCTCACTCATCTCCAGCTTGTTCTCTTGCTGCTCTTAGAAAATGCCAGGAATACTCACACTTGAGACACTTTTTGTACCTGATGTTTCCTCTACTTAGAATGCTTGTCTCCTGACCACCTGAATTGAAAAAGCATTCCCACCATTCACTAGCCCCTTATTATGTTTTATTTTACTTCATGAGTATAGCACTTATTACCTCACAGTACATCTCCAATGCTTAAATTAACTGTACTAAAAACTTAGTTCAAAAATAAATGAATGAATGTACATAGATATCAGTAATTATTGTAATGAGTACTATTGAGAACTTCAGTCCTAGTACAGCCTGAACCACATTCTTCTTAACACCATTCTTTCTCTCCCAAAAGAATACATCTATTTTAAGAGCCATCTATGTATAAATTAAAGAAATAAGATCACCTCTGTGAGCTGAACTGAAAAAATGAATAACTAGAATTCATCCAAACATGTAAATAAAGCACAGAAGTTTTTATGTTGATTTTCAGGCAAGAGAACCAGGAATATAACCAGATTCTTTATATGTACTGACTTAGGAAGTTGAATATTTATATACCAATAACTATAAAATAATGAATGAAAGTCTAGATTCTGGAGCTAACCAGATTCAAATCCTGGTCTTGATATTCAGAAGCAGTATAAAACTTTTCTGTGCCTTAGTTTCCTCATTTATAAAATGGGGACAATAGTAACAATAATTACCACACAGTGTGTTGTGAAAACAGAAAAATGTTTATTACATTAATAAGCCCCTAAGTATTAGCTATTATTCTTTTATAATTTATCCTAAAATTGCTCACTCATGACACTATTAAAACATATAATTGTTTATGGGCAAGCCCCAAGTTATTCTTTCTATTTCCAAACTTCTCAGGAAAGGTAAGAGGTTCATGCTGAATTGAAAAGGTAGTCCCCCAAATATTGAAAAAAAATCTTTTCTTAGGCTGAAAGCCAAGTCACAAAATGGAAGAATATAAATGTGATACCCTAAGTTTGCGTGTATATTAACTGCTTATATTGCACAAAATAAATAGCTCATCACAGTTTACAAGTATGGAAAAATTGCAAACTCATTTTTCTTAGATTACAACTTAAATTTAAACCCTTTTAAGTTCCTTACTACATCAGATGCTCAATGTTATGGAGTTAGCTTGTGCTTTGTGCAAAGTAACACTACGTGGTTGCAAATCTCACCCAAAACAGTAATACAGATTAAAAAAAAAAAAACCACTTGCCCCTATAGAGTTAGGTAGCAGCTAATTACCTTAAATATTAAAGATCAAAAGAAAGGGGAAAAAAGAACATCTATTTCAGTACTCATTATACTTTATAATGTGGGAATGCATAAAGTTAAGTCCTAGAAAACAAAATCCTACAATTAAAATTAGCTGCTTTCTTATCTGGGCAAGAAGTGAAAAGAAAAAGTTTAAAAGTAAAAAAGCTTACTGTAATCTTAATCATAAAGGAAGTGTGTCATTTACTTTCTTGAATATCAGGGAATCATTCGTTGCCAGATTCATAATGCTTGTAGCTAAGCCAGACCTCATAATTAATAGGGATTTCACAGCATGAAATGCTAACATGTTCGAAACGTCAGCAAGCCTGAAATAAAATTACTGAGTCCCTACAACAAATACTACTTGTGTTGGTGTGATCTCAGTGGTTTAAATCTTTGCATTTCAAGTACTAATCATAACAGAATCTAGAAGGCTCCTTTGACAACTTAAGATATAAAAACAACATATACTAGAGAACTGTGTATACCACAGATGTTTTAGCTGGCTGCCCCACCTCCCTCCAATTTGTTAAATTTCAAGGTCTGCTAAATTGTTGCTGTTAGAAAAGCCAATTGGCTACTCAGTATTTATTCTTATTTCAAATCACAGGTGATACAAAAGCTACAAAGTTAAACACAGTTAAAAAAATTAATTAAATAAATAAATAAACCTTGATTGGTCACCACTACTGAAATTTGACCTTTGTTTAAAGGAGGCAATTAGATTTAAAAAAAAAAAAAAAAAACCAACCCTGATAAAATGATTCTCAAATCTGATTTTTTCACTTATTTTTGAAGTGAGCCCTATTAAAATGCTGCCTTCAGGTATAACTCAAACACAATTTCCAATGAGTATGCTTAAGGCAATCCTGAGTAGTGTATATTCCCCACCAGGCGGTTAAAAAAATAAAACAACTCGCATAGCTTAATGGTTTATTAAACATGACAGCAAATCACTCAGTTGTATTTATAACAGAGCATTTATTTTACAATATTTAAATGATCATGTTTACAGGTCTAAAATTGTCACATTAGTTCTTGCCAGCTTTTGTATTTTTCTCCTTTAAACGCCTTCTATATAAATAAGCTTAGAAAAAGTAGTAATCTACCTTCTTTATCAATAATTTAGCACAAAATATATTAAATGTTGGCATTTCCTTGACACTCAAGTTACGACAGGAATGGGATCGTGGCGTTGCGAATAAAAAGAAAACCCTGGCCGAGTGGCTCAGTTGGTTGGAGCTTTGGACGACACACCAAAAGGCTGCCAGTTCATTCCGGGTCAGGGCACCTGACTCGGTTACGGTTAGATCCCGGGTCAGAGCGCCTCCACGAGGCAACCTATCCTGTGTCCCTCACATTGACGTTTCTCCCTCTCCCCTCCTCCCTACTTTCTTTCTAAAATCAATAAACATGTCCTCATGTAAAGATTTAAAAGAAAAAAAATCACCTAATCCCAAAGCCAGGTACAGAGATAGGATGAGAATTATATGTATTAGCAAACGTTTTTGAAGTCAAAGCAACTTTCATGCAAGTTAAACGCAAACTTTCTACAGAAGTTTAAAACCAAAGTGAAGAAGCGAATAGCTCAAAATGAAGTAAGCAAGCCCTTTGGAGCAACTGTTTAGCAGTATGCTCAGAAGAGCTGGAGTGGAAAACTAAGTGTCAAAGAAGAAAAAGTTAAAGCGTGATGCAAGAGGTCTGAAAATTACACTTAGCAGCAAATGGCAGCGACGCCCCATCCCTGATTTCTGCAACTAGGAGCTGCTGCATTCCCCCCACCAATAGAGGAAGCCCGGGGCCCTCCACCCGCACCCTCGGAAGTTGTGGGCAATGAGGGCCAGAGAGAGATCAGGACACTAATTCATGTCCTCCACCTTCCCTCGCGTCGTCAGCCCGTTGCCCCCGGATGCAAAGAGTAGGTAGGCATTGGCGGTGGGCAGGCACTGAGGAGTCGGCGGCCCGAGCGCCCTCTTTACCTGGTCGCAGAGGCGCGGCCAGGCAGGGAGGGCCGTGAACGTGTCGGCGACACGGGCCGCCTGCGCCTTCCCGCCCCGCCCCGCCCGAGCCGGGATTCTGAGGTCGCTTCTGGAGTCTTCGCCTGCGGACCACTTGCTACCAGAAAGGATGCGTGACAAACAACAGACCGCGTGTCTGGGAAGCGGCAGCGCCAGCCGTCATTCATAATCCGGCGGACCGGAAAAAGAGGATCACGTCACTTCCTACCGTGTAACAACAAAAACGTTCCCCCTCGACTGTGCTGAGGCAACTTTTGTTCCCAGCTCTCAGTGGCGGTGGTACCGGGACTAGTTCGGAAGGGGCTATCGGGAAAGGACGGAGTAGCGGGGCGGAGCGGTGAGTTGTGACGAGCGACCCCCCTCCCTGCCACCGCTGGGAGGCTCGAGACCTCCGCGAGGGATGAGGTGGGAGACTAGTGCCGTGAGGGGTCTTAGTTTCCTCGCTTCTTGTGGGGAAACCAAACTTAAGGGCGGTCGCGTGTCCCAGGCTGACGGTTCTCCCCTTTCAATGAGGGCTCGGCTTCCTCAGGGGGTGTTGTGGGCTCAGGCACGCGGGCGGAGGACACGGTCCCAAGGGCTAAGTCCAGGGAACGCTGTCTCGGACCTTCCTCACAAGGTTTTGGCGACTTCTCTGTACGGCTCGCTGTTTCCGTGTCTTTCATCTTCTCTCGGATTCCCTTTCAAGGACCTTCCCTCGTGCTAGGCCTTTGGTATGCCATGCTTTCAGAAAAAGATAGACATTCCTGTGAGTGACTGCTGTCGCTTTTCAGGTTCTGTGTCACTTGGTTTGAAATCGGGGGCCTGCTGCCTCTTTAGGCAGCAGTGTCCTTAAGATATCAGTATAACCGAGGGCCAGGAACTTAGTGGAGGAATGAAAAGGGCAGCATTTTTGCAAGGATGCTTGTTAGAAAAGGTTGCGCGATCCTGCAAAGACGTAAAGGGCAACATTTTCTAGAGCCATTATGAGATGGCAATCCTAATGTTTCACTGTGCTTGAATAAGTTCAGTTTCCTTCCTATCGTGTACGTGCAGATGAAAAACTTCGGACTTTTTTTTTTTTTTTTTAAGATTGGCATGTAGGGTTGGGAACGAGATCTAGGGGAAAGCATATATTTATATATGCAGACCCACCTTAGATCAGAGATCTAAACCGAAGATCACAGAACCCCTAATAAGTGTTACTTCAACAAAAACCTAGTTCATTCAGTGCATATATTTGAATGCTTGTCAAGTTCCAAGCACTAGATACAGTATATAACCGTGAATTTAAAAAAAAAAAAAAAAAGTCTCAGCTCTCATGGAATTTACAGTACAGTACATTAATGAATTTAAGCCTGATGAAGGACTGGGAAGAGAGTATTGCAGATATCAATATTATACAAGTACCCAGTCGTGTAAAAAGGTGTTTTTGTTTCACTTTTGCTTTTTTTGATCTTTAGGGGTTTTTTTTGGGGGGGTGGTTATAGTAGGTTTGAGTTTCTCCTTTTTTTAATATTTTATTTATTTATTTTTAGAGAATGGGGAAGGGGGGGAGACAGAAAGGGAGAGAAACATCAATCTCTTGCATACCCCCAACCGCAGACCTGGTCAGCAACCCAAGCATGTGCCATTACTGGGAATTGAACTGGTAACCTTTTGGTTCACAGGTCTGTGCTCAGTCCACTGAGCCACTCACCAGCTAGGGCTGATTTCATTCTTCTGAAATGTGTCCCACATAAGTGGTTTATCCTAGAAAACATTCCATGTGCACTTGAAAAGTATGTATATTCTGCTGCTTTAGGGTGAAATGCTCTGAAGATATCAGTTAAATCTATTTGATTTAGCGTGTCATTTAAGGCTGCTGTCTCTTTGTTGATTTTCTGTCTGGGAGATCTATCCATTGAAGTCAATGTGGTGTTAAAATCCCCAACTGTGACTGTAATTCTCTCTCTCTCTCTTCCTTTATTTTTATCAAGATTTGCTTCACTTATATAGGTGCTCCTATGTTGGGTGTGTAAATGTGTACAAGGGTTATATTCTCTTGTTGGATTGCCCCCTTTATCATTATGTGCTGTCCTTCTTTGTCTCTTACTACAACCTTGGTTTTAAAGTCTGTTTTGTCAGATATAAATAAGTATTGCTGCCCCAGCTTTTCTTTTCCCCCTTTCCATTTGCATGAAACATCTTGTTCCATCTATTTACTTTTAGTCTGTGTGTATCTTTAGATCTGAGGTGGATCTCTTGGAGGCAGTATATATGTGGGTCTTATTTTCTTAACCATTCAGGTATTGCATGTCTTTGGGCTGTAGCATTCAAGCCATTTACATTTAAGGTGATTATTGATAGATACGTTTGTAGTGCCATTTTATTGTTAGACTATTTTCCTCTGCTTTTTTTTTTTTTCTCTTCTTCTTCTTAAAGCAAGCCCTTTAAGATTTGTTGCAATACTGGTATGGTGCTAGCAAACAAATTCCTTTAGCTTTTTCTTGTCTGGGAAGCTCTTTATTTCTCCTTTGATTTTAAATGTTACTCTAGCTGGGTAAAGTAGCCTTGGTTGTACGTCCTTACTTTTTATCACCTGAATATTTTACACCACTCCTTTCTGCCCTGAATTGTTTCCGTTGAGAAATCAGATGATTGTCTAATTAGAGCTCCCTTGTAGGTAACTACCTGCTTTTCTACTGCAGCTTTTAGGATTCTCTCTTTGTCTTTAAGTCTTGTCATTTTAATTTGGATGTATCTCGGTACAGGCCTCTGGGCCTAACTGGCTTGGGACTGGGAGCTTCCTGGATTTGTGTGTCTTTTCCTTCACCAGATTAGGGAAGTTTTCAGTCATTATTTCCTCAAATAGGTTCTTGATTCCTTGGTCACTTTCTTCTCTTTCTGGTACTCCCATGATGCGAATGTTGTTATGCTTCATGCTGTCCAAAATGTTTCTTAAGCTCTCCTTTTTTAAAATTCCTTTTTCTTTTTGCTGCTGTGCTTTGGTATTTTTTTCTACATTGTCTTCCAAATCAATGATTTGATCATCTACTTTAACCTACTGTTGATTCCTTCCAGCATATTACTTATTTCAGAGATTGCATTCTTTATTTCTGTCTGGTCCTTTTTTACGGTTTTTATGCCTTTTTTCATGCTGTTGAGTATTCTTATAGTGATTACTCTAAACTGTCTGATAAATTGCTTGCCTCCATTTCATCTAGTTCTTCTGGAGAATTCTCTTATTCTTTCATTTGGGGTCTGTTTCTTTGTCTTCCCATTCTTTGTATTTGTTTCTGTGTATTAGGTAGATCTGCAAAGACTCTGGTGCATACCTGTGTGAGACACTGCCTGTGACTGGCCTGGGCAGCCTGCATGTAGCTATCAGCAATCAACAGCATGTCACTCCCTCTACTGGGCCTGTTTGTGTACAGAAAGAATCAGGCTGCTCACCAAGGCTGGCTTTTACCAACACTCGGCCCAGGGGAGGGTCAGCTAAAGTCTCAGAGATCTTCCTTACTTGTTAAATTTGATCAATGATGTAGCCTCAAGCTGTACTCATCAGCCAGACTTAACCTCCACGTGGTGGGGCTATTGCTTCCCTTTAGGCTGATGGCACTTGGAGGGGAGTTGTCTGCCTGTGAAAGATGGCTCCTGCAGCAGAGGGAATGACTTGCTGAGTCATCTGCCTAGGTATGATAGTTGAAAACGTGATATACAAGTGTGGGCATAAGTAGGTTTATAGTTGTGAGTACATGAAACACAGAGTTAATAAAGCTCCTGTAATAATCATAATGTGCCTGTCTTTTTCCATACAAACAAGTATAAACCTACTCTTGCCCACTCCTGTATGTAAGATTACCAAGCAAGAAATTGGTATAAGAACTAATGAAAATGGACAAGGAGAGATACTTGGGCAATAGGAAGAACAACAGGGATGAGAAGATGAGCCAGACAATGACTACTCAGAAATAGAAGAGGAAAACCAGAAAAGCTGAATAGAATAGAAATAAAGGAAGAGAAAGTTTTTGAAAATGGGAGTAAATAACATGTATTAATATGGCCAGTATTTACTGAGTACCTGCTATCTGTCAAGCACTCTGCTAGACTTGTGGTAAGACCAGTCTATTGCTGACCCTCATAGAATTTACATTCTAGTGACAATGACAAGCACTCTTTACATAATTAACAGTGTGGTAACTATTACAAATAACTATAGGCTATTTTGGGACCAGTAAGAATATGTGCAGGAAATGAGACTTAAAGAATGAATAAGATGGGTGATGGGTCACTCAACTAAAGTGCTGAGGCAAAAAAGATATGTTGAAAGACTTGAGATAAGTCATGTGGCTACCACAGAGAGCATGAGAATAGCTTGAGGTACTGGCTGTCATATAATGAGCATGTACTTTTGTGCCAGGTACTGTCGTAACTGCTTTACATGTCCAGATCATTTAGGGCATTGGAGACCTTGTTAGGAATCTTGTTCTTTAACCTTTGGACAATGAGAAGTTTAAGGAGCATTTTAAGCAAATGAGCAATATGAGAAGATTTTGGGGGGGACAAGAGTGGTTGAGGAGAGATTGAATAAGTTATTGCTGTGGACCTTATAATATATGGAAGATGGTAGTTTAGTCTAGGGGCGGTAGTAATAAGGATTGAAAAAGGTGGATGAGTTTAAGATGTTTGGTGATTGAATGGGGGTGGAGGGTTGAAGAAGTAGTAGTTAAAAGTGATTCTCAGGTTTCTGGCTGGAGCATGGTAGGTATCAGCTGAGAAAGGAACATTAGAGGAAGAACTGGTTGGGACACAAAACAAGAGCTTATGAGCGGCTCTGTTAGTTATGTTGAGTAGGAGGTACCAGTGACATATCTAAGTTGAGCTGGCAATTACATTTTGGAAGAGACACATGGGCTGGAGAGATAAACTTACAATCTCTGGCAAAGGGTGTAGATCAAGTTGTCTAAAGCAGTATTCTCAAACTTTAGAGTGGATCAGAATGTCTGGCAGGTTTAATGCAGATTTCTGGGCCCCAGTCCCAGATTTTTTCTTCAGTAGGTCCAGTGGTGGAGACCAGGAGTTTACATTTCTAAACGGTTCCTAGGTATTTACTGCCCGTGCTGCTGCTATTCCAGAGAGTACATTTTGAGAGGAAAGTTTAGAATGAGACAAGAGGAGATCCAGAACCCAACCTTGAAGAACTTATTTTTGTTAAGTGGAACAGGAGGAAGCTACCAAGAAGACTGAAAAAGGAGGAAGAAAAAACAGTATTTATTATATTTATCAGATTTGGGCTCTGAATAATTTAGTGAGAGCATTTTCATGGAATGGTGAGACAAAGGCCAAATTGCCAAATTGCACAAAATGCAGCATAAGTAGAAGAAATAAAGAGAAAGAGTATAAACTGTAGTTGACTTTCTTAGGATGTTTTGCTCTGAAATGACGAAGATAGAATAGAAGAGGTCTGACTATATTTAAATGTCAATGAAAAGATGCCACTATAAAGAAGGAGACTGTGAGGGGTGGGGGTGAGAAGACAGTAAATAAATAATCCACAGCTCAAGGTTCCAGAGGGGTAAGGAAGAGATAGATACAGATACATGTAGCATTACATGGAGAGCCACCTCCTTATTTATCAGTTGGGAAGTAGGAAAGGATGATTCCAGGTAAGTTTGTAGATGTGGTGGCAGGAGATTGATTGATTTCATCTTCGACATCTTCTGTTTTCCCCATGAATTAGGTGAGGCCATCTACTGAGACAGAAGCAGTTTCAAAGAAAAGGGAGAAATATAACTGGTCTTTCCAGGAAGTAGGGAAGTGAGTTGACCAGAGAAGCATGATAGGATTGCTAAATTCTACCAAGTACCTAGCCGATATTGGTAACTCAGAAGATACAGAGTTGAGTGTTTTATTCTCAGCTGCACTTAGAGCAGGGGTGTCCAACTCATTTTCACCAGGGGCCACATCAGTCTCGCAGTTGCCTTCAAAGGGCCAAATGTAATTTTAGGACTGTATAAATCTAACTACTCCTTAACTAGGGGCAAGGAGCTCAGCACTGCCACTGGGTAGAAATAAGGTGCTGGTCCAGATAAAACAAGGTTGGAGGGCCGAATACGGCCTGCAGGCCTTGTATTTGCAACCTGTGACTAGAGTTTGGAGTCAGGCAGGGAGTAGGTATTAATGATAGGCTATAAAGTATGTGACACTGTAGGGCTATGGGACAAGGGTGCTTAGAGTACTAGAAGGGTCTATGAAAGGCTGAACCATGGAATGTAAGCTGGATGGGAAGTAAATGGCATACTACAAATAAATCAAGAAGAAAAAAAGGGATGAAAAAAAACATTACTCACTAGAGGAAATTTCTATGTTACTTGTATGCGTTTGCCATAGACAGTTCCTAGTATGAGCTAAGAATTTACTCCTATCTACTCCACTTCTACCACTTTGCTAGGTTATTGGCATTTTTTTAAAGTGGTAACTATTATTTTTTTTAATTGATTGATTTTAGAGAAAGGAAGGTGAGGAGAGAGAGAGAGATTGAACCCACAACCTTGGTGTATCAGGACAGTGCTCTAACTGAGCTACCTAGCCAGTGTGTAATGACTTTTTTAAAAGCAATACATAGATTTTAAATTAAACCTGCATTTATATCATTGAATTTACTTTAGCTATCTATCTCTATCTATACGTACTCTCCCCACCCAACTTTGTTTTCTGAAATTCTAATCTACAATGAGAATGATATGGTTCTTTTATAGTCCATTTTTATCATAAGGTTTTGGAATATGCAGGAAAGGAATTGTACAGAAGTAACATGGTTTGGTGTAACTCCAGAAAAAAATATTTTTGGACATAATAAAGGAGATAAATTGACAGAGTTATACCACAATTGCTGACCTCTTGAGGACGTCAGTAAAAAGAAAATAAATTTCTTTCACTACATGTTCATTTGCCAGTAACAAAGAAGAAAATAGAAACCAGGGAAGGCAATAGAAAATGGGGAGGATAGTTCCCAACAAGCTTTTCTCCCCAATCTCAGTTGATTTTCATTTCTGTATGAGGCAGTTTAATTGTTCTGGTTTCACAGATGATTAGATTGAGGCTCAGAGTTCTCTAAGTTGCTCAAGGCTCCATAAGTTACCCTGACTCAAGAGTCTGTCTTTCCTGAAGCAGAACAACTCAGCTGTCTGAAGGAGCCGGGCTGATAAAATCAGTTTACAGGCAAAATACATAAGTAAATAGGATAAAACGCATAACTACAAGTGTTTTATTTTAGGCCCAACTACTGTTTTCTGTTTGATGAGGGAAAGAAATTGGGCCAAGAAGGTGTCAGTAAGGAGAAAGCAGGAGGAACAGGAAATTAGAGACCTCTCTAAATTCAAAGTACAGGTGGAAGGGAGTAAAGAGTTGAAGGAAGGAAGGAAGGAAGGAAGGAAGGAAGGAAGGAAGGAAGGAAGGAAGGAAGGAGGGAAGGAGAGGGAAGGGAAGGGAAGGGAAGGGAAGGGAAGGGAAGGGAAGGGAAGGGAAGGGAAGGGAAAAGAGAAAGAAAAGACTGGCTCGGCACCCTGGAAAGGTCCCTGGGTCAACGCATTGGAGAGGCAGAGTGATGGAGACTGTAGTCAAAGTGAGAGTTGATTATAGCCAAAGAGGAGAGTAGTTGTGGCAAGCTTCAAGTTTTATCGACTGAAGAGGAAGCTCCTTAGTGTTGAAGATCTAAACTGAGTTGAGGAAGTTGAAGAAGATGTCAACATAGATGCCAAAATTACCGGAGATGATGGCAGGGAGGAGAGGAAGATGAGCTTAGTGCAAATATTTTATACGTTAACCACAGTAAAGATGCAGGTGTGGATTTCCAAGGAAGATGCAGAAAATGGTGGTCATGGAGTATTTTTCCCAAAGCAGCAATATAGCCCTTTTACTTTTTGAGTAGAAATAAGTCAAAGGAGCAGTACTTGAGGGAGAGGTGATTGGAGCTGGGGTTGGGGTAGTAGTTAGAGGTAAACAGATAAAAGGAGTGCTTGGGATAAAAGTGGGAAATATATGTTGGTGATGAATAGGGTCTAGAAGATGATGACCAACTAGCAATCAAGTTAATGTACGTGGAGAGGGAGAAGGGCTGAGCTGAATGAGAGTGCTGAAGGGATTTTCAAGGGGAAGAAGGTAGTTTGTATCTTAAAGCAGCCGTGTTATATAGACAGGTATAGATATAGATATGTAGATATGGATGTATGTATGTGTATAGGAATAAGGAAACCAAAATATGCTAGGTGCGCTAAAGCAGTCGCCTCCAAACTTTCTCATCATTGATTAAAAAAAAGTTTGAACACACTTCCATATATGAATATTTATCAACTGTGTGCATATGCTACTATAACTGTATATTAACAGTTTATTTTCAGTAAAAAAATATATAAAGAAAATCTAATATTTTTCTCCTTGTATTCCACTGTGGAGACCACTGGGCTCGAGGGATGTGTTAGTAATTTAGGGCTGGGGCACAAAGCCTGTTTGGTTTTGTGATTGCAGAAACAGAAAGAACTGACTCCAAGGTTACAATTGGATGTTGGTGTTGATGAACACCAGCTTGTAATGGAATTGCTGACTCTTGTCACTAGTCTGGATTGTAAACTTTAATCTCTGATTATGGAAATGCATAACAGTAAATACTTTGCTTCTGCTTTTTAGCACAGAATTTCAATGGTTTTTTTAGTATATTACAAGGAATTGTCTAAGTGTCAACCCTTTGATCAGTATCTCATAAAACATTGTTCTGGATAAGTAAACAACTATGCTCCTTAGATATAAAAAGCTAGGTCAATAGAAAGACTGGGCTGTGTTTCCCTGGTGTACTCAGGAAAAGAAGCAATTTTACCTTTTTTATTATGGACATTTTAATGAGGAACTGTTTTCTCCTCAGAATACATATGGTGACAAGCTCCATGAATGAATTTAAAAGTAACCTTTCTGCCTTGGCTGGTGTGGCTCAGGGGATTGAGCACCAGCCTGCCAACCACAGGGTCACTGGTTTAATTCCCAGTCAGGGTCCATGCCTGGGTTGTGCACCAGGTCCCCAGCAGGGGGCGTGAGAGAGGCAACCACACATAGACGTCTCTCTCCCTTTCTTCCTCCCTTCCCCTCTCTAAAAAATAAATAAAATCTTTTTAAAAAAGTAACATTTCTGTACCTATTATTATATATAGATGGTGTATGTATTAATACATTCTTAAGAAATGACCAAGGTTGCTTCTCAGTTTTTGTTAAATTCTTATTAATATAACTGAGGTAGGTTATTTTTCTTCCCATAGGTGATTCATATATTTTAGTAGACTATAGAATTTGACAACTATTTTGAGGCTATCAGATAGATACTCAACATCTTCTTGAAAACTTAAAAACAAAGCCGGGGGCGGGGGGAGGGGGGTGTTTGTGTCGAAGTTGGAGAGGGCTTAGGGGGGAAGTAGATGGAGAAGGAACAAATGAAATCCATTTTCAGGCTAAGCTCTCATATGCCAAGATTCAACCTACAGCAAGTTTTAATGGCTTTATAAACCTCTGAAAATGAGAGATTACTGTGCAATTGCTGACAAATCCTTAACTCTAGCAGTGCAAGCGTGTTGCATTATTATAATATTAACCTGAAATACAGAAGAATATTTCAAGCCATAGAATATTGATCAAAGGATTGAACACAAAGTATACATTTTTATTTTAATAATTCCTTGCCTGGAGAAATATTTGAAAAAGTGACAATGAAAAGTAGAGCCACAGGATAGCACTGGTATTAGGAGGGAAAAAACCTCTTTTAATGTTTTAGAATTTCTAAGTCTTTAATGTATTTCTTTACTTGTTTTAAGCTCCTTAGGCCACAGAACATTATCACAAACACTAAGGGTGTGTATATTATCATATATACACACACACACATAAATTTTATATATATAAATTTTGCATTTATATATAAATACATTATATTTTTATTTATTTATTTTAGGTAGATATGACACCATCCCTTAGAATCCCTGCTTTTTAAAAATAGATTAAGGCAATTGTCCTGGCTGGTGTGGCTCAGTGGATTGAGTGCCAGCCTGCAAATGAAAGGGTTGTCATTTGGATTCCCAGTCAGGGCACATGCCTGGGTTGCAGGCTGGGTACCCAGTTAAGGATGAGCAAGAGACAACCACACATTGATGTTTCTTTCCCTCTCTTTCTCCCTGCCTTCCCCCTCTCTAGATATAAATAAATAAAATCTTTAAAAAAAATAGGTTAAGGCATGAGATACCGCAGTCTAAATGTGATTCAATAAGATTATCATTAGTATGATTTTGAGACATGCAAGATTGGAGATGAGAAATAAGGACACGAAGAGCTGAGGCAAAAGCTGCAGCAGTGCCCTTTTATAGGTCATCACTTAATGTGTTCTCTACCCATTGCCTTCCTGTGATACCCTGCCCCCGTACTAAATCTTTTTTCCCCCGTTATGGGGATAAGGTTTGAGATGGCATTTTGATATAAAGTAAACTCGATCTGAATGCATCAAATTCATGTGTAATGAACTGTAAGTGTATATTTTATTTATATACATGGATAAATATATAAATAAATAAATAAATAAATAAATAAATAAATCTTGGGCTGTTTTAGTCTAGAATGCCAAAAAAAAGTTTTATGTGTTTTATTAACTAACAATACCAAAGAATAGGGAAAAAGCCATATCTAATTTATGAAATCAACTTGCAAATGGCAAGCTCAAGTCAGGAAGATGTTCCTTCATTTACAAGATAGTAATATTGTGCGCTAAAGGAAGGCTAGTTACTTAGTCCAAGTAAGAAATTTTAATAACACCAGAGAAGGATTTAAAGAATAATGCTTTAATTTTTTAGAAAACTAATCAGCAACATTGTATTTTAACAAAATGGCTTTTTTGGCTAAGTATCACTAGGTATTAAAAATGAATGAAAATCATACCTTAACATTTTTCTTAGTATCTATTTTTACAAATGTAGATAACTTTTTCTCACTGGTTCTTAATTTGGGTTGTGGGGGGTGGGGTGGTGGTCACTGACCTTTTGAAAAATGAGGGCTATTCTCCAGGGGGTGGGGGGATGATGTTTGCATATACGTAAGTATATATTTTAAAATGGAGTTAGGGAGGGTCTTTGTGGCAAGGAGGAGCCTGTCTGAATTTAAAACTGGATATGGATACACAGAAAACTAGTAACATTCTTGCTTCAAGGGAAAAGAACTAGATATGCTAGTCAGTGTTCAGAAGGAAATTTGCTTCTATCTGTAATAATTGTTTGGATGTTTTAAATTTTGTATCATGTGCACAACATTACTTGTTATAAACAAAATCATAGATTTATAATTGACATCTCTAGATTACCCTCCTCTTTTTTTCTTTCAGGTGTTCGTAATGGCTGCTGCTGTGAACTTGGAACTTGATCCCATTTTTTTGAAAGCACTAGGCTTCTTACATTCAAAGAGTAAGGATTCTGCTGAAAAGCTAAAAGCATTACTTGATGAATCTTTGGCTCGGGGCATTGATTCAAGTTACCGTCCATCTCAAAAGGTACCTAAGTGAATAAACAGCTTAGAGGGAGTATTGTAAATTCTGTAGTAGTACAGTGTTAACATTTAGACCATCATAAAACAGTCTGCTGAAGTAATCTTTCCTGTGACATGCAGGAACTATATTCTTTAATTTTGTTTTCTTCCTTCAAGCTTTAAGAGAACTATACACTATGTAGAAAAGAAAGCTGAGTGTATGGATATGCTATTCTACTACTTTACGTGTATGAAAACCCACCCGTTTATGATAAATTTTAATTTCAAATTCTTTATTATCATACTATGGTTTTTTTTAAGCTTCTGAATGCAACTGTACCTTGTAATTATTTTCTAATGTTTTAAAGGGGAAAAATCATGAAGTTGAAAGTCAGGGATTTTGCAGAGAAGTGAATTGAATATATATAAAAAAATTTAAGGGGGAAAAAGGCATAGATGAACTATGAGATAGCTCCAATCCTGATTATAACAAAGTGACCAAGCACCTTTTTATGAAAAAAAAAAATGGACATTTTGGAACCAGGCACACCTGTTTTAAATTCCAGCTTCCCTCTTACTATTTGTGTGGTAGTAGATAACATATCCTGAACATTTAGTCGGTGCCGGGTGCTTTTCTCAGTGGCTCATGTGTATAATTTTAATTGTGATAACTGCCCTTTGAGATAGGTATTAATTATTTTCCTCATTTTACAATAAGGAAATGATTGTACATAGTAGCTTCATTTCATTAGCCTCCTTTTCTTTATTAGTGCACTGGGGATAATAAGAACTACCTTGCAAAGTTGTGAAAACAAAAGATAAAGTATGTAAGTCACTTAGTGCAGTATCTATGAGGTACACAATAGGCTCTTAGTGAATGATAGTTCATATTATATTCTCTAATACCTTCTAAGGCATTCTTTTAAACCTTTGTAAACTTCTAGCCCTAAAACTCCCAAGTCACCTGGGTCTATGAACCTAGACACCAAACTGAAAAGGGGAGGAAAAAACTAAATGACCACCCAGTCTAAGCCAGAATCTCAAACTCAAGACAGGACCAAGTGTTAGGCTCAGGACCTAAGTAAACAGCTGTCTCTTAGCATTAGCTCTGGTACTTTCAAGACTTTTTATTGTGACCTCATTTTTCTGCCATTCTCATTCTGGTAGGTTCAGTGAGTTCAAGCCACCCGAGTTAATACCACTCTACAAAACACACTGCCAAGGTTATTTTGCTCTAAGTATCGGTATTTTCCAAATAGGAAAAACCTATTATTACTAAAGAAGCAGTATTTTGAGATTCTAAAACAAAAGGAAGTTTATCTATTAAAGTACAGGAAAAATTTGTTGTTATTAAAAAGCCTGCTGCCTTTAGGTTTCTAACTGGAAGTTATTTCTCTTGCTCGTGTAGAGAAAATACTTGTTGGGGGGGAGGCATTATAAAAAACACAGGTTCATTTAATTTTAGCCTTCAGCTGAACATTTCTATCTCTAGAATTGTGTGAGAATGATTATATCAGAGTTTTTCGAACTTCAGCATTCATAAGAATCACCTGGTGGAAGTAGTCTGCTTATAAACACTAACAGCTGGCTCTTTGAGTGTAGTTCCAACATAAAAATTGGTTAATATTTTCGTTTACATCAATGAGTACGTCAAATGTGAAATAATGAAGTTAGAACTTACTCATCCATTGATGACCTAAGCATCTTCTTTGCTGAATTAGGTTGTAGTTTTTAAATGCTGCAAGACTGTGTCTTCAATTTCTTATGTTGCAGACGCAATACACTTTTAGGTTTAATCTGAATTATTAAGATTTTAATAACGTTAATAATGCAGATTGTTATATTAATAAATAATTATTAATGTCACTAACAATCTGTATTAATAAATAATTATTATCATTATTAACAATCTGCGTAAAAAGACATTTTCTTTAAGTCTACATGAGTCATCACCAGACTTTCTAAAAAGTGTCAAATAGTAAATATTTTAGGTTTTGTGGGCCAGTTGGTCTTTGTCGCAACTATCTAATTCTGCCATGGTTGCATGAAGGCAGCCACAGATAATACATGCATGAGTGAGTGTTGCTGTGCTCTAATATAACTCTATTTATAAAAACAGGCAGAGGCCAAATTTATCCTACAGGCTTTAGCTGTCCAACCCCCAGTCTAGACAGTCAGCCCAAGAGTAAAGCAAGCCCTGCTCCAAATAAAGCCCATTTCTCATTTCTTCCTCTTCTGTGATAATACATAAAACCACATTCCAATGTTTTACTTAGAATAGCAGGGAAATACCCTCCTTTGGGGGAAGAGGGCAACAATTATAAGGAGCTACTATATACATAAACTTTTTATACTGTCAATAATGACAGATGCTAAATATATATATCAGCAAAACTATAAGGTAAGAATAAGGATTAGAAGTTTAAAACACAATGAAAGACAAGCCACAGACTTGGGAGAAAATATTTGTAAATCATGAATCTGATAAAGGACTTGTGTCAAGAATCTATGAACTTTTAAACTCAATAATGAAACAACAACCCATTTTTAAAAATGGGCCAAAAAATTTTAACAGTCGACCAAACAAGATATATGTATGGTATAAATAAACACTTAAAATGCTCAATATCATTAGTCATTAGGGAAATGCAAATTAAATTCACAATAATATACTAGTTAGAATGTCCAAAGTTCAAAAGATTAGGCATACCTACGAGTGTTGGTGAGGATGTGAAGGACCTGGGGCTCTCAGGTTCCCCTGGCAGAAATGTAAAATGGTATCCCATTGTGGAACATGGCTTGACAGTTTCTTAAAAAGTTAAAAACCTACACCTACCATATGATTCAGCTATTCTACTCCAAGATATTTACTCTAGGGAAGTGAAAGTATATTCCTACAAAAGACTTGTACATGAACATTCATAACAACTTATTTATAATAGCACCAAACTTCATACAACCCAAATGCCCATCAGTAGATAAATGGATAAACAAATTGTGGTATAGCCACTCAGTGCACTACTATTCAGCAATATGAGGCATGAATTGTTGATATGCTTAACAAGATGGATGTATCTCAAAATAAATATGCCAAGTGAAAGAAGACAAAAAAAAAAAAAGCACATGCTGTATGATTCCATTTGTATAAATTTCTAGGAAATGCAAACTAGTCTGTAGTTACATAAAGCAGATCAATGGTTGCCTGAGCATGGAAGGGCATAGTTTCTCTAGCATGTATACCTCTAGGAGTGATTACAAAGGGCCACAAAGAAACTTTGGAGGATGATGCTCTTGGTTACAGTGATGGTTTCACAGGTATGATTGATCAAATTTTATGATGATTTAAATAGATACAGTTTATATGTCAGTTTTTTTCTCCGTAAAGCTGTTTAAAGGAAAGGACATGCGTTACAACATGATGTCTTCATTTCAACTGAAAATTCTTTAGATTTATGATATATTTCTTTATGATATGTTAGCCCAAATATTTAATTACAGATATCCTTTGTTTTTTAAAAAAAATTATTTATTTATTTTTAGAGGAAGGGAAGGGAAGGAGAAAGAGAGGGAGAAAAACATCAAATGTGGGGTTGCTGCTTGCATACCCCTTACTGGGGACCTGGCCTGCAACCCAGGCATGTGCCCTGACTAGGAATCGAACTGGCAACCCTTTGGTTTCCAGGCCTGTGCTCAGTCCACTGAGCTATACTAGCCAGGGCTACAGGTATCCTTTTATTTCAACTTTTAGGATGTGGAGCCACCCAAAATTACAAGCACAAAAACTATTTCCATTAAGCAAGAGCCCAAAACATCATCCAGTCTTCCTTCTGGCAATAATAATGGCAAGGCTCTCACAACTGAAAAGGTAAAGAAGGAAGCTGAAAAGAGACCTGCTGATAAGGTAAGATTTTGTTTTAATCTGGTAAAAACACAAAGCAAATTAGTCCATAATTGGCAAGAAACAATGTTTTTTGCTTACTTTTTCTATATAATAGTAGTAAAAAGTACATAATCATCATTCAGTAAATATATATTGATAATTATAGATGTTGATTTTTTTTGAAAAATGAATAAAATGTACAAATATTTTTAACCATTTACTGAAGTCATTGTCAGCAAATTCTTGGGCCCTAGGACATGTACTAATTTCAAGTATAAACTTGAATCCATAACTCAAATGTTCTAGATGGAACAGCTGACCAGAAAAGATAGAAAAGAATAAAGGAAGGGAAGAAGGAAGGAAGGAAGGAAGGACGGACTAAAGCATAAGTGACTAAATGTGAAATTTGTTACAAAATGGCATGTACCTTAACAGGACTGCAAATAATTCTTGGATTGTCTATTTCAAATAATTTTTGCACATCATCAATTTTTAAGATACTAGCACTTAGTGAATACATTAAAAAATATTTTTAGTAACCCTTGCCCTTAAGGTGAGATATATGAGTCCCATATGTTTTTATACTTTTTCTAAATATTTTGGCTATTCGTAAACTATTGTATTGCTTTCTGTGCTTTTAAATTTATATAAAAGCCATATCCTATATATGTATATATGTGTGTGTGTGTGTGAAATTTTTCTATGTTGATACATGGAGATCTGAACATTTCAGCTACCATATAATACCCAGTTCATAAATAAACCAGTTTATCAACTCAACTAATGAGCAATTAGCTTATTTTCTCCTCATTCTCTATTATAGAGAAGTTTTAATAAGCTGTTCTATACTTATCCCTGCACAAATGGTGATAGCTTCAGTAGGCTGTATCCCTCTATAAAAGACACAATAGGACAGGTACATCTTCAATTTACTAGGCAAATTGCTATCCAGAGTGCAAGTACAATACCACATTTATACTCTCACCAATAAAGTATAAGAATTCCAAATTCCAGACTATTTAATTTTTGCCAATCCAACAGGTATATCAGTAACATTTATATCTTAAAGACAGGAGACAGAATTTGCTTTGAACTAAATATGATAATATATAAACTTGTAGATAGCTTATTATTTCTTTTCAATATATTTCATTTGTATTTTTTATCGTTTTCAATTATAGTTTATAGTCAGTATTATTTTATATTACTTTAAGTTGTTCATCATAGTGGTTAGACTACCATATACTTAACAAAGTATTCCCCCCATTATTTCCAGTACCTACCTGGCACCATACATAGTTATTACAATACTATTTACTATATTTCCTATGCTCTATTTCACATCCCCCTGACTTTTTCTAACTACCAATGTATACTTCTCAATCCCTTTTCCTTTTTCACTCAGCCACTAACCCCTCTCCCTGTGGCAACCATAATCTGTTCTTTGGGTTCCACAGATAAGTGAAATTATATGGTATATGTGACTGACTTATTTCACTTAGCACACTACCCTCTGGGTCTATCCATGCTATTGCAAATGGTATACCATTTTTTATGGCTGAGTAATATTCCATTGCATATATGTACCATAGTTTTTTAAATCCACTCGTTTGTTTATGAACAGTTGGGTTGTTTCCATACCTTGACTATTGTAAATAACACTACAGTGAACATAGGGATGCATATATTCTTTGAATTAGTGTTTTAGATTTCTTCAGATATATACCCAGAAGTGGAGTTGCTGGGTCATAAGGCAGTTCCATTTTTTATTGTAGGGGGAAACTTCCATAATGTTTTCCATAGTGGCTGTACCATAGTGGGAATCTGCATTCCCACCACAGTGCATGAGGGTTCCCTTTTCTCCACATCCTTGCCAGCACTTGTTTTTTGATTTACAGATGATAGGCATTCTGACTGGTGTGAGGTAATACCTCATTATGGTTTCAATTTGCATTACTTTGATGATTACTGACATTGACCACCTTTTCACATTATCTTTGGCCATCTCTGTGTCTTCTTTGTAAAAGTGTCCATTCAGGTTCTTTGCCCATTTTATCCCTTATCAGATGTCCCATCAGGCAAATATGTTGTCCTATTCAGTGAGTTGTCTTTGTTTCATTAATGATTTCCTTTGCTGTGCAAAAATCTTTTTAGTTTGATGTGATCCTATTTGTTTATTTTTCTTCTGTTTCCCTTACCCAAGGAGATATATTAGAAAAATCCATTTTGAGTTCATTCTATAAGCTGTAAGAAGGTGGTCTAGTGAATTTTTTGCATGTATCTGTCTAGTTTTCCCTACACCATTTATTGACTAGACTGTCTTTACCTCATTGTATGTTCTTGCTTCCTTTGTCAAATGTTAATTGATTGCATAAGCATGGGTTTATTGCTGGGTTCCCTATTCTGTTTCATTCACCTATGTCTGTTTTTATTCCATTACCATGCTGTTTTGATTACTATGGCCTTGTAGTATAGTTTGATATCAGATAGTGTGATACCTGTAACTTCCTTCTTCTTTCTCAAGATTGCTGAGGCTGTTTGGGGTCTTTTGTGGTTCCATATAAATTTTTGGACTATTTGTTCTATTTCTGTGAAATACACCATTGATGTTTTGATATGGACTGAATTCAATCTATAGATGGCTTTGGGTAATACGGGCATTTTAATAGTGTTCACTCTTGACATCCATGAGTATGGTATATGATTCCATTTATTTGTATATTCAGTTTCTTTCTGCAGTGTCTTAAAATTCTTTGAGTACATGTCTTTAAATCCATGGTTAAATGTATTCCTTTTTTTTTTTTTTTTTTTTTTAATGCAATCATGAATGGGATTGTTTTCTTAGTTTCCCTTTCTGATAGTTCATTATTGGTGTATAAAAATGCAACCAATTTCTGAACATTTATTTTGTATACTGCTACTTCACTGAATATATTCATCAGTTCTAGTCTTTTTTTAGTGGAAAGTTTGGGATTCTATATATATATTATCATGTCATCTGCAAATAATGACAGTTTTACTTCTTCCTTTCTTTTGGATGCCTTTTATTTTTTTTATTTTGTTTTTTTTTTTTTCCCCTTGACTGATTGCTATGGCTGGGACTTTCAATACTAAGTTTAATAAGAATGATGAAAGTGGACATCCTGTCTTGTTCCTGATCTTAAGAAAAATGCTTTTAGTCTTTCCTCATTGACTATGATATTAACTGTGGGTTTCGACCTATGGCCTTTATTATGTTGAGACATGTTCCCTCTATTTCCACTTTGCTGAGAATTTATATCATAAGTGGATGCTACATTTTGTTAGATATTTTTTCTGCATCTATTTATAGGCTCATATGATTTTTATCTTTCATTTTTTTTATGTTTAGTAGTTCATAATTTAAAATACTTAAGGTAAAAATAGCCAGTAAAAATAGCCTTATTAATTCTATGGCTTTTCAATTTAAAACATCACAGGGGGCAAAAAGGTCAGTGTAAGTAAATTCATTGAACTTCCAGAATTCTTTAATGGCTAAAGGAGTACAAAGAAAAACACAGATACATACTAAACTGTTCTGATTTATTTATTTGGAAAACCTTGCCGGTTTCTTTTAACATACCGATTATGAATGTGTTTTAATGTACATATCTTTAGTGTGTATGTCTGCCCCTAACTTTCTAAAAATATCTGTCAAGTGGACTTGGTCATTGCGCCTTGGCTGTCTTATCTCTTAGTTATTTCAAGTTTACTATAACCTGTTACTTTCCGATTGTATACTTTTTATAGATGAAATCAGATATCACTGAAGGAGTTGATATTCCAAAGAAACCTAGATTGGAGAAAACAGAAACACGGTCCTCTCCTATTACTGTGCAAACCAGCAAGGATTTAGCTATGGCTGACCTTTCCAGTTTTGAGGAGACCAGTGCTGATGATTTTGCCATGGAGATGGGATTGGCCTGTGTTGTTTGTAGGTAAGTTGTACCTTGCCATGGATCCTTTTTTTTCTTTCTAAAGAGCAAACAACTAAATAAAAAAAGAAAAATCAGACCAATTATTGAGTGTTTTTTATTTTGTTTTTGTTATTTGTCGATGGATAGGAGATAAGTAAATTGTTCCCTATGAACTGCCCATACAGCAATTTAACTTCTTGAAAATTGTTCAACATTTTATTTTCCTGACTGTGGCCTCTTTAATCTGTTATGTTGTAGTAATGTTTCCTGCATTCTTGGGTTGTAGAGAGAAAGCGATCATTGCTTTATTCTTTAGTGAGGAAGAGTCTGTTTAGCAGACTCAGGTTGCTTCCATCGTTCTTTTTGAGGAAGTCTGTGTTGCTTTTTCCATCTCCTGAGTGATGGGTAGTACTTATAAAGTAAACTGCTATATATGACTTCTTAAAACATCATTAAATCTTTTCCTAAGGATAATGGAATGAACTAAATGGGTCATGTAGGTTAGTCTGAGTGTTGTTTTAAAACATTGATACATAGGTATAAATTATGCTTACATATAGCAGTACATAGATCTTTAAGGATAAGTGTTTTCAAGTTTTTCTGGTAGACAGAAGGATTTCTGGGTTGTACACCTGAAACTTATATAATGTAGTCAACCAAGTTTACCCTAGTAAATCTACTTAAGTTTTTTTTAAAAATCAGAATGATTAGATTTTAAGCTTTTTTCATGCCATGAGATGTATTTTTTAATTGTTAATGGCTTTCACTGCCTAGCACAACAGAAAAGATTGCCATCTTTGTTATGGTTTTCTTCATGAAAATGTTAAATTCTACAATATCGGTGCTGAGTAAATAACTATAAAGTTTTGTGCACTTTTTTATTTTTTAAGTGATATTGGGATTTTTTTAAAGATTTTATTTATTTTTAGACAGAGGGGAAAAGAGGGAGAAAGAAAGGGAGGAGGTAAAAGAGAAGCATAGATCAGTTGCCTCTCGTATGCACCCTGCCTGGGGACCAAACCCGCAACCCAGGCATGTGCCCTGACCTAGAATCGAACCCACCACTGCTTGTTTTGTGGGACACCACCCAACCAACTGAGCCACACTGGTCAGGGCAACTTTTATGAACTTTAGACCCAACCATGTTATATGTACTTCTGAATGGACCTTTTTTTAGAGCTTCATTGTTTTCACATATATTCACTTCAACCTTTATCTGTCATGAAGGTTATTATTTTTAAATAGAGAAATAAATGCTAAATTAGTAATGGGGAGAGAACCAGTACTATAACCTTCCATCAGAAAACTTACTATGATAGTCTAAGGTTGTGATGATTGCTTTTGTGTTATTAGAATTTATACTTTTTTTGATACATGTTTTGCTACCTTCTATTCAATTGATAAAACATTTATGTATTGAACACCCATTGTACAGTCATGTGCTAGGCACCTTATGTCCAGGTTTCACCTTTAGGCAACTCATGTATTAATGGGGAAGGTAGATCAACATGCAGGTAACAAATATAAAGGAATTTAGTAGAGGTTCAAAGAAGATGTTTTGAGATTATTAGAGGACTAGCCAAAGTCACTTACCTTCTGGGAGAAATAAAAATATTGCAAGAGAAAGACAAGGAGAATATTGCCAAATTTTATTACTGAGGCACCTTATATATTTATTAGTGGTTGAGCATAACTTTTAAAAAAAATGAAGTCTTTCTATAGTCTACATCTTCGGGTTTTTTATTTTGCTCTTTTGTTTTCTGGAGTTTTTAATCATCTTTAATATATCAAACTTTCCCAAAACAACCCTAAAATGGCTTTAAATTATTGCATTCATTCAAATAAGTGCAATGTTTAATGTTTTATTTTCTTAGGCAAATGACAGTGGCATCTGGTAATCAATTAGTAGAATGTCAAGAGTGCCATAATCTCTACCACCAAGATTGCCATAAGCCCCAAGTGACAGACAAGGAGGTGAATGATCCTCGCCTTGTGTGGTATTGTGCCCGATGTACCAG
The DNA here is from genome assembly GCA_039655065.1 of Glossophaga mutica. Lineage (NCBI taxonomy): Eukaryota > Metazoa > Chordata > Mammalia > Chiroptera > Phyllostomidae > Glossophaga > Glossophaga mutica. The sequence continues at coordinate 143,355,763 of CM077303.1, read as the reverse complement.
ACAAATGAAAAGAATGGTAAGAATGATTTTTGTTGACATGGCTTTTCAAAATAAAAATTTGAACTATTGCAGTGCTGAAAAAGTAAATCATATAAGTTGATTGTTTAATTATTTGTATATATAGTGTATATATTTGATTTATTTATCTATGCTTAAAGACCAGACAATGTAATATGCATTTTTCTCTGTTCAGCTTTTAATTCATTCTAATATAGATAAACAGATTAAAGGCCCATAAAATATGGATATTTTTACTAGTTTTTCAGTGTGTTTCTAAACATTTAAAAATACTATAATGTGCTGTGGGAAATTGTGAGAAACAAAGTCCCAGTTTTTGATGAGTTCGGTAGGAAAATATTGAAAATGTCTATTCCTGAGTGAGCTCAAACCACCAAACTTACAGCTGTGTACAAGGGCAGTGTTTGTATGTGCATCTCTGTCTTTGTATCTGTGTTTCTCTATTATTCTTTCCTTCTCATTGTCTTGGAGGGACCACTTACCCCACTTTCCCAATGTACTTGCTTTGTGTACAGCCCACTAACGTAACTGCCTTTAATGTCAGGCTTAAACATGGTTTCATTTGTTGTATTGAATAGTTTTCTAACTTTCAGTCATTTAAAAAGTAGGTAAATGAGCTTCATCATTTTCCTTTTAAAGAAATCAAGCTGTTATTTACTTTGGTGACTTGTTTAATTCCCCCATCCCTTGTCTTATGCCTTAGATTAGGGACTCTTAATAAGAGTTCTCATGTCTGTTAATTAAGTGAATTTCTACATAAATTTTTCTGACCAAATATGTATTTTTAAAGTCAGAAGTACTTAGTTAAGAGTGCAAAATCAAGACATCTATTTTACTTTGTAATCAGTTAAGTCAGAAATAAGAAATGGTTTTACTTATTCCTATGAAAAGTAGTAAATTTTTAGTACTAGGAATACTTTTCTTTTTAATAGGAAGTTTCTGGGACACAGTGCAGGTATTTCTGCTCAGCCTGATTTTTGTTTAGTTTATTATTTAAAATAACCCTTCAGGACCTCAAGCAAAATGATTATGGGTGTGCAGTACAGTGCCATCCAGGGCACTGATGGATTAGTAACTAAGAATTGGTAATAGTCAGAATAACTAATGGTGACAGTAATCTGTCTTTATATCCTTAAAGTTTTATATTTTATTTCAACGTCTCTTAATAAAGCAAGCATGGTTCTCTTCTAAGTCCCCCCCCCATTTTTTATTACTTATTTTACACCGAATCTATATTTATAGTTCTTACTCTTTCTGGAGTGAATTTTGGCAGCTGATCAGGTATCCTTCAGTTACTTTAACACCTCTAAAATTAAAAATGTTTTCTTTTTCTCTCAGTTTTTCCCCCAATTGCCTCTGCTTATTTCCTCTTTCTCCTTGCACTAATTTCTCCAACTAGGCAGGTTCTGTAGTACACATTATTACAGAAAGTCCTAGAAGAATGTTGCAATAGTGTATGTCAGGGGCAAAGGTCATTCTTCGGTTTTCTAATTTTCTCTCTACCAGGAAATGGGTTTTGCCTCAGCACTAAGTAAGAGTCTCACATGACTTACTGCAGTGGTTCTCAGTCTAAGATGATAACACACCCCTCCTCAGCAGCATTTAGAAATATGTGGTGCTTGCGCTTGCTGCTTTACTGGCAGTTGTTGCCCTGACTGGGGGAGAATTACACACATTCTTCAGTGTGTGGGGCAGTCACCCCGTGAAAAATTATAGTGCCTTTGTTGAGCAACATTGAGTCAGTGATAATATCTTGATGCCCTCAATTAGTATTACTAACAAAGGGCAAAGACTTTCGGGTATTTCTTACTCAACTTCTAAGCCGGCTGGGTGAGATAGAGAAAGCAGAAAATCTAAACATGCTCTGTTAGGAAGAGGTCCTTTCTGGGTTTCAGTGGTGATGAATCTTCGTCTGCTAAAGCATGCACGTTAGGTCAGTCTTCAGAGTCTAACCACTGGAATAGCAGATGTGGGTAAAGACAAGTGTAAATGGAAAGCCATGGTTATAGAACCTGTATTTCTGATTTATTCTGAGGGCTACAGTCTCATGACGAGGTTTTGCAATAGAGAGTAAGATGGCCTTCCTTTTCTGCTGGTAAGAGATGTTTTACCACAGATAACATTCCCGCATTCTTAATAGTGTTCTTGATCTGAATGTTACTTTATAAATTATGTTTGAAAGTAGGTGCACTTTCATGTAGAAAGTATGTAATATAAAAATGGGAATGAATTGAGATGTTAAGGACCAAAATTATAAATAATACAGTAAACCATAGCAAAAGAAGATACCACAAAGAAGGTCCAAACAAGGATAAAACAGTCTATATTCAAACCTCCAGAATTGGGAACAAATTATTAATAAATTCCCTATATGACCTTATTAGGATTGTCAAAGAAAATGGAAATGCTTAGAGCACTTTTGCCATTCAGTGTGGATGGATTCTTCCAGGTTCCTTATCCTTTGTAAATAATTACGGTGAATAAATAGTAACTATTATTGTCAGCACTCAACATATTCCAGACACTGTGCTAAACTATTACATAACTGTAATTCATCCCCATAATCCACATTTGAAACAGGAGGTAAAAGTATATAGTTATAAAACAGGAGAAATTAATTATTGGTCAAAATAAAACTGAATATACTTGTAAAGGAACAATGAATATAATAGCATAGAAAATTGATATTTGTGAACTTTCTCTAAGAATTCATCATTTATCACTAATAGGTTTTTTCTCCCAGTCTGTATTTAAAACCATGTAATTGTTCTAAATTACCTTTTAATTTACTCTCAGTTACTCAGAGACTTATGCCTGAAACCCAAGAAGAAAACTAGTAAGTCTTTGCCCAACCATGATTAAAAAAAAAAATGTACTTCATTCAGTTACAAATAGTTTGTGATTTTCCTGTTTTTAAAAAACAATTAGGTTTGTCTTGTTAAAATTGGTATTTAATCCATCCTAATCTGCATGATTTCTACAGATTTTATTATCTCTACTGTTCAGAAACGAATAAAATCTATAAAAACATTAATATGGTGATAAAAATAATTCCTCCAAGTCTGTACTCTCAGTGTGATCACAATATTTTTTTAAAGTTCAACTATATTTCAACTAAATGAGGAGTACTGTGATGGATTTTTTATTGTCTTTTTGTGCATTCAAATAAGATTTTGTAACTAATTTAATCCTAACTGATTTTTACAGGCTCAAAAAACTCAGAAACCACCACAGAAACCAGCCCCCACAGTTGTTTCTGTAGCTCCCGCTGTCAAAGACCCATTGGTTAAGAAACCAGAAACTAAACTCAAACAAGAGACAACTTTTCTAGCATTTAAGAGAACAGAAGTCAAGGTATAGTACATTTATTTTTATTTAAGATTTTATTTTATTTTAATTTAGCTGACTAAATGGTAGTAACTTTAAAAAGAAAGTTAATGAGGAACTTCATATACTTGGCCATATGTTGGAAAATAAGATTGCATGACTATTAACGTTAGGTAGAAAGAGAACATTTATACAATTATTTAGTCTCTGTGCTGTTTCTCCTTTTATCACAGTTGGGAACTGTCCATGAGCATTGCAAGTTGACGTTCTGTACCATTTCTATGTAGTTAGACACTTACCTCTGTCAGGAATCTGATTTAAATTCTTAATACCTCTGCCTTCAGTGCCAACAATTTTGCTCCTTATATTACTTGTGCTCTTGAACCCATAGCTTTTTTCTCCCTACCCATTGGCAATTGAAGAAGTTCTCTTGTTTCGTCTTGTATTTTTTTTCTTTGATTCTCGTGAGCTTCCATGGTACCTACCTCTATACTTAGCGGCCAGGTTATTTCATGACAGTAGCACTTTTTTCATTCACAGATTTGCATCCTTGAATTCACACTACATTATTTTTAATATCTTGGCATTTTGTCATGGGAGAAAATATTTTTGTCGTCTAACTTTATAACAAAATGAATGTTTTTCTTGAGTTACACATTCTAATTTTAAGTGGAGTACCAAAGATGAAAGAAAAAAACATTAGCCCTAAATTTCAAAGGATGACCCCGGAAAATTCTAAAGTTGACTATATAATTCTCACTGACTATAAGTAACAAAGATCAAGAACTTTGGGGCGATGGTAAAGAATGTAAATGTAAAGTACTCTGAGAAAGATACTAATTATTTTATTTGTTGATCATTTTTAAGATTTAATTTACTAGGAAGAGTTGATATACAAGTGATATTTATTATTGATTTGTAACATAGAAACATGGTGAATTGGAATAGAAGAATAATTTATTGAAAATAATTAGAGTTGCTGTATTCTATAGCTAAGTCACTTTCAGGTAGATTATTATAGAAACCTGTTACTACTAAAGTTTATTTTTAGGTAATTTAATATGACATCATTTTATGGCAGAGCAATTAAGGCCTTGGCTGTCCTGTTTGCTCTGCTTATGAGAATTTGGTGTGTTTATGATAAAAGTGGATACATTTTTACTGTATAAAAAGTTGTTCTCATATAAAGAGCAAATGGCATTCTAACTAGGATAATGGACAAGAAAATATTTATAGTTGAAAAACAGTTGAGAAATGTATACATCGAAGTAGTAAGGAATTACTTGATATCTATTGTTTGTGTTATTTTATAAGAGTATCCTCATAGTACTGTAAGCCATCTGCCATTTGTTTGAGAAGCAATACTGGTAACAGCAAGCCATTAAAATAAAATGCCATACATGCAAAACCTGTTTTCTCATTTGTACTTCATAAGTGTTGGTCTTTTTAATTAGTTCAGATGGGTTTTCTTTTGTGAAGTCTGCTGAAAGATGATTTAGCCATATGGCAAACAGTTTTATGTTTAACAAAAAGAAAAGAAAAAAAATAGATCTTTTTCACTGATCATTGAAAGTTTACTATACCTGTGTCCTTTTGCTTCCTTGACATTTTCTCATTACCTGTATTCATTTCTATTGGAATTTATAACTTATGTAGTTTATCTTCTTTGGATAAACTTATAAGTAGTTATTTAGGATGTTATTGTAAAAAACCCTATCACTTTCAGGACATGTGAACAAAAATCTAGATTCCTCCTCTTAAAAAGTAAAAATCTCAGAGCATTCTATTTTGGTTACTTTTCACATTGGTTAAAAATGTTTACATGCAGAATGTATTGAAGGCTACTTTATGGAAACTGGATATACTTTAGATATTGTAACTACCATATTTCAAAGTAAGATACTATTTGTAATGCTTTATTTTTTACATATGTGTAAATTTAATGCTTTTGTGAATCTTCTTAAGAATATGAAGGCAGAAAGAGGGCCAGTGAGAAGTTCAGTTCATGATTAATTTAAACAGACCAAATGTGAAGGTGAAAAATTACTGTACTTGTGTTAAGAGTCATGTTACTTACACAGTGACATTGTTATCTCTCTTAGCTTTTGACTAGCCAAGGAAGTTAATTAGAGAAATTGAAGTGTTAACCTTTACAAAATACATTGAGGAGTGAGTCAGACCTTCCCAAAATATCATTGTACAGCTTATAAAGCTGTTGATAAAAATCCTTTAGACAGAAGCAGGGATACCTTATGTGATGGTTTCAGTGGAAACATGCATGAATAGTGAAAATAAAGTCATGAGACATTTTTAATGCATCACGGAAGCTGTACACTTCCAAGTAGTTAACATTGTATATCTGTATGTATGTTACAGTACAGTAACTATTTGCAAGGGTGAATTCTGCTTTTGAAATTATCCATAAGTCATTTGGAACAAAGTCTAAAGAATTAGATGTTTTTACTGAGCTAGATGATACCATTTTGGGTGAAAACAAGTTAAAGCATTAACTATGATTTTTTGATATGGCTTAAAACTGAATCTAAAAGCAATTCTCAAAAAGGAAATACTATCAGTGGAACAAGAATATAGCATTCCCAAATTTCTACTTTGGAAATGGTAGATCCCATTAGCTATGGGTAAGGTTTTTGTTTTTCTTTTTTCTTTTTTTTTTTAATTTTAATTGTTGTTCTTGTACAGTTTTCTGCCCTTTACCCCCATTTCAGCCCACCTCCCCAGCCCTCCCCACCTCCCTTCTGTCTCCACTTCCCCCCCCCCCTTGTTACTTTCCATGTGTCCTTTATACTAGTTCCTTCAAACCTTCCCCACCTTCCCCTGAAAATCCCTCCCCTCTCCCCTCCGGTCACTGTTAGTCTGTTCTCAATTCCAGTGTCTTTGGTTACATTTGTGGATGAGTTTTGTTGTGGGGTTTGTTTTTGGTTTGTTTTTTTTTTTTTTCAGATCAGTTTTATAAGAATTTAATTTTAGTGTAGTGATTTAAATTTCCCAAGTCATTACTTTTGTATAAAAAGTCCAGCAATTAAACTTGCTACTTATTTCAGAATATTATTTGAGGTGTTAATTATATTTGGCTTTAATGTAATATGTATCTTTTTTTTAATTTTTTAGACATCCCCAGTTATTTCAGGAAATTCTTCCAGTACCAGTGTTTCCTCTTCAGCGACTAGTGGACTGACTGCATGGGCAGCTTTTGCTGCCAAAACTACTTCTGCTGGTCCATCCACAGCAAAATTGAGTTCAACAACCCAAAACAATAGCGGGAAACCTGCTACCTCATCAGCGAACCAGAAGCCTGTGGGTTTGACTGGCCTGGCAACATCATCCAAGGGTGGAATCGGTTCCAAATTAGGTGCCGGTAACAGCACCTCACCCACTGTACCATTGAAACCACCTCCACCTCTAACTTTGGGCAAAACTGGCCTTAGTCGCTCAGTCAGTTGTGACAACGTTAGCAAGGTAGGTCTCCCTAGTCCGAGTAGTTTGGTTCCAGGAAGCAGCAGCCAGCTGAGTGGAAATGGGAACAGCGGGGCGTCCGGGCCTAGTGGAAGCACCACCAGCAAAACCGCCTCAGAATCGAGCAGCTCTTCCTCGGCGTCCCTTAAAGGTCCAACCTCACAAGAATCACAGCTCAATGCCATGAAGCGATTACAGATGGTCAAGAAGAAAGCTGCCCAGAAGAAACTTAAGAAGTAATGTGGTCAAGTAGGTTTTAATGTCACATTACCCTAAAGATTAAAATCTTATTATAGGACATAAATTGTAATATACTATAATTTAATAAAAATCTTCATAATGAAATGTTTCTTATTTCTTACCTTAAAATGCTAAATTTTATTTAGACTTGGACATCTTTATTTTAAATCTGTTTGTTTTAACAATTTCCATAGTATTGGAAAACAATAATTATTATGGCTAATTCTTTTTTTTTTTAAGTTTTAATCACTTTTATTTAATTTTTTTAATTTTTATTTTAATTGTTGGTCTTGTACAGTTTTCTGTCTTTTATTCTCACCCCAACCCACCACCCCATCCCTCCCCACCTCTCTCCCATTTCCACCCCCCATAGTTTTTGTCCATGTGTCCTTTATACTTGTTGCTCTAAACCCTTCCCCTTTTCCCCTGAAATTCCCTCTCCTCTCCCCTCTGGTGACTGTCAGCCTTTTCTCAATTTCCATGTCTTTGGTTATATTATGCTTGTTTGTTTGTTTTGTTGATTAGGTTCCTGTTAAAGGTGAGATCATATGGTATTTGTCTTTCATTGTCTGGCTAATTTCGCTTAGCATGATGCTCTCAAGTTCCATCCATGCTGTTGCGAAGGGTAGGAGCTCCTTCTTTCTTTCTGCTGCATAGAATTCCATTGTGTAAATGTACCACAGTTTTTTGATCCATTCATTTACTGATGGGCACCTAGGTTGCTTCCAACACTTGGCTATTGTAAATTGTGCTGCTATGAACATTGGGATGCATAGGTTCTTTTGGATTGGTGTTTCAGGGTTCTTAGGATATAGTCCTAGCAGTGGAATTGCTGGGTCAAAAGGTATATCCATTTTTAGTTTTTTTAGAAAATTCCATATTATGGCTAATTCTTGATGAGAACTTCCAGAATCCCAGAAGACTGGTAGCATATGTGAATTAAAACAAAACAAACAAACAAACAACAAAAAAAAAAAAAACAGTAGTTTGTGCATCCTCTAACAAAGCCCTGAGAACTGACTCTGCTGAGTAAGGTGCCCTCCCGAGGTGGCAGGAACAGCCCACGGGGAAGTTTTCTGCTCCCCCTCAGTGTTCCTCATAATCAGTGTCAGTCTCCAGCCTCATCTCAATTGATCCCCCGCCAATATGTCATCTCTCTTTTTTCGAAATGAATTTTTCATAATCGATTCTTGTTACTCTATATCTTTACCTTTTTATCACCTTGTATGAATGATCTCTTTCAATAGATTGTGATCTACCATGCCCTTTTATTTTTAAGATTTTATTTTTTTATTTTTAGAGAGAGGGACAGGGAGGGACAAAGTAGGGAGAAACATCAATATGAGAAACATCAATCCGTTGCCTCTCGTGCATGCCCCTATGGGACTGGAACCACAACCCAGGCATGCACTCTGATGGAGAATCGAACCGGCGACCTTTCATTTTGTGGGACAGCACCCAGCTGACTGAATTACACCAGTCAGGGCTACCATTTCCTTTTAATACAATGCTTTTCTCACATGCCCACATCTCCCTACACTGCCGGTGTAGCATGAACATAGTATACCGGTATATGTAATAAATTTTGAATTCTGATCTATCCTGACTACAAATATTTCTGAAAATTCTTGAGAAAAATACCTGTTCAAGGATCTGTGGATGGATAACATCTACTTGTTTATATACTGATAGCTTCTTTTTCCTATATCATGAAAAATAGGGCTCCTTTATTTCTGCAGCCCCCAAATGTTAATAGCATTTTATCTAATTTTAATTAACTTTGTATAAAAGTAGCTCCTGTATAAAAGTATTGATATTGTTTTGAAGTATGCACATGTACATTGTTAGCTTGCCTTATTTGCAGGCTAACAAATTAGCCTGCTGTCGTTTTATCTATAGATTCTGAAAAAAGACATGAGGCTTTCTGGATCATAGAAACCATTTATTACAGTAAAATGCAGCAGCCATCTTGTACTTCCTGAATATCTCATTTCACCCAAAACAGGAAGTCTAACAAATTCCCATATTCACTAGACTGTGAACTGGAAATCCAAAAATTTCCCACATTCCTTCAAACTCTGATGCGCGCCACTAAATCTTTTTTTTAATGTTTTCATTTATTTATTTACTGAATTTATTGGGGGTAGGGGTTTTAAGCACACAACTCAATAAAACATCATCTGCACACTGCATTATGACCCATTACCCAAGGAAAGTCTCTTGGTCCCATTCCCCCCACCTTTGCCCACCTCCACCTTTCCCCACCTACCTTTTCATCTGGCTGTCACCACACTATTGTCTGTCTATGTGATATGTAGGGTTTTTTGCTTAATCCCTTTACCTTCTTTCAGCCAGTCTCCCAAGCACCCTCTCCTCTGACATCCATCACTCTGTTCTGTGTAATCATGCCTCTGTTTCTATTTTGTTCGTCAGTTTATTTTGTTCATCCACATATAAATGAGATGGTATTCATATTTGTCTTTCTCTGACTGGCTTATTTCACTTTGCGTAATAATCTCCAGGTCCATCCATGCTGTCACAAAAGGTAAGATATCCCTCTTTTTTTGTGTGCCACTAAATCTTCACTCTACAGCCTCTAAAATCCTTTCCCCTGTTCCCTACATTTTTGTGACATCATTATTCTAAAATATACCGATAAATGACGTACATGAAGATAACGTTTTTTTAAATTAAGCTTGGCCTTTTTATAAGGAAAGATTACTTTAAACCTGCCTGTGAAATTATAGGACCAAACTATTCATGGTAATTAGGAATCAAGATTGAGGTACTTGCAAAGTGCAGTAAATATCTACTTATGTGTTTAAAATCTGCCTGCAGATGTTTCTGCTTTGACAGATTGCTGTTGATTAAACATCAGTTTGGCATCGGTCTCAAATTCCCTTTAGGGTCAAAAGATTTTATATAATTATTTGTTTATAGTTGAGGGGCAGTTTGGACTAAGCTGGACAAAATGACCCAACACAAACTCAGCTCAACAACTGTAACAGCTAACGTAGCTTCAGTCCCTATGAAACCTTAAAGCAGTAATGCATACAGTCTGTGCGTTGGCACTTGAAGTGGAAAATGTTATCCCGTGTGTGCTGGATAGATGTAAGAAGCAATTATTTTAATTTCTGCAGTACTTCAGAGAACACTTTGAGACTTGTGAAGGAGGTGATTTACCTTTTGTTGAATACTGCTCTTTTTGAGTACAAATATTTATATTTAGAATTTGTACATATGTGTAAGTATTCATACATCTAATAGTGTAAAGTTCAGATTGGTATTTTTGTACACGTATATCTGGTGTTAAAGTTTAATCATTTTCAAGTAGCTGTTAGACCTTGATTCTCCTGTATCACTAAGTGAGCTACAAGGCTTTTTATCTGAGCATGTGATGAAATGGCCAGCTTTACATCCATCATATTTATCATTTAATTTATTTGGCTATGTATAATTTGTGATTCCCACTAGAGTTTAGGATGTGTGAGGGCAGGGACCGTGCTCATCTTGCCCACCGTGGTATTCCCACTGCAGCTCTCAATGAATGTGTATTGGCTCAGTGAACGAATAGACAGATAATCGGGTGAGCCAAAAAGGAAGCTTTTAGGATTGTAAGTTTAAATCCCATTTTAGTAGAAATCTATTCAGTATCACTTTTCTCTTTTGCATATTATGCTTATTGCAAGATTATTTAATCATAGATTTTAGTGACTTTAAAGAAAGGAGGAACAAAGGAAAACATTGAAAGAATATTGGCCTAAAGTCAGGGGACCTGGTTTTGAATTCCTGTCCCTCCATGTATGAGCTGTGTGATCCTTTGTTTTCTCCTCTGCAAAACATAGATAATTAATGAGATAAAATTGAAGACATCTGATATTCAAAGGTTCGGTGATTCTGACTCCTAACGAGGATATGATAGTACTATCTATTAGTAACTGATATTATAAATTGACCATAGGATATAGGAAATATATCATTTTACAGAAATTTTTATTAATGCAATAATTATAAAAATTATATAAGCAAGTAGAGAAAACCATAAATTCATTAACATACCATAATGATTTTTAAGTAAGATAAGTTTATTTGATTTATTAAGAATACATCCTCTAGATTTTTTAAAAACAAGAACAGTTCTGTATGATAGCACCACATGCTAAAGTGTGACTCATTTTCCTGAAAATCTAAAGCAAATCTTGCCTGTATGTAGCGTGTAATATCGTGAAAACTGTAACTGGTCTCAGAGACTCAGCTTGAATTCTAGTAACTTGGAGTGAAGTAAAGTTACGCTGGAATAATTTTGTAGATCACAGAAAATTCAATGACTAAGTTTTTATATATTACGCCGTATGTTGTCAGAGGAGGTTTTTAAAAATTAGACTTTAAAAATACTAGCATTCTATGAATAGTAAGATATCCCTAAAAAGTATAAAATCTAATGTCCTTCCAATCAATGAAATTTAATTACTGTAAACATGTATGTCCAATTAGCATGGATTTGTGAGGTCTAGATGTATTCCGTGTTGAGCAGTGCACTAGGTACCCTTAAGCCATAGTTATGGCAAACAGGATTTAAACAAAGTGGGGTGGGTTTTTTTTTTGTTTTTGTTTTTGTTTTTGTTTTTGTTTTGCCATTTCAGAATATAAAGATTTCGTCTCTTAATTCACATAAATTTAAGAGGCTTTTGCAATAGACTAAAGGAAGCTTAGGGAAAGCAAGATGTTTTTAATTCCATGTTCAATATTGAAAACTAATTTTTGTAAATCATTGGAACTGTTCATCACAGATAGTGACAGGCACTTAATAGCCACCTCTAAATGTCCGAACTTTATTTTAGACAAAATGTGGACTATACCAGTACTTATTTTCTGCAGTGCTGTGTGCATATGATTAACAATGTGCATTATATCTCTTCTGCGAAAGTCAACCTTCATAGAATTGTTTTATACTAATGAATACTAAAACAAGATTATTTTTCCGAAATATAAGGACCATTCAAATAGTGGCTTTGTAACTTCTTTCCAAAACTTAAGCACCCATGGTAATTTTGTATTACTGCATTTTTAAAAATAATTTCTAAACTTAATTATGTATATTGTTGATTTAGATCACCTATTTCAAAATAAGTTCTAGATAATATATATATGTATGTGTGTATACATATATACGCACACACACTTATTTGTATTACAAAGAAAACCACAAAAAATTCATTTTGTTCTTGGTAAAAAAAAAGTATTTCAGAGAATTCTTTACTGTACAATGGCATTTAATTTTAAAAATTTAGAAAATAATTACATTAGCATATATCAGTGACAGTTGTATTTTTTAAAACTTTTTGAAAACTTATATACACCTTAACTGTCTTGGGATTTTATTTCCCTTGGACCAAACCAAATGATGCCTGGCCTCAAAATTACAATTGCTTGATTTTAAACAACATATTAAAATAATGAGGGTATTGTATAACATAAAAAATAATAAGTAAAGCCTAAATGCCACGTGAAATGTAGGTTGTATTTTTAAAATAGCAACAACATAGTTTTACAGCAATATACGTTCATTGTAGGAGTCGGGGACTGCAGTGGGTGGCTTCTTACAACTTTTGCTCAGCAGCTGACTGCAGCTATGAGTTTAATGATGTGATTTCTTCATACATCAGGAAGCATCAATCCTAGCGCCACACAAGTAGACCAAGCTTTTCATATACATTTAGTTAATATTTCAGCCAGAAAAGCAAATATGTTCTACTCTACTTATATAATTTTTCATTTTGTGGGAAATGTTAAGGTCACAATTTAAATTACATATACAAAGTGTGGCAAAAGTAGATTTACAGTTGTTCATGTGGAAAATAATACCATAGTGAATAAATAATACAAGAATAAACTGTTTCAGGTACTCACAACTGTAAACTTGCATTTGCCACACCGTGTGTGTGTGTGTGTGTGTGTGTAACATTCCCCCACTGTCTTGGTCATTGGGCACATTCACTGTTTCCACAAATAACAAGTTTGGATTTCCTTTTGCTTTACCCTAGGAAAACTGGATTTACTTTTATTTTATTGTTGGGTACAAATGTTTCTCTGTATAGAAAAAGAGAAAAAGTCTATTTCTGGTACCAACTCAAAACAAGAAAATATTTTATGCAAAAGTGACTTACCAGTAAAACCTTATAACACCATATTGAGGTTAAGAATTTTAGGAACAATATGGTACTCCCTCTTATCCACAGTTTCACTTGCCCCCTGTGAGGCACAGTCCAAAAATATTAAATGGAAAACTCCACAAATAAAGAATTCACAAGTTTTAAACCATGCTCCATTTTGAGTAGTGTGGCGAAATCTCACACCATCAGTTCTGTCCAGCCTGGAACGGGAATCATCCCTTTGTCTGGCGTATTCGAACTCTATACTCTAACTTCCCGTTACTCAGCCGACTTCGAGGTTTATCAGTTCGACTGTTGAAGTATCCCAGTGCTTATCGTAGCCTAATGCTCATCACACCACCTATGACGTCCTTCACCTCACTTGATCTCACCATGTACCAGGGGTGTCCAACCTTTTGGCATCTCTAGGCCACACTGGAAGAAGAGTTGTCTTGGGCAACACGTTAAATACATTGTGACACGTAATCACAAAAAAATCTTACAATGTTTTAAGTAAATTTAGGATTTTGTGTTGGGCCGCATTCACAGCCATCCTGAGTCCCATGAGGCCTGCGGGCCGCGGGTTGGACACCCCTTATGGACATTGTATAATCTTACATCATCACAAGAAGGGTAAGTGTATTACAATAAGATATTTTGAAGGAGAGACCACATTCACATAACTTATTACAGTATATTGTTATAATTGTTCTATTTTATTATTAGTTACTGTTGTTAATCTCTTACTGTGTCTAATTTATAAATTAAACGTTATTATAGGTATGTACCTGTATATATAGGAGAAAACATAGTATGTGTAGGGTTTGGATACTATCTGAAGTTTCAGGCATCCACTGGGGTCTTGTAACGTACCCCTGTGGGTACAGGGGACTACTCTAGCATGAAATAGAACATTTTCTGTCATGTAAATGTCTTATGAATATCTGTGGTAGTACATGTCACATATGTATGTTAAAGTCAGCAACCCTCTGAAAAGCATAACTCTTCATTTTGTTATTTGTAGTCCTCAGGGATATATGCAACAGTACACATTGTACAAATAAAATCTCTTAAGTAATTTTAATTTTAATCTTAAAATTTGATGTCATATTAGCATAATTTATGTGGACAATGAAAGTCTGCCTTATTTTGGTTGTAAAAGGAAGAACCCACTAAGTCAAATTTAATTTAATGGTTTTTTTCCCATTTGATAGAAGCATCTTTAGTTCAATAAAATATCTCAATAAAATATGCCTGAAACTTTAGGGGACAGTTCTGAGCAATTCCCAAATTAAAGTTCTGTGTTCCAGGACATTGTGTTCTAGCAAATGTTCACTTCAGTGCCTGCCTTGTTGAAGTACAAATTGTCAGCTAAAAATATTTGCAGCTTGGCTCAGAGCATGGAATACACATTCCCCATTTATTAACCAAATAATGGAGTGATCCAAAACTATTTCCTCATTAAAATATCATTAGCAATCATGTAGGATGGTTTTTAAACAAGTATGCTTTCAAAAATGTTTAAGCAAAACAATAAAAATAAATAAACCCAGATATTTCATTTCCTCTAGGCCAATATCATGGAAGTTTTTATAGCCCTTGTTTGTGAAAAACTTCTCAGTACTGAAATACGGACCTGAGAGAGAAATGGGCCTCATTGTTGTCCATTATTTGCTTCACTGAGTGCTTTGTGATGACAAATGTGGACACCCCTAGTGGGAAGCACAGTGCAGTGCCTAGGAGTGTAGACCCCAGGACCAGACCTTGGTTTGAAGCCCAGCCCTACCACTTACTAAAAATGCGACTTGGGCTAACTTCACCTCTTATGGCCACAGTTTCCTCATAACATTGTATCCAATAAATTACCGCATATAAAGCATATCAAACAATGTCTGGCATTTGATATGCATTTCGTAAATGTTAACATGTTTTCATTATTTTGTTATTCAGGTTTTTCTTATTCAAAACATACAGAAAGAGGGACTTGACATCAGACTTCTAGTTGGCTATTAATTATCAATTCCTATTCTTATGTGTATTTAGTGTACTCCCTGGTTCATGCATATATGGTAGATAATCTATACCATATAGTACACATAAGTGCGTGTAAACCATGTAATGAATATAGTGTGTGTGTGTATACATGCATGCCTGTGCAACAGAGAGACATGAAAAACAAAACATTTTCGAGGCAAAATACATAATACAGAAAAATAAAATACAGTAAATTGAAAACTCCTTGTCCTTAAGGTCAACTTTTCATGATGGTAAAGAACACACTCTCAAAGTATTTCCACTTTTAAGCAGTTCATAGGTAGAGCTTGGGCTGTCTCGGTCTGTTTGGTGTTTCCTTCAACGCATATTCATAATACATTTTGAATAATCTTGTTAGGAAGCACAGCCTTCTTTAAAACTTGACATTGTACCAGTTCATGTGGTTTGGAGGTTTCTTGATTTCTAGGCCAACATTGTAATGTCAGTCTTATGAGGTAGTCAATCCACAACCTGTCAGAAAATGGGTCAAAAGGCTTATTTCCTTAAGCATAAGTCATCTTCCCAAGGTAGTTAGCTGGCACATATCCTTTTTGCCCTTGAGCTTCAGCTAACCACCACTCTCTATTGCCACTTAGGTCACAGAATCGAAGTATATGGACTCTTTGGTATTCCTGAAGGCTGAGTTCATGGTTACTTCGTGCTTGAAAGGCGTGAACTGCATAGAAAATCTAGACAAAGAAGCAAATGACATAATTAGAAGCAGAACCTAAAACTGTTGGCAGATGTGATAAAGATTCCCAAGCTTTGAGAAAGAATGCGAGCTTTCTTTCTTTTTTTTTCTAAATGGACATTTTCCCAACTCCTGCTAGATGTATTTTTGTGAAAGTATGGTCCACGTAAGAATTGAGTGAAATAGGTGTTTTTAGTGTCCTGTTGAGAGGGGTGTAAACTGTGCTGGAAAGCAGTTTGTCAGTTTCTATTAGAAGATTTTTTAATATTAATTTCTTATTCAGTAATAGCTATTAGAATCTCCCCACCAGAAATAGAAACATTGACACATTTTTGTACAATACTGTTACTGTAATAGCCAGTTGTAGGGTGAAAAGTGGGAGAGAAGGGAAAATTGCACTGAAGCCTCAGCAAGAGAATTAATTCTAGCCCATACACTAAGGAAATTTGTAGTAATTAAAAATGACTAATAACATGGGAAAATAATGACAAAGTAGTATGCAAAAAAGGACAAAATCCGATGTACTATATAAGTCTAATATTAGATTTTTTGGTAGAATTAGAGGTGATTTTTATTTTTACTTATTTTTTTATTTTCCAAATATATATAATGACAATGTATTAAATTTATAATATTCAAAATATTTTAAGCAACCTAGAAGAACTTAGTAAAACACATTTCAGTCAAAAGAATTTTTCTCTAACCTCAAAAGTATGTCATAAATATTAGAAGCATAAGAAATCCCTAATAAGTGTTCAGTCCCTCTTCCACTAAAATCATGACTGTTAATAAAAATATTTAGTTATGGTATAAGATTAACCAATCAACTAATACATTGATTTATTCATTTAGTCAGAATTTATTAAGTATTTATTAAGCACCAGATACTATGTTATGAGAGAACTTGTAACCCGGGTAGGAAAAACAAATGTTTTACAACAAAAGCACACACAAAAACAAAACAAAACAAAAAAAACACCCTACACACTTAGGTGATATATCAGCTAATTGTGAGCTGGGTTGTGGAATAAGAAACCTTTTATAGGTCACAAAGTTCATAAAAGGGGTAAATATATTCAAGGTACAGAGACGAATACATGCAAACAGTATATGGGAAAGGCAATCAGATTAACTTTCTCAAAATTGAGGCTCAATGTAAGACAGGAAACAATGAGAAATAGGTGATTTTGTTGAGCAGAAAAGAGACTGGGACTATAGTTACAGTTTAAGTTGTTCTTTAAGTCTTAACTGTTATTTCACTTTTGGTGAAACTCTAATAGAATTGATTTGTGTATCATCTCAACTCTAGCATGAGCTTCACCGCAAGGAAAGGAACCACATTCCAACTTCTCTCCGTGGACCACATCCTGGTACACAGTAATGACTCAAATATATGTTGATTTGACTTGAAAGTTAGTCTGAAAGGCTTGGATATCATACAAGAACATAAGAGGTCATGTTGCATTATACAAGATACACAGAAGGCAGATTGTTGGACATGGCTTATTTGGTCATTTAAAAGTAAAGAAAACAAAAAGGGAGGTGCCATAAATTTTTGAGGAATGGAGTAGCAGCAAAAATATCTACCTTTCATAGTGCTAACAATTTGCATATCAAATGTGCTTTATCCTCAACAGCCCTGTGAACTGTGACTTGGAGAAGTAGTGACATGCTCTGGATTAGAGAGCCAGTGGGTGTTGCTAGGACTGTATCTTCCAACTCCAAATTCTGTGCTTATCTGTTCTCATAGTAGTTTAGGAACCAAACTCTTGTTCTAGCAAAGATATGCAGATTGTATTCTTGTGAAACACGACTGACTCTCTGATATGTTGCTGTTTCATTGTTGTTTAGCATGTGAAGACATTGAATAGATCTATAAGAGCAAAGTGGAGGATTTGGTTTGCAAAAGCAGTCAGAAATGTAATGTACCATCATAATATGACTCATGAAAATAATCTGTAAGAGCCTACATTAGCAGTTGCTAGCCATCTGTTGTAATTATTATACATCATTTTACACATATTTGTAATTTTTATACATATTATGCAGTTTGAATCACCTACTAATATACTGTTCCTAAACACAGCTGATTAATGAACAACAATGCAGGGGGGTTACAATACCTACCACCCCCCCCAACAGTTGAAAATCCATGTATAACTTTTCATTCCCACCTAAACTTTACTGATAGCTTACTGTTGACCAGAAATCTTAACATAAACAGTCATTAACAAATATTTTATATATGTATTATGTACAGCATTCTTATAATAAACTGAACTAAAGAAAATGTTAAGAAAATCATAAGGAAGAGAAAATACATTCTCTCTATTTATTAAAAAAATCTGTGTATAAATGGACATGCACATTTTTAACCAGTATTGTTCAAGGATCAACTGTATTTTTTCGTTCTTTCTTTTTGGCACATATTCTTTTAAGGGGAATATATAAAATCTTCCACTTAGATCTATGTGGTCTGAAATTAGAGCTTATATTTTAAGCACTAAATATAGATTCTCATAAAGTTGTAAATTTAAGCTACACAATTATAATGTATGCTTTTGATATTTTAAATGCTTGTGATCCAAAATTAATTAAGAACGAGAAGTTTTCAGTTTTTATATAATGTGTTTATGCCTGCATTTAACATAAAATAGATGCTCAAAATGGGAATATGCCTACTTTTAATGAGACGACAATTTCTAACATTCGACTATGAGTTAGAAGTTTCAACCTCTCATGGATTTAAGAGTTAAAGGATTTCTTATTTTTAAATATTTTAATGATTCTAGGATGTATCTTTCTAATTTCCTATGTTAATATGTTTTGGTCCAGATACATGAAAATTTTTATTAAGCCATAATTATCTGATTTTTTTTCCTTGGCATTTCTTAAAATATATTTTTATTGGTTGCTTCTTTTTAAAGCTCTGGTTCATTTTATGCACAATATTCTATGAATGCTATCCAGTTCTCCACAACACTTACTTTTTTTTTTATAATACTCTGTATTGTTGCATTATTGACTCATAACCAGTTCATTACCCCCGTTATCACCACCAGATATTTCCCAGTTCAGCATTTCCATATTCTGTGTTTGCGCATTTAATTATTCCTCCCCTAGTGAGCCACGTTACCTGTCTTCTCTGCATCTCGTTTTGTTGATTTCATCCCAGTTCTTTGATTAGCAACAAAAATCGTAATATGTTTTAATATACCTTTCCAAAACTAAAAAAAAAATCCTATAAACCAGTATTTACAATATTATACAGAGATCAGGGAGCCAAAATAGTTATATAAATTTTTGTAAATGTTCATTTTTCTCTCTTACTCTCCAGGAGCAAGCTTTCATATTCTTTAGTTAACAATGTATAGTTATTACTCAAGTAATTTTTATTTTAAAAATCAATTTTAAATAAAGGTAGGCAAAATTAAAGAAATCAACTGCTATTAATACATTTTCTTCATTCCTTTCTTCCCGCCTTCCTGTCTTCACTCTTTACTTTGTCTTTTTTCTACCTACCTCCCTGAAATGGTAATAAACATGCAATTAGAGTACACATAATTTTTTCAACTTGCTTTTTCACTTGAAAATATATTTAAAAATCTTTTCATGTCATTAAAGCTTTATAAAACATCACTTTAATGACTACTTAAATACATTGTGCTTCAGCTTGCTGACTTCTGAAGCACTCTCTAAACAATAACATACTAGACCTAGCATTATTATTACTATTATTATTACTATAAATAGTTGAAAATATAAAGACGAAGGACCAGACAATGAATTTAGAATTAGCAAACACAACTAACTTTTAAGAAGTCAAAAATTATGTCCTTAGTATAATTTATGTGGAAAAGAAAAGTACACTTAACTTCCCTCTAAAACTGGGTTTTGGCCATTATTAAGTCTGGTGCTTTTGAGAAGCACCAAAGATTGAGTCACAGTAGCCCAACATCCTGCTAGCCGCACAAGGCATCTTAGGGACTGTGGTAGGCAGAATTCAAAAGTGGAACCCAAGGTTACCACCTCCTGTTAAACACCTTCTGTGATATATAATCCCCATGGTGAATAGGACGTGCATTCCTGTGATTAGGTTACATCATATGGTGAATGTAAAGGGATTTTGCAGAAGTGCCTACTATGACTCCTAATAAGTTCACTTTCAGTTAGGTAAAGATTATCCGAGTAGGCTGACATAATGAGGTGCTTTAAAAGAGAGTCTAGGCCTTCTCTGAAGGGAGACATTTGAAGCCAGAGAGATGCTCGCCTGCTGGCCCTGAAGAAGCAAACAACCATGTGGTGAACTGCTAACAGAGATCGCCACCTGCAGGGATCTGAGAGCAGCCTCCAGGTGTTGAATTTTGTCCTTGGCTGATGTCCAGCGAGAAAATAGAGGCCTCCATCCTACTGGCACTAAATTCAGCCAACAACTACAAGCTGGGAAGAGAATCCCAAGTTTCAAAAAGAGCACCGCGCGGCCAGTCCAGGTTGCAGCTATGTGAGATGTTAAGCAGGGCGCCCAGAGAAGCTGTGCTTGCATTCCTGCCCCCAGCACTGGTGAGGCGGTGCAAGTATGTTGTTTTAAGCTACTTAGTTTGTGATCATTTGTTATGCAGCACAGAAAACTAATACGATTCATGTTGTCGCTCTTCGATGAGCCAAAGGGAACAGTACATTACAATGGGAAGGCATATTTGTTTGACTGCTATGCTTTTTGATATAGCATAAAGTAGTTAGTAAAGAAGTTGAGAAGTTAAAAATTAAGTCTTTTACTATAAATCAGTCCTGCCAGACTGTGAATATCCATTAGTTCATCCCATTATTCTACAAAGCCTCTGAATTATCATTCAAGAGAGCTTCCAAAACATTCAGATAAAGTCCCTGCTTTCCGTGTGGAACGTGCAGGGAGGACTGTGAATGAGTTGGTTCCGAGGCCCCAGTGAGTATACGGTGACCAGCCCTCCCGATTGCACCTGGCATGGTGTTTCATCCAGTAGGCGCTCTCTTTAATGAGAAAAGTTTCCCACTGTAAATACTGTTATATTTTTACCCTACATGTAAGACTCCTGATTCACCATAACTGTCCTAGAATATACTGGAGGCTCCTTACCCAGTAACTTTTCCTCTTCCTTGAGTGGAAGAATGGATAAACAACTTAAGGTTCTAGAGCAGTGATTTCTAACCTAATTTTTAAATTGAGTCTCTCTTGGAAAATCTAGTGAAAGATATGGACTTCTTTTGCCCTAGTTACACTTAGGAGCACACTATTTGCAGCATGTTTGAGGAGATTCATGAAACCTCCCAAATCCCATTCATAGACCCTTTTATTTTTTGAGTTCTTTCAGCTTAAAAACAGTTTAGTGTAAAAAAATCACAGAGCCGCTAGATATTAAGTCAGTTGGAATCTGCATCTTTCTGACCGACTTTGAGGCCCCACAGAATCCCCTGGCTGTCAAGCACAGGCCAAGGCTACCCTTCCTTCTGTACTTCCTGTCAGCATTCACTACACCCATCAATAAGGCTCGATTACAGCTGATAACACCCCTTCCCCCTTGGAAATGTGCTATTGCAGTTCTGGAGGGGAGCAGAAGTTTTGCTGCCATGGTAGGAAAGGGTAGGGAAAGAAATGCACACGCAAAGTGTCAGCCAATTAAGCCAGTACAGGTTTCAGTTGATATGCCTAATAATAATATAAAATCCAGAACAAAAGTCTACATAGCCACACAGAAAATTGCTTTGTAGGGTAACTCAAATGTGCACATTACAATATACTGTGTATTTTCACTGTTCACAAAGATGATACAATTTATTCCCACTTTTCAATTGCCTTACAGGGACCTCTACAGTATTTTGTCCTCTTAGACTGTCAGACCAAACTTACAGGAGGTTAACCATTTTCATCCCTCCATACTTTCTAAGAGCCAACAGAATAGAAACATCAACCCTGGGCAAGGATTAGGAAGGTCCAATAGGCTTTCCCTCTTTTCCAAGGGATGAACAGCAGTTGCATGATGAGGGCAATCAAAAATACCAGCCATCTGCATCTACTGCCTGCAATTAAGGGAAATAGTCTTATGCAGCCTTTACTTCTTGTCTTCCTTGTACTGAGGTTCGAAGAAACGTACTCTCTTCAACTTGTGTTAACTTTATGGGGCAGACTTTGCCCCCACACAGGAGAAACCTGACATTTGGGCTGGGTTATTTCATCTGAGAGGGAATATAGGGGATCCTACATGGCCAAGGAGCCAAGCTGTGTATTTTCTAATCCAACTCTATTAGTAATAATGCTAATATTTATATTCTGGACATCCGGGTATATTTTCAATTGGTTCCAAATTGAGAGGAAAAGAAAAGAACAAATAGCACTTTATGGAGAGATGCCATCAATATATTTTCTGTTCTGAGCAAAAATAATTACTTCATTTTTTTTCTTTTGGTAAGGGAAACTTTTAATGGACAGATTGATAGGATTACTCAAAGCCTTACTTTGCAGTAGCAGCTGGTAGTAACTAGACGTAGTTTTAGACTACAAATCGCATGCTGAACGAACCTAAGTGAGGTACTTACTCTAAAAGTAAAGCCAAATTAGGACTAGAACTCAACATCAAGCCTGCTTTAGGGTGTCTTGACAAATATGGTCCTCAAATTTCTTTCTAGGTTATTGGGATAAGGCAAAGTCTTCCAAGGCATTTAATCAAGTATATAGATTTCACTGATTTGTGTACAAGTTGGTATTATAATGCGGTATTATAGAAACACTGAAGAGACTAAAAGTCTAAAGAAGTAATAGAAAAATTGTGTTTTGAAGGCTCAGGACCAAGACAGAAAGTGGTAAGAACACGTAATAGTTTCCAGAGAAGTTAAGAATTGGTTATGGCTGGGAGAAAACATTTGCAAATTTTATACGTGATAAAGAACTGTAGCCAGAGTATATAAGGAACCCTTGCATCAAATAGATAATGACCCCATTTAAAAATAGATAAATATTTGAAAAGACATTACACCAAAGAAAATAGAGCAATGGCCAATAAGTACATGGAAGATACTCAACAGCACGAGTCATACAGGGAAATGCAAATTAGATCCACAGCGAGATACCACCTGATTCTCATTAAGATGTTTCTAATAAAAAAGACAGAAAGTAAGTCAATGATATGAAAAAACTGTAATCCACAGCCCTCATACATTGCTATTGGGTATGTAACATCATGCAGTCACTTTGAATAACAATCCGTCAGTTTCTTAAAAAGTCAAGCATAAATTTACTATATCAGCAAGCAATTCCACTGCAAGGTATCTCCTCAAGAGAAATTAAATGCACACAAGGCCTTGCACACAAATGTTGATAGCAGAGTTATTCATAATAGAAATTACCCAAAATGTTCATCAGCTTGTAAATGGTTGAACAATATATGCTATCTCCATATAATAAAATACTATTAGGTAATAAAAGCAACAAAGTACACACATGCACATACTACAGCATTGATGAATCTCAAAAAAAAATTACGCTAAGTGAAAGAAGCCAGATGCAGAATACCACTTACTGCATGATTCCATTGATATGAAATATAGAGAAAAGGCAAATCGATGAAGGAAAAAATAGACTGCTGACTCCCCGGGGCTGGAAATGGGAAAGAAGAGTGACTGCAGATGGATGTGAAGGATCTTTAGCATAAAGGGAGTGTTCCGAAGTTGGGTTTGGGTGATGGTCGCACAACCCTGGTGATGCACTGAGAGTTGTTGACGTGAATACTTAAAGTTGGCTAGTTTTATGGTATGTAAATAAGACCTTACATGAACCGGATTTTTTTAAGTAAAGATTTTTTTAAAGCATCAGTCATGAATTGGATGGCAATCCATGTGTTGTTGATGAAAGAAACTGAGTAGATAAAATTTTTTGGAGAGTACTATGGCAATGTCTATCAAGATTTTAAATATATACATCCTTTGATACTCTAATATTCTCAGAAATTTGCCCTACAGATGTATTCATATATGTGCACAAAATAGATGAACAAAGGTCCCACCTAAAATATTGTTTGAAATTTTAAAAATCCCAAATATTCAAATTGTCTGTTATTAGGGTAATAGCTTTATAAATTATAATATATCCACAAAAAGAAATGCTATGCAGATTTGTCTTAAAAATTAAGGTAGATATTTAGGTACTGTTGTCTAAAATACATTTAGTAAAAAAATGTAGCACATGCACGTCCCCACTCACATGTGTGTTTAAAGTATGTGTAATGCATGTGTGTCCCCTCACATATGTGTCCATAGAGGTGTCACATGTGTGTTCCCACTCACATGTGTGTTTGTATGTGTAGTGCATGTGGGTTCCCATGCGCATGTGTGTCCATAAAGGTGTTGCGTGTGTGTTCTCACCTGTGTGTTTGTATATAGAGCGCATGTGCGTTCCCACTCACATATGTGTTTGTATATGCACAATGTCTGGAAAGATATGCCTGAATATTGTTTCTGAATCAGAGTATAACTGGGGAGAGAATAAAGACCTTTATTTATAATTTGTATGTATAATCTTTCTACTTTTTAAATTTTCACAAATAACATGTATTACCCTGGTAAAAACCAAAATTAATAAAAAGCCAATATAGAAAACAGCAAGTTAAAAAAAAACAATTAGTTGGTCACCAGTTGGGGATTAATAGTTAAATGGATCGAAACTCTGGGGTCAAAGAAAGAAAGCCTGCATTATGGTTAACTTACTACTTTGCAAAACGATCATCCCAATAGCTTTTGCATTGATGCAGAGAGGGAAAAGTAGCTCTTAACATTTCAATATATGGTATATATTATTATACAAGATGAAAAATGTCCAATTCATAGATAGCAATGGAAATATTGCTCTCAGAAGAATCAGGAACAATTTTCCACATGCTGCTGGCAATCTGTTCAGTGTGAGCTGGTTTCCCCAGTGGGGAGTGTAAACATACCACCTTCACTCGGCACATCACGGCAGGGCAGTAACAGTCACGCTGCTGTTTACTGAGTGTCCACTCTGCGCTTTGTATTTTTCACGCACACATTATCTCTAATCCTCACATCAATCTGCAAACCAAGAATTACTCTCCTCTTTCCTGCATGTTCAAGGAAACAGTCTCAGAGAATGAACTCCTTGCAAAAATTTGCAGACAGTAAGTACTAATAGAGTTAGGTCTTCCTGATGTCAAAGCTGATGCTCTTGTACCAATTCTCAAAGTATGAGAGAGCCCCAGTAGCAAGAACATCCTTCATGATTTGAATAGCCGAGCATTTTTACCTCAAGGTTGAAATTCTTACCTGTTCATCTACCTCTTGAAAACTGTCAAGGTCAGTGCCGTTTGTCTCAAACTTTCCACCTGTGCCACTGAGAGATGAGCTGCTGTCACTTATGCTACCTTCCGGGGTGCTTGTGACACTGTCCCTAGCTGGCCGAGCAGACACAAAGAGGCTGATGTTATCAAAATCATCGTTGAAGGACTTGCTCTCGTCACCCTCCTTCTGTACTTTTGCTGGATTGTAGGGTTTTAGGAAGGAAGAGTACACATATCCTTTTATAACTGGACAGGAATAAAAAGAAAGAAGAAACAAGGTCATTTGTGCACACCTCCCAAAGCATCTGCGTTTAGAGAAGCACACAAAGGTCCTAGCAGAACCTCAACCAGAGGAGACGTGGTAGTTCTGCGCACCTTAGGCAAAACACTTACTTCCTGTGTCAACAAGCCACCTGCTCCTACTCCCCAGTGGATCTTTCTGCTCCATCACAGCCACCAACTCCCCTTCTAAAAGATTGATGTCATACTCTTGTGTAGCATTGCACTTGCGCTTAGCTTGGTAGAGTTCCTCTGTACTGTACGTGGATAGAAGTTTGGAGCGGTGAGTGTCAGTTTGATGTGGCACTTCTGGCTGGGAGAAATGAGAAAGTTTGGTTTACATAGATGTATAATAAAATCTTCACTGGGTTGGCAAACACTCTGGAAATTTTTTAAATGTTGAAGCCATGCATAGATTTGGGATTATTTCACCGTTGAAGCACAGATCGGGTTATTATTGTTAAGTATTCAGGTGAGTTATATGGTGAAAAAAATCTCTACTTAGCACATGAGGGCAGTGTTGTAGAGAAGAAAGAAAATTCAATGAAAATAAAAAAGCAGAGGTTCTAATCCCTCTTATATGTTGGACAAATTTTTAGTTTTTGTCATACTCTAGACAGTCCCTTGCATATTAAGCACCTGATAAATAATATTTAATTAAGTAACTCACACATGAGCATGTCTTTTGAGGGGGGAAAATAGTATCAATAAACCAGACAGAAGTCAGGAGTTCTGGACCCATCCCAGCTCCGCCACTAAATGACTTTGAGAAAGCTGCTTCATCTCTGGAGCCTGAGAGTCCTTATTTAGAAAAAAATGAAAGTTTTAAAATATATGATTTTCTCCATAAAATTATATTCATTTATTCAACAAATATTTATAGAGTGTCTACTTTGTATCAGGCACCATTTTAGTTGCTTGGAATACATTATGTACAGAACAGAGTGAAATCTATAACCTTACAGGGTTCACAGAGAGTAGAAATGGACAAAAAAAATTCTGTATAAAACAAGTGTGTAGCCCTGGCTGGTGTGGCTCAGAGGATGGAGCACCAGCCTGTGAACCAAAGGGTCACCGGTTCCATTCTCAGTCAGGGCACATGCCTGGGTTGTGGGCCAGGTCCCCAGTGGGCGGTGCATGAGAGGCAACCACACATTGATGTTTCTCTCCCTCTATTTCTCCCTCCCTCCCCTTCTGTCTAAAAATAATAAATAAAATCTTTTAAAAAGTTTAAAATAAGTGTGTAAATTATAGGATATTGCAATGAGATAAGTGGTATGGAAAAATAATATATTATGATTTTAAAAAGGCAAAGAATTGACAGCCATCATGGCCATGAATGTTACCAAACTCACCAGAATTTGCCCAGGCTTTTTCTTTTCAAAACTAAGTTTCCTCTCAATAAATGTGGCACTGTTATCCTTTACAAAATTCAGATTTTGAACTTCTTCTAACACTCTATTCTGCATTTCAGAGATGTCTGAAACCAACAGTGGTACCTGTAAGTAGAAATAATATGGCATTGTTCCTGGGTATCTACTTAACCATTTAGGTACATACTTTAGGAGAGCTGGAAAGGGCAGTTGAGAAAGTCCAAGATAGCTCCACAGTGAGAAATTAATCCAGTGTTAGAACTTCCAGATAAAAATGTTCTAATTTTCTATCTCCAGAAATCCTATTAAAATGATAGAGATCATTTTTTTAAAAGATTCAAGCCTCATAAAAGGAGAACAGAAAAAGAAAATAGCAATACATTTCTTTTTAAAGGCTCAGGAATTGATGGCCGCAGTCACCTTCCATGTGCTGTAGTGGGACAGTGTGAAGTGGAAAGAGGGCACATTGTTTTAAAACAAATCAGAGAATTTTTTGACATGCTTTCCACCAAGAGGTGGATGGAATCCACGTCCCTTTCCTTCAGAACTGGGTGGTTCGTTACACTCACCTCAGTGAAGAGAATGTGGAAATGAACAGAACAATGGAAATGATGCTGTCTGACTTTCAAAATTAAGCTAAAAAAGATCATGCAATATCTGCTGGTTTCTCTCAGGACACTCATTCTTGGGAGACTTTTGTCACCATGGAAGAAGTCAAGTTGTGTTATGCCACGACATCAAAAGCCCATGTTGGGATATGAGAGAGGAGAGAAGGAGGGAGGGGGTGTATGGAGCCCCAGCTATTCCAGTCCCCAGCTGTTTGACTCTCCTCATCATCCCATCCTCAGCCTCCAAAGGCCTGAGGATGTATTCGCCACGACTGGCGTCCCAGCTGTTATTTGACTGCAACCTGATGAGCAACACTGAGAATGATGATCTGAGCCCAGTGAACCCCCAGAACTTTGAGAGGCAATGATAATAAATGACTGCTGGTTGTTTCCTACCACTATATTTGGCATAATTTGTTTTGTAGTTATAGACAATTGGAGTTGTTATGAAGCAGTTGGATCCCCAGATTCTTTCACATTTCAGTGGACCTTGGTGATTGCCTCTTCCCTGCCCCTCCCCCCAACCCCAGATAGTGGGCTGGTAATACACTGTGGTACCACTATGAGGTAGACAGGTATAAAGCTGCAAAAGGGATGATTCAGTTCTGTGTACGGACGTGGATGCCTCCTCATGATATTAAAAAGCAAGTTGCTAGTTTTGTGTAGGAAGTAACAATATGTATTAGAATGTACTTTTAATGTCACACAGGAGTGCTCGCTTCGGCGGCACATACACTAAAATTGGAACAGTACAGAGTAGATTAGCGTGGCCCCTGTGCAAAGATGAGACGCAAATTTGTGAAGCGTTCCGTATTTTTTAGCATTCAAGTCTTTAATCCATTTTAAATTTATTCTTGTGTGTGGCGTAAGAAAGTGGTCTAATTTCATTTTTTGTATGTATCTGTTCAATTTTCCCAACACCATTTATTGAATAGACTGTCTTTAGCCCATTAAAAATAAATTTTAAAAAATTTCATACAGGAGCCACAGGTGGGTAAAAATAAATGAATAATCACAGGATGGGAGCAGGAGACGGGGTGGCTTGGAGCCAGGAGTGGGTGCTTATATATTTTTACATAGTTTTGCCTTTTGAACTGTGTAAATGTAGCACCTAATGATTCAATATAATTTAATTCAAAGGAAAAGTTGAAAGTTAGATGCACAATAAAAATAGACAATTTTTCCAAATACCCATTAAATATCTAGCCAGCTGGATGAGAACCAATGCACTTGAAATGAAAGACCAAGAAAAACCTGATTTTTTAAAGTTGACATTTGGTTGTGAATATCATTCTTCCTCTTCAGAAAATAATTATAAAACCATATCCTAAAGCAGTGATTTTCAACAAGTGTACTACGGCACACTGGAGTGCTGCAAGAATTTTTAAAACAGGCAAAACCGGACTGTTTTGTCAGGGGCACTGACCTCTTTTCCCTTAGACTGTCAAATTAAAATTAACAACAGCCAGCACACAACAATAACCATCGGCTTAAATGAATCAAAATTACACTAGTTTTTTTCAGATGAGCAAAAAAATATGTACATATTCTTGGTGTGCTGCAGAATTTTAGTAATTAAGTTGATGTATGCCATGAGATGAAGAAAGTTGAACGTTGCCATCCTAAAGGAAGTTGAATATGTGTGCACATATTCGCGCACACACACCCAGGCTTCCCTTCTTTGGAGGAAAACAAAAGCAAAGGAGGACTGGTTTGACAATCACCCTGCTTCTGTCATTACGCTGCGATGGCCTCCTTTTTGAGGCCACATTTTAGTCATGCTTAACACTGGAAAACTATTGAATGAGAAAAGAATGCAAAATATAAATTGAGAAGCTGAAACACAGCATCAGGCAGGTGGAGCGAAATTGGTTTCATCAGAGAGAGGAGCAAAGCGTAAAGTGGCTCGGCGTTTGAAAAGGCATCTCCAAAGCAAACTGCAAGTGCGGAAGTTGTAGCAAACATGAATTAGGAAACTCTCTTTTAGCTTCCTATGGAGAATAGAGAGAAGCAGAAGGCTATGTGTCTTCAGTTAAAGTGAAAACCACACAGGCACGCACACGCACCGCACTCGCGCAGACTATGAACACGGCTGATTTGCACGGGTGCGGTTTCTAATAGACGCCGCAGACCCAGGTGGCTGGGTGCTGGCGCTGCGCTTACCGGCACCACGGTGGAATAAAGCCGCTGTACCGCCAGCGCCAGGTCCCTGAGAAGGGTGATGAAACTGCACACACAGTTCCACAGGATCTTGCGCGCGGCCTGGTTGAACACCTGGAGCTCTTCCACAAGCTGGGCGTTGAGGGCCTCATACTCCTTCCTGGCCAAGTCCGATTCATCTCCTGCTGCCCCCTGCAGGTAGCTGTTGTAGTCCAGCAGTTTGTCGTAGCGTTTCTGGATGAGCTTGTGAGGCCCTGGGAACAGGGACAGCAGGGCTGCCAGGGGCGTCAGGACGAGCTTCTGTAAATGAGCTGCCTGTCAAAGGAGGAAACAGTCCTGTCACGGAGCGTCCCCGCGGTTATCAGTGGGCTCACTCCTCCCGGCAGGAGCACAGGGGAGTCAGGGAAGTGTCTAGCCCCGTTCAAAGAGGACGTGATCATTTCTCGGTCTAGCTAATCTGTTCAAGGACTTCAAACAGAGGTGTAGACTCTAACAATCTGAAATGTGAGAAGGAAGAAGAATATAAAAGTTGAAGTCTTCACACCCCAAATCTGCTCCACCTTTTTCTCTGCAGCTGCTGTTTTTTTCATTGGGATCATCTCCTTCCACACTTTTCCCCTTCTCCTTCTTTCTCATCCCAGAGCCAGCATCCAGTGGGGTCACCGGGGGAGGGAGGAGGTGATCCTCTACCCTTTGACTGCCAAGACTGTATGTAGGCTTGGCCAGGGAGCTCAGTTGGTTAGAGCATCTACCTGATAGGCCAAGGTTGCATTCAGGTCAGGGCACATCCAAGAATCAACTACTGAATGTAAAAATAAGTGGAATGCATAAACAAATTGAGGTTTTTCTCCTGCCCTCTCTAAAGTCAATTAAAAAATTGCATAGATAATTCACCATATAGCTTTTGCTGCCAACAAAAGGAAGATAGTCTTAGAAGAGACTGTGTTCTATTGCTTTCACATCTGCCCCACTTTTGTAGCTATCCTGGCTTGGTAGTGGAGTTGTATCCCTTTTACAGATAGCACCTCCTTGTTATAGGTATTTTGCTCCTGTGATGGAAATGACCACAGAGTATTGCTTCCTCTTTAAATATGGTGAAGGATTAGGCTGATGCTGATTCTGTCCTAAAGTGTTACATTTTTAGGTCTGAGTCATTAAAAATGAACTTAATATTAATGCCCAACCCCATGCCAGAACCCGAGCACTTTATATTTAATTTCCTCTACAGCTCCTTCCTCCCCTTCTAATTCTGAAGGGCGCTTGCATCCTGTTTGCTCACCACCCAACTATCCTTTGTCATACATGCTTGGGTTTTGTGATTATGTTATGGCAATTTGGAAGCAAGTTTCCTTCTGTGCCCCAAAAGATGTCCTAGGGTATCAGATCCGAGCAGCAGCTGCTATTAATGAACTTAAATTGTCTCTGGGAACTTTGAACTCATGGGAAATCTAGAAGAGGAGAGAAACCAGTCTCTTATTGGCGCTAGCAATAGCCAACCCAGATTAAATTTGATGTCTAGTTTATAAAGTAATCCACATACACTTGCAGACTACTAAGTGAGTCCTTTGATTGAGTAAAAAATGTGTTTACTCTTCTGGGATAAACTGCTGTGTTTGAGACATGACTGGACTCTATGGGTGGTCTAGTTACATTATTACACTGTAATTACATATGTGTCCTGTGAGCCATACACATGAGCAAATTCACCTGTGCAAAGGAGTCATAATTGGAACAAATAAGAATCCATTTTATTTTACTATTTTCCCTATACGAAATGTGCAGATAAGCATCTTTCATGGTTAGATAAAAACTGCTGTGCCTTCAGATAGACGTTTGATTTTTAAGTTGAGTTTAAATATACATTATCTGTAAAAAGTTACTTTTATGTTAAATTTTCTGATAATCATTTAAAATTATCCTAATTTATCATCTTGTTGTTTCATGCAAGATAAGAAAGGACACCTTGTCTCTTTCTTCTGTCAGATTCTGGAGCATTCTTAATGAGAGAGAAGCTGTAAACCATGTTTTTACATGGTGCTCAATAAATACTTATTGACTTAGTTAACGAATTAGAATGAAAATAAAGAGCAAGCCCTTATGGACTTTTCCAAAACACACTCTCTATAATTAAGCCCAGGAAATGTATAAGAACTGGTCACACTATTTCCATGTAACATACATCATAAAACTTCTCTCCCTCCCTTCATCCCTCATTCATCTAATCTATCATCTTAGTTCAGATGTAATCCTGACTTTCCATTTTCCTGTGCTGGGGAGGCGAGATGCTTCTCAGTGTTTTTCTACTGTTGTGGAGGCTCTGTCACTTCCTAGGACTCGGAAACAGGTGGGGCTGTTCGGTGGATGTCATGGCCCAAGACTGAAGGGCATTGCTGAGATTCAGAGCCTGCCATGCCTAGTGTGCTGAACAGCCTTCAACACAGGGCCACTCGATGAGGGTCTGTCTGACCCAAAAAGCCAAAAATGCCAATGCAAAAATGCCACTTTCCAGGACCTTCCAGATGATGAAGGAGACTATTATATATTTTATATATAATACTTGGCATGCTCTTATGAAATAACAATACCTCTGGAGCACAAGATGTTAAATTAAAATTAGTATTAGTCAGGCTAGCTTACCTCATAAATATTTTCTTGGCTCAAGTATGTTTTCATGATTCCCAAACTATGTTTTATGATTCTGTATATTTTACAGAACTCTTAGAAAACAAGTATTTACCACAGAACAGGAGACATAATATATGACTCTTACGTGAACGTGCTTTCTCAATAAAAAGGCTTTACTTTGGAGCTTACAGTATGTTAATAAAAGTCACACTTTTGGAGAGAGTATTTGTGCCTCCTGTAAGGACTCCAGGCTTTTCCAGAGACTCCTTTAAGAAAAATCACAACTTTCTAACTTAGTAAGTCCTTGCTCAATCACATGCAGACTTCAGTGAATGCTGATTTTAGTGGCACAGACAGAACCCCCTAAAAACACAATGTGGGGCCCTCTTAAATTTTTATTATAGTGAAATCTTCACTAGTCCACTTTAAAATATTTAATGATAAAATCTCCTGTTTTAAATACACCAATTTTTACATTAGTATTTGCTTTAGTGCATGTTTTATTTCTAACTTCAGAAAAGTAAGTGAAAAGCAGCTTTTCTTTTAAACCTATTATTTAATTTGCATTTCTCTATGAGGATAAAGGACTCACAAAGTCATCGCAGGGATTCGAGGCAGGACTTGGGGCCTCCGAGTGGCCTCTCTCCTCCTCGTCCTCCTCAGTGCAGGACATCTCCCGGAGCTCCTTTACACTCTGCAGAGGTGAGCCCACGGCCTCCTGAAAACCCAAAACAAAGTCATACAAAGGGCAAAGTTCTGAAGTCAGTACAAGTTCACGAATCCCTGAAGGACACTTTATTGTCAGAGCTCTCCATTCCCACTGAGAGGTATGAAGGAGAAAAGAAAGGGAAAAAAATTCATGAATAGTCCGTACAGTCAGGTTACTTGTTGCAAGTTATTCCTCACTTTCCCCCAGGTCTCATACTGCTCCGGATGGCACTCTCTTTTATTAAATTTCCCCATTGGCTATTCTTCAGCATTCAATTCTTACAGATCCCTCATGTTTAAAAAATCACTCCCTTTGATTTATGTCTTCAGTTTTCCTTAGTAGATGTAATGATCTTTTTAAGAGAAGATGCTCACATTTTTGTTGAAACAGTCAGTGGAAATAGAGGACTTTCCTGTAGATGTTCCCAAGAGGCATTTGCTCCTTAAAATGTGTACTCCTTAAAAGGTGTACTCCTTAAAAGGTGTAACTCCTTAAAATGTGTACTCCTTAAAAGGTGTACTCCTTAAAATGTATACTCCTTAAAAGGTGTAACTCCTTAAAATGTGTAACTCCTTAAAATGTGTACTCCTTAAAAGTGTCCCACTGTCCTCTGAGTAAAATGTGTACCAAGAGCAGGGTTCCCACTGTCCTCTGGCTGTCAAAGCTAAGTTTTGGTTTTCTTTTCACAGAACACGGTGCTTTAGGAAGAGATTAGTAAACCTAATTGTAAAATCAAGCTTTACAGCAGTTAATAAATAAGAAAAGAACGTGGCTTTTTGGTTGCATAGCATAGAACCTTTTCGCCAAATCGTTGTGTGCCTGTCAGTCCTCTGTGGCTGTAATAACTTATCTAAATATGCAAACATTTGATTCCAAAAACAGATATCGAAGAGAAAAACTGGAAAATGGGATGGGAACCATTTACTAACCAGCCAACATGCAATTCTGCTCACCATCTACATTGCACAGTTATGACAATTGTCAGGATGTTGTTTCTTCTATGAGATCCATTAGAACGAACTCTGGGCGGGTATGCCTAATGAATAGAATTATACTTTTCTCCAATTGCTTTGTTTAAGTCTGCTTCTCAACAAGAGCAATGAAACCTTGTAGTGGACCAGAAAGTTGTGGGGTATTTTTGTTATTTACTATGGTTGTGTAGTAGCATTTGCATCATTTTGTTAGAATTTATTTTCATTTATATTGATTTTCTTTTATGTATGCCTACCTACCTAAGGTGGAATTATCTATCAATTTTGTTCAGAGCTGTAAAGGGGGCGTTACAAACTTCTGGTTGTAAAACACACAGAGGTGCTCAGAACTGTGATCGCACGCCTTTTTCGGGGTCAGCTGCTGGGGAGCGTACAGCTAAATCTGAGACCCAGATGTGGGCTTTGTGGGTTTGTGAAGAGGCCTGTATGTCATGCACTTTTTACTTTATAACTTCTAATTTTATTTTTTTGTCCCTCTTTGATTATGTTTTTTTCTTTCAGTTCCACTCTTAAATTTGCAAGTATGTATTTTGGGTACTGGGAAGAGATATGCTGGAATAGTCAAACGAAATAAATAGAGGAAATTTCTGCCTTGTCTGCAGTTTGCATTACTGAACTCATCTCCAGGAAAACATGCTGAGGACCTGTGCCACTCACACTACAGCAACGCCCCATAGTCGGGTGATTGGGATGAGGGGAGGGTTGAGCAGATAAGGGGACAAGGGACAAAATCCGAGTCTTTATATTGGCTTTCCTCACCAGCAGCTGGCAGTCCCCCAGATCCGATGCAGTACGCGTCATCATGTAATGAATGAACTGTCACAGCTGCTCTTCGTGGTAACAACGGACATCAGTACCTACGGTAGAAACACTGAAGACAGCCGTGTCTCCCCTACCTGTACGTGTTGAAGACAGAACGAAACGTTCTTCACACAGTGCCTCACGGTCTTTTCTAAAGATCTAAAGAGCTTTTCTTCTCTATTAAAGGTGTTGTCTTTCACCTAAAATATAGATGAAATTATGTATTTTTATGACTCCAGGGAATCTGATAGTTAAAGCAAAAAATCTCAGATCGTATTGGCCCAGCACGTCACCAGCACTCTCCCTGTTAAGATGAAAACCTTTTACAATCACAGGACGCCCCCTGCGCCAGCACACGGCGGGGCTGATGGCAGCGAAAGAAAGAAAGCACAGGGCGCAGCTCCCTTCAAGGTTCAGTTTTCACAGCGCTTCACCCAAGTCCCAGGAGCGGTCAGAGGTGAAACTGTTCTCTGCTGTTTTCAAGAGCATGCATGATGTATGTACCGTTAAATTATGTTACATTTGTGGGCTTATAAAATAGTTAGTAAAAATAAAGAGGAAATTAGAATAAAAGTTTGATCTATTGACTGGAATTTCTAGTTTTGCTGCTGTGACTCATTCCAATTTACTCCACAGTGGTTATTTAGAAAATTTTCTCAGGTTCCTGGCCAGAGAAATGTGATCGTTCTTTAGGAACTCAAATTGGAAAGATTATAATCTTAGCAAAATGAACCCTCTGTTAAGAAAACTCAGCAGTCCAGACAGAGATCACGTGTATTCAGTTACTTTTCTGTTATCTCACATGTTAAGTATTCAGAAAAATACGGCTCTTATGTGCTGTGGCAGTTTCTGGGCATACACACTATGGCTCAATGGCAAGAAGTGTTTCTTGGCAATTGAAATGGCTGTGCCAGGTCAGAAGCAGGCCCCCGCTGGCAGAATCTGCATGAACACACAAACGTTTCATGAAGTATGGTGGGTATTCTGCAATTTGGTGCTGGATGATAACCGTAGCTGTCTTCGGCTCACACATTTGTTAATTTAAGACAGTTGACCTCAGAGCTGACTGCATAGAAAATGGTGACATTTTTATATTGAAACCCCTTAATATTGTTTATCTAAAATTCTTGTTTAAATAGGCAGCGTAGTTCTTTGTAACCCACACAAAATTTAACCTCTTTGCTTGAGGATGTCTGTGCTCTCACTCAGTTTTATGTATATAACAATGGCCAGGGTAGGTTTTTTTATATTGCAGTTCTCAAAAATTCATCACCAGCTATTTTGTTTGGCATTGCTTGGCTGGGACCTAGATGATTTCTAAAGTAAGAGACTCAAGGATCACACTATGAGAAATATAGCTCATTTCTACTTCTCTGGAGTCAAGCATGCTGCTTTATTTTGCTAGAATATGCTGCTGTCCCTTTTCTGCCTTGAAAAATTCTGTTTATTTTTAAGAACTTGCTCAACTGTCACCCCTTCTGTGAATCCTCCCTATCATTCCTCTTGTTTCCACTGTAGAAAATGAATGACTACCTCCTCTGTGCTCTGACAAAACTAGTTCATTATTTAAGCTACTCTCTCCACTAGTGGATTGCAAGCATTTGAGATTAAGCATTTTTATCTTAATTATAATAACTAATATTTATTAAACACTATGTTCCAGACACTCTGCTAAAATATGTCTTCTATTTTCTCATTTTAATTCTGATGCAACCCCATGGAATAGGTGCCATGATGAATCCCATTTGGAGATCAAGAAATAGGTGTCAGGAGGAATGGCGGAGACTGTTAATGTTTCCCCTGTCATCCATTTACTGGTAGAACCCGCACCTCTAGTTTAAGGTAGACATATGGTGGCCCTGCCAGTCACAATCCTTTCCAGGTTCCCTGGCAGCTGGCTCTGTCCTGGAAACTGGGTTTGGGTAAGGAAGATGTAAGCAAAAGTGATATATTCCATTTTTGAATCTTGGCCTTATAACACCATCCTTGGGACTTGAATGAAGACCTGGCAGTAACTCAGCTTCATCCAGGAAGATGGAGACAATATGTTTAGGAAACAGCAAAGCACAAAACTGGGGAGAACTGGGTTTCTGAAGTATGTCATGAGGAAGAGCCATCTGGACTTACATCTCAAGACTATTGTAAGAGAGAGAAATAAACGATGAGCTGTGTCAACCTTATGCTCTGGAGTCTCTTGGTGACAGAAGCTTGGCCTTTCTCCTAACTAATATAGGAAGTTAAAGAAACTTGGTCAGGTTAATAGGCAGGACCAGGATTCAAAGCCAGCTGGTCTGAATTCAGAACCTCTTTGTATTCCCAGTCTCTATACAGTGTCTGGCATCTGAGAGTCCAATACAGGTGTGATGAATTGAATAGAATCTTCCTCTTGGACAACAGTTTTATCCGAACTTCACCAAATATTTCCCTTGAGCTGCTGACAAGTGCAAAATTGACTGATTTGAGATTTATCTCTTCTACAGTCCAGCCAATGCAGCTGATTTTCTGATTACCAGTGAGATGCTTCATTGCTGACAGGACATCCTCTCAAAAGATTAGGGGAGAAATATAATTAATATCCCTCCAGACCATTTTAACTATAATTCACTTTCAGTCCACAGTTGAAAAATATCAGGAGCTGATGATAAATATAAGGAATGTAACATCTTTCACAAAAGCCTGCCCAGAATTAAGATCAGTCTACTGTTTCACAGTAGAATTGTCTTAAATCAGAAGCAACATTTTAAAGAGTAGGGGAGAATTGTTTGCACACATTTCCACATGCCTCTGGAAACTATGGTCTCTTCTCAAATGAATTCCCAGGTCAGTTTTATCACTGCTGCCTTTAGTTGAAATGTCTTGATGTTCCTTTCCCTGACCTATGACCGCATACTGTGAATGTCCCAAACATCCCACATTGTAGCTCCACATTGAGAGGAGAGGCCTGGAGTTACCTCCATTATGCAATGGGCCCACTGAGTCCCTGGAAGAATATAAAGAAGTAAGCAAAAGAATAATAAGAAGCATGTGTTCCAAGAAAGTCCATATGGATGTGGTATGGGAAAGTCACTGTGGCCAGAGAGAAAGCAGCAGCAAGGCTTGGACAAAGTGTGTTATACTCGCAAGTCCTAGACAAGGGCATCACCGCATGTCATGCAGGGCCCCAGAGGGGCCACTAGGTCTTGGTCAAGTGGCAAGATGGAGCAAGGACAAAATCAAAGCTGGAGTCTTCATTGGGGCAAGGTGAACAATTCAGGGCTAACCAGTCTGAATAATTCTCCTGGGCTTGGGGACTGCCGGTGGTCTCTGAGTACTTGTTAACTGACCCTGGCATTTAGGGCAGAGGAACAGTGGTGTGTGGATTCTGTGAGGAGGTGGTTGGGACTATAGGTTCTGGATCCATTGGTTTGCACACGAAAGAAGTGATCCCAGCTGAGCCCATGGCCAGACTAGCCCCTCTAAGAACAGACTAGCCCTGGACTGGGCTATCTCCTCAAACAGCAGGGCTTTTAAAGATGTAAAAAAAAAATCATAAAATACAGAAGGTAAAAGACCTGATTTTACACTGTGCATAAAGGAGCTAATATCCACAGGAGAAGTAAGGAGTCTGCGTATTAAAAGGTAAATAACAACACAAGGCAATGATATAAAATAATGGCAATGACGATGACGATGACGATGACAATGAAGACGATGATGCCGGCATATATTTTAAGTGCTTACCCACCTGTGTTGGGTACACTCTTTATATGAGTCACTCCATGTAATCCTCACAACCACGCCATGTGTAGGTCCTAGTATAACTCCCCAGTTTACAGAAGATTATACTGAATTTAATTCATGTCCCCAAAGACAAATATTAAGGGACTGAGATGAGATTCAAACCCAGATCTGGACAATTTCAAAGATTTTGTTCTTAACATCTGTCTGGAAATAGTGGCAAATACTAGCAGTGCCACAGCCGGGATCCACTCAGGAAATTCATTAGACACCTAGAGGAGGAAGAGGCCACTTCGAGCTCAGTGGTCGGAGAGCAGCAAAGACAATGGGAGAAGCAGAAAGGAGAACAGAGCAGCTAGAGAGTGAAGGAGATGTTGCCTCTAGTCCAAATTAAGAGCCTTCATTAGAGCAGTTAACGTAATAATGAATGAAATCAGTATTACTGTATTCTGCCATGAATCATGTGTACTTTTTTACCCAAATTTTTGAGGGAAAAATAAGGATGTGCATTATACATGGTGTAATGATCACATACCATTGGTGTAATAATGGGTATAATAATCCCACATATAATGTACACTAAATATGTGTGTGCATGATGCATGGCAAAATACAGTACATAGGCTCTAGAGAACTTTCTTACCCATATTTGGTTAGAAGCCCACTGTATTACCACCACCAGGCCAGGAATTTCCTACCTTGTGATTCT
Organism: Glossophaga mutica; assembly: GCA_039655065.1. NCBI lineage: Eukaryota > Metazoa > Chordata > Mammalia > Chiroptera > Phyllostomidae > Glossophaga > Glossophaga mutica. Next base: position 143,316,534 of record CM077303.1, on the reverse strand, counting down.
TAAAGTGTGTCCAACTGATTGCACACTTCAGGGTTATTTAGTTTCAAAACCCTTGGCGTCTTTGTAAAAATACAAACTTCTAGATTGTACCCTTGAACCAGATGGAACCCCTGAATCTTCTAGCAAGCTCCTCAGCTAATTATTATGCACATTAAAGTTTGAGAACCTTTGCTAACCTAACTGTTATGTGTTAGGAGTTGGGGTGACGTAGTTCAAGTTAGGGTAAACAGCTTATGCAAAACAATTATCCAATAATATAATGTATATCTGGGGGTGGGGAGGGGTAGATGTAGTAAAGAAGGGGTAGGAAAAAATAATAATAGTGTGTTCACCTAAACACTTTTTACTATAGGTGAAAGAAACATAAAATGAACATCAAGGGAACCTTAAAGGAAAGGGAGATTTTTCCAAAGCACAAGTAAAAGGTGAAAAATTTATTCAATCTGATGTTTGCCAATGACACATTGGAAAAGGGGTTGATCTCCAAAATATATAAAGAACTCATCTGACTCAACACCAGGAAGACAAATAATCCAATTAAAAATGGGCAAAAGGCCCTGGCTGGTATGGCTCAGTGGATTGAGCATGGGCCTGCAGACCAAAGCATCGCTGGTTCGATTACCAGTCAGAGCACATGCCTGGGTTGCAGGCCAGGTACCCAGTGGGAGGTAAGTGAGAGGCAACCACATATTGATGTTTCTCTCTCTTTCTTTCTCCCTCCTCTCCCCTCTCTAAAAATGAATAAATAAAATTTTAAAAAATTAAAAAATCATTTTGTGTAATAAAATCTTACCTGATTAAAAAAAATTTTTTTTAATGGGCAAAGGACCTGAATAAACACTTCTCCAAGGAGGAATACAGAGGGCCCAGAGACACATGAAAAGATGCTCAGCATCACTAGCCATCAGAGAGATGCAAATTAAAACCACAATGAGACATCACCTCACATTTGTCAGAATGGCCATTACAAAAAAATCAACAAACAACAAGCCCTGGTGAGGATGTGGAAAGAAAGAGAATCCTAGTGCATTGTTGGTGAGAATGCAGACTGCAATGGGAGTGCAGAATGTGGAAAACAGCATGGAACTTCCTCAAAAAACTAAAAGTGAAACTGCCTTTTGACCCAGTGATTCCACCGCTGGGATCATACCCTAAGAATCCCAAAACAGGGATTCAAAAGAATCTATGCTCCCCTGTGTTCATAGCAGCACAATTTACAATAGGCGAGTGCTGGGAACAGCCTAACTGCCCATCAGTAGATGAGTGGCTCAAAAACCTGTGGTACATTTACACAATGGAATACTATGTAGCAAGAAGAAGGAAGGAATTTTTACTTTTTGCAATAGCATAGATGGAACTGGAGAGCATTATACTAAATGAGACAAGCCAGGTGGTGAGGGACAAATACTATATGATCTCACTTATAAGAGGAATGTAATGAATAAAATAAACCAACAAGCAAAATAGAACCAGAGACATGGAAATAAAGAACAAACTGACAGTGACCAGAGGGGGAGGGGAGAGGGGGATAATGGTGGAAAGAAGGGGAAGGGTCTAGTCGAAGAACATCTATGACTGACCCCTGGACATGGGCAACAGGGTGCGGACTGACTGTGGGAGTGGGGGCATTAGGTGGGCTGCAGGAGGGCAAAGGGGGAAAATTGGGACAACTGTAACAGAATAACAATACATTTTTTAAAACTACACATTTACGACAAACCATTGAATTGTTCTCGTAGTAAGGTGAGTTTTACGGTATGTTAATTAAAACTCAATACAGCTGTTAAAAATGAAAACAAACAAAAAGGAAAAGTGAGACAGGGATGAAAGGAGGGCGTTGCTCCGGGTGAGACTGTGTGCTGGTCGGTGGTGAGCATCAGGGCTCCAGGGATGCCCCTTGTGGAGCCCCATCCTGTGTCCATCTCTCTCTCTGCCTGAAGTACGACAGCTAAGAGAGTGTCAAACTCACCCCACTCTATTTTCTTCAAAAGTGGGGAGAGAAAAAACACTGTAAGAGCGTTGGGCAATTACCTTGATTCTCAGTGTTCCAGGAACAGCTGTGTAATGGCAAGACAAAACCTAACAAGATATTGGCATTCATGTTCCCCAGGAAAATTTATGTGGCCCAAAAGAGAAATTACCTGTGATTCTCCTCTGGTCAGAATCTTTAGATAATTTGTCATTCTCTTTGATTTCTTGCTAATTGAATGAATATTTAGTTTAGACAATTTATCTTTAAATGTTTCATCTTCATCATTCTTCTTGTATTTTAGAACTGAAACAAAAGAATGCAATGATATATCTGGACATGTGCAGCATAGATAGTGTGCTTCATCCAAAGTATACAGGATTAATATTTATATTTAATGTAAAATGCGCATGAATTTTGGCTCACTGCAGCAAACGCCATATGCTCCAGCCCCAATGTCCAGTCCTAACTCCAGCCACCCACTCCAGCCTCCTTCAGACACTCTGCTGTCCAAGGCTGTGAGCTCCTCAAAGCCCAAGGTTCACTTATCTCACGGTGAAGAAATCCCAGATACTAAATAAAACCTCTTTCTCTCTTCTCGGATAAGATATTTGCCATCTGCAGCCTCTGGGATGTAGCATCGACACCTAACTCACAAAAGAACATCCAACCTAAGGAGACTGCCAATCCTAGAGTGGCTTTCTGTTAGTTAGGAAGGAGATTTGGGGTAAACTGAGTCACTCTCTGAGCTTTACTCTTTTAACTTAAAAATCATCTTTACTTCTCATATTGTTCAAATGTTAAATACTCCTAACATTCCTTTTGGTAAGGGTCTGGAGAGATGAGCAATCTTATATACTGTTGATGAGGATTAAACTAACACAGTTTTTATACAGAACAATTTGGCAGAATCTTAAAAAAATAAAATATTTGTAGTCTAGGACCAGGGTGTGCATGCACAGTAATCTGCATTCCATAAGCTTACAAAGTTTGGTTTGCTATGGCACTGTTTTTTTTTTTTTTAACAGCAAAATATTGGACACAATCTAAACACTTATCCTAGAAGAATAATTTACTAAATTATGACTTACTCATAAATGGAATACTATGGAACCATTAAAAGGAAGGCCATATTAACTGAAAGAATGTTCATGATATATGCTCATTTGTTACTAAAACGCCAGCAAACTGTAGAACATCATCCATGTTTCAGGAAGGAATGAAAGAAGAAGAGAGAGAGAGAGAGAGAAGAGAAAAAAAGACAGAGAATGTCTGGAGGACACTTGATAAAATCTCACCTGTGCAAACTAGAATCATGGGAAAGGAAAAGTTTTTCTCTTTAAAACTGAAATATTTTAAGCAAATACAAAAGTAAACAGAAGACTATAACAGCTATTATCTATCTCCTAGCTTTGTCAAATCCTAATTTTGCCTTTTTTCCAATTTTTTAATTTAAAAATTCACACAACAGGTGAAGCTTCTCTGAACTCCATCTTCAATCTCTACAGGGAATTGTGATCCTAAATAATGGGCTTGCTATATATGCATCTACTTTTATGCTTTTATTGTATATGTGTGCAGTTGTACAATACACAGCATTATTTTGAATGATACAAATCTTTATAAAAATGGTACCAAATTGTATATATTCTTATTACTTGATACTTAATTTAAAAAAAAACTCAGCATTGTTTCAATTTATCCAATTGATACATATACTTTAATTAATGTTTGTAATTTTATGTTCTCAATATGTCGCAGCGTATAATATACAGTTTATTCATTATCTGAATAAATATGTAATCCATTTTCTTCCTTTCTTTCTTTTGCTATTATAAACAATGCTAGTTACCAATACACCTCTCTATGAGCATATAGGCAAATGTTTCTCAAATATCTAGAGATTAATTTTCCTAGTCTTCGTCATGTGAATCTTCAACTTCACTACATATTATTACATTATTCTCTAAACTGGAGATTCCAATTTGCATTCTCACTGGGAGATTGAAACTCAGCACTAACATTATCCATTAAAAATCTTTTTGCTAATCTAGCCCTGGCTGGTGTAGCTCAGTGGATTGAGCGCGGGCCTGCGAACCGAAGGATCGTGGTTCGATTCCCAGTCAGGGCACATGCCTGGGTTGCCAGGCCAGTTCCCGGCAGGAGAGCTACAAGAGGCAACCGCACATTGATGTTTCTCTCCCTCTCTCCTTCCCTTCCCCTCTGAAGATAAATAAATAAAATCTAAAAGAAAAAAAAAGTACTTAAAAAATCTTAAAAAAATAAAAAAAAAATCTTTTTGCTAATCTGGTAGTCTGGGAATAATATGTCATTGTGATTTTAATTTGTATTTGCCTGATTCTTAGTGAAGCTTAGCATTTAAAAACTTACTGGTCTTCTGGACAATATTATGCTCAGTGAAAAAAGCCAGTCAGAGAAAGACAAATACCATATGATCTCACTTGTACGTGGAATCTAAAGAACAAAATAATTTAATGAACAGGGTAGAAACAGAAACACAGACACATAGAACTGATGGATAGCTGTCAGAAGGGAGAGGGATTGGATGGCGGGGTGAAAAAAAGGTGAAGGGATTAAGCAAAAAATGTAAATGTATATATAGTCTATATAATCACATGTAGACACAGACAACTGTGTGGCAATGGCCTGAGGGAAAGGGGGCTGGGGGGAAGTGGAAGAGGGCAAAGTGGGGATAGAAGGGGACGGGGAGAGACCTTATTTTGGGTGATGGGTACATGATGCAGTGCACAGATGGTGTTTTGTTGATTTGAAGCCTGTATGGTTTTAACGAATGTCACCCCAATAAACTCAGTAAAGCAAACCTTGGCATTACTGTAAACAGCTCGTTTCTATGATTAACTTTCTGTATTAAAATGTTTTTATTATTAAGAAACTACCGGAGGCTGTTCTGAATTTTAGTTTAGCGGCTCCACGGTACCCACAGCCTGTCTTGTGTGCTGGCTTTGTTCTGTCGGGCCCAAGACGGCTGCCGTGTTCAAAGGTGTTAGTGTGAACACACGGAAAAAAATGTTTTTATTATTAATTTAATATCAATAGTTATATCGTAGACAGTAATCCTGTGTCTATGGGCTATCTTTTTATTTTGTGTATGGTGCCTTTTTCTCTACTACTTTCACTCTTTACCCTATACCCTTCTTTATAATTTGGAGTTTTTAATAAATACAATTTTTGAATTAAAAAATGAAAATAATAAACATAAATGAAGTGGTTGGAGCAGTCAGCTCCAAAGCCCTGCCATTGCTTTAGTGCTGAGTTGAGATTTCATGTTAGAAGTGCACGGCTAATCAAAAATTAAGGGAACATTGCCACCGAGGGCGGACCCACCCTCTCTGTCAATGCGCTGTCCATCCTGATGACGGGAACCGTGTAACTGTTACTGCCCCTGAATCACCATTCTTTGTGTGCCACAACCAGGCGGGCCGAGGCGTTAGCTGGGCCCCTCGCCTGGGTCTGCCCCTTTCACCGCTACTTTTTGGCTCTCACTTCCCACTGCTCCAGCTACTCGGCCTTGCCATGTGTCCTTCTTACCACACACGGTGCCAGGGACAGAAGGACTGTATGCCACAGTATGTCCTCAGGAATGCAGTGGTCACCGGTGAGGATAGACCTGTTTAATTTCTTTTAATGGTCATTTTTTTGTACCTCATGATCTTCTGAACCCAGCGGGCAAGGCAAAGCCACACTCTCTTCCCCAGCTTCTAACTCGAGACATCAAGTGATCATGATCACTCCAACTGCTCCAACTGCTCAGACCTTCCAAGTCTCAGAAACATAAAGAGAACAGGCCAGTTGTGGAAAGTACCCACCCGGTTCATCACATCTCTTCCTACCTAAATCTTTCCGTCGTTTAAGTTCGTTGATGTTTACATTAATGTCTTTGACTGCAGCGAAGGCATCCGCCAGTGCTCTGAAGTCCGGGTGGGAGGGAGGGGTGGAGTTGCGGAGTTCGCACAGTAACAGAGGGTATTTCGTCACACGCTGGATGGGTTTGATCATCAAGGAGCCCATGTTCATTAAGTTTGGTTTGCCTCTACAACAGAGAGAAACACTGTCAGCTTCACAAACCTTTGTCTTCGTGTCTCCTTTAAAGTTTTGTGAATTTTTTTGATAACTCCCGGAACTTCCTCTTCCTCACCCCATCCATTTGGCTATGTACAATTTCTAAATGAAAGCAAGAGCTGTGAATGACAAAGAAACAAGGCTGAAAAGTCCTACTACTAAACAAAACCTCCAAAAAAACAAGTGAGTGTATCTGTCCACAAAGAGGACTCAAAGCATGATGTCTAGCCACGTTCCATGTAAAGGTTTTTTTTTTTTTTTTTTTTAAATAACAGGCTTTATAATAATAGTAGGAAACAAACAATTTCAGAATGCATTTTCCAGTGACAACCAAGAAAAATGCTTTTTACTGATTGTGTTTTTGTGATCATCAGTGAGGAAAGGAAACTCATTATTCAAAAATTTAAACAAACGACTTGCCAAGTATAGTCAAAAGAGAGCATTGTCTTCTCTCTTCTACAAAATTGAGAAGTAGCATTTATATTGTTTCAGAGGTTTTGTCAGTCACCAAAAGAGATTTATAATAAATGCAATTGTTCTCTAAATATCATCACTATCCCTAATTATTGGTATCACGTGATGACCTTCCGTGACTTTTTGTGTGGAATTGTTCTTAGCTAGCAAATCTTTAAAGGGCCCCACAAAAGTGAACTGATGACCGACTTCCAGCTTGGTCATGTCATTGTCCAAGCCACTGGCACTTATTTTTCAGCCAGATTCAGTAGTTTCTAAAAGTCTCTTTATGAAAAGAGACAAGTGAAGAGACATTGTAAATGAAACATGATGCAAATCATACTTTGAGTTCCTTCTGGTGGACAGACATATTTATTTGTTTTCCTTTAGGTTTTTATTTAGTAGCTAGAGAATACAGGAACTTTTCGTATTTCAACAGGTGGATTTTTCACTCTTTAATTATTATTTTTAAGTACTCTATGAATAGACAACAGACCACATAATTGGAAAAATGAAATGAATCTAAAAGAACACTGAATAAAATTAGAAAAGCTGCATCCACAGATAAGATCTGAAGGCACCTCAGAGACCATCTAATTGAATTCTTCATTTAAAAAGCAAGAAACTAAGAAACGTCACCACGTATACATGCGTAGGGGCACACACGCATGCACACACACACACACGCTACTCTGCCACGCCTTCCTGTTTCATTTGTACTGCAGTACGTTCCACTATCTGAGCTCGTCTTCTCTGTTCGCCAGTTTGTACTCGTTTCTCTGTCACCACTGTATCTCCAGCATGACATCTAGTATTCTCTCAATGAATATTTGTAGACTGAAGTGATAGGTTTCTCAGGTATATAATGTGCTTTTATTTTACACTGAACTTCTCTACCTCCCCCTCCCCAGTTTCCAATGGTCCCAATAAGTGAGGAATTTTGTTCAGGTGCTGAGCAAATACTGGCACCATAACAGAAACAAAACCTGAATGAGACAAAAAGGTTGCATTTTTCAAAGAAAAAACAGAATAAAAAAGGTTTTCAAGGGTGTAAAGAGTTGTTTTATATGATGTATCGTGTACTTTCTATCCATTTGCACCAAATCTACTAAGGAAGGGGGAAGGCAGGTGGGAGATGGGGGTGAAGAAGGAATCAGGGAGAGAGGCAGAGAGAGTTGTCATTGGTTTCCAAGAGGACTGGATGAAGCTGATGGAAAAACTTTAAATATTATGAATACTGAAAAAATAATAAGTAAATCAAATGATTCAATCGAATAAAACTTAATTTTAATATGATAGTTTTCCAGTGTGGCCCATTGTTATATGTGTGTGTATTTTATTTAAAGAAAATCCCCAAATATATTAAATGATATCCTTGATCTTTGAGCTGTCCTCCTTTCTTCCTTATTAAGATCTGTCAAAAACAAATTAGGCCCTTTAGGTGGCATCAAAGTTCTCTTCTCTCCCTGTTATGCTTCAAATGACAATAACAACTATGATAAGTGATTACTGTTTGTCTTAAAAGTATCACAAATGCACATATTAAAAAGGTTCTCTCAACAACAAGAAATCTCCCAAACACCGCTGTCTTCAGACATGTACTTTGGACAGTTGCCCAAGTGATGAGCGATGTGCTGATGCCTGCATCACACAGAGAAAACAGCATGCAGAAAAATAGAGGATGTGGTATAATGACAGTCCAGGCATCCAGTGCCAAATCTCACCCATCTAATCTCCCAACAGAATTCAGTTCCAATAACTTCAAGGCAGATGCATCCTATGGGTGATACAACCCAGCTCAGCCAAGCAGCCGATCACCACATGCCTCCCCCCAGAGAGTAACAAAACGTGTAACAATTCCCCATACGTACTGGGCTGAAAACTGAGGTAGTTATTAATTTGTAATTCTGTTTCATCTTCATTGTCTTATTGAGAATACTTTGGCAAGTATTTAGTACCATAAGTAGCCAAACTAATCTCATTAGGAATCATTATTGGGACTTTACAAAGTCAAGTAAACACAGCTGGTTTTGTTTTAGCAGCATCCAGTTTGGCTATAAAGAGACTTCATATCAAATACAAGAAAACAGTTTCACAATGAAAATAAAAATGATATTTAAGCAATGTAAAAACGATGGTGGAAAGCACAAGTAATCAAATATTGGTCACTGAGGCACATCTATATTTCTTAATTAGAGGTAGAAAATGAGAACAAGGAAAAATAATCGTGTGATGATTGATCATGTTACTTTGAATTTCCTCTGTTTTATGACCATAAGTATTCTAAATTTAATAATTTAATTTACAGTAGCCACAAACCAACTGTACAACATTGATTTTTCAATGTAATCCCCCTTTAAAACTGTATGTTGCTACAAATAATGAGCAAAGAACTATTGCCATAAATTAAAAGTAGCTTTGAAAATAAATACAGAACTATCAATAAACTTTAGAAGATGTACAGGAGATGAATGAATAATTGATGTAGCAGGCCAGAGAGAATCAATAATATGGAGAGGAAATAATTTAATAATTCTTCCAAAAGTTCATTAATTAGAGTTCCCGAGAGCCCACGGTAGTGGAGAAGGAGGAAGATGAGTATTACAATAAGAAGGGATCAGCTGAAAACCTGTTTAACGAAGTCTAATTCTTAGGGTGCTATACAAATAAAAGGCATCATCTGGGAGACTAAGAAAGACCTCTTGGAAATTAAAGAATGATAGCAGAAATAAAAACCCACAAGTGTCGGAGAAAATATTCAGGAAAAATATTCAGGAACTTTCTAGAGAGCAGAGCAAAAATACAAAGGGGTTGAAAATAAAAATACAAGAAATGAGAGGACTCTGGGAAGGCCAATATCAAAGTAAACAGAGTCCCAGATGGAAACAACAGAGAACAGGTGGGGAGGAAATCATCAGTGAAGTAACTGGAGAAAAGGACCCAAGGTAGCAGGATGAAAGAACTCACTGAGCATCCAGGGCAATGGATGAAATGGAATTGCACCTTGGAATTCACAACAATTGAGACTTTGGGGAACAAAGAGAAAGTCTCACAATCCTCCAGAGAAACATACACACAAACAGGTACAACCACATGATTAGGTATCAGGAAAAGCTTCAGATTTTTTGTTGCAACATTGAAAACTAGAAAACAATGACAAATCACCATTAAAATCTGAAGATGAGTGATTTTCAATTTAGAATTCAATAGTTCAGAATTCAAACTCTAAATTAAGTGTGAGGGTAAAATAAAGGTATTTTGATTGTAAAAGTTCTTAAAATTTTACTTCCCATGCATTTTTTGATGAATAGATGGAACTATTGAAGGACACACTCAACCAAAAACAGGAAATAGGCAGAGAATCTCCACAATGGTCGGAAGGGGGTTCCTGAGGGACAGTTGTCTCCAGTGTCCCCGGTCCAAACTCAACAGGTCAGAAGGCTCTGGGAGAAACCTTTTTAAAAAGATTTTATTTATTTGTTTATTCAGACAGAGGGGAAGGAAGGGAGAAAGAAAGGGAGAGAAACATCACACCCTGCACTGGGGAACCTGGCCTGCAACCCAGGCATGTGCCCTGACTGGGAATTGAACTGCAGACCCTTAGGTTCAAAAGCCCATGGTCAATCCATGGAGCTGCTCCACCCAGGGCTGGGAGAAACTTTTTTAGGGAGATGAAATTGATAGTATATGTAGTGCAGCTGGCTGTCTTGAAATATGATTGGCTGTGAGTTTGGCCTTAATAATTAGCTCAAAGAAAATGAAAAAAAAAATAATAGCTTCCAGAAAAACAAATAATCCTTTATTCTAACATTTAGGTCTAAAAAGAAATTTACTCGGAATATGCAGATATAGTAATTCAAATGCTGATTATTGCTCTAATCCAAATTATAGTGTAACAATTTGAGGAGAATTGGAGAGCTGGGAAAAATGTGTGAGTGTGTGTTTGGGGAGGGTGGAGATGCAGTAGGAAAGAGAAATAAATTATTGTCTTCTACAAGGAGGAGACAATACAAAATACTTGAAAAGGTAAAACCAAACAGGTTTTTAGAGTCAGGAAGAGAAATTCCGAAACAGTCAAGTAAAAGATGTGAAAGCGCTTGTGTTCTCACGAGGAGCGTTTAGTGGCAGGTAGCAGAGAAGAGCACAACTGATTTTCTTAAATCCTGCAGAACTCTTGGGCTTTTCAGGCCTTGGTACATAAAATCTTAACAAAAGAGAAACTTTTAAAAGAAGGAAACGTGCAAGAATATCCAAGAAATTCTGAGAAGAGTACTAAGCTGAGATTAGTTAGACCCGATATTAAAACATAAAGCTGCAAAAATAAAAAGAGTATAGTATGGGTACATACATGAACAAACGATTAACACAAAATAGAAAATCAAGAAATATACACAGGTATGTATGGAAAATAAGTACATGGTAAATATGACATTTCTACTCAGTGGAAAAAATTAACTACTCAATATCGGGTATTGTAATAATTAGCTTGCCATATAGGAAAAATAATAAAAATAAATTCTTTACACCACAACAATTTCTAGATAGATCAAAGACTTAAATGTTAAAAATAAAATATACAAGAACTTGAAGAAATCATAGGATTATTTTAAAAACAATCTTGGAGTTTCTAAGGGAGAAACAAAATTCAAAAGCCACAGTAGAAAACATGATAAATCTATTTTAAAATTTACTCTATAAAACTGTTCAGATAAAAATAAAAACAGAATAAGCCATAAACTATGTTAAAAGTCAAATAATGAGCTGAAAAAGTATTGCACATAAAACAGAACAGGCTTAATACACTTGCTCATTCAAGAGGCATTATTGATCTATTAGAAAAAGATGAACATCAATAAAAGTGATCAACAAAAAATAATTCATTAGAAGTGAAATACAAATGCTTAAGCATACATGAAAAACACTCAAGATTGTTATTCATTAAAATTCAGACAATACATTACTACTTTGGCCTACGACAGTGTCATGTGTTGCAAAGATAGAAACATTAATTGTAGCTACTGTTGGCAAGTAGCAGATAAATGGGAAACTCACATTTGGACAGTGAGAATATAAATTAGTTTAACTTTTCTGAAATTTTCTGGTAATAAGTATGAGATGCCCTTTGGTCTAGTAATCTGACTTTTAGAAATTCATCCTAAGAAAAATAATCAAATTATTATACAGAGATCACGTATAAGAATGAACACTCGGAATCAATCTCTACAAGTCAGAAAGACACAATTCAAGTATCTATAAGGGTTTTGTAAACTAAGTGACGGTGGGGTGTACATCAGATAGAATATTATGCAGCCATGGAGCAATGGGGGTTTATGTTTCCTACACGGAAAGACATCTGGGATGCACTGATGAATGAGGTGGCATGTTGATGTAGAAGAAGGACATACAAAAGAAGAACAAAAAGAAAGAAAAAAGAAATATATATAGTAGTCCTATTTTAGTTAACATGTATATACAGAGAAAAAAATTACAGTAAATTTAGAAACTTCACACAGTAACAATGGTACAATAGTTGACTCTAGAATGTGACTACTCACTGTCTTTATCCTCATTTTAATTTTCTATATATTGTAGTGTTTCTTCAATAATTTTAAAAATACAAAGCTCAAAGAAAAGAGAGAGAGAAAAAATAACTTACAAATATTTTGTGATAAATAGAAATCCAAAGATTCAAAGTTAGAATAGCTGGTCAGATGGAGAATACATACAGAAAAGTCTAAAAAACATAAAAATCCAACACTGCATTTCTGGAGATGGTTAAATTTAGAATAGGCATGTTTTGTTGCTTTAGGACATGGGACTGCATCAGATGAGTTTTTGTGGGGAGCGACTTTTCGTGGGAGATTCTCTGATTCTTGTCACTAATACTGTCTTTGATGTTTGCATAAGATTATAATTCCAAGTAATCATTTTAGAAGTTATAAATATCTTTGCTTTTCTCTATATTTAAAAATGTACTTAAAAGATTAAAAAACAGAAAATTTTCAGTTTTCATAAGGAAGGCATTGTTTTCAAGCCATTAAAAACACATGCCCCTCCTAAATGCACTGTTGGCTGCCACCAGGCCTTAGCGGCTAAGGAGCCAAACAATTACACAGCACTTGACATTGCCTTTTACCCTTTTACACAGCAGTTTGTGTGCCTCGTGACCCCAGTGAGAGAAACAGGAAGGAAGATAGCTCATGGCAGACCGGGCTTTGATGTTCATCCAGCCTCACGCTGTGAATACTCTTCCTCTTTTTCAGTTCTTGATGTATAGAATAGGCTCGAGATGACATACACAGCTTGCTAACTCCCACACTGCAGGATCACTGCAAAAAAACTAGTGCAATTTTTTCAAGCAAGTATTTCAATAAAATGTACTGTTTGTTGTAGGTATTTTGTATGGAGCAGCATGTGTGTGTGAACTGTATTACAAAGAAAGAATTTTATGTCTCTCCTCCTCTGAATATCTCCCTTTCTCTCTCTCTCTCTCCCCACCACCTCTCTCTCTCATAAAGACCTAACTAAGACTTAGGAAAAGGAACCTAAGCAGAATTTGTAGTGTATGAAGTTCCTCTTTAGTCATCCAGCTATGCGACTCTCCAGTCCTAGGCACAATGATGCCAGGGACACAGGCTTTTACAATGAGATGGCAGTCCCTACCCCCACCCCATCCTTATCAACTATCAGTGAAGGGAAGCCCCACAACCCTTAGTGTGCAGAAGCCCCAGAAGGCCATCTTCTCCTATTTCACCTATCTTCAATTTCAGGTGATCCCTGATCCGGGGATTCATTGAACAAACTTCACATGTCTGTTTGTACTGATTTTTGTCCTTTTGAAAGAAAAGATAGTAAAGTGAGAGAACTGGGTCCTCGTTTGGTACATCAAAACTAACTTCTCAGCCTGGCTTAGACCACAGGTGTCCTGGGTGATGCCTGATTCTCCCACTCCACTTCTGGAGTTCAGTCTTTCCTCATGATTGCTCTGCACCAAAGCATGAATGACAGGTATTTACAGGTTAAAGCCATGTAATTTTTAATCTGTAAATTTTGTATTCCTTGATGGAAAGTTTCCAGAGTGGGGCGTGCACACACACAAGCAAACACACACACAGACCGGGAACTCAGGACTTAGGTAGTTGCTGACCGTGCTAAACCAGGCATATGCTTTTTCAAGTCCTATAAATTTGAGTTGGTGTGTACCTCCATATCCTCCTTTCAGTATTAGTCAGACTAAACATGCTTTTCTTATATAAAAAATGGGTATCTTCCAAAGTGTGTGTATGTGTGTGTTGTTATGAGATAATTAATATAGTCTTAGTTACCAACTCTTTCATCTTACTATTTCATTTTCATGTTATATATGTGGATGTGATTTTTTCTTTGCAAATCATACAAAAGTCCAAATGAGAAGAAACAGTATTCTACTATGATGCATAAGGAGTCTTTTCTTTTGTACATTAATATATGGCACCTTCAAAAAACATTATGGTATTAATCTGAGATTTTTTTAAGACTAATGTTGTTCTTAGGAAACTGTTTTGGACACAAAAAGATTCCTAAATGTATGTGTGATGAGAAGTTCCTAAGAGTTCTTGGCACCAGCAAACGTGTGATTTAAGTAAATTATATTCCAGGACCCTTCTAAAAGTTTAGTAAAGTACATGTAATAAGAATTTAATATATATGATTATCTCAGACAAATTGGAAATAAGTGCACCAATAATGTCTATTACGAATGCCTTCAAAATCTTGATTTATGTATTAAAAGCAATAAACATAATCATAAAAACTAAAAATTCTGATTTGAAGAGAAATATTCAACAGCTCTTCTTCATAATTTTTACATTTGATTTTTATTATTAAAATAAAAGTACTTACTCTTGAATGTATATTTTCCTGTAAGAGAGGGGGGAAAGTAAATTCATGTAAATCCACTTATTTGAGGTAATATGCAAACATTATACAAATATTTAAATGTTATTACATAAAATAGTTATAAATAATTTTTATAAATGTTTTATAGAATTGGTATCATTATTTTATAATCATATCCTTAAAATTTTATTTTAGTATATATTCACCATTTTTGTTTCATACTATAAATTATAAGATTAAAAACTGTTGACTCAGATTATAGTTAGTAAATTTCCATAAATTGAAAAAGGATTTAAAGGTCAACTTTTGTATATATTTTTTAAAAGATTCTATTATACATAATAATAGGAGAAACTGAGATTACAAGGTTACAAAGAAAAGTGTGTTTGACTTGCAGAAAAAGGCTATGTTCTGTAATATCCTTGTATACGGTGTGATACAGATTATCAATAATTTACCTATTCAACGAGAGAATTGCACAGAAACTTTCACAAGGTATCGCCAGCCTTTGTACCTTCCCTTTGCTCAAGTAAATCTAAAATCCTTCCAGGGCAGCGTGCTCTGCCTCCCCTTCTGGCTCCTCTCCACCCGCTTTCCTGTGGCTGCTCCTCTCTCCCATCTGGGGCACGGCGCAGGCCTCCTTGCTCTTTGTACAGCCCCCAGACAGGCTCCTGCCTGGAGGTCTTTGCACCTGTGGTCCCAGCTGATTGCTCTTCCTCCAGATAAAGCTCACTCCTTATCTCCTTTTGTTCTTTGCTCAAATGTCCCTTCCCTGTGAAGCCTTCCCTGACCAACCTTTAAAAAATTGTATCCTACTCCCCAGTATACTCTTTATCTTCACTCCCTGCTTTATTTCTCTCCATTATGCTTTGTCACTTTTTAACATGCTCTAGACTTCTTCGGTCTATCGTCTATGTCCCCACTCCCCCATCCCAATAAGGGCAAGGATTTATGTCTACTTTGTTCTCTGCTGTAGCCCTAGTACCTGGAAAGGTGACTGGCACACGGCAGGAGCCTAAAACATACTTGTCAAATTAATTAATTAACAATAAAAAGTATGACTCATTCAAGCTAAATTTAAAGAATAAGGGTAATGAAGTTTTCCTCTAAAAGTCTCATGTGGTTATAGAGAAGTAAAGTGATACCTGGAGTCAATAATGTGAGCACCTTCATCTCCAGTTTCCAGTCTGTTGGAATGCAGTAAATGTTTTCAATATAGAAAAAAATTAACCACATCCCATAATAGATGGTATTTTCATATTCAATGATTGTGAAAAATTCAGTGATAAATCCCTATGCTGACTTGCAAGAAATTGCACCACTATTACCCCCTTGCCCAGTATTTCCTTCCATTCATTTCCTTTAGGTTCACATTCTTCCCCCAATTTCTATTCCCTTCTAACAAGAAATTTTATTTTTCCAGTATGCACTGCGGATCACACACCAGAAAATTTGGGGGAGAAGTTGACTAAAAATAAAAATGCAATTTTTTATGCAAACAAACAAATGAACAATGCGATCATTTCAGAACCAAAACACATACTTTGAAGTAAAAGAAAAGATTGTTCTTTTTACTCTTAGAGAAGACATGGAAAAATTTTTTCCTTCTATTTCATTTATTTAAAATAAAATAAAATGTAAGTATTATAATAGAAGTTAAAGGCTGTGTTTAATATAAGTATAACATTTTTTTAAAAGGGACCTGAGAGATCTTCAACAGGTTTTCCCTGTTGGCATGGTGAAATAGTGGCAGTATATTGTAACAGCTCCTCTTTATTTTCATATTATTATTTTTTTAAATCTCTCTTTTAGTATAAAAGTTTTCCAGAAGTTAACCTCAACCAAGGACAATTCAGGAAGAAGTTAAATTATGTTCATTTACCAGTTTATGGGATAAACTAACTCAACCTATCCACAGCTACATCTCCTACACTCATGGGCTTATTATAATTTGACTGACCATTAAAAAAAGTTTTTATGTGGCTATTCTTTAAGGATTGCAGTGTTTGTTCAAACATGATGCCACATAACAAAGAACTGAAAGAATTTCCGAAAGTGATTTTTTTTGTGGGACACTCAATTACAATAATATTAAGAAGTACAAAATGTGGTAAACAAATTGAAATCTATTCTTTGAGAGTTTGTATTGGGTGAACTTTTAGCTTCCTCCCTGAATGGAGAAGCTTTGGCAGAAATATGAGCAGCCAAAGTGCCCAGATGACTGTAAGTCAGAAGTTTTCCTTCTATGGATGATGGACTTAGTTGGGAAGAAAAATGTAGATAAATTTATAACAACTAGACGTGAAGCTAGAAATGTGTCTTCCAGCTACCACAAAATTTGGAAAAGTCCCTTCATTCTTTTTCTATTACAAAAATAAACAGATCTCTAGGCCCTCTGAGAAGCAGCAGGGATTTGGCAGTATTTATAACTAGAAAAAACAGAAAAAGGAGGAAGCAGACAGGCCATTCTAATTATAGCTGCACTGGCATTGATAGCTATTCTATTTTTCACTTTTCTCATACAGATGAGAAACCTTAAATAACCCCAAAGAGGCTGAGTAACCAGATCTTTAGCAAATAAATTCCATAAATTTAGAGGTTGCATTAATACAGTATTTCCTGTAATCGTAGGGGTCACTAATGCAACGTGTAAACACTCCTTGTTGAATAAGTACAAACTTGCAGATTTCCAATCTGTACGCCACAGAGGCAGATGCAGTACTGTGTTTCTATATTGTTTTAGCCTTTTCTTTCTTAAGGTCTCCATGCCCTGAAACTACTGCATAGATTATATCTATAGCCATGGAGCGAGGGGTGGGGGGGCGTGCACTTCAGGGGAAACAGTGAGAGAGAACTGTAGACAATTCTCTTAAAGTAGTTTTTGAGCATGCACCCACAGTCACCTGAGGGTGCTTTTTCATGTGCCGATTCCTGAATTGGACCCTCAGCCATCCTTTTTATGGCGGGGGTGGGGGTAGCAGTCTGGAGCAGCGTTTATGAATCTGCACTTTTAATATGCATCCCTGGTTGATTTGATGCAGGGAACACACACAACTAGAAACACTGACCTAACGTTTTATAGGGATTCAAAATGGTTTTCTGGATACAAATGTTATTTTCTCTCTGGAAAGATACTGGGCTTCAAAGAATAGCCAAAGGTTATGATGAGTTCATGTCTGTTACAGAACCAAACAATCTCTCTACCATCATCTTGGAAATCAGTCCAGAACCTTACCTTACCACCTTACTGTGGTAGCCTCTGGTGTGTTACTTAAATTAAATCTGGCATTGTTATTAAACTTTCTGGATGGTAAGAGTACCCAATTAGAAGATGTGTTCTTAGGAGGTAAGAACTCTGTGCATATATATAATCTTAATAAATATTTATTTATTAAGCCATCAGTAAACTTACTTAATTTTGGTTAAAATGCAACCTAAGTTGCTTTAAAATTCTCTTTAACTTCGGAAGCATGAAGTCAGTCACTTCTCTCGCAGATATTACTTCAGACCCACTTACTCTAATACCTCCTGCATGGTAGAGAGTAGGGGCCACACCTAACGTTCATTAGCAATTGGCAATTGTGCACCTGGCTCTGTTATTTAGCCACGAGGAAGAGGCAGAGCTACAGTAATAGCTTTGACTGATGACTTGGCGAGGGAAACGAAGCCCTTGGGTATTCCAGACTCTCTCTGACCTATAAACCTGTTTGAAAACCTGTTTCTCAGAATTTAAAGCTTAGCTCAACTGAGGTCAGTAGTATAGTAATGTCAATAATTCTACTGATCTCAGCTTTCAGGCAGACCAGTACAAATCATCATTAACTTTATGTTCATGAAAAGGCAACTTTTAGGAAAATAACTCTAACTTAAGCTATTTTATTCTGATTTTCTTTTCCTTAAAAAACCATCCTGCCAATATTACTTCCTTTGGATTTTGTGCTTTCTAAACCTTAGCAACTTCCAGTGCCTGAAATTGTTCCCTAAAATCAGACCGGTGCTGAATACACACAATTTGGGATGTTACCAGGGCAATAACTGGAGGCGTTCAGAGAAAGATCAAATAAAACATTGGGTGTGAAAGCAATTTTCAGTAATTTGGACTTCAGAAAGTTGAAAATTGCCTCTGTCTTTAGTTGCTTTTTAAAGGTTATGTTATGGAGCTTTACTTGAATATTTTGGCGGGGTCAATTTCTTTCTCTTAGGAGCCAGGGTTTAACGAATAATAAACTAATGTCCATCCCCTTTGAAGAAACAGCTCCACTTCCTGTCAGCTGTTAAGGGCACATGCCAAAGTAATGAACTATGTCCTCTTCCCGTGTGGAATGCCATTCCTGGGGTTGGAGTTGGACTGATTATCCAGGTGTTAGATGTTCCTTTACTATGAGATTGTTTGCTTTCATTCTGAGTCCAGAGGTCCGATGGACTGGGCCTAACTTTTGTATTTTCAGCACCCAGAATGGTGCTTGCTACAGCATAAGCACTAAATAAATTTTTGTGAATTAGAAACTTAAATATATATATATGTATGTATTCCCCCTCACCCCACCACAGCATGGGCATGAAAAATGGTTAAAGAAGTGTAATAACTTAATGACCAGTAGAGGGCAATAAAGTTAGTTTTTAACATTTCTTCTGGTCCAGTTTAAACCCTCTTTCAGTCCCAGTTCTCTCCTGGAAAGACTTTCTCTGGAGTGGTCTCCCTTAGTCCCCTGATTTCACTTTAATTCAGCTACCAGCCTCTTGTATTCTATCAGGATCCCCATATTGGCCTCTAGTGTATGGTATATAAGGGGGATGTACCAGAAGGTCTGACGGATTGGTGTGTTTTGATTTGTACATCACAGCTCTCTCTGTTTGGTTAATTCTTGGCCTAATCAAAACCATTTGACAGTAAGTAATCCTAAGAAATGAAAGACCACAACAGAACCACTGGGTAAGATGTGGACTAGGGCAAACATTTTGGCTTTAAGCTTCACGTGATAGAAAACGACATCTATAGTGAGATAGCAATTCCATTTAAAAGAATCACCCTGAACACATGTTCATATATATGCATATAGATAAGATGAAAATGAAATGCAAACTATGGTTATTAATACATGGCTTAGTGAGAAATTAATACATGGAATAGCAAGGGCTTTTATCTTATTCATGTTTTCATAATTTTCCAGATTTTTATAGTGCATAGAAATTTCTTCTAGATAAAATGTATATATTATGTAGCACCACCCAGAAACACTTCAGGAAGGTATGACTAATATTCCTGAAACATACTCCACCAGGGCCTGGCCTGCGTTCCCACTCTCCCCTCTGTGGGGGAGGCGGGGCAATTCAGAGTCGCGGACAGCGCGCGGACTCATTACTCCTTGCGCTCTGGGGCTCTCGGTGCCAGGCCGAGTCTCCCCTCTTCCTTGATCTATGTGGAGCAGGCAAGCAACAGCAGCTTTATGGAGGGACTTTTCTCCTACGTTTCACTTTTTGATATTGCATTTTTCTATTGCTACAGAGCTCTGTATTTTTTCCCATGTTATTTTTAGTTTTCCTCACAGGAGGGGAAAAAAGTCAATCAGGGTTTCTGGCGCATCAGCTTTTCATAAAGGGAACGCAAAGTAGAGCTTTCTGCCAGGCTCATAAAACCTAGGATTTACGTGAGACCTTTCATCTACATCCAGTTAAAATGTCCCCTGCCAGGCAACTGTGAACACATAGAAATAAATCCTTTGAAAGGCCTTACTTTAAGGACTGGATGCAGAGGCTCAAATGTTGCTTCAGCTCCTCCTCCTTTTCATAGGACTCCAGTACACTGTGCGCTTTGTCGTGGTGAAAGCAGTAGGTTTTATAAATATCTTCCAGAGGCCCTTTAATCCGCAAGAATACTTCTCCTGATAAATGTAAAACAAAGGCAAAATGACATCAAGTCAGACCCAACTGAGCCTTCACACATTTATTATTCAGCAATGTTGACTAGCGTAGTTAGAAGTTGGATGGGTCCCACTTTTTCCCTGGGGTTATTCAGAAGGGGTGGAAGATATTAAGTGACCTTCCCATGTGCCCCTCTATTTCCTTCCTCTTTTTTGCTCTTCTCTTGTATTCCGCCCCCCCCCCTTTCTTTTATAAACTGAAGGATAAAGAGCTTAAGGGATATAGGCAGCAAATGAAAGCTGGGTTTCTCAGAAGTGACTTTGCACTTTGCTGCAAAGTCACTTCTGCACTTGGTGTGCAGGAACCTGGCTGAGGGCAGAATGAGTCCCTCTGGGTTTGGATCAGGCTGTGCTACAGACTTGGACAGGCTATGACTTGGACAATTTATTTATACTCTCCAAACCTATTTCCTCACCTATAAAATGGCAATAATAATAGATCCATCTTCTTAGGGCCATTAAAACTAAAGAGATAGTGTATGTGAAATTCAGAGTATAGTATGTACATAGTGAATGCTCAAAATGAAATAGTTATTGCTAATTTATTAAAATATGGGAAGTCAGATTTGAGGCACTAGGTAAATTATTCTTTCATTAACATTTCCTAAGGTTATCTGAAAGACAAACAATAGAGTTTTAAAAAAATAAAGTATTTTCTTCTATGTGATAATAAAAAGAATTGGACATTATTTCTGTTAAAATAATGGATATAATAAACAACATTATTTGGATAATGCTATTAACAAAGGTTCTCGGGGTGTCTAACCTTTTGGCATCTCTGGGCCACACTGGAAGAAGAAGAGTTGTCTTGGGCCACCCATTAAATACCCAAACAGTAACAAAAGCTGATGAGCAAAAAAAGGTTTTAAGTAAATTTAAGGTTTTGTGTCAGGCTGCATTCACAGCCATCAAGAGCTTCATGGAGCCCACGGTCCACGGGTTGGACACCCCTGGATGACTGTCTTATCATTAAACAACTTGAGTTAATTGTGACTAAGCATTTCAGCAATTATTTTGATATGATGACAAAACTGAGTCTATGACTGATGGCTTATGTAGACACTGAAGAGTGCGTTGATTTCTCCTTCCCTTAAAAATGTGTATTAAGCATCTACTACCCACCCTTGCATCATGTTAAAATAATTTACAATACACACCAAAAATATGTGATAGGGTCTGCTCTCAAAAGCATTGCAGGTTTGGATTTAATAATGATTGAGGCAGAGTTGATTGGGAATGATACGAACATACTAATCTGGACCAGTAAGTCATTCTTCCTTCAGAAATAGAAGTGCTCTTTGCCTTTTTAACATGTTTTGCACACATTAACTGCTTAACTCCCTATGTATATGGGCAGATAAGAAGTTATTTACCTTTATTAAATAAGAATAGAAAAATATAAGCTTAAAGAAATAAATGATTTTCCTAAAGTCTTAGCAATGAGAAGCTAAATCTCCAGTCCAGTGCCGCTATGACTGGTGTTCGTGGAAGAATCAGTGTAAATGGTTCGATTATAGGTAGCAGGCAATGTGTTTATTTCATGTTCTCAAATTGTCATTGATCTCATGTCACTTGTTGCTGGCAAAGCCAGGAGTACAGGCCATACTTTTCTCGTTGTCTTGTTAGGCTTCAGCCCTCCACACATCAGGGCCTTGCTGGGCCCTGTGCGAAGGGATGCGGTTGGAAAGAGTCAGAAATCGCTGTCATGTAGGGTTTGTGTGGTGGCTTTGGGAACAGCATTAAAAAAATTCTTTGAGCCTCAATTGTATCATTTGTGAACTGGGAATAAGTGATAGTAACTCTGGCGATGAATTTGAGAATTAAATGGGATGGGGGTGTAAACAGTGTCTGGCACTAATCACTCAGTGAATATCACTTGTCTCTTAATGTTGCTTTACTATCTCTAGAATTAAAACACCAGTACTTTTCTAACTTATATCCAGACAATAAATGAAAGGGGTTTTTTTTTTCTTTTCATTATATGGGATTCCCCTATGATCATAGTTGGACTCTGTGCGCGTCTCTGTATGTTTTATCTGTGCTTTTTTTGGACTTGTTCAGAAACTCAGCAACTGTGAGGATCTTCAGAACTGAAGGGATGAGGAATTCTTGTTTTGTTCCAGAGATTGTACTGAGTTGATCTTGCTAGCATTATAGGTCTTGCATTATAGGTCTAGCATTATAGGACAAATCTTTGTCCTTCAAAACAACAACACAAACAATAGGAAATAGGATAGTTATAAGAAGAGAAAATAAAATAGAATAGTGACTAAATTTAGGGTTGGCAGAAGATGAAGAGAGCTTCCCAGTGACAGAGCCAGGTGGTGAATGGGGGAGAGGACTATGGCTGGGTGAGGGAGTTAAGGGTCCGAGTTGGCTTTGCGTGCCAGGCTCAGTGAGCAAGTCAAGGAGAGAAGATCCGAATTCACGCAGCCCAGCACAAGATGAAGTTGTAAATATGTACGTTCACTACAAAGCTGCTTAGAGACAAAGAAAGAAAGCAGTAAAGACCCTCTCATAAACCCACAATAGGATCAAGTCAGAGAGTCAGAAAACAAAGGACAAAGACATTTATTTTACACACAATGAAACCATTAATTGTAAATTCCTTTGTATTTTCTTTAACAGAAGTGGTCTCATTTGAAAGAATTTATACCTCCCCTAACAGCAGAGTCAAAATTTTACTCTTTTCCAGGTAAAATTCTGTTGGGGCTGTAATAATAATTATTAAATTTAAAAACATTTAAGTACTCTGATTGAAAGTCATTTATTCACCCAAAGGCCAAGTATAACACTGGCGGGCAGAACGTTTGATTTTCCTCCCAGCCCTACCAATGTATTCCGCTTTATAATAGTGCAGATGAAGGGATGTGTCTTGCAGGAAAAAAAAAAAAGATTCTGTTTCCAGGGTAACATAACTCTCAGCCGCGTTTCTTCGGTGGTGAAGGACAGCTGCTCTATCTAATGTAGGTGGGTTTGAAGGGATGATTAGAAGTGGCGAAGGGACCAGTGAAGGTAATTTTACTTCTCACTGCCTGTCACAAAGGCCCCAGAATCCTATAAAATAAATAAAACTATCATGTGCTTCTTTTCAGAAAATTCTACAACCTGACTTTCTGTACTAGCTGACAAAAAAGGCTAAAGAAAAAGAATGCACCCTTTTTAAATGTCCTTAGTTACCTCCTTTAAAAACAAGTCCCAAGAATATTGAACACATGTTATGTTCTGGTGTCACTACCCCTGTGTTGCACCTTGTTCCCCTCACTGATGTACATGTATCCGTGTCCTCTTGTTGGCCCACCTCTCCTTTATTTCCAGACCCGCATCTCCATGCCTAAGATGTGCCGTGCCTTCTAACGAGGCCTCTGAATTATTCTGACCCCACTCCAAGATGAACATCTCCTGCTGGTAAGTAATCCAGGGTAAACCAAGGATATTCAAGCAATCTCCTTGTCCTAGGCTTTTTTAGGAGAATGGCTTACAAGGTAATGAAGTAGTTATAGTCTTTACTTCATCCTTATTTGGCAATAACTCAGTGAGTGATGATTACGCACCAAGCACTTTGGTAGCTACTATAGATATGAAAATCCAGCGCTTCCCTCAGGGTGACTTCTGAAGGGAAAGTATATGTCAACAGAGCTGTAAAACACAGAGGGTCACCTATTCCACTCTTGAGGATCTTGGGCTATTTCCCTAAGAGTCTGCACTTGAGCTATGAGTGAGGCACATTGAGGGAGCAAGATCTGTTCAGAAGCTGCAAGTGGTCCTGTATGGCTGTATGACACCATGTCTGTGGGGACGTTCCAGAAGGGGCTGTATTGGTCAGCAGTTGCCAGATCCTAGAGGACCTTGTGTATCTGGGAGGAGCTGGAGCTTTGGCCTGGAGGTGATGGAGAAACCTGATGGATTTCAGGCAGCAGACTAATATGATTGGACTGCCTGTGTTTCAGAAAGATCACTCTAGGAGTTAGCCATATGAAAGATGGAATTTAGAAAAAGAGTTAATGGGACTGGAAAAGAGAAACCATTTGAAAGGCTTCTATAATAACATATGAAATGACTAATGAGGGCTAAAATAGGAAGTTGTACCGGTTAAGAGAGGGTACTCTAATATCAACTGCCTGGTTTCAAGTCCGGGTTTTACTGTTTACTCTTGTAACATTTGGGAAACTGACTTGACTGCTCTGTTTCTTAATTTCCTCATCTGTAAATCAGAACAACAACAACAGAAGGGTTGTTTGAAAGATTAAATGAGTTAAAATATGTAATGTATTTCTATCAGCAGCTAGCATGTGCAAATGCTCAACAGATGTTAGTTATAACCACCAAAGCAAAAGCAGGGAGGGCGGAGAAGAGGGAAGGAAAGTGGACATTAAGTGTATGTGAGAGATGAACAGTGTAATTCCAGGTATGTATCTTGGGAATCTGGTTTCAGAGACCCCATGGATAGACAGCGATGACAAGATAAGGGGAGAGTTTAGGTGGAAAGACAAGATTTACTTGTAGATGTTCTGAGTTTGAGTCACCTGTGGGAGATCCTTCTGTGTGGCATGGGCCCAGCTCCCACTCGGAGATGCACAGGACCCACACCCACAGACAGATTCTCTCATGGGAAATCAGGCTTGCAATGTGCCTAAGCCACTCTGAATCTTGCTTTTGCTAAAACTCCCTCACCCTGAATTGAGACAGCAAGTGCTTATTTTAACTTCCTAAAATCCATGCTAATACTCCCCAGTATGGAGTGTAACTGGACTCAACCACTTTTCCCTTTTCCTTTGCTAATATCCTTCTTCTGTGATGTGATTAGCAGCATTGGCTCCTTTGTCGTCTGTAAAAGGTAACCACCTATACTGAACCTGTGCATAGTAAATGAGGACCATCATGTAATGTGACCAAAAACCCCAATGAAGGCCTGTCATGGTGAAGGCTGGGGTCTTTTGCTCCCCTTGAGAGAAAAGTTGTGCTGTTCGTTTTCCTCCACTGGACTTGGTAGTCCATGTGAATCTCATTTCATCCATAATGATGCGGACACTGCGGGCGGTATCTGCATCAGTCACCTACAGTATATTCAAGTGAAGAAGTCCTTTGTGGAGTTGGACACATGAGTCTGGGATTCAGGGCAAAAGGTCTGGGAAAGAGACGTAAAACTTGGGTGGTAGAAGCTATGAATTTGACATGGTCACACGGGAAAGTTCACAGGCTGAGAAGAGAATGCTGGGGAGCAGGAACACTGAAGGGAGCCTAGAAGAGAACAAGTCTGCTGAAAAGTGTGAGAAGGCACAGGCAAAGAGAAGAAAATTAACATTGGTGTCGGCACAGCCAAGGACAAAGCAGTGAGACTGCAAAGAGACTGCAGGTAAAAAGCCTGCTCTTGCCCCCAATCGATGTGTACAAAATGAAACAATGTGTGTGAAATGAAATCATGAGATGTAGGTAGAAGTCGCTGGGAAGGCTTTCCATTCCCCAACTCGTGCCCCAATGAAAAAGCCCTGGGAAGAGGCGGTTTTGGTCTTATTTCCTGCAGGAAGCTTGATTGGCAGCGGAGTAGTCATCTTGAGGCCACAAGACCAAATGCCACACATCAAATTCAGTGAAGGAAAGAGCTGCAAGGAGACAGCAGGCAGCCGCCCCAGTCACGAACTATTGAATTATAGATTTCTTGTCTCCTGAGGGAAAACAGACTTTTTTGGTTAAGTCCTTTTGCTGAGGTTCTTGTTCCAAGCAGGAAAGCGCAGTCGTCCCTGACCCAGCCAGTTTGCCCCCAGCTGCAGCGCTCAGGGACAGAGCCAGAGTTAAGGTAGAGCTGCTTTCTCCCTGCACAGGCCGAGCGCTCTGGGGCTATCCTGCACCTTCAAGTCTGCACCTCTGCCCCTGCGATTCTCCTTTTCGCTTCCCGGTGGTTGGGGAAGTATTCAGGGACTCAGAGAACTCTTATCGTCAAAGAATTTAGGGTTTTATTTCCATGTGTTTTTGTGAAGCATTTGACTTTTCACAGCTCCATTCACATATGAATGCACTGACCTCCACCAGCAGAACATCCTAGAACTTACCATTCTCCTCAGAGAGAACTGTAGGACTTACTATTAAGCCACCCTACTTTTATTTTTATTACAAGAAATAAGTCCTAATATTAGTCCTGGGACCCCATGCCGACCTCACTCGTGGGCCTGGAGGTCCAGCCTCCGCACGGTGTCCCAGTGCTTGCCTTCTGCTGATGTTCTCTCTCCTGTGTGGATGTGTGTCCTGGACCCTGAAGCCTTGCCCTTTTTTCTCCTCTCCTACTCTCTGAGGCTAACAGTTTGCCTGTTACTGCCACCATCCAGAATAAAATGCCCCGGCCTTCCAGCTGCCGAGTCTGGGTCTACCCCAGCGAGGCTCACACATTCCAGTGCGCAGGACCCTCCATACCCGTCCTAGCTGGACAGAGCACCCTACCTAGGGTAAGCACATCTGTGTCCTGAGTAGAACATACACAATATACCGGTAATACGACTGGAAAAATTGTTCAGGTGAGCTACTTTGTGG
Organism: Glossophaga mutica; assembly: GCA_039655065.1. Taxonomy (NCBI): domain Eukaryota; kingdom Metazoa; phylum Chordata; class Mammalia; order Chiroptera; family Phyllostomidae; genus Glossophaga; species Glossophaga mutica. Next base: position 143,289,687 of record CM077303.1, on the reverse strand, counting down.
CACTTCCCACACAGCATCACAGTGTGAATAGTCTGTAACTCATGCTCTTCTCACAAAATCTGCTAATGGCACAGGTTCCTGTTCCAGGGACATTCAAGAGACGCTGCCTCAGGAGAACAGAGCACTGCTATGGGACCATAGGACAGCGGCTGCTACACCTTCAAAGATCAGAACCTTCTCAATTGTCTTTCCAAGGATAAACTCACCCTTGGGAAAGGCCTGTGACAAATCGCACTTCCTTTCCCACAGGCTTCTTCCAGCCCTGCTTCCAGCCCACTGTGCATGAAGCAGGCACATAAAGTAAACTGCTAAGTATTTGTAACTTAGCCTTTCTTTAATATTTTGGAACATGACAACATTGTTGCAAATGCATAAGGGGGCACAAGCCCTGTTTTGCTGATCTATTGCTACGTAACAAAGAACCCTTAAACTTAATGCATTAAAATGGCACCTGTGCTGATTTTCTCTCAGGATTCTGTGGGTTGGTGAGGATCAGCTAAGCAGTTCACCTGCTCCCCTTGATGTCTGCTGGGGCCACAGTCATCTAAGGGCTTCACTGGCTGGATGGTCCAAGATGGCTCATTCACCAGTCTGGTGCCTCACCAGGGAAGGCTGGCCTCAGCTGGGATACTGGGGCAGCTGGGCCGCATTCTCACTCTACATAGTTGCAGGTCCAATCTCTCTTCATGTGACCTCTCTGTGTAGTATTTCAGCAGGTTAGCTGGACTTTTTAAATGTCATGTTCCCCAAATCACAACAGTAGAAATTGCCAACCTTTCTTAAGGCTTAGGTCCTGCTGCTGGCACAGGGAGTCTCAGGTGCTGTCCCAAGTCAGTATGGGACTAGGCCACATAGCAGTGCGACAACCAGCAGGCTTGGTCCCCAGAGGGCCATCTCTGGAAAGTGGCTACTGCAATTGCTATACACTCTACCAAATGTGGAAATGATATTCAACATGTTAAATTACCCTTTAGAGAAAAACATGTCTTGCCTTATTAGATATATGAGTCATCAAGATGCCTAGATATTGGGAACATTTAAAAACTACACACAGCCAGTAAATCTGATTTGTTTAAAAAACATAATCAGGATCTCTGGGGGAAAATTCACATTTTATTCAGTTGTTACATACATTAAAAAAAATTAAGCTTTGCAAATAGGTAAACTTAATATTCTCAGGATGACAACACACAAGTAACACCATGTACTGCGTGTTTATTAAGGATAGGAGCTGGGCTATCGTTACCCATACACGATTTTACTTAACCCCCACAGGCACTTTGTGGGGTAGCTATTATTGCCTCAGATTTCAAGAAAAACCGAAGTTCAATGAGATTTTACAACTTGCCTAAGATTGCACGTCTAGTGAGCCAGTATGTAAACCTAAGTCAAGCAGATATAGAAACTCTTGCACTCTTAAACTCTATACTATCATCTCACTTGTTTTGTCCTTGCTCATGATTTTCTTTGTTACAGACTGATCTTCAGTTTAAGTGGAAACAACAGCCACATCTCATAGCCTCATCTCTAAAGATCTGGAACCCATTTCCCATTTAGACAGCCTGTTTCAGTCAAGATTCTAAAATCCAGTTTCCATCTTGGCATGATAGTCCAGACAGGTCCCCAGAGCTCTCATATCTACAAACTCAGGCCTCATCTAAACCCCAAGGTTACTATTGAGTAAAATCCCCTCCTGTTTTATCTGGGTATCAGGAAAGTCACACCCCATGATGCTACAGCCGTGACTCGCAAACTCTCATTCATGTCATCTAAGGACAGAGAAATGGGACACCTGTGTTTTTTCACTTTGTGGTAACATGATTTTGGAATACCTCCCCAAGAATCAGTGTGTATTATAAAATGTAAGAGCTTTGGTGGAAAGAGTTTATTGAAAGGTGTTTGTGGTGGAAATTGCCACCGAACTCTGCATGGACATGGCTGCCCTGCGTGGGTGGCGGAGCCCTCGTAGGCACGACTCTTGGCCACACTGGATTGCTGTGCTTTTTAGGAATTCCCCATACTCTCCTGCTTGGAGGCCTTTATGCTATTTGTCATTTAGAAAGTCATTAGTTCCAATATCCACCTTTCTAAATCCTTCAAGTCCCAGCATAAAACATACCTTCCAAACCAACCTTTTTTCTCACCATCTGAGTTGAATTAATTAATCTCTTCTCAGTGAAACTGTATTACTTAGCTATTGCTGCAGATCCTCCCAAAATCGCCTTGAAATTGAAAGGCTTAAAACAACACTGTTTGCTCACAATTCTCCAGGCTGACAATTTGAGAAGGGCTCAGCTGGGATGGCATGTCCCAGTGTGTGTGGATGGGGTTTATTCATGTGCTTGCAGTCCGTGGCTGGAGGACAGCTGGCTGGGGAGGGCTTTCCTCACAGGTCCAAGGCCTTGATTGTGTTGATAGGAACAAATGGGTAACCTGAGCCATCTCTCTCCCTCTGCAGACAGTGGGTGTCGCAATGCTGGTGTAGAACATCATTTTTGCCACATTTTATTGGCCAAAGCAAGCCACAAGGCTAGCCTAGATATAAAAGGCCAGGGGGTGAAAATATGACCCCAACCCTTTATTTTTCAAATACAGCCTTACTGTTTTTAATTATAATCTTCTTCAAAGTTTCAATTCATGATTAGTAAGTTTAAAATTGTGGCTATCTTTAATTGTTTTCTCTGTAAACCACAGTGTTCTAAACTCTATTTCAAACTATTTTTATACTTATAGAAAAGTTGCAAAAACAATACCAATAGCTTGCAAATATTTCTCACCCAGCTTTCCTGGTGCTAACATCTTACATAACCATAGTAGGATTATCAAAAAAGGAAATGAAGTTTGCTTCAATACTATTAACTAAAGTAAACACCTCATTTGAATTTCTTGTTTAATTATTTATGTTTTATTTTTTAAATTGTTTTATTGTTGTTCAATTACAGTTGTCTGCATTTTCCCCCCGCTACTCTCCCCTGCCCCAGCCAAACCCATCTCCCTCCCTTGCTTCCACCCTCCCCCTTGGTTTTGTCCATGTGTCCATGTGTTCCTGAAAACCCTTCTCCCCTCTGTCCCCTCCCCACTCCCTTCTAGCTATTGTTAGATTGTTCTTAATTTCAGTGTCTCTGGTTATATTTTGTTTGCTTTTTTCTTTTGTTGATTATGCTCCAGTTAAAGGTGAGATCATATGATATTTGTCCCTTACCGCCTGGCTTATTTCACTTAGCATAATGCTCTCCAGTTCTATCTATGCTGTTGAAAAGGGTAGGAGCTCCTTCTTTCTCTCTACTATGTAGGATTCCTTTGTGTAAATGTACCACAGTTTTTTGATCCACTTATTTACTGATGGGCACCTAGGTTGCTTCAACACTAGTGTTCCTTCACTGTTCTAGAATCTCCCCAGGTTCCCCCTTGCATTTATTTATTACTTGGTGGAAGTAATTAGTCTCCTGCGACCTTTAAAAGACTATACCTTCTCAGTCTTTAATGGCTTTGACATTTTAGAATAATACCAATCAGTTATTTTGTTGAGTGGCCCTCATATGAGTTTACTGGTGTCTAACGTTTTCTCATGATTGCACATACTTTGGGCAAAGGTGCCACAGATATGATATCACGTCCCCCTTGGACGTTGTATATCACAAGTTCACCCTGTAACTGTGTGTCCTTTCCTGGTATTGTGACCTTGATCACTTGAATAAAGTCTTCTCTGTCTGGCTTCTTACTATAAAGTTCCCACCTACCTTTCCCTTTGAAATCAATCATTACTTAGGAGATACTTGGAAGACTATGAAAGGTATGTTTGTCCTCAAACTTTTAACCACTAAATCTAGCATTGATTGGTGGATTTTTGTCTGCAATAATTATGACTATAGTGTTTGCCTAATGGTAACTTTCTATTTCCCTCTTTCCTTCTACACTTATTCATTGAAATCTACTGTAAGGGAGATCTTTCCTTTTCTTCATTTATTTATATTAGTATGGACTCAATATTTATTTTATCCTATGAGTTAAAAATCTAATACTAGCATTATTTATTTTGCTGTTAAAATATGTAAATCATAATATTTTTAATTGGGAAAATACTCCCCTGTGAGCTCAAAGGCCCATAATAAGCTCAGAAAATTCTACTAAGTGGAAGATATTAACATTATGATTATAAATCTCTATGTTGAAATGTGTAAATATTTGGGTGCAAATATCTTCACAGATAATGCCTTTGCCTCCATTTGTATTCTTTTAGTTTTTTGTTTTTGCAAAAGAAGCTGTTTTTATTTAGGGTTTATGCAATACAGATACAGCAAAACCTGGTACAGGATATAACTTTATATTATTAAATAGGAGCTCCATCAAAAGCTTCTTTCCAATGTGTGGTTTTGGCATCATGCTAAGCGAAGTAAGCCAGGCAGTGAAAGACAAATACCATATGATCTCACCTTTAACAGGAAGCTAATCAACAAAACAAACAAACAAGCATAATATAACCAAAGACATGGAAATTGAGAACAGGCTGAAAGTCACCAGAGGGGAGAGGGGAGGGAATTTCAGGGGAAAAGGGGAAGTATTTACAGGAACAAGTATAAAGAACACATGGACAAAAACTATGGGGGGGGGGTGGAAATGGGAGGGAGGTGGGGAGGGCTGAGGTGGTGGGTTCGGGTGAGAATAAAAGACAGAAAACTGTACAAGATCAACAATTAAAATAAAAATTAAAAAAAATAAAGAGCTAATGTATATGAAGAAATTAGTACAGCATGCCAGGTACATAGTAAACACTCAATTCATATAAACTATTGATTATCATAAAAAAAAAGCTTCTTTCCATAAGTAAGGTTTTCCAAGATATAATTACAGAATTTCAAAATTAAATATTTTATACAACATGAACTCTTATTGTTTAATTTTTTAAATTAATTCTTTGTTTTTGTAAAGGTAACTTTTTGTGTCTTCCCATTTGCAATTTTTTTCAATAACCGCAATTGTAAAAATCAAAAAGCTGAAATTACTCTTTTTCTTTGTGTGTTGACTATTTTAACCAAAATACTTCAAATGAGCTTGAACAAAATGTAATTTCTAAAAGCTGATTAGTAACCAGCAGCTAAGAAACTGTGTACTGTCATGCATAAGATTATTTTTTAAATTAACATCAACTCTGTCTTCCAAATATCACATGTAGTTCACTCTAACTTTGTATATCTAAAAATATGTATGAATTTTGACTAGTTACCACTTCAGCTAATAGGATAGTACAGCTTTACTACATATGTATGATCATCAATCCTAGTACACTTCTGCTCCATGGATTTCTTTTTATAGTAAAAAAAAAATTATTTCACTGTCTTGCTGAGCTCTATCAAAATGGGTATTTGTATTATCATCTGATTCACAGCTTACTTTTTAAAGTTATAGTAGCATTTAACAATAAGGTCATAAAATTCAACTTTGACACAGTCAACTTCCAAAGCTTTTCTTTGATTCTGTAAATTGAATTAAACACTTTTAAACTTTTATTGGACTTAATTGATTTTCTACTTGATTCATTGGATCACACTGTTATAAAACCGTCATAATGAAACTGTTTGCAAACTCTTCCACTTACCATGCCAAGTCATTAATAGCCATTGCTTTAGATTGCTCACAGGCCCAAGGAAACTTGGAATTAAAAATGGGAGAAATCGATTTAAGGTAACTGTCACTTGACCTAAATGAAGTCAAGCCACATGCATTAAATCATGTGCATTTGGGCTTAAATGTGTAGGTCAGATTTCAACAAGGAAGTCCAGGTTGAGAAGAAGATTCTAAGCAGAAGTAGCAACGTGAACAAAAAGCATGGACAGCAAGTGTCAAATGTCAAGGATGTTTTAAAATAATGGGCATAGTTTTTAAAATAGTGATGAGTTTTTAATGTTGCTGCTTCTTCAGATTTCTGTCTTCTGATTATGGTCAGTGATAGCAATAAGGACCCGTGGTGGATGGTGAATATTTTGTGTATGTTTATCATCAACTTTTCTTGAGAAACAGAACCTCGATACTTAATTTTTTAAACTTGTGTACATTAGACCCTTGTTTCTGAATTGGTTTATTGCAAGGTAAAATAGGCATAGATTTCATGCCTATGCAATAACATGTTACACAACAATGACATGTTATAGATTTACGTCATACACAAGCTACTGTAGCAGCAGCACCCAGATACTCTGCAGCAGGACAGCTCAGCCTCTACCTCCCACACATGCTATGCTTATGTCTAATCTTTCATTCTCTGCACTTTCACTAAACCCATTGACTCTTATTCTGGTGGTTTCATGCTTCTCACAGGTCCTGGTGTGTGCCACCCAGCATGGGCCATGACAGACCAAGTGGATGGCAGGATCCGTAGCATCAAATATAACTTCTACCCTCGGCAGGACAGGTTACAGTTAGCTGCTGCTAGCTGCCCATGTTCCAACGTCATCATTTTATCAGCCGGTGCCCTACATGCTGTCCTTTAAAGGAAGATGTAAGTTTCCTTGAAATTAGGAAGGATGGAGGAGGAGAGATGGGCTGACTTTCAGCATTTATGTTGCTGTGAGAACTCTAGCAAATGCATTTGACTCTTACCCTCTACTAGGAGACACTATACCAGAAATTGAAGTACAATGTAGAGGTTTTACCAGATCTCTTGAAACACAGCTAGCAATAATGATCCTTCTTTAAAAAGGAGAAAATCCAGGGCAAATGCTAAACCGGACTGGATGATTGAACAAGAGGCTAAAATTAGGATGTTCTCAGCAAGTCAGGTTACACATCTCCTTAAACCTGGAGTTGTCTTTGACTCCAGCACATGTGGCCAACCCCTGAATCTTTTTTATGCTTTTGCCCATGTTTGTCTAGAACCTGGCCCTTATTTTTAATTCTTACTGTATCCACCTTAGCCTAGATGCCTGTCACCACATGCCTGCATTATTAATAACTACCTATCCATTGGTGTAGGACTCATTTTCTCCTATCCATTTTCTTTATATCTCCCATAGTTTTCTTTCGCCAGAAACTTTTGTGTCTCATCACACCCTTGCTGAAAAAACTTTTAATGGCTCCTGTGGAGCAAATTCCAAACTTTGATTCCTAGTATGATCTGTCCCTATCCTGTACTTTCAGGTTTGTTTTTTCATTCTTCCTTTGCATAAATCCTTCACTACAGCTTCACTTGGTCACTCCCCATTTCCTGAACACCCTTGGCATTTGCTGTCCATGCTTGTGTTCATGCTGTACTCCTACTTAATTTTCCCAACTTGCACCTCCCTTGTTGACACTGACCTATACCTCTAAGCCCAAGTAATATCTTTGAGAATCTTTTTCTGATTCTCCATTTAGAAATATTCTCTTTATCTTCTGAGGGTCTGCAGCTGTGTAGAAACTACTCTGATGATATATTATACAAATATCTTCAACTCAAAGAGCTGTTTGCCTACTTTCGAAGGATGGAGATGAACTCTTTCATCTTTTAATACCTGACACTGCCATATAGCATCTTAGTCTGTGAACATGCTGCTGCTAACAACTATCCACTGAGTGAATTAATAAATGAATGGCTAATAAATCCAAACTAAAGATGTAATGAATAGAGTTTTCCCTCTAGAAAATATTTTTTACAATATATTGGAAAATATACTAGTCAACAACCCAGGCTGCCATAGCAAAATGACAAAGACTGGGTGGCCTACACAACAGACATGTATTTCCCACAGTTCTGGAGGCTGGGAAGGTGCCAGAGGATTAGATTTCTGGTGAGGACCTCCTTTCCTGGCTTGCAGAGGGCCATCTTCTTATTGTGTTGTCACATGGTGAAGAGGGACTGAGAGAGGGACCTCTGTTCTCTCTTCCACTCATTAGTAGGACAGTAATCACGAGGGAGTGCCCCTTATGACTTCATCTAACCCTAAATCACCTCTGAAAAGCCCCACCATTAAGCACCATCACATTGGGGTCAGGGCTTCAACAAATACATTGAACACAAACTCAGTACATAATGATGACATTTAATTACGAGAAATGATTGAATTTTAAACCTTTCTGTGGGATAATCTTTTTGAGTGAATTGGCATTTTGGTCTGTAAATTACTATAAATAGCCAGATTGATTCACCTTTCATGGAAGATGAGCCTTGCTTATTAATCTTTGCGTCATCCATAATGACTAAACAAGATCAACATCATAACATTTTTATAACTCTATTTCCATGAACAAATAAAGACATAATGAATAAAGACATCAGGTATGAACGTGTATGTGTGTCTCTGTCCCTGTCCCAAACAAAAAGATCTACGTCAAACTTGTAACAGTGGCTTTTTCTGGGAAGGCAGTATTGTTGTATGTGTATATTACCTTGTGTGCTCCTAAACTGTTTTAATATTTTTGTAATGAGCATATATCACATATTATGTGTGAAACAAAAAAGGATAAAAATGGTTTCAAAAACATTCTTGGCCTATTTGGTGCTATGCATTTGAAATCTTGATGTGGCAACTGCCTTCACAGATTTCACACAAAGGGTTCCTTTGCAACTCCCAAGAAATGAAAAGAATAAAAATTTGGCTTAACACATTTCCAATGATATCTCTGTTTTGTTTCAAAAATCTTACCAGAGTAAGAAAATAATGTATGGTTGTTTGAGAGTGAAAACATATTTAAAAAGAAAATTTTATATATATATAGCATGGAAAAGTTGAACTTGTTGTCTTACAAATCATATAAACCATTTACATAGCCCTGGCTGGCGTAGCTCAGTGGATTGAACGCGGGCTGTGAACCAAAGGGTCACAGGTTAGATTCCCAGTCAGGACACATGCCTGGGTTGCAGGCCAGGCCCCTAGTCGGGGCCACGTGAGAGGCAACCACACATTGATGTTTCTCTCCCTCTCTTTCTCCCTCCTTTCCCCTCTCTAAAAATAAATAAATAAAATCTAAAAAAAAAAAAAAAACATTTAAATAAAAAAATTTATAATCCAAAAATCAATGGATTTGTAGGCATAGATCTGAAAAAAGATGTGACTAAAATCAATAAACCTATTAAAGTATTTAAATATTTAATTCTTTAAGGATCAAGTGTTAGTCATAAAACAAAATGAGAACATCTGGAAGGCAAAGAGGTTGAAAGATTGAAAACTAAAAAGCAAATGGTTGTGCTTATGCTACTGAGAGACTTCAGCAAATGGATATAAAGCCATTTCAAAATAAATACAGAGTTTGTGTAATTACAATGAGCCTGAAGATGGGTTTGGCATTGATATATGTCCTGGGAAATTTGGTGAGTCAGAAATACAAAACCAAAGCAAAGAGAGGCTATAGACATACTACTTCCTGTTGCATTGTAGAAGCAGAGGAGAATAAACATACCGATGACTTGCATGGCTGGCTCCACGTCTGTTGTGGCCTCTTCCAACAATGACAGCAGCTTGGCGGATAGCTGATGCACGGATTCGATGTTGCTGAACAAGCTATCCACGTCCAGCCCATCAATCTAAAAAAAAAACACAAACACCGAGCAGCAGCTGATGGAGAGGGACGCATTGTATTTAAGATGTTTTCCCTTGCTAAACAGTAAGCGTTTCATCTGACAGCTCAGGCTGCTTTCGTCAACCACTTCTGTAAACACCCTCATTTAGGATTTCTAAAGGAAATGTGCAGTTTTTCATGCAAGAAATTGGGACGGTGCATCTGTTACCTCTGTCTTTTTCTTTGTTTTAACTAAGTTGTGTGTGTGTGTGTGTGTGTGTGTGTGAGTGGAGTGTGCATCTACATATTCCTGTAAGAACCAGAGTGTGAAGATGTGAGCCAGCTAATTGGTACTTCTATGACCTGCCCTCTATGAGGGTATGTACCTGTGTATATGAATTTAGAATACTTTACTGCTTACACAGCAGAAGTCAGGCCTTCATCCAGGCAAGCAACTATTTTTCAAAGCTGTTTTAAAACCACAGATGTTCTCAAACTGATGACAAGTAGATGTGCTAAGTTGCTTCCTGATTATTTTTAAAAAGAAATATGAATAGGAATCTTCATCAAACATATTCTGCTAATTAAAGATTCATCGTATTTTGCAACTTCATGCACGTGCTAAAAAACCAGTGTAATCATTCCTAGATCTTATAGTTGGTATTTATAATAATTTACCTACTCACTCACCCCTCCTCTTATTAAATATTTCCTGAGGACCTTCTATGTTCCAAGAATTGTAATAGAAGCCAGTCTGTCAGAAGCAGTGGAAAGATGGCCAACCATCCTAAACAATCTAAGTGGGGTGTGGGGACATATGTGCCCTGACTTTGCTAGATCTTTCTGAAAAGCTTTCTCTTGAGTTTAAGTCAGAGCTTTCATAATCAAACAGTGTCCAGCTGGGTCATGAAAGGATTGGCACAGGCCCCACTGTGCTACCACAGGGAACAGGAGCAGGTGCCTCTTCCCCGTGGTGTATTGTGCGTGAGGTCATTGGTAAAAGAGTCACCAAAAATCAAGTCATGGAGGTGCTTCAGAAGTGAAAAGCAGTGTTCAAAAACCTGAGAATTAGGAATCAGAGGGAGACACAAAGTGGAGCTGAAGATCAGAAAAAAAGGAAGCTGAAAAATTAAGGGAAATGGGCAACAAGGAAAATAGAGTGAGAGGTAGACTTAGAGGAATTCTGAAAATGAGGTCCCACGATTGCCGTTTCTTTCTCACGTGCTCAGCACCAGCTTCATTAGGGCTGCTAGGTCTGTTTGAGGGGAGAAAGGAGGCAGGCATTCATCTTTTTATCTCGTCCTTTTTGACATCGACCCGCCCATCGTTCCCCATATGGGACATGGATAGTATTTTGATAAGGAGATTCTGTTATTGAACATAGAAGCACTACTTCACATTGCACCTTCTTTACAATTTGGTGACTATGTCAGTTATTTCTTATGCAGTATGGTCTGGCTGTATACATTTCTTGTAACCATTTTAGGAATTTCCTCACCTTTCCATTACCAGTCTTGTTCTAAAAAAAACTTCCAGCCTCACTTGTAATCAAATCCCATGTGATCGTAGGTAATGGGTTTGTTTCAATGTAGCACAATACTATACAACTTTTTTCTATTTTTATATATTCTGAAATTATCATTATCTCTATAGTACATCATTACATTGCAATCATTACTGACTCCTGGGTTTTTAATCAAGTATCTCACAAAATATTCCTTTGTTAAGAAAGCACTTAAAAAGGATAAGGGTTATGTGGCTCTTCTGCTTGAAATCTATGATATTTAATATTATACAAAATATTTAAAAAGCAGATAATAGTTGTATGGCTCTTTTCTTAATAATTTTAAATGGCTCAAATGTTCCATATTTCTGAGTACCACTGATTGAAAAAATCATTTTAAGGAATTGCTTTATGCATTGCTTATTACTTAAATTAAAAAGATGCACCTTTGACTAGTGCAAAATGTTTTCCAAAAGTTGTGTATGAATCAAATTTTTGTCGATTGAGTTATTTTAGATGTACTAGCTACATGTTTCTTAAAATCATCTTTTGAAAAGAATCCTTCTAAAGTCTAAAATTTCAGCCCTAATTTACTTGCTTTGTAAGATAAAAGATTCTATGTAATTCATATGGTGAATTATTTCATTTCGTTGTGGAAACTTTATTTGAGAAACTTGAAGTGCTCCATATCTATTATTTCATATATCATTCCAACTTCTCTGTAAAATATGAACCATTTTGAAGATATGGAAACTCATGCGGAGTGAAGAAATGTGGCATGCTTAAAATTAGGAAGTTCGAAAAGGAACTAGAACTGGCAATTGACCTTTTAGTGCTATGCCTTAGTACATTACCAGAAAATACTATTAATATAATACTTTGCCATCTCTATCTGGATTTTTTTGGTTTGTTCCTAAGTCTTTATTAAGTTGTTACTTCTACAATTTATTTCCCAAAGAGAGAATCTTGCATATCTGTCTAATTTAGATTTTAAATTAATTTAGCAAGGAACTAATTCTATATCTATCTATAACCTTAGCTCAATGCAACAAATACTAAATAATAAAAAAACATGGTTTTTAATTTCATTTCTGTCTGAAAGACAGAAAAGACAAAAACATCAGTTGGTCTAGTTTCTACCTCCAGTATCACCACAGGCCCTGGGGATTCTGTGCCTCATGACATGAATTCTCACTCCGTCGCTGCTGAGCCAGTGAACAAACAAAGGTCTGGTCCAAATAAGCTTTTAAAACTGGTAGATGATTTTATAATTATTGGTACAAATACAAAGAATCATTTACATACATTATTAAACATTTACTAGGAAGAGGCAATGGTCTAAGAGCTTAAGTTATGTTTTAAATGAATTAAAAATTTATTTTTTGAAGGAAGATTTAGTCTAAGCATACATTATTCTGAGCAAAGTCAGTATGTAACAACTCAAATGTATAAAACAGAAAATGAAAGGTCGGTGTTTCTGGTGAGAATTTAATTCTTTCCTTTCACAAGTACTCATCACAACGTCTCTTTCATGTAGCAAGTTCCCATTACATTTAAATAATTCCTGAACTTACAGTTGCATGCATGCAAAACTTCCCAGGTAAAAATGTCTAAGTAAAGGAAAACATCTATAAACCTTTGTCAATTCAGAGACTGTAGTCATTGCTATAGAATTACTTTGCACCCAACAAGCACCACACCCTCACCATTTTCAAAATATTCCTTGCATTTCCCAGCATTCATATCCTAGCCCAAGCTCTTCCCTTTTCTCACAAATGCTTTGCCCTCGTATTATTTCACAGCATTCTACCCATCTGAAATGGAATGTGGTAATGGTAGTGTTTGTCCATTAGTTTCACACATGTCTCTGACCTGTCTGTTGCATTTTTGGGAAAAGCTACCCACGCCCCACCCCCCGAGCTCTATGTGATCTAATGAAACTGTCAGTCACGGTGTCCTGCACTTTATCCTACTCCCTACAGTGACGGGCAGCATGAGACATAGTTGGCCACAGATTTTAGCTTAGAATGGGCAGGTCCCCAAGCAGAGCCAATGATACTCTTCACTGATTTTTAATAAATGGTTGTTGGGAAAGAGAAAGTTCTGGACTGTAAACTCTAATCATATAGGCTTATGTCTTCAGGAGTCATCTTTGTGGGGAGCTTGAATGTGGCAAAATCAACAACGAGAAGGAAGCTAAGCCTGACAGCATCATCTTAGTTTCTGGGTTTACCTTATCTATAGCAAGACATCCTTATTACGAAAGTTGATAAAATGCTTTTTTATTTAATCTAGTTTAAATTTTATTTGTTACAGACAAATGATAAAGTACTGTTACACTTCTCTTTATTTCTAGCCAAAAAAAATCTCACTTCCTCTAAGAAACCCTTCCTGCTCCCTGGTTAAAATTAACCTCTCCCTCTTCTGACCGACCACGATTTGCTTCACACTACCCATTGAATTGCTTGTATTGAAGAGATGTACGTACACACATGAGACATTATTAATTAATCTGTCTCTGGGTCAAAACTGTGAGATCCTCTACCACATTTGTCTTTGTGTATTATTTGAATACCCCACTGCATCTAATACAGTGCTGTGCCCACACTTAGTTACTCGATAATTTTGATAATTTGTAGTGATCACTACAAATCGTATGATCTATTTACGCTGTGGGAGCTATCAACAAAATGTTCCTTGTAATCACTCTACTGGGCTCTGAAAAACATGTATGCAGAGATCAAAAGTGGTGTAGGGAAAGAACTCAAAATCACCTAATTTGGTTGTTCAAAATATCCCATTAAGGGAATATTTTATAATTTTTTATTTAATTTTATCTACAAAGACAAACTGTTGTGCTTGGTTTGGCCAATAGTGCATATAGAACATTTGCTGATAAAGGCCAAACTTTCCCTTTAGTTTACACTTGGGAAACCCCTGTTCATTGTTTTCTGTTTAATGAGCTCTGGGCATGGAGCCTACCTGAGTCACAGGAGGAGTAACCAAACATTCCTAGGTGTGTTGTATACCTCCAACCAGAAATACCTTTAAAGGTGAACACCGTTAAAAGAAGTCCAGGAACAATATTTTTTAGTAAACTATTATCATAAAAGTCACATGTTTATTGTAGAAAATTAAAGATGAGTAAATAAGAAAGAAAATGCAATGCTTATAATTCTACCACACATCAATAATCACTGATAATTTGAGATATGTCCTGACAAATTGTTTTTCTCTCTCCATGTGTGTACATAAAGATTTATATGCTTCAAATAATGTTTCAAAATTTAGGTATTTGTTTAAACAGCATTACATGGACATCTTTTCATGTCATTAATTTTCCTCAGTTCCACCAGTTTTAATGTCAACATTATGTAGAAATAGTCTACTTAACTAAATCTTGGAAGTCTAGCTAAACTGCCATTTTCACTACTATAAGCAGCTCTCCTGGCTAAAACCTTGTTCACATCCTTGTTTATTTCTTCGTGATAAATTTCATAAAGATAATTATTATTAGTATTTCTTTAAGCTCTCAAAAAGGCTGTCAAACTATAGCAGCAATTAGAAACATCATTTTTCTTCTAGTAAACAATGAATTAAAAACCCTCATTTGGTATTACTGCTCTGACCTCAACTTGGACATTTATTTTTAGGCTTCTAATTTGACAATCAAAATCGCATGCCCTTAAAGTTCCAGATATAGACACAGGATGGATATACGACTGTAGAAAACAGAAGAAAATAAATAGCATCACTTTTGACTGCCACGGTGATTTCCACCAACCAAATTCTTCTCTGAAAAATTGTTTCTGAAAAAGACTTTAATGTTTCTATTTGGTGCTGTTTGGCAGTAAATCTAGGTTCAACATAGGGTCCAATTATGGACTCCACATAGAATTGATACAAGGGAAACCTACCTTAGGTGCCATCTGACTTGGTCTGGCAGAACCTTGGCCCATCTACCCCTTCCAGAAGCCAGTTCCATAAGCTGTGGAGGGAGGGAACCCACAGCTCCATAGGGAACTGCTGTCTAGAAGGGGTCAATTCCACAGCACTATGAGGCCTGGCTGTGTTCCCTAAATTAGTGCGCTCTATTATTCATGTTGACACTGTGGAAGCCCACTGGTATAAAGACTGTAACTATAATGAGTAAGGTGAGCGTGGTGAAAAGTTGAAAGTGTATTTAAAAAACTGCAAGCAGTGGAGACCCAATGGAAATATTCTGAGAGGGAAGAACCAGGTCTTTGTCTCACAAGGGAAATGCTTATGAGGCAAAAATTGCAGCAAGTGGAAAAGCGTGTTGGCAGAAGTTCCTGGCAATCAAAGGCTAGAATAATTATCTAATTACTACGGCATTTACTCAGTTGGTTTCTAGACTACAAAGCTTGTCAGAGTAAACTAGCCATTATTTCATCAAGTTTCACAAAACTACTGATTTGTATGTGTGAAAATTCCTCCTGTGAAACTAGACCGTGCACTGGCAAATGGAGTCAAAAATGAGTGGAATCAATCTCACTGCTAGACAGCAAGTCTTTTAATTAATATTGTGGCTAAATGTCCAAGTCATCTGGTAACTGCCCAGAAATATTCCAGGCCAGGAGACGTTCATAAGGACAGGCCTATATCACGGCGGAGATGTCAATCCCTTTAGAAAGTAAGGTTGAGATTCTGCGGCGGACATTTCCGCATGTGCAAGAGAAGAGCAGAGCCAACAGGGGCGAATAAAGGCCAGGTCAGCAACTGGGTCAAATTTGAGAAGCTCCTGAGGTCCCTGAGAAAGAGGACTGAGAGGATGGAGGACTCTGAACTTTGTTTGATTAATAATAAAAAAGGAAGTGCTTATATTAAAATCCTTGAATAAAAGGTGGGTAGTGACCAGGGTCCTGCCTTTGTTTCTCTTCTCCGCCCTGGCACAAGGACAGGAAGAAAAGACGTTGCTTGGTGGGGCTTGGGGGTGGTGTGCAGGGTTGCTATCCTTTCCTCCTTAGGGTCTTATAGGAAATACTCAGAAGACAAATAGTACTGCTGGGAAGCTGTACTATCCTGTGAGCTGAAGATCAAGTAATTTTGTGATCCTTCAGAAACTCTAACAAAAAAGAAGTAGAAAATAAGCAAGGAGTTTGAAAACTGGAACAAGTGAGATTGTAAGAAACATACATACATAAATTTTTATGCAACCAAGTCAACCAAAAATTATATTTAAGGCCTCTAGGCCAAGCACCATGAATAAAGTAAACATTTCTGAGCTTTGATCACTTTAGTACGTGCTGCCTGTGTGCACGTGTGTGCATGTGTGCATGTACATGCGTGAGTGTGCAAGTGTGCATTGTTCTTTCTTCTTCCTGCATTCTTAAACTCAGATCATATTAGGTGTAGAAACCAACCAACCAAAAACCAATCATCTGAATAAATAAAACTCTCAACCTTCAATTATTTCTTTTAGCTAGATATCTGAAAAAAGTCATACTACAAATTACTTGCTCAACACTTTACCAATTATTTTTTCCACTTGGTAACACAATTTACAAAGTTCTAATTTTTAATAATACAACCAAAGACTAGGAAAGTCCCGACTCACTAAAAATAATTTTGAAAGAGTAGGAGAGACTTCTAAAAGAAAAAAAAAACCACAACATTTACTTGAGATAATACATGTAGGAAAAAAAAGACAAGGGAGGCAAAGGTGTGGAAAAAGATGTGATGGGCAGAGGTGTAACGGCGGCCTGTTATAAAGCAGGATCTAGGGACACAGCTGTATAACAGAGCAGTCACGAAGTCTGTCTGCGTAGTTTCCAAGGGTTTAGTCATTCTGATACAGGGGTATCTGGGGAGATTTCTGGGGAGAGGGGAGGGACCCCAAGGCGGTGCAGGAGAGCCCAGGCACCAGGGAAGGGAGGGGTCGAAATGCCAGAGGCAGGGGGACTGAAACTGCAGCACGGTGCCTTACACATTTTCAGACCTCCAGGTAACAAGTAAACAAAACAGCATGTCACGTGACACAGCAGGGGGAAGCCTGCACAGAGTTTGCGCAGGTTGGAGAGGTCATAGCGATGTGTGTTCCATGGAAGTTAACGTGGCAGCACCGGGAGCGGCGCACCTTCCAGTCTAGCCTGCTGGATTAGCTAGAAAGTGGGACGCTTCTGGAGCGCATAGAACTTTGAGGCCAGAGATTTAAATAGAGGGCCTTTTGCTCTCCTGGTCATGGGCTGACTCATGCCAATGCTGAATCCCACGCGCTGGGCTGCACCCGAGGACAAGTCCTTACAGAATGAACCTGTGGGGGGTCCAGATGCTGTTATAGAAACAAAACCCCTCCCCCTGGGGTCTTTCTGTACTCTAGTTCTTGTTGCCCGTCACCAGGTGTTAGGAATTGTGGCTCTCAATGCCACAGTTTGGTGAAAAAGGGAAGGAACTATTTATTAAAAAGTTGCACAGGTTTAGAGTAATGGTGGAATGTCCCCATTAAAATCCCAATGTCCCTTTAAAACACCCACAAACACACACAGTCCTGCCTCCTCTTGCCCAACCAGGCCAGTCAGGGGTACCTATCTCAGGAAAAGAATAGAAGTCCACAGCTTGGCTAGACTCCAGGTTCCTCCCAGTAACTGATCTCAGCTGAGCAGGTCTCCCCACAGTTCCTGGCACCATCAGCTGAGTCACCCCGGTTTTCAGTTCTTAATCCAAAACCACGTGGCACCTCCTCAGGGCCCACCAGCGAGAGTCCTTTCACCCCTTTCCTTCCCACATGGTCTCGAATTATCCCCATCCCTAGTCCTGTCTTGTCTCCATTGTCCCTTGCCCCACATGGTGGCCCCTCTTTAGTTTAAATCGCAGCCTGAACCCTCTTACATAACCCCATTTCTGACTCCTCCCACAATAGGTTACACCCACCAGCACTCCCGCAGTTTCTGCCTTTCTGGGCTGCCATAGTTAGTCCAGGCAGGTGTGGCTCTGGGTGGTGGAACAAACCTTTCCAAGCTCTGGTGCAGGCACAAAGGGGAGCTGCCTCCCAGTTACATCATGGGTCAAAGTTGCTCCTATCTCTCTAGCTAGACTTGTTGATATGCAAAATAACCATTTTTGCATATAGATATTAAGACTAGTCTGCTGTTGCTGATATGCAAAGTAACTCTCAATGGTCTTGCTCCACAAGTCCATATCCCCTAGCCAGACTTGTGGGGATAGGGATATCCTATATTCCCAGACACCCCAAGTTCTGGACCCCATTACAAATCCCCCTTTGGCGAGCCCTGGGGCCTCCCAGCCTATACCCTATTACGACGTGCCCTGGTGGCAGCCCACAGAATGCTGAGGTTCCACACTGCAGGGATGGTTCAGGACCATACCCTTCACTTCCTCTGAGATCAGCTCTTGGATGCAGGGGACAGACTGCTTGCCTGCCCCAGGTCGCGGGGTGGGGATGAGCAGACTCAGAGGCTGGGCCGCACGGATGGAGCCCCTGCATGACCTGCTGCAATGATCCGCAATGGTCCCAATTCCCGACATGGGAAGCTGCGGGGAGGAAACGGCAGTACTGGCCCCACAAGTGCGCACTCCAGCGAGCACCGTCTGTGTAGCAGCTTCGGGCTCCAGATGGACAGGTAAGGATGGAGCAGGTTTGTGGATACTGCCTCTGGTTCTGGGCGCCACTGGGTTCTTTCTGTGTTTTGTGGGAAGAGAACGGCCTGGAGTCAAGGAGTCCCCTGTTCCCCCAAATTGGGCAACATAAATGTAAAGACTTTTTTTAAAAAATAAAGACCTTTTTTTTTTTTTGGTCCCCTTCAATCTCCGTTTTCTCCCTTCAATGCCTGCGTTTGGTGGTGGGCAGCCAAATATCACTCTGCTCAGTAACAATTTTACTATTGGCATTCCTACACCTTCTCCCTCAGGAATCTCACTAATTTTTGGCATTTTGATGACTGTATCTAGATTAATCATGACACTGCTTAAAATGTTCACTGGTTTTCCATCCGAAACACATAAAGTTGGTACTTTCAGCAGGACATTCTCCACAGCCTTACCTCTCACACTGACCTGGCTCTATCTCCAGCAACTTGGATATCATATCATGTTTCCTTCTTCAGGCTATCTCCTTGGAATCCAATAATGAGAATAAAAATACAACAGAAAGTTAAAATCAAACAGGCCCTGCCTCTATTTTACCTGGAGTGTCAATTTCTTAAGTTATCAAATTTCAAAGTGAGTATGAGATGGTTTGCCTTATGCAGAACTTTAAAAAACAAATCTCAGTGAACTGTGTCAAAATCACCAATGTGGGCCTCATGCCTGAGAAACTTAAAGGAAAGTGGGGGCCAACTTGGGACCAACTTGCACTCCTTCAGGCTTTCGGGGAAAATGATGCATGGATGTCCCCCATGGATCAGATGTGGTCCTTGAGAGGGAGTGGGCTTGTGTAAACTCATCTCTGATTTTGCCTTCAGTACTGAAGGGCAGAATGTGGAGGTAAGCCCTGAGGCCTAGGAGCTGAGGAAAGAGTTGCAAGCCACCATCTGGAACACAGATACAGCCTGGATCAAATCACGTTCAGGAGGGGATGCCCCCACCCCTCAACCCTTCCTCCTAGCCCCATCACCACTGTCATGGAAATTTAAACACATGCCCCAGGGTAGCACCCATAATGGAGTTACACTATTACATTTGGAAGGCCCACAGAATGTAAAGCCAGCCTACAATGGACAAAGTCCAAGTGGGCCTACCCTCTCCCTCAACTGGCCTCCCATCCATCCTTCCAAGGGTCAGAAGCTGGCTGGTGACCTAGTTTCTGGGAATGAGGAGAAGCAGCATCAGGGGGAGAGACAGGAAGGAACCACCCACACTCCCTCCCCGCTGCAGGTTTCCTGGAAGCTGGCCTGACCTGAGGGAGAGTTGACACCAAAGTCAGAGTAGAAATTAATATCTCGGACTGATATTCTAATTTCTGAAATGAGATTGTCCGTCTTAAAGTCTGCTTTGTAAGAGAAAAAAAGTCAAGGCCTGCGAGTTTTCATCCAGAGGCAGGACAGTATTTCTCCACCATTAAGTTTATTTATGCTCCTGAAAGCATTGCATCACACTCCGAATCCTGAGAACCACACAGAGAAAGGAAGGGAGCAAAGTGACTGTTGATTTTAGAAAGCAGAGCCAGTCCCCACAACATTTTTAAATTGCTAGTAATTCCTCGCTTTCCTCCCTTTTGAGAAACTAGCCCTTAGTTAGGAACTCAAGGTGCCCAGCCCAGTGTCCTTAAGCCACCTGATTTCCAGAACACACTCAAACTTCAGCAGAGTTTGGATTTCACAGGCTATGCCCAGAATGATGGAAACAGGTATGAGCCCTGGAGAGGGCGAAGGTCATTGCATCCCATGTATTAACAGCACCACCAGATTCTGGACTCCAAATCTCAGGGTCACTCCTCTGTAATGCAATTGTACATGTAAGGTTACTCCTCTGTCACCCTGACCTCAGACACTGATAGTTTAACCACACAAGCTCCAACATTCAGTGAGCCATTTTTGTTACTCCGTGAAACTCTGCCCATTTGTACTTTGTGCCTCTGAGAAAGCTTTTAAACTCATCTTCATCCCCTATTCCCCAAAATAGCTTACCTAATACTTTCAGTTTTCCAAAAAGGTAAGTTGGATGGGATTTGCAACACAATGACAACCTCCCCTCCTTTAAAACATTCAGTTCCTCCCAGTTGCTGACAGAAGAGACCCCAAATTCCTCACACTGACAGTGTTGTCTGGTCAAGACCTTGTCTTGCTCCAATTATTTTTATTCTTATAAGAACCACCTGCTGCAATCTAAAGCAACGGCTTGTTCTCGTACTTGCCACATGCCAGCTCACTCGCCCCGTTGACTCCTGTGGTCCTCTGCTCTTGCATTGCTGCCCCGAGTTGGCCTTTGCCTAACCAGCGTTTCCTGGGGGCAGAGCCTGTCCCTTCTCCTGGACTTCCCAGACCACTCACCCTCCTGAGCCACTCATAAACAGTCAATAGTTATTTCTGCTCATGTCCCAGACACTGGAGATACAACAGTGAGGAAATAAGACAAAAAATCTGTGTTTCGTAAAGGAGACAAGTAACTAAAATAAATAAGTAAAATATATAGCAGGTAAATATAGGGTGAAATGTGACAGGGCCAAAATCCAGCAGAGAAGGGGGAGAGGGAAAATGGGGGAAGCCGCAGCACACACGGGGGGCCTCACCCACATCCCCCCGGTACTAAACGTTCCTGTGCACACCGAAGGCCTCCTGCTGCAAGCAGGTTTGATTCTTTCCTTAAAGGCATCTGTGACCACAGATGTCTACTCTGTCTACACGCAGGGCAGTCTAGAGTGTCAGGAATGAACACTCCTGGGAGCACCCCTCAATCAGTGACTAATGGGAGTTGGTGGATGAATGCCCCTCACGTGAGACAACTCTGAGGTGTATCTGTACAGAGTTCTAGGGCTCCCAGTGGGATATCAGCTTCGTTTGGTCACAGGGATGATCTGCTCCTGAATGTACCCTCGATTATCTTCCTTTCCTTCTTTGTCTCATTTCCCCATTTCTTTACTAATGTTCCAAGGGATCATCTCTCAGATAAATGACTTGCTCATAAATGCTTTTATCTGGATCTGTTTACAATTCACTATGAGAGAGCAAGATAGTCAACTGAGTAAAGGTTTGAAGGAGGTGAAGGAGCAAGCTGTGAAGTTATCTTGGGGAAAAACAGTCAAAAAAAAAAAAAAAAAACACCCATCAAGATTGAAGTTCTTGAAACAGCAGTGTTCCTGGCTTGTTCACGGAAGACTGAGAGGCCAGAATGCAGAATAGGTGTACTCAGAGAGAATGAGGGACCACTCATGCTGGGCCTCACAGATCATCATGAGGATGCTAGGTTTTAGTCAGAGTGAAATGAGAAGCCACTGGAAGGCATTGAGTAGAAGAGGGACATGATCTGACTGATATATTTTTAAAAATCCTTCTGGCTTTTTGGTTGAGACAAGGGTGGGAGAAAAGAAATAGGTCATAGGGCAGGAGCAATAATCTATGTGGTAACTGATGGCTTCTTAAATCAGAGTAGAAGTACTAAAGGAGGCTAGCAGTGGTCTAATTATGGATCAACTGTGCAGGCGGAGCTAATAGAATTTGCTGAAGAAAGAAAAAATGCAAGGGGAGCAAATTTTAAAGGAAAAATTAGAAGCTCAGTTTAGGACATGTTAAAGTTAAGAGGCCTTGAGGACAACCAAATAGAGATTTGAATGGAAAATTGTATATAAGTAAAGCAGGATTTCACGGAAAATGTCTAGACTGGAGATAAAAAAAATTAACTATCAACACATGGATAGAAATTAAAGGCATGAAAGCAGATCAGATTCTCAACAGAGTGAACATATACGAAAGAGAGAAGAGGGCCACAGACTGCTCCCTGATCTATCTGAGTGTTTAGACATAAGGATCAACCAGCACAGGAGGCCGAGAAGCAGCAGTCGGAGTAGTAGGACGGAAACCGGTGGACGCGGAGTCGTGAAAGACAGAAAAGAAAGTTATTCTTTCAAATGCTGTTAACAGGTCAGGAAAGTGAGCGCCTCCTCCTGCTAATGTTTGAAGTAATTGTTTGCTGCATAACGAATTAGCATAACTAATCATGAACTGCCTTCTGTCACCATCATTTTTAACATCGCCTTGAAATATATATTTGATTGTTATTTGGCTTTTTATGTGTTTATGTGTCATTTTCTTGACCAGATTATAAACCCTTCTAGGGAAGGACTATGACATAAATTTCCTTGATTCCCACAGAGAACTCAGCAGAGGCATTCATTGCATGGAGCAGACACTCAACAAACATTTAATCTTTTAATTTGGATATTCAACGGAAATATCACATGAAACATTGCCTTGTCAGTCTCTCTGGAAGTGATCTGTCCCTTCCGTGAACTCTACTTGCACTTATTTTCTGCACTTAACAATAGTGCTTTGCATTACAAGTTATCTTTTCATAACTCTGAGCCTTGTCACCTTTAACTAGGGATTCAGAATCTTCTGGTGGCAAGAAGTGAGTTTCATATGCTTTTATATGAAATTCATTTTCACTAAATGGCCAAGAGTGAATTAATTAACTCATGTAATTTTCAATCTTGTCCATATTTAAAGTGCCTTAAATAAGTGATTATTAATAAACACTTGCGTCCCCAGCCTGTGCTTCCTTTCTGACCCAGTACGCACTCTTTGCAGTCGGAGCTTTGGGCAGCTCACCAATATGCACAGCCATGTTGCTCTATGCCGGAGCCCAACTTATTCCATTAGAGAGGTTTATGGCATTATTATAACAATCAAAGACACTGACACTGGTTGTTCATCTTCATGAATGAAAGCAAATTAAAGTAGTGGTTTATGCATCTCCATTCTGAGAAGGAGGTGTTGAGCAAAAGATTGTGTGACCTGGGCTATAGGGATGACGTTCCTGGATATTAAAATAGATCTGTGTGTCATATTTCTCTTGTTCAATTCTGGGCACACCAACTCCTGTAACTGAACTTAAAAATGCATTAATTTATTTCCTCATTTGGCCCAGCAGGTTTTGATCTAGACAACAGGTTATAAAAATTAGAGAAAACTGAAGTTGCCCTAAAATGAAGTTTATGAGGTTCTTATAAAAGGAACAACATGGAGAAAAGTTTCCATTATAAAACTTCAATTAAAAAGCAATAAAAAGAAATCCCTTAATTTTTTAGCTGAAGCTTTCTAAACAAGCAAAAATAAGAGATTGCTAGTAATAAGCAGAATTTTCATATGCTAGAATATTGATGTGTCACTTCCATACCCAACTAAATGTGAATCTAATTTGACAACAAATGTCATGTCTTCTAGCATGACAGAACAGAAAGGCCCTCCCAGGGGACATGGGAACAGAAGTGAAGAGCAATGATATGGCATCAGTACTTAGCACAGAGGTTAGTTAGAAGTTATATGATTAGCAGCACCACTACTTCTGTGATTTTTATTTTTAAATTTAACATGTTACAGCTATAATTTCTAACACATAAAAATTAACCTTACTCATAAATTCTAAAAAGTCAAGAAAACTTCACTGAGATTTTTTTTTCTGACTTTTCTAATGTGACTTTGAGTATCTGACCTTATCACGGAGGAACAATGACACAAATTATGTAATATATTCTAGAATTTCACATAAGAAGTGAAAATGAAGACTTTGATTTAAAAAGACAATCAACAAGATCAACAATTAAAATAAAAACTGAAGAAAAAAATAAAATAAAATAAAAAGACAATCAAACATGGAGTTCTAACTTGGCGTGTGATCATGGGATTCTCCATTGTGATGTGATCTTACTAACCAAGAAAATTATAAGTTTTAAAGGATTGAAGAATATATATATATATATTTAAATCAGACCTTCAGCAAAAGCTGCCCAGAAAGTCAAAAAGCAGAGCACAAACAGGAATTTTTTGTCACTATGTTAAATAAAAATCTGAGAAATCAAAGCATTCCTGCCCACGAACATTGAGAAGTGGAGAACAAAAAATGACTGAGAAGAAATGCACTAGGGTAGAGGTGTTAGTATGGCTTTTGTTTTCATATTGTGGTCCTGGCTTTGCTCTCTGTACTCATGAACTTTGTGAAGTCCTGTAACTAAGGAATCTGCTCTCCAGAACTGCTGGACTCTACAGGGGAAGGGGCTAGACTAAGTAGAAGGTGAAGTAGACCCAGGGCGTAGTTGGCCTTTTCCTGGTTTGTTTTAGAATCTACAAAGATTTCTGGTATTCTGTGAACACCATGAGAAAGAGCCAAAATACACAGGAGATTATCCTGCACTACAAAGTTTCTTCTAAACGGCCTAATGGGTGTCTTTATACTAGAAACATGGTGTTTGCCTCTCTGAAATCACAATAAGAAGAGAATTAATTAGAAAGTTTGGGAGAGTAAACAAGGTGAAAAGTCAGAGGAAGAGTTTTTATCCTTATATTTAAAGTTTTATGTGTATTTAAAAGTATGATTTTGTTAAAGTGAGAAACAAAGTGAGACAGAGAAAGTAGGGCATTATATTTTTATTCATACGTTTTATTTTGAAATAGTTGTAAGCTGACATGCACTTTTTGCCCAGTTTCCCCTAGTTGCAATATTTTGCACAAGTATAATATGTGTGCATTGCACTTTGATGTGGTAGTGTAGAGCATATCTTGAATGGAGTATGGTGACTGTTCGCATAAAAATATAAACATGTCTATGAGAAGCACCTAAATGCCACTTAGGTCAGGGCAATTTCATGGAGGACACAGGGCTGTAGAAACTAGTGGACTTTAAGAAAGTTATGATCAATGAACCAAAGTGGAATATGTCTGAGGCCCAGAATACAATTTAAAAATTTTGCAAGGTAACAGAGACATGAAAAATAACGGTGATTCTACGAGACCAGAATTACCCTTATACCAAAACCAGAAAAAGGCATTAAAAGAAAAGAAAACTATATCAACACTCTCATCTCTTATCAACATCTCTTCACATTGATGTAAAAATCCTCAATAAATAGAAGCAAATCTAATACAACAATGTATAAAAGTACTTATACACCTTGACCAAGTGCGGTTTACTGAGGTATGCAAGTCTATTCAACATCCAAAAATCAATTAATGTAGTTTACCACATCAACAGACTAAAATGGAAAAGTCACATGGTCATATCAATAGATGCAGAAAAAGCATTTGCAAAATCCAACACTCATTCATGACAAAAACTCTCAATAAACTAGAGATGGAGTGGAACTTTCTCATCTTGATAAAGAACAGCTATGGAAAACCTTCAGCTAATATAATACTTAATAGTGAGAAACTTGAAGCTTTCTCATAAGATCAAGTACAAGGATGTCCTGTCTCCTACCCCTTTTCAACACTGTAATGGAGGCTCTTTACAATAAGACAAGAAAAGGAAATAAAAGTATGCAGATTGGGAATAAAATTGTCTTTGCAGGTGACATGATTGTTTATGTAAAAAATCAAATTATCCATGGCCAGATGGCTCGCTTGGTTTCAGCATCATCTCCTGAAACAAAAATAAGGTCATAGGTTTGATTCGCAGTCAGCGCACATCCTTAGGTTGTGTGTTCAATTCCCAGTTAGGACGTATACAGGAGGCAACCAATCGATGTCTCATTTTCTCTCTTTCTCTCACTCTTTCCCTTCCACTCTCCCTGAAACCAATAAACATACCCTCAGATAAGGATTACAAAAACTGAATCAACAAAAAAAATCCTAGAACTAGTAAGTAATTATGCCAAGGTTGCAGAATACAAGGTTAATATACAAAATTCAATCTTTTATATACCAACAATGAATAGGTGGAATTTGAAATTAAAAACAATATTATTTGCATTAATACAACCCACAAAGTGAAATACTTAGGTAAAAATCTAACAAAATATGTACAAGACCAATTGAGGGAAACTGCAAAACTATGATGGAAGAAATCAAAGAGGAACTAAAGAAACAGAGAGAGATTCCATGTTTATGGATAGGAAGATTCAGTATTGTTGATATGTTAGTTCTTCGCAACTTGTACTGTTGTTTCAGTGCAATCACAATCAAAATCTCCACAAATTACTCTGTGAATTTTGACAAACTGATTCTAAAATTTATATGAAGAGGCAAAAGACCTATAAAAGCCAACACAATATTGAAAGGGCAAAACAAAGTTGGAAAATTGTCATTACCTGAATTCAAGACTTGCTATATAGCTAATCACAACAGTATGGTATTAGTGAAAGAACAGACAGATACACCAATGGAACAGGAGAAAGAGTCCAAAATAGACCTATGTAGTCCATGGAAAAGGAAGCAAAGGTAATAAATGGAGCAAAGATAGTTTTCACAATAAACA
This sequence comes from Glossophaga mutica, assembly GCA_039655065.1. Taxonomy (NCBI): domain Eukaryota; kingdom Metazoa; phylum Chordata; class Mammalia; order Chiroptera; family Phyllostomidae; genus Glossophaga; species Glossophaga mutica. Next base: position 143,262,830 of record CM077303.1, on the reverse strand, counting down.
CTGTGGGAACAATGGGACATTCACATGCAGAAAACAACTCTAGGTACAGACCTAATAATGTTGACAAAAATTAACTCAAAATAAATCACAGAAGTAAATGTAAAATGCAAAACTGTAAAAAATTCTAGAAGATAGCGTAGAGAAGGACCTAGATGACCTTGGGTATAGCAGTGACTTTCTTTATACAACACCAAAGGCATGATGCTTTAGTAAATGGTTAATAACTACTTTATTAAAAGTAAAAACTTCTCTATGAAAGACACCATCAAGAGAATGAGAATACAATGCACAGACTGGGAGGAAATATTTGCAAAATATACGTCTGATAAAGGACTGTTATCCAAAGAACTCTTAAAGTTCAACAATAAGAATACAAACAAGTGGGCCAATGACTTTAACAGATGTCTCACTAAATAAGTTATACAGATGGCAAATAAACATGTGAAAAGATGCCCCACATCAAATTCCATGAGAGAAATCCAAATTAAAATAACTATTAAATACCAATGTACCTAGAGTGTCCAAAATTCAGAAGACTGGCAGTACCAAATGCTGGTGAGTTTGTGGAGTAACAAGAACTCTCATTCCTGACTGGTGGGCATACAAAATGATACAGCCATTTTGGAGGACAGTTTGACAGCTTCTTAAAAGCTCAACATACTCTTACCATATGATCCAGCAAACGTGCTCCTTGCTTTTCACCTTCATGTACTGAATACTTATATTCACAAAAACCTGCAAGTGGATGCTTATAGCAGCCTTCTTTATAACTGCCAAAACTTCGAGGCAACCATGATATCCTTCATTAGGTGAAGGATAAATAAATTGTGGTACATCCAGACAATAGGATATTCTTTAGCACTAAAAGGAAATGAGCATGGACTTTGGATGCCAATGATGTGTCAATGTAGGCTCATCAGCTGTGAACAAACTTAGCACTCTGGTGCGGACTTTGGTAATGGGGGAGGCTATGCGTGTGCAGGGAGGGCCAAGGAGTGTATGGGAAATCTCTGTACCTTCCCTCTCAACTTTACAGTGAACCTAAAAGTATGTTAAAAAAGTAAAGCCTTTAAAAAAGTGTAGCTGGATGATAAGGACAAAAAGAGAAAAAATTGCATAGTTGCTTATTAAGCAAAGATGAATGACTATTATTTCTGACAACAGCAAAAATCTTTTTAGTGACAGTGATAGTTAGAGAAGACAATTTTGACAAGAGGCTTTATCTGACACTTTCAAATTCATGACAGGAGATACTTGATCACCCATGTTTTTCTCTCTTTGTTATGCAGGCAAAGTTTTAGTAAATAGCTCTGAAAGTTGAATTTATCTATCAATCCATTTATGTATCTTTCTATATGAAAGCTAGGTGTATTTTAATACTAAGTATATTTTAAAATAGTAGGTGTGTTTTAACACTATTTAATTACTATATTCTGTCTTGGTTCTTTTATCTGGTATTGCAGTGAACTTTTGTAACTGTAATTCTGTCCTTTGTTCAGTGAAAGTAGCAAAACTTCATTACATTTCATGTCTGAATTTCTCTTGTGGAGAAATGAGAGCCTGCATGCTGGGCTGGGAGGGGAGATTCAGACAGAACTTCGAATAATTCAGAGAGTGAGTCCAAGGAGCAAAACTCAGCTCGAGAGCCAAGCCGGCAATCCAGCTGCTGCACAGCTGCTGGGCACTGACTGCCGAGTGTGCCTCCACACAGCAGGGCAGCCAGGGGAAGGAGACTGACAGAGAAGCCAGCTTTGAGGTTCAGTACAGACAAGGAAACTCCCAACCAGAGGGCAGGAAATGGAAGACTGAGAAATTCCCTGAAGGTGTGCTGAAACTACAGTAACTTTACACAGGACAGCAGTGGGCTCGCTCTGCTGAGGAAGGTGGCAACTGAAACACAGAAAACTCCAAAGGGATATAAAAATCATTCACTGGAACACTATTCAGTCATAAGAAAAAGTGACGTACTGCCATCATGGGTGGGTCCTGAGAATATCATGCTAAGCGAAACAAGTCAGAAAAAGTCAAGAACCATATGATTTCACCCATATGTGAGATTGTAACAGTGGGAATTTTAACAGTGGAGAACTGTAACCCACCCCATCATTCTTTTGACAGATTCTCTAAGTGCTGACTCTGACTAATATGTAGCTTGTAGATAAACAGCATATTTGTATCAGAATCCTAGGAACTAACTTCAACAAACACAGACTCCAGCCTTCAAGCATGCCAGATCCTGGAGAGTTGCTGACCTTCACCTGTGGAACCAGGGCGACATGAAGCCAGGATGACGGGAAACCAGGATGACTAAGGCAGGAAGACTAAACCAGGATGATACACGCCAGTCCATCACTTGCCTTGTCAGAATGGACTGTGCTTATCTGCACGTAGAGAACTTTTCAGCTTCCTCCCGTGATCCCTTTGCTCTGATTCCACCATCACTCCTTATAAAAACCTCTTCCTCCACTGAGATGCTAAGATGGGCTTTGAGACAAGAGTCTCCCATCTTCCAGATGGTCCTTTACATCAGCACCTGCCTTCAAGTGTCAGTTTTCATAGTCACAGGCAAGCTGGACCTGTGTTTGGTTATAGGATATAAAACTGAAAGCAACAAGAAACAAACAAGAAAAACAAGCAAACAAAAACTCATAGACACAGATAACAGTATGGTAATTACCAGAGGGAAGGACAATGGGGGAAGTAGTAAAGGGTAAAAGGGTTCAAATACATATGACTGAAGAAGATTTGACTTTGGGTGGTGGGCACAAATGCAGTATAAATGATGTATCATAGAAATGTACACCTGAAACCTACATAATTTAATTAACCCATGTCATCCCTATAAGTTTAATTTTAAAAAGAAAATACTGTTTTTGATCTGTGATTGGTTGAATTTGCGGGCGTAAAACCCAAGTATATGAAGGGCTGACTGTATATTTATAGAAAAAAAACCCACATATAAATGAAGCACGACCATCTTTGTGTGATACGCAGATTTCATGGCATTACAGTATTTGAACACTGATTTCATTATTATAATGCATTTACATTGTCCTCCTCTCTACTGAGGTTGATAGGACAGTTTAAGCCATAGCAACTCCACTCAATTTGGGAGCAGGGGCCGGAAGCTGCATGCCCTGGGCTCTGTGACCCACTTTTCTCCCTTTGAAAAAAGAGTTTGACCCTTGATTCCCTCTCCTTCGAGTTCCCCTATTCCCAGGCAGGCCTCACACATTCTGGACCCTGAGCAAGAAGTTTGGTAGGATGTCAGTACCGTGTGCTGTCTGACATGGTACTGCCACATGTGTGGGAACAGTTACTAGACATTGTCTCTGCCATCATGACACTGAAACACCCCACCACTGACCTGGACTTGCACAATAACACTGGTGGGCACCATTTTCCATGTGTGAGCTCTGCATTCAGAGAGCAGTAATACTGTTCTCAAATTTATGGTCTCTCAATAAATAAAAGAAAATATGTTTCAAAAAATATTTTTCCATCTGGCTGGTGTGGCTCAGGTGGTTGGAGTGTCATTCCATAACCAGAAGGTTGCAGGTTTGATTCCCTGTCAGGGAACGTGCCTAGATTGTGGGTTTGATTCCCCATCTGGGCAAGTACAATCCCTGGTCCAGGTACATACAGGAAGCAACCAATTGATGCTTCTCTCTTGCATCAACATTTCTCTCTCAAATCAATGAAAAAAATGTCCTCGGGGAAAGGATAAAAATAAAGAAAATATTTTTCCATTTAAATTAAATTGTTGTCTATGGTTAAAAATGAAACATAAATATATTTTTTAGAGAAAAAAGGTTTCATAATGGTTTATTTGGTATTGATTCCAATTTCACAAGATACTTGGGTGTGTATATGCCTAGACAAAAAAAAAAACAAATTATTTACAGCATTCATTTCGGAGTGGTAAAGCTAGTGATCATTGGGGACTGCTCTGTTTGGTTTCCGAGACTGTAGCCCCGAGTGAGAAAGCCCTGAAAGGGACTATAGTAAGTCTCCCTGGAAAACCAGGTAAAAACGCAGATGGCAGACATGACCCGACAGTAACACTGAGGGTTCCTGTGGGAACCAGGCCTGAAATGTACATTGTAGGTCTGTAGGTTCTCAATACAATGCAGAAGCCTGCTCTGCTTTGTTTTGTATAGCCCTGGTGATATAAACAGGATATTTAGGTTCAAGGCATAAGGAGGAAACTCCTTATCTCATGAAACACATCTTAAAGACCCTCTGGCATCAGCATGAGTAACAGACCCCAACCCATGACAGATCTCTGTGTTCCTTCAATTGTATCTACAGATAATACCTGTTTTTGTGTGACTATAGCCTTTTGACACTGACTGATGAGCTATGCAGGTATGCTGTGTACACCTACACATACCATCCCGAATAAAAGCCATCTGGGAGACGGGCTCAGGGCATTCCCCACTAGAGGGAATCACTACCCTGCTTCCCACTGGAACAGCAAGATTGTGTCCGGCATGACTTATTTACTACCCGAGGTGGACAGGAGAAGCATGCTGCTGAACAGAGGTCCTCCCACAACTGATTATTTTATTCTATAGATTTTCTAATAAAACTTATCTACAAAATTGTTGCCCTACAGCTTATCTAGAATAAACAGAAAATTTCTATTGAACTCTAGCTGGCACAAAGTCACAGATTATTTTTGCCCTTTTTATCAGCAAACACAAAATGTCGACTATAATGCAGACCAAACACAAGCAAATCCAAAATAAGTATATCTATATAATTTTATTATATAAATAAAAATCTACCAAATGTACATTCAGACATACATGCTTATGAGTGGAGCCCCCTCGGAAGGCTGCACAGGGGCCGGAGCGGTGTTTGCCACGGGAGAAGGGAACTGGGCGGCTGTGAGACGCTTCGATCTCCTGGAGATCTTTGGTACTTTCATGTTATGTGAACTTCATAAGTTAAGAAGAAATAATTTTTAAACATAAAAAAACATATAAATTCTTCTATGTTTTTCAATCAGCTTGTGGTCCTTTCCTTATACATAAAACCCTTTTCCATTGCTAGATTAGATTGATACGGTTTTTATTTATTTTGACTTACTGCCAAAAACGTAGTGTCTCTTATTGCTCTGTTTGGATAATAAATAACTAGAACTCATTTTCCTACTAAATGTTTCAACACTGAATGTTGTGGAAAACTTTTTGCCTTCTTTGCATAACATCTCACAATGCTGCTATTAAAGATGATTAAGTGCTGAGTTTGGCCCTGCTTTCATTTAGGTGAAGGTTTGTTTATAGAAAAGCCTTGAAGTTAAGATCAAGGTTTGTGACGACAGTTATCAGGCAAACGCTGGGGCTGGACACTTACTTGTACACGGGTTCATTCACGCAGGCTCAGATAAGCCCAGAGCTTTTTTCAGCTTTCAACTTCCTTCTTCCAACTTTCACTTCCATGTACTGGCTTGTTTCTTCTGGGAGTGAAAAGATTTGGAAGCAGCACAATGGAGCAAGCTAGTCTCTCAGCAGCAGGAAAGACGTGCTCTGAGAAAAGGCATGGATCAGACGACTTCCCCATTCTCTCCTAGCCTAGCAAATATTCACTTAGGTTGTCTCAGGTTGGCTAAGCTTGACTTGCAGATTGTTCCCATGGTTATGTGAGAACTGTATGTGTTAATTCATATGTTGACACTAACTGATGACAGGTGACTTGTGTGCAAAGACCATGGTATTTAAATAGGAGGGAAATGAGGACATGAAGGAGGTAATGAACATGTTAAAGGCAGTAAGGTTAATGTTTTGGTGGCATCAGTTAACTACCTCAGCACCCATATAAATGTTTATAATAGTTATATGAGTTCCTGAACATTTATTTACCTAGTCAAAGGTTAAGAGCATTAAGAAGTGGGAAAAAATTGGATCTGACTTGGGAAATCTGGGAAACCTTAAAGCAACAGCTATTTCACTGGTGGTGAGGACTCATCGGTTAGTAGACTGAAACTGCTGCTGCAGGGAGGGGCGGAGTACGGGGAGATAACCAGATGAAAAGAAGGCCAGATATGAAAAACCAACAAGCTATAAACAATCTTAACATCACAACACAGGAAATGTGAGTTAGAATTCTGAGAACTGTACTTCGAAACACTGAGAACAAAAGTTAAACTATCTGGCATCATGATGGAAACATTTTATTTTACATGGTCTCTATAGGAGACCGTTCTGCACAGCGTGAGCCCAGTTCCCACTTGGAGATGCACAGGACCCACATCCACGGATAGGTTCTCCCGTGGGGAATCAGGCCTGCAATGTGCCTAGGCCACTTTGAGATTTGCTTTTAGCTAAAACACCCTCACCCTGAATTGAAGCAGCAAACATTTACTGCATATCTTTAAATTACCTTCCTAAGGTCTATGCTAAACCTTCCAAGGATGAGTGTAACCAGTTCAACCACTTTTCCCTTTTCATTTGCAAATATCCTTCTTCTGTGATGTGATTAGCGGCATCCTCTCCTTTGTTGTCTGTAAAAGGTAACCACCTAAAGCGAACCTGTGCATAGTAAATGAGGACCAACCGTCATGCAATGTACCCAGAAAAGCAATAAAAGCTTGTCAAGCTTTTTATTTTACTCTCCTCTTGACAGAGAAGCTGCGCCGTCCCTTTTCCTCCACAGGACTCGGTAGGTAGTCCGAGTGAATTTGTTGTGTCTCATCCACAATGTGGTGGACCCCATGAGCCAGGGTCCACATCAGGTCTGAATCCCCAAATCTGAGGATTGCTTATAAGAGTTATATAGGAAGCAAAAAAGAAGAAAAACAACAAAAACAAAAGTTAGAGAGCCTATGCAACAGCACAGCTCAGCAATGGCATTTACACCAATGGGGCCAGTTTAGCTCACCTGCGTAGTATGTGGTTTGAAATTGAAAACACTTTTATACTAAATAAACTTCTTATTTTATTTGATACAAAAATGGATTATGAATTCAAGGGAAAACTTAGTCTTTTTTATACTGATCATTAACTCCTCACAGGAATAAATTTTTGGTAAAATGTGATTACTTTGAAACATATCTTAGTCACATATGCTTTTATACATATTAAATGTCTTATACTCAAGTTAAAAAGAGAGCAAAAAGAGAGAATATAGACAATTATTTTTGGTTTTGGTTTTGGTTTTTTTAGATAGCAGATAATGAGGATGAACATGATCCAAGAGGGGGGACATTGGCAGGAAGGAAACCCTCGAGTAAGTCTGGGGCTAAACCCACTGCATTTGTTAGGAGAGAGGTAGTAGGAGCAGGAACCATTAGCTAGGTTGCAGGGGTAGAGATTCAGGTAGGTTGGCAGATTTGGAGTCAAGAGTGTGTGTATTTTATTTTTCTCGATAAAAGGGTGGGAAAGGCTATTAGATGAGAGTTAGGAAATAAAAGAAAGTGAGGTGTGAAGAGAAAGAAGATGTGAAAGAATCCCCTCAGAGATGTCACTGAGGGATTCTACTTGAAGAAAATGGCCTTGAATTTTAAAAGAGATTGGTTCAGATGCCAGGGTAATGGTGTAAAGTGAGCAGAAAATTTGGTTTCATCAAGGGTAAGCATTTTCACGCAAGTACATGGTAAGAGAGAGAAAAAAGGGTGTTGGATTCATATTTCAGGAATGATTTTAATGGACTCATGGAAATTAAACCAGGTGTGGGCTGGATGAACAGTGAAAAAGTGGGGGTGAGGTCAATGGCTTGGAGGTCCTGGTGACATCAAATAATTTTTGGAGACAGGGTTCCAGTGGCAGTGAGCTGAAAGGGAGGCTACAGGGGTTGAGGACCAGTAAGCCTGAAATTCTGATTTTTAAGAAGGTGAAGTTATTGGTGATGGCAGTTTGAGGGGGCAGCCCTGGAGTGAGTGGCTGAGATGTGTTTGAGGAAAGGTGACTGGATATGAACATGGCAAGAAATGGACTGAGAGACAAGGAGGCTGTAGGGCCATTTTCCTAAAAATTGAAATCAACTGAAATGTATGTCTGAATTGTGGAGAGAGAAAGAGAGAGAGATGAAGGAGGGAGGGGAGAGTGAAAAGGAGAGGGGAGAAGAGAAGAGAAGAGATGGGAACAGTGGGCTATGTTCTAAACTTTTCAAAGAGTGGGAGTGACTGATGGGAATGCACCACAGGGAAGGTAGATGGTGGTAGGCTCTGATGCCATGCACAGTTAAAATTAGCATTTGAAGAGATGTGTAAATGAAGATGTTGTTGATAACCATTAATATCTGCCAGAAAAGAGGTTGTATCAGATGTAGCTAGTTTATATTAAATAAAACACACCTAAATGATTTTATATAAAATAAAATCATTTAGTAATGAAACTAGAAAGCAGATATTTATCATGACTATAAATGTTATTCTGACTGTTACAGAATTCACATGAAATTTCCAAATTCAGGATGCCGTCAGTCAACTTCTCACCTGAGAACTGTGCGAGGGTTAAGTGAGAGCACTGACAAAGTGTTTGGAAGGGGGCCTGACCGACAGCACGCACCTAATAAAGGATCGTGAAGGAGTAAAACGGAACATGAGTTTCTATGGAGGAGAAATTCCAAGTCTGTTTTGCCCCTTTTTTTATACATTGTCTTAAATCAAAATACAGCTTTTATATCAAAGTTTCTTTTATATACACCAGTACCTTGATGTATACTGGTTTTTCCTAATTTGCACTCCCTAATTTTTTTAACATTTCCAAGAAGAGACTTTTGTTAAAAGAAATATAAACTGTGCTTCTGGATTTTATAAGTACTTGGAGAGAGATTGGATAATTGATGTTGGGACAACTGGCTAGCAGTATTTTTATAATTACGGGGACATATTAATGTGCCCAATGCAAAAACAAATCAATAAACCTTAAACAAGGTTTTTACTTTTTAATCTTAAACAAGTTTAGAAGGCAAAAGACAAACAGAAAATTAGTTGCAGCATGTAAGGTAGAAAAGAATATTCTTAGTAAAGAAGAGGTTTTGTAAAACAATAAGAAAAAGACAAGCCTTGATTTCTTTAAAGCACAAAAGACATGATTATGAATAAGGATTGAATGTAGAAGTGGCTAATAAATACATAAGAAGATATATTTCAGAGGAAATCAAAAGAACCCGGTCTTCATTGTTTATAAAATCAATCATGCTCAGCTGCAAGGGGCAGGCAGAGAATCAGCCCTCTCAATCACTGTGAATGGGAATGAAAAGTACAACAGTATCAACTTTTTGGATGTCAGTTGGCAATTTTTATCAAAATCCTAACTGTGCATCTGTTTGACCTAGCCATTCCGCTTTTAGGAATTCATTCTAAGGACATAAGGTTACAGCACCCAAAACATAGTGTGTTTCAGCAGCAGCAGCAGTAGAAAGACATTGAAAAGTGAGAGTAGTCATAAAAATACACATCCTTAATACGCGATTGCTAAAATGAAATGAGTGTGTTACAAGATAGCATGTGTGCTTTAGATTACGTTTATGTAAAAATATGTGTAAAAGAATGGTAATTATCTCAGAGTAGTGAAATTTCTAATAATCTTCACTTTCTAGTTTATGTTTTGTACATTGAACTGTGTATGAGGACCACTCGCCACCCCGTGATGAGATTGTTGCTCCTCCTCGTCTTTGCTCCCCTCTGCCTGGAACGCCCTTTACCTCCTCCACTTCTTTGCTCAAATGTCCCCCACTGGAAAGGGCTGCATGGGCCACTCTATTTGAAGTAGAAACACCACTCCTCTGTTCTAATGCTCCATCCCTCGTCCCTCTGCTACTTTTCTCTGCTGTACTTAACACCACCTAATGTTTTATTTAATTTTTATGTATTGCTTATTGTCTGACTCTTCCCCCCGCCGCCACTAGAAACTAAACCTCACGAGGGCAGGACTTGGTTTTTGTATTAAACTGCAACCCCAGTGCTGGAAACAGTGCAAATTAAGACTCCATAAATATGTGGTGAGTGGATGCAAATACCCACATATGTGTGTATGTGGGAGTGTGCATGCACGAGCGTGTGTATACAGGGATGCATGAATCGAGCATCCTTCGCCTTTACTCTAATTCTCTATGAGAAATTTCTTGAAAAGCTTCAATTAAAAAAGGAGAACAACTAACTTTTAAACACTTCCCGTTTTGCCTGGGGCCAGCCCTACCAAAGAGAAAATTTTTACCTTACTTTTCAGGTTAATTTTTATGTTGAATTTTACAATACTTCAATATTGATAGTCATGAGTTTAATTGAGCTGAATGGTGATAACTTTAACTGAGCTATCAACATAAGGGAAAAGAAAAAACACATATTTTTCTTGCCTGAATCCTTGATCATCTTTGAATCAAATTAAGTGCTTTGTTCCTAAACTGCTGAAAACCTGATGTTCACCTGTTGTTAGCAGTTCCACAGGAATCGAGGAAAGAACACATACCAATTTCAAAGTGTCAAAAATTTGAATTTCTTTTCCCCCATGTTTTAAAACTCAGTTCCCTTGGCCAAAAGGACGGACTCTGGGTGTCCCTCTGCGGACACAGAAAGTGTGAGTCTGATGATGCCTTCTGTCTGCCACCGCAAACCCGGACCCAGGGAAAAGGGCCCGTGCCCGCACTCACGGTGCAGCAGGTGCCGCCAGTGACAGACTCACTTGGGTGCTTTGATTTCATGAAGCTGGTGGTCCTATTTAGGATGGGGGTGGGGTTCGAAGTTGCCTTTACCTGTTTGTTTCTCAAGGGCTGGACCACTTCCTTAATGCACAGCTCTAGATCCCTGAGATAGTCCTTCTCCGTCTGTATCAGCTCCTTGATGATTTTCGACCGCTTAGCCATCATTCTCTGCGTCTGACGCTCCTCCTCCTGAGTTAGGGTCTCAGTCGCAGGACAGCCAGCCTGTGGAGTCATCTTTTCTGTGAAGTGAAAACATGTACCTGTGAGGCATTCTGCTGAGGCTGTTCCTTCCTTACACACAAGTCACAGCAGGGTTACTGTGCGCAAGGGAAAACGCTCACAGTGTGGTCAAGGTGTGTTCTGAGGACTCGAGGATGTCTGGTCGTTCCCTCTGAAGTCAGAATCCTATGAAAATACGAGCATGAAGGGACGCGAGAACGAACTACTTTGGACAAGTCAGTTAAATGATATTTGACCGTCATGGTTTGTTTTTGAAATATCTCATTGCTACTGTTTTATGGTTTAAACCGATCTTCAAGCTAGAGGTAAAAGGTATAAAAACACAGTTTACAACTTCTTCTGGATACAATTAGTTTTTAAAAATTAAAAAAAATATTGTTGACATACATTATTATATTATTTTCAGGTATACAATATAGTGACCAAATGTTAATATACCTTACAAAGTGATTGCCACAGTAGGTCTAGTAACCGTATTACCATATACTTATTACAACATTATTATCTATATTCCCTTTGCTGTGAATTACATCTCTGTGACTTACTGTATAATTGGCAGTTTACACTTCTTAATCTCTTTCACCTTTTGCCCATCACCAAACCTTTCCTATCTTTAAACCATCAGTTTTTTCTAAGTATCATAAGTATCTATGAATTTGCTTCTTCATTTTGTTATTTGATTTTTACATTATGCGTATAAGTGAAATCACATGATATTTGTATTTCTCTGTCTAATTTATTTTACTTAGCATAAAACCTTCTAGATCCATCCATATTAACACAAATGGCAAGATTCCATTTCATTCTTTTTTATGGCTGAATAATAGTTTGTGTGTGTGTGTGTGTGTGTGTGTGTGTGTGTGTGTGTATCTCACATCATTTTTATCCATTCATCTATCAGTGGACACCTAGGTTGCTTCCATAGCTTCATTGTGGTAAATAATGTTGCAATGAACCTAGGGGTGCATATATTTTTTCAAACTAGTGTTTTGGATTTCTTTGGATAAATAGCTAGAAGTGGGGTTGCTTCTATCATACAGTAGCTTTATTTTTGATTTTTGAGAAACCTACATACTATACTGTTTTTCACAGTGGCTGCATCAGTTCAAAATCCCACCCAGAGTACACTAGGGTTCTCTTTTCTCCACATCCTCACCAACACTCATTCTTCATTGTTTTTTTGATAATAGAAATTCTGACAGGTGTGAGGTCATATTTCTTTGTGGCTTTGATGTGCATTTCCCTCAGGCATTGAGCATCTTTTCATGTGTCTGTTGACCATCCATATGTCCTCTTTGGAGAAATGTCTATTAAAGTCCTTGGCCCGTTTTTTAAATCATACTGTTTGCATTTTTGGTATTGAGTTGTATGAATTCTTAACACACTTTGGATTTTAACCTCTTATCAGATATATCACTTGCAAATATCTTCTGGCATTCAGTAGGTTGTTTTGTTATGTTGTTAATGGTTTCCATCATGGTGCAGAAGCTTTTGAATGTGACGTAGTATCATTTGTTTACTTTTGCTTTCCTTGCCTGTGCCCTAAGAAACATATCTAAAAAATGTTGGAAGACTGATGTCAAAGAGTTTACTGCCTATGTTTTCTTCTAGAAGTTGTATGGTTTCAGGTCTTACATTTAAGACTTTAACCCATTTTGAGTTTATTTTCATATGTGGTGTGAGAAAATGGTCTAGTTTCATTTGTGTGTGTGTGTATCTTGAACACATTTGCTTTTTAAATGTAGGGAGGATTTTTAATTAGTAAGTAGAACACCTTCCAAATTTGTTTGATCCCATTATTAAATCTAATTGTCCCTCATTGAAGTGAATAATATGCAAACCTCCCTAAAATGGAAAACGATTGCAAATGATTTGGGATCTCCCTTTCAAATCACAATCAGAACCCATGAAAAGTGTAGTAGTGGATTAAGTAAATATCAGCTCAGGTTTTTTGTATGGGTTATCTTTAATACTACTCATATCTTGTTATTTCAAAATTCTTGAACTGCCAAACAGAAATTTCAATTAAAAAATGCTGATGCTGAAGAGATGTTAAGATAAATGAGAAGCCTCACATGCAGCCAAGGTTTTATATAAAGTATACCATAAGAAGGCTAAATAGTTTCAGCCTGTAGGATGAGCTTTCTACAGCAATGTGAAATGTTGGGAGCCACAACTAGGTCACAAATGAAATTAGAACAGTGACAGAGAGCAGGGCAGTGTGTGTGTGTAAACAAATTTTGCTTTAAACTCAAGGTCATCACAAACTTAATTTTTATCTTAGACCCTGCAGTTGCAGAAGTAATTTCATTTCCTTTAAAGCTAATGTGATTTTAGTAACTGATATGTTAGACATCTTCAATGCTGACACCGCTTCCTGAGAATGTAGAGGTTTACAAAAGGGTTTATAAAGATTGTACAGAGAAAAAGTGCACAGGTCACAATGTATGGAAGAAAGGATATTCTCTTAGATGTTCAGAAACAAAAGCTAAGAAAACTAGAGAAACTTTATAGTAGAGGAGTTAATGGTTCTATGTGCAAGGACTGTGCCAAGAATGTGAAGAGACATTGCAAAAGTAGTGAGTACTACTCTTTTCCTGGCCTACTAATTTCTGGAGTTTACGCAGAGGCTCAGTAATCACAAGTGGAGAATACTGTGAAGGTCATTCCAGCGTTAGTTGGATGGTGTAGTAGTTGATCTTTGGACAATCCTGATGTGCAGGCAAGTACATTTCCAGACCATTTGCCTGTAGTTATCCTTTCTCCATCAGGAAAGAAAATGGAGTTGACAGATTATATCTGAGAGCACATAGTTTTACAAGACTTGGGCCATTTGGTGCCAGAGAAGTAATCTACAGGAGTTATAAATGGAAAGAGGATCAATATAAAGAGAGAATGAATTCATGAAATTTTCTCCAGCTTGCATATCTTAATTTATATTATGCTCACTTTTGGATGCTTCTAATTTATAGTTTTTTTATTGGAGAGTAGAAGAAGTCTGCCTGTCAGCACCCTACATGTGAAAGTAGGAGTTACAATCAGGTGTCATTATTATGAGTTATTTTAGATATAAAAAAGGAAGGCAGGTCACGGGTGAGGGGGCATGAAGTGAGCAGGCTGTATACACCACATGGCCTCCTCCCTGGGCCTCCTTTCCTCTGTTTTTCTAAAAGGGTGAGGATTGGACGACAGAGCTCAGAGGAGGAGTGACTTTTTTAAATTTATTTTTTCTCTTGGGATATGTGAAGTAGCTCATACATGCACACAAAAACACCTCATTAATACGGAGTTGACAAATCAGTGTGGATAGTATTCAATTTTTAGTCAACATTACCTTGACAATAAAAGGGATGCTATTGAAATACTGTTCAGACTCATGTCTATTTTTCCAAGTTCCAATCTTTGTGCCTAATAAAATGTAGCTATCAATGATCTAGGGGGGCTATCAATGAGATGTGTGCCCCCCGATCTTTGGGAAGGAAATACCCCTACAATACATTTTCAGGTTTCTTTAGTTCTAAATAATAAGACTCAATTGCTATTTTAAATTAATTTATTTCACAGATTTCTGCTTGCTACACTTTAAAATGTACTACATCAAATTTTATCAATTAAAATTTGCTTAGGTTTTCTAATACTGCTCAAGAACTTGTTTAGCTACAACTGGGGACAATGGTAGCTGAAATAAAGTGTTGGTCATGGTATTCATCTTAAGAAACTTTTCCCCTCAGGTATGAACACAGCTTCAGAGAATTTACAGTTGAGCAAACAAAATATTTTTGTTCTTTTGACTCAAGTTCATTGAAGGAACAAAGACTTGATTGCATCATTTTATGGTCAGGTCTGTAAATATTTCCTATGTTGGCACTTCTTAAACCAACAAACTCTCTGCAATGCATTGTGGGTACAACTTTTCTTTTTATAAGATCCTCTCTACCTTTAAAACTTTTATTTTAGTTATACTATGACTTTAATTAGTACATGAATATTACCAACCTGGATCACTCAACTCTGTCCCTCTGTTGAGTCCTCCTCCCATGCAGCCATGTTGTCCTTTTGTGTGTGTGTGTGTCGAGCTCTCCCCTCACTGGCCAAATCTGAAGCTACATTCACCTGGAGATCTCTCCTGGCTCCACCCTGATGACTATCTGAGGCCCTCAGCTCCCAATGCACCCATGCCCTGAGGCTCTTTCTTTGTGTGGCAACCAGCCTGGGCACCCATATTGCAGTTTTTCTTAAAAAAACAAAACACAAATCTCTGGTCAAACTCAGTGGATACCAGAGACATATAGGGATAAACTGAATTGTGTGGCTTCAGGGTGAGAGCTGAAGGGACAGTGGCCATTTTCTGTGTTCAGCCCTCCCCTGACAGAGCCAAACCTGACTCTGCATTAGCCTAATGCACTCCATTATCTCCACCCTGTTGACTGCCTCACCCAACTCACGTTCTGCCCAAGGCTCTTTCAGTGGCTGAGCCTAATGGACAGCTAGCAGGCAGGGGAAAGTCTCAGAGTGCCTTGAGTCTTTTGAGAACTTTCCCCAGGCTTGGAACTGGTGGCAGCTGGCCTCAGTTCATAGCATGGCCCATCCCATGCACATCCAAGCCCAGCACAGGCAGCTACCAACCGCAAATCCCTTTTATCTCCTAGCAGGTAGCCCTGAGCCAGTCTCAGGCAGCTTCTGACATTGATCTGCACCTGACTCTGTACTAAGAGGGCCCAGAACCAATACACCCAATGGCAAGCATCAAAGGACAACAGAATACCACCCAAGTAGCTCCACAAGCAACATACCTAAAGGGACGTCTTGGTAGGCAACAGATTTTGCTTGAGCTAGTCCCACTCCATGAGGGCAGCCCCCACAGTGCAGTTCCTATAATGTGGTCATAACAAGTCCTCACAGTTAACGTGATAATTGATCCCACCCACTGACATGCCAACAGCAATCAAAGCACAGTTACAACAGGAGGACACACACAACTCACACAAAGGACAGTCCTGGAGCACCTGGCTCAGGTGATCAGGGAGACTGTGCCACTGGACCCCACAGGACACCTACCATATAAGGTCAACCTGCCAAGACTGGGAAACATAGCAAATCTACCTAACACATAGAAACACAGAGAGGCATCCAAAGTGAGGAGGCAAAGAAACGTATCTTATATCAAAAAAAAAAAGAAAAGAAAGAAAGAAAGAAAGAAAGAAAGAAAGAAAGAAAGAAAGAAAGAAAGAAGAAAGAAAGAAAGAAAGAAAGAAATCTCCAGAAAAAGAACAAAATGAAATGGAAGCAGTCTACAGAGTACAAAACACTGGTTATAAAGATGCTGAAGGAACTTAGTGAGAACTTCAACAAAGAGACAGTAAGCACAAAAAGGACATCAAAACCATAAAAAAAGAACCAGTCAAAATGAAGAATACACTAGAAGTAATCAACAGCATATTAGATGAAACAGGGGATTGAATCAGTCATTTGGAATATAAAGTAGCAGAAAACATCTTTTCAGAAGAGCAAAAAGAAAAAAGTAATTAAGAAACTGAGAATAGTGTAAGGGAGTTCTGGGACACCATCAAGCAGAGTAACATCCACATAATAGGGGTACCAGAAAGAGGAGAGAGTGAGCAAAGGATGGTGAACTTATTTGAAGAAATAATGACTAAAAAATTCTTTAACCTGTTGAAGAAACAAGACACATAAGTGTAGGAAGCACAGATAGTCCCAAACAAGGTGAACTCAAAAGGGCCACACCAAGAAACATCATAATTAAAATGCCAAATGTTAAAAGACAAAGAGAGAATCTTAAAAGCAGCAACAGAGAGACACTTAGTTACCTACAAGAGAGCTCCCATTAGAATATCATTCTCTTTTCCCAAAAGAAAATTTGTAGGCCACAAAGGGACTGGCACAAAATGTTCAAAGTGATGTAAATAAAGCAAAGACCTACTACAAAGACTATTCTACCCAGCAGGGCCATCATTTAAAATTGAAGGAAAGATAAAGAACTTCCCAAACAAGAAAAAGCTAAAGGAGTTCATCACCACTAAACCAATATTACAAGAAATCTTAAAGGGACTTTTTTAAGAAAAAAAAAAGAATAACATAAATATAAAGAATAAAATGCTTCCCTGAATGGTGTGGCTCAGTGGATTGAGCATAGGCCCGGGAACCAAAGGGTTACCAGTTTGATTCCTAGGCAGGGCACATGCTTGGGTTGCAGGCCAGTTCAGGTGCCCAGGAGGGGGCGGACAAGAGGCAACCACACATTAATGTTTCTCCCCCTCTCTTTCTCCCTTCCCCTCTGTCTAAAATAAAATTTAAAAAAATGAAATGCCAATAACTATGTACCTATCCATAATTACTTTAAGGGTAAATGAAATGAATGCCTTAATCAAAAGCATAGGGTGGCTGAATGGATAAAAAAACAAACTCATGCATTCATACATATGTTGCCTATAGAAGATCCACTTCAGATTGAAAGACAAACACAGACTGAAAGTAAAGAGATGAAAAAAGAAATTTCTTGCAAATAGATATGAAAGAAACAACTTGGGTAGCAATATTGTATCAGACAAAATAGAGTTTAAACTAAAGGCTATAATAGGAGATGAAAAATGTATTTCATACTGATAAAGGGAACAATCCAAAAAGAGAGTATAACCCTTACATTTATGCACCCAAACTTAAGAGCATTCAAATATATAAACCAAATCTTGATGAACATAAAAGGAGGCATCCATAGCACGACAGTCATAGTACAGGACTTTAATATCCCATAGACATCAATGGAGAGATAATCCAGACAGAAAATCAAGAAGGAAAGAGTGGCCCTAAATGACAACAAGACCAGACAGATTTAATTGATGATTTTAGAGCATTTCACCCAAAAAACCAAAATATATATTCTTTTCAAGTGTATATGAAACATTTTCTAGGATAGAGCACATGATAAGACACAAAACGAGTCTCATTAAAATTAAAAAGTTTGAAATTATATGAAGCATCTTCTCCAACCACAATTGTATAAAACCAGAAAGCAATTACAAGAAGAAAATGGAAAAGCACACAAACATATGGATGCTAAATAACATGCTGTTAAACAATGAGTGGGTTAATAATGCAATCAAGGAAGAAATCAAAAGCTACGTTGAGACAAATGAAAATGAACACACAACAATCCAAAATCAATGGGACACAGCAAAAGCAGTCCTAAGAGGAAAAATTCTTAGCAATACAGGCTGACCTCAAGAAACAAGAAAAAATTCAAATACCTAATTTACCTTTAGACTTAAAGGAACTAGATAAAAACAGCAAACAAAGCCCAGAATAGGTAGAAGGAAGGAAATAATAAAGATCAGAGCAGGAATAAATGAAGTACACTCTAAAAAAATACAAAGGATAAATGAAACCAAGAGCTGGTTTTTTGAAAAAGTAAACAAAATTGACAAACTGTTAACCAGACTCATTAGGAAGGGAAGAGAGAGAACCTAGTAAATAAAATCAGAAATGAAAGAGGAGAAGTGTCAACTGACACCATAGAAATACAAAGGATTTTAAGAAAATACTACAAACAATGATGTGCCAATAAATTGGATAACCAGAAAGAAATGATAAATTCCTAGAAATATACAATATTCAAAGACTAAATCTAGAAGAAACAGAAAATCTGAACATGCCAATTACTACCAATGAGATAGAAATAGTAATCTAAAAAAAACTCTCAACTATCCAAAGTCCTAGACCAGATGGCTTCACAGGTGAATTTTACCAAACATTCAAAGAAGAATTAACAGCTATCTTTCTCAAGCTATTCCAACAAATTCAAGAGGAGGGAAGGCTCCCAAGTTCATTTTACAAAGCCAGAATTACTCTGATTTCAAAACCAGGCAAAGACATTACAAAAAAATTATAGGCCAATATTTGTGACAAGCATAGATGCAAAAATCCTCAAATAATCATTAGCAAACTGAATTCAGTTTAACAATACATTACAAAGATCATACACCATCATCAAGTGGAATTTATTCCTGAGATGCAAGTTGGTTCAATATCCACAAACCACATAAACGAAATCAAAGATAGAGATCATATAACCATATAAATGGATGTTGAAAACAACTTTTGACAAAATCCAACATCCATTACAATAAAAACTCCTGGCAAAGTGGTTATGGAGGGGAAAGACCATGATATTGTAAAGGCCATATAAGACAAACCTACATTTACCATCATCCTTAATTAAGAAAGATAAAATTGTTTTCTTCAAGGAACAAGAAGAGGTTTTCTACTTTCATCATTTTTGTCAATACAGTATTGAATGTCCTGGCCACAGCAATTAGACAAGAAAAACTAATAAAAGGCATGCAAATTGGAAAGGAAGAAGTACAATTGTCATTATTTGTACATGACATGCTTTTGTATATACAGAACACTAAGAACCGATAAAAAATTAAATAGGATACAAAAAATATTCAGAAATTGGTTGCATTTTTATACACTAGTAATAGACTATTAGAAAGAGCAATTAAGAGAATGATCTCATTTAAACTCACATCAAAAATAAAATAAAATATTTCAGAATAAACTTAACCAAAGAGTTAAAAGATTAGTACTCAGAAACATATAGGATGCTGAAGAAAGAAATTGAAGAGGATGAAAATAAATAAAAGCATATGTTATGCTCATGGATAGAAAGAATTGATATTGTTGAAATGTCCATATTGCCCAAAGCTATTTATAGATTCACTGAAGTCCTTGTCCAAATACCAATGACAGTTTCCATGAAATAGAACAAATAACCCCCAAATTTATATGAAACCACAAAAAGAGCCACAGCAATTGAGAAAGATCAACATTGGAAGTATCACCCTACTTAATATCAAACTATACTACAAGGCTATAATAATCAAATGGCATTATATTGGCATAGAACAGACACATAGATCCATGGAAAAAATTAGAGATCCCAGAAATAAGCCCATGTATACATGATTAATTAATAAAAAACAAAGGAGGCAATGGGATGAGAAAGTCTATTCATTAAATGGTGTTGGGAAAACTGAACAGATATGTGTGAAAAAAATGAAACAACCACCTTCTTATACCATATACAAGAATAAACTCAAAATAGAATAAAGACTAAATGTAAGACCTGAAATCATAAAACTCCTAGAAGAAAACAGAAAACTCTCTGATATTGTTCTTACTAATATATTTTTTCTAATATATAATTTCCTTGGACAAGGGAAACAAAAATAAACAAACAAACAAATGGGACCACATCAAACTAAAGTTTTTGCACAACAAAGGAAACCATCAATGAAACAAAACAACTATTTACTGAATGGAAGAAGATGTATTCAAAATTTATAAAGAAGACATACAACTCAACAATTCCCCCCCACCAACCCCTGCCCCAACAATCCTATTAGTAAATGAGCAGGAGACTTGAAATCAACACTTCTTCAAAGAGGACATACAGATGGCCAAGAGACATATGAAAGCTGCTCAACATCACTAATTATCAGAGAAATGCAGCTTAAAACCACAATGAGATAACACCTCACACCTGTCAGAACAGTATTGTCAATAAATCAACAAATAAATGCTGGAGAGGACTTGAAAGAAAGAAAATCCTATACACAGCTGGTGGGATTGTGAATTGGTGCCAATACTATGGTAAACAGTGTGGAGATTACTCAAAAAATTAAAAATAGAAATGCCTTATGACCCAGCAATTCTACTTCTGGGACAGACTATTTCTATTTCTACATAGGTGGGCAAAAGTAAGTTAAATTACCTACAAGAAAAATCATAAGTAAGGATACAAAATAACAATAATAAGAAGACAAATAATGGAAATAAATAATACAACAATTAATAAATTAGTAGTAATACAAGAATAAACTTTGTGTTTTGTGTACTCACAACTCTAAACCTATTTTTCTCATTCCTATATATCCAAAGAGATCCAAAATAATAATTTGAAAAGATATGTACACCTTTATGTTCATTGCAGTGTTATTTATAATGACCAAGATACAGGAGCAACCCATGTACCCATCAATAGACGATTGGATTAAGAAAATGTGGTGCATATATACAATGGGATATTACCTAGCTGTAAAAATGAATGAAATCCAACCATTTGCAACAACATGAATGAACCTAGAAGGCAGTATGCTAGGTGAATTAGGTCAGAAAGAGAAACACAAATACCATATAATTACATTTATACATATGGAATCCAAAGAACAAAATAAATCAACAAAAAAAAAAAAAAAAAAAACAGAAACAGATGCATAGATATAGTGAACAAACTGATGAGTGAAAAAGGTGAAGGGAGTAAGAAGTTACAAAATAGTCACAGGATTGTAAAATGCAGTATAGGCTATACGGTCAATAATATTGTAATAAGTTTGTATGGTGCTAGGGGGGAACTAGAATTATCAGGGAGATCAATTTGTAGATTATCTAATTGTCTAACCACTAGACTGTACACCTGAAACAAATGTAAAATAAAATTTAAATCTAAAGTAAAACCTCAGTGAAAAAATTAGATCAGTGGCTGTCTGGGGCTAAGGATCAGAGTTGACTGCAGAATAATGAGAAAACCTAGGGTGTTAGAAACATTCCTATGTATTGATTGTGGTGGTGTTTACACCACTGAGTACAATTACAAAATTCAAACTCTACATGCAAATGGATGAATTGTATTATATGTAAATTATACCACAATAGACTGTGGAGGAGAAATTCATAAGGCAAATACTGTTTTCTAACAAATAACCAAATAACAGGAAACTTCTCAGTTTTAAGTAAACAAGGATGCATTTCCAGCAGAGCAAAACAAAACAAAAAAAGACAAGCAAAGAAAAGAAAAGGCCAACTTTTCATCCTCAAAATGAAGTCTGAAGATATCTTTGCAGGAGGGTGGTGCCTGAAAGCCTCCAGTGGCCATTAGGTTAAGACCGCTTTGCTAATACCATATCCTGCCTCTTAGGCCTCAGCCATTTGTCTGACTCCTGGATCCCTGCAATCTCTCCAATCACTCATGCTCAGAGAGACTGCTGGGCTTGGGAACAAATTTCTGGACATCAGGGATCCACATATCTGGACATTAGTGGTCCTGATTCACATTTCTACTATTGATGTGCTTTCTCTGGTTTCCGTAACTGGAATTCTTGATCACTGTGGTAGGCAAAACCATGCCCCTCCCCCATCCCCACCCCGAGGATGTCCACATTCTGATCCTTAAACCTGTGACTATGTTACCTTACATGGCAAAACAGACTGCCAGTGTGGTTAGGGTTATAGATTCTGAGATGGGGAGATTATCCTGGGTCATCCAAGGGGACCCGATCTGATCACATTAGCCCGTAAAAGAGGAAGGGGATAGCAGAGAACAGGAAAGTTGAAAAGTGAGAGGGACCCAACCCACCATTTTTTGCTGTGAAGGCAGAGGAAGGAAGCCAGGAGCCACGGAACACCAGAAGCCTTCGGAAGCTGAAAGCAGCCTTTGGCTGCTAACCAGCAAGGAAGTAGGTTCCAACAGCCAGAAAGAGCAAGGCGTGGATTCTCCCCCTTGATCTTCTAGAAAGGAGCACAATGGCACTTTGATTCAACCCACACTTTGCTTTCTGCCTGTGAGACTCTAAACAGAGACCCAGCCAAGTCCTCTAGGCTTCTGACCTATGGAAACCATGAGATAATAGATTTATGTGATTTTAAACACTGAATTGTGGTGATTTGTTATAGCAGTAATAGGAAGCTAATATCCCCACACATTGAAGAGATTGCCAGTTGGACTTTTCCCTTCAATATAGTTTTTTGGTTTTGCTCAATGTTTTGGATCTCTGTACAGGCCAAAAAAAAAAAAAATCACACTTAAGAATATCAGTGCAGGATTGGATGAAAGTTTTCAATTAGATAAACAATAAACCAGCTACTGCTTGTGATCTGATGCATTAGCACCTTGAATTTAGTTTAATAGTTTCCTAAGCAGCCACACAACAGCCGGAGTGGCAGCTCCAGCTGTGGCAGTGTCTCCGAGGGCCATGGCAGTGACAGCAGTGAACAGAAGGAATCCGCACTGTGAAAGAAGGCAGGCCACTCAAGGTGTATTTCATGAATCATGAGAAAGGAATCTCTGCTTGCCAGATAGAGATCCAGAGACATAAAAATGCCAGATAAAGCACTTTGAAAAACTTTAAAGGAATGATGAGCCTTCCAAAATGTGTAAGAAATCCTTTGAGAGCAGGTAGCACACTCTGAATATAGTCCATGCAATTAAGTGAAGCTGAACCCACCAATGTTTCTGGAGGCATCAGCAGACACTGGTAGACTAGGGAGACAGGAACTTCAATTGTCTGCAATGCGGAGACAGGACATGGTAGAGACAGGACTTGGGCAAGGTCTCTAAGTGTCAAGGAGCCTATTAGAGAAAGAGCCTAAGGGAGGAGCAGGAAAGAAAACACACCTAGGGAAAGGTGAACTAGTAAAAATAATGTTCCAAAGGGAGAGACATTTAAAAAAATTGTCTGCCTCAGCCATATCTCTGGGTGGTAATAGAAAAAAGGGCAGGTGGAGGCTACTAATTCTGGGACACTAATTGGCTCTCCTTTGGGATTGGGAATGGAATTCATTGAACATGCAACAAATAATTATTAAGGGCCACCTATGAGCCTCAAAGAGTTGTAGGAGCTGGGACTGCAACAGTTTAAAAAACATGAATAACAAATACCTTTCCTCATGGAACTTAAATTCTTGTGGGGGAATAAGAGCATAAACAGAATAAATCTTATTTTGTGTACTAACAGGAAATAATGATAAGTGATAAGTGAGTGGTACGGAGAAAAATAAAGCTGTGAGAGTTACTAGGACATGCACAAAAGTGGAGCAATCTTAAATGACAGGGAAGTCTTCAAATTAAACAGACTTGAAATGTGAGAAAAAGTCATGCAGAAGAACCAGCTGGTGGAAAGCTTTAAGATGAGAATGTCTGTGGCCTATTCAAGGATCAGGCAAGAGGCCAGTGTCGCTGAGGTTGGAGGTACAGGGGGGAAAAGGAGGAGAGGAGTCAAGTGGACTGGAGGAGTGGGCAGCTTAGGAGAACTTGTGGAAGTCTGCAAGTAATTTAAACATTTAAGCATCTTTGTAGTATGGCAGAAAAGGTAAAGGCATTGATGAACGTTTGATGTTTTAAAATGAAGAATGCATGTTAAAATTTTAAGGCCAACCATAAAAATAATAGAAATAGTATGTAAATTTTCAAAACCAATAAAGACAAAAATATAATGAATGGGGGGAAAGCAATTCAAAAGAAGAAAAAATGGAAAGAGAGAAACAAATACTAGGTAGTATATCCAAATATATTGAGTAATCATAATAAATTAAATGACCAGATTACCAAGCTGAATTAAATGAAAGCTATGTGCTATTTACAAGTGAGTGAATGTAAACACATAGAAAGTTTGAAAGTAAAAAATATATATACTAAGCAAATACTAATTTTAAAAAAAGGTGAGGAGCTTTTTATATCAGACAAAATAAACTTTAAGGCAAAAGTAAAAATTGACAGTATATAATAAAAAATTGTTGATCCAGAAGAGAGAAAAAATTTGTGTGTTGAATAACATTGTTTCAAACAACTGAAACAAAAAATTAGAGTTGTAAGCAGAATTTAACAAATCATTTGTAATAATGCAATTGTAGATATAATGGATATAAAAATTGGCACTCAATAATTAGAGATTTCACATTCTTTTTAAAGATACATGTAACATTTATGAAAATACACCATATTTTAGGCCATAAAATTTCAAAAAATCAGGGATCCAAGATGACAGCAGGTTGGTGGAAGCTAAACAAGTTTGTTACCACAAAATCAGTATTCCGGCAAGTGTTAAAGGGCTTGTTTTAAGAAGAAAAGAAAATAGAAAAAAAACAGGAAAACAGTTAAAAATAACATGGCAATAAATCTGTATCTGTCAATAATCACCTTAAATGTAAATGGCTTAAATGCTCCAATGAAAAAACATAGGTTAGCTGAATAGATGAGAAAACAAGTTACACACACACACACACACACACACACACACACAGTCTTCAAAAGACCACTCCAGAACAAAAGATACACACAGACTAAAAGTAAAGGAATGGAAAAAGATATTTCACTCAAATGAAAAGAAAAACAAAAGCTGAGGTAGCAATACTTATATCCAACAAAATATACTCTAAAACTGAGGCTATAACAAGAGACAAAGGACTACAAAATGATAAAGGGAAAAATCCAACAAAAGGATATAGCCCTTGTAAACATGTATGGACCCAACATAGGAGCACCTAAATATGTAAAGCCAATCTTGATAGACATAAAGGGAAAGATTGACAGAAATACAATCATAGTGGGGATTTTAACACTCCATTATCTTCAATAGAGAGAACTTTCTGACAGAAAACAAACAAGGAGATGGTGATGGCCTTAAATGATTCACTAGATCAAATGGATTTAATTGATATCTTCAGAGCATTTCACCCCAAACAGTAGAGTATACATTTTTCAAGTACACATGAAATGTTTTCTAGGATAGACAACATATTAGGACACAAAACAAGTCTCAATAAATTTAAGAAGATTGAAATCATATCAAGCATCTTCTCTGAGATAAGGCTAGGAAACTAGAAATCAATCACAAGAAGAAAACTGAAAAATACACAAAAACATAGGAGCTTAATAACATATTATTAAACAATGAACGAATTAATAATGATATCAAGGAAGAAATAAAAAAGTACCTTGAGACAAATGAAAATGAGAACACAACAATCTAAAATCTGTTGGAAACTGGAAAAGCAAACCTAAGAGGGAAATTCATAGCATTCCAGGCCTATCTCAAGAAACAACAAAAAACTCAAGTAAACAGTTGGAAAATAATAACAATCAAAGGCTAAAGTATGTAGAAGTAAGGAAATAATAAAGATCAGAGCAAAAGTAAATGAAATAGAGCTTAAAAAACAATACAAAAGATCAATGAATCTAAGCTGGTTCTTTAAGAAGGTAACAAGATTGATAAAACTTGAACCAGATTCATCTGAAAAAAAAATAGAGAGGACCCAAATAAATAAAATTAGAAATAAAAGAGAAGAAATAACAACTGGCACCAAAGAAATACAACAAATTTTTTTTAAAAATATTACAAACAATAATTTGCTAATGAACTGGACAAACTGGACCAAATGGATAAATGCCTAGAAATATACAATCTTTCAAAACTAAATCAGGAAGAATCAGATAATTTGAATAGGCAAATTATAACTAGTAGAATTGAAACTGTAATTTAAAAAAAAAAAACTCAAAAAAACAAAAGCCCTGGACTGGATAGCTTCACAGATGATTTATACGAAATATTCTAAGAAGAACTAAGACCTATCTTCTCAAACTATTGAGAAACTTCAAGAGGAGGGAAGACGCCCAAGCTCATTTTATGAGGCCAGCATTATCCTACTATCAAAATCAGACAAAGTCACTACAAAGACAGAAAATTATAGGCCAATATTCTTGATGAACATAGATGCTAAAATCCTCAACAAAATATTAGCAAATCAAGTACAGCAATACATGGAAAAGATCATATAGTATAATATAGTGGGATTTATTCTAGGTATACAAGGTTGGTATAATATTTGCAAATCAAAAAAATGTGATACACCACATAAACAAAATAAAGGACAAAAACCACATGATCATATCAGTAGATGTAGAAAAAGTGTTTGATAAAATTTACCACCCATTTATGATCAAAACTCTCAGCAAAGTCAGAATAGAGGGAACATTCCTCAACATAATAAAGGCCATACATGACAAAACCACTGTCAGCATCATGCTCAATTAGCAAAAACTACAAGCATTCCCCTTAAAATTGGGAACACAATAGGGATGTCTTCTTTCACCTCTCTCTTCAACATAGTACTGGAAATCCTATCCACAGCAATCAGACATGAAAAAGAAATAAAGGGCATCCAAATTGGAAAGGAAAAAATACAACTGTCTTTATTTGCAGATGACATGATACTGTACATAGAGAATGCCAAAGATTCCACCAAGAAACTACTATATTGATAAATGCATTCAGTGAAGTAGCAGGATACAAAATTAATATTCAGAAATTAATTGCATTTTCACATGCCAATAATGAACTATCAGAAAGGGAAATTAATAAAACAATCCCATTCACAATTGCTTCAAAAAAGAATAAAATACCTAGGAATAAAATTAACCAGGAATTTAAAAAACCTGTACTTCGAAAATATAAGACACTAAAGAAAGAAATTGAAGAAGATACAAATAAGTGGAAGCATATACCATGTTCATAGGTAAGAAGAATTACCATCATTAAAATGTCCATACTACCCAAAACAATCTATACATTCAATGTAATCTCTATTGGAATCATTAAGATTCCCATGACATATTTCACAGAATTAGAACAAATATTTCAAAATTGTACATGGAACTGCAAAAGGCCCCAGATAGCAAAAATGATCCTGAGAAGAAGAACAAAGTTGGAGCAATCATGCTACCTAATATCAAACTACACTATAAGGCCATAGTAATCAAAACAGTCTGGGACTGGCATAAAAATAGACACATAGATCAGTAGAACAGAACAGAGAACCAAGAAATAAACCCACACCTTTATAGTCAATTAATATTCAAATGAGGAAGCAAGCACATATAATGGGCTAAAGATAGCTTTTTCAATAAATGGTGCTGGGAAAATTGGACCGATATGGGCAGAAAAATGAAACTGGATCACCTTCTTATACCATACACAAGAATAAATTCAAAATGGATCAAAAGTTAAATGTTAGACCCAAAACAATAAAAATCCTAAAAGAAAACATAGACAGCAAAATTTTGGACACTACTCACAATAATTTTTTATCAGATATATCTCCCCAGGCAAGGAAAACAAAAGAAAAATAAACAAGTTCGATTACATCAAACTAAAAAGTTTTTGCACAGCAAAGGAAACTATCAATAAAATGAAAAGACAACCCACTAAATGGTAGAACATATTTGCCAATGACATATCTAATAAAGGGTTAACATCCAAAATTTATAAGGAACTTATACAACTCAACACCAAAACAACAAACAATCCAAGTAAAGAATGGTAAAAAAACCTGAATATATACTTCTCCAAAAAGTACATACAGATGGCCAATAGACATATGAAAATATATGCAATGTCACTAATCATCAGAGAAATACAAATGAGATATCATCTCATACCTGTCAGAATGGCTATCATCAATAAATCAAAAAACAATAAGTGCTGGAGAGGATGTGGGGAAATGGAAACCCTTCCACAGTATTGGTGGGAATGCAGACTGGTGCAGCCACTGTGAAAAGCAGTATGGAGGTACCTTAAAAAATTAATAATGGAACTGCTTTATGACCCAGTGACTCCACTTCTGGGAATTTATCCAAAAGAGAAACTTGAAACACTAATTCAAAAGAATATATGCATTCATATATTCATTACAGCATTATTTACAATAGCCAAGATTTGGCATCATCCGAAGGCCCCATCAGGAGATGACTGGATTGGACAGCTCTAGTATAGTTACACAACTCAGCCGTAAGAAAGAAGAAAGTTTTACCTTTCCTGGCAGTGTGGATGGACCTGGAGAACATTATGTTAAAAGAAATAAGCCAGTCAGAGAAAGACAAATACCATATTATTTCACTCATATGTGGAGTCTAATTAACAACCTGAACTAGCAAGACACAGAGTCATAGGGAACAGGCTGACAGCTTTGCAGGCAGGGAGTTGGGGAGGGATCAAGGATAAAAGAAAAAGGACTCATGGACATGGACAACAGTGTGGTGATTGTGGACAGGGGTGGGTGAGATGGAAGAGGGTATGAAGGTGATAAATAGTAATGGAAAAGTACAATAAATATAAATTATTAAAATCTTACAAAGAATCAGTATATGAGTCAAAACTAAATACCATTACATTAGAAATAACAAAAATAAAACATAAAGGCTCATTTCTTTTAGAAAAAAACTTCTAAATAACTAATGGAGCATAGAAGAAATCACATAAATAGAAGATATTTAGTCCGAAGAAAAATATTACATGCATATGAAATGTAGCTAAAGCATTCCTTACAGGACATTCAGCCTTAAATTTATATATAAAAAACAAAGCCAGACTGAAAATTAATGATGTAAGAATCTAACTAAAGAAGTAAAATAGAAAAGTAGGAAAATGCAATAAACCAAAAGAAAATTAAAAATAAAACTTAATGAAATTAAATAGAACTTCAACTCATGCTTCAAATAATTTCCACAGATAGAGTATAAGGAACATGAGATCACACACATACACACACACACACACAATGTCCTAAAACACACAAAGAAAGGAGGTTTCATGAGTCAGATATGGGCAAGATATAGCACAATTATACCCACAAAGTCTTAAGAAGTTACAATTATTAGACATATTAAAAAGTATACTTAATACATCTAAGGAAACAAAGAATGGTTGGAAATTATAAGCAAGACAGAAGAAGCCATAAAAATGACCAAGTAGATTTAAAAAATAAATAAAGTACAACTTTGACAAATACAACTCATAATAATTAAAATTTTCAACTCAGTAGAATAAAAAACTCAATAGAAGTGTAAAATACTAAATTATACAAAGCTGAAGGAATTAATAAATTGAGTCAAATAAATTATACAGAACACAATAAAAAGAAGTGAAGATGTAAAATATGTAACATAGGTTAGGAGACATAGAGAACTGAATGAGAAAGTCTAACAAGTGTTTAATCGAAGTTCTACAGGTTACAATAGAGAATGTAAGGAAGAGGCAATATTTGAAGCAGTAACAGCTTGGTATTTTTCAGAATCTTTGAAAGACACTAATCCTCAGAATTAAAAATTATAATGAATTCCAAACAAGATAGAAAAGGTTAGAAAAGCACACCCAGACATAGCATTTAAAAATTTTAATACAATAAGAATAAATAGAAGATTTTAAGACTAGGCAATAGAAAGGACAAGTTACCTACAGAGAAGTAGCAATTAGATTCATGCCTGCCTTCTCAACAGCATCCACAGAAGCCACTGGGTAGATGAATGAATAATTACCTTTACAGGTCTGAGACAACATAACTGCCACCCTAGAACTGCATGCCAATAAAATCTTTCTCAAAAATGATGGGAAAATAAATACAGTTTTAGCAAAATAAGTTTACTATCAAAAGATCCTCATTAAAAGCACAGTCCACCTTGGACAATGTGGGGGTGAGAGGTGCTGACTGCCCTTGCAGTCGGAAATCTGTGTGTAAGTTTTGACTCCCCCAAAACTTAGCTGTCTTTGGTTCCAGGACACCTGTGGAACTAAATTCCTTGGATGCTAAAGTCCCTGTATAAAATGTGGCAGATCAATGCATACAATCGACCCTCCAAACAGCAGTCAAAAATAATACAAGTTTTGGCCCTGTCTGGGCGGCTCAGTTGATTAGAGCATCATCCTGAAGCACCAAGGTTGCAGGTTCCATCCTAGGTCAGAGCACGGAAGAGAATCACCAGTGAATGCATAAATAAGTGGAACAACATCTCTCTCTCTCTCTTTCTCTCATATCAATAAATAAAAAAGTAAAAAATTATAGAGGCTTTTATTGAAAAATTCTGCTTATAAGTGAACCTGTATAATTTAGACCTGTTCTTCAAGGAGCAGCTGTAATTCTAAAGGATGCACCTACCCCAGAGGGCAAATGATACCAAACAGAGATTGAAATGTGAAAGAACTAGGACAGAAATGAAGAGGGAAAGATAAGTTATATGGAAGGTTAACCCAAGAAGGACCCCTGAACAGGTAAAGAGAAATAAAAATGTGTAAAGCAATTATTGATGAAATTGACAACACTTCTAGTCTTGAAATATTTAGTCATTTTTCACATAAAAAGGGCAACACAATGTAAAAAGGAGCACACCTAAGCATATTCTGGAGAAATTTCTAGATTCCATGGATAAAGAGAAACTTTTACTAGCTTCCTGAAAGAAAATATGGTGGCAAGGGTAGGACCTCAAATAAATTTCTTATGTGTAGCACTTGATGCTAGGAACATTGAAATAATATATAAAAATTCTGAGAGAAACAGATTTTATTATTCTTTATATTTTAGAATAGAAGACTACCACTTTCAAATATAAGAGAAAGTAGCCCTTGTCACCTTTCTGAAAACATTACCTAGTAAGAATTCTGGTCAATATATAGGATCCAGACATCTCCAGATAGTGAATGACCAGATGCATAAGAAGCAGTGGCAGAGACTCCTTCCATCCAAACTCCTGATGAAAACATTCAATAAAGAACAGGATCCTGCTCAAAAGTTTAAAAATCTCAGAGCTTTGAGCATAAGAGCTTCTGGAGGGATCAGGGGTAGGCAAATATTCACCACCGTGCCTAAAATAGAAGCAGGGGCTTGGAGGAGCTGAGAGGAAAGACCAGAGACCAGCCATTCCTTTTGCTGCCCAAGAGGGTCGGATGTAACTCAAGGAAGAGAGATGAAGGTGAAGAATTAGAGCTGGTATTTTACAGAGGCAGAACTAATGCCAGAGATAAAAAGGAACTTCAATCAGTATGAACCTAATGACACTGTGAAACAAATGCAAACAGAACAGACATACAAAGTCCTTCTGAGTGTATTACATATTTTTCCCCCAAATTTTAACACTTATTATAGTAGCTGAAAAAAAGAGAGGAAGAAAGTTTCAATGTCAGAAGCAAGTCATGTTTTAAAATTCAAAATGTTTTGGATTGGGTTTGGAGTACAGGACAATTTAAACAAAAGAGACCTTCTCTTCTTTAAAAAAAAAAAAAAAAAAGCCTTATGGGAGTTTTAAAAATCACATAGAAAGGAAAGCTTAAAAATGAGGAGTTGAAGTATAAATAGAGTAAATAGCATAACTGAATACATCTTTGTTCCAAATTTTATCCTGGTGATGGAATGACCTTCCTAGTTAATTACATCCTGTGTCCCGTGGGCTGCGGGCTATAGACCATGTGCTGCGCGTATGACTAATGCGCTTTCACTCGGCATCTTTCTATCAGGCACCACATGTCTGCTGCATCTCATTTCCTGGGAAAAATGTTATTTCAAGGTAATGCGTATAATAAAAATGTTCTCTTGGTGTCACAACAATATTATTTCTCTTCTGACAGCATTGTTAGAATAATGTCCACATTGATTAATACTCACCTGCCAACTCAAATAGGGACATATGTTGTGGATAAGAATAGCCATGCATGCCTTCTCACTCATAAAACATAAAGGCTCAAGTGGCTTCTTGATGGAATTCAACAAAAAAGATCAAATATATTGCTACAGAAGCGGGAGCTGATCTTAAGACTTTGATTCTCATTTCAGTAATTTTGATAATAATGTTTTTCTCTTATAGAAAGATATGCTCCCCCCTGCTTTTTTCTTTTTTAAAAAATATATTTTATTGATTATGCAATTACAGTTGTCCCATTTCTCCCCCATCATTCCCCTCCACCCTGCCCACCCTCTCCCACCCACATTCCCCGCTTTAGTTCATATCCATGTGTCATAAGTTCTTTAGCTTCTACATTTCCCACACTATTCTTGCCCTCCCCCTGTCTATTTTCTACTCACCGTCTATGCTATTTATTCTCTGTACCTTTTCCCCCTCTCTCCTCCTCCCATGCCCCTGTTGCTAACCCTCCATATGATCTCCATTTCTGTGGTTCTGTTCCTGTTCTAGCTGTTGGCTTAGTTTGCTTTTGTTTTAGGTATGGTTCTTAATAGCTGTGAGTTTGCTGTCTTTTCACTGTCCTATTTTTATCTTCTTTTTCTTAGATAAGTCCCTTTAACATTTCACATTTATGGTGGTAAAATATACGTAATATAAAATTTGCCATGTTAGCTATTTTAAGTGTACAGTTCATCAGCATTTAGTATATTTACACTGCTGTGCAACCATCACAACTATCCTTCTCCAAACTGTTTTCATCTTTGCAAACTAAAATTTCACATCCATTAAATACTGTTTCCTCCTCTCCCCAGCCTCTGGCAGCCACCATTCTACTCTTTGTCTCTGTGAATTTGGCTACTCTAGGTACTTCATCACCTAAGTGAAATAAGAATATATGTCCTTCTGTGACTGGCTTGTTTCTCTCAAGATTCATCCTTGTTGTGCATGTGACATAATTTCCTTCTTTTAAAGGCTGAATAATATTTCATTGTATGGATATACCACATTTTGCTTATAGAAGCATATATTTTTAAAATTATTTTTATATTAAAGCATTATACACTATAACTGCAATTATGGTGATTACAATATATTGTGATAGCCTGTAGTAAAAGGAACATTATCAAGTATCTATTATGTATCTTTTTTAAAAAAAGAAATATATGTTATATTTAGTAGTGATTCTCACCCAGTGTGCCACAAGAACTTTTAAAACAGGCAGTACCTGACTATTTAGTCAAGGGCGCTGACCTCTTTTCCCTTACATTGTCAAATGAAAACAGGAACAGAACCATGGAAATGGAGATCATATGGAGGGTTAGCAACAGGGGAGTGGGAGGAGGAGAGAGGGGGAAAAGGTACAGAGAATGAGTAGCATAGATAGTGGGTAGAAAATAGACAGGGGGAGGGCAAGAATAGTATGGGAAATGTAGAAGCTAAAGAACTTATGACACACGGACATGAACTAAAGGGGGGAATGTGGGTGGGAGAGGGTGTGTAGGGTGGAGGGAATGATGGGGGAGAAATGGGACAACTGTAATAGCATAATCAATAAAATATATTTTAAAAAAAGAAAAAAAAAGACAACAGCCAACACAAAAATAGCTATCTGATGTGGATGAATCAAAATTATACCTATTTTTGTCAGATCAGCAAAAAAATATATTTTCTCATGTGCCATGGCATTTTAGTAGTTAGTTTCTGTGTGTCATGATATGAAAAAGGTTGAAAATTGCTCATCTGTAGTCTTTGTCACAACACTAAAAATGAGATATGACTCTAATTTTAGAGATGAGGAAACTGAACACAACAAATGTGGGTAAAACTTATCCAGAGACTCACACGGTGTGCAGATAGCTGGGATTCAAGCCAGGTGTGCTTATCTCTGAGGCCTGGGCTCTCTCTGTCCCCCACCTGACTGCTTAGGCTATGATCAGGGGACACTGTGTTTCGTGTAGTGTAATCATGCTGGACAGGCAGATGCACACTTTAATTCTGACTCTGCCACTCCTCAGCTGTGTGACCATGATCAAATCATCTACCTTCACTACGTTGCTTCATCTGTAGAAGGGGAATAAGAACAGCAGTGATGGTGATGATAATAAGAGCTATCATTTTTCAGTATTCACTTTGTGTGAGCACTAAACAATTGAGCTGATCTTATATTAGCTGTTGGCTCCTCATGAAAACACTACAAGGTAGTTATTTCGTTTACACACAAAAAACTGAAATACACTGAGATTAAAGCCCAAGGTCATACCACAGTAAACAGATTCAAACAGGAGCCAGTCTGGCCTCTAAACTTGCATTTTATCCAGTACTCACTCTGGAAGGTGGTGAGAAATGAAGAAAAAAAAAAAAAGCATGCAAATTGCTTAATGCAGTGTCTGACACACAGAAACCTCTCAAAAAATGTCAGTCCTTATTTTTAAGGCCATGATTCACTTGCCATTTTTCTATATCTGGTTCTGAATGGCTGCACCTGCTTTTCCTCTTTCTTCCTTTGGAACATTTCCAAGGGTGCGGGGAGAGACTGAGCAGCTACCACAAAATTGCCCTCCTTGGGTCTGGACCTGCTCTAAGAAAAAGCAGAAAACAGCAAGGACTTCTACAAAGTCATTTCAATACCAGGCTGAATTAAGATGAGGTGGGGATATCGCTTTTGCATGCTGTTCGGTATGGTATAAACCCCTGAATTTCAAAAATCTGATTCTCTCCCCTTTACCCTGAAGCTAAATCACCAATGCAAATAAGTTTCTGAGAAATTCACTGAAAATGTTGTGCTTCTCACTGAAAGAGCAAGAAGATGACTAAAATATTATATACCTCCTGCTAACATACACAGCTTATTATTATATATTTTTAAAATTCTATATTTCTTACTTATTTAATGCTCCCTGGATATTATTTATTAGCGACTACCAATAAATAATTACAGATTTTGATTTCTATAATTATATTAAAATCTCACTTATATCTTAATAAATAAGAGAGTTAAAGCTTTCATATATTAAGCTTAAGGTTTGGCTTAGTGCCTTGCTTAACAGCACCCACCCTCACACCCATCCCCCCAATTACCTGCAAAACTAGGCAGGCGCACACACACCATTCAACACTTATTTACTGAGCAACTTGAAAAACCACTTGACTGTGGAGAACACAAGAATAATATAATATATAATATAATATATTATATGTTATATATTATATATATTTGCTGATTTGGCCTTGAACTAATTCATAATTTCTTTACAACCACAAATTTGTTTACAATTAAATAGGAATCAAAAATATCAGAATTTTAAGTTTACAAATTCTATAGTTTGTAGAGTTAAAGAAACCTCGTATTTAATGTAACATAAATTTTTAAAAGTTTGTATTGGGTTTCAGCTGGTGCTATGGTTTATGTTGGGCATAGAATAATAAATAAAATAATAGTCCTTACAGTTAAGAAAGGTGTATGCTAGAGGTAAAGATACATTATTAAAGTTACAGGATAAATCAGTACTTTCATTACCTTCCTAAAACGTTCCAACTGATAGCTATGTACTTATCCACTTAGTGGTTAAGTTGCACGTTTTCCAAGAATTAGCTGTGCTCAACAGCAGACATGATTATGCCAGTAACGCTTCTTATTGTAACTACATTAACTTAATTAAACTCACGTTCATCAATGTTTCCATGAAAACTGCTTTAATGTTTTTGAGATGATTTGATAAAATCAAGTAGCCAAAGTGCTGCTCTATTAGGAGTTGAATGAGAGAACCATAAAAGATTGAAGAGAAAATTATTCTAGAAAGAGCTCTAATCAAATTGTTTCCTAATTTAAAATATGAATCAATATTTAAAACTGGTGTACAAATACATATAATAAACTGTAACCTAAGCTTAGCATAGCACAGCCCTGAGGTCAGGCTCCCTGGAGAAGTGACACCTAAATGAAATCCAAAAGAGCAACAGCCTTCAGGGAGGAGGGAGAGCGTTCTGAGCCGAGGAAACAACGAGGCCGAAGGTTTGGTGGTGAAAAAGGTTTGAAGAAGGTGTAGTGTGATTGAAGCACAAATGTGAGAGCATGTGGTAAGGGCGAGAGTCCAGGAAAAAGATCAGGATTCAGATCGCGAAGGCGTAATTTAGAAATCTCGAGTTTTTTAAACAACAGGAAAGCAATGAGGAAATTTTAAACAAAAGTGACATGGTCAGATTCTCTTCTTACGATCACTTTGGTTCCGTAGAACCAGACTTCATGGAAGGGGGTGGAAAGGAAGCCTGAAGGCAAGGAGACAGTGAAGTGGCCATGACCAAGGGCAGTCTAGTTGCAAGGGAAAGTTAAGCTCAGTCTAGTTGCCAAGAAGACAGAGGGAACTAATCAGATCAAGAAAATTTAGGAGACAAAATTAGCACGGACAATCAGTGTAGGGGGTAAAGGACATCGAAAGTCAAAGCTGACTCAGATTTTTTACTTTTAACGGAGTGGTGCCTTTAAAGAAATAGGGAACAATGGGAAACAGCAGACAGAGATTAGGTGATAAGGTCTACCCAGTTCCATCTCATGGGATAAAAGAGGAAGCTAATTTCTAGAGAAGGTCAAGTCTTTTAGCTTAAGTAAAAGAGTCAGAAATTGAGTTTGGATTTGACGATGACCCTCTGCCTACGCTACCTGTCCCCTTTTAACTATATAGTATAAACACTACCCATTATTCTATTTAGGGTTTTATTCCAGACAGATTGTTACCAAATACGCAGATATGATTATAAATGTTCTTTCATCCCCTTCCATGCCGCATTTCATGTCCCCCCCCCCCCGCATAAAACTAAAAACCTTGGCTTAGCATTGCACTGAACCCTACTGACTTAAGTTTCACACGGTAAAATCTTTTATCAGTTTCAGTGGAAAGCCGACCCACAGAAAGATGAATGGAACAGGCCTTCTGTGAAGTAGGTTGAAAGTAATTGCATGTCAGACAGGTTTTGGCAAGGAGCCAGTAAAGTATTAAGTGGAAATATGAAGGAGCAGACCCTCCTCTGCTCTGAATTTGAAATCTCAAACTCTGGGGCAGGGAAATATTTTATCTTTGTTTGAAGGGCGTGTGATTTATTTCCTCTGACTATTAATTGCTGTAGAAAGTAGAGAAGTGGATTACAAAAAGGAATTCAACAAAGCTTACCTGGCTTGAAGAATAGTAAAATTTTTTTTAATTGGTTTGAAATTACAGGCTCCTGTAGTGATTGGCATAGTGGATCCAAAACAAGTAGGAGCTAAATAAATGGATCTTTCTGGAAATGTCTTTATTTAAAATCTTTAGCAGAAGAAGATGAGTGAACGAGGATAAATTTAAAGCCTTGAATAGAAAGGTGACGTTATTGGTAAAGTCCTCTTTGTGTTTAATTTTTCTGTTGTAACTGTTCTATTATTGAGAAGGCAAATTTTTTGACTGGATAAAAAGTTAAAACTCCTACCCTGATTTTATTCACTTGTTCATTCACTCAACAAATATTTTGTGCCAGGCATTTTTCTAAATCGCTAGTTCTCAAGGATGTTCAGCAATGTCTGGAGTGATTTGGGGTTATCATAGTTGGGGGTGGGGGTGCAGCTGGTATTTAGTGGATAGAAGTGAAGGGTGCTGCTGACATGCTCCCATGTACAGGACAATACCCGGCAACAGAGAATTATCCAGCCTGAAATATCTGTGGTGTAATATTGAGAAATCATTTTCTGAATGCTAGCAATATAACAATGAAAAAAAAAACCCAAAAACTTTAGCTTCCATAAAACTTATATTTTAATGACAGAAGAGAAACAATAAACTGATTAATAAGGAAATATATAGCATGCTAGACAGTGATAAAGCACCATGAAAAAAAAATAAAGCAGGTGGTAGTTAATGGTTGCCACCATATATAGAGAAGTCAGGGAAGGCTTCACTAACAAGGTGACTTTGAGCAGAACCTAGAGAGAACCAAGTCATGTTTAGGGCAGAGTAAGGGCTGACTCTATCATCACCTTCATTAATATAGCAATTTGCTAATCAGGCATGAACTTAGGGTAAAAACAAATTTGTTTGCAAATTTTCTGAGACTCATTGTTTTGTCCCTCTATATGTTTTTTTTTAATATTTTTATTTATATATTTATTTATTTTTATTATTTATTTATCTTTAGAGGGGAAGGGAAGGAGAGAGGGAGAGAAACATCAATGTGCGGTTGCCTCTTGTATGTCCCCTGCCGGGAACTGGCCTGGCAACCCAGGCATGTGCCCTGACTGGGAATCGAACCGCGATCCTTTGGTTCGCAGGCCCGCGCTCAATCCACTGAGCTACACCAGCCAGGGCCCTCTATATGTTTTCACCAAAAGTTTAACACTGGCTTAGATATGGGAATAGAACATTCTCCAATTTTTATGTGTTTTGGACAAATGAGAAACAGGATTGGCTTTCCTCAAAGCAATAAAAACAGACTCTTTCAATTTAACTTAAACCACCACTTGCAGGACACCTTTCCAAACAGCATGTTCACAAACAGTGAGCCAAGCACCGTGTATTCAGTATACATGAATGTAGTTCAGAAGTGTGTCGTATAAGAGCGCAGGGTGCACACAGTGAATATATGAATAGGACCTTATTACACAGGATGCAATCCGGGAGTAGTAAAAGTGATCAGGGTTTAAACACAAACATAGACATGAAGAAGGTTATTTTGAAAATAAAATCAAATTGTGGTTTGAATGCTTGGAATGATTATTTTGATTGTTGTTAATTTGCACTGTTGTTGGGAATGACTACTGGTGCAGCCACTGTGGGAAACAGTATGGAGTTTCCTCAAAAAATTAAAAATGGAATTACCTTCAGACCCAGTCATCGCACTTCTGGAAATATATCTGAAAATACCCAAAACACTAATTCAAAAGAACATAACCACCCCTATGTTCTTTGCAGTGAACAAAATGTGGAGGAAGCCCAGGTGTCCACCAGCAGATGAGTGGATAAAAAAAAGTGGGACATTTACATAATGGAATAGTACTTGAGCATAAAAAAGAAGAAAATCTTACATTCGTGACAGCATTGGATGGACCTGGAGAGTATTATGCCAACTGAAAAAGCCAGTCATGGAAAGACAAATACCATATGATTTCACTTACATGTGCAATCTAATGAACAAAATTTAAACTAACAAACAAAATAGAAACAGACTCATAGATACAGGAAAGAGACTGATAGCTGTCAGAAGGGAGGGTGTTGGTGGCTGGGGAAAAAGGTAAGGGATTAAGAAAAACAAACAAACAAACAAACAAAAACACAAAAAACTTCATACATACAGACAACAGTACGGTGATTACCAAAGAGAAAAGGAAGTGGGAGGAGGTGGATGAAGGTAAAGGGGAAATAAATGGTTATGAAAGGAAACTTGACTTTGGGTGATGAACATACAATACAATATACAGATGATGTATTATATAATTGTACATTTGAAACCTATATAATTTCATTAACCAATGTCACCCCAATAAATTTCAATAATTTTTAATTGGATTTCAAGATTCAGATTTCAGCTGTCTTGACATTTTAGAGATACAATTAAGCTTTTACTCATCACAGTTCTTTATAGCTTTTAGTCTCTAATATAATAATAACCACTAATGTGTAGTGGCTACAGTGACAAACTAACCAGTTCCCCTTCAGGTATAAAGGACTTATTGTCCCAGCTTCTGGGAGCCTCACCAGCAGACAGTGTCTCTTCAGCAATTGCCTTGGATATGAGTATCTCTCAAGTCATACCCTCTTTCCAAGATGTATCCATCCAACAATTTGAGCAGTGATATAAGGGCCCAGGTCCTTCAGACCACTGGGGACAACTCTAAAGCAGTTTCAGAAATCACATTAGAACTGGCTAAATCATTGAGGTCACATCACCATGCAACCTTTCCCTCTGCCCCCCAATTCTATGCCCTTCCTTTCTTTTTCCCAGGCATAAGAATACTCCCTAATATGACTCCTCTTACGACTCCTGCTCTCTCATCTCCCTCTAAGAATCTGCAACCCAGGAACCCAACCTACAACTTTACATCAGGCACCTATAATGTTTCTAAAACTATTGGTTTCATTCAATTGACTGGGTTTGCTTTTGATTTATTTTTATATTCTCAAGTTTCAGTTAATAACTGACATATATGAATGCCTAGCAAATGCTGGTTAAATAAATTCATTAAAATTGAGATGTCATATTGTTTGGCCGAGAAATTCTTTCTGTTTTCTTGTTTATTTAAATTCATTTATTTGTATTTTCTCCCTCTTTACAGAAAAATAATTTAGAGCCATTAACCCCAGAGTTGATTATAATTAAATACTGAGGAAATGAAATGATCGAGTGTAAAGGAAAATACACCTTTAATATAAGTATACCAGTCACAAGGGTCAATATTGTTGTAATTTTTCAATGAATATCTTTTTGTCATTGAGTTAAGTAGTGATTGAGCAACTACTATGAACCAGGCATTGTTTAAGTGCTAAAATAAGTCTCTTCCAAGTCATACTCTCTTTCCAAGATGCATCCGTCCCAAGGAGAATTACATTCAAATAGACAAGAGAGATGAAAAATAGAATAAAATAGCACAATTTCAGAAAGTGGTATAAAGACCCCTGAAGGAGATCAGAACATAACATCCCAAAATATAATACTTTAGCCTATTGACTATTTTGAGAGAAACTGAGAAACAGCAGATTCAAGAGGTCTCTCTGCCCTCGTCCTTTCTATCTAAAAACAAGACAAAATTTCCTGTGAGAAAGATACTACCCCTGTATCAGGAAGAAGAGAACATTCATATCACTGGACAGGGGGAGGTGACATCAAGATGAACCTGTACAAGTAAACGTCACTAAGATAGCCCTTATCTTCTAGGAGTTCCTCCCCCCCAAAAAAATTTTATTCCCTTTCTGCAACTTAACAATTTTTTATCTTGTCATGTCTCCACAATTTATCACTCACTCTGTGTTAAAATGGTATAAAAGCCCCTGGGTCTAATTGTTTCTGTTTTGGGGTAATATTTCTTCATCTCCTCACACCTGTTACACTGTAAGGGGTGAAGCCTTAGGTGTTCACCAGGGCAGGGCAACCCACTTCACTGTGTTGTGGTGCTGTATGTAGGGGAGAGGTCAGAGAGGGAACAATGCTGCTTACTCAGCTCTAGGCTGGCTTTCAGTTACTTTTCCCAAAATGCACAAGCAAATTGGGCCCTTCTGCTACTAATTTCTCAGGTAGGTGGGTTTGTGTACACTCTAGGACCCAGTGGGCTGCTCCAGTGAACTCTCCTGTGAGTCTGGGAGTTTCTCCCACTGCTGAAACCCCCACAGGTTTTTATAGCCAGAGGTTTTAAAGCTTTCTTTTCCTCTGCTGGAGCCCTGGGTGTCAAGGCCTGTCTTGCTCCCCAGCTTATCAAAACTCCAAAAATAGAACTAAGTGATGAAGAGATAGGCAACCTATCAAATGGAGAGTTCAAAACACTGGTAATCAGGATCCTCACAGAAATGGTTGAGTATGGTCATAAAATAGAGGAAAAAGTGGAGGCTAGGCAAAGTGAAATAAAGAAAAATATATAAGGAACCAACAGTGATGGGAAGGAAACTGGGACTCAAATCATGATTTGGAGCAGAAGGAAGAAATAAACATTCAACCAGAGCAGAATGAAGAAACAAGAATTCCAAAAACTGAGGAGAGGCTTAGGAATCTCCAGGACAATTATAAATATTCCAACATACAAATCTTAGGGATGCCAGAAGGAGAAGAAGAAGGGCAAGAAATTAAACACTTATTTGAACAAATAATGAAGGAGAAGTTCCCCAATCTGACAAAGGAAATAGACATCCAGGAAGTCCAGGAAGCTCAGAGAGTCCCAAAGAAGTTGGGCCCAAGGAAGGCACATCATAATGAAATTACCCAAGATTAAAGATAAGGAGAGAATCTTAAAAGCGGCAAGAGAAAAGAAGATAGTTACCTGCAAAGGAGTACCCATAAGACTGTCAGCTGCTTTCTCTAAAGAAATCTTGCAGGCAAGAAGGGGCTGGAAAGAAGTATTCAAAGTCATGAAAGGCAAGGACCTATATTCAAGATTATTCTATCCAACAAAGCTATCATTTAGAATGGGATGGCAGGTAAAGGGCTTCCTAAATAAGATCAAGTTCAAGGAGTTCATCATCACCAAGCCCTTATTATATGTGAAACGCTAAAGGGAATTATATAGGAAACAGAAGAAGATCAAAAGTATGAACAGTAAAATGATAATAAACTCACAATTATCAACATCTGAACTTAAAAACAAAAACTAAAACAAAACAAAGCAAGCAACTAGAACAGGAACAGAATCACAGAAATGGAGATCACATGGAGGATTATCACGGAGCGGGGGAGGAGAAGGGAGAGGGGTAAAGGTGCAGGGAATAAGAAACATAAATGGTAAGTACAAAATAGACAGGGGGAGATTAACAATAATATAAGAAATGGAGAAGCCAAAGAACTCATGTGCATGACCCATAGACGTGAACTAAGGTGGTGGAATGATGGTGGGAGGGGATGTACAGGGTGGAGGGGAATAAAGTGGAGAAGAAAAATGGGACAACTGTAATAGAGTAATCAATAAAATAAACTTTAAAAATATAATTGTTTCTTCAGGATTTTTACTTCTTTCTTTCAAGTCCTCCATGCCATGTAAAAATATTAACATCGAATAATATGTATATGCTTTTTTCCTTGTTAATCTTTCTTCTGTCAGTTCAACTCACAGGTCCCAGCCACAGAACCTTAGAGGACAAAGGGAAAGATTTCCTCCCCAACCACTCTAGGCATGGGACACTCTGGGACAGTTCGGGAAGCCCTCGCCACACAGGTGAGTGAGTAGAAACCTCAAAGATGAGAATCCATACTCTCTGAGATTTGGGGGAAGAAACTTTACGGCAGGAAAAACAGCTATTATAAAGTCCAGGCATTAGGTACAAATTTGACTCTAAGCAACAAACAACTAAATACAGTAAATTGCTTGTTTTTATGAAGAAGAGGGGTGTGTTCTAATTCTTAGGAGGAAATGACAAGGGAACTCTGGAGTTGAAGATTTTAGCTTTAGCTGATAGGTTTAAGTTATTAATGCCTGTGGAAGGCTGTTGTTCCAGGAACTGGAATGCATGACAATGTGGTTCCAGAAGATGACAAGCAATTCAACCTTTGTGCCCCAGGGGGTCTGCAAGTGATGGAGATGGTGTCTGAGACACTGTGTTCCAGGGAGAGAACATCTGTGACTCAGATAAAGAATTGTTGATCAGCAGATAAAGAAGCAGCAGAAATATCTCTTCTGGGCTGCACTTCTTATCCAATTCACCTTTTTTCAAATCCTTTTCCCTAGCCTTTCTTCTCCTTATAAAAACATTGGCTGGAAAGGAGCTGTCCAGATGGTTTTTGAGGGTTCATAACCCACTGTCTTCTCAGATCGCCAGCCATCTCAATAAAGCACCCGTAAAGACTGGTTCCGGCAGTGACAGGCAGCATGAACACCAACTTTTCTGGTTTCAAAACCAAAGTTTTTCCTTGAAAAAACTGGGTGGCACTAAGCGAGGTAAACAATGTCTTCAACTATTTCACAGCAAAGACAAAAGCAGAAATCTGTGACAGCTTTTGGTAGTGACACTGGAGACCTAAATTAAGAAGCATTCAAGAGAGTCAATTCTTGCGAGGGCTGCACTGACTCAGTGTACTTAGAGCAGTAGCAGGCTGATGTGACCTTTAAGTAAAAGCCGGATGTCAGACAGTCAAGCTCCCATTCTCCATCAAAGGCCTCAGTGCAGGTATTTTAGAATATTCATTTATTC
Source organism: Glossophaga mutica (assembly GCA_039655065.1). Lineage (NCBI taxonomy): Eukaryota > Metazoa > Chordata > Mammalia > Chiroptera > Phyllostomidae > Glossophaga > Glossophaga mutica. Next base: position 143,218,796 of record CM077303.1, on the reverse strand, counting down.
TGCCATTCATTAATCAAGAAAGAAATTGTTCAAAACAACCTGGGACCAAGGCTTTTAATCATAACACTTTTTTTTCCTGCTACATTTAAGACTCACAATTTAGGCTGACTTCAAAGAATTCCATTGAAATATCCCCTGCTCAGATAAAGAGCTGCTTGTTCCCAGTATATGATCCCATCCTTGACACCTGCAGATGCTCACGGCACCTCTGAAACTGTCTCTCTCCACCCCATATCCACTGCTGTGGAATGGGGCTTTCTGGTTTGGGGATATATATTAAGTTTTATAGACATGAAATTAAAGAAATACTATCAAGATATTCAAACAAAGTGGGAAATAGACGTCATTAAGCCATTACAATAGAAGCAGATTTACTTTGTAATTTTATTCTCTGACAATGAAACACACACACACACACAATTGTTAAACAGCAATGCTCTGGCAGGGAAATGTTAAACAATAATAAAAAAAAAAAGTGTATTCCAAAGTAAAAAATTAGGCAGGTCAAGCTTTATCGTAATGGTAGAGTAACGCCATCACATTATACAACATGCTGCAACCATTCCATTCCTTTGACTTCTTACTTCTTATAAACCACACAGATAAAACACTTACTACCAATGAATTAGATGCATTTTATATAGCAAATGTTTACAGCAACTGAGTTCAAATCCAAGTTCTACCACCTGAGGGGTTCAGGACATGCCACCTCCAAATCTGCCACTTTGGTATGCTGATTATTTTGAGCTGAGGACACTTGAAAAAGAGCAGCTGCAGGGAGAGGTTTTCATTGCCCTCCTCTCTCTGTGTAAAGACAGATCTTGTGAGAGGAACGTGGTTGTCATGAACCCCCTTCCCTAGGTTTTCAGAGCCAAGAAGGAGTGACCGTTGCTCACAAGAGAGGACATTGGAAGTCAACACCACAACCAGACCAACTTTGTCACAAACCGTAACTCCCATCAGTTCTGCTAAAGGCCTACTTGTCTCTCCTAAAATTCTGTACTCACCCCTAAGTGGCCTACATTCCACCCCACCTTCCCTTGTTAACACGGTATCTAAACTCTCACATCTCAGTATTCTGAGGTATTCACTTTGTTATCCTCTGATGCCCCCAGGCATGTAATAATAACAATTAATACATTTGTGTACCTTTTCTCCTGTTAAGCTGCCTGCTGTCAGTTCATCTCATAGGCCCAGCTATCCATCCTGGGAGGGCACAAGGAAAGTCTTCTCCACTACTCACCTATTTTTTCACCTATAAAACCAGAACTGATAAGGTGTTGGGGTTAAATAACAATGTGTCAAAGCCCCAGGGCCAGCATAGTACCTAGCAGGTGACAGTCACTCAGTCTCTCTCTCCCTTCCCTTTCCTTCCCGCTCACTTTCCACAACCTAGTGTAGAAGGGCAACATCCTGAACACAGGTTACAGTCAAAACCATCCATAGGCAGCCTCCCTTGAGTGTACAAATGGAGACCAGCATACCATGATGACATAATTGAAAGTTGTAGATAAAGCTGGCAAGATGTCCAATAAAATGTCATTCCCTTCCATCTTCAGATACAAACCTTCAAACAATCTGGAAAACCAAGTTCAAATTTAGATTCATAAGTTCCTCAAAATCTGGCAGGAGGCCCTGGGGCCCATGCACCCTGCCCAGGCCTCAGGCCTATATATCCTGACTCTTTCCCACCCACGGGGGCCTGGTAGGTAGGGTGTTAACCCAGCATGACCAATATCCAGACACATCTCCAAAAAGCAACTGCTGTCTGCCTGGGAAAAATGGGACTGGGAAGAAGTCTTGGAGGCCTTGGAGCCTGTTGGACTGAAAATTCCGTGATACTAGATACTCTGAACTTAGTCTAGGAATGAGGGTGTGGGTGCCCGGTTGTCAGTAACCTTGGCTCCAAGGACTCTGAACCTACCCGGTGGAGAGGGAGCTGCAGAGGGACACTCTAAAGCACAGACTTAAGCCAAATTTTGTCCGGTTCTAATAGAGATCTTGCTTATAAGCCTAGTAATTCCTGTGATAATTCCCACCTTCACCAGGAAATCAACACCCACAAAAATACTGAAGTTATTTGTATGGCATCAAATAAAAGTAATCATGGCCTTGCCCAGTGTAGCTCAACTGGTTGGAGTATCATCACATAGACCGAAAGTTTGTGGATTTGATTCCCAGACAGGCACATGGGTAGGTTGCGGGTTCAGCCCCCAGCTGGGGCACATGAGAAAGGCAACCAATCAATGTTCCTCTCCCTCTTTCTCTCTCCCCCTTCCTTCCCCATTCTCTGAAATTGTTAAGCATGTCCTCAGGTGAGGATTTTTTAAAAAGAAAGAAAAAGTAATTCTGTAAAAAGAAGCTTTTTTTCCCTTTCTTGTTTCAACAGAAACAAAGATGAATGTACCCTGAGTGCTTTTCTCCCACCCATCTTTTTTCCAATGATGTCACTAATTTAAGGTATATTTCTGATCATGTTTATAGGGAAAAAATTTTCTATCACAATGTGGTCATAGTGAAATAACTCAATTTCTGGCACTCACACTTTATTTGATTCATGTGGCTTTTTTAAAAAATGCAAATACCTTTACTGAAAAAGAAGGAAAGTATAGTACCATGCTTCTTTTTGGTTTCTATGCATGCAACAAGACAAAAATACTTAGTTTTAAAATTGCCTTGCTGTTTATGTTTGAAGATTTGCCCTTCAAACTATGCAATATACCTCATCTGTATTGGTGTCACATTACTGAACCAAGTCCTTCCTTTTTCACTGAAGGGTGCCAAGAGGCACAAAAGGGAACAGACTGACTTTATAGTGAAAGAACAGACAGGAACAAAGAGGGCTTGTGGCACCGGGATGGAAACATGCACAGACAGCTGGACAACCATTTCGTTCCACCCTTCATTAGGCCTGAACAAAACTCACCAAGTCTTCCAGTGTTAGCCCCTCCTGCTCACTTACTGATCAGTATGTTTTCTTTTTTTTAAAGAAAACTTTTCTTTTTTTAAAGATTTTATTTATTTATTTTTAGAGAGGGGGGAAAAGGAGGGAGAAACAGAAGGAGAGAAACATCAATGCGTGGCTGGCTCTCACGTGCCCCCTGCTGGGGACTTGGCCTGCAACTCAGGCATGTGCCCTGAACTGGGAATCGAACCAGCAACCCTTTGCTTCGCAGGTCAATGCTCAATCCACTGAGCCACACCAGCCAGGGCTGATCAATATGTTTTCTTAAAAATCATTGTAATGCACCGAAGTGGTCCCATAATCTTACATGTCTAACTTTTTTTTCAGTCACACTGCAAAATATGTTATTCTGTGTGAAGTTCATGTGATCCTGTGGTTCCTTATGATGGTCATGGTAAGAAAACTTCAGGCTTTCATAAAACAGCCATTCAATCATTTCTTAATAAGAATGATATGATAACCTTTGTAAAAAATAAAGCACTGCAGACCTATTATGAATTGGAGATGTGATTTTTTGACTCGTATTATCAGCAACAATGATGATATTTAACCATTCATTCACTCTGTCTTTCACCTGATACTTAATAAGCAAAAATATACATTGGACAAAAAAAATTAACCAGAGGCTTAGTGCGGCCACTGTCTGGGTGGCTTAAACAACAAACATTTATTTCTCACAGTTCTGGAGGTTTGGAAGTCCAAGGTCAAGATGCCAGCAGATCCAGTGTCTGGTAAGGGCACCTCACATGGCAGAGGGAAAGGAAGCAAGTTCTCTCACGTCTTTCCATACAAGGCCACTAATGTCATTCACAAGGGCTCCACCATCATGACCTAATTACCTCCCGAAGACCTGACTTCCTGATACCATCACACTTAGGATCAGGCTTCCATATAGGAACTGGGGCGGGGAAGGGGGGGCATAAGCATTCACCACATAGCATCTATAATGTCAGTAACATAAATTATGTAGGGTTTTTAGAAAGGGCCGCTGGTTATTAATCAATAAACTTTTTATAAAAATATTAATTTTTACAGAAATATATCTGAAGCATACATACATACAACTACATCTATATCTGCGTACATAGATCAGATCATCTGCGTATACACAGACACACTTATGCATGTTTAAATCAGGCAAATTTCAAATGTGGAATTCACATATATAATCTTACACAAAACCATTTCCTCAAAAAAGTAGTTTAACGACTCAGCCACTAAATTTCCCCTGCTTCGATCACTTCCTTTGGCGCCCATTAAAATGGCAATTAGTAGCTGAGCCAACTAGAAGCTAAAATAATGTACTGACATTCTGAATGGAAGGAAAAGAATGGCTGGAGGTATGGTCAGGTATGCTCTAAAAGGGAGGTCAGGAATTAGGTAGGCTTCCACTAAGAATTGTTATGTAGACGATTCTGTACATTTTAATCTCTGCTATGTTTCTTTTAACTGAAGAATCATCTTTCTTAATGGACATCTCTATCCTCATATATAAAAATGCAGGGATTCTTCATTCAAGGTTGGATGCCTTTCCTCATACTGATTTCCGGCCTAAATCAGGTCATTCCAATCATTCATTCTATTTGGAAGTTACCGAGTGCTCACTGAGTGCTGCAGGTGATTCTAAATGCAGAGATGGAACAGTTAGCAAGACAGGGTATCTTTATGCAATGGGGAGCTGAGAGATGGGAGAAGAAATGAAAGTTAGTAATAGGCAATAAACAAGAAAATAAGCAACACAATTCAGACAAAGTTAAGTACAACAAAGAGGTTAAAACACACTTCTTTCCCCATTCTGCCCCTTCTTCCTTATCCTGACCTTATCATCCGTGAATGTTTTCTCACCACTTTTTCCACTCAACCCTGAAAAAACTGTTCTCTCTTTTTGTGGACTTACTGATCTCCTCTCCACTGCTATCCTGTCACTTTATTACATTTGTTTACCCATCTTATCTTTCTCAGTGAGACTTTATGTCCCCGTAGAGTAAAGGTCAGACTTTTTTCATAATGATTTTGTAGTAGTAATTCCTGGCATATATTTTGGTTTTGCTTACCATATAACATTTTCAATAAATTAACTAAACAAATCTCTTGGAGAAATAAAGAAGCCACCAATGATGAGGGAACTCAAGAGTTGAAAAGTTTTTTTAGCTTAGGGGTATGGTTAACAGGCTTAGTAATTAAAGCACGTAAGAAAGCTGTTGTTCTAGGAACTGGAACGTATACACCGACCTACCCAGACTCCAGGAGACCCACAAGCAATTCTACCTTTGTGCCCCTGGAGGACTGCAAGTGGTCAAGATGGTATGTGAGCCACTGTGCTCCAGGAAGGGAATGTCCACTGACCAGGACACAGACACAGAATCACTGGTCAACAGATAAAGGGATGCTAGGAAAAATCACAGGACTGCAGCTTTTATCTGACTAACCATTTCTCCCAAATTCTGAGCCACTTACATACTTTTTTCCTAAATTCTAATCTTCTACCTATACTCTTCTTCTCCTCATAAAAAAGTTCAGCTTGAGACAAGACATAAGATGGTCTTTTGGGGTGCATAACCCACTGCTTCTCCGATTGCTGGCTATCTGAATAAAGTGCCCATAATGAGTCAATCCTTGTCTCTACTTATTGGTTCTGGTAGTGACAGGCAGCATGAATGCTGACATTTCCAGTTTCACCAACAGCCTTCTATCATTGTACCACTTGAGGCTTAGTAGGAATGATTATGTGGTTATACATATCATTCACATATGTTGTGTAATCATGTAATCACATATATTGCGTATGTGATTACAATTTTCCATAAAGACTTTTATGACATTCTTATTACAACCATGTTCTATTATTTAATCTAATAGCTTTCACCCAGTGTACCATTTTTTTAAAAAAATAGAATTTCAGATTCTACACTACCAAAATGATGTCTGTCAGAAACTGAATCAAACAGATGTATAGTAAGAATCAAGAGATGACCCCAGGGGCACCGGAGAAAGATCTTATATTTCCCAGAACCCAAAGAACTTGCTTCCAGAGAGACTTTGAGCAACTAATTATAATGCTCAGATAGTAACATAGCACGGACAATGGACTAAATAATTCGAGGCTGCCGTGCAGCATTAGAAAGAGTGCTGTGACCCCACAATGGCTTCCAGCAATCCTCCTGAGGGCTATAACCAGCTCAGTCTTTATTCAGCACCTCTCAGGGAACTACCAGTTCTAAGGTAGGCAGAGGAAAAACTCTTGACATTGCAACAATAAACAGCTTCTTAAGGTGATTAGAACTCATCTGTCTGTTAGTGGATATAGTAGGACCAAAGTGTAAACCCACAGAACTGATTGCTTTGAACATCAATGAGGAAATGCCTTCTCTTGTTGCCAAAGCAGTTAGGGAAGAATCATATTCAATGCTCTATTACTCATCAGATATCACACTTGGATTTTATTAAGAGTTACATCTAAAAAATGTCACGTATCAGGAGGCCATCTATTTCTACAGCTCTGATGTGCTCCTGTACAATCCCTGATGGTTTTTCTCCAGCATAGGCACTTCTAGGAACATGGCCTCACTCCTGCGTCTTTCTTTCACCTTCAAAGACAGGATCTATCAGAGCACAGGACAATCACAAATCCAAAGGAGTGTACAAGAAGCCTGAGGTTTCCTGCAGAGTAACTTAAAACCATCAGTTGTATTTTATAGCCCAGACTTACTTTTTTAGTTAGGTTTAGGAATTGAATAGTAAAAAGTATTTCCTATTTTTTTTATTTTGTGAATGGAATATCTGAACCAAAAAGAGGTTGGATCAGTGAGACCCAGACAGAAGAAACCTGTTCTTAGGGATAAAGCAACAGGCTTTTCCTAAATTACCATAAGTGGTCACTTCATCAAAGGACAGAAAATAGTTGAAATAGATTAGTAAAAGACTAATCTATTAGTAAAAATAGATTAGTTAGATTAATAGAGGACAAATCTTGTTCTTCCATTATAGTACTCATTGTTCCTAAAACTAAAAATAATTACTGCTTATTGAGCGCATACCTTGTGTCAGCCAGTATACTAGGTGTTTTGTATAATTATCTAAGTTCATTATCTTAACAATACTACATGGAAGCAATACCCATTTTCACAGACAGAGACACTGAAGCTCTGAAGAGACGATTAGAAACCAATGCGGATGACATTAAAATTTGCATTCTTCCCAATATGTCAACTGCCTTGAGAACAATTTCAAAGATCAAATGATGCCCCTTCCCCATTTTTAAAAGTATCATTTAAGAATAAGACTAAACTCTGCATTTTAATTCTGAGATATCAGGATTTTTTAAAAGTATTAACTGAGGGGGAGAATCTTTAAAGATTTAATTAAAAATGCACTTAACTTATTTACTTTGCATAACTAAGTTCACAGATATTTTTGATGAAAGAGACCAGCTAAGTACAACCTTGTCCCATCAGTCATTCCAGCCTGATTGTAGTTTTTCAATCCAGAGCAATGTTTGTGGTGGGATTATGAAAACTCAAACACAAATGTGGTCAAGGAGGCAGAGACAGGTTTGGGGATCACATAACAGGGACGTCAGTGGACATTTACAACATTACACAATTTCAATCTCAAAATGAAGTTTTCTAGAACAAATGACCTTCAGGAGAAAGGGCGAAAACAGAGAGAGAGTAGATGGGAAGAGTTAGAGAAATTCAAGGCCTGAAACAGAGAATGTGTTATAATAACTGTGACAAATTATCTCATACCCATGACAAAATAACTGAAGTTATTTCTTCAAAAGTGATTCAATCTAAGCATGCTAAACATCTATTACTGTATTTGGATGTTATTCGATTCACTCTAAAGGAATGAACACCGAAGTGATTCTCAACAAATCCTGTTATGCCATTCTGCTGACAACAGTTTTTATTTTTCACAGACATGATTATAGTTTCGTGCCCCTATTTAATCACAGTTCAGTGCAATTACCTAGATAGATTTCATGGTGTGACATCTAACACCTCTCTATTGAAATAAATTCTCTTGTAGATTTCAAAATCATTTGCTTTCTAGTGCTTCCTAATTCTTAAATTGGGTGGAGGAGGGGGGAAGGAGGGGGGAAGATAGCAGAAAAAAATATTACTCTCATCAGGAAAAAAATACAATATTAAGAATAACTCAGAAGTGGCTCTTTAAATATTGAAGCACATGATAATAACATGTTCCAATAACTTGTGAATTACATTAACTTTCATTTTTATTTTTTTCTTATTTTCCTCTTAGAGAGGAGGTAACATTCAATTTCCTCCTCTGCCTTAAGTGTTTTCTTTGCAAATGGAAGAGTAGGAGAAAAAAAGCTGGGAAGCAGTAACCTGGGACAGTTGATTTCTCGTGGGTTACCTTGTAGTTTCTGGTTGTATTCGGTCCTGTCAGACTGGCTCCTCCTCAGGGTGCCAGAGTGGTCCCCAGAAGCACTGCTCTCAACCACAGTGTCCGTCTTCCTTCTCTCCAGCATATAGAGCCGGGGCCTCAAGAAGGTCAGGTTCTTCTTCTTGGTGCCCACGTTTTCTTTCCCAGTGGCTTCTTGGGGCTCCATCTGAGGCAAAGATAAGCTTCAGAGGCTTTGCAGGGTATGGCTGGTTGTTGCTAAAGTGCCTCAGGGTGAGGGTTAAAGCCACCAGAGTGTCAAGTTTAACTGCCGCCTTCTAAGTACACAGCTTCACTTCAGGATTACCTGGCTGTGACTGCCACCTGTATGGAGTCCCAGAGCCCCACCCCAATGAGGTCATTCCTTTTTTATACCTAGAATCCAACAGGGGAAGTTGCCACCTGTTACCTGAGAGACCTGCAGCACAGAGCTAGGCAAAGCAGGGACTGCGCTGTCACATGCTACTGAGGCAAACAAAAATCCCATTGTGTGGGGTGAGAGTTGGGGGTTGGGGGGAAGGAAAGAGAAGAAGGTGAGGCCAGGAGGAAGGGAAGCACACAGGAGTGTAAGCTGTGGCTGATGGGTTTCATGTGTGCCGATGGGGGTGCACAGGTGCGCTCAGGGCACTGTGTTGAGGTCTGTTGCCTGGAGGCAGATGTGGGCTTGTGTGTGACCTTTAGTCACTCATATCTGACCACAGAGTTAGTGTGAGGCTAAGAGAATTTGCATTTATATCACAAGAGTGGATACAGAATCATTTTTAAGGATTGCTGTGCACACTGAGTCATAAACACCCAAACACTATTTACTGAAAAATATACTTGCCAAACCCCCTTCCTGCATTCCTGAGGAAACAAGGATATGACTTTGAGGGAGGTCTGTCTGCAGACACGGAAAGAAAGGAGAATGCCCAAAGTGGCTGCCAGGTGTCTTTTTGATTTCTCCTTTCCCGGTGTTGCCCCTGCCTGAAATAAATCCATCATGGTCCCAGCCCTGTCCTTCTGTCCTGGTCCGTAGGAAAACGAGGAATTTGTCAGGATGTGATTTCTGTTCCAGCTTTTCCCATCCCTTTTGCAAAAGGAGTGACAAAAAAGGCATCTCACCTTGGGAAAATAAGAGGAAAAATATTTGAAACCGAGAAGAGACATGTAGAAAGTAGAAAGGACAGAGGGCAAGGACTGGGAGAGAGAAAGACAAATAGTGATGGGCCTTTCATTAATTTTTTTTAGAGTTGTTTTTCCTTGTACTCACTGAGATTTCTCAAGGGGAGGCTCTAAGAAGCTCTGGGGATGTGCTGAGGGGTTTGTATATCCTCATTAAATAAAGGAAGACCCTGAGGAGGAAAACAGGTTCTTTTTTCTTGTGAAGAGACAGCCAAAAGTCAGCTTTGTGCTACCCATTCTGAATTGTGGTTAACTCTTGTTAGACAAGGTTTAAACATGAGGGAAAAAGAGAGATGAAAACCATTTTTCCAACTCAGGATGTGTGGGCTGCAAACAATTCACATAATTATCTTAAAAGATAAATGACAAATTTTCATCCACTATAAAAACACCTATATATAGCTTGGCATATTGAACTGCTTTTATTGAATACAACTGACAGTCTTTTTAAAACAAGCCCTTCCAAGTATGTTTAAAAAATGCTTTTAAAGCGACATCCACCACTAAGATGAAAAATTAGCTTTTTTGATTCATGTTTAAAATGTCTAAATTGTATTTAGATATACATATGTGTATATAATATGTGTGTATTCACTAGTTACTAACAGACATATACTATTAGACATAATACTACTACAAAATTGTACAATTAAAACTACAGGACTTATAAAAATATGGGATTAGAGACACAGCACTCAAAAACTTGGTGGGTGACCAATGAAGTACAGAGAGAGCCCTGGCCGGGGGGCTCACTTTGTTGCAGCATCACCCAAACGTTGGGTGTGATTCCCAGTCAGGCACACGCTTAGATTGTGGGTCCAGGCATGTACAGGAGGCAACTGATTACTGTTCTCCCTCTGCCCCTTTCTCTCTCTCTCTCTCTAAAAATCAATAAACATATCCCTGGGCAAGAATTGAAAATATATAAATATATAAAAAACAGATAGAAAACAAAAACAAAATGATAGCACAGCTTTAAGTGTGATAAAGTTAAGAAATACACAAATATTACAATAAATATGAAACTTTACTTTGAAAAAAAACTGAAGTTAAAAAATAGAATTAAGAGGTTAAAATTTTAAAAATAACTGAAGGTATCTTATAGAAGTCATAGGGTCATAGCTTCTGAGTGAAGTGACAGAAGAGATGTTTGAAATCAGATGATGGAAGTGTGTAGTGTCAGAAGTGGACGGGTGTGGCTAGGACCACTGGCAGTAAACTGAAGTTGCTGGAAACCTAGAGGGGCATACATGCCTGAGTTTTGTGTACTCTTTTGTGGATCAGCACTTTTCTTCATCTACCGAGTGTTTCTAGTGGACAAAATCACAGGTAAGGAAATGTGAAACTGTGTTATGCTCAAACAGTTCGTCTTTGTTGGAATAGATTTGTGTTTTCAAAATAAGCATTATGGTGGAACTCAGTTATGTTTTCAAAAGTAAGCATTATGGTAGCTTTATCATATTTGAATTCATTAAGAAGATACATTGCATAGCCACTAGGAATTCAGTAGTGAATCTATATCTTATTTATTCACAATAATTTCTAGATCAACTTTAACAGTAATAGATAAATTCTTTTAAACTATCTTTTAATCAAACAATAAATGGGGTGGTCACTGTTAGTTGTTTTCTACCACCTCTTCCCTGATGCCATGCCATGCCAACAGAACCCTATTTTGTTCAAGGCAGCCTTAAGCTTGCCCAATAATAATGCTAACTTTACTTTCAATTTTTCTAGTCTCTTTTGTCACCAGGATGTCCATGTAATCACAGTTCTGGCAAATGGGGCCTATGGTAATCTGTGATAACGGGGAGCGGGGTATTGATTCTGGGAAAGCTTTGCTTCTCTAATAAAAGGTGTAGTAACAGCTGACTTCACCCATCCCCCTTTGTCCAGACTTGATCATAAGTACAATACATAGAACAGTTACAGCCACTCTGGGTCCATAAGAAAAGACCAAGAGAAGCATGGGCTCTGTTACCACTGAGCTGCTGAACCAATACCAGCAGCCACCCACCTGTAGACTTCTCGATACCAGGGTAAAATAAACCTCTCTTCTTAAAGCCATTTTTATCCATACATTTCTAAAGGATTCAGTAAACAGTTTCATTCATGTGTGTGTGTGTCTGTATAATCAGTTCATAGTTCTTTTGACTTATCTCTTTAACACCTTCTAAGACAATGTGTTGAGAATCACCAGCATAAAATAAACACGGCCGAGTTAGAGACATTTTGTGTTTTGTTACTGAGGCATCTTGCTAGAATATGAGTGAGACTGAAAAAACAATAACTCTAATTTGTCTGTTTTATATTTTATTGCTGAGGTACAAAAACCTTTCAATACAAGGATTTTGTATTACCTAAGTAAATAAAATATTAATATTAAGACACTTAAATTAATTCTACTGTGAGTAGAGGATAAGCAGTACCTGGTTCATTATTTTTAAAAAGCACTGGACAGTGAATCCCAGACCCAGTTTTAGTTTTGGCTGTGATATAAATCAGCTTCATGACATGTGACATGATCTCCAGTTCCCAATTTCTTTCTTTGTAAATGCAAGAGTGAATTAGTTATTAGTAGTCAGTGAATATTTTCAGTTCTCCATTTAGGCACATGGGAACATTGCAATGCCCTGCACTGCTTCAGTTTAGATGTGGTCAAGTAACTTGCTTTGGCCAAAGAAACTGATTAAATATGATATATGTCACTTCTGGGAAACGGTTAAGGATCTATGTGTGCTTAGCTATGGCTTTCTTTCCCTTGTCCATGGTGACTGGCCCAAGTCCACAGTGGCTTCTTCATCAGGATGAGTCACAGAAAGTATGTGACTCAGATTAGAGCCCCCAGCTACCCCATAACGGTTGCACAGTTTGAGAAGAAAGAATTCTTTGCTGCTTTAAGCCTGTAAGATTTGGGACTTTTTTTTTTTATTAATTCAGAATAACCTAGACTATCTTTATTAATGTAGGATGTAGATTAAATAATATATAAGTCTTGTTCAAGTCTAGCATTATATGATTTCAGGATTCTAATGCCCAGGGTACTACTGGATTATAAAAATCCTAATTTCAAACAAAAAATTACAACTCCTGGTCAGTCACGAATAAATTGAATTGGGGAGAGCAAAGAACTCATTATAAGTTAGGAGCTAACAGGAGTCTAGACAAGAAGTGCTTGGACTAGGGTAGTGGTGGTATGGATAGAGAAAAGTTGATAAATTCAAATCATTTAAAAAGTTGAAACAGAAGAGTTCTGGCCAAAATGGAGGCATAGGTAGAAGCACTTCACTTTCTTGCACAACCAAAAGAAGGATAACAACTAATTTAAACACAAAAAAACAACCAGAACTTCAAGAAAAATCAAACTGTATGGAACTCCAACAGCCAAGGAGTTAAAGAAACATTCATCCAGACTGGTAGAAGGGGTGGAGATGGGCAGTCAGGCAGAAAAGACAGGGAGCAATGCTGCAGACAGCGCAAGTGAGGCATGGGCTGTCTGTCCTTGCAGTCCCACATTCTTGTGTGGATAAGCTTGTGAAGAACAACTAGGGAGTGAGACTGGGAAACCCAGGGTTTCAGCATGGGAAACCAAAGACTAAAAACCTCTGACTATAAAAACCTGTGGGGGTTGCAAAGGTGGGAGAAACTCCCAGTATCACAAGAAAATCTGTTAGAGAGACTCACGGGATGCTAGAATATACACAAACTCATCCATTCAGGAATAAGCACCTGGAAGGGCATGATCCTCTTGTGGGAACTGAGAGAAGTGATGAAAAGTGGGGCAAGAGCTGAGCAAGCAACATTGTTCCCTCTCTGACCCCTTCCCCACAGATAGCACCACACCACAGCAGTATGGGTTGTCCTGCCCTGGTAAATACCTAAGGCTCCACCCTTTATGACCCAACAGGTATGTGCCAAGACAAAGAAATATAGCCCGAATGAAATAACATATCAAAACTCCAGAAAAAAAAAATGTGAGTGGGTGATGAAGAGATAGCCAACCAGGCAGAGGCAGAGTTCAAAACACTGTTAATCAGGATGCTCACAGAAATGGTTGAATATGGTTGCAAAATAAAAGAAAAAGAGAAGGCTATGAAAAGTGAAGTAAAGAGAACCAACAGTGAAGGGAAGGAAACCGGGACTCAAACCAACAGTTTGGAGCAGAAGGAAGAAATAAACATTCAGAACAGAATGAAGAAACAATAATTCAAAAAAAAAAAAAAATGAGAAGAGGCTTAGGAGTCTCCGGGACAACTTTAAATGTTCCATCGTCTGAATCATAGGAGTGCTGGAAGGAGAAAAGGAAGAGAAAATAATTGAACACTTATTTGAAAACATAATGAAAGAGAACTTTCCTAATCTGGCAAAGAAAATAGAGTTTCAGGAAGTCCAGGGAGCTCAGAGAGTCCCCAAAAAGTTGGACACAAGGAAGCACACTCTAAGGCACATCAAAATTATATTTCCCAAGATAAAGATAAGAAGAGAATCTTAAAAGCAGCAAGAGAAAATGAGACAGTTATCTACAAAGGAGTTCCCATAAGACTATCAGTTGATTTCTCAAAAGAAACCTTGCAGGCAAGAAGGGGCTGGAAAGAAGTAATCGAGGTTGTGAATGGTAAAGGACCTACATCCAAGATTACTCTGTCCACCAAAGCTATCATTTAGAATGGAAGGGCAAATAAAGTGCTTCCCAGATAAGGTCAAGTTAAAAAAGTTCATCATTACCAAGCCCTTGTTATATGAAATGTTAAGGGGACTTATCTAAGAAACAGAAGAAGATAAAAAATATGAACAGTAAAATGATAACAAACTCGTGACTATCAACAACTGAACCTAAAATAATACAAAAACAAACTAAGCAAACAAGTAGAATAGGAACAGATTCACAGAAATAGAGATCACATAGAGGGTAAGAAGCACGGGTGGGGAGTGGAGAGGGAGGATGGAGGAAAAGGAACAGGGAATAAGAAGCATAAATGGTACGTGCCAAATAGACAGGAGGATGGTAAGAATAATATAGGAAATGGAGAAGCCAAAGAACTTACATGTGTGACCCATGGACATGAACTAATCAGGGGAAATGATGGTGGCAGTGGGGTATAGGGTGGAGGGAAATAAAGGGGAGGAAGAAAAAGACACAACTGTAATAGCATAATCAATAACATGTATTAAAATTTTAAAAAATGATAAAAACTTGACACGTGGTAGGAATTCAATAAATCTGATTATTATTATCATCTTTAAAAAAACAAATAAACAAAAAACTCCAGAAAAAGAACTAAGCGACAAGGAGATAGACAACCTATCAGATGCAGAGTTCAAAAGGCACCAGCCTTGTTGGTAATCAGGAATTACCAACAGATGTGAGTTCAGTCACAAAATGAAGGAAAAATGAAGACTATGCAAAGTGAAATAAAGGGAAATATACAGGAAACCAACAGTGACAGGAAGGAAACTGGGACTCACATCAATGATTTGGAACAAAAGGAAGAAATAAACAAACAGCTAGAACAGAATGAAGAAACAAGAATTTTATTTTATTTTTATTTTTTCCATTATTTTATTTTATTTTTAATCAGTATTTTTTAATTGTTGATATTGTACAGTTTTCTGTCTTTTACCTCACCCCCAGCCCACCACCCCAGCCCTCCCCACCTTCCTCCCATTTCCACCCCCCCATAGTTTTTGTCTATGAGTCCTTTATACTTGTTGCTCTAAACCGTTCCTCTTTTCCCCTGAAATTCCCTCCCCTCCCCCTCTGGTCACTGTCAGACTGTTCTCAAATTCAGTGTCTTTGTTTATATTATGCTTGTTTGTTTGTTTTGTAGATTAGGTTCCTGTTAAAGGTGAGATCATATGGTATTTGTCTTTCACTGCCTGGCTTATTTCACTTAGCATGATGCTCTCCAATTCCATCCATGCTGTCGCAAAGGGTAGGAGCTCCTTCTTTCTTTCTGCTGCATAGAATTCCATTGTGTAAATGTACCACAGTTTTTTGATCCATTCATTAACTGATGGGCACCTAGGTTGCTTCCAGCACTTGGCTATTGTAAATTGTGCTGCTATGAACATAGGGGTGCATAGGTTCTTTTGGATTGGTGAGAAACAAGAATTTTAAAAAATGAGGAGAGGCATAGGAACCTCCAGGAAAACTTTAAACATTCCAACATCTACATCATAGGGGCACCAGATGAAGAAGAGGAAGAGCAAGAAATTGAGAACTTATTTCAACAAATAATGAAGGAAAACTTCCCCAATCTGATGAAGGAAATAGACTTCCAGGAAGTCCAGGAAACTCAGAGAAGCCCAAAGAAATTGGATCCAAGAAGAAACACACCAAGGCACATCATCATTAAGTTATCCAAGATTAAAGGTAAAGAGAGAATCTTAAAAGAAGCAAGAGGAAAGGAGAGAGTTACCTACAAAGGAGTTCCCATAAGATTATCAGCTGATTTCTCAAAATCAGGCAAGAAGGGGCTGGAAAGAAGTATTCAATGTCAAAAAAGGCAAGAACCTATATCCAAGATTACTCTATCCAGCAAAGCTATCATTTAGAATGAAAAGGTAGATAAAGTGCTTCCCAGATAAGGTCAAGTTAAAAAAAGTTCATCATCACAAAGCTCTTGTTACATGAAATGTTAAAGGGACTTATCTAAGAAACAGAAGAAGATAAAAAATATGAACAGTAAAATGATAACAAACTCAGAACTATCAACAGATGAACCTAAAATAGTACAAAAACAAACTAAGCAAACAACTGGAACAGGAACAGAATCACAGAAATGGAATCACATGGAGGGTTATCAGTGGAGAAGGGGAGGGGTAGAATGAGGGTAAAAGGTACAGGGTATAAGAAGCATAGTTAATAGGAATAAAATGGACAGGGGAAGGTTAAGAATAGTATGGGAAACGAAGAAGCCAAAGAACTTATATTTATGACCCATGGACATGAACTAAGAGGGAAGGAATGTTGGAGGGTGGGTGGGGTGCAGGGTGGAGAGGGATAAAGGGGAGAAAAAAATTGAGACAACTGTAATAACATAATCAATAAAATATAGTTTAAAAAAACAGTAGGTTCTTACATTGTCTATTACATAGTAGACTATTCTCTAAAAGACAAAGTTACTGTTTTTTAAAAACAATAAATAAATATTTAAGGATTGCTTTAATGTGAATGCAAGTCAAGAAACATTTATTGCAGAATTTTCAACTTGTTGCAATCAAAAATTACATAAGTTGAGACTAACAAATGAGCACGTTCTTATTAAAAATGAAAAAATAAAAAGTTGAAATAAACTTTCGTATGGTTTGATAGAGAATGAGTAAAAGAGAAAGAAAGGATAAATTCCAGGTTTTAAGACTGAATAAATGGGAGGGTATTTGTCTTGCATGCTAACAGAGGAAGAAAGGATAAGAGAAACAATAAGTCTGCTGGGGTTGTCAAGAATTCCGTTTTGGACACATTAAAGTTAAGATGCTTATAGGCTATTCAAGGAAAGGGCAAGCAGCCTTCGGACTGATAAATTTGGAGTCACTATTTAGATTTTGCTAAAAAATTGGGAGTCATCAGAATATACATAATATCTAAATCCATGGATTAATGAGACCATTTAGGAAGGTAATATAGCCAGAAGAGAAGGCCCAAAGTCAAACCCTGAAGAACTCTAAGTTTAGAGGTGGCGCTGAAGCAAAACCAAGCCAAGAAGGTAGAGGAAGCAGCCATTACAGTGGGGAAGCAGGAGCACATGGCACCACAGAAGTCTGGAAGCAAGTTTTACATGAAGGTGTAGTCAGTCTGCTGAGATGCCAAACAAAATGGAATTAGAAAATAATTACATGAATTTGTCACAATGTTGGTCATTTATAAACTTTTCAAAAGGCATTTTAATAAAGTTGTAGAGGTAGATACCGGAATGGGAGGGATTTCATTAAAGGAGGTAAAATGTTGAAACATGTGGGAATAATGCTTCTGAGAACATTTGTAATAATATGTTATTGTTGAGAAATTACTGTATGTAAGGATTAAACCTATGTAAAGTAATGAGGGAGGCAGAATTATACCCATATTTTACAGATAGGGAAACAGGTTCAGAGAAGCTGAGCCATTTCCCCAGTACCACACAACTCGGGAATGATGGAGTGAGGGCTCAAAAGCAAGCCCTCTTGTGGCGAAGCCTGCGGTATCAGCCACTCTGCTGGTGTCAAGTACCTGGCATACAGCAAGGACACCGCAAATGTACTTTTCTTTTCTCTACCAAAGGCATCTTGGAACAATTCCCCATTACCTATCCTTTATTCTTGGTATAGATCTGAGGGATTTAAAATTTTATCTGGCACCTCAAGTGATTTTTATGCGCAATTAAACTTGGAGAATTCCTGTAAGCATTCTTCTTGTCTTCGGTGACTCTCTACTCCAATTTATCTTGCCTAATGTCTCTTGAATTTCCTTTCTAAACCATAAATCAGATCATGTCATTCTTCAGATTAAAAACCTTGATGGATTGTTTCCTACTGCATGTAGAAGGGAATCCAAATATTCTTTAGGCCTCAATTAGACTGCCTTTTCTCATTTTATTAATAGATTACTTAAAATCCTAGTTAATTGCTGAGTAACAAATCACCCCCAAAACTTAACTGTTTAAAGGAATAATTATCACTGTATTAACTCTCACAAATTCTGTGGATCAGGAATTCGGGAAAGGCTCAGCTAAGCACCTCTGACTCAGGTGTCTCATGCACAACACTTGTAGGCAGATATTGGCTAGAGCTGAAATAGCAGACAGCTGGAAGAGCTGTAGTGCATAGATCAGGTGTGGCAGACCCTTCTGCATGGTGTGGGCCCAGCTCCCACTTGGAGATGCACAGGACCCATGCCCACAAAATGATTCTCTCATGGGTAATCAGATTTGCAATATACCTAAATTGCTTTTTGCCGAAAACTCCCTCACCCTGCAAATGCTTGTTGTAACTTCCTAAAATCCATGCTAAACCTTGCAAGGGACCAGTGTAACCGGATCAACCACTTTTGCCTTTTCATTTGCTAATATCCTTCTTCTGTGATGTGATGAGGGGCATTGGCTCCTTTTGTTGTAACCGGGACAGAGTGAGTGAGGACCATCTTGTAATCTGAGGAGATATAGAATAAAGGCCTGTCGTGGTGGAGGCCTCGGCTTTTGCTCCGCTTGAGGGAAAAGCCATACTGTCATCCTTTTTCCTCCACCAGACTCGGTAGTCCATGTACATGTTTTATTTCATCCATAATGACTCGAACACTGCTAGCCGGTGTCTGCATCAACTAGGCATCTTACTCTCTTGATAGTTTTAAGGCCTCTCTGATCTCTCCACATGGACTAGCTTCAGCTTCCTTCATAACACAGAAGCCTGGAAGAAGTCAGAGTGCTTTACCTGCGCTCAGAGTTCCAAAGGGGAACTCAATAGAGTTCTGCCAGGTCCCAATAGAACCAGGAAGAATCCCTAGCAGCTTTACACCCTTTCCCACAGTGTCACTTCCACCATAACCTCAAAATAACCAGACTCAAGGCAAGGGAACACAGACCCCCATATTCTCAATGGGAGGTCTTCTTGTAACAGCACCAAAGTCCTGTTATAAGAAGAGCTTACAGAATGGGAGAAATTGCAGTAGCTATCTTCAGAAAATGCAAAGTGACTCAAATATACATTACATACTCCATAGTCTATTCTTTTTTAGGATTGATGTTTTTCAATCTGTTTCTTTCACTTGGAATAGCCCTCCTCATCCCATGAAATCCTAATGATGCTTCAAGACCTAGCTCAAATGTCCCCTCCTCTATGATATTTCCCTCTTGTCCCCTGAAAACAATTACTCATTCCCTCCTCTGAAATCACAGAGCCTCACACCTCTATTATAGCAAAGAGACACGTTAGGTTATGAGTGCTCAACGCTGTTTGCTTTTTAAGTCCTGGTGACTAGCAATAGGAGATCAATAGATGTATGTGGTTGTGTGGGTCGGGCACAGCAGCTTATGGTCTTGTGCAGCCTACCAACGTATGGGAAGAGGCTTAGCTGTGATGCAGTATTTTCTCTCCCTCTCTCTCTCTCTCTCTTGTTCTCTCTCTCTCTCTCTCTCTCTCTCTCTCTCTCTCTCTCTCTCTCTCTCTGATTAGACAGAGAAATGATCGCCTTTTCCTGGAAAAGGAGAATATAGATCTAGAAACAAAAAAGAACATCAGAAATATTACTTCCTCAAAGATGAGGTCATTAATGCATTTGTGAGATGACCATTATGCCAGTTTTGAGAGCTCCCTATTCAACTATAAATTGTTCACAGTGGCCCTGCAATCTCGTAGCTGTGTTTTTATAGCCACTGCTATGCTTCCTGAAAGCAACAATTTTGGTTGATGCACTGACCAAGCAGCAGCATAATAATCCTGTCATCAAACAATGGATGGCAGCTGAGGTTTGGAAGGAGGTAAACCTTCTAATGTTTTTATCCTCTTGACTGAAGTAATTTTAACACTGACATATGATTATATTTGGGCCTCTGCCTGCACTATAATGAATCATCCATTACAAGATTTTCAAGGTTGTTGTGGGGAAATTTATCTTGGGAAGGGGAAGAACCTTTGTAAGTGCTTGGAATAGCCTGGCTATGATCAAAACTAGCTATGTAAGCAAAAAATAAAAAGTGTCATTGAAATCTTTGAAAACCATCAATTCAATGATGCCAGCATCTGAGTCAGAACATTGGATGCAATTTCCAATAGTTCATGATCTTCCAGAATCCATTTAACAGTTATTCCAGCAGAACGGCAACTGGGTCACAGCTGATACTGGAGGTGAACTATTCTCATTTTCCAGGAAGAATCTAGAAGATTTTTGTTTTTGACACCTCTCTCCAATTATCCCCATCTTTATATACTAAAATTTGGACCTAATTGGTGTTAACCAGCTTCTAAGTGTGAGATAGAACTATAGGTACCTTTTATTTTGTTGTATGCATCCAGCTTCCTGTTCCCTTTATCATAATCATGAATAATTCAGAAACATTTATTGGAAAATAAAATTTTAATATAATGGTTGAATATTTAAATTTATACAGTACCATGTTTTCTGTGTAGGACTCTGTGCTGCAGACTCATAATATATGGGCATGGAATGATCATAGAGAGCAAAATTAAAAGAAATGGTCCTTTGTTCTTCTCTCTTGAAGGCATATTCTTTTTTGTTTCACTGGGTTTTCACTTGTGCTGAAAGCTGTTTGCTTTGAGAACTCAGTATTTTGAGTCCAGATAGATGCTTTGTGCTTTTCCGGTTTAGAGGTGAAAAGAGGTAGTTGTAGATGACTAGGAGAAAGAGTGTATTTTTAATAAATGCAGCAAGAGTTCATTCATGTAAATCACTTAAGCTATGAAGCATTTTTTATGAAGTGAGTGACTTTAAAAATCACATGGGACACTGAACTCCTGAGAGATCCTAGCCTCATGAATTCTGAGATTTCTCTATGAATCTTCTGAGTTCTCTCTTGGAGTGGGATGAATCACTCAGCTTCTCCGGCTCAGTTTCTTCACCTTTCAAGGCTGAGATTTAGATGGGTCTCGCCATTTTTGTAGAGCTATTTTGCTACTCCTTCAGGGCATATTATTAAATTCAAAATTATAGTATCCATAGCAACTCTAACTAGGTCAGTTTGCACTTGCTGTAACAAATAACAGCAGAAAATCTATATCCTTTTCCAGCCATCCTCTGTGCTTGCAAAACTTTGTTAGGCTGCTAGAAGTGTAGCTGGAAAGGGCTTAGGCGTTAGGGAGAGTTATTTTCATACTCATTTGTGATCCATCCAATCAAAACATCATACAGTTTAAGCAATATGTATATGATTTTACCTCACTCAACCTATATGAAAATTTGAATAACGATTTTAGTAGTGAAGTTTTATTTCTTTTAAAATATTGTGATTAATATCTAATAAAATAATACCTAAATTATTCTTATAAAAACATTAGAGTGACATAACGATATCTTTCCACTTTGCTCACAGCTAAAGTTTCCCCCAAAGCTACTGTTTTCTTATTAAACCAAGAAGTATTCATCGTTCCTTCCCGCTTGCTATTCAAATATTTTATCAAACAGAATATGTAAAATATGGTTTTTTAAATATTTTATTTATTAATTTGAGAGACAGGAAGAGAGTGAAAAGGAGGGAAACATCAAGTTGTGGTTGACTCGTGAGTGCCCCCTACTGAGGACCTGGCCTGCAACCCAGGCATGTGCCCTGGCTGGGAATCAAATCGGCAACCCCTTGGTTCGCAGTCCAGCCCTCGATCCACTAAGCCACACCAGCCAGGAATTGATCGACTGACTGATTGATTGATTGATTGATTTAAAAGAGAATATTTAACATAGGGTTTTTATGAAAGCAATTATGTTTTTGCACCTAGAATTTCACCCTGGACATATACATATACAGACAGTGGGACTGGAGGGGAGAACAAGGGGAATTTCACTTTCTTACTTTAAACATTTTGTGTTGGACATTTTCAAACAATCTACCAGTTACTAAGTTATTCATAGTACTAAATTCTTTGAGTCAAAATACAGTCTCCTCTTCAGATCAATAAGTAGAACAGCATTAAGAATAACTTCCATTTATAGAGCATCTACCATGTGCCTGTCATTTGCATACTGTGCAGTTCATGCAACCCTCAGAACAATCCCGTGAGGCAAATCTTACCATTCCTGTCATACAGATGCAGGACTGAGTTGGAAAGAAGGTATATAACTGTGTTCTGGATCACGTGGTAGAGGACAGAAGCGAGATTCCAGCTCAGGTGTGTCAGGTTCTTGAACCAGCGTCCTCCCATCAAAGCATACTTTTTCCACAGGAAAAGGTAGTCTCTGCTTTTTGTATAGTTTCTGAATGGATGACTACAGAAGAAAATCATTCCTGACTGTGAGAGCCAGTGAATATTGAACTACATTTTCAGCCTTAACTTACATATCTCACATTTTAGGAAACAGATTGAAAAAGCTTAAGAGATTGTGATATATCATACAGCTGGTTAGTGGCAAACCCAGAAATGGAATGAAGTCTCTTCCCCCCTTACTAAAACATGTTAGCTGTTAATCCAAACTTGACCTCTCATCCAATTCACTGCTACAAGCTGGGGCGCAGTTTGGATAGATTCTGGCAGGCAAATAAAATAGTTCATTCTGTGGGCCTTCTTCACAGGCACATTTCTCTCATCTTCCCTTGAGAAAATGTGTGTGTGGGTTAGGAGTAACCCAGAGCAACCAGAAACAAACTAAAAACAAATATGCTATTTGCTTTTAAATATACTATATTCTGTCCTTGTATTGTATAAGGTGTAAATATTATATACACAAAGTGTGCAGACCAATTTGGGGTGGAATTATAAGGCAGGAAATCCAGAACTGTATGGAAATGAAAAGTTTTTAGAATAGAAGTGGGTTAAAAAAATAGAAGAGAATTTTAGAAGGCAGTAATAAGAGAAATTCAGTAAAACCATAAAAGGCAAGAAGTAGAAACAGTTCAGAGACTCTTCACTAAGATCACATGCACCCCCAAAGAGGAATGTGCAGGGAAATTCAATAAGCAGACTCTACAACAGCATGATGTTGAATCCAGTGCAAGGCAGACCATGGGACAGCTGCTTCCACTTACTATCAAGGAAGGAAGCTTCATCTGCACAGGAGGAATCTTGACTCCTCTGGTTATGAGAGAAACACTTAGTGTACAATTATGGCAAGATCATGACTGTGTGTGCTGGAATGATGGATGTAACAACATGTTCAATGATTAGAAAAGGTCGCAAGAAAGCCATATGTAATTAGGAACTCCTGACGAGTTGAATTAACCAAAATGTATATACATATTACTTTATCTTATCACTTTTACTGATACTTATTTTGATTATAATTTCAAGAAATTATTTATGCCATTTAAATCATTTATTCTGAGGGTAACAAAGATGAAAAGTGAAGTCACTAAGTCAGCCAGTGAATAGTCACTGAGTGTCTGCTATCTGACAGACACAGTATTCCTTGCCCAGGAGCAGGCAAGGAATAGACTACAGTTTCTCAGAATTCTGATCTAGTTGGGGGATGCCAAAATGAACTGAGGCAGCAATTATGTGGAGAAATGCTGTTTATTTCTTCTGACTTAAGTGACATTTGGAGAGTGTTGTGACCTTGGTGATGTTGGTCACAGTTTTTTGTATAAATACAAATTTCTGTCAAAACAAATTGGATCTAGACGATAACAAGACTTTGCTTTTCATCCTTAATCATCAATCCAAAAATTAACCCTTGCATGGCAATTCTAAACCTTTATATTTCCCTGAGAAGTATGTATTGGAAACATGCAATTTGCTAACATTTTGTCTTATTCAGTGTCTAACCTCATCACCGAAGTGCTCTCTTTAGCAGACTGCCTCAGTGTTTCCCCACTGACCAGCACCAAGTCCCAGAGAAACATAACAGAGCTCAGGGTAGTCTCTTGTAAATTATTTAAGGCCTACTACATTTGACTCTTAAACAACCTGGGTGTTCGCATCGCTGACCTCCCACACAGTTGAAAAGCCATGAATAACTTTTGACTCCCCCAAACCTTAACTACTAAATAGCCTGCTGTTGAACAGAAGCCTTGCTAGTGACATAAACAGTCAATTAACACATATTTTGTAGGTTATATGCATTATATACTTTATTATTACAAAAAGTAAGCTAGAAAGAAGGACATGTTATGAAGAAAGTTAAGAAAGAAAAAATACATTTATAGTACTGTACACATTTATTGAAGAAAATCCACGTGTAACTGGACCCATGTAGTTCAAACTTGCACTGTTCAAGGGTCACCTGCACAAGGCTTCCTCCAGACTTACTCAGGTACAGTCCAGGGTGATTTGAAATATTCACGTTAAGCTGTTTCTTTCTATGTCCCTCTGGCCTACCTCCACAGAAGGTCTGAAGGCCTCCTAAAATGTCACTCTCTCTGTAAATTGGTGACTTCGATTGTATTATTCTATATTTTCTAGTGTTTTCTCCTGAAGTTTATATCTCGATTGAAATTTAAGTCTTTCTCAATTAATAAAACATCCATTTATTGTGTATTTCTTGGGGTGAATTTACTTCTATAACTGATTTACTCGTTACTTGTAGATTGTTCAATTTAATTTTTAGAAAACCTCTGTTTTCAGAAGACTCTGTATTGCTATATCCCCCCTAGGCTGACCATTATCTAAGAAGTATTCTGTATAGTTTACACACAGAGGTTAAGTGTTCTGCAAGTCTCTACTACTCACAGTGAGCTGGAATGTCAAAGCAGGTGGATGGACTGAGGCACACGCTCAGCACAAGGAATGGATTTGCTCAGGTTACATGAAGGAAGCCTGCCTCGACCAGTCCACGCACAGGAGGAAGGAAGGACGGATCACTTGCCCACCTCCCTCCTCTCTCCTGTTTCCTTTTGGTCAAAATTGCCACATGAGAATTAATTTCTGTTTATTTCTAGATTTTATGATCTTCACTTGCCCCCCCAAAATATCTCAGGTTAGGTCATATTTCTCCAAATGCATTTAGCCACCATCACCCCTGGCCTTGATTAGTATACTAGTCTGCTGGGTACTGTTCTTGCTGCTATTCTGGGCCCTTACAATTTGTTCTGCACAGAGTTGCCAGAATAATCTGTGGAAAATGCACATTACATACCATTAATCCTCTGCGTAAACACAAACCCTATGTGATCTGGCCCCTGCCTATATTTCCAATTTCATCTCATGTCACTCTCCTCCAAGATTTCTTTCAACCTGACGTACCTTAGTTGAAATTTATTTTTACTGACTGTGTTTAGAACTTGGTCTCCCTGGGTTTGAGGATCCAGTTTTTTAATTCATTTTGAAAAAACTCCAACACAATCTCTTCAAATACTGCTTGTCATATACCCTTTATTTTCTCATTCTCTAACTCCTAGAAGAGATAAATGTTAAATTAAAATATTTAATATGTCCATTGTGTTGCATTTAATTCTACCCCTTTTTAAATGTTTTAATTGTATTTCTTAATTTGCAATTTACATTCAATGTTATTTTCTATTAGTTTCAGGTGTACAGCGAGTGGGTTAGACAATAATTACTTTACAAAGTGGTCCCCCAGTAGTTCAACTACCACCTGGCACCATACAGAGTTATTATGATATCATCGACTATATTCCATATGCTGTATTTTATATGCCCATGACTATTTTGTCACTACCAATTTGTACTTCTTAATTCCTTCACCTTTTTTACCCAGCCCCTCAACTCTTCTCCCCATTGGCAACCATCAGTCTGTTCTCTGTATCTCTAAGTCTATTTCTACTATATTTGTTCATTTATTTTGCTCTTTAGATTCTGCATATAAGTGAAATCATATGTATTTGTTTTTCTCTGATTTATTCACTTGTCATCATACCCTCTATGTCCATCCATGCTGTCACAAATTATGAGATTTCATTCTTATTTATGGCCAGGCAACATTACATTTTATATAGGTACCCATCTTCTTTATCTGCTTGTCTGTTGATGGGAACTTGGGTTGCTTCCATACCTTGGCTATTGTGAATAATGCTGCAATGAACACAGCGGTGCATATATTCTTTAAAATTAGGGTTTTGGTTTTCTTCATATATATACCCAGAAGTGGAATTGCTGGATCATAACGCAGTTCCATTTTTATTTTTAAAGAAATCTTTGTAGTGTTTTCTGTAATGACTGCAGCAATGTGCATTTTCACCAACATGATAGAGTTTCCTTTTCTCCAAACCTTCACCAGCACTTGTTTTAATTTATTGGTGAAAGCCAGTCTGATAGGGGTGAGGTGAAGATATCTCATTGTGGTTTAACGATTAGTAATGTTGAGAACCCTTTCATATGTCTATCAGCCATCTGTATGTCCTCTTTGGAGAAATGTCTATTAGGTACTCTGACCATTTTTAAATTGGATTTTTTACTTTTTTTGTGTTGAGTTGAATGAGTTCTTTATAAATTTTGAGTATTGACCCCTTAGCATGTACATAATTGGAAAATATCTTCTCTGATCAGTAAGTAGTCTTTTTGTTTGTTAATGGTTTTCTTTGCATTGCAAAAACTTTTTAGTTTGATGTTGTCCATCTGTTTATTTTTTCTTTTGTTTCTTTTACTTGTGGAGGTATGTCAAAAATATTGCTAACAAAAACGTCAGAGATTTTACCACCCATGTTTTCTTCTAGAAGTTTTGTGATTTGAGGTCTTAATTTTTTAATCCATTTTGAGTTTATTCTTACTTATGATATAAGAAGGTGGTCTAGTTTTATTTTTTTTTTGCATGTATCTACCCAATTTTCTCTACACCATTTATTGAATAGACTGTTTTTACCCCATCACATATTCTTGCCTTTGTCAAATGTTAATTATCATAAAGACATGGGTTTATTTCTGGGCTTCTGTTCCACTGATTTATATGTCTCTTTATATGCCAGTACCATGCTGTTTTGATTACTATGGCTATAGTCTGATATTAGGTAGCATGATTCCTCTAACTTTGTTCTTCTTTCTAAAGCTTGCTGTGGTTATTCGGAGTCTTTTGTGGTTCCATTTAAATTTTGGGAATATTTGTTCTAGTTCTGTGAAATATGCTATTGGTATCTTGATAGGAATTATGTCGAATCTATTGATTGCTTTGGGTTGTATGAAAATTTTAACGTTAATTCTTCCTATCCGTAAACATGTTATATATTTCCACTTATTTGTATCTTCTTCATTTTCTTTCTTTCTATTTCTTTGCTGTCCATTCATCCGTCTCCCCAGAGCTACACAACCCAATCTCCCTCTGTGTGACTCCATTGAAGACAGCACCTGGGCTTCTAGCAGTCTCTGTCCTTACCCTGATGAGTGGAATTCCTACTGATTTTCACAGCCAGATGTTATGTGGGCTTCTATTTGTAGCACTGGTATTTGGGCTAGGGAGCTCAGTGTGGAGTATAGACCCCTCACTTCTCATGGGAGACCTTTGCAACTGAGATATCCCTTAAGATTCTCAACCACTGCATGTGGGTCAGGGCCAGCCCTTTTTTGCATCTCTGTCCTTCCTACCAGTCTTTACATGACTTCTTCTCTATGTCCTTTGTTATAAGATTTCTTCTTTTCAGCTAGTCTTTAAATGGTTAGCCAGGTTGATTGTTCTACAATTTAGTTTTAATTTTGGTAAGGTCCTGGGAGGAAGTGAGTGTAACTTCTACCTACTCCACCATCATCTTGGATCCCTCTCTATCTATTTCTTATCTTCTGTGTATCTGTGCTGCATTCTGGCTAATTTGTTCAACACTTGCTTCCAGCTCACAAATTCTCTCTTCAGACATACCTAATTTGCTATTAAACTCATCTGAGTTTAAACTGAGTTTTGAGTGACTATTTTTTCTTTTCTTTTTTTATATAGTTTAATGTATTTTAATAGCAAACTTACAGGAACAGATAAAAGACAGACAATGTTAAAAACATACCTGCATGGAGGACAACCCAGTTAGAAAAGCACAGTGAGTGGATGGAATCTACTGTATGATAAAAATGCTACAAGCACTATTTAGTTGCCATCAATAAGAAATTTACTTGTTTAAAAAAAAAACAAATGCTGGCAATGTCCAGAAAAATTTAACAGGTTTATTTATATTATAAAGTTGAACTGCTTGAAACTTGTTCAATAAAACACCTTGACTTGGATTAATGCTTTATGTCCCTGCATTTGTATTAAAAAAAATCCACACACAAATGAAAATGGAAAAAAGGCCAATACCTGATTTCTGTCCCCTTTTTTCCACTTGCAATCATGTACTTAGGTACCTTTTGATGCCATGGAAAAAAAGATCTAACTAACATTCAGAACACCAATACCAGGAAGAAGAGAATTTTTTTTAAGAATGAAATATTTCCCACCATAGTGGATTCTTAAGCATGCTCTCCACGTATGCAGTGTACTGGATGTCTTTTGGCATAATTGTTACACGTTTGGCATGCATAGCACACAGGCTGGTGTCTTCAAAAAGGCCAATCAAAGTAGGCTTCACTTACCTCCTGCAAAGCACCAATAGCTGCACTCTCGAAGTGCAGATCTGTTTTGAAGTCCTGAGCAATTTCTCACACCAGACGCTGGAAGGGAAGTTTGCAAATCAGAAGTTCGGTGAACTTCTGAAAACGTCCAATTTCACAGAGTGCCACAGTACCAGTACCAGGCCTGTAACGATGAGGTTCCTTCACCCCTCCAGGAGAGGGCGCACTCTTGCGAGTGGCTTTGGTAGCCGGTTGCTTCTTCTGTGCTTTACCACTGGTCTGTTTGCCGGCTGTCTGCTTTGTATGAGCCATGGTATGGGGACCTCTTTACTTACCCACCTTCTCCTCTGGCTGGAGCTTGGAGAGCTGGAGGAAGTGCTGGCATTACAGAGTGATGGCTGCTGCCAACCATTTTTTATTTCTAAGAAATAATTTTGACTCATCAGATCTGCTGTCTTTCTTTTAAAATAGGGTCTCATTCTTTTACCAAATTTTAAATCCTTTTTAAATAGTTTTAAGAATTTTAAGCTTAGTTTATTTTGTCCTGTTTTAACTTTTTCTACTATCTGAAATTCCTAAGTTTGTTCTCAAGGCTATTTTCCTTTTATGTTTTATTTTAGATTCTGAGCTTATTTTTAGTGGCGCTTTTTTTTTTTTTTTTTTTTGTAGAAAATCTTGGTTGAAATGTGTTCTTATTCTAGGTGAAATAAGCCAGTCAGAGAAGGACAATCACCATATGATTTCACTTATACGTGGAATCTAATGAACAAAATGAACTAATGAGCAAAATAAAAACAGACTCATAGACAGAGAGTAGGCTAACAGCTCTCCAGTGGTGGAGTGCTGGACAGGGCTGCAGGCAATGGAAGAATAGAACGATAAAGAAAAAAGAAACTCACTAACACAACACTGTGGTGATTGCCAGTGGGAGAAGATAGGGAGAGGTGGAGGAGGGTAAAGTGGAAATAAATCATGATGGACAGAGACTTGACTCAGGGTAGTAAACATACAGTACAGTGTATATATACATGATGTGTTGCAGAAAAGTGCACCTGACTGTTGTGGACCGTTCAGCCTGGTTTCAGGAGTTGTAACCCTCACCCCATGGTGGGCTGTGTAAGAGCCCAAGGGACTCACTTCATCTGGGTCTGTTCTGTCACAAGGACATGACCTACTAAGGAGACAAAGCTTATTTCCCTGGCAGGAGCACTGCTTCTGCCTCATGCATCTCTGATCCCCAATGCTTGGTTGGCAGTCAATCACGGGTAAGACTCCTCATGAGAGGGGCAACCTAAGCCAGACGCAACCACTTGGGAGGCCTCATGGAAGGACTCGGGGGGTTGCAGCAAAGAGGATGTGATGGACCCTCGCCACCCCCAGGCTATTCTGACATAGCCCAAGTCCTCATTTCCATCTGGGAGATGTCTCCTGCTTCCTAATAGGCTTAAAGCCTGAAACTGTGGGGGTGAGCGGTGCAGCCCTGTACGGGCCAGGACAGCTCCCTTGGTGATTGGGCATAAGAAAGAATTTCTAAAGTCCTGTGAAACCTGCTTTGCTAAGAGTGCTCTTCCGGAGGTGATAAATGGCCCAGGAGGAAATGAGTATGTCTCCCAAAGTTTGGCAACCCCCTTTCCTGACAAACACTGGCTCCGATTAAGCCCTCGGATTTCTTTGACATGTTAAACCTGTATTCCGGTGTATTTGAGCCCAATAAAAGCTTAGTGAGGAAGGGGCTCTGGGTCATTCTCCTCTGAGAGTTTGACCCCTTTCCTCCCCAAGCAGAAAATGTCTTGGTAGTTTTTATTTTCATCCGTGACGAACAGGGGGTTCTACGGGCAGAGCCCCCGCACCTGACACCAGGTTAATTTTGTTAATCAGTGTCACCCCAATAAATTCAATAAACTCTGTTTTTTGTGGTATATGAGTAGACTCGCTTTAATTTTTAATTGTTATTCAGTTACAGTTGTCCTGCCTCTTTCCCCATTGCTCTCACCTGCCCCATCACCCACACTCCCACAGTCAGCCCTCCTTCATTGTCCGTGCCCATGAGCCCTCTATTTGTGTTTCTTGGCTTGCCCCTCTCACTTCTTTCCCCTGTTACCCCCTTACCCTCTTCCCTCTGGTCGCTGTCAGTTTGTTCTTTATTTCCATGTCTCTGGTTCTATTTTTCTCATTTGTTTGTTTTGTTGATTAAGTGCCACTTATAGGTGAGATCATGTGGTATTTGTCTTTCACTGCCTGGCTTATTTCACTTAGCATTATGCTCTCCAGAACTATCCATGCTGTTGCAAAGGGTAGGAGCTCCTTCTTTCTTTCTGCTGCATAGAATTCCATTGAGTAAATGTACCATCATTTTTTGATCCACTCATTTACTGATGGGCACTTAGGTTGCTTCCAACACTTAGGCTATTGTAAATTGTGCTGCTATGAACATTGGGGTGCATAGGTTCTTTCAAATTGGTGTTTCAGGATTCTTAGGGCATAATTCCAGCAGTGGAATTGCTGAGTCAAAAGGAAGTTCCATTTTTAGTTTTCTTAGAAAATTCCATACTGTTTTCCACAGTGGCTGTACCAGTCTGCAATCCCACCAACAGTGCACTAGGGTCCCCTTTTCTCCATAACCTCACCAGCACTTGTTGTTTGTTGATTTGGTTATGATGGCCATTCTGACCTGTGCGAAGTGGTATCTCATTGTGGTTTTAATTGTCCTCTCTCTGATGGCTAGTGATGCTGAACATACTTTCATATGTCTCTAGCCTCTCTGTATATCCTCCTTGGAGAAGTGTCTGTTCAGGTAGGTCCTTTGCCCATTTTTTAATTGGGTTGTTTGCCTTTCTGGAGTGGAGTCATGTGAGTTCTTTGTATATTTTGGAGATCAAACCCTTGTCCCAGGTATCACTGGCAAATATGTTTTCCCATATGGTTGGTTCCCGTTCCATTTTGTTGATGTTTTCTTTAGCTGTGCAGATGCTTTTTAGTTTGATGTAGTCCCATTTGTTTCTTCTTTCCTTTATGTCTCTTGCCCTAGGGGAAATATCAGTGAAAATATTGCTGCATGGAATATCTGAGATTTTCCTGCCTATGTTCTCCTCTAGGACTTTTATGATGTCACAACTTATATTTAAGTCTTTTACCCATGTTGAGTTTATAAATACAATAAAGTGTGTTCTTAATTATAGAAACTTCTTCAGGCATTTATGTATGCTATCTTAATGATTTTATTTATGACTACATCTGTTACTGCTAAAAAATAAATCTTAGTCAATAATGTGTTATTTTGCTATGTCTAAGTTCCCCAGCAGTGTCAGTATTTGGGAGCAATTTTTATATTAATATCTTATCTTGCAGGTTTGCAAACTTCCCATGTATTTTCATTTCAAGTCTAAATCCAGAAATGCACATGAGAGTAGAGCAGTGATTACACATCAAAAAGGGAGACTTTCTCCTTGTCACTTAGAGCCCAGGCAAAGACAAGCATTCATTCATTAAATAAACATTCATTAAGCCCCTGCTCATAGCAGTGAATTAAACAACCAAAGTTTCTGCTCTCATGAAAATTATGTTTTGGTGGAAAGTTGTGTTGGTGACAAAATTTGTCTAGTGCACAAGTAGGACTCTCAGTTTCAATATTTTACCTCCATCAGGCCTATGGCCTCATTTTCTAACCCATAGGATTATTAAAATTCATACCTCAATTAACAACACTAGTAATATTTAGTTTGGCCTTACCACTTTACTGTGCCCTCTTTGTTTTTGGCGAATAGGTACTTTATTTGCTTTATCTGTTAACTCAGCTATGCATTTCAAAAGAAATATGTAATATTGCACTCATCATTTCTATGTGTTTGGAGATGGAGAGAATTACAATATCTGGTCTACCACATTGCAAGAGACATTTTCCCAGATCACTAATGCTTCAGCCAAACCTCTCTTTCCCCAAACACACCAAACTCATTTATGCCAAAAGTGGAAATTTATTTGCTAATTTTTTCTTATCTTTTAGTCTGTGGTCAAATGTCATTCTTCATAGACATTTTCCTGGATGACCGTGAAGACTCTAATATCTTTTAGATATTCACCAATTCTTTATTTATGCTATATGAAATTATTGTGTTTATTTATCTACTTACTTGTTCATCAGACTTCTATACCACCATGAAAGCAGGGGTGTTTTCTGTCTTGTTTACCACTGTTACTACAGGCTCAGGCTGTTGCTGCTTTAACTCAAAACAAGTCTTAGTGTCCTGATTGGCAGGATGACCAAATGTTTGGTTGTATTTGTCCCTGCTTGCTAATAAATGTTGCTTCATGAAATTTGAGTGTGTGTGTGTGTGTGTGTGTGTGTGTGTGCGTGTGATAGATTTTGGTGTAAGATGGGATACAAAAGGAAAAGCCCATCACCAAAAATGACTTCTAATGAAGACTTTAGATTTGAATTATAGATGATAAACTTTGCAAGGAGCAAGGCACAAAATAAATGACAGCAGAAAGAGGATTTAAGACAAAATCTGAGAGGTGGGGCATTCCACAAGATACACTGTCCAGACCCTTAAGCAAGCAAGAGTCTAGGAAATGCTGGAGTTAGTATCCTTATTGATGATGCTTGAGGCTTGATCACTCAATGGCAACACATCCAGTCATTGGTTCTTAGTATTCTGTTTGTTTTATGCAGATAATAAGTTAACTGAATCTTGCCACTAAAGACTGTGCTTTCGCCTCCAGTAAACCTTTAATACAACATGTCTTTGAAGCACCCAAAGTGGAGATAGACTAGATATACCCAACTTTATACAAGTTATAATTGCTTTTGCCTGCTTTCTAATAAATGTTATTTAAGAAAATGTATGTACGTGATAGAATTTTGTGTGGGACCTGTTATCATTATAAACCTCCTCACCTCTAGTTATCAGTTACTGTGGAAACTACAAGAAGGAGCCTAATAGTTTTAGAAATTGATTATTAAATTTCCTTTAAGGTATATATTTAAAGTGACATAAAAGGTTAGTAGACAGACAATATTGGGTACATAGAGCTCTACCAATGAATATATAACCCTCATAATAGTTAATACTTTTCCAAAAGTATATTGTTTATAATAAATCCAAATCAATACCTTTCTTATTATTTGCATATTTTAAATTTATTTTTATTTTAAAATTTTTTATTTTAATTGTTGATATTATACAGTTTTCTGTCTTTTACTCCCATCCCAGCCCTCCCCACCTCCCTCTCATTTCCATCCCCCCTAGTTTTTGTCTATGTGTCCTTTATACTTGTTCCTGTAAACCCTTCCCCTTTTCCCCTGAAGTTCCCTCCCCTCTCCCCTCTGGTCACTGTCAGCCTGTTCTCAATTTCAGTGTCTTTGGTTATATTTTGCTTGTTTGTTTGTTTTGTTGATTAGGTTCCTGTTAAAGGTGACATCATATGGTATTTGTCTTTCACTGCTTGGCTTATTTCTCTTAGCATAATGCTCTCCAGTTCCACCCATGCTGTTTATACAAGTTATTAGGAGGGTAGGAGCTCCTTTCTTTCTGCTCCATAGAATTCCATTGTGTAAATATGCCATAGTTTTTTGACCCATTCATTTACTGATGGGCACGTAGGTTGCTTCCAGCACTTGGCCATTGTAAATTGTGCTACTATGAACATTGGGGTGCATGGGTTCTTTTGGATTGGTGTTTCAGGGTTCATAAGATATAATCCTAGCAGTGGAATTGCTGGGTGAAAAGGCAGATCCATTTTTAGTTTTCTGAGAAAATTCCATACTGCTTTCCATAGTGGTTGTATCAGTCTGCAATCCCACCAACAGTGCACTAGGGTCCCCTTTTCTCCACAACCTCTCCAACACTAGTTGTTTGTTGCTTTGTTTATGATGGCCATTCTGACCTGTGTGAAGTGGTATCTCATTGTGGTTTTAATTTTCATCTCTCTGATAGCTATCGAAACTGACCATCTTTTCATGTGTCTCTGGATCCTCTGCATGTCCTCCTTAGAGAAGTGTCTGTTCAAGTCCCTTGCCCATTTTTTAATTGGGTTGATTGTCTTCTTAAAGTGGAGTTGTGTAAGTTCTTTATATATTTTGGAGATTAAACCCTTGTCTGAGGTATCATTGGCAAATATGTTTTCCCATACTGTCGGTTCACTTTTTATTTTAATACTGTTTTCTTTAGCCATGCAGAAGCTTTTTATTTTGATGACATCTTATTTGTTTATTATTTCCTTTATGTCCCTTGCTTTAGGGGACATATTTCATGAAGATATTGCTGCATGGAATGTCTGAGATTTTCCTGCCTATGTTCTCCTCTAGTACTTTAATGGTGTCATGGCTTATATTTAAATCTTTTATCCACCTTGAATTTATTTTTGTGTATGGTGTAAGTTGGTGCTCGAGTTTCATTTTTTTGCACATAGCTGTCCAGTTCTCCCAACACCACATGTTGAAGAGGCTATTTTTATTCCATTTTATGTTGCTGCCCCCTTTGTCAAATATTAATTGACCATAGAGACTTGGGTTTATTTCTGGGCTCTCTGTTCTGTTCCATTGGTCCATGTGCCCGTTGTTATGCTAGTACCAACCTTTTTTGATTACAGTAGCCTTGTAATACAGTTTGGTATCAGATATTGTGATCCCTCCTACTTTGCTCTTCTTTCTCAAAATTGCTGCAGCTATTCGGGGTCGTTTATGATTCCATATAAATTTTTGAAGTGTTTGTTCTATGTCTGTGAAATATGCCATTGGAACTTTAATAGGTATTGCATTGAATCTGTAAATTGCTTTGGGTAGTATGGACATTTTGATGATATTAATTCTTCTGATCCATGAACACGGTATATGCTTCCATTTGTTTGTGTCTTCATTGATTTCTTTCTTCAGTGTTTTGTAGTTTTCTGCATACAGGTCTTTTACCTCCTTGGTTAGGTTTATTCCTAGGTATTTTATTTTTCTTTTAGCTATATTGAATGGAATTTTTTTCTTGATTTCTGCTTCTGCTGTTTCATTGTTGGTATACAAAAATGCCTTTGATTTCTGGATATTGACTTTGTATCTGGCTGTTTGGCCAAATTCATTTATTATGTCAAGCAGCTTTTTGTCCAAGTCTATAGGATTTTCTATGTGCACTATCATGTCATCTGCAAACAATGATAGTTTTGTTTCCTCCTTTCTTAGTTGAATGACTTTTATTTCCTTTTCTTGTCTAATTGCTGTGTCTAAGACTTCCAATACTATATTGAATAGAAGTGGTGAAAGTGGACAACCTTGTCTTGTTCCTGATCTTAGTGGAAAAGATTTTAGGTTTTGCTCATTGAGTATGATGTTGGCTGTAGGTCCCTCATATATGACCTTTATTATGTTGAGGAATGCTCCCTTTATTCTCACTTTGCTGAGTGTTTTTTATCATAAATGGGTGCTGTACCTTATCAAAAGCTTTTTCCACATCTATTGATATGATCATGTGATTTTTGTCTTTGCTTTTGTTTATGTGATGTATTACGTTTACTGATTTGCGAATGTTGAACCATCCTTGCATCCCTGGGATGAATCTACTTGGTCATGGTGTATGATCTTTTTAATGTATTGTTGGATGTGGTTTGCCAATATTTTGTTGAGGATTTTAACGTCTATGTTCATCAGCAATATTGGCCTGAAGTTTTCTTTCTTTGTTGTGTCTTTATCTGGTTTTGGGATTACGGTGATGCTGGCTTCATAAAAAGAGTTTGAGAGTCTTCCATCATTTTGGATTTTTTGGAATAGTCTGTGAAGGATAGGGGTTTGCTCTTCCTTAAATGCTTTGTAGAATTCTCCTGTGAAAACATCTGGTCCAGGCCTCTTGTGTGTCAGGAGTTTTTTGATTACTGCTTCCGTTTTATCTGCTGTTATTGGTCTGTTCAGGCTTTCTGCTTCTTCTTCATTGAGTTTTGGAACATTATATTTTTTCTAGAAATTTTTCCATTTCACCTAGGTTTTCAAATTTCTTGGCATAGTTCTTCGTAGTAATTTCTTACAATCCTTTGTATATCTCTGGTGTCAGTTGTAATCTCTCCTCTTTCATTTCTGATTGTGTTTATTTTGGTCCTCTCTCTTTTTCTTGTTGAGCCTGCTTAAAGGTTTGCCAATTTTTGTTTATCTTTTCAAAGAATCAGCTCCTGGATTCATTGATCCTTAGAATTGTGCTTTTAGTCTCCATGTCATTTAATTCTGCTCTGATCTTGGTTATTTTCTTCCTTCTACTTGCTCTGGACTGTCTTTGTTGTCGTTCCTCAAGTTCTTGTAGGTGTAGGGTTGGGTTATTTGTTTGAAATGTTTCTATCTTTTTTAGGTAGGCTTGTATCACTATGAACTTCCCTCTCAGGACTGACTTTGCTGTGTCCCATAAGTTTTGGGTTGTTGTGAATTCATTTTCCTTTGTTTCCAGGAACTTTTTCATTTCCTCCTTCATCTCCTTCTTAACCCATTCATTGTTTAATAGCATGCTATTCAATCTCCATGATTTTGAGTGTTTTGGGTTTTTCCCCTTGCAGTTGGTTTCTAGTTTCAATCCCTTGTGGCCAGAGAAAATGCTTGGTATGATTTTGATTTTCTTGAATTTGTTGAGGCTTGTTTTGTGTCCGATTACATGGTCTGTCTTTGAAAATGCTCCATGTGCATTTGAAAAGAATGTGCACTTTGCTTCTTGGGATGAAGGGCTCTATATACATCAGTTAAGTCCATTTCATCTAAGGTATTGATCAATGCCACAATATCTTTGTTGATATTTTGTTTGGAAGATCTGTCCATTTGGAAGACCTGACAGTGGGGTGTTGAAATCCCCTACCATAATTGTGTTGCTATCAATATCTTTCTTGAAGTCCTCTAAGATTTTCTTTATGTATTTGGGTGTTCCTATGTTGGGTGCATATATATTTACAATGTTTATGTCTTCTTGGTGGATTTTTCCCTTAAGTATTATGAAGTGACCTTCTGGGTCTCTCTTTATAGCCCTTTTTCTGAAATCTATTTTGTCTGATATGAGTATTGCTACCCCACCTTTATTTTTTTCCTGTCCATTTGCTTGGAAAATTTGTTTCCAGCCCTTCACTTTGAGTCTGTGTAGGTCTTTTGTCCTGAGGTGGGTCTCTTGTAGGCAGCATATGTGTTGGTCATGCTTTCTTATCCATTCAGCTATTCTATGTCTTCTGATTGGAGCATTTAATCCATTTACTTTTAAGGCTATTATTGATAGGTACTTATTCATTGCCATTTTTCATACCTGTGTTCCTCTCTCTCTTTCTCCTTTCCTTCCTTTCCTTAAAACAGTCCCTTTAGCATCTCTTGCAGGGCTGGTTTGGTGGAGGTGTATTCTTTTAGACTTCTTTTGTCTGGGAAGTTCTTTATTTGGCCTTTTATCTTGATTGAGAGCCTTGCTGGGTAAAGTAGTCTTAGATGCAGGCCTCTTGTTCTCATTACTTGGAGTATTTCTTGCCATTCTCTTCTGGCTTGTTGCATTTCCATTGAGAAGTCAGATGCTAACCTTATCGGGGCTCCCTTGTATGTTACTTCCTGTTTCTCCCTTGCTGCCTTTAAGATTCTCTCTTTGTCTTGGAATTTTGCCATTTTAATTATGATGTGTCTTGAAGTGGGCTTCTTTGGGTTCCTCTTGATTGGGACTCCCTGTGTTTCCTGGATTTGTGTGACTTTTTCTCTCATCAAATTAGGGAAATTTTCCATCATTACTTTTTCAAATAGATTTTCAATCCCTTGCTCTTTTTCTTCTCCTTCTGGTATCCCTATTATACTGATATTATTATGTTTCATATTGTGTTGCATTTCTCTTAATCCCTCCTTGTTGTGGACCGTTCAGCCTGGTTTCAGGAGTTGTAACCCTCAACCCATGGTGGGCTGTGTAAGAGCCCAAGGGACTCACTTCATCTGGGTCTGTTCTGTCACAAGGACGTGACCTACTAAGGAGACAAAGCTTATTTCCCTGGCAGGAGCACTGCTTCTGCCTCATCCATCTCTGGCCCCAATGCTTGGTTGGCAGTCAATCACGGGTAAGACTCCTCATGAGAGGGGCAACCTAAGCCAGACGCAACCACTTGGGAGGCCTCATGGAAGGACTCGGTGGAGGAGGTCGCAGCAAAGGGATGTGCAGCAAATGGACCCTCACCCCCGGCTATTCTGACATAGCCCGAGTCCTCATTTCCATCTGGGAGAGGTCTCCTGCTTCCTAATAGGCTTAAAGCCTGAAACTGTGGGGGTGAGCGGTGCAGCCCTGTGCTGGCCAGGACGGCTCCCTCAGTGATTGGGCATAAGAAAGAATTCCTAAAGTCCTGTGAAACCTGCTTTGCTAAGAGTGCTCTTCCTTAGGTGATAAGTGTCCCAGGAGGAAATGAGTATGTCTCCCAAAGTTTGGCAACCCCCTTTCCTGACAAACACTGGCTCGGATTAAGCCCTCAGATTTCTTTGACATGTTAAACCTGTATTCTGGTGTATTTGAGCCCAATAAAAGCCTAGTGAGGAAGGGGCTCTGGGTCATTCTCCTCTGAGAGTTTGACCTCTTTCCTCCCCAAGCAGATATTCTCTTATTAGTTTTTATTTTCATCCATGATGAACGGGGGTTCTACGGGTGGAGTCCCCCGCACCTCTTCATTCTTTCTGAGCCTCTTTTTCTTTTCTTGCTCTTTCTTGGTGTTCTTTTCTACTTTGTCCTCCAACTCACTGATCCTATTTTCTGCTTCATTGATCCTGCTTTTGATTCCTTCTATTGTGTTCTTCAGCTCAGAAATTGTATGCTTCATTTTCTCTTGGCCCTTGTTAATAGTTTCTATTTCCTTTTTCATGTTGATATAGTTTGCAGTGAGTTCATCATAGCTTCCCTGTAGTTTCTGGTAGCTCATTGTGAGCTCATTGAGCTTCCTGATAACCATTGCTTTGAACTCAATATCCAATAGTTGAGTTGCCTCTATTTCATTTAGCATTTTTTCTGAGGCTTCCTCCTTTCCTTTCATTTGGGGATTGTTTCTTTGTCTTTCCATTGTTTGTGAGACTATTCTTGTTAGCCTCAGCTTCTTAAATTGATCTGTTCTGGCTCCCTGGGTTTATGGTGTGAACTTCTGTAGTAGAATACCTGTGAGATTCAGTGGTGCAGTCTCCTTGATCTCCCAAGTTTACTGGTCCTGGGCTGTCCTTTAAGTTGACTCTGTGTTTGTCTATGGGTTTTGATTGTTGTTGGGTCTTGCTTTGGTGGGTCCTTCCCACCAGCTGGTTAACTGAGGGTCACTCTGTCCATCACCTGTTGTATTTTGTTCTGCTGGTGGGGAAGGTTGTGTTGAAGTTGGTTCTTCCATGTGTACAAGGTTTGGGGGTTTCTCTCTTGCTCTTATTCAGTTGTTTGTAGTGGGTAGTTTATCCACTATTTAGTTGTATTTCCAGATAGGTCCTGGATTGAGGTTAGTGTGGTTTCCACTCCCTCCTTCACCTTCTTCTATTGTTATCTGTTTTTGGTTCCTTTGTTGTTGGGTTTCCTCTTCCAGTGGGTATCCTGGTGTTCACCACTTCTACCTACTCTTTTTTTGTGATCAGTTGGAGGGGGAAGGCAAAACGGTTTAAGACAGCAAGGGAGTATTCTATGATATTTACAATAGCAGCTGGTAGAGAAGAGATAGGAGATCCTTTGACTATAAGTGTTAACTGTGATCTACCAGGATGGAAAGAAGATGAAACTCTTGTTGGGGAGGGAAGGATTGTGAGTTGGATCTAAAATGCTGTGAGTTTGTGGGAGGTCAGATTCTGAGGTAAGGTGAGAGTAAAGGATAGTAAATAGGTGTAGAATGTGTGAGAGAATAGAGTTAACCACTACAATAATAGAGTTCAGAAAACCATGAAGGGGGCTAACTAAGATCTGGGATGGGTGTTGTGAAGTATTTACAGTTGTGTGGAACAGCTATTATTTACAATAATATTACAGCAACAATCATATGACAGAATCTATGTGATCCGGATAACAAGAATAGGGAGTATAGGACCTTTAGTAGCGCGCTAATGGAACACTAAATTAGCAAGGACAGTAAAAGACAGTAAATTAGCAATACACTATGAAAGAGAGAAACCTGTCACTATGAAACCTGTCACAAAACACTATGAAAAAGGGGAAACCTGTCAAATGATATAATATAACCCACCAGGCAAAGAAGGCTATACAGAAAGAAGAGGAATGCAAAAGTACTATTAGAATAAAAGATGTAAAAATAATGGAAAAAATAATAATACAAATATGCAATAACTCGCAGATTCTCTGTAATAGCAAAGTGAAATTTGTCTCACTGTCATAGCTGTTGGGATACCCCCTCTTTGGGTCCAACTCTGGTCTTTTCACAGTTCCAGGTTTTTGTCTCATTTGTGGGTATTAAAAAAAAAGCAGCAGAAGAAGGAAGACAAGATGAAATTGAAAAGAAAGGAAGGAATAAAACAAGACAGAAGGAAAGAGAGGAAAAAGGAATTCAAATATAAAAAATAATAAAAATTAAAAACTACTTAAAAAATAACAACAAAACAAAAACCCAAACCCAAGAGCCTCTGTTGGTTTCAAACTGGCCAAACCAGTTTTTCTGGTCTTGCTGGCTGTAGCAGGCTGAGGAACAATTGATATGGCTTTTCTCCCTTCCCTGGCACCTTTCACCAGTGCCTCAGGTGTGGGACTGGGTTACCAATGTGGGTTGGGATGCGGGCCGAGCTTGCTCGGCTAGGCTGCCTTGGACACTGGGTTTGGGAGTGCACCCTTCCCAGTGCTATGGGGGTGCACAGGGCCTTTTGCTCAACTTCAGGATTGCTGCCTGGCTGGGCGGGGAGCTAGCTGGAGCTGCGGCTGCAGGAGAATTCCCCAAACAGTGTCTCTTTTCACTTTTTCTTTTTGAGAGATTCCTCCTACTCAAGCCTGCTGCTCCATGCAATGGCCTGGCCTCTGGCACAGCCCAATTCTCCAGCCAGACTGGTGACTATCGGGTTCAGGGCCCATCACTGTGAGACTTTCAATTCTCCCCCACTAGCACTGTGGGTGCTCACAGCCTCTGTGTGTTTGCCACTTAGTTCTTATTACCCTCTCTGTGACTTCAAGCAACCAGGTCTCTCCTGGTGCTGCTCAAACCTTGCTTGGCTCGGGAGGTTGCAGTTGACCTGACTCTCTCCCCAGGACCCTGTGGCAGACCCTGTGGCACTGGGCCTCGAACTGCAGCCGCCCTGGTCCCCTGGAACCTTATTGTCCTGAAGCACTCTCCTTACCATCTGATTTTTCAGTGTCTGCTACAATTTTTGGTCTCTTACTTTCATATATTCTGGGGTACTGTTGGCTGTTTGCTCTGTTCCTCTGTAGATCAGCCAGATTTTTCTTGCATGTATAGGGGGAAGTGGAATCCACTCCCTCCTACTGTGCCACCATCTTCCTCTCCAATACCTTTCTTTTAGTCAGTAAAAAGCTTATCTTAAACACAGTTGCTGAGTTCCTAAATCTCATTTCACATTAAAATATAATTTTTAATTTTATAAATTCCTTTCTTTGAGATGATATATTCCCCAGAGTACAGTCTCCAAGCTCTCTTTTCCTTCCTTTTATAATGTAGAGGAAAACACTGTTTTAAGTGTAAACAGAATGGAGAAGAAAATAGACTTAACATTCCTTTCTCTTCAACTTGTAACTTGAGGACATATTCTCCACATATTCATTCACAAAAAGAACAAGCAAAGAAATAGATTTGAATATG
Source organism: Glossophaga mutica (assembly GCA_039655065.1). Taxonomy (NCBI): domain Eukaryota; kingdom Metazoa; phylum Chordata; class Mammalia; order Chiroptera; family Phyllostomidae; genus Glossophaga; species Glossophaga mutica. The sequence continues at coordinate 143,176,465 of CM077303.1, read as the reverse complement.
AATTCAAAAGAAAGAAAAATAAATATTATCTGAAATATCATCTGATTTGAGTCCTAGACAAAAGCAATGATGGTCATTGGTTCGATTATGAAAGCTCAAGATAGAATAGAGATAAAAGCTTATCATTCCTACAAGTTGGTGGCTCAGTCTCCTGCTTTTTTAAAACTCCAATCAGTAAAGAACAACTTCTGAACTTCTTATTTTTGTCAGTCTAAGCATGGCAAACAAAAGAAGAATGTCCCTACCATGACTGAAGAACTTCTAGAAAATAATGGCTTCAAATTGGCACCAAAATTCTAAGTCCTGAGATCATATGATATATTTTTGTTTGTCTGTCTGTCTGTCTATCTATCTATCATCTATCATCTATTTTTGGTGTAGGGTAGAGGTGAGGGCAAGGATTTACTCCCAAATAAAAATTCCTGTGTACCTACTGTGTAAAGTTAACATGAGTAAAATGAGTCTCTAAGACAGGCTAAATGTTTATTATTTTTAATTGGTGAAAAAGATCCATCATTGCACACCATCAGTTCTGATTCAGAACTGTCACACATCGAGTAAGCTCAGTTAGGAAGATTTGAGGATATCGACTCTCATAGATTTAGGAACACCTGCTTGAGAAAAATCAGAAGAGTTTTTAATGCTTGTCACAGAAACTTACCTTTTCCATTTAGTATATTGCATCTCTCATAATGAGAATAGCTGTCCCATAAATAGACAATTGAATAAAAGAGAATCAAAACATAAATAGTTTTTATGCTTCTTTTTGTATTATATGGCAAAGATTCTATGGAAATGTTTAACTAGTTAACATTTATTGAGCACTTACTAGGTGCAAGGCACTCTAAATACTTCTCATGGACCATGGCCCTTCAAGAAATAGTTTCAGCAACTCTTCCATTTTATAGAGAGGCATACTGAGGTTAGGGAGTCATTTCCCAACATTATCAATAGCAAGTGATGGAGAAGGAATTCAAACTGAGGTATAAGTTTCTAATCATTCTGCTACCTACAGACAACATTATTGAAGAAAGACTTATCTTTTTAAAGAAATTGTGTTCTAATTGTTTTGGCCTAATTAACTTCATTAACTTCTCATGATTAGGGTTCCTCCTTCACCATCCATGAGACACTGACACATAGTCAATGACAAGTAAATATGGTTATTACTATAATTTCCAACGGATGAGAAAGTCCTATGCTCACTGATCACATATTTCTCATAGATGTAAGAAGAAAATTCCATTTAAAAAGCTAGAATTTCACTTTAACATCAGAACAGGTACTGCTACAAACCAGACACATTTTACTAGCCTATTTCTATGTAACATGATTGACACAGCAAAGGCCACTTTGATCAATGAATGCTAATCCGTACCTGGAGGCTAAAGTGTGGTACCAAAGGGTGTGCAGCAAAAAACAATCCTGAAACCAACGGTAACCCAATCTTAATTACCCATCACAGAAAGCTCTTAGAGTTCATCCACAGCAACATATTTTAATATAAAATATGTGCTTTTTAAAAAGTTGTTCACTTAAGAGGGAAAAAAGTTGAAATTTTTACTCCAAGCAGAAGTATTCAAATCTGTTTTACCAGTGCACATATTTTTGAAGTATTTATCCAATCGACTAAAATCCAATGGCACAGTTTTTTATGAAGCAAACAGGCAACATTTCTTGTATTTAGTTTTGGCTTTTAATTTAGAAACCAAACTAAAGGTGAAATACTGTAAATCCATTAAACTGTTAATGCTGCTGCTGAAATTAATTATGATTTTTCTTCTGATTAGGAAATGAAACATGTTCATTATGGGTAGTATTGAAAATATAGGAAAGGATAATAAAAGAAAATTACATATAATTCCAAAACCTAGAAAGAATACTGTTTTTTAATAAAAAGTGTATCCTTTTGTGATTTCTTTATCTCTATATAAACATTTCTGTACAAATATAAGACCATATTTCATAGACTTTTTGACTATTGAGAATATGAAAGGATATGTGTCACATATTAATGTGTGTAATTTGTGTAACTAGTTGTTTTAAGTTAGAATTTAGGTATTTCTATAGTTTTATTATAGATAATATGACATTAAACATCCTCCTACCTAAATGTTTGTGTGTGTGCTTTTTTTTCACCTTTCTATAAACTAGAGTGGTATTTCAGAAAACTAAAATATTCCAGAAACACTAGTCTGTTAACCCAGAGACATTTGATAAATTACTTGTTTATAGAGTTACAGGGCATCCTTCTTCTACATTCTGAGTAGTTGTGTGTGCCTTAAAATTCACTTCCTATTGTTTGATGGGTCATTTTCTTTTTAATTTCAAAAATTAAAGAAAGTGTCAGAAAACAGTTTATTGAGAGGAAAAAGAAAGAATAAAAAAGGGAAAAATTTTGTTGTGCCTGATTCTTTCCCTCCTGCTGTCTGTTTCTTCTAGAATACTTGTCCATGCCTGGTCTACACAAATAACCCTTATTCACCTCCTAAATTTACAGTCAGCTGTAAATTACCTCCCCAGGAAGCTTTCCATCATCTCCCTATGTGTATGCATGATTCTATGTGTGTGCTCTCTTAGCCACTTTTTACAAATTATGGTTCTTTCCTTTACATATATTATAATATGTTTGACATCACTGTAATAATATTTTGTGGCTCTGACTTACCCTCTGGAAAGGACTCAAAGGCAAGGGTTGTAATCTATTCATCTCTGTATCTCTGGTGACTAAAATAGAGCTAGTATGTAAAAATTATTCTATGAATGTTTATAGAATAAATGAATAAGTGAATGGCAAAGTCTACCATTCCTAAAAACACATTATATTTACTGTTCTGATACTTAGAGACTAGGGGAAAATGTTAGGAAAATTATTGCCTGAAGGGGCAGAACTGTGGAAAAAGTAAAGAAAAAAATAAAGAATAAAGAGGTAAAGAAAAAGAGTTCTATAACTACGATCATAAATAGGCTCTGCCATGGCTCTCATTGTCTGTGACCAAGGAGCTGATATGCAACCTGCTCAATTAAACAGGCACAATGCAAACTTTAGTAATACAAACAAAATCCATCAAATTATCAAATTTATGGAGGTTTTAAACCTAGGTAAATAGTTGTTTTTCTGGGCCCTTTGGACAAATTTGTTTTTTCCTTTTTTATTTTTCTTTTCACAAAGAACAGCACATACTAGCAGCCTAAAACTCCCCTGTAACTCTCTGGTTTTATGTGCCTGCCAAGCTTCAGAGTGTTCCCTGGATTGCAGGCAACAATACAGTGTATAGGCCTGCAGGTGCGAGGAGAAGCAGGCCCATCAATGCTTTCCTGGAAAAACAATGCACTGTGGTTTTGTGTTGTAGGTGAGCTGTATTAATAAAATTATGTAAATATAGCTTTCCCTAATACTTTTTAATGATTTTGCTATTTGTTTTTGAAGATGACTTATCATGGTTGAAACAAAGGGTCAGTTCATACTATTTCTTCAGTCACCAAAAATTTTGCCATACCTGCCATGAAAGTTCTAGGAAAATGTGACTTATAATCAGTAAGATTTTTCTCCAAATGTTGGATAGAAGGGACAGTGAGGATTCAATGGAGGCAAAAAGCCTTTCTTTTCTCCTTTAAAGCCAAACACCCCACTGTCCTAAAGAGATGAAAAAAAAAATCTCCATTAAAGACACACACACCATCTAACACAATACTAGTTAATAAAAACTGAGAAGGCATGAAAAGGGGGAGTCACAGTTTAATTAAAGATGAGTTTTATACAGTTTTATTCTATCCTTTCCTTTGTACTTTATGCATGTCAGTATTATTTAAACTTGTTGCAAGGAATATAGGTATATTACATTCATAATGATAAAAGACCCAAAGATGTAAAAATAAGACAGATAATAACTGGGAGAAAATTAATTACCAATGTAAAAATGAATTAAGATCTTTAATAATATCTTAATGGAGGGAGTTTAAGCAAGTGGATGAGAAAAGCACCAACACCTACATAGTAAAATATGAGCAAATATTACCGAACAAAATGGGGGTTCTGCTGCCTGCTGCCACCCTCTAGGCAAATTCTGGAGGCAGAGGTTTGGTTGAAAAAGAGCTTGTTTATTCAAAAGCTACACAATTTGGAAGAGTGGCAGGCTTCTGTCGCAGAGCTGATCCCCTTTAGAACACCCAGAGAAAAACCCCACCATCCTCAGCCAGATCAGTCCAAGGCTGCACCTGGAGTTCCTTCTCCCGTTTAAAATACCGTCCTTTAAGACTATACTTTCAGGGATGGTTTCTATATTCATTAAAATACCATCCTTTGTGAAACCACAGGTGGCCACTGCACGATCACCCAAGCTGCTTTGCTCTTTTCTGCAGTCTGCCCGCCAGCCCACACCACCAGCCACGTCTGCTTCCTGTACCAGGGGTCTGGAGCCTGCCGCCTGGCTGTGCAGCTGCCAGGTCCTTCCAGTCTGCAAGCGCTCCAGCCCCAGCAATCACGCTGTTGATACCTGAGGAATAGAAGGGACAGTCTCTTCCCTCCCTCCATTTAAATCTCTCAGTGTAAACTTCCGTGGGCTCCAGAAGGGTCCAGCTCCCCAGCCAATCCCACCCTTTTCCCAGACTAGACTGGCAGGTTTTAGTCCAGCGGCACAGCACCCGCCCCCTTCTGCCCTGCACTGGAAGGGAGTAGGAGGGCTTTTTCCTCTGTCAATCATTCTCGCTGGTAAGCACGGACTCCTTGCAAACCCTCCTCCTTCCGAGTTTCTGTCCTGGGGTAGGGAAATCTGCCATCACGTGAATCACGCTGGCTAGTCTACCACTGCCTCGGGTAACCTCCTCTTACAGTGTCCTCCACTCCTTCGGGTCTGGCCCGGTCGTCTGAAGAGATCTACCTGTATCACAAAGGTCATGAACAAACAGAATTCACAAAAAAGGAAATGCAAATAGGTGTTCTTCCATGACTGCAGTCTTTTTAACCCATCTTTTCAATAGTGAAGTAAATTTTCTAAAATATAATCATATTTACCCTCCTGCTGTAAAAGGTGTTCCTATTTTTAAAAATTATTGTAAGAAAAAGAAAGTCATTGTATCACAATTTCAGGGAATGTTCATTAGAAAGCAGTCTCTGGTGATCACTAAAGATTATTTTCAGAAGAGTGAAATGACACATCAGATTTCAGGGGCTTAAAGAGGTAATTGTGGCAAAACAATTGCAAAATAAGACATAGTCCATACATTCAAGAAGCTTCTCGATGAAAGGGAGTGAAACATAATGGCCTGGAGGAGAAAATGGCTATTGATCTATCCGAGTGTCTAATAGCTACTGACTGATGATCTTGTTTTGACTTCTTAGCTTTAGTTAGTTTGGCTTTACACTTCTTTGGAGGGATCATCAATTTAATTCATAATTATGGAAAATTTGGAAAGTCCAGATAAGTATAAGGAAATTTTTTTTTTTTTTAAGACATTGGCCCAAGTAAGAGTTAACCCCCAGAAACAGGAGTGGTAGTTTAGGAATTCTCCTGCATTGACTCCGATAGGATACCTTTATTTTTTCATGTGTACAAGACATTGTGTTTTTCTATAAATTTAAGAAAAATGTAAGGTCTCTTCTCATTTTTTGCTACCCATATCTCTTTCTGTCCAAATCAGTAGTGTTTCTGCAAGACAATTCTTTTAAAAATATTTTGTCTCCCATCAATCTTATTGTGCTTTGCCTCATTAGACAAACAGCATTTACACAATCATTGTCAGATAAACTTCTGCTAATACTGCCTAGGAACAATACTATATGCTTCTTAAAATCCTATTATTTGACAGAAGTTTTGTCCTTAGAGTTTTCTGTGGTTTTACCAAAGGACTTTACAGTTAGACCCTCAATTTTACCTTTTGAACATGTTTTACTGAGAATGATCAAATTTAATGCTTCTCTGTCAGCTTTTCTTAATTTTAGCATTAATTTTATCATGGCGTATCATTACATATCTATTATCCTAATATATCCTTGATCTATAACATATACATATTTTATATAAATATATGCATATGTAAAATAATAAAGCGACAGCATATTCAATTTCCCATGCCATCAAATATATTGCAAACAACATTTTGAATGACTGCTTTTACACTATATTCTGTTAGTCATTGAATCATTCTCTAGAAACATTCATTGGTGTCATTGTTTCCAAGGTTTTTATTTTTAAGCCACATGTTAAACAACTTGGGTATGATAATTTTTTAAATGTTAGACTTCTTTCTTAGGGTAACTTCTCAAGTGTAGAATAACTGGATCAAAGTGCGATAATACTTTTATTATTTGTTACATATTGCAATACTATTTCCCAAAGGGCTTGAATTATTTTTCACGTTCACTTTCTTACTTCAGACTTTTAACTTATGTTATCTCTTTATATTTTCCTCAGAATCTTCCTATTTTCAGCCATTCTCTCAGTTTTTGTTCTTTTTGGTACTTTATATTTTTAATTTGATAAGAACACTGTTTCTCTGGTTCTTCATGCTATCTTCTTTCATATCTTTTAAGGTTCTTCTTTCAAACCTTTTAAAATGTCAGTCACCATTTCATGTGTGTGTATATATATATACACACACACATGCATACATATATACATATATATGTATAATGAGGAAGCAATATCATACCTTGGTCTTTTCTATTTCCTCCAATGTAGGAAATAGAATAGTCATCTTAGAGAATTTTATTTTTGAAAATCACATTTTAATTTATTAGCGTTGTCAATTTAGTATTAAACCATTTTTAATTTGTTTAAATATTTTATTTATTTATTTTTAGAGAGAGGAGAAAGGAGGGAGAAAAAGGGAAAGAAACAACAATGTGTGGTTGCCTCTTGCCCATCCCCTACTGAGAACTTGGCCCAAGACCCAGGCCTGCGCCCTGACTGGGAACCGAACCAGTGACCCTTTGGTTGGCAGGCCAGCACTCAACCCACTGAGCCATAGCAGCCAGGGCTTAAAACCATTTTTTGATGGAGTGGGATTATTTTTCAGTCTTCCATAATATATGCCCACATATCTTCATCTTGAAAATGTAACTTTAATGGAGATAAAATATTCATTTTTTCACATTCACTATTTTTACACTACAGCTAAAAGCTTTCTCAGCATTTGCTTTGACCTAAGTCTTCAGTGCACTTCTGATGGCTTTTGCAGAGATCTGAGTTTTAGGTGCAACCAAACCCAGCCTCATACCAATTCATCCGCGGTGATGTCACAAGACCACTGGCATGTCGGCCCAAATCATGAAGGTATATTGAATAATGGGTTCAGGCTTCCTTGGAGCCAGTATGTTGGAAGGTCAGGAGCTGGAAAAAAACAATAATAATAATCACAACTCTTCTTTTGTTAAATTTAATAGAATAGGAAATTATAAATGTTTCAGTGAAATTTGATAAAATGACTGGTTTGTATATAGATATCCTTAAAACGTTAAAATCTGCTAATGAAAAGGCATACCTGGTTTAAGCATTGAGCATCAGTGATGACTGATGTCATGAAAAGAGAGACAAACAAGAATTATGTCTTCCTGATGGAAGAAAACAATTTGCCTCATACACAAAAGTTTTAACATATATCCGGTTCAATTTACAGGAAATATCAATGATATAGAAACATGTTCAATTATACCAGCAACCAGGGAAATAAGGACTTGACTTATTCAACAAAAAAATTACAAGAAAACACAAGTTGACAGGAGAAACCTGAACATGTAAAGAGACTTAGAATATATTGACTAACACAATGTGATAACTGTATTGGTACCATGATTTAAAAAACTGTTAAAAATTACAATGTACATGTAGTAAGTGAAAACTTGAACAGTAACTATCAATATATTTGATTATATTAAGGAATTACTGTTAATTTTGTTTTGTTTTGCTCTGATAATAGTATTGTTGTTTTGTTAAAAAATAACCCTTATCTTTTAGAGCTACATACTGACATATTTATGGATAAAGATGTTAGGCATTTGCTTTAAAATAATATGGAGAGAGGAAATGAATAGGAAGGTGTATAGATGAAACGAGACTGATCATGAATTGCTTAGTAATGGGAATGTGGGAAATTGCTGAGAAGAATTAGGGGAATAAGTTTGAAAAGAGTCTAACCATTGAAATTCAATCAGAGTTTACATTTCTCTTGAGTAAAAAGGTAACGGCTTTGAAGTTTATTGGAGAGAAATAAATCAAGAATAAACGTGCCTGACTCAACCGTGTTCCAGGTCAGGATAAGATAAAGATATTTTCAGGTGCATGACAAGATGTTCTTCAAGAAGAAGACATAAACTGGAAGAACAGAGAGGCATAAAACAAAAAATTGTCAGAATAGAAATAAGCAAAGTATTTTATAAATCTTATGAAAAATTCATTATAAAAATGATAACTTGTTCAAATGTTCAAGGCAAAATGGTACAACAAAAACAAAGAAGTTAAGAGGAGTTTTGAATGGGTAACTAAAGCATGTTAAAGTCCTCCTTTTCTGAAGAATAGAAATACTGAATAACTTTAGAATTTATTAAAAAAAAATCTATTTGAGTTTACTAGTTAAAAGTGTAAGGGTAATTGCTGTAAGCACATAATTGAATCTATATATTTGGAACCAAGAGAGGAAAAATATAAAAGACTATAAAAATTTATTAGTATAACAGAAGCTAAGGGAATTTTTAAAATGAAACAAAGATTAAATATGATAAACAGATCAGTAAGATAATGAATAAAACTAAAGAGCATATCAGTACTCAAAAGGTATTAAAATATAAATTTACCTATTAAGGGATAGAAATTATTACCTAGTTACTAGAAAAAAATTTCTCCAAGCTCCCTACAAGATGCATACTTGGAAAAAAATACCAATAACAAATAGTGATTGATTATAGAGGAATGCAAAAATATATACGTCAACTAAATTCTAATCAAAAGAGAAATGATGAACACTTGATTCTGGCAATTTGCAATTTAGATAACTTGTTATCATTCTGCTACAAAATATCTGGAAATATTTGATAAAAGATTAAAACATCTTTTTTAAATTTATGGCTTGGTTTACCAAATAGAAAGATAAATACTCAGGAGCTTAAAAAAAAGAAATAAGGAATACAATGCTTATGGACAAATCACCAATCTCAGTAGCCAGTAATTAAGGGCCTTGGGATTCAATCAGGTAAAAAAATTCAAGAAAGAAGGGGTGGTATGAATATTGGAAACTCTCTCTCCTCCCCATCACACTACTTAGTGCTGGAAACCAGAAGAGCTGCATCCATTGACACACAGAGACAATCACAAAGCTGATCTCTCTTGGCTAGCACTGAGAATTGGAGTTTTCAGTTTCCTTTGAAAAACTGAAATCTCAGTTTATCCCCAAACAAAGCTGGAATTGAATTTATTGTATTTTTGGGACCATAAGATGCACATAGATTTTAGAGGAGGAAAATAGGAAAAAAATTTTGTAGGAAAATATTTTTGAAGCAAAAAATGGGGTAAGATATTTAATAACACAAATAACATAATATTTCACCAATGTAAATGTAAAGCTACATTCGGATTATAAGATGCACACCCATTTTCCTCCCAAATTTGGGGTGTGTGTCTTATGGTCCAAAAAACACGGTACTCCCAAACTGAGAAATTAACATAAAAAGTGGATCTAGATGGCAATATTCTGGGTGACCAAACAGGAACAAATGTAAGACCTCTCTGGCAGTTCATAATTCTAGTACTCTCCACATAGGACTGCCACAGACATGCCTTACTTCAGAGGAAATCAGTTTTTTCACTGATTTTTTCCAGTTCAACACTCTCTAGTACCCAGAATCCAGCAATCCTTCAACCCACCAGGATCTATGACTCATTGATCTATCACATTTTTACAACCCAACACCCCCTGAATATCACAATCACTCCTCTTGCTACCTAGCTTAAATTCATGCACAGGCATTACAATTAAGTATACAATGTCGACTCCATTGTCTGTCTCTGTTTTTAATGGTTTTTACTGGGCTTAAATCCACCTTTCTTTGCACCTGCGTATTATATAGCTGAGCATGGCTGTATATAACACTGAACACTGAACACTGACTGGTTCCCACCTTAAATTCATGACCTTGAATCTCAAGTGGCCCCTTAGTACTGCCAAGGAATCAGACTGCACAATGCTAGTTCATTCTCCATTCTTTTGATCTCTTACACCACCCTCTGTACTTCTTCTCTCTTCGAACCCTCAGTACTTTCCACTTCTTTCAGATGATAACCTTGCTTCCTACCTCTCTGAAAGAGTTGTGGCTTCAGAAAAAATTCTATAAACTTACATTATCATATCTATTCGAACTTATCAAATTATCAGACTTCCTTCTCCAATTGTAGGTGAAAGGTTTATGTGCCTTGACCTGGACTAGACCTTCAAATTATGCCTTAGGCACCACCCCCTCCTGATTACTTGAACATGTCACTTCAGCAGTTTTTCCTTCCCTCTTCCACATCGTCAGTTTTTTCTTTCTTCAAATTCACCTTGGTAGCAAACATGCTGTTATCACTCACATTTTGTAAAGTACATGATAAAGGTATTTGAATAGATATTATAAAAAATCCAAAAGCACGTGTATCAGAGCAAAGCTTATATCTTCTGGAGGTGAGATTATGGAAAAGTAACACATTCTTTTCTTTTCTTTTAGAACAACAATGTTCTTTTATTTTTTTATATTTTATTTTTTTAATATTTTATTTATTTTGAAAGAGGGAAAGGGTGGGGGAAAGAAAGGGAGAGAAACATCAGTATGTGGTTGCCCCTCATGCACCCCCTGCTGGGAACCTGGCCTGCAACCCAGGCATGTGCCCTGACTGGGAATCAAACTGGTGACCCTTTGCTTCGCAGTCCGGCACTCATTCCACTGAGCCACACCAGCCAGGGCAACAATTTCAATTATGTACATTCAATATTACTTATTTTTAGTGGGCATATTACAATTTTGTTACAACAATATTTTTCTTATATATAAATGTTATTTTACATATTTTAAAATATATAATACATAATTTTTAAAAATATTAACGCTATTGAATAACTCATCAATATATTTACCTAATACTTCATTAACAGCCAACAGACTGACTCAAAATTGTTTAAAAGTTTAAATAATTACCAGGCTTGTCTATCCGCAGACAATATGTTCAGTATTAGTAGACAATAGTAGCAACTTCTAAATGAAGAGATAAAGGCAATAACAATAGAATATGGAAGAATGGTGGTTATTTGGGGAAGCTGAATGGTTGGTGAATGTGAAGGACATGGCAGATGCTTTGTAACATTGATGCTCAGCCCACCACATTTCGCTTTTTAAGTATAATAATGCTTATTGGATGATTCTCAAAGTGCATAAAAACTCAGCACCAATCAGCTTCTCTAGTTCTCTCTGATCATTACTGGTGACCCATATATCCTGTATCAAATGAAAAGAAATATTATATTTAATAATGCATATAACAGAAAATCAAAACTAGCTGAGCACCCCTGCATAAAAAAAACAAAACCAAAAATTTCCTTTCTTTTTTCCTCTTTTATCAATCTTTGATTTACTGTCTAGAGCTGAAAATCTAGAGATAAATAATATGTGAAGATGCAATCTTGGGAATGTAAACACTAGATGAGAAGCCAAACAAACAAATAAAAAAGAAACAGAAAAATAATTGTAATACATTGAAATACAGTCAGTTAAAGCAGAGTATAAGCACTGTGTGAGGAGTGCTTAAAAATAAAGCTGGCCTTCTCTCCATTTAAGGGTGGAGATTACATGTCACTTTTAGGTAGATTTTTATTCTGTATCAAAACACTTAATATGGTTGTCCCTTAGTTATAGAAGTTCAGGTGACTACACTTGGGGAAACTGGAGTTTTGAACTTTCTGTGAAGGGACCAGAAAGATATTGTAGGTCATACAACAATGAGGAAAACTGGGTGCAGGAATAGCACGGAGAGCCACTGTGAGTGGGGAGACTGCATACCTGTTACCAAACTACACCGCAGCGCGTGGTTGACACTGCGAATTTCTATGTATATCACTATTCCCACACAGAGGTTGAGCTGTGAGAAAACAATATCTAAGACTGGATATAAACTAAAAAGTGATAACGTGGGCGCCCAACTTTGGTCCTACAATGGACCTGAGGAGGACATCCTTGCAGTGTATGTCAAATTGACAGAACAAGTCTTCAAGTGGTAACAGCATGAGCTGATTAGAAGAAACAGTCTGAGAGTCTCAGCGTATGGACTACACAAATCTGTGAAGTCCATGGACAGTTAGGGGTAAGAGAAGTTGATAAGCATAATGGGACTTTGGAATTGATTAGAGTTCAAACAATGGCAGCAAATGGCAGCTGGATAATAAGGAGATAGTAGTGGAGTGAAAAGTGTTTTGGATTATGAGTCAAGAAATTTGAGATTGAATATTACTTTTTTCATTACGTTAAATTAATTAAACAAGGAGGACATTAGACTGAGGTGGCTTTAATGTCTCAGTGGCCTATTTAAGCAAATCAAACTTGCTGCGGACCATTCTGCCTCGTTTCAGGAGTGTAACTGTACCCCATGACTAAGCTGCGTAAGAGCCCAGGAGACCCATTTCATCTGGGTCTGTTCTGTCAAGAGGACCTAAGCCACTAAGGAGACAAGCTTATCTCCCTGGCAGGAGTGCCGCTTCTGCTTCATCCATCTCTGGCCCTAATGCTTAGTTGGTTAGTCAATGATGGGTAAGACCCCTCATGGGAGGAGCAACCCAATCCAGGCACGATCACTTGAGAGGCCCTCATGGGAGGACTCGGGGGGGGGGGCTGCAACAAAGAGGGGGTGATGGACCCTTGCTCCCCATGCTATTCTGACAAAGCCCGAGTCCCCATTTCCAACCGGGGATGTTATCCTTATCTCTTGCATCCTGGCTCTAATCTGTTTAAGCCTGAAACTATGACGGAGGGTGGTGCAGCCCTGTGCTGGCCAGAGCAGTTCCCTGGGTGATCGGGCATAAGAAAGAATTTGTAAAGCCCTGTGAAACCTGCTTTGCTAAGAGTGCTCTCATTTAAATGATAAGGGTCCGAGGAGGAAATGAGTATGTCTCCCAAAGTTTTTGCAACCCCCTTACCTGGCAGACACTGACTCAGATTAAGCCCTCAGATTTCTTTGAAATGTTATCCATTGTTTGATCCTTGCCACCTGACATTGATTGATGAACTTTACCTGTGTTCCTGTGTGTTATGAACCCAATAAAAGCCCATTGAGGAAGGGGCTCTTGGTCCTTCTCCTTTGAGAGATCAACCACCTCTCCTCCCCAAGCAGATCATGTCTTGGTAGTTTTACTTTCATCTTTGGCACACAGATGGGGCTCTGTGGGCAGAGCCCCTCCACACAAACTTAAACCTAAATTCCTCGAGGTTAAGAAATTGAAACCTAACAATAACTAATCACAAACAGCCAACTAGGTTTTTCAAAATGAGGCAACTGCTTAAGCTGTAGCCAATCAAATAATTTCCTTGCTTTGCTTTGGCTTCTTCTCTATAAAAGTCTTTCCCCCAGTTTCTGTGGGTAGGGGGCACTTCTAACAACTTCCAGTTTAGTAATGCTTGAGTTGAATAAATTTTAACTCAAATAAACTCTTAAAAATTTTAATATGCCTCAGTTTATTTTAAAAAGTTATCAGTATGCCAATTTAAAGATGATGAAATAGAAGCTCAGGAAGTTAACTTAGTCATCCATAGATATCCAGCTTCTGAATGGAAGGCATGGGTTAAAATTCAAAGGGCTGAACAACTCAGCTGACATTTCTTATTACATATATCCAACTGCCTTCCTGACATATCTTTTTGAGGTCTAACAAGCATCTTATATAAACTGGACTGGACAGCAGAGAGCTTTGGATTTCTTGGCCTGCCCTCCAAATTCACTTTCCCACCCTCAATTATAATTTCATCCTATGCATGCAGTAGTTCAAGCTCCAAACTTAAGAGGCATTCATTGCCAAAGAGGACACCCAGATAGCCAATAGACATATGAATGGATGCTGAACTAATCATCAGAGAAATGCAAATTGAAATCACAATGATATATCACTTTGTGCCTGTTAGAATGGTTATCATGAACAAATCAACAAACAAGTCCTGATGAGGATGTGGAGAAAAGGGAACCGTAGTGCACTGTTGGTGGGATTACAGACTGGTACAGCCACTGTGAAAAACAGTATGGAGTTACACCAGAAAATTAAAAGTGAAACTGCCTGTTGACTCAGTGATCCCACTTCTGAGAATATACTTGAAGAAACCCAAAACACTAATTCAAAAGAATGCATGCACCTCTGTGTTCACTGCAGCATTGTCCACAATAGCCAAGATCTGGAAACAGCCCAAGTGCCCATGTGACAGCAGGGATCAATGAAATAAGGCAGCCAGAGAAAGACAAATACTGTATGATCTCACTTATATGTGGAATCTAATGGAAAAATAATATTTCACAAATAAAATAAAACAGAAGCATAGATGCATAGAACAGACTGAAACCTGTAAGAGGGGATAAAGGTTGAGGGGACTGGACAAAAAAAAGGTCAAGGGAAAGGGGGGGTGGGAGGAATGGAAGTAGGCAAAGAGGGGATCAGTGGGGATGGAAGGAGACTACATTGATGATGAGAGCACAGTGCAGTGTGCAGGTGATGACTTGTTGAGTTGTACACTAGAGTTGTATGGTTTTATGAGTGAATGTCACCCCAATAAATTCAATAAAAAAGAGCCATTCTTGACTCCTGTCTTTATTATACGTCCCCATCTAATTCATTAGCAGCTTCTATAAGCTCTATCTCCAAAATGTATCCTGACATTATACTGTGCACCCATTATTTTTTGCCCCTACTGTGGCAACAGCCTCTAAATTGGTCTTCTGTCAAGACAAATATTTAAATAGTGACATGTTATATACTTCCAAGAACTCTTGCCTCTTTAATAGTACACCCTCCAAAGAAGCCAAAGTGTGTTTTCTAAGTGTGATTCAGATCATGCCATACCTTAGTTTAAAATCCCCCTTTACAATCAGAAACAAATCCACTGTCCTTGCCCAGCCCACAGGCCCTACATAATGGGTTGACTGCCAGCTTACTCCCCTGCCTCCTCTCCCTGCCTCCTTCTCCCCTCTGTTTCTTACCCTCCAGACACACCCTCTGCCTCTTAAACACTTTCCTTCTCAAGGCCTTGGCATTTGCTTTTCCTTATGCTTAGAATGCTCTTCTCCCAGATCTCCACAGGTCTGCACCCCGCTCATCATTCAAGTCAAAATTCAAATGTAATTGCAAAACAGTGACTACCATAGTTAAAGCACCCTCTTCACTCACTCTGATGGCATTTCCACATGTTACTTCTTCTTAGCTCTTATCACTCCTTGAAATCCCAAGAAATTAAGAGCTTATCGAAGACACTTGATACACTTCAGTATCACACTGCCTAGAATGGTTCTTGTGCACATTTGGTGTTTAATAAATATTTGTTGATTGACTGTATTAATGGGTTATTTTCATCCAAAGGTGGGCTTTCAGAAGTAATGAACAAACTAGTAGGACAATAGTACATTTTCTAATATAGTAGTAAAAACAAGAAAACCTTTGTTAAACTAATGCCAATGGGTATTCTGCTTAGGTTGTCTGTGATTGTTCAAAAGTAGAAAAAAATTGTAATTTATTGCTCAAGTTGCTACTTAGCACCATATTAATACTTATATGTTTTGGTAAGGTCCTACAGTGTCAAAAATTAATCACAACTATGTGGAAACTTCCACTAATTGAAAAGCTGGGATTTTTCATTCCAAAGTCAAAGCCTAGAACACTAAGAGTGATAATTCCTGAGACTATTCTCATGGTATTCCAAGTGAAATACTATGTTTATATATTGTACTTAAAACAACTCACTAAAATTATTCATTTTTCCCCATACTTTATTCTCATAAGAGGTTATACTGAGCAACAAGTTGCCATTTTATTGACTAGAAACAAAAGAAATGGAAGTTGTTACAGCAATTACTGCTGTGATGAACTAAGCCAGCTCATATTCTTAACAGATTCTCTAGATTCTTGAGACACTCTCTGAGTCTGGATACATCATCTCCATTTCATATCTTCTTTATTATGCTGACTTTCAGCATAACATTATGCAGCTTCTGCTCGTGAAAATATAAGGTTGTGTTTGGCAGTGATAGGAAATGAGAGGAGAAGGGCAAGGCTAGACCAAGTGCTGGAGGCCAAAGGATCTAGCTGTGCCAAAAAGCCTAGACATTCTCGTGAGGGTTTATGCCTTAGGAGAAAAAAGGAGGAGAAAAAGTAGAAAAGGGAAAGAAGAAAAGTAAAAGGGCTCCTTTTCTCCTGATTGTTCATTCTAGCTGCTATCCAGTTTCTCGTTTGCTGCCAAACTTCTCAAATGAGTGCTCTCTACTGCGACCTATGTAATAGGATGTTAAAGTAGAACATTTGCTATTTTCTTAGTTTTGTAAGGTCTAACCTTGAGAACAATATGTTTTATTATCCATAAATTATGAAAATAGATACCAGACTCTTTCTTCACAACCAAGGAGTGACTCAGAAGAGCTGGCCTAATTTGGTGATTCATCCTTAGTCTATCGGACAGGTATTTTGAGGGGTGGCTTGAAAATTCATGGAGATGGGTAAGTAAGACTTCTTTAGAGAAAGAATTCTGAGAGCCTAAATATATAAATAAACAATGACCAGACAATATATGTCAAAAGAACTCTGATCCTCTGTAGCAACCATCCAGGGAAGCCCAACCACAATTTCTGTTGCCTTTAGTTACAGCAGTTAGCACTTGGCCCACAATGGCCAACTTCCCTATTTTTTTTTTTTTGGCCTCCACTTTCAACTGAGGACCAGGCAGAAAAAAACAATTATGCTCCTCAAACTCATCACATAAGATATCTTGCCTCTGATGAGCTCCCTTCCAGCTTCTCCGTGTCAACAATCTCTAATCAGAACACACCTGAAGGCTTTCTTTCTTAATATTCTAAAGCTTCTCCACTCTCCTGATGGCTTTTGAGTCAATACAAGTTGTGGTGCTGCTTCCTCTGCTATACCAGGATCTGAATAAGTACCGTAACTCCAGTTCTCATTTAGGCGGTTGCCTTCATTTATTTCAAAAGTGCTATGATGGCTCTCCTCCCCTCTACCCAGTGAATAGAACAAGGGTGCTTCCCCCAACCTACAGCCAAGGGCCCTGGGGACTAACATTCTATACAGTTTTGATGAATTGCTGAAAGGGACCCTGGCTGAAGGGACTTGTGAGAGCTGAGGAAAAAAGACAGGGCTCCGATGGGACAATTTAGTAGGGCAGGGGACATGCAAATGCCACATGCAGAGTGTGGACCATTTGAGCTGTCTGTAAAAGGGACTCTGCCAAGAGGGCTTCTGGGGGCATTCACCCTAAAAGAAAGTTTCTTAAAACCCTCAAAATACCCAGTGAGACGAAACATCAACATTTTGATAAACCAAATGGCAAAAACTACACAAGCTAAATAACAATGTTTCTGCCATTTATTTTTCCCTCTCTTCTTGCCATCTCTAGAACAGCTATAGGTAGCATAGTGAGTATGAGAGAAATTAACAAAACTTACTTTACAAATTTGGATTATTATTTCAAATAATACCATTATTGGATTATTATTTTTATGCCAAAAATTATTATTTTTTGCAAGGCTTCTGAAAGAATTGCTGAGACAACTACCCTACACTTCCTCTGCCATAGCTGATGACCCTCTCCTTGGTTAAATTATGAGTAAAGGAGCCTTCTGTAAATTATTGAACATTCAATGTTAGAGATAAATTTGACCAGTCTGCTCTCCTCCATTGAGTTGTAGTTTTAGTGCAACACTCCTCTCAAACTGTGGTTCTGTTTTGGGGAGGCCTGCTTGAAGACCACAGGTTCTATCAGGAGACCCAATTCTAACACAGCCTGGGGGCCAGTAATGGCTCTTTTCGTTAATTCTTTAGGCTTGAGCACCAAAGGGGTTTTTTTATGGTTGTCAAATGTGTTCATTTGCTCTAACCCTGACTGTACCCTTATAAAGAGTCCCTTCTTTAAACTGTTCTCAGTAACCCTGTTTGAGTCTGTCATCCTTTTGCCACTAAAACTGTCACTTTAAACCGTAAAAAAACCAACACCAATCATAGCGTTTAAAACACCATAGTTAGGCACTGGCTGGTGTGGCTCAGGGGATTGCGTGAGAACCAAAGGGTTGCTTGTTTGATTCCCAGTCAGGACATATGCCTGGGTTGTGGACCGACCCTGTAACTGATTTTTCTTTGAAGTAAAAGAAGCTAGGAAAGGTAGCAGTCTGGGGCTAGTTTGATGGTTTTGTGGCAGTCAGCAGGGTTTTGGTGTCAGGGTTCCATTGTTCTCCTTCACCACACAGGCACCGGCTGCCAAATGGCTATTGGAACGTTGACCATTACTTCCAGTCTATAGGCAGCAGGAAGGAGAGCAAAAGGGGTTCACCTCAGTCATTTCAAGAGGCCTTTCAGGAAGTCTCCTCCAACACTTCTGTGTCCACCACCCTGTCTAGACCTTCATCACATGGCCACACCTAGCTTCGAGAGAGGCTGGGAAATGATTTTTCTAGCTGGGTACATTGCAACTTCCAAATGAATTTGAGGTTTGGTCATTAGAGGACTGGAAAATGGTTATCATGTAGTTATTTCTAAGCCTCTACCATCAAAAGCTAGTTAAATAATGAAGAAAAATATAATAGCAACAGGGGCCTGAGAAGGGGAGGGGAGCAAAGGTGGGCGGTAGACGACGTGAAAGACGGACAAGGCCAGCAGCAAATGGGGGAATGGGCCCCTTAGTATTGTCTTCGTTTGTCAGTGTGTCACTTGTGCCCCTTCTGACCTAATGAAATATTATTTATCTCAGTATACAACTTTCTAAAAGCTACTTGTTGAGGATTTCTATAGAAAATAACCAGAAGGAAAGAAATGCACTTAAACGAGTCTGAAGAGAAGTGGCTAGAAAACACACGAATACTGGCAATTTCCATTTCATCAACTCTAGTAATGTCGAGTCATTCTGCAGTCTTATCAAATGAGACAACAGCGGATTTTCTTTTCGTTGACCTAAATGACCCCCCAAAAATAAAGTGGTCACCATACTTACAGTTGTCATATCACGATTGTCATGCACATCCCTTTCAGCAAAACTTGCCAGCTCAAAGGTAGCTTCCTTGGTGAGCTGAATATTAGGGAAAATAACAACTTACTTTGTCTCTTAAATTTTAATTAGCACACAAGATTTTTCAAGGCCTTGTGTTCTTTAATAGACTGTATAAAGTATAGTAAGACTGCATTTCTTTTCCCTATGAGTTTTTATATTCCTTGAGATATTAAACTATCTCTGAAAACTGTGCTTTTAAAAAATTTTATTTACTTATGTTTAGAGAGAGGTGAAGAGAGATAGAAAGAGAAGGAGAGAAATATCAATGTGTGGTTGCCTCTCATGTGCCCCCCATCAGGGACCTGCCCTGCAACCCAGGCATGTGTCCTGACTGGGAATCGAACCAGTGACTCTTTGGTTCACACCCGTGCTCAATCCACTGAGCCACACTAGCCTGAAGGCTGAAAGCTGTGTGTTTTATGTACAGTATATTTGGACATATTTGCCACATATTTTCTTTCCAAAGTTCCCCTCATGAGTTAGTCACTAAAACAACATTGCTCTGGATGTCATTATGTTAAAAACAAAAACTGACAAAAAACAAACAAACCTACCACCTTTAAATTGTTCTTAATCTCTCAACTAAGGAACAACTTTAGAACTATGTAAAAATTGTACATTTGATTTTTTCATTGAAATATGCATTTTAACACCATCACAGTGACTGGCTTTTTGAATGAAGTGATAAACATAACGTAGTGTAATTTAGTCCACCAAGTTCTACTTGGTCCTAGGAATCTTTATCAATCTTCCCAGGGAAATTTACTGTCTCTTCAATTTTGTTACAATTAATTAGTTATTTGCTAAATATAACCTAGTCACATTGTGCTTTATTTTTTGATTAATATTCTACCTTGGTTTCCCTTTGCTATCCTGATGGAATCTGTGTCATCATTAGAAAACGTACCTTTCTAAGGTATGTCACAGTTTGTACACCTAGAACTCTGTTACAATTCAATTCCCTCTCCACAACTTACCTTATATTATTCATTTAACAAGTATTTACCAAATTTCTACTATATGCCAAGCTCTGTGCTGGAAGGTAGTTGTTTAACCTTAAGCTTTATATATTGCCTGGCTCTATACAGGGTGGATCAAAAGTAGGTTTACAGTTGTGAGTGCTTAAAACAGAGTTTATTCTTATATTATTATTTATTAATTATTGTGTTAACTTTACAAACAAACAATTGTAAACCTACTTTTGCCCCATTCTGTATATGTTTGTGGTTGATTATAAGTCTTTAGGTTTTTTTGTGTATGGAAACAACCAAAAGTATTTGTACTTTGCTTAATTTTTAGCTTATGATATTGATATACTTTACTTACTAAATATACATTGATGGTAAATTTGATTAACCAACTGTGTTTTAAAAAGATAAAAAGCAATTCCACATTTAGCATTACTGAACATCTTAACAGCAGGTAAAATATATACAAATATAAGGACTATACTATATTATTACATATTCCTTTACCTATGCTCTAAAATATTAACATTGTATGTTGTATTAATATTGTCAATATTTTTTTGTTATTGTACAATATTTTTTCTATATTTAATTCTGTATCTTCCTAAATTTTAAATAGTATTTCCATAGGTGGCAATCTTTCCTGACAGAAAAGGTTAACAGGCTTTTTCAAACTAATGATGGTCATAGGATCTGGGTTATTGATTAATGCTATTGGATAGAGAATTGGATGTACAATTTAGTTGTTTCTTGCAAACAGATTAAAAATCAAGAAGTGGTTATCAGGCTATTTCCTCTTATACTTAAATAACGTACTGTAAAAGTCTCCTTTGGTTGACAATGTCATCTGTGTCTTGTCATCATAATGTGTTGACCTGGTCTGTTAGCATTATTACAACTTTTTTTATTCTTTACAAGTATTTTATTATCATTTGTAGGGTCACATAACAGTTTCATCTCTTAAGAGATGCAAGAACAGGACCATACATTTCTCTCTAAGACATTTTACTAACTCAAATTCTGTTGAACACTTCTGCTTAGTAGTAGTGTGCTCATTGCTGTTAGACACACTTTTGACTTGATATAATATGTGACTATGAGGGCTAATTAGTTCTATCTGTTATTGATACAATTTGTAACTTTCATGGACTATGTAAAAATTGTCAAACTTTTTACCAAACTGCTGTACCATTTTACACTGCCTCCAGTGATGTACGAGATTTTTAATTGCATTCTCTCCAAAACTTAAAATTGTCAGACTTTCTAATTTTAGCCATTTTGCTGGGTATGAAGTAGTACCCCATTGTGGTTATGACTTGCTTTCTCCTGGTGAGTAATGATATGATTCACCCTTTCATGTGCTCATTATATATTTGTATGTCTTTTGTAAAGTATCTGTCCCTGTTGATTAGGTTGTTATTGATCTTACTTTTAATAAGGTGCAAAAGTTTTTTACTTCGAATTCAAATCTTTTGTCAAAAATGTGTAATGTGAATATGTTCTCCATTCTGTGCCTTGTTTTTTAATTTTGTGAGCACCAATTCATCACTTTTATGTTGTCAGAACTCTATATTGTTTTGTTTCTTTCATGGTTCTCAGGCAACAGAGATATACCAAGGTGTAATACTAGAGGAGATTTTTTTTAAGTACATATTATGGCTATCTACCTTTAATTGAAAAGAGGAAAGGTAAAGCAGGCATTGGCAGGTTTACTAGAGATTTTTCTCTACAAAATGTCCTGGTCCCTCCATCTCATGCTACCCTTAAAAAAATAAGGGCACAGTCCATGTAAATGTTCAGATTCCAATGGGAAGGTTTTGTTGTGAGAAGGTCATTGACAGCACAGACCTTGGCAGTCATATCCAGCCTGAGAGTATAGGTGTGGTGAGAATCTACTAAACTGGGATAAGCAGTGGAAGCCCTTGGGGAGGAGGGATCAATATCCTCCTGTATTTTCTTTCTTGCTCATCGCCTCCTGTATAGGACTCTTTTTTAAATGACTATGAGAAGTGCTCAGTCACTTAAGTCCCTGTGACAATGGGCTGGGGAGAATTGATGAGGCTGCCTGAGTGCAAATGAACCCCCCAAGCTGTTCTCCAAAATTTGTGAATATTTTTCTGTGTGATTTAATATTCTACTTGAACAGAAATTGTAAATGTAAAGACCCCAAATACAGAGATCCTCAAACCTCCTAAAATTCTAAGCAAACTTTTACACGTCTTGTTCATTTTGTGGGGGAAGGGCCTATAACTCGAAACAGATTTTCAAATGAGCCTGCAACTCAAAAATGTCTGAACTCAACAGACACTAAAACAAGCCTCAATGCCTCTTTCTGGCATTAAGAATTGTATGGGCCTCAACACATTAAATTTGCTTATTGCTAAATTATTATTAAGAGTCTATTTTGTGTCAGACATTGTTTGATTCACCAAGGCGCTGGCACACACTTCGCTGTTGGTAGAATGCCTCCAGCAGTCAAAGGGTTTGGTTTTCAGTAAAGTGAAGAGATGATGAAAGTCATATATTGCGTTTTTTTTCAGTTACAGTTGACATTCAGCATTGTATTATGAATGTCAAGTTTTTGATCATGCACCAACAGGAAGGAGTAAGTAGCACAACAAACATGCAGCAAGCAGATGGACTCCTGCAGTGAAATGTAAGACAAGGTTTTAGGAAGCACGTGTGGAAAAATCTAGCTCCTTGAGAGCAACACTATTAAATCACTCCCCAAAACACTTAGCCTAAGTAGCAAGAATGAAGAAACTCATGGTTGTATAAATATTGATACCTCCGTCTTTCTGCCCCTAGAATTCTCCTGAGCAGTGAGGTTGACTCTGTAGAAGTCAGTAATGGAGATGGTGTTCACGGCTTCCAGACTGCAAGAGCAAATCTCAGGGTTGTTGAAAGGCACCCATTCCTGTTTGGGGAATAAAATTTGAAACAGATGTAATTCTATACCCATCACTCTCTACCTCCCTCATCCTCCACCCCGTACTATAAAATAAGTCAAAACCCGAGCAAGCAGAATTCCAGGGACTAGGGATAAATAATTTCTTTTCTCCTTGGTCAGCAGGCTCCTCAGATGGGTTTGGGGCACTAGAAAGAGTATACAAACATACATTTTCTTCCCACAGGCACTGCTGGCTGAGAAAGAAAAGTCAAAAGACAGCTCAGGTCTCAGAGTAACAAAAATGCTTATCCACTAGTTTCGTTTGGAGTGATGATTGGTGTCTTGGTCCGTTTGGGCTCCTGTAACAAAATGCCACAGACTGGGCGGCTTCTAAATAACAGAAATTTATTCTCACTATTCTGGAGGTGGGGAAGTCCAAGATCAGGGTGGCAGTATGGTTGCATTCTGGCAAAAGCCCTCTTCCTGCTTCATGCCAGTGCCTTTTCCTATGTTCTCACATGGTGAAGGTGCTAGCAGGCTCCCTGGGGCTCCTTTTATAGAGGCACTAATTTCATTCTGAGGGCTTCCACCTCATGACTTAAGCACTACCTAACAGCCCCATCTCCTAATATGATCCCAGCAGGCATGAGGATTTCAACGTATGAATTACGGGAACACGAACATCCAGATCACAATGATTAGTAACTTTTGGAAGAGGAAGAGTGCATATCATCATGAAAACTTTTCCAAAAAATTAAAGTGACTAAACAAAAAAATAGTGAAGGGGCTGAAATGAAGAATGATTTCAACACTATTGGGCGGTGGGGAACTCAGTAGATAAATAATTCTTCTTTTCTGAAATGAGGGGCTGATCATAAACAGGGGGTCTTAGGGTTCATGTTAGTTTACATGATGTGTGGAGTGATCCCTGACTTCCCTGAGCATAAGGGAATTGTGACAGGGGATCAAGTTCAGGGCTCTGAATACAATTAACCCTCACACTGCTTGTTTGAATCAAAGACAGCTACTTTCTTTCTAGGACATTAGGACTCTTGGTTCTGAGTGACAGAAATGTAACAAAGCCTTAAGCAATAAAACAGGGTGTTGTTGAAAGGGTTCTGAGGAAGCTCCCAGAACTAAGGCAAGATTTAACAATCACCTTTTGGAAAGGCATGGATTAGAGCAGCTCCAGGAATTTTACTAACTGGAAGCAAGGATTTGATGTCAATAAGACTCTCTCCGTGCCTCTTGCTTCTGCTTCTCACAGCTGCAGACAGGTTTCTTAGTGTCGTTGGGTGGTGAGACACAGTGTAGAACGTAGACTGCAGAGAATCTGGGCTCACATTTGTCACTTACTGCTTCAGTTTTAATAATCCCAAAGAAGGACTCTGATTAGCCTAGCTTGAGTTATGAACTCATGTTTAGCTTCCCCTAGCAATGGAGACAAAATCATACTGCTTGCATTGGACCATATGCCAGAGTGGGAATGGGGAAAGATGACTTTAGCTGCCCAAACAGAGGAGCATCAGAGACTGACTACCCGGGAAATCACCGTGAGCCAGGTGATTATACCAGTCAATGTCTACTACGTTTATTTCCTGAGGAACTTCCATACGTTTCTCTGACTGGAGGAACCTTATGTTTCCAGGCTGAGGTAGGTAATTCTTATATTGTGAAAGAATGGCAGAAATCTCTTTCAGGGTTCTAAATAAACAGCTGAAGATATAGTAACTATAAAACCTGAGTTTTAGACTATCCCAGAACGGGCTCTCAGAGAAAAGTCCCATCGTACTCACAGTGGAAAAGGGCAGGAAAGTTGGGTTTGAATCCCTGAAGGCCTGAATACTACATTATCTTGTCTTCACCCATCTCTCAGAGAGAACTAACCAGGATGACGAATGTTTCCTCAGAGGAAAACGATATTTAAAAATTGCTTGTTATTTATAACCTCTGTTTTTCCTAAGAAGGGGGGCGGGGTGGGAGTGAGGTCTGAAAGCTTAAAGGCCTTTGTTACTTGTCACTCTAATAGTTGGGAGTGTGGAGTTTATCACTTGGGAATTTTCTCCACAATTTTTAAGTAAAAGAAAAGACACATTTTTCTTTTCTTTGCTTTTCTTTTCAGTGTATATATGCAGCAAGATGCATCTTCTCGTACACAATCCGTTCTGTTAAAATACCTTACACTCTGAGGTATGTGCATAGACAGATTAGTGTGATCTACTTAAGTACAATAGGCAGAAGACACCATTTACTAATTACATTTCTTTCTCTAACGAAAGGGACTTTAAACCTGATAAACAGAGCTAATAATATATATCATGTATAGAGAGGGATTTGTTATGATGGATTGGCTCATCCAATTACGGAGACTGAGAAGTCCCATGATCTGACATCTGCCAGGTGACCTCAGGAAAGTTACTGGTGTGGTTCCAGTCCAAACTCAAAGGCCTGAGAACCAACAGAGAACCAGGAGGCTGGTGCAAATTCCTGTCCCAGTCTGAGTGCCTGAGAACTAAGAGCACCAGTGTCCTAGGGCAGGAGAAGATGATGGATGTCGCAGCTCAAATAGAGAAAGCAAATTTGTCCTCCTGCTACCTTTTTGCTTTATTCAGACCCTCAATGGGTTAGATGATGTCCAGCCACACTGGTGAGGGCATGTTCTTTACTCAGTCTACTGATTCCCACACTGATCTCTTCCAGCAGCAGCCTCACAGACATACCCAGAAATAATGTTCTACTGACTATCAGGCAACTCTTAGCCCAGACAGGTTGACACACAAAATTAACCATCACAAGGCCTATTCACAGGGATTTTCAGCAAAAGTGTCTCATAAAAGGAAGAAAAATCCCAGGTTTCACTAACTTGTCAAGATGCATTACCAAGAAAAGTCCACTAATGCACTATATAATATTCAAGCTGAAAGTATCGATGTCAGTAGAAAGCAATGTTAGGCCGTTTACAATCATGGTTTATAAATTAAGCATTTGGATATTAGATAATGTACTCACTGATGATTACTGACATTTTTTGAATCAGTAAAAAGATGTTACTATATGTTGTACTTTTACCATATTCTAGCCACTTTGCTAAATGATTTGCATGTATATTGGGTAAGGAACTGTTATATCATTACTTCTACCTGTTTTGGGTATAATATCCTTTCTGATGAAATCTACCACCCTCCTCTCTGCTGTATAGTATATTCAGGAGCTGCCTGCCATTATACAGACCAGGTCCCCTAGCCACAGTTGGTTGGTTCAGAGTAGGCCTGTTCAATGAGAATTTTGAATTTAGGATCAGAGAGAATAAAATACTGGGAAGGACAAAATCTCAAACTCAGGAGCAGTTAGTAGCCATGGTTTTGCTTTACTGAGGAAGCTGGCAAGGAAGAATAAAATGAAAATGCCAATAAAAATAGGTTAAAAATCAGGAAAGAACAAGAGAAAGAATCCTAGAGTTATTTAAAGATCTGAATTTTGATTGGTTTTAAGGACTGGCTGTATCTTGTAGCTCAGTTGTTCAATATTTCCTTCAATTGCATGAGATATCTTGTTAAATAATTTCTGTTTTTGCTTACATTAGTTTGAGTTGTAATCCTGTCACTTGTAACAAAAAGCATAGAGCTAACAATCCTTGGTGATAAGCTTTCTTTCTCTCTCTCTCTTTCTTTCTTTCTTTCTTTCTTTCTTTCTTTCTTTCTTTCTTTCTTTCTTATTTCAAAAGAAAAAACCAAGTTTAAATAGGCTAAAATCTTGCCCCGGTCAGGCAGTTGTGAATAGCAATGGTAGGAGTCACACTTCAGCTGACTCCAGCCACACCTTCCAAAACACAGGACTAGTGGACTATGGCTATACGAAGACTGATTTTAGAACTTAGGCATATGTTCTTACTTGGAGAGGATATAGTTTTGCTTACTTGGAGAGAATATATGTTTTTCAAAGAAGGTTATTGTATCAGTTACTCATCACTATAAAACAAATCACCCCAAAACTCAATTGGTTAAAACAATAATAATTCATTATTTTTCATGTACCTGAAGGTTGGGCTCACTTGAGACAGTCACTCATCCCTAGTGAGCCCATGTCACTTGTCTTCCTTGGACCACATGCCATGGAGAGGGCAGGGACACAGAGAACCAACCCAAACATGGAATGCTATCTTATACCTCTAATTGAGTTACATTTGCTTGTATCCATTGGGCTGAAAGGAGTCATGTAGTCATGATGTCAGGGGAGTGATCAAATGTACTCTGCCTTGGGAAACTTCAGAGATACATGGGAAAAGACATAGAAAGAAAAGGAATGACAATTTGGGGTCATTAATTCAATCTATCATACAGACAAGTATGGCTCATTTTGGATTTTTCTTTGTGATAGTGTTCTGGTTGACTCTTATTGTGGATTAGGAACTCTGAGAAGGCTCACCTGATGGTTCTGCCTCACTCAGACCCTCATGTCGTTGCAGTCAGGCTATGTTTGGGGCTGGAACAGAGGAAGTCCTGAAGCAGAAGGGGGCTGGCTAGATATCTTGCATTCATAGTCTTACCAAGTGGGCTTTCTATTACAGGCTAGTTTGGGTTTCCTCACAGCATGGCTGCCTTGGGGCAGATGGACTGCTTAGTTCAAATGAAAAGTATGAAGAGCAAGTAATCTAGCTTATGAAGTTGAAGCTCACCTTGGAAATCATGTACCTTCACTTCTGCCACTGCATTCTATCAGTTACAGCTCAAGGAGAGGAATATTAGACCTTACTTCTTGATAGAGGAGTGGCAAACTTCTAGAACATGTAGAATGAGAAATAGAATGATGATTTTTATATTTTAGAATATATAAACTGCCACAGACAGTATGACAGAGCATAAAAATAGATTTGCACTCTAGCAGGTTTGCTGATTACTAGCCATGTAACTTTAAACATACTCATCTGACCTGCCAACGTTGTCTCATACTAGGCATCGCATAGACATCAAATGAAGAAATGAATGACATGGAGACTTCTTCAGCCTTCAAGTTCTTCCCCTGTATGTAATTAATAATACCTAAGGAAAGTCATGAGGAATAAACGAGATGATGACTTGAAGATACTTTGAAAGGGCAGCCATCTGTGGGTACTCTTACTTAAAAAAACAAAAACAAACAAACAAACAAAAAAAAAACAGAAGTCATTTGGGGTAGGGAAAGGACCTATGATTTCACTGAGTAATAAAATTGGGGGGTCTTAAATGAGATATTGTTACAATATGATGAGACTAGTATTTCTTAAGTGGCCTGTGATTCGATCTGGAGGGCATTTCCAAAAAGAATATTACTAAAAGTGTTTTGGGTGAGGGCAGGGAAATCTAAATAACTGCATGACAGCTACAAATGAGAGGAAAATGCTCATTTGAATGTTTGTTAAAAATAGGATTAAATACTTTATCACTATTTTCTCTTGGCCAATGTCTGAGAAAAGACCCAATCTTCATTTCTGAGATGGGGAACTTTGAATTTTACTGATGATCAGATAAAAGAAAAGCTAACAGAAATTAAGAAAAATATTATATTTACAGCAAAGGATCAACTGTAGATTTCCAAAAGTTATAAGAAAAGCACTTTGATTCATTCACCTCTGTATTCATCTTCTTAAGGCTGAGTTACCTGATATAATTTTTACTTATATATATTTTTCTTTTTGCAATCTCTGAGATAATAAGTATGAATTTTTTAGGTATTATTTCCAAAGTATTACTTACAAAAATAGATGATTTCTTAGTGACTGAAGAAAAAAAATAAGAAGGAAAGTGATTTCAGCAAATGACACTAATCATTTGCTAGCATTTTCTTTCTTAAAGATGTGTGATAGTTGGGTTTCTCTAAAGAAATCTCATGTATCTGTGATAAAGTAGATGGCACAGTGACCTCAAAGCCAGCCAGCAAGAGTCTGAGCAGACCAGTTAGGTAATTTTGATATTATTTTCACTTACAGGACAGCTTAAGGGAAAAAATGTTTTAAAAGAGAGAACGTATAAAAGAAAAGATTAAAAAAATAAAATTATATATAATAAATAATATTCCACATAAGTTATATATATGTTAAAATAGGATAGATATATTTTATTAGTATACATACTAGAATTAGGTCAGATCTTTATAAGTATATATACTAGAATTATACATTCTAACTGATTGTTTACTGACCTAAAAAATCATTAAACACTGTTGCATACCTCTCCATTTCTTCTCAGACCTGAAAGGTAGTTTCAGGTTTATAATCTGGTGGCTCATAATTTGCTTCATTTTGTGGCCTCGGTCTCTTTTTTGTTACCCTCTTCCTCTCCCCTTTGCCCCTCTTCAGATGAGGCCAAACTCAGTCCTAGATGACTCAAACAGCCCACAAGCCACTGCTGATTGAGATATTGACTCATCCTGCAGATAAGGAGGATCTGTTGTTGGCATTAGCCTGTAGGCAGTTACGAACCCAAATTGGACTTACATAACATCTGATGAACACAGGACCCAGGAATCACTCTGACACGTAAGGCTGGTTTCTGTAGCACCGGTAGGTTGCAAAGTTGCTGCTCCTTGTTCCAGGCCCTTGGACAGCACCGACTCTAAGCTCTGGACTTCTCCTAATGGTGCTTCTAATCTGAGACCCAGATGGGGCTCAGGAGAGTCATATATTACATACAATTTATAACTCCAATTATGGCTACCACCACAAAGGTCTTGATTCAAAGTATGTTAATTAAGGTATACTTCTTTGTGTTACAGGTGTTAGTATTTATTTCATTTGTATTAGAAAAGTTCTTTATTTTAAAGAATACAATAGTGTCTCTGAAAAATTATATTTTATATTCAGTAGGTTAGAAGGTCAGGCAAAAAAGACACAATAAGCTAGCTCCACAAATGTTATCCTCGACTGAAGTTTGTTCATATGTGCTGCATTGTGCCAGGAACCAATGAGCACATGAATTGTTGCGGACCGTTCAGCCTGGTTTCAGAAGTTGTAACCCTCACCCCATGGTGGGCTGTGTAAGAGCCCAAGGGACCCACTTCATCTGGGTCTGTTCTGTCACAAGGATGTGACCTATTAAGGAGACAAAGCTTATCTCCCTGGCAGGAGCACTGCTTCTGCCTTACCCATCTCTGGCCCCATAGCTTGGTTGGCAGTCAATGAGGGGTAAGACTCCTCATGGGAGGGGCAACCTAAGCCAGACGCGACCACTTGGAAGGCCTCATGGAAGGACTTGGGGCGGGGGGGCTGCAGCAAAGAGGATGTGATGGACCCTCGCCCCCCGGCTATTCTGACATAGCCCGAGTCCTCATTTCCATCTGGGAGATGTCTCCTGCTTCCTAATCGGCTTAAAGCCTGAAACTGTGGGGGTGAGCGGTGCAGCCCTGTCCTGGCCTGGTCGGCTCCGTGGGTGATCCGGACATAAGAAAGAATTCCTAAAGTCCTGTGAAACCTGCTTTGCTAAGAGTGCTCTTCCTGAGGTGACAAGTGTCCCAGGAGGAAATGAGCATGTCTCCCAAAGTCTGGCAACCCCCCTTCCTGACAAACACTGGCTTGGATTAAGCCCTCAGATTACTTTGACATGTTAAACTTGTATTCCGGTGTATTGGAACCCAATAAAAGCCTAGTGAGGATGGGGCTCTGGGTCATTCTCCTCTGAGAGTTTGACCCCTTTCCTCCCCAAGCACAAGATGTCTTGGTAGTTTTTACTTTCATCCGTGATGGAGGGATGGGGCTCTGCGGGCGGAGCCCCCCCACATCTGGCGCACAGGACAGGAGCCCCCTGCAATGAATCATGTAATTTTGATATTTTATAATAAAAGCTTATTTATAATAAAAGTTTGTTTTATTTTATTTAAAATAAACTCTTCAATAACAGGGAAATAAATAAAACATGCTTCAACAGAGTGGCAGATATTGATTTTCCTAATAAAAACTTTAAAATGGATCTAATATTTAGTTTTTTTGAAAGTGTACAAACATTTTAATTTTCCCTTAATTGGTGCCCAAAGATATAGACCACTGTGGTTTTATAGCCTCCAAATTACAGCCCCACCCACCTTTCTAACTTCCTTCCATTTTATCTTCAACTCGTTCCTCCTCAGCTTCACAATTCTGCTTAGTTGCTTTTCTTCTCCAAATCCAATTTTCTTTGTTTTTCCTCTTAGACTATTCTATCTTCCCGTGTGCTGGATTTTTTCTTTCCTCCACCCTGAAACTCTTTTTCTATACTAGTTTCTCTACCATTTCTATTTTCCCACCATTTTTGCTGCCCTTCCTGATGCCACTATATCTTGTTTGGATTCTTCTAGTGGCCTCCTAATCAGACCCCTTGATGCTGTACTTGCACCCCTCTAGTTTATTGGACACACACAAACCAAGGTGATAGTTATAAAACAGAATTTGAATCATAGCATACCCTGCTTAAAACCCCTTGTTGGGTTCACACTGTATATAAGAATGTCTCATAAGGCTCTGCCTGCTCTGCCTGCTACTGTCCTGTTACTCACTGCGATCCACTCAGTGTGGACTGCTCTATGTCCCATCTTCCTCCTTTGCTTTCTTTCTGGAGGAGGAAGGGATCAGAGTTGGGGTGATTCTTTTTTTTAAAGTTTTTTAACATTTATTTTTAGAGAGAGGGGAAGGGAGGGAGAAAGAGAGGGAGAAAAACATCAATGTGTGGTTGCCTCTTATATGCCCCTTACTGGGGAACTGGCCTACAACCCAGGCATGTGCCCTGACTGGGAATCGAACCAGTGACTCTTTGGTTTTAAGGCCAGCACTCAATCCACTGAGCCATGCCAGCCAGGGTGTGATTCTTAATGACCCTCTTAGGCTGATATAAAAAGAGACTGTCCGTTGGGTTTAGATGAAGCTCTAAAATGGTAAGTGATTGGAGGACTCAGAAAATGCTTAGCCATACTGGAGGGCATCACTTTTGCTTGGGAAATCATCTAAGGCCTTTTTTAAATACTAAAATAATACACGCTTGCTGTTACAACAACTAAAAAACACAGAAGTAAGCTTCAGAGATGTCCTTCCTGATTTTTCGCCACATTTATTAGCAAATATGTAAACACAGGTATGTTCTTTTTTGGACAAAAAAAAATTGTAATTCCTTTCCCAAAAACAGCTGAGCCTGAGAATAGAGGACTAGAAATTGAGATGTATTTATGATGAACCTCTGTAGAAATTTCTGTCTGCATTTCCCATGTCCTGTAAAGATATTCCCTTGAATCACTCCATTTAATAGTTTGATTTTGCCCCCTACCTACCTCCACCCAATGTGCACAGTCACCTTTGTTACTGCAAACTCGGATAGCCATCTTACAGGGCTGCTCCTGCCCTGAGGAAGCTGTCCCACATTGTGAGGGACCACTGTCCAGGAATCCCAGGATGAGCAGCCCTGTAACTGCACTTTCGTGTACCATGGGTGTTATGAGTTGTTTGATTTTTGCCAATGCACAATAAAACAAAAGACATCTCATTCTAGTTTGCATTTTCCTTATTGCTTATGCTTGAGCATATTTTATGTATTTATCGATAACATGATTCTTCAGTGAATTGCCTATTTTTTGTCTTCTACTCATTTTATCAGTGGGTTATTGTTCTTTTCATGAATTTGTAAAAGTTTTTTTCTAACAATTGAATGGTGTGGTGGATGCAGAGCTATACCACGCCCATCCCCTTCAAGGAGGGGCTTGCTGCCTGCACTGCAGGGAGTGAGGAGAGCACAGAGCCTTCACCCATCAGTCCCTTCGGGGACATGGTCAGCTGCAGAGCTCCCTTACCGAAGGCCACACCCTTGCCCTAGTGGCTTACATCAGTAACCAATGTGATAGAAGGAAGGTTATAAAGGGCCAACCTTTCTGGCCCATTAGTGGACAATTCTAACAGGCCATTTTACCTCTAGAGCTCCCCGAGTTGTCAGCCAAGCCTATTATTTGGGTCTGCACTGTAGTCAAATTTCACCCTCGGCCAAATCCTGAAGCCTTCCTCTGCCTTCCACAGGGATTGATCCTATGGGAATTTCTTTATAAATATTCTGTGTCAGGTTCTGTTCCCTAGAGAATCCGTTCTGTGGAAAATATTTATTTTATACGTTGTAGCAAATATGTTTCAGAAAATATGTTTTAGGCAACTATTGCCTCAGGACCTTTGCACATCCTCTTCTTATGCCATTTTCCATTGGCTGTGTCCTACTTCTCCTTTAGATATCAGCTAAAATGCCATATCCTTACTGAGTTCTTCCCTGATCTTCAGTCTAAACCACATCTCCCTGTTATTTTCTGTCATAGCTTCCTATATTTTTCATTACAGCACTTATCTCAGTTTTTAATCCTATCAATAAATCTAAGTGCTTATTTAACACCTGAGTTCTTCACCAGACACTAAACACCATAAGAACAAATAATTTTCTAGCTTTTTTTAATCATTCTATACCTAGTTACTGATACATAGTTCCTGGTACATAGTGTATCTCTAGTAAATATTAGTTAAATGAAGGAATAAGTAAAGGAGGGAGGGAAAGGACCAGTTCCCTTTCTAAAAACATGACTTCCAAACAAGAGAAACTCCTCACCTATTGAGTTTGTAACACGAGCATCAACAACAGAAATTATAAAACCATCCTGCATTCTTTTTTGGTGCTCTGAAATTCTTTTGTGTTGGGGACATGAGGATTGATGTAAATTAACCCTGTTCCTTATTTCTTTCAATGGATCACTCAAAATTTATTTCAAGGAGTTGTCTTTGGAACCTAAGGTTCTTTTGAATCCAATTTGAAAATTGTCATTCCATAAAATTAGCATGGTATACAAGAGGAAAAAAACAGAAATTCTATGGTTAAACCATTTAAAGACAAAATTAATTTCCATTGCTCAAGGCCAAAAAGGAAGAATCTAAAAAGTGGGCAGGAATAAATGGGTTGTCTCATTAACTTTTGTCCAGGACCTATTATTACCAATTTATAGCTCACCATTGAATTGGATTAGAGTATTACCATGATCACTATATTTATAATATCACAAGGGATTTATAATGTGTCATTTGGAGCTGAAATTTCTCATGATTATTTTAGCCTGCAAGCAGTAATAATACTTAATCAAGCAAAACTTCTATTTTTTCATGCCATTTAACAATGTGTAGTTAAATCGCATGTGATTCTTGTATGATGAATAAATTTTATTACATCCAATTTAGTAACAGAAAGATGAAAAGCTTAATACCAAATGTATAACGCACGTCATTGGAGCTTGGTTAAACACAACTTGACTGTCTTCTATTTTTAAGAGGTATGTGGACCTCAGGAGAGGGATTTGTTTTCACATACATAGTCGTTCAGAAAAGAGCTGCTACATGCCAATGACGACTTTTTTCCCAGACAAAGGGGGAATAAAACTAACTTCTCCTCTTTCAAGCAATTATGTCTCTGTGTGCTGGGTGAGTTTGCTTTTTGGACGATTTGTTTCTTTGAAACGTGGATCAACCTCTCTTAAAACAGGGAAGATATTTTAAAAAAATAAGTAGAGGACAGACTGATCTTTTATCTGCTCTTCAATCTCAACAGTCTTAAAGAAGACTCTGAGGACAAAGGAGAAAGATTATCTGCCTCTCCCTTCACTAGGTGTTTGCCACCAGGGGTTCTGAGGTAGAATTTAAGGGGTCATTGAACTTGGATTTTTAAAAAGATTATGTCTTTATTTTTATTTACTTCTAACTGAAGTTTAGCATTTTGTAATGTAAGTGACAAACTCTACAGTAGTGTTCATAGTTTCTATGATTTTTGTCTCCAATATAAATGGTATATAATTGTTATATAATTTTCCCAATGTCACAGATGCCTCTAAACAGTTTTTACACTCATCACTACTTCAGAATGATGGCAGTTATTAGATCTGCTGCTAGATCTTGTCCCTTAATGCCTCAGTGAAGAAGCAAGTATGTTTTAGGTCACAATGTCTTTTTAAAAAAATATTCGGTTGGCCAAAAAGTCCATTATGTTTATTCTGCATGATGGCTCTAGTAGTGCTTAATTGTCTTTAACATCATTAGAAACAATTTTGTTAGATTGTATTGTGAGAGCTGTCATATCAGCATGCATTAAAAAACACATCAAAATTGGTGATTTTTTGTGCAGCTAGCCATTTTAATATTGGAGGTGGAAGAAGATACGCAGCATTTTCAGTGTATTATGCTTTATTATATCAAGAAATGTGAAAATGTAATGGAAGTACAAACACAAAAACTGTGCAGTATATGGAGAAGGTGCTGTGACTTATTAAACGTGTCAAGAGTGGTTTGCGAAGTTTCTTGGTACTATTGACATTTGGGCCAAATAATTCTTTGCTGTGGGGCTGTCATTGGAAGATGTTGAGCATCACCCCTGGCCTCTACCTACTACAAGCCAATAGCAAGAGATAGCTGACACAGTAAAAATATCTAAATAAATAAAGATTTTGGTGAAAATGAAAAATGTGTTTTTTATTTTACAGAAAAAAATATAATGGACTTTTTGGACAACCCAATGTTTTTTGCACATATAGGTGAATATAATTGGTTTACTCTTTAATTCTGCGTTTTATTTTATGAATTAACACATACTACTTTGACAGGAGTTCACAGGCCACAGATGACTGCTAATGGGGTTAATGGAATAAAAATGGTCCGGAACCCCTAAGCAGTTATTTTCAACATCATTAAACCTAACTTTTCCCTTTTAAAAAAATTGAGGTGAAATTCCCATAACATACAATTACCACACCATTTCAGACTGTGCAATTCAGTGTCACCTGTGCAATCGCAATAGCGTGGAACCACCACCTCTCTAGCTTCAAAGCATCCCGTCACCCCAGAAGAATGTCCACACCCTTTAAGGGACCGCTCCCACTCTCCCCTCCCCTTCCCATGACAGTCAGCAACCCTTCTTCTGTCTCTGCAGGTTTGCCTGTTATGGGCACACCACATAAAAGATCATATGACATGTGACCTTCTGTGTCTGGAGTCTTTCACTTAGCATAATGCTTTTGATGTCCACCCAAATCATAGAATGTACAAAAACTTCATTTCTTTTTATGGCTAAATAATATTCCATTGTTTGTATATACCAAAACTTGTTTACCCAACTAGACAACAAAAAGACCAACAACCCCATTACACAATAGTCAATGAACTAGAATAGATTTTTTTTCCCAAAGAAGATATACAAATGACCAAAAATCGGAGGAAAAGATGTTCAAATGTATTGGTCATTAAGGAAATACAAATAAAATCCATAAGATACTGCTACACACCCACTGTAATATTTAAGAAACAAACAAGCATTAGCAAGGGCCTGGAGATCTAGGAGCCCGTGAACATTGCTGGTGGGAATGGAAAATGGTGCAGTTGCTGTGGAAGACAAATTCATGGTTTCTAGGAGTTAATTGCCATGTAACCCAGGAGAAATTAAAACATATCCACACAGATACTTACATAGCAATGTTTGCAGCAGTATTATTTACAGTAGCCGAGAGACAGGAACCATCCAAATGTTTATCAGTGGATGAATGAGTAAACTAAACCTCCCTTTTTGTAAGAAATTTTCTGTAACAGCATCTTTACTCTTCTGAAATGGAACTAATCACAAAATCTACCATACTGGTGATTTAAAACAGAATCAATATAATGTCTTAACTATCATCTAAAGAAGCCATAAAGCAAAAGTGATTTATAAGTAAATAATTAAAACTGCCTGTGTTTCAATATGCAAATGCTCAGGCGCCAGAACTTGAGATATAATGAAGCAGTCACCTGTTCACCTTCTTATTCAGAGTACGCATGACCTCAGAGCTGTCAGTGATGACTGACACTGTTAGAGACTCAAATGCCATGACATATCAAAACAATGCCAAAAATACTTTGTGTCATATGCAAAATAATGCTAGCATTCAGGCCGAGGTCACATTTAAAACACAGATTCTTCAGACATTCTCAAATGCCTGGTGTGACATTTGAGATCAATACAGTACATGAAACAACACTCCCACATCGCGCATGTTGTGAGATGTACAACATCCCTGACCTCTACCCACTAACTGGCAGTGATGCTCCTCCATCGCTGTGACGCATGAAAACACCCTGACGAGTTCAAGAGTGCCTCCTTGGGCACAGTACTGTCCCTTTGAGAACATGTGACCTGAAGTTTATACTCTGGAATCTTTAAATTTTGTTTTAATTTTCATGTTTAATTATCCTTAAAATTAAATGCATGTGTGTATCCTGTGATACAGTGTTTAAATATATGTGTAACTCTCCTGTATCCGCACTGCTGGAGGCAGTCTCAGCAAACGGCATCTTCCCAACAACACAAGTCTAACTCCAAAAATGCCAGTAAGTAATAAAGATGTCGCTGTACACTTCAAAGGAAGTCTTAGGAGAAAAGTTACATTTTACCACATACAATGAGACTTCTTTAAAATCCATTTTAAATCTCTCTGTTGTTTTCACAAAGTCCTTCTTTTCCCCCAAATATCTCTTTCAGCTTTTCCAGTCAGTCAGCTTCAGAGGTTTGCACAACTCTTCCTAAATCTTTTACCTCAACTCGTTCCCCCAAACAAAGCAATGAGGACGCAATAAAATCTGGTGACCAAATTTTCTGGATGCCCACGCCCCGCAACTCCCAGACACACACGGACCTTTGAAGGAGTTTTCTTGGCATCTGTTTTTTATGACTTTATGGCAGAACAAGGCGTTTTACACCTGGGATTTCATACTTAAGGCCTCCGAGCTTTAGCAACAGACTTAGTGAAAGACACGGACCTTGGAATCCGTGCTCACTCCGCAGCCCTGCCCCTGCCTGTCCCCAAGCCCTCCCTTCTTCTGACAGCTGGAGTGGCAGCGGGGGTCGACCCCCCACAGCGAATTCCTCTAAGTAGCTGCTGAGAATCTGCTTTCAAACAAGTCCGTTTGTTCTCAGGGACTCTTCTGATAGTGAAAATAGGTTCTTACGGAAAGAACCTCGAAACAATGCCATTTAAAAAAATAAAACAAAAGCCACAGTTTGCTGATAGGCACCCCAAGGGCTGTGCCACGGAGACTGCGGCTGCAGAGACCCACCACCTGCTCTGCGTCAGGGCTGGAGGAGTCAGACGCACTGGAAATGTCTTTTTCACTTGGACTGAATGGATAGCATACTTTCTCATTCAAAATACCCAGAATTATGTTCTTGTATTTGAGTTGCCAATTCTTTTCAAGAATTTTCACAAAACATCCTGCTGAATTATCATACAGGTATGTATCTGGCAGATACATATGAGATCTATGAAGTGTAGAGTGAAAAATGATTACAGGTGAACTATTATTGCCTCATTTAGAAACTCACCCTATATTATATTAAGAAAACTTTAAAGTGAGAGCCAAAATTAGTTGCTATTTAATAGCTGCATATGTGGGAAATTTTAAAAAACATTTTATTTATCATTTATTTTTAGAGAGAGGGGAAGGGAGGGAGAAAGAGAGGTAGAGAAACATAGATTGCCTTTTCTCTCGCACTCACCCTGACTGAGGACTGAACTCGCAACCCAGGCATGTGCCATGCCTGAGAATTGAACTGGCGAACTTTCGCTTTGCAGGATGATGCCCAACCCACTGAGCAACCCAGTCAGGGCAGGAATTTATATATATATAATATTACATATAAATATATAATATATATATATATTGCAAATTAGGCATTCAATAACTTGTTTAAAAGGACTCTGAGAATTGAAGCTTCTCCTTCAAGTTTAGTGGACTTGGAGCGATGAAGTAGGTGAGTAAAATTTTATAAAATAAAAATTGCATAGGATATTTGCTTAAAAATAAAATGATACAAAAATTTCTCAATAATAATAAAGAGTATTATGTTAGAATGTATGAAAGAGTGAAACTGAGCATGGCATGCCCCCTGGGGAACATGCTTCCACGGAACGTAACATGATGAACGGTTTTGTGGACTGGGCTGCAAAAGCAGTGCTGTTCACCTACGCCAAAGCAACAGCAGTGCAAGTTAAGAGCGAATGTGTGTTATGGATACAGCATCTAAAGGCACTCATAACACTCTTATAGGCACTATTAGAAAGTTAAAAAAAAAAAACTATGGTTCTCAGATGATAAAGGAAAAAACAGTTAACAATACAAGAGAAAATAAATGAAATGTTTCCTAAATTTAAATTACTATACTAGATATTGTTTCAAAAGTTTTTGAGGTGTTAAGTCTCTTGGAATCACTCGTTTTATTAGTTTTATTTTTCAGAGCAGTTTTAGGTTCACAGACAAACTGAGGAGAAGGTGCAGAAGCTTCCTTCACATGCTCCACCCCCCAACACATACACGGTGCAGCCTCCCTCACCAGAGTGGTACATTTGTGACAATCAAACTTTCATTGATACAACGTTGCTACTTAAATTCCTTAGTTTACATTACAGCTCACTCTTGGTGTTGTACACTCTTTGGGTCTTGATAAACGTATGACATGTGCTTATCATCACAGTGCTTTCACTGCCCTAAAAGTCTGTGTTCTGCCTATGTGCCCTTCCCCACCTTCAACCCCTGATAATCACTGGAATTTTTGCTGTCTCCATAGTTATATTTTCTCCAGAACTCATATAGTTGGAAACATATATTTGAAAGCATTACCTGATGGTTTTCTTTTACTTAATAATATGCATTTAAAGTTTCTGCATGTCTTTTCATAGCTTGATAGCTCTTTTTTTTTTTTTTTTTTTTTTTTTTAGCACTGAGTAATATTCCATTGTCTGGATAAACCACAGCCAATAATCTACTGAAGGACATCTTGGTTGCTTCCTAGTTTTGACACTTATGAAAAAAGCTGCTATAAATATCCATGTGCAGGTTTTTGTGTGGACATAAGTCATCCTGACCTTTTGGTAAATACTAAGAAGCATGATTATTGGATCATGTGGTTAAAAGTATATTTAGTTTTGCAAAAAATGCAAAACCTACTTCCAAAATGGCTATAGAATTTCTCATACCCATCAATAATTAGTGAAGGTTCCTGCTGCTTCACCTGGAGGCATTTGGTGTTGTCAGTGCTTTGGACTTGGGCTATTCTTACAGGTGCAGTGGTAGCTCATTGTTTCAATTTGTCATTCCCTGACTACATATGATGTGGAGCATCCTTTCGTATGTTTATTTCCCATCTACATATTTTGTTTTGTCAAGTATCTAAGATTTTTTCCTCCATTTTTTAATCAGGTTGTTTTTTTTTTTTTATTGTTGAGGTTCTTTGGAAACCAATTCTTCATTAGAGATGTGTTTCACAAAGATTTTTCTGCCTTTTGGCTTAATATTTCAACTAAAATTTCTCTCTCAATACTTTCTTAATTGGCTTTTAGAGTTGAACTTAATACATATTTTTCCTTACTAGTACAAGTACTTTCTTACATTAAAAACTTTATACGTAACAATTCATGCAATATTTTTACAGCATTTTTGAATGAAGATACATAGGCAGTAAAAAGGTAGTCTTCAATTAGAATTTCTCCTAAGACATTTTCTTATGCAAGAAGAAAAAAATCAGAATTAAGTTCAAGTGGGAGAACCAGAAAGCAAAAACAAAAAATACTTTTTATGGCTTATATAAAATAGATGTTTTTCCTCTCTTATGAAAAAGTCCAAAGGTAAGTGTTCCGAATGTGAATGACAGCTCCACAGAGTCCTCTGGGATCCAAGCCTCTTTCTGCTCAGAGCTCCATTCACCTGGGGGCAGCTCTCATCTTCGTGGACAAGGCAGCATCCAAGCTGCAGGAAGCAGAATGCAGGAGAGGATGAAGAAGAAGAGGTAAAGGGTAAGCTAAAATCTGCCCTGCCCCCAGCTTTATTGAGGTAGAATTGACACACAACAATGTATAAGTTTAAGGTATACAATGTGATGCTTTGATGCATATATCTATGTATTGAGAGATTGTTGCCATGAGGTTTGTTAACACCTCCATCACCTGACATGACTATTGTGTGTGTGTGTGTGTGTGTGTGTGTGTGAGAGAGAGAGAGAGAGAGAGAGAGAGAGAGAGAGAGAGAGAGAGAGAGAGAGAGGGAGGGAGGGAGGAGGACTTTTAAGAATTACTCTCTTAGCAATTTTCAAGAATGCAATATGGATTGTTAATTCTCTTCACTGTAACTGAAAATATGTACCCTCTGGGCAGGATCTCCCCATTTCAAAAATTTGTTTGCTGTACCCAAAGGGGAGTACTGATACTGGGGGACAGCAAACATCCTGCCTCTTTGCAATCTTTCTCACTATTTTGTTCTCTTTCATTTACCTGTTTTTAAATAGGGTTGCTTAATTTTTATTTTTTTACTTTAAAGAGGTCTTTTGTATATTTTGATGACAGTCCTTCATGAGATTTGTCTCTATTTTGCTGGTGTCAGCCTGTGGATTACCAATTTTGTGACTGGACCAGCCCTTGTAGTTCTTATTATGACTGCAGACCCTTTAGCAATACCATCGGGAAACCTTGAAATGATAGAGGTTTCTCACTTACAAGACCTAGAAATTATACAGCACATCCGGGGCCACACAGAGAGGTTGAGGAGAGAGAGAGGAAAGGGGAAGACAGAGAAAGTGTGAGCATGGGCCTGGAATTCTGCTTTCATTAGGGTCCAGAATGGGGTCTTCGGACTTCTTGGGTTCACCGTTGGTTAATCGAAAACATAAGAATGGGAATTTAAAGCATGCGGAGACAAAACAAGGGGCCCGTATGGTCAGATATGGAAATTAGTGAAGATGTCTGAAGCAAAGGAGCCTCAGTGCCTGGAGGTGGCCTGGCTCTTTATCCAGTGCTGTGGCCGGCAACGTGCTTATCGAGGCAGCCGGCTTTGAAGCAAATGCCTCTTTGAAATGGATGCCTTGCTTGGCAATTAAAGCTTGTTAGGTATTTGCATTATAGAAAAGAAAAAAGTTGTCGGGGCTTACACTACAATATCTTTTGCAATTATTTTCTCCTAGTTTATGGTTTATTTTCTTGAGGTTTTATTGCTTTTATTAATAAAAATAAATTTATTGCAGTATAATGTAATATATTTCAAGATCTAAAGTTAGCAGACAAAGCTTCTTTTGTTTCTCATAATGATAACTTTGTTTCTCAATAAAACAATAGTTAATATTTAAATGAGAAATGATACAGAACTTCGACATGTATTTAGAAGAAAAAATGTGGCTGATAAAAATGGAATACCATGACACCTAGGTAACGTTCAGAAGTATTTTTGGAACACTTATTTGACAATATAATAAATATTTTAAATGTTTGGTAACATGAAAGTATTTTTAAAATTCCCCTTTTTGATAAAGTATTTAAAAGACCAGTGAAATATTTCATTCTGTGTGTCTGTCCCTAACAGGCAAATTAGACAATGTTCAAAATTGTTTTAAAATTCTCATTACTTTTACTAAATACTGCTATATTTCATGGGTCAGCTCCCAAAGCTAACTATTGGCTAGCAAGCATGAGCAATGATAATTAGAAAAAATTTAAATTTGCTTACTTATCATGTTGTAAAAACAATAATTCATTTTAGAAACACAGGCTGTTTTATAAAAGTTGACACATAAATGACTAAAATTCTT
This sequence comes from Glossophaga mutica, assembly GCA_039655065.1. Classification (NCBI taxonomy): domain Eukaryota; kingdom Metazoa; phylum Chordata; class Mammalia; order Chiroptera; family Phyllostomidae; genus Glossophaga; species Glossophaga mutica. The sequence goes on along the minus strand of CM077303.1, from coordinate 143,133,754 downwards.
TTATTTTTTATTAGGAGCATCCAGCATTTCAGAAAAGGACAACTATAACCATTGTAGATTTTGTGTTGGCCGTACCAATTAGATTCACTAACGATCTAATTTTTCTTAGCTACAACTGCAATCCCCACTACAGTTTCATAGTTGTGGGGGTCACTGGAAACAGTACTTTAACAAAGGACTTTTTGAGTTTGCTTTAGCTTCTTCAGGGATGGCCTTAGCTGTTTTGTTGCCTCATAGTCCTCATCAGGGAAGCCCACATCCAGTCACTGGGGTTAAGAGGACCCGGTGATTTTGGCCCCACACCAGGCAATTCTACAGCCCATTCACATTTCAGAGTGTTCTGCAGGGCCAGCTGAGGCTGTAGCTGTTACCCAACTTTGCTTTTCACCTTTCCTTCCACACACAAGTGCCAAGGGAACAACCTAACAAACACAGCACATACTAAACTTGACCTTAGACTTGGTTTCTCAGAGAATCCAGCAGGCGTACTTTTATCTTCATTGGGAGCTCTCTGTCTTGTTTCCAGTTCAACATGTTCCAGGGCAACTTTATCACCTGTCTCTAAAGTTTCTCTCCCATTTGTATTTCCTTCTATCTTCCATTGTCATTTTGCTATCCAATCAGGCACCCTATTTTGTCACTTTTTTCAAATCCAACATTCCTTTCTGTTTCTACTGCTAGGACTAATGCCCTAGCATTACTGCTATTACTTCTTATTGTTGATATTACACACTTTCAATTCTGATTCCCAAATACTTCAGTAAATTGAAGGGAATGAAAGATGGAAATATAAGTGATTAACAATAAATGAAAACTTAATAAAATTGTTTCCTTTGCTGAATGCCTAATAACCTTGGTAACATTTTTCAAGATGTAATTTATAAAGTAACAAGTGTCCATACTTTTTAAGTAAACATTTCATATTCTAAAAATGTTTAATGTTATTATTATTGGTTTCTTCAGATCAGGACACACACCACTTACTTGGTGGCAGTTACCAGTAAGACATTTTGCCAGAATGATGAAAGCTCTCGGCAAGAGGGCCCGCAGGACTGTTAAGTTCTCCCAGCAGATAACTATGTGAGTGTTAGGAAACAGAGAACAGTGTTAATTTGAAAAAGAATACTCCGGGGAAAATTCTTCTCTTCACAATTTCCTAAAGAAGCTATTTTTAAGCTACTGTTTTTAATGTCGTGAAGCCATCACATGTCTAAAAATCAGATGCCTGGAATATTTTATTTCATCCTAAGACTCTGAGATCTAAGATCATTAGAATTAACCCACAACTTTGTCTCATTAGGATTTTGTCTTGTTGAAACATCTGAACATCAAAGGTTAATAGAAAAATAAAGCTTCTTTTTTGTTTCGTAAGAAAACAATAAAATCATACAGCTATTGTGATTTATGCACAAAAGAAATTTCTCCCTTTTGTTACGGGAAGGTTAGCCTTAGTCCCCTTATAGTTAAGCCTAGTCAAGTTGATACATTACAAAGCCACCCCTGTTGACAAAAACATTTTAGATCTATCATCTAAGCAGAGTCGAAGTGGGTAGTGACAATATTTCCTAAAGATGTTATCTGGAACTTGGGTAGGACCAGTCTCCTAATTTTAACTGTATCTAAATAAGTGGAGATGCTGAAGAACCCGGGTGCCCAGTACGGAAGAATGTGAATCCTGTTCACAATCGGAATAGAAATGTAGAGTTCTCATACACCTTTCCAAGGAAGTTGTTCTATAAGGAAATAAATAAACACTTGTGGCAAACTGCTGATTGTTCTCCAATATTCACGTCCCCTTTCTTCTGTAGTAGTATGGCTCCTAACTTTTATCTAGGCCTATGGCCACCCAGCAAAAAGGCTGTAAGTTGTGGCCAATAGACTAAGTTCTGCTTATTGGGATGAAAGTAAAAGCGGTGTATGCAATTACTAGGATGTGTTCTTAAGGGAAGGAGCACTGCCTGCACCCACCTCCCATTCTTTTTTCTTCTTTCCTGCTAGGTTAAATGAGGATGTGATGGTTGGAGTTGTAGCAGTTAATTGGAATTATGAGGGTTACTTTAGCAGTGGAGATCAAACACATCAGAGCAAGAAGACAGAGATAGCTTGACTCCCTCATATGAGAGAGCCCCGTATCACCTACAGCCAGAATTTGTTGATCAAAATTCTGACCATTGCCTAGATAAAAGTACTATTCACTCTATATAAAGTGATATGATGGCTATAGAGTCATCTTAGTAAGATTTTTTGCTTTCATATTGTTGTAAAGCTTTAAACCAATTTTTAAAAATTGTCCATTCTAGTCTGTAGCCATGTAACAGAGAGAAGTTAACTAGTTGAGACTAGGATCAGATGTGTAACTTTGATTTAATTACTATAAATTAGTTAATATAATCGATATAACATATTTGTCTTATCTTGTAAGAGCCAGGAATTTAAGAATCATTTTTCATGAATTTATGAATTCAGTGTGCTTATTAAAATTTTATTTTTATTACAGTATTTTAAGAAATTATTTAAAAAATGCCTTCTCTCCTTCTTTTAATCCAAAGATATGTTAACTGATTTCAGAGAGAAAGGGAGAGAAACGTCAATGTGAGAAATGTAGATTGCTTGTCTCCCATGGGCACCCCTACCCAGGCCAGGGGGTGTGGTCAATCCTGCAACTTAGGTGTGTGTGCTACCTGAGGATGAACCCTACGACCTTTGAGAGTAGGGGATGACCAACCCAACCCAGTCACCTGGCCAGGGTAAAATGCATTATTTTTATTTTTTTCTTTTTTAAACCCTCACAAGAGGATATATATTTATTGACTTTTAGAGAGAGGGGCATCAATCAGTTGACTCCCATATTCACCCAGACTGGGGATAGAACTCACAGCCTAGGTACATGCCCTGACTGGGAATTACCAGCAACCTTTTGGTGTACAAAACAACACTCCAACTAACTGAGCCACCCGGCCATGGCCAAAGTGCCTTCTTTTAATTAAAACCATTTCACTTAGGTTTTGCAAAGACTGCAAGTGTGCTTTTTTTGGACGTTCTGTAGAATCGCTACTCTTCTTGTTTTTACTTTTGTAGAGTAGTAACTAAAATGTTTAATTTTCTTTAAATGTTTTAATTTCTAATTTTAAAAAATCTTACTGCTTTCTTCAAGATTCTCTCACTCCAATTTATTGAAAATTGACCTTCATGTCTGACAACAAGAAGGTCATCTGATGACCTTGAGGAGGTAGAGGAAGCCGGTTGGACTGGATTGAGAGAAGAATATGAGGAAATGGAGGTCATGCCTATGCACAATTGTTCCACAAGTATTTCCAAAAAGTTGATAGCTAGAATTCCATATGCTAATGAGAAAGATTTGGTGAGGAGTTCCAGGAGCAGTTTAACTCAACAATGGTACCGTTATTAGATGCAAAGCATGGATCCAGATCCTGAAAGGGTGCTAAATCTTGAGTCCTAAAGGCTTGGCACATTAAGAAATAAGGAACAAGATAGGTTCACAAACATGGGTACAGTACCAAATGCCAATAGAGAAGTGAAAATGCAAGAAAAGGAAGGATAAATCACCTTTACTTGGGTTAAATGAGAAAGAACTTCACGGAGGGGATGTGAGTTCATCATTTTTGCTCTATAAATCAGTGTCAAGGTTGAGTCTTCGAAAGAGGTCTAATCATTGTCTTATAACAATGTTTTTGTGTGCGTTGTATGCTTGTGGACCACACTGGGAAGAATCTAGAACAGTGCCTGGCACAGAGTAGTCACTCGATATTATAGCATTATAATAAAAATAATACGATAGTAAATATTGACTGGTTGAGTGAAGGAATGCATACATGCATTAATAAATAGCAGTGAGCTCTTCAGGGCGGTCGACATTGTCTCGCTCAACTTTGAACCCCAGCTCTCTTGGGGGTGCCGTATGCATTACTTGGGCTATTCCATGAGCGCTCTGATTTCTCAGAACCCAGTCTCCAGGGCCAGCGTGGCTCTGGCGGGGACTTGGGCCCCAGCCCCCCGCAGGGAATGACAACTCCGGGCGGTAGGGGGCGCCGGCGCGCGGGCGGGCGAGACCCTGCGCGGCCTGGCTGCCACCCCTCCAGGAGCCGTACAGCTCGCGACGCAATGCGAGCGCTGCTGCCTCTGCTGCGCACCGGCTGGGGCTGTCGCGCGGGCACTCTCGTCGCCGCCCGCCTGCCGAGCGTAGCGAGCGCAGGGCTCGCGCCGCGCCGCGCCATGGCCGCGTACCGCAAGGAGGAGCGCGGTCAGCCCCCCTCGCCCGGCTACCGCCTCTTCTTCAGTAAGTAGCTCGCGCGGCGCGGTGGAGGAAGGTCTAACCTGTGCTACCCGCGCGGCCTCCCTCCCCCTTTTGGCCCCTCGGCGGTGGCCTCACGGTCCAGACCACCTGCCTGCCAGGGAGGGCCCGCGCCAAGCCGCCGGAGCCGCCTGCGAGGTGAGCAGCGGCCGGCGTTCCCAAAGGCGGAGTGCGGAGGTGCAGGGTGTTAAGACCAACCGCCCTTCCCGAGGCCCCAGTGCGGCCCCGCAGCCATTAGCCCAGCCCCCGCCGCCGTCCGGGGTTCACCCAACTGAGTAATGAAAGGAAAGGCGCGGAGCCCGCCCTCTCGCCGTGCGTAACGAAGCTCCTCCTCGGGAGGGATGCCGGCGATAGGAGAGGCTGGCGGAACTTCGGAGATGTCTAGTCCTGCGCGTCTTTGCCGGGGGAACTCTGATGATATTCTCCCAGAGTCATGAATTTACCCTCAGAAGTTTACACCTTGAATGAAATCCACGATCAAGAGCCTCTTTGGCTCCAGGGTAGCCCCTCTCCCCTCCCCATATTGAGCAGGCCCAAGCCCAGAGGGCGAAGGACTCTCAGGGCACTGAACTGGCCGACTAAGACGGGGTAGGACCCAGGTTTCCGTTTTTTTTCCTAGCACCTAGGTACTTCACTGTGGAGTTAGGTATAACCCGAGAATAGTGAGGTTGGTTCACTTGCCTTCCTGCTTCACTGGCTTCAGAGCCCCTGCTGTTGGGGGTGGGGAGTAGTTTCTTTATTTCTGTGAAGTCAGTCTTGCTCTATCCTCCATCTGTTAGGATTACCAACTCTGGAGTTTCAGACCTAAACTCTAATCCTGAATTCCTCAGCTCTTATCTTTGACCACGGACAAGTTTCTTAACTTGCTAAACCTTGGTTTTTCTCATCCATACACTAGAGCTGTAAGAATTACTTGGTATGTAAAGTGATTAGTCACAGGGTCTGGAATATAAATTGCTATTTAATACCTGTAATCATTTATATCTGTAATTTAGAAAATGTTTGCACATGTCCTATCTGAGTTTAGGGTTGAGGAGTATTTTATGGCAGACAAAATTAAGCTTGCCTAAATTCTTGTGATTGCAATGCAACTGGTACTAAAATTCTCATTGTCTTCATTCCCTCCATGCTACGTACATACTCTTTTCCATCCTCTTTGGTCGAGACCAATCAGGTGGACAGGATCCCCTAACAAGAAGTCCCAAATTTCTGAATGGGTTGTGTTCCAAAAGGTTACAATGTGATGATTACTGGGAACTGTTTTTCATAGAAACAATGTTATAAAATGGCAGTTAGGTTTTTAAACAGATAAAAGCATCTGCAATGCATGATAACGGTGAAGGTATTCCAGTTTGCAATAAGTACAGTAATTAATAATAGACAAAAACAGTTAATAAATATTTAGGGAGTATGCTCAGCACTGTTAGGGGTGGCATTGAGGAGATTTAATTATGAGTCCTGTTCATAAGATTCATAATATCAGAATAATTAGTTAAGGAGGATATAATATTTTATCTGAATGTTAGTTGAGGAAAAACTGTCTTGAAGAGCCTGGAGCATATGGCATAGGTGTCAATCACTGGCTTTGGAGTGGGGAGTCCCAGGCCTTTAATCCTGGCTCTGTGTGCTGCTGGGCAGGTAGTTGCTTCATTTCTAATGTCACAGGGCCAGTTTCTTTAGCTGTAAAATGAAAAAGTTTGATCTTCAAGGTCCTTCTCAGCACTGATAATCCTAGAAGGCACTGGATGATTAATAGATATTCTAACAACTTCTATTGAGGCAGGCCTCTACAGGGCATCTCTCAGGCTGTAATGAACATTGGCCCCTCACTGTGGCTTTTCCTTTAGCTACAAGTATAATTCAGACTCATGATTTTTCTGTAACTGGAATGCCACAAATATTATTTCTCACTCAGTTGGGACAGCAGAAAAGAAGAAAAAATGTTTTACTGAGGTAAATGGGCAAGAATTGGAAGAAAGGGGAGTGTGGTTTTTTTGGAGAGGGGCCAGGTGGTGAGAGAGTAATTGGAAGGTAGGTTGGGTTATACAGTTCCTGAACTAAACACCAGATGGCATCCCTGGCCCAGGACTGTCCACTAACTCTGGAAGGGGTAGGACAAAGTGAAAGGAAGCCCCATAGGGTAAGGGACAAGGGGGAAAGCAGTGAACAAATTGCTCTTTATAAAGATGGTCACGAGTGGGATATTTTTCATTCTGGCAGTGTCTGCGTGCAGCACTGGGGTGCAGTTCTGTCTAACTTCAAAGAAAAACATGAGCACAGCAGTACTTGGCTGAAAACTTGTTCAGTGTTACTAAGTGGAATCATTTTCCACATTTCCAAATATATCTGAATATTAGTGCAGTGGGAGTTAGACCGTTTTTGTGCTTAATGTCTGTGAATGGTTTCTCTGCTGCCATTCAGAAGAATCAGAATGATGGATGTAATGTGTTTCCCCCCCTTTAATTGGCGTTGGACTTTATAGAAACAGTATTGAAGTAAGAAGACAAGATGACATAGGAGGAAGAGCATCCTGCTGGAGTCATCAGGCCTCCTTGGTGCCAGACCTGGCCCTGTTAGTAACTTTCTGTGTGGCCTGAGTGAGTCATTTAACCTTCCTCTACTCCATTTTATTAAACCATGGAAAGAAGAGATTGGACTGGAGATGATCATTTTCCAAACTGTGCTTAGTTGAGCACAAGCATCCCACGGGATGTTATTAGGTTTTCTTTAAAAAAGGTCTTCATGGTGTCATAAATTAGCGGAACACTTCCCATTTTATTGCCTTGTTGGAGAGTCATAATGTGTCTAATAAAGTTCTGGAAAATTCTGATGTATATTGTCCCAAACTTTTGAACCTTAGAACCCCTGTTTCTCAGAACATTTGTTAACACCTTAGTGACTCTTTGAGTTTCATGGAAGTTAGTTTGGAAAGTGCGGAATGAGATGATTTTTGAAACGTCCAGAAGCAAGTATGTTGTGGAAACACAGTTCTAGACTAAAAGTCAAAACACTTAGGGGTCAGGCCTGGCTTGACTGTCTTGGTTATCTGAAGAATGGGGATAGCACTGATAGGTATGCAGAAATGACGTGACAGCTCACGGAGGCTGTGGGTAAAGCTTATCAGTGTCTCACACGTGGTAGGTACTTAATACGTGTTCTTTCTTTTCCCATGTGACTTTAAGATGTAAGACCAAAGTTCTTATTGTTACAGTCTGTCAAAGGTGAAAACAATGGAATATAGATAAAATCGAATATTTGGAATCTGTTCCAATTTATTAATTTGTAAGTCTCAGAGTTTTTTGGTTTGTACTGCCCAACAATTAATTGTGAAAACATAATGTGCTTGTACATGTTTACATGAGACCAAGATTGCATGTGAGTATTCCCTTTTGATAGCCTGCATATTTTTGCTGGTATTTTTCATTAATATCTTGAAAACTTACTAATTTGAACTTTTCTCAGTATGCTTTTCATAATTCGGATTTTTGTTCCTGCAGGGAAGGCAGCAGTTCACTCACTAAAACAGTGCCATGGGTGATTGCATTTATTAGCGTGGAGATGAGTCATGCAGTTTTTAAGAGTGAATTTGTTTTATCATTTATAGTAAGTGTATGCTTATGTTGAAATTACTATGGGTTTTCGTTTTTAGGTACATCATTTGAGTAGTAGGTGGAATCTGCCATTGAATGTACCATACATTTGGACCTAATAAATTTTCCTGTGAATAATCTACAAAACATATGTTTCAGTGTTAAATAGATGAGTTCCTGTAACCTTATTTTTTTAAAAAAAGTTGGCCCATGTTATAGAAGTTGATTGACAAAATAGTTATTGTGTGAATATAGAAAATTATATTTATTTGGTTTTTGTCATTACTAAAGTTTCCAGTAAAAATCTTGATAAGTGGTTTCAATAATAATATGCTACAGTATCTAGGTACTTGGCATACATAAGGCTGTTGTACGTATAAATAAAGTCAGATACAGGTTTCTCATTTTGCTTAATTTTCTCACTTGCTAATACAAATAATAAACTTTTCATTGACTTGCTTTTTGAAAGAAAATATATAATATATAGATAACTTAAAAATGATAGAATAAGATTTTATTTCAGTCCAGTTGAAGAGAGAGTTTTGACACTTTTATACTTATAAATAAAGTTTTGTTGGAACATAGCCATGCACATGTTTTTACTACCTCTGGTTGCTTTGTGCTACAATAGCAGAGTTGTATGTTGATTGGCCTGATAGAATTCATTAGGTTATGGAGAAAACTGTACTTGAAAAACAAAACAAAACAGAAGTTAAAAAAAAAAAAGAATTAATTAGGTTGGACCTAGGGATGCAGCCTGGTTTTTCACAAGAGTGAATACCTAGACCAGATACCAGGGTGCTGTAATTGTTTATCTTATCTCCCTTCTAATAAATACCCTATCAAACTGATAGTAAGTAATAAAAAACATACCCCTAAAACAACAAATAAGAAGGGACCATGAGATAAAAAACAGATGGAGGCTTGGTTATTGATGAAGCGGCGTGGCGGAAGGCCCAGCTGAAGCCTCGGCGCTGAGGGGCTGTAGTGCAGGAAGGAGCCAGACTGATCTGCAGAACATCAGGCTATGGATATGTAGATGCCATAGGACAGAAGGCAGGAGTGATGTGGAATAGCAGACAGACGACAGACATTTACCATGCTGGCCTGGGGCTGAGGGAAAAGGCTAGTTCCTCCTACAGAAAGTGAGGAGAGTGTGTAGGGGGCAGTCAGACACCTGCACCTGATGACGTCACTGCCCAGCAGAGCCCTCTGCATTCTGGCACCTAGGAGATCCCCCAGGAACAGCCCCTTCCTTACCTGTCCATGCCCGCGGGATGCTGGCCCTGCAAAAGGCCTCTCCCATCTGTGTGCACACCAGTTCTTCCAACCAGGTTTTTGATCTCTTACTCTTCCATGTAAACCAGAGTCAAGGATCACCTTCAGTCAGGCTCTCCTCACTGCTGCTCTTCCAGATGGCGCTTATCAAGGCCACATGTTACCTCCGTGCGACAAATTTAACGATCACTTTTAAGACCTCATGTGACCTCAACAGTACTTTTCACAGTCGGTCAATTTCTCATTCTTATTTTTTGCCTCTGGGACAACACTGTCTTAGTTACTGTATTTTGATGGCTTCCTTCATCAGCATCTCCTGCTGCATCCTTCTGTGCTTTTATACTTTAACCTTTGAAATGCTCCCGGGCTCAGTCCTTAGTGCACCCCTTTATCTGTTGTCTCGGGCAGGGGCTGGCAGACCTCTTTCCTGAGGAGTCAGACAGTAGATAGACTGTGAGCGGCCCTACAGTTTCTGTCACAGCCAGTGAACCCTGCTATTTTAGCGCAAAGCAACCACAGGTAGTAAAAGCAGGGATATGGCTGTGGTTCAATAAAACTTTACTTACAAATGTAAAACAGGCCGTGGGCTGTGTCTGGCCCACAGTCACTGACTTTTGCCATTAGTCTTAGTGACCCCATCCAGTCTCATAGCTTTAAATGCCATCCTATGCTTCCCAGACATTAAGCCCCACTCTCCTCTTGAACACAAAATTTACGCTTCCAGCTTTCCACTTGGTATTCCCACTTAAAGGTTTACAAAGCATCTCAAGGTTAACATGTACAATCCAGAAATCCTAACCCCCTCACCCCTGTCAAACTGTTCTCACTTCTACAACTGAAAACCTAGGAGACCTTCTTATTGCCTCTTACTTTGACCCCACATCCAGTTCATTAGTCTCTTCCTTTAGCTCGGCTTTTAGCTTATCCAGCAGACAGTCACATCCCTCCACTTCCGCCCTGCCACTTTATCCTTATTGTCATCATTCTTCACTTGGCTGGTGGCCTCCTGCTTCCTACACAGAAGTCACCTTGATCCTTTTAACATGTAAGTCAGGTCAGGTCCAGACTGAGCTCAAAATCCCAGTGCCTTTTCATTTAAAATTTAAATATATACCGTAGTATACAAGGTCCTGTGTGACCCAATATTGGGCTTTCTCTCTGCATTCATCCGTCACTGCTCTTCCCTTTGATGGTCTTCCTGGCTTCCTGGCCTCCTGGCCTCCTTGCTGGTTCTCGAACATGCTGTGCATATTCTTGCCTCAGCCCCTCTGTGCTTGTTGTGTGCCTGCAGCGGGGTCCACTTGACCCACTTCCCACTTCATCCAGCTCTGTTCCGAGTGTTACCCATCAGAGAGGCCTTTCAAGGCCTGTCAATATAAAATAGTAACCCCTTCCATTAGTGACTCTTTTCTTGCCCTGATTAGTTTTCCTTTCTGGTGCTTATCGTACCCTATGTAGTAAAAGCATATTCATTTCATTGCTTCTGTGTATCCTTCCCAGATGAACATAAGTTCCTTAAGAGCAAGGGGTTTATATACTTTGAAGCTAAGACAGTGTTTGGTCTAGTATTTGTGTTCTGTGAATATTTACTGCATGAACAAATTTATGGAGACCTTATAAACCAAATGGGAAAAAAGAAAGTAGAAAGAAGAGAACTTGAATTTGAAAAAGTCAAATGGATGTTCTCTGAGATTTTAGAAGCTATTGCATCCATTGAAAAATAAGAGGAGACTATGAAGAGAAGGCAGTCAAAGAACAAGAACACTTGGAAATTAAAAAATGTTTCTTCTTCTTCTTTTTTATTTTAATTGTTGTTCTTGTACAGTTTTCTGTCTTCTACTCCGTCCCGGCCCACTGCCCCAGCCCTCCCTCCAAAAATGGTTGTTAAGACAGAGAACTTTGTATAAGTTTTACTGGGTTGAATGGTGTTCTGTTGTTTGAAGCCACAAAGTTTGTAGTAATTTGTTATGGGAGCCTAAGAAAATTAGTACGGAAAAGTTAGAATACAATGTAAAGAAGCCTACCAGAAAGTTTGAACAAAATGTCAGGGGAAGAAAAGAGGTAGACAGAAGAGGCACAGACACTCAATCTAGGAAGTCCAACATTTGACTGATAAGAGTTCCAGAAGGAAGAAACAAAAATAAAATGCAGAAGAAATTTTCAAAGGAACAATGAAAGAGATCTAAGAATTTAAGGACCCAAGTATTCTATGTCCCGGACACGTAATTGGGAAATCTCAGAAACCTGTGACTATAAGAGGGTCCAGAAAGTCCTGGGCAGGGGGCAGGGAGGGAGGGAGAACAGGACCCTTGAAAGGAGTGAGCTCTAAACTGGTATCTGACTTAGCAGCAGCACCAAATGCTTGATGACTGGAGTAGTGCCTTCAAGGTTCTGAGAGAAAATAATGTTCCCCCTAGAATTCTCTACCCGGACAACCATTGACTGAGGGTGAAGATCGAATGAAGACTTTGGACATTTACCTTACATTGCAGCCTTCCTTACAGAACACAAGTTTGGGACATGCTTCTGTTAAACAAGTAAGCAAATCAAAGAAGATGAATGCATGGGATCCAGAAACAGTAGCTCTTAGCTGGAGACCAAAGAAGAAAAGTCTTAGGATGCCAAGCAAGCATTCAGTCCAGACTGCAGCAGGAGGGCAGGTTTCCAAAGCGAGCTACACCAGCAAAGAGAGAATTCCATAGTTTTAATGGTGGCTGTGAGGCATTAAAACAATTTATAGATATGATTATGACTCACAATGGGAGAAAGATAATTAGAAGCACAAGTCAAAACAGAAGCTGAACAAGAAAGGACATTTAATTTTAACATTCTACTCGGCTAAAAACCAACACATTGGCAGTGTTTCTCAAACTTTCCTGAGCATGAGTGTGCTAAAAAAATGGAGACATCCAGATTTTTCTTCCTAAGTTTCTGATTCACTAGTGTGAATGAAATCAGGATCCAGAGACCTGTTTGACAAACACTTCAGGTTTTTCTTATTCTTAGAAAAATTTTGGAAATACAGTTGACCCTTGAACAACATTGGGGTCAGTGGGGCCAACCCTCTGTATAATCAAAAATCATGTGTAACTCTCAATCCCCCAAAACTCTACTGATAGCCTTACAAATAACATAAACCATAGATTAACACATATATGTATGCTATATGTATTAAATACTGTATCCTTATAATTAAGTAAGCTAGAGAAAATGCCATTAAGAAAATCATAAGGAAAATGCATTTACAATATTTATTGGGAAAAAAAACCTATGTATAAGTGGACCTGCTCAGTTCAAAGCCATGTTGTTCAAGAGTTAACTTTGTACTAATAGCAAAAGCACAGAAAATTCAATGTCAGGTTATAGAACATTTTATGAGCCTCAAAATGAAAGTATAAAAGTTCAGGAGTCGAAAATTAGGAATGAGGAGAATGAGGAAAGGAGTAGAAAACTGATTAGTAGAGTCAAATATTGTATATTGACAAAATTTGGTGGAACAGAGAATAAAGATCTATAAAGTATCCAGATGAGTCAATAGAGAATTTAGGAGGAATAGTTGGGGTCAGGTGAACTAAACTTACCTCTCAGAATTGGAATCAGTAGATAATTTCTAATTACATTAGTCAGAGAGGTGAAGATGAACACCAGACCTAAATAAATTAAAGAGATGAAGTGGGGTGCCCTGGTAGAGAGATACTGGAGAGAGGTGGGTACTTTTCCTTTTTTTTTAACCATGTGCACGCGTTCTTTTGTCTAAACACCAACAAAATAGACATTTGGAAAAGTAAATTGGCCACAACTTGGTTTCAACTCTAAAGAAACAACTTAGAACTTTAGATAATGAAGTTCTCACCTAAGATTTGTCACTGATTTACTTGGAGTCTCTAAAAGAGGCTGTGTCTACTGTGAGCTGCAGTTCCGTTACCTTCACAGAGGGATGTGCGTTGCTGCACAGTCCATTTCTGTCTCTGTGGCTCACGTGTGTAATATGGATTACCCTTTTATTTGATAGAGGATCAGGATGGATAGTGCATATCTTTAAGTCCACCTTCAGAGAATCTTAATACTTTAAATGGAGCATAATAGCATACTAATAGCACTGACCCCAGAAAACATTTACTGGAAGACTCTCATTCTTCTTTTGTGCATTAGGTCAGTGATTAGCTCTCTAATTGTGCCAAGAGGATTCTTTTCTTTTCTTTTCTTTTCTTTTTTTTAAATCTTCATCTGAGGACATGCTTATTGACTTTAGAGTGAGGGGGAGGGAGGGAGAGATAGAGGAAGAGAAACATCAATGTGAGAGAGAAACATCCATTGGTTGCTTCTCCTAAGTGCCTGTACTGGGGACCGTTCTCATACATGCCCGAACTGGAAATGAACCCATAACCTTGGCATGTGCCCTGACCGGGAATTGAACCTGCAACTAGGCATGTACCCTGACTGGGAATTGAACTAGCAACCTTTTGGTTTATAGGATGGTACTCCAGCCAACTGAGCCACGCCAGCCAAGGGAAGGACTCCTTTTGCTTTAAGCTTGCTGGATGATGTGCTCCCTCTGATGGAGTCCACACCCTGTCTTAGCTATGAGTACAGCTCTGTTTCAGCACTTTTCTATCCCAGCACCTAGGACATTTCTTTTCACTTGACTAAATTGTACATTACTTAATTGAAGAACATAGAAAAAAAATTAAGTTTCCAAGAAATTGATTGACTCTAATAAGCTCAGGAACTAAAACTCAGCCTCTTGGCCTCTGTATTCATTGCTCCTGAGATCTAAGGCCATATTTTAATTTTATTTATCCAGAAATATTTTTTTATTATTTCATTTTTATTTATACTAGTTGGTGAGCCTAAATATATGGTTACCTGAGTGAGACCATTCACTCATTTATACACTTTTTACCTTCCAAAATGGCAGTTAGAAAACAATTTAAACATCTATTGTCATTACCTTAGTGCTTAAATGAAACATTATTTAGATCCCAATTTAAAGAGCAATTCTCACAGACCTTTCACTTTTACTGATCACAGCTTAGTCTAGTCCTGTTCTCCTCAGCCTTGAGTAAGGTGCACTCAGTTTGCACCCTAATAAGTTTCTTGGGGCTTGTCCCCGGGTAACAGGGACATTGGAGCTTTAGGGAAATATAACACCAAGTTCATGTACTAGAGGTATCATTCACTCTTTATTGCAAAGGCAGCGCAGCTATTCTGTCAAGTTTCCTGTACTGCCTTAATTTTAATAGTGTATTTACCTGGTTTGTGCAGCTTCCTGAATTTTTAGAGCCAAGATTTTTGTTAATTTCCATCACAGTGTAGGTCCCAAATATAACAACTGAAGTAATCTGCTAAATCAACTATTTTCAACCTTTTTCATCTCAGGGCACCTGTAAACTCATTATTAAAATTCTGTAGTGCGCCAAAGAATATATTATTTTGCTGATCTGACCACCCCCCAATAAGTATAATTTTGATGCATTCACACCTGACAGCTATTGTTGTGTTGGCTATTGTCATTTCTTAATTTGACAGTCGTAATTTAAGGGAAAAGAGGTCAATGCCCCTGACTAAATTATCAGCTTTTAAAAATTGCATGTTTTAAAAATTATTGCTATACACTGGCTGTGCTAAAGGGTTGTATTTTTTATTCAGAATTCTACCTTATCTTTGAGACTTAAAGCAGAGAATTACAGATAAATGACTGTCCTTTGGGACACGAGCTTCTGCCATTATACATTCATTTATATATTTTCTTGGTCCCCCTTTTATTTTTTTGCTCCATATTTATCTTTAAAATTATATACAGTAAAATTTATTAATTTCTCTGAACAGCTCTGAGTTTTGATAGAAATATGTTGATTTAAACACCATCACAGTCAACATACAGAAAAGCCCATCACTCCAAACAATTTCCTTGTGGTCCCTCTAAAACGGTGTCAAACTTTTCACCCGGTCCCACATCAGCCTGGCAGTTAGTTGCCTTTAGAGGGCCCAATATAAGTTTAGGACTGTATAAATGTAACTACTCCTTAACAGTTAAGTGAAAGCTGGGTAGAAACAAGGTGCGGGGCAGGATAAAACAAGGTGGAGGGCTGGATTTGGCCCGCAGGCCTTATTGCCACCTGTGCTTTAAAGAGTCAATTCCACCCTGTGGCCTTAACATCTCGCAACCACTAATCTACTCTTTATCCCTATAGTTTTGCATTTTCCAGGATGGCATCTACGGGTAATTGAGTCTAGCTTCTGACACTTGGTGTAATGCATTTCATATTCATCCATTTTGTTGTGTGTATCAGTATTTCATTACTTTTTATTGAGGACATATATTATTGAGTAGAACACCATTTTATGGGTATAACTAAGTTTGTTTATTTATTTGCCAGTCGGGTATTTGGGTTGATTTCAGTTTTTGGTGATTTTGAATAAAGGTGTAAAGACTCAGAGATTTTTGGGTGAAAACAGTTTTTATTTCTCTTGGTTAAGTTCTTAATAATAGGATTTCTGGGTTATATGTTTAACTTTATCAGGAATTGCCAAACTGTTTTCCAAAGTGGCTGTACCATTTTCAGTTCCCACCATTTTATTTTAATGGAAAGTATGTAAAGGTGACCCATTTAAGTATCTTGCTTATTTATAAGAAAGTAAATGATCATGCCACAAACTGATAATGTTGTTTCTTGTGTTCTTGTGTTGCTCACAGGTAACTTTAAAATCAGGCAAAAAGAATATGAAATTTGACGATGTTTGAAAAATAGGGTTTTTTTTTTTTTTAGATGTATCCTTTTTAACTGATGAAGAGCTTTATAGATCACAGCAAGAGTTTCATAGAGTTTGACACCTGTCTTCTTCTCATCATTTCTCTGCTTTGTGCTTAGAGGTCCTCCTTCAGGGGTTACCTTGTTAGGGTATAAAAAGAAGCATCATAGTAACAGTTTGGAGGGGAAAATAAAATAGTAATAGTGAAGTTGTGAGTATGTGAAACACAGAGTTTATTTTTGTATTATTATTTATTCTTGAATTTTTCCACACAAACAACTATAAACCTATGTTTGCCCACCCTGTATTTATCGAACCCCTACTAATTGCTGGCTACTTTTCTGGATGGTGGGGATATAGCAGAGAGCTAACTAAACAACAAAACCTCCTGCTTTTAGGAACCTAGTAGTCTAGCAGTAAAAGCTAAGGCAAGTGATGCAGCAGAGAGGAGGAAATAAAATTCTGGTGGAGCGAGGGCCATTAAAGTTATTATATGCTTCTGATTTTATTGGGCTGAAGCCAGGGCTTGTTTGTTTTTTTAAACAACTATTATTTTTTAATAATTTTAGGTTTGGCAAAGTTGCAAAGATAGTACAGAACTCCAGCATATCCCTTACAAGTTCCCCCTAGTGTAGCATCGTTCGTTACAACTGTGCGTTTGTTAAAACTAAGAACATAGGTGCATACTATTAACTGATGTCTAGGTTTATTTGATGTCACTGGTTTTTGCATTAATGGCGTTTTTCTGTTCCAGGATCCAATTCAGGATTCCACACTGCATTTACTCGTTATATTTCCTTAGTCTCCTGCAGTCTGATAATTCGTCAGTGTTTCCTTTTTTTTATGACCTTGAGATTTATAAAACAGTGCTAGTTAGGTATGTTGTAGAATTTCTCTCAGTTTGCATTTGTCTGATGAATTTCTTATGATGACACTGGTGTTACAGGCTTTTGGGAAGATTACAACAGAAGCGAAGTACACTTCTCACCCTAGCATATCAGGAGGCGCATGCTGTCAACATGACTGATCACTGGTAATGTTAACCGTGGTCACTTGGTTAAGGTCACTGTTTGTCAGGTTTCTCCACTGTAACATTTTTTCCTTTTCCATATTCTATTCCAGGGGTGTCAAACTCATTTTCACCAGGGGCCACATCAGCCTTGAGGTTACCTTCAAAGGGCCGAATGTAATTTTAGGACTGTATAAATGTAACTACTTCTTAACAGTTAAGTGAGAGCTCAGCACTGCCACTGGGTAGAAACAAGGTGCCTGGCTGGTAAAACAAGGTGGAGGGCTGGGTTCGGCCCAGGGGCCTTGTGTTTGCCAGCTGTGCTCTCTTCTTTGGAAGCCAGTCCACTGAGTTCCGTCACACTGGGGCCAGTGGGGAGGAGCAGGACTGACTTTACTTTTTGGAGAGGGGGGCATCTGCATATATTGTTTGGAGTTTTTCTATAAGGAAGATTTGTCTCTTCTGATTTAGATAAATTTATTTGCGTTAGTGTGGATTTATGTATATTTCTTTTCTGCATTGGTTTCTAATCCAATGCTCCATTATTTTATCTTGTTGCTCAGATTGTTCAGCTTTGGCCTTTGGGAGCTCTTTCAGGTGGGCTTCTGTTTATTTTTGGCATGCCTCCAACCTTTTGTATTTTTAGCACTTGGTTGATTTCTGGTAGCACAGGATGCTTCAGGCTTATCTTGTCTGCTCTTTGCCCCAGCCTCAAAATCAGCCTCCTCTTCAAGAAGCCCTAGTTCTTTTTTATTGGAGAATAGTACTTAGAAACCAAGAGTTGATTACCGAGTATACTCATTGATACTGGGAAGTCAGCCAGTCCTTTTGCTATTTTGTTAAAATATTTTTAAAGTCTAAATTTGAAAATTACGCCACTGAGGTAGCTGGAAATTATAAAGTAAAAAGTTTCTATGGCTATATTAAGTCCAGCTTTTTGAAATAAATACATTTCAATAAAAATGCCTATTGTGTTATTGTATTTTATTTAAATAATATATACTTCTAAAAGTATTTAAAATACACATTTCAGTATGTAATGAAGATGGTTTCTGGTATTAAAGCTTTTTTTCCCCCTTAAACTTAACATTAGCATCATTATCACTTTGAATGGATATAAATTACTTGTTTTTTATTTGGGTAGAACCTTTAGACCTTTGTTCATATGGATTGTAGGCAGAAATTGGGAGTTTTGTTGTTCAGTTTCTCATAGGGACATTGACATCAATTTTAATCCAATACACTTAGTAAACACTCTTTTCAAAATGAGATGTTTCATATTTGGGGGTTTAATCTATTTTAGACATTTTCTGCTTTGGATGTTTAAGTCACAGGGATAAGTAATGATTTCAGCAGCCTAAATATGGTTTATTTGGTAGGTATTTTTTTGTGTGTGATTATATTGGAATATATTTTAAATGATGAATTAAACTTTAAATTGGGAGTTAAAATTAATTTTGAAAATACTTTTTTAAAAGTATTTTAACCTTTTTAAAAGGTTTAAACTTTTTTAAAGTTCAAAGTGGATAAAGGTATTCTTGCTCTAAAGAACGTGATAGTTCATTGCTTTAATTGTTTGTTTTCTTTTCCTTTCCAGAGAATGAAGCTGGTCACTATATTTCCCCCTTTCATGACATTCCTCTGAAGGTGGACTCTACACAGGTATTGTTTTAACTTATTTGGGGAGGAAAATATGCACTTCTAGTATCACCATAAAAGGCTTTTTAGAAACATTTTAAAAGGAAAGAATGTGGTCACAAGTCAAGAAGGATAATGGGTTATTTTAACAGGATTATAAACCTCCTTTGTGAATTAGAATTTGTATGAGAATAGGATTCTTTCTGGAAGACTTGGGGAGAATGGGTGTTAGTGGACCATAAAGCTGAGAACCTGGTTGGAAATAAAGATTTAAGGTTAAGAATTTAAGAGGTTAACAACAAGCTTATTTTTAATAATAATAATAAGATAGTTAACATTGTGGGTTGTTTTCCTGTTTGCTGGCCACTATGTGAACATGTGATATTTTATTTAATCCTTACAAGTTACTGTCACTATCTGCAAGGGCACCAAAGCCGAAGGCATTTTAGTGACTTGTCTAAGATCAAACAGCCAGTAATCGCAGAGCCAGGCTTTAAACTGGCATGTGTGATTGCAGAGCTCATGGTCTTTAACCACTGTACAGAACAGATGCTGGAAAATAAAGTTGGAAAAGTGGTAGTCTTTGAACAGTTGTCTGAGAACTTGAAGTTGCTTTGCAGATAAGAGCGAGGGAAGCATGTAAGTCAATTGGGAGTGGGAGACCTGCCTCTGAGAGTGGATGGAAGAGGAGCTCCGAATCCTGGGAGCATCCCTCCAGCTGGGGAGGTGGCATGACTGTCAGTGGATGTTAGTTATCCTCACTAAGTTGGAAATTTTTTCCTTAAAATTCAAGTAGATAATTGGTTTATTTCATTACCAAATTTACCAAGGGGCACAGCTCTTAAGTAAATAATAGGACCACATTCCAGGTAAGATCCTTTGGGGCTGCGTTTTCTACATCAGCGTAGGGCAGAGGCTGATGAAGAAGCGGGAAGCTGCTTCAGATGTGAGAGTGGTTTGACCTTGGTGTTAGCTTGGAGGCCGAATATAAGGTATCATGTTAAGGTTGTGGAATGCTGAAGTGCAATTTGTGCTGTGTTTTAGCCCTTCAGAGGACTGGACTGTCAGTGATGGCAGTAAGGAGAATAATGGCAAATATTTACTGAGTGCTCATAGTGCTTAGCAAAGCACTGTGCTCAGTGCTTGCCTTGCATTATATCAATAAGGCGAGGGCTACTATTACCCTTATATTGTTAATGAGGTTAAGTGCCTTGCCCATGGTCACAAATCTAGTCTGATGCTGAGGTGGAATTTGAACTTAGGACCCCTAACTCCATAGCTTGTACTCCTAACTGCCCTTGTGTAATCCTTCCAGCTCATTATTTCTAGAAAGTGTTCAGCTACAAAATAAAGGGTCATATAATCTGGAGAAAGGAACCAAAGAAAGGACAGAAAGAATTTCATTACTGTGTGGGTCTCTGTAATGTATGAGTGTGTATATGTGTCTGTGTGTCCACCCACATGTCCTTGTGTCCATGTGCTGTGTTTTGTTTAGGGCAGTGGACTCTCCAACCTAAATATCTCATGTTCATCAACGCCTCTCCTTGCTTTTGGACAAAAATGCATACCTTCACTCACTCATTTACTCATTAACTTAATAATTCAGTAATCTTTGCATACCTACTATGTACAGTATTCTTGGCACTAGGATTGCAGTGGTGAATAAGGTAGACGTAGTTACCACTTGGCTGGAGGAGATCGAGAACCAGAAAACAAACAAGTCTATCAGGTGATGTTAACTTAAGCGTTGTATAGCGGAACAGGATAATGAAGGAAGAGGTGATTGGCGGGGTGCTGCTTCACACAGGGTGTCCCATGACATCTGTGTACCTAGTAACAAAAATAATACAAAAAATAATATTATTGGGAAACGTGATAGGTAGGGGTGGAGGTGTGGAACAAAGAATGGGCTAGAAATTAGCAGGCATAATGTCCTGCCTAAGGAGGATGAGTTTGGGGGAATATGAAATGTAGGGTTAGGGGAAATTGAGGACAGGGTAGGGCAGAATGTAGAAGGACATGCCGGCGGGCATGTGGAGATTGGTACACACAGTGGTTGTGTCAATAGGCTTTCCTGGCTCTCGACAGTAATGATTAGTTAGAACTATTGCATTTTGTACTTTGGGCTGTGGTATTTTAGGGATGGTAATAACATTTCACAGTAGACTTGTAATACAGTAATCATTTTTCTGTTTGTCTTATTTTCTTCGTTAGTCATTTTGGTGTGTAAAAGTTACGTATAATGTGTGAGCACTTCTGAATGGCGTGGTTTTTCTTCCCAATCCAGCACATACTCTGTTTTAATTTAAAAGTGCGTGATGGAGACACAGTAATCGCACCTTAGTGGGATCCACAGGCAGGAGGTGCAGCTGAGTACCTTCATGGCTTGTTAATCATGCTCCCCAGGGTTTCATTTCAATAATGAAATGACTGTTTTAAGCTCAATCACTGGAAACTGCCAGTCTTTCCTTAAAGACTGAACAGAGCCTTTGCTTATTTTATAAAAACTAGGAAAATATACTGGCAAGAGATTTAGCTTTCCTGGGCATTTATTTTACGAAACACATTGATGCCCATGCACTTGGGGGTACAAATACCGGGGGGGAAACAGACGGGACCTTTGCTACGTTCCCTGTTGCGTCAGGTTTCTGACAGCCTCTGCAGTGGGGTGTTGATGCAATAGGCTTGTTTTCATGGCTTTACAGTGAAGCTGTATTTTCATGAAATATTACAATCATAAATACCATCTTTTCTTTTATAGGAAAATGGCATTCCCACAAAGAGAGCACGAAATGATGAATCTGAGGTATATCTAAAGGTTTTTGTTTCTGCGAATCACTTATATTGTTTACTAAAGACCTTCATGATAGTTTGCATTTGTGAAGTGCCGCTAAATTTTCCCCTGCAAGACTTTTCCGTGCAGTCTGATGTTCTTCTAGTATCGCTTTAAGGCGCTAGTGATGATGTTACCATTTCACTATTTTTTCTTGTGGTAAAATAGACATAACAAAATTGACCATTTTATTCATTGCCCACTTTTTTAAGTGTACAGTTCAGTGGCATTAAGTACTTTCACATGTTGTGCAGCCATCACCACCATCCATCTCCAGAACTTTATCCTCCCAAACTGAAACTCACACAGGAAGCAGCAAGTCTCCGTCCCCACCTCTACCCAGCTGCTGGTAACCACTGTTCTACTTTTTGTTATTAGTTTGACTGTTCTGGGTGACGTTTCATTTTATTGGGTTGGCCAAAAAGCAAAATAAAAGACACATTTTTCATTTTCACCAATAACTTTATTGGATATTTTGAGTATGTCAGTTATCTCCTGCTATTGGCTTCCAGTGGGTAGAGGCCAGGGCTGCTGCTAAACATCTTCCAGTTCATAAGACAGCCTCACAGTAAAGAATTATTTGCCCAAGGTGTCAATAGTAACAAGAAAATTTGCAAACCACTTTTGACGTGTTCGATCAGTCACAGCACTTTCTCCAAACACTGAACAAATTTTTTTTTTTTGCATTTCAGTTGCATTTTTACCTTTTTTTTTTAAAATAAAGCATAAAATGCCAAAAATGTTGATTTTCTTAAAATGGTTGCACAAAAATTACCAATTTTGATAAGTTTTTTTAAAAATGTACACTGATATGACAGCTGTCACAATACAGTCTAACAAAATTGTTTTGGATGAAGTTAAAGACAACTAAGCACTATTAGATCCATCGTATGGAAAAAACTAAATGAACTTTTTGGCCTATCCAATTTAAATGAAAAACCAGAGTGAATCAGGAAATGAACCCAGATTTTAGTAGCAAGTTATTATCATGCTAGATAGTCTAAAGTAAAAGTACTTATGAAGATTGGTCAGTTTGTCATCTCTTTATTGCATGGGAAAAGATGTTTTGAAGGCTGTTTTAGAATTTAGGAGCAAGTCTTGGAGATTAAAAAAATTATACCAAACTACATACTAAAATACATATGTTCTAAATAGATCTTTTAAACATATGACTGTCAAACCTTTAATGTTTCTTGACTTAGGACCAGAATATTTGATTGACATTTGTCATCCCACCTCTTGCTGTTGATCACTGCCTTTTTATCTTGCCGATTCCAGGCAGCTTCTCTGCCGCCTTCCTCAGCCTTCTTTTCCCATCCCAACCTTATTTCCATTCATTCTCTTCTCCAGTTAAAATTTACAACTTCATCCTTTCCATCCACTTCCAAGCATAGCTGTGGGAGCTGTTTAATTCCTTCCATCTTTTCCTGCTGTCCATTTTATATAATATGTTCCTAAACTGGAAAATGGTCCTTAAACCCATCTAAGGTGGAACCACTTTAGAGAACTTGTGAAAATTTTAGATTCTTGGTGCCATTCCAAATCTACTAAATTAAAATCTCTGTTTGGTGGGAGCTGGTTAGTCTGCACGTTTACACTACAGTCCCCGGGCACCTGCACACAAAGAAGTGTGAGAACCACTGCTCTAGATGTTGGGTGGTGAGTAGCCACGCAGGGGCTTAGGATTTTACTGATTCCTAGAGACTTTGTGTGTTAACCTGGAAACAGTTGTTTCTGTGGGGAAAATGTATTATTCTGAGTTCATACAGCTAACTTAAGATTTAATTTTTAGAACATAGTTTATATGTCAGAGATGGTGTGACTTGAGTTTTTTATTTTTTAAGGCTCTCTTCCATTTCTCCCACCTCTGCCCTGGGCAACCACTATTCTACTCTCTGTGTGAGTTTGGTTCTTTTTTAAAAAGTTTCCACATGTAAGTGATACCATGCAGTTACCATGCAGTATTTGCCTTTCTATGTCTCACTTATTTCAGTGAGCATGGTGCCCTAAAGGTCCATCAATGGTGTTGCAAATGGCAGGATTTCCTTCTTTCTTCTCATTGAGTAATATTTGTTGTGTATTGTACCACATCTTCTTTATCCATTCATTCATTGGTGGACATTTAGGTTGTTTCCATATCTTGGCTATGGTGATTAATGCTGCAGTGAACATGTAGGTGCATATATCTTTCCAAGTAGTATTTTTATTTTCTTTGAATAAATACCCAGAAGTGAAATTGCTGATCATAATTCTGTTTTTAATTTATTGAGGAACTTCCATACTGATTTCCATAGTAGCTGCACCAGTTTACGTTCCCATCAACAGTGCACAAGGGGGTTCCCTTTTCTCCGCATCACTGTGGTTTTGATTTGCATTTCCTTGATGATTAGTGATGGTGAGCACCTTTTCATGTACGCTGTTAGGTCTCTGTGTGTCTACTTCAGAAACTGTCTATTCTGTCCATTTGTTAATCAGGATTCTTTGCCTTTTTTTTTTTTTTCTGTTGAGTTCTATCAGTTTTCTGTGTCTTTTGGATATTAACCCCTTATCAGATTTATGATTTGCAAATATTTTCTCACATTCTGTAGACTGTATTTTAATTTATTTATTGTTTCTTTGCAGAAAGTTTTTAGTTTGATGTAGTCTCATTGTTTATTTTTGCTTTTGTTGCCTTTGTTTTTAGTGTCAGATACAAAGTTTAGTTGATATTTTAAGTTAGTAGAAGGAAAAAAGAGTGACTTCCTCTCATTTCCCCCCCAAATTTATTGACTGCTTTTTCATATCTTATTAGTTTTCCTTTCTGATTTCTACAATAAAAATAGAAGGGAAAATGGAGAGATAGTAAAGAACTGAAGGAGAAAGAAAATGTCCCTGGCTCATACCCAACTTTCTGAATTGAAATGTGTCTGCCACTTTACATCTTCGTGATTGATAAAATTCAGCAGATCATTATTGCTTTATAATTAACACTAATGTTAGTATAACCAGACTAACATGGGCTTTACAAAATTACAGGTCATACACATTTTAGCTGAAGCAAGAAATAAAGGCTTGGTAATATGCTCCTAGTGATCAGGATCAAAATGCTGAGGGCGAGTGTGGCTTGCAGACTAAAAATTAAAACCTCATCTATTGTTCTTTTGGCCTAATTCAAGTCTGTGAGTGGTTTTGGTACGTGTCACTGTGTAAAATAATTGTCACTAGCTTGGTCTTCCCTGTCACTTCTGACTATGCATCTGCATGCATTTGTTCTCTTAGAGCCAGGCTTTCAGGGATGAATACATTATGTGAACATCTGCCATTTTTTTTAACTGCTACTTCAGACATATTTAAACAGGTGCTGGGGTACCTTATGAAAGAGCATAGGAAATGACACATCACAGCAGGACTGTGCGTAAGGTTGCTAGGATAGGTAAGAGACATGCTCCTCAGCAGCAGTTGAGAACGCATTTTGGCTTTGTTCTTTAGCTCGTTAAAGAGCTAAACGTGAGTCATAGGTCAACATTAGTCTTATCTAGAAAAACTTAAAAACCATCAGTACTTTTGTGACTCAATTAATACCTATATTTAATTGTGTAAATGGCATTCTTTAAATTAATCTGCAGTCATGTTTTACCAAGAAAGCCCCAGATTCTTGTTTACCGGTGCTTTAAACCCGGGGTTCTCAACTCCGGCTGCATATGAAAATTTCCTGGAGAGCTTTTAAAAATAAACAGTGCCCTTGCTCTCCCTCTGCTCTCCCATCAAAAAACCAATTGAATTAAAATATGCGAGAGGAGGGGCTCTAGGAATCCTTTCTTCCTTTGTAATTGGACAAAGCTCTCCAGGTAATTTTCATGTGTGGCATGATTGGGAATAGATATATTTAATTACAGCTTCTCAGATGATATTGAAGGACTAGATTTTGGGGGGAAGGGGGTTAATTCTAATCTCTTATGAACTGATAACTTTAAAAAATACAGTCAAAGTGAATTATTAGAAAAGTGTAATTTAGATTCCAAATTGGTATTATTAGGTTCAGCAGAAATAAAAATTACTTCGTAAAATTGCTATAATTGTTTCTAAATGAACTGACACCTCGGAGATTAGTCCTGCTCCGTGACCACACTTGGGTAGCGCTGTTTTAAACCGTTGCTTTGCCACGATAAGTTGTTAGTTACTGATATCAAAATGGCATGCTAGTCAGCTTTAACCTTAAGTCTTTCTCTTTGTAAGTCCAAAACTGTAGGAAAATATACACTATAGAAAATTATTTTTACTCACCATTGACCCAGAATCTACTTTGTTTTAAGCACTTTGCAAAGTTCAGAAATGATAAAAAGAAGCAATGGTCCTTTTGTAACTTTAGGGAACCAGAGATAACAAGATAGAAAGGTGCGTCTAACTCTTTGTAAGCTTTATAACTAACTACCTATACCAGTATCCTTAATTTTACATTTTGAACATAACTTAGATTTCAGTATTGTTTTATAATTTTCAGAATATTTTACTTTATAACTTACTGTATATTTTTATTTAAATTATATGATTGATCTTTGTAACAACCTTGTGTTGTGAGTAGGTCAGTGATTATTACACATACTTTACAAATTGGAAAATGACATATGCAGCTTACATGGTGGACCTCGTCACTCCCATTTTAGTTTGAAAATACAAAATTGGAACAAGTTTTCTGACTCTACTCTATTTCTGTCACTATACTGCAAAGTATTTCCAAAAATATAGCAACTTTCATTGTGCAGTAGTGGTCGCGTGGCATCATGGCGTAAATTCTGCTGTGCTTTTATAGACAACTTCTTTAATTGTTTAGGAGAAATTTTAGGCATAGGCAGATATTTCATGCAGACTCTTAACTTTTTTTGTGTGGGAAGAAACTAAAGTGTTCTTCAAGAGATAAGTGAAAAAATAAAGAATAGCTAACAAAAATAAATTTTCCCTCTCTCTTTTTTTTAACTGCAGAATTTGTTTAATATGGTTGTCGAAGTACCTCGGTGGACAAATGCTAAAATGGAGGTATGGATATATTTAATTAATATCAAATGGAAATGATAATCATGATATAGAAACTTTGTTTCAAGTTGTATGCCATAATATTTGGGATGATTGACAAACTTGTTTGTAATGAAAGAAATTGAAAACATTCTTGTAAACTTATTTTGAATTTAATTTCCAAAAGCAAAATATTATTCAAAGCTGAAATTATACTTTAAAGAGAATGTTTCCCATTTTGCCTCTCTAGTTTGTTATGCACATACTTAATTTTTCTTTTCTTCTGTCTTTGAAAGCGACAGATATTTTCAAAGTTTACTTAAATAGATTCTGAGATGAACGAGGGGAGACACCAAAAAACCAGAATTATCTTCTGGAGGGCGGGTCCCTTGTAGTACAGGCTTTCAGCACTAGGTGAGTGTTCTAGGAACCTGTCAGTATCAGTGTACCAGCTGGTGTTGTGAGAGGCTGCGTTCAGCTTCAGGTAATTCTTTTAGAAGACTCTTTCGGTGTGTTTGACCATTTCATGACAGGGGATTTACCAGCTCACCTGTCTATACTACGCTGGGTATTCAGCAGTTTTTGACCAAAGGGTCATGGCCTCCATGCCCCACCCTCCCTATTCACCCGATCTTGTTGGAGAGACTTGTTTTTGTTTCCCCTGACAACAAAAGTCCTCAAAGGGAGACGTTTTGCTGATATGGAAGAGTGAAACAAAAATGGCAGAATCACTAAAAGGCATCAAAATCGAGGAGTTCAAACACTGTTTTGAGCAGTGGCAAAAAAGTCTCGGTAGGTATATTGTATCAAATGGAGAGTACTTTGAAGGGGACTGAAGTTTAAACATGTAAGAATAAACACAATTTTTTCATAAATAAATTTTGGGATATTTTGGGTTCCTCCTCATATTTTGTTCATAGACACCACTGAAATTGATTTACTTGGGGCTTATGGCAATTTCAGTTTCTAAGGACTTAATTCTTCTTTAGATTTTGTTCTACCAGGAATGAAAGCAGTTTCTTGGCCGGCTCTAGGTTTATGAGCACTAAGAGCATCTACTGGTCCCCTGGTTAGCTTTTTTGAAAAATCTTTTACATGAGACATGAACCTATAAAGAACTTCTCTTTTGCTTTTCAGAATTTTATTGTTCCACCTTTAGTTAGGTGAGATCCCCTATAGTTCTGAGTGAAATTTAATTTATGGCACTTACTTGTTTAGTTATTTAAGCCTTCTTCTACTACTTTGGAATTGATGGCAAGTATAATTTCAACTGTTTAAATTAAAAACTGTTATATACATATATATTTTTCAGAATTTCTATTTGGAGAATTGTCATTAGTTTCACCAGGTCCTGGTAACATTTTTTGAGGGGGGGCGGTTAATATTTTCATAGAAAAAAGTTGGTCTTGCTTCAAATGTATTGTTTCATCTTTCTGGCTACTCTTTACCTTAGCCTAATTTAAGGAGTGTTTATTTATTCAAACACGGCATCAGTTATTTTTGTTCACTTTATACAATAGTTTTTTGCATGGCAATTTGAATATGTTTGGTAAAAAGGTAACTTGGATATGAAATCACTTGATGAAATTCTTTGCGTTAATTTTCTTGTAAGATTGATGGTAAAAAGCCTGACATTAGTAACAAAGCAAGTTGAAAAATCTTTACTCTCTTGCCATTTCAATTATTTTATTTGTGTTAGAAATAATGAGTGCATAAATAATAAAGTGCCTAAACGTATAATCCAATATTTCCTTCCCAGATGGTTATTCTTACACAGTACTCCGAATTAGAAATAAGAACTGGCTTAATTTATTTTAAAGTTTCTTTGATCAGTAAGTTGGAATATGACTTTTTTAGTCTGATAATAGCAGATCTTAAAAAATACTATTTAAAGACAGGATTAATCATTTCTCTTCCTCCTACTCCCTTTTCTCCATGACCTGCTTAGATTGCCACACAGGAGCCATTGAATCCCATTAAACAAGACATAAAGGATGGCAAGCTACGCTATGTGGCGAATATCTTTCCTCACAAGGGTTATATATGGAATTATGGTGCCCTCCCTCAGGTAACATTTTTGTTGTAATGGTAAAACTTTTCTGTCTCCTGAAAAAAATTGCCTTGTAAATCCTGTGAACTACTTGAATTTAAATTGGTACTGAAGACTTCAGTTTGAGAGATTTGTACATTTAAATTTTTCTAATGTGGAATTTTATTGTATCAATAAATTTTTTTGAAACTGTATTTATATCTGTACTCAAGTTCTTGGAGTTAGGCATATAGAACACTCACATTTGGCACTTTGAACACATTTCTTTTTCCTGCCTTGGCTATTAACATTCAGTGAGAAGTGGCTTTTCTGCTTTCTCCGCAGTCATTTCTTTGAATGTGACAAGTAATGCTTTTACATATTCATATATAGTAGCATGAATTTTGTTTTTTAAACTCTAACATTAATTGTTTAATTATTAACTTTTTTCAGAACTCATCATAAATTGAGTTAGGTGACAATTATTCACTATTATGAATTTCTAATTTTCTGTGGGAAACAGTGAAAGCAAGGACTAAAGAATGGTGAAGTAGCATTCCCATTAGAAAATGACACTATTTACTTTTCCTTCTTTCTTGTTTTCTTCTTCTATTTATCACTTCTGGGAAGTGGTAACTATTTCCAGATTATTTAGTAAGTAAAATTCAGAATATTCAGAATCAAATGGCTAAGTTTTGGGGACATAGAGAAGTATCTTCCTTTATGGTTATAAAAGCTGTTAGACCATTCATCTCTCTGGATATTTAATTTTTGTATTTTTTAAATTTATTTAATTCGTTAAATTATTGGGGCGGCATTGGTGAGTGGGGTGGTATAGGTGTCATTCTAAGTGTGCATTTCTGTGGTACGCAATCTGTAGGTTGCACCGTGTGCCCACCGCCCAAAGTCCAATCTTCTTCGGCTTGAAGTTCCAGGATACTTTGGGGGAAATATCTGAGGAATGGGGCCTTGCTTTATCCAATTCAGAAACACAGCTGCCCACGCAGAATAAACATTCACAGGAAAAGAAAATTGTTTTGTGAAGAGTCAGACTGCCTTTGATGCAGTTAGACCACCCACATGGATACGTTCTTTGTTAAATAAGCACTTTTAAAGTGACTTGCTAAGAATGAGAGTGTCTGTTAAAACTATGAAGGCAGGTTTTCTGCACCCCAGGTGCCTAAGTAGACATTCTGTTTGACCTGGTGAAAGCGTGAAATAAAATTGTTTAAGGGAAACTGTCTGCATATTAAGTGACTAAGAATATAGGTTTTGGAGTCAAATTGCCACTTCCTAGTAAAGTAACCTTGGGCAAGTTACTTAACCTTTCTTTGCCTCACTTTCTTCATCTGTAAAATAGAGATGATAAAGTACCTACTGCATATGGTTGTACTGAGGTTCAATGAGCTACTGCAGCTTTATCTTAGAATAGTGCTTAAGGGTGGTAATCACATTATTATTTCTACTGATACTTTTATTACTATATGATCTTTTTTCTAAAGGGACTAAGTGTTTCATGGGGGTGATTAACAGCTAAACCAGTGGTTACAGCAGAACAAATAGGTGCTACTCACTCATCTACTAATTCTAAGCTTTTGTAATTTATCTATTTAAAGAACTGATAATTTTTTTACTTCTTTGGATGTGTTTGAAGTTTCAAGATGCTTTTATTTGCTGTTACATTAGTCTGTTAGGTACAGTAGTTCTTACTTAATTATAACAGAATAGAACTGCAGGCTTACTGCACCCTGTATTCGCTGTTGCCTACCAAAATTTCACACTCCACGCAGCGTCCAACATAACATTCTAAAAACATAAATTTGCTAATGTTATGCTTGTATGAGAACATTTTAATGGTTTTCTGTTGCTAAAAGGGTAGAATAAAACATTCTTTTTTTTTTTTTAATTTTAATTGTTGTTCTTGGACAGTTTTCTATCTTTTACTCCCATCCCAGCCTACTGCCCCAGCCCTCACCACCTCCCTCCCATTTCCAAATAAAACATTCTTATTGTGGACCCCCAACCCTGCATAATCTGACCTCTGCTCCTCCAGCCTCATTTTGCAACATTTTCCCTTCCTCACTTCCATTCCACCATTATGGCTTCTTCAGTGTTTCTCATTTCCCTTGTCATTTCCCCACCACACCTTCACAGAGCTGTTCATTCATTCAGTGCGTATGTGTTAAGTGTCTGATGTTTGCCAGGCAATGTTCTAAGTAATGGAGGTAAAATAGTAATAAAAGGGGCACAAATTCTCTAACACTTTTATCCTGGGCCGAGACAGACAAAAAAATAATTTAAAAAAATATACTACATCTGATGGTGGAGTGTTGGAGAAAAATAAAGTAGGAAATGGGGCTAGGATGTTTTGGGATTGTTGCAGTTTAGGTAGGGAGCCTCAATGAGGTGTTACTTGAATGAAGACCTAAAGGAAGTGAGGGAACAAACAGACGTCTAGGAGCATTTGGCAAGAAACAGTGAGTACAAAGGCCCTGGGGTAGAAGTGGGCCCAGCTTGTTTGAGAAGCAGAAAGGAGGCCAGCATGGCTAGAATGGAAGTGAGGAAGAGGAAATAGACCTGTATTCCCTCTCTCTTTATACTGGTGATTTTATATTATTTTATTGAGGTAACATTGGTTAGTAACATGAAAGTTTCAGGTATACAACATTGTAATTTAGTATCTATCTACTATAGTGTGCTCATTGCCAAAAGTCTAGTTCCCATTTGTAAACATACATTTGACCCCCTTTACCCATTTCACTCTCCCTTTACTGCACACTTACTAGATTGGCTATTATCAAAATGACAAGAAGTAACAAATGCCAGAAAGGGTGTGGAGATAAGGGAACCCTCATACACTGTTGGTGGGAATGTAAATTGGTGCAGCCTCTATGGGAAACACTGTTGGAGGTTCCTCAAAAAAATTAAGACTAAAACTACCCTATGATCCAGTCATTCCTCTTCTGGGTAACATGCCAAGAATATGAAAATACTAATTTGGAAAAATGCATGTACCCCTCTGTTCATTGCAACGTTATTTACGGTAGCCAAGATTTGGAAGCAGCCAAAGTGCTCATTGATATATGAATGGATATTAAGAAGTGGTGTACATATATTTATATGTAATATAAATATATATATTTATATATGTAATATAAATATATATATTTATATATGTATGTATGTATGTATGTATACAATTGAATACTACTTAGTCATAAAAGGATGAAATAGTGCCATTTGCAACAAAATCTTGAAGGTATGCCAAATGAAATACCTCAGACCGAAAAGGACAAAATCTGTATGATATCACTCATGTAAAATATAATGGGAGAAAGAATTAACCAAACACACAAAACCAAAGCCCTCTGCCATTTTTAACCAGGTATCTTACTATTTTAAACCCAAACTGATATTGTAGTATGCGTGTGAGAGTGTGTTCAGCAAATGAATACATTACAGATTGCATCAAAGTTATTTACCAAAAAAACCCAACCAACCTAAATTGATTAGTGTTTATAAAAAGTAGAAATTAGGCTAGTTGTTTATGTGAAAGGGATATATGCTTCATTGTCCATATTAAGACAGAATGAGCCTGTTAATACGGAAGTGAGCCCCCGTCCCATTTACGTTTTCCATCTTATCTCCAACTTCCCCTCCCCTTCCTGCTTCCTCACTGCCAACAGTAGCCATCTCACGATTCCTCCAATGCTCCAGGCATGTTCTGGCCGTGGGCCTCTGCATTCACTGTGTCCTCCAGCATGGAACGCTCTTTCCCTAGTACGCATGTGGCCTCCTCCATACGGTTGCTCAGGAGTCACCTTCCTCTTTATGTCTGCACTGAATATCCTTTACAATTTTAACCCTGCCTGCTGTACTCCCATTCCACCTGCCATACTTTATTTTTTCCCTTTTTCATAACATCTACCAACTTCTAACATGCTGTGTAATTTAGTTATTTATATTTATTGTTCATTCTTCCAGTCAGAATGCAGACTTCATGAGGACAGGGATTCTGTCCGTTTTGTTCAGTGATGTGTTCCAACTGCTTGTCTTAGTGCCTGGCACAGAGTAGGTAGTCATTAAATATTTGTGGAATGGATAAATTAATTAATGCATTGTGTGAATTGCATTTATTTTATACATGTGTTTGGGTTTTGTTGTTCTCTTAGGATTTGTCTAACGGCATGAATTTGTTCAGAGCAGTTACCAAGCCAACCATGCTTGCAAGAACATTTAAGCAGCAGAATACTGTTTAAGGAGCAGTCTCTCCACTTAGCTTGTGATTCATCACTGTGCCGTCATTATTGTAGACCTTCAGCTGTCTAGACTGTTTAACGTTAATAACTTCTCCCACACTAGCAGTCATGCCTTCTTCAGAGTTTGAGTCTGGCCTGGGCAAAAATCATCTTTTTCTTCCTCCAATCCTTCTGAGTGAATATTTAGCTTAAGAAACATCTGGATAGTGTTAAAGGACTAGAATCACTAAATTCAAGACTTTCAGTCTTAATGTAGTTGTTGTGTTTTTTATTTTGAATTTTATTATAAATTTGGTTCCTTGACCCTAAGTATCATTTGGTACCACTTAATATAGTAGCTGTATGTATAACCTGTGGGGACCAGTGACTAAAGCTCTCTAGATTTGTTTGTTTACCTGTGTCATTGTCCCACCCACCCGCCAAGGTTAATGTGAATATTGAATGAGATGATCAAAGCCAAGTGTTTAGCCCCATAGTGAGTTCTCAGTCATATTATCTCAATGATGATGACACTGTTGCTTCTGATATTAGCTGCTAATAGTGAGACCACTGGTATAGGCTTTTGCTCCAAATTGAAGCTGGTAAAGTACAGGTAGTGTCTATAGAGATCTTACTTCCTTCAGCTTGGTGACAGGAATTCTGATTAATCAGGAAGTAGTTTTCAAGAAGCACCAATGTGTACAGTTCTGTATAGGTCAGTGATGTTTTAAAGAGCCCTAAGGACCAGAACACAAGTGATTACAAACATGGGTTTATATCTGTAGATTGTAAGGTAATATTCTCAAACACCTGCACAAGAACAAGTGACATTTGTTTTAGGCTTGATCAGTAATCTGTGAGCTGTTTTATTTCTTTTTATAGCTTTATAGCCATCCTTTGTATGAGTTTTAACATATTTATATTCCTGTTGATGGGTTGCTTTTTTTTTTTTTTAATGCGTTTCTTGGGTCCATTCCAGACTTTTTCCATGTACATTGTGTGTGTGTGTGTGTGTGTGCGTGTGTGTGTGTTTATATATATCTCCTCCTTGATCTGTACCTGTGAGTCAAATTGCCAAATTGTGACTTACACACCTATTTTACTTTATTAGGTATTCCCAAATTGTTTACAAGAGAAGTTGTAATAATATATACTCCTACCTTCTTTAGGAAGGAGGAACTTCTCTGATATTTTTGGATTTTACTTCTAAGTTTTCTGATTCTAATTATCCTCAATCCCACCTGGGTTTCTTCAGCACATGAAGATTAATTTTACAGCATTTGTGGCAAAAGCTATGCCATTTATTAACATGGCATTTTTCAAGGTATTGCCTATGTCCTATTTATTCCTGTTCCAAACTCCTGGCCCAGAGTAGGCACTCCGTGAATATTTATTGCATGAATGGATGCCTGGTTAAAGGTAGCAGAGAACAAGAAGCAATAAGGGGAACAGTAGGGAAGAAGACAACTCCAAAGGAAATATACTTAAGAGGTTCCAAGAGGGAAAAAAGGTATTTAAAAGAAGAGACCATGAAATAGAGTAAGGCTGTATCTGAAAGTATTGCCATTCAACTGTTACCAGAATTTGGGCATCGTGACCTAATGGTTAACAGCATGAGTTCTGGTCCCCTTGCCACCATTCAGAAACTGTGAGCCTGGGCAAGTTTAAACTGTGTTTCAGTTTACTCACCTATAAAATGGGCTTAATAAGGGTACGTTTCTCATGGGCTGTATGTGTGTATATGAATGCATGAGAGTGTGTGTGTGTGTGTGTGTATCACTTAGAAAGTGTTTCTCACCTATAACCAGTATGTAAGGTTAACAATTAGTTTTATTCTTCTTATATTTTATTAGTAATATTAGTATTTGGAGTAGTGAAATGTGAGATTTGGTTTACTGATTTTTGTTTGTTTGTTTTCCAATATGAGTGGGTCAGTTTTTTGGTGAATATGCTATAATTAGGACTAGAAGAAAAATACAGGGTAGGGCAAAAATGTTTGCAGTTGTTCATATGGCAAACAATACAATAATTAATCAATACTAATACAAGATTAAATTGTGCTTTGCATACTCACAACTATAAACCTACTTTGGCCACACCCTGTGTTGGACTTATGTAGGGTTCAGCTTTAAATAAGAGTTCATTTTTATTGTTTATATAAAATTAGAGGAACCAAGTTTAGATAATCTGACATTCTAGATAAGAATCTTGAGGTGACACAGTCTCTGCGCATCTTACAACATAAATCTGGGGAAAATAATTTTAGGGAATTTCTAGAGTTCCATTTAGATTCAGGTAATTATGAAGCTTTTGGGGAAAGGTAGCACCTGGAGCATATTTCAACTGGATAACAAATTTCTGTTATACTACCTATTCATTTATAAACATGCCCGTGTGTGCTTGCATTTTGTAGCCAACAAGATACAATCTTTTCAGTAAACTAATGACTTGACACCTTCGTAATTCTGTCAAAGACTTGAGATTTGATGGAAAAGGTAGAGGCTTTTTTAAATGGAATGAAATGAGACAAAAGTAGATTTTTATTTTCTTTGGTAATCACTATCTTGTTCTTTAGTTTATGAAGGGAAAACTAGGTTCCTTCTGGTAGAAGTCACTTAAAAAATAGGAAGTTTGTTTTCAAACACAGAAAACCAGGCCCAATGCCGTTCCCTGTCAGAGGAAGCAGTGAGCGAAGGAAGCGGCAGTTGAGGCCATCATTGGAAACAGGGTGTAGACAGTTGGGGCATCCAAACCCAAAGGCCAAACATAAACATGAATTTAGACTCTGACTAAACTTGGAAGAAGAGTATGTTTGGAAATACCGCCCACTCTCAGATGTGGTTATACAAACAAATGAGAGACAGAGGGGAGGAAATACTATAAATATCCTTTAATTATTATTATGCTTAAGGATGTATTGATGTGTTGGCCTTGAGCCTATATAATATCTGTGAATTTTTGTTTGGATTACGGTTATCTATAAAACTTCATGTACAAAGATTAAAGTACATTATAGTGAGTATTAACCCATATTTCTGCTCCCCTCCTCCTTTTTAGACTTGGGAAGATCCCCATCAAAAAGATAAGAGCACAGACTGCTGTGGAGATGACGATCCTATTGATGTTTGTGAAATTGGCTCAAAGGTTTGTTT
Organism: Glossophaga mutica; assembly: GCA_039655065.1. Classification (NCBI taxonomy): domain Eukaryota; kingdom Metazoa; phylum Chordata; class Mammalia; order Chiroptera; family Phyllostomidae; genus Glossophaga; species Glossophaga mutica. The sequence continues at coordinate 143,097,933 of CM077303.1, read as the reverse complement.
TATAGACTATATTATTCTAACGTGTTCTAGTTTATTCATGGCCATAAAATTTCAGTTCTCTTTGGAAGGTACCAGTTCTTCAACTCTTCAAAGTTCTAACCTGTTGATCCCTCTGGTATCAGTCCCTTTTTGTATCTTTACTTCCTTCTCTTAAAGTAGGGGTTGGTAAACTGTAGCCCAATGGCAGGTCAAATCCAGCTCCCCACCTATTTTTATAAATAACCCAGCCACACCCATTCATTTACATATTGTCTGAAGAGTTGTAGCAGAGACCATACAGCCTGCAAAGACTGAAGTATTTACTGTCTGAGGTTTTACAGAAAAGGTTTACTGAGTTCTCTCTTCAGTGTCTTACCCATTACCCAGACAGGAAATGCAAACGGGTGTGTTTTTTTTTGTACCTGCTTCCAGGTTGCCAAGTCCTACTTAGGGAAAGCAAAACCCACAGTTTTCATAGGTTGCTGCCACCCATAGAATTCTGGGGTTGGTCAGTCTTTTTTTTCTTCTGCATTTATTGCTAATATGTTATTTTCTATAGACATTCAACTCTTTGCACTTTTTTCTCATTTCCTAGCAGAACATCTTCTCTTTAATTTGTTGAGCTCAGAGAACCAACAGATGAGAACTCCCTCACCTTTCCCTCTTATACTGTCCAGCTACCTGTGCTTGCAAGCATTGCTTCTCCCTTTCCTTCTGTTACTTGTGAGAGTTGTCTTTTTTTGTCTGAGACCAGTGCTTCTACCTGTGCTATAGTCCTGTCCCTTCCTGCTTCTGAGTGACAGTATTTTCTTATCTTTATTCTGTCCTATATTTATAACTTTTCTTTCTTCTGTATGTCTCCTCTCTCCTCCTCCTTCACATGAAGGCTTGTAAGCAGTTTCCCATTTAATCTTTACCCTATTTCAAAATAGTTAGCATCCTGCCATTATTTCAATAAAACTGTCTCGTGAAGGTCCTTGGTAACTTTTGTTTTAGCCAAATTCAACAAGCCAGTTTCATAAGTTTTGTCTGTCGACATAACAAACGCCCAAACCTGTTAAGAATTTTTACGAGTATGAGTCAAACTGACGACAATTGCCAGGAAGCAAAATCTCAACGGATTAAGAAAATGCTCCAGAGAATGGCAGTTTGTACCTACTTTATACAGTAGAATCAAAGGAGGAGACGGAAGGGAGGTTACATGAGATCCTTTGGTGGTAGATCAGGGAGGCAGGAGAGAGCAAAGCAGGGATATCCCTGAGGTTGGATAAAAAGTAAAATGGAGAGAGACACTTCTTTGACATTGGTGGGCATAAGATAGTTAATGGTTAACAACATGCAAGCTCCTTTTCTTCTACCTGTTCCTTAAGGATTGGTTTGCTTGAGGACTGTCCCTTGCCCGACTCCTTCCCCTCATTTAGTAACTCTCTTGGTAACCCAATCCCAGGCATTCCTAGTTTTGCTATTGAATTAATATCTCCAGCTCAGACCCATATACTCATCTGCCTAGTTCAGTGGTTGGATTTCTCCACACATCTCAAACTTGTGTCCAAAACTGAGTTCATTCTTTTCCTCTCCAATACCAGTAACTCCTCTCAGTATTTTCAGTCCCAGAAACTGAGAGGTTATCCCTGATAATTCTGTGCTTTTCTTCATTTCATTAATCATGCAATATTGGTTCTATATTATTAATAGCCTTTAAATCAATTTATTTTTTCCTCAGTGCAGCTAGCTTTGTCTAGCCCCTTATTTTTACCTCACTTGAATTATTCCTGCTACTGATCAGTTTCCTTGCTGAGTCTTACTTTTTTCCCTGCCGTCATTTATTCCAGACTCCTTTCCTGCTTCACTCATTTAAAAAGTGCCCGGTCCCTGCTTCTTTTTCTGGCTTCCTTTAGCACTCCTTGTTTGCACACCTCCCTCCAGCTGCACTAATCTTTCACTTCCTATAATGCATCTGCTCCTGTCCAGGCCTTTGCACAAGCAAGTCTCTCTATATAGAAGAATGGAACCGTCCTCCTTCATCTTGTTACTTCCCCCTTTTTTCTTTCTCTTTACCTCCCCCTGCTCATCCTTCAGACCTCAACTAAAATACTACTTCCTCTTGGAGTCTTTCTTTATGCCCCACCCCCAACTAAAATACTTGCTCTTTGTTCTGTGCTTTCTTGTTAGTAACTGTGGTCTGCTGTTTGTTCCATTGTCCCTTTGTGAGATTAGGTTAGCTCTGTGAGGGTAGGACTCACCACTGCAGTATGTAGTTCAGTGCCCTGTACATAGCATGTGCTTACTTGAAGAAATAACACCTCGGATTATTACTTGAGTCATATTCTTCTAGTTAAGATTAAAGCAAATTTAGGCTGCTAAATTGTTTAGGAAACAGTTTACTCGGATTCTTTGTCACTTTATTTACTGTAACTATTTACTCTCCTTTTTCTTTCTTTTCTTCCTCATTTTCCTTTCTTATTCCTCCTCTTTTTCCTCCTCTTCATCATCCTCTTAGATTTTCTTCTTTTGCTTCTTCTCCTATTCTACTTTTTTTTTCTGTCCTTCTATTCTTCTCCCCATCCTGTTTCCCACTCCCCTTTTCCTTCTCCCTCTCTCTTACTCCTCTCATGCAGGGGAGATTCCCATCCGGCTTATATTTCTGGAGTTACATACAGAGAGGGATGAACAGGGGTTGTTTCTGTGTGTGTGAGGCTGTATTTCCTGTATCTCTGCTGGAACCCAGCATAAATATATCACATCATTAGCATTCTTTCAGATGTAAACTGTAGTTTAAGAATTTATCTTTCAGACATTTTCTCCCCAGAGGGAGAAAGAGTGGTAGTAAGTGTGTCTAAAATGAATAGATGAGAAAGAAGGAAGAATATATATATTTTAATGAGTACATCCTGTGTTTCAGACTCTATGTTACACACTTTAGTCACTTTCACATGTACTATTTCATGATAAGTAAAAGTCACAAAAGTAAATAACATTACATTGATGGAAAGATTTCTGTTTTACAAAACTCTTATTCTGAGGACATAATCTCTGTGGCCATTCAGTTCATATTGAGTGCAGATTAATTTAAATTCTTATGCAGATATTAAGTGTGAGTGAAAAGATTAAATATAAATATTTTATTTTCATTTAAAAATTTTAAATTTTATGTAAAAATTTGTCAGTGAATATGTAATTAATGAGATTGGTAATTGGAAGAAACTCATGTGAAAATGTATGTACCCCATAAATTGATTTGGCTTAGTAACTCTTTGTTATTGACAGAAGAAAGGAATCACTCTAAGAAAAAGTGATATAGAGATTTTTAGATAACCCTATCAAAGTCACTAAATGTCCAGAATAAATTAAAGGTTTCAAATATAAATGATTTTTAATAAGGCATATATAATTAATCTTGAAAGTATAGTTTTATATCTTATGTAGAAACTTGGTAAATAGTAGCTGTTTGGTATAGTATTACTAAAAACATATTTTCTTGTTATTGTTATTTTTGTGGAAATGTAGTATTGACTGTAAATGGTCAAATGAAGATACTTCTGGTTTAGTGTTGATCGTATAATGTAAACTATAGGAGAAAATGTGCCCTACCAAGAGAAGGGAAGACACTCTAGAATAATAAAATAATAAATAACAAAAGAAAAAAAATGAATTTTTAGGCATTATAGTTTTCAGTAAGTAAAATATTGATCGTTTATTTTAGAATTTACTATTTTGTAGGTCTGGCTACTATATACACCAAATAATCACTACATTTTTTTTTTTCAGATTTCTTATTTGTACCTGGTATTATTTTTATGTTTGACCCAAATTCTTTCTATTTTTAGGTTTTTTCCTTCAACAATATTTATTTTTCAAGAAAATTTTAGTTTTATTAATGAAAACAAAATCAAGCATCAATGTTCCCTCATAATCCTGCTATCCTAATTAAGTCATGTTGTTTTTTATCTATCTTCCTCCTTGGATAAATACATAAACATTTTTATTTTGTTGGGCATTTTCCAGTTTATTTTCTGTTATAGAGTTGATAAAGGTTTCCCTGGACATAGCTTTTATGTTTTGGTTTCCTTAGGGATAACTGGATATGGTAGGCAGAGTTCTGAAGTGGCCCCTCCAAGACGGCTGCTCTTATGGCTGGAATCTGTGAATACATGAATCTCCCAATAGCACAGTTTACTTTGAAGTAGGAAGGCTATCCTGAGTGTCCTGTGCAGGCCCAGTGTGTTACATGAGCCCTAACACTAAGGAACGGTGGTAGAAGCAAGTCAGAGGTTGTAAGTGTGAGGAACAGCGATACACCATTGGGTTTGAAGGTGGATGAAGGAGGGGTGGCAATGAAAGGAGTGCATTGGCCTCTGGTTGTAGAAAGTGGTCCCTGGTCCCTTCTTGACATCTAGCAAGTTAACGGAGACCACAGTCCAACACCTGCAAAGAACTGAATTTAAGGGGATTCTTCCTTTGAACCTTCAGATCAAAGCCCAGCTTGGCCAACAACCCCTTGATTTTGGCCTTGTCAAGCTGTAAGCAGAGAATCTAGCCATGTTGTGCCTGGACTCCTGGCCCATGGAAACTGTGAGATAATAAATGTGCACTATTTTAAGACTAGATTTGTAATATATAATTTGTTACACTGTAGTAGAAACCTTATACACAGGATAACAGACCTTAAACAGTTTTGCTTTCCATGGTTTTCTTGTATTGATTGGCCCAGTTGAAATTTTACCCCATTCTTCAAATGCTAATCAGCATAGAACTTTTGTTGTAGGCCACTTAGTAGTTGACAAGTGTGAGCTAAGTTCATGCAGAACCCAGAGAGGAAAAATGCTAACATGTCTGTGGAAGACCTAACATGTTCTTGTTCATGTGTGTGTCATTTCCTTTGCACTATACTTCAAGGAAAAGATGCTATGATTTCCATTTTACTATTGAGAAGCCAAGTTCTAAAATATTGAGTGAAGTAATTCGTCTAAGATCACCTTTGGGGGTGACAGAAGAAGAATTCAGCCCCACATATTTGTGACTTAAAAATCCTATCTTTTGAAATCTTTTCCTAATAACTAGAAAAAGTCAACAACGACCCTTTTCTGATTCTTCCTAAAACCTCTCTGGCATATATGTGTTCTTCTTGCAGAATCGTAGCTCATTTTTCAGACATGATGAGCTATATGATTTCCAAAGATTTAGTAACAGAACCTGCTATGTACATTAGGTTTCTTAGAAGGATAAACTGAAAGTTTTCTAATAGAAGTGGGAAAAGAGGTTTCATGTTATAGCCAGATCGATTTATTCCTTAAGTTAGAGATCTGGAATAACATTCAGTAGCATTAATGAAATTAACATTAAGTGAGCACTTAATTGCTATATAAAGAAAAGGTTTTTGTTGGAACTGTGCTCCTTTTGTCCTTGGGCATGTAGAGTCCTTCAGTCATTTGTAAGGAACATGACGGTACAAAGTGTCTTTAACACCACATTGTAAATGGACCAAGGGGAAGGAGCAGAGTCCTGGAAGTTGACAGTAGACTTAAAACCACAGATAATAGATATTTTTAACATTATTAAGTTCCTGGAGGGATTATGTATCATTCATTTGGTGTCTACATTATACTTTTGCTATAAATTTGTTGAATTAATTTAGAATGAATTGAATTGTGGGGGGTTCATAAGAATTTTACTATTTGTTCCTAAGCATCTTCTACTGAGGTTTTGGTTTCACTGAGAGTTCCCTTTCCAGTCTGTTAAGGCAATAAAACAAGGCCATGGTTTGATCCCTTTCTGTTGCTTATGAGATCAAAGAACATGTATCATTCTGATGAAACTTTATAATCTCCAGACATACTTCCTGTTTGCCCTGGTAACCATAACAATCTGAGAGCTGTTCTTGCTCTTATGATGTCTGATATTTCAAAGTAAATTAATTGCTGTGAATAATAATAAAACAAGTTTGAATGTGCTTTTTAAAACTATATACGTATGATTCCTAGTAATTAATGATAGACACTCTTGCCACCAGAATCTACCTCAGGCTCTTCAGCTTTGGCACCGTTGACATTCTGGATGGATGGATAATTAATTCTTTGATCGGGAACAGTCCTGTGTAGCATCCCTGGTCCCCCACTGGGCTCTCGAATGACAACCAGAAAATAACTCCAGACATTGCCAGATGTCCTCTAGAGGGCAAAATTGCCTGTAGTTGACAACCAGTGACCTAGTTTATCACTACACTAAACAAAGTAGCCAGCTTTTCATTGGTGATTATCTGATACGATAACTTGGAACATTTCTGTTTTGTAAGGGATCTTCTGAGATGAGGTATATAGGTCTCCCAATGAAATTGTAAACCTTTGAGAACAGGGATGCTTTCTTTTTATATACATAGTGTCTGATATGGTGCTAGGTACATAATAGGGTCTAAACATGTAAGAGTCTGGTTAATATATTTGTGTATATTCCTCTAAAAATAAGATTTCAGTTTAGTTTATGCAATTTTACTAATCTGTTGTATAAACTAATTACAGCTTCATACAGATTTATATTAAAACTGTAGATTTATTTTGCAAGTATTCTAAAATGATTTATTTTGACTTTATGGTTTAAGGTTTGGTATTTTTCTTTCAAATAATTTCAAGACACAATGGTGACTTTTTCTGCATACCTTGCTTTCCAAATGTAAAGCTGCATTTTAAAAAAATTTTGTATTTATTTACTTTTAGAGAGAGGGAAGGGAAAGAGAAAGAGAGGGAGAGGAACATCACATCAATGTGTGAGAAAATCATCAATTGACTGCCTCCCATATGCTTCCTGACCAGGGCCCTGGCCTGCAGCACAGGCATGTACCCTGACTGGGAATTGAACCATCAACCTTTTGCTTTGCGGGACAACACTCAACCAATGGAGCCATGCTGGTCATGGCTAAAGCTGCATTTTGAATAATGAAGGAATTTATTCTGAAGCATGTGTTCAAATTCTAGCTTCCAGTGAAATTCTATAGCTGACTCAATCTTTAAAAAATAAAAGGGTGTAGAAAGAATGCATGCATATAAACTTGGCATAGACAGCTTGAAGGAACCTCTGAAATTATTTTAGCTCATGAAACATCTGCTTGAACATCATGTTATTTCTTATTTTTTTTCTTAAAAGCTTTTAAGAACATTTTATGAAGACTGCTTTGTCTGTGTCTTTAATATACTAATAATTCTCTCACTGTCATTTATTAGCTTCTTAAGGCTGTATTCTAATATGTTAAAAATTGACTTTTTACTGTAACTGAAAAATATGTTTTGCAAAAATGGTAGTATGAAACAATCTAAAAAGATTCTCAGGTCTCTTTTTAAACCCAAGCAGCAGAAGCCAGGGTTATATTATGTAGTGATACACATGGGTTTATTTTCTGTGTAGTGTGAGTTACTAGGCCTAGTATGTTAAATTTCAAGACCTATAAATTTCTAAAAAGGGATCAAGATACTTAATTTTAAAAGATTTCATAAAAGTCTTTATGATTGTTTTTACATTTTAAAGTATTAAACCTTTATTAAATTTCAGTATATGGTACTTCTCATTTCTCTTGGATTTTTATAAGATATGAGTAAACTTCTCCAAAACTTTGCAAATGCTGAATTTCTTTTCTCTTTAAAGGTTCTTTCTTGTGGAGATATTATTCGTGTGAAGATCCTTGGAATTTTGGCTCTTATTGATCAGGAGGAAACAGATTGGAAATTAATTGCTATCAATGTGAATGATCCTGAAGCTTCAAAATTTCATGGTAAGTCTGTAACTGCCCAGAAGCAGAAATAAATCAGTGTATCATTGGAATTCTTAGAATTTAAAAAGGGGTTATGTAAGACACACTGTATATATTTGGAGTTAAATTTATATGTTTTGTTTTTTATTTATTCTCTCTGTGGAATTTGAAGGGCATTCCACTGTGACTGTGTCTGAGTTGTGTCATATTGCTAGGAGGAACGAGGGAAAAAAGGATGTAGACAGACAAACAACACCTCAAACTAAAAGTACATTCTGTGGGTTCCCTTCCCCCTCTCCTTCTCTCCCTTCTTTTCTTTCTTAAAACTCTCCTTTGTTCATTTGAATAATGGGGGAAAAACTAAGGAAGGAATGCTTATCAAGGACATAAGCTGTTTCTACGCCTAGTTTTTGTTCTGTCCTGTACAAATGAAGGGAAGGATGACTGCCCTTCGACAAAATTTTGAAATGTCAGTTCCAGAAATTGCTTGGCGTGGTGCAGAACTGACTTTCTTTGGAGTCAGACAGACTTCCATTTAAGTTCCAGCTGTGCTGCTGTCTACCTGAGTGACTTGGACAGGTCATTTAACCGTGCTGAATTTCAGTTTGTTCATCCACAGATGTAGATAATTATACATATTTGTGAAATTTTTAATAGAGCAAGAGACGATTTACTTAAAGCATCTGGCTGCCACGTACAAGTGTTGACTATGTGGCCACTATCAGTATTCTTTGACCACTTCATTTACCCTTATTTTTCTAGCCTTCTTCCTTTCAGTTTCATCCTTATCCAAGATCATGGTTTCTTCTAGACTTCAGCTGTTATCACCACTAGAACCTATATCATTACTGAAGCAACTGAAACTCATTAACACTTATGTGTTAATCTTTCTTAATTATGTTCATTTGCATATGGGATAGCAAAGAGGGATTTTATGTTATTCTTGCATGTACTTGAGAAAGGGAGGGTTCTGATAGGTGATTCCATACAACCTCAGGGTCAAAACTAAAACACGAAGCTCCAATTAAGATAGAAGACTTCAGTATGTAAACCATATATATCTTGTCTGTATCATTATTTTACCCTAGATTTAGTATCATATTTCTTATACATACATACATATATTAAAAGAGTAAATAAATATCTAGTTAACAATTTATAATACATTAACTGCTCCTCAGATGAGCACTGATGATAAAATGGTGCAGCATTCCCCTAAAATGAATCATTTGTGAAGTGGCACACCGAAGTCCTGAAAGTCTACTAAAGGGTGCCCCCTTTGCCTGGGGCTCTGTGAACCGGAATAAAACTAGTGTTTAGGTGGAATGAACTAGTTATTAGCTTCGTAAAGTTGGAGATGTGATTTAACATTTTAAACTCCCCTAGCATATGTCAAAATACTGGTGCCTGTTCTAGTATATATTATTATTATTATTATTATTATTTTTTTTTACATTGAATCTATTGGGGTGATATTCGTTAATAAGATTATATAGGTTTCAATGGTACAATTCTATGCTACATCATCTCTAATTTCATTGTGTGTTCATCATCCAAAGTCAGGTCTTCCGTCACCATATATTTGACCTCTTCATCCTTTGGGCTCGAGGTTTAAAAAACTTGTCCAAGTTGTACATCTAGTAAATAGTAGAACCATGGATTGAACTCATTTCTGTCCAAGTCCATTGTCCATTTACAATACTGTACAGAGAAATTCATATTTGATTGTAGTCACTTGTAGTATTTGTAACTAGTGATACTGAAACAAGATTACAAAGCTAAGTACTTTACTGTCTAAGTGTCTGAAGGCTTAGAATGGAAAATTTTACCTCTCTTTCACTTTACTTCTGTTTGTACCCAGATGGAGATGACTTTGCATTTAATTATCTTCTAAATTCATTTCGTGTGTGCTTGTTTGAAAAGCATGCAGAAACACTGAAACCCTGACATGGCAGAAATACTGAAGCTTATTTAGGTTGAGGTGAAAACTGGAATAGTAAAACAATGTTTTTGAAAACTGGAATAGTAAAACAATGTTTTTTTCATTCTACTAAAAGGCAACAAGCATCATCATGAAAAATGCAATCCTCCATAAGTTTTTAAAATCCTAAAATTAAAAGACAAGTATTATTGGCATATTTTGCTTTAGAATGGTATACTGACATTATGTTTAGTGTGTATTTCCAGAATGTGCAAGATACTGGATGAGGAGGGGATTATTTCCTTTAAGGACATGCGCATGTTATTTGCACTATATAGTGCCTTATGTACTCGTAATATAAATATTATAGAGTAAATTGTGTAGTTTTGAGTTGTAAATGTTTTCTTTCACTTCTCATTTTTTTACCTTCGAATTAGTATCATATATTCCACGTATCTTTATCGAATTTTCTTCTGTCATCTTATTTTAGTGACCCAAGGAAGATACAGATGTAAGCACAAAGTGAAAGGCTGAGGAAACTGCAGTATAAATTTTATTTTTTAAATCATAAGTGATAGAATACTAGGTGATCCTATGTAGCAGCTTTTATTTTGAATTTAAACATGTTTTGATTTGAATTTATTGTATCTCAAATGTCATACAGCTGTTGTCTTAACTGTTTCAGACAACAGTGTTTCTGTTAACCTGCTGCTTAAGGAAGTATTAATGGACAGAAATTATTTCTAATCTTACACTTTTGTTTTCACTCTTAGTCTGCTGTGTTGTCTCTGTTTTCATTAGCAACTGCTAAAGAGGGGAACTGAGAGGATGAGAACTGGGTGATGCTCAGAAATTACAGGGTTGAAAGCTTCCTAAATTGCGAAGGAATTTTTAAAAGCTTATTTAAGAAAAAAGTTATGATTAGATTACAATATTTGATAGCTTTTTTGTGTCATAATAATTAATCTTCTAGAGGTACCTATCTTACAATTCAAGAGGAGGTCAAGTATTTTAAGCACATGGCTTATTTTATGATGTTACAGGTTTGAATGGAATCTTGGTGATAAGACCTCAGAACCAGTTTTGTGATTATGCCTCTTACAACAACTTATGATTTTTTTATAAAATAAAAATGTGTATTTGGATCCATATGATTAAATAAATATTAGCTAATGGATAGTAAAAGTTTGGTGCTATTGTCTACTGTATCTTTTTGAAAATTAATCAACTATATTTAATAGTAAGTTAAGCAACTTTAAAAAATTATCTTCTGTGTCCTGCCCACATTCACATTCTGAAAATCACAAAAATGGGATTTTTGATGGCATTTTTTAAAAATCATAAGCATAATCATAGTACTTGGATGTAGAAACTCAGTATAAAAATATGTATAAAATAAAAACTAAAGTTCCCCTTCCCACTTCTCACCCTCATACTTCTCAGAACTTCTCCTCCGTGTGTTTTTAGTTCTCTTGAGTGGTCCCTTCTCTTCTGTAAGCCATGTGCTTGCACCTCTATTTCTTAATTCATGACTCAAGCTGCTATTTTGAAAGATTAGGAAATCAACTTTTTATACATTTCTCAATTCCGTTACCATATTTCTTCTTCTGTTATCTTACTAATTCTAAGTATTACACTTTGAGCCATATTTATTGCTTCATTAATTTTAAACGATAATGGGTGGCTGCCGGGGATAGAACAAGGCCATTTTCCTGTACTTCCGTCTTTCTGTTTTCCTTGCCACCCAGCTTCACTTGGCTACACTGTTAGTTCTGCGGTGTTAAAATGCATAATGTTTTAAGTTCTGTTCTTTACCTGTAACTGTTTGTCATGTGTTGACTCAACCTGAAACTTGGAAACTAATGAATAGCATTTATAGTACTTATGTGAATGTAGTTTCATATAGTTTACAGTTTATAGTTCATATAGTTTATCATACCATTTTTAGAAGGATCTGTGTTTGACAGGCTGTTCCCTTGAGCCCTCTGCGTAGCTGCCATCATGGGTTTCTTTTCACTGCCCCTCCCCCCAGCTTATTAGTTCTACTGTTTCTTAGATTGTTCATGTCCTCTTTTTTGTTCTTCATTTTTATTGTTAGCTGGTACATTTTCCAAAAACTTTTATAGGGAATGCACGGGAGATTGATTTTCTGAGTCGATCAGTACATATTAGAATGGTCATGGGTATGTGTATTTGCTATATTAATCCAGACACATTTAAAGTATGATTCTGCTAAGAAGTGTTAGGGTTGTTTTATTTGTTATGAAATAACTTCTTTTATCCTAATGAACATATGTGTAAACTTTGGGAAACTGTAATACTCCGTTATAATAGTTACAGTTTTTGACTGACATGACTGAACTAATATTAGCAATTGCATTAGAGAATGTGTTTTAGTTAGGAAGAAACTGGTTCCTGGTTGTATTTCTGTAATTTCTACATTATTATTTAAATCTTCAGGTTTTACCTTCTGAAACTGGAGTAGCCAATGTGAAAATCTAAAAGAAGTCTAAATAACATCCGAAAATAAATTCCTTGTACTCCCTAATAGAAAATCATTCACATTGCCTGGCTTATTAATGCCCAGAGAGCACTAAGACCATTTAATGCACTGTGACTAGGTTCTAGGCTCTAATGTTCTTAATGGTGCTGTAATGGCTCAAACCAGTTAGTGAGACTCCCAGGACACCTGAATTGTTACTAGAGAATGCTTAGGCCATTAGGAGTAACAGCACATAGTTATGAAATGACCAAGCTCAGAGTTTTTTGAGAAGATCAAAATGCTGGGGTTGCGTAATTTCTCTCTTGGTTAAATTAACCGCCTTCTATAATGTAGGGCTTCCTATATTCAGCAAATAGGTGTTTGAGCCTCTTCAGTACTTCCAGTGATGCCGACGGACCTCATGTCTAGGGATGCAATGTCAGGACAAGGTAATTTTGGCCTAGAAGCTTCTTCAACTTGCAGAGCAGTGAAGATTACTTTTGTTTTGTTGCTAAATAAATGAAAACTATTTCCTGTTGTTCTGTAATAGCTATTGCTTTTGCAGTGGTTTTACAGTTTAAAAAATGAAAAATTAAAAAACAAACCCTGAAATCAGAAACCGTTACATTGATGATGTAGATACATTCTGGAATGAATAAACTGCATTAATAATAAGGAAAGTATTGTAGATGAGGTTGTTGGGACTTTTTCAAAGGCCAGCATTGCATTTGTTCTAAAATTATCAGAGTTTATATGTATTTTATATACAGTAGCTCACCCTATCTATGGGGGCTACTCCAAGACCCCCCATGAGTGCCTGATACCACAGGTAGTATCGAATTCTGTATATCCTGTTTTTTTCCTGTACAAATATACCTATGATAAACTTTAATTTGTAAATTAAACTCAGTAAGATTAACAACAATAAGAATAGAACAATTATGACAATATACTGTAATAACAACATACTGTAATAAAAGTTCTGTGAACGTGGACACTCATTTCAGAGGATGCTTGCTGAAGTCTTCATAGAGGCTCAATACTTTCTGGCTTAACACATTGTCATCAGCTCGAACATGTTTTCTGTTCATGTTTTCCACCTACACATTCAATACCTTTTCCATCTCTACCACATGCTTATCAAACACTGTGATTGTAACTTTTGCAGTTTGATGTGTAGTAGCAAAAGTGGCACAACTTTTATCTTCCTTCATAATTTCATAGATGGAAGGTCCATTATTACCATAGATGTTTCAAAAGCAGCATACATGTACCTTCTCCCTCAAAGGAAGCACTTTACAGCTTCTCTTGGCGTATCTGAATTGCCAGTATCAGTACCCGTGTGCTTTAGAGCCATTATTAAGTGAAATAAGGGCAACTTGAGCACAAGCACTGCAGTGCCACAGCAGTCGACCTGACAACCGAGTCGGCAACTGGGTGACTAATAGGCGGGCAGCACGAACAGCAAGGATGCACTGGACCCACGTATGGTTCCCATCCAGGTGGGGTGGCATGAGATGGCATGAGATTTTATCCCACCACTCAGAGTGGTATGCAATTTAAAGCTTACGAATTGTTTATTTCTGAGATTTTCCCTTTAACATTTTTGGAACATGGTAGATTGTGGGTAACTGAAACCCCAGAAGGTGAAACCATGTATAAGGGGGACTATTGATACATTGTTTTTCAAGGCAGGAATATACATGTGGAAACAATCTCTGGCTTAAATTTTCATTTGCGAAATTAACAATTTTTGTGTCCCTGCAATTATTATTTTTAAAAGATAAGGAAATTAACAGGCATTTGATGATTCCCTTAGTTCCTAAAACACAATTTAATACTGTCATTTAAAGAAAAAATAAGGAATAGCATAGTAATCCTAAGGAAACCTATGCATATATGTGTTAACTTTGGAACCAGAAAGAATGGAGCCGAGTTTGCTTTCCCATGCATGCACTCTTTGGCACAGTAAGGGCCAACATGTCATTGTGGTCACTCTAAAAGCTCTAATGATTCTGGAAGAATTACCACCAGCCAAGGAACTCTGCTGAATGCTTCTTTTGGAGTAGCTGTTTAATGTGTACACAAGCTCAAGCAAGATTACATCATGCTACTCAGAACGGTGCACAATTTAAAACTTATGAATTGTTCATTTCCCTTTTTCTTTCAGATTGAGAAACTGAGGAACTAGTGGGTGACAGGGGAGGGTTGGTTAATAACTTGTGTACAGTCATGAAGAGAGCCACTGGAATCCAGTTGGGGTGGTCGGATAGATTTGTGGCCTGGGACAGTGCTGCTTTCTGGGAATGCTGGCCATTTGCCAGCATTTAAATAATTTAGGCATCAGTGGGATAATTTTGGTTTTAGGTCCAAGTAAAAAGAAGACTCTTTTGATCTCTATTTTTTTTTTTTTAATTTCATTAGTAGTTGTATCTTAGTAGGTATGGGTGTGTAGGGATGGGGTGTGGGAGGAGGCAGTTGAGGAACAGGGACAAAGTGAGAGAAATGTACTATAATTAAGAACAGAATTAAATTTCTGGGAATCTTTTGCCTCTGTTCTAAACCTTGACATCTTTCAATGTTTTTTGGGTTTCGGTCCTATTTCTATGATGTGGTAAAGAACAGGGGAGACCTAGATTCTAAAGTTCTCTCATGTGTTTATTAGTTATCTGACCTTGGAAAAGTCGTGTGACCTCTCAAAGCTTTAGTTTCTTCTCTAAAGTTGATTCTCTAATCAGTAAGTGTTCCCTAGGGTTTTTCCCGTCTCTGAATTTTGGTTCTAGGAAATTTTTAATCCATTATTTTTAGCCTGTCTTCTTTTGACACAGAAGGACCTAAATTATTTTCAAAGTTAGTGATGAAGGCAAAAATTTAAAGGATCATGAACTAGACTTCTTGGGGACATCGGCACATTTTTAAGTTCTTCAGCACAGCTGTTCAGTGAAATGGCTGGAATTTGAGGGGGGTTCTCTTTGACCCAAAGCCTGAGCTTTAGCCACTTTGTTATATGTTTCATGTTAAAATTAGATTAGAAGAATATTTGAGTTTCTATTCACAAAACATCTGGATGGTTTTCATTTTATTGGTCATGTCAAATTTCTCATGAAATGGTAGTGAACATGTATATATATTTTTGGAAAAAAATACTCTTATCTGAGAGGTTTTTCTGATATAATACAAATAGGCCTTAATGTAGAATTACCTTGTTTTTCTGAAGTGTGTTAATTTCCATTATATTTCATGATGTTAATACATATTTTCAGTACAGGTGTTGATAAGAGTAGAATTTTGGGAAAGGAGAATGGAGAAGGAAAGGGCAAATGAAACGGTGGATGCTATTCATTAGCCTGTGTGCTTGAACACAGACACGCAGAACAGGGTGGGGAACGTGAAAGTCTTTTAAAGATCCTGAGTAAGCACAAACCATTAAAACAAATCTCTGAGTTGGAACCGCTCGTTGTGATGGAGAAAATACAGTGCGTTCTGGAAAGGAACTGTTATTTCTTGTGAGTGTTTATAAAATGTCATTAAAAACACATGTGCTTGCCTCCCACCATTCTGTGTTGAGGCCAGTGCGCCCTGGTCAGTTCCGTGAGAGCAGCGTCTGTGTGTTGGAACGAGGGCGCTGTGCATCTGCGCCACTTCCTTTGGTAAAATCCATGGAATTGGTGACTATTTATATATTTATGTATTTACACTCTTTGGACAAAATTTCAAGCATGAAGCCATTTCCTAGTGTCTTGTCTTTTTTCTTTTAAATAATAACAGGCAAAGATACACAACACTATATTTATGTTACTGGTTTTTATCTAAACATAAGAATGAAAAGTCAGCTCATTATATCAGCTCATTATATGTTTTCCTCACTTCATGTTATGGGTTGGTGGAAATTATTCAGATAAAAATGAAACTTTAATTTTTTTCAGAACTTTCTCCTGGAAGTACAGGTGGTTCTCAATTTGGGGATGTGGGTGGAAGTAGAGATGAGAATGTATATAGTTTGATAAAACTCCAACTTGAGAGCCATTCCATGAATCTGCCTTTCTTTGCTGGTTGGGTATTTAATTTGGATCTAGAATAATTGAGAACAATTCTGATATACATTCAGGTATGAGATGTAATCACCTAATCAAATTTGATGATGTCACCCCCCACACACCTGCTTGTCTCGTATTTAAAGTTAACATATTGAGTTTATTCTATTCCCTTTAATACCTTGAGAAAACAGCTGATGGAGCCCCAATTCCCTAATTTACATAGAAGAAATAAATCATACTTAGTTTACAGGCCTTAAAGCTTCAATGATGTATAGTTACTGAGCATTTAAAAACATTTTTGTTTGCCAATCTGATGATGAAAAGTGATACTTTGTTTTAATTTTACATTTTTCTGCTTAATACTGGGATGGAGTATCTTTCTCATATATCCGTTGTCTATTTGTATTTTCCCTTCTGTGAATTGCCTAGATATATTCCCATTTTTCTATTGAGTTGACACATTCTTTTGATATATGGTAATTACTGGGGTATTAACCTAAATTGCAAGTATTTTCTCCTCATTTACAGAAAAACTTGCCTTTTGGTTTACAGATTTTTAAATTTTTTTAGATTTTATGTATTTATGTTTAGAGAGAGGTGAAGGGAGGGAGAGAAGCATCTGCGTGCGAGAGAAACATTGATTTGCTGCCCCTTGTGCGCCCCCAGCTGGGGACCTAGCCCGCACACAAAAATTGTGCCCTGACCAGCCAGCTTTCGCTGGCTCTGCAGAACAGCGCCCAACCCTCTGAGCCATGCCAGTCAAGGCAAGATATTTTCGTTTTTGATGTATTCCATTTTATCAATCATTTCTATACAATGGCTTTAGCATTGATTTTTTTTAGCATTCATTATGCTATTTAATAGAACTATTAAAACATTCTTTCCTCATAGCCAAAGATTATTTAGTCTGTATAGTAGCATTTTGATTCTTATTTAAGGATTTTTTACCCCCTAGTCAGAAAGGTGTTTTTCTTTATTTCATTTTTTTCATATTTTATTTGATTAATAATTGGGCCTTTAATCTGTGTGGGATGTATTTTATTTTTTTCATATATACAATTTTTCCATTACCACTTAATGGGAAACTCTTATTTTTTTCATATATACAATTTTTCCATTACCACTTAATGGGAAACTCTGTTTTCTTCCTGCTGCTTTGAAATGTCTCTCTATCATGTGCTGCAGCCTCTGTTACGGGAGCAGGTGTGTCTGGGTTGTTTGCTGGTGGTGCCCTGCTCCCGTGCTGGTGTGGTGCCGTCTCATTGCTGTGACCTCATAGTGAAACATACAAGACTCATTTCCTCTTCTGTTCTTCTTTTTCAAAGTTGTTTTATTTTTTTATGCCTGTATTCTTCTGTGCAGATTTTTTAATCCAGTTGTCAAAGATTTGTGGTCTTTAAAATATTAAATGTTCATATCAGTGAATATGATATGTATATATTTCTACATCTATTCATACTTTCTTGTATTTTTTTAGTAAAGTGATCATTGATTTAGTAATGAAGGTCTTATTACATTATATGTTAGATTTCTTTCTAGGTACTTAATATGAATTTTTCCATTACAAAAGCTTTGTACGGTTTCTGGCATGTTATAGTCACTGAATGTATTTTTAACTTGATGAATATATGCATATATGTATTATTGATAAGCAAAAAAATGAATGTTGTGAGCAAAGTGTGAAAGTATCTTCAAAATAGGTGCATTTTCACTTAAAGGGAGAAAACTTGCGTACTTTCAATTTTAGCATTTTTAACAATCACAGTTGCATTTCATTAGTCAGCTGGCAATGCCAAGGACACGCACTCTTTGGTATGTGACTTCCTTCTCTTTCTTAATACTTGAGAAGTTCTTGCATATTGTCGTGTGTGGTTCGTGTAGTGTTTTTCATTTTATTGCTGAGTAGAGTTCCACTGTATAGACATGCCACACTTTATTACTCCAGTTGATGGAAATTTGGATTTTCAATTTGGGGCTAATGTGAATAGAGCTGCTATGAATATTCAAATATAGGTCTTTATGTGAACTTGTTTTCATTTCCCTTGGGGCAATACCTAGGAAATGGGTTACTGGGTCAGATGGTAATTAAATGTTTAACATCATAAGAAACTGTCAAACTGTTTACCAAAGTGGCCGTACCATACATTTTATTAATTCCCAAAGATCCATAGTTTCCATCTGATGTCATTTCTCTTCAACTTGAAGACTGGAGCATTTTTTTGTACTGCAGTTCTGCTGGTGATGAACTTTCTCCATTTTGATTGGTCTGAAATTATTTTTTCTTGCCTTTGTTTTGGAAGTGTAGTTTTACCAGATACAGAATTATGAGTTACAGGGAAATTTGTAAAGGCATTCCATTTACTTTTGGCCTACATTGTTTCTGATGAAAAGTCGAAGACCAGTGTATTGTTACCCAATATATAGTATTTTGTTTTTCTCAGACTTTTTTTTAGAGATTTTTCTATTTATCTTTGGATTTCAGCAATTTTTTTGTTTTTTGATTTGCTACAGTGTCCTTTCCTTCATATTTATCCTACTTGGGGTATACTGAACTTTTGTGGATCTGTAAGTTCACGTTTTTACAACATAAATTGTTTGCCATTATTTTCTTCCATTTTTTCCCATCTCTTCCTCCTGCCTTCATTCTGTGACTCATAATACAAATATTTTAGATTACTTGGCATTGTCTCACAGGTCACTGAACTCTATGTCTTTGCAGTCTTCCCTCCTGTTCTTGAGACTGGATAATTTCTGTTGATCTGTCTTCTACTTCCCTGATTTTTTTTCTGCCATATCCAAGTTTTGATTTAACCTATCTGATTTTATATTTCCGATAGTCCCTCATTTGGTTCTTTTTCTTTTTTAAGATTTTATTGATGTATTTTAGAGAGGTGAAGGTAGGGAGAAAGAGAAGAAGAGAAACATCAATGTGTGGTTCCCTCTCATGTTCCCCCTACTGGGGACCTGGCCCACAACTCAGGCATGTGCTCTGACTGGGAACTGAACCAGTGACCCTTTGGTTTGCATGCTGGCACTCAATCCAGTGAATCACACCAGCCAGGGCTCATTTGGTTCTTTTTGATAGTATTTTAGTTTCTATTCCTTGACTGAGATTTCCGTGTTAGTGCACTGTACTGTATTTTCCTGAAAGTCCTTGAACATATTCGTAACTACTTTAAAATTTTTTTTTTAAGATTTTATTTATTTATTTTTAGAGAGAAGGGAAGGGAGGGAGAAAGAGAGGGAGAGAAACATTGATGTGTGGTTGCCTTCATGTGTCCCGCATTGGGGACCTGGCCTGCAACCCAGGCATATGCCCTGGCTGGGAATCGAACCAGTGACCCTTTGCTTCACAAGCCCGTGCTCAATCCACTGAGCTACACCAGCCAGGGCTACTTTAAAATTCTTGTTAGTATGGGTTATCTGAGGATTGACTTCTGTTGGCTACTTTTTCTCTTGATTAGGAGTCTCAGATATTCCAATATGTACAATAAATCATGTCATCATTCTGCTTTTTACCTGACAGATATTACTGTTCTATATTGAGTCTGCAGGGTGTTTATTTTTTGGGGTATTTTTGGCTTTGTCTTTTTTTTTCTAACTTACCTGTCTTCCTGTAGGTCAGTTGGAGGGAGTTTGTTGAAACGTGAATTCAACATCTCATCTTTGTCTGAGGTTTCTGTTTTCTGTAAAGCAAATGGTTTGGAAAATTGAGCATTGTTTTTAATTGCTGATAATTTGGTTAATGTACTTGAACTGAGTGAAAATTTTATTTCAGAAATAAAAGTAACTTTATTTATATATTTTCTCTCTATTCCAAATGTTTTATAACTTAACTTGACTAAATCAAAATAAAATTTAAAATATCCCCCAAATAAATAAATAAGTTAAACACCTTAGAAATGAAAAAAAAACTTTATAAGAACTAAATTGTAATAATATTAAAAATTAAGGTAAATACATCTGTCATGAAATAAGAAACTAATTGCAAATTCATTTGAGGCTTTATCTTTACCATAAGAAAAAATATATAGAAAAAGGTATGAATAAGTGTACATATGTATGCGTGTGTATGGCCAGATGCCTTTTACATGTTATTTCCATTGCTTGCTTGCATTGTTTATATCTGCGTCTATCTACTTTGATTTTTCAGTAGTCATACGTAGTAAGAATAACTGTCAATATTAATAAAAATATCTTAATGTTTACTAAACCATTAATTCACTTGTTGATTTATTTTTGAGAGATAAAGCTTGCTTCTAAGTATAACTTTGGCTGCATCCCATGGATCGGAGGGCCGATAATTAGTATTTGTTAAGAAATATCCCTTACTTATTATTAGATGATTTTCATGTATTACCGTACTTAATTCTCACAATAACCCTCATTTTCTTCATTTTGTATTTTAAGAGTCAGACAGAGTAATTCATTTTTCCAAGATGACTCTGTAGTACATGAATGCCAGAACTGGAATTTGAACTTAGTGTTGTCTAATTCCAAACAGGATGTTTTTCCTAGTTTACCTTATTTCTTTATAAACTTTCTGGGTGTTCTTATTGTCATCATTTCCAGAATATTCTTAGTGTTTTTATTTTCTCTTGGACCACAAAGTTATTTATTAAGCAAGAGTGTTTTTCTTCTTATTTGTTTAAAAAATTTTAAGTTATATCTGTACTTGCAGGAACTCGGTATGGTTCTTTTTTTGGTGATTAAGAGAGTTATTTAAAATTTTCATTGTTGATCTTTAGATTTACTGTAATATGCTAACCAGATATGTTGTCATAATTTTCTCATTCTTCTAATTTCGTACTGTTTTCTTTATTTTTAATACATAATTATTTTTAAAGTTCATTAGTGCTTTAATATAGCTCTAGATTTAAAAGGTCTCATGCTATAGATATTTCTCATATTATTCATAGGCCGTATGTGTAAAATGAAACTTATCAACTTGATTTTCACCTTATGTACATAATTACAATTTGCTTATGTGGCTTAAAGAGAGTATTGTCTTAAAGTACTTTTAATTCTGAAATTTGGGTGAAATTGAAATTTTGGCAAACAAGATGTTCAATATCTCTGGTGAAGGAAAAAGATAAGTCATAAAGATGCTTTTAAAAAAAGAGAAAGTGCTATGATCCTCTCATGTGTACAGCGATAGAATTGTAGGGTTAGACATAGGATAGTTTAGATCAATTTCTTTGCTCTTATAAATTCCTAAATCAAAAACAGTTAATAAAAACTAAATTAAGATGGAGAGGTCTGGACTTTGTAAAACCAAATTAAACTTTAAAATTTGTTATTTTATTTCATCATTATTTTCTGTTTTGCTCTGATTAGCTAGCATCTAACAAAGAAATGTATAAAACTTTGAATGGATTTATTTAGAACTATGATTATTTTCATAAACCATATCTTTAATATAATTATTCTCTTAAGGGAACTTCATATTATTTTTGTAATTAAATTTTCACATTTGAAAAGCCCTGTAATAAAGTACCTCATAGCTACACATTATTTGTCAGGAGTTATACCTTTTATGAAGCCTTTTCAAAAAAAATTAGGGCAATACTGTTTTTACTTAATTTTACAAACTAGCCCATTTCAGCTCTTTGATACTTTGTTCTACGTGAATTTGATCTTTACCGTTTTATGTTGTTTTAACTTTTTTTCCTACTGGTAGGTCCTCTCAGCTGTGCTTCTTATAGCTAACCCCACATTGTCACCCACTCCATACAAGCACGTGGATGCTCTCAGTGGACTCTTACTGGATTTTCTGCTTCCACTTCTTCCTGCATAGTCTTCCCCTACCCAGCAGACAGATGTTCCAAAAAACGTGTGCTCCTCAGCCTGGAACCCTCTGGTTTCCAATTTCAAAGTAAAAAGCAAAGTCCTTGGTGTGGCCCTTGGAGTCCTGTATAACTGGCCGATGGCTGCCTCTTTAATCTCATCCCCTAACCTGCTTTTTCTTCACTGGGCTCTAAACACAGGGCTTTCTTACTGTCTTTCTCAAACGTTTTAGCACACTCAGACCTCTGAGTACTGGCACTCACCACCTTCTGCCTAAGACGACTCTTCTAGATATTTTAATGAGTTGCTCCCACACTTCATTCAGGAATTTACTAAAATACATTTTATCAGAGGCTGTTCCTGACTTCTCATATTTAAGATCTTCTCACCTTACTTACAAAGCCATCTGTATGCATAACTGTAGATTTCTATGTCTTTTTCTCATCTTTAATTATTTTCTTACCCAGGCCTAATATGATGGCAGTTATTTTTAGCGGCCTGTTTTGTTGAATTCTTTCAAAGCATTCAAATTAATTTGTAGAATCAAAATCTCTATTTTGTGCTGATAAAATCACTGCCTTATCTAATATTTTATTAAATCATAACATAGCTAAGATGTTGTTGGCATAAATATTTTGAGAGTAAACACAACTGATGCTTGTTAAAGCTGAAACTTACCTCGAGGGAGCAAAGTGTGGGATTTATTTTTAAATTGTCTCCTAGACTCAGCATACAGACTACTGTTTTCATCACTTAGAATATTTTAAAGAAGCCTTTGTTAATCCTCCAGGAAGTTGATTTTAATTAAAAGTATTTCATTTGTGCCCTGGCTGGTGTGGCTCTGTTGGTTGAGTGTCATCCTGCAAACCAAAAGGTAGTAGGTTCAATGCCTGGTCAGGGCACATGCCTCAGTCGCAGGTTTGGTTCCTGGTCAGGGCGTGTATGAAAGGCAACCAATCGATGTTTCTCTCTCAACATCAATGTTTCTTTCCCTCCCTTCTCTCTATAAACAAGTAAAATTAAAAAGTAAAAAGTTTCATTTGTAAATAAAAACAGGTCCATTGACACTGTAAAATTTTAAATTTCAGAGCCTTTAGGCAGCACACTGTCTTCCTTTTGCTGTGGTCTCTGCCATTCCTAAGGCGTCTGCCTTGCCATTTCACTTGTGTGGAACATCTGGCCTCTAGAAGGCATGTGCAACTCTTGCTAACCCTTTCCACAACAGGCAGAAGGCAAGCATAAAAATCAAAAAGATAATTTCTGTTTGTTTAACCCATGCCTGCAAAATGCTTACCTTTCCCTGACATGCCTAATGAGAGAGGGATTCCCACAAGGCTTAGATGAGCAAGCTGGAAACCATGTGCTCTTTAAATGATCCCTGTGCATTTGTCTGCTCCTGATTTTTGTTACAACTTTCTAATTTTTCAATGTTCCCAAGTTGTTTGTTACTTGCTATAATATATTATGCATAAAGGACTATGCTAAATTAAGCATAAGCCACAGTCTGGTGGAGAGTAAAGACTTCTAGTTTTATCTAGTTATTTCTCATACTTTTTGAATTGGTATTTATTGGAATGGATACATTCCTTGGGAACCTTTTATGGAGAGGGGTTCTATTATTAATACAGTAATATCCCATTATTTTAAAATGAATGTCCTCAAAATGTAATGGTTATAAGTTGTTTACATTCTAAGAGAACTTAAAAATAAATCCTATAAATCATTACAGGTTTTGAAATGAAAAACTTTATGAACCATCCACATACCACCCTGTTTAAAATCTCCCTCTCCGCATTCTTTCTTAACTCTGCTAGTTTCCTTCATTGGACTTTTTGCGGCTCACATATGCCTGTTAGGTATTTGTTTCTTTGTCATCTGTCTCTCATTACTGTGTAAGCCCTGAGAGCAGGGGCTCATTTCCATTTATTCTTCTCTTTCAGTGCTTAGAACAGTGTCTGACACAATGAATGAGAAACCTACTAAATATTTAGTATATATGTTCTTAAAACCTTTTTCACCCAACTTTAGCATGTTTTCTGCTGGATGCTGCCCTCTCCTTTCTATCTCCAGTGTTCCCTTAACTTAACATTTCTAAAACCCTGATCCTGATGTAACTCTCCCACTTTAAGCCCTCCTTTGCCCACAGAGTGACATCAGCTTGAAGCACATCTCAATCTTCTGACTTCATTGAATTTTGTTGTCTGTTTCCTTTAATTAGATCAATGAGCTCCTTGAGGAAAAGAACTTTGTTGTTCTCATCTACTGTACCTAACACAGTGTCTGAAAGTGCTCAAGAAGTGTTTGTAGAATAAAGTAGCAATATTTATATTGCAAACCGAAGTCCAGGAGAGATGGGATGTGAGTTGAGGATTATGCTGCTAGTTAGCAGAGATGGACTAGACCCCATGTTTCCTGACTCCCTCAGGCCAGTACTTGACCACAAATGGGAATGGATTTTGATTTTAAATAAAAAGTCTTCTTGTTTTTTCATTTACAGATATTGATGATGTTAAGAAGTACAAACCAGGTTATTTGGAAGCTACGTTTAATTGGTTTAGAATGTATAAGGTGCCAGAGGGAAAACCAGAAAACCAGTTTGCTTTTAATGGAGAATTCAAAAACAAGGTGAAGATGGTAATCTTTATTTTAAAATGTACCTTGTGATACCTGTGCAATACTTTTTCACTTTTGGAGTTTCTTATATGAGTATTTGTACATAGCATGAAATCAAGTATTTTTTGACTTTAATACTTACAGACATTATTTCATCATTTTCATTTAAAAAAATTTTCAGGCTGATCAATATCTATATCCATCTTTTTTTATTTTTTAATGTATTTTATTGATTATGCTATTATAGCTATCCCATTTCCCCCCTTTATTCCCCTCCACCCTGCATACCCCCTTCCACCCACATTCCCCCTCTTTAGTTCATATCCATGGGTCATACATATAAGTTCTTTGACTTCTACATTTCCTATACTATTCTTAACCTCCTCCTGTCTATTTTCTACCTACCATTTATGCTACTTATTCTTTGTACCTTTTACCCCTCCTGTCCCCTCCCACTCCCCTGCTGGGTAATCACATGGATAATCCTCCATGTGATTCCTCCATGTGATTCCATTTCTATGATTCTGTTCCTGTTCTAGTTGTTTGCTTAGTTTGTTTTTGTTTCTGTTTTAGGTGTTGTTGTTCATAACTGTAAGTTTGTTGTCATTTTACTGTTCACATTTTTGATCATCTTCTTTTTCTTAGATAAGACCCTTTAACATTTCATATAATAAGGGCTTGGTGATGAAGAACTCCTTTAACTTGATCTTATCTGGGAAGCACTTTATCTGCTTCTGCATTCTAAATTAAAGCTTTGCCGGATAGAGTAATCTTGGGTGTAGGTCCTTCCCTTTCATGACTTTGAATATTTCATTCCAGCTCCTTATTGCCTGGAAGGTCTCTTTTGAGAAATCAGCTGACAGTCTTATGGGAACTCCTTTGTAGGTAACTCTCTCCTTTTCTCTTGCTGCTTTTAAGATTCTCTCCCTCTCTTTAATCTTAAGTAATATAATTATGATGTGCCTTGGTGTGTTGCTCCTTGGGTCCAACTTATTTGGGACTCTCTGGGTTTCCTGGACTTCCCGGAAGTCTATTTCCATTGCCAGATTGGGGAAGTTCTCCATTATTGGTTCAAATAAGTTTTCAATTTCTTGCTCTTCCTCTTTTCCTTCTGGTACCCCTGTGATTCAGATGTTGGAATGTTTAAAGATGTCCTGGGGGTTCCTAAGCCTCTCCTCATTTTTTTTGGATTCTTGTTTCTTCATTCTGTTGTGGTTGAATGTTTCTTTCTTCCCTCTGGCCCACACCATTGATTTGAGTCCTGGTTTCCTTCCCGTCATTGTTGGTTTCCTATACATTTTCCTTTATTTCACTTAGCATAACCTTCATGTTTTTTAATCTAATTTGTGACCATATTCAATCAATTCTGTGAGCATCCTGATTACCAGTGTTTTGAACTGTTTATCTGATAGGTTGGCTATCTCTTCGTTGCTTAGTTGTATTTTTTCTGGAGCTATGATTTGTTCTTTCGTTTGGGCCTTTTCTTTTTTTTTTTTTTTTTCCTGTCTCAGTGTGCCTGTCATGTAGTAAGAGGCAGAGCCTTAGGTGTTCACCAGGGTTGGGCAACCCAAGTTGCTGTGTTGTGACGCTGTATGTGGGGGAGGGGCTCAAGAGGGTATAGTGCCGCTTGCTCTGCTCTCTTCTGGATTTCAGTTACTTCCCGCATTACCTACAAGCAAATTGGGCCCGTCTGGTGCTGATTCCCAGGTGGGTGGGTGGGCTTGTGTACAATCTGCAACCCTGTGGATCTCTCCAATGAACTCTCTTGTGAGGCTGGGAGTTTCTCCTGCTGCCATCTCACCCCACAGGTGTTTTCAATCAGAGGTTTGAGACTTTATTTCCCTGCACTAGAACCCTAGGCTGTGCAGTCTCTCATTCCCCAGTTGTTCCTCCCAGTTTATCTGCACGCAGATGTGAGACCGCTGGGTCCACCAGCCACCGCTTTGCCGTGAGTTCTCTCCACCTTGCTGCCCATCACCACCCCTCCTGCCTGTCTGGATGAATGTTTCTTCTTTAACTTCTTGGTTGTTGGACTTCCATACAGTTCAATTTTCTGTCAGTTCTGGCTGGGTTTTGTTTTGTTTTGTTTTTAAATTTGTCATTATCCTTCTTTTGGTGTACGAGGAGGCACAGTGAGTCTACCTATGCCTCCATCTTAGCCTACAGTCCTATATCCATCTACTTATCTGTCAATATCTCTTTCATTTCAGAAAATGAATGATTTTCATGATGAGTCTAATTTGTCAAATTCTCTATGAAGGGAAACCTTCTATTTACTATTCTGGAGAGGAGACAGTTACTTACTAGTGTAAATTGATAGGAGCTTATCTCCATTGTGCTCATCTGCCATGACTGAATTAAACTGCTAATTTAAGAATGCACTTGAATTACCTTGCTGGCATAGGATTTTCTATTAGAATACCATAAAGGGTCCCTAAAATGACATAAGTGGAGAAAATAGGCCAAAGTGTTAAAGTGTGAAACATGGGGTAGTTTTTAGAAGTTGTTACCAATATATGAATTATGCATTATAAGCCAACATTTAGGTGGGTGCTAATAAGTAAATTATGATGTGTAAGTAAACCATATTAATGAAAACTGAAATTTACAATAAGTTATTTTGATATATAAGAATTTATTGTTGGACCCAGTAGTTTTTAAAAGGCATATTAAAAGAATCTTTAAGATTTTGAGGACTTTGAATAAGATTTTTAAGTATAAATGTGAAAAAATAAATATGAAATTGTGTTCAATAAAGTTTATTTACAAAAACAAGTGGCAGGCTGGATCAGGGCAATAGGCCCTCGTTTGCCAGCCCTGACTCCTCCAAGTGTCCCCACTGCTCTCCATTCTGTAGCGGAAGAGATTAGGATTTAGTGAGATCAAGTAAATTGCCTAAAGTCAGACAGCTACTAAATAAGGAAGCCAGAATTTATATTCAGGTTTGCTTGACTCCACTGTTCATGTTCTTATAGTGAGTATAATGTTATTGTATACTATGTTAGTATAATGATTGCTATATCTATCTGTCTGTTTGTTTGGAACTAGGCTTTTGCTCTTGAAGTTATAAAATCTGCTCATGAATGTTGGAAAGCGTTGCTTATGAAGAAGTGTGATGGAGGGGCTATAAATTGGTAAGAATTTGTCTTTTCTATGTAACATTTTATTATTAATTGTCACATAACAGCAATATAATAATATTTAGGTCTGATTTTTTTTAAAAGAAATGCAATTATTTTTTTTTCACTTAAAAATACATATAGAACACCTATTTGTAAGACATTACTAAGTGCTGGACTCCATGAAACTAGTAATTGGCATGCTATCATTTCTCAGAGGATTTATATATTATATATAAAGTATATATATGTTTATGTATATAAAAGTATATAGTCATACACATAAAAATATATATTCATATACACACACATAATATCTCTCCAAATTATTTAGGTCTTAAACTTTGAAAGAAGATGGATTTGAATGTATATAGGTAGCTCCAATTCTTTTACCTTTGTGTAGATTTCTTCAGTGTCACTTCTACAAACTCTGGGAGTTATAGTCTAAAATTATTATCACAATGTAGAATACAAAGCCTGGGCAATCTATATCCTGGACACTGTCTTTGGAATTCTCATGAGTCTGAGCCTTTGTCTGATTTGAAATTATCTTGAAAAAAATAACTTCTCTTTATTAAAGTTATATATTGCTGGCCATCAATTTCATCTTTTATGTGTCTGTTTATTATTTGCAAGTAATTTCCTATTTTGATTTCTTTTTATTTAACCAATTACTTTTGCACCATTATGTTTTTATTAATATGCTTTATTATTTTTTAATGCAATTACAGTTGTGCATAGCATTTTTGGTGGTGTTTATGTATTGCTCTAATGACATGTCTGCTTATTTTGGTGAACAAGATTGTGTATGGACTATGTAATGTTTATAAATTTACAGCAAAATATTTAGTATCTTATTATAAAAAGGAAAGCAGCACCTTCTCCTTAGTCATATTTAATCTCATTTGAAGTAGACACTGTGAGTTCAGTCATCTTTAAATGACTGTCGGCTTCTTCTGTTATAGGCATGGTCACGTGTGGAGCTAAAATGAACCCTAAACATTGTGAGCTCCATGGGGGCTCTGTGGTTCAGTATTGTAGCCCCAGCATCTGGATATGTTTTAGTTTTAATGTCAAAAATGTCTCTAAACTGTGCTTTCTTTTTTGCCTTGTTCTTTTTAAATTTTGTTTTGACTTTCTTTAGGGAAACATCTGACTTATAAGGCTTTACTGTTTTCAATGTTTAGTTCAACATAGGATATACAGAAGAGAATAAAAACTACTTCAGTCTTAAAGATGATAATGACAACTTTCATCAATTTTATTCATGTCAAGAATGGAAATCAATTCTACCTTTTGAGTCTGGGTAGAAAGCAAATTGACCAGTTACTATAATTGTTAAATACCCAATGTCTAGTTATAGACAGGTGTAGTTACAAAGATAATAAACAGATCTTCTCATCATATATATCCCAACATATTTGACAAACCCTTGAAAAACTTAATATGCTAATGTATATCCCATAGACCCATTTTAGGGCAAGCGTGTTTATGTTTGTGTGTCTTTCATTTATTATTTATTTCCTATAGGAATCCGCTAATCACTTTTCCCTTCTATTTTATTTTTTAAAGATTTTATTTATTTTATTTTTAGGCAGAAGGGAAAGAGAGAAAGAAGGAGAAAGAGGGAGAGAAACATCAGTGTGTGGTAGCCTCTTGCACACTCCCTACTGGGGACCTGGCTAGAAACCTGGGCATGTGCCCTGACTGGGAATCAAACCAGCAACTCTGTGGTTAACAGGCCGGTGCTTAGTCCACTGAGACATACCAGCCAGGGCTATTCCCTTCTGTTTTAAAAGTTAATTGTACTTTAACCCTCTTCTTACCGCCTTTTTCTGTAACTATTTTAATCTGCTGTTTTCTTTGATGAAATTTACATTGGGAGGAATGATACCTTTCCTACCTAGGAAATAGGAATCAGGTAGTGGGTGGCAAGCTTGTGCAGACAGCGGCTGTTCCCCACTGGATGGAGAGCTTTCGACTTTAGACAACCTTTGTTGATCTTGAAAGGAGCTGCTATCTGCTGCCGTACTGAACTTTCTTACTTCTAAGGAAACTGAGTTTTCATATTCACATGGTTTTCTTTCATCACTCTGAGCTTAATCTTCCATATCTGTCTGAGAAAGAGATTCCATAATGTCTTTCAGTAGCCAATTACAATGTTTATCATCTCACTAGAGGAAAATTTTTCCTTAGAGTTATCATTCTGCAGGTCAAATTTACCTTTTTCTTTTCTTCAGTGCAGGTGAAGTATAGTTTTAGTTTAGTCTTTTATATACACCAGGATATTATTTAGATTTGCCTACTATATTTTTTTTAAATTCTGGAGAGTGCAGTGCTATGGAGGAGCACTTGTATATTCATGACCTTGCCTGAAAGAAAACACAAAAATCTCAGTTTTCCTCATTTATATTCATTCAGGGCCTTTTCACTAGCTAGAATCATACACTGTCAGTGTGGAGTATTCGAAGTTGACTTTGTTTTTGATAATTGCTCCTTTTTTATCCTGTGTAATAATAACATTGTCTGTTCATTTGCAGCATGAATGTGCAGGTGCGAGATAGTCCTTTCCAGTGCACTCCGGAGGAAGCCAGAGCATTAGTTCAGTCGGTAAGGGGGAACTGTCCTTTAATCTTATAAATGTCACAAGGAAATCTAGCAGAATTTCTGAAAAATCTAGCAGTGACATGTATCAAGTCTTTTGGGAAGCAGTTAAAAAATAACATTAAAATCTAATTTTTTAATCCAGGGCACTTGAATCAAAAAGCTTTTAGTAGAATATTTAACTTTAATTTTCTAAGGACATTAATCACCTAATTAGTTTCACATGATGCTGTTTTTCCCAACATGCCTGATGTATTGTTTATGCATTTGTTCTCCTCTCTGCTGCTGTGTTCTCATGAGTTCCTGCTGTTCAGTGGCTACTGTGCAGCCAACTGCTGGTACAGGTGCATTTGGCTGAAGGGAAGTGAAACAAACAAGATTCCCTGTTCTTCCATTTAGTTCTGCTGTCTTCAAGGTCCATCTCCTGGCTAAGAAGATATTCTGGGATTTTAACATGTCCTACTGACTTGCTGGCTAGAAACAAATGAATTTATTAGTTAAATAGTGCTTTATTTGATACCGCTAAATAAGAAAATTTATATTCACATAATCAAGTAATATTGCAATATAAAGTGTTTTCAGGAATGAGCTTAGGTAAGAAGCGCCATTTGTAAATTAAGTTTTTTGAAAAAAATAAACTAATTATTACGTAGGAAACTACCTAATTAGGTAGTTATCAAATGTTTATTTTAGGAATAACAAACATGTTTCTTCACTATAGCAACTTTGAATTTTTTTCCACTAATTTATCAACTGTGTAATTAGTGCCTGCTATGTGATCAGACTCTAGGTGCTGGGGACGTAGTATTAAAGAAAAGATATAAAATCCTCTGCCCTAGTATAGCTAGTTGGGAAGATGCATAATAATTAAATACACAGTAAAATGCACAGTGTCTCGGAAGGTGATAAATGCTATGACGAAAATTGAGCAAGGAGGAAGGGATAAAGCGCCAAGAGTGGAAAGGGTGTTGTAGTTATTTAAAAAAAAAAATACGTAGTCAGGGACAGCCGCACTGGGGAGACGACTGCCATGAGTCATGGTTCTTAGAAGGTGAGAGAGTGAGCCAAGTGTCTATCGGAAGGAAGAGCATTCCAGGCCACAGTCCCAAAGGCCGTGAGGCAAGAGGATGCCTGAGATTTTCTAGAAACGTTCGAGGAACCACAGTGCCTGGTAGCGTCGAGAGAGTCGAGGGGACAAAGGAGGAGGTGGATTCAGAAGTGTTTGGCTCTGGGGGTTGGAAATGGAGGCAAAGTACTGTGTTATGAAAGACTGTAATACAGTCTGTAAAGAGTCTTTTAAGAATTTTGTTTCTCATTCTGAATGAGATCGGGAACCATTGGGTTTTGAGTAAAATGAATGATATGATCTGACTTAGATTTCAGCGAGACACTCTCCAGCTGCCTTGCTGAGAAGGGGCTATATAGAGGTCAGGGAAGGTGCAGAGAAGGCATTTCAGTACGGTAAACCACCATATCATTTCTTTTCTTCAAGTTTTCAGTTTTGTATCTATGCAAATTACATTCTGAATTTAGTTCTCATCAATGCCTACTATTAGTTCTTTAAGGAAATACAGGAAAATCAAAAATTTTTTATCTTCACCCAAGTAGTCTCACCAATTCAGATTAAGACTATTTCATTTATTTTAGTTTTGGATTTATAAATAATAGGTATAGTAGATACTTGTCTTAAAATTAGCTTCAAGATTCAAGTTTCTATCTTACATTCTGTTTTTTAATTGTTTCCTATCACATTACTAGGGAAACGGTCCTATTTGGGAAAAAAAATTGGAGCACATGGATATGATCTAGGTAGACAGATTTGGGGAACAAGATTATAATTCAGAAATACTAACATCCAGATTTAATTATGTGGTGTGGTAATTTTGTTGTGCTTTCCATAGTAATGAAGAAAGTGCTATACTGATTTTTCACTGCAAATACTACAGTAGAAAAACAAAATGTAGCAAAAGCAGTCCTTCTTCACCAGTTCTGATGGAACTTAACATAGGTGGGATTTCACCTTTAAAAATTTATAAGTCAAACAATTGCGCTTTAGCAGCCTTCTGATTCAGGTGGCCAGATTAGGTAACATTTTCTCCTGAAGATTGTATCAGCTTGCAATAATGAAATTCTTAATAATCAAAGCATTTTTTGACTTGGCATTTTATCTCTTTAAAGCACATTGAGATGTTTGAATCTGAATTATTTAAGTATATGTTCCCAGATCTCTCTGTTTTGCTGTATACTGAGCAATGCACTAATGCCAAAGTACTGTCAGTTTGCTCTTTGGTCACTCAGAATAAACTTCAGATGTTGAAGTCATCCATCAAGCTTAATCATATTCAGACCACATCAGTCCTGAGAATGTATAGAAACCAGCTATAACCTCAGGGTTTATTCATGGGCTCAGAAGGAGTAAATTCATTCTAACAAGTGAATCAACAAGCAGTAACATCTTGAGACAACTGTATTGTTAAATGAGCCTGAAGTATGGTTAAAACAAGGCCAGAGAGTAATAGGAGTTTTCACTTTCTAGGTGTATATTGGCAGGATACTCATGATGAGTTGATTAGGTGAGAGTTTTTCAGATAAAGTAACTGCTTTGGTGAACAGATACTTTAAAGATACATGTAAAAAAAAGAAATGGACGAAACTTCTGAGTGATTAACAGCACTGTTGCAGGAAGCATGTATTGCTGAACATATCTTGATCAAAACAAAATTAAGTGTAGCATTAAATGACCAAAAAATAATTTAAGTAGTCACTCAACAATGTGTACAGATCAATTAGGAAAAATATTGTTATTGTAACAAAGAAAAAGAAAATAAATGCCAACATCCTGCTGATTATTATTTGGAAGCATTTTAAAAACTAAATAGAAAATACCTACAGAAATAATTAGTTATACTTAGGGCAGAGAACATAAGAAAGGATTGTAGATCTGAAGAAGATAAGGAGAACTGAAATGATTAAAAGGGGTTTTGGATTTTATGAGTCTAGATGCTTGAATTTATATACAATTATGAAGGGCATGGCTGTGTCAAAAACAGAGTTGGCTACGTAGATCTCAATGCACCAGGGATCCCTAAAGAGGAGGCAGAGGACCACACTGCCTGGTTACTCTGGACGTCTGCGCTGCAGCGTGTGGCTGCTGTCAGCAGGACTTTGTCTCTGATGGTTCGAGCACAGGATCACCTGATTACGTTTTGTGGATATTATGTCATTTTCTTAACCCTTACGTAAGTCAGTAGCCAAAAATAGGAGATTCTTTCTCAAGTTTTTAGGACCATGTGACTAGTAATTGGAGCTTTATTTCAGGGAGTGAGGTTCAGAGCATTTATGGGGAACAAAGAGTGTGTGTCTGTGCACGTTTGTGTATGCACATGTGAGTGTGCACGTGCACACACACAGTGTGTGATTTGCCTTTCAGATCTCATATCAGTTGATATTTAAATGACAATTGATTTGACTAGTGGGATTTAACATACTACTTTCAGGATTCTTTACCATATGTAAATGTTACTCTAAAGCTTGTTGATAAAATTGAAAGAAAATTTATAAGCTAATCTAATAAATTAGATGGATATAATTAGAGAACAAATACATAGTTTTGTTCTGGTACACTTGGACACATCCAGAAACTGAGGGCATGTTAGGCCCCAAAGAGAACTTCAAAACAGTGCCAGAGTTGTTGTCGTGGGGACCACGTGAGAAATGTGATCAAATTACTGATGGGTTATGGAGCGATTAAAAGAGAAAACTCCAAATCTGTGTGTTCAGGAACTAAAACAAACTTCAATTAAGTCATGCATCCAAAAAAAAAAAAAAAAAAGAATTATAACAAGTTGTAAAGTATTTAAATTGAATGACAACTAAATCACTGTATGCCAAAACTTGTGCACTGCAGCAAAAATAGTTTTTGAGAAAAATTAAATGTACACAACAGAAATGAAAGAAAATATAGAGGCTAAACATTAAACCCAACAGTTATTTTTTCCTATTTCTACATTATACAAAAGAAAATTACAAAGAGCAGAGCAAATATTTGATGAAAGAGAAAGCAAAGAAATAATGGCAAGGATCAATTAAAGCAAAAGCTAGGTTTCTTTTTTAAGACAGGAAATAGATAAACCTATTAAAGGAAGGATGATGAAATGAAACAGAGAAGGCACAAATAAAAATATCAAGAATTCAAATGAAAAAAATTACAGACACAATCAGAGGGAAATAGGATGAGATTTTGGGGGAGAATACTTTTCTAAACACAGATGAATAAACAATTTTATTAGAGATATAAATTAACTAATTTATATCTCAGTCAAGAATAAATAGAAAACACAGTAGACTTATAACATTTTGAAAGGATACTCAATCATGAAGATGACAATTTCCCCTGTATTAACTCACGAAGTCAACCTGTTTTTAGTCAGAATCCCAATAGAGTTTTCACTGAACTTGACAGGATGATCCTAAAGTTTATTCAGAATAGTAAAGGGCCAGGAACAGCCTAGGAAGGACTGATAAATATGAAGTTTTTTTAAAAAGCTGTCAACCACTAAAGATACCTTAGAGTAAATTAAAAGATAAACTATTGATTGGGAGAAGATATGTACATATAAACACGACTTAGAAATGATTAAAAACTTATTCAAATATACAAGAAAAAGGTAACCCAGTAGGAGAAGAAATGGGAAACCAAGATGAACAGACAACTCACCAGAGAGAATACTTAAATGGCCGGTAAACATGTGAACATTTGCTCTATCTCATTAGTAATCAATGAGATCAATCTAAGACACAATTTCATAGTTATCAGTTGGCAAACATTTAGAAGTCTCATATACCAAATGGCAAAAGGAGACCTCTCCTACGTGCGGATATATTTGATGCCAGTATAAATTGGTACAACTACTTCGAAGAATAATTAAGTAATTTCCAGTAAAGTTGAAGATGCTTATAACCCACTAAGAAATTACTTTTTCAGATTCTATAGAGTTTTTAATATGTGTTTATATGATCAGACATGGGAAAATTGAAACCAAATAAATGTGTATCGATTAAAAAAATCTGGAAAAGTAAACTGTATATACTATACAGTAGAATACGATGACATAGGTGAAATACCTGAATTAGAACTGCATGACTTTCCATCATGTTTCTAAACTTTAAAACTCCCAAACCAGTAGTCCCATGTATTTCTAATGAATACAAAGTGCTATGGTGTTCACAATTCAGAAATGAAAAACAGTGAACACTGGTGTCAGCATAGTAGTCAGGGGAAGTAACCTCAGACAGGAAAGGGAAATAAGATTTTAATCTTGATGAGTAGCTAGAAAAAGACACTTTAGTTGTAAAGTTTCTGAAATAACAATGTTATCATTTAAAAATCTTGGGAGTAGGTATGTACCATGGTAGTCTCAGCATTTTCTGTATGTTTGAAGTATCTCGTAGTTCTAAAAATTTGCCCAGAAAATCAATACAGAAAATTAATGAAACCAAAACCTAGTTGTTTGGGAAGACCCATAAAATTGATAGACCTTTATTTGGAAAGAGCAGGAAAGAAAGAAGACAAATCTTCAGTGTCAGGAATGAAAATAAATGACATCACTGCTGATTCTACAGATAGTAGAAGAATTGAGAAATATTGTGGAAAAGTTTATACCGATAAATCTGACAACTCGGGTAAAATGGACACATTCCTTGAAAGATATAAACTACCAAAGATCACTGAAGAAGAAATAGGCACACACACGTTAAACTTGTACTTCAGAACCTTTCTGTGAACACAACTCTAAGTCTAGTTGGCTCCTACTACTGTTACTCAGCATTTTTACTGAAAGTTCTAGCCAGTGCAATAAAGCATTAAAAAGAAGGAAAAGGCATCCAAATTGTAAAAAAGGACAGTATGAATGTCTGTGTAGAATATCTAATGAAATCTACTGATAAATGTGAGTTCCAGCCAAGATAGAGGAGTAGCTGGAAACCCTTCACTTCCTCCCACAACCAAAAGGAGAATAACAACTAATCTAAAA
The DNA here is from genome assembly GCA_039655065.1 of Glossophaga mutica. Lineage (NCBI taxonomy): Eukaryota > Metazoa > Chordata > Mammalia > Chiroptera > Phyllostomidae > Glossophaga > Glossophaga mutica. Next base: position 143,061,621 of record CM077303.1, on the reverse strand, counting down.
TCAGTAAACAACCAGAACCTCCAGAAAAATCAAACTACATGGAACTCCAACCACCAAGGAATTAAACAATCAACCAGACTGGCAGCACTGCAGCACAGCCAGTAGGGTTGCCCTGCCTGGGTAATTACCTAAGGCCCTGCCCTCTTACAACTTAACAGGTGCACTTAGACAAAGAAATAGGCCCAAATAAAAGAACTGAGCAAAACTCCAGAAAGAGACCTAAGTGATGAGGAGATAGCCAACCTATCTGATGGAGAGTTTAAAGTCCTGGTAATCAAAATGCTCAAAGAACTGATTGAGCATGGTCAAAAAAATGAAAGAACAAATGAAAGATACCCAAAGTGAAATAAAGGAAAATATTCAGGGAACCAACAGTGACAGGAAGGAAGCCAGGACTCAGATCAATGACTTGGAACAAAAGGAGAAATAAATGTCCCATTGGAACAGAATGAAGAAACAAGAATTCGGAAAGTTGAAGAGAAGCTTAGGAACCTCTGGGACAACTTTAAAGGTTATAATATCCAAATTATAGGGGTGCCAGAAGGAAAACAACAACAGCAAGAAATTGAAAACTTATTTGAACAAAAAAAGAAGGAAAACTTCCCCAATCTGGCGAAGGAAATAGACTTCCAAGAAGTCCTGGAAGCCCAGAGAGTCCCAAAGAAGTTGAACCTAAAAATGAACACACCATGACACATCATCATTAAGTTACCCAAGATTAAAGATAAGGAGAGAATCTTAAAAGCAGCAAAAGGAAAGGAGACAGTTACCTACAAAGGAGTGCCCATAAGGCTATCAGCTGATTTCTCAAAAGAAACCATACATGGAAGAAGTGGCTGGAAAGAAGTAGTTGAAGTCATGAAAGGCAAGAACCTACAGCCAAGATTACTCTATCCAGCAAAGCTATCATTTAGAATGGAAGGGCGGATAAAGTGCTTCCCAGATATGGTCAAGTTAAAGGAGTTCATCATCATCAAGCCCTTATTATATGAAATGCTAAAAGGACTTATCTAAGAAATTGAAGATCAAAAACTCTGAACAGTAAAATGACAACAAACTCATAACTGTCAACAAATGAACCTAAAAGAAAAGACAATCAAAACAAAAACGAAGCAAACAACTAGAACAGGAACAGAATCAGAGACATGGACATCACATGGAGGGTTTTCAGTGGGGAGGAGGAAGGAAGGAATGGGGGGAAAGGTACAGGGAAGAAGAGGCATAATTGGTAGGCATAAAATAGATGGGGAGAGGTCAAAAATGGTATAAGAAACAGAGGATTCAAAGAATTTCTATGTACAACCCTTGGATAGGAACTAGGGGGTGGGGAATGCTGGAGGGTTGGGGGTACAGGGCAGAGGAGAATAAAGGGGGACAAATTGGGAAAACTGTAATAACATAATCAATAAAATATACTTTTAAAAAAAGAACGAAAGAAATCTACTGAAAAGTTACTAGAGTAAGTGATATCAGCAAGCTTGCAGGATGCAGGATCAATATACAACAAACGTATTGTTGTATACTAACAGCAAACAGTTGGAAACTAAAAATAAATACATTATTTATAATGACATTGTAAGTATGAAACACTTATGGATAAATCTGGAAAAAAATATGTGAAGAACCTGTACCCTGAGAACAATGAAACATTGCCAACAGTAATCAGAGAACTAAATACATTGGAAGATATATTATGTTCATGGGTTGGAAGACTCGGTTTTGTTATGTCAGTTCTCCTCAAGTTGACGTTTGATTCATTGCAGTGTCAATCAATTTTAATGCAATTTTTTTGTGGAAATTAACAAACTCATGCATGTAAATGCTAAGGTCCTACAATATATTAAACAACTTTGTAAAAAGCAAAGTTGGAATAGTAATTATTTCTGATTTCAACATAGTTCATAAAGCACAATAATCAAGAGAGTATAGTAATGGTATAAAACTAAACAGATCAGTGAAACAAAATCCATCAATAGACCTACGTATATATGAACAACTGATGTTTGAAATTATAATCTGTTTAACAAAATAGTGCTTGAAGTATTGGTTATTCCATGTGGGGAAAAACACTTTATTTCACACCTTGCACTACATGTGATAATTATCTAAACAGTATCTTAGACCAAAGTTTAAAACCTAAAACTATAACCCTACTTTGACCTCGGGTTAGTTAGGCAGGATTTCTGAGATATGTTATTAAAAGCACAGTCTGTTTTTTTAAATGATAAATTGGACATCATTAAAATTAAAAATTTCTGTTCTGTAAAGTATACTTTTAAGAAACTAGAAAGAAGCCACATACTATAAGAAAATATTTGAAAGTCATATACCTGATAAAGAGATTTATATCCAGAATATATTTTAAAAACTCTCACAGTTGAATAAGAAAATAAATCATCGCCCCTCTCTCCAAAATGCAAAATACTTGAATGGTCATTTTGCTAAAGATGATATTCTGGAAACAATGAAATGAAGCTCAGTTGACTAGTCATTTGAGAAATGCAGATTGAAAACCACAATGATGTACTATTATACACACTTTTTAAAATAGCTAAAAATGTAAAGATTGGCCATACCAGTCATTGGCAAGGACGTGGAGCAACTGGTACTCCTGTACCCTGCTGGCTGGAATGCAAAATGGTAGAACCACTTGGGAAAACAACTTGGCATTTTCGCAAAAAGTTAACCATATACCTATCATATGAGAAAGAAAAGAAGAAATGAACTTGGTGCATGCTACACATGGGTAAATTTTTTTAAAAATTATGTCGAGTGGAAAAAAGATATACATATTGTATCACACCATGTGCTATGTAAAATTTTAGGCTATGCAAATGCTTACGTATACTGACACAAAACAGAGCGTTGGTTGGAGGGTTCGTGGGAGAGCCCGGAAGGAGGGATTTACAACCATTTCTACAGGGACTTTGGAAACATTTGAATATGTTTATTGTCTGGATATATCTTGATAATGGTTTCACAAGTGTATATATATCAAAAGTTATGTGCAGTTTTATTTCATGTCAGTGTTAGTCCTTTATTGGAAGAAAAAAAGAAAGGTTTGTTCTGGCGTCAAACTCTAGGTCCAAATCCCAGCTCTTTTATTAATTTAGAACAAATTATTTGACTCATTTATGCTTTGATTTTCTTATTTATAAAATGGAGCTAAAATAATGGTCTTTTTTTATCAGGGCTGTTGTGGAGAATTGAATGAAATATTTTAGGTAAAATGTGGACTAGCTAGAAGTTATCCAATAAAAGTTGGGGTTTATTGTCACTGTTGTTTTTTGTGTTGTTAGTTCCATTGACCACAGAGAGAAGCCTCATCAGTTCCAGCCTCTTTTTGAAATCTTCAGTGATAAGGTTGTCCCTCCTTCATGAGATGGCCCATTCCATTGTTGGATAGTGAAAAAGTCAACCTAATCTAAATTATTCTATGAGAATGAGTCCTATTTTCAGAAACTAAACAGGAAGAAGGGGAGGGAGAAAGAGAATATATTAGTTTCCACAATGTAACTTATTTTAATTCTTAATCACTTTTTCCATCTGGGAATTTTTTCCTCAAAATTCTCCCACATGCTACTGTTTAAGCATTTTTGTTGTATGCTACCCTGGGAGGAATTAGAAAACCTCTAAGCAGCATGTGAAGTTAGGGAAAGTTTGAATTAGGAAATTTGTAAGGTTCTCTAATACTTAGTGACTGTAGTCTTTTATAAATATAATATATATAATTTTGTGAGGGTCCACACACAAACTCAGTGCATGTAGGACTGAGAAAGAGAACCACATTTGTTGCTAAAGGAATTTCCAGACCTGCCTCTGACCCTGCACAGCCTGGTGGCCTCAGGGATTTAAAAATCTTAGAATCTGGGGCCAGGCCAAGGAGAGTAAGTCACCATACTCCAACCCAGTTACAGGGACTTGGTCCCATGATACCACAAACCTTTCAGCTTATGTTAGTCACACAGAAGTTTCCGAAAAGGTAAAGACACCTACCACTGGAAAGATAGAATGCCTCCCAGAGAGTTCTCAGCAGCCTCAGTCTGGCTTTGTTCTTGCCTTGCCATGGCCGGATCTCTATTAAAAGCATCCCAGCCAAACCTGGAGTAGCCAGAGCGAGGAGATGGCAGTGATACTGGTGCACAAATTCACAGTGAGCAAGGAGGAAATGATGACTTGAATTACAGATGTATCATTCTGACAGCATTTTTTCAGTAATAAGATGTGTAGTATAATCCGATTTTTGGATAGTCATTTTATATTTGATGTCAGGACTTCTCAGCTGAAGTTTGAAGAGCATTGCATTCAGGAGGCCCAGTCATAGAGTGAACAGTTAGTGGCAGTCAGTATCACTATATATTGTGGCCATCTATTTTATCCTTAAACTGGACCAGCAATTTCATAAATGCACATTGGTGTTTACATAGAGACTCAAAGATGAATCCATGTGAAGGACTTTAGGTGAATTCATCAACATAAACCTCTCATATAAGTCTGAGGCATTGTTATCAAAGAACAATAGCACTTTTAAAAATTCACGCCAAAGCCCTGGCCAGTGTGGCTCAGTGAATGGAGTGCCAGCCTGCGAACTGAAAGATTGCTGGTTCAATTCCTGGTCAGGGCAGTTGCCTGGGTTGTGGGCTGGGTCCCCATTTGGAGGCATTCGAGAAGCCCACAACAAAGACGAATCACTAAAGCAGCTATCTTGGCTGTGCACACTTAGGGGTCCTGTGCTCTAGTAGGAAAATACCAACTAATCAATGTTAAAAAGTAGTTTCAAATTCAGAAAGTGATGACCAGAAGAACAGTGTTACAGTTCATTATAGTTGTTGGATAGGAATTTTAACAGCATGCTTCTCAAATGGTTTTCCTGTGAGCATATACTTTATCTCTACTGAATGCTATTGGTGATATGACAGTAATGGGTTTCTTGCATATCCCAGAAAGCGATGACAATTCTTGGCTTCTGGTAATTAAAGTCAAGCCAACTCAGAACTGAGCTCTGAAGTCAGTCTGGCTGCAACACCCTTTTATCACCAGGGTTACTTGGACCCCTTGGAATGCTTGGCACTAGCCTCTTCCTCTGTGGGCACTCACTCTAATCAAAGCTACATCTCCATCAAAGAGGGCTGGCTGTTTCCCTTGAGGGCAGAGCTGTTCTGTAGATGTAATTTTCTGTTGATGTCATGCTATGGCACTTATGTCATACAGATGTGTTTTATTTGTGATTGAGCATGAACATCTTTATGGCAACTCATTATAAAAAATTCATTATAAAAAAGTAATGTCTTGATAAACCAGGATCTGATTTTAGTGAACTTTTATTTCCCTCCTCCTTTCCCTTTTTGTCCCTTAAAAGCTTCATGTGCGTTAGCACTCAAAGATGGGCGAAAGAAATGAAAATAAAATCAGTCATTGGGTTGGCTACTAGCGAATTATGTGCATTCTTGAAGAAGTAGATTAAACTTAAGTGACCTTAAAATACTTTCACATTTTGTTTATGAATAACTAAGAAAATGTTTGTAGGAAGCTAGTGGGGTTATTTGAAGGAGATACACCAAATACAGAGCAGTTGTACTAATATTTTGTATTAATTTTTAAAAAGTTTGTGCTTGATAGGGACTGAGGCCAGAATAAGCCTTCTTTGGTTGAAAAAGAAAGAGGGATGCTTTGGTGATGAGAACACTAGATTTATATGAAAGAAATTAAAGATACGAATATTTGTGAGAAGTATTTTTGGAGTGGGACAAAGGGAGGAGATAGCATTTTTAGAATCGGAGTATAAAATTTTACTACTTTGTGGAGAATTTATCTTCAATGATTAGAGGGTGCCCACATTTTTCCCAACTGAGAAATAGAAGTAACTCAAAGTCTTTTTTGTTTGCTTGTTTCTTACTAGGAAACTGTAACAGCAGTGACTCTCGTGGACTGAGATTGTGCGTTGGGGTTAAGGGCCTTTTAAGTGCCACTCTGCACATTTCTTTGTTCTTCCAGTTTCTCTAAGCAAGTGTTGTGTTTGTTACTATGTTTAAAAGTCGGGATGTCATGACAGTTGAATAGCTGGTGTGCACCATGAACCCATGTTGTCGTTTTTAAGTAGAACTGCTGCTCTCTTTGGTATATGATAGTATGGAAAATGTCTAAAAAATAAGTTACCTCAAAACTTAATAGTTTATTATGAGTGTTAAATTACCAACAATGTTTTTCTTTCATAGAAGGCTTTGTATGTTCTGCATATATTCTACCAACCAAGAAATACTTTTTCAGAATGAAAAAATTAAAAGAGTTTAATTTATTACTGATTTCAGAGAGAGAAGATGGGAGCCAGGGGGAGAAACAGCCAGACAGACATCCATTTGTTGTTCTCCTTATTTATGCATTCATTGATTAATTCTTGTATGTGCCCTGACCAGGGATCATACCCACAACCTTGGCGTATCAGGATGATGCTCTAACCAACCGAGCTACCCAGCCAGGACCTGGAAATTATTTTTTAAATAAAGTTTAATGATAAATGTTTCAGCTAGAGTAGTTTGTTCATTTCTTTTCTGTAATACATTTTGGGTTAGTGAGAAGCCACTTACTTATTCTGTTTTATACCATACATTTTCTTCCTCCGAAATGTTTGTCAGTTCCAGCAAGAAGCAGCTGCTGATTTTAAATGGGGAATCTAAACAGCTAACTTTCCAACAAACTTTGTAGTCTGTGTCCTGCACAATTTAAAGAGCTTAAAAATTTCAAAGAATAAGTTCTACTGTCCTCAAAACCAGCTATAATTAAGTATTTTCTCTGCGCTAGGAAGCTGAATAAGACTTTTTTTGTGTTTTTTGAAGTACTTGGAAAATGTCAAGGATCTTTCACATAAAATGTGTGCAGGTCTTTATTACATTGTTGCATCATCCTTTTCTGTGACAAAGAAAACAAAACATATTTGATTAGCATTCTTTCTTTTTAAAAAATATTTATTGATTATGCCATTATAGTTCCAATTTTCCCCCTTTGACCCTCTCTGCCCGGTACCGCCATTTCCTCCAGCATTCCCCCTCTTTAATTCATGTCCATGGGTCATGCATATAAGTTCTTTGGCTTCTCCATTTCCCATACTGTTCTTAACTTCCCCCTGTCTGTTTTGTACCTACCATCTATGCTTCTTAATTCCTGTACCTTACCCCCATTTTTCCCCTTCCTCCTTCCAGCTGATAATCCTCCAAATAATCTCCATAGCTATGGTTCTGTTCCTGTTCTGAATGTTTGCTTTTTTGTTTGTTTGTTTGTTTTAGATTCAGTTGTTGATAGTTGTGAATTTGTTCCTATTTTAGTGTTCATAGTTTTGATCTTGTTCTTTTTCTTAAATAAGTCCCTTTGACATTTCATGTAATAATGGCTTGGTGATGGTGAACCCCTTTAGTTTTACCTTGTCTGAGAAGCACTTTGTCTTCCCTTCCATTCTAAATGATAACTTTGCTGGATAGAGTAATCTTGCATGTAGGTCCTTTCTTTTCATCACTTTGAATACTTCTTGCCAATCCCTCCTTCTCTGCAAAATTTCTTTTAAGAACTCAGCTGACCATCTTATGGGAACTCCTTTGTAGGTAACTCTCTGCTTTTCTCTTGTTGATTTTAAGATTCTCTCTTTATCTTTAACCTTTGGCATTCTAATTATGATGTGTCTTGTTATGAGCCTCTTTGGCTCCCAAAAAAGACTCTCTGTGCTTCCTGGACTTGCATGTCTATTTCCTTCACCAAATTAGGGAAGTTTTCTTTCATTATTTTTTCAAATAAGTTTTCAATTTCTCGCTCTTCCTCTTCTTCATCTGGTATCCCTATGATTCAGATGTTGGTACATTTGGAGATGTCCCAGAGGCACATTATACTGTCCTCATTTTTTTGTAATTCTTTTTTCTTCTTGCTGTTCTGATTGAATGCTTATTTCTTTTTTATGTTCCAAATCGTTTATTTGAATCCTGGCTTCATCCCACCACTGTTGCTTCCCTGTAGATTTTACTTGATTTTACTTGGTGTAACCTTCATTTCCTTCTGGGTCTTTTTTACTTTGTTGACATACTCAATGAGTTCTTTGAGCATCCTGATCACCAGTATTTTGAACTCTGCATCTGAGAGTTTAGTTATCTCTGTTTCCTTTAGTTCTTTTTCTGGGATTTTGTTCTCTTTCATTTGGGCCATATTTCTTTGTTTCTTCCATTTGGCAGCTTCCCTGTGTTTGTTTCTGTGTATTAGGTGGAGTTGCTTTGACTCCCTCTCTTAGTAGTGTGGCCTATTGTTCAAAAGGCACTTGTAAATTGTGTGGGGCAGAGCCTTAGGTACTCACCAGGGCAGGGCAACCCATTTCACCACCTTGTGGTTCTGTGTGGGGGGAGGGTTTGGAGAAGAGACAGTGACGCTGTCCAGCTTCTGGATGTTTGCCTGGCACTGGCCCTGTGCATCTTGGGGCCCTCCAGCTGTTGGCCTGGTGCTGAATCTCACAGGGCATGGATCTGGTACATGTGAAGTTAGTGCGGGCCCTAACTTTAAGCAGAGTCTGCTGAAAATCCAGTGGTTTCTTCCACTGCCCTAACCTCCACTGGTTTTTACAGACAGAAGTTATAGGGATTTATCTTCCTAGCACTGGAACCCTGGGCTGCATGGTCTGGCCTGAGGCTAGGATCACTCACTCCCAGGGCATTCCTCCCGATTTTTATCTATCACACGTGAATGTGGGACCACCCATTCTGCTGCCGCCTCTCTGTTCCACACGTGTCTCCATGCCTCTCCACCTGTCTCATCTCCACCCTTCCTACCCATCTGGATAAATGTGGCTTCTTTAAATTCTTGGTTGTCAGACTTCCATATGGTTCTGAGTGTTATTTGTTTTGAAGTCAAGTTGTACTTCTTTCTGTGGTTGCATGAGGAGGCGAAGTGTGTTTACCTATGCCTCCATCTTGACCAGGCATCTCAATTAGCATTTGTTAAAGAGTTGAAGGAAAAATAACTTCAAATCATTTATGATTTGGGAAGATATGTTAGTTAGGCTTCTCCAAACAGACAGGAGGGGGTGGATAGGTGTGGGGGTGTGGGAAGAGACAGTGTAGAGGGTTGGCTAGTCCAAAATCTGCACAGTGGGTAGCAGGCTGGAAACCCAGAAGAGCCAATGGTGCAGATGAAGTCCAAAGGCGTTTTGCTGGAGAATTCTCTCTTGCTTGGGGAGGCTTGTGTTTTTGTTCAATTCCATTGATTGGATGAGACCCACCCATCCAGTGGAGGGCAATCTCCTTTACCCAGAGTTCACCAATTTAATGGCTAATCTCAGCCAAAAACATACTCCTAGGTGACACATTAACTATTGTAGGGAATATTTTAATACTGCTGAAATTTAAGTGTTATTTTCCTGCTGAGTTGTGCTCATTCAGTTCTGCCCTTAGGCCTAGAGAGTCCTACTTTGAGTCTACTTTTTAGAGGATCTGCTCTGGCCTTCATCCAGTGATGGCCCTTCCCACAGGGCAAGACCAAGGGGCCAAAGCTGTGTCTTCACCAAAAGGCCAAGCCCTTTATTCTAGACCACCTTCTTGCTACTCAACACCCTGGAATTCTTTGCTTCAACAGCTGTAGGCCCATTTTCAGGGCTTGCATGGGCATCTGCCCAGATTCACACTCACTCACTATGTGGCTGTATGTTTGCTGTTACTTCTGCAGGGGGTTGGGGGTGGCCATTTGCAGTCAGAGGTTGCATAGATGTGTGGGCTGGAATTTCCACCTTTGTGCATGTGGTTCCTCCCAATGCAGAATGGATCCTGGAGTAGGAGGTGACAACGGGCAGGGTGAGGGCCATATGCCTTTTCTTGGTCTGTCATCCTCAGGTAGTCTCTGGGACGTCCAGAATGCTAAATAAGAGCTTTAAGTAATTACAAAGGAATGTTTACAAGATAGTAGGTTGAAACATGCTTTATATTTTAGTCAGCACTTTATTAGCTTGATTTATAACTTTTAAATATTCAGATGTATAATAGATCATCTTTTATTCCTACCTTTGCCCCAGACCTTGAATGTTAAAGGCAGATCTTCCCTATTGTGAGTGCGTGAGATCAGAGAATTAGAAGTTGATTATTAACTTTGAAACCTGAGCAGTGTGTTATAAAACCAGGTGGTGGTTATCCCTTGGGGAGGTGAGGTTATGATTGGGAAAGAGCCTGTCGTGTTCCATTTCTCAAGTTCAGTAGTGATTACAGAGAAGCTTATTCTAAGTGCTCTTGGGCTTTCTGCATTTTTACCTCTGGAAAATGGATCTCCCAGTAAAGTGTTCTTTTAGATCTTTCAAAAATGTATTCTTAGTTAGAAAAAGATTTGTATCTCAAAACCTTTCTTTCAAACTTGTCTACCATAGATTATATTACATATGCTCTAAAAATCTTGGCCTAGTCATTGAAATAAAGAAAAGTTATCTTAAAATTTCTAGAAAGTAGCTAAATACATTATGTCATTTGTATGTGTGTCTCTGTGTGTGCACGCACATGCGTGCACGTACTTACGAATGCGAGTGTTCGACTTCTGTTCTCAGGACCTCAGCCAAAGCAGCAGCTGAAAGAAAACCTCTCTCTTCATTCTCAGTAGTTCCCATGAGAGAAGATATTTTCAAGCATGCTTTTTTTTTTATTTGACTCTAAGTCTGTGGTTTGTTTATCTGAAAGAATGAGCAATGATAATAAGCAAAAGGAATATTTTTTTCAGGTTAGAGAATCATTATATGTGAACTTGATTTATAGATTTATGAAGAAAACTTTTGGATATAGTTTCTATACATCAAAAGATTCACTGTAACAGAGACTCTGTTCTTATCTTTCAGGTACCATCTTCAATAAATAAAGAAAGTAATGAAGAAGGTATGGTATGTTTTGGTCTTTGAGGAACTAGATATGTAAATGAATACATTTACAGTTAGTGGAAACCAAAAAAGAAGAAAAGAAAAGAAAGAAATAGAGATTAATTTAAAAGTTATATAAACTAACACCCTGACCAGATTGCTCAGTTGGTTGGAGAGTTATCCTGCCATGCCAAGGTTGTGGGTTTGATTCCCAGTTGGGGCACATACCGGAATCAACCAGAGAATGCATGGATAGGTGGAACAACAAATCAGTGTTTCCCCCTCCCTCTTTCTCAAATGAATAAATAAACATTTTTTAAAAGTTATATAAACTAAGTGAAATACTTTAAAAAAGTCATTAAAGTTTTCACATGAAATACCTTAATTCTTAATCTCAGAAAATGAGAAAGAGTACATTTATTACTTTTAGGCTAGAAAATGGTTTGATTATGTAGTGACTTTTTGGTGAAGTAGAACTATTTACTGTGAGTCCAGTTCTAGGATGTACAGAAAGGAGCAAACTCATAGACATGATTTCATGGGGAAGGATGAAATCATTCCCATTCCTTACATGGGAAACTAACCCATTGTTTCTTTGTAATACTATTCTGTGTGGGATATTTGATGGGTAGTCAAATCGTACAGTTTAAGGTTTTTCTAGACTTTTCGTGCTATTGCTAGGGCACTAACTTCTGCAGTATTCAGTAGGGACTAAAATGACCCAGGAAGAAGTAGGAGAGAAAGCGGGAAGACCCTAGAATTTTTAATGTAGTTTTATATAAGGCTTGTTCCTAATAAGAGAACTTGAATTTAAATGGAAGTAGCTTTAAATAGAGAAATATGTTATATTAAGCTTGTTGATTGCTTTATCTGCAGAAACACTTCCTAAATGTCTAAATTAAATGTGTCTTATTCTTCCTTGCTCCCTCCCTCATCACCACTTCCCTAACACCTTTCTTCCCCCATTTTAAATGCAGAGCAAGTGTGGCACTTCCTTGGCAAGTGATGGGAGCATTTGAAGTTCTGCCACCAAGACTTCGGTCTCTGAGAACTTCCAGACTCCGTCTTCTTCAAGTGCTAGAGATAGGCTGATCTGCGAGGAGTTGATGACTTTCTGTTGGAACTTCATTTTGTTTTGTTTTTTTCCCCAAACTTTCTGATATATGCACTATGTAAATAAACACTGGAATTTTGGAATTAGTCTCTTCCAGATATTTATTGATATGAAAAAAATCTAATTTTACAGCAGAAATTTAAAAGCATTGAGTTTTGGCTGGTTCAGATTTCTATGCCTGAAGGAGCCCAAAGATTTTATTGGCATTTATTTTCATAATGCAGAATGCAGAATCCCCTTCCTTGTGCATTCTGCTCCCCTCTGTGTACCTCCTTTTGATGTAGGCACAGCTCAGAGCATTCCTGTTTTATGGAACAGGAGATAGGCACACACACACAGGGCGTGATCAGCCCAAGTGAAGTAGCTCGGTCCACTGGAAATGTCTGGGAATGTGTGAACCTCTCTGAGGGGCGTGAAAGAATGTAAGGCGAGAATTTATTGGTTTTAATTCTATTGATATATTGACTTTTTAACCATGAAAATAAATCCTACAGAAATAGCAAGTGGAAACCAACCACTATTGTAACAGTTATGAGCAAGCTGAATTACCAAAGGATATATAAGTGAGTTGTGGCCTGAGGCATAGCAGTCTCCTGAGAGTTGGAAGAGAGAAGCCATGTCTGGTGGGCATCTTCGTGTCTGGTGCACCACTGCCTCTGTCAGTCACATCCCAAATGCCACGACTTAAAGGTGTTCTGGGGCTCCTTGAGAGGAGAGCTGTCTATTCTTCCTCTTCTCTATTCAGAATGCACAATGGGCTGTGGCCTACATTGGGCTCTCTGGAGTCTATGTAGGCTCTTTGCCCCTTTTTAAGTGCCTCATTGCAAAGAGTTGAGTAACAGAAATATTAGGGGGATTTGATTACATTAGTCTACAATACATCTCACGGTAATGATTTTAATTAGCCAACTCTTTGTTTAAACATGCCTTCTCATTAATGCTATTTTTAAAAGCGTCCATTCAACAATCACTTATTGACTGTCTATGTACACACTAGCCCTCACTTAACATCACCAATAGGTCTGCACCTTCAAGTGCAATGATGTACTGGGTTGGCCAAAAAGTCTGATTAGTTTTTTATCGTAAAATAGAAAACCGTTTTCATTTTCACCAATAACTATTGATTTGGACATTTGAATATGTCAGCTTCCTCTCACTTGGTAGAACATTGATTGTTCTTAATATCTCGATTTGATTGCTATCAACTTCTACCGGTCTACCTGACTGGAGCATCATCCAGCAAGAAATCTCAGCACAAAACTTTGCAAACCATTTTTGACACAGTCAGTCACAGCACCTTCTCCAAAAATGGCACAAACAGTTTTTCGCGTTTTAGTCGTGTTTTTACATTTCTTGAAATAATAGAGCATGATATGTTAAAATATTGCTTAGTCCATCTTTAATGTTAAAATGACTACACAAAAATCACCAATTTTGATGTTTTTTTTAAAAATGCGTGCTGATATGACAGCTGTCACAATACAATCTAACAATATTGTTTTGAATGAAGTTAAAGATAAGTAAGTGCTACTAGAGCCATCTTATGGGGGAAAAATGATCTTTTTGTCCAACCCAATATAATAAAACCAGTTTTATTATATTAATAAAATATTAATAAGATTCACTTATATTCATAGGTGAACAGGTTTATAATTGATATAAACAAGAGTTCCTGCAGCATCTCTTCAATGCTGTAACAAAACAATGCTGAACAAAACGTTAATGAGGACCTGCTGTATGTACCAGGTATCATTCCAAGTTTTTAGGAAACATTACTGCAAAACAAAAATCCCCGCCTGCATGGACCTTGCATTTTGTGTGGTGAAGACAAATCATAAACATAACAGGTAATTTATGTGTAGTATATAGACGAGAAAGACCAGGATAAGGGGATCAGCCATCCAGCTTGTGTTCAGGCATAGGACTGTGAGTTAAAGTCAAATTGAATAGGTCAGGGCAGGCCTAGTTGGGGAGATGACAGCGAGTAAAGGTTGAAGAGAAGCAGGAGTAGACCCAGGTGGGTCTGGGAAAGAACTGAGGCGAGTGCAACTTCAGGAACAAAGGCCCTAAGGCGAAGTGTGACCCACTTGTTAGAGGAGGCCCATGGCTAGAGGGAAAGGAGTGGGGTGAGGAGTGACAGATGGGATCCCAGAGGTGGCGGGGAGATCACCTAAGGACCTTGTAGGCCAGCAGTAGGACTTGAAGGCCTTTTACCCTGATAAATGAGCCATCAGAGGGTCCTGAGCAGAAAAGTGTGGGTCACTCCATCTGCTGTGTTAAAAGTAGTTTGTGCTGCCTAGGCTGGGTGGGTCAGTTGGTTGGAGTGTCCTCCCATACACAAAAAGGTTGTGAGTTCAATCCCCAGTCAGGACACATATAAGAGGCAAAGGATTGAAGTTTCTCACATTCTCATTCATCTTCTCTCCTCCACCCCTCCTGCTGCTGCCCCACCCTCCTCCTCTCTCTAAAATCAATGAACATATCCTCAGGGGAAGATTAAAAAAAAAAGATTGTGCTGGGGTGGGGGATGGGGGGCTATGTAAGTCAAGTGTGGAAACAGGAAGATCACGTACGAGGTTTGTACAGTAATTCAATAAATTTGATGTTTTTCTTTCTTTGAGGTGATTTTCTAAGCATAAATTCTCTAAGGTGGAGTCAAATAACATTCTATGGCCAAACACATTTTTATAAGGGTTATTCCAAGTTACATGGTCACCAGCAATAGGTGAGATTTCTAGTTTCTTCTTTCCTACCCATCCTGGGATAGGATATTTTATTGTTGTCACTGCTGTTGTTATTAATAGGTTTAAATTTTTCCTATGTATTTAGTTATTGTCTTTTATGAGTGTTCTATTTATTTGCCTGTTTTTCTGCTGCATTTTAATGGTTTTATTAATTTACATGATGTCCTTAGTTTTAGGTGCAAAATTTGGATTCTTTTGCCCATATTCAAATAAATTTAGACATGGTCCTTGGAAATATTTATAATAAGATAACTGGGAATTGGGGGTGAAATCTACTAACTTCCCTTTACACAGGATTATGTTACTGCTTCCTGGTCTCCATTAAAAATTAGAAAAGAAAGAAATTTTTAATGCTAATACTCTAAATTTAAAATGGATAAAATACTAAAAGCAGTGCAGCTTTCAAAGAAATCATGAAAAAATGTCAAACAACTTTTATCCCATTAAAGAGGCTGAAACTGTGGGCAGATGTGCATCTGTGGTCCTCAACCAGGAGAATTGGCAGTGGGCAGGGCCAGGGATCAGCGTCCTAAACCAAAGTTTCTCCCAACTTGGGGAGTAGAACATGGGTACTAGGATTCAGACCAGAATCCAGACAAAAAGAGCTGAGCACGCAGTGCAATGGGCAAGTAGTCTTGGCTGTTCCTTCCTGTCTGAGCAAGCAGCAACATGGGCAAGGACACAAGCCCAGGCCCTGTCTGTGTGTGCAGAAGATCACTGCAAACTGCCTGTGAGTGGTGTGGACGAAAGTGGAACAGAACTCAGGCTGTTGACTCTAAGACCACCTGTTGCCCTTTTCACATACTGCTTCTTGAGCTCTTTCTTATCCTCAAAGCTCATCTCGAGTGCTGCCTTTTCTGTGAAACCCTCCTCAATCCTTCATGTTGAAATCAACCATTTTCCTGTGTGAGAGAATGGCACTATTGGTTTTTAGCACTATTGCTGTATTTAGGCCGTCCTGGCTTATATTGCTTTAGACTTGTTCAGTGTCTCTACTACTGGACTAGAAACTGAGCTCAGTGGCTGCATCATGGAAGTTTGGTATTGTTTTACACATTAACAATTTGTTGTATGAAATTGATACAACATCCTGTGAGGAAGACAGATATTCTATTTTACTTATTCTATTAAGTTTAGAGAGGTTCAGTAGATTCCCAGGAATCACTCCTTCTGCATATGAAGTTTTATGACTGCAGTCAAATGAATGCACTGTGAGGGATATCACTCTAGTCCCTTCCAAAAGGCCAGGTAACGTCTTTGAAATATAAGAATCTATTCCTTTTAGGGATCTCCAGAAGAGAGGAGACCTAGTATCTAAACCGGATACGTTTTTATTTATTTTATTTTGCTTTTAATGTATACTTATAAATCTCAAGGTAAAAATATAAGAACTTTTTCTAATTTGAATAAATTCTTGCCTCCTAAAATTTTACTCATCGTTGAGATTTTTCCTAAAATCCTTTCTGAATTATCTTCTTTGCTATGGAGTCCCCAAATGAATAAACATTTGTCTAGTGAAAAAAAAATACTTCATTTTTTATGCATCCATACACCTAGATTTTTTTTTTTTTTTTTGCCTTCTGAAACAATTAGTATTACCCAATCCAAAGTGAATTAATGCTATGCAGAAAGTAAGATTCTCTGAAAAGGGTCTTATTTATTACTAGTATTTGAGACATTTTGAGTTCTTACACAGGAATCTTCTGATACCCCAAGAGAAGTTTTACTTGTGGAAAAACAATACCTAATCGTGAACATACTAAGACTAATCAACACATGTTTACTGCTGCTCTTCGGTGAAATAGGAGGCAGAAATGAACATGAAATACTTAAACATAAAAATAGGCTCAGGGCTCAAAGGTCAAAATTATTCTTTTTTTAAATGTATGTTGGTCTGATTTTCTTTTTCCACATGGTTGCACAGTATGAGCACCCGTCATGTGATTAATACTGTCCTGTATTTAGGAAATGCATTCCTTGAAAATGGTGACCGCTGTGGTATTTAGATAGTGGGTTTCTGTGTGAAAAAATGCATGTCACCCTGAGCTGTTTTTATAGCTTTTAAACAGTATGTGCAATGAGTCTTACACATACTCAGAAAATGAAGAGGATCCAAAGAAATCTTACATTGTTGAGCTCTGAAGGAAATAGTCTTAGAGTACAAAGCTTCACAGCTGATAACCCATCAACATTATGTAGTGCTCGCTTAGTATTGATTTTTTATGTCTTTTTAAGTTTTTAAAATTGTACTCCCACCCCCTACCCACCCGACTCTTCTTTGGCAACAACCAGCTCATTCTCTGTGTCTGTGAATCTGTTTTTGTTTCATTTTGCTTAATCATTTATTTTGTTTTTTTCAGATTCTACATATTAGAGAAATCATATGGTAGTTGTCTTGTCTGACTTAATACCCTCTAGATCCATCCATGTTGTCACAAATGGCAAGATGTTATTTTTTTATTGCTGAATAATATATACACCACATGTTATTCATCTATTGATAGACACGTAGGTTGCTTCCATATTTATTTTGGCTATTGTAAACAATGCTGCAGTGAACATAGGGGTGCATATGTCTTTTTGAGTAAATGTTTTTGTTGTTTTTTTTTTTTTCAGACAAATACCCAAAAGTGGAACTGCTGGATCGGATAGCAGCTCTATTTTTAAGTTTTTGAGAGTTGCCCATACTGTTTTCCTGAGTGGCTGCACCAATATGCACACCCACCAATAGCGCACAGGGGTTTTCTCCTCTCCACGTCCTCACCAACGCTTGCTGTTTGTTGAGAATTATTAATGATAGGCATTCTGGCAGGTGTGAGGTCACATCTCATAGTTTTAATTTGCATTTCCTTGCTGATCTTGAGTATCTTTTCTCATGTCTTTTGGCCATCTGTATGTCCTATTTGGAGAAGTATCTGTTCAGGACCTCTGCCCATCTTTTTTTTTTTTTAATTTTAAAAAAGAATACTTAAAAATGGGCTCAAGGATCAAAGGTCAATCTTCTTTTTCTTTGGGGTCGTTTTTATGGATTTTGCAAAAAAATTCAGATAGCTTTAGATTATCTCCTAGATTAAGTGTAAAATTTTTACTCCCTTTTTGTTTAGAACAATTAAAACTTATGAAAGCTATTAGTTTGTCTTCTATTACCAGAATAATTTATTTGACTTAATACTATGCGTACTGCTAATACAACGAATATGAAACATCAATGAGAACCACGATTATATAGCTCTTAAGACCTCTCTCATTCCAAGGGCGTGTGTGTGTCCAGAGTGGTTTTTTGCATGGATTTTGATGTAATTATTGATAATAATTTTCATGTGTGAAATTTGACCTCCCAAGTTTGAAAGTAAAATAACATGTTTTGATTTCCATATTAGAACTATCATGAGAAGCACTGTGATAGACCTGAATAATCTTAAGAGAGTGAACAAATAGGAATAATATGTTTATACTGAAGTAAATTTAATCCATGTGAATCTAATATAAATAGTTCAGATAATAAATTCTCATGCAAAATAGTTTTAAAGGTCATTCATTGTACCTAAAACTCTCTAAACTACTGTACTTGTGGGAATCTTTTTTTCTTCACAAAAATAGTAGTTTTTCCTTTTCTTCCCACAATGTCTAATGTCTCTTCTTAAGTTTTTAAGAATAATTTAAAACTAAATTACTCATGAAATTTTTAGATCTTTTTAGTAGGCTCTCTCTCAAACTCTAATTTGATTTTCACCAATATCTACCTCACCTTCTATTCTCCTGCCCTTCAAAACAAGCACTATAAATGTAATTTATAGTAGTATTAGTACTATCTCCAGAATATGCTCACCTACTTACAAACAGATTTTATGTAATTCAGGAGTTGCTGAAAGCACAGTGGCACAGACTGTAGGTTGCTTCTCTGACTCTGAAGAAGGATTTAGAACGTGGAACGTTTCTGATGATAAAGGATCTTTCACGTGAGATGGAGCAAGTGCCCCTAGAGGGGTGAACTGCCTGAAGCCACCAGCTAACGACTAGGGGAGACTGACCTCAAACTAGGTCTTTTGAATCCAAGTCGGCTGTTTTGTTTCTGCTTTAAAAAAAAAAAATCATGCCTTTCTGTGTAGTTTGCCACCTTAACGTAGAAAGGTGTTCATTTGCCCCTTTGTGGGGTATGCGTTTAAAAATAACTGTGCTGTCGTGACTGTGGGAATGAAGATGTACATTATTTTGCTATTCTTTGCTGCACAATTTCCCCAACTAACAGGTATTTAAAATGTCTATGGTTTTAAAACAAGTCAGTATTCTCTATATAGAGATTTCTTTTTTAAAATAAGAGCTTGTTATGCTCTGAAAACATTTGACTTTTACCACCACCCAATCTCATAGTATCTCTTGTCAACGTGAGGATGAATTAACGATCCCGTGTAAGTGAGCGCAGGAGTACAATGTATGGCTTAACACTTTAAGTGGTAAAATAGTGCTTGTGCTTGACTTCCAGCAACGTTTTTTGCAACATTACATTCCATTTTTGTGTGTGATTCCAACAACAAGCCCTTGGCTTATCCCTGGTGTGTTTCCAGTCTGCAGCTCCCAGTGTCCCCTGCTGGGACCAGGAAGGCAACGGATGTGATCCCTGGCTGCTTTCCCCTGACACTGTTTCCCAACAAGGAAAGTGTGGATCACTCTTAAGTTTCCCATGATGCGGTAGTACTTTGAGCACCTGAGAGGAGCATAAACCAACTGTACTATTAAAAACACTGTCTTCATCTAGCATCTGTTTGGGGCTGTTTTCCCATGATATAAAACAAAAGCTGCAACAAGTCAGGTTTGCTCCTCCTTCGTGCTCTTTGCCAATGTGCATTGAATGGAAGATTTAAGAGAGACAGAATTCCAGAGAAAACAGGTGGCGTGGGAGCTGGAGTTGACCTTGGCCAAATACTCGGTGGCACAGTTTCATCCTCTCTAACCAATCGTCTGTTCCATGAAAGTTTTCTGCAACTTATTATAAGGAACATATGTGAGAAATATTAAGAGTTGGCCTCAGGGTTGGGGCCAACTTGAGGGGTTGTGACAAGGAACTATTTGCTGGTACTTACGTGCACTAAAACAGTATACTTTTTAAATGCGATTGCAACTGAGGGTGGTACTTATTTCTTGGAGAGAGGAGGTACTATTTTTACAAGCAGATGGCACTTGGCTTCTTACCCTGATTCTGTCCCCTTGGAAGGATAGTCTCAGTGGCAATTATATTTGACTATTTTGATGCATACACCCATATGTATTGGTTTGAGTGATGGGTGCCTCTTGGAGAGAAAAAGAGAAAAACAATGAGTCTTTATGTTCTCCACAAACAGAAGTTTAGCACTTGCTTTAGTAGTATGTAAACCACTGATGACAGGATCCATGTAAAAATTTTGTTGCCGAGGAAGTAACTAATAATAATCTTCCTATAATCTTTGAAAACAGCACTAAAAGTTCACGTATGAGGAAACACAATCTCAGGTAGTGGGTGCCCCTTCTGCTCCTCCCTGTCACAGAGAACATGGTCATTGATGCCAAAGTTGTTACAACATCATAAGGAGAGGTTGATAATTTTAATTTCTTCACTACAACTGATAATCATCTACTGGCCTGATTTGCATTCACTTTGGGATTAATGTTGGAGTCATTTTAGATCATAAAGAGATTTTCACTACTACTCTCATTATCTTCTAATGTGCTTTATTTTTACATTTTGAAATTTAAATTATTATTGTGAAGTATTCTAGTAAAGGATATTATGTAAAGAAAGTGGTGGTAGAAAGAATGTTAACTGAGTGACCTTGGTGAATAGTTGCATTGAAAGACCCCTGAGATAATGACCATGGAGCAATCATTAAACCGAGGTGTCCCATAATTACGTTGGGAATGTACTTGCTCTCACTTGCCAAATGTTATTGTGTTAAAGGAAAAACAACCTCAGATTTGCATTTGTTTCTTTCTCTGTTCCTAGCATAGTATACTGGAAGTAGCTGACAAGAAACACTCTAAATATGAACAAAAATAGCCTATTGTGTACATCACATAAACAGTTATTAAGATAATTTCTTCCAAAAAATCAAATACATGATTACATTAGTATGCTAGGAGAAAATTTGATTTTTAGATATTAGTTATTTTATTAACCTATTTTTTCATAACAGACTATCACAAATTAAGTGGATTAACACATTATTTCTTAGTTTCTGTGGGTCAGGAATCCAGACTGGGCTTAACAGGGTCCTCTAGTTAGGATCATTCAAGGCTTGACTAGGGAAGGATTTGATTCCAAGCATGCATGGTTGTTAGAAGGGTTAAGTTTCTTGCTGGCTGTTGGCTAGAGGCCACCCTCCACCCCTTCCCACTATGGGGCCTCTCCAACATGGCTGTTTACTTCGCCAAAGTGCACAAACCAAGAAGGAAATAGAGTCTCACGGAAAGAGAGCAGTCACGTGAGATAACATATCAGTGTGGCATATCCTACTGCTTTGAAGCAAGTCACCATATTCAGCCTGTACTCAAGGGAAGGGATTAAACACAGGAGTGGGTGCTGGGAAGCAAGGATCATTGGGCACCATTTTATTTTTACTTATTTATGTTTTTAGATTAAAAACCAAAATAGTACCTTTTATTTTTGTAAGTTTTGAAGACACACTCAAGTTCTGAAACCAAACAGGCTAGCCACTACTTAGTAGCTGCATGTGTTGGGCAAGTTAGTTAATGTTTTTGAGCTTCCTCTTCTTTATCTGTAAAATGACTGGTCAGTTGTATCTACTCTGACGGTCTGTTTTGAGAATCAAGTACGATAATGTATATACCATTTAGTGGCATACAGTAAATGTCCATTAAGTGTTAACTATCACCGCTATAAAAATTGATGACTGCAAACATAGCAGAAAGAGATGAGACAGGTTGATTCAAGATTTTGGCCAAGGATTCTGGGAGAATGCTGGTACCATTCATTCACAAAGAGTAAATGCGGGCAAGGGGGCATATTGTTTAGGTGGGACATGATGAGGTCAGTTTCAGGCTTGTTAAATTCGAGGTGGCAGCATGTGATCATATCCAGCAATTCTTTACATGCTTGGGTGGCAGTTTAAGTCTGGAGTTGATGATTAGAGACACCACGTTCCTGTGACCACTTACCCATAGTTGTTCAGTCCCCAGTGAGCACCTGGCTCTTTTCCCTGACTGGACCTCCTCGTCAAAATTGATTTATTCAAGACCTAGGCCTAAACCTAGGCAACCGAAATCCTTGGAGATCTGCAATTGAGACCAAGTCTCTACAGCCCAGTCTTCCTACTCTCAGTAACAAAAGAGAAATTAGGTGGACACACAGAAAAAGAAAACAAAAGATCCATTCATCTTACCCTTTGCAACAGCATAGGTAAACCTGGAGAACATTATGTTAAATGAAGTAAGCCAGTCAGAGAAAGACAAATACCAAATGATTTCACTCATATGTGAAATCTAATGAACAAACTGAACTAACGAGGAAAATGGGGACAGATTCACAGATGGAGAGCAGGCTGACAGCTAGTGGAGGGCGAGGTTCTTTAGCGGGTGGAGGGATTGAGCAAAAAGGAAAAAGGACTCATGGACATGGACAACAGTTTGGTGATTGCTGGGGGTGGGGATATAAGGGGAATAAATGGTAATAGAAAAAATACACTTAAGATTAAAAAAAGAAAACAAAATAGAGCAAAAATAATTTTACATTCCTGATCCCAGGTGTCCCTGAAGATCAGCTTCATTGTTGCCTTGAATCTTTAAAGTAAATATCTTTTCAACTCTTACACTGATTCAAGCAATGTTTTTATTACTTGCAACTCCCAACTAATACCCGAAAGCCACGTGTAGGTGATAATTGCAGGTATTGGGAGTGAATGAACCCGGTGAGCAAACGAAGAAACCATGAAAGGAACAGTGAATGCATAGTAGAAGGAATGAGAGCAAAACTGACCCAGTATTGTGGGTGACACAGAGGGACCGCTGGACAGCTGTGTCAAATGCCACATCATGGACAAGGAGAACGAGGTTGGAGGAAAGCCCCCTGAACGTAGTTTTCCATTTTAATTAAAGTATTTCATTAAAATTTCATTTTTTGGAGTTGTCATTTGTAACTCTACCACTCTCAACAGACTACCTATAATAAAATTTCTTAATTAAAAATTTTTAAGCCTGGCAAATAGTATTCCCTCCTTTATATGTCTTCTTAGCACTCATGTTGAGTACGTCTGTTTTCATTTCGAACTGTTAGTTAAATAGGCTGCATGATGTCTACATTGAGTAATGTCACATTTACTTATTCGAGCTGAGTTGGCTGGTCTCGCATTTAGGAACCAGCTCAGAAACAGCAGAGAGAGGCACTGTGGCCAGGATAAAAGGCAGGAGAAGAGGAGTCTCAGGTTGCTTCAGGAAGATGAGAACAAGGGCCGCGCTGAGGGGAACAGCCGCAGACCAGGATGAAGTGCGACACCAGAGAACAGAGCGGATCAGAGACAGGTCTCTTTGAGAATGAAGACTGATTCAGTACAGGTGAATTGAGTACACTGTATCTTTTGGCAACTGAGTAAAAAACTAGGAAATTGTTAGCTTTTTACACATTGAGAATTGACTTAAGACACCTCTTATTTGTCCCCCGTTGGTTTTCCTTGTTACTGTGTGGTTCCATGCTTTTGTGCTTCATAAGGAATGCACCGATTGCTTTTGGAATGTGTGTGTACGTGTGTGTGTTAGGGTAAACGAGCAGTTTCAGCTAGACCAGATTCACACTTCTGTCAGCTTAAGTCACTGCCACCGTCACTAGCCAAAAGAGGCACACAGGTCTCCTAGAAGCACTGATGGAGGGACTAGATGAAAAAAATCAAAGACGTCAACTAACTACCTACCAGGGCATCTCAAGTTCTGATGAGGCTCTACTGCGGTGAGAAGGAAGAAAACACCCATTCCGCTTTCTCTGTGACACATCTGGGACCTATTTGGGCAGAACACAGAAGCGCACAGCTTTAAGTGCTTACAGAAAACACAAGCTTTGATTGGTGCTGTCTGTCACTACTGACCCATACTGCCCTTGGGACAAAAGGTATCATCTCCATGAAACCCAGCTTCTTTTTCTGTGGCTTTTGGACCCTAAGGTGAGTGTGAAGAAATATTCCAAAATCTCCTGCCTAGATTACTGGGTAGGAAATAATGGCCACATATTACTCCCTACCAGGCCAATGAAAAACTGATAAAACCAGTTTGGTTTTTGTTCACATGTGGACAGTACTTGTCAGCACTCTGGGTAAGGGGGATGAGGGTGAACTTTTCCCCTAAAAGACTAGGTAGTGACCATATTTAGAATCTAGAACCATTTAAAGAAGTAACAGAAACAGAAGTTTAACATCTGACGTGGGTGGCTGTGGCCACTCAAATGATAATTTAAAATATTAGCAGCGCAGAAGAAGTGCTCCCTGAAAAGTTAGGTGAAGGGAAGCTAAATACAAAGCAGCATCTGTTATGATTAAAATTAGGCAAAAAGTATGCCTGTATAGAAATAAAATGTAAAAGACTATGGAAAAACTAAAGAAGGTGATTTATTAGAGCCATAGGCATCCGGGTGATTTTTTAAAATTCTTGTTGCTATTATAATGTTATGAGTGTAACAAATTTAAAATAACCAAAATTGATGTATTTCTAGCAAGTGATGGTTTTTTGGTTGAACTTCAATAAAAACATCTTAACCTAAACCATGCACATAATCACTGAATCAAAGAGTGGCCGGAGTCCAGGGTCTTGAGATCCAAGTGGTTCTATGGGGTGACAGAGTGGTGAGGCCTCACACCCCAGGACCAGCGCCAAGAGAGCACAGGAAGGGCAACAGGATCACTCAAGTGAGTTTCTCTCTCCACAGAGGAGTGTTAATAGCTAAACTCTAAAGCTGGACTGTTCAGAAGTTATATGAGTAACTCCGGGTTCATGGCTAGTTAGAAAGAAAGAAAATATATGTCAATTTCTTCTGGGAAATCGTCCATGAAGATAAACAATAAGGATGGTCTAGTGATGATAAATCGTACATAGAAAATTGACCAGAAGAAAATGTAATTTATCCTTGGGAGGAGATGGGTCTAACTTCCTGGAGATATATGTGTTCTGCAAAAGCAATTAGATTTGGCTCTTCGAAAGAAGGCCAACTCAGCTAGAAAGCAGGAAGTTTCACTTCCCTTGACTTAATGATGTGGATGAAAATATGGACACTCTGCCTGTCTGTTTCCAATGAGCATTTGTTTTGCATGTTAAACTTGAAGAAGACACAGCAATAACTTCTGCAAATCACAAAGGCTCTAGCTTAGTAGATTGAGATGTCTTTAGCAGTTTGCAATGTGTTGAAATTTTTTGATCTAAATTAATCTAGTGATGAAAGCACAAATCTTGGAGTCGCACGAACTTGGGTTTGAATTCCACTTTTTACTATCTGCATGATCTTGAGCAACGTACTTAACCTCTATGAGTCTGTTTCCTCATCAACAAGATGGGGATAAGAATACTGTTTTAGAGGCCAGTGTGTTGTACTGAATAAAATGGATTCAACGTAATTTAAGAAGAAAAGAGAAATATTTATAAGGAGACAGGATGTCTCATGAACTCCCTGAGGACAGAAGTATGGAATGCCTCTTAAGCAAGTGAGTCTAGGAACTGAAATATAGTTGGGTACCAATGTGACTTCTGGCTCAGTCCATCTCTCTGAAGGCCGAATGGTCTATGTACCATTCTTTATCCTTTCTGAAGACCTGCAAATGGATCCAATGTGGCTTCTCCATTAGAACATTTATTCTAATCTTCATCAGAGTTCAACTTGATTTCTTTATATTGAACTGCAAATTCCTACAAATTTAAGATCAATTAGATCAGTTTACCTGGTGTCAGGTGTCCATCTCTGGTTTAGTCAACAGTGACCTGGTAGGTCAGGCACTTATCATAAGAATGTCACCTTTACTGAAATGTAATAAGGGTATGGGAGTAAAGAGCAAGTGATAGCCATCCCTTTAACTAAAATTTGACTTCCTAGGGATAATATGAGGATCACATTAGACAATGACTGTGAAGTATCTAGAATAGTGCCTGACAAGTACTCAATAAATGAAATCTGGGAAACAACACAGCTGATAGGCAAGGGCCATAGGAATCTCATTTGCGTAATCCTTGAAATCATATTTTGCTGCATATGTCATCAGGGGAGGAAGCTCACAAAAATATTAGTCACGTGATATCTATGACAGACTTCTTTCTTAACCAAAGTGGTCACTTTGAGAAAGAGCTGCCTCAGCAACTGGTGTTAATTGGGGTCATGTTCCTCCAATCTGGTGAATGCTCACACCCCAGTCCAATCTTTGTGGTTAGTCTCATTCGAGCATCCCATATGCGTTTACTGACTATAGGTGCATAAGTAGATGACTATTGAGAAGCTACATAGCAGAAAGACTGAATTATTCGGATATTTTTCTTGAGTTTATGTAAAAGACATGTGACTATTGACCAACTTTTTTGCTAAATTACTAAAAAAGGAAAAAAGAAAAATCCCTGGCTGGTGTGATTCAGTGGATTGAACAGGCCTGCGAACCAAAGGATCGCCGGTTTGATCCCGGTCAGGCCACATGCCTGGGTTGCAGGCCAGGTCCCCAGTAGGGGGCTCCCGGGAAGCAACCATACATTGATGTTTCTCTCCCTCCCTTTCTTCCTCCTGTCTCCACTCTCTAAAAGTAAATAAATAAAATATTTTTAAAATAATAATAAATTGTTATCCCCTCCTGCATTGATTTTGATGAGATGACAGAGGTACAAGAGTCCAGACATTGGGCCCTAATGAATGCTCCTTGTTCGAACATTGAAGTAATAATTACTTTTCTCAGGTACCTCTCCTCTGGTTATCAGAAAGTACCCCTCGAGCAGAAAGAAGCAGTCATTCCCCCAAATAGCCAAACTCAGACAAAACACAAGCTACCTCCCAATGTGGTGTTTCATTCCTGCTTAAATCAGGTTGTCTATTTTTAGGATTCAAACATCCCCTTTAATGAAAGAAACATTATGAAATGGGTATGAGTGCACTTTTTCTTCTGCACCTGTAGTACTTGTGGGGTCTGGAGCTACTGTTGTCCAGAAAGAAAAAAAATACCCAAACTCGAGTTCTATAATTAATATTGTACAATAGGTAAGTTTTTGAAAAATTCAAAACCCCAAACACACTGTGCAGTTTCTCTTTGCAATGATTTGAATTTATTATTGTACCAAATTAATGAAATGCCTTTACTTGCTGAACTGTCAGATTTTAAAACAAAATATATATATATATATATATACACATACATAAAGGCAAAAAGTTAACTTCTCTTTGAAAGGTTTTTTAATGATTTCATTCTTGCGGGAGACATTACCTAATATGTTCCCTTCTTTTCCTCCTGGCAGCTTTCCAGACTTTATCCTTCAGGGCTGAGTTCTACTCTCATCTCAGGTCGATATTTATTTTAGAGACAAAGGTACCGGCGCGGTTGTCATTGAGGGTGGCCAGTGCAGGAGATGCCTCATAGAAAATCATGACATACAAGTATGAGGAACAACATGCATTTTGTAGATGTCAGCAGATTGGCTATGGCAGCTTCTGGTTTTAGGCTGGAGAACTCGGGGGAGAAGTTCAGTCTGCCACCTAGCTTAGGTTAACATGGGTATTTGGGAATGTGTATTTGTCCTGCCTGGGTCCAGCCACTCTGGTGCAGACTTCCTGAAATGGCCTCAGATGGCCTTGATGGATGGACCTCGAGGGCCCTTCGTGGCTGGGGAGTAAAAATAATGGTTTTATGGTGGATGCACATGTCTAGCTGACATGTTGAAGATTGCACATACACAATATGGAGGACATCAGAGCTACCCTGGTTGTTAAATGGCTCCAGTTAGGCAGAGATAGAGTGAAGGTACCAGACCTTGATGCTGGAGGAGCTTCGCGTAAATGACCGGCACTATCTTATCAAGTCAAACTCCTCCTCTGAGCCTGACCTGTATATCGAGCTAGAAAATCCATAAGCATCAGCATGGCCAAATGTTAAACTCATGTTTTTTTTCTTCCAAAAGCACACATCTTCCTCCGGTGAACAGGTTCCAGCCTCCATCCACTTGTCTAAGCCAGAAATCCAAGAGCGACTCTTAATTCTTCTTCCATTTGTCTCCATATCCAGTTTCGTTCAGTCATGTCAATTCTGCCTCTTAGTAAATCTTGGCCTTTGTGGTTTGCACTATTCTTGGGTTACTCTTAAAGTGCTTCACTTAGAGTATTTTTCTCTTTCAGTTTAAATGATGGTTAGTTTCCTAAGAATGGGACATTTAAAAAATGCAAAGAAATGGATTTTCCAAAAGAAAACAGCAGCATTCAAGGTATATATTTAAGTAGCAAAAAAATAGAATAGCCATATTATAGTGATGTGAATAATAAAAAATGGTCTATAGAAAAATGAATAGATAAAATGTTTTTTCCTGAAAAAATGTGTAATGACAGTGCCCAAAGAAGCCAGTGATTTACAGCTCAGTCCTCCTCAAACTTTAATGTGCTTACAGATCACCTGGTGATCTTGTTAAGATGCAGACTCTGGTTCAGTTGGTGTGGGATGGTATTTCTAGCACGCTGTCAGGAGCTGCTGCTGCTGCTGCTGGTGGTGGTTAGAAGACCACACCTCAAGCAGCAAGACCTTAGCCTTACATCTCTCAGTTATGTACAGTTATATCTCAAGGAATTCTGGTGCCCCAATTCTCTCTTGTCTTACTGGGTGGGGTGGAGTTTCAAACTTGGGACTTAATTACTGGCAACACTGTTCTGATGTTTTTCCTCTGGTGAGGCAGCACCTCAGAGAGATGACCCGTTCACATTTTTTTCATTGTAGGTGATAATATAAAATAGAAAAAAAAAAGGTGTATTTTTATACCAGAGGTACAAGCGTCAATTTGCATGAATCCCAGTGTCATTGAATGATACTTTACAGACATGAAAATTCTTCAAAGATTAAAAATTAAAACAAAACACTCTGGGAGTCCCCATATTTATAAGAGTTGGAATTTTGAAGCACTTCAACCATCAGTGAGAAATAACTTTGCAAGATCCTTAGCCAGTCTCAGCATGAGAACTTTTGTGGCCTGCAAAGGACGCCAGAGATGTTGTCAGGCCGTATACACCATCTTATCCTGGAAATGGCACACAGATATTTTCCCTAAAACAGTGGTGAAACTTTTTGTCACTTTATTTCGAAAATACGAGACACTTTTAGTTGTAAAGTCTGATACATTTCTGAAACAAAAATTTTAATTTTTTTGTACACAAATAAGATCATGCTACCTACATGTCTTCAACTTGCTCTATTTCCACTTAACAATGACCTTGGGCATCCTTGTGTACCATTATATTTAGTTTTGGGCATATGCTTTTGATACCCGTGTA
Organism: Glossophaga mutica; assembly: GCA_039655065.1. Classification (NCBI taxonomy): domain Eukaryota; kingdom Metazoa; phylum Chordata; class Mammalia; order Chiroptera; family Phyllostomidae; genus Glossophaga; species Glossophaga mutica. The sequence goes on along the minus strand of CM077303.1, from coordinate 143,032,447 downwards.
GCCCCCCTTTTTGTATATTTGTATCTATTCTAAGTGTATTTAAAATCCTTTCAGCCTGAGGTAGAAGGTTCATATTCATTAACTGGAAAAAGAATAGTTACCTGACTTGAAATTACATTGTGTTGCTAACATTTTCTGAATGCTTCCTCTATACCAGATACTGTACCAATTGCTTTACAAACATGGCTTCGTCACGTCCTGAGGGAATATTTAATGTGGGGTGTTGTACGGTAAAACGCAGAAGTGAATCCCCGCGCCTAGCTCTCTCCAAAACCCATCCTGCCTTCACACTCAGCTCGGTGGTTCCTTACCTGGCCTAGCATTTGCAGTGACAAAAATAAAACTTCGTATCTAATGAAATATGATTCTGTAAAGAACTGAATACTTACTGTGTGTTGCTAATGGCAGAGATGACGAGAAAGAAAATAGCCTAAGAAAACCATTTGGCTGAAGAGTGGACTGTCACATGTGTCAATGGTTCGGACCCGCACGGAAACCAGTTAGATGGCTGTGAAAGGGATTTCAGTGGGCATTCCAGTTTGAGTGCAAAAACCGCTCCAATGCAAGAGAGCGATTTAATGAAAAATTAGAAGTTATTTAACTTGTGGTCTTTAGACAGGCACAGGATAGGAATCTCTGAATGGAAATGAAAAGTTATATGGGAGAAAGCCAGGCACTCCGGTCAGCACGGCTGCACTCATTGGATTGGGGACCGTAAAGGACAAACCCCTTGTGAACGTCAAAGGCCTGCTGCACCAGGCCTCCGTCCCCTCTGCCACTAACCTTGTTCGAGCTTTTGTGATTTCTCAGCTGGACTAGTGCCGCAGACTCCCATCTGGTCTCACCGTCTCCAATCTCGCTGCTCACCCTGCCCCAACCCATTTTCGATACTGGTGACAAAATCCCCTTCGCAAAATGCAGATCTGAGTCTGTCATTCCTCTGCAAATCCTCAGTGATGCCATCAAGCACAGGGTGAAGCCTCAGCATGCACGTTCCTCATAGTCTGGCATCATGAGCACAGAAACGTCTTGTCTTGCTTACCTCTCAGAGCTTAGCACACTTATGAAAGGTGTTGAATGAATGCCCTTTTATTTCTTCTTGTGTCTCCTCTGTTATTACTGTACCTAACACATATTTCAGGTGATGTGGGATCTTTTATAATAATATTGCAATTATTTATGTCCCTGTCTTCCCCAGCTTCACAGAGAGGGGGTTGAGTATTGTACCCAAAGACAATTTCTTATTCATCTTTGGGGGGTAAGTATTCAGCCTGGGGCCTGACAGGGCTCAGTAATTTTTTTTACATCATTTTTAGTATATAACTTATTCTATTTATTTATTTATTTATTTTCAGATAAAGTTCTTGAGAGGGGTTCCTTATTCAAAAGGTGTACACATATTTTTGGCTCTTAACACATATTTTACCAGGTTGCTCTTAGGGTTTCATCAATTACCTGTTTCATTACTGTAGAAGGCCAATCGTACCATATGGATGCATTCAAGTTTACCACAACGGTAGTCATCTTGGTTTAATATTTACTATTTTTTTTAATTAATTCAGTAGGATTATGTGTGTGGCAGATGGTTTCAGATATATCTCTTCAGCTTTTCTAAGCGGCTTACTTTGAGGAGAGGAAGGAAGAGCTCGGGTAAGTGCAGAGGCGGGAACCTCTGGGTCCGCGGGGGTGGTGTCCAGTTCTCTCTCCACTCCTCCACCTCCACGGTATTGCCTTATTTTAACTGTTAAAAGTCGAGTCCCACACATGCATAGAACAGGTCACTATTCCAAAAGGGGTGAAGGTTTGCTCTACATGGGATTAATTTGGAGAATAAGTTATTCTTCATTAAGATGAATAGAAGAGGCAAAAATTCTTCTAGACTTTTCCAGATCTCATCAAGGAACTTTCCAATGTTTTCTCATGTTCATGGATGATTTCTGACCTGAAGACCTTTTAGGTTGCTTAGCTGATATTTATTTAGTAATATTTTAGTCCTCTGGGTCTGTTTTCCTCATTGTCATGTGCTTTGTGAGCCACTTGGGGAAGGAAATGCATCTGAGTGACCTCATCATGCACACACCTAAAACATACTTTTGGAATAAGTGATTGAGGTTTGAGTCTTTATGTGCAGAACCTGCAGCGGAGCCTCTTGCTGTTTATTTCTGTATGAATCCTGTGATGGTAATAAAGCGGATAGGAGCTGGGTGGAAAGAGAGAAGCTCAGAGAAGGGGAAAAGGAAGCGCATGTGTCAGCTATTTCAGTTCTCATCATACTTTCTATTTGGATAGCACATCACATTTGGCTGCAGCTGAAAAGCAAAATCCTATATTTAATGAGCCAATAAAATGCCTGGAGCACCAGTGCGCTCGGGGAGGCTTGACTTTCCACTAAGCTAAAAGCCGATAATTGAGCCTGTGTGCCAGCTGAGACCTGGAGATTTCTACTGAAAGAGCTGTGGCTTTAACATTTTTTTTTCTTCCCCTCTCATATGCAGCCAGCTTCTGATGAGGACTCCAATCCTCCTGAGAATTAACTGCTATCACCTACATTATTTTGATTAACCTTAACTCTGAGATTCTCAATTTATTGACATGCCACATTAACGCAATACTCCTGTGTAAATGCCTGTGGGAGGAAATGATAAACCAGGTCTAATGCCAGGGGGATGAGGTTGAGGCTTTTTTTTTTTTTTTTTTTTAAGCTTGAAATAGAATTGTAACTATTTCTGCTTCAGAAACACACAGGGAGAGGAAAAGATTAGCAGGGAAGATCATTTTATGTAATTTTTGGCTAATCTCCCCTATAAAGTGAGAAGTTTAGCTGTGAGTTTGCTTTAGTGGAGTATTTAAAAAAAAAAAACATATTGAAGGGACCCCACTCCATCAGATCTTTAAACAATTTTCCTAACATATCTGGACCTTCATCTTCATAGTCTCCACTGTGCGCATCCTGAGAGTCGATTCTGCTGGGAGTTTTACACAAACTCTTTCTTGAGCTTTTTGGGCTGGTGGGGGAGAGTGTTCTGGACATTCTAGAAACTTAAACAATCACAACAAAACAAAACATTACAGGCATACCTTGTTTTATGGTGCTGTGCTTTATTGCACTTCACAGATGTGGCTTTTTTACAAATCAAAGGCAAGATCCACTACGAACAAAAAGATTACAAGCTTTATTGCAGTGGCTTGGATCCAAACCTGCAGCATCGTCCAGGTGTGCCTGCATTGTTTCAGTCCATTCGGGCTGCTACTCAGAATGCCTCAGACTGGGCGGCTTATAAACAAGATGTTTACTTTAGAGTTCTGCAGCCTGGGAAGGTGGAGATCAAGGCACCAGCAGATTCAGTGTCTAATGAGAGCCCTATTCCTGGTTCATGGATGACTATCTTCTAAATGCCCTCACATTTGGGGCCCCTTTTATAGGACACTAATCCCATTGATGAGGGCTTCACACTCATGACCTAATCACTTCGTAAAGGCCCCGCCTCCTGCTTTCATCATGTCTGGGAGCAGCCTGGGGTCTGGCCACCTGCCACTGTGCACAAGCATAACACGAGGACTGGTGGAGGAGGAAAAAGGTCTTTATTAACAGGGTACCCAATGCGGAGGGAGGGGGAGCAGGGTACCCAATGTCCCAATGTGGGGGGAGGGGGAGCAGGGTACCCTGCTCCAAGCCAACCTTTACAGCAAAACACAGAAATTCCCTTGTTCCCAGAAAGACAGAAACCTAAACCCATGCCCAGAAGTTTCCCGTCATGCTTACTGGTCCTCTTGGAGCTCAAGGAGGCTACACGAATGGTTCTCCGTCTCTCCAGCTTTCAGGCTGTCTCTCTCCAGGCTGCACACTTGAGGGTTCCAGAGTCACTATTGTCTCATGCAGCTTCCTCTCTCTCTTGGGGTCTGGAGTGCGCTGTTAGGTTACCCCAGCTGGTGCTGCAGGGGAAGCTCCATGCCTAGGGCTCCGGGGTCCAAGGTTACATTCGCCAGGGCCAGTGAGTGTTCCCTGCCCACGCCTCTGTGTGCCACCCTTAGCACAAGAGCAGGGGCACAGTCCCAGACCCATGTAGTGAGAAGAGGCCCAGCCTGGCCCCATATCATGCAGTGCAGAGCAGCTGAATCTCAAGAGGTGGCACACAGCAAGACTTGTCCCAGAGTGGGACTCCACCTCCACGTGCTGGCTCCTGACTGTGTGAGGCAAAACGCCCCAAGTGGGCCGAGTGTCTGTGGGTCCCGTGATCGCTCCCATGCCCCACGCCAATTGGGGGCAAGAGGCAAGGAAGAAAGAGAGCACTTCTTTGTCCAATCTGTTTTAAAGTCTTGGCCCACAAACCTCTGTGGCACAGAGCATCGGCTTTTCAATTAATGTGTGCTAACGTCTGTTATGTCTGTCAGCCCCCAAGTGCCTTTGCCTCTGTTCTGGCTGCCACTTTCTGGAAGGGGTCAGAGTCTTTAGCACAGGGTTGCCTCCTGCTGCACAGTTGGCTTTGTTTAGAGTTGCCTTAGGCAGCCTTCCCTGCGGCAGCCCCTCCCTTCTCTAGGAGGGTAGGCTCTCCTGCAGCCTTGGGGTTTCTCCCCTGCTCCCCAGTGATCTGGCCAGGCTCACCCTGCTACAATCACATTGGCCATTAGGGATTAATATAGTTTTCTTTGGAGGGGGCACAAACCTCCAATCTCTAGCAATTATGATAGATTAATTCAACTACATCTGTGGGCCTAGACTCTAGTAATGATCACATTACTTTTAGGTTGATTCAGAACCTGGATCCTCCAGTATAAGATACAACAAAAGAAATCAATTATATGCCTGAAGTCCCCTGAGGTTTTGGCAGAGGTTTCAATGTGTATAAATTGAGATTCCAGGAAGCATTCTATAATTACTCATGTGTCAAGATTAATCTAGCTATGATTGCACACCTCCAAATTTTACAGACAATAGGTAAATTTAAGTGAAGATGGGTCATCACAATTTAGGTAAGTGCATTATTATATTTTAGGTAGGGCAACTATGTCAATCTTTTGCCATTTCATTTGCGAAGAGGTTTTATGTCACATTATTCCTTCATTTAAAAACGTCTTTAGAGAATTGAATATAGTTACATAGGATAAAACGATTTCTTTAGCACGTTTTAGTAAGAAAATAATTCCCTTCTGGCCTACATTTGCAAACTTCATGTACACACAATCTGGCCAATTGGGAAACCAGCTGGGAGACTCATTTACTAGAGCCAGCGTTTGGCTGTTCTCCTCCTCTTTCCCCTTGTACCCGATTTCTTCTGCATCAATCCAATTTCACTTGAAAGTTGTAACCGAGACTTCAGAAGCAGTCTGGAAAAAATGAGGAAAAATTTGCAAATCAAGGGGGCACCTGGGACGTTCGTCTCAATTCCCCTAACTACCAAGAGATAAACGGGTTTCTAGTCTCCTGTATGGAGTTCCTCGTGTGTCCTTACACGTTATCCTCCGTGATTAAGGACTTTTCTCTTTAAACATGACTGTTTTCAAAAAGTTATATACAAAGAACTTTTTTGGTTAGGGAAACAAAAATTCCATTTGTACCCATTAAAACTTCAATTGAGAACCATCACCATTGAATAATACTGGAATCAATGAGATTGATATAATGTAAGTAACATAGTCATGTATTATTAAAAAAGAATTTGTTTAAGTAAGTTTCTTCCAGAAAATCACTTTAAAATTGAGAACAGATGTTCTTGGCTTAACTTTAAGTTTGGAAATCAAACCGTATGTTTTAACCCTTCCACTGATCTCATTGTTCTCAAACCTTACTGTGCTTGAATTATAATCAGCTGAAGGGCTTGTTAAACCACAGATTGCTTGATGCCCCCCGCCCCACCCCACGACAGTCTTATAAATCTGGGACGGGCCTGAGAATTTTAATTTCTAAAAGTTCTCAGGTGTCATAGGCAGAATTCTAAAGATATGCCACCAGGATTCCCATCCCCAGGTTATTCAATCAAACACCAGTCTAAGAATTCAGGTTACTAATCAGCTGACTTGTAAAGCAGGAGATGACCCTGGATTATTTCAGTGGGCCCAGTGCAGTCACTTGAGCCCTGCAAAGCAGGAGAGGTCAGAGTTGAACCTGGAGAAACATTTACTCCACCCTTGCTCGCTTTGAAGTTGGAGGTAGGGACTGCAATCCAAGGTTGTGTTTGGCCTCTAGAAACTGAGAACAGTCCCACATAATTCAAAGAAACAGGGACCTCAGTCCCTCAGGAACTGAATTCTGATGACAACCTGAACGAGTTTGAAGGTGGATTCACTTCCAGAGCTTCTAGAAAGAAGTTCAGCCCTGGAGATACCTTGATTCTGGCCTGTGAGACTCTCTAAGCTGAGAATAACTCGAGCCACACTCTTCACAGCTGGCTAACCCCCAGAAACTGTGACATAAAACATTTGTGTCATTTTATTCATTAAATTTGTGGTGATTTGTTATGGCAGAAGTAGCAAATTATACACGATCACACCGATGCTGCTGGTCCCAAAACACAATTGAAGAATCACTGGCTCATCTCTTGCAAGTCTTCTGTTATTACTAGTTTACAGACTTTTAGAAAAATTCCTTTATCTTTGTTTTTCTTACTTAAGAAAATAGATACCAAGGCGAAGCTTGCTACTTTTATTACTTAAAATAAATAATGTATGTAAACTGTTTAGAAGAGTGCTTAGGCCCTTGCTATGAGAGTAACTTCTATTAGTAGATAGTACTTATTAAAATGCTCAATGACTGGCACCGTGCTAATTATTTACCAGGATTTTTGCCTGGTTTATCCTCATGTTAACTCTCTGGGGTAGCTACTACCATTGCTCTCATTTTATAGACATGTAAACTGAGACTCAGAGCAAATGTGTCCAGAGTCAGAAGTCAGTAAAAAGTAGAGGTGAGATGCGAACCTGGGCGCTACGCCTCCAGGACCAAACTCTTAATTGCTGTGGCTCAGGTTATTTCACATCTAATTAGGCATTCACACCTTGTTTGCCGCTTGAGTTAAACATCCCAACATAGTTTTACAAAAGAATAAAACTGAAGCTATAAAATTTTGTCTTTACTAAAGGATGCTAACATAATGAAGGATATCTGTTATTTACTTAGCTGGGATCTATTGAACACATGCTACATGCCAGACACTGTGCTGGGATCGAGTTCCCAAATCCGTGAGTGGCTCCTACCCTTGCCTGTTGAATCTATAATAGTGAAGTCAGCGGTCTTTAAAGTGCTTAGAGAAACGCTGCAGTCATTCCAAGTGAAGTCAGGAATAGGGCAGTAATGCTCTAATCACCATTTTTGGTGTGATTCTTGTAATGCTAGCAATGCAAGTAGATGCTCCAGATTTAGCAAATAAAAGCATAGGACGCCCAGCTGAATAGCTGTGAATTTCATAAAAACAAAAATATTTTTACTATTAATATATCTAAAATATTATGTAGGAAATACTTGTGTTACCTGTTGTTTAACTGAACACATAATTTTTGACCCTTTATTTTTTCTGTCTATTCTAAATGCTGCTAAATAGAAAAACTAAAGATTTATGACTATTACTTATAAGTAATCAACTGAAAAACTAGTAGTACTAGTAAAAGATCAATTAAAAGGCTGGGTATAAAATATATAAAAATCAATGGCTTTTGCATATACTAACCATAATTAGAAAGCATAGGAGACAATAATACTTTTAAAACTTATTTTAAAATTGAGATATAATTGACAGTGTGTTAGTTTTAGGCATACAAAATAATAATTTGACATATATAATGATATGATTACCACAATAAATTTAATAAACATCTATTATTGCAGTTACCACTTTTTTCTTGTGATGAGAACTGTTAATATCTATTCTCTTGGTAACTTTCACATAGGCGATGCCTAGTACTTTTAATCTTGTAATTGGAAGTTTGTACCCTTTGACTATCTTCGCCCATTTTCCAACCCCCAGCCTCTGCCTCTGGCAACTACCAATTTGTTCTGTATCTGTGAGTTTGGTGTTTTTTAGATTCCACATATAAGTGAGATCATACAATATTTGTCTCTCTCTGTCTGACTTCTTTCACTTAGCATAAAGTCTTCGAAATCCATCCACGTTGTCACAAGTGGCAGGATTCCTTTTTTTATGCCTGAATAATATTCATATATACAGGTCTCTCTCTCTCTCTCTCCACACACACACACGTATATATGTATACATATATATACATATATTACATAGCTGCCACATATACGTATATCACATACCTGTAGCTGTCTAGTTACATATATAAATAAAATGGCCTATCTGGGAAAAGTCCAGTCATTGTTAATGTAACAAGAATGATTTCCATGTAGACTGGACTGGAATGCACACACGTGAACCCCATGTGTGATGACTTTCTTTGTCTCCTGTAACAGTTTGTCTAAAAGTCCATTTGGCTGATACAAGCATAGGTGTTGCTGCTTTCTTTTGACTTTTCATTTGCATGGAGCATCTATTCCATACCTCCTCTTCCAGGCTGTGCGTGTCCTTAAAGCTGAGGTGAGTCTCTTGTAGGCAGTGTACAGTTGGCTTTTGTTTTTTAATCCATTCAGCCACCGTAGGTTTTGATTGTAGAATCTAGTCAATTTACATTTAAAGTAATTATTAATAGGAATGTAGTTATTGCCATTTTGTTCATTGTTTTCTGGCTGTCTTATAATACCTTTGTTATTTTCTTCTCTCCCTCTCTTTCCCTACCTCCCTTCCCCTCTTTCTAAAAATAAAGAAATAAAAACTTAAAAAGCATAGCAGCACCTTTGCTGCTATTATCCAATAGTCTCACTTCCTACAAGGTGACCTTTTACCTGGAATTTATTCTAAGGTGATTTTTGAAAAAGGGCGCAAGCATACATGCACATACACCTACGTGTATTTTCATTGCTGCATTTTTTCAGAAAAATTGGAAACAATGTAAGTGTGTGATGATTTAAATGATAGTGTATCCACACCAGGGAATGTTCAGAAGCCATTGAAATGATCATATTTATCAACTTGAATTTAAACGTTCTAAAACTTTTATGAGGGTTGTTATGGGCTGAGTTGTGCCTCCGCAAAATTTGTATATTGAAACCCCAACCCCCAATGCGCCTGTATTTGGAGCTAGGACCTTTAAGGGGGTAGTTATGGTTAAATGAGATAATTAGAATGTGGCATTTTGTTATAGCAGCTTAAGCAGACCAACGCCGGGGACAAGCAGATGGCGTAAGTTATGAACTTATTTATATATAATTTTACAATTATGTTTTTGCATTAAAGATATCTATGAAGGTGTTTGTCAATTATGCTAACACTGGTTATCTCTGGTAGATGTGGGGTGACATTTCCTACTTATTCTATTCTACATTGCTTAGCTTCCTGCAGTAAACATGTATTATCTTTTATATTAAAATAATACATTTTGCACTTTGGGGAGGAGTCCATTTTGAAGCTCACTTTGGCATAACTCCATTTTATTTAATTTTCTTTCTTGTCATGTCCCAGCCTCTTATGATTATGGGGCACATGATTTTCCCCTTTCAAGGAATGATTTCACTTGTGAGTCAAGTATATCCTGAGATGAATGGTCTTAGATGTTATAGTAAGTGGCTCCTGATGAAAGAATGGTTGGAGACTTAGGAGACAGGACCAACACCATATGTCATATATTAGATCTTGCTCTGAATATGAACTTGGACAGGGTGAAAACTGCCCGGTGATTAGTTAGATAAGTGACCATCTTTTACTTCAGTCTCTCTGTTCCTCAGTATAATGCTGACCTGTTGTAGGTGGTTTCCTCTTATTGACAGCTTTGATTTAGATGTTATTGGTATGGTAAATTTTTACAAGGCAGAGACTGGAGATAATTTCTTTTGAATTTTACTTAATATTTTTGGGTATATATAAAAGCAAATGCAGTCTCACTTAAGCTAAGGCAAGCTATTTGTTAGTCAATGTACAGAGGAGGCTTGTTCTCATGAGCTGTGTCATTAGGAATTCTATGTATTCAAAGGAAATATTTTCATTATGATTGGTGCTGTCCTAATTATAACATCCTGACATTTGTATGTAATTGTAAAATATTAACTCCTTATAATTGATCACACTTATTTTATAGTAGAGTAGTGATGCACTGGTGGGCTGTTATTGACAAAGAAATATATGTGTGACCCAGATGTCAGTCGCAGCTTCTGTTTCCTGAAGGTTCACGTGACTTTGGTTCAAATCCTCAATATCTCAGTTTTTACACATACAGGATTCTCCACAGAATTTTTGTGACTACCCACACTCATTTTCTACTGGTCTCTCCTGCTCATCATCCATCCTAGCATATCCCTGACATTATAATCCAACCTACAGCACCCAATATGAAGGATTTAACCATTTTGCTTTATTTTCTATGAAAAAATCCAGTCGTGATTCTGTGGATTAATGTCATTATTGAAGACTCGAAGGGCCAAAAGGAGCAATCACATTCCACTGTCCCCCACCAGTTTGCTTGTCTCATTCTAATGGTTGTGCTTTTGACAAAAGACCCTTCTGGTGATTTGCAGACACCTGAAAATTGTAGTCTAGTTGTATCAGTTTGACTCCTTTTATGAGAAATGTTCTTTTCAAGTTATTTTGCCTACCTCCGACTCTGGGAGAATATGCATTTTCCCATTTCACTGCACTGACACATGGAAATGGAGCATCACCGACACTCTTGCCACAGCTCAGTGGGAGGGGTGAGAGCCCCATGCAGCAGACATTACTAGGCTCCATCCAACTACCTCGAATTGTGCTAAGTACTGAGGATGCAAAGATGTAATAATGAAATGTTTTTAGAGCCTTTTCCACTAGAGAAAACTCACAAAGTTACAGACCTTTACAACTAGAAAGGCTCTTGGAAGTCATCCGTTTGAACTCTATAATTACATAGATGAAAAAAATGAAAGGATAGGTTTGTTCAAACAACAGTGGCAGAACTTGAACTGGTGCCTGTGTCTTCAGTCTCTTTGTCTAGTTCTTTTTTTCTGGACATCTTGGAATACGGAGGAAGTTGATTGAGTGGGGATACATGTGTGAGCTGTGATGAAGGAACACCCAGGGGTGAGATGTAAGAGGTGCACAAGGATGGAAGAGCTGGAACGAGCAGGGCCTCAGGACAGAATAAGTGAAAGAGGACACGCCCAGCTACGAGGCGGAGGGGCTCGTTCAGGCAGGAGAAGCTCCCCCGCACAAGGAGGTGTGATACAGAGCAAATGAACATAGGTGGGTGCACTGGTAGGTGGGAAAAGGAGAATCAAATATAAAACCAGTACTTCTTGAAGCCTGGTAACATTTCACCTTGTTGTTTTCAAACTGATTGCCTCTAAAATTTCCTCTGATGTCACTTTTCTTAATATGAGCCAGGAGAGTAAGAGCTGGTAAATTTTTGAGAAATCAGGCCATCTTCCTGGGATTCCCAAGGGATGAGAAAATGAACCGAATGTTGTGAAAGAAAAGAAACACTCTTCTTTTTCTCAAAGGATTTCTTGGAACCATTGGCATAAACAAAATAGCTCTGTATAGTAAAAATAAGTATGAGTGTTAACTAAAGGACCATAACCAATGACTCAATATATGATGCCCGTGGTCCGCAGCCTACCCAACACTTGACTGCTTGAAAGTGCTGGCAGCAGGAGGGTGGAAATACCGCTGAAGACGTTGGTTCCCTGCTACATTCAGAACAGGAGCATCCACTATGCTGAGGAATACTTTACCTCTCCGCATACAGTATTTTCATGCTCAATCAGTACACAATTTGATCTTACATGATCGCTGGCAACCTGGGCCAGTTACAACCATATTTTTTAAGGTTTATCGCTTTTAAGGAATAAAAATACAGCGCTACTGTAGAACATGAATGTTTCAGAATAGAAAACAAAGGAGAGCCGTGTCAGGCGGAAACCAGAACTGGGAAAGAAGCGAGGTGCTTCCTGCCATTTAAGTCCGCTTGTTCTTTCCAGTTTGGATTTCGAACCTTGCTTCCCAAACTCGAATGGCTTTATCAGCACACAGCCCAGTATAGTGGCTTCAGCATAATTCAATGTGATCCTTCTCATAATGCGTGCACATGTGATCATATTATTGGTTCAGTTCTTGTGTCTCAGCTCAAATTCTGGAGAGGAAACCGGCTCACTGTGCTCTGCTTGCATCTTGGCTCCCTTTGGAGAGGTGTCTGCTGTCGATTCGCTCGGCTGTGGCTAGAGAGGAAGGATGGGGTGATGGAAGCCCCTTTATCCATCAAGGGAATATGGTTTGCTGTTTCCAGGGGAAGTTCATATGCTTGGCTCTATGATCTAAATTATTTTTTCAAGCTAGTTTTAAGGAACAAATCACACTTTCCAACTCATTAAGCATTTCCCAGTGGTGTCTTGGTCTGGGGTTTGGGCTTTCTTCGAGAACATTTAAGAAATTTAGAATTAGTATTTGCCATCTCATCGGAGACGGAGAGAAAGAGTTAAAAGCAGGAGAATGTGGGCTTTTCTTTGTCTCCTTAACTATAAATGTCAATAGCTGCAATTTTCTTTACGTTCCTGATTCTCTCAGAGGGCCTAAATTTAGAAGAAAATCAGGGTAGGTTTCTAAAGAAATATATATTTGACATGGGGGACAACATGCCTCCAAAAATGAAAGTCAATTTGAGAGATTAAACAAAATTGGACCGTAATGTGAGGATATGCTGACTGGGCAGTGGGATGGGTTTTTTTTTTCATTCTTTTTTTCTGTCTGTAAATTTTGATAAGTGGTGTGATCAATCAATTCCATTTGTCCTTTTGTGGAGACTTAAGACCCTAATGCAAAGCACAATTCACAGCTCCTAGTAATGTCTGCAGGATTTAGTGGGTCATAATAATGCATTTATTGATTACATTATGAGAAATCAATTCAAAAGTCACCCAGAGCTTCACTCCAGGATGCCTTCTGTACATGCAATGGCAGGTGGCTGTTCGCCACTGTGGCTAACGCTGACTACCATGGGTGCCCAATCACAGCTCTGCTGAGAGGATCTTCAGGGAAATAATTTTGGAAGTAATTTTCCTTCGTTTCCTTCATGTGGCCTTGGAGTGAGAGGCCTCGTGGTTTGGTTCTTGCCCTTTCCGGGGGCAGCTCGAGCACTGATGGAGCTCTCTGTACTTTTGACTTCTCTGCCCACTGGATTGAGTCAGCACTTTCCCGCTCCTTTAATGAAACTCTTTCCCACAGATGCTGAACAGCTGTCATTTTTTGAAGATGCTCCAGGAAAGAGAAGCAGGGGCTAGAAATCCTCCATTTCCTTTGTTTGTAGCAAGCAGACTTTTTCATTGAAAACAACACTTCCCCCTAGAAAGGAGGAGAGCAGGAAAAGACTGGGTTAAGGAGGGAGCCAGAGAGGTGGAGGGGTGTAATGGAGGAGCTTTGTCAGAGGCCCTCCTACAAAGGCTATGTCCTTACGGGCATCTGGCTCCCTTGTGCTAGAACTGAAATTATTGATAAAATGCTTTGGGTCAAATAGTTTTCTTAAAGTGAACATAGGGCATAAGTACCAAGATTATTTAGAGAGAATTTAACCCATATGCCACAAAAGAAAAAAAAATATCTGGCCAGATTCTAATGTGTCTTAACCATTGTGTATTTTTTAAAAAGATTTAATTTATTTATTTTTAGAGAGAGGGGAATGGAAGGAGAAAGAGAAGGAGAGATATATCGATGTGTGGTTGCCTATCGTAGGCTCTCTACCGGGGGCCTGTCCGAAACCCACGCATATGCCCTGACTGGGAATTGAACTGGAAACCCTTTGGTTTGCAGCCCAAGCTCAATCCACTGAGCCACACTAGCCAGGGCTTAACCATTGTGTATTGAATTATTTTGATCTGCTAATATTCTTCTGGTGTCAGTGTAGAGCCTCATGTTTAGAGAATGAGGTAGCGAGAGCATGACCGTATGACCAAAGGGAACCATGTTATTTTTTCTATTAAAAAAAGATTTAATTCTCCCCCTGTTCCCGTAGTCTTCTCCCTTAGTCTGGGAATGAATTGGGCTCAGGTGGGGATGATTTGGAGATGCAGAGCCAGATATGGGCAGCTTAGAGTTCCAATGTCCCGAACTACAGAGGACTGGTTGGTCTGTGGCTTTGGAGATTTGATAGTCAAAATCTAATATAGCCGTATCTCAGAGGGATTGTGGGTTCGCTTCCAGACTTTTGCAATGAAGCAAGTATTGCAATAAAGCGAGTTGTAATCTTTTTGCTGATGGAGAGTCTTGCCTTCGATCTGTTTTTTAAATAATGCTTCTGTGAAGCACAATAAAGTGAAGCACAATAAATGAGGCATGCCTGTAGTGTACATGATTGGATTTCTATTACATTTTTCCAGTTGTAACTAATCTTCTAGATTTTGAGTTTTCACAGCAAAAGAAATAGTCTCAATACCTAAGCCTTGACTGTTTTTATCCCACTGGAAAGAAATAGCTTAGGCTTTCCTGGTGATTGTGTCAGAGTATATGGGAATCATTCCTATAATGTGATCAATCAAGGTGGAATTTGCATTAAAATAAACCACCATCCATGTAAGTTCCTTACAGTGGGAAAAGGGAACAGTTGATGAATGCAAGGTGGTATGCACAAGCAAGCTATGAGGAACTGTTGGTTTCTGTTGTCAAAAGCAAACTTCTGACCTCATTTTTCTTTTATTGAAATGTAGCAAAATATACAGTTTGGGGGAGACTGCTACCTTAAAAGGAGGAAAATATTTAAGCTGTGTTAACTTAGCTCTGATGAGTTTTGGTGGTGACTGGGTACAATACTGTCAGTTTTGTATCTTTAGGAACAAATTGTCAATCTAAACGCGGAAGACAAAATTGTCAGCTATGTTTCTGGATGGGCAAAATTATTGATTGCATCTCAAGAAGGTAATGTCCTTGGGAGTGAGAGAAAATTGTCAGATGCATATTTTTGAGACAGAGTCATTGGCCATGTCAGTTAAATAACAGGTTACTATTATTTTACTGCTGAACTGTGAAATTTACCATTTTTATCCCCTTTACCATTTCAATTGACAGAGTGAACTCCACTCAAATTGTCACGTCCATTGGTACTTAGCAAGGACAGATGTGCCACATGCGTTTTTGTGTTATGACGGGAAAGATAGGTACATATGGGCTACCAGACAGCAGCACATGATGAAATGCCACATGTGTGTTCATGGAGAAAGAGCCATTCTGGGTTCCTTGAATGGTGCTTCAATTCCAAATGAAAGGCGGTCAGGTCAGCGGGGGTGGGACACAGGCGTGGGGATGGGGCAGTCATTACTAGAGCACTATACTTAATAACATGGCTGGTGACAGGTTTGTGCTGAGTCAGCAATTCCCTTCTGAGTCACATTGTTTGGCTCCTGGGTGTGTGTGTGCGCGCGCGTGTGTGACAGAGAGACAGAGACAGAGAGACAGAGAGACAGAGACAGAGAGACAGCGACGGATGGCCAAAAAGTGTGACAGAGGAAGTTAGTCTTATGAGTAAAGAGCAAATAGATAAGAATATCTTGTGCTCACCTACATAACAAGAGTTTTCAAATTTATATTTGAGAAACTGGCCTGAATAACACTGCCAAAGTGAGGTGGATTCACCATTAGGGAAAGATTTGAATTCCCTTCCCAGTCACTGCAAAGCCAACACTGGATACATTTTGGAGACCAAGATGGTATGTTGCAACATCCCAGAAATCTCTGGGTTATCCCCAGAAATTAGTTGTATATTTGTGGGAGGAATCTTTTAAGATTCTCCCTCTTTTTAACTGGGTAAATTTCTATTCCATATGCCAGAATAGAAGGAAATAGAGAAAGCTTATAATATCTAAATTTGGTGAAGCATTCAAAAGGCTCATAAATATAGGCAAGTTTCTAGACAAACATATTTTGTAAAAATATGTATTAAAGAAAGACACTGAAGAGTAGCAAAAATATGGTATCTGTGAAAAATATGTGAGCTGAAATACTTCCAATTTCAATATGTAAAATATGATTTTGGCCTGGGCTTATCAGGAACCATAAATGGTACTCTCAATAAGAAAAACAAGGGCTCCAGGAAAGAGTCAATCAAAGGTGTAAAAACTTTGTGGTATGCAATTTTAAATATTTCAGGTAATTTTATGAAAAAAATAATTATTTGGAAAATATGTATAGTATTAAAGTAATATAGTTGAGAAGGAAATATAACATGTAAATATGTATCAAGAATAATTCTACTAATGAAATTTTCAGTTTCAGATAATCCACATAATTTTCTTTTGCTTTAATATATACAGAAATATGTTATTTTTAGAAATAATGTTATTTAACATGGTAAAAAATAACAGAATTTGCCATTTTACCTGTTGCCAATACAATGGCATTAATTACATTAACAATGTTATGTAATTGTAGCCACTGTCTTTATAGACAACATTTTGACAGCTGAAAGAGAAACTGTGTACCCAGAGCAAGAACCCCTCTGCCCCTGGTTCCAGCCCCTGGTAACCTCTCATCTAGTTTCTGTGCATATCGCTTTCTCTGTTCTGTTGTTTTATGTAAGTGGAATCCTACCTACACTATTTGTCCTTTTGCATCTGGTTACTTTCACATGGTGCAGTGTTTTAGAGGTTCATACACCTTGTCTCATATATGGCTGAAGAATATTCCAATTGTATGTATATACTTTGTTTGTTTATCCATTCATCTTGTTAATGGACAACTTTCGGCTACTGTAATGTCACAATGTGAATACTGGTGCCTTAATATTTGAGTCTCTATTTTCATTTCTTCTATGTATATACCTAAGAGTAAAATTGCTAAGGCATATGAAAATTCCATGGTTTTTGTAAAGGTTTTATTTATTTGTTTTTAGAGAGGTGAAGGGAGGGAATAAGAGAAGGAGAGAAACATCAATGTGTAGTTGTGTCTTGTGTGCCCCTGACTGGGGACCTGGCCTGCAACCCAAGCATGTGTCCTGACTGGGAATCGAACCAGCAGTGCTTTGGTTCACAAGCCAGCACTCAACCCACTGAGCCACAGCAGCCAGGCCCTTCCATGTGTAGTTGTTCAAGGAACTGCCAAACTGTTTTCCACAGTGGCTGTGCCATTTTACATTCCTACCAAGAATGCACAAGGGTTTCAGTTCCTCTAAATCCTCACACTTAACTATTTTTGTTTTTTAAATTTGTTTTTGTATTTTTAGAGCCATCCTAGTAGGTGTGAAGTAAGATCTCATGGCAATTTTTAGGGATTTTACTTATCAAAAAGAATTTGTGAATAGAACTCTTTTATCAGTTAACCAATATATTGAAATCAACTTGTCAGTCAAGATATCAATATGGGAGGGGCAAAAAGTAAAAGTAGGGGGAGCAAATGGCAACTGTTGTAGTCCAGCAGTAGATGATGATGCCCTGAACGTGGGTAGTTGTAATGTGAAGGAAATAAAGAGATTTAAGAAGTAAATATCCAGAGAGATTTAGCAGGTAAAGTCAACGGACTTACACACTGACTGATAAGGGGGTAGGGAGAAGGAAGAGCTAAGCATGGTGCTCACATCTCTGACTTGAGCAGCAGGGTGGGTGGTGGAGCCACTATCTCTGATATAAACCCTAGGAGGAGAAAGAGCAGGTGTTGAGGCGAAAGTGGATAAGGATGATAAGCGGGACAGGTTGAATTTGAGATGTCCACAGAGCATCAGAATGGCAATGTTGACCCGGCAAGCGGGTGGAGCTATGGGGTTGACGCTCAGGAGAGAAACCTGGGCGGGTCATGGAAAGTTTGGAACTACCTTTGTTTTCCGTTTTCTTATTTTCATAACAAGATGATAAGCTTCTTGAGGGCACTTCAAATATTTCCTTGTATCTCTGTTTTTCAGCCATCCTGCAAATTTTAATTGAGTGTCTTTAATGCTTGAAACATTGTACTAGATGTTAGAAAAATTAAATAAAAAGTGAATATGGTCCAGTCTTGGCTTTAGGTAATTCACAACTTAGTAAGGACAAGTAACATTTTAAATATGTAAGTAAAT
Organism: Glossophaga mutica; assembly: GCA_039655065.1. Classification (NCBI taxonomy): domain Eukaryota; kingdom Metazoa; phylum Chordata; class Mammalia; order Chiroptera; family Phyllostomidae; genus Glossophaga; species Glossophaga mutica. Next base: position 143,014,402 of record CM077303.1, on the reverse strand, counting down.
ACAAAGATTGAGTGAGGTACTTTGAAGCATGGAGAAATGTATCATTGATGCTAAGGAGATCTTAGAATAAATGATACACTTCAAGGACTTCAGTACTTCTCTGCTGATTGGATGATCTGATCATGGTGGCTACATAATTTGTAGGGCCCAGTGGAACGTGGAAGTCTGAAGTCTTTGGTTCAAAAAGCAGGAAAAATTGCTCATTTGTATGTACATAGGAACCTCCAGGAACTGATAGTTGTTTGCTATTTAATGCTGGTCTCAGCTCAGAAAAATTAAAATCTTGAATTATTAGTATGAATTTTACCATTTACATTTACATCGCAAAAAGCTAGTTTAAAATGCACATATCACAGCATCTAATTTAATATGAAGAATCACTGAGATTATATGATTTGAACCTTGTGGCTCATCTCCTATCAGAGTGCTTAAAACTATCTAGAACATGTAAGCGCAACAAAGGAAGAGAGGATCCCCACTGAGCACGCAGATATTTGAAGGGCAATTGTGGGCCCTCTCTAGCATGGAGGGCCACACGCTGCCATGCAGGCTGGTTCCACTTCCCTCCAACAGCCAGACCATCTGTGCGGTGTGGTGATAGGGGCTGGGTCTGGGAAGTGAAGCCAGGAACAACTGCTTCCTAAGGACCCACATCCTGACTGACAACACCTACGAGGACCCCCAAGGATCTTTACGCCTCTGCACCTGAACAGGCTCCATACCCGCATCAGGGATGAATGGGTGAGGAACTTCCCTGCTAAGATGCCGACTCCGGCTAGCTGTTCACATGACACAACATGGTGCTGCCAGCCTGGCGTGGGACCAGCTTCGATGTTCTTCCCAGAGAGTCTGCCCAGGCCTTGTCTGACCTCAGCCTTCTGCCACAGCCTGCAGGGGATGGAGGCCAGCTGTGGTCTCAGGGCAGGGCAGGGAGGAGGCTGGCCAGGGCCAGTGCACCAGAATCGTCCTTGGCAGGTGGTGTGAGGCAGCCTGCAGGTTCCCAGTATGTGTTCCATGGTCCCATGAACCTTCATTTACACACACACACACCTCCAAAAATATTTAAAGTATTTTAAGAATTTCAAGAAAATGACAGCAACAGCACTAAACCCTAAGGATGGGGCCCTCTGAGCATCGGGGCCCGTGTGACTGTACCGGTTGCATGGTCATGAAGCTGGCCCTAGATGCAACCAGCTCATCAGAAGGCGGAAACAGGTTAGTGGGTTTCCGGCTCTGTGCATGCCAGGCCCTGAAGTCCATGCTCCTCTTTCAGAGAAGCAGGCACATGATCTCCCCCCACCTTGGAAGTGAGCATGAAGATGCTATTTGGGAAAAGTCAAGTTAAAGTGGGAAGGTGTTAGTTACACCAAACTGAAAAGGAATGTCCCTTCCTATGCCATCTGTCCTGCCCACTTACTGAGAGGACAGCTCTGGCAAAACCTGAGGTTGCATGCAGAACGCCCCAGAAGAACTGAACCTACATATCAGAACAATGTGTGTTCACACCTACTCTCTCTTTTCCCTGCTAGGACTTCTTTTTCCCTAGTGGGGAAAAAATAGAGACGAATCAGAAATACAGAAAATGTGAATGTATTTGGTCTAGACAAAGCCTTTTATTTGGTTCTGATTGGTCTGTGGTGGGATGGAATGCAGGGTTAGGGAAGGAAGCCAAAGTGGGCTTTATCTGGCCTTGAAAAAGAAACTTCTCAAACAAGAATTACTTTATGTATGTGTTGCATTTCACATCATCATCTTGTTTAATTCTGACAATTCTGCAAGACAGCCGTCATTATTCCTGTTTCTACAGCCTCAGAAAGGTTAAGTAACTTGTTCCCGTCCTGACATAGGGAACCAGAATTTGAGCCCAGATCAAAGGAAAAGCTAATGGCTTTCTTTTTAGACTAGGTTCTTGTCCTCAGGCAGCAGAGTAGTCTCTGCCCTGGGTCTCAAGAAGACCATACGTGACACATTTTTCAGGGGGCCTAATCAGTACCAGAGAGGTTGTTTCTCCAGCAGCTTTTCACCAGTCCAGGCTGACTTTGAAAATTTTTCCAACAGAGTAGCAAGTGTGAGATATTGCTGGAAGTATGAGAGAGGGGAAGAATTGGGAATGGCTCCCTTTCCCCACTAGGAAGTTTTTAACATCTCGTCTTCCTACTGGAGAAAGAAAGCCATTAACCTTCTCTCCTCCCCCACTTCTCCCCTCCCCAGGCCCCTCACCAAGTCTGTTGCCCTAATTGGTATATTGAGTCTAGGTATATTAGAAGAGAAAGTAGGGGGATAATTTTTCTTCCCAGCCCAGTTAACTTTCCTGTCTCTGTGATTTCCAGCGTGGATGCCGTGACGCTGGACTGTGAGGTCAGGTTCTTTCGTCTGTGGACTCGGTCTCTCTGAAGCTGAAGTAGACGGACTTGGCCACTCGTGAGTCTCCGCCTTCTGAGACTGTCGTCATTAAATACTTGAGAAGAGCATCAACCCTGTGGAAATGCTTCTGAGTCTCTTCTGCCCTCCCTCAGCCTCACGCCCCCCAACCCGCCCCCCTCCACTCTCTGACTCCATTTCCAGGACAGGTAGCGCTCTCTTGAGTCATTCTTTCTGTTTCCAGATGGCTCACATTAATATTGACTCAGAAGCGGAACAGCCTCTTTTCTCTGAAAAATCTCATGGTTAGATTTAGCGAGTGGTTTCTGGGTGTCTTTCTGTCCTTGGGTTGCAGGGTGTCAGCCTGTGCAGCCCTGGGGGTTTTCCCTCCTGAGTTCTCGTTATGAATGGTGGCCCTGACAGTGAATGAGTCACCACAGTGCAATGGCCAAGGAGTAGGCGAGGCTCTGTGACGTGGGCTGCTGGCCTGTGCTTGCGCTCGGAACCAGACACACGCCCACCCACACCCACACCGTTTTGCAATTGTCATTCCGAGCCAGAAGCCCCAAGTGGAGCCGGATCCCAGGTATTGTCACATCAGCTGTGCTGTAATGTTTTCCACTGATGCTTTTCGGAGGCAGAACTGTGTGGCCCAGCGAGGGGAGTGACCACGTGTCTGTGCTGTATACTCGCCATACTGAGCCACGTTGTTAAATCTGAGGTCGTTTTTGTCTTTCCCTTTCACTCACCCTTTTTCACTGAGGCAGACCCCTTTGCCGGGGAGCAAAGAAATAACGAGCAGTGCATCTCAGCCAGGTCCTTAATGGGGCCAGACACAGCCCACAGGGCTCTGCTGACAGGCCTCGATCCGGCTCGCAGACGTGCGGTCCCCTGGGAGCTTGATTAAAAACTGGACAGCTGGCGAAGGGCTGAGCTCCGGAGCTTTGGACTGTCCTGATTGGCCAGCCAAAGATCCTAACGCCCAGATAAAACATAATTCTTCACATCTGCCTTACTCTCTGCCAGGACCTAGAGGCACTTAACTAGTTCTGTGATCCTGAGAAAATTATTTCAATTCCGAATCTCAGTTTTTTTCCATGATAAAACAGTGATAATAGCAGGACTTCCCTTAAATGGTGGTCAACGAGGACTGAGGGTTAATCCATGTAAGGTACTTACATCAGTGCTTAGCCCATGGTAAAATTTTAAATACATATTAATGATTATGAATATTCTTACTAAGCCCCCAGCTTGGGAACTTCCTAAGCTGCAAATATACACGGTTCGGCACAAATAACGCCCCCTCTGTTATTATAGTCTTTTATTACAAAATCATCAGTGTGTACTTCTGTAACATAACAATATCACACTGAAGCACACCGTATGACATTTTTGGTGAAATGTGCAAATTAAAACTATAAATAATTACACCCATATTGTTACCCTACCAAGCACATTCAAGCAGGCTTCATTTTGCCTGACCCTGTGTAAGTGATATCACAGCCTACCTAGGAGATGAAAACAGATTTTTCGATGGTTCTGCGCCTTGACATGCAGATACTATGACTGGCGCCGAGTCACCCGATCCATAAGCACCTGCGTACTCTTCAATGTGGTGCTCTCTACTTGCAATAATATTGAAAAGGAAACGGGTAGGGGCCGGAATGGAGTCATATGTATCCTATTTTCATACCTTTTTGTGGTTCTTCCATAGACCCTGGCATGTGGTAGATGCTCATTTGAATCACTGTTGAGGGCCATAATGTTGAATGTCTACTAGGGAAATGCTCCTCCTGCTTGGCTGTGCAGAGGCGACTGCTCCCGAGCACAGTGGAGGCTGACTTTGGGCGCTGGTGGCTCCACAGTTCCTGTCTACTCTTCTGTAAGTGTCCCAAAGACACCAGGACTTTTTTAAACTATTGTATTTCCAGGGTCTGGGACAGTGCCTGGTCCATGGTCAATGGTCAGTAAATATCTAGTAAAGGTATGTTAAAAGAAAAACATTGGAAGAGTTTGGGAGATGATGTGTTTGGGAAAGGCACACGGGACTGACTTAAAGTCTATGGTTGCGTAACATTAAAATTGACCATTTTAACAACTTTTAGGTGTATGGTTTGGGGGCATTAATTAAATTCATACTGTCATGTAACCATCTCCACCATCCATCTCCAGAAAATTTTCACCTTCCCAAGCTGAAATTGTGTGCCCTTCCAGACTAACTCCCTTTTGCCCCTACTCCCAACCATGGCAACTGCTGTCCTTTCTTTCTCTGTGAATCTTTCTCTGGGTGCCTCGCATAAGTAAAATCATACTATATTTGTTCTTTTGTGTCTGGCTTATTTCACTTAGCACAGTGTCCTCAAGGTTCATCTATGCTATGGTATGAATCAGCATTTCATTCCTTTTTGTGGCTGAATAATATTCTATTGCATGTATATGTTCCACATTTTGTCTATCCATTTTTTTTAGTCAGCTGGCACTGCTGTAATAAATCACCACAGACTAGGAGACTAAACAGCAAACATTTTTCTCGTAATTCATGAGTCTGGTGAGTCAAGTATCAAGGTGTCAGCAAATGGCCTTGCTCTCACTGTGTCCTCATGTAGTGGAGTGCAGAGAGGTGGGCAAGCTCTGCCGTCTCTGCCTGTAAGGCCACTAATTTCATTCCTGAGAGCTCTATCATCCTGACCAAATCAGCTCCCACAGTCCGTTTGGAGGTTAGGATCACAACATGTGAATTGACTAGGCAACACAAATATTCTATGTAGAATATTATTCATTGGTCAGTGAATATTTGGGCTGCTTTTACCTCTTGTGAATGATGCTGCTCTGAGCTTTGATATACATGTATTTGTTTGAGTCTCTGCTTTCAATTGTTTTGAGTATGTACCTAGAAGTGGAATTGCTAGATCATAGGGTAATTCTGTGTTTGAAATGCTGTTGTTGTTGTTTTGAGGAACCACCATACAGCTTTCCACAGTGATCACAGCATTTTACATTCCCCCCAGCAATGATTAGGAGTTCCAGTTTCTCCACATCCTCCCCAGCACTGGTTGCTGCCATTTGGATGGGTGTGAAGTGATACCACATTGTGGTTTGATTTGCATTGCTACAATGATTAGTGAGGTGAGTGTCTTTTCACGAACTTACGGACATTTGTATATCTTCTTTGGAAAAATGTCTATTCAAATCCTTTACCCATTTTTAAATCAGTTTGTAAGTTGTTTTCCTGTTGAGTAAGAGTTGTTTTATATTCATTGTCCAATTTCTTTAAATTCTTTGTCTGATGTCTATGCTTTTTTAAGGATGCTTTCTGCTGGGTTTTCTTCTTCTTTTCAATGGGCATGTTTTCCTGTTTCTTTGTCTAGTTCACGATTTTGTTGTTGCTGTTGTTGAAAATTGGGCACTTGGAGAAACAGCTACCTCATCCAGTCTTTGTAGACTGGCTACGGGCTGGGCTCCTACATCACCAATTACCGGGGTGAGCTCTGGGCCTTGGGGTCAGCCTGAGTTGAAAACTTAAGGTTTTGGGGATCTTTCTGAGTAATGAGTTCTGTCCAGATCTTGTATGGCATTTTCAAGACCCTCCACCGCCATACAAGACTGTTTTTGAATATTTTACTTCTCTGGAGTGTCTTACCCCAGCTTCTTCTTGGGGCCTTGGATGACCTATTGTGCCTTCACCAGTAATGTCTTGCCCTAGGGATCTAGTGGTCTTAGTCACCTTGCAGCTTCCATGAGTATCTCCTACTCCTTCTCCCCACTTAAGCTCTAAATTAAGTGGAGAGACAGACTTTCAGCACCCCAGACAGATTAGAATGTAGCAAATAAGGTTTGTTCTAACCCATTGGTTTGTGGGATGGAATTGGAAACAGATCTACCTTTTCCAGATCAAGATACTGCCAGGAGGCGGTGGGGCAGGGGCAAGTGAAAACACAACATTTCCTATCATTTTGAGTGTGGCTTTTTCCCGACTGGGTGCACTCTTGGTTGCCAGTAGACCTTTGACTTTTTCTCACGGCTCCTATAACCTGATTTGAGCTAGTGTGTGCGCGCGATGTCTCTGTGGGGAAGTGAAACATTGGAGATCACCAATCTGCCATTTTGTTGACATCACTCCTGAATTTATTTATTTTATTTTTTGGTTTTCTTTTTATGATTTAATTGTTATTGTATTTTTTCCCATTACAATTTAGTACCCTTATACCTTTCTCCACCCAGCAATCACCACACTGTTGTCCTTGTCCATGAGTCCTTTTTTGTTTTTGCTCAGTCCCTCCACAACCTAACCTCCAACCTCCCCCCTACCCCACCCACTAGCTGTCATCACTCCTCAATTTAGAGTTTACGACTTCTTTTTAGAATAGGTATGGGGAGTGTTGACGGAAATTGATACTCTTTGAATGCCCTCTCCACTGAAGGTACTCTTAGGCACTATCCCAGATTACTGGATTTTCAAGCCATGAGTGTGACTAGAGACTCTCATTAGAAGGCAAAGGAGAGAGTCTATGGAAAGCCATATTTGGAGTTGGGAGAAAGCCCTCCTAACCGCAGGTATGGGGATATCAATGATGGCATTACTCAGTCAACATGTGTTATTTATGCAATCCCAAGAGAGAAGTCGTTGTCTTTACTTGATAAGGTTTAAAATACCTAACTATTCTTGAAAAGTAGATAAGACAGTTTTCATGCCCATTTGCTTCATGAGGAAAGTAAAAATTCTCATGATTTTTGGCCAAGATTTTTCTCACCATACTGTGCTGCCCCTCCTGCCCCCTCTGAATATGGAAGATTTATTTGTGCCTGAAAGCAGGATCTCTGTCTTGCTTGCTGATGTATCCCATGCATCTAGAATGGTGCCTGGCACATAATAGGTGTTCAGTAAATGTCTGTGGTATAAATGAATAAATGGGAGGATCTAGTTTTCTATAGTATATGAAAGGAAAAATGAGGACTTTCTTATCTTTTTTAAAACTATGGTGAACTTTATAATGAAATAGAACATACATAAAGAAAAGGGCACCTGTCCTAAGTATATAGATCTGTGATTTTCTATGTGAACACGTCCATGTGACTGGCTCCCAGATACAGAAACACGCTGCCCTCTGCCGATCAATACCACCACCTTCATCTTCTTTCTGAAACGTAAAAACTACCCTGACTCCCTAACTACATGATTTGTCTTGCTCGTTTTTGAATTTTCTGTAGATTAAATAATGTAATATGTACTCTCTTCTCTTTTGTGTTTTGCTCCTTTTTTTGTTTTTGTTCAACATTTTGTGAGATTCCTCCACGTTGTTGAGTGAAGATGTTGTTAAACTTTGACCTTTTGAAACTTTCAAAATATTTAGTTCGAAGTTAATCAATGCCGGGGAAACCCCAGATTAATAGAATATTAGCCTTCAGTAACCACCATTTTTTAGGCACAGGGTGACAAACTGTGTGTCCAGAAGTGATATTCATGAATGGACTTACTTAACCCTGTCAGCTTTTTCCTGAGGTGTAGCTATCATTCTCCCTACTTTCTTGATAGAGAATCTCAAATACAGGGAAGTCAACTAGCTTGCTAGTAAAATGAAACAACAAACAAACAAACAAACAAAAAGCAACAACAGACTTGTAAATGATGAAACTCTGTGTGGAACCCAGGCCCCAGAGTCAACCATGCCCACGGTTTTGTTAACCACTGCTCCCACTGGCCTCATTTGCTATCCCCAGATAGGACTTCTTTAAGAAACTTTTTAAAATGAATACGCGTTCAGGTGAAACTAAGGGGAAAGGTGGGGCTGGTACTAATTTGGAGATAGCTGTGTGTTAGCATTTGTAGTGAATGACAGGACAGTTTCCCAGGGCCTCTTTGCTGACCCTTTGGGTCCTTTGCCCTCTGATCACCATGGCTGGCTCAGGGATCCAGAGCCCAGGAGAAGAGGAGGAGTGGTCCTGGCCCCCGGCCTGGGTATCACAGATTTGGGCCTCAGGATCAAGTCAAGAAGGACAGTCCCCTGTCATGGCTGTTCCTTCAGGCCTCAAAAGTCATGGGTCACAAACCAGCTAGAGAGGTCAGCCTCATGCCAGCTGTTCTCAATTTCTGGATGGGAGGTGGTGACCTTGGCTGAATCAGCCCCAGTTGAGAACTGGATTCCTCTGTCAAGTGGTGAGCATCTGTGGAACGTTTCTCCAGAGGCAACTCCCAGCCTAGGATTTACTGTGTTTACTTCCCAGCTGTGTTTGAGACACCATTCAGAATGCTGCAAGATTTTCTCTTGTTGGATTTTGCTTGGGCCGGCACTTGGCCTTCTCCATTTTTGTTGCCCTTAAAAAATGCAGGCTCACATGACTCTTGCCTTTGCATTCTCTTGTGGGAGACATCAGTGAGTAGGACAGACATCCATGTGGCACCAGCAAAGGCTGTCCTTGCATTATGTTATCTCTCCGACTGGCCTGTCCTCTGTGACCCAGGACACACCCTAATTTTCTATTCTCCTCGAATCTTCAACTTTTTGTTAAAAAAGAAAAAGCCTGTTTTGTTTTTTTTGGTTTTTTTTGCTGAGCTTACAGATTCAGCCACCATTTAACTCTTAGTGTAGAGTTTTAACTTCTCAAGTTTTGGGGAAATGCACGTCCCCTGTCTCTTTGTCCTTTTCCCGCATTCTCTTATTTCAGGCCTTGACCTTTGGGGTGAGCTCTCTTGATGTCATCAGCCTCTTTTGTCAATGTAATACTTTCTGTTATGTCTCTATTGCTTTTAAAGATATATAGCCTCTGTGCTTTTATGATTGTGGCCTTTGTTAATTTCTTCTGCTGATCTAACTCACTTTAAAAGCCACCTTTTTCCTGGCTCTCCCTTTCTCGTTCTATTTCCTCTTGCCTCAGAGAATGATTTTAAGGCGGTAAGTACTAATTCCCACTCTCCACAGCCTGTCCAAATTGGCTAGGAGAGCCTGGCAGCTTATTTTGCAGCAGACTTCCTGTGGGCCACCCTCCCGAGCCTGGTGCATGCACCCTCACTGACGCCTCTGTCATTCAATGGAGACGAAGAAATTGTGCTAAAACACAAAGAGCCAGGAGGAAACTCAGGTTATTAAAGCTGAAATTTTGTCTTTTTGCCCTACTGCCTCCAAGCTTTTTTACCTTTGGTAATTATAAAAGAATGCTGTCCAGAGGAGAAGGATCTTGTCCTATAATTTGTGGAGGGAACTTCTTGAAATGCAGGGCCTTCGGGCAGCATTCCTCTGTTCGCCTAACCAAACTCCCATCCTTCAATGCCCAGCTCAGATCTCACCTCTTCCGAGAGGCCTTGCCTGGGAACAGCCCTGCCAGCACTCTGTTGTGCCTGTGAGCAACCCTGAGGCCAGTGTGATTGTGTATTTGGCACCTACTTATGCACACTTTCATTTCATTCTTTACACTGCACACATCCCCACCTCCCATCATCGATGTCTTAAGGGTGGCAATGCGTTCACATGCTTCATCTTCCAAACTGCCCTGAGCATAGTTTGCACCCTAAGAATATATTTTGGTGAACTGAATAGACCTCATCTCTGGATTATTTGGTAGGTTCTGGCTATTCTCTTCCATTTTGGATTTCTCTCCCTCTCTCTCTCTCTCTCTCTCTCTCTCTTTCTCTCTCTCTCTCTCTCTCTCTCTGTAATTTCTCAAGTCCAGAGATGTACTCTCGAGTGTCTCTCCTTCCTCTCTACCCAAAAGCCCTGAGATGTTTCCAGGTTACTTAAATGTCACCATCCCACGCTCCTGCTGGGGGTATTTCCCTTCCTTGAGCTCCCACATGTCTTAATAGCAACAGCCTTCGTCACTAGTGCTCCAAGCCTATGTAAACTTGCACTAATAGACTTTCATAATAAAGTATTTCAGGGGACCATTAGTTAATGTCATTTGAACTCTTCTTACATTCCAGGCACTTGACTGGGGGGGTGGTCGGGAGTGGGAGTAAAATGAGGGCCATGGGGACCCAGTTACTGTGTTCCAGGGGCTGGCTGATCCAGCCATTGCAGCCTGGTGAGTGGGGCCGAGGATGGACAGATCTGCTGGGAGAGGAGGACACTGATCTCCACTGGAGGAACTGAGAACTGTTCCCATGAAGAGTTTCCACTGTGGGTGAACTAACCGTGTTCAATGTGACTAGAGTGTAAAATGGACTGAAGATAGAGGCACAGGAGTGGCGAGGAATGTTACAACAGCAAATAGCTGGGAACAGCCCAAATGTCCATCAGGAGAGAAGTGGATAAAAAAGCTGTGGTACATTTACATGACAGAATACTACTCAGCCGTAGAAAAGAAAAAAGGAGAGGAGAGGAGAGGAGAGGAGAGGAAAAAGTAAAATCTTATCTTTTGGGACAGCATCGATAAACCAGGAGAACATTATGCTAAAGGGAATAAGCCGGTCAGAGAAAGAAAAATACCATATGATTTCACTCTCATGTGGAATCTAATGAACAAAATACACTGACAAACAGAATAGAGACAGGCATGAGCACATGGAACAGACTGACAGCTGTCAGACAGGAGGGGGAGGGGGAACTGGAAGAAAGGAGGGGAAGGGATTAGCCAAAGAACGTGTATGCATAACCTGTACACACAGACAATGGTGTGGTGATGGCCAGAGGGAAAGGTCAGGGACTGGGTGGAGGTGAGCAAAAGGGGAAAACATGGGGACATCTGTAATAAAATCAACAATAAAAACAAAGAAAAAAAAGATGTGACAGAACCAAAAGCAAGGGCCCATCTTGTAGGACCAGATGAGCCCTGCTTAGGAGATTGATACCTACGTCAGTGAGGAGCCTGTGAAGGGAGCTGGTCAGGGGTGAGGGTCGTTCTGAAAGCCTGTCACCCTGACGGTGCTAAGGTCTTTGAAGGCAGAAGCATGTGTGGCTTTTTGGTAACCCTATGGTACTTAGCACGTAATTGCTTACTCTATTGGCAGTGACACAACATACGGCCAGAATTTTGGCTTTCCTCCTCTCAGCCCATTGCCTGGAAGGAAGTGATGAAGGACAGTGGGCTCATGCTACATTTGAGAGCTCCCTCTGTGTTGGGAAATTGGGAAAATACGGAGGTACTGGTCAAAGGTAAAAACTTTCAGTTACAAGATTTACAAGTTTGGGGATCTAATGTATAACATAGTTATTTTATTTTGTTTTTATTTATTTAGGAAATCTTCATTGAGCACCTAGTTTAGGGGTGTCAAACTCATTTTTGCTGGGGGCTACATCAGCCTTGCAGTTGCCTTCAAAGGGCCGAATGTAATTTCTACTCCTTAACAGTTAAAGAGTAGTTACATTTATACAGTCCTAAAATTATTTCCGCCCTTTCAAGGCAACCATGAGGCTGATGTGGTCCCTGGTGAAAATGAGTTTGACATCCCTGAACTAATTGATACCGGAAACTCTACTAACAGTGAAGCACCTATGGTTACTGAGGAAGATAAATACGCTTGGTTTTTTAAAAAAATAATGTACAAAATAGTGATTTTAGCTAATAATACTGTATGATACACTTGAATGTTGCTAAGAGAGAGGATCTTAAGGATTCTTACCACACATACAAAAATGGTAACTATTTGATAGCAGGTGTTATCTGATGCTGTGCTAGCAATCATTTTGCTATATATAAATGTATTAAATCAACACATTATAGTTCTTAAACCTATAAAATGTTATGTGTCAATTATATCTTAATAAAAGTAGGTTTAAAATTAAAATTTAAAAAAGGCAAAGATGCAAACAAGGAAACCAGATGGGAGGTTACTGCAATAGGCCAATTAAGACACCAGGATGATAGAGATAACGAGACATGGTTGAACCAAGGAAGTGAGTGTGAAAGAAAGTCAGAATGATTTCAAAGCTTTTGACTTGAGCAACTAGAAGACTGGAATTGCACTTTACTCATGAGGAAAAAATGAAATTCAAATAGGAAGACTAAAAAGAAAAGGTTGGGGGCTAGGGTGGAAAGAGTTAGGAGTTTAGTTTCAGAGTTTGACTTTTTTAGATTCCACATATAAGTGTGAACATGGAGTAGTTGTCTTTCTGTCTGACTTATTTCACTTCAGCATCAGGACCTCAAGTATCTTCCAAGTTGTTGCAAATGGAAGGGTTTCCTTCTTTTCTATGATTGAATAACATTCATTGTGTTCGGTCCTTATACATGGTTTCACTTCCCTGGTTTCAGTTATCTAGAGGAACCCACGGTCTGAAAATATGAAGTGGAAAATTCTAGAAATACAAAAATTCGTAAGTTTTACATTGCCTGCCATTTTAAGTAGGAGTTGAAATCACATTCTGTCCTTGCTCAGTCCTCTCTGGGATGTGCATTAGCCCTTTGTTCAGAGTCTTACAGTGATCTGTCTTTTTATGCCAATACTATACTGTTCTGACTGCTATAGCTCTGTTGTATATCTTGAAATTAATGCCTCCAACTTTGATCTTCTTTCTTAAGATTGTTTTGGCTCTTTGGGGTCTTTTGTGATTTTGTACAATTTTTTTCTACATCTGAGAAAAATACCATTGAGATTTTAACAGAGAGTGCATTGAATTTGTAGAATGATTTTGGAAGTGTGGAAATTTTTACAATATTTTTTCAATCTATGAGCATGTATATTTTCATTTATTTGTGTATTTTTTAATTTCTTTCATCAATGTTTTATAGTTTTTGGTGTACATGTCTTTTGCCTCCTTGGTTAAATTTATTCTCAGCTATTTTACTCTTATTGATATAATTGTAGGTGGGATTGTTTTTATAATTTCTTTTTCTTAAATTTTATTATTGAGTACAGCAATGCAAATTATTTTTCTGTATTGATTTTTTGTATCTTTTAAAAATATTTTTATTTTTTAATATGTTTTATTGATTATGCCATTACAGTTGTCCCACTTTTTTCTCCCCTTTACTCCCCTCTGCCCTGTACCCCCTCCCACCATCATTCCCCCCCACCTTAGGTCATGTCCATGGGTCATACATATAAGTTCTTTGGCTTCTCCATTTCCCATACTATTCTTAAATTCCCCCCGTCTATTTGGTACCTACCATTTATGCTTCTTATTCCCTATAGCTTTTCCCCCATCCTCCCCCGACCCTCTGCTGATAAGACTCTATGTGATCTCCATTTCTGTGAACCTGTTCCTGTTCTAGTTGTTTGCTTAGTGTTTTTTTTAAGTTTGTTTCTTGATAGTTGTGAGCTTGTTTTCATTTTACTGTTCGTATTTTTAATCATCTTCTTTTTTTTGAAATAAGACCCTTTAACATTTCATATAATAAGGGCTTGGTGATGAGGAACTCCTTGAACTTGACCTTATCTGGGAAGTACTTTATCTGCCCTTTCATTCTAAATGAAAGCTTTGCTGGATAGAGCAATCTTGGATGTAGGTCCTTGCCTTTCATGACTTGGAATACTTCTTTCCAGCCCCTTCTTGCCTGCAAGGTTTCTTTTGAGAAATCAGCTGACAGTCTGATGGGAACTCCTTTGTAGGTAACTGTCTCCTTTTCTCTTGCTGCTTTTAAGATTCTTTCCTTATCTTTAATCTTGGGTAATGTAATTATAACGTGACTTGGTGTGTGCTTCCTTGGATCCAACTTTTTGGGGACTCTCTGAGCTTCCTGGACTTTCTGGAAGTCTATTTCCTTTGCCAGATTATGGAAGTTTTCCTGCATGATGTTTTCAAATATATTTTCAATTTCTTGCTCTTCCTCTTCTCCTTCTGGCACTCCTATGATTTGGATGTTGGAGCATTTAAAGTTGACCCGGAGGTTTCTAAGCCTACCCTCATTTTTTTGAATTCTTAGTTTTTCATTCTGTTCTGGTCGAGTGTGTATTTCTTCCTTCTGCTCCAAACCGTTGATATGAGTCCTGGTTTCCTTCATGTCACTGTTGGTTCCTTGTACATTTTCCTTCATATCACTTTTCATAGCCTTCACTTTTTCCTCTGTTCTGCGACCATAATCAACCAATTCTGTGAGCATCCTGATTACCAGTGCTTTGACTCTGCATCTGATAGGTTGGCTATCTCTTCATCACTTAGTTTTATTTTTTTCTGGAGCTTTGACCTGTTCTTTCATTTGGACCCTATTTTTTTTTTTCCGCATACCTGTTACATAGTAAGCTACAGAGCCTTAGGTGTTTGCCAGGGCTGGGCAGCCCATGTAGCTGGGTTGTGGCTCTGTAAGTGGGGTTGGGTCACAGAGGGAACAGTGCTGCTTGCTCTGCTCTCTGCTAGCTTTCAGTCACTTCCCCCACTATCCACAAGCAAATAGGACGCTTCTGGTGCTGATTCCTGGGTGGGTGGTTTTATGAACATTCTAGGACCCTATGGGTCTCTCTAATGAACTTTCCTGTGAGGCTGGGAGTTTCTCCCATTGCCGCCTCAACCCCCACAGGTTTTTTTTCTGGTCAGAAGTTTTGAGGCTTTAGTTCCCTGCACTGGAACCCTAGGTTACATGGTCTGTCTTGCTCCCCAGTTGTTCCTCCCAGTTTATCTGCGCACAAATTCGGAACCATCTGCTCTGCCAGCTGCCACCTTGCTGTGAGTCCTCTCTACCCCATCTGCCTGTCTCTGCCCCTCCTACTTATCTGGATGAATGTTTCTTCTTTAATTCCTTGGTTGTTGGACTTCCATACAATCCCTTTTCCTGGAAGTTCTGGTTGTTTTTAAATTTGTTTTTGTCCTTCTTTGGATTGTGCAAGGAGGC